>OX438649.1:13921148-18921148 GCA_949316285.1 Eupithecia subumbrata
AACAGCAGTGTGCCACAAAATAGCATAGTATATTTCATTAGCGACGGGTAGGGCACATAGATTGCAGAATCGAAAACAGAGTTTGATGGCCCCCAAGAGCAACTTCATATTTCTACCTAAATAATACAAATTAAACTCTTGCAAAGGCTTATCAGGGGGAGGCCTGCGTCCAGTAGTGGATCAATGGTAGAGGGGCTCGCAAATGCGAATATGGGCCTTCGAACTGCGAAATCGAAAAAAGGCATAAAAAAGCATAGGATACGTAAATAAGTAACCAATGCTGGACAATTCGCACAGAAGTCAGAAACTTTATTTCTTCAGGATTTAAAAATAAACACTTGGGCAAATTGTATTCTATAAATTACTATCAAATAAGAAAATAATGTTTTATAAGTATATTTTTTTAATTTAGGTATAGAAAACATCCAGAACACCCACCCGGAACAAACATCACCAAAAAAACCGCTCTGCAAGATTTTAGTACCTACTTACGATTTTACTTTTGGCGTGAAGATACATTTTGCTGTGTGGTACCGGCTTAGAATTTGCACCACCCCAACTCTTCCCGCGGCTGTCGTAAGAGGCGACTGTGAGGCGGGAGTGGGAGCAGCGCCCCCTGCAGAACTATTCTACCACCGATCTGCGATCCCCAACCCGCATACCCAGCGTCGGGCTTATGGACATTACTCCCACGTGATAAAAGCCAATAAGGCGCTTATCAGGGGAAGGCCTGCGTCCAGTAGTGGACCAATACAGGCTGTTGAGGAGGTTGAGGTGAAGATACAAATCCAAAGTTTTGCCTCTGATATTGGTGTATTTTTTTTTCAAATTCGACTATTTCTAGTACGAACTTTAAATCGATTAAGGTTAGTAACAATACGTGTACAAATGAATATTGATAAGAATAATTATTATTATCTAATTGTAATGCTCGGAAATAAAGAGTTTTTGATTTGATTTGATTCGGCAGCGCCCCGTGGGCCCAATGTCATTAAACTTTAACCATTAATATTTCGTATTCACTGCCCAGCCTCTGCGGGTCGCACCGCCGCCGGCGCCGGCACCGCCACCGCCACACGAGGGTCGACGGGCTCGTCTGCCTCTTGGGCTATGAAAGTGTTAGGAAATGACAGCTACAGGCCCTTTTCACATGCATACACTGAAAAAAATATAGTCCGACTAAGACTCATTTTATCTTAGTTGGCGTCAAAATAGTTGGAACGATAAGTAAATATCTCATTCAAATACAAACAAGAATGCATGGTAGCTTCAACATTATCGAACTTGTTTAAAACAAAAAATAGGCACATCATTGACATTTCAATGCTTAAGTCAAAATAAATATTCACTTTGTCATATTAAACATTTAGGTATTTGCACGGGGTTAGCAAACAACTTTGTTGCATTTAATCTCTGAATTAAATTAAATAACTAGTTACCTACATTTTAGAATGCCAATACTCGGTAGAAGGAGCTATTACGATTTAAGTAAGGCAACAACCTAACTAAGTTCTCATAGTCAAAGAAGACAAGATCTTATCAGGCTCATATGGATTCATGTGCGTCATCCATCACATTAGACAAGATCTTAATCAATGTAAACTATTTTTTTTTTCAGTGTACGGTCCCGGCATGGTTCCCTGTTGCACATAGCGACCTGCATGGCAAACACATGTGAAAAAGGCTTCAGTGTGTGTAAAAGTGAGGTGGGTACTGACCAGCGTTACGGGGCGAATTGAATTTGCAGCGAGCATGCACCGTCGAAGTCTGTCTCAAGCCGGCTTTTCACTATGGGATATAATATAATATATATTACATCTCGATAATATTTATATAATATTTTATCGCTCGCCATACATTTTGTACGAGACCGTTCACACTGTGCTCTAATATATATTACATCCCAAACTATAAATATTTTTTCGACCGAGTGAGCGATATTTGAAGGTGTATTATTTTACCTCACGTCCCCGGACACCGCGCCTCCCCCTGCCTCGCCCTCAGTTTGAATGTTTGCGTTCGTGTGCAGACGTGTAAACTGATCATGTGTGTTCCAAAATATATATCTTACAGTGTGAACAGCAATCGCGGGATGTAATATACATATAGCTCAATATGTAATTTATATTATATCCCATAGTGAAAAGCCGGCTTCACTGCTAGTTGCGAGCGCCTTTTTTCCCTGTTCTGACTGCACAAACGCCAGCTGTGTGACACGTTACATGCGCTCCGTAACACCGGTCAGTATATTATATTCGGTTTAAAACATCGAAAATGTTTGCTCTGAGATGTAAACTCATTGTGGTAGTTAAAGTTGAATCTTCGGTCCTAAGTAAAAGAGACCACCACGCAAGAAAATCACCGACAATAGTCACCGTGAGACAATTGTTCGTGGAGGTGTTTACATATGCTATATTCTACTTTAAACGGTCTCATCATCAGCTTATCTATACTAAGGTACACTGTTGGACATGACCTCCCCTAATGAGCGCCATAGCGCCCTGTCTTCAGTTAGCCGCATCCACCAACCACCTGCAGTCTTCCACAGGTCGTCATCCCACCTGGCCGGAGGGCGTCCTACACGGCCATGCATTTAATAAATTTTCTAGTAGGTATTAAAAAACTACAATATTTCAAATTCCGAAAGGAGAAGGTTCTATGTATGTTTTTTTTATGTATTTTTGTCGATTTCTCCGTCAATTATGGACAGATTTTGTATAGAGAATGGTCCTTAGGTGGTTTCATAAAATGTTATTCAAGAGAGATTGGTATTTGTCCCGCGAAAAATAGAAAACAGTGTAAATATTAAGAAATTAGAAGTCGGTTTTAATTTTTTCATATACCTATTTCCGATAATGCTCACGCGAAATGACAGATCTTTGTTTTGCATTTAGACCTGACTATGCATAAGAAATCAATGAGAAGAACAAGAATGGGGTAAACGTGTTCCTGAGGGGAGACCACGACTCGGCAAACGTAGTGTAGGAAGCCCTATGGCCAGGTGGGATGACGATCTGCGAAAGACTGCAGGCAGATGCTGGATGCGGCAAGCTGAAGACAGGGCGCTATGGCGCTCATTAAGGGAGGCCTATGTCCAGCTGTGGACTAATATAGGCTGATGATGATGCATAAAAAATCAATAAATATATTGGGATAGTTACATAACAGTCAATTATCTACCTTACATACGTGTCCATACATATCTTTCGGCTTTATCATGCTCGAGGTAATTTCATTGATAACTTCGCGATAACTGACCCCGTTTCATGTAAATATTATAAACAGAGAATACATTGTTGTTCTGTTGTGACAATTTAGTTAGATTGCGAACTATATTAGCTATAGCATTTTTATGGATAAAAATCTAAGGTCTTATTAAGCTAGGACCAACTGCGGTTCGTCTTTTGCCCGTGGACCAGAGATTCTGGTGCACCACGAGAAATTTTATCCGTGACTATGATGCGTGAAGAACCTGTTTGTTTTAATTTAAAAGGAAAAAACATTTTAGCAGAATTAAAAAACCAGTCCGACGACGTCTCTCGTTAGAGCCAAAATACATGGAAACAAAATACATATTAGTCTTTTTGGGCCGGGAAAAAATACATTTTAGATTCTAGCTTCAACGTAAAAAAGTTCATTTCGGCTTGTACTGCTCCGTCCTAGCGCCAAATGGCTAACAGCTATCTTTCTGTATTGAAATAGAGGGCATCTTTTTCTACACTATGCAAACTGAGCGAGACTTCGGGCTCAGAGCATTAACGCGCTTAAGTTTGGCTAAAGGATGGCTAAAGGTGTATTCTGGCCTTGAAGGGATGAAACGTTGGTGTTCTTCCAACAAAAATAAGGTTCATAGTAAACCCGCTAACATTCATAATGAGATTAAAAAACGGTTCTCAAAATTCTATTTGATTTTATTAAATTTATGCTGCTGTTACCCCAGAACCGTCTTTTCATTCACCTATTTCGATACTTGGACCTCATTATTGTAAAAGAGGTAGGCGTCTGTTTTCGTGTGTTTGTTCAGTTGGTTCAGTTTGGAAATTAAAATCTATGTTGAATAAGTTAAGCGGACGAGTCGCATTTTAACAACAAAAAATACTAACACGTATTCAAGGACCATAATTTATCCTCACTGCCATTTTTTACACCTACGAAATTCGATTAATTAAGGTTTCATCATAAGTCAGCTAATATGAAACATCATAGATGGAAAAATAGAAGGAAGACGGGGAAAGGGAATATCAAGAATTAACTATCGAGTCAGATGAAGAAGAAAGCCGCTGTCATCTATACTAATATTATAAAGAGGAAAGATTTGATTTTTTGTTTGTATTGAATAGGCTCCGAAACTAATGGACCGATTTGAAAAATTCTTTTACCATTAGAAGCCCACATTATTCCTGATGAACATAGCTACTTTTTACCGCGGGAAAATGCTTCATTCCTACGGGAAAACGGGTAATAGGACAACGGGTAGTAAGAATGCAGCTAGTGTTGTATAAAGAAGTAAAAGAGACCGCATCGGAGAGAGAAAAGTGGAGGAAATTACATCATTGGACCAACAAGAGCTAGGCTCTTTAATTTATAATAATAACATAAGTCAGCAGAGTACTTAAAACTAAACGAAAATCGGTTCATCCGTTTGGGAGCTACGATACCACAGACAGACACGTCAAACTTATAACACCCCTCTCTTTTTGCGTCGGGGGTTAAAAACAAACCAAACGGCAGAACCCATACCTAAAAGAAACCGAAAAGTACTACCTCTTTAGTATATCAAAATTCTAGAGCCAACAAGAATCACAGATACTTCAAGCTCTTGTATTGACCACATTGCCACCAATATTGAAGACGGAAAGGCATCAATTCATGACTTAGGTCTCTCTGACCACACGGCTCAATTATTTCAATGGACTATAAGACAAAAGCCCCAAACTCAAACAAGTAAATTACGGTATTGGTACGAACTTATGAGAGACTACGACGACGATAACTGTATAAAATTTGTGAACTGCTTATCCAGTCTCTCCTTTCAAGAAGTATTTGACGAAACTCTTGCGAACGCAGCCTTCGATAATTTTTCAGATACTTTTACGCTGTTTTATAATTTGTGTTTTCCTGTAGTGAAAATTAGAAAATGCAATAATTCGAATAGGAACTCTAAGTGGTCAAAAGGTCTTAAAAAAAGCAGCTCTACAAAACGTCTTCTGTACCTTAAATATAGAAATAACACCCGTAGTGAGAAGAACAAAGCTGCATATTTAAAGTATTGTAGGTTACTAAAAAAATGTTTTACGGTATCACAAAAGAATAATAATATGAACTACATACAAAAAGCACCTAATAAGGCCAAAGCAGTTTGGAATATAATAAAAAAATACTCTTCTGATAGCTCTAGAAATAGGGAAATTAATAAAATTGTTGTTAATGATAACGAAGTGACTGATCCTGCTTCTATTGCTGATTGTTTTAATAATTTTTTTATAGACATTGTGCATAATCATGTAACTGCTGACGATGACTCTATCAATTTTAATTTTAATAATGTATCCAGTGTAAATAGCTTGTATGTTACGCCGTTAAGTTTAGAGGAACTAAAAAAGGTTGTAGGCTCTCTTAAAAACTCCAAATCCGTAGGTTACGATAACTTTCGCACAGACATTATTAAATTATGTCTTAGTTACATATCTGGTCCGCTTTTACATGTAATTAACCTTTCCTTGGAGCAAGGTATATTTCCGGAAAATCTTAAGCTGTCTATAGTAAAACCATTGTTTAAAAAGGGCAACACATCAGAGATGAACAACTACCGACCAGTCACTTTGATACCTATTTTCTCTAAAATATTCGAAAAAGTAATGTATAGGCGACTATATAGTTTCATAGAAACAAACAAAATCATAAGTGATGAACAAAATGGATTTCGTAAAAACAAAAGTACTTCTCTAGCCACTTTTAATTTAGTAAAGAAAATCACTGATGCTCTAGATAGAAAAAACCCAGTGTCTGTTATATTCATGGACATGAGCAAAGCCTTTGACTTTGTTTGTCATAAAAGACTTTTAAATAAGCTTGACAAGTACGGTATCCGAGGACCAGCATATAATTGGCTGAAGTCTTACCTAGGAGACCGTAAACAGTGTGTTGAGACCTCGAATTATGACACAAAAACGAAATCAATTTTACCATTCAGATCAAGTTTTTTAACCAACAAATATGGTGTTCCCCAAGGTAGCATTCTAGGCCCATTGCTGTTCCTCTTATATATTAATGATCTGCCAAGAGCAGTTAGTCATCCCTGTATTTTGTTCGCGGATGACACAACAATTGTAGTAGAAGGAGTTGATAAACTTAGCTTTGAACTAAATGTAAATAATGCATTAAAAACCGCTATTACTTGGCTTGATCAAAACAACTTGAAAGTAAATATAGAAAAAACAAAGCATTTACAATTTCAAACAAATAAGGGAAGACAACAAAATCTAAAAGTAGCTCATATGGGTCATACAGTTGAAAATATTACGTGTATTAAGTTCTTAGGTATTTACATTGATTATTTATGTTCTTGGAAACAGCATGTAGATCACATTTGTAAGAGATTGAATAGTTTTGTATACCCACTAAGGCGTATCGCTCAGACAGTATCCAAAGAATCTGCTATTACAGCTTACTACGGCTATGTAAACTCTCTTCTCTGCTATGAATTATTGATTTGGGGTAGATGCGTTAACATAGAACAGGTTTTCAAAATGCAAAAGCGATGCTTGAGAGCTATTTTTGGGTTAAAAATGACCGACTCTTGCAGGCCATACTTTAGACAATTTAAGATATTAACGTTGACTAGCTTATACATACTCGATATAAGCGTGTTTGTTTTTAAGAATAAAGACATATTTCAATCGGCAAATCAAATGAGTAATTATAGCGTCCGACCAAGATATAAAAATAAATTATTTCGACCTCAAACAAGATTGACATTATCCACGAATAATAGCTTTATGATGGCAATTAAAATATACAATAAAATTCCCGACAATTTTAAAGAAATGACATTATTAACTAGATTTAAATGTAACCTGAGAAAATGGCTGACCGAAAAATGTTTTTATAGTATAAATGAATTTTTTGAATATAAACTGTAGGTAACTATTAATTGATTTTGCATGATTATGTGTGACATGTTTCTTTTTTTAATGTAAATTTTATTTAATTTGTATTTTCATTTGGAACCCCATTTATATTCTTATATTATATTCATACGCCTGAAAAGGCAGGTTTTGGTTAAAGTAACTAATAATAATTGTAAGATCTATGTATAAACCTGAAACTTTATGAATAAATGAATTATTATTATTATTATTATATCAGTCATCTAGTCCCCGTAACACAAGCTCTGCTTAGCTTGGGGTTAGATGATGGTGTGTGAATTGTTTAGCATGTTTCTTAATACTCACGTATAATACTGAAAATCACCACCACAAAAAGAACAGCCATCAACGCTCCGCTTCCATAACTTCCAAATACCTGAGGCACATCACCCTTTAACATGGCCCTCAAACTAGCCTTGACTTCATCAGAGAAATCTGCCGTTTCGATCAACTCCAGCACATCTTTACGGGACGGATTCTCTTTATTACCACTGCTGGCTAACAGCTCTTCAAGTTTCTGCAAGCTGTCCATGTCCTCCATTTTGATTTTTTTAGGATTTTACGTGATTTTAACTGTTTTTAAGATAGACGTTGAACGTGTTTTAAGTTACTGTTAAAGAAGTTAATGTGTTACTGTTTGTTGATATGAAACGTGATCGCCACGTAGGGGATTCGTGTTTGGTCTAAGTTAATAGATTGCAAAATGCACGAAGTGAAAACCAGCAATAACAGAAATTCGATTTATTGGGAAAGTACAGCTGTATAGTTTTTAGAAATTTCTAGTTCTAAAAGAGGCCGGCCTAGACCACAAATCGTCCACAATCCACAATAACAAGCGGACATTCCCCTGCCGCGCCTTACCGGTCGTCGAAAATATTCTCGATTTAATATTATAAACTTAGCTTGCCAATTTCCTATTCCTAGTTATTCAATCTATCTCAGTCTCAGATTTTGCCGATTTTCCCATCAGAAGTTGAATTTTGTCATTCACTTTTAGAAAATGTAACAAAATTCGAGTGTAAGCTGCTGGTCTGGAAATTTTAAGAGGGCGCAATGCGCGCCATTTTGTGAAAAGAATAGGCATAGGATTTCGTGTTCATTGGAGCGGGACAGAGTATAAGTTTTTGAAACGGCGGCGTAAGTGCAAAATCAAGTTTTGACAAGAAAACTGGTTCCTTGAAACCATTTTAGCCCAAAACTTTGCTCGAACATAAATAATATGCGAAGAAAGAAAACTCGCCCGAACCGATATAGTTTAGTTTTTCAAAAGTTGAAATAAATTTATTTTGAAAAGGATACACTACAATAGCTTTTCTATATTAAGTAATTAAATAACCCTTGTGCTAAAAGACTATTCCCATTTTTTGCCGTTTTACGAATGAATCATTGTGCATTTCATCCTATCGCGCGGGTTTTTACTATCCGGTGAGATAGCATACATTTAGGCCGCGCCCTTCGACAAGTTCGCGCCGACAATTTGCCTTAAGCAATTCTATGGGTTCACTGAATGAAAGCGAAGACTTTATGGAATTCCATTGGTTAATATTGCACAAAATATCTCCGCTCCGCTGCCTCGTTCCGCGTCTATGGCCAGGCAGCCTAGTGTTCGCCAAAACTTTGTTTGTAATCAGTAGGTTTGGTTAAGGAAATACCTAGTCTAAAATTGCTTGTAACTTGAACCATACACCAAAAAACTTTGATAACACAAATGTCCTATAAGGTCTTGTAATAATAATGTAAACTGATAGGTACTGGGAAAGTTTGGTTGTCTGTTGCTTTTTATACTTAAAAATTAAATATTTGCGATTAACTCTGATACCAGAATGTAGTGAAATACTCGATTAACTAATAAATAACATCGAACCCACAACACCCATCGCATGAAAAAAATATCAATATAAAAAAATCTATCGAGATGGGTCTCTCAAAACTGAGTATTAGTATACTACATATTTGGTTTAGACCAAGACTTAAAGTTTCTGAGTAAACTAAAATTGATATCTGCCTACGGTTAACGGGCACACGCACCCGCGGTGGTCACTCAGTAAACTTCGCTAGTAATTTGGTCATAACTTCGTCAATTTTTGTCAGAGAACAAAATTTTTTGCACTGTGTGTTATGGATTTCCTAGGTCTATAAATCTGCATTCTCAACTAAAAACGTTACGGATCCTGATTGTAGGTAGTAAACTTTGTAAACTAAGGTTGAGTATAAAATTATTAATTAGTAATCAAACTCGCTGGCCCAAATGAGTTTGGAAGATATAATATGTTACATTTAATAAAATACGGTCTACAACTTACCATCTCATCTAGGTGATGGATGATACGTAAACACCTCTTCTGTAAAATAAAAAGCTTATTTGCATCCGTACTGTTTCCCCAAAGAATAATGCCATATTGTAGCCAGGAGTGGGCATACGCATAATAGGCAGTGGTTGCTGTTTTTGTGTCACTAATTTTCTTGAGTTCAAAAAGGGCGTATGTGAATCGCGATAATTTAGATGTAATTTTTTTTATATGTTCTTTCCAATTTAAATTGCAGTCAAGATCTAGGCCTAGGAGAGGGTGGGACTTAACATTTTCAAGTTCGGTGTTTTGGAAGGAGAATTTAATATTCATCGGAATTTTTTGATACGGCCTGAACTGAAGTAGTTTAGTTTTTTTTAAATTTAGTTGGAGATTATGATCGATAAGCCAATTATTTATAGTAGTAATAGTACTGTTGAGAAGGGGATTTAGAGTTGAATTCGATTTACAAGGAAAAACAATAGATATATCATCCGCAAACAAAGAGCAGGGGCTTTTTATAATCTGTGGTAAGTCGTTAATGTATATGAGAAACAAAATACAGCCTAGAACGCTACCTTGGGGTATAGATTTTGTTACTTCCGTTGTTATAGATGAAATTTTACTTATGTTTCCGGTGTAATGGTCATGGTAATCTATCTGGACATATTGGCGTCTATTTTGAAGATAGGAGACAAACCAGTCAAACGCCGGACCTCTGACACCTATCGACTGTAGTTTGTTCAACAAAATGGGGTACAAGACTCTGTCGTAGGCTTTACTCATATCGAGTAATATTCCAATGGCGTAGTTTTTTCCGTCTATTATTTTTAAGATTTCATTTACATATTTGTAGACAGCAGAAGATGTTGATCTGTCTTTTCTAAAACCGTTTTGGCAGTCATTAAAAATCTTATATTTTTCGCAAAAGGAATACAGTCGTTTCGACATGGCTGATTCTATAATTTTTGAAAAGGTTGGTAATAGTGCAATTGGTCGATAGTTATTCAGATCTTTTTGGTCCCCTTTTTTATGTAGAGGCTTTATGATGGAAATTTTCATTGATTCGGGAACACTACCCTCGGTAAATGATTGATTTATGATATAAGAGATAGGTGGAGCGAGTTGCTCTGCACATTTTCTAATAAGTATGGGTGGGAGTTCGTCATGGCCAAAGCTTTTTTTATTTTTTAAATTTCTGATGATTTTAAATACTTCGAATGGAGTAACAGGTTGTAGGAACATGGAGTTCTCAGCTCGGGTTATTGGTGGCCGATCACTTGGCGTTGATGTTTCTGTACTGTCTCCTATAGAAGTGAAAAAGTGGTTAAATGAATTTGCTATTATTTCAGGGTTATCTATTTCGTTTTTATTAATGTTTAATTTAATGTTTTTTCTTACTTTTGAGGGAAGTTTATTAGTATTTTCTTTAACAATGTGCCACATAGTCTTCACTTTATCATTGGAGTTTTTCATTTTATTTATATTTTGTATTTTTTTTGATATAGTAACAGTTTTCTTTAATATTTTTGCATATACTTTGTAGTTTCTTCTCAATATAGCATTGTTTGACTGTGATTTTAAATTTTTTAGCAATCTTTTATTTTTACACGATTCCTTAATGCCTTTTGTTAGCCAGATTTTTTTATTATTTTGTTTTAGTTTAATTTTTACTTTAGGTATGCATTCGTTCAAGATTTTTTTAATTGTTTCGCTAAATGAGTTATAATTTTCATTTGTATTTTTTTCGCTCGAAATTATAGAAGTAAAATTAGTGTCGCTTAAAACATTTATAAACTTTTGTATATTTTTCTCGTTGAAAATTCTTTTTTCTTGTATCCAATTTTTACGGATAGGATTTATTTTTCCATTTAGCATATTTACAATAATTCCTTTATGGTCACTTAAACCGTACTCCTTAATATTAACATTAAATTCTTTGTTATAAAAGTTAGTGAAAACAAGGTCTATACACGAGGATTTGGCTAAATTAGTTTTTTTTGAAATATGTATTCTAGTCGGTTCTTTTACATGTTGATGAAAGTTAAAAGTATTCATTAAATTTAAAAGTGTAGAGGAAATATTACTATCTAAAACATCAACATTGAAGTCTCCTCCAATTATTATTTCTTTTTTGCTATATTTGTGCACTAACTGTTGTAGTAGTTTCTCCAAGGTTTTATAAAATAAATCAGGCTGTCTTTTTCGATCTGGCCAATATAGTAAAACTAATACTAAGCTGAGGTTTGCTACTTCTATGGCTAGGGATTGCATTATCCGGATAATTTTCTTATCCGGATAATATGGATTTCATCATTCACTTATCCGGATAATCCGGATAATTCGGATAATTCGAAGAACTGTAGAATTAAAAGGCAGAATTGTAATTTTAACAAGCTTTTGCACGCAGTTGCCCGAAAATAAAGGCTTTATGTTATTCCAGTGTATGGTATAACTACTTAACAAAAAAACCTACTCCGATCAGTAGTTTTGACGCGACAAGGTAACGCTCGATTTATCTATCCATGTTTACAAACTTTCTGATCACACTTAAAATAGAGTTTCGATGTTACCTCTTCCCGCCAAAACTAAAGAACGGATAGGGTGGAAATTATTCATAGGTGAGATAAGGTAATGCTACTCTATGTTGATGATGTAATAATTAATCTGGATTGTCATATTGGCTATTTTTTTTCTCGGAAAAACGCGGGCGAAACCGCGATCTAGTTTTCTAGAGAGTTTTAAGTGTGATGGTGATTCGAATATCTTGATTATATTCCTAACATCTAATTATCTTCTCCATTATTAAAATTTGTTATAGTTAACTGACTAACTAAGCAAACTAAAAATATGAATGAAACAGCATATTTTTTTATGAATCATTTTTATTCAGCTTTCAATAGCTTAATTATGTATCTAGGTTATAAATAGGTAGATATCATTATGAAATTTAAGAATATCTATGTTTTTACACTAGTTAAAAAAAATCTTTAATCTACATTATGTTAAATCAGTCCTTAATATACTGGTTGATTTCCTTCAAATAAAATTAAAAAATATGAAATATACACATACTCTTTGTAGGTCACTTTGAAGGACACACGCTGTGTAGGTACCTGTCCGTAGGCTTGTGTAACCAGAAATGCACGAATAAAGAAGTTTGAGGTTATAGGTACCTTAAATATAATGTAAAGTTTCAAATTAAAGCTTATTTACGATCACGAGCTAAATTATTTGTGCATAAAAAATAATATATAGCATTTTAAAACTTATCCGAATTATCCGTATTATCCGGATTTTTTATTCATTTATCCGGATAAAAAAAATAGCCAAATTATCCGGATAATTCGGATAATTCGGATTTCGGATAATCCGGATTGCAATCTCTATCTATGGCACACATTTCAATCACATATTCAACACTTAGATTAACAATTTCTTTGACTTCAGAATAATCGATATCTTCTTTGAGGAATATAGATACTCCTCCACCATCGTGATTTGATCGGCAGAAGGATGACGCAAGTTTAAAACCTTCAACGCGTAAAAGATCTTGTTTGGCTGTCGTCACCCAAGTTTCCGAGAGGCATAGATAGTCGATGTCTGTTTCTTGATCGGTAAGTTCCTCTATCAAGTGTCTCTTATTGCAAAGACTTTGCATATTTTGGAACAGTATATTTGTTTTAGTCCCGAAAAAACTGGTCGGGAGGAGTCTGTTGTTTGGATTGTTTTTTAGTAAGTACATTTTTTTGGCTAGGTAATATAGTTTCAGTTTTATGTAATACTTCGTTTTTTCTCTGTGTTTTATTCGTTACTGTATCTTCATTATATTCTCTTCCATTTATAATTAATTTGTTGTTTATTATATTGGCGCGCTGTCCATTTTTGCGGGCTTCTACCAATTTTTCAATTAGTTTTTTTCTGTTTTGTTGTAGTTCAGGGCTTAGAAGTTCAGAAATTGCCAGTCCAGTGTTCTTAAAGCGGTGGCGGTTTTCTAGGATGATTTTTGTAATTTTTTTGCTGAGTAACTCAATTACAATGGGTCTCCGGTTTCCCCATTTTCCCAGTCTTTTGAGGTCCTCGAGGTATCCACTCAGATTGATGTTGAGGATATCTTGGAATAGGAAAGTGACTCTATTGTGTAGCTCGAAGTCATTTTCGCGTACATTTTCAGTAAGGCCATATAGTACAATTTTTTTATCATTCACTGTATTCTCCGTCATGATTTTATTTGTTTGTGGGCTTTCGGTTTCTGTAGATATTTTCTTTCGTATTTCTTGTATATCGTTTTGCAACTTCATGTTTTCCTTTTGTAACTCTATAATTATTTTATTCGTTTCTTCTATTGACTTCTTAAGAACCTTTTGATCTGTACTTAGAACGCTTGTTTTTTCCATCAACTCTTGTTTGACTTTTGAAATTTGTTCCGACGTAACTGCTATTATTGTTTCTTTAAGCTCACTTAGTAGTGTTTTCTTAATGGAGTCTATTTTTTTATCAAGAAGAGCTTCAATTTGCTCAATGGTAATTGTTGCGGTTATATTGGTGATGATCGAATTGTTCAGCGGAGTGGTTTCGATTTGAATATTGGTCGAATTTTTCCCATTGGTGTCAAGCTCCATGGTATTGCCGATAACATCAATGTCGTCATCCGAAGACGAAGAAGAATTTCGAGATACTGGTTTTCGTTGTCTTCTGGGTCTAATTGCCATGGGGGGAGTATATTTCCGGTTGGGTATTATTTGCCGTTGCGGGCGGGTCAACGCTGTCGGGCGGCCAGGTGTAGTTCTCATGTTTTGTCTATTTACTCTCAATTCGACGCAAGCAACACACTCCCAGGAAGATTTGTCCATAGTGTTGTAATAGCGCATGGTAGACACCCTGGCACAATCAAGATCATAGTTCTTCTTGCATACAAAACAGGTAAGATGTTGTCTGATTGTGATTTCCTTTTGGCATTTATTGCAAGTGTATGCCATTTTTAAAACTTAGTTTGGTAAATATAAAATAACCAACACTAAAAACATAAATTCTCAAAAACTAAGAACAAAAAGTTAATCAGAGCTAGGATTCGATCTTGGTAACGTCTGAACGTAAGGCACAACGTTGACTCACTACACCACCGCTGACAGTAACCGCAGTGTCGAAAAGTTGCATCGTACAATACTAGGGTTTATACGATGGAAAAATTCAAATAATGTCAGTTATTAATCAAAAATTCAAAGTTCGTAGGCGTTGCGCGCCTGGGTCAATGACTCTTATGCGTTGAAAAGTTTATAATCTCAGAGCACAGTTTGTTTTGTCTAAAACCTTTAAATCACTTGTAAGTATAATTTTATTTTCACTGTTCTTGCTTTAAAAAGGCTTTATTTGTTTTTATGCACTGATTGTTATGTTTTCCCTACAAAATAAACGGGAGTTGCTCGTTAGTAACAAAAATAAATTTTATTAGTTTTTCCTGAAGGTTCAGCGGAAATAACACTTTTACTTGTGACTTGGATATTGTTTTATAAAATGAACTCAAAGATTATGGTAAAAACACTATATAACTATTTTATTTTTATGTTTATTGAAAGATGTAAACAAAGTTAATGTTGTCCTTGCTAGCGCCACCTAGCGACCTGTAAATAAAGTTAATGTTGTCCTTGCTAGCGCCACCTAGCGACATGAAATAATAAAAATAAATTAGAACTAGTATTTACAATTGAAACAATTGAGGTAACTGCAGACTGTTGCAAACAATCTACAGGTGCTAAGGCTCTTCGGGTTTAAAAAAATATATATTTATTTTTTGTCGATAACTCAGTATACAAAAATCGATAACTCATTATACAAAAATGAACCTTGTTGCTTCCGTAATAAAGTCGAACCGAATGTGTACAAAATGGCGGCTAAATGCGTGATTTTGTTACCTGATTATTTCTCGAACTTCAAACCGTCGATCACCATAGACAAACTTTTAGTAAAGAGGTTCGTTCATTCCGAATCGAATGAGACATAGATTTCAAGCCATAGTGTTCCTTATACTTTAAAAATAAGGTTTCAATTGGTCTGAGGTGTCGAGCCCGGAGCGGGCCTCGTGATACCTGACGGTATGAATTTTTTTCTAGCCCGCTCAGGGCCTCATAAGACTTTAAAGGCTAACCCTTATAGGAATATATATATTAGAAATAAGTTTATTTGTTAAAACAAATCTAGACCTCTTTAAAGTTTACACAAGACCACAAAACCTCCGACCCAACAATAGACTAGATATACCCTTCTCTAAACTGCAAATGTTCCACTCAGGACCCTACGCCATGTCTATCAAAATATATAATAAAATTCCTGTAGAAATACAGAATGAAACCAAACTAAATAAGTTTAAGGCTCTCTTGAAAACGTTCCTGATCAAACATAGTTTTTATTCTTTACAAGAGTTTTTAGATATGTAATTTGTTTTAGATATGTATTTTAATTACCTAATTAGATCTCATTAATAATAAGGAAGATAAAGCATATTTGTACCCATTAAATTAATAATATTATTGTGCCTAGAATAAGTCATTAGATTATAAGTATTAGCCACCTAGCTAAATGTTGCCGTGCCCTATCAGGGTGCATGTTTGAAACACATTATGTTTAAGATCCCATGTACAACATGTTTGCAATAAAAATATTGAGTATTGAGTATTGAGTAATTTTCTTTGTAAATAAAGATGATAAATAAGTAATGCTGGACAATCTTCACAGCATCATCTAGCCCCACGCTACGCAGAGCTTGTGTTATATAACTGATATACTTAATTTTTTATTATGAAACATAGAAAATACCCAGAACACCCAGATCAAATATTTGCAGATCTTGTGACGTTTTATATTACGCCCCATGTTTTGTTGCTGTCTTGTTCGATTTTTAGTCGATTTTAGCTAGGTTCTCTGTCCATCTGACAGGTCGCGGACATTTGACAGTGACGTTTCGTTTTTGTTTTGTCGATCATATCGAGAATGACCTCGGATTTGTACTTGTTCAAGTTTGGCATTACTTTCGTATGTCACATTTAATTTCAAAATGGAGGCACTTCACTTTCCTCTTGCCCTCTGACATGAAAAGAACCATGTAGGGGTTTTATCAAAAATTTTTATATTACCATGTTATTAAAACATGAAAGTATTGCTGTGAGTTGGCGCGTTCAGAGTCGCTGCTGCCGTGGGATCATTGCCGTAGGAGAAATTTACTGCCACTTCCTCGGTGAGTTTGGATTTCCATTGTCCCCTTTGGACATGACGCTTCCTCGGAATGTCTGCTAATGTCTTCATTTCTTCTCCAGGAGACCCAGACTGGCGTTTATTTATTCGGCGCTCTGACGCGAAGGCGTATTGGACATTCCATCGTCTCTTGGCACCTTGGAAGCGTGGCCGCGTGTTCGAGCATTTCCTTTAGCTGAGGACCACCAAGGCTTCCGCTCCACGCGATGAAAAGGAACGTTGTACTCGAGCTAAGTATCGCCAGACTCTGAGCAGTGGTTGTCTTTTACTTGTCTTTTACTGTTGTTTTTGTCTTAGACTTTGTCTTACTATATTTTGGTTGTTTTTGTCCTTTAGCCTAATTTCCCAATCCAAAAATACCTCATGGTCTAACCTTAATTTAAATTAGTGTTTAAAACCTAACTTTTAGTTTAGGAGTGAGTTCTTTCTCATATTCTAGTTTCTTTACACGTTCTACGTCTGATTTTTCTCCAGAAATAACATAATATTTTCTATTTTGTAGCGTTGAACATCCTCGGAACACACACACTTTTGCATAACTTTATTTTTTATAAGGATGCAGTGGTAATTTACACCCTAGTTTTAAGCTTAGCTACCGCCTCTTTACTGGCGTGTCGTTTGTAGTAAATCCTAGTTTCTAATTTTGAAATAAAACTTAATTTTAATTTTTTAAGTTCGCTCTTCTAGCGGACCACACTCAACTTCTTGTTTACTGGTCCTACAGACCTACCAAAGCCACAGGCAGCCTTCTGCTACCTGTGCGCTTCATAATAAGGCATTTTTTCCACGCCGCCATTCTGGAACATTTTTTCAGTTGTGAGACATTTTTGTTTTTTAATGATAAACCAAGCTCCGGGCTGCCTTCTGCGACCCGTGCGCTTCTTATTTTGCCAATTTTCTCACGCCGCCATTCTGGAACATTTCTTCAGTTGGAACATTTTCAAATTTTTTTAATAAAACAAGTGTAAGATTTTATTGAAACGCTACTTTACTTTTAAGAACCGTAATTGTACACCTTTATCCTAAATAAGCCTAGTCTTAACCTTAATTTTAATAAACTTAGATTTTTAAATTTACTGTTTTTTTAAGTCTACTGTTTTATTGAAGGTCCCTGCCCTGTGATTAGAAGTCTAGTGTTATCAGCTGACATTTCCGGCACAATTTATAGTGGTATCCGTGGGTCTGGCGCCCGAACATTTATTTTCTTAGTTTTGATTTTTATATTTTGACCTGCGGATCCATTTTCTTGCCTTCTAGGTAGAATTTAATTTTGAGGTTGGCCCTTGTCCAATCTTAACTTTTAAATTATTTTACATTTAGCGTTATATATTACATTTGACGCTACTTCAAATTGTTTAAACATTACAATCTTACAAAAATATGTCCCAAGTCGGGCATCGAACATGCAACCTCCTGAGTCTCAGGAGGACCTGTGCCTGCCCCTTAATGGTAAAACTGAGCTTAAAATATTTTTGAGCGAGCAAACACACAGAAATATGTTAGTCTTTTAAGTAAATATTTCTTCAAGTATGAATAATCAATCATTGCATTCCATAAATATTATGAAAAAAGCTGTGATAGCGGCTGTGTAAGAAAATTTAAATATGACTTATGTAATTGCCAATCAGAAGTAAAATTTTGTCATTGGTGTTAAGAAAATGCTATGTCTATTTTATGTCTACATAGTGTGTCGCTCTGCAAAACAAACAGAAACAAACAGGCAGTTTTTCCTGCTGGCGGGTGACAGCTACATCCTACACTCACAGTACACATTTTTCTTCAGCATAATTAATTAATTATTACTGGACAATTCACACAGCATCATCTAGCCCCAAGCTAAGCAGAGCTTGTGTTCTGGGTACTAGACGACTGTTATACTTAATACAATATATTAAATACATAGATATTTTTATAATACTACCAGTTGTCTAGAAATGTCTCGGTACTTCATCAGTTAACTTTCATAACTTCTGTCAAAAATGACAATTATAATGTAGTTGCCTGATATCCATTTGAAGAACATGTGCCTAAAAAGCTAACTTAGACCAACGGACAACAAAAAATGGACAGATTCCTGGTGGAAGTTAAGGATTGTGATGTCTGGAGGAAATGGAGGGAGGCCTTTACCCAGCAGCAGTGGGATGACCAGGGCATAAAATTAATTATTTTTGCGAAGATACCTCATGTGTTTGCCACTAAAATTCAGATGCAAGTAAAAACCTACTTACTTAAAAAACTTACTTAGATATTATGTTGCTAGTTAGACTTAGTTAATATGTTGCTGGTTAGTAGTTGCTAGTTATACTAAGATATTGTGTATTTAAGTATACTTCTAAACTGACTGACTGACAAAATGAATAGTAAAAAAAACTGCAACAGGTAGGAATCACTTTGATTTTCATCATACACACACTTGTGTTTATTCTATTAAAACCAAAAATGCTTTAGATTTTAAAAAACTAAAGAGAGATGAAATGTTAAATTTTCTTACCAGATAATCCAACCACAACAATGCCCGGTAGGATGAAAACATTGTTAGAAAATGCCAGCTCTAAAGGTCCGTCGGTTCCACCGCTGAGATCCACCATTTTTGTCAATAATACTGAGATTCCAAGGTTAATACTGAATTGAGATTCCAAATAAGGTCTATTGAGATCACATTTACTTCATGTTTTTGAATAAAAACATAAATTCATCGAAAAAATATCAAAATTCAGGAAAATATTATGAACGAGACCGAGCGAGATTCAACAAAATTCACAAAGTTGACAGTGACATTTGAGAATTCACTGGCAGATGTAGAGATGGATTAAGATAGTGGTGATTTTTCGTAAACTACCGGTTTTTATGGTAGATAATATTATTATCATCTCGCAGGAAAAATAGTACCTTACAAACGGAGAACTTCGTCAACGAACAAAAGAGCATCAAAAATAATAACAATTAAATTCAAAATTCAAATTCAAATTTTTTATTGCGACCATATTGTACATAGGTTATTATAATAAAGATATTCAGTCTCAAATATGGACCCGGTTAGGGCACAGCAAGATAGTACTAGGTACTATATAAAACTTAATAACGCTAGTTAAGTATAATAAAGTTTAAGTTTAGCTTTGTAAGCCAAACAAAATAATAATTAAAAATAATTAGTGCACTGCAATGGAGAACAATCTTAAAAGGATAAAATAAAGAAGATAGAAATCGACCGAAAAATAGACGAGCAATGGATCGACCGCGGGCGAAGGTCCGCCTTCGACGCAGAAGGTTGCGGGTTCGATTCCCGCCTTGGGACAAATGTTTGTACGTTCTGCTAATATTTTGTTCCGGGTGTTCTGGATGTTTTCTATGTAAGAAAAATTAAAATATATATCTAGGGTCCTGCTTACCTTGCGGCTAGAATGATGCTGTGTAGATTATCCAGCATTATTTATTGTGCTATACGTATCTACTAGATAAACTGATGTACCTAGTGTAAATCTCCTGCATTAATGCTTGTTAGACAGATGTATGATAATATTTAAACTCTTAACTCTAAAAGGTACACCTAGTTATAAATAAATAAATAATGCTGGACAATTCACACAGCATTATCTAGCCCCAAGCTAAGCAGAGCTTGTGTTATGGGTACTAGATAACTGATATACTTAATACAATATACTACATAGATAGATATTTTTATTATACATATAAAACACCCAGACCAACGGAACAAATTTCTGCAGATCGTACACAAATTTGTTCCGAGGCGGGAATCGAACCCGCAACCTCCTGCGTCGCAGGCGGACCTTCGCCCGCTGCGCCACGGTCGTCTACATCCATACATAGTTGGTTTACATCCTCTATTTATTTTCCAAATAAAATATTATATGTAGGGTAGGTTGTACAATGAAATGAAATGCAACTTATAAACATAAATTTATTATAGAAAATACACAATTATGTATATCTTTTGGCCTTATACAGTAACATTAGTGTACAATACTAAAACAATATTCCACTAATGAGACATTGCGATACAACAGTTTAATTTATGAGAACTATAATACAATTCTAAAATTTAAATTATAATAAAGGATAAAATAATAATCAATTAATAAAATAACATGGAATGTGTTGACCATTAAAAGCTGCAATGCCATCCATATTCATGTAGAAATAACATAAGATACACATTTTTATTTACATTTGAATACCAGATTATTAATTCTATATTAGTAAAATTTATATAATTTAATATAAATTTGAAGTCCCCCAATATGAGAAAAATTATCACAGAATAATTTGAGGTGATCTTCAAATAGTTTGTTTTTTCTTTTTTTTTTTTAATTTGGTCCCTTTTGCGACGTAGGTAATAACAAGTTGACATAATAGTCAGCTTGCGTACAAAATATTTTGGCAAATATCAGAGATAAGTTCGTTAATCTGTTTTAAAAAGTAGAATTAGTTATAATAAATTGTATTGTCTTAATAAGGCACAAGGAATGACATTGAGCGTACCTACACATAAACCTACAAAGTTATCACCAAATCTTAGTTAACTAATAAAACATGGAATGTTGTCACATTACTGGTTATAAATTTTGAGATTCTAGACTAATGTTTTAAAAAGATTACCTAATTCATCTATTATCACTGAAAAATTCATTTTTAATAACCAATAACATGGCAACATAATCTTTATACATTGATTCAATCCACACAACGATCTTCTATATTTTTGTATTCTGTAGGTTGTATGAATGGAAACAATTTTAGCTATTTACCAAAAAATATTTATCTATGTATTTGTTTTTTTTTACGCTACTATGAATTTTAGTTCTTCTTCAGAGGATCAAGGTTGTCTATTGAAAAATCATCGTTTCCAAAGGCGATCCCCCTGCTGAAGCCATCCTGGTGACAAAGAAAAGAAAAAATTGAGCGAAAACTTCACTTTCACAAATATTATTAATTAGACATACATACACACATGAACACACGACTTTCTTTTGTGTTTTAGTTAGACCATGTTTCTAATCTAAGCAAACTAAACACAGTACGGTAGGTAATTAAAAATGCAATGCACTTTGAACTGTTTATCTATTTTTACATAGAATAAACCGCAAAAAATATGATTTGGTCTTACTTACCAATCGGGAAGCTGTTAATATGAAAAATTAATTGTATAGAGATCTTAATTTTTATATGTTTAATTATTAGGACTGGTCAGGTAGGTCCAAACTTTTGGCGATTCCAATCTTAAGGAGTGGCAGGCTACTTTAAAAAAGAATAAGAACAAAACGTGCGGGACAGTTGTTAGTTTGGCAAAAGCTAGTTTAAAATCACAAAGAACTTACCTTCATCTCCGAAATTGTCTTATCCAAAAACCCATTGAAATTCTTATCCAGCTCAACAGTTTGCTTCTCGCTCAGATTCCCAAATCCATTAAAGTTGCCATATCCATTCCCGAAAATGTTCCCGCCTTTTTGTGTGTCAAATGGGTCGTATCCGCTCAATCCATTGGTAAAGGAGTTCGTGCTCGAGTTGAAAACTGACGTTGACAGGTTGAAATCGACGGGCTGAATGTCATAGTTTGGCCTATTCGGCGTTGAGAACGTCTGTAGATGGGTGGTGGCGGGGAATGGTGCTGAGCCAAAGAGGTCGCCACCATTGACTGGAGCTGGGGATGCCAGCTGCGGTTGGTTTGTTTGGGGGAGAGGCTGCACCGCTTGCACTGGGGTTGTTTGGCGTTTTAGGCCTTTCGGGGGTGGTTGCACTGGAAATGAACATATTATTAGGCACTATATTTCAGGTAAGGACGTTTACATATCGATATGGCTGTAGTTAAACCGTTTTTAATGCGTTTACAGCGAATCGACATTTCAGCCGATATACCACTGCTAGACAAAGGTCACCCCAAAGGCGAAAACCTATGTTGGGGCTCTGACTAAATTCCCACCCAGTTCGGTGGTCACTCAGTTCTGGAGGGGAGCGCTGCTGCACGAGCCGTTGGATATCCCTTGCCACCTCTTAAGACACCCGTGGAAAGTGTTGGGGTGGTGTAAATTATGAACCGACACCACACAGCGAATCTACTAAGATGATAAGTAAATACACATAAATAAAATAAAAAGTCTATAGGATGCCACTGCAGACAAAGGCCTCCCTTTTTTCCTTTCACTTTTCTTTATTAGCCAGTATTGGCCACTCCCGCTTTAGCTCGTCCTTCCATTGAAGCCTCGGCCTGCGCCCATTGGAGTCCATTCCGTAATAGTTTTTGCCCGGCTGCCGGCTTGTGCCAGCATACGACACTCGTGTCGGCCTAGTCCCATTTTAATTTGGCACACCATTGTGCTATGTCCGCTATCTGAGTCAAAGTCAAAGTCAAAAAGTCAAAAGTCATTTATTTGCGAACATGAGTCATAAAGATGTAAATTAATATAAAAGCACAACATGTTCTACCTAAATCTAGGGTATGCAAATATAGGTCAGTAGTTTCTTAATAAATTAAAAATCGAATAATTAAATTTGTCAATCAAATAACATAGAACAGAGAAACATTTGAGAAAAATAAAATTACAAACTTGGTACGTACTTATTACTAATCAATCAATTTTTATGTCCTTATCTAGTAGAAAATCATTTATGTGATAATAACATTTTGATGTCAAAAATTTATTCAATTTATTTTTAAAAAGTGTCAGCGGTAGCAATATAACATTGTTCGGCAATTTATTAAAAATTTTAGGAGCCATTCCATAGAAACTTTTCTTAAGCAGGGCTGTTTGAGCGCCGGTGGAACACAGACGCTGTTGGTCGCGTCTACTGCGCGTACTGCGGCTTGGTTTTTCAAATAAATGATTATTGTTTTTGACAAAAACAGCTATCTCAAAAATGTAGAGTGCTGGAACGGTAAGTACATTTAATGCTATAAAGTAGGGTTTACAACTGTCGGTTGTCTTCAGGCCATACATAGCTCTTATGCATCGTTTTTGTGATTTAAAGATCTTTTCTCTGTCTGTGCAGTTTCCCCAAAATATAATTCCGTATCGTAGTTTAGAAGACACGTAGCTGTGATAAACGGTTTTAAGGGCATCCATACCTACGATTTTCCGCAGTTTGTAGAGCATATAAGCAAATTTGCTAAGTGCCTGATGCAAGAGTCTGAGAACGCATCGTAAAAACTTACATCGTACGCTCGGCGTGTTGGGCGAGATCTTTGCCATCGAGTAAGGAGTTGGGTCCGATTCAAAAGCACGAGGATCGAAATCTACAAAGAAGAAAAAATGTTTTATATGTATTTTTTTATTGAAAACAATACAAATACGACCCAAACCATAACAGCCACTGCCGAACATAGGCCTCCCCTAATGAGGGCCATAGCGCCCTGTCTGTTGTATATTTTATGTATAATTTTTTGTTTACCGGACATCTGGTTAGTTTTAAAGTACCCCGTAACTTTAAAAGTTCCCACTCAGAGTAGTTTTTATTAAATTAAACTTACTACTATGAATGTAAGCGGGTTTACCACGAACCTAGTTTGTGTTGGAAGAACACCGACATTTCATCCCTTAACGAGGGACTTCTTCAAGGTTAGTGCGGTTCTAGACGCGCGCGTTCCACATCTCTGCGAGCACTGACTGTGCACGAGTGCACGTATTAATTTCGCTTGCATTCATAATGAATTTGAAAAATTACGAAAGATTTTATCGCAAAATATTTTGTACTACTAAAACTTATTAAGTAAATTTACTTACCACTTTCATCGTCTGACGGGAAAAGGGACGTGTTCTCAAGCCTTGTGCCTACAACGGGGTTCTTGTTTGGCGGCAAATCATTTATTCTGTAATGAATGTACAAGTTAGTAAAAACAGTACAAATGAGTAAAAACAGTAATTGCTTAAAACTTAAGCAATTACTGGATAGATAAAGATGCAAATGGCTTAAAAAACGTAAGTAATCGTCTTACGTTTGTAATATTTCTGGACGTTTTATTTACACTGGAAATATACTGTATGATTACTTTTTCTATGAACAAAGAACTTGAATAAAATTGAATTGAATGTACAAAATAATATATATTTTTTACATTAGTAATTATAAAACCAGTAAAAACTTGGTCATCGTATGCGCTAAACCAGTATTGCAGCATTCCCTACATTTTATTTAAACCTTTATTGGTGTTTTTATTGTATAAACCTGTTACTTACGCGGAATTGAAGTTGATTTTTCCATTATGAATGGATGGCGGCGTTGCCAGCAAAAGGTTGTTGTCGTTGCTCGAGTTGAAGGTGTCAGTCGAGTTGTTTGACATCGCATCTGCACCTGTAACAAAAAACCGGTGCATTAAGAACAAACGGTAACGTTGCGCATCCCTAAAATCCCTCTAAACTATCTTTTTCAACTTCTTGTTAGGTCCCGATTGCTTTTGTTTGGCTATGACGACTTTGCTGTCAAATGCAAAGATCTTATTTTCGCCTTTCTCGCAGCCTAGAGACAAGACAGCACGCATATTTCATCGTGTTTGAAATTTCCGAATATGTGTCTCCGTTATTTACACTACACATTAATATTATGTTGATACAAAACCTATCAGCACTGATACCTACATCCACAAACAAATTAGAACTAGTTTACAATTGAAACAATTGAGCTAACAGCAGACTGTCGCAAACAATCTACAGATAGCTCAACTAATCTATATCAATACCAGTCGGAAGCGTCTCTTAGACGCTGGCTGCATTGCCCCGCTGGATGGCAATGCTGATGCGCTGCGCCAGATAGGTAGGTACCTACCTACTCACCAGCTCTCGGTTACGCGTCGTCGTCGCTTCGACCAGACGCTCAGATAATTTTTTTAAACCCGGAAGCTTCGGTACCCCACGCGCCGGTCTCGACTACAAGGGGAGCAAATGTGTAGGCTCTGTCGAGACCTGCATATTTGCGCCTCTTGAGATCCGCGGCCAAATTTGCCGCCGCACCTGCCCTCACAGATGTCCTCTGAAGATGGGAAGGCGCAAGTGTGTCGACACAAGTAATCGTTCTTTCTTACCATGTTCATTCTGCGAATGTCCACTGTCTCCGTTGTGTAAAGACAGCGAGGCGAGCTGCTTGGCGAGCTCGGCGGGTGGTTTGAACTCGGCGATGTCGGCCAGCTTGTGCCGGGCTAGGTAGGCAGATAGGTCGTCTTTGTAGGTGATCTTTGAAAGTTCCTGCAAGAAATGGATACACAAAATCGTTAGGTAGGTAGGTACCTAATCGAATACCTAATATCCCAAAACTTTTCGACTTCGACGGGACTTGAACCCGCATCCTTCCCTCAATACGGAAATGTGCTAACCAACTACACCAAGAGGTCAAGTGAAGTAGGTAGGAGTCGAAAATCTCTGGGACTTCCTACGGACTCAAGCGCATTTAGCTCCACCTACAGGGGAAACATTAAAGTTTATCCAAACCTGTTCAAAAACTAGTTACAAGTTCCATTGATGAGAGGTGACGCGTAAGTCGCGTTGCTCAATTCTAAGTTTGTTTTTGGGATATTATTTGATTTCTTAGAAATTACCCTGACTGTGAGGGTTTACGCACTATAATAAGTACCTACCGCTCTGCGCCCGCCAAAAGACCGGTAACGCTGTTATGGCCATCTGCGGTTAATAGCATTTTAGTCTATTCGAAAAAAGTCATTTCACTCAGCGTCCTCTCTAAGAAGGAATTTAATTTTTGAAGCCAGATGTCCCTTTGTCTGTTTTGTCATGGTATAAGAATATACCTATTTGAATTAATTATTTGTATATCTATTATTTATTATTAATTTGAATACCTATTTTAAAAGGTATATTTTATGTTTTCTCAGATTATGGGTTATGTATGATGTTATGTGCAGGGACGTGGTAAGGAGGTACTTAGTTGTACGGCCCGGCCGTAGGCAGTACCTACAGGTTCTTTAAATAAATAGGTAAATAAAATAAAATAAATAATAAATGGACAATTCACACAGCATTATTTAGCCCCAAGCTAAGCAGAGCTTGTGTTATGGGTACTAGATACCTGATATACTTAATACAATACACTACATAGATAGATATTTTTTATTATACATACATAGAAAACACCCAGACCAACGGAACAAATTTCTGCAGATCGTACACAAATTTGTTCCGAGGCGGGATTCGAACTCGCAACCTCCTGCGTCGCAGGCGGACCTTCGCCCGCTGCGCCACGGAGGTCGTCAAAAAAGTCTTTGGTTGTGATGATAAATCCTTACAAGAACTTCAAGATGGCATGGTAGGTACACGGAATAGAGAAAAACTTTATAATTCCGTGGTATGGTACCTATACCTGTCTACCTTAGTTAAAAAGTTGTATGTAAGGACGTTTAACGAAATGGCGCGATTTTTATTTCGCTGCATCGACGTAAGTCATATTTTCTCTTGTTATTTATCGCAAACAATTTACGACAGCTTTCTTGTCTATACTAATATTATAAAGAGGAAAAATTAGATTGTTTGTTTTTTTGTTTGTATTGAATAGGCTCCGAAACTACTGGACAGAATTGAAAAATTCTTTTACCATTAGAAGCCCACATTATTCCTGATGAATGGCTACTTTTACCGCGGGAAAATGTTTCATTCCTACGGGAAAACGGGTAATGGAACAACGGGTACCTAGTAAGAATGCAGCTAGTATCTCATAAAATCAATTTGATGGGTAGGTATTTAGTGTTGAGGACAGATATTTCCCCAGACTTCCTGGTTATAAAAGTTTAATATTTTATTTGAAAGATGATTCATGGGTTAGTCATTCCTCGGTTTGTTAATAGGTACCTACTGACTGTGCGGTTTACCTACAACGCGCGCACGGTGTGGGCGCCGTCGATCGGACCGCGACTTCCGTACGGGCGGAAACGTGGTTTCATTTCCGGTGGTAGGTAGGTACAACTAAAAAGATATCCATCCGATTTTATTACCACAAAACAGTTTAGTTGGCTATACCTAGTGTGTCCCTACGTTGACGTGTTTAATCACTAGGCGTAGGTAGAGTACGCGCAAAACTTTATGAGTTCTGTGAACTTAGGCTCGGAAGCAAAGCTGCGCAAGTACAATCAATCAGAAAAGTGATAGTTACCAACTAGCGACTCACCCCGGCTTCGCGCCCGTGCGAAAGATAGACCAAGAAAGTGGTGATGTCACACAACGTTAAGTCTCTTGTAGTTTTGAGTAATGCATAGTTTGAAATATTTTGTAGATTTTTTATAAACTAAAAACTATGTTTTGTTACCCAGATTACATGAGTACAAACTAAATACCTAACGTTGTTGTGGCATATTTGACGTGAAACAGCTAATATCAGGGAATACTCCACAAAAACGCAAGAACAAACTATCAAATCAACAAAACGAACACCGAAAAACCGTCAAATACTTTGCTGCGTCATTGTACTCAAAAGCATTCATTCTAAAGTGTTGCCAACTAGATTATAAATGAATATGCTATATAGTTATTATTTTATTTTCAAACTTGGGTTAATTGCGTTACTTAAATAAAAAGTTTAATTTATTCTAACATTTTAGGTTTTAAATAATCCGTCATTGATTATAAGACGTTTTACATAATCTATATACTATTGAATTGAAAAATGAATTAATGCAGAACACAATGTGCTAGACAAAATAAAAATTCTTGTTGGCAACCCTGGTTTGACAGACAGATCCCTTCTCACCCCGTTCTTTCCCCTCAACGCCTTATTTACCGTTCGATGCGCAGCTGTTGAAGCCAACTTCACAGAGCTCATAAAGTTTTGCGCGAACATTTCATTTATTGCAGGAAATAAGTGTCACATACTTCACCAAAGCACATTGGCATGCAAAATTTCTTATAAGTAGGTTCCTATATAAATTGCATTGAAATTATTTTCATTAATAATAATTTAAAATATAATTAAACATAATTAAATAGATATCAATAATGTTGATTAACAACTAATTTTTCAATTTAAGGTCCATAGAGTTCCTTAACACTATAATTACCTGCCTAAGTACTTGGAATTTCTTGTTCACTGCATAATTTTTATATTTTTAAGCTCTGCGGTCATTAAATCCAATACCGCTACCACACACCACAAAAATGTGTGTTCAGTAATCAAAACTGATAACATTAGTAGAAAACAACTGAGTAACATTAAGGTAACCAGTAAAATGTGAACAAAATCATCAACAACACATAATTCCACAAGCGCAGGGAAAAAGCTTGTATTGGAATTCGAGTTTTCAAACGGACGAGAAACAAATGAAATTAATGATAAATGAAAGCTGTCAAAATTAAAACCGGTTTCGAACTTCTGTGATGGTAGGTAGTAGGTAGGTACCTATTGTTAGCAACCACTCACTTTATAAATTTTCCGGGATTGGAGTATAGGTTGAAAGACACTTATTAGAAGAACAGAAAACTAATCTCTAATGCGTATCCGCAGTTTTTCAGAGAATCTTCGCGAGCGCCATCTTCTTTTGGTTCTTCCCCTTGTTATGCTACCTATTCTCGATAGTGTTGCCACCATCGCACATACAGATATTTGTATCGAATTATTAATATTGGTGAAGGTTTTATAAAAATCACGACAAATGCTTTGAAAATGAGCTCAATTTCCTGCAAGGTAACACTATGCTTTGAACCATGTTGGAACCACATGTACCTACCTACCTACAATTCAATAAACGTTGCGCAGTAAATAGGTACTTGTTTTATCATTAATACTTGTAGATTCGATTCCTGTCAAGCATACGTACCAGCAAGCGGTTCTTGTACGTGTTGACCTGGAGCTCCAACTTCTTGTTCTGCAGAGACATCTTCTGCAGCTCAATGTATTTGCCGTTATCGTTTAGGAATCGCCTGGAATAAAAAAATAGGGAATAAATTAATAAGGCGAACCAACGGTTTAACGTGGTTTCCGAGTCAGCGCTTAGTCCGAGTCAATACAAAAAACATTTGATAAACGGACCGAGGTGAATGGTGTAAACTTATGAGAGGCCTATGCCCAACGTTGGGCGACTAAGATTGATGATGATAAGTCTGGGTTTTAAGCACAGATGTGGTTTTAAGCAGTGTCACATTTTTAAAAGGTCACATGGTGGCTTCATGCAAATAACATGATACCACCGCATGTCACAATGAGGCTCAGGTGGGCCAAAACCAGAAAACATATTTTATGTGTTTTAGTATTTCGAAGCTAGATTTTTCTTCATCAATACAAATACTTTATTCACAAAGCAAATCACAATCAAATAATAGAAATAAATTAGAACTACAGTATTTACAATTGAAACAATTGAGCTAACTGCAGACTGTTGATAACAATCAAAATGTAGCTCAACTAATCTATATCAATACCAGTCGGAAGCGTCGCCAAGACGCTGGCTGCATTGAATTGCATACACACAGTAATTATTTTACAGTCTTTGTTTAAAAGGTACCTGCTAAGCCGAAAAGGGCGGATTTTTGAGTTTATTTTTTTTTATGAATCTCGCGTTGTCATTGTCCTAAGCACATGTTTTCTATACTAATATTATAAAGAGGAAAGGTTTGATTGTTTGTTTGTTTGTTTATATTGAATAGGCTCCGAAACTACTGGACCGATTTGAAAAATTCTTTTATCATTAGAAGCCCACATTATTCCTGATGAATATAGGCTACTTTTTACCGCGGGAAAATGCTTCATTCCTACGGGAAAACTGGTAATAGGACAACAGGTAGTAAGAATGCAGCTAGTATATTAATAAATGTAATTAAGTAGGTACCTACTTAAGTACCAACAAACCAATTAAAAAATTACAGTCAAATACTAAAACGAAGTAAATTTACGTAAATTTATTAAAATAAACCAAAACAAACAACCATAAAATACTGCGTAACAGGAAAATATTCTATTAAAGGCTAACATGCCATGAATACAAACTACTTTAAGACTTATGTTTAAATAACATACCTAGGTAGAGTGTTATTTAAAAGTCAGTTTCTTGAACCCGTATTAAAAAAAACGTAAAAATACCTACCATAATATTTGTGTCAGCGTAAAACCAGTTTTATAGTTTGATTATAAACGAAATTCATCGAGCGAATCGAGGTCTCCAATTTACTTGCCTTGATTGTTTAAGCTTAGCTACCTGCTCTAATCAAAGATAGAAACCTAGGTATAATATTTTGATTATCAACCGACTTCAAAAAAGTAGGTTTTTATTGTTTTACGTCTTTTTATTACTAAAACGCCGAATACCCGAGAGCTGTTGAGTATCTGGCGCAGCGCATCAGAATTGTATTGTATTTTATTTTACCCATTTTTAAATTTACTGTGACCTTTAACTTAATTCTTTTTTATGTATATTTTTAAGTTTGTGTATAATTATATTGTATGGATTTTTATAATCTGAAATAAATGAATAATAATAATTGACATTTTGTCATACCTACAATACAGCAGCGGGGTAATGCAGCCAGCGTCTTGGGGACGTTTCCGACTGGTATTGAATGAAATGGATCAGTTGAGCTATACCTGTAGATTGTTTGCAACAGTCTGCGGTTAGCTCAATTGTAAATACTAGTTCTAATTTATTTCTATTATTTTATTGATATTTTCTTTGTGAATAAAGGTTTCTGCCCCTTTTTTAATTGATGATTATTTTTGGTGTCACAAATTTAACGACTCACTAAACAAGCGTAAACCATGCATGATTTCTGTGTTTATTCTAGGCAAAGCGATTTACATAGATTTTAATAATCTTCTAACAGATCACAATATTTAATTGCATCTGCCACTGATTTTATAGAACTAGTTTTGAAATTAATGGGATTGTACTTTTTATTTTTATTTTTCTTCATGCAAAGTATATCTTTGCATCGATCTTTCCAATTGAAATCGGGCTAATCAGCGGGTCATACCACCAACCACTGGATAAAGCTCGTAAAATAATATTGATTGATTGTTGGTTTTATCTGAATTAATTTATTGTGAAGGATTTGGAAAAAGCCTTTGCCCTGCGAAAAAACGTATTGCAGTCATAGTAGATCTAAGTAAAATTATTAAAAAAAAAATCTGAGCGTCTGGTCGAAGCGACGCGTGACCCGAGAGCTGGTGAGTATCTGGCGCAGCGCATCAGCATTGCCATACAGCGGGGCAATGCAGCCAGCGTCTTGGGGACACGACGACTGGTATTGATATGGATCAGTTGAGCTACCTGTAGATTGTTTGTAACAGTCTGCAGTTACTAGTATAAAATACTAGTACCCACATCGTCCCACACGCCGCCGGCGGGAGTCCTACACTACCAATCAAGAACACGTTTGCCCCAACGGTAGTCGGTTCTGCGAGATATGGCCGGCCCACTGCCACTTCAGCTTGCTAATTCTTTGAGCCATGTCGATAACCTTGGAAATGTTTTTTCTATGATGATTTGTTTTGAAGTGGAATACCTGAATAGCTGTTTACTGACCCGAGACGCCATTGAACGCAATCCCACTCATACAATTATTTATTTACCTGGACGACTTGGGTAGTAAACTAACATAATGACTATCTACGTCTAAATAAATAATAAACAATCCGCTTTACGTTGGTAGGTAAAGTCTGTTATAATATCAAAAAGCCTCTACCCCACAGCCACATTTTAAAGCGAGTCTTGTGTCGCGCGATTTGTCGCAATTGTTTGCAGTACATTTTGTACTAAGACGCATACGATTTATCGACACGATAGAAGTTGTCCGACGCGTTTCCGCGTCCTGCGATATTGCGATAATTGTTCAAGGAACATTTTTTTTTGTTCTACTGGAGGCGCTGCTGCCTGCACCCGCTGGATATCCCTAGTGGATATCCTATGACACCTGCAGGAAGAGTTGTGTTGGTGCAAATTCTAAGCCGGCACACGGCGTCACAAGGCTGTTTTGCTATGCATAAATTACCAACCTGTAAGCCAGATCGAACGCCTGTCCGATCGTCAGCGTGATTTCCGACGCTAATTTAGTAGAAATGAACACGAAGCACTCGTGCTTTTCCAAAATGGCGTCGTGTCCGTTCACTCCGTTGACAGTGCTGCCACCTTTCGCGATAAAAGAGAAGTACTTTTTCGCGCCTTTGTCGTCCGCGCAGTAGGATATCCGGTGCAGGGGGAACTGATACATGATGTTGTTCGATCTCGGTTCCTGAAAAAGAACAAGGAAAATATTAATTTTCAATTATAAATCTGTCATGTTTTTTTATGTTCAAATCTACTAAAAACTAATTCTAGAAGGTGAAACACAAGATCTTGGGTGAGGCTCTGCGGTATCTGAAAAGATATTGCGAAGCTTCCCGTACGTTTCGTTACGAATTTGGCGTGTTTTAAAAAACTATAAACCGGCTTCAAATTAGTCTAGTGGTGACATCTAGTAGGTACCTACTGACATCTAGTATTTCCCTACTATAAGATGTTTGTTATATAGTTGGCTTACAAAGCTAAACTTAAACCTTATAACTAGAGTTATTATTTAGTACCTAGTAGGTTCTTATCTTGCTGTGCCCTAACCGTAATGGTCCATATTTGAGACTGAATATCTTTAATAACTTGAATAAAAATTTGAATTTGGTTAAAATTGGAGTCTAATTTATTTTGATGACACATGTATGATACCTACGTTGAATGAAAGAAGGCCTACTTTGAAACACGTAATACGAAGTTTCGGTTGACGGATCGCATGGAACGAACAACCTCACTACTAAACGTGCAAACGTGGGTATCTTGGCGGAGAATCAAGATAAAAAAAAACATAAGTAGGTATAGGTACAGACGAATTAAAAACCTCCTTGTTTTTTACCACCATACTTCCTCCTCCGGTTAAAAAACATAAGAAAATGAACCAATGAGAGGCGAAAATAGAAAAAGATAAAGCTTGCCTCGAGATGGTTCGAGAATCCGCTGCGGTCTTCTCGACTTGGTAGAGCCACTACAGTGGCCCCTGATGACTTATACCTCTGAATCGACCAGGTTAACTTTGTCGACTATTACAACATCCACTTTCAAATAGCTGTACACTCTAGGGTTGCCAACTTATTTTAGTACGATACGAATATAGTAGGTTTGGGGATCATGCTCATAAAATTATGGTAGGATAGGAAATATCTAAAAAATTAGAGTAGTTTCAGTTCAACATGGTCATGTTGCATTTGGTCAAAACTATTCTGTACTAGTTAATTACGGACTTCGTACCGCTTTCTAACCTTTAAAACCTCTCTTGGACTTCCCTTGGAAAAATATTTCAAGGCCGCAGCAATTTATTTTTATGTGTATAGAAAGATAACAATAACAGGCAGGAGCGGACCGTGAGTTTTTGGGGCTAATATTACTTGGGGGCCGAACTAGCAGGCTCGGTTGCCAAAGACTTGGGGACACTTCAATTCTCAGTTTTTAGTAGGTTCAACCTAGTCAATTGGGGTGATAATTTTGCCAAAAATATCTCTCTGATAGATGTATGCAGTTGATCTTCAGATTAACCATTTTGACGTTTTCGCCATTATGAGGCCACAAAAATATAACAGTTTCGACTACTATATTTTTTTTTCAGAAATATAGTAGGCGGAGCTCATTGTATAGTATGAATAACTTCTGCCCTAGGCTTCGAACGCATATTTTCGGTATAATAACGTGTCTATTAACTAAGTTAGGCTTTGCTCTGAGCGTAGGCCAAATTTCATCTCGATTCCGTAGTTTTGGAGATTCCAGGCCGCTAGGTTACAAAAATTCAGATTTCACTAATTTATGGCTTTAAAATATTAGTAGGATACTATACAGGGTTATTGGTTATTTACTGACATTATGCTAACTGCAGGTTCTGGTCACCATCATGAACACGTCCGTGAAGACGCCAGGTATGAATTTTTAAAATTGGTGGAAAGGGAATGAAGGGGATATTAGTATGTCCTCTCTCCATTCAAAAATCGTTCATTATAGGGGTTTTCTTTGAAACTAAACCTAAAAACGGTTCTGCCCTGAATTATCAGAGTGTGTATGTGTGTGTGTGTTCGGCTGACTCCCAGCCAGGCTGATGCCACTTAAATCATCTTTCGTGGATGAAAAATAAGCCAATGATGATGATGTGGATTTAAATAGGAGTGGGAGATCGGAATTTAGTAATTAATTAGGTTTCGGACATTACTTTGTATTTGAGGCGATTTACAAAAAAAAAAAATAAGAATTAAGACTTGGCGTCTTCACTAACGTGTTCGTGATGATGGGCAGAACCTGCAGTTTGCACAGTGTCAGTGAATTACCAATAACCCTGTATAATATATTAAGGTTAGCAACCCTAGTACCTACCGTGGGTATCTAACTAGTGAAAGAAAGGAAGTGCCTATGTCTACGTTCCAGTGAGCGTAGAGAGCAACCACTGATGCGTGGTGACCTTGCGCGGATGGGAAAGCAGAATTTACTGGTGGGGAGCTTAGTTTAGGTAGGTGGGTTGTGTGGTGCCGGCTTAGAATTGCACCACCCCAACTCTTCCCGCAGGTGTCGTAAGAGGCGACTAAGGGATATCCACCGGGGGCGGGCAGCAGCGCCCCCTGCAGAACAATTTAATTAGCCTATGTTTGATTCCAGGGTTAGACTTACCTGTATGCAAAATTTCAGCCTGATACGTTCAGTAGTTTTGGCGTGAAGAGGTAACAAACATCCATCCATCCATATATCCATCCATCCATCCAAACTTTCGCAGGTATAATAATAGTGTGATTACTAGTTTATGTCCGCGGCTTCGCACGCGTTGTTTCTATGGAAACGTTTAAAGGCTATTTAATTTATATCCCATGGGAAGAGATTTATGAAACAAAACGACTACGTTCTATGCGACGCCTAGAACTACCTGTATTCAACAATGATATTATATATACTTAAACTGAGGGTATTCAATATTTCAGCCCGATCCGTTCAGTAGTTTTCGCTGGAAGAGGTAACAAACATCCATCCATCCATCCATACATCTAAACATCCAAACTATCGAATTTTTAATATTTTTAGTGATATATAGGTAGTGTATATAATATTTTGGGAGTTGTTCGTTTCCTATTCGCGAGCGTTTGTTTCGTTTCGTTATTTTTGTGCAAATCGGTAATTGGTGATGGAGAATTAAAATACCTAGGCGCGGGGGGGCAACTTGTTCAATTTTTATAAACCAATTCTCTCTGCTAAGTTGTGTTGCTACCTAGGTACCTATCTATCTATTATCTAGCGTCATATTTTTGTTCCCTCAGTACTTACCTAGGTAAGTACAGACAGCGTCAGAATTAAGTAACATAAAACAATAATAATACCTACCTGTATAACACAATGCAGGTTAGAATACGATTTTTTATTTATTTTTAGCAAATTTTTCTGTTTTTATGTTACGTAAATAAAAATTAATTATTTTCGACTTTTAAAACTCCTATGATTAACAGGTTTGGATTTAGACCGGCACGAGCAACGTGGTAGGTACCTAACTACCTATCTACCTAGTGATTGTGAAAGAAAGGAAGTGGCCTTTCCAGAAAGCGTAGAGAACTGCCAAGCCAGTGACGCGTGCAGTCGTCACCGCCGACCTTGCGCCAGCGCGGGAAAGCGCATTTTACTGGTCGGAAGTTGTGGGGACTAGATTGGTCTAGCGTCAATCAGTCCTCCCTGTCTGACTAGCTACGTAGGTAAGGTACTTCTCTGTACCTACCTCGGCGGCAGATTTGGTCGAGGACATCAAGAGGCGCAATTATGCAGGTCTCGACCTGTGGTATCGACAGAGCCTACACGTTTGCTCCCCTTGGAGTCGAGACCTAGGTCCGTAGGGTACCGAGGTTCTTCGGGTTTTTACAAAATTATCTGAGCGTCTGGTCGAAGCGACGCGTGACCCGAGAGCTGGCGTAGTATCTGGCACAGCACATCAGCATTGCCATATAGCTGGGCAATGCAGCCAGCGTCTTGGGGACGCGACGACTGGTATTGATATGGATCAGTTGAGCTACCGGTGGATTACTTGCAAGTTGCAACAGTCTGCAGTTACCTCAATTGTTTCAAATTGTAAAGAGTAGTTCTAATTTATTTCTTTAACCGTGTACCTACTGTAAATACTTGATTTCATATTATAGTCGAACAAATAATAATTTTTCTCACATGACGTAAGCCTTAGGTCAAAACCCGTAATAATATTGCTTGCTACATGCAGAATACCTACTATAAGTAGGTGCATTATAGTGCGTGGTCATGGTGAATAAATCCGTACGTAGACCGAAGAAATCGCCATTCAAACAATCATGCCAATACAAGTACCTAGGTATGTTTTGTAAGAAGTTCGATAATTGTCGAAGATGTAATAGATACGCGTCGTATCAATGCTATATGAACATTTCTTCATTCATAGGCCAAATACATACATATAATGAAATATCCCATTTCTATGCAACTTAATATAAATTTGCAAAAATGCTTAGAGAACAACGGTACCTAAATTGAAGAGTGATTTGAATTTTGACATAGTCCAGAAGGAGAAAAACAATGTTTAGCCTTTGAAACCTTTTAGATTTATTAATTAAAGTTGATATATTTTTATTTTTTTACGGGGTCAGTTGATTGTATGAAGAAGATTGTAGGGAAAGGTGGAGGGTAAAAGATCGAGGGTTAGATCGCCTATGAGATGGACCGATCAGATAAGATCTGCCGTTGGGGTCCCCTGCATGAATGTTCCAGAATGACCACCAACAGGGAGAGATGGCGATACATCGTGAGCCGAGCAATATCAGCCCATACAACTAAAGACTCGTCATGACGACCACGACTGTTCTGCTAAGAACGCTACGAATGAGAAGAAGAGATTGTATAGAAGGTACCACAAAATCGGTATACTAAACCGAAAGGGGTTGAATCCGGATCCCGTGGGGTCAACTTTTGCCGTAGGCATTTTTAGGACCACCAAAACTAGCAGGTTATATTCAGTTTTTTATTATTAAACTATTTATTAAAAAATACGGAATCTTGTCTAAAATTCTCAGGTCAAAAAGCAGCATTATGTATCAACAAAAATGGTAAATTCCGATGACAGTCCGCAAATGTCATCTAATTCGCATCATCACCGGTAAACACTTCCTGTCATGTGTTGTTATTGTGTGGAAACGCCCTAAGATTAGCGCGGTTTTTGCTGTTTGCTGTTTTTTTGTGTTTGATAATAGATTATTAACTGCATTCTTTATTGTTATTAGGTATACAACAGTATTGCTAGATTTATAGAACTCGCTACGGTCAGAGTGAAACTTAAATAAAAAATGCTGGACAATGAGGATCAGTAAAGATATAGCAATTTCAATAGAACATGTTATTCTTTATGTTATTTAATAAGACATAAGAATGATATATCGGACCATTCGACACTTACGTAATTTGTTTCATAGTCACAAATAACCAAACAAGCGGCTACGGCTAACTGGCGGTGACCGAGGCAGTGACGTCACAGCGACCGCGGCGGTCACTCACGCAGTGAACTTCGCTAGTAATTTGGTCATAAGGTCATAACTTCGTCAATTTTTGTCTTGTAACAATGTTTTTTGCATTTTGTGTTTAGGATTTCTTAGCTCTAAATCTGCATTCTCAACTAATAACGTTATGGATCCTCATTCACTCAGCAGCATCATCTAGCCCCAAGCTAATCTGAGCTAGTGTTATGGGTACTAGATAACTACTTAAGTGTTCTGGGTATTACTATGTTTAATAAAAAAAAAAAATGTAATGTACCTATTGTATTATGTACCTATATCAGTGATCCATAACACAAGCTCTGCTTAGCTTGGGGCAAGATGGTGCTGTGTTGTTTGTCAAGCATTATCTATTTATTTATATAACTAGTGACCCGTCCCGGCTTCGCCCGGGTGCAATGCTGATACGGACTTTTTTGTAGACCTATTTAAGGTGTACAATACATTACCTAGATAGATATTTATACTTAGAAAAATCCAGAACAAATATCAACAAATATCTGTAGAACGTATAAACTTTTGTCCCGAGACGAGGCGGGGACCGAAAGCGCAACCATCTGCATCGCAGATTTTCGACCCCTGCGCCATAGAGGTCGTCAGATTTGTATGATAAATTGATAATCTATTTTGTTTCACGAAAAATTTTTTTTTTTAATTTTTACGTTACCTTAACTGATAATGATAATTATGATGACGTAAGCTGTACCTAAACAAAGTTAACAATACTCCTTCGTCCCAGTAAAAGTGAAATCATAAATAGAAACCTCGCGCGTGAGATCCATAGCTAATAGATCCGTTATATCATAGACAAGAGACGTAAAAGCGGAAAGGATTGCGCGGACGACCACAGGGCCGGATGTAGGACGTGGTATTAACATTAATTTAGATAATTTCGCAATGATTTAATCTACGGCAGTTTCCATTGCCTGTAGGTTTTGATAAATTGTTTGTTTTGAGAATAAATAAGTAAAGTTTACTATTTTAATGTGTGAGATAGAATCGATTAAGGAAGTTAGATTTATTAGTTCACATGCCAAGTTTTTGGTCACAGTCCTGACATAGAAAGTTATGACTTGGTAAATCATCATCATCATCATTACCGATGTTAGTCCACAGCTGGACAAAGGCCTCCCCTAATGAACGCCATAGCGCCCTGTCTTCAGCTTGCCGCATCCCGCATCTGCCTGCAGTTTTTCGCAGGTCGTCATCCCGCTTTGCCGGCGGGTGTCCTACACTACGTTTGCCGAGTCGTGGTCTCCACTCAAGAACACGTTAGGTACCCCAACAGTTATCGGTTCTTCTCGAGATATGGCCGGCCCACTGCCACTTCAGCTTGCTAATTCTTAGACTTGGTAAATGATAGGTCCATATTTCAACTTCTCTATCAGAAATGTGTTTAATTAAAAACTATAATTTAATCCTATGATGATTGATGATATCCCACGATGGCATCAAATTAGTTTTTTTAATATTAAGACTTCATAGTACAAATAAGCCTATCAAACCGTTCATGTGGTCTCAAACGACCCCAAGCTTTCAGCCTTTTTTTCTCACCTGTATGGCAACACCGTCAACTGACACGGTGATCTCCACCTTCTTGCATTTAGCGCCATCTTTCGCCTCTGACTTCTTTAGTTGTTGTGAGAACTGCAGCTTTTTGATCGCATCTTTGACTACTTCAATGCCTTTGGGTTGGTCCACTTGTGTACAGCCGAGGAACTGAAAAAAAAAACAATTGTGTTTATACTCATAAGATAAAAAAATCTGGCAAGTATGTGTCGGATTACGCAGAGATTGTTCACATTCAGAATTTGTGGCAATTTGATTTAGGGAATCCATACTAATATTATAAATTCGAAGGTAATTTCGTCTGATACCTTTTTACACCTAAGCAGCTAAAGCATACTTTTTATCCCGAAAAGCGTTTGCGAAGCCTTTACCACATTTAATTTATCGTAGAACTGTTTAGTACTAGTATTAAGAGTACCTAATGATAGGATACTGATGCTGCACGATTCTTAAGACACCATACCAATGACGCTATAGATTGCATCACTGATTAAAAATTGATAAATGACCAAGAATTCACTAAACGCGGATGATTTAGTTCTCTTTTCCATTCAACATTTCACCAACACCACCACACAATGCACTTTCAATCCAAGATAAATGCTGAACACAATAGGTAATTAAAGATATAATTGCTATTGTTTATTATCTCAAACAAAAAGGGTCAAGGGGGCCTTGCTTGCGTGCAATAAACATCTAATGCGTGATACAAGAATATTTTTGTATTGAGGTGAAGTTTTGCATGGTGTAGTAATTTGAGTAAATAACTATTATGTAATTGCGTCTTTCTTGATATTACTGGGTTCTGTCTGTGGATTTTTAGTGTTTACCTCAACCTCAACAGCTTGTTTTTGTCCACTACTTAATTAATATATAAATAAATAAATAATGCTGGACAATCCACACAGCACCATCTAACACCAAAGTAAGCTACTCAAATCTTATGTTATGGGTACTAGATAACTGATATATGTAGTACATTATATACATGGATAGATATTTTTTTAACTATACATAGAAAACACCCAGACCAACGGAACTTCTGCAGATCGTACATAAATTTGTTCCGAGGCGGGAATCGAACCCGCAAACTCTAGCATCGCAGGCGGACTCTCGCCCGCTGCGCCATTGAGTCTGTACTACTGGACGCAGGCCTCCCCCTGATAAGCGCCTATAGTCGGCTTTTATCACATGGGGGGCATTGCCCACAATCCCTACGCTGGGTATGCGGGTTGGGGGGGATCGCAGTTCGGTGGTAGAATTGTTCTGCAGGGGGCGTTGCCGCCCATCCCCAGTGGATATCCCTTAGTCGTCTCTTACGACACCGGGAAGAGTTGGGGTGGTACAAATTCTGAGCCGGCAACACACAGCTGGGTGATAGTGTGATAGTGTTATCACTTTATGGTAAATGCCTAACTTATGTTTGTGATTGTGGCCCTTGTTTTATATAGCGGCAAAATAAACCATCATCAGTATATACTGTGTGAAAATTCGCTTTACGTTTCATGAGATACAGCCCGCTGACAGACGGACGAACAGACAATGGAGGCTTAGTAGTATAATCCCGTTGACACCCTTTGGTTAAGGAACCCTAAATAAATAATGTCAATGTATACCGATATATAGTACCTACATAAAATCTACACCTAAAGCGATAAAACATTATAAATAATGTCGTTTTCTCTATCTTTATGAAAGGAAATATTAAACAATGTTTATCTTTGTAAAATATTTACATTTCTGAAAGTATTAAATACCAGCAGGGGAAAGATTAGGCACGTGTGCTTATAAACAATTAGTATTTATTAGTATTTGTTATTTTTAGTTATGTGGGGAGATGACATCAATTTTGATATAAATAATATCACAGGTTGCAGGATCCTTCTATATGCCTGATAATACTAATAATAGTAATAAATAATGCTGGACAATTCACACAGCATTATCTAGCCACAAGCTAAGCAGAGCTTGTGTTATGGGTACTAGTTATCTGATGTACTTAATACAATACACTACATAGATAGATATTTTTTATTATAAATACCTAGAAAACATTCAGATCACCCTGAACAAATATCTGCAGATCGTACAAACATTTGTCCCGAGGCGGGAATCGAACCCGCAACCTCCTGCGTTGCAGGCGGACCATCGCCCGCTGCGCCACTGAGGTCGTCAAAGTAAATAAGTAGATAAGTATTACTTACTTGCATTCACACATAATCACAAATTTGGGCTGGGCATATAACAAAAAAAAAGATAAGATTTTGATTAGTATTGTCACTGTCAAACGAAGTATACAGGGTGTAACATAACATATGTAGTCGAAAGGGTGTGATTCTGGACCCCATTTAAAAATGTTTATTCAAAGTTGATTCTACTGTGAATAAACATTTTTGAATTTTGAATGTTTTTTAATGTAAGAACGTGTAGTCTATGAACACGAATATGACGAAAATAATCTCAGTCTTTTTTCAGAAAGAGTAAAAATTGGACGAAATTAAGATCGAAACTTGATCCCCTCGGGGTCCAGAATCACCCCATTTTGGCTAAGTACACATGTTTCGTGGCACCCTGTATAAAGGTTTTTCTAGTATTAACCACGGGAAAATTCTAAGATAAAAGATTTGAAACAAGAATATTTAGATGAATCTTCGGCGCTCTAGGTAGGTACCTAGTGTACCTACTGGATGGTGACAGCTGGCGAATAGATACAACCATGAGCTTTACAACATGTACCAGGCCTTCGTCCAGCAGTGGACATCTACTATAGGCTGTTGATAGGGGAGAAATTTACTCGACCAGACCCATGGCCCACCCGCGGCTGTAGAGTGAAATAAAAATTCTATGAATGTATTCCCAAGGTCTGGTCCACCAGTTCACAGTCGCTCAGGGGCTATGGAAAGAGCTATGCTCGGAGTTTCTCTGAAGGATAGGATTCGTAACGAATACATCCGACAGAGAACCAAAGTAATCGACATAGCTCTAAGAATTAGCAAGCTGAAGTGGGAACGGGCTGGCCATATAAGAAGAACCAACAACCGCTGGGGTAAACGTGTTCTTGAGTGGAGACCACGACTCGGTAAAAAGGGTGTTGGTGATGATGATAAAAGCCAAAAAGGCGCTTACCAGGGGAAGGCCGGAAGGAATTGTATTGGTATTGCTGGATGCACCAGCAATACCAATACAATGGGCTATTGAGGTTGAGGATAATGATGATTCCCTAGTACCGATGGACCGACAATCATCACAGCATCCAACTGCTTATCAAATGTTTATTATTAGATACTATCAATCAATACGATACCTACACTTTTATCTGGAAACTGTCTGTAGGGGGCGTTGGTATCCCTGTATTGAATTGCATTGATAATTACTGAATGTTTGTTTATTTATATCTATTATGTTTTAGTAATAGTCTCTTACACGTCGTTTCGCTCCAAAAGGGCAATTGAATCAAAGTTTTTATGGCATATGTGTTCATAGAAAAAATCATTTAAGTGAACTTTGTTCTGTTGAGATATTAAAAAATCTTTAAACTGATAATGCTGGACAATTTACACAGCATCATCTAGCCCCAAGCAAATGTTCATTATTATTTATTTTTCAGTAGCTAGCTAATTAATAACAGTTTGAATGGTATCTAATATTATCTTACCTGCTCTCTATTATTTGCAAGATTTCTAGTGTTTCTTGAAATTCTACTATAGGTACGTTTCAAGCATTTTTATACTATATAAACTATCGTTGTTTGATGAATCATTACGGAATAACGGATGTAAGCAGGTTTACTACGAATCTTGAATCTTTTTTTTTATTTTTAGAAAAAATTTCACACGCAATGCCGTTTAATGATAAACAAGAAGGATTAGTAAATCTTTAGAAGAATTAAATAATTCTTTATTTTTATGGTATGTAAGTAAAGTACTATATGCCAGTGGAAAATATTATTCTACAATGTTTTTTTAATTCACAATAATTGAAGAGTTACGCCCCCCACAATAACTAAGTAATATGTACTTTATACATTAGTACATGATACCAGATGAACACGTGTTAGATTATACACCAAGTCTATAAATACATTGCAATTTCAAATAATTATGGTTGGTATTCGTGTCTAAGGGGATCCAATTTCAACCGTCTGGGGCGCCAGCAGATAATGTAGCTATTCATCTTCATTTCATTTTCATACCACACGCGTCCACAGCTGGACGTAGGCCTCCCCCATACAACGCCACGAAAAGTGGTCCTGCAGGGATATCTTAATTCATTCGATTCGTTTCCGAATCGAATCCGACGGATCTATAAAACACTATTTTGATTTCGCCTCTGCTTGATGTAATGATCGAAAATCCGTAGCGAATCTGTTGACTAATGGCCATGTCAATGAGGAGCTCTTTATTTCGATCATCAACCCGAGGCGAAATCAAAATGCCACTTAAGAACCTTTACTCCCCAGCGGTTATCATTATCAGCGAGCTACCTATAAGACCTTTTTTTCTTTTTTATGCGGCGAGTTAATTCGTTTACGAATTAACTGGGGGGGGGGGGGGGGGGGGGACCAGAATTATGTGGGACTCGACGCCCTGAGAAGGACGTGATACCCACTAAAACCTCTCCGGTGTCCCTCTCTCGCCATTTACGCCGAACCACGGGATTTAAAACCCCCGCGGCCCGACTGGCGTTCCCTCTTCCTCCTATACATGCCGCCCGGCGAGCCCACCGATCCACACACTCGCCGATCCCATTCTTCCAAATTACCTATATGACTTGGCCAATGCTATCTGTAGTCAAATCATTTTAAAATCTGGTCTGGTCGAAGCGACACGCGTGCCCCGAGAGCTGGTGAGTATCTGACGCACCGCATCAGCATTGTCATACAGCGGGGCAATGCAGCCAGCGTCTTGGGGACGCTTTATATTGATCGAGATCAGTTCCGTTTCAATTGTAATTACTAGTTCTATTCTATTTTTTTATATTCCTTAATCATATTTTTCTTTGTAATTGTATTTTTTATAATGAACCTGTACTTCCAAATTAATTTTATAATTTGCGCTTATCATATTATTTTTATATTTAATTTGATTACATGTAATAATGGTTGCATAAATAAAATCCTCAACTCTTCCCGCGGGTGTCGTAAGAGGCGACTAAAGGATATCCACCGGGGGCGGGCAGCAGCGCCCCCTGCAGAACAATTCTACCACTGAACTGCGATCCCCAACCCGCATGTCCAGCGTGGAGACTATGGGCACTACCTCCATGAGATAAAAGCCAACAAGGCGCTTATCAGGGGGAGGCCTGCGTCCAGCAGTGGACCAATACAGGCTGTTGAGTTTGAGGAGGTTGATGAATAAAATCTGTATCTGTACTTTTGGAGAATGGGTAAATAATACACCAGTACAATAGTGCACGTGCCCTACTCACCTTTACGAGATAGGCGACGTGCCCTTTGACTAGTGCATCCGGCGCGTGGATCCAGTTTCGACCATTGGGGGCGCCATTTGCTTTGTTCTTTTTGTCCCAAAACATGAGGTTTGACATCCTGAAACAAGGAACAAGAAGATTTAACAAAATGCGTAACTTAAAAAAGAGTTATACATACAAGTGTGAGCGCAAACACAGGTGCACTCGCATAATCCGATGAGACGGCAGACCGATACGACCGGGGAGAGGTCAAGCGCAGGACCAACGGCTTAACGTGCTTTCCAAGGCACTTTAAGCCGGTTGGTGGTGTTATAGACATGTATTGTTACCACTAAAGGTGGAAATATAAAATACTAGACTGCCCGCGGCTTCGCACGCCCTTTTCGAGGAACCTATGTCCCGTCCCCGAGAAACCATTTTATCTCCCTGCCAAATTTCATTAAGATCTGTTCAGCCGTGAAAAGGTTATAGTAAGTGATATTTAAAATTTATAAATTAGTATGGATGACGTCTGAATTGTGCTGCTTGAAACAACTAGATAACTAAACAAAACTACAAGAGCATTATGATAACTGAAAGGAAAATTTTACGATGAACTTTAATATCCACATAAATTATTTAATTACTACTTCATAAATTGTGCATGATAATGTCCTACACATGAGATTTTCCTTGTTATTATAATAAAATAAACATTTTTTTATTATTTGGTTCTGTAACCTTGGAACCTTTCCAGTATAAATTATTATACACTTCATTACATTGAAAAAAATACATTATTACTATAGAAAATACAGTAATATATTAATAACTATTATACACTAAAAATTATATAATTATTAAAACAGTGAATCACCGGCCGCGAAGCTAGGCTCAAGCCTAGGTGAGGCTTCAGAAAGAGGAACTTCCTGACGATACGCGCCGAGTCCCAGATTTAATAGTAATTATTATTATTCATTTGAGATATATTTTTTTATATTAGAGGGTTGATGATGCAACTCGTAGACACAAATTACTTAGAAGTCTTAATAAATCGTCAACTTTCTGTGTATGTATCATGCTATTTTTAATTATATATCTGCGGAAACTTTAAATTAGCAGTCAACAAACTTGCACTGGTCTATCTAAGCTATAATATATAATATATGTTCTATCATGTATATCTGATATTTGTAAACCTAGCTGTAAGTTTATCCAAAATTGTAAAAAAATAAATAAATAAAATAAGACTAAATGATTGCCCTCAGCTGGTTGATTCAGATCTATTCGTGAGTGTATCACTGATACTATTGTGCCGCTTATTGTTTGCATTTCGATAACGAATGAAAAAATAATGAACCAATGATCAGCGAAAATAATGAGTGATAGACTCACGAATACATCTGAATCGACTTGCTGGGGTCTGAAATCACCCCTTGCAGATAAGTACACATATTTTGAGACACCTTGTAAGTTGTATTGTAACTTTGTAACCGTCAAAGCCGAAAGGAATTAAATCGAACCCCAGCGTCAGTCATGTAAAAAATAATTGATTTAGTAATATTTTATGTGAATAAAAAAAAATAGGTATTGAACCCATATTATCTAGGTTTGGTTTACGGAACCTAACGAACAAGCGTGACTTTATGCACAGACCATTATCCATTGACTTATTAATTGTTCATTATTTATGTTATCAATAAAATATTTTAACTCTTGCTTTAATGTTCTACTGGCGGCCGTGTGGTTCACAAAGACCTAACAGAGAATTTAAACTTATGTCGCATCTTTGTCTTCGTTACTTAATTGACGAACTGTCTGCAGCTATTCATTTAGTGAATTTATTTTCACACTAGGTACTATTTCGCCACCCAATGGCTGGCAAAAAACAAGAAAACGAACCAATTCAATTTCAATTCAACAAACCAATAAGCGGTGAAAATAGTTTAAGTGATACACTCACTAGGCAATGGGTAGATCGGTTTAAAGAATTTATTCTCATTAAAAACTTAAAACAGTTTACTTACAGTGAGATTACTTAAGGTCACTTATATCTAGTTTCTTTATGCCTAGCGCCCAAGCTTTATTATTACAATATTAAAATTTTACTAACGCTAAGATGACATGCAAATAATTAATAATCTTTAACTTTATAATTTAAATAGAATGCGTGCGAAGTTATTATTTTTACAAAAAACAAATCTCAAACCATAATAGAGGGTAGGAACTTATTTATATCTGTTGTTGGTTGTGTTTACGGTTGTCTTGTGACTAATCTGTAGATAAATCTGAATCAATCAGATGACTATGAAAATGACCTATCACAGGAGTTTTCGATAAACTAGATTTACCTGACCTGAGATAAGTACCGTGAAACCAGGCCACGCTAGGCTATAGCTGAACATAAATATCAGAACACGCTGAAAGAGTCGAAGAGATTAAAAATAAATTAATAAAAAAGTAATTTACTATCAAATTAGATGGAACTAGTATTGAGCTGCAGACTGCATACTTGCAAATAATATAAATGTTTTCCTATATACATAGTACAATAAAATATAATACGAATTCTTCCGACTATTGACAACAAGCGTAAGAGATTTCACAATATTATATTTAACAAATGCTAAGCAAGTTTGCAACTCAATTATTCCTTATAAATACATATAATAAGATCCTATCCATACCAGGTTGTCTGGCAGAGATCGCTCTTGAGCGATAAGACCGCCAATTGTCACTTAGGTTTTAATTATTTCATTTTAAATTGTTTCTTAGTTATAAGTGTGCAATAAAAGTATTTTCTATCTATCTATTCCGTTTCATTGTTAAGTCGTAGTTAAGCTGTGTCTGGCCACATTTATTAGTAACATAGGTACCGCAAAGGTTTTATCAATACATCTATCACGATATTCGAAGGACACTGCAAATAAGTACTTAAAAGCACGCTAGAATGTGTATATTGTACATAAAAATCTACGTAGGTAAATAAATAAAAACATACTGCTGTTTGTTAGTGCATCGCTTGAGAATGGATGGACTGATACCCCTATTTTTTTGTTCATTTTCGTAAGAATGTTGGAATTGTCGCCATATTTAGTTTACAATGGAATAGCTATATAATGCTGAACAATCCACACAGCATCATCTAGCCCCAAGCTAAGCAGAGCTTGTGTTATGGGTACTAGATAATGGATATACCTACATAATACAATTCAAGTGCGAGTACATGGATAGATATTTTTTATTATACATAGAAAACAACCAGAACACCCAGAACAAGTATCTGCAGATTGTACAAACATTTGTCCTGAAGCGGGAATCGAAACTGCAACCTCCTGTGTCGCAGGCGGATTCGCCCGCTACGCCACTGAGCTCGTTGAATATAATAATGCATTACCTAGAAGGGACACAAATAAAACAATTAAACCTTTTAAGGCTGTATGTAAATTCAAACGTCAATTCAAACTCTTCTGAGTATAGCAACATAATCAAACACTTTTTTCGATTCACCAGAAAGGTCACCACATCACCTTGACTCAACAAATGTACATTATTAGCATCACTAGCACCCATGTTGACATCTAATGTTTATTTACTAACAATGTTCACCTTGATCTGGTGATCACTGTTAATTCATTTTTGACTTTATCTACGCCAATTTTATTAAAAAAAAAACTGTCTCAACTTTGTTTGATAGTCGATCCGGGGTCCGGAATCGCCCCATTCGGCTTAGTACACTGATTACGTGGCACCCTGTATTTAGTGTGGTTGAGTTGGTAACACCTTCAGTTAGCAAAATGCGACTAGGTAGGTTTAAAAAAGTCTCAGAACCTGTGAGCTTAACACATTCACTGCCCACAACAAACGTTGGTAGGTAACCTTTATTTATGTATGTTTACGTTGGTGAAACCATAGATCTAAGTAAAATCCGACCTGATAGCGATAATCGTGCAACTTATATCACCTCCTCATTCTCAACCAACAGCCTATATTGGTCCACTGCTGGACGTAGGCCTCCCTCTGATAAACGCCTTATTGGCTCTCTTGGGGGTAATGCCCATAATCCCCACGCTGGGCGTATGGGTTGAGGAGCGCAGTTCGGTGGTACAATTGTTCTGCAGGGGGCGCTGCTGCCCGCCCCCGGTGGATATTCCTTAGCCGCCTCTTACGACACCCGCGGGAAGAGTTGGGGTGGTGCAAAACCTAAGCTGGCACCACACGGATTCACCTACATAGAACCTAACTAATCAATCCAAAGCTCTACATCAGCGCCAAAAAAGCCTTTTCATATCAAAACAAGGAAAAAGGTTACCAACCCCATTTCGTCCATCGAAATCGCGACCTAAAATTACACCTATCCCAAGGTTGAAACTCCTATGAATAGCGGAGTCGTATAGGTCGTCATGACGTCAGTAACCTGGTCCGTACTAACTGATGCGCATGCAATGGCCGTGCTTCGTACGGACTGACACGGCGCGCGGCCCCAGAATGGGTAATAGTTGGTACGGCGCGCACACTGATGCAACGTTCATTCACACTGTAGTGGTGATGGGGTAGTGTCGATGGACATAAAGTCGATAGATTTTAGAGAAGAAGACAAATTTGTATATTATTTATGTTATGTATGATTGAAAATGTTATTAAATATTCTTGTTGTTGGTAGATTGTGCCGTTCTAATAAAAATTGAATAATGACTAAATGACCGCAGTAAGATAAATAAACCTTTAATCCTAGGAACTATATGATCATCATGATAACAAAAAAAAATTAGGTATCAAGACATCTAGAGACAAGTACATGATTCGGAATAATCAAAACATTTAAAAACCCATCAATCAATTGTTTACGTCCACTTCATGTAACCTCGTATTTACCAAACAGTTCAAACCTGAATAGTAAATTTATTTACGCATTCCTCGTTGTTTATGCAAACGTTGAATTGTTTTGTCTAGCATTGTGACAAGACAACCTCAGTGGTGCAGAGGGAAATGACGACGGTCGGCCTGAGGTGCCGAAGGTTGCGGGTTCGAGCCACCGCGAGACAAATGTTAGTATGATCTGCTATAACTTTTTGAATTAGGATATTCCTGACCTGTTAACCCACTTACATCCGAAAAAGTATATGATTAAATGCCGATTGCATATAAAAATTCCACAAAAAGCGACTTGAAAATAATACTAAAGGATGACTACTGATGATTAAAATATTACTATGTAAAGTTATTAGTTACAGCGTTGAATCGCGAGAAGTGGAACGATAAAAGAGAGGCTTTTGCCCAGCGGTGTGACAGTAGCGGCAGTAAAAAAAGTTAATAGAGCATTAGTTTTTTTTAGTTGATTCATCGATATCGTAGAGGCAAGAACGCCTTCGCTTGCATAACGCGGACACGGCACAGCCACAGATTACACACCACACCACTTAAACTATTACTGCTATCCTTGGTAAACTGGAGATAAGCAGTAAGGAATATTCTGGATGTGAAATTACGTAGTTTTAGATCTCACATGTCATCTACAGCCGTCACGAGCCCCCTGCTGCCTTATTGGATCATATAATCATTTGTAAGTATATTAAATTATCATAAGTTTAATAATATATATCATAGTAACCTTATCATTAATATATGTATAATATAAAAATAATTCTACCTGTCACGCTGGAAATTAAATAATGAAAAAATTCAAAGTGCTTTGTTTTTTTTAGACCTTGTTCCTTAGGAGAGTTTTGTTGTAGTTTTGCTATATTAAATTTATTATAACTTACTTACTTTGCCTTTTAATGATAAAAACTTTCAAATTACAGCCCATTATAGACAGTGGCAGTTTAAGATTCTAATCGATTCCTAATTAATAAAAAAAACAAAGATCATTAATACCTATAAATTATTAATGGTGAGGTAATTAAATGCATTTATTTTTATAACTCTTTCAAATACTTATTACGTATTATTCGAAATTGCGTTCCCCTTTACTGTTCCTCAAAAGCTACAAAATATTAAACGTCTCACTTTGAATGTAGCTGAATTTGAGAATGACATTTGAGATCACAAAGAAAACTGGATTCAAATTCAAGTACAATAAGGACTATTGTAAGTTTAAAGCAAAGTCTAAAGGTGTGGAATAATGAGTCATGCTTGCATTATGCGCGGAATTTCTGAGATGTAGCTATTTTAGGAACAGTTTGTTTACGGAAAAATATACTTTATTTCCTGAGACTTAAAATTTAAATTTGAAGTACAGATTAGAAGGTATAGTTGGATAAGATTTTGTTAATTTTCAGGCGGCAATTCAATTATCTCTATTAGCATTTTAAATACGTACTTAGATGTGTAATTTTAAGTTTTTAGCAACAGCTAAAGATGGCTTATGTTGTTGTCATAGTGCTCAAGATAAATAAGATTGTGACGCGTTTCATAAAACATTAGTGATGTAACATATTTATCGATAATTTGTCAGATTAATTTTTTTTAATAATTATTATTAACTAATTGGGGGGTCACAACGAGTGAGGGCTTTTGTATTTTTTTGTATCCTCTGTTGGCTTAAAAATCCCTGCGTGATAAATTCAAAGAAAGAAACATAATCACAGTACCATGTCAATATATTTATGAAAACTTGTTGTACACTCATAGAAATATCAATCTATTCCCTAAAAATAGCGACATACATAATATAAATACTAGAAAATAAATAAACTCGCTGTGCCCAAAACTAGGTTACACAAGATAAATGTATCTTTTAAAGGGCAATGTATACGCTTCTACAACAAAACTCCAAGTGAGTTGCAAAAATTATCAATAAATAAATTAAATACATTTATTGTATTTATGGAAATAAAGAGTTTTTGATTTGATTTGATTTGAAAACAGAGTATCAAGCTGTAAAAAGAAAATCTCAAATAAAAATTGTCGTAAATGCCCTTTTACATAATAAAAGTTGAGAAGTGCGGCCATAAATTTTTATGTTACTAGCGTTTAGGTTATATAAAGTTAACTTGAATAGTTACGCCACTTTTACGATCAGTTACTATTTAGTTGCAGTCGGTTAAGTAGGGCAGGGCAGTGTGACTGTTTATAAATAGGTACGTAAGTACTTAATATAGGAAACAGCTCTATGTCCCTTACCTAACCTACGATTTTTATTTAAAAGAAAAAAACTAGCGTGTTCAAGAGGTCTAAAGGCAACATTGTGTGTAACCGAGCTAAAATAACGACAAAAAAAATAAGGAGAAATGAGGAGTTTCTATGTTAGGCAAACAAATCGGCTGTTCACCGATCTCTCCGTCAAAATTGTGGGCGAATTTTTTTATTTTGTTAAATATAAGGACAGACAAGTGAAACGATCGCTGGTTAGCTATGCACTGGTTTATTCACAAAGATGAGGGGGGGGCGCAGCCCCGCCTACGTACCCAACATTCCTCCCCTTATTACAATAATAACTTACGTACTAACACAGTTTTAAAAATACTTTTTGAAACAAACTTTGGGACGATCGCGTAACACCATCTTAGGCGTTGTGACGCCCGGGACTGGTAAGTCTGTCGGTTCGGGATCGACTTCCGCTTCCTGAAATTCTTCATCCGAGTTCGAAGAAATCTCCGCAGCTGTTGCACCTGAGTTCTCAGACTCGGTAGGCAACGCGTCATCACACTCATTCTCTTCTTCCCCTGAAGAACCAGTTGGTCGGTATAACTCTGCTCGTCTTCCCTTGGCCGAGCGCCCAGCTGTGATACTCTCTGATTCGAATTCAATCGGGCATTCAGGCCTTTCTTGTGCCACCGGAGGTACCGGTTGCGTCAGCTCAAGCGGCGGCGATGGCGCGGCCGGCGATGGTGCGGTCGGTGAGGGTAGCGACGGCGGCGGCAGCGGCGGAGGCGGCGACGGCGGCGGCAGCGACGGCGATGTTATCTGTTCAGGTCTGTTTATGTCTTCGTTTTGAGCGTTACTATCCCAAAAACTGTCCCCGGTTCCTTTATACATAAGTAATTGATTTAAGTGTCTTTTATGAATTTCCGAGGTAACAATATCTTTTACTAAGTACAAAACTTTTCCTATTATTTTTTGTACAACACCTTTACACCAAGTGTACTTTGTATTATTAATAAATTTTTTATACAACACTAAGTCGTTTTTCCTTAATTTTTTAGTCTTAGTTTGTTGTGAACACTGTAAGTTATTATTCACATCAGAACGATCAGGACGCGTTGACGAGGGTGATAATGGCGAAGCTATTGGATTAATCAAATCCAACCGCGACCTTAACTTATGACCAAACACCATTTGTGCCGGGGAGAACCCCGTCGCAGTATGAATAGAGTTACGGTAGTCCATAAGATATTTTAATAATTTTACTGATGTACCTTTTGAATCCAGGCCTGATAAAAGACAAGATTTTATACCTTTTTTAACAATTTTTACAAAACTTTCCGCCTGGCCGTTACTCGGCGGATGATAGACAGGAGATGTCTTATGTGAAATTCCATTAGATGCACAAAAAGATTCAAATTCCCGTGAACAAAAAGATGTGCCATTATCACTCACTATTGTTTTCGGAACACCGAACCTTGACATAAACTCACATAATTTTACTATTATTGCAGCTGAAGACGTACAAGTTTGCATATTATACACTTCTACCCACTTTGTATACGCATCTACTGCAACCAAATACATACATCCTTTGATCGGGCCTAATAGATCGATATGTATTCTGTCAAATGACGACGTAGGATACTTTTTTGGATTTGCGCATAACGCTTTTCCGCAGAATTCAATGTCCGTGACACATACGACACGGGTCTTTCTACTCCGTCAGCCCCTACCTGCGAGAGAATAGCCCCTAACCCCCTTGGTGACGCATCCACGGTTAAAATTATATGAGCGCCTGGATCAAAATGTGCCAGTACCTTTTCCGACGTCATAATTTTCTTTATTTTCCGAAAAGCTGTCTCATGAATATCAGTCCAGTCCCATTTACATTCTTTTTTTAATAAGTCATATAAAGGACTAAGAATAGAGGATGCATCTTGGACAAAGTTCCTATAGTAGTTAATGAGACCAAGGAACGATTGAAGTTCATTGACATTCTTCGGTACCGGCGCTTGGACCATAGCTTTAATTTTTTCCGGCGCTTTCTTTAACCCGTCCTTTGAGATAACATAACCAAGGTAGTGAATCTCATCCTGAAAAAAACTGCATTTTCCTTTTTGTAATGTAAGCCCCGCGTCCTGCAACCTGTTCAATACGGCGTAAAGCTTTTCCAGATGATCCTGCCGATCCTTACCCGTTATTAAAATGTCGTCTAACATGCATAGAACTCCATCTAAACCTGACAGCACGCCCTCGATCGCGCGCTGAAAAATAGAAGGCGAACTGGAAAGGCCGAAAACAAGCCTGGAGTACCTAAAAATACCACGATTTGTATTTACGCAAGTGTAATTCCGTGACTCATCATCTAGGACCAGCTGATTATAAGCCATGGACAAGTCTAGTTTACTAAACTGCTGGCCGCCGTGGATTTTTGTAAACAATTCACTGGTCGATGGAAGTGGATATTGTTCCACCAACAGCTGTTTATTTATCGTTCCCGAAAAATCCGCGCAGAGCCTGACGGATCCGTCTCGTTTTAGCACCGGTACAATTGGAGATGCATACTCCGAATATTCTATAGGTTCAAGTATACCTAAATCAACTAACCTGTCGATTTCTTTGCTTACTTTATCACGTAATGCAAACGCTACTGGACGGGCTTTGCAAAAAACCGGTTTGGCGTTTTCTTTTAACGACAATTTAATCTTATACTTGTTGAAAGTTCCTAAGTTATCCGAGAATAGTTTTGGATATTTTTTTTGTAATAATTCAACAGACACTTCGGAATTACTGCAGTAATTCACCGGCACTAACTGTAATTTGAATCTTGAAATAAAATCCCGACCTAAGAGTGGGGGCCCGCCATCGCGCACAACATAAAAAACAATATCATGCGTTTGCCCCGAGTAGCTGACTGGTAAACAAAATGTACCTAAACATACAATTTTTGTACCGTTATACGTCATCAGCTGTTTCATCGTACTGGATAAAGGCACATCTTTAAAATTGGTTTCATAAAACCCTTCGGAAACTACCGTTACAGTAGAACCACTGTCTACTTCAAATTTAAATTGTAATTTTCTTATACAAACTGATTCCACCATGGGTTCTCCTCGGAATGAACGGATGTAAAAAAACTTACCGTCATCATCTTCATCATTATCACCCTTGTCACCGCAATCCACGTCTACGTAATTCACTTTAGGGCACATTTTACGTAAGTGGCCTTTTACGTGGCATTTTTTGCAAACGTAATTTGCAAATCTACACTCGGATGATTTGTGGTTTGTAAAACCACACACGTTACACTTCACTTTGCCTACACTAGCGGGATTTCCCTTATCTCTTGTGATCTTGAAAAGCTGGTCATCTGCCGCTGCAGCGGCGGCGGCGGAGCGCCCCACCGCCGCAGCGCTCCGCGCCCGACTGTGGTTCTCCGCTGTCTCCACGACCTTGGCCAGTGTCAGGTCAGCTATATCCTTAGCATAAAGTTCTTCCTTCTCTCGACCCGGCAGCATTCCCATGATGAACTTGTCGCGCAGTGCCTCTTCGACGTTTAGGAAGCCACACTTCGCTGTGAGACCTCGTAATCTCGCCGCCCACTGTGAGTGGGTTTCACCCGGTTGCTGCGTGGCGGCGTAGAAGTTGTGACGGTCTCCAAACCCAACGCTTTTCAGGGTAAAATGCGCGTCCAGTAGCTTTATGAAGTCTTCGTAGGGCACATCCTCGACCTCTTTGGGTAATGCTAGGTCGGATGCTAACTTGTAGGTAGCCTCGGCGAGTGCACTAAGCAGGATCGCTTTCCTCTTCTTGCCCGTGGAGTCCGTTGTCACATTTATATCGTTCGCAATAAAATATTGCCCGATACGGCTTTTGTACGTTTTCCATGTCTGCGAATTATGATCGAAACCGCTTAAAATTCCAAATTGCGCATTAGAATTTGCCATTTTGCACGCGATATCAACAAAATGAGGGTAGCTCGTCGCCACTGTTAAATATAAGGACAGACAAGTGAAACGATCGCTGGTTAGCTATGCACTGGTTTATTCACAAAGATGAGGGGGGGGCGCAGCCCCGCCTACGTACCCAACATATTTTAAAGTTTTTTTGGTTCTGTATAGATAATGGTTGTGGTATGGTCTCATTATGTATTTATTCCTTATGAATAAATTTTCGCAAAACATAAAAACAAAAAAATAAACATTTAGGAATTTGACGTCGTCGCTTTTTAGTTTTTGTATAAAAAATGAAATTCTTATAACACGAGTAAGTAGCAAGCATCATCATCACACTGGCCCCGATGTAAATGACGAGTATTTTTATAACCTGCCATGCCATTTACTGCATCTATGTGAATGGGAAAACCTAGTTGCATTTACGTTTTGCAAGCGTAACATGTCTTCGCGGTCTCATTTGCAATTTAACTTAATGACTAGTTTATAGTTTTGTAATATTCAAGTATAAGTAGTTATTTTTAAAGTACCTACTGGTCGGAAAAAGGATTTTGCCCGATGACGGCATTCCTGAGGCATCTCTAACCCTATGTCATCGTCAACGATCAACCACTCCGTCCATGCATTTATTTTCTGTGACTTGTTGAAAGAATACAATTTATCACACACACAGTCGTTACCGGTCAGGTCGATTAATATCGAAGCTCTCGTTAGTCCCGATATTTTTCGAGTTAATAACTTTCCATCACCATTCTTAAAAAGAAGCAGAATCTACGGAATATCGCTTTCTTTCATTCAATCAAAGAAAATTAATGCGTGGACGGTGAATATAGGATTTAGATCGAATCATCTGTAAATGGACGTTTAAAACTGTGTCAGTTAAGTTTTGAGATATCATTGTGTTATAGGTAGAACTAATTTTTTGTACATACACTACAGTAGGTACACTTATATAATTTTTTTGTGTCTAGATCGTGCTATTACATCTGCACTACATTTATCGATATTTTGCAAAAAATTACATCTATTAAATACATCAGAAGTACATTTATCGATAATTTGCAGCGGACTGAAATTGTTATTTTAAGAAAATATCTACTCACTACATTAATATTTTTATTTATTGATTGGGGGTCACGACTGGAGATCCCGTATAAATAGGTATGTGATTGTTTATCATCTGTTGTTACCTAGTTCTAAATAAAAAAAAAAACAAGGAATCTTCATTCAGAAACAACCTACCTACGTAAAGTAGGTAAAATCCAACCTAATAAATAATTAGTACCTATGATATTTGTTACGTAATTAATTGTACCATTTACGAACCACTAGACACAATAATCTATTAATTCTATTATTACTTTAAGATAACCTAATTTCAAACCTAAGATAACTAGTTTCAAACCATCCTAGCACATCCCGACCTCTGACACTAATTTGACAGATATTAAAAACAAAACGCCATTATCTAGAGCTGGGCAAAGGTCGTTATCTACTTATCGATAAACTATGCCACGCGCATCCTTACTGCGTTTTAATTTGCACGATGTGTAGTGGAATTGTTTTTGTAAAATACGCAATAAATAGGTACTACGTATAACACACGACTATTATAATTACTTAGATGTACTTTTGTTATTATGAGCACATTATTTACCATCTGCCAAGAGTAAATCATAACTGAGAATGAGATGTAGGTACCTACGGTGTTTATTTTTATCAACGCAATAAAGATATGAAGTATAGCTACCTACACTGCACCTTTTATTATATTATCTGGAATCAAAATCAAAAACTCATTATTTCCATAAATACAATAAATGTACACTTAGAAAAGGTCAAATTATAAAACTAAACACTGACACGGAAATAAAGTGAAATTTTTGATTTCTGTCGCTTCGGTATGTAGACTAAAGTAAAGAAGCGACGAAGAAACCTTTAGCTTGTTAGTTGTTATTTTCCGAGTTGGAACAAAACCCGTCCCAAGCAATGATATTATATATGGACCAATCTTTTTTATCTTCTAGATAATCTGATGTTTTATAGTAAGCCTTTTTGCACAGCAAGGTTTTGACAATTTGTTTGAATTTATTTACTGATAATTTTTGCAACTCACTAGGAGTTTTGTTGTAGAAGCGTATACATTGCCCTTTAAAAGATACATTAATTTTGTGTAGCCTAGTTGTGGGCACAGCGAGTTTATGTTTATTTCTGGTATTAAAGTTATGTTTATCACTATTTTTAGGGAATAGTAATTAAAGATACTTAGGTAAGTATTTCACAATGAACTTTGTCAATAATGACATAAATTGCACACCCTGTGCCATCTAATCTCTTTTCTCGTCTTTTACAGGAAGAACATGAAAATCCAATGACATAGTGGTCTGTTGCATGACGATGGTAAGAGGCCCGACGACGGTATGACAACATCTTCCTAGGAAATCTGTGAGGGCGGATGCGGCGGCGGCGGCAGATTTGGCCGAAGGTCTCAAGAGGCGCAAATATGCAGGTTTCGACAGAGGCATTTGCTCCACTTGGACTCGAGTCCATTGGGTACCAAGGCTCTTCCGGTTTTTAAAAGAATATTTGAGTGTCTGGTCGAAGCGACGCGTGACCCGAGAGTTGCTGAGTATCTGGCTGATGACTGAGTAGATTAAGCTTTCATACCTAATACAGGCTTAAGATTGACGACATCCATACTAATACTCTAAAAGCGAAAGTATTCTGTCAGTAGTTCTCTTTGTCTGTCTGTTCCCTTTTCACGCCTAAACTGCTGAACGGATTTCAATGAAATTGGCAGGAGGAAGTTTATATTACTATTACTACGGAGAACCAGGAGGCTATAAAGGTTTTTTTTTCTAAGGTATGTAGGCAGGTAGGTCTCTTACAATGCAATGCATCATGTTTGAAGCTTGAGCCAATATCCACAGTTTCAACATAATTTATTCATAGTGGTTCCTGCAGAAATGTCGGTGAAATTCATTCAGGAACCTTTTATAGCGAACTGCTGAACTGCCCTTTTGCAATGCAAATTCAAAATTGATTGAAGGATTTCCTTAACCTTTTAAGTTTTTTTATTTTCTATATAAATGAGGGAGGCCTTTGTCCGGTAATGGAAGAGCATAATTACATAAGTTAAACAACAAAAAAATGTATTGTCCGAAATTCGTAATACATTTACATTATTATAACCCATGGGTGAACAAGCCATGAGTGCAAGACCTCCACGGAAGACCAGCGCTATGGCAGGTTACATCCTGCCATAGCATCTGCTGAGTGTTGGTCATTTTTGTGACCTATATGTTGTGACTTTTATATCAACCTTTATTTTTTGTATGTCCTATGTATATTGGTTACAAAATAAACGCATTTTTACTTTTTACTTTACTTTTACAAGAGTGAGACTTCCTGCCGTCATACAGTGCAAACTCGTACGGAAGAAAGTCACTTGAGTGAGTAATTTATAAATTACCTATCCTTATAAACATAATGACATATGACCTTATATGCTGCCACGCTGAGTGTCAGCCTTTTGTTCTCACGTTTTTTTTCTTTTTAATTTTTTTATCATTGTACCTATATTCTTGTATGTTCTGAACCAATCAAATTATCTTATCTTATTTTATTGATCCTAATTTGTAACCAGTCTACGTTTTCTTAGTCAGTTTTAAATTGAGTTAGTTAGGTAAGTCACTAGTTACGTAAGTCTGTAAAGTTCAAATGAATAATTATTTCATTTCGTATTTCATTTTACCGTTACAAATAAAAGAAATGGAGGATAATAAATTCAAATTTAACATAGAAAGTATCTGGTATCAAAAACACATTATAATATCAAAGAATATTTTGACAGCACCCCCCCAAAATTTAGATAGTAATCATTTGATATTTAACTACTATTCTTAACCTTTAATAAGTATTAACAAAATGTGCAACTATAAGTTTACTAAGTACCTAATGTTAGTAATAATTTTATTATTGGATGTCCGAAAGGACAAACTGTTAAACAAATTAAAAATAGTTCTTAAGACCAACTTTGTACACAGTTTGAACAATAAATGTTTTTTATTCTTATTCTTATTTCAATCTACTAAGGAAGGTCTGATAAGGAGACCCATGGATCGCGTCGTACCAGTCACCAATTGTTGGTACTGTCTTCACAATGGCCGACCTCTAGAGTTACGAAACGGGAACAAGTTCTTGCTGGATTTAGGTCATAGTTAAGACTTGCTACTGCCTGTGACCTCAGTCGGTAACTGCTGGTCAATTCAGATTTATTCGTGAGTACCACTTATGTTATAGTATCACTTTAACTCTTTTCGCTGATCACTGCTTCAGTTTCTTAAAAAAATTATCGTTATCAAATTGCAGCCAGTGAGAAAGAACGATTTTATTTATTTATTTCTTGAGCGGCTAAAATAATATGCGGCATACATTCACTTCTCTAAAGATTAGCAATGCAACAAGGATCAAATTTTTATTGTATGTACTATAAAGATGTTTTAAAATTTAATAATCTTTTAAAAACGTCATAATACCGCAATGGAGGCTGGTAACCTTTGTCCAGTAGTGGGATCGGATCCAGCAGCCAGCGGGCTGATTAGATTACAAAGATAAGACATTTTCTTAAGAAATAAACACAGTTAACTAACAAGACGTTGCTGTGACATCAATTTCTGGCTTTTCTTCCATTATAAAAACATTTAACATATTCTCTTGTAAAATAAAAACGAATTTTTCAGCTACGCAAATAAAAGTCGACCTAGTCTCACATGAGACCTAAAACCTAGTGTTATAAGTTGAGAATGTGGGTTACGAACAATTAAGATGTAAATAACGCATTCCCATGAGCTGTCTGTAAGTAACGTGTGAATAATAGTGTGCACATTGCATTGCAATCAAAAAACCACGGCGACGGACGCTCCAGTTTTATTGTTACTAGTTTTATACTGGAAAGAGACGTTATTCGGTATAAAAGACCTTTATTCACAAAGAAAATTACAATAAAATAATAGAAATAAATTAGAACTAGTATTTACAGTTGAAACAATTGAGCTAACAGCAGAATGTTGCAAACAATCAACAGGTAGCTCAACTGAACCATATCAATACCAGTCGTCGCGTCCCCAAGACGCTGGCTGCATTGCCCCGCTGTATGACAATGCTGATGCGCTGTGCCTATCAATGGTTATTTGGTTAGATATACTTAGGTACATATTATGCATTTCAAATATCAAAGAGATTATTGACGACCTCCGTGGCGCAGCGGGCGAAGGTCCGCCTGCGACGCAGGAGGTTGCGGGTTCGATTCCCGCCTCTGAACAAATTTGTGTACGATCTGCAGAAATTTGTTCCGTTGGTCTGGATGTTTTCTATGTATATTAAAAATATCTAGCTATGTATTGTATTGTATTAAGTATATCAGTTATCTAGTACCCATAACACAAGCTCTGCTAAGCTTGGGGCTAGATAATGCTGTGTGAATTGTCCAGCATTATTATTATTATTATTTTCCTTTAAACTTTACAGGAGTCTAGGACACGTCAGAAAATTCAAATAACCTATATAAGTAAAACTAGGAAATAAAGTTTGTCAAAGTCACTTTGATTTTTTTGTTCACTCCAGTCTTTTTAAGGAAAAGTAAAGAAGCGAACAACAAAATTTGATGTGTTTTACAAAACTAAAAACAGACTTGGAATTTCTTTAACATTATTAACATTGTTCCCTCCCTCGGAAATAATAGTTATTTGTTCAACAAGTGAGCAAAACGATTTTTTGTTGCACGTGCCGATATTAAATCCCGAGCTAGCGAGGCATTCTAAAATAGAGTCACGAGCGTGGCGAGTGGCTCTAAAGTAGATTGCTGAGGTAGCGAGGGATTTAAAAGGCACTAAACGAAAAATTTTTGCCCTCGAGTTAAACATACAACTTTTCATCACGACTAGCGAGAAAATATTTTGAAATTTAGAAAAGAGGTCGAATGTCAGAAACTCATTTTGGTCCTCAACCTTGGAGGTAAATATGCTACAAACCTCTTTCAAACTATGAACGAGCGAAATTTAGTTTTAAGTGAGGGTTGCATTGTTCTAAATTCAAATTACTTTTTCCAAGAAGTTGAATAATACCCTTTATTCCACATGTGAGCAAAACCCGATTTTGATCACTGTTTTTAAGCAGCAAGGTCACAGTTTTCGAGCGAGAGTGGTGAAAAACTTATGAGACCATCGCGGTTTCATTTTCAAAACAAAATAATTATCATCGGCCTACATACATTACCTACACTGCATTTATTTAATCGTTATTTGTTAAAAATGTTGGTTCCCACGATACAGGCCCAGCCTAGTGTGGGAATCGTTGTCACCTGAGTCCGAAAACCCTCTCTACTTACTCAGTAATAATTATACTACCACCTATTAAGATCCCATGTGTTAATTTAATTTTGTTTTTAAGTAGCAATAAACATATTTTTCATTTTCATTTCACAATTGACCGAGAAATCGGCGAGCATAGATTCAGCCGAAAATAGAACGTCCTTTTATTTCGAAGTTTGTAAAAAAAAAGGTTAATCACCCACACATACGTTGAGTTTTTATTAAATTTTCACCTTGAGTTTTATTATCGTAATCAAAATAAGACCCGTCTTTTTAGACCCAAAAAACCTATCCTATTCAAAAACAAATAAATGAGCGACTTATTTGCATAATCACATCAAAGTTATTCGTAGTGATATATAATTATACGAAGTAAGCAAGCAGGTGTTATTCAATTAATGAAATTGCTACTGAGAATGTGATGACACTTTGCCAAGTTATTTTTACTTACTAAGCGACCAGAGTACCAAAACCGGCTTACTTACCAACAAATAACAATTACTACAGTCATAAATAACGGGATATTTACCATGATTTGAGTTTTGAGCTTTCCAATATTTCGGCACAGTTTCATGGCGCATGAAACTGTCCCGAAATATTGGAAAGAAAAAATGTGTGTCCATTATCTTCTGAAAATATAACTGACAGACTGAATAGAATAATATTTTACCCGGGACACTACTCTATTGTTTCTGAAGAGGTTGTAATTGGCCGGAAAACAGGTACAGCAGAAGGTAGCGTGTAGGTACTTGTAATTCGTTGAAAAACCTATTAATTGTAGATTTTACAAAATTGGAAAATAATGTAATGACAATTTTTTTTACAATCTGCAAATATTTGTTCCGGCTGTTCTGAGTATTTTCAATGTATAATAAAAAATATATTATCTAATATAGTAGTAATGTAAAGTCATCTAGTACCCATAGCACAAGCTCTGCTTAGCTTGGGGCTAGATGTTGGTTTGTGGATTCTCCAGCATTATTTATATATTTTAATTGAACATAGAAGAAGCAAAAACTCTCACTTATTCATTTAGCTACGGTATAAAAACTTTAAAAGTTTGAACACCTTCCTTGTACCAAAGATGCAAAAACTTTATGTAAACCTATTCTAAGAACTAAGTTAATAATAACTTAGAATATGAGGATTGACGTTTTTTGTTGTTTGCGAATATGTATTCGCTAAGAGCGAAATCTTCAGAATTTACTCGGTAAAATACCTATTAAGGTCCAGTTTTTGCTACCCGAAATAATGCACAAAGCATAATAATTTTCAAGAAGTTTCAAGAACATTGTGTAAAAAATTATTAGTTAATTGATAAGAGATGATGTAAGCGTCTCTAACCGTGGAACCTACTTCTTTTATGTGTGATCTTAATAGTTTGTTTATTATTGTCAATGAAACTTTTTGAATGTCAAAATACGATTCTGCATACAACCCTATAGTACGAAAGAGAAAGAGTAGAGAAAGAAGATTTTCTAACACAAATATTTCCATGCTTAAAGAGAACTTCAACCCCTGCTGGTCGATTCAGATGTAAGTGTGGGTTATTATAATATTTTCGCCTCTCATTCCTTTGACTTATTTACGATAAAAAAAATAAAAATAACTAAACCAATAGCTGACGGATACAAATTTTAATCGACGTTTCTATAATGGAGGTATCTCTATCAACAGAAAAAAAAAATCATTCTCTATTTCAAAAGAGGTGAATTTTATTTTATAAAAAGCGACCTCCTTTTGTTTCTCCTGTACTCGAAGCCTGGATGTGTGACGCCAGCGTGGATAGTTATATGAAAAAACAAGAGATATTTGCGTTAATAAAAAAAAAACCTACATGTAAAAGGAATGTATTTCCACATGATATTGCCAGTACTTTCAGTAAGGCCTACAAACGCGACATTGACCATCACAATATGGACGATGCCTCAAGGTCGAATGCTGTATTGTACAAAAAATAATAGATTGAGTACCTACCGACATTAGATACCAACGTAAAAACTAAATAGAATGAAAAACACGCTTCTGACCGTTTAAGAATTTGCTTTGTTATTAGTTATGTTAATAGACAAAATAAGGTAGGTAATGGACAGAAATAATAATGAAGAATCATTATTGTGATTCTTTAAACATTTTTGGCATTACCATTATGAAAAAAAATTCACTCGGTGGAAAGAAGGGTTCCACAGAAATCTAAATACTTGTTATTTAGATTTCTGTGAAGGGTTCACTGCTCAAAAAAAAAACATGTGTAAACATCGGCAACGTCCTATCGCAGTTATTCTAGTATGCTTTCTGATAATGAAAAGATCGACAACATCTCATCCCTACATGCGACTAGATTCCGTTCTAAATTCAAATAATACTTAATGTGTTTTATCTATGGTCCATGACAAATTTATTAAACCATGCCTTTATCCAAAGAGGAACATTGTTTAGGGTTCGATTCGAAATGTCAACAACCTTTTTATCATTTTTCTTGAATGTACTTTACTGAAAATATGTCAAACCTAGTTTTAAATTATATATAAATAACGAGATAAATTAGATATTACCTAAACCTAGTTTACAAAATAATTAATTATAACTACTTACTTAATTAATGTGCTAAGCGATCTTTGAGGTGATTATGTAAGTTAGACATGTAGGTACTTACGATATAATGTAGATAACTATATACAGCTCCACATTGTCAGAAACTGTGTCTAGGCCGCTCTAACTATGGCGTTGAGACGCTAAATAGGTAAATGCACACACTTGATAAATTATGTCAAGAAATATCAATGATGTTCGTATTATTGCACCTTCATTTAACAAGTAGACGTCAAACTCAAAAATATTTTTATTTTTAAACCGACTTCAGTATAAGGAGGGGGTTCAACTCACACCAGTTGGGACAAGAATCATGGTGCGAGTTAGTCAGTTTGAAGTCCCAAAGTTTTTTGACTCCTACTACGTCACTTGATTTCATGGCGCAATTGGTTAGCGCATTCCCTTACTGAGGGAAGATTGCTGGTTCAAGCCCCGTCAAAGTCGACTTTTTTGGGATATTATTTGATTTCTCCGTTCTAATTTGTTCCCATACTTGTTTTATAGAATCCTAGATTTTAGAAAATAAGCTAAATAAAAGATATATTAGGGGATATATTATTTTTTCGAATCGGTTTTACGATAATCGGAGCAAATCGCAGAAGCACGTTTTTTTTTTGGTTCCGACTAATTTCGTTCGTCCTCGTCCATTCTGGGAACTCGAATTTGCATTTTTTCGCTGCGCGTGTACCTACAGTTGTAAGTTTAAAGGTACGAGTTGGCAGCGGACGACGTGTCGCAGCGACACTACTGGTTTCTATGTATTTCTATGAAATTCCCTCCGTAGTTAGCGACACGTCGTCGTTAGCGACACATTTCATAGAAATAAATAGAAACCAGTAGTCGTTGCAACACGTCGTCCGCTGCTGCCTCATGTCTCTCGTATACTTTATACTTTTTGAGAACAGAGTTCCAAAGTAGCCCGTGGCCCGGTTAATTTGCTATCCAGTGTAGGTACCTTGCTGTCAGTGCTACCATGTTTTCTGTTAAAGTTTGCAGTGTTTAGTTTATTTTTAGTATTTATTCAGCTACGGTCCCTACTCTACAACCGTTTGAGGTTAAAAGTGAAAGACTCCCGCCCCTCTATTGTTTTCTTGAGAACTGTCATGTCGGCATTATTTTACATTAACATACCTACGTCTAGAATAAACTAAGGCACTCACATTAAATCTATATAATTTAATTTATTTATAATTAGAACGATTAAACTTAACCAATTACACTAGTTACTTTAAATTAAAAAATAACGATACATTGTTAGGAGCTCAATTCACACATTAAAACTTTAAATACCTAAGTATAAACACAAATTACGCTACATTAGTTTTAAGAAATAAATAATTTAAAAGGTTTATTTTCTTCGCATGCGTTCTTGCCTACTAAGTAACTTTGAAATTCAACGAAGGACTTGAAAGAATTTTCGCCGGCGTTTAAAAAAAAAGAAAAGCCTTGTTTGCCTCAATGGCGCAGATTTGAAAGGGTCGGTCGGAATTTGACAGCCCCATACCTACGCTCTTTACAGTCTGGTCAAACTATTTTGGAATCAATTTTTTAAGAAAAGTCACAATTAAAAAATATGTCTGGCAATTCTCTGAATGTTTTAAGCGTGTACAGTTGTAAGTATCCATCCAAATACTAAGTAAATGAAACCACAGGCTGATGCTAGTGCAAAAATATTCGTACACGTCTAAACCTAAGCATGACATGCATTATACATTAATCATTATGCTTACACAATAGTAGGTACATTATACGTAGGTACGTAAATTATGCGAATTGTACTGCAAACTTTGATTAATTGTTTTTAAATCACACAAATAAAATGCAAAAGATGAATGTTTGGCTGTAAGGGGTGGATGATTATATGAAATTAAAATATATTTATTCTGATAGGTAGTACAGGTGTATGAAATATACAGGTAATCTTGTCTATGTGTTTGGATAGAACAACAAACGCGGCATACAAATTATTAAACAAATATACATATGTACGTATAGGTAAACTGCTTAAGAACTAACATTCCTGGATGGATGTTTGTTACCTCTTCACGCCAAAACGATTGAACCGATCGGGCTGAAATTTGTAGATGTAGCTCTAAGCCTGGAATAAAACATAGGCTACTTTTTATCCCACAAAACTGTTCTCATTGGTTAGAAATAACCTTTAAACGTTTCCATAGAAACAACGAGTGGGAAGCCGCTGGCAGAAACTAGTAAATAATAATAGATACCGGCGTTACTTTAATTATCCATTGCAAAATATTAGGATAAATAATATGTACCTATACCTACCTACCTAGTAACAATGCCGCGATTGATGAAAACCTAAATAAGTATTTTTTATCCTAATATGTAGGTATTTTAAATGTTTTTAAATAAACTCACCTCACTTGAACAGCGGAAACACTAATCTTGGTTGGTTAAGACTACTTCCTTTTCCTGTCTATCGTTTATTAGTCGCTGCACATATCTATTTAAAATTAATGAAGATCCATAGAAAAGATACCTTTGGTAAAGTTCATAATGCTTACTATTTATTTACACATGTACCTGTACCTACTAATTAATTTTGAATTTTTTACCGTTGTTCATTCTTTATTTCTAGGAAGCATTAATTTTCAATATTTAGATTAATTTACATTGTGGTTATGGGATATAAATAATACTTAAAAAATACGTTTTTTTTTAACTTATTTCAATTTAAAAATTAATTGCAACGAAACCCTTTCCTGTGCGTGAACCGACACGCCTTTGCCAGGTTTATTTCAAATACGGGACATTCAAATTCAAATAGTGAAGTAATATAGCCTACTTACTGGTGATGTTTCAAAAACTAAACTAATTTGAAAGCTAGGTTTCAACACCGAGCGGAGCGGATCCATTCAGGGCTTCGTTAAACTCGCAAGAGTAAACTGCATACTTGTATCTCCTTCAACAAATAGTCGAGCTGAAAAGACTGAGGGAATAGAAAGCTTTGAAATGAGCTCCGCTCACTCATCTCTCATGTCCCTTACCCTTTCGCAGTGGAAAACCGGCTTAAAATTATACCGTCTCATTCAATTATCTAGTAGGTACCTAATTAAATTACATAACAAAACACAATCTCTGCTTAGTTCGGACTTTCGGAGCTAGATGATCCTGCGTGAATTGTCCAGTGCCGCGATCACGGTGTGGTAAGAGTAAGGGTAAGAGTAATTATCTATTGGCATTACGACTCAAACGTTAGCAGTTGAAACGTTAGCGTTTCAACTGCTAACGTTTGAGCCGTAATGCCAATAGTTAACTACTCGTACCTTACCACACCGTGGTCGCGGCCCTGGGGTATTATTTTGTTATATTTATTTTGTTTGGGTTTCGTATCGATACAAAAAAAATCATAATTTTTAGTACTGTCATTTAGAGTAGTGTATTCTGACGACGACATCTGAATCCACACCACTGGGTAAACCATTATTTTGGAAGGTGTTATGCAATAAGTGATTTTTTGTAAGTAACAAAATTCGTGTTTGCATATTTTCTAACGAATATACTCGTAGTAGGTAAGTATTTTTTTCTAAAATAATTATTGCCTATGTGATTATGATAAAAATGTACCGTCAGCTGCAAAACTAGGTACATAAACTCCCAAGTTTTCGATTTAACTAAATATTTTATTATTAAATTTGTTGTTTTTTATATAAAGCGGCTTACTATCTTTATTTTACCGAAATATTCTAGTTTTAAAATAGTTAAAACTAGAATTACTGTATTCATAGAAATTTACATCGAATGTAACAGGGGGGTCAGGTAACAATGATCGCCACTGTCCTACCTTGTTTTTATAGAAATTATGTAGGCACCTGATCACCTACATAGGTACGTATAAAGTACCAGTTACGAGTCTCAAAGGTACACAAATCCGCTTTCACTAATTTGCCTACGTTCGATTCAAACCGCAAGACTTTTACCGTTTATTCTGCGTTGTATTTTGTTTTATTGTAGACAAGCTTCTCAGGTACCTAGTACCTATAAGTAGCCTATTATCTAAGTTAGGCTTTGCCAAATTTCATCTTTCTCTGTTTAGTAGTTTTGGAGATACTAGGTAGGTAACAAAAGTTATGATTTCACAAACTTTCGGCTTTTAGTATAATATTAGCTTCTGCCCGCGGCTTCGCATGCGTTGTTTCTATGGAAACGCTTTAAGGTGATTTCTATCCCATGGGAACTAATTTATAGGATAAAAAGTCGCCTATGTTTTTGATTCCAGGGTTAGACTTACCTGTATGCAATTCAGCCTGATCCGTTCAGTAGTTTTGGCGTGAAGAAGTAATAAACATCCATAGATCCATACATCCAAACTTTCGCATTTATAAACTTAAGATTGAAAAACGTCATTTATCTAATAAGTTAAAAATATTGTAAAAATTGTAAAAACATTTTATAAGATAAATTATTATTGAATTATTTTTGCAAATTAAATACATTTCGAACGGGCAAATCAATAAATTAATTTAAATAATCAATTAGATTACATAATAGGTGTAAGATTCGCTTGTGAACATTATTTTACTGTGTAATCCCAAAAATATGTTGCACCTACCGTGTTTTTATTTTGGGTAGTACCCCCTACGGAACGTAGTCAAAGGATCTTTGGTAATACCCATGATATACAAACATAAACACCCAAAATTGCCTTTTTAATCTGTGGCTTTTTATCAGTATCCATGTTTAATAACAAACCTACTTCAAAACAACAAACAGCGAGTTATCGAAGTAAATATTGAATTCCCGGAAACTAGGTATATTCATAATGTAAACAAACTTTAATCTTGGGCTACATGACTTTATGTGGAATAACTAAGCCTATTATTTATTTTATTATTTACTATACTTTATGTATAAGTGCTAAACTTCATATTTTATGTAGTGTATTAAGTATATCAGATGTCTAGTACCCTTAACACAAGCTCTGCTTAGCTTGGGGCTAGATAATGCTGTGTGAATTGTCCAGCATTATTTATTTATTTATCCTGAGTTACCTGGTATAAACTGTATTGGAATACTTAGAATGTTTGGATTTTTTTAACTTTGGATCAAACTCAAGCTCAAGCTCAACAGCCTGTATTGGTCCACTGCTGGACGCGGGCCTCCCCCTGATAAGTGCCTTGTTGGCTTTTATCTCATGGGGGTAATGCCATGATACCAAGATAGAGAAAAACAGAAAAGAAAAACACAAAAACAGTTGATCATTGGGCGGTCTTATCGCTAAAAGCGATTTTTTCCAGGCAACCTTTGGATGGACACGTAACTATTGTACAGACATAGACGGTGGCGTATTACAGACTACTATACTATACTATACAGAACATAAGTAGGTACATATATGAATGTAATTATAAATACTAAGTATAGAATAGACTTACAATTATAAATCTAAATATGTTTATGTTAATTATTTTAAATTTAAGTAAGAATGTGTTCATAGACCATATGCTTAAATATAGGGAGACATATAGCTTGTCTTATTGGGGTAGGTAAGGCATTCCATAACTTGGTGGCATATACGGTAAACGATGATCTGTAAGCTAGGAAAGGCACGTTTTATCCCGGTAAAAAATATGCACCCAGAAGTTAGTTATTTATAAATAATAATGTCCTCCTAGCCAAATTTCGACCACGGCCAGTCTCATCGGAGACAAGTCAGATGCGCAGGATATTTTAAAGTGCACAAGTGTGTGCGCAAACACAGGTCTCTATTCCCTGACTCTCATAATCCGATGGGACGGCAGACCGACACGACCGGGGAGAGGTCAAGCGCATATAAATAAACAGTGACTACAAATGGAAATATAAATCCTACGCGTCATCATTCGTGGAATCATGGTGCAGTGTTGTATTACATTGACGCTTGGTTTACGCCCACTGTTGGTATTAAGTTCTGGAATGTAGGTTATGTTGCATGGATCATATGCGTGCGCGTATGTTGTTATAATGCATTACTTTTGTGTTCGTTTTTCTTCCTTAAACGTGTATATTTCAGCACTACTTGAGAGCAGTTCAATTCGTTTTTTTTTATATTCTAGAAGCCATTTAAGTCAATTTACTTAGATCTAAGGTGAATTGGTTATCTTAGATTAATAAATGATACATAAATTACTTTACTAATGGACTACATTAATCATCGATGTATGTATATTAATTCTTATATAAAGCCTGGATGTGGATGTTACCTGTGATGAATTTAATTACCATACTTTTTGAATTTTTATAAAAATACTAAATTTTATATATTATATTATGTAACGAAATGGTCAAATAAAGGAATCTGAAATCTAAATCAGAAAGCAACTATAATATTTTTATATGAGTATTATTTTATTAGTACCTACTTACTTATTAAAATATTACATAAGTACCTATTTTTATTTCTATAAATATTTACGTTCACTATGACTCTGTTATACCCACATTAAGAATATAACATTAAGCGAAGCTAGTTTTAATACATGTAATATATGTTATTAAAATTAAGTTGTAAATATGTTAGTTTCGCGCAAAAATATTTTGATATTTAGGTATTTACAAGACAGTCGGATTACATCAGCAAATCCTTTCGCCTCTGGCCTTCCTCTCAGCTTGTGACTTAGCATTTTGTTACACCCGAGAGTACAGCCGGATGTATTATTGTTTTAGCTCTAGCCTTCATGGTTAAAGACTTGCAATCTTTCTTGCTTTTAAGTTTATCTATAATTATTTTTTAATTTTAGTTTTTTAATGTAAGTTTTTTGTTTTGTTTAGGAGACAAATCAGGACCAGAATGACTGAATAGGAGACGTCTCCAGGTCCGTGTTTTTCCAAAAAAAATTAAAAGCATTCATATAATAGATAAAATAAAAAAAATACTACAAGTTTATCTATTGCGTTAAAGGTTAAGTATTTAAAACTATTTATCGTGTGTCTTAACCGAAACGCTAAACCAAAACAACCTGTCCAGAAATATGTTTTTAAATAGATACTTACTACCTCCAATAATTATACTAATCAGCATCTAATAGCTATACTTTTGTTTTTAAAACAATGACGCATTTTTGGATGACCAACGAATGCTTAAAAGTTTTTGTATTTACAACCAACCAAGGCAGTAAAATATTCAAATAAACTGAACAGCTGTTCAAGTGTATGCAAAAACTCGATAAATTATTCATGAAGACTTACCTAGTACATACTTGAATATGAAAAAAAAACAAAGTAAAGTACATACACCTAGCGAGTTTTTGCATTCATAGCGAACTAGAATGAAATTAAAATGATAAAAAACACCTTTGACGTGGTTTATTACTTATAACACAGAAAAATCAACAAAAAACTGGTCCTGCCAGAAAATCAGCGTTGCTTCCACTTTTTGTGGAAAACGTTTTTAAAGCAGGGATTTTTGAGTACCATATTTTTTAAAGAAATTTGTAATTATAACTTTGAATCAGAAATTGATTAATACTTCTGTTCATGGAATATTCATTGATTTTGTTTTCTATTTACAAACCATAGTAACTATCTGCAGATTTATTTTTGCCACTCATTGTTTGCAATTTGATTAGGTACGAAAAAATAATTGGTAAAAATTGCATGAAAGATACACTTCGAATCGACCAGTAGTAGGTATTATAGTGGTACAACTTCTTCAAGAAGGGTTTTCTTTACGTGGATTATATTTTTTTTAAATACCTAACAATCTGTAATTTATTTCTATTATATTATTGTAATTTTCTTTGTGAATAAAGGCTTTCGACCTTAAAAAAAAACAATCTGTAAATTAAGGTATCTGACCGACCTACCTAACGATCCGATAATTTTACAGTTACAAATACCAGCTTCTAAAAATGCTGATATTATCGAGTTCGTATTGATTTCTTGCATAAATCCTACAGATTACGTGATCCAGCCAGCCAATTAAGACAATGTTCATTTTTGCATAACCTTCGTGTTCTCTATCATGTAATGTGTGCACACGCAATTTTTCACGAATAAATGTGTAAATGCAATGCGGAGTTCTAAGTTTTAGAAACATTTCCTTAAAAAATAAGCGTAAATTAGTTTTCATTATTATTTCTACATACATATTTTTTTAAATTAGGTACCTATTTAAAATAATAAATACATATCATGTTTTCAAAACACAAATATCGAACACACAATGTAAACAATTTGCGACATTTGACATTTGAATTCATAATACATAGTATCTAACACTAAAAAAATCTCATCATGGACAATAAATTTTTATTGAATACGTGGAATCAACTGGTTTTATGATAGGTATTTATTCTAAGTACCAATGCAATAAAAGTATCAATTTAAAGGGCCAAGGTAGAGAATATGTAAATGTAAATAAATATAATATTTTCAATAACGAAAAATGACTTCCTTCTGATTCCTTTATATTTCCGTTTTTTTTATTTTGCGGGAAAAATAGTCACCCTTGGGGAATAAAATTAGTATGGCACCACTCCAGTATCGTTTTTTTTTACAAAATCAAATGACTCATCAAAATCGGCCCACAATTAATGGAGAAATTGGGGAACAAAACTAAACAAAAAAAACATTCATACAGCCGAACATAGAACCCCCTTTTTTCGTAGCGGTCAAAAACAAAAATGAAAAATTACAATAAAATAGAAAATAAGTAAAAAAACTAATTAAGAAATCATTTTGTTTCACGATATCTTAATTCTTGACCGCTAAGTTTTGCTCAGTTTTGCTTCACGCCTGCATAACTACGACCTCGCATCACAGAACAAAAACAGTAGATAAGTAACAACAGATGCAACCTAATACTAACACCCATATTGTAAAACACTAAGGTCTACTTTTGAGTGGAAATTGTAACACTTATAACATTCTAAGTAAATTCAAAATAAGTTTCGTCCCGAAAAAACCCAGTAGATGAACGCTTGCAAAAAAAATAAATGCATCTACCAAGCAGGTTAGTTCGGTGTAGGTCAAATATAAATAAAAGTTCTTACCTAGAAGTAAGGTTTTCCCCAAACACTTATACCTAGGTAGATACCAAAAAGTTTGAATGATTTAAGATTTTCCTCTTTTGTTTTTTATCGTATGTCAAATCAAATGATATCATAAGCGTTTAGCTACCTAGTAGGTAAAACGTAGTTTATTTTACGGTGGTTTTATTCGGTAGACATAGACATAGTAATTATTATAAAATATTATTGTAAAATTTAAGCTTGGCATCTATCGAAGAATTATACCTAGTTTTCAAGCGCATCGAAAAGAGAGGGTAGATTTTTTTTTTCTTTTTTGTAAATGCGTCGATTTTGTCGTTAGTAATTTTAAATGGAAAAAAATACCCACGAGTTAGGTACCAACGTCATTTCAAAAATTTAATCTACATCAAAAAACAAGTACCTAACTAGGCAATTAAATCCCTAAAAGCTGTTAGTTAAGTAATAATTACCTATAATAAGTTAATGCAAACTTATTAATTTAAAAAGTGAACTGATAGGTAGGACAAAGTCTATCAGACGTACTACCGTATGACTCTGAGTAAACATCCCAACTGTTAAACAATTTAATAATTACCCGAGAACCATGTCAAAATTGCTTTGAATCTACTGACGAAACCACCAGTTTCCTCTTACAATCTATCGCGACATTCCTAACAATACAACCTAACCACAAACAAAACAAAGTTCACATTTCTTTGTTCTCGACTCTCAACACAGATTTGACAGCCTACTGGTACTGACCTCGTAGTTTTACCACTTTTAGCTCCATTCGTGTTGAATTCCAACTCATTCCCGTAACTTGTTACTAGAGGCATATCACCATCCGCCATCATTTTCATTTGGGAAGCACAAAACAAACAAAAGAGACAAAACCGAACGCGCGCTTTTTGTTTCGTTTTTTATTTCGCGCGGCGCGTGTGAGCTAGTCGGCGCGTAGCGATGCACTGACTGGCTTCAACGTTGTGGTCGCTGGTTCGCGGATGATGTTGATGAGGCTGTCGTGAAGATAACATGTCTGTGACGCGGTCGCTAGTGATAATTGAAGATGGTCATGCGCTATGTGCTAAAAATTTTATATTAAACCCCGTAAGAGGAAAATCTATTGATTATTTTAAGATTTTTATGCATTTCGATATTTTCAATGCCGCCAATATATTAATAAATATACTGTAGATATTTATAGTTATTATTATATTAATATTTTCAAGACTTTACGTATAGTCCATTCAGGAAAGTTTTTATGTGAAAGCCCTGGAAAAATCCACATTGTATTAATGTACTATTTTATGCAATATTTTTGTATGTAGTAGGTACCTATATTATAATATTGTACATGTAGTATTTTACTAAAAATTATACCTGACTATAACTAAATGTATTACCTACGTTGGTAAATATGTTAATTTTTTGTTATGTATTTACTTACGTCACTTGAGTAATTGTTTGTTAACTTAGCAGTTGGTACAAGAACGAGGGCAAGACGTGGTTGAATTGTTAAATTAATTTTATTCAAATTAAACGATATAGGTACACATAATTTTATAATGAGTGTTACACAGATGTTTCTTTATTTATTTGAGCATATTGAGGTCAATGTACCTAATGATCGACATTGCTTCTTATTAAAGGACACTACATAAACTAAGATTGTAACGTAAACTAAGATTATATTTATACATAAACTAAGATTGTAAGTGTACGTGTTGACTGCATTTAATTACTTACGTAGGAAGGTACATACCAACTATTTATATAAACTATACCTTACCATAGAGACTGAGGCTGACGCACAAACCGAATTATGGTTTATGTTAGCTGCCCTAGACACCTAACCTTCGTCGAATCGACGAGCAGACCACAGAAATATTGCTGTCTCTTTACGGCGCGCGCGCCGATCTTAGTGTCGTTGTTTGCCAACTCAGTGTTCGCCGAGCTCTCTCGGGAAGCAACGGAATCCGGCGCGTAAGTACTTTATTTCTCGATATATAACGAAAATAGTCGTCGTTTCGACGAATGGTTAGGTTTTGTGTACTATTTTTTTCAACTAGTGTTTATACTTTGTTGCAGCTTTTACTATGGCTTCTCAAAGATTGCTGTCTGATGACAATATTACGCGTTTATTATTGGGCGAGGAAGATGTTGGTGAATTGGTGGAGTTACCTGACAGCGCAACAGAAGATAATTTGGAAGTGGAGGATGTGGAAAGTGACACTCAAGACGACCCTTCCGATCATGAAGGTACTCAAGATCGTACCTGCTCTGCAAGACTACGAACAGGAGCCACAAACACCTCCAGTACCATTGGCAGAAAGCTCAGGCTGTCATGCAGCAGAAAAACTAACCGGTGGCCAATGTGTGTCTTCTACGGCATGATAAATATATTGTGTATAAATAGCTACGTAATTTACTGCCACAATGCTTCTGTGATCCCATCATAGAAGCATTGTGGCAGTAAATTACAGAAAATAATGATTCGACGTGATTTTATGAAGATGATGCATACGCAGGTAGTAGAGCCCTGGCTCAAAACCCGACTGGAAATTCGTACTATGCCCACGCACGTAAAAAATAAAATCAAAGAAATATTAGGAGCAAAGTCAGATGAGTGCCAAGGTGAAGGTCAACTTGATGGTCAAGGTGAAGGTCAGTCATCATCCAGCAAACTTCAACCAGTCGAGGCTCCAAATGTGAGAAAAAGAAAAGTCTGTGGTCTCTGTTCCTACAAAAAGAGGCGCATGACAAAGTCGTATTGCTCAAAATGTAACACCGCAATTTGTGGTGAACACAAAGTTGATTATTGCGTAAAATGCGCATCTAAATAATAGTTTCCATATTTTTTACTCAAAGATAAGACTGTTATTATTTGTGTTCGCCAAAGAAAAAAAGGCTATTTTGTGTTGATTTTTTTTAATTTTAATTTTTATAAGTGTACACCTCATTCGATCTCTAAAACCTAGTGCCATATAATATAGGGTATAAAATAAATATTTTTTATAGCAAAACATAACGTTATTGTTTTATTTACTAAAATAATACTTGGTTTATGTATTTAAGTGATAAAAATAACGGAAACATATATAATTAGATAAATTAAATAGGGCTAAAAATTGCTCGTCGAATCGACGTATGGTTAGGTTTAAAGGAGTATATGGGAAGGTTAGGTGTCTAGGGTTAAATAAGTTAATATGTAACTATGTAACATAATTACTTTAAAAACGGAAAAAAAGCTACACTAAATATCTTCTTAAACATTTCTTTCATTCATATTTTCTTGAGTATCTTCTCTGAAAACTGTTATTATAATGTCAAAATTTAAATTCTTCTTCTTCTTCATGTTTGTAAATTTTTAATTCATGTTTAGTTGAAAAAATACTTCTGATAAAGTCTACTCTCCCATTTGACCCTTTTACTTACGTTATTTCATTATTTATTCACATCAAAGCATAACACCTTTTTGATGATTTGGTATTTATTTATATACTAATTTATTAGAAAATCAACAGAGAGCTATGTTATCTCAAATAGATTATATAACAATAACAGAAAGCTAATTATAGATATTCACTTATAGAATACCTAAAATAAGTAAAAAAAATCTATCGACATTTTAACTTCCCAGCGCCATCTACCAAACACAAACTTTCCAAGAAAAAAAAAGAAATGGCTCGCTTATGCATAACACCATCCATACCCACTACGATTCCATCTGTCGCGAGCTGTACCACGCGGTGTCAACCACGGTCGGTAATACCCTATGCTGTTTACAAAAATACCGGCTGCTATACCGATAGTACTAACCAGAAATGTTTTTGATATTTTAGATAATAACATTACTCATTGGTTAATACCAAAGTTTAACTTTATACAGTACTTAACTTTAAGATAATTAAAAATGTATATCCTATAATTTATTTATTTATGTTGTGCCAAGGAGGCGGGCGATGCGGTAGCTCTACAGTTTTAAACTTTTGCTGTCCCATCGTTCATTCGTAACGTAACTTATCTATTATGTATCTTATTCTAAATAAATAATTTTGTTTTTTGTTATTGTTATTACCTTCTACCACTTTCAACGACCTCTGTGGCGCAACGGGCGAAGGTTATCCTGCGACGCTGTTGGCGGGTTCGATTCCCTTGGACAAATTTTTATGTAAGTACTCTGTATGTATACCTATGTATGCAATATGTAAGATCTGCAGATATTTGTTCCGGGTGTACTGGGTGTTTTGTTTATTTATTTATAAATAAACGAAACGTCCAGTGCGAGTCAGACTCGCGCACAAAGGATTCCGTATAATTGTACGAACTTGGTGTCTTGCCAAATTTCATGATTCTAGGTCTACGGGAAGTACCATATATTATAGGTTTTGTGTGCATGTGATTCCCATGGAATTTTCAAAATATTCGGATATAAACAGCTGTAACTTTTGATTGCGTTGGTTTAGAAGTTTTATTTATATCGAGGCTACAAGAGGTTACGGACTTGAGTATCTGATGTTAATTTCAATTTGATACCTCCACGCATTCCTGAGAAAAGAGGGTTGACAGACGCACAACAAAGTGATCCAAGGGTTCCTTTTTTTCCTTTTGAGGTACGGAACCCTAAAAAATATCTATAGCATTAGCTTCGTACGTAATGTATTGAGTAAGGAAGTGCTTATAAGTATCTATCAGTTATCTATCTAGTAGGTATCCGTATGTAACGCAAGTTCTGCTTAGCTTGGAGCTAGCTAGATGATTGCTGCTTTATTTAATACTAGCTGCATTCTTACTACCCGTTGTCCTATTATTTTCCCGTTTTCCCGTAGGAATGATGCATTTTCCCGCGGTAAAAAGTAGCCTATGTTCATCAGGAATAATGTGGGCTTCTATTGGTAAAAGAATTTTTCTTATCGGTCCAGTAGTTTCGGAGCCTATTCAATACAAACAAACAATCAAATCTTTTTCCTCGTTATAAATTAGTATAGAAAACATATAAAGGAACAGAGCCAGTCACTGTTCCTTTATATGTTTTCTATACTAATTAGGGTGATTATTAGGTACTAAGGGTTAGCGTTTGTCGTTGGTCTAGCGGTCAGCTTGTTCAACCGCTGATTATGAGGTCCTGGGTTCAAATCCCGGGTCGGGCCAATAGTTGTTACTGATGTTTTTCAAGCAAAAAAAATTCATGATAGCAGCCGGCAGGAAGTTGGCGGTGTTACACCACTGTGCCTCGGAAAGCGCGTTATGCCGTTGATCCTGCGTTTGACCTCTCCCCGGTCGTGTCGGTCTGCCGTCCCACTGTTTTATGAGAGTGAGGGAGGAGGAAAAATTTTATGGGACCACATAAGGTTCATTCTCCATACAAAAGCGAAAGAATTTTCCAAATCGGTCCATTATTGACGGAAAAATTGACGATCATACCTAAAAAAGTAAAAAAAAATACATACTTGCATACATATAGCCGAACTTCCATTCTTTTTAACCCCCGACGCTGTTATAAGTTTAACGTGTCTGTCTGTGTATCTGTCTGTGGTATCGTAGCTCCCAAACGGATGAACCGATTTTCGTTTAGTTTTCTTTGTGTCATAGATATTTTATTCCGAGTGTTCTTAGCCATGTTTCATGAAAATCAGTGGGGGGTTTTTAAATTTTAAATTTTGTTCTTGTTAAAAAGGGTTTTTCAAAATATTATAACTTAATACTCTTTTGAACTCGATTAAAAACGTTGATGTTCCTTGATTTTGACTTTGCTAATTCAATTTGTACATTTTAATCGTGGCTCAGCAACAGCAATGACAAAGTTTCACAAAACCATATATATCACTACACATCAAGACCAATTTCTAACAATAACAATCAAAGCGCCATTTTCGAATGTCACTTGCAATTTCGAATTTAAATCAGCCAATCAGCGGTGACCAAAATTGGCGGGACCAACTTTCAGAGCACGTGATTGGCTTACTGATATAATGCTCTGTAATTGGCGGTGATAGTGCTTTCTCTAATTGTCTATGAGTAGGACTTTCGCTTTTGTTTCAGTTTTTACTCCGTTTTAGGCTGAGGCCAAGCCAAAGAAGCGTTAATTTATTGAGTTGGGTTGAAAGTACCCACGTATTTTATACGACTCACTACTTGTGAGTCAAGTAAAATGCAGAACAGTTTTCCAAATCGATCCATTATTGATTGTCCATTGTACCTACGCATTTTACAGATATTTTGCACAAATTGTGATTTTCACAATTGACATTTTCACAGCTCTTTGGCTGTATCTTGAATTCTTGAATAAACAAAAATTTATTTGTGAATACAGAAGAATTTTCCAAATCCGTCCATTATTGATTTTCCATTAGATTGTACGCATTTTACGCGACTCACAAATTGTGAGTCACGTATAGTATATTGCATATTTCAAAAGTATCTAGGTAGATACCTCTCACTCATAGGTCTCCTACCTTTTTCACAGCTCATCGGCTGCATTTTCATTTTTTCTTCACAAAGGTTCTCTTAAAGTAGATATGTACAAAATTTAACCATTTAATTTAGTTATCGAACTAAACAGGATGATTTTTTCAAAAGGGCGGTGATGGCCAATTCGAAACCACGAGAGTCAGAGAAAAGTGGTGAAAGGAGACAATATGCCCTCGATTTATAAGAAAACAATAACTGCATATTTAGTTTTTTTGTAAACCTTTTACTTTTGACGGAAATGGACACGAAATATAAAAAAAGACACCCTTTTTTACTGAACCAATGGATTTTGTTGCTGATAACGCTACCACTACTTAAAAAAACCGAAGAATAATTAAATAATAATCAATAAATCAACGTAGTTAGACAATACAATTATGTCAAGTGTATAGGGTGCCGCGGAAAGGGTGTAGGTAAGTATATTAGTATAAGACATTATAAGCTGGGTCAAGTTATATGTAAATTAATATTTTTATCATTCACTTGCTGCATTCTTACTGCCCGTTGTCCTATTACCCGTTTCCCGTAGGAATGAAGCATTTTCTTTCCCGCGGTAAAAAGTAGCCTATGTTCATCAGGAATAATGTGGGCTTCTAATAGTAAAATAATTTTTCAAATCGCTCCAGTAATTTCGGAGCCTATTCAATACAAACAAACAAACAATCAAATCTTTCCTCCAATAATCTTAACTTCCTATGAAACAATGAATATGGGAGTTTACGCAGTGACTCTGGGAGTTTAGCTGCGCCCACGTGGAAATCATATAAATTTCAAAGTTTTATTAAAAAATAAAATAAAATAATGCTGGACAATCCACACAGCACCATCTGGCCCCAAAGTAAGCTATTCAAAGCTTATGTTATGGGTGGGTTGGGTACTAGATAACTGATATATTTAATACATTATATACGTAGATAGATTTTTTTTACTATACATAGAAAACACCCAAACCAACGGAACAAATTTCTACAGATCGTACACAAATTTGTACCGAGGCGGGAATCGAACCCTCTTGCGTCGCAGGCGGACTCTCCCCCGCTGCGCCACTGAGGTCGTCAATAATTTCATGACTGATATAAATTTCAGAATTTTATTGGTCGTCCCCTAGGGGTAGTTTTCTAAAAATAAAAAATACTTGATTAATTTCCTATAGTTTATTTATATCGAGTTTTGAGTGAATCGAACCAAGGAACACTAATTTTAGATTGAGATTTTACCAAACTTGTTACCCCCCTCAGACGTTAATATTTTTACCGTGCGTCGAAAGTAACTTTGTCCGTCTATCTGTGTCTACATTTTCACGCCTGAACGGCTGAACGTATCTCAATGAAATTTGGCAGGGAGGTAAGCAATATCCCGGGCTACTTGGAAAGGGCGTGCGAAGCCGTGGGCAGAAACTAGTCATTATATATCTGCAGAAATTTGTTCCGTTGGTCTGGGTGTTTTCTATGTATAATAAAAATATCTATCTATGTAATGTATTGTATTAAGTATATCAGTTATCTAGTACCCATAACACAAGCTTTGCTTAGCTTGGGGCTAGATAATGCTGTGTGAATTGTCCAGCATTATTTATTTATTTATTTATTTATTATAGTTGCATTTAAACTCTGATATAAATTTTTCAAACACCACGCCATAAAGATAATTTTGGATTTTAGTGTTGAGAGTTGTTTACAAACATTTTATACTGCTTGAGTATACAAGGTGCCACCGAAATGTAGGTGCATTTAGCTGAAAGTGATTCTGGACCCCGAAGGGATCAACTTCTGAATAACGATTTTTTGAATTAAGGCCCGATCCAAATTAGCTATATCTATTTTATCTTATTATTCTGTTAAACGAAGAGATTTTCAAAAATCGATTGGCCAGTTTGTGATGCCTTTATTAAGCTTTTTTTTAATGCCTCTATAAATGTTTTAGTTTGTATAGGGGTAGTGCCTTAAGTACGAATATTATTTTTATCTGCAAATAAATAAGTTATTAATTCATCCCAGTCGTGTTCTTTTACACGTGCTCTTCCATTTTTTAACATCAGAAATATTTCACATATATTTTTGCTTGGTTCAGCAAAATCAGTGTTTAGTCATGAAATTATTACAAAAAAACTATGTAAATCCTTTGAAATTTCAAAACAATAATAATAATGTAAGAATTCACGTAAAAGAACACGAATATGAAGCAAAAATGTCAGCAATTGTTATCAAAATGATTAAAAAATGTTTGAATTTCCAAAAATCGTTGAACCAAGACCCTCTCGGTGTTTAGAATCACCCTCTTTCGGCTTAGCACACCCGCACACCGATTTCCTCCTAGCCGAAATTCGACTACGGCGGCGGCCAATCTAATCGGAGAATAGCCAGATGCGCAGGACATATTATAGTGCACAAGTGTGTGAGCAAACACAGGTGCACTCTCTATTCCCTCACTCTCAATCCGATGGGACGAGAGACCGACACGACTGGGGAGAGCTCAGGCGCAAGACCAACGGCTTACCGTGCTTTCTGAGGGTGTAACATCGCCAGCTTCCTGACTCCGGGCTGCTACTTTTAATTTTTCTTACTAGTAAAACCCCAATAACAACTATTAGCCCCAGGATTTGAACCCAGGACCTCATAATCAGCGGTTGAACAAGCTGACCGCTAGACCAACGAGGCAGTCTCTAACACAAATATTGGAATAGGTAGGTACCTACCTAGTTTCATTACTACAACCCACAACACAGAACCAAAGTCGATAACGGTAAAACGTATAACCTGAGTTATACCTCTGCGAATTACACGAGCGAGACGGAAGCAGCGGTAGAACACTGCAGGAGTGAAAGAGACAGCTGCCAGACGAGACATGAATTTATGTCCGAGAGCTTTTGTGTTGTTGTTTGTGACAAACTCCAACGTGCCTGTTGCAGTTTTTTGTGCAAACGAACTTTTAACGGAGTTTTTTTATACAATACTAGCTTCCGTCCACGGATTTGCACGCGTATTTTCAGTATAATAAGTAGCCTATTGCTTAAGTTAGGCTACGTTCTAAATGTCTGCCGAATTTCATCTTGATCTGTTCGGTAGTTTTGGAGATTCTAGGTAACAAAAATTTCACAATCTTTGGCATTTATAATATTGGTAGGAAGTTAATGTCTTATTTATGAGCCTTTCATAACAAAGAAAATTACAATAAACTAATAGTAGCTATTTACAATTTAAATAATTGAGTTAACTATGGACTGTTGCAAACAATTTAATGGAATGAATTGAAACAATTTGATGAAATCAAATAATTTTCTAAAAATTTTGTGTGAGCTAACGCCCTTTAATAGCAAAAACCTTATAATCCTTGTAGTGGTAGCTCAACTGATCCATATACAATAATAAAAAAAAAAGTTTTTTTAGTTATTTTAGAAAGCATGTGAGCCGTTTTTCTTTGTGAAAATAAATAGAAACAATAGATACCTAATCGGTGGAGAATTAGTCTAGGAGTTTGCAACTTATTTGTCACATCATATAAAATTGTAACAAACAAAAGTAACCAACCTAGCTGTAAAGTTTACCTAAAACTAAATAAAATAATAAAAATAAGTGGCACATAAACATGTCAATTATTCAGGCATTCTTCTAACCATGCATGACATATGCATATAGGTAGGGGAAGGTGGGGATCATTCGTACACTTTTTAATATAAGCCTTGTAAAAAAAAAATTAATTACAATTTCAAAATAAATTCAATGATTTTGAGTAAGCTACATATCTGGCTATAGTAATAAGGTACATCCATATTGATATAATGCAATCTAACCGAGCAATGGCGGTTTTCCCAAAAGATGGAAATCGTACGAAAGCACCCCAAACGTGGGGTAGATTCGTACATAGTGTGGGGCACATTCATACATACGTAAGAGCCGTCGTACAGAGTATATAAAAGCGCCATTTATACTTATAAACATTTTTATTCATTATAAGAAGTTTCTCAAAAACTTAACCTTAAAAAAAGTCTTTGTCATCGAGATCAAACTACACAAATAATCAGCCTTAAAAACAGTAGGTACTATTAAATGTTTTACATTAAATTCTTATCAAATATTAATCTCTTTAGCTGTTTTTATTCTTCCAGTCTTTGTTTTTCAGGAGTATCTGTGTAAATCCTGGATTTACGCCGTATTGTTCTGCGGACTTCCGAATGGATAAAGTTTTATCCAAAACTTTCTTCATCGCAGAATCCATTGCGTCTTCGTCTACCTCTCCCGATCTAGTCCCCTTTTTTTGTATTTCCGCGGCATGCTTCTGAAATAGATAAATTGGTAAATAAACACTCATGCGTGAAATAACACAATCCATGAGGGGTATATTCGCACAGTACGAATCTACCCCCGTTACTCTGTATGAAGGTACCCCAAACCCAAACATTTAACAAATTAATTCAAAATAAAAAAACGGTTAATTTTATACTAAAATAAATACGCACACCATAAATTAAGGCATCAGTACATCATTTACAATAACTTACTTTTACAATTTGAGTCAATCTTACTAGAACTAAACACTTTCAAAGGTGATTCCAAACATTACTTACGAGAAGCGAAAACACGTATCGATTTATTGCACGGAAGCCGTCGGCCGCACTGTCCCGCCTTGTCGCGCGGTTACTTAGACGCGGTAGAGGGGAGGCACACACATAAGTATGGACGCGCTAACGTTTGTAATCGCGGAGTTATGATGAATGTACGAATGCTCCCGCTGTACGAATGGTAACGGTTTACCCCTTAGGTATGTTCAAAATCGAAGAAGCTCCACCAACCAACGATGTGGCAGGGAAGTAAAGTACTAACCTAAAGAAAAAAAGAAAAGTACCTAGGTACTTACCTAGGTAATATTCAAACGAAACTCCGATTAAAGCACGTCTCAAGTCGTGATTTTTTGACAGTTTTCTATGAACCGAACCGAAAAATCTGTCAAAAATTCGTCTACTAAGCTAGCTAAGGTACTACCTAGGTAGGATCAGTTGATTCAATAACATGAATCATAGGTACATAGGTACAGATGGGTACAGCAATTTATATATTTACTTCTCAGTGCAGCCTTAGCGATAATTTACCTATTTAAAACGTAGAAAAAACCCATCGACATTACATTCACTAATGTTTAAACAATTGTTCAAAAACACAACTTTGTTTCGTAATCCATGAGTAAGATAACAATTGTTTGCCGATCTGTTCATTACCCAACTAAGCCTCATAAAGAACCTACCAGTTCAAGTAGACTGTAAACTAGATAAGTAACATAGCCTACTTGGCCTGTGAACAACGTAAAGACATAACTTAGCAACCAATGCAGTCAACCCTAAGAGAAAGTAATAGCAAAACACAAAAAGACAAAACTTACCTCGCACTGCACTCGATTTCACTGTCAGAAAACAAAAAAAAAAACGTTTGACAACACTTATAACAAAACTGCGCTGAGCACAAAAGAACGTTATCTTTATATAACTGTCCACTTTGTTAACTTATATCCAACTGGCTCGCGGATTGCAGCTGTTTTGATTCTTCCGGATTAGAAAGTCAATTGTAAAACAATTCTGTTTTGGTGTTCGTTTGTTTTTTGAAAGATTACCTATGTGGAAAACAACCGGTCGTGCGTTCGCGCCGGGCCCCCGCACATAACTGACTGGTTTAGTTGGACTTTAACATGGCGGAGTCTATAAAAAAACCTCCTTTCCTGAGCACAGCCTGCAGAAAGCCTACAACCTTATTTTAACAAGCTTACGGCTCGCTTTTAAAACTTATAGAATGACTAAATGCGTTTTATTACCAAGGTGCCTAAAAGATTCGAATGATGATTTTTTCTCACGTTTGCAACATAATTGCAGTTTTTCTATTTTATTGTCTCAAATTGATGGCTTTAATAAGTACCTACATCTAATTCTAACCTACTCGAGTCCGCACGCTTGTGAACAACATAAAAGTAAACAAAATCACCCCTGGTTCTTAGTTTCTTCTCGTTTGCCAACTCCTAATTTCAGTAATTTTTGCGTTCGAAAATGCAGAGTTACGCCTGTATTTGAGTTGTTTAACAGGTCTACCGATAATCGCGTTTAATACTACGGTATGAATGAAGAAAGTCGTTTTAAAATGTTTTCCCTTGCAAGGAAAGCGGTGAAGCCCGTCATGCGATCAATTCATAGTATCGAGTTTAGTGGGGGATTGCTAAGGTAGATTTAAAAGGTGTTGATGCCGTGTATAATGCCGTTGTTGTGATATAAATTTTTATGTTTAACCGGTTTATTCGCCTAATGATATACTAGAGGTTTATTTATTTATTTAGGGACAAAAAAATCACATCACATTCCGAATAACAAGAATAAAGTGGTCTTGAGTCTAGTGTTTTTCTAAATAAAGGTGCCACAGCGTGAGCAAATTATGGGTCGACTAAACATTGTAAATAAAAGATACAAAGATAAAGGTCAGAATAGTAGGAATTTAGTGGTAGAATATTAGAGTTACACAATAAAAATATAGGTTAAGGTTGACTAGAGAACGTACTCCTATTTTTGATTAACTAAAAACATACCTACTGATTAGGTAATATTTTCGGTAGGTACTTTGACGTCATAGACGAAAATAATGTTAATGAAGTAATAAATATTTTCCTGTAAGAAAAAACTAGATGAGTATTTGATGTTAATTTCAACTCGATACTTTCACGCGTTCCTGAGAAAAGGGGGTGGGTGGACAGACAAACAAACAGACAGGCAGACAAAAAAATTATCCTAAAGGAAACCTCCTTTAGGTGTAAATAAAAATGAATAGGTAGGCAATTGGGGCTAGATAATGCTGTGTGAACTGTCCAGCATTATTTATTATTACCTATCTATTATTAACAATTGCTTTAATTGATTGGAATCGGATAAAATTATCCGATTCCAATCAATTAAATCAATTGTTAAACCTTCCTCATGCTAAGGCATAGTAGGTATTACTTAATGTCTCATGTAAATAACAAACGGTAGACTCCTGGATTATAATAACCAAAAATAAGTAAAACTCTTTACTTACCTATTTTTGGATATCAAGCATAGACTTTGGATACTTAGCACTCTATGACATAGAGGATAGCTAAGTATCCAGTCTTTGCTTGCTTTGAGAATTTTTTGATAAGTTGAGCGAAGAAGTATGTATATCTTTAAGCAGTGGCGTAGGTAATATACCTTTATAAATAAATAAATAAATAAATAATGCTGGACCATTCACACAGCATTATCTAGCCCCAAGCTAAGCAGAGCTTGTGTTATGGGTACTAGATAACTGATATACTTAATACAATATATTATATAGATAGATATTTTTATTATACATAGAAAACACCCAGACCAACGGAACAAATTTCTGCAGACCGTACCCAAATTTGTTCCGAGGCGGGGATCGAACCCGCAACCTCGCCCGCTGCGCCACGGAGGTCGTCATTAGTTAGGCTACGTGGGCCATGCATGTCCCAGGGTGCCATGCGCCAGGCAGCGGGGGCAGCGAATAATTTGTGGGGCGGCCTTAGGGGCGGCAAACCTTACGCCAGTCTTCATGAATGCTCCGAAAAGTGTAAAAATAAATCAGGGCGCTGCTGTCGTTTATATGGCAACACGAATACTACGACGCAAACGGTCTTGATATTTGCAAATAGATATTACATTTTGGTGAAAACTTGAGTATATAGATAGGTACAAGTGCGACCAAAAAGTGTAGAATTTAATTATCAAAAACTAAAATTTACTGTAAACTGTCATTTCTTTATTTATGTTGTTTGTACATTAAATAAATTTGTAATTACCAGTGATCGGAAATTCGGGGCTTATTTACCTAAAGTTGGCGTCAAGACACAACATGGAGCGGATAAAACCACCTCTTCTCGAGAATTCCTCCGAATTCCCGGGAATTCTGGAATTTTCTAATATGTTGTTTTTCACCGGAATCTTATTTATAAACGAAATATATAAATATATTTTTTTAATATTTTTTATAACAACAAAATTATTTTTTTATAATTTTATAAATATATTTTTCTCCGGAAATATCGACTTATTTATAAACGAAATAAAATACACTTTTATTCTGACACGTTTTTCAACGTGTCAGAATAAAAGTGTATTTTATTTCGTTTATAAATACGATTCCGGTGAAAAAAAACAACATTTTTGAAAAGTTCGGCAATTATCGAGAATGAGGTGGTTTCAACCGCTCCATAATATGTCTTCTCGCCAACATTAGGTAAATAAGCACCCGAATTTCCGATCACTGGTCATTACATAATTAAACCCTTATCATGTTTTGAAGAACATTTTCATTTATTGCTTGAAACATAATAAATACTTATGCATAACTAGTTCGCTAAACCAATTTTACATAATCTAAAATGTCCTTTTCCAAATATTAAACAACAAAATACTTAGGTTACATGTTTTCTGATTGCGCATAAATTGAAATCGTCTAATTATTTTGAAGGTTTTCCTTTTCTTTTTCCTGCTGGAGTTTTGCATAGGTGTTTTTATAGTAAAACCTTCATCTTCTATCCTTGGTTCATAACGGATGCATCTGCCTAAAAAGAAAGTGTAGTGTTATGTAGCACAGAACCGTAAAGAGTGGCACAAGAGTTTTGAGACCAACAATGGGCAAGATCTGATGATGACGATGTTTTTTTTGTACAAATGGAAACAAACATTAAAATTACCATGAACACAATTTTCAAAAGACAACGTAAATCTTACGCAGCCAATCAAATGTATTACAGGTTAAATCGTTTAAGAGAGGCAGATTTCACTATAAAAAGACCATAGAGAGTATTATTTACCAGTAAACACGGAGGTTTTTTGATAGTCGTCTGAAACATCGGACCATAGCTTTCCCACTTGAAATTCGGCTTAACAACGCATGAACATTTTATCAACTAAGTACTTGTCTTCTGTTACTGCGATTGGTTTTTTCCATGTTGGATAGCACTAAAAACCTTGATACACATTAGAACAGTTATTTTAACGCAAAATTTGTGGAGGCACTTAAGTATTGTTTATTTACCTACATGCGAGTGACATTTTGAACAGATTTGACATTGGTTTCGTGTTACCAGACCATAAGCAATAGTTGAGTAAACGCTGTTGGCAATATATAAGATTTCGAAACCTCCTTGGACCTTAAAAGGTACACTTACAGCATAAATAGTCTTAGCTCGTACTATACAGGTGGAATTTTATAATGCCACCTGAAGTAAAATTAATAGTAGGCATTAATGACCACCGTTCAGCACTAGGTATAGTTTAGAGAATTAAAAAATAAAAACTTCCTGATACCTCCACGCTGGGTACCCTAGTCCCCGTACGCCGCCGTCCACTCATACTGTAGATAGAAAATTTTACTCAAAGAAAACATTCCTTTATTTTTGAAAGGAACGAAAACTGCATTCAAAGATTTTCGAAAATTCGCTCAATTAATCAAGTTTGTTACAGGGATTTCATCCTTATAATTGACTCTAAGGATCGATGCAATAAAAGTACAGAGTGTAATTTTAACAGATTTTAGTCGGTTCGATTCACGGGTGTGGCAAGCGAATTTTCGCAATCTTTGAATGCAGTTTTCTTTCTTTTCAAAAACAAAAGAATGTGTCTTTGAGTAAAATCTTCTATCTACAGTATTAAGAGTACTTTCCCTTCAGGGGCTTTGTTCAGGGGGGTGATTCACTATGACCAATGCAAGCGTGGCATTACAAAATTCCACTGTATAATCTATGCTCACATGGGAATAATCTGTCAAACATCTGAAATATTTACAAAATCTCGTATCTAGTATTTTCCATATTCTGTAATTGTGTCCCTATATTTTAATTCAATATTCAGAGTGTCTAAAAATGAGTTTTTGGTAAGTGTTGTATCAAGTTTTTACTTTACTCGCAATGTAATCACCTGTAGGAAACTTGTAATCATGATAGGAACGGAAAGTAGAGAACATCACAGAATATATCGGCATACTGACTTTTATACTGCTTGTGGTATCCAATGGTATCCAAGGTAGATGGATAAACCGTAACGCCCGGACTCCACCAAAGCAAAGATGCGCGGAGATATCCGAAGCAGAGACGAGAAGAAACTTTTTTCAGCTAGATGTATTCACCGAAGCTGTGAGGATATGCAAGTTATTGTATTCTCTCAAATCAAATCATTTATTTGCAAACATGGGTCACAAAGATGTAGGTTATTAAGATTGGTAAGCACCAGACACATGTTTTGCCTTAATCTAGGGCATGCAAAATGGGTCTCTTTGTGGAGATGTTGACTGGCTAGACCGGAGCGGAGATGTGTGCTGGCTAAAGCCTAGATGTGTGCTGGCTAGAACGGACTGAGCTGCGTGCGGCGAGCATGGATGTTTATTGAGAGCGGCGCCGCTCACTGCACGCCACTCACTCTCTTCTCGTCTCCGCTACGTGCCGTGTGGCCAACTTACGAGGCACAACTCACATCTCCGCTTCGATCGCGCCTTACAAATAAGCGGAGATGTCTCCCTCTCGGTAGTATCCACTCAATCGAAGCGGAGACAAGATGTGTGAAGAACGACGTTCTATTGGTTGTTTAAACACCTTACCTCTCGTCTCGGCTTTGGTGGAGTCCAGCCCTAAGAGAGCGCCATGTCTTGAGCTTACCGCATTCAGCACTTTAACACTTTCATGACCTAAGACGCATATGTCATTCAGCGCCTCCACGCGCCGGCAGCGCGCCTCTGCGGGTTGTCGCTTGTACCGCCGAGGCTGGGCAGTAAATGCGTTAGCAACAGTCTTTCGTACATCGTCATGATATGACCAGATCGTTCTATTACGGTAATGTTAAATACCTAAACCTAACCAGTTCGCAGTCTCCACTCAAGAACACGTTTACCCCAACTGTTATCGATTCTTCAGTAGACATGGCCGGCCCACTACCACTTCAGCTTACTTATTCTAAGACCTATGTCGAGTGTCGACAACTATCTGCGAGCAGTCTTTCGCTGACCGTCATCACCTGGCCACAGGGCGTCTTGCCTATACCACGTTTGCCTAGTCTCGAGCGTTATTCTAAGACCTATGTCGACAACTATCTGCGAGCAGTCTTTCGCTGACCGTCATCACCTGGCCACAGGGCGTCTTACCTATACGACTAACCCGAATACGTTGTACGTACCGCGCGTTAATACTAACTACAGGCAGAACGCATTTATTATAAGAGCAAGTAACTCTTTCAACTCTTTATCAAAAGTAAATGTCGATGTTGATATCTTTAATACATCAGTGACTAAATTAAAGCGGATTCTTAATGATAAATTCTTTTTGGACAGCGACTAAACTAAGACTCTACTTCGGATTACATTTTCTTATTAGCCTATCACTTGTGTTAGATTAGATTGTAGTATTTAATCACCTCTTTCTAATTTAATTTACGTTTTTGTGTTTTTATCTTTTTGTTTGTAGCTAAGTAACATTCCTTTTAACTTGTACTTTCTTTTATATAGTCGTCTACTGATTTTTACCTTTTTTTTAGTAAATAAATATATGTGGAAACTTGTAATTAGCCCTCAATAGAATATCATGCATGTATCATGCATGTTATATTAAGAAAATACCTTATTGTTAAGTCATAGCTGTAAGTTTTCCTAAAATTCGTAAAATAAAAAAAAAAAAAAAAAAAAAGACGTTTGCCTAGTCTCGAGCGGTCTCCACTCAAGAACACACTTAAATGTATACCTAGGACCTACTCGAACGGTTGTAGGTTCTTCTGGAGATATAGCTGAAACACTGCCACTTCAGCTTGCTAAATTTTTAGCCATGTAAACGGACACTAGTTGACCTGTCGCGGTCTCCACTCTAGTACACGTTTACCGCAACGGTTGGTCGGTTCTTCAGAAGAAATGGCCACTTCAGCTTGGTAATTATTTGAGCCATGTCGTTAACTAGTTCACTGAGTTGCAATCTTCCCTCAAGAATACCCTCCATCTACCTACCCCAGTGCAGTTGTCAGTTGTTCGCTAGATATAACCGGCCCATTGCTACTTCAGCTTGCTAATTCAGCTTGCTAATTCTTGGAGCTATGTTGACTACTTAGGTTCTTTCGGAAGATGTTGACCTAATGAATATATTGACCCATAACACATTTGACCCTGCGGTTGTGGGTGCTTTAGGAGTTGCCGACCCACTGCCACTTCAGCTTGCTAATTCTTTACGCTTCGTCGACAACTGTTCTTTCGGAAGATGTTGCCGCAGTTGCCGGCCCACATCCAACTTCAATTCAATTCATTTATTCACTTGTGATACACAGGTATTACAGGGATGTTCAGATATATAATTATGAGCACTGTGATCTGCCATTAGGCGTACAAATTTTACATAATTCATCAATAGAGAAAAATAACAACATTAATAATAGTGAAGCTAAGCTTCAAGAACAAGAAAAAGTTTGAAGAATTGAAAAATAATGCGTATACTAAATTGCAACGAGTGACCACTCTGAACATTTACTTAATACCTACTAAATTGCATCAAAAATTCATGCATTCGGCTTGTTAATTCTTTGATCTACGTCGACAAATGCTGGTTCTACGTCGATAAATGCTGGTTCTCTAAATGCTTGAGCTTTACCAGTAGGTAAAGCTGAGACATAAAATATCTTGAATTCTACAACCGATTACGATTCTAGAATTCAAGATATTTTATGTCAGCAATGTGTCAGCTGTGTGGTGCAGGCTTAGAATTTACACCACCCCATTTCTTCCCGCGGGTGTCGTAAGAGTCGCGTCCTGCAGAACAATTCTACCACCGAACTGCGATCCTCAACCCGCATTCCCAGTTTGGGGATTATGGACATTACCCCCATGAGATAAAAGCCAGTAAGGCGCTAATCAGGGGCAGGTCTACGTCCAGCAGTGGGCCAATATAGGCTGTTGAGGTATGTCAGCAATGGCATTAATGTGTAAACTTTACCAAAACTGATAAGAATACCTAACTAAAATGAGACAAATTTGAAACCGCAATGAGTTTGAAAACGCACGATGGACAAATGAAATTATGGATATTGTTTCAACATATAGCGATTTGCTCCAATAATACCAGCGTAATAAAATAATACCACCAATATCTCTTATTTTGACGACCTCAGTGGCGCAGCGGGCGAGAGTCCGCCTGCGACGCAAGAGGTTGCGGTTTCGATTCCCGCCTCGGAACAAATTTGTGTACGATCTGCAGAAATTTGTTCCGATGGTCTGGGTGTTTTCTATGTACCTACCTATAATAAAAAATATCTATCCATGTATATAATGTATTAAATCAGTTATCTAGTACCCATAACACAAGCTTTGAGTAGCTTACTTTGGGGCTAGATAGTGCTGTGTGGATTGTCCAGCATTATTTATTTATTTATTTATTTATTTATTTATTTATTTATTCTTTTATTTTGGATACCCTTTGTTGACAAAAAAATACCTAATCTAGAACCGAGAAGAACAGATGCATCTTCCTCAAGTGGTCTACCTAACCTCAATTTCCTTGCAGCTGTTCGCAATGCAACTTCACAGCACAGTTCGAGAGCGCCCTGATCATGCATCATCAGCTCCATCATGAGTCTTCCAACCTGGAGGAGCTCTCTGCTTTCGATGCTCCTCACACATACGTGCCTTTGGTAAGGCTATATCACAAAAGTCCTGCTTTGTATAACGACCTATTATTATTTATTTTATTTTTAATTTATTGTTAGGTTGACTAGCTAGGTACATGCACCTTGGAATGGCACTGCAAAAAACTGAGTTCGACTTTATTTACATTGTATCAAATAGAGTTTAAAATACTTACAAAATTAAAACATTAACATTAATGTCATACAAAAAAATAAGTTTCACACTAATAGAATTAATTAAATTGAATCTAGAAGCTAGAATTGTCATTTATTCATTATTTCATCATAGGTAAGTGTCATTTTAGTTTGTCCGTAGTGAATTTGTCAACAGAATAATAACATTATATACTTTCTCCATCCTGGTTACTTTCTGGGATTTAGAAATGATACAATTATATCAAGCATTTCATGTGAAAGATAAAGATCTAGTTTTTAAATAGCAACTTTATACTTTTAGAACTTTTTAAACTTTCACGTATTGTTATTGTAGGTAATTAATGATTGTACCTAGTCGCCCCGTGACCACGATCGCTGTAACGCGGTAGAAACGAAGGGAAAATAATAAAAAAAGGTAGGTACGCGATAAATAAACGATAAAATCTTTATATATACTTTTAGCATAATTAAATGATGCGTAACAGTTTCTCGTGCAGTTAAATACCTACATTACCTACAGCTAAGGAATGAATCTCCGTTCTACCCGCAAATACAATGACAGATTATGAGCAATCGCTAAGCGATTCCCAAAGCTGGGGATAGGTGTCTGCATTTTGGCTTGAATATATAAAAATAGTCAAGCGGTAGATAAAAACGCTTTTTAACTGACAATGAATACTGCATCGTGAATACTATGTTAGGGCCGATTCACATATATCAGTGGCCGATTCACACAAGTCACAGTTCAGTGAAACACCAATTCGGTACAGATTATTGACCATCTGATACTGAACGGTGACTTCGCTGATACTTGTGAATCGGCCCTTAAACAAGGTTATTGGTAATTCACTGTCACTGCGTGAACTGCAGGTTTTGCCCATCATCACGAACACGTTTGTGAAGACGCCAGGTCTTCATTCTTAAAAATAAGTGTAGTTTTATTGCATTAAAGGTAGGGAGAGAGTTGTAATCTAACTTTTGCGCCAATCAACAAGCTTCAAAATAGAGGCGCTAAACCGACCCCAATCAGCGCCACCACCTATTTTGACTTCTCACCAACGTGGCCAAAAAGAGCCACTTCGCATCTCTGCCTACACTATACAAAATAAAACTTTTATAGAGGCATTAAAAATAAGATTGTGAAAAGGGCCTTTATTCACAAAGATAATTACAATCAAATAATATCTAGAAATAAATTAGAACTAGTATTTATAATTGAAACAATTGAGCTAACTGCAGACTGTAGCAAACAATCTCCAGGTAGCTCAACTGATCCATATCAATATCAGTCGGAAGCGTCCCAAGACGCTGGCTGCATTGCCCCGCTGTATGGCAATGCTGATGCGTTGTGCCAGATCAGCTCTCGGGCTACGCGTCGCTTCGAACAGACGCTCAGATTATTTTATAAAAACCTGAAGGTCTCTCTGTCGATACCTGCATATTTGCGCCGCATATATAGGAAGATGGGAAGGCGCAAGTACACACTTGCGCCTTCCCATCTTCCGACCCATGTAGCGGCCCACACAATGGGCCTCCCCAACTACCATGGGACTAGTGTCATACCGTCGGGCCTCTTACCATCGTCATTAGATTGTGATACGGTGATACGGCAAAATCGATTTTTGGGTCGGGTTAGCGCCTTAACCATTCAATTGTTTCAGGAGAAGTCAGCAACCCTGCCTATAGACGCTACGCCCCACACTTTTCTTTCTATGCACAAAAGCAAAGGTTTCAGACGTAAGTAGATTTCTTTTTCACACATCTACGGGGTTTTGCCATTATCACCACGCTTGGCGGATTGGTGACCGCAGTGAAGGTATTAAATATCATATATCAAAGTGATTTATTTCATTAAGACCTTACTCATGTAAGAACTCTTGGAAACGTCACAAAAATTCAAATTCATCATCATCATCAACATCCTAAATTAGTTCACTGCTGGACATAGGCCTCCCCTAATGAGCGCCATAGCGCCTTGTCTTCAGCTTGCCGCATCCAGCAAAAATTCAAATTACTTACGTAAAACTAGGAAAAGTTATTAGGTAGGTTCTTTGATTTTTTGTTCACTTCAATCTTTTTAAGGTAAAGTAAAGAAGCGAACAAGAAACCTTTACCTTGACAAGGCGTTAGTTTTCGAGCTAGAGCAAAACTCGTCCCAAGCTTTCTTATCCCCTAGACAATCTGGTATTTTGTAGTAAGCATTTTACAAAGGATATGTTTGACAGTTTGTTTGAATTTATTTATTGAAAATTATTGCAACTCATTTAGAGTTTTTTAGTAGAAGCGTACCTATACATTGCCCTTTAAAAGACATTAATCTTTTGTAGCCTAGTTGTGGGCACAGCGCGTTTACCTTATTTCTAGTATTTATATTATGTATGTCGCAAGTTTTTGGGAATCGATTGATATTTCTACGAGTGTACAACAAGTTTTCATAAATATATTAATAACTAGTATTTTATATGTGCGCGAGCTGCAAGCAGCTCGCGGCGGCTGTGTATATTGTTTTTTTTTTTCATTGTATTCCCCTTTTCGTAACCTACATAATCGATTTCATGGAAATTTATAAGTAAGAGTGGGTTTTGCGATATAAGAATGTCAGCCATTTTGGATTTTCAAATGGACATCTTTTTCGTAATCTACACTGTCGAGTTAGTCGAAAACGATATCCATGTCAAATTCTTGGATGGGGGAGGGGGTTCAGGGGGGCTGGGCGTGAGGGGTCACAGCACGGCTCGCTTCGCTCGCCTTGCTGTGTGACGTGAGTCGTATTGCGGTTCGCTTCGCTCACCGCAATCCGACACACGCCCGCCGACATCAAGTCCGTAATCCTCACGCCAATGTTAGTCAAAAACGATATCCATATCAGATTTTTTGATGGGGGAGGGGGTTCAGGGAGCCTGGGGGCGTTGGGGGTTAACAGCACGGCTCGCTTCGCTCGTCGTGCTGTTTCTCCTTAGTCGCATTGCGGTTCGCTTCGCTCACCGCAATACGACCCCGCTCGTGCTGGCACACAGCAAGGCTCGCTTCGCTCGCCTTGCTGTGTGACGTGAGTCGTATTGCGGTTCGCTTCGCTCACCGCAATCCGACACACGCCCGCCGACATCAAGTCCGTAATCTTCACCCCAATGTTAGTCAAAAACGATATCCATATCAGATTTTTTGATGGGGGAGGGGGTTCAGGGAGCCTGGGGGCGTGGGGGGGTTACAGCACGGCTCGCTTCGCTCGCCGTGCTGTTCCTCCGAAGTCGCATTGCGGCTCGCTTCGCTTGCCGCAATGCTCCGCCGGGTTCAGGGGGGGGTTCTGGGGGGCAAGGGGGTGGATTTCGGTTCGCTTCGCTCACCGCAATCCGACACACGCCCGCCGACATCAAGTTCGTAATCCTCACCCCAATGTTAGTCAAAAACGATATCCATATCAGATTTTTTGATGGGGGAGGGGGTTCAGGGAGCCTGGGGGCGTGGGGGGGTAACAGCACGGCTGTCTTCGCTCACCGTGCTGTTCCTCCGAACTCGCATTGCGGCTCGCTTCGCTCGCCGCAATGCTCCACCGGGTTCAGGGGGAGGGGGTTCTGGGGGGCAAGGGGGGGGGGGGGGGTCACAGCGCGGCTCGCTTCGCTCGCCTTGCTGTTCCCCGTAGTCGCAGTGCGGCTCGCTTCGCTCGCCGCAATGCTCCACCCTAAAAAGTGGTCAAAATATAGGCTAAAAATGGCCAAATTTCAGTTTTTTTATAAAAAGGGGGGTCTAGAGGGGTTGGGTCGAAAAATTTTTTTTGCAATCCAAATGGTGCTAAGCTCTTAACACGACTTTGAAAAAATTTTTCTTCTAGCTTACTTCGTTTGGGAGATATCAAAAGGGGGGGTGAAAAAGAGGGCGGGAGGGGGGGGTGATTTTTTTTTTCTTTCAATTGGAGAAGAGACCTTCTATACGACCCCGCAATCAGAACCCCTCTATCGCGACGGCATCTTGTAGCACTCTCAAAAGGGGGGGTCTTGGGGGGCATGGGGGGGTAAAATTATTTTTGCAATCGAAATCACTTGACCCCCTCTATATAACCCCCTTAAAATTATTCATCAGTATGACTCCGTTACGAAGCCCCCCTGGGGGGCGGGGGTCCTGGGGGGCAAATCTCAAAAAGTCGGAATTTTCCCTAGGTCTCCTTGACCCCCTCTATACATTTTCGCAAAAAAAAACATACCTCCCCCTCCACCATCAGGGAGAACAATTATGTCAGTCAGTCAGTCAGTGAATGGTAATCGAGCTTTATATATTATCATAATAATCATAATAATAAAAGCATTTATTTCAGACATTAATCCATACACACTTTTATAAACACAATACACAATTATACAATTACAAATTTCAATTTAATATAATATAATAATAATGATAATAATAATAATAATAAAAAAAATGTCACCGCCCGTGTCAGACGTCTGTTTTTGCAAATTTTTATTTTATTTTATTTACAATTTGATGGCAAAATAATCATGTAAAACGCAAAGCCATTAACCAAGACCTGAATTGAATAAACATGTAAGAAAATGATCACAAGAGCACGTACGAGGGCGGCTACAAAAGCACTCCGACCACCACCACCGCAGCCCGTCTCGACTAGCTCCACATCCACATCTTCGTCCTCAGATGAAGAGGAATTTCAAACGCCGCCTGAGACGAGTGATGTGTTGAGCAGTGAAGACGAGCTGCCACCGTTGCCTCGACCGCCGCGAACACCTGTGCGGCGAGGACGACCTACGCTGTCAGCTGGCTTGGGACCTGTAGGGCACACAGCCCCGCGACCGGCCCCCGCCGCTGACGGAAGAGTGCGGCGCATGAAGTGGACACAAAGAATTAACGAAAATGTCATGCGCGCGTACTATAGGGCTACAGAGGGAGGAACTAATTTGACTGCGTACCGTTCTAGGATAATGCCGTTGTTTCAGGCCCTTGAACCGACTGTCAACATTAACGTGCAGCGACTATCTGATCAGGTACGGGTCATTCAACGTTCAAAGCTGTTGGATGACATTGTACTTGATCAACTTCGACGTGAGGTGCTTAGTGCTCAAGTGGTGAACCATCCACAGTGTAACCAGGCTGTTACATTGCCACCGCGACACATCACATCAACACCAGTGATATCCCAGCCTGATTACGCTGTGGAAGAGGTCAGTCACGAGAGCATTGAGGTAAGTACCCAAAATGATGAGCAATTGAGGAGGGCTTTGGAAGATGCGATTCTAAGTTATAAAAATTCAAATTTAAGACCGCGTCTGCCTCGCTTCCCCACCCATAGACGTAATTTAGCTATAGTGGGGGCCTTGAACCCACTACTAGTCCCATATCTACTGACTAGTAGTGATCTTACTGATACGCACTCTATTCTCTACTGTGGGGCTATTGCGGCCTGCCGCGTTGCGCAGGTAAAGTTTCCGGACTGTGACCGTGCTCCGCGCCAGGCTAGCAGTACCCCTACTTGGCAGCAGCGAATAGAGAGGCGTATCAGTAGGTTCAGGACTCTCATAGCTAAGTTAATTTGCTTTAGGGAGGGCAACCATAGACCTCGGATTATGCGCTTTGTGACACAGGCTTTTGACGGAACTGAAGTTCAACCTCAGAACTATTTAGCCTGTGCCACAGAGCGCATAGACTATCTAAAGCAAAAAGTCTATGCGTGGGCAAGCCGAATTAGAAGATACAAAAAGCGAGTTGACAGATTTTGGCAGAATCGTATCTTTCAAAGTGACCAAAGGAAAGTTTACCGCGATTGGGAGAAACCCGATCTACGTGTGTCTGACGATCAGGTACCGGATGCCGAAACCGGAAATAATTTTTGGCGAGGCATCTGGTCAATACCGGTTGAACACACGGAAGCGGACTGGATGAATGTGGTAAATTCTGAATGTGAAAACATCGAAACCATGGACTCTATCACCATCTCTCCGCTAGACGTAAGTAATGCAATCTGCTCGGCCCAAAACTGGAAAAGTCCTGGCCCGGATGGATTGCATAACTTTTGGCTAAAATGGTTTCGGTGCTCACACTCAGTTCTAGCCACACAATTCCAAGAAGCAATTGAGATCGGGTCACTCCCACATTTTATGACGACGGGTGTAACTTTCCTGCTCCATAAGTCTGGTAGTACTGCGGAACCGAAGAATTATAGACCTATAACATGCTTACCCACCATCTACAAGCTACTTACATCCATTCTGACCACAAAAATTAACACGCATATTGTTACAAACAATATTTTGGCATATAATCAGAATGGATGTAGGGTTGGGTCCCGTGGTACTAAGGAGCTCCTCCTCATTGACATGGCCATTAGCCAACAGGTCAAACGTGGCAGAGGGAACTTGTCGGCTGCATGGATAGACTATAAGAAGGCTTATGATTCGGTGCCTCATACTTGGCTTGAGAGGGTCTTAGAGTTGTATAAAGTAGATACTACTCTAAGATCGTTCTTGGGATCATGTATGAGGCAGTGGATCACTGTTCTTCGTCATCCAGGGAGCCGAATGGATCCACCTGCCACCAATGATTTGATAAGAATAGAGAGGGGTATATTTCAGGGCGACAGTCTGAGTCCCTTATGGTTTTGCCTAGCTCTGAATCCACTCAGTACTTTACTGAAAGATTCAGAAATAGGCTATCGCCTTCGGAGAGATGGTGGGGTCATTTCTCACTTGTTGTATATGGATGATCTCAAACTATTCGCACCGAATAAAACCCAGTTAATGGCCCTTCTGAATATCACACAGATATTCAGTAGTGCTATTAAGATGGAGTTCGGTGTTGATAAGTGTGCGGTCATACAAATACAACGAGGGAAAGTTGTAAATTCTAGTAATTTACAACTTTCAGAGATAATGTCTCTCAAATCTCTCTCAGAGGGTGAAACCTACAAATATCTTGGTATGCCAGAAGCGTTGGGTATATTGGACGGGGACATAAAGCAGTCGGTGAAGGAGCGCTTCTTTTGTCGCCTTACAAAAGTGCTAAATAGCCTTTTGTCAGGTGGCAACAAAGTGCGTGCCTTCAACGGCTGGGTTATGCCACTGCTCACTTATACTTTTGGCATACTGAGATGGACTCAGACTGAACTAGACGCCTTGGACTGTAAGGTTCGTCAACTTTTAACCACACATCGCATGCGACACCCACGAGCTTCGGTAATGAGATTGTATATCCCGCGGAAATGTGGTGGTCGAGGCTTTTTAAACGCCAAGACCCTACACAACCGTGAGGTATGCAATCTCAGAAATTACTTCCATCAAGCCGAATACCAGATGCATCGCGATGTGGTTACAGTTGATAAGAACCTTACCCCTCTCTCCTTAGCTAACGAGAACTGGCGCAAACCTACGGTGATGAGCATCCAGGATCGGAAGGCTATATGGGAGAGCAAAGAGCTGCATGGGAGATTCTACAAGGTCCTCACAGGACCTGATGTAGATCTCCCAAGCTCAGTAAACTGGCTACGTTTCGGTGACCTCTTCGGGGAAACCGAAGGTTTTGTCTGTGCAATTATGGATGAGGTGGTGAAGACGAACAACTACCGAAAGTATATCATGAAAGATGGCACGATCGATATCTGTCGAGCGTGTCATCTTCCTGGAGAGACCCTTCGTCATATACTTTCGGGTTGTTCGCACCTTGCTAACTCTCAGTACTTGCACAGACACAACCAAGTAGCCAAAATTATACACCAACAACTTGCTCTCCGATATGGCCTTACTGGACCTGAAGTTCCGTACTATAAGTACACACCGGCGCCAGTTCTCGAAAACGGCCGTGCCACGCTCTATTGGGACCGATCTATCATTACAGACAGGACTATTCTGGCGAATAAACCTGATATTGTACTGATAGATCGGTTAGAACGGAGGGCGGTGCTCGCTGATGTCACCATACCACATGATGTTAACCTCGTTAAAGCTGAAAAAGATAAAATTAGCAAATACCTTGATTTGGCTAACGAGGTTGTCAGCATGTGGGATGTTGATTCAGCGACTATCGTCCCGATAGTCGTTTCGGTTAACGGCGTAATAGCGAAGAGTCTCGATCAACATCTCAAGAAACTCTCGCTAGGAAGTTGGATCAAAGGCCAGATTCAAAAGGCGGTACTCCTGGACTCGGCGCGCATCGTCAGGAAGTTCCTCTCTTTGCAGCCCTAGTCACCGGCCGCTTGAGCCTAGCTTCGCGGCCGGTGATTCACCGTTTTGATATATTTTTTACTGTAGAATAGTTTTATAACATTTTATTTTCTATAGTAAAAAATGTATTTTATAAACGAGATTAATGAATAAATGAGTGAATAATAATAAAAGTACACAATCAAATTAAATTAAATTAAATAGAGCATAGCAATGTGGCATCATTGAGCCACCAGCGATGATACTGGTTTCAGCATCATCATCCAGTGGCCCATGATACCGGAGCGGAGGTCCTGCGCCACGGCGGCCAGCAGGCTGTTGGAGCTGCGGCGCATGCGGCCCACCAGGGATGCGACCCGCTTGCGCATGATTGCGTGGAACCCATCCACGTGCGCGTCCGCGAACATCCCTGATGCGCTACAGTATCGCGGCAGCCCCAACAACATCCTGAAGCCGTTATTATATTGGACGCGTAAGGCGTTGTAGGCCTTTAGTGTATATCTGGCCCACAGACTGCACGTGTAAAAAGAAGTACAATACGCCTTAAAGAGAGTTATTTTGACTGGCGTTGTACAACGTGCAAATCTGCGAGCCACCATATTACACCTCACCGACAACGCCCTACGCTCCCTTTCTATATCCACATTATCCGACATATCCTCAGTGACCCAGTGACCCAGGTATTTAAATTGTTTGACCCAATTTAAAGGGGTACCGTTAAGCGAGACCCGAGGTAGAGAGTAGCTCTTCGTGCCTGCTTTGAAGAGAAGCAGTTCACTCTTCTTTACATTATACCTGAGTCCATGGGCCGCTGCATATGTCTCACAAATCTTCAGTAACCGTCTCAGGGCACTGATTGATGGGCTCAGTAGAACCATATCATCTGCGTAGCTGATATTATTTACACTATTGCCATGGATAGAACAGCCTATCCTTGTTCTACTGAGCTCACCAATCAGCTGATTAGTGTACAAATTGAAAAGCTTTGTAGAGGTAATCCCCCCCTGCCTTACCCCACACTTCAATCTGTACTCCTCAGAGTGCGAGCCCGACCACCTAACCGTGTTTTTCTGATTAAGGTACCAGAACTTAAAGATATTTATGAGGTCACCAGGCATTGTTGTATCCTTCACAAGCTTATCCCACAGGATGTCATAAGAAACCAGGTCGAATGCCTTCGATAGGTCCAGAAAACAGGCATATATTGGTGTCTTCTTGCTGGTATAGTATTGGACAGTATGCTTGAGGCAGAGGATTGCAGTTTCAGTGGAGAGACCGGGTTTAAACCCAAACTGCTCATCTCGAATATTTAAGTGCTGCATTAGATGTTTGTCAAGCATACTGTCCAACACTTTCGCAACCACCGTGGCCAGAGATATGGGCCTGTAGTTGGACACATCTGAGGCATCGCCAGTTTTGTTTTTGATGACAGGAACAACAATGGTCCTCATGAGCTCTTCTGGCAAGTAAGAGTGGCCTATGCAGAGATTGAAAAGCATAGCCAGTATCCTGGGTAGGTGAGCACCAGCATGTTGCAGGTGCTCTATACTGAGTCCATCATGACCGGGGGATTTTCCCCTCTTCATATTCCTAATGATCTTTTTAACTTCATCAGTATCAACCTTCACATGGGAATCAGCAGTTTGGACTTCAGTATTGAGCACCTGCACATGCTTGGTTGACAAACTTGGCTCAACCTTAAATTGATCCATGAAGACATTGGCTATACCTTGTGGATCAGACACGCCACTCACACTCACAGGCAGACCACTTGATGGGGACAGTTTTTTGGTATGCTTCCAAAAGCTGGTGAAATTTTTAGAGGCATGATGTGTAGCTAATATGTCCATTTTAATTTGGTTTTGATTGTTTTGACACCATTTTAATTTGTTCTTAAAAACCTTTTTTGTCTCAACCATATGTTGGTAAATAGGCCCATTAGGTGGCCTTCCATACATGAGCCATGTATGATAGGCCACCCGGGCCTCCCCATGAGTGTGTTTGACGTGCCTGTTCCATCCTGCAACATGGGCTCGCCTCCTATTTTTACCCTGAGCGGACTCAAAACTATCAATTGATGCTTTCCTAAGTATATTAATCAAGTTATTATACAATGTGTCTATTGCTAACCTGTGGTCGCAATTGTCACACAATTTATCACAACAATTAGTAAGTTCAACTGGCAACTCTATTTTGCATAACAAATTGTGGCAAAGTGAAATATAAGATTCTATTTGGCTGCTGTCTCTTTGCCCCCAAGTAACTTTACTGTTTGGTAGTGCATTAGAATTTAAACATTTAGGCTTAATAAGGTTTATGTTACAATGCACTTCGAGTGGATAGTGATCTGACCAGTATACACCGTGCCGGACACATACATTATTCACTGTGGCCCAAGCGGCCTGAGTCACAAGGCAATGATCTAGCCAACTACTACTGCCATGCACATCACTCACATAAGTAAATGTATCCGAGTGTAAGCCTAGTCTTTCAAAGTCCGCACATATCCAATCCTGTTCACAGCAAAAGTCTTTAAGGTGCTTACCAAAGTCATTTCCAGGGTGAGCATTAAAATCCCCAAGTATGTACACGGATTCCGCATTAACACTCTCCACTATAGCACTTATTTCAGCCAGACATTCAGTAAATTCCACTAGGTTTTCAGCACAATCAGTCGGCATGTAAACTGAAAAAACAACTAATGACCTTTGACCAGTCAAGAGTTATTTTTATTGCCGAAATACGCACGTTATTACACTGAATCACTGTGACATCCTGAAACACACTAGTCTTCCATAGTATGGCCACACCTCCAAATGGCCTCCCGCGCAGAGGCCCCGCTGATGTGTCCACCGCCGAAAATCCCGTATAGCTGAAGCCTTGGTCAATAGTCCCCAAGAAAGAAATATCGTGTGGCAAAAGCCAGGTTTATATTGACATGGTTATATTGACATGGTACTGTCATTATGTTTATTTCTTTGAATTTATCACGCAGGGATTTTCTGGGACCCATATTATAGTTTGCACGAACAGCTGTTAAAAATACACATATGGAAGCTGCTGGTCGTGTTCAGTCAATTCGTGAATTGACTGACCTGTACTTTTTATTTATTTATTTAAAAACGTACATCTATCCTAACAGGCACACCCAATGCGATAGAGTACCTTATATTCTAGTCTTATTATAAGAAAACTGAAAATCATCAACATTTACACATTACAATAACATTCAAACACACACAACACAACAAAGATCATAAATTTTTATCGATATCAATAATTCATAAATTATAAAAAAATACATTGAATACGAACTGTGATAAGTGATGTGATAACATAAAATAACAAACAAAGCCTTTTGGAATTCGCTCCGGGAACAGTAAAAAAGATCGATTCTCTCGGCAATCAAAAGCGTGCGGATGCTTCGCGTCAGAGGTGCTTTATGTAGCAGGTTGGTTCGCCCTTTTGGTACTGCCAATAGGGCGGGGCGCCTTCGTCTGTGCACAAAGTCCGAGGACACATTCAGCCGCATTTCCTCCAAAATACCTGGATTGGCGATCATCCCTCTCAACACTTTTAACAAATGTAGAGCGAGCGCTGCATCCCTCCTTACTTCTAGCTTGTTGTATCCAACCATGCCTATAACAAAGAAGGTTGGATACATCAAAGGGTAGAAGGGTATCGTACACCTTGAAGTATAAATATCTTGCGAACTTATTTTGTATGCGCTCTAGCATTTGCTTGTACTTGGCCTCATGCGGAGCCCATATCGCTGAATTAAATTCCAAATATTAAATTGATTATTCTGATTATTAAGTTGAAATGTCCTTTTAAAAAACTTAATTCTGCTTTCACAGTTGGCGGACGGACTTCATCAGCCACGCGTCTCTTCAACAATCTGAAGACGAAGATCTGTCGCAGCCGGATGCTGTTCTCTCATAGCGAGGAGCCTGAGAGCTGCATCGATGTCAACGTCAGTACATACATCCTCACCTCAACAGTCTGTATTGGTCCACTGCTGGACGGAGGCCTCCCCCTAATAATAATAAATAATGCTGGACAATTCACACAGCATTATCTAGCCCCAAGCTAAGCAGAGCTTGTGTTATGGGTACTAGATAACTGATATACTTAATACAATATACTACATAGATAGATATTTTTATTATACATAGAAAACACCCAGACCAACGGAACAAATTACTGCAGATCGTACACAAATTTGTTCCGAGGCGGGAATCGAACCCGCAACCTCCTGCGTCGCAGGCGGACCTTCGCCCGCTGCGCCACGGAGGTCATCTGTATTAAGAGCCTTATTGACCTTCATCTCATGAGGGGTATTGTAATTCCCACGCTGGGTATGGGTGTTGGGATCGCAGTTTGGTGGTAGAATTGTTCTGCTGCCCGCCCCCGGTGGGTATCCCTTAGTCGCCTCTTACGACACCCGCGGGAAGAGTTGGGGTGGTGCAAATTCTAAGCCGGCACCACACAGCTTGAGCTATGCGGAGTAAGCTATTTTAATTTCACAGACCCAAAGTACACGGTGGTGCCGTAACTACATACCTCACTTATTAGGTACTTACGAACCAAACTCTTTGTGAAATGTTTGTAAGGAATCCTCCTATAGGTAGGTAATAAGAGTATTATTTTACGGGTATTTATCGCGTTTATTTCAGTTATCCCGTGACCACGACATTGGGTAGGTAAACCTGTTGAAACGTCGGGGAAAATATGTAAATAATCGCGATAAATACCCGTTAAATAGTACTAATAAATAATGTGTTCAGATCGCGTAAGTTTAGAAATATCCATAGGTACAAATACAAATACAAAAAGTTTATTTCCAAAAGCTTATAATAAAACCTTTAAAATTAACAATTGATTAAATATGTTTTAGACTTGTAGGTAACTAGGTAATTTATGTGGATTTATTGGTTAACTGTGATTGCTATTATAAAGCTCCTGTAGCTTTGTTTTTCTCGTGTAACGGGTTCGATTCCCGGTTCAACCATGTAATTATTTAAATATCTATGAATGCAGTTTAACTTTTTTTTTTTAATTAAAATAATGTCTTCTTTCATTAAAATGTTCTATCTACAATATTCAAGGTACTTTCCCTCCATGTGGCATGGCCGTAGGACGCCCTGTATAGTTTGTTTGCCATGATAAACGGAAAAAGGTAGGTACACTAACAATTTATTAAGGCAGAAAATAAAACTAAGACTAAGGATAAGTGCTACAAAGGCCAACTTAACCTATAATTCACTCTCTTGCCGCGTCTGTACACGGAATCAACATTACTTGTTGATTTGTGTTAACTATAGCTTACTGAAACTCGACGCCAAGCAAATGAGTTATCATTTATGGGTCGTGGTTTGTTTACAAGCATTCTACATCGAGTTTGGCTAAAGTCGCTTTCATGTCGTAGGAAAGAGACATTGCATTGGAGAGAGAAGAGTGAAGGAAATGTATCATTACTCCGACAAGAGCTAGGCTTTTTCATTTAAAATAACAGACAGTCGAGTTTATTGCGGGCTAGGATAATAAAGCGAAAATAGATCGCACAGCTGCGCAGTTTTTACTAATTTTAGCAACTTAAAAGGTACTTTTTATTACTCAATTGTTGTCGTTATTGAGAGTGGGTGTAATGCTATGTAGAGTGAAACATTGTATGAAAGACAAGCTAAACCAACCAAAGCCAATTGATTTCGACGCTTAAGGGAGTTTGTCGTTAAATAGAGTGACGTTACATGAAGTTTACACTGTACTTTGATGGTTCTGTCGCATGCGGGGGCTTTGGATGGAAGCAACTGTACTTTCTAGGCTTTCCTAATTAATTATTTAAACTTACGGAAAATAGCTGCACTTAGGTAACTGCAATGAAAGATTAGTCAACGCAATATCGCCGTCTTACAAGTTGTAAGCAGAGAGCTTCCCTCTTGACCAAGCGGGTTTTCTAGGAACGAAAAAGAGTTGTAAGTTGCAACTCTTTTTCGTTCCTAAGAGGTCTCTTGGTCAAGAGGGAAGCCCTCTGCTTCCGCTTCCGCGAAAGAAGCTAAAGTGACGAATTGCCGCTTCAGCTTGCTAATTCTTTAGCTATGTCGACTTTGCTTCTTTGTCCTTTGTCACCCAAGTCCGGAAATAAAGGGCGACGCAATAGCAGTGAGTATTTTTACACGAACCATGGGAACCATTATTCTTTATCTCAGACATTATCAAGTCTACAGGCTTGCAATTTTTCATGTTTAGTAAAATCCATGAAAAGATTAGGAATAGGTACCTACTACATTTTATAAGGTTCTTGGGTTACCTATTGAGGTCCGAAAAATGCCAGTATTTTGGTAAGTCCAACATTAAAACAATGCGGTTGATATAAACTTACCAAGATACAAATTAAATAATTAAAGAACGCAACAAATTAAGGCGCTATCCTGACCCGAATCAGCGCCACCACTTATTTTATCTTATTATTATGTTAAACGAAGGAATTTTAAATAATCGATTTTGCAGTTTGCGATACCTTTCATAAGCTTGAGATGCGAAGTTGCTCTTTTTGCTCATCATCGTGGCCAAAAACAGCAACTTTGCATATCTGCCTACAATATATGAAACTTTTACAGAGGCTTTAAAATAAGCTTTTGATAGGTTTCACACGTTGCAAATAAATAAATAAATTCCTTCCTTTAACATAATTATAGCTGGTGGCGCTAATTTGAGGAAGTGCTACTTTAACTTGGAACCTATCTATTATTAATATCAGCTCATTTACCAGTGAAGACAGCCGAACTTGGCTGGTTTTCACAATCATGTTTTTGATTAGATTAGGTAGGTATACATTTTCCCTACGGTTACATAATGTCATTTGCACACGCTGTGGGACCCTTTTATTAGCAGAACACTAGACCTTAAGACACTTAAATTTGATTTGTAGTATTTCTTGTTATGTGATTATCTGTTGGGAGTCCTTTAAATAAATAAATAAATGTTATCTATCAACTTTTCAGGCTCAAAGCCGCGTCAGCAACAGGCCGACAAGTCCAAGCGACTGCACCTCCAAAGCTCAGAAGGTCGACTCTATCACGTCACATGCAACGACATTGACAGCTTGCCTCGAAGACGGAGAGGGAAGGGATACGTTTCCTTGCCACCTGTGTAATTTTGAAGCTGACAGGTAGGTCCATCTTCACTCACGCCCGTAGCACACCTCCGCTGCGAAACCATAACAGCGGAACCGCAGTAATTTCGCCATGTCTTGTCCGTATGTAGCAGAAGCGGAACACTAGCGAAACTGCCTGTTCGAACGCATAGATTTGACTATAATTCTATCTCTTTCCCCGCGCGGTTTCGTCGATCTGCTCCGGCACCACGGCACCGCAACAAAATAGCGGAAGTGTGGCTGACGTCGAATAGATCAACGAAACAACACGGGGAAAGAGATATAATTTATAGTCAAATCTATGCGTTAGAACAGGCAGTTGCGCTAGTGTTTCGCTTCTCCTACATACGGACAAGACATGGCAAAATTACTGCGGTTCCGCTGTTATGGTTTCGCAGCGGAGGTGTGCTACAGGCGTTAGCTTCGTCCATCAAGTGCACGGAATAGAGAAGAACTATTCCGTGATCAAATGCGTCGTCGTGGACAATGCAAGTGTTACTATGTTGATCACACACTGCCGCACCACACTTTCAAAAAGTAGACGACCGCCCATCGATCTAAATAAAAAGGGGAGATGAGGTACTAGCTTCTCGAAAGTGGATTAAATTAGTTGCAATTAGGTCCACCCACCTCAGTCATAGTAGGACCGGCGGCGCCACCGGCGGTTTGCGTTTAGTTGTAACACAGCACAGGCCATTTGTTAAGTTAGCGCTGGGAGAACGTACCACTACCATTTTACTTATTATCTATGCGTTCGACGCTATAAATTCCATAAATTCGAGGCATTTCATTCTTTCGCACGTTTTGGTTGGTGGTTGTTTCTCTGGGCACCTCAACCTCAACCTCAACAGCCTGTATTGGTCCACTGCTGGACGCAGGCCTCCTCCTGATAAGCGCCTTTTACCTCATGGGGGTAATACCCATAATCCCCACGCTGGGCATGCGGGTTGGGGAAAGCTCTGGGCACAGCGACATAAAATCCTCAAACATCCGTGAATTGTGAAATAAGAATCAAAGAAGAATCCGCGCCGATTAACATACGAATAAAATCGGAGTTAGGTAGGGTAGACCGGGGGCAATAGTAACATTTTTTGGTTTTCGGACGATTGTACTAAATCAACTTGGGTATTTTACACAACGATTATGTTTTTAGAAACCTAAATTCAATAGCTACAAACCATTTTCTTGAATTTTACGTATAGCTTACAGAACATATGGAGAATAAGGTAAGAACGATGACAGGTCCAGTGCTACAATTGACCCCTACTCTGGGTCAATTGTACCAAAAATTCAAAAAGAAACAAAAAACAAACGAACAATTCAATCATAACTATAATATCGTTTATTTGTTATTTTAGCACTTATTAATCAGTCTCTAATATTAGGAACTTAAGTTTTAGGAACAGTTCTACAAAACTCTCAAGATAAAAGTAAACAAATTTAAATTAAGATATCTCCACTTTAAACACAAATAATGCAAATTCTTATATTTGGGCATAATCTCTTTGGTCTAAGCTTTGATTGAGAGTTAACAAATAGCTTATAAATCTAATATTATTGTAAATAATTGACAGGTATTACTTTCTATGGAGTTACAACTGGCCCCTGGTACAATTGCCCCTACTAAATTTTTCACCTCTAGGTATGCTTGTTCGTAAAGCAGAATACTTTTAGACGCCCGATCTGTTCTCCTTTTTCTGTTCCGTGGCATCTAAAAAAAATTAAGTTTAAGTAAGTACCTAACGCTTTTTAAACTAGCTTAAATTAAATAAATATTATACTGTAATAAATTGTATTTGGGGTCATTTGTACCACGGGGTTAATTGTACCGTTACAACTGTACCCAGTGACGACGGTACAATTGACCCCAAGTATAGATTTTGGATAAATAACTAAATTCCTCGGAACACTGTTGAGCTTTAGACACACAATATTGGGAATTATAAGGCTGGATACCTAGGCAAACGCGTGGTTAATATATAATTTTATAAAACACAGAAACCACAGAGTGACAGAGCAATCAAATTAGCATAAAAAATTACCTTGGTTGCTTGAAAATAAAAAAATACTCCTGCAGACGTCCGTTCCGCAGCGAGCGCGCTGTCGACTAGTGAGCAAGTCAGGACACCTAAGGCGCGTGCCCTCTCTCTCGCACACACCCACAAGACGCCTAGTAGTGGAGATATTCGGAATGGTACTATTGCCTCGTGTTACTAGTGACCCCGGTCTACCCTAGGCTACAACATAACTTGTGAACTTAATATCGGTTTCAACTTTTTTAAATAAGCAAGTCCAAAAGTAGAAAGAAAGAAAGAAAGAAAATACATTAATTTGGACTATACATAACACAGCACATTACAATCATATATACGTACAATGGACACAGGATTATAGAGAAAAGAAAAACAAAGAAAAAAAGAAAACAGATAGGTACTACAAATGAAATAGTGTGTTACATACCTACGGGCCAAAAAGGTCCCTGTCTCAGCACCTGTCTTGTAGTTATGCCGCTACAAGCCGAAGCTAGTAGCGGCACTGGTTTTTCAGACAGTAGGTAGATAGGTACCTACCTAATAATAAAATGCATTGTTTTTCCCAGAATAACAGTCTTAGACCGGCATCTTCTCAACCATCATAAAATAGGACTGGAAAGCCTCCTCAAGCTGGTCATGGCGAAAACAAAAGACGGACTGACTGACGACCGACCACCAGTCTTCGGAATCCGCCAGCCATATTACAAACCACAGGATGAAATGATCGAAGAGGGCGAATTTATCATTGAAACTGTCGCACCGAAAATAAAAATCCTAAAACACTCTTCAACTAACACAGAAGACAACCCCAGCAATCTAACCGCACTAGCCAGCGATATCGAGAAGTATTTCAAACTGAATCAAGATGGCTGGCAAAATGGAGAACAAGATGGCGGAAATCTCATGTCCAAAATGGCGGCCCTGAATCAATACATGTGCAAGTTTGTGGACTCGTCTAATACTCTGAAGAAGGTTTTGAATCAGGAATTGGATATGAAAGATGATCATTTGAGTGGGACCGAGCCAATGTTTAAACTGGGATTGGGAGAGTAAGTTTGACTTCAAAAGTCTTAAGATGGTTGCGATAAGACACTAGGTATAGGTACCTATAATATGTATTATGTGCAACCAATCTTAGAGTCGTTAGCACCAGCTCGCTTTAAAGTTGACGTACTAGATCGCGTTCAGTCTCTAAATCGCTTATCTGACTGAACACAATCGCTTTGGTATGACAAACTACTAGGTACAGTGTATACTTAAGGCGCTACCCCGACCCAAAACAGCACTACCTGCCACCTTTTATCTTATTATTCTGTTAAATTAAACGAAAGAATTTTCAAAAATCGATTGGCTAGTTTTGCTATATAATCCTATCATAAGCTTTTTTTAAAGCCTCTATAATGTTTTAGTTTGTATAGTATTGTAGTTTGTACCATGTACCATTGTGGCCAAAACGAGCAACTTCGCATCTCTGCTTAAAGTGTACTAAATAAAACTTACACAGGCATTAAAAAAAAGCTTATGATAGGATGTACAAACTGGCCAACCGGTTTTTAAAAAATCCTTCGTTAAACATAATAATAAGATAAAATAGGTGATGGCGCTGTTTTGGGTCGGGGTAGGGCCTTAACATACCTATTAAATAAATAAATCTATACTTATAATAAAACTGTAACAGGTCCAATTCTGTACATTGAAGATATTTTGAAAATTTTTTTTGGAGGGCACTCTATTATCGATACTGAAGCCAAAACTGTAATTTTTTTCATTCATGTCTGTCTGTCTGTCTGTCTGTCTGTCTGTCTGTCTGTTTCTTAAACGCGCATCACGTCGAAACTACTGAAGGTATTGAAATGAAACTCGGCACGATTTTAGGTCATACTACGAGGAAGGACATAGGATACTTTTTATCCCGGAATTCAGTCAGGTTTCCCTGGGAGAGGGGATGAAAGTAAAATTTCTTCACCGCGCATGACGCCGAAAGTGCTGAATGAGTTGGAATGAAACCTTGAACGATTTGATTTCATACTACAAGGAAGGACATGGGATACATTTGATCCCGGAATTCAGTCATGTTCCCCTGGGAGAGAGGATGAAAGTAAAATTCTTTAACTGCGCATCACGATGGAACAACTGAATGAATTCGAATGGAACTCGGCATAATTTGATTTCATTCTACGAGGAACGATACATTTTATCCCAGAATTTAGTAAGGTTCCCCTGGGAGAAGGGATGAAAGTAAAATTCCTTCACCGCGCATCACGCCGAAACTACTGAATGAGTTGGACTGAATTGGTACTATTTGAGTTCAAGGAAGGACATGGGATATATTTTATCCTGGAATTTCATGCATTCTTTTTGTTAGAAACAGTGTTGCAAGATCGACTTTGACTAAATCAGTAGAAAGTCGAGTAGAAAATCAGTAGATTGATGAAATAATCTGTAGTTAGAAGAAAAAAATTAGTAGATAGAGGGTAGGTAAGTTCCTATCTATGTATTTTTCCAAGACGCACCCATTAGTTAGGTTCCTACCTACTAAGGCGTCTTGGAAAAATAAGTTAGGTTCCTATCTTACATGATATATGGTGGTTTAGCTGGTCCAGTTAACTGTACTACCGAAGTTTGGTTGCAGTAAGTGGTCCAATTAAACTAACTAGACCACAGAAAAATATTTTTACTGTGGTACACAGCCAACTGTACCTACCTACTAACGAAAAAAAAATTACGGTGGTCCAGTCAAATAGATCAGGAGCCCAATTCTGCAATACAATTGCTTCAGTATGACAATGGAATCGTCGCAGAATCATCACGTAGAATCCTTAGATTTATAAAACTCCAGATAGTGCGTGCGAGATAAATTAATAGTTTCAAACTTGACGCACGTCTCTCCATCTGCATTCATCATAATTTCTTTCATCTGAGGTGGAATACCCAAACGTATCATTCTGTGTCGATACCCCTGTCATAGTGAAGCGATTAGTATAGCAGAATGGGGCCCCAGCTGAACGGAACCATCAGTAAGAAGTGAAACGAGTATGACACTTCTTAACACTGACGCTGGCCGAGTCGTAGCTAAAAGTCGTGTTTATAAAGAATGGGATTGAAGATGACAACATGCTATGCCCCGTAGACACTACACGATTTTTTGCACGGCGGCGTTTCATAATATCAGAGACTATGGTTAAATGTGAACTTAATTAGTCGGCAGGTGAGGCAATCGCGAACGAAGTCGCGGGTACAGCTAGTTATAAATAATGCTAGACAATCCACACAGCACCATCTAGCCCCAAAGTAAGCTACTCAAAGCTTGTGTTATGGGTACTAGATACCTGACATATTTAATACATTATATACATAGATATATATATATTTTTATGATAGATAGAAAACACCCAGACCAACGGAACAAATTTCTGCAGATCGTACACAAATTTGTTCCGAGGCGGGAATCGAACCCGCAACCTCTTGCATCGCAGGCGGACTCTCGCCCGCTGCACCACTGAGGTCGTAAATATTAATGAAGCCTACCACATACATAACTACCATCGTCATGGTCCCTGGTCTTTATGTAATAAAAGTAGAAAGGATCTGACACTGGATAATAAATGGGCGGAACTCCTCCTACTCACGGGCGAAATCAGGCCTTACAAGAGTAGAGAAGTTTGTAGTCACGCTACAAGTCTACGACCAAGGTTCGCTCGGTATAGGCGTTCTACAGCGTAGACGTTCTACAGCGTAGATATTCTACAGCGTAGACGTTGTACAGCGTAGACGTTGGACAGCGTAGGCGTTCTACAGCGTAGGCGTTCTACAGCGTAGGCGTTCTACAGCGTAGGCGTTCTACAGCGTAGGCGTTCTACAGCGTAGACGTTCTACAGCGTAGGCGTTCTGCAGCATAAACGTTCTAAGGCTTAGACGTCCCACAGCGCAGAGTTTCTACGACGCGTATGCGTTCAAAGGCGTACTTAATAAGTCAGTGAGTCCTCTTTTTTCAGATTTTGTTTAATGGTTGTTATTTTTACAGTAGAGAATCACCAAGAGATTGGGTTCTAGAGAGAACTCACAGCGAGAAAATGGAGAGAAACAGAAAATACAACGAGAGTCTCAGGTAGATGAAATCAATATTTTAACGTTTTTCAGCTTGGCTCAGACCACTTAGGTTCCTAGGTTCTGCTAGATTGCCAAATCTCAGCTGATCGGATTCTATTCATTGTTTTTCTTTGTTAATAAAATATGATATTTTCTTTTCTGAGATTGGGTCGGAGTTTTCTAAGAGTATTCTTATAAAACTCCTACCCAATCTCAGTTTCAACCATTTAAAATACTTTTTCCTATGGAACATTTGTTAACAATAGTTATTTGTTCATCTTGTGGGCAAAACGATTTCTTGTTGAACGTGCGGTCATTAAATCCCAAGTGAGCAAAGCAGTATAGAATAGAATCGCTATAAACAATTAGGTACAACTACTATTCATACTTCTCTTTTTCCTAAAAATCAGCTTCACTGGATGTTGTCCAAATATTGAACCTCATTCATAGAATTGAGCAACAAACCTTTTTAGGTGACTGAAATTGATGCCGAAATTGATTGATTGATTCGTCCCATCTTTACCAGTTTTACCAGTCCACTGTTTGATCCGCTATCAAGTAATAGGTATAAAGGTACCTAATTTATTTTGTCTTGTTTCAGAGGGGACAAGGACAAATTGTCTGCGAATAGCTTCTATTTTTAAATATTTACCTACAATGCTACTTATTTTTATCATAAGTTGTTTACATACTATACAAATAAAGTTCATTCCAATTTATCATCTTTATTTATTTAAATAAACCTAGAATGAAAATTAAAAAACAGTAAGTACTTTTAAAAACTTCCTACCTACATCAAATTAATGCTGCAAGTATTTATATAAATGCTTTCACAGGTCTGATGTGTTTTGAATTCCTACTAGATACATGGTGATAAAAGTATAAATAAATATTATTCACAGCCGTTGCTATAGTATCGGACACCGCTGACATTGTGGCTGGCGAGAAGGGGACACAGGAAGTCAATGGAAGAAGGCAGCTCAGAATAACTGTCCAAACAGTTATTCTGAGCTGCCTTCGCGTCGGTCGTTTGGGAGAGGGATTTGTACAGCAGTCTTATCCAGGCTGAAATGTCGATGATTATTCAGGATTGACTCTGAAGCTACGATCAGATTTATCTATTTATCTTCATTTAAAGCACACCACACGTCGTAACCCAACAGTTTCCCTCGACATTTCGTGCAGTAGCATCGCTTGCACTCGTCTCTATCAGTTTCCTCTCTACGGCAACACTGGGTTTTCTCTTGCGGGCCGTTATGACATTTAAGTGAATCTCCGCTAGACATACAGTTGCTAAAATTACAACATTTGCAAGTGTAAAGTGTGTTCGTTCTTAACGGTTCCTCTTGGTTAAACGTGCTTTTAACCACTGGGAGAATTCTCGGACCACTCCGTAACGCTGGCCTGTTAATGTTATCGGTTCTTTGTTCTTTTTTCACCGTTGCAAACATTCTGTGAACTTCTTCAATAATATCTCTAGATTTGGCTTTCTCTTTCAAGCTGTGCTTCAGTTCCTCTATTTTCATTTGTGGTATTGAAGACGATTTGTGTTTTATCAAATCGATTTTAGATCTATTGTCGTCACTTTTAGAGCTGGTTATCAAGTACTTTCCGTTTTCGCATTTTGTGTTGTGGTCTATCGAGATTTGAAACGTTTTGGTTTGATTAAGTTTTCGATTTTGCTTTACAGTAGAGACGCAAGCATCTTTCACATCTTTGGTTGTAAATCGTTCTGTTTTTTTGCTTTGAAATACTGATAGAACTTCGTTGAGCAGCGTTAAGCTTTTCTTACTATCAGATTCATCTGTCTGAACTGATTTAGTTTTCGTTTTTGTAACTCTGTCTTTCCTTCCAATAGGTTCTTGAGCTTTGATCCTTGGTGTTTCTTTCGCTTCAGCATCTAATGAATCTCCTTTGAGGGGTATTTGCCCAATTTTAATCTTATTGTCGCAAAATTTACAATCATTTTGGCAAATTGGACAGTTTGTATATATTTTATTATGGCATTTTTCTGTAGGTTTCGGGTTGAGACAGATGGAACATATGAATTTCTCGCCTTTGTTAACCTTGCTTCTTTTGTAATCCTCTTCAATTTCGTTCTTCTTTCTTCTGTAATCTTCATCCATTTCCTTCAAATGGTTTTTGTATGGGAGTATTTTTATTTTTATATTACAAAAGTCACCTCTTTTCATATATTTTCAATCTGCAAAAATGTTGACTTGTTTATTAAAAGTTATGGGTTAGCACAGTTGTTACAGGTAACTATAGGCGAGGTAGGTAATGTATTTAGAATGATAGCATCAATTGGCAAGAAACGGCGATGTAGAGAGAAAGTGGAAAGTTCTCGAAGCAATAGACGATTAGTACGAGAACGCATCAGGACTTAGCACATACGTCCAGCACCGCTACCGCACGACACAACAATAGGTAAGCATTCAAAAATGGGCTTAAACTCGCAAGGGGGCGTCCATTTGTCACGCGAGACATTAGGGGTCGGGCCAATCTCACACAATCGACGTGCTCCCCACGACGTAAGGATAATTGTCACGTATTTTTTTCCATGAATTTTAGTAATTCCTACATAAGGTTGTTCGTTTCATGTTGGCGCGAGATTCAAATTTACATTGAAAATCGTTTACGATTTGCGACAATCTGTCGCTTTTCCGTTAGCTTTATTCATTACATTTCAGAATTTGAAACTACGGACAATGAATCTCTCGATTTTGCCAATGTGATTCTTACATCCGAATTCTCAAACGCAGCTCAGATTTAGGTAAGCACGACTCAAGTCGCGACTTTTTGACAGTCTTTCTATGAAAATCTGTCAAAAATTGGTCACTTGAGAAGTGCTTAAACAACGCAACTCAGAAGTTGCGTTTGTGTATTCGGCGGTTAACGTAATGCAATTAAGCATAGATATGCTTGTTTACATTAAAATACGCGTTTTGAAAAATCTCACGCGAGATTAAGGGGAGGGCCAAAATCGCCTGATATAATTTATGGATGCCCCCTTATCTGGAGTGTTGATCCATTTTATTAGATAAAATGGCTTACCGGCTTTGTCGCCGCTAACGTACCAGCTATTCTCGAACCGAACGGTCTGTTGCGTGACGATGGTAAGAGGCCCGACAGTATGACACTAGTCCCATGGGAGTTGGGAAGGCCCATTGTGTGGGACGCTACATGCGTCGACACACTTGCACCTTCTCAACTTCCGAGGACATCCGTGAGGGTGCGGCGGCAGATTTGGCCGAAGATGTCAAGAGGCGCAAATATGTAGGTCTCGACAGAGCCTACACATTTGCTACCCTTGGAATCGAGACCCTAGGTCCGTGGGGTACCGAGGCTATTCGGGTTATTTTAAAATTATCTGAGCGTCTGGTCGAAGCGACGCTTGACCCGACAGCTGGTGAGTACCTGGCGCAGCGCATCAGCATGGCCATACAGCAGGCAATGGAGCCAGCGTCTTGGGGACGTTTCCGACCGGTATTGATATGGATCAGTTGAGTTACCTGTAGATTGTGTGCTACAGTCTGCAGTTAGCTCAATTGTTTCAATTGTAAATACTAGTTCTAATTTATTTCTTTTATTTGATTGTAATTTTCTTTATGAATAATGAGGTATATTCTTACCGCAAGCTTCTAGTGAGTGACCTGCGAGCTATCGACGACCATGCGCCAGCGCAACAGTTTTCGGAGTAGATAGGTACCTACTCAATTATCTGAATTATAAATTGATAACTTTACTGACACAGAAAATTTCAATCAAATGATAGAAATAATTAGAACTAGTATTTAAAATCGAAACAATTGAGCTAACTGCAGGCAAACAATCTATAGATAGCTCAACTGATAACAGCGCTAATAGCTGCGCCAGATATTCACCAGCTCTCGGGTCACGCGTCGCTTCGACCAGACGCTCACATATTTTTTTAAAACCCGAAGAGCCTCGGTACTCCACGGATCTAGGTTCTAGGCTCCAAGGGGAGCATAGGTATGTCTGAATTATAAATTTTTAGAGTGAATATTTACCTTAAATCTTAAAAACTCAATACCATCACCCATGTTATGTTTTATCAACGAATCTAAAAGCTGAAAACCTGTATGTGGGTGTAATTTTTATACGACCAATTTCTATGATACCCGTTAAAGACACAACAGAAATAAGGACACAAAATTCTTACCTCAGGGTATTCACAAGCAAAGTTTCTAACTTAGTCGCCGCAGAGATCCTAAAGGACAAACATATTGACCACAAATTAATTCCGACACCAGAAAAATGTCTAGGGAGGAGTTAACTAAGATATCAATACCTAGTAAATTATCATAAAATTAACAGGTAAGAAAAATTCTAAAATAAGTAAGTAGCAAAGCAAGAAAGAATGTAAATATTAAATAAATATACAAAAATCCTTAACAAATGTCAAAGACACGATACCAAAGAGTAGGAACGAATATAATACAATTTAAAAACTAAACTGGTACTGTCTCTACGTCACAAACCGGCCAAGTGTGAGTCACACTATCGTCCAAGGGGTGGTTTTAGATCTGAATTCATTTTCTACTATGAATGTTATCAATTTCACCGATGTTTTGGTTTCGCAAGCGCAGCAAAGATGATAAGATTTCGTTCCAGTTTGGAATTATTTTGTGCTGTCTATTTGTAAGCCAAATAAACATATAAATATATATATACAGCGGGGCAATGCAGCCAGTGTCTTGGGGACGCTTCCGACTGGTATTGATATGGATCAGTTGAGCTACCTGTAGATTGTTTGCAACAGTCTGCAGTTAGATCAATTGTTTCAATTGTAAATACTAATTATATTATAATTTTCTTTGTGAATAAAGGCTTCTGCCATCTTAAAAAAAAATATAAATATATATAATAATAGAGTACAAACAGAATAAAACAATTACAACTAATATATACACTTATATCTATTTCTTAAAAATCTAAGCCGTCACCAGAAGGCAGAGTGCCCAGAATGCTGGCAGCATTGCCACGTTGAATGGCAATGCTAATTCGTTGACCGAAATAGAAGCCAGCATTCCGATCCCCTGTGGACTCTATAAGAAGTTTTGTAAGATCTTTATAAATTGCGTGTGCCCCAGGACCCCAAGGACCTAGGGGGTTTCTAACCCAAACGGCTCAAATAGGTAACCTCGGTCAAGGTTAGCGTATTTTCGCCGTTTAAGGGACTCCGCTGATGTTGCTGCAGAACCGGCCCTTACCGATGTCCCTGCAAGATGTGAAGGCGCTAGGGTATCTACACACGTGGCATCCCAAACCGAAGGCCGACCCATCTTCCAGGGAATCAGAGTCATACCGTCAGGCCTTTTACCATCATCTCGCATAAGGCCACGTGTAGCTGCGACATTGACGCTGGTAAAAGCCCGACGGATTATGTCATTAATTGAACCATGACGGGACACACGTCCTGCACTAGAGACACATGCCAATGCATGGTGACCAAACTGGTCGACGGTTTCATCACATTGACAACGGTGTGCAACTAGGCAAGGAGAACCTAAACGCAAAGAGGTGGCCACCCGAAATGAGTTATTATCTAAAAGGGTACCTAGATTTTTCGAAGGCAGAATATGTAGCCAAAGTCCTGATTCCCACTCGGAAACGGCGAGTAGACGAGCACGTTCTGATGAGCTGGTTGACGTATTACTAAGATTTTTCCGTACCAGCTCACATATTGGCTCATCCCACAGTCTCTGAGAAGAAAGGACTTTGGGCAGATTCGTGTCAGGACAGGCTATTTTCCATGCGTGTAAAGCTTCATCAAAACCTGTAATTTCAAAATTTTGACATTTAGCTAAAATGCTATGAACAAGATCTTTAGTACCATGTACTGATGATAAAAAAGCTGGGAGTGAAACACTAGAAATTTCGCGGACACCTAGACCTCCCATCCTAATAGGAAGAGTGGCCTGTTGCCACGCAATATCATCCAAAGGTATATTAAAAATTTTGATTAAAGTGTCACGTATGATGCTGTCCAACTGCTGTGTAAGATTTGGAAATTTCCAGAGCTGGGAGCATCGTAAATAATATGTAAATTTAGGAAGAAAAAGGCAGAAACGTAGTATAACAAAAGCCATGTGAACGTTGATGTTTTGCAATTTATCGGAAAACGTAAGGAAATTTTGAATTTTTAAATAATAAATTGATTGTTGTGATAGAAGCAAAAGTAAAGCGTTTTCTATAAAAAATAGTTTTAACAAATAATATATTGCAGCCGTGACTGACGGACAAACAGATGAAAGATGAAAGTAAATTGGTTGCAGTTAGCAATCAGTAAGCACTATTCATTGAGTCACAGAACCCTAAAAATCAAAGCCAAAAAGCCTTGATATGCAGTCTTGAAGACTTCTTGTAATCATAAAGCTAGGGATTATACTCTTCTGTTTGATGCTGTCAAACTTCTATGAAAATTGGACTTGTCATGCCAAATGTAAAAGAAAATAAAAATTTATTGTAAAATATTGTAAATTGTTGCCAAAAATTTGCTTTTCGAGAATTTCACTCTTGGACTACACAGGTTAATGGAATAAACATAGTTACAAACAATTTTTATGGATGGTGCAATTATAGTCTGAAGATGTCGTAAAGGTGGATTTTACAAATTAATTTCATTTTCCAGATTTTAACGCCAAAGGAACTAAAATCATTACCTACCTGAAACTAAAATGAAAAAGACACGAAGAAATGAAATACAGTAAGGCCGTACACGTGACGAAACACAAAATACGAGAGGATCAAAATTTCGTGTACCAACTATACGCGAAGCATAACAGAGATCATAAATACGACAAGGCAAATAACTTCGCTTGCCAATATGATAGCAAAAACGAGCACCCGATGTGCACATGCAAGATACCGAAACGGCAGAAATTAAGATACGTCTACGGGAGTCAACGATTGTCCGCCCCTAGACTCAAATGCGCGTACCACGCGTCCAGCAGTTACACTGACATAGGGGTGGGGAGCGTCCAGGCTTTGCAAAAGAGGAGGGTGAGAAAGATTTACTTGCCTGAGACCGACGACCGGGGTTGTGGGAGTTCCGATCTCACGTCATTTATTGTTCGTAAGTATCTGAATGAAGTTGATCTAGGTCTCTGACACAACAGATCGCCGCCGGCTTCTGTTCTGCTCCGCCTGTATCCGGTGCGAAGAGTTGAAGCGTTTGAGTTGTATGTACCTACTTGTTGTCATGGTTAATGATAATTATTGCATTTCAGGTAAAAATAAACCACAGATAGGTAGTTACTACGATTACAAGAGAACATCATCCAAGTGCGTCGGTGGAATCCTCGAGTATAAAATGGGATGCGTCTTGAGCCAAAAATTGTCACCAATTTACTGCAGAAAGTCAAATTCAACTAATACCACAAACATCACCGACCAAACGCATACAGAAATTGGCAGTAACACAATAGGTAGCAGTTTAGTAACCACTGGAACACAATTTGAATTAGCTAGCCAAAAATCAGTAGGACCCAGTATTAAGAGTCATGACGAAAACAGTATTAAAATTGCTAGCAATAAGGAAGTTGAAATAAAAACAACTGTTCAGGCTTTAAAGGTACCGGTCAAAGTTTCTGAACAGACTCCAAAGGTAAAAAAAACATCTAATGAACAAAAATCTAAATCAATAGAGAAACGAACGAAGGACGCAGTTTCTTCTGACTCGCTGGTTGAACACGTTCATAATTTAGAGGACTCAAGCTACGAAAAACAAAGCAGGACATCTGTAGATCCAATGGAAAATAAACTCGAAAGAGAGTACAGGAGGCTATTTTCCAGTAAAAACAAAGAATCATTTTCAAAGACTAGTGTTGATAAACCTATGCCCGAAATGAAGAGTGCATCCATTGTAAAACGCAGGTTTGAAGCACTAAGACGTGGTTTGACGAAAAAAGATGAAGTAGCAAAAAAGTCGGTTTCGCCCTCCAGCCAGGACAGCGTTCAGAGCCACAAAGACGAATCTATAACTTCTGATCCACCATCTTTAGAAAGCAGATCTTTTACGGACACCAAAAAGTTCACTCCAACACAGTCGAATGCAAAAAACACAAATCTGACTATTAACAAACCCACAGAAGAAAACGCATGGCCACAAAAGGACACTAGCAGCGAAAGTCAAGGCGTAAAAGGCATGTTCAAGCTCTGGGGCAAGAAATTCGACTTTGATGAAGAACAAAAAGCAAAACATAGTCAAAACCTTAACAAAAATGCACTCGCAATCGATATCAGAACCAAACCGCACAAAGAAAAAAACATAGCAGAGGAGAATAAGAAAAACAAAAAGAAATTTTTCTTCTTCAAAAAGAAACCCAAAGAGAAACCGGAGATGCCTGATGAGAAAGAAAGAGAAAGAGAACTATACCAAGCAAGTGGTGTTACAGCCGGCCGCTGCGAAATAGAAGATGGATTGACATTAAAACTAGGCCATTCGCAACCTACAGAACTATTGGTTATGCCGCCGTCTGATGTATATTCTGATTCATCCGAAGGTGATGAGATTAGACGCAGAACATGGCTTAAGAAATTTTTGTCCAATACAATAGAGTCTACAAGAAGCGTCAATGTACGATGGAATAACAGTATGTACGCTGCAAGTAGTAGTACAGTATTTGAACTCATGGATACATTATACAAGAATACTGATTTGGTTTTAAAATCTAGAAGCGATATAATTACAGATTCTTCATATTACACACGTCCTCCCAAAAATAAAGTAAACTTCGACCAAAAAATAGAGGCTTGGATGATACCAAAACTGATACCCGACAGGCCTGAAGAAACAACCATTAAAATTAGATCACGCGATGGAATAAGCATTAACCTAACGTCATCTGATCCCAGATGGGTCATCGAAAAATCTAGAGCTTTGGCGAACAAAATCGAAGTTGTTTTACATTCGAATAACTACAATAGAATAACTAATAGAGTCAGTTCAGATTATTTAAGGATAGACATACCCAAAGATTTCTTTGATATATCCAGCAGTGACGCTAGTAAACAAAATCCTACAAGCGATGAAGAAGTATTCAAAATAGTAGAATACGAATCAGATTTAAATAATCAAGATTTAGATAAGGGTGACCACGCAGCGGATAATATCAACATCGTTGTAAGCCTACAAGACAGTCAACATTTAGAAACAAAGATACTAACAGACAAAGAAACAGTTATAAAGCGACCGCCGTTGGTCAGAGATGTAGTAATACAGGGTAGTAATGTAATAATCCCAAAACGATGTGATGTTATTGGTGTCGGGATCATAACTCAACGAGATATAAGAGATATACGAAAGCCCATGTAAGTTTCGTTTATGACAAAGTACTTGATGACTAACATTTCTGGTTTATTTTAAAATATTATAGAAATATATTTAGTGTTTAGTTAGGAGATATGTTTTTTTTTCCAGATTGAAGATCCAAGGTATATCCGACAACGAATCAGAGGAGGAATTTCCCCAGACGCCCCACAAGAAATGTGATTTCGCAGAGAGTTATCTACAGGAGTACTACCGTCATTTGCAACCACTTGGTGCAGATTTGTTTGCCTGGTGTGCTAGCGACTCGCACCTTAAATCTGGATCAGAAGGGTCATTGGTCAGCTTATTGAATCAAGGAGATGGTTCCAAGTCATGCCCGAATATCTGTGACGATTACCAATCATCTGCTGTCGTCTCCTCTTGTAACACCTCATCATGCAGTCAATGCTATGAACCAACTAGCTTTTCTAACAAGCTCTTGAATAAAATCTTAAAACCTGTTAAAGCTAAAACAGACACTGATGTAACTTGCTCTGGTAAGCGGATACTGCCAAAAGATTCCCTGGAAGTTTTTAAACGCAGAAAGATCTACGCTGCTGGTTTGAAATCCGCCTGGGCTTGCTCCGAAGACAACCCTGTTTCGGTTCCGAGTATAGAAAGCAAAGGTGCTCAGAACAGTATTTTCATAGAGTGCCCCAAATGCTCGAAGATGGACAGGTATCTTTATAAGCCAAAGACAAGTAAAAGAAGTGATAAGCATGCTCGACTCAAAGAACAACCGATCCAAGTGATTCCTCCACTGTCCTACAATACAGAGCCATTAGTGACAATCTCGGATATTCTGCAAACATCCGTGCTTTTAAGCCCACATGAGTCACTGCAGAAACAGCCACCCTGCGGACCGTTGCCCCACAGCAAGTCTGAGCCACGACCACGAACGCCAACGTCAATCAGTAGTCACACAAAGAGGTCTCTTAAAGCATTTCTGCCTAAGAATGCTCAAGGTATCGCCTCGATTTCGTTTAAAGCTGTCCCACCTCCGGCGTCGCTGGATTTCAGGCAGAGTTCACCCAGGCAACGAAGGAGCCAAATAACAACCATTGTTGTGGGCAGATCTGTAAGCAGGAATTCTTCTCCGATTGCAACAGGACAACCATGCGGGGCGGCAGACTGCGACCCCGAAAAGTGCTCTCCGGAATTTTGTCAACCACCACGATACAAGAGCAAAAGTTCAAAGTTGCCTAAAAAATCAAAAACAAAAAACCATGGCAACGAACAGAAACAAACTGAATTTCAAGATACACATCGATCGGCAGCACCTACAAAAGAAAAGAAACAAACTGAATTTAAAGATTTTCAAAAACCTTCGACACCTGACAACCTTGACTTAGCACAAACTGAATACGAAGAACCGAGAACTAAATACAAAGAACCTAGAAATGAATACGACGACCAGAGAACTGAATATGAAGAACCGAGAACTAAATATGAAGAACCGAAAACAGAATATGAAGAACCAAGAACTGAATATGAAAAAACGAGAAATAAATATAAAGAACCGAGAACTAAATATGAAGAACCTAGAACTGAACATCACGATCCACCAAGCAATCTTAGCGACCAACCTTACACGCCAGACCATGCTCATAAACCAACCACTGCCTCGAAGCAAAAACGGGAAGATCTATCAGAAATTTCTCTCTCATTTGAAAAATATCGTGATCGTGAATGCATAGTACAAACCTGTACTCCGCAACAATCTGCCTCGCTAATAAAATATACAGAACATTCAGAAAGAGCTCAAACTATAGAGACTGCAAGTTCCGCAGCCAAAACTCACAGCCCCTGCTCTTGCAAGAACAAGTCAAAGAAATCAAAAAGTCGTTCATTCTTTAAGAAGTCCCAATCTCGACTCTCGCCGTGTGATTGCCACCAGGAGATGAAGTTATCTTTTAAAGCGATACCTCGGATGCCTCGTTGTAGTACGCCTGCGCCTTGCAAACAACCTCCACCTTGTAGGCCTAAGCCCTGTACGCCTCCACCTTGTAGGCCTAAGCCCTGTACACCTCCGACTTGTAAACCGAAGCCCTGTACACCTCCGACTTGCAAACCTAAGCCCTGTTCGCCTCCGTCGTGTAAACCGGCACCTTGTAAACCGCCACCATGTAAACCACCGCCATGTAAACGCGCACCTTGTCCACCACCGCCTTGTGTACCTCCACCCTGCAAACCACCACCTTGTTCGCCACCACCTTGTTCACCACCGCCTTGTTCGCCACCACCTTGTGCGCCACCACCTTGTGCGCCCAAACCTTGCTATAAGTCACCATGTCCACCAAAACCTTGTTGTAAATCTATGCCTAAATTATGTCCTCCATATAGGCCTACGCCTAGACCGCCGCTTCCATGTTCCCCGCCGCCTTGTTCGCCCCCGCCTTGCCGACCAAAACGGTCTTGTTCGCCACCACCTTGTCCTCCACCACCTTGTCCTGTGAAACGATCTTGCTCGCCACCGCCGTGTTCACCACCACCTTGTCCAAGGAAACGATCCTGTTCACCACCAAGATGTGATCCACCGCCATGCGTTCCTCCTCCGTGTCGACCGAAACGATCCTGTTCTCCACCAAGATGTGACCCACCGCCATGCTCTCCTCGACCGTGTCGACCGAAACGGTCCTGTTCTACACCAAGATGTGCTCCACCGCCTTGTCCACCAAAGCGATCTTGCTCACCGCCAAGGTGTGATCCGCCGCCTTGTTCTCCACCGGCTTGTCGAAGGAAACGATCTTGTTCTCCGCCAAGATGTGATCCGCCACCATGTTCTCCTCCACCCTGTCGACCGAAACGATCTTGTTCTCCCCCAAGATGTCCGCCAAAACGATCTTGTTCTCCACCAAGATGTTCACCTCCACCTTGCCCTAAGCCACGATGTTCTCCACCACCTTGTACTCCTCCACCGTGTCGACCAAAACGATCTTGTTCTATACCCAAATGTTCACCAAAACCTTGCCCTAAGCCACGATGTTCTCCGCCACCATGTCCGCCACCACCTTGTTCGCCACCACCTTGTCCAAGGAAACGATCTTGTTCTCCGCCAAAGCGATGTTCCCCACCGCCTTGCCCTAAGCCAAGGTGTTCTCCTCCGCGTTGTACGCCACCGCCTTGCTCCCCTCCACCCTGTCCCCCTCCAGTTTGCTCTTCAAATCTAACGAGTTGTGCAGTTTCACGGAGGCGATCTTGTTCTCCACCACCTTGCCCGCCACCACCTTGCGCACCAAAAAGGTCCTGTTCCCCACCAAGATGTTTACCGGAACCCTGCTCCCCGCCGCCATGCTTTCCCCCGCCTTGCGAGCCACCAAAGTGCAAAACAAAGAAAAGAGGTTTTTGTGGACCGCCAAGCCCCTGCGCTTCGTGCGTCCAGCAATACAAATACACCAAATCGCTGCCATGCTCCCCAAAACCTAAAAAAAAATGTTGCTGCCTCAAAAAACCTAGGAAGTGCCCAGCGACGAAGCAGAATTGCCATTGTGCGTCTGAATGCTCCAGTAATCCGCGACTTGGTCTGTGCTGTCCTACCCCGCAGCCAAGGTGCCCGTCCACGCCGCGGTGTCGATCCCCGCCAAGGTGTTCCCCATCACCTTGTTCGCCACCACCTTGTCCGCAACCACCTTGTCCTAAACCACGGTGTTCTCCACCACCTTGCTCGCCGCCGCCTTGTAGACCGAGATCTTGTTCTCCACCACCATGTCCTCCGCCCAGCTGTTCCCCACCACCTTGTTCCCCGCCGCCATGTCCCCCAAAACGGTGTGCTCCACCACGTTGTGCCCCACCACGTTGTCGATCTCCGCCCCGATGTTCCCCACCGCCATGTTCCCCACCGCCTTGTCCTAGGCCAAGGTGTTCCCCGCTTCGCTGCCGGTCCTCACAAATCTGCGTGCGCACCGCCTGCTCTGCTCCCCCTGTCCTGATCCGCGGCCACTCACCGATATACCCTATGGAATCCTACTGCTGCACAACCTGCCCTGACAGCTCTCCTTGCAAGGTCAACACTGCTGGAACAGAAAGTCTAACGCAAACAAAATTCGACAAATGCCCAGAATGTGCCCCAATCACCAAGTGCGGACTCTGTCTAAAAGAACCCTCTGAGAAGAATAATGAATGCCCCCAAACTTGCCAAATAGAAGAAGAGGTCATACAACTAAACAGCTGTGAAAACTTGACAATTATCAGAAAGAAATCGAGCACAGAGGTGACCAGAGACGGGATGAACATAAAAGTAAGAGACTGCGATGGACACACACTTTATGAAAGAAAAGATTATAAGGAAGAAGGTTACATCGACGATGAGGGACGAAGGTCTTCCATTTTGAATGAAGTTTTATACAAAAATTCTGATACGCATGGAGTATCTACGCCTATGATATGTAATATGTCTTCTGAGGGAAAAGATGCTATTGTGATGGCTGAGGATAACAGTGAAGGTAATTTATTAGAAATACAATTCAAATTACGGATTACAAAAGGTGACAAGACAACTGAAATACACATAGGGAATGACGGCGCGGAGCCTTCAAGAGAGATAAATAATATTAAACAACGTGATAAGTCAAAAACTAACATTGAAAAAGTGCCAACTGGCGTATTTTTAGTAAAGAAGGATACCAAGCAAATTGCGGAATCTATTGAAGATATCAACCCCAAACATGATATTAATATCAAGATTATCGTTAAGAGCTACAAAACTCTATCAAATAAAGACACAGAAATTAAAAAGAATAAAGATACCTTTTCTAAGAAGATATCAAATAAGTTTAACACAGTTTCAACTGGTTACAATGAGTTAAACACAGTTTCAACTGGATGCAATGAGTTAAGCACAGTTTCAACTGGTTTTAATGAGTTAAACACGGTTTCAACTGGATACAGTGATACGGCTGTTAATCAGATCGATGAAAAAGTATTTTCGATACACAGAACAACGGTTGACCTTAATTCTTCGGAAGAGACAAACAAAACTTTCACAAAAGAAAGCATGCACTCAACTGAAAAAGATAAAGCATTTATTGAACCTAACAACGTTATTTCATCTAATGTATATGCAAGTTCAATGACCGATGCCTCGGACGTCGAAAAAACTACATCAGCCAAAAACCAAAATGACACATCCGATAAATTGGAATACGTAGATGGGGCTGTAAACGAAAAAGAGTTCGATACTAGTCAAGAACTATTGGATTTTAACACAAGCGACGAATGCAGCGACGTAAAATACTCCGCAAAGGAAACACAAAAAGAACTACTCAAAAAAGTCTTGGAGAATTCTCATAAAAAGCCAAAAAATAAAGAAAATGTGAGACAATTAAGGGATATGCTTAAGATTATATTAACAGATAGCAGTGATAATGACGATGCAGGAACGGTCAGATGCGAACTTGTTAAAGATGTTACGTACCAATCTCTGGAGCAAAATTACTTCAGAAACACAGATAGTATGATCAATTACTATAGAACTGGTAGCTCGCAAACCATAGACGACTATAAGGAAACGCCAAATTTCCAGAGTGCTGATGAAAACAGCGTTTACAGTGACTCAGATAAACCAGAATGTCAAGGTTGTATGTGTAGTGTATTAGCGAAAAGTCTTAACTGTAATTTAGCTAACAGTTGCTGCTGCAAACAAACAAAAATAAACCAAAATATTAGCTGTTATCTGTTAAATGATCAGTCAGACAAGGACTCAGAAGAAAACAACGTTGAAACACAAATTTCAAAGCAACCAAGCCAAATGCAGGTTTCAGCAAGTAGAGCAAATTACGTAGTACAATATAAAAAAGAGCCCGTAAGAGAGATTCACATAAGGGATTCACATAAGAGTACAGATATCTTGCAGATCAATACTGTTGTATCCAAATATGCAAACGACTATTCCATTGAATATAGCACTGAACCAATCATAATACGAGAATCTTTTAAAGACCACTCGTACGAAGCAGTCGTAGAAAGTATCGCACCAGAAACACAGATTTTTAAACAAACGAATAGTTATTTCCTCGAATATAAAGCCGAGCCGATCATAATAAAACAATTAAAACAAGATACAGAGATAAGCAAAGAAAAAGAAGATGGGAAGGAAATATCTGTATCCAATGAAATAGAAACTTATGCTATAGGATACAACACCAAACCAATTATTATGAAAGGTTCATACAGAGAAGAAGAACTAATCGAAGAAACGATTGTATCCAAAGACATAAGAGGAACTAGAGTGGCAAAAAATAAAACAACGGTACTAGGTATTTCAGATGATGACAAAATAGTTGTACTATCGGAAGAAACTGCCAAAGAGAATAAAGCTAAAGCGAAGTTAAAAGGAAAACTTAATAGTAATTTATCGTATTTCAAAAAATCAGATGTGCTCCAATGTTATGCGGCTAAAAAGGCGGTTCTAGAGATATATGCTGAAAAATCAATATCTGAGAGTGGCGAACATTTAGTAGCTAAATTACCAAAGTTTTTGATGGACAAAGAAAAGAAAATTACAAAAAAACTTGAAGAAATAACTGCCAATTGTTATAAAAGCGTGTGTTCGAAGAAGCTTTCCAAATTGTGGGTGAAGAATTAACATCTTAATGTTCGTTAGTAGATGTTGCGATTTTATAACATTTAAAGTGTTTTTTTAGCTAATACGAGTACATTGTTTGTAATTTATTAGATTCTTGTGTGTTTGGATGAAGTTTTGTATTATAATTTGTGATTTTTAAATTGTGCAATTATTTTTATCACGCTTTCAATATTTATAGTAGTACCTACACCTGTAGGCCAAGCAAGGCATTGTTGTAGCCGGGTAGAATGGACAATAAAGAAAAACAGACGAATTGAGAATCTCCTGAAGTCTGTTTAAAACGGTCAACCGCGTGCATCGAGCACATACCCAATAGAGAGGAAATATGGTCTTTCGAATTCCGAAACTGATCAGTGTTTTGTCACTTATGTCTATCATTAATGTACTAGTGTTGTGCTGATTTAATAAAATGATGTACTTATTGATACTTCCGATCTTACAAGAAATACCTTATTAAAATGTATCAATTTGATTGAGTTATTGTTGATCAGTATAGGTAAGTTTTATAAAATACTCGGGTTTTTGCATAATTATTATTTAACCGGTATATAAGTATGGGTAGGTATCTATATTTTTTATTTTAGGTATCATTAATAAGGCATTAAAAACTTACTGTATACAACCTACCTAGTTAACATATTTTTTGTTATTCATATTATTTTTTAGATTATTGGTTTCTATTAAAGCATTTCGCTCGTACGAAAGTTGATGGGTAATATTATATATATATATATATATATATATATATAGAGATACCATTACGGTAATTGTTGATCAGGCGCGACTCACGGCGAGTACTTTGTTGATCCAAAAACACATGTTGATCCGAGCCTCTTTTGTTGATCTATTATGCATTTCCAGGAACAAGTGTGGCTCCGACCAGATCAACATTTGACCTCCCGTAGCCTTAGGCATTATGATACCATTTGTTGATCCAATATACAAATCCATTTTGCACAAGTTGATCCGATTCAAATGAACCAATCAGAACGCAGCATTGGTCGAAAATGGCTGCGACGTTGCCGCTCCGTCTGGGGGAGGGGTCGACTCGTGTAGAATCGTACTGACTAGGTAACGCCATGTTCCATGATATTTATTATTTATTGTGACATCGCGTTCCCTAGTCATTATTTTATTATTCAAATCCATTGCGTACAATTTTCTACGGTCAAATGTTGATTCGTCAATACTTTTTAGCGATGATTATGTAACTATTTTGTTATTTTAGGGTTTCGAGATCGGTTTCGAAACCCTCATGGTCTTGTTTTGTCTATCCTTTTCTCCCTTTAATACATCAGCAACTACCGCAGCTATTAACTTGAAATTTAAAATAATATTAGATTTGTGCACCTTAACAGATATAAAGAAAAATAAACGAAGATAAAAAAAATTAGAATGAAATTTTTTAAAGGTATCGTTTTGTAGAGTATTAAAATTTCTGCGGGTTTTATACTTCTTAAAATAGGTAAAAGGGGGGAATAATTTTTTAAAGGGGGATTACCTCACCGAGTGGGGTATCAAATGAAAGGTATCGGTTTGTACATTTTAGAACCGTTCTGGAAATTTCTGTAGGTACATTTTTTTTTAAATATTTTGAGAAAAGAAATGAATTGAACATAGCCCCCTAATCTCCGAAGTATGCACAGCGATCCATCTTAAATGTAGGTCGGTCGGTAGCTACTACTTTTAGGTAGAACCGGTACCTTAAGTACCCACATATTTGTATAATTAAAAAACGTTCAAAACCCTCGGCGCGCAAATTACGCTTGCACTTGACGAATCTTGTTTGTTTGTGTTACTTACTGAAACCTATAACCAAATAAACAGTTTTTTTTGTGATTTATTTCTTGGTATTTCGTACCTTGTTTAGTTTTTAGGGTTCCGTACCTCAAAAGGTAAAAATGAACCCCTATAGGATCACTTTGTTGTCTATCTGTCTCTCTATCTGTCGGTCTGTCCGTCTGTCAACCCTCTTTTCTCAGGAACGCGTGGACGTATCGAGTTGAAATTTTCGTCAAATACTCAAATCCGTAACTTCTTGAAGCCGTGATATAAATTAAACTCCTAAGTCAATGCATTCAAAAGTTGCAGCCGTTTATGTCCGAATATTTTGAGATTTCCAAGGGAATCACAAGCACACAAAACCTATAACCTGCGGGAAGTACCCACTTCCCGCTCCTGGAATCATGAAATTTGGTGAGGAGCACGGTCTTATAGCACAAGTAATGAAAAAAATCCGAAAACCATAAATTTGTAATTAATTCACTTTAAAAAATTACTTTTAATGCTCGCCATGGACCAAAACCTATAGTGTACTTCCCGTAGACCTAGAATTATGAAATTTGGCAAGATGTAGCCCAAATAAAGGAAAAAATCCGAAAAAAGGAAATTTGTAATTAATTCACAAAAAAAAACTTGATTCTAGCTATAGACCAAACCTATAGGGTACTTCCTGCTTATCTAGAATCATAATATTTGTTACAATTAAACGGAACCCTTAGTGCGCGAGTTCGACTCGCACGTATCGTTTTATTTCTTTATAGCTTTTGTAATTGTTATGTATCAAATAAATTATTTAATTTCATTTATATATTATATATATTATTTTCGCCTAAATATCTACGTTACACCTATCAGGGCCCACAGTAGTGGACCGTGTGGAGTACACAACCTCCACCAGGAACCCTTTTCTCCAACCACCTCGAGGCGGATCTTGTTTAAGAAGGGAGAGATACCCATCTTAAAGAACAGACTGAGAAAACTCTCCTGAATAACTACAGACCATCACCTTATCGAAATTGTTTCTGAGTGTACTTATCTTGGGCAAATTCTGCAATCAGGGGAAATTCAGGCCTCCAGTCATGTAAAAATAGTTTTGAGAAGGAGGCCAAGGAGATGATCCAGCTAGGGTGGGCAGTGTATGGAAAACTATGTCGAAACTTCTCGTCATCCATACCGCAATGTTTGAATGATAAAGCTTTCAATCAGTGCCTCCTATAACCGTCATGACCTACGGAGCTGAGCCGTGGATACTCACGGTAGGGCTGGTCCACCAGTTCAAAGCCGCTCAGCGAGCTATGGAAAGATCTATGCTCGGAGTCTTTCTGAAGGATAGGATTCGTAACGAAAACATCTGAGGGAGAACCAAAGGTAACTACCATATCTCGCGAAGAACCAACAACCACTGGGGTAAACGTGTCCTTGAGTGGAGACTGTGACTCGGCAAACGTAGTGTAGGATGCTCTCCAGCCAGGTGGGATGACGATCTGCGAAAGACTGCAAGTAGATGCTGGATGCTGCAAGCTGAAGACAGGCGCTATGGCGCTCACTAGGGGTGGCCTATGTGCAGCAGTGGACTGTAGATGATGATGATGATGATGAACCTACCTTAAGTTGGGGTATGATCAGTGAAGATCGTATGTAATTTATTTTAGCCGAATTATTAGCAAATATGGCTTAATTCAGCCGAAGTTAATTTCATACGGTTCATTCACCTCACGTCCGCTCTCATAACCAATAACTATAGGTACCTACATGTTCTACTCAAAAGTGGTCGGAACTACTTAAACATGTAATTTGTCAGTTTCACAGTCGCGGCGTTGCGGCGTTGCCGCTTTGAAAACAGACGAAGTAGTCATTTGTGGCTCCAAAGTCTGCGGATCAACATTGTCTAAGCTAATGTTACGCGTAGTTAAATATGTAACGGATGTGAAAAAGACGTTTTAGTGTAAAATTTGTGACCGTTAGTGGATCAACAAAATTTTGATATTTTGGGATATTTTGAATGCGAGTATCTCGATAACCAGTTAATGTAGATCTAGCGTTGCCATGTGCTCTTCAAATGTGGATCAAAGTATATCTGTTTACTAGGTTTAGAGTCGAATGTACACTTGAAATAGGTGGATCAACATTTCTTAAGAAATCGTACTGGATCAACAATTACCGTGAAAGGTTCATTAAATATATATATAATATACTGCTAAAAATAAAAATACAAAATTTTCTTTTAGGTAGGTAACTGGTATATGCTAATTATTATTTAAATTTGCGTGAGCTTTCGCATGTAGTCTTTTTTTAATTGAAAAAGCCATTTTCGTTGAGGTAAATAGTTTTCGCGTTGCTCATAGTTTTGTTTAACATTGACTATCGATATCGATAAAATTTTTGCTTGCCCAACTGGAGCGTGATGCTTGATTTGATTAGGCCAATCGGAGCGCAGCTGCAGCGGTCGCCGCAGTCATTTTATTTGTCGGAATTGTTGTTTAAACAAAACTAGCTGTATTATAGCTTCTATAGTATTTTCGGTATAAAAAGTAGCCTATTATCTAAGTGAGGCTTTGCTCTAAACGTAGGTAGGTACCTACGCCAAATTTCATCTTGATCTGTTCAGTAGGCTTGGAGATCTAGGGAACAAAAATTAACATTTCACAAACTTTTGGATTTATAATATTAGTAGGATAAAATCTAAATTCCACAAAAAATATGGTAATTTTTACGATCGCGATTCTTTTGTTGTACTCAGAGTTGTTCCCTGTCGTATTTAACTTTGCAATGCTATCCAAAAATTGCTTCCCATTTGCTTCTATATGCTTCCTACAATAAAAGATGTGCATTCTTCATATTTTAGATTAGAAGATATTACTATTTAAATACGTCTTATTGCAAACTAGTTCATGCCCGCGGCTTCACACGCGTTGTTTCTATGGAAACGTTTCAAGGTGATTTCTATCCTATGGGAACTGATTTATGGGATAAAAAGTAGCCTATGTTTGATTCCAAGATTAGAATTACCTGTATGCAAAATTTCAGCCCGATCCGTTATGTAGTTTTGGCGTGAAGAGGTAACAAACATCCATCCAAACTTTCGCATTTACAATATTCAGTCAGTAACCCCTCCCTCTCTTTCCCTCTCCCATTAATACCTACGCACCCAATCACGTTGCCCAAACTCTTAAGAGATTGGTGCCTCGGAAGAGCAGTCACTCACATACACACACCCACACACACACACAAACACATACAATGCAGTGAGTATCTTTGTACCTACCTAAAGTTTTGTGTAAAGAACTTCAATCTTACCTGAACTCGATATTTACCTATTAGGTGTAGTAAATCTTTTTTGGCTCATTTGTAAAAACAATATGTATTAATATACAATCTATCAACTACGCTGTGATTTACCAATAAAGAATAAATAAATAAGTCCGTCTACGAATTTATTTTCTATTTGGTTTAGGCACGACTCTATGAAGTTCCCTAATTGTTGACAGGTGAGTGCATAAGCGCCGTGTGTTGCCGGCTTAGAATTTGCACCACCCCAACTCTTCCTGCCGAACTGCGATCCCAACCCGCATGCCCATCGTATACAAGGGCTTATGGGCTTTTATGGCCTGCGTCCAGCAGTGGACCAATATAGGCTGTTGAGGTTGAGGAGTGAATAAAGTATTTCTTGGACACCTAAGAGAAAGTCAAGTGAACGTAGGCTGTTTGATATCAGGGCTTATTCCGTTTATCCACCAGCATATTTTAACAGCCAACCTATGGTGGATACTCGGAAACGCGTGTCTATCTATCCACCCTGAACGGGGTGGATAACCGGAATTCACATCTGATTGTTCTTCCGAATTTTTACCCCAAATAGGTACAGTTTGAATAAAATTATCTAGGTATTAAATAAAAAATTGCATGCTGTATTTCTAAAATTAACTTCACTGCCCAGTCTCGCGACACGGGGGAGTAGTAACTGGTAACTGCTTCTTGGGCCATGAATGTGTTAATTTCCTTGGTAAGAATTTCTTCATGATTACAAAAATTAAGTTCTTAATTTTCTTTCTGTTGTTAAAAATAAGTATTTCTCTATAATTCGTATACATAATACCTTAAAATTCTTATTCTCAAGTGAAGATATAGGTAATCTGTCGAAATTTGCGCGAAACACCTCACAGCCCGATCTGAAAAAGAAAATAGATGTATCAAAGTAAAAGCATGTTATGTCATGTTGTGTTAAAAAGTAAAAGAGACAGCATTGGAATGAGAAAAGTGGAGGAAATCGTAGCATGCACCGACAAGAGCTCGCTCTTTTATTTATAATAAATAAATAAAATAAATGATGAAATATAACACTCACCCAAGAATAACAAAATGGCACCAGAGCGCCAGAACCAGGCCAAACATTACCTAAATATAATTTTATACAATTATATCCAAAAATATGACTATATCATATTCCTTCCTCTTTCTGCTCTGTGCACTCTTCCTTTGTGCAATATTTTTATATAAAACTAGCGGCCCATCCCGGCACGGGTTAGCCTATCTATGGGATGAGCCTCAGGGATAATTGAGCATTCTAATGGTGAAGGAATTTTTGAAATCGGTCCAGTAGTTTTGAGTTTATTCGTTACAAACATACAAATATTTCCTCTTTATATTACTGTAGATATTTCACAAAGTGTAGGTACCTACCTACATGGTGTGTTTTATAAATACAGTGCTAAGGTTTCAGTGATATGAGGGGTTGTGGTTGTAAAACATAAATAAATGAAAAATAACGACCTATAATCATACCTAATTATTTATCTATACTAATATTATAAAGAAGAAAGATTTGATTGTTTGTTTGTTTGTATTGAATAGGCTTCAAAACTACGGGACCGATTTGAAAAAATCTTTTACCATTAGAAGCCCACATTATTCCTGATGAACATAGGCTACTTTTTACCGCGGGAAAATGCTTCATTCGTACGGGAAACGGGTATGGTATGGTATGGTATGGTGTGTGTACTCCTGTGTCCGCGTTAGTTTGCTAGTACAACCAGCCTAACTCCGTCCAGAAGCGCAGAATCTTCCTGGGATCTTCACAGGCTTCGCGGAGTGACCTCGGGTGGTCGAGGATTTCGTGTCGTTGCGCTGTTACTCCCTCGCATTCCAGGACTACGTGGGCAGCTGATTCTTCGTTAGTGAGACACCCCCTGCAGAGAGGGCTGTCTGTTGCTCCGATGGTGAAGAGATGTTTGTTCAGTGGACAGTGTCTTGCGAGTGTCCCCACTAGGACGCGTAGATCCATTCTGGTCAGTTTCAGTAGGCGCTTGGTTAGCCTTGGTGATGCAATTGGAAGTGCTGCTCTTGCCTGACGGCACTCTTGTAGGTGTGTCCATCGTTCAGTATGCGTTTCTGTAGTTTTAAGTTTTATCCATGTTCGGAATTGGGAGAATGGTAGGGGAAGGAGCGGAGGTGGGCCTATTATCGGCGTCTCAGAACCTTTCCGTGCCAATTCGTCGGCAGCGTCGTTTCCAAGTGAACCGCTATGTCCCTTGATCCATTGAAGGGTTATCCTGTTTCTACAGGAGATCCTCTCGAGTGCCAAGTGACATTCGTACACGACTTTGGAGTTGCAGCTGTTTCCTGCCAAGGCTCTGAGTGTACTGAGTGGGGTAACGGGTAATAGGACAACGGGTAGTAAGATTGCAGCTAGTAAATAATCAAATAAATGAAACCAAATAATAGATATTCCATTATATGAACGCATTTAATCACAATAACCATCGTAAAGTACACATCACCAAAAAACACTAGCAAGTCAACAAAACCATCATATTCTACTTATGACATTTACCCCTTACAATTAAAATAAAATCTTGTTAACATAAAATATCTTGAATTCAAGAACCGAATTTAACTAGCCATTGCATGAAGGTGACGGATTTGTATTAGGAAGGGGTCCATAACTTTTACCCCCTTAGGGTACGGGGTGTTACGTTGTTACGGGATGGGTCAAGAAAGTCTTTTAAAAAAAATATTATTTTTCACTTGGGAATAAAATTTATTAGACTAAGACCCAATTTCACCAACAGATGGTTAAATTTTAAACAGTTGTTTTGCAGTTTTTGACACGAGTTTTCATATATTAAACGTCATAGTTAACCGACGAAGCAGGCTAATTGTCCGATTATCTATTGGTGAACACAGACGTAAGACTGGTGTTCACCAAAAGATAATCGGACAATTAGGGAGGTTCGTCGGTTAACTTTGACGTTTAATGTATGAAAACTTGTGTCAAAAACGTTAAAACAACTGTTTAAAATTTAACCATCTGTTGGTGAACTCGGGTCTTAGGACCTACAATTTTAGGCGGTTATCACACTGCCACGCATCACGCTGCGTCTTGCGTGTCGACTGTCGACGATGCGGGTAGTGTGTTAACCGCCTTAGATAGGTAAAACAATGATGTTGCCGCGACAAAGACCAAACCCGAACTGAAATTATTCCCACGGAAATGCAGGTGCAAGCAAGTAGGTATCTAGAGTGCTTGCGATGCACCTTTATTACTTTACATTTATGGCGAAATAATATTGTGACAGTACAATACCGTTGCCGTAGATTATGTTAATTTTTATTGATAAGCATAAATTTATTTTTGATTGTTAAGTGTCTTATGTGTTATCTTCCGTGACGTCACCAAACGGCTCCATCGGAAGACCAGCGTTGGTTATAACGTGTTTACAACTAGCTCATGCTGAGACAGAGACCGTTTTGTGACTCTAATCGACAGAAGCTGTACTATCTTTTATTTTATTTTATACATGTTTGTTGATAGAGTTACAAAAAAGTATTCTCTCTCTCTCTCTCTCAATAAAAATTATGTCAGTACAATCGGGTACAAACCCGGTTCAATCAAATACCTAGGACCATAGAAACATGAATATCTCAAAGTCTGTTGCCAGGTTCACACAGCTGGAAGGGGTCCTTATAAAAATCTGTCAAGTTCGTGCAATGGCTAGCTATACTCGGTTCCAGAATTCAAGATATTATATGTCAACAAGGACATTTATGAATAAAACGTATCACAAACTGATAACAATGAAGCTTCGGCCAAACTTGCGCGTCAAACACGCGGGACGCGGGACTCAAAGCGAGAGCGGCATCACAGAGAGATTATAAAATCGTTCTACCCCGTCCACGCATATATTTTCTTTGGTTAAATGAAAGAATGCTATATTTCATAATAGGCTACTTGATTCTTCTCTTTATTCTTGCGCAATATATAATATTTTCTGTAGTATTTGACAAAGAAACCAATATTTATAGATTTCTGATATCAAAAGTGTAAGATGACTATATTATTTTCAATTAAAAATTTATTTTTAATTTTGAACTCTGAAAACGCTGTCGGCCATATTGTGACGTCATAGGACTCTAAATTTCATGATAGGATCTATAAACGAGTTAAATTCGCTATGTAGTCCATCTACATTTTACAATGATGAACGTTTTCTAATGTCAATTGGTATTTTTCGACTCGTATGACATCACAGCACAGATAAATATGGCTGACAGCGTTTTCGCCTGTTTACGAAAAGTAGACTTTTAAAATAAAGTTTTGCGGTTTTCTAGGTCCGAAAAAATATGGTAATATTTTTTCACTCTAATTGGACAACAATAAATAATTTAAGACCTACTATAAAAAAGAGTCTATTCTCGATAAATTTCGAAGCCATCGTTAGTCACGTATTTTTTTCTAGTCAGCATCGACTTAAGTAAAATTCGGTAATCACTATTTTTAAAAAATACAGGCAGAAATATTGCATTCTTTCATTCAGTATGAGAAAATAAAAGAGCGGACTGAGCATAACATACATTTTGAAGCATGACAGAACAAGATAGGTTATATTAATTTCGAAGTATATTGCGGTATAGGTATGTAAAATATTTTATGTCAATATACTTATTATATTTTATATACTAACTTCATTAAACAGTAAAAAGTTGGGATAATTATTATCATTTAAATTGATTTAATAGATATTGATTTTATATACAGTTATATCATACTTACTTGCTTTTTAAATCTCGGTCTCAAAGCAATACATTGTTCATAATAAAATAATAAATGACGTTATAAATCATACCGTCATATAACAGAGAATAATAAAATTTTAGACAATATATTTTTTATTGATACGTCTATATGTAGCTAATAATCTCTTATTTTCGGATACTTATTTCGAGAACGAGAAGCAAGTATAATTGATGATTAAACGAACTTACCCAGCGAAGTGCAATCATAATTATACGAAGCATCTCGTTGGTAGAAATAAGTATCAATTAGGTTCCCACCCATTCTCATGCTGATTTAATGAATATATTTTCAGCTATAAATACTTTTTTAAAGCTAGCTATTTTCTATATTGTACCTAAACAACATTCGATTATGTATTACTAGCTACTAGCCTGCGGCTTCGCATGCTTTTTTTGGAATAACAACAATATTAATCCAGGTCCAGATATGTGCGAAATTTCAACCTGATTCAGTAGCTTCGGCGTTGTCTTCGGCCAAACATATTCACGGCACAAACTTAGGTAGTTATTAATATATTTTTTATAATAAAAGTAGAATTAACTTTCAGCAAATTTGACAATATAATATATATATTCTAAAAACAGCTCAAACAACCTTTATAAAAACACATGCGTACTGTGTCGTTCATCGATTGGTAAACCCTCTGTTTGGATTGAAGTCAATTTCTATTTATACAGAAACTTTATATAATAGAAACTAGCTTTTGCTCGCGGCTTCGCACGCGTATTTTCGATATAATAAGTAGCTCTCATTCAATTATGGACTGATTTTGAAAATTCTTTCGGTAAATGGTAATTTTGAAATTGTATTGAGAAGGATCCTGTGTTAGTCCCATAAAAACCTTATTCACGAGGGAATAGTATTAGTCCCACAAAACTTTAGAACTGTAGAAATATTAAGGAATTAAAGTCGGTTTTTGTGTTTTTTAAAAACAATCAAATTATTGTATTTTAATTATTTAATTTTTTCTTTCTTTAAAGAACAGCTTGCTATCTTCACTTTCCCGAAAGACATCTTTTCTTTAATCTATAAACTTATTCGGTGCCACCGTCTATTTTGTTTTTTATTTCCAGTCCATCCCAAGGTTGACTGGAAGAGATCGCTCTCAGCGATAAGTCCGCCCTTTATACTTCCTTTTTTCTTATTATTTTCTCTGTATTGTTACCTGTATTTGTGTGGTATAATAAAGTGTTTTCTATCTATCTATCTACTGTGTAGTTTTTAAATATTCTGTCCTACTAATATTATAAAGCCGAAAGTTTTTGAAATCTGAATTTTTGTTACCTAGGATCTCCAAAACCGAACAGATCAAGATGAAATTCGGCGTACGTTTAGAGCAAAGTCTAACTTAGATAATAGGCTACTTATTATACCGAAAATACGCGAGCGAAGTCGCGGGCAGAAGCTAGTACTGCTACACGGGCTTCATGAAAAAATCAGAATCGACTACATGGTGAACTATGCAAATGCTTGAGCAGTTCCGTGTATAATAAATAGATAAATAATAAATAATGCTGGACAATCCACACAGCATCATCTAGCCCTAGCTAGCAGCAATACAATACAATACAATACAATACAATATGACTGATATACATATGTATACAATAAATTACATAATAAGTGGATAGATATTTTTTTATTATACATAGAAAATACAGAACACCCTAGAACAAATAGTTGCAGATCGGACAAACATTTGTCCCAAGGCGGGAATCGAAGCCGCAACCTCCTGCGTCGCAGGCGGGCCTTCGCCCGCCGCGCCACATAGGTCGTCAATGACAGACTGTGGTTCACTATGCGCTTGAAGCAATCAATCCTGACTGCTTCAAGCTGCTTTTAGATTTTAGACTCTTAAAAAATAAATAATTACTAACAGCATTCCGATATCATTTATTTAATTTATTTATACAGGGTACCACGGAAAGGATGTATCTACCTACTAAGCTGAAAAGGGGTGATTCTGGGTCCCTAGGGGATCAACTATTGCGAAATAAAGTTTTGCAAAATATTTTACAAATATATTTTGCTTGTTTTTTAAGCAAAACCAGTGTTTTGCTAGGAAATTATGATTTTTTTTGAATAATTTTAAATTTTAAAACTATAATAATAATATAAGAATACACGTAAAAGAACATGCATAAGAACACAAAGTAACTTTATTTTTTCAAAAAATATTCGAATTTATACAGGGTTATTGGTAATTCACTGACACTGTGTAAACTGCAGGTTCTGCCCACCATCACGAACACGTTAGTGAAGACGCCAGGTCTTAATTCTTATTTTTTTTTATAAATCTCCTCGCATACTGAGACCCCCTCGATGTCCATAATCACCCCCTTGCGGCTTAATACACCCCTGCCGTAGCCTTGTAGGCTTTCGTGTTTCGAGTGTGGATGGTTGTCTCGGTCGCACTTCGGTCTAGATACGCCTTTCCATCTTTATTGTTAATTAGGTAGGTATATTGCAAAAGATTGGAAATAGTGTCTTTGGCTTTAGTTGCTACACAACACAGGCCATTTGTTGAGTTAGCGCTCTGAGAAATTAGGTACCATATCTACAGAATTTTACTTGTATTGTATCTATGGTCGGAATGATGTTAATTATATCATAATACAAAGCTAGAACACTTTTAAGTACGTTTATTTATATAAATCTAACGCTTAACTTTAATTATTTAAATACATTCAAAATCAAAAGGCGTAAACTATTTACATATTAATATAACATAATTGTAAAAATACCGATAAAAAGATCGAATAATTAATAATCACTTTTTTAAAAGTGTATCGAAAATGAAAATACAGATCATATGTTAAAATAAAATAAAAATGACAAATCTATGTACCAGTATTTAAAAAACCTAGATATCTAATAGAGGATATATTTTATTAGTTATATACTTATACTATATACAAAATATAAACAGATTATTTTTCTGAGATTCAATGCCAGCGGCTTCGAAGCGATTTTCAGGATAAAAAATAGCATATAATAATATGAATCTAGTTCTAGAACATACATATTATTGCTAAACTTTTACCCTATTTGTTTAATACTGTGAGGCAGGAAACATCCATACGTAGGTACTTTCGCCTTTACAAATAAAATCTAATTTTACAGTAATAATGGTGTCAATTCTAAACCAAACTTTGACAGCACTAAAAATTATGGCTTCCTTTTGATATCGATCATTATAAAAGAAACGGCAACATTTTAAGTCCTGTAAAATTATTTTAATCTAGTTTTGGCGACATCTGAACGAATTGACACCATTTTGTTTCAATTACACTTTCCTGACAAAATTGCAGATTAGGTACTATCTTCATCTGATTCACATCTGTTCACTTCGTATGACGTCTCGGTGATTCGAAAGGTTTCTGATGCCAGATGCGTTATTTCTACCTATAACAAAAATATCAATTAGGTACACAAAAAATTATTAATCTAAAATCTAACACAAAGATCAAGGTAGGTATTCGTAGTAGGTGACGTATACCTTGAACGATGCTCAACGAAAAAGCTACTAATATTTTTTTATTTAGAATTCTAGCTAAAATTTAAATATGCAGCTTTTGTTTTCTTATATTCTTAAATCGAAGTCATGACTCCTTTTACAACTCTCATGGTTCTGATTTGGCTTTCCACTCTCATCTGAAAAAGCCTCCCTATATACCGATGTGGTACCTAACTTCAACTTCTTGTTGTTTATGGGTCGAGGTGTCTGTGTTGCCACACTCTGCCAATGCCCATGTCAAAAGAGTCATATAGGGGTTTTAAGATTTCAGATGGCCCTAACAAAGGCTACCATAATGTTTTTTTTTAATCGCCGCGCACAATAAAAATTATATATTTGGATAGATGATACTTATACAAATAAAAAATTACCCAAAACATAATGACCTTCAGCTTCGGGTATCCGAATATTCACAAAATTATAGCAAAATGTGTTTTCACCCGAGAGCTGGTGAGCTTGGGGACGCTTCCGACTAGTATTGATATGGATCGGTTGAGCTACCTGTAGATTGTTTGCAACAGTCTGTTTGCCGGTAGTTAGCTCAATTGCCGTTTCTGTTATTTGATTGTAATTCTTGAAATGTATTCTTGAACAATATAGAAAATAGAATTCTTATAAACGTAATTAAATCTTTGATTATAAATTTTATATTTCATCATCTGCGTATATCACAGAAACCAGATGCTTGAGGACATTATGTTATAAGAGATTTTTTATTTGTACCAGTAACCTGTATCCAAATAAATAACTTTCATTGTGCGCGGAGATTCTGAAAAAAACACAGTCTGGTAGCCGATGTTAAGGCCACCCTACACTGAAATCTTCAAACCCCTTTAGTTCACAATGAGAGCAGTCTAAGAGTATTTATTGTAATAAAAGAGGGATATAAGCATAATTTATGTAAAAATAATCAAAATGTCTCTTACCTCAAGCCAGGCAGCATTGTAAAAGCTAAATGCAATCTTTGAGCTAAGCTATGATTAAAATTAAGGTTAGTTGTTATTTATTTTGGTGTGACATAATAGGATCAGTAAAGTTATAGCAATTTCAATAGAACTAGTATCCACGTTATACTTTATGAATGATATATTTTTTTTAATTATCCAAATCGGACCATTACGTACTAGTTTAGTTATGACTAAATCACTAGCGAACTTCACTGAGTGACCGCCGCGGGTGCGTGTGACGTCACTCGCTCGGTCGCCACCCGTTAACCGTAGGCAGATATCAGTTTTTAGTGATTTACTCCTAAACTATAAGTTTAGGAAAAAAAATTAGAAAACCAGATAGACTCAGTTTTGAGAGACCCATATCAAATGAATATATTTGAAAAAAATAATCTTTTTTCATTCGATGGGTCTCTCAAAACTGAGTCTATCTGGTTATGTAATTTTTTTCCTAAATTTATAGTTCGACAATTTTTGACGTAGAACAAAAATTTTCGCACTGTGTGTTATGAATTTCTTAGATCTATAAATATGCATTCTCAACTAAAAACGTTACGGATTCTCAGTACCTGATTATTATAAACTGGAGAAGCCACTGGCTCCTGAAACACAGTTTTCAACTAGTTCAGAAGCCTATGGACTCATTAATGTCTGTAAAAATATAATTATAACAATAATACAATTATTTCTTTTTACATTCTTCGAGCTAATATAAACACCGTATTAATTAGAAAGAAAATTGTCGTTGATTATTAGCTAACCCCTCTGTTACGTTTGAAGTCAATTACTATGAATACAGAACTATTGTAAACGAGAATCTCTCGGTAAAATGAAGATTCCAAGCCGTTTTCTATAAAAACCACAAATTTAACACAAACATAGTGAGAACACTCAAAAGGAAAATCCTTAAGAGTTAGTTTAGTGAATGTGACAAACTAAATAGTGAGTGCTATCTTATAGAACACAAGAACAAAGTATCTTCGCCTTAACTAGAGACGGTAAGAATAGTAAATAATAAATAAATAAATAATTTAAAGTGTTAATGGACATACTCTTAGCATTAAGTTTATTTAGCATTTAAGTCAATTTTGATCACTAATTGTTCTTAAGACTAGATTGTAATTATAATGATGTATTTGTCTTCTAATAAATTCAACATTCAAAAAAATAATAATAACTAGGTGCCAGCGGCTTCGCCGGCGTAGAATTTTAGATTTTTGCGCGGAACCCTAATTGTTTGATGGTTATTCTCCTATCCCAGACAGAGACAAATTCAAGGAAAAAAAATCTTTGAAATCGATCCAACCGTTCTTGAATTATAAATGGTGTAACTCGCGACTTTGTTTTATCTATAAAGATGATATATAATCAAAAATGATGTACCTAATACACGACTTGGAACCTGCCACGGGTTAGCTAACGATAAACGACACTGTAACTGTTACCGAAGATAAAGGCCTGATTGGACCTACGCGGTATTCGCTACCCAGAGCGGCAGCGAAAGCCGAGTGCATACCCATGCAATACCAGTACCTACATAATTACAATATGCTTTTTTTTTTTTTTTATTGATAATGGTAAAGCGTTTGGCCACCAACTCACTTAAAGTAAGTGAAGATGTGGCCTAAGATTGAGCACGCTTTCCCAGAAGGAACTTATTTACCCTAGACTTGAAGACTCCAAGATTATACTCTAACGGGAAAACAGACGCAGGAAGCTCATTCCACTCTTTGGCCGTGCTTATTATAAAAGTAGAGGAGAATTTTTTGGTTCGACACTGTGGTATGTCGACCAGGTACGGGTGGTATTTTTCTGTGCGTCTGCTGGTCCTATGGTAGAAGGGAGAAGATGGGATAAGGTCGTGCAATGCCTGCGCACAATCACCAAAGTGGTACTTGTAGAATGCTTGCCGGATCACACCATTTTTAACCCCCGACACAAAAAGAGAGGGGTGTTATAAGTTTAACGTGTCTGTCTGTGTATCTGTGTATCTGTCTCTGGTATCGTAGCTCCCAAACGGATGAACCGTTTAGTTTTTTTTGTGTCATATATAATTTTATCCCGAGGGTTCTTAGCCATGTTTCATGAAAATCTGTCGGAAGGTTTTTTAAATTTTTAATTTTATTCTTGTCGTTGTCAGTATTCCGAATTGGTACGAGTAGAATAAGAACTAAAAAGCTGTAATTATCTAAATCCACGCACGCTTTAGTAGGATCGAGAATTCTAGGTATTTGTAGTCCATACCTCAAAAGGAAAAAAATCCTTATAGGATCACTTTGTTGTCTGTCTGTCTGTCTGTCTATCTGTTCGTCTGTCAACCCTCTTTTCTCAGGAATGCGTGGAGATATCGAGTTGAAATTAACATTAAATCCGTAACCTCTTGCAGCCGTGATATAAATAAAACTTCTAGGCCAACGCAATCAAAAGTTACAGCCGCTTAAGTCCAAATATTTTGAAATTTCCAAGGGAATCACATGAACACAAAACCTATATCCCGTTGACCTAGACTAGAATCATAAAATTTGTCAAGAAACAAGGTTTTTCAATTAAACGGAACCCTTAGTGTGCGAGTCCAACTCGCACTTGACGTTTTATTGGTAAATAAAGGGACCATAAAACCAAATATATATTGGTGTAAAATATTTGACGACAGTGATACCATCATCGTGGCAAATCTTTTTCGCATGAAAGAAGCAATCGTTTTGACACCACATTTTCTCTGCGCGTCTGCAATGATGCACTGTTAAAGTTTTTGTTTTTAATGTTTACCTTGGTTACTAGTATAGTATTATTATATCTGTGCCTTGGTGTTATTTTGTTGGTTTCAGTTTTTCTTGAGTTTTCATACATAAACGTCTTAGTTAAAAAAAAATATCTTGGATTCATCAAGAATTGGTCATTAGCTATTAGTTTAAGTTAGAAATGGATCCAAATTTTTGTAAAGAATTGGTTCTAACAAGTGCTTTGTAAAAATCTCAAAGTGAGTTAGGGTCTCCAGCTTTCAATGAAAAAAATGCAAAAAACAAGATTTTTTTAAATGTTTATTCTACATCGGTCGTCTTAAATAGTCAACAACAACAAAATATACAAATTGATATAATAGTAACAACGACATGTAGTAACAGTTTACACACCTGACAAAAATGTTCTTGGAAGGGTGACCAGTTACCAAAAAGATTTTTAAATAATGAATTCTAAAATCTGGTATGAAATAGGTAAATGGATAATATTTTTTTATAAGGTGATGAACACCTTGTAAAAAAGATTGTACTTAATTTAACAATAAAGATCAGCAATAGAACTGAAGGCCCTATCGCTTAAAGCTATTTCTTCCAGGCCACCAAGACGATTGAGAGTAAAATAAAAGATGGCGGACATATTATACAACATAAATTACAACTATTAATACTCGTAATACCTACTAACATATTACACTAATACATACAATACAATAATTTTACTATTTATAATAATTTTACTATAAGGGACATGTTTAATAATCTAGTGTGACGTGACATTTCGTATGAGTTTACATTACATGTTTGTAAATGTGGTCACACAAAGGAAACCCTTTGTGTGACCGTGACCAATGTTACAATATTGGTCTCAAAATCTTCTCTGGTTCTCAATAAAGGTAATTTGGTTATTTAAATGAAAAGGTTTTGTAGAAGGTAGCAAACTTAACGAAAATTCCAAATGAAAACAAATGAATAGAAATTTGGATACAAATAATTAGGTAACAATCTTTAAAATAAAAAAAATCTGGTCTGGTCACCACTTACAAGAAAATAGAAGATTCAATCTGCAAGCATTTATACAATTCTGTTTATATTTATTTAAACATACGATAGTTATATTCCACGATATTAATTTTTTAACGTTTAATTTAATCTAAACATCAAGATTTATATATGTATAAAGTATCCAATAAATGTCAGATTAAGAACATTCGCTTTTATTAGACAGTTATGTGTTTCAGATTATATATATTTTTAAGTAAAAATGCCCGCAGATTTCTTATAAGAATGATATAATAACAACACCCACATGAAAGCTGATTAAGAGATAATATTTATGTACTTCAAGCGAATAATATTGCTTTCTTTCGTTAAAAGACAACCTTTTTATTTTAGCGTTTATAAGGATTGTAAATCGAAGAATTCGGTCGATCTAACTTGGCAACACCGGGTAGTAAGATTTAGAGTGCTAACTGTTGCCAACTCATACTAGCTTTTTGACTAGATTTGAATGTTACAGAAACAGTTCAAAATAATGGAATATTGTAGGCTATGTTTGTAAATAATTCTATAGCCCCGTTCAGAATAACATGTATTATTTTTGGGGAGTTTCGACCTGATTTACGTAGATAACAGTATCTAATTCTAGTAATATTTATGATGATGACAATACCAACACTTAATAAGAATTTGTACTATGCAAAATCATATGATATGACTCAATTTTTGGACGCATTCCTAACTAAATGACTATCAAAAATGATTTACTAATTGTCTCGAGTTTTGAACTATTCACAGGGTGCTGATGATAGTGTAAAATGATGATCGTGCACACTCACACACCCTGTATACATCTAAATCAGTCGATGAACAATTATGATATTCAATTCAAATCAATTCAGTCAATGTTTTTGAAGACTTAGATCACTTTATTGAAGAAGGCAATCCCATAATTCTGTAAGTGTTGCCAATTTACAAGCCTATGGAATACTTAAGAAGTCTACCATCTGAAATGATACTAAAATTTCTGAATCTATTCAAGAAATAAGTCTTCAAAAATTTATAGATGGAACACAATGCTATTAAAAACCTAAGAGTAGTTACTTTAACATCAACTACTCGAACAGTACTCCCGCTTTAGAGCCTTTGGCAGCGTCTATATTCTGATTTTTGTTCAAGAAATGTGAAAAGAACTGATATAATCTTGAGCAATCTATTGATCCCAATGAACGAATTCTATCAAACTCTACCATTTCATTTAAAAATATGGATGCCAAAGTTCCTAAAACGAGAAAACATAAAGGGTCCATGTTTTTGGCATTTTACGTACACGATAGTGGCAACACACAAATAAATCCCTAAAAATCGAGTCAAATTATTGCTACTTCAAACATTTTTGGTGTTAAATTATTAACACCTAGCTATAGCGGTGTTTTACAGGCGTAAGCAGATACGTCTCTCTCTCTCTCTCTGTTCGTATAATAGGTTAAAACATCTACTTTGAGTTACCATGATTGTGGCAATCCTCAAAATGGAAGCACCAATTTGTGTCGAAATTGCCAGGTACTAAGCTAGCTCGGTTATACGAAAATGGGCAAAGCTTTTCTGGGGCAGAAATACTAAAGAGCGGCACACCAGAACTCAAAAATATTAACTTTTTAAATGGTCTTAAAATCGAATAGTCTTGTCATGAAGATAAGATAATTATTTAAACCAAGAAAAAAATATAGCAATAAACCAGAAATGTGTTTTAGTTTTTGAAATTCATGGTCTTGTTTGACAACGTAGCCATGCAAACTAAAATATTTGCATACCTACGCTTCTGATTTTCGCTCTTTAGTATTATTCCTCCGATAAAATATTTGAGGTTATATTTTTATTTGTTAAATCATTTGTAATCTCTCTCTACTTGTTGTTTTAAATGCATCTACCAACCCACCATTTAAGCGGCGTCCAAGAAAAAAGGCATACGATTAGTTGCGAGATTCAGCCATAGTTAGAAATAGTTGGTAACACTAAAATTAGATAAACAAGCAAAAGATTTGCCATCAACTTAACTATTTCGTTTGAGGTAGTTAAAAGGAATATAAAAACCGTTAAGTAATGTACTGTCAGTTAATAAAATCCTGTACACGAATTTGTAAGTTACTGACCATTTTAGGTAGTAGCTATAAGGACAAAAGTTACAGACCACTTATTTCATAAACTGCAGAACACAGTAACCACTAATTATTTATTTTAAAAATGGCAAGTTTCTTTATTATTGAGATTGAATAAAAATCGGTCAAGCAGCAATTCGCGTACAGTACATTTTTGATTTACATACATCAAAACTATCCTCAGAATCGAAAAAAATAATCAAAGTTGATAGCACAGTCAGACGAGCAGCACCTACGCAATAAGCTACCCCCCGAATACTAAAACGCAACTCAGGTTTAAGCACTTTTCAAGTTACGATTTTTTTACAGATTTCAATGAAAATGTGTCAGAAATTCGTCACTTGAGTTGAGAAGTGCGTGGTTAGCGACGCTCCAAAAAAAAACTGGTTTTACCATTAGCTAGGCTCTACAAATAATTAAGATATGTAGTAGATAAGAAATTTTGCGCACATTGTAAGCCACTTGCTATGATTCTGCAAAAATCGGCCCGTAAACGACAATTAATTTGTAGATTGTGATTTGATTTATATTTTACATACCGAAGCGACATAAATCAAAAATATCATTTTATTTCCGTGTCAGTGTTTGGTTCTATTAATTGACCTTTTCTAAGCGTACATTTACCGTATTTACGGAAATAAAGATTTTTTGATTTTAGTTTTGATTTGTTGCGTTTGAGTGTTCGGGGGTAAAAGAAGAGTGACAATAGTAAAGTACTCACCACTTCGCTCGTGAGACAGTTGATGGCGTTGATGTTACGCGGGGGTGGCGGGGGACGCGGGGATCGCCGGCCGTCTGACGGGGTGGCGCCGCGGGCGGGGGTCATTGGGTAGCCTGGAAAATATATATCTAAAACTGAGAATTGCAATATAGGAGCTGCGAAGGACATAAAGATTGGGATTGAAAATGAACACCTGTAATGCTGTCCCGCTTAAATCATGGTTGCATTCCGAAATACGATTACAGCGCTGATAGCGATCACAACAATATTTTGCGTTCCAAATTAGATTTTACGATACTGACAGTTGAGTGCTATCATTAATTCGGAACACTCATGAACGCTCACGGTCACGAGTCGCGGTGTCAAATGTCAGTCAGGAAAACGAAAAAAGAGAATACAATGCTACGATGAATGCTAATTCATCGAAGTGTTGTAGTCAAAGTCAGTTTTGACAGAGCGCTCACAGTGATTTCAGTTTGTAGGATGGTAAGTGATATCGCAAAATGGCGCATGCAATGACGTCATTTATGACGAAACACGGGACGTCGTTGTCGCACTCACAGTAATTTGGAACGCTTGCTTGCGCTTGTGTGTCGCGCTAATATCGAAGTTAGCGTAATTGCGAATGCACCCCATATTTGAACAAACAAGATCTAAAGCAGGACAGCATGAGAGGCGGTCATTTTCCTTCTCAGTTTTCATCTACGCTACTTACGCCCGAATACTCCGTAACTCGGATTTAAGCACGTTTCAACTCGCCGTTTTTTGACAGATTTTCATTGAAATTGTTAATTATAGCGTTTTGAGACGGGTTTAAATTTAAGTTGCCTTTGAGACATCATCATCAACCTGTATTAGTCCACTGCTAGACATTAGTGATTACACCTCCCCTAATGAGCGCCATAGCGCCCTGTCTTCAGCTTGCCGCATCCAGCATCTGCCTGCAGTCTTCCGCAGATCGTCATCCCACCTGGCCGGAGAACAACCTACACTACGTTCGCGGTCTCCACACAAGCACATGTTTACACCAGCGGTTGTCGTTTATTCGTGAGATATGGCCGGCAATATAGGGGTTAGTGATTACCTTGTTCACTACAGCTGGATTCAGTAAAACTAGGAGTGCCTTCTGTCCACGTGGGAGTAGATCCTTCCACTGACGCTGGCGGGGTCCAGCAGACACTGAAATTGATTAAATAGTATCAGCTTTAGGCACAACGCATTATTTTAGAATGAGAAGCAGGATAGTATTCCAGATTTATAACTACGACGTTCAGAAGTTTGGCCGTGGTGTAAATAACATCCTTTTGTATATTGTCCTTTATCACATGATCACTACGCAGTACGCTGCGCTATGCGCTATGCGATGCCGGACTCGTCCGGCCGGAAACGTATGAGTTAACGTACCAGTTTCAGACAGGCGATTATTCGTAGGGGGAGTTCCCGTAACGCCGGACGGCACCTAGTTTCGGACACTCGTACTATCTCGGCAAGTTGCAACACGTTCGATTCAAAAACCGGTGAAATGGGCGCGGGGGAGCATATCAATGCCCGGCCGCGGGACGCGGTATGCCAGGGACGCGCGTGGCCAAGCTGGGAGAGGTTGTTTCTTGCTTTGGGCGGGTTTAAAATGCGTCACATAAAATCTAAGTGAGTGTTATTGCTATGTGTTTGTGTTTAAATCTTTGAATAAAGTATAAATTGTTTTCAAAATCAAAATTAATTCTACTTTCAGTTAAATTTTCTATCTATATTTAGGAAATTTTCCCTCCATAAAGCATAGCCGTGGGACGCCCTGTATAAATTCACAATTGTGTACAAAACACAGTCAAAAACATTTAGAAACACCAAATAGAAAACAAGTTTTTCTCACCTAGCTTCATTGCTCCTAGCACTGCTCAAAGCAGCCGGCGTCAACGCAAGCGACGACGCACTAGACGTCGTCATAACCGACGCACTGGACGCACCCCTGCGTCTACCAGAAGCAGACGACGACGTGGTTGATGAAGAGTTGGTTCGACTGGTTCTTGGAGGTGGTGCATCTTCGAACGGCGGCGGGGGTGTTGAGCAGCATGAGGCCACGCCGGCTGGGGCAAGACTAGCGTTACTACTAGCACTAGATAGTACTACGGTAGGTTTAAACGACTAGGGTAAAGAAATAGATAGTACTACTGTAGGTAAGTAAGATACTGACTAAGTTGAAGACTCTATAGACATAGACAAACACAAGGGGAAGATAGGTTAGTCGATGGGAGAGGCTTAATAGGGTTGAAAAGGAGAAGACAGGTTATTAGATTTTCTGAAACTACGTCGTAAAGTGAATAGAGATTAATGTGAACTATATTAGCACTAGATTACTACCTACTGGGTATAACTGACAGGGTAAGATGATATGAGCAAATATATGGGGAACGTATCTGAAAATTTGTGATGATTAGGAGAAGGTGTTCGAGATTTTTCGGAAACCGTGGATATGGACTAGAAGCTATTTATGAAACAGAAAATGTTAAGAAATTTAATGTTACATGAACTGACCAAAAAATCGTGCGCGCAGAGGTAATAGAAGATGTTAGAATACTGCTAAAATGGAAAGTAGGCCAAGATAAACTTCTAAGTACAGTGTCTTGTAAGTACACAAATAAATTTGTAAGGCAGTGAATTTTAAGGTAAAGTAGAAATAAAATGGGGTAAAAAATTAAGATAAATTTTAAGATTATATATGCAAGAGGCAAAACTATCAAAATGATGAGGTACCTAACGAGAGAAGCTGATAAAAATAAGATAAACAGGTTGATAATAAAAAAAATATAGCTCAGCAATGAAAACTAGCGCGGGTTGATCTTATGTATTGGGTGTAAGATCAAATAGATAACTAGACTTTAATAGTAAAAGTCACAAATATCAATACTACTTAATATTTACAAAATCTATAAACTGACGACCGAGCAGTTTTTAAAACACAACAGTTAATAAAAATACAACAATGGCAGTTAAATCACAGCACAATCTAAAAACAACAACAACAATTTTCATTCATGCAACAGGAACTATGATTACTAAAACTACTAACATACAACTGCAAATTCTACACTTTTGTTTGATGAATTATTGTATCGCTTCTCAATATATGTTTTCCATTTTTAAACAATCTTTCTTTTAATTGTCCAATCTATAACACTTCTTCAATGTCTTTTCTCATTTTGAATATCTTTCTCTTCTCAGACCTTTTTTTGAAGCTTCCTCTCTTTTTCTGTCTTGGAACTTTAACCGGTTCTTTAGTATCAGAATCAGTGCCTTCTGAAAACTTCTTTATTTTCTCATGAACGTTGCCAGAGATAGTTTTGGAAACAACGGGACTGACCACTGTGGTTTTTAAACAGTAATGTTTCCTATCGATAGAGCTTGTGCTACCGTGCATGTATTCAATAGGTTCAAAGATCTTTTTGGTTTCTTTCACAACTCTCTGCTTTCTTTCGATTGGAATTGATTTCTTGCTATCTTGAGAAGAAGACAGTGAACTTCTTCTAGAGCTATCTTCAGAATCAGATTGGACTTTCAAAATATGTTTTTGAAACATGTCGATTTTGGTTTTAGCCTTCTTGTGGCATACAACTTCATCTTTGGTCATTCCTCCTTTAGACTTGCCCTCGATGTATGTTCTAATTTCTACTTTGGGTTTAGATTTTTCTCTTTTGATTTCTTGTGTGCGATTACGTTCGCGTTTGGACTGGTTGAAGTTCAGTTTCTTTGTTATTCCTGATATTATACCCGGTTTCGTTCCATTCTTATTTTCAACAGTTTTTGTTTCAACGGTATCTTTAATAAAATCAGATTTACCAGTTTTCTTTAAAGTTCGTGCAGCGAATATTAAATCTGAAGATTTAACGTTATGAACACTGGCTCTTTCGCCTGGGACCTCGAGACTTGTCTTTTTATTAGTTATTTTTTCACCAATTTGTGTAACCACACCTTTGATGAACTGAGACGGGCTAATAGTTCGCCTTTCCCTGACTTCCTCAACGTCTACCACTTCATTGACTTCGATAACAATTCTTTCTTCACTGCTCGATTCAGTAAGCGTCGAATCGTCGTAGTCTCCAGAGTCCAAATGTTCAAGAACTACTTTATTAATGTTGAATTTAGCCATCATGCTAGTTTGAGCAATAAGATCTTTCCCTGGATGTGACCTTTCAGTGATACTATCACCATCTTCAGCGAAATCTAAGAATGAGTTAGAAGCAACTAGTTTCGTGAGTTTCACAGAGTGTTCAGACACTGATGGTGCTATGTGACATGCGGCAGGCTCTTTAAACTTAAAATCATGCCCGTAGAAGCAAAAATCATCATCGCTACTGGTGATAGGCGTTTGCGGTGGTATATCATTCACGGATATGTTCAAAGCATAATCACCTTTGTTGTCTAGATTGGAAGATTGGGAGGTGCCTCCACCGCGTTTCGTTTTCGGGGAACCGCGGGGTGGGACGGGTGGGGGGACCCTCTGTTTCGATCCTTTCAAAACAGCGGGGAAAGCTACGTCTGGCTCGGATATTGCCATAGTTGTTTTCATTGATGACGTAGTTACTTTAGCTGCAGTTGAAACTGGTGACGTAACTGATGTCGGTGTTATATGCGCTGTCACGTCAGACAAGGAAACTAATATAGAAAAAGACAGAGATAGAGAAAAAGTTTATTAGGTTAAAATGTATACAGAGTTTGGCACGTAAGTTACAATTTGTGCGTTAGATTTGGAAGCGTTTAGATATCAAGAATGGCGTGTTTGTATTTGTATTTTTTATGTGGAGCTTGACCGTTCAAAGCATCGTTTTTTATTGGTTTTGTAAGAGATTTGGAAAATAAAGCATGCATAAACAAAGTGGTATACCCAATAGAAAAGATCCAACAGGTCAGCAGCGTGGAAAATAGGAACACATGAAAATAAGCTTGTTAATTTGTATTTTTACGAGGGGAATATTTATTTAAATTTGGTAGGAATTGAAACGAATAATGATGGCAGCACCACAGAAGTCCAAGAGAGGCATGTTGTTTCGTGATCTTAGCGCCATCTCTTGCCTTTCGTTACGAACTAAATTAAACGGCTTGTAGTTCTGAAATTTAGTTTTGTACGTGGTGTTGCCATTAAAAATTATAAATTACCTATTGGTTCAAATAATCGTAGGTACCTACCTATTCAGGAATGTTATAAGATAAAGCTTAGGCACTGCAGCAACAAATAATTTTGTACCTTTAAATAATTATCTTGCTGAAGCCGATTATGTACAGTCAGCAACGTAAGTAGCTAGACATGAATTTATTTTAATATGAACCTGAACGGTATTTCTCTGCATAATTAACTGAACTTATTAAAGTACAAAATATTCCTAATATCATAGATTACGAAATTCGCTGACCACCAGCTGAACACACTAAGTTTTGAGTTCAATTATGACCATTTATTTTATTTGTAAAGTGTGAAATTTCTGATGACTGCATAGTCCGATGTCGGTATGACATTGAGATGTTTGAGTGTATCATATCCCTTACGCATCTTCTTGGTTGAATAGTTTAAGTAACTATTACTTATGCAGAAAAAACCGTTAGCCGTGCTTATAGCTATTCATTCTCACCTGCCTTTACGCTGATACCACTGGTGCTAGCAGCGCCTATCCATAGCAGCGTGCAAACATTGGTATTTTGTTAGATGATAAATAAAAATTATAACTGGTGAGAAGAATAGGATGTGGACTAAAACAAGTTAGATCGTGATTCGTGGGTGAAGGAAGACTTTGTACGGTCAAAGCCAAAAACAGCTGAACATTGTATTTTTTTAATTCGTCTACGTCTTGCATGGACCAAAACGCATTCGGAAAGTCGACCATATTAAGCTGTTTTGTTGTTGACCCTACATAAGACGCACAAGGCATATGACGTTAAGGGGAATTAGACATCATCGTTACACCGTCCCGAAAAAGTTTTTGATTCACTTTCGTAAACATGCTATCTTAAGCCAATATAATAAGTGTAGGTTTGGCACGAAAACGTATCATGAACATAAACTTCGACTTTGTTTTCCGATTAGGCGGGGTAGGCCTGAACGTAGCATACAGCGTATTTAAGGTTGTCGCACAAGTCATGTGAATTCAGTGGTTTGGTATGAAACTCCTTTATATTGTAGACTAATCGACATTGTTTCGACTCAATAGTTTTTATTGTTCTTGTCTTGACGGTGGTATAAAATGCACAGTGTGCAACAGAGAACGTAAAAATACTGCTCATATAGAACTTATGGAACACTGAGACGAAAACGTCTGTGCTGCCTTTAATTAAAGGCTCTCTTAACTATGAGATAATATAATATGTGAAAGGATAGTCGATAATGATCATATCTAGATTGGTCGAATCACTCAAACTTTTTATGACTAATACGAAATTTGGAAAAATCTCAATTCACCTGACACTATCTGAGAAAATGTGAAATAAAACAAGAAATAGCAAGGAATTTCATAAATATATTCAATGTTATGTACATAAAGATATTTGGTCTTATACAAGCAATATGCAAAATACAATATTCAACTCAAGGCAGTTTACCGACACACAGCACTTGTTAAGTGCATAACAAAATCTTTAATGATAGGTAAACTTTACTTTTAGTAAATTTTTTGATTACTTATCACTGGACAGTGGAATTTACATAAACATTCCATTAATAAAATAATTGTGTTCACTTATTGATATTTACATTGAGAAGTTCCATAAAATTATTATTTCATTTCTGTTACATAGCACAAACATTTACTAATATAAGGTAATCATATATTTAATATTTATATTATTATTGGAAGAAAGAAGTTCTTTTGCTAAAAGGCCTTCATTCAGCATAACAATCCATGTACCTACTATGCTAGAAAGACAAATTTTTGATAGCGAATACAATAAATTAAGTTTCTTATTATATCGTTCAACATAGTTCTTTGTGCGGACGTCCAAAATATATAACTTTACTATAATATAACCATAAGAAAACTTCTGCCTTTTAATTCAGACTGTAATTTCTTAAAAATATTTACAATTTAATTCTAAGGTAACCAATAAATAGGTAGTAGGTACTTCATTATGTCTGTATTCTTTTAAATTGAGTTGAAGTTACGTCTATAATAATTTAATATGTTTTAGTCTAAGGTAACAAAAGTAAATACTGCGTCGTTGTTTTAAAAGTACTATAGCTATGCAAAGGCAAAACAGTGAATATTGAAAATGTTTAACATCCGAAATCAACGAAACATCTTGTGTTATTTCTTGCCACTTTTGGACTCTGTATCTTCGATTTTATTGTTTAGCCTGTGCACTTGCAAGTAGATACAATGAACGACAAATAAGTTGAACAAGGTCGACGTTGTAAAGACGTTTAGAGGTGTGCCCTCTCTGCAGCGTATATAAGTTATTGAAATTAGTCAATGTTCAGCTATTTATGTCGTTGCCACATAATAAAAGTGTATAAAACTAGGTACATACATTCATCTGCATCATTATATTCATTACAGAATCTAATTAGAATGAAAATATTGCATGATAATTGTTATTAAAGAAACTATAGAGACATTTTTTTTAAGTTATCTTTCCACAACATACTTCAATTAATCAATTTGAGCATTCTAAATAATTATTAAGTAAAATATTATAATTATGTTAATTGTGACATTGAAAATACTAAAGGAATGTTTTTTAAACACAAAAGACAGGATAAGATGGATCGGGGTGATAATCATAAAGGATAATATGAGATATCTTTCACCTTCATATTCAAAAGGTTTGGTTTTACTTATTCACCATAATTTAATGCTACCTAGGGTAGATGGTATTATTAAATTATGGTGATATTACGGTTTTTTCCCATTGTATTTGTTTTTTTTTTTTCATTAAAATTATATTACATTCATTGGGATATGCAAAGACAAATCAAATTATCTACAACTCATTCTCACCTGTCAGTCGCTCAATAATTTTACGTAAGTAGTTTTCTAATAAGCTAAACGTAAAACAATAAATAATTATCTAAGCCAGTCCGCTTTTAACACCACCAACCCTAAGCCAAGTTAAGTTATATTTCGTAACAGATTTTATTCATTCTATAATCACAAAATATATCCTGACCATAACCGAAAACCACTTCAGTGGGATAATACGTTAGGCCACGGCCGTGCGGCACGATGGTAGGTAGGCGGCTAAATTGGCGGGATGCTTCGATTTAGCTTAGGCTACGTCCGCCCTAACATGCGGCTTGCTTAGCGCCTAATGCCTTGTGACATAACATCAGAGCCCGTACTCTAAAACGTCAAGTGCGAGTCACACTCGCGCACCGAAGGTTCCGTAAAATTATCGTTGACTCTCTAGGGTCTAAGCAAGCCGCCTGTCAGTGCGTACGTAACCAAGGTGAAAATCCGAATAAAGACATCGCCTCGCTACATCGAAGCGACTAACTTTGCGCTTGCAGTGAGTGTGGCCAGTCCCGTACATTTTCATAATGTTTGTTTGTTTTCTCATCTACCATCCTGCAGTACGGCCTTAGTTTTAGAGAAATGCGCTCTCTTAAAAATTCTGTCTCAGAATTTGAAAACAGTGCAACTTTTTCAGACATTTACAAATCGTATTTCATCATTTCGACAGTAATACATACAGAGGTATAAGTTTCTTAGGTACAAATATATTAATATTTGAGTAGGTCAAATGGAATAATGTAAATACCTATAGCAAATACATTTAGGTATTGTCCGTCCGTTTCTTTAATCAAATATGTGATTATTAATTTGAATAGGAAATAGAAACACACTGACAAAGGTAATCTTGCATAACACTAGCAGTTTGAATATTTTGATTAAATAATATTCCAAACGTGTTTGAATATTAAAACAAGATGAAAGTATATTAAGGACAGATTATAAAAGTAGTTTTACACTTAACTTCTTATAAGAGTCCCAACGATTCACGTCAAAATGTATGTTTAAATAAATAATATAATCAATGCTTAGTCTTTGGTTATACAAGACAACAACCCAAATGCTTAAGCTTAACAGAAATATGTCCCTAGGATTTGCTTACGAGCCTCAAAAAGAACCAATTTTGATCACATACTGGAAAAGGCATGTTTTGATGTTAAATATTGCTTATAAATATAACACCAGCTTATAAAAGCTGTTGCCGATACACAATATCGTTACAGTAATAGTATTACAGTCCCTCGATATTACGTATAGGTAAAACCATTTTGATTTCCAACATAGTAATCAAAACAGATCTTTATATTTGGTATTTTTAGGTATCAATAATGCTGAATAGTTTGGTAACTAATGTCCTTTCGATCAATGGATTGAGAGTTCAAATTGGTTGTTAAAACTTACAACGAATAATCCAGAATTTTCTAAGATCCAATTTGTAGACCACACCAGTGCTTTCGACCTACCGTAACAACAGTTATAACAATATCAAGGTAGCATTTGCATCAAGATTGATAAGATAACCATTGCCAGAGCAATTTGTATCTATTGAACGAACAACATCCGTACTCGCATCTGGCGAACAAATATACTACAATACTTTACGCAATAAAAAACACGTCTAGTCTCCCACAGGGAACGATCCTAGGTCCTTTCCTCTTCAAAGTCTCTTCAGTCCGACGGAGGTATAACAATAATAGTACTGCCGCTTTTATTCGTAGGATAAACTTCATTTTTCTCAAAAGTTCTTACGTAAACTGTCTCCTTTACAAAAACTTCTGAGTCTTCGGAATCTCTTAAATCGTCACTACCATTAAGTTTAACTACAGATACGTGTGCGTCTTTTCTGCTGAGTAATGGTTCTCCTCTTGTTTGCATCTCTTGGTCCCTTGTTGACGGTGTTTCTGATCTTATGTACACGGTCTGAGTTGATCTTACTTTTCTGAATCGCATGTCTTTAGGGAGTGTTGAGGCGTCCCTTGTTTCCGTGGGTGTAGTGCTACGAGTTCTAAGGCTAGAGTTTAGACTCTTGGGTAACGTATTAGCGTTTTCGTTCCCGTTTGTAGCAGGCGCACTATCTGATCTAGCAATACCAATATCAGCAAAGAATTTCTTGAATTTCTCAACGAACGTTGGCGATTTTGCTCTATTCAGGCTGTTTGTAAGTCTCTCATTCGTTTCTTGAAGATCGTTATCTATTCGAACTGGAATATTTGATAAGCTTTTATGCTTGTCGATGTTCGTTCGTTTTTGTACCTCTTCGTCGTCGTCTATATAAGGAAGGTACGGTAAATCTTGGAGGTTGTTTTCGTTTCTCGTGTCCACAGCCGCATCTTTGAGTATTTTAACTACAGACGTGTCTGCTACGTAAATCTGCGGTACGCTTGTACTAGTATTATCAGTTTGTATGCCACTATCTGCTAAACTGCCGTTTATATGTGAACTACCGGCACCTGTGCTTAATACCTTCGTCAGCTGGTCTGATAGAGATTCCGTTCTTTCAGCTATAGTCGACCTATAAACTGTATTTTCAGCGTATGACGTTCCTGGATTAGCTATATTTGAAGTATCGAACTCTATTCTTCTTTGGAAAGGTCGTCTGTCTATGTTCAAACGGTCTGATAATACTGATGGATACTCTGTTGGGAGCGGGGGATGTCTTTGGTTCCATGTAGACATGGTTGTGTCGGTGAAATCGCTCATGCTAGATCGAATTGACGATCTGGGTGAGAGTCTCGACTGTCTTATCAAGTCGGGGTTGTAATCTGTAATCGGCCTTCCGATGTACATGCGCCCTGGAAGAATTGCCGAGTCAATATCTGATATTTTATTGATGAGACTGATATTTTGATATGGGCCTGACCTTCCAAATCGAACCCTGATTAAAGGCCTTCAAATTTTCTTTACAAAAGCCTGATGTGCATTTATGTGCATAGTGAATTGTTTATGTCTGTGGTCTTGTTATGTCAGATTGTAGGCCTTTTATTTCTTATGAGTTCTAATCCCTTTTGTCATACATTTCAGTTTATTTGATCACACTCCTGACGACGTCATGCCGTTATCACGGACTTTAACACCAACACCGTTAGCACAAAATCACATGACAATTTTAAACCAAAAACGGACAATTTTGAACAAAGTACGGTTAAAACGAGCGAATTTCGCGTGAAAATAATACTAAAATTCAAATTTCGGAGCAAACTACTTTTAGATAACAAAAACAAAAAGGACAGTACGTGGTCATTCAACGGATAGGATTGGGTGTAAGGGGTGTGGGGTAAAAATAAACTGAAATGTATAATAAATAGGTATTAGGTTCTACAATAACTCACATTCTGTTAGGATTGGGTTATAACTACTTTAAAATAAAATGTTAAACCAACTAAATATTATTAGCAGCACTACAATCAAGATGACATGAAATAAACAACCCTAAGGACTTAAGAAAGGCTCTTTGGTCATGGAAAAATACCGTTTGGATTACGAAATGATTTTGATAAGGAAACTCTAAATTTTTACGGCTTATTATCATGTCAACTCTTTTATCTATGAATTTGAAGAAGGCTGGTTAGCATAACGAGCACGAAATCTTTTCCTATTACATTTGCCTGACATGAGATTTTTTTTTGTAATACCATTTACTTGAAATAAGGTAATATTTTTTTTACAAAGCTAAAAAGTAAGCTCTGCGCTCATTGATAAAATTCCGCTACCACACAGCAAAAAAACGTGCATGCAAATATGGGCTGAAACTCATTACCTTTACGTACATTTTACAGTGACATATCGCTTTCAACGAGTGATTCGCGAGCTGTCTGTCATCTGATGCCGTCAATATAAAAATCATCTAAATGTTACGAGTTTAAAGGCCATATTTGAATGCATATTTTTGTGTTGTGATGCAGCGGTGCTTTTCAGATGTGCGACAAGCTTTATAGAAAAGTTTGCTGGAGGATCTTGCTCAACGGTAGGGCAGAAATAGGCTTTCTTTGGTACCCAGAATGCTATCCAACATTCTATGGCCTCGTTCGAGGTAGAATTTTCGATATTAGATACAATGTGAAGGGATAAATTTCGACTCCAAAATCAGTGAACTACGTAAGTAACAAAAGCAACGAGACACCCGTTTTCAAGAAAGCAATACAATAATTTCTTTACACTAATAGTTTTAAGCAGATCAGGTCTAGTGACGATTCAGTCAGGAAATTTTTTCTTGAAAATTGACAAAAGAACCTGTTCAAAACTAATAAGCATTTCGATATACTGGGGTGAAAGGAGAGGGGGTATTTTAAGCTAGCGTCGACAGAACCGCACTGACAGTATTAAACGGATTTTAATATTCTTTGTATAGTTTGCCAAAGAAGTGCGTCGACTGATCCATACACGGAGCGGACGCATCGAGCTGTCAGCAATGCCTCTGATCCGTTTAGTGCGGATGATGTCATCATTCGTTTTCGGTCGGCAATCCGGTTGCTGCGGTTACAATGAGCACACCACCCGGCTTTGCGCTCAAAAAATCCGTCTGATGCGATTAGCGCGGACCGTTTCATGCCGGCCTGTCGACGCTAGCCTTTAATGAGAATATAATGGAACTGACAAGCGGGCTGTCACAGAAATTTAAACCTTTTAATAGTAGTTAGAAGAACTTGTATTGCTTATTTGAATGTGCACTTACGTAGGACACTTCTGAGATTCAAAAATCCGAATACCAAAACCTTTCTAAAAACACCAATTTAACATACCTGGCGTTTCAATCTCGTCCGATGGTCGTCCCTTCGCGATGCTCTTTCTCTTCGAGGGAGAGTGTTTCAGTGCTGCGGAGAGTAGGGGAGAGGTTAGAGAGGGTTTGAGAAGGCGGAGTGTTATTGTGATTGTTTATTTTTGCTGCTGGTTTTGCAAATATGTTTTGAACAGTTACTAACCTTACTAAACTCTGTCAACTTTAAGAATGGTTAAGTGGTGTTTTTTCTTGTTCTGACTGTCAGCAGAATAAAACAAACGACTCAAGGCTATTGCTTGAAGTTGAGAAAGTTTTAGGACAAGGGTCGTATGTAATTTAATAATGACTGAGAAGGTGTAAATTTTTTATGACTCATCAGCTCATCACAAAGAAATTTTTTTCCTTCTCAGAAAAATTTTTTACAACCACAATAACACTCCAACAAATTGACCAAACAAAAGAATTCGTTTATCTATAAAGCGATGCTGCAAATTAAATATATCAACAGCATTGCAAATGATAAATTGAAAATAAACTTTTAACTGAAAAAAACACTAAGTATCCATATTTGTAGATCAAATACGGCTCTGTCAGGGCCGTATAAATTTTTTAATTTCATAGCAAATTTTTACCGTAAATTTACAATCGAAAATTGGAAATTTGCGGTAATATTATTATCAATATTCAAATTTGTTTTTCTAGTATAGAAGTAATCTAAAAATATGAATGCAATCTAATCTTCTTGCATAGAAGATAACGAAATAAAAATAAATATCTATATAAAACAACGTGCTCAGTCCAGTCACACAAATGTCATTTCGGGGTCTAACTACGACATGGGTGTCCTATGCATATGAGGTGGATGATCCACACAATGGTTACTATGTACGGGGTAGGGAGAAATCTTGATGTGAAATTGTAGCAAACACTGAATTTTTTGAAGAACAACCATCAGATTAAACTTTAAAAATTTTGAGACAGCGCAATTGCAAAAAAAAACAAGGGTAAAGTAGATTTTTCTAGTGTAAGTAATTGAGATAAAGAACTCTTGTTTTACTAAAATGTTTAAGGGAGGTTCACTTTATGACAATATAAACAAAATAATTTGCTAAACATAGAGTCTTGAGTCTGACTCTATAAAATGAAAATTGACAACAATTTCACATCCTCAAAAAACACTTTACATAATAATCACAATCATCAAAACAGGGTCATAAATGATCAAACAGGGTAAAATGATCAAACAGGTTCAAACAGGGTACAACGATCAAACAGGATCAAGACATGCTAAACATCCCAAACGGGACTTACTTAGACCTCCACGGACGCGAGCGAGTATCCGATAACGGACAAAAAGTTTGAAAAAGAGAAAAAAACAAGATATTATTTCCGAAAAACACCAACAAGGGCCAAGGACATACATCCAGACCGGAGACAAAACAGTTCGTGCGTGTTCGTTAAACCGTCATGCTATTCAAAAGAAAAAAAAAGCATCCAATTCGAAAAAAATAACATGCCTAAAAACACAATTAGTTGCGTTATTCTTTTCTAAAACCTAGTAAAACGAAGGTGTTGGTATCCTATTACTCTAGTAAACAACAGAATGGTAACAACTAATAGAAAAGCTTTTTATATACAGCATCAGGGCTAATAACTCTTTTTCGTTAAATAAAACAACAAGGTAGAATCAATGTCAAGCTAGTTATCTTAGCTACCTTTATTTTAACTAACTTTGTTATTATCATAGCATATGCCTAATAATAAGACTATGCAAAATGATTTTTTAACTCAATATTTCATGGTCACCTAGAAGGCGAAGGATAACATTCCTGTCCATTCCTCGGCTTCTCGAATGAGAAATGATTTATAAGTTTTAAATTTCAAGGTCACCCATTTCTTAAGCTTGCTTATTTCTTGAACTATAGAAAGAAGCTTACTGTAATGAAATGAAGGTCCTAATTGCGATGTAAAACCAACACCTTCAAATCTACAAAACACACACGTGACGCAACAAAACCAAGGTTTCAAAATAATAAGAAATCTATGCTGTTTCATACTGACGCCATATGCCACGACACGGTTATTGTAAACGCAGATGAAATGCTTGCTTTTTGGTCTTGACTTCGGTTAAAGACATTTATTTATCATAAATAATATTAAATTCACATTCCAGAACAAATCTTTTATTCTATAATATTGTATAATGGCGTAATTTATTACTGACAAACAAAATTACAAAAAAGTCTTGAATGACATTGTGACCATGACACATGTTGCCAATAACAAAGAAGTAGCTTTGTTATTGGCAACTTGTGTCTGGTTTGTTATTCTTCTGCCAGTGTCCGGTTAATGGAACCGTAAATGGCATTTCACAGACATGGAAACTCTGCACGGCTATTTACTAGAAGCCTTCTGATCCAATGAATTTTCAAAAAAAAAATTTGCTTACTTTTGTGGATTGTCCAGCATCATTTTTTATTTTCCAGTTTTCATAATTTAAACAGATGGATTTAGACCAGTAAACAAATTTATTAAATTTATGTTAAATGTTTTATTTATATGCCGGTCTTATCAAGTGGGATCTAAATCTTTTTACTTTTACGTTAAAAAAAACCTATCTTTGAAAAGTAGTTCTAACTCTTACAAAAATATAATTTAAAAACAATAAAAACAGTGTATTCTAACTATGGAACTAACCAAAACTTATAGTACAAAAGTCAGACCAAAAAAGCAAAAGCATTTCAATGATTTCGCGTGTGGTGGCCCTTATTATGCTATTCCTTTATTATTTACAATGTTTGCGCAAATTATTATTTTTCTACAATAACAAGAAAACCCATAGAATTTTCGCTACTTTTAAACTTTCAATAATTTAAATTTTACTAGCTCCCACAGATATTTGCTTTTGACACGTTACTTTAAATCAAATTTTTAAAAGAATATTATGAAATTTGCCATTTGCCATGTTTTGAACAAACTTCGTTCGATAATTCAAATTTCAAAATAGATACCTTACGAAAACTCGAAATTTAATCTAAAACTTTAAGTACCATACAAATTTTCAATAGTGAGGTATAAAATTTGCAACTTTGCTATTATATATAAATTTCTTATTAAAAATTTGCGCAAACAATTCACAAAGCTTCAGCATAATATCTCTAACACAAAATGCCCTACAGTACCTATGTAACTGGTCACAAGGGTCCTAAACTTGCGGTGGTTTCCTTTGATCTCGGGGAGATCCACTGAAGGGACAAGTTTAGAGGGTTAATTTAGTTTTTAGCTTGGTTCGGTTTGATGCTCAAAGAAATTTGGAATTTCGCTTTGAAATCACACCGAAGGTTTTGAAGGAAACGTATACTTTTGTGGGTAAATCTTGAAGATCTACAAATGTAAGCAAATTCAATTTGGGCCAGAAATTTTAACGTTTTGAAAGATTTTTTTAGTCCGAGTAAATTATTCGTGGCTAGTAAATCTCAGAATCCAATCCTTGAAATGTAAGATTGCGAAAGCTAATGAAAACTCAGCATGGCCCCTCATCTCATTGCGATTTTATTGCTTCAATAACGGTGTCAAATTAAACCCACAAAAATATACGTTCAAAATTATATTACTTACTTCTACACATTTAATATAAAAACAGACTCCAAAACTATCAAAACTGGTCGCTGATAATTGAGAATAAAATCTGATATCCTTATAATTTTCTTTGTATTTATATTTAAGGTTGTTGACCTTTAATTTTGGAGTCTAAAAGCAACTTACTCATCCATCGGAAAAGGAGACACAATAATTAGACAATGAGATTAGCTTACTATGGGAATTTGACATTTATAATTACTAACATAGGAATCAATATGTAATACTCAGGACTTTTTGGAGGTAGCTGAATGATTTTAGCTTTACTTGAATCAAGGAAAAACATTATTTTGTGTTCAAACGGATTTGACAAGAAAAAGTTCATATATACTTTTTGTAGAATTTTATAAAATCTTGATTATGACTTTGAGGGTATCAATAAATTATATTAGTAAGATAAGGTGTATTCTTCATTAAAAATATTATGAAATTTCTCCTTTAAAGAAAACATTAATAGTTTTTTGTTATCTACAATATTTATAAATTATTTGCTACACACAAAACTGTTAGCTGCTAGATGATCCAATAATCACCATATAAGTTTTTCTCTGAGTGATTGGATGTAATTAAAAATAAATTAATAACATTTTGCTTTCTTTAATTTTTGCCATCTTTACTTTGGTTCCTAGAGTTATAGGTAGGGAATTTATAACAATAATGTATCTCAATGTACCTGTTAGGGTTACTATTATACTATATATATAATATATATACTACAAGTATAAAGACCGACGTTATTTTCAAATTCGATTAGATAATCCCATTATTTCCCACTGGCAGTATAATATCTTTTCAATTCCGTTTGAACAGCGCCACAGTAATATAAACCTAAATACCTTAAACCTAAGAGTCATAAAAGAGTAACACTTACACGAAGGTATCTTCTTGAAGACCGTTTTAGCCATGAAATCGAGGAAACGTTGCGCGTAGAAACTTGGCCGGTGGACCGATACTGTATCCTGAAATGTACAGTTCTATCATCAGCAATGCTAGACATTTACTCACTGTATTTTTAGGGTTCCGTACCTCAAAAGGAAAATAGGAACCCTTATAGGATCACTTTGTTGTCCGTCTGTCTGTCAGTCTGTCAACCCCCTTTTCTCAGGAACGCTTGGAGGTATCGTTTTGAAATTAACATCAAATACTCGTCCATAATTTCTTGGCTTCAAGAATATTTCGAAGGTTCGAAGGGAGTCACATGCACAAAAAACCTACCTTTAAGGTACTTCCCGTAGACCTAGAATCATGAAATTTGGCAAGAATCAAAGTCTTATAGCACAAGTAACGGAAAAAACCGAAAACAGTAAATTTGTAGTTTATTCATAAGTACTTTTGTCAAAAGTACTTTTGATTCTCGCCATACACCAAAACCTACAGGGTACTTCCCTTTAACGTAGAATCATAAATTCTGGCAAGAAGCAAGGTCTTATAGCACAAGTACTTTAAGTATTAAGTAAGTATTATTATTATTATTATTTATGGGACAAAAAGTGGCCTATGTGATTTTTCAGGTCTAGACCTAAAGCTATGAAAAATTTAAAGCGGATCCGTTGAGAAGTTTTGGCGTGACGAAGTAACAAACATCCACCCATCTATCCATCCATCTAAACTGTCGCATCACACTAATTTTAAAAATGCGAAAGTGATGTTTAGATGCACATAATGTATGGATGAATGGATGTTTGTTACCTCTTCACGCGGAAAGAACTGAACGGATCGGACTGAAATTCCATATAAGTAGTTCTAAGCCTCGAATAAAACATAGCCTACTTTTTATCTCATAAATCAGTTCGCATGAGATAGAAATAACCTTCAAACGTTTCCATATAAACAACGCGTGTAAAGCCGAGGACAGAAACTAGTTTATAATATTATTGTGGGTCTGCATGCTGTCCCGCTCTCATCTTCAAGTTGGGCGGCTCTTCCGAAAGCGTGAGGATTGAAAAGGGGGGTGGGTACCCCCTTTTTGACGGATGATCCATGCAGGTTAGAGACAGGTTAAAGGTGAGGGTCTAAGAAGACAGTACTGACCCCATCATGTATCATGCTCTTCCACGTGTGCTCCAGTTTCTTCCGGAAGCGGTAGGACTGGAGAATGTCGATGATGCCCAGGAATAGGAGGAGGCGTTCGCCGCGCGCGTTCCTAGCGGGAATACCACCCGGGCTGTGGAAGAATTATGTAGGTATAGTTAGCGTCAAACATCTTAATTTTTTATAGTGCGTTAGCCTCACACTCTGGCTAATTTCTAAGAAATCAAATAATATCGCAAAAAATTTTGACTTCGATGGGACTTGACTCTCTACTACTCTCGTATCGAGTGGACGTGTGTACGGAGCTACCGTTTCATTTAATTTTGATTTTTACTTTGCTCAAACTCAACCCGGGTCTTTGCTTGAACGTGCTTATCGGCCCCTCTCGTTTCTTCTCGTGGCTGGCGCCGTTGCCCTTGTCGGCCATTTTGAAGAGGGTCGGACTTCTCGTTCCTCGAGGAATTGCAACTATCGGCCGCTCTCTTTTCTACCTGAGACTATCGCCGTGCTGCCTGGAGGCCATCTTGGACGGTGTCGGACCTCTCCTTTCTGTTGCGTCGGCTGCCTTCGGTGTTGCGTCGGGTGACCGATGCCGTGGTTGATTTCCGTGAGTGCCTTTGACTATTTGTGGTGGCGCGGCGGCTTGCCTCTACAAGCGCAGTTTGACTGCACAATTTGAAGGCGGTGCAGGGACGCGAACCCGGTGCCTCGGCGTCTGGATCCACCGCTGCTGCCGCTGAGCCAATGAAGCGTGTGACATCGGTGCGAATTTAGACCCCACTTTACAATTTGCTTGCCCACTATCCTTCACTGATATTGCATTAACGTGCTATAAGCTATGCTTTGCTGCGGTTGTAAAACGATTATAAATAGCAAAGACTATTTAAAATGTAACAATTGTTCGTCTGAATATTGCTATCTGTGCCTCAACTTAACGGTGGAGTCAATTGAACAACTCAGCATTGAACAACTAGCTGCTCTTAGTTGCCCGTCTTGCCAGAATGTTACTCGGCGAAAAAATAACGACGATACTCCGGTTAAACAACGACATCAACTCCTTAATGAAACTTTGAACCTGTCGTTTAGCCAAGTGCCGAACGATTCGCAGAAGGAGGTTGCTATGAATATTCCGTCAGGCTCCACGATGAGAGATCAACCAGTTACAATGGAAAGTATTAGTCAACTTTTCGATTTAAAATTGTCAATGGGATCTGCATTTGTAACTAACTTGCGTTCAGCACTAAAGAAAGATGTGGAAGAACTGGTTGCCGTGGAAGTGAGCCGTGCCGTTGAGCAGATGAAAGTTGATTTTTCTGTCACTACAGAATTTATTACTGAGGAGCACAAAGACATAAGATCGGAAATTATTGAGAAAGATGCCCGGATTAAGCAGTTGGAATCTGAGCTAGATAAAACTAATGACAGTCTCTCCAAACTTCAAAATCGTCTGTCAATAGTTGAAAAGATCTCCCGTGATCACAATCTAGAGATTCATGAAGTACCTGAGAATAGGACCGAGAATCTTGTGGCTCTATTTAAAAGTCTTTGCGAGACATTACAGGTGGTAGTCTCTGACAGTGACATTCGTACATGCCGCCGAGTGGCGAAACTGAACTTAGACTCCAAGAGACCGCGGAACATTCTTGTGACTCTGTCGTCTCAACGTCTTCGTGACACAGTCCTCTCTGCTGTCACGCGCTTCAATAAAGCTCACTCTGGCGATAAGCTGTGTCTTGCTCACATGGGTTTCCCAGGCGCTACCTCAAGAGTTTTCTTGAGAGAACACTTGTCTTTTGAAACTAAAGAACTGTATAGCTTTACTAGAAAATTTTGTAAAGATTATAATTATAAGTTTAACTGGGTACGTTATGGTCAAATTTACATACGCAAGGACGAGAAGAGTCCGGCTATTTTAGTTAAAAACACTCAAACTTTAAGTGATAAACTAAAATCCGAGTAGTTCATTTAGGAATATAGTTTTCCTGTAAATTCGTATTTGTTATCTAGTTATTAATTTTATTTCATCTACAAAACCAATGCTTACTGTTTTTTATCAAAATGTCAATAGATTTCGAAGTAAACTGGCTCAATTTCAATTAAATATCCTGAACTCTAATTTTGATGTCATATGCCTGACAGAAACTAATCTGAACAGCAGCGTTTATGACGCAGAAGTAGTTGACTCGCGCTATAATATATTCCGAAGAGACCGCGAAGAAAGTTGCTCTGTCAAACGTGAGGGTGGTGGCGTTTTATTAGCTGTTTTAAAAAAATACCAAGTTATCCGACAGGTTTCTTGGGACAGCAACATGGAGGACATTTGGTTATCCATCTTGCCTGAGTCTAAGGGTGCCCCACGCCTGAACATATGTGTTTGTTACCTTCCTCCTGACTTAAATATTAAGAAATTAGAAGATTTTTACTCTAACTGTCAAAAGATTATTTTAAACGATTTTCCTGATGATAATTACATTTTAATTGGAGATTTTAATACCCCTGATTTTGTACATTCAAATAAGACTTCAGATGTTACTTTAAGGAGCAAAAAAAGCACTCTTTTACACGAATTATTAACTCTTTGTAATTTGAATCAATTTAATAATATAACTAACACCAACGGTCGTCTATTAGATTTAGTTCTTTCAACGCTAGAGTCGATTACGGTTGACGTGACGTCTGCCATGAGCCGCGAGGACCAACATCATCCCGCTATTTCGATTAACATACCCTTATTACACGCTTACAAAGGACTTAAGCGCCGTAATTCTAGGATTCTCAACTTTTCAAAATGCAACTTATTAGAAATTAAATCTGAACTTAAGTCGATTGATTGGCAGACTACACTGAGTTCCTCTGACGTGGACAAGTGTGCTGACACTTTTTACGATATTCTTTTCACAATAATTAGGAGACACACACCGTTAACTTGCTTAAAGGAATCGTCATACCCTATTTGGTATAGCAAGCCCTTGATTAAATGTAACGAAGAAAAAAATAAATTCCATAAGCTGTTTAAAAAATTTGGTAACCCTAGAGACTATGATACGTTTTCACTTCTCCGAGAAAGATGCAAATCACTGGCCAATGAATGCTACAAGAATTATTTGTTATCGACTGAAGAAGCTATCCAAACAAATATCAAGTCATTCTGGAGGTTTGTTAATAATAAGAAAGGCCAAGTCTCTATACCACAAACGATGTCTTATAATGGCGTCTCATCGTCCAGTGGTCCTGATGTTTGTCAATTGTTTTCTACTTACTTTAGTTCGGTGTTTGAGAGTAACTCTAGCCAAATAAACTGTAGTGAATTCCAAGATATCGGTGGATTTTATAACACGCTCTCTAGCGTTTGTGTAAGCGAAGGAGATATTTTGCTTAAAATCAAGCAGTTAGACAAAAATAAAGGACCCGGTCCTGATTTGATCCCCCCATCATTTGTTAAAGGTTGCGCTGAAGAACTAGTTGTTCCTCTCTGTGTAATTTTTAATAAATCTCTATCAGCAGGTATTTTTCCTACGCGCTGGAAAACAGCACACATCATCCCAATTTTTAAATGTGGTGATAAATCGCGCTGTGAGAATTACCGTCCAATAAGTATATTGTCCTGCTTTGCTAAATTATTTGAATCTCTTGTGTATGGCCATCTCTACAATCACATAAAACCTGTAATATCAGAAAATCAACACGGCTTTGTTAGAAACAGATCAACGGTGAGCAACCTTTTGGAATATAAACATTACCTTTGTCAATCCTTTGCGAAAGGTGGTCAAGTCGACTCAATTTATACCGATTTTTCAAAAGCTTTTGATAAGGTTGATCACGCCTTACTGTGCCACAAGCTGTCACTTTATGGCGTCCATGGAAGCTTATTCCGTTGGCTGTGTTCTTACTTAGATAAAAGAAGTCAGCTGGTGGCGTTGAAAGGCTTTATTTCATCGCCTGTAGAAGTGACCTCTGGTGTTCCCCAGGGGTCCCATTTAGGACCTCTACTATTCGTGATATTTATAAATGATTTGATTCAGCGTCTTTCTTGTAATTGTCTCCTATATGCGGACGATTTAAAAATATTTAATACTATCACTAACACTGCTTATTGTAAGACTCTACAAAATGATCTTAACACGTTGTCTCGATGGTGCATTAGTAATCACATGTTCTTAAACGTCAGTAAATGTTTTACCATATCATTCACGAATAAACGCAATAAGATTACTTACGATTACCACATTAACGGACATGTTTTGAATCGTTCGTATGTAGCTAAAGACCTGGGAATTTATTTTGATGATAAGCTTTCTTTTCGGCCGCATTACCAACATATTACTTCTAAAGCTAATAAACTATTAGGGTTTGTCTTCAGATCAACTAAGGGCTTTAAAAAACTCCATAGCCTCCTATACCTATTCTTTGCCCTTGTCAGAAGTGTTCTTGAATATGGTAGTCCTGTATGGTCTCCGAACTATAAAGTTCATAGTCACGAAATTGAAAGGGTGCAAAGAAAATGTCTACGTCTGTTATGCTTTAGAATGCATCCAGGTCGTTCTAGCCTGAATTACGAAGACAGACTATCAAAATTCAATGTCCGGTCCTTGGAAACCAGACGTGTTCATTTCGATCTCATCTATTTATATAAAATAATACACGCAATCATTGATTCCTCCAAGCTGTTATCAGAGATATCTTTTAATACACGATTTAGTGCGCGCAGGTCCAACACAACCAACCTCTTTGCTTTGTTAACTTATAAAAACAATATCTCGTTTTACAACCCCCTAACCCGAATGGCCCGCCAATACAATGATTTAGCTCAGGATAACATTATACTTGACGTTTTTGTTCCCAAATTGAGCCAGTTTACCCGAACCTTAAAATCAATTAAATTAAATTAAACTCCTAATACTAAACATACAATGGTCTAATTGCTGGTAGGTGTGATCAAACGCTTACTTATGATTAGGCTATGGTATCCCTTTATTCTGTTTTATATATATATACACCATATTTTTTATATTGTGAATTTTTTGCTCTACATGTTTTGCTCGTAAGATTCTCTGTATGCACATAATTTGTGAAATAATCAAGTTCTGAACCAATTTTATTTAAGTTTTGTATATTCTGTGATTATTTTATGTTTTGTGCGTCTAAATAAATAAAATAAAAATAAACTTGAACATCCTTCCGTCAGTACGGGAATGTGCTAACCAACTACACAACGAGGTCGAGTGACGTAGGAGTCGAAAATCTTTGCTACTTTCTCCGGACTGTAGCGCCGTTAGCTCCACCTACAGGGTAAATATTGACGTTTATCAGTTCCTGTTCAAAGATTAAAGTTACGTTTAGTTCGTTTGACGAGTGGTGTCGCGTTGCTCAAAATCTAAAGTCTTTGTTTTGGGTTCAAGTCCCGTCGAAGTAAAAAAATTTTGGGATATTATTTGATTTCTTGTCAAACATCTTGTCCTCCGAACAAAGTGGCAAAGATGCGCAGAACGCAAGTCTTACACTATTTTGGTCTAACAATACTTTTTACCTTCAGGGCAGTCGCGTCGATTATTCACTGTAGTTTTTGTTTCAAGCAATGAAAGAGTGAGACAGAGCTATACGAAGCTGTACCTACCTATCTTTTTCGCCGGCTGCGTTGTCGGCGGCATATAAAATGGGCTAGTGTCATTAATAATTCTAATTCGTTCGTCAGATAGATTATCAGAAGATATCGGACACGTATTTTTTCTTTTCTCCATTAAACAAAAACTGATGAAGACATAGCCAGTCAAAGTTCCGCGTGACGTCACACCTTGCTAAAAAGTGTCGCAAGGTGTGACATCACTCGGAACTTCATCAGCACCCACTCCCAAACCTAGAGGCGCTTTATTTTTGACATTACTTGTTCGATTGACAAAAGAAAAAAAATGTGTCCAATATCTTCTGATAATCTAACTGACGGACTAAATAGAATAATATTTTTTTACCCAGGTCACTAACCTATTAAATGTGTGTATACCTGCGCAAACTTCCCACTCTCGCTGCCCGTCACCGGAATAGTTGTTTGGCGCCTACTCTAAGTAAAGTTTTGACAGCGCACGGGTGTTTTTATAGTTAAATAACTTAGCACAGATACCTACGACCTCACTGGCGTAGCAGGCGAAGGTCCGGCGAAGGATGTTGCGGGTTAGATTCCCTCTAAGGCACAAATGTTTATACGATCTGCAGATATTTGATCCGGGTATTGCATTTTTTCTATGCACATAGAATAAAAAATATCTTTATACTACACCTGCTCGGAAAGTTGCCTATTCTTTAACCATTAATAGAATAGAAAGTATGTCTTTGCAGGCCTATAGGAAACCGGGAGGAAAAACTCTATGGAATTTCATTTCTCACGTGTTTTAGCGGGAGGAAAAAGTGTATGGAAATCCATTTCTAACGTGTTATTTTTTTTTAATTTCCTAAAAGATCGGCCGGTAGCTATGGTTATTTTCGTTCGGTCAAACGACAAAAAGTTTTTACTCCAAGTCCATTAGGCCTCCTCCGATTTCCGAACAATATTTTGAAAAAAGAACCCAAGGCTGGCGCGGTCAATGAGGTTTTACCAACATCATTGGGCGCGGTAAGTTCTTCTAAATTTCAGTTAATAATTAATTCTGCTTTTTATTTTCCTCGAAGGTGTAGTATAAAGCACTATTTATCACTCGGCAGAAAGTGCGATTCCTACCTCGTGTGTTTTAAGGCCCTCGGCTGCGCCTCGGGCCCAAAACGACACACTCGGTAGGAATCGACCACTTTCTCGCCTAGGTGTAAAATGTACTAATCTATGTATTAGGTATATCAGTTATACATACTTGACCACATAATTTTTCCTGCTCACTTGGCTAGTATCCACTGAGATTGGCCACCGTAGTCATTTATCATCATCAGTTATCTAGTACCCATAACACAAGCTCTGCTTAGCTGATGCTGTGTGGATTATCCAGCATTATTTTTTAATTTTTAAAAGGGTAACTTACGGCACATCTTCCTCTTCATCTATAGGCTCGCTTTCAGCCTGGATGCTCTCCATCGCGGTGGAATGGGCCACCAGCCGCTGGCGGTTGATAGACCTGGAATATCAAAGCAGAACCTCTTAGTATGCACACGCCACAGCATGCCATTTTTTTTCGTGAATACAACTTCTTTTTGAACTGATGGTATGTGATGATGTGTCACGAAGGTCTAGAAGACCTATTTACTATCGTCTTGAAGATGGATGGATGTTAATAAGCTCCTAAGAAAATGAAATCCTGTCTGGTGCAGTGCATCAGCATTGCCATACAGCGGGGCAATGCAGCCAGCGTCATGGGGACGCGACGACTGGTATTGATATGGATCAGTTGAGATACCTGTAGATTGTTTGCAACTGTCTGCAGTTAACTCAACTGTTTCAATTGTTTATACTAGTTCTTATTTTTTTCCATTATTTAATTGTATTTTTGTTCTTAAAAAAACATTTTAATTACAATTACAAGTAGCCTGCAATATTCGGTTAGGCAAAGGCAAGAAACTGATACCCGATTTTTAATAAAATAAAAAAATGAAAAGTCTTTCAAACGGACAAGACCAGCCTTTCAAATTCAATTATAATTTATATCATTCAAGGTACAAAAGTTTTGCAATAAAGAATGAAGTGAAATTATTTTCACTATAGCCGGTGATATAGCTAATAGAGCGAATGTTAGCATTATATGGGCTCCAAATCTTTGAGGAGCTGATCATTTTATTTAAAAAGACTTATTTTCATTTGTACTACAAATTATCACAATGATGATTTTATTCACAAGTAAATTTTGATAAGGTTTGGGATACGGTACCATTAGCGTACCAAATGGTTCGTGTGCACAATGCTACTCCGTCGTCACAGGTTTATTTCCGAATTTGGTTGATGCTCCATCGTGCGTCAGTCATTCGTCATGAATTTCGATTTTATCTTACCATGGTAATATTATTTATCAACCTCATCTCAAAAGCCTCTATTGGTCCACTGCTGGACGCAGCTTCCCCTGATAAGCGCCTTAAGGCCAGGTAGTCCTGCAGCAGTAGGCGTAAGGGAAAATGCTCGCCTGCCAAGCCGCCACGCTCGTGTTTTTTGTAGTTATTGAAACATGGTGATTACGAAAATCATTTTATCAAGTCAAACTCTGCGAATTTGTTTAGAAATATTAAGTGTCCTTAGTTGAGTACAAAAAAAAGTGTGATATCGGTAGTTCGCTAGTCATAGTATTGAAAAAACGTTCGAAAAAGGGGTAACTTTGGGATTACTTTCTATCGAGTGAAGTTCATTAGATTTTGTAACTGCCTGCCAACAAAAATGCGGCCTCTGCTGGCCTACCCAGCCTTAATGGTTTTATCTAACAGGGGGTAGTGCCCATAATATTCACGCTGGGCATGCGGGTTGGGGATCGCAGTTCGGTGGTAGAATTGTGCTGCAGGGGGCGCTGTTGCCCGCTCCCGGTGTATATCCCTTAGTCGCTTCTCTAGACACCCGCAGGAAGAGTTGGGGTGGTGCAAATTCTAAGCCAGCACCACACAGCAATAATTTATCAAACAGACAATTAATTGTCGCGACTCACAAAGCGATAAATTTTCAACCAAATCCCGCACAAGATAATCATAACAAGACATCACAATTTCCACTCCCAGAAACATTATTTAAGGCGCATACCCGACCCAAATCAGCGTCACCTGCTATTTTATCTTATTACTAGCTGCTGCCCGCGGCTTCGCCTGCGTAGTTCCCGTTCCCGTGGTAATTCCGGGATAAAACATAGCCTATGTCCGTCTCCTGGTTCTAAGCTGCCTCCCCACCAATTTTCAGCCAAATCGGTTCAGCCGTTCTTGAGTTATAAATAGTGTAACTAACACGACTTTCTTTTATATATATAGATTATGTTAAACAAAGGAATTTGCAAAAATCGATTTTGCTGTTTGTGATACCTATCATAAGCTTATTTTTAATGCCTCTGTAAAAGTTTTATTTCGTAAAGTGTAGGCAGAGATGCGAAGTTGCTCTTTTTGGCCAAGATGGTGAGCATAGTAAAGTACATACAAAAACACCCACAACCTAAAATAGATTTTTTAGAAGCGTTATTTTACCCGACTGCGCAAGAAGGAGGGTTATGTTTTTCTAGAGTATGTATATATGATTTACAAATCATTCAACAACCTAAATACTACTAAATATTAACACCTATACCCCAGTCTTCTTTTTGAAGATTTCTTTAAGTATTTTCGGATATTTTCTAATGGAGATTATCATCATGCATTGTTCAGCCACCAAATAGGTCCCATAATACAAGTTATTTTAATCTGTGGTCATGCAGAGTACCTTTCAGGACATAGATTAGTGATTTTGGACTAATTACAGATGTTAATATACTAAATTTAATTTAGAAAGATTATAATTATAACCCGGGTGAATTAACACGACACCTGGCTCGGAACTCGATACTTCATCCGTTGCCAGCGCGGCGCCCCGCCGTCGCCGTGCGAGGGCTCTAGCGATAGCATAACAGTTGTTAAACGTGTACAATTTTCGAGTTATTCTCTTGCTGTTATTTGCTATTAATATTAGATTTTTGATAAATTTTGTTCGAACCAGGTGGCATGTTAATTCGCCCGGGATATACATGACAATCAACAATTGGACTAAAATCTGATTAAAATGGCTTTTAACAAAAAAAAATAAGTCGATCATCAGTTAACTTTTAACTGCTAAATTAGAAAGAGACAGAACTATAAAATTCAAGTGACAATGATGGCGTGTTAGACAGAGACAGTGGCAATATTTCAGCGTGAGTCAAATGAATTCACTTAAAACGCTAAATGAGAAAGAGACAACTATAACATTGTGGAGGCGTGTTAGACAAAGACAGGTAGTACGTTCAAGTGAGTCATATAAATTTATTGCTAAATTGGAAAGAGACAGATCTATAACATTCAAGTGTAAGTGCAGGCGTGTTAGACGGAGACAGCTAAAACATTCAAGTGTGAATCATATACATTCACTATAATTGCTAAGTTAGAAAGAGACAGAACTATAACATTAAAGTGTCAGTAAAGGCGTGTTAGACAGAGACAGCATTCAACCACACACCTGACATACAATTGTGAATCATATAAATTCACTATAATTGCTAAATTAGAAAAAGACAGAACTATGACATTTATAAGTCAGTGGAGACGTGTTAGACAGAGACGGCATTCAACTACACACCTAACATTCAACTGGAATCATATAAATTCAGTATAATTGCTAAGTCAGAAAGAGACAGAACTATAACATTTAAGTGTCAGTGGAGGCATGTTAGATAGAGACAGCATTCAACTACACACCTTAACATACAATTGCGAATCAAATAAATTCACTATAATTGTTACATTAGAAATAGACAGAACTATAACATTCAAGTGTAAGTGGAGGCGTGTTAGACAGAGACAGCTAGTACATACAGGTATGAATCATGGCATCTTAAAAAAGGACTTTCAATGGCGTGTAAGACATACAGCATTCAAGTGATTCGAGTTAAGTACGACAAAGATAGAAATGATTCAATAGTGAATTTGTGATTTATTCAAGGCATCTTAGACAAGGACAACTAGAACATCCAACGGCGTGTTAGAAAAAGACAGCGTTATGAACAAAGCAAGGACATTTAACGTCTTATTAGAAAGAGTCATCAACATTCAAGGCATGGCCAAAACCGCTAACATTCAAGGCATCGCCAAAACCGCTAACATTCAAGTGTCAATAAATGTTAGAGGGAGAAAGCTATAATATTCAACGTGTTAGACAGAGACAACATAAAAATTATTCGTACTGTGTGCGTTTGACTTGTGCATTGAAATCCTCCTTGGCACCAGATCTGAAATATTACCTTCACCTTAGGATAAGAAGTCTTTAAAATACATAAAATTAACACGAAATATATTAAGATATCGGCTGCCCGTGGTTTCGAACGCTCTTTTACGGGATAAAAAGCACAAAGTACCACACTGTCGAATTCCTTTGAAATCCGTTCCGCCGTTTAGGCGTGAAAAGGCAACAGACATAAATATAAATTCGAAAGTAACACAAACAGTAAAAAAAAAAAAAAAAGTAACACAAACTTTCGAATTTATAATATTAGTTTTAAATCCATCATGGTTATTAACACTAAAGTCAATTACAACGGGATATTTACCATGTTTTGAGCTTTCCAATATTACGGCACAGTTTCATGCGCCATGATCACGGAATAACTGAGGGCACTGCGGGTGAGTTATTGGCAGATATATCGATCTGCCCGCATTTTTTGTCTTTTGCTACGAAAGTTACTACTACCAACGGTTTCATTATCGAAAGCTCAAAACTCAAATCATGGTAAATATCCCGTTGTAAATAACTTACTAATATTACTATGGATCTTAACGTACAATATAACGTACAAATTAAAATAAAATAAAATAAAATAAAGTACATTGACTAAGCTCATTCTGTCAACCTGCTTGTGAAGGAAATTCAGATTATCATATTGTAAGTATTCATTTCTTTTTCTGTAAACAAATATCTCATATCTAAGGTTTTTTGTTATTATAGTGCGTAACCCCACACTCAGGGTAATTTCTAAGAAATCAATTATCGCAAAACGGCGCTAGAGTCCGTAGGAAGTCGCAGAGATTTTCGACTCCTACGTCACTTGACCTCGTGGTGTAGTTGGTTAGCACATTCCGGTAATGACAGAAGGATGCGGGTTCAAGTCCCGTCGAAGTCGAAAATGTTTGCGATATTATTCGATATCTAATTTCATTATCAATATAAATTAAAGAGCCTATAGCTCTTATGGGTGCAATGAGGCAATTTCCTCCACTTTACTCTTTCCAATACGGTCTCTTTTACTTCTTTATACGACATGACAACGGCTTTCTCCTTGGTTTTTCTCATATACTTAACTAGCTTCTGCGCGCGGCTTCGCACGCGTTGTTTCTATGTAAACGTTTTAAGGTTATTTATATCCCATGGGAACTGATTTATGGGATAAAAGTCGCCTATGTTTGATTCCAGGGTTAGGCTTACAAACATCCATCTATCCATCCATCCATCCAAACTTTCGTATTTATAATATTAGTGTGATAGTGTGATTCTTGGACTTCTCCTTCCTCGTCTTCCTTCTACTTTTACTTCTATGATGTTTTATTTAATTAAGTATCAATAAAAAAAAATGTTAGGATATGCTGGGACATTCCGTGAAAACCTTTTTCACGGAATGATCAAAAAAAAAATCAAAATGGTATGATAAAGCTACAGGATGATTGTTTTTCTCGTGTAACGGGTTCGATTCCCGGTTCAACCATGTAATTATTTAAATATCTATAAATGCAGTTTAAATTGTTTGTTAAATTCAAATAATGTCTTCTTTCAGTAAAATGTTCCATCTACAATATTCGAGGTACTTTCCCTCCATATGGCATACCCGTGGGACGCCCTGTATATTCACTTCTACTTGCGTTTATAATATTAATATTAAAGTTTTGATTTGGCGAACAATTACCTAGTTCTGTTAAGTCCTTTCCTGGGCTCCGCTTCGGGATCGTCCTCGGAGTTAGCGGAGTCGTTGCGGGTTCGAGCCGTGCTTTTCTCACGCTGCGCTTCATCTAGGTTATGGATGCCAACTAGTAGGGAGTAGTCCATGATCTGAAGATAAAAATAATTATATTAAGGAGGTTTGAAGATCTTTGTATGGAAGATGGGCCATTTGATTTTTTTTTTTCAATATCGCCCCGTTTGAGTAGTGTCCAGAAGCGTCGGGTTTCTGAGATATTCACAGATGAAAATAACTATATTTTTTCATCATTCTTTGACATTACCATACAGAACATTTTTTATTTGTTTTGGTGACTTCTATCCAAATATATAAATTTGATTGTACGCCGCGATTTTGAAAAAATAAACAAAATAGTGAACGATGTTAGGGCCACCCTCCATGCAAAACTCACAGTTAAAAGTTTTATATTATATAGATGACACTAAAACAAAGTTTCTAAGAAAGAAAATTACAATAAAATAAAACAAACAAATTATAACTATTTAGTATTTACAATTGAAACAATTGAGCTAGCAAAAACTTGTTTTTAATAAACTCATTTAGGAAATATATTTTGTAACCAGATAAGATTACAAATCACATCATCCTGCAGACTGTAGCAAACAGTAGACGAGCGTTGGTTCCTCTGATGAACTTTACTCATCGGGACATTTACAAAAACGGGACTAGATTATAAATAAATAAATAAATAATGCTTGACAATTCTAGCCCCAAGCTAAGCAGAGCTTGTGTCATGGGTACTAGATAACTGATATACTTAATACAATACACTACATAGATAGATATTTTATTATACATAGAAAACACCCAGACCAACGTAATAAATATCTGCAGATAGTACACAAATTAGTTCAGAGGCGGGAATCGAACCCGCAACCTCCTGCGTCGCAGGCGGACCTTCGCCCGCTGCGCCACGGAGGAAGTCGAAATTATGTTGGGCCTTTTATCAGTCAACGGGAGTAAAGCATTTAAGACCTTATGCGTCTTACCTTAAAGCTCTCCAGCACGCGACAGTCTCGCTGCATGGTCTTGATGAGCGCAGTGTATGTGTCCGCCTCAAGGAATATCCCTTCAGTATGGTGTTCCATGAAGTCTAGATCCTTGTATGTTGGTGAGTTTTTCTGCCGTTCTGATTTGTTCGCCTAGAATAGATAATTAGTTTGGTAACTGGAACTTGTTACATGTTTTTACTTGCATTAAACTTTTTTCTGGTATTTGTATGGTGTGTTGTGATGCACGATTGACGCCCCCTTCACACAGACACAGACGCTAATATGTGACAATAGCTTTGTTAGATCTGAATCAATAACAACCCTATCCGCAGTGAAGCGCCTCCTCCCCCGAGACGGGAAAGTAAAATGTGACAGTAGGTTAGTTGGATCTAATTTGTTATCTGTCATTTTCTGACGGTGTTCTGTCATTTTGTCTATCGTCAGTAGGTAATTTGAATAAAACAGCTGTTGTCACTTGACAACTGATTTAAAAAAAACCATGAAACGCTCTGTGCAAGTGCTCTGCTCGGGGCGTTTCATGGTTTTTTAAGAATTTAGAAACTTCCCAACGGCCGATCAGCGGCCAGCTCCTATATCCTGTAAAATAAAAATTAGCTTCTGTGTAGAACATGAGCTAATTATGGACAGTAGATTTGATTTACGGCCTCGATGCCGCTGTTGGGTTTGTTGAAGAATTTTCTACGTCTTATCATGTTACTTAAGGACTGACCTTCCTCTTATAAGTGGACCCCTTGAGATCGTACTTCTGATGCAGCCTCACAGCTGACGGCAGGATGTTGTTCATGGCAACTAGACGCACATTCTTACTGTTGCATTGGTAGCAGTAGAGGCCGAAGAATTTTGGCAGTAGTGTGCGTGGGTTCTGAAAATACAAGCGAATTTTTACTTGTTTGTAGAATGGGACGACTTAGGACGCCGGAGGGCGTCCTACGCCCTCCGGCCACGTGAGATGACGACCTGCGAAAGACTGCAGGAGGATGCTGGATCCAACAAGCTGAAGACAGGCGCTTATTAGGGGGGCCTATGTCTAGCAGTGGACTAATATAGGTGGATGATGATGTTCTTAGAATTGACAGAGGCTTACGACTTGAACTAGATCTTTTTGTAAAATTCTTTGTATTTTTATGCCTTTTAGTTATTCTATTTCGTGTAATATGAGTAGGCAATAGGCATAAAAATGTCTGAAATAAACGCAATTCATTTGTTCGCGATCCGTTCAGCCGTTTAAGCGTGAAAAGGTTACACACAGACAGAGTTACTTTCAAATTTGTAATATTTGGATGGATTTATTATCTTACAAATAGTCTAGTGTTAATCTTAACTTACCTGATCGAGGTTTAAGTAATATCCCGGGAGCAGTTTCTGCAGAAACTCCCCCTCCTTATGCATCACCGTCTTAATGATGAATTCGTCGTCGTTTGTCAGGTAGAATATACTACCGGATGCGCCAGGGTTTGACAGCTCCCGGAGTGGCGCGCTGCACATTGACATCTGGAGAAAAACGGGTTTCCTTTACTGGAAGATGCTAGTAGCTTTTGAGTATTGATTACCATGACCGTCAGGGCACGTTCCAACTGTGTCGTAACCGTAAATTATCGTTGGACGACTAACGTCTCTAGATGTTCCTATTATAACAACCAACTGTTAGTCGTCGCGATTTTTTATCGTGGAACATCGTGGAACGACTATCGTCTCTAGGTGTCCCATTGGATCGTGGCGACATTTTACGGTTCACGGCAGTGACGCTTTTTACCGTTTCACGACTGTCGTGCTAGCTGTTTCCATTAAAACTACAATCTATGGTCACAACAAAAACAGGTCGGACTATGAACGACAGTTAATCGTGCAGTCCTGTATCGGAACACCGCTATTGAAATATACGAGCCACGATGCTTTAAAAAATACTAACACTTTAATGGGCCATGACGTACCTAACCTAGTCTATCTGCAGCTCCTTGTGAGGCTGAGCAGTGAATGCGTTAAGCTGCACGACTTTCTGTCGTCACTATACAGTTTGAACGCGCCCTTACACACCTTGTTTTGTTTAGCAAGTTTGAGTTCAAATGCGGGTTCTCCTTTCTCTGTATTTGATCTCAAAATTGCTATAGCTGAACATGAGAAGGATTCTGATAAATCTGTTATAGGATATGATTTTAATTTATCGTTACTTACGTCACGGTGAGGTTGTGGTAAAACTAAGATCTTTTGAGGGAACCATCTGATATTTTAATAGATCTATTAAAATATCAGATGGTTCCCTCAAAAGTTGGGTTATTTGATAATAAGGCAAATATATTTTGTAGTTTATACGGCAAAGGTTGCCTTTTCATTTCCAGCGACACGGTCACCTTTTGCATTAGCTTTATTACATAATTTGTAAGGTTTATGTTGTTGCTTAATGTTAGTAGGTACAAATGAAGTTTTCATTCATAATTCTCATGACAATTATGCACTATTTGCTTTCGCAGTCTTGCAAAGCGCTTACTGAGTTTCTTAAAACATTTTCCTTAACGAGTAGTTTAAGAATGCATCCTGAATCATATATTAATTGAATTCTTATTATTTTTTATCTTATGGTATACCTTGTATGGTCAGACGTGAGTTCGACGTCATTTCCTGCGTATATTATGAATGCTGGTTATGATACTGACGTCATGAGTTAATAATGACGACCTCCGTGGCGCAGCGGGCGAAGGTCCGCCTGCGACGCAGGAGGTTGCGGGTTCGATTCCCGCCTCGGAATAAATTTGTGTACGATCTGCAGAAATTTGTTTCGTTGGTCTGGGTGTTTTCTATGTATAATAAAAAATATCTATCTATGTAGTGTATTGTATTAAGTATATCAGTTATCTAGTACCCATAACACAAGCTCTGCTTAGCTTGGGGCTAGATAATGCTGTGTGAATTGTCCAGCATTATTTATTTTATTTATAATATTATATTGTGCAAATATTAGTGCCCCAACGTTAGGGCGCCAATTATTGTTACTATTCTGAATTTCTGTGCAATATGAAGTGTTTTGCGTTTTAAATGGGGTTGGCTTTTAATGTTTAGTGTTTTGTTGTTTTGTTTTATTCTTGTTTCTTTTATTGTGAAATTAATGACATCCTATCAAACCAGTGTACGATTTCTTTCGAGAAATCCTACACACATTTCAAGTGATTGTTTGACTTAAATCGATTTTTTACTACAGTTTCAAATATTTTCTTAGTGTTTGATGCTGAATTAGTTCCTATTGTGTACCTATTTGCCACACGTAAGCACGCCAATTATCAAGTCACTATCCTAAAGGATGATGCCAAGTTGATTCTCTTGATTCATTAATGTTCATCATTTTATGCCTCAGTTCCGGGCTCTTACGACCGAAACGCGTCGTTCGAAAGTCTTACTCGTACCAAGTAATCATCCGGCTGTATGCCAAGAGATCTCGAAAGTAACGGAATTCGATCGGTGCGTACGACTTGAACTCGGAGCAGTGGTGCGTGTGGTTCGAGCAATCGTGCGGGATGTTCGTCTCTACTGTCATGAAAATTCTAAGTCCTACTTAAAGCGAAGGGAGAATTTTCAAGTGGTTTTTTTCTGTGTTCAATGCTTGTTTCTGTTGTGTTTTTGCTTTTGCCCCACGCATATTATCAAGTCACTATCCTAAAGAATAATGTCAAATTTAGTACCATCTCAAACAGCTATGTTTAAGACATCGTTGGGTAGCTATGTTTGAGATATAGTTGGATAGCTACATATTCAAACTGAACAAAAGTTTCTATGAGGGCGTCATATGTTTCAAATCTCAGGCCTTCGACCGACAAGACTGGATAAAAAGACCCCTGACTATGTAAGTATGTGAAATTTTCTATGTATTTCTAGGTATGTTTGTATTTGTATTGTATGTATGTATTAAATATATTCCTGTATTATGTGCACTACCAACTAGTAAGTGACTTATATCTTTTGGTAGTACCTAATAAGGTTGCCGTAATAAGGTTGTTGTGGAAGAAATTGCTTTAAGCAATAAGGCCGCCTATTGTACGTTTTTTATTTTTATTTAGATATAAGTTATTTTATTAATTTTGTGCAATAAAGTGTTCATTCATTCATTCATTCCTGACCATGTCTTTAAGACACTTACCAAGAAATCATCCGGCTGTATGCCAAATAGATCTCGAAAGTAGCGGAACGCGATCGGCGCGTATGTCTTAAACTTGAATTCGGAGTAGTGGTGCGCGGGAGTGTGGTTAGAGCCCTCGTGCGGGAAGTTCGTAGTCTCTACTGTCATGAAGTCCTGCATTAGGAGATCTCGCTCCGGCTTGGATGCCAGCCCGCCGATTGCGTGTTGAATACCTGGAAACAAATTGATTTATTTGTTAGATTAGATAGATAGATGTTTTATTCATAAACAATATTTACAATTGTATTTGAATGTTATGAGTAGGTCTTAAAATATAATTAATTAAATGATTAAAACATTGATTTGATTATAAAAAAATTTAATACAAATGTCTCTTAAAATCTAAGGAATACCATTAAAATCCAGATGTCGCTTACATAGTCAAAATTTAAAATTTAAAGTCATTTACTGAGTACAAGCACTTTTCCAACAAAAGCTTTTTTAATTTTGTTTTAAATATATTAGGACTATCAATGATTGTTGTGTAATTGACTGTGTTGTTTAAAGCAGTAGTGGTAACTATCAGTCTAAAGCCGCTCAGCGAGCTATGAAAAGTGCTAGGCTAGTAGATTCTCAGGATAGGGTTCGATATAAACAACCTATCGACATAGCTCAAAGAATTTCATATTTCATATTTCATATTTCATTTATTGCGTCCATAATTATAGGTAGGTACATGAATATTTCACTATTCTATCACTCTTAGTTGGTATCTTATAATTATGTACCCAGTCAGGGTGTAGCAAATTGAGAAGATGGGTACTAAAGTTAACATTCAATTATTTACTGTCACATTATTAAAGATTATCATTAAAAAATTCATTAAGTGTATAATAACATTTTTTAAGTAGCATATTCTTTAGTTGTCTATTAAAATTAATGTCTTTATATATAGGCCAATGATGATGATTTCGAGACCGTGTGGTGCCGGCGGCGTAGAATTTGCACCACCCTAACTCATCCCGCGGGTGTCGTAAGAGACGACTAAGGGATATCCACCGGGGGCGGAAAGCACCGTTTCCTCGAGAACATTTTCACCACGGAACTGAGATCCTCAAAACGTTTGCTCAGCGTGGGGATTACGGGCATTACCCCCATATGATAAAAGCCAGAAAGGCGCTTATCGAGGGCAGGGTTCTGCAGTGCAGCAGTAGGTATAGATCGTGTGGATTATCCAGAATAATTTATTTATTTATATGCACTAACTTGGGGTATATGTAAGTTTTATAAAGATCTTGCTGTAAAAAATGTCGTTAATTCAATGTATACCTACGCTTCTAAAGTAAAACTCCAAGTGAGTTGCAAAAATTACGAATATATAAATTCAAACAAATTGTCAAACATATCCTTTGTAAACTACAAAATATCAGATTATCTAGAGGATAAAAAAGCTTGGAACCAGTTTTGCTCCAGTTCGAAAACCGCCCTAACAAGGTAAAGGTTTCTTGTTCGTTCTTTACTTTACCTTAAAAAGATTGAAGTGAATAAAAAATCAAAGTGATCACTTTATTTCCTAGTTTTACTTTTGTTATTTGAATTTTTGTGACAAGTCCAAGAGTCCTGTAAGGACTAAAGGTACCTAATAAAGCACTTTGATGTTCGATTCATCATAATACATCGGATTGGAAAATAAAGAGGCTAAACAAAGGAGTTCTAAGCCTCAATAAGAGTTCTAACGATCAATGGTTATGAATTTTTAACACTAGGCAGGTCGTTTATTTGGACACGCAAATGTATGAACTTCACAATTAAAATATAGGTACGGGTGTTTGGTATTGGGACCGCTACATTTTTTGGGGAGTTGGGGAGGGGGGTCATGGGTTACTTTTCTCGGGACTAGACTCAATGTTCTAAGTATCACGGGTGCTGAGATACCTAATGATTTTTGAAGTTTATTTGTATTGTATTAAGAAGGTATATCAGATCTAGTACGCATAACACAAGCTCTGCTTAGCTTGGGGCTAGATAATGCTGTGTGAACTGTCCAGCATTATTTATTACTAGTTTATGCCCGCGGCTTCGCACGCGTTGTTTCTATGGAAACGTTTAAAGGTGATTTCGGTCCCATGCGAACTGATTTATGGGATAAAAAGCCTATGTTTGATTCCAGGATTAGAATTACCTGTGCACAAAATTTCAGCCCGATCCGTTCAGTAGTTTTAGCGTGAAGAGGTAACAAACATCCATCCATCCATCCATCCAAACTTTCGCATTTATAATATTAGTGTGATTGGAAATCACCCAAAACTTCAGACGTTAAATCGTCATATATTTTTTGTTCGTGGTTGAATTACCTGTGTACAAAATTTCAGTCCGATCCGTTCAGTAGTTTTGGCGTGAAGAGGTAACAAACATACATCCATCCATCTATCCATCCATCCAAAGTTTCGCATTAATAATATTAGTGTGATTGGAAATCACCCAAAACTTCAGACGTTAAATCGTCATATATTTTTTGTTCGTGGTTGTAATGTTTTTGTAAGTTAAATGAATAATATAAAATGCATTAATTATGCGGACCACCTAGGAATGATGGTCTGTATAAGTGCAAAAGAATCATGTAACTCGACCTAATTAATTATATATGTAAATGAAGGAGATATATATTATATAATAGACGGATATTATAGGTAAAGACAGCGTCAGAATTAAGTACTCCTGCATAACACAATGCAGGTAATAGGTAATGGATAGTTACCTAAAAAAAATATTTTATTTTCGACTTTTATACTCCTACGGTTAACAGGTTTGGATTTAAACTTGCATGTGTAATGCAGGAGGGTTACTTAATTCTGACGCTGTTTGTCCTTAAAATAAATACATGAAGCCGAACATAGAAACTCCTCGAAGTCGGTATTTTTTTTTGATGAAAATAATTATAATCATGAATCACTGATAGCGATAACTTTAGAATAATAAACTGCACATGCATCATATACACAACACACGCGTATATTAATCACTCTATTTCCTTGTGTTGACATTATCATTAACGGACCTCCCCCAATACCTCCCCTCGTTATAATGGAGTCAAGACTGGTTTGCGTTTACAATGAATAATTAACATGGTTGGAACATCATTTGACTCAGAGCGCGCCTTAAGGCGGGTACTGACCAGTGTTACGGGGCGTAATGTAACGTGTTAAGGCCAGGTATTCCTGCAGTAGGCAAATAGGCAGGTAGAAATTATTGCGGTTCCGCTGTTAAGGTTTCGCAGCGGAGGTGTGATACGGACGTCAACCTTGTCAATTTTGACAGGCGTCCCTTCATCTGTAGTTTCAAATCAATTGAATTCTTGGTTAATGGCTCTGCGTCTGGTCGACACAATTCTGCCAATGTTTTAGACGACCTCCGTGGCGCAGCGGGCGAAGGTCCGCCTGCGACGCTGGAGGTTGCGGGTTCGATTCCCGTCTCGGAACAAATTTGTGTACGATCTGCAGAAATTAGTTCCGCTGGTCTGGGTGTTTTCTATGTACTTATAATAAAAAATATCTATCTAGGTAGTGTATTATATTATGTATATCAGTTATCTAGTCTAGTACCCATAACACAAGCTCCGCTTAGCTTGGGGCTGCTGTGTGAATTGTCCAGCATTATTTATTTATTTAATGTTCGTAATGCTAAATGTCATAAACCTTTCCGTATTTATAAAAAAAATCAAAAAAGATACTAAAGTGATCTGAGGGCATGATTGGGAAACCAAAATCTATAACAGAAAACAACACACATTTATATAGGTAGGTAGGTTCTTTCATCAAAAGTAAAATGCCAATATGTGTCATTCTGAGATGATACGAGCAGCATTGTTATGGTTACCCAAAACAGCGCCACTACCTATTTTATCTTATTATTCTGATAAACGAAAGAATTTTCAAATTTTATTGGCCAGTTTGTGAATACTATCATAAACTTTTTTTTAATGCCTCTTCAAATGTTTTAGTTTGTATAATGTAGGCAGAGATGCGAAGTTGCTCTTTTTTGCCACCATGGTGGCCAAAACGAGCAACTTCGCATCTCTGCTTAAAGTACACTGAATAAAACTTTTACAGAGGCATTAAAAAAAGTTTATGATAGGATTCACAAACTGGCCAATCAATTTTTGAAAATTCTTACGTTAGCAAGAATAATAACATAAATAGGTAGTGGCGCTGCTGTTTTGTGTCGGAGTATCGCCATAAGCGATTAATTTAGTGGATTTAGGTCCCTGGAGGCAGGAAACTGTCGCTTTATCGTATCGTAGGTACGGAACGGACTGGTTATAATAGAGCCAGGATTGGTTTACGTTTTACGATGAATAATTAACATGGTTGTAACAGCTGAGTATTTGCCCTGTTGCGTCATATTAAATTCATGAGCTAAAACTGGAGAACGGTTCTCGAACGAAGCTTTTCATCCTGTATTATTTCGTTTCAACCTCGGTGCCGCAGCGGGCGAATAGCACTATCAAACTGCGACGCAGAAGGTTGTGGGTTCGATTCTCGCCTAGAGACAAAAGGTTTGTTCGTTCTGCAGATTTATAATAATAATAATATGCTTTTATCTCAGACACTTGATACATATACAATTAAATTTAAAGAATAAAATAGTCAGGTAAGTACACAACACAATTACAACAAATAAAAATACTTAATGTACCTACCTATGAGTTCAGGATGCTAGTTCCATCCACCGTTTGTATACATCTGTCTGTATCAATCGATCTGCCAAACTAGATATAATACTATTTTTACACCTGTCAACCCTGGATAAAAACTTCTCGATACGAGTTCTTTGGATAGCCTCAAAGGAGCTTACTCTTGCCTCAAAGAACATCCCAGAGGCGCTGCAACACCATGCTAGTCCAAAGAAATGTCTGAAGATGTTATTGTAAGCAACCCTGATGCCTCGGTATTTTTTCGACTATTTTCGAAATATTTTTAAAAGTATGAAACCTACAAAAATTTCAAAAACTATTTTGAAATGTACAAACTGATACCTTTCATCTGATACCCCACATGACCCTGTAGGTATCTTTTAAAATTTCGGCATCACAATTTGTATGGAAAACATTCATTTTCAAATTTAATTTATTTTAATTGATATTTCTTTGAATCTGTACAGGCGCACGAAATGTATTATTATTTTAAATTTCAAGTTGATAGCTGCAGTAGTTGCTGAGTTATTAAGGAAGGGAAAAAGGACAGACAAAGCGAGACCATAAGGGTTTCGAAATCGATCTTCGATCTCGAAACCCTAAAAACTAAACGAAATTGGTTCAACCGTTTGGGAGCTACGATACCACAGACAGATACACAGATAGACACGTTAAACTTATAACACCTCTCGCTTTTTGCGTCGGCGGCTAAAAACCAGTGTCCAGTATAATAATGCATTCAGGATCCAACAGACTAATGAGATTAGATTATGTGTATAATAGGCTAAATCTAAACTGCAAAACTGATGCCATTGACATTGAAAAAGCGTATTTGGTAACCTTGAGTTTTATCAGCTTCCTCGCAACAGGAAACACTGCGGTTGGTGCAAATTTAAATGTCTGTTTATACTACAGCTGAAGTACTATCTAGCTAATTCTGTTCAATGCAGTAACGTAAGAATCATTCGGACTCGCGGTCCATGTTAGAACCGTCATTTTCCTAGGGAATAGATAGATGGATAGATAGAAAATACTTTATAATACCACACAAAGACAAGAAACAATACAGAGAAAAAGGCTTAGAATACAGAAGTATAAAGGTCGGTCTTATCGCTGAAAGCGATCTCTTCCAGGCAACCTTGGGATGGACTGGACATGAAAAGAACAAAATAGACGGTGGCACCGAAAAAATCTATTTAGATCACAGAATAGAGAATTCTAATATCGTGATTTAGATACATATAGAAACCAAATACTTACACTACATACTATAATACCTACATAGCCTACAAACATTAAAATAAACTTACATACATAAATATAAAATAAGGTTATCTAAGTTTTACAAGGATAAATAATTCTGATGAAACAGTTTTTTGAAGATAGGGAGTCATTTTGCACGTCTGATATTCAGAGGGAGAGCATTCCACAGACGGGTAGCTTAAGAATATTACATCTCTTGACGTTGGTAACGTGAAGCGATCGACAGCGTTCCACGTCCGCACGACAGAGGCACTGTACAAAATTGTATGGAAAAAGGAGACGTCAAATCACGTCTCCTTAGTTACTAACGTCGATTTAGTACACATTTACTGTTTATATTTATCTCATTTTAAGTAAACTGTAATGTTTTTTATGAGAAACTAGCTGCATTCTTACTACCCGTTGTCCTATTACCCGTTTTCCCGTCCGTAGGAATGATGCATTTTCTTGGGGTAAAAATAGCCTATGTTCATCAGGAATAATGTGGGCTTCTAATGGTAAAAGAATTTTTCAAATCGGTCCAGTAGTTTCGGAGCCTATTCAATACAAACAAACAATCAAATCTTTCCTCTTTATAATATTAGTATAGATAAAGTTCTTTATCGTCAAATAGACTCGCGGTAAAGGTGGTACGTGCTATGATTAAGAACAGAAAAGCTATGGGTACGAATTTAACGAATGGTTCTGTCTGATTCTAAGGGGGTGTTGCCCTGTGCTTAATCAGCTAACTCCGCAATTGGTGCAAATTGAAATGTCTGTTTATGTTAACAGCTGATGTAATGTACTATCTAGCAACGTCTATTCAATGCAGGTGCAACTTGTTATGAACACAAACACTATGGATACGAGTTGATTTTTTTTATCTTGAATAGGCATTCTTTTGACAGAATAGTTCTGATTCTTGATTCTAAGTCGTGGATCCCCGGCCTAATCAGCGCAGTGGATTGTACCTTGCCTTACCATGTCAACTCATTTGTGTTGTTTATTGTTATACAGGGTGGTTTTTGAGAAGGGCGGTGATGGCCAAGTCCGAAACCACGCGAGTTAGAGAAAAGTCGTTAAAGGAGTCACGCCCTCGATTTATAAGAAAACAATAACTGCATATTTCGTTTTTTTTAATCTTTTATTTTTGAAGGTAATCGAGTTCATTTGTAAACAATTATCCATTTTGCTACAAAACTTTAGTAAACTACAACACGATAGTAAACTATACTAGTAGTAGTGATTCTTCCAGCACAAATAAGGTTCGTAGTTAACCCGTACATCCGTAATGACTTCGTTAGACTACGAGTTTTTATAGTAAAATAAAACCATAGAACTCCATCCTGATGATGTAACTCGTTGAGGGATGAAACGTTGGTGTTCTTCCAACACTAGGTTCATAGACGAAGGTCCGCCTGCGACGCAAGAGGTTGCGGGTTCGATTCCCGCCTCGGGACAAATGTTTGTACGATCTGCCGATATTTGTTCAGGGTGTTCTGGATGTTTTCTATTTATAATAAAAAAAAATCTATCGATGTAGTACCATAACACAAGCTCTGCTTAGCTTGGGGCTAGATAATGCTGTGTGAATTGTCCAGCATTATTTATTTATTTATTAGCTAACCCGCTTACATTCATAATGAATTATTATCCATTTAACTTGTAAGCAAGGAAAAACAGCGACACAGTTTCGACATGGTTTCGACTATACATTCTTATTTTTTATTATTTTATTTTCCGGTTTTTTTATTATTTAAATTTAGGAAAACTAACAGCCTAGGTCATAAGAATACATACAACAATACATGCCGGTACAGGCCAGAGCATATCTTGTGAACCATTCCCTGCAAGGTCCTTCGTACCTTTTAATAAATTTGTAGGTTGCGAAGCCAGGGCCTATCTGATGGGACTCAAGGGAGCTCTATACAGAGGTTTGGTCTCAGCGAGAGAGAATATTACCTGAAGTCGAACTCGAAATATACAACTTTATTAGTTGAGAAACTGCAAGAAAGCAGGTTTACCTCTACATTAAAAAAGACTCCCACCGCGCGTTTGTCTGAACGCGATAAACTCGGAAAATTACCGAACTCATTTTCATAACACTTTTTTTTTTCACCACCACATTTTCGGTTTTCACCATGAGGATCCGTAAGGTTTTTAGTTGAGAATGCAGATTTATAGAACTAAGAAATCCTTAATACACAGTGCAAAAATGTTTGATCAACGATATAAGTTTACGAAGTTATGACCAAATACTAGCGAAGTTCACTGAGTGACCGCCCCGGTCGCTGTGACGTCACTGTCTCGGTCACCGCCAGTTAGCCGAAGCCGTTTGTTTGGTTATTTGTGACTTTGAAACAAATCTAAATGATTTATGGGACGTCACGGAAAAATAGACATAGCCAGCTGAGGCGGCAACAAAGATTGTAAATTCATTTTGATTTTCTAAGGAAAAAACTCAATATTATTGTAAAAATGACGGTGAAACATATAAAAGGTAATGTTATATGGCCAACGCATTCATTAAAATTATTGGATTAGGTACTTGAGACTGGAGTTTTAAACAAGGTTTGATAACATTTATGTCGATAAAATGAGCTGAACTCGTTTAAAGCGCTAATTTTATATTGAACACGTTCAATTGCAAAGGTGAAATTGGACCTAAGACTACCCACACCTAAGACCAATATCTGTATGCATAATTTTTTTTATTGAAATTAATTATGAATTAAAATATTTCACACTTCATAAGTCCCTCTAGTTTACCATAGTGATATGAACAACAATTTCAATGACAATAACCATCGATGTAAGTAAAATTCGTGAGATTGGGTCCTAGTTTCTCGAAACTGGAACGCTTAAATTAGGTACAATTAACCCCTCTCACGCTCAAACGCCTCTCACGTCTCAAGTGTCGAATTTTTGACACATTTTCATTAAAAACTGTCAAAAAATCGTCATTTGAGACGTGCTTAAATCTGAGATGCGTTTGAGTATTCGGCGGTAAGTCCATCCACCTCAGTAACAGTAGGACCAGGGCGGCTGGCGTTCGTATTTCGTCTGCGTATTGTTGTCTCGACCGCACTTTGGTCTACGTAAGTCTTTCCATATTTTTTGTTCATATTCCTATATAGCTAATATTGCAAAAGATTGAAAATAGTGTCTTTGCGTTTAGTTGCAACACAACATGGGCCATTTTGTTGAGTTAGCGCTGGGAGAACGTACCATATCTACAGAATTTTACTTTTATCTATGACAATAACACGTAAACTTCATTCGGCTTTCGTTGGGAGTGAATGGGTGTTCTATTTATAGGTTTTATGGAGCTTGTAAACATGATAGAAATAGAGCATGGACTTTAGGGCGGCTTTAGAAGTTATGCACGTTTTGTTGAGTATTTTCGCAAATTCATAGATGATCCTTTGACGCCTTGTGGTGCTGGCTGTGATGCATCCTCAACCTCAACAGTATTGGTCTACTGCTGGACGTAGGCCTTCCCCTGATAAGCGCCTTATTGGCTCTTATCTCATGGGGGGAAAGCCCGTAATCCCCACGCTGCTGGGCATGCGGGTTGAGAATCGCAGTTCGATGGTAGAATTGTTATGCAGGGGGCGCTGCTGCCCACCCCCGGTGGATATCCCTTAGTCATCTCTTACGACGCTCGCGGGAAGAATTGGGGTGGTGCTAATTCTAAGCCGGCACCACACCGCAGTGATGCATCCCTGAGTCGGAATTGCAGTGTACGCAGCGTCGATATGCACACTAATATTTTGCCTGCCTTGTTGGTCTAGCGGACAGAGATTCTAAAATAGAGTTTGGTGACCACCAAGGGCAACTTCGTATCTCTACCTAAACTATACAAAATAAAACTATTACAAAGGCATTAAAAAAAGCTTATGATAATAGGTGTCACAAACTGGCTAACGTTATTTTTGGAAATTCCTTTCTTAAACGTAATAATTAGATAAAATAGATGGCGGCGCTAGTGTGAGGGGAGGCAGCACCTTAAGTATGTAATTAAATAAATAAATAAAAATAAATAAAACGGCTCGTAGGCAGTCGAGACTTTTGTTTTGCAGCTATATCAATGGCAATTTTGATAACATTATACAAATCATAGACAAAGAAAATTACAATAAAATAATAGAAACAAATTAGAACTAGTTTTACAATTGAGCTAACCGCAGACTGTTGAAAACAATATATATCCATCCACCATATCAATACCAGTCGTCGCGTCGTCGCTACGCTGGCTGCATTGCCCCGCTGTATGGCAATGCTGATGCGCTGCGCCAGATACTCACCAGCTCTCGGGTCACGCGTCTAAATATAATTATAATCAACTATAATCATCATCGTCTAATTAAAGACTAACTAAACACTAGCCTAACACAATGAAGAATGATTGTAAACAAACCGCCCATACTTACCATACACTCTGTTGCCGCGTCTTTTTATACGGAATTTACATTTCTTGTCGATTTGTGATCCTTCCTTCAATAAATATTGCTTATTATATCTGAAACACGACGCCAAGAATGTGGGTTGTAAGAAATCAAATAATATCCCAAGAAAAAAATCTACTTCAACGGGACTTGTGGTCCGTTTGGGCCAAGCCTTAGTCAGATCTGTCAGCGCTACAGCTAATCATCTTTGTCTACACGACTTAAGCAATAACTTTATTCAGGGCCGATTTTTCAATCCTCAGATAAACAACCAGATAGCCTTTGTTCGATGAATAGCAATTTTCTTGGTTTTTAAATGGTCAGAGAAATCAAATAATATCCCAAAAAATATCGAATTCGACAGGTCTTGAACCCGCATCCTTCCGTCAGTACCAGAATGTGCTAATCAACTCCACCACGAGGTCAAGTGACGTAGGAGTCGAAAATCTTTGCGACTTTCTACATTTACGATATTATTTGATTCCGTAGTGTAGGACGCCCTCCGGCCAGGTGGGATAACGATCTGCGAAAGACTGCAGGCAGATGGATGCTGGATGCGGCAAGCTGAAGACAGGGCGCTATGGCGCTCATTAGGGGAGGCCTATGTCCAGCAGTGGACTAATATAGGCTGATGATGATGATGATGATGATGATACATAAAAAAACATACGTACAGCCGAACATACAATACAATACAATACAAATATTCTTTATTGCACACCAAAATAAGAAAAATAGAAAAGAAAAACACAAACACAAAACAGTTAGAACATAGAACCTTCTTTTTTAGAAATCGGTTAAAAATGCGTTACTAATTAATAATAATAATGCTGGACAATTCACACAGCATTATCTAGCCCCAAGCTAAGCAGAGCTTGTGTTATGGGTACTAAATAACTGATATACTTAATACAATAATTAATAGTGTATTAGGAATAAGATTTAGTTCCGGCCTGATTACATTAAACGCATTAAACAAAATAAAATACTTATAATGGAAAATTCACGATTTAAATTAGGATTACGACATTGAAATCCCCGAAGGTTAAGGAAAATGGCTGCAAAGTTTTAATGGCCGAAACTTAGCAAAAAGGCGTATTTATAAACGAGTTTTATGATTTGTTTGGTTGGAAGCTGTAATTAGTGGAATTATACATATTCTGCTTATTTGTTTTGAGATCAACTGGTTCACTTAAATTTGGACTTTACACCATAGCCGTACTTAATGTATCTTTTAACTTGGCGCATAAATCGTTCTTCAGAAACCGTGTCTAATATATTCTCAAATATTTAAGGTAGTTCGTTTATCAAAGAAAATTACAATTTAATCAATTACAATAATAGAATGGAAGAAAATTATCTTTACAATTGTAACAGTTGTGTAAACTGCAGACTGTTGCAAGCAATCTACAGGTAGCTCAACTGATCCATAACAATACCAGTCGTCGCGTCCTCAAGACGCTGGCTGCATTGCCCCGCTGTATGGCAATGCTGATGCACTGCGCCAGATACTGACCAGCTCTCGGATCACGCGCCGCCTTCGACCAGACTCTGATAAATATGTCGTAGTTCGTTCTCTTAGAAATCCAATATAGAATATAGAATTTCACAGTATTTATTTTAATTTTTTTAAGGGAAAACCAAAGGTTTAAAAATTATCAGAATTACAAATTGATAAATACGAGAAAGCTTATTGAAGGTTTTCAGAGATAGGTGGTGGAATAGTACGATGAAAAAGACTATGAACATGATGTGACTAGTCATGGAACATCTTTAAAACATGGTTAAGGATATATACTAAGCGTGTTATCTGGCTTTTAAAATAGATCCGTCAGATTGGGAAGAGGAATCGGAGGACCGTGATCGCTGGCGCAAAAGACCAGCGAAAGGAGTTGTTTGTCAGGACGAAGTGTGGTTCCAAAAGAGTAACCACTCAGCTCCTGGAACAAACTGTATGGACCATGACCATGACCATGTATGGAGTCATGATCTACTAAGACTGGATCCTGAGTTTTACAACCGCATTCCAACTTCTATCACCAGCAGCGCACAATCCACTCAGTCTTTTAAAGTTAAGCTGGAAACATCGCTGATAACACAAACTATTTATCATGTTAATGAGTTTTTATGAGTTTAAAATGTGTATGATTAAGATGCTTTTAATTTGAAATTAATTTATTTTAATTGTTATTTAAAATTTATGTATTATTTACATAATTCATTAATAAGTGGCAGTAAATAACTATGAACTATGTACCCCACTCCCCTCTTCTTCTCTGAAGCTAGTAAGTCGAACCAGGCGTTGCAGGAAGTAAACACAAAGCACATAGAAAGTTACTGATAACAGCTGGGGAGCAAAAGTTCTCGAGTGGCGACCGCGATGCAACGCGAAACGGAGTGTCGGGAGACCATCCACCGATGGCATTGTAGCGGTCGCATGGAGTAGGGATGTCGGAAGTGAAAAAAAAATCGATATATCGATATTGATATTTTTAGTAAAAAATATCGATATATCGACAGAGAATATTGGCGCTCGAAATTTTTTTTTATAGTAGCTTGCTATAGTGACTCGACTCTACCTCATGGAAAGAAGGAGTAGTCCAAGAGTGGAAAGCATTATTTGGCCTAGTCTACTTCAATCATCTCACATTACTAGATAAATACTAATCAATACTCATCATTTTTAATCAATCAAGAACAACGAATAAAAATATTAATTATTTATTATAGATATTATATGCAGAAATACGCGCGCGTTGAGGTTTTAAGTCAGCCATCCGGCGACGGAAAGTTGAAATTGACATTGACAGACAAGGCAGTAGACAGAGTTACCAACTCTTTCTGGCAAATAAATTATTTTATACTTTTTTTTATACTTTAACTTAAGTACCAAATTAAAAAGCAGCGAATCGAGTCGACCAAAATAAAAAAAAAGCATACAATTTATTAAAAACAGTTAGTATTATATCGATTTTTATACATTTTCGATACTTGGCATTTTAAATCGATACCTATATCGAAACATTAAATGTTGCTCAAAACTATCGATACATCGAAAAAATAATATCGATATATCGATATTTTTTCAACAAGCCTAGCAGGGAGTCGATGGATGAAGGCGGCTCAGGACTGCTATTTGTGGCGTCGAATGTCGGGGGTCTATGTCCAGTGGACTGGTATGGGCTGATATGTTGACACAGAAACATGCACTCACCAAGCTGTATGGACCCCATGATCTGCGAAGACTGGATCTTCTTGTACGTGATCTCCCCACCTTCTCCCACTCGCCGATGGCCGATCTTGCGGTCTGATTTGTGCACTTTCGCCATGGCTCCCAGAGGACCGACTGCAGGCTGTGGATAGAAAAAGAAATTTTTATTTATACACTTGTCTGCAAATATTTGCTGCTACCATTTTCCAGTACTATGGGTGTTTTCTTTGCATAGTAAAAAAATTATCTATGTAATGTACCGTATTAAGGGTCCGGCGACGGATGAATTTCCCATACAAACGTAATACCAAAATGATTTGTAATTTGAGAATATTTTCACCATGGTTTGCTATTATTTGTAATAAAATAGTATTTATTTAGGTTCCTGCCACAAGCTTTTTTCAAAATACTTATCTACACAAATACTAAGACAACATTTATTATTTCATGTAAAAATGCGATTAGGTTTTATTTCATTTCAGACAGGTATTTTGAAAAAAAAATGTGTCAAGAACCTAGATAAATACTATTTTAATACAAATATACATAGTGAAAATATGCTCAAATTAAAATTAATTTTGGTATTACGTTTGTATGGGAACCGTCGCGTCGCCGGACCCTTAAGTACATATAATCCGTTATGTATCTAGTACCTGATTTAGTCTAGATGATGCTGTGGTGTCAATAGTAAAGCCCTTTTTATTCATTATGTTCCTGAGTGGACATGGCGACTTGGCCAACGTGGTGCCTTAAGGCCAGGTGGGATGTCGACCTGTGGAAGACTGCAGGGAGACTATGAAAATCAACTGTCTACCTTTCACTGTTCATAAGATTCAGCCCGCTGACAGACGGACAGACAGACAGCGGAGGCTTAGTAATAGGATCCCCGTTTTTACCCTTCGGTTACGGAACCCTAAAAAAGAAGGGAGGCCTATTGCCCTGCAGTGAGACAGCGATGGTTAATAATAATTTGGCGTAATAGCGAAGAGCCTCGATCAACATCTCAGGAGACTCTCGCTAGGAAGTTGGATCAAGGGCCAGATTCAAAAAGCGGTACTCCTGGATTCGGCGCGCATCGTCAGGAAGTTCCTCTCTCTGCAGCCCCAGTCACCGGCCGCTTGAGCCTAGCTTCACAGCCGGTGATTGACCATGCCGTTATATTTTTTAACCGTAGAATAGTTTTATAATATTTTATTTTCTATAGAAGAATATGTATTTTTTAACGAGATTTTAGAACTTTTATTTATTAATACACTCATATAAGTGTATCATAATTTAACAAAATAGCGATTTACTTGTACTGAGTTTTACTACGTTTACAATTACATTGCACCTATGAATCAACAACGCAAATTGAGTTTAGCATCGTTAATATGAACACACGCCTGTTAATTTAGTGACTGGCTTGATACTGTATCAATTTAATTTGGTGTCTGACCCAATAGACCAGTCACTTCAGGTGTTCCCCAGGGTTCTATATTGGGACCGCTTCTCTTTGTACTCTTTATAAACGACATCGATCAATGTTTTCGACATTCTCAGTTCCTACTGTACGCTGACGATCTCAAAGCCTATATGCCGATACGTAGCCTGGACGACTGCGTTTTATTTCAAGAAGATCTAAATAGACTCACCACATACTGCAGTAACAACAAACTACACCTTAGCCTACCTAAATGTAACTCCATCAGCTTTACCAAAAACATCAAAACTTTAAATTTTTCATATAACCTTTGCGATTTCCCACTGAATAGAGTTACCAAACTAAGAGATCTCGGTGTCTTACTTGACTGTCAGCTTCATTTAAATCAACATGTCAAATCTATAACTACCAATGCTTTCAAAATGTATGGCTTTATAATGAGGTCGTCGGCGGACTTTAAGCAACCATCAACTTTTTTGTATCTATACAAAACACTGGTACGCTCCCAGCTGGAATACGCGGTGCCAATATGGAACCCATTTTATAATAAGTACGTGGAGGCTATTGAGAGAGTTCAGCGGAAGTATCTGCGGTCCATGAATAGATGTCGTCGTCCCCGTAGCTCTTACGCTGATTCACTTGCCTATTTTAAACTCCTTACTCTCGAGTCCAGACGTAAATATCTTGAAGCTGTTACCCTATACAAAATTGTGCATAATAAATTTGACTGTTTGGAACTTGTCAGAAAGCTATGCTATGTAGTCCCGAGAACCTGCACCCCGCGAGCTACTCGCTCGCGCTCTTTGTTTGCCCTTGCCACCTGTCGCACAAACTCGGGACTTCGCGCCCCTATTCGTCGTATGGTTGAGTCCTTTAATAATAACTTCGTAGACATAGATATATTTATTTGCAATTTATATAAATTCAAAAAGTGGTTATACAGTCTACTTTGTCAAGTAAATTTTAGTAATAACCCAACATAAATAATTAAGTCCCGTCTCTACATGATATTTTGTAATTATTACTGCTACTAGAACTAATGGTATACTTTAAGTTACAAATAATTTAATTACTAGCATTTCTAGTTCTTAGTTGTTTAAGAAAAGCCCAGCTCTCTCTAACCTACCTACCTACTTAAGTACTTACTAATTTCATGTATTATTTAATTTATTAGTTAATCCTTCTTGTTGCATGTTTTTAATTAAGTATGTATGTAACGCATATGTGGATAGCGCCGTGGGCTACATTTATAATATCGCTCATCTTTACTAGTAAAGTACTAACACAAATGTATAATAAGTTTAATGTAGTCGTTAGTTATTCCTCAATAAATAAATAAATAAATAGAAAATGTTCATATCAAGGAATAGTTATTTAATTGACAGTGTTTTTGTATCATGTTTGGTTGTTGTTACAAACATTTGGGCTATGATTTATGTATTAACGCAGACAAGTATTAGGAATTGTAAAAAATAAGTTAAAAATAAGTAAAAAAAATCAGTTATTCCGTGATCATGGCGCATGAAACTGTGCTGAAATATTGGAAAGCTCAAAACTCAATCTCAAATGGTAAATATTCCGTTTTTAATGACTTCAGAAGAAAAAAATGATTATTTTATTGCACAATTCACACAATATAAGTATAAATAATTATAGTTAGGTACAACAAATATGGCAAACACTCAGCGGTTGCTATGGCAGAAAAATCCTGCCGTAGCGCTGGTCTTCCGTGCAAGCCAGAATGAAGCGCGGATGTCGCCACGCGATGCACACCACATATTATTTTATAAAAGATTTTCTGAATGCAGAAATGGATTTTTTGAGTCCCCAAATGGAATTACTAGAAGTACCTACACACATGATGATGATGTCCTCCTAGTCGATTTTCGACGTCGGCGGCCGGACGGACACTAGCCAGGCAGGACACACTGCGGTTTCGTATGCAAACATATACAGCTTAAACAGCGTTGCGTGTTCCCGCGGGTCAGCATTTTACTCTATGACGTATTTTTACGGCTAACTAAAGCCAGTCGCAGACAACTGTCCTTTGGGCAACACGTCACGGCGTAAACTTACGATATTAACTTTACTTACGTACAATTAAATCGTGGAACTTAACAAAATCTTTTAACTCTTTCGAGCGCGTCTAGAACCGCTTTCACCCTGAAGAAGTCCCTCGTTAAGGGATGAAACGTTGATGTTCTTCCAACACAAATAAGGTTCGTAGTTAACCCGCTTACATCCGTCATGAATTCGTCAAACTACGATAGTTTTTTTAAAGTAAACCTCTTTCAGCTTACTAACAAACAGGATAGTGGCGGGGCACACTACGGACCCACACACATTATTTATTTATTAAATAAATAAATAATGTACATTACTTAATTTACATTTACATCTAAAGACATACTTAATTATAATTGTATTGACTAAGATTTTGCACACCTTAATGATTAGTTTGTATTTGGATATTTTTAAAATTACGAACTTTTGTACATTACATACATTCATACAAATAAAGATTATGATTGATTGATTAAGCTTCGTAGAAGAGCGATATGTATCAAAAAAGGAGACAGCGTGATACCTAGCAACTTCGACCTCAGTGGCGCAGTGGGCGAAGGTCCACCTGCGACGCTGGAGGTTGCGGGTTCGATTCCCGCCTCGGAACAAATTTATTACAACCTCCTCTTTATTACAAGTCTCCTCTCTCACTCTCACCCGATGAGACGAACGAATCGACACGATCATCGGTCGATTAAACAAATATCGGTGATATCGATCATATGACGACTTCTGTGGCGCAGCGAGCGAAGGTCAGCCTGCGACGCAGACAGGAGGGTTCGATTCCCGTCTCGGGACAATGTTTTTACGATCTGCGGTAATTTTTCCGGGTGCTCTAGGTATTTTTTCTTTTGTATAATAAACAATTAATATCTATCTGTGTGATGTATTATGTATAATTACCAGTTTTCTAGTACTCTCAGTTCATGTGTGGCCGTATTCTGCTAACCAATTGGTTTACTATGACAATGGTATCGTCCCATAATCGCCCATAGATGTGAAATGAAAGAAACTCTAAAATCTCGATAGTGCATACGGTGTGCACGGAGAGATTGATGATTGATTTCAACCTTGACACGTTTGAGACGCGTCCCTCCATCTATAGTTTAGTTGATGATAGAAATTACAGATGGAGGGACGGAGAAGGAATGGAAATCAAAATCAAAAACTCTTTATTTCCATAAATACAATAAATTTCGTAAGGTTCATCCGTTTGGGAGCTACGATACCACAAACAGACACGTACACTTATATCACCCCTCTCTTTTTTGCGTCGGGGGTTAATAATGCCAAAAAGTGTCATCCCAAAACGATACCATTATTGTACCTACTTACGAGCACACAGTAAGAGTACCGATGAGTACAGCCGTATGTGAAAGCTTCTTCATGAACCTTGAAATCTTACCAGCTTTGTGTAAGATTTTGACCTACATTTCAATATGTTCACACGATGTTTCGCGTAGCTGAATTCATTGTCTTTATTGTCCGTGCGTCGCATGTGAAAGAAAGAAAGAGTGCAAGGTAAACGAAATACATCGAAAGAATTTAAACAAGTTTTCTATTAGTTAGTTGTCTATCTTACAGCGACAGCCTTTAATAAATAATGCTGGATAATCCACACAGCGTCATGTAGCCCAAAAGTAAGCAGAACTTGTTATGGGTACTAGATAGCTAGCTTTGTGAACTTGGCACCCGACTTTGGCAAATCATTTTTTTTATTGATTCGTATAGATAGATAATAGTTTGTAGTTGATTGTAGTGAATTTTTTTCGTTCGACTTTGAAAAATGGCTCAGCACCCAACTATGGAAAATCGTTTTTTTTTATTTGTATAGATGATTCGTAAGGCAAATTGGGGTCGGTTTTATTAGACAAGGACGAGCGAACGTCGCTTGTGGAAGGCGAGAAAAGAAGGCGAGATCCGCGGAATGGCCTGCCCGCGCGCAATTTCACTGGTCGCCATTTATACATTTGTTTTTTGCTCTAAAATAATACTCTTTCGCAATAAATATAACTATAATCGTCTAAAACATTTATTAGGGAACATAGAGACGAAATTTCATTGAAATATGATAAATAACTAGCAACTGAAACTGCTTTTTCCGTAGAAGTATCTGTGCTAATAATGAAGACTTGGAGGAAACATTGTGATTTTTTTGTAACGAGCCAAATTCAGTCAATCGTGTTTCGTTCGAGTCCCATAACTCACGCCCGTAGCACACCTCCGCTGCGGAATACGAGTAGCGGCATGAATTCCGCAGCGATCAAGTGTAGTTTGATTTGCGGAACTGTAGCAGAGGTGTGGCTGACGTCGTAGCAGATCGACGAAACCGCGCGGGGAAAGAGATAGAATTATAGTCAAATCTATGCGTTAGAACAGGCAGTTTCTCTAGTGTTCCGCTTCTCCTACATACCGACAAGACATGGCGAAAATACTGCGCTTCCGCTGTTAAGGTTTCGCAGCGGAGGTGTGGCACGGGCGTTAGTACAAACTTTTGATGCTTATCAAAATATTATAAAAAATCTGTTTTGTCTTTAAATTGATTTTCCGTACAATTAAACGTGGATTTTGGGACTCACTTCACCTTAATACATAGATACTTACATCTTCTGCATTTGTTTTTCTGCAGATCGTACAAATATTTGTCCCGTGGGAATCGAACCCGGAATCTCCTGCATCGCAGGCGCCTTCGCCCGCTGCGCCACTAAGGTCGTCATGAGTAGTTTTGTTTGTAAATACAAGATAAAGAGTCCTAATCAAAGAGGATTCAGTACTACAGTGATAAGGAAATATTAAAAAAAACACTTTTACTACAAATTGTTATCTTGGAATTTGTTATGTAATAAAAACTGATTACTTGTACAGATTGTTTTTGAGTGACGTAATATATTATTCATGCATAATTATGTTATTTGAAAAATATTGGACAACGGTATTTTAAAATCTATGGCAGCTTGATTGACGCTTTTAAAATAATTCTAGATCAATACAAATTTATCACAAGGGCCGCAGCTTGTTACGGAGTAGGTTTAACACATTCATGGCCCAAGAAGCCCCGCAAAAAAAAAAAAAAAACATCAAAAGATTAAAATTAAAATTGAAGTGATGAGAAAATCAATACCACTTTATTTCTTATCTACACTAATTTCTGATTATAAAAATACTCGAATCTACACTTATATTTTAAAGCGGACGAAAGATTTTTGTACGTTTGTAACGAATAAACTCAATAACTACTGGACCGATTTAAAAAATTATTTCACAATTAGAATGCTACATTATCCCTGAGTTATAGTACTCTCTCTCTACTTGCAATCACCAATCCGTGGAGATTGTCACATTCTAATTCGTTACTACATAGACTATTCCTAAGTGTAATGGCCAAAGTTAAGACTCGCACAACGTGAACGAAGCCGCGGGCCAAACCTACTCATATTAAAAGACAAAATAAACACTATCTGCATGACAATTTCGCATTCGTTCAGTCCAGATTTCCACAAATAATCGGTCGTCCGTTAGTCATCATAGCATCCTTTATTGCCAAAAGTGGACGGTCACTGACTCATATGCATTGTTTGGTTGCCGTCACCTTTTTCAGACTAAAATTACACTCTAGTCAGACAGTCTAGTAACTTTGTACATAAATAAATAAAAATAATAATGTCCTCCTGGCCGAATTTCGACTACGGCGGCGAGTCTCTCGGAGACTAGCCAGATGCGCAGGACATATTATGTGGCACAAGTGTGTGCGCAAACACAGGTGCACTCTCTGTTCCCTCACTCTCATAATCCGATGGGACGACAGATCGACACGATCGGGGAGAGGTTAGGCGCAGGACCAGAGGCTTAGCGTGCTTTCCGAGGCACGGGGGTGTAACACCGCCAACTTCCTGACTCCGGGCTGCTATTGGCCCGACCCGGGATTCGAACCCAGGACCTCATAACCAGCGGTTGAACAAGCTGACCGCTAAATCAACGGGGCAGTTTAATAAATAATGCTGGACAATCTACACAGCATCATCTAGCCCCAATCTAAGCAGAGCTTGCGTCATGGGTAGGTACTAGATGACTGATATACATAATATAATACATTACATAATATAGATATCATCATCAGCAACATCAGAGCTTGCGTTAAATCCGGTAGTTCTGTTTTTTTCCAGACCTGTTTATGATGTTGGCCCAATGAATAATCCAAGTTTGTGACCTCGAGCGCCGAACGCAACTTAGTCAAAAATCTAAAAAAACACGAAAATTTCGGATTACTTTCAGATTTTGGTTAAGGTATACTGGACCTAGAAGTCAATAACTTTATTGCTTTAGGCTCACAAAATAAGCACTTCAATCTCAACAGCTTATATCCGCTTTTGGCCGCAGTTCTCCCCCTGATAAGCGCCTTATTGGCTTTTATCTCATGGGGGGTATTGCCCATAATCCCCACGCCAAGCATTCTGCGGCGCTGCTGCCCGCCCCCGGTGGATATCCCTTAGTCGCCTCTTACGACACCCGCGGAAGTGTGGTGAGGTGAGTGCAAATTTTAAGCCAGCACCACAGGCTACGCACACTAACATCACATCAAACTTTCAATAATAAATGCGATAGTTTGAACGGATGTTTGTTACTTCTTCAGGCCAAAATTAATTAACGAAATCGACTGAAATTTTACATATTAATACAGTAGTTTTTCAAAGCTGTTATTTAATTTGCCTGTTAGTATGTGTGGGACAAATCTTGCAACTGAATTTGATCGGTTATCCTCAAGCAATTGAGCTGAAATTTGGCATATTTACATAAGTAAGTTCGGTGACAATACACCGAACTTATATAGGTACCCATCGAGCTGGTCTGATAAGACAGAAGATAGCCATAGGAACTCCATAAACGAAACGACGTAACCCTATCAAGTTTGAATTTGACGACCTCTGTGGCGCAGCGGGCGAAGGTCCGCCTGCGACGCAGGAGGTTGCGGGTTCGATTCCAGCCTCGGGACAAATGTTTGTAGGTACTTCATTTCAGTTATTATGTATATCAGTTATCTAGTACCCATAACACAAGCTCTGTTTAGCTTGGGGCTAGATAATGCTGTGTGAATTTTCCAGCATTTTTTTATACATATTTATTTATTTGTCTTTCCAAGCACTTTGGTCCTAGATGACAATGCAAGCTTTTAAAAAGGGTTCCTACTTCCCGTTCACTTGGAATCATAAAATTTGGTCAAAAGCAAGGTCTTATAGCACAAGTAAAGGAAAAAAAATCAGAAAATGGTAAAATTGTTGTTGATTCTTAAAAATTATCTTTTTGTTCTCGCCCTGGACCAAAACCTATAGGGTACTTCCCGTTGACCTAGAATTATAAAACTTGGCAAGAAGCAAGGTCTTATAGCACAAATAACGGGTAAAATCTGAAAACCGTAAATATTTAGCTTATTAACAAAAAAAATAGTTTTTGATTCTCTCCCTAGAGCAAAATATACAGGGTACCTACTTCCCGTTGACCTAGAATCATATTTGGCAAGAAACAAGGTCTTACAATTAAACGGAACAATTAGTGCGCGAATCCGACTCGCACTTGACATTTTGTTAGTTCTAGACCTGATATTTTAGCTCTTAAAACAGGCGTTCGGGTTTTATTCTATTCATGCACGATCAAACGAAGTGGGTGGGTGTCATCGACCTAAAGTCCTGCCGCGCGCAATTTAAAAGATGGATAGCCAAAATTAAGGTTATTGCCAGCGGGACTTCGTCTAGAATGCCAACATTTTGACAAAAATGGATCGTTGGAGGTCTTTGTTAAAAGACAAGCTCATTATTATTATTATTACCACGTCTCCATTCCATGAATTTTTGTATGTATATATTCCTAAGTTCCTTGATTATTTTCTGTCTTGTTTGTTTTATGCCTTTGAATTATAATTTAAGCACATCAAATTGTAACCTTATATTTAAAGTGACATTTCCAAGTGTGCCTTGTGCTCCTACGGAGAATAAATGAGTAGGTATGAGTATGAGTATGACTATGAAATTTCCATGAACCGAACATGGTTGCAGCTTTCTGTATAAGAGAAATGCTTCCTCGAAAATCTATAACTGTCAACTATGTGGACCTCTTTGATTTGACACTCAGCGCGCAAACTCACACTTTGTAAAGGTTTTTTCGCTATGCCGCCAACAGAATTCCAAATAGGTTCAATCCTACCCTTGGCTACCGTTGTGGCATACTGCCAGTTCAGGAAATATCCAAGTTAACATGTAGACTTGATGTAGACACCATGGCGAAATGTCTTTGGGTTTGTTTACATTGAGAGAGTGTAACTAGGGTAAACCCAGGATACATGCCTCAGTGGGATAGATGCCTCGGTTTCAAAAAACATAACTTCCCGAAATCGCAACTACGAATTAATAGTTTAAATAAGGCGCGGACGTGCCACACCCCTCAGTTCCCCGCAGGCGGTTGAGCAGAGTGGACGTATTTTTCTTGTGCGTGCGATTATCTCCGCGGCGAACGCAGGCTTACTGGTCAAAGTTTTAAACTTGAGTATTCAGTGTTGCATAACTTTTTATGTAGTCATAAATTTTATTCAATTTTACTAACGTTGATACATTGGTATATTGAGTACACACCTAAATGTCAATACCCTCTCTATTGTATTTAGTTTAGTTCTACTTATGAAAGGCATCTATCCGTATCAAAAAGTATAGTTGCCTCAATTTATCTGGGGGATAGTTGCCCTTAAAGGCATCTATCCCCCAGAACTCTAAACATAGTCAGTGTTTGTTGGAAAACATAATTTTGTTATATTTTACGTTGGAAACATTTTGTACATACCTATTTGTGTTCAATACCTAATGTTTGTAGGGGAACCATGCCACGAAAGTACAAAAATGTTGGTTTTCTTCTTTTGTAAATGTTGGTTTTCTTAATGTTCATTTTCTTAATTTTCTTACTGTTGATTTTCTTTATTGTAATGTTTTGTTATACAAATTCACACGCTCAATTATGATTGTATAGGAATGCTCAAATAAATGATTTTAAATTGTATTTTACTTTTATTCATTCTATAGGGCATCTATCCTCCATAGCATTTTCATGCTGTGGCATCTATCCATATAGGGTAGGCATCTATCCCCAAAAAAAGGGTTTGCGAAAACTCAATTCCTGCCTAATTAGTGATATTTAGGTCACTAGCAACCGTTATAGATGTGAGATAAAAGATTAAACTATCTATATTCATAAAAATTACTCACGTCAAATTAAGAATTTTAAAACTACAAGGCTTTTTCAAAAAGTGTGGCTTCTATCCTGGGTTTACCCTATGAGTATGAGTATGACTATGAAATTTCCATGAACCGAACATGGTTGCAGCTTTCTGTATAAGAGAAATGCTTCCTCGAAAATCTATAACTGTCAACTATGTGGACCTCTTTGATTTGACACTCAGCGCGCAAACTCACACTTTGTAAAGGTTTTTTCGCTATGCCGCCAACAGAATTCCAAATAGGTTCAATCCTACCCTTGGCTACCGTTGTGGCATACTGCCAGTTCAGGAAATATCCAAGTTAACATGTAGACTTGATGTAGACACCATGGCGAAATGTCTTTGGGTTTGTTTACATTGAGAGAGTGTAACTAAACAATCTTTATTAATAAAGAAATTGACAATCAAATAATAGAAATAAATAAGAACTAGTATTTACAATTGCAACAATTGTGCTAACGGCAGACTGCTGCAAAGAATCTACTATACTCGTATATCAATCTAGTGAACATTCTTTATTAATAAAGAAAATGACTTAGAACTATTATTTACAAATTGAAACGATTCAGCTAACGGCAGACTGTTGCAAAGAATCTACTATCAATCTACTCTAAGTTAATTCGCAATAACCTCTACAAGGTTGTCACATACGTAGATAGCTTGTAAGGTATGTATGGAAACAACAAATGCTGCCGTAGTATTGACAATTGTGCGCCCCGGTTGATTGTGCTGGGTCTGCGGCAACAACTGCAGGCAACAGCATGTCATTTTTATACAAATTTAGAAAAAAAATCTATGTGTTTTGTCGAAGTTCTCACCACTATCTAAGCTGTGTATTATTAACACTGTGTCCTGTGTCCTCCCTCCAGTACACGTTTTTTTTTAAAGCTTGTTGGCGGCACCGTGAAAAACCGGGGTGGGCTTTTAGACCACTACCGAAATGACATAACTTTCCACTTCCTCTTAATAATTTCGCACGTCTACGCACTGCGAATTAACCGTAGATTTTTACGGCGAAAAAAAAGTGTGTATCGGAGCCCTAACCACTCAAGTACCTGCGACTTGCCTAATGTAAACAAGCATTTAGTCTTATGGTACTGGTATGGTGTTGGCCTGACGCCAATTCTTATGGTAAAACTGTCTGCGCTACATAGATTTACACGGCGTCGCATTCGCGTCGTAAGATTTTCTTGGGTTAATCCAGAAAAAAAAGTTAATTTATGAAAATACTGCGACCTTGCGAGATTTACAGCTGATCCGGACGTAAATGAGCAGGCCGCCCTAGGCTACTTCATGAGAGAGATTCACTGATGATGAGCGGGCCTTAAGTCTTGAGTCTTGAGTCGTGAGTTTTGAGTATGGCCGCCCTGACCAAAATTCGGCTAGATTTTCGGCCACTGTGGCCAGACTCAAAGAAGATCAGCCAGGTGCGCAGGACATATTACAGTGCACAAGTAGGCACGCAAACACAGGTCCACTCTCTATTCCCACACTCTTATATATAATCCGTTGGAACGGCTCTATTTCCACTCTTATAATCCGTTGGAACAGCAGACCGACGACACGACCGGGGTGGGTTTAAGCGCATGACCAACAGCTTAACTTGCCTTCTGGTCGAGGCACGGGGGTGTAATACCGACAACTTCCTGACTCCCTAAATGTTAAAGGTAGCGTGGAACAAGGAAATCATGTTGTGTTTTAGGCCTACTTTGAAGAGTTAAGCTCGATAGGGCCTGGTTAAGCAGGCAGAATACACTGTAATGCAAGATGTCAGTGTTGAAGCACTTCCTCACTTGGAATTCATCATCATTTGTGACATAGAGCTTATAAGCACTTTGAGATAGAACACAGATTATCTGGTTATAGCATCGTGTATAATCACACTAATTTATAAATGCTAAAGTTTGGATGTTTAGATAATTTATAAACTGGTACCCAGACTCATAGGAGCCTGGTATTATTGGAGGATGATAGATAACCTATGTAATATATGTTGTTTTTTGCACAAACATTAATGTTTCTTGTGTTTAAAACTGCTATTTAATTATTGTAAATATTAATTTAAAACCATCATACGTTGTCTCAATAATTTCTGTCGTTCTTAATTTCTTAATTATCTTAATTTTTTACGCAAATACTTAAATATTGCTAATGAATTAATGGTAAGAGCGGGGTCTCGCACGCAGCACAACAAGCAAATTTTAAGTAAGTTGCAATAAACATTTTTTTTAGATGTTTGGTTGTATGGATGTTTAGATGGATGTTTGTTACCTCTTCACGCCAAAATTACTGAACGGATCGGGCTGAATTTTTTAAACCATAAATCAGTTTCTATGGGATAGAAATAACGTTAAAACGTTTCCATAGAAACAACGCGTGCGCAGCCGCGGGCAGCAAATAGTACATAATATTACTAAGTTATGGACTCAAATGTAAACAAAGTCTTCAACAAATCAACAAAATAGATGATACTTAAACAAGGTCAGCTGATGATTCAAATTAGATCAAAGGTTAACTTCCTACAGCTGATAAGTTAGTAACTTCTGTTGACCTTAAGGAAATTTAAGGGTATTGACCTATACCACAGATTTCATTCTGAAATCTGTGACCTATATATTATAATATCATTATAATATATTAACACTTTATAATGTCAAATGATGCTGGTTATCCTGCATTGTTAATCTATAATAATATTATAAAGAGGGAAGATTTTTTTGTTTGTTTGTACAACTACTGTACCGATTTGAAAAATTCTTGTAAGTACCATTAGAAGCCCACATTATTAGTGATGAACATAGGCTACTTTTTACCGCGGGAATATGCTTCATTCCTACGGGAAAACGGGTAATAGGACAACGGGTAGTAAGAATGCAGCTAGTTTTTAATATAATTAGTACTTATGCTTATGCTGCTTTCTTTGGTTTCTAGTCATCAGTCAAATATTTTTTGATTCGTTGCTGTTTAAGTCGTATTCCTGCAGCAGTAAGCGTAAGGGCCAATGCGCGTCTGCCAAGCCGCCACGCTCGTGTTTTTTGTAGTTAAACATACTGATTAAGAAAATTATTTCATCGAGTCAAACTCTGCGAATTTCTTTAGAAATATTAAATGCCTTCAGTTAACTACAAAAAAAGTAAAATATCAGTAGTTCGCTAGTACTAGTATCATATTGAATAAACATTATAAACAGAGGTAACTTTGTGATTTTTTTCTATAGAGTGAAGTTCATTAGATCTTGTAACTGAATGCGACTTTGACTGGACTAAATCCTTAAGTACTAAATCCTTAACATATCTTTTTATTTCAGAATTTTAAACACTATTTTCTAAGCCTCAGATGATTTAAAAAATCACAAAAGTGCGGCCTCTGCTGGATTACCAAGCCTTAAATGTAAAAAAGGCTATCTCCAATTCGAAAATTATTTCACCATCTTCACTCACGGACAATGTACATTGTCCGTGAGTGACATAGTCTTTGGCATGATTATTTTGCTGTGGGGTGCCGGCTTAGAATTTGTACAACCCCAATTCTTACCGCGGGTGTCGTAAGAGGCGACTAAGGGATATCCACCGGGGGCGGGGCAGCGTCTCCTGCAGAGCAATTCTACCACCGAACTGCGATCCCAAGCCCGCATGCCCAGTGTGGGGATCAAGGGCATTACTCCTATGAGATAAAAGTCAGTACGGCGCTTATCAGGGGGAGGCTAACTTCCAGTTGTGGACCAATAAGGGCCATGAGGTTAAGGTTGATGACATAGGCTTTATATCCACACTTGTTGCTGCCGGCGGCCTCACCTGCGCTTTTCAAGTAGTCTATGTTCCTCCCCGGGTTACCATTTAACTCCCTGCCAAATTTCATTAACATCCATTCAGTCGTTTAGGCGTGAAAAGGTAACAGACAGACAGAGAAGAGTTACTTACAAATTTATGTTATACTAGCTGCATTTTTACTCCCCATTGTCCTATTACCCGTTTTCCCGTAGGAATGAAGCATTTTCCCGCGGTAAAAAGTAGCCTATGTTCATCAGGAATAATGTGGGCTTCTAATGGTAAAGATTTTTTTAAATCGGTCCAGTAGTTTCGGAGCCTATTCAATACAAACAAACAATTAAATCTTTCCTCTTTATAATATTAGTATAGAAGTATGGATATGGATTTAACTAAGCGATGCCACAGGCAAAAGTTAGTAATTGACAAAAACTTATATATTGTCCCTAAAGGACATAACTATGACATTAAGTAGCTATGATGTCATTTCATAATTTTATAGATAGTTTCATAGGAAATAGGCCTTGGTACTTACATAAAAAGACAGAATAACAAATAGTACACTTAATAATGTTAAGTAGCTCATGTAGCCAGAATGTATTATATTAATTTATTACTATTAGATATCGAGACCTTGATATGGTGAATATTGATGCCCATTCATCATACTAATATGATAAAGCCGAAAGTTTTTATATGAATTTTTGTTACCTAAGATCTCCAAAACTACTGAATAGATCAAGATGAAATTTGGCGTACGTTTAGAGCTAAACCTAACTTTAATATTAAAGCCGAAAGTTTGTGAAATCTGAATTTTTGTAAGCTAGGATCTCCAAAACTACTGAACAGATCAAGATGAAATTTGGCGTACGTTTAGAGCAAAGCCTAGCTTGGATAATAGGCTACTTCCTACTAATAGGCACAGAAGCTAGTTTTTTATATTATTTATTGATTTATCAAGGCTCTGGCTATCAAAACTAGTGAAAAGTGGGTGGGTGGCCGCATCATGTTGGCTTTTTGCTTTTTTGTGATCCATCAATAAATTCTGTTTTTAACATTTTCTTGTTTTTTTGCCAAAGTATTATCAAGTATGGTATGGAACCCTTTGTGTGCAAGTCAAAGCGCCGTCCGGTTTATTCTTATGATTATGTTAAACAAAGGAATTATCAAAACATTGAATGCAGAATGAAGGAAATCCCCAACACCTTACTTTGTTTTATCATAAATTCATAATATATGAATGGACATAACACCCAGTATATAAATGTACTCATCAAAAGTTTTACTTCCCTCCCCTGTGAAGTTAAAAGTCCCATTAGAAACAAAACTTTAAATGAGCACTTTAATGCAAAATGTTAACCTATTAGTAAATTTATATTAGTAAATTTTGATTCCATGAGGAAAATTATACATCATCAGTCATTACAGATAGCTATAATTTATTAGTGGCCAAAATGTTTACGTATTTCTGTTGCTACAGAGAATATTATGAAACACAATTTTTGATAAAAATGTAATGTAATACTGTTAGTTAATCACATCACACTAATATTATAAATGCGAAAGTTTGGATCGATGTATAGATGGATGGATGTCTGTAACCTTTTCACACCAAAAATACTGAACGGATCGGGCTGAAATTTTGCATACAGGTAATTCTAATCCTGGAATCAAACATAGGCTTTTTATCCCATAAATCAATTCCCATGGGATAGAAATCACCTTTAAACATGTATAGAAACAATATGTGCGAAGCCGCAGGCATAAGCTAGTATATTATAATACTAGTTTATGCCTGCTGATTTATATCCCATGGGAACTGATTTATGGGATAAAAAGTAGCCTATGTTTGATTCCAGTATTAGAATTACATGTGTGCAAAATTTCAGCCCGATCCGTATTTTTGGCGTGAAGAGGTAACAAATATCCATCCATCCATCCATCCAAACTTTCACATTTATAATATTAGTGTGATTGGTGGAAGTGTTGGATAACAAACTTGTTTAGCTCTATAAAACTATCGTAGTTTGACAAATTCATTACAGATGTAAGCACACAAATCAGGTTTGTTGTTAACCCGCTTACATCCATAGTTTATTAATTTAGCTCTGTTGTACAAAGAATCATAAGGTTTTTGTTATTATAGTACATAAGCCTTCATACTCTGGGTAATTTCGTAGAAATCAATATATATTCGAAAAATTTCAACTTCGAACAGGACTTGAATCTTTCTCCCAGTATGGGAACGTGCTAACCAACTGCACTGCGAGGTCAAGTCAAGTTAAAGTGAAAATTTTTGGGATATTATTTGATTTCTTAGGAAGAATCATGTCAAGCAATACATATAATACTAAAAACACTAATTTAATAAATGCGAAAGTTTGGATGTTTGTTACGTCTTCACACCAAAACTACTTAACAGATTGAGCTGAAATTTTGCATCGGTGTAGCTCTAAGCCTGGAATAAAACATAGGCTACTTTTTATCCCATAAAACAATTCCCATGGGATAGAAATAACATTTGAATATTTCCATAGAAACAACGCGTGCGAAGCCGCAGGCAGGAACTAGTAGTTAAAGCCTTTAATTGGACATGACAGTTTTTCTATTTTGTTCATATATTTCTCTTTTTTTCCATTTTTGTATGACCGTTTGCCAGGTGGCAAAGGCCTACTCCAATCTTCTCCACTCTAGCCTTTCAATGGCCCCATATATTAATATAATTCCTGCGACTGTCAAGTGTCACAGCGAATATACATCCACTGCACAATATGCCTTCCCAAACATGGGAGGTTTTTTTATAAACACCATGCTTGGCAGGCGGTTTGGTGATCACAGTGGAGGTGTTAAAAACACACAGCAGGAAGCCACTGCCCCTTGTCTGGAATGTTGCCTTAGCAGGCTCTTACGACATCCAAGTGGTTATGTTGGAGGGTCGATTCTTACACAGTCACCACCATTAGTATAATATTATTACTGTAGATTACATTGAAGCTAGGTATTTTATTAATGAATCAGTCATAACATTATTATCATTAAGATAAAATTAAGATTATTCTGTTATTAATGGTTATTATTACAGACATTAAAGACTTCCTTGAAGGAAGCCAAACTTAAACAAAAAGTAATTTTAACAACTGTTAAATACCTAGGTATACCCTAGGTTCGTGGGGTTCAGAGATAATCTGAGCGTCTGGTCGAAGCGACGCATGACCTGGTCAGTATCTGGCACAGCGCATCAGCATTGCCATACAGCGGGGCAAAGCAGCCAGTGTCTTGGGGACGCTTCCGACTGGTATTGATATGGATCAGTTGAGCTACCTGTAGATTGTTTTCAACAGTCTGCAGTTAGCTCAATTGATTCAATTGTAAATAGCAGTTCTCATTTATTTCATTTTATTGTAATTTTCTTTGTGAATGCCATTTCATTCTGCCAGTTTAAAAAATAAAACAACTGTTGAGATATCAAAATGTTTGGAGAGAATCATGTCATCATTTAAAGGGCTACAAATATTTCCTGATTTTTATTAATATTCTATACCAGGCTCTTTGATTACTTATACCTGGAAAACCTTGTAGGTAGATGTAGTACAATATGAACCTGCTAACCACCCATAGATTTTTTCTCTAAATGATAAATGGTTGTACATATTCTATGAAAATTTAGAGGTCTACTCACATCGTATGGTACATTTTTCTCTGCAATTGAACTCCTATCTCGATCTGTAATGAGGAAAACGGGTCAAAATAAGGGGGGTGTTACAGTTCGAAAAGGCCCACTTACACAATCGGATTACCACAATGGAATGTTATTATTAGATTTGCAGATACTTACCGTCATCGTCGGGCTCAGAGGGGCCGCCAGCGATGTCTGATTTCTTCACCACAGCAGATTCCATCATTTCGATATTATCTGTATCACCCGATGCCATTTTTATTACCAAATCACATCACTCAAAACACAAGTTTCACGATAGTATGTTTGCACAATAACAATTCTCATGGCTCACATTACACTTGCATAGCAAACACAATGATTCACTGTAATTTAATTAGAAGAAATCAATTAGTTTACGCGAAAAATTCTTGTCCGAAGCATCCGTCTGACACGACCACTCATAGTAACTGGGTTGCCAACTAATAATAAATTGGCGAAAATGTCAATGAAATCATAGACAATAGAGTGAAGTGGGTAGATTCTTTAGGTAGGGAAGTCATGTTTTATTCGAATAATCGAATGAAATTTTTTTACTCGATCAAGACAAAACTCAAAACTAAACTCAAAGTGTCAAAAGTTACTATTAGTTTAACCATTTTAGTTAATGATTTCAATTTAGTGACAGTTTTTAAATTATACGACGAAGATTGTATTATATTAAAAAGAATACTAGTAATATTAACGATAAGATTATTCTATTCTAGCTTCAGAGGAAGAATTTTAATAGAAATTCCCGTAGAACATAAACTCTCTTGGACTCTTGGACTGTGGACATGTCATGAAATTACTTTTTATTATCCTTGTTATTACTTTTCTTTCCAAATGATCGCCGGAAAGTTGCCGGTTTAATTTAGCCTTCAGTCTTCTCTTGTCCTCTCCCAAACACAATCCATAACCAAAATAACCAATCAAATCAATACAAAACAAACGCCATGTTTATTTCTTTCCGTCAGACAGGGCTCCCAACTAACGCTAGGTCACCCCATATTTAGGGACTATTTGTGAAACTTTAAACTGGCAATTATTTGTTTGAATTTTGGGTAGGCTAGATAAAAACCAAAAAAAATCGTCAAAACAATAGTGAGAGTTCGTCTTAGCCTGTACAAACCCTAGACTGCTAGACAAGTTTTGTGCAGTGCCTGTGGTTTTTTTAGGTTTCTTTTTTGAACTTAAATGACGAGAAGTTACACACTGGTGTCAATTCAGATGTCGCCAAAACTGAACTTAACTTATATAACAGGACTAAAAATGGTGTCATCCGTTTTATTTCTACAAAAAAATTAAAAAAAAGATTGAAAGGGATGGCACCATTTTTAGTACTGTCAAATTATGTTTAGTTTTGCTGACATCTGAATTAATACCATTTTTTTAAAACTCTGTTCTATCAAAGAAACCAAATAATATCCCAATAATTTTCGGTCAAGTGACGTAGGAGTCGAAAATCTCTGGGACTTCCCATGGACTCTACCATTATATTTAATATCTTAGATATTTCTTAATAAGTTGGTTGAGACTTTACAAATAAAATAGCTTGTTTGATGTAGCGACAAGAAAGTGGTAATATCCCCAGCTAATAACAAGTAAAGTAAAAGTAGTAGTTCTGTTCTATCAAGTAAAAACTGTTTGCTGCTCACCCATCCATGATTTTGTGTGGTTTTTGCGGAAAAAACACCAGAAACTCCTTTATGTTTACAATTCATCATCATCATCATCATCATCAGCCCATATTAGTCCACTGTTGGACATAGGCCTCCCCTAATGAGCGCCATAGCGCCCTGTCTTCAGCTTGCCGCATCCAGCATCTGCCTGCAGTCTTTCGCAGATCGTCATCCCACCTGGCCGGAGGGCGTCCTACACTACGTTTACCGAGTCGTGGTCTCCACTCAAGAACACGTTTACCCCGGCGGTTGTCGGTTCTTCGCGAGATATGGCCGGCCCACTGCCACTTCAGCTTGCTTATTCTTTGAGCTATGTCGATAACTTTGGTTCTCTGTCGGATGTATTCGTTACGAATTTTATCCTTCAGAGAGACTCCGAGCATAGCTCTTTCCATAGCTCGCTGAGCGACTTTGAACTGGTGGACCAGCCCTACCGTGAGTGTCCACGTCTCAGCTCCGTAGGTCATGACGGGTAGGACGCACTGATTGAAAACTTTAGTTTTCAAGCATTGTGGTATGGATGACGAGAAGACTCGACGTAGTTTCCCAAACGCTGCCCAGCCTAGCTGGATCCTCCTCCTAGCCTCCTTCTCAAAATTATTTTTACCCAACTGCAGAATTTGCCCAAGGTAAGTATACTCGGAAACAATTTCGAGAAGGTGGCCATGTACGACGACCGGTCCCGGATCAATGAGGCCATTGATCATGACTTTGGTTTTATCCAAATTCATGCCAAGACCGATGCGTCGCGAGGCTGAGGCTAGGCTGTCCAGCATTTGGTTCAGCTCCTCTAGCGACTCCGCCATTAAGACTATGTCATCAGCGAATCGCAGGTGTGAGATGTGGTCGCCGTTTATGTTGATGCCCTTACCTTTCCAGTCCAGCGTCTTAAACATATCTTCCAACGCGCTCGTGAACAGTTTCGGGGATATAACATCCCCCTGTCTAACTCCTTTGCGCAGTTGGATGGGTTTAGACTGCTGGCCCTGTACTTGGACACTCATGGTGGCGGCCTCGTAGAGGCATCTCAGCACCTCGATATAACGATAGTCTACTTGGCATCGCTGTAAGGATTCCAGAACAGCCCAGGTTTCGACAGAGTCAAAGGCCTTTTCATAGTCCACAAAGGCCAGACACAGAGGCTGATTATACTCTTCGGACTTCTGTATAATCTGCCTCACTGTGTGAATGTGGTCTATGGTGCCAAATCCTCCGCGGAACCCGGCCTGTTCCGGTGGCTGGAACTCGTCGAGTCTCCTGGCGAGACGATTTGTGACCACTCGTGAGAACAGCTTATAGACGTGGCTCAGGAGTGTGATGGGTCTGTAGTTTTTTAGAAGGGTTTTATCTCCCTTCTTAAAAAAGAGCACCACCAAACTCCCGCTCCACGCCTTTGGAGTTCTCCCACTGTGAAGGACGGTGTTGAAGAGGTTCTGTAGCTCCTGTATAACAGGGGCACCTCCGGCTTTCAAAAGCTCTGATGTTATTCCGTCCTCACCGGGGGCTTTTCCATTCTTAAGCTGCCTCAGAGCTAACACAATCTCGTCTTGACTGATTTCTGGCAGTTCGTCGGTATAGTGGCGTGTCAGAGTGGCTCTAGAATCATGGTCGTCTCGTCGGGAATGGGGGGCATGTGCAGCGTATAAACGGCCATAGAAATCCTCTACCTCGGCGGAGATCTCCGGCTTCGACAATACGGTCCTCCCGTCGTGCGTCTTCAGCTTCGTCAGGTGGCTCCTGCCAAGCTGCTGAGTGAATACTTTGGACCCTCGGTTTCGCTCCATAGCCTCTTCGATGAGGCGTGTGTTGGAGCTCCGAAGGTCGCGTCGTACCATCTTCGCAATTCGCTTGTTCAGGTCTGACCTTTCTGACGAAGTCGCTTGGGTGGTTTCCCGTCTTTTTGTCATCAGCCCGAGAGTCTCATCCGAGAGTTTGGATTTCTTGCCTGTGCGCTGCTTTTTGCAGAACTTGATGCCCTCATCCCTCAGCGTTTCGACCAGATTGTGTAGGGTCTCGTCAGCGTCATCAGTGGGATCCAAGGCAACAAATCTATTCCCGAGAAGCTGCTGGAACTTCTCGGTGCCCGCCATGATTTGGATTGGGTTAGGTCGGAGCGTGGACTTCATCAGACGGTTTCTTTCAAGCTTCAAGTTGATATTCAGAGAGCCTCGGAGCAGTCGGTGATCAGATCCGGTATTGAACCTGTTGATCACTGAGACATCTCTGAATATGTGCTTGCTATCCGTCATGATGAAGTCGATCTCATTTTTAGTCACAGTGTCGGGGCTTTGCCATGTCCACTTCCTTTGAGGCTGTTTCTTAAAGAAGGAGTTCATTAAGAACAGCCCCTCTTTCTCAAGGAAGTTGACCAGCATTTGCCCCCTGTGATTCCTAATTCCATATCCATGCGGGCCTATTCGGGATTCGTTGCCAGTCTGGGTTCCCACCTTGCCGTTAAAGTCCCCCATAACAACGTTGAAGTGTGCCTTAGTGGTGTTGTGTAAGGCTTTGGATATGTCTTCGTACATATCCTCCACTTCATCATCCGAGTGTGCCGAGGTCGGTGCGTAAACCTGAATAACCTTCATGGTGTACCGCTTGGACAACCGAAGGATCAGGTACGCTACCCTGGTCGACACACTGGAGATTTCTTGGACGTTGTTAGAGAGGGTCTTGTTGACGAGGAAACCTACGCCACCCTGGGATGTTTTATCACCCTCGCGAAAGTAGAGAAGATGGCCCGAGTCTAGGGTTATGGTGTCCTCCCCCTCTCTACGGACTTCACATAACCCCAGAACATGCCATTTAATGTTCTCTAACTCCACTTCCAACTGCGCTAGATGGTTTACAATTATACACAAATAAAATGACGAAATTGTCTTATTTTCATGTCTCGAAGAAATTCATTTTCTTAATTTACGTTTCTATTGACGTTAAATGCCAACGGCAATTCATAAATGTCATCGGACTATATGGAGTTGAAGTTCGGGTAAGGCTAAAGGGTGTCTACTGTTGCCATTGACGAAAATTCCAACCGTCTACCTGATAGATTCAAGGAGCTTCCCATAAATAGACTGAAACCAAAGTTATTTATGTTGTCATGACTACCGCTTTTACTCACTTAGTGAATATTTTGACTGCTGTAAAAAAACGGACTCAAAATACGAACCTGTTGGGAAATTACGTGTAATTAACGGTTAATTATACATTATAGTTGTTCTAAATGATACATTATAGTTCGTTTTTTCTTTTTTTTTTTAAGTTTCAAAACTTACGTGATCAGAACATAATTATTATAAATATTCCCGGGTATTCATCGTGAATATCTACAATAATTTGTATTTTGTACTTATTAACATTACATCTATTAACACAGTTAAGACCATATACAACAAAGTATAAATCTAGAATAATTATACACCTATATAAATCAATAAGCAAAATAATTTAATAATTGAGTAAAACAATAAGAAAATAATTCAAAAATCAGTGATCAAAAAATATGAGTCAAATAATCATTTCATAATAAGTCATGATTTGATTTATAGCGAAAAAATAATTGTTATTTACCTTAACACAAAATAAATAATATAGCCCTCACGAACTCCTTCTGAGAACAGTGGAATACATCAATGATCACCGCTACCAGATTTAGTGCTTGTATGGTGCGCGTCGGTGGTGCCTTGTTCAGCAGTTAAGTCCTTCCGCGAGGCACTGCAAACAGAGGCGGCCGCCTACACCACTCTACGTACTCGTCCGGTGCGCATAGCTTCATTATCTCCAAGATGGTTGGGTTGAATATAATCCTCTGGAACACCCTAACCATATACAGAGCAAGCGCCATATCCCTTCTGATTTCCAACTTGTTGTATCCAACCAAACCCAAAACGAATAAAGTTGGATACATCAAGATATAGAAACAGTAGACCATTTCTCTTCCAATATAGGTATCGAGTGAACTTGTTCTCTAGGCGTTCCATCATGAGACTATTATTTAGCTTAGTGTTTACTTGTGTTTTTTGCATGCCAACATTAACATGGTAGAACATAGTAGACCTTTAATCTCAATTAAGACCTCTATTTTGTATGCACAGTTTCTGGCAAATAAAATATATGGTTATGACTAGGTATGTAGCTTCGAGGCAAGTTCTTACTCAGCGCTTAATGATGCTAATTCAGATGTCGCCAAAGCTATATTTAACTATTAAGAGAGGACTAAAAATGATGCCATCCGTTTTATTTCGATCTTTATGAATGGGATGGCCTCAACCTTAGCTAGAGCTTGAGTTCCAAATCTAAATTCATTGACCAAGTTTTTTGAGCTAACATTGTTAGGGATAATTATTATTCTAGAGAGTTGGCCACCCTATCTTCAGTCTCTTCTCTAACTGCCGCGGTAGGTAAGATTTTTTGTAGGTTATTCTTACTTGGCGTCTGTTTGATTTCCATTAGAATTACTCGGAATTACCTTAGAGCAAGCAACAGAATACGCGATGAAAACTATATTAAGTGGTCATTTATAGACGTTGTGTAATTTCAGTGCTTTCGTCAAATTCGGAGTGTCCGGAACTTCAAGTTATTCATAATAGAATATCACCGCCGCATTCATTGAAAATGGGCAAGAAAGCGAGGGAATTTGTGTCTGGTGACTTCATTTTCGCTAAAGTAAAAGGCTATCCAGCATGGCCTGCAAGGGTAAGTGACTAAAACATGTAAATAGTCAAAGCTGTGTTTAAAAACATTAGCTCTCCAATCTGATATAAATCTGATAGGGCTTTGCAGCGCGGGAAGACATATTGCCTGACGCTATCGTCTTTATTAGATTCGCTTCGGCTTATACCCGTATGTATACCTTTAGGAAACTGTAGAAACTTACATAAAACATAGGTTCTATCAAAGATCTCCTATCCACTAAGATTTGCTTTGTTCAGTGTGTTTCTCATTTCGCAAAGCTACCGCGCCATAGTCCCTATTGTGCGTTATCTCTATTCAGTTTATTCTTTACATTCATGTAATCTTGACTGTAAATAAGCATAAATTAGAATGCAGAGATTTTTAGGACACAATGTCAGATGTTTAGAACAACATACAAGACTTTTCTACCAAATAACACAAGTTTCATGCAAAATCAATAACTTGACATATTTAGTTTCTCACCATGGCTGACACCTGAATTTGGATTGAACTACAATAAATTCTTCAAAATGCAAAATGATTGAATGTGAGCAAACACAGATCTGTTTATATGAATAGATAGGTATCTATTCAATATTAAGTTTTTAAAGAGGTTTTGAGGTATGTCTGCGAAAAAGGGCCTGTTATATCCCGTCTAAATATAGACATTAAAAAATCATAGATACAGTTAAAAAACAAATAAAACTGATATCTAATAGCTCTAGGAGTAAATTACTGGGAGAGAGACCTCTTCTTTGTTGTTAATAATAAAAATAACTTAATTCTGCAAACAACAAGCATCACAGCAACACATTAAAATCTTACATTAAGAAATTAAAATTAGAGACAGACTAGCACTTTAATTGCCAATGACACCCATGTGCATCATTGGTTGACGTTTTCATGTTTCAAACTATCTCTAGCTGCGGTGGCGTGCCCCTGTGGCTCTCACCACAGAGTTATGGCAGTGAATGCGCTAACTTGGTATCTATAAGTTTTGTTCTGTTATCTACACTAAGTCGGAGCCTTGTGTTGTAGATACCACATCCAAGTGGTCTAATTCTTGTGATCTCTCCTGCTAATAAATGAGGAAAAAATGCTATGAACTAATTTGTTTTATCCAGATCATAGAGAAATATTAAACAGGATAATACAGACTTACTAACTAATATGTTGTTGGTAGATAATAAGTTAAAAAAAAACTAAAATTAGATAAGAGTACCTATTTACAATTATTTGTTTCTGTATATACTTTAATTCTTTCATTTATCAGTTTTAGATGCTACTGTTCCCTGTCTCTTGCTTTGCCTACATTATTTCTTCTACTTGCTGCATGGGAAAGGGGGCATACGTAACCGTGCAGCTTGTGGGTGGAGTAAATACCGATGTCACCCTCATATGTAACTGCCAACTACCTTTTATTAGATTTTACTTGCCTTTGTATATCTGATTATGATGTATGTTGGTGCTGTTCTTATGAAGCTAAATAAATATATCTTTATCTAAAAAAACCTGACTGGATCCCTGCTAATTCATCTTTTTTCGCATAATGAGGGGGTAAATGCTACATAATGTAGCTAAGAACCATATAGCAATGCAGGCAAGTATTTTGATATCTCATTATCTAAATTGCTTCACCTAACGGGACGCTTCGAGGTTATAAATGATAAAAATAAATTATGCTGGACAATCCACACAGGATCATCTAGCCCCAAGCTAAGCACAGCTTGTGTTATGGGACACCCAGAACAAATATTTCCAGATATGTAAATGTACAAAAGTCTGTCCTGAAGTGGGAATCGAACCCGTAACCTCCTACGTCGCAGGCGGACCTTCGTCCGCCGCGCCACATCAGTCTTCAAATTATAATAATAAACTTGGGTAGAGTGGTCATAGAAAGGCCAGAATGGAGAAGATTGGAGGAGGCCTTGGCCACCTGGCAAACGGACATACAAAAATGAAACAAAACAGAAATATAATGAACAACAATGAAATACTGCCTTGTTCGATTAATTATAGGCTTATTAATAACAATTATGAGACGACAATTACGACAAAGACGACCTCCGTGGCGCAGCGGGCGAAGGTCCGCCTGCGACGCAGGGGGTTGCTGGTTCGATTCCCGCCTCGGAACAAATTTGTGTACGATCTGCAGAAATTTGTTCCGTCGGTCTGGGTGTTTTCTATGTACAATAAAAATAGCTATCTATGTAGTATTATTGTATTAAGTATATCAGTTATCTAGTACCCATAACACAAGCTCTGCTTAGCTTGGGGCTAGATAATGCTGTGTGAATTGTCCAGCATTATTTATTTTATTTATTTAAATTAACATAGAAACACTGTAAAACAAAACAAATTGTAAATACTAGTTCTAATTTATTTCTGTTAAGTATTTTATTGTAATTTTATTTGTGAATCTTTATTCACAAATAAAATGCTTCTGCCCTTATTAAAAGAAACACTTAACATAACCTGCCCTCGCTTGCAGGTTAAAAATAGTAAAAAAAATCGATATCCCAAAACAATAGATAATTAGTTACCAAACTACAATCTCTAATAAGACAAACTCTTTTGCAGGTTCAAAGATTGAATGGGAAGAAGTACTTTGTTTACTTCTACGGCACTGGAGAAACGTAAGTGTCTTATCATTTATCCTCTGTTTTAGAATACAAGATTTTTTATGTCAACAAAGGGATTGTAAAATGTTCTTTATTTACTACTAGCTTCTGCCCGCGGCTTCGCACGCTATTTTTCGGTATAATAAATAGCCCAATAACTAAGTTTGGCTTTGCTCTAAGTATACACCAAATTTCATCTTGATCTGTTCAATAGTTTTGGAGATCCTGGGTAACATTAACTCAGATTTCACAAACTTTCTTTATTATACTAATAGGATAGGATCTATCATAAGTAGTAAAGTATTTAAGTAAGTTCTTTAAATATATAAGATAAGTCAAATACCTACAGGTGTTCGTCAAAATAGTGCACTATACTAAAAAAAATCACTATAAACTCCTTTTTATTTTATGTATTTTATTTACATATTTATGAATAAAATAAAAACTGATAACAATAGGTAAAAGAAAACAAAAAATAACCACTAAAAGCAAAAGGTATACTGTAACAATGCATGATTGCTTAAGCTCTGCCCATAAGAATCTAATCGGACAACAGATGAATGAAATGATGAATTTCAAAACCACTTTGAAGATCTTTGAAAACCTCTTATATGTTATGAGAAAATAACATTCTATAAAAAATTTCTTGTTATAATAAATATGTGTTCGTTTAATCGCGCGACGTCCACTCGTCCTTGTCTCGCAAAACCGATCTCATTTCGTCTTAAAACCTTTTCAGAGCAAACCTCCCTTCAAACATGATATTCGACTATGTAGAGAACAAGGATAAATTCCTGACAAAGACTCAGAAGAGACGTGACTTCAACGACGGCGTGAGGCAGATCGAACATGACTTCGCAAACAACGTGCCGTTGGAGGAGGTTATTGGCGTTCCCGTGGAGGTAATGTTGACACTAGTCTTCTAATTCTGATTGGGGGAACTGAGGTCTGCACGGACATCTCGCATGGGAGTGTATTGTGCATTATCCCGCTGCCTAACCAGGCCCTGACCAGCCCAGCTACTTGGAGTACCGGAGCAGGACTTTTGGTGACTGACAGCTTCGTTTGTAATACAGTTCCACAGTCTCTTCTTCTTGGAAGCAACCACGACACAAGCTGCTGTCTGTGGCTCCAGTCTTGAAAAGATGGTGGTGCACACACTAGTCTTTCTGGGCCGGGAAAAAATAAATTTTAGATTCTAGCTTCGTGTGCCGTTTGCCGGAGGAGTTCTGGGCAAAGACCATTTAGGGATGGACTCTAAATGGGCGTAGGCCGCCTGGAAGGCCTAGACGTAGATGGAAGGACGAGCTGGACTCGTACAAAATGGCCAAATCTAGCTAATGATAGAAAAAAGTGGAAGGAGGAAAGGGAGGCCGTTGCCCTGCAGTGGGACCTAGGCTTATTATAATAAATTCTAGCTTCAACGCAAAATAGTTCATTTCAGTTTGTACCTCTGCGTCAGAGCGCTAAATAGCTACCATCTTTCTTTGTCGAAATAGAGTTCATCTCTTTCTACTCTTTGCAAACTGACTTCAGACCCAGTTAGTGCACTAACGCGCTAAGAGTGCAGTAAAACCACTATAAGCTTCAACAATCGAGCTATGCTCTGAATTTCTTTAAAGGATCTATTTGATGTTATTTATACAAACTGGATTCTTAATAAATAATTACTTGACCATCCAAAACTCATGCCTCTACCTGTATTAATTCGTCCATTCTATTTTAACTGTGTAATGTTGTATATTAACGTATATCAGTCATATATTACCTACCCATAACACAAGCTCTGCTTAGTTTGGGGCTAGATGATGCTGTGTGGATTGTCTAGAATTATTTATTTATTTCATTTATTGTTTTACAGGCCGGCGCTGAAAACCCGGCAGACGAGACAGCCAACGACTCAGCCATCAACGACATGGACGAGACAGTGGACACCACAGTCAATGACACTGTTGATGATGAGGTTAGTGATAGATTAGATTTTTGTACTCTCTTCTCCGTGACTCGGCAAACTAAATGTAGGACGCCCGTCTGTCAAACTATGCGCTTAACTATGACACTGGTATTATGGCAGAATCGCCACCCCACAGAATAGACCCGTGTATTCTATTTTAGATGACTGAAACTACAGATGGAGGGACGCACTCCCCTCCGAAGACCCGTACACGTTCTCGGTGACCCCGTTTCCCCAATCACCGCCGCTAATCCGGAGGTGACGGCAACCGATTCGCTTCCGCACACCGCACAACCGACCAAAAACCGAAGAATTCCCTGATTCCGCCCATAGGTGCACTTGTTCACCGAGGCGAAACCTCCCTTCCCTCTTGTAGCATCTGGCTACAGCCCAAGCCGAGGCTCGCACCTATGTAAGTGGTGGCCCTTGTGCGTGTTGCCCCAACCTAACTTTTAAACGGCGAGGCGCCCTCTGCTACCGCCAAAAGTCCGGTAACGCTGTCATGGCCATCTGCGGTCAACAGCATTTTAGTCCATTCGAAAAAAAAAGACGAGGTCTCGGAGTCTTTAAAAAAAAAAAGAAATGAATAGAATCTTTTTATTTAGGATTCAAAAATAGATTTACGAAGTTACAATAATAAAAGTTGACCATCGGACAACCGGCCGCTTCGAAGGTCAAAACCAGACTGACGGACTTGGCTAAGAGGCTAACTAACTATCAAATATATCTAGTCAGCGACTAGTAAGCAGTATGTCATACATAGTAGGGGTATAACAGCACGTCAAAAGTGTCGGGGTTTTAACCATTATATCAATCTTTCATCTAAGGATTCTTTGACGATATTCGTCACAGTGAACTGTGAAACATCCCACCGGGGCCGCTGGGGCCCAATTCCGTTAGTTTTACTAATAAACGACGGATGAAGATCAGCAGAGTTAACTGTCTCTACAGCGTGAAAGTAGTCGTATGGTATGGTATGGTATGGTAAAAGTACTCCTATTTCCGCATTCAGACTCGCAGTTGGTCCATTGTGCGTTAAAATTTTTGCTAGCATAGCCAGCCTAACTCCGTCCAGAAGCGCAGAATCTTCCTGGGATCTTCACAGGCTTCGCGGAGTGACCTTGGCAAGTTGAGGATTTCTGTTCGTTGTGCTGTTACTCACTCGCATTCCAGGACTACGTGGGCAGCTGATTCGTCTTCGCTGAGGCACCCTCTGCAGAGAGGGCTATCCGTCGCTCCGATGGTAAATAGGTGTTTGTTTAGTGGGCAGTGTCCTGTAAGTGTTCCTACCAGGATACGCAGGTCCGTTCTGTTTAGGTTTAGTAGGCGTTTTGTCAGCCTCGGTGATGTTGATGGAAGCGCCGCTCTGGCTTGTCTGCATTCTAAATGACGTGTCCATCGTTCCTTATGCATCTCTCTAGTTCTGAGCCTTGTCCATGTCTGGAGTAGCGAGAATGGTAGCGGTAGGAAAAGTGTATAGTATAAGTAGCCGTGCCACAGGCGTCACAGTCCGTGGCTCCATTCTTGACTAAACACTAGCCAAACTCGATATGGAATGTTTAAAAAAAAACCACGACACAAAAATCTAAAACTCACTTGCTTGGCGTCGAGTTTCAGATATAATTGTAAGCTATATTTATTCAAGGAAGGATCAAAAATCGACAAATAATGTAAATTCGTGAGAGTGAATTTTAGGATAAGTATGGGCGGTTTGTTCTCAAACATTCTACATAGAGTTTGGATAGCTTATTATAATATTTTAGTATTAATGAAATAGGCCTTCTCCAACATTTGGATTTAACTCAATACACAACATAAAGATTAGTTGGCGTATGTCTAGAAATCCATACAGTATCCAAATCGAGCTCATGCCAAAGCCAACACGTTTAGTTTTCGCGTTGGTTTGTCGAGGGGGCCGACATTTAACCTTAAGGCTAAACGAGTCGCTAATCTTTCCATACAAACGTGGAAAGAAAAACCGTTTTCGAAAAACCGCCCGTTTTCAAAACGATTGCCACTCCCAATTGGGAGTTCTTATCTAGACAACGATGGGGAATTGGTTAACAGTGTATAGAAACAAAGTTGTAGAGAATTTTACAGCGTTCATTATGAAGTATATAACAAATTTTCCTATGACGCATCGCTTACGAGATGTAAGCAAATAACTAAAAAAAGGGACTTTCAAAAATATATTACGATCGTTTTTTCAGACACTTAACACAACTCAGGCTGACGGTGCCGTGGTGGATTCTGATGAGAATGGAGCTTTGGTTATTGACGAAGGCAAGGTAAGTCGAGATAACGAGATAAAATTTGATAGTTTAGAAAAAAACAAAAAAAAGTAAATCTCTTAATTTTACACTTTTTATAGTGTGGGACAAATACCTACTAATCCCGAATAACATTTTTATGAGACCACGTCGGGATAATTCAGAAAGTTTCATCTAGCCCCAAGCTAAGCAAAGCTTGAGTTACGGGTACTAGATAACTGATATACTTAATACAATACACTACATAGATAGATATTTTTTATCAAACATAGAAAACATCCAGAATACACTGAACAAATATCTGCAGATGGTACAAACATTTGTCCGGAGGCGGGAATCGAACCAGCAACCTCCTGCGTCGCAGGCGGACCTTCGCCCGCTGCGCCACAGATGTCGTCAAAAATATACGAGTACATACAGCCGATCATAAAAGCTCCTCCTTTCTTCGAAGTTGGTTAAAAATAGCAAATGCCTGTCGCTTTTTTAACCCCTGACGCAAAAAGAGAGGGGTGTTATAAGTTTGACGTGTCTGTCTGTGTATCTGTCTGTGGTATCGCAGCTCCCAAAGGGTTGAACCGATTTACGTTTAGCTTTTTTTGTGTCATAGGTAATTTTATCCCGAGTGTTCTTAGCAACGTTTCATGAAAATCTGTCGGGGGGTTTTTTTAATTGTTGATTTTGTTTTTGTTGAATGTTTAGCAATGAACTTAAAAGTGCTGATAAATAAATAAATAAATAATTTAGGAAACTTCACAGAGCATTAACTAACCTCAAGCTAAGCAGAGCTTGTGTTACTAGATAACTGATATAATACACTACATAGATACATATATATTTTTTATTATATAAGTAACGGTCATAACAATATTAATTTCAGGCCACAAAGAAGAAGGCCCCTAAAGAGGCCCCCAAGACCCCGGCCACCCCTAAAGCCAAAGAGACCAAGACCCCGCGCGGGAAGGCTAAGAAGGACGCAGAAGACGAAGAGGAAAAGAAAGAAGAAGAAATTGTAAGCAGAAGTGGCAGGAAGATTAGACCAAAGAGGTAGGAACGGTATAATAATAATAAGGGCAAAAGTGTTAACGTAAGGGTTCTGCTTGGATGGTAGATGACAATATTAAGGAATGAAGATGTACGGGAACAGCTGCACTGCAAGCGTCTAAACTCTAGCCGAACTCAAGATACAACCCGGTGGTCGGGGTGTACCTATAATACCAATAGTGGGATTCATCAGGGCTATTGAGGAACTCTGTTTCCGAGCCTTCGACACGAAATCTTACACAGATTCGCGCGGAATTCGAATATTTTAGCAGTTTTTAATGTTTTCTTTGTTTTACAAGAATTATAAATAGTGGAAAAGTAGTTTCCTGTAAATCGTAAAACATTTAGAATGGGAGGCTCTGAAACAGAATATCTGACTAGTTGAATACCCTTTAAGGTCATAGAAAATCATACGATTTGACTAATTCAACAAGTATCGCGTTTTGTCGCGTAGCGTTTCAATAGTGTGTGGAGCCCTTAAAAACTTTTTTTTACTCTGCGAGGAAATTCGTTTACGAATAAAATGGTCTGGGAGGGACCAGAATTATGTGGGACTCGACGCCCTGAGAAGGACGTCATACCCACTAAAACCTCTCCGGTGTCCCTCGCTCGCCATTTTCGCTGAACCACGGGAACATTTAAAACCTACCGCGGCCCAACTGGCGTCCTCTCTTCCTCCTATACATGGCCGGCGAGCCCACCACTCCACACACTTGCTGAGCCCATTCTTCCGCCACATTTCCTCCCCCAACCCTTAAAACCTGCTACATTTGGATAACCGACAACTCCTTAACATGAGTGTGAAAGTTGACACTAATGTTCGAAAGTTATCCATAAATTAAAATGTCATTTGCCGAAACGCAGCTTTTGAGAACAAAGCTGTGTTTGCGATTGTGACAGACAAAATCACACTATTATAAATGCGGTAGTTTGGAAGGATACTCGCATGTTTGTTATGTTATGCATGTGGATGGGGGACCCACGCCAAAATTACTGAACGGATCGGGCTGAAACTTTGCATAATGTAGTTCTAGGTCTGATATAAAAGATAGGCTACTTTTATCCCATGAATTAGTTCCCATGGGATAGAAATAAAAAGAAACAACGCCTGCGAAGCCACGGGCAGAAACTAGTAATACCATAACAGATGCACACAGATCTTGCCATGCACATATCCGACGATCCTATCCCTACCAGGTTTATAATATTACTAGCTGCGCCCCTCGTCTTTGCCCGCGTGGAAATATTACAAATTTCTGAAATTTATTGTACACCCCTAGGGGTAGTTTTGTAAAAATAAAAAATACGTGGTTCATTATTTACTTTGAAGTTTATTTATACCGAGTTTTGAGTGAATTGAACCAAGGAATAATCATTTTCCATAGAAACTTTACCACCCTCTTCAACCCCCTCAAAGGTTAACCATTGAAAATTAGCCTATGTATTATTCTAGAACCTAAACTATCTACATACCAAGTTTCATCTAAATCGGTTAAGTAGTTACGGAGATACGTGGTAACAAACATTCATACAAACTGTCGCATTTATATCAATTAGTATGTATGGATGCTAAAGTCATTTACAACGGGATATTTACCATGATTTGAGTTTTGAGCTTTCCAATATTTCGGCACAGTTTCATGCGCCATGACCACGGAATGACTGGATGAAACTGTGCCGAAATATTGGAAAGCTCAACAGTCAAATCATGGTGAATATCCCGTTGTAAATGACTTTAGTATCAATAACCATGATGGATTGAAAAGTTTTAACTGTCAATCAATCGCGGAATAACTGAGGGCACTGCGAGTGAGTTATTATTGAGAGATATATCGATATACTCGCATTTTTTTGACTTTAGTGTTAATAACCATTATGGATTTAAAATATGGATGACATGAATACCCCTGGTAAATTATTAACTTCCCACCCACAGATTCGTCGACGAGCAAGCCGAAGACAACGCAACACTGCCGTCGCCAGCGCCTAAGAAGCAGCGTCTAGCGGCGTCGCCGGCCGTTGTGGAGAGTGAGAAAGCAATACCTGAGCCCAAGGACATGAATATCAGAAGCTTTAATGCTGTAACACAGGTACTACTCAGTTAAACTTGCGCCTGACCCCTCCCCGGTCAGACGGTCGTGCCAGACAAACGCCCAATTCTCCATACAAATGTACGAGCACGTACATTTTGTGTGTAGTTAAACCTATCAGGCTTTAAGGCACTTCTAACCGAAATGTAATATTTTTTTTTAACCTGAATTAATAATTCTATTCTATTGTGCATTGCCGTAATTAATGCAAAACGCGCATTTACGCCAGCCATCAAATTTAGTAATACTTTTATTATATTCAGTTCGGGATCATCTGTCAATCGACACGACACATGCGTCTTACTATCATTTCATTAGTAACTAAAGTTTAAAATTTTATCTAACATCCTAATATTTCAACGATTGTTCTGTTTGTTTATAAACTTTAGCGGAACTATATAGTAACTATCTGATACAGCAATCTGTGAATTGCGTCGTGGGCTGCATTATTATCTAAGATTGTCATATTATTTATTATGTATACCTAATCTAGAAAAATAACCGTACATTTTGTAGCCGTTAGCTTTTCCTGAAGAAATAAAATAAATAAAGGTTTAACGTTAAATTTAACATTTAAAATATATCTCTTGGTTTTCTGATAAATCCAGCATAGTTACTCTACGTGGTGTACACAAAAGTCGCGTCTAAAACACTACTGTGTTACGCTACACGTGCAACTGTTTGTGTGACGTCTAGGTTCATTTCATGAATACTTAAATCGTGCGAGTGAGTTGCGAAAACCCAGACTTTTTACTTTAAAAGAGTTTCTAGTCTATAAAACCAAAAAAAAAGGATCAGGCAGCCAGCAGAGCCTACATGGGTCGCCTGAGTGGCCAAAGGCCGATTAGGCTTAGAATAGAGGAATTATAGATGGCGGCTTTATCGCTATGAGCGATCTCTTCCAGGCAACTTTGGGATGGACGCATGAAAGAACAATATAGACGGTGGCACTGAAATAAATCTATTTAGTTAAAGAGAAAAGAAAACAATACCCTAAATACTACAATACTTCATAGCTTACAAATATTATAATAAACTTAGAAAGAAATAAAGAAAGAAAGAAAATTATTTATTAAACACTGCACTACTAATGAAATTAAAAAAAGACTACTTAGTAACATGTACAGAAAACACAATTTACATAAATAAAATAAGTTAGTAAAACTTGTCTTGGGAATGAGATCTTAAAAATGATTTTCTTTTCTTTTTCAGTCGGAGCTTGAAGAATTGAAAGAGCCCTTCATACCAGGTATTATTTTTAATTATAACGAGCCTGTACTGTTCCACTGCTGGGCAAAGACCTCACTCCTCCCCTTCTACACAGACCAGGGGAGTGAGTATATTTGACGATACTAACGAGACGAGATCGTTTCGTCTCCTTTTTGTTCTAATTGATCTGTAATCGCAGGGTACTGTGATTGTTCTAGTTTTGGTCTGGGCAGAATAACAGCGCCTTCTTTTCACAACAGTTGGCATTATGCTGAGCCTAGGCCCATTTGCTACTGCATCACACATTGTTTACCTACCTACTTATTCCTACATATTGTTAACATCGTTTGTTAAATGTACATACTGTACTTGTGTTCTTAATTGTTTAATCACACTAATATTATAAATGCGAAAGTTTGTATAGATGGATGGATGGATGTTTGTTACCTCTTCACGCCAAAACTACTGAACGGATCCGGCTGCAATTTTGCATACAGGTAATTCTAATCCTGGAATCAAACATAGGCTACTTTTTATCCCATAAATCAGTTCCCATGGGATGGAAATCACCTTTATACGTTTCCATACAAACAACGCGTGCAAAGCCGCGGGCATAAACTAGTTTAAGATACGGATACACGATAGAGGCTATGTACCAAATTGTATGGAAAAAAACATGCAGATGAATTGAGAACCTCCTCCTTTTTGAAGGCGGTTAAAAGGAGACGTCTCGTTACTAACGTCAAATAGACTCACCCGACTCTAACTCAGGGTATTCAGTTGGGTACTTCTAAAACTTGGTAGAATACAAAATGGAATGTGGTAGAATGTAAAGTCAAAGTTTGCCAAAAAAAAAACAATGTTCGAATTTCAAAAGTTACTACATGGCGCGTAAAAGTTACATTGTAAAAGCTTGAATTTTTTTCTTCCAATGTTTTTCAGACTTCTTTTCAAAAACTAGCGCGTTTTTTTCGCAAGAAATAATTTAACAGACATGGAAATGGACACTTTAGACGGATGTGATGAAATAGTGAATAAGAAAGTACGAAATGTGTGTTTTCCGGATAAAAATAATAAAACTGGTAATGTATTCATTTATCACATTTTATGTTAAATTCTATCTGGTTTCATCCATTTTCTATTCTCAATGCAGTGAAATAACATGCTTTACATTGAGTGATGGTGAACTAATACGAAATAAATATTGCACATTCGATTTTACAAGACTATGAGTGTGTGATTTTGTATGAAGAAAATTTAAAGTTTTACTGTGATTTTCGCAGGCGGAATGTCAAATGTCAGTGAAATAAGTGAAAATGAACCAACCAAGCCGAAAATTGTTCCGAAATTCGGCAAGAGAACCACATCAACAACAAAAGATACCAAGAAACCCAAGAAATTCGTCGCTCCTATGAAAGCTTCTCAAAAAGTCGTTGCTGCAAAAACTACTGAAGAAAAACCTGACAGTCAATCAAGTCAAAACATATTTGAAGCGCGCCAAAGTCTAAAAGAAACTGACAACGAAGGTTACAAAGTTTCACCCAATAATTTTGGCTTTATAGCACCACTGACCCAATCGTCAAATCTTCAAGATAACCAATTCAGTCAAGGAGATAAATCTTGGTCTCTGAGCAGCCAATTTCTGATTGAAAATACTCAAAAACTTACTCAATTCAACGCAAGCGATTCTCCAAGACAAACTTATACTGAAGTTAATAACATCAGCTATATCACAGCAAATTTTAACACCAATGAGACCATTGAAAATTTGTATTACAATAGCTTATACACCGGTCCAGAAAATGTAGTACAAAATACAATGTTTGCATCGATGGATATGGAAATGGAATCTCAACCTGTCTCCGCAATCCAGCGGAAGAAATCCCAGTCCCTCGGTGGTCTCTTACTGGGATCTCTGAATGTACTCAACGATGATCACCTAGATAGCTCTCAAGGTTATACTCAAGCACTGTCCATAAAAACTTTGAGCCGCAGTCAGTCTGAAGTCAAAATGCTGAGCCGGGACCTGTCAAAGTGTTCTGTTGCTTCTTTGAGGTACACTGATTTAGACTACGCTAGTATTGAAAATATAACTACTATGGATATTCCTGAAGACAATGAGGTTCTTAAAGAACACAAAATTCCTGAAAAACATGAGTTGTCTATGATGTTTCAAAAGCAACCTGCCAAGACATTGCGTTGTATTATGGACATAAAACTCGGGGATGTTGGCTTTAATAGATTTTACGCTGAATACATGAAAAAGGTTGGATATAAAGAAGAAGAAATATCAATTGCTGAAAATGAAACAATTGAATTGATACTGAAAAATAATTCAATTGATAATAGTAGATTTATTGAATGGAGAAAGAAGAAATATCAAAATAAGTAATTCTTGGCATGATTATGTTTATAATTAGATTAATTTTATGTTGTGTTGTTCAATTAAATAGTTGTTGATTGAAACTAATAAATGTTTCTGTAGTAATTGTGTTTTAAATTTAAATTGCCAGCAGTAAGAGCTGATACATGAGGCGTTCTGAAACGTGTGTTTCAAGGTATTCAAACGCGCGTTTTTATGTGTACGGAATACAGATGTATCGGACCAGATGGTTTATGGTACGCGCATAAAGAAAGCGCGCGCTTCATAACGCCTAATGTGTATTCTATCTAAGATTCAATAGTAGTAACAAAACTATGTAGTATTTGGATCAGTTGAGCTACCTGTAGATTGTTTGCAACAGTCTGCCGTTAGCTCAATCGTTTCAATTGTAAATACTAGTTGTAATTATTTCTATTAGTTGATTGTAATATTCTTTGTGAATAAAGTTTTATCAAAACTATGATCAAAGATAGATTAACCCTTGAGTATTGCTTTGATTATCTCAGTCTAAATGTAATTCGAATCATATATTTACTAGTATAGAATTATAAGGCATCAAAAGTTTGTAAGTAATAAAATAATATCTCAAAAATTTTTGACTTCGACGAAACTTCGAAACCGCATCCTTCCGTTCCGCACGGAAGAATGCGGGTTCAAGTCCCGTCGAATCCCGTCGAAATTTTTGCGATATTATTTGATTTCTTAGAAATTAGCCAGAGTGTGAGGCTTACGCACTATAAAAACAAAAACATTAGATTTGTAAGTTTTTATCAATGAACCTAGGAATACTAAACTAGATTATCCTTGACTAGCTACTGCCCGCGACTTTGTACGCGCTTTTTAAGCAGACTATGTTTGTCCCCAGGATAAATAATTCTAATAAAATTTAACATGGAGACCTTTTAAATTTTGTTGAGATCCGTTCAGCCGTTTAGGCGTGAAAGGTAACAGACAGACAGACATCTAAACAGACAGAGTTATTATAGAATTTATATTATTGATTTGGATTAAGGCGCTACCCCGACCCAAATCAGCGCCACCATGGTGGTAAAAAAGAGCAACTTCGCATCTCTGCTTAAAGTATACAAAATAAAACTTTTACAGAGGCTTTCAAAACAAGCTTATGATAGGCATCACAAACTGGCCGATCAATTTTTGAAAATTCCTTCGTTTAACAGAATAATAAGATAAAATAGGGTGGTGGCGCTGATTTGGGTCGGGGTAGCGCCTTAATTAAGGCTAAACGAGTCGCTCATCTTGCCATACAAACGTGGAAGGGTAACTAATACGCTGTTTGATGTTGACCATCCAAAACTAAGGATAATATCAATTTATCTCGTCATTACCTGTGTTTGTATGCGCTCAAAACTGTAAAAAAAGTATACATTTTACAAATACAAGCTTCTAAACTTTCGTATTTCAACACCGATTTTAGCCCAATTTTGGGCGAAAATAAATAACATACGAAGAAAGTTAACTCTAAAATAAAGCACGTGGTTTAGTTATTCAAAAGTTGAAATTAATTTATTTCGAAAAGGTTTGGTTTCTCTTTGGACGTGATTTAGATCTGTTCAGTAGTTTTGGAGATCCTATGTAACAAAAATTTCTCATTTCACAAAATTTCGCATTGATAATATTAGTAGGACTATATGCCCTCTTAATCTACATTTTACTTTTACTCCACAGCTGACGCAGAGAAAGAGAACATCCTCATCGCTTACCTGCCAACCGGGAAGTACGTCGGCATAAAGCTGTTCCAGGCCCGGCCGTTGAACTTCAAGAACCAGGCCACCCGGTTAATGTGGGACAAGCTGGCTGCTAGTAATGCTATCACGCTGAAGATGCAGCTGGGTGAGATTCTTGAATAATCTATGTCATCATCATCTGTGTCAGGAGATTGTAGAAAGATCTATTCGCAAAGGTATAGGGGGTAGGTCGTATAGGACGTGATTGGCTGAGTAACGTATCCCGTGGTTAAAGAAAGAAAGAAAGAAGAATGAAAATCTATTTATTTGACCCTAATACATACAAATATTAAAAGGAATAAAAAAAAATACATAAAAGGGGCCAAAAAGGTCCCTGTCTCAGCATTATGCCGCTATAAGCCACATCGAGTTGCGGCGCTGATTTTCAGACAGGACTTAGTGTGGTGGCAACAAGATGGTAACAATATTAACATTCAATTAATACAAAAGCAGACAAGAGTAGATAGAGAGGTTACATACAACACAGGAAACAATGAGAGAAAAAAGAAAAGAAAACCGAAAAAGATAAGTATAAAATTAAGTTCTAAGCTTAGACAAAAAAAGTTAAAATGTCTGCGAATAGATCATTCCAGAATTTCCATAGTCTATTCGCCAGCTCGTAGGGTTGCCAACCCTACTATATAAAGCTCAAATATAGTTGAATACCATAGTATTCTGCTATATTTGTGCTCCGCCTACTATATTTCTGAAAAAAAAATATTTTGTAGGCGAAACTACTATATTTTTGAGGCCTAAAAGCCCAAAGGAATATATCGTGCAACAATTCTTTTTTGCGTGAAACGGAACGCATCCTCGCATTTTGAAGGAATCCTTGGCTGGAATAGATGTCAATGTCAATAATTTGCAAACGCTGAGCTATTTTCAAGAATTTGATGTGGAGTTCTTTGCTTATTTTAGAACAAGACAAAATTATGTTAGCAGTGCGGGGTCATTGACCCCATCAGCTGACCGTCCCATAATAAGAATGCAGCTAGGTAAGAATATCTTTTGTAATTTGTAGTATAATGTATTAAGTTTATTAGTTATCTTGTACCGATAACCCAAGCTCTGCTTATCTTGGGGCTAGATGGTGTATGAACTGTCCTGCATTATTTATTCATTTGAACTTAGGATGTTCTTCCAACTGAGTCGCAACTCTTTGTGACTTCACTGTGACCACAAAGATAACCAGAATCATATATACGTTTATATCAAAAAATTAAAATGAAAATGTTTATTTTTTTGAAAGCACAAAAAAATAACAATTTTCTGGTCAGCTCTGTCTTCTGCTTTAGTTATAAAAAACTGTGTTACAGAAGTCAGCGTCTTTCCCATTCCAGGGTACATTGTTTGTAGTCTTAGATAAAAAGCGAGTAGCAAAAATCTATTCTTAGAATTTAAACCTAGTCTGGACAATTATACAAAATGACAGTTACGAATAAACAAAACAAAAGTTATGATTAACCAAAAGAAACTAATTCTAGAAGTACATGCGTAAGTATGTATTTAGAATAGTTACATTAAATCATAAAAAAAGTAAATTAATATATTAAATTAGTACATAGAGTTCTGAACCGTTTCTAAAGTAAACCGTAAAATAGTAACAAGTCTCAAAAGTCTTTGAAGATTTAATTAAGAACATGGTATTTTTATGTAGACAGGTTTTATTTTATGAAAACCTATTGCTGCAGCTGCGTGGTTTAGAATTTGCACCACCCCAATTCTTCCCGCGGGTGTCGTAAGAGCCGACTATGGGATATCCACCGGGAGCGGGCAGCAAAACGCCCCCTGCAGAACAATTCTAAAACTGCGATCCCCAACCCGACCCGCATGCCCGCATGTGGCGGGTTCGATTCCCGCCTCAGGAAAACTTTTGCAAATATTTGTGCCGTTTGCTCTCGGTGTTTCCTATGTATATAGTAACTAGCATCTGCCCGCGGCTTCGCACGCGTATTTTCGGAATAATAAGTACCCTATTGTTTAAGTTAGGCTACATACCTATGCCAAATTTCATCTTGATCTGTTCAGTAGTTTTGCAGATCCTAGAGATTCCTAGGTAACAAAAATTTCACATTCACAAATTTTCGCATTTATAATATTAGTAGGATTTATTAAATTTGGTCTCTTATCTTCTTGTACCTATAAAAAAAGCTCTGCTTAGCTTGGGGCTAGATGATGCTGTGTGGATTGTCCAGCATTATTTATTAATTTATTTTAACACCAATTCCAGGCTTCACTAATTCTACTAACCCTTTCTCCACAGAACGAGGCCAAATCGCAGCCGAGACCATCCGAGACCAGCTAGTGATGGACCTCAATCTCAACGATGAAGAGAAAGAGATCTTGGACAAAGAGAGAGAGACAGAAGAGAAGAAATCCCGCGTCCTGTTCCTGAAAACTGAGATGAGATTCATAGAGATAGATGCTCAGATCAAGACTTGCTTGTCCCTGGAGAAAGCTGATACAGATCTTTGCCTGAAGCTTATGAATGATATGCTGGGTAAGGCTTATTTTTATACTACACCTGCTCAGAAAGTAGCTTATTCCTTTTACAAACATAAGGTAGAAAGTACGTCATTGCAGTCGTACTAAAATGCGGGACGGAAAACTCTATGGAATTTCATTTCTCACGCATTTGGCGGGAGAGAAAAGTGTATGGATATCCATTTCTAATTTGTGTTATTTTTTTCTGAAATATCAGCTGGTAGTTATGGTTATTTTCGTAAATTGGTCAAACAAAAAAAAAGTTTTTGCTCCTTATGAAATCGGCCTCTTCTGTATTCGGAACAATAATAATTCAAAAAAGATTATGCGAATATCGCTCGTGCGCGTACACCGAAAAAAAAATGTTTACATTGATTAAGATCTTCAGGGGTATTTAATTCATTCGTTTCGTTTCCGAATCGAATCCGACGGATCTTTGAAACGCTATTTTGATTTCGGCTCGGGTTGATGATCGAAATAAGGAGCTCCTCCTCATTGACATGGCCATTAGTCAACAGATTCGCTTCGGATTTTCGATCATGAACCAGAGTCGAAATCAAAATAGCGTTTTATAGATCCGTCAGATTAGATTCGGAAACGAATGGGTTGTCTTTCTCTCGTAATACAGTTTGCTGGAAGAAAACTCTTGTGGGATAAGCTCGCCTTTGCCACTATCTTTTTTTTTATTTCGTGCTTTAAACACTTAAAAAATTTAGTTAAATATTGTGCAAAGTGGTCTGTATTCAAGTCAGGCTGTCACTTATAACAACAAAAAATTATTGTCACCATTCAAATCTAACCCTCAAACCTTTACCCCACAGAACTCGACATTAAACCACTCATGCTGCTGAAACACCCCAGCTGCTTGGAGACAATTAAACGCCTCCGTAACTACGTCGGCAACGCACCCGGTTGGGACCTCAGCGAGGACGCAGCTCTTGCGTTCAACAAGCAAGCGCATCGGATCAGGAAACAGGCCGACCAAGCCTACAAACATCTCAAGGTAAATATCAGCCTATACAGTCCACTGTTGACGCAACATGCGTCGACACACTTGCGCCTTCCCATCTTTCGAGGACATTCCTGAGGGCGGGTGCGGCGGGAATATTGGCCGAGGATCGCAAGAGGCGCAAATATGCAGGTCTCTACACATTTGCTCCCCTTGGAGTCGAGACCCTAGGTCCGTGGTTTGGTACCCCACGGACCTAGGGTCTCGACTCTTCGGGGTTTTGAAAAAATATCTGAGTGTCTAGTCGAAGCGACCCCGAGAGCTGGTGAGTATCTGGCGCAGCGCATCAGCATTGCCATACAGCGAGGCAATACAGCCAGGCGACTTGGGGACGCGTCGACTGCTATACGATGCGATATGGATCAGTTGAGCTACCTGTAGATTGTTTGCAACAGTCTGCATTTAGCTCAATTGTTTCAATTGTAAATACTAGTTCTAATTTGATACTATTATTTGATTGTAATTTTTATTGTTGATAAAGTAAGTTAACTATATTACTCTGATTTTTGTGTAATGTGGTGTGTGTAGCGAGGCGAGGCGAGGCGACACCCGCGCTTCATTCTGGCTTGCACGGAAGACCAGCGCTACGACAGGATTTTCCTGCCATAGCAACCGCTGAGTGTGGCCAGTTTTGCTGTAACTGTAATTTATTGTTTCTTATTTATATTTCAAATCAAATCTTAAACTCTTTATTTCCATAAATACAATAAATATTCACATAGAATAGGTCAAATAAAGTGATATAATTTTCTGTCGCTTCGGTATGTAGACTAACTAAAGTAAATTGAAAATTTGGAAATTAATTATTCAGACATAGGCATCCGTTTTGTTAGTAACAGAATATTATTAAAATTAAGAATGCTTAGTACAATTACAAAACAAATAAATCAATCAAAAATAACAATAATAATCATAATTTCAAATATGGTGTCATGTAGATGTAAATAGTGAGCAAATTATATTTAAATGTCAACAGTTATTGGGTTACTAGTGGGACAAGTGGCCGATGTTGATTTACAACCCATCGACTCATGATGCCAGAATTGAAATTAAAACTATCATTTACTTTTCTGAAATTAAAACTATCACTTACTATAATTGTAAGTAAGCTGTGGGTGCTGGCACAGGTGCGGCGCATCAGGGACGCGATCCTTTTGCGAACAATTGAGTTCATGTCATCGACACGTGCATCTGCAAACATCCCTGATGCGCTACAGAACCGCGGCAGACCCATCAACATCATAAAGAAGCGACGAAGAAACCTTTAGCTATTGTTTGAATTGTGCAATATGAACAAATTTTACCATAAAAGCTATCGTAGTTTGACGAATTTATTACGGATGTAAGCGGGTTAACTACGAACCTTATTTGTGTTCGAAGAACACCAACGTTTCATCCCTTAACGAGGGACATCTTCAGGGTGAGTGCGGTTTTAGACGCGCGCGTTCCGCATCCCTCCGAGCACTGAATTTTTTTTTACATATTTAACTTTACTATAAAAACTATCGTAGTTTGACGAATTCATTACGGATGTAAGCGGTTTTTGTTCTTTCATTTCCAGTCCATCCCAAGGTTGCCTGGAAGAGATCGCTCGTAGCGATAAAGCATTTTCTTTGTATTGTTTCCTGTATTTGTGTGGTATAATAAAGTGTTTTCTATCTATCTATCTTTACTTACAATACGTATTCTAAAACGTCCCATTTGTTACAGAATCTGTTCGTGACTCCGGACGGTCTCGCCTTCTACGAATACTTTCTGGAGCGCGTGCAGAGGTTCAACACGCTCGTTTCAGCTCTCGACATGAACGAAATATTGGAAGTGGTGCATGAGCCACTAGGTCAGTATCTACTAATACCTTTTAAAGGGGTTTGAAGATTACGCCCCTAACAATCAACCGTTAGTATTTTTTTAAGAGGGCGCATTGCGCGCCGTTTTGTGAAAACGATAGGAAGGAACATAGGATTTCGCGTTCATGGCACAGACAGGGATAGAGCATAGGTTTTTGGAACGGCGTGTTTTTGCTTATTTTCAACATTTCAACGTTTTAACATTGGTAAAAAAATTTATTCGGTTTAATTGTAAAAACACGATAGCGATAAAAAAATATGACCTCAGGAACCCTGCGATCTACAGAAAAGATTTTTTTTTCATTCTTAGTTTATTACTAATTCTTTGGTCCCTGAATGCAGTTACTTCATAAGTAGTTTAGTAATTTTATTAAATAAGCTAAAATATAAATTTCGCGCTTACGCCGTTCCAAAAACGTAAGCTCTGTCCCGCTCTATGAACGCGAAATGCTATGCCTATCCTTTTCACAAAATGGCGTGCAATGCGCCTTCCTTATGGCATGAAACGTTGGTATACTTCCAACACAAATAAGGTTCGTAGTTAACCCGATTACATCCACAATGAAAACAAAGAAATTGTAGAAAAGATGGTTCTTCTTTTATTTTATGAGCGGAATTGCTACTTCTATTTACGTCATATTTATTCAGCGCCTGGTGGTTTACCAGTTTATTTTATTTATTTTGTTTTATTTTTATATATTTGGGAAACAAAAAGCTTGTACTACTTGTATAACAATACATAATACTAGAACAAATTATTATTATTTATTTATTCTTTGTGTGGACGGAGTTTTCGAGTCTACATCTGTTCAACGCTTTTTGTCGATGAATGTTCAACCTATATTTAACTACTGAAAGAAATAAAAATTACAATAAAACTTCATTTATTTTCTCGCATTGCTCAAGTCAGAGATAAGGGGGCATAAGGCATATTTTTTACTGATAGTTCAATTAATATTTACTACTCGGAAAAGGAAAATCGAAGTTTCGTTTACTTTGTCATGCAAAACTAACTTTTATGTCGCTTGCATAAGATTAGCGTTTGCAACGAATCAGAAACTTCGATTGGCCCTGATTCTAGTTACCCTACGTTTCGGAATGCCAGCGTTATTATTTATTTTTTATTTTAATACCATAGGATTGTCGGAGCCGTCGTCGACCTCGATGGCATTAGCTATTGAAGCTGCTAACTATACATATCAAGAAGAAGAAGAAGGAGTACCTAAGAAGAAAGGTAATTTCTGATAAATATAAATAGGGAAGATTTATATTAGACCGGGCCGTGCCCGGGGCGTGCCGTGTCCGTGGCTCGGACGGGGCACGGATTTGAAACGTTACATACATTTTGTATGAAGCAGTTTATATTAAACATAACATATTAAACAGTGCATGATCTGTGTACCGTCCGGGCCCGTCTACTAACGTTCTCTTCGGCTCCGCTCCGGCCCGCCCCGGCCTCGGCCCGGCCCCGATACGGACCGATCTAATATAAATCTTCCCATAACGACATCATCCGGCGGGCCTCACCGCTAACGTACCAGCTATTCTCGAACCGAATGGTCTGTCGCGTGACGATGGTAAGGGGCCCGACGGTATGACACTAGCCCCATGGGAGTTGGGGAGGCCCATTGTTAAGGACGCTACATGCGTCGACACACTGGCGCCTTCCCATCTTCCGAGGACATCCGTGAGGGCGGGTGCGGCGGGAGATTTGGCCGAGGATCTCAAGAGGCGCAAATATGCAGGTCTCGATAGAGCCTACACATTTGCTCACTTTGGAGTCGAGACCCTTGGTCCGTAGGGTACCGAGGCTCATCAGGTTTTTAAAAAAATATCTGTGCGTCTGGTCGAAGCGTGACCCGAGAGCTAGTGAGTACCTGGCGCAGCGCATCAGCATTCTCAAACAGCGGGGCAATACAGCCAGCGAGTTGGAGACGCGACGACAGGTATTAATATGGATCAGTTGAGCTACCTGTAAATTGTTTGCAACAGTCTGCACTTAGTTGTAATTACTAGTTCTAATATGTGTCTATTATTTGGTTAATTCCCAGTCCCGAGATTTTTATTCCAAGAAAACTAACCATGATGTAGAAAATTACAGTAACAGAATAAAACAATTACAACTTATATATACACTTATATCTATTTCTTAAAAATCTAAGCCGTCAAATTATTTGATTGTAATTTTCTTTGTAAATAAAATAATTTATATACTTGTTCCCAGTCAAAGCGACCCCTAAGAAAACGGCCATCCCCAGTAAAGGCAAGCGTCAATCATCGCGCAAGCAAGTTGAACAAGAGAAGGTTGATGAGTCGACCGTGGCTGAAACAGATGTCGTTGATAATGTAAGTCGTTTGCCTTGATCCACTTTCGAAATGTCCACTGCATGTAAAATTTGGGAAATGAACGTTTTTTGTTTCACATTTTGCGCTGTGTAGTATTTTGCTTTACTTCATTTATTTATTCCTTTTTGATACAATCATGAACAGTCGGATAAGTCATAAACATTGGTATGATTACATACAAAATTCATCAGTAATAGCTTCGTCAATATTATAGAAAGATTTACATAATAAAAAGCTTCTGTTTGTTTCACAAAAAATCTTAAAATTAAGTTTCCACTATGCAAGTGGCGGTGTGTGTACGTTCGCTCGCACCTGATGTGCGATTACGCAAAAACCAGCCATTATAACATATTATGTCAGTATAGAAGTTCTCGGCAAACGTAGTATAAGACGCCCTCTGGCCAGGTGGGATGACGACGTGCGAAAGACTGCAGGCAGATGCTGGATGCGGCAAGCTGAAGACAGGGCGCTATGGCGCTCATTAGGGGAGGCATATGTCCGGCTGATCATGATGATGATGATAGAAGTTCTATATTATAGAAGCCCTTTGAATGGCCTTCATAATTTGCAATTGTATGGCTAAGACCATTGAAATGGCTTTCAAGGCCATCGAAATGGCTTTCAAATGTCAATTATGGGACGGGTGGTTTGAGTTTAATCGCACAGCTGGACAAGTTCATGAAGTTTTTTGTTATTATAGTGCGTAACCCCACACTCAGGGTAATTTCTAAGAAATCAAATAATAAATAAAATAAATATAAAATAGCCTTTTATTTCTTGTCATTCCGAATACATTATTTCTAAGTTAAAGATTAATTATTGTCATACTATTTCAATTTTAATTCAACATTTTATTTAGCAATTCAATATAATAATAAATCTATAATATGTCAAATTCAAACAAGAACCCCTCATGTAAGGGTGAAGGCCTCCTCCAGACTTCTCCATTGGTCTCTGTCAATGGCTTCTGCCATCCAGTCTTTAGTCAATTTTGTGATTTCATCGTCCCATCTTGTAGTTGGTCTGCCTCTTGCTCTAGTGCCTCCCGGACCAGACCAAGCTGTCAGTCGCTTAGTCCATCTGTTGTCTTTTATTCTGGCAACGTGTCCCGCCCACCGCCATTTAAGCTTCATTGAGTATGTTACAGCGTCAGCTACTTTTGTAGTCTTTCTTATGGCGGTGTGTGGAATTTTTTGCATTTTTCTGATATTTGTAATACTTCTTTCCATACTTCGTTGACATGACCTTATTTTGTTTTTTACTTTCCTGGTATAGTTCCACGTCTGACATCCATAAGTGATAGATGGGAGTAAGCATGTATCTAAAACTTTACTTTTTATTTTCATAGGCATTGAACTCTTTAAGATCTCTTTAAAGCTCCAGAATTTCCTCCAAGCTCCGGCTATTCTTCTATCCACCTCATGTTCGTTGTTTAGTTTTGAAAAGGATATTTGTTTGCCTTGGTACATGTGGCGCCACTATCGCCCCTACTCTTCGCCTTAAATCGTTCGAGAATTTACGTCTATTTCGATCTATTTGTTATATAATATATGTTATTACTGCGTATAAACAATAAATCGTCAATTACATCGCTCTTCAAGGACAACCTATAGTTGGAAACCACAAACTTCAGGAAAGAAAAAAGCCTCCCGACGCTGACTTGCGTCATTGGTGCAGAAAGCACAATTTTGGCCAACTTATATAGGAGTGGAAATTTATCTCTACATTTTTCCCAGTATTTAACAACATTTTCCGTAGATTTTAGGAGAGGTTCGTTTAAAAAACTTGTCATTGATTGATTTAGGTCTTCACGTCTTTTTAGCAGTACAGACATATCTCCGTGGCTGTTGATGTAGCTTGTGTTCAAAAAATCTTCCAGTTCGCCTCTGGCTTCAATTATTTCCCTACTGTTTGAGGGCTCGTCTGTCGGAGTCGGAAATGGTTCATATCTGTTTGCTTCTGGTTCTGGCCTATTTTCAGTCTCGAAATGTCTCATGTGTAATTTTTTCAAATTTTCTTTGGCTTTATTCTTTTGATCTGTCGTCAAAATTGAGTTTACCCTCGGATCCAAAAATATTGCATTTAAAAAAACATTATTCTCAAATAATGCCTTTTCCCTCTCTTTCATTTTCGCTTTTAAGATACTAGATAGCGTTGTTGCAATTTTGTTTAGTTCAATTATGCACATCATCCACGCTATATAAAAATCGCCTACTATTAATTGCTCATCTTGCAACTTCTTGGTTAATTGTTTTGCCGGTAACAGGGACTTTACAAAATCTTCTAACTCACTCCTGGTTGTAGATGGCAGATACAAAATGGCTATCCGTATCACAAATATCTCTTAGTGGCAACAGACTCTCCACCATATCAATCTTTGAATGCCACCTGGAGCCACCGTCCAATTTTGGTACCAGTTTTTGGTTTTCTCTGATGAGTCTGACAAATTTTGGTGTTCTTAGACGTCGCACTATTTCTCTGCATCTTGATACAAGGTTACTGACAGTTACTTCATTACCTGTGTCTTGTAACGCCAGTTGAAGTGTGTGGGCTGCACACCTAACAATTCCAAACCCGCTATAGTCTTCGTCAGGGCCTTCGAATTCTGCCCTGAGAACATTTGCAAGTTCGTCAATTTCAATGACAGGCTCTTCGGAAACCATGTCATCGTCGTTTTCTGAAGCTGAATCAATTGTCCCTCCCCTTTCTTCGTGACCGTGATTTATTGCGGCTTCATTTAAAAGTTTACTCATTCTTATCATATTCGCTCCGTTATCAGTAGTTATGTAGTATATTTGTTTGTTGTTTGCGGTTGTGAAATGAAATTTGTGTAAATTGAATATTAATAATTGTTTTAGATGTTCCGCAGTGTGACTTTGAAAAATTTAAATCATGCCCAGATTTCGTAAGATTATTCGGCCGTTTTCAATATATTGGCAATTAATTCCCATGAAGCTTCTAGTTGCCAGGGAAGCAATATCAACCTTAAGCGATAAAAATTTATTACTCAAAGTGTTGCCAAGCTCGTCTCATTTTAGTTGCTTGTGACTCCACATTTTCTTTAATCACTTCTGCGTTGACCGTTGCATTATTATTAGGTATTATTGATAGCAGGTTTTGGAATGCTCTGTCGTTCATCATAGCAAAGGGCCTTCCATGGACAGCAACTAAGTTAGTACATTCATGGATTACTATTTCAGACGTAGTTCTTGTTTGTGCGGCGGTAGAACCTTCATCCCAGCTCTTGTTTAGCTCCTCAACAGTTGTGAATTCATCTTTGTGGATATATTTTAGATGTTTAAGCAAATTGGCTCCATGGTGTGTCTGAAAAAGCATAATATTAAGCTTAAAATAGAACAGAAAAAACATTAATTGCCTTAAAAACTAGTATTATTTAAACGCAGCAAATTAAAGAGGTTTCGGCCAGCCGATTTTGTTGATTTTGCAAGGAAAACATAACTTTAATTGAGCTGCACCTAGAGATGGGCCAAAATGACTGAATTGGGTAGCAAGTAGGTTGAGTGACAATGGACAGCCATAAGAATTAATATGATCTACGACTCGAGAGGATGATATACTATCAACAATTATGTTAATGAGCGAGTCAGTGAATGGTAATTTAGCTTTATATATTTTTTTTAGTTATATAAGGGTTGGTATCGAGGAACAGAACTCCTGTTCCTTGATACCTACATATGTAGGTACCTACTTACATAAATAACAACGCATGGTTAGGTAGGTACAGTAAGAAGCGTTAATTGTTATCCCCAAAACTATACCAATACCAAACCAAGAAGGGATACCAATTAATGTTTCTTACTGTACCTAGATCTACCTACCTACTTCCTACGTGCGTTGTAGGTATGGTACTAATGTCAGTGCCAGCGGTGTGTAACACACGGACTGGACCTGACTAACTACACAGGAGACCAACAGTATGTAGTATAAGTTCCTACCTAACCTACATAAACAAAAATGCTTGGTAAGGGAAGTATCTACCAACCTCCTACCTACGAGAATATTAAGGTACCTGCCCTTACTGTCCCGTCTCAAAAATTCACCCTGTATAACAGGAGGCGGTGACATCAGTGCCGGTATCACTCACACGGACTGGATCTGACGAAGTACAATGGGTTACTTTACTTCCTTCTGTAACAGAAGGAACCAACCTTTTGTACGTCGTCAGGTCCAGTCCTACCTTGGTATCAAGGAACCGAAGTTCTCAATATTTGCTTTACTTCTTTTTTTTGGCTGTTCTGGATTTTTTTGTGTAGTTTGCGTTTTGTGCGTTTTTGGAGGTGTTGATACTGGAGATGGTGGTAAGGTTCTTTTTGGTTGTCGTTTAGAATTCCGTTTTTCTAGTTTAATGATCTTGTCGTATCGAAGTACGGCTTCCATTCCTTGTTGTCTAAGTTCTTGTACTTGTGACTGTAGTATTTTGCGTGTATCTCCAATTTTTTGTGGGAAGTCCTCCTTTATGTAGAACGAGGAGTTTGCCAAGCACTTCTTACTTCTTAAGATTTCAATCTTTAGTCCCAAAGTTGAAAGAGTTACTAGGACTGGTCTTGGCTTTTCACCTTTTCTTCCAACACGTCTCAGTGCCTCAATATCGCATCTCTCGCAAGGTATTCTCATGTTTGTTGATATCAAGCTTATTAACTTCACCTGCAACTGTAGGTAGTTGTTTTCTTCGTCAGGAATTCCGAAAAAAAGAAAGTTTCTCTTTGTCGTTTCTCTTTCTAGGTAGTCAATTTGTTTTTCTTGTTTTTCCAGTTTATCGCTCAAATTTTTATATTTTTCCTCTATTTCGATGAATTTCTCATTTACATTTTTGTTTATGTCATTGGTTATATTAAATTGCACTGTCTTTAATTCTTCTTTTTGTAATTTTATTTCGTTTTGGATTGTTTCCAGCATTTTCATCAAGGTAACATCCATTTTGTTCGTTTTTGTTTGCGAAATTTTGTTCGATATCGATAGGGGCTATTTCAAAAAAAAAAAACGACTTCGACGGGACCTGAACCCGTAACGGAGCTAGAATCCGTAGGAAGTCGCAGAGATTTTCAACTCCCACGTCACTTGACCTCGTGGTGTAGTTGGTTAGCACATTCCGGTACTTACGGAAGGACGCGGGTTCAGGTCCCGTCGAAGTCGGAAATTATTGCGATATTATTTGATTTCTTAGAAGTTCATGAAGAACGGCGACACCCACTCGTACGGGACGCGGTACGCAGGCAAGCTTGCTACCATCGCCAGCTCTCTTACAAAGTCCTAAAACTTAACGCATGTTATGGGCACGGCATTGTACAATGAACTACCAGACTCGGTCACAGCTGATGGCAGTCTACGTTGCTTCATAAACGACCTCAGTGGTGCAGCTGGCGAGAGTACGCCTGCGACGCAAGAGGTTGCGGGTTCTATTCCCACCTCGGAACAAATTTGTGTACGATCTGCAGAAGTTTGTTCCGTTGGTCTGGGTGTTTTGTTTGTATCATAAAAAATATATCTATCTATGTATATAATGTATTAAATATATCAGTTATCTAGTACTCATAACACAAGCTTTGAGTAGCTTACTTTGGGGCTAGATGGTGCTGTGTGGATTATCCAGCATCATTTATTACATATTATTATTACGTTGCTTCAAAATTAGGTTGAGCCGTTGGCTTGTCGAGCAGAATTTCTATTCAGTGAACGAACTACTTGACCAGTAAATTCATAATTGATTGTTGTTACATTTATGATTTTTATTTTATATATATATTTCATTTTATTTAATTTGTGTATACAAAGTATTTTTGAACATTAACTAGGTACTTACAATATGTATGTCAACAAGTTTTAAGAAAAACGGACATGTAAATTGATTTTACAAATAAAATGTGTTTCTGTATTTCTATTGTAAAGTTTTATGCAAAGGTAGAGAAAGCTGTTATTTAACTTCGCTAGACTATGTTTCGGAATGACAACAGTTTCCTTTTGCGTGTATCATCATAATTTTGTATATCACTTTGTGTTGTAGTGTTATATAGTTAGATGTTGACCTATTAAACATTCAAAGCAATTCCTGGCACTTGTGGCCTTTGAAGTTAGCTGGTAATTGACATTGAAAAGGAGAATACAACCAAATGAATAAATTAAATTTCGATGTCAATAGACTTATACCACTTTGACATTTACTTACTTCGCTTTAAATTTCTTTTGAGTTTCCTAGTTGTTCATGTGTAATCGCGCGAGCACTGACATAGACACTGGCTGAGATCTGATATCTGACCCATTAAGACACCTGTTGGAGCATCGCACGATCATTTTATCGCGCGACGAAATCGCATCGTCCACTAGTACACTCGTTAGCCGATTAGGACGACGCCTTTGACTTGATCCATTAAATCATTTTATAGAAAGTGTTTCTACTTTCAACGCCTTAAAATCCACTTTACCAACCAGAAAATTATAATTAATATTCTTATATTCTAGCCAAAAGAACCCGAGCCTGCTCCGGAGACAGCGGAAACCGCCGCGGCAGACGTTACTAAAGAGGCTGATGAAATCGCCCCTGCTGTAGAAACTAGCGAGGCCCAAGAAAAAACTGACAAACCAGCCAAGAAGGGCAAGAACGCAAAGGAAGGCAAGCGAAGCCAGAGAAACGCTGAAAAGAACGCAAAAGCAGACAAAGACGCTGAAAAAGTTGACAAAACAGCGGAAAAAGTTGACAAAGCAGCGCAAAAACTTGACAAAGCAGCGGAAAAAGCTGACAAAGAATTGGAAAAGGTAGACAAGGAAGCCGAGAAAGAAGACAAGGAAGCCGAGAAAGAAGACAAAGTAGTTGAAAATGAAGAGAAACCAGTTGAAACCACAAATGAAACTGACAAAGCGGATGGTGATGCTGAAAAAGTGTTAGATGGCTCAAAGGACGACGAAAACGCAAAAGTAGATGACATCACAGAAGAAAACGCAAAAGATGTTTCTAAAGAGGTTGCAAATAACACTGAAAACGAAACCGTTGAAACGGCAGAGGTAATTAACACTACCCCAAAGAAAAACTCTAAAAAAGCCGCTAAGGATGGCGCAAAGACTCCCAAAGCCGATAAAAACGCTAAAGACTACTTAGCAGTGAATAACAAAGACGTTGCAGAAAATGAAAAAACCGCAGAAACTCCGGAAACAGCCGAAAATAAAGTAGAAACAAAAAGCCCAAAGAAAGGTGCTAAAGACGAGAAACTAGCTAAAGATTCTGAACAGAATGAATTGGAGAAAATCGGTAAAGATGCACAGAAGAATGGAAAAGATACGAATTGCGAGAAGAGGAAGAATGAAGAGGACAAGTCTGAAGAAAAGAGGGAGGAGACAGCCGAGCCGCGGGCGAAGAGGTCGCGGGAAGCGAGAGAGGTATGTAGTATTTAATTTCTTTTATCACATCACACTACTATAAATGCGAAAGTTTGGATGGATACATGGATGTTTGTTACCTCTTCACGCCAAAACTACTGGACCGATCGGGCTGAAATTTTGCATACAGGTAATTCTAATTCTAGAATCAAACATAGGCTACTTTTTATCCCATAAATCAGTTCCCATGGGATATAAATCACCGTTAAACTTTTCCATAGAAACAACGCGTGCGAAGCCGCGGGCAGAAACTAGTTTTTGAATATAATGTTCTCATCTTTTTGGTGAGAACATTGTAATTTAAGTCGGTAGGCTCATTTATAACTACCGATACTAAGTAACCACCCAATGTTATTTAAAAAAATATATCTGAGCGTCTGGTCGAAGCGGCGCGAGACCCGAGAGCTGGTGAGTATCTAGCGCAGCATTGCCATACAGCGGGGAAATGCAGCCAGCGTCTTGGAGACGCGACGGCTGGTTATGGATCAGTTGAGCTACCTGTACATTGTATGCAACAGTATGCAGTTAGCTCAATTGTTTCAATTGTAAATATTAGTTCTAAATTTGTCTCTATTATTTGATTGTAATTTTCTTTGTGAATAAAGACCCAAGGTTATTATTTCTATTGACGTCTTCTGCGAAGCAGGCGGTTTGCGGGTTCGATTCCCGCCTCGTCAAAAATGTTACTTAGATCTGCAGATATTCTGGGTGTTTTTGTGTATAATAAAAATATCTAGGCATATTATGTAGTGTATTGAATTAAGTGTATCAGTTATCTAGTACCCATAACACAAGCTCTGTTTAGCTTAGATGATGAATTGTCCAGCATCTATGTATGCTGGACTATTCATTGTGATTAGTGTGATGGAGTGTTTATTATATTTTTTATTGTTATTTAAGTATTCTAAGTGCATTATAAATGTATGCCTATTGAAATGAATAAACAAATTGAAAATTTTCACAGAACAAGAAGACTGAAGGTCCTCCAACGCGATCTCCCACCAAGCGGAAGGCTAAGAATTAGATCATACGGTGCAAAATTGGACCTATTCATTACAACGTAGAAACGTCTTCGCTCAAAAACTATTGATAAAGCAAGGAATTATGTTAGTTATGTCTTTATCGGAAATAATATCGGAAGTGATTTTGGTGGCTTTTTGTGGCGTTATTTTTGTTTCAGACCGCGAGAGACACCAATACACTAACGTCAGAAAACGTAAACGTAACGAAAAAACGAAATTCATCCGTCGCCGGATCCTTAATTTGAGGAAATCAGTACTTTTCTGTTGCAAAAAGTCTGGGCCCTAACACCACTAAATTAATCTCTTCGCCATAACGATGGGATAGTCTCATAAAGTCTTATTTTGACATTTTACCTTTGATGAAAAAACTACAGATTGAGAAACGCGTGTCAAAAGTGTCAAAGTTGAAAACATATCAATCTCCGTGCTGAGATTGATACGCATATCTAGAGTTCTTTCATCTACGGACGATTCTGCGACAGTACTAAAGTCATAGCAACGCGATTGATTAGCAGAATCCCGCCCCTGGTCAGTTTTTACTAGTTACTTTGGTACCTACAGTAAGCTACAAAAAGCTAGGTGAGATCTGCTTTTAAAATCATAAAACAAATTCACTAGTGTTGATTTTGTAATGACGTTGGAAGCAACAGCAACAGTCTATTTGAGTTATTTTGTTCATTTCACACTGGTCCCCTCAATCTTCTTCTTTCTTTGTCCAACCCATGTAATAGCTGGGCTTACTTCATTCGATATTATGTCTGTAAATTCCTTTTGTATGCATGTTTTTTATGAATTTATCTGTAATTATGATTTACAAGATTCTCAGTTTTTCACCGAAGACCCTTTGACACAGACTATGGAAGAAATGACATAGTTATATAACTTTTTATGGTATTTATCCCACTTTAAGGCCGTACTACAAAACGTTTTCGGCCCTATCTATCTGGGCATGGAAAAATACATTTTAGATTATAATTGCAACGTAATAAAGTTCATTTCAGCTTGTACTTATCCTACAGAGCGCTATTTGTCTAACAGCATTCATTCTGCATTAAAATAATATTAATAATTCTTTATTGCACAAAAACACACGAACTTATTTAAATACAGGGCATCTCTTTCTACACTATGCAAACTGAGCGAGACATAACCAGAATGATAACACACGGCAAGTGTAAAACCACTATTATTCTAAAACAGCTCTATGAATGTGTCTTCGCGATATTTCTGTTGACTCGTTGCTAGACACACGCCTGTGTAGGTGGTCTCTAATATTGTAGTGTATTAATGTATTTCGTGGCTACATAAATAAGCTCAAATCTGGAAATAAAAATTGGCCCATAGTATCTTTGGCCTGCATAACCTTGTACCGTAAATTAGAATATTAATGTTTTTTAAATCTCGTTATTACATTTTTTCGTATCTTGATGTAAGAATATAGAAATATAAACCTAGTAGCAAGATGGCCCTAACCGTCATTATTTATTCATTAATTGTATTCCGAGTGTTATTCAGTCTCGTATTAAATTGTTTCGTACTTACGTTAGAAAGTAGTAATGCTTATAAACTTAGTAGCCGGATGGTGTTGCCCATTACTATGTACTCTGAAGCCACGGTCGTACTGCAGATGATAGCTTGGATGGTAGATAAGAAAAATCATATGAAAATATAAGGGCCCGGCCACACTATCAGCCTTATCACTGGCGGTTTGCGAGCGGCTGCGGGGCGGAGCGGGCGCGCCGCGAATACGCCGCGGATGCGCAAGGAAAGTGTTGCGGACAGCAGCGTGGACGCCATTTTGTACTGTCTCGTACAAACGTTTCAGTACATAAATATTTTTTATTCGTTTGCAAAACAACACAAAGTAGTCGCTCTCTTTCATTCGATTGATTGATAATGGATCTTCCCAAATTCTTTGATGCTTTCGTTTTCGTCTCCGGCGTCTCACACTAGCGGTTTGCGAGCGGCTGCGGGGCCGGAGCGGGCGCGTAGCGGATGCGTCGCGAACACGCCGCGGCTGCGCAGCGAAGACGTCGCGGACGCGCGGCGAATTCGCAACGTTTGACGTTCGTACAATACACCCAGTAACGAAATGGATTCCGATGAAGATACACTGCTGTTGGCTTTGTTACTTCGAAGACGCCGGAGAAGAAAACGAAAGCATCGAAGAATTTTTGAAGATTCATTATCAATCAATCGAATGGAAGAGAGCGACTACTTTGTGTTGTTTTGCAAACGAATAAAAAATATTTAAGTAGGTACTAAAACGTTTGTACGAGACAGTACAAAATGGCGTCCACGCTGCTGTCCGCAACAAGTTCCTTGCGCATCCGCGGCGTATTCGCGGCGCGCCCGCTCCGCCCCGCAGCCGCTCGCAAACCGCTAGTGCTATAAGGCTGTAAGACTCCAAGCCAGCTGTCATCTTCAATCCCATTATTTATCTACACGACTTAGCTACATCATCGAAGCAACCATCCATCCTGCAGTCGGCCGTAGCCTGAGTGTTATTTCAAATCTTGATGTTATATATGTAATCCACATAATGAAGATAGTCTTGGTTTTATGTATTCCGAGTGTTAGTGCATTTCGCTTTGTTTATTTGCTACATGTAATCCATTACAAGGTATTGCTTTTAAATAATTTATGATATTCTGAATTTTAGTCCATGTCTTAATGTTATACAATATGATAGTCTTGCTTTTCTTACATAATCTATAGATTATGTAAGAAAAGCAAGACTATCATATATATGATATATATAATATTCATCATAATTTATGATATTCTGAATTTTAGTCCATGTCTTAATGTTATACAATATGATAGTCTTGCTTTTCTTACATAATCTATAGATTATGTAAGAAAAGCAAGACTATCATATTGTACTAATTTATGATATTCTGAATGTTAGTCTACGTTTTGATGTAATACAATAAGGTAGTATTGCTTCACCATAACTTCAAGCAGCCGAGCATGGACTGCGTAAACAAGCTTATGATAGAATAAAAAAATGCCATAGGTAATGCGTAAATTATTGAAGAAGGAAATTATGCCAGATATTTTACATTCAATGTAACTTTTGTCGATTATTTTATTTCAATTTTTAAGAAATATTTCAGTCGGAATGGTACATAAAAATAAAATAAGGTTATTAATGGATAAATTGAAACAATAATAAATTCTAGTAAATACGGCTTTTTATATAGCAGCAAGTAATATTCTAGACGATGCCTTGTCTAGGCTGTCCATGCTAGGCAGCCCACAGAGAAATTCGCTAATTCGATTATGATTAGTACCTAGATCATATATTTGTGTCGCTTTCCTAGAGATATTACTATCGCGGATGATATGGTATCCTTTAACTTATAGTATTATCTACAGGTTATTGGTAATTCACTGACACTATGTTAACTGAAGGTTCAAACCTGGCGTCTACACGGGCGTGTTCATGATAGTGGTATCATAAACACGTCCGTGTAGACCCTCCATTCATTAAAGGGGTTTTCTTTGAAACTAAACCTAAAAACAGCTCTACCCTGAATTATTAGTGGGTGTGTGTGTGTTCGGCTGTCTCCCAGCCAGGCTAATGCCACTTAAATCATCTTGCGTAGATGAAAAATAAGCCAATGATGATGATGTAAATTTAAATTGGAGTGTGAGATCGGTATTTAGTAATCAATTTGGTTTTGGACATTATTTTGTTAGTGAGGTGATTTACAAAAAAATTAAGAATTAAGACTTGGCTTCTTCACTAGCGTGTTCGTGATGATGGGCAGAACCTGCAGTTTACACAGTGTCAGTGAATTACCAATAACCCTGTTTATCAGCGCCCTTAGCAAATGGGCAGTATAGCGTAGAAACATTTTTAGTACACGAGGCTTTTACAGTCACGCTAAAATATCTGTGAAATCGTTAAAAATTTTGGTATCTACGACTCAGATGCTGTATGACCATAATCAATATTACTGCTACTGGTTATTGAAAAGTCATACGCTCTGTTCACAGATATTTTAGTGGGTCTACTTCACGTTTGAATATACGAATAGACCTACCAAAAGGTACATAATATATCTCAATATTACATAAGCTACCATGTAGATGAGTTGAAGAACTTGAGTTTTATAGAATTTTTATTTTAAGGTATATAAGTATTTCTTTTTATTAGTTTTTTTTAAATGACTGCGGCTGGCGGGCAGTTTTATTTGAACAAAATTATTGATGTATTCTCTAGTTGATTAGGTTTGAAAATGAATACTATCCACTATTTCTTGTCTTTGCATGATAATCATTTATAGATCTTGATTATAATCTTTAAATATATTTCATAGAAATGAATCATAGAAGAAAAAAGTGTTTGAATTTGCATGAATAGTTTTTAAAAATTCTGTATGTCAAGTCAACAAAAATACGTGAAACTAAACTAAACGTACTAGAAGCTTTGGATAGCATTCATTTTCCTTCTAAAATATAATCAAAAATAGTAGTGCGAAGAGTTTTGTTACAATATTTTGTATATCAGACGTTTTTAAACTAAATCTTTGTAGTCGAACCTATATTTTAAAGTTTTGTCCTGTGCTATTAAGGTACCTACCATTAAGTTGCTGAAAGTACATCTATTTTTACTTAGAAGTTATGACCCTATGATCGTTTAGTTTAAAATTATAGTTTTATCACATTGTAAATAATAAAATAAAGTTCTCATTCAACTTAAAAGTTGTTTTTAATCAAGTTAGTAGGTATTTACATTATTTAAATAAAATTTAATAAAACCAAGAGAAATCTAGAATCTTCTACGACGCGAGCGTCGGGTGTTCAGTCCTGGATACATTTCTTGTATTTTCTTAGCGCATGTGTTCGCTTCTTGTTTTACTGAAACAATAATGTTTGGCTTAGGGCCTAGATACACGGGTAGCTTGAAGTAGTCAGGATGCGACTGATTCAAGCTGCGACTGCATAGTGAACTAGTCTTCGATTTAGGTACAGACCCACGGAACTGCTCGAGCAGTTGCATAGTTTAATATGCAGTCGATCCTGACTGCTTCAAGCTGCCCGTGTATCTAGGTCTTAATGGCCTGATAATAATAAGGAATTTACACCAAACATCCAAAGTATCTCGTATCAAAGAACCTGGGCTTATAATATAAATGATCTGTATTTTTCAGACCTTGCTTTTTGCGAGTTGCTCTATAGCATGTCTATAGCACACAAAAGACGTTACCTACTCCACTGCAGTTTTGTCCTTAAACGGTCTAACCGGAAGAAATATGTAGGTATTATGTATATTTAGGCTGGATTTACCTAATTAATCGGACAGTTAAGCAGCTTCGTCGGATAACTTTAACGTTTATTATATGAAAATTGTGTCAAAAACGTCAAAACTACTGACACTGGAGAATTTCAATTAAATTCTTGGTTAATGGCTCTGCGTCTGGTCGACACTCTGAGTACTGAAACACTCAGAGGGTCGACACAATAGAATGAATAGACGAAACTCATCCCATTTTCAAATTTGACGTTTGAAATATGAAAACTTGTGTCAAAAACGTCAAAACAACTGTTTTTAAAATATAACCATCTGTTGGTGAACTCGGGTCTTACGTCTGTGTATCAATAGATAATCGGTCAATTAGCCTGCTTCGTCGTTTAACTTTGACCTACTTGTGTCAAAACAACTGTTTAAAACATAACCATCTTTTGGTAAACTCGGGTTTGAGTGTGTTAAAAAGGAGGCGTAAACACAACCGCTGCTAAAAAAGAGGCTGAATTGATACAAACCTTCTTCATCCTCACTCCCACTGTCCCTCACCGGCACATCAAACCCCACCCTCTGATATTCCACCAGCATGGAGTTCTTACACACAATGGACTTGTTCTCCAGCAGTCTGATGGATCGCGCGGTTGGTAATGGAGCGCGGTTCGGATCAAACAGCTGGTGAAGATCGTTGTCTTGGTAGATCCTGTGGTGATCTCGGTAACTGTAGTCTACGACGAGTTGGGAGCGGTTTCTGAAATACATAAAAAAAAAAAAAATATTTTAAAGCTATCGAATTTTGAAGAATTCACTATGAATGAGAGCACAGACACCCGTCATGACCTACGGAGCTGAGACGTGGACACTCACGGTAGGGCTAGTCCACCAGTTCAAAGTCGCTCAGCGAGCTGTGGAAAGAGCTATGCTCGCAGTCTCTGAAGGATAGGATTCGTAACGAATACATCCGACAGAGAACCAAAGTTATCGACGTAGCTCTAAGAATTATAATTAAGCTAAAGTGGCAGTGGGTCGGCCATATCTCGCGAAGAACCGACCGCTGGGGTAAACGTGTTGAGTGGACATAGGGGCCTACTCGTAAAAGAAACATCGAAGTTTCTGATTCGTTTTCAAGCAAAACCACCTACCTACATAAGATAGCGTTTGCGCAAGAACTAATCAGAAACTTCGTTTTTACGAGTAGGCCGCCAGGAGGAAGGACCTTTATTTTTAAACATCTACAATACCTACTTACAATCGGTTTCTCATTTGGTACATGCGCCATTTTTCTATTTCATCGACATGCGAGCGGTTTCGCTTGCAGCTGGGTCCAGGTAAGAAATTGTTAAGCCCAGGATTTTGCATTCCACTGGGACTGGGATTTAACATATTTGGATCTGATACATTTTCCCTGCTTGTCCCAGGAATTATATTTTTTTCAGGTCTTTGGGAATGACTGATTCTGGGATGAAATTTATTTTCTTCTGGAATATTCAGTGTGGGTCCTATAATATTGTTTAGTTCTGGTCTATCTTGCATTTCATAGGTTTTTATAATCATAGTATGGGAGTCTGGACTATTCTCTTGCATGAAACTTCCAGGAACTATTTTATTTGATTCAGGTACTTTTTCAGGAAGATCTTGGTTCAAATTTGCATTGGCTGTTTGCGCTAATTCTTGATCATCTGTTTCTGTTTGTAACAATTTTTTCTCATCATTGCATTCCAATTTAATAGAAGCTAGTTCATTTCTACATTCATTGCTAAACTCCTGATCATTATTTGCAATGATATCTTTTTCTTCATCATTTTGAATCACATCAACATTATATTCAATTATATTTCTTGATTGGCTATCTGAGTTTATCTGTAAGTTTCTAAATCTTGGATTGCCATTATTTGTTTTACGTGGTATTCGTACTCGTCTTAGGCTGAAGGTAACAGAATTATTTCTTCCAGGGCTTTTTGCAGGCGTGTTATTACTTTTAGAGGGAGTATTATTTCCATTTGGATATTCCATGTCAACAGGAATCAATTCATCATCAGGAATAAATTCATCATCAGATATTGAATCGGTATCTGATTCAGGAGCCCAATCTGGATCTTTGTCAATATTTCTTGCTTTACGCTTCATTTTTTTTCGTCTTGGTGATTTTTTTGCGTTAGATAACTGGTCTACACCCACTTCTATAGTTTTAACCTTATTTAATGTGTCGAATTCACGTTTTTGAGTGTTTTTCTTGAATTTGATTATAAGTCCGTCAATTTTCGCTTCTTCTTCTGTAATAAATTCGAAATCTGATGATTGGTAGCCACAATCGTCTGAATCGTCCATAAAAACATCTTTTGTTGTTAGACCATTTTCTTGTTTACAACTTTCAACTGGATTATTTTGAATGCCTTCGTTAGGTTCATTTGTTTTATCTCTATGTAAATTTGGTTTTGCTTCAACGTCATTTGTTATAAATGAGGTGGTTTGTTTCTCAATGCCTTGGTATTTTTCACCAATGATATTGTACTTATTATCTAGTTTTTCATATTCAATGCTTTCGCTGTGTTTTCTATTTTCTTTGGTATCTTCAGTATTGGTAGAGTTTTCATCTATATTTTGCTTTATATTTCCAGTGTTTTCAGTTGATATATTTTTGACGCTGCCTTCTGGTTGGCTATCTTCCGAGCTTATCGATATAACACCGTTTTGTTCAATAACGTCGTTAATATTTGCAATATATCCTTCTGAGAGTGAGACGATACTATCATCTAAACTTATAAGGCTGTTTATATCTACATCATCATCTTTAAGATATTCAAAGGCTGCTGAAATCTCAGCTAAGTCAAACTTAGGAACTTCTAACACAAAATCTTTTGGATCTTCTTGTGTCAAATCTTTTAAAACTTCATCAATATCGTCTAGCGATGCGCCCTTTGTAACGTCTTTGTTTATTTCTTCAAGGATATCATCAAATTCTTTTATATACTCATTGTCGTTAGTATTCATCGTTTGAGGTGTTGCTGCATTTACACCGAATTCAGACCCAGGAGTTTCTTTGTGAAGATCTGATTCTTCCAAGCTTTTTTTCTCCAGCAATAACGGTGTAACTGCACCGACATCGTTTTTTACAGGTGTTACAGTAGTTGCGTATTTTTGTAAGTTATATAGGATTTTTCTTAGAGCGTTCATGATATAGCTGAAACAGAAGCAAATAAATTGAACTAAAAAAAAGCAAGAGATCACATATAAAATTAGGTATCTTGCGGAAGGAATCAAACCAGCAACCTTAAAGTCAACAGACACGCCTACAGATAATTTAATTTCGAATCCCTTAATTTTAAACTGTTTCTTTTTAACGTTGGTGTTCTTCCAACACAAAAAAGGTTGGTAGTTAACCCGCTTACATCCGTAATGTTTCTTTTAAGTTTTAAAGGAACCATCTCGGGGTCACCTCTATAAGTACAATTGCATATAAGTACCTACAATTCCTCTCTTTTTGCGTCAGAGGTTAAAATAGTAAATAAATAAAAAAAGGTACATAGTACATAGGCCTACTACAGCCGAACACAGATAACAGAACCATCTCCATTTTTCGAAGTCTGTTAAAAAACGAACCTGTCTCACCAAAAGTCCTGCTCCGATTCTTTAGGTACTTAGTTGGGTTGGTTAAGCAGGGTAGGTACCTAAATGCGGGACCCACACCTGGGACGACAATGCCCATCTGAGCACAGAGGTCGACATTCGCGGTTTCAACTGTGTCTGTCCTGTCTGTGTCCTAATCAGGGGGAGGAAAGAATGGGGTCGGCGAGTGTGTGGAGTGGTGGACTCGCCGGCCATGTATAGGAGGAAGAGTGGACGCCATTCGGGCCGCGGTAGGTTTTAAATAAATAAATAATGCTGGAAAATTCACACAGCATTATCTAGCCCCAAGTTAAGCAGAGCTTGTGTTATGGGTACTAGTTAACTGATATACTTAATACTACATAGATAGATATTTTTTTATTATTTATAGAAAATATCCAGAACGCCCTGAACATAAACATAAAATATCGGCAGATTAACAAACATTTGTCCCGAGGCGGGAATCGAACCCGCAACCTCTTGCGTCGCAGGCGGACCTTCGCCCGCAGCGCAACAGAGGTCGTCACATTATTATAGATTTAGTTATCAGCTTTGTTAAACCACAGTGAAAAAAGATAAAAATGTTATGTTATGGGACCTAATCTTTAGGACTTTAAAGTTAAGAGAAACTTTGTTCATAGTTATTACCTAAGTAGGTATGCTGTTTTTGACGTGACAACGTCTTAGGGCGCCTTCAAATTAGCCGCAAACTGTCACGCGTAGGCAGCGCGGCTGCAGCGCTGCGGCCGCGCTGCTGTAGCTTGGTTCGAGAATCATAGTGTTGTATATTTAGTTTCACGATGGACTCTGACGAAGAAACACTGCTATCTTTTGTCTTTGTCCAAAATCCTTTTTCTTTTTAATAGTAACACTACACTATTAAAAAGAAAAAGGATTTTGGACAAAAAACAAAAAAAGAAGCCCAAGAAAACGTTACCGTTATCTTATATAAATCAACAAACTGAATTTTATAAAGTGAAAGATTACAGTGACAAAAAAATTCAGAAGAAAACAATTCTACGAATTACTTCCCCGTTTGGAACGTTATATTGGAAAACAAAATACAACCTTCAAAAATACCTACTATTTGTGCTGAGTAAAAATTATGACTATGCAACTGACGACGACATAAATTGTCATCTCATCTCACGCGTGACAACTCTCGTGGCCGACGTAGTTAAAAATCACCTAAAAGGTAACAAAAGTCACCTTCTGGCAACGCTGGTGCACCGTCACTAGTCGATCGATGAACTGATGTGCGGCCGCAGCGCGGCTGCAGCGTTGCAGTCGCGCGTTTTTAATTTATATGGATTTAGACAGCAGCGCGGCCGCAGCGCTGCAGCCGCGCTGCCTCCGCGCGACAATTTGCGGCTAATTTGAAGGCGCCCTTATAAATTGGTTTGCCGGGTGACACTTCAAGAAACTGCGTTACGCTCCGCTCACGTTATGCGCTCACAATGAGAGCGAGTGAGAGGCACGCGTCCCTTCCACTCGGGCATGGTTAGCCCGCCTAAGAGCGAGAGAGACAGACATAAAAAGTGAAAGGCACGCGTATTTCATCCTTCTTCCTACTATACGAATGAATATTCACATTAAAATTATTTTACCACTCAAAGTCGTTGTCACGTAAAACTTTCGCCCGTATACCGACTTTACAGGCAACCAATTTTTTTTACAAAACTACAAACCGATTTAGAATTATTCCTTTAATTAAACTGTTTTTGTGTGACAATTTGTTTTACCTAGAGTAAAAAAATCACTCATGGGAGAAACCTGAGATCATTATAAATACCTACCTAAAAGTATAACCAAACCAAAAGAATCATAAAAATCGGTAAGTAGGTAGGTACTTATACAGTTACAACATTTACATAAAGCCGGCTTTTGACTATGGGATATAATATAAATTACATCTTGTGCTATATATTACATCCCGCGGTTGCTGTTTACACTGTGAGATATATATTTTGGAGCACACAATGATCAGTTTACACGTCTGCACACGAACGCCAACATTCAAACGGAGGGCGAAGCGGGGGAGGCGCGGTGTCCGGGGACGTGAGGTAAAATATACACCTTCAAATGACCTTCAAATATCGCTCACTCGGTCGAAAAAATATTTATAGTTTGGGATGTAATATATATTATAGCACAGTGTAAACGGTGCCATACAAAATGTATGGTGAGCGATAAAATATTATATCTCGGGATGTAATATATATCCCATAGTCAAAAGCCGGCTTAACTGACAGAGAATTCTGTGAACCTAAGTCCAACAACTGAATACCTACCTACCTAAATGATACTACATAAAACAGGTATCCCTACCTAATGCGAAAATGTTTCAAAATCGGTAAAGCGGCATTTTTGGAACTTGACCAGACCCACGAAATACTTAGTTCCTATTGGTCTTTAAAAACAAAAGAAACTGAGCAAGTCGGGGGTGGCATCAGTAACTTCACAGAAAAATCATCCTTGTGGCACAGTACATGTAGGTACCTACTGTGCTTGTGGTGTCTAGACGTATCTCCAGATGATGGTACATAACATACAGCTGAACATAGAAATTTCTCCTTTGTTCAAAATCGGTTAAAAATAGTCTCTAATTCATTTACCTTTTGACTTTACAAATTATAAAAACTAGTTATGTAGGTCTCTTGCCAATCTCAATTTCACCAACTTTCCACTTTAGCAACCACAAAACCTACGTATTTAATGTATTAAAAATTAAAATAGCTTATATTCAACTACTTCTAAGATATAAACCCATTTTAATTTAGAAACAAATAATATCAAAATTATCAATCCAAATGTTAATTTTTACTCAACTCATCAGCTGTTTTCCGCCATTGGCGAAAAGGCGCGATTTTTTTTTTCAAAGTTTTACTTTGACTCTGCCACATTCTACCAAATCAAAAATAAAAATTAATTTATTTTAATTCCAAACCATTTATTATTTTTACCAAAATGTTACTTATTACAGGTTTTAATAATAAATGCAATAATATTTTCATATGAATGTTAAGGAATATGAAATGACCTTTTATAAAAGGTTATTGGCCAAAAAGTGTTAACAAGATCTTCTTACAAATGATAATTGGTAGCCTATAAGTAAATTAGATCAATATAAAAGTAATGTGTCATTTTTTTCCAGATTTCTTTATGCCACCTTGGGTAAGAGGGCCCTTTTGTGACGCCTTTGCTTTCGCATCCTGAAATTAAAAAAGTTTTATTATTTTAACGCACCCTGATAAAATTTGATTATTTTAAATCAAATAGGTACCAGGGACTGATTATTTTAAACCGAATAGGTACAGTCTAGCAAGAATTTAAGGAGTCCCTGCAGTGGATGACATAAAGGTGGTGATGATGAAAAGCTAGGCTGACTTCTTTGTAGCATCATCAGACTATAGGCCTTCAAGAATAGGCCAGATTGTACTGAGTTAGGTTTAATTATTCCTACAACAGTTAAGAGTTTGATATCACACCCACATCACACAGTAGTTTGCATGGATTTGTCTGTATTGAATGGATCATGCTGAACTTTTGCATTCATGTGGTTCTACACCTGGTATAACCCTTTCTGTTGAATAGACTTCACGGATGCCTAATCCGTTAACGGACTTCTGAAGTCCTTGGGATCAGACTTCTGAAGCTCGGTTCACAGATTAAGGTATTTTTTTAAGTATTCGGTCACCCATGCAAGTTGCTTGAGCTAGATTGCGAAAATGTCAACCCACAAAAGCATTTTTTTTATTAACACATGTCCCGATCGATCCTTACCGCCAACGCCTTCTGCTGTTCTTTAAGTTTTGCTTTATGGGCTAGATCATCATCGTCCAGTTCTCTTGCTTCCTTCTTTGGGGCTTTTAGTGGCTTCTTTTTACCTCCTTCACGGCCAGACATCTGATAAATGAGTTTTTATTATTTATTGTTGATGAAAATAATCACATGTGTGAAGAACATGACGCTAAAATTAGCACTTTTGAAGGTAACATCAATTTATAATTTCCTTTGCAAGACTGTTGAATTAATTATTTTTTCTATGGATTTGTACATAGCTACAAATTTCTATCTTATACAAAAATTCAGAGCAAAATAGAATTGTTCCAATAGCAAGCTGCTTACAGAAAATGGAATTATTACTTATCATAGAATTATGTGGGCAATGAAGAGGTAACATGAATGGAATATTGTTCTGAACCTTCCAGGCCTTTAGCTTTATCGATTGGGCTTGGTAGAATTTGCATTGGAACTGTGGTTTCACTTTATTTAAGCAAATAATTTATACCATTTAGAGTTTGCAGAGAAGCGAGTTAAAACTACCTTCATAACCTCTGAAATAAAAACACAATCAGAAGTAAAATAGGTACCGAAAATCAACAAGGTTTGTTCCTTACCTTGATAAAAAGTTATTGAAGGGCAAAAGCTTCGATAAAACGTTATTATACAATATTTGAGACAAATAAAACGCACACGACTTTTTTGTCACGATTTTTCTCTTTTTTGCACACTTCTTCGTGTTTTTTTTTCTTTGCTAATTTGACTTTGATCATGAATTATTTTGACACTGAATGGATTGACAAAGACATTGACATCGGAGTGTCAATTGATAAGACATCAAATCGATTTTTTGTTTTTTGAACTTGATTTAGATTTCCTTCTTTTTATTTTGTTTAATTATGTACCTCCTCAACAGCCTGTTTTGGTCCACTGCTGGACGCAGGCCTCCCCCTATAAGCGCCTTGTTGGCTTTTATCTCATGGGGGTACCTCCATACATGGCGGTTTCAAACCAGATGCCGAACCAAAGATAAAAGAAGAAGAAGAACATTTTTTTGCAAAATTACTAATGAACTTGAGTGAGATTATCCTATTTACGACTTTATTGTATGTGTTTAAAAGTATAGTTTTAAAGATTGTTCCATGGGGAAAAAGGCGAATAGGAATCACTGAGTTAAATGTACCTAGAGAAGAAATTTCAAACAAAAAACGTCTCATTCTCATGACAGCGGTGGCCTGGGCGCGGCAAGCGCTGCAGCGCTAAAACATTAACTAAGTCGACTAACCAAACAATTAAAACATTCAGCGCTAGATCGCTTAAAGTGTATTGTTTTCTCAACGTATTCTGACAACATGTTGCCCCTATAGATTTTACACCGCGCAGAGGTGACACAGATTTTGTACCTACATAACTAAGTAAGAATTTATTCTCTGTTTCAAAAATTTTTGTTTGCATAATTAGTAGAAAATAAAAAAAAATGGATTGTTATGCGTTTATTCAAACATATTCTTGATGTGTTTTTGCAGTATCGAAATGCGCACGTCGTCATATTTTCTGAACTTTGTTCATAACTTGATATACTCTGAAAGGAAAAAAAAGAATAAAATTTTCAATAATTTGATTTCTTTGAAAATTTAATAATTAAATAGTTTTGAAAAAACTTAAAACTTACTACTAAACTAACTAGATTTCGAATCCCTTAGTTTTAAACTGTTTTTTTAAGTTTTGCTGGATAAATAGAAATCCCTGGGGAATAAAATATTGGGATGGGACCACCTTGGGAGCACCTTTAACAACTGAAAAGATCACCAAATTGGTCCGGAATCAGTCAATCAAATGACGGAGAAATCGACGAACATACTTATAAACATACCTACTACTTCAATCTATGTAACTAATGTAATTGGTTAATATAATCGTGTTAGTTGCTAAATAAATAAATACAAATACAAAAATACAGCCGAACATAGAACCTCCTCCTTGTTGCGAAGTCGGTTAAAAATATGAAACTGGTTAAAAATCAATAATAAAAATTTCAATCATTTAAAAAAAACACCGCGTCAAGTCTGTCACCCTGTCTTCCATCAATCACATTATTTTTACCTACAACCGGTTTTGAAATGGAACATCTGCATGTTTTAGTCTATGATTACAATGGCGTGCATATTTATGAAAAATTATTTCTTTCTTGTTGAGGTATTACGATATTATTACCTATTTATTCACATAATACAAAAAATAATTTTACTTACTTGACTACTGGGTTGTTATTTTTCATTATTTACGTCCAGGGTCACACTTAGATTTGGATTTTCGTATTATTAGCGCGGCTCCATATGCGTGCAAGCTGCATGCATGTCAAAGCCACACTAATGTCAGGTGTACGGATTGCAGTACAGTTCAGTCGAACAAAGTGAGTGTTCTGATCGCGAAATCTAGTGCGTAGTACATATATAACGATGATAGGAATATAATGATTGGGGAAAAAAATATTGGGTGATTCATCTTTATAGTCTCCGATTTATGTAACAACCTGATATGTTATTTATTATGATATGTTACCTATTACTGAACAGAAAGGAGAAAGTGTCTGGTTAAACATAACCTACCTAATAAAAATATATATATAAAAGGTTATTAAAACAATTTCTAACAAAATATCTATTTATTTATAAGAAAGTCGTGTTAGTTACACTAATTATAACTCAAGAACGGCTGAACCGATTTGGCTGAAAATTGGTGGGGAGGCAGCTTAGAACCAGGAGACGGACATAGGCTATGTTTTATCCCGGAATTACCACGGGAACGGGAACTACGCAGGCGAAGCCGCGGGCAGCAGCTAGTTATATATAAAAAGATTCTGTTTTGTTACATTTAAAATGATTATAAAAATGGCGATTTTCCGATATTTTCGATATTAGGTACCCGTGGTGGCCAATCACTACCTACTCGGCGCTATCGAGCTATGGTAAACTTAACTTTCGCAGATCGAAGGATTTGTTTGAATTTATTTATGTAGCTTGTAGTTACCTAGATTAGGTGGCTGAAATATATTGAACTGTCCTGTTTATATCCTAGAGTAGGTAGGTTAGGTACCGCTATTATCTACCAACCACTAGTTGGTAGGTAAAAAATTATGTACCTACTTACCTTCTAGATTCTGGCCGCGAAATCGCACGTACATTTCCGTGAAAAAAGTAGTAGCCTAGTTACCTACCTAACTTCTTTCCGGGATAGGTATTATTTATCTCACTGCCAAATTTCATTAAGATCTGTCGAGCCGTTTTGTCGTGAAAAGGTAAAAGGCAGACAAAGACACAGAATTAAATTCGAATAAGGTGCATCGGGGTAAGAACGGATGGTTTATTAGAAAACCATTAGGTTGTTACAAAATATTTTTTATCTCGGCTTTAAAAGTGCTAGCCCAACTAAAAATATACCAAAGTTTTAATTAAAATATAGGTCTATAAACCAGAGTTTTTGACAATTCTCTAAACGTTAAGATGACAGAGTTAGTGATGACTAAAGTTACAATAATATTTTGAAAACCAAGGGAAAGATCGGACGTTGACGGGGTAACATCGGACTACCTTCTAAAATCGCTTCTGTAGCTCTGATCTGAAGCGCTATAACATAAAATTATCCGGTCTTAACCAAGAAAAACAGAGATACCTATTTTTCGATATAATTGTTAACATGTAAAGTATTATAGCCAAAAACTTTTATTTTTTGCTTTTATAATCCGATCTTACCCCAATGCAAAAAATTCCAAGTTTTTAGGTTTCTCAAACTTTACGCCAACCAAGGTTTGACAAGACCTTCCTACCCTATCTAATTATTATAAACAAAAGCAAACTAAATCTACTAACTTGTTTCGTTTAGGTACTTACCTAACTTTCTAGGTTTGATGGATGCATTAAAAGGCTTTTAATTCTTTGGACAACTTTTTAAAAATAAAGTAAGTTATTTACTAATAGTGTAACACACTATTTAGGCAAAATTTACTTACTTAATAGACTTAAAAATTTAAAATAAACAACTTAAGATAATAAAGTTTATCAAATTCGAAAACTACACATTAAATGTGTTCTTAAATCAACAAACAGTCACATTTTAGAGTATTCAACTTAAAGTTCTTAAGTAATATTGTAATTAGGTAAAAGAATTCTAAAACTTCCAAAATAAAAAAAAACAAACAATCAAAGAAAAAGGACATAAACTGAACTTGACGTATAATTGTTATTACTTTCCTATAGTAATAATTATACAAAAAGAACAAATAAGTCCTAAGAAATTATTCAAGTATTTTACTTTATTATTATACCATCATACATACAAAATTAGGGACAGGTAGTTTCCTACTAATTTTATATGCATTTATGATCTTTAAAAGTTTGAGAACCTGTGTATTTTATACAGGTGGGAAAGAACGGATGAAATCCATCCGAACTTCACCCATTAAAATTTGAATGTGGAAAGATCGGATCTCAGTCCACAGACGGTTTTAGGATGTCTAATACACTGAAATTAGTTAACAAGTTGCCTCATGATGGCTATATGTTATAAAACTTGTAAACAACACAGTAGTTACACCAGAATTTCAAACAAAAAGTCGACGGGGTAAGTTCGGATCTTGAATAAATCACACTTTACGTACCTTCTCCATTCTCACAAAAATATCACGCGTCCAAGCAGGCCTAGCGACTGACGTCAATTGATGGGAGGGGCTCGACAAAATGGAGGTTACGACTATATTGCGAACAACTAAAAAACACCCTAGATTAGGGAGTTATTAGATTTATCCGTTCTTAACCCGGATACGATCTTACCCCGATGTACCTTATATAATATTAGTAGGTAATTTACCTATTGATAAAATACGTAGGTACTTGAAAAGATGGAGGAAAACGCTGAGTAGGTACCTACCTATAAGTAGGTAAATATTTATTATTATTTTAATTTCTGATAGAGGTAAAGTACTATAGTAGCTACATTTATCCCATTGGGTTTATCCTGTGGTATATCCAGATACTAATTTCTGTTCGCGGCTTCGCACACGTTGTTTCCATAAAAACGTTATTTCTATTCCATGGGAACTGATTTATGGGATAAAAATTTGCCGTTTTATTCCTGGCCTAGAACTATCGGTATGCAAAATTTCTGCGAGAGCCGTTCAGTAGTTTTGGCACGTAGAGGAACCAAAAATACATCCATCTAAACATCCACACTTTTGCATTTAGTATGATTATTAGTGTGTTTATCCTTTATGACCTAGCTTTTAATTATTCCGGTATTTCACATCGTTGACTAAGGACCTGTTGTGTTTTAGTTGAATTATTAAAGTCCATTGTAATAAATAATCTTCCAAATAGGTACCTTCTTAATAGGTACCTACCGTTTATTAAAAAAACCTACCTAGCTCAAAGTTTACCTACGTAGGTAGGTGGATACTACTACGTAATGGAGATATTTGTCCTTATTTTGTGGGCTACCTTCTTCTTGTGTCTGGCTTCATGTAAGTTTATTAATAAGTTCATTAATTATCTTCATGGCAAAAATAGTAGGTAGGTAATAAAACTTTATTAAAATAGTAAGAAGTAATCACATTAATGTTATAAATCCGAAATTTTGGATGTACAGATGCATGGATGTTTGGATGGATGTTTGTTAACTCTTCACGCCAAAACTACTGAGATGATCTGGCTGAAATCTAGCGTATTCTAGCTATCTACCTACCTGTATAGGTAGGTAATTTTAATCCTGGAAGTGATTCCAGAATTATAATATACCTTATGCAAAATTTCAGCCCTATTTTTGAACATAGGGTACCTACTTTTTCTTATGCTACGGTTCCACCTGCGTTAGCGTTTAACGCGTTAAGAATGCACCTTGGCTAGTAGTAATACCGTTAATAAATGAACACGTTAAAAGCCTCCACACACAGAGCCCGTGGCCGGGCCGGAGGCGAAGGAGTGCGAGTTGTAATGCATGAATATATATGAGAGACTACACATACACCGCCGGGCGGCGTGTGTGTAGTCTCTCATATAAATTAGTATGATACAACCCGCACGCCTTCGCCTCCGGCCCGGCCACGGTTTCTGTGTGTGGAGGCTTTTAAACCTTGGCCTGCGTAACGCCCTAATTAACTCGCTAAAAGACATACACAGAAACAGAAAACGTGGCCGAGCCGGGGGCGAAGGCGTGCTAGTTGTATCATACGAATTTATATGAGAGACTACACCCACGCCGCCCGGCGGTGTATGTGTAGTCTCTCATTTAAATTCACGCATTACAACCCGCACGCCTTCGCCTCCGGCCCGGCCACGGCTTCTGTGTGTGTGGAGGCTTTAACTAACGTGTTAGGACGCAGGTGGAGCTGTAGCATTATAAAGTCCCCTACACACAATTGCGGCGGCAGCGGCGGCAAAATATACCTAGCCATTATCCTGGGTTTTTTTTCTTTTTCAGTTGGTCTTATGAAAGACAGGTACAATGAAGTATACACAAAAAATGAAAACTCTGATGAATCATCAACGTCATGCACAATTTTATGAGGATATTGAGGGCGGTTTGATAAGCATTGTTTTTCTTACTCCTAAACCATCCATGGTACGAATAATTCCACGTGAATACGAGTATCAACTCAACGATAAATAATTTATCGTTGAGTTGATATTCATACATTATTTATGTAGGTACTATTAGTAAAGTAAAGTAAAGTATCGTTTATTGCACGAAATACACGTACCTAGGTAAAGGTGTTTTTATGTCTATTATGCAAGATGTCTGTGTACAAATAATAGCAACTTATTAAGCTTAATAAAATGAAATAAAATTAAACTGAGCTTGGAACTAATGTTGGATGAAAACATCTTAAAATAACGAATGTCACGAAGCAGAAAATCTTTGTCATTTAAGAATTCATTTATAGCATAATAGCATTTATTTCAAAGAATCGTTTTTATAACTTTCTCTGAAACTCCATATTCGGCAGTAGTCTTATAGATTGTGGTAATTTATTATACAGGGTGGAATTTTGTAATACCACCTGGAGGGAAAGTACTCTTAATACTGTACATAGAAAACTATATTCAAATAAAACATTCCTTTATTTTTGAAAAGAAAGAAAACTGCATTCAAAGATTTTCGAAAATTCTATTGCCGCACCCGGGAATGGAACCGACTAATATCTGTAAAATTAAAACCTGTACCTACTTTTATTGCATCGATCGTTAGGGTTAATAATAAGGATGAAATCTCTCTAACAAACTTGATAAATTAAATGAAAGGAAAACCATCAAATCTGGACTTATAAATATTCAATGGGTCATGTTAAAGTACTTTAACTCAAAGATCCACCTGTTTACGTATGTATGTTAATAATTATCATTGACGTCATTTATCCATTAAAATGACGAATTACTATTTAGATAGACGATTGCAATTTGCACGTGTTTGTATCTAATGCAGAGTTAGATGCGATGCGTGCGACATAACTTTTTTCTGGGGATATGTGTAAAATCAAATTTACAGTAAATTTTACGCGCATGTAAACAAGTTGAGAGTTGAAGTTCAGAATATTTACGATTTATAATATTCACCACAAAACTTTATTAAAGAAATGAATTCGTTAGAAAAATAGATTTGTGTATCCAAGAAAATAGAGCCCTCCAATTTTGAGCAACTAATTAGTTAGTTTACCATTTTTGCAAATAATTAAAAGAATTTAAAATTTCATGGTTTTCCTTTCATTTAATTTAGCATATTTGTTAAAGAGATTTCATCCCCACAATTGGCCCTAATGATCGATGCAATAAAAGTACAGGGTGTAATTTTTACAGATTTTAGTCGGTTCGATTCCCGGGTGTGGCAAGCTAATATTCGAAAATTTTTGAATGCAGTTTTCTTTCTTTTCAAAAATAAAGGAATTTTTTATTAAACTAAAATTTTCTATCTACAGTATTAAGAGTACTATCCCTCCAGGTGGCATTACAAAATTCCACCCTGTATTCCATATACAGGGTGGAATGTGGGTGCAAAGACACAATAGAAAAACCAAAATGATGGGTAAGACCCATCATTTTGGTTTTTCTATTTATATGACAGACTTTATTATTGTCACGCCTATTGCGGACCACTACCTAAATCCCGATTGACAAACATAGCTGTCTCTAAAATATTCAGTGATGGTAAAGTCAAAATTTTATACTTAAGGAAAAAGGGTTTAAAGGAGTCGGTTACTTTAAGGTGAAACATGATTCTAATGCAACGCTTCTGATATTTAAAAACTTTTAAAACATCTGTCGAATTTCCCCAGAACATTATTGCATATCTAATATTAGATGCAATTATACCATGATACGCAATAAGTAAGGTATCTATGTCCACTAATGGTGCTAATTTGTATAGAACATATGCTGAGCTGTTGATTTTCTTACAAATAGCTTCTATTTGTGATTTCCAATTTAGTTTCTTATCAATATTTACCCCCAGAAATTTTGTACTCTCTACCTCTTCATTACGTTATTGTTGTAATAAATGTCAATTGTTTTTGAAGCTGCATTATCGCGTTGTCTAAAATGTATGATCTTTGTCTTGTTTATGTTAATTTTAAGATTATTATTATTTAACCAGTCTATAATATGTCAAAGCTATATTTATGTCATTTTTAAAAGTGTCAGTGTTCTTAGAAACTACAGTAACCGTGCTGTCATCGGCGAATAGTGATATTGGGTGAGTGGTCGCTCTGGGTGGATCATTTATATGAATAATAAACAGTCTGCAGTAGAGGTCCTAGCACACTCCCTTGGGTGGGGGACGCCATATTTTACAATCCGTTCTCGTGAAAGGTGGCTTTCTTCAGTTTTCGTTTTGTAATTAATATTGGTAATCTTAGTAAACTGTTTCCTATTCTCTAAGTAAGACTTGATCAATTGTAAAGTATTTCCTCTTACACCGTATACATCAAGTTTGCGCAGTAAAATGTCATGTCTAACATAATCAAATCTTGTGTCATGTCACAGAAGATTGAATAGACGGCGGTTTTATTATCAACATTTCTTGTGACAGGTTGAAGAAAATCGTATATTGCCATATTAATTGTTTTATTTTCCCTGAATCTTTTCTGTTCACTACATAGAACTTGATTCGTTTCTAAGTAGTTATTAAGGGATTTATACATAATTTATATATGCTTTTCAAATATCTTCGAAATAACTGGATCAAAGATATGGGTCTATAGTTACCCATGCATTCTTTGTTTTGTTTTTTATGTACGGGTTTAATAATCGAAATTTTTAATGAGTCAGTATATACCTACCTACACCCAGCTAATGCTTCATGATTCTACGTCTACGGGACCTATAGTTTTTTTGTGCATTTGATTCCCTTGGAAATTTTAAAATTTTCGAACTTAAACGACTACCTTACATTTGGTTGCGTTGACTTAGATGTTTTATTATATCGAGAGGCTCCAAGAGGTTACTACGGAGTTGAGTATTTGATGTTAATTTCAAATCGTTACCTCCACGCGTTGCTGAGAAAAGTGGGTTCACAGACGGACAAACAGACAGACAGACGGACAACAAAGTGATCCTATAACGGTTCCTTTTTTCCTCTTGAGGTACAGAACTGTAAAAATTATTTATTCCCATAAGTAGGTAAATAAAATATAAAAAATAAGCTCTAAATTAGGTTTAGGTAAGTAATTACCTATGTTTTGTTTGGTTTAACTGAACCAAAAACCTCAAGTAAAGCGATTTTTCTTTCCTTTTGAAAGAAATATTGGAAAGAAAAATTTCTTAATGACGTGCGCCTCAATAATAGGTACTTACCTACCTACATACATCACATGTTCTGCAAGCTGTTCAAAACTCCATCAGACTACGAATAAAACTATAGAGAAACAGAGACCACTCTCGATACAGCCGCGATGAAAAGTGATACGAAAGAAAACAAAGGTACAGTGCCGTGCATAAACAGTTCGCTGCCACAAAGGCTGATGTCACACCTTTACAGGGATTTTGCTGTGCGAACTTTTTCTGAAGGGCGAATGAAACTTATCCGTCACGTTTGAGTTGGTTACGTTGCATGAGGTATTCAGCGTAACCGACTCAAATATATACACTTAGATATATTTATTTGGGCTTAGGTGAGTAAGTCCAAAATTTTGACACAAGGGGCACAGATATTATAATACTATACTAGTTTGTGTCAAAATTTTGGACTTACCCACCTAAGCCCACATTTTGTGTCACTGTTGTGTAACAGTGACACAAAATGTTGTGAAACGATAAGTCAAGGTAAGTAAAGTCGCACAGCTTTTAACGCTACCATGACAGAATAGTGTTACAAAGTGGTATCGTAAAACTATAATGTGACATGAAGAGATAAAATAAAACACAAAATAAACTAATATAAAATGTTTTTATTTTTACATTGTGAGAAGACCAACACAATCATGTCAGTTATACAAAACATACCTACATTTCGTTTCTTAATATATACGAAACAATATAATAATAAAAAAAATATTCATAATAAAATATTGATAAAAAATCACATCTCACTAATATTATCAATACGAAAGTTTGTTTTGATGTTTGTTACTGGCTTGTTTTAGGAAGGCATGTTCAGCAGTGGACGTAGTATCCTGCGCTGATGCGAAGAGTTATTAGCTTATTAGTAGCTCCTGAATTGACACCATAATCCTGTGCGATCGGTGTAAATTCGCCCCATACAGGATGAAACTAAGTGCATGCAGAAATAGTGTTACCGACGCCTTTGTAGGACATGATGTGATTTTACAATACCTCACTACCTGTGCCACAGTAAATCGGCATGGGGGTAGACATGTGCGCCGACGTTAAAATAACCGGCGGCGGGCGCCGGCCTGAAATCGGCGGCGGCGGCGTGATTTCGGCGTGAACTCGGCGCGTTGGTATGAGTACTAAATAAATAATGCTGGACAATTCACACAGCATTATTTAGCCTCAAGCTAAGCAGAGCTTGTGTTATGGGTACTAGATAACTGATATACATAATAATATACGAATACATTAGGGGGTGAATTTCTAAACTTCGAAGTTTCGTAAATTCGAAGTTCATAGCCTTTATTGGGCATTTTTCAAGTTCTAATGCGGTGGCCAAGAATTCGAATTTTTTAGTTTCTATTATTTACCTACGCAAATAAGGCACCTTACGCAGTCGCGTAACGCACACGTACTATGAAAGAGTAAGTGCTAGCTTTTTTATTTGGGACTCTTCTGTAGACAAAAACAATATCATTGGAAAATACAATAGTTTTGCCTCGGTATACGCAAAATGTCAAATGTAGCCCTACAAGCGATCTTGTATTCTGTCTACAGCACTAGTTCTTTAGTAAAAAAAGTTCTAAGAACATCTCGTTTGGTCCCAACTGGAATGTCAATAAAAATTTAATTTTTATTGACATTCCATAATAATGCACACAGATCCCCATCTTTTATCCAACGATCCTATCCATCCACGGTTGTCTGGTAGAGATCGCTCTTGAGCGATAAGACCGCCAATTGTCACATTTTTTGTAATTTTTTGTTGTTTTTGTAAATTATCTTGATAAGTGTGCAATAAAGAATTTTCTATCTATCTATCTAATTTAATTTTTAAACTAAGCTCGAACGGCTTGGCACAGTGCTTGCCCCGATGCTGCTCCCCCAAAATCACTTTTGTCCTACGAGCCCTGTGTCAGTTGACACGGAATTGTTTGTTACAAAAGTGCTCCAGCACTGCAGATCGTTCCCGCCGCGTAGCCGTTTCTAAATAGGAGTCAGGACATTGGTTGCAAGCATTTCCTTCATAATTATAACACTGGTAATTTATTGGATCCTAACTAACTTTCCGTATCGCAACATGTCATCGGTTGGGTGCAAGGTGTTGCGCGCCTTTTTCATTGCTAACGTACCAGCTATTCTCAAACCGAATGGTCTGTTGCGTGACGATGGTAAGAGGCCCGACGGTATGACACTAATCCCATAGGAGTTGGGGAGGCCTATTGTGTGGGACGCTACATGCGTCGACACACTTGCGCCTTCCCATGTTCCGAGGACATACGTGAGGGCAGTTGCGGGGGAAGATTTCAGGTGCAAAATGTGCAGGTCTCGACAGAGCCTACGCATTTGCTCCCCTTGGAGTCGAGACCACTGGTTCTTCGGGTTTCTTAAAAATTATCTGAGCGTTGAGTCGAAGCCACGCGTGACCCGAGAGCTGGTGAGTATAATGGCGCAGCGCATCAGCATAGCCATACAGCGGGGCAATGCAGCCAGCGTCTTGGGGACGCTTCCGACTGGTATTGATATGGATCAGTTGAGCTACCTGTAGGCGAAGCGCGAATATTATTCTCTAGGGTAGAATAGACACTATCGACATCGCATCGTCATACATTGCGTACATTATAGAAGTAAAAGGAATGACTTTCAAACCATTTACGCAATCGATGACAAAGTGACGTAATTTTTATCTATTCTAACCTAGACAACAATCCCCGTGCTCGCCCTGCTGCAGATTGTTTGCAACAGTCTGTAGTTAGCTCAATTGTTTCTATTGTAATTCTGTAAATCACAGATATATATAATCAACGAAAATTATAGAAGCAGGTTAACCAGTTCTCTGCCAGGCTTCAGAGATTCGACCCGGAAAAGCGCTTCGTCGCTGCTATACGTGCAGTGCAAGCGCGTCGGTGTCACTTAATGTGGAACGTCATCAAAGTATTTTCGTATGTTTTGGATAAGTAAATCACTTTTCCGATTCTAACTCTATCTGTAAAGGGACTCGCAGATCTCGAGAATAAAAGTTATATTTTCTATCTGAACTTCGAACTTTCGAAATTGAGTTTCCGAATTTCGAAAGCCAGTTTCGAAATTGAAAAATATATATAAAGCCTGACGTTTCGTACCCCCAACAGTGTTTGTGATTTTGTGGTAACTTTGTAAGAATTTGAAATTAATTAAACTATAAATTTAGTCTGAATCTTTCTAGTGGAATTGTCTTGGTATTTGTTAAAGTTTACTTATATTCGTACGGTGTCATTTTCATTTATAATCGGCACCTGTATCAGTCTGAATCACCGGCGACTTTTGATACCGTTCGGTTTGCGGTGGCTTTTGACATCGCGGCACCCTTTGACATTGTGGCGCGGCGCGGTTCTTCTTTGACTACAACTTGGTTATAGGTAGCAGGTGTCGCACAATGTAATAATTAATTAAATGACTGAGTTTTCAAAGCGTCTAAAAGAATACGTTCCACGCCGAATTCACGCCGATTGGCCGATCGGCGGCGGCGGCGTGGAAAATTTGCCGGCGGCGGCGGCGGGTCGGCGCGGCGCACATGTCTACATGGGGGTTGAGTTTTCGTGGCGTTAAACATGTAGTTACAACAAAGAAAATTACAATTTATGATAATAATGTTCATGAATTGATTACAATGAAATTGAATTAATATTTTGACATTCCGATGTTATATCCCCAACACTACGACTATAGGGGAATGCTATCACCCGCCCAGCCCCCCTGAACCCCCTCCCCCATCAAAAAATCTTACTTGGGTATCGTTTTCGATTAATATGGGGGTGAGGATTACGAATTTTATGACGGCGGGCGTCTGTTGAGTTGCGGTGAGCGAAGCGAATCGTAATGCGACTATAGGGGAACAGCACGGCGAGCGAAGCGAGCCGTGCTGTCACCCCCCACGCCCAGCCCCTCTGAACCCCCCTCCCCCATCCAAGAATTTGATATGAGTAGGTACCTATCGTTTTCGATCAACTTGAACTCGTAGATTACGAAAAAGATGTCCATTTCAAAATCCAAGATGGCTGACATTTTTGTATCGCAGTCTCCACTCTTGGTCATCGATTTCGATTAAATCAAAGACGTAGGTTACGATAAGGTATATTAAAAATATACGATAAACAGCCGAAGCGAGCTGCTAGCAGCTCGCGCACATATAAAAAAAACTGTGCCAGATACTGACTAACTCTCGCTCGGGTCACGCGTCGCTTCGACCAGACACTTAGATAATTTTTTAAAAACCCGAAGAGCATCGAGACCCTAGGGGTCTCGATTCCAAGGGGAGCAAATGTGTAGGCTCTGTCGACACCTGCATATTTGCGCCTCTTAAGATCTGCCGCCGCACGGATGTCATATATTAATGAAATATTACTGAATACATATTAGGTATATTAGTTATCTAGTTCCCATAACACAAGAGCTGCTTACTTTGGATTAGACGATGCTGTGTGGAATGTCCAGCATTTATATATTTATATTTATATATATATTTATATTTATTTTTATATTTTTTTTTATTTTCATGGCCAAGTTATATGATGTTGGCAAATGTAACAGTATGTTATCCAATCCATTGTCTGAAGAAGCCCGCACAATTTACAAATTTGCTTTAAGTCATTTTTGTAGAGATTAGATTTTAGTTTTCATTTGTAAAATATTGTATAAATTAGGCGATGTGGTCGCTCAGCGACAAAGCCTTTTGTGTGTGAAAAAATAATTATGTAGTGTCTACAAGAAACTGCCCAATCATGCTAAAGTTTTCGGTTCACTATGGCTATGGTATCCTCGAAGAATCACCACGTAGAAAACGTAAGCGTGTTAACTGTCCATGATGGAGATTCTGAGCTTAATTTTCAACTTAAGGGTTTTCAAAAGTCAACCCAAACAAGTCTTAAATTTAACTTTCAAAGCATATTGCACATTTTCTTGTAAAATAATTATGCGAAGTGGTACCTACACGCTTGGGCAAGTACATAACGTTAGAATTCATAAGGGACCGCACGCATAGTGCACGCATTTTTCAAGAAGGCACGGTTCCATTGTCGAACGATAAAATTTTCGGTAAATAAATCGCCGGGACGTTGAAAATTCGACGACTTCTGTGGCGCTCCGAAGGTACTGGAGGTTGCGATTGCGATTCCCGCCTCGGGACAAATACTTGTACAGTGCGCGTCAGAATTAAGTATCCCCCTTGTCTCCAAAATATTTTCTAACTACTATTCGCTTGTAACCAATTTTCACATGCAAAAACTAATCACGCCGCTCAGGATCGAACCTCCCAGCCCATTATCTAGAGACTAGAATTCTCGACAATAATCCAACTGAGCTAATTAGCTGTTAAGGACTTTGTCGAATTTGTCTATGGGCTTAATTAGTCCCTTGTTTTTATTCCAAGTCTTACCATTATTAACTCGTACAGACGGCAGACTCGTACAGATACTAGTATAAAGTTCCTCCCAAGTCCAGTAGATTTTGACCCATTATTACCTATAATAGAGTAATACATATAACAAATACAAAACATTAAAAAAATAAATTTTTAGCTTATCTATTCTACCAAGTCCACGTTTAATTTAAGATATCCCTCTGAGAATAACATACGACCCGTTAAAATTCACTAGGTGGACAGCCCATATGCGGACTGTGGCCTCATGATTCTATCGGCCTGCAGCCCATTTATGGGCTGTGGACTGTGAAACTCATATGTGACGTTTTTGACAGGACGTGATTTTCTCGTCTGATGCGACAATGCATCCGTACCCTAGTCTTTCTAACGAGGCTGCTAGCCCCAACCCCTCACGCACACAACTATACACGCACTTTTACGGTTGCAATAGGTAGGTATAGATACCTACATAATGCTCTGTACCTGGCTAGGTAGTGCTTGTAGCTTTCAGAATCATGGGTCACCCTTAAACAGCGATTTCTGGAAGCTAGTGGCAATTTTTTTTGTCGTAAATAGACCCAGAAGGGTATTTTGACCGTCGGAAAGGCCGTCGGATTCGATATCGGAAACGTTTTTCGTCGTAAAAAGCTTCCACTTGGCCATCACCGCCCTTCTCATAAAAGCACCCTTTATAAAGAAAATGTGTAACTTTTTTCAAAAATAGTACATAAAATTTCGAAATACAAAAAATGTAGATCAGAAGTTGATCCCCTCGGGGTCCAGAATCACCCACTTTCGGCTTAGTACGCATGTTTCGTGGCACCCTGTATATTCTAAAGTGAAGATTTTATACGAAGGTAATTACTTATTATTAGATGTCATCACTCGATAGATGTCATCGAGTAGGTACTTATTAGATGTCATAATTCGATAGATGTCATCTAATGAGGGACGTACAACGCAGGCCACTTGCAATGATTGTAACACTTCGCACTCATTGCGTAGTTTGCGATATTTCAAGAGTTTTGGGGCCGTATCTATAGACGCCTCCATCCATGCCACAGATAAAAGTAATAACACAGCCAGTTCCATGGTTACCTAACTTATAGAAATAAAGAAAAATATTTATTTTTAACCTATATAGTTACTTAAAACTTACAGAATAGGTAGTTAGGTACTATAACTAAACTTAAAACTATAAGAAGGTACAAGAACAATTAGAAAAGGACATAAACGAATGGTAAAAAAGTGTCACCACCTCAGCATGTGTAATAATAATAATAATGTCCTCCTAGCCGAATTTCGACTACGGCGGCCAGTCTCTCGGAGACTAGCCAGATGCGCAGGACATATTATAGTACACAAGTGTGTGCGCAAACACAGGTGCACTCTCTGTTCCCTCACTCTCATAATCCGATGGGACGACAGATCGACACGATCGGGGAGAGGTTAGGCGCAGGACCAACGGCTTATAACGTGCTTTCCGAGGCACGGGGGTGTAACACCGCCAACTTAATGACCTGACTCCGGGCTGCTTCTGTAAATTTTTCTTGCTAGAAAAACCCCAATAACAACTATTGGCCCGACCCGGGATTCGAACCCAGGACCTCATAATCAGCGGTTGAACAAGCTGACCGCTAGACCAACGAGGCAGTCTCCGCATGTGTAGCATTCGACTAAGCCTAATGCTACGCTGGTTTTCAGGTAGAGCCCGGAAGTATAGGGTACTCTGACTTTTCAACAGAACATAAATAAAAAAAAAACCGGTTTGCGACTCCTGATTTGTGAGTTGTTATATTTTAATTAAAAAAAACCGAAAAAAAACATGCGTTGTGAGTCCCAATGCATGTTTTTTTTTGCGGATTGCGACTCCTAATTTGTGAGTTGTTATATTTTTAACATTATATTGAAGGAAAGATCTCAAATCGACAAGGACATCAACAGCATATACAGGTGTATAATGAAAACAATATACAAGCCTTCCGTACAGTTCATTTTCATCAATCAAATCATTTTTGTTAATGATGGCTGCGGAAATTAGTTTGTGAACAAAAGTAGGTGCGCGTTGAAGTCTTTTGTATGCTACGATGCAGCGTAGCAGTATTTGTAACACACGCGCTACGAAAACTACGTTATATAATATATTCGGCTTAAAAAGCCTGTAATGTGGCCTATATTCCAGGACCAGAGCTTTACGTGTGCAAAATTTCAGCCCGAACCATTCAGTAGTTTTGGCGTTGTCTCGGCCAAACATCTACATAACTTCTCGCCGAAACGGCTGAATGGATATTAATCAAATTTGGCAGGAACGTAGACGGTTTCCCACGAAATGACACGGACCACATTTTATCTCGGTAATAAATAAAAAAAGAAAATACTCCTAAAAGACTCCTAGTCTTTCATTTTAATTTATTAATTCACCGACATATTATAACACCGACTATAAATATGACAGAAACGTGTATTTCTATATTATCGTGTACTAGGACCTCTTTGACGAACCCTCAGTTCGATAAAATGTAAGTCAGGGTTGCCACAACACAGGAGAAATAAAAACTTTAAGAGAAGGTAATAAGCACAGACCGTGCTGTCTGGTCTCGCCAGTTTAATTTGTCAGCCCCACGTAAAAATCGCTCTATTCAGTCTATTCAGTCTGGTCGAACTAATTACTAATTATCTTTATGAAAATGTCTCATTTGTTGTCCCTTATCTAAAGATATCTATAAAAGCCGGAAACGCGACTCCATTGATTTGTCATTATACCAGTTAGAACTAGTTTACCGGAGCAATGAGACGCTGTAATAATTTATAAGCTCACATTATTTTGATCCTATTTTTTTTTAGGAACAATTAATGTACTTAATTAACGAAAGTTATCACACTAATATTATAAATGCAAAAGTTTGGATGGATGGATGGATATATGTATAGATGGATGGATGGATGTTTGTTACCTCTTCACGCCCAAACTACTGAACGGGTCAGGCTGTAATTTGCACACAGGTAATTCTAATCCTCAATTCAAACATAGGCATACTTTTTATACCATAAATTAGTTCCCATGGGATAGAAATCATCTATAAACGTTTCCATAGAAACAACGCGTACAAAGCCGCGGGCATAAACTAGTAATCAAGTAAAATAAAGAAACTAACAATAGTATTACAATTGAAACAATTGAGCTAACTGCAGAGTTTTTCTATAAAAGCTATCGTAGTCTGACGAATTCATTACGGATGTAGGTGGGTTAACGACGAACCTTATGTATCCCGAAGAAGTTCCTCGTTAAGGGATGAAACGTTAGTGTTCTTCCAACACAAATGAGGTTCGTAGTTAACCCGCTTACATCCTAACTGCAGAATGTTGCAAACAATTTACAGAGCTCAACTGATCCATAACAATACCAGTCGGAAGCGTTCCATTTCTTTTGATTTTTAATGGTATCTAGTCAAAATGCAGCCGGCCAGCAACATTATCGGCGAAATTATTATGAGTGAGAGAGAGTGACTCACGAATACATCTGAATTGACCACCTGGTCAGAATTGGTCCAACGAAATTCACGATAAAAAATCATTTCTTATGGCTGGCAACCCTACGATACCCCTCCCACTAGCTGACAATAGCGCTACGGGGTCGTAATTAAAAAAAAACGCGTCATCCTAGTAAGGGCGTGAATTTTCACGCGTAGTTCTTGTATGTTTGTGTTTTTACTCACGCACGTTTTTATGTGTGTGCGTGTACACGGTGTAAAAGGAAATTGTGTTTAAGCACACGTTTACTAAAGGTGCGTCCGTATTAAGAAACAAAACATGTTATAAAACATAGTTAGGTATATAACATGTTATAAAACATAGATAAATAACATGATTTATAATGTGGACGTGTTTTAGAACTTATGTTATAATTATAAAATACTAGTTTATGCCCGCGGCTTCGCACGCTTTGTTTCTATGGAAACGTTTAGAGGTAATTTATATCCCATGGGAACTGATTTATGGGAGAAAAAGTAGCCTATGTTTGATTCCAGGATTAGAATTACCTGCGCGCAAAATTTTAGGCCGATCCGTTCAGAAGTTTTGGCGTTAAGAGGTAACAAACATCCATCCATCCATCTATCTATCCATCCATCGATCCATCCAAACTTTCGCATTTATAATATTAGTGTGAGGTTACTTAATCGGGACCATAAATAAAGTTTTGCATAGCATTGGTCTTAATGTGTAAAGAACAGAAACTATGAAAATGACAATACCTGCATAGGTACCTACATTTTTGAAATATATTTTGTTAGTTTGCAACAGTCTGCAGTTAGCTCAATTATTTCTAATTCTTACATGTTTAAATTTTTGGATTGAAATTAAATAATTTTATGTTTTTTAAAGACCGTATGATTTTATATTATTTCTTAAATCGTTTTTAGTAGGGTGAAAGTAGAGCTTAGAAACAACTAAGTTAGTATCTGAGATAGATTTCAAGTTTCTATTTGAGTGTATTCCAATAATAAAATTAGGATTCGGTCTGTAGATTTGTATGTTTTTCGGACCACCCTGTACCTTTTACATTTTGATATGGAGTAATTGGAAATTATTTTTGATGTAAGTGCAACCAAACATTTAAATTTCACATCAATAAAATTTGATATTAATGAATAGAAACAAATTAGAACTAGTATTTACAATTGAAAAAGTTGAGCTAACTGCAGACTGTTGCAAACAATCCAGAGGTAGCTCAACAGATCCATATCAATACCAATTGGAAGAGTCCCCGAGACGCTGGCTGCATTGCCCTGCTGTATGGCAATGCTGATGCGCTGCGCTGCGCCAGATACTCAGATCTAATTTTGAAAACCGTCGAGCTTCGGTTTCCAGCTTCGGGAAATCACGAAAGAGAAAGACAGAGAGAGAGAGAGAAAGATACATCTTTATCTAGTCTGTAGATAAAATCTCTCGAAAAAATGATCCCTGAAACCTTCAGCAAACTTCAGCTCCTAGCACTTACAACTTCAAGGGTTTCAAATGATACTCATTCTGTCCCATTAAGATAAATAAAAGGCAAAAATAAGGAGCGACGGTCCACGAGAAAATGGCGGACTATTTTACTGAATATGCAATACATATTTGCAAGTCCTTCGAATTGTAGTAGCTAAGTTAGGAAGGAATGGATACGGTAAAATTTGGAAATTGATTTGCAATTTATTTTACTCTACTGTAGGTAACTGTTAAATTGACCGGTGCGTACCTAAAGGAAGATTAAGTATGATGTATATAATATATACTTGTGTTAAATAATACGTCCACATTATTCAACTTGTTGTTTAAAATTGTCACATAAAAGAAGACTGTACACATTATTATGACAGTGCGATATAACAATTTTATATAACAAATCGTCCAAAGGTAAAACCTACTGACTGAGTTTGTTACATAACAATGTTCGTTCACACCACGTACCTACACACTGATAAAACATGTCATAAAACGTTGTTTAATTACATGTTGTGTTACTTAATCTGGACGCACTTAGGGGAATACAGGAGTTTTTATAGGCCTTATTATACCTAAATTAACCTTTTATAATAAGGTTAAGAACCACCACAGCATCCTGTTAAAGGGTTTTAAAAGTAGAAAGAAGATAAAGTAATAAGAAAATTATAAGAAAAAAATCATGCCGGTACGAAACTGAACTTAAACCTACCTTTTGTAGGTATGTGAACTGTCCAGCATTTTTTATTTATTTAAGGTGAAATGGCACCTTTTTTATAAGCTCGAACTAAAGCTACCAACCTAATATAAAAATAAGTACGTTCTGCGCCTCCATAGCAAACAAATATTCCTATATCCAAGAAGGAAAATCTTCACTTTACGAAGTATTCTTTATATATTTTTAATGTCCACAATATCTAAAAAAAGAGGTCAAGCGATGTGTTGCCAGATTGAATTTTGTTTTTTTACATTGTAAATGTTTACATAACACACAGATAGCTAATACGAGTAGGTACTTTTTATTCATCCCCTTAAAAAACATATTGTACCTAAGTAAAGTTTAAAAAAGTAAATTACCTTTGTTTTGGCTTATAAAACTGGAATCTACATGTTTAACGATTGCCTTCCATTTATTTTCTCAAAGAATAAGGTCTGAAATTTTGTGCTAGCGAATGTGTGAACATACTTATTGTGTACTAGCGGCATGTCCCCGACTCGCATGGGTGGACATTTACTTTTTAAACACTTACCTAAATATAGCCTATGTTACTCAGGGATAATGTAGCATCCTATGGAGAAAGAATTTTTGAAATCGGTCGAGCAGTTTTTGAGTTTATTCGTAGCAAACATACAAAAATACAAATCTTTCCTCTATATAATATTATTAAGTGTATATTATAAAGTGTAGATTAAAAAGCTATTGTATAAGAAGAGCTTGCGAGATGAAAAGGTTGAAAACGGGAAGTAGCCTAATATACCACCACAAATAAATTGAAATGGTGGGCTACTTACTAAAATTACTTTCTTGTGTAGTTATAAAAAAAAACTATATAATTTTACAACTTTATAACTTGCTTAGAAATGCCAGAATTAGCATCAAAATGAACCTGGCAATACTGGCAACAAGATAGAAATCTCACGGAATGGCCCAAAACACTTCACAGAACGTAAAAAGTATTTTTCTAAAATAAAATATTATGCCCTTTCTAACGACCAATGATTCTGGAGTGTCCTTTCAAAAGGACTAGATTGAAGTGTGGTTTTTATTTATTTTTTACGGCCGCCTTGCTTATTGAAATTGAGTTTTATTAGTTTTCCTTGTCAATTAGAATTTTAATTTACTAAAATGTTTCTAAATTTTCATAGGTTGGATAAAAAAAAAATTATGTTTACATAAAACTAAAAATCAACTTCAATTATCTAAATATTTACACTGTTTTTCAGTTTTCTGCATCAATCAAGGTTTTCGCCGGCCGGAATATTTGATCGAAGGTTTTCTGGTATTAAATAGTAATTCTCCGGGAATAAAATTACTATGGAATCATCTCGGAATCATTTTTTATACAAAAACGAGAGATGAATCATCAAAAACGGGCAACAAATTCGCGAAGATATCAAGCTAAAGAGAACTGCAAATCGATTCAGACATATTTATGGTAACATCATACTATTTTCGCCGCAGATCGGTTCATTTTCATTTGTTTTTTATTCGTAGGTAATCAAAATAAGCAGCGAAAAGAAAATGAGTTAAGAGGGCGCAATGCACGCCATTTTGTGAGAAGAATATGTATAGGATTTCGCGTTTAAAGGTGCTGGCCAGAGCATACCGCTTTGATACGGGCGGTGGCGGCGCGGCGGCGTAACCAAAAAAATGAAGTTGTTTCCTTATTTAAAAGAAAACTACACAACTTAGGAAGAAACTGGTTTAAGAAACTAAATAATAAGTAATATCCTACGAATCAAATATAAGTCATTTCAATAGACCGCAGAATTACTGAGATATCAACCAAATTATGTGCGAAACAGTGTACTTTCATGATTTTTTTTCTCAATCGTCTTTTCACATTCAAACCAAAGATTTTTTTTTTTAATTTTAAATAATTCGTGTTTTTAACCACGGGGATCCTGTGAGTACCCACTGAGATCTAATTTAACAACCAAACTCGTTAGGTTCGCCCTTAACTCACGATTTTTTTTTTTTTTTTTATTTATTTTTTTTTTTTTTTTATTACAATAACAATAACAGTAATTCTAAAATTTGTACCATATAAACCTTGTGAGGTTTGTCGTGGTACTCACATTCGTTTTAATTTTATTTGTAATCTAAGTGTAATACAATAACTAGGTAACTATAGTTAAAGGCCTACTGTACCTACTGCGTCGGCTTTCACGTTCACTCCCTCTCGCTCGCTCTGGGTTAGCGATAGCCTCATCGTGCGTGATTAGGTAGGTACATCTGAATCGATGACCAGCAGGGCGCTACGGCACTTATCCAAAAACACCCACCAAATGTCTTACCTCCTTGCGTCGATATCCTCAGTGCTGAGAGTCGGGACGTTCATGTAGGACCTTGGAATGCACAATGTGTCTCCATCGGGGTCGGTCTTCCGCAGCGCGGATAGCGTCGCTCGTACTGGTTTCCAGCGTTGAGCGGATTTGGTCACACCATCCCATAGGGCTACGTCCTCAGGATCGTTTTTTTTTTTTTTTTTTTTTTTTTTAATAATAATAATAAGTTTATTCATGAAAAAGGTTAACAAGTAGGTATTTAAAACTATTTTACAGTTAAAATATTCTAAAATTAGGTAGTACTTAGATAATAACCTTTCAAAGTCAAGGTGAATCCTCGCTCTAACTAAGTTTACACTTGTGTTTAGACGGGAGGGCTCAGACCTGCGGCCTCTTGAGGGATATGGAGTACAAGTATTATTGAAGTTTTAAAGTTAAACTATGATATTGACACAGGTGAATCATATAAAGAATAAACCTATTAAGCTATTTACTAATATTTTATAACCTAAATACATGCATTATACTAATTTATAATAATGTAGCCCAAGACTATGATAGAGTGCTTAGCAGGTGCTCTACCTGTTCGTAGTCAATATTTTGCAAGTAGTGCGTTACGGTTTGTTTACATTCCTTAATGGTCTTTTTATGTAGAGTTATTATTTTATTGATTTTATTATAGAGGTAGGGTGCTAAAAATTGTGCATGGTGGTGAGCAAAGCTTGTTTTATATGAATTTGATTTGAAAACTTTATTTTTCCTTCTTTTATTGGATATATCTATATTTGATGGTTCCTTGTGTTGTTTTAGGATAATTTGTAATATAAATAGTTTCCTAACTGAAAGAATATTGCAGTCATTGAAAAGCTGAGTAGTTGGGTATCTATATGGTTTGGAGTAAGCGACTTTTAGCACTGCTCTCTGAGCTCTCTCAAGTGCGAGCAGATGAGTTTTTGCAGCTCCACCCCAAGATCTAATACAATACAACAACAAGGACTGGCAGAGTGCGAAATACGTGGTCTTGATATGGTTTTCCTTCGCTACGAGTCTAATGTTTCTGAACACTGCAATCAGTTTGCGTACTCTACCTGTAATAGAGTTGATATGTGGCAAGTATGTCATGTGTTAGTCAATAATGACACCCAAGTATTTAGTGGAGGTACTTCGTTCTAGAATGGGGCAGGAGCAATTTGCTCTTGTTGATAATAGACACCGACTAGAGTGGGCACGTAAAGCATACTGAGAACTGTTAGGTTGCCCTGGTTTACGGAGGGAGAAGGTAATGTATGTAGTTTTGGACGCGTTTAAAGTCAGTATGTTATCGCAGAGAGTCTTAGCTACGATGTCAAATCCATCCTGAGCATGTTTGAATAGTTTTTGCCAACTCTCATCTTGGAATAATAATACCGTATCATCAGCGAATGCTATGATCTTACAGTTTTTTATTTTGAGGTCACAAATATGATTCATATAGACCAAGAAGAGAGTTGGACCAATAATAGAGCCCTGTGGTATGCCGTATGTTACAGGTAGTTCAGTGCTAGTGTAAGCTCCAATCTTAACAAACTGTGTTCTATCGCTCAGGTAGCTTCTAAAAAGTTCAAGTTGATCTCCGCGTATTCCGAGTCCTTCTAGCTTATCTATGAGTAAAGGAATCGACACTGTGTCGAATGCTTTTGCCATGTCTATAAAAATGCCCATACTTTTGACACCTCTATCCAAACAGTCTGCTATGTAATCATTTAGTTCCGATACTGCATCTGCCGTTGAGCGTCCTTTTCGAAAACCAAATTGGTTTTTAGATATCATATTAAAATCTTCCAAGTATTTAACAAGTCTATTATTGATAGCTTTTTCTAAGATTTTGGAAAGCGCTGGTAATATAGAAATGGGCCTGTAATTACTTGGCGTTCTTTTGTCTCCTGTTTTATAGATAGGCAAGATGATAGATTTTTTGAAGGATTTAGGGAAGACAGATGTTGTGAAGCTAAGGTGACAAATATGTGTTAGGGGCTCTACCAGGACTTGTTTGTTTTCTTTTATAATGCGAGAAGAGATATTGTCCCACCCAATAGAACAGTTAGTTTTGAGGGAATTTATCAAAGACAGTATTTCGGTTTGTTCAATGTCGATGAGCCCAAAAGAGTTTGTTGTGTTGTAGGTAGTTTTTAAAATATTTTGTGCATTTGGTATTGTTTTGCCAATTTTGTTCGCTAGCTCTCGTCCAACATTAGCAAAAAACTTGTTAACGGAGTTTAAAGTAGAGTATGGGTCTGTTCCTTGTATGAGATCTTGTGGTAGAGCCTTCTTTGCCTTAAAGTTTGTTATTTCATTGATGACCTGCCATGTTTTCCTGACATCCCCGTTGGCTTGATCAAATTTTGCCTGTTCGTGGGCTAGTTTCAATTTTGTCATAATTTTGTTAAAATAAGTTTTCCGTCGACCTTGCAGTTGACCAAGAGTTTTTCCAGGTTGTTACCGTCTTTTCTGGCAATATGTCCGAAGAACTCAAGGACTCTGCGAAGACATGGTGGAGAGTCTGGTCTTGATGTTGAGCTCCATAAGAATGAATGAGGTGCGCAGTCAACGATATTCGAAGCCTTTTGTACCAACACCACATCTCAAAGGCATTTACAATATTGTGAAAAATCCTTTTTTCAAAATATCGTCTAAACTAGTCCTTACCATGCGAGACTTTTTTTGTATTAAATGCGAACAAAAATTAAAAAAAAATGCTATTGTAAGCTGGTTATTTATTATTTTAAGTAAATCTTCTTAACTCTCCTAACTATAAATTGTGTTTTATTTTCTGTTCCTGGATTAAGGCGGTTATTCTCATTTCCCCCGCTGTCAATTTCTAACATTCAAAATAATAAAAAGTGAAAAAAAAAAATACTGGATGAAACCCATTGGAAAAGGAGGAGAATATTATAAAAAATGAAAGGAAAAATAATTTACGGGTGATCTAAGGTCGGGAAGGGGAAGGAGGTATACTCGCTCGGTCTGCCTTTTTCAAGGTCCTACTTTTTGCTCCGTATATGTAGATTGAGGCTGGTCCTAACTTGCGTTTGGTTTTTAAAGAGTCTTACAAATTACATAAAAAGTAAAAGTGCCATAAGTTTCAAAACTTGAGATTAGAAATACTTATAGAAGGTTACTAAAATAGGTAAAAGAATTGTAGAAGGTCCAGCAGCGGACCAGCTGATGATGACGAACCAATGTTAACATTTTTCTATGATTCATGTACCTATGTTATTTTATTTTTAATAAATTCGCATTTCTATCACGAAGGGGTGTAAGTATCACCTCTTTCATAGGTAAGGAACCATTCAATAGCAAATAGGGGTTCCGCAATAGAACAGAGGCGTCGAACCATAGACTAAGATCTTTTGTCTATGCCTCTAAAAGAACTTATTGTTCTCATGGGCTTTGAAAATCATGGCGTGAAGATTTTTAAATAATTATATTTTTCTAGTAGTTAAATACAAAAACCCAGGTTCCTACAAAGGGGTTTGAAGATAGGCCTAACATCGGTACCACACTGTTTTTTTTTTCAAAATCGCCGCGCACAATGAAATCTATACAGGGTGCCACGGAAAGAGTGTACTTACTAAGCTGAAAGGGGGTGATTCTGGACCCCGAGGGGATCAACTTGTGAACAACGATTTTTTATTTTAAGTTTTTTTCATCTTATTCGTCTTATTTTGCTCGCACTCTTCCACAAAATATTTCTCAAATGTTTTTTTGCTTGTTTTTTCAGCAAATCCAGTGTTGGCTCATGAAAAATTTACAAAAAAAAATTATGTCAGTACCTAAATTCTTTGAAATTTCAAAACAGTAATAATAATGTAAGAAAGCATGTAAAAGAACACGAATTTGAAGAAACAGCGCCTCATTTTTAAAAAAAAATGGACAATAATATTCGAATAAATTTCTACCAACGTTAATTAGGTAGGTATTACAACTTTTCCAATCATCATCATCTTATTAAGTATTTGACGACCTCCGTGGCGCAGCGGGCGAAGGTCCGCCTGCGACGCAGGAGGTTGCGGGTTCGATTCCCGCCTTGGAACAAATTTGTGTACGATATGCTGAAATTTGTTCCGTTGGTCTGGGTGTTTTCTATGTATATTAAAAAATATCTATCTATGTAGTGTATTGTATTAAGTATATCAGTTATCTAGTAACCATAACACAAGCTCTGCTTAGTTTGGGGCTAGATAATGCTGTGTGAATTGTCCAGCATTAATTATTTATTTGTTTTATTTATCATCAACCTATATTAGTCCACTGCTGGACATAGACCTCCCCTGATAAGCGCCATAGCACCCTGTCGCGTTGCTTGCTTGCTTTCAACTTTTTTCAATAGGTACCACGTTATAAAACGCTGCAAAAAAAGTAACTTAGATTTTTTTTTCCGAATTAATTGGACCATAGACAACGCCTTGAATATTTTTAATAAAAAAAATGCCGCCAAAACGTTCCCAGACTAAAGAGTCTAGTCCATGCCCCTATTTGTTTTTTCCTATTCAATCGCGGTCAGTGGGGTCCTAGGCAATTTATCCAACTTATATAAAATTCTGTAAGCAGCTGGACTTTTGTTCGGCCCTGCATGCCCGTGAATGGTACTTGAATTAATTATTTGTTTGCAATCTGTGATTGTATGGTCCGGTTGCGTAGAGTAGGCGAGAATTAGACCTTACAGGTAATATTCCCTGTACAACTACATAAATAGATTTATGGATATTCATATTTGCTTCAGCAACACACAATTATATAGTTTAAATATAATTAGTAAAGGCACAGATATTATAATACTATACTAGTACAGATGCCTCATCTCATAGTAAAAAATGGGACACGCTTCGGGCGAGATTTGAGCGGGCCAACTAGTTATTGTTATAAGTTCACTAGATGGCGCAAGTCTTGGCCCGCAAGAACGAATGAAAAAGTACCACCTTCCACTACTAGATGTCGACTCATGCGATATTTTAATGACGCCATCTAGTAGCGAGTATATTTACTTGAATTTTTTTTATAAGAAGCGTCAAACCTAGGGTTTATTTAATTTTAGAACAGACTTGAGTATGAAAGTTTTTCTTCGTAGGTACCTATGTATTATTGTGTTACCGTACCGACTTTAGTGATAGGTACTTATTTTATAATCCTACAGCAAGTTCCACTTAGCTTTATAGGGAAGGTACCCACATAAGGTGGGCATCATAGAATGGATCCCAGATGTGATGACCTAGGTATTGTGTGCTGATGACTTAAGAAGGCTACGAACCTCTCCCAAATCTCAGCGGCCGGCCCATGCGGATTTGTTGTTGTTTTATTTCGAATGAAATGGGGCGCGTTATGTTATGTATGAGTGAGAAAGCGCGTCTAACCATCAAAATGCAAAGCTGTGGCTGTGTGTGTAGGGAGTGAAGCCTGTGCGTGTGCTCGGTGTCGCCACAGAATAGGAACTATTTAGTACGTAGTCGGTCGATGCAATAATTTACAATAGGTAGGTAAGTAATACAGAATAGGTAAGTAGTAGGTTTGCCTGTAGGCCTAGCACGGGGATTGTTGTCTAGGGTAGAATAGACAATAATGCATCGATAATCGCATCGTCATACATTGCGTAAATTATTGAAGTTGAAGGAATTAATTATTGTTTTTTAAATTATTATTATTATTATTAAAACACTCATTTATTCTTTAATCTCGTTTATAAAATACATTTTTTACCATAGAAAATAAAATGTTATAAAACTATTCTACAGTAAAAAATATATCAAAACGGTAAATATATCTAATGAATATATCTTCGGTGGCCGCGAAGCTAGGCTCAAGCGGCCGGTGACTAGGGCTGCAAAGAGAGGAACTTCCTGACGATGCTTATTATTATTAGAATTATTATTTTTAGAATTGTTATTATTATTTATTATTTTTCCTTTTCGCTGACATCCATAATCGTCGACACGAAATCCTCGACCACCCGAGGTCACTCCGCGAAGCCTGTGAAGATCCCAGGAAGATTCTGCGCTTCTGGTCGGAGTTAGGCTGGTTGTACTAGCAAACTAAACACGCACAATGGACCAACTCGAGTCTAAGTGCGGACACAAGAGTACACACACCATAACCATAACCATATCCATAATCGTTTTTAGGGTTTCGAAGATCAAAGATCGGTTTCGAAACCCTTATGGTCTCGCTTAGTCTGTCCTTTTTTCCCTCCTTAATAACTCGGCAACGACTGCAGCTATCGACTTGAAATTTAAAATAATAATACATTTAGTGCGCCTGTACAGATTTAAAGAAAAATAAATGATAATAAATAAAAAATTTAAATGAATATTTTCCATACAAATTGTGATGCCGAAATTTTAAAAGATACCACAGGGTCATGTGGGGTATCAAATGAAAGGTAATCAGTTTGTACATTTCAAAAGACATTATTTGAAAAAAGTTGAACAATTTTCCATTACCCACTTTAACCGAAGCATGCAGAAAGATCTATCTGAAATGTAGGTTGTTGGTACCTATACCTACTATTCTTAGGTAGGTATCCGTTAAATTGCGAAGTCTCTAACCGGTACTTTTGGTACCTACATATTTGTTAACAAACGTTCGAAACCCTCGGCGCGCGAGTACACTCGCACTTGACGGATCTTGTTTTTTTTGAAGATCTCAATGTACTACCTAAAACATAAGTAGGTAGGTAGGTAGGTAGGTAAGTAGTAGGTACCAATACACAGACCAAGTCGTAAGTTTTCCGAATAATATAATAATATAGGTAGGTAGGTTAGGTATGTATATGTAGGTACCTATCTCGTTAGATTACCTACGCAGACGGCAAAGCGTGTAGCACAATTAAACAACCAACAGAGAATAGCCGACGACGGCGACGCCCGACCGACTACGTACGAGTACCTACGACACGGCTCGTCGCATCGTCGTGTCGGCCATTCGGCGTCGTTTGCCCTAATTCGGAATTTCATCCCCGCTGCGCCTCATCGCCCCCCGCGTGTGAGCACGCGGTTGCAGAAATTAGAAGGAATTTCACCATTTTTGATATTTTTTCGTACTTTCCGATTCATTTTGATAAACGACTGGTTTCAGAAATATTTTTGATTACTTCTAATGTTGAATATATTTAAGATGTTTGTTTACTGACTGACAATAAGTTTGCGTTTTGTTCATTCGAAATAAGAAAACCGATACGCCATCTATCAAGGAGTAGCACTTACTATTTACTATCCTACAAAAGTCGTGAGATTTGATAAGTTCATAAAAATGCCGCCAGAAGAACATCGATAGTGTGTCGATAGTAATGAAATTTTCAAATTTATGAAAGTTTTGATTTAAAATCATATAATTAAATTATATTGTAATCAAGGGTTTTTACCTAAAAGAGTTCAGACATTTTATAAAGAAATTCTTTATTGTTTTGTCAGTTTACACAAACCTCGATAACTAAGTGTAATACACCTAACGCCATCCATTGTCATTTTTTTTAACTAAAAAACTTTTCTATGGAATGAGACCCCATGGTAAAGGGCTTATTAATAATTATTTGTTTGCAATCTGTGATTGTATGGTCCGGTTGCGTAGAGTCGGTGAGAATTAGAGCTTACAGGTAATATTCCCTTTACAATTACATACATAGATTTATAGATATTCATATTTGCTTCAGCATCCACAATACAATAAAGTATACCTAAATCAAATAACAGAAATAAATTAGAACTAGTATTTACAATTGAAACAATTGAACTAACTGCAGACTGTTGCAAACAATGTACAGGTAGCTCAACTGATCCATATAATCAACAATACCAGTCGTCGCGTCCCCAAGACGCTGGCTGCAATGCCCCGCTCCTGATACGGTGTGCCGGATACTCATTAATTAGTATGTAAATAGTTTGTTTATTAAATTAAAATAGTAACAGGCTTATTAGTACTTATTTATGAAGTAGTACTGGTTTCTGCTGGCGGCTTCACACGCGTTGTTTCCATCGAAATGTTTAAAGGTTATTTCTATCCCATGATATGATACAAAGAAGGGGATAAAAAGCAGGGGATAAATTAGCCAATGTTTGATTCCATGCTTAAATAACCTGTACCTATGCAAAATTTAGCCCGATCCGTTCTTTAGTTTTGGCGTGAAGAGGTAACAAACATCCATCCACACATCCAAACTTTCGCATTTATAATATTATTAGTGTGATGTCCCCCCTTATCAGCACATTATGTACGTCCACGGCTAAACACCCCTCCCCCAAACAAAGGTGTTTCCATAATTACCTGGCTTGGCAGGCGGATTAGTGATCTTATGTTTACCTATTGTTATTTACTAGCGTCTGCCTCTGTATTTTTTTATTCATTTTAATTTTTTAGAATTGTCTTCGCCCAAACACCTTACATGATCACATCTTCACAAATTTTCGCCTTAAATGCAATAGTAATTTTTAAACCCTTGGCCTTTTTGCCTTTTGCCCCCAATGTCAGAAAATACTCAACATTTAGGTCAGATGGATATTGGTAAACACTATCGAGCCAACAGCATTTTTAATGAAATTTAGCTACGCACGATATCACGGAAGGTAAAATTATTTTTTTCTCTATTCGATTACACAACGCTCTCTACCAAATTTACTTACTCATTCTCTGAATTTCATTACTCTACACCACTTTGGTCGAACGCTGGCCGAACGTTGCCATTCAACAAAAAAAAAAAAACATTGTCTATTCTCAATTACTTGGGGTTGCCAGTCTTAGAAAAAACAATAATATGATTTTTCGCTCGATTCATTTCATGAACTTTATTTCTACGGATTAAATATTAGAATGCGTTACTTGTAATTTGTGAGAGATTAACTAACTAATGTTTGATGATTGACCAATGCTTTTCTTTAGTACCTAACTATAATAAGTACCTACTTCATTGTGATTGACCAATGGGGTAAAAATTTCACTTGAGCGTAAGCTTTCCATACAATGACTAATTTGATTTTAAATACCTATATTTAACTGCCCACAACCAAGGTTACTGCAAACGTTTATTACATTAAAACGTTTATTACATTTAAAAAAGGTTTTAAAAACTTTTACTTACTTTAAAAAGAAATTTGACTTAAATTATGCCCATCTAACCCCTCTTTAAGTGTTTTAGTATGTATAGGTACCTAGTGCACCTGTGTTTGCGCACACACTTGTGCACTTTAATATGTCCTGTGTACATTTGGCTAGTCTACGTAGAGACTAGCTGCCGTGACAGAAATTTGGCTAGGAGGACATCATCATTTTAAAGTAGGTACCTACGGTAAGGCATGGCTTAGACCAGTTGGTGGGTTAAAACATGGGTTTTTGCTTCTTCCTCTACCTAAAATAACCTCGTACATAACCTCGTAAAATCTAAAAACTCTAGAAAGTTCTTTCAAAGTTCAAAACAAGTTTCATTCCACACTCAAACACTCGAGCATAAAATTCCATAGTTCCATTTTCAAACAGAATCTTCAGAATTCCGACCTCCTTTGTGCGTTACCTATTTGCTATTTCCATAGAGAAACATAAAACTATATTTTTCTTTTTTTCGCGTGAATGGGAATAAAAAGCACACATCTAAACGAGAGGCATTTCTTTTTTCTTCAGCAAGGTATTCATTGAGGAACTGAAGTGCGCGTTACGGCTCTTTTGCGATATTATTTTTTCACGGTTCGGTATAAGTAGCAGGGAGGTTGAATGAGGCTAGTGCCTTTGCCTAGCGACGCACAATAAAAAAGGTGCAGGTTTTTTCCTTGTCTATGGTAAGTTAAATTATATCTCGGAGAGCCTACTACGTAGCGACTCCCTTCGTAGTACGATAAGATCCATGAAGAATCCCTCTTCTTCATATTTATTAAAGTACTAGCTGCATTCTTACTACCCGTTGTCCTATTACCCGTTTTCCCGTAGGAATGAACCATTTCCCGCGGTAAAAAGTAGCCTATGTTCATCAGGAATAATGTGGGCTTCTAATGGTATCATAATTTTTCAAATCAGTCCAGTAGTTTCGGAGCCTATTCAATACAAACAAACAAACAAACAAATCTTTCCTCTTTATAATATTATATTAGTATAGACGACCAATCTAATTTATTTATTTATTTATTTTATAGGTAGTACTAAGTAAGTAGGAGAGCTGTGCTGTGTTATGGGTATGGTTTGCCTTACCAGGCCTACAGGTATAGGTAGGTTAGGGATTCCAAAATCGGGTCGTTTTTGAGGAACCGGGAATCCCGGGAAGTTTCAAAGTCGGAACCGGGAATTCCCGGGAATTCCCGGGAAATTTAGAAAAAATATTTTTTCTGTTATACCACTACCAAAATATGATAATTTAATATACTTCACGTCCTTTTTAGGCATTTCGCTGATATCAGGTACCTATGCGGTATTAGGTATGTTACTGAAAGCTGTATTTCTTTTGAGATGTTAATAAAATGAATAACAAATTCTTAGGTCCATGTCTTTTGTCCCCTCGTTCGATAATAAGCCTGAAGGCTTTTCGTTCTATAGAGTCGTGACTGAACGCAGCATAACACATTCATTTGCTGTCATGTTGCGCAGCAAAGTGCTTTGCTGATACTCCATGAGGCCGGACTTGAGCTTGATAAAGAGAAAGTAGCTATCCTTGTGTGAAATATCGCCTGATCTCGTAGAGACGCTTAGCTTTGTGGTCACTGTTTTAGCTTTGATTCGTTTCTTCATTTTAATCCAATGAAAGTACAGAAGTTCAGAGTTGTTGTATGAGTGACACTGAGGAGATCCCGTTGTTTTTCGAGTCCTCTAAGCGAAAACATCAATCTAAAAATACCTTATTACGTACCCACATAATAAACAATATAATGTTCTTCTATCCAAATACTAGGCCACGGTGGCCAGGCTCAACGGAGACAAATATAAAATTAGACTAAGTGTTCTTTGTTAGCCCACGGTATTAATAAAATAAATTAAATTGGATTGTGACTTCCATTCGTGTCGGTCGTCATTGATGACTGTTCGTCTAGTCAATTGGCGATCAACGTCGTCAGGGTACTTCAGAGGTCTCCTACTATGCATTTGTCGATTCGTTGTGTTCGAATACATTTGAATTCTCTACCTGATACCAGATGCTGGTATCTGGTATTTTTACCTAATAATACCCACGCAGACGATATCATCGCGCTTTACAGGTTCAGAAGTCAGAGCCGATCAGAATAACATGCACAAAGAGGATAATAAATTGCAGCAATGCACTTGACTCTGGTACTTTCTCTTTGCCAAGCTCAAGTCCTTCATGGAGTATTACTGTCATGTGGCAGCAATCGACTATGTAGAGTTGGCTTCAGTCACGGCTCTATAGCAAGAAAAGCCTTAAAGGCTTGTTGTCGAACGAGGGGACAATAGACATGGACCTAAAAATTTATATTAATTACAGATCAAAAGTAATATAGCTATAACTAACATTTCTTATACCAGGTTTGATAAAAATCATGGTTAAAAAAGAAAATACGATTAATTTTATTTATATCGGAATTATTTAATTTAGTATTTTTTTTCGCTTTGGTCTATCCAGTTATAAGGTTTTTATAGGTTGGTAGGAAAGGTAGGTTCAAAGGTTTAATCACACGAAGTACTTAGCAGAAAGGAAAGACACCAAGATTGAAACATTTTCATTTCTGTCTTACATGTTGGGTCCAAGTTTTTTTTTCGGTGTCTAAGTCCGTTTATCACACTTCCTACTAATATTATAAATGCATGAGTTGGTGTGGATGTTTGTTACCACGTTGTGTGAATGTTTGTTACCAGTAACTAGTTAGCCGACTTTTTTGAAATTTGGTGTGAAGATATTTTTAGTTCTGAAATAACACATAGGTTAATCTAATTTGCAAAAAAATAATCTCAGGTGGTTAAAAAGGGTGGTTAAGTTTATATGGATAATATTATTCCTTGGTTAGATTTACTCAAAACTCGGTTTAATAAACTATAAAGTAAATAATGAATTACGTATTTCTTATTTTTTACAAAACGACCCTTAAAGTTATTTTTTGCACCCCTGTTATGCAATAAATAGCTGAAATTTAGACGCGGGCGAAGCCGCAGGGCGCAGTTATTAATATTAATTATAAATATGAAAGTTTGTACCTTTCCTTTTCACGCCAAAACTACTCAACGGATCGGGCTGAAATATTGCACGTTTCCAAAAATAAATTTTAAACGTTTCCAATAGCGCGTGCGAAGATGCAGGCAGAACGTTACCGGAGTACTAGTTCTATACAAATTGTAAAACAGATATGACTTGCCGCAAATACGTTGGCTAAGCATCTTTTTTTCGACAACTCGCATTATTTGAACTTTATGGAATTATTAATTTCGGAGAATTTCCTGAATCCTCAACCAATAAAGCAGGTATAGGTACATTGTGCATGTATGTATACGGAAGGTAAATTTTGGGCACTCTCATACATATTTGACTGCTCTCTGTTTTCATTGCAGGGAAAATAACAATTGATTTATATCAAGTGATACAAATCATGTCAACCCTGCCTAATACCGCGTAGGTTAGGTACCTGATAATGTGAAATGCTATAAGTGGAAGTGAAATATGTTAAGTTACGCTATTTCGGTAATGCTATAAAAGTTATAATATTTTTCCCGAAATTTCCGAAATTTCCCGGGAAATGATTTTGGATTTCCCGGTTCTTAAAACAGCCAAAAATTTCGGGAATTCCCGGGAATTTCGGGAACGGGAATTCCCGGGACCAATCCCTAGTAGGTACATTTAAGGTACTAGGAGACTGAAGTAAGTAGTTATTATGTAATTTACGAAAAATATAAGATATATAATTTATTAAAAAGAACCCGGTGTTCCAGAAAAATCATCAGATATAAATAAATAATAAATAAATAATGCTGGACAATTCACGCAGCATCATCTAGCCCCAAGCTAAGCAGAGCTTGTGTTATGGCTAGGTACTAGATAACTGTTAAACTTAATACAATACACTACATAGATAAATATTTTTAATAAGACATAGAAAACACCCATAACACACTGACCAAATATCTGCAGGTCGTACAAACATTTGTCTCGGGAATTGAACCCGCAACGTCCTGCGTCGCAGGCGGACCTTCGTCCGCTGCGCCACAGAGGTCGTCGAGAAAATCACAATTTTAAAGATCCATAACTAAAAAGCCTATAAGTTTCATTTATTTTACCTTATAAATGAAAACTGAAGTTGACTTAACGCACTGTTGTAGATTCTTTATCACGGTTTAACTCATCGCGTTTAAAAAGCAAACTGTCAGTTTAAACGTGTATCCTAAACAACATCTTCTAAACATTTTTACATTAATGCGTGCGTGTGGTCTAATTCAGCAGGTCCTCAGCGCGGCCCCGGGTGTGATCAAAGGAGATAGAGCTACGAAAGTGTTAGAATTGAACCCGATATATAATAAATAGAAAACGTTCGGTTGCATTTTCAACACTTACCTATTTTTAGGGGTCTTTAACGTTACGATTTGAAGCTACGTCACTCATGTATCCATTGGTCTGTCTATCGTCAGTCTGTAGAACCATAAAAAATTGAAGACGTGTGCAGGGCTGGGGCGAATGGAAAACATGGAAAGAGAATTATGCCCAGTAATGGGTACTATACGAATGATCATGACTGATAATGATAACTGAAGATGTGGTCTAGGCCACATTAAGATTTAAAACACGGCGTCACGATTTATACATCTTATCATGCATAGTAGGTTTTTGTATTTCCATCACCTACATCATATCACATAGATAGATAGAAAGTTCTTTATTGAACACCTAACAAAATTATTGACAAACAAAATAAAATAAAAATTACAAAATACGTGACATCACACTTATTTTATAAATACAAAAAATTGGGTGAATGATAAGGTGTTTGGGATGTTTGTTATCTTTTCACGCTAAAACACCGAACAAATGTGGCTGAAATTTTGCATATGTAAATTTTAAATAATGAAAAAGCGACTTACCTACCTGAAATAGCCGCAACCAGAAGCTAGTTCGTCAATAAGACTTGTCTTATTCCAGTTTCCTCCCTCGAAATTCCCCTAAGTCTAGCCAAGTACAGTTCTAATAGAGTCTAATGGCGCGGGTGGGTGCGCTATGGAGTGCAGCCAGTAATGGACGCTTAGAGGCGTCCCCGCGCATAATGCACGCTTGTCCTACTGACGGGACACGGCTATTGCTAGAGATTTGTATATCTACATCGTCAGCGACTTTTTATGGTTTAACTTTAAAGATGCTGAAGTGCTTTAGCAAGACTTTGAAACACAATGGTGTGTTAGCTAAGCGTGAAAAAAAGAACTAAGTAAGTATAAGTATAAAGTTATTGATAGATACTGAGAGAAAAAGTCTCGGTAGTTCCTGAGCGGTTTGGGCTGAAATTTTGCTTCTAAATACCTATCTACAGGGCGTCCCACGGCCATGCCACATGGAGGGAAAGTATCTTAAATATTATAGATACGAGTAGAACATTTTACGGAAATAGACATTTTTGATTTTGGTTTTAAAAACAATTTAAACTTACTAGCCCGGCAAAGTAAAAGGAAAGGCTAAGTAAGTATTCATTTTCCTGAAATAATGAATGTAAAATTTCATGGTCTTTCTTTTATTTAAGATGCTGTTATGTTGATCAGTATCGTAAAATACCCGTTTTTTTTACAATTTGGGGGGTCAGATTCCCAGTTCAGACAGGCGATGATTAGAAACATAGAGTAAAAACTCGCTGCTGTCTCAGCAGAGGGATAGTGTCATTCATTCAACAATTTGACAATTTGTGTAACCAAAAACCGATCTATGTGTGTTTTGACAGCTCGTAAATACAGTGCTTTCACTCACACATTCGTATGATTGAATGTTGCAAGTAAATGGCATTTTCCCTAAAAAAATGGGTAATTTTGTCGACCTCAGTGGTGCAGCGGGCGAGAGTCCGCCTGCGACGCAAGTGGTTGCGGGTTCGATTCCCGACTCGGAACAAATTTGTGTACGATCTGCAGAAATTTGTTCCGTTGGTCTGGGTGTTTTCTATGTATCACAAAAAAATATATCTGTCTATGTATATAATGTATGAAATATATCAGATAACTAGTACCCATAACACAAGCTTTGAGTAGCTTACTTTGGGGCTAGATGGTGCTGTGTGGATTATCCAGCATTATTTATTTATTTATTTTGTGCTTTTGCTTATTAACTGATGGGCGTCAATTGTTAACTCTCAAATTTCAAAAAAATACACGAATGAGGTTTAAAAAAACAAGAACATTTGTTCGTAGGGAAAGTTTGGATGTTTAGAAATATGGATGAATGTTTGTTACCTTTAACGCCAAAACTACTGAAGGGGTCGGGATATTTTTTTTGGAAACAGGTAGCTTTAAGCCTGGAATAAAACATAGGCCACATTTTATCCCATAAATCAGTTCCCATGGGATTGAAAGAAATAACCATAAGGCGTTTCCATACAAGCAAAACGTGCAAAGCCGCGGGCAGAAACTAGTATATTATATATTTCTACCTACTTACATGTTAGAACTGAAACTAGTTTGATACAAAATTAAAGAAGACCCGTCAAGTGCGAGTGTGACAAGCACGCCGAGAGTTTTAAACATTTATCAATTGATGCCAATATGTGGTAAATAACACACACAAAGTATTTAATACGAGTACTACACCTGCAGGAAATGTGGCTTATTCCTTTCTACACTGCAGAAAATACAGCGTTACTGTCGTACTAAACTGCGGCTAAAGTCTATGCAAAAACATTTCTAAAGTTTTTTTTACAAGTTAGTAGCCGGTAGTTATTCAAAAAGGTTTTACTCCAAGTCCGCCAAATAATATTGGCTTTTCCCGTTTTCGAAACAAACATTTAAAAAAAGAACCCAGTGAAAGCGCACTCGCGTGTATTGCCACAGATTACTAGATAGAATATTCTCGAGTGATTTTGAAAAATACTAAAACGATGTTTTTAAATAGGTACCAATGAGTAAATTTGGAGAAAGTTAAATTCCTACCTTTCACACGAGACACCTTTCCCCTACTACTTTATACTTAGTACCAAACCGGGATATTTTTTCCCCAACGCATAGCAACATTTTCACGAAAATTGCTTTGAAAATTTTTCAATTTATTTATGATTTCTGATGGCTGTTTTACGCAATATTATAAGTTCAATATTAGTACTCACCCATGAAATTACCTGTTTGCATTGTTAGTTTTCTTATTAGTGGTGTTTGCACACCCTTGCATCGCACAATACAACATTTTTATATTTTTTTGTCGGAGCTGCTTTCCGCGCCATTTGAAGTATTGTACTAGGAGTTCGAAATTGAAATTGCGACGATTAGTCGCAATTTTTTAGACTTACCTCGTTTGTGTCAACTATCATTCTAAGCCTTCTTATTCTAAGATTAGAAATCTTTGAATGGAGTTTAATTTTAAAAAAATCAAAATGAAGTCTTCGTTCAGTAAAATTTTATATCTTTGTGGCATGGTCGTGGCACACCCTGTATAGATCTGTCTTGTCAACTAGGCGACGTAGGAGGTTGCGGGTTCCATTCCCGCCTCGGTGATTATACAAATGTTTGTACGATATCAGATCACAAATGTTTGATATTTGTTCTGGGTGTTCTGAATGTTTTCCGTCAACAATAATGTTATAAAGAGGAAAGATTTGTATTTTTGTATGTTTGTAAGGAATAAACTCAAAATAGTTTTTGAGTTGGACCGATTTCAAAAATTCTTTCGCCGTTAGAATACTATTTATTTTCCTTGAGTAACATTATATTTATATGTTGTTTAAAAAAATAAACGTCCACCCGTGCGAAGCCGGGACGAGCCGCAGTGTTTAATATACTTAAAATCTATCTTTGTTTGTATTTACCTATCAGTTATTTTGTATCCATTACACAATATCTGCTTAGTTAGCCTAGATGATGATGTGTGAATTGTCCAGCACGATTATTAGTTTATTAAAACATAGTTCATAAAATCACTCAAAATTAAACCTATAAAACCTGACGAAACTAAGCGCATTCACCACCATAGACCACAATGGGCTTTGGAAACAGCTGCGAAGCGCGGATTTGGCCGGTTGATGAATTATGCAGGTTTCACCCGAACCTACTGTGATCTAATTATACTTATTTTGGACTGAATGCGTTCTGTTTTGTGTGTATGGACTCAGAGCGATTTTCTATGAGCATTTCCTGTAATTAATTACCACCAGGAACTATCCTACCATCTGCAACCACGGAGACATAGACTGTCGCTTCTTAGGCGATCAACACACTGAAACGCACCACGCTGCATCTTGCGGGAACGCGTGTTCTAACGTTGCTTGTTAGTACCTCCGTTATTAACTGGATGGTAAGACTCTCCTTTCTTTAACCCCCGAGCAAAAAGAGTTATAAGTTTAACGTGTCTGTCTGTGTATCTGTCTGTGGTATCGTAGCTCCCAAACGGATGAACCGATTTTCGTTTAGTTTGTTTTGTGTCATAGATAATTTTATACCGAGTGTTTCATATTTCATATTTCATTTATTGCGTCCATAATTATTTGTAGGTACATGAATATTTCACTATTCATACACTCTTAGTTGGTAGATCTTATAATTATGTAGGTACCCAGTCAGGGTGTAGCAAATTGAGAAGATGGGTACTAAAGTTAACATTCAATTATTTACTGTCACATTATTAAAGATAATCATTAAAAAATAAGTGTATAATAACATTTTTTAAGTACCTAGCATATTCACACTAAATACAAAAAATACAACTAAATTGTCTATTAAAATTAATGTCGGATGTATCTTTTAAATCGTCAGGTATCTTATTGTAAATTTTTGCCGCCATTTTATTTGGGCCTGTATTATGAATATTTAGTTTTGAGTCAGGTATTACAAGTTTATTATGATTATTTCTGTTTACGTATCGTCTAGGTATGTCAATTTTCTTTATAAAATATTCTGGGTATTTTCTTACGAATTTACAAGCTTCTAGAATATACACGGATGTAAGTGTTAGAATTTTCAGTTCACAAAAGTGTGGCCTACAGCTTTCGGCTTCATCGTCACGCGGTTCTTTTATGTTTGCTAAAATACGTATACACTTCTTTTGGTAGGTAAATACGTCGATAGCGTCTGTACTGTTCCCCCAAAGCAGAATAGCATAATTGAAGTGTGAGAATGCAAATGCGTAATAGCGTGCCAAGGCTGTTTTAAGGTTTGTTGCTTTTTTTATTTCTTTTAGAGCGTAGATAAAGCTTGATAGCTTGCTCGTTATCTTTTTTACGTGACCTTTCCAATTCATATGCGAGTCAATGACTATACCTAACAGGGTAAATTTATTTACGCATTCTAGATAAATGTTATGGTATGAATAATTTATGTCAAGGGGTTTTTTCTGATATGGTCTGTATTGCATTATTTTTTTTTTTTGTAGTTTATGTCTAAATTATGTTGGGCCATCCAGAGAGAAACGCGATTAATAATGTCAGTTTTATTTTGATTTAAATTAATGTCCGTTTTACATGATGTCAAGAGTGATATATCGTCAGCGAAAAGAATACATGGGTTGGTTAACGTGAGGTGAGAACGCTACCCTGCGGGATTGAATTATTTGTTTCGATAATTTTTGATCTCGTCATTTTTATAAAACTTGTTTGATGGTCATGGTTTTCTAGTTCTACAAATTGTTTGCGATTTTTCAAGTATGAGGTGAACCAATCGTGAGTTATGCCTCTCATCTCACTCCAATCCCAGATAACTTATCTAGCATTATGTTGTATTGTACTCTGTCGTAAGCTTTGCTCATGTCGAGAAGAATAAAATTCCAATTGCATATTTTTTGTCATTAATTATTTCTAAAATTTTGTTTACATATTTGTATACGGCTAATGTGGTTGATCGGTTTTTTCAAAATCCGTGTTGTGAGTCATCATATACGTTGTATTTTTCACAGAATGTATTGAGCCGTTTTTGCATCATTTTCTCGAAAATTTTGGATGATGTAGGTAGCAGTGCTATCGGCCGGTAATTGTTTTTATCATGCTTGCATGCTTTTTTATGTAAAGGTCTAATTATAGATATTTTTAGCTGATCTGGGAATACTCCTTCTTTAAATGATTGATTGATCAATAAATAGTAGGGAAGTGTCAATTCTTTAGTGCATTTTTTGATTAGGACTGGTGGGAGCTCATCTATGCCTGAACTATACTTACTTTTTAAGTTTCGTATACTATTGTATAGTTCTTTTGGTTCTATTGGGCTTAAAAACATTGTGTTATCGTTGGTGTGGATAACCTGCGGCCGGCCGCTTGTATTGTTGGATCGCCCGACAGACGCAAAGAATTCGTTCAACTCGTTTGCAACTTCGGTATGGTCGGACGTTAGCTTATTATGGATATTCTATATTTATGGATGTTCTTAGCCATGTTTTATGAAAATCTGTCGGGGGTTTAAAATTTTTTAATTTTCTTCTTGTAATAGCGGGCTATTTTAGGCGAGGCTCTGCAAAAAAAGTTTGACACTTGCTATCACAAAATTGAGTTCCTACCTAGAAAATGTATAGTGTAGTAGGTATGTTTACAGATCTTTCAAACCGGAGCGGTTGGTTCACAATTCACAAAGTCCTTTGAGATATAAAGTCCTCTAACTATAACGGACGTCGAACGAAATTGACCACAAGGAAGATAAACCAGGAAGCATATCGTCCGCAATTTAAAATGTCCTTTAAGCAAGTCGCCATCAAAGAATAACGTCACGCAAAAAGCATTTACGAATGAACTAATAATTGAGTTTTTCTTTGGAAAAGACTTACCTAAGATATGGGATTGTGATAATAGTATAGGACGCCCTCCGGCCAGGTGGGATTACAATATGCGAAAGAATGCTCCCTGCAGTCTCTCGCAGGTCGTAATCAAACCTAAAAGAAGATGCTGGATGTGACAAGCTGAAGACGGGGCGCTATGGCGCTCATAAGGGGAGGCCTATGTTATGGGCTGATGATGATGTTTTGTCTACAATGATGTTTTTCGAACAAACAACCCCATTGAAGGTTGGAATAGACGGTATAACACAACAACTCACTTGCTAGGAATCGCGTTTTAAATTGAGGACTTTCTGCTTTCGTGACCATTTAAACAACGGTCGTTTGACAGTCAAGTCATTTCGCTTTGTTTGGGCAGCATTTATACAATTGAGGACGTTTTGCGCCCATGACGAATCCCGTTGTGAACGTTTTTCTACCTGGAACATTTCGCTCTAAAAACAAACCACTTCATATTGAGTTCTTTTGCATATTATTGGCATACAGCGGAGCAATGCAGCTACCTTCCGATTGTTATCGATATGGATCAGGAGTCAGGAGCTACCTCGATTGTTTGCATCAGTCTGCAGTTAGGTGAACTGTTTCAATCGTAAACACGTGTTCTTTTTTTTTAAACATCATTTGCTTGTAAGTTATTTTCTTTGTAAAAAAAATAAATTAGGTTTGACTTTTTCAAAGTTAGGTAGGTAGTTTAAATTTGACTTGCCTGTGTGTTTATTTTGTAAGCTGGCGGGCTTACAAAATACGCAAGGCAAGTTAGATTTTTTATCTTTTAAAATGTTTGTTTACACATAAAAAAATAATTACGATGGCAAAACAATGTACCTACTACCAGCGCATTGGGGACGCTTCCGACTGGTATTGATATGGATCAGTTGTAGATTGTTTGCAACAGTCTGCAGTTAGCTCAATTGTTTCAATTGTAAATACTAGTTGTCAATTATTTCTATTAGTTCATTGTAATTTTCTTGCAATTTTTTTTGTACTTTAAATTCAAACTGCAATTTCACATCTAAAAATCTTGAAAAACATGGTCAACAACACAACAGCAAAATAAAGTACTTTAAGGTACCTACGTCATTCGTTACGCACCCCAGCTTAATAACCTAGGCTAGGCTAGTACTATTTATTCTGTGCCTAGGCTAGGGGAGAGACCCTTTGATCTAGGAATAGAAATATGTCACGAGTAGCCGCCATCTTGGAACGGAGAAGGGTGAGGAAACTATGCGAGCATATTTGATCCACGAAGTAAGAATTTCGTTATATTTCCTTATTTTTCCACGCGGGGTAATCCAGCCGGCGTTTTGGGGACGTTTCCGACTGCACTGAAAAAAATATAGTCCAACTAAGACGCATTTTATTTTAGTTGGCGTCAAAATAGCGGGAATGATAAATATCTCATTCAATACAAACAAGAATGCATGGTAGCTGGAACTTAAAGAATTTGTTTTAAACAAAAAATAGGCACATCATTGACATATCAATGCCCTAAGTCAAAATAAATATTAACTTTGTCATGTTAAACATTTATTTGCATGGGGTTAGCAAACAACTTTGTTGCATTTAATCTCTGAATTAAATTAAATAACTACACTTTAAAAGGCCAATTCGTTACTTGGTAGAAGGAGCTATTACGATTTAACTAAGTTTTCATAGTCACAGAAGACAAGATCTTAACAGGCTCATAAGGATTTATGTGTGTGATCAGATCACATTAGACAAAGATAATGTAAACAATTATTTTTTCCAGTGTGTTATTCATATGGCTCAGCTTATTCATATGAATCAGTTGAGCTACCTCGATATTGTTTGCAACAGTCTGGGTTAGCTCAACTGTTTCAATTGTAAATACTAGTTCTATTTGTATTCTTTTGGTTGATGTTGGCGCAAGGTTCTAATTATTTTGTGGTTTTAATTTTTTTCTACAAGGAATAAAACTAGCGGTAAAGTATTTTGCCGTGAATCTTAAACCATTTTCTATTAAATTATGAAAAAACGAATTTCGAAACACTGGTATTTTTGGAGCATTTGGGAAAATAAGAAGTTTTCATTTATCACTAACTAGCTGCATTCTTACTACCCGTTTTCCCGTAGTAATGAAGCATTTTCCCGCTGTAAAAAGTAACCTATGTTCATCAGGAATAATGTGGGCTTGTAATGGTAAAATAATTTTTCAAATCGGTCCAGTAGTTTCGGAGCCTATTCAATAAAAACAAACAATCAAATCTTTCCTCTTTAAAATATTACTATAGAAAACAACATTCTGTCCGATAGAGTCCAAAACTGCAATTGATTCAACGTTTGTTTTAGCGGTTTTAGCAACATTTTAAGCTATTTGCTATCAATCATAGCAAATGGCTTAAAATGTGCACAAACTGTCTGTCATCTAAATTACTTGTAGAGCCTAGGAAATAGTAAAAAACCGATATATATCCTTCATGCTGGACCAACCACAGCCTTTCATTCATTCTATTTAGCACACCTCTTTTGTCTGAACTCCTTAGCGTTCAAACTTCACACCTTTTGATAACCTGGACAATATACTCCGCATAATAAGCGATATTCGATACCTGTGTGAACAGAATAAAGGCGTATGGAACTCGTATAGACTTTGAAGCAGGGTTTCTTAAAGTGGGGTCCACGGACCCCTTAGGGGTCCATGACATGTGTGTCAGGGGTCCGCAGCAGTAGAACAAAATATTGATTGGAAGACTTAGCTTGGTAGTATGTATCGCCGCCGAATCGTAGATGGCTAGGCCAATTGCAAAACGAACGCTGATTTGTTGAGACGTCGAATGATATTACTATTACCCAATTAATTTCATTACAATCTTATCAATTATTATCAACTAATTAGGTAAGTAGGTACGTAACTTTTACCTTATTATTTTTTTCGACGAGATGGCTATGTGGCGTTAAGTTATGTTGTTGAACGTTGATCGTTCAACAACCGGCACATGCAATCAACTGAATTGCACCGTTCTGCAATTGGCCGACACATTCTAAAAAGGGGTCGTCAAATATTCAGGTCAGAACATGAAGAATTGCTAGACTACACTGAAGTTTGCTGGCTGTCAAGAGGACATACTCTAAACCGTTTTTTTTTAATATTGGGCTTTATTTTCTTTCCCTAACATATTCTTCGACAGGGGTCCGTGAAATTTTTGACATTTTGAAGTGGGCCATGGCTGTTAAAGTTTAAGAAACCCTGCTTTAAAGGATTACATATATGGACTTTTAAAAGTAGAAGTGTGTTATTAACTGAATTCCGATTCACTTCTCAAAACCATCTCATAACCGTTACATAACTATCTATCATTAAAAATCGTTAAAAACTAGGAGTTAATCAACGTTAATCAAACGTTATAAATCGCTAAGAAACGAGTTTATTTCGAGCATGGCGGTGTGAAAAAACTTCCATTTATACTTTTTTCGGGTTTCGGACACCATCTTGAAAAAAAATATAGAAAGAAATAAAGAAAGAAAATAGTTTTATTTTTAACGTCAATCACAAAAGTTATTAGGTACCTACTAAAATTACGAAAAATACCACGTACAACCTAAAAACAAATTGATTGGTTATGGGATAGGTACTTGTTTATTATTGAAGTTAGAAACTGGGAGCTGGCTCAGCATGAATGCTATGTGCAAGTGGGATACACATATCGCTGTTCTTCCGCCGGGTCCCACAATCAGTAGCAGGTAGCACAATAACTTAGACTACACATAAAAAATGGGAATTAAAATTTTTACATATGTATACAAAGGTTTGCTCACTGTGGCCTGGTAGCGGAAGCTTCCTCTGAATGCAGCGGTTTTATGTAGCTTAACTACAAGCAAGAACGAAGAAGCACGAGTTTAATAGAGATTCCGTGATGAGGACCACTAAAATTCGTTGTATAAATACTTAGCGTTTGTGTTTTATTGTGTCATGTACCAAAGTCGCTAAATGTAGAGTTCGGCGCGATTCCATATTTAACAGGCCAGCACGGTTAATGAAAGGGCTCACATGTGTACGAGGGGGAATGTGGAAGCAAAATCGGCAACAGGCGTTTTGAACCCGCTGAATAAGACGTTGAGATGACGAAAGAAGACGAGGCCCGTAGAGTGTGTCACCATAATTTAATTTAGACAAAACCAGACTTTCCGTTAGCATAATACGTATATCTTCCTGTAGTAAGTTCCTAATTTTGTATAAAAGAAATTAATTCCTACCACTATTTATTTTAAAGCTAGACAAATCTCAAAATCTACCTCACATATAAAGCAAGGGTCCCATCACATCCCCTAGTTCGAACCGTGCCAGATCTCTACAATGCCTATTATGTTGTACCCTTCTTCACACTTCGCCATTGTTCCGTGGTTCCACTGATTCCACCGATTTACAAGTATTTTGTTATAATGGATGTGTATGGAATTTGTGGATGATTGAAAGACGTTTGGTATGGGATTTCACTTGTATTGAGTCACACACTGTTTCACATTATTTTTATACACTATTTACAGTTAGACATTAAATTGATTTGATAAAGAATAAATTACCGAGAGCCCGAACTGGTCGTTGCAAGGCAGTGTTAGAAGAAAGCGACTCAAGAAAGAGATAGATGAATTTAGGCTCAATCCTAAACAGGAGGGAAAGCATAATAATGTAGATAGAACTAAATACATTAGAAAAACCAAGATTCCTTAACCAAAATAAAGATTAAAATCAAATAATAGAAATAAATTAGAACTAGAATTAAAACATTTGAGCTAACTGCAGGTAGCTCAATTGATCTATAAACGTCAAATTTGGCGTACCTACATTTAGAACATAGCCTTACTACATATATACCGAAAATACGCGTGCGAAGCCGAGGGCAGAAGTTAGTAAAGAATAAATTGTTATGGGTTAAAATGAAAGAGAGCTAACTGTAGACTGTTTGCAACAGTCTCCACTTAGCTCAATAGTTTCAATTGTAAATACTAGTTTTAATTATTCCTATTACTTAACCCTATAGAGACTTTTTATATGGTTAAGTACCTATTACAATATTATGAAAACAAAAAATATATAAAAAAATAATCTATCTACAATTCCAAGATACCCAAGGACCAAAAAAAAATATCTACATTTTTATTGTTTTCAAGATCGTGGTTCGCTTAATAATCAATCACTAACGTGTAGTGTAGATCTTAGTCCAAGTGATCTACTCGATCATCAAGATCCTCTGCAAGCTGCAGCCCTTGGGCCAAGATACGCTGGTCCTTAACATTAAGGGGAAGTTACTTCGAGTGGGGAATCAGAGTGGGTGTGAAAATGCGTAGCTTTTATTGCAGTGCGAGTTCATTGCGCTGAGATAGGTATGTACTTGTTTGTTCGACAAAGAGTATTGAATGAAAACATAGGTACTATACTAACTTATTGGTGGACCGGCCATGTATAGGAGGAAGACGGGACGCCAGTCGGGCCGCGGTATGTTTTAAATGTTCCCGTGGTTCGGTGAAAATGGCGCGAGTGGGAGACTGGAGAGATTTTAGTGGTCCCCCCCAGACCAGTTTATTCGTAAACGAAATTCCTCGCCGAATACAAAAAAAATGTACTAGACCAACTCGATGTTAGAATACTACTAATATTATAAACGCGAAAGTTTGTAATTATGGATGGATGGATAGATGGATTTTGTTACTCTTTCACGTAAAAGCTACTGGATGAAATTAGGCACAGAGATAGATTATAGTCCGGAATAACACATAGGCTTTATTTTATCCCGGAGTTCCTACGGGAATTGGAACTACGTGGGTGTAACCGCGAGGTGCTGCTAGTCTAAAATATTTTCGGATACATACCTGTACCTATCGAAATAAGTAAAAAGGGTTTATTACTTATACTGATGCCGGTATAATCATAATATATTTTATTTTATTGCCTTTTATTCAGACCTTCCTACTAATATTATGTATCAAGCCGAAAGTTTATTAAATCTGATTTTATGTTACTTGAGATCTCAAAAACTAATGAACACATCAAGATGAAATTTGGCCTACGCTTAGAACAAATACTAAATTAACTTAGATATTATTATACCGAAAATACGCGCGAAGCCGCGGGCAGAAGCTAGTAAGAACATAAAAATATAACTAAATTAAAATTTGATTAAACTTAGGTAACCTAGTATTTGCTCTTTTTAACTCTATTGCACCATTTATAGAATATTTAATGATTGCATACCTAAAAAATGCCGTAATAAATCCCTTACTCCAAGGTATCCGGTCTGGTTCAATTCCGACATAATTCGCGATACTAAATTGAAAACTAAACTGCATTCTACCTGGAGGCACACCAGATCAGAGCAGGATTATTGGATATTCTCGCAGCTCAGGGCTTCTTTGAAGTCTCGCGTTGCGTCCGCCTATGCTGCACATATGAAGCAGATTGAAAACAACATCGCCATAAATCCGCGTCTGTTTTGGAGCCACATATCGAGCTTACGAACCAAGGGCGGATTTGAACCCAATGTGACGTATAAAGGTGATGCATGCTCGGGAGTTGCAGCAGCTGAAGCTTTTGCAGACTTCTTTGCGAGCGTATTCCTTCCGGAAACGCCAGTCCTCAATGCTGAAACTATTAATAATCGTGACATTGGATGCAATAGTAACCACGTAAATATCATTGACTTTACACCCAATGATGTGACCCAAGGTATTCAGAAATTAAAAGCAAGTAGCTCTATTGGACCCGACGGCATTCCACCAGTTATTTTCAAACAAGCGAAAAGACATTTTGTACGCCCTCTGAACCATATTTTCAACTTGGCCCTGAGAACTGGCGTCTATCCTACGCAATGGAAAGTATCTAGAGTAAGCCCAATACCTAAGACTTCGAACAAGCTCTCAGTCGAAGAATACCGACCTATTGCCATCCTATCGTCGCCAGCTAAAATATTTGAAAACGTACTGTATAAGCTAATATACGTACAAGTTGAAAAATACTTATGTAACGCACAGCATGGCTTCAGGGCAAAGAGGTCGGTTAATACTAACTTGCTATGTATAGTAGACTACATCTCTACTCAACTAGACAGAGCGCGTCAAGTGGATGTACTCTATTTTGACTTCCGAAAAGCGTTTGATAGGGTTAACAATGACATACTGCTGGCGAAGCTTAGTTTCATAGGCTTTGCCCCCAACCTTTTACAGCTAATTGCTGACTACCTACGAAATCGGCAGCAGTATGTCAGGCTCGGCATGTATGAATCCCTGCCCTATCAAACGCGATCCGGTGTAAATCAGGGATCGGTCTTAGGGCCACTGTTGTTTTTGATAATGATAAATGACTTACCAAATGTCCTGCGGCACTCCAAATGTCTTTTATATGCGGACGACCTAAAGCTCTACGCGACCATCAATACCCTTTCCGACTGCTTAGCTCTACAACACGATATTGATGCGGTCTATCAATGGAGCGTCAAAAACAAAATGGAGTTTAATCCATTGAAATGCTCTGTCATGACTTTCGGTCGCATGTGGCACCCGTTTGTCTTTGACTATAAAATCAATGGCATTTCGATAACTAGAACAACGATAGTCAAGGATTTGGGAGTCACATTCGACCGGAAGCTTACGTTTAACGACCACATCTCTATCGTTGCTAAGGAGTCGTACAGGAGGCTGGGATTCGTACTTAGGAATGCACGAGACTTTCAAAACGATTACGTCATAAAGCTCCTTTTCAGTACTTTGGTCCGTAGCAAGCTAGAGGCCAGTTCCTGTATATGGAGTCCGCATGAAAAGAAATATGATCTTCTCCTGGAAAAAGTACAAAAGGCATTTCTAAGATACCTATACAAGCGCGTGGCAGGATATTACCCATTTATGTATCCCACTAAATATTTACAAGGTTCCCTGGGTTATAATATAACTCGCTAAAAACACGACGCGCGTTTGATCAGTTATCAAATACTATTAAAATCTTTAGGAATATTATCGACGGTCCCGATCTACACAATGAGTTGCTTCGCCTATATGTACCGGACAAATACATTCGCGATAGAAGTCACAGGCTCTTCGCTCTACCACCTTTCCGCACTGTAGGGCACCATCGGTCGCCGCTGCCTCACGCTCTCGACGCCCTCAATGGGTTACTTAAGGCTTTCCCAGACTGTGACATATTTGCGGACGCATGGAAGGAACTTATGGCAGTCTGTCTCCTCTATTGTGAGAGGGATGGATGATCGACTGTTATTATTTTTTATTTCTTGTTTATATTATAATTTAACAATTTAATCATGTATAATTTTAGTCTGACATTTTTATTAATTTTATATCAATTTTGTGTTTGTTTTTTATGTTTCATTGTTGGCATGTAATTACAATAATTAGTGTAATTGGTGTTTCCGCCGTTCTAATTAATAATAAATAAATAAATTTGCAGTTTATTTATTTTTGTAGATCTGTTTTCTGTTTGCCAATCGGCAAAGGCCTCCTCCAACCTTTTCCATTCGGATCTTTCTTGAGCCACTCTGTTCCGCATCACCGGACCGATGCCTATACATAATAAATAATTTCTTACGTCGCGTCATGAAGCATATCAAAATCAAAATCTCTTTATTTCCATAAATACAATAAATGTACCTACACTTAGAAAAGGTCAAATTATAAAACTAAACACTGACACGGAAATAAATTGATATATTTGATTTCTGTCGCTTCGGTATGTAGACTAAAGTAAAGAAGCGACGAAGAAACCTTTAGCCTGTTAGTTGTAGTTTTTCATATCATTCATATCGTTTGAAATGAACAAATGAAGAACTTTTCGAAAGAAAACTAAATTCAATATGACTTTTGGTCTTTTAAACAACTTCAAAAAGAGAAAGGTTCTCAATTGGTCTGTATGTTTTTTAGGACTATTTGTTTTATTTTTATGTTACTCGATATCTCCGCCTGTGGTTAACCGATTTTGCTGATTCTTTCAATATTGTAATAGAGAATATATACTGTAATATAGAATGATCCCGTATTGATCCCATAAAAATGTTATTCCCAAGGGAGGATGTCCTCGGAAGATGGGAAGGCGCAAGTGTGTCGATGCATGTAGCGCATGTAGCGCATGTAGTCGTTTTAAAGGTGTCTATAATACTTACTAAGTATAATTATAGTTTTGTATGTATTAGTGTATTAGTTTAGTAGGTATTATGTGTATTAGTATTAATAGTTTAGATGTATGTAAAGAAGCACCGCCATTCTTTTTTTTTTCGCCCCTCGTTTTGGTTGCCTGGAAGATCGCTTTAAGCGATAAGGCCGCCAGTTCCATTGTTGTTCTCTACATGTTTCAATGTAAAATTAGTTTTCTATGGTGATTATTAAAAGTATTATTTATCTATGTTTCTATCAAGCGTTTACAGCGGGTGAACACTAATTGGTGTAAACCCATATATCTTCGCATCTAAACGCCTTAACTGAAGGCGCAGAATAAATACCACTTTGTACTAATCTAAGATGCGTCTCCACTGACGCGGAGCCGGGCGGAGTGGAGCGGAGAAGGGCAGCGAAAAGTGGCAAGTGTTTCCATTGAAGCGGAGTGAAGCGGATATTTGCTTCTGCTTCGTGCCCTCCGCTCGGCACCACAGCCTGCTCGACACCGTTCTGTCCGGCTCGGGGCCGTGTTTTCTTATATTTTATTTGAAAGTCCGCTCCACTTATACTTTATACTTACCCAAGTTTATAGCAGATAAGATTAGTTCATTAATAAGTGATATAATATAATTTCGGAAATAAGTTAATATTAAAGTAATTGTAATGACAATCATGTGTTATTTATAATTTTATTTCGACGTGTAATTTTATATTTACCAATAAATTCTTGATTCTTGATTCTTACACTGTTTCCACTGATGCGGAGTGGAGATTTCGAGCACTGTGATTGGCCAATTCACGGTCCGCTCCTCTCAACTCCGCCCAGCTCCGCGTCAGTTCAAACGCACCCTAAGGTTCGATACTCACTTACCCCGCACTCAGGCGGATTAAGGCGACGCTACACTAATTGATGAAAATTGCATTTTTAATTGTGTTAGACTTGGTTTAATCCTCGTTGGGTGAGAGTAGGAATAAGGTAAGTACCTTATTCCTACTCTCGCCCAACGAGGTACGTAATTAAATTTACCTACTTAGGATGTTAATTATTTATTTCCATGAATAGAAACCAATTAGAACTAGTATTTATAATTGGAACTGTTTAGCTAACTGCAGAGTGCAATACAATACAATACATAGGTATCCTTTGTAAAAAGGCTTACTATAAAATATAAGATTATCTAGAGGATAAAAAAGCTTGGGACGAGTTTTGGCCAAAGGTTTCTTCGTCGCTTCTTAACTTTAGTCTATATACCGAAGCGACAGAAATCAAAAATATCACTTTATTTCCGCGTCAGTGTTTAGTTTTATAATTTGACCTTTTCTTAGTGTCCATTTATTGTATTTATGGAAATAAAGAGTTTTTGATTTGATTACTTTATTGTACAACAACAAAATACAATAGGTACAAGAAACATTACATAATACCTACACGAGTACAATGGGCGGCCTTATCGCTTAGAAGCAAACGAGTGTTGCAAACAATCTACAGGTAGCTCAACTGATCCATATCGATACCAGTCGGAAGCGGCTACAAGACGAAAAAATAATTTTATGTTAAAATTATGTGATTAATAGTTATATGTAGATCTTACACCGTTTGTCCTCCGCCGCCCTGTGCGGGTCACACTGCCGAGGCTGGGCAGTGAATGCGTTAAGGCCGCCTGTCCACCGCACGCACGCCCGTCACCCAAGCGCCGTCATCCGGCCGCCGAAGATTCGGCGCGACCGCCAGATCTCGGCCTGAGATTGTGACGGACCGATTTTGTTTTAGGCCTCCTCTTCACTATCGGCGATGATCGTAACTCGTATGATCGTCTGTTATCGACAAGGTAATCGTCACGATCATCGTGCAAGCATCGAAACTTCTCCTCATGCTGCGGCAACTTATCGTGAAGTACGTAAAGGCTCCTGTGATGTATCGTTCACGGATTACTCTCCTCCGTAGACCGAGACACGTTCTCAGTGACCCCGTTGACCCAATCACCGCCGCTAACCCGGAGGTGACGGCAACCGATTCGCTTCCGCACAATCGACCAAAAACCGACACCGCCGGATGCGGGGTTGAAGAATTCCCCGCTTACGCCCATAGGTGCACCTAGGCGCAACCTCCCTTCCCTCTCGTAGCATCTGGCAACAGCCCAAGCCGAGGCTCGCACCTAAGTGGTGGCCCTTGTGCGTGTTGCCCCAACCTAACTTTTAACCAGCTAGGTGCCTTCTGCGTCCGCCAAAAGTCCGGTGACGCTGTCATGGCCATCTGCGGTCAAAAGCATTGTCGTCCATTCGAAAAAAAAAGTTCACATAAGCGGATGTATCCAATTTTATTCACATCGTCTTCGAACGTACAAAAGCAAAAGAAGTTGTCGCCGCCGCCGGTTCAACCTGGGCATTCCGCTAAAGGCCGATTTACATCAGACGAGCGAATGCTTATTTTATCGCCACTCTATCAAATTAATTCAGTGTAAACAGACATAGAGCATTCTACGTTTCGTTGTTCTGTATAAGTACATAAAGATTCTATGGAATAATCTAATTTTCCATAGCATGATACCATAATTTCATTATAACGTCAGCGGTAGACAAACGGCGTTAAAATCTCTACATATAGGTATAAAACAAAGTCGCTACCCGCTGTCTGTCTGTCCCTATGTATGCTTAGATCTTTAAAACTACGCAACGGGTTTTGATGCGGTTTTTTAAATAGATAGAGTGATTCAAGAGGATGGTTTATATGTATAATACATGCATTATAGCAGAAAAACACTGATAATTTTAGAGGTTTCTAACGTGATGTCGTATATAAACACATTTTTTTGAGCTTACATTGCAAACGCTGGCTGAACCCTACGAGATAGATCAAAATAATGTACTTCAGTTTTGTATACCTTAAAAAGGTCTACAAAAAATTCCGTATCAGCATTGCACCCGTACGAAGCCGGGACGGGTCGCTAGTATCACCATCCAGCTAGTCTGATGCTGATGACATCAGACTAGCTTCATGGTGCTATAACATTGCATTTTACTGAACTTACCAAATTTCAGCTCAATCGGTTATGGATGGTGTGGTCTACAATTCAGTTGCAAGATTTGTCCCACACATAGGTTCATACATATAGTAGGAATCGCGGCTAGCTTTTCCTGGGATGCTGATATAAAAGCCGAGTTTAAGGTACAAAGGCTATCTATATCTATACTAATATTATAAAGAGGAAAGATTTGATTGTTTGTTTGTATTGAATAGGCTCCGAAACTACTGGACCGATTTGAAAAATTATTTTACCATTAGAAGCCCAAATTGTTCCTGATGAACAGAGCCTACTTTTTACCGCGGGAAAATACTTCATTCCTACGGGAAAACGGGTAATAGGAAAACGGGTAGTAAGAATGCAGCTAGTTTTGTATAAAACTACGACTTGTTATGAAGTTAATGAGTGTGGTTGAAATGGCTGCTGCTGATACACTGACTAGGTCAAACTGCTGATGATGCTAATTTACCTACCTACGTGATCGATGTATCGAACACATTTAATACTAACTAATGCTACGGCTCCATCAGCGTCTTAACGCGTTAATTAACGCGTTTATAAGGGCGTTACGCAGATGTGGCCAAGGTTTTAACATGTTAATTTATTAACGGCATTACAAATGGCATTAGACGCTAAGCGATAGCTCAGGTGTCTGTTTTTTCCACACATCAAAGGGTTTTAGCGCGTAGCTTAGCGTACTAGGCGATGTTGGCTACATTAACGCCTCTCATTCTGCGGGCCGCATGAAAGGGAAAGGATGGGTCGTGCGTGTTGATTTGCGGACTGCGTTATGGCGCAATCGAATGATCCAATGAATAGGCGATGGAGTTTCTGGAATTACTCCAAATGGAATTACTCGAAATGCTTATCGAATCCAAAACTTCAATCACCCAAGAATCGCTCGGCAGTTAGAGATACATGACGGCGGCGTATCATCCATTCTTTATCATTTTTGTGACATACGAAAAATTACAAAAAACCATTGTTGAGCAGTTAACGCGTTACTTCACTAGGAATTACCTCTTGAAGGCGTTGTTTCGTAAAAGTAGCCAAGGTGCATTTTTAGCGCCTCAATTAACGCGTTAATGGACTTTGACACTAACGTCGACGCTAACGCAGGTGGAGCCGTAGCATAACCACTTGAGTAGATAAACGGAGGGTAAGTTATATGTTATAAAAGCCTGAAAAATAACCTCTTGGTTTGAAGTTTAGAGTAGATACTTTACAGCATCTTCTTATTTTGATTTTACGTTTCATATAACTCTATGGTTTTTCCTTCATTTTGACACTGTCACCAGTGATTTTTTTCACTTTGACTGCCAGCATGTCAAGTTTAATCACGAAAACATTGTACCAAAACTAAAATAATTTACTAAATGAATATTTTTTTATAGAAAAACAAAATACACAAAAAAACATACTGATCCGCTGAACCGAACTAATTTTCTTCAACACCTGAACATTTTTCCATAGCAATCATGTTTGTGAAATAGAAGTTATTTTACCAACCACAAGACACAATATAAAATACCAAAATGTCAAAGGAAGAAGAAGGTAAGTCTTTGTAAACGGGTGTGTTAGATCATCGATACAAGTAAAAAAGAATTAGATTTCTCGAAAGTGGAAGGCACATATTAGGTGTAATTAGGTCCACTCTGAGTGGACCTAATTAACCTAATATGTGCCTTCCCACTCACCTCTACGATGGTAGGACCGGCGCGTTCGTGTTAGGCCTCAGTCTCGGAAGTCGAGGAGAGAGGAGAGAGGAGAGATTGCGGAGCGAAGGCGGCGCGGGTAGCGGGGCGGGTAGCGGCGCGTTTCAATGCAATTTATATGAAACTGGCCCCAAAGGTAGCGGCGGGGTTTTTCCGAACATAGTATTCGTACGTTGTCGGCCGCGGACACGCGACGGGCGAGCGGCGCGTGCGGCGGACGGTCAGAGAACCCTTTAGGCCGCTTCACACTTGTGAAGTCACAATATTTAAGGTCCATCAACGGTCCGTCAACATTCTGTATGATCAAATACATATGTGAAATATTTTTTTAGAACCATAGAAAGCTAATGTAAATATGTATTAGATTTTGAAAAATAATTTGACATTCTTATTTGGATTTTTATGAATCTAAGACTTTGTTATAGGGGTACAAAATACTACTGAGCTTTTTAAAATAGAAAGACTGAGTCGCAGACCTAATAGATTGGCTGCAATTGCGAAGTTCAGTCTGAAATCTGATTTTGGCTAAAATTATACCAAACTTCAAATATCTTTTGAACCGCTGAATATCGCAGAACACATGGGGGTTAAATCGATAGATACTGAGGTCTCCCACCCCCCAGCCACCGATGATCCACCCCTCTTGTAACACCGTGTATAGTCTGTGTAACTCCCTGAGCCACATAATTTATATAATAACTTTTATTAAAACAGTATGGTAGCCGATGTTATGGACAAAATCTTCAAACCTCTTTCACTTGCCTATTAGTTTATTTTGTAAGCCTGAACAAAAAGTAATTGATTTACGGGTTTTGCAGGCACCTAGCTGAGATAAAAACAAATTGACGTGTAGGTCGCTATTTAAGATATAAAACCTTTTTAACAACTCGGTTACAATAACTAATAAGGTTTAATTTTTGATAACGTTTACCGAGTTGCGGTGTCCACTCGGGTGTAAACATATATTATTTCTTTATTTTTAATAACTTGCTTATTCTGTCCAGATGAGGAGTCGAACAACATGAACTTATCCCGGTTCCCCTGCATGCCATCCCTGGTGGCCCTCCAGCAGATGAGGAACCGGCTGCACATGGCATACGTCGGCAAGAAGCTGATGAAGTGGACAGCCCAGGCCACGGGACGAGAGCTGAGGAAGATCGCGTTTGAGCTATCCAAGTAGGTTTACATCCTTTAAACTTACCTAGTAGGTTTACATCGCCTTTGACCTTACCAAGTAGGTTTACGATCTTACCAAGGAGATCTATATCGCCTTTGACCTTACCAATTAGGTTTACGGTCTTACCAAGGGGGTCTACCTCTATATCGCCTTTGATCTTACCAAGTAGGCTTACGATCTTTCCAAGAAGGTCTGTATCGCCTTTGACATTACCAAGTAGGCTTACGATCTTACCAAGGAGGTCTAAATCGCCTTTGATCTTACCAAGTAGGTTTTCCTATAGAAACAACAATCTATCACAGATTTAGGTTGAGACGTTATTGATTTCTGATTTCAAGAGAGTGATAAGATAGGAAGCTAGGTGTTTAAGCGGCTGCACATGGCATACGTCGGCAGGAAGCTGATGACGTGGCCAGCCCAGGACACAGGAGACTGGAAGTTCGCGTTTGAGCTAACCAAGTAGGTTTTTAATTTAATTTCTTTATTGAAAAAGAAAATGAAAATATAAACAATTTAGAACTAGTATTTACAATTGAAACAATTGAGCTAACTGCAGACTGCAAAAACTTACATCGCTAGCCCCGGGGAACAAACATGTAAAACACTATTGACTGTTTACGACTGTTTTATTGTTTTCTCATATTCGACATTTTAAAGTGATGCACTATAGTAAAAAATCTGGAATTTTTTTCAGATTTTTAGCAAAATATTTTATTAACAAATAACACGTCGATGTCTTTATTCCACGGAAATTATTTTGTACACAATCTCGGTACTATTCGTTTATATTTATATAATAAATACAACAGAGTCATAAAGATAGGTAATGCTCTTTGACTTTACGCTTGAAAATGAAGAGTGAGGGGCTAGCACGAATATCGTGTGGTAGAGAATTCCATAACCTAACCGAGTCGACAGTAAAAGAACCACCGTAGCGGCTGGATGAGTGAACAGGAAATATAAGGATGAGGGACAAAGTTGATCTACATGGTCTATCACGAGGGTAAAGAAACTCAAAATGCTCACGGAGGTAAGAAGGAGAGGAGGATTGTTCAGAATGTTATAAAGAAGAGAGAGAACGTGCAGATCACGCCGGCGACGGATTGGAAGCCATTTTAACTGATCTCTGAACATTTTGACGTGATCGTAATTACGCAAGCCGAAAATAAATCTGATGCATAAATTTTGAAGACGTTCTAATTTGTTGAGAATTTCCTCCGTGGCGTCAAGGCAACAAGAGTCAGCATAATCTAATAGGGGAAGAAGGAGAGATTGGGTTAAAGTGACTTTGGTTTGTAACGGAAGGAACTTCTGAAAACGTTTAAGTGAATGAAATGAGTAGTGAATTCGCTGGCTGATTGCATTGACGTGCTTTTGCCAGGATAATATAGGGTCAAAAATGACACCCAAATTCTAGGCAGAAGCAGAATAGCTGATAGGAGAGTCACTTATTAGTTTTATCGTCAAATAAGACAAAAAAATGCTTTGTTTTTGTTTTTGCAGTGTGCCTAGGCGCCTAAAAAATGCTTTGAATATGTTTATGCAGTGTGCCTAGGCGCCTCCGTTCTTTTATTTGTACTGACAAAAATAGATTTTGCTACTACGACTTTATTCCCCGGGGCAAGCGACATTTCAAATATCCTTCGCTGATTACCCAACAATATATTAACACTCAGGACGCTAAGTTTAAAGTCGACTGTATTCCCTCGTCATTTCAGATTAAATCGTCGTTTAACGTGTAAGACCCGAGTTCACCAACAGTTGGTTAAATTTAAACAGTTGTTTTAATGTTTTTGACATAAGTTTACATACATTAAACGTCAACGTTAACCGAGCAGCCTAATTATCCGATCATCTGTTGGTGAACACAGATCTAAGTTGCGTACATCATTTTCTACAACGTCCTCCAGTTGCTACCGCCGGCCTTGCGAATTTAACTCGTCGCAGCATAGTTTACAAGCGTCGCCTACCAGAGGCATTCCTCGTAGCGCACCCAAATGAACCGCACCCAGATGAACCGCACCTAAGTACTTCCACATAGCGCACCCGTTTTGGTGCGATTCATTCAGTAGGAATAAATGTTAAGTTTTTATTCCGCGTTGCGCACCAATGACAATGTACTTATACTTACAGTATACATACATATTGACAGTATACTTTGCTATTGGGTCATTTTGCAGCGCAAGGAATGCTTCTGTTTTTTCCGTTCACTGCTAGAGACACTATTTATTTATTTGACGACCTCTGTGGCGCAGCGGGCGAAGGTCTGCCTCCGACGCAGGAGGTTGCGGGTTAGATTCCTGCCTAAGGACAATTAATGTTAGAACGATCTGCAGACATTTGTCCAGGTAAATAAGCCGAAGTAGGGATCCCTCGCATCTTCACACAAAATTATCTTAGTTAGAGCGAGGATTCAAACTTACAGGATCTTATGTTTGTAAGTACATTATGATAGAATGTAAGTTTATTTATTGGGTCTATTTTTCTGAAAATAAATCCTTTTTTTTGTTTGTTTGTTTGTTCAGGGCGTTCTGGATGTTTCATATATATACAAAAATATCTTCGTAGTGTATTGTATTAAGTTTAACAGTTATCTAGTACCCATAACACAAGCTCTGCTTAGCTTGGGGCTTGATAATGCTGTGTGAATTGTCCAACATTATTTATTTATTTATTATTTCTCATCAGGACGTGCCACCACTTCCGAGAGGACGTACGAGACAGCTACATCCGACTGGCACGAGCTCGCTACTTCTACCCAAGTCTCAACAACGTGGTGCTCGAACACATCGGCAAAAAGGTATAATAATCGTCAAACATATTATCCTCTGGCGAACCACGTGACAAAGATGCGTAGAATGCAGTTCCAAGGCCAAATTGGTGGGCGGTTATATTCAGAGTGCCTTATTTCCTTTAGAACCAGTCGTCGCCAACGCCGCCGTTTCACATAAATATAACGAAAATAATAGCAACTTTTCAAAAAGGGTATCACCGAGTGGGGTATCAAACGAAAGGTACCTATAATTTTGTACATTTCAGAAAAGTTTTCAATTTTTATGTAGGTAATTTTTGAAATATATCGAAAAAAGTTGAAATTTTACCCATTCCCACCCCCCTATCTCTGAAGATTGCAGAGCGATCTATCTGAATAGTATGCAACGTTTGTAGATAGGGATTTAAATTTTACAGGAAAAATAAAAGAGCAGTTTGTAAAAAGAGCACTTTTTGAAAAATGGTGAAAAAGGGGGGATTGATTTTAAAAAGCGGGGATACCTCACCTAGTGGGTTATAAAATGAAAGGTAAAGGTTTGCACGTTTCAAAACAGTTTTCGAAATTTCTGTAGAGTACACACTTCTTGAAATATTTTGAATAAAGTCAATAAATTGACTTAATCTTCAAAGGACCTATGCAGAGTCAGAGCGATCCATCTGAAATGTAGTTTGGTAAGTACCTACCTACTATTTTTAGGTAGGTATTCATCAGCCTACCTTAAGGTACCTTAAGTATAATGTATGCATAATCGACAAACGTTTGAAACCCTCGGCGCGCGAGTTACACTCGCACTTGACGTTCTTGTTTGTTTTGAGATCACAATCGATATTTTCGCACAATTTGCCATGGCCTTCGTGGCGCAATTGGTTAGCGCGTTCGGCTGTTAACCGAAAGGTTGGTGGTTCGAGTCCACCCGGGGGCGCTTTTTGTTTAAATTTCGTTTACTTAGTCAACAAACATGTCAGTTGGTAACCAATACAACCTAATTCAAGATGATTCGTTATCATTATTTTTTTTAGTTTATGTCACAAAATATTTGTACTGAGCTGACCGAGTCAAATACAGTGGGTTCAGTGTCAGCTCTGTTCTAAACTAAGTGTATTTTTTTAAATTTAATCTCCTTTTACTTTAGGGGAAAGGAATCCGGAGTTAGTCTCTCATCAGAAGAAGAAAAATCCACTCAGGTGCATATTATGTAAAACGATTTTTCACCAAAATAGCTTTAGTAGATTTTGTAAGACTAACTTTTCATCGATGCTAAAATTATAAATAATGGTCTACTGTATTACCTTTTTATAAATTCTTATTGTATCCAAGTGAGAGAATTTGAGCGCACTGTGAGTCTGAGTCGATTATTATAATGACGAGTATACATATTTCCAATGTACCAAACTCTGGCATAATAAACATAACAATTAGGTACCTTTAATATTATTATTTACAAAATATTGTTATGTATTGCTATTTATATAATTTTTGTTATATTAAAAATATTTAATTAAGTAAAAATTATTCGTTATATTAAAAAATAATTGACTTTATGACTGCTTACATTTGAACATTTCCTATGTAATATTTAATTCCTTTGTATAATTTTCAAGATTGCATCCAGTTTTTTATGAACAATAAAGATGCAAAATTGCGCCCCCGGGTGGACTCGAACCACCAACCTTTCGGTTAACAGCCGAACGCGCTAACCAATTGCGCCACGAAGGCCATGGCAGATCTCGCGAAATTAGCTAAGTTTTATCTGTTTCCGATTGAAACACAAGGAATTTTCATCATCTATACTTATAATAAAACTGTAACAGGTCCAATTCTGTACATTGAAGATATTTTGAAATTTTTTTTTGGAGGGCACTCTATTATCGATACTGAAGCCAAAACTGCAATTTTTTTCATTCATGTCTGTCTGTCTGTCTGTCTGTCTGTCTGTCTGTCTGTTTGTTAAACGCGCATCACGCCGAAACTACTGAAGGTATTGAAATGAAACTCGGCACGATTTTAGGTCATACTACGAGGAAGGACATAGGATACTTTTTATCCCGGAATTCGGTCAGGTTTCCCTGGGAGAGGGGATGAAAGTAAAATTCTTTAACTGCGCATCACGACGGAACTACTAAAGGTATTGTAATAAAATTCGGTACGATTTTAGGTCATACCACGAGGAAGGACAAAGGATACTTTTTATCCCGGAATTCAGTCAGGTTCCCCTGGGAGAGGGGATAAAAGTAAAATTTCTTCACCGCGCATGACGCCGAAAGAACTAAATGAGTTGGAATGAAACCTAGCACGATTTGATTTCATACTACAAGGAAGGACATGGGATACATTTCATCCCGGAATTCAGTAATTTTCCCCTGGGAGAGAGGATGGAAGTAACATTCTTTAACCGCCCATCACGACGGAACAACTTAATGAATTCAAATGGAACTCGGCATAATTTGAGTTCATACTACGAGGAAAGATACATTTTATCCCAGAATTTAGTAAGGTTCCCCTGGGAGAAGGGATGAAAGTTCTTCCGCAGCTTTTAGGGGTAGCTTTCGTTACGCAGCAACAAAATGCTGGAATAATATTCCGCCCCCCATAAGGGATCTTAAAAATATAAAAACCTTTAAATTAAAATTAAAGCGTTTCCTCCTTAACGCCCAGAAGGAAGACGAAAATCTTAAAGATAACGATAGGTCAGTAATATAGTTGGAGAGTCGTACAAAATAATTTCATAGTACCTTATGTAATTTCATAATTTTGTTTAAATTTTATAATAGTTTGTTATTACTTTACTTTATTTTATCTTTATATTTTACTTTATTATTACTTTGTACTTCGCACAGCCATTTGTGTTACTTTTTGGTTGGTTATGAAAGTATGGTTATGAAAGCTCTTGATTTGCCACTCCAAAACAAATTTCGTAGCATCCTAATAGCATCAATCTAACTCGCATAATAACAAACTCGACAGGCCGACCTCGGGGACGACAGCCTTTGCTCTATGTCTCAGATAAACTGTATGATCTGACTGTATGGTCTCAGATAAATGCAAGTCAATTTAATTTTGTATAATGTTTGTATGTGTAACTTAACTACCTTTCTATTTATTTTGTTAATTTTTTATTTAAATTATGTTAATTTTTAGTTGTAGTACCAATTTTTTTGGAAAAATGGACTACCTACCACCTATGGTCGTGACGTGACCTGTCTTTGGCATGCACTGAAAACCAGCGCTGGGTAGGCACAACAGGGTCTACCCAGCACAATGCTGAGTGTAAACCATATTTGCCCTAAACCTGCTACGCACAAATGGGTTCTAAGAAGAGTAGTGTATAGTTAGCTTTTATGTTGTGTAGTAGATTATTAAGGTAAATAAAATTATTTTCTTTCTTTCTTTTCTTTCAAAGTAAAATTCCTTCACTACGCATCACGTTCACGCCGAAACTACTGAATAACTGAATGAGTTGGACTGAATTGGTACGATTTGAGTTCAAGGAAGGACATGGGATACATTTTATCCTGGAATTCAGTAAGGTTCCCCTGGGAGAGAGGATGAAAGTAAAATTCTTTAACCGCGCATCACGACGGAACTACTTAATGAATTCGAATGCAACTCGGCGTGATTTTAGTTCGTACTATGAGGAAAGATACATTTTATCCCGGAATTCAGTAAGGCTGCCCTGGCAGAGGGGATGAAAGTTAAATTCCTTCACCGCTCATCACGCCGAAACTACATAGGTAATGCGTTGGAATGTAACCTGGCACGTTTTGAGTTCATACTACAAGAAAGGACATGAAAGGACACATTTTATCCTGAAATTCAGTAAGGTTCCCCTGTGAGAGAGGAAAAAGTAGAATTCTTTAACCGCGCATCACGACGGGTCTACGCGTCGTCCGATTTCATGCATTCTTTTTGTTAGAAACAGTGTTGCAAGATCGAATATGACTAAATCAGTATAAGTCGAGTAGAAAATCAGTAGATTGATGAAATAATCTGTAGATTGAAGAAAAAATTAGTAGATAAAGGGTAGGTAAGTTCCTATCTATTTATTTTTCCAAGACGCACCCATTAGTTAGGTTCCTACCTAGGTGGGTCTTGGAAAAATAAGTTAGGTTCCTGCCTTACATGATATATGGTGGTTTAGCTGGTCCAGTTACAATTAAATTAATTAATTATTGTGGTCCATTTAAACTAACTGGACCGCAGAAAAATATTTTTTATTGTGGTACACAGCCAACTGTACCTACCTACTAACGAAAAAAAATTACGGTGGTCCAGTCAAATGGATCAGGAGCCCAATTCTGCAAAACAATTGCTTCAGTATGACAATGGAATCGTCGCAGAATCATCACGTAGAATCCTTAGATTAATAAAACTCCAGATAGTGCGCGCGAGATAAATTAATATGTAGTTTCAAACTTGACGCGCGTCTCTCCATCTGCATTCATCATAATTTCTTTCATCCAAGGTGGAATACCAAAACGTGTCATTCTGTGACGATAGCCCTGTCATAGTGAAGCGATTAGTATAGCAGAATAGGGCCCCAGCTGTGAGTAAGTCAAACGAGTAGGACACTTCTTAACACTGACGCTGGCCGAGTCGTAGCTAAAAGTCGTGTGGATAAAGAATGGTATTGAAGATGACAATATGCTATCAACCGTAGACCCTACCCGATTTTTTGCACGGCGGCGTTTCATAACGTTTCATAATATGAGAGACTATGGTTAAATGTGAACTTAATTAGTCGGCAGGTAAGGCAATCGCGAACGAAGTCGCGGGTACAGCTAGTGTAAGATAATTTGATTACCAATGCTTCTATACCTACATATTGTAGTAAATATATCAATAGTTTATTATTATTCAAGGTTAGTTGTAGCATTGATAAGATAACTTATCCATAATGACCAAAAACGGTAAAAACCTACAATTAAAACAAAATATTCCTACATATACCTCAGATACAAAAATAAATATGTACCTAGATGCCTAAGTATATATTGCAAATCGCACTAATATTATAAATGCGAAAGTTTGGATGGATGGATGGATGGATGTTTGTTACTTCTTCACGCCAAAGATACTGAACGGATCGGGCTGAAATTTTGCATACAAGTAATTCTAATCCTGGAATCAAACATAGGCTACTTTTTATCCCATAAATCAGTTCCCATAAGATAAAAATCACCTTTACACGTTTCCATAGATACAAAGTATTCGAAGCCGCTGGCATAAACTAGTTATGTCATAAAAAAAGGATACATTATATTTTTTTTAAATAGCTTTAAAAAAGTTAAAAATAAGCTTTTATATCATCTTGGGCCAAACTTGACAGAGTTAAGTCGTTTGGTTTTGAAGTTTCTATGGCCACCTTCTGTTTCTAAGACCAGCTCAATGGTACCATGACATTGCATTGTCAACGAATTTTCATAGGTATGCCAAATTTCAGCATAGTGGGTTAAGAATAACTGGTCTATAATTCAGTTAAAGATTTGTCCCCCACATACGTACTAACAAAATAAAACCTTATTTTACCAGACTAGAGCTAATGTAGTTCTAGCTACCATATCGTTGGCCTTTTCGTTCAGTGTTCTCTTCCAGGCAACTTCAAAACTTGAAATACATTAATGTTCAACAGTGCAATGACAAGTTTATTTTCAAAGTGTACGAAAATGACGACCAGCGCTCAGATAATTAAAAAAAAAACAAGGAGATTGAGATAAAAATTATGGTTTCGGTTTGAGTCGCGAATATTTACCAAAATTTTAATTCAATAATAATAAAGCGTTCGTAAAATAATGTTGCTGGAGAGAGTGGCGAGTTAATTTTGTTATTTAAATATTAAACAATTCGGCCTTCTTTCTTTACTTTGTATTAATTTAGTTTTCGGCCTCTTCTGGTTTATTCAGGTAAGTGTATCACTCATCATAATAATATGAGTGATACACTATGGAAATATTATTTTCATCCCCCCATCTCGAAAGAGTATTTTTGCTCTTCGATATGAGTGCAAAAGCCGTTTTAATCCGCTAGAGGATAAAGTAAATTTAATTTAGAACATCGTGTGCAGTAAGTTTGTGAATTCAAAACATCATTAAACCTATTTACATCTACCTCCATGGTGCCGAATTTATCATACGACCTTTTTTAATTTGTTAAAAACTCAGGCTTGGAACCTTCTTGGTGTACTTTTTATTTAATTTGCTTTGCGCGCGCCATATTCTTTTTTGCATTTTAGTCATTTCCTCGCTGAGGTGGGATGAAAAGTTACGTGTTGCACTCTAGTGCAAAGATTTTTTACCTCGTGCTCTTTTCGCTAACGCTCCGGATTCTCAATTTTAAATCACTCGCTGCGCTCGTGATTCAATTTTAGAATCCTTCGCTTGCTCAGTCATCAAAATTGAGCACGCGGTTAAAAAGCAACTTTGCACTCTTGTATAACAAGTAACTCGAAGCTCATTGGTATATATTGTGGTGACCGCGATGCAATGCGAAACGGTGAGTTAGGGAGACCATGATTTTCCTCGATGGAACAAAGACATTGATGCCCTCCTACCCGAATTTCGGCCACGGCGGCCAGTCTCAACGAAAACTAGCCAGGTGCGCAGGACATATTATAGTGCACAAGTGTGTGCGCAAAGACAGGTGCACTCTCTATTCCTTCACTCTCGTAATCCGACACGACCGGGGAAGGTTGCTTTCCGAAGCACGGGGGTGTAACACCGCCAACTTCCTCCGGGCTGCTACAGTGAATGTTTCTTGCTAGAAATATCCTAATAATACAAATTATGGCCCGACCCAGGATTCGAACCCGGAACCTCATTACCAGCGGTTGAACACGCGACCACTAGACCAACGAGGCAGTACGAGCGGTCGCAGGAGTTGGTGGCGACTCAGGACCGCTATTTGCCGACCTCCGTGGTGCAGCGGGCGAAGGTCCGCCTGCGACGCAGGAGGTTGCGGGTTCGATTTCCGCCTCGGAACAAATTTGTGTACGATCGACAGAAATTTGTTCCGTTGGTCTGGGTGTTTTCTATGTATAATAAAAAATATCTATCTATGTAGTGTATTGTATTAAGTATATCAGTTATCTAGTACCCATAACACAAGCTCTGCTTAGCTTAGGGCTAGATAATGCTGTGTGAATTGTGAAGCATTATTTATTTGTGACGGCATATGGGCGAGGCTTTCGTAAACTTGGACCACTAGAAAAATCATCTAGAATAGTTTTCGTTCCATGTTATATCATAAATATTCGCGACTCAAGCCGAAAACATAATTTTTATTTCAATCTCCGAGTTTTTTTAATTATCTGAGCGTCTGGTCTAAGCAACGCGTGACCCGAGAGCTGGTGAGTATCTGACGCAGCGCATCAGCATACAGCGGGGCAATGCAGCCAGCGTAGCGGGGACGCAACGACTGGTATTGATATGGATCAGTTGAGCTACCTGTAGATTGTTTGCAACAGTGTGCAGTTCGTTCAATTGTTTCAATTGTAAATACCAGCTGTAATTTATTTCTATAAGTTGATTGGAAGTTCTTTTGAAATTGAAATTGAAAATTTATTTATTCAGACATTCATCCATTTTGTTAGTAACACAATATTATTAAAATTGAGAATGGTTAGTACAATTACAAAACAAAATAAATCAATCAATAATAACAATAATAATAATAAAAATTTCAAATATGATGTCATGTTAATATAGTGAGCAAATTATATATAAATGTCAACAGTTATTGGGTTACTAGTGGGACAAGTGGCCGATGTTGATTTACAACCCATCGACTCATGATGCCAGAATTGAAATTAAAACTATAATTTACAATTGTAAGTAAGCTGTGGGTGCTGGCGCAGGTGCGGCGCATCAGGGACGCGATCCTTTTGCGAACAATTGAGTTGATGTCATCGACATGTGCATCTGCAAACATCCCTGATGCGCTACAGAACCGCGGCAGACCCATCAGCATCCTGAACCCGTTATTGTACTGGACCCGTAGTGCACTATAGGCCCTCTGCGTTAACGTACCCATAGGCTGCACGTATAAAAGTATTGACAAAATGCCTTATACAAAGTCAACTTGACTGAGGCAGAACAACGTGCAAACCTACGAGCCAACATATTGCATCTGACCGACAGAGCCCTACGTTCCCTCTCAATATCAGGGCCGTCATTTAGGTCTTCAGTGACCCAGTGGCCCAAGTACTTAGACTTTTTTACCCATAGTAGGGGAGTTCCAGCAAGCAGGACAGGAGTAACAGCATAGGTTTTAGTCCCAGCTTTAAACTGCATAACCTCACTCTTTTTTGCGTCTCTGTAGCATTAAGTGTAAGCCACGCCTGTAAAATACTGCCTAGAAATTTAGAACAAATAGTAAAAGAAGAATATGGATATTTTTCTCAAAGCAGCAAGCGTCAAAGAGAATTAGCTGTGTTCCAAAATTTTACAGACACTGAAAATCACAGAATTTTGCGTCATTACGACATAAGGTGACTTTCACTTCATGCCTGTATTAGTAAAATAATTGTGCAGTAAGCAGAGAATTGGTCTTGAAGAACAATTGCAATGTCCTCCGCATTGCAATTGCTCTTTCAAGGCCAATTCTTGAGTGATCGCAATATTTTTCACAGATATTCACTAGTAGTCTGAGACCACTTATTGAGGGACTCAACAGGACCATGTCGTCTGCGTAACTTATATTGTTAACTACAGTACCGTTTGTGACTAAAGACTATATTCATTCAGCCAGTTAATGTTCCGCATGACGTCAAACCTTACGACACTTTTTAGGAAAGTGTAACGTCACTTACTTCCAAACTTTGACACGCTTTATCTCTGTCATTTTTTGTTAGATTGAAAAAAAAAAAGAAATGTGTTCATACCTATATTTCAAAAGATTCTGTTTGTAATAATTTAATTTCTTTTGCAGGCGGAGATGACCATCGATGTCAAGACGAAGTCAGTTACTGGAGTCAAAATCCTTCGACTGGAATTGATGGATGTAAGTGTTATTTATTGTATATAGCCGTTTAGTAGCCGTACCCACTGCAGATAATTATAGCCATTTTAACAGTGCAATAACTTTAAAGTCATAGTCCCACTGCTGCGCTCGGAGAGGCTACGTACGCTTCGCTTTGCAAGAAAATGTTTATTGTTTTTAATCAAAGAGTTATTTAATATTACTTTATATACTTTTTCCTTTGACTGTACTATATTTGACTTGAACAATAGATTTTTTAAATTCATTTCAAGGGCGGTCCCAGTCGCCGAAAGCAAAATAATAAAATTAAATCGATCCGGCTACTGCGACGGTGGTTTCAGTACCCAGACGTTATCAGGAGGCTTCCGTCTACTGGGATCACCCAGTAGACGGAAGCCTCCTGATAAAGTTCACTGCAACTCACTTACACGCTACATATGAATACGAGATTAATGACGTCATTGCTACACGCGTGGTTTGCTCGAATATGGCGCCCACGCAGCTCAATGCTGCCAACGCTATGCACACGGTACATGCATGCGTATCTTTACTCACTTTCGTATGATTCAAAACTGTTGGAACATAGTCGAGGGTTGATTTTCATGTATAGATAGAAAGATAGCTGTTTATTGTACCATTCAAACACAAAATACAATGCAGAAGAAAATGCTGCGAATCAAGGAAGTACAAAGTAGTAAGTATAGTGTGTGGAAACTTAGACCCACGTTGTCAAAAAAACGAACCCACGCAGCTAAAATGTGCCGCGTCGCCGCGCCGTGCATAGCGTGCGCCGCAGTGGGCTTTCTCTCATTCTCTGTCGTTGGTGCTTGACAGCCTCAGTGTCAAAGTTGAGTATTGTTACGCCCGTAGCACACCTCCGTTGCGGAACACGAGTAGCGGACCCGCTGGATGAATTCCGCAGCGATCAAGTGTAGTTTGAGTTGCGGAACTATAGCGGAGGTGTGGCTGACGTCGGAGCAGATCGACGAAACCCAGTCAAATCTATGCTTTAGAACAGGCAGTTTCGCTAGTGTTCCGCACATACGGACAAGACATGGCGATATTACTACGGTTCCGCTGTTAAGGTCTCGCGGTGGAGGTGTGCTACGGGCGTTATGGTGTCCGTCCTGATGATGTCTCGTGGAGAGGCGAAACTACTAAAACTAACTAAAAACATCCGAATTTAAGACGGGAGGTCTTAAATGTATATTTGCAGAAGTTTTCAGCTGAGTCTTAATGTATTTTGTGTGGATAATAATTATCTTCTCTATCCAAATGCATTGTTTTGTAAATATAACGCACAAAACGAGTGTGAGCACCAATACAAGCTCTGGTTTACTGGTGCAATATTGCCTGAAATAAGTATACCTACTTTTATAAATAAATATATATTCTATTCTATTCTAAATTCGGATGTGTGAATGTCTTTTTTTAAGATCGATTAAAAAAGAGAAACTTCACTACTGGTGTATGTAATATAACCCCCGACGCAAAAATAGAGTGGTGTTTTAAGTTTAACATGTCTGTATGTATTTCCGTGGATCTGTCTGTGGTATCGTAAATCCCAAACGGATGAACCGATTTTCGTTTGCTTTTTTTGTGTAATAGTTAATTTTATCCCGAGTGTTCTTAGCCGTGTTTCATGAAAATCTGTCGGGGGGGGTTTTTAAATTTTTTAATTTACACATACATTTTTACAGATCCGATTTAAATGACTCTTCGTAAAACAAACTCGTCTTTTCAGAGCCGGGAAGATACCTATCCCCACCTCGGGATAGAGAAGGGGGGAGAAGCCATCAGAGATGCGAAGTACGCCTGGAAACATCTTCTGAAGAGGATCGTTCACATGATAGAGCAGAGAGTCAGTTTCGCACACGTTGATGAAGCCCACAGAGGAGCAACTAAGTAAGTGCTAGTTATATCGAGAATTTCGGAATACGCAACGTAAAGTCGAGTAATTAATTAAAATTGGACTAAAAAATATGCTGATCAATCACACTTAGCCATAAGCTAATAATTATTAAATAATAAAGATATTACCAAACTTCTAATAGAGTCCACAGGTGATCGGAATGCTGGCTTCTATTTCGGTCAACGAATTAGCATTGCCATTCAACGTGGCAATGCTGCCAGCATTCTGGGCACTCTGCCTTCTGGTGACGGTTTAGATTTTTCAGAAATAGATATAAGTGTATACATATACCAATTGTAATTTATTTATTTTCTTAATGTTATTTTTAAACAATAATAAAATTATATTTATTCAAGCATTTATCCCGCAGTGGTCATCGAACCAGCAACAAGGGTTCACATTTATGTTACTCGACTTTATAACTGGTGTAATTCCGACTAGGTTTAGGGACCACCACCATCGGCGTTCGGAAAGTAAAAAAAAGTCAAATGCGACTCGCGCACCGGGGTTCCGTATAATTATAAGATCTTGCTTCTTGCCAAATTTTATGGTCAACGGGACGTTATGCCGTATGCCTATAGGTTTTGGTCCAAGACGAAAATCAAAAATGTTTGTTTTTGTAAATCTTGTGCTTGTGCTACATATAACAGCTTGCTTCGTGCCAAATTTTATGATTCTAGGTCAACGGGAAGTACCCTATAGGTTTTGGTCCATGGCGAGAATCAAAACATTTTTTTTTTGTGAATTAACAAAAAATGTACAGTTTTCTCATTTTTTCCTTTACTTGTGCTATAAGACTTTGCTAAGAAGCAATAGCAAATCAAGAATCATGAAATGTAGCAAGAGCCAAATTTCATGATTCTAGGTCTACGAGAAGTACCTACTAGCAGTGATTCCCTTGGAAATTTCAAAATATTCGGACATAAACGGCTGTAACTTTTGGTTGCGTTGACTTAGAAGTTTTATTTATATCGCGGCTCCAGGAGGTTACGGATTTGGGTATTTGATGTTAATTTCAACTCGAACCTACACGCGTTCTTGAGAAAAGGGGGTTGACAGACAAACATACAAAAAAGTGATCCTATAAGTTTTCTTTTTTCCTTTTGAGGTACGGAACCCTAAAAACATTCATGCGAAACTATCGCCACCGATACCTACGCCAATGGAAGGTGACCCTTATAGTAGCTAAAGCTTTTGAAGCCGTTAAAAATACTAAAAGCAAATATAAAAATAACTATACAGAGTGTTTGGTCACCGGTGTCGGAGCCTTAGGGGGTGCGATTTAATTATGGGGACAAGGGGGTGCGATTTAATTATGGATGAAAAATAAATTATCAGTGACCAGACACCCTGTATAAGTCATGTAGACAGAGAGTGGGATTGAGAAAGACAGCGAGCAGCATCTACACCGGAAAGACAACAAAGTGACATAAAACGTTATTGATTTTCATGATGACAATTATTAAAACCATCGCATTTTCTATCTACACGACTTATGCCAGCGCTGGTTGCTAATCGCATGAACACATACAAAAGGTTTTGTAAAACAAAACCCGGTGATATTTTTCACAATTGACGTGCGTGCGTCTTTGTTCTGTAGTTTTTTTCATCAATGGTAGTATTCGTAGAGATTCTGCGACGTTACTATTGTCTATTGAAGCGATTGGTTACCAGAATTGGGCCCCTGATCGTTAAATATAAGTGCTTTTAGAATTTTTGAGTGTAGTTTTGTGTATTTAGTTCTAGATTGTACTAAAATTATTAGTAAATTAGTACAGCCTTTGTGCTGCGCTGCCGATGAACTCACCCTTTTAGATCTAAGGACTGGACGGAAGTAATTATTACCTTAACTAAAAAGTTATCACATAATATATTCTCTATTCAATTTTATTTATCGCGAGAAACTGTGTCAAATAACGATAAAAAATGCACGGAATGAAGCAATGGAAAAAAGCAAAGGGGAATAAATAGTAAGGAATAGTTAGTAAGAAAATTTCCACTGGGCTTCATCCCATTAAATTAAGTTTCATATTAGAAAGTCGGCTGCTGTCTCATCGTATTGAGAGTGATGGAATAGACATTGCACCTGTGTTTGCCCGAAGCCTTAGTGCACATGACATATTATGATGCACAAGTACCATTATATGTCATGTGCACAGGGCTCCTCTCTGTTAAGACCGACCGCCGCCGTCCCCGAAATTCAGATAAGAAGGGCATCACCATCAATAAGAAAAAAAATACAATCAAATAATAGAAACTAATTAGAACTAGTACCTTTTTACAATATAAAGAAAGTAATAATAATTAATAATAATAATGCTGGACAATCCACACAGCACCATCTTAGCCCCAAAGTAAGCTACTCAAAGCTTGTGTTATGGGTACTAGATAACTGATATATTTAATACATTATATACATAGATAGGGGATTATATACATTATACATATATAGCTCATTAGGGGAGGCCTATGTCCATCAGTGGACTAATTTAGGTTGATGATGATGATGATGATGATGATACATAGATATGCCCCCGTGCCACGGAAAGCACGTTAAGCCGTTGGTCCTGCTGCGCCTTATTTCTCCCCGGTCGTGTAGATCTGTCGTCCCATAGGATTATGAGAGTGAGGGAATAAAGAGTGCACCTGTGTTTGCGCACACACTTGTGCACTATAATATGTCCTGCGCATCTGGCTAGTCTCCGATGAGACTGGCCGCCATGGTCGAAATTCGGCTAGGAGGACATTATTACTATACATAGATATTTTTTTATTATACATGGAAAACACCCAGACCAACGGAACAAATTTCTGCAGATCGTACACAAATTTGTTCCGAGGCGGGAATCGAACCCGCAGGCGGCCTCTCGCCCGATGCGCCACTGAGGTCGTCAAAAAGTAATTCTGTAATTCTGTCTGTCTGTTACCTCTTCACACATAAACAGTTGAATGTATCTAAATGAATTTTAGCAGGGTTAAATATGGTATCCCGGGTATGTACTTAAGTAACATACTTTTCATCACGAAAAAGTTCACAAAATCTAGAAGAATCACGAAGAACGCGGTATTGTGTTTTACCGCTAAACTGAATCTGTCACCGATCACCGAGTGATAAACTGGGCGGTCTCAACTATTCTAAATTAAATGTTAGTGTCAGTCGAAAAATGAAATTAATTGACGGCGCACGAGTTCTAAAAAAATTAAACTATGTTACAATTTATACCCGATCAAAAAATAAATTAGTCAACAAGCGTTTAAGACGCTTGGTTGATTGGACGGTTGGTTTTGGTAGGTATAAAGAAATCTATATCTACTTCATTATATATCCAGCTCTCTACTACATGCCATAACTACAGTTAAAACAATTAACTTAACTATAGACCCCCAGTTACGCCTGTCTGTGTGACAGTTTGACAGTACAGTTAAAATGTATCAGATTTAACCAACTGCATCATACCTACAAAAACCGAACCTAGGTTTGTTAGATAATATGTCTTCCTCATATCCATCTGGGTTCGAAATGGTGACCCTGACTTCTGGTTGAGTACCAAAACATCGGGTCACTATTGCGCTGGGACCGAACTCACTAGCACCGAGACCAGTAGCCTAGTACATCACCAGTAAACGGTTTCAAAAATTTTGCGTCTTGTTAGCCGTCTGTTTAGTTGTTTTTAGTAACGTAAAATTTGAAATGTAACAAAAAACCCGAAAATGTTTATTTTTTTCAAAAACTCACTTTTCCAGGAAACCTTATATATTTTTTAAACTTTATTTAATGTAGAACTTCATTTTTCAAAATCGAGCACGTCATTCTTAACATGACTCTCACGGTTTCAGACTTTTTCTCAGCCCTGAAAAAAAACTCACCCTATAAATTAAATATACTGTATACATATAATTTAAAATTGAGTTTTTCTTAAAAAACACGAAAAAGTATACGAATAATACGTGTTCATTTACGTTTATTTTACATTATTTGTTTGTATTGTTTTGAAATTACATAGGATTTACGCACTTACCAATTTTTTTGTGTTAATTTCATGACAAAACGCTGGTTTTGCTGAAAAAACAAGCAAAAAAACATTTGTGAAATATTTTGTAATGTTAAATAGGTAATTAATGATAGAGAAGAAGAGAAACGCAAATAGAAAGTGCGTAAGAGAACACGAATGGAAAGAAAAAACTGATTTTTTAAATTATATTCGAAATTCTATAAATCGTTAACTACAAGTTGATCCCTTCGGGGTCCAGAACCTTTTCTCTGGGAATAACTGTGAATAATTCAAGTCTTTAAGTGTTGTAATTTTTCAAAAAGTGTTCTACTCTCAGACTTTTCTATATTTTTCCTGTAAAACCTCTATAAACGCTATATACATTACAGATTATCGCTCTGCAATCTTCGGAGATAGGGGGGGGGATGGGTATTTTTCGACTTTATTCAAAATATTTTGAATAGTGTGACCTACAGAAATTTCAAAAACTATTTTGAAATGTACAAACTGATACCAGTCATTTGATACTGTTCTTCATCTTTCAAATTTCAACTTCACAATTTGTGTGAAAATTTTGATATTCTGTACAGGCCACGAAATGTATGATTATTTTAAATTTCAAGTCTATAGCTGCGGTAGTTGCTGAGATATTATAGAGGGAAAAAAGGACAGACAAAGCCAGACCATAAGGGTTTCAAAACCAATCGCGAAACCCTAAAAATAAATGTCCATCCGTGCGAAGCCAGGACGGGCATGGTGGTGCTTTAGAAAATCATTTTCGTCAAAATTAACGGAGGATATTCTGCTGGATTTCACAGACATGCAGTCATTCTCTTGTCTTTCTAGCTTAACTGCAGCTATCCAATTCTTTTTCTGAATACGATAAGCAGGGAAACTAAAAGAAAACAAAATAAACATTATTGTTATAATAAATAAATTAAACGTGGGCTCCAAGATTCCAATGTTTCGTGTGACTCCGATTGGTTTGAAACTTTGTATAATTGTTTAATATACTAAAATAATACAAAATAAAGAAATAATGTATTTCAAGAATTTCCAAAATTGCCTTAAAATGGGCTAAAGTACGGTGTTAAACTTTCAGATCCTTAGTGTGGCCTGCGTACAAGAAGTTGTAACGTATGACAGGATATGCTTCAAACTCAATGTGAAAAATTAACAAATAAAATCGCGGGATTTTTCAAAACAACTTATAAAACGAGCTTAAACGGGATACTTTCTTATTGGAAACGGGCTTTAGGTATTTACGACTCTTACATCTATTGTAAGTCGGAAGTTTCTTAAACCCCTAAAACTTCTCCAAACCGCTGAAACCCAGCCCCCGCTGAAACATATTCAGCTGTGTTTTACCGTAAAGTCCAAGCGAATAAAATCGCGATAAGGTCAGCTAGTCAAATCATATTTACATACAAAACATACAACAGTGACAGTTGGTGACAGTAGTAGTAGGGTATCCTAAGAGAATTAAAAATCTTTATAAATTTGTTTGTTTGCAACAGTCTGCAGTTAGCTCAATTGTTTCAATTGTAAATACTAATTTTTATAAATTGATTCAAAGATTCAAGAGTTCATCGTCAGTCAGCCTAGATAAACTGAACTCAGAAGGATATAAAACTTTATGAAGAGCAAGCAAGAAGAGTTCATAATAATAATGTTAATAGAAACTTCGGATTCCCGTGCAGTCTTAGATTAAAAGGAATGAGCTATCGGCAGTGAGGGAAGCAACCAAAAAGAGAATACAAAAACAAAAATTAAGACATAGAACAGACATCAAATAAATAAATTTGTCAACAGGAAAATGAATGTACTAGGCAAGCTGGTTATACCGAGAACGGTATTGTCCATACAATACATATTGTCCACCTTAGAGGAAAGGTCCAGAGAAGACTTTTATAGAATGAAAAAAATTATACTTATCAAAAAAAAGATAAAAAGTATGTGTGATCATGGATTTCCTAGCAGCGAGTGTCGAAAATGTGATCGTATTTTGCATCTTCTAGATAAAAAAATTCAAGAAATACCAAAAAAAGTAGAACTGCCGAAAGAAATAGAATTGGCAAACGAAGAAAAGTTGACAGAAGAAGTAGAAAGTCCAATAATAAAAGAAACACCAGAACAAGTAAAGTCCGAAGAAAAAGGATTCATAGAAGGACCGTGTATTTGTCCTCTTTCAGAAACATCAAGTGACAAGAGAGTAGAAGAGATTGACGTAGATATATTACGGCCAGAACTCTTAGCAAGTATAAGTGAAGTTATCAAACAAACGAGGGACATGCAGAAGGCAGGTTTTATTGCGGCTGGCGATGAAATGAAGGAATTCCTGTTGACGGCTGAACAGTTGCAAAAAATCTTAGAAAGCGGAGAAAATCGTAACTTAAATATAAGACCAGACGAAAAAAAAAGCAACGAGTCCGTAAAAACATTGATACTGGAAGAATTAGGCTTTAGTGAACCAACTCCCTCAGAAGCAGGTGAAAAGGGTTCGGTTTCCCAAAAAATGTCAGATTCTCAAAAACCTTCGGTTTCTCAAAAACCTTCGATTTCTCAAAAACCTTCGGTTTCTCAAAAACCTTCGATTTCTCAAAAACCTTCGGTTTCTCAAAAACCTTCGGTTTCTCAAAAACCTTCGGTTTCTCAAAAATCTTCGGATTCTCAAAAGCCTTCGATTGTTGATTTAAAATATGGCACTGTTCATATTGAAGTTCAAGAAATCGTTAAAATGGTAAAATCAAGAAATGAAGATGGGACCCTTAGAATCGAGAGAAAGATATATAAAGTAAAAAAAGAAGTGAAAAATCTTCCTCAGTCTGCATCTCCGTCTCCTATTTTGACGAGTTTAGAAAATTTATCGAACACATCAGACAAAATATCTGAAAAGTTTAACCACTCGAAGACGATAGGAGTTGTAACTGTTATACCTTCTTTCATATATCAAATCAGAAAGTGCAAGTCTGAAATAAATAAAAACACCGAGCATATGTCTAAACCGATCGTAAGAAACTGTGTGTCAGTCATGAATTCTACAGCAGGCGTAAGTTTAATTTCGATTTTTATGAGTGCAAGATCAAGGTCCAGCAAGAGTGAAGAATTCAAATCTGAACCCTTCGAATACCCTGTAGAAAGACGAGTAATAATCATGAACGTTGGAGTCAAAAACAAAAAAAGTTTATCTCAATCAGAAAGAGATTTAATAGATAGAAGTCCATCCGGTTATAAAATGACGTCGAAATCCAATGATGAACTTAAAGAAAAGAATAAAAAAAATATTGTGAAATTTAATTCACTATGCGGTAATATTGATAAAACTGTTGAACATGGCACAGAGCATTAACTTGTATAAGGTGGAATTAATTAAATAAAAAATAGGTACATAAGTCACCTATTAGTAACTACTGTCGTCTATTTTTAGAAGTGATAGAAAGAAAGATCTTGATTTAAATAAAAACATGGAGCAGGAAAATAATAGTAGCCGACATTATCGGACTGAAAATACTAAACAAATTTGTCCATATAGACAAACCGGCTTACCTATATCAATAGATGAAAACAATATCAATAATAAAAATCAACAATCTCCAGCCAGTCTCAGATACTTACAGACGTCTTCACAAATTCCATGTTTATGCGAATGTTCTGTTAAAAATTCAACAGAAAAGGTTCTCCAGAAGAAAGAAACAATGAACTCTAATAAAATACTATTGAATCACGGCAGTGTCAATATGGAAAGCTTTCGGAAAGCCTGTGACGAAGTAAAAGCTCGTTTAGAAACATTTTTTAAACCGGAAAAAACCATGAACCATACTCTTATGACCTCTTTACATAAATTGAAAAAACAGATTTATAAAGTCACGAAACTCACAGATGATATTCTGAATGTTAGAAAAAGTTACAATAGAAATAATATCCAAAATATATACGTGGTAGAAACGGCTGGTACCAGTTTTGGAAAAGGTGTGGATGAAACTTCTTCGACTGATAAAGAAAAGCTTAATAATTTGAAAGGTATGATAAAACATTTAGGAAATACAATGACAGATCTAAGACGAAACAAATTATTAAATTTGACGTCGGATCATAGTATGGATGAGTTTTTAAAAAAATGTTCTAAGTTTGAAAATAAGTTGGATAATATCAAAGCCCTTAAAAAAGAACGGTCTAGTGATACATTAAACAAATTAATATACGAGCTTGATATGTTAATCGAGACTAGTAAAAAAGCTAAGAAATCTGGTTTACTGTCTGAGAGTGTAGATCTGTTCATCAAATCTTGTGAGAGTATGAAGCAAAATCTACGTATAAGAAAAGGGTACGAACCAAGTCTTAGAGACGAACGGGAAATATCAACAGTATACGAAACCTACAACACTACTTCGTCGTTTGATGATTTTATGAAGACTGTGCCAATCAAGTGCGATTCCTCATATCACGCAAGCACATCAAATCCAAAACGAGCCACTACAGTAGTATGCCCCTCTATAATTGATTCATGCAGTGACTGCACTTGTTGTCAATCTGACAAAGTCGCCGTATATTTGGAGCCACCGTGTCAAGACACTTGTGATACTTGTAAAAACGTAGAACCAGAGAAGACAGAGAGAAGAGAACAACATGAGAAGATGGACAAAAGAGAACGACAAAATAAAAAAAGCCCTCACCTTACTTGTTTCGATCCTACTGGGGAGTGGACAGACAAAAAGTCACCGCATCCTAAAAGTGCGAATGACCTGTGTGAAGCCTGCCAAAGAATGTTGATGGAGGAATTAGCAAAGAAACAAACGTCAGCACCTGAAGTAAAAAAATCTTGTACACAGTGTAAGAAGCCACCACAGCCACCACATCCACAACCGACTCCACCAAACGATGATTTAGGTTATTTTGAAACGAATACAAAGAAAATAATTACTATTACCAGAACGCAAAACACTGATGGTACTATACGCCAGGAGAAACAAACAATAACGATAAGGAAAGAAAAGCACAATCCGGATGAAACAAGTATAGCTAGCGATAGCCAAACGACATGTTCTGCTTTTTCGTGGGGTACATGCGCCTCAGCAAAAGTTACTCCCAAGTCATCAGGGTCAACGTCCAATCAGCGTAAGAAAAATCTGATTACTCCCAAGTCATCAGGGACATCGTCTAATCAACGTAAGAAAAATCTGCTTACTCCCAAGTCATCAGGGACATCGTGTAATCAACGTAAGTAAAATCTACCATAGCAAATTCATTGGATTATTTTGTATCAGATAGAAATATCAAGTTTCATTTGCAATACAATGCCTCAAAATGTACAATGCCTCAAAATGTACATCGCTAATTTTGAGACAATAAACAGACTGAATATACAGTGCATTTTAATTTAGTAAAATAATTCAGGAAAATTGAGTCAGTTGGATGCAGTTATGCATAAAAGGTCCAAGCGCCCAATTTCAGTAATGGATTTATTTGCATTTTCGTAATTACTAGGGCGTAATTTAGCCATAGAAAAAAGAACCTTGCAGCAACTTCACTCTTGGTGGTATTTTGTGATGCCCAGTCCTTCTATATCAAATGAAATTATTTTGATACGCAAAACGAGTCTAAAAGCCAGTTTAACCCTCTGCAGCTGAGGTGAAATAATGTTAACTTTCTACTGTTGTGGTGACTATCAGGCGTCAACTTCACTGTCGTGAATTTATATTGTATAAAAATTTATCTAGAAATACCTATTTATAATACTTATATCGGTTTACAAACATTCGACATCAATAAATATATATTGATATAAAACTATTTATTAGTTATTCTAGAATCCGTTTTATTTAGATGAATTTCTTAAACAGACCTTACAAATTAATTACAAAAGATTTTTTTTAGCTTTTTGTGCTAAAATTAGCCAAAAATTATTGCTAAAAATAATCATCTATAAAATTATAAAAAATATCAACAAAATCGTATGACAAGTTTAGGTACAAAACATTCTCAAAGTTTACCATAATTTAAGTTAAAATTTGCAGTCTTTTGTCTTTTTTCTTTAGCTGCGTATATTGTAGGTTTCTTACAAGCGCAGCAATTAAAACTGGTCTGCTTTTTAAGTCTGCTTGGGTATACGCTACATAGCTTTCTTCCAGCCCTAGTCTTTGGCCCAGCCGGAGGAGGGGACTTTCAGGGGGGGAGGCAAATTCTCACCTAAACTCTTCTGAGGTCAAGTGGAACTCTCTCGGCAGTCTGTCTTTATAGACTCGCTCCTATCCAGGAACGAGTTTCGAGAATTCTGAAAATTCGGTATGAATTTTCAGAATTAAACATCTAAAAAGAAATTTATTATTATTATTATTACAAATTTTAGTAAGGTTACGAACACTAAGGTATACGAACGGTCTTTGTGAGGTTACGTCTAACGGAATCAGGACTTATTGCTGTACTTACGTCTAGGAGACACCTTTCGCTTGTAGCGCCTTACGTGTAACCCGCAGGACCGATCGTGTCACACTGTCCGCTGCCGCGCACCAATTGAGGAAGGTACTGAGCGAGACAGAACTATGTCACTCCATTTACGAGATGGCAACAACATATTCGAAGTGTCGTTTGGGGGAGGCCTATGTTCAGCAGAGACGAATACGGGCTGATGATAGTGATGATTAGGTATGCTAGAAGTAAAAACGAGGAAGAAAGTTTTGGGTTCTTTTTTGACGAAAAAATTCTAAAAATCGTGATTTTAGAATTTACCTTTTATTTTGACACTGTAATCCTACCTATATTCCAAATTTCATGTTTGTAGGCCAGCTGGAAGTACCCAAACATTTTTATGATCTGTCAGTCAGTAAGTCTGTAAGTGAGTGATGACGAAGTAGTGATAATTTGAGGGAAAAGTGCCTCGAGATGGATCAAGAAAAGGGTTCCCGGTGGCGGCCCTATACTCGATTTGAAAGTATGTATATTTTCTCAATCTCTGTGCAGTGTGTGTATAGAGACATCTACAATAATGAAGTTTGTTTATTTGTTAAAAAAACTATAAATTTTATTGTAAGAAACCTGAAATGAAAAACGCCAGAATTCGGGATCGTTTCGGAAATAAATTGGACACCACTACTTTAAGGTTACCTTCAAGTTGTAAGAATATTTATTACATGTCGGTTAATGTATTTAACAATATCCCAGATGACATAAATATCTTCTTTGCCTCTCAGAATCTGAAAACTAAACTTTTTTCTTGGCTACTGGAGAATTGTTTTCATGACATGCATGAATTATTTAATTGAACACGATATACTCAACTGATGACCATGCATAAAATATATTTTTGAAATCGAATTAAGTATTATGAGCATCGAATATTATTTTAGATTCATTATTTTATGATTAAATAAATAAATAGTGCTGGACAATTCACACAGCATTATTTAGCCCCAAGCTAAGCAGAGCTTGTGTTATGGGTACTAGATAACTGATATACTTAATACAATACACTACATAGATAGATATTTATTTTATTATAGATAGAAAACACCCAGATTATCTATACTACGGCCAGACCAACGAACGGAACAAATTTCTGCAGATCGTACACAAATTTGTTCCGAAGCGGGAATCGAACCCGCAACCTCCAGCGTCGCAGGCGGACCTTCGCCCGCTGCGCCACGGAGGTCGTCAATTGTGACTGACTTATTAGTATAGATAATCTAAAGTATATTGATTATTTTTTTTTTGTAATTATGTATGACCTAGCTCGTTTTTGACAAAAAAAAACAATCAAATGATAGAAACAAAAGAGAACTATTATTTACAATTGAATCATCCATATCAATACCAGTCGGAAGCGTCCCCAAGACGCTGGCTGCATTGCCCCGCTGTATAGCAATGCTGATGCGCTGCGCCAGATGCTTACTGGCTCTCGGGTCATGCGTTGCTTCGACCAGACGCTCAGATAATTTTTTAAAAACCCGAAGAGCCTCGTTACCCCACGGACTCGGACACGGACTAGGTTCTCGAGTCCAAGAGGGGCAAATGTGTAGGCAGTATCGAGACCTGCATATTTGCATCTCTTGAGAATTATGGATGATTTTATTCCTCATGTTAATATAAAAATATACTCTACAAAAATATATACAAAAATTAGTTACTGCATGCTCTCTGTCCTAAAATTAAAATTTCCACACTTAAAAAGCAATAAATAGTTTGGAGTTTCTGTCTTTTTATAAGTTACCTATATAAAGGTACGTTCGTTCAGTGAGTGAAACCATTGGTAAAGTTCATAAAATAAAAATTAGATTATGATAATTCTCTATGATACTTATACATATAATAATGTTTCTAGTAGACTTGTCTCCGTTAAGATTGGCCGCCGTGGCCGAAATGCGGCTAGGAGGAAATCATCATCATGCTAAGAGGTTTCTACAATCCATGCTACTTTTTAACATACGCCAAGTTCGCTCGGTCTTTCATTATATTTGTTAATTTATTATTTGTGTTTATTTATATAGAATGAACAAATACAAATAGTAAAAAAATATGAAGTGTATACTTATACGTGGGGCTGAACCGGCCTAGATGTCCTCTTCTTTACATTCTCCGCCTATATACGGGAATAAAAAGACATAATCTATTTACTATAAAAGCTATCGTAGTTTGACGAAATCGTTACGAATGTAAGCGGGTGATGTGCACGCAGGGCCAGTAACGCGCGTGACTAGCGCCGTGCTCACCCAGAAAAAGTCCCTCGTTAAGGGTCCGGCGACGGATGAATTTCCTATACAAACGTAATACCAAAATGATTTGTAATTTGAGCATATTTTCACCATGGTCTGCTATTATTTGTATTAAAATAGTATTTATCTAGGTTCCTGCCACAATCTTCTTTCAAAATACTTATCTACACAAAAACTAAGAATACATTCATTCTTTAATGTAAAATTGCGATTCGGTTTAATTTCATTTCAGAAAGGTATTTTGAAAAAAAAATGTGTCAGGAACCTAGATAAATACTATTTTAATACAAATAATAGCAGACCATGGCGAAAATATGCTCAAATTACAAACCATTTTGGTATTACGTTTGTATAGGAAATTCATCCGTCGCCGGACCCTTAAGGGATAAAACATTGGTGATCTTCAAACACAAATTAGGTTCGTAGTCTCTCTTACAATTCACACTGAATCTAATCAGACATCTAATCAGTTTTCCTACGGGGTAAACTACCCTTCAAAAATATCTGAAGGTTTATCAAATAGGTATTAAAATATATTATAAATATTACTTCGTGTTTTTTATTATGAATGCAGTCTACGTTCCTTTCATATTTTTAAAGGGTGAGTTCATGAAACAGCTCAAATCATAAACAAGAATAGAAATCACCGAAACGTATCTATTCGCAGGAAAACAAATGTGATTGAAAAAATCATAATACCGAAATCAAAACAAACCATCAAATTTATATTAGACGAAATAGAAGAATTAGAAAGAGAGGACACATACAGATTGAAAATGTTTAAGAAGTTAAAAGACGCACACTTGAAAAAAGAGATGAGAGAGTCTAAGTGCACATGCCCATCTCCATACGCAACAGAAGGAAAAAACTATGAATCTGTGTGTTTTGTTTGCAAAATGCGGTTTAAAAACACACCGGGCAATAAATTATATATTGAACACATCCTATCTCATATAGACGATATGGTAACCCTATCAAAACATTACAAACTCGATGAATCTGTTCCAGGTGAAATGGATAGATTTGTTAAGTCCTGTGACGAAATTAAAAGATATATAGAAGAATATGTTAGAGATCCATTTATGTGCAACGTTTGTAAGATAAACAATACAACGCGTTGTTATGCCACAGATATATGTAAAACTGCACCGGCCTTTGATTTTAAAGAGCCAGGTATTAGTAACTCTGAATCACGTCCATGCTCTGATAATGCTTCCCCTAATATTTCAATAGTGGGGTATTCAACCCCAGGGCAAGAATGCCCTGAACCAGTTTTACTGAAAAATGACATCATAGAATTAAATGCTCCCAATTTAGCTACATGCCAATGCGATGAAACATTTACGCGTCTCACTAAAACATCTAGTGACTCAATATCAAGTAGCTCCGTCCCGAGCCATGAAATAACTACACCTTCACCTTCACTGACTATTGATTACTTAAAAGCATTGAATACCTCGCAATTACCTTCATGCCAATATGGTGAGTGTGATTCTATTAACAGAATCACAACTGACGTACTATCATCAAGATGCTTCTACCAATGTGAAGTAAACAGCGCGGCTGAAGCTATACATTTTGATACTCATGCAAGGGAAGTAAGTACGTCCAAATCAGCTAAACGTCAATACGATGATAAATCTGACTGTTCCGCCTCATGCCAAGAAACTGCACAAGAAACTATAGAATTGGTTGATAATTATAGTAGAGATTTTGCTACCTCTGTATCAGCTACATGCCAATGTGATATTCTTACAACAAGAAATGCAACCCCTTGTCAAGAAAACACACCATTTGAAGCTGAAAGTGTTGACTTTTTTACTGGAGAACCACATGCTTCTAAATCAGCTACATGCCAAAATGAAAATAATAATATACCACCATCAGGATATAAACACCAATGGCGAAAAAGGGTGCCTAAACAGTTTGATAATTATATGAGAGATTTTAGTACCCCCGAAGCATGCAAATGCGATGGAAATAATTCTCTTTGCATGTATCCTGATAAAACGAATAGCGAATCTAAAGAAAAAAATATGCCAGAAAAGAATGACTACTTTAGTGATTTAGGTAGCTCTAACTTTAATTTCCAAAACATTAGAACATTATCAGTTTATTCCAACCCATGGCAACAAAGAACCACATCAAGAAATCTACACACGAATAATAACATCACATACAAGAATTCACCTATATGTCATTGTGCTGACAGGCCGAAGACTGAGTATTCATGGCACAAAAAAGCTGCACCAGAAAATTCACAGATGAACGAATACTCAAGAGAATATCATACCTTCGTATTTGAATCATCTATCACAAACCAATGTACAGGTACATCAAAGGAAGATTCAGTCACAAAGCAAGCAAACACTACATCAGGAGCTATACACACGAATTATAAAACCAGAATATTCGATAACTCTAAATCAATTACATGCGAATGTAGTAACACGTCTTCCATACGTCAAACTAAATCATATGACACTGGTCAGGCTGTTGATCACCTCCCAGAATTAAATCAATCCCAATCAGCTTCATGTCAATATCATGATAAAAATAATAAATTAAGCCCGTGGCAAGAAAGCACTACACCGGTAGCGATAGATTATCTCGGAGAATTCAATGATTTAAAAACATCTTCATGCCCATGTAGTAACTCTGTATCTACTATCATGTGTCCTACTAAATCATCTAGCGAAAACGAAAGAAGAGGTTTCGTCCCAAACCAAGAAAGAGCTACACCTGAAACTGGTCCAGCTATTGATTACCTCCGAGAATTGAATCCTTCTCAATCAGCTTCACGTCAATATCATGATAAACCAATATCAAAGTATTCCAACCCATGGCAAGATAGCACTAAGCGCGAACCATTACAGGTAGATTATGTCAGTGAGTTTAATGATTTTAAATCATCCTCATGCCAGTGTAGTAACTCTTTATCTACTAAAATGCGTCCTACTAAATCACTCAGTGACATAGAAACAAGACGTACACTCGCAACTTGTCATGCTATTGATTACCTCCGAGAGTTAAATCCCTCAAAATTGGTTACCTGCAAATATCACGATAGATCTGTATCAGGGTATTCGAACCCACGGCAAGAAAACGCTGCACATGAGCCTGTACAGATAGATTATAGGAGAGAAATAAAGGATTTTAAATCATCTTCATGTCAATGTAGTGACTCTGTTTCTACTAAAATGCGTCCTACTAAATCATTTAGTGATATAGAAACAAGGGGTTTCGCCTCAAGCAATGAAAAAGCCACACCTGAAACCGGTCATGCTATTGATTACCCCCGAGAGATAAATCCCTCTATATCGGCTACATGCCAATATCATGGTAAATCAGTATCAGGGTATTCGAATCCACGACAAGAAAACACTGCATCCGAACCTAAACCAAAAGATTATACCAGAGAATTAAATTCTTTCAAATCAACTTCAGGCCAATGTCAGTATTTGAAGGACTCTGTATCTACTAAAATGCGTCCTACTAACTCATTTGGCGAAAAAGAAACAAGGGGTTTCGTCCCTAGTCCAGAAAGAGCTACACTTGAAACCAGTCAGGCTATTGATTACCCCCGAGAGCTAAATCCCTCTATATCAGCTACTTGCCAATATCACGGTAAATCAGTATCAGGGTATTCGAACCCACGGCAAGAAAACGCTGCACCCGAGCCTGTACAGATAGATTATAGCAGAGAAATAAGGGATTTAAAATCATCTTCATGTCAATGTAGTGACTCTGTTTCTACTAAAATGCGTCCTACTAAATCATTTAGCGACATAGAAACAAAGGGTTTCGCCCCAAGCAATGAAAACGCTACACCTAAAACCGGTCAGGCTATTGATTACCCCCGAGAGATAAATCCCTCTATATCGGCTACATGCCAATATCACGGTAAATCAGTATCTGGGTATTCGAACCTACGGCAAGAAAACGCTGCACCCGAGCCTGTACAGATAGATGATAGCAGAGAAATAAAGGATTTTAAATCAACTTCAGGCCAATGTCAGTATTCGAAAGACTCTGTATCTACTAAAATGCGTCCTAATAACTCATTTGGCGAAAAAGAAACAAGGAGTTTCGTCCCAAGTCCTGAAAGATCTACACCTGAAACCAGTCAGGCTATTTATTACCCCCGAGAGCTAAATCCCTCTATATCAGCTACTTGCCAATACAATAATAAATCAATATCAGCGTATTCCAATCCACGGAAAGAAAGCTCTATACGCGAACCGGTAAAGAAAGATTATCTCAGAGAATTCAATGATTTTAAATCATCTTCATGCCAATGTAGTGACTCTGTATCTACTAAAATGCGTCCTACTAAATCACTCAGTGACATAGAAACAAGAATTTTCACCCCAAGCCAAGAAAAAGCTACACCTGAAACTGGTCCGGCTATTGAATACCCCCGAGAGCTAAATCCCTCTCAATCAGCTACATGCCAATATCAAGGTAAATCAGTATCAGGGTATTTAAACCCACGGCAAGAAAACGTTGCACCCGAGCCTGTACAGATAGATTATAGCAGGGAAATAAAGGATTTAAAATCATCTTCATGTCAATGTAGTGACTCTGTTTCTACTAAAATGCGTCCTACTAAATCATTTAGCGACATAGAAACAACGGGTTTCGCCCCAAGCATTGAAAACGCTACACCTGAAACCGGTCAGGCTATTGATTACCCCCGAGAGATAAATCCCTCTATATCAGCTACATGCCAATATCATGGTAAATCAGTATCAGGGTATTCGAATCCACGGCAAGAAAACACTGCACCCGAGCCTAAACAAAAAGATTATATCAGAGAATTAAATTCTTTCAAATCAACTTCAGGCCAATGTCAGTATTCGAAGGACTCTCTATCTACTAAAATGCGTCCTACTGACTTATTTGGCGAAAAAAAAACAGGGGGTTTCGTCCCAACTCCAGAAAGAGCTACACCTGAAACCAGTCAGGCTATTTTTTACCCCCGAGAGCTAAATCCCTCTATATTAGCTACTTGCCAATACAATAATAAATCAATATCAGCGTATTCCAATCCACGGAAAGAAAGCTCTATACGCGAACCGGTAAAGAAAGATTATCTCAGAGAATTCAATGATTTTAAATCATCTTCATGCCAATGTAGTGACTCTGTATCTACTAAAATGCGTCCTACTAAATCACTCAGTGACATAGAAACAAGAATTTTCACCCCAAGCCAAGAAAAAGCTACACCTGAAACTGGTCCGGCTATTGAATACCCCCGAGAGCTAAATCCCTCTCAATCAGCTACATGCCAATATCAAGGTAAATCAGTATCAGGGTATTTAAACCCACGGCAAGAAAACGTTGCACCCGAGCCTGTACAGATAGATTATAGCAGGGAAATAAAGGATTTAAAATCATCTTCATGTCAATGTAGTGACTCTGTTTCTACTAAAATGCGTCCTACTAAATCATTTAGCGACATAGAAACAACGGGTTTCGCCCCAAGCATTGAAAACGCTACACCTGAAACCGGTCAGGCTATTGATTACCCCCGAGAGATAAATCCCTCTATATCAGCTACATGCCAATATCATGGTAAATCAGTATCAGGGTATTCGAATCCACGGCAAGAAAACACTGCACCCGAGCCTAAACAAAAAGATTATATCAGAGAATTAAATTCTTTCAAATCAACTTCAGGCCAATGTCAGTATTCGAAGGACTCTCTATCTACTAAAATGCGTCCTACTGACTTATTTGGCGAAAAAAAAACAGGGGGTTTCGTCCCAACTCCAGAAAGAGCTACACCTGAAACCAGTCAGGCTATTTTTTACCCCCGAGAGCTAAATCCCTCTATATCAGCTACTTGCCAATACATTAATAAATCAATATCAGCGTATTCCAATCCGCGGAAAGAAAGCACTACACGCGAACTCGTACAAATAGATTATCTCAGAGAAATAAATGATTTAAAATCATGTTCATGCCAATGTAGTGACTCTTTATCTACTAAAATGCGTCCTACTAAATCACTCAGTGATATAGAAACAAGAGGTACAACCGCAACTAGTCAAGCTATTGATTACCTCCAAGAGTTAAACCCCTCTAAATTGGTTACCTGCCAATATCACGATAATTCAGTATCAGGGTATTCAAACCCATGGCAAAAAAACACTATACCAGAACTTGTGCACGTAGATTATCTCGGAAAGTTTGATACTTCCAAATCAATTTCATGCCAATGTAGGGGCTCTGTATCTACCAACATAAATTCCACTAAATCATCTAGCAATATAGTGTCAAGTGGTATCTTCCCAGGCCAAGAAAGAACTACACCTGAAATTGGTCTCGCCATTGAATACCCCCGAGAGCTAAATCCCTCTCAATCAGCTACATGCCAATATCATAATAAATCAGTTTCAGGGTATTTGAACCCATGGCGAAAAAATACTGCACTCGAACCTGTACAGATAGATAATTTCAGAAAATTTAATGATTTTAAATCATCTTCGTGCCAATGTAGTGACTCATTATCTACTAATATACGTCCTACTACTAGCTCATTCAGTGACACAGAAACAAGAAATTTCACCCCAAGACAAGAAAAAGCTACACCTGAAACTGGTCTGACTTTTGATTACCCCCGAGAATTGAATTCTTCTCAATCAGCTACATGCCAATATCATAATAGAACAAAAACTAAAAATTCCAACTCATGCCAAGAAAACACTACAAGTGAACCGGTACAGATAGATTATCTCAGAGAAATAAAGGATTTTAAATCATCTTTATGTCAATGTAGTGACTCAGTTTCTACTAAAATGCGTCCTACTAAATCATTTAGTGACATAGAAACAAGGGGTTTCGCCCCAAGCCAAGAAAAAACTACACTTGAAACTGGTCTGACTATTGATTACCCCCGAGAATTGAATCCTTCTCAATCAGCTACATGCCAATATCAAAATAAAACAAAAACTAAAAATTCCAACCCATGGCAAGAAAGCACTATACGCGAACCGGTACAAATAGAATATCTCAGAGAGTTTAATGATTCAAAATGTACTTCATGTCTGTATAGTGTCACTGTATCTACTAACTTGCGTTCCACTCAATCATTTAGCGATATAGTATCAAGTGGCATTTTCCCAGGCCAAGAAAGGACTACACCTGAAATGGGTCCAGCTATTGAATACCCCCGAGAGCTAAATCCATCTTTATCAACTACTTGCCAATACCATGATAATTCAATATCAACGTATTTTAACCCACGAAAAGAAAGCACTACAACCGCAACTGGTCCGGCTATTGAGTGCCTCCGAGAGCTAAATCCCTCTACCTGCCAATATAACGATAAATCAGTATCAGGATATTCAAACCCAAGGCAAAAATATACTATACCTGAATCCGTACAAGTTGATTATCTCAGAAATTCAAATGCTTCCAAATCAACTTTATGCCAATGTCGTGACTCTGTATCTACTAACATGCATACCAGTTTGTCATCTAGCAATATAGTGTCAAGTGGCATCTTCCCGGGCCAAGAAAGAACTACACCTGAAATTGGTCTGGCTATTAAATACCCCCGAGAGCTAAATCCCTCTCAATCAGCTACATGCCAATATCATGATAAATCAGTATCAGGGTATTCGAACCCATGGCAAGAAAACACTTCTCCCAAGCCTGTACAGATAGATTATGGCAGAGAATTAAATTCTTTCAAATCTACTTCAGGCCAATGTCAGTATCCGAATTACTCTGTATCTACCAACATGCGTCCTACCAAGTCATTTAGCGAAGTATTATCAGGAGGTGTCATCCCAAGCCAAGAAAAATCTACACCCGAAACTGATCAGGCTATTGATTACCCCCGAGAGCTAAATCCCTCTCAATCAGCTACATGCCAATATAATAATAAATCAGTATCGGGGTATTCGAACCCATGGCCACAAAACACTGCACCCGAGCCTAAACAGATAGATTATAGCAGAGAATTAAATTCTTTTAAATCAACTTCAGGCGAATGTCAGTATTTGAAGGACTATGTATCTACTAAAATGCGTCATACTAACTCATTTGTCGACAAAGAAACAAGGGATTTCGTCCCAAGCCCAGGAAGAGCTACACCTGAAACCGGTCAGGCTATTGATTACCCCCGAGAGCTAAATCCCTCTATATCAGCTAACTGCCAATATCACGATAAATCAATATCAGGGTATAAAAACCCATGGCAAGAAAGCACTGCACCTGAACCTGTACAGGTAGATTATCTTAGAAAATTAAATGCTTCGAAATCAACTTCTTGCCTATGTAGTGACTCTGTATTTACTCATATACGTCCCAACAAATCATCTAGTGAAGTAGTATCAAGAGTTTACAACCCAAGCAAAGAAAAAACTACATCCGAAACTGGTCAGGTTATTGATTACCTACGAGAGCGAAACCCCTCTAAATCAGCTACCAGCCAATACAACGATAAATCAGTATCAGGATATTCGAACACACCGCAAGAAAACACTGCGCCCGAGTCTGTACAGATAGATTATATGAGAGAACTAAATGCTTCTGAATCAAGCATATGCCAGTGCCCTAATGCTGGTATCAAACCAATATCAGGAAGCTCTATGCCATACCAAGAAGTCACCGCACCCGAAGTTGCAAAGTCAAAAGATTATTTCAGCAAATTTAGTAGTGGTACTTTGAAGTCACAACCATGTCATTGTGATCATGCCGCATCTAAGAACTTCCTTCCCACCAAAGAATCAGAACGATCAAAAACTTCGAATAATAGTGGGCCATATTACGAAAATAAACCCATGCGAAACTATTCTTATATATATAATCGCATCGGCAAACCCATAGGCGAAGAAATTGGACCACCAAAATCTACTCTCAGAACTTCAAATAAAAGTGGACCATATTACGAAAATAAAGCCATGCGAAATTATTCATATATATATAATCGCGTCGGCAAATCCATAAGCGAAGAAATTGAACAACCAAAAACCACTCTCAGAACATTAAATAATAGGGGGCCATATTACGAAAATAAACCCATGCGAAACTATTCGTATATATATAATCGCGTCGGCAAACCCATATGCGAAGAAATTAAACAACCAAAAACCACTCTCAGAACTTTAAATAATAGGGGGCCATATTACGAAAATAAATCCATGCGAAACTATTCATATATATATAATCGCGTCGGCAAACCCATAAGCGAAGAAATTGAACCACAAAAAACTTCAAATAATTATGATACTAAGAGGGGACCATATCACGATATTAACATAAATATAACGCCAAGTATATGCAAAACAGGAATAAGCTCTAAAGTTGCATCCTCCAAATCCGTGAACGTGTCTTTACGGGAAAAACCTCTGGGGTCACGTAAAACCGCAGAAGCAGACAATGCAAAATCATTTAACCTTAACGTCGACGACACTTCGTTAGGTTTCTTTGAAAAGCAGATCCAGGAAATTGTAAGAGTTACAAGGGGAGTGGATGAAGACGGAGCAATGATAGAAGAAAAACAGTTCATAACAATTAGAACAGAGAAACGTGCAGCTAACAAATCCGCCAAATTTAATACAGATATAACGCAAGATCTAAAAGAATTCAATGTAGAATGCAGCTCTCACAAAGTGCCAGCAACTAGAGAGACAAAATCACAGAATCCTAATGTATATCATGCGACAGATAGTCCTATAAATATGCCATGCACCTCAAAAAGCAATACAATATGCCAAAATAAAATAGATACGATACCAAAGTATGATTGCATATTTAAGAATTCTTCAATGGAGGCACCAAATCAAGCTTCATCCCATGAACTTTCATGTAAGTGCGTTCTGTGGCCAGCTACAGATTCAACAAACACTCCGAAAAAATCATATGAATCATTTGGATGCCAGTTTAAGTTTTCTAGCTTTCATTCATTAGTTTCTGAACCCGAGAAAACTGCAAAAGATTCTTTTCCAAAAACATATTCAATAAATACACTCAATTGCAATCCCGAAGGATGCCAACTGAATCAAATTTCAACGATCAAACCCAGCTTTGATTCAATATCTAAGAAACCTCCAGAAGCTACACAGCAAAACGATTTAAATATTTCAATTACTTTCAAAGGGACATTGTCACAAATAACTTTAGAACGTCCATGTCCTTGCGAAAACGAAGACTGCGCATATAACAAAGATGAAACAACCAGCTGTATTGTAATTTCTTGTTTATCGAAAAATACTTCAACTGATGCTTTATCAAAAAGATCTTCAAAAAATACCCTTGCTTCCAAATACAAAAGCTGCTCAAGTGCAAGTACAGCAACAAGCATTGAAACAATAACAAAAACAGCTACTTGCATGACTGAACATTGCCCCTATAAGAAAGATGCAACAACCAGTAGCTATTTCGTTATATCTTGTCTATCTCAGAATACTTCAACAGATACTATGTTAGGAATACCTTCAGGAAATACACTATCTAATAAATACAAAAGTTGTCGTTTCAAAAATGCAGCAACCAAATATGACGCAATACGTTATTTAACAGAAAAAACTTCAACTGATACATTGTTATTAAAATCTTCAGCAAATAAACTTCCTTACAAACACAAAATAGCAACAACCAGCTTTGACACAGTAGCTTTGCTAACTGAGAAAACTTCTACAGACGAAGTGCATGAACCACCCACAAAACATCATCGCAAACATTTATGCAGTAACTGTAAACAAGAACTGATAAAAGAGCCAGAAAGTGCTAAAAAGCGACCCCACCCTAATTTTATGCTTGTGCCCTACGCTCGAACAGTGGCCACGCAGACTGGCTATAATGAAGTTTGGGTAGATACCACGATTATGAAAAAAACCTCCTGCAGCTCAACATTATACAATTGCAACACTAAGGCTAGCTCTCCTATCTGGACAGAAGTGGAAACGCCTAAATCCAATGTATCAATGACCTGCAGTGGCAAATCTAATTTCAAATCAAATCAGTCCATTTTCGGTGATAAAACCACGGAATATAACGACGATCAAGTCAAGGTTATCATCAAAATTATACCGAAAACACAAGCACGTATGACTTGCTCCGCGGGTACTATCCTCGCTAAACCTTTGCCAGATAAATGTGTGTGTAATCCACACACCGCCGAGCACAAGCCGACAAGCCTCCAAGATGAAAAACCTTCGACGCTCTCTTGTCCCATTCAGACACAAAGCTGTAGGCCAGTAAAGATAAAACAGCCCCACGATAATTGTGATTGCGAGGAGTTCAAGAATGATCGACACGGTTCAATGTTGAGATTTTTCTCTTGCAAAAAGGGTCAATCATCAGGATCCACCAAATGTGGAACGAACGTGTCATGCTGGTCCTCTGCTATAGGAACCTGCAAATCCACCTCTAGCCAACCGGGATCAGCGAGATTAAAACATAGTCTCGTATCCGATAAAACTAACAGCGAAGAAGAGTTATACGCGTGTAATTTTCAGAAAAACAGATCCAATAAATCCAGCTGTACTGGTACGAGTATATACTCAGCCAAAGTGTCATCACATAGAGCTTCCAGGGCGACTTTGAGATCTGGAACTTCGACCTTGTATTCAAATGTCTCGACACTTACCAAAAGATCCGATCGCTTTGATCTTAGAACATTGAGACAGTTGCGTATACATACCTCAACGCACTCTCGCAGAAAAATATCTTTTACGCCACACCCATCCCGCTCAGATCCTCACTTCAATAAGGTAAAAGCAAAGAGGCGACTAAGGAAATGTCACTCGAGTTCTGATGGTGATTATTATCACAGATGGTGAGTCGCTATGAGTTAAGAATCATGAGTCGCTAAGAGTTAAAACCATGAGTCAGGTGAAGGTGATGAGTCGCTACGATGAATTTACAACGGGAGGTTCATGAGTCAAGAGGGGAAAGCTTGGCTAAGGAAAGTAGAGTCACAGCATCGTGCATCTACACTGGATGGTACAAAGCCCTACTGCCAAATAAGCGCCACTTCAAATGTGTCGAAAAAAACTCAGGCTTTGTCATTTTGGAATTTTATACGTGTGTCAGGTTTATGCAATAAAGTCATTATTTATTCACACTGATTTGACTTCGTTTTTATTTTAATTTAATATAATAAAATAAAATCCGTAGGATTTAAAAGGAGACGGGCTTAGTAAATTATTACACCGGAAGTTCTCAAACACTCCAGTTTGCTCATGCAAGAGTGAACTTTGTTTTCCTATTTTATAATGTAGGTAGAAGAAAAACACCTAAAGCTAAGTTAGTTACTAGAGTCTGTGCAAAAAGAGAAGTGTCCTAGAAATTCGAGGTCGCGCGTGAACCGATTAACTACTTTTGTTGCGTTGACAACACTGCTTTGTTAACGCAAAAACAAGATGAACATTAATTTAAGCCTCTAAATACAACAAAACAAAAAAATTATGAAGTTCGGGTTATAGTGGCTTTGGCAGATATCGGCTTACAAAGTTGCTGAACTTTCACCAAATATTCGTTATAGCTTAAAGTTCTTTTTAGGGTTTTGAAGATCGAAGATCGGTTTCAAAACCCTTATGGTCTCGCTTTGTCTGTCCTTTTTTCCCTCCTTAATAACTCAAAAACTACTGCAGCTATCAACTTGAAATTTAAAATAATAATACATTTCGTGCGCTTGTACAGATTTCGAGAAAAAAAAATTAAAATAAATGAAAAATGAAAATGAATATTTTCCATACAAATTGTGATGCCGAAATTTTAAAAGATACCTACAGAGTCATATGGGGTATCAAATGAAAGGTATCATTTTGTACGTTTCAGAACAGTTTTTGAAATTTTTGTAGGTTTCATACTTTTTAAAATATTTCGAAAAAAGTCGAAAAAATACCCATTCCCCCCCCCTATCTCCGAAGATTGCAGAGTGATCCATGTAAAATGTATGGAGCGTTTATAGACATGGATCTATATTTTACAGGAAAAATATAGAGAAGTTTGAAAAAAGAACACTTTTTGAAAAATGGACAAAAAGGGGGGGAATAATTTTCAAAAGGTAGCCCCCACCTCACCGAGTGGGGTATCAAATGAAAGGTATTGGTTTGTAGGTTTCAAAACAGTTTTTTGAATTTCTGTAGGTTTCATACTTTTTGAAATATTTTGAAAAAAGTCGAAAAAATACCCATTCCCCCCCCCCTATCTCCGAAGTTTGCAGAGCGATCCGTTTAAAATGTATGGAGCGTTTGTAGATATGGATCTATATTTTACAGGAAAAATATAGAGAGTCAAAAAATAATAATTTTCAAAAGGGGGGCTACCCCGCCGAGTGGGGTATCAAATAAAAGGTATCGGTTTGGACATTTCAAAACAGTTTTTAAAATTTCTGTAGCTTTCATACTTTTTGAAATATTTCGTAAAAAGTCGAAAAATTTACCATTACCCACCTTAACCGAACCACCCATTAATCCGAAGCATGCAGAGAGATCTTATCTGAAATGTAGGTTGGTACCTACTATTCTTAGGTATTCTTAAATTGCGAAGTCTCTAACCGGTACTTTTGGTACATATTTATTGACAAACGTTCAAAACCCTCGGCGCGCGAGTTACACTCGCACTTGACGGATCTTGTTTTATATTTTCTTCGGGGTAGTAATAGAAATCAAGTGCTTCAATGAGCGCGGAGTGACGAATCATTCATCATTCAAAACGAAATAGAGTCAGATACATAGATAGATAGATAATACTTTATTGTACCACACAAAGAAAAATAACAAAACAGAAATAAATGCTAAGAGTAGACGAAGTACAAAAGCGGCCTTATCGCTATGAGCGATCTCTTCCAGGCAACCTTGGGTTGGACTGGACATGTAAGAACAAAATAGACGGTGGCACCCGAAATAAAAGAAAATAATACTTAAACACTAGAATAAGTTGTCTAATTTTACAAGGATAGACAATGCTGATGAAGCAGTTTCGGAGAGTCAGGATGTTCCGAAACTTTTCTTAGAAAAATGTGTAGAAAAATCATGGTGGATTTTCTACTAAGTCTCTCATGAATAAAAAATGTAATTTGGGTACAAACTAATACCCGAGACGTATATGGGACAAAGGCGACCTTTTTTACTAATAAAAAAATGCAGTATGCCCTGCAATTTGCATTGTATCGACAAAATGTTGGCCAATCGGAAAGCTGGTGACTATTTGGCGCAGCGCATCATCAGCATTGCCGTACAGCGGGGCAATGCAGCCAGCGTCTTGGGGACGCTTCCGATCAGTGTCTACCTCTAGGACATTTGCAACAGTCTGCAGTTAGCTCATCTGTTTCAATTGTAAATACTAGTTCTAATTTCTTTCTATTATTTTATCTTTTTATGAATTTAATTTTAATAAAAAAATACTTAAAAAGTTTGAGACAAAATTTTCAAACCTTTTGAAAATGATCTTTTTCCAATGGCAAGTAGTATCTAAGTTACCTAACTAATTAATGAGATTCCGTAATAATTACTTTAATTAGCACCTGTTTATTAAAGTAATTATTACCGAATTTTATTTATTTGTTTCTCTATTGGTTAGTACGGCGCACAGAAATTCACTAGAATTTCTTCGTATTTTCGAGTTTTGAAGATCGGTTTCAAAACTCTCGGTCCTTTATTCCTTCTTTAATATCTCAGCAACTAACGCATCTATTAATTTAAAATAATAATACAGTTTGTACGCTTATATATTACATAAAAAAATATATAAATGAAAAATATAACGAAAATTTTCAAATTGTAATGTCGAAATTTTGAGACAGTTAATTATAATAAATAATTATTTTTAAAATTTATTCATTTGTTTAGTAACCAACACGATTTTTAAAAACCAATTACACGAATTACTTAAAATTAATAAACTTCATTTATCTAATAGAATAAAACTTGTAAAAATTGTTAAAACATTTTAGAAAATAAATCACTATAGAATAATAGCAGCGACTTGCGGTTTCACCAGCGTAGTTCCCGTTCCCGTAGGAATTCCGGGATAAAATATAGCTTTGTGTTATTCCAGACTATAATCTATCTTTGTGCCAAATTTCATCGGGATCCGTTCAGTAGTTTTTACGTGAAAGAGTAACAAACATCCATCCATCCATACTTACAAACTTTCGCGTTTATAATATTAGTAGGATTAAACATTGAAAATTAAATAGTTTACGAACAATGAGGAAAATAAATCAATTAATTAAAATTATAAATAAGATTTTCATAATATTTAAATGATTAATCATTATCATCATCATCATCATCAGCTTAGATTAGTCGACTGCTGGACATAGGCCTCCCCTGATGATCGCCATAGCGCCCTGTCTTCAGGTTGCCGCATCCAGCATCTGCCTGCAGTCTTTCGCACATGATTAATATAATTTAAAATAATATTAACAAAAACTAACAAGCATCCTTTCAGTCACATCGTCACATCACTCTCGCAAAACCTCAGGCATACCAACATTAAACTCTTCCATTCGTCTGCGAAGATATCACAGCCTGGGTTCTGGTCAAGAACTGTTAAGCCCGGCGAAGGTGCGAGGCAGTGGAGAGTTGGCACGAGCGACGGTTCTACTGAAGAGTTAAGAGAAAATTTGGTGGCTTCAGTTGCGAACGTAATTATCAGGGAGGTAGAGCCGAAACAGAAGGTTGTGTAGATCAGGAACGTCGATCTTAAGTTACCACGGAGCACCTTGCACGTTGTTGCTGACTGATCATACGCTCCTCTGGTCTGTAGGGAATTGTACCCAAGACACCCTTGGAGAAACTCAGTTGGGGACATAATATGTCCATATATTATATCCATATGTTATATGGATCATAACCAAATTCTCGCTTGTACCTGAGACCTGAGAAACGCCTACTTGACTTTATCCTTTATCTTTTTTTAATAATACTCGATTTTTTTACACTATTTTTAACAACCCTATTTGACTTGCCATCATGCATGCTTGACGTGCCATCATGCATAGTGAGCAGACATGAACGTGTGTAGCTTACATTAGATAGGCCTTCCCGTTGGGATGTTCCCGTGGTTCGGCTAAAATGGCGAGAGAGGGACACCGGAGAGGTTTTTAGTGGGTATTACGTCCTTCTCGGGCATCGAGTCTTACATAATTCTGGTATCCCCCAGACCAGTTTATTTGTAAACAATTTTTCTCGCCGAATAAAAAAAAGGCCTTCGGTTATGTGAGAAGATTAATCTACTTAACTTTAGACAGTTTCTAAATATACCTTCAAACGCCTAGGCGGAGTCTAGCTAGGCTATTATAGTAAACACAAATAATTAGGATTGTTCCAATACTTGGCAACCTCGCGGATAATTAGACGTTTCATTGTTTTTTTCATGTCTACGCGCTTGTAAGTTAGGGTTGGCACTTGGTTGTTGCTATGTTAAAGTTTGTATTTTGTATTTTATTTAAATATCTATTATTACAGGTCAGACCTAATACAATAGAGTAGTCATCTAAATAATTATTAAATCAACCAGGTAAATCATTAAATACAAATGTCATTAAGCAAAAACAATTCAATATCAGTAAAACAATAAACAAAATAATTGAATACATGTCAATAAGCAAAAATCAATAATCAGTGAGCAAAAGAGTTGATGCATTCAGTGCCCAGGCTCAAAATGAGCCACACTATTATTGTCATTAATTAAATTACACATCAGAAGCTTGGGTATTCAGGTTGGTTTTTTGAGAAGGGTGGTGATGGCCAAGTCCGAAACCACGAGAGTTAGAGAAAAGTCGTGAAAGGAGTCATGCCCTCGATTTATAAGAAAACAATAACTGCATATTTAGTTTATTTTTAATCTTTTACTTTTGATGGAATTCGACTCGAATGGCTTATCAAAAAAAAGATACCTTGCTTTTTACTTTCATTTTTAGAAATATATTTCTTTGCAAAGATTAATCCAAATCAGCAACAAAATCCATTGATTCATTAATACAGGCTGTCTTTTTTGAAAAATCATTCGTGTCAATTTCCGACAAAAGTAAAGGTTTAAAAAAAGAAACAAGCAGTTATTGTTTTCTTATAAATCGAGGGCATGACTCCTTTTACGACTTTTCTCTAACTCTCGTGGTTTCGGACTTGGCCATCACCGCCCTTCTCAAAAAAAGCACCCTGTAGATTTCATACAATCTTCAATATAAAAACGATAGTTCCGTGGCGTTGTGAACAGGTTTAACTGGAGACAATGTGAATACCACTGAATAGATTGGGCTGAAATTTTGCACAGATAAAGATACCTGGACGTAGTTATGCAAAAAGAAACCAACCCTCAAGATGTTACTTTCGAGATAATTGAGTTTAAAGAATAAAGTTGTGTAGAAATGTCTAGGTAGCTTTTATTAGCTTTATTGTTTTACAGTCTTGTGTAGGGTAATGAGGGCTTCATACAGAGCCTAAAAAGTTAAGATTTTTTTGGGCACAAGTAGTTGTTTTTATATTAAATTGCAGTTGGTTCCAATGCAAAATGTAGTTTTTGTGGGTTGGTTCCCTGTTACAAAAAGTTCTTCTAGTTGCATTGTGTAAAAATGAAAGCTAATTATTAGGTTTATTCATGTTTTATTAAAAAAAAATGCTTAACTACTAAACAAACTAAATATTGAACACAGCTAAGTAAAGTGGCATAAACAATCTTCTCATTCAGGTACATGCTAAACATAAAACTTTTAAATCCATCATGGTTATTAACAAGTCATAAATACCGGGATATTTTTTATTTATTTTAGTAGTAACGTTCGTAGCAAAAGACAAAAAATGAGGGTGGATCGCTATATCTGCCCATAACAACTAACTCGCAGTGCCGTCAGTTATTCCGTGATCATGGCGCATGAAACTGTGCCGAAATATTGGAAAACTCAAAATTCAAATCATGGTAAATATAAAATATAGTTAAGTTAAATAGTTTGGGCTTATTTTAATATCTTTATAAAATCGGATACTGACCGGCGTTATATAACATTGTTATTTACTATATTATATAACGCCGGTTGTATTGTGACATTGTTATATCGCACAGTTTTAATACTGTGCTTTTTTAAGTAACAATGTTAAACAACAAGTTTAATCATGTGGACGTGTTATAAAACGTCTTGTTATTAATCTGGAAGCACTTTAAAGCTCCAATAATAAACTTTTTAATCAATGTTATCATCTTCTTCTAAAATAAAGTCCATAACTCCGGAGAAACCTTCAATATCGTCTTCAATATTTGCATTTCCAGTTAGATTTTTGTAAAAATACTGGGCATCTTCGGGCACAAGATTTAAAAGACTTTTCAAATCTTTTAGTTTGGCTTCTGGTATGTTATGTTACCTTTGGGCCAAAGCGGGCTCATTGCACCTATTGTCAAAGATACGGGACCACATCTTATGTTATTTTAATATTCTTCAGAATACTCACTTCTTCTTCTCTCATAAAAAGGTCTTCTCTCATAAAAATTATAAACATATTTTCTTTTTTCAACATTATTTCCTTTGTATCGAGCCATTTCACCTCAAACAATATTATTTTATAACATATCAATTTAAATTCCTTGATATTTTTTACCCTTAGCTATATTCATTAAATCGTAGGTTTTATGATTGCAATAGCAATAACAATTTGAAAACCTAAATCAGTAGTCATGATTAGGTTTTCGATGCTTGCTATTAAAAATAATAATCATAATATTTTATTAATGTAATATTATGATTGTTATTCAATACCAATTTTTTTTCTTCTTTTAGAAAAACATAGTGACGCTTTTATTCATATTCGTATTATTTTACGTATACTCTTACATCATTATTATTATTGCTTATTAAACTCAATAATTTCTACATTATGTAACCATGTTACGTAATGTAGAAATTATTGAATTCCTTCTTCTTGTCAAAATGTAGATACGGCATGCCGTACCTACATTTTGACAATAGTTAGGTACCTACTCAAAATTTATTCAAAATAAATAATGTGGCAAGACAGAATAAAAATAATATTTTCGTAAATATGTGTATTCTGGCAGTACTCCCACCAAAACTCTTGGAACCATAGAACAAGGTGCCATAAAAAATCCATTATGCAAACTAAAACCATCCCACAGGCTACTGTTCGAGTTTCGGAATTTTAATTTGCAATCAAGAACTAACCCACTTTGGGTGTTTTATTATGCAAACTGGTACCAAGAAACATAGTCCCTTTATTTTATTTTTCATAATGCAAACTGGAACCAAACCACTTAGCACCTGTGAATTTGTAGAATTTTATTAATGCAAATCAGAACCAAGCCACTCGGTTCTTGTTAGCAATTACATTACAGGTAATCTTTTTGTCCTTGTGGTTTGGTTCTAGTTTGTTATAACTAAAATATCAAAGTTTTATGGGTACCATATGCTATGGTTCCATTTAACATATTAAATCAGCTCATTAAAGTAAATCACGCAGCATGGTTCTAGATTGTAAAATATGAAATGTCGAAATGTGGGTTAGTTCCCTTGTGACATACTCATATCTTTGCTAAGAGCCGCTAGATGGCCAGGATCTTTTTTGAACATATAGAATACATGCTTAGGAACCTCCCTGTGCACTTAACTCCATTTTGACCGAGTTGTGGGTTGGTTCCTTTTTGCATAACTACGTCCACCTTTAATAAATAGGCTACTTTATATCCCAACTAGATGCATTCTTACTACCCGTTGTCCTATTACCCGTTTTCCCGTAGGAATGAAGCATTTCCCGCGGTAAAAAGTAGCCTATGTTCATCAGGAATAATGTGGGCTTATAATGGTAAAAGAATTTTTCAAATCCTACGGTACAGTAGTTTCGGAGCCTATTCAATACAAACAAACAAACAATCAAATCTTTCCACAATCAAAGAACCAATTTGTTATCACATTAGTGTGCTTCTTTTCTACGATTAGCACTCGACTGCGCTTGCTCACGCTCTCCAATTATTGGCAACTAGCTGCCGCCCGTGGCTTCGCATGCTTTTTTGATAGAACAGCCGTAAATTAATGTCCGTTGACTGGATACCATCAATCGCCATGCCAAATTTCATTAAGGTCCGTTCAGACGTTTAGGCGTGAAACGGTAACAGACAGGCAGACAGGCAGAAAGACAGACGAGCGTTACTATCGAATTATTATATTATTATGGACATGGATTGTACGAAAATCAGTCTTATGCGATTAGCGCGGTGCGTCCAATGCTGGCCTGTTGACGCTAGCCTTTGGCAACGTCGTCTGCCATACAATAGTTTTGATATGATATGATATGTGGCGTCCCGGTGTGATAGGGCCCTAAATTAACATACGAGTACATAAGTTTTAGTGAAAGGTCGACGACCACGACGCAAAAAGAGAGGGGTGTTATAAGTTTGACGTATGTGTCTGTGCATCTGTCTGTGGTATCGTAGCTCCCAAACGGATGAACCGATTTTCGTTTAGTTTTTTTGTTGTCATAGATAATTTTATCCCGAGTGTTCTTAGCCATCTTTCATGAAAATCTGTGGGGGTTAAATTTCTAATTTTGTTCTGGTTTGAATTATTGTTCAATAAGTATATTGCAAAACATTAATGTCTTTTGTGTCTTTGCGTTTAGTTGTATATATATAATAGACACCCTGTGTCGTGACCTGACCTGTAACACAAGTTCTTAGAACCTACTTCAGGCACCAGTCTTCACAAAACAGGGTTACTCAATAATTACCTGGTAAAATCCCCAATCTTAGTCTATCCTTTGTCATATTTTCAACCACCTTTGTGAAGAAAATAAATAACAATTTTATTATTTATTTATTTCTATGCTTCGTACCTTATAGTTTTAATTTGTCACATTGTGCCAGCCCTACTTTTGGCACGAAGCCACTACAACTGCTAAACGATCTGTGACGCGCGTACTACGCAGACATGACGTCACAGGATTCCGTCTCGCACACATACCCAGTAGGAAGGTACGTACTATAAATAGTTGCGACGCGATACTACTGAGAAGAAATAAATAAAAATAAGAATAAATAGATTTATTTGTGCAGTCAGACTTCCTTTCTACAGTTTAAAACAAAACAAAAAAACTTATAAATGTAAGCACGAAGGCAAAAAATAGCTTCTGCCTCAGCATGGGTTGGTAACTAGCAAGCTAGTCTTCCGTCCAACCAACGCTGGTCTTCCGTCAAGACCGTTTTGTTAACGTCACGAATAATCTATTCACTAATTTAAAAAAAAAAAATTAAATACAATGTTAAAACAAATAAACTAAATTTTTAAAACCAACAGATTTCATGAGGATAAAATTGGAAATGAAAATAAAATAGGATAACTTACTACGATGAACGAGGTGAGTACGGAAAAAGTGTCAAATATCATCATCATCAGCCTATATTAGTCCACTGCTGGACATAGGCCTCCTCTAATGAGCGCCATAGTGCCCTGTCTTCGGCTTGCCGCATCCAGCATCTGCCTGCAGTCTTTAGCAGATCATCCCACATGGCCGGAGGGCGTCTTTTACTACGTTTGCCGACAGAGAACCAAAGTTATCGACATATCTCAAAGACTTAGCCAGCTGAAGTGGCAGTGGGCCGGCCATATCTCGCGAGGAACCGACAACGGCTGGGGTAAACGTGTTCATGAGTGGAGACCGCGCCTCGGCAAACGTAGTGTACTCGATGCAAGTATATTTGTAAACGAACCGCGAGTTCTTGCAGGATGGAGATCTTAGTACGGAACTCAGTCCAAGATAGGTATACTAAACATTCTTCTCAAGCACCACATTTTTAGACTGTCTGTCTTCTTCTTTTCGATTTCTCGCAGAGTTGTGTACCTATTTAGTTACCTCCAAACTCTTCTTTTCTCATGTGGACTTGTTACTGTGATATGGGTACCAGATGGCTATGATTAACTTTAATAGCCGCCACACACAGAAACCGTGGCCGGGCCGGAGGCGAAGGCGTGCGAGTTGTAATGCGTGAATTTATATGAGAGACTACACATACACCGCCGGGCGACGTGTGTGTAGTCTCTCATATAAATTCGTATGATACAACCCGCACGCCGCCGCCTTCGCCTCCGGCCCGACCCCGGTTTCTGTGTGTGGCGGCTTTAAGAGGCAGACCAAGGAGAAAAGTGAGAAGAGAGAGTTTCATATCTGAATGACTGCTGTTAGTTATTTAGTTATTAGTTTTTTTAGTTATCTTATAGCCTGTACATTCATAATTAAGTTTTCCTTTCTTTAATTTCGAGCTCTAAGCATTATTAACTTTACATGCTAACCCTGCCCCTGAGTTACCGGAACCAAATCCCGTGCCAGATGCAGACAAAATAATATTAATAATAAATGAAATCAAATGAATCTATAGGAAGCGAAGAAAATACAGGTGGTTTTTTGAGAAGGGCGGTGATGCCAAATCCGAAACACCGCGAGTTAAAGAAAAGTCGTGTTGTTTTAAGAAAACAAAACTGCATGTGTATTTTTTTTGATATTTTACTTTAATGGAAATCGATCTTGAATCTACTTAATATGCAAAAATTATGTAAAACTAGCTTCTTCCCGCGGCTTCGCACGCGTATTTTCAGTATAATAAGTAGCCTATTGTCTATGTTTTAAAGGTATACGCCAAATTTCATGTTGATCTTTTCAGTAGTTTTGGAGATTCTAGGTAATAATTTCACATTTCACAAACTTTCGGCTTTATAATATTAGTAGGAAGTAGGATTAGTATGATGAAACTTTGGAACAAATTTACAATAACTCTATGTACTTACACATTTTTAATGCATGTAGAGAATTTACTTTCAATGTATAGAGTGTACCAAAAAAATGTGACGAAGTTACTTTGTGGTAAATGTATATACAACAACCCGACAAGAGCTCTCTAATTTATAAAAACCAGGGGGCCTACTCAGAAAAGGAAAATCAAAGTTCCTGATTCGTTTTCGTGCAAAACAAACACGTATGTCGCTTGCAAATGGTAAGCGTTTGCACGTAAACGAATTAGAAACTTCAATTTCGTTTTTACGAGTACGGGCTCAGGTGACTCATGACCATGAGTATGGTGTCCTCCTAGTTGAATTTTGGCCTCGACGGCCAGTCACGATGGAGACTAGCCGTCTGACACTTCAATGCAGATTTGAACCCCCGTACACTCGACTTCGTTCCATCCTTTATGATTGAAACATCCTGTATAGCCGTGTGGTGCCGGCTTAGAATTTGCACCACCCCAAGTCTTCCCGCAGTTGTCGGAAATTTAAACGAATCTATCGCATTCACGATTCTGTAACTGTTGCGATCGTTAAGACTAAAATATATTTGACGACGTCAGTGGCGCAGCGGGCGAGAGTCCGCCTGCGACGCAAGAGGTTGCGGGTTCGATTCCCGCCTCTGAACAAATTTGTGTACGCTCTGCAGAAATTTGTACGTTGGTCTGGGTGTTTTCTATGTATAGTAAAAAAAAATATATCTATCTATGTATATAATGTATTAAATATATCAGTTATCTAGTACCCATAACACAAGCTTTGAGTAGCTTACTTTGGGGCTAGATGGTGCTGTGTGGATTGTCCAGCATTATTATTATTATTTTTGTTATTATTTATTGACTTCGTTGCGTCGTCGTTGCGATCTTTAAGAAAAATAGATAGTTCTTGCTCTCTCGTAATCGCGGCTTCGCCTTATTTTAACGCAATTCCATAAACCGTTTATTTATCTCAACAGTATTGGTCCACTGCTGGACGCAGGCCTCCCCCCGATAAGCGCCTTTGTTGGCTTTTATCTCTTGGAGGTAATGCCCATAATGCCCACGCTGGGCATGCGGGTTGGTATCGCAGTTCGGTGGTAGAATTGTTCTGCAGGAGGCGCTGCTGCCCGCTCCCGGTGGATATCCCTTAGTCGCCTCTTACGACACCCGCGGGAAGAGTTGTGGTTGTGCAAATTCTAAGCCGGCACCACACAGCTATAGTTAATTTATCTATGTATAGTGAAAATAAGGCCACACTGACACATACCTATAATTTTCGCTTTCGAATTAACAATAGAGCTATGTCCATTTTGCTCTAATAATGTCTTGTGCTAATAATAGACGACTGGGGAGATGTAGTCCGTGACTGGTTTTAGGTCAATGCAGTAGGTAGTTGTATTGTTATTTTATCTGTGGCAGTTGGTACCTATTTTACTTTAGTGTTTGGATTGCTTTATGTACGTATTCCAAACAATTTAAAACGAAAATAAACAAAAAGAAATATCAAGATTTAAATCGTTAGATAAGCCCTGAGACCAAAAAACTGTGGCAATATCTTTTAACAAAATCCCGACGCGCGCACATTATGAATAGTTAAAAATAGTGTTCTTGCCAATAAACCTAACTGATATTATTGCCATTTATTGTGCAATCATATTGCACTAACATTTGTGAAAAAACATATCACAAAAACACACAAGGGTCATTCTTCGGAAATGCATTTTTTGGTTGACTTTCGTGGCACATTTTTTTTTGTTGAAATAGCACCTAATGATGAAATATTCTGAATAAAGATTTAATTTAAAATTTATCGGTAGTGGAGGGAACTTAATTGACTTAATGGTTACGAAGTAATTCAATTTTAAAAATATGGTATCCACGGAAATCAGTATTCATATCACCGAAATCAAATATATAAAAATATTGAACATTTATACGTTGAAACATACATTTTGTGTGAATTAGCATATTAAAATCAATGTAAGAAGGATATTCGGGTTGGTTTATTAATAAAATAATGTTTTTTCAGTAGGAAGTTGATGGAAAATTTCTTAAAAATATGGAGTAATTATTTTATGTTTGCAGTTTTTTTCTAAGAAAGTATAACAAACATTTACACACTCTTAAGTCAATACAGTAAACATTATTTTTTTATATTTTTTTGTGTTTAATTTTAATTATTAGAGGAAAATCTGCTTCTCTCTAGCAGTTCGTTGTTGACGAAGATCTAATTCACTAACTGATTGTATCTTCCCTTCTTTCTTCTTTCGATAATACCGCTGCCTATCTTTTTCTTTCTGCGAGGAATAATAGGGTTTAAAGTATAAAATTGCCGTTTTATTGTAATAGGTACTTCGAATTGACATAGAACCTTCATGGTTTGAGATTTTTGAGCGAAACTCTTTTTACGTGGTACCTATGAGGTTCTTCTTTTAAAAAATGTGCAACATTCGATTATCGACTTCCAGTTGTATTTTTTTTTAGCTTAGACAAGAAAAATGAATACTTCGAAAATTCGAGTGATTTTTGAATACGAGTTCCGACGCGGAACTAACGCGGCAGAAACAGCTCGCAATAACAATGTTGCGTTTGGAGAGGGGACTGCTAATGAACGCATCGTGCGATTTTGGTTTAAACGCATTCGTGATAGAACGTTTGATTTGAAGAACGAACCACGTGAAAGACCGCCCACACAGGTGAATAAAAATGAATTGAAAGAAATGGTTGAAGCCAATCCGAGCCAAACTACCCAGGAATTAGCGGCATGGTTTAACGTTAACTTACCAACAATATTGACTCATTTGCGTCAAATCAATAAAATAAAAAATTGAAAACGGGTGCCTCATGATTTGACTGATTTGCAGAAAGAAACGCGTGTTGAAACTTGTTTTGCCTTGTTGAATCGATACAGAAATGAAGAAATATTGGATCGAATTGTGACATGTGATGAAAAGTGGATTCTTTACGATAACCGTTCGCGAAAAATGCAATGGCTGACCCCAGGTCAAACGCCGCAATAGTGTTCTAAAGCAAAGCTTACCAATAAAAAGGTAATGGGTAACTATTTGGTGGTCTCAGCATGGTGTTATTCACTATAGCTTTCTCCGATCTGGTCAAGCAATAACGGCAGATGTCTAATGTGCCGAACTCCGAACAATGATAGCAAAACTAGCAGTGAAACAGCCCCGACTCATGAATCGATCTTCATCATTATTGCTCCATGATAGCGCGAGACCTCATACAGCACGTGAAACGGCTTTAACTCTACAATAACTGCAATTAGAAACCATTCGACAACCTCCGTATTCGCCAGACCTCGCTCCAACGGACTACCATTTTTTTCCTGATTTGGACAAATATCTACGTGATAAAAAAAATTCTTCTCAGGAGGCAGTACAAAATGCTTTCACACAGTTTGTCGAATCTAGATCACTAGAGTTCTATCGCAAGGCATAAATGACCTTCCTATTAGATGGCAGCAGTGTATAGATAATAATGGTAATTGTTTTGATTAAATAAAAATGTTATATAAAAAAAAACTAATTAAAATTTTTCAATACAAATCGGCAATTTCATACTTTAACCCCTAATATTTCTCTAGATTAAGCTTGATTCGGGCTCTCTTCCGTCTTTCAGCCAATATTTTTGCAAATAAGCGATCTTCTCGTGAGTAGACCATATTCCCAGCGCACTCACTGAAAAAACATTATTAAAATTAACAATATAAAAATGTTAATCGACCTGCAGATTAGGTTTTCGTTGTTTTAAATGACATTTCGTGTACTTTTTGTCCACGGAAAACACGAAAATCAATACCACGAAAATCAAAAATATGTACAAAATCGTACATTATTTCCTAAATTGCTGGTATATATTACTTTGGTATCTGCAGTCGAAATTAGGAACCTAAAAGGCATCTGTTATTACAATCATTAAAACAATAGGATTAGTATGAACGAATTTAAATTCTACATGGTAATCAACACTTGCGGTATACCAAGCCACGGAAAGTGATTACTTACCTTAATAACAGATGGACGCGGAGTCATAGAGATGTGTTGTCCTCACCACTGATGGAGCGCCACTGATAGTTTGTCTCGGTCTAACAACTATTCACGCAATTACTAAAGTACAGTTTATATGAACAAATTAGTGCGCGCCAGGGGTATCAACGCCAAACGTCGGACGCAAAGTTATCTAGTTGTAACTTATCAACTAAAACTTATTTTTGCAAAGTAATAGTGTCAGTTAAGCTAGTAACTATCTGTTTATTTGTGAACCTGTGTGAAATAGTGCTATTATTAATAGGAGATAATATAAAAATTTATTAACACTCGAACATGAGGTCCGGACGCACCACGAAAGTCAATATTTCCAAGGTTTTTATTTATTTTTTCTTATTTAGAATAAGAAAATTAAAAAACTAAAAAAGGCCACCCCCATTACTTTTGTCTAACCTAACACCTAAAAAAACATCAAAGGGCTAGGGATACTTTTTGAATTTTTTTTCGAGCCGGACACGTATTTTTGAGCCTGCTGAGAATTACCCACAATACACTGATTCCAAATGAGCGAGCTCACTCATTTCGCTTGGCAACAACACGGCGCGGTCTCACTACGGAAAGGGCCTATCTAATGATTCAAATCTTTGTTATTATTAAAGTATGAAGTTCTCTGACAATGCAACGATATGGTTTCATCGAGCTGGTGTGATGATGCAGACAGAAGGTGGCCATACGAACGAAACGACGTAACCTCATCAAGGTTGGGCACATTGGAATTGACTTCCCAAGCACTTTGGTAGAAGATTGTTTATAAAAAGTTTTTCTTAAATATTAATATTATTTCTGTTTTTGTGTGCAATAGTGTTATCTATCTAGATAGGTCATAGATATCCGTGGGATAGACAGATGGTAGACAGATCCGACAGAGAACCAAAGTTATCGATATAGCTCAAAGAATTAGCAAGCTGAAGTGGCAGAGGGCCGGCCATATCTCGCGAAGAACCGACAACCGCTGGAGCAAACGTGTTCTTGAGTGGAGACGGAGTGGAGACGGCAAACGTAGTGTAGGACGCCTTCCGGCCAGGTGGGATGACGATCTGCGAAAGACTGCAGGCAGATGTTGGATACGGCAAGCTGAAGTCAGGGCGCTATGGCGCTCATTAGAGGAGGCCTATGTCCAGCTGTGGACTAATTTAGTCTGATGATGATGATGAGACAGTTAAGTCCCGGGTTGGCACCATAGATGTCAGTAAAATTCGGGAGATTAGGTACTAGCGTCTCGAAAGTGGAAGGCTCAAATTAGGTCCAATTAGGTCCACCCATCTAAGTCATAGTCGGCGCCGCCGCCGGCGTTCGTGTTTCAAGTGCGTATTGTTGTCTCGGTCGCACTTCGGTCTAGGTACGTCTTTCCATCTTTGTTGTTCATTAGGTAGGTATATTGCAAAAGATTGGACATAGCGTCTCTTTGCATTTAGTTGTAACACAACACAGGCCATTTTTTGAGTTAGCGCTGGGAGAACGTACCATATCTACAGAATTTTACTTAGATTTTAGTGGATAACCCAAGTAACACAGAAAGCATTTTAACAAACGAATTATAAACTTATGTAGAACTTAAGGTCCGTATAAAATCTTATATAAGTTCACCGAGTATCTTGACGCATTATATAGGCATTTGAAAACCATTACGATGCTGTAAACCGTATAACGGTAGGATAATGGCATATCAAAATGCTTCTGTGAAGCCTTTAGTTTTAGTATAGCAAACCACAACGCAGCTGTACAACTTTTAGCTGTTTTTAGAGCCTTAGGGTCTATAATGGCATTTTTAAGTCGTAAGATAATGCTTAATGCTGCTTAATAGCATAAACTTTTTCCATTATAATGCACCGCAAATCTGTTATACAGCTTAGTGCTGTTTTAATGCCTTTTGTTGTGTAATAGCACTTTTAAGTGGTAAGTAAAAGCCTAATATTGATAAACAGCATAAGCGTGAGTCAATGTAATGCTTGAATTTTTAAAGACCAACTCAATTCTGTTGTACAGCTAATAGCTCTTCAATCAAACACACGTGAGTTATTGTAATGCGTAAAGCTGGTTAAACATTAATTTTCCGGAATTAGTAAAACCAATTGTCTTGGAGAAAAGAATATAATGCACATAAAACAAGAGCAATTTTTATAGTGGACGTATGATATAATAATATATTATTAATTTAACTATGTGTGTTGCCTAACTGTGTGTGTATAACGATAATGTTATGCTAATAAAATGATTAAGTTGATTTCATTGTACGTGTAATTAATATGCACAACAAAACGATTCATGCGAAGTGAGTTGAAGTGATATTAAAGAAGGTTCCGTAGGTTGCCAAAATCTAGTAGGACCTGTCAATATAAAAAATATCATACGGAATAATATAATAATAATATAATACGATACGGAATCCTCGTGTTTTGAAACAAAATCTTTTGTAGCGAATAGTGAATATATTCAACAAAATCGTGTTCATTCCTGTCCGCTTGATGCTGAAAATGAGATAAGACCTGAGAGCTCCGACGAAAGTGAAGATCACAGTGATATTGTTCTTGATCCTAGAGACCTACAATGTAAATTAGTATGTTTGCATCATCATGAAAATATGTATTTCATACCGCTATTGCATACGTACCAATAAAAAACATTATTTAGTACTTAAGTTTTTTTTATTTACGTAGATTTGAGAGTAATAATTAAGAATAACAATTTAAGTATTAAGTTTATTATATTTAAGTATTATTTATATTAAGTTTTGACATTAATGTACCGTTATTTAAGTATAAAAAAATATTTAATGATATAGTTTGTAAATAACGTTTATATATTGATATATATAAACGTTATTTAATTATAAAGATTGCTCATCTTTAATTAATTTCCACTGTATCTATTTAGGCGGCCACCACAAGCTATCATTTTTCTCCCACAAAGAAGGTACAATAACTAGTATTGTTTTCCCTCTCTCTATCGTCTGTACTATTTTGTATGGCATTGTACGGTTGGTACAAAAAACCTGAAAATAAGGAAACAATATTATTAGAAAGCATCAACCATTAAAAAGATATTAGTGCGTACTCTGAAGTTTTTGACCATCCTAAAGTGTACATTTGATGGCTACTGTACCTAACTACCTACACTACACCGAGAATGAAGTAAATAACGGTCCTTTTTATAAACTAATTGCGAAAAATATCTTAATGACATAATCGAATAAAACTAGGTAGCTACTTTCACGGATCTATCTAATGAACGGATTCAAGTGGTACAAAAATTCTGAAATGGGTCATATTGTTTTGCTCAAGGATCCCTAAAATTCTGTTCATTTAATGGCATTATTTCAGTCTACATCAAGTCTGCTGGTATACTGGTGAACCCGTATAGAACTACTTTATTGACAATGGCACTACAGTGGTTCATCAAAAGCCTTCTCTCTGGCCTTTGGCTTAATAATTGTTCACGTATGAGTATTTATGGTGCTGGCGGCATTAATTAGCCTGTTTATAGGCTCACCGGATTGCTATAGACAGACACCATTTTGTAAATATCTTATAACCAAAAAATATTATAATTCGGACCTATTTATAAAAGCCATAAACCTATATAATAAAAATATAACTTAGTTATTATACTGTCCAAACATTACTATTATGTTAATTATGCCAAATTCGTTCACTACAAGGAATACACAATTTTTTAGGTTATTTCACACATATCTGTATCTAACATTTCATATCAAAACCATAAAATATCGAAGGCGCGTGAAAATTGCCAATGAAAGTTATATAGACATTTACAATAAACTAAATTGCGCAGTAATATTTGAAGGCATAAATACCAAAAGAGTCAAAAACTTACCAGTATTATAAATTTCCACACTATTTTTATTTTAAATTGCCACTCACTCAGTCTTGCTTGACCATCACCGTCCATATTATATTGTACAACAAATTATATCATTTGTACCGTGGTATTAGAGTTGTTTTTGCAGATGTAGGGTTTATTTAAGTTCTAACTGTGAACACTTAAATTGCTCCAATCATTCTCTTACTACACTCGAATGCTAGTCTAATGCTTTTGTAATGCAATTAATATCTTCATTATCAATAATATTGCTAGTATAATGCTACTGTATTGCGATTGGCAACTACATTGACCTCATTAATGCTTCTCTAATGCGATTGATATTTTCTTTGACCACAATAATGCTAATATAATGCGCCTGTAATGCAATTATACAACTATTGTGAACCTATTTAGGATTTAAAGCCGTATAATTTGTGCCCAAATAAGCATTACAGTAGCCGTATAGCAGTTTGTAATGCTACTATAGTTCTAACTCAAAATGCGAAAACGATACAGGCATGCTGTAAGACGGCCGTTATACTGCTTTGATGTGTTACTTGGGTAATTTTACCTACTTATGTATATAGACAATTTATTTATTTATTTACTATACAAAATCCACAGCCCTTAAAAGCTAAAAAATACAGACTTACAAACTAAACATACGACCAATAAAGGATTTACTTTTTATAAATTAAAGAGTTATACATTGACGATGACTCTACGCTAAAATAATTTTACTTAAAATATATTTAAACTAAAAATATCATAAGGATATTTAATATACAAACTAAAATAATAAACACAAAGCTCATAGTTTTAACTGTGCCAATCTTTGTAAAATGTTATTAACTTTTCAATAGCTAACTATAACTCAATTATGTCTAAGCTCTACATATGCAGCTTCTTAAAAAAAAAATTAAATTGTATATCATAAATATTTTACATTATTATATTATAAGGTACTAATATCAAGATTTACATAGTATAATGAGCATAACCATAAATACTTAGTCTTTACATGCACGGGTCTGACTCTACCACACCTGCAGGGCCATATTTAACCTGCTCTAGATCATTCAAGACTTGTAGAACTTCACGTTTAAACGCGGGTTTACTTATATTGATATAAATACTAAGCAGATTAGTTCTAACAGAATTATCTTCTCACACGTCACTTCTCAAGGACCGTGCCTGAAAACCAGCGCAGTATTCAATACTGCATCATGCCGCGAGACAGGGACCCATTTTACCCTGGACCATCTCTGTAAATATAAGTATCTACCTACCTACATATTAAATAAGCTGTTAACTGTGTGGTCTTCTGCCTAAAATAATTTACTTGTACGTAGACACGTGAGTGCCTGCTAATGTGTTTTGTTTTGGGTAAAATAAATTATTTCTCTCTCTCTCTCTCTCTCTACTTATTCCTATTATATATTATTTTTATTATTATTATATACTTATTGTTCCGTTGGTCTGGGTGTTTCCTATGTATAATAAAAAATATCTATCTATGTAGTGTATTGTATTAAGTATATCAGTTATCTAGTACCCACAACACAAGCTCTGCTTAGCTTGGGGCTAGATAATGCTGTGTGAATTGTCCAGCATTATTTATTTATTTATATATGGTTGGCACACATCCTGAATTTGCCTATGTTCGAAGTTTCCGTAAAATGTGCCCCAAGGCAAAGATACCTTCGAATTGAGACAGTAATCGCACAGCTGGCAATGTGGTAGTACTTTGCTTACCAGACGTTGTAAATCACGGCGCGCCCGATAATGACTTATTTAGTAATGTCATGATATAGCAATGCCTACAGTCTATCTAGACCATTTTAGTACTTACCTAACTACTAGCTTGTACGCCTTGCTGTGTTCCCTGCCTTATTAGGTAGCAAACATACTTAAGGCGCACTTCGGAACAAATTTGTGTACGATCGCCAGAAATTTGTTCCGTTCGTCTGAATGTTTTCTATGTATGTATAATAAAAAAAAACTATTTATATAATGTATTAAATATATCAGTTATCTAGTACCCATAACATAAGCTTTGAGTAGCATACTTTGGGGCTAGATGGTGCTGTGTAGATTGTCCAGCATTATTTATTTATTTATATATGACTCAAACAAGGGCCGCTGCCTTTCCTTTCTTATACATTAAACAAATGAATTTTTAAAAGTCCATTGTATAGTTTATGAAACCTATCATAAGCTTAGTTTTAATTCCTCTGAAATAGTTTAGTTTCGTATAATTTTGACAGAGAAGCGAAAACAGAGGTATGTGGCCACCAAGAGCAACTTAGCTATTCTCCATATAGGAAATAATAGAAAAATATTTTATGGGCATTAAGAAAAAGTAAACACAATGGACTATTAGAAATTCCTTTCAATAACTCCATTATAAAAAAGAGAAGGCAGAGGCACTAGTTTGAGACATACATGCGCGTTAATGAAGCGTTTTCCAAATAATTTGAGTGTTTAGAAAATCAAAAACGTTCAGACTTATTTTTTTATTTTTAGCGGGAAAGATCGCAAAGTCTCATAAGATGAGACTTAAATTTGTTTAGAAAATAAAAAGCGTTCTGACTTAGGAAGAGACTACCCGCTAAAAATCTTGTAATGTTTATGATTTCATGACATCGTTTTGATTGTTAGTGTCTTATGGGTTATCTTCTGTGACGTCACCAAACGGCTCTGTCGGAAGGCCAGCGTTGGTTGTAACGTGTTAACAACTAGCTCACGCTGAGACAGAGACCGTTTTGTGACTCTAATCGACAGAAGCTGTACTATCTTTTATTTTATTTTATACATGTTTGTTGATAGAGTTACAATTCAAATATTATCATTCTCATTCTCAAATATTTTCATTTCCGACTCCTACGTCACTTGACCTCGTGGTGTAGTTGTTTACCACATTCCCGTACTGAGGGAAGGATGCCGGTTCAAGTCCCGTCGAAGTCGGAAATTTTTTGCGATATTATTTGAATGAAATATGTTCGTGCGCAATCCAGTTTACTATAAAGATTCATACAAGGCGCAGCTTCAAAATCGCGGTTGTGTGGTAGAGGCTAATTTATTACTTACGAAGTAACATTACATAATCTATGGTAATACTACATTGCAACGGCGACAATGCCTTATTGGCGACCTCTGTGGCGCAGGGGGCGAAGGTTCGCCTGCGACGCAGGAGGTTGCGGGTTCGATTCCCGCATCGGGACAAATGTTTGTACGATCTGCAGATATTTGTTCAGGGTGTTCTGGATGTTTCTATGTATAATAAAAAATATCTAACTATGTAGTGTAGTGTTTTAAGTATATATAGTATATTTTAAGTTATCTAGTACCAACAATGTACTAGAACAATCTAGTGGCAACATCTCTGGTAGGACTCTGTCGTTTGTCGATTGCTCTTTGAGCTCCCTGCGTAAAGGTCCTTTACGCAGGGAGAGGCAACATCTCTGGTAGGACTCTGTCGTTGTTGCTTAGCGCTCTCTGTGTCAAGGTCGAGTATTGTTGAGGTGTCCTGATGATGTCTCGTGGAGAGACGAAACTAGTTAACGACTTACTTTTGATGAGTTTTTTCATTGTGTGGTTGGTGTGGTCTTTTCTTTCGCAAATTAAGTTAGGTAGGAGGGTAATTTACTTAATTTAATTAAATTTAAGTCTATTGTTTACTTTCTCTGATTGTAAGAAGGAACAATTTGTGGGAGGGCGGGCGGTACCGGTACACACAAATCACATTTTGTTAGATCTTGTCGGAAGAGGTTCTGCGCGGAATTGTTACTAAATATTGTTTCATCCTAATATTATTATCTATACACAAAAAAAAACTAAACGAAAATCGGTTCATCCGTTTGAGAGCTACGATACCACAGACAGATACACAGACAAACACGTTAAACTTATAACACACGTCTCTTTTTGCGTCGAGGGTTAAAAAATATACATCAAAAAGTTACTCAGATGAACAGAAAAATGAACAGAGGCTCAAAGACGTAGAGAGTAGCTTCATTATTCGTCGCAGAATCGCCACGTAGAATGCTTAGATTTGATTGGCATGGACACGAAGCAGTTGTACATGTAAAGACGGTGGCGTATTACTATATACATATTATTTGTAGGTTATATGTAGGTAATAAAGTATGTAGTGTAAGTATTATTTTCTTTTTTTTTCTGGTGCGACCGTCTATTGTGTTCTTACATGTCCAGTCCATCCCAAGGTTGCCCGGAAGAGATCGCTTATAGCAATAAGGCCGCCTTTGTACTTCATCTACTCTTAACATTTATTTCTGTATTGTTATTTGTCTTTGTGTGGTACAATATAGTATTATCTATCTATCTACATAATAAAAGTTTGAGTTAAAATTCTCTACTGAAGATTTTACTATATTTTCATCGTCGAACATGAACTTGCGATGTTTCCAATTCAAAACCGCTTGATTCGGGTCACCGTTACATTTTTCCAGGGACTATCAACGTTGGTAAAAAACCTGCAAGAGAAACAAACACGACGTGTTAATTTTGCTTTTGACTGCTTTCCCTTAATTATTTACTGATATAAGCTTAGCTTTGCTTAGTTTTAAGCTAGATATAAAATAAATAAAATAAAACCTCAAGTGCGAGTCGGACTCGAACACTAAGAGTTCCGTAAGACCTTGTTTCTTGCCTCATAATTCTAGGTCTACGGGAAGTAGGTACCCTACAGGTTTTGGTCCATGGCGAGCATTAAAAGTAATTTTTTTAGTGAATAAATTGAATATTTATGGTTTTCGGATACTTTCCTTTATTTGTGCTATAAGACCTCGCTTTGCTGCTCACCAAATTTCATGATTCTAGGTCTACGGGAAGTACCCTATAGGTTTTGTGTTCATTGTGATTCCCTCGGAAATTTCAAAATATTCGGACATAAACGGTTGTAACTTTTGAGTGCGTTAACTTCGAAGTTTTATTTATATCGCGGCCTGTGGAGGTTAAGGACTTGAATATTTGACGTTAATTTCAACTCGATACGTGTCGATCCGTCAATGCATTCCTGAGAAAAGGGGGTTGACAGACGAAGAGACAGACAGATGGAAAACAAAGTGATCCTATAAGGGTTTCTTTTTCGTTTTGAGGTACGCAAAAAGGAGTTAATTCATCAAAACTATATCTAGGTTATAAATGATCTTAAAATAATTACTTACACTTGAAAATACAAAACAAAAGACACTTTTAAAATAAGATATCGCTAAGCTAACTCTGGTTTCAGTCCAGAATTATCCAAGTAGGTGAGTTATACTCATTTTCAAACCTTACCTTTGCTTCTTTCTTTATTATTTACCATCATCATTTTTATTTTATTTTGTATAGACAGTACTTATATATATATATATATATACTTATAACGAGAGACAATAAGAATTTTCTTAGACCAGTAAAGTCTCCACTATAAACTTTACAAATTACAACCCGTTTGCACTATTTACGGGTATTTTGTTAACACTTTGTGTCCTAAGGTTTTTTGTTATTATAGTGGGTAACTCCACACTAAGGGTCTACCCTATATAATAAACTAAATAATATCTTTGAAATAAGAAAATAAATAAGATATAAATAAAAAAATATATCCTTATAATAAACCAAATAATATCGCAAAAATCCTAACCTAAAACACCTCTCGTCAAACAAACTAAATGTAGGTAACTTTAGTCTTTGAACAGGATTCTATTAGCTTCAATGTTTCCCCTGTAGGTGGAGCTAACGGCGCTAGACTCCGTAGGAAGTCCCAAAGATTTTCATCTCCTACGTCACTTGACCTCGTGGTGTAGTGGGTTAGCACATTTCCGTACTGAGGGAAGGATGCGGGTTCAAGTCCCGTCGAAGTCGGAAAATTTTTGCGATATTATTTGATTTCTTAGATTTTGTGTCCTCTTTCCGTTTGTGCTGAATCCAGCGGTCCATTATCATCTAGCAGGTATAGCGTGCTTGTACAGTTGGCCGCAAGTTTCACGGGCGAGCGAGCGGCGTCGGGTTACAGGCTGACTGTATCCTGCACCTGACGCTGGTATGGTACAAAGTGTGGACGGCGACAGTTGAATTTAGCTTACCTCGCCGCTCTTGTAAAGCCCGATTAAACTCTTTTTTTTACACCTACGGTCGATACGCATAGCTGTGTGGTGCCGGCTTAGAATTTACACCACCCTATTTCTTCCCGCGGGTGTCGTAAGAGGCGACTAAGGGATATCCACCGGAGGCCGGCAGCAGCGCCCCCTGCAGACTAATTCTACCACCGAACTGCGATCTCCAACCCGCATGCCCAGCGTGAGGATTATGGACATTACCCCCATGTGACAAAAGCCAATAAGGCGCTTATCAGGGGGAGGCCTGCGTCCAGCAGTGGACCAATACAGGCTGTTGAGGTTGATTTTACTTAGAGCTGTATTTTTTTGGGCGGAAGCGATCTTTTGATCGGACCTACATAGGTACTCGTGAAAACGAAAATCGAAATATCTGATTATTTTTCGTGGAAATGCTATCTTGATTAACCTTTGAAATAGGTTTTGCCCAAAACGAAGCAGGTCTACTTTGAAAAACTAACGAAGTTGACGGATAATGTCGGATCGCGTTAAACGAAAGACGGCCGATCCGTTCTTTCGATGATCTTGCTGTGAAAATGATTCTGACATTTATTTTTATTGTTCTGAAACGAAAGGTGTCAGTTGGTGACGCGCCCGAAGCAATTTGGTGGTAAGATTTCGTGCAATACGATGTCATCCGTCATCTTTGTTCGTTTTTTCAAAGTCTACTTTGAAAAACGGAGGTTTACCTCCTGATACATCGCTTTTCGCTTACAGAGTGGGTCCACATTTAAAAAAATGTCATAACCGTTATTAACTGACAAAAATCAGATCCCACTCGATCCCTTGAATTAGGAATATCGAAAAGGAATTAGATGAACTGAATCTTATTATAATATTAAAATAACAAATTTCTGTGGCCAACAGAGTTTATGTACCTACTAACTTGAGCCATAATTAAAACTATAGCGACCTACATATACATCTATGTACATATTTGCTATAAGTAAATAATTTAAATGGGAATAGAGATTAACATAATTATCCTACTAATATTATAAAGCCGAAAGTTTGTGAAATCTGAAGTTTTGTTACCTAGGATCTCCAAAAATACTGAACAGATCAAGATGAAATTTGGCGTACGTTTAGAGCAAACCCTAACTTAGATATGCTACTTATTATACCGAAAATACGCGTGCGAAGCCGCGGGCAGAAGATAGTACACACGTAATACTTCATTCGAATGACAACAGAAAAGCCAAACCCATCTCCTCTGCCAACCGCTTATGCCTCACACCACGTTTCTTCATGCTCCCGTGTTCCTCAAACCCGAGTGATTTTCACTTTGAGCTGATTTATTAGCTCGAAGATATTTTGACATCTCACTAGAGGAAGCAGCTCTCGAGTTTGATCTAAATGTTGCTAATTATTAAATCAATTTACTAACTTAAATAGTATTTTGATTAAGTTAAGTGCAGTGACAGCATCAAAATGTATGATGATGTTTTAATATAGACTTGAATTGATTATTATATATTTTTCTTGGAAAATATGTTTACTTTGGCATAAGATTAATTTATAATATAGTAACATCTGCCCGCGGATTGGAACGCGTATTTTCGGTATTTTAAGTAGCCTATTAACTAAGGTAGGCTTTGCTCTAAACGTACGCCAAATTTCATCATAATCTGTTTAGTACTTTTGGAGATCCTAGGTAACAAAAATTCAGATTTCACAAACTTTCGTTTTTATATAATTAGTAGGATTGTTTATTTTGTTTTGCTTGGTTTGTTTTGACAGACACTCACAGTAGCATTGGTCCATCAGTTCAAAGTCGCTCAGCGAGCTATGGAATAAGCTCGGAGTCTCTCTGAAACTAAGAACATAGCTCAGCAACTGCGACGATGTCGTCGGACCGACGATATTGTCGCAGTTGCAGAGCTATGTTCGTCGGAACAACGACATTTACGCAGTTGCAGAGCTACGTTTGGACTTTCAGAGAGACTCCGAGGAATTTCCATAGCTTGCTGAGCGACTTTGATGGACCAAAGCTACGGTGAGTGTCCACTAAAACAAGCCAAGCAAAACAAGATTACTAATATATGAATTAATCATCAATCAAATCATCGTTTGAATGGTGTCGTAACTCCGTCTTGCGTGGCTTCGCGAAACTCGACAACCTTTGTTATTCTATAACCTAAACTATCTACATATTATATTTTAACTCAATCGGTTAAGGCCAGGTATTCCTGCAGCAGTAGGCGTAAGGGAAAACGCGCGCCTGCCAAGCCGCCGTCGCGCTCGTGTTTTTTGTAGTTATTTAAACATGGTGATTAAGAAAATCATTTTATCAAGTCAAACTCTGCGAATTTGTTTAAAAATATTAAGTGTCCTTAGTTGAGTACAAAAAAAAAGTGTGATATCAGTAGTTCGCTAGTCATAGTATTGAAAAAACGTTAGAAAAAGGGGTAACTTTGGGATTTTTTTCCATCGAGTGAAGTTCATTAGATTTTGTAATTGAATGCGACTTTGACTAGACTAGATCCTTATGTAATAAATATCTTTTTTCCAGAATTTAAACACTAGTTTCTAAGTCTCAGATGATTTTCAAAATCACAAAAATGCGGCCTCTGCTGGCCTACCCAGCCTTAAGGTAGTTACGGATATACGTAGAAACACTCCCCAGATTATCAGCGCTCCAAGCTGTAAGACCTTGCCCACTGGCACTTCAGCTTGCTAATAATTCTGAGAGCTATGTCGGTGATTTTATTTCTTCTCGGAACTCCGAATTCCGAATTCTATCACCTGACTTCGAGAGAGATATGCAGAGAAACTCAGAGAATACTCTCTCGAGGTCTTTAATCAACCGGCTGGTTATATTCTGAATATCAAGTCTCAAATATCAGAAAAATAGGAAGATTATTGCGTGTTTTAAAATTAATTTTAAACTATGCACGCGAGTGTCACTCAGGGAGGTGGGGATCCAAACTAACTGGTGCTTATTCTGTGGTTCGCCAGAGTAATTAAGAAGTAAGGGGGTTACTATGGTAATCCGTTTTTATCTCGAATGATCGATTGTTCTCACTTTTCATCTAAATAAAGAAAACCTAGACTAAACCAAATTTTTATATTTATTTTTCTGTCTTAAACGAGGTAATGAGTGTCTTTTTAATGACCTATGTGACATAGCGGGCGAAGGTCGCCTTGAGATGCAGTAGGTTGTGGATTCGATTTCTGCCTCGGGACAAATGTTTGTACGATCTGCAGATATTTTTTCCGGGTGTTCTGGGTGTGTGTGAGCTGTGTGGATTGTCAAGCACTATTTTAAAGACTGATGAATGGCTTCGGATGAAACCTGCGTTTTCGATAGCTGGCAGGAGCGAGTGGATTTTGTCAGTTCTCTATGGAACGTATGCACATCGCAGTAGATTATAATCTGCTGTCAAAAATCCAATCTTGCTTCCCATGTGGTGAAGAATTGGAAATTGCTCTTCTTTGATATTATTTCAAATACCGAAGCGACTGAAATCAAAAATATCACTTTATTTCCGTGTCAGTGTTTAATTTCATTATTTAACCCTTTCTAAGAGTAGGTAGGTATATTTATTGTATTTATGGAAATAAAAAGCTTTTGATATTGCTGTTGCTATTAACACCTCTCACTCAGCTAATGATGGATTCTACTTGCTTCCGCTTAATCGCCGCGAATATTGTGGAATGCGTTCGAGTTCCCGTTGTAATAAAATTAGCGTACAGTCGAGCAGTCGCTGTCGCGTGTCAGTGACGTCACCGTACGTTAGCGCACATCATGTCACTTAGTTAGCAGACGCCAGGAGTTGGGAGATCAGCACGAGATAATGTTGTCGCTTTCGGTTTAGAATGTCCAGAGAACCCCTACGTGATAAATTTAAAGAAATAAACATAAAGATAAAGAGATTTATTTGAAAAAACATATGTATAAATAGATAACAAATAATATGGGAAAAAAACATGCTTGACCGTTTACGGTAGAGAGATGACATGCAACATTAAAAACTATCTACAATTTAAAACTTTTAAATCCATCATGATTATTATCATTATAGTAATTTACAACGGGATATTTACCATGATTTGAGTTCCAATATTTCGGCAAAATTTCATACGCAAGATCACGCTGAAAGCACTGCGAGTGAGTTTTATCTACGTAGTATCGGACTATCGAGTAGTATTTTCAATTTATCACTAAAAAGTTCGTCAAATTGATAATGTTTTAATTATCAAAGGTTTTTTAAAGGTTTGATTATTCAGGTTTCTGTACAATTTATGTAACTTTTTATATATTTAGGAGCAATACTAACAATACTTTTCTCCATATTTTGTTCACTTCAATCTTTTTAAGGTACCGGAACCCTAAAGAAGCGAACAAGAACCTTTACCTTGTTAGTTTTCGTAGCTGGAGGGAAACTCGGTCCAAGCTTTTTTGTCGGTCCCTTTAGCCATTCATGTCAAGGAACAACAAATATCCAAAAGAAAAAAAACCTAGGTGGCACATAATTACGAAGTTTTTAAAATGATACTGAAAATAATCAGATCGGCACAGGCCCAGCACGCAACCCGCATCGAATTACTGTTGTAACTCGATCGAGACGTCATTCACGTGATAAACTCGTCAATTCAGACGTGTGATGCGATGTGATAGAGTGAAGATGTTACAACTTAGTGATGTACTGTGCGTTTCTTCATTGACCAGCCCGGCCTGGCACCCGACTTCGACAGTACTCAACGGCAATTGTAATTATTGTCATAATAATATATATTAGCCAAATTGTGAACTAATTGCGAAAGTCAAAGAATTCAGAAACTTAACCCTCAAAATTATAACTTTTACTTATCAAGATCATTTAAACTTCGTCTAAGCAACTTCATAACATTTTGTAACCGAAATCAAACCGTAATTCAATGCCATAACGACTCAATTTAAGGAACACACAACATTTAACAGTATAAAGGTACCTTAATAACTTTACGAACTCAATTTCCGAAGAAGTCTCACTTTCATTTGTTAGGTTTAGCACTTGGATACCCATGTTTTAGGGTTCCGATACTAAATGGTTAAAATAGAACCTTTTGAATTTGTTTCTGTAGGTATGTTGGTTTGGTTCACAATCTTAGACAGCTTTCTTTTAAATAGAAATAAATTCTAGAGAGTACTTAATAGTCAAATGGACTTGTACCCTTCGGGTAACGGAACCCTAAATATCACATTCTCAGGAAAATATTTAAATAAACTGAAAAATTATATGTAAGTAGGTAAAATGCACGCCAAACCATAAAAGAAAAAATACCTTTTTGTTTTCAGCACACGATAAATAAGAATTTCGAAATAAATCTTCTCTTTACATAAACATGAAATGATTTCGTACCGGAAGACACGAGTACTAAATTGACTACACCGGAAGTACGTTTACCGCCGTGTCTTTGATAGCCAATCAGCGTTTCGGGAAATTATCGTTTTTACTTTGGTTTTGCCTATTTCGGGGAAAACGGTTTTGATTAGAAAATATTTACGGAGGTGCCTTTAATTAAAGGAAGAGTAAAAGATATAATAGAATAGAATAGATAATCATTTACCTTAATTCAGAAAATACACAAAATAAATGGGTAATATATTTATCTGCATTATTATTATACTGGACAATTCACACAGCATCATCTAGCCCCAAGCAAATCAGAGCTCGTGATAAGGGTATTAGGTAATTGATATAGGTACTTTATACATTACATAGCTAGATATTTTTACTAAATATAGAAAAAGCCCAGAACACCCGGAACAACTATCTGCAGATTGTACTATTTAGTCCATTTGTCCTGAGGCGGGAATAGAACCCGTAACCTCCTGCGATGCAGGTAGAGCTTTGCTCACTGCGCCACAGAGGTCATTTGATCGCTACAAATAATGACCATTGATTGTTATTTAGTTTTAACTAGCTGCGCCCCGCGACTTCGCCCGCGTGGAAATGATACATATTTCCGAAATTTATTGCTGAGACTGGTGAAATGATTGTGTTTTTCCGCGAACTGTGTGACGTGCAGGACCCGGTAAATAGATGTAATGTATTTACCTAGAGTGGATGAGTCTGCTCGGGAGTTTTGGTCAGTCACTTCACAGGAAACTCTTCTAGATTTGGGTTTGTCTGGGCACTGCTATAAGACACGTCTGTACTATCTGACGACCGGAAGTCGAAAAAAAGCTAATACTCAATCCTGGTGGCCAATCACAGTGCTCGAAATCTCCACTCCGCATCAGTGGAAACAGTGTAAGTGGAGCGGAGCGGACTTTCCAATAAAATATATGAACACGCGGCCCCGAGCCGGACAGAACGGAATCGAGCAGGCTGTGATGCCCATCGATGTGAGTATAATTCGGGAGATAGATTTCTCGAAAGTGGAACACTCAAATTAGGTCCAATTAGGTCCACCCACCTCAGTCACAGTCGGACCGGCGCCGCCGACACACGTGTTTCGCGTGTATTGCTGTCTCGATCGCACTTCGGTCTAGATACGTCTTTCCATCATTGTTGTTAATTAGGTAGTCCGTATATTGGTATAGATTGGAAATAGCGTGTCTTTGCGTTTATTTGCAACACAACACAGGCCGTTTGTTGAGATAGCGCTGGGAGAACGTACCATTATCTACAGAATTTTACTTATATTCGTGCTAGCCCCTCACTCTTCTTTCAAGCGTAAAGTCAAAGAGCATTACCTATATTTATGACTCTGTTGTATTTAATATTTATGTATTTATTCTATTAAATGCGTATGTAACTATAGTATTTGATAGGTCATACTATTTTATATATTGTATTAAATTATGTATCTATTTAATAAATATCTCTCCCAATAAGGTTTGCTGGAACAGAACTCTTTTTAGAGTTAAGCTTGCCTATGCCTTTATTTTTCTTGCGATATGTTTTACTTGTACTACCTATTTTGTGCAATAAAGAATTATAAATTATATCAATGGTGGTGTCGCTTGACTTCAATGGACTCCACTCCGCTCCGCTTCAATGGAAACACTTGCCACTTTTCATTGCTCTTCTCCGCTCCACTCCGCCCAGTTCCGCGCGGAAACGTACCCTAACCGCAATGTGACAATGCCAGTAAGCCGCGGTACCTCTGTTAAAGTATGATTCAAGTTATCTAGCCTCTGTAAATCCTAACTAATGCTACCCCTCGGTAAATATCCGAAAGTAGTTTGAGCTTTTATCGTTGTAAGGTTTGTGGGACAGTGAGAACTAGGGTAAACTTCAAAGACAGTTTTTACCTGAAATAACTGTCAGCATGGTGTCAATTCAGATGTTGCCAAAACTAAACTAAACTAATATGGTAGCACTAAAAATTATGCCATCCTTTTTATTTCGATCAATATGAAAAGGACGACATCATTTCTAGTGCTGTTAAATTAGTATAGTTTAATTTTGGCGACATCTGAATCGATACCAATGTATATATTTGATACAAAGTACTTTATTTCCTTTAGATATTACAGGACTCTTGAACACGTCTCAAAATTCAAATGGCATAAAACTAGGAAATAAAATATCATCCTCATTTTTTGTCACTTCAATCCTAATCTTAAGTAAAGAAAAGATGCGAACAAGAAACCTTTACCTTGTTTGGTTGTTAGCAACACTCAAGCTTTTTTATCCTCTAGTTAATCAGATATTTTGTGGTAACACTTTTTACATAGGACATTTTGAGCTGGTTAAATTTGAACCTACTAGGTTCAAAAGGTTCGTGGTTAACCCATTTACATTCACAATGAATTCGTAAAACAACGAAAGTTTTTATGGTAAAATTAGCTAACATTACCGGTGAAGTCACATAACAAACAAAAAAAACTCAATTTATATTGGGTCATCTAATTTTCCAGCCAGTGTGCCCCCATCCTTACAGTGATATCGTTGGAATGGAGATAAAATGAATTTTAGGTTACAAGTATTTTACAACTTAACTTTGAGTTGTTTGCGTTGAAAATAAAGATGGATTTGTGCACATTTAGGGCAAATAAATATATTTTTAAGTTTAGTACCTAACCTAATTTTGAAAATATTTATCACCGCATTTTCACTGCTTTTTAGGTCTTAAAAATTCTTTAAATTGTTAATTTTATTTTACTCCATCCAATTTTTAAGTGAATACTTTGACTTCTTATATGAAACTTGTAATGATGGTTGTGAATTTTATTTATTTACTCTATTCAATAGTCAGTGGGCATTTTGTCTTCTTTCATGAAACTAATAGTGATATAATTTTAATGGGACCACCTTGTATCCATTTACAAAAAAAAAAACGAATTTACTTCACATATTTCTCGATTTCCGTGATAGTAGTTTTAATAACTTACCAGCCTTCTTTATGTAAAATATACTTCATAAAATCTGCTTAAATCGAATAAGGTTTGGAAGTTTGGCACAAATATCGAGTAACAAATAAACATAAAAAACATACAGTCAAATTTAGAACCCCGTCCTTTTCCGTAGTCGGTTGAAAATTGCTTTTTTGCGCTCTCTTTGCCGTTTTACTATCAAGCTATATTTATCAATAACTTGATATATATGTAGATTAAATAAGTACTAGTGTAAATAAGGGCTGCACTGAAAAGTTGCACGAATTGCACATAGGGGCGGGGCGGGGTCAATGGCCTCGATTAGAGGTGACCGACCTCTATCAGGGGTGCAAAGTCGACGCAGAACCGTATGCATGTCTAAGAATAATATCTGACGGATCACTTGCGAAGATTTTGACCTCGGCGTTGATATGAAATGAAATGGTTATTTATTGTTGAATCTGTGTTCAAGGGATTTTAGTAAACTAGCTAGAATCAACGATTTGTCCATTAATTGTGGACGAACAATAGTTGATTAAATTTCTTTATTTGTCCATTTTAAAATTTCGTAAAAACATTCCTCTATGAGCCGCATTCAGAGTTTTGTCTTAAATTTATTAAATCAAATATTATCCCAAAAACTTTTCGACTTCGATGGGACTTGAACCCGCAGTACGGGAATGTGCTAACCAACTACACCACGAGGGCAAGTGACGAAAAACCTTGGGACTTCCTTCGGGCCCTAGCGCCGTTAGCTCCACCTAGGTACAGGGAAATAAATAAACAAATAATGCTGGACAATTCACACGGCATTATTATTATTGGGAACAATTATATTTATCCAACCCTAAGAGTAAATTATTTTAACTTGATTTCTTAGAAATTACCCTGAATGTAAGAATGAAGTAAACAAATTACCCATATGCACTGTGATAACAAAAACCTTGAATTTAATTAATAAACCTTGAGTTTAATTTAATTAAGAATTTAACCTTAAATTTGATAAATCTCTCGTATGTATTTTATTAAAAAATTATGGCCATGGTAGATCAATTTTTACTACTTAGTGCAGTTTTGTATGGGGGAATTTATAAAATGAGTAAGATCAGGAGAAATTAAAACGTGTCCCTCGTTAAGCGATGAAACGTTGGTTTTCTTCTAACACAAATAAGGTTCGTAGCTAACCCGCTTACATACGTAATGAATGTGTAGGATCGTTGATAGATTCAGTACAAATACATTTACTCGTATATAATTTGCTTTTTTAGCCTGGCGTTCTTTGAAAGAAATCGGAAAGTTAGCAGCTTCGTCGGTTAATTGCTCGATCAGCTTTTTGAAGAACACTCATGCCTTTCGGATTCAGATTATTTATTTATTTATTTATTTAGGGGAAAACCAAAGGCTTAAAAATTAACAGAATTACAAATTAATAAATACCAGTAAGCTTATAAAAGGTTTTCACGGATAGGTGGTGGCATAGTGCAATGAAAAAGACTATGAACATGATGTGACTAGTCTACACGCATCATCTTTAAAACTAAATATATAGTTCAGGTTACCTTATTGACATATACTAAAGATATAAAAAATTTACTATATACAGGTACCTACTTTAAATGCTGAGGCTACGTCAAAACACGATATAATAATATATCTTTGTTTTATATGTATTTTAAGGTTTTTTTTTAGTTATTATTATTATTTTTGTGTGAGCTAATAAATTGATTTTCTTTCTTCTTTCTTTCTTTTCTTTAATATGATAAATGCGAAAGTATGTGAAATGTGAAATTTTTGTTACTTAGGATCTCCAAAATTGAATAAGATTTAATTTGGCGTACACTTAGAACATAGCCTAACTTAAACAATGGGCCACCTTATATAACGAAAAAACGAGTGCGATGCTGCGGGCAGAAACTACAATACAAATACAAAAATACATAAATCTTTATTATGAACCAAACCAATAGTATATAGCTATAAATATCATACAAATGCTAGTAATACATAATATAATGTTTACCGTAGGTTAGTAGGCTACCTATGTACGGTTAACACAATTTTCCAATAATAATTGGTATACCCAGAAAACCTCGACAAAGTCAATGGCTTCAAACCATTGGTTTATGTATGAAAAACAGTTTGTAACCAATTTCCTGATAAGCCTTCTTTAACTCGGCCAACTTTACTCGGTCCTTTTCATAATTTAAGTAATTGGGGTGGTTACAGTAGCACAAACATGTCTGTGAACTGAACTGAACATGGATGGAGGTAAGGTTAATACAAAATGTTAGTGACATCAATCAGATATCACACTAATATTATAAATGCGAAAGTTTGGATGGATGGATGTTTGTTTTCCTTCACGCCAAAACTACTGAACGGATCGGGCTGAAATTTTGCATACAAGTAATTCTGATTCTGAAATCAAACATAGGCTTGTTTCTATCCCATAAATCAGGTCCTTTATGAAATAAATTCACCCTTATACATTTCCATAGAAACAACGCGTGCGAAGCCGCGGGCATAAACTAGTTACAAAATACTATGATGCCTTTTTTAAATCAATCCTTAATCCACGCAAAAAGTTACGGACATGCATAAAAAATATATACATACAGCCGAACATAAATCGTCCTTCTTATTTTTTTTAAGTCATTTCAAAATAACAACTGGGCGTCGAATATAAGTCCGTATTCCGAAATAGGCTTGTTTACTGTTTTTTTAAGTAGGTCTTTTATTATTAATTATTGTCCGATTAGAGGGAGTAAATTATTACCATGTTTTTTAGGACCTAGAAAACCGCAAAACTTTAAAAGCCTACCTTTCATAAACAGGAGAAAACACTGCTAGCCGTACTTATCCTATGCTAGTGACGTCAGACGGGTAGAAAACCACAGATATAATACTAGCTGCGCCTCGAAAACAAACAATTGACACTAGCAAACGTCTATCACTGTAAAAAGACAGACTACACAGCGAATTTTAATCGTATAAGATCCAACATGAAATTTGCTTAGAGGCCTATGACGTCACAAAATGGGCGACAGCGTTTTCAGAGTTTAAATTAAAAATCATTAAAACAATTTTAAATTGAAAAATGTAGTCATCTTAGACTTTTAATATCAGAAATCTATAAATAATGGTGTACTAAGTCAAATACTATAGAAAATATTTATTTATTGCGTTGATATGAGTCAAGTAGTCAATTGCACAGATATCTATGTAGAACTAGGCAGGCTTGATTGCGAAGAATTAGGTATAAGTGCTTGATGACAGCCGTAAAAGTTTAAATAGAGGCGCAGTCGAAGTTTCAATAAAATGCGACTTCCTTGTTAGGGTCAGTAGAGTTCCTTACCTTTTAAACAGTGGAGATATTTGGCATTCACGGTCCTTTTTCATGTTTATAACAATACTATGAAATGTAAAATATTTTGGGTGAGGGGTCATAACAATGTTATGACATGTAAACTATTTTGGGTAATTCTAAAGGATTCTTGACGAACCGCTTATTGGACGAAACGCGATTTGGACGAATCGCTTTTTGGACGAACTGCTAACACATCGTTAAAACGGTAATTTATTAGGAATTACACTGCTAATTAGTAATGCAATTGTTCATAGCAGTATTATAAATCCGATAGCATCTCTGTGTTTGTTAGCTTTGCACGATTCAATTTCTGAACAGATCATAATCAAAATTGCAGTTGGTAACTACCTTTTAACTCAACACATGGCCTTCAGTAGAATTCTGAACGATGAAAAGTCTTCACAGAATATCTAAAAAGGTATTAATTTTCTGAAAACTATATACTGCAATCAAAAACAACCCTTTCACGGAAATAATAGTCCGTCCACCGATTATTTAACATTTTAATCGCAGGCTAATAATAACGTCATTTCACAGTAGTCTATCGATTCTCAGTACCGATATAATATTCATAATCGAATCGCCCAGATTGTCGAGTCAAAGGGAATCGGAAAATATCGAGTGTTTTAGAGCTCACGATACGATTCGACTAACATTTCTTTAGGAAGAGTTTCTACTCTACTTAACTTACTATGCTTGTCTCGACAGAGCCTGCGCATTTGCTCTCCACGTCGAGACCGAGAGTCTCATTTTTGAAAAATATCTGAGCGTCTGGTCGAAGCGACGCGTGACCCGAGAGCTGGTGAGTATCTGGCGCAGTGCATCAGCATTGCCATACCGCGGGGTAATGCAGCCAGTGTCCATGGGCCGCTTCCGACTGGTATTGATATGGATCAGTTGAGCTACCTGTAGATTGTTTGCAACAGTCTGCAGTTAGCTCAATTGTTTTAATTTTAATTACTAGTCCTAGTTTGTTTCTATTATTCCATTGTAATTTTCTTTGCTAATAAATGATTTACCTTACCTTCCTATAAGAGGGTATCGGTATTAATTGCACTTATAGAATAACATGTCTGTCTCTGTTGTCTATTTACCTGCCAATTTTCAATAAGATCCGTTCAGCCGTTTAGGCGTGAAAAGGTAGTAACAGACAAACAGAATTATATAATTGTTCGTGGAACTATATTTTTTTTGTTATTTGCCTCAATATGTTCCGAAATAAAGACTTTTATGTTTATGTTTAGTATTAGTATGAATACAGTAAATAGCTAGCTCAATTTTAATTTATGGTCATGCTAAATTAATCTAATCCATGGTGGATTAAAATTCAGGACGCTAGTCTATTGCCTAGAATGTCGCTAATAGTAAAGGTCCTCATGGGAAATGCCGAACACAGACGGCTAACCATATATTATGCAGTGTCTTACCCCCTAGCCTTACCTCAGGTTCGATACTCCATGGCAAACGTACTTTTAACTATGGCGCAATCCTACCGAGGTAGGAAATAAATGGGTTTGAAACAAAGACTAAAGTCATTCACAACGGGATATTTAGCATGATTTATTGGAAAACTCAAATCATGGTAATTATCCCGTTGACTTTAGTATTAATAATAACCATGATGGATTTAAAAGTTGTATTGAAATAAATATGTTAGAATTCAGATTTTGTATTTCCGACGTCCGAATACTCAAACGCATCTCAGATTTAAGGCGGTTGTCTGCCTCAAACTAGCGCCGCTGCTTTTTCTTTCTTATAATTACGTTAATCAAAAGAATTTAAAAAATTCCATTGTATACAATTTTACATAAATTGTATAGGTACAATGGAATTTTTTAAATTCTCCATTATACCATAAGATTTTTTTAATGCCCAATAAAATAGTTTTCTTATATTTCCTTTATACAGAATAGCGAAGTTGCTCTTCGTGGCCACCGAACTCTGTTTTCGCTTCTCTGTCAAAATTATACAAAACTAAACTATTTCAGAGAGATTAAAAATCTTAAGATAGGTAAGAAAAACAAACTGTATCTACATTGGATATTAGAAGACTCTTCTGTTTAACGTAATTATACTCGTTTAAGGCTTAGTAACCCAGCAGAGGCCGCACTTTTGTGATTTTTAAAATCATCTGAGACTTAGAAAATAGTGTTTAAAAATCTGAAAAAAAGATATACATTACTTAAGGATATTAGTCTAGTCAAAGTCGCATTCAGAATCTCACTCTATAGAAAAAAAATCCAATGTTACCCCTTTTTATAATGTTTTTTCAATATTATGACTAAACAACTAATATTTAACTTTATTTGTACTTAACTTAAAACACTTAATATTTCTCAATAAATTCGCAGAGTTTGATTTGATAAAATGATTTTCTTAATCACTATGTTTAAATAACTACAAAAAACACGAGCGCGGCGGCTTGGCAGGCGCGCGTTGGCCCTTACGCCTACTGCTGCAGGAATACCTGGCCCTATTAGTTATGTTTGTCGTAGATGATTTAACACTCTCATTGCCTATCGAAGTGAATGTGTTAAAGGGTTCTGTACAACCTCCTTACTTATCTTGCAATGCGCCTATTATCTATGCGTATCACCAAAGTCTATTGTTTGACGTCAGACCAATTCTACGAGAGGACAGAAGGAACTGGAAGAATCAGCTAAGTGAAATTCTGGTTCAATCATCGTAGCTGAGAGTACTAGAAAATCATAGAAAACATGTAGAAACGATCTCGCGATTCGTGTAGTCGTAGGCCCTAGCCTTGTGTCTGCGAAGCCCTATTTTCAACTGACATTACCCAATCATGCCCACAACTGTGACAGTTAAAGTACCTACTCCGTTATGTTAGTTAAATCAATCTTCAGCTATAATTATTTGTTTCGCTGGAAAATTAAACATCCTATGGTTAAACAGTTAAAGCGACTAGGTTAGTACACATTAGGAGTTTTGAAGCGCACGCTTGCACGGCAGTTTTTTGATTGCAGTAGACGTGTTATAATTTAACGTTTAAAAAACGATAAACCGACTTAAAATTCTTCTAGTGGTGACATCTAGTTAAAATTCGAGTTTAATTTATTTCGTTGACACATTGAGGTATACCCTATCCAATAAAAAAAGAGTTTTAAAATCGGACTACTTTGTAAAAAGTCTTGCGTGGTCAAATATTACAATCAGTGTGTGAACAATCAATCATCAAGTTTTCCTACCCTTAGGATTGGATTTTTTTTAAATTTAAATGGGACCACCTTCGGGATATAACCTTTCCAATAAAAAATAATTATAGAAATCGGACTACTTTGTAACTAGTTATGCGTGGTCATACATAAATAAAAAATACGCGTCGACTTGCGAGCCTCCTCCGTTTTTCGTCGGTTGAAAATACACAGAAAGAAGGTATTCCCCCTCTTTTGAGAAGTTTTCTTCGTTGGCTTCTACGAAATCCACGGATTGTGTAAGAGAGGTTAAGATTCTTATGCCGCGTGCCCATAGCGGCCCACCTAATCGTTTACGTACAAATTAATCAAATCTGAAAAGTATCTACTAAGTGCAAGCAAACCCGCGGCAAACTACCTATACGAGCCTACCCCATTAACCGCAATATACAGACAGACAGCCAGCCAGACTAACACAGCTGTCTGTCTGTAAGTCAATTTACACGGGTCGATGGTAGCCAGTACTCGGCTATTTTAGAATCGGTGGACGTACTCAGGGCCGCGATCACGGTGTGGTAAGGCATTAAGGCTGAACGAGTCGCTCATCTCTCCATACAAACGTGGAAGGGTAACTACAACGCTGTTTGATGTTGACCATCCAAAACTAAAGATAATATCAATTTATCTCGTCATTATCTATGTCTGTATACACCCGAAACCGTAAAAAAAGTTGAAAGGTTAAAAAAACAAGCTTCTAAACTTTCGTATTTCAAAACCGATTTCAGCCCAACTTTAGGCGAAAATAAATAACATACGGAGAAAGAAAACTAACGTATAAGTGCTTGATGACAGCCGTAAAAGTTTAAATAGAGGCGCAGTCGAAGTTTCAATAAAATGCGACTTCCTTGTTAGGGTCAGTAGAGTTCCTTACCTTTTAAACAGTGGAGATATTTGGCATTCACGGTCCTTTTTCATGTTTATAACAATACTATGAAATGTAAAATATTTTGGGTGAGGGGTCATAACAATGTTATGACATGTAAACTATTTTGGGTAATTCTAAAGGATTCTTGACGAACCGCTTATTGGACGAAACGCGATTTGGACGAATCGCTTTTTGGACGAACTGCTAACACATCGTTAAAACGGTAATTTATTAGGAATTACACTGCTAATTAGTAATGCAATTGTTCATAGCAGTATTATAAATCCGATAGCATCTCTGTGTTTGTTAGCTTTGCACGATTCAATTTCTGAACAGATCATAATCAAAATTGCAGTTGGTAACTACCTTTTAACTCAACACATGGCCTTCAGTAGAATTCTGAACGATGAAAAGTCTTCACAGAATATCTAAAAAGGTATTAATTTTCTGAAAACTATATACTGCAATCAAAAACAACCCTTTCACGGAAATAATAGTCCGTCCACCGATTATTTAACATTTTAATCGCAGGCTAATAATAACGTCATTTCACAGTAGTCTATCGATTCTCAGTACCGATATAATATTCATAATCGAATCGCCCAGATTGTCGAGTCAAAGGGAATCGGAAAATATCGAGTGTTTTAGAGCTCACGATACGATTCGACTAACATTTCTTTAGGAAGAGTTTCTACTCTACTTAACTTACTATGCTTGTCTCGACAGAGCCTGCGCATTTGCTCTCCACGTCGAGACCGAGAGTCTCATTTTTGAAAAATATCTGAGCGTCTGGTCGAAGCGACGCGTGACCCGAGAGCTGGTGAGTATCTGGCGCAGTGCATCAGCATTGCCATACCGCGGGGTAATGCAGCCAGTGTCCATGGGCCGCTTCCGACTGGTATTGATATGGATCAGTTGAGCTACCTGTAGATTGTTTGCAACAGTCTGCAGTTAGCTCAATTGTTTTAATTTTAATTACTAGTCCTAGTTTGTTTCTATTATTCCATTGTAATTTTCTTTGCTAATAAATGATTTACCTTACCTTCCTATAAGAGGGTATCGGTATTAATTGCACTTATAGAATAACATGTCTGTCTCTGTTGTCTATTTACCTGCCAATTTTCAATAAGATCCGTTCAGCCGTTTAGGCGTGAAAAGGTAGTAACAGACAAACAGAATTATATAATTGTTCGTGGAACTATATTTTTTTTGTTATTTGCCTCAATATGTTCCGAAATAAAGACTTTTATGTTTATGTTTAGTATTAGTATGAATACAGTAAATAGCTAGCTCAATTTTAATTTATGGTCATGCTAAATTAATCTAATCCATGGTGGATTAAAATTCAGGACGCTAGTCTATTGCCTAGAATGTCGCTAATAGTAAAGGTCCTCATGGGAAATGCCGAACACAGACGGCTAACCATATATTATGCAGTGTCTTACCCCCTAGCCTTACCTCAGGTTCGATACTCCATGGCAAACGTACTTTTAACTATGGCGCAATCCTACCGAGGTAGGAAATAAATGGGTTTGAAACAAAGACTAAAGTCATTCACAACGGGATATTTAGCATGATTTATTGGAAAACTCAAATCATGGTAATTATCCCGTTGACTTTAGTATTAATAATAACCATGATGGATTTAAAAGTTGTATTGAAATAAATATGTTAGAATTCAGATTTTGTATTTCCGACGTCCGAATACTCAAACGCATCTCAGATTTAAGGCGGTTGTCTGCCTCAAACTAGCGCCGCTGCTTTTTCTTTCTTATAATTACGTTAATCAAAAGAATTTAAAAAATTCCATTGTATACAATTTTACATAAATTGTATAGGTACAATGGAATTTTTTAAATTCTCCATTATACCATAAGATTTTTTTAATGCCCAATAAAATAGTTTTCTTATATTTCCTTTATACAGAATAGCGAAGTTGCTCTTCGTGGCCACCGAACTCTGTTTTCGCTTCTCTGTCAAAATTATACAAAACTAAACTATTTCAGAGAGATTAAAAATCTTAAGATAGGTAAGAAAAACAAACTGTATCTACATTGGATATTAGAAGACTCTTCTGTTTAACGTAATTATACTCGTTTAAGGCTTAGTAACCCAGCAGAGGCCGCACTTTTGTGATTTTTAAAATCATCTGAGACTTAGAAAATAGTGTTTAAAAATCTGAAAAAAAGATATACATTACTTAAGGATATTAGTCTAGTCAAAGTCGCATTCAGAATCTCACTCTATAGAAAAAAAATCCAATGTTACCCCTTTTTATAATGTTTTTTCAATATTATGACTAAACAACTAATATTTAACTTTATTTGTACTTAACTTAAAACACTTAATATTTCTCAATAAATTCGCAGAGTTTGATTTGATAAAATGATTTTCTTAATCACTATGTTTAAATAACTACAAAAAACACGAGCGCGGCGGCTTGGCAGGCGCGCGTTGGCCCTTACGCCTACTGCTGCAGGAATACCTGGCCCTATTAGTTATGTTTGTCGTAGATGATTTAACACTCTCATTGCCTATCGAAGTGAATGTGTTAAAGGGTTCTGTACAACCTCCTTACTTATCTTGCAATGCGCCTATTATCTATGCGTATCACCAAAGTCTATTGTTTGACGTCAGACCAATTCTACGAGAGGACAGAAGGAACTGGAAGAATCAGCTAAGTGAAATTCTGGTTCAATCATCGTAGCTGAGAGTACTAGAAAATCATAGAAAACATGTAGAAACGATCTCGCGATTCGTGTAGTCGTAGGCCCTAGCCTTGTGTCTGCGAAGCCCTATTTTCAACTGACATTACCCAATCATGCCCACAACTGTGACAGTTAAAGTACCTACTCCGTTATGTTAGTTAAATCAATCTTCAGCTATAATTATTTGTTTCGCTGGAAAATTAAACATCCTATGGTTAAACAGTTAAAGCGACTAGGTTAGTACACATTAGGAGTTTTGAAGCGCACGCTTGCACGGCAGTTTTTTGATTGCAGTAGACGTGTTATAATTTAACGTTTAAAAAACGATAAACCGACTTAAAATTCTTCTAGTGGTGACATCTAGTTAAAATTCGAGTTTAATTTATTTCGTTGACACATTGAGGTATACCCTATCCAATAAAAAAAGAGTTTTAAAATCGGACTACTTTGTAAAAAGTCTTGCGTGGTCAAATATTACAATCAGTGTGTGAACAATCAATCATCAAGTTTTCCTACCCTTAGGATTGGATTTTTTTTAAATTTAAATGGGACCACCTTCGGGATATAACCTTTCCAATAAAAAATAATTATAGAAATCGGACTACTTTGTAACTAGTTATGCGTGGTCATACATAAATAAAAAATACGCGTCGACTTGCGAGCCTCCTCCGTTTTTCGTCGGTTGAAAATACACAGAAAGAAGGTATTCCCCCTCTTTTGAGAAGTTTTCTTCGTTGGCTTCTACGAAATCCACGGATTGTGTAAGAGAGGTTAAGATTCTTATGCCGCGTGCCCATAGCGGCCCACCTAATCGTTTACGTACAAATTAATCAAATCTGAAAAGTATCTACTAAGTGCAAGCAAACCCGCGGCAAACTACCTATACGAGCCTACCCCATTAACCGCAATATACAGACAGACAGCCAGCCAGACTAACACAGCTGTCTGTCTGTAAGTCAATTTACACGGGTCGATGGTAGCCAGTACTCGGCTATTTTAGAATCGGTGGACGTACTCAGGGCCGCGATCACGGTGTGGTAAGGCATTAAGGCTGAACGAGTCGCTCATCTCTCCATACAAACGTGGAAGGGTAACTACAACGCTGTTTGATGTTGACCATCCAAAACTAAAGATAATATCAATTTATCTCGTCATTATCTATGTCTGTATACACCCGAAACCGTAAAAAAAGTTGAAAGGTTAAAAAAACAAGCTTCTAAACTTTCGTATTTCAAAACCGATTTCAGCCCAACTTTAGGCGAAAATAAATAACATACGGAGAAAGAAAACTCTTAAATAAAGCCCGTACAAACATAGTTTAGTTATTCAAAAGTTGAAATAAATTTATTTTGAAATTATACTCTCAATAGTTTTTCTATATTAACCCTCGTACTAAAAGTCTTTTCCCATTTTTTTTACTCGGCCGTTTTACGAATAAATTTATTTGCCCTTCATCAAGCGCGCGAGAATGTCTATTATGTCAGATGAGATGGCATACTTTTAGGCCGCGCCCACTGATGAGTTAGAATCGAACGACTCGTGCAGCCTTAAGGCTCAGACGTTAGCAGTTGAAACGTTAAGTTGCGCGTTCACAGGCCGGCATCGGACAATACGCACTGGCCCCATCAATGATTTGACATAAAAGGTCGCATGCAGATGATCAGCAGTGCACTATCATAGAATGATGATGATGATATACTAAACTTTGACGGACATGGGTGTGAGATACAGAACTCTGAATCACGCTTATTATAAGCAGTTTCTGTTGTAGTGTTGGGCCATTCGCATCGAGGGTTCCGTACAAGTAAACGTGTTCCTTCATAATATGTATATTTGATTGTAGTAAAACAAGAACAAAATCGAAAACTTTTAAAAACCCCCCGACGTATTTTTGTGAAACATGGCTAAGAACACTCGGGATAAAATTATCTATGACACAAAAAAAACTAAACGGAAATCGGTTCATCCTTTTGGCAGCTACGATACCACAGACAGACACGTAAAAATTATAACACCCCTCTCTTTTTGCGTCGGGGGTTAGTAAACTAAGACCAACTTTAAATTTATTAGTATTTACACTGTTTTTATAAGTTTTGCGGGACAAGTACCGATCCCTCGGGGATTACATTTTTATGGAACACCTCTCGGCATCATTCCCCATACAAAAGCGAAATATTTTTTCAATTGTTTCTTTATTATTAGATAAAGTCAAAATAAAGTCAAAGTATTTTCGTCGAGGATTTTCAAACTTTTCACAACTAGCTTATTCTCTCTTAGTCCGGCCCTGCTTCGCTTTCATTAAATTATTAAAGCGCTGCGGATTTTTAGTTTTTAGTTAGCTATTTCTATACCCCGTGCAAATTGAAATAAGCGGTGCTCGCTGCTTTCAAAATAGATTTATATGACTTCTGCAACGACAAAAATAAAAATTTTAAAAACCCCCAACAGATTTTCATTAAACATGGCTAAGAACACTCGCGATAAAATTATCTATGACACAAAAAAACTAAACGAACATTGATTCATGTTTGGGAGCTACGATACGACAGACAAATACACAGATACACAGACGGACACGTTAAACATAAAACATCCCTATCATTTTGCGTCGGGGATTAAAAAAAACTTTTAATTTAAATGCGTTATCAATACCTATATTGCTACCTATAAAAGATTTTATGTAAGTACCTACCTATGCAGATATTACCCACACACTGTAACATGGTAAGTAGGTGCCTACCTAGGTGCCTACCTACCTAGTCCTACGGGTGGGTGTTTTTAAGATTCAATCAACAATGTACCTAAGTCTGTATAATTATTTACCTATGTTCTGTGCTGTAACTGTGTTGTTTAATAAATGTTTCTCTATCTCTATCTATCTATCTCTACCTACACGGAGAAAAAATTCTCGCTAGACTTACTAAAATTCTGTTTTACTCAACAATAACTCTCATTCTTTTTGTGACAGCGAGAATAATTTAATAATGATTACAATATAGTAATTCTAGCTGACAGAACTAGTGGTAGCTGTTATCCGAACAATACGGTCTAGTAGAAATTACAAGAATAAATAGTACCTAATGTAATGATCAATTTCTTGTAATGTGAACAATACTGTTTTGTAGGATCTACATTAAGCAGATTAATAATTACTGCTTAATAACGTTATGCACTTTGTTGTATTGTGATGATTATTTTTCACATTGTTAAGTGCACTATGAATTATTGTTGTATGTACTATCCAATATTGTGATGTGTACTATCTATTGGTGGGTACACACGTACGTACATGCGCGATGAGCATGTTTCATCCGAGCATGGCTATCTTCAAACATGCTCGACCCTGCGTCTACACGTAAAAAGCTTGCTCGAAGAACATGTGCGTTAACTCTTCGAGCAATGGACGATTCGTTGTAGTGTTTGGTGGGAATCGCCTGCTACATTTACCTACTGCCGGGGATAATCTACGCAAAGAAGGCGTCGTCGGCGTTGGGTAAGGCCAATGTTGCAAAGTAGCGAACGTCACAGTCATGTTATTTGATAAAAGAGTTAGAACCTGAAGATTTTCGTAACTATTTACGAATGAATATGGCGCTATACCAGAACTTACTACGTTTGGTAAAGCCTAAATTGGAAAAACAAGATACAGTGATGAGAAAATCTATGCTTTGCTTCGAACATCGAGCAAGAATTATGAACGTTTGAATCTTGTTCGAATCGAAAATTTTGGTTGGCTTCGAGCATTTGTCTTGAGACTTGCATGGTACACACGTTCGTACTTGCTCGAGATTGAGTAAGTTTATCGAGCAAGTACGTACGTGTGTACCCACTATATGATTGTTATAGGTACTATCGATTATTGTTATGTGTATATCTATGATTGCAATTATTACTAAACAATTAAGCTGCCACTCCACCAGAGATGTGCTACGTTGCTAAGTTTCCGGCCGACAAATAAGATCACTTCTTTATCGCGTCATTTTTGTCAGGTATGAAAATGACGCAATAACGTAGCGATCCTATTGGTTGGCTGGAAACTTAGCAACGTAGCACATCTCTGGTGGAATGGCAGCCTATTTATGTAGTTTTTATTCAATTGACGACCTCCGTGGCGCGGCGGGCGAAGGTCCGTCTGCGACGCAAGAGGTTGCGGGTTCGATTCCCGCCTCTGAACAAATTTGTTTACGATCTGCAGAAATTTGTTCCGTTGGTCTGGGTGTTTTTCTATGTATAATAAAAAATATCTATATATGTAAATAATGTATTAAATATATCAGTTATCTAGTACCCATAACACGAGCTTTGAGTAGCTTACTTTGGGGCTAGATGGTGCTGTGTGGTTTGTCCAGCATTATTTATTTATTTTATTTATTTAATAAGGGTTGGTCCTGGCTCGTCAGCATGGAACAGCATTTTCCTGCTGACGAGTCTGTTCCAACCATTAAGTAACATACTGCACACAAATTAAATAGTAATACTTACAATTATAAAGGTACCACATCTAATTGAATGTTATATCTTAATATTATAAAGAGGGATTTTTGAAAGGTTGAATAAGTGGAATCACAATAATAAGTATTATTAAACTAATTTAAAAATATATTTATTGTAATCATAAAAATAACCTACCTATTTATGTGTTACCGTACAGTTTTATAAACAGCTGTAGCTGCAGATTACTTATTTTATAATTTTAATTTGTACGTTGTTCCTGGAATAAACTTTAATAACTAAATTATTTATATAAATCAACATAAATTTAGAGGCATTTTTGTCAGTACAAATTACTAATTAGTTTGACGTTATGACTTAATATTTAGAAGCACCAGGACTAAAAAAGACACTACTAAGTCAGCAATTTTTCTTGATCATTCTATGTACACCTAAATATTATTCTTAAGACTTTCTTAAGGGCAATGTAATGTGCCTATGAGAAATAAATGTATAAATAAAATAAATAAATAATGCTGGACAATTCACACAGCATTATCTAGCCCCAAGCTAAGCAGAGCTTGTGTTATGGGTACTAGATAACTGATATACTTAATACAATATACTACATAGATAGATATTTTTATTATACATAGAAAACACCCAGACCAACGGAACAAATTTCTGTAGATCGTACACAAATTTGTTCCGAGGCGGGAATCGAACCCGCAACCTCCTGCGTCGCAGGCGGACCTTCGCCCGCTGCGACACGGAGGTCGTCATGTATGAAACACACTTAAAACTTTTACCTGATTTCCCGTTCCTGTTTGTAGTTATTTGTACAATCTCGCGTCTTAGAGATTGAATGAAGACTTCCGAAGTTATTTAGCACAACAATAGAGCTAACAATAGAATTAACAATGGATTTACAAATCTCTTGCGAGAAATACGATAAATTCTCTAATGAATGTTGGATTATGTTACCTGGCACTGCAAAATGAGACGATTGGTACGTTACTTCTAAACGACTGCAGTTTGCAACACCGGATCACTGTTTTTTCATAAAATACGGGACTGACATAGTCACCAAAAAGTCAAAATCAAAATCAGAAACTCTTTATTTCCATAAATACAATAAATGTACACTTAGAAAAGGTCAAATTATGAAACTAAACACTGACACGGAAATAAAGTGATATTTTTGATTTCTGTCGCTTCGGTATGTAGACTAAAGTAAGGAAGCGACGAAGAAACCTTTAGCCTGTTGTTATTTTTAGAGTTGGAGCAAAACCCGTCCCAAGCTTTTTTATCCTCTAGATAATCGGATATTTTATAGTAAGCCTTTTTGCACAGCAAGGTTTTGACAATTTGTTTGAATTTATTTACTGATAATTTTTGCAACTCACTAGGAGTTTTGTTGTAGAAGCGTATACATTGCCCTTTAAAAGATACATTAATTTTGTGTGGCCTAGTTGTGGGCACAGCGAGTTTGTGTTTATTTCTGGTATTAAAATTATGTTTATCAGTATTTTTAGGGAATCGATTTATATTTCTATGAGTGTTCAATAAGTTTTCATAAATATATTGACATGGTACTGTCATTATGTTTATTTTACCAATGACTCAAAGTCCCCTAAATAAGTAAGAATAAAAAGAAACAAGTTAAGTTATAAGTTTATGTATAAGTTTCAAAAGTAATCAGTATAACCACATTAAGAACTCTTCAGAAGTACTTGTATTGGCTACGGTACCGGTAATTTTCTGTATATAAATATCCGGTATCCCACCGGGTATTTTAGTGAACAGTTGTAACCTTATTATACAGGGTTATCGGTAATTCACCGACACTGCGTGAACTGCAGGTTTTAACCACGCTCACCTACCACGCACACGCTTGTGAAGACGCCAGGTCTTAATTTTTAATTGTTTTTTATAACACATACAACACACACTCATACACGCACGCTCACTGAAACACACGTCGCGAAGCCACTGAAATAAATTTATCAGTTTAATGTTTATTCTTATTATTATTTATTAAGGAAACGTTAACAACAAAACAAATAGGTAGTCCACCTATTTGTTTTGTTGTTAACGTTTCCTTTTATTTATCAACTTCACTCACCTTTCTGTTGTAAATCTTTACTTCTATGTAATCCTATAATTGGTCTTATTTTAGCATAAGTCTTACACTGTTTTATGTAAAATGTACCGCTGCCAGATTACTTAATAAATAAATAAATCATCTTTGATAAAAATTAAAAAAAAAACACGTTTGTCCGGAACCCAATGAATTACTTAAGATAAATAAATAAATAAATAAATAATGTTGGACAATTCACACAGCATTATCTAGCCCCAAGCTAAGCAGAGCTTGTGTTATGGGTACTAGATAACTGATATACTTAATTAATACAATACACTACATAGATAGATATTTTTTATTATACATCGAAAACACACCCAAACCAACGGAACAAATTTGTGTACGATCTTACACAAATTTGTTCCGAGGCGGGAATCGAACCCATATCCTCCTGCGTCGCAGGCGGACCTTCGCCCGCTGCGCCACGGAGGTCGTCAAAATAAATCTAAGTAATAATAATAAAAGTCTTATATTAAGACCTCCCGTCTTCACAAACGTGTTCGTGATAATGGGTAAACCTGCAGTTCACACAGCGTCAGTAAATAAGAATAACCCTGTATAATAAGGTAGTCCCACTGTTCACTAAAATAGCGCGGACCACGCATTGAGTGAAATCCAAGCGAAAATTATCGGTACCGCTCTGGGTAGCGAACAGGTTTGAAGAGGCCTTAATGTGGTTAAAGTAAAGTACTTTTAAAACTTTATACATCATTCGAAATATTGATTTCCAGTCTTTCAAATGTTACTGACAGTTTTGAGATAAGCAATCAAACAACTGAAAATAATGAGTGGGCACATCAAGCCTAAAGCCGCTGACCCACTGCGGCGCACGCTGTGCACGGGCATGCGGCGCATTTTACCTGCGTGGGTTCGTTTGTATGACAACGTGGGTCTACGTTTCCACTACAGACACACACTTTACATTGAAATAAACACACGATTATGTAGCGCAGCACAGTTTTAAATCATACGAACGCGTGTACCGCGTGCATTGACTGACAGACAGCGTTGAACTACGTGGGCGCCATATTCGAGCAAGCCACGCGTGTAGCAATAACGTCACCAAGCTCGTATTCGTGCGTAGCATGTTCGTGGGTTGCAGTGGATGTTATCACATACATTTTCTTGCAAGGCGAAGCTAGACGTACTTACGTGCTTAGATTCTACGTGCGCAGGTGCAGTGGGGCTGTGATATTACGCGAGTAAAACGGTTTTACATCGTGGCCAGACCTGGCCTTACTTGACTCAACGGTCGGCGTAATTTAGTGACCAGATTTGGTTTGATGCGAAACAACAGGTAAAATATCTAATTCGTTTTTTGTATCTTTTACAGACACATGGACGTGCCCTCAAAACATGTGATACAAAAAAATTACCTGAATACTCATAACATTATGGAATCAAATGAACAGTTTCGAAAATATAATTATGTTCATGAGCATGTCAAACATAATAGAGTCCAAATATCTGAAAATAATGGTGCTGGTGATGGTTTAACTAATTATATTTTATATCTCGTCCATAATTGAGTTAGAAAAGTGCTAAAAGGTGACGAAGTCGAGAAAGATTACAAAATTGAGGATAAAAGCATTTTAAACTAGAGTGCAAAACTTTACGATACACAAGGAATAAAAATAGCAATAATTAAAAGTAGGTAACTTTTTGAGAAACATTTAAGCACTTTATTGATTTAAATGGCAAGTCAAGGAACGTAAATAAAAATACTTCTAATATTTAAACATTCACCGTAGAATAAATTTTTTATATTAACAGTTTTGGAAAAATTGTTACTTCAAAAGTTAAACTTTAAATCCAAGAGCAAGTCGCGAAAGAGTCGGTTCTAAAAAAGAAACAAAGTCAACTAATCCATAGCATAAAAAAAGGATACCTGAATTGTCAATAGAGTTAAAGTAATGTCTAATTCTATGAGACATTCAACAGATAAAGATGAAAAATTATTGGAATCTAGAAACGACAACATTGAAGACCTTCAAAAAACTAACAGGCGTTCGAGTTTGAAGAACAAAAATAATAAAAGAACCGCAGAGGAAATAAAAAGATCACTGTTGACTATGCAATCACCTGAAAACTTGCATCATGATACACCAGGGCACAGCAACCACGCAACTGGATCTTTGCCTGACCCCAGAAAATTGTCTATTGACTCAAATCAAAGTTCACAATCTATAGATAGTGAACTGGACCTTCATAAAAGCCTAGCCTCCTTATCCGCTTTTTTTGTTCCATTTCCGGATGATATGAGAGAACATAAAGATTCAATACAAGATCTTACCAGACACAATAAACAGTCAAGTTTAAAATTCAGTGATATTAAACAAGAAAAATATCCAGATGAAACAGAATATATTGCAAAAATTCGAATGAAAGCAGAAGCAGCAGCGGCGGAAAGAAAGAGACAAACTGAAAGAAATTTTGAATTTGATCACAAGACCCCCGAAGACAGTAGAAAATCTGTAGGGCCTTCTAGAGTCAGAATAACGGAAGAAATAAGAGCTGATCAGCCAAGGAGGAGATCGAGCACTGACAGTTTAACGGGTATAGCCTCTTATTCAGCTTTTTTTGCCCCTTTTGCAGCTGGCCAAACGCAACAGAACGATGGTGAACATAGTGACGAAAATATTGGTATATCCCAAAGTATTAAATTCAGTGATATAAAACAGAAAATTAAAGGCCACTCACAAGATTCAATACGCCGTACTTCTTCTGCCTTGCGTATTCGAAGTGATAGTAAGGATGTTGCTAAATCAAGTGAAGAAGAAAGATTCAGTACAACAGAACATGATTTCAGAAATAAAGAAAAAAAAGCTGATCAGCCAAGGAAGAGATCGAGCAATGACAGTATAACGGGTATAGCCTCTTATTCAGCTTTTTTTGCCCCTTTTGCAGCTGGCCAAACGCAACAAAACGATAATAAACATAGTGACAATAATATTGGTAGGTCCCAAAGTATTAAATTTAGTGATATAAAACAGAAGAATAAAGACCACCCACAAGAGCCAAAATACCGTACTTTTGCCTCGCGTTTTCGAAGTGGTAAAAAGGATGTTGCAAAACCAAGGGAAGAAGAAAGATTCATTGCATCAGAACATGATTTCAGAAATTCCCATCTTGATGATGCTGATTATGAGTCTGATGATTCTCTGGGTCTTTGTATTGACAGCAGAGGTAGAGTGGTACCTACAAATAAAACGACAAAAAAATAGGGATATTTTGTTTTGGCGTTATAATACTTGCGGATTTTAAGTTGAAAAGATTAGTAAGTTGATTCTGTTTGAACTAAAAATGAATTTATATTGATGACTTAGAATTCAATTTCAACAAAATAAATTTTATATAGGCAATAAAAATACCGTAATATGTTTTCAAAAATTTTGTTTACCTGCTGCTATATTGCAACCTTTAAAATAATAAAATTTTAATGAGATAAATATATATATTTTTTGTTTTGTTAATCACTATACTTTTGGCGCAATCTTTGTTGTGGCCTGTGGTCTACCAGCGCAACCTGTAAATAGATAGATATACTACACAAAGAAAGAAAACTTTAGACAGAAATAGTTAAATAGAAGAAGTATATGTATAGGGCAGCCTTCACGCACCTGCTCTGCAGTGCGACTTCGGTGGCACTTGAATAAATCTATTTAGATCAGTGGTTCCCAACCAGTGGTCCGTGGACCACTGGTGGTCCGCGAAGCAGTCCGCGGCGACATCCTTAACTAACACAAAAATCGAACAAATCACATAATTTTTTCATTTGTAATAGGTAACATTTCTTTGGTCTCGATTGAGGGCAGAGCTTGGCTCCCATTTTAAGTGGAAGCGAAAACCCAACAATATCCAAAAAATTCGCGGCTCGCTCAGTTCGCCACTAACAAGTGTATTTTCTGCTTAATTTAGGCCAGGGCCCCCATTTTCAGGTCACCTTCTCCACCACTGCTAACCAATTACGAAAATCTAACAAGGTACATACAATCGTCACGGGTCGCTTCGCTCGCCGGTAAAATTTATGAATACACCCTCTTCCCCCTATGAGTCGAATTTGTGGCTACGGCTTACTATGGTTTTAATTTCTAAACAGTTATTGGTCCGTGACAAACCAGAATGTGGTCAAGTGGGGACCACTCATCACAATAAGGTTGGAAACCACTGATTTAGATAGAGATAAAAGAAAACAAATACTACATACTACAATATGTAGGTTGGTACTACATATGCCATCACAGTGGCAGTGGGCCGGCCGTATCACGCAAAGAACCGACAACCGCTGGGGTAAACGTATTCTTGTGTGGAGACTGCGACTCGGAGAACGTACTGTAGGACGCCCTCCGGCCAGGTGGGATGACAACCTACAAAAGACTGCAGGCAGATGCTGGATGCGGCAAACTGAAGACAGGGCGCTATGGCGCTTATTAGGGGAGGCATATCTTGGGATTTTCATTGCGTGCTTTGAGTTGCTTTTGTGTATTCGGCCGTTAGTGCATCATACTGAGGTAGGTCATGTAGCTGCTACCACAGATTAATATTCAGCGAACAAACCCAGCCGCAAACGATTTTTTGCAGGATTTTTAATTTTATTACAAATATTGCCTTATTATGGCGCGGTCACTGACTCCGGTCGCCTTGTGTCGTCGTTAGGTGGGGCGAAAAGGGTATGCGCGCATCGAAGAGGTCGTCATGTTTGGTATGGCCTAAAACACTAGTATAATTTTAATAACTTAATCAGGCGTTGCTAGTAAGGAAATTAGAAAAAATCTGCAAGCGGCGGATCGCTGTAGAAACATGTCACAGTAACAAAAGTGGCGTTTGTTACTGTGTAAGCGTTTGTTTTCTTATCGTGACAAGGTTCTACAGATCCGCCAGTTGCGTGGTCTACCTAAAGAAGGTGACTGACCTCCTGCAGTAGGTATAGTGCTCTAATTTGACCAACACCCTATATAGGCTGATGATGAAAACATGTCTCTATAACCAATATGTTCTACCAACTATGAATTACGGTGCTGAGACATGGCGGCTCATTAAGGAGGCTGTGCACAAGATCAGCGTCGCACAGAGAGCCATGGAGCGTGCCATGCGGCACGCTCCATCTCTGTCGGCATCACATTGCTAGATCGAGTTCCTAACACTGAAATTCGCAAACGGACTAAAGTTCGAAGACGTTCGAAGACGTTAGTGAGCGGATGTTGGGGCTCAAATAATAATAAGATAATAATAATAAGATATCAAATGGAGTTGGGCAGGACACTTGGCCAGACGGAATGACGACGGGTGGACTAAAGCACTGACTGAGTGGTGGCCAAGAGACTGTTGTAGGAATAGAGGACGTCCACCGACGCGATGGGTCGATGACATACGCAAAACCGTAGGCTACCTGGCCCAGACTAGCACAAGACAGAGGTGAATGGCATAAACATAGAGAGGCCTATGCCCAGCTGTGGGTCAACAAGGGCTGATGATCATGATGATGAGCGAGTTAATGACTTTTCGCTCGATGCCGAGGAAATATAAAAAAAAAAAACAATTTAATAAAATATATATTTCACAAGTTGATCTCCTCGCGGTCTAGAACCACCCCCTTTCGGTTTAGTACACATGTTACGTGGCACCCTGTTTCCTATAGATAGAAAGGTTTATTTGACATTTTATCTAGATTCTAGATGTACCTATGAGATTTATGTATGACTAGCTTCTGCCCGCGGCTTCGCACGCGTATTTTCGGTATAATAAGTAGCCTATTATCTAAGTTAGGCTTTGCTCTAAACGTATCCCAAATTTCATCTTGATCTGTTCAGTTGTTTTGGAGATCCTAGATAACAGAAATTCAGATTTATTTATTTTAAAAACACAAACATGATAATACGTATGACAACTGTTTTATGTACAAAACATATTTCTGGTAGTTTTTTACTCTATATGTATAAATTAATTCTTAGATACATAGATATAAGAATTATTTTTGTGTCTTCATAGATACACTCTTTACTTGTCCTGATGTTTTTGGGTAAAATAAATGAATTTATCTATAAATAATAACATTATCAAAATAGGTCAGATTTCACAAAATTACTGCTATAGTTTAGAGTCATCTCTCCCACGTGGCATGGTTTCTTGAGGAGAGTGATTTACTTAAATGTTTAGTAATATGTACCTTGTATTATGTCAAATAACTAACTGAGCGTCTGGTCGAAGCGACGCGTGACCCGAGAGCTGGTCAGTATCTGGCGCAGCGCATCAGTATTGCCATACAGCGGGGCAATGCAGCCAGCGTCTTGGGGACGCTTCCGACTGGTATTGATATGGATCAGTTGAGCTACCTGTAGATTGTTTGCAACGGTCTGCAGTTAGCTCAATTGTTTCAATTGTAATTTACAATTGAAACAATTGAGCTAACTGCAGACCGTTGGTATTTACAATTTGTAAATACCAATTATATTATAATTTTCTTTGTGAATAAAGGCTTCTGCCCTTTTTTAAAAAATACTTAAAATAATAACCAACCCTAACTATAAGTGCTTGACGCTTGTGCATATTTACTAACAAATTACGGATCTCTTTGCTGTCTGAAAAAAAATATGTTTTAAATTTTATATATATTTTTTTGTTTTTTCATAATATTATAGTAGGATAGTAGAAAGGATGGAATTAAAAGCCCAAGCTGATTCCTATTCCTCTAAATATTTTACTGGTCATTCGCATCCTTCATAAGTTTTCTAAAGATTCTCCGTCTATGGAAGATTATGATTGATTGATTCATGGAGTGGTGCCGAGGAGCTTGGCATCCCAGGATGTGGTAGTTTTATACAGATATTCTAAAGATAATTTCATTTATTTTACCAAAAAACATCAGGACACGAAAAGAGTACGTCCAAGAATATGAAGAAGTAAAACTAATACGTAAATCTAATAATTTCTATTGTATAAAAGATATTATAAGATTTAAGTAGGTAAATCTAGTTAGTAATTTGTTAAATAATAGAAATTATCAGATTTATTAGTTCATGTATATAGAGTATATTGAGTAAAACTATATGTGTATGGAGTAAAAGTGGAGCTGAAACGTGGACACTGGATACTCGGTAGGGTTGGTCCACCAGTTCAAAATTCCTCAGCGATCTATAAAAAGAGCTATGGTCGCAGTTTCTCTGAAGGATAGGATTCGTAACGGATACATCCGACAGAGAACCAAAGTTATCGACGTAGCTCAAACAATTAGCAAGCTGAAGTGGCAGTGGGCCGGCCATGTCTTGCGAAGAACCGACAACCGCTGGAGTAAACGTGTTCTTGAGTTGAGACCGCGACTTGGCAAACGTAGTGTAGGCAAACCCGCCGGCAGGATAAGGACCTGCGAAATACTGCAGGCAGATGCTGGTTTCGGAAAGCCAAGAGATATAAAATAACACCCTATTTCGCTCATTAGGGGAGGCTTGTGGCCAGCAGTGGACTAATATAAGAAAATGATTATGAAAGGTTAAATGAAAAAAATTGGGTGTTTTTTAATAGACAATCTAGATTTCCTTACTGCTTTGGCTACGAGGAAGTATTGTCGAGTACCCAGTTATACAGGGTGCCACGCAAAGGGTGTACTGAGCCGAAAGGCGGTGATTCTGAACCCGGAGGGGATCATTTGTGATAAATAAAATAAAGATTAATAAAATTTTATTATATTAATCTTTATTTAATAAAGATTTTTAGAACTTCGATTTTTTTTTCTTTCATTTGTGTTCTTTACACTCACTCTTGCGTTATTTAAACATACAAAATATTTTACGAATGTTTTTTATCTTGGTTTTTTCAGCCAGAGTTTTGTTATGAAATATAATTACATAAAAATTATGAAAATCCATTAGAAATTTCAAAACGATAATAATAATATAAGAATACGCGTAAAATAACAAGAATATGAAGAAAATACGTCTAAAATTATTTAAAAAAGTGAAAAAATGTTAAATATTCAAAAAGTCAAAAAGTAGAGCAAGAGTTGACTCCCTTGATATCCAGAATCACCCCCTTTCGGCTTAGTGTACCCTTTCCGTGGCACCCTGTATATTAGTTTTTTTTCTTTGTGAGATAAAGGTATTTTATACATTGGAGCTAAATGATGCTGTGTGGATTGTCCAACATTATTTATTTATTTTAAATACAAGGAAATAATAAATGCCACCTCTATTTTTATAGGAAGTTAAGATCTATGTTAAACCGCATACTATAGTTAGTTCGATACTCGCTAATGGCTTAGGACTAGAGATGGACAGTTATCGATGGTTTTGTATTATTGTTATCGATATATCGCCTTTTCAATATTTAAGCATTAACTTCAATGTGAGGCTTTCAATCACTTACTTCTAGTACTTCTTAGGCATAAATCTGTTTTGTCAGGTTTATTAAGCTTAGTTTGAGGTATGAAAAGTCACTATTTATAAATGAATCTGTCGGAGCAAAATATTAAGCTAAGGGATGTGCTGGTTTGTCTCCTTTCTTTTTACAAATTACTTTTTTTTACTTCAAGCTACTGTAATGTTTTATTATATTAATAAAAGTGTGTCTTTAAGCTTCTGAACTAGGTTATAAGTTTGTTTCAGGAGTCAGTGGGTTAAATTCGTAACTAAAGCCTGAGTTTAGTCCAAGGTGCTACATATCTAGATAACTGGCGATCAAAGTAGGTTATTAATAAAATGAATAAAAATAAACAAATAATGCTGGACAATTCACACATCATTATCTAGCCCCAAGCTAAGCAGAGCTTGTGTTATGGGTACTAGATAACTGATATACTTAATACAATACACTACATAGATAGATATTTTTTTACTATACATAGAAAACATCCAGAACGCCCTGGATAAATGTCTGCAGATTGTACAAACATTTGTCTCTAGGCGGGAATCGAACCAGCAACCTCCTGCGTTGCAGGCAGACCTTCGCCCGCTGCGCCACAGAGGTCGTCATTAAGTAAGTAAGTTATCTTTTTTCATAGTTCTATATTTCTTTTCAGATGACGTTGCTGATATCAGTTCAGATTGCACAAAAACTAAACTAAATTAACAGCGCTTATAATGATGCCATCTACGAGTATTTTATTTCGATTGATAAGAAAGCGACAGCATCATTTTAAAGTGCAGCCAAATTAGCTTCAGTTAGTTTTTCTGCCATCTCAATTGACAACAAAGTCAATAAACTTACAAGACTATCGATATCTGTATCTCAATTATTTCTTGTGGGTGCAACACTAGACTCCAAGTCCGAATTTTTACGCAAAACGATTTTTTGGTAATTCTTCAAACCTAATGACTAATGACAATTCAATCTATTCAATGTTCTACAAAGCATTTTCACTCTTTAAAGATTCTATTAGATCTTTCTAAATGCAATTTCGTTGGGTTATTGTGTTGTTCTTTTTGGGAAACAGTTCATGATTTTTTTAATCGTATTTTTTTCTCTATCTTGTCTTCACAAGGAACCAAAGAAAAGGTGTTAAATTTTATGTCATTCATTTATTTATTAAGGATTAACTAACGACTAAATTAAACTTATTATACATTTGTGTTAGTACTTTACTAGTATAGATGAGTGATATTATCATATCAATTTAGCCCACAGCGCTATCCACATTTACATGCATACAATAATAAAAACATGCAACTAGAAGGCCTAATTTAATACATGAAATTGGTTAGTTCGAGTTCTTTAACATGGGGATCCTGTAAATACTGAGATCTAGGCCGAGTTTGACAACCAAATCCGTTAAGTTCATCCCTAAATGATTTTATTGCTATTAACCAGTGATAGTTCTAAATTTAAATAAAATTCTATTCTATTCTATTCTATAGTTTCAATAGTTTTGTCAGTAGATGCATGTGTTCATGCCATGCATTATCATTATATTTATACTACACCTGCTCAGAGAGTTGCTTATTCCTTTTACAAACATAAGGTAGAAAGCACGTCATCGCAGGCGTACTGAAATGCGGGAGGGAAAACGTTATGGAATTTCATTTTTCACGCGTTTAGCGGGTGAGAAAAGTGTATGGAAATCCATTTCTAATGTGATAGTTTTTGGCTTGGTTATTTTTATAATAGGTCAAAACTACAAAAAGTTTTTACTCCGAATCTGCCATAATATGATAGCGGCATCTTCCGTATTCGGAACAATTCAAAAAAAGAATCATGCATGTATGTGTTAATCGTACGTGCGCGTATTTAGTGCTACATTTGAGTTTACAATTTGAATTTACTCGAGTGATTTTGAAGATTCTAAAATTATGATTTTCCTCGGAAGGTTTAGTATAAAGCACTATTTATCACTCGGGAGCAAGTGCGATTCCTACCTAGTGTCAAATGACACACTCGATAGGAATTGGGCACTTTCTGGCCTAGGTGTACAATGTACTATTATTTTTGGAGCGGCTGAAATGTACGATGTTGGCAATTCTAACGTATGTTGGCCAAACCATTGTCTGAAGAAACCCGCAAAATTTAGGTAGGTACAAGTAATTTTTTGTATCGGTTTTTTTTAGGGCAGAAGCCTTTATTCACAAAGAAAATTATAATATTATTAGTATTAACAATTGAAACAATTGAGCTAACTGCAGACTGTTGCAAACAATCTACAGGTAGCTTAACTGATCCATATCAATAGATAATTCTGTAGGTAGGTATAGATTAGTTTTTAGTTATCATTTGTAAAATATTGTAAATAATATGTTCCAATTATGCAATATGGTGGCTCAGCTACAAAGCCCTGTGCTGTGTGGTGTGAAACAAAGAAAATATTAAATAATGTTATGCGAAAATGTCCGGTTTCATCCGCTAATAATAAAATGTTATGTTAAGAGTTAATATTTAGTTAGAGGACACAAAATAAAAAAAAAACATATTCTAACAAAATGTCCTAAAGTGACAGGTTTCTGTTCCCAAATCAGCGCCACCACCTATTTTATCTTATTATTCTGTTCAACGAAGGTATTTTCAAAAATCGATTGGCCAGTTTTTATTACCAATCAAAAGCTTATTTTAAATTTTAATTTGCAAAGGCCCTTGTTTGTACTTTCTAAAACTATCTCTCGTTTTAGGTTAATTCATCATCATTATCATCACCACCACCGCCAAATACAATAGTCCACTGCTGGACATAGGCCTCCCCTAATGAGCTCCATAGCGCCCAGTCTCCAGCACAATTAAAATATTCACTAAATACTTACTGTACTATTTGTTTGCTTATTTTTATTGATGGTTTTTTTTATATTTTGTCTGTTTTTCTCTGTTGAGTAGTTAGTCCGTAAAGCCAACATGTGGCTCTGACGGAAGATCAGCGTTGGTTGCTAGCTTGCTAGTCAATCAACTCATGCTGAGGCAGAGCCATTTTGTTACTGGGTTAACACCTTGTATCTAAATCTAAGTTTATCATGTATTTTAGTCTAAGTTTAGTATGTGTAAGTCTAACAAATAAATTTATATTCTATTCTATTATATTCTAGTCTATTCTATTCAGCATTTGCCTGTAGTCTTTCGCATGTCATCATCCCACCTGGCTGAAGGCTGGTCTTCACTCAAGACCACGTTAACCCAGCGGTTGTTGGTTCTTCAAGGTTTACTATTCTCAAGCAATGAGTTAAAAAGTTGAATAAAAATAGGTAGAAAACTAAAACTAAAAATAAGCATTCACCGATTGTCTTTATCATTTTTTTTATACTTAGGTATCAGTAAGGTCGGAAGCAGCCATCTGCGAAGGTATTAGTAGGAACAAAGGCCTTTTAAAGCGACTTCAAAATAGGAGGTTTTCGATTCGGCTGTGTTTATATTATTTTTTATGTATGTTACTAATAAAACAGGGCAGAAGCCTTTATTCACAAAGAAAATTACAATAACACAATAGAAATAAATTAGAACAAGTATTTACAATTGAAACAATTGAGCTAACTGCAGGCAAACAATGTACCTACAGGTAATTTTTTTTGCGATATTATTTGATTTCTTAGAAATAAGCCAGTGTGAGGCTTTCGCACTATAAAAACAAAAACTTTAAATCAACAGGTAGCTCAACTGATCCATATCAATACCAGTCGGAAGCGTCTCCAAGACGCTGGCTGCATTGCTCCGCTGTATGGCAATGCTGATGCGCTGTGCCAACGCGTCGCTTCTGACCAGACGCTCAGATAATTTTTTAAATAGGTATCTAGGGTCTCGACTCCAAATCTCGACTCCGGGGCATCTCCGGGGAGCAAAATGTGTAGGCTCTGTCGAGACCTGCATATTTGCGCCTCTTGAGATAAAAACCCGAAGAGCCTCGTTACAGATATGTTACTTGAAATCTCAATTACCTACGTTAATTTGCTGATTCTTTCGTTGTATAAAAATTGATTTTGAGGTGGTTCCATAACTTTTATTTTCGAGGAATTGCTATGTGCATTGTAAAACGTAGGTTTGTACAACTTCATAACAATGATATATTTACTATTACCCAATAGTTTCCATGGCAACGGGCGTCAACAGTTTCATACATGACGTGTCAACAAACTAAATTAGACTTCTAGATGTCGCCAGTGTAAACATAATTTTTTGCAGACAACATAAATCAGGGAAAGTAAGGAAGGGGTGATTTCGTTCGTCCAGAGACATAGGTAGATGAAAACTATACATGGTATCAAATGCAGTAGGTAAAGTCTTTAGAGAGACGTATAAACTTATGCATTGGAGTCAATGGAGTCTATTTGAGAATCTTATTAGTTAGGTAAAATTGAGACAAGTATTAGAAGATATTTGAAAAAATTGCTTTTTCCTTTCATTTTTAGTAATACATTTCTTTGCAAAGATTGAACCTTATCAGCAACAAAATTGTTTATTTAGTTCAATAATATAGGTTATCTTTTTTCTGAAAAATCTTTCCTGTCCATTTCCGTCAAAAGTAAAAGGTCTAAAAAAAACTAAATAATAGTTATTGTTTTCTTATAAATCGAGGGCATGACTGCTTTCACGACTTTTCTCTAACTCTCGGACTTGGCCATCATCGCCCTTTACAAAAAACCACCGTGTATAATTTACCTGTCGAAAAAAAATCTTAGACTCCCTGATCGAAGGTTTTACCGGAATTTGAAGTCGTTTTACAGTTTTTTAAAACACGCCAATTAGGCGGGTTTTAGTTTTCAACTTATTTTTTTTCTGGTACATTTGTTCTGTCTGTTCTGTACGTTCCCAAGATAAGCTTTAAAAGACTTCTGATTCTCAGCAATATAAATGGTGAGGTTACCTATGGGGTGATGATGATGATGATGCATAAGCTACTACCATGCAATAAAATAGTCGTAGAATCTGTTTGACGATTCCATTGTGTTGGAGACAACTTGTTTAAGAATGTCGTAAATAATGGTTACCCTAGCTGGTTTGTTACTCGGCTGTCCATAGTTTTGTAGTTACTGGTAAAAATATAAAAAAATATTGGATATGGGGTTGATAATGGTGATGTCCTAGTCGTATATCGACCACGGCGGCCACTACGACGGAGACGAGCCATGTGCGCCGGACATATTTTAGTGCATAAGTGTGTGTGCACACAAAAACACTCTCTATTCCCTCACTCTAACAATCTGATTTGACGGCCGGCCGATACGACCGGGGAGAGGTCAGGTGCAGGACCAACGGCTTAATATGCTTAGTGGTTAAAGGGCTTTTGGCGAATTATTTATTGAAAGTTTAGATGAATGGATGTTTATTTCTTCATCACGCCAAAACTACTCAACAGGTCGGGCTGAAATTTTGCATAGACATAGTTCTAGGCCTGAAATAAAACATTTTTATGCCATAAAACAGTTTCCTTAAGATATAAATATCTGTAAACGTTTCCATAAAATCAACGCGTGCGAAGTCACGGTCAGAAACTAGTAGATAATACACGTTATTGTACCTACTTACCACACAAACACAAAATACAATACAGAAGGAAATGCTGAGAATCGAGGAAGTACAAAGGGCAGCCTTATCGCTTTGAGTGATCTCTTCCAGGCAACTTTGGGATGGGCTGGCCATAAATAAATAGATAATGCTGGACAATTCACACAGCATTATCTAGCTAGAGCCTCAAGCGGTTGCGTCACAATGGTATCGATTCGGTGGTTGTAAAAACTAAACAATTTAGTTTTGACGTTTTGACAGTAGGTACCTACTAAAAATGTCGGGCACGGTGACATTTTGTCCTGTTTCTAACCGACTTCAAAAAAGGATGTGGTTCTATGTTCGGCTGCTTATGTTTTTTTTTACGTATGTTCGTCGATTTCTCCGTCAATTATTGACTGATTTTTTTTTTTCGCTATTGTATGTAAAATGATTTCGAAGTGGTCCCATAAAAAAATATTTCCGAGGAATCAGTATTTGTCCCGTAAAACTTAAAAACATTTTACCAAAATACTAAGGAATTTAAAGTCGCTTTTCAGTTTTTTCAAACAATCAAATCATGCCTAATTTTTAGTGCTGTCAAATAAGTTAAGATAAAGTAATAAAATAAGTGAAGATAAGTAATGGCAACAATAAAATATCTCATTTCGTGACTAAATCATGGTAAGACTAGTCATTTCAGAAGACGTCAACCATAGTACCTCCAAACGACTTCACAAAATGCGTTTGCACGCATGTGTACACGCGTGCGTCATTTCACCATTAACAATGAACCTTATCCCAACGCAATACAGTCTACGTTGAACCTAATACCAACTTAATACGTCAGTAGACAATTTTCAGAACAGAGCGCTATTGTTTTTGAAAATGAAACTCGAATGACGTTGACACTTGACAGTTTATAGCCCGCCATCTTTGATTTCTTTGCTACTTCCTCAGAAGAACGATCCTATGGAACTGCCGTTATTGTTCAATTTGACACGGAAGCAATAATGGACTACCAGTCTCTTTCTCACAACAGTGGTTTTACGTTAGGAAAAAGCATACACACTCTTTTTATCAGCGCCCTCTTCCTGGTTTCGATGTACTTTTGCTGTCACGGACGCCATTTTAGTCTACGGTTTTGTTTACATGTGAGGAGATGTCATTGTGAGAAATATAAGTTTTCCCAGTGTTTTCGACTTATTTATTGAGCCAAACTGTGATATTAATTGAAAATCATATAGATGAGGTACCATGAAGTGTTCTGTAGCATGCTGTGGCCTATGTCAAAGCAAAAACAGGCCGAATCTGACCTTTCACCGGCAAGTGGCTAACATTTCGTTAAACTGTTGTCTATTGTATAATGTATTTGATATAAAGTTTATAAAAACCTGTTATTTTGAATCATCTTTGTTGTGAGCTGTAGAAACCCGCAATATTCTCAATATTTCATTCACATCGAAGACATAAAAACCGGTGCTAGTGTCGAACATCATCGACCATCGAACGTTATCGATAAATTAGGTAAGGTCTGTAGTGACATATAATTGCAGGGTTTGTTGCAAGGAAACTTTCACGAAATTTTAAATGAAAAAAAAAGTATGATTGTTTTTTTTTATTATATCTTTGAAAATAAATGATTGTATAAAAATTTATTGTGTTTGTTGTTTACCTATGATAGTTATTAAAACATGTTCTGCTCTGGCTTCACCTCCGGTAAACCCTCGGATCCAGCTCTGATTCTGAAAATGAGGGTTTCCTTCGATTTCTCCGGGATTCCACTATCCGATCCTGACTTGGTTCAATGGCACTATCTCAGAAATGCGCTCTTCATAACATAGTATAAAACAAAGTCGCTTCCCGCTGTCTGTCTGTCTGTCCTTCCCTATGTATGCTTAAATCTTTAAAACTACGCAACGGATTTTGATGCGGTTTTTTTAAATAGATAGAGTGATTCCAGAGGAAGGTTTATTTGTAGGTATATTACATGTATAATATAGTAGAGGCACACTGACAATTTTAGAGGTTTCCGTGCGAAGCCGGGGCGGGTCGCTGGTATGATATAAATGTAAATACATTTTCCCGTCGCCTATTAGTATTTTGTCCTGCCTGACCTTACTTTACAGTGGCGCCAACTTATGAGCACAAAAACGGTAGCCCTCGATTAAAAAGACAAGCTCGTTCATCGATATAATGTTATCGACTAGACGAACAAGTGAACATCCCTAATCCGCCATGTTTGTCAACCGATTTGTTTACTTAGGTATCCAGGAAAAGTACATGCTTAGGGCAGTTCCATAGGATCGTTCTTCTGAGGCTACTTCCGATGACATTTCTTTATGGTCTAACACAAAGGAGTTGTTTTGGACATAAACAGCTTGGTAATGGAAAACATAATATCGTGAGGAATCTTTGGTTCGCACGTTTTGTTTGGAAAATAGTTATTTTCTTCTTAAAACAAAAAGTTTAATCGGAAAATCTTAAAAATATACATCAAAAAGTATAATAGAAACAATTGAGCTACCTGCAGACTGTTACAAATAAACTACAGGTAGCTTAACTGATCCATATCAATACCAGTCGTCGCGTCCCCAAGACGCTGGCCGCATTGCCCCGCTGTATGGCAATGCTGATGCGCTGCGCCAGATACTCACCAGCTCGCGGGTCACGCGTCGCTTCGGCCAGACGATCAGATAGTTTTTATAATTAAGAAATACCTATCAATTATCAGTACCCATAACACAAGCTCTGCTTAGCTTGGGGCTAGATGATGCTGTGTATTGTCCAGCATTATTTATTTATATTGATAGTAATATCAAGTAATCTCCTTATAGTGCGAGCAGCGGTGGAATGGTTTGAACCTCTACAATTTTGACGCGTTTCCCTCCATATTTAGTTTCAATCATCTAATTTAGGTACGTGGAATACCAAAATGTGTCATTCTGTGACGATACCAAAGTCATATTGAAGCGATTAGCTTAGCAGAATAGGGCCCAAATATTACCCTCCTTTTTGGACAATCATGTAAAAATAACTCGTTTCTGTTATTTAACGTTATCCTTTACAACCAATAAACTTTCTATAATAACCAGAAGAAAGTCCGTTAAAAAGATCAGATAACAAAATACCTACCTATTAGGGTACCGTTTGTTAAACAATAGGAACCCTTTTAGCCAAAAGACAAACAACACAACAAAATTGCTTGTTTTACTTATTATGACTAATAAAACCCCGTTGTAACAATGATACTTTGATTGAACCGAAACCCGAGATTTGAGCAAAAATATTTGCGTTCTTTTGTTCTAAAACTGTTAAAGGGTTTTAAAACTTTCTTTTTTATGACTTTCTTTTAGTTCATAATATTTGGTACCGCTATTTTTAATCTTACTACCCTTTATTACAAAATACTACAAGCTAGAGAAGGAAACGGACGATGACACTGCCAATGGGAAATACCCACTGGTACGTATAATGAGGTACGTACCTATTACAAATATGTACGTGATTAAAATTTAATCACGTAGGTACATATCTGTGGCGTTTGGTATATACATGATAAGTCCGAAATTGGTCATTTTCTGATTATTCATCACCCGAAATCAGTTTTTTTTTCTCTTTCGTTTGGTCTATGTAAGGTAAGTCTACCAATGCTAGAAGTATACGCAATCGTTTGCTCTATGAATGATAAGTCATATAAATTATGATCTATTTATGATAAAAAAACTTATCATGCCTTTGCAACACAAATACGTATTATGCAACATGGTCCACTTTATATAAGTGTACTTATCAAAATTATTTCAAACAATGTTTGTTCCGAAATTTGCTTTAAACGTGTTATGTCGACTTATCTTACTTGTATCACTTTATTATTCAAACACTTTTTTGCATATCTGTGGTTCTATTGTGATAAGTGTGAATTATCATATTTGTATCAAAATAATTTGGAAATAAACAATCTTCCACCAACTGTAATAACAGAATTTATCCACATATTTAAATGCAACGAGTTCATTTCGCGCCACAACGTACCTACCGTTCCTAGACATTGTTGTGATTGGCTAAGCCACTCAGCAGACTTCTCGCTGCTAGTATTTGATTGGTTGAAGCATTTTGTTGTCATATGGAAGCCGTTCGCATCTTGAATCGTGTGCAAAACCGATTTCTTCGGATTTTCAAAACTATTGACGACCCACTTTATCAAGAGAAATATCGCGAAAGATAAGATGACATTTGCATGGAACAGTATTTTATACTACACCTGCTCGGAAAGTTGCCTATTCCTTTTCAATTTATAGAATAGAAAGTATGTCTTTGCAGGCCTATAGGAAACCGGGAGGAAAAACTCTATGGAAATCCATTTCTAACGTGTTATTTTTTTTTAATTTCCTAAAAGATAGGCCGGTTATTTTCGTTCGGTCAAACGACAAAAAGTTTTTACTCCAAGTCCATTAGGCCTCCTCCGAGTTCCGAACAATATTTTAAAAAAAGAACCCAAAGGCTGGCGCGGTCAGTGAGGTTTTACCAACATCATTGGGCGCGGAAAGTTCTTCTAAATTTCAATTAATAATTAACTCGGCTTTTTATTTTCTTCGAAGATGTAGTATAAAGCACTATTTATCACTCGGTAGAAAGTGCGATTCCTACCTCGTGTGTTTTAAGGCCAAGAATTGATCACTTTCTCGCCTTGGTGTAAAATGCACTATTTTGGTTGAATTATGAAAAGTCTAATGATGTGGGATTTAAATACACACTAGAAGAAGAAGAACCGTTCAGGTTTTTCTCTATACTGAGAAGAGGGAAATCCTTGGCCAGAATAGAAGTGCCTTTGGCGTACGATGAACCAATAAATATCGATATTTTAAAATACAAAGATATCCAAGATCTGCTGCCATTTATCGATCCAATATTACCATGATTTTACAAAAACTTACCGCATACCGGAGCAACTCTCCAAACATACATGAGCGACAGCAAAGATAACTATGAAGAAGCGTAAATGAAAATGATTATTAGCTTAATATTTGTTGATTATTAAGTACCTAATAAATAAGTAGGTAGGTATAACAAACATTTAATTTTTTTTTTTTAATAAAATGTAGGATAAACCTCCCGGTATCTCAGTCTTTGCAAGCCGCGCAGACTAAGAGGTTAGACTGAGGTGATTCTTTTTCGTGCAAGTAGGTAAGTTGGTAAATTAAATGTTGGGAACCGTAATAATAATTTGTGCTTAGTTACAGTGACTCATAAATTTTAGAAGTACCTACCTAATGACACATTTAAATACGCCTAAAATAAAGTACATGAAGGCAATCATTTGGTCAAATGATGATAGGTGCGACATTTTATTTAAAAAAAAATCGTCTTGTTTAGTACAAAGTTGATAAGTACCAATAATTCCTAAACTAGACCATTTTTTATATATTTTCCTTATGTAATAAAAACTTGACCATATTATATCATTAAAATAAAAAGATAACACTGAGTGTCTTTTCCTATTAGTTATGATTTTTATAAACTTCAAATGCTCGTCCTGTAAAAACTGGTTTTTGGACTTATCATGTAAATATCAAACACCACAGATATTTATTGTTTGTTTTGAAAAAACTAAAATGGCGACGAGCGAATGGCGCAATGGGCGCCATTCTGGCATAAGGCATAGTATTCTCGTTCATATGAGCGGTAGGTACCTCCTACATAGCAGTCATTTTTGGAACGGCGTAAGCGCGAAAATGATGTTTAAGCAAAAACACCATTAACAAGAATAAAACGTAACTTATGAAGAAACTGTATTAAAAAATCAAAGAATTAGTAATGAACTACGAAACAAAACAAAAATCTTTTCTATAGACCGCAGGGTTTCTGAGATCTCGACCAAATAAGGTGTAAAAAAGTGCACTCTCATGATTTTTTATAGTATTTTTAACCCCCGACGCAAAAAGAGAGGGGTGTTATAAGTTTAATGTGTCTGTCTGTGTGTCTTTGTATCTTTCTGTGGTATCGTAGCTCCCAAACGGATGAACCGATTTTCTTTTAGTTTTTTTTTGTGTCATAGATAATTTTATCGGAATGCTGGCTTCTATTTCGGTCAACGAATTAGCATTGCCATTCAACGTGGCAATGCTGCCAGCATTCTGGGCACTCTGCCTTCTGGTGACGGCTTAGATTTTTAAGAAATAGATATAAGTGTACATATATTATTAGATGTAATTGTTTTATTCTGTTACTCTTATTTTCTATGATTTCTGATAATAATGATATGAGATTTATGTTATAGCAAAAAAATAACAATTTATGGTCACAAATGAATAAAACAATTAAAAATTTAAATGAAATTTAATAAAATTGAATTAAAGACACAGAATCAGTACCTACACCTTGAAAAACCTACTAACCTACTAATATTATAAGTCCGAAAGTTTGTGAAATGTGAAATTTTTGTCCAATGATCTCCAAAACGACTGAACAGATCAAGATGAAATTTGGCAGACACTTAGAACGTAGCCTAACTTAGACAATAGGGTACTTATTATAACGAAAATACGCGAGCGAAGCCGCAAGCAGAAGCTAGTAGTTACACAAACAAACAAACCTATCTGTTACAAATGCATGTACAAAGCCTTACCCTACATGAGCAAATAGGCGAGGTTATGGCTTTTGTCTTCATTAGCACAGTTTTATGGGACTCGTAGACCGTTTGCGAGTTTTTGAAGCTGTTTTTATTAATATTTCTACAGGTAAGTGCTACAATGTTGCAATCTAATTATCATAACAAGCTAAATTGACAAAAAAATCTTAAGCTTCGACGATTTTACTTTGAATCAACACGAATTTAAATTAGCTGCGCCAAGTTTCATTAAAAATTACTCTCTTAATAAAGTCACATTTGAAATTATAAAAAAATCTAAGCATGTACATCATAAAGCGGCATTATTGTTTGTTTAGAAAACAAATTAATTTCACATTGTTTTATACGTTTTGGGCGACGAATACTTCCAACTAATAATAATTATTCAGTAATACAGATGGCTGACATAATCAAATGGGACTTGAGTCTTTAGCACATGACAATGCATAGCCATCTCTTAAAGGAATATGGATAACACTGCGGATTACAAACCTACTTAGAAACCTACCTTAGGCGACCCACATACCTTCAATAATATTGCGCAATAAAACGATTGCTCAATATTATTGAAGGTGTAGTGTAGGGGTAGATAGTATTGAAAGATTGCACAAGGATTGAACACAAGTTTTAGCGAGCTTAGATTTTATTGAGCAATGTCATTTCATTGCATATTGTAGGGGTAGTATTGCGCAGTATTCCTTTTTTTGTTAACCCTTAAGGTAGTTTTTTGAGTATACTATACATAACATTCAAAAAAATAATTACCTTCATCAGGCCATCCCAAGGGTAACCAAGGTAACTAAACAAACCCAATATTCGTCAGTCAAATGTTAGTTAATTAACATTATTGCTGCTAATCCCCACGTAGGTACCTAATTACTAATTAGAGATGATACGGTTTGGATACGGTTTCTGGCTAGGGTGACGTGTATTCGTTGGACTTGCTGGATTTTTTGCGAGTACTTTGCCAGGATGATCGGAAAATTGTTCTGTATGTTGGTTGTTATGATTTTACCAATTGTTTATATCGCTTATCATAAATAATAGATTCAGGCGTTACTTTACGGAAATCCATTGTATAATATTAGGATGAAACAATATTTAGTAATAATTCCGCGCAGAACCTCCTCCGACAAGATCCAACAAAATGTTATTTTTGTGTACCACCCGTCCTCCCACGAATTACTCCTACTTACAATCAGAGAAAGTAAATAAACAATACTTAAATAATTACTTTCTCTGATTGTAAGTAGGAGCAATTTGTGGGAGGGCGGGCGGTACACACAAATCACATTTTGTTGGATCTTGTCGGAGGAGGTTCTGCGCGGAATTGTTACTAAATATTGGTTCATCCTAATATTATCGCTTATCATAATGGAATCCAGATTGAGGTGCTTATTTGTAACTGTTTTCCATGTAGATATGTATTGTGTATATTTTAAAATTAAATGGTTTTTGTAGGAGAAAGTACACAGTGTAACCTTAGCATTATATGTTTTATGCCTTCATACCATGTAATGGAAAAGTAGACCATAAATCGATGGACCAACGACGCAGCTGATGCAGGGAGTCGATGAATGAAGGCGGCTCAGGACTGCTATTTGTCGTTATACTTTATTATTATAATTGAAAACGAATTTACCAACAAAGCTGTGTGGTGCCGGTTTAGAATTTGCACCACCCCAACTCTTCCCGCGGGTGTCGTAAGAGGCGACTAAGGGATATCCACCGAGGCGGGCAGCAGCGCTCCCTGCAGAACAATTCCACCACCAAATAATTTGCTTTCCATTATAAACTTGCCTCAGTATACGGACCACAAATTGTTAGAAACAGACTTCCTAAATCGAAGGACACAAAACGAATTTGTCATTAGGTACTAGAATCTGACCTAAACCGAACAAGGGATTAATGGTTATTATTAGTAATTATGTAAGTTTATTTGTAAAGTGCGTAAAACTTTTGTTCTCTAAGTATAAAAAAATAAAGAAGACATACCTCCGTGACGCGGCGGGCGAAGGTCCGCCTGCGACGCAAGAGGTTGCGGGTTCGATTCCCGCCTCGGAACCAATTTGTGTACGATCTGCAGAAATTTGTTCCGTTGGTCTGGTGTTTTCTATGTATAATAAAAATATCTATCTATGTAGTGTATTGTATAATTATCAGTTATCTAGTATCCATAACACAAGCTCTGCTTAGCTTGGGGCTAGCTAATGCTGTCTGAATTGTCCAGCATTATTTATTTTATTTTATTTATTTATTTATACCTACATGATGCCGTAGGTGCATACGCGGTTTGAAAAGCCCAAGAGTCCTGTGGTCTAATGGAAATAAAACTGTTTGAGTTTTTGGTGTTTTTTTTTTAATTTCTGTCAGCGTTTTTAGCCGTTTAAACTTCTGAAGGATTTTGCAATATCTTTTCCGGTTCCGTCCCGTTCTGATCGAGGACTCTAATGTCCTATATCAAACCGACATCATGGTTACCGCATTCCGCCCTAGTTGCTAGATTTGTCACGGGTAACGATATTTGAGTGATCCTGTTACAATTGTTTGTGGACAGGTTTATTGGTAAAACATACTGGTTTGCTATTATTATGAAAAATTATAATGGGGTTTGATTGATATAATAGAACATTTTTTTTCGGCACACACTCTAATATAGATGCGAAAGTTTGAAATTTTGGATGGATGATTGTTACCTTTTCACGCCAAAACTACTGAACGGATCAGACTGAAATTTTGCATACAATTAATTCTAATCCTGGAAACAAACATAGCTTACTTGTATCCCATAAATCAGTTCCCATGGGATAGAAATCACCTTTAAACGTTTCCATAGAAAAATGCGTGCGAAGCTGCATGCTTATACTATTAATTATATAATTATTTGTGTTTGATTGATAGCATAGAACATTTTATTTTAACACACCTAATAATAGATAGATACTTCATCACCTTATAAACAAATCCTACTAAGCGAAAGTTTGTAAGTTTGGATGGGTGGATGTTTGTTACTCTTTCACGCAAAAACTACTGAACGGATTTGGATGAAATTTGGCACAGAGATAGATTATAGTCTGGAATAACACATAGGCTATATCTTATCTTAGGCTATAGCTTTTATCCCGGAATTTCCACGGGCACACCCGCGTAATTGCCGTTCCCGTGGGAATTCCGGGACAAAATACAGCCTATGTGCTAATAGATCTCTGTGCCAAATTTCAGCCCGACCCGTTCAGTAGTTTTAGCGTGAAGAGGTAACAAACATCCATCCATCCATCCATCTATCCATCCATCCATCCAAACTTTCGCATTTATAATATTAGTGTGATTTGTGATTGATTGATAGAATAGAATATTTTATTTCAACACATCTAATAATAGATACCTACATAATATTTTTATTCATCACTAACATATTTTACATGTATATTAAGAGAACGGCAATGGAACTGGCGGCCTTACTAATGTATATAGATACTCATGTTAATAGAATTAAATAGAACCTGCATGTTTCTGTCATAGAGAATAAAAATAGAGTACTCTTGTCTGACATGACTGACTCGAGTTGTCTGTCATCAATAGAAATAAAATATGATGTATTAGAAAAGAATAAATGTTTCCTACTGAAATCTAGTTATCAATTTAGTGCAAATCTTAACAACTTAGAAAACAAATACCTATGGTCTACGGGCTCTTGAACACACGTTTTTACGCCGTGAAAATCTATGCACGGTCACCAGTGTTATGGAAGTTTTTGAAGTGAAAACTTCTTTAGCGGCACTTTTTCTGTAATGGGTATAAAATCTTAAACTCGCGTCAGGACACGTGACCTGATCGAAAAAGCGTAAGACGGATGGAGAGTAGACAGCTATCCCCTCTCTACGGCGCGGCGAAAATGTATGCCTGGGCCTACTGTTTCGTTTAGGTTGTCATGTTTGTGTACAATAGCGCAATAAATGAATATTGTATTCTACCACATAAATGATAGTACTTTTATACTGATAAAGCAATTGGTGCAAAATTATTCCCTAACCATTCCAAAATATCAAACATGCTCAACGTTAGTAATCAAGTTTTCACTTCTGCCGGCACTCCCGGAGTGCAACCCGTCTTTTTTTTTTTCACACACGTTTTTTTTTTGCCGTGATTATTTTGCCTTGTTACCATAACCCTGTATAATAATAATAATGATGTATGGAATGGATAGTCCAGCAATATTTATTTTAGAATTCTAACGAGTTTCAGAATCGAGCCAAAAGTAATTCCAAAGATGTATAACACTTACAATAAAGCTTACAATACATACACAACACACTTACAGTACAATTACATTACAAACTTGTAAACTAAATTTTTACCCTATTAAAACTATATTAATACCTACTATAGGAAGATAGGAATTAGATGTGAAAATGTTTATTTTATTTATCATTCGTGTTCGACATGTTTATTTACTAGATAAGCTACTTTACGTGTATATTTGTTTGGATTGGAACAGCAAATATTAGTTCGTATCTTGACTGATTGGTAAGTACCTACTGCACTTATATAAAAATAAATAAATAATGCTGGACAATTCACACATCTTTATCTAGCCCCAAGCTAAGCAGAGCTTGTGTTAAATCTGTTGGTTTTTAAAATTATTATTAATAAACACTTCATTTAATTATAATCTAGTTATAAAAATATTTTTACCGTAGAAAATACTATAAAATAATAATAAAACAGTAAAAATATATCAAAACGGTGGATAGATAGATAATAATAGGTACTAAAATCACCTAGTAAAACAAATCGCTTAAAGCGATTTCTTCCAGGCAACCAAAACGATGTGAGAAAAATAAAGGATGGCGGTGCATAAATCTAAACAAATCTAAACTATTAATACTAATAAACATAATACCTACTAAACTTTTACATTAAAACATCAAAACAATATTACTTAGTAACATAATGGACATGCTAAGTAATCTAGTGTGACGTGACTTTTAGATAGTAATGAAAGACTTTCGTTTTAAACGTGTGGATCACCGACCGCGAAGCTAGGCTCAAGCGGCTGTCGAAAGATAAAATAAATAAATAATGCTGGACAATTCACACAGCATTATCTAGCCCATTATCTATTAGATAGATAATAGTTTTATTCATCACCATAGAAAACTAATTTTACATCGAAACATGTAGAGAACAGCAATGGAACTGGCGGCTTTATCGCTTAAAGCGATTTATTCCAGGCAACCAAACGATGGGAGAAAAATAAAGGATGGCGGTGCTAGAAAGACTTGGGCTTTTATTATTTTAAAAATAAATAAATAATAGTAGACAAAATACATATACAACAAATGTAGAGTCATTAACCGACTTCGAAATAAGGAGGTTCTATGTATGTATGTTCATCGATTTTTCCGTGAACGATCGACCGATTTTGATTATACTTTTGGTTTTGTAACGAAAATGATCCCGATGGTGCTTCCATTACAATCTGATTCCCCGAGGACTATTTTTTATATTTATAAGAATTCGAATTTCGTTTTATCTTTCAAAATTTTCGAGGGTGATTTTTTTACTGCTTAAAAGTAGTAAAATATTGTTAAAATACGAGCTTGACAACCATTCAAACCATTTTTAAACTTTCGCTATTTGTTAACATAATTTTATATAGAATGGGTACTATCTTCTGCCCGCGGCTTCGCACACGTAATTTCGGTAGGTTTAATAAGTAGCATATTATCTATGTTAGGCTTTGCTCTAAACGTACGCCAAATTTCATCATAACCTGTTCAGTAGTTGAGATCTTAGGTAACAAAAATTCAGATTTCACAAACTTTCGTCTTTATATAGTAGGATATATCGCGTACCTCTTGTTATTATTTCCCCAAATAACAAAGTAATGGGAAAATAATAACAAAAGGTAGGTACGCCATAAATACCCGATAAAATCATTAACTATAGTCAAACGAATGACTCAAAGTCTACTTATTAAGAACTAGCGCCTGCCCGCGGCTTCGCACCCGCTGTTTAAGTAGCCTATGTAGGTCCCCATCACCATATACCTCCCTGCCAAATTTCATTGAGTTCCGTTCAGCCGTTATTAGGCGCGAAATGTTAACAGACTGACAAATAAACGACAACAGAACAGAGACAGAACATGAGAAACAGAGTGTATTTCGAATTAATAATATTTCATTTTTGACGACCTCTGTGGCGCAGCGGGCGAAGGTCTGTCTGCGACGCAGGAGGTTGCGGGTTCGATTCCCGCCTCGGGACAAATGTATGTACGATTTGCAGACATTTGTCCAGGGCGTTCTGGGTGTTTTCTATGTATAAATAAAAATATCTATGTAGTATATTGTATTAAGTATATCAGTTATCTAGTACCCATAACACAAGCTCTGCTTAGCTTGGGGCTAGATAATGCTGTGTGAATAGTCCAGCATTATTTATTTATTTAATTATTAATATTTAGTTTTGTTAAGAAAATCAAGTTTTGAAGTGTAGAGTCATTCTTGTTATGAATTGGTGTTCTCCTAGCCGAATTTTGGCCACGACGACGGCCATTATCAAGAGACTAGCCAGGTGCGCAGGATATATAGCGCACAAGTGTGTGCGCAAACACAGGTGCACTCTCTATTCCCTCAGTCTTATAATCTGATGAGACGCGTCCCCTGTCATGTCAGTCTATCGTTCGGACGGTAGACTGATACGACGGGGGAGAGGTCAGGCACAGGACCAACGGCTTAACGTGCTGCACGAGGATAGGACGAATGCTAAAATTATGCCAAAAATTAACTAGGGATTACTTATACTACTTCGGTACCTTGGATTTTTTAATTGATATTATACTAACCTATACAGGGTTATTGGTAATTCACTGACACTATGTTAACTGCAGGTTCTGCCCACCATCATGAACACGTCCGTGTAGACGCCAGGTCCCAATTCTCAAAATTGGTGGAAAGGGAATGATACTAGTAGGTACTCGTTTTCATTAAAAAATCGTTCTTTATAGTGGTTTTCCTTGAAAATAGGCCTAAAAACGCTCTGCCCTGAAAAATCATCAAGTGGGTGTGTGTGTGTTCGGCTGACTCCCAGCCAGACTGATGCCACTTAAATCATCTTTCATAGATTTTAAATAAGCTAATGATGATGATGTGGATTTATACAGGAGTGGGAGGTCGGTCATTAGTAATTAATTAGGCTTCGGACATTATTTTATAGGCAAGGTGGATTACCAGGAATTACCAATAACCCTGTATAATGTACATATCTATCTATTAAGAATTGTAGAGTCATAAAAAGTAGGAAAAAAGTGGTAAAAATTCTAACGCCGACCATATTTCTAAAATCCAATGATTACCTTGTCTTCTAACTTGTAGCTAAAATTTGCTTTTATAATTAAACAAATACTAATAAATAATGCTAGATAATTCGCACAGCATTATTAGCCACAAGCAAAGATAGATTACTTTTATGCCTAAAAATCCAATTTTCATTAAAGTACCTACTTAAACTTTTAGTAACCTGTAAAAAAAACTTCTAAGAATCAAATAAAATCACCCCAACAAATTTTGACAGGTTACATAAGAATCCGTCTAATATATTGAGCTAAGCGAAGATTTTAGTTAGATCATTTTGTATTTTATCAAATAAAATTATTCGTACTAGATAATACGGGTGATTTTATTCGATTCTTAGAAGTTAATTTTACAGGATTACTAATCTTGACCTATGTGAATAATTTTAGATTAAGTAAGTACTATTTAATCGCTTAGGTTAATAGAGGTAATAGACGGATTCATATTAAAACCTGTCAAATTATAATCATTTCCATTTAAGACGCTCAAATCATAGTGGCGTTAATGTCCAAATATTCGGCTATGGTAATGATAATCGCTATTTCTTAAATAATATTGATTAGTTCTGAAAAGACAGAATTAACATTCAAAAACCATTATAATCAATCAAAGTTGGTCGCATAAAGCTTTTAAAGCCAATTAGACGATCAAAAAGCTACAGCAAAATCATCTTTCGTACATTAACTTGTAAATTAACATAAAATGCATAGTGTACGCAGATGTGTGAAGATATTGACGTAGAGAGCTCTTGTTTTGTTTGTGGCTAGCTTTTTAAATGGCCGCTACGGATGCGTTCATTAAATTCCGAAAGCTCTACCTAAGCTTTTCTTTTGCACCTTCTAAAATAATTCCCAAAAAGCTTGATAAATATTGTATATTATTTTCAGCAAATTTTCTAGTAAAATTGATAGATATTTGTTTAAAATTAAAAAGGATAAAAGCAAGAATTTGATAAGTTAATACAGCAAGACCATCAAGAAAAACAAAATGGCGGCGTCAAAAGCTCGCGTTAGCTTCGAACGCAGCGGTAAGGGAAAGGTAGCGGGACGAGGGGGCCGCACATGCGTACCTCGGCCGTCCACATTCCAGTAGTGAGCCCGAACCCACCGCGGCGTCCGTATCGCCCGACCGCTCGCGATCCAACAAAGAACCTCACTAAAGCAAAAAAATCTATGATGTATCGATTATTTCCTACATCCAAGCATAAATAAGTGTTCTGACAACGTTTTTACATACATTTCCCTGTGATTTCGGCAGCATAAGCTAGTGAATTCGGGCTTCAGAGCGGCCACGTCCTACGGAATTTCATTATCGATAGAATCTAGCGTGCGGAGAAACATGGTGGAGCCATCGCTGTGTCGAAAGTGAACGAAAATTTCGTGTTTTCTGTGTGGAATAACTGAACGGATGGATTAAAGTGGATGTGTTGTGTATTACACTATGGATTGGTGCGAGTGCGTGTGCTAATATACGAGCGTCGATCGAACAAGGCAGAATGGTGTCCCTAGCGTGTTTCGGGTTGAGGCATACGCCTTGGACCCTCCTAGTCCTTATTTTCTTCATCGAAAGCGTGATGGGGAACTACGCCAAGTCATTCTACATTCATTGGAACACAACCAACAGCATTTTCAGAATAGACAACACAGATCACGTATTCGACTTGAATAAGGGCAACGCTCAATTTGAATACGACCAAGTGAATATTATTTGTCCAGTGTACACACCGGGGACATTCGAGGAGGACACAGAAAAATATATAATATACAATGTTAGTAAAGAAGAATACGATACGTGTAGGATAACCAATCCTAATCCTAGGATAATAGCTATATGCGACAAGCCGCATAAGCTCATGTTCTTTACTATTACATTCCGGCCGTTCACGCCCCAGCCAGGCGGCTTGGAATTCCTGCCCGGTAAAGACTACTATTTTATTTCCACATCCAGTAAGGACGACTTGCATAGACGCATTGGCGGACGCTGTCTCAGCCATAATATGAAGCTGGTTTTCCGCGTCTGCTGCAAACCGGAGGAGCAATCCCCAGCTCCGCCTCCCCAACCGACATTACCCCCTCCGCCACCACCTCCAACAACCACGACCACAACGACAACTATGACGACGTTCAAACCAGTGACGAAGAAGACCCATAAGTACGATAAGACACCGAATGAGGTGATCAAGTCTGAGGAGCTGTCGCACTCGAGAGGGGCCGCGCTGGCGTCGTCGCTGGCTCTGGCCCTGGCAGCGACAGCAGTGCTGGCCCCACTGGCTCGGTGAATGTGTGCCCGGGCGTCGAGGAACCCGCGCCCAGACCTGGCCAAGCCAGGCCCGTCCCAGACACTGCAGACCCTGCACCTCCGCCCAGACACGATGGTCTTCGCGTAGTGTTGTGAACTATATCCAGTGATGTGTTGATGCCCCAAGGATTGTACGGATGTTTTCATGAACATGTGTAAGTAAGTGTATAGTTCCGAATGGAGCCTAATGTATATTAATAGGCCTACGAATAATCGAAGTAATATAGTTTATAATTTATTTTCCGATTGGAAATAACTGCAAAAAAACGTAGATTATGATAATATATGTATGTATAATGGTAAATTAGGTTTCTTAAACCACTAGGAATTAAATTTTTTATATTTTTCATTATTGCAATCAAGGATTTTTGACTAAAACTAGGATTCGTCGAATCAACGTGAATATAGGGGGAATTATAGAAAAATAGTAGGTAGCATTTAATTTTAGTTCAAAAGACACCTTTTATTTTCCCAACAGCTTATGTACAATTAGATTTTATTTATATTTAAAAAGAAATTGGGGCGAGTTAAAAATCTTGTCCAGAAACACTGTGATTTTGGTTTATTTAGAAAGTAATTTTTCTCTTATATGCTTTTATTGTGATATAAAACAATATATGAAAATTGACGCATTTTTAACAAATTTTACTCGACTGATTTGCATTTTGCTTTTTCTCATAAGTTTATCACTTTTTAAATCGTCCATGACATTAATTTTATCAATATGGCACCTAACTACAGCTTTTTAGTATTCTTAACTGCAATAAAAAGGCTATATTACAGTCTTTAACGCCTACATCTTACAAAACCTTCAAATATTGATCTTCTACCTTCAATATAAGGGTCATTGCCCTGAGCACTGTTGTGCCATGAAACGATGAGCTGATTTAATGGAAATAGTCAGATAGTTAAAATAATGTAGCTAAATAGACCGGTTTCTGTTAGCCATATGCATTTAGACAGCTGGATGATAATATAGGTAGAGTAAGATCGATTGATTGAGTTTCAAACTATTTTGACGATAAGAGAAGTCGTCATAACTATCAATATAAATGAGATAAACATACCAACTACAGTTTTATATTTAAGAGAATTATCAATCGACAATAACTTCGCAAACGAAAATATGAATCAAGTTCGTTAAATAAATGACTGGGCTCTGACTTTGATAAGAAAATTATGGCTTAGGAAATTTATTAATATATCTCAAGTCATTCATCAAGACATTTAAAGATTGAAATGCTGTAGAACTTTACACCAGTAACAAATTTCGAGATTTTGACTCGTTCTTCGCGTTTGATATTCCTGAAATTCTTTCTTAGTGTTTCTTACTCTACAAGGAAGTTTACCCGGAAATTTCATCTCTCTAGCTACATTATGTGGACTCGCCTGTCATAGGATCATACATCAGTCAGCAACAAGACATTTTTATAATATATGTAGGTAGGTGTTCTTTGAAAATTATTACAAACAGTTAACAAAACAGAAAATAAACAGACGGTAAATTTTTAATTGACGCTTCAGACAAAAAATTTCGTAATACAACATAGGTACGATACGTCATGTTTGAGAGAAATATTCGAAAGCTTTTATAAATACCTACTTTGAAACTTTAAATTCCACTTGCATTTACGCTACCGCCATCCACCGAATGTAAGTACCTTAAAAATACCAAGTTAAACCATTCAAAGCGTGCACTAAAGTCAGAATAAATACTCATATCTTGCAAAACCAGTCCAAAGCTTATGTCAATAAAACAAAGAATTTATGGAAATCCCTACAAGAATGATAATTCCTAATAATCAACAAATCTTTTAAGAAGATTTTCACGGAAAATCTGATTTGCATGTATTACGGAAAGCTGATATCATAAAATAACACAGTAGCTATGTTGCCGCCTATCTCATTTCAATATAAATTGACTATCCAATGGCATAGGCCGATATCTGATATACAATAAACAAGATTTTCGGAAATGTAAGCAATATAGTATGCTATCTTGTTTCCGAAGTCATATTTTGGCATGAATAAAATATTTCAATCATGAAACTACACATCTGCTTGAATACATGAATTAATGACCGCAAAATCATATAAACACAACCGAAATTGAAGAACGAATAGATTTGTCAAACAAATTGAACAAAGCAAAAGTATACAATCAAAAAAGATAAAGTAAACAACACGTCTGGCCTAATGCATTGTTTTCAAAACATGAAAATGTATTTTTTTGTTCTGGAGACGTTATGTACGGAGTGGCACTATTTTTAGTAAGCCAAACACCTTTCTGGTAGTTGGCTATTTCGAGACGAAAGGGATAATACTGCTTATACGTCTGCTTGTAATAATTTAGAAAGAAACTAAACAAAGTGAACACGAAAAAGCTAACGTAAACTAAGACGAAAATGATTTTGAAGGCTAAAGTAAACAGTTGCTCTAACAGCATGGAGGAATTCGTTTTTGTTTTTATGTCAGATTATGTTGAATTTTTACTTATGCTTACATGTTTCAAATACTTTTCAGCACAGATTTTTCATAGTTTTCAGCATTGGCATTTGGTGGATATGTTTCTTATTTCCTTATCCTATTAAAAATCACTTATCTATCATACAGAATTATAAGCAGTTTCTTTCGGTTTATTCTCTGGTTTATGAATCAACTTGAGATGCATTCTCCTGGGATAAGATGAAGTCCAAATGTTATTCCAGATCTTCATCTATCTAAAATTTCAGCCCGATCCGTCAGCAGTTTTGCCTTGAAGAAGTAACAAACATAAGAATTTAAAGAAACATCACAATTTTCGCATTTATAATATTAGGTGTATTGCTCTGCTTATTTTCCTCTCTGCTGGGCATATAACTCATATTTTTATCATCAGATTTCTTAACATTTTAAGCCATTGCTGGGTATAGTCTTCAATCTCTTGTGTCACTCCCAAGTGTTGTATGTCCTGTGTTAGACTCATCCAGGTCCCTCTCTCAGATCTTTATGTATCTTTTATACGTATAAGAAATTACTTTTACCCAAAGTTACGAGTACAATATTGTGTTCATTGCATTTTATCACTCCTTTGTTAGTCCCAAAGTGACAAAACAAGGTTTTATATCCCCATATTTCAAGTTCTCAATATCTGTCCAGCCAGGTAGAGTTTCGATAATCTTGAATGATGGTCCCCTCGCATTGTTGAGAAGCTACCTGGACTGGAATCCTTTGAAATCGAACCCTGCATTTGAATTGAGGCGTTTTTGTTGATTTAGAATTTGGTAGATGTTGTGCATTGTTGCAATTTGCGATACTTGTTCTGTTTTGGTTTTGTGTTACAAATGTAGAGTTTGGGGCTTCAAAGTTATCTTGTCGGTTGTGATTAGGGTTTTTGACGGGTTAGACGGAGAATTTGGAATGGAATGGCCTAAGTTCCAATGTTTATCCATCTGAATAGATAAGTTGGTGGTCTTTGTATATTGCCACTTGATTTCGTGTCTCATTATACTTGACTCTAAATTTTTCGGTTCTCTTAGTAATGTTGCAATTATTTCTTTTAAGGTTCTATTTAAATAAACTATAGATAAAATCGACCTGGAAGTTATTTACTTAATTAATCGTCATTTACATACCTACTGCTCTTGGTGAAGACGACAAAATACAATATCGAATTTTGATGCTTATTTTGTAAATATGTACTTAAGCAAGTATTTAACATTCCCTTTTGAGGTAAAACCTTACGTTTATTGATTCTCTTGTGAATAATTTAAATATTTGCGCTGTAGGGAGTGCCTTATATAGGCTATTAGGCTATATAGGGCTAGAGACAACACAAATACACAAGCGGCGATTCTGATAATAAACAGGGTGGGTGCAGACGAGCAATTGACTAACATAACAGGATAATATTAACTACCTTTACTCTGTCCATCTGTTTATTTTCTTTGAAATAATGAAAGAAAATAAACTGTCTGCGAGATAAATATCGAAGCTCTCGGTAGTCCCGATATTTTTCAAGTCGATAGATTCGCATCACTATTTATGAAAAGAAATAAAATAAACTGTTAGCATCATCTTAAAACAATCCAAAGTAGAGCTTGTACTCTAAGAACCAGATAAACAACGAGTAATTATTTGAAAATATACCCCATCCATAATACCGACGATAAAAAGTGAAAAATTTAGGAGCGATCGTCACTTTTTTTCACTAAATTAGAAGGCAAAGGCCTACGACATGTAAATAAGAATCATAAATGAAACCAAACGTGTACTTGGAAACTTATTTTTCATAATCGCTTTATCCGTTTCTATGCTTGAAGGTAATTAAGAGTGTCCGACAAACACATAAAAACACCTTAAAAACATGAAAATTAAACAGAACAAGTTTATTTTCGAAACCACAAAAACAGAACAAAGTTCTGCTGAGCAGCTCTGTCTTCTGTTTTAGATATAAAAGCTGTGTCACAGAAGGCAGCGTCTTTTCCATTGTAGGGTACATTGTTTGTAGTGTTAGAAACAAACGAGAAACATAAATCGATTCCTAGATTTAAAACCTAGTCTAGACAAATATACAAAATTACAGTTTAAATTGACAATATACAAAATGACAGTATAAATGACAGTTTAATGACGTATAAACGAAAGAAACTAAACCTAGACATAACCTACGTATATGGCTGGTAAAAACAAAAAAGGAACTTCATAAAATCACACACATTCTTAATTATAAGTGAATACATTGTTAGTAACGTACCTATCTATTCCGATTATCCGGTGGACTGAATTAGTAACCAGACAATCTGTCCTATCCTGAACCAGAATTTATATCAGAATCTAACTTTAACCGAACAAGTGGAAACCAAACATTTGCAGATCGTACAAAACACCCACGCATTTGCAGATCGTACAAACATTTTCTCCCGTTGTGGGATCGAGCCCACCCGGCTTCATATTATAATCTCATAATAACGAACATTGCAGCGTATATTATAATCTACAATCCAATACAGTACCAAAATGCTTAAACATAACCTTACAAGGAGATACATTTAACATAAGACAAGTACAATGGGATTCTAACTTATAATTTTTGAAAACATGAAAACAACTAATAAATAAATATGAGCAATAGGTATCTTACAAAACATATAGAAACACAAAAAATATATATTTATATACATATGTATTAGATCTACGCACATACCTACCTACTTACAACAACTTAGTAAAGTTGCTCGTTTGATCGAAGCCGTGACACACAATATTTTAAAGACTTGTTACTATGCTTGTTCTCAACTGGTTTTTATCGACAACTATAAGTATTTTTTTGTTACAATGTTGTGTATACTTACCTTCTGTAATGATAGACTAACTCGCGCTTTGAATTTTTATATTTTTGTTTGATTAATTGGCATGGGATGGGAGGTACTTTGTTTTTTGTGTAATAAACCAAAATTGGTAGGTTTGTGTTTTATTAGCTTATCGACGCACATATTTTTAACTAAGCACCTACATTACAACATTTACAATGTAGTTTTTCTGACTGTCAATGACTTTTTTATGAAAGATTTGAAAATGGCGACTGAATACAAGATTTTATTATTTTTATGGTCACCCATCTATGATCCGTCATCGTACCATTTGATTTTCGTCTTCCCCCCTCTTCTGGCCCCACATCTGGGGGGTTCTTCTTCTTTCTCTTGCCAGTTGTATATCGTAAAATGGTCCTAAACTATATCTTTACTGCTCTAACTTGCACAAAGTGTCATTTAAACACACCATCCAGAAGTGTTTGACAGACGGCAAAATGGCCGCCATTTAGGGGCCAACGACTCAGAAACTACAGAATACTAAAAGACTTTGATTGACACTATCAGCTGGATATTAGTCCACTGCTGGACAAATTCTGATATGATTTGCAAATATCTGTTCCGGATATGGGTGGTTTCATAATACCTAACTACCTAATAAATAAGTATCTACCTACTTACTTATCTTTCGTATGTATTTTTGGCATGAAGAGGTAACAAACATCCATCCATCCATACATCTAAGCATCCAAACTTTTGCATTTTTAATATTAGTGTGATTTGTGACTTACTAATTAGTAAATTGTGTACTTTATAAAAAAACTGTTATAATATCTCAGCTTATATTTATGTATCTTTAATAAACATACAATTAAGATGTATTCGCACATCTATTTAAAACAGATTAGCACTGGAAACCTGACCGGTGAATCCTTAAATAGATTGTAAATCATACGAGAACATTCATCTTTGTTAATTTTACATCTTATTCCGGTGTGAGTAATTAGGGTGGGGGGGTACACGAACCGCTGAGTTAACTTTTTTTAATACAATACAAACCTACACTTCATTCCATATCAAAAAAGAACACGAAACAGAAAGAGACAAAATTAAATTGAACAAGGAAGCGACCAACTTGTGAACGAACTTACGGTATCACTCCCAGACAACCGTTCAATAAAAACGAAACGATTGTAGTTATTCAGGGCTAATTTTGCATTTGGCTTTCGTATTTTATTTATTAGTTATTGTCAAAACTCTTCAGCTCCTATTAAAACTTGAACCCAAGACGCATTGCGCAATTTTTTTACTGCGAATTCGAGATGCGACACACAGAACGACTTCTCGTATATCTATATTATTCATAAGATTCAATCGATTGTTTTGCTAGCTACCTATATTCCAATATTTACACATTTTTCATAAGACAATGTCTATCGAAAAATGTGTCAAATGTCATGTCAAAAATTCAAGTACCAATCATATGCCAAACACATCTATAGTCTATATAGATAGGCCCACTCTTTACCACAAAATATGGTCATACTGACCTCGCCATACTATTCATACTAACTCTACGATAGAGCGCTTCCATGTACCATAGGGGTTTTAATTTTTCATTCCTAGGTACCACTAAACAAAACTAAAAGATTGAATATTCAGTGAGACCCACCATTAGAGTCATTAAATTTAGTAACGTCTATTTCAAGCCGAAAGCTATTTAAAACAATGTAGAGCAGGGGACATTTTTCAAAAGTAAGATGAAATGATCCAAACTAACTAATCGCCTCTTCAAAAGAATTTCCAACAAAACAGATGACATCACATTTGACAAAACTATTTAGATTTTTATTATCGTTGTAAAAATACTTTTTTAACACTTCGCTTTTTATTTCGGAATAAAACTTTGGTTTATAGGTTTCGTAAAAGTTAAACTATTGATTTATTGATTTTATTGACATTATTGGGAAGTAAAAACTGTGATGGTACCAATAAAAAAATCGTAAAATATTCACCGATTACATACGTGTATCTGTACGCTGCTTGGATCCAGGGTAAAAGAATTCAACTTTTACTCTGGATTCAACTTTTCAACCTTTACCACTGAAAAGTTGCTTTTAAATAGAGAGCTTTTTTAAAATTGAGAGGTTTTCAATTTGGAATAAAACTAAATTCAAAATAAAATAAACCTTCAAGTTCAAAGTACCTCGGATACATGCACTTTTATCTCGTGGTCCCGACTATGAAATTCTCATGAACCAGACACAATGGCAGATTTATCTACAAATGTTGCCATCAAAAAAGAAGTCAAGCCGAGTCACTTCAGCTGATCCCGTTGACCGGATCACCGAAAGATGGTATGGAATGGCCACTAGCTGTAAGAAGATTCAAGGTTGAATTATATTTTGAGTGAAGATAATCCTTTGGTACATGGAGAAGTATTTTTTTCGTCCATGCTCCGTGTGAACGTCATGAACTTGATTTGTCGCATTCGACCTTTGTTTTCTTATAAGCTAATTAGCCACCTCGTATTTGGAACTAATTGTCTTAGTTAGGCAAATCAAAAACTTGTGTCAGCTCTGTCGCCGCCAGTCACCTGAGTTACACCATACTCTCTGCATCTGCCGCTGCCGAAGACGCCTGCTCAAAAAAAGGCATAAGGAAGCTTCCTTGGAGCAACTTTACCATTTTTCACCTGTAGCAGTGGAGACCTTGGGCAGTTGGAGTGTGGATGCGAAGTGTTTAGTGGGAGAATTAGGCCGTACTTAACAAAGTGACAGGAGACTCCCGCTCCGGGTCGTTCTTGGTGCAAAGGATTGCCATCTCTATTCAGCGAGGTAATGCTGCAAGCATCATGGGCACCTTGCACCGGGAATGTTCAGGGGTGGGTTATTTAATGACTAATTTTTATATTGTTTATTCAATACATATTATTATGTGAAAATTTGTTTAATTAAATCGAAAACCCCCCATTACTGTTACAACGATATTGCCCGTGGAAGTTTAGCAATGAAAAAAGAGGAAGGTACTTTATCTGTCTCACTTGTGGGCATAATTGGGTAATGTCAGTTGAAAATAGGGCTTAAAAGACAAGGCTAGGGCCTCTGACTACACGAATCGCGAGACCGTTTCTACATGGTTTCTATGACTTTCTAGTGCTTTCAGCTACGATGATTGAACCAGAATTCCACTTAGCTGATTCTTCCAGTTCCTTCTGTCCTCTCGTAGAATTGGTCTAACGTCAAACAATAGACGTTGGTAATCCGCATAGATAATAGGCGCATTGCAAGATAAGTAAGGAGGTCGTACAGAACCCTTTAACACATTCACTACGATAGGCAATGAGAGTATTAAACCATCTGCGACACGGCCAATACGGCCATCCGATATGAACACACGTCTATGGGTGTTATCCTGAAACAGACATTTTAACGAGAGCAGCTTTCCAGCTCGGCCCTTATAGTAGTAGACTTAGTATGAAAACTTCTTATTCCATGGCGAGAGTAGACAGCCATGTTTTTAGGTAAAGAGTTTTCCATGCTCTATGGTTTTATGCTGTTTTATTAACAGTTTTGTGGCTGCTGTCAGTTGGTGTTGCAGCCGCCATGTTTTACGGTAAAATCAAAGCCAAAATACTTGTCAAGTGTCAGTCACTTGTCAAAATACCGTTATTAAAATCGTCCAATTTATTCCAAAGAAGTATTTCTTTAATTTTCTAAAGGCTAATGTGTCAGTTCATTCTATTCAGTCCTTATCCTTACCAATTAACTCATAACTGTTCTCTCATTGAGAAAAATGCCTTGTTACCTCTCGTCATTTAAATAACGTGTAATTTTCTGACTTTATTATAATTTCTTGTAAAAACTGCATTCTTTTGAGACTTTACTTGACTTCAACTACAAGGCATTTTTGAGTTCTTCTACGCAGTTTAAGACTATGATAATTGCGATACTAGAGTAGGAAGACCAGCCTATAGATTGGTAATATGTATGAACAGAAACAACTGCAGGTCTATTCAGATTTATTCGTGAGACTACACCGTTTTGACCACTCTGACTGCATTTTGATGTATGAAAATGTAAAAAAACAAAAGAAAAAGAACTATCTGAACATAGACCAAAACAACGGATGCAAAATGGCAATATTTTACAACGCATTCGGGGTCGAGACCGTCTCTTGTTAGGTAATCGAGTCATCTGTTTCACTCGCTTAGGATTTAAGTCATATCCTAGGCAGGGCCTTGTCTATGGATCAGAGCAATTACTTTTCAAAAAAAGAAAATATTTACCAAGAGTTCAATAGAGAACAGATATCTTACCGCGGAAGAATAGTTGTCAGTGAGATGTCATAACAAACTACTATTAGGTCTATGCTATTCTAATTTGACCGACCTAAGCTCAAAGCGCCATCTTTGCAGTCTGGTCGAACTATTTATTGACATAAATAAAACCTCATTGACCATGTTACCGAGGCAACTCTATATCTAATCTATAGCTGGTATTATCCCTCTCGACTCTTTACTGTCAATGTTTACTGCAATTAGGGCCAGCCTTGTTAAGTTCGCCGCGAAGTTTTTTATTTCTATACGCCCTTGGAGCTCGCTCGTTTGCGATCGCCATTACAGATACATCGTTATAATCGGACGTTTTTCTAAGCGAAACTATAAATATAGATGTTTTGTTGCTGACTAGTAACTAATAGTTGAAAATCATTGCATGTTGTCTACGATTAAGGGCACCAATTTACTTAAAATAATCAGCAGGCTATTCAGAACGTCCGTTTCCGAGTCTTCGACATAGATCTAACACAGATTCGCGCGAAATTAAAATATTGTCGGTTGCAGGTTCAATTGGCGTCACCGACAAACAACGACTTTTCATTATAAGCATTCAAAGTATTTTCTCATAATAAATTGAACATAACTATATTCGTATGTGATCTTTTTTGGATCTGTTTTGCCAGAAAAGCTTATATCAAATTTCGACTTAGTGCTACTTTTGAAGCAATTAATAAAATTAAGAGATGGTCTACTAAAAATGAACATAGGTACAACAGAATAGAAAATCATTAATTACTTTAATTTGAAGAAAAAGCACGAAATAAAATTAGACTTATACGTACTTAAATAAAACAAATGAACTAAGACAAAAGGAGTAAATTCAGTAAATTCGGTGAGGTGTTGATCTATTCGCGATAAAAAAAACAAGATCTACGCAAAAACCTAGCTGGAACAGAGAGTGCACCTGTGTTTGAGCACATATGCGCAGTACATCCCCTCGTGATCGAGAATCACCCTTTTCGGTTTAGTACACGTTTTTCGTGGCACCTTGTACAGCCACTGAGAGTCCAATATGGTGCATTTTTGTCCATAGGTGTTGATATGTTGGAAGAACTATAATATAGGTTTTGGTTTTCAAAAAACTCTGCCATAAACGAAATTCTAGGATTAGAAGCCAAAAAAGTGTTCTACGAAATAGTTTGAAACTCAATCATTTAACACACATTTTAGTATTATTCTCTCATTATTAGTTTTCATTAGTTGTGCTGTGTACTTAGTAATTATTAATTAACTATTAGTTTATTAATAAAATGACCTCATAATGAATCTCGGTGAAATACAGTCCGCTAGTTATTCAATGAAATAATTTTATTAAGGAAGCTTGGTGGTTTTCCAGCTGGGCTATAAACGTCATTTAAACGTCAAATAACTTTTTAGTGAAATGTTAAATGAGTTTATTGCAATATAAATAATTTTTAAATGAATCAAGACGTTCGATATTTTGGTATAAAAACCTAACGAGAAAATAATGGACCCTGCGGAAAATAATAATTGACTAATTATTTTGTTTTGACTCTTTTGACGTTTGCTTGAACTGTTTGAAGTCTTAACATCATTTCTTTCCTTGTAGAGATGGTTAAGCAATGACATGACAAAATTTCATGTCATTTACGAGATGACGAACCATAAATTATTTGAGAAGAGAAAATATTATTAATTTTTGCGTGACTTTGCATTTCTCATCACATTAGGTTTGTAGCAACATTTTTATATTTCTCTATCACTGCCAATACGAAAAACGTAGAAATGCTAATTATTAATTAGGATAAATTACGGCCTCTTAAAACCAATAAGTATTCACCTAGTTGGAAAACACATGCAAGGAATAAATTATTGTTAATACGAAAAATGTGAAAAGATATATTTCTTTGAATAGTTATAAATAAAATTGTGCAAAAATCTATAGTAACAACGATGGTAAAAAACATCCTATGTCTCGTGCCTATTCAACGAGTTTTACATTGAAGTTTTGAGACTAACGCGTCTGCATTTCTTAATAATTATGTCTTTATTTATTAAATGCAGATTATTATAGAGACATTATTATTATGTGCAGATTTTAATTAGAAACTATAATGATATTCATAGTTCGTCTGCATATTAAAATAATGCACAACAAAGCTTCAATTAAAAATTATTTGCTCAGAATTGTGGTTGTAAAATGAAAAACTACCCTATCACGTGTTTTAATTTAATTTTAACTGTATTTAATTAAAGGCCCAAAAGTCAATTTGTTAATGCAAAAAGGTGCTAACTACATCTACTTAGAAATTATTATGCAGGTACCAAATTGACTTTTGGGTCTTATTATTTTTATTTTCATCCTACACACATTGGTGCTATTAGCAAATTGCATATTATTTTCTTTTATTCTTAATTTGGCTCATAATGATACTAAATAACCAAACGAATTATGAGCCTAAATTGACAAGTGATCAACTAAAGCAGCTGGTATTCTATTAATAGCCAACAATTTTCTATGTAAAATTAGTTTACCTGATACTAAAAATATACAAAATCTTTAAAAACAAAATAAATGATAGGTTTTTGAGTCGGTACCTATAGTTCTTTAAGAACTAAAAACTTGTTGTTAACTGATTAAGTCACTCCAAAATTAAATTGCTGTGCTATTAATGGAATACTAAAACTACTAAAGCTCAGGGTTTATTTCACCGTCTTAAGAACTAAAACTATGATAAACACAACTCATATTTACGGTGAAATATTCCCGAACTCAATTTATTATTTAAATTATTATTTAAAATGTACTTAATTTTTAGTAAAAATAATAGATTTATTAAAAAATTAAGCTCGAGCTACCTCTTGAAATTTCTGATACTATTTTTATAATAACTAATCTTAGAATTAGTACTAAAATCCATCGTTGTTACTATCGAATAACAAAATCCTATGAAAATTTTAATCCTCATTTTATAATACCAAATTATAATATTTATCCATTTCTAAAACCACAATTGATTAGGGATTTAAAATGGATTAATAATATGAATAATGGTTTAATAATTAGCTGGTAGGTTGTAGATGGTCGTTTTATTTTAGATAGATATAGAATGGTGTATATTTTTTGCATTGTCGTTATGTATTTGCTAAACGCGGCCATAATTTAAGTCTGGTACTAATTTTGGATGTTTAACGTGTAGGTGGAGGCAGAGAGCAAATCAATTTATATACTAAAGTTTATATTTTCGTTCTCTTCTTATTTATATTGACAACGCAGTGTCAAGCAAAGTTTATGTTTAAAAAATATTAAAACTATATTCATTTTTTCTCTCTGCAAAAGAAGCTTCTTTAATTTTATTTTTAACTTTTTAAAAGCTCAGACGGCCCTTTGGGTGGATTAAGCGACATATTTTTAGCGCTAATAATATCATGTCTCTTTGACAGCTGTCTTGTTCTAGATCTGACAGTGTCTTAGATCTTATTTTGTCTGAGGTTTCATATTTCTGCTAATCCATTTATGTCTGCGCACCAGTAGGGTTCTCTTTACGTTATCAGCATTAAAATCGAGATTATCTTTGTCGCCGTAGACAGAAGGCTCAAATTTGTGTTTGTAGTTGTCGAGATATTGATATTATATTTTACGATATTCTTGCATACATATATGTAAATTTTGGAATGTTCAGTTCACACAATGGTTCTTTAATCATTAAAAAGTAAAACTACCAAGTCACGCCGTGATACCATCTAGTGACTGTACGGTTGGTGTTTTAGATTATTGGCTGATGATATCACTCGGTAATGGAACTAATGAAATGGAAAACCATTTTACACTTTTGAGACATAAAAAACATGTAATTTTGTTGTAGGTAATACTACGACTACCTATCTACTTATTTTTATTCCAAAATCGGGTAAAATACACGTTTTAATTTTTTTGTTCTTTTACGTAAAAGTTTCGTAAATTTTCTTTTATTATATATGTGTCATGTCATGAGTACCTATAACAAATATTGTTTTAAAGTGAAAATAGATAAACGCAACCTACTTAAACCTGCCAAAATCTCCACTTTTTATAACTGTTTTCTTCTAAGTTATAAAAAGAGGCCATAAGGACACAAAATGGCAGCTATAAATCGTTCTATGTTCAACTTTTATTCCCAGCAGTTAAAAAAGGTTATAGGTTAAAACTTTCAACGTAACATTTCTATGAGAATCTTCATGGAAAAATCTGCAAGGGCGTTGTACCTTCTACCTTATTAAATGACGGAAATTTTCCTTGTCAGTGACTGGCTATTCCTAATTTATAACTGTAATTCTCTTCTCATGGTAAATTATGACTACGTTTAGTACCCTGTTACTAATAAATAATAGTAACACATTCATTACTCATAACTTATATTCAGAAAACAGGAATAATATTAAATGGAATAATATATTAAGTATAAAGTCGAATATATCTTGGATCGCAAAATTACTTTTGTGAAATATTGCAAGCTTTTTGCAAGTCTATTCTAGGTCAGAACAGTTTCGTGTATTTTTGGCAACGTACTTTGCTATTACAGATGATTATTTGGCTGAGTGTACAAAATATGCAAATTTTACATTTTATGCTGCAATAAACTACCTAGTAACTGAACATTTTATTTTAAAAATGCTAAAAAAGGAGAAATAAATGTCGAAAAATGCAATAATTAATTAAAACCTAAATATTTTAATTAGTCAGAATCACCCGAAAATAATTCCTTGCGCGTTTCAAATATTTGAGCAGCATGTTTGAATAATATTAAGATATTATATTTATCTTTTAAAACCAGTTATATGTTATTAACTTAACAAGCGTCGCATTTTTCAGCCAATAAGTTTACTGTCTGCTGAGCTTAAGATATTTTAGATTTATATGCACTAACTTCTTGAAATAACTTTTGGCTTCTAAGCCATGTTATAAATAAAAAAAGCTCTGGTAGGAAGCCACGTAAATTCATAATCTGCTCCCCTCGTTACGTGAGATTTGGTAAAACTATGGTTTAAAATAACTCTTCTACGGTCTTTAACTGGGTAAACCTTAAAATAACTTTTTTATTAAAATAAATGGTCTGTTAAGAAATGACTTGAGGAGGATGCTTAGAGAACCAATGTGTTGATTGAACATAATCTACCAAACTTTTATATATTAAATAGTCGGCCTAAACACTAAACGAATCTGTTTCATTGATTTAAAATTTATTTATCATGATTATTTTATTGTTCTATAATGATCTGTCTCAAAATATGTTAGTAAAATATGGATTGTATTATTATTATTTGCATTGCATGCATTTGTGATTTATTATTATAATTTATCGGAAGCAACATGTATAATTATTATTTTTTGTAAAATAATTCATGTAATTTTTCGATTCGAGTATTAAAGAAATGTACTTAATAATGTAAAAATGTATTATTTATTATTATTTAACATCTCTGCCTCAAAACCTGTAATTCGGGACGAATAGAAATAAAAAAAACTCACTAAAATGTTATAATTGGATAAGAACCTGTAAAATATTAAAAGGAGTTCGGAAAAACCTACTATTTAGTAAGAAAGGACACTGACCATTGAAGCGTTGTAGAATAGATGTACCAAAAGCGTCAAAACCTTTTGCAAAATGTGTAACGCGATTGACGAAGACATTGGAAATAAATAGTTTAAATCTTTAAAAGAAAACGAAACAAATGGCCTGATTTACTTTCCTATTTGAAAAGTCATTAACTAAGCAGACATATGTTGCACTTATACATAACCATTTAATGGCGCTGTCAGCTGTCAAAATTGGTGTTTGGCGTGACTTTTTACACACTTCAAAACCAAAACAAACAGTTCTATAGCTATTAAGGCGCCATCAAATGATTATGAATAAAGGCTTATACTTGCAAAAGTCACTAACCCCCGAATACTAAAACCCAATTCAGATATAAGCACGTCAAATGTTACGAATTTTTGACAGGACAGACATCTTTTTTTTTTTAAAACTGTCAAAAATTGCGATCTAAGACGTTCTGAGTTGCGTTTCAGTATTAAAATGGTCTGAGTTAAAAAATTCCAAGCCGCATGTAAATTTGAAATGAATCTCTTTTAAATTAAATGTATTATTGTCTCACCTTTGATTGTGTAACCAAAATTTTCATAACATTATGTAATTACAAATAAAGAAGTGTAACTATTAATGAATGTGTGTAAATTTACACATCTAAGTTAAAACGCTTTAGTGGCAGTTGGACTTTAGTGTAAATATGTTGTTATAATAAGCGTAGGACCTGTAGGTATTTATTTGTACTGTTTTGGCCTTTGTTAATATCCAAAGTTTTTAATTTATTTTTCGACCAATAAATGTTGGAGAGAATTAATGTTGCTTGTTTTATTCCAGTTATTTTACCCAAATAATAGTTTTCGTGAACTTTTAGGAATACCTACTTATATAAGTAGATAGATGAATTATAAAGGTATAATATACATACAGGTATAATAAACATACACAACGTACATGGATGATATAGGATAAATAATACAAGATATATGATATATGTGCATAGATGAACATATACAATGCTAGCTGCATTCTTACTACCCGTTGTCCTATTACCCGTTTTCCCGTAGGAATGAAGCATTTTCCCGCGGTTAAAAGTTGCCTATGTTCATCAGGAATAATGTGGGCTTCTAATGGTAAAAGAATTTTTCAAATCGGTCCAGTAGTTTCGGAGCCTATTCAATACAAACAAACAACCAAATCTTTCCTCTTTATAATATTAGTAAAGATAAATACAAACCAAAATTAACTAATGAGCGACGAAAATGGTAAGAGTGATACACAACTATATATAAATTGAACAGTTGGTACTTAATATACTTATTATTACTAATATTGGGGATCACATGAGTTGTATATTGTTTGCAATAGTTTAATAGCTCAATTTTTTAAATTGTAAATACTAGTTCTAATTTATTTCTATTATTTGATTGTAATTGTCTTTGTAAATCCTATCCTACTTCCTACTAATATTATATAGCCGAAAGTTTGAGAAATCTGATTTTTTGTTACCCAGGATCTCCAAAACTACTGAACAGATCAAGATGAAATTTGGCGTACGTTTAGAACAAAGCCTAATTTAGATAATAGACTACTTATAAAACGGAATAGACGCGTGCGAAGCCGCGGGCAGAAGTTAGTAAAGAATGTAGGAAAATGAATGAAGAAAAATGAGTAATAAGAGTAAGCAAAAAGAGTAAAAATAATGTAGGAAAGTTTTGCTTACTGTGGGAATAGATAAAATAATGCTGTGGGAATTATCCAGCATCCATACTAATTATTACAAATTCGAAAGTAGCTCTGTCTGTTACCTTTTCACGCCTAAACGGCTGAACGGATCTCGATGAAATTTGGCAGGGAGGTAAATGGTATCTCGGGGACGAACATAGATTTAAAAACGCGTGCAGCAGCTAGTTATTAATAATTATTTAATTTATATCCCAATCAGGCCACAAAACAATAAATAAAAACCCGTATAATTTATACAAATTAACGTATATCTAATCAGTGGGTGGTGACACAAACATAAATTAATATAAAACACATAACATAACCTTCCTTTGTAGTCGCCGTCGGGTAAGATAAGATCAGGTTAGGCATGTTAAATAATATTAAAAGAGATTGAATTGAATAATGTATTTATTTTCTCTTACAAAAGATAATTGTTTACAATTTTTGTCTTAAGCTTAATTTATATCTATACTCTATCCATCGAGCTTGTAGAATTTTCAATAACAAAGCCACTGACAGTTCAATCAGCTGATGCAGGGGTGAAAAACATTTTTAATAATGTGGTTGGCTCTTGCCTGCGGCTTCGTTTGCGTATTTAGGATATACATAATTTAGGTCTTATTTGATTTCTAACTGACGCAAAGAAAGAAATAATTATAAAACCTATGACATACCTAACTAAAATTGAACAAATTAGTACATAACCTACCAAGCTATACTCATATGGCGGCTATTTTGAGCTTTGATAGATGTCTCTGGGTAGTGATATTTAATGTGAATAATAGTTGGCATAAGTAAATAAGGTAGTCTTGTGAAATCAGTACTACTTTTAATTGTTACCTATCCTTAAAAAGGAAATACAAGGTAAAGGAGATTAAGACTATAAATGCAAATTATAGGAATAATTTATTGTTGCATCATTAGTTAATTTAGTTATCATCATTTTATGTCTTTACTCTTTAGTTTACATGTGTCTCTCTTCTGGGACATTATCATTAGTTAATTTAATTATCATCATTTTATATTTTCAATCTTTAGTATACATGTGTTTCTCTTCTGGGACATTATTGATAGACAACAATCAATTATCATCATCACTGTCAGAATCTGAGCTACTTGATGTATCTCCGGACACCTGGATGATAAATTGATCAATTACATTTCTGTAATACCATCCAGTTCCCTCATTTTTTTCTCTTCTTGTATAACATGGTCTATGCATTTTTGCCATGCTGCAGGTGTTATCAAATTCATAGATTCTTCTAATAAAATCTTCAATTCATGCATTTTAAATGTTTTATTTTTATCCGCAACATGGCCTTTGACTTGCCCCCATATCATTTCTATTGGATTTAATTCACAGTGATAGGGGGGCAATCGCAAGACTTCAATATTTTTTCTTTTGCGAATGTGTCAGTGGCATAGGCCATGTAATTATGTTTTATTGGTTTTATCAAATCGATAAGCTCCCTTTTTATCATAGTGTCCTGGAACGAGATACCCTTGCTATTTAACCAATCTTGGATGTCAGCTTTTTTCCATTGCATGTTTGGTACTCGTTCCAGGCGACGAGAGTGATAGGGAGCATTGTCCATTACTATAACTGATTCTGGCTCAATTAAATCTATAATTTTTTTGAACCACTTTTCAAATACTTCTGCATTCATTTCTTTGTGATAATCTCCATCACCACTTTTGCTTTCGAATATTAACTTTCCACCATTCAAAAATCCATCTTCGTTTCCTAGAAAAAAAAAAAAACAAATATTAAACTTTAAACAGTTGATTTGATGTTATTGACACAAGTTTTGATACATTTAACTGAAAGCCTAATTGTCCGATTATCTATTGGTGAAAACCGACCTTATTGCATCACCACCCATAAAAATATCAATGATATTACAAGATGCAATAATAATACTCAATCTATACATATTCATACTTGACCATGGTGCTACTTCTTTGATATGTTGATGCTATTGTTTAAATAAATTATCCTGATTCATGAAAATACAACAGATAACATACCAATATGTACTATTATTAGGCGTTTTCCTTTTCCAGAAGGCCCTTTGAGTCCTGTAGAAAGGCCTTCCAGGTGTGCCTGCCTTGTTGACTGTATTGTCATGTCTTGCCACACCTTCGTTTTCGTATGACCTACAAAAACAAGAAACAATGTTAACATAACATAAAAAAGTTCAGTTCAGTTCAGTTTAACGACTACATGTTTGATATTTAATATAATTATTTACTAAAAAGGATAATAAACAAAGAGTAAATTACCTTCGTTTAACCATGTTTCATCTGTATAATATATCTTGCGCCCTTCTTCTCTCATTTTGGCAATTTTTAGCAAATAATTGCGCCTCTACCTTACTATTTCATGTTTTTCAATGAGACTGCTGTTACGTGATCTTTTCAGGTGTTTTATTTTTAGCTTTGCTAAAAGCTTTGCAAATGTACTCCTTTTGAAATTTGGTAGGTCATCATCTTCGTTAACCGAATTTAACACTTTGTTTAGTGTGGGGATTTCATTTCTGAAGAAGAATTCATGCACTTTTCTTCGTATGGCACTTAGTTCAAAGTCCAAGAGTTTGTCAATTTTGGCTACACTTGGAGGTAGAGGTGCTGGTGACTGAACGCGATGCTCAGTAGAATAGCCTTTCAGGACTTTCCACACCGTACTGACGCCAACTCCAGCGGTATCGGCAGTCCTTTTCACCATATCTCCTGCTTATAGGGAAATTGGTCTCGAGGCCAAGTTTCTTCCACCAGTTTATAAATATTAATAATCGTGAGCTTCTCTGCAGAACTGAGAGGCGTTTTCTTTTGACGCTTCTTCTTGGACGAAGCAAAGAGCTTCAACAAACTCGGGCCAGGTTCATTGCTCATTGTATCAAAACAACAAACGTAACAAACAACAAAAACTCAACAGTAACACTCAACAATAACAAAAACTCAAGAAACGACGATAAACTCAACGAAAACAACGTAACGTAAGCAGAGAGCACAAAAGGAGAGAATTACTTGAACTAACCAAAACAAAGCAAGAAAGTCAAGTGAGGAAATAAAATGGCGATCGTGGGTAGTGTTACCCACTCTGTCAGAAAAACGGGGAAAATAAAGTTATGTTATCATTCGTTCATTCATTCAAATTTTATTGTAATAATTCTGTAGATATGTAAGTACAGCCAACTTATGCATACAGTTGTTCGACGAGGGCATTTAGACAGGGCAATCGTGCGGGGGGCAAGGGGCGAGGCATTTGAAAAATCACCAAAAATAAAATCATGTTTTATTTATGATGATGTTTCCTTATAATAAATAATTAAAAGTTTTCATTTAACACTAGCATTGTGCTAGCATGGTGACAACCCTGGCCTGATTACCTGGTCGCGTCACTTGTCGGCAGGTTCCGCGATATCAAAGGCCTACTGTATATTATTATTTATACTGTGGCATTAGTATCTAGGTACAGTATGCACAATGGTGCCCAAGCAGGGTGCAGTGACAGCAGTGGCTACATTATTATCCGCATACTTTTACACACATAATTTTACGTACGTAGATTTACATATTTTTGTAATTTTACACTGGTTTTGCTGAAAATTATCAAGTCTCACCCTTCTGTCTTGAAGAAAGCATTGTTCAAATCATTGTTAAATAAAAAAAAACATAATCCAAGAAATAATCTTGTAAATGTAAAAATGAAACGATTTTTACTGGTAGAGTTCAATTCATAAATCAATAGTGTGGAAGATTTAGATTAGCTAGATTATTATTTGTCAATGAGGTTCCATTGGAAGGAAGGCGTTTCAGGCCCAGCCCCATTAGTAAATAAATAGACGTTCTTAATTTTATCTCTTTACATTGACCATATTTTCTAAGCATCATTGATTTCTTAGATTCTTCCTGGGTCAATGATAATATTTAGATTTTTTTGTTTAGCCATTTTAAGGATTTCAATTATATTTATATATCATATTATTTTATATTTAATAATAAAAAACTAAAAGTACCTACTTCATATTTTTTCTCTCATTGCAACAATTTACTGAAGAACAATTTACTCAGGATTCAGGTTAAAAATAAAATTGAAAAAAAATGCAGTAAACAAGGTTAAAAGACCATCACAGGTTGTAGACGATCTCGATTTTTTTTTATATTTACCTTTTCTTTACAAATAGGTCACTTAGATTTTTTAAATTTCTTGTGATAAATACCCTGACTTGGCCTGTCACTTGTTTCCGTCTTGACGTGGAGTTTTGGGACATCGTGTTTACAAGCCACGATGCTTTAAACTGCACGACTATCTATCGTCACTAAAAAAAATGGGAACACACCCTAAAGCGCCCTAAAACTACACTCAATAGGGTAGCTAAGACCAGCTGGCAGCACTCGCTCAGTGTTGAGTTTACGTTCCATTCGTTCTTCAATAATCCGGCTAAAAATAAAATACTGCTCTTTATAGGAAATAAGTATGGTCATAGTGCTATCCTAAATTGGGAAGCATAGTTCAAAAGATACCAATTGTTTGCATCCCATGACGTCAAAACTAAGATTCGTTAGGGTTGGCACTTTAACAAAAGATAAAAATATCTGGTCATTTGAATCTTCGTTCTTGACCAAATAATGACGATTTGTAAATTGCTACAACTAGATATTGCATAGATATGAAGTAAAGATTGAAAAAAGTAACAAATCTAACGGAATCTATGGGTGAAATCATTGGAATTACGTTAGGCCTGTGTCATTTCATGGTGATAACCCTAAAAATCAGCTGATTACGTTTGTTTACGAAAAATCTACAAGCTCGATGGATAAACTATAGTTATCTTGTTTTGCAAGAGAATGGTTTCCGAGAGAGGTTTATAAAATCTGTGGTATGGGTCACCAGGGCCTTCCTCCGCAGGATAATTTGGGATACCTACATAAAAAGAGACTATAACAATTACTTGTTCCAAAAATAACAATAAATTAGAACTAAGATAGAGCTTTGTTGTTTGTCTATGATGGGTAGTCTCCGAAACTACTAGACCGGTTTTTAAATTTTTTTTCATTCGCATTTTACTTAAAAAATCGCACCTAGGGCACCCCCTGGACCCTCGCCGATTTTTAACCCAAGAAAAGCACCGGAGAAGGTTATCATGTCGACGCGTACATTTTCTTTATTTATACGCATAACTTTTTACAGAGTAGTCCGATTTTGATAATTCTTTTTCATTGAAAAGGGCAGAAGCCTTTATTCACAAAGAGAATTATAATATAATTAGTATTTACAATTGAAACAATAGAGCTAACTGCAGACTGTTGCAAGCAATCTACAGGTAGCTCAACTGATCCATATCAATACCAGTCGGAAGCGTCCCCAAGACGCTGGCTGCATTGCCCCGGCGTATGGCAATGCTGGTGCGCTGTGCCAGATACTGACCAGCAGCCAGGTCACGCGTCTCTTCGACCAGACGCTCAGATAATTTTTTAAAAACCCGAAGACCCTCGGTACCCCACGGATCTAGGGTCTCAACTCCAAGAGGAGCAAAAAAAAAAGATTTTTTTTTGAAAAGGAACCCCGACGTTGGTCCTATATAAATTTTAACTAGATGAATTGAAGTCGGTTTTTAGTTTTTTATGACACGCCAAATTATTCCAAAGTCAATTCTCGGCACATACCCGTGCACCTGTGTGTGTGACGTATATTGTCGCTTCATGAACATATTGTGTGAGTGAGATAGTAGTAAAAAGCTCAGACGTTTATTTTTTATTTTTTAACCCCCGACGCAAAATGAGAGGGGTGTTAAAAGTTTAACGTGTCTCTCTGTGTATCTGTCCGTGGTATCGTAGCTCCCAAACGGATGAACCGATTTACGTTTAGTTTTTTTGTGTCATAGATTATTATATCCCGAGTGTTCTAGGCCATGTTTCATGAAAATCTGTAGGGGAAGTTTTGAAATTTTGAAAATTAAACTTATAACACCCCTCTCTTTTTGCGTCGGGGGTTAAAAATAGGCATAAAGTCACGGAACCGTAAACACCAATCAGAAAGTGTGACGTCACATCTTTCAAAACAAAAAAAATTGTTGTGTTGGACCAAAAAGATCCGCATGATGGTTTTAACTAGATCTCCCTGAACAAACAGTAATAATTATTTTGAAAGAAGTGACTTCATTCAAAACGCCATGACAGTCTGGAGCGTTTTGGAATGAAATAGAAACTGTTTTTAATGCAAAATAAGTAGGTACTTATCGTATATATTAGTTTTTTTTAATAGTAGTTACTAGGTCTTCATACAATTTTCTCCAAAAACCTATAGATACCTATGTATATTGTTTAATAGTAAAATTTAATAGTATTTCAAATTTAGTCTACTAGTCTGTTCCGCTCTAGCCAGCAACGTAGTGTAAAACGCCTTGTAGCCAAAGATCTGTCGGAATCGTAATCGAATTCGATTTCGATATTTTCGATTCTCAAACGAATCGAATGAATTAAAATACTCCTGCAGTTGTGATGACGTTCTGCGAAAGGCTGCTGGTTGATGATGGATGCTGAAGAGAAGGCGCTTTGGCGCCCATTGAAATGAAATGAAATGAAATGAAAACATTTATTGAAAAAGAAATAAACAATAACAATGGTTAACTCAACCAACAACAAATTGGAGTATGCTTCAGTCTAGCAGTGGTCTAGCGTATAAAAAAATAATACAATAATTTCAAAAGAAAAGAACAATCAAATAATAGAGTTGCCAATAATCTACAGGTAGCTCAACTGATACATATTCAATACCAGTCGTCGCGTCCCCGCTACGCTGGCTGCATTGCACCGCTTTATGGCAATGCTGATGCGCTGTACCAGATACTCACCAGCTCTCGGGTCACGCGTCGCTTCGACCAGACGCATAGGGCGCTTTTTAAAAACCTATAGAGCCTCGGTACCCCACGGACCTAGGGTCTCAACTCCAAGGGGAGCAAATGTGTAGGCTGTCACAGTTGAGCTACCTGTAGATTGTTTTCAATAGCATTATAATGATGACGAATGAGGTATTTCAAGGTTTGTATATAAAGTCATTTTATTCACACATGCTGACACAATATTCAGTCTTCCAAGAAATGTCAATGTTTTGAAATCGACTTTTATCATCAAAGGCCGGATGGGTGTAAAATTTCAAAGAAAACTGACTCAGTAAGTATTTTAACCGACTGACACAGATGGAGGTAATGGATTTTACATAAATTATCTATAGCCTACGATGCAGGAGGTTACGGGTTCGATTCCCGCCTCGAGAAAAATGTTTGTACGATCTGCAGATATTTCTTCCGTGTGTTTCAGGTTTACTATGTAGGTACACTAAAAATAATAAATCTATGTCCTGTGTTTATCATATTACTAGCTGCTGCCCGCGGCTTCGCCTGCGTAGTTCCCGTTCCCGTGGTAATTCCGGGATAAAACATAGCCTATGTCCGTCTCCTGGTTCTAAGCTGCCTCCCCACCAATTTTCGGCCAAATCGGTTCAGCCGTTCTTGAGTTATAAATAGTGTAACTAACACGACTTTCTTTTATATATATAGATTAACTAATTTACAAGTAAGTACTTATTAAACCTTTTTTGTACCTGTGTCCAAATAAATATTTTTTCTGTTCTATTCTACTAATGTCTGTGTTCACCAATAGATAATCGGACAATTAAACTGCTTCGACGGTTAACGTTGACATTTAATGTATAAAAACTTGTGTCAAAAACTATTATTTATAATTTTACCATCATCGGTTCCAGAACCCTATTAAAGTGACAGTTCTCCGTACTTGTAAAATTATTTTACGGCAAAACGCCATGCTCTTAGGTACATTTTATATTTTTTTTTGGGTGGTGTTAGCGATCTATCTGAAATGTATGTAACGTTTGTAGATATGGATCTAAATTTTGCAGGACAAATAATAGAGAAGTTTATAAAACGAAAACTTTTTGAAAAATGGTCAAAAAGGCGGGCTTTGATTTTAAAAAGGGGGATACCTCACCGAGTGGTTTGTCAAATGAAAGGTATTGGTTTGCGCGTTTCAAAACAGTTTTTGAAATTTCTGTAGAGTAGGTACACACTTTTTGAAATATTTTGAATAACGTCATTAAATTGACTTAATCTCCAAAATACTTACCTATGCAGAGCGATCCATCTAAAATGTAGTTTGGTAAGTACCTACTATTTTTAGGTAGGTATTCATCAAATAGCGATGTCTCTAACCGGTACCTTTAGTACATGTATGTTTAATCGACAAACGTTCGAAACCCTCGGCGCGCGAGTTACACTCGCACTTGACGTTCTTGTTATTCTTTTAGGTTTCTGCTCTCCTGGTATTTTGATTATACACCAGAATTAGACGAGTCTACCTGCGGCTATTCCGAGCTTTGCTCACGTTAATCGATGGACAAACTTTGCAGACTTTCGAACTTTGACGTGGTTAACAATAGGAACTTGACTATTGTTCCCAACGCTGGGACTCCGGCGTTTAACACGTGGAATATTATTTAGGTGTCTGGTAGCTTTGGCTTGGGTTTGTACTTAGCGTTTGTTAGTAGCTAGGTTTCACATGTTTTACACCCGCAAGGCGTGGGTTATGTTTTTCGTTTTATTGACACGTTTCTTAAATCACATTATATTTCATTTAGATAGGCAAAACTAACATGTATTAGATACATAAGTGTTATGTAAAATAAATGGTTATAGTGTTCACTTCCTATTATTCTACTAATATTTTAATGCGAAAGTTAGTGAAATCTGAATTTTTGTTAGCTAGGATCTCTAAAACTACTGAACAGATCAAGATGAAATTTGGCATACATTTAGAACTTAGGTCTGTGTTCACCAATAGATAATCGGACAATTAGGCTGCTCAGTCGGTTAACGTTGACGTTTAATGTATGAAAACTTGTGTCAAAAACGTTAAAACAACCGTTTAAAATTTAACCATCTGTTGGTGAACTCGGGGCTTAGTCTAACTTAGATAATAGGCTACTTATTATACCGAAAATACGCGTGCGAAGCCGCGGTCAGAAGCTAGTCTATACTAATAATATAAAGAGGAAAGATTTGATTGTTTGTATTGAATAGGCTCCGAACGAAAGTAATGGAACGATTTGAAAAATTATTTTACCATTAGAAGTCCACATTATTCCTGATGAACATAGGCTACTTTTTACCGCGGAAAAATGCTTCATTCCTACGTGAAAACGGGTAATAGGACAACGGGTAGTAAGAATGCAGCTAGTCTTTCACAAATGGAAAATGAAACTATCAAAAATACCTTATTTTTAATATAATAAAAATTTAAGTAGGTATAAAATTTGACCTGCCAAGTGTTTTTGTAAGCAGAGCAAAAAAATGTGCATTCAAAAATGAACTTTAACTCGTAACAATTACATGCATTTCATGTTGATGGCATCAGATTACAGATTGCTCGCGGATCAATCGTTTGAAGCTGGTGGAAAGACATTTTGCTACTGTAAAATTTATCTAAAGGTAACAAAAATAAAATCTATTTAGATTTTATATCTTGTTTAAGCCCTTATGCAGCCAGAATGCACGTTTTCAGCGTATGGTTTCTGAGATATTCACAGATGAAAATTACTATATATTTTTTCTTCATCCTTCAATATTATAAACGTGAAAGTTTGTAAGTATGGATAAATAAATAAATAAATAATGCAATTCACACAGCATTATCTAGCCCCAAGCTAAGCAGAGCTTGTGTAATGGGTACTAGATAACTGATATACTTAATACAATACACTAAATAGATAGATATTTTTTATTATACATAGGAAACACCCAGACCAACGGAACAAATTTCTGCAGATCGTACACAAATTTGTTCCGAGACGGGAATCGAACCCGCAACCTCCTGCGTCGCAGGCGGACCTTCGCCCGCTGCGGCACGGAGGCCGTCGATGGATGGATGGTCGAGGATGGATGGATGTTTGTTACTCTTTCACGTAAAAACTACTGAACGGATCTGGATGAATGTTGGCACAGAGATATGTTCTAATTGTACGCTAAAATTCATCATGATCTATTCAGTAGTTTTGAAGATCTTAGGTAACAAAAATTCACATTTCACATACTTTCGCATTTATAATAATTAGTAGGATATAATTAGGATATTATTTTTATCATTAGGAGAGTCCTGCGCCACAACTTTGAAAAAAAAACAACTAATTGTTGACTGATGTTAGGGCCAAAACCTTCAAGCTATTGGGTAGTTTTGGTACTAAATCTTCAAGCCCCTTTGGGCTTGAAGATTTAGTACCAAAACTACCCAATCCAATAATAAAACCCAATCTACCTGGGCACTCTCGCTAGCATTGCAATTGCAACAATAGAACAAAGCTGAATATGTTGACATTGTAGTATTAGAAAGTAACAAGCCAGTTGTGCAACACGATAACTGGAGTAGTTATAGATAGATAGATGGTTTATTTGGTTCACAAATGGACAGCACAAAATACAATCAAACATAGAAAAATAGGTAGGTAGGTTTATAAAAACAAAAGTAGAATTAAAACTTATGAGTTGGTACAAAATAATTGCTTAGATTCTAAAAGTAATATAAGTAGAGATAATAGAGCATTTGTGGGATTGCTGTTGGGTTGGAACTTGAAGATTAAATGTCGTGGGTCTAATTTTCAGATTTGATGGCTGGTAGGTATTGAGGCAGACCTTTCACTCGATGGGCCGAAGCTTGTCAACGGAGCAGGCAAGACATGGATGAGGAGAATCTAAGACAGGGAGGAGTGGAGAAGGCTGGGGGAGGCCTTTGCCAGGCGGCAAACAAACTAGTGTTCTAATTTTATGAATCTATCAACTCTCACAGATTCTCAAAAGGACAGATTCTCAAAAGGCCAGATTCTCAAAGGTATGGATTCTCAAATAGACTGATTGATGATGTAGCTAAGCTTTATGTAGAAGCTCGATTAAGATTGATGTGTGGATTGTCAAGTATTATTTATTTATTTACATTGCGTGAAATAAGCAAAAACTTACCTTACCTCAACAGCTTATATTGGCCCACTGCTGGACGCAGGCCTCCCCCTGATAAGCGCCTCGTTAGCTATCTCATGTTGGTAATGCCCATAATCCCCAGGCTGGGGATGCGGGTTGGGGATCGCAGTTCAGTGGTAGAATTGTTCTGCAGGAGGCGTTGCCGCCCGCCCCCGGTGGATATCCCTTAGTCGCCTCTTACGATACGACTGCGCAGCGAGCTCGCAGCGTACGATAAACACTGGCTTTAAAGGAGTTCGAATTGGCGATGAGTTCAAATTTTGTTTGCAAATGACGGTTGAGTCGGCAATCTGTGAAAGCGCACCCTAATTCTATTCCTAATTTTATTATTTCTAATGTTATATGTTGGTTTTCAATATTTTGTTTTTTTTATTAGTGAATAGATTATCCGTGACGCCAACAATGGCCAAAAATGGCTCTGACGGAAGGCCAGCGTTGGTTGCTAGCTTGCTTGCAACCAACCATGCTGAGGCAGAGCCATTTTGTGCCTTCGGGCTTACATTTATGAGTTTTTTTTTGTTCTGTTTTAAACTGTAGAAAGGTTGTAAGTCTGACTGCACAAATAAATTTATTTTATTCTTATTTATTCTTATTCATAATAACCATCCTTGCATCGTGTAAACATGTCAATAACAACAATAATAATTTTAACAGATATTAAACATCAAACAATGGATTCTCTTGTGAATTATCTACACATTTCTTGTAACAATGACTCAATGTTAACTCATTGCGGTTTGCTACATGGAACAACAAACAACTAATAAATGCCATTGTTACTTTGGTCGTGTTCAGTTTGGTCTGGTTAGTTGACAAGGACAAGTTATTGTAGAAAAATTGTGGTATTTCCCGGCTTGAAAAAACAGACGAAGCTGTGTGGTGCCGGCTTAGAATTAGCACCATCCCAACTCTTCCCGCGGGGGTCGTAAGGGGCGACTAAGGGATATCCAACGAAGGGCTAGCAACAGCGCACCTTGCCGAATGATTCTACAACCAGACTGCCATTCCCAACCCGCATGCCCAGCGTGGGGATTACGGGTATAACCCCCATGAGATAAAATCCAATAATGCGCTTATCAGGGAGGCCTGAGTCCAGCAGTGGACCATTATAATAGACTGTTGAGGTTTTGGTGAGGATGTCCAGCAGTGGACTCCTATAGGCTGATGATAATGATCGTGTGATGCTAACTTGGCAGTTAACACTCATGCGTGCTCAAATTTGGCGGAATCTAGCCCAAAAAACCGTTCCGTCCTCCTTTAAAAACAATGAGTTATTGTAATGTTACACATGGTAGGTATATTATCAAAAAAATGTCCTCGAATTTCCTCCCAAAACCTTTTGAAACACCTAAAATAAGCAAAGATAAAAGAAAACTACAAAAATAACGTAAAACAAACACCGCCTCGTGTCCGTTAATACATCCCGTCAAATATTAACTATTTGTCAACCCTATTTGTTTTGAATCACGTCAACCGACTAACAAAAAAGACTGTGGGAAAGGTGTTGGCTTTAGGTTGTCGCAGACTGGACCTCACCTCTGCAGCACAGCACAAAAACGTGCATTCAAATATGGGCTTTAAGGCGGTTGTATACCTCTAACTAGCGCCACTGTCTTTTCATTCTTATAATTATGTTTATCAAAAGAATTTTTAAAAGTCTATTGCATAGTTTATGATAGATACGATGAGTGCTTCCCCGTTCGACCCAAGATTTTTCTACCCAATAGGTATTTTGCTCCGTTCAACCCAAAACATTTAATTGTAGTTCCCCTTTCTACCCACACCTACTTATTCCAAATTTCTATTGTTTAAATTCAAATAATTGACACAGTGAAACACCGAAGTAGAAGGGTCAGTACACAAAAAAATGTAGATAGGTACATAATATAAATATTTTTATTAATAAAATCAGTCTTGTGCAGATAATAGTCAGTCAAATATTTGTCTACTAGTCTAACAATAACACAAATCAACCTTTAAAGCAACAAACTTAAGATTCATAACCATTTTATTAATGCATATGAAATAGTTTTCTTTTATTTCCTTTACACAGAATAACGAAGGTTCACTTGGTGGCCACCGAATTCTGTTTTCCCTGCTCTGTCTAAATTATACGAAACTAAACTATTTCAAAGGGATTAAAAAATTAAATAATATCGCAAAAATCGACTTCGGCGGGACTTGAGCCCGCGTCCTTTCTTTATTATTCCTCACTTTTCTTTATTATTTAATAGGTTTATTCAATTTAAAAAAAAAAATAATAATTTACCACTAGTAAGTTTTAATAGATAAAGTTTACGTTTCGAGATTTCATGAAGATTTCGATATTATTCATAAAACTTGAAGATCCTAGTTTGTACAGGATCAATTTATTAAGTAAATTAAAATCGATCGTTGACACTAAATAATATCTAGCTTTTTAGTTAATAAATTTATGCAATAACCTTTTTGCCTAGTGTCAACGACTTAAAAATTATTATATTTTTTTGTATTTACTATAAAGCTATTCATAGCTATTTTTCTTAACTTAGCATTTAACAATATTTCGTGAATCTTAATTTTAGTTAAGGATGATTGAGTCATTATTTTGAAACATAGATTTGAAGGTATTGTCGACCTTTTTGGCGCAGTGGATTTGTAGCTGATTTAGACGTCTGGGGTTTGAGGGTTCGATTTCTGATTCGCGACAAAATTAAACGTTTGTAAAGCTTGATTCTGGATTATAAAAACTATTAATACACAATAAAATATGTACCTACCCTTAATATATATTTTGTGTTAAATCGTATTCCACAAAGACCTTAGTATTGATCGTGCGTAGTTAACGAAAACTTTTTTCGTTTTGGTATTGTGCAATATGGCAGTATGGGTATACTGCCCATACAGAACCTAAACGCTTTTAGATTGACTGCAGAACTCTAAAAAATGCCGCAGAACGGTTCAGCAAATTAAGCATTTTTAGGTCACCGCAGAATCTGAACGATAAATCACAAGCGCAAAACTGTGATCGATCGAACCACGGATGAAAAGACGATACGACTGCGCTATCGGCTTGTTTTTAACTAGCTTCGGACCGCGGATTAGCATGTGCCCAAGAATACTCAACAGAAATTTAAAAAGAAATATGCTAATGAATAAAATATTCCTAACCAGTTACCAATGACGTCCTCTTCTTCATACGTATTGTGTGCCCAACAGGGTCTATTGTGATACTTAATTAATTAATTATAAAAACCTTATAGAATAAAATAAATGATTGTGTATTGAAATATGTACATTTCATTTTATCTACAGCCTAAACTGATCCACAGCTGGACGCTCCTCCTGAATTGCCTGTCTTTTATCTGGGGGCAATGCCCATAATCCTCTCGCTGGGCATACGGGTTGGGGATCGCAGTTTGGAGGTAGAATTTTTCTGTAGGGGTCGCTGCTGCCCGCATCCGGTGGATATCCCTTAGTCGCCTGTAACGACACCCGCGGGAAGAGCTGCTAATAGCGATGATACTAATAGGTGATGTCATTTCATCACTTAATACGAATTAGTACCTCTCCACTCATGTAAAGACTAAACAAGCACGATTTTACGCCTACAGAAGACTCGCGTAATGCCTGATCTGTCCATCCTCGTTTTTCAGTTAAACTACTAGTATAGTATTATAATATCTGTGGTTAAACTGACCATCCCAAACCTGTCAGTGTCATTTGAAAGAGCGGAAAGCAATCTTTTAAATAACGTGTACAAGTGTATTAGTTTGTGAAAAAAATTCAAGGGATACTTTGTGGTAGGTAAATCATTCACTTTTCCGGTGACGTGTTTGCGATTATGTGACCAACCTGCGAGTTGCGACTCGCAGGTTGGTCACTTTTGAGTTTTAGGGTGAAATGTACAAGAGTACATTTCACCCCAAAACCCAAAATTCATCACTGTTTAATAAAAAAAAATTAAAAGTATACTGGCGCGGTCTTGTCATCTCTCGTCAAGACATCTTCGTGAAGAGAGCTGGTCCTAACTGGATGACAAAGGCCAGGGATAAAAAAGTTTGGAAGGAGCTGGGGGAGGCCTACGCTAAAAAAGCCGACTACTAGCTCAAGCAAAGTTGGTAAATAGATAGATAAATAAGTAGTTACTTAAGAAGTAGAAAATAAAGGCTAATTTTATTTATTTTATACAGACGCGGAGTCCGTTTCTTCTCTTCCGTGGTTCACGTTAACAATACTAATCTACGGAGCGTAGACGTTACACGTTGATTAAACGTAAATATTGGAAAACCATAAACGTTAGGAAATAAAGCACACTGCAGTTTTATTTCGCGGACGTTAACGGCGAATCTACCTCATAAGAAGACGTATTTAAGAGGGCGCACTGCACGCCATTTTGTGAAAAGGATAGGCATAAAATTTCGCGTCCATAGGAGCGGACGTTTTTGGAAAAATGATGTTTTTGCTTATTTACAAGAAAACTACGCAACTTATAAAAAACTGTATTAAGGAACTAGAGAATTACTAATAACCTAAGAATTAAAACAAAAATCTTTTCTATAGACCGCAGGGTTCTTGAAATGTCGAGCAAAATAGGTACAAAACAGTGCACTTTCATGTTTTTTTGAAGTGAAAACTTCTTTAGCGGCGTTGAGCACTTTTTCTGTAATGGGTATAAAATCTTAAACTCGCGTCAGGACACGTGACCTGATCGAAAAAGCGTAAGACGGATGGAGAGTAGACAGCTATCCCCTCTCTACGGCGCGGCGAAAATGTATGCCTGGGCCTACTGTTTCGTTTAGGCAGCGCAGGGCGCTTGCGCGAATGTTCGTGTATGTTAAAAAAATTGGAAAAAGCTTTGATGAATTGCCAATGATTTTGAGTGGAGATTTCAACATAAACTTCGCAGACGATAAAAATCAACTATTAATTGAATTTTTAAATAATGAATTTGGTTTAACTATGTCGAATGTTCGCAATCTTAACACAACGAAATACAAAACTACTATTGATGCGGTCTTTATTAGACATTTAAATAGGTTCGAATCAAAACTGTTCGTTTCTTACTTCAGCTACCATAAACCTATCGTATCAGTTTTAGAGATTGGCGATGATGATAGTTCTGGTAATGGTGATGGTGAAAAAGTCGTTGAAATTATGGATGAAAGTTGATTTTTCGGAGAGTTAAACTTTTTAATGTAAAATAATTGTAATAGTTTTAAAGTGTTAAATTTTTAATGTAATATAAATTGTCATGTTTGTGTACGATAGCGCAATAAATGAATATTGTATTCTACCACATAAATGATAGTACTTTTATACTGATAAAGCAATTTGTGCAAAATTATTCCCTAACCATTCCAAAATATCAAACATGCTCAACGTTAATAATCAAGTTTTCACTTCTGCCGGCACTCCCGGAGTGCAACCCGTCTTTTTTTTCTCAATCATGTGTTTTAACAATGAACGAACCGACAAAAAAATGTTAAATGTTATGTAATTCTAGTTTTTTACAACGGGGATCCCGTGAGTACTGAGATCTAGGCCTAATTTGACAAACAAGATAAGATAAGAGAATGTTACTAGGATAAAAATAAATAATGCTGGAAAATTCACACAGCATTATTTAGCCCCAAGCTAAACAAACTGGCCAGGTGCGCCTCTTAAGGTTGATCGTTTCGAGTTGCCGCGTGATTTAAATTATTTTGTGGTTATTCAGTTTTTTCTGCGTTCTACAAGAAATAAAACTAGAGAAAAAGAAATTTGCCGCATATCGTAAACCATTTTCTATTTATTAATTTAGGAAAAAAATAACTTTGCTTCACTGGTATTTTCGAAGCATCTCGGAATATAAAAGATTTTCCCCTATTGTTCGAAGTTGTGTTTCCTCTGTAACGCAGCGGGCGAAGGCCCGCCTGCGACACGCAGGAGATTGCGGTTTCGATTCCCGCCTCAGGACAAATGTTTGTACGATCTGCAGATATTTGTTCTGGGTGTTTTCTATGAATACCAAAAATATCTATCTATGTAGTGTATTATTAAGTATATCAGTTATCTAGTACCCATAACACAAGCTCTGCTTAGCTTGGGGCTAGATAAAGCTGTGTGAATTGTCCAGCATTATTTATTATTTATTAACATATTTTTTACGATTTGGAGCAAATTTCTTTTCTGTTAGTCTTATTCCTTTAAATAGCAGAAAAAATTAAAAAAAAAACACGCCAAACGGAAACGATCTTCCTTAAAGTGGTCAGTACCTAGTACCTAGATACTAACCAGTGTTACGACGCGTAATGTACCATTCGCAGCGAACATGATACGTTACGCTGTGTGCTAAAATCTGTCTCGTTGCTCGTTACGTGCGCATTCTTTCCCCTTACTGACTGCGCGAACGATCGCTGTGTAACACGTGGCAGTACGATCTGTAACTCCGGTTAGTAAACATACATATTGTTTAAAATTTCGTGTGATGAATCTTGTAGGTATAACCTGTGTACTTAAAGAAAAAGATTGAAGGTGACGTCATGTTCAGTAAGTAGGTATTGAGTCATAGAATCTATTAATATTTTAGAGAGGAAAGATTTGATTGTTTGTTTGTATTGAATAGGCCCCGAAACTAGGTAGGTACAGGACCGATTAAAAAAAAAATACCATATGAAGCCCACATTATTCCTGATGAACATAGGCTACTTTTTATCGCGGGAAAATGCTTCATTCCTACGGGAAAACGGGTAACTAATAGGACAACGGGTAGTAAGAATGCAGCTAGTCTAAGATATTTTTGAATCGAAAAATAGTAATCACTAAAATTAGCAACACAACCATTAACAACGCATAATTGCACACGCGCTGTGAAAATGGTTAAATATGTATTCGAAAATGGACAAGAGACGAATGGAATTATGAATGAAAGCTATGGAAACGAAAAATTGTTTCGAACTTTGCGATTTGATCCGACGATACCAACGTCATAAAATATATTCCAATACCTAACATATTTTTAAAAAAGAATCCAGAGTTATAACCATGTTGTAATAAAAACTGGACTCATTTTAGCTGCAACAAGGGTACATAGACTTCAAAATTAAATATGGCCGTCGATAATAAAAATGTGCTACAATTTTCTAAATTGGAACACGATCGTGAATGGAGCGAGATTCCCACCAATCAGCGGGCCGTAACGTTCGCGCCTAAAATATTTTCTATTTTTAAATTTGACGCTACCCGAAAAGTCACGATGTCATAGGTTCTCACGGGTCACGTCAAAAGGTCATTGTCACGATTTCGTTTGATTTTGGAATGTAGATTCTTTTTAATTTTGGAGATTGGTCATGGTTGAATCTACCTATTCTGTTTACCAACTTTTTCAACCTCTTTTCTCTCATTCGTCAAGCGACGAATAAAATGTTGGCCAAATTTTCAACAAAAACCAAAGTAAGTATTTTATCTTTTTCGATAAGGATCTCGCAATTTAATCCAAATCCATCCCTAAACATTTTGTACGTAAAAAACATTAGACTTTTTATAGAGCCGTCATTTGAAAAGGGTGGACACAGATTTGTAGATATCATGTTAGCAAATAACCGAATTTATTCCGACGGAGGGTGAATAGGGTTGCCAGTTCGTTATAAATTATTTTGAGAGATAAAATTATTTAAGTTTGGTAAGTATGGGGTTTTTTATGTGGGTATAAGGTACTTATATCGTATACAACGAAGGTTTTAAAAAATCCTTTCGCAAATGTCATTGATTATATAGGTATAAACTAGTATTTTATAAGTGCGCGAGCTGCAAGCAGCTCGCGTCGGTGGCTGTCACAGTGTTCGTTTTTAATTGTATTCCCCTTTTCGTAACCTACGTCTTTGATTTTTTCGAAATTGATAACCAAGAGTGGAGACTGCGATTAAAGAATGTCAGCCATCTTGGATTTTGAAATGAACATCTTTTTCGTTATCTACACTGTCTAGTTAGTCGAAAACGATATCCATATCAAGTTCTTGGATGGGGGAGGGAGTTCAGGGGGCTGGGCGTGAGGGGTCACAGCTGCCACTCGGAAAGGCTCGCTTCGCTCGCCTTGCGGTGTGACGTATTGCGGTTCGCTTCGCTCACCGCAATCCGACACACGCCCGCCGACATCAAATTCGTAATCCTCACCCCAATGTTAGTCGAAAACGTTATCCATATCAGATTTTTTGATGGGGGAGGGGGTTCAGGGAGCCCGGGGGCGTGGGGGGGGTAACAGCACGGCTCGCTTCGCTCGCCGTGCTGTTCCTCCGTAGTCGCATTACGGCTCGCTTCGTTTGCCGCAATGCTCCCCCGGGTTCAAGGGAGGGGGTTCTGGGGGCAAGGGGGGGGGGGGGGGTGTCACAGCGCGGCTCGCTTCGCTCGCAGCAATGTTCCACCCTAAAAAGTGGTCAAAATAAGGGCAAAAAATGGCAAAATTTCAGTTTTTTAATAAAAAGGAGAGTCCAGAGGGGCGGGGGGCAAAAATTTTTTTTGCAATTAAAATGGTATTAAACCCTCTACACGAACGTGAAAAAATTTTTCTTCTATCGTACTTAGTTTGGGAGATATCAAAAGGGGGGGTGAAAATTGGGGAGGGAGGGGGGGTTATTTTTTTTTCTTCCAATTCGAAAAGATACCTTCTATACGATCCCGCAATCAAAACTCCTCTATCACGACGGCATCTTGTAGCACTCTCAAAAGGGGGGTCCTGGGGGGCAAGGGGGGGTAAATTTTTTTTCGCAATAGAAATCACTTGTCCCCTTCTATACACCCCTTATATTAAATAACCAAATTGCTCTGTGGCAAAGAAGGGGGGGACGGGTGGGCTCTGGGGGGGCAAATCTCAAAAAGTCGGAATTTTTCCCAAGTCACCCCCCACCCCCCTATACGATTCCGCAAAAAAAAACATACCTTCCCATCCACCATCAGGGAGAACAATTGTGTCAATGAGTCAGTCAGTCAGTGAATCAGTCAGTCAGTCAGTCAGTCAGTGGTAATCGAGCTATATATACTATTAATTAATTAAAATCAGGTAAGTCTTTGGGCACATAAGTATAATATGCACAGTCAACGCCAAAACTGCTTATCTGAACACTGACATTTTTCTTTAAATCCTAAACACTCTGACCCTGACAAGCGGTATTTTTTGTCGATAGGAACATACATAATCCAAGCAAAAGAAAAACAATTCTCCAACATTCAAGTGCAAATAATTAACTACCGCATTATTGTTCAACCAAAATAATAGACATATAAAACAATAGAACTGGCATACTTTCGCGGCAACCCTAACAAAATGAAGCAGCTCGCATGATCCGTACGATTCGATTACATGGATTTCACGGATCACGGGACTCTCAACTATTACAGGATTAGTAACAACATTATAGTTGGACGAATTGGGTTAACTTACTAACTTATAAAATGCAAGGATTTAGTCATCGACCTAAGTTAAATTTGGGAGATTGGGTAGGGACTAGCTTCTCGAAACGAAAGCGGAACGCTCAAAATTAGGTCTAATTAGGTCCACCCACCTCAGTCATAGTCGGACCACGGGCGTTCTTGTTTCGCGTGCGTATTTTTGTCTCGATCACACTTCGGTCTAGAAGTCTTTCCATCTTTGTTGTTCATTAAGTAGTTATATTCCAAAATATTGGAAATAGCGTGTTTGCCTTCAGTTACACAACAGGCTATTTATTGAGTTAGCGCTGGGAGAACGTACCATATCTACAGAATTTTACTTATTATACGGATTTGGTAGCCGATCGTTATTCGAAGGTCCGTCGCAAGCAAAAAAATGGCGCATTGGCCGGCTAAAGAGTGGTCCATGTTTATAACTTAGCGTAGATACTGTCAGATATGCTGAAAAATGTGGGAGCAACGATTATATGTAATTTAATTAGGTCATGCGTGATAAACCTAAACAAAATCTAACAACAATATCAGTTCAAAAATCAAAGCTTACTTTGAAATCAAAGCTTACTTAGTGCTTGTAATAAAAGAACCAGACATAACTTTGGTCGTTTATGGATACGTTTTGTAAAGATCAACATTTTGTAACTCTTCTTGTGTCAAATAAATATTGTTTACTTTACAAAGTAGGTATTACTATCATCTACCTACAGCCTATACTGTTATAGGCTGTTGTAAGTTACAACTACGATTATGGGCATAAGCCCCCATGTTACAACTTGTAACATGCTAATAAACTTGTAACATAGTAATGCCCAAAGTCGTCAAAAAATATCAAATTGTAGTGTATAATTCATTTCCTTTAGACCTAACAGAACATTTTGACACAATATTCAAATAACACAAATAAGACTAGGAAATAAAGTGATCACTTTGATTTTTTGTTTACATCAATTATTTAAATAAAGTAAAGAAGCGAACAAGAAACCTTTACTTTGTTAGGGTGTTAGTTTTCGAGCTGAAGCAAAACTGGTCACAAGTTTTTTTATCCTCTATTTAATCTGATATTTTGTTGTTAGCCTTTTTATAAAAGACAATTGTTTGACAATTTTTGCAAGTCACTTGAACTTTTGTTGTAGAACCCTTTAAAACCCGTTTTCCTGTCAAATAAGCAATCTACTCATAAAACATAGAGCATTACATACCCGTTTAACAACAGAATTGACATGATCGACATAAGACAGTCAATCGCTATCTAGGTCACTGCATGATACATAATTCAGGCAATAACGATCTGTACCGAATAGGGCTGGTTTGCAGCGGAGCGGAGATAGTATAATCAACTGGAATCTCATATATATGTCGTGGTTGTTATAAGACGCTATTTATTGGGATGGTTCTTGGTTTTGTATAGATAATGTTACCGGGGTTGGTAAGTAAAAATATTCGTCCTGAGTGTCGCTATTTGTCCTGCAAAACTGAAAACAGAACAAAATTTAAAAATTTAAAAAATTACGACAGATTTTCATGAAATCATGAATGGCTAAGAATACTCGGGATAAAATTATCTATGTCACAAAAATAACTAAACGAAAATCGGTTCATCCGTTTGGGAGCTACGATACCACAGACAGATACACAGACAGACACGTTAAACTTATAACACCTCACTCTTTTTGCGTCGGAGGTTAAAAAATAGTGTAAATCTAAGGAAACTCAAAGACGGCCTTTAATTTTTTTTAAAAACATCAAATTTTTACCACAGATACCACTGTTACTACTACTAACGAATAGATAGAGTACATTCAGTACTTTTCCATCTTTTCAGTTTCGCGCAAGTTTATATTTTATTTTCATTGGTGATTTAATTCAGTCCAGAAGTTATATGGAAGCGATACGTATTGATCAAGATTAATTTATACAAAAGGCTTTTACATAGATATTTTTTTTTATTTGTAAGTGTCAGTTTACAGGTCCTAAGTAGTTAAATAAATGCACATGCAATAATTGTAATTATTAATGAGTCCCCTTAAATAAAATAAAATAAGTTTTAATTCATCATAACATTATTTTATATTTCTATTCATAAGTACGTAACTATGAAATGACTTGAATCGATTTTTTTTTCTGTTAAGTGATTAGTTAAAACAGAGTGTAAACTGAAGTTATAATTAAAATCAGCTTGTAAACGGACGAATTTTACTAATCACTGATTACTTGCAATTGACACATAACAAAGTACACGGAACGGACCCATTACGTAAGATAGGATACCTAAAGCTAGGGCAGTCGAGGTTTAGGAAGTTATAAGAACATCTTAAATAGCGAGTAAGACTCATACAAAAACTCCAAAAAAGTTTTACTAACAGAAAAACATAACAAAAACGTAAATATCTCCGATAGGTATGTTCGTTGAAACAATTATATAATTTGGTTCTATCATTTTATTAATTTACCCTTGGGCGTCCATATTTGTGGCGTAGAGCTAATAATGTAGTAGAGGTGGCAAGATCGGTTTTATTGAAGGGATCACATTCGCATCTGATGCTAATTAACCGACTTGATAATAATTATGGTTGGGGGACTGGACTGTGGATCACGAACAATAAAATTTTAATTTTACTAAACACTTAATCTGGTGTTTTCAATAATATGGGCAACAGTTTTAAAAATCTGTGCTGGTCACATATGGTCCTGGGCTTTGCGCATGAAATCTCAGTGCTGTTTTAGTACATAATATTATACTGATGATCTTTAAATAGTGGTCCAAAATAGTATTTCGTATGACACATCTTTATTATTATTAGAAAAGAAATAAAACCAATTTAGAGCTATTTTAGTATTTCTAATAATAAACATTAATCAACAAAGTCACTACAAACATAATTTCAAACTGCCATCTCTACAAAACCATCTTTACTATGAAAGCATAACCAAAATTACATACATTTGTTCTAGCACGAATTTAATAATGCGTAGGAAAACAGTAATAAGCGGCAATAATAGACAAACATCTAGTAATTATTGACCAAATATTAAATGTAGCTTAAGTTTATTGATGAATCAGGCAATAATTACGGTCAGCTTAGCTGATTTTATTTCACTAAAGTCATTGTCAAGGGGATATTTACCATGATTTGAGTTTTGAGCTTTCCAATACGGCAAAGTTTCATGCAGCATGATCACGGAATAACTGAGTGTTAATAACCATGATAGATAAAAAGTTTTATTGATTTTATTTCATTTTCAATAATCTAGTACATTATGCCGTGTGGTGCCGGCATAGAATTAGCATCACACCTCTTCCCGCGCGTGTCGTAAGAGGCGACTAAGGGATATCCATCGGGGGCGGGCAGCACCGCCCCCTGTAGAACAATTCTGCCACCGAACTGCGATTCCTAACCCGCATGCCGAGCATGGAGATTATGGGCATTACCCCCATGAGATAAAAGCCAATAAGGCGCTTATCAGGGGGAGGCCTGCGTCCAGCAGTGGACCAATGTAGGCTGTTCAGGTGATGGCTAGTTTCCGCTAAGACTGGCCGCCGCCGTGGCCGAAATTCGGCTAGGAGGACTTCATCATCTTGAGTAGTACCTTAATTAACCCCCGACGACGCAAAAAGGGGGGTGTTATAAGTTTAACGTGTCTGTCTGTGTATTTGTGTATCTGTCTGTGGTATCGTAGCTCCCAAATGGATGAACCGATTTTCGTTAAGTTTTTTTTGTGTTATAGATAATTTTATCCCGAGTGTTCTTAGCCATGTTTCATGAAAATCTGTCGGAGGGGTTTATAATTTTTTTAGTTTTGTTCTTGTTTATATTATATTTGGGGTATACAAGGAGTTTAAGACAATGCAACAATGGACTAAAAAAACCAGAACAGATAAATACTTACAGATAAGACGAAATACTTACAGACGACCTCCGTGGCGCAGCGGGCGAAGGTCCGCCTGCGACGCAGGAGGTTGCGGGTTCGATTCCCGCCTCGGGACAAATGCTTGTACGATCTGCAGATATTTGTTCCGGGTGTTCTGGATGTTTTTCTATGTATAACAAAAAATATCTATCCATGTAATGTATTGTCTTAAGTATATCAGTTATCTAGTACCCATAACACAAGCTCTGCGTAGCTAGGGGCTAGATGGTGCTGTGTGGATTGTCCAGCATTATCACATCACACTAATATTATAAATGCGAAAGTTTGGATGGATGGATATGGATGTTTGTTACCTCTTCACGCCAAAACTACTGAACAGATACGGCTGAAATTTTGCACACAGGTAATTCTAATCCTGGAATCAAACATAGGCTACTTATATATCATAAATCAGTTCCCGCATGGGATAGAAATCACCTTTAAACGTTTCCATAGAAACAACGCGTGCGAAGCCGCGAGCATAAAGTAGTTTATTTATAAATTAGAAAAAAGGCGACCTCATCGCTATAAAAGATCTTTTCCAGACAACCTATGGACAGGATCCAGATTATATTTATGGCTATAACACCAGTCATACATTCAAAACGTAGATATTATCACATACATTCTAGGTAATGGATTCAGGTTTAACATGAGATGTGCATACGTTGTATGATCCCATTTAGATAGTGTAGATCTGCCTTTATTTACATACCTACCAGTTAGTGTATGAAGGCCTTTATGTGACACTGGTTTCTGTTTTCGGCTTCGCTCGTTGCTAAAAAGAGTGTAGGAATAAAATTAGGTACTAAATTATTAAAAGTTTAGATGAATGGATGGATGGATGTTTGTTACCTCTTCACGCCAAAAGTACTGAATGGATCGGGCTGAAATTTTGTATACAGGTAATTCGAATCCTGGAATCAATTATAGGCTACTTTTTATCCCATAAATCAGTTCCCATGGGATAGAAATCACCTTTAAACGTTTACACAAACAAACAAAAACGCTTCCGAAACCGCGGGCATAAACTAGTCACATCATACTAGATGTTCTGTTGTTTAGGGTGTTAAGTATGTTTGAATGTTTGTTACCACTTCACACAAAAACTACTGAACAGATCGAGCTGAAATTTTGCATACGTGTAGCTCTGGACCTGGAATAAAACATAGGCCTCTTTTGCTTAAAAATCAGGTCCCATGGGATAGAAAAAACCTGTAAACGTTTCCATAGAAACAACGAGTGCAAAGCCGCGGGAAGAAACTAGTACATTATATGTATTACTAGTTTATGCCCGCGGCTTCGCACGCGTTGTTTCTTTGGAAACGTTTAAAGGTGATGCCTGTGTTTGATTCCAGGATTAGAATTACCTATATGAAAAATTTCAACCAGATCCGTTCAGTAGTTTTGGCGTGAAGAAGCAACAAACATCCACCCATTTAAGCATCCATCTATCCGAACTTTCGCATTTATAATATTAGTGTGATGTAAAATCTCTACCTATCAAAAGAGTTACAGACATGTAGGTAAGAACAATCTAAGACAACCTCTACAGACACTAATAAGTAAAAAAACACAGGGCAAGTGAGAATTCTCTTTGTATCAAAGGTTCCGTAGCTTTGAACTCTCTGAAGCTTTTATTTTTGCAATATTGAAAATCAGATTAAGTGTTTTTGTTTAATAGTGAGATAATAATAATAAATAAATAATAATGCTGGACAATTCACACAGCATCATCTAGCCCCAAGCAAACAGAGCTTGTTATGGCACTAAATGACTAATAAACTAAATACAATACATAACCTTTAAAGATATTTTTTATTATACTTACATAGAAAATACCCAGATCACACGGAACAAATATTTGCAGATTATACAAATATTTGTCCCAAGGCTAGTAGGAATCGCGGTTAGCTCTTTCCGGGATGCTGATTTAAAAGCCGAGTTTATGGTACAAACACAGGGTACAAACAAAGGCTATATTGTATAAAACTACTTACGTCTAGATATTATAATGTTAATGAGTGTGGTTGAAATGGCTGCTGGTGATGCACTGACTAAGTCAAACTGCTGATGATGCTAATTTACCTACCTACGTGATCGATGTATCGAACAACGGGAATCGAACCCGCAGCCTTCTGTGTCGCAGATGGTCCTTCGCCCGCCGCGCTAGATCAGTCGTCTACATATACGGACTTCAAAAGATACAGTCATGTATGTAAGAACAATGTAAGACAACCTCTACAGACACTAAAAAGTAAAAAAACAGTGGTCATGTGCGAGTTCTTCCTTGTAAGAAGTTTTATTCTTACAGAATTGAAAATGGTGTCAGATTGAGTTATTTTGTTCAGTTTTGAACTTGTGAGATTAAAGAAGTATTCATTTATTTATGTAGAGTGAGAGATAAAAATCAGTTACCAGAGTTTTTTTTTCAAAATCGTTATGCTTAACTTAAGGAGAATTACAGAATTTAGAATGGGTAATGTTAACTTCGGCTTTACTCATTTAAAATTATTAAAATGATTGGTTTACATGTTATTATTAGTTAAGCTACCTCTAGGTTGTTTGCAACAGTCTGCAGATTTCTTAATTGTTTCAATTGTAAATACTACTCAGTTCTTATTTTGTTTCTTTTCTTTAATTGGCTAACTTTCTTAGATGAGGGAATTTATTTTCCTTGTCACAAATGGACGGATCAACAAAAATATGCCGTCTTGTAAGTTTTGTCATGAAGGAACTCTAAAATTGGCGAACAGCGGGACACCCTCACAGAGGGATGCCAACAATCTAAACATAATGACTGGTAATGAACGACAGCCGAAAAAACATAAAAAGAGCGCGTAAGCGGCATTCTTAATTCAAAATTTGAAACTAATTTTTCGCATTCGACTGCCGCTGGCCATTGATAGGAAGAAACGATTTTGAATAAAGAAACATTTTGTGAATCGGTAATTTCGAATTAGGAACGTATCATTTCGAATTTGGAACTTGACTTTTTGTATTGAATGTGTTTGGATCGTGAATCGATTCATTTTGCAGTGTTAATGCTGTTGGTGGTAAAGCGGCATAAGTTACAATTTTATTATTTCTAGATATTATTGTATGATGAATTTATATTGCCTCCAAATTTATCTGAATAGCCTAACCCATAATTGTGGATTAGTAAAGTAAATACAGAAGTAATAAGAATCTATTAATGCTCTGAGGCAAACTACGCCTAGATCTCAGGATTTTTAACGGTAACTCGCAAGGATTTTTAAAGTACCTAACTCTCAAGGATTTTTAAAGTAATCCTATTTAAATTTGACGTAATTGTGTGTTAAGCCACACCTGGCAACTCTAATCTCATCACAACACTAGGCACTTAATTTTAGCCTTTTAAATATCTTTGTGGGCTCGGAAAGCAAAAAATTTGGATTACACCACTTTTGCTCTGCAAATTGTTAAACCAAAGACTCGAACAAAACGTTCGATTTTCAAGAATTTAGCGAAATTGATAGCATTGAATGTATCATTTAATTCGAAAATCAAAACGTAAAATGGCTACCGTTTTCGTGAATTTATGTAAATTCAAATATCTGATTTGAATTAGGTAAGTTAATTAGACATCTTTAAAGGTAATTTAAAGAGATTTAAGAGGTATCGTTTAGAGAAACATCTTTTTTAGATACCGGTTACAGATAAAATCTGTTTTGATGGAGGTAACAACGGAATATTATGTTTTGAAAAGACTACAACTCTGTCGGAAAATAAACAATTTAGATTTTTACCTAAGATACCTAACTACTTCTTCATCATCATCATCATCAGCCTATATTAGTCCACAGCTGGACATAGGCCTCCCCATGAGCGCCCTGTCTTCAGCTTGCCGCATCCAGCATCTGCCTACAGTCTTGCTGACCGTCATCCCACCTGGCCGGAGGGCGTCCTACACTACGTTTGCCGAGTCGTGGTCTCCACTCAAGAATACGTTTACCCTAGTTGTCGGTTCTTCAAATACTTCTTGGGGTAAATATATTCTTGAATGGAGACTGTGACTACACAAACGTAGTGTTGGATGCTATGTAAGTCTATTCAGATGTGCGATTTGCGAGTGTATCACTCATAGGTATATTTTCGCTGCTCATCGGCTATTTTATGTATTTGAATTTATTTTTGTACCATTTTTAGCACAACATGTCGTTATATAAGATATTATGTCAGATAAAAAATATAAGATAAAAGAATTAATTGTTGTGATTAAATTAATATTGGTCTTAATATGTCAAATATATTAAAATATCTCTAGTCTGCCGGTTAGGCTTACAACGTGCTTACAACAGAGGTATGTAAACATCAAAAACAGTGATCAGAAATTGTACAATTTCAAACGACAAAACATAATTCACTCAAAAAAGGTTCAAGGTTGCCTGGGAGAAATCGCTCTCAGCGATAAGGCCGCCTTTTGTACTATGTTTATTTTTTATTTAGATATAAGATTTTTATTAATGTTATTTACTAGTAAGTACAATAAAGTGTTCATTCATACATTCATTCAAAAACAATAAAAAGGTTAAAAAGGTGTCACATAACTTCCTATTATTGTTTTTGTAAATGTTATTTAATAAAGAGAAAATATTTAAAAAGGTTGGATCTTAAATAAATAAATAAATAATGCTGGACAATTCACACATCATTATCTAGCCCCAAGCTAAGCAGAGCTTGTGTTATGGGTACTAGATAACTGATATACTTAATACAATATACTACATAGATAGATATTTTTATTATACATAGAAAACACCTAGACCAACGGAACAAATTTCTGCAGATCGTACACAAATTTGTTCCGAGGCGGGAGTCGAACCCGCAACCTCCTGCGTCGCAGGCGGACCTTCGCCCGCTGCGCCACGGAGGTCGTCATCTTGGATCCTAAAAGTTGTCGTAGATCAAAGGCGCACCGTTACAGCACAGCACAACATTGTTCATAACTTGGGCTATAACTAGTAAAATTTATAATAAGCATTTTATATTGACGACATCATATAACAAACAGCTCGCTGGCTGCGCTTGAAGCTTTCGGTAAGCGATTTTGTCAATGTAAATTGTATCTAAAGATGACGAGTTTAAGCCCATATTTGAAAGCTTATTTTTGCGGCAGCGGTACTGGATGTATATGCTTTGTAATTTCGTTTACGACTCCGTCCAAAAAACCAAAAACCCTGAAGGTCTACTCGGAAAAGAAAAATCGAAGTTTCGTTTTCGTTGCCGTGCAAAACCAACTCGTATGTCGCTTGCATAAGATTAGCGTTTGCACGGAAACGAATCAGAAACTTCGATTTCGTTTTTAAGAGTATATAGGGCCCTGTATACGCGTATATACTATTAAACAAAAACAACTCTTCTGTCTCTTGCATAAGATAAGCGTTTGCACGAAAACGAATCAGAAACTTCGATTTCGTTAGTCTATAGGGCCCTGTATACGCGTTTATACGAGTAAAACAAAACCAACTCTTCTGTCGCTGTTGATTAGCGTTTGCACGAAAACAAATCAGAAACTTCGATTTCGTTTTTAAGAGTTTAAAGGGCCCTGTATACGCGTATACAGGGTGGAATTTTGTAATGCCACCTGGAGGGACTGGAGGACTCTTAATACCGTAGATAGAAAATTTTACTCAAAGAAAACATTCCCTTATTTTTGAAAAGAAAGAAAACTGTATTCAAAGATTTTCGAAAATTCGTTACCACACCCGGGAATCGAACCGACTAAAATCTATAAAAATTACACCCTGTACCTACTTTAATTGCATCGGTCGTTAGGGTCAATTATATATAAGGAAGAAATCTCTGTAATAAACTTGATAAATTAAATGAAAGGAAAACCATGAAATATTAAATTATTTTAATTATTTGCAAAAAATGGTAATCCAATTAGTTTTAAAAATTAGAGGGCTCCATTAGCATTTGCACGAAAACGAATCACAAACTTCGATTTCGTGTTTAAGAGTATAAAGGGTCCTGTATACCTACGCCTTCTGGCCAGCATAACAGATGCTCAGTCATTTTTAAATCGGTAAGCTAAGGAAGTACTTACATATCGCTATTTATTCGTTTTGGTATGCACAAATGGGCAGTAGGTAGTGTAGGTAGGTAACCCACGTATATGTACCTACTGGTAACACAGATGCGGGTTTGATTCTAGATGAGCTTTGCAATTAAGTTTTCAAACAAACAAAAAGTTTTAATTATCAGAAAATTGAGAAAAGATTTAGTTTTCAACCGACTTTAAACAAGAACTATCGTATTTTTATGTTCATGTAAGTTCATATACTAATATTAAGAGGAAAGATTTGATTGTTTGTTATTATTGAAGAGGCTCCGAAACTAGTGGACCGATTTGAAAAATTCTTTTACCATTAGAAGCCCACATGAACATAGGCTAATTTTTACCGCGGGAAAATGCATCATTCCTACGGGAAAACGGGTAATAGGACAACGGGTAGTAAGAATGCAGCTAGTAAAATATAAATCTTATAATGTTTGTAGGTTCTGTAGGTAGAGTTAAACCATTCTAAAAATGAACGCTGATTGTATGACGTTTAGTGAAGGGGCGGGCATTTTGGCGTGCGTATAGAATGGTTTATCTCTACCTACTACAACATAAGTAGTGTAAGTATTGTTTTCTTTTTTTCGAGTGCCACTGTCTATTTTGTTCTTACATGTCCAGTCCATCCCAAGGTTGCCTGGAAGAGATCGCTCATAGCGATAAGGCCGCCTTTGCACTTCGTCTACTCTTAGCATTTATTTCTATGTTGTTATCTGTCTTTGTGTGGTACAATAAAGTATTATCTATCTATGATAATTCGTCTAGGTATGTTGGTAACTTGTAGGAATGGGTCGTCGACTTCTTTTCAATCGACGAAACGAGACCGTTTACCGTCAACGATGAACTAGTTCATAAAACAGTCTACTGCTCGACCAGTTTATGCCGTTTAGTTCAGGACATGATCGATCGTCGAACGTTGATGCACAGATTGGTAAACGACGACGAGAATTAAAACGATCATAGGTAAACGGTTGCCAATCGACGACGCGACGTATGAACTATTTTGACGACCGATGTGGTGCAGCCGGCAAAGGTCCGCCTGCGACGCAGGTTGCGGGTTCGATTCCCGCCTTAGGACAAATGTTTGTACGATATGCAAATATTTGTTCCGGGTGTTCTGGGTATTTTTATATAACTAGTAGTTCTACGAACAGTAGACCTCGCGATCACTATACTTTTTTTTCAACAATGAATTTACCTAGGTACCTACCTACCTACCTAGGTAGGTACCATGTCTTTCGGCGTTAACTCGCTTGCAAATCGCCATGCCAGTAGCCAGTGTGAAATAGCACGGAGCAATAGTGTTATGTTATCGTATCACTTATCAGAATACCTAAGCACCAGTTTACTATAGGTAGGCCTACCTTTAATAGTGGTGATAAACTTGTCATAAGTAGGTAGGTATTAAAATGTAAGTATCGTTGCCTCTTGCTTTTTGACGCGTCACAAGAAAAATCCCATAGGTCAGTAGGTACCTAGGGAACCTACACTACCTACCTACCTTCGGGATAGGTACCTACCTAGGTAGGTAGAGATAAAGCATTCTAAAAATGCACGCCAAGTAAGTAGGTAGGTAGGTACCTACCTATGACGTTTTATGAAGAGGGCCTGCATTTTTAGAATGGTTTGTCTCTACCTGGATAGGTATGCCCGAAAATCAGAAATAAATAACCCTCCTAGGTACCTAACCTACGCTTGTGTGCATAGTGCAACTTACCTACCATATGAAGATAGGTAGGTAATTGTTTAGTAGGTAATGCCTACTAATAGAATAATACATTGACATGCATATTGCATTGCAATAGAGTTTACTTTTACAAAACACCACTTACGCCGCCGCCGATATACAGTCTGGCCTGGCGCATGGCGAAAGAGAGATAGTCATATTAGCGAAACAAGCAAGTGTGAAGAGAGCAGAATGCTTGATAGACGAGTGGCTAGAGAGCGAGAAACAAACAGTTTCGTCAACGCTCGACTTTGGACTGGGCGATGCAAATGTCGTTCACGAGTAAACTGGTTCATCAGTGGACTGTAAACCGGTCTAGCAGTCGACGGCAAACAAACAGTCTACAAAAACAGTTCGTTCATTCAACGACCACTCCTAGTAACTTGTATGTATATGCGAAAATGTTAGTTGTTAGATGTGGTTGTTATATGTTTTTATGTATGTATATTACACAATATCTCCGCCAAACGCTATCAGATATTGAGATTTTTTTTGTTTTTGTTTTGTTGTAATGATTTTGAAATAGTCCCTTAAATAAAGGTAAGTTTTATTTCTGAGGCATTGATTACTTCGAACTTTTAAAACAGTGTAAATATTTAGGTTTATGAAGGTGATTTTTAGTTCGCAATGCGCGCCATTTTGTGAAAAAGTTTGGCATAGGATTTCACGTTCATAGGAGAGAGCATACGTTTTTGCAACGGCGTAACCGCAAAAATCAAGTTTTTGATTATTTACAAGAAAACTACAGAACTCATGAAGAAACTGGTTTAAGAAACCAAATAATTAGTAATAACTACGAATTAACATTGCAATAGACCGCAGGGTTCCTGAGATCTCGACCAAATTATGAGCGAAACAGTGCACTTTTATTTTTTATCGTAATTTTTTTGGCCATCGCGTTTTCTCATTCAAGGAACCAAAGAAAAAATGTTGAATTTTATGTAATTCGTGTGTTAACACTGGGATCCCGTGAGTACTGAGATCTAGGCCTAGTTTGATAAACAAACCCGTCAGTTTGACGAATTCATTATGAAAGTAAGCGGGTTAACTACGAACCTTGTTTTTCCAACACAAACTAGATTCGTAGTTAGCTTACTTACATAATGAAAACCCGTCAGTTCCTATACTTTGGTACTTTAGTTATTGTTTGAACTTTCCACAACTCTTTTTCAGATTTGAAAAATGGTTGCCGCGTCCAGAAGGTAGCTACTAAATGAATGACCAAGCCCGACTCAGCCATTTCAAGTAATTCTATATCTTGTAACAATATGTCGGTTATGCCCGAAGCACTTCGAAACAATGGCCGATTACTTTTACAGCTTATTGTGTTAAAGTATCGAAAACTTCTTGCTTTTGACGATGTAGTAACGGGAAGTAGAAATGAAACTCATTACATATTTTCTATGCTTATAATATAGGTAATATACGCTTGGGTAAAAGTAAAAGTCTAAGTAAAAGGAAAAATCTGATCCGTTGTCAACTCACACAGAGGCCCATTGCCGTTGGGACAAAAGTGATTTTGGGGGAGCAGCATCAGGGCAAGAACTTTGCCAAGCCGTTAGAGCTTCGTCTAAAACTGAAATTTTCAATTAAATTCCAGGTGGGATCAAGATCAAACGTAATGGGTTGAATTGTTATTTTATAGCTGCTAGAGTGGTCGATATCTTAACAGTTAGGGTATTGACCACTCTAGCTGCTTGAATAATGAAGTAAACAAGCTACAATAACAAAATAAAATAAGAACAAAATCAATAATTTTAAAAACCTCCCGACAAATGTTCTTGAAATGGCTAAGAACGCTCGGGATAAAATTATATATAACGAAAATAGGTTCATCCGTTTTGGAGCTACGATACCACAGAAAGATACACCGACAGACACTATACATAATTTTATTTCAGTTATATTTATAACACCCCTCTCTTTTTACGTCGGGGGTTAACAAGAGCTTTATTTTTCCTTACCAGCTAGTATAAAGTAGGTTACTTTATATAAATCTTTATCTAAACTCAACTATAGTTAAATTATTTACAAGTTTTTGTCGGGTAAGGACCGTCTTTGGCAGTGAAAGCCTCCAAGCTTTTCCATTCACTCCTGTCTCTTGCTATTCTGGTCCAGGTGCTTACTACTAAGCTACTATACCAGAAGTAAAAATAAAATGATTTTTAGTGTTTAATTTAATCAGTGTCATTTGGGATGATGTAAGGATTCTAACGATACAGCATATCCAAATCTGTTCAGACATTTAAAAGTTATGGTTTTATTTAAAAAACGCACATACTGGTACATGAACCCTGATTTTAGTAGACTACGTTTCGTGTCCTGAGTCCTGTAAAATAACATCTGGCTAGAGTGTATTTAACTTAAGAGAGAGCCAAATCTTGTTTAGAAATTGTCATTTACTAAATTTAAAATAAAATATTTCTTTACTTTATAAAGTTTTTATTACATCTTCTCATACATCCGTGCGCTGCGTTTAACCTCAACACCATCTCATTTTATCTTAAGATTCTGTTAAACGAAGGAATTTTTGAAATATTTCTTTTTTTTAAAGCCTCTATAAATGTTTTAGTTTGTTGCAGAGATGCGAAGTTGCTCTTTTTTGCCACCATGGTGGCCAAAACTTCTACTTTATATAATAAATAAAACTTTTACACAGGCATTAAAATAAAGCTTATGATAGGATTCACATACTTGCCAATCCATTTTTGAAAATTCCTTCGTTTATCAGAATCAGAAGATAAAATAGCTGGTGGCGTTGTTTTGGGTCGGGGTAGCGCCTAATGCTTAAAATATACTAAACTAAACTAAGGTAGAGCGTTCAGTTTCACATCTACACATAATTTTTACCCAATTCTTGTACCTCGTTAGGTTTTTATTATGTGAGTACAAGAAAACACAACATTCTATGTTTTTTCGAATGCGATTGCAAATGCAGGAAGATTTTAAAAAAGCTACCTACCGCATGACTAAACATGTTTTTATAAATATCTGCTGGACGATTCAGGTGGTCTACTTTGAAAAACGAACGAAGTTGACATATTTTTTTCAAAAAAATAATGATTTGCCCCGCCGATACCAAACTAGATATAAACACAACCTGGTGAAGCCTGAGTCAAAATTAAAAACCACCAATCCTCCCCGAACTCGATGGCGGTAAAAAATACAATAAACTCCCAGATAATATAAAATGTCTCGAAAAAAATAACATTTATGGCATTCATGTTCGAAAGCAAACTGAAGGAGATGCTCACAAAAAAATGTTTTTACGAACTTGACGACTTCTTCAGCGATTCTTTTAGCGACTCGCAAGCTAAATTATAAATTAGTTATATTCATCTTTAGTAGAAAGGCACGATACCTGCCAGTCTTCTATTGCAACACCCTAAATGGGTACATACTGTGATCTACAATATATCTATAATATAAACTCACCTAATCACTAAGACCTAATTGTATGAATGCAATAAATAAAATACTGAATACTGAATACTGATAAATTTTTTAAGAATCTTCTAAGACGATAAATAGTTTGAAATGAAAATTAGAAAAAAAAAATTGGATGTCGTCGATCGCACGACAAGCAAGAAAAATTCACAGTAGCAGCCCGGAGTCAGGAAGTTGACAGTGTTACACCCCCGCACTGAAATTATGAACCGTTGGTCCTGCGCCTGACCTCTCCCCGTTCGTGTCGGTCTGTCGTATAGCGCACACACTTGTGCACTATAATATGTCCTGCACATCTGGCTAGTCTCCAATGAGACTGGCCGCCGTGGTCGAAATTCGGCTTGGAGGAAATTATAACTATACCACAGATATAATAATACTATACTAACTATTCCTAATTCATATAGTATACCTACTTATCTATGTATTTATACATATAGAAAATGATAATACACAGCAGTGAGCATAAACTTATCCAAGTTACACGTAACTTCGCCGCCTCGATTTCGGCGTGAGTATTGGATTTACGAAGTTACGTGAGTATTACGTAAAGTGAACTATTTCACGATTGAGTGCGTAAAGTATCTACTATAGTTTCACAAAGATATCTGTGGATTGAGTACGACCTAAGGGCCCAAGCCTAGTGTCATTAGTCATTAGTTATTAATGAAATATACAGGGTTATTGGTAATTAACAGTTATTGTTTTCTTTTAAATCGAGGGCATGACTCCGTTCACGACTTTTCTTTAACTCGCGTGGTTATGGATTTGGCCATCACCGCCCTTCTCAAAAAACCAACATGTAGATACATTTTTATATACTGGTGCGATAGTCTGCTGTTTTTCCATACATCCACGTCACAAACCCAAGCCAGTATACAAACAAGATCCGTCAAGTGCGAGTGTAACTCGCGCGCCGAGGGTTTTGAACGTTTGTCAACAAGTATGTACCAAAAGTACCGTTTAGAGACTTCCAATTTAACGAATACCTAAGAATAGTAGGTACCAACCTACATTTCAGATGGATCTCTCTGCATGCTTCGGTTAAATGGGTGGTTCGGTTAAGGTGGGTAATGGTAAATTTTTCGACTTTTTTCGAAATATTTCAAAAAGTTTGAAAGCTACAGAAATTTAAATAACTGGTTTGAAATGTCCAAACCGATACCTTTCGTTTGATACCCCACTCGGTGGGGTAGCGCCCCTTTTGAAAATTATTCCTTTTTGACCATTTTTCAAAAAGTGTTCTTTTTACTGACTTCTCTATATTTTTCCTGTAAAATATAGATCCATATCTACAAACGCTTTATACATTTTAAATGGATCGCTCTGCAAACTTCGGAGATAGGGATATAGAGATATAGATTCGGAGATAGGAATGGGTATTTTTTTGACTATTTTCAAAATATTTCAAAAAGTATGAAACCTACAGAAATTTGAAAAACTGTTTTGAAACGTGCAAACCGATACCTTTCATTTGATACCCCACTCGGTGAGGTAGCCTCCCCTTTTGAAAATTATTCCCCCCCTTTTTGACCATTTTTCAAAAAGTGTTCTTTTTTCAAACTTCTCTATATTTTTCCTGTAAAATATAGATCCATATCTATAAGCGCTCCATACATTTTACATGGATCGCTCTGCAATCTTCGGAGATAGGGGGGGGGGGAATGGGTATTTTTTCGACTTTTTTCGAAATATTTTAAAAAGTATGAAACCTACCAAAATTTCAAAAAATATTTTGAAATGTACAAAATGATACCTTTCATTTGATACCCCATATGACTCTGTAGGTATCTTTTAAAATTTCGGCATCACAATTTGTATGGAAAATGTTCATTTTGATTTTTCATTTATTTTCATTTATTTTTCTCTAAATCTGTACAGGCGCACGAAATGTATTATTATTTTAAATTTCAAGTTGATAGCTGCAGTAGTTTTTGAGTTATTAAGGAGGGAAAAAAGGACAGACAAAGCGAGACCATAAGGGTTTTGAAACCGATCTTCGATCATCAAAACCCTAAAAACGAAAGGGATTCGCACCACTTAGTCATGTGTGACGTTTTATGGTGTTTTTTTATAAGAGTTTTGGATATAAATTTTTGGTATTTTTATTTTTTATAGTAGCTAGTAGTCATCATCATCATACCAGCCAACACGTCCACTGCTGGACATAGACCTCCACTATTACGACGCCACAAAAAGCGGTCCTGATCCGCCTCCATCCATCGTTGGCTAAAATGACGATCCTACTAATATTATAAATGCGAAATTTTGTGTGAATGTTTGTTTCCACGAATCTCCGTAACTACTAAACTGATTTAAATGAAATTTAGTATATAGATAGTTTAGATTCTTAAAAATAACACATCGGCTAATCTAATTTTTGAAAATTAACCTCTGAGGGGGTTAAAAGGGGTGGTAAAGTATCTATGGAAAATTATTATTCCTTGGTTCGATTCACTCAAAACTCGGTAGAAATAAACTATAAAGTAAATAATGAAATCATTTTTTTTTATTTTTACAAAACTACCCCTAGGGGTATGCAATTTTCTGAAATTTATATGTTTTCCTAGCGAGCAAACCCGCGGGGTGCAGCTAGTATGATATACAAGCTCTGCTTAGCTTGAGGCTAGATGATGCTGTGTTAATTGTCCGGCATTATTTTACTATTTACTTACTATTAGCGGCCCGCCCCGGCTTCGCACGGGTGCACATTTATTTTTAAAAATATAAATATAGCCTATGTTACTCAGGGATTATGTAGCATTCAAATGGTGAAATAATTTTTGAAATCGGTCCAGTGCGTGGTCCAGTGTTTGCGTTTATTCGTTACAAACATCCAAAAATATTAATCTTTCAATTCAATTCAATTGTTGGTTAATGGCTCTGCGTCGACAATTATTTCCTCTTTATAATAATATTGTAGATTTTTACAGATATTTTGGCAAAACTGTAGCATGGTTTTTGTGATGTTTCGTGACATCTAGCATTTTTTACGTCTCGGTGAATGCTATGGGTACGGTTGACCGTAGTGTTAAGGGGAAGAGCGTGCATCATCGCTCTTGTTTGCCTTTGGGACCCTTAAAATTATTTTCGCTACTTATCCTGTATCCTTATAATAAATGTTGTTTTGAGGAAGTAAATGGTAGGTTTGGTATTTTCCTTTTTTTTGTTTAGTAATCAAATCAGAAGTTTGCTTTTTGTTTAATTTTTCGATTTTTTCTTTTGTAATTTGTTTACCTAAACAACTGGCAAAAACATGTACAAAAGTTTTAAAGTCTGAATAAAAAAAAGTAAAAGTCCACTCCTCGCCTTAACTAATCGACTCTCCAACTAAATTCCGCATGAGTTCTCTTGATAGTCCAGTTGTCCAATGTGCCAGTTACTCGGCCGAGTGACTCGTCTACATGCACTAAAGAATTATTGTTGTAGCGCCTAGTACCTACAAATACAAATGCAAAATGTTTATTCATTAATAAAATATTACATTAAACTGCTCGGAAAATACCAGGGCCACAATCACGGTGTGGTAAGTGTATTTACCTATTGGCATTACAGCTCAAACGTTAGCAGTTGAAACGTTAGCAGTTGAAACGTTAGGGTGCTCGTTCACAGCCCAGCATCGGACAATCCTCTGACAAGTGCGTCCACTGTCCGAATGACGTCATTCGCACTAAACGGAAAAGTTGCCTTCAAGAATCCTCACCGGTATTGCCGACAGTCCGCTCCGTGCGGTTCGGATCAATGGCAAACCATTGATGAGGCCAGTCCGTATTGTCCGATGCCGGCCTGTGAACCCGCATCCTAACGTTTCAACTGCTAACGCTTGAGCCGTAATGCCAATAAATAAATAATGCTGGACAATTCACACAGCATTATCTAGCCCCAAGCTAAGCAGAGCTTGTGTTATGGGTACTAGATAACTGAAGATATACTTAATACAATATACTACATAGATAGATATTTTTATTATACATAGAAAACACCCAGACCAACGGAACAAATTTCTGCAGATCGTACACAAATTTGTTCCGAGGCGGGAATCGAACCCGCAACCTCCTGCGTTGCAGGCGGACCTTCGCCCGCTGCGCCACGGAGGTCGTCAATAGGTAAATACACTTACTACACCGTGATCGCGGCCCTGTATTAGGAAGCAACGCTGTTCCTTATGTTAGTGATTTATGATTGTATACAACGGAAAGCGAACCCGCAACCTTCTGCGTCCCAGGCGGACCTTGCCCACTGCGCCAGAGAGGTCGATTCTTCCACAGAGATAACTTCACGCCATTAGAATATGTCCTATAATTACCAGCGCCTATAGAGGGCGTTAGTTACGGTACATTAACCACGAATAAGCACCTAAGGTTGGACCACATCTATACTCTAGCAAAGCGCATCAGCATTGTCTTAAGGTCGCTCCACACGCTGGCGCGAATTACAGCAAAACTGTGAAGACCTCCAAGCGAATCACGCACGCCTTAAAGCCCGGCACACGCTTCTTCTTACCTGCGGAATATTTTGAAATTTCCAAAGGAATCACATGCACACATAACCTATAGGGTACTTCCCCTAGAATCATAAAATTTGGCAAGAAGCAAGGTCAGCACAAGTAAAGGATAAAATCCTAAAAGCGTAAATTTGTAGTTCATACACAAAAAAATTTTTTTGATTCTCGCCATGGACCAAAACCTACAGGGTACCTACTTACTGTTGACCTAGAATCATGCATGATATTTGAAGAAAAAAAACAAGGTCTAACAATTATATGGAACCCTTAGTGCGCGAGTCTGGCTGAATCAAAAACGTTTATTAGAAACTAAAACACTTAATTATATAAACTGTTACTTAACTAAAAAGAGAATACAAAATTAGAATAATCGCATTCGATGTTTTTTTTATTATTAAGGGGTTTTAATGGACGGTCCATTACCACAAAGTGTTTCCAAGTAGGTGTATAAATATAATCCAACCTTTACCGAAGCTGAACGAAACTTTGTCGATATTCTTATCGATAAGGCTTATTTATTTCGCTTAATAACTAAAATGGCTTCACACTTTCTGGAGACTTGCTTGCCGCCATTTATTTTTCGTAAATTCTGGACACAAAATGTACTTGACTAGGTATATTAATAATAAACATCTTTATTCACAAGGAAAATAAAAATCAAATAATAGAAAAAATTAGAACCAGTATTTACAATTGAACGAATTGAGGTTACCGCAGACTGTTTCAAACAATCTACAGGTAGCTCAACTGATTCATATCAATACCAGTCGTCGCGTCTCCGCTACGCTGGCTGCATTGCCCCGCTGATGGCAAGCTCTCGGCTCACGCGTCGCTTCGACCAGACACTCGAATCATTTAAAAAAACCCGAAGAGCATCGGTACCCCACGTATCTAGGGTCTCAACTCCAAGGGGAGCAAATATGCAGGCTATGTCGAGACCTGCATATTTTTGCCTCTTGAGATCCTCGGCCAAATCTGCCGCCGCACCCGCCCTCACGGATGTCCTCGGAAGATGGGAAGGCGCAAGTGTGTCGCATGTAGCGTCCTACACCACACAATGGGCCTTCCCAACTCCCATGGGGTTAATAATAATAATAATTATTATGGATGAATGGATGGAGATGGAGACTTACAAGAAAAAAGCGCTGCGGTCGTGGCGTTAGAACCGTCCTCTTCAAGTCGCCCGTGGATGTCGTGAGCCTACTAAGACTAGCTATAAATACACAGAAAAAAGCTGCAGTCTTACTTCTGGTAGGTTCCCTTAGGGCTCTTATACACAGGTTTTTTTCGCCGTAAAAATCTACGGGTAATTCGCCGTGTACGGTCATGAGTGTTGTGTGGACCACTATGGATGGAAGCTTTTTGACGGTGCGGTGCCATGCCGTGCCTATACACGGTGAATGAACCGTAGCTTTTCACGGCGAAAAAATGTGTGTAAACGAGGTCCCATTAGTGATCCATGCAACCAATGGCGACCGTGCCTACGCACGGTTAATTAAGGCGCTGTGCATGGAAAACTAAGACTGTCAGATTGCATGTCAATATTACCAAATGTGGTCGGCAGAGGCGCTTATTTTTAACATAGACTTATGCAAAATTTATCTGTTGTAGAAGAGGCAAACTTTTGTTTTATTTTGGTTGATAGCACAATCACAAGGTAATAATGTAATGTTAACTAACATTTGCCCGCGGCTTTACTATCGTTGCATGTAAAATACCTTAATAAAACCTATGTCGCTTGAAGCTTCTCAATTATAATAAAAATTACATTCATCGATAGTTATTCATAGAAATCAGAAACACTTAAAAAAATAATATCATCTTCATGCATGTTAAAGTGCCGACAATATCACCGATCATTATGATAATACTTTATACATTAAAAAAATATACTAATTTAGTCAAAACAACTGAGGTCTAAATGGATTACAAAAGTGTCAATCGTTGAAGATATTTCGATTTGGTTTTGGAGGGCTTTCTCAAAAAAAAAAATTAAAATATAAATAATGCTGAACAAGCCACACAACATCATCTAACCCCAAAGTAATTAGAGCTTGTGTTATGATATACTTATTAAATACACTACACAGATAGATATTTTTTATATACATAAGACATCCAGAACACCTGGAATAAATATCTGCAGATGGTACAAACATTTGTCCTGAGGCGGGAATCAAACTAACTGTAACCTCCTGTGTCGCAGGTGGACCTTTCCCCGCCGCGCTACAGAGGTCGTCAATCAAATAATCAGATATAAAATGAAATATAACAGTGATTTATTTCCTTTACCCCTTACAGGAGTCTTGGACACGTCAATAAATTCAAATAAGGTTCAAGAGTAAAACTGGGAAATAAAGTGATTACTTTAATTTATTGTTCACTTCAATCTTTTTAAGGTAAAGTAAAGAAGCGAACAAGAAACCTTTACCTTGTTAGGGTGTTAGTTTTCGAGCTGGAGCAATACTATTAGCAATAGGTACCTAAGTTTTTTATCCTCTAGAGATAGTCTGATATTTTGTAGTAAGCCTTTTTAACAAAGGATATGTTTTACAAATTGTTTGAAATTATTTTTTGATAACTTTTAACTCTTTAGGAGTTTTGTTGTAGAATCGTATACATTTCCCTTTAAAAGATAATCTATAAATCGATACTATAAAAATATATAAATATATATCTATAAAAATATTCGTAAAATAAAATACGTGAATGTTGGAATGCTGAATGATGAATTTCACGGATATAATTTTGTACACAATCTCAGTACTACTCGCTTACATAATTAATTTTATTTTCCGGAAATAAAACGCAACAATCATGAAGATAGTTTTAGTTTAGATTGTAATTCTACAAAATAATCATAAAAACCACAACAGACCATGCCTTGCTATCCAAATTGATATTCATACCGATATAAAGTATTCTTTATTATGTTGCTGCCTTCCAAGAACTCATGAGTGATTATGATTAACATGAGTGATTAACAATAATTTTGACAACTGTCATTGGAAATACAATTGTTTTGCATGTTTATTACGTTTTTAGCGTCTTTAAACATCTCCTTTACTTGACTTCTTTGTTACGCTAAAAAAAATATATTATATTGATGTCAATGTACACATATTGCCAATAACAAAAAAGTTATGACAAACCGCTCCGTTGAGGTTTTTCTATGAGTTATTAAAAATTTAGAGTAAATTATTATTTTTGAGTATCTGTCCTTTTGAGAATCTCTCTTCTCTAAGAGAACAAACCGATAGAACTACGAGTAATTTAAATTTGCCTGTAGTTCTACTGGTAGAACTACGAGAAAAAAAATGCAAATGGTTGGTCCTAAGTAAATCAGTTATCTAGTAAGTACCCATAACAAAGCTCTGCTTAGCTTCGGCCTTGGTGATGATGTGTGAATTCATCATCATCAGCCTATATAAGTCCACTGCTGGACGTAGGCTCCTATTTTAATTTTTCAGCATTATTTATTTATATATAAGGTCATCAAAATCGCCCTACCTATTTAACATATTTTAACTCGACCAATACTTTCCGTGCTGTAAACATGTTGAGTAGTACCTACCTATCTAGCTACCAGAGAAAAAACCACTATAAACCTATTCTACTTAATTGGTAGGTCTGTCAATGAATAAAATTCCTGCAAATTTCTTTTGGCTTAGCTTCAATCAAATATAGACTTTATTTCAATGACAAATGAACCATTTAACCCGCAAAACAAAAGTTGTCGAAAATCGTAATTCGTCCGTCGAACCCAGCTGTCATCGCGAAAAAAGTTACATAACCTCACGTCCGTCCGAGGAGGCATCCAGCCTCCGAATGAAGCTAGTGGAAGCTATTTTGAGCATATATTGAAAGGGATGTTTGAGTAATAAGGTTGAAATTCTATTGGCAAAATATTATAATTTTTGCAATTACTTCGCTAAACGCCTTACAAAAATGTGTTTTTTGGGTTTTTTTATGTTAATGGTTTTATTTATTTAAAACTTTTTACATATGTCTTTAGTTGATAAAATTTCCTTTCATATAGTATTAAAATAATTAATGGTTGTCACTCAAAATATTGAGCATTTCGAGACGAAAAATTTTTTTCTTGTTCTTTCTTGTGATTTTTTTTTTCAAGATCCTAGATCGTTTTATAAAATATTTTTGTATAAGTCTTTTTTCCATACATTTGACTATACACTGTTTTTTTTTTGGGCTTGTAATATGTCGGAGAACGGCTAACGGTGCGACGAAAAAGTGTACTTTCTACGGTGTCGCTGTTTGGGCAGCGTCTTAACCGTAGATTTTCACGGCGAAAAAAATGTGAGTGAACAAGAGCCAAAAGGCAACCTACTAGAGAGGTAGGACAGCGGTTTTCTTTTGCGTATTTTTCACATCTTTACTGTGATCATGATCACCAAACCGCTGCCAAGCTTGGTGATGTCGAAACCCCCTTGTTTGGGCGGCAGTACATTACAGGTCGTAAAAATATAAGCGTTATTATAAATATTCTTAAATTATATAATTAGAGTTGAAATTTCCTTAGTATACAAATAAATCACACATTTGCAAGTAGATACCTAAAAACCGAATTAGTTTCTTGGGCAGATTAAAATATCAGGCTTGTGAGCAAGATGATTGAAGGTGTGAAATGTCTGCTCGACAAGCCAGCGTTTCAGTTTGGATTTGAACGTTGAGACTAGGAGCCTCCATGATCGTTTTAGGCAATCGGTTGTATACCGTTGGTCCCATGACAGGTGTTAGTTTATCAAACTTTTGTACTGGACGAATGCCGTCGAAAATACCAATGCCCTGTCTTCACATCTTAAGGATAACGAGTCATCTTTCCATACAAGCGTGGAAGGGTCACTAGGTACTACGCTGTTTATTGTTGACCATCTAAAACCACTCTTTCCGTCTACTCCTACTGGGCGCTCCTACTGGTAGGAGAACAAGGACTACAATGTCCTCGTTCTCCTACCATATCCTCGTACTCCTACTAAATATGTCCTCGTTCTCCTACCATATTCTCGGACTCCTATTAATGTACAGTAAGCTGCATATATTTGTTATATGTACTCGTATAGAGTAGAACACATGTAAGATGGGTCACCAAAATAACCCTTGACACTTCCCATGATAACAGACCTCTTTAGATAACGGATCTCTTTAACTATTACAACTGCATTAAATGCATTACATCTCATTTTGCACATTTGTCAAGTGTCAGTTAAACAATAGGTAGTCATTGTTTACGTCATTCAATGAAACAACCATAACTGAATCAAACTGAATTGAATAATTTTTATAACAAAATGAGCTTAAATCAGGATAAACCTGAGTTCATAAAGAGAAAAGGTGGAACTATACTACTATATGCAGGTTACCAGTTTTATAAGCAAAAAATGTATACAAATGGAAGTGAGATTTGGCAATGTTGCCAATCTAAGATCAAATGTGTTGCCGTCAAGTGCCGAGGATCGATTACTGTGCAGGTAAGACATAAACAAGCTATTCCTAAAACATAGGCAACCTCCGTGGCCAGTATCAAGGATTCAAGTGTTAACAAATTACCAACAAATTCATTTTAATGTTTATTCCAGAATGGAGAGATACTGAAAACTGTCAGTCATTTGTGTGAAGCTAATACATTGAAAAATGAAATAGATTTAGCCCTATATGCTGCAAGAGTAGAGGCTGAACAATCCGATACGCCAATACCAAAAAATTACAAAAGAAATACTGCTCCTCTCAAAGATCGCGGGATCAATTTAGTTGAAAAAGTACCGGAACTTAGAAGTATTAAAACAAGTTTATATAATTCTAGATACAAGGCAATTGGAGCTGAAAAGATATTATTTGATGATTTGAAAAAAGTTCAGATCCCTAAGAAATTTAATCATTTCCTTTTAGGATATTATATCGGTGATACACGAATTATAGTATTTGGAACAGAGCAAGGGTGTCAACTACTTGAAAGTCTTTCAGAATTTTTTATAGACGGTACATTTAAAAGTTGCCCAAAACCGTTCAGCCAATTGCTCATTATACACGGCGATCGTCAAGGCCCCTCTCATGAAACGAATACAGTCCCTTTAATTTTTGCATTAATGCCAGACAAAAAACAGCATAGTTATGCCATTGTTATAGAAATTATTAAGTCACAAGTTCCCGGATGGAACCCGCAGAAAATTCATACCGATTACGAAAAATCCTTAATAAATGCACTGTTAGACGAATTCCCTGCAAGTGTGGTTAAAGGCTGTTATTATCACATGACAAAGGCCTTGTGGAAAAAGAGTAAGGTAATTAAAATTAAAAATAAAGTTCAACGAAGATTTGTAGCTCTTTGTACTGCCCTTCCGCTGCTGCCCGCTAATCGCATCGAAGAGGGTTGGTTCTATATTCAACAGCAGTTTAGGCTTCTTGGCCCTGATACTAAATTAGATATTTTCTTTAAATATTTCCAAAAGACATGGATGAAGAATGATTTTCCAAAAACGTGGTGTGTATTTGAAGAAAGGCACAGAACTAACAATGTAGCTGAAAGCTGGAATTCAGTCCTAAACAGGGAAGTCAAAAATGTTACTTTATTAAAATTGCTGAATTTTCTCGAAAAGGCTACAGCCGACAAAGATGTTCCGACAGCACGGCGTCGAGAGGATCTCGTCACCGATACATTGATTATGAATACACAAATGTATCTTTTACATGACGATATTAATGTTGGTACTTTTTTGGAAATGCTCCGATGAATTTGTAAAATTTTGATTTCAGTAAATTACATTATTAAGCTTATTGTACTTATTCCAAAAGAAAAAAAAAATCACGATAGGAGTACGAGGACATTGTAGTCCTCGTTCTCCTACCAGTAGGAGCGCCCAGTAGGAGTAGACGGAAAGAGTGTCTAAAACTGAGGATAATATCAATTTGTCTCGTCAGTATCTATTTTTGTATTCAGCCAAAACGGTAAAAAAGTGTACATTTGAAAAATACAAGCTTCTAAACTCTCGTATTGCAACACTGATTTTAGCCCAACTTTGGGCGAAACACGGAGAAAGGGAAACCTAAAATTAAGCCCGTTTCCACATAGTTTATAGTTATATAAAATATGAAATAAATAAATATTTAGAAAAGATACTCAAATATTCTATAAAACTCTTGTGCTAAGTCTGTTCCCATTTTTTTACACGGCCGTTTTACGAATAAATCGTTGTGCATTTCATCCTCGCGTACGTTGGTATGTCTATTATGTCATGTGAGATAGCAAACATTAAGGCCGCGTCCACCGACTAGTCCGCGCCTTAAGGCCGGGTTTCCACCGCGAGCGGAGCCGACCCATTCAGGACTCCGCTAAACTCGCAAGAGTAAATTGCGTAATTGTATTTCCATCAACAAATAATCGAGCGGAAAGAACGAAGCGAGCTGAAAGCTTTGGAATGAACTCCGCTTAATCATCTCTCATTTCTCACTCGTTTTCCTTTCGCGGTGGGACCCCGATTTAAGAACGGAGGAGAAGTTGAATGAAAAACAACATTTTGGTCATTTGTTTTTATTTTACTGTCACCATCACATTACCAAAAATACCAAATTGAAAAATCATGTCTATTTAAATAGTAACTTAGTACAATATTCCTGCTTATGATTAAGAACATCTATGAAAGAGATAATTTTATTAAAAATAAAAATATTTTTTTATCTCCTTCGCTAGCTTTGATGTGTAATTGAGACATGTCATTATGTTTGACACTTCCGTTGTCTAATGACTATAACACCCATATTCGAGAACAATTGCACATTATGTACGGTAGCAAGCAACACTGTGCTAATTAAAGCATTTCTCGCTGCGCTCGTCATAAAAGACCACTAAATTCACAAACAACACTCAAGCGACACTAATAAGCGAACGCACTGCGCCGAATACAGACCTTTGATTGGTCCATTTTTGTTGCTAAGTTTTCTTTAAAGTTTGGCAGATTTGCGGATGATATAAATATAACCTATAAAAACCGGCACAAACCTAATAAAACAATTTGGTTTCCATAGTAACTGAATAATGAATAAAAACAAAGTCGCAAACCAAAGCAAAACTGACAGAACATAACCAAATATTTTTGGCATACTAGTCGAAGTTGACATAGCTACACTATGCGTTGGTTAAAATAGCTATAGTAAATAGCGTTACACAAATCACCCAAGTCTTGTTTATGAATAGGTTTAATCGGCTCACTGTGAGACCTCATATTATTGTTCTTGAATACGGGTGTAATGGTGGTTCCACTGACGCGGAGCTGGGCGGAGTGGAGCGGAGAGGAGCCATAAAAAGTGGCAAGTGTTTCCATTGAAGCGGAGCGGAACCGCTCGGCACCACAACCTCGACTCCGTTCTGTGCGGCTCGGGCCGCGTGTTCATATATTTTATATAAAAGTCCGTTCAGCTCCGCTCCGCCACACTTACACTGTTTCCACTGATGCGGAGTGACAAGACAGCAATCCTTCATTAACAAAGGCACTGATATTATTCCAAACTATTGAGTCAATCCCGAATTCAAGAAAAGCAACCTTCACAACACAATTCCTTCGCCTCTGTCTACAAAAAATCATTTCTTCGCCCCCTCTTTCTTCGCCTTCTCCGCCGCCTCTTTTTTCATCTTCTCCGCTTTCTCTGCTTCTCTCTTCTTCGTACACACTGTAAGGGGTCTCGCCGGCACGGGACCCGGCATATCACTAGGGCAGGGTAATCTCGGGCGCATTCCTGCCATCTTATTGCAGACGAAGTTGTAGAATGTTAAAACGGCTTTGCCTGCTTGGTAGGACACCTCCCGGAAATACTCGTCTGTTGCTTCTGGGAAGCAAACCGCTCCTGTCATAAGAAGACCTGCACTAATTCCGGCTAGTTTTACGCAAACTCCTCCTCTTTTACGGGTTAGGAGAAAACCTGGAGAATAAAAAGAATAAATAAGGATAAATAAATAAATAGTGCTGGACAATTCACACGCACCATCTAGCTGCAACCTAAGCAGAGCTCGTATTATGGGTACTAGATAACTGATATACCTAATACAATGCATTACATAGATCGGATAGATTGAATGAAGTTACAAAATGTGAGGTGAAAGAAAGTAATATTATGTAGGTAATGATTTAGCAGCGCCCTCTGCAGAAAAATTCTACCACCGAACTATGATCCCCAATCCGCATGATTATTAGGACAGTGGACGTTCTTGTCAGCGGATTGTCCGATGCCGGCCTGGGAGCACAGGCTGGGTCCCTCGTTAAAGGATGAAACGTTGGTGTTCTTGCAACATAAAATATATACGTATTTAACCTACATACTGAATTCGTCAAACTTCGAAAGTTTTTATTGGTTCTGAAATATTGGGTTCTGTGTGTTTTCTATTTATGATATAAAATATGTACGTATTAATGTAATGTATTGTAATAAGTAAGTATCAGTTATCTTCTTCTGCTTACAATCCCTTATGTTTCCTTCCCTCTCAAAAAACTCGTGTGTGTTTTATAAATAATCATAATTGAATAGGTAAGTTTAATCAAGCAATAAGTACCTAGTTAATTAGAATTTAATGACATCAAGTTTAAAGGTACATTTAACGGTGGAATAAATGAAATGAAAGTTATCTAGTACCCATAACATAAGCTCTGCTTAGCTTGGTGCTCGATGATGCTCTGTGAATTGTCCAGCATTTTTTCTTTTTTTATATATTGTAGTTGATTTGAGCTGAGCTCACCTGCGATTCCACCCGTGGCGACTGTAGCCTGCCTCAAAGCCAAGTTGTTGGGACATCTCATATAGTGGATGAAGTTTTGCTTCTTCTTACAAAACTCATATGCGACATATTTCTTGAAATTTCTCAGTTCACAACACACCTCTTTGCCTGTTTGGGTCACACTTTGGCGGAATGAACTGCAATTAAGAAAAAAAACTGAGCGGCGGAAGTCTATATCTGCCAGCGTGTATAGGTCGTTGTCGGTTGTCGGTGTATCTCTATTTAAAATCGCCGCGCATAATAAACTTCATTATGTTTGGATAGATAAAAATGTTCCATAACATAATTTCCTAAAGCGTCAGATGTTAATTTAACTATCAAGAAAAAGATAAAGTTATTTTCATCTGTGAATATCTCAGACACCTGACGCTTATGGATATTATTTGACATTTTTTATTTATTTTAGTATTCTCTATCTATTATATATAAATACTAGCTGCATTCTTACTACCCGTTGTCCTATTACCCGTTTTCCCGTAGGAATTAAGCATTTTCCCGGGGTAAAAAGTAGCCTATGTTCATCAGGAACAATGTGGGCTTCTAATGGTTAAATAATTTTTCAAATCGTTCCAGTAGTTTCTGAGCCTATTCAATACAAACAAATAAAACAATCAAATCTTTCCTCTTAATAATAATAGTATAGATTTGTATGCCCTAGCTAGATGTAGGCAAAACATATATGGCGCTTTCCTTTTACCATTCTTCCATCTTTGTGACCCATGTTTATAAATAAATAATTTTTAATTTAAAAATGTCTTACGTACGTCACATAGGGCTGAACACTTTCATGTATTAATTTCCTTTTGAGAGCAGGGCATTTGTTCCCATCTGCCTTGTATTCTTTGTACTCGTAGTGTGGAGCATTGTAGATTGGTAGATCTTTGTACCTGAACAAATAATTAATTAAAATGGACGGATGGATGTTTGTTACCTCTTAACGCAAAAACTACTGAACGGATCGGGCTGAAATTTTGCATACAGATGATTCTAATCCTGGAATCAAAAATAGACTACTTTTTATCCCAGATATCAGTTCCCATGGGATAGAAATAATCTTTGAACGTTTCCATAGAAACAACGCTTGCGAAGCCGCGGGCAGAAACTCTAGTTCCGCATAGATATAAATCTATGTAGTTCCGTTATATTTTTACTGTGTCTTTTAAGTCTTGGGGGGCAAATTATAAATTAAAAAGTAAAATTTATATGAAAACACCCCGGAATCATTTTCTATACATTACCAAGAGAATCATCAAAATCACAATTGACGGAAAAACGGAAAACATAATTACATATAGACGAACAAGGAACCTCCTATCTCGAAGTCGTATTTACTAAACTGAACTAACATTTTCATGGCCCAAGAGGCAGACGTGCTCCCTGTGTCGCGGCGAGGCTGGACAGTGAATGCATTAAAAACGATACTTTGACTACGTACTTCATACAAGGTGGTTTTTTCGGTATGTCCGGCGGCGGCGGCGCCGCGGCGTGCACCGTCGGTACCAGAGACCACTTGGACCCCAGCAGTCCGGTCTTCAGGACATCAATCCATAGCTTGCCGATGACGTACAGGTCTCCAGCACCGGATCTCGCGCGCAGCTTTCGCAGTTCTTCGACATCTGTGCTTTTGCTCTCCAAGCAGTTTGAAGACTTCTCTTCTACTCCATCCCCTGAAATTTATTTATCACACTAATATTATAAACTAGTTTCTGCCCGCGGCTTCATATGCGTATTTTCGGTATAGTAAATAGCGTATTATCTAAGTTAGGCTACGCACTAAACGACGCCAAATATTATTTTGATCTGTTCAGTAGTTTTGGAGATCCTAGGTAACAAAAATTCAGATTTCACAAACTTAAGGCTTTGCAATATTATATTAGTAGGATTTATACTGAGTTCTGAGTGAATCGAACGAAGGAATAATAATTTTCCATAGAAACTTGATCACTCTTTAAATTTTCAAAAAGTAGCCTTTGTGGGAGTCCTATCTACACACCTAATTTCATCTAAATCGGTTAAGTAATTATGGAGATACGTGATATTCACACAAACTTTTGTATGTATGATATTAGGAGGATATGATATTATCGTTGTGTGTAGCCGTGTGGCTTAGAATTTGCACCACCCAACTCTTCCCGCGGGTGTCGTAAGAGGCGACTAAGGGATATCCACTGGGGGCGGGCGCAGCGCCCCCTGCAGAACAATTCTACCACCGAACTGCGATCCCCAACCCGCATGCGAAATGAACATCAATAGACTGAAAAACAACTTAGTGTTACTATGAAGACGAGTGATTTCTACACATTATGCGCAGCGTGGGGTTTATGGGCATTACCCCCATGTGATAAAAACCAATAAGGCGCTTATCAGGGGGAGGCCTGCGTTCAGCAGTAGACCAATTACAGGCGGTTCAGGTTGAGGAATGATATAATCGATGTTTTAAAAAAATTTAATGTATGCATAGCTATTTTATCCAAATAAGTGTGCGAAATTTCATTGAAATAGCTGATGTGGTTTCCAAATGAATCGGAAATTACGTTTGTATGAGGGCTTAGGTGATCTTCGTTTCCACCAGAGCTGCGCTGAGCGAGGCTAGGTAAGTGAAGTGAGTCTATTGGTTGTTAAAAACACATTCCTCGCTACGCATCTCTGGTGGAAACGCAGCCTATGATCCGTTTATCCATTTAGTTTTTTTTGACAAGTTAGATTAGACATAATAAAGACAGCAAACAGACAGACCTTCGTTTCGAATACCTTCTAGTGTCTAAGTTAGGACGGTCGACCGACACGGCCGGGGCCTCTCCCCAGTCGTGTCGGTCGGCCTTCTCATCGAATTATTAGAAGGAATATTGAGTGAACTTGTGTATATGTTTGTCCCAGGGGAGTCAAACCCACAACTGCATTTCGGTGCGCTTTACCCACTCCGCCACCAACAACGTCGCTTATTTCATATTTTTTTAGACATACCTTTGCAAAGCTGCTTTTCTTCACATTTCGTTGATTCTTTCGTTGCATTAATGGGCATTTTATTTTTGTTTTTACTGTGTTTTATAAAATTTTGATGGCATGGCAGTGATAGACAGTGACAGACAGGTGACTTCACAGAATAATTTATAAGATTGTGGACATAGAATTAAAGTAGTACTTTATACTACATCGCTTTGAACGATGAAGCGATGAAGTGAGACAAGGTTTACTTCATGTCAAAAGCAACAAAATAACCGCAGGAGAAGCTAATAAAACCTCATCACCATCAGTAAGCTTCGAACCATAGAGTAAAAAAATATTTTACTCCATGCTTCAAACCTTGAAATAAAAACTCGTTTCAGCGTTCCATGGAGTTTCATAAACATACTCCTTGGCAGGTGCATAGAGGTGCTGCGGTAGGTTTTAAATATTCCCGTTCGGTGAAAATGGGAGCGAGGGACACCGGAGAGGTTTTAGTGGGTATTACGTTCTTCTCAGGACGTCGAGTCCCACATAATTTTGGTCCCCCCCAGACCAGTTTATTCGTAAACGAATGAGGGCTTTTCAATGCAATATACCTAAAAAAAACACACACTTTTTATTTTGACACTAGATGGCGCTGCACAAAAATTAAGTGTCAAAGCAACGCAATGACACATGGGCAGAGAAGAGAAGATATGAACGACAGTGACAGCTCAATTTCTCTCTTTTTTGGCAGCTTTTTGACACTTGAGTTTCATACAGCGTCATCTATCCTAGTCTATGGCAACCACTTTTTTTTTAAGGTTGCTTTGAAAAGCTCTCATTACTTACATAACAAAAAAAAGTTGATCAAAGGTACGATAGTTATATTCTACCTCTTTGGACTAGTCTAAGCCAAGCCTTGGACGAATGAAATATGACCGAAATAATTTAGATCCGTTCAGTATTTGCGTGAAGAGGTAACAAACATCTATCCATCCATCCATCTATCTATCATCCAATTTAAGTGTGATAGCTCAAGATCGATGCCAATTCATGTGTTTTAAGGATCCGGCGACGGATGAATTTCCCATACAAACGTAATACCAAAATGATTTTTAATTTGAGCATATTTTCACTATTATCTGCTATTATTTGTATTAAAATAGTATTTATCTAGGTTCCTGAAACAATTTTTTTTTCAAAATACCTTTCTGAAATGAAATTAAACCTAATCGCATTTTCACATGAAAGAATGAATGTTGTCTTAGTAATTGTGTAGATAAGTATTTTGAAAAAATCTTATGGCAGGAACCTGTATAAATACTATTCTCACACAAATAATAGCAAACCATGATGAAAACATTCTCAAATTACAAATCATTTTGGTACTACGTTTGTATGGGAAATTCATCCGTCGCCGGACCCTTAATACCTGACCGGTAGGCTCGTTCATACAGGACATAAAAAAGCAATCATATGAAATCGAGCGAAAAATCGATAACCATTCGGATCGGGCCATTCGATTAGAATCCAATAGCAATCGAATAGGTACGGCCATCGAAAGATTGCTTCCGAACATCTAGATTTCATTTGCGTACATCTCGATTGTCGGAATAGCTTTAAGTCAATGGAATAGAGTTGATAATTTGATATTCTGTGTCTCGTAGGCGTCGGTTTTTGACCGGCTTCGAAAAAAGAGGAGGTTGTATATTCGGCTGTAAGTATGTTTTTCGGGTTTCGAAACCGATCTTTCCTTTATTCCCTATTAAAATAATAATATATTTCGTGCGCCTGTATAGATTTAAAAAATATAAATTAAAAAAAATATGAAAATGAACATTTTCCATACAAATTGCGGTGTAGAAATTTCAAAAGATTTATCTCTAACCGTTACCTTTAGTAGATGTATGTATAATCGACAAACGTTCGAAACCCTCGGCGCGCGAGTTACACTCGCACTTGACGTTCTTGTTTTATGTAATTATGTTCGTTTCTTCGAGAAATTCTTTTGCCATTGTATAGAAAATGATACCGAGAGACCATCTCGGACCATCTTTCCTTAAAAAAAGATTCCTTTGTTTAAGGGATTCGAAGCCGGTATTTATTTTTTTACAAAACACTCAAATTATTATCACATAAAGATATTGATTATGAATGACACACAGCATAGAATTGATAGAAAACTCTAAAATAACTATAAAAAGCTATAGTAGTAAGTGACTTTTTGTAAATTTGTGATAAACATAACTTTAATACCAGAAATAAACATAAACTCGCTGTGCCCACAACTAGGCTACACAAAATTAATGTATCTTTTAAAGGGCAATGTATATATACGCTTCTACAACAAAACTCCTAGTGAGTTGCAAAAATTATCAGTAAATAAATTCAAACAAATTGTCAAAACCTTGCTGTGCAAAAAGGCTTACTATAAAATATCAGATTATCTAGAAGATAAAAAAGCTTGGAACGGGTTTTGCTCCAACTCGAAAAATAACAACTAACAGGCTAAAGGTTTCTTCGTCGCTTCTTTACTGTGGTCTACATACCGAAGCGACAGAAATCAAAAATATCACTTTATTTCCGTGTCAGTGTTTAGTTTTATAATTTGACCTTTTCTAAGTGTACATTTATTGTATTTATGGAAATAAAGAGTTTTTGATTTTGATTTTTGACTATCGCTGGTTTTGATTCAAGATTTTGAAATATACCTAAAGCTCTCGTCTTTTGATCAGTACTCAGTATGCTGCGTTCTGCGTATACCACTTACCGCTGACACCATTGAATTACTATTACTAGCGTAGCTGACACAAGCTTCGACGGAACAAAAGACCACTTTAGATTTATACGTTTTTTGTACGAATAAGTGTCCGGCACCGCATAATGTATAACGCAGCGTACTGCGTAGTGATCACGAACGCCGCCGCCGACTCGCCGGTCTCGCTTTGACTGAGGTGGGTGAACCTAATTGCACCTGATTTGACCCTTCCACTTTTGAGAAGCTACCCTAGCCTCGTTACCCCTTTACTTAGATCGATGCATAAAACATTACAATGGTGATGTATCAATCGTATCAATGCAATACTTCCAGTAGTTTTTAACGATCTTTGGACTGGTGTGTGAATATTAACAGAAACATTTTGCATCGAATTTGGCTGGAGTATAGCTACTTACTGGTATTAATTTATTGACAACCCGTTTTATGTTATTATCTAGCACGAGCATGTTTACGAGTCTAATAAGACTCTTTGTTTCGGAAAACAATGGTATCTCTATGCCAGCGGCCATATGTAACAAAATATTAAAGTTACATTGTTCACAAAATACCTATATTAAGTTTCTAACGAACGCTGAATACCTACCTAATGATATCATCGTCTCTTAAGAGGGCACAATGCCCGTCATTTTGTGAAAAGGATAGGCATAAGATTTCATGTTTATAGGAGCGGGACGCATACGTTTTTGGAACGGAGTAACCGCAAAATCAAGTTTTTGCTTATTTCAAGAAAACTACACAACTTCTGGGGAAAATGGTTGAAGGAATCAAGTATTTAGTAATAACCTGCAAATTAAAATATAAGACATTTCAATAGAGCGCACGGTTCCTGAGATTTCGACCAAATTAAGTGAGAAACAGTGCACTTTCTGATTGTTTTAATCGTATATTTTCTTCTCAATCGTATTTATACATTCAAGGAACCAAAGAAAACATGTTAAATTTTATGTTATTCTAGTTTTTTAAGACGGGGATCACGTGAGTACTGAGATTTAGGCTTAATTTGACAAGCCCGGTGTATCGAAAACAGTTTACACGCCGCGCCGTGTCGGTCCAACACGTCGGTGTACCATAAACGGTACACGTAGGTACAAACAACATATACATCTATCGGTATACGGTACCTGTCTTTTCCTCAGTCTTTTCCCATATCCTCTAACTTCACGGACTTCAGAGTTAAGTTGCTGTATTTGTCAGGACTTGCCAATAGAACACCAAAGAATAAAAAGCCATATCATAAAAATATTACTTAACCCATTAGCTGTCGCTGTACCTGATTGAGTACACCTACTTGTGATTTTTTTACTAGAAAACAGTTAGTTCCAGCAGATCTGTTTTGTTTCATTATAAAACACAGCAACAATAGCCATTTAAAAATAAAAATAAATGAGGGTTGACATAACTTTTTTATCCACTTTTTGCTATCAGAAGTTTGACTACGAAACGGTGTGCAGAGGTGAGTGCTTTGTCAACAATTTATTTATTCGCATTGAAAGTAAATGGTATATTTAGTAATAAAATCGTTAAAATACATTTTTATGGTGACCCTGTGTAATAAATTAGATTTCTATTACTTGTTATGGCTGAATTATTACGTTATGAATGATACTGTACCCAATCAGGTACAGTGGCCATATCCCTATGTAAAATTTCCATGTTTTATTCAGATTCCTAAAAGAGAGGAAATCGTTTTGGTTATGTAAAAAACTACAAAGGACTTCAAGATGCCCTAGATACTGTTATGCAGGATAGTGATTATTATGCTGAGTTTGACTTAGCCATCATACCTCCTGATCTAACGTAGTCACAGACGAAGAAGAAGCTGGTGATGAGTCTATTACTGCCAAACCTATGCATCAAGATGTTCCTGGTAGTAATGAGGTATTTACGAATGACGAAAGTGACAATGCTAGCAATAATGTATGATGATAAACCGTTGGCTGCAAAGGGCATCCGCCTTCCACCGCAACAATAACTCTGGTGTGGCGTAAATGTTCTCAAAGGTGTGTGCACCATGGCTCCAAATTTTGATTCCATTGAGCTGTTGGGAGTAGTAAAACGATGGTGCCCAATGAAATGAGAGAGGACTGATGTTGACATTCCGCATCTATCCAGACTTATAATAAAAGTATGCGAGGGGTCGATGAGCTTACAATTCTATAGAGCGATATCAACCGATATTGCTCTATAGAATTACAATTCATGCAAAGAAGGAGTGGTGGGTTCTTTTCACTTACATGGTGGAAATGGCTATTGCAAATGCTTGCCGTTTACATGTTCTAAGCAGAGAAGACAAAATGGACCAATTGATGTTTCGACGTAGCATCGCTAGATTCTATCTAAGTCAAGAGGTCCAGAAGAAGGCAAGAGCTTCTTCATCCCGGTGCGAGGTTTGCCTCAAGACAGGACACTATCCAAGAGAGCTGGAGAAACCACTGCGATGTGTTATGTGCCATGCTAGAGTGTGCTGATAGTGCAAAAAAAGTCTTAAAACGGTTTGCATTGAAAAGCTGTGCTTTGAAAAATTTCCCCTTTAAGTGGCCGTTGTACCCAAATGAGTACACCCCCCTCACCCCCTGAAAACTCGACATATTTTTTTTTTTATGCAACAATTATTTTGTTTAACCCTTTTGTGATATAGAATTAAAGTATTTGTGGTAAAATTACTTCTGGTTTTTATTTGGCCACTAATGGGTTAAAAAGGGCAGAAGCCTTTATTCACAAAGAAAATTACAATGAAATAATAATAATCCAACATGTGGCTCTGACGGAAAATCAGCGTTGGTTGCTAGCTTGCTAGTCAACTAACTCATGCTGAGGCAGAGCCATTTTGTTACTGGGTTTACACTTTGTATTTTAATCTAAGTTTATTATGTATTTTAGTCCAGATTAAGTATGTGTAAGTCTTTTAGCAAATAAATTTATATTCTATTCTATAATAGAAATAAATCTGTAGATTGTTTGCAACATTGTCTGCTAATTCTTACAAACAATCTTCAGGTAACTCAACTGATCCATATCAATACTGACGACCTCCGTGGCGCAGCGGGCGAAGGTCCGCCTGCGACGCAGGAGGTTGCGGGTTCGATTCCCGCCTCGAAACAAGTTTGTGTACGATCTCCAGAAATTTGTTTCGTTGGTCTGGGTGTTTTCTATGTATAATAAAAAATATCTATCTATGTAGTGTATTATTAAGTATATCAGTTATCTAGTACCCATAACACAAGCTCTGCTTAGCTTGGGGCTAGATAATGCTGTGTGAATTTTCCAAGCATTATTTATTTATAATACTAGTCGTCGCGTCCCCAAGACGCTGGCTGCATTGCCCCGCTGTAGTATGGCAATGTTGATGCGCTGTGCCAGATACTGACCAGCTCTCTGGTCACGCGTCGCTTCGACCAGACGACGACGCTCAGATAATTTTTACAAAACCCGAAGTACCGAAATACTTAATACAAAACTGCTTCGGACATTTGAGCTTATCCAAAAATTCTTTATGGGAACAGTTATCGTGTTATGTGATCCTTTATAGTCCACTGTTGAAAGAGCTTCCTCCAAACCTTGCTATTATTACCATGATTGGGAGGTGCTTGGAGCTTGGAGATGGGGAAGTCGATTTCGCCACCACCATGGCAATTTCTTTTATCTTATTTAAGGCGCATGTATGACTCAAACGCGCCGCTGCCTTTTCTTTCTTTCAATTACGTTACTCAAAGGAAGTTTTTAAAAGTCCATTGTATAGTTAATGATACCTATCACAAGCTTTCCACTTGCTTTAAGCGCCCCCTGCAGAACAATTCTACCGCCGAACTTCGATCACTAACCCGCATGACTATCGTTGGAATTATGGGCACAACCCTCCATGTGGTAAAAGATAATAAGGCGCTTATCAGGGGGAGGGCTTGCGTCCAGCAGTGAACCAATACAGGCTGTTGAGGTTGAGGTAGCTTAGGTACTTATACGCTTATCAAAAAGGTGGTCAAAGAGCTACGTGGTTTATGGACCGAGAGGTGAATTCACATAATAAAGAACCAGATTTCCAAGAACGAGTACAATTGACCATGTGTTGTATTGTAGGTACCTTTTGTATGATACTTACGATCTGATGTCTCACTGTCTTGAGTCATACATAAATGTAGGTATGTTGAAAGATTGTCTGTCGGTTTGTCTCTTAAATAAATTTGAATTAGCTACTGTCCGCAGTTTCGATCATATAGACAAATTTAACCAAACATCTGTTACCGTTTAACGAGTTTATTTAATCGAGAAAATATATGGACTTATATACAATAATCTTATCTTCTTATTATCTGAAGGCAAGGAAGCCCCAAAAAAGGTACTGAAGCAACTGATGTCAGCGGAAGAAGCTAGTTCAAAACTGACTCAACAAGGCCATAACCACATTATAACATCATGGGCATGCATTTTATTTTACTCACGTTTTAAGAATACCTAACCTTTGCCATAAAAACTATAAAAAAGTTAGTACGTACTTTTAGACACTATAACGTTTTAGCTGTTTGTCCGTATCTTTAAACAAGTTTTCTCACTATTAAGCTCGCACTCTAAAACGGGGTTTAAAAACTAAATAAATAATGCTGGACAATTCACACAGCATCATCTAGCACCAAGCTAAGCAGAGCTTGTGTTCGGTACAAGATAACTGATAAACATAATATAATTTATTTATTTATTATAGACGAGCAGCCTGTGGTTGATGTGTCTATATCACACAGTGTTGAATTGAGTCATTGCGTCACTTTTTTTTAGTTTGTTTTTGTCGTCTCGTAACCAGTTGTCTCATAGATACAATTTTTAATTTTTTTTCATACAGAATAAAATATAGAAGAAAGACAACGAAGGGGAAGTCAAGAATTAGCAGAATAAAGACCAGTTGAGCTACCTGTAGATTATTTGCAACAGTTTGCAGTTAGCTCAATTGTTTCAATTGTAAATACGTAGTAGTAGTCTTAATTTATTTCATTGACATTTGTCTCATTGTTCAAAAGATCATAATGTTGATCAAGATGAAAGGTGACCATTACTGGTAAAACATGTTTCTTAATTTTTATCTTCTCAATATTCCGACGAAAAAGCAGGGGTGACCAACATTGTCCATAAAATTAGCATTAATAAAACTCTTCCCGTTACGAGCATAATGAAGACATTAAGGGCTATTTGAGAGAACGACCATTCTTTTACGGTTCAGCACCTCACTGCTAAGCGTTTATAGAAATCGGGGCATTGACCTCCTTGGACCCTTTTAGTCGAAAAGTAGTTAAATTACCTACTCAAAAACATACAAACAACAATAGATTTTAAAATCAAAATTATTGAATTTCAATACTGGGTTATTATATTATGCATATACATGAGGTACTTACTAGACTCCTACCTACTTATCCTATTACTTGAATTGATTATTGTGGTTGGTCACGCTTGAAAAGAACGGGTTTTTTACAATTTGCTAGATTCTACAAATAATTAAGATAGCAAATTAGAAGTTTTACACACAATGTTTGACGTTTGCCACCCACGCTAAAATAATATACGAAAAAATTGTCGTTTTGGAGTCATTCATTACTAAATCAACATTAGGTATGTTTAAAAGAAGATTCATGACTAAAAACACCTCTTAAAAAACTAAAACGGAGTTTAGATTCAATACTAATGAAATTTATAGGTAATACGTCAATACTATGGTAATTTTAACCTATCCTTTTAATTAAATTACCCTCCTTGAAATGACCTCCTTTTTTATTTCATTTCAAACTGATTTTAGAATAGGATCTTACCAAGGCATAAAACATAGGAACATATAAACATAGGGCAAACACGGGTTTTGTTATCTAGGGCAGAATAGAGAAAAATTACGTCACTTTGTCATCGAATTCGTAAATTATTTAAAATTCATTCCTTCGACTTTTATAATGTACCTACGCAATGTATGACGCTGCGATGTCGATTTTATCTATTCTACCCTAGATAATAATTCCCATGCTTGGCCTACAGAAGGCATCTTTGAGCCATTATGACCATCAAAATAGGTCGGTAACCAATAACAACTGAAAGTCGAATAGTTAAAATAGTGAAATTAGAAATTATCCCTAAAATTATATTTCATCAAACTAATGAGTTTGAGATAGGCAAAATTATTAAAAATATCAAATCTAAAACATCTACAGACTTCTGGGATTTGTCATCAAAGCTATTGAAGTCTATAGCTAGTGCAATTACGGTCCCTCTTACGGCCGTGACAAACGATTCTCTGGCTTCGGGGAAATTTCCAGATTTTCTAAAGCTTGCAAAAGTTATTCCGCTGCACAAAAAAGGAGATTGTCATGACGCACAAAACTATAGACCCATAGCGTTACTACCTATTTTAAGTAAGGTTGTTGAAAAACTTATATTCAGTAGACTAGAAAAGTACACGCATGAACACAAAATATTAAATAGAAATCAATATGGATTCCGTAAAGGACTATCAACTACTGATGCTATGGCGGAACTAATTGGTGATGTACATAGCTCTCTTGACTCTAAGTTAAAAACCTGGGGAATATTTTGCGACCTGTCAAAAGCTTTTGACTGTGTCAGTCATGATATTCTCATATCTAAACTGGAGCTCTATGGTGTCACTGATGCTGATATACGGTTATGCCAAACATATTTTTCAGTTAGAAAGCAAGTGGTTGACATTAACGGCGTGATATCCAACGAGAGTAGTATCAGATATGGTGTACCGCAAGGTTCCATTCTGGGACCTTTATTCTTTTTACTCTATATCAATGACATTAGCTCTTGCATTAGTGATAAGGATGTTGACATTTATATATTCGCGGATGACATCTCTCTAATAGTCAAATGTGATATGAAAACTGACATTGTAGCCAAACTAAAAGGGGAGTCCGTAGCTACTACGTAAGCCGGCTGTGGTGGGGAGCCGGTCTAATCCCTCACCATCAGATATGTTGAAGCGTTAAAGCAATCATATTATGGTAAAAATAAATAAATAAAAATAAATAAAATGGAATAATTGACAAATTAACAAAATGGTTCGAATGCAATAATCTAATAGTTAATATTGACAAAACCAATCTTATTAATTTTTCATTAGCAACAATTAAAACAAACCTACCTGATAACCTGCCACTAAAGCCAGTTGACGCTATTAACTTTCTTGGACTTAAAATAGATTCTAAGCTTAAATGGAATCAACACATTGATTGTCTAGCTGGTAGACTAAGCTCTGCTTGCTATGCAATAAAAAAAGTCAAGGAACTTTGTGGGCTCGAAGCAGCCAAATCAGTCTATTTTGCATACTTTCACAGTATAATGACGTACGGACTTTTGATTTGGGGGAACGCAGCTGAATCTCAGAGAATTTTTATTTTACAAAAACGAGCAATCAGATTTATTCTAGGTCTAAGGCCGAGAGATTCATGCCGAGATGCCTTCAGTAAATTAAACATAGTTACCCTCAAGGGGGCATATATTTTACAATGCCTTAAATATGTAAAAAAAAAGGAACACATTTTACCTACTTTAGGAGGTGCTCATAATTACAACACTAGATATGGTGGAAACATTAAGAACCCAAAACATAGACTTGAAAAAGTCTCGAAAAGTTACCTTTGCAATGGTGTGAAAGTTTTCAACAAAATTAGTACTGAAATTAAAAATTTAAATTGTGATCTATTTATGAGAAAAGTGAAGGAAATAGTGATAAAGAAAAGTTATTACTCATTGCAAGAAATTCTCAACGACACCAGCTTTGCTTGACATGTGGTAAATTTAATTTAATTTTTATTTTATTTGACATCAGTACCTAATACAATTTTATTTTCAATCTTTTTTTTGTGAATGTTAGGTAGGCACATACATCAACCTTAGAGTCATGCATCTGGGACCTAAGTCAGTCGACAGGCTAGGCTAATCATGCTATTTTATGTAAACCGGACAATGCGCATCAAGCTGCTTTATTTCAATATAATGTAACGCTAATGAATGACATTGAATAAGTTTTTGATTATGTTAGATCACACAATTATTTTATCATAGCCTAGTCCACAAATGACAAATGACAATGCACCTTAGCAGCTACACTTCACCTAGGTACAGTAATTACCTATCTAATATTTTATTAGAATTAATTGATTCAGACAATGCCATTTTACAGCAGCACCATGAATTTTTAATTATTATTTACGTATTTTGTTTACATAACTCTGACGATGCCCATTTACAGCTGATCTAATTATAAATTTACTTATTTTTGTATGTATATAATGTTCCTTGATTAATTTTTGTCTTGTCTGTTTTATGGCTTTGAATTATAATTTAATTTGTGATAATATGTGACATTTCCAAGTGTGCCTTGTGCTCCCACGGAATAAATGATTATGAGTATGAGTATGAGTATGAGTTCACGAACACAAATATGTCCACTGCTGAACAGCCTCCCTAAATAAAGGGTGTTTTGGCATAATCAGATTGGTGATCGCAGTAGAGTTGTTAAAATACGCAAAAGAAAGCTACTGCCCTTTCTCTGGTAGGTCTTAGGACTTTCACGGGTTGAGCTGGAAGGGTTTATTCTTACACTGCAACCACCGCCACGACCCTAATAAGTATGTCTGGTCACTATCACTAAGTTTATCAGGTCTAACTTGTGAAATGGAATTGAGTCGCAGTTGCTAGAAAATTGTTCAAATATGGTTGGCATCTATAGGAAATAACTACCTTACTAAATTTAAAAAGAAACGACAGTTAGACAATTATCAAAAGCAAAATAATTATTACCCAAGTCAAAGGCCACTCGCAAGCCACAAATTAAAGGAACAAAGATTATCTCAAAAAACTATAACTTATGTTTTTGCCGCCATTTTAAATACGAAATGTCATTAGTAGTATAAATGAGTTTCGCGCCAACGTAATGCCACAATGGCGGATAATAAATCAGCTGTCATTTTGACAGCCGCTGAAAGGAAGAACGTCAATGCATCGACGCGTAGTTTTTTTTTAAAGTTTTACAAGAGGCAATGGTCTCGCTTTTTTCTACCCGATTTGATTAATTGAGAAAAAAGGCGTGCTTATTTTTTGTTGAAGATTTGAATGGAAGTCTTTAGGAGGTAGGGAATTTTATTTACGCGTTTATATTTTGTAGGTTGAGGTATTTTGAACATAATATCTAATGACTGTGTTTTCGCTCAAAGGCGGGAGTTGACCCGTGATATTTGATAATGACTTGCCTAATTTAACAAAGAAAATTACAATCAAATACAAGAAACAAATAAGAACTACTATGTGTTTACCCTGGAAACAGTTCAGCTAACTGCAGACAATTGCAAACAATCTAGAGGTAGCTCAACCAACTGATCCATATCAATACCAGTCGGAAGCGTCCCCAAGTCGCTGGCTGCATTACCCCGCTGTATGGCAATGCTGATGCGCTGCGCCAGATACTAACCAGCTCTCGGGACACGCATCGCTTAGTTTTGTAGTGACTTTGTTCGAAATGAAATTGTGCTACTTAAGGGGCTACAAGAATGCCATGCATACATTGACATACATTGCCGTCCTTAAGGTTTCTCTAAAGCGCATGTAATTTATGTGATGAAAAATGTCACATTGCGTAAACAAATAACTGATCTTTGAAAGTTTATCCCTTATTTTACGATAATTGGTGTTGTTTTAAAATAAATCACTGGAGAAAAACACTTTAAAAAGCACGGCATTTTAGGCCTCACAGAAAATATAATGACTCCAAATGAATTAAAAATATTTAAACAACTACTTCAATATTTTATCTTTCCATTAAATATTCGTAATTTTTATAGGATGTAATACAATAATAATAAATCCCAAAAAACACATTTTTGTAAGGCGTTTTGCAAAGTAATTGCAAAAATGATAATATTTTGCCAAAAGAATGTCAACCTTATTACTCAAACATCCCTTTCAATATATGCTCAAAATAGCTTCCACTACCTTCATTCGAAGGCTGGATGCCTTCTCGGACGGACGTGAGGTTATGTAACTTTTTTCGCGATGACAGCTGTTCTCGACGTACGAATTACGATTTTCGACAACTTTTGTTTTGCGGGTTAAATGGTTCATTTGTCATTGACATAAAGTCTATATTTGATTGAAGCAAAGCCAAAAGAAATTTGCAGGAATTTTATTCATTGACAGACCTACCAATTGAGTAGAATAGGTTTGTAGTGGTTTTATCTCTGGTAGCTAGATAGTTAGGTACTACTCAACATGTTTACAGCACGGAAAGTATTGGTCGAGTTAAAATATGTTAAGAAGGTAGGGCGATTTTGATGACCTTATTAAATAAACATTGCTGAAAAATTAAAATAGGAGCCCACGTTCAGCAGTGGACTTGATGAATTCACACATCATCACCAAGGCCGAAGCTAAGCAGAGCTTTGTAATGGGTACTTACTAGATAACTGATTTACTTAGGACCAACCATGTGCATATTTTTTTTTATATAACTATCTTCATGATTGTTGCGTTTTATTTCCGGAAAGTAAAATCAATTATGTAAGCGAGTAGTACTGAGATTGTGTACAAAATAATCTCCGTGGAATTCATCATTCATCATTCAAACATTCACGTATTTTTATGAATATTTTTCATTGCTAAAAATAAAAATAAATGTCATTAGGTGAGATACTCATCTAAGGATGTCAAAAATGAAAAAACATTGAAATAGTCGTAACAGGTCCTTACGACTTTGTTCCCTGTGTTTTCCTGACTGTGGGAGAAGTAAATCTACATTTTCGATGATAGCTGTCAAAATCGAAACGACTTCTTCAAACCCCACCAAGTCTCTAAAATTGTCACCGAATTGGTCACTCAAAACCGAAGATTGACCGCCCCCCCCAAAAAAAAATTCATGCAATAGTTTCGCCGTGATGCGCGGCTAAGATACAGGCAAAAATTGTTTTACTTCAGTATCGATTTATAGATTATCTTTTAAAGGGCAATGTATACGATTCTACAACAAAACTCCAAGAGAATTAAAAATTATCAAAAAATAAATTCAAACAAATTGTCAAACATATCCTTTGCCTTATAGCTTAGGTACTACAAAATATCAGATTATCTCTAGAGGATAAAAAGCTTGGGTATTAACTTACAAAATATCAGATTATCTCTAGAGGATAAAAAAGCTTGGGTATTGCTAATAGTATTGCTCCAGCTCGAAAACTAACACCCTAATAAGGTAAAGGTTTCTTGTTCGCTTCTTTACTTTACTTTAAAAAGATTGAAGATAACAAAAAATTTAAGTAATCAGTTTATTTCCTAGTTTTACTCATGAACCTTATTTGAATTTTGTGACGTGTAAAGACTCCTGTAAGGTGTAAAGGGAATAACTGTTATATTTTATTTTATATCTGATTATTTGATTGGCGCGGCGGGGAAAGGTGCACCTACGACACAGGAGGTTACAGTTTGTTTCATTCCCGCCTCAGGGAAAATGTTTGTACCATCTATTGCAAATATTTGTTCCAGGTGTTCTGAATGTCTTATGCATATTTAAAAATATCTATCTGTGTAGTGTATTTAATAAGTATATCAAAATAAGTATACCATAACACAAGCTCTACTTTCTTTGGGGTTAGATGATGTTGTGTGGCTTGTTCAGCATTATTTATATTTAATAAAAAAATTGAGAAAGCCCTACAAAACCGAATCGAAATATCTTCAACGATTTATACTTTTGTAATCCATTTAGTCCTCAGTTGTTTTGACCAAATTAGTATATTTTTTATTGTATAAAGTATTATCATAATGGTCGGTGATATTGTCGGTACTTTAACACGCATGGAGATTATATTATTATTTTAGGTTTTTCTGATTTCTATGAATAACTATCAAGGAATGTAATTTTTATTATAATTGATATACTACAATAAGCGACATAGGTTTAGTATTTACATGCAACAATAGCAAAGCCGCGGGCAAATGTTAGTTAACATTACATTATTACCTTGTGATTGTGCTATCAACCAAAAAAAAAGGAAGTTTGCCTCTTCTACAATAAATAAATTTTGCATAAGTCTATGTAAAAAATAAGCGCCTCTACCGACGACATTTGGTATAATTGACATGCAATTTGACAGACTTAGTTTTCCACGGCTAAGCCTTAATCAAATTCCTGTCTCTCTGTGAAACTGTCCTGTCCTCTCTTTCGTTTCCTACCATTCCTATTATCCATAAAAAAACAAGGGTCAATTTTATGTAACAAACTTGAACATGAACAGTGATAATATAAACCTAGCATCTATTTAAACCGAATATATTAAGTAACATATATTTTCGAAAATATTAACATATAGGTAACCAGAAAATATTGTTATTATATTAATCCCATAAGTGAACAAGCCATGAGTGCAAGAGCGAGATTCGTTGCCGTCATACAATGCACACTCTTGCGGGAGGAAAGTCACTTGAGTTTTTTAGGCCTTGTAATTTACACCTTACCCATCATAATAAACATAATGACTTATTGATCGTAATCTAAGTTTTCTAAGTTAGTTTTAATTAGAGTTAGTAAGTTACTTGTCACGTAAGTCTGTAAAATTAAGTTAGTTTATATAAATATTTAATTTTATTTAATTTCAACAGAAGTGACACGATAGCGTTTAGCGTAAAAGTGAACAGCCATTTTTCAATCAAAGCTATTCAACCATTTTAAAAATATTCTGGTATTTGAGTGATGGGAATGGGAAGTTACATATATCACAGATTAGGTATGTTACTTATGGTAGGTCAGGTACGTAGGTACTACCATAGAATGATATTACCATGGCACCATGGAATCTACATGCGACTCTAGCATAGGAATGCCTTTGTTATGCATAGCATTGACTAGATCGATAAGCAATCCATATAAACAAATATAATATTTGTTTTTGCTTGTCGATCTTGCAAACGTCAAACTTGTCGTCAAACGAAGAACAATAATTGTTCTTCGTTTCGTTAATTTACTAGCTGCATTCTTACTACCCGTTGTCCTATTACCCGTTTTCCCGTAGGAATGAAGCATTTTCCCGCGTTAAAAAGTAGCCTATGTTCATTAGGAATAATGTGGGCTTCTAATGGCAAAACAATTTTTCAAATCGGTTAAGTAGTTTCGGAGCCTATTCAATACAAACAAACAATCAAATCTTTCCTCTTTATAATATAAGAGGAAGAAGATCAATATTTGATGCTTTCTTGTTTATCGACGGATATAATTTAGGCGCAAGACAATTCCGTTATATTGGTGGGTGCATCACTCATGAAGTCATGATATTTTCGCCGCTGATTGGCCGCATTTTGATTACAAATAAGAAACAAAAGAAAATAACCAATGTGTGGCGAAAATACTATACCTATGAGTGATACCTACACTCACGAATACTTAAATCTGAATTGACTAGCTGTAGGTACCATTTTCCTTAGGGAAAATAGGCAGGTACCTATCGCAAAAACTAAGAAACTTATTCTTAGTGTTTGCGGTACCTATGCCTATTTTCCCTCTATATCTCAATTTTACACCGTTACCATAACCATTTTGCAGGTGTCTTACCTTCACTAGAGCATTTTCTTTAGCCCTAAAGAGCCTTAGGAAGTATTAGGCCGTATCTCTAAGATAAGAGGGCGTACAAACACCCTTTCACGGAGAAATTACTTATTCAGGTGTTCGACGATGGGGTTGCCAGGTTGCGGAAGTTAAATGAAAATGTTAATCAAAATGGGAAATGTCCCGGAACGTAGGGTAAAGTTTTTTACTGACTTAATGAGTAGTGTATTAAAATAGCTCCTGCTCGAAGCTACTAACGCCTTTTACTAGGATGCAAAGTAGCCTGTGTTTTATTTATTTATTTATTATTTTATTTGTCAATTTTAGGAAAACTAACAGCTATGTAACTGTAATAACACACACACACACTTTTTTATGTGACACATTAGTAGTTAGTAAGTATTAGTAGTTATAGTTAATCAATAGATAGTTTTGGCGGTTTGTTATCATAAAGACAGATTCTCAAAAAAAAAGGTTCTAAAATGGACATGTTCTCAATAGGACAGATTCTCAAAAGCACAGATTCTCAGAAAGACAGGTTTTCAAATGGACAGGAGGTTCTCTAATGGACAGGAGGTTTACAAAAGGACAGATTCTAAAAAAGACAGGTTCTCAAATGGACAAGAGGTTCACAAAAGGACAGATTCTAAAAAAGACAGGTTCTCAAATGCACAGGTTCTCAAAAAGACAGGCTTTCAAATAGACAGGAGGTTCTCAAAAGGACAGATTTTCAAAAGGCCAGATTCTCAAAAAGACAGAAATGGTAGGTGCACTCATCATTTTTGTTTGAAAATAGTCTCACTTCTCATTTTCACGGTAACTTTTAAGAGACTGGTGAGACTTTCATGACTAACTAGTTTCTGTCCGCGGCTGCGCACCCGTTGTCGTTGTTTTGACCCAAACATCGACAAATTATACAATCTTTGCATTTATTGATAACGCTGCCATGACCTACTGCGGTCAACAGCATTTACAGTCCTTTAGAAAAAAAAAACTATTTCTCTGTTGCCTTTTTAAGTCTAAAGGGCTGAACGGATCTTTATAAAATTTGTTTCTGGTTTTTGGTTTCTCGACAAAGGACACTGGCTATTTATTATCACGTAAAACCCGTGCGAAGCCGCGGGCGGAAGCAAGTAATTTTATAACTATGTTCCAACCAAATTGGATGTACAATATTTGCAAGCAAAAATCACCCATACCTACTTTATCTGATATTAAATTTTTGCAGCGTCTTTATAGACGCAATTTATAACACTTGTCGATTTGAGATCCTTAAGTCAATATTGCTTAAAATTTATACATAGTTGAAACTCGACGCCAAGCAACTCAGTTTAAGAATTTTGTGTCGTGGTTTGTTTACAAATATTTCATATCGAGTTTGGCTGGTGTATAGGTAGGTACCGTACTGTTCAACTTATGCGGTATTCGCTACCCAGAGCGGTAGCGAAATCCGAGTGGGTATACGGTTATTCTACTGTCATTAAAATACTCAACGGGATGACTAGATGTTGCTGTGTGAATTATCCAGCATCATTTATTTAATTGACTTGAGAAACATGAGTATGCCATTAAAATTTAAATTAAATCAAAAAGTAATTTAAACAAACACAAAGTGTCGTTCAAACTGGTTCCAAAAGACCAAACTATACCCAGACTCGCCCCAATAAACTGAGACCAAATTATTGATCCACAAAAATCTATTGTCCCATAAATAATATCATTAACAACTATGCTATGTTTTTGTCTATTAGTCATTAATGTAAACTTTAATGTACGGTCAGCAAAACAGACACCGTATACTAACTCCGCCTTGTTCAACACGATCATACAAAATTACTAATAGAGGAATATTAAGAAAAGCCAACAGAAAACGCAGCCAGTGTCTTGGGGACGCTTCCGACTGGTATTGATATGGATCAGTTGAGCTATCTGTAGATTGTTTGCATCAGTCTGCTCTGTAGTAAGCTCAATCGTTTCAATTGTAAATACTAGTTCATATTTCATTGTAATTTTCTTTTTTGTTAAAGAATATCGTATTATTAAAAATATATATTTTAAAAGTTATCGTTCCATGCTTTATAGCTCAGTGTCTTTTAAAAAAACATTTAAAGCTCGAAATTTGGCATGCGATGGTCAACTTCAATGAAAAGTCGTTCTCCCGACCGTTTGGAGGGTGGTGGCTACCACAGCTGTGCAGACACACTAACTATAGAAATATTACAAGGAATGTGTGTGGAAGCAATGTGAACTACTTATCCATCTGCCAGTTGTGTCTAAGTAGATTAGATATAGAAACCTTATCAAAAACACAATTAAAATAGAAAAGAATAAATTAATTCAGCCATCGCAATTTCGTGTGGCCATAGTCGTTATTATTACGGAAAGGATTACAAGAAACCATAAACCATACACACATAACCACAAAAAGAAGATAAGTACAAAGATAAGTACCAATATAAGTGCCAATGCCATGTCAAAGTGACACTTGATTGACTTGACTGCTCAGTAGAAACAAAAATATAATGTGAACCAAAATATAAACATAAATAAATGTATTTGTGTATGGGGGTTGGACTGAACATTAGGAAGTCCTGTAAGGTCTAAAGAAAATAAGACACTTTGACATTTTTATTTTAAAATAGCAGAATGGCAAAAACTATGTAGTGATTGTGCCAACTGATGAAAAGGTAAATAATTAATTGTATTACCTACTGTTGTCGAACATCTTGGTTATCAAGGATTATCGTGTTCTAGGGCCGCTGCTGGTCGGATATCTCGCCACGCCAGCCTTAACGACATCATCCGGCGGGCCTTTGTCACCGCTAACGTACCAGCTATTCTCGAACCGAATGGTCTATTGCCTGACGATGTTAAGAGGCACGACGGTATGGCACTAGTAACATGGGAGATGGGACGGCCCAATGTGTGGGACGGTAGCGTCCTCTGACGGTGTCTACGCATGAAGATGAGTCGTCACACTTTGGCCTTCTCATCTTCCAAGGACATCCGCGAGGGCTGGACAGATGTGGACGAGGCTTTCATGAGGCGCAAATATGCAGACCCCGACAGAGCCTACGCATTTGCTCCCCTTGGAATCGAGACCCTAGGTCCGTGGGCTACCAAGGCTCTCCGGGTTTAAAAAAATATATCTGAGAGTCCGGTCGAAGCGACGCGTGACCCGAGAGCTGGTGAGTTAAAATATCTAATTTTCAATGATTCAATTTTACAATAAAAACATCGAAAATACAAAAATAAATATGCAGTTATATTTCTGTAACAATAGAGAATACAAATGAAAATTGTTAGTTTTTTTGCAGTCTCATGCATATACCCTTTTACACTTCTGACGTCAAAGTACCTAGGTACGCAAAACGTAACACGCTCGGTTTGAGTACAAATCAGCGAACTTTACTTTTATCTCGATTAGACATGTGCGCCGCGCCGACCCGCCGCCGCCGCCGGCAAATTTTCCACGCCGCCGCCGCCGATCAGCCAATCGGCGTGAATTCGGCGTGGAACGTATTCTTTTAGACGCTTTGAAAACTCCGTAATTTTATTAATTATTACATTGTGCGACACCTGCTACCTATAACCAAGTTGTAGTCAAAGAAGAACCGCGCCGCGCCACGATGTCAAAGGGTGCCGCGATGTCAAAAATCACCACAAACCGAACGGTATCAGAAGTCGCCGCTGATTCAGACTGATATAGGTGCCGATTATAAATGAAGATGACACTATGACACCGTACGAATATAAACTTTAACAAATACCAAGACAATTCCACTAGAAAGATTCAGACTAAATTTATAGTATTAATTGCATTTAATTTATTTCAAAAACTTACAAAGTTGCCACAAAAGCACAAACACTGCTAACAGCTATATATTTTTCAATTTCGAAACTGGCTTTCGAAATTTGTAAACTCAATTTCGAAAGTTCGAAGTTCAGATAGAAAATATAACTTTTATTCTCGAGATCTGCGAGTCCCTTTACAGATAGAGTTAGAATCGGAAAAGGATTTACTTATTCAAAACATACGAAAATACTTTGATTACGTTCCACTTAAGTGTCACCGATGCGCTTGCACTGCACGAATAGCAGCGACGAAGCGCCTTTCCGGGTCGAATCGCTGAAGCCTGGCAGAGAACTGGTTAACCTACTTCTATAATTTTCGTTGATTATGATCTGTGATAATTACAATAGAAGCAATTGAGCTAACTACAGACTGTTGCAAACAATCTACAGCGGGGCGAGCACGGGGATTGTTTTCTAGGGTAGAATAGATAAAAATTACGTCACTTTGTCATCGATTGCGTAAATGGTTTGAAAGTCGTTCCTTTTTCTTCTATAATGTACGCAATGTATGACGATGCGATGTCGATAATGTCTATCTACCCTAGAGAATAATATCCGTGCTTCGCCTACAGGTAGCTCAACTGATCCATATCAATACCAGTCGGAAGCGTCCCCTAGACGCTGGCTGCATTGCGCCGCTGTATGGCTATGCTGATGCGCTGCGCCTTAAACTCACCAGCTCTCGGATCACGCGTCGCTTCGACTCAACGCTCAGATAATTTTTAAGAAACCCGAAGAACCAGTGGTCTCGACTCCAAGGGGAGCAAATGTGTAGGCTCTGTCAAGACCTGCACATTTTGCACCTGAAATCTTCCCCCGCACCTGACTTCACGTATGTCCTCGGAACATGGGAAGGGGCAAGTGTGTCGACGCATGTAGCGTCCCACACAATAGGCCTCCCAACTCCTATGGGATTAGTGTCATACTGTCGGGCCTCTTACCATCGTCACGCAACAGACCATTCGGTTTGAGAATAGCTGGTACGTTAGCAATGAAAAAGGCCCGCCGGATGATGTCGCCGGTTGGCATGGCGAGATATCCGACTGGCGGCCCTAGTACACGATAATCCGTGATGATCAAGCTGTTCGACAGCAGTATCGCACTGGCATTGGCATTGATGAGGCGCGCAACACCTTGCACCCAACCGATGACATGTTGCGATACGGAAAGTTACGGGATCCAATAAAGTACCAGTGTTATAATTATGAAGGAAATGCTTGCAACCAATGTCCTGACTATCCTATTTAGAAACGGCCACGAGGCGGGAACGATCCGCAGTGCTGGAGCACTTTTGTAACAAACAATTCCGTATCAACTGACACAGGGCTCGTCCCATTGCCGTTGGGACAAAAGTGATTTTGGGGGAGCAGCATCGGGGCAAGCACTGTTCCAAGCCGTTCCAGCTTCGTTTAAAAATTAAATTTTAATGACATTCCTGGTGGGACCAAACGAGATGTCCTTAGAATTTTTTTTACTAAAGAACTAGTGCTGTAGACAGAATACAAGATCGCTTGTAGGGCTACATTTGATATTTTGCGTATACCTAGGCAAAACTATTGAATTTTCCAATGATATTGTTTTTGTCTACACAAGAGTCCGAAATAAAAAGCTCGCACTTAGTCTTTCATAGTACGTGTGCGTTACGCGACTGCGTAAGGTGCCTTATTTGCGTAGGTAAATAATAGAAACTAAAAAATTCGAATTCGTGGCCACCGCATTCGAACTTGAAAAATGGCCAATAAAGGCTATGAACTTCGAATTTACGAAACTTCGACGTTTCGAAATTCACCCCCTAATGTATTCGTAATTCCGTATATTATTATGTATAACAGTTATCTAGTACCCATAACACAAGCTCTGCTTAGCTTGAGGCTAAATAATGCTGTGTGAATTGTCCAGCATTATTTATTTATTACTCATACCTACACGCCGAGTTCACGCCGAAATCACGCCGCCGCCGCCGATTTCAGGCCGGCGCCCGCCGCCGATGATTTTAACGTCGGCGCACATGTCTACTCGATATATTTCTGTAATTATAATACATTAAATAGATATTTTTACCATGAATAGAGAAACCCTGAACACCCGGAACAAATATCTGCAGAATTATATATTTTTTTCTTTAAAGAATAATACTGCTAATAATAATACTTTATAATTTATTTACAACTGTTTTGCTAACGCTCCATGAATGAAACGTTTAGCAACCTTATTTTTAATACTTGTATTCGGAAAGCTGTTGAATTGTGTATTAAATTTATTAATATATCTTATAAGAACTTATGGTAAATAAATGATGATCTAACGTTTTTGTTTTATTTAGTGTCTGGTATAAGGCCGTGTGTACAAGATTTGTTTTTTTTTTGCTATGAAAATTGCTTAAAAAAATGTGTTCTGCCGATCAAGTTATTTTATGATTGTATGAAGTTGGAAACACAATAGTAATGTGAACAAATCGCGAAAGTCTTAAAAAAAGGAACAGTATTTTGTTCAATCCATTTTATAAATAAGTCTGCAAACTTTACTTTCTTGCGTTCAGTTATTTCTGTAGAGATTAGTTTAAATTAATTTTTTGTTTTCATTTCTACAATATTGTAATTAAGTACCAATTAGACAGTGTGGTCCTCAACCTGTCATGGTCCGTATTGGTCATCATTGTCATCAATATTACCCATAATATCCACGCTTGGCATGCGGGTTGGGGATCGCAGTTCGGTGGTAGAATTGTTCTGCAGGGGGTGCTGCTGCCCGCCCCCGGTGGATATCCCTTAGTCGTCTCTTACGACACCCGCGGGAAGAGTTGGGGTGGTGCTAATCCTAAGCCGCCGGCACAGAGCCGGTACATGTGTGGTCGTGGTCGGAAATCCTTTTTTTTTTGCCTTTTGTTGTGTGGTGAGAAATAAAAAAATATTTATCAGATGCGTTGTTCATAATATTGACCACTATTTCTAGCTGAATTACATTGTGTGAATCAGGATTTGTTATCAATAGTAAGAACAAATTAGGAATTGTACGAACTGCCCAGAAAGGATCACAATGGATTTTTTGACGTGATAACGTCTTATAAATTGGTTTGCCGGGTGACACTTCAAGAAACTGCGTTACGCTCCGCTCACGTTATGCACTCACAATGAGAGCGAGTGAGAGGCACGCGTCCCTTCCATTCGGGCATGGTTAGCCCGCCTAAGAGCGAGAGAGACAGACATAATTATTTTACCACTCAAAGTCGTTGTCACGTAAAACTTTCGCCCGTATACCGACTTTAGGCAACCAATTTTTTTTTTAACCTTCCTTTACTCGCGCGTTGGTCTGTGAGACCGACGAAACACATTTTCGTAATTATTTTTATGCAGGTAAATCCTGAGAAGTCGAATTCCTTGCTAGCTGCCGGATTTGTGGCTTACTTCATTTTAGTGCACGCCGCGCGTTCGGGCGAAACGCACGTGTTGTAGCATTTGGCGCCAATCGGTCCATGAGACCGATGCGAGTATAGGTGCAACTTTTTGTGTAAGTATTAATATAATATATTTAGTGCATTTATATATTCTTTACAGACTTTGAATACTTTATGAAGTATGTATAGTAAAATGTATGTATGTATGTTGCTCTATATTATATTTTGACCAATTTTATCATTCTTTTTTAGGTGATACTTCATATCAAAATGGATGATGATCGAATCAGATTGTTACTGGACGAATCAAGTTCTGGTTCTGGCTATGAAGACGAAAATGACAGTGAGGTAGAAGACAACGTGGAGGTACAAGAAGAGACATACGACACCGAGCAAGACGACGACAATGACGAGATATTTGAGGAAGAACACAATGAAAGTTCAAAAAATACTTTTGTTTGGAACATGCTGTAACCATATGCCCTGATTGTTATGGTGATGCTCAAAACTAAGCCAAACATAGATAAATATGTCCTTTGATATGTTCATTATTATTTTTCAGAAGTTTATTTTGTTTTTAAAAAGAAGTTCAGACTTTAATTTTGTTTTCCTAGTACTTAAGAAAAAAATCTCAAATTCGAAGACTGATTTGTAATAGACTATAAGTCAGTAAAATAATTAATAAATAAAGTATTATTTATACTATTTTGTTTCATTACATCCTAAACTTTGAAAAAATAGTAAAAGTTTTTGGGCTTCTAAGTAAAAAAAATATGTTGTAGGGGTACAAACTATCGGTCTGTGACACCGTGCGCGAGTATAGGTGTAGCAAAAATTGGCGCGAGTATAGAAAGGTTAAAGAAATCAACGGATATTATTAAAAAAAACATGCATTCAGCCGAACATAGAAGAACTTCTTCCATTTTTCGAAGTTGGTTAAGTATCCCGTTGTAAATGACTTCATGTAAATTGATTCTAATTTTCTAAAAAAAGATCTTTTGTAAGATTATTTCTATTTATTTTTTACTTTGTGCGCCCCGCGTCTTCGCCCGCGTGGAAATTTATGTTAACAACTTTCTTAATTTTTTCTCCTGAATCTTCTACTGAGAATAACAAACAAACAAAAAAGAATTAGCGAAATTGATCCAGCCGTTCACGCGTGATGCCGTGACCAAGGGAAATAGGGATTCCTTTTTATATATTGAAGATTATTTACAATGAATTAATAACATTTACTTCAGCACTCTGTTTGAGAGAAGGTACCTACACTAATTATGGTGGACATAATTTCTATTTTTTTGCTAAACACCAATTTTTTTAAAAGCTTATATTTAACTTGCATTGTATGTAACTATGTTCGTACGAATGGAATCTTGAAACTCAATTTTGAAGCAGATAAATAAATAAATAATGCTGGACAATTCACACAGCATTATCTAGCTCCAAGCTAAGCAGTGCTTGTGTTATGGGTACTAGATAACTGATATACATACTTAATACAATACACTACATAGATAGATATTTTTTATTATACATAGAAAACACCCAGACCAACGGAAGAAATTTCCGCAGATCGTACACAAATTTGTTCCGAGGCGGGAATCGAACCCGCAACCTCCTGCGTCGCAGGCGGACCTTCGCCCGCTGCGCCACGGAGGTCGTCAAATATATCTTCAACCGATTGAGCTGAAATTTTGTATACACGTTTAGTTTGGATGACAATGCATTAAAAGCTTGTTTTTAAAAAGTTTTTTAAAAATATTAAAATTTATAAAAGATTCATGTGAAACACACCTTACTTATAAACATGATAATTTCCAAATCGATTGATGACCACCCGCAGCTTAGTCCCATCCAATCATACAAAACGTATCTTTCAACGATTGCTATAAATATGGACAAACATTATCAAAAACGGTCGAGGCAAATAAAGAAGAAGGCGTCTTACTAGACTTTTAATTGGTTATTATCTGTGTTTTATTGTTTAGCCTTTTGTTTAATGTTGTAAATTATATAAGTAAGCATTTTTAATGCAGCCTGCGTCTTGGGGACTCTTCCGACTGGTTTGATATGGATCAGTTGAGCTACCTGTAGATTGTTTGCAACAGTCTGTAAACTCATTGTTTTAATTGTAAATACTGGTTGTAATTTATTTCTATTATTTGATTGAAATGTCTTTGTGAATAAAATTTATTTATTTTCTAAGCTAGTTTAAGAAAAACATGAAATTAAATAAATTATATTGCGTCATTGGGACGATAGACAGACACGACCGGGAGAGGTCAGGAGCAGGACCAACGGCATTAGGCGCATAAAAGACCCAAAGCAGCGCCACCACCTATTTTATCATATTACTTTTTTAAACGAAGGAACTTGCAAAAATTGATTTTGCCGTTTGTGCTACCTACCTGACGACCTCAGTGGCGCAGCGGGCGAGAGTCCGCCTGCGACGCAAGAGTTTGCGGGTTCGATTCCCGCTTCGGAACAAATTTGTGTACGATCTGCAGAAATTTTTTCCATTGGTCTGTGTGTTTTCTATGTATAATAAAAAATATATATCTTTGTATATAATGTGTTAAATATATCAGTTATCTAGTACCCATAACACAAGCTTTGAGTAGCTTACTTTGGGGCTAGATGGTGCTCTGTAGATTGTTCAGAATTATAAGACTGTTATTTATTTACCTATCATAAGCTTATTTTTTAATGCCTCTGTAAAAGTTTTATTTTGTATAGTGTAGGCAGAGATGCGACCATCGTGGCCAAAAAGAACAACTTCGCATCTCTGGTAGTGCTGTCCGAAGCACTACCAGAGATGCGAAGCCGGCCTCCAGACTCCGGGCTGCTACTGTGAAATTTTCTTTCCAGAAAAATTTCCCAATTTTGGCTTAACCCGAGTTTGAACCTGGGACTCATTAACTACAGAAAATATAACACTTACGGTAAACAGTCAGTGTTGCCACGTTTTATTGGAACGTATGGAATTCTTGTTAAAATGACATAAAATATCGCGTGGGTGTTCCATCGAATTGTCATCGAAGTTATTTTGACAGCGGCGTCGCATAAATAGAGATTATGACATAAATATACCTATTGGGACGACGAACCGGCTTGTGATAGTGGCTCTAGGCCATTCACTTTAACAATTTGTGAATATTATTTTGCTTAAATACTGGCTATAATCTTTATTAAGAGAAAAATTACAATCAAATAATAGAAGCAAATTAGAACTAGTATTTACGATTGAAACAATTGAGCTAACTGCAGACTGTTGCAAACAATGTGCTATAATTATGTATAACTAGCTGACCCGGCAAACTTCATACCGCTCTCATCTTTTTAACCTTCCCTGGACTTCTATAAATTTTTCAAAATCAAAATTAGCCAAATCGGTCCAGCCGCTCTCGAGTTTTTGTGAGACGAACCAACGTCATTATATTCATTTTTATTTAAATAGATTAAATATTTAATTATGTAGAAACAACATGCTTGACCGTTTACGGTATGCAAAATTAATTTGAGAGATGACATACAACATTAAAAACTATCTACAATTTATCATTAAAAAATTCGTCTAGGCTATAGTAACATTTTGATATTAATAATATTATAATATTTTAATTTTCTGTTTAAAGGTTTGAATATTCAGGTTTCTGTAAAGTTTAGGTAATTTGTTATATATTTTAGGAGCAATACTAACAACTTGATTTATTAACTTAGATTGTTAAACTGAGGTCTGTGAAAATTATTTTACTACGTTGTACGAAAAAGTAGCTTTAAGGAACTCAGGGGTTCTTTAAAGCTACTTTTTATCCTTGTAACAAGTTACGCTGTCATAGTTGACGACCTCCGTGGCGCAGCGGGCGAAGGTCCGCCTGCGACGCAGGAGGTTACGGGTTTGATTCCCGCCTCGGAACAAATTTGTGTACGATCTGCAGAAATTTGTTCCGTTGGTCTGGGTGTTTTCTATGTATAATAAAAAAAATATCTATCTATGTAGTGTATTGTATTAAGTATATCAGTTATCTAGTACCCATAACACAAGCTCTGCTTAGCTTGGGGCTAGATAATGCTGTGTGAATTGTCCAGCATTATTTATTTTATTTATATTTATAGCCATTTGCGGTAAACAGCAGTTTCGTCCTTTCGTAAAAACATATGAGCGAAGCCGCGGGCGGAATCTTGTTTCCTACCTATGGGCATCCTGAATATCATCTGACAAGTATGACTGCACCACTGGGACAAATTAGTTATAGCCTAGTTTTAGTTATTTTCTGTTTATTTTATTTTCTTTTTTGTGACTGTATGATGTTTTAAATTTTGTCTAATTTCGAACCGTCGTCGCTGTCTGTAAATAAAGACTTTGATTTGATTTATATAAGACATATTTTGTCCTTAAGTTAAGCAATACACATTATAAAACATTAAAAAAATCAAAGATATAATAAAAATATAAGGCTACAAGAGTTGTGCAGTCATTCAACAAAATCGGTTTTGCCATAATCACCACCAAAGCTAATATTAATTTCATGAGCAGTAAATGTAAAAAAAATGTTTTACTACGCGAATGAAAGTTGTAATAAGCAATTAAATGGCGGATGACCCCATCTCTAAGCCATATAAACATTTTATTTTAATAACTTGGTCATCCGGTTTGGTTAACCTTAAAATACCAAAATAGTAAAAATAATTTTATATTTTACAATAATTTATTATTATTTAAATACGTTGACAATAGGTTGGTAAAAAATAGATGAACGGCTACCTGTATTTAGCGTTTGTATTTCGTTATTTAGAGTAATGATTTGCATTTTCTATAGACTTTATTAACCTTTTGACCGCCACCGTCGTCTATACTCGACATTTCAAATTGTGCTTACTACGCCAGTGTCGTTATTAGACGACCAAAACTGCTCCAAGAAAAAAACGAAATACACAATCTTTTAACTGTTAGTTCTGCGTTTTATTTATCCTAAAAGGAACATTGTTTTAGTTATTATACATCTATATTAAAGGTTTATAAGAAAAACCCCTAGTTGTATAAAAATTTCGATGATGAAACATTGAAATAAAATCCCGTCAGCGGGCGTGATTCGCACGCCATTGTCGGCAGGAGACGACCGCTAGGTTTGTGGTATACAGCTACCAAGCGAAGGTGATAAAAAATAGACAATTTACATTTAAACAAGATATTTATTATTTATTTCATGTTCATTCTCATGATATAAATAATAAATATCTATTCTACGATATCATAATAAACCCAAACTTTAACTCTGCAAACGCATAATGAAAATAAAAATGATCCATGAGCAGGATCGATAATTCATAATCCCCACCAAAGCACATCACTGGTTCATCATCCCTTATCAGTGTAGCGTACGCCACGGTCGGGACTACACGACCGTAAGTGACGTCATCAGCGTAACAAGACAATGGTAGTGACGTGCAAGTGCATTCCAAGTATGTCCGATCTGCTATTGATTTTGGATTTTATCTGCTATTGATTTTGGATTCATAGGTAAAATGTAGGTATTTGTAGGTTCATAGATCTCTTGTTTGAAACTTCGACAAAAGCATGTTTCTGCTTCGAAGCACACAGGTTCCCTGTAGTTCGGTGGGTAGGTAGGTACATACCTACCTACATTTTATTTCTTTCTTGTAAGATTAGAGTAGGTGCCTGCCTACGTTGGGAACGGGATAAATTTTTGTGTACTAGATAGGTAGGTACTTTCATCATTGGTAAGTAGGTAGTGTAGGTACCTAAATCGGTTTGATTATGAGATAGGTATCCGACTCAAGGAAATAATTACGTGGACAGAAAATCAATAAAAGATGTTAGATGGATAGGTAATGCGTAGAAAATTTACAATGAATAAAGAATGAAGGCAATAAAATAATACCTAGGTACCTACCTACCTAGTGAAATTTCCTAAAAAGCGGCAAGAATTTGTACCATGCATGAATGATAATTAATGACAAGAAATTCTGCAAGTAGCAAGGAAGATAATTAGGTATAAAATACTTTAATCTTTACACCTTACTAGTTTATGCCTGCGACTTCGCACGCGTTGTTTCTATGGACACGTTTTATGGTTATTTCTATCCCATGGGAACTGATTTATGGGATAAAAAGTAACCTATGTTTTATTCCAGTCCTAAAATTACGTGTATGCAAAATTTCAGCCCGATCCGATCAGTAATTTTGGCCTGAAGAGGTAACAAACATCCATCCATCCATATATCTAAACCAAACTTTCACATTTAAAATATTAGTGTTATAAATCTTTTTGTGGATAATTTTAAATTTAGATAAAAATAAAATAGGTAATCACAATAATCACCCTTATCCGAAAATTATGATGTATGAATGTTTGTTACTATAAATGCGAAAATTTGGATGGATGGAGGTTACCTCTTCACAACAAAACTACTGAACGGATTGAGATGATTACATACAAGTAATTCTAATCCTGGAATCAAACATAGGCTACTTTTTATCCCATAAATCAGTTCCCATGGGATAGAAACCACCTATAAACGTTTCCAGTATTTGTATAAAATTAGACTCATTTTTCAAAAACATTGGTATTGTATTTGAATCTGAGTGAACTGGAACGTAATCTAAATACTTGTCCATGGTCTAGAAGACTGACAGAATATAAAATTTCTTATAAATATATAAAACGAAAATCACGCCTATTTATTTAATTTTTGTACGCTAATCTCATACAAATCTAATTTTCGATAAGGATTACTTACGTTGTCTTGCTTCTGCCCCCGGCTTCTTACGCTTTCTGCCCCGGATAAGCCTATGTCCTTCGCGTGATACCATCTTGCTAAATTTCGTTAAGATCTGCCCAGCCAGGGAACCAGCCAGCCAGTTTAGACGTGAAAAGGTACAGGACAAACAGACAAACAGAAATATTTTCGCATTTGTAATATTTAAGAAATTATAGAAGCTAGATAATATCCACTCTCTGTTTGTATGAGAACCAACCCACCAGGATACTAAATTCATCAATGTCATTCGTCAGTTATCAATTATTTTGCCAAAGAAATACAAGAACAAAATTAAAATTTAAAAAATCCGCCGACCGATTTGCATGAAACATGGCTAAGAACACTCGGCATAAAAATTATCTATGACACAAAAAAAACTAAACGAAAATCGGTTCATCCGTTTGGGAGCCACGATACCACAGACCGATACACAGATACCTACACAGACAGACACGATAAACTTATAAAACCCCCCTCTTTTTGCGTGGGGGGTTAAAAAAGCACGGGTCGAGATCCTTGAGGGATATTCTCGTACTCTCATAGAAATCCTTAAAGCCGCTTTCCCGACCAAATCAGCGCCACCATCTATTTTATCTTATTATTTTATTACACGAAGGAATTTTCAAAAATCGCTTGGCCAGTTTGTGATACCTATCATAAGCTTTTTTTAATGCCACTGTAAAAGTTTTATTTTGTATACTTTAAGCAGAGATGCGAAGTTGCTCTTTTTGTATTATTATAATTATTCACGGCTATTAATCGCGTTTATTTACCTATTTTTCCCGACGTAAAATAACAATAGGTAAATAAACGCGATAAATACCCGTGAATAATTATAATAATGTGTTCTGATCGCGTAAGTTTAAAAAACTTTACCTAGCTCTTTTTGGCCACCATGGTGAAAAAAATGAGCAACTTCGCATCTCTGCCTTCACTATAAAAACTAAAACATTTACAGAAGCATTTAAAAAAAGCTTAAAGCCAAGCATGATAGGTATCACATACTGGCCAATCGATTTTTGAAGATTCCATCGTTTAACATAATAATTAAAAAAAAGTGGTGACGCTGATTTGGGTCGGGGTAGCGCCTTAAGGGACGTGGTATAACATAATAAACTACCTTTTGCCCTCGTAAATTTCGTACGAAGCCACGGGTAGATGCTAGTAGTTTAATAACACTTCTCTCTTCACCAGTACAGCAACATTGTCAGTAAGTTATATGATTGATCATGACAGAGTAGGTAAGTTCCACTTATTTACGCGACTGTACTATTAGCTAAGTAGTTTTCTTTGTTTATAAAGATTGGGAAAATGTCTAGAGGTTTTATGGGTCGAAGTTAATTTCGATGGATAAAATAGATCACGTTTAGACTTGCTAATGGTCCAATTTATACCTACCCTAGGTCCGTGGGGTACCGAGGCTCTTCGGGTTTCTAAAAAATATTTGAGCGTCTGGTCGAAGCGACGCGTGACCCGAGAGCTGGTGAGTATCTGGCGCAGCGCATCAGCATTGATATACAGCGGGGCAATGCAGCCAGCGTCTTGGGGACGCGACGACTGGTATTGATATGGATCAGTTGAGCTACCTGTAGATTATATGCAACAGTCTGCAGTTATCTCAATTGTTTCAATTGTAAATACCACTTCTAATTTATTTCTATTATTCAATTGTTTTTATTTGATTTGTTAAAAATCTGAAGTGTGACGACACAGAACAAGTTTCAATATGGCAGAGTTTTTATTACTTGAAACTGAGTGCAGTTTTACATTTTGTTTTTTAGCGTCATAAATTCATAATTAAAAATATTATGGTTTTTATATTTTATTTGGTACTGTATTAACCTAAATAATCGAAAAAAAAAATAACAAATCTATGTTTAAAACCTATTAGCCTAGCCATTTTACAAACTGGCTGATTCTACAATCCGCCGGCGACATCAATACCGATCAGAAGCGTCCCGATTGATTAAATATTAACCTTTAAGGACGAAGTATTTATAATTTTAGGATCAATACTTTCATTGCCATTTATTTCTTATTTTACTTGCGTGTAAGCGCCATGTTATTTTTTAGGTCAAGCTGTAAGGCTCATGTGGTTTGAACACGCTACGCATTTTGTTTGTAACTGTACTTTATTAATTTTGAATTGGGTAATTGCTACTGGCATTTACAGAGAGCTTCATCGATTATTAAAGGAAGATTATTGAAGCGAAGGTCTGCCTGCGACGCAGGAGGTTGCGGGTTCGATTCCCGCCACGGGACAAATGTTTGTACGATCTGCAGACATTTGTCCAGGGCCGTCGGGATGTTTTCTATGTATAATAAAAAATATCTATCTATGTATTATATATTATTATGTGTGTAGTATGTATATCAGTTATCTATAGTACCCATAACACAAGTTCTGCTTAGCTTGGGGCTAGATAATGCTTTGTAAATTGTCCTGCACTGTTTATTTATTTATTATACGTAATGGGCGAACCTAGCGGGTTTGTTTGTCAAACTAAGCCTAGATCTTAGTACTTACAGGATCTCAGTGGTAAAAAACTAGAATTATATAAAATTCAGCATATTTTCTTCGGTTCCTTCATTGGAAAACACGACCGCGAAAAAAAACGATAAAAAAATCATGAAAGTGCACTGTTTTGCACCTAATTTGGTCGAGATCTCAGGAACTCTGCGGTCTATAGAAGAGATTTTTGTTTTAATTCGTAGTTTATTACTAATAGTTTGGTTCCTTAATACAGTTTCTTCATAAGTTGTGTAGTTTTCTTGTAAATAAGCAAAAACATCATTTTTCAACGGCGTAAGCGCCGTTCCAAAATTGTATGCGCCGTCCCGCTCCTATTAATGCGAAATCCTATACCTATTCTTTTGCCTTTTAAAGCCAATAAGGCGCTTATCAGGGGGAGACCTGCGTCCAGCAGTGGACCAATACAGACTGTTGAGTTGAGTTGAGACTGTAGTTGATATGATAAGGTTGAGCTAAAATTTCAAATTTGTAATCAGATGAAATTTACTATTTTATATCATTTTCACCTTCAAGCGAGAATGATCTTTATGGTATGTCTCCAATTATGACCGCAACGGAACCTATAAGGCTATAATCAGAATGAGGTTTGCGATCAGAATGGGACGGAACCTTGTCATAGGAGGTACATGTACCTACTATGACACATACAGCTTTCAAATCATCCTTAGAAAGTTTTTTACTAACTTCATTATTTTTAACCAAGTTCAAAATAGAACGTTCTATGTTTATTATGTAATTACCTACATACCTATGTTATTTTCTTTGATGACATATAATTTATCTAAGTATTATTCAAATAAAATCATGTTAAACCAGCTATTTAAAATGTAAACATAGGTTTAATATGACAGTCCCTGTCAGTTTGACAGATCGTCATTTTGACAGATGACAAAAAACTACCGAAAGGGATGAAACAGCGTACATAGGGATGGAAGCTACTGCGTAAGGGGTAGAACGACATTGATAGATCGAGCGACGATATTTTGTTTGCTTCATTTAAATATTTTGCATTATTTAGCTGGTTTGGGTGTGGACAGAGGAAACTGTGGAGACGATCGCTATAGAAGAAATCTTTATTACTCTTTAATCATTATTTGTGTAAAATATTATGTACATAAATTAAAACTTATGGGTACATAAAAATAGGTAAGAATTTACAATGTTTTATTGATAAAAAAGTTTATTTATTTATTTTTAAGGAAGGCCTACAGCTTAGGTAATAACAAAATAAGTAACAAGAATTATCAACATAAAAGCTAATTAATGGCCTTCACGGCTAAATGACAGTGTGGAATAAAATACGCTATGCAATCATATAAAATAATTTGGAAAAACAAGGTGAGTTAGAAAATGGTAAGGAGAAAAAATTTAAGTTTACCTATAAAAACAATGAAAACAATGTACCTACCTAATCAATAAAAAAGAAGAATAAACCCTCCAACTTCTAGACTTCTCTCAACACTAAGCAATAGCTAAGAGTCGTTTGTTTCCTCATATTAACTGAGTGTGAAAGCACTGCTCAGATATGTTGAAAAAAGCACTGCTCAGATATGTTGAGAGATTCCCATAAGTAAGGGAAAACCTATATACATAAATTGACAACAAATACATACCTACTATAAATCATCATTAAAAAATTTGCTGCTAAGCAGCCGCCTTGCCGAATGCACGCTTGTGCAATGAAGGTCAATGTTATCGTTATCTTTACAAACTTTATTCAGTTCCGTGCACGCTCTAAATAAACGAGTTTTGCCTATAGTTGGTGTTAGTGAATGGAACATAGTTGGACTATATCGCACCCGCTTAGAGGGAACGTTTAAGTTGATTTTGCTGAGTAACTATGGACAGTCAATGGAGTTGGTTAATATTTTTAATAGAAATGTAATGTCGGCTATATCGCGTCTAGTAGATAGAGGCAGAAGGTGGAAACGCTTGCAATTATACAAGTAACTATCAGAATAATAAGGGATATGAAGTTTGAAACATAAGAATTTGATGAATTTCTGTTGAATTCGCTCCACTCGTGAGATATAGATGTCATACTTCGGGTTCCATATTTGACTCAGTAGTAGTTTTACTTCAGTATGGTACAAAAATATTTTTTAAACCAACAAGATGTTCCACGTTTTGCCTGTAAATGGCCAAAACAAAGAATGTATTGGGTTCTATTGATCATCATCAGCCTATATCAGTCCACTGCTGGGCATAAGCCTGCCCTAATTAGCGCCATAACGCCCTGTCTTTTGCTTGCCTTACCCAGCATCTTCCTGCAGTCTTTCGCAGGTTATCATCATTCCACCTGGTCTTTGTTGGTCGGTTTGTGTGTCGAGTCGCAGTATCCCTGTCTATAACAGCCTTGAATCATTCCTTGTAACGAAATGGAGTTTGATACACTGCCCGATCTATTTATGACACTAACTCGCTCATTATTGCGAAAGAGCAAAGTAAATGTAGCCATTAATCGGCAAAAATATGAAGTAATTTTGGACGCTTATTGACTGCATTTTGAACACTTGCTGCCATAAAAATAGTCAATGAGCCCAAAAAACAATATATTTTAATAGTGAGTCAACTCCACACTTTTTAGTTCTACCTACAATTAATAATATCTAGAAACTATGTGACATTTTCCACTCATTTTGCGGTTAATTTTCAATTAGTTATGTTACACGAATAATGTCAAATTATTATATTTTAATTAAGTGAGACATTGGTTTATCCCATTTGTGGTTTACCACATTATTCTCTGTACTAGGTACTCACATCAACAGCCTTTACCAGCCCACTGCTGGACATAGGCCTCCCCTGATAAGCACCTTGTTGGCTCTTATCGTTAGGAAGTTAAAAAATAGTTTATTGCATAAATAATACATCACATTTAGGGTTCTCATTACTAGTACAAGCTATTATAAAAATAACTTAAATTTAGAAAAAGATGAATAAGGAATACAATCTAACTAACACCTAGGCTTAATTTAGTCGCTGTCCAAAAAGAATTTACTTTTGGACAGTGTGTTCAGTTTTTTTTTTCAGTTTCATTCATTTATTTCTCATAGGCAGAAAATAGTGTTTAAAATTCTGAAAAAAAGATATTTATTACTTAAAGATCTAGTCTAGTCAAAGCCGCATTCAGTTACAAGATTTAATGAACTTCACTCGATAGATAAAAATCCCAAAGTTACCCCTTTTTCTAACGTTTTTTAATACTAATGACTAGTAAACTACTGATATCACACTTTTTTTGTACTCAACTAAGGACACTGAATATTTCTAAACAAATTTGCAGAGTTTGACTTGATAAATGATTTTCTTAATCACCATGTTTAAATAACTACAAAAAACACGAGCGCGGCGGCTTGGCAGGCGCCCGATTTCCCTTACGCCTACTGCTGCAGGAATACCTGGCCTTAAGAAAGTCTTAAATAATTAAAATAATATGTAGGTAGGTACATAAAATCAAGAATAATTGCTGACTCATGCGATGTCGTTCCAAAAATTGTAATCTGAGAGATAACCCTTTATGTCATAGTAGGCTTTCTCGGTGAGGTGCTTGTTGATGGTGGCCTTGAAGCCTATACGCCAAGATTGGTGATATTGGCTGGCAATACATTATAAAAATCGAACACTATTTACGACAAAAGATTTGCTAACTTTCGCTAGTCTCGTCTGAGGTAACACCAACTTAGCTTTCCTCGCGTTTCATAATTATGATTATCACAATTTTTGGAATAACGTTTTATATGTTTCCTCAAATGTAGCAGGTTAAGATAAATGAATAGCGATGGCATAGTCATAATATTATTTGACTAAACACGTTTCTCAGGCTCTCTCTAGGTCCAAGTCTATAAATAGCTCTGACGCTCTTTTTTGTAGAATTTAATTTATACACCGATGTAGATGAAGATGAAGAAACATTAAATTGACACAAGTGATAAAGCACAATTCTGTAATATGTCCATTCTATAATTCCTCATCTCGACCAACTCGCCTCTGAGAATTTAAAATAGAACCCTAAAAAATTGTAAAGCTCAAAGCGTGTGGGTAATTTCGTCACCTTCAACTAGCAATACCTACCAAATTGCAGGGTGACTCGCCAAAGTGTGGAATAATTAAATATTTTCATAACATGGCAACACTGGGCCCTGAGCCTATAAATCACGGCGGTGTTTGTTTCCATTGGCCACCGACATAAAACTCTGAACAAGCAAACTTTCCAAAATGTGATAAGTACGTTGTTCACCGTTATATGTGTAAGCTCTGCCAGTTATCCAAAGAGTGGTTTAGATATCTATTTACTTCTCAAAATACAGGAATCATATTAGTATACATAATTATGATTTCTTTTTCAAATTGTTACTAAAGATATGAAAAAGTAACTATTAAATAAAATAGAAACCTGTAGCTTGTTCGTATTTGTTTGCCGAGTTGGAGCAAAACCTGTCTAGAGCGCAGCGGCCCGATTTTTTCATGGCTTTATAAGTTAACTGATAATTTTTGCAATTCATATAAGTAATCGTGTACCTACCGTACCCACAGCTAGGCAAACACACAGTGTAAAAGTTTGAAATCTCGTCTGACAATGGAACCGTGCCACCATAAGTGCTGTATTCATATTAAAGCGAACTTACTTGAGTAAGCTCGGGTATTATTATGAAACAATAGGCTTGCTTTGCTTGTAATATTAATTAATCTCTGGATTGAATTGCGACAATTATGGTGAGGCAAAAATTTAATTTGTTATGGCGTAGCGGTTGGTTAGTGCGGGGTTGCTGGTTCGACTGTGGGACAAAATTGTTCTAATACCTAATGATGTGTTTATACAAGCTTTTATTTAACTTGCAGGGTAGGTACCTATACCTATGTAACTAAATTTGTTCGGGTGGAATCTTGCACTTGATTTTGAAGCAGATATCTTCAACCGATTATTCCGCTGAAATGTTGTATGCACGGTTTGTAAAAATGGTTTTTTTAAATGTTAAATCGTATATACTTTGATTTTGTAACTACTGGTTCGTTTGTAGTACGGTGGATGCCAAAAACTGCTGAACAATGTTATTTTTTATGTCGTAAACGCTTTGTATAGGCTTTTAAGGATTGGCCCTGTTCAGCAATTTTGACTGAACAATCACTTTGGTCCTGCCAACCATATTTTGACTAAACAGTGAAAATGTTGGCAAAGGTTGGCTGTTTATCCGTTTAGGGTTGTACAGGGTTTCAAATATTTCATCAAAACGTCTTTGTGATGACTAAGCCAACATATAACTTTTAATTTATTTATTTTTATTAGTTCACAAATTAGTTCACAAAACAGAGTATTCTTAAGAAAATACAGTAGATCGGTACATTGTTGTTACGAACTCAATTTTACCCAAACTCCTAACAAGCGATAAAAAATGTTACAAGCTTAAATTTAAGATTTACGAAAAACTTAATTTTTCATAAATTAATTTGTAACTAATTAAGAAAAATAAAAATAAACACAAATGACTTTAAAAACATTATTTAACATTGTTGTTGAACACTATTTAGCAACCTGATCACGCATGCAGTTATGCAAAATCAGCGATCAAAAGATGACCAAAATTACACGTGCAACTACCGGAAATCGCATAAAATATTAATAGTCAATCACAATCAATATTCATTGCATGAAGGCCACACAGAAACTCTTCCAAACAATTAAAACTACACGATTATCAGTAGATAATCTCAGGCGTTTTTTGAATATAAATTAAGAAGGAACAAACAAAACGGAAAGGTTCATGAGGACAAGCGTGGTGATCGGAGTAAAGCTCCTTAAAATGCTCAGAAGGAAGCTTCGACTCTTCCTCAGGTTCTTCGGACTGTTACGATATCCAAGAGCTGGGTTTGAGGGTTGATTCCGTCGCCAGAACCGCCATGGGTGTCCCGTGGCGCTGTCGCCAGTAAGTGTCTGTACGTATAAAAACTATCGTAGTTTGACGAATTCATTACGGATGTAAGCGGGTTAACTACGAACCTTATTGGTGTTGGAAGAACACCAACGTTTCATCCCTTAACGAGGGACTTTTTCAGGGTGAGTGCGGTTCTAGACGCGCGCGTTCCGCATCTCTCCGAGCACTACGCACGAGCGCGCGTTGAACCCGCTGCTTGTAGATGCTGCAGGGCGTGAGAGTCATCTTCTCGTAAAGAATCTTCGTGTGAAGATGTCCCTCGTTAAGGGATGAAACGTTGGTGTTCTTCCAACACATATCAGGTTCGAAGTTAACCCGCTTACATCCGTAATGAAGACACGTATTCGAATTCATCTTGAGTGACTTCTTCGTTGACTATCGGGTATGTCCTGCTGATGATGTTAAAATGCCGTCTGGTGCCTTAGAATTTGCACCACCCTAACTCTTCCCGGGTGTCGTAAGAGGCGAGAGGGGTCATAGAGGTATACCCACCGGGAGGCGGGCAGCAGCGCCCCCTACAGAACAAATCCAGGACCGAACCATTACCTCATGATTAGCCATTAAGGTGCTAAACAGGGTAGGCCTATGTCCAGCAGTGGGCTGGTAAAGGGTGTTGATGTGATGATGTTTGATGTGATATCAAAATACGCCTCAATTATTATTTTGGTTCCTTTTCCAATGCCAATTTATTAAATAAACTTCAACAAAAACCAAAAGATTGCAGGTTTCTTCAGAGCAGAGTTGTAAAGAATTGTACTGAATGTATGATCGTGTCATTACTCACGCCACTCTTGTATGAGCGTGTATGAAAGGTTCAAGCTGTTAATCAGTAAAACTTGAAATACATTTAAAACTGCTTGTATTTATTTTTTAGCTTGTGGATCAAGTTATAAACGGGAAAAAAATGGCTTGACTATATTTACCGCTTATGGGCTGCGTTCTGAATAGGTAGGTACACATAAAAAAAACTCAGTCAATATCACGATTTGTTAGCGGTTCGTCCAAACCGCGTTTCGTCCAACAAGCGTTTCGTCCAATAAGCGGATCGTCAGGAATCCATGCGCAGTTCGTCCAATTCGTACTACGTACTTTTACTTTAGATTAGAATTGTATGTAAAATGTATGTATGACGTTGCATCTAAAGATTCTAACGAATTTCTTCCGACGACGACGTATTTAGTGTTTATAAAGTATGAAAATGGTTGGCAACTTTTCACAACTGTTTTGGAAAAAAATGTATATAAGTAAAATATTCTATTAATATAATTATGGTGGTGTCGTGTCATGTATTATGGGTCCAAATTAATTTATATTATTTCTTCTTCTTTCTTTCTTCTAAATACTAGTTCTAGTTCTAATTTGTTCCTATTATTTGATTGTAATTTTCATTGTTAATCAAAAATTAAATAAATCTTACATATTGCTAAGTTAATTTCGCGCCCCTACGTTTATCTTTAAAGTTACCTACTAAAGCATTCTTAAGTTAAGTTGGTTTGAACCCGCTGTTAAACCCTACTTAAACCACACAAAGATAACCGATTCAGATAAAAAACGTCAGCAGAATGATCTCGACATGAATCACCATGTTGAAAAGAGATTCGATATAGCCTTGGATTGCTGTAGAATTGTAGATATGTTGTAGTGTAGGTAGGGTGTAGTTACTGCCTACATACAGTTTTAACACTAGCTTCTGCCCGTAGCTTTGCACTAAAAGAATAAGATAAGTAGTCATTCTCTTTCCACTTTGACAGTTATAATTTCTGACATTGACATAATCTATTTGGAACAGCGCATTCTTTAGGACCCAAAATACACGTATGCATTTTTATGGGACATTCAGAGCTCGTCTCGGTTCCTAGTGTCACCAAGACCGGGTCAGACTGAAAACCGGCGCTGTTTTGTACCCCGGTTCAAAACCGCATAAAGCTGAGACATATCCGTTTTGGCTCACCTCGGCAGCACTGGCACACCTAGGTACTTGTCACGAGTAGGCTAGGTTAATGTGCAAATTGTACATTTTATATCTTTTAGAATCTAAGCAATAATTTTGTACCTACTCTTAAGTTTTAATTTTAAATTTGTTTTTATATACCTACCTACTTGTCTATGTTTGACTGCATTTTGTGCTGTCCATTTGTGAACCAAATAAATTATTTAATATTAATATCTATCATTATTTCATCTATTTTACAGGCTAGGTATATGTACCGGTCCACAGGTGGACGCAGGCCTCCCCCCAGGATAATAGACTAATTTTTATTTGCTTTGGTGGCTTTCGTATCACTGCGGCCATGATAGGCCTATTGTGATCGCCACTTTATGTGTTCAGCCTCGAAGCAGCGGCGTTCATAATTCACCACTAACCCTTGCAGCTGCTAGGAACTGTAGGATTTTCTTAGGGGTGGAGTCTCTTAGCTCGTCTGGGCTAAGCAGGTGCTTGCCCAGGTGACTGACCAGATGATTCTAGGCTTATTGGGTTTCATCATTATTCAAACAAATTGTCAAATATATCCTTTGTAAGAAGGCATTACTATTTAATTTCATGTTGCTTAATTTCTTTTAATTTAATTTAAGTGATTTAATTTTATAGAATTTAGTATTTAAATTAAATAAAATGTAGTAGGTAGGCTAAGAATACTAACATTATATTATTAGATCTTTCTGCTAAGTAGGTACTAAAAAAATTAAGGATCATTGTTATCCGAAATAAATGAATTTGAATTTTAATTGGGTACAAAATAGAGTTGGGATGGTGCAAATTCTAAGCCGGCTCCACACGGCCAACTCGCTCCCGAGTTGCATACATCACCGTCTCAGTCCCCGACCCGTCCTTTGGCCCCCGCAGGATTGCCAAGTGCTCCGGTCTTCAAAATGCCTTCGTCGAACGACTGTATGCATATAGGTAGACTGTGGTATTACTTACCTGCCTACTGCACAGCCAGAAGGCAAGGCCTTTACGCAGGACTATAGGTCAGAAATTGAGTCAGCTTATGACAAGATCTAGGTACACTCAGATTATCATGATTGCTCAGATATGTACCAAGTTTTCACTCTTATTTTACTCTGAACTTTCAAATAAAGGTCCAGACACATTGACTACTTTGTAAGAGAAATTCTTACAAAGTAGTCATCTTATTTGGCAGAATGCGGTATATAAATAATCACAACAATAATTACTAAACACATACATATTTCTATTATTTCATTGAAATTTTCTTTGTCAATAAATAATAGCTTTTCACAAAAAAAATTACAATCAAATAATAGATATAAATTACAACCAGTACTTACAATTGAAACGTAGACTGTTGCAAACAATCTACAGGTAACTCAATTGATCCATATCAATACCAGTCGTCGCGTCCCCGCTACGCTGGCTGCATTGCCCCGCTGTATGGCAATGCTGATGCGCTGCGCCAGATACTGACCAGCTCTCGGGTCACGCGTCGCTTCGACCAGACGCTCAGATTTTTTTTTAAACCCGGAATGTCTCGTTACCCCACGGACGGACCTAGAGTCTCGACTCCAAGAGGAGCTAATGTGTAGGCTCTGTCGAGACCGACATATTTGCGCCTCTTGAGATCTTCGGCCAAATCTGCCGCCGCGCCTGCCCTCACGGATGTCCTCGGAAGATGGGAAGGCGCAAGTGTGTCGACGCATGTACCGTCCCACACAATGGGCCTCCCCAACTCCCATGGGACTAGTGTCATACGTACGTAGATCGTGCCTCTTACCATGGTCACGTAACAGACCAATCGGATAATTAAGTCCCTTAAATTAAAAGATAGACCTAGTGTTGAAAGTGATAACACTTACAGTGCCCATGAAACGATTCACAAATAGAGCTCGCTGTAACATCAGCTTGCGCTGCCCATGCGGGTCGTTCTGCTGTGATTGGGCAGTAAACGGGTTAGGGACTAAGTTTATTAAATAAGTGGTTTCTGCTCGCAGCTTTGCACGTATCACACTAATATTATAAATGCGAAAGTTTGGATGGATGGATGGATGTTTGTTACCTCTTCACGCCAAAATTACTGAACGGATTGGGCTGAAATTTTGCATACAATTAAGTCAAATACTGGAATAAAACATAGGCTATTTTAATCCCATAAATCATGTCCTAAAGGATAAAAATAACCTTAAAACGTTTCCATAGAAACAACGCGTGCGAAGCCGCGGGCAGAAACTAGTATTTTATAAATGCGAAAGTTTGGATGGATGTATGGATGTTTGTTACCTCTTCACGCCAAAACTACTGAACAGATCAGGTAGATATTTTGCATACAGGTAATTCTAATCCTGGAATCAAACGTAGGCTTTACTTTTTATCCCAAAAATCAGTTCTCATGGGATTGAAATCACCTTTAAGACGAAGTGGGATCGGTTTTACGAGACAAGGACGAGCGAACGTCGCACGGGGAAGGCGAGAAAGGAAGGCGAGAGCCGCGAAATGGCCAGCCCGCGCGCAATTTCACTTCTCGTTTTATAGAAATTTGTATTTGCTCTAAAATATCTTTCGCAAAAAAATAAAACCATAATGGTCTAAAGTACTTATTAGGGAACACGTAGATGAAATTTTATTGAAATATGATAATAAGTAACTAGCAAATGAAACTGATTTTTCTGTAGAAGTAGGTATTTGTGCGAAAATGAAGATTTTTTTGTATCGAGTCAAGTTTTGTCAATCGTGTTTCGACTCCCATAACTTACTATGATTATAAACCTAATCTTTTGATGCTTATCAAAAAATTATAATAAATTCAATGTTTTTTTGCCTTAAAATTGATTTTCCGTACAGTCAAAACGTGGGTTTTGGGACTCACTTCACCTTAAACGTTTCCATAGAAACGACGCGTGCGAAGCCGCGGTTATAAACTAGTTGTTCATATGGAAACGTTTTCTATAGGTACCATGGGAACTGATTTATGGGATACAAAGTATGTGTTTGATTCCAGGATTAGGATTACCTGTATGAAAAATTTCAGCCCGTTCCGTTTAGTAGTTTTGGCATGAAGAGGTTACAAACATTCATCTATCCATCCATACATCCAAACTTTCGCATTTTAACCCCCGACGCAAAAAGAGAGGGGTGTTATAAGTTTAACGTATCTGTCTGTATATCTGTGTATCTGTCTGTGGTATCGTAGCTCCTAGACGGATGAACCGATTTTCGTTTAGTTTTTTTTGTGTCATAGATAATTTTATCCCGAGTGTTCTTAGCCATGTTTCATGAAAATCTGTCGGGGGCGGGGTTTTTAAAATTTTTAATTTTGTTCTTGTATTAGTGTGTGTATAGTGTGAAAAGGCTAGTTATGTCCAGCATTAATAAATTAAATAAAAATCATACTACGACCAACAGAAAGCGTTGAAAAAAACTTTCACTCGTTTTATTTTAAGCTTTTCAGTAATACCAGAGCCAATAAGTACCATATATATTTCAAATAATAATTTTAAAGTTGAAAAGAACTCGAAAAATGTAAAACGATAAAGCAAAACTGCCAAATGCAATTTTTCAAAAGCGAACGGTACTATACCGAAATTACAAGTCACTACACATAAATCAGGGTTCGGTAGGGATGGGGGAAAACTGAAGGAAAAGCCGGACTTTTGAAATATTCCGAGTTTTGTCCAAATTAATCCGGCTGCCACAAGATCGCTAGGAGTGACTCGATAAAGTACAATTTTTTTAAAGAAACATCAGATCTTTTTTAGAGAAAACAATTTCGGCATAAAAATATTTTTGGTCAAGCGTGAGTAGCTTAATAACGAGTCATAAGTCATAACATTTTTTGATACTGATCGCCTCTATCAAGTTTCATTAAGCAAATGAAAAAAAAATATCGTGGTCTAGGCCAAAAGAGGGTGATTCTGGATCAACTTGTGAATAACGAATTGGAATTTCAAATATATTTTTTTTGCAATAATTTTGGTTTCTTCCTATTCGTGTTCTTGTACAACACCCTTTCCGAGGCAACCTGTAGTTTTTTGTAATTTGTTTTTGTAGGAAAATTAATGTATTTACTTTTTTGAAAAATAAATACATTAATTTTCGTTCCGGCATCCGGCTTTTTATAAAATGCCGGACATTTCCCCTCCTTAAATTCACGCCATCATTACAGAGGTCAAGCGCCCCTTAATTTAAACTTTCACACTTGTCGTATTAAATCCCGACTTATGTTCGCGGCGGGAACTGAACCCGCACTCTGAACTGTCAGTTGTGTGTTCGAAACGTCAGTTGTTGGTTCACTAGCTTTTGCGTGTGGTTTCGTTCGCTGTGCTCATTAATGGCCTTAGTAAATAAATTTTTGGTCTAACTAGTTTCTGCCTGTGGCTTCGCATGTAAAGATTATTTATATTTCATTGGAACCGGTTTGTGGGATAAAAAGTAGCTAAGGCAGCAAAGCAAAAGTGCCCATTCCAGGTCAAGACCTACATGTATGCAAAATTTCAGCCCAATCGGTTCAGTAGTTTTGGCGTGAAGAAGTAACGATTTTCAAAGATCTAAGATCTGTCCATCTATCCAAACTTTCGCATTTAGGTATAATTATACTAGTTTCTCCCCGCGGCTTCGAACGCTTTGTTGCTATGGAAAGTTATTTATATCCCAAGTCAACTAATTAATGGGATAAAAAGCCTAAGTACCTACCTAGGTACTAATCTCTAGTCTGATTCCAGGCTAAGAGAGCTTAGAATCCGAGACCTTTGTCAAAATTTCATCATAATCTGTTCAGTAGTTTTAGCGTGAAGAAGTAACAAACATCCATTCATCCATCCAAACTTTCGCATTTATAATATCAATGTAACGCGAAAGTAATTCTGTATTTTCTGTCTGACGAATGAACCGCTGAACAAATCTTGATGAAATATGGCAAGAAGACAGATGTATCCTAGAAAAAGACATAGGCTACTTTTTATCAGGAAAAATACGTGCATAGACATCGGCCGAAGCTAGTTCTTGATAACGAGTTTTTAATAAAAAGATTTCAGTTTTTAATAGGTACCTACTTACATAATCAATTTAATGTAAAAAAAATTACAATAAATCGATTACTAGCAAAATCCCGCCAACTTTTAAATTTCCTTTTCAACTTCCATTATTCTAAATTCAAAATGTCATCGTGCATTTCAAACGAAATATCCACCTATTGATTTTCAATCTTCGCACGTCGCAATACAGCTCATTGTAAATTAAAATCTGATTGGACCTGACACCGTATTGTATGGATTTATTTAAAGCGAGTGGGATATTATTATATAGCTACGGAACCCGTTTTATGCCAGCGTTTGGGCCGTGACCTTTAGTGCTGGGATGGGGCGTTCAATCGATGTCGATGAAATATTTTATCGATGCTAGTTAACATTAATTTGTCGTCGGTAGAGTTAGGTTTGGTGTTAAAACTTCTTTTGGTGTCAGAAAATATCAGTGATTTTGACTAACTTAGTTTTCATCCGACAGTGCAACAAGGTGGCTGATCCAATAGCCTGATTTAAATTTATAGCATAGAATAAATTAAAACAGTTCATCATAAGTAAAAGTAAAAAAGTAAAAGTGTGTAAAATAATTTATTTGCCAGAAAACTTAGAAGGTTATTATTAGCTGTCGATGCATCGGGCAAAACCCTTTTTGCGTGTGGTGTTAACCACTCCTTGCTTTAAAAACTATCGTAGTTTGAAAAATTCATTACGGTTTAAACGTAAGTGTTCTTCCAAGACAGAAAAAACATGCTGGACAAATTATACAGCATCATCTAGCCCAAGCCAATTATTTGACAAATTCATTGCATCAGCTGTAACTGTCGACACTAGACATACCTTATTGGTTTAAAATGTCGTAGAAATTAAATAGAATAAGTTTTTGATTAGTAAAGAAATACAAAAATACAATTACGGTTCAAACGTTGGTGTTCTTCAATCACAGAAAATTAAAAAAATAAACAATGCTGGACAAATCATGCTACTGTTAGCATCTCACCACAAGCTAAGCATAGCTTGTGTTATTGGTTCGTAGTTAACCCGCTTATATCCGTAATGAACTCGTTGCCCGTTAATTTTTTTTATTTCCTATAACAAAGTACCTATATTATGTGTTATTGTTATAATTATCTACCCACCACATCACAGTTGTCTGGTAGAGATCGTTCTTGAGCGATAATATCGCCACTTGTCACTTAGATTTTAAGCTGTTTTGTAGTATTGTTTCTATCGATAAGTGTGCATAAAGAATTTTCTATCTATTTAATTATAATTAATTATAGAATGTAACGAAAAGAAAAGAAAAAAAAAGAGTCAAAGAGTGGAATGAGCTTCCTGCGTCTGTTTTCCCGTTACAATATAATCTTTGTGTCTTCAAGTCCGGTATAAACAAGTTCCTTCTGGGAGAGCGTGCTCCATCTTAGGCCATCCATACTTTAAGTGCGTTGGTGGCCAAAAAACCATTTTTAATTTAAAAAAAAAATAACGACGTCATGTATAACATCAAGTGTACCTACGATGGAATAAATAAATACAAATAAATATAAATTTAAACTTTTGCTTTAATTCAGATCTTTGAATCAAGAATGTGTGGAATTTACTTTCCATCGACAAACATTGCGATTTGTCCCATCACTTCACATCGCCGTCACTTCGTGTTTCATCTTTACACCTCCGATGCACCTTGCACCCCTCTCTTTCACACACGTACCTTCTACAAACCCATCTCGCTTCCAACAACCGATTCTAATTTCAACTCTATTACCCTTACATTAGAACTCACCAATTTGATAGGAACTTTTTGAATTCGAAAAACGGACATTCGAAATTGGCTATAGGGATTGTTTTGTTGCGCTAAATTGAGCTGTCAGTTCCAGTAATTAAGTTGTATTATCGCTTGTAACAGATTTACGCATGAATTTTGAAAATCTATGCTCTTGAATATTTTAGGTCAATAAATTTATTGATTTACACGGCTTTGACGTTACTTGACCGTTCTTGATTAGGATTTATACGGACGAGTGAGATTCTGCTTTGCTGTGTGGTGCCGGCTTAGAATTTGCACCACCCCATCTCTTCCCGCGGGTGTCGTAAGACTGCAACTAAGGGATATCCACCGAGGGCGGGTAGCAGCGACACCTGCAGAACAATAATTCTACCACCGAACTGCGATCCCATGCACCAGCATGCCTAACTACTTCCCGTTGACCTAGAATCATGATATTTGGCATGAAACAAGGTCTTACCATTAAAGGAACCCTTAGTGCGCGAGTACGACTCGCACTTGACGTTTTATATCAGGAAAACTAGTGTTTTGTCATGAAATTATTAGAAAAATGTTTGTAAATCCTTTGAAATTTCAAAACAATAATTAAAAAAATACACGTAAAAGAACACGAATTTTATGAAAAAATGTCTTGATTTTTTTCGAAAAAAGTTAAAAAATCGTCAAAATTCAAAAAATTGTAGAACAAACGTTGACCACCTCAAAGTTCAGAATCACCCGCTTACGGCTTAGTACACCCTTTCGTGACACCCTGTATAATACTAGATTCAAACGAGTAGAAACAAACATAACCCTACGAGAAGAGTTCTGGCCAAACCAAAAAATCGAGTTTAGAAAAGAAAATGATATTGAAGCCGTTTTTGTGCGCAAGCAGTAAAAAAACAAAAAATCTTTACAAATCAATAACGCAATAAAAACAAAAAACACCAAAGTTAATAAACGATTAATTAAAGGTAGAATATGCCAATAAAATGATAAAATAATAAAATTATTTAAATGACAGCTTGTGCCTACATGGGCAGGCTGCACGCAACCCTGGTTATACCAAAACAAATTGAAAAATCTTTTCAGAAAAGGGGTTCCGTGCATATTCTTAATCATTCAGCATTCTAAACTCTGCTTAGCTTGGGGCTAGATAATGCTGTGTGAATTGTCCGACATTATTATTATTATATACTGGGCATTCTGCCTTCTGGTGACGGCTTAGATTTGTAAGAAATAGATATAAGTATAAATACTGGTTATAATAGTTGTATTCTGTTAATGGAATGCTAATTAAATTTGTTCTTCTTTCGCGAGAGCTGGTGAGTATCTGGCGCAGCGCATAAGCATTGCCATATTTGCCATACAGCGGGGCAATGCAGCCAGTGTCTTGGGGACGCGACGACTAGTATTGATATGATATGGATCAGTTGAGGTACCAGTAGATTTTTTGCAACAGTCTGCAGTTAGCTCAATTGTTTCAATTGTAAATACGAGTTGTAATTTATTTTTTATTCTTTGTGAATAAAGGCTTCTGCTCGTTTTATTCATATTGCATTCCAAGAATTATCTTGCAAAGAACTAGCAAGCTGAATTGGTAGGGTCAGCCATATCTCGGGAAAAAGTGACAACCGCCTGGAGTAAACGAGTTCATGAGTCGAAACCGCGACACGGAAATTTCGAAAAATGATATTGAATGTCAATTATTCGTTCATCAACTTATGTCGAATCGAAACTGAATTCAGAAATACTTTTTGTTAATCTTTATTTTGGGATCCTTGGTTCCATTTCCACAGAAAGTGCGCACGGAACCCTAATTCGGCTTTACATGTCCGTACCGTCAAAAAAGACAGACAAAACCGCATGTTTTCATATTGTGATGCAAAAACGAACGGAAGATAAGAATTTAAAAAGAATATAAAAATATTATATTCTTGAAAATAAAAAAGGTTTATAACACGCGCTGTACACGAGTAGCCGGAGGTAGGGTTGTCAAAACTTGTTTAATTATTATTAACTAACTTATGCTCGCGTCTTTACATGCAATTTCTAGGGATAAAAGTGTTTAGAATGTTGTGTCCACCTATCATTTGGTAGGTATATGTATTAGAACTGCCAGTGATCGGAAATTTGGGCGCTTATTTACCTAAAGTTGGCGAGAAGATATAACATGGAGCGAGCGGTTTAAACCACCAGATTCCGAAATTTTCTAAAATGTTGTTTTTTTACCGGAATCTTATTGGTAAATGAAATATAAGAAACTTTTATTCTTCAGACGCGTTTTTCAATAAAGTCGTAGAAAAAAGTTTGTTATTTACATGTTTCCTAATATTCTCGAATGCTTGCAAATGTTATTATTTTGCCGAAGGTAATCTTTATTTCTTGACGAAATATAAGACACTTTTATTCATACACATTTTTAATAATGTCAATATTTCCCGAGAAAGTTTTTTTTTCTAATACATTTACTATTAAAAACGTGTATGAACAAATGTTTTATAAGTGAACGGAAATTTTAGATTTACTGGTAGAGAGCGAGTGAGACACCAAATATTACCTGTTTTTTTTTAATTTGCTACATCACGCACTTGTCTGTTTGTTTTATTTGTTAATTGTCTCATTCGTCGCTTGACTATCTCTTCATCTACTCATGCTTCTACTCACACCCGAAGTGTTCCATTAAAGGGATACTTTTTCTAGCGACACGGCTTTTTGATTTGCATTGCCAAAAGCTACATTATATCATACTTGGTTGTAACATGGGTTCATAGAAAATGGTCTACGATTTGTGAAAAACTACTTTTCTGGTAGTTCAGTGCCTTACAGAACGCAGTAAATAAAAAACCGCTAATATATTTGAATATCTCGTGAATCTGTTAGTTTCCGTGTCGATGTCTCGATAGCGGAGTCTGAATAGCCCTTCTGAATTTGTCCTCGCCCAAACATCTCGCATCTGAATTCATTTTTGGGTATAATGTGTTTTTTTTTCTAGATCCACGTCGTTCGAAAGCTGCTACATATGGACTTTTAAATTTTGTTATTTTAATTCTGTTTAATGTAATATGTAATATTATAATATAGTTTTTGCCTGCGGCTTCGCACGCGTATCTTTGGTATAATAAAACGCCTATTGTTTAAGTTAGGCTACGTTCTTAGTGTATGCTAAATTTCATCTTAATCTGTTCTATAGTTTTGGAGATCCTAGGCAACTAGCAAACTTTCGTATTTATAATATTAATAGGATAGTAGGATTTTCATAAAAGTAACACTTTTTGTAAGCGACAACCCTGAATAAACATCCTTCAGTAAGGATTACGAAACCAACTTCAAGTTGCTCTGATCCCGATCGAAAATCAACGTCATACAATATTCATGTCTTTACCATAGAAAGAGAGAAAGAACGAGAGAAAGAAAATAATTTTATTTTACTTATAACCAATTTACTTACCCACTTTTAGTTTGTACTTGGTATTTTTCGTAATTATTTAGTGATAAATTATTTTAATACTTCATCTGTAAGTAGTACCTACTTTTATGATTGATGTTAAAAATAAAATAATTTTCTTTCTCTTTTTCTTTCTATGGTAAAAACATGAATAATGTATAGCGTTGATTTTCTGTGATTGAAGTTAACAAGAACAAACTTAAAATTTTTAAAAACCCCGCGTCAGATTTTCATGAAACATGGCTAAGAACACTCGGGAAAAAATTATCTATGACACAAAAAATCTAAACGAAAATCGGTTAATCCGTTTAGGAGCTACGATACCACAGACAGACAGATACACAGGCAGACACGTTAAACTTATAACACCCTCTATTTTTGCGACGGGGGTTAAAAATATGATTTTAGGTCTGTAGGTAGGTATACCTAAGTCATACCTAGGTAAGTAGGTTCTATCGCAAACCTACAAAGGGGTTTGAAGATAGTAAGAAGGGTAGCCCTAACATCGGCTACCACACTGTTTTTAGGGTTCCGTACCTCAAAAGGAAAAGAGGAACTTTTATTGGATCACTCTGTTGTCCGTCTGTCAATCACCTTTTGTCAGGAATGCGTGGAGGTATCGAGACGAAATTAACATCAAATAAAATACTCAAATCCGTAACTTCTTGGAGCCGTGGTATTAATAAAACTTCTAAGTGAACGCCCTTGCCGTTTTTGTTTCATAATCGCCGCCCACCTTTAATAGAAATGTAGGTGTACTGTGTATTCAACATAATACATAAGTATTGTATTAAGTTTATCAGTCATCTAGTACCTACCCATAACACAAGATCTGCTTACCTTGGGATGATGCTGTGTTTATTTTTACCTCTAAAATATTGCCAACTAAGATTTTTCGAAATAGACATATACATTTCACATTCTCACGTTACTTCTCAATCAATATCAGTACCTCACCTACATCTATGAGATTCATGTGAGATTACTGCGTTTTATGGACTTTTACAACATCCCTTCAAATGCGGGTTTTTAAAACAGCGGTGAAGTAGGAACGAACGTTATTTAGCGGTGGTAAAATATCGTTGGGTGGTGAGCAGGAGTTGAATCGAATTTTGCTAAGTTTGTCATAGTTTGACAGACGATCGTGGCGATCGAAAAGCGGTGTAGGAAACGACTTCTCCACCTCCGCCCGTGGATGTCGTAAAACGCATTCATTGCCCAGCCTCGACGCGGGGAAGAAGAAATACGTCTGCGTCTTGAGCCATGAAAGTATATGTATATCACATTGCTCCAACTCGAAAAATATTAACTGACAGGCTAAAGGTTTCATGGCCGCTTCTTTACCTTAGTCTACATAACGAAGCAACAGAAATAAAAAATATTACTTCATTTCCGTGTCAGTGTCTAGTTTTATAATTTGACTTTATCTCAGTATACATTTATTGTTATAATGGAAATAAAGAATTTTTGATTTTGAAAACCCCTTGTTTAGGCGAGGCACGTCCGGCAGTGGAAAAATATTTGTCGATGTGTGCGATATGTCATACATACTACCTACATCGGAAGATAATCTTCGCACGATCAAACTGGATCCCAAAGTGAATATTAACGTCACATTTATCATACAATCCACGCGTTGTCTTGTCAAGACGGAATTAAATCTTGTCAAAGTAAATGTTCGACTGCGCTTGTTTCAGTTCGAAATGGTTCCAACCAATTCTATGCTTACCTAGTTATGGATGTAGCACGAAATGCTACGGAATGGCACGGATTGCTACGCCACTCGATCCCCAACCCGTAGGGATTATGGGCATTACCCCCCACGAGATAAAAACCAATAAGGCGCTGATCAGGGGGAGGCCTGCGTCCAGCAGTGGACCATTAAAGGTTGTTGAAGAGGTTGGGGCTACGCCACTCAACGGATTTTAACGCCTGTTTTTGAAAAAAATACTGCCGTTTTAAAACATTGACCGTCATTTTAAAAACTATCAACCCGCCATGTTGATTAGCACGTAATAAAATGGCGCCAACACGACGACGACGTTCGTTTTATGAATGAATCGAAATTCCATTTTTAAAAATAATTTTATGCGTTAGATTTAGAAGTCTGATGTGAATTTGAGTGACTGGAATATAGCCCTTTTATGTGCTTTAATACCGGGTAATAGAGTTTAAACTTTTTTTTCCTTTTCTGACACTTTCATTTTAAATTGTTTGGTTCGTTGAAAAATCGTTGGATGGTTTTTACGTTTTTTGGATTAGTATTTTTACTGGTTGTGGGTATTTAGGGTTATATTTAGACATATCTTTTGGCAGATTTTATTTGTGTGTTTACCGTGTGTTTTACAGAGTTTTACCTATCATCACCGATCTAAGTAAATAAGGGAAGATGAGGTAGGTAATAGCTTCTCGAATGTGGAAGGCTGAAATTAGGTGCAATTAGGTCCACCCACTTCAGTCATATGTAGTCGGACCAGCGATCGTGTTACACAACACAGCCTCGGCACCCAACGGACCTAGGTCGACTCCAAGGGGAGCAAATGTGTAGGCTCTGTCGAGACCAAAAGATTTACTCATAACTTTCAGCAAAGAACGCTACATTTTCCAACCTTTAATAATTCAGCCTCGAATCGTAAATATAATAAAATTCGTCCAATTCGTTCAATTTTAGTTTTAAAATTCCATATTTGGAGAGTATGTTTGTTTGTTTGCATTCATAACACGGCCCTGATTGCTTTGGACGTACAAACAGACAATTTATATATTAATAAATGAATTTTCAACGTTTATTGAACTTGAATATGTGGTTATTCCTTGACATATTAACAAAGAAAATTACAATCAAATGCCTAATAAAAAAAAATTAGAACAAGTATTAACAATTGAAACAGTTGAGCTAACTGAAGACTTTTGAAAACAACCTACAGGTAACTCAACTAATCCATATCAATACCAGTCGTCGCGTTTCCAAGACGCTGGCTGCATTGCCCCGCTGTATGGCAATGCTGATGCGCTGCGCCAGTTATTCAATTTATCTTGAAAATAAACTTACTCTTTACTATTTTAACAAAGAGTTTATGCTTGTGACAGAATTTTTCATACTTAAGGCGCCAAAGTTAACCAACATAGCTTGATTGCCCGATTATCTATCGAAGAAAATCACCCTTACGTCTGTGTTCATGTTCACCAATAGATAATCGGTCAATAAGGCTGCTTCGTCGGTTAACTATGACGTTTAATTTATGAAAACTCGTGTCAAAAACTGCAAAACAACTGTTTTAAATTTAACCATCTCTTGGTGAAATTGGGCCTAAGTATTCTTCTTATACTTAGAAAAAAAAACTTCTTAGAATAAAATTTGTTTTGTTGGGACCTATCAAATGTTTGCATTGGTAGGTACCTATCGATTTTATATTAATTTAATTTAAAACGTTGTATGTTCTCGTTAGCATCTGAAATTAAAAAATAAATAAAATGAATTAAAAAACCAAGGTAAAGCTTTTAAGTTTGTTTAATTTTGCGATAAATTTTGTTTTTAACAGTCTGTTTTAGACCTTATTCTGTTGCGATAGGGTCGCAAAATTTGGTAAAGTGAGGGGTAAGGCAATCTAAATTTTGGGCGGGAACCGTTTTGAAATATTTGTTGAGAATATGGAAGAGGAGATGATTTGTAAAAAAATACAGTATTATGTGCAATATAAATTGTAGAAATACATAATAAATGAACACGTTAATGTACATACAAATAAATTAACTTGTATCTAAATATAATACACAATAAAAACGTACAATAGGCGGCCTTATTACTTGGAGCAATTTCTTCCAGGCAATAAGTATAGGTACTGTACATTAGCGATGATTAGTGTATGTACATCAGAAGTATCCAATAAAGGAATTTAGTAAATTAAATTATTAGACATATTGAGAATAAAAAATAGTATGAATTTCCAACGACAATAATAAAAATTCTTTGATAATCTCCTTTTAGATTTTTGATTTTGTATATTTTTTTAAATAAAATTAATAAATTTATTCAAGTGCCTATTCTAACTAACAACTAACAAGAAGGAACATTGAACAATCAAACGGGACATAGCAATTACTGAGCAAACACTAGTAGCTCTAATAGCTCATAAAAACTCGATAAGTGCGCGTCATTCTGCTACGAAAGGATTCCGTACAAAAAAGTTTTTTTTTCTATGTATTGATAATTATTAAGTATTTTAGTTATCTAGTATCCACAGTTTGGGGCTAGATAATGCTGTGTGAATCGTCCAGTATTATTTATTTATTTTTCATTTATTTCATTTTTAGGTGTTGGTCGTAGTTACGTTTTAATGAATATGCGTATATCAGCGGTTATCTCCCCAGTTTTGCTATAATAAGACGGAAAAAAGAGCTTGAAAATATACTAGGTAAGTTTACGAAACAAAATCATTCTCATCATCAGCCCGTATACTACTAGACATATGCCTCCCCCAAACGACGACGCCCACCACAAATAGCGCTCCTGAGCCGCCTGAGAGCTATGTCGGTTGCTTAAAAAATATTAAAAATAATTAACTTTCATAATTGGGTGGGTATGTACAGAATTTTTTGTTTCATCATACTCAAAACGTATGAGTTTCTGAAGAAAATTTCTCAATTATCCAAAAACGGGAACTTTTGATCAATTTCGGAGATTCAAGTCAATTTTTTTCGTTTGTACCCGTTTGTACCGTCCAGATTTAACTGAAATCGTGTTAAGTAATTCTAGGTTTATCATAATAGTGGCGTTTCTAGAACCACTGCTCTAATTTTCTGAAAAAAACTTGTCAGTTTCCGAAAATCGTCAACTTTTGAACAATTTTGAAGTTTCATGTGAATGTTTTTCGTTTGTACCCGTTTGGATCTTTGAGATGTGGCTGAAAACACGTGTGTTAGTTCAAAGTTTTTCATTGTTGGTGCCAATCCAGAACTTCACGTATGAGTTTCTGAAGAAACTTTCTCAATTATCCAAAAACGGGAACTTTTGCTCAATTTCGGAGATTCAAGTAAATTTTTTTCGTTTGTACCCGTTTGTACCTTCCAGATTTAACTGAAATCGTGTTAATTGATTCTAGGCCTATCATTATAGTTACGTTTCTAGAACCACTGCATTAATTTTCTGAAGAAACCTGGTCAGTTTTCGAAAACGTCAACTTGTGAACAATTTTGAAGTTTCAAGTCTTAGTGTTTCGTTTGTACTCATCTGTAACTTTCAGATTTGCCTGGAAACCATTTAAATAATTCAAGATTTATCTTAACATGTCATTTTTAAGCCCTGTTTTTAAGATGTTCTGAAAAAACTTTGTCAATTTACAAAACATGTCTATTTTTGAACACATTTTCAGGTATATATCCATGTGTTTCGTTTGTTTCCTCCTGAAAACCTGTGACTACACGTTTATTATGTTGCCAGTTTCAAGGTTTGACGGTATCTGTGCCTTTATACTACGAAATATTAAACACCGAGATAAAATAATTCATATTACACACTAAAGTCAAAATCGACTATTGAAAAACCTCCCCCTCCCCATAACTTTTATCCCCTTAGGGTACAAACGAAAATTTTGTCGGTACAATCGGGTACAAACCCGGTACAATCGAACAGGACCATAAAAATATAGATATCTCAAAGTCGGTTGCCAGGTTCACACAGCTAAAAAAATATACATTAATTTTGGATAAATATAAAGAAAAAAATAATAAATTTATGATAATAACAGGTACGATAGGCTACGTTTATTTCATATCATTAAACGCTATATTCCAATATTCTGACGTGTACCTACTGATCTCGGGCAAAAAGTATATCGCTTTATACTTATACCATTTCAACTGGACGAAAATCCAGCCTACCATACCGCAACGCAACTTAATTCAGCAAGCCTGGGGAAGGATTCCTCGCATGTCGGTGGAACCATAGAAACCTATTTGCCAGAACACAAAATCAACGATGTACAGATTTTTACAATTTTAATACAATAAAGTAAGGGGTTTTATGTTGTAAGTTAATTGGCACTTGGTTCTTAGACTATAAAAAGGCCGTGTTGGGTTGCACCGTATATAATGCACACGAAATTATTTCTTAGAGCGTTTGTTCATCGCCACGATCACCGGCACGATATGTCGTAGCTCTGTAGAAATAGTCTCGATTTTAATCAATTAATAGTAAACAATTAAAAATAATAATCAAGATGATTTCTACAGGGTGCCACGGAAAGGACCTCCACCTGACGGAGCTTCCTCACCCCGCCAGCCCATAGGCGATTTTTTTATTATACCTCTACATATAAAACATCCAGAACACCCTGAACAAATATCTGCAGATCGTACTAATATTTGTCTCAAGGCAGGAATTGAACCCGCAACCTCCTGCGTCGCAGGCGGACCTGCGCCCGCCGCGCCACATCGGTCGTTTGATCATTGACATATGAAATTTCTGTAGTTTTGAGGTTCGATTTCACCTTCAGTGAGAGGAAAATAAAAATGTCTCGAGTTTTTGCAACTGTCTTACTCGCACAAAATGTTTATGAAGCGACCCTAAACGTCACAGACACAGTTGCATGTGCAGTGCAACACAGTTGCACATGTATGTGCCGAGATACGACTTTTGAGAAGGAGAATTGGTCGAGTGTCCGGGGTGTGGTTTATGTGTGGCCCAACCCCCAGTAGTAATTTGGGTTGATGCCGATTGATGCTTAAAATTTAATTGGTTTTACTTGATGTATTTATAAATAAGGTTTTTTAGAGTTCCCTTCCGCTATTTTGCGACGAAAATAAAGTAATATGTTTGATTTCTTTACATTTCAACAAATGGCCAGCAAGTTTGAAAATGGAGGCGATTCTTTTGGCGCCAAACTAACTTAAAAATAAGTGTAAATTAATAATTAATTTTTAATTATTGGTTAGGCTTTGTACTACTTACTACTCAACCTCAACATTATTATTATTGGTCCACTGCTGGACGCAGGCCTCCCCCTGATAAGTGCCTTATTGGCTTTTATCTCATGGGGTGATGCCCATAATCCTCACGCTGGGGATGCGGGTTGGGGATCGCAGTTCGGTGGTAGAATTGATCTGCAGGAGGCGCTGCTGCCCGCCCTCGGTGGATATCCCTTAGTCGCCTCTTAAGACACCAGCGGGAAGAGTTAGGGTGGTGCAAATTCTAAGCCGGCACCACACAGCCACTTTAAGTTTTTAAAATATTTAAATTACCTATTGTAGCTTTTAAGTTGTCATCGTAGGATTTTTGTCTAATTCTCTTTTTACAGAACCCTTACTTTATAAATAAACATACCCTTGTCAAAAATTGTATTTATTTAACGAATATGTGAGTTATATTCGCAGATTTTGATAAAGTGATAAGAATGAAGCTCGGGGCATAATATTTGCTTTCGAAATGGGGTGTTCAAATTAAATTATTTATGAACATCCAAAAATAAAGACTTGTTGATTACTTACAGCATACAACCATCCAATTTTGAAAGACAAACGGGCTGTGTCTGATTTTCTGAATGAACATAATCTCGTATTCCACTCAAAAAGATAAAAACAAAAATTATTTTGATGTACCAAACTTAAACTATTTTTGTCCAAAAATCCCCTTACATAAGGATTAAGCTGCGCAAGGGGATTGTTAGACAAAAAATCTAGAAATCCCATTAAGAGTTTAATAATGATAGCGGTAAGTTTTTTTTTTTAATATAATAAATAAACACTAATGAGGTTTAGGTTTTTAGCAAAGCAGACATAATGCATTTCAGGCCTTTTGCTACTAAGACCTATACAGTATACAGCAATTAAGGTAATTTACTAATCAGATAATATGCATTTGAGATCATAAACTACCTTGTAGTTTTGTTCTTAAGACAAACCGCTCATGAGGGAAATCAAATTATATCCTTAAAATTATACACATATTCACAAATAAAATTACGTTTAAATAATAGAAAAGATAAATTGCAACTAGTATTTACAATTCAAACAATTGAGCTAACTGCAGACTGCTGCAAAGAATATACAGGTAGCTCAACTGATCAATGTCGGAAGCGTCCCTAAGACGCTAGCTGCATTGCCCCGCTGTATGTTTTTTTTTAATAAAATCCCTACTAAAATTATAAAGATCCCTGCCCACTGCAGTTCTGAGCTAAGGATTTTCTTCCCTCCGTTCAAACCAAATAAGACAAAAATTCAAAACTATTCAAAAAAACATATAACTAAAGTCATTTACAACGGGATATTTACCATGATTTGAGTTTTGACCTTTCTTTAGTATTAATAACCATGTTGCATTTTAAAATTAAAAATAAACTGATGTTTACTCCAATAATGCTTGTTTGTAAAAAAATGAGCCTACTGAAGTAATACCGATTTTTATTTAAGTAGGTATAGCATATACGAATTTAATGACATTTATGTCCCACTCGAAAGTTGAATGAAACCAATATTCATAAAACCAACACATTTAAGGTATGGTAAGGTAATGTTCTGTGCCTTTTTGATAATAATCCTAAAATACATAAAAGTCACAAAAAAATCCCCAAAATTATTGCATTTACTAAAAGGTAGCCTGATTATTGGACAATAAAATTAGGGTTTAGTATAATTTTGAATAAATTATGAACATATATCGTCAAAATGCGATAAAATCGAGTGGTAACATTCAAATTGCTTGGATAAACAAATATTTTTTCTGAATTTAATTTTCGTAAGGCTTAAGGTGCTACCTCCTCTCACACTAGCGCCGCAACCTATTTTACCTAATGTTTACGTTTAAGAAAGGAATTTCCAAAAATTACGTTAGCCAGTTTGTGATACCTATTATTAGCTTTTTTTAATGTCTCTGTAACAGTTTTATTTTGTGTAGTTTAGGCAAAGATTCGAAGTTGCCCTTGGTGGCCACCAAACTGTCTAAACTACACAAAATAAAACTATTACAGAGGTATCACAAATATACTTAGCTCAGCTTAGCTTATAATAAGTATCACAAACTGGCTAACGTAATTTTTGGAAATTCCTTTCTTAAACGTAATAATTCGATAAAATAGGCGGCGGCGCTAGTGTGAGGGGAGGCAGCGCCTTAACCGGTTATGGTGATAGAAGGTAGGTATTAATCATTTTTATTACCATCTCGAGATTGAACAATCCACAACGAAACTTAGACCATTTACAAAAAGTCTTACCACAGTCTTACACCTTACTTACCTTTCAGCTTTTTAAAAAGTAGTTACCTAATTTGTGAAGACGCTTTTAGAAAACGACTAAAAAGTATTATTTTGGACCAACAAAAACTACTTTATAATATAAAGAGTACAATAGTTATGTGAGTGCTTTATTAATAAAAAAAGTAGAAAGATAAATACATATTATGTATTTATCTTTCTATTTTTATATAACTTTTGCACATTATTTTCTTACAAAGGTAGCACTGTTATAACTGAGCGAATTATTTGTATTTCTGTTTAAATTATTTTGTAATCGCAGGATCCTGTGATTGTTCTAGTTTTTGTCTGGGAAGAATAACAGCGCCTTCTGTTTACAATAGCTGGCATTATGCTGAGTCTACGAACATTTGCTACTGCAGCACACATTGGTTATCTATCTACCTTCTTATTCCTACATATCGTTTACATCGTTTGTAAATTAAGTACTTACTTACCTACGGTACCTATGTTCTTAATTGTTTTATTTAAGATTAAATACCTGATTTTTAATCTGTGTGGTGGCAATTAAATAGGTTGTAAGTATGTCTATGTTTATGTCTACATTCTTTGTTTTCAAGTCGTGACGCGTGACGCGGTCCTGCGCCAATCTCATCCAGGTCGCCCACCTGGATGAGATTGGCGCAGGACCGCGTGTAGGCACAAAAGTTTGGAGGCCTATACCCAGCAGTGGATGAAGTCGGATTGTGGATGATGATGATGAACAAATAAAAGTTTCAACAATACCACGAGCCTATCGCGGGCGCGTTTCAAAATTACGCGTGCGAACTCGCTCAGATCTCTGTAACGGCTTAGAATTTGCACCACCCCAACTCTTCCCGCGGGTGTCGAGAGAACTATCCCTTAGTTCTCAACCAAGAGATATCCACCGGGAGAGGGCAGCAGCGCCACCTGCAGAACAACTCTACCACCGAACTGCGATCCCAACCCGCATGGGGATAATGGATATTACACCCCATGAAATAGTCAAAAAGGCGCTTATCAGGGGGAGGCCTGCGTCCAGCAGTGGACCAATATAGGCTGAGGTGAGGTGAGGTAACTCGCTCAAGCCCGTCGCGCTTTGCATCCGCTTTAGTCACTTAGTATGAACGCACACGGCGGTTTCATATGTTTGATACTTCCCGCCCGCGCTAGTCTCGCAGTATGGTTGAAATCTTTGAGCTAAACCGAAAATGTATAACGGTTAGTTATCGCGACCACGATTGTGGTCCAAGTTATAAGTGCAAAATGGACATCATTATCCCGTCGAGTAATAAATAATAATATTAAAAATACAATCAAATAATAAAAATCTTTATTTACAAAGAAAATTGCAAATCAAATAATAGAAATAAATTATAAATAGTATTTACAATTGAAACAATTGAGCTAACTGCAGACTGTCGCAAAGAATCTACAGGTCAACGGTCGAAGTGACGAGTGACCCGAGAGCTGGTGTTCTGATCCAGCGCAGCGCATCAGCAATAATCAGCATTGCCATACAGCGGGGCAATGCAGCCAGCGTCTTGTCGTCTCTTCACCTAAGCTACAGTAATAATGAGCTGAAACTTGAAATGACATGAAATTTACTATTTAAAACCGTAGTAACTTCCAAGCGAGTATGAACTTAAAGGTGCAATTCCAAGATGGAAGGCAGGCCGCAAACTGCAGTTGCAGGCTGCAAGCGACACTACTGGTTTCTATGCATCTCTATGAAATTGATTCCAAGCGCGGCAACACTGCGGCCGTGTATGATGCATAGAAACCAGAAGTGTCGCTTGCAGCCTGCAGCTGCAGTTTGCGGCCTGCCGTCCATCTTGGAATTGCACCTTTAAAGTATGTCTCCCATAATGACCGCAACTGTACCTAAATTGAATCCCGCTTCTAGGAAAATGCCTCCAAACGTTTCAGTCGCAGGATTTCTTTTTGGTTCTCTTTTTTCTCTCGCTATACTCTTCTTCTTACACCAATCCGATCTCACCTCAGCGTGGGTGTGACTCATTACAATAAACACCATTGTGCTGGTTATGTGTATGTAAACAGTTTGGTCGATAGTATGGACCTCCATCTGAAGTATTGAATGATAAAAATACGATTATTTTGATTAGATTTGTAGTAAAGTGGTTGTAAATATATTTACATAGGAAAGCCTCACTTACGTATTTGTAAATTATCTTAATAGTATACACTCGAGTTACCTCATACGTGTAGGTACCTACATTTACCTACGTAGGTAAGGGTTAGGGTACATCTCGTCCGAAACTTAATTCTTTTGGTTTTAGATTCGGATGAGTTGTACCCTCAACCAAAACTGAAGGGGACAACTCGTCCGAATCTCTTCGTTACTTTTCAAGGGTCCATTATCGAAATGTTTTATATACAGATCCAGCACAAATGCTGCCAGATTTCTAAAGGTAAATAAGTGTTATGAAGGTAGGTTGGTAGGTATAAAAATATATTAATTTTTTTTATAATTTATCTGATATATTTTTTTTGTTATAATGATTGATTGTAAACTTTATAAGACATATCACAGTAGTGACAAATCTGTAGCGTGCCCTCCTATTTGCACGCCAGTAATGGCAAAACATGTAGGTCATCCATTTATATATTAACACTAGCTGTACCCGCGACTTCGTTCGCGATTGCCTTACCTGCCGACTAATTAAGTTCACATTTAACCATAGTCTCTCATATTATGAAACGCCGCCGTCCAAAAAATCGTGTAGGGTCTACGGGGGATAGCATATTGTCATCTTCAATCCCATTCTTTATCCACACGACTTTTAGCTACGACTCGGCCAGCGTCAGTGTTAAGAAGTGTCCTACTCGTTTGACTTACTCACAGCTGGGGCCCTATTCTGCTATACTAATCGCTTCACTATGACAGGGCTATCGTCACAGAATGACACTTTTTGGTATTCCACCTTGGATGAAAGAAATTATGATGAATGCAGATGGAGAGACACGCGTCAAGTTTGAAACTACATATTAATTTATCTCGCGCGCACTATCTGGAATTCTATTAATCTAAGGATTCTACGTGATGATTCTGCGACGATTCCATTGTCATACTGAAGCAATTGTTTTGCAGAATTGGGCTCCTGATCCATTTGACTGGACCACCGTAATTTTTTTTCGTTAGTAGGTAGGTACAGTTGGCTGTGTACCACAATAAAAAATATTTTTCTGCGGTCCAGTTAGTTTAAGTGGACCACAATAATTAATTTATTTAATTGTACACGAAGTTTGGTTGGAGTAAGACTCCAACCAAACTTCGCTGGACCAGCTAAACCACCATATATTATGTAAGGCAGGAACCTAACTTATTTTTCCAAGACCCACCACCTTAGTAGGTAGGAACCTAACTAATGGGTGCGTCTTGGAAAAATAAATAGATAGGAACTTACCTACCCTTTATCTACTAATTTTTTTCTTCAATCTACAGATTATTTCATCAATCTACTGATTTTCTACTCGACTTTCTACTGATTTAGTCATATTCGATCTTGCATCTCTGTTTCTAACAAAAAGAATGCATGAAATCGGACGACGCGTAGACCCGTCGTGATGGGCGGTTAAAGAATTCTACTTTTTCCTCTCTCCCAGGGGAACCTTACTGAATTCCAGTATAAAATGTATTCCATGTCCTTTCTTGTAGTATGAACTCAAAACGTGCCAAGTTACATTCCAACTCATGTAGTTTCGGCGTGATGAGCGGTGAAGGAATTTAACTTTCATCCCCTCTGCCAGGGCAACCTTACTGAATTCCGGGATAAAATGTATCTTTCCTCATAGTACGAACTAAAATCACGCCGAGTTGCATTCGAATTCATTAATTAGTTCCGTCGTGATGCGCGGTTAAAGAATTTTACTTTCATCCTCTCTCCCAGGGGAACCTTACTGAATTCCAGGATAAAATGTATCCCATGTCCTTCCTTGAAGTCAAATCGTACCAATTCAGTCCAACTCATTCAGTAGTTTCGGCGTGAACGTGATGCGCGGTGAAGAAATTTTACTTTTATCCCCTCTCCCAGGGGAACCTGACTGAATTCCGGGATAAAAAGTATCCTATGTCCTTCCTCGTGGTATGACCTAAAATCGTAGCGAGTTTTATTTCAATACCCTAAGTAGTTCCGTCGTGATGCGCAGTTAAAGAATTTTACTTTCATCCCCTCTCCCAGGGAAACCTGAATGAATTCCGGGATAAAAAGTATCCTATGTCCTTCCTCGTAGTATGACCTAAAATCGTGCCGAGTTTCATTTCAATACCTTCAGTAGTTTCGGCGTGATGCGCGTTTAACAAACAGACAGACAGACAGACAGACAGACATGAATGAAAAAAATTGCAGTTTTGGCTTCAGTATCGATAATAGAGTGCCCTCCAAAAAAAATTTACAAAATATCTTCAATGTACAGAATTGGACCTGTTACAGTTTTATTATAAGTATAGATGAATTTATGAGACGCTTAGCTTCGTGGCCGCTGTTTTAGCTTCGATTCGTTTCTTCATTTTAATCCAATGAAAATAAAGAAGTTCAGAGTTCTTGTAAGAGTAACACCGAGGAGCTCCCGTTGTTTTTCGAGACCTCTAAGCGAAAACATCAATCTAGAATCTTTTTTGTATAATATTTAAGTGTGCCTAAATGTACCTAATGTGTTTTCTAGTTTCTAGTAAATAAATTAGAAACACCTTATTACGTACCTACATAATAAACAAATTAATGTCCTTCTAGCCAGGTGGCCAGGTTCAACGGAGACAAATAGCAAATTGGACTATTTAAGTGTTTTTTGTGAGCCCACGTTTATTAATAAATTAAACTGGATTGTGACTTCCATCCGTGTCGTCACTGTTCGTCTAATTAATTGGCGATCAACGTCGGGGTAGATACTTCAGGTAGTTTGCAGACCTATTGTGACCATATAACAACCATTTTCTCAGCATAATATAAAAAATATGTAAAACTAGCTGTACCCGCGACTTCGTACGCGATTGCCTTACCTGCCGACTAATTAAGTTCACATTTAACCATAGTCTCTCATATTATGAAACGCCGCCGTCCAAAAAATCGTGTAGGGTCTACGGGGGATAGCATATTGTCATCTTCAATCCCATTCTTTATCCACACGACTTTTAGCTACGACTCGGCCAGCGTCAGTGTTAAGAAGTGTCCTACTCGTTTGACTTACTCACAGCTGGGGCCCTATTCTGCTATACTAATCGCTTCACTATGACAGGGCTATCGTCACAGAATGACACTTTTTGGTATTCCACCTTGGATGAAAGAAATTATGATGAATGCAGTAGGAGAGACGCGCGTCAAGTTTGAAACTACATATTAATTTATCTCGCGCGCACTATCTGGAATTTTATTAATCTAAGGATTCTACGTGATGATTCTGCGACGATTCCATTGTCATACTGAAGCAATTGTTTTGCAGAATTGGGCTCCTGATCCATTTGACTGGACCACCGTAATTTTTGAAGTGAAAACTTCTTTAGCGGCGTTGAGCACTTTTTCTGTAATGGGTATAAAATCTAAAACTCGCGTCAGGACACGTGACCTGATCGAAAAAGCGTAAGACGGATGGAGAGTAGACAGCTATCCCCTCTCTACGGCGCGGCGAAAATGTATGCCTGGGCCTACTGTTTCGTTTAGGCAGCGCAGGGCGCTTGCGCGAATGTTCGTGTATGTTACAGCGTGCCACGCGCATCCATGGATGGTGACAGCTGATGGCTCGACCGTATACAAGTAATATTAATAATATTATAATACATAAATGATAGTACTTTTATACTGATAAAGCAATTGGTGCAAAATTATTCCCTAACCATTCCAAAATATCAAACATGCTCAACGTTAATAATCAAGTTTTCACTTCTGCCGGCACTCCCGGAGTGCAACCCGTCTTTTTTTTTCGTTAGTAGGTAGGTACAGTTGGCTGTGTACCACAATAAAAAATATTTTTCTGCGGTCCAGTTAGTTTAAGTGGACCACAATAATTAATTAATTTAATTGTACACGAAGTTTGGTTGGAGTAAGACTCCAACCAAACTTCGCTGGACCAGCTAAACCACCATATATCATGTAAGGCAGGAACCTAACTTATTTTTCCAAGACCCACCACCTTAGTAGGTAGGAACCTAACTAATGGGTGCGTCTTGGAAAAATAAATAGATAGGAACTTACCTACCCTTTATCTACTAATTTTTTTCTTCAATCTACAGATTATTTCATCAATCTACTGATTTTCTACTCGACTTTCTACTGATTTAGTCATATTCGATCTTGCATCTCTGTTTCTAACAAAAAGAATGCATGAAATCGGACGACGCGTAGACCCGTCGTGATGCACGGTTAAAGAATTCTACTTTTTCCTCTCTCCCAGGGGAACCTTACTGAATTCCAGGATAAAATGTATTCCATGTCCTTTCTTGTAGTATGAACTCAAAACGTGCCAAGTTACATTCCAACTCATTACCTATGTAGTTTCGGCGTGATGAGCGGTGAAGGAATTTAACTTTCATCCCCTCTGCCAGGGCAACCTTACTGAATTCCGGGATAAAATGTATCTTTCCTCATAGTACGAACTAAAATCACGCCGAGTTGCATTCGAGTTCATTAAGTAGTTCCGTCGTGATGCGCGGTTAAAGAATTTTACTTTCATCCTCTCTCCCAGGGGAACCTTACTGAATTCCAGGATAAAATGTATCCCATGTTCTTCCTTGAACTCAAATCGTACCAATTCAGTCCAACTCATTCAGTAGTTTCGGCGTGAACGTGATGCGCGGTGAAGAAATTTTACTTTTATCTCCTCTCCCAGGGGAACCTGACTGAATTCCGGGATAAAAAGTATCCTATGTCCTTCCTCGTGGTATGACCTAAAATCGTAGCGAGTTTTATTTCAATACCTTAAGTAGTTCCGTCGTGATGCGCAGTTAAATAATTTTACTTTCATCCCCTCTCCTAGGGAAACCTGACTGAATTCCGGGATAAAAAGTATCCCATGTCCTTCCTCGTAGTATGACCTAAAATCGTGCCGAGTTTAATTTCAATACCTTCAGTAGTTTCGGCGTGATGCGCGTTTAACAAACAGACAGACAGACAGACAGACAGACAGACAGACAGACAGACAGACAGACATGAATGAAAAAAATTGCAGTTTTGGCTTCAGTATCGATAATAGAGTGCCCTCCAAAAAAATTTTTCTAAATATCTTCAATGTACAGAATTGGACCTGTTACAGTTTTATTATAAGTACAGATAATTGCATGCTCGCACCATGTTAATACAGGTTGTTGTTCATTTGCCACAAAGTAAATTCTCCACATTTTTGTAAACTCCATACATTGAAAGTAAATTCGTCACATGCGTTACAAAAACAAGTGAAGTTATTGTAAATTTTTCCTTAACTCTCACTTTACATAATTTTTTAAATAAAATAGGGGTAGCAAGTAAAGATAATGGTGTTTAGCGGTCGAAATGAAATAAAGGTTTAACTATTGCAAAAAATAATTATTAATAAGATAACCTACAAAAAATATTAACGCTTTCACTGCCCAGCCTAAGGAGGACATCTGCGTCTTGGGCTATGAAAGTGTTAGTTTAACAAATGTTTTATGCAAATAAATGATTCTTATTCTTATTCCTAATAATTAAGTTTGCTTTTAGCTTTTCATCCAGGAGCAAAGTGCTTGGGAAGACAAATCCAACGAAAACTCGACGGGGTTAAATCGTTTCGTTTAGTGGTTCCTGTGGCCACCTTCCGTCTCCATCATCAGACCAGCTTGATGATACTATGAAATTGCATTATCACCGATCTTACTTTAAGCAAGCATGCCAAATTTCAGGTCAACCGGTTGCGGAAAACTGGTCTAAAATTCAGTTAGATACAAGAGTTGTCCCGCACTAATTACAACCTGCTGTCTCCATCATCAGACCAGCTCGATGGTATCATAACATTCAAATATCAATTATCTGAGCTGGTCTCTGGTCAAAGCGACGCGTGACCCGAGAGCTGGTGAGTATCTGGCGCAGCGCATCAGCATTGCCATACAGCGAGGCAATGCAGCCAGTGTAGCGGGGACGTGACGACTGGTATTGATATGGATCAGTTGAGCTACCTGTACATTGCTTGCAACAGTCTGCAGTTAGCTCAATTGTTTCAATTTTAAATACTAGTTCTAATTTGTTTGTATTATTTGATTGAAATTTTTACTAATATTTTAAAATCAAAAGTTTCTGAAATCTGAAGTTTATTTCTCTAGGATCTTCAAAACTTCTGAACAGATCAAGATAAAATTTGGCGTACGTTTAGAGCAAAGCCTAACTTAGATAATAGGCTACTTATTATACCGAAAATACGCGTGCGAAGCAGTGGGCAGAAGCTAGTATGTGAATATTTTTTAATTGTAATTTTCTTAGCAAGTTAAATAAAAGCTTGTAAAATAGCTCAAAGGCGAGCCTGAGACGCAACACAAGACTTGTCCATAAAATACAATGCTCTACTAAAATTATACAAAATGCCCGTCGGTTCACAATAGAGTTGCTTCCGGCGACCTCGCTTGTCACGCCTACCATGCCTACTTGTGTATTTCTATCGATGACTAACAATATGACTGATCGCTCATTCTGTTTGTGTGATTGACAGGTCTTTATTAACAAAGAAAATTACAGTCAAATCCTCCTCCTCGCGTATACCCTCATGTCTGAGGGTATACGGAACTGTCACTTCAGCTTGCTAATTCTTTGAGCTATGTCAATAACTTTGGTTTTCTGTCGGATGTATTCGTTGCGAATCCTATCCTTCAGAGAGACTCCGAGCATAGCTCTTTCCATAGCTCGCTGAGCGACTTTGAACTGGTGGACCAGCGCTACCGTGAGTGTCCACGTCTCAGCTCCGTAGGTCATGACGGGTAGGACGCACTGATTGAAAACTTTGGTTTCCAAGCATTGCGGTATGGATGACGAGAAGACACGACGTAGTTTCGCAAACGCTGCCCAGCCTAGCTATTGAATTTCTGAGGGTATACGCGACACGACACGATTCCCCGTGAAACTTTGTCACGGACAATATCGCGCCAGCTGCGTCTGTCCTTGGCGGTGTGTAGAGCGTTGTGGAGATTCGTGTCCAGGGTCGATCTGGTCCGTCCATCTTAGTGGCTGCGGCCTCTTGAAGCAGCCATCAACCTTCCCGGTGACTATCAGTTGTTCAAGGTAGTCACCGGGTTTCCTGGCTATGTGACCAAAGGTCTGGACTTTACGCAGACACATGGAGGACAGTCTCGTCTTCACCTTAAGGCCAGGTAGTCCTGCAGCAGTAGGCGTAAGGGAAAACGCGCGCCTGCCAAGCCGCCGCGCTCGTGTTTTTTGTAGTTATGATGTTATGTTACATGGTGATTATGAACATCATTTAATGAAGTCAAACTCTGCGAATTAGTTTAGAAATATTAAGTGTCTTTAGTTGAGTACAAAAAAAAGTGTAAAATCAGTAGTTCGCTAGTCATAGTATTGAAAAAGAAAGAATTAGAAAAAGGGGTAACTTTGGGATTTTATTCTATAGAGTGAAGTTCATTAAATCTTGTAACTGAATGCGACTTTGACTAGACTAGATCCTAAAGTAATATAATATCTTTTTTTTTAGAATTTTAAACACTAGTTTCTAAGTCGCAGATGATTTTAAAAATCACAAAAATGCGGCCTCTGCTGGCCTACCAAGCCTTAAGTTCCTGCAGCATGGTAACGTTGGTACGGAAATCTGTCCAAGGGACTCTCAGCATTCTCCTACAATCAAATACAAGAAACAAATTAGAACTTTTAAGTATTTACGATTGAAACAATTGAGTTAACTGCAGACTAACCGCAAACAATCTACAGGTAGCTCAACTGATCTGCCCCGCTCTATAGCAATGCTGATGACTCAACCTCCTCAAAATCAACAGCCTGTATTGGTCCACTGCTGGAAGCAGACCTCCGGGATGATATGCGCCATATTGGCTTTTGTCTCATGGGGATAATGCCGATAATTCCCATGCTGAGCTTGCGGGTTGGGGATCGCAGTTCGGTGGTAGAATTGTTCTGCAGGAGGCGCTGCTGCCCGCCCCCGGTGGATATCCCTTAGTCGCCTGTTACGACACCCGCGGGAAGAGTTGTGGTGTAAATTCTATTAAGCCGGCACCACACAGCTATGCTGATGCGCTGCGCCAGATAGTCACCAGCTCTCGGGTCACACGTCGCTACGACCAGACGCTCAGATAAATTATGACTGCTAGTTTCTAAAATACTGTAGGTCACCTACCTACATCAAGCTGCCCAAAGAAATATGAATAATATAAGCTCAAATATAATATAACTTAGTCCCAATAAACATAAACCTACCACTCCCAACCCGCTACGCACCTTTTACAAAAAAAAAACAAGTGCGAGTAAAATCTAGCACAGGGTTCTGCAAAATAAAGCAAACAGGTACGTAATTTTCAGAGCTGATCTCGCCCAGGAACCCAAAGAATCAAATTTACTGTTGTATTAAATCGTATGAAACATTCGGTGTCGCGAGTCCGCCGAATCTTCAGGATTCATTCAATTCAATTCGATTCCTTCGACTAAAAAGTGTCCAGCAAAACGTCATCATTGCATTCTATACATTAATAATAGTACTTAATAATAGTACGTAATTTTAGAAGTCCACCAAATCTAGTGATTCGGTGTAGGTACTTTTTACGGAAATCGCATCATAAATTGGAAAATATGCACACACTTAAGTACTTTAATATAAGTCGTGAAGTCACAAGTGACCCAACACTAAAAAGTTAAAAACCCAACGTTTTGCCAGTTTTCAAAACTACTTCAAATATTTATTTTATCGTTTTACATAACCCTAAAAATCCTGCAGTTGGCAAAATATACATAACTCAAAAATACGAAAAAACCGAGTCTCAAGTCGACACCTACAATTATATTTTCAAGATATTTTTATCTGCTTGGTAATTTATGACTTTTGTTGGATATTCGGTAACCTATACTATTAAAAGTCGATTTAAAAAAGTTTCATAAAAACTTTTAAAGATGTTTTGACTTGATATTTAGATTGAAAAAGTTAGCTGTTTTGTATTGTACAATATGTCTAAAATGATTTAAATTACTTTACGTTTACAGATCTCGTCTAGAGAATCAATGTAACTTTGGATCATGTGCCGTCTCTGTGATTGATGGCGTAAGAATCGACTCCCAGGCGATATCGTCTAGTGCTTACCTACGAAACGAGATGTCATGGAAAATAAAGTCAAATATATTTAGGCTAAGCCAGTTTGTTACTTTAATAAAATAGGAAAACAAATTCGATAACGATCTCTCAACTTTGAGATCACTTTTTTTTATTTTTGACGACTCCTGCGTCGCAGGCGAAGGTCCGCCTGCGACGCAGGAGGTTGCGGGTTCGATTCCCGCCTCGGAACAAATTTGTGTACGATCTGTATTTATATTTTTATCTATGTAGTGTATTGTATTAAGTATATCAGTTATCTAGTACCCATAACACAAGCTCTCTTAGCTTGGGGCTAGATAATGCTGTGTGTATTGTCCAGCATTATTTATTTTATTTATTTTTATTTATTTTGTTGCACCCATACACTGGTTGATATCCCCCTGTCCCACTCCCCTCTTGATTGGCACAAGGTTGGTCAGATTATGCATGTGTGGCTGATGAATACAGTTCGCATCATGGAACAAAAATGGAGCTGGGCATGTCACCTTGCAAGACAAGACAACAGGTGGAGCAAGACGCTTACTGAATGGCGTCCAAGAACTGGATACAGAAGTGTTGGATGTCCAGCGGCAAGATGGGTAGACGATATCCCTAACACCGCAGGGCGAACCTGGATGAGATTGGCGCAGGACCGTGTGGACCACAAAAGTTTGGAGGCCTATACCCAGCAGTGGGTAAAGTCGGGTTGCGAATGATAATGATGGTACACTGGTTAGGTATGTTTAATCACTTTTTACTTAAAGTATCTACTATATTACTTTGAAGGTATAAACTCACATTACTATTTTTGGTTGAAATTGAGCATACAAAAAGCAGTGCGCGTAGAGGTTTGTCGTTGGTGACGTAACTAACTCCACAAGGTCAACATACATAATACCAGCGCTGAGTAGGTAATTCTACTTATCTACTCAGCGACATGCTGAGTAGACACCTTTTTGGCGCGGACTCGGTGATTTGCCAAGCAGCTTGCGGAAGTAGGTACTTATGCTAGGTCCTTTATAACTTCTTAAACATAGGCCTGAGCTAAATTTTAATTTTAACTTGCAAACTATAATCCTTAGTTTTTTCATTAAATTCCAAATTCCTAAGTTTTTTCCTATTTAAGTAGGTTTTGTGTCGTGATGAATAAAAATTTTCACTTCATTTCATTATTTGAAATTGTGAAATATTTTACATCTTCATAACATTAGGAAGGAAATAAAAAAACCACTCGATCTTTTGACCAAAAGTTCCCAGTTTACTAAAAAGCCAGATTAATTCGAGTTGGACCAATGGTAACGTTTCCCGCCAAAAACGTATAAATAACCAGTGCCGTCCGCCCCAGACTTCATTTGCGGAAAACAATAAAAGTCTGAGAAATACATAAGTAGGGAATTAGGGGCTTCAGAAGTAGTTAGGTATAAAATAAAAAAAAAATTGTATTTAATCTCCTTTCAAAAATAAACTAGCTTCTGCCCGCGGCTTCGCACGCGTATTTTCGGTATGATACGTAGCCTATTATCTAAGATAGGCATTGCTCTATGCATACGGCAAATTTCATCTTGATCTGTTCAGTGGTTTTGGAGATCCTAGGTAACAAAAATTCAATTTCACAAACTTTCGGCTTTGTAATATACTAGCTTCTGCCCGCGGCTTCCCACGCGTATTTTCGTTATAATATTATTGTTTAAGATAGACTACGTTCTAAGTGTATGCCAAATTTCATCTTGATCTGTTAAGCAGTTTCGGAGATCTTAGGTAACAAAAATTCACATTTCGCAATCTTTGGGCTTTATAATATTACTAGCTTCTGCCCGCGGCTTTCACGCGTATTTTCGGTATGTTAAGTTGCCTATTATCTAAGTTAGGCGGTGTTCTAAACGTACGCCAAATTTCATCTTGATCTGTTCAGTAGTTTTGGAGATCCTACTTAACAAAAATTCAGATTTCACAAACTTCGGCTTTAAAATATTAGTAGGATATTTTTCTAGTAGGTACGTAATAGTCTACTTGTCTACTAATAATTGTGGATGGAATGGTTAAAATAAGAAATTATGACTTCGGAACTTTGTTTGGACTATTTAAGAGACAAACGTTAAAGGTCACCCCTGTGAGGTGAACCTTAATTGACTGTTTTTCGGAGCTCATATCCAGACAACGATTGGGAATAGGTAAAAAGTGTATAAAACCAAATTTTACAAAATTTTATCAGCTTTATCGTTGACGAGATAATATTAATAATAATGATAACAATGCTGGACAATTCACACAGCGTTAATCTAGCCCCAAGCTAAACAGAACTTGTGTTGTGGGTACTAGATAACTAATATACCTACTTAATACAATACACTATATAGATAAATATTTTTAATATACAAGATGTAGAAGTGAAGCAAAAAACTAAAAATCGGGACCGTCTTTGTGTCAGCGCTTACATTGCAAACGCGCTGGCTGAACCCTACGAGATAGATCAAAATAATGTACTACGGTATTGTACACCTTAAAAAGGCCTACAAAAAAATCTACGGTGGTATACTATGTCTATCTCTTAGGGAATCACAATAACCATTTTTTATCCTTTACTTTTTACAAGAAATAATGGCCTATGAAGCGATTTTAAGCAATACAGAATTAACCCTTATCGAATTAAGTACCTTAAATACATTGTGCATTTAATGCGCCGGTACCGGCCGGGGGGGGGGGCGATTCTGTAGTATATCATTGCACCCGTTCGAAGCCGGGGCGGGTCGCTAGTATATATAGGTATATTATAGACTCACCGCTCTGATTAGAATGAAGAAGAAACGTTAGTAAATTTAATAAAATCGCTACCTCTTATGATTTAGCCCGCTCTTGACCCTAGAGAGTCCTTGTTATGACAAAACAATTAATAATTATGTACGTAAGCGATTGTTAATTGTGTTACAATTAAGCTCGCACCTTCGCGTTTTTATGGGAAAGTGAAAGTAATGAATGACAAATTAAAAAGACGAGCGAGCGTAGCAAGACCCTAATTTTGCGTCATTTTGTGATAATGAAAGATATTATAATTTGTGTGATAAAATTTGTGGAGAGAGGAGATTTTTCCGTCAGGTTTTTTATGTGTTACCTAGGTACCTAAAATATCCTGAGAATATGCACAAATTATACAGAATGTCACGTACTAAGCGTACTGATTCTCGACCCGAGAGATAAACGTGTGAATAGCGAATTTTTTGAATTTAAAATGTTATAACTTTTTTGGAAAAAAAATCTTAAATGCTTTTTTTACACTTATTCTTCTATTGAACATTAGGTATAAAATATTTCACAAATATTTTTGATTGTTTTTCAGCAAAAGCAGTGTTTTGTCATGAATTTATTAGAGAAAAAAATTGCGATTGCGTACTTAGGTTCCACTGCTTAAAATAATAAATTTTTCATTGAAATTTAACCTTGTGTACCTAACTTACACACAAGTGTCAACACTTAGATAAGGTTTTCTCACCCTTAAGGATAGCATCGACAGGGGCACAGCGGGCAAATGCAATAAAAAATCAGAAGTAAAAGTTGTATAACCTTTTTGGTTTCTTTAAAGGTGGGCTAATGATTCTATCGATTGCACACTTAGGTTCCACTGCTTAAAATAATACATTTTTCATTGAAATTTAACCTTGCGTGTGTAGGTTAGGTAACCTACACACAAGTGTCTTTCACTTTGTTACTTTACTCACATTTAAGTGTAGCGTCGACAGGGCGGCACCGGACGGTCCGCACTAATCGCATCAGACGGATTTTTGAGCGTAATGCCGGCTGGTGCGTCCACTGTAACCGCAGCAACCGGGTTTCCAACGCGACCGCCATTCGCAAACGAATTTTCAACATTGACATCCGGATTTTCGTAGCAATTAGACGAATTTTGTACGAAAATGAGAATGGCCACTCGACTTGGAGCGCAGGAGGGGAGGAAAGGCGGATGGATCGGGCGTGCGAGTGCGTTCACTGATCGGCAACCGAATGACGTCATCCACACTAAACGGATCGCCGGCATTGCCGACAGTCGGATGCTCCGTGGATGGAATTCAAACGCGATTTTGGACCGCGTCTTGTACCAAAATTAATGGCATTTTTTTTTGGACACGCTCACAAAGAATACTAGAATCCGCACTGTCCGCATCAGACGTGCGGACGATGCGGAGCGTCGGATGCGGCCAGTCTACGCTAGCCTTTAAATAATCCCATTTCATAAACCACCTACAACATTTTTCACAAAGAAATACTTATTTTTACAACTCACCAAAATATTTTAAACATCAATGCGATAATCTCCATTATTTGGGAATTAAGGTAAAGAAAACCGAAAATTTTACAGCAATTTAATGGACTTTTTACGTATTTTGAGATACTAAGTTATGGATCGTAAAACTTGTATTTATTTTCTTTTCTATAACAATTCTTGGAACTTTTCGTATACAGTATGAGGCTTATTTTTCTTCTTCATTATCATCATTGTGTGATAGTGTACTGCTGGACATGATGCCAGATAATAATGAGCGCCATAACATAACTTAAATATTACTGATTTAAATTTATGAAAAGTGACGGTAAATAAATAAATGTCTTTAATTAAATGAACATAGCCTAGGAAATCTCTATCATCAGTATAGTGCAATCACCTTTTAGCAGAAGTTATTTTATGAATAACGAGGTTACCAGGAAATTTTATTATTGGTAGAAAACACAGCTCGAAGAAACGCTTAAGTAATCCTTAATTCCTTATTGAAATAAAACATACATTAAAAAACATAAAACTAGAGAAGGAATAGCAAAGGCGAGCTTAACCCTAAAATAATTATCTTCCAGCAAACCTTATTGGGATCGCTTTTATTCTAATCAATTCGTAAAACCTTAAATTATCCGTAGATCCTGGTTATTTTTGGAAATTATTGACTTTCGATTAAACGTGGGTCTCTACTCACTGACGCCTATTATAATAAAAAGTCAAGTGCGAGTCGTACTCGCACACCAAGGGTTCCGTATAATTGTAAGACCTTGTTTCTTGCCAAATGATTCTAGGTCAACGGAAAGTAGCTAAGGTACCTGAATATATTTTTAAGTCCATGCATAATATAGGTTTTAGTCCAGGGCGAGAAACAAACATTTTTTTTTAAATATACTACAAATAAACTTTTATCGGATTTTTCCCTATACTTGTGCTATAAGACCTTCCTTCTTGCCAAATTACATCATTTTAGGTCTACGGGAAGTATAGGTCCATGGCGTCCATGATTCCCTTGGAAATTTCCGAATATTCGGACATAAACGGCTGTAACTTTTGATTGCGTTGATTTAGAAGTTTTATTTATATTCCAAGAGGTCACGGACTTGAGTATTTAAGGTTAATTTCAACTTGATACCTCCACTCGTTCCTGATAAAAGGATCTTGATAGACGGACAGACAAACAGACAGACGGACTACAAAGTGATTCTTTAGGGGTTCCTTTTTTCCTTTTGAGGTACGGAACCCTAAAAAGTTACGAAAAACATACCTACATACATTTCAGTAGGTACCTACTTCAATCATTCCGTGATCACGACAGTGTGTAAACCTGTTGAAACGTCGGGAAAACTAGGTAAATAAAGGCGTGAAATACCTATAAAAATACATAGGTACAGCTGAACAAAGAACCTGCTCCTTCTTTTGAAGTCGGTAAAAAATATAAAAGCGGCCACCCTGTATAAAGCTCTCAAACAACTGGTGGGTACAACGCCCTCTCTTGTCATGTTTTAGCACCCGTATGGTCATTTTGGATCAATGCCGATCGAAATGACTGAATCGTAATAAAATGTCTTATTAGCATCTTTATTAACTGATTTGTTTCTGTTTTTTGGATAATGGTTGACTAAGTGGATCGATGGATTATATAATAACTAGCAGTGCCTCGCGGTTTCACCCGCATAGTTCCCGTTCCCGTGAGAATTCCGGGATAAAATATAGCCTATGTGTTATTCCAGACTACAATCTATCTCTGTGAAAAATTTCATCCAGATCCGTTTAGTAGTTTTTACGTGAAAGAGTAACAAACATCCATCCATCCATCCATCCATCCATCCATACTTACAAACTTTCGCGTTTATTATTAGTAGGATAATAATAGATAATTATGCACTAGCTGTGCCCAGTGGCTTCGCCCGCGTGGAAATAATACAAATTTCAGAAATTTATTGCATCCCCCCTAAGAGTACTTTCGTAAAAATAGAAAATTCGTGATTCTTTATATATATTATAGTTTATTTATACCGACTTTTGAGTGAATCGAACAAAGGAATAATAATTTTCCATACAAACTTCACCACCCGTTTAATAATAAGATAATAATTTATAATAATAATAATTGCAGACGATGATTTCTGAAAATTAGATTAGCGTATGCGTTATTTTAAAACCTGAACTATCTACATACCCAATTTCATTTAAATCGGTTAAGTAGTTACAGAGATATAATGTGGTATGGTAACATACATTCACACCAACTTTCGCATTATATATAATACTAGCTGCTGCCCGCGGCTTCGCCTGCGTAGTTCCCGTTCCCGTGGTAATTCCGGGATAAAACATAGCCTATATCCGTCTCCTGATTCTAAGCTGCCTCCCCACCAATTTTCAGCCAAATCGGTTCAGCCGTTCTTGAGTTATAAATAGTGTAACTAACACGACTTTCTTTTATATATATAGATTATTATAATACTAGCTTCTGCCCGCGGCTTTTTCGCACGCGTTGTTTCCAAAGAAATGTTTAAAGGTTATTTCTATCCCATGGGAACTGATTTATGGGAAAAAAAGTTGACTATGTATGATTCCAGCGTTCGACTTACTTGTATGAAAAATTTCAGCCTAATCCGTTCAGTAGTTTTGGCGTGAAGAGGTAACAAACATCCGTCCATCTATCCATCCATCCAAACTTTCGCATTTATAATATTAGTGTGATTAGTAGGATGTCTGCTGGACAATTCACACAGCATCATCTAGCCCCAAGCTAAGCAGATGTAACTTTGCTGTATTTACTTGCCAAAAAGTACTGGGGGTACACTCTGAAAACAAAAATCGAAGAAAACAACTCTTATAGCACTTGCTTAAAAGCGTCTACACGCGTGACCCGAGATCTCGACAGCCTATATTGGTCCACTGCTGGACGCAGGCCTCCCCCTGATAAGCGCCTTATTGGCTTTTATCACATGTGGGGTTATGCCATAATCCCCACGCTGGGCATGCTTGGGGATCGCAGTTCGGTGGTAGAATTGTTCTGCAGGCACTGCTGCCCGCCCCCGGTGGATATCCCTTAGTCGCCTCTTACGACACCCGCGGGAAGAGTTGGGGTGGTGTAACTTCTAAGCCGGCACCACACAGCTAACCCGAGAGCTGGTGAGTACCTGGCACAGCACATCAGCATTGCCATACAGCGGGGCAATGCAGCCAGCAGCTTGGGGACGCAACGACTGGTATTGATATGGATCAGTTGAGCTACCTGTAGATTGTTTGCAATTGTCTGCAGCTCAATTGTAAATTCTATAATTAAATGGCGAAATCTAAAGTTTTTGGCATACCATAAGTCATTATTCTAGTCTGGAATAGCTAATCACGTCTGCCGGAGGTCCGTGACGTCACAGGAAGACATAAACCATTGGATGGGCTTTGGACGAATTTTAGGAGTTGCCAGTGTGAATATCTAATGATGCGGGACGGACGGCGAGGATTGGTCGTTGTGGTAATAACTTCACATCACACTAACATTATAAATGCGAAAGTTTTATGGATGTATGGATAGATGGATGGATGGATGGATGTTTGTTACCTCTTCACGTTACCTCTTCGTATTATAATTCACCGATTTGTTTCCGAATCGAATCCGACGGATCTTTAAAACGCTATTATGTTTTCACCTCGGGTTGATGATCGAAATGAAGAGCTTTTCCTCATTGACATGACCATTAGTCAACAGATTCGCTTCGAAATTTGTATTGAACTACGTTATAATAATATGATGAATGAATAAACTATGAACTTATATCACACTCATATTATAAATGCGAAAGTTTGGATGTATGGATGGATTCATGTTTGTTACTTGTTCATGCCAAAAATACTGAACGGAACGGGTTGAAATTTATAAACGTTGTTCTAGGCATAGTACTTTTTATCCCATAAATCAGTTCCAAAGACATTTTAACCGCTTTGACCATTTTAACAAATGTCTTTGATCAGTTATATGAGATAGAAATACCTAACCTTTAAATCTTTCCATGGAAACAACGCGTGCGGAGCCCCGAGCAGAATCTAGTTTGACATAATTTTACTTTAGAACAAACGCGTCGTAACAGCCAACTCTCCCCAATCCTACAGTCTCGGCATTATAATACGGTTTGCATACAAACTGTCCAACTTCCTTCAATGTAACGACTTATAGGAGCGGGGGGACGGGCAGGGGGGGTATTGATGGGATTTGGCACGGAAATTGAGGTAATTAACCCGAAAATATAAAATTGGGACCGAATTCTATATAAAGAAGGTTGTCTGGCAGAGATCGCTTTTGAGCGATAAGACCGCCAATTATCACTTAGTTAGGTTATAATTTTTTCATTTGTAAATTATTTCTTAGCTTTATGTGTGCAATAATAGTTATTTGTTATACAAGAGTGCAAAGTTGCTTTTTAACCGCGTGCTCAATTTTGATGACCGAGCAAGCTAAGGATTCTAAAATTGAATCACGAGCGTAGCGAGTGATACAAAAATGAGAATCCTGAGCGTTAGCGAGGGAATCAAAAGAGCACGAGGTAAAAAATCTTTGCACTCGAGTGCAACACGTAACTTTTCATCCCACCTCAGCGAGGAAATGACTAGATGCAAAAAATACTCATTTGCGCATTTTTAACAGTTACAGTCAATTCTGTTGGCGTCAAATAAACTTCCTCGTCGCTAGAATCACTCATTTACTTGTTTTCAAGTTTTTTGTGGTTTTAACAATAAGATGTGAAAAGAAAATGACGCGCGCAGAGCAAACTAAAAAAAAAGTACTTCAAGAAGGTTAAAAGTCTGAGTTTTTAACAAATTAAAAAAGGTTGTATGATATATTCGGAACCATAGAGGTTGCAGTAAATAGGTTTTGAATAACAAACGTAGCACACGATGTTCTAACACAGATCTCTAAAAATACGCAATGGATTTTGTTGCGGTCTTTTTATTAGATAGAATAATTCAAGAGGAAGGTTTATATGTTTAAAACATGCATAATATAATAGAGAAACACTGATAAATAAAATGTTTCTAATGTGATGTCGTAAAAAAACACATTTAAACTGCAGAGACATAGCGGGTGCGGCGGTATCGGCCGGGGGGCCGATTCTGGAGTATATTTAGTATCTGCATTGCACCCGTGCGAAGCCGGGGCGGATCGCTAGTTAATTATAAGACAAGAATTAATTATAACGCAAGACAGAAATGTACTCGTATCACAATCCAGTTGTCAAGTTAGCGCTGAGAACGTACCATATCTACAGATTTTATTTAGATCTATGGGATTTTAGCATGATTATTTTTACCATGTAATCCACCCCCATTGTTTTTGATAAGAGGTAGGTCCAACGGTCCCCTCTTCTCCAAAATATGGACATGAGTGTCTGAGTGTCTGGTAATGAGGGGGTAAGTGGGACTCCTTGAATTCACCCTTAGGGTGAAGTCACCCATTTCGGGTGTCGGCGTCAAATTCATTGTGAAGAGAAAAGCCTGGTATATTTTTAATGCTACTCCAGTTTTCTAAAGTAGAAACGAACCTATTCTATAATGATATCTGTCGCGTTAGTGCCCTTTAGTTTTTCAAATCAAATTAATAACAAAGAAAAAAACATCTAAGTATAAATTTAACTAGTTTCTTACCCATGCCTGTGGCTTTGCACAAGTTGTTTTCAAGTTTAATTCTTTTCCATGGAAACTGTTTAGTAGGATATAAAGTAACCTATGTCTTAAAACTACTTGTATGAAAAAATTCAGCATGATTCGTTCAGTAATTTTGGCGCGAAGAGGTAACAACATACATACATCCATCCAAACTTTCACATTTATAATATTTGTGTGATTAAGTGTAAGTAAGTTAAGTGAAGTTCCTACGAGATCTTCAGGAGGATTCGTTATTCTGCGATACAAAAGAAATTATTGCCATAACTGCTGGTCCATTTTTAATTCTTTGCTGTTATATTTCTTAGTGTTAGATGAAACTTCCCGTGCCTAGGAAAGCACGTTAAGCCGTTGATCCTGCACCTAACCTCTCCCCGGTCGTGTCGGTCTGTCGTCCTATCGGATTGTAGAGTGCACCTGTGTTTGCGCACACACTTTTGCACTATAATATGTCCTGTGCATCTGGTTAGTCTCCGATCAGACTGGCAGCCGTGGTCGAAATTCTGGTTGGACAACATCATCGTTAACTACCACGAATGAAGCCGCGGGTATAAGCTAGTTCATCAATAAGTTAATGGTTTATTACTTTATCAGTGCTTTCCTGTTTACAAAGATGATGGATCTCTACCTTCTGATAACCAGAACAGAGCATCCATTGATAGATTATCTCTACATAGTATAAAACGAAGTCGCTTCCCACTGTCTGTCTGTCCCTATATATGCTTAGATCTTTAAAACTACGCAACGGATTTTGATGCGGTTATTTTAATTAGATAGAGTGATTCAATAGGAAGGTTTATATGTATAATACATGCATACTATAGCAGAGAAACACGGATAATTTAGAGGTTTCTACTGTGATGTCGTAAGTAAACACATTTTTTTGCGCTTACATTGCAAACGCTGGCTGAACTCTACGAGATAGATCAAAATAATGTACTACAGTATTGTACACCTTAAAAAGGTCTAAAAAAAGTCCGTATAAGCATTGCATCCGTGTGAAGCCGGGGCGGATCGCTAGTAATTTATAATGTGTATGTTTGAAATTTTGTTATGACGACCCATATGGCTCGGTGGATGAAGGTCCGCCTGTGAAGGAGGTTAAGTAGGCGCAGGATCGATTCCCGCCTTGAGACAAATGTTTGTACGATCTGAAAATATTTTTTCCGGGTGTTCTGGGTAATTTAGTAAAGTGGAAGTAAAAGTAAAAATGCGTAACCAAAACATACAATTTAATTAATGTAATTGGTTTTGATAACCGATTAAATTAAATAAATAACTACATAGCACATAGGAAAGATAAAGGTTAATATAAAAGTTACAAGATATACGTAACAAAAACGGCCAACATTCATCAGATGCTGTGGCAGGATGTATGCTGCTAAAGTGGTCTTCCGTGGAGACCAGAATGAAACGCGTGAGTCACGGCGTATCTCAATAACTTAATTTGGTCCTATTTATAAGCGTAATAAATAGGACTAATATAAAAGAAAACACAAATAAAAATAGATAAGATATATAGATAGATAATATCTTTAATGTACCATCAATAGGTACTTATAAAATATCTTGCAAACTACTAATATAGTATGGCACAGCCGGTGGCCTTATCGCTGAAAGCGGTCTCTTCCAGGCAAGCTTTGGATGGACAGGATCGGTTCGTGTAGAACTTGACGGTGGCGAAAATGACACTTTAATAATAAATATTGCGTAATTTTAATAAAAAAATATTTTAAATAATCAAAAATATAAAATAAATCAGTTCCCACGGGATAGAAAACGTTTCCGTTGAAACAACGCGTGCGAAGCCACGGGCAGAAACGAGTTTAATTTGTTTTAATTTTTTTATTTTTTTATTTAAATACTATTAATTTGCTTCTATTTTAAATTGTTTTTTCTTTGTGTTTCACAAGTATGTAAGTACCAACATTATTTCAAATGCTTTAACCTTTCTACGTTTTAATCTGGTATATACCACGTGACCAAAACTGGGGGCTAAGGTTAACTTGATCTAGGCTGTGGCTATTGGGGGTTATTCTAGTTTTCCCCCTAAGAGGCTAGACTGGACTTCCAAAAAAAATTTAATTCCATTTTTCCCCTCTAAAAGATTACCGAAAAAAATTAAATCCAGTTTTACCCCTTATGGGGGATTTTCAAGTGGAAAACTAATATATAATAACGATAATGATTTCCAGTTTTCCACTTGAAAATCCCTCCTATATGGGGGAAAACTGTTTTTTTTTCGATAGTCTTCAAGAGGAGAAAACTGGAATTTCTTTTTTAGAGTCTAGTTTTCCCCCTTCGGGGATTTCGGGTGGGAAAACTGGAATAACCCCCAATAGCCACGGCACATTTACCCAATGTTACCAAAATATTCTCAGAGCGCGCCTAAAAACTTAAAAGACAGTATAATATACATAAATTGTATGAAACGGCCGCATCTAACAACGTTAAGTGAAAACGCGCATAACGTAGATACCGTGAAAGCGTAATTTAAATACCTGGATCTACAATACTGGAAAAGATCTGAGAGCTTTGAATTTAACGAGTTTTTAATATGAAAATATACAATAATACTAAATTAAGAAAACTAGATACCTATAAGAATAATTTTTTTTAAAAAATACAGAGAGAAAAATTAATACAGAGAGTAATAATAATAGTAATGTCATCCTAGCCGAATTTCGAACACGGCAAAAATAGAAGATTTTTTAATAAATTTTTGTAAGTCTTAAATTATTCCTTCGATGACGTTGAACATGTAAGGATTATATATAATAAGTTTAGATAAGTTATGAGCAGCTGTTAATACAATACAACTGGATATCTTTCAGCTGAAAAATTATAAATAAAATGAATAAAAATATATAAATGAAGTTTTTGATAATAAAGTGCGTAAACCCTCACACTCATGGTAATTTCTAAGAAATCAATCTATAAATGTATGAAAAAACGATGATGATATACTTAATACGTTGCCACATCTAGAATCTTCTACCCTTTGTCGCCGAGCGATCTTCTCGTTAGACGCAATGAGAGTACACTTTCCATACGCAATTATGTGCTTACCTATAATACGTGTAGGTACGTATTGAACGTCGTGCGCTAGTGGGACTGCAGCTTAAGCGCAAATCATGTTAGAAGCGTTTAAAAATAAATATTGTGAGTAAACTTTATGCTAGTAGCTTCTTACCGCGGCTTTGCTCACGTCAGGGCATAATCACACTAATATTATTCATGCGAAAGTTTGGATGTTTATTACCTCTTCGCTCAAAAAGTACTGAACGGATCGGGCTGAAATTGTGTAAACAGGAAGTTTTAAGCCTCGAATAAAACTAAAATACCTACCCCATTATCTCATAAATAAGTGACCCATGCGATAGAAACAACCTTTAAACGTTTCCATAGAAACACCGCGTGCGAAGCCGTGGTAATGTATATTTTCAGACTATTGTTTTTACTTAAATATAATTTAAGGTTAGCTTGACATATTTTATGAAACGGATCCATGGAAGTCTCCATGGATCCATGGTCTTAAAGATACAGGTTTATCCTAGTTTAAGGATCCATTATTAATAAACGTTAGTTCAATTTCATTAACTAGACTATTGGAAATAGAGCAAATATAGGATTCGTTCAGCTGTATCTAAATCAATCGAGAAATTGTCATCCCACCCGCCCGGAGGGCATCCTACACTACGTTTGCCAAGTCGCGGTCTCCAGTCAAGAACACGTTTACCCCAGCGGTTGTCGGATGATGATGAATTCCTTCGTACTCATATTTCAAGGTATGTTGATGCACGTATTCAAGACGCCGCTATAGGCTTCAGACCGTGACTTCGGTCGTTATGTCAACAGGGACCACCGTCGGAGTAGGTAGGTACCCACCTTTACTTGTGTAATCATACTTTCGGGCGTGAGGACATAGAGTTAAGAATGGTTAGAAAGGGCGAAAAAATCACTGTCGAGAAGACGGTGAATATTTTTCGGTGTAGCGGTGTTTCGCACCGCAGGTTCTCACCACAAATAAATTTTTGCTGTTTCATACCAAATAATGTCAGCGTTTGAACCCAGATCCAAAAAAATAATATCTTTTCGGCGTTTCTACCCAAAATTCGTTTCCGTTTCGCACCACAAAGAGATCAAGAGATATTGTACAGTCATTCGTCAATCCAATATTTTTTGTCAATAGACTTTAAATTGACTGCAAACGTAATCTCACGAGATGGAAAGTGATGTGATGAGGCTGACGATGTTACAGGAAGGTCAAGAAGATACCCATTCACCCTTCTCTTGAAGAGCACCAGGTTGTAATTGGCCGAAAGAACAGCATCAGGGAGCGTGTTCCAATCCCCAGCAGTACCAATGATGAAGGTAGAGGAAAACCGAAAAAAATAGTACGAGTGGTATATGATTAGTGGTCTTTTTATAAACTCAAATGTAACCAAACAAAACTTTAGAAAGTATTTCAATCATAAATCGTTAATTTTTCTTCCTCATCCATATAATACTTGTACCGCAGATTTTCACTTTGCAAATCTATTCGTTATTAATTTAGTCGGATTTTATGTGCACTTATTAAATTTGTTTTCATTGTGAGCGCAGTTCTTTCTACATTTAGTTCAAGTTTTTGATAGAAGAATTTACAATGAATCGTTCAAGGAATTAACAACAACAAATTGTCATGACAATCAGAGAAAACATCATATAATGCCATTCAACCTGGCAATTCTGACAGACCTGGGCAACCTGCCTTCTGGTGACAGCTTAGATTTTTACAAATTGTTTCAAGTCTAATTAATACTAGTAATATTTGTCGTTTTTGTTGTTTTATCTGTTTCTATAATCTAATACAAATTTTTTTATATGAAAAAAATTGATTTTTTAAAATTAACGTTGAAGGTTTATTTGTAAAATATTGGTCATCATCATCATCATCAGCCTATATAAGTCGATTGCTGGACATAGGCCTCCCCGAATGAGCACCATAGCGCCCTGTCTTCAGCTTGCCGCATCCAGAATTTGGATCCAAATATTGTTCACAGATAGGATATTTGCAAGCCTATATCTATAAATTCAAAATTTCTAAAGAACTCATGTATTCCTGACTCTACATGCCTTCAAGAAGACATCATCATAACTAGCTCAGAGCCCTACATCTTCACATGCCATTAAATAATGCTTTTAACACTTCTACCTATTGTTGACTCTACTAATAGAGGACCCAACACAGTTTAGTAGCAATCCAGTAGCGTAACGAGAATTACGAAAAATTAATTTATAAAATTATTTAGGTACGTTATCTATTATATATTGACGACCTCTGTGGCGCAGCGGGCGAAGGTCCACCTGCGACGTAGGAGGTTGCGGGTTCGATTCCCGCCTCGGGACAAATGTTTATACGATCTGCAGATATTTGTTCATGGTGTTCTTGATGTTTTCTATGTTTAAAAAAATATCTACTTATGTAGAGTATTTATATTATGTATATCAGTTATCTAGTACCCATAACACAAGCTCTGCTTAGCTTGGGGCTAGATAATGCTGTGTGAATTGTCCAGCATTATTTATTTCGACGACCTCCGTAGCGCAGCGGGCGAAGGTCCGCCTGCGATGCAGGAGGTTGCGGGTTCGATTCCCGCCTCGGAACAAATTTGTGTACGATCTGCAGAAATTTGTTCCGTTGGTCTGGGTGTTTTCTATGTATAATAAAAAAAAAAATCTATCTATGTAGTGTATTGTATTAAGTATATCAGTTATCTAGTACCCATAACACAAGCTCTGCTTAGCTTGTGGCTAGATAATGCTCTGTAAATTGTCCAGGATTATTTATTTATTTCCATATTCATACCAAGATTATAAATACAAAGAAAAAGGTCGTATCAGATCTACGCGAAGTTTGGTACCCACAGCGGTAGCAGTAAATGTCGCGTGAACCGTAGTCTTCCGAACACGTTTTATTGTACCGGTAGAGAATACCGCGAACCTACTGAACTTCACCAGAATGGACCTACGCGTCCTAGTGGGGACACTCACCTGTCCACTGAACAAACACCTCTTCACCATCGGAGCAACAGACAGCCCTCTCTGCAGGGGGTATCTTAGAGAAGAAGAATCAGCTGCCCACGTAGACCTGGAATGCGAGGGAGTAACAGCGCAACGACACGAAATCCTCGACCACCCGAGGTCACTCCGCGAAGCCTGTGAAGATCCAAGGAAGATTCTGCGCTTCTGGACGGAGTTAGGCTGGTTACACTAGCAAAACAAAACACGCACTGGACCAACCTGAGTCTCAGTGCGGATACAAGAGTACACACCCAGAAACCAACCAACCAAGGTCTACTATAGTGTAGCAGTGTTACCAGATAAAATTTATACACTACCGTGTTGACAGGCTAAAAATACGATGTTTCAGCTCCAAATTACCGTGGATAGATTTAAAAAATACCATGTAAATTACCGTGCAAAGTAAAGAGAAAATGCTATGATTTTTAAATATAATTTATTTAAAATTGTCTTAATCATCTAAAATAACAACTTCTCGCTCCTATATGGCTGCAGTTATTTTCTAACATATCTATGATGGTATAAAATCCACACAGCTCGTTCCACTCCGGTGTATAAGATCGAGCAAGAAAGGTTTTTGTAATTAACTTATTTCTTTTCTTTGTTTCATTCACTTGACTAAATAGTCTTTCACAAGACCCATTAGAATGTGGTAATGACAGGATACTCAACAAAAATAAAATTAATCCTTCATAATTATTAACATATTGTCTGTCAAGGTAATTCATAATTAAAAAATACCCTAGAAAATGACACGGTAGTGAAACATTACCGTAGACCGTATTTCAGCCAAAAATACCGTGCATCTACGTTAATTACCGTGTACCTGGTAACGCTGTAGTGTAGATCTTCTTCTTCTTCTTATAGTGAGAGGATGACCGCCGACTTTCAGTAATGGAGAGGCCATTTCTGAAGGTCGGCGGTCATCCTCTTGAATTTTTCCTTATCCAGGGCTAGCCTGAATAGGTCTTCTGCCTTCTTGATGCCAGTCCATTGCCTTATGTTGAGCAGCCAGGAAGTCTTCCTCCGACCAACTGCTCTTTTACCCTGTATCTTCCCCATCATGATCACTTGCAGCAGTTGGTATCGATCATGTGGTAAGACATGCAGGAGATAGGCAACTTTTCTCTGTTTGATGGTTCTTCCCAGGTTAGGTCTTTTGACTCCTATTCGATGTGTTTGGTGGCCAAGTAATACTTAGCCACCATACACATTGGCCTACTAAAGTGTAGATGTTACCACCCGCGCGACGTGGACGCGCCAAGCAGGAATTACCCAAGTGAGAGATAGAGAATGGTCTCTATTCTCCAGGGGCCGCCGGTTAATGGTCGTGTTTGATTCCCGACGAAGGGCATAGTGTAGATACTGTTCATTAATGTGTTGTGTGTGACCGTAGGTAATGTTGACTTGCCGTCTCTGCTTGGCTGCCCGAGGACGCTACCGGTCTTACAAATTATCGGCTGGTTGGTAAACGAACGGCGAACATGAGATGGTTATGATGTAATAGCGTGTGGACCCCTATGAGGTCCTGTTCAAATACATTTATTTAGAACATACGACGACTTCCGTGGCGCAGCGGGCGAAGGTCCGCCTGCGACGCAGGAGGTTGCGGGTTCGATCCCCGCCTCGGAACAAATTTGTGTACGATCTGCAGAAATTTGTTCCGTTGGTCTGGGTGTTTTCTATGTATACTAAAAATATCTATCTATGTAATGTATTGTATTAAGTATATCAGTTATCTAGTACCCATAACACAAGCTCTGCTTAGCTTGGGGCTAGATAATGTTGTGTGAATTGTCCAGCATTTTTTTTTTTTTTTATACATAATAAGAATAATAGAATAAAACAACTATAACTAGTGTATACACTTATATTTGTTTTAAGTAAATCTTCTGTAGGTAAATTATGGATCTATGTATGTAAAAAAGTTAAAAAACATCACAAAAATAAAAATAATCCGTAAGTACCGGAATGTGCTAACCAACTACACCACGAGGTCGAGTTGGTTAGCACATTCCGGTACTTACGGAAGGATGCGGGTTCGAGTCCCGCCGAAGTCATAAATTTTTGCGATGTTATTTAATTTCTTAGAAATTTGCCAGAGTGTGAGGCTTACGCACTATAAAAACAAAAACTTTATGTATGTAAAATTGTCTATATAATGTTTATATGTAGGTATGTATTTTATTCATAAAACTTCCTGTAATATGTGAACGACCAACTCTTTATTACTTATATCTTTTGTTAGTAATAAGGTTGTCTAGAAGATATTTCCTTAAGCAATAAGGCCGCCTAGTGTACGTTTTAATTTTTTTATTTTATTTGGATATCACACTTATATTATAAATGCGAAAGTTTGGATGGATAGATGAATGGATGTTTGTTACCTCTTCGCGCCAAAACTACTGAACGGATCGGACTGAAATTTTGCATACAAGTAATTCTAATCCTGGAATCAAATATAGGCTACTTTTTATCCCATAAATCAGTTTCCATGGGATAGAAATCACCTTTAAACGTTTCCATAGGAACAACGCGTGCGAAGCCTCGGGCATAAACTAGTAACTTATATTATATATTTTGTGTATACAATAAAGTGTTCATTCATTCATTCATACCGAAATAGAAACCGAAATAGAACCTATTAGAAGTTTTATAAGATCTTATGTCATTGTGTTATTTAATGTGTCTTTTAAACATAGTTTTGTTGATAATAAAGTATACTTTTTAGGCGACATCGAAAAAAGGAGTAAATCGCAAAACCCTTACAAAAACCAAACTTCACGATGACGTCTCGACGTTATCGTCAAACGTACTCAGGGCTTAGTTCTTGTTGAAGTCCTGAAGGTACCAAAACAACAACTACTCGCTTAAATAAGGTTCAACACTAACCCTAGGTTCGAGATCACACTTCGCTCGATTAAAAGCCCTTGTATTCATCGGCGTGATTTCTAACGATGTAACTCTGCACTAACGATAGCAACCTCCGCGCAACCTGTCAAAACATAGGGGTAACTCGACACCGCTGTATACAGAGTGATGTTTTTCAGACACTATTTTAAATGTTTTAACTTACTATGCACCTTAAAATGGCTAGCGAGCTAAAGTGGTTGCACTTTAAATAATTTATAGCCTGCTGGGCATTTGAAGGTTTTTATTTTAAACTAGTTTATGCCCGCGGCTTCGCACGCGTTGTTTCTATGGAAACGTTTAAAGGTGATTTCTATCCCATGGGAACTGATTTATGGGATAAAAAGTAGCCTATGTGTGATTCCAGGATTAGAATTACCTGTGTGCAAAATTTCAGCCCGATCCGTTCAGTAGTTTTGGCGTGAAGAGGTAACAAACATCCATCCATTCAAACTTTCGCATTTATAATATTAGTGTGATGTGATGTGATAAAATAATGCAACACAAAATATTTGTAACGTGTGTGTGCGCGCGGCACATTTTCGCCTTTTAAAGATATGAAGACAGGTTCATTAAAATTTGACTTTCCTAACAGTTGCTTACTAGATTTAACCAAAAATATGACGCTAGACATGTTTTGTCTATTTTCTCATGTCCCAAGAGCTACATAGTAAATATTAAGTGAAAAGGTTTAATTTTATGTCACAATATATTAAACCAATAAAAGACAAACAAACAAATCAAGACAAAGCAGTGAGAGCAAAATGCGGCATCACTCCGGTTTTATTTTTTATGAGCCCCTATGGAAGGGAACGGGGGAGGTCTTTGACCAACATCGGGACACCACTGCTGCCAAAGGCCTCCACCCTTCCCTTCCCTCCTTCCACACATCTCAATAACATCAATTAAGTTTACGCTGATAAATTACCTATTTAAAGTTTATTATTACTATTTTTGGAGCAACCTGTATATAAAAATGTGAGTGAGTATGACACGCATCCTGTGGGTTGGACAAGAAGCCTATGCTTGGCGAATATGGAGAGAACTTTACTTTTGAGAAGGATTTTTATGAATTTCTGCATCGTTATTTCTAGATTCCGATCGTCTATTTGTCACGGACTTTGTAAACGAGGATGTAAAGAATAGGTTGGCTTCAGAGGTTTTTGTTGTTTTAAATAATTTCAAAAAATCAAATAATATCTGCGCTATTCAGCGACGTAATGCTGCAAGCATTATGGGCACTTTGTACCGGGAATGGTCAGGGGCGGGTTATTTAATGACTAATTTTTATGTTGTATACATATGTACTTTATGACACTTAATTGGCTGTAACTATACAATAACACAGTTTTAATTTATAAGTTATCGAAATAAAAATATATTTCCATTCTTAAAGATATAATTTTTATGCAATTACAGAATAATATCTCAAAATTTTTTGGGATATTATTTGATTTCTTAGAAATTACCCAGGCTTACGCACTATAATAACAAAAACCTTAGAATTGAGTAAATCGACACCTGTCGTCAAACGAACTAAATGTAACTCTATTCTTTGAACAGGATAAACTTCAATGTTTCCCCTGTAGGTGGAGCTAACGGCGCTAGAGTCCGTGGGAAGTAGCAGAGATTTTCAACTCCTACGTCAATTGAGCTCTAAGTGTAGTTGGTTAGCATATTCCCGTACTGAGGGAATGATGCGGGTTCGAGTCCCGAGGAAGTCGAAAATTTTTGGGATAATTTGATTTCTTAGGATGGGTTCAACTTTGAGCACATTAATCAAACGCCCACACTACAAAAACGTCCATTCGGATATGGGTTTAAAATCGTTATCTTTAGATATATTTTACACTGATAAAATGGCTTCCCATAAGCTTCCAACGAGTGGCACTCCTCACTGCGATCCCTAACCCGCATGTCGAGCGTGGGGATTATGGGCATTAACCCCCTATGAGATAAAAGGCCTGCGTCCAGCAGTGGACCAATACAGTCTGTTGAGGATACAGAGAGAATGGTACCTAATTAATTCACGATAACAAACCGGAGTCATGAAGTTGGCGGTGTTACACCCGTGCCTCGGAAAGCACGTTAAGCCGTTGGTCCTGCGCTTGGTCTACCGTCACATAAGATTATAAGAGTGGGGGAATAGAGAGTGCACATGTGTTTGCGCACACACTTGTGTACTATATATCCTGATGTTACTATCGAAATTTTATTTATGTATTAAAAAAAGTACTGACACTATTTTTACAGGGGCACCTAATGCAATAGTGTAAAAAAAAAATCAATAGAAACAATCATAGCATAAATTTACAAATATAGAATGAGTATTATCTGGTATTGTCCCGTATCCACACTAACCTACCTCTGGGATCGCGTGAGTGCCATATGGCTTCATCTCTTAGGATCTTAAGTGACGTATGTTATTACTGACTAGTGCCTGTCCCTGGTGTCACTCAATATCTAGCTACCTGCTAAATGGTAAGTAACCTAAATTTCTTTTTTCTTAATCCTTTGGTTTTGGAAATAGCGTGTTTGCGTTTAGTTGTAACACAACAGGCTATTTATTGAGTTAGCGCTGGGAGAACGTACCATATCTACTGAATTTTACTTATATCTATGTTATGGATAGTAATAGTGTCTTCCTAGCTGAGTTTTCAACCACGGCGGCCAACGGAGACTAGCCATAAGCGCAGAACATATCATAGTGCACAAGTGTGTGCAAGCAAATACAGGTGAACACTCATACACAGACCGGGGAGAAGTCCGACTCCGTTGGTCCACCATGACTATGCAAATAAGACTTCCTATTTAAAAAGTAGGGGTAAAGTGATCTTGAGTGGAGACCGCGACTCGGCAAACGTAGTGTAGGACGCTGCCGGCTGGGATGACGACCTGCGAAAGACTGCAAAATGATGCTGGATGCAGCAAGCTGAAGACAGGGCGCTATGGCGCTCATTAGGGGAGGCCTATGTCCAGCAGTGGACTAATATAGGCTGATGATGATGACTCAGGATCAGTAAATTAAGGTATGTCTTATGAAATGGACTTTAGTACTAAATAAATTAACCATAAACGTCATGGTAACAAAAAACATTTAACAAATCCAAATAAAAATCTCGATTAATTCACTCATTGCGTCAAAACAAAAAAATGTCTTCGTCGTGCTAAGGACCAATTACTAATAAAAAATAAGTATTTTGATACCGAAAAGGTTTTTATTATAAACTTTAATATCAAGGCAGTAAGGGTCAAATAAAGTGAAGTAGGAATGTGGCTTTTTCGTATCACAAAAACACGCATGGAACAATTTCGCACAATTAAATTGAAGAATAAAACCTCTTTTAGAACCAACTTTACTACCAACACTCCGAAAAAAATTAAAATAAAACTTCAGGTAAACTGGCACTTATTTCTTAGGCGGTAAGGTTGGTAATGAATAGAATGACATTTACGGCTTCGTTTTGTTATGTTGTTAAATTCGTTCGAAAAGCGAAAGAAATTTGTCCGCGATGCGGTGTTCTTTTTTCGAATTTTTACTTTTTTAAATTTTACCAACTGTTGGCGCAAAAAGTTTTTGACATTGTTTCTCGACGAACGGTCGAATTTGGCGCCAATTAATTCTTTAAATGTAGTGTAGTTGTTATTCAGAGGATTTGGTTTAGAAGGTGATGCAATTTAAAATTTAATAAATAAATTATTTACCCACATAGTTCCTTCATAAGAATAAAAGAGTTTGTATCACCTTAAAAATTGTGAATAAAAACATAAAATTGCTTAAAATTAATCAAAATCCACTTTTATAATTCAAAATTTTACACTTAAAGTACCTAGGTACTTACTTACCTTTAAAAAATAACGTTCTGATTTGAACATAATAATTATAAATAACAAATAAAAAGGAACTGAGATCTTGTCGATTACCTATTTGCGTCAGACAAGAACGAACATTTATTTAAAACTAGTTGTTTCCATGGAAACGTTTAAAGGCGATTTCTATCCCATGGGAACTGATTTATGGGATAAAAAGTATGCCTATGTTTGTTTCCAGGATTAGAATTATCTGTATGCAAAATTTTAGCCCGATCCGTTCATTAGTTTTGGCGTGCTGAGGTAACAACCATCCATCCAAACTTCCGCATTTATAATTTATTAGTGTGATACATAGTAAAAAGCCGTGGTGGTAGCGACTTGGCTTATGAATCGATATCTCCAACTCAGTCCGTGAATATCGTAAGAACCGACTAAAGGAACCAATCAGAGGAGAGGCAGCATCATTCTTCTGTGTATTTTAACACCACTACTGCGTTCTCCTGCCAAGCGTGGTGTTTATGTCAAAACTTGTTTGGGGAAGGCACGTCCAGGGCCGCAATCACGGTGCTGTAAGGCACGGAATTACTGCTCAAACGTTAGCAGTTGAAACGTTAGGGTGCGCGTTCACAGGCCGGCATCGGACAATCCACTATGGTCCCATCAATGATTTGACATAAAAGATCCGTACCGCGAGTAGCGGACTGTCGGCAATGCCGGCATGGATTCTTGAAGGCAACTTTTTCATTTCATGAGAATGACGTGTTTCGGAATGCCGATCAATGAACGCACTTGTCAGTGGATTGTCCGATGCCAGCCTATGAACGCGCACCCTAACGTTTCAACTGCTAAAGTTTGAGCCGTAAATGCCGTGCCTTACAACACCGTGATCGCAGCCCAGCAGTGGTCGTGCACATACGTCCACTGCTAAACGCTGCTGTGCTGATTTAATAAACCATTTTTCTTGATGCAACATTTTTCCTCTGTACCCAAACTACTCTACAAATCTGTGCGGTCTCAAAAATGTCCACCATTTGAGATGATTTAATCTAAATGATAAATTATGAAAAAAATTCAATTGATTATTTAGCATCGGCGATACCAATCGTTTAACTTTAATTGATAATTATTTAGTTAACCCGTTGATTGTATCAAGTTTTATTTATTGGTGCGACGCTTTTAGGTATTTTTGTTACTTTTAAAGAGGTTTTAGGGTTCTGTAGAAGTCGAAAGAAAGCCATAACTAAGTGTCAGGTGTAGAAAAAAGTAAACTCTTTTCCAACTAATGGTCAGGTGCTGGTCGATTCCGATGTAATCGTTAGTGTATATTTTTATTTTTTATTAGCTTTTTGTGGATTTCGTATCACTGCGGCCATGTTAGGCCCATTGTGATCGCCACCTTGTGTGTTCCGCCTCGAAGCAACGGCGTTCACAGTTCGCCACTAACCCTTGCAGCTGCTAGGAACTGTAGGATTCTCTTCGGGGTGGAGTCTCTTAGCTCGTCTGGACTAAGCAGGTGCTTGCCCAGATGGATGCTACGTTTTTGCACCAGTGTGCTCCGCAATCTCCTAAAAGATGGAGAGGCGTTTCCTCCTCACAGCCTGCAGGATTGTGTGTCGTGTTCGAGTTGGTTAGTGTATCACTTATATTATTTTCGCCGCTCATTGCTTCATTTTCTTTTGTGTCTTATCCATATAAACAAAAATTAATCCCTATTACCCTTGGTCACGGCTTCACGCGTGAACGGCTAGACCAATTTCGCCAATTCTTTTTTGTTGTGTTTATAATTGTCAGGAGACGGTATCATGAAAAAAATTTAGGAAAGTTGGAAACATAAATTTCCGACGAAGCCGCGGGGTAGAGCTGGTTCATAATAAAAATAAAACTACTAAGCAGCGATAATAGTATGAGTGATATATTCACGAATAGATCTGAATCGACTAACTGTCCGTTTTTGCGTATTATTTGCAATCATATTACGCACACCTTTATGTATTATCTAGCTAGATAGATAGATTATATAAAAAATAATAAATGAAGACAAAACAAGAAATTATAGATGACATAAAAAAACAAACATAGATAGAATAATAATATACTTTATTTCAAAAAAGATGGGCATGGGTGAGCATAGTATTCTCTACTTGCTAACCTTTGGGTAGTGTGGACAACAATTTAGTAGGTAGTGCTGAGTCTATTATTTATTATTAGTACACAGGAAACACGAGTACAAGAAATTAAGTACATTTACGTTAATCTAAAATCCTTAATTAGGATATGTATAGGTACATGATGAGTATGATGATTGGAGTTACCATGCTCACGATAACCGATATCCAGCATATTTGTAGGCTACGGAACCACTGGTTTCTCAATGACTTGTCCGCTTTTATTGTAAGCAGTTTTTGTAAAATTCCGGTAAACGAAGGTATTTTTCAAGGTGTTTATCTTAAAATCTAGATTAAAGGGCGGGAAAGTCTTAAATAAACGTAATTAATTGGAAAGGATGGGCTTAAATTGCTTTAGTAAGAGTAGATCTTAAAAAGAATTAAAAGTAACCTAACCTACCACCGAAGAGATTGGTGGGAAAATGGTTAAGATTGCCATGCTCAACTGTGGGTTGAACTGAGTTACCCAAACATACGACCTGCCATGGTATGGTACCGCTTTCAACTGTCAATTTGGTAATTTTTGAGCTAAAAGTAGCTTTAGGGTTTTCAAGAAGTTTTTAATAGGATTTCCTAACATTTCTTACCTACGCAAGTTCATTACAAAATTTAATATATTATTATTACTAGCTGGTGCCCGCGACTTCTTCTGCGCAGGATTAGTATTTCGAGTAGCTTACATTAGCGTGGCGTAGAAAAGAACTAATATATGACATTAAAATTATCACATATATGTACTGTGGCGGGCTTTTTTGTAGGACTATTTAAGAAAAACATTTCCATCATACATTACATATGTGTAACTCTAGCGGTTTTGACAGCGCACGCCAGAATAGCTCGCAGATGGTAGATTTTTTCCTAGTTACTTGACACTTATCGTCATATTTTGGACAATTCACACAAAATCTTTAAAAATTGTAACCTATGTGTTATTCTGGATGTATAAGCTATATTATTGTATAGTTTCATTAAAATCCATTCCGTAGTTTTTACGTGAAAGAGTAACAAACGTCCATCCATCCATACTTATTAACTTTCGCGTTTATAATATTAGAGAGTTTATAATTTATGATACTAGTAGGATGTAAAATTATTATAAATTCGAAAGTAACTCTATCTGTCCATCTGTCTGTCTCTTTGTGTTACCTTTTCACGCCTTAGCGGCTGAACAGACTACAATGGTAGTACTTATTTGACATTGTAATGAAATTTGGCAGGGAGGTTAATGGTATGTATATTATATATAAACTCTGTTTCAAAAGGCAGATATTTTTTGAATTTATAAATTTTTCTTTTATTAGAAAATACAAAAAAAAAAATAAGTACCTACATTAATTATTGTTTCTGTATTAAAATAATAGTTATAATATTGATTTCTTACAAAAATCAAATTTATAACCATAAATCCATTACTAAGCTGTCATTTGCGTTTTGTTATTCCAAGTCTGATGCGTTTTTGTTATACCGCGTTTTATAGTTCACTTCACTTTTTATTTGAATGGGCAATGGCTCCATAATTACATTATGATTGTTAATTATTTATTTAATAGGATTAGTTATGATATTGATTTCTTACAAAAATCAAATTGTCATCCATACGTCCATTACATAGCTGTCATTTGCGTTTTGTTATTACAAGTCTAATTCTTTTTGTTATACCACGTTTTATAGTGATTCACGTTTTATGTCAAGTCACACGGGAACGCTGTCAAACGGGATAAACAGTATCCTATGTCCGTCTTCTGGCTCTAAGCTACCTATACCTACCCACCAATTTTCAGCCATATCGGTACAGCCGGTCTTGAGTTTTAAATAGTCTAACTACCACGACTTTCTTTTATATATATAAATAGATATGTCCGGGGATGGACATATACAACTTAAAAACGTGTACAAAGCCGCGGGAGGCAGCTAGTGCATGATAAATGAATCTACCAGTAGGAATAGTGGTTTGTTTAGATTTCACTCAAATGAAATGTAAACATTTCTCACGTGATGTGTAATATCATTTACACATTGGTTGATTCAAGATTGAAGACGTGGAGTAGGGGCGCTACGTTCTTATAGAGAGACAAATTATGTAGAGATTATGTAGGTACAAAATATGTAGCGATAAAATATGTAGCGACAAAATATGTAGCGACAAAATATGTAGAGACAAAATATGTAGCGACAAAATACGTAGAGACAAAATATGTAGGTAGCGACAAAATATGTAGGGACAAAATATGTAGACAAAATATGTAGCGACAGAATATGTAGAGAAAAAAAAGGTAGAGACAAAATAAAAAAAATTATTATTATTATTAAACTAACTGCAGACTGTTGCAAACAATCTACAGGCAGCTCAACTAATCCATATGAATACCAGTCGTCGCGTCCCCAAGACGCTGGCTGCATTGCCCCGCTGTATGGCAATGCTGATGCGCTGTGCCAGATACTCACCAGCTCTCGGGTCACGCGTCGCTTCGACCAGACTCTCAGATATTTTTTTTAATTTTTCGTGTTTAGTCATTCCAGTATTCATTTTAGTATTAAACATACTTGCGCCTCCTAAGTACATGTTGCGTATGGCGTCTACACACCAAAGTCGGTGGGTTGGTGTATGAATATTGGTATGTAGGCAGCTGACAGTATTTTGAATACTTGTCGGCAGACTATTTGAGTACATAGAGATAAGCCTATCTATAAATGAACGCCGATTGTATGACGTTTAGTGGAGGGGGCGGACATTTTTAGAATGGTTCATCCCATTTCTGTAATTTAGTAATTTAGTACCTATAAAAAACCTCCATGTTCTGTGTTTAGTTTTCCTTGTTTTTTATTGTAAGTAGGTACTTATGTGTGTGTTGAAAAAAATGTTATTATATTCTATTTATGAGTAGAACACTTTACATACATTCGTCTCTATAAAACCTTCCCACCTCCACCCATCTCCCCGCCATACTGCAATATAATCTGATTCCTCGAACTCCTAAATACGAAAATAGAGCGCCGAGCAGTCTGTCCGTACGTCCGGCGTTATTTGTGGAAACGCGAATTCAGAGAATTCAGATAAATGTTAATCTGTCATAAAATGGCGCCGCATAAATTTAATGTGGTATTATTATTTCTGCTTCCTAGTTAATAAATAAATATTATTTAGGCACCAGCGGTGAATCTATTTGACTTTAGTAACGTCTCCTTTTCAACCGAGGAGGTTCTCAAGTCGACGTGTATATATTTTGTTATGTATGACCACGCATAACTTTTTACAGATTAGTCCCTTAAAAGTCCCTATGTATAATAAAAAAATATCTATCTATTGTAGTATATTGTATTAAGTATATCAGTTATCTAGTACCCATAACACAAGCTCTGCTTAGCTTGGGGCTAGATAATGCTGTGTGAATTGTCCAACATTATTTATTATTATTTATTCAATTAATGTGATACACGTAGGTGACCTACTTTTACTAGTTTTTCTAAAAGAAAGTGCAAAGATAAATATTTTTTTTGCAAAAGCATTTAAAAACTTTCACTTGAGCCATTTACCGTTTGGCCATTTATTAATAGATTATCTAGTTCAGTTAGGTATTCCTACTTTTAATATAGCAACAAAAAATAAACTTAAGTGTACCATAAAGACTTAAAGATTTAGGTAGTACTTGACAGATACCCTACTGAGTAGTATAACCTACTCAGGTTTACAGCCTTAAAAATATATTTAATCCATTATTTGATTCGAAAAGAAAAAAAAATGTCCTTGGTCCATGCTGAATGAGCGTGCGAAGTAAAATAAAATTTGACCCTGGCAACATTTTATTTTTATTCTCAAAATACTGGCCAAAAGGACTCGAATTCAAGCTGTTAAGAAATAAAACCTCTTCTGAGAGAGAAAAATGCCAGTGTGGGACTGATTTGAAAAACGAATATTTATTATCTACGGTCTGCGACTAAAGTCAAAGAGTATGGATATGTGTGAACAAAATAATGTCTCAGTTCAAACTACATTGGTACTTACAATACCTACTCATAGATAATAATGTAAAATCTGTAGATATGGTACATATGTTCTCCCAGTGTTCCCAGATACTCATTAACAGCTGGTGAGTATCTGGCACAGCGCATCAGCATTGCCATTCAGCGGGGCAATGCAGCCAGCGCCTGGGGGACGCTTCCTACTGGTATTGTTATGGATCAGTTGAGCTATATATAGATTATTTGCAACGGTCGGCAGTTAGCCCAATTGCTTATACTCGTTCTAATTTGTTTTTATTAATTGATTGTAATTTTCTTTATCAATAAAGGTCTTAGCCATACCCACAAATCTAAATGTTCTATAGTTTGCTATTTACTACTCTGAGCTTGACTATTCCGCCGTGACAATATAACAAAGGTTCTTTTTTCAAATCTTTTGTTTAAAAGTAGAATATTTTCGTTTTCGAGCGCATTCTTTTTGCTCGCACTCAGATGTTTGACACGGGAAACGAATGTAGGTAGCTTCGCAAGGAGTTTTTTATTTTTGTCTAACTCTGTCTAAGGAATTTAAGACGACTACACAAAATTGGGTTTTTAAGCGAAATATATTTTTTTTGGCCTTAAAACTGATAACTTTTTGTAGAGTATGTTAGGTACCTACCTATGCATCATTATAACTTTGTCAAGAGCTGTTTGAAATTAACCGGCAAAAGACCACAATGGTGCGTTGAATGAGATGAACAGACTGTATAAATTATCCAGAGATAAAGTAGAACATAAATAACTAGTAAAAAATATTATAAAACAATCTTACTTATATATTTTATATTTTAAAACGAGCTTACATAAATAAATGCGCTAAAAGAATAAAATAAAATTTCCGTTAAAACTTTTACTTTCAACTTATAACAACATTACTCAATTTATATGATATAAAGGCTTGTCGAAAGATTTACCTGTGTAGATAAACAAGTAAATTAAATAACATAATCTGATTGATTTTAATTTTTAAAATTTTCAAAATATGCAGTCTACTTCTAATTAATAGCTAGTTTTAAAAAAACTTTTGTAGGTACTATTTTTTTTTAATCTGTTAGTATTTTTTATACAGGGTTTTAAATAATTTTGTCACCCTTATGAGTCTTACATTACAATCCGATTGTGATCTTTCTTTAACAACTGCACGATATATTTCTATCAGCACCCTGGCATCCAGGGACACTGGTTCTGAGAGGATGCTGTTGCAACCTCCTACCTTCCTGAAGATATGATGACATCTTTTACGAATTTCTTCGCCCCACACACATTCCATTAAAATCTGGTAAATTAATTAAATTAATATTTTATCCAACATAATACCCATGATAAAATATGAAACTGTTCGTTTATAGTTTAAGGTCATATTGGGATAAGAATAAGAATATTAACTGTAAAAATTATATGTAATTCATCAAACTTATTATAAATAATCATAGATGTAACATTAAAGCAATTTACAGCTGACTCGTTACATTATATAGGTACATAATACAGATCATAAAAATATAACAAGAAAATACCTACCTAAAAAGAAGGTACCTACCTATGTAGATAAATAAACAAGATCCGTCTAGTGCGAGTGTAACTCGCGCGCCGAGGGTTACCAAAACAACCGGTTAGAGACTTCGCAATTTAACGAATACCTAAGAATAGAAGGTACCAACCTACATTTCAGATGGATCTCTCTGCATGCTTCGGTTAAAGTGGGTAATGGTAAATTTGTCAACTTTTTTCAAAATATTTCCAAAAATATGAAACCTACAGAAATTTGAAAAACTTTTTTATATATCCAAATTTATACCTTTTATTTGATACCCCACTCGGTGGGCTCCCCTTTTGAAAATTCCTTTTTGAGCATTTTTCAAAAAGTATTCATTTTACAGACTTCTCTATATTTTTTTTGTAAAAAAAAGATTCATATCTACAAACGTTCCATACATTTTAAATGGATCGCTCTGCAAACTTCGGAGATAGGGGGGGGGAATGGGTATTATTTCGACTTTTTTCAAAATACATATTTCAAAAAGCATGCAACCTACAGAAATTCAAAAACTGTTTTGAAATGTCCAAACCGATACTTTTCATTTGGTACCCCACTCGGTGAGGTAGCCCCCCCTTTTGAAAATAATAACCCCTTTTTTGACCATTTTTCAAAAGTGTTTTTTTTCAAACTTTTCTATATTTTTCGTGCAAAATATAGATCCATATCTACAAACGCTCCAGACATTTTATATGGATCGCTCTGCAATCTTCGGAGATAGGAGGGGGAATGGGTATTTTTTAGATTTTTTTCGAAATATTTTAAAAAGTATGAAAGCTACAAAAATTTTAAAAACTATTTTGAAATATGCAAACTGATACCTTTCATTTGATTCCCCACATGACCCTGTAGGTATCTTTTAAAATTTCGGCATCACAATTTGTATGGAAAATATTCATTTTCATTTTTCATTTATTTTCATTTAATTTTCTTTAAATCTGTACAGGCGCACAAAATGTATAATTATTTTATATTTCAAGTTGATAGCTGCAGTAATTGCTGAGTTAAATAAATAATAAATAAATAATTATAAAAATAAATTCACACAGCATTATCTAGCCCCAAGCTAAGCAGAGCTTGTGTTATGGGTACTAGATAACTGATATACTTAATACAATACACTACATAGATAGATATTTTTTTTATTATACATAGAACACATCCAGAACACCCTGAACAAATATCCGCAGATCTTACAAAAATTTGTCCCGAGGCGGGAATCGAACCCGCAACCTCCTGCGTCGCAGGCGGACCTTCGCTCGCTGCGCCACTGAGGTCGTCCAGAGATACAACACCGAAGTAAAACATTCAGTTAGATGGAACAAGATAAAAGGTACTTAACTTAAATTACCCCTTAGACCATTTTCCCAAAAAAGTTTTCGAACCTGAGATTCTAAGAATCATAGTTACTAATATTATAAATGCGAAAGTTTGGATGTTTAGATGTATGAATGGAAATTTGTTACCTCTTCACGCCAAAACTACTAGTCTAATCCTGGAATCAAACATAGGCTACTTTTTATACCATAAATCAGTTCCCATTGGATAGAAATCACTTTTAAACGTTTCCATAGAAACGACGCGTGCGAAGCCGCGGGCATAAACTAGTCAACAACAAAATCTCACAATTTAATTTAAAACGGTCTGACAACTTGGTGCAGAAAGATGAGATTTTGCGAATATTGAAAATGATTCAAAAGTTTTGGCATTTTGATTATTATTACCATTTGCAATATCAATAACCAACGTGTGGTCGGCTCACCACTGGCAATATTGAAAGAGTGTTATTGGGCTGTCAAAACCTTTTCAATATTATTTTCGGTGTGGATTTCATTCATAAAATAAATAAGACATGTCTTTGATAATTTATTTTTGTGTTGTTTCTTTATACGTTTAAAGGTGATTTCTATCCCATGGGAACTGATTTATGGAATAAAAAGTAAAGAAAGAAAGAAAATTATTTATTAAACACTACAGTACACTAATAATGAATTAAAATAAAAGACTACTTAGTAACACATACCTACAAAAAAACAAGTGAACAAGACTAACACAATACAATACGTAGGTACCTTAACATAAGGACCTATCTACCTATTGGGTTGGTACTAAGTAGCCCACTCAGCAAGCCGACGAGCGCGTGTGTGTATGTCTAATAGGGCCTGACTCAGCTTGTTGCTCAAACACAAAAAACCTAGGGTAGGTATTTTGTGAAGGAGCGCTGGTTTTCAGTCAGGACCAGGTAGGGTAGGATGACAGACACAAGTAGCCTATGTTTGATTCCAGGATTAGAATTACCTGTGTGCAATTTCAGCCCTATCCGATCAGTAGTTTTGGCGAGAAGAGGTAACAAACATCCATCCATCCATCCAAACTTTCGCATTTATAATATTAGTGTGATAAATAGGACCTGATTGGCAGGCCTCGTGAAGGCTGTTAAACATAGCATTTTATCTGGGCCTGGAAAAATACATCTGAGTATAATAAATAATTAAGTTTTGTACTACTTTTCAATAGTTAGTAGATACTTTTTAACAGTTAGTAGTTAGTAGATACCCGTAACTCAGTTCTATCAGTTCTACTTAGATTGGGGCTAGATGATGCTGCTTGAATTGTCCAACATTATTTATTATATATTTTATTTTATTTATATTCATATTTAGAAGTATTATGGTGCCGGTATGTTCCCATATTTTTGGTTGTGATAATGATCGGTATGTCCTCATTAGTTGCCAGTTTGCAACGCGCCCCTCATAGAAAGGTTACTACTAGTTGCCGGTGAGCAACGCTCCTGTACCTTATCTAATATCGCACTATGTAGACCCACATCATCTAAGTTATCTGACATGCCACTGTGGTGTATGTTCATACTGCGGGCCCTTGACTTCAACTTGAAAATTTGAATATAAGAAGAACGCACTCCTTAGAATGCCTTGAAAGTTCCCGTAAGTAACCGTTGTTTGACTTTCGTTGCCGGTATGCAACGCTCGCTTGTGATGGGAAGGTTGACGTTGGTTGCCCGTATGCAACGCTCCTGTACCTTATCTAATATCGCACTATGTAGACCCACATCAACTGAGTCGGCTGACATGCCACTGTTGTGTACGTTCATACTACGACAACTTGAATTCATCTAAAATGATCTGAGCCGGTCGAAGCGACGCGTGACCCGAGAGCTGGTCAGTATCTGGCACAGCGCATCAGCATTGCCTTACAGCGGGGCAATACAGCCAGCGGGGACGTGACGACTGGTATTGATAAGGATCAGTTGAGCTACCTGTAGATTATTTGCAACAGTCTGCAGTAGCTCAGTTCAAAAGTTTTTATAAATTTTAATAAATATTGGACAGCTCCAAACTCAAATCATGGTTAATATCCCATTGTAAATGTATTTAGTGTTAATAACCAGTTAACTAATAGCTAACTAATCTTTTAAGCCCATCATGATGCTGGACAATTCACACAGCCAGCGTTACTTAGCCCCAAGCTAAGCACAGCTTGTGTTATGGATACTAGATAACTGATATACTTAATACAATACACTACATAGATAGATATTTTTTATTATACATAGAAAACATCCAGAACACTCTGAACAAATATCTGTGGATCTTACAAACATTTGTCCCGAGGCGGGAATCGAACCCAAACTTCCTGTGTCGCAGGCGGACCTTCGCCCGCCGCGCCACGGAGGAACTGTGTCCAACATTTATTTTTTTAAACCCCCGACGTAAATAGAGACGGGTGTTATAAGTCTGTGGTATCGTAGCTCCCAAACGGATGAACCGATTTTCGTGTAGTTATTTTGTGTCATAGATATTTTTATCTCGAGTGTTCTTCGTCATGTTTCATGAAAATCTGTCGGGGGGTTTTTAAACTTTTTAATTTTGTTCTTGTTTTGCTTGAAGAAGTATCCTATTCTGTACAGCATCACCAAGACCTTTTGTTGTCAAAAAGAAAACATGACACATGGCCCTTTAAACGTCACGAACTGTCAAAACACAAAATAAGGATTATTTAATCTGACTTTCATATAGCTTCTGCAGAGTAATCAATTTTCGTAGAAACTTCTGATATAATTTATTGAAGCCATTTTAGGAATACCGATTAAAGTTACGTAATAATTAGGTAAATCTCGGGTTGGTTTCATAGAAAATGCCTACCTAAAGCCAGGTATTGGCCGGTGTTACGTGGTACCTATTAGTGAGTGTATCACTACTATTGTTGATGATGGGTCATTTACACTTTTGTTTCTTATTAGTAACTAGCTGCTGCCCGCGGCTTCGCCTGCGTAGTTCCCGTTCCCGTGGTAATTCCGGGATAAAACATAGCCTATGTCCGTCTCCTGGTTCTAAGCTGCCTCCCCACCAATTTTCAGCCAAATCGGTTCAGCCGTTCTTGAGTTATAAATAGTGTAACTAACACGACTTTCTTTTATATATATAGATCACAAGAAAAAAAATAATTAAAAAGCCCCCGACTGATTTTCATGAAACATAGCTATGAACACTCGGGATAAAAAAACTATGACACAAAAAACTAAACGAATATAGGTTCATTCGTTTGGTAGCTACGATACCACAGACAGATACACAGATACACATACAGACACGATAAACTTATTACACCCTTTTGCGTCGAGGGTTAAAAATACAGCCAATGACCGGAAAAATAGTACATAATATGTCGATTATAAGTACCTACTAGGTACATCTGAATAAATATTCAGGGGTCTTTATTTACTTTAATTTTGTGTAAGCCTGTTGTAACCTCGGGAAATATAGGTACATTACGAATTTACGATGTACCATTCGCAGCGAACATGATATGTTACGCTATGTGCGCACAAATCAGTCATAATTCGTGGACACCGCTCGGCGTCTCGCTGTCAACAAAGCGCGCGCGAAGTTTAGCCAACCGCACGAACTTTTGTCGCGATAAAACCCTTTGATGTCCGGCAGTTTACCGACAGCGTCGAGAAGGGCATTTGTTGTCGCGATGATGATTCGCGATAGGACGAACTTCTTGGCCAGACTTGTCGCGATAGCGCAAATCTTCACGTTATCGGATAGTGTAGTCGTAGCATAAAATCCGTCTCGTTGCAACCGTACTTCCGTTCGCTTTCTTTCCCTCTTTCCTTCCTTCTTCCGGTACTGACGGTACTGCCGGCAAGAATGAAACGCAGATCAGTACCTTTTTTAGGGTTTTGATGATCGAAGATCGGTTTCAAAACCCATATGGTCTCGCTTTGTCTGTCCTTTTTTCCCTCCTTAATAACTCAAAAACTACTGCAGCTATCAACTTGAAATTTAAATTATTAATACATTTCGTGCGCCTGTACAGATTTAGAGAAAAATAAATGAAAATGAATGAAAAATGAAAATGAATATTTTCCATACAAATTGTGATGCCGAAATTTTAAAAGATCTACAAAGTCATATGGGGTATCAAATGAAAGGTATCATTTTGTACATTTCAAAATATTTTTTGAAATTTTTGTAGGTTTTTTGAAAATATTTCGAAAAAAGTCGAAAAAATACCCATTCCCCCCCCCCCCCCCCCCTATCTCCGAAGATTGCAGAGCGATCCATGTAAAATGTATGGAGCGTTTATAGACATTGATCTATATTTTACAGGAAAATATAGAGAAGTTTGAAAAAAACACATTTTGAAAAATGGTCAAAAAGGGGGGGAATAATTTTCAAAAGGGGGAGCTATCTCACCGAGTGGGGTATCAAATGAAAGGTATTGATTTGTAAGTTTCAAAACAGTTTTTCAAATTTCTGTAGGTTTCATACTTTTTGAAATATTTTGAAAAAAGTCGAAAAAATACCCATTCCCCCCCCCTATCTCCGAAGTTTGCCGAGCGATTCATTTAAAATGTATGAAGCGTTTGTAGATATGGATCTATATTTTACAGGAAAAATATAGAGAAGTCTGTAAAAAGAACACTTTTTGAAAAATGGTCAAAAAGGAATAATTTTCAAAAGGGGGGTTACCCCACCAAGTGGGGTATCAAATGAAAGGTATCGGTTTGGACATTTGAAAACAGTTTTTAAAATTTCTGTAACTTTCATACTTTTTGAAATATTTCGAAAAAAGTCGAAAAATTTACCATTACCCATCTTAACCGAAGCATGCATAGAGATCCATCTGAAATGAAGGTTGGTACCTACTATTCTTAGGTATTCGTTAAACTGCGGAGTCTCTAACCGGTACTTTTGTGGTACATATTTGTTGACAAACGTTCAAAACCCTCGGCGCGCGAGTTACACTTGCACTTGACGGATCTTGTTTTTATTCGGCGAGGAAATTCATATAAGAATAAACTGGTCTGGGACCAGTTTATTCTTAAATATTATGTGGGACTCGACGTCCCGAAAAGAACGTAATACCCACTAAAACCTCTCCGATGTCCCTCTCTCGCCATTTTCGCCGAACCACGGGAACATTTAAAACCTCCGCGGCCCGACTGGCGTCCCCTCTTCCTCCTTTACATGGCCGGCGAGCCCACCGATCCACACACTCGCCAACCCCATTCTTCCGTCACCTTTCCTCCCCCCGATTAGGACACAGACAGGACAGACGCTGGAACCTCGAGTGTCAACCTCTGTGCCCAGTTGGGCATTATCGCCCTTACTTACTTATTAGTAATTTATTTTGAGAGTGGCGTATTTTATTAGAATCAGAAAAGATTGGCGAGTGACGATTGATGAAGGTTTAGATGTCATGTAAGTACCTACAACGTGGTCACTTTTTACATCAAAACCACTTCTGGTCAATTTAGGTGCAATTTCACGGTTGAAATTAAACGCGTTCAATTGACGTAAAATTCGTTTTCGCATTAACTGTGTTCAGTTGGTAAATTTACATTTCACCAGCATGAACTAAACGCAGTTAACACAGAACTTGTTATAACATCCTGAACGCCCGATAATGGCGGTTTAGCGTCTGTAAACGCGTTTAAGATCTGTCAATGCCGTTGCATTTAGTTTTTTGTCTATGATTTTATGTAAATCTGTGATAAATGTTCGTTGACGTCGTTGATCGAGATTTAACTCAATATATGAACTCTTTTACCTATAAACGAGTTTAGTGGAACGCGTTTTAAGATACTAACGGTAAAATCCACCCTAAAATGTAAGGTTTTCTAACAGATTCATGGCCCAAGACGCAAACGCGTCCCTTCAACCCCGTTTTGATATTAAATAAATATAAAGTCGGTTCTTAGTTTTTTCAAAAAAAAATAATAATATAGCGAAACGATAATGAACAAGGACTTAAAAACTGTAATCAGCGACATCTATGTGTCTGTTATGTTTAAAATCGTGTAGGGTTGGACAAAAAGTGAACAAGAAGCAGCTATGTCAATCCTAACGAGTCGAAAGTATGCTGATGCTATCGGTACCAGGTTTTGGGAGTTGAAAACATACGGGATGTATCTTTGGCAAAACTACTCACTTTTTTCTATTTTGAGAGTCTGAGAATTTCGCTCGCAGACTCGTAGCGAATGCCTTCTTTCCCCGTTACTGACTGTAAGAACGCTTGCTGTGTAACACGTAACACTATGCACTGTAACGCCAGTCTGTACCTACCCACCTACCTTTAATTTGAGAGTTGCAAACATAAATAAAAAAATAAATAAATAAATAATGCTGGACAATTCACACAGCATTATCTAGCCCCAAGCTAAGCAGAGCTGGTGTTATGGGTACTAGATAACTGATATAGGTACATAATACCCTACATAGATAGATTTTTTTTTAATGTATAATACATAGAAAACACCCAGACCAACGGAACAAATTTCTGCAGATCGTACACAAATTTGTTCCGAGGCGGGAATCGAACCCGCTACCTCCTGCGTCACATGCGGACCTTCGCCCGCTGCGCCACGGAGGTCGTCACATGAGATTGGCATAATGTTAGTTGTATCTAACTAAGACAATTTGATGATCTCTGTGGCGTAGTAGACAAAGGCCCACCTTATCACGTTGCGGGTACGATTCCCACCGCGGGACAAATGCTTGTGCAGTGACGTGGAAACTAGTGATTCACAATTTAAAAAAAACTGGCCAAGTGGGAACCAAAGCTTGGTCTCAACAAAATGATATATCTACTTAATCAAGAGTCATTTAAACATAATAAAATTTACCTAGAGACTATTACCAAATAATTCTAGATGGGTGACTTCTGGAGATCCTAGAATGATCTGCAGATATTTTTTGGGTTGTATTAATCGTAAAACACAAACATTCTCCGCTGTGCTATGTTTGTAGAAATATATTTTATTTTACTATCTGTATATTTAAATAAGGACTTGGACAATTAGGTACCGCAGTTATAAACTCGAAGCCTAATTGCTTTCTTGTTTTGGTTCCTTGCTATCTTGATATATTTATAAATAATTCTCACTGTTACATATTTTCTGTTACTAAGTATTATTTGTATTTTTCAATATTTGTAATTTCACAAGACATTTTGTTTTAATTATTTGAATATCAAATCGAAATTGTACGTCATATTGTATAAGACGATTATTTAATGAGTTAATTAAAGATGATTATTTTTAGTCTAATTCAATATAAGTTTCGGCATACTGGTATTTTGCCAATAGGGAACAAAATAAATATGAAATATCCTTGTTACGGATAACTTTTTATTATGACGGATGATTTTCTTACGTCTCCTGTCCGATTTTTAACCCGTGTGTCCCCACTTCGGTATTCCTAATTTTCACCACAAGAACACTTACAAATGGCGGTTGTTAATTTGAACTCTTCAACATTCTGCTAGCAGACACCAATACCTTGTTTTTTGTTAACTAACTAAACGTTTTAAAAGGACAAATTTTTGTTTGTGGTTTTGTTTAATAATCTGCTTAAATACCTACTCACCTACTTGGTTCAGTTGGTTCACAAAGAATATTACAATTAAGGAATATAAACAAAACTTTTTATATTATTAATCGGGTATTTATCGCGTACCTTTTGTTATTATTTCTCCAACTACCGCGTTACAGCGATTGTAGTCACGGGGCGTTAACAAATCCTAGTATTAAAACAAGATCCGTCAAGTGCGAGTGTAACTCGCGCGCCTAGGGTTTTGAACGTTTGTCAACAAATATGTACCAAAAGAACTGGTTAGAGACTTCGCAATTTAACGAATACCTATGAATAGTAGGTACCAACCTACATTTCAGATGGATCTCTCTGCATGCTTCGGTTACTTATATTGGTGGTTCGGTTAAGGTGGGTAATGGTAAATTTTTCGACTTTTTTCGAAATATTTCAAAAAGTATGAAAGCTACAGAAATTTGAATAACTGGTTTGAAACGTCCAAACCGATACCTTTCATTTGATACCCCATTCGGCGGAGTAGCCCCCCTTTTGAAAATTATTCCTTTTTGACCATTTTTCAAAAAGTGTTCTTTTTACAAACTTCTCTATATTTTTCCTGTAAAATATAGATCCATATCTACAAACTCTTTATACATTTTAAATGGATCGCTCGGCAAACTTCGGAGATAGGGGGGGGGGAATGGGTTTTTTTTTCGACTTTTTTCAAAATATTTCAAAAACAATGAAACATACAGAAATTTAAAAAACCGTTTTGAAATGTCCAAACCGATACCTTTTATTTGATACCCCACTCGGTGAGGTAGCTCCCCCTTTTGAAAATTATTCCCCCCCTTTTTGACCTTTTTTCCAAACGTGTTCTTTTTTCAAACTTTTCTATATTTTTCGTGCACAATATAAATTCATATCTACAAACGCTCCATATATTTTAAACGGATCGCTCTGCAAACTGCAAAAAATTGTATGGAAAATATTCATTTTAATTTTTCATTTCTTTTCATTTATTTTTCTCTAAATCTGTACAGGCGCACGAAATGTATTATTATTTTAAATTTCAAGTTGGTAGCTGCAGTAGTTTTTGAGTTATTAAGGAGGGAAAAAAAGAACAGACAAAGCGAGACCATAAGGGTTTTGAAACCGATCTTCGATCTTCAAAACCCTAAAAAATAAGCAGATGAGCTAACAGACTGTTGCAAATAAACTAGAGGTAGCTGGACCTACTTGGTAAATATGAAGAATTATTATTGGTCAATCATTAAAATTTCAGTAGATAGATTCAGTAGATTCATAGCTTAACATTAATTTCAAAAACAACCATTCGAGTTTTCGGCATTAAATTATGTGTTTAAATTCTTCGAAAAACACTTTGATAATCATCGAATGCCTATTTGACTAATTTATTTCAAATATCAAATTTAAATTTTCTCAATTTTTGGCATTGACATTTTTGTGAACCTTTGATTTTTTTTATAAGTAAGTAAGTAAGCACATACCTAGCTATTATGAACTCATTAGGCAGTATGACTTCCGACTCAAAATGCATTGCGTAATTTTTGTCATTCCTTTTTAAAATAAAATAAGTCATTATTTAAAATTAGAATAAATGAATGCGTTCAAAAACTCAGTAATTAGTTAACCCCAAGTGCAGTAACGAAGGAACGTGGGAATGAGTCTCATGTGGTCACTAGGAACAAAAGTGGAATGGAGTTGCAAAACACTTCTCATTTTTAAATTTTCTTCTTTAGCCTTACCACTGCTGGGCTTCTTTACTTACCTTACCACTGCTGGGCAAAGCCAGTGGGAAAAATTATTTTTATTCAATGAAATCTTATTCATTGCTTTTATTAAAAATGTGTTAAACTAAATTATCTCGTAGTAATAATACTATTGTGGTTTTATTTCGCCCATGGTTATAGGTAGGTACTTAACTTACCTACTTATATAACTGAAAGAAAAATTTCAGAAAAAATGTATGTAAGCTAAACATTTTTTAGCTCTGTAAAGTTATGTAAAGGTAACGAATGGAAACGAAGATTGAACCAAGAAATAAGTAATTTTAGAAAACATGAACCAATGTTGATTTCAATTCACGGAATCGGAATGAATACGGGATAAATGCTAAGCGTAAAAATACTCAGCTTTTTATCAATTCACACTTTATTTCTTTATTTATACTAATTTAAAGTTAAAAATTTGACTAATCTATGAGCTTATTATGTAATCCGAAAGAAATAAACGTTATTGAAATATATTTTTTTCTTTTTAACTGTTCAACTCTACTCCACGTATTCCCTTCCGTTAAGATGCACCAAATATTCCCTGGGCGTGTCACAATCAAAATGTATCGGCGGGTTCACCGCCCACCAAACAATGCTGGAGTGACGGGTCTTACGGACCGAAGGTCCAACAGACCAAGTGAGGGGTTACTTGTCGAGAATATTCATTTAAACAGCTGGTCTGTGTGACCTACGTATTTGCTTGTAGTTTTTGTCAGCCTATTTATTTAAAATAGAACTTGGATTCCGCTTTTGTTTTCCCGATAGAGTACAATCTCGGAGTCTTCAAATCTAGGGTAAATAAATTCCTTCTGGAAAAGTGTCTTCTTAGGCCACATCTAAACTTTTTTAACTGGTAGTATTTAAACGCAAATTAAAAAATTACTGATTGCTCAACTCAAAATCAGGCTCTGGCTTTGTGTTTTCTTGATTTTTCTAGCAAGAAATATTCACAGTAGCAGGAGTCCGGAGTCAGGGAGTTTGCGGTGTTACACCACCGTGCCTCGGAAACGTTAAGCTGTAGGTCCTGCGCTTAACCTCTCCCCGGTCGCGACGGTCTGCCGTCCCATCGGATTATGAGAGCGAGGGAATAGAGAGTGCATCTGTATTTGCGCACACACTTGTGCACTGTAATATGTCCTGTGCACCTGGCTAGTCTTCGTTGAGACTGGCCGCCGTGGCTGAAATTCAGCTAGGAGGACATCATTTGAAGTAATGATGATGATGACAATTCCTCCACCATCTCCATTAAAAATAGAGATTTATTTATTTATTTTTACAATTTTTGAGAAACCTACAGCTAGGTTTACAAATAAGATGGTGGAGAAACGCTTTGCATTTAAATAAAAAATAAAAAAACACTGAACTTCATAAATTATTGCAACCTCAACCTCAACGGCCTGTATTGGTCCACTGCTGGACGCAGGCCTCCCCCTGATAAGCGCCTTGTTGACTTTTATCTCATGGGGGTAACGCCCATAATCCCATTCAATATTCCTCATGAATTTTCCTTTTGTAAAAAAGTAGAACATATCTGTAATCCGTATTTTACTCAAATACACCTGCAATTTTTTTTGTTAGTTGCTTGCAAAAACCTGATAAGTATCTCTTTTTAACTTCATTACCGACACCTTACCTACCTATTACCTAGCTAACCACAGTATCCTCATAGGGGTAGATAAATGGTGCCTTACGTACGATGCTCAGGATGGTCTTTAACGGCGATAAATTTCACTTTACACACAGTCAGCAAAGAAAATCGCAGGGTAACTTCTAAAATCGTTTGTTAAAACAAAGCATGGAAGTAGGTAAACCTGCTTTTCTGAAAAAAATATTAATAATAAGTTATTATTCATATTTCTTAAAAAAGTCCTTCCTTCCTAAAAAAATACTGATAAACCTACATAGACCTTCTTAAGGCGTATAGGTACCCGACCCAAATCAGCGCCACCACATATTTTATCTTATTATTATGTTACATATTTCTAAAAATTGTAGAAGCCTTTATTCACAAAGAAAATTATAATATAATTAGTATTTACAATTGAAACAATTGAGCTAACTGCAGACTGTTGCAAACAATCTACAGGTAACTCAACTGATCCATATCAATACCAGTCGGAAGCGTCCCCAAGACGCTGGCTGCATTGCCCCGCTGTATGGCAATGCTGATGCGCTGTGCCAGATACTGAACAGCTCTCGGGTCACGCGTCATTATTATGTTAGACGAAGGAATATACAAAAATCGATTTAGCAGTTTGTGATGCCTATCATAGCTGTGTGGTGCCGGCTTAGAAGCTGTGTGGTGCTGGCTTAGAATTTGCACCACCTTAACTCTTCCCGCGGGTGTCGTAAGAGGCGACTAAGGGATATCCACCGGGGGCGGGCAGCAGCGCCCCGTGCAGAACAATTCTACCACCGAACTGCGATCCCCAACCCGCATACCAGGCGTGGGGATTTATAGGCATTACCCCCATGAGGTTTTTACCTCATGGGGGTACAGCCAACAAGGCGCTTATCAGGGGTAGGCCTGCGTCCAGCAGTGGACCAATACAGGCTGTTGAGGTTGAGGATACCTATCATAAGCTTATTTTATGCTGGACAGTCGCAACAGCTTCCTGAAGACTGTGGCAGGAGAGTATCATCTCCACTTTGGAGGTACTTTGTGGTGAGGGTGATCAATCAAGGGAAATACTTCCCGGATTGATTATCCTCAGCTTCAACTGGTTCCTGTCACAGTTCTGTGTAATGTTTCTTTTCTTTGCTGTTATTTCTTTTCTATTTCTATTTTTAACCCTCGACGCAAAAAGAAAGGGATGTTATAAGTTTAACGTGTCTGTTTGTTTATCTGTGTATCTGTCTGTGGTATCGTAGCTCCCAAACGGATGAACCGATTTTCGTTTAGTTTTTTCGTGTCATAGATAATATCTAATATATAATGATAATATAGTATCTATATCACTGAATTAGAATTCTCTGTTCTGTGATCTAAATAGATTTATTCAGTGCCACCGTCTATTTTGTTCTTTTCATGTCCAGTCCATCCCAAGGTTGCCTGGAAGAGATCTGTCTCAGCGATAAGGCCGCCGTTTATACTTCCTGTATGCTTAGCTTTTTCCCTGTATTTTTTCCTGTCTTTGTGTGGTATAATAAAGTATTTTCTATCTATCTATAATTTTATACCGAGTGTTCTTAGACATGTTTCACGAAAATCTGTCGAGGGGGTTTTTTAAATTTTAAACCTTGTTCTTGTTATTGCTGTGTCATTTAGAAGTTGTGTGATTGTATTTTGTCATGAACCAATGGACTAGTATTGTCTGAAATAAGACCTTTATTTTATTTTAAAACGTGTATACGTGTTCAAATAAAACGTTAACGCGTTAATTGCAACGTGAACGCGTTTAATTGCAATGGTGATATTGAACTCGTTTCTTCTGCTCTAAATTACCAACACACAAAAATTAAAAGACAACTAAACAATGTCTACAGTTTAAACTTTCAAACTTCGAACATTCGAATGCCATTCAAAATTCGAACTAAATTAACGGTTGTGTCGGTCTCATAGACAATAAAATGTGTGCGTGAATGACGTCTCATAAAAATTGTTTGACATCCAAATTATATCTCTGGGTTTCTGCCCGAGTGGTGGGTGCGTGTAGTGTAAGAGCCTGCGTGTTTATAATAATTCTCAGATTCATACATTCCGTGGGGTACCGAGGCTCTTCGGGTTTTAAAAAATTATCTAAGCGTCTATTCGTAGCGACGCGTGACCCGAGAGCTGGTGAGTACCTGGCGCAGCGCATCAGCATTGCCATACAGCGGGGCAATGCAGCCAGCGTCTTGGGGACGCGACGACTGGTATTGATATGGATTGCAAAATGAAAAAGAAAATTACAATCAATTAATAGCAACATTTTACTTTAACTATTATTTAGAGTTAAAACAATTGAGCAAACCGCTGACAGTTGCATAAAATCTACAGGTAGCTCGACTGATCCATATCAATACCAGTCGTCACGTCCCCAAGACGCTGGCTGCATTGCCCCGCTGTATGGCAATGGTGATGCGCTGCGCCAGATACTCACCAGCTCAGCAGGTCACGTATAGCTTCGACCATATAATTATTCTTTAGTTTGCAAAGACCATTTTATATGTATTTCTTTTCGATTTTACACAGGAGACCCGTTTTAAATTTATTCCCATTCTACGTAGACGAATCCTAAATCGATTATGGCGAGACAAAGCTAGATTGTTTCAAGACGAGTTTGAGTTCCAATCAAGTTCAGACTTTGATTTGAATTGTTAACGAGAAGTCTCGGTGTTTATTTTAGAAAATGTTTTTAAAACGGTTTTTTATTGGTAAAGATAATCAGTGAAAAATAGCTGTGAATATTCTAAGTAATTTGTTCTGTGCCCTGAGTTTGGGTTGTCGATAGAACCTACCTATAGTTAAGGCATCTAGACGTTTAATTTTTGTATGGGATTTGCGTAGTTCACTTGTTTTATCTTATTATTATGTTAAACAAAGGAATTAAAAAAAAATATTTTGCAGTCTGTGCAAAATACCTATCATAAGCTTATTTTTAATGCCTCTGTAAAAGTTTTATTTTGTATAGTGTAAGCAGATATGCGAAATTGCTCTTTTTGCTCACCATGCATTGTGGCCAACATAACTTAACCATTTCATACCTCAGCTCTTTGTCTAAGATGATGATTCGTCATTTCGTAGGATCATTTCTTTTAAGTTATTTTGAATCGTACCAAAGGGTTTAATAATATGTTCCAAATTCATATTAATAGTCTTAATTGTATGTTTTAATAAATAACAAGCATTTACAACCAAATAATGTTGGATAAAATGATGCAGTTTTTGTCTGAATTAACATAGATCATACATTAAATTACTAAAAGCTTTTTTATTCCATAATATATTTTTAATTTTACTTAATTTTTTTGGGTATCTACCTAACCTAGCCAAACTCGATGTAGAATGTTTGTAACCAAACCGCTCATACTTAACCTAAAGTTCCCTCTGTTACCGCGTCTTTTTATACGCAACTAGCGGCCCGTCCCGGCTTCGCACGTGCGAGATATTGTAATTTATTTAAAATTAAATATAAAAAGTATATATAGTGGTAACCATTAAGGTTTCAAAGATATTCAGTACTAAAATGTAAAAGACCTGACTTCCGACTTGCTTTCCCCGCTCAAATTCAAATAGATAGATAGATAGATAGAAAATTCTTTATTGCACACTTATCAAGATAATTTACAAAAACAACAAAAAATTACAAAAAATGTGACAATTGGCGGTCTTATCGCTCAAGAGCGATCTCTACCAGACAACCGTGGATGGATAGGATCGTTGGATAAAAGAATTGTTAATTTATATTTAAGAACATTTGTCATGGATATTTTATCATATTAGAAGATATAATAATGTATTTAGTTGTGAAATGTTATGATAAAACGCCCTAGCCGATTATTGGCGGTATCACTCGAAATGTAACGGCGGAATTGTTAGTTGTAGTAGACGGTGAGCTGGCTGGCTCTGCCACTCTTTGATGACCCTGTAAGCTGGAAGCATCTCTTATTATGGTAAGATGTTGTACATTGTAGAACCTTTTTCTAGATGTGTCCTAGTTTGTTTTAGCACTGAAATTATTGAAGGTCAAGATTAAATTATAAGGTTATCTATCCTTTTAGAATGTTTCTATTTGTATGGTTTATTGCTTTTATTTTATAAGGAACATTGTAAGTATTAGACACTTAAGTGATTATATAAATGTGCTGGTGGTTTCTTTTTCACTTCTTCCACTAGTGGACAAAAGATTGAAGTGAAGAGAATTTCAAAAACACTTTATTTCTTATTTGATAGTAATTGATGGGTATACTTGTCTATGTGTTATCTTGTGAGCCTAAAGAAATAAAGGTATTGACTTCTGACTTCTGATTTCATTAATTCCAATTCCCAAAATGTGAGATTGCATTGTTAGGTGGGTAATTCCATGATTCTATCGAAATAAGACCGTTTTATAGGTAGGTAAAGCCCAAAATTCTATCACACGCGTGGACAATTATTTTTAAACATATAAATATAGCCTATGTTACTCACGGATAATGTAGCATTCTAATAGTGAAAGAATCTTTGAAATCAGTGCAGTAGTTTTTGAGTTTATTCTTTACAAATATACAAATCTTTCCCCTTTATATTATATTGTTATTTAATATTGTTTTATATTTTACAATGGATTTCCGCAAAGGAACGCCTGAATCTATTATTTACTAGCAGCGGTTTCACCCGCGTAGTTCCCGTTCCCGTGGGAATTCCGGGATAAATATAGCCTATGTGTTAGTCCAAACTATCATCCAGATCCGTTCAGTAGTTTTTACTTGAAAGAGTAACAAACATCCATCCATCCATACTTACAAACTTACGCGTTTATAATATTCATCATCATCATCATCAGCCTATATTAGTCCACTGTTAGACATAGGCCTCCCCTAATGAGCGCCATAGCGCCCTGTCTTCAGCTTGCCGCATCCAGCATCTGCCTGCAGTCTTTCGCAGATCGTCATCCCACCTGGCCGGAGGGCGTCCTACACTACGTTTGCCGAGTCGTGGTCTCCACTCAAGAACACGTTTTCCCCAGCGGTTGTCGGTTCTTCGCGAGATATGGCCGGCCCACTGCCACTTCAGCTTGCTAATTCTTTGAGCTATGTCGATAACTTTGGTTCTCTGTAGGATGTATTCGTTACGAATTTTATCCTTCAGAGAGACTCCGAGCATAGCTCTTTCCATAGCTCGCTGAGCGACTTTGAACTGGTGGACCAGCCCTACCGTGAGTGTCCACGTCTTAGCTCCGTAGGTCATGACGGGTAGGCCGCACTGATTGAAAACTTTAGTTTTCAAGCATTGTGGTATGGATGACGAGAAGACTCGACGTAGTTTCCCAAACGCTGCCCAGCCTAGCTGGATCCTCCTCCTAGCCTCCTTCTCAAAATTATTTTTACCCAACTGCAGAATTTGCCCAAGGTAAGTATACTCGGAAACAATTTCGAGAAGGTGGCCATGTACGACGACCGGTCCCGGATCAATGAGGCCATTGATCATGACTTTGGTTTTTTCCAAATATTATAGATAGATAGATAGATAGAAAATTCTTTATTGCACACATAACAAGATAATTCACAAACAATAACAACATTTACAGAATATGTGACAATTGGTCTTATCGCTCAAGAGCGATCTCTACCAGACAACCGTGGATGGATAGGATTGTTGGATTAAAAGTGGGGATCTGTGTGCATTATTACATAATACAAATTTTACAACAAAAAGAAAAGAATATCGACTAAATTATAAATATACCTTATATAATTATATAATATTAGTAGGATATTACTTGTCGATTTGAGATCCTTCATTACATAAACATTGCTTACAATTTTAACTGAAACTTGACGCTAAGCAGCGAGTTTTTGTGTCGTGATTTGATAACAAACATTCTACATCGAGTTTGGCTAATTTATGGTCTCTTAGTCTGTCTCTTTGTTACCTTTTCACGCCTAATCGGCTGAAATTTGGCAGCGGGCAAGAGCTAGTATTATTTATGGTACCTACCTAATAGGTACTTACTGAATTCTTTCCGATACCTACTACCTACTTAGTGTCCATGTTTGATTGTATTTTGTGCTGTCCAATTGTGAACCAAATAAACCATATACAGGGTGGTTTTTTGAGAAGGGCGGTGATGTAAAATTCCGAAACCACGAGAGATAGAGAAAAGTCGTGAAAGGAGTCATGCCCTCGATTTATAAGAAAACAATAACTGCATTTTTTTTAAATCTTTGCCGAAACTTTGACGGAAATCAACACGAATGATTTTGCTAAAAAGGACACCCTGTACTATTATTTAACCATTGAATTTTGTTGCTGATCAATCTTTGCAAAGAAATGTATTACTAAAAATAAAAGGAAAAAGCTAATTTTTACAAATGACTTATAATATCTCGATTTCCTTCAAAATAAAAAGATTAAAAAAAACTAAATATGCAGTTTATTGTTTTCTTATAAATCGAGGGCATGACTCCTTTCACGACTTTTCGCTAACTCTCGCGGTTTCGGGCTTGGCCATCACCGCCCTTCTCAAAAAACCACCCTGTATATCTATCATGAGCTTGAAAGAAATATTGAGAAGGATTCTTTTTATAATCTTCCAAACTTGTATACAGTTTGGTTTTGCATAATTATTTTCACACATTGCAATCTTCTTTCGTTATCAAAACCATCTCAAATAAAACCGCGAAAGATACGCTCCAATTAAAATAATTAAATTCACAGCTACTTAAAGAAATAAAAATAAAATAATCAAATAAAATTCCAGCCCGTTTCCAAAGTTTCAACCTAATAAAACTGAATGTGTTATGTAGTTTTCTGTAATAGCGGTCAACGTCAAAAAGCAGTGGCAAAGTAGAACTGGCGTTTTGAAACCATACCAATTGGCACATCATATACTACTATCCTACTAATATTATAAATGCGAAAGTTTGTGAAATGTGATTTTTTTTTTACCAAGGATCTCCAAAGCTACTGAACAGATCAAGATGAAATTTGGCATACACTTAGAACGTAGCCTAATTTAAACAATAAGCTATTTAATATACCGAAAATACGCGTGCGAAGCCGTGGGCAAATGCTAGTAAAATAATAAAAAACCTTTTATAGAGGCGGGAATCGAACCCGCAAGCGCCTACGACAGCGCAGGAGGTGTAGGTCCGCCTCCTGCGTCGCAGGCAGACCATCGGCCGCTGCGCCACATAGGTCGTCTAATGATAAACCCTAAACTCGATTGATTAAAGCTTGTCGCACACCTGTACCTGTAGGCATAGCACGGGAATTGTCTAGGGTAGAATAGAGAAAAAAATACGTCACATCTTCATCCAATGCGTAGTATGTTTGAAACTCATTCCTTCAACTTCAATAATTTAAGCAATGTATGACAATGCGATGTCATTCTTCTCTATTCTGCCCTAGACAACTATCCCCGTGCTAGGCTTTCTGGAAAGCGCCGCTGTAGCACAGCAGGAAAATAATGGCTAGTAAAATTTCGAAAATTTTTCATCAGCTCACTTTTGAAATCACATTTTGAATTAATTAACACTTTATTGTATCTACTAGTAAATAAAAAAGTCATAAGTAGTCAAATAAATAAAAAATCTTATATCTATTGTACAAAATGCGGTCTTATCATTATTTTGTCACTATGAAATGTACGAGTATCTAAAGATTACGAGTAAAGATAACGAGAAAAGCCCATTATTTGTGAAAATACGTTTTTGTGCTGTATGTTAGCGTTACTGGATTAATGAGCGCATAGCTTTATACTGGAAGACGTAAAAAAGCGTCCACCGCTACCCAGACCAAACTTTAAATCGTGTGTAATACTGGACGCATAATAATTTGCATCGTTCGCCTCAATTACGTAAATTAATTAAAAAATTACCGTGGTCGGCATTTTGGAGACGTCACATTAAATCTAACTAAACGACTTCTTGGGGAAAGAAAATAAGTTGAATTTTAGCGAAAATTCACACTAAAAGGTAAAGTATTTTGGCTTTGTGAGAATTGAGAGGTATTTCAAGCCTTTTTCCAAAATAGTTTTTTGATCTCACTGGTTTTTAAACCCCCGACGCAAAAAGAGAGGGGTCTTATAAGTTTAACGTGTCTGTCTGTCTGTGTATTGTGGTATCGTAGCTCCCAATTGGATGAGCTGATTTTCGTTTAGTTTTTTTGTGTCATAGATAATTTTATCCCGAGTGTTCTTAGCTATGTTTCATGAAATAGTGTTCTTGTTCAAAATAATTTTCTTATTTTGCACTTCTAGACCTTGTTATTGGGGTCTGATTGTGGTGTTTTATTTACAAAGAAAATTACAATCAAATAATAGAAAAAACTAGAACAAGTAAATAACAATTGAACCAAATTGAGCTAACTGCAGACTGTTGCAAATAATCTACAGGTGTTTTATAGTTTATCACACTTTGCAAGCACTAATAGCACTAATTGACAACCTCCGTGGCTCAGCGGGCGAAGGTCTGCCTGCGACGCAGGAGGTTGCGGGTTCGATTCCCGCCTCGGGACAAATGTTTGTACGATCTGCAGATATTTGTTTAGGGTGTTCTGGATGTTTTTCTATGTGTAATAAAAAATATCTATCTATGTAGTGTATTATATTATGTATATCAGTTAACTAGTACTCAAAACACAAGCTCTGCTTAGCTTGGTGCTAGATAATGCTGTGTGAATTGTCCAGCATTATTTATTTACTATGACGTATTGTTATGGTGTTACTAATAATATTGTCTTTGCTAATTTTATTTTCACTTTTTATGGTTTTCTTTCGTAATATTTCGTCAAGATAACAAGGTATCAATATATCCTGGTACGTTTTCACACACTTTTTATGGTATTTTCACAGATTAAGACGAAGTGAGATCGGTTTTGCGAGACAAGGACGAGCGGACGTCGAGCGGGGAAGGCGAGAAAGGAAGGCGAGAGCCGCGGAATGGCCAGCCCGCGCGCAATTTCACTGGTAGTTTCTTAGAAATTTTTTTTTTGCTCTAAAATAATACTCTTTCGCGAAAAAATAAAACCATAATCGTCTAAAGTATTTATTAGGGAACACGTAGACGAAATTTTATTGAAATATTATAAGTAAATAGCAAATGAAACTGCTTTTTCCGTAGAAGTATTTGTGCAAAAATGAAGATTTAGAGGAAACTTTGCGATTTTTTTGTATCGAGTCAAGTTTTGTCAATCGTGTTTCGGCTCCCATAACTTACTAACTAGAATCCTAAACTTTTCATGCTTATCAAAAAATTATATGAAATTCAATGTTTTATTGCCCTAAAATTGATTTTCCGTGTGGTCAAAACGTGGGTTTTGGGACTCACTTCACCTTAAAGCCAGATTTCTATTTAAAAAAAATATTTATTCGTGGACCTGTTGTTGTATTGTGCAGCGCCCTCTCCGAAGAAAAAATTAAATCCTCAAATAAATTGGAATTTCAAATGAAATTATATTAGTTAACTATAAGATGTTGTAGTTATGTAATAGTAGCTTCTGCCCGCGGCTTCGCACGCTTATTTTCGGTAAAATAAGATTATCTAAGTTAAACGTACGCCAAATTTCATCTTGATCTGTTCAGTAGTTTTGGAGATACAACAAAAAAACAGATTTCGCAGACTTTCGGCTTTATAATATTATTAGGTTAAACCAATAGAAAACACGAAATGGAATAGAAATAAATCATTCTTAAAATGCACGCCCCTTTTACTTTATAAACTATCGTAATTTGACGAATTCATTAAGGATCTAAGGGATTAAACGTTGGTGTTCTTCCAACACAAAATAAGGTTCGTAGTTAACCCGCTTACATTTATAATGAATGTACTCCACAAAACGTCACACTCGGCCTGCATTTTTAGAATGGTGATAAACCATCTACCTATTTCATTGTTGGATTTAGCATTGCAATTTTAGATTACGTTCTCAAAAGTCTTACAAGCAGCACAGATTAACTTATAGGTACTACATTAAAAAAATTCACGTCATGAAAAAACTCACTTGAGATTATTTAGGTGTCAGCAAAATTTCACGACAACTAAGGGAGAGGGGGGATCTAATAATCGCCAAAATCACCTCACGTTGCCTCCTTATCATCTATTTAATTCATAATGAATGATGTACCCATGCAATGACTACTCACCGGCCAACCTACTAATATTTTACATTTTTAACACTTAGCCTGTCTATTGCTGGCTCTTTGTTCCCCAGTTTCTCTAGTCGTCTATTTACTTATTTATTTATTTTGATTAGTAACTAACACGATTTTCATAAACAAATAGTCCAAAACAGTCTATCTATCCATTCAAAAACAAGATCCGTCAAGTGCGAGTGTAACTCGCGCGCCGAGGGTTTTGAACGTTTGTCAACAAATATGTAGGTACCAAAAGTACCAGTTAGAGACATCGCAATTTAACGAATACCTAAGAATAGTAGGTACCAACCTACAATTCAGATGTATCTCTCTGCATGCTTCGGCTAAATGGGTGATTCGGTTAAGGTAAATTTTTCGACTTTTTTCGAAATATTTCAAAAAGTATGAAAGCTACAGAAATTAAAAAAACTGGTTTGAAATGTTCAAACCGATACCTTTCATTTGATACCCCACTCGGTGGGGTAGCCCCCCTTTTGAAAATTATTCCTTTTTGACATTTTTTCAAAAAGTATTCATTTTACAGACTTCTCTATATTTTTCCTGTAAAATATAGATCCATATCTACAAACGCTTCATACATTTTAAATGGATCGCTCGGCAAACTTCGGAGATAGGGGGGGGGGAATGGGTATTTTTTCGACTTTTTTCAAAATATTTCAAAAAATATGAAACCAACAGAAATTTAAAAAACTGTTTTGAAATGTCCAAACCAATACCTTTCATTTGATACCCCACTCGGTGAGGTAGCTCCCCCTTTTGAAAATAATTCCCCCCCTTTTTGACCATTTTTCAAAAAGTGTTCTTTTTTCAAACTTCTCTATATTTTTCCTGTAAAATATAGATCCATGTCTATAAACTCTCTATACATTTTACATGGATCGCTCTGCAATCTTCGGAGATAGGGGGGGGGGAATGGGTATTTTTTCGACTTTTTTCGAAATATTTTGAAAAGTATGAAATCTACAAAAATTTCAAAAAATATTTTGAAATGTACAAAATGATACCTTTCATTTGATACCCCATATGACTCTGTAGGTATCTTTTAAAATTTCGGCATCACAATTTGTATGGAAAATATTCATTTTCATTTTTTATTTATTTTCAATTATTTTTCTTAAAATCTGTACAGGCGCACGAAATGTATAATTATTTTAAATTTCAAGTTGATAGCTGCGGTAGTTTTTGAGTTATTAAGGAGGGAAAAAAGGACAGACAAAGCGAGACCATAAGGGTTTTGAAACCGATCTTCGATCTTCAAAACCCTAAAAAAACGCATACGTTGTCATGAAACCTTCACCGTGATCTATCACTTTAACCTTTAACTGCCCACTACTGGCTTACTGTTCCCCACTTCGTTTTTTTGACACCAGCAGCCATTCAACATAAAATTGTAAAACGCATAGATTGTCATAAAACCCTTTCCCCACGTGATCTATCTAACGTACAGACAGACAGACAGACAGGGTTGAATGGCGCACAGTGGGAGCTCTGGGACAGATGTTAGACGAATGGTTAGCGGTATTCGTAGGTGGGGACAGTCCACGTGATAGGTTAGTAGCTAGAAATTGGCGTGTTGAAAACTGACAAAGAAATCACATTAACATTATAAATGCAAAAGGTTGGATGTATTTTGTTGCATTGTTAAAACTACAGAACTGACCTTGCTGTGATTTTGTTTTAATTTACGTAGATAAAACTTTTAAATCCATCATGGTAATCTCTACATAAAACAAAGTCGCTCCCGCTGTCTGTCTGTCCCTTTGTATGCTTAGATCTTTAAAAAATTCAAGTTGGAGGGTCGGTATACGCCGGCGTCTCAAAATATCAAAATACCTTTCCCCGGTCTGTCGTCCCATGGGATTATGAGAGTGAGGGAATAAAGAGTGCACCTGTGTTTGCGCACACACTTGTGCACTTTAATATCTCCTGCGCATCTGGCTAGTCTCCGATGAGACTGGCCGCCGTGGTTGAGATTCGGCTAGGGGGGCGTTAGGTCTACCTACATATTTACAAAATTACAGCCCAATCCGTTCAGTAATTTTGGCGTCAAGACAACACACGGTCCTAACCTGCATCCATCGATCCACTCTTACAAACTTTTGCATTTAGAAATTACTGTGAATATTGGGAATTTATTGACTTTCATTTTATTTTTATCTCAATTCCACTATCATTACAAGTCCATATCGCATTAACACGTTTCAATACAACACAATAAATATAACGTCGACTGTACAACACAAAAAGTCTATCTTATCTCCACTAAATCCATAATTTAGCTTGTAACATGACAGGGACCAGTTTTTTTGCCCTTTTAAGGTATTTTTTCACCCTTTTTCTTTTTTTGGAACTTTACCGGTTATGGGAGTTTAATTTCGATAAGGTTATTATGTTGTGTTGGTTTGTTTGTACGTTGTTCTTTTAGGAGTATAATAAAATGCATCAGAAATAAAATATCTAGGTCCTGTTCCTGGACCTAAACCTAAAACCTACTAATTTTAAAACTGCCTGATATTTACGTATTTAGTAAATGTAAATCATTCCTGGTTTCACTATGAGCGATCTTTATCTTACCATATCATTATATTTATTATGTTAAGCTGTGATTTACTAAATAACTAAAATATAAATTATATATGAATAAACCATTTATGTATAAGTAAGTATATTTATTATGATAAACGCGAATATTAGCCTGTTATTACCTGTTACTATTTTTGTGTATTTTGTAAGTTTTATACTACTTCTTTAAGTGGGAACTTGTAAATAGCCACTTAACTTGTAATATAATATAATAATAATAATATACCTGTCTCTTCACACATCGCTATTATGTTATTGTACTGAAAGATCCCCTAATATAAATAAATAAATAAAAACAAAATAACGGAATGCGTTCTTTCCTACTATTAATATGTCAAAGTAGTGGGAAGCATCAAGTCCGCTAGTAAAATTGACATAAGTATTTAGTAAAAAAATATCATAAAATAACAAGTGAATCCAAACGCTATCCCTAGTTCACGGCAACATCAAGAGCACATGACATGAAACACTTACGGGATAGGACGTCCCAGGGAAGTCAATATTTACACAGAAACAGTCACTTGAGGGGTTAAAAACACCGTGTTACAATAAATTAAGCAATTGAAAAGGTTAAATAGGTTTTTGGGTAATAAATGTAGAGCATTTGAATTGGAACAGTAGTTTGTTGGGTTAGTAGGATGTTTGTAAAAAGCTTTTTTGTAACTACAATGTGGTTGATGATTTTAACAAAAAAATACTTTTTAGTCACAAAGAAAATTACGATCAAATAAAAGGTACCTAAGTATAAATAAGAACTAGTATTCACAATTGAGCTAACTGCGGACTGTTGCAAACAATCTACAGGTAGCTCAATTGATCAATATCTATACCAGTCGGAAGCGTCCCCAACATATTACTTTCAACGATAAAGCCTCTCCTCATCAGCCTGTATTGGTCCACTGCTGGACGCAGGCCTCCCCCTGATAAGCGCCTTATTGGCTTTTATCTCATGGGGGTAAAGCCCATAATCCCCACACTGGGCAAAATATAAAGCCTCTACCTACTGTGAATTTTTAAAAGATGGCGTGTTCCCCTTATTTTCATATCCAGCATTGTAGTTATTTATTATTTGAATAGGCTAGTTGACTCTTTTTTAAAGTAGGTCTTAAATTATTAATTATTGTCCAATTAGAGGGAAAAAATACCTATAACCACATTCTTTTAGGACCTAGAAAACCGCACAACTTTATTTTAAAAGTCTTCTTTTCGTAAGGAGGCGAAAACGCGCCATATTTATCCGTGCTGTGATGTCATACGTCTCGAAACTAACAATTGACATTCGCAAACGTTCATCATTGTAAAAATATTGAGTGAGTTTTTACTTGTGTATGATCCCATCATGAAAGCTTAGAGTTCTATGACGTCACAACATGGCCGACAGCATTTTCAGAGCTGAGAATTAAAATTTCAAAAAATCAATTTTTAAATTGAAAATATGTAGTCATCTTACACTTTTAATATCAGAAATCTATAAATATTGGGTTCTTATGTCAAATACTAGGTACAGAACATATTTATTTATAGCGCCAAATTTGATAATATAGAATAATAATAAAAATGCTGGACAATTCACACAGCATTATCTAGCCCCAAGCTAAGCAGAGCTTGTGTTATAGGTACCAGATAACTAATATACTTATTACAATACACTACATAGATAGATATTTTTTATTATACTTAGAAAACACCCAGACCAACGAAACAAATTTCTGCAGATCACACAAATTTGTTCCGAGGCGGGAATCGAACCCGCAACCTCCCGCGTCGCAGGTGGACTTTCGCCCACTGCGCCACGGAGGTCGTCAAATTAATACGAATCAAGTAGGCTATTCTGGTTCAACCCATTCAGTCTCCGAATGATCAATTGATTGGCGTACAGTAAACTGGCAGGGGTTACTTCCTTATTTCATGACCTCTTTGGCGCAGCGGCCGAATGTCCGCCTGTGACGCAGGGGGTTGCGGGTTCGATTCCCGCCTTGGAACAAAATGGTTGTATGATTGGCAGATATTTGTTCCGGGTGTTCTGGGTATTTTCTATTAAAACATAATATTATAACAAGCTCTGCTTAGCTTAAATGATGCTTTGTGGATTTTCCAGCATTATTTTATTGTAAAGGTTTTTTAAAATTATATTAACTACAATGACATGATTGGCATAGTTGGATGACAGAAATTACCAATAGGCGCAGTGGTCAATGGTCTTTCCAAGAGAGCTGGGTTCGATTCCGATGATGAGCTCGTGATGAATGTTCAATTAACTAAGATTATAAATGCGAAAGTTTAATGAATGGATGGATGAATGTTACCTACCTCTTCACGCCAAAAATACTGAAGGGATCGGGCTGTAATTCTGCATACAGGTAATTCTAAGCCTGGAATCAAATCAAACATGGATGACTGTATATCACATAAATCGGTTGCCCTGGGATAGAAATACCCATTAAACGAATCCATGGAAACAACGCTTGCGAATCCGCGGGCAAAAACTAGATATCTATAAATTGAGATCACACAGTATCAAAGAAATAAAAATTTGCATTCAAAAATTCAGTCATATTTTCAATCGAGAATAATAATTGAAAAGTCGCACGGGTGAGGTTACGAAATCAACATGAATTTAAAAAAATTGCCGAACAATCTACACAGCATTTTCTAGCCCCAAAATATACAGGGGTAAACGTTCGATCGATGAAAAAATCAGGCTTCAACTCTAAAAAACTACAATACAAAACAAATCTCCTCGTAAACATAAAGCATTTATCTTCTCACTAAAAATATTAACCTCTCAAAACGCTACCGCATTTTTTACTCCGCACCAATTGAGCTATCCTAATCATATTACATGCGGTATGCAGTTACCCAGTGTTGTGTGAACGGAGTCAGTGAAGCGAGCTTGTAGTATTAAAAAACAAAATGGTGGCCGGTCCGCTGTCACTTTGTATCAATGTGAAATTTGGTGCTAGTTTATTCGCTATGTGAACGAAAATATAAAGCAAGCTACTGTGTACTAGATATGAGCGCCGCGCCGGCGCGCCGTCGTCGCCGCGAGTGCAAGGCAGCGCGTCGTCGCCGAATGGAACAAACGACGCGCCGTCGTGGCTCGCCGCGATTTTCTTTCCCGTTCGCGCGCGCGATCCATGATTAAAATTTTCATTTTTTTTTTTAATTTACTAAATTTACACTTGCTAGTCTTGCTACAAAGCTTGTTTCTAAAAAACACACCGGGGAAACAATTCGTGACGAAATTCTGGAGATCTTGCGTAGCTTTGCACTAGATGAAAAAGAAATATATTTGGTAACAGATGCTGGTGGAAACATGAAAAGAGCTGCAAACTTATTAGGTTTTGATAACCACCTTTGCCTTGGTCATGCATTACATAATTTAGTCAACGTCAATGGCATTGCAAACACGAGAGAAATATCCACGATTTTAAAAAAATGACAAAAAATTGTTAAGCATGTTCGGTACAGGGCGCCACGTGTTGAAGCAGCTGCAGCTACAATACAACAAGAGTTGCTTTCCGCTATTGAAGATATTGGTGAACATTTGGAAGATCCTGAAACCTTAGACTCTGATTCTGAAGTAACTGAGACGACTGCGATTTGGCCCGAAAACATAGAGCCGTTCAAAGCGACGACGACGGTGAGGCTGCGGTAGAGAATGAATGCTGGAAGTATTTCAGCACAGCACGTCCTGAAGATCTGGAGGCTTACGGTGGTGACGTTCTTTTGTACTGGAAAGACCGAAAAACTTGTATGCCATCGTTATATTCTCTTGCACGTTAAATTTTGAACGTCCCAGCTACCAGCACGCCCAGCGAACGTGTTTTCTCTACAGCTGGACTCGTGATAACGGCGAAACGTTCACGATTAAATCCATTGAGATTGAATAGGATTGTGTTTATCCACGATAATTATGTCTTTTGCAGAGAATCTTTTTGCCTAAAATATTTTACTCTTCAAGACTGATTCGAATTACTATTATTATGTTCCTAATCTTAATTGTACTTAATTGTATCTTGTTGTTATGTAGTAAACATAGTTACACAACTCAGATTCGTAAGTAGATTAGTTTTGTTGTGTCTTTCATATTGCTAGTTTTGTTAAAAAGTTTATCAAATGTTGAGGTTTTTTTTTAAATTTGTGTTTGGAACACATATAATATTGTTAACGTCATAAAAATAAATAAAAACGTTGATTCTTCTAATTATATACAGCTTTTTATTGTGATTTTGGCTCTTTATTTTCTCCCTGACAAAATTCTCATTTCTCGGAGGACGCGCCGCGGCGCGCCGCCGCCGCCGTCCAAATTTTCAAATCACGCCGCCGCCGTGGGATTGGCTATCGGCGCTCATATCTACTGTGTACAGCTGTTTTTGTAGATGAAAATTAGCATAGGTTCTCCTCTATATTGGTCCACTGCTGGACGCTGGCCTCCCCTGATAAGCGCCTTATTGGCTTTTATCTCATAGGGGGTAGTATCCATAATCCGCACACTGGGCATGCGGGTTGGGGATTGCAGTTCGGTGGTAGAATTATGCTGCAGGGGGCGCTGTACTGAACTGCTTTCTGGCCCCTTGTGGGGGCGCAGAGAGGGGCCTCGAGGCGTGGCCTCATTACCCCGGCTTCATCTCAAGGGGCGACTACCCCTTGGTCACTGGGTTGGCACTATGCTCTTTTAGTGCTATTTTTTTTTGTTTTTTTTTAAGGCTGCATTTTCATTTTTTTTTATATTTTTTTTTTTTTTTTTGGGGTTGGGAAGGTAGCTTTGGGGTTGGGAAGGTAGCCCGTGGGGTTGCTGGCCGCCCTGACTTTTAAGGAGACGGCAGGCAGTGGGCAGGCGGCAGAGCCGCTCCAGGCCCATCCGGTGGGCAGGCGGCGGTGCCGCTCCAGGCCCATCCGGTGGGCAGGCGGCGGTGCCGCTCCAGGCCCATCGTGTCGTCATCCGGGGAGTCGGGCTGGCCAAGGCAGCAGGCTGGCGGGGGGGGGGGGGGGGGTTGGGAAGGGAGGGGCTTGGGATAGGGGTTAGCCATTTCTTCTGCTCATCTGCGGTGACGGCGGTGGCTCCATGAGCGAAGACTCCTCCGAAGATGTTGCGGTGGAGCTGGATGGCTTGGGCGGCAGTGGGAATGCGCGCTGGTGCGCGTGGATGCGATGGTGATGTTCCCCTGGCTGTCGGCTTCCGCGAAGTCAGCGGCGTGCCTTGCAGCGGAGGGGACTCGTGCAAGGGAGAGGGCAGCAATCACTGCCTCTTCTCCTCCTGGGTGTCGTAGGGTCGCGGCGGGGCCCTGGATCCCGTTACTCCTGGCCAAGGACGGGGCGGAGACGCAGTTCCGCACACGTCCATGGCGAACGAGCCTGCGGGGGGCTGGGGGGGCGTCAGTGACGTTGGGCTGAGGGGGGGAGGGGGAATCAATGGGATGTGCACTCCGTGGTACAGTAACCAGCAGGGCGGAAACACCCAGCCAGGTGAGATCCCTAGGGAAGGCCCGGCTGAGGTGATCCAGCGACGCTTACCGGTTACTGCGGCGGGCGAGCGGAGGGGAAGGGGGAAGTGTTAGTTACTGCACTGAACGTTTTGAAACAAACGCCAGACAGTAACTTCCACCAGGCAGGATAAGTGGGTGCACGCTGGAATAGCGGTCCTGCGGGTGGAGAGTGGGGCTCGCTGACACTGTGCAGAGGGGTCGCAGTGTCCGCTGCACGTTTGAAGTTCCCGGCACGCGAGCACGCGAGTCGCCTGCCCGGGACTCGACAACTAACCGGCGGGATAGTCGGAGTGCCACGGGCAGGGCCAAACGTGGGGTGGGGGGGGCCTAAACGGCGCGGACGACTGAGGCGCGCGCGCTCTGTGTGAGCGAGAGAGGTGAACTGAGCGAGAGAGGCGAACTGGGGTTGGAACTTGGGTTTGTTGTTGTTGTTGTTGGGGGCGCTGTTGCCCGCTCCCGGTGTATATCCCTTAGTCGGCTCTTACGACACCTGCGAAGAGTTGGGGTGGTGAGAATTTTCAGCTGGCACCACCCGGCACATAGGTTATTATGTCGTACTATGTTCCTATTTTGTATTTTGTTTCCTAATTTATAAAGTGGAATAAGTTTTCTGAAAAATAATTAAAGGTTAAACAAACCTACCACAAGTGAAGTTTGACCATAATTACACTAGTCGCTGCATCCGAAGACATTTTAAATTTTTCCACAAATGTAGTTTTATTTCAAACGCTTTCACTGTGTCAAGCAGGTTGTTGATGAGATTTTCTTTTCCTTGTAACTTGATGTTCAACTCATTAGGATGTAGCGTGATGTCCGTAAGAAAACCAAGGTCGCACAACCATTTAGCCGCGAATACAGGAAACAAGTCACATTTTTTTTTTTTTACCCGATAATAGAGAAAACGCGAAAAAGGGAACCGTGCGTGGATAAGAAGTTATTACTGTAAATAAAATATTAAAATTTGCTAAGGCCTCCGAGGGCCGCAAGAAAAGATCCGGCGGGCCGCATGCGGCCTGCGGGCCGCGGGTTGAAGACATTTGGTTTAGATAGAGAAACGAAAATAGAGTTTGGTGGCCACCAAGGGCAACTTCGACTCTCTGCCTAAACTATATAAAATAAAACTATTACACAGGCATTAAAAAAAGCTTATAATAAGTATCACAAACTGGCTAACGTAATTTTTGGAAATTCCTTTCTTAAACGTAATAATTAGATGAAATAGGTGGCGGCGCTGGTGTGCGGGGAGGCAGCGCCTTAATGTAATTTGACCATGGGCAGCTAGTAATATATGAAATCGCTGTGTCACACCCGTCCTTTTTCAGGTGGTTAAGCTTGTTATGACATAGCGTGTCTAGAGGTTAAAAATCTTAAGTTGCCAGAGCATTCGCTCGGCCATCTTGGTGGTCCTTAAAAAGATAATGTCAAGTTAATTTTATTTACCGTTACAAAATATTACAACAAATATCATTATTACAATCTTTCCTGAATTCAATAAAAATATTATATTAAAAACTTTATTACCATACTCATAAATCAAGGGATAATATTTTAATAATGTAAGTTATATTTATATAAACAAGTGGTTTAAGATGATATCTGACGTGTAATGATGGGGTGTTTTGGGATTTTTGTAAAATACTCCCAACTTTGCGGGATGTTATCGCAGATCTCTGGGCTTGCGGTGACCATGAGTTCAGAATTATCTTGGACTTTCCTCTTTATATGTGCTTTAGAAGACTTACCACCAATATTCATATATTATTTAAGGCCATGATGTACAATCTGATTCTTAAACCTATGATTTTTATTAATTTTTATGATGTGGGTATCATGAAAATTAATAAAAATCATGGCATTCTGGGCACTCTGCCTTCTGGGGACGGCTTAGATTTTTAGAAAATAACTATAAGTGTACAAACTACATGTAATTGATTTAATAATAATAATGTTGAAAAATTCACACGACATTATCTAGCCCTAAGCTATTAATTTATTACGTTATTGTAATTTTCTTTGTTAGGAAATTGTTTCTTCTCTATAAACCCAAAACAGAATCAGAAACAGAATCAATAATAGCTAAATATCTAAGCATATAGCTTCTTCTTCACATAAAAATGGATCTAAACTAAAAGTGAATTAACAGTTTGATAATGATCTACTTAGCTTGGGGCTAGATAATGCTGTGTGAAGTGTCCAACATTATTTATATATTTATTATTATTTATTGATAACTTTTACGAAATTGTATAGAATAACGACAAAATATTCCATTTTGTTACTAAGAATAAGAATCAGTAAAAAATTGTACAAACTGTGTACATAGTTGGTCTTAAGAACTACTTTTAAATATTGTTCAACAGTTTGTCCTTTCGGACATACAATAATAATATTGTTTTCAGTTGATACTATTGTTTTCATATTATGTTTATGGTCAAAACAAAACTAACCTCGTTTAGCATGTTCAGCAGTGGACGTCATATCTGCTGATCAGAAAGTCTGTTGTTAAAATCTCATAATCACTAAAACTTCGAAAACCATGGCTACAAGAAAATCTGAATTATTTGATACGCGTATAAGTTGAGTACTGCAAACTTTGAATGGGCAATAAAAAAGAAACTTTATTTTGGATCTTATTCAAAATTCTTGAGGCAATATCCATAATATTGTTCTTGTATCATATACTAGCTGCTATAAGAACGAGGGTTTGCATGCAATTCTGCAATTTTTCTCAATAAAATAATTTAATTGTTTTGAATAAACTAAAAAGCGACATCAAATCACGACTGGACCGATTTCGAAAATTTGCCAAAAATTTGAAAACAATAGAAAATTCAGAGATACGAAATCAGATTCTAGTTTTTTCAAAACAATCAAATTATTATGATATACATGAAACCATTCCCAACTAAAATATTTTTGATAAATAAATAATGCTGGACAATCCGCACAGCCCCAAAGTAAGCTACTCAAAGCTTGTGTTATGGGTACTAGATAACTGGTATATTTAATACATTATATACATAGATATTTTCTTTTTTTATTATACATAGAAAACACCCAGACCAACGGAACACATTTCTGCAGATCGTACACAAATTTATTCCGAGGCTTGATAGCTTGCTTTGATGCATTATAAAGGCGTTGAATTAAATAATCGTGAACGGCCAACAGGTCAATTCAGATGTCTTATTGAGTGTATCACTGATTTGTAGGCACTATTTTCGCCACTTCACAAATGGTGCATTTTCTTTTATAATTTATTTATTTACTTATAGAGCAACAGTTATAATATTATATTTTTACAAATAATCTCTTACATTTAAACAGCCCTTTATTTTTAAAGACATGTAGTCTTTAAAAATATGGTATTATAGTAATTATGCTGCTACCAAATACCTCAAAGAAATAGAAATATAAAAGCTTAATGCAATAAAAATCCTATACATATCCTATACATAATATAATATTTTTCATTGAGTATAGTAGAAAACTGCTTATTAATTTATTAAAAATTAATTTGACCTTTTCTAAGTGCACCTTTAATGTATTTATGAAAATGAAGAGTTTTTGATTTTGACCATGATTTTGATAATACAATATATTTTTTTCACCTATCTAGTTTGAAAATTATTACTTATCAAGTGACGAATTTTTTTTTGAATATTCGTAAGGAAAATGCATGTATGGGAGGCGAAAATTGTATGACCTATAAAATCACGAACACATCCAAATCAACCAGCTGGAGCCTCCGCTGCTCAGAAAGGCAAAACCCAATAAAATAAATTCAGACATTAAACTCCCTAGAATGTGAATTATTTTTACACCTGGCAACATCAAACGCTGATTTCCGGCTCAATGCGTACTATTTACCCTTTAACCCGCTCAGTGACCTGGTTTACTGTTTAACATTGGTTAGGGTTGAAAAATATCTATTGACAATCATTTAATCAAAGTATTTTTGCAGTTGCAAAATATCCCCTTATTTATGACTAGCTGTACCCGCGACTTCGTTCGCGATTGCCATACCTGCCGACTAATTAAGTTCACATTTAACCACAGTTTCTCTCATAATATGATACGCCGCCGTGCAAAAAAACTTGGATGCGCAGAATTGGACCTGTTACACTTTTAATATAAGAATCTTTATTTAGGTACCTAGTTAAATAGTGTATAAATCGTGTGGGGTCTACGGCGGATAGCATGTTGTCATCTTCAATCCGATTCTTTATCGACAATACTTTCAGCTACGACTCGGCCAGCGTTAGTGTTAAGAAGTGTCATACTCGTTTCACTTCTTACTCATGGTTCCGTTCAGCTGGGCCCTATTCTGCTAAATTAATCGCTTCACTATGACAGGGACGTCACAGACGTCACGGAATGACACGTTTTGGTATTCTACCTTAGATGAAAGAAATTATGATGAATGCAGATGTAGAGACGCGCGTCAAGTTTGAAACTATTAATTTATCTCGCACGCACTATCTGGAGTTTTATTAATCTAAAGATTCTACGTAATGATTCTGCGACGATTCCATTGTCATAGTGAAGCCATTGTATTACAGAATTGGGCTCCTGATCCATTTGACTGGACCACCGTAATTTTTTTTCGTTATTAGGTAAGTACAGTTGATTGTGTACCACAGTCAAAAATATTTTTCTGTGGTCCAGTTAGTTTAATTGGACGACTTACTCCAACCAAACTTCGGTGGTACAGTTAACTGGACCAGCTAAACCACCAAATATCATGTTCATGAATATTGGATGGACCATTTGTACATTTTACTTTGCCTGAAATAGGCATTGACGCACTCATTAGTTAGGTTCCTACCTACTAAGGTAGAACCTTAACTAATGGGTGCGTCTTGGAATAATAAATGGATAGGAACTTACCTACCCTTTTTCTGCTGATTTTTTTGTTTCAATGAACTGATTTTCTACTCGACTTTCTACTGATTTAGTCAAATTCGATCTTGCAACACTGTTTCTAATAAAGAGAATGCATGAAATCGGACGACGCGTTAATGAATTACAACTAAGAACACATTTTGACGTTTATCCCCTCTCCCAAGAGAACCGTGCCTACTGATATCCCAGATAAAATGCATCATTTGAATTCATTCTGTACTTTAGGCGTGATGCGCGACCCAGGAATTTGACTATTATCCCCCTCCACGGGAACCTTACTGAATTCCGGTATAAAATGTATCTTTCCCCGTAGTATGAACTCAAATCGTGCCGACTTCCATTCGAATTCATTCAGTAGTTCCGTCGTGATGCGGGGTTAAATAATTATACTTTTTCCTCTCTCCCAGGGGAACCTTACTGAATTCCAGGATATAATGTATCCCATGTCCTTCCTTGTAGTATGAACTCAAATCGTGCCAGGTTTCATTCCAACTCATTCCGCAGTTTCGGCGTGATGCGCGGTGAAGGAATCTTACTTTCATCCCCGCTCCCAGGGGAACCTTACTGAATTCCGGGATAAAATTTATGTTTCCACGTAGTATGAACTAATATCATGCCGAGTTGCATTCGAATTTATAAAGAAGTTCCGTCGTGATGCGCGGTTAAAGAATTTTACTTTCATCCTCTCTCCCAGGGGAACCGGATAAAATGTATCCCATGTCCTTCCTTGTAGTTTGAACTCAAATCATACCAATTCAGTCCAACTCATTCAGCAGTTCAGCGTGATGTGCGGTGAAGGAATTTTACTTTCATCCTCTCTCCCAGGGGAACCTTACTGAATTGCGGGATCAAATGTATTCCATGTCCTTACTTGTAGTATGAAATTAAATCGTGCTAGATTTCATTCCAACTCATGCAGCACTTTCGGCGTGATGCGCGGTGAAGAAATTATACTTTCATCCCTTCTCCCAGGGGAACCTGACTGAATTCCGGGATAAAAAGTATTCTATGTCCTTCCTCGTAATATGACCTAAAATCGTACCGAATTTCATTTCAATACCTTCAGTAGTTTCGGCGTGATGCGCGGTGAAGAAATTTTACTTTCATCCCCTCTCCCAGGGGAACCTGATTGAATTCCGGGATAAAAAGTATCCTATGTCCTTCCTCGTAATATGACCTAAAATCATGCCGAATTTCATTTCAATACCTTCAGTAGTTTCGGCGTGATGCGCGTTTAAGAAACAGACAGACAGACAGACAGACAGACAGACAGACAGACAGACAGACAGACAGACAGACAGACATGAATGAAAAAAATTACAGTTTTGGCTTCAGTATCGATAATAGAGTGCCCTCCAAAAAAAATTTTCAAAATATCTTCAATGTACAGAATTGGACCTGTTACAGTTTTATTATAAGTATAGATTTAGGCAACAATTTGTCACTGCAAAAGAATTCCAATTGGTCACAAGTTCACAACGCAAAAATAACTCTGGGTCTTACTTTACGCAGGAAGCTCAGAGAGGCAACATCACAGGACTCTGTCGTTGTTGCTTGGCGCTCTCTGTGTCAAGGTCGAGTATTGTTGAGGTGTCCTGATGATGTCTCGTGGAGAGACGAAACTAGTTAACGACTTACTTTTGATGAGTTTTTTCATTGTGTGGTTGGTGTGGTCCTTTCTTTTGCAAATTTAGTTGGGTACGTTCTTGGAGTTGGAGGGTAGTAATTTACTGGGCAATTTTGTATTGCGTAAGTCTGTTGTTAACCTTCTGTGATTGCAAGTGGGAGCAATTTGTGGGAGGGCGGGTTCTACAATCGAATCACATTTTGTTGGATCTTGTCGGAGGAGGTTTTGCGCGGAATGGTTACTAAATATTGTTTTATCCTAATATTAAACTCTGAGTCTCTTCAAGACAAAGTGAACAAGTGTCTTCTAGACCTTCTTGTACCATTGTCGGCCACATCGTTACTTAACATAAAACAAGTCTTGCAAAATACCTAGGTACCTAAATGGTTTATCGATTATTCTGACTTAAGTCAACAGAAACAAATAGATGCATCTTAGCTATGGCTTTTAATGATATTTATAAATTAAATTAAAGTTAAGAACCTTTTTAGTTACTTATAATTATGTCGCCGCAGCAAACCTCCAGCCGACCAGTTTGAAGAACCCTTAATTCAAAACAACAACGCTTTTATGATAACCTTAGTAATATCTGCAAATTGCCATCTTAAATCATAAAATAATATTTAAACTACGAGTTAATTCATCAATTTTAGGTTAGGTAACTTTTCTATAAATCAATAATGTTTTGATAGGTACCAGGTACTTACATCTACCTACTAATTTTTGGAAAAGGAATTGGTTAGATTTCTCTCCTATTAAAATTCCTTAAATAATTAATAAGGAATTTAGAAATAGATTGAATGTAAGCATTGAGATTTCAATTTCAAATTAATAATGAGTTCGCGGGTGAATTTGTAAAAACCTAGATTTAGGTAGCTGTATTTCTTCCTGAAAATCGTAAAATAATAAGTAATGGATTTGGAAATAGTTCTAAAATTTAATCTGAACGATTTTGTAATATTAAAAGGTTTGGTGACCATCTGTCATTACGTCAGAACCTTGTTTAAAAGAATTGTAAAGTAAATGTTAAGCTATCTAGTTTAAATGGCTTTCTTAAATCTTTAGAGAATTATTAATAAATTTAGAAGTCTTTATGGGATTCATCCTTGGTTGCGTTACATTAGAGGAAGTCGTGAATGTCTGAATTTGTTAGCAGTTTAATTTATTTTGTTTTAATCGCCTTCAAAAATGTTCAAATAATTATTATTTAATTTAGATAGAGTTATTGTGTCGAAATCAATGTGTTATTTTAATTGATTATTGTGAACTTGAAGTATTCTTGATTTTCCCGCCATTCTCGAACGCTCGCAACGAGTTTGCTTGAAGTGGAGGGGGAAATAGCGCGGGAAACGTCTAGAATATACAAGGAACGACATTCTTGTTTGAGGTGTGAAGCAGACAACACGTGTAAGTTGAAGCCATTGTGAACTTTGAATAAGAGTAATTTTGTAACCTTTGTAAACGATCCTCATTTCATTTGGTTAGTTTAAATTAATAGCTTCTGCACAGATTTTCCCTTGCTTTTGAAAACATTAAAATTAGTAAGCGAGCTCGTAGGTTTGAATAGGCTGTGTAGATTTTTGTAGTTGCTAAGCCGAATCATTAGCCCGTCGGTTCTGCTTAATTTAAAAACCCTAGTATCATGATATTTTCGACATATACATGTACTTAAAGTTAAAAATCACTTTACCGTAACAATAGATCGTCTCAGAATGACACATTATTGCGTTTTACTTCTGATGAAATTAACTATAAATGGAGAGACGCGTGTCAAAAGTATCAAGGTCAAAACCATTCTATCAATCCATCCGTGCAAATAGCACGCCCTATCTAGAGTTTTGTTCATCTAGAGACGTTTCTACGACGAAACTATTAACTATTACCATTGTCTTAGTAAAGCGATTAGTTATAGTTTGACCGAAACCACTGTACCGCTCCTTAAGAAAGTGCGGCGAGGTGGGGGGCGAGGAAAAAAGAGCAAGAGTACACTTGAGATCGATATTGTCTGGCTGATGGTCTGTTGTGTTGTCTGGCAGACTGATGGATCGGAGCAACCGGTACTTCCCCTCCGTCTCGCCGCGCGCATACCTCAGGCGCGGTACAGCGGTATCGGTCAAACTATAGCAGAATTCGGCCCAAGGTAACACTTGTTATAAGGTAAATCCTACCAATCTGACATTCTGTCACAAGCAATTTTTTTTTCATCATCTGTCAACCTGAGCTGTAAAAAAGCACAAAAAATATATTTTTCAGGATGGTAAATTAGGTACATTGTATACCTAAGTGTGGTCCAACCTTTCATTGATTTAATTTAATTTGTGTAACAGATGACATCAAAAGATCCCAGGACAGACTCTGAATGTTTTTGACATTGTGATGGCCTACCAAAACAAAAACAACCCTTTACTAAGGTTCATTGACTCAACTGAACGCTCCTAGAGTTAGTAATGTCAATAGGTAAAAAAATCTAATATCAAAAACCTTTATTTCAGTGTCATCCTCTAAAAGCTACAATATCCCACGCTTGGTGGGGTCACACATCATGTATTTCTCTTCCAATCTCCTCCATCAGCCGTCATCTCTGTACCTTTCCTACCCATGTTTTCTTCTTCCATCAATGGCCTCGATGTCATCGATAATATAACCTCTCGCATACTTGTAAACCTACGAAAACTGGGAGCACCTTGCAGTACGTAACTTTATCGATTGTTCTTTAGTTCACTAATCGGAAGTACTCATCTTCATTGACTTTTATCTGCTTTATGATTGGGTGTGTAGTGGGTAACCATGGCCGTCGCAGCGTAAGAATCGAAGGTTTCCTGAGTCGGATATTATAACATCCACGGGTTGAGTTGGAAGCTCAACCATCATTTATTCATATGATAGGTTTATAAAATACTCGCCTGCCGATCGTGACGTGACAGGATCCCTCTGGTTTTCACTGAAAATCAGCGCTGGGTGGACACACCAGTGTGCATTCAGCACAACGCTGAGTGAAGGCCATATTTGCCATAAACGCTGGGCATAAAACAAATCCATTTTTTAACTGTTTGGTAGCATTAATTAATTGAGTCCTAAGGCTAATTGTGTATAGTAGTTTTTAAGCTTAAGAAAAATATTCTCTCTCTCCATCTCTCTCTCTTAACCCGTGGTTGTCGTAAGATCCTACAAAGGGAACCTTCCAGACTCTGGAAGGTTCCCTTTGTAGGATCCACCACACAAGGTGCTGCTGCCATTCCTCTGGAACCAGAGGAATGGCAGCAGCACCTTGTGTGGTGGAGGCATGTTCAGTTCAGCTGTGGACATATAATGTGCTGAGAAGGAAGATAGATAGGTACATAAATTATGTGAGGTGAGCTTGACGACCGATATGGCACGGCGGGCGAAAGTCCGCCTGCGACGCGGAAGGTTCGATTCCCGCTTTGGGAGAAATGTTTGATGATGTGTACAATCTGCAAATATTTGTTCCGGGTGTACTGGGTATTTTCAAAGTATATTAAAACAATATATTTCAATGTAATGAATTGTATTAAGTATATCAGTCATCTAGTACCTAAAACACAAGCTCTGTTTAGCTTGGGCAAGATGATGCTGTGTGAATTATCCAGCAATATTTATTTATACCAGTTCATGTTTTATCTTGGAATTACGAGTAAAGCCACGCACAGAGGCTAACATCATAAAGAAATAAGAAAATATTTTACGAACATCTGTCTTACAATGACAGAGACGCAATAATTATTTTATTTCTTCCATTGTTCAATAAAAATGGCGGCGATAAAAAGTTTATTGTCAATAAAACACAAATCATTTGCAGGGATCTTTGGCAATGTATGCTTCATTGATTCACAATAACCATGATTTATTTATGAATTCTACTATTTATTGACTTATTACCGGTTATTTACTTGTTAAAGCTCACGACTTAGGAATTCGACAGACATTTCGAAGTTTTAGTCGAAGTTGGTGTCAACAATCAACCATTTAGTACATCTTATAGGTTGATTGTTGACCTTTTAACAAACCAAGGTAGGCGCTTAAAGGTTAACAAAATAATAATAATAATGTCCTCCTAGCCGAATTTCAACCAGGGCGGCCAGCCTCATCGAAGACTAGCCAGATGCGCAGGACATTATTGTGCAAGTGTGTGCGCAAACACAGGTGCACTCTCTATTCTCTCTACTCCTCTCATAATCCGATGGGACGGCAGACCGACACGACCAGGGAGAGGTCAAGCGCAGGACCAACAGCTTAATGTGCTTTTCGACACACGGGGGTGTGACACCGCCTACTTCCTGACTCCGGGCTGCTACAGCTGCTACTGTGAATTTTTCTTGCTAAACAAACACCAATAACAACTATTGGCCCGACCCGGGATTTGAACCCAGGATCTCATAATCAGCGGTTGAACAAGCTGACCGCTAAACCAACAAGGCAGCCAGTATCAAGACTTCTGCTTAGCTTGGAGTAAGATGATGCTGTGCGTATCCAGAAATGGTTCCTCGAACCCTCAAATTTTGAACTAAACATAATTTGGTAAGAGTAAGTAGGAACTAGGTAGGTATGCAATCACAACTACCAGGCTAAAGGTTTCTTCGTCGCTTCTTCACTTTAGTCTACATACCGAAGCGACAGAAATCAAAAATATCACTTTATTACCGTGTCAGTGTTTATTTTTACAAATTGACCTTTTCTAAGTGTACATTTATTGTATTTATGGAAATAAAGAGTTTTTGATTTTGATTTTTGGCTGACACTATCAGCGATAAAGCCTACTGAGAATTTTTAAAAGCGTGATTCCTTTTTTTCCTTATTTTCGTCACTTCACCAATGGGTGGTGCATTTTCTTTTATAATTTATTTATTTAAAGACCAACAGTTATAATATTATATGTTTACAAATAATCTCTTACATTTAAATGGCCCTTCTCGGTCTTTCAAAATATGGTACCTAATTAAGTAATTATGCTCCTACCAAATACCTCAAAGAAATAGCAAGCTATGCAAGAAATAAAAGCTTAGTGCAATAAAAATCCATCATAATATATTTGACTATAGAAGGAAACTGCTTATTGGTTAATTAAATTTTTAATTTAATTAATTAAATGTGACCTTTTCTAAGTGTACATTTATTGTATTTATGGATATAAAGTTTTTGATTTGATTTGATTTGAATCGATTAGTAGGTATAAGGTAGATACAGATAGGTCTAAATATTGTGTGTTATTTCATTTTCTGGCATGTTAGCTTTTGCCCGCGGCTTCGCATGCGTTTTCCAAGTAGCTTATGTCCCTTTCCGGGATACAGTCTACCTCCCTGCCTAATTTCAAATTTCAGGATGATCCGCTAAGCCGTTTAAGCGTGAATATTCAGGCAGGCAGAACACTTTCGCATTTTAGTTTGCTTGTGCCAACTTAGGTACTTTTTAGGTACCTACCACGCTTCCTTCTGAATGTCCAATTCTGTATACAGGGTTATTGGTAATTCACTGACACTACGTTAACTGCATGCTCTGTCCACCATCACAAACACGTTCGTGAAGACGACAGGTCTTAATTCTTATACTTGGTATGGGCATTAGGTACAGGAGGTACCTTATGCCCATACCAAGTATAAGAATCTAAAATCTCCAATAATCATTCCTAAGGCTGTGTCCCCAGTAGGCAAACTGTTAGCGGCCACTAAACTGAGACAGTCGGCGCACGTAACGCTGCAAACTGCGTAAAGTGAGCTAACAGTTTGCCTACTGGGAACACAGCTTAAGAGAGGGTTTATTTGACACTAAACTTAAAAACGACTCTGCCCCGAATAACCAGTGGGTGTGGGAGTGGAATATCTAGTCTATCTAGTTTATTGGGAGATTTACAAAAAAAAGTTTGATGTAAGACCTGGCGTCTTCACGAATGTGGTCGTGATGATGGACAGAATCTGCAGTTCACGTAGTGTCAGTGAATTACCAATAACCCTGTATAATAAATTGTAATGTTTTTATTGTGTAGGTACCAATATCTGTCAGCCGTGTAGACACGCACGCACCAAGGGTCTTGCAAGAAAACCAGCGTTGCTCTACTTTCTGATGAGCAACATAATGCTGAGGCAGGACCTGTTGGTTCACATGGTGGACAAAGTATTATATATTTAAGGCTGCACGAGTCGTCCAGTCCAAATCATCAGTGGGTGCGGCCTAAATGTATGCCATCTCATCTGACATAATAGACATTCTCGCGCGCTTGATGAAAGGCAAATAAATTTATTCGTAAAACGGCCGCGTAAAAAATGCGAAAAGACTGTTAGCACAAGGGTTATTAATTTATTATAGAAAAACTATTGAGAGTATCATTTCAAAATAAATTTATTTAAACTTTTAAATAACTAAACTATGTCTTTACGGGCTTTATTTTAGAGTTTTCTTTCTCCGTATGTTATTTATTTTCGCCCAAAGTTGGGCTAAAATCGGTGTTGAAATATGAAAGTTTTAGAAGCTTGTATTTTTTAATTATTTCTTGTTTTACAGTTTCGGGTGCATACAGCCATAGATAATGACGAGATAAATTGATATTATCCTTAGTTTTGGATGGTCAACATCAAACAGGGACTCGTTCAGCCTTAAGGTTTTTGTTTTATTGTTTATGGTATTTTGTGAGCCAATAAATTGAGTTTCTTTCTTTCTTTTCTTTCAATTCCTAAGGGTTTTAATACTATGTGAAACAATTCCCTATTACATCCGCCTAAATCTCAAAGAACCGTGAATTCCTTAAAATCATTGTCAAGTGCCCTCCAAAAGTTAAGTCGTATATCCAAACCGAACCATCCTTGCACCTGCGTTTTTTTGTCAAATTGACAATGACAGTCACAATGACAGTTACCTCAACATGGTCTAAGAATGCGACACATGGGGTGTGCCTTACACGGATGTTAGAGAAAAAAACTGGGAAAATGGGTGATGGGTTCCGCCATGTAAATTACCTTAGTAATTTTTTTTTTTATAATATATTTATTGGTCAAAAGATTACAATAATGTTGTATTATGGTACCTTCTTAGTAATTTCTCTACCTAGTCTTAGTGTGAGTAAGCAATATTTATATTAAACCAATTCGACATAAATTTTAACAAGATTGTTAATTGAGAAGGAAAATAATTTATCCTTCTCAAACGGCTACCTTGTTAAAATTTATGTTTTTATTATGGCTACATTGCACCGATATCAAATCAATTATCTTTTTAAACCTTTATAACAAAATGTCATTTATTTTATTTTTTACTTTTTAAAGACCTACTTATTTAGAATTATTCACTTTTGTAACTACTAGATGAGATAATTAACTAAGTGTTAAGGCGATGCCACCCCTCGCACTAGCGCCGCCACCTATTTAATCTAATTATTACGTTTAAGAAAGGAATTTCCAAAAAATACGTTAGCCAGTTTGTGATACCTATTATAAGCTTTTTTTAATGCCTCTGTAATAGTTTTATTTTGTATAGTTTAGGCAGAGAAACGAAGTTGCCCTTGGTGGCCACCAAACTCTATTTTCGATTCTGTCTAAACTATACAAAATAAAACTATTATAGAGGCAGTAAAAAAAGCTAAAAATAAGTATCACAAACTGGCTAACGTAGTTTTTGGAAATTCCTTTCTTAAACGTAAAAATTAGATAAAATAGGTGGCGGCGCTAGTGTGAGGGGTAGCAGCGCCTTCACTAAGTGTCATACTTTTTGTGAGAATCATCAGTTGGACCTCACGATACAGGATCGGCCTAGTGTGAGATCCATCAGTAATTGTAGTCTCCAAGCCCTCAGCAATAAATTTCTTATCAGTTTTAATAGGCCATAATAGTAATGTATCTTAGAATGGTCAATATAATGTTAACTCTACCTTTCTATTAAGTGCCATAATATGCTGTAAAATGATTGTTTTTACTGAAAATAAATATAGGTATTCTATGTATACTTTTCATGTTTATGATATGTTCCGTTGGTTTAAATTTAAAAACTTCCACTTCCAACTTCCGTTATAGTTTATAATTATGTTGTCAATTTAAATCAGAACTTAGTAGGTAACTACTCAAATACGTTTTTGTAATTTTGTTCTGTAAACCGTCTGATAGAAATGAAAAATTTAATAACGAAAACTTTTAAGCAACTTTAATTATTGTTCTTGGTAAATAAAACTGTAAAGGGAACCCTAAAAATCCAACCAACATCATGAAAGGGACACTTCATTTAATTCCAATTATTGCTCTCGACTTTCTTTACAATGTTTTCGTACATCTGCTCCCCAAAAATCACAAAAAAAACTCCATCGACTTGCCTTGAGGCGTAAAATTTTGATCTCCACGACCCTTGGCAGAATAGAGAACAACATACTTTACTTTTCACTCGACAGCGGCGCTAGTGTCGATATTTTATAAGTAAAAACCAAAAAGGTTTTACGAGAAACGCCTTTAGTTCCAGTTTATTCCACCAGCATTTTATAAATTGGTGGCAGAATAAAGTACAATGCGTGTCGCACTTTTGTCCGAAAGTTTAAAAAAAGAAACTTGTAGGGTATTTTGAAATGCGAACATCGAACAATGCTTTAGACTTTAGGGGTTTGGTAGACGATGGGTTTTAAATTAGGTGCGATATTTATTTTTTATGGCCATTTTATTATCATGTTACGTCAATAAATCTAGCTAAATAAAACCTAGATAACCTAAAAGCTGAAAACTTTGAATAAGTTATGTACTTTAGTCACTGTAGTAAAGTTATCGGTTATCGGTACATACCTAAGTACCCAATATAATCATACTGTGTGTTATGGATTTCTTAGCTCTATAAATCTGCATTCTCAACTAAAAACGTTACGGAAGCTTGATTTCTTGTTCGGAATTTAAAAACATGTCAATGTTGTTTTTTATGTTGAACTAGTTTCTGCCCGCGGCTTCGCACGCGTATTTTCGGTATAATAAGTACAAATAAGCCAAAAAAAAACCATCTAAGTGTTAGGCTTTGTTTTAAGCGCTAATTTTCATCATGATCTGTTCGGTAGTTTTGGAGATCCTAGGTAACAAAAATTCAGATTTCACAAACTTTTGGCTTTATAATATTAGTATTAAGGGTGTCGAGAAATTTGTTTCGTCTACAGATGCCCTAACTCAAAGTTCTAAATTCGAAAGTATTTCTTCACTGTAATGAATGAAAGTAAAAAAGTTTTCCCTGTTTTTTGTTTGAAGTTCGGTAACAAAATACGTCAATTATTTAGTTTTGGCGGTTTTTCTGAGAAGTTTTAGGAATTTTTGCGAAATATCAAGTTTCATGGCTTCTCTTATGTTGTAAAGGACAAAAAAATTTAATATATCACATATTTTTACTAACTATTTAGCGAAGGACGTCGGTAATTTTTTGGCTATGGCCATTTTGTCGTTTGAATCGACCGCTCAAACTCAGCACGTGGATGTCGTAAGAGTCGATGTAAACCTGCTTGATAGATACCCTACTTTTTGAAAGAGCCTCGTAATTTATAAAATATTAATTTAAATATTAATTTACCGTGAATCACTCATAAAAATATAGTAAGTTAAATATTTTATCTTGTATTACGACTAGCTGCTACATCTTGATCGGTTTATACGTAGCTATATACACTGTTAACTTTAAGAAAATTAATAATCAATATATAAATAAATAATGCTGGACAATTCACACAGCATTATCTAGCCCCAAGCAAGCTAAGCAGAGCTTGTGTTATGGGTACCTACTAGATAACTGATATACATAATACAATACACTACATAGATAGATATATTTTTATTATACATAGAAAACATCCAGAACACCCTGAACAAATATCTGCAGATCGTACAAACATTTGTCCCGAGGCGGGAATCGAACCCGCAACCTCCTGCGTCGCAGGCGGACCTTCGCCCGCTGCGCCACAGAGGTCGTCATTGTAAACTGTTAAATTGTATACTGTTTGTGCCATATTAAACGAAAAACAAAATAAAATTACGAGCTGTCTTTGTAGGTAGACCTTTTTAGGGTTTTGAAGATCGAAGATCGGTTTCAAAACCCTTATGGTCTCGCTTTGTCTGTCCTTTTTTCCCTCCTTAATAACTCAAAAACTACTGCAGCTATCAACTTGAAATTTAAAATAATAATACATTTCGTGCGCCTGTACAGATTTCGAGAAAAAAAAATTAAAATAAATGAAAAATGAAAATGAATATTTTCCATACAAATTGTGATGCCGAAATTTTAAAAGATACCTACAGAGTCATATGGGGTATCAAATGAAAGGTATCATTTTGTACGTTTCAGAACAGTTTTTGAAATTTTTGTAGGTTTCATACTTTTTAAAATATTTCGAAAAAAGTCGAAAAAATACCCATTCCCCCCCCCCCCTATCTCCGAAGATTGCAGAGTGATCCATGTAAAATGTATGGAGCGTTTATAGACATGGATTTATATTTTACAGGAAAAATATAGAGAAGTTTGAAAAAAGAACACTTTTTGAAAAATGGTCAAAAAGGGGGGGAATAATTTTCAAAAGGGGGGGCTACCTCACCGAGTGGGGTATCAAATGAAAGGTATCGGTTTGTAGGTTTCAAAACAGTTTTTTGAATTTCTGTAGGTTTCATACTTTTTGAAATATTTTGAAAAAAGTCGAAAAAATACCCATTCCCCCCCCCTATCTCTGAAGTTTGCAGAGCGATCCGTTTAAAATGTATGAAGCGTTTGTAGATATGGATCTATATTTTACAGGAAAAATATAGAGAAGTCTGTAAAAAGAACACTTTTTGAAAAATGGTCAAAAAGGAATAATTTTCAAAAGGGGGGCTACCCCACCGAGTGGGGTATCAAATGAAAGGTATCGGTTTGGACATTTCAAACCAGTTTTTCAAATTTCTGTAACTTTCATACTTTTCGAAATATTTCGTAAAAAGTCGAAAAATTTACCATTACCCACCTTAACCGAACCACCCATTAATCCGAAGCATGCAGAGAGATCTATCTGAAATGTAGGTTGGTACCTACTATTCTTAGGTATTCGTTAAATTGCGAAGTCTCTAACCGGTACTTTTGGTACATAATTATTTATTGACAAACGTTCAAAACCCTCGGCGCGCGAGTTACACTCGCACTGGACGGATCTTGTTTTTTTGAGGATAGTTGCCTACCTATATGGATACATATCTAGTATCCATATCAGTTATCTAGTACCCATAATACAAGCTCTGCTTAGCTTGGGGCTAGATAATGCTGTTTGAATTGTCAAGCATTCTTTATTTTTTTATACATGCCCCAACATGTAAATGCTACGGAGGATAGATGCCGGTGGTGTAGGATAAATGCCGTCTAGAATCAACAAAAGGAAAATACAATTTAAGATTTTTATTTTAGCATTCCTATATAATATGTTTTGGTATAGGTACACTGAATAAAATATAGTCCTACTAAGACGCATTTTATCTTAGTTGGCGTCAGAGTAGTTGGAATGATAAATATCTCATTCAATACAAACAAGAATGCATGGTAGCTGCAACATATCGAATTTGTTTAAAACAAAAAATAGGCGGCACATCATTGACATATCAATGCTTTAAGTCAAAATAAATATTTACTCTCATATTAAACATTTATTTGCACGGGGTTAGCTAACAACTTTGTTGCATTTAATCTCTGAATTAAATTAAACAACTAGGTACCCTTTATAAGGCCAATTCATTACTTGGTAGAAGGAGCTATTACGATTTAACTAAGTTCTCATAGTCACAGAAGACAAGATCTTATCAGGCTCATATGGATTCATGTGCGTGATCACATTAGACAAGATCTTAATCAATGTAAATAATTTTTTTTTTCAGTGTATGTATGCATCTCTACCCGATCCGTTCAGAAGGTTTCGCGTGGAAGAGGTAACAAACATCCATCCAAACATCTAAACATCTAAAATTTGGCATTTATAATATTAGTGAGGTTATTTATGCGTGTTCCGCTTAAAATGATTTTATTTCAGCCATTATAACTTCAGTTCACTCATAATTTAGTTGAAACAAAGTTTTTGAATTAAAACTTCAAATGGCATCGATCAAATTGCTTTTCATTTGAGTTTGTCCAGTTAATCGGTGTTTGAATGGAAAACATATTGCTTTGAAATAACATACCTATACACTAGCCAATCTCGATAGAGAATGTTTGTAAACAAACCGCCCATACATAACCTAAAATGTACATAAATTGATTTAAAATCCTTCTTTCAATAGATATTGCTTACAATATATCTGAAAATCGACGGCAAGCAAATGAGTTTTAGTTATTTGTGTCGTGTTTTGTTTACAAATGTTTGTAAACAAACCACGACATCAAGTTTGGCTAGTGTATAAGTAAATTAAGTAAACTTATTCTAATTATCATCAGAAAAATTATCTGAGCGTCTAGACGCTCAGATAATTTTTCAGTCGGAAGCGTCCCCAAGACGCTCGCTGCATTGCCCCGCTGTATGGCAATGCTGATGCGCTGCGCCAGATACTGACCAGCTCTCGGGTCACGCGTCGCATCAATCAGACATTGCCATACAGCGGGGCAATGCAGCGAGCGTCTTGGGGACGCTTCCGACTGGTATTGATATGGATCAGTTGAGCTACCTGTAGATTGTTTGCAACAGTCTGCAGTTAGCTCTATTGTTTCAAGTGTAAATACTAGTTCTAATTTATTTCTATTATTTTATACTTACATTATTTGCACACTCATTAGAAAATGTTTAAATAAATCAATACACACTAATATAACGTTCATAAAAGTCCATCAGATACATACAAGAAACACTCGCAAAAAAGACCACATACTTCTTCCAAGCGTGCGAACTGAATTCGGGAAACGAGCGCTAAATTTCGAGGGAGTAAAAATTTATAATAGTCTTCCCAAAGAGGTGAAGAATGCGGAATCGTTCAGCAACTTCAAACTTAAACTTAAATATAAAACACATACTTAATGATATATCCTTACTCAAATAACACATTGCCTAACTGTCTTTGCTTTCACTGTGACATGATAATGCCGAACGACTTCGCAATGACCGGGGAGTTAATAAATATGCAGGATTTTGCGGGTAGTGTTAAAATGTTTTTGATATCCCAATCTCACTAAATCTAGGAACTCTTGGTGTTTTTCTTGTATTAGATACTCAATTTTAATACTTATGAACAACTTATGTATGTATGTAACTTACTTTTATAATAACTTAAACTGTATACTTACTTATTAGGCTGGTACCAAAAATTTGTTTGACTGCTCGAAGTTTTATTTAATATACTTACCTAACTTTAAGTTTTCTCAGATAAGTGAAATGTATTTCTTTTTGAGAAAATAAATATTATTTAAACCTATTTTCTTTGAGTTCAAATTTAGTTTAGGATTATTTATTTGTACCTGATTTGTGTAAAAAAGACCTATTTTAGACCTTACTTGCGAGGTCCTCGCTCTTGAAAAAAAATCGAAATTAGTAAGAACCCAGGTCTCCTCCTAACTTAGGTTTGATGAAGTCATTCATTCTCAATCCGATTTTTTAATTCCGCAGGTTATACCTACGTGTGCGTTAAATGACTACCTAAGTAAAGCTTTTGCTTTCTTCAGGAGCTGAAAAAATATAATTTCTGTACAAAATAATTTTCTCCGCAAAATTTATGAAATGTACCTATCCCAAAATTTTCTAATAAACGGCTGAAAACCTAATATTTTCTAGTAAAAACTCTCGCCATGATGTAATTCACAAGATTTTCGGTGAAATTTTGATTAAACGACGTCGATATGGAACTATAGTAATAAGGATTTAGCCTTTTTAGGGTTCCGTTGATAAACGGTAAACGGTGGCCAGCCTATCTCCCGTAGAACCGACCGCTGCTAGGGTAATCGTGATATAAGAGTGCGATTTTAAGCAATACAGCATTAATCCTAATCCAATTAATTACTTTAAATACATTGCGCATTTAATATAGATCAATATGGCTTGACAGCATGTAATTTAAATGAATATTTTCGAAGATATTACAAGTTTAAAATGTAGGGACATAGCGGTTGCGGCGGTACCAGCCGGGGGTCCACCCCCGTGCGAAGCCGGGGCAGGTCGCTAGTATATGTATAATTTTAACTAGCAGAACTGATTTGTGCCCTATTCGTCCCAAGGACGTTCGGCCCATATAAAAAAATAAAAAATCTCAATTATGAAACCCCTCTGCATAATACAATGCATGTAAGAATCCGATTATTTTTTATCTATTCGTTCTTTTTTTATGTTACCTAAATAAAAATATAATTTATTTTTTAATTTTATAACTCCTACGATTAACAGGTTTGGATTTAAACCTGCATATGATACGCAGGGGGGTTACTTAATGCTGATGCTGTCTGTAAATAACTGCAATTAATAAATGAATTTGAATGAGAATTTAAGGCGCCACCCCGACCCAAATCAGCGCCACTAGCTATTTTATCTTATTAATTTTCAAAAATCGAAGTTGCAGTTTGTGATACCTATAATAAGCTTATTTTTAATGCCTCTGTAAAAGTTTTATTTTGTATATTGTGAATTTTTGTTATCTAGGTTATCCAAAACTACTGAACAGATCAAGATAAAATTTGGCGCACGTAAAGAACAAAGCCTAACTTAGATAACAGGCTACTTACAAAGTCAAAATTAAAAATTAAGAAACCCTCCCACAGATTTCATGAAACATGGCTTAGATACGGGATGAATTATCTATGACACAAAAAACAAAACGAAAATCAGTTAATTTGTTTGGGAGCTACGATACCATAGACAGATACACAGATACGCAGACAGACACGTTATACTTATACCACCCCTCTCTTTTTGCGTCGGGGGTTAATAATACCGTAAATACGCGAGCGAAGCTGCGGGCCGAAGCCTGCAAAATCGATTTTCTGATTAAGGTAGGTGAGCGCCTTAAGGAACGGTTATATTTTAATGTTTCGCCAAATGTGTCACGACCAAAGGCCCCCTTTCAACTGGGTAAACTATAAACCGTTAATTTATTTATTTGAATCCATCAAACCCAAACCTTTTCATCCCTTACAAATTGTCTTGACAGGTCCCCGTAATCCGCATTATGACCCTTATTTCATTGGATGTAAGGGCGTGAATGGCACTGTAATTAGAACACGTCATCAGGTGAGTTAGGTAAAATCCGTAATACGTTATAAGCTGGTACTATCGGTTCTCGATTGTATCTCACTTTATTCAAACCGATTTGGTTTTGACTTCGATTTTGATCAGAAGTAAGTAGTGTACTTAGCTCGTTCATCGTAATAAGTTATCCTATTTTATTTCTATTTTTATCTGTTGATTTCCCAAATTTTGTTTAAAATTGTATTTAGTTTTTTTGTGAACAGATTATCCGTAACGCCAGCAAAACGGAAGACCAGCGTTGCCAACCCAACCCATGCTGAGGCAGAGGCCATTTTGTGCCCTCTGGCATTTAGAGGTATTTTATTTTGTTTTAAGCCGTTAAAGGTTGTAGGTACAATACAATACAATACAATTCTTTATTAATAACGCCAAGTTACAAGTCACAAAGGAATAGGTTAAACAATATAGTTAATTTATATTGACCTTAAGATAATCTAATAATATCGAATCTAATATAATTTAAATAATATAATTTAGTTTACAGTGTTTCAATATAATGTCATTTTAATCTACTTAAATAATAGTAGGCAACGCGTAGAACTCGTCTACAGAGTAAAAAGAACTCTCTAAGAGCCATTTCTTCAGTCTATTTTTAACATCATGGTGGAAGTAGCATCCTTTTTAATAGTGTCCGGCAGCCTGTTGTAGACCGAGGAACCCATTAGGTATATACACGGACCTCTCCGACTTGCGCAGGTATGATTGCACAAATAAATCTATTTTATTCTTATATTATTCTTAGTCAAAAACTTTATTTATTTTTACTAAATAAGCACTTAGTAAGTAGGTAGTCAAATTGTTTACTATAAATTATAATCGATTAACCTCTCAGCGGGCAGGTCCTGCGCGCCACAAAGATTTCTACAAATAATGTTACTAAAAATCACCACAACACGAGCTGAGTTTTTATAAAGGTGATTACTGATCGGTGTTACGGTCCGTAATGTCGTGTTACACAGCGAGCGTTCGTGCAGTACCTATGTACGGGGAAAGAAGGCGCTCGCAACGAGCAACGAGACAGATTTTAGCACACGACGGAACGTATCATTATACAAATTAATACAAAGCATGAACTTGTATAATAGATTAAGTACACAGGCGAGCTTAACCCTGAAAAAGAGTTTTCTTCCAACAAACCTTAGAGTTATAGAAGAGGCGATGGAATAGGTAGAAGCAGTGTATAAATAATGAATCTACAATTCGTATTTGTATATATTTATTCCATCGTAGGTACACTTGATGTCGTTACATTCTATATTTAATTCCTATTTTAACAATAACACACAGGTATTTCGCTATAGGAAACACCATAAGGTACAAAGAAAAAAAACAAACAGACATGACAAAACAAAATTGTTGGAATCAAATACATAAAGCTTCTTATAATAAACATACTTCTATTAAAGTAATAATGACTAAATTTATTTTTATTATAAAAAAAGCTTTTTAGCAAGTTTATTCGAGTCGAGAACCCCTAGTAGCACCTTACCTGGTCGTTACCACACACTGATCTCGGGGAGAACAGATACCGTCACCATGGCAACGCGGCCTCCCTTCCCGCATTCTGCAATTAGTCCACCGCAAGAATCAACATTATTTTGTTACTGGTAAGAAGATGTTATTTTCTGAGATGAAAATTCAAAATTTCCTTACGTTTTCCGATAAATTACAAAACATCAACGTTCACATGGCTTTAGTTATTCTACGTTTCTGCCTTTTTGTTCCTAAATTAACTTATTATTGACGATACTCCCAGCTATGGAAATTTCCACATCTTACACAGCAGTTCGACAGCATCATACGTGATACTTTAATCAAAATTTTTAATATACCTTTGGATGATAGAGCGTGGCACCAGGCCACTCTTCCTATTAGGATGGGAGGTCTAGGTGTCCGCGAAATTTCTAGTGTTTCACTCCCAGCTTTTTTGTCATCAGTACATGGTACTAAATATCTTGATCATAGCATTATAGGTAAATGACAAAATTTTGAAATTACAGGTTTTGATGAAGCTTTACACTCATGGAAAATAGCCTGTCCTGACAAAGTTCTTTCATTATGTGAGCTGGTACGGAAAAATCTTACTAATACGTCAACCAGCTCATCAGAACGTGCTCGTCTACTCGCCGTTTCCGAGTGGGAATCAGGACTTTGGCTACATATTCGGCCTTCGAAAAATCTAGGTACCCTTTTAGATAATTACTCATTTCGGGTGGCCACCTCTTTGCGTTTAGGTTCACCTTGCCTAGTTGCACACCGTTGTCAGTGTGGTGAAACCGTCGACAAGTTTGGTCACCATGCATTGGCATGTGTCTCTAGTGCAGGACGTGTGTCCCGTCATGGTTCAATTAATGACATCATACGTCGGGCTTTTACCAGCGTCAGTGTCGCAGTTTCACTCGAACCACGTGGCCTTATGCGAGATGATGGTAAAAGACCTGACGGTATGACTCTGATTCCCTGGAAGATGGGTCGGCCTTTAGTTTGGGATGCCACATGTGTAGATACTCTAGCGCAGAGGTGGTCGTTTTTACTGACATCGTTGGTGTGAACAACGGATGCCTGCGACATCGAGATGCCGAACCGAGTAATGCCGATCGCCACCGACAACAAACGAACGTCACACCGACATCGGAAGAGCGGGGAGGTTAGTGGCGCGGCATCGGATGGCGAACAACGAAGTCAGCCGAGTAATGCCGATTGCCAAACCTAAGCAACGAACATCCATCCATACCTCACCGCCCGCATGCCTGCGTGTGTGTGAGCGAAAGGAGAGGATGCTAGAACATAGAACTGAACGTTTTATTATTATCTAACTAGATATGGCATGAACCAATGTTATTTATTATTAAAAAAAAAATACGATATCAAATGTCTCGTTTTAATATAAGTATTATGGTATTTTAGATTTACTCTACTAGGTACTAGGAACCAAGTTAGATATTGAATTATTTGTATTTGTTCAAATTCTGTAATTTAGGACCTACCCGTCTAAAACGCTCATGTCACTTCCAGTAAGTTTCATGTGCTCGTTATTCTTGTCGTTTGTTTGGATTTTTTTTCGACGGAATATTTCTTACAAAAAAATATTCCCTCAAGTAGGGACCTAATAGGTACCTACTAATTTAATTGTTTGGTTTGCTTTAGATAGGTTTAATAGGTCTAATAGGTAGGTAGGTAGGTAAGTACCTACTAATTTAATTGTTTGGTTTGCTTTATATAGGTTTAATAGGTCTAATAGGTAGGTAGGTTTAATAGGTCTAATACGTAGGTAGGTAGGTACAGGTACCTACTAATTTAATTGTTTGGTTAGCTTTAGATAGGTTTAATAGGTCTAATAGGTAGGTAACACAAAATCGACCCCGAGTTCCCAGCGCTTCGTCAATCCCTGGTCCGGGCAGTGCCCAGGTGACACGAAGTAGGGGTGCGAAAAGTAATCCCTGGGAGTTGACCGACTGCTGCAAGAAACTAAAAGTAATGACATACAACATCCAGTCGCTGTCGACTGACGATAGACTACTTGAGCTCGAGACGGAACTAGAAAAGATTAACTGGGACATCCTCGGACTCTGCGAGATAAGACGATATGGCGAAGAACTAATAACTCTTAATTCAGAACACATATTCTATTTCCGCGAAGGACCGCAACCAGGCGTGGGAGGTATAGGCTTTCTAGTAAATAAAAACGTAAAAAACCTAGTAACAGAAATCAACAGCATCTCTGATAGACTTTGCTACCTGACGCTTAGACTGACACAGCTGCATAAGCTGAAGGTCATCCAAGCTTATGCCCCAACCGCAGACCATCCGGATGAAATAGCTGAGGAGTTCTATGAGGATCTTGGGCGTCTCATAGACACGAATAAAACCACTTATACAGTGATTATGGGAGACTTTAATGCCCGCATTGGAAAGAAAGAAACAGAAGACGAAACCAGCATTGGTAATCATGGTCTGGGAACTAGAAATCAAAGAGGACAAATGCTTCTGAACTTTCTCCAATCGAAATCACTCTACGCAGTGAACTCCTTCTTCCAAAAGCCGACACAACGAAAATGGACCTGGAGACATCCCAACGGTGTACACAAAAGCGAGTACGACTACATTATCACTGATAAAAAGCAAACTGTGAAGGACGTCTCCGTATTAAATAGGTTTGGAACTGGTAGTGACCACAGACCAGTACGAGCCGAAGTCTCTTTCAACGTCCGCTCATACAGAAGAAACCTGGTTACAAAAAAGCATATTCCGTACCATATAAAGGTTGATATACTTCGGGCAAATGCCGACCTGTATGGAAATGCCGTTGAGAATCGACTCTACTCCTGTAACATAGAAAACATAACATTAGATGAGATCAACAGTAACATTGTCAGTGCACTAACACAGAGTCTAGAATCCATACAGACACCAATTATCCATAAAAAGACACAAAGGTTGAAACCAAACACACTTCAAATGATGGATCTAAGGAGAGAAATGCACAGTCAAGGGAAACTGAACGCTCCTGAGTATAAAGACCTTAGAAAAAGTATTAGAAGAAACGTGCGTGCTGACTTGGACGAATTCAATACTAATCTTATAGAAACAGCCATAGAGAGGAACAGTAGCCGCAGAGTTCTAAAACTACAGATCAGCCAGGGACGTAAGCAAATTTTCAAACTGCTTAATGACAGGAACGAAATCATCACAGATCGCGAACAACTTCTTACAATAACAGAGAAATTCTACCAGACTCTCTACACCAGTACAAATACATCACATGAAGGTACTGTAGCACAATGTGAGAAGCCAACCAGAAGACGTTGCCATATCGTGAACGTTGGATCTGAAGAGATGCCTGACATCATACCCGAAGAAATACTCCACGCAATCCACCAGATGAAGAATAAACGCGCTCCAGGGGAGGACGGTGTGTTGCCAGAGATGCTTAAACTGAACACAAAACATCTATGGGAAATGCTAGCTAAACTTTTTACGAGATGCATAATTGACACCAAGGTTCCATCAGCATGGAATAACGCCGTCATTACCCTAATACACAAAAAAGGAGACATTAAGAAACTGGATAACTATAGACCAATAAGTCTCCTATCCCACCTATACAAACTATTCACCAGAGTAATAGTCAACAGACTCGAAAAGAAATTGGATTTCTATCAGCCGCGAGAACAGGCTGGTTTTCGGTCAGGATTCAGCACAAATGACCACCTGCAAACGTTAAAAACAGTAATTGAGAAGTGTAACGAATACAGAAAGCCACTTATTCTTACATTCATCGACTACGAAAAAGCATTTGACTCTGTGGAATGGTGGGTAGTAGAGCAAGCACTGACCAACTGTCGAATAGACGAAAGATACATCCAACTGCTGAACCATCTACATGCAAACGCCACAGCTTGTGTTGCCCTCCACAAGAAAACTAACAAATTCCAGCTAGGCAGAGGAGTTAGACAGGGTGACACGATCTCTCCGAAACTTTTCACACTCGCTCTAGAGTATATATTTCGGCAGATGAAGTGGGAAAACAAGGGGCTCATCGTAGATGGGGAGAGACTTTCCAACCTACGATTTGCAGACGATTTAGTTCTCATATCAGACAGTGTGGATGACATGATATCTATGATAGAAGATCTAAGAGTAGAGTCGGCAAAAGCGGGCCTCAAAATGAACACTGGGAAAACTAAAATTATGACTAACATGGCGAACATTAGAAACTACCAGCTACCAGTAGAATCAGTAGCTGAGTACATATACCTTGGTCATAAAATTACATTGGGCTTCGAAAACCAGACCGCGGAAGTAGATCGGAGAATCGCACAAGCCTGGGCAGCATTTGGCGCTAACAAGCAGACGCTACGTGGCACACTGCCACTGCACCTAAAAGTCAGAGTATTTGAGCAATGTGTGATGCCCGTGTTCACCTATGGCACAGAAACTATGACCCTCACCAAGAAATCCGCGGAGAAGTTCAGAGTCGCGCAAAGAGGTATGGAGCGAGCAATGCTAGGTATCACATTGCGCGACCGAAAACGTAACGATTGGATCCGGAGCAAGACAAAAGTGAGAGACGTGGTAAACACCATAGCAGCAAAGAAGTGGGCTTGGGCAGGACACATTGCCCGAATGGATACGTCACGTTGGACCAGGAGAGTCCTGGAATGGAGACCCAGAGCTGACACCCGAGGACGAGGCAGACCACCGAATCGTTGGGTAGACGACATCAGACGGCACGGAGGACATGACTGGATGAGACGGGCTCAAGATCGACAAGAGTGGAGAAGAAGGGAAGAGGCCTATATCCAAGATTGGATCAAGATCAGGCCACCATGATGAATAGGTAGGTAGGTACCTAGTAATTTACTTGTTTCGTTTGCTTTGGATAGGTTTAATAGGTCTAATAGGTAGGTAGGTAGGTACCTACTAATTTAATTGTTTGGTTTGCTTTAGATAGGTTTAATAGGTCTAATAGGTAGGTACTACCTACACCTACCTAAATTACTAGGTACCTAGTAATTTACTTGTTTGGTTTGCTTTGGATAGGTTTAATAGGTCTAATAAGTAGGTAGTAGGTACTTGTGTTCTTGTTTTGTTTTCAAAAAACGTTGTACGGGAACATTGATTGAATTGGCAACTGGTAATTGTCTAGTTATCTACTGCGCTGCGACACCCTAGTGTCAGTGTTGTGTTAGCAACCCGGCCGACATCGTTGGCGGCAACATCGACACCCTAGTGTCAGTGTTGTGTTAGCAACCCGGCCGACATCGTTGGCGGCAACATCGACACCCTAGTGTCAGTGTTGTGTTAGCAACCCGGCCGACATCGTTGGCGGCCACATCGTTGTTCACAACGGATGCCATTCTGACAAAAACGATGCGCATCGTTGTGGAAATTCAACGACAACGCCCATCTCTACTCTAGCGCCTTCACATCTTGCAGGGAAATCGGTAAGGGCCGGTTCTGCAGCAACATCAGCGGAGTCCCTTAAACGACGAAAATACGCTAACCTTGACCGAGGTTACCTGATTAAGCTGTTTGGGGTTGAAACCCTTGGTCTTTTGGGTCCTGGGGTACACGCAATTTATAAAGATCTTACCAAACTTTTTATAGAGTCCACAGGTGATCGGAATGCTGGCTTCTATTTCGATCAACGAATCAGCATTGGAATTCAACGTGGCAATGCTGCCAGCATTCTGGGCACTCTGTCTTGTGCCTTGGTGACGGCTTAGATTTTTAAGAAATAGATATATGTAATTTTTTATGATTTCTGAGATAATAAAAAATCACCTATCTAGCTTCTGCCCTCAGGTTCGCATGCACTTTTACAGATGAAAGGGATTCTATATCCTTTTATGGGATATATGGATATATTATTCATCTCCATCTCAACTCAACATCAACCTCAACAGCTTGTATTGGTTCACTACTGGACGCAGGCCTCCCCCTGAAAAGCGCCTTATTGGTTGTTATCTCATAATCCCCACGCTGGGCATGCGGGTTGGGGATCGCAGTTCGGTGGTAGAATTTCCGGCACCACACAGCGAATCTCCATCTGGTATCGATTAATAATATCCCCTTGGGTTTTGCTTCAACTCTTAAAATAACAACTAACAGGCTAAAGGTTTCTTCGTCGCTTCTTTACTTAAGTCTACATACCGAAGCGTCAGAAATCAAAAATATCACTTTATTTCCGTGTCAGTGTTTAATTTTATGATGTGACGTTTTCTAAGGTTATTGCATTTATTGTATTTATGGAAATAATGAGTTTTTTATTTTTTATTTTGATGTTATGAAGGTATCTGTCGACTTACGTGTAGATTGTTTGCAACAATACAGACAAATACTAGTTGTAATTTGTTTCTATATTATTATTATTTGATTCTATTATTTTAAGATTTTTGTTATTATAGTGTGTGAGCCCTCACACTCTGGGTAATTTCTAAATCAAAATAATATTCAAAAAAAATTCGACTTCGACGTAACTTGAACCGCGTCCTTCCCTCAATACGGGAATGTGCCAACCAACTACACCACGAGGTCAAGTGACCTTAGAATTGAGCAATGCGACACCTCTCGTCAAACGAACTTTTAGTCTTTGAACAGGATTGGATAAACTTCAATGTTTCCCTGTAGGTGGAGCTAACGGCGCTAGAGTCCGTAGGAAGTCCCGGAGATTTTCGACTCCTACGTCACTTGACCTCGTGATGTAGTTGGTTACATTTCCGTACTGAGGGAAGGATGCGGGTTCAAGTCACGTCGAAGTCGATTTTTTTTTTGGGAAATTATTAAATTTGCTTCCTATTATTTTAAGCGTGAAAAGGTATCAGATAGAGTTAGGTACTTTCGAATTTATAATATTACTAGCTGCATTCTTACTACCTGTAAACTCGCGTACTAGGGTAAATAACACTCACTATTGCTTTCCTTTGAGAACTGATTTATTAAAAAAAATGGTTCTAAGTCGTCAAATATGTGAAACCAAGTGATAGCGCGATTCAGCCTTGGTGCATTTTTAGCTAGCGACATCTAGTTAAATTGGTGGTGAATTAATTTTATGCAAAGAAACTAGCGACATCTAGTAGGTTGGGTGGTGTACTAAAGCTGAGTTATTTGAACACCATTTATTACAATTAAACATTTCGCCCACCAAGAACTCTGTTCTTTAACATAACCTTTGATCTAAATAACATAATTTATTAAATTTAACATTTCGCCCACCAAGATCTCAGTTCTTTTCTATAACTCTTGAAACAAAATAACACATATTTTAACACCAGAACTTATACTCGAAATAACGTAATCTAAGCATGCAAACTAACATAATGAAATTTACATTTCATAAACAAAACATACACCTTTAAACTCAAAACATAACTACAAAGTCTTATAGTTAACTTATGGTTAGGCACACATTTAAGAAGTTGAAACACAATTAATTCTAAACTGGATTTCCAATATGAGTAGAGTAACAATTTTATATTCGACACATTTTACACAAACTAAACTCATACCGAAAATCCAAGTTTATAAACTTACTAACCTAAAGGACACATGATAATAATTCTATTAATCACACAGCTAATTTCAAGTTAAACAGTAACAATATAAGATTTTAAGTTTCATTCTCAGTTACATTCGAGAGCAAAGTTAATTTACTACATGGTCGTTTACACAATCCTGACTTAGTTTTTAAAGTAACAACTCTAGTAATATTATCTTTACCTGGGTGTTTTTGTACGACTTTGCCTAGCAACCATTTAGCAGGAGGTAAGTTATCTTCTCTTATAATTACTATATCATTAATTTCTGGCTCATTTGTTTTAGATACCCATTTATACCTATTGTTCAACGTTACAAGATATTCTTTAGACCATCTTCTCCAAAAGCTATCTAACATTTTTTGACATAGTCTCCATCTACTATTACCAGTGCTATGATCTTGTGAATAGTCTTCGTCAGGTAAGGTGATCAGTGCTTCGCCGACTAAAAAGTGTCCAGGTGTTAACGGTAATGGATCATTAGGATTATCACTCAAATATGAAATTGGACGCGAATTAAGACACGCTTCTATTTGCGTTAGTACTGTAGTGAGTTCTTCAAATGTTAGAGTAGAATCTCCTATCACAGTTTTTAAATGATTTTTAGTGGATCGAACTCCGGCTTCCCAAAGTCCTCCAAAATTAGGCGAATGAGGTGGTATGAAGTGCCATGTAGTCCCTTCATTCGCAAGCAACTGGTCGATATCTCTGGGTAATTGAGATACAGCTCTATCAAACATATGACGCAATTCTTTATTTGCACCCACAAAGTTGGTCCCATTATCACTGTATAAATCTTGACAATGACCTCTTCTTGATATGAACCTTCTAAAGGCGGCGATAAATCCACTCGCTGTTAAGTCAGACACTGCTTCCAAATGAATCGCTTTTGTGACCATGCAAATGAATACACATATATATCCCTTGTATGATTTTGAACCTCTACCTGGTGAAAACCTTATATTTATATGACCTGTAAAATCAACTCCAGCACTCTTGAATGCCCTTGAAGGCGTTATTCTAGATCTTGGTAACTCTCCCATTAGTTGATTGTTTCTCTGTTTCGAATATCGGAGACAGGTTATGCAATTTCTGAAACACTTTTTCACCATCTCTCTTCCTCGTACTATCCAATATTTAGATCGCAAAAAGTTCAACATGACTTGTGGTCCTCCGTGTAATGTTCTTTGATGTGCGTCTTGAATTAGTAGTTTTGTGTAATGACTTTCTTTTGGCAGTATTATTGGGTTTTTCTTTTCAAATTTTGCTTCGGATTGATTGATTCTACCTCCTACTCTCAATATTGCTTTCTTATCCAGAAATGGATTTAAGTTGTATAGTAAACTCTTTTTTGCTATTTTTTCATTTGCTTTTATTGTTTTAATTTCTTCTTCAAAATACAGGTGTTGTGTTTCTCTTATGCTTATTTCATTGGCTTCATTCATCTCTATTATTGTGATTACATTTGTTATTGGCTCTCTTTTTTCTTTCGGTATCTTCATCCTCAAAAATCTTCTGCAGTATGCTACTATTCTTAAAGCCTTATATAAATTAGAATATTTCTTCCACATAAATTCTTCTTCAGTTTTGACTGTCATCGTAAGTGTCTTTATAGGTTTCTCTTCTTCTGTTGTTGTAAATGTTTGTAGTGTTTGATAAATTTGATTTTCTAGCAAAAACTGAGGTCCGTTCCACCATAGTTCATGGTTTTGTAAGTCGGTACTTGATAATCCTCTCGATGCACAATCAGCAGGATTTGCTTGTGATCTGACGTGATTCCACTGATCGTATTCTAACATTGTGAGGATCTCAGATACTCTATTACTAACAAACGTCGTCCATCTACTGGGTTCACCTCTAATCCAAGCAAGAACGACTGTTGAGTCCGACCACGCAAACAGTTTATCCTTTGGTATCGCCATAATTTGTGATACTTCATACAGTAGTTTAGCTGTTAACAGTGCTGCACACAACTCAAGTCTTGGAATTGAGATTTCTTTGTCTATCGGAGCCACTTTAGTTTTCGCTGAGACTAGATGTATTTCAGTTTCGTGGCTTATGACCTTTATGTACACCGTGGCAGCGTACGCAGCGTGAGATGCATCCGCAAACCCATGTAATTCACAAGAATATTCCTTTTTAATGTTCAACCATCGAGGTAAACTTATATTTTGAACAGTTGCCAAACCTTCTCTAAATTCAAGCCATTCTTTCAACAAATTTCCTGACAATTCTGCATCCCACTCTAAATTGGATTTCCACAACTTTTGCATAAATATTTTTGCGGTAATGATGATAGGAGCAATCCAGCCCATAGGATCATAAAGTCTTGCTATCTCTGATAGAACCTTCCTCTTTGTGATAGGATTGTTGTCTTCTCGGGTTTTGTAATTGTATTCAAATCTATCGGTAGCTTTATTCCAGCAAATTCCTAATACTTTCATTATGTTATCTGTCTTAAACACCAACTTCTGATCTTCCTTTTGTTTCTCTTTTGTTATGTAAGTTTGTAACTTTTCACTGTTGGTACACCATTTTTGTAACGTAAATCCCCCAGAATTCATCAACTCATTCATTTGACAAAAAATGTTTACAGCTTCCTCTTCCGTCTCACACCCGGTTAACATGTCGTCCATATAGAAATCACGTAGTGTTATCTCTGCAGCCTTCGGATATTTCTTACCTTCATCTTTTGCAAGTTGTTGAAGTGTTTTCACTGCTAAATATGGTGCACAGGCGGTCCCGAAAGTAAGGCGTAGCATCTTGAAATGTTGGTACTGTTGCTTTGATTCTGATCTCCATATTACTCGTTGGTAGTTGGTGTCGTTTTCATGAACGAGAATTTGTCGGTACATTTGAGTTATATCTGATACAATACAAAAGGGATGGCATCTCCATCTCATTATAATATGTCTTAGGTCATCCTGTAGCTTTGGGCCTACTAGAAGTGTGTCATTTAACGATACATTGTTTATTCCCTTGCACGAGGCATCAAAGACCACTCAAACTTTCGTTGTTTCTCTCTCCTGTTTGATAACAGCATGGTGAGGAAGATACACTACATTTGACTTGTTTCTTTCTTCCTGGTCTCTGATTTCTTCCATATGATTTTGTTGAATGTAATCGTCTATTGCCTTTTGGTATTCCTCTTTTAGTTTTTCATTCCTATTTAGTTTTTTCTCTAGTAGGTTCAACCGATGTAAGGCTATTCTTTCTGTCAGATTGTTAATGCAATTTGGTTTGGATTCTTTGAACGGCAACCTGACTTTGTATCGTCCATTTTCTTCTCTAATAGTTGTTTTCTCGTATATCTCTTCGCATTTTATTTCCTCTTTTGTCATTTTCTTCTTTATTGCATCGGGTTCTCTTTCTATTTCCCAAAACTGACGCAATATGTTATCTTCTTTCGCTCTTATGTGTAGGCTTACAACTCTATGGTGTGATGATTTACTCTCTATAATTGGACCTGATAAAACCCATCCAAGTTGCGTATTCTGCGCAATTGGACCACAGTAGTTTGGATGTTTTAGAAGTCCTTCAAGTATGATTTCGCTGTATATCTCTACTCCCAGAATTAAGTCAATTCGACCAGGTGCACCGTATTTTGGATCCGCTAGCGGCACTGTATTTATTTCTGACCAACCCTTTATTAAAACTCTACTAGTGGGCAAAAGGGAGGTAAGTTTGTTTAAAACGTATGCTTTAACCTGCACAGAAAAAGAAGGATTGCGAATTGACTCTATGTTAAATGAAACCATGTTCCTAATATTCATCTCACCTTCACCTACACCGGACACAAGACCATTCACAGGGAATCGCTCTAAACCTAACGCTTGGACTGTATCTTCATTTACAAAAGAAGCTTCGGAACCCTGATCAATCAATGCTCTAACTACTCTAACATGCCCGCTACTAGATCTGATTTTAAGTAAAGCTGTAGCGAGCAGTACTCCGCTATGGTTCTCCTTTGCAAAATGTGATACGATTTTCATCTCGTTCTCGTTTGTAGTCGTTGCAGTATCAGGATCACCTGTTATGGTATTCTCAGTATGTGTCGTCTCTGAATTTGGAGTTCTCTCTCTGTGTAACAGCGTGTGATGCCGTCTTCCACATTTTTGACAATAGGTTGATCGACGACAGCTTTTCACGCTGTGGTTGGAAGCGAAACAGTTAAAACACAGCTTATTGGATTTTATAAACTCATTTCTCTTTTCTATAGGCTGCTTCTTAAACTGTTCGCATTGAAATAGTAAGTGTTCACTGGTGCACAGTACGCAAGTTAATTTTTTGTTGTTTTCTTTCTCTTTGTTTTCATCTGTATCTTCTACCTTACAATGGTAGGTATTCTTTCTTTGTTTGTTGGCGTTTGGTTTGTTTTCTTCCAGCATTTCTAGCGTTCGAAATCTGGTGACTAGAAAGTTAGCTAATTCGAACCATGTAGGTATATCATCAGAATCATTTGTATTTGAATACATCTCCCAGGCTTTTCTTGTTTCTGTATCTAATTTTGATAGGACCAGATAATTCACTATTGGGTGCCAAGATGAAGTGTCTATTTCCAAGTTGTTCAATGCCTTAATGTAAGAATTTGTCGTGTCCAACAAGGTTTTGATTTGTGTTGAAGATTCTGATATAACCTTTTGATTAAACAGGCGTTTCATTATTTCGTTGACGTTGTATCTTTTATTGCTGTATCGTCCCATCAGTTGACTCCAAGCTTCATCGTAGTTGTTCTCTGTTGTGGCTAAGTTTAATAACAGTCTTTCTGTTTCACCCGATAGACAGCTCTTTAGGTAATGTAGCTTTTGTACGGGATTCAAACTCGGATTTTTGTGAATCAGAGAAACAAACATATCGTAGAAGGTTTGCCATTCTTCGTAGTTTCCTTTGAATGTAGGTAATTGAATTTGTGGTAGTTTCACCTTGCATCCTGCTTGGGTCAAGATGTCTGATGGTTTTGTTGAAGCATCATTCGAGGAGGAAGCTGTCAAAGCCCAAAGGTCATCTTTCAACTTTGCTTTATATTCATGATAAGTTTCTTCACATATATTATAGTAGTCCTCTTTAAAATATTCTATGGTTTGCTTCTTATCTTTTGGTACATATTTAACGATAGAGCTATGTCCAGAGTTAAAATCACGCCATAATTTTTCTAAACTTTCTAATTTCGTTTCGATATAAGAACGTGTAATTCTAGTTTTTGGTGATTTTTTATAATTCGCAAACGCCTTTTCTATATTTTCTGAATAATCTTCCTGTTTTCTAATTTCACCTTCAAGTTTTTCCATTTTGTTTATAAGTTACTTCATTCACAGTTTTTTCTACGTCCAAAATTTTCAGTTTTTATTATAAGAAATTGTTCCAGGTCTTTTTTTATCTTAATTTCTTCAAAGTTTTATTTTCACAATTTTTTTCTAAGTCTTTTTTAATCTTAATTTCTTCAAAGTTAAATTTCCACAAAATTTTTCTAAGTCTTTTTTAATCTTAATTTCTTCAAAGTTTTTATTTTCACAAAATTTTTCAAAGTCCACTTTAGTATAATTTTTAAATTTTTACAAGTCTTTTTATTTGAAATTTTTTCTAAGTCTTTATAGTATACTTTTTAAAAATTTTACAAGTCCCGTATAGAGTAAATTTTCAAAGTCTTTCGTAATTTCACTTTGGATTTTACACAGAAAAAGTCACTGTACTCACTGTTTTCAACAATCCAATGCAATCCAAATGAGTTCACTGTCACTTGCACTGTTCACTGTAATTTTTCACTTCACTGTATTTTTTTCCACTTTTTCACTTTAATTCCCTGGTTTCGGCACCATGTAAACTCGCGTACTAGGGTAAATAACACTCACTATTGCTTTCCTTTGAGAACTGATTTATTCAAATAAATGGTTCTAAGTCGTCAAATATGTGAAACCAAGTGATAGCGCGATTCAGCCTTGGTGCATTTTTAGCTAGCGACATCTAGTTAAATTGGTGGTGAATTAATTTTATGCAAAGAAACTAGCGACATCTAGTAGGTTGGGTGGTGTACTAAAGCTGAGTTATTTGAACACCATTTATTACAATTAAACACTACCCGTTGTCCTATTACCCGTTTTCCCGTAGGAATGAAGCATTTTCCCGCGGTAAAAAGTAGCATATGTTCATCAGAAATAATGTGGGCTTCTAATGGTAAAATAATTTTTCAAATCGGTCCAGTAGTTTCGGAGCCAATTCAATACAAACAAACAAACAATCAAATCTTTCCTCTTTATAATATTATTAGTATGAACGTTTTGAGGTATTGCTTTCGTAAATACCTGTCTAGACATATTATTAGGCTTTATGTTTGATCTAGAGATATTAATATTCTGTTAAGGTCTTAAAAATACCTACATATTTGTTTGAAATCTTATTTTGCGCACGTATTTGCAGCTTCTGTATTAAATTTACAAAGTATCTTATCGATGGAAAAAGCGGCGAAGGTTATTGATATGGATCAGTTGAACTAAGTAACTACCTATACATTGTTTGCAACAGTCTGCAGTTAGCATTATTTGTTTCTTTGGTAAATAAATACTAGTTCTTTTTGTTTCTTTTAGGTATTTGATTGTAATTAATTTTCTTTGCTAACGAATCAACAACTTTTAAGTATTTTTGAAAGACCTCTGTGTCGCAACGGGCGTAAGTCTGCAAGTCATACCTCAATAATTTCACACTTTTCTTTCTCAAACGAATGTAATGTCTTTCACTTCTCTTAATACGACATGACAGCGACTTATTTTATTTATTTACTATTGACTTATTTTATTTATTTATTTTTTATTTTGTAGACATAGACATAGACAATCATTTATTTGCTACTTACACAGTACATAACAGACATAAAAAATATTACATATACTTATTATAACTTATATTAAATATACAAAAAAATCAATTACACAAAAAAAAATACCAAAACAAGAGAGACTGTACTGTGTTTTACAGCAGCAAAAAGGTCTCGGCTCAGCATAAATGCCTTACCACTCAGGAGTAGAAAGGCGCTGATATTCGGCCGAAACCATTATAGTCAAAAGACCCTTTATCAAGTGTCATGTCGTAAAAGATGTGTAATCCACTTAGAACTTTATTGTAAACCAACAAAAATACTTTACCTACAAAAAGACATTACCTAAGACACAAGGATTTAGTCAACAATTATTCGTCACTGCAAAAAAGTTTTCTAATTGATCACAACGCAACCCCACCTCACCTCAACAGCCTATATTGGTCCACTGCTGGACGCAGGCCACCCCCTGATAAGTGCCTTATTGGCTTATATCTTATGGGGGGGAATTCCTTAATCCCCACAATAGGCATGCGGGTTGGGGATCGCAGTTTGGAGTACGCGCTGCCCGGCCCCCGGTGGATATCCCCTAGTCGCCTCTTACGACACCCGCGGGAAGAGTTGAGGTGGTGCAAATTCTAAGCCACTACGCCCACCACCCGGCAACACAGCCGGCACAACCCAAAACGCATTAAAATATGTTTCAATCTGTACAATGGGCGGCCTTATCGCTTAGAAGCGATTTCTTTCGGGCAACATTAGGTGTCTACCTATACGGAATAACGTTTTCACAAGGGAGACCTTCTCTTTCAAACGACCGATCAAGCTAATCTATCTTACATGTTTATCTATGAATTCGTGTTTCCATTTTGACTTTGTTTGCCCCTTTTAATAAAGAATCAATTTGGTAGATAATAATGCTGGCGTGTAGATGAGAAACTCAGTAGGGCTGCGCGATGCGTGACACACATCAATGAAACCAGCAGTGTTTTGGATATGTTTTGTTCTGCTCCGGGTTTTTAAAGGCTGTTTTAGAATGAGGTCCAAAATGTATTTTTAATCAAAGCCAAGATAAGCGAACCCAACCAATCAGGTTATTTCTCGCTCGGTTTGACACATTTGGTTACTTCGCAGCTACTGCTTAATATGACACGCACTGCGATTCTTGTATTGGGCAGAATAGATAAAAATGCATAAAAATTAAATCGAATGCGAAAAATATTTCATATTCATTATATCAACTTCTTTGGTTTCATCTATGTTTAATATTTTCTCTATAAAAAAATGATAGTTGCAGGAAGGAAAACACTATGAGGAAGTGATGTTCTTCTAAAAGATATCGGACGGTTACATTTTGATGAGGATTCTGACAGAAGTATACGTTTAAAATTTTTATTTAGCGTCAGTCAGACAAATGTAAATTCATGAAAGAATCATGAAACATAAATAATAATAATAATAATGCTGGACAATCCACACAACATCATCTAGCCCCAAGCTGAGCAGAGCTTGTGTTATGGATACTATACTAGATGACTGATATACTTAATACAATGAGTTACCTACATAGATATATATTTTTAATACATAGAAATACACAGAACAGCCGGAACAAATATGTAAAACAATAAATGAATATATAATAGGTAAAGGTATTTGTAGTTTAATTTGCTTTGATACCTCTCTTTCTATAACATGATTCGCGCCCGCGCGGGCACATTTTGTATGCAATTCATGAGCCATCTTGGCCGACCGGTTAAAAAGTAAATCAAATTGAGATTTTCAAATTTCCGAATTACCAATCCAAATTTGTGAATTTTGTTTACAGCGGCAAGTCTAAAGGAGGTACGCAGGACATTATTATAGTGCACAAGCGTGTACGCAAACACAGATGCACTGTCTATTCTCTCACTCTCGTTAACCAAATCAAATTATTTATTTGCAAACATGGGTCACAAAGATGTAAGTTATTAAGATTGGTAAGCACCAGACATGTTTAGCCTTAATCTAGGGCATGCAAAATGGGTATGGAATCAGCAGTAGGCATCTGAAAATAAAATAATAATAAAATAGAGTTTAGGTCACACATTCATAAAAATAAAAGAAATGTCAAAATCCATTCATAAATTACACAATAATAGGAACAATCTAAGTTAAAATAGAGGAATTAAATCAAGACAAAAAAAATCAAGATATTGTTATTACTGATTAGTCAATTTTGATGTCGCGATCTAACCAAACAATAAAAATGTCCACCTGATAAATATATATACCACATGTGATAAATATAACCATTGGACATTTTTTGCATTGCTAAAAGTAAAAAGTAAAACAGTAAAATAATTTATTTGCCAGAAAACTGATTTCGACCATACTATTAAACTACCGACTACTAAACCATGTGTATAGTAGGGAAGACTGGTTATATTATATGTAATACAGTTTAAACTAAACTAAAACAGAAACCAGGGACACCCGCCACTTGTTTTGTATCCTTAATTTTGAAATAAATAATTTTTGTATTTTTGTTCTTTGTATTTAAATAGCAATTAACCGACTTTAAAAAAAGGAAGAGGTCCTAAATGTTGAAATAATTAGTATTAAAAAAAATGTGGGAGGGGCGGGCGGTACACTCGAATCACATTTTGTTGGATCTTGTCGGAGGAGATTTTGCGCGAAATTGTTACTTAATATTGTTTTATCCTAATATTATAATATTAGTATACCAAATCGAGTTCCACATCTACCAACCCACTCGCCACTGCACTAAGTATGCAAAGCAGGACCGATGGCAGAAAGGTTCTTCAATTACGCTGAAATCCATCTACTCTGCTCGAATTCTGCTTAGATACTGTCTGGCCCATCTAAATATTAGCCTCAAGTTTTTTGTGTCTTTATTGGAGACTAGCTGTACCCGCGACTTCGTTCGCGATTGACATACCTGGCGACTAATTAGGTTCACATTTAACCACAGTTTCTCTCATGTTATGAAACGCCGTGCAAAAAAACTTCGATGCTCAGAATTGGACCTGTTACACTTCTAACATAAGTATCTTTATTTAGGTACCTAGTTAAATTGTGTATAAATCGTGTAGAGTCTACGGGGGATAGTATGTTGTCATCTTCAATCCCATTCTTTATCCACACGACTTTTAGCTACGACTCGGCCAGCGTCAGTGTTAAGAAGTGTCATACTCGTTTCACTTCTTACTCATGGTTCCGTTCAGCTGGGGCCATAATCTGCTAAACTAATCGCTTCACTATGACAGATATATCGTCAAAAAATTACACGTTTTGGTATCCTACCTTAGATGAAAGAAATCTATCTATCTATCTATCTAAACCACCAAATATCATGTCCATGAATATCGCATGGACCATCTGCACATTTTACCTACTTTGCCTGAAATAGGCATTGACGCACTCATTAGTTAGGTTCCTACCTACTTAGGTAGGAACTTTACTAATGGGTGCGTCTTGGAAAAATATATAGATGGGAACTTGCCTACCCTTTATCTACCGATATTTTTCTTCAATCTACAGATTATTTCTTCAATCTATTAATTTTCTACTTGACTGTCTACTGATTTAGTCAAATTTGATCTTGCAACAAACTTACTAACAAAAAGAATGCATGAAATCGGACGACGCGTTAATGAATTCTTAATAAGAACACATTTTGACTTTTATCCCCTCCCTGATCTTTAACCGTGCCTACTGAATCTACTAATATCCCAGATAAAATGCATCCTATGTTCCCTCGTAGTATGAGCTCAAATCAGTAGCTAATTTTTACTTTCATCCACCCTCCCAAGGGAACAGCACTGATTCCGGGATAAATCGTATTGCTCATTTGAATACATTCTGTACTTTCGGCGTGATGCACGACCCAGGAATTTAACTTGTATCCCCCTCCACGGGGAACCTTACTGAATTCCGGTATAAAATGTATCTTTCCCCGTAGTATGAACTCAAATCGTGCCGACTTCCATTCGAATTCATTCAGTAGTTCCGTCGTGATGCGCGGTTAAAGAATTTTACTTTTTCCTCTCTCCCAGGGGAACCTTACTGAATTCCAAGATAACATGTATTCCATGTCCTTCCTTGTAGTATGAACTCAAATCGTGCCAGGTTTCATTCCAACTCATTCCGCAGTTTCGGCGTGATGCGCGGTGAAGGAATCTTACTTTCATCCCCTCTTCCAGGGGAACCTTACTGAATTCCGGGATAAAATGTATCTTTCCTCATAGTATTAACTAAAATCATGCCGACTTGCATTCGAATTCATCAAGAAGTTCCATCGTGATGCGCGGTTAAAGAATTTTACTTTCATCCTCTCTCCCAGGGGAACCTTACTGAATTCCAGGATAAAATGTATCCCATGTCCTTTCTTGTATTATGAACTCAAATCGTACTAATTCAGTCCTAACTCATTCAGCAGTTTCGGCGTGATGCACGGTGAAAGAATTTTACTTTCATCCCTTCTCCCAGGGGAACCTTATTTCGGGATAAAATGTATCTTTCCTCGTAGTATGAACTCAAATTATGCTGAGTTCTATTCGAATTCATTCAGTAGTTCCGTCGTGATGCGCAGTTAAAGAATTTTACTTTCATCCCCTCTCCCAGGGGAACCTGACAGAATTCCGGGATCAAATGTATCCCATGTCCTTCGTTGTAGTATGAAATCAAATCATGCAAGGTTTCATTCCAATTCATTCAGCAGTTTCGGCGTCATGCGTGGTGAAGAAATTTTACTTTCATCCCCTCTCCCAGGGGAACCTGACTGAATTCCGGGATAAAAAGTATCCTATGTCCTTCCTCGTAGTATGACCAAAAAACATTCCGAGTTTCATTTCGATACCTTCAGTAGTTTCGGCATGATGCGCGTTTAACAAACAGACAGACAGACAGACAGACAGACAGACATGAATGAAAAAAATTACAGTTTTGGCTTCAGTATCGATAATAGAGTGCCCTCCAAAAAAAATTTTCAAAATATCTTCAATGTACAGAATTGGACCTGTTACAGTTTTATTATAAGTATAGATTAACAGAAAAAAGTTTTAAAATTAAAAAAAAACGTTTAATGCATTGTCATCCAAACTAAACTGTGTAGGTATACAAAATTTCAGCTCAATCGGTTGAAGATATCTGCTTCAAATTGAGTTGCAAGATTCCACCCGTACAAAGTTTAAAGAAAAAATACAAGTTTTATAATCTTGCAATATAATAATATGTGACTATATACAGGGCGTCCCACGGGTATGCCACATGGAGGGAATGTACCTTGAATATTGTAGATGGGACATTTTGCTGAATGAAGACATTATTTGAATTTAAAAAACAATTTAAACTGTATTCATAGATATTTAAATAATTACATGGTTGAACCGGGAATCGAACACGTTACACGAGAAAAACAATCATCCTGTAGCTTTATCATACCGATCGAAAGGCTTCATCATAAGGATTATTTTTTGCGAAATAACATAGTGTCAGAAATAAAAGGAAGACCATGAATTTTAACATTAGATGTGAAGTTTTGTTCAGAAAAATGCCAAATATAGGTTTAGCATCACTACGCGGCCTACAGACTATTTTGCATGGAAATATTTATATTTGACTCTACAAAAATAAAGGTTATCTAGTGATGCTAATAGTACGTATTGTATTAGTATTGTTGACTTGTGTTTATTTTTTAAGTACGTGTTACTAAGTAGTCTTTTATTTTAATAATATTAATAAACAATTTTCTTTCTTTCTTTTCTTTCTTTCTAGTTACATTCGCTTTTATAATATTACTATAGTTAAGTATTATTTTATGTACCTACCTACCAACATAAAAATTAGGGTACTTTATTAATTCTAATTTCGTCATTATTAAAGTAATTTTAGCTCAAGATATTGAACTTTAGCTACGTGCCGAAAATAATTGAACACGAATTAATTATAACGAAATAATTATAACGAAGTTATTTGAACTTTAACCGCTGATTTGGATCTAGTACTACGAACTCAAATAGCAAATAACGAAATACCTAATTCCCGAATAATAAATACATTAAGGGCTAAATCTAACAGTTTCCGTGGGACAGAAATCATCTATCACGTTTCCATAGAAACATCGCGTGCGAAGCCGCGGGTATTTACTACATAGTTTAAGATATAAGTAAGTATAGTTTAATATACTTTTCATAATTCTCGCTCGAAAACGGTGACTTTGTTGCTTAAAAAACAGTGAGGAAAACCGGGTTTTACTCACATGTGGAATAATGAATAACATTTAACTTGTTGTAAAAAGTAATTTGAATACAGAACAACGCAACCTTCATAGAAAAAAAATCCCGTCTGTTCATGATTTGAAAGAGGTTTGTTATATTTTTACCCTCCAAGATTTTTAACCAAAATTAGTTTTCGACATTCGGCCTCTTTTATAAATTACGAAATATATTGTCGCTAGTCGTGGTGAAAAAATGTATGTCTAACTCGAGGGCAAATATTTTTCGTTTCGTGCCTTTTAAATCCCTCGCTACCTCAGCAGTCAACTTAAGAGCCACTCGCTACGCTCGTGACTCTATTTCTAGACTGCTTCGCTTTCTCGGGATTTAATATCGGCACGATCAACAAAAAATAGTTTTGCCCACTTGTTGAACAAATAACTATTATTCACAAAGAAAATTAGTAGGTAACCATAAAAGTATACATTATGGTAAAATGACAGGTGAACCTATTAAAGTGTTCCCGATTTACCAAATTTTTCATAATAACAGCAATCGTCCTAAAACCAGTAGAGAGGAAAGAGGAGTCATGACAGCGCGAGTCAATTCCGCTCATAATAAAGTCCTCGTCATAAATAAATCCATGGCGACCGAAATCGATAACCAGACGGCGCGGGGGTGACCGGGGCTACTCCGGTTGGCACCCTGCGGGTGTATTCAGAAATAAGGTTTCGTAGCCGATTTTTTTCTGATAATTTGATGACAAAACACTGGTTTTGCTAAAATAGCAAAAATCAGTTGTGAAAATATTTGGTTATGCATTTTATTAAATGTTATAATGCAAATACAAAATATTTCACAACTGGTTTTTATAACGCAAGAATGCATGTAAAAGAACACGAATAGGAAGAAAAAAATATCGGCAGACTCGGAATCCAACATAGATTCGCGTGAAAATCAATTATTCGTGCGGTTTTAAGTTATTCTACGTTGTAGTACGAAGAATAAAACTGGTGAAAAAGTAGTTACCTGCAAATAAAAAAAAAATCCTAGACCAAATTCTATGAACCCATGTTTTATGAACAACAAATTTTGACATAAAAAGCAGTAAGATGCACGCGCGGCCTTTATGTGATGTAAGTAGTAGTTACATCACTACACACGTTTTTACTAAATAATAAAGTTCATTCGTTTTAAGCTGAACAAGTAGCAGCAGATAATTTAGTGGATGGATTTCATTTAAAAACTTGTTAATGCATATTTCAGCTCCTGAACACTGTTGTAGAAGAATATTTCGAGTTGGTAAATCGTTTTTCCGTACAAAATGTATGGAAAAAGCTTTTCGCAATTTCTAACATTTCTAGTACTCAAATCTCAGTCAGTCCAGTAGACACTTTTGATTCTTATAAGAAACAGGATCGATTGGCACCAAAAAAGTTTTTGTGTAAACGTACCATTTTCTTGCTGACTTTAATTTTTTTGCAAAATCGGTGAATGCAGTTCAAATTATCTCAAAAAGTTAAGGAAGGTCTCCTACGAACGTTTTCCTGTAACTATAACGGTTAAGATACCTACCCTTACTGTCCCGTCTCAAAAATCCACTCTGTATACCGAGTACGTTCTAGTAGCTACATACACTACAGGCAACGTACAGACAGCGTCACAATTAAGTAACCCCCTTCATATTATCACATGCAGGTTTAAATCCAAACCTGTTAATTGTAGGAGTTTTAAAATCGAAAATAACCTATACATAAAAACGGAAGGAATAGATTAAAAAAAATCGGATTCTAACCGATAACCGTAGATAATCGATGAATTTTCGGTTATTAAAATATCCCGGAGCGCACGGGAGCGTGCCTCACAAAGAGGATGGCGCCTCGTGTCATTTACCTGTCCTCATTAAGCCTACTTTAGTTACCTACCCATTATAAATAGGTACGTATTAGGCTATGGTTATGGTGGGCAGCGGGACCGGAGCGGGAGCGAATATCACAGGCGAACTAACCGTCACAAGTGCAGTATAGATTATAGATTAGAATAAAAATATTTAAAGCATTTTTTTGTTTGGATGTATAGTCAGTTTCTCGTTACCGAAGTACCTACCAATTTAGACACAGTTACTTTACTATTTTTACCTTTAGTCACGGGTACGCCCCTCCTCGAAAAGTTAAGAATTAAAGATACATATTATCATCCAATTTCTAGATCATACAATTCAACAATTGATTACGAAACACCCCAAAGGTGATGCCCTCTGGTGTGTGACCTTTAAATTTGCGGATAGTTCTTAAATAGAAGAGGCAATTTGTAGATAGTATATCTTTATTCACAAAGAAAATTACAATCAACTAATAGATGTAAATTAGAACTAATATTAAAATGAGAACTAGAGGCAATTTAACGACCTCCGTGGCGCAGCGGGCGAAGGTCCGCCTGCGACGCAGGAGGTTGCGGGTTCGATTTGAACATATTTGTGTGCGATCTGCAGAAATCTGTTCCGTTAGTCTGGGTGTTTTCTATTTATAGTAAAAAGTATCTATCTATGTAGTGTATTGTATTAAGTATATCAGTTATCTAGTACCCATAACACAAGCACTGCTTAGCTTGGGGCTAGATAATGCTGTTTGAATAATCCAGCATTATTTATTTATTTTATTATTTTATTTGTATATTCGGCTGTGCTGCCTGAAAGAAGAACATCTGCCGTCAAAGCAGCACCAGAGTCAGCTATGACTATCACCTTCCCTACTCCAAAATCTGCGGATTTGGAATACTTTAGTGTAGCACGCTCGTCACCCAAATGTAATTTACTTACAAAATAGCAATAACTATCCCTAAGTTCTCATTTTATGTGATTATTTGTAATTATTATACGAGTATGAATAAAGATTCTTAAACTATAGAAGAACTATAGATAAAACACAAATATAAATAGGTGGGTATTTGAATTTTCAAACAATTAGCTTGTTGGTATTAATAGTATGTGTGATGGATCACAAAAATGCGATTTCAGATCCGCTGCACTTGTTTCCGCTTCCGCTCACGTTGCTTACCCAAAACACATCCTTATAGGGACAAGGACCATTGCCCGAAATCAGATTTTCAGGGAAGAATCTACAAGGGTCGTGAAAACATAAGCCTTCTGAATATCAATTTGATAAATCCGAACCTACATTTATCTAAGTCAAATGTGCTACAAAACCGAAGGAATAATAATTAATTATAAATAGATATATTGTGCTGGAAAATCCACAGAGCGTCATCTAGCCTCAATATGGTTATGGGTAGATCTAGATTTAGAGGGGGCCACAAAAAGGGTGTACTAAGCCTAATTTGGTTAATATGGTGTCATCTAGCCCTAATATGGATAAGGGTAGATCTAGATATACAGGGGGCCACAAAAAGGGTGTACTAAGCCTAATATGGTTAATATAGTGTCATCTAGCCCTAATATGGATAAGGGTAGATCTAGATATACAGGGGGCCACAAAAAGGGTGTACTAAGCCGAAAGGGGGTGATTCTAGACCCCGAGGGGAACAACTTGTGAATAACGATTTTTTGAATTTCGAATATTTTTATGTATGTTTTTGCAAAAATTATTTTTTTTTGGTCCTACCTATTCGGGTTCTTTTAAACGCACTTACATTATTTAGGTAACAAAATATTTCACAAGTGTGTTTTGGTTGTTTTTTCAGCAAAACCAGTCGTGTAGTTAGTAGTCATAAAATTATTACAAAAATATATTTTGTAAGGCCTAAAACTGTTTATTAAATCTCTTCAAGACAATCTTTATGCATTTTCATGTAGAAGTTTTCTTATTAAGTGACTTCGAGGTAGGTATGTCTCACATTAAATTTATTTCTATTGGTTGTTAAACTATCTATTGAAGTGTTTATATCCTATTTAAAACTATATCCTTCCCCTAAAGCTTTATCTGAATGAAAATAGCTCTTATCAAAACGGTTCAGGGTCGAAATTCACGTATTATAAAAACAATGTTGCCATTAAAAAAATATCACAAGGATGCTTGAAGTAAAGGAATATTGACATTTTAGAAGAGTAATAAAATTTAGAGCGTACCTAAATAAAACTTAGTTTGCCTATTAACTTTTACTTATTTTATTTTTTTTGAATTTTTTTAACGCGGGCAAAGGCGTGGGCAGATACTAGTTTTAAATACAGGATGTTAGTCAAATAAGGGCACCATACTGATGGAGGTCAGAGCAATCATGCGACGGACCAAGGGACGGGTCGGGGGAAGGACGCTCCCGAGTCACTAAAGCGGTGATGTATGCTACTCGGCAGCATACCTACCCCGTCCCGTTCCTTGCCCCGCACGATTGCTCTGTCAAAACCACGTCAAAATGCCATCGTCAAACAACTGTATGCATAAAGGTAGGTTGTGATAATATCTCTACTCATAATGTTTTTTGATAGAAACTTAGAAGACTCATTTATTTAAAAAAACTGCTTGTAAGTACAAAATTGTATGTATTTTAGAAAACAGCAATCTAATTGGCGACCGTAACTCTTTAAGCGATTTCTTCCTACTGCTTACAGTTCATACCCAAGTCTATGGTCCCTCCGCAGAGTCGCCAATACAAAAATACAGAGCTCTGAAGTACCATTAGCTATATTTTCATTGGGGCTAGCTAATGGAATCCATTAGATTAAGTTTTGGGGAAATAATGGAAGGTTTTAATAAAAATGATGATGGATCATTGTGGAGCCTACTTCAATGATGATTAAAATAAAATCAATTTAGGAGTGTAACCTGCGTGCGTACATATACGTAAATATACAGGGTGCCACGTAACATGTATACTAAGTCGAAAGGGGTTATTCGGGACCCCGAGGAGATCAAATTGTGTGCAACGATTTTTTGAATTTCGCATTTTTTTTCCTATTCGAGTTTAACACACACTCTTCCATGATTTAACACTAAAAATAAAATTAATTAATTAATTTTCCGGCGGTAAAATGTAGCTTATGTTCATGTGGTAATATGAACTTCCAAAGGTAAAATAATTTTTCAAATCGTTCCAGTAGATTCGGAGCCTATTCAATACAAACAAACAAACAATCAAATCTTTCCTCTTTATAATATTAGGTATAGTATAGATTATAAAATATTTCACAAATGTTTTTTGTTGTTTTTTTCAGTAAGAACAGTTTTTGTCACGAAATTATTACAAAAAAATTATGTATTGTAAATCCTTTAAAATTTCAAACACATACTATAGTAAGAATACCATCAGTGTAAATAAAATTCAATTGGATTTGACTGTATGGATCGCGAAAAGTGGAAAAGAACGGATATAAATACATAGATAGGGCTCGACTTCTGTGGCGTAGAGGACGAAGATCGTCTTGAGTCGCAGAAGGTTGCGATGTCGATCCCCGGCACGGGACAAAGTGTTTATAAATTCTGCAGAGTGATAGCCTAAAGTTTGAGTCCTCGCATCATTTTATCTACACACGCACGACTCAACATAATGATGAAATTACCTTTGAATATCAATTTAAAGGAAATTACTTGATAAATTCAATTTGAATTTGATCGTAAGAGCTTTTAAGGCTTTCTTTACCTACTTCAAAACGCTTTGATGATATAATTTCTTGTAAGCTAGGTACCTTTCGTAAAGAAATTTTACGCATTAATTAAATTAAATAACAATTTTTTGGGTTAGGTTTTGTAGTCTTTATCTGTAACTCTTTATACAGGGTGTAACTAGAGGGGTGGATCATCGGTGGCTGGGAGTCTTAAGATCTCAGTACCTATACCTATCTATTTAGCTCGTCTGTATGTTCTGCGATATTCACCGGTTCAAAAGTTATTTGGACTTTGGTAAAATTTTTGTCAAAATCAGATTTTATCCTGAACGTCGCTATTGCAGCCAATCTATTAGGTCAAAAGGCCCACTATTTGATCTGTTAAAAAGACAGGGTCGCAGATCTAGCAGAAATTTAGACTGAAATCTGATTTTGGATAAAATTTTAGCAAAGTACAAATAATTTGAACCGCTGAATATCGCAGAACATACAGGATGGTTAAATCAATCATCTAGCCCCAAAGTAAGCTACTCAAAGCTTGTGTTATTGGTACTAGATAACTGATACATTTAATACATTATATACTTAGATCGATTTTTTTATTATACATAGAAAACACACAGACCAACGGAACAAATTTCTACAAATCGTACACAAATTTGCTCCGCGGCGGGAATCGAACCTGCAACCTCTTGCGTCGCAGGCAAACTCTCAACCGCTGCGCCACTGAGGTCGTCAAATGAAGAATGCTTATGACAAATTCTTATAATATATAATTTATAATGGTGTTAAAATTAATTAATTTTTGCTGTTTTATTTCCTAATGAAATGGATAGATAAATGAAGCCTCAAGATCATGGTAATTACGAATATTAAGTGTAAATTATGCTCGGAGTCTCTCTGAAGGACAGAATTCGTAACGAATACATCCGACAGAGAACCAAAGTTGTCGACATAGCTCAAAGAATTAGCAAGTTGAAGTGGCAGTGGGCCGGCCATATCTCGCGAAGAACCGACAACCGCTGGGGCAAACGTGTTCTTGAGTGGAGACCACGACTCGGCAAACGTAGTGTAGGACGCCCTCCGGCCAGGTGGGATGACGATCTGCGAAAGACTGCAGGCAGATGCTGGATGCGGCAAGCTGAAGACAGGGCGCTATGGCGCTCATTAGGGGAGGCCTATGTCCAGCAGTAGACTAATTCAGGTTGATGATGATGATGATGATGAAGTGTAAATTACTGTATGATTTTGAACCTAGGACCCAAATAATAATAAATTTTAAAATGGTCGTTAGCACCACGAATGGCTGCAAGACAATGACTTTCGAATCTAGGTCACCATTTCTAACCGCCACTGTACATTACGCTCTGTAACACCGGCTTGTACCCGACTTTATACATACCTTTTATAATTTAAATATGTAATTACTTTTTTTTTTTTTTTTTTAAGCACATCTCAAGGCAGAAGCCTTTATTCACAAAGAAAATTATAATATAATTAGTATTTACAATTGAAACAATTGAGCTAACTGCAGACTGTTGCAAACAATCTACAGGTAGCTCAACTGATCCATATCAATGCCAGTCGGAAGCGTCCCCAAGACGCTGGCTGCATTGCCCCGCTGTATGGCAATGCTGATGCGCTGTGCCAGATACTGACCAGCTCTTGGGTCACGCGTCGCTTCGACCAGACGCTCAGATAATTTTTTGAAAACCCGAAGAGCCTCGGTACCCCACGGACCTAGGGTCTCGACTCCAAGAGGAGCAAATGTGTAGGCTCTGTCGAGACCTGCATATTTGCGCCTCTTGAGATCTTCGGCCAAATCTGCCGCCGCGCCTGCCCTCACGGATGTCCTCGGAAGATGGGAAGGCGCAAGTGTGTCGACGCATGTAGCGTCCCACACAATGGGCCTCCCCAACTCCCATGGGACTAGTGTCATACCGTCGGGCCTTTTACCATCGTCACGTAACAGACCATTCGGTTCGAGAATAGCTGGTACGTTAGCGGTGACAAAGGCCCGCCGGATGATGTCGTTAAGGCTGGCGTGGCGAGATATCCGACCGGCTGCCCTAGTACACGATAATCCGTGATGAAACCGTGTAATTACTTAATTCGCAAAGTACTAATAGTAGTAGTAGTTTATATTGGAGATCCTTAGATTAGGTCATTTGATGAAAACCATGCGGTTGCTCTGTAAAAAAAGCATAGTCCAACAGCGACCCATCTGTGTATTTAAATAATAGTGCATATGCGACTGGGTTCCATTCCTGGTTTGAGAATAATTCACAGAATTTCCTTTTCCATATTGACCAGTCGGAGTTCAAAGTTAGTTTAATTATCATAGAACTACCTATACCAGTCTGCATTATGTTTTGTTTTTATAAGTCCTGAGTATGTCAATTTTTTTCTCATCTGTGGTCATGTCAAATCTTAAACATTCTTTCTCAAACATTTCTAACCACTCGGAGGCATTTGTGTTCTTGGTAGTAAATTTTTCGGTCACAAATTTTTGTGCCACATATTTTAAGTTCTGTGGCTTGTTTTCTATTAATTTTTCAATCAATTTTTCAAGTGTTTTACTTGTATTTTCTTTTAGAGATACTGGAAGACTTTTTACTTTCTTCTCTTCTAGATACACATCGTTGAATTGAAGGTTACCATGTTCATCAATGTACCTGTTTTTTATTTCTGAATGCATTGTGACCCAAAGTCTTTTTATTTGATGCCTTTTATTAAGGCTATTTTTACCTTAAGGAAAGCAGCAGTTTTTATCAATTCTTTATGTAGGCTCACGGACTGATATTGTTCCGGTATATCATACACTTTGTCATCACATGTTGAAAGTGAGGTTAGACATAAAATATTTGACTTGCCATCGCTTGACGCGAGCAATGTGAACTCAAATAAGAGTTTTTCCATTTTCAGTTGAAGATCGAAATTGTCGTTTTGTAAGTACCTATATTTATATATGTAAGATAAAATTTGTTACAAGTTATGTTTCATAACAGGCAGCCGATCTTACCGTCTTAGTTTTTATTGCAATTATTCTAAAAGTAGCTTGAAAGATCCCCTACCTAAGTATTTCGATTAATATACCTAATGATACCTCTTATTCACTCTTAGGCACTTCTAACCGAAATTTAATTTTGTTTTATACCTACCTTAATAAATAATTCTTTTTATTCTATTCTATTTTAATTTAAATAAAATGATAAAGATTGTGAAAAAAGGCTTCTTGAATTTGTAAGAGGGCCACTCTCTGATTTGAGATTTGGAGAAGGCTCAGACAAAATTAAATAATCTCCTATAAAAACTCCACTTTAAATTCGTAAATGGCAGGAATTTGTTACAAAGTTTAAATCGCAGAAGTATGGGATAAGGATTTCTGTACACGGTTCTTGTTAAGTTTTGAACACATGGAGAGTATCTTTTTGAATCTAAGTAACAAAAAGGAAACGTAAAAATCCGTTTATTTTGTAACATAAACATACAAAGCACATATAAAAGATATAAAAGTAACAAGATATAGGTAACAAAAATGGCCAAAACTCAGCAGATGCTATGGCAGGATGTATCCTGCCATTAGTAGTGCCAATAAAAAAATTATCACTTATCACAAAGTACCCATTACAACATCTTCGCTTCGTTTGGGGCTAGACTAGACGATGCTGTGTGAATAGTCCAGCATTGTTTATTTATAAAATTGTCTTCTTATAAAATCAAATCGTTTATTTCTGACACAGTAAAATGTTTACAATATTATGTTGAGTCCGCAGGATCCCGAACTAGCCTAAGCTGTATTAAACGGACTCAACATAATATTGTAAACATTTTACTGTGTCAGAAATAAACGATTTCATAAAATGTAACTAAATATGTTAGTTGCATACCAACCTTTTTGTAAAGAGTGTGTCCATAGCAAGTGAGGCGCTCTACGCTAAGGTGTCACGGAAGACCAGCGCTGCAGCTGTTCCCCGAGCTGCAGCAGTACACGCTGTGTGGCAACCTTATGTCTCTTTTTTTTTAATTCTTTTTTTATCATTGTTATTTCTTGCGTGTTGTGAACCAAAAAGAGATAAATCTTTTTCAATTGGGGCTGTTTGACTCTGGAACTCCCTACCATACGATATCAAGAAAGTTGAATCAAAAGATTGTTTCAAAAAGCTGACTCGTGAGCATTTTATCAAAATTCTTTACCCATTTGCTATTTAGATAACCGTCATTTCGCTATAGGTACAAATTTTGATTAAGGTAGGTATCTAACTATTTAATCTTTTGTATATCTTAGACATTTTGATAGATTGTTTTTTTTTTCTGTTGTACCTATACTTAATTTTTATCGTAGCTAAGTTAAGTCTAAGTTTAAGCAGGCCTTTTTGTCGTTGTTGACATTGTGTGGTTGGCAGGTAGAAAATGCCATCGGCATTATGCCCACTATTAGTTTACTTTTAAAATTGTGTACAATAAAGTATTAAGGCTTGGTAGGCCAGCAGAGGCCGAATTTTCGTGATTTTTAAAATCTTCTCTGAGACTTAGTAAATAGTATTTGAAATTCTGAAAAAATGAACTTCACTCGATAAAAAGAACCCAAAGTTACCCCTTTTCTAACGTTTATTCAATACTATGACTAGCGAACTACTGATATCACACTTTTTTTTGTGCTCAACTAAGCGAATTCGCAGAGTTTGACTCTATAAAATCATTTTCTTAATCACCATTTTTATATAACTACAAAAAACACGAGCGCGGCGGCTTGGCAAGCGCGCGTTTTCCCTTACTACTGCTGCAGGAATACCTGGCCTTAAATAAATAAAAAAAATCTTATCTTGCCAACGAGAAAGGTAAAAAATACTTTCCACCGGTGTGTCCCAGTCCTGACTCTTGTAAAGTATGTCGAGTGTTCTTGTCCTGGCAGGAAGCTATCGATTCCCTCTGAGTGTCAGCGTTTACGAATTGACACCAAATTGCTGTGCTGGCGTAGTAGTGAGTTGGCTAACTGCGGTTGAACTTTAACTGGAATCGAAGTAGGTAACGGACAACAAAGTACCTAAGGTTGAATGGTAGAAACAAAAGGTCAAATATTTTTTTTAGCCAGCGTCTTGGGGACGCTTCCGACTGGTATTGATATGGATCAGTTGAGCTACCTGTAGATTGATTGTAACAGTCTGCAGTTAGCTCAATTTTTTCAATTGTTAATTTCTAGTTCTAATTTATTTACATTATTTGATTGTAATTTTCTTGCTGTTGATGTTTTTTTTATAATCGCGTAGTACCTATAGTTAGCAAAATTCAAGTATTAGGTACAAAATGATACACAATAGATATTTACTCGATTGCATCATTTTATTTTTATATAGTGAATTGACTTTTTACCATAAGGTGCACCAAAACACGTCTGTCTGTCTGTCACCACATTATATTATATTTCTTGTAAAAGTATGTCGAGTGTGCTTGTCCTGGCAGGACGCTATCGATTCTCTCTCCGTTTACAAAATGACACCAAATAGCTGTGGTAGCATAGTGGTGAGAATGGAATAGAGATTTATTTATAACATAAAACACTGAGGAAAAGTAAAAACAAAACAAAAATGTTCAAATAAACACTTCAACAATAGAGACTGCATAAAACAAACAAACAAACATCATAAATCAAGTGCTTTAAAAAACAAGAGCAAAATGCAAGCAAACAAGAGTTTTAAATACCCACCCGACAGATTTTCATGAAACATGGCTAAGAACACTCGGGAAAAAATTATCTATGACACAAAAAATCTAAACGAAAATCGGTTAATCCGTTTGGGAGCTACGATACCACAGACAGATACAATAGATACCAAATCACGTTTCGTCTAATAAGCGATTCGTCCAATAAGCGTTTCGTCCAATAAGCGGTTCGTCAGGTCAGGAATCCATGCGCTGTTCGTCCAATTCGTACTAAGTACTTCAGAATTATCCAAAATAGTAACATCTCGCGGGCTCTTTTGAAGCTTGCGGTTAGCTATTTTATTATTGTTAAATGGATTTTACAATGATAAGATACCTATTAAAGTATTTCAGTTGTGCGGCAGTGGTGTTATTTGAGCGCCAACCTTACGGAACCTTAAGACTACGGAAAGAAACAAAACGATTGGTTGATGGTTGACGACCTCTGTGGCGCAGCGGGCGAAGGTCTGCCTGCGACGCAAGAGGTTGCGGGTTCGATTCCCGCCTCGGGATAAATATTTGTACGATCTGCAGACACTTGTCCAGGGTGTTCTGGATGTTTTCTATGTATAATAAAAAATATATATCTATGTATTGTATTAAGTATATCAGTTATCTAGTACTCATATCATAACACAAGCTCTGCTTAGCTTGGAGATAGATAATGCTGTGTGAATTGTCCAGCATTATTTATTATATTTATTTATTTATGTTACCAATTTACCAATTTTCACAAAATTTACCGGTAATCTAAAAGCCTTTCCCTAATCGCGTGCGGAAAGGAATTCAAGAAGTGCGCGTGAGAGTGGGCCTTGACAGTTTTACCTTGATTCGCACCGCGATTCGCGCCGCTGTTACTCGCCGTGATTCGCGCGCGGGTGTGTAGAGGCTTTTTAGCCTAAAAGGCCTCTCCACACCTGCGAATCACGAACCAATTCTCGCATCAATCAGTATGTGGTAAGCAAAAAGCCAAAGGTTGAGCTTTTTACTAACAAAATTCAAGAGAATAATACAAAAATATACATGATAAATACACGATAAACCATCCATTTTATTTTTACGCCGTGCTTTGACATTTTGCCATAAGGTGCTCCAGAACACGTCTGTCTGTCTGTCACCACATATTTAACACTTTCTGACGATCAATCAACGCTTCTCTCACTAATGATGTTTAGGCGAAAATAGAAAAATTCTGCCTCGTACCAAAATGGAAATTATTTAGTTTAGACTGATATTCAACAATTCTTACTTAGTTGTGTTGTCATCAAAAATTAAAACTTAATACTTAGGTACTAAAGTATTAGCTATCTACTCCGATAGAGTCCACATGTGAACAACAATACCTACCTTTTGGGTAAAAATGCCAAAAAAATATAATTTAATTTTATCTTGGGTTAAATTTTCTATGTAAAATAAAAAAATATCTATCTATGTAGTGTATTGTATTATGTATATCAGTTATCTAGTACCCATAACACAAGCTCTGCTTAGCTTGGGGCTAGATAATGCTGTGTGAATTGTCCAGCATTATTTATTTATTTATTTTAATTCACAATAATAAATTTGGGTCGAAATAACAATACACCGATCGGAATGCTGACTTTAGCTTTGTAACCAAATAGCAACGCCATATTTTTTTTGTTAAAGGACAATTCAACGTAGAGTATACCTCTTAGGTATACTCAATTTAAAGGTACAAGAACTTTGTTAAAATAAAAAAATAAATAATGCTAAAAAATTCACACAGCATCATCTAAGCTAAGCTAAGCCGAGCTTGTGTTATGGGTACTAGATGATTGCTCATACTTAATACAATTTCTTAAGCTTTAATTACAAAAATATATATTTTTAGTATACATAGAGAACACCCAGAACACCATGAACTATCTGTAGATCGTACAAACTTTTGTCCCAAGGCGGTAATCGAACCCCCAACCTCCTGCGTCGCAGGCGGACTTTCACCCACTGCGCCACAATGGACATCAAAATAACAATTCGTAATAACTTTTCATTACATTATCTTTTTTTTAAACACTAAATTCTTACTAACCCAAATACAGTCATCTTAGGTATTAGGTACTACATAATTAAAACTCAAGATAAAAATGTGTACATTTGTTAGAATTTTAAATATTCAGAACTAAGGCTGCGTAGTTACCCCGTAATTGCACACAAGCGAAGCCGCGGGCAGAACCTAGCTATGAATAATGACTTAGTACTTTCTAATACGAGCTAGAAATCACCATTATCATAGCAAATTTATGTTCCATACGTGATTTAACTCCCAACTCGACTAATGTCTCGCAATGCAACTTAATGTCTTTAGTGTGTAGATTGCTTAAGCACTTTACCTGGAGCTAACCTGTGATTTGTAGTCTTAGATGAGTCATGATTCTCATGGGTCATGTTGCTCATGAGTCATGTTACTCATATCGCTCAGGAATTCAGTGCATATTAATCACAGCCATGAGCGTAATGTGAGTAACAGTAAGTCTTAAATAATGAGTCAAGTAGCTCCTAGTAATCATGACTAAGGATTGGATCACAATGACTAATTATTGGAGACAAATTTGATTTGCGTTTGAGTGTTAACGTTGTTTGAAAGAAACATAATGAGTCATGTCGCTCTAGGAGTCATATTGCTCGCTCGTGATGGGTCATTTTGACCATAGTACAAGATAATTTTAAAATTCAATAGATATAGATACTACAGTAAGTCTTATGATATTATATATGGTAGTTGTCATTAAATGATTGATCATAGTTAGCCATAGATATAAGTAATATTCTGTACATATGGTACGTTCTCCCAGCGCTAACTTAACAAATGGTGTTGTGTTCCAACTAAACGCAAAGACGAGCTATTTCGAATATTTTGCAATATACAAACCTAATGAACAACACAGACACAACGTCTTTCCAACGCGAAACACAAACGCCGGCGTCGCCGGTCCGACTATGACTGAAGTAGTTTCCGGACCTAATTTGAGACAGCCACTTTCGAGAAGCTACACTGAAAAAAATATAGTCGCATATTATCTTATTTGGCGTCAAAATAGTTGGAATGATAAATATCTCATTCAATACCAACAAGAATGCATGGTAGCTGCGACTTATCGAATTTGTTTAAAACAAAAAATAGGCAAATCATTGACAAACCTTTCACTTTGTCATATTAAATTAAACATTTATTTGCACGAGGTTAGCAAACAACTATGTTGCATTTAATCTCTGAATTAAATTAAATAATTACACTTTATAAGGCAAATTCATTACTTGGTAGAAGGAGCTATTACGATTTAACTAAGTTCTCATAGTCACAGTAGAAAAGATCATATCAGTCTCATATGGATTCATGTGCGTGATCACATTAGACAAGATCTTAATCAATGTATACAATTTTTTTTCAGAATAGTTCCAATCTCCCGAATTTTGCTAACATCGATCTAGCTATCAGCTAATTTACAATCTACAAACAAATATTTCGTAAAATGTCCTCCAACTTTCCACCCCTGACTTATATTTTAACCCTCTAAAAATACATTGAAAGTTCTGAAGATTACTCAAGTGTTTCATTATTTATGGATTTACGGAAGCGTACTTTGAAACTGAGGGAAATGTTTAAAAATATCGTTTTGAATACATAGTACATTACCAACCGTTATCATTTTCGGGGTTATAAAATCTATACTAATATTATAAAGAGGAAAGATTTGATTGTTTGTTTGTTTGTTTGTTTGTTTGTATTGAATAGGTTCCGAAACTACTGGACCGATTTGAAATATTATTTTACCATTAGAAACCCACATTATTCCTCATGAACATAGGCTACTTTTTACCGCGGGAAAATGCTTCATTCCTACGGGAAAACTGGTAATAGGACAACGGGTAGTAAGAATGCAGCTAGTTTCGTTATAAAATACGAAATGAATTGACAGGAACCTTGAATTTCCTAGGTGTAGAAGAAAGTTTCACCGTTTTCATTTTAGGATTCATCTTTTTGCAAATTCAACATTTTAGGATTCAATTTCTTGCAAACTCAACATTATATGAATTCAAGTTTCTGCAAATTCAACATTTAAGGATTCAACATGCTGCAAATTCAACTTTTGGTTCAAACTCACAAACACTATTAGAATTCAACTTTCTGTTCTTGAAAGGAATTGAATTAACATTACAAAGTAAAATCAGAGAGTTTTGAGTAAGTAGGTCTAAAGTTAAAATGATTGTTCGGCTACCATTCGGCATCCGTCTTATTCGGCCACTTTTTCTATATTCGGTATTCGGCCAAATGTTGCAAACCATTCTACATAGATAGTACCTAGTGTACCTACCAACTTTAAGTTTTTATAGCACACGATCAGAATGCCATAGAACCAATATAAACTGAAACTAAAAATGGTCGGTGACATTTTGACAAGGATCTATCCCATTTTGAAAACGCGCGTGTCATGTGAGAAATGCATCCCGCATTAATCACTTATCAATTATTATACAATTAAAAATAAATAAAATAAAATAAAAAATAAAAATGCTTTATTTCAGACAACCATTGGTCCATAGATTGACGAGTTTTGCACATTTACACATAAAACATAGATAAAATAAAATAGAGTAGGTAAAAACTTATAAGAACTAATATAGCAATAGGCGCTGTGTACATGGAAATCAAAAAAAGCCAAGGATAATCAATAAAAGACATAGGTTCCTTGATTGATCACCCTCCGCACAAAACATTTCCAGAGTGGGGATGAAAGGCACTCTGCCACAGCACACAGGATGCTGTTGCGACTGTCCCTTACTCTGCGCATCAGGGACACTGTTTTTTTGCGCATCACCGCATGGAAACCGTCTGTGTGGTTCTGCGCAAACATTTCTGACGCACTGCAGAATCTAGGCAGTCGCAGCATCATCCGAAATATATTGTTATATTGGACTCGTAGGGCGTCCATCGATCTTTTGGTGTGCCGGAACCACAGACTTCCCGTGTAAAAACTCTGACAGTATGCTTTAAAAAGAGTTATCTTAACTTGGTCAGTACAACGGGAAAATCTGCGAGCCAGCATGTTGCCTCGAACCGATAGAGCCCTACGCTCCCTTTCGACATCTTCATCGTCTTTAAGGTCATCGAGAAGTAAATGTCCAAGATATTTAAACTTCGACACGCGATTTATGCTCAAGCCGTTAAGGGTAATATTAAGTTTGTTCTCGGGACATTTACCGACGGCCTTAAAGACCATGTATTCTGTCTTCTTAACATTATATTTGAGCCCATGCTCAACTGCGTACCTCTCACAGACTCTCAGTAGTTTTCTAATACCCCCCACCGTCTGGCTCAGCAGCACCATATCATCGTCATAACTTATATTGTTAATGCAATTAAATCACTGGAACTTTTATTTTTGTAAATATACTTCACGCCTACTTTCATGACGAAATTTCAATTTGTTTCGTTCGAATGGCCAATTGAACGAAAAAAGAGATTTCGAACAAAATTGAGCTGTTTTTTCACCTCGGTATTATGATAACATATTTTTCATTCTACTTGAAACTGAAATTTTGGTTCTTAGAATTGTTGTTTACCTAAATGTAAAAATGTATTAAAAAGTCAGAATCATAAAATTCGTCCAAAAACAGCCCTTTCGTAATAAACTCCTCCTCCAGCATCGGCCGAATTGTGATGTCAGCGTGGTTAGTTACATTTAATAAAAAAGCCAGTTTAAAAAATACCTAATTAGGCGAATAACTTGATTGATGGAAAAGTGTAACTTAAAAAAATTACTTTAAATCAAATCAAATCAAATCAAAAACTCTTTATTTCCATAAATACAATAAATGTACACTTAGAAAAGGTCAAATTATAAAACTAAACACTGACACGGAAATAAAGTGATATTTTTGATTTCTGTCGCTTCGGTATGTAGACTAAAGTAAAGAAGCGACGAAGAAACCTTTAGCCTGTTAGTTGTTATTTTTCGAGCTGGAGCAAAATTCGTCCCAAGCTTTTTTATCCTCTAGATAATCTGATATTTTGTAGTAAGCCTTTTTACAAAGGATACGTTTGACAATTTTTTTGAATTGATAATTTTTGCAACTCACTTGGATTTTTGTTGTAGAAGGTAACTTTAACAAAGTTCCGTCACATTTTGATCGCGCGCGAATTACACCTAAAGTTTCTTTACCGTCAGATTCGAACAGCAGATACGCAAATTATGCGGAATGAAGGCTAATACGCCATCGCATCGTTGTGATATAAATCCAAGCTTAAGTTAGCTATGGATAGAGCATAGGAAATAACCTCGTAGGGTTACCACCATAGAGGAAAAACATGCTGCTGTCAGCAGAGTCAGTCAGCACAGGGCAAAAATAAATAAATAATCCTGGATAATCCACACAGCACCATCTAGCCCCAAAGTAAGATACTCAAAGCTTGTGTTATGAGTACTAGATAACTGATATATTTAATTATATCCATAGATAGATTTTTTTTTATTGTACATAAAAAACACCCAGACCAACGGAACAAATTTCTGCAGATCGTACACAAATTTGTTCCGAGGCGGGAATCGAACCCTCCACCTCTTGCGTCGCAGGCGGACCTTCGCCCGCTGCGCCATGGAGGTCGTCGACTGAAAATTATTCTACGAGTGAGTAAACATAGCAAGGACCTCGCGACACAGGATCGACCTAGTGTGAGATCCATCGGTAAAATCGTAGCCTATAAACCCTGCGGCGACCAAGCGAGTTCTTATGTGTCTTGCCTATTTTATGACCCGTTTTCATGAAACTTTATAACGCTTTCACTGCCCAGCTTTGCTTACCAGTGATCAGTCAGCAAAAGCTCTACATTCTACCCTTCTTCATCGTGTGCGTAAGCTCTCTATTTTTTAAACGTGAGTCCAGACATCTGTCTATGATGTTCAATCATCACATCACACTAATATTAAAAATGCTAAAGTTTGGATGGATGGATGGATGGATTTTTGTTACCTCTTCACGCCAAAACGGATCGAGCTGAAATTTTGCATACAGGTAATTCTAATCCTGGAACCAAACATAGGCTACTTTTTATCCCATAAATCAGTTCCCATGGGACAGAAATCACCTTTAAACGTTTCCATAGAAACAAAGCGTGCGAGGCGACGGGCATAAACTAGTCTTGAATAAGATCCAATCACTAATTTAACATCAAGTAGCTAATGAATTATTTCAGCCAAGAGCCGACTAAAGCGAACACAAGCCTCTCCCAATAATACGGATTATTACCAACCGCCACCTAACACCGATAATGTACCTAGTATTTCATTATTATTTGAGCGGATTAACTAAGAAAATATTTATTAATATTTCACCACTAAATTTCTCCGTATTTTAAAGCAAACAGAAACAGCTGGCCACCCTAATGTTCACCATTGAATGCGCTTGCCCAATGCCCAGATCAAACCACTCAAGATTCCAAATTCAAATCAGTTGCCGTTCGTCGCTCAGTGAGAACGTGCGTCTGTCAAAATTTACATACTCCGCTTGTATGTAAAATCTCTTTCCATATATTTATATTTTTCTTTATTTTATTGTGAATAAATGCTGGTTTTTCTGCCTAACGATGTAGCTTTACCATTTTCGAAAGGTCAAGGAACTTTGGGATAATCTTGGAGATGTAGAGCCACCAAATATCTGTGCCTGAAAATGGACCTTACCTTCAACTCCCAGTTGCTATTGGTGGATGTCGTAACAACTGCTAGTACTTGTTGTAAAAGTAAAGTAATATTTAAAGAATATTTTCTTTGTGAAATGAAATACCAATAACACACAACATTTAGAGATAGGACTACTAACAGGAAACGACTTAGAGACGGGACAAAAATGGTTACCACTCAGAGATTTCAATAAATCAATACACATATCCGACACCTAAAATTTTTTAGAGACGAAAGTGTGTGAAGTTTTGCGATTTTTGGACTAAGACTCAGTTAAAAAATACTTATGTGATCAAGCTAAGTTATTGCATAAATGTATGTAGGTACGTTTTAGATCGGACATAGCATAGATTACTATTTATCTCAGAAAACCGCGTCCCAAACCGCGGGCTTAACTAGTATAGAAATACTCAAAATCAAAGCAAAAACTCTTTATAAATACAATAAATGTACACTTAGAAAAGGTCCAATTATAAAACTAAACACTAACACGGAAATAAAGTGATATTTTTTAATTTATGTCTGTAAAGAAGCGACGAATAAACCTTTAGCCTGTTAGTTGTTATATTTCGAGTTGGAGCAAAACCCGTATCAAGCTTTTTAATCCTAACGACGTCTCCCTAAGTACATCGGCTAAACAGGTCGAATAAGCAAAAATAAAATATTTAAACCAGCAAATACCCTTACATTTATATTCCTCACCGTGACTGATTCCAAGTCAAGTACATGTTTATGCAATGGACGCCGTAAAAGGGAGCTTTGATGTATAATGTGGCAACACTGCCTCGTGACGTCTTTGTTCGAGGAATTTGCACTTGATCTCCAGCGAATGATTTAAAAACTGCTTTGAGAAGCACGTCTTTGAGTTTAGTTGGATTGTACGCCAGGGTAGCACATTTAATACCAACTTCAAAGAAAAAATATAAAATGTTGAGGTTTATTAAGTAGGTTTCTAAATATGTTTTATTTAAATGTTGTTAGGTACCTCTTTTTGAACTTTAGCATCTGCAACCGAATAGTTTTGCAAACATTTTAATTAACGTATAAAAAGTATTATTAACATAAGAAATAAAAATAAATCACTTTATGTAGGTAGTAATGATTTACATTTCTTATAAACTCTTCGTTTTCAATTTGATTTATTAACTATATATTTAATTAAATGACATTGTACCCAGATTTTGCACGCCGCATCGGTGGAAATACATTGTGTCATATTTTAACAAACACCACCTATGTGTGTATTTGTATGTATTTGATGTAATAAATTTTACTTTTCTGTATATCCGTGTCAGTGTTTAATTTTATAATTTAACGTTTTCTAAGACAGTATTTATAAGAGAGTATTTATGGAAATAAAAAACTTTTGATTTTGATTGTTATGATGACCTATGCAAACTTTCAGCTCCAATTATTAGTTTTGCGTCATGGACTCAAACTCATCCACCCAAACAATGGTCTTTAATTTTTATTAGTTGGCAGTCTGATTTTGATAAGTTTTATCGTCAATTAAACGTCAAAACAAGAGAGAAAATTTTATTGAATCAGCTCATTTGCCACCGCCTGTGTGTAGCCAACTTTGCAAAACTTACCCTAATTATGGGTAATTTGTAACTCAAAAGAAACTTTTCTGATGATCATGTGAAAGTATTCAAACGGAATGAATTGTTGAATTACAAGTTTGTTTGCTTGTTAAATGTTAATATGAATCAGCCTTCTAATTTTATTATTAACTTCGAAAACCAATAAAATACATTTTATGTTAGAGGCTTACAGCATACTGGTATTAATTAATAGCTTGTGGCTAGATGATTCTGTGCAAATTGCTCAGCATTATTTATTTATTACTATTTTAAAAAAATAAAAATCTGTTTCTGGACAGTTTTCATAAAATCATCTTACCACCAAGTAAGCAGAGCTCTTGTTATTTCTATATATTTCATGACATGATTGTTATAGGTAGGTTCTTAATAGGTACTTTTAAAAGTCAGTACCAGAATATTATTATGTTTCTTACAAAAGCAAATCTAGGCTGAAATACAAAATTATCTTACTAGAGCTTGATTTTTCTGTTTGGATAAGTCAAAATTCAACATCAAAATATAAACATTGCAAAAAGGCTTGAAAAATTCGTCCTAGTTGACCAACAAAATCAAATAGCCGTGTCAAAGTTAATTGCGGGCTTGTGAAAAGTTTTTTCCAGTTGGCAACACTAAAGCACTCAGTTCAAAGTGCAGCGGGCAACATTATGGTGTACTGTTACACTTTCGTCGTATTATTGAATGGCGTAAAGGGCCATTTCTTATCTGCGATTTCTTAAATTTTATTACACTAATATTATAAATGCGAAAGTTTAGATGTTTTATTTCGTTGTAACTTCTTCATGCCAAAACTACTGAATAGATCAGGTTGAAATTTTGCAATGTAGTTCTAGAGCTGAATTAATAATAGCTACAGACTACTTTTTGTCACAAAAAAACGCGTGCGAAGTCGCGGACTGAAGCTAGTTTTACATAAATATAATAGTTTATTTGATTTTAACTAACGTATGACCTTCACCTTATTTATATATATATTATACCTATAAAAACACAAAAATTTTACTCACCTACGATCAACATAGCGCGAATTTGACATAGGTATTCCATCCATTCTGTGACGTCATGATTTGACGTCTCATACGTGTCTCGTCGCGTCGCTGCAAAAGTTCAAGCTTCAAGGAGCATTAACTCTACACGTCAGCCCAGCAGGCAAAACTCGCTTGTCAATGGAAAGTTCAAAAATAAAATGAAAAGTAAAAATGAAATGAAGTTTAGAAACTCGCAGTGCTCAGTAACTTTCCTAAAATTGATGGCTGATTGAACGGTAGAAAAGTTTTCCGATTCCGAAAAGTGACTCCTGTGTTATGCGAAGCTGTATTGATCTATTTGTGTTGGTTTTTTGTGCGCATTTTTAGTTCTTTGTGAAAACAGGCAGCTGGATAGGTATGTTGAGAAGCAGGGCTACTGAATCTGACACAAATTCGCGCGAATATCAAATATTAAGCGGTTTTTAATATTTTCTGTTTTATGCAAGAAACTAAACTTACAGAAAAGTAGTTTTCCACAAATTGACAACCATCGCCATGTATGAACCCATGTTACAATAAAGTATAACATAATGTAGCCTTTAGTAATATGTTGATTTTTAGTAACAAAGCTCTTAGATTAATAAGCTCCAAAAATAGCACAAAATCGAAATTTATTAAAACATGGGCTCGTAGAAAATGTTAATTACTTTTCTGTTATTTTAATTCCTTGCAGAACGCACAAAATATTAAAAACCGCTAAAAATATTTGGCGCGTATCTGTGTCATAGTCCGTTTTGATGACGTATTGTGTATGGCAGCCCGTAATCCGTGTGCACTGGCGCCAAATATTTTTACTTTACTTTATTGTAACATGGGTTCATACATGGCGATGGTTGTCAATTTGTGGAAAACTACTTTTCTGTAAGTTTAGTTTCTTGCATAAAACAGAAAATATTAAAAACCGCTTAATATTTGATATTCGCGCGAATTTGTATCAGATTCAGTAGCCCTGCTTCTCAACATACCTATCCAGCTGCCTGTTTTCACAAAGAACTAAAAATGCGCACAAAAAACCAACACAAATAGATCAATACAGCTTCGCATAACACAGGAGTCACTTTTCGGAATCGGAAAACTTTTCTACCGTTCAATCAGCCATCAATTTTAGGAAAGTTACTGAGCACTGCGAGTTTCTAAACTTCATTTCATTTTTACTTTTCATTTTATTTTTGAACTTTCCATTGACAAGCGAGTTTTGCCTGCTGGGCTGACGTGTAGAGTTAATGCTCCTTGAAGCTTGATCTTTTGCAGCGACGCGACGAGACACGTATGAGACGTCAAATCGTCATGATTTGACGTCTCATACGTGTCTCGTCGCGTCACAGAATGGATGGAATACCTATGTCAAATTCGCGCTATGTTGATCGTAGGTGAGTAAAATTTTTGTGTTTTTATAGGTATAATATATATATAAATAAGGTGAAGGTCATACGTTAGTTAAAATCAAATAAACTATTATATTTATGTAAAACTAGCTTCAGTCCGCGACTTCGCACGCGTTTTTTTGTGACAAAAAGTAGTCTGTAGCTATTATTAATTCAGCTCTAGAACTACATTGCAAAATTTCAACCTGATCTATTCAGTAGTTTTGGCATGAAGAAGTTACAACGAAATCAAACATCTAAACTTTCGCATTTATAATATTAGTGTAATAAAATTTAAGAAATCGCAGATAAGAAATGGCCCTTTACGCCATTCAATAATACGACGAAAGTGTAACAGTACACCATAATGTTGCCCGCTGCACTTTGAACTGAGTGCTTTAGTGTTGCCAACTGGAAAAAACTTTTTCACAAGCCCGCAATTAACTTTGACACGGCTATTTGATTTTGTTAAAAATATTTGGCGCGTATCTGTGTCATAGTCCGTTTTGATGACTTCGTAGCGGATAATCTGAATAGCCATGAAGATCAGACTCTGCTCGGACCGAGTGGACTCGGATACCTATTCGGACGCAACTTGTATTGTGTATGGCAGCCCCTAATCCGTGTGCACTGGCGCTAGTGCGCGACGGAGCGATCTAAGAAGAATCGGCCCATGTATTTCCGCGTTCTACTTTTTAAAAGTAGAACGCGGAAATGTTAAAACTATGTTCATATACGAAAATGTTAAAATTATGTTCATATCAACAGCTATCCTAGTACACTGGTATGAAGCTCCTACGAGTCCATTCGGTCCGAGCCTTGTCCGTGCAGATTTTGATCGTCTAGTTTAGTCATAGTTTATTTATGTAACTAATTTTTAAAATGTTAAAACTATGTTCATATACGAAAATGTTAAAATTATGTTCATATCAACAGCTATCCTAGTACACTGGTATGAAGCTCCTACGAGTCCATTCGGTTTCGGTGCGAGCCTTGTCCGTGCAGATTTTGATCGTGTAGTTTAGTCATAGTTTATTTATGTAACTATTTTTTTTTTAATTATTGATTTTTAAATTAGTTAAAACGTAAACTGGAAAAGAATAGCTCACCCTGATTTCAACTTAAAATTACTAAAACATTGCAAGGCGTTGTATTTTTTATGTGTTAGATTAGACTATTTTATAACGATTCCATCGATGTAAATTACTAAAAGAGTATTAAGTACAAAAAAATTAATACAAAAATCGTAATTTAACGCAATTATCGCTCGGGACAATCCAGAAATGCATGCCTCCTCAATAATAAAATATTGACAAAAACAGTAATCAAAATTTTATTAAAACAATCCAGTCGCTTTTTACAGACTGCACCTTAAACTCCTTGCGAAAGAATTGCCATTATAAAATATTCAGAGGCAAATTGAAAAGATCCGCAGGTGACGGTGTCTCTAATTACGGGCTTTTATGTTTTGTAAAGATAAGAATTTAATATGAACATAATTTGGTGCAAGAAATGTTTGTTGTTTATTAAATTCCATTTAAAACGATAGGTTTGATGTGATAATTAGCTGTGACAGACAGACGGACAATTTATTTGACACGTAGGCCACGTATATTATCTACATAAAAACGAACTTATTCCGTTTTCAGTTCTAAAGAATTATCGAATCTGCTGATAACCTTTTTATCTTCTTTACTGAGTTTTTAATTTTTTTTTTTTTTTTACCTTTTGTAATGTGTAAATTACGTACTACCTTGTTGTTTTTTTTTATCTTAATTTTTCTAAGCATGTGGGCATAGCATAGCATGCTAGTACTTAAAAGGTTTTTCTATCTCTACAATATCTATGCTATGTAGGTAGGTATTAGATTGTTCATAGTTTGATGTTTTCTTTTAAACCCCCGACGCAAAAAGAGAGGGGTGTTATAATTTTAACGTGTCTTTCTGCGTATCTGTCTGTGGTATCTGGTGGTATTTGGTGCACAGAAAATGATCGAGATCTAGATATATCTAAATATATTTCTGTGATTAGTTGTATTGAATAAATAAATAGGTAATCGCCCACTCAACCCCATAAACCTGCTAATTGAAACTTTAAACGCCATTGACGGGGTGGGCAGTATGTTGTGAATACGGAGCAAATCCACTCGCTTGTCGAACGAGCGCTAATTATCAAAATAAAGCATGAGCTGATAGGGATGGGATAGTGTCGATGGATTTGGGGGTGAAGCTATCGATGAAATATTAAGTCGATATCTAGAGCATGTGTTAGGCATAGGCCTCCCCTGATAAGCGCTTTAATGACTATTATTAGGGCGAAGGTCCGCCTGCGACGTAAGAGGTTGCGGGTTCGATTCCCGCCTCGGAACAAATTTGTGTACGATCTGCAGAAATTTGTTCCGTGGTCTGGGTGTTTTCTATGTATAATAAAAAATATCTATCTATGTAGTGTATTGTATTAAGTTTATCAGTTATCTAGTACCCATAACACAAGCTCTGCTTAGCTTGGGGCTAGATAATGCTGTGTGAATAGTCCAGCATTATTTATTTATTTTTATTTATTATAATTCGAAGGTAATGCAATAACCCCCACGCTGGGCATGCGGTTTGGGAATCGCAGTTCGGTGGTGAATCGGTTCTTAAGGGGGCACTGCTGTCCGCCCCGGTCTTTTATCTATTAGTCACCTCTTACGACACCCGCGGTGGTGCAAATTCTAAGCCGGCGACACGGCAGGTATTAAAAAGTGGAATGATAGATAATTCAAGACAGATCCAATTCATTCAATGGTCGGTACATCTGATGTACTCATGGTAAGTAGGTACCTACTTATGTAATAAATGTTTAAAAAAAACATGTTATTTTCGTATCATATCATCTATCCACTTCAGTCCCCACTCGGACATTGACCACATCACTAAACATCAGGCAGCAATTGTGAACAATTTGGCACGACAATTTTGTCGATACCCAGACCTCTGAAAATTTACGAACGTAACGCCTTACAGGCGAAACTATGACTAAACGAAGGTCAAAAGAAAAACAAGATCCGTCAAGTGCGAGTGTAACTCGCGCACCGAGGGTTTTGAACGTTTGTCAATAAATATGTACCAAAAGTACCGGTTAGAGACTTCGCAATTTAACGAATACCTAAGAATAGTAGGTACCAACCTACATTTCAGATAGATCTCTCTGCATGCTTCGGATTAATGGGTGGTTCGGTTAAGGTGGGTAATAGTAAATTTTTCGACTTTTTACGAAATATTTCAAAAAGTATGAAAGCTACAGAAATTTTAAAAACTGTTTTCAAATGTCCAAACCGATACCTTTCATTTGATACCCCACTCGGCGGGGTAGCCCCCCTTTTGAAAATTATTATTTTTTGACCATTTTTCTAAAAGTGTTCTTTTTACAGACTTCTCTATATTTTTCCTGTAAAATATAGATCCATATCTACAAACGCTCCATACATTTTAAACGGATCGCTCTGCAAACTTCGGAGATAGGGGGGGGGGAATGGGTATTTTTTCGACTTTTTTCAAAATATTTCAAAAAGTATGAAACCTACAGAAATTCAAAAAACTGTTTTGAAACCTACAAACCGATACCTTTCATTTGATACCCCACTCGGTGAGGTAGCCCCCCCTTTTGAAAATTATTCCCCCCCTTTTTGACCATTTTTCAAAAAGTGTTCTTTTTTCAAACTTCTCTATATTTTTCCTGTAAAATATAGATCCATGTCTATAAACGCTCCATACATTTTACATGGATCACTCTGCAATCTTCGGAGATAGGGGGGGGGGAATGGGTATTTTTTCGACTTTTTTCGAAATATTTTAAAAAGTATGAAACCTACAAAAATTTCAAAAACTGTTCTGAAACGTACAAAATGATACCTTTCATTTGATACCCCATATGACTCTGTAGGTATCTTTTAAAATTTCGGCATCACAATTTGTATGGAAAATATTCATTTTCATTTTTCATTTTTTTTCATTTTTTTTTCTCGAAATCTGTTCAGGCGCACGAAATGTATTATTATTTTAAATTTCAAGTTGATAGCTGCAGTAGTTTTTGAGTTATTAAGGAGGGAAAAAAGGACAGACAAAGCGAGACCATAAGGGTTTTGAAATCGATCTTCGATCTTCAAAACCCTAAAAAGAAATAAATATATAATAAATTATTCCGCAGACATTGCGGAATAATTTATCGACACCGACCGTCTCCCGTCCCATCCCTAACCGGTCGATATGGTTACTACGGCTACAGACAGCCATAAGTCTGCTGGATGAAAGCATAATATCGTCTGTAATAGTTATATGGAGCTTTTAAAATAATGTACATAGAAGAAGACATCTGCTGAGTGTTGGCCATTTCTTACCCTCGACGCAAAAAGAGAGGGGTGTCATAAGTTTAACGTGTCTGTCTGTGTATCTGTGTATCTATCTGTGCTATCGTAGCTCTCAAACGGATGAACCGATTTTCGTTTAGTTTTTTTTTTGTGTCATAGATAATTTTATATCCCGAGTGTTCTTAGCCATGTTTCATGAAAATCTGTCGGGTGGTTTTTTAAATTTTAATTTTGTTCTTGTTGTTACCTATTCATTGTTACTTTTATATTAACCTTTATCTTTTTTACCTATGTGCTATGTATGTATGGTTACTAAATAAACGCATTTTACTTTCAATTTACTTTACAAAATTTCAGTTCACTTTGTTGCCTGCCTTTACACCGAAAAGCAATCTCTACCAGACAACGTTGAACGGATACTTCTAAAAAATCTTTGGATGATTCTAGTCAGGCTAGATCGAATGCGATAAATCTTTACCATACAAAAGTTTAAACAATCGATCGCTTTAAGAGGCTTTAGAAACTACTTGTTACAAAAGTAATCTGATCTTATTCTGATTATACTTTTAAAGATTGCAAATAATAAGTAGGTAGGTTGGTATTTTGTGAAGAAATTGCTACGTCATGAGACAGCAGAGAAGAGCTCTGCATATTTAGACTGGGCATTTTAAAGGTAAATAGAACAAAACAAACCCGTGTTTATATTTATTATTTTAGAATTTTAACTAAATAGCCAATTAAATAATATTGCGTCCTTCTAAGCCGCTTTTAAAAATTGAAACGTGACAGTTTTAAAAATGATTCCAACTAAAAGAAGCTTTACCTTCAAACGATAATAAGCATAGCTCTATGTTAAGTTATAGGTGGATACATCTCATAGCAGTCACACTAATATTATAAATGTGAATGTTTGGATGGATGGATGAAATAACAGATTGAGCTGAAATTTTGCAAAGGTGGAATCAAACAAAGGCTACTTTTCATCCCATAAATAAGCTCCCAATTCACATATGATAGAAATAACCTTTGAACGTTCCCATAGAAAGTGGCAGACTCGCATGCATAACGCGGGTAAAAACCAGTTACACAAGCTATAAAATAAAATAATCTATCATTTAAACCGTCACCTCCAACTCTTCACAGCTCTACATCACAATTACAACAACGTGCACTGTACTATGAAATCGATATCGATACTATCGAACATCGATATGACCCAATGACAGCTACACTGTACATCCCTATTGTGATGATGTACAGGTTATCTTAGAATTAGATCGATTCACATGCTTTCAAAGTTATGAACTGTTTGGTGTTTCATTTAGTACCTATAAGCATTGTCTTTTATCTTGTCGTGTGGTGCCGGCTTAGAATATGCACCACCCCAACTCTTCCCGCGGGTGTCGTAAGAGACGACTAAGGGATATCCACCGGGGGCGGGCAGCAGCGCTCTCTGCAGAACAATTTTACCACAAAAAAACCACATACAGCCAAACATAGAACTCTCCTTTTTACGAAGTCGGTTAAAAATACTATGAGCACTTACGAATATATCAGAAATAATCTAAACTAAACAGACTAGTTTACCGCGGCTTCACACGCAGTTTCCTTGGGTAATAAAGTATTACCTCTATTTTTTCTTCCTGGGAAGAAAATAATACCTCAGAAACAGACACTTTTATATTTATAATAAATAAATAAATAATGCTGGACAATTCACACAGCGTTATCTAACCCCAAGCTAAGCAGAGCTTGTGTTATGGGTTACGTTTGTTTGTTTCCGGACTCGTTTCCGCAACTAGGCCACAGGTGGGCCCTTTTTGCGTGTCGGGTGGGGGGATGCTAAACTAACCACCCGATGTCCTCCAGGAAGGCCAGCAGCTCGCTGACGCCGGTGCATGCCTCCCTAGGCGTCCTTGGTGTTCCAAGGTATTGTAGTCGTTGGGAAGCAACGCTATCGCACTCTACAAGCACATGCGCGGCCGTCTCCTCTGCGTTCATGCACCCTCTGCATAGGGGGCTGTCCGTGATACCCAGGTTAAATAGGTGTTTGTTAAGCATGCAGTGACCAGTGACAATGCCGACGATTTGCCGGAGTTTGTCACGCTTCAGATTGAGGAGTTTTCGGGAGAATCTCGGGTTAAGAACCGGGAAGGCCTCCTTCGACTGTCTACAATCTGGAATACTTGCCCAGTAGTCTTGGTGTTGTTTAGTTGTACGTTGACGGATCCATGAGCGGACTTGACTGAAAGGTAGGGGGATTATTGGTTCGGGCCCTGCCGGTTGCCGCTCCGAATCTCTCCTTGCCAGTACAACAGCTTCGTCGTTTCCTCTCGATCCGCTGTGTCCTTTTATCCACTGTAGAGTGACTCTATTGGACTGACTTACTTGTTCCAGCAGGCATTTCTTCCTGGGATACAAGCTACCACTTTCACAATTTTCATTAATAACCGTTCAGCCGATAAACATGAAAAGTAACAAACAGAACTAAGTATTTTGAGTTTAGTGATTTGGCATTCAGCGGGGCAATGCAGCCAGCGTCTTGGGGACGCGACGACTGGTATTGATATGGATCAGTTGAGCTACCTGTAGATTGTTTGCAACAGTCTGCAGTTAGCTCAATTGTTTCAATTGTAAATACTAGTCCTAATTTATTACTATTATTTGATTGTAATTTTCTTTGTGAATAAGGTAATTTATATGAATAAAACAGTGCTACCTATTAATTAGGGTTTTGAAGATCGAAGATCGGTTTCAAAACCCTTATGGTCTCGCTTTGTCTGTCCTTTTTTCCCTCCTTAATAACTCAAAAACTACTGCAGCTATCAACTTGAAATTTAAAATAATAATACGTTTCGTGCGCCTGTACAGATTTAGAGAAAAATAAATGAAAATAAATGAAAAATGAAAATGAATATTTTCCATACAAATTGTGATGCCGAAATTTTAAAAGATACCTACAGAGTCATATGGGGTATCAAATGAAAGGTATCATTTTGTACATTTCAAAATAGTTTTTGAAATTTTTGTGGGTTTCATACTTTTTAAAATATTTCGAAAAAAGTCGAAAAAATACCCATTCCCCCCCCCTATCTCCGAAGATTGCAGAGCGATCTATGTAAAATGTATGGAGCGTTTATAGACATGAATCTATATTTTACAGGAAAAATATAGAGAAGTTTGAAAAATGAACAGTTTTTGAAAAATGGTCAAAAAGGGGGGGAATAATTTTCAAAAGGGGGAGCTACCTCACCGAATGGGGTATCAAATAAAAGGTATCGGTTTGTACGTTTCAAAACAGTTTTTCAAATTTCTGTAGGTTTCATAGTTTTTGAAATATTTTGAAAAAAGTCGAAAAAAAACCCATTCCCCCCCCCCCTATCTCCGAAGTTTGCCGAGCGATCCATTTAAAATGTATGAAGCGTTTGTAGATATGGATCTATATTTTACAGGAAAAATATAGAGAAGTCTGTAAAAAGAACACTTTTTGAAAAATGGTCAAAAAGCAATAATTTTCAAAAGGGGGGCTACCCCACCGAGTGGGGTATCAAATGAAAGGTATCGGTTTGGACATTTCAAAATAGTTTTTCAAATTTCTGTAACTTTCATACTTTTTGAAATATTTCGAAAAAAGTCGAAAAATTTTACCATAACCCACCTTAACCGAACCACCCATTTAACCGAAGCATGCAGAGAGATTTATCTGAAATGTAGGTTGGTACCTACTATTCTTAGGTATTCGCTAAATTGCGAAGTCTCTAACCGGTACTTTTGGTACATATTTGTTGACAAACGTTCAAAACCCTCGGCGCGCGAGTTACACTCGCACTTGACGGATCTTGTTTTTATTATAGTGGGAAACACACCACGGACCCAATAATTAATTTATTTTTGCGATCTTGGCAAGTTTTAAGTAATTAAACCTTATAGATGGGTCTAGTCAACTATAAAAATGATCAGTAAAATTAATAATTTGGTATTTCCTTTAGCAAATAGTCGCAAAAACTAAAACAACACTAATGAGTTTTATTCAGTTTAAAATGTCCCGCTGTGAGGACTCGTAGGGTAAACGTACCGATAGTGGCCCATAAAAACCTTAACTATTATTATCTGTTTTAATCAGCAGGTGTAGGTACTTAATACTGCTGATTTCATACCTTGGAACGGATTAAGTGAAGTTTTGTGGCTTTATTTTACAGGTTTTTAATTGCTTTGGTATAGATTTAATTTATGTATAGTTTATCTAGAGACCGGTAAGGTAGTAAACTATTTACTTACATGCTTTTAAACAAGCATGTAAGTAATTAGTTTTGTCCACAACTTTGGCCGCAAATAGCTAATTCTTCGTAACAAATTTTTCATCTAAGCATATTTTTATACTGCACCCAAATATCATGTTAAATAATAAAAACGATAAAAAAACAGATCCATAGATTTAACATCGAGTCTAATTTCGCCATTATCTACTAAGTCTATAAGAAAGTAAATCCTGTTGATGCGATCCCCAATATCGCAAATATTTTTCGAATCTAGAAAGGATTTGAGTCGCCCCGTGACCACGATCGCTGTAACGCGGTAGAAACGTAGGTAAGTGAAATAATAACAAAAGGTACGCGATAAAAACCTGATAAAATCATTAACTATGTTAACAAATCGCGAAAATTTAAAAAGTTTTACATTTAGAAAGACTGGACCGACAACTACGAGTCCAAATGCGGAAATAAGAGTACTTTTACCATACCATACCAAGACTGGACCGAAACTGTGTTATATACCCTAAATTTGTAACTCACGCTCGGTGAATCATTATTGAGTCACATCCTATTCGATTCTGATTTATTTACAAGCAAATCATCTATTTGTATACTTCAAAGAAATTATTTTAGATTTATTTGAGTCATACTGAGATCTGGACACTGTTAATTAGGTGTACAAGCAAGGCCTTATCCGCGTGACCCAAGAGTTGGTGAGTATCTGGCGCAGCGCATCAGCATTGCCATACAGAGCGGGGCAATGCAGCCAGCGCGTAGCGGAGACGCGACGACTAGTATTGATATGAATCAGTTGAGCTACCTGTAGATTGTTTGCATCATTCTGCGGTTGGCTCAATGTTTCAATTGTGAATACTAGTTCTAATTTATAACTGATATATTTAATACATTATATACATAGATAGATATTTTTTTTATTATACATAGAAAACACCCAGACCAACGGAACAAACTTCTGCAGATAGTACACAATTTTTTTCCGAGGCTGGAATCGAACGCAACCTCTTGCGTCGCAGGCAGACTCTCGCCCGTTGCGCCACTGAGGTCGTTAAAAATAAAGAATAAAGCAAGGCCTACCTGGAAATGTAGTACCTACCTATAGTAATCAAAGATTTTATCTGTCGCAAATTTTAATAACTTAATGAGATCAGGTTTTATTCTCGCCTAGGGAGAAATATTTGTACAATCTGCAGACATTTGTTCCGGGTGTTCTGGGTGCTTAAAAAAAATTATATCTATCTACGTATGTTATGATTAAATGTGATGAATGGCGGGAGGGTGATCTGCGAAAGACTGCAGGCAGATGCTCGATGCGGCAAGCTGAAGACAGGGTGCTCTGCCACTCACTAGGGGAGGCTAATATCCAACAGTGGACTAATATAGGCTGATGATGATATAAATCATATACAGGGTTATTGGTAATTCACTGACACTGTGTGAACTGCAGGTTCTGGTCATCATCACGAACACGTTTCTGCAGACGATAGGCCTTCTATTCAAGTGACAATTGTACGAACAACCCACAACAACGAACAACCCAACCCACCCATGAATAATTCGCGATATTCCGAGTGCAAAGTTATAATCAATGAGATGTTGGCCTTTGTTAGTATATCCAGGATTCCAGAGACGGGAATTACCCAGATTTGTCTTAGTGCATACTCTATTGAAGAGATAGAAACCGCGAGATGTCTTGCCTATCAGCTGATGGCCCCTTCGAAAAAGTACTTACAAAGATAAGAGGGCGGAGAACAGAAAAGCGTCCAAGAGATTATAAAAATAATCAAAGAGTTTCAACCTGACAGATTGCCTATTTTTGTGCCCAAAATTTTAATAAAAAATAAATATTAGGAGAGGCTTTATTTGTAGCTAAACTTAAAAATGGATCTGCCCTGAATTAACAATGAGTGTGGCAGTGAGAAATCGGTCTTTAGTAAATCATTGTGTTCCGGACTAACGTGGTTTTTAATTTTTAGCACAGGTGATTTAAAAAAAAAACAAAATTAGGACCTAGCTTCTTCACGAACGTGTTCAGGGTAGACACTGCAGTTCACGTTGTTTTAGTGAATCACCAATAACTCAGTATATATAAGTATAAATTTTATGTATTTTTAGTTATCCCTACCTATAACACAAGCTCTGATTAGTTTGCAGCTAGTTATTTCTGTATTTAATGTCCAGCATTATTTTTATTTTACATGAAAAATGAAACCATACCAACAAACCTAATTAAAACCAATTAATCTGAGTAAATCCCAAAACCCACTAAATCCCAAATCACCACACCATAACCTCCCACCCGGCCAACAACCGGTTATCGGCCGGCGACTCATCAAGGTGAGTTATTGGCCACATTACCTTAATTTATATCTTCTCTCATACCTTTAAATGACATCTTAATCTTATAACTGTTGAAGTGGACCTATTAGCAAGGTGGGACTATTTTTGCCGCTAAATTTATGTGATTTTCTCTGTGGGTGGGGAGGTAGATGGGTTAGAAACTATTACCTGAAGAATTTGAATAAAATTATCAAGAAAATAAGGATACCTACTGCAAAAATGCTAAATAAATGATACCTACTAAAACAAAAAAGTATTTATTCACATTAATGATAACTTGATAACTAATCTGCTATGCTATGTGGTGCCGGCTTAGAATTTGCATCACTCCAACTCTTCCATTCTCTCTATTCTTCTTCTATTCTAGAGTCTGCTAAATTTGTAAAAGAACACTCGAATTTATTTACTAAAGCTAAGGATATATACCCTAGATGTGTACGTAACCCAGAAAGAATTGTTCTGTCTAGGACTCCTAAGACAGCATTATATATTAAGAATTGTTATGCCATGTGTGGCTCTATATATAATAAAATCCCTGATGACATCAAAAATTTACCTTTAAAATTATTTACAAAAAAAATTAAATTATGGCTCATAGAAAAAGGTTTTTATAGTGTTAGGGAACTTATGGAACTAAAATTTAGAAATAAGTAGTAATCAACATTATTGATGTCTATTGTTCAATTATGGTTTAATCTTGTTACAATTTAAATTAATACAATTTACAGATGTACCTATTTATAAGAAATTTTGCATGCCAATGTGTTTTGGTGAAGTATGTGACACTATTCTAATGTTCAAGACCCTGTATTATGACCATATTTCCTGCAATAAATGATTTGAATTTGAATTTCCCGCGGGTGTCGTAAGAGGCGACTAAGGGATATCCACCGGGGGCGGGCAGCAGCGCCTCCTGCAGAACAATTCTACCACCATTGCGATCTACAACCCCCATGCCCAGTGTGGGGATTAAAGGCATTACTCCCCATGAGATAAATTCCAATACGGCGTTTCTCAGGGGGAGGCCTTCGTCCAGCAGTGGACCAATATAGGCTGTTGAGGTTCCATGGCGTTGCAGTGGTCGTGGTCACGGTGTGACTTATCATTCAAACATGTTAACAAACCGCGAATGTTACATTTTTATACATTTTCAAAGACATTTTCTGTTAGTTTATGTTAGTTTTGTATGAAGGTTTTTATCTGTATAATGTTATTCTATCTCGTCGTCCAAATGTCATTTAAACAATAGCAATAACTAGCCCTAAGTTCTCATTTTAAGTGAATTTTTGTAATTCTTATGAGACTAAAGTTTCTTAAACCACTATCTTGTATGTACACATTATATATCCACACTCGCTTCGTAAATTCTCTTTATATCCATATCAGGTTTGCTGTAATGTAAAAAAACTCTTTTAGGGTTAAGCTCGCCTTTGTACATGTTCAGTATTTGTTAACTTTTATGTATGAATTAACTTGTCTGTGCAATAAAGAATTTAAGAACATAAGACAATAAAAGCTGGACTTCCGGCTGGAAATTTTCGAAAATGTCTAATAAATAAGTCAAAAACTGCGATACTTTTACTGGGTACCATTTTAAATTTTCTGGACAGTTTTGATTAAGTTACGCGTCCACTGCGTCCGAATCGGCGCGTGCGCAGCGAACGCGTCGTCGATATTTGCTATATTATGCTGATGCGTTTACTGGTTTCGGTTTTTGCATCGGCAATAGGTGTTTTCAAAACGCTCGAGTTTGCGTTACCTAAGTTAATTTCACGTAGAAAGTTAAATAACCAATGAATGAGTTTTTGATACAATTAGCAGATGGATTGGGTAATTATTTTACATTTTAAACGACTTCAAAAAGGAGGGGTTCTATGTTTTATTTTATTTCTTTTTATTATTGTAACAAAAACAACAGCCCTAAAATTAAATAGTTCTAACCTTAGTAATCTAACTTACGGCCAATAAGTTCGGCTGTTTGTATTTTTTTTAATGGATTTTGATCGATTTTCTGTTAATTATAGACCGATTCGAAAAATTCTTCTTATTCTTATTGTATGGAAAAGAATCACGATATAATCCCATAAAAAAATATTCCACGAGGGATTAGGTAGTATTTATCCTGAAATACTTAAAAACAGTGTAAATAAGAAGTTTTATATTGAAAAAATAATCAAACTACATACTGACACAATGAAAGTCGTTGTTAACAAAGGTTTCACGAAGAGGCAAAATTTTTGCAACGCGAATATTTTTTACACCTAAGAATTGAACCCGTAACTTCCGGTAGGTACTAAGATTATAAGTCTGCATGAAAACATCAGAACTCTATTCGAGGGTTATTTTGGTACTAGTCAAAAGTACCGAAATAACCCTCGCAAAATACAACATTAGCCTTCATTAATCTAATGCCCTTTGAAGTCTTGCCAGCAGCAAAAATAAAACATCGAATGTTGCCAGAAAGAATAAAAAGTATTCTCACATCTGGCAATTTTGTAAAAGCGCCACGCCTTCTTCCGATGGACTTGTCTAGTTGATGTGTGGGCTTGGAAGGTTTAGACATGGCAGTATAAAATATTATTATAGTAATTGTATTTACTAATTTCGTATTAAAGTTGACAAAAAGGATAGAACGAGAGGTTGCAAATGGGGATAATGTTTTGTGTTTGAGCAATAATTTGTGACTTTTTAATGTATTTTTTTCGTTATAACTACACAATCCAATTTCAGGAACTAACTAAAGCTTATTCAGGGCATGTTACGAGCTCGTGGAGTTAAAAAATTACAAAAAAGTGGTAGCTTAGTGTTTTATTAATTCCTTTTGACAATTTTAATAGGTGTACGATAGAAAACTTTCAATGGATATCTTTATTAAATCCATGGTTCCATGACTGATTGTAGTTAAGATGTGTTTGAAACAGGAGTCTCACACATGTTATTTTAACCACAATCAGTCGGTGACGCCTAAAAATTACAAACTCACGCCCAAAAACTCGAACGCAAATCAGAATTGAGAAGGTATCAAATGACAATTTTTTGACAAACTGTCAAACTTGAAGCGTGTTTAGTCGTGACTTGCGTTTGAATTTTCGGGGGTCAAAATGACAAACTATAATTCAAAATGGCTCTCTAAAATTTTCATGCTAAGTCTAAAACACTAATAACTCTACAATCAATCGGTGACGCTTCAAAATGGCTACTTCCGGTCGCGCAAAGATGGCCGGCGGGTACTTCCGCGCGTCAAGCTGAGTGAGGGTAGATATGACAGTTGTTTACCGTACCAAGGTGTGTTTTGATTTCCGGTTTCGTTTAATATTAGATCGGTTTTGTAAGTTTGACTTCCTGAAGCTGGAAGGAAATGTGGAAGAGTTTATCCTACTATAATAAATAAAAGAAAAAACAATACTGCACATTTTTACACAGCATCCTAGCCTTAGAGTAAACAGAGTGTTTTTTGTACCAGGTGACTTACTATTTAAAATCATCCTGCTCGTCAATCAAATGACGACCTCCTGCGACGCAGGAGGTTGCGGGTTCGATTCCCGCCTCAGGACAAATGTTTGTTCCATCTGCTGATATTTGTTCAGGGTGTTCTGGACGTTTTCTACGTATAATAAAGAAATATCTATTCATGTAGTGTATTGTACTATTAAGTAGGTAGGTAGGTATATCAGTTATCTAGTACCCATAACACAAGCTCTGCTTAGCTTGGGGCTAGATAATTCTGAGTGAATTGTCCAGCATTATTTAATTAATTTATTTTATTTAATGTATTTGTCCGGTCTCCTACTAATATTATAAAGCAGAATGTTTGTGATATCTGAATTTTTATTACCTAGGATCTCTATAACTACTGAACAGATCGAAACAAAATTTGGCGTCCGTTTAGAGCATAGGTTAACTTAGATAATAGGCTTATTATACCAAAAAGCCGCGGGCAGAAGCTAGTAACTCATATTTTACCAAATCCCATACAAAAACGAAACGTCTCGATGACGTCACGAAACTATCATGAAACCAAACTCAGGGTCCTGGTCACAGAACAAAGACCTGAATCCATCTACTCCACCGAGGTGGTCAGTACTTTCAAAAGCTTAAATTATTATTGCCATGACCAATCCGAGCACTCCATCCATAGCCATAGCCATTGCTGTCAGTCCACCATTAAAGCACAATAAATCCAACATTAATAGAAAGACAAAAGATATGAAGGCCATGAATAGATAGCGACGAGTTTCGACAAAAGAATGCGAGTGCAGGAGTCAAGTCTTGAGTGGTAGTGCCCACTGTCTATGTAGTATAAAAGATTTAGAGACTTCTTATTCTGAGACATTGTTGATTACATTTTCTATTGAAAGGTTGTCGTCAAAAAAGGTCTATTCGACTGCTTCGTCTTAGCAGATAAATGAAAAGCAAAAAACAAGCTCACTATACTATTTATTTAAAAACGCAAATGTTTCGTTTAGTATAGTTAGCCAATAGCTTGTTCTTTGCTTGTTTTGTATCAGGTACAGTCTCTTCTCTACTCAAGTTTTCAAGTAAAATTGTCTGGGTTTCCAAATTTTTGTTAAATTAGCTTGTATTTCATACGAATTGTAAAAATTACATGTTTATGCACAAAGAAAATTACAATCAAATAACAGAAATAAATTACAACTAGTATTTACAATTGAAACGATTGAGCTAACTGCACTGATTGACTGTTGCAAACAATCTACAGGTAGCAACCTGATCCATATCAATACCGGAAGCGTCCCAAAGACGCTGGCTGCATTGCCCCGCTGTATGGCAATGCTGATGCGCTGCGCCAGATACTCACCAGCTCTCGGGTCACGGCTTTGATCAGATGCTCAGATAATTTTAAAAAAACCCGATGAACCGGTTTTAAATAAATAGGTACAATTTTAATAGATTCATCAGTATACAAAGATCTCAGTATTTTCGCCATTGAGGGCGCCTCGCCACGAGACTAAAGCCAGCCCTCACAAAAGGCGCCTTAACTATAAGTAACGGATATTACACCATTTACACCTTGTTCTGTGCCCGGTACCCACTGCTGGGTTATCTGTGGCTGAACATTGATTTGGATGGTATTATGTCAAACCTCATAATTATCCTAACCCAGTAAATCGCGTGTGGGCTGATCGGTCCCATGAGTCATACATGTGACAATAAATAAAATTACCATTCTGCGAGTTCATTTGTTTTCGTAAGTGAATTAAATGAATCAATCAATCAATTCATTTGTTTTAGGTAAATATTCTGTGTACGTAAAATTATCTATAATACTAGCTGCTGCCCGCGGCTTCGCTTGCGTAGTTCCCGTTCCCGTGGTAATTCCGGGATAAAACATAGCTTATGTCCGTCTCCTGGTTCTAAGCTGCCTCCCCACCAATTTTCAGCCAAATCGGTTCAGCCGTTCTTGAGTTATAAATAGTGTAACTAACACGACTTTCTTTTATATATATAGATTATAATACATAAATAGAATATTTTATTTTATTATTGTATTGTATGTATGTATTTTATGTATTGATAAAACGTTCTGTAATATGTGCACTACCAACTCTATATATACTTAAGTATATCATTTGTTAGTAATCAGGTGGCCTGGAATAAATTGCTTTAAACAATAAGGCCGCCTATTGCATGTTTTTTAATTTTATTTAGATATATTATGTTATTTTATTTATTTTGTATCCTTCATGTTTCATTCATTCATTCAAAAGGAGGTTCCAGTTTGTTGTATTCATATATCAGAATCTCAGAAGTTCGTCATTCAGACTTTTAGTTTGAAATCTTTCTAGCATATTTAATAGAGGAAGTAAGTAGGTATTCTCTTTTTTGTTGGTACCTATTTATGTTGAAGACAAGACTTAAATTAGAGCTATATTAATACACAACTCTATCTCCAAAACTACCAAAAGGACATTTTAAAACGTCAAATCATTTAAAACTAAAATTTATGAGTTCACCGCAAAATATTTGATCATAGTCAAAAAGAACCACAAACCAATAAATAAAACATCAATAAGTAATCGACGGGTGATTCGAAACCGCAAACCGTCGGTTTCGTTCACAAATAATTTTAAACGTGGTTTACGTCGACGAAGCTTCATCCCGTGATTATAGATGGCGGTGTGATCGGTGAATGCTCATTATGATTTATCAAACCAGAAAATAGTTTGCTTCCTAAAGGTGATCAGCCAGCCCAGAGTCCGGTTAACGGTAATATCGAGACGTCTCCTTTTTCAATGGGATTTATCGCCTCTACCGTGTGGGCAGGGAACTACAGCATATACAAAAACTAGCGACTCACCCCGGCTTCGCACGGGTGCAATGCTGATACTAAATATACTACAAAATCGGCCCCCCGGCCGGTACGCAACCGCTATGTTCCTGCATTGTAAATCTGTAATATCTTCGAAAATATTCATTTAAATTACATACTGGAAAAGATCATATTGATCTATAATAGATGCACAATGTATTTATTGTACTTAATTGGATAAGGATTAATGCTGTATTGCTTAAAATCGCTTCTAAATGTTAAGGATAAAAAATGGTTATTGTGGGTTATTCCTAAGCGATAGACATATACCATCGCAGACTGTGTGTAGATATTTTTAAGTTGTACAATTCTATGGTACATAATTTTTATCTATCTCGTAGGGTTCAGACAGCGTTTGCAAAGTAAGCGCAAAAAAAAAGTGATAACTTACGACATCACTTTGGAAACCTCTAAAATTATCAGTGTTTCTCTACTACATTATGCATGTGTTATACATTTAAATCTTCCTCTTGAATTAATCTATCTATTAAAATCTATTAAAACCGCATCAAAATGCATTGCATAGTTTTAAAGATCTAAGCATAGTACATAGGGACAGACAGACAGACAGACAGCGGGAAGAAACTTTGTTTTATACTATGTAAAGATGAGACGTCCCGATCACGTCTCTATACTATCGTCAACCAGACTCAGGGCTTAACTAAAGGTACCTTGGTATAGTGTATTATAAAGTTTAACAAGTTAGATAAAGGGCAGAAGCCTTTATTCACAAAGAAAATTACAATAACATAATAGAAAAAAAAATAGAACTAGTATTTACAATTGAAACAATTGAGCTAACTGCAGACTGTTGCAAACAATCTACTGGTAGCTCAACTGATCCATATCAATACCAGTCCCCAAGACGCTAGCTGTATTACTCCGCTGCTGTATGACAATGCTGATGCGCTGCGCCAGATTACTGGCCAGCTCTCGGGTCACGCGTCGCTTCGACCAGACGCTCAGATATTTTTTTAAGTTAAGTTTAACAAGTTAGATAGGTTAGCAAGTTAGATAGGTTAGGTAGTTAGAAAGGGCACGGCAAATAATATTTTCTCAATGCATCTTGCATAACACCATCCAAAGATCAAAACATGCAATCAGTCGCCTCATTCAGCCGTATAATGCTGTTCATCTTTTAACACTTTGTGCTTCGTAACGTTTCTTTTGTTGATCACTTATTGATAGGTTATACGAAAGTTGGCTGTTCGTGGTGCGACTTTGGCCCTAAAGTCACAAACAAGACTCTATTTGAGGAGTTCTCACCCACCGTCCACCTCCCTGAGACCACCTGGGTGAACCTTAGAAAGATTTTTTTACAACGGTTCACCTTTGTTCACCTGGGTGATGTAGGTAAGTAGGTACTGTAAAAACTCTCGTGGTTTGACGAATTCATTATGAATGCAAGCGGAATAAACGTTGGTGTTCTTCTATTTCCAAACAAGGTTCGTACTTAACCCACTTATATTCATAATGAAGACTTCTGCTAGTCTTATTTTCTTTAGCATTTGCTAGCAGTCATAAAATATTTTATTCCTAGAGAACCATTAACATTTGTTGGGATTCCGTGCGTCGCGATAACGTTCATGTTATGTGTTTTTGTCGAGATTCCGTGCGTCGGGATTGTGTTAATTTTTTGTTTTTTGTCGGGATAGCGTGCATCGAGATACCATAATTCATCCACCATTAGTCTTATGAAGATCAGAACGTTAACCCACAACCGTTTTACTGAAACTTGAGTAAACGTGTAGTTGAGTGGAGACCCCGACTTGAAAACGCAGGTGTTATATCGATAACTTTGGTTCTCTATTTTAGCTCATTCGAGTTAAAAGAGGTCTCGAGGTAAAGAAAGAGGAGGTAAAGAGGTTTCGAGTTAAAAGACCACGCGTTAAGAGTAAAACCTCATTATACAATGAACTCTTTCGACAGTAAACATGACTGCTGCGGATGCCGGATGGTAAAAACTCAAATTACATTAAACAGAACACTTTTTTCTTTGGTTCCTTGAATGTAAAAATACGACTGAAAAAAAAAATATAAAAAATCATAAAGTGCACTGTTTTGCACAAAATTCGGTCAAGATATCAGAAATTCTTCGGTCTATTGAAATGAGTTATGTTTTGATTCGTAGGTTATTTGCTAATTATCTGGTTCCTTGAAACAGTTTCTTCATAAGTTGTGTAATTTTCTTGTAGGTACCTAAATCAACAAAAAATAGATTTTTGCGCATACGCCGTTTCAAACACGTACCTATGCTGTAACCCGCCTATGAATGCGAAATCCTATGCCTATATTGTGAAAATGATATTTTCACAAAATGGAAGTTATCAAAAATCTCGTCCTCAATAACGATGCCATCCTTTCTGCACCTGAGTTCTATACAAATAAGTCGCTGCATTTAGTCGCTGCGTGAATAGCTCGCCTTACACCTGACCCCACATTCACACGACCTGGGCATTGTGATGAATAATCGTAAATTAGTACGTAACATTAACTCATACTGAACAAAAGATATTGAAATAGTCATTATTAGGAGTGCTACGCTTGTGGGAGTTGTACCTAATTTTTTCGATTGTATAGGCAAGCTTGTGGGAGCTGTGCCTAATTTTTAAGGCTAGTAAGGAGTAAATGCAATTTTTTAAAGGGGTTTGAAGATATTGTTGCGGGAGGCTCCAACATTTGTATTTTTTTCCAAAATGCCTCGCACAATTTGTACACCCACAATTAATGGTATAAATATGGATAGAGGACACAAAAACAAATAAAAAATTACTGAAAAATAACGTCAAAGAAACGGTAAGGGAAGATTTATATTAGACCGGTCCGTATCCGGGCCGGGCCGAGGGATTGGCGGGCCGGAGCGGAGCCGAAGAGAACGTAAGTAGACGGGCCTGGACGGGACACGGATCATGTACTGTTTAATATAAACTGCTTCATACAAAATGTAGGTAACGTTTCAAATCCGTGCCCCGTCCGGGCTTCACGGTATGCCGGGCAGGGCTTGGTCTAATATAATTCTTCCCAGAGCGTCGGTTTTCTGAGATATTCACAGATGAGAAATACTATATTTTTTCTTCATAAATGAATATTTGTGTATGTGTATATGTTTGCCTTAAATAGAAACATTAAGAAAAAGTGTTAATGGATACGTTCTTATTATCCAAGTATTTTTGAAGTCAAATTTAAATTACTTATTAGTCTCAGATTATATTGTAATACTAGGATGTATTTATTTAGAAAAAGATATGTATATCTATCCATAAAAAAAATTGTGAATATCTCAGAATACAATACAATACAATACAGTACTCTTTATTGCACACCAAATAGAAACACAGGACAGGAAAAGACAAATACAAATAACGTTGCACAATGGGCGGCCTTATCGCTATGAGCGATCTCTTCCAGGCAACCTTTGATTTGGAGAAAGCTGACGCTGACATTATATCTGGAACATTTATTTATATTAGTATCTTCTATCCAAATAATATACAACTTTTATTGAGCACAGCGATATTGAAAAAAAAATCTTCAAACCCTTTCTGAGACCAACAGTAATAGCAGTACCTAGCTGTCTAAAAGTAAAATTAATAAAAGTAAAATCTGGTAATTTTGGAGCATTTGGTAAGTAAAATGTTGATTTTTGGTACAAGTTATCTAAAGCCGGTCAGACCGATGTTACGACGCGTAATGTACCATTCGCAGCGAGCATGATTACGTTACGCCGTGTGCTAAAATCTGTCTTGTTGCTCGTTGCGAGCGCCTTCTTTCCCCGTACTGACTGCACGAACGTTCGATGTGTAACACGTTACATTACACACCGTAACGCCCCGGTCAGTACCCACCTTAATATTACCAAACGCTCCAAAAGTAAGATTCGAAATTATTTTAATCATGGTTTCATAGAAAATTATTTATGATTTGCGGAAAACTACTTGTCTGCTAGTTTTATTCCTTGTAGAACACAGAAAATATTACCTAACCTTTCAAGCATTAACTTTAAAAAAAGTTCCGCATATTCAGGTATCAGGAAGGGGGTGCGCCGCTTTGCGAAAATCCTCACAAACAATGACTTTTTTGTTTTTCTGACACGGGTCATCATTTACAATGACATTTCAAATTGTAGTTCATTTCATTCCCGATCGAACGACATAATATAGAGGTATAGGTGACAAGCCGTAATAAACCCTAATCTTTTGACAATAAAATTACAAGTGGCCTGTAGCATCGGTCCCGGAGCGGAACGAATTCTCTTTTCGTGTTAATTGCAAAAAAAAATCACGCCACTTTAATCGAGCCACATAATGTCTTTTACCACATCACATTTCTCCTTGCTAAAATTTCACTCAAATCTGTTCCGTCGTTTAACACGTTTACGCTGGTATGGCAGGCATGTACGTACCTACCTACGGTGCAAGCGCAAATAAAATTCTCGATATCAATTAATAACTAACAAGAATCAAAAATAGATAATCGATTTATAAAAATAATGAGAGCTCCATGGCGATCATTAATATTTTTTTATTTAATAATTATTGAGTCAATCAATAGAATTGGGAACGGCGCACTTTATCGGCACATTACAGTACAGTCGGCGATACATGTGCTATGGATGATAAAATAGGCGACCTTCCTAGGCTATACTTTTACTTCAATAACTTGTGATCAAAATTTGAAAACCCTTACGTCAATTTAGAAATATTATTTTTTTTTTTTTAATAATTTACTTTATAATGAACATCATCATCATCATCATCATCAGCCTATATTAGTCCACTGCTGGACATAGGCCTCCCCTAATGAGCAGTTTCAATGAACAGTTGAATAGAAAATGTTTGATGCATTTATAAAAATAAATAAACAAAAATAATGCTGGACAATCCACACAGCAACATCTAGCCCCAAATTAAGCAGAGCTTGTGTCAGTAGGTACTAGAAAAATAAATGATTTTCTACCACAAGGAAGATTCAGAAAATTTTCCACATGGATATTTATAGAAACATATACCTACCTACTTAATATTCATTAATTTATTTGTCCTAAGATTTCGTTGGTTGGTATGGTATGGTACCAACCAACCCTATTTTTACCCCCATATGATTCAAACAATAATAATTAGGGAACGCAAAACTTAAACATGTTTACAACAAACTTACATGAATCCCTAAACTGTCCATGTACGAGCTAGAACTGGTTATGTTCAGAACAAGGTTGCTCTTCCAGTGCCGTTTGATGACGTCACAGCAACAGAAAGTCCATAACACTTTTCTACCGACCACTATCCCCAATCAGCAACTAACTACAGCCTATTCTGTAGGCACATAAGAACTAGGAACCATAAAGTTGTAGACCAACAATTATTACAAATCGATTGGGCACGCCGTTCAATTTGCGGCCAGGGTTCTGTAGGACAATGGACGGAACGTTCCTGAGAGGGAGGATTTCCGATAGAGCACTTTTAAGAGTTCTTTTGGTAAGTAACCTTTCGACATAGAAATGGAACTCAATATCTATGTATAACTCAGTTTCATATCCAGTATTGCCTTGTTTTTCTGGACAAGGGAAAAGCAACGGATAAAACGCTAAATATTTGTGAACATTGAGATTTTTCAAATAAAAAAAATCACTCTTCATAATCTCTTCAGATCTTACAGAACTTCCCATTGAGTCAACAGGTGATCGGAATGCTGGCTTCTATTTCAGTCAACAAATTAGATTTACCATTCAACGTGGCAATGTTGCCAGCATTCTGGGCACTCTGCCTTCTGGTGATTTGATTAGGCTTAGATTTTCAAGAAATAGATTTAAGTGTACATACTTACTACAAATTGTTTTTTTTTAAAGGGGTGTTATAAGTTTGACGTGTCATCTGTGTCTGTGTATCTGTCAGTGGTATCGTAGGTTAGTTTAGTTTTTTTTGTGTCATAGTCAATATTTATTCAGAGTGTTCTTAGCCATGTTTCATGAAAATCTGTCGGGGGATTTTTTTAATTTAAAATTTTGTTTGTTTATAATTTAGGAGTAAATAAACAAATGAAAAGTTGAATAAACGACAACAATGGTCATTGTCAATAATTATTTTTCGAAAATCATTACCTAATTTATTCATACCTACCTATTAAGTTTCATTTCTCTATGCTATTACATACATAGGTAATTAACTTTAGTATGAACAACGCACAAATTTATGCCAACAGTTCATATTCAATATCTGCCCAATTTTAGGGTTCCCTGTGCAATAACGCCAACCCTTATTTATGGCGGTCGTAAACGTTATTGTTTCATTAATAGGGTTCCTTCGTAGGGATGATGGATTTTTGGTGATTCACTACAAAATTAATTGATATAAAATTAACAACCATTGTTTAATTAATTATTTACATGTTGCGGGTTTGATTATTGCAGCATTGTGACAGATAAGCGCAGTTTTCCGTAATAACTTAGCTACTGTACTTTATACCTCATCTCACATCAACAGCCTGTATTGGTCCACTGCTGGACGCAGGCCTCCCCCTGATAGACGCCTTATTGACTTTTATCTCATGGGGGTTGTGCCCATAATTTCCACGCTACTAGAATTGTTCTGCAGGGGGCGCTGCTGCCCGCCCCCGGTGGATATCCCTTAGTCGCCTCTTACGACACAACAAATTCTAAGTCGCTAATTCTAAGCCGGCACCACACAGCTGATTTTCAAGCAATTGAGCATAAATAGCAAAATGTGTGCAAAACAGGTACTTATTTAAATAGAAAATTATGTAGAAAATTTTCACGAATCTTGTTTTTAAAACACGTGATCCAAGATAAAAGTTCGCAGTATAATTTTCTTACATATGATGTAGCTTTCGACGACCTCCGTGTCGCAGCGGGCGAAGGTCCGCCTGCGACGCAGGAGGTTGCGGGTTCGATTCCCGCCTCGGGACAAATTTGTGTACGATCTGCAGAAAGTTCCGTTGGTCTAGGTGTTTTCTATGTATAATAAAAATATCTATCTATGTATAGTGTATTGTATTAAGTATATCAGTTATCTAGCACCCATAACACAAGCTGTGCTTAGCTTGGGGCTAGATAATGCTGTGTGAATTGTCCAGCATTATTTATTTATTTTCAAAGTTTCTGATATAAATAGACGTCAAACTAAAAATTGCATATTGCACACTCTTAAAAATACACAGAAGGAAAGGATGCTGCTTTTCCTCTGGTAGGTTCCTTCAGTCGGCTTTCTAGACATCCACTTGTGGCTTTAGGATGGTCTAAAATACAGTTGCAAGATTTATCCTACACATAATAACAGGGTAAATCTAAAACGAGAGAAATAATCAAATACATAGATCCTATGACTACATTCCGTAGATCAGATACAAATGAAAGTAGTACTTACCCACAGACAATAAAAGCGGCGACTTTAAAAAGTTGTACAATTGTCTATGCTCTTAGTTTCAACTTCGTACAATAAGTAGAAACTACACAAAGAGGTGGTGAGTGGTTAAGTCGGGGCACAGTCACACCGACACAATGGCACAGACGATGGGTTGAAGCCTCTCCACACTCGTCCGCGAATCACGGCGTAAAATCACGGTGTGGATCACGGTGCGAATCACGGCAAAAATGCCGAGACCTCCACACTTCTTTGTCGCAGGACAAAAAACCGACAAACTACGGGAACGAGGCGTGAAGGCGACGTGGAACTATGAAGAATATAGGTATTACGCTAACGGGATCCACACTCATGGTACCGATTCTTTTTAAAGTTTTATGGAATACAATTAAAAATTGTCTAGCATTATTTGATTCAATTGTATTATAAATATGGTTTCAATGCATGAATTTCGTAAAGTAGAACTCTACATGCAGTGTAAATGCAACATTAAAACATTGTAAAGCAGGCCGACAAAGTGTCGACATTCTGATACGATAAGTTTTTTATCATTGTAACTCAGAAATACATAATTTCCTTTCTATTTCCATGTAGGTACTTACATAGTTAACACTCTTTTAGTGAACATTGTAAAACAAACATACAAACATTTTGTCAAACAGTGCAACAATTGCGGGATTGATTTCCGCCTTGGTACTTAATCATAAAATATGATTTCACAGTTCTATTTTGAATCTTGTGCAATTATTATAATGAACAAACAAGAGAGCAGTGCTGTAGTCTTTTAGTCAATAAATCACACTAAAGTAGTCGTAGTCGTAGCAAGCACGCGTAACACGAACGCCCCGGTCCGACTATGACTGTGGTGGGTCGACCTAATTGCAACTAATTTCTCCTTTTTTACCCCCGACGCAAAAAGAGAGGGGTGTTATAAATTTAATGTGTCTGTCTGTGTATCTGTCTGTGGTATCGTAGCTCCCAAACGGATAAACCGATTTTCGTTTAGTGTTTTTTGTGTCATAGATAATGTTATCCCAAGTGTTTTTAACCATGTTTCATGAAAATCTGTCTGGGGGGTTTTAAATTTTTGATTTTGTTCTTGTTAACTCAGATCGATCGATGCAAGTTTCGCAGAACTCTACATACAGTGTAAATGCAGCCTGGATAGCGATCATTGTAAAGGATGCCGACAAAGTGTCGACATTCTGATGCGACTATTGTATTGTACGACTATTGAGTCATTTTATTATTATACTAGCTTCTGCCGTGGCTTCGCACGCGTTTTTCCGGGATAAATGGTCTGTTTTATTCCAGTAGGCCTAGTAAGTACAGAATCAAAATCAAAACTTTTTATTTCCATAAATTCAATAAATGTAGGTACACTTAGAAAAGGTCATATTATAAAACTAAACATGATAGATAGAAAACACTTTATTATACCACACAAATATAGGAAACAATACAGAGAAAATGCTTAGAAAAAAGGAAGTATAACGGGCGGCCTTCTCGCTGGGAGTGATCTTTTACAGGCAACTTGGGATGGCCTGGAAATGAAAGAACAAAATAGACGGTGGCACTGAATAAATATATAGATAATGTAATGTAAATACTTCTCGGTTTGTACGACAGTCGGTGCCAAACCGACTGTCTGTCATACTAGCACAAATTTAATTCAGATAAAATACCTACTTAAAAAGGAAACAAATACTTACACTACATAATTACCGTATGGTAGGTACCTACCATAATACTTACAAAGATTAATAATAAACATACATAAACATGAAATAACAGGATATATATTATATCCTCGTAAAGAGTGAGACAACCATATTCTTAGGGATAGGGAGTGATTTTATGTGGTATGACTACGCATAACTTTTTACATATATATATATATAGTCTATGTAAAAAGTTATATCGATAAATTTTTTTTATTGGAAAGGTCCCGAAAGTTGTGTCATTTAAATTTGAAAAAAAAATCCAATCCTAAAGGAAAACATGATTGATTGTTCACTCACTGATTGTAATTTTGACCACGCATTACTTTTTACAGAGTACCTAGTCCGATTTTGATAATTCTTTTTTTATTGGATAGGGTATACCTCGATGTGTCATCAGACTAAATTAGACTTGAATTTTAAATAGAGCCACTTGAAGAATTTGAAGTCGGTTTATCCATTTTTAAAACACGCCAAATTATTCCGTACAATTTGTTACAGCGCTTCTATCGTGCTGACAGGGAACTACGCAAATCCCGTACTAAAAGGACACGTTACGACCACGTCTCGTTATTAACGTCAAATAGACTCAGCCCTCAGATCGAAACCAGGGCTTGAAAGCGGTATAGGTATAGGGTTAAGCTACCGGTAACAAAATTACGGTACCGTTTTGATTTAAAGGTAGACCTATACCGGTATAGAATAACGGTATTGGTACAGGTATAAAATAACGGTACCATTATTTTAAGGGTACCGGTAGCTACCTGTATTTTTCTGGTACCGTAACGTAATTCATTTCGGTAGCGAAAAACGCGTGAGTAAACGACGCTAGTGCTCTGTTTACAGTTCGCTCGATAGGAATGCCACTTGCCTTGTCGAACGAGGTTTCACTCTAACACACTTCTTAATACACAGCTATGACGTCGCGGTCGTTCTTATATTCGTCAATTCGGCTTCTTTCTTTGTAAAAGGGAAGCATGGGGAGAATGCGAAAATATGCTTTTTTTGTTTCTTTTCATTCAGCGTAGAGACTAGATTGTCTACACCAAGTGCCAAATATTAGCGTTATAAGTGCCTTGCATTTGCATTTTTGCATTACAGCTAAATGCTGAATTTACTCCTTTTGTCTAAGTTTATTAGTTTTAATTAAGTAGTACGTATATTTTTGTTTAGTGTATTTTCTAAATTAAGGCACTAAATGATTTTCTATTCTATTCTATTCTAATTTAATACGTACTAATAATAATTTTCAAAAATTTTAAGCAGTGTCTTTTTTTGATTTCATGAAGGTCAACGACCTGTATTGCCAAGATATCTGGCATCTGGTTTTCTTATAGCTGTTTGGTCCCTGACTGTGACAAGGCATTTTCACACAAGAAAAACATTTTTTTTCACACAAGAATAACATTATTTTATACCGGTATACATACTGGTACCGGTATAAATACCGGTATACATACCGGTACCAGTATAAATGCCGGTATACATACTGGTACCGGTATAAATACCGGTATACATACTGGTACCGATATAAATACCAGTATACATACTGGTACCGGTATAAATACCGGTATACATACCGGTACCGTTATAAATACCGGTATACATACCGATATTATTACCGCAATACATACCGGTATATATACCGGTATTATTACTGGAAAACATATAAATACCGATATCGGTATACATACCAGTACCGGTATAAATACCGGTATACATACTGGTACCGGTATAAATACCAGTATACATACTGGTAACGATATAAATACCGGTATACATACCGGTACCGGTATACATACCGGTACCGGTATAAATACTGGTATAAATACCGGTATAAATACCGGTATACATACTGGTACCGGTATAAATACCGGTATACAAACCGGTATTATTACCGCAATACATACCGGTATAAATACCGGTATTATTATTGGAAAACATACATAATGATACCGGTATAAATACCGGTATACATACTGGTACCGATATAAATACCAGTATACATACTGGTACCGGTATAAATACCGGTATACATACCGATATTATTACCGCAATACATACCGGTATATATACCGGTATTATTACTGGAAAACTTATAAATACCGATATCGGTATTTATACCGGTACCGATATGTATACCGGTATGCTTTCCAGTTATAATACCGGTATTTATACCGGTATTTTTTATAAATACCGGTATTCTTATCGCAATACATACCGGTATAAATACCAGTATACATACCGGTACCCGTATAAATACCGCTATACATACTGGTACATATGTATACCGGTACTGGTATGTATACCGGTATTTATACCGGTATGTATTGCGATAAGAATACCGGTATTTATAAAAAATACCGGTATAAATACCGGTATTATAACTGGAAAGCATACCGGTATACATATCGGCACCGGTATAAATACCAGATTACCATAGCGGTACCGGTATAAATACCGGTATACGTACCAGTACCGGTATACATACCGGTATAAAGACCGGTACCAGTATAAATAGCGGTATATATACTGGTACCGGTATGTATACCGGTATTTATTCTGGTACCGGTATTTATACCGGTATTTATTCTGGTATCGGTATTTATACCGGTATTTTTTCCAGTAATAATACCGGTATTTATACCGGTGTTTTATAAATGTTTTATAAAAACCGGTACCGGTATGCATACCGGAATTTTTACTGGTACCGGTATGTTTTTATACCGATACCGATGTGTAACGGTACTTATACCGGTACCGGTATAAGTACCGGTACACATATCGGTATCGGTATAAATACCGAAATACATACTGGTACCAGTAAAAATGCCGGTATGCATACCGGTACCGGTATTTATAAAACATTTATAAAACATACCGGTATAAATACCGGTATTATTACTGGAAAACATACATAACGATACCGGTATAAATACCGGTAAACATACCGATATGATGTGTTAGTGTATGGTGATAGTCCTGTTCACTTGTGTTTTTGTAGGTAGGTATGTGTTACTAAGTAGTCTTTTATTTTATTTCATTAGTAGTGTACTGTAGTGTCTAATAAATAATTTTCTTTCTTTCATTCTTTATATGATTACTGGAAAACATACCGGTATAAATATCTATCTATCTATCTATAGCTGTTTGGTCCCTGACTGTGACAAGGCATTTTCACACAAGAAAAACATTTTTTTTTCACACAAGAAAAACACTTATTTTCACACAAGAAAAACATTTTTTTTCACACAATAAAACATTATTTTTATACCGGTATGATTTTCAGTAATAATACCGGTATTTATACTGTTATTTATACCGGTATGTTTTATAAATACCGGTATTATTATCGCAATACATACCGGTGTAAATACCGGTATACATACCTTTATTATTACTGCAATACATACCGGTATAAATACCGGTATATATACCGGTACCAGAATAAATATCGGTAAACATACCGTTATGATGTGTTAGTGTATGTGATAGTCCTGTTTACTTGTGTTTTTGTAGGTAGGTATGTGTTACTAAGTAGTCTTTTATTTTATTTCATTAGTAGTGTACTGTAGTGTCTAATAAATAATTTTCTTTCTTTCTTTCTTTATATGATTACTGGAAAACATACCGGTATAAATATCTATCTATCTATCTATAGCTGTCTGGTCCCTGACTGTGACAAGGCATTTTCACACAAGAAAAAATTTTTTTTTCACACAAGAAAAACATTTTTTTTTCACACAATAAAACATTATTTTATACCGGTATGATTTTCAGTAATAATACCGGTATTTATACTGTTATTTATACCGGTATGTTTTATAAATACCGGTATTATTATCGCAATACATACCGGTGTAAATACCGGTATACATACCTTTATTATTACTGCAATACATACCGGTATAAATACCGGTATATATACCGGTACCCGTATAAATACCGGTACCAGTATAAATAGCGGTATGTATACCGGTACCGGTATGTATTCCGGTATTTGTACCGGTGCCGGTATGTATACCGGTATTCATACCATTATCGCAATACATACCCCCATAAATCACGTTCCCATGGGATAAAAATCACCTTTAAACGTTTCCATAGAAACAACGCGTGCAAAGCCGCGGGCATAAACTATTAGTAAATAAACGCAGCCCGCCGCCGCCGCCGCCGCGCCGGCGGCGTGGCCAGTGCGCGGTGTGGCCCCGTGCGTGCAACGCAGTGAGGGATGTGGATATTTCGACCACGGCGGCCAGTCTCATCGACCAAGATGCGCAGGACATATTATAGTGCACAAGTGTGTGCGCAAACATAGGTGCACTCTCTATGCCCTCACTCTCATAATCCGATAGGACGGCAGATCGACACGGCCGGGGAGAGGTCAAGCGATAGACCAACGGCTTAAGCCGTCTAACACCGCCAACTTGCTAGAAAAGACCCAATAATACAAATCTTGTCCCGACCAGGGATTTGAACACGGGACCTCATTTTCAGCGGTTGAACAAGCGACCTCTAGACCAACGAGGCAGTCGGATAAAAGTAAATGTCCTGCCACAGAAATATTAGATACCTACATTTGCTCTACGTTTATTCCAAAATGTTTAAAAATAAATGTCCATCCGTGCGAAGCCGGGTCAGGCCGCTAGTTATTAAATATAATTGCAACTTGGCTCAGCTAAGCAAACGGTTATACGAAATAAAACTTCGAAACGCACGAGTCACACGACTGTCCGGTCTCACTCGCTCGACTAGAACGGAACTGTCTCGATAGAATCTGCAGCTGAGCCGAGAGCTATTTATAGTTTTCTCATTTCGGTACTTTTATTTTAAAATTACGCTACTGCTAAAAATAAAGCTATCGCTATTTTTCGGTATCGAAACATAACGGTACCGTTATATAAGGATATCGTAATATAACGGTATGACGTCATACCGTTAACCTTTTCATACCGGTATTTTCCGGTTATTCAAGCCCTGATCGAAACAACTTGTTTTAGGTATTTCATGCCATTAGAATACCTATATGATATTATTTACTCGATTGAAACACTTTTAGTCCTAAGTTATTTTGAATAAATTTATTCTTATTCTTATTCTTATTCTTAAATATTTCACAGATTATGCAAACATTTGTTAAAAGTGGGAATCGAACCCGCAAATTTCCGTATCTACTTTCGCGCACTGCGCCAAAGAAAAATCTGTTATGTAAGTATAAAAATTCATAATATAACCAAGTTTAGTTCTAATTTATTACAGTCTGCAGTTGGCTCAATTGTTTCAATTGTAAATACTAGTTCTAATTTATTTCTATTATTTTATTGCAGGTAATTTTCTTTGTGAATAAAGGCTTCTGCCCTTTATAAAACTAAGTTTAGTTACTGAACTATCAATTAAAAAGTAGAAAATAATACTTTTACGGAACTAAATTTTAATAACGCTCGTTAGCCACAATGGCTCAACCATTATCAATGCGATTCAGTTAAATTGATAGACTTGGAGCGTGGAAATCCTCACATTAACCGATTGTTAAATAAAACAAATCAGATGAATTGATTGGTGCAAAGTTATTAGTTGGTTCATGGTTCTTTCTTCTTTTATTAATGTTTGGTTGAGACATCCAGCATCACAATTTGTAGGTAGGTACTTACTAAAAAAAAATCATTTTCATTTTTCATTTATTTGATTTATTTCTCTTTTAATCTGTACAGGCGCACTGTAGGTACAAATGAGAGATGATGTATGTTTAAAATTTTTAATTTAGTTCCTGTAATACACAGAAGTAAAGTACCTACCAACCTATTTATCGCTTTCTGAATTGTGGTGAGTGTGTGATCTAAAGAATGCTAGGTTTTCTTTAGATACCTACTCAATAAGTAATTTTATCACTCATACTGATCCTCTTTCATAAATACAACAAAAAAATCGATAACGAATAAAATTTTAAGTGTGCGAACTCAGATGGCGGCGGACCCTAAAAAAAGTAAGAGATTTTTTCCAAACAAATTTCAATCACAGACCATAGACATGACTTTGTTCAAAATACCAATTTCCGGTCACTCCATTGACATTGACAGTTTTGAAGCATTGACAGGCTATAGCTCTGTCTTCCGATTGCTAAAGCATCGCTAAGCCACATCTAAGCCACAAAACCAAGTTTTGCAAAATTGTGTCGACCGGACGCAGAGCCATTAACCAAGAATTGAAATATGATGTATCGAAAAACACAGGCGTTTTTTTTTTTAATTAGTCGTATCAAAAACTTTGAATTACTGATCAAAAGATAGCTCATTTCAATTACTGTCGAATAGCAAATATCTCAATTTATAATAACTAGTTTTAAAAGGAGAGAAATGTGTTTAGGATTTTTAGCTATGGAATGTTGAGTTATTTTTCTGTATTTCCGGAGCTGCTCCGGAAATAAGCGAAATAAAACACCCTACACCTACCTACCTACGTAAAAAGGAAAAAAAGACAGACAAAGCAAGACCACAAGGGTTTCAAAACCGATCTCGAAACCTTAAAAACATAGGTATAGCATAGCATAGGTATAGCATTTTGATTAGCATTAGCATAGGTATAGCATTTTGACAAATGAATATAGAACATCCGTACTTTTCGATATCATCGGTTAAAAAATATTAGCTACCTAGGTACATTGTGTGTCCGGCTGTGATTGTTCGTTGTGTAACATTTTGCGAATATAATATTATGAGAACAAATTCAATAATTCGTTTATTAAAACAGACCTAAATTTACAAAGTTCTGCGTTACGTCTAGGATCGTGTCTAGGATACCTAGGTACAGAATTAATATTATTATTATTTAAAGGGTATTTATCACGTTCATTTACCTACACTGAAAAAAACATAGTCCAACCACATAAGACGCATTTAAATAATAATTAAATATATTAAATAAATACCCTTTAAATAATAATTTATTTATTTAAATAAATAAATAAATAAATTGTTATTTAAAGGGTATTTATCACGTTTATTTACCTATTTTCCCGACGTTTCAACAGGTTTACATACTGTCGTGTTCACGGGATGACTGGAGTACTGGAGCTACCGCCTCTAAAATAAATACCCGTTAAATAATACTAATAATAATGTGTTCAGATCGCGTAAGTTTGAAAATATTTATAGAATTAATATTAAATTATTATGTAAAACTTAAACAACTAGGCATGTAGATAAACAACACGATTCGCCTATAATTTAAATAATATATACAAACAAAGAATATAAATTCAACATTATAAAGAACAAACATAAATTAAGTTAATATCACAGTAAAAATAAATAACAGGGTGAAAAGGAATAACTTAAAAAATAATAACAAATAAGTACCTAATCAAACCCAACTCTTCCAGCAAGTGTAAGAGACGAGGGGCGGGCAGCAGCGCCCCCTGCAGAACAATTCTACCACCGAACCGCGATGACCAACCCGCATGCCCAGCGTAGGGATTATGGGCATTACCCCCACCCATGTAATAAAAGCCAATAAGGCGTTTATCAGGGGGAGGCCTGTGTCCAGTAGTGGACCAATACAGGCTGTTGAGGTGGAGGTAAGTAATCAAAAATTACAATAATGTTAATATTCTCACAATAGCTGTGGCACATTCGTTCTAACAAAGGCCATGAAGTTGACATACCTTAGGTGTCATAGGTACACTGAAAAAAAAAATTGTTTACATTGATTAAGATCGTGTCATATGTGATCACGCATCATGAATCCATATGAGCCTGAAAAGATCTTGTCTTCTGTGACTATGAGAACTTAGTTAAATCGTAATAGCTCCTTCTACCAATTAATGAATTGGCCTTCTAAAGTGTAGTTATTTAATTTAATTCAGAGATTAAATGCAACAAAGTTGTTTGTAACCCCGTGCAAATAAATTTTTAATAAGACAAAGTGAATATTTATTCTGACGTAGAGCATTGATATGTCAATGATGTGTCTATTTTTTGTTTCAAACAAATTCGATATTTTGCAGCTACCATGCATTCTTCTTTGTATTGAATGAGATACTTAACATCCCAAATACTTTGACGCCGATAAGATAAAATGCGTCATAGTTGGACTATGTTTTTTTCAGTGTAGGTGAGGTCTACCAGTTTAAACAGTGAAATCTATAACGAGAGCCAATCACGACTTGAATGAATCAGCCTACCGTTCCCGAATCATCAATCTAAATTGCATTGCCCATTGGAATACTCACGAAATACTTGACTGTCTGTGAAATATTGGACTGTTGTGACCCAACAATACAAGTGACCATGTTCCTATTAGATCCAATGGTCCATAAATCAATAAAATTGAGATCTATTGAGAACGCGTTTATTCATAATCTTCATCAATTCAATTTAGAGCTGTATAGTGTACAGTGCAGCAAGCTGTATTCAATGTGCTCCCCTTTTGAGGAGTAATTGAGTAAAAAAGCAAACCGTGATTTGTCCTTGTGAGGTAAACAATACTTAGTTATAACATAAAAGTTTATTTTCTGTTTTAATTTAATTTTAATTTTCTTTGTGAATTTGCTTCTGCCATTCTTAAAAAAATTCTGTTTTTTCTTAAATTAAACTAAACTTCTATGTTATTATTCTAAAGTTTATGAGATAAACTTAAGTTCATAATAGGTACCCTAATGGTCTTGGGAATACATAGTAGGTACCTACTTACCTACCTATGTAATTTTTTTTCAATGGCCTACGTTGTGTTACTACAAATAAAAGCAAAGACACGCTATTTCCATTTCTTATCTATTGCAATAGGCACCTAGGTATAATCTACCCAATGAAAAACAAAGATGGAAATACGTAAGTACCTAGACCGAAGTCCGACCGAGATAACAAAACGCACGCGAAACACGAACGCCAGCGGGGCGCCACTGCCCGTTCCGACCATGGCTTAGGTGGAACGTTATTGGACCTAATTTGAGCGTTCCATCCACTTTCGTTTGGCAAAAATTGGGTAATGACGAAAAGCAGTTTTGACGATACCCATAAAACTCCTAGTACTTACCCACCTACCCAATCTTTGAGCAAATAGACCCGTGGGCAGCTGGTAAATACTGTAGTTTTCTTTTTTAAACACAGGAAAAGTAAAGTTTGTGTTTGTTTGTTTTTATATTAATCCGGAACTACGGACGATGTCTTAAAATTATTTTATTTAAAGTTGTTTAAAAAAGGTGCCACATTTTATATTAGTACATTACCTACCTAGCAGGCGTTTTTGCCCACGTGTAGTAGGTAAGTATTTAATCTACTAACACGTGGGCAACCTACTAACACGTGGGCAAAAATGCCTGCTGATAATAAACAGGGTGGATTTTTGAGACGGGACAGTAAGGGCAGGTAAGTTTAACCTTAACAGGTTAACCTTAACCGTTATAGTAACAGGAAAACGTTCCTAGAAGACCTTCCATAACTTTTTGAGATATTTTGAACATCCACCGATTCAAGAAAAAATGTACAGTCAGCAAGAAAATGGTAAGTTTACACAAAAACTTTTTTTGATGCCAATCGATCCTGTTTCTTATAAGGATCAAAAGTCTCTACTGGACCGACTGAGGTTTGAGTACCTACTAGAAATGTCAGAAATAGCGAAAAACTTTTTCCATAAATTTTGTAGGGAAAAACGATTTACCAACTCGAAATATTCTTCTACATCAGAGTTCAGGAGCTGAAAGATGCATTATGGAAGGTCTCCTAGGAATGTTTTCCGGTAACTATAACAGTTAGGGTAGGTACGTACCTGCCCTTACTGTCCCATCTCAAAATCCACCCCGTACCTATACCTAGTCATAATAATATTATAAATGCGATAATTGGATGTTTTGATGTACGAATGGATGGGTGGATGTTTGTTACCAATTCACGCCAAAACTACTAAACGGATCGGGCTGAAAATTTGCATACAAGTTTTAGGCCTGGAATAAAACATAGACTACCTACTTTTTATCCCATAAATCAGTTCCCATGGACAAAAATAACCTATATACGTGTTCAGAAAGACAACGCATGCGAAGCCACGGGCAGAAACTATTAGAAAATAAAACTTTAAATAGATTTAACTACATCATTTACCTACCTCAGTAATTTCAAGTTATTTTGGTTTAAAACTTGAGGGTAGATTATATTTTTGTAGCAATTAAACGGTGTAACTTGAGAATAATGATGACGGAGTAGGGTAGAGAAGAGATAGACCACGCCAAATAACTTTGCGCCCGTCATGATTAGGTATTCTGAGAGTGGTTGTTCTCTGAAAGAAAATCGATCTTTATTTTGGTTATTTTCTATCTTATCTGCACAGCATTACGGCTCAAACTTTAGCAGTTGAAACGTTAGGGTGCGCGTTCACAGGCCGACATCGGACAATTCACTGACAAGAGCGTCCACTGATCGGCAATCCGAATGACGTCATTCGCACTAAACGGAAAAGTTGCCTTCAAGAATCCTAGCCGGCATTGCCAACAGTCTGCTTCGTGCGGTACCTACGGATTTTTAATGTCAATCTATTGATGGGTCTAGTGCGGATTGTCCGATACCGGCCTGTGAACGCGCACCCGAACGTTTCAACTGCTAACGTTTGAGCCGTAATGCCTTGCCTTACCACACCGTAATCGCCCTCCTGTTTTATGCATTTGAATTATAACTTACCTAAGCACCACATCGACGGGTTCCGGGCTAATTGTATTAAGCGACACTCTGGGCGATATAGACTTTTATACATATTTGGAATCAGCAAATTTTTCTGCGTCGTTTGAGCTGGGTTTGGTGACGATCGGAGCACTTTTTTGTCGCTTAATACAACCGCATTTTTGGGGCCCATTTTGGACTGCAATGTATGAAGCAACACAAAATATTGACAAATTTAGGAACTGTGTACTTAAGCTCACTACCAAATACCAGACAGTCGTTTAAACTTTTTTCCCTGGAGCAACAGTTCACAGGTAACGTACGTTAAAGCATTTAGCCTGACCTTATAAATATATAGAAATGTCGCTTCATATAATTAGCCTCTGTGTTAAATTCTAATCCAGTGTCGCTTCATATAATTAGCCTCTGTGTTAAATTCTTATCCAGTGTCGCTTCATATAATTAGCCTCTTTGTTAAATTCTTATTCAGTGTCGCTTAGTACAATTAGCTTTATCTTATAAATATACAAGAATGTCGTTTAATACATTTAGCCTCTTTGTCAGATTCATACCCAGTGTCGGTCCATACATTTAGCTCTGTACATGAAATATTAGATGTTGTCACTTCAACCATTTAGCTTGCAGTAGATAATGATAATGTCGGTCGCATGAACTTTTTAGATTTCAACAGTAAACATATAAAGATTATGGTTAAACCTATTTTTCTTATTCAATATTTGATTTGCAGTGTCGTTTCAGTTATAACAAAAGTAAAGTTCTAGTACTTCAAACAGTTTATCTTAAACGGAATAAGATTAGTTTATACATTAATACAATCAAAATTTTATATAGACTGACTATTATGACGTTGGTTAAAACAATGATTTGGCGCCATCGCTATAAGCCGCGCGAGTTTAAATACCCCCACCGCCACCCCGCGCGGGCGCTTCAGGCGTCTCCCACCTCTCCGCGCATCTCCCCGCCGCCGGCACCGGCCGCCTCGTGGTCGAACGAACGATCGTTTTAGTTGATGTTGATGCAAATCGTGAGCAAGTTCGTGCGTGTTTTAGTGTTTTGTGGGAGCTGCGCAGAGCATTTGTTGTCAATTTTGGATTTTATGGTGAGTTTATTACATTTTATTATTTAAGCATACAATTGTTTTACATTTTGAAGAAAAACATAGATCACTAAGTAACTGGGAGTCATTAAACTAAACCAAAACTTACTTGTACGTTGATAATTATTATTATACTTGCTGAAGAATTAAAACTCGGCAAGATCCGAAAGTCTAGTGAATAGATGCAAGTAACAGGTGCAAGTTTTATGGATTAAAGGGTATTTTTTTTAATGGTTGACGTTGCTGTGTAACGACCGCCATCTAAGTAATCATAGGCAGCAACCGAGACTGATGGAATTACGTACCTACCCTCCGAAGCATGAAACCATCTTTCTTACAGACAATCAGGTGGTTCAGCCTGCAATACCGTAACGGAGTTGATTACGGAAGCAGTTATTAAATAATTTTACTATGGACCCATCATCGAAATCGCGATACAAAATATAACTATTTAATTAAAAAATTATCAAGTAGGTACCTACCTACCTATTCAACCAAAATGTTTGAGACATTTTTGATCGCGATTTTGGTGATGATACCGTAGTAAGTGTTTCTTAATTATTTATAAGTAGAATAACTGACCTTGAAATTTTGCTGGTTAAAAAATAACTCCTAATTTAACAGGTTACCTAATTTTATTTAAATAAATTTAATAATTATCTTGACCTTTTTTCAGTTTGACACCTAATAATGGAACCAGAACGACGGAAATTATTTAAAAAGAAAATTAAAAATTGTTTGGAACCTGAAACACCAGAAAAAGTAAAAAGAAAGAAAACGGTTGAGCAAAATAAAAACCAAGGTGATTGTACCAGTCTGCGACCAAAAACATCTTTAAAAAACATGCCTAAAACAGTAACATATTTGGGTAGTCATTCCTACATGGAACAAAACAAAGATCTGATTGTGCTGCAACCATTAGAGGGAGAAAAATTATCACACAATGAAGAAAATACCCTGCAAACTAAAGATGAAGATTAGTTGCAGAATGAAAATGCACCTTTAGATATTTTTGCAAACATGACCTATAAAATTCCGGAAAAATAAATTAGATAAAATAAATTAGATAGTATGAAGAAAAAGGTTGGTTGAATTTTAACTCAGATGTTATTTTTTATAATTTTGTTTTAATAATATTTTTTTGTTACTGTAGTGAACTATAATTTATTATTGTCTAAGGAGAGAAAAAATATTTTTGTTATTGAAGAGAAACTAGGGATAGTATCTCTAATAGGTAAGAAAACTTCCAAACTTTTTTTTACCGAGAGATGTTTTTGATTTTGATTACTAAGAAAGTAAGAAAAAAATATAGAAGAAAATAAGTAAAGTAATGAAAACTAAAGAAATGCTCGTAAATATGTTCATTTTTATTGTGATTATTTTTTAAAAAAAATATTTTCTTTTGGTTCTATAGATAAACCTTTTTTGTTACTGAATACATTTTTCTTTTGTTTTTTTAAAAGTAGGTACAGTTCTTATATACATAAACATTAAAGTTTAGAAATTAAGAAGAATGAAAATAATTATTTCAGGTAATAAGACTGTAGGCTATGTAATAAAAAGACTGTTTAACTTCTGATTCCTATACAATTGTGATAAAAACTTTAGTTGTTACCTTGGTAAGTTGTAAGTTACTGCTGTTCCTAGGTGATTGTCATTATTATAATAAAAAAACTTATCTTTGAGCAATTTGCAATAATGTGTTTTATTTCTCATTTCATAAGTATTAACAAGATAGGTAGGTATACCCTATGTATGTACCTTTAAATTTATCAATGTTTTAACCGCCAATTTCTGCAAACTTCATTATTCAAGTATGATTACAAACAATTTATTTAAGAAAAAATCAGTCGCATAAACTAATTAGCCATAATTAATAAGTTTAAGATATGATATTTCAATCAATTAGCTTAGGTTTGAAATATGACCAACTCTTTGATTAAAGCACTTAGCTTAGAGCCATTATATGAATGCCTAGGCGGTTAAGTCATTTAGCTTGGAACAATAAATAATAAACCTAGGCGGTTAAATCATTTAGCTTGGAACAAGAAATAATAAACCTAGGCGGTTAAATCATTTAGCTTGGAACAAGAAATAATAAACCTAGGCGGTTAAATCATTTAGCTTGGAACAAGAAATAATAAACCTAGGCGATTAAGTCATTTAGCCTGGAATAAGAAACAATAATCATAGGCGGTTAATTCATTTAGCCTGGAACAAAAAAAAGTAAAATATGGGTCATTTTGTATTAAGCGACATATAACTTCGTTAAAAATAGGAATATAAGTCAAAAACATGAATCCGATTATGGGGAATATGTTATAAAAACAATAAAATCCTTCTATTTTAAAAAATAATGCGATTTACTAAAGTTATATTTTTTTTTCTAAAAATCGAAACTTTAAACTGCTCTCCTGTAAAGTTCCAAAAATGTCGCTTAATACAAATAACCCGGAACCCGTCGACATATTGTAACCCATTTATATGTATAGGTATATACTGATATTTCCATGTGTGCCTTTTGCTCCTACAGAGAATAAATGCGTATGGGTATTTATTCTACAGGGAGCCACGGAAAGGATGCACTTAACAAAAATATATTCGAAATTCAAAAAATCTTTATTCACAAGTTGATGCCCTCGGGGTCCAGAACCCTTTCGGTTTAGACAGACACCTTTTCTGCGGCACCTTGTCAAACTATTGAAAACTCTACCTCCAATAATCTTGTGACACTTCAAATAGGTAGTCATCATTAGGTACCTACTAGACGTGTGCGCCGATCGGCGTGGCGCACGCCGCCGATCATTTTAGCCACGCCGACGCCGCCGAATTTTTCATCGGCGTCATCGGCGTCTACAAACAAACAATATTCTACATTAAATAAATCACTTTATTTAACAAATTTCTTATATTTTATTTGCAAAAAGTAGTATTTTTTTATTTTGCTACCTGGCAACACTGTTTGCCTCCAGTTTCGTCGGCGCCATTTGCATTTCTCTTTTCACTTGTCAGTCTGGCACACAACTAGTGAGAATTGAAAGTTTTCGGAGTTTTAGGAGGGTATCTGGTTTTAAATGACAAACTGTGCACTATGTCAGACAACGACATAGATCGGAGTTCGATACAAAAGATCGAAGTCAAACATTTTGCTGTGAAAACTAGGGTTGCCACCCGTACTATATAATAAAGTATTGTACTTTATTTCGGACTTACGTACTTTATAATTTATGACCACAATAAAGTACGCCAAAATACTTTATTTGGCTTTTCAAGTTTTTATTTTAATGTTCACTGTACTAAACGTTAAAGTTGAAGTTTTTTAGTGTAACAGATCGCATCGTGTGTGTGTAACAATACGCATTGCGTTTGAACGCAAGATAAAACATCAAATGGCAATAATCAACTTTATTTATTCTCGATGCGACCAGTGTTGCTGATCTTTTTGCTCCGTTTCAGATATTTTTTTTATACCTGCGGAAATTTTACGGACCATAACGCCTATCGAAACGGCTCATACATATGAGTTTGTTCCTGAAAGATGTCTCTTACATTGAAAAAGTCTATAGTATGGAAACGAAATTTATTATACTTAGTAAACTAAATTTTCGCGGCTCGCATCGCTCGCCGTAATATCTTTTAGGTTTATTTGTTTGTCGTTTTGGTAAACTGCTCTTAATTTTAAAATACATGAAAATAAATTAGTATGTAGGTACTCTATTTTTACATGGCGTACTTTTTTTTAACCCCCGTACCAGGTAAATGTACTCTATTTGCTCGAAAAAAAGGTGGCAACCCTAGTGAAAATCCTCTATTCGTCATCTAAAAATAACTTTGTCTTTTCCCTGCTTTTTTTGTAATATGTGATTTGATTGTTGCTATAGAGGTTTTTTTGTTATTTAAATTTTGATTTTATAAATGTTTTAAGACAAATAGGTAAGTCTGTCATATAATTAATGAATAAAAAGTTTAATAAGGATTAAGGCGTCTTTTACTTAATTTCACATCCATGCCGATTACGCCGATGACGCCGCCGCCGCCGACAAATTGGACGCCAGACGCCGCCGCCGGTCAAATGAGCATCGGCGCACATGTCTAGTACCTACATTAAGTAACTTAATTTGATAGTAGTTTTAAGCTAAATTTTTCGTTAGAATTTATTATTAAGTCGACAACTTGGGTATAATACATGGGGGGAAGGGGGAGGAGGGGCTCTGGGGGGGCGAATCTCAAAAAGTCGGAATTTTCCCTAGGTCCCCTAAGCCCCCTACACATTTCCTTAAAAAAAACATACTTTTCCATCCACCATCATGGAGAACAATGTAGTTATTTTATGGAGGTATCTTCTCTAATAACGCCATTTAGAGCATTGTTATTGCAAAATTGTATTTATTGAATTTTATTGGCCTACAAAATAACATCAACTTAACATCGATGAAAAATGTTCGTCAATATCTAATTACTTAAAAACGTTATGAGGTTATTCAAAAAAGGTCATATAGCGTCTCTCTGATGGAAGCATAGAAGTAAAATTCAGGTTTGATACGATTTTTTATTGGTAGGTAAGTTAATGACTAGGTACTTACTTTTTGCGTTGTTCAAAATGGCGCATGGCGGGAAGTCTATATTTGAAAACGCCATAGACACAGATTTAGATGCGGTTTAACCATAGACAATCTCTTTGATGCTTTGATGTGACCGAATCAAATTACAAAAGTAACTTCCTCTGATCGCTGTCTGATGTTTGTGTTAGGTCTAATGAGGTGGGAACATTCTATTTTTGAACAAATAGACTTTATCGTACCTCTTCTCTTTGTAAAACTGGCATAACCTAGAGGTAGGTAGGTTAGGTACCTAACTAAAGCTGGATCGGTTCTTTGTTATTTTTGTAGGCATATTTGTATGTTGATGCTGCATGGATAGGTAATACCTACATTTTTTAGATGGCTGAGGCTGATCCAAAAACGGTGTAGGTAACAGAATAGGTAGGTACCTATCCTACGACCACCGATGCTACGACTTACCTACCGGTTTGCCCTAACCTACCCTATATGTACTAGGTACCTAACCTGGTTTTTAATTAGGATTTATTAAGAATCCATTGGGTGCTGCCGATACTTCGAAAATGATTCTTCCGAGTGACGTGCTAGGTATTAAATACTTACATAAAAAATGGTTAGTATCATACTGCCTGGATTCATTTTGCAGTTCTGAAAATTTACAAATCAAATTGAAACACTTAGTGCCATCTAGTAGACAAGCACAAAACATGCACTTTACTTTTTCTTTGCTTGAATGCCATCTATCGAGGTCTATTTTAAACTAGCACTGCTGACAATAGAAAGGACTTATAATGTCATTGTCAACGCCGCCATGGTGAACTTGAATCTGCAGCTGTCACTGTCAGAAAAGAAAGCAACACGTCACAACACAACAATACTATCATTTTGTTAATTTGTCGTGTTTTTCAATAAAATTCCTTGAAAACATTCCACATTTCCAATAAAAATGGTTCACACGACAATGGAGGGCACACTATTTGTACGTATCTTCAAAATTACAAGTTTACTACCACGGAAATTCACGGCGAAAGATCATTGTTGCCAACTTATCCAAAACTGCGGTTTTCTAATGATTTCAGGATTTGGCCGTGTTCTGAATGAGTTTATTCATGTTTCAGGAGCCGACACTGTACATTGTGAAAGGCATGTGCATTCTGGACAACGAGGGAAACAGAATTCTGGCCAAATACTACGATAAGAATGTGCTGCCCACAACCAAGGAACAGAAAGCCTTTGAGAAGAATCTTTTCAATAAGACACACAGGTATTGTATTCTCTGACTACTTTTTATCAGTAGGTATACTTTTTTTTCAGCCTCAACTGTCCCTCTGGGCAAAAGCCATATCAGTATACTTAAATTAGAAAAATGCAGTTATAATAATTGGTGTTAGAACCACCATAGCTGAACTGCACTGCTGGATGCAGGCCACGCAGGACCGGTCGTTGTTGCGATCTTTGTTCAGCAGTGGCCATCGTTTGGCTGAGATGATGATGATGATAGACAGCGTGGGGATTACGGGCATTACCCCCATTTAATAAAAGCCAATAAGGCGCTTATCAGGGGGAGGCCTGCATCCAGTAGTGGACCAATACAGGCTATTGAGGAGGAGGAGGATGATGATAAACGGTGGAATGTGTTGAACCAAACCATCAGACTTGCTTTATTTTCATTCTTGGTAGAAAAGCAAACTCGCACAGGCCTACAAGAAAGATCAAAATGAATGCAAGCTCAAATTTGCTGTACCATGTCTCAAGGAAGACTTGTGGCACGGTGATGCCTAATGCTGTAGGTACGTAATGAATTTTCCTAAAAAAAGGAATAGATCTTTGCTTGTTACACAGGGTAGATAAAATGATTTGACCACCGACCTGACTTCTTCTCCAAACCATGCAAGGATCCAGCTTCCAGAACACAGGAATAGGCATTCACTCGCGAGTGTATAATACTGAATGTTTTTTAGTCAGTAATTGCACAGCAATACAACAACGGGCTCTTGAACGATGGGTCCCGCTCTTGTTTGTTGTCGGCAGAAGATGGAACGTCACATCGATTTAAAAATTTTCATTGCTTCAGTTTCAAATGCCTCGGTAAAAGTTTTATTTTATATTATTGTAGGCAGAGATGCGTAGTTGCTCTTTTTGGCCACCAACTCTGTTTTCGCGTCTCTATTTAACTTATCCTTCTAATATTATAAAGTTGAAAGTTTGTGAAATGTGAAATCTACTACGAAACTACTGAACAGATCAAAATCTTAATTAAATTAAATGGTAGAAGTAGGTTAAGCATACTAACATTTAATATAAGAGATCTTTCTGTTACTAACAAATTATGGTCACTGTTATCCGAAATAAAATGAATTTGAATTTGAAAATGATATTATTTAGAACATAGCCTAACTTAGATATAGCGTATTTTCGGTATATTAAGTATCCTAATATACCGAAAATACGCGAGCGAAGCTGCGGGCAGAAGCTAGTACAAAATCAAACTATTACAAAAGCATAAAAAACCTTATGTCAAATATCAAAAACAGGCCAGTGGATTTTTGAAAATTCCTTTTTTCAACCTTAATAAGATAAAATGGGTCGCACGCTAGTTAAGAGTCGGGGTAACACAGCACCTAAGATTAACAAATAAGGCAACACAGCAGCATTGTTTTGTGTATTTTAACACTGCTTCTGTGATAACCACCACCACCACCCTGTCAAGCGTGATGATTCTGGCACAACCCCCCTTGTTGTTTGGAGGAGGCACCTTGAGCAGTGGAATTATTCACATAAGTGCTAAAGAAGAAATGTTAAATAGTAAATAAAACGTGAATTTGTTTTTTTTTCAGAGCGAATGCTGAAATCATAATGCTGGAGGGTCTCACGTGTGTCTACAAGAGCAATGTGGATCTGTTCTTCTATGTCATGGGCAGCTCACATGAGAATGAGGTACAACACATAATTAACTAGCACTCCTTTTGAAAAGGGTTTGAAGATTTTGGCACTAACATTGGCTACCACACTGTTTTTTTTTAATTGTCGCGCTCGATGAATGTTATTTGGATAGAGGACACTGAAACAAAGAAAAAATTACCCATAACATTATGTCCTAGAAGTCAGAAGTCAGAATTGTTTTTTTGGAAACTGTTCAATTTGGTGTTACAAAAATAATGGTACATTTTCTCCAACAGGACGCACAACACTAAATAGGTAGGTAGTACCTACAAGAAAAAGTGAAAAAGAATCTAAAATTAACACGGATCAAAGAATAAATACCTACTAAATTTAAAGTTTCGATATAAATCGACAAGTATCGATAGATATCGACCTAAAGCGTCAGGTTTCTGAGATATGCACATATGAAGAAAAAAAAAATCGAGCAATAGGGAGTTGCATCTGTGAATATCTCAGAAATCTGACTGTTAATGTATATTTTTGTTTTGTATAATGTGTCCTCTATCCAAATATATAACTTTCATTGTGCGCGGCGATTTTGAAGAAAAAAAACAGAACGGCCGATGATAGGGGCATATTAAAATTTTCATTTCCTTCCGTTTTGACCAATTCTCAGAGACAGCACCATTTAAACTTGAAACTTGATGTGCCCGCGGCTTCGCCCGCGTGGTATACATATTTTTTGTGCGACATTTCAGTGCATGAATGTTGTAGGCGACCGACAGTGTAGACTTCCTAATATAGATTCAATACCTACACATGTGCGTTTTTGGTACTATGCACAAACAAACGTTACCTAGACGGCAAGTAGGTACACGAAATATTCAAGATTAGAAAGCATATGCATATGCAGCATATTAAGATTATGAAGCAAATTATATTCAAAAGAAACATTCCTTTAGTTTTAAAAAAAAGTCGATCTTAGAATTTTATAAAATGTCTCTTTATAAAATGTTTTCAACTTTACATTTTATAAAATTCTAAGATCGTCTTCTTTGTTTAAACTAAAGGAATGTTTCTTTTGAGTAAAATTTGCTATCTTGAATATTTCGTGTAGCGATCTGTACCAAAACTTTACATGTGTAACTTGTCGCTTTGTCCGGTACTCGAACCAACCAAAAAAAATAATACACCTGTATTTTTATGAAACTGATCGGTAGGTGAATGAAATCAGTCTAAAAACATTGCATATTAAATTATAGGAATGCCATGAAATCTGCCAAAAACAGGTGAGCTGAATCAATTTTAGACTGACTCTTGCCGTATTGTGTTAAAACATTGCCTGTTGTTTTGTAGCCCTTCCAAGTTGCATTAGGTACTAAAACTTGGCAGGAGAGCGATAATCATCATCTTGATCAGCCTATGTCCATTGTTAGCCATACGCCTCCTCTAATGTCATAGCACACGTCTTCAGCTTGCAGCATGTAGCATCTGCCGGCAATCTTTCGCAGGTCCATCCCATCTGGCCGGAAAAAAGCGTGTTTAAAAAGTGGTGTTAAAATGGAAAGCGATATTAAAACTTCCTATAGGTATTTGTTAACCCCAATACCTATTCTCTTTCCAGCTCATCCTTATGTCAGTATTGAACGCACTCTATGAATGCGTCAGTATTCTTGTCCGTCGCAACGTAGAGAGAAGAGTCCTGCTTGACAACTTGGATTCTGTGATGTTGGCTGTCGACGAGATCTGTGATGGAGGGTATGTAGTCAGCTTATACTAGTCCACTTGTGGACAGCGGCCCCCCTAATGAGCGCCATAGCGCCATATCTTCAGCCCTATCCAGCATCTGCCAGAAATCTAGAACAGATCGTCATTCAAACTGGCCACAGGACATATAAGATTGCAGAGTTGCGGTCTCCAATCAAGGACGTATGAAGCCACGCTAAGATAGTTCGTAAAAATCTTTTAAATCCATCACGGTTATCCTACTAATATTATAAAGCCGAAAGTTTGTGTAATCTGAATTTTTGTACCTACCTATATCTACTATAATGTTGGAGATCCTATCTCCAAAACTACTGAACAGATCAAGATGAAATTTGGCGTACGTTTAGAACAAAGCCTAACTTACATAATAGGCTACTTATTATACCGAAAATACGCGTGCGTAGCCGCGGGCAGAAGCTAGTTAAAAATAAAGTCATTTAGAACGTGATATTTACCATGATTTGAGTTTCTCACTCGCAGTGCCCTCAGTTACTCCGTGATGCATGAAACTGTGCCGAAATATTGAAAAACTCAAAACTAAAATCATGGTAAAAATCCCGTTGTAAATGATTTTAAAGTACGTAGCTCATTTCAACTTATGTCAGTATCGAACGCACTCTATGAATGCGTCAGTATTCTTGTCCGTCGCAACGTAGAGAGAAGAGTCCTGCTTGACAACTTGGATTCTGTGATGTTGGCTGTCGACGAGATCTATGATGGAGGGTATGTAGTCAGCTTATACTAGTCCACTGCTGGACAGCGACTCAATGAGCTGTCCAGCATCTGCCAGCAGTCTTTGAGCGTCATCCCATCAAGAGCCGAATTCTGCCAACTAATCGCTTTACGGCGACAAGTAGGTACCTCGATTAGCTACATTATGTATGAAATTATTTAATGGTCAAACTAAGAGATACCTACTTGTCTGTTAGGGTCATGATTTACCTTTTCAGCGCCACGCCACATATTTGAATCCCCGTACAGATCAGGATGATTATTGTTGATGTATTTTTTGTTATGGGCAATAGACTTTCCTTTGACCGCAATCTCACGTGATGGAAAGCGAAGATGTGAACGACGGTGTATCACGAAGGTCTAGAAGAGACCTATTCACTCTTGTCTTGAAGATACCCAGGCTGTAATTAACCGGAAAAAACAGAAGCTATAGATAATGATGCTTTTTTTTCTCTTTCCAGTGTCATCCTGGATGCAGACCCGACGTCCATAGTGGGCCGAGCAGCCCTACGCTCCGAGGACGTTCCCCTGGGCGAGCAAACAGTAGCTCAGGTATTAGACCAAGTCAATAGAATGTTCTGGTAGCCCATTGCTTTACACACCTGTTCAGACTTACGCGGTATGGCTGGAGTAAGGGTAGAGTCGGTGCAACAAGAGAACCGTCGTAGCGATACGAAATCAAAATCAAAAACTCTTTATTTCCATAAATACAATAAATGTACACGTAGAAAAGGTCAAAATATAAAACTAAACACTGACACGGAAATAAAGTGATATTTTTGATTTCTGTCTCTTCGGTATGTAGACTAATGATAGTTAGTGATAACTAGTTGTTATTTTTCGAGCTGGAGCAAAACCCGTCCCAGGCTTTTTTATCCTCTAGATAATCTGATATTTTATATTAAGCCTTTTTGCACAGCAAGGTTTTGACCATTTGTTTGAATTTATTTACTGATCATTTTGCAACTCACTAGGAGTTAATTTTGTTGTAAAAGCGTATGCATTGCCCTTTAAAAGATACATTTTTTGTAGTCTAGTAGTTGTGCCTACGGTGAACTAACACTAGGATTTTTATATGGCAACCCAATCTAACTGTCATCTATCTCGTCACGCTACTGTCAGGTGTCTTCGACTCGATGAATTATTGTTCACTTTGTCTTGGTGTTAAATAATGGGGACTAACGTTTCTTTGCTCACCAGTTGGCGCCACTGTTGACTTAGGTCCAGAGGTACAGCTGTTAAAACTATTACCTCGGCAAACAAGCATTACTTTTGGCAAAAAATAAGTTTGTAAACAGTAAACAACCTAACCTCTGAATTAGCTGCTCTTTGAGGTCGCTTATTATTGCGCCATTTTTCTTAATTACGCTTTCAAAGCGTTCACATTCATCGCCAAATAATCCATATTTGCGATAATTTCACGAAAGAGAAAACCAGTGAAAAGTGAATGTTTTTGGACCTCACGCAACACAAGCGCCTCTAGTGGCAAATTCACATGCAATTGGCACACGCGCGACCTCAGTTCCTAAGTCGCTTCTCTTTTTGCACATACTCTAACGCGGTATTCGATACCCATCCTCAACCGCCTACATTGGTCCACTGCTGGACGCAGGCCTCCATAAGCACCTTATTGGCGTTTATCTCATGGGGGGGTAATGCCTAATCTGCACGCTGGGTATGCAGGTTGGGGATCGCAGTTCGGTGGTAGAATTGTTCTGCAGGGGGCGCTGCTGCCCGCTCCCGGTGGATATCCGTTAGTCGCATCTTACGACACCCGCGGGAAGAATTGGGGTGGTGTAAATTCTAAGACGGCACCACACGACCTACCCATGCATCAGCCAAATTCGATGTGATGTTTGTAAATAACCCATATCAAAATCCACTTGCTGGCGTCGAGTTTCAGTAGGTCGCAGAATGATTGTTGTCTAGGGTAGAATAAATAGAAATTACATTTCTTCGTTATAAATTTCGTAAATGATTGAACTTGAAGGGATGAATTTCAAATACTCGTGCATGATAATATAATTTATCTCTATTCTACTCTATGGTGAACCTCGATGTGAAATGTTTGTAAGCAAAGCTTGACACAAAAAAAAACTAAAATTATTTTTTATGGCGTCGAGTTTCAGATATAACTATAAGCAAATTCATCGAAGAAAGGTTCTCAAATCGACAAGTACCTAGGTAATGTAAAATGCGTATAAAAAGAAGCGACAAAAAAGTATTATGAATTTTACGTTAAGTATTATGGGCGGTTTGTTAACAAAATTTCACATCGAATTTGTCTGGAGTAAGAGCGGTAGCGGTCATTTCGTTTGTTTTCGGTATTTTATTGAACAGTAGGATTGCCACATACCACCTCTGCTTTTGCTACCGCTCTGGGTAGCGAATACCGCGTTGAACAGGTCCTTAGAATCATTGGGTAAAGCCTGCTAGTGTGTGTATTGAAAGCTAAACGTACGGTTAATTCAAATTATAAATATAAGCTCAAACTGAACACTAAGGCGATATTTGCTTGTGTAACTGTAAGGCTAGGCGCAAACGGACGACTAGCCACAGCCACCGATGGCTGTCGCGTGCTAACGCCACATCTACAGCAGAAGCGCGCGACAGCCACCGGTGTTCGTGTAATGTGAATCGATCACATTACATTGACACGTGCGATGCGTAGTACGCCTAGCGGCACATTCATGGCCCAAGACGCATGCCAGTCTCCGCCCCCGTCCGTGGAGGGCTGGGCAGTGAATGCGATATACTAAACTAATGGGGGTAAGAGTGAATATCGCTTCGGGTCCCTTAGGGTGAGCGGGGCGCGCAGCGGCGTCAAGTGGCGAGTCGCGGACACAGCTGTAGCGAGTGGTCACCGCCGGCGACGCATGTGCGGCGAGTTCGTACAAAATGTATGAAAAAGCGTGTAAACAGCTTCTCGCCACCGGTGGCTGTGGCCGATGATGGTTCGTTTGCGCCTAGCCTTATGGCATAGAAAGCGTCACAAAAAAGGCGAAAATCAAATGGCTTGAATATGTCATCAATAATAACATGACCTCTATAATAGTGATTGTTACGAGATGTTATAAAAACGGTCAGTGCTGCAGACCGTTATTTGCAAACGGTATTTTTACGGAAGTAGCTACATACACTAGCCAGCTTTTTCATAAAATTATCGCTTAAATCGACATAAGAAAATACTAAGAATCAATTTTATGCATAATTGATTTTGAAATGCGATGATTTGGAATTTCGAAGGCATCTTATCATTTGGTGATTTCACTCATTTAATTTTTAATTATCACACCCATAGCAACAGTATGTATTCATAGATCACTATCTTAATTAACAAAGAAAATTACAATCATATAAAAGAAAAAAAAAAGAATTAGTAGAATTGAAACTATTGAGCTAACTGCAGACTGTTGCAAACAATCTACAGCAAGTTCAACAGATCCATTAACCAAATAGGCTAGGAAAGTAAGGACATGCCTCGTTTTTCACAATTTTCTATGATGGTTTATTTATTTATTCATGTTTTATTTTCTTATAGCTTGTCGTAGTATATAATAAGTTGCCATAGTCTTTTTAGGTTTTGTGGTAATTAGGTAAAACCAAAATGATTGTTTGGGTTATCTATCATTTATATGTTTGTTTTGTACCTACCTTTTCTAGCATACCTAACTGAAATATAACTTACTATTTTATTGTTGACTATTAAATTGTACTTATTTCACATTTTTCTGGGTATTTTCATAAATCATATAGATTAGTTTGGACTTGTTTCATCTGGGTTATTTCCACAACGAATTATTATATTTTAGTAAAATAACTATTTTCATATATTTTAACTTGATAATTTGTTAATAATTTCAGATACTGAACAGCTTAATGAATATTTAGAAATCCATGGGAACAAATTAAATATACAGACCAAAACACATTAGTTAGAGTATATACGTATTTAGATTAGTACCTGTTATGTATAATTGTTTATTAAATGTATATTCTATCAACAATTTTTATTTATTCAGCTATTGGCTTCCCTTAGGCCAGAATTATGAAAACTTGTCCAGTCATTGCATAAGTTTTCATATCACATCTATGCTTAAGTAACTTTAATGCCATAGAAAAACGTTACTCAAGTATATATCGATGACTGAGCATGCTTACATAATACCTGTACTAGATTTGGCTTCTGGTTTGGTTTTAGTATTAATATTTTGCTTTCATAAACTAAAAGCTACTGACAATAGTAATAAAAATCGTTTCATTAAATTATTGCACTTTAATATCTTAAATAGAAGTACCTATTTATTATAATTAAAATAGAAAATCATGAATAAAATTACTTTGGTAGATGGATAAATAGATTGCCATTTTTCATTTTATGGTTTCCTTGGGATGTTTTAGTCAATTTATTTTTAATTTTTCAATGTAATAAAATATTTATATAATTTTTCAAAATACCTTTTCAGGTGCTTCAATCTGCAAGGGAGCAAATCAAGTGGTCACTGTTGAAATGAAAAATGTGCGACATTAAAAATACATTAAAATATATTTAAATACATTTGATAGTTTCGTTTAAGAAGGTACTTTGCGATCTGTACTTAAGTATTATCGATTTAAATGCAGAAATGGAATTTATTTCGGTATTTTCTCGATAGGTAATAAAAGTATACTGAAGTACCAACATCGATTTTGTTTTATATCTTGGCTTTATTGCTTATTTGATACAAATAATTTAATATTTACACAGAAATTATAACAAAGCATCCTTGCACAATAGAACTACAAATTTAAACATTTAAGTAAACAAAAGCAAATTATTAATACAAATAACATGATAAAAATATATTAATTGTATCTTCAGCGCAAAAAGAATAGATTAGAGTACACAATGTAGGAAATTAAAAACAAATCGTTTAAAGTGTAAATAGGGAAGGAGATTTTACTATAAGCTTTCGAAGTTTGTCAAATTCAATATGAATATAACCGGGTTAACTGTAAACCTAGTTTAAGACTAAACGAGTCGCTCATCTTTCCATACTAACGTGGAAGGGTAACTACTACTCTGTTTGATGTTGACCATCCAAAACTAAGGATAATATATATTTAACTCGTCATTATCTATGTTTGTATACACCCAAAACCGTTAAAAAGTATACATTTGAAAAATACAAGCTTATAAACTTTCGTATTTCAACACTGATTTTAGCTCAACATTGGGCGAAAATAAATAACATACGGAGAAAGAAAACTTTTATATAAATACCGTACCGACATGGTTTAGTTATTCAAAAAAGTTTATTTTGAACAGATACTCTCAATAGTTTTTCTATAATAAGCCTTGTGCTAAAAGTCTGTTCCCATTTTTTTACGCGACCGTTTTACGAATAAATAAATCTATGTGGTTGGAGGTCTAAGGGATGAAACGTTGGTGTTCTTCCAACACAAATAAGGTTCGTAGTTAACCCGCTTACATCCGTAATGAATGCACGCCCCCTCCACAAAACGTCACAGGTACACTCGACGTGCATTTTTAGAATGGTTTATCTCTACTTAATTAAGATAATAATGAAAGTGCAGTTAAGGGGCGAAGCTAACGGGTTTGGAATGTGACCCCTTTTAAGTAGGTATTTATTTGCCTTTGTGCTATAGCCTATAAGTACCTACGTGCCTATTCTAAAAATAGTTTACTTTCTAAATGTTGTAAATTGTAGCAGTCGAATCACATGTTAAATAACAATAAAAATATTATAATAATAATGCTGGACAATTCACACAGCATTATCTAGCTCCAACCAAGCTAAGCAGAGCTTGTGTTATGGGTACTAGATAACTGATATACTTAATACAATACACTACATAGATAGATATTTTTACATAGAAAACATCCAGAACGCCCTGAACAAATGTTTGCAAATTGTACAAACATTTGTCCCGAGGCGGGAATCGAACCCGCAACCTCCTGCGTTGCAGGCAGACCTTTGCCCGCTGCGCCACAGAGGTCGTCAAAAATGAACTCGGACTAAACTGAATAAACAGTATTTTAGATTATACTCCATCCACGCGTTTATATTCCTTTTAACACTTGCACGCCACGATTTTTATCGAACCCACTGATTACCTAAGATTAATCTTCTTTATTTTTCATGAAAAGGTGCCAATTGCAAATAGACTAAAAAATATGATTTCCCACAGTAACTCAGTCTGTATTACTTTTTATCTCGGAAAAACGCGTATTGCCGCGAGCAGTAGAAAATAAAACAGCAAAAATATTATTTTTGCAGTTCTATTTAATTCTTTTAATATTTACATTTTAAAAATGTCATTTTATAGACGTCTATAAAATACAAAATTTTGAGCAAAAATAACAAAATCGATTACAACTTCTTCATCAACAAAATCGATTGTCGTAAAAATCTAATCGGTATAGCAAGACATGACTATACCTATATATAGACAACATTTAAAAGACATGTTAAAACTAAAATACACAAGTGCGTGAATGTACTGTAACGAATTGTAATTCATAAAATTATTCGATATTTTTCTTTCACATTTCACAGTTATTATTGGCGTTTAACCAAAAGTGATCAATGTCAAGACGCTAGACAGGAGAGTACCCCTCGAGTCCACGCATTTGAACATTATGACACTGAAAAAGAGAAGAAAGTACGATTTTTATCCAACCCCGTAAATCCCGCGGATCCGCGAGATCGATGTCCTCGATCCCGCAGGCTTGCGAGAATGGGATTTTGATGCGGGATTGGATTTCCTAATCGGGATTAAAGATAGCTTCGATATTTGCCGAGCTGGTAGATTACGCGTCTCTATAATATTGCATTCTTTCAGAAAATAAATGCGTGGAAGGAGTATACCGACAAGAATAAAGCTTAGGCTGTAGTTTTTTTGCCAAATTCGTCGGGTGTTGGCTCTAAGTTTAACTTAGAGATAGCCTTAAATGCAGGATTCGCTTTTTCCTTCAACAATTTGAACAGAACGTTCTCGGAGGTGCCGATAAAGCAGCCGATCTGAGCCATTCGCTGAAAGCAAAGAAAACACTTGGTTTAGTTATAAATATACCTTTATTTGTGTAAAAATATAAACATGGATTGTTTGGGAATGTTAACTTTTAAAGTTAGAATTTACTTACATAAATTAAAAAAATATAACTAGATGCATAAATTACAAAAACGGACCTAGTAAAATAGACAAAAATTGGTAATTTTTGTTTTTCAAGTCCATTGGCTGATATTATGTATTTCTGAATAAAAGTGTGCAATTTTATTGATTTTGCGCCTATCTAGTTTCAAGTTTCAAGTGTTTTATTGCTTTCATGTTGTACAAAGATCTTAAGAATAAATTACAGCTACCAACATGAGCCCGGGTGCAAAATACATCATATTTTTTGCCCTTGTGAGCAAAACTAAATATATGAAGTTCGTTTGGGTTGTAAACATATTTATTTACAAAGCTACTGTGGAGTTATTTAGTAGGTATTGACATCGAAAATTGTATCGGAACTAAGAATACGGGGATTGTTCTCTAGGGTCTACCCTAGTTTATAGACAATAATGACATTGCATCGTCATACATTGCGTACATTATTGAAGTTGAAGGAATTAATTTCAAATAATTTACGCATTCGATGACAAAGTGACGTAGTTCTTCTACCCCAGACAACAAACCCCGTGCTTGGCTTACAGGTATCCACCGCCTCCTCCTTCCTTGTCATCGACTTGTTTTGATACAGACAGTTTGCGAAGAGCCTGACAAGTTTTGTGAATACGGAACAGGATATTAGTGGAGACGAATTGATTTTATTTTGTAAGATTTCAGATTCTCAGATTTCAATAACTTTATTTCTTTAGGCTCGCAAAATAAGAACTTGACAAGTCAAATTTTATGCTATAAGTTATTATCAAATAAGAAACAAGGTAAGAAATACTCGTACCTAACTGAAAATATACTCAGTACCTACTTAGTACTGTTTTTATACGATTATCAAATCAACCTCTGTAAAAACTCGATTTTTTTCTATTCTTTAATTGTAATTTTCTAGTATAAGTAGTAGTATCTTAATGATTCTATCAGAAAAAGTAAATATTTTGGAGTAAAAAACTTTTGCAAAGATTAAAAAATGCATCTTTACTGAAAATAATCCTTTATTGTGCCTTGGACGGGTGATATTAGCAATTTTGCTAGGCATGCTTGATGTTCGAGCGTACGAATGACACTAGTTGACAAGAACAAAATTTAAAATTAAAAAAAACCCGACTGATTTTCATAAAACATGGCTAAGAACACTCGGGATAAAATTATCTATGACAAAAAAAAACTATTCGTAAATCGGTTCATCCGTTTGGGAGCTATGATACCACAGATGTCAAATAGGATCACTTTTGAAACGGACGGTTTCAGGGTGTGCATTGTGAATCTATGGAGGGCCTGCAAATACCTTCGTCGATATATGGGAACGATCAATTTTAAGCATAATATTTTATTGTAGCTCCTTCCAATAACTACAGTCTTTTGTAAAAAAAAAAACTACAATTTAGAAGTAACATTGAAAAACGTATCTTTCGTCGGTTCCTTATTCAGTTTTGATATGTTTTTGAACGCTGGGTGTTTCTTATCTTGCAATAGTTTGAACAGCACGTTTTCAGATGTTGTTACAAGTCCTCCTATGCTCTGAATGCGCTGAAATTGTTAATAAGTAGTTAAATGAAGCGAAGAGAAAGGAATAAAACAAAACAGGTGTGGGACCGTGCATTGGTATTGTTCTGTTAGTATGTTGTTCTTACCTATACCTAGGCGATGGTTGTAATTGTAAAGGGGCCATTCGTTTATTATGTAAGACGATTTAGGGGGGAGGGGGGGTCGACAATGTCTTATTTTTTCTTACAAGGGGGTGGGAAGGAATCTCGATAGTTCTTACGTAAGATCACAAAAATGTTGTTCCCGTGGCAGATCCACCTTCCGAGTGGATTTTGAGCCCCTGGACTGAAAATCTTTTGTAGGTATATAATAGATTCAGGCGTTACTTTGCGGAAATCCATTCTATACTATAAGGATGAAACAATATTTAGTAACAATTCCGCGCAGAACCTCTTCCGACAAGATCCAACAAAATGTGATCTGTGTGTACCGCCCGCCCTCCCACAAATTGTTCCTACTTAAAATAAGAGAAAGTAAACAATAGACTTAAAAATTAATTAAATCAAGTAAATTATTCCTACTTACAATAAGAGAAAGTAAACAATAGACTTAAATTTAATTAAAATAATTAAATGAAGTAAATTACCCTCCTACCTAACTTAATTTGTGAAAGAAAAGACCACACCAACCACACAATGAAAAAACTCATCAGAAGTAAGTCGTCAACTAGTTTCGTCTCTCCACGAGACATCATCAGGACACCTCAACAATACTCGACCTTGACACAGAGAGCGCTAAGCAACAACGACAGAATCCTACCAGAGGTGTTGCCATTTTGTTGGATCTTGTCGGAAGAGGTTCTGCGCGGAATTGTTACTAAATATTGTTTCATCCTTATAGTTTTGTAGGTATGATTAAAACCAAAGTTTATAACCAAAAAATAAAACTGAAATAAAATTATTAGTACCTACCATATACATTTCTAAAAACTGTTACTTGAAAAATAAATATTAAAATAAACGAAACGTGTAACTATTCATAATTTTTTCCGTTAGGTTCTTACCTACGTACCTAATAAATATTAAACAGGGGGGAGGGGGTCAAAAACTAGCGAAAATAGTCTTATGTAATAAATGAATGGAATACTTACGTGTCGTGGCGTGAAGCGCCAGAAACATATCGCTTTCATACATTTAGTATGGTTAGAGATATTTGTAAGCCGTGTCGTGACGTGTTAGTCAAATTAATGTATGAAACTGATATGCTTCTGGCTTACTGACACGCTACAACGCGTAAAGTATGTATACATGGTAAGCTGGACCGTCACTCTTCTCGTATGCATACGGTCACGGCACGGTCGCCGTCAGTGCCTCTTTACCATGAGGGCACACGGGGCACGGGCCCAGGGCCCCCATCGTCAGGGGGCCCCGAAAGGCCGACAACCGAGCGACTTTCTGGCAACCCTGAGCAATAACAATCCAACGCACACAAGCTCTGCTTAGCTAGCTAGCTAGCTTATGATATGTGATTACAAGAACGACTAACTTATTTGTTAATTATGTGCATAGAAAGAAATGTAGGTACTCAGTCAGAGGCGTATTTACCCTGGGGCTTTGGGGGCTATCGCACAGGGCGCCAGGCTGCGACGGTCGGCACTAGCTGCCTGCCGCCCCGCACTGTGCGGGAGTGTTTGCGTGTATTTATAACACAGGTCAGTTGTTGAGTAAACGCTGGGAGAACGTACCATATCTACAGCTTTACTTAAATCCATGATAGATAGAAGACCATACTCTTACCTGCAAGGCTAAGCTCCTATCCATGAGTGACCTGGATGATACTCCATCAGCTAACACGTGGACTGCTATGTCCCGACTCAGAAGGTCTATGACAGTTTGCTCTATGCAGACGTGGGTCTGAAAAGGAAGACAATTGGATTTAAAAAAGTGCTTGTAGATTTAAACTATATTCCAGACAAATTCGATGTGTCGTATGTAAACAAACGACAGCAAAAAACTAAAATTAACCAGCTGGTTAGAGCCTGGTTAGGCAGGGGGATAATGCACAATACACTCCCATGTGAGATGTCGGTGCAGATCTCAGTTCCCACACTTAGATATAGAATTAGAGAGAAATACAGGATTATCAGTAACATGTGTGCAGAAAGGACTTAATTATGAAGTTTTTATTTTTAGGGTTTCCAGATCGAAGATTGGTTTCGAAACCTTTATGGTCTCGCTTTGTCTGTCCTTTTATTACTCTTTAATAACTCAGCAATTACTGCAGCTATCAACTTGAAATTTAAAATAACAATACATTTCCTGCGCCTGTACAGATTTAAAGAAAAATAAATGAAAAATGAAAATGAACATTTTATAAATACATAAATAAATAAATAATGCTGAACAATTTACACAGCATTATCTAGCCCCAAACTAAGCAGAGCTTGTGTTATGGGTACTAGATAACTGATATACTTAATACAATACAGTACATAGATAGATATTTTTTAAATTTAAAATAACAATACATTTCCTGCGCCTGTACAGATTTAAAGAAAAATAAATGAAAAATGAAAATGAACATTTTATAAATAAATAAATATATATTGCTGAACAATTTACACAGCATTATCTAGCCCCAAGCTAAGCAGAGCTTGTGTTATGGGTACTAGATAACTGATATACTTAATACAATACACTACATACATAGATATTTTTTTTTATACATAGAAAACACCCAGACCAACGGAACAAATTTCTGCAGATCGTACACAAATTTGTTCCGAGGCGGGAATCGAACCCGCAACCTCCTGCGTCGCAGGCGGACCTTCGCCCGCTGCGGCACGGAGGTAGTCTGATTTTCCATACAAATTGTGATGCCGAAATTTTAAAAGATACCTACAGGGTCATGTGGGGTATCAAATGAAAGGTATCCGTTTGTACATTTCAAAATAGTTTTTGAAATTTTTGTAGGTGTCATAATTTTTAAAATATTTCGAATTAAGTCGAAAAAATAGACAAGAGGATTAAGAAACATAGATACCAACCTCAAGTCCAAACAACACCACTGACTGCAGACAGGGAACATCTTTCTTCACTTTCTCCTCAAATTCTGGAGTTATCATTGAGAACCTCGTCTTCTCATACACCAATGCTGCTTCGTTCACTTTAATATCTTTTGTGGTTTGACCAAGTCCCTTCGGATACTGTTCGGAGACATACACTGGGATTTTGAAGTGTTTCGAAGCTTCTATCTGAAGTAGACGTGCGCGCCGCGCCGGCGCCGCCACGCCGCGCCGCAGTTTTCCCGCGCCGCCGCCGCCGTGCCTACAAGTCGGCGCGCCGAGTAGTGCAGTGCCGCGCGAGCGGGCGTCTGCCGGGGTGTGGCAAGGGGAGAGAGAGGGGTTACGCGGCGCGCTAGTCACACTTCATGTCAACGAGCGGCCATTTTAGTTCGATTTCGAAGATCGATCATGACGGCCGTAAATATAAATTCCTTAAAAATCAAACAAGTGTCAATAACGACGTTATTTGATTCAAAATCGAAACCTAGTTTTTGTTGGCGCTATTTTGGTGACCTTGTGGTTGAGGAGGGAAATAAAAAGACAAAAATTAATAACGAGCAAGTGTTTTGTAATGCCTGCTTGTCTGGAGCACAAGATGAGAATGATGAAATTTCATTTGGATTGTAAGTACCTACTTTACTTATCTGCCATAAATATCATATTATCTGATATTAGACGTTTTAGCATACCTATCTAGTTTTTATAGGTTTTTCGACAACTTACTTGCGCAGCGTTCACCTTCACTATGAAAGCAGGTACCTATAGGTATAATGACAGAATATAATTGGAGTTGTATGTTTTAACGACATGGAATGGAAACTAACTTATATTTATAGCTATGCTTGATGCATTTTTCACTAATTTTATTATTTTGCTATGGATAAAAAGTACTATGCTAGGTAGGTACTAACAATGAACTTTTCTAACGTATCGTAGCGTAAAAAACCAAAAGCTTGTGCTTTTCTTTAACATTCCTGCTACCGATGATGTCCGTGGCTGCATTGCGGCCACACGGAGGCGCCTAGTTTCAAAGGGTGCTCGCACAATTTTAGTGTTTTTGTAGGTACTTACTTAAAGTCTACCTACATTACCTACTTAACCCTACAAAAAATCGAGGATATTCAATGTATTTTAAACTGCTTTTACTATGCTCATACGCTGTATGCAAATGGTTATTGGTGTATGTTTGGTCTTGTGATCGTGTGAGCTTAAAATTGCATGGGTGTGGGTGTTGCATTTTCCATAACTTTTTACAGGGCTAAAATAAGATCCTACTCCAGAACTGTCAGTACAGGCAACCTTAACAGACATTTGCGAGACGTTCATAGCATAGTAGAAGCAAGCTCTAGCAATAAAGCAGCTAAAACATCACGGAGTTTTTTGCCATACAACCACGAACAAAAAGAGCAGCAGCAAACTCCCAAAGTTGTTCTTCGATAAAGAAGAGAGATTCATGGTTACTTGGGCGCGACATCGCTCTCTGGTTTTGCAAGTCACTGATGCCGTTCGACTCTGTATCAGATGAAGGAATTATCGATTTCTTTCAAGTAAGTTTTTGTCCTTAACTTTGTCTGTCTTTAGTTAGGGTACTACCGTACCCAAAGCGTGAAAACGGAACCCAATTACTAAGCCTATGCGGTCACTCTACCAGGCTCTATCATGAACCGCAAATGGTAGACAAAAGCGATTTTCTCGCTGTTCTATTTATTAGTTTTTAAAACAAAAATCATCCCGAGGATTATTTCAATGTGTTTTTTTAATATTATAAAAGCAAAAGTAACGCTGTTTGTTATCTTTTCACGCTTTGACGGCTGAATGAACCGAAATTAATTTTTGTAAGACGGATTCTTATAAATCTTCCAGGGGAAACCGATGATGCTAGGTACTTAATATCCCAAAAAAACCTGCGCGAAGCCGCCAGCAGTTTGATATGATTTAATAATAACCATTAAAATATTATTTCAGAAATATGATATCATTAATACAAAAGAAGACATGCCTTCTAGGGACACTATTAGTCGCACTGCTCTCGACGACGTCTACGAAAGCATGTTGGCAAATGTGAAATCTCAAATCACTACAGATGCCGCAAAACATGCAGCAGTAACATTTGATTTGTGGACTGACCAATATAGACACCTTAACTATATAACGTTCACGCTTCATTATTTGACAGCTGGTAAATAAACTTTTAAAATGAAATAAGTAGTATTTAATTTACGTGCCTAATTGCGGATTTTAAGTAAAATAATGTTTTTTGTTCCAGATTTTGAGCTAAAATCATTTACATTGTGCACCAAACTGATAGAGGGGAAAAAAACGGGTGAAAAAATTCAAAAGATGTTGTACGAAACCAGAGAGCGCTTTGGTTTACAAGAAAAAGAACTCTATTCAGTTACAGACGCTGGTTCAAATGTTAAACGTGCCATTTGGCTCTCTGGTATCGACAGCCATTTATGCTTAGGGCATGGGTTACACAACCTGGTAACCGTAGATGGGATTAGTAGTGTTCCTGAAGTAGAAGCACTTGTAAGCAAATGTAAAAAGATCGTAAGAATCATTCGTTACCGATTACCGGACTTGGAACGAGAGGCAGAAAAAGAACAAGTAAAATTTCTACAGCTGCTAGAGCACGTATCAGAAAACTTGGAGAGTGATGAGAATGAGCCGATTGCTGATGAGGAAGCCGTGCTACTAGCAGAATCACCAGACCTACTAGAGATCAATGACGAATTTGGTAGCATAAGAAATGTACCATCTATAAAAACTTCCACGCCAACCCGCTGGCACAGTGTTCTATCTATGCTGGAAAGCTTAGCACACTTTTGCAACAGAAATCCAGTCAACAACATGTTAACGCAGGTCGGTCAGGAAGATTTAAAAATATACCAACAGGAGTGGAACCTGTTAGAGGATCTCATCAGATTTTTGCGCAAATTTCGAGAAGCCGTAGAAATGCTATCCACTCAAAAGACGGCTTCGCTTAATTTAGCACTGGTGTTCCACCTGGAAATAAAAGATATTCTAAATTCTTTGTCTGATGAGGAGACGCTAATAATGGTTACACTGAAAAATAAAATGCTGGCAAAATTAGATAGAAGGTTCCCAATTACCGAAAACATTGTGATCGCAGCTCTGCTCGACCCTCGTTTCATCAACCTAAGCCTGATTGACTCGTACCTAGAAAGCAAACATTCAACGCGTGCTTCATTTCTCGCAGAGCAACTAAACAAAAAAGGTTTCGTATCATCGGATGCAGCACCTGCTGTAGTGAGCGCGTCTAGAGAATCGTTTATATCAAAACTGGCAAAGAAACATTGCAGTGGTGGCTCTAGCTTTGTTTACGAATCCGACGCAGCGGATCAAGAATGCTGGAAGTTCTTGGCAGCCGCAACGACCGAAAATCTCGAAGGAGATGATGTTCTCAAGTACTGGAAGGTCAAAAAATCTGCATTTCCAATGCTAAGCCTCCTTGCTAGGGCTGTGCTGGCCATTCCCGCTACTAGCACGCCAAGCGAGCGGGTGTTTTCGGTAGCAGGACTGGTCCTCAATGCCAAACGATCACGCTTGAACCCAACCCGCGTGAATAAAATTATTTTTATTCACGACAACTATAATTTATGCAAAGAAAATGCCTAATATTAGTGAGCTATTTTTATAATAAACTTTCATTTCAGTGTTTACAGTACTGTTTTATTTATAGCCTGGTCTTAAGCTTGGAATAGAAATGGACGAAATACTGAAGCAAAACATTCTTTTGCAGAGGTCAGATCGACTGTCACAGGAGAAAAGTCACGGACTAAGGATACTTCCACTGTCTTGCTCCAGTATTTCGTTAATTTCTAGTCACCCTAGAGTCTCTATTCACCCTGTTTTACGGATGACTTAATATAAGAGGAAAAAAACAAGCCACGCCGGCGCGGCGCCGCCGCGCCTACCGTGGGGGTCGGCGCGCCGCCGCCGGCAAATTTGAGGTCGGCGCGCATGTCTAATCTGAAGTTAATAAATATTATTAGTTTTCTATTCCATTCTGCAGTAAAAACTTATGCCTAAGATAAAGTAAGAACAACCTTTTAGACACAGATTTTAAAAAGCTTAAGCTCTGCGCACTTCAGTTCAATGCTGCTACCGGACAGTACAAAAATGTGGTTCAAATATGGGATTAGACTCTGTGGTGTATTGATTGACATTTAAATAAAGAGATATTATATGTGGGTAGTTGGATAAAGATGCTGATGACAACTACCCACAATCTTCAGTCGTGATTTACCAAGTAAGTCCATAACAGACTCATTATATTTAGGTATATTTTAGTCACAGAATGGCTTCCACGAGCGTCAAACAAGTGTTCTGCAAGCTTTCTGTCATCTGAGGACTTCAATAAAAAATGCATCCCACAAACCACTCGCTGGAGCAGATGGACATAATTATGTGTCTTGGGCCATGAAAGTGTTAGAGCCCATATTTTAATGCACATTTTTGTGCTGTACAGTAACGCTGCGCTGCTGATCTGCGACGACCTTAAGGATTTAGAAAATTGTTGTTTTTATCAAGGAAAGATAACCTCGATTATAAGAAAAAGGTAGGTAGATAAGCTGATTTACCTACTTATAGATAACTGGCTAGTTTTAGTTTTCTGCCAACTCATAGGTAGGTAGGTACTTAGGTATTGTAATGATGGGATTTTCAAGTCCATTGTCGAGGTCATGTTTAAGGTGGTAGCCAGGTAAAAAATTTGTCAGTTCCTACATTTTACTATCTAAAGGCATAGCAAAATCAATACGAAGGTATATAATCGTATTTCTTATTGGTTACATAACAATAATCCTTATCAACATACCATTTTGTTAGCCACTTTCACAAGTTCTTCGAAATGTTTTACGTGCGGCCTAAAGGTTTCCTGGATATCACAGAGGAGGAACGCCGTTTTTGGAGCCTCCAAAGCACCGAGTTTTAGAATATTACGGGCCATGGTGTGTAATTTTGGTACATTTACAATTTACAAGAACACCAGAGGTGAAAAATTCGTAGGAGAAATGAATTCACAAATCAAAACAAAAATTTGAGACCGGCCTTTTTGACAAATGACAATGACATTTTAGTGACGTTTGACATTAACTGTACCTTTATCCTTTGATTAGGTAGGTAGGTACACTCAAAGATCCTATGATCTACGTTTTGTTTCCACTGTAGTATGGTATGCCATCTAGTGGTAGTAAATTCAACTTCTACTTGAACTTCCTTCAACAAGAAGTTGAATTTACTGCCACTAGATGGCACATCAGCAAAACATGAGGAAGCAAATATTCCAAAACATTCTACAAGTTTCTGCAGTTCCACCATAGCAGTTTTACAACTTTGTTTTCTTATATCAGCCTGGATGGTGCTGAACGAAAGTAATTCTACAGCCCGCGTGGGCCTCTTACAGAAATAGGATAATTAGAAATACAGGCTGTCCCACGGCCATGGGACATAGAAGGCAAGTACCTAGGTAGGTATCAGAAATATTAAAGATAGGAAGTTTTACTGAAAGGAAACTGCATTCACAGGGTTGTATTGTAAGTCATAAACATTGCATACCTACCTAGTAGAAACTAGTAGTTCTACGAACAGTAGACCTCGCGAGCACTAACTTTTCTTTGTTATAGGTAATTAAGTTATTGTATTGACATTCTTAATGCGTATTGAATATTTTATGTAATTTTTTATTTTAATTAATGTAATTGGTTCAAAATAAGAGTGTTAATTAAATAAATAAATAAAATAAATAAATTTACTGTCCACCGTGTGGTGTGGACGTCTGTAGACGTATACTGAAAAAAACTGTTAAACTTCTTATCTTCAATACTTACTTACCAATTTCTGGCTGGTATCTGCTCCCACGTCCCATGGCCGTGGGACACTCTGTGGGTAGGTATACCTAGGTATAGGTATACTATGCCCTCCAAGATTTTTGCTGAGGGACACAAAAAACATATTAATATTATTTTATCATAAGGTTCCTCCATGGAGGATTCTATTCGGTTAGTTTTGCAAAGAGAATTACCTATCTACTACGACGAATAAAATCCTTCGACCAGCAGGGGTATTTTGATTCGTCGGAAAGGCCGTCGGATTCGATATCGGAAGCTTTTTACGAAGAAAATCGTTTCCGATATCGAATCCGACGGCCTTTCCGACGAATCAAAATACCCCTGCAGGAAGTGGATACGCTATAAGACCTTTTTTGAATAACCTCAAAAACGTTTATATGTAGAGTTTGACCACCAATTTTTATCGATGTCGATGTCATTTTGTAAGCCAATAAATACAATTTTGCAAAATAAAAATAAACTCTTTATTCACTAAGAAAATTACAATAAAATAATTAGCTATTTTCGAATCGAAGAATGATCTGTAAGTTGCGTGACGATGACGGTAAGAGACCCGACGGTATGACAGTAGTCCCATGGGAGTTGGGGAGGCGCATTGTGTGGGACGCTACACGCGTCTACACACTTGCGCCTTCCCATCTTCCGAGGACATCCGCTAGGGCGGGTGCGGTGGCAGATTTGGCCGAAGATCTCAAGAGGCGGAAATATGCAGGTTTCGACAGAGCCTACACATTTGCTCCCCTTGGAGTCGAGACCCTAGGTCCGTGGGCTACCGAGGTTCTTTAAAAAAATATCTGATCGTCTGGTCGAAGTCATGCGTGACCCGAGAGCTGGTGAGTACCTATCTGGCGCAACGCATCAGCATTGCCATACAGGCGGGGCAATGTAGCCAGCGTCTTGGGGACTCTTCCGACTGGTCAGTTGAGCTACCTGTAGATTTTTTGCAACAGTCTGCAGTTAGCTCTATTGTTTTAATTGTAAATACTATTTCTAATTTATTTCTATTATTTGATTGTTATTTTCTTTGTGAATAAAGTACGTAACATCAAATAATAGGAATAAATTAGAACTAGTCTGCAAAACAATAGCACAGAAAATAATGTTTTTGCCATCCATATTTATCTAGAATTAACTCATAGTCCCTTTGATTGGTGGGGTTGTTATAATGATCACATCTGTCGGGAAAATTTAGATAAGTCACAGATATTATAATACTATACTAGTGTTATGTACATATATTTTAATTTTAAAAAAGTATTTTGATGCTATCGATAAAATTCTAATACCTACAACGATAACATCACAATATTAGCAAATTTACTTCAAATACCTATTGGTTACCATTGTCAATCTAGCACATTTTGTATGGCACCACGTCTCTAAAGACAATCTTTTTTTCTATCATCGAGAAAAAAACACAAAATTTTATTGGTGACTTTCTGAGAAGCTCGTTAATTTTTCGATTTCAGTTTTTATTACTTAAAATTTACTGGGTACCGACCTATACAAAAGCTAAGCCATGGCCCGCAGTATTTTAAAGCTCGGAGCTTTGGACGCTCCAAAGACAGCCTTCCTCTTATGTGACATTCAGGAGATCTTCAGGAAACACATCAAAATGTATGACGATGTCGTAAAGGTTGCTAACAAAATGGTACGTTGTTGAATATTTAATACAATTAGTTTCATCAGCCACCGGAAAACTGTAGCTGTATTTATAAGCTTTTTTTGCAATTGTAGGTAAATAAATGAATTTGTATTTTGTATTTTTTCAGGCAAAAGCAGCAAAACACTTCAAAATCCCCTGGTACGTCTCCGAGCAATACCCTAAAGGCCTCGGCCACACGACCAAAGACATACGCTTGCACGAAGCAGCTCTGGTCTACGCGAAGACCAGGTTCTCCATGATAACTCCAGAACTTGAAGCAAAGATGAACAAGGATGTACCAGGGCTGATGTCGGTGGTGTTGTTTGGAATTGAGGTAATTTACAGTTTCCTTCTCAAAATTGTTTCCGAGTATTCTTGCCTTAGTTGCCGGCAAACGTAGTGTAGGACGCCCTCCGGCCAGGTGGGATGACGATCTGCGAAAGACTGCAGTTAGATGCTGGATGCGGCAAGCTGAAGACAGGGCGCTATGGCACTCATTAGGGGAGGCCTATGTCCAGCAGTGGACTAACATAGGCTGATAATGATGATGATGATGAATTCATACTTTTTGAAATATTTTGAAAAAGTCGAAATATTTCCCCTCGCTATATCTGAAGTATGCACAGCGATCCATTTCAAATGTATGGAGCGTTTGTAGTAATGGATCTATTTTTTACAGGAAAAATATAGAGAAGTCTGTAAAAAGAACACTTGTTGAAAAATGGTCAAAAAGGAATAATTTTCAAAAGGAGGGCTACCCTACCGAGTGGGGTATCAAATGAAAGGTATCAGTTGATACTTTTTGAAAAATTACCATACTTGGCAGTCGGCTTGGTGATCTCAGAAGGTTTTAAAAATACACAGAAGGATCATAGAATCGTACTTCAATAGAAACAACAAAAGAACTTAAAAACTAAGTGACAAGTGGCGGGCTTATCGCTCAAGAGCGATCTCTACCAGACAGCCGAGGATGGATAGTATCACTAGATAGTAATCATAATGATAACGTTTTTTCTTTTCAGACCCACGTCTGCATAGAGCAAACTGTCATAGATCTTCTGAGTCGGGACATAGCGGTCCACGTGTTAGCAGATGGAGTTTCATCCAGGTCACTCATGGATAGAGGATTAGCCTTACAGGTGAGCTTGGTCTGCATGTCGCAGGATCGTAGTCAGCACGCTTGTACGATGGCTATGGCTATTGCAAAACAGCGCAATTTAATTAACCCTCAGTGTTCAATCAAGTGGTCTCATTGGTCCTCTATGTTCTTCTTGTTTTCAAAATTCAACTGGTCCAATGAGGCTCAGTAAACTTACAGCAGTTTCAATAGAACGTATCCACGTTATTCTTTATGACATAAGAATGATATATCTATTTGAATTATCCAAATCGGACGATTACTTACGAAGATATTAAATAATAAACATTACGCCGTTACTGCTGCGTGCGTGTGACGTCACTGACTCGGCCGAACGAACCGAGCGGAGCGCAGCTGGCAAGCTTTCAAAATCACAAACAACCAAACAAACGGCTACGGCTAAGAGGCAATGACGTCACTTAGTGAACTTCGCTAGTAATTTGGTCAGAACTTCATCAATTTTTGTCGCAAAACAATATTTTTTTCACTATGTGTTAAGGATTTCTTAGCTCTATGCATTCACAACTAAAAACGTTACGATTCCTCATTGGACAGCGTACAGAGGGCGAATTTAAATCGTACTTCAATAAAAATTAGACTCATTTCTCAATAAAATTTGTAATCGTACTTGAATCGGAGTGAAATAGAACGTCATTTAAAACATGGTCTAGATGACAATACTTGTCCATGGTCTAGAAGAATGACAGAAAATAAAAGCACGCGTGTCCTCGGAGGAGGCGCGATCCTTGAGGGATATTCTCGTACTCTCATAAAAATCCTCCAAGGGTTAATTGTCTATGCCTTTAACGATCAGCGGTCAACAATACAGTTGGTAGTCAGTTAGCCATCACCTCACCTCACCTGAAAAGCCTGTATTGGTCCACTGCTGGACGCAGGCCTCCCCCTGATAATGTAATGTAATGCCCATAATTCCGTGATTCAAATTTCGTGTGGCATGCGGGTTGGGGATCGCAGTTCGGTGGTAGAATTGTTCTGCAGGGGGCGCTGCTGCCCGCCCCCGGTGGATATCCCTTAGTCGACTCTTACGACACCCGCGGGAAGAGTTGGTGTAGTGTAAATTCTACGCCGGCACCACACAGAAGCTATCTCGCCAACTGAAATTAATTACGTATTCCAGATCAGCGTTCGGTCTAGCCATTCTACAAACGGGCTGGTTCTACGAACCATCGGCGATCGGTGAAAAAGGGAAAATCAAAAGGGGAAGGAAGGAAAAAAAAGGCAAAAAAGGGAAAAAATCAAAAAGGGAAGGAAGGAAAAAAAAAGGGGAAAATCAAAATTGCAAATAAAATAATTAAATAAAAATTCTTATTTTGCCCCCTTGCCTAACCAAGGCCTTATAGGTATACGACACAACTGGTGGATCTCTGTAGAACCTTGTCCCAATAAGAAAACAAACACCATTGGCTTTATCTCATGGCGGAGTTATGCCCATAATCCCCACGCTGGGCATGCGGGTTGGGGATCGCAGCTCTGTGGTAGAATTGAGAAATCCCATCACATCACATCACATCACAGTAATATTATAATTTCGAAAGTTTGGATTTGTGGATGGATGTTTGTTACCGCTTCACGCCAAAACTACTTAACGGATCGGGCTAATTAATTCTAATCCTGGAATCAAGCATAGGAAACTTTTTATTCCTACCATAAATCAGCTTCCATGGGAAAGAAAACTTTAAAAATTTCCATAGAAACAACGCGTGCGACGCCGCGGGCAGAAACTAGTACATATATAAATTCTTACTGAAAAAAGGACCCGTAAGTACTCGTAGGTACTCTTGAAAACGAAAATCGAAGGTTCTTATTCGTGCAAATCCTATTTTAGAGTGACATAAGATTATGTTTTACTCGAAAACGAGTTAGTTACTTCGATTTTCGTTTTCCGAGACTCCAAGAAGCCTTTGACGTCAGATAATGTTATTTAGGTACTTACCTACCTATGCCAAATTTCACCTTGATATGTTCAGATTTTTGACAGACCACCCTAATTCTGTGTATTTTTAACACCCCCTGCGATCATCAATCCGAATGCCAAAGGGTGGTGATTATCGCAAACCCCCGCTTTTGGGGAAGGAATGTCCAGTAGCGCAAGCACGGGGTTGCAGAACAATTCTAACACCGAACTGCGATCCCCAGCCCACATGCCCAGCGTGCGGAATATGGGCATAACCCCCATGAGATAAAAGCCAACAAGGTGATTATCAGGGAGAGGCCTACGTCCAGCAGTGGACCAACACAGGCTGTTGAGGTGAGATTGATGTTCAGACTTCTGTCATTTCGGTCATAGCTGTGCGATCACCGTTATCGCGTAAAATATCGCTTAAGATTAGCGTATCCACGAAAACGAATCAGAAACTATAATTTCGTTTTTGAGAGTACCTATACACTAACGTGGTGCTACAGTATCCCCGATTTATTTATCTTATAGTAGGTACCTATACCTAACCGAAACAGGGCCCGCTGTTTCGGTGGTGCTACAGTATCCCCGATTTATTTATCTTATATATTTTACATTTCAGCGCATACAAAGCATTGGAGGATTTATAACAACGTCCGAAAACGTGATGTTTAAACTAATGCAAGATAAAAACCATCCGGAGTTCAAGATGATATCCAAACTAAATAAGGAGCCGACGAAAGATACGATGGGATTCGATAAATTAATGAAATTGTAGAGTTTTTAGGACAAAATTTCAATATTACCATTACCATAATATACTAAACCACTGCTGGACATAGACCTATCGCAAGAGCGCCCTGTCTTGCGCATCCAACATCTGCAGTCTTTCGCGTATCGTCATTCCCTCCTATCCTGGTCATCCTACACTACGTTTGCCGAGTCGCGGAAAGTCAAGAACACGTTTACCCCAACGGCTGTCAGTACTTTGGGAGATTATTAATACATACATGAAAGATTTCCCACGGAAATTATCGATTTTTTTTACTGGGATGCCATTGCGACGGGAAAACTTTTGGAAAACGATTTAACAGAGCTTCCGGATTTGACTACATATTTCCAAAATGATGGTTCTAGACGTTACAAATTTTTAATTTCTTTTGAACAAAAGCACATCTGAAGAGTGAGGACACAAAACTGTTGATAAGAAACTTTTGTTAACTCATCCACTGCCCAGCTTCAGCGGTGCGACAACCTGCAGCAGAGGCGCAATGCCGCGCACTGCCAGTACCTACAGATGGACATGTGTGCGTCTTGGGCCATAAAAGTGTTAAAAAGGTTTTTTCTAACTTTATTTTTTAAATTATGTAAAGTACTGTCTATACTCCCATGCTTCATTTTTACCGAATAATATTTAAAAATGTGCTTAAGTTTTTTTTTCAACCGCCTTCGTTGAAACACTTTTCATTTTATCCGAGGGTCGAAAATAATTGCAGCAAGCACGATACCCAATAAAATCAAAACCTCTTTCTGAAAACAACCCGCGCAGCCGCAGCCTATATTATTACGTGGAGCCAACACGCAATTTCTCCTAAAAAACAATGCTCCAAAACTCTAATTTACCGAAAAAACTGTATCATTCGGTCCTTTGTTTTTTTTTTATTTTTACGCGTGACTTTTGACTGACTGCAGCCGCAGGCAGTTGCCTAGTCTGCGGTAAAAAAATAAAACCGGCTAAGTGCGAGTCACTTGCACACGAAAGGTCCCGTAACGTACCATCGTACCAAACTATTTCGCAAAGGAAACTAAAGTTTAAAAATATAAATTTTTACTCAAATTTTTTTTCCGTGTAGGTGCTGACTGCGCGCTACGTTGCTTGTTAAGGTCTAGCAAAGAACGCCGGAATAGACATGTTTTTTTATGAGACTTCCCTTAATTTAAATGTTTACTTTTTTTCTTATTTTTTGCTATACCGGCAAAAGAAATACAATACTATGTGATAAGTGCAACCGGTCTACGGTTCATGAGATAAAGCCCGCTAACAGATATACAGATATGCGGACAGATAGACAGCAGCGGAGGCCTAGTAACAGGTTCCCTTTGGTTGGTACCCTTCGGATACGGAACCCAAAAAAGATGGCGCCGATCGCTCGCGTGCTCTGTTTTGGCGGGAGGGCTTTTAGAAAAAAATCTATCCGACTTTTACCTGATAGGAAATAAAATTATTGATGTTTAAATAAGTAGGTAGTAAGTTTAGGAATGAAATAAAATTAGATGTAGGTACTACGCTGGTGTCAATTTCGATGTCACCGAAAACGTAATTAATTTATATAATTTAATCAATTAATTTTTTATTTTACTAAAAGCCAAGGTGGGTCCCACTGCAGAGCAAATAAATAATTAATAAATGTATACAGGGTTATTGGTAATTCACTGACACTATGAGAACTAGGTTCTGCCCACCATTTTGAAAACGTCCGTGAAGACACCAGGGCTCAATTTTTAAAATTGGAGAAAAGTATTAGTATGTACCCCCTCCATTCAAATATCCTTCATCGTAATGGTTTTCTTTGAAACTAAACCTAAAAACGGCTCTGCCCTGAATTATCACAGAGTGTGTCATCTTTCGTGGATGTAAAATAAGCCAATGATGATGATGTGGATTTAAACAAGAATGGGAGATCGGTATTTAGTAATTAATTGGGTTTCATACATTATTTTGCATGCGAGGTGATTAAAAAAATAGAATTAAGACCTGGCGTCTTCACTAACGTGTTCATGATGATGGGCAGTTCACGCAGTGTCAGTGAATTTCGAATAACCCTGTATAATTAATTAAATAATTATTTTATTTACGTATAAGTAAAACGTTATAAGGAAATAATTTTAATTAATTAAATAATTAATTTTGGGGTCTTACGAAAGTCTATTGAAGATAAAAAAAATTGAGACTACTAAAAATATTACCGTCTCTTTAGAGTATCTAAACTTACGATAATTACGATCGAAATATATAGACTAGTTTCTGCCGGCGGCTTCGCTCGCATATTTTCGGTTTAATAACTAGCCTATTATCTAAGTTAGGTTTTGTTCTAAGCGTACGCCAAATATCATCTTGATCTGTTTAGTAGTTTTGGAAATCCTAGGTAACAAAAATTCAGATTTTACAAACTTTTGGCTTAATAATGTTAGTAGGAATAGAATATACATTTATTTGTTAAAAGACTTACACATACTAAACTTAGACTAAAATACATAATAAACTTAGTTTAAATACAAGGTGTAAACCCAGTAACAAAATGGCTCTGCCTCAGCATGAGTTGGCTGACTAGCAAGCTAGCAACCAACGCTGGTCTTCCGCCAGAGCCATGCATGTTGGCTTTACGGACTAACTACTCTAGTAGGATTGTAGGATATTAGTAGAGTAGGTGCGTTGAGCGTCTAGTCAAAGCGACGTGTGATCTGAGAGCTGGTGAGTAACTGGCGCAGCGCATCAGCATTGCCATACAGCGGGGCAATTCAGCCAGCGTCTTGGGGACGCGACGACTGGTATTTATTAGATCAGTTGAGCTACCTGGAGATTGTTTGCAGTCTGCAGTTAGCTCAACTGTTTCAATTGTAAATACTAGTTCTAATTTATTTCTATTAGTAGGATTGTATAATTTTAATGATGTCTGTTTAGTTGAGTTTTGGCAACAAATTAACACCACTGCTTTATAATTGCGGATGAAAAGACGTGGCAATAGAGTGAATTTTAGGTTTAGTATGGGCGGTTTGTTTTCACACATTCTACATCGAGTTTGGCTAGGGTATAGGTACTTGTGCATGAGTCAACCCCTGGAGTAACATCGTCTACGTCTTTGGCTAAGCAAAAATAGATACAAAGTACATCGCTTTTCCGATCTCATTGTTATTAGACAATTGACATGCAATAGTTTTTTACGATAACTAGATCGAATTTATTGTGTTTTTATTTGTCCACCATTGTCTATTGTTCACCGTTTTCCTAGACCGGTGGAGTAATGCTATTGCAGAGAAGTGAAACTCTTAATTAATTATTTTGTTTTTCTTTCGTAGCTCAAATTTTTATTTTATTTATTTATAACAGCAAAAAATTACCTAGGTCTTACTAATTTTTTTTTTATTGATAACATGTTGTTTGTTGATGTTATATAGAAAACATTTCTAAACATGGACCCGGTTAGAGCACTACATTAATAAAATTATGTTTATTAAGTACCTAACAAATGTAGCGAAGTATTAAAAACTTCTAACGGAGAATCTACCGTCATCTTCGACAGGGTGTTAAAATTCCATTGAATACGTGTTTTCTCGCAATCCTCTTATTAAGCAGGTGCTGTTCTTAATTGCTAAATTATCAAATCCGTTATCACTGATCCGTTTAACGTCATCTGAGTTTCACTTCTATCAATAAGATTTATCTATATACGATGGGGTAAGGTATTTTAATTACTTATTTGCCATTATTTTTATTATGTAAGGAAGTGGAGATAGGTATAGCTTTTTTGTAAAAAGTTTAATATTTTTATTAATAAATGTAACGGACAAGAAAGCTATTGGCATTATTGTGCCTTTAATGTTGCCGGCGTAGACCCAATTGGTGGGTCAAATGAGAATGCATACGAGTTAACATAATAAATATGAAATACTTGTAAAAGAAAATATTTAGACATTTTTATAACTTTCTAAGATTATAAAAACTACACTTACGAGCCGAAAAATCGGACCATCGGCGCCGAGGGCGTGGTCAAACCTCGAAACGAAGTGTCAGTGCCTCGGTGGCGCCAAAGCTTTCGATTGACGTTTTAAAACTTTTTTCTTTTTTTTTTCTTTTTCCGAGACGCCCCGCGGCACAGGCGTTATTCTGCCGACTAAAAGGTTAATTTAATTAGGTTATAAAATGTTTCTTGAATGTAAATAATGGTCGTTAAAATATTGGTCCGTTGCTATTAGTTACGGATCATAAGTTTTTGTGTAACTATGACAAAATATAAACTACACTCTAGTGTGAAGATGTGGTTAATAAGCAAAGCCGCGGGAAGAAGTTAGAATGATTGAACACATCTTAAGGTATGTGCACATTAAGTAACATAACCTGTATAACTGATGTTATTACAGGGTTATTGGTAATTCACTGACACTGAATGAAATGAATCTGCCCATCATCACGAACACGTTTATAAAGAACCCTGGTCTTAAATCTTAGTATTAGTAGTACTAGTACCCGAAATAATCATTAGGATTCTTTTCAAACTAAATGTAAAAACGGCTCTGCCATGAACTAACCGTGTGTGTTGGAGTGGAAGATCGGTCTTTAGTAATTAATTAGGTTCCGGACACATGACTTTTTCCATGTTTTAGCAAAGGTGATTTACAAAAAAATAAGAATTAGGTAAGACCTGGCGTCTCACGAACGTATTCGTGATGATTAGCAGAATATGCACAATAATAATAATAGTTCACGTAGTGTCAGTGAATTACCAATAACCCTGTATAACACGTCCACTTAATAACAAAACGTCCACACTGATAAAATATGTAAATGTTACATTTTTAAGGTATTTTTTATAACATGTTATGTTATTTAACTGAAGGCACCTTAATAACCTACAAAACCTACCTATGGTGATATTATCCAATATCACCATAGATAATTAGACGATCAACACCTTATTCAGCTAATTTTGATGTTTAATGAATAAACAATTTGTCAAAAACGTCAATTAAAATATAACCGACTGATTACTTTGGTAAACAATACTTCTAGCTACAATCAGCTTTTATGAAATATTTTATACCTACATACCTCAACCTCAACAGCCTGTATTGGTCCACTGCTGGACGCAGGCCTCCCCCTGACAAGCACCTTGATGGCTTTTATCACATGGATGTAATGCCCATAATCCATGGCATCCATAATCCTGGGCATGCGGGTTGGGGTTGTTCTATGGTAGAATTGTTGTGTAGGGGGCGCTGCTGCCCGCCCCCAGTGGATATCCCTCAGTCGCCTCTTACGACACCCGCGGGAAGAGTTGGGCATATCTACATACAAAAAGAAGACAAAATTAGGAGAACACATTTTTCTGGGCCGAATCGAACCTACGACCCTTACCTTCCCATCTAAATCTTCGCCCTCCATGCCAGTGAGGTCGTCACAGCGTAAAATCCAAGTTGTGTAGAAAAAAGCTGTATAATTACTAACTTTACGGATAACTAAAGCCGGCTACTCTTTAAATGTAAAGTACAGTTTCAAAAAATAAATAAACAGACTCAAACCATCAAGTTAGGCAAGGTCAAGCAGCTTTAAAGCCGAAAAGCTGCCGCCTATAATTAAATAACCCCTGGAATACGTAAACCCAGCTCATACGTATAATTATAAGAGGATTTTATGAATAAAAAAAATATAATTTTAGCCCGTAACGCGTGCGGCGCCCGCGGCCAGTTGAGACCAAATGACTCATAGAGGACGCCAGTGATGGCTTTGAAATGTATTTTTAAAAATAGAATTAGACTAACAAATCATTGGATTATCATATATTTTCTTGATAATTCGACAGAGGGTTTGATAATGGTTGTAAAAAACATTGATCCGAAACCAGACGCTATCCAGGACCTATTGGGCTTGGCTCTACAAAGTCGAGCTAGTTCGATTAGAATCGAGTACTCATTGACACAACGATGATACAAAATCGTCATCGAAAATGATATCGACAGCGAGAGAAAGATAGAAAACACTTTATTAAGAAAGAAAGAAAATAATTTTACTTTTAACTTAAATCATTAAAGTTTTAAGGTACTATTTACCGACTTATTAGTTTTAAAATAATTATCAATTAATAGAGAAAATAAGGGGCAGCCTTATAGCTGAGAGCGATCTCTTCCAGGCAACCTTAGGATGGACTGGATATATTAATAATAGCGATATAAACAATTTCCTGTAGAATTGGATCCTGGTGAAAATTTTACGTTACAAATGGCTTTGTAATTTAGTAGGTACTTTGAAGATGCATTTATAGTAGACCGCTATCCGTCGTTCATTTTCTTTTATTTTTTTTATTTTAAGCGCTATGCATCCACTGTGTGTGACAATAGTTGGCGATACACGAATTGACTGACGGAATTGACCAGCTGGAGCCCCAATGCCGTCATTGGGGCTACAGCTGGTCAATTCATTAAGTCAATAATCGTCAGAGAAATCGAAACCGCGGTTTTTTGCTTTTCAGGAACTTGGTCTACAGAGAAATAATAAATCAACGCTATTCATTCAACAAAGCTCTACAACTCAATAAAATCGGGACCAGAATGACTAAATTACATTAGTGTGTAGTAAGACTGTCATGATGACTGCGCACTTGTGCAGTCGGTATAGTGCGCAAGCGCCGTGTACTACGGGACCAATAATTGGGCCAACATTGTAGACAGAAATATAGGTCGGAAAATTGTGGTGTCAGAAATGACACTTATTATTTTGTATAGGTTTTTTTTTTCGAAAACACGTATGTTTACTAAGTTTCTTGACATCAAAATCAGACTGTTTAATTTAAAACTCTACCATTGACTTGGCTCTGTGGTCGATCCCATTTACCCACAATGTTGCCACAAAAAAGACCTTTACAATCGATAAAAAAAAATGGTCGCTTGCCACACAAGGGTATTTTTTGACAGGCCACTTTTTGGTCGCTGAGGAGTTAATTTTTTCATCCTAAAAATGTTAAAAAAGAATCCTTTCATGTAAGGGTTAATTAGGTACACAAATCTTTACATAATATTCTACTTTCGTAGGTACTAACATATTTTATATTTCTACTAAAATTATAACCTGTCAACGAATGGAATAATCGTGTGATTAACTTTTATGACTTATTAGAAACGACACGTTATAAGACCTAATAATTTGTGCAGAAATAGATCAACATCACCTAATTTATAGCGCGTTATAAATAAAAATTGACAAACAACCAGGTGGAAACGGGTTCCCATAAAAAAGGAAATTAAAACTGGTACTTACGGCATTGAGAGTTGAGAATTTATTACAAAAACATGGTATGCTGATGCGTACGAAGAAGTTACAACAATTTGTCAATAAAACGCCGCATAATTTGAATAAACAGTAGTAATAAAAATTAAAAGTTCTCGTAGTATGCAAATTGAGGACCTCTATGGAAAACTTGGTGTGGAATGAGGGGTGTTGGGTTTTATTCCCGTCACAGACAAATGCTGGTTAAAGGTGTTTTAATGCACATTTAGGTCAGGTAGGCATCTATAGCAGCAATATCTACCTTCCATGTTGATTTTATTTCTCTTATAGTTAAAGCTCCGGATCGAAGTTTTTGTGACTTATGTATGTTAGAGTAACATCATCATCATCAGCCTATACTCGTCCACCGCTGGACATAGGCCTCCCCTAATGATTGCCCGCCCTCCAGAGAGCCGCATCTGCATCTGCCTGCAGTCTTTCACAGGTCGTCACTACAAGTGGTCGGAGAGCGTCCTATACTAAGTTTGCTGAGTCACGGCAGAGCAACATACGTTAGTGCAAAACCTATAGCCCTATGCCTACTTAATCAGGTATGGGGTATACTAGATGCAGACCTCACGACAAGACATATGGCCGTAGAGCCAAACTAATATTATAATTTTCCTGAGTTTGTTGCTATCTTTTTGTAAACCTTACATAAACTCAGCAGGAATCCAATTGGGTATTCAGTTTTTTTGTGGAACGAGCCATGTTTGTGTAAATTAAATTATTTACTAAGAATTTGTTTGACAGCTTTTTGTCAACAGTCAATATATTATTGATAGAGGAATTCATAATTTTAGTCAATTAAAATGTTATAATTCATAATTTTAGTTAAATAAATAAACAGAGGTTGGTGTTTTTACTTTTTTAAATTGTTTTAACTTTAAGAAATACACTTTATTCTAAGATACTTTTTAGAAAGGTACTATCCACCTATTGGAAAAAAGCTACATTTGGATATTAATTCTATTTATTCTAGCTTTATCATTTTGTCGTACGAAAATAATAAAAACACTTTTCGTACGACAAACATAACTTTTTTAACCCTTTTAACACATAAATTAAAGAACACATTACACAATATTTTGCACTGAAGTGTATATCACGCTTACTCAGCACTTTCATTGTGTCAAACTGACTCAAACATCTACGAGTAAAATGAACTTTATCTCCTTACAATAAAGTTTATTTTACAATCATTTCGCATCCATTGTTCTTCTATTTAATTAGTGAATATCTTTATCTTGGCTACCTGAGAATGTTTCTTATTTTTATTTAAATAAAATATGATATTAAAGCCTTAATGGAGGTGACGACAGGGCCTTAAGTGTACGGTCAAAATTTAGAAAAAAATATATAAAATATTATTGATGTCTACATTCGAATAACTAACTCCTTTTGATGGACTTAAAAGGAATCGGAATGATAAAACCATTCATTGACGTAGGTAGTAAGTACATCAAGCCACAAAAAAATCCTGGTATTGAAATTGTTCACACAGCATTATCCCCAAGCTAAGCAAAGCTTGTGTTATGGGTACTAGATAACTGATATACATAATACAATACACTACATAGATAGATATTTTTTTATTATACATAGAAAACATCCAGTATAATAATAATAATAAAAGCCTTTTATTCAGACACTTAAACTAAGTTTACAGTAACCTTAAATTTAGACATCGACAACCTCTGTATCTGTTTGCCCTGTTTTGGCAAAGGCCTCTTCTAACTGCTTCCATTCCTCCCTTGTTCGTGCAGTTCTAGACCATGTCTGTCCTGCAGTCTCTCTGAGTTCATCCTCCCATCTTTTGTACTGTCTCCCACGTTTCCTCTTTTTGTCTCTCGGGTACCAGTTTGTAATGGTTTTGCTCAGAAAACATCCAGTACACCCTGAACAAATATCTGCAGATCGTACAAACATTTGTCCCGAGGCGGGAATCGAAACCGCAACCTCCTGCGTCGCAGGCAGACCTTCGCCCGCTGCGCCACAGATGTCGTACATATTTTTATGAGCATAGAAAGATAAATGAAAAATGACAAAATATCAAAAAATATTGAAATAATGCATAAAAAATAAGCATTGCCATACAGCGGGGCAATGCAGCCTGTGTCATGGGGACGCTTCCGACTGGTATTGATATGGATCAGTTAAGCTACCTGTAGATTGTTTGCAACAGCCTGCAGTTAGCTCGATTGTTTCAATTGTGTAACTTTCTTTGTGAATATAGGCTTCTGCCCTTAATGGAACAAGTGATTAAAAAAATATATCAGTAGTTCCATCATGGAACTGTTAATGGTACTAGTGGCAACGAACAGTTTTTTTCGTTCACTGATGTGTCCTTTAGAAGGTAGGTAGGTCTACCACGTAACGAAGTTGCAGGTAACATTATAAAGCCGAAAGTTTGTGAAATCTGAATTTTTGATCTCCAAAACTACTAAACAGATCAAGATGAAATTGGGCTTACATTTAGAACAAAGCCTAACTTAGATAATAGGGCACTTATAATATCGAAAATACGCGTGCGAAGCCGCGGGCAGAAGCTAGTTCACCATAAACTAACGAGGTCTGAAGAAGCGCATCATATTAGTGATTCTCAGTAGAACTTTATGACTCAGAGTCGTGAGTTCGATTCCCCGAAACCACCTCGGAGTTGGTTTAGTGCTTTGTTTGATCATTGCCGGTAGGAAATCAGAGTTTAATAAAATTTGTAAGGAAAACATTTAAAGGTGTATGTATGACTCAAACTAGCACGACTGTCTTTTCTTTCATATAATTACGTAAGTAAAAGGAATTTTTAAAAGTCCTATGCACAGTTAAGAGGCCATTCATATATTACGTAAGACGATTTAGGGGGGGAGGGGTGTCGACAATGTCTTATTTTTTCTTACAAGGGGGTGGGAGGGAGTCTCGATAGTCATACGTAAGATCAGAAAAAACCAAAGTTTAGTACTACCAAAAAATAAAAATTATTAGTAGGTACCTGCCTTTGTAGGTACACAATTAACACCATAAACATTTCTAAAAATTGTTACTTTGAAAATAAACATTAAAATAAACCAAACGTATTCATTTATTCCTTTAGATTCTTAAGTAATAAATAATAAACAGGGGGGAGGGGGTCGGCCTATTCTTATTTTTTCTTATAAAAGGGGGGGAGGGGGCCAAAAACTAACGAAAATCGTCTTACGTTATAAATGAATGGTCCCAATTGATAGCTATCATAAGCTTTATTTTAATACCTATTAAATAGTTTTCTTAGCGGGATAGCGAAGTTGCTCTTCGTGGCCACCGAACTCTGTTTTTGCTTCTCTGTCTAAATTATACGAAACTAAACTATTTCAGAGGGATAAAAAAAGCTTAGGATAGGTATCACAAACTGTACATTGGATACTTGAAAACTCTTGTGTTTAACGTAATTATAAGTAAAAAATAGGTGGCGGCGCTAGTGTGCCGCATACATCCGCCTTAAGGTTTACCTCTATGGGTGAGGATCATGCAATTAAATACAAAAACGACGCGATGTTATCTAAGTAGATAACTAAGTAGAGATCTACTCAATCATCATCAGCCAATATTAGTCCACGGCTGGACATAATGTCCGCCTAGACGAATTTTGACCACGGCGGCCAGTCTCATCGGAGACTAGCCAGATGCGCAGGACGTATTATAGTGTACAAGTGTGTGCGCTAACACAGGTGCATTCGATTCTCTCACTGTTCTAATCCGATGGGACGAGAGATCGACACGACCGGGGAGAGGTCAATCGCAGGATAAACGGCTTAACGTGCGGCACGGGGGTGTAACACCGCCAACTTCCTGACTCCATGCTGCTACTATGAATTTATAAAAAAGAAAAGAACGTAGTAAACTATTTATCCCGGAAAAGTGTGTGCGTAGTCGAGAGCAGAAGCTAGTAAGACAATTATCTAAGATGGTCTCTGAATTATCGCGTCTCTGAATATTTACAGAGAAATCTATCAAAATATCTTGGATAGAACCGAGTAAATAAAGGTATTATATGGATCAGTTCAGCTACCTGTAGACTGTTTGCAACAGTCTGCAGTTAGCTCAATTGTTTCAATTGTAATTAGTAGATCTAATTTGTTTCTCTGTTGTTGCTAATTTATTGTTTTTTTCTTTGTCAGTAAATAAAGTGTTACTTTGATGATAATTTAGAAATGTTCAGAGAAAGTCGCGTGGGGTCACTAGTGTAAGAAAGTGAGTTCGACAGGTTGTACTATGGCGCCTGCATCCTTGGGTACAGGCGCGCACGAAAGTGATTGTTATTTTTTAATTAAGGTTTTTAGTAGATATTTTGAATTATTGTTTTGCTACGAAAATGTTGTTTATGCTTAAAAATAATTTATTAACTTTTTCTGGGTTGGTTTACATTATGAGTCGACTAGTTTCAAAACCGGCAATCTGACTTTTTCAAACATGGGTTAATAAAAAAATACATCCTATTTTTTGGCATTGTCCTTGCCATTACAAAACTATTCAAATTGCATCTTAGATAAATAATAGATCTAGTAAAAACCCTGCCGGCCTGTGATCGCAATGCCGGCCTGTGATCGCGCACCTTAACGTTTCAACTGCTAACGCTTGAGCCGTAATGCCAATAGGTAACACACTTACTGCACCGTGATCGCGGTTCTGTTCGCAACGAACAACGAGACAGATTTTAGAACACGGCGTAACGTATCATGCTCGCTGCGAATGATATATTACGCGTCGTAACACTGGCCAGTACCCGGCTTAAGAGTTAAGAACAATAGGTTTTTCAACAACATTCATTATTTGTTTACAATTAAATACTATTACAATTACAGAACAATATAATTAACCAATGACATCTTTAATTCTTTAACCAAAAAGGGTATTAACAGAAATAAACGAAATGTTTTTCCCTGAAACAATAAAACTAAATGTAACTAAATTAATTGTTTTGCATAATTATGTTAATTCACGACACTAGTTACGGATCGTGTGTAAAGATAATGCCTAATTAGTAATTAATGATCTGTTGCCTACTCTGTGGAGAAGACACAGATTGGAGGGAAAAAGCTTGTGAACTTTGTCATTATTATTAGTATTATTTAATGAGTATATATCGCGTTTATTAATATTTATTAATTAATTAAGTTTATTAATAATACTAATAATAATGTGTTCAGATCGCGTAAGTTTGAAAACTTTGTCATGTTTGAAAAAATATTCCAACGAAACAGTAATTAATACTATTATTATTTCTTTACAATAACAGTAATTAATACTGTTATTGTTTCTTTTGAAATATTTTTTAGATTTAATTTTTGTTTGGGTTGGTATATACACGTTATTTGGGATTTTAATCTTAATCTTCTTCTACCTATCCCGTCGTGCCGTCGAGGCAGAAGGCAGAAACAGTCGTGTCAATTCAGAAGTCGCCAAAATTAAACTATTTTGCAAAGGCTAAAAACGTTACCGTCCCTTTCATAACGAGCAAAACAAAAAGGATGGCAAAATTTTAATGCTCAAAAATTGGTTTAGTTTAGTTTTGACATACCTAGGCCGTTATGCTAAATTTTGCATAATAAAACGAATACAATATAGCATAGTAAAACATTATGCTAAATTGTATTTAATGTATCTCGCTTTACTTGCAGTAGATTATTGAAGTTACGACCATGCAACTATACATTCCCAATAATATAATTTACAGCGCCTATTTAAATCGACAAAAAGAATGATCTAGCCATTCTGTTTCAACTGTGGGTGTCGTCCTCCCATTATGGTCATTGACAAGACCCAAGAATTTACGAGTTACAGATATTTTGAATAAAAAACAGAAGTTCAATTCATCTGTGAAGCAAATTAATGTTAAATTTCCAAGCAGGGTAAATATATTCGGAATAAAAAGTAAATACGCTTTTTACGGAATTTATTTGCTGGAAGACCGTGGTTTTGTTCTAAATATTTAGTAATTTTTATTTCACTTTAAAAACTATCGTATTTTAACGAATTCATTACGGATTTAAGCGGATTCTTCCAACACAAATAAGGCTCGTAGTTAACCCGCTTATTTCCGCATTGAATTTTTATTTCATTCACAAATAAGTACCTACCTATGGGTTAAGATATAATTTTCTTTTAAATTTGGTTCGATGATTATGTTCAAATTAATACCTTAGTAAGAATATCTTTCATCATCATCATTCTAGTATATGTCCACAACTGGATAAAGGCCTCCCCTGATGGGTGCCCAGTTAATTATATTTACAATTAGGTACAAAAAATTGTGTTATTGGATTTATTAGGTTCTTATTAAAAAAATCTATTTAATTGATTATGATATACCGGCTTCTGCCCTCGGCTTAGCACGCGTATTTTGGAATAAAAACTAGCCGGTACATTATTCCAGATCCAGATATTTGAGTGCAAAATTTCACCTCGATCAATTCAGTAGTTTGCCAAACATGTTCACAATGGAACATGAAACAAACTGTCGCCTTTAATATAAGTAAGATTGTAATTTATTTTTCACCGAGGAAGAATTGTCGTCACGGACTGCAAGACAAAGCTTGGGTCCAGCGGTCTCAGTATCCATTTGCGTTGATGGACCAGGAGAAGGCTTTTTGCCCAGCAGTGGAACTCGCCAAGCTAATAAAAATAATAGTTTATTTCATTGCTAAAAAAATAATATTCGGAAAAGAGGCTCAACGACTCCAAGATGACAGTACCTACATACTTTAATTATAAAATATATGCAACACCTACTCGTGCATTTTACACAAATGAATAATGTACTTAATATCATGCATAATTATGTATTATAGACAATAATTTATGTAAGTAATAGTTTCCGCCCGCGGCTTCGCACGCGTTGTTTCTATGGATACGTTTAAAGGTGATTTCTATCTCATGGGAACTGATTTATGGGATAAAAAGTAGCCTATGTTTGATTCCAGAATTAGAATTACCTGTATGCAATATTTCAGCCCGATCGGTCCAATAGTTTTGGCGTGAAGAGGTAACAAACATCCATCCATCCATCCATCCATCCATCCATCCATCTAAAGTTTCTCATATAAAATATAAGTGTGATTTAAAAAAAATTGAAATACTTGTTCAAATTTATTTATTTTATTAGATTGTGATTATCTTTGAGAATAAAGTACATAAAGTGTATAAATAAATATTAATTTTGATCCTATGCAAAGCACAATTAGACAAGTTACGTGCGCGACTGTACGCAATAGACGCTCAAATCACGTCTGGAGGAAACGCGATTGTTTTTACGTCTGTGAGTGTAGTCGGCTCACACGGGAGGTTTCACGGCGTTTCGTTACCCGTTAGTCGTTAATTAACGGTTGCAATTAACGATCTTGTTTTATCTATATGAGTGAATAAAGTTAACTTAAAAGTAAATTTAATGCACCCAGGTGAATAAGGTGAATAAAGATTGTTAAAAGTAATTTTAATACACTCAGGTGTTTAATAAAGTTAGCTAAAAGTGTATTTAATGCACCTAGGTGAATTAGCTCAGGTGAATTAAGTTTACGTCACCATCTTTAACTCTGTTATGGTGGGATGTAGTTGGCGAGTGTGAGTTATAGATAAGTCTGGGGAGACATGTACCCAGCAGTGAAACAACGTAGGTTAGTAGAAAAAGAAAAAAACTCTGTTATTGGTATCATAGTCATTGGTTTTAATTTAGGTATCGCCAAAACTAAATTTGATTAATTTGGCAACACTGAAAACGATGCCATCCTTTTTATTCGATTGTTTTAAAAAGGATGGCAACATTTTTATTGCTGGAAACATAGTTTAGTTTTGGCGAAATCTGAATTGTCACGCGGGAATAGTTCTAAGCCGGCAACACACACCCCAACTCTTCCCGCGGGTGTCATAAGAGGCGGCTAAGAGATATCCACCGGGGGCGGGCAGCAGCGCCCCCTGCAGAATAATTCTACCACCGAACTGCGATCCCCAACCCGCATGCCCAACGTGGGCATGCGGGGATTATGAGCATAACCCCCATGTGATAAAAGCCAATAAGTCGCTTATCAGGGGGAGGCCTGCGTCCAGCAGTGGACCAATACAGGCTGTTGAGGTGGAGAAATTTGCACTACGAGCAAGCTCTGCTTTATTGGGGTTTTACTTGGATGATAATAAAAAGGTAGTCTATTCTTTTAAATTCTATAGTTAAGAGGTTAGTAAATTGTTAAGGATTTGTAACGGCTAACCTCCAAAACTACAGATCTGTTGAATAAATAAAAATTTACTGATAGTTCTACATTTCATCCAAGTACCAAATTACAATACAATAATCAAATCTTCGGGCAGAAGCACGTTAGCTTATTTAAGTTATTAAATTGTTGTGAAAATCTGAAAACTAACTTCAAATTCCTTAATATTTAATGTTTTTAAAGTTTTGCGGGTCAAATACTAATCTGTTGGGAATAAAAAAAGAAATAATATGATATTAATAATATAATAAATAAGAAATAAATAAGAAATAAATTTTTATGGACCACATTAGGATATTTTTTTATACAATATCGAAATATTTTTTTAAGATCAGTCCATAACTAACGGCGGAACCGACGAACATACACAAGAAACATGCATACAGCCAAACATTTTTTGACGTCGGATTTTGAAGCGTCCTCCTTTTTTTACGTCGATAAAATATTTAAAGAAAACTAAGAATTTTTTCTCACAAATCCCCCCGTGTGTTTTCACCGCGCAGGCGTGCTACCCACTCTGTCATTACTGACCGACGCAAATTATATTACAGGCACATAGACATTATGTACAATTATACTACGGAGTATAATGTAGTTGCTGGGCTGAGAAGAATCACTGGATATGGTCGAGCATTTTGACAGCAATGAAGTATAACCGAGAAGAAAAAAACATAAAAATATACCACACATCCTGTATATTGCTATGCTATTGCAAAATTTTTAACACCGATAATCATACCAAAGCTTCAAGTACTAAGATTAGTTAGTCAATGTATAAAATCGAGCGTAAGGCGGCTTTAATGTGCGTGAGCACTTTGTTTTAGTGTGCTGGCTCACAAACCTAAATTTGAGCGCATCAAAAACGTAATTACGTCCTTAAGTATGGTGTGTTTACAAATATTTCACATCGAATTTGGCTGGAGTACCTATACAAAATAATACAAAAATGCTGTACACCATAAAAATAACATTACAAGAAGACATTACATAAAACATGTCCAATGGGTGGCCTTATCGCTTAGAAGCGATCTCTTCCAATCAGGAGCAGGTATAGTATAAAAATGTAGGTACCTCTAGTCATTTAATTCTACAAGATATGATAATGATTGTGGCATTTTTAATTTGTACGAGTGATTCTAAATTAAGAACTATATCATATGTTATATACATAACATATGAAATATGATTTATATTATTATATGATAACATAGAACTATAAGAACAAATCAGTGAGACTCTTGCTAGGAAGTTGTATCAATTCAAAAGGCGGTAGGTACTCCTGGACTCGGCGCGCATCGTCAGGAAGTTCCTCTCGCTGCAGCCCTAGTCACCGGCTGCTTGAGCCTAGCTTCGCGGCCGGTGATTCACCGTTCCGATATATTTTACTGTAGAATAGTTTTATAATTTATTTAATAATTTATTTTCTAATTTAAATTAGAATTAGTATTCATTTACAATTGAAACAACTGAGTTAACTGCAAACAATCTACAGATAGCTCAACTGATCCTTAACAATACCAGTCGTCGCGTCCTCGCTACGCTGCTGGCTGCATTGCCCCGCTGTATGGCATTGCTGATGCGCTGTGCCAGATACTCACCAGCTCTCGAGTCATTCGTCGCTTTGACCAGACGCAATAAAATAAATGACCAGAATAAATGAGTGTATATGGCCAAGCGGACATAGAATAGACAATACTATCATTTGGCCATGTTCGAAGTGGAACAGCCCTGATTATAGGCAGGTACCTACCTCCGTACCTACCAACACGCGAGTTTTTTACCTTAGGACCTGCATCTTATTCTTTTCGTGGGAATTAATGTCGGATACAGGTTTTTTAACCCCACTTTTAGAAAAAGAAGGGTATCCTATATACTTGTTTTTTCCTATTCTATGTAAATTACTCAAATATGATTAAGAAATGATTATTTTTATTCGATTATTATCTAGTCACAAAGATCTCAAGAGGCGCAAATATGCAGGTCTCGACAGAGCCTACACATTTGCTCCCCTTGGAGTCGAGACCCTTGGTCCGTGGGGTACCGAGGCTCTTCGGGTTTTTAAAAAAATATCTGAACGTCAGGTTGAAACAACGCATGACCCGAGTGCTGGTCAGTATCTGGCGCAGCGCATCAGCATTGCCATACAGCGGGGCAATGCAGCCAGCGTAATCACCACGCTGGGCATGCGGGTTGGGGTTCGCAGTTCGGTGGTAGAATTGTTCTGCAGGTGGCGCTGCTGCCCGCCTCCGGTGGATATCCCTTAGTCGTCCCTTACGACACCCGCGGGAAGAGTTGGGGTGGTGTAAATTCTAAGCCGGCACGGCAACCCACGCATCCCTTCAGTCAAGTGTAAAATCCTCTCAGTCCGTTTCACGTTTCAACAATCCCATAGAAATAATGCTTATAAAGGAACAAAGGGACGGTTGCTACTGTTTTTGGATGTTACTACAAAAAATATAAATACACTTTTGTAATCCGTCTTCATGTTATAGAGGACAGTTTCAGATGTTTATTTTTATCCTCATGATCGGTAAGGCCGCCAGTTTCTTTTAATTGCGGTTTTGAATTATTCAAGCTGTGTAAGATGATAAACTAAATGAAAATGGGTGTTACAAACAATTGCCTTTCTTTTATCCTACTAATAATATTAGGTCAAAACAAGAACGTCAAGTGCGAGTATAACTCGCGCGCCAAGGGTTTCGAACGTTTGTCGATTATACATACATACATGTACTAAAGGTACCGGTTAGAGACATCGCTATTTGATGAATACCTACCTAAAAATAGTAGGTACTTACCAAACTACATTTTAGATGGATCGCTCTGCATAGGTACTTTGGACATTAAGTCAATTTATTGACTTTATTCAAAATACAAAAAGTGTTTACTCTACAGAAATTTCAAAAACTGTTTGAAACGTGCAAATCTACCTACCTACCATTAATTTGGTAACCCACTCGGTGAGGTTTGATTGTCCCTTTTTAAAATCAACCCACCCCCCCTTTTTTGACCATTTTTCAAAAAGTCTTATTTTTACAAACTTCTGTATACTTTTCAATCACATTTCACAAGCTTTTAGCTTTATAATCCTATCCTATCCTATCCTATTAATTTATAAAGCCGAAAGTTTGTGAAATCTGAATTTTTGTTAGCTAGGATATCCAAAACTACCGAACAGATAAAGATGAAATTTGGCGTACATTTAGAACATAGCCTGACTTAGATAATAGGCTACTTATTATACCGAAAATACGCGTGCGAAGCCGCGGGCAGAAGCTAGCATATAGCTAAGGATCAGTTGAGCTACCTGTAGATTGTATGCAACAACTAGTATTTACAATTGAAACAATTGAGCTAACTGTAGACTGTCGCAAATAATCTGCAGGAATATGCTCGATATAGTTTTTGATTTCTTTCCACGTGTGGTCTGAACCCAAAATTGTCACACTCCAATTTACCTCAAAAACAATTGATTAACCCAAATTATTCACGGCCATAACGGCCTAGATGGCGTTAAACAAAACCAATTTTAATCACATTAGCAAGAAGGCGTTGCAATTTTTTTATACTGTCCCATTGTACTTTCTCTGGAGAAATGACCATACCTGGACCCATGGTGTCCTTGTCACTTTACCGACAAAGAAAGAAAGATGATTGATGGTACGAAAGCTTTTGATATGAACAGGGTACCGTTGGGTTTTTTAATTCTTATGCAATAACAGAGGATTTGAAATCTTGTGGTTGTCAGGGAGGTTAGAGCAAGTCTTAGAGCAAGTGGTATTTTGGTTGGTCGCTTTCAAAATAATAGGTTATCTCATTTTAACCAACTTCGAAAAGGGGAGGTTCTGTGTTAGGTTGTTATGTTTTTTTATGTATGTTCGTCGATTTCTTCATCAATGATTACCGATTTGGATGAGTCTTTTGCAATTGTATAGAAGATGATCCCGGAGTATTCTCATAATGTACATATATTCCTGAGGGATTAATATTTGTTCCGCAAAATTTAAAAACTGTTTAAAACTAAGGGATTCGTAATTGGTCTTAGTTAAAAAATTTAACTCCATTCATGGTTATTAACACTATTGGCCAGAAGCCTTTATTCACAAAGAAAATTACAATCAAATATTAAAAATTAATTGGAACTAGTAGATACTAGTTCCAATTTATTTCTCTAGTTAATAAGATAATTGCAGACTGTTGCTAACAATCTACGGGTAGCTCAACTGATCCATATCAATACCAGTCGTCGCGTCCCTTCTACGCTGGCTGCATTGCCCCGCTGTATGGCAATGCTGATGTGCTGCGCCAGATACTCACCAGCTCTCGGGTCACGCGTCGCTAAAGTCATTTATAACGGGATATTTACCATGATTTGAGTTTTGAGCTTTCCAATATTTCGGCACAGTTTCATGCGCCATGATCACAGAATAATGAATTTCGCTATGATCATGGCGGAATTAGTTATTTTAGCTCATAATTAATAAATAAATAAATAATGCTGGACAATTCACACAGCAATATCTAGCCCCAAGCTAAGCAGAGCTTGTGTTATGTGTACTAGATAGCTAATATACTTAATACACTACACTTCATAGACAGTTTTTTTATTATACATAGAAAACATCCAGAACGCCCTGGAGAAATGCCTGCAGATCGTACAAACATTTGTCCCGAGGTGGGAATCGAACCCGCAACCTCCTGCGTCGCAGGCAGATCTTCGTCCGCTGCGCCACAGAGGTCGTCGAGATATTGGCAACACTAAATAAAAAGTCCTCCGGTTTTCTTGTCAATAAATTTTTTGGCTACACTTGTGTGCCGAAAAAGTGGATTAAGTTCACGTGTGTGCATTTTTACAAGCCTTTGAATTTGTTAGGGCTCATGCCCCATATGTGGGTCATGGGCGTACGGTGAGAACCTCAAAATGCACCATCGGTGGGTCATGCACAGGGAACGTGTTAAATGTATCTAAAGACAATGAGTTTAAGCCCATCTAATTCTAATTCTAATTCTGAATGGGGGTACCGGGATCTGCACTGACATCTCGCATAGGAGTGTATTGTGCATTGTCCCCCTGCCTAACCAGGCCCTAGCCAGCCCAGCTCCTTAAAATATCGGAGCAGGACCCTTGGCGATTGACAGCTTCGTTTCAGCTTTTCTGTAGGCGTGGACGGGTCTGATTCCTCTATAAGAGTCTTCAGTCCCGTTTCCCGTCTGACGTCCTCTGTGGCTGTGCAGTGTACCACTACATGTTCCACAGTCTCTTCTTCCTGGAAGCAGCCACGACACAGACTACTGTCTGTGGCTCCAGTTTTAAGAAGATGATGGTTCAGTTCACAGTGACCTGTGATGATGTCCACCATTGTTCTGAGGTCCTCGCGGCTCATCTTGAGCAATGTGTTTGTGGTTTTCCTATCTTTGGAGGGGAGTATTAGTTTTGTATGTTTGCAGTCTGTTCGGCGCTCCCATAGTTTTTGGTGTTCTTTTTCTGAGTATAGTTTTAGTCTGTTTCTTACTTCTGCTGTGGGTGGGTTTGACAGACTGATGTCCTGTTTTGTTGGGGTCTGTCTCGCTCCTTCCTTTGCAAGTCTGTCTGCATTTATGTTGCCTGGATCGGATCGGCTCTCCGTCCATACTATGCTGACTTTCGTTTGGTCAGAGAGACTTTGTAGAGCGCTGTGACATTCTACAATTGATTTTGATCTTGTGTCTGTCCTTTTGAGCGCGTTCAATAGTGCCGCGCTGTCTGTCTTGAAGACCAGCTGCATCTGGCAGGTCGATTCTTTGATAGTTGTTTCCAGCAGCATGTGTTTTGCCGCCAGTTGTAGTCCCAGTGTTTCCGCCTGAAAGGCCGTGGTGGCTGAGTTTAAAGGTTGAGCTCTCGAGAGTCCAGTTTCGGGACAGAAGTAGCCGCAGCCAGCTCCTGTTTTGTTCTTGGCACCATCAGTGTAGATGTTATATGTGGTAACATCATGTGAGGTGTTCGCAACTGCGTTCTCATCGTGCATTGTTGCGTAGGTCTTACCGGTTAAGTAGGTAGACGCTATTCTGTCAGTACCATTCGCCGCTTCTGGAATTGCAGCTAAAGCTTTACTTAATATTCTGCAGTGGTTTGTTAGGCCTAAATCGCCTTTCCATTGGTCTGTTGATTTAATTCTTAGAGACGCTGCCATTGCTTCTTGCTGTATGTGGACGTGCAAGGGCGTTAGTCCTAAAATTATGTCCAGTGCAGCAGATGGGGTTGATTTCCTACATCCGCAAATGAGTGCGCAGGCCAGTCTTTGAACTTGCTGCAGTTTGTTAATAGTGGTGACTAAGTTTGTTCTAGGCCACCAAACTATTGCACCATACGTTAGCACCGGGCGTACCATGACTGTATACAGCCACAGGCATAGCTTGGGCTTTAGGCCCCAGTCCTTGCCTACCGCTCGGGTGCATTGCCATAAAACGTTTGTGGCTTTTGTTGTGATATGGTCTAGTTGCTTGCCCCACAGTAATTTACTGTCTAGCCATATGCCGAGGTATTTGACCTCCGTGCTTAGTGTCAGTGTTATACCTAGTAGTGAGGGGAGTTCTAGTTTTGGTAGTTTAGTTTTGCGAGTGAAGAGTACTAGTTCTGTTTTGTTCGGGTTTACTGACAGACTGTGTTTGGTGCACCATGTTTCCACAGTCCGTAGCGCCTTTTGCATCTTTTCGCAAAGAGTTGTTTCGAAAAGCCCCGATATCATGATTGCAAGGTCGTCTGCATATGCGATCGTTAGGATACCATCTTTAAGCCCATATTTGAATGTACGTTTTTGTGATGTGCGGTAGCGGCTGCCCGACTGGATCCGCAATGCAGCTTCCATATCTATTTTTAAGAGAAAATTAAGAAAGTGGCTTATAGAATTGGTTCTGTATGACATACATGAATTTTATAATTTGCCCGTATCATAGGGATAATATTATTTTTATATTTAAGTGTTGACATGTAATAATGGTATTATTAATAAAATATGTATCTGTATCTGTAGCGGTAGGTAATTACTAATTAGATATTGGATTAATAAACGCAGAGCTTTAGTCTCTTACGTCATGGGCTATGTTGGAGTGGTCGATTCTTTCGCCTCGACCGCCACGAGTACTATTTATTTTATCTCTACTAAAGATAATAAATCAAAATCTCACCATATTTTGACAAGATGTCAAAAATCCATCAGACAACATGGCTACCGAAATCCATTTGGCAAAGTGATGACAAGACAGAATTGTAAAATAAAATATTTTAGAAGTAATATGACCGTGACTTGCTTTTCCTGATGTCTCTGTTAATATTTTGACTTCTAAGATTAATATATTTCGAGATTAAGTTACATTGGGGAACGGGTTGGTAGAAATAGGTTCAATAAGCTTTCTGGTGTTTATTAATTTGTAATTCTGTTAATTTGTAAGCCTTTGGTTTTCCCATAAATAAATATAGTCCGCAGGTCTATAATTGTTAACCGATTTTAGTGATTCTTTTGTTATTGTATAGAGAATAATCCTAAACATAGTCCCATATTTCTTTTTATTCCGCGGGATTAAAATTTATCACTCATTTAAAAACCGTGTAAAAATAAAAGAATTTGGCGTCAGTTTTGAATTTTTACTAACATTATTATAAAAATTTTGTAGGGTTCATTCGATTTGGTTTTCGATCGATAAATATTTTAGTACTACTAGGAATTTTCTTCTTCTACGAGTAGACAAAAAATTTAAGTGAAAACCATTGAGACTATATTTTTTATTCGTTTATAATTTATGGAATAAAATTTGATTTTTCTTAGTGCTTATTATGTAAGCCAACAGAGATAAAGTTATAGACCTACTTCTTACTTCTGAATAAATCCCGTAAAAAAAATGTGAAATGCCGGATGTAAGTAACAATGTATACAGATAAGTAGATAAGTAAGCACACTTAACATCTATTATCTACTTACATACAATTTGACTCTTGAATTGTAGCATTCATGTAACCGATTTATATGATAACCTTAATAGTCATAATATCGACATGCATGACATGGTTATTATGGTTAAAACCTTGGTTCTTGGTTTACTGTACTTTACATCTCTCTGTAGTGTAAGAACTGTTTTCTTTTTTTTCGGGTGCCACCGTCTATTTTGTTCTTACATGTCCAGTCGATCCCAAGGTTGCCTGGAAGAGATCGCTCACAGCGATAAGGCCGCCTTTGTACTTCGTCTACTCTTAGCATTTATTTCTATTTTATCTGTCTTTGTGTGGTACAATAAAATATTACCTATCTATCGATCTAAAGATTTTTTGTTTTGAATTTATTGGGTAAAGGATGTCGCAGATCATTACCATATCGCTTCCGCAAAGTACAAATAATGTGCAGTGCAGACAAATATTAGCCTTAATTCGTAAGATTTAAAAATATTTAATATTGACAGCATCAGATGACAGACAGCTGGCGGGAGTTTGAAGCTTCTGGGAAGTAATTTTGTCACTGTAAAATGTATCTTAAGAAAACTAGTTTAGGCCCATATTGGAATGCGTATCTTTGTGCAGTGCAGTTTGTTTTGTGTTAGAGCGGCGTTGGATTATTGTACGCAGAGCTTTACGGTCTCCTGATATACTACTCAACTCTGTTCTAGAATTGTAGTTATTTTTATTCTAGTTTTTTTCCCTTGGAGTCGAAACCCTGGGGTACCGAGGCTCTTCGGGTTTTAAAAAATAATCTGAGCGTCTGGCCGAAGCGACGCGTGACCCGCAATGCAGCCAGCGTAGCGGGGAGGCTTCCGACTGGTATTGATATGGATCATTTGAGCTACCGGTAGATTGTTTGCAACCGTCTGCAAATAGCTCAATTGTTTCAATTGTAAATACTAGTTCTAATTTATTTCTATTATTTTATTTTATTTTCTTTGTGAATAAAGGCTTCTGCCCTTTGATTTTTACAAGCTTTTATTTAACTTGCCATGTATGTAACTATGTGTGTACATTTAGAATCTTACAACTCAATTTTGAAGCAGATATCTTCATCCGATTGAGCGTTTAGTTTGCTTCTTTAGTTTGATCAAATTGTTAAGTACTTAATGTAGCGTAATGAAAAATACTAAATCTTTTATTTTATTAAGTACATACATGATTCAATAAGACTTACCTCGGGTAAGGATGAACCATAGAGTAAAAACTCGCTGCTGTCTCAGCAGAGGGATAGTGTCATTCAACAATTTGACAATTTGTGTAACCAAAAACCGATCTATGTGTGTTTTGACAGCACGTAAATACAGTGCTTTCACTCACACATTCGTATGATTTAATGTTGCAAGTGAATAGCTTTTCCCTAAAAAATGGGGTAACTGAAGCAAAGTTCCAATCAAAAAATAAGCCATTGTTTTTTGTAACCTTACATTTTATTTTCGATATTATCTTATTTCTTTTTTAATTTTACGAAATATCAGCTGGTAGCTTTGGTTACTATCATTCTTCCTAGGTCTAACGACAAAAAGGTTTTACTCCAAGTCCGCAAAATAAGATGGGCTCCGATTGTGTCCGTGTTCGGAACAATAATTTAAATAGACGGTCAAGTGCGTGTTCGACCACGTGCAGTGTAAGTAATTGCACGGTTCATGTCCTATCTAAACAAACTTATTTACGTGTTTTACATATCGAACAACCTTAATAAAGTTATTTTCAACAAAATTTGTTCAAATTTTCCTTTTCACCCACCAAATAACATATTTTAAGTTGATTAGGACTATTAGGTACTAGTGAAAGAAAAAACTGAAAAGAGAAAACTAGTGAAGTATATTGTAGCTGTGCAGTTTTCCTTTAAAATTCACACCACCTACTACTAGCATTTTTTTCACGAATAATAATGCCCAAGTTAGATAAGCACCTACACCGAAATAAAACCAGGATTTCCTACGACTTCTTCAGCGTTACTAGTAATATTGTACAATTTTCTTTGTAAAATAGTAATTAGAGTTTATAATATGAATCTATTCAGAATATCGTCGAGTGACAGAAATTCTAAAACTGTGATATTCCGAAGTAGCGTAGTTTGATTCCTAAGTCCTAACATGAGTGAAGACCACCCTCTCCTCAACCATTTTAATAATGTCCTCCTAGCCGAATTTCGACCACGGCGGCCAACCTCATCGGAGACTAGCCAGATACGCAGGACATATTATAGTGCACAAGTGTGTGTGCAAACGTAGGTGCAGTCTCTGTTCCCTCACTCTCAAAATCCGATGGGATGACAGATCGACACGACCGGGGAGAGGTCAGGCGCAGGACCAACGCTCAACGTGCTTTCCGAGGCACGGGTACTATTATTATTTTTACAGTACAATTTTATATACCTATACTATGTAACAAAACCGGGGTATTTTTTACCCAGAGCATAGCAACATTTTCACGAAAATGGTGGACGAAATTTTTAAATTTATTTAAGAGTTTTGATGACTGTTTTAGGCAAAATTACAAATGCAATATGTGTGTAGACCAGTGCAATGAGATATTAGCAGTATTATTTTTCTTGCTACTGGTGTTTAAATACCCTTTCACCGCACAACACATCATTTTTATATTTTTATGTGAGAGCTGCTTTCCGCGTCATTTGAAGTATTGTACTAAAGGCTCAAAATGAAAATTGCGACGTTTAGTCGCAATTTTTTAGACTTACCTCGTTTGTGTCAACTATCATTCTAAGCCTTCATATTCTAAGGGATGAACTATCAAACGACACAAAATTGGTAAAACCTAAAGCTATGGATTATTTTTTCGGGATAGTCATCGGTCAATTATTCCAATGACCGGAAACGGCCTAATATCAATAATAGGTTAATAATTAAAGAAATGCATGTCCCATGACCCAAGCGGCGTTAAAATACCATTTTACAAATTATACAAATAAAAAAAAAACAAAGGCACCGCTAGGCAAAGGTACCGCTGTCCATTCTGCCAAAAAAAACAAAATTAACACAGACTTTAAGATAATTAAAAACCGCCTTGTTAGCCCCAGTTTTCGACGTTTTTATAACCATACAAAATTATTTCTACAGGTAGAGCTTTTTAAAATGTTACTACAAGCTCGCGGCTTAGGGTTGCAATCTATTCTGCCACGGAGGCTTTATTTGAAACCTCTTTCGTTTGTTATACAGAAATGTGCCGAAGAAAATGGCGTTTTGAAATTTTATTGTTTATTTGATTGTGAAAAGGTTATAGCTTTCTGGCTACTAGTGTCAATAAAGTTTCTGGATTAGTATAATAATTGATGAAGCCGCCTTGCCGACTTTTATTATAATTCGTAGGTACTAACTTTGCTCGTTTAATTTTCTTTAGATTTTTAATTGGTCATAGCTTTAGACTCTTCGATCAATATTAAAGAGCAAGGTTTGAAATAGAGTCACAAAAAAGTAGGTATAGAAAGAATAGACAGAACAGGTAGAAAGGAACCTAAATAAGTGACTTGTAGATATGTACCTACCTCGATTAAATAAGCTACTTTAGATCAATTGCCTAAACCTATCTAGCTGTTGTCCATCTTTATTTGCCTAGTAAGTATAAGCAAACAAAATAAAATAAAGACATAATTCCATCCAAATATTTATTTCATCACACAATCAAAGCACAGTAATGTACAATAACGGGTTACAACAAACAAATAATCAGCCATTATTCAACAATAAAGACCATTTATAACAATAAAATTAGACCCCAGCACACTTCACCTGTGTAAGGGAAAAAAAATTGCAAAGAGGTCTATTAGACCCCCCATAACAATACTTCAATAGAGCTCTATTATTAGACAAAAAAAGAAAAAAATGGCAAAGGAAAGGCGTCCATTCTGCCTGTCAGTTCAAGTGTAAAAAATGATGTACAATGCTAAACAGAAAAGAAGCCGACTCGATTGACATTTTTGAATTGTTCCTTGTTTTCGTAGGCGCATGGCGCTTCTATTTTTGAATATTTGAAGTGGTCTTATAGAATCTGTTATAAATTGAAAAGGCATTTGGTTGCATCGATTATGAATTACTTACACCAGATCAATGTTGAGACCCATGTTTAAAATTTTTAGATAAGGTGAAACTACTTTTGATCTTAGAAATAGGTGGAAACTCTAAAATTGTTTAAGATTAAAACTACTATAAACTTGACAAGTTAGGAACCTATTAATACTTTTATTGACAATTATTTCAGGAAGTAGGTGTCTAGGAAACAAGTTTATTATAAATTTAAATAAACTTTACATCAATATTGTATAATCATCAGATATAAACTTCAAATCATGATAAAATGTTTCTGTGTAGACATTTTTTTGAAGCCCATCCATTTATAATATATAATTTTTCATGTTACATTTTACCACAGACTATAATATGACGACACCCAAGACCATAACATTTCCGTAATCTTAACCAACAAATACTTTTTAATTATATTTATCTGATAACTCTCAGAGATAACATTAATTATAGACGGGTGGGTAAATTACACGATGAAGTTCAAATGTCAATGTCAAAATGACTTGCCGTTTGACACTTCTACCTCTAGGTACTTTGTTCTGTGTTAACTACCTATTGTTATAATCTAGGTACCTAACCTATCTATTATTTTAGTAAGTATTCTAATTAAGGTGGAAATATTGATTCAATTGTCGGTTTGGATTGGTGCGTACGCGACTTGGAAAAGATTGTTAGGTAGGTACTAAAATCAACATAATGTCAATAAACTTCAAAACGACATTTGAATCGAAGGTTATTTCAGCATGGTTCACAATTAATTATTTATTAGTTATAGTTATAGAATAATAAACTTACACTATACATATTATATCATATTTATGTAGAAAAATATATAATATACATTACAATAACAATAGGTACCTACTTACAATGTTTTAATATAGTTGTTATAATATAGGTAGCAAAATTCACAAATAGCTGAAAGATGGTTAAGTTACCTAACTAGCAATCTGTAGAGATTCTATAATAAATGCTCACGTTTTTTTTTAAAACAGTCCTTTGATTCGATTTTTCTAATATCATATTTCCAAATGAGTTTAGTTACAGTCATAAATAACGGGATATTTACCATGATTTGAGTTTTATGAGTGACTTTAGTGTTAATAACCATGATGGATTTAAAAGTTTTATTGAGTTTAGTTCAGTTCCGAGAGTTCCAAAGTCTAACAGCCTCAATAGAAAATGATTTTTCATGAAAAGATGAGCTGTGAGCCGGTTTCTCTAGGAGGAGCCTGCTTGATGATCTGAGTAGTCGGTCACGATGGTCGCGATCAACTTTCATGCTAGCTAAGTTACTTAGAAGTTCTAAGTAACTTAGCTAGCATGAAAGTTGATCGCGACCAAAAAAAATATTGTTTATTTCTACTTTTTGTGTTCTAAGTTAGAACACAAAAAGTAGAAATAAACAATATTTTTTTTTTCGCGTTGCACATTTTTCTTAAGTCAATAAGACTTGGTATTGAACGTGAAATAAGTGGCTTATTCCCAAAGGTCCACGACTCCATTGTTTTCAAAAAACTTATTTTCATACATTGATTCCCATTGGGTCCACAACTTTTTAAAATAAATAATATTTTCTTTCCCAAAGGGTCCATGGATTTGTTTGGTACAGTTAGCAATAAATGTGTGTTCTGAATGTGTTGTGAGAATTATACAATTATAGACAATCAAATTAGAACTTCTATTTACATTTGAAACAGACAAGCTAACTGCAGACTGTTGCAAACAATCTAGAGGTGGCTAAACTAATCAGAAATTCGGTACTTAAAAAACAGAACACACCTTACTAAACGGTAGCCAATGGCCAGAGCAGTCAATAAACTACGTCCGTCATTATTTATAACAAGTGACATTTTATCGTTTGTTGCCAGTCGTAAAAATGATCCGACATGTTTTTTTCTTTCGACTTTGACAAGCGTGAACAAATCTTTTGGGAGTTTTATGGTTTTTCTTTGTTACTATGAATTGAAATTAGACTGGAATCGGGATTCAAAATCTATGTCGAAACATTTTTAATAAGCTTCTTACAATTTTTTTTATCTGTTATTATACAAATATAAATAATGCTAGACTCAGCATCATCTAGTCCGAAGCTAAGCAGAGATTGTGTTATGGGTACTAGATAACTGATTAAACTTAATACATTACATTACATACATACCTACGTATTACTACAGAGAAAACATCCAGAATTTCTAGAATAAATTTCTGCAGACATTTGTCCCGAAGAGGGGATCGAACCCGCAACCTCACAAAGTGACATTGTTTTATAAACATCTTTTCAAAACAGCTGTCGCTTACCATCAAAATTGGAGCAGCCATTAAACCTCATGATCAAAAATTCTAAACTTTTATTATCAAAAAGGGTGCAGCTAACATAATAATCAGTAATCGTATTATTTTATAGTCTTCCTAAAACTCGGGTTTCTGATGTTTATATGTGTTTTAAGGTTTTCTGAGAAGATTTAATAGAGGTTTTATTGTTTATTTGTTTCTAGAACTGTGTTTTTTATTTCACAAAAAAACTTGTAGGTATTTTTTTATATTAATTATGACGATAGGTGTGGGCTAATTATTGAAATTGCCGTTAAGTTTATTAAGATTTTTATTGTTTAATTGTTTCTTTTTAGTTTTTTGGCATCAATATAGGGTTTCCCGAAAGATAAGTAAATAATTGCTCAATTATTGACACAATATTGAATCGTAAAATAGTAAAAAGAAAAACGTTTGTGTTGCAGCTATGAAAATGTAGAGTGGTAGGAAGGTACGAGTACCTTTGCTTACAAATATTCGACATCGAGTTTGGCTACACTGGAGTTTGGCTAGTGTAGCCAAACTCGATGTGAAATGTTTGTAAACTACACAAAAAACTAAAATTTGCGTGGTTGGTGTCGAGTTTCAGATATAATTGTTTGAGGCGATACCATTGTTAAAGTCAAGCGATTAATTTAATGGAATTATGGCACTGTTAGTAGGTACTAAAACTTTTTAAATTAGAGTAGGAAATAATTTTCACCCGTCTTCAAAAAAGGAGGTTTTCAATTGGGCTGTTTGAGGATCGGATAAATTAGCCAATTTATAATGAAATAAGTACAAATACTTAGTACAGGTAGGTACCTATATTACGCATTCGATGTAGATTCGATTTCATTTTTGTCTATTATACCCTAGGCAAAAATCAACATTACGAGGAAATGTATAGAAACTGAACTTAGGTACTGCATTTATTATAAAATATTTATAAAAATTATAACCACCTAGCTTCTGCCCGCGGCTTCACGTATTTTCGGTATAATTAGTAGCCTATTGTTTAAGTTAGTCTACATTCTAATTGTACGTCAAATTTTATTTTAATCTGTTTAGTAGTTTTGGGAGATCCTAGGTAACAAAAATTTCACATTTCACAAACTTTCGCATTCATAATATTAGTAGGATTTACTGCAGTTTTGCTTCATGAATTTCATCATTTCTGAGGAATTTCGATACGAGTGTAAGAAACCAAATAAAAAGCGTTTTTTCATGATTCTGAATCCATATTTAACTCAATTTCGTCAAAAATGCTAGTTTCTGCATTCTTCACGAACCGCGCAATGAGTCCCACATCTGGGCAACATGAGTGACTAGGGCTAAGCGATAAGGCCGCCCTTTGTACTTCCATAATTCTCAGCATTTCCGTAGGTATTCTATTTAACCGCCTGTGTGTGTATCTGTGGATCTGTCTGTGGTATCGTAGCTCCCAAACGGATGAACTGATTTTCGTTTAGTTTTTTTTGTGTCATAGATAATTTTACCCCGAGCGTTCTTAGCCATGTTTCATGAAAATCTGTCGGGGTTTTTTTTTTAAATTTTTAATTTTGTTCTTGTTTTGGTGTTGTGTTGTACAAGAAAGAGTTAGTCTATCTTTGAAAGGAAGACATAATAAGTTTGGTGTAACAGTGACCTATTTAGCTGATTGGAAGATTGGCCGGTCCTATTAAAAGGTCGCGGGTTCAAAGTTACCCGGTGATAACTTAGTTTGTTATCAACAAGGGGAATGATACAAGTATACCTACACACTAGCCGAACACGATGTGAAATTTTACTATAAATACTTTCGTAGTTTGACGAATTCATTATGGTGTTCTTCCAACACAAACTAGGTTCATAGTTAACCCGCTTACACTCACGATGTGAAATATTTGTAAAATGTGTTTTTTTTCTTCTATTTTGTATGATTGCATAGGGTATTTGATATCCACACTGTCTTTTAGCCGTGAAGACCATTCATTAGCTTTTTAGTTGCTAGATTTTTGGAATTTATTTTGTAATTATATAAGCTGTAGGCCTTCCTTAATAAATAAATAAATGAATCACGACACAATAAACTAAAACTCACTTGCTTAGTGTCGAATTTTAGATATAGATAATTGTAAGCAATATTTTATTGAAGGATCTCAAATCGATTAATAATGTAAATTGCGTATGAAGACTATATACATATAAAGACAAGGCAACAGAGTGAATTTTAGGTTAGGTAAGGGTGGTTTCATTATGAATGTAAGCGGGTTAACTACGAACCTAGTTTGTGTTGGAAGAACTCCAACGCTTAAAACCGCTTACATTCATATTGAATTCGTCAAACTACGAAATAAAATAAGGGTGGTTTGTTTACAAACATTTTACATCGAGTTTGGCTAGCGTTTAAGTAAGTATTTTGAGATGTATTCGTGAGTGTATCACTCAATATTTACGCTGCTCGTTGACTGGATTTTTATTATTACGTTACAATACCAACAAAAGAAAATGATACTTTGAGGGGCGTAAATAGTCCTCCTAGCCGAATTTCGACCACGGCGGCCAGTCTCATCGAAGACTAGCCAGATGAGCAGGACATATTATAGTGCACCAGTGTGTACGCAAGAACACTGCACTCTCTATTCCCTCACTCTCATAATCCGATGCGACGGCAGACCGACACGACCGGGGAGAGGTCAGGCGCAGGACCAACGGCTTAACGTGCTTTCCGACGCACGGTGGTGTAACACTGCCAACTTCCTGACTCCAGGCTGCTACTGTGATTTTTTCTTACTAGAAAAACCCCAATAACTATTGGCCCGACCAGGGATTTGAATACAGGACCTCATAATCAGCGGTGGAACAAGCTGACCGCTAGACCAACGAAGCAGTTAATGCAACGAATATTCGATACACTCACGAATATGTACTTTTCTATCTTAATCAACCAGGGGTCGAATTCCATTAAATTAATCGCTTCCCCGTAACAATGGTTTCGTCTCAGAATAACACATTTCAGCATTTAACCTGTGATATTTTTTCGTGTTTTAATAAACTAAAAACCGCCTGCAAATAAAATTCATCTAGTTAAAATTTAGGACCAACTTCGAAGTAGGTATACCTACCCATTCCAAAAAAAAGAATTATCACAATCGGACTACTCTGTAAATAGTTATGCGTGATCATTCATAAAAAAAAATATAGAATCTCCTCCGTTTTTCGCCGGTTAATAAAAGAAACTGTGTGGTGGCTTAGAATTTGCACCACCTCAACTCTTCCCGCGGGTGTCGTAAGAGGCGACTAAGGGATATCCACCGGGGGCGAGCAACAGCGCCCCCTGCAGAACTATTCTACCACCGAACTGCGATCCCCAACCCGCATGCCTAGCGTAGGGATTATGGGCATTACCCCCCATGAGATAAAAGTCAATAAGGCGCTTATCAGGGGGAGGCCTGCGTCCAGCAGTGGACCAATACAGGCTGTTAAGGTTAAGCTACAGATGGAGGGACGCGTCTCAAAACTGTCAAGGCTTAAACCCTCTATTAATATCTCCGTGCAAATAGTACCGCACGCACTATCTAGAGTTTATTTCATTTAGAGACGATTCTGCGACTGCACCATTACATAAATAAATAATGCTGGACAATTCACACAGCATTATCTAGCCCCAAGCTAAGCAGAGCTTGTGTTATGGGTACTAGATAACTGATATACTTAATACAATACACGACATAGATAGATATTTTTTAAAAGTTTTTGTTTTTATAGTGCGTAAGCCTCACACTGGCAAATTTCTAAGAAAGTTAGGTGGTGCTAACGGCGCTACAGTCCGTAGAAAGTCGCAAAGATTTTCGACACCTAAGTTACTTGACCTCGTGGTGTAGTTGGTTAGCACATTCCGGTACTGACGGAAGGATGCGGGTTCAAGTCCCGCCGAAGTCGAAAATTTTTGCGATATTATTTTAATTTCTTAGACATTTTTTTACTACAGAAAACATCCGGATAGACCTTAAAGGCTTAAGGCACGCCTACTGAACACGAATTCTGATAACCAATTGCTTTACTATGACGATGGAATCCCTGCAGAATCGACCATAGATGAAAGAAATTCTAAATAATGCGTGCGCTTCCACAGCTCTACCTAGGTGGTATATGGCTCTACCAATCTCTCCGGATATGCTACCTCTTTCCTACCCTAAAGCAAATTCTGCAAACCAATCGCTATAAGATCACAATCAATGGTATAAGACGACCTCAGTGGCACAGCGGGCGAAGATCCACCTGCGACGCAGTAGGTTGCAGGTTCAATTCCCGCCTCTTGACAAATGTTTGTACGATCTGCAGATATTTGTTCCGGGTGTTCTGGGTGTTTTGTAAAAAATATTTATCTATGTCAAGTATTAAGTATATCAGTTATCTAGTACCCATAACACAAGCTCTGCTTAGCTTGGGGCTAGATGATGCTGTGTGAATTGTCCAGCATTATTTATTTATTCAATGTTTTTCCTGCAATATCTTTTCTTTGTATCGGTCAGAAACCACGCTTATTGAGATTTATTTTCATAATATTTTTTTAAACATTAAGGTATCTCTATGTCCATTTTCTACAAAATGTTGCCAACATAAACAAAAACTATCCCGAAAATGGGAAAATAATTGTGGATTATTTATAAATGGTTAAAAACCGAGATTCTTCATAAATACCTCAAATGGCTTTCAGGTATTTATCAAAATTTGTACAAAAAACACGATATCTTTAGAACGTTATCTATTTGACTTTGGTAACTGAAAGTCTAAGAACTAAATTACTGACAAAACACGACTGACTTACCTAAGAAAATAACTGACAAAGCAAATTATTAGATACATTTACAGATAGACCGGCATCCTAGATAGGGCTGTTACATTTATTTATTTTACCTGTCAAAGGCAAAATAAAATACCCACTACCCAAGTAATTATTCTCCATACCTACATAACTAATAACTTATCTACATACATCAGCATAATATAAAAGGTACATACAAGTACAGTCACATACAAATCACGATGACAAAGTTCAACAACCTTGAAAACACAAAGACACAGTCACGAAAAATTAAAAAAAAGCACTTTTATTTCAAAATAAAAAAACTCAGCCCACAGGCCTCAGCCTGATAGCTGGTACAGAAACACGTACACTCTGCTGCCTATGGGCGTGGCGGTATAACAGGTTACCAAAGCACGAAGCAACGCCAAAAAATACCCATAAAAAACATTTAATGGTAACCCTGGCGCCTTCAATCGATCCCGCAGTGCCAACCCGCGCGCTTTGCACGTACGACCGAAAAAAATCGCGCCATAACTCGCCTCCAATCAGAGACAAGAACCCTCCCAATGAAAATCCGCCTCCAAACAAGCCCCGCCCCGCGAGCTACGCTAGCGCCACTGTCCCTATACAAGTGGTGGAGTCAGGAACTAATTAGAAAGAGACGGAGCGACGCTGGGTTGTCCGTTTCGCGGACAATTTCCTCCAACCGATCATTAAGTGTTTAAATTCATCGGGAGTTGGTTGTGTCGGATTTCTTCGGAGGGGTACGCTATTAAAATATCCACAAACATTATCTTTAATTGGACAGAATTTTGTGCTTGTGTGTGTTGGTGCCTGTTTTTTTTCCGCGCTCAGTGACGATTCCGTTTTTTCGAAGTTTGAATGACTATTATCAGTTGTAGTGTGCCGTGCGTCGGATTTGATTGCGCTCGCGTTGACGTCTCATTAACTTTGCAAGTGCAAGTGCAAAAATGACCTCAGTGACGTAGTTCCTGTACACCCTCGAAATTCAAATCCGGGAATTCGAAATTCAAATTCGTAATGATGCCACGTGCTTGTTGAATCGTTATGCTCGGATCGTTAATTGCTCAGCAATTATTATCTCTGTCCTGTTCTTTCTAATTGCTGCCAATAATAATTTTTGATTGCTCCGCCTCAGTAGATTCTCGGCTCTCTTCTAAATTCTGAAAATACTGATTCGAAAACGAATTCGTACGAAGAACCAATCGAATTGGTAAATCTTCCGAGTGTTAAAAACGTGTGACCAAAAACAGAAAGTGTGTTCGATAACAAAACTGTGTGACGATTGTTTGGTGTTTGTAATCATTGTGACAAAAGTGATGCTGTGCCTGTTATATTGATTTTTTTTCCTAAACCGTAAGTACCTTACTTTATTACACGAGTTCTTAACTCAAACTAAACTGGCATTTCCAAACTTACCATACGTAAAAAGCTTTGAGAAAAAAGTGAAAAATACCAAATTAAAAACCAAAGCTGCATTTTAACTGTGAAAAAAAATATATCGCGTAATGGAAAAAAAACATCAGAATAATTTACAATAGCACAGTTTAGGCCTATAAGAGACTAGTAAGAATCTGTTTTACAATGGGAGGAATAATCTACATGCCCGCGGCATATAGCAAATTTTATTAAATATTACAATCAATATTTTCATCTGCGGAGGAGGAATATGATAATTTCTATTAAATCTAAATCATAAAGACCTTTTCTTTAAAGTTTGAGGTCAACGTAGGAGAAATTTGATAATTCCTATTAATTCTAAATCAAATAGATCTTTCTTTTTATTTAGCCTGGGTGACGTCTTTTTTAGACCACCTACCTACTTACTCCTGTGACTCAGCGACTCAAAGTAAATTTTGGCTTCAGACATTAAACTTCTCCAGGCATCTCGGTTCTTAACTGTCTCTCGCCAGCAACGGGCATCAAGTTCGTGGAGATCGGTTTCAACTTCGTCAATACAGCGATACCTGGCAGCTGACGAAAATACAAAATCAACTAAAACTAACGTCAGGTATTTAATATAAAACGCTAATATGATATATGACTCCAAAACTGACATAACATTCACTATGGATGTCGTTACTTGGAAGACTGACCGTTACTTTATCTAATAGCTGCTTTTTCGCTGTTCCTAAACTATATATTTTTTGGAATTTATGACCACAGAGGTCGTTTTCAAGAAGGAAGCGGGGATATTACCTTTGTTGATCATTCTATGTTAGCTATTAGCTCAGACTGAATCACTCAGACTCCATTTTAAAATTATTTACAACAAAAAACCTCCTTGTATAAGATATTTTGCATTTTTTTAAAATATAATTTGCTGGCATAAATATAAACCTATATATTTTATTTTAACTAAGACACCCATTCTAAAAATCTCTATATTGATCACAGAACTAGCAAAAATCTTTGTATTTCTTGATAAGCTTTAAGAGATTGAGCCTTGGTTGGTAGAGCTTTTGGCCTATTTCCTCTTCACTTTGCAAATTTCCATAGCAAACAGCAATCAGCATTCTCAGAAAATTTTTTCATTGTCAATAGACTTTGGAATGAACAATACGTATTTTTCTTGAAGTCCTGATAGAAACTTATTTATTGTGATTTAGACAAACTTTCATCACGTGTTATTAGGAAGCCATTTCTTACGAACTCTCAATTTCTAGACCTATTTCTAGATCATCAATGTCGTGACCAAATAGGTTACTCAATCTTAATTAAGGACATGACAGATTCGATTAAAGAACTAATCTCGATGAGTAAACGAACAATTACAAAGGAGTATCAAACAAAGCGCAAAAAAATTATTGAATTAACCTATGAACAGGGAAATAATGGTAATAAACCTGTTTATTTATCAATCAGAACATGTCAAGATGATGATAATGAGTGTCTATGAAGCCATGCAATATACGGAGCATTTTTCCTCTTATATAACTAAAGTTGCCTAGATATAAATAGATGTAGGTGCATCTATAGCAAGAGTCTCTATATATATCCATACTTTACAATATCTTATATATTTACGTTGTTACTTTATATACGTAGTTATATGAAACACAGGCCGAGATAACAATCATCAGGTCTCATTACACGCTCTTGAATAACATGTACTAGGAAAATAGGTTTCTGAGAAACTAAGAAATAATTTTAAAAATGAGTACACAAAAGATAATTGCAGTAGAAAACCACGATATAGAAAAAATGTAAGTTGTTTTTGAAATATACACGTTCGTGAAAAGGCGAAATAAGAAGTAAAAGGCGATTTTCGAATAAACGACTGTCAGCTTGGAGACCAGTTTCTGCTCTTGGCTATGCTCACATGGTATCTGAATAAAATATTGCCTAGTACCCCCTAATCCTGACAAAAAAACTTAATACGAATATTTGTAGGTATAGATTGGTTATAATCACAGTATGATTTATAGTTAAATATTTATTATCGTCATTGGGTGTGCTTTAGAGGATCTAATGAGAAAGAAAGACAACTCAAAGTACCAGAGCTTGTTGCACACTTGCCACTTTTGGAAGTGAAAAATGGAGGTATAAAATACGCTGATGAAAATATAAATGAGAAAAAGGTGATGCTAAGTTGTAGCTTCACAAAATCACCTAGAATGTAGAAGGCATAAAGAGTGATACTGTAGGTCAAAACCCAGCATTCGAAGACAGGAAAGTCATGGTCAATAGTCAATACCTAGACAGCTATAAAATTAATCGTTTCGCCAATTACGCCCTGACCTCAACAAACTTCAAAATTCGATAACCGATTTCAAATCATAAACATATATTGTGGCTATTAAGTTTAGCTTTAAAACAATGGACATACACGGATCAATAATAATTAAAAATTTATTTAACCCGAACGTTGGGTTTAACCTCTGTAATTATTTATGTCTGGGACATGTTGTCTATGGTTCCATCAATGGCTTTATGGTTTTGAATAGATGTGATTGAAAAGTTGTGAAAAGCTGAAACATAATTGTTTTCAATATGCACATACACACATCGGAATAATGTATTACAAAATGGCGGAAAACGCGGCCGTGATGCTTTTTTAAATTCTATGTAAGAATTCTTGACAGAAACACTGTTATCCATGACAAAGCCCATTACGCTGAACGTAATAAAAAGTCTAGTATTAAGTAAGTATGAAATATCGAACAAATTACGGGAAAAAGACAATAGACAACCTAACATAAACTACACTAAAATAAAAACTGATAAGCTCGTTTTAAAAAGTCTATTGAAAATTAAAACGAACAAGTTGGAGGACTTGTCAAACCCTCCTGCAATTTCCCTGTCAGTCTTATAGAAAGTGTCAAAATAGTCTTGGACTTGTCAAGTAGTACCAATCTAATAATACTGTAGTGCTAGCACTTAACACTTGCCTGTCAATATTATGTAGGAATTTCCTACAATTGAAATTGTACTTATAAAGTCAAATGAAAACTGTTGGTGTAAATGTTACCTACCGTTGGGTCATTTGCTACATTGGTTGGTCCACTATTTTCTCAAAATTTTTTATTTATTCATTTCATACTGTCTGATTATTTTACTCCTTTATGTCAATAGTAGCATACTTAAATAAGATAAATAAATTTTTGACGTATTTTAGAGGCCTATTTCTGATTTCTCAGTAGCTATATGACTAAAGGATATTATTGTAGGGAGTTTGTTTGCATCGTATATTCCCAAAAACGTTAAAAGAAACCCTCCAGTCAGCATTTAGCTCCATTCCAGTTTATTTTGGGCCTAGATGATGCTATATATCCAAAATATCACAAGCTCTGCTTACTTTGAAGCTTGGTGATGCTGTGTGAAATATTATTATTTTTCTACATTATTTCTCATATGCCTACTTCTAAATTGTTTTATCATTATCATTGCCAAAGTCAAACACCGTCCACTACCGGAAACACAAGATTGACAAAAAGCTTCTTCAATTCAACCATCCCTTTGATACCTTCGGCATCCAAAGTGTGATTGATTTTTTGTTGGAGGTCGTTAGGAGACCCCAAAAGGTTGCGGATCTTATCTCTGTTCCTTTTTTGGAACTTCCTATAGTTTTTTCGATTCATTCGATATCTTGATTGTTTGTATGGAGGTGTTCTTTGTAGTATCATGTCTTTTTTTGCACAATGTCACTTGTTTTTATATGATCAATCCTATTTTTATGAGCATGTGCCCGCATTAAACATTTTTCTTGAAAAAAAGTAACGTATTGTTATTACATTTGCGAGAGAAAGACTTATTGAGTCCTTCTCTGGGATACTTTTCCTTTTAAAAGTAGCCTTAGTTCTTCCATAGAAATAATCTTAGGAGTACAAATTAACTAATTTTCATTACAATCCGCATCGCTGTTATATCTTTACAAATATAGACCACCGGCAAAGTTGCAAGCATTTATAATTGAGTTTAATTTAAGAAAAAAGCAAATCAAGACCGTACCTTCTAAGAAAGACGTGGTACTTAAAAACCATCCATGATACCATCTACAACTACGAATTCAAATGGGCTAGTGGCCAGTATAATCATCGTCATATTAGTCACGTATTAATATTGATATTCTATATAACAACGTTAGATAGGTACATAATTAGCGCATCTGTTATCTTATACCAATTTTCAGACCATTCACAGCCTTGGAATTATCTTATATTAGGCTTATATATTATTTGGTGTGTCATATAGATCCCTGTGACAACATATGTTGGTCCCTGTGAACTACGAACTTGGATCCTGCTCATCATCAACAACTCAATCGAGTTGTCCAGTAATTGTACCGCTTTCCTTTTACGGCTAATAAGACAAAATGGCGACGGCGGCTTTGACAAATGATTGATGATTGTCGCAGCAGCAAATGTCATATCTCCCGCCTTTTTTCTTGTCTATGGTGCTCGCCATTTTCTTTTTTGCAGCCAAGAATTTGTACGTTGCCGGCCTTTTTTATGGAGACAGCTGAAGTTTTTCTGTCATTATGGCGAAGTGGGCTTGTCCACCTTCTATTCTAGGAGGTGAGGGTCGGTCTAAAAGGTTTAAGGCTATTTCGTTTTTATTCTGCTTTTAACTGTTTTTCATAATAAGTACTTGTACCTAGAATATAATACATATATTTTAAGTTCTTGTAGCGTTATCTGAATAAGAGAAATAGCATGCTCTCTATCTCTACCAACGTCCGATTTTTATCTGTTTGGTATACGAATTAGAGATCTAATTTAGAACTTACATAGGTAAATAATCATATATTATTTTTGATAAAGAGTAGTTTAAAATTTATCGTACTTGGCCAAAATGCACGGGTTGGAATTTTAGAAATAGACACCTAAGTTATACTTTTGTATGACATAAAATCAGTGATGTGTTCTGAAATGATAACAAAAAATGCAGCCTTATAGAGAACCTTCTCTTTTTTTAATTTGATTTAAAAAGACTCAGAACTTTTATTATCGTTGTTCGTTGTAACAAATGGAATGTTTAAACAAACGGCAACGAAGTTACATTTCGTCTACTTCCTTCAAAACGACTTAAATCGCACCTCGATCAACGCATTTGCTTCAATACAAAAGAAATAGATAAGAATCTAATTTTCCAAGTACACAGTGGCGTGTGAGATTTGCGTGAGATACCGACAGACGGACAGACAAAAAGTTAAACATTGTTTCTTCGTTTTTACATTTTATTGCGGTCGCATTATTTGGTTTAGAATTAGGTATTGGGTACACTAGGTTTAACGTCAGTCGACAACGTGACAGTGCGACTTTTTTGCGATCTTAGCGTTCTCTATTGTTTCTTCTCACGTAAAGCATGGAATTATTGATAATGTCTCGGATTAATCTCTTATTTAAACGCAAATTATGACATCTTTTGAAGATTCATACCACTTCTACCTACCACTTGCAAACTTGATGATCGTTGAAAGATAGTAGGTATAGTAAGTATGCCTAAGCACGATAAAGTAAAACAAAAGTCTCGACATTACGGGAAAAATGTTTGAACTGGTAACTCAAGATGTCCTTCGCTGTCACAGTCCCAATCGACACATTCCAAATTCAAATATTGATTGATTCGTGAAAAGACCGTATTCATACGGTCTTTTATTTTGTCCAGCCGATAGAGTTTTTATTTCGTCCATGATTCGCGTGTCTGCTTTTGTATGCGTGACACACGACAGATAAAAAACAATAGTCAATTAGTGATTTGTATGTAATCGATACAAAGCAGTGTATTCAAAACAGAAAATAAACTGTCAATGTCAAAAATATTAGGTACCTATCTACCTGATGACAAAAGCTCGCGCACTTATTTTATTATTATAATTATTAATAATATTATAAATTCGAAAGTACGTAATTCTCTTTCTGTCTGTTACCTTTTCACGGCTGAACATATTTTAATAAAATTCGGCAAGGAGGTAGATGGTAGGTAGGTACCTATCCCGGGAACGGACATAGGCTATTTTTTAATCCGGAAAAGCGCATCCGAAGCCGCGGGCTAAAGCTAGTTAATTATAAAAATAAAGGGTTTCGTTGGTACACATCACTTGAAAACATATGACAGTTTTTGCATTGATGTTTAATTCATCTGACTTTGGTAGGTATAGAAAGAGCACAGATACCCAGAAATTTTGTGTCAAACTGAAAATGCATTTACCGTCGTCTTTCGTAACAGCTACCTAATACAGTAAATTCGTATAGAAAGAGCACAGATAGATACCTACCCGGTAATTTTGTGTCAAGCTGAAAATGTATTTTCCATCGTCTTTCGTAACAACTAATAATACAATAAAATCTAAAGATACCGATAGAATAATCACGAATTATTCTATCAATATCATGGAAATGTCCCTTCAAAAACGATAACACAAAGCAGGGACAATCCTTCATTTTCGCGCCCTTTCCTTCGTGAACTGAACTCTGTTACGCAACTGTCAATGGAACAATTCAAAATGGCCGCCACGCGACGTACTGTTTGATTTCTATTGTAATTATAATGCGTAGAGGGTCGGAAGGTTAATCTTTGGTATTATGGAGTAATAACTATTTTTGTAGCGACTTCAATCAGTTAAGTTTGGATTTCAGCCTGTTGACATCTAATGTGTGGATGGTCATTAGAATGCTAGTGTTCTTTGTCTTTACCTATACCTGTTTTTTTATTGATTGTTACTTAGGCTTCATTATGTTTTTTTTTAATGTCACAGTATCAAAAGACTTTAAATTAGAAATGCGCAAATTGAGATGAATGGGTGTTTGTTAGATAGATAGATAGAAAATTCTTTATTGCACACATAACAAGATAATTCACAAACAATAACAACATTTACAGAATATGTGACAATTGGCGGTCTTATCGCTCAAGAGCGATCTCTACCAGACAACCGTGGATGGATAGGATTGTTGGGTTAAAAGTGGGGATCTGTGTGCATTATTATTACATAATACAAATTTTACAACAAAAAGAAAAGAATATCGACTAAATTATAAATATACCTTATTATAATATATACCTACATATATAAATATAAACATAAATATATATATTTTGTTAACTCTTCGTGTCAAAATTACAGAACGTATCGGGCTATAATTTTGTAAAGATGTAGATAGTTCTAATTCTAGAACAAAATTGGCTATTTTTTATCCCGGAAAATCGCGTATGAAGCCGCGGATAGAAGCTGGTTGAAAAATTATGTTTCAAGCCTTAAGTCCTAAAAGCTGGTAACTAGTATTAGTATAGTGAAATCCTTATTTCTTTCTATAAAATCTCAGATATTTAGAAATCTTTAGTACCATAGTACCGAACATTTTACTGTAGAGATTCAATATCATCAAATGAGTTACTCAGTCAGAGACCCAAACATTTTTTTAATTTTTTGAACTTCAAATTCATTTATTCACTAGGCATACTCACAATGCCCTTAGAAAAGTCATCAATGATGTTGGTAGAGCTCTGTGACTTGATTAAATCTTAGATTTTCTGAGTATTCATGTACCTACTAAATAAGTACTTATGTCATGATAAAACTCAAAATAAGCAGGTATACCTTCTATTTTCGGGCTATCAACCTTCCCTTTTATCTGACAAAACCAATGAATAGCAGAAAAATTACTTTACCACCTTAACTCCAAGGCCGACCATGGCTAGAAACCTCTAGTTTTTACAAGATAAAGCTTTACCTATGAATTTTCTAGCGATTTTCTAAACCTGTTCATATAATCGATGCAAAAACGGCTGAGTACTATCACTCTGACGTATAGAGTTACCTTGGACTAAATCGCAGCATGAGCTAGGCTAGTAGAATGGCGGTAAAAACTAAGCTAAAACAAAATGGCGTTTGCGTCTTCCATAGACATTTTTTTGTTTCGGTTTTTGATTTTAAAGTGTTGCCTCACTTATGAAGAGTATTTTTCCGATACTCCTGTGGATACAGAAACTTTTGTGAAACATTTTCTTGGAATAAAATTATTTCTTAATCTTTTTTGGATAATTGTTTCGATCTAACAACCTAGGTATCTTAAAAAAAAATAGACTAGACCGTAAGTAAAGCTAGGCAGTAAAAGTTGTCTTTGGATATTGAAAACGTGACATCGTTTTGCAGTTCTCAAAATACTTAAGTATACACCATTTTTCTTGTTACAAAATTTAAACCTCTAGCAAGAGCCAATGCACCCCAGCTAGCTCATAATTCCATGGACTTCTAAAATTAGAAATGAAATAATGATTGATGCGATGGCATCATACAAAACATTACACTGACCTCACAAAAAACACATCCGTCTAAATTTCCGAGAAATTAAAAACAAAACCCCTAAAGAACTTTCCGAAACCAGATAATCTAGCGGTAAACATAAACCACAGACAACATCCATAGACGATGGAAGATGCATAGACTATAGATCCGTGACGAATCGACTATTTTCGATCGTAAAATACGCACGCGATCATCTACATTTAAAAAAGTTTTATTGTCCACTAATTATATTTTTATTGCTAGCTATTGCAACATAGTTACGTGTTTTTGTTTGCTTGGAAAATTCATCGATTTTCTCTTTGACAAACCTTACCACGGATTCGTCATCACTAGTCAATTTGGCGATGACGACTTTTAACATTCATAGTTAGGCCGGAGCCAAACGAGAGTAATTTTTTGAGTTTTGAGTTGCATAAAATGCGTAGGTTCTCATAACATAAATGACAATTCATTTTGTATATTATAGGGTTCGATTTAGACCATCGAGATTTAAAGTCAATGAAGATTTCTTTGTAAGCACTATAATATTAATAATATTAATAAATTTATTTCAGACCACATTAGAACAAGTATATTAACTTATTCTACGGTCTAAGGTACCCGAGACTCGAGTGATTCTATGACTCTAGTCTACCAATGCATACTTAGCATCGACAAGCAATTCACACATAAACTTTTAATATCTACTTACAAAAACTTTTTTAGAAACAAGCTTTTATATCATCTAGAACCAAAGCGCTTGGTAGATTCCAAGAACCCAAATTCGACGGGGTTATGTCGTTTTGTTTAGGAGTTCCCATGGCCAACTTCTGTCTCCATCATCAGACTGGCTAGATGGTACATTGCATTGTGGATTTGTCGAGGATAACTGGTCTAAAATTCAGTTGCAAGATTTATCCCACACATATTATCAGCGCAAGTTGAATATAAGCTTGTAAAATTGTTCTTGTGTCCAGCTCTTTGATTTTTTATTTTTAATGCTCTTTTGTTTGTCGATAGTTCTCCGTTTCAAATGTACACTCATTTTCCTCTGGAGTACCATGCTTCCCTGGTAGATGTAGGTACTAGTTATTATTCGTAGACATGGTGTGGCGCCTATTTTTTCCCATTTTCCTATGACTGGCAACATTGTGAGAAACGTAATAACATCCGTTTTTGCGCATCGCAATGATTTGCGATTGAATGATTGTGAAATTATTATTGAATCGGCAATTGTTACAAGTTGATTTTATAACTTAGATACGTGTTTGGTACTTTGTATTTTTATGACAAAATTATTACCTTGTATCTAGTTATCAATAGGAACATTAACAATCATTTCTTCTATAAAAGACGCCATAAGCTTTATCGGTTGACTTTGCCTCCCACATTACAATTATTTGATTGCAACAAAAACAACTAATAAATTATATATCTCTCGACAATTTAGTTTAAACAAATAGTCACCATATTTGGTCCAAACGCACTCGTTCTTATTTCAAATGATAGGCAACATCCGAGCTGTATTCAGCCAGCATTCATAAATACATAATTATTTCGAAGAAAAAAGTAAATTAAAGACGAAAACTAACTGAACCATTAAGACGTGTCCATTTATAAGCATGGCACACTTCTAATTAGGTGGAACAAGAAATGGAATTATTGTCTCTGGCAGAATATGATTGTTGGTTGTTGTCAATAATTAAAAAACATACTTATATTACCAATGGTATTCAAATGAACTGAAATGTGAATAGATTGCTTTATTTTAAAAACGTGAAGATTCTTTGTGATATGTTTGAAATTCGATAACATCCACTTTTATTTTATTTGTTGACAGTGGTGTTCTTTTTTCGATTTTCGAACGTCTTTCATCTGGTGTGCAAAATTGGGCTATAGATAGTATGCTTTAATTTGAATTTAGCATCTTTTTAAATTTGACTTCTGAGCAAACTTTTGAACGTGAACTATTAACTGTTTCGAACGTAAGAAAGTTTGTTGTTTAACAAAATTCCCATTGAATTTTTATAAAAATAACAATGGCAGCAAATTCCTAAACTATCAAGCCGAAGCACTGAAGCATTAAGGTTGTCTTTAATGAATACTTAATGTATTTTATGGCCCCCATATATTTATAGTGCTTGGCTTTCCCATGGCCCCTCGCGTCTCGCTTCACTGGTAAATGAAGATATTGATAAATTTATCTATCTTTAATCTGTATTCGATCGAAACAATTGCATTTTCGATGAAAGGCGAATAAACTCTACAAAATGTCGTTTTGGTCTTTGCTCTCGAAGATAAATTAGGTACTATGTTTCATATCAGTCATATAAGTATCGTTCTGGATTGTTCAGTCAAATAAGATTTGAAGATAGTCTGGAAGATATCGCTTGTAGCGATAAGACCGCCCTTTTTACCCTCAAGATACCCGGTCTCTCTTTGTACCTATAATGATGTTTTTATTTGATCTGTGTGTGACATTGGAAGTAAGACAAAATTAAGAAAATATATGTTTTTCGTCCAAGCGATATTTTCTTGCCAATGAATAGAGGAAATCAAAGCCATAGATGAGGTAATATGGCGCTTTCCTATCATTCTATTCCAATACATTTATGGTTTCTATTCATTAGAAAAAAATAATTGGATATCGCCCAAGTAGTTCATCTTTTTAACAACTTCTCACAAATTCTCGAATAAAACAAATTACCCGAAGAGTTGAGGCTAAAAACTCTTTTCGGCAACCGCTTTGTTAATTACTAATAGCACTGTCTCTTTTACACTTATTAGTTTGTTTATTAAGCTGTCCCGTTCATTCATTAAGTTCTTTTTGGTCCGCCGGCGCTTGTAAAGGTCGGGTCAAAACGTTTTGTAGTTTTGTTTTTTATTTGTTTGTTTGTTGATTGCTAGTAATAATAATGTTTAGGGTGAACTAATTGGTGTAAATTTTTATTGAAAAATATTGGTGCAGTTGTCTTTGAGAAATTCATGTAGGTACAATGCAACTGTCAAACTCTTTAGCCATGGTAGTGTCAATCATTCTACCATAATGATATTCAACATACTTGCATAAAAATGGACAGTACTCTGAGCCAAGTCTCCAACCTTGTGGGAGTAATTCTTATTTTGAAATTTAAAAAAGTTTTAAAAGACCGTTACGCGTGATTGATCAGATATTTTAATGGAATTCGAATATTTGAATCGTATTTGAATATTCTTGATTTGTTATTGTTTTATAAATTGACTAAGAATTTTTATTTCAAATTTTGTTATTCAATTGTTTGGATAAACTTCGACGACGAAAAATTCATACAAAAGATTTAAACGCGCTCCATAACTTTACTGCCATCGCATTTTGGTATAAACAGATTAGAACTAGTATTTAAAAAGACTCCTCAACAGCCTGTATTGGTCCACTGCTGGACGCAGGTCTCCCCCTGATAAGCGTCTTGTTGGCTTTAATCTCATGGGGGTAATGACATGCGGGTTGGGGATCGCAGTTCAGTGGTAGAATTGTTCTGCAAGAGGCGCTGCTGCCCGCCCCCGGTGGATATCCCTTAGTCGTCTCTTACGACACGCGCGGGAAGAGTTGGGGTGGTGCAAATTCTAAGCCACACAGCTGAAGACTGCTGCAACCAATCTACAGGTAGCTCAACTGATCCATATATTGATATGGATCAGTTGAGCTGCGTCTTGGGGACGCGATGACTGGTATTGACCAGTCGTCGCGTCCCGAAGACGCCGGCCGCATTGCCCCGCTGTATGTCAATGCTGCTATACAGCGGGTCAATCCTGTCGGAAACGCCTAATGATAGTAGTCAGATGGGGTGTAAGTCAAAGAAACAAATTAGTCTCAATTCCCTATTCGTATGGTCTTGTGTTGAAACTACTGAAGTTACATGCTTGTAAACTCACACATAAATTCGTTATTGCTTACAAAAAACACAACATTGTTGAATGACATTATCCCTCTACTAACAAATCCAGCCAAGCTATGAATCAGAGTGGAATAGATTTAGGCAGTGGAAACGGAGCTGAGACGTGGACACTCACGGTAGGGCTGGTCCACCAGTTCAAAGTCGCTCAGCGAGCTATGGAAAGAGCTATGCTCGGAATCTCTCTGAAGGATAGGATTCGTAACGAATACGTCCGACAGAGAACCAATGTTATCGACATAGCTCAAAGAATTAGCAAGCTGAAGTGGCAGTGGGCCGGCCATGCCTTACGAAGAACCGACAACCGATAGGGTAATCGTGTTCTTGAGTGGAGAGCCTGACTAGGCAAACGTGGTGTAGGGCGTCCTCCAGCCAGGTGGGATGGCGAAAGACTGCAGACAAATGCTGGATGCGGCATGATAGGGCGCTATGGTACTCATTAGGGGAGGCCTATGTTCAGAAGTGGACTAATATGATGATGATGATGAGTGGAAACAAATCCACCCGGGCTATGGATCAGAGTGGAAAAAAGTGGAAACTGATTCACCAATGGTTTAGCAAAGTGGATCAGAGTTGAATAGGGCACTGTAACAGCAGCGTGTTTTTATCTATAAGTAGGATCAACATTTTCTAATGAAACTTTTCTCTTGTTCCAGGCTAAAAGAGCGGCGAAATCAACACCACGATACCCCAAAACCTCAAAATTACACGAATTCAATCACCTAGCAGCAAACCCTCCACCCTGAGTTTCTCAGATCCATTTGGGCCCCCTTCTGAAGGAGGGGGCCCGTCCACCCCCCAACCGGCGATGACCTCCCAGGAAATTGACCACCATCACCATTTAGGGGGTAGTCAGACCCCCCACGACAACTCTGCTAACTCCACTCCCACTAACTCCTCTAAATCTGCGTTTATAGAGTTACAGCAGCATGGTTATGGGGCTTTTAAAGGGGGATATCAGCATCCCCATCATTTTGGGTCGCCGGGGGGTCAGCAGAATCCCCATGAGGCGTCGGGGTTCCCCAGTCCCCGGTCGTTAGGGTATCCTTTCCCTCCTATGCATCAGAACACGTATGGGTATCATTTAGGATCATACGCACCGCAGTGCTCCAGCCCGCCTAAAGATGGTAAGTGACATTTTTTATATTTTAATTTTAGCATAATAGGTTTAAAGAACTTTATTCTCATAAAAACACAGGGTTTACTTAGAATGAGATACATAGGTAAGAAAAAATTAATCTAGGTTAACAATATTTAAACTAACCACTGGGCCCTAAAATAAGTTCTAACTTAATATTGTTTATTCTTAATAAATATTACATAAGTAATAATATTATTATTATTAATAATCACAATAATATTCGATTCTGAAATCAATTTTTTTTTATTTAAATAAATGGGTTTCAATGCTTAATACATATTGGTAGAAATTTTTTTACGACATTGGTTGGTATTATCAGAACAAATCGAAGTTCAAACAGTGTTTGGTTTTGACAGCCATCATTTGTACTCCGGTTGGAATTTGCGCCATTTTCGCTGTCGTGTGCAATTCTGCGTTGTTAAAGTTTTTATTTCTATGAGCATAAATGTCGTTGTTTAAATCAAATTATATTGGATTCTGGAACCGAATTTAGTCAGCTTTATTTAATATGCTTGTGACAAAATAATTACAGAAGGCATAAATCTTGCTAACGTTTTTGTCAGCACCAGGGCACTTCACAACAAAAATTCCCCTACGTGTAAAATTCCAAAATTCACACTTAATTTTAAAAGGTTTCATAAACGTTAAATCTCTTTTAAATAATCTAAATATCTTTCGTAAAACGCCCGTTGAAGTTGGTGGGTTATTTTTCTCTCCTCTCATCATTGAAATTGAATTGGCTCCTATCATTGAACTACTATTACTACTAACTCACTGGCTCCTATAAGTTTTTTTTACGGAGTGTAAAACTTTTTTCATAATTTTGACGGTCATTGTGTAAACCAAAAAGATGGAACATACTTTTCAAGTAAGTTTTACCATTTTACGTATCTAAGTGCTTATAATTCCTACAATTTAGTTTCATCGAAAAAACAACAAGAATTATATTGTAAGTATAATCCACGTTCACGCCTCTACATTTTACCTTATTATTCTAATTTTTATTGTAACGTAAAAAGTATTTGTCTGTTAAAAGGATAGAATTTGACTTTTTAACTTTTCTACCCTCAAATTAGGTAAAGTGTTATACTGCGAAGGCGTGAACATGATCGAATGTTGCAAAGTTTTCTTTTTTCGAATTCGAATTTCGAAGGAAAAGTTTATTTTTTTGTCACGATACCTTTTATAACGGCAACTTGTAAGTAGGTACCAACCTAATAGCTTTTGGACGTTCAAATTTTCTATAGTTTTGTAAAATGAAAGTTTATGGAGCGATTATTCTAAACCTACTCACGATTATTTTTTATAAAAATGACTTTCAATGTACATTTTTAGAAAAACGCAATCAGCACTATGTCTCGAAACTATTGACTGAAATGACTTTAAATCTAATTAAGTTAAATGAAATGTCTAATACAAATAAATAGGAGAAACAAATTAGAACTAGTATTTACAATTGAAATTATTTAGCTAACTGCAGACTGTTGCAAGCAATCTACAGGTAGCTCAGTTGAGCTACCTGGATCAGTTGATCCATATCAATACCAGTCGTCGCGTCCCCGCTACGCTGGCTGCTTTGCTCCGCTGTATGGCAATGCTGATGCGCTGCGCCAGATACTGACCAGCTCTCGGGTCACGCGTCGCTTCGAGGAGATGTTCAGATAAATTTTTAAAAACCCTGAAAGCCTCAGTACCTCTTGGACTTAGGGTGTCGACTCCAAATCCTAAATAATTCTAGTTCCAATCTAGAACGCAGAGTAATATTATAATGCTAGACAATCTACACAGCATCATCTAGCCCCAACTTAAGTAGAGCTTGTGATATATGAGTACAAGATGACTGATATAATGTTCTCTTTGCCGAATTTCGAACACGGCGGCAAGTCTCATCGGAGACAAGCCAGATGCGCAAGACATATTATAGTGCACAAGTGCATTTTCTATTCTCTCACTCTCATTATCCGATGGAACGGCAGACTGACACGACCGGGGAGAGGTCAAGCGCAGGACCAACGATTTAACGAGCTTTCAGAGACACAGGGGTGCTACACTGCCAACTTCCTGACTCCGGGCTGCTACTGTGATTTTTTCTTGCTAGAAAAATCTCAATAATAACTAATGGCCCGACCCGGGATTTGAACCCAGGACCTCATAATCAGCGACTGAGCAAGCTGGTCGCTAGACCGAAGAGGTAGTCAGATGACTGATATACTTTTACACTGTAACTGTAACTCATAAACATAACGGTCTGCCGTCCCATCGCATTATAAGAGTGAGGGAAATAAGAGTGCACCTGTGTTTGCGCACACACTTGAAGATAGAAGAAGAGAGTGAGGAGTTTTTGGCTCTTGCATTTAAAATGTAGACGCGAAGAATCTCTACCTTAGCAATGGCAATAGGAATATTTTTTACAACACAGCAGATACGCTCTTATTTTTTTCGATGTCATTTTTAACAAAGCTACTGCCTAGATAGAAGAAAACAATTACAAGGCTAAAGGTTTCTTCGTCGCTTCTTTACTTTAGTTTACATACCGGAGAGACAGAAATCAAAAATATCACTTTATTTCCGTGTCAGTGATTAGTTTTATATTTTGACATTTTCTAAGTGTACCTACATTTATTGCATTTATGGAAAAAAGAGTTTTTAATTTTGATTTTCATTGAGATCCTTTATCGTCAGACCCAGACCTTAGCCTAGAATCATAACTCTACTAAACACACTAGTACTAGGTAGACTTAAACACTAGCCAACCTCGATGCAGAATGTTTGTAATCAAACCACAACACAAAAAAGCAAAACTCACTAGCTGTAGGTGAGTTTCAGATGGCAATATATATTGAAGGATCCCAAATCGACCTGTATGTAATCTCAACCTCAACAGCCTGTATTGGTCCACTGCTGGACGGAGGCCTCCCCCAGATAAGAGCCATATTGGCTTTAATCTCACGGGGGGGTAGTGCCCATAATCCCCACGGCATGCGGGTTGGGGATCGCAGTTCGGTGGTGGAAGTTCTGCAGGAGGCGCTGTTGCCCGCCCCCGGTGGATATCCCTTAGTCGCCTCTCACGACACCCGCGGGAAGAGTGGTGCTAATTCTAAGCCGGTACAGAAATAATGTAAATTGCGACAGAGAATTTTAGGTTAAGTATGGGCCGTTTTTCAAACGTTCTACCCCGACTTTGGCTCGGGTTATAGGAATCTGGTTCCTAAGAAAAAACACAACTTGTCAAAGAACCTATATTTTTCTTTAACTGTTGACTTGATGTGAAAATAACCTGGAATCGACGCTGTCAAAACATTTTCAGGTTATCCACTTATAACCTACTCGAAGTGGTATTAATTTATAATGTACCTCGGTCCTCGTACGTTTACTTCGCGTGAATTTTTAATACTGCCATCTATCGAGACTTATTAGACTTTATAGTTCCTTTGAAGTTTTCTCTTTTGACAAGTTTGAAAAATAACACCTATTTACCTACCTTGGAACTAAAGGTTTATTCCCGAAGTACTCCATGTAACAATACGTTATAAAATGAGTTTCATTTTACTCCAAGTGATTATAAAATATTCTCAACGTACTCCAGCGCTCTGGTTTCAAATAATTAAATATGGCGTACATTCATTCTCAAATAAGTCCACGAATTTGTCATAAGATATTATTTAATTGCATAGTACTCCTATACTCTAAAGTAGAAAATAGCTGACGTACAGTGAGGTGCAAAAATTCGAGTAAAATATGTTTAATTTTGAGATAAAACTGAAACTTATTTGTAATTTTTTATATGAATAGAATCCTACATGCATTTGATTGATACCTACGTACCTTAGAAATAAATAGATATTATCTTTCGCAGAAGATTGTGGTAGAGAATCATGTCAGTCGTTGCAAGGTCTATGACATTTAAATTCAAAATAAAAGCGCCATCTTTTTAGTCTGGTCGAACAATTTTTTCAAATGAGTCATTTCATCCTATCCTATCCTACTAATATTATAAATAAAAGAAAATAAAGATTCATAATAAAACTAGCTTATGCCCGCGGCTTTGCACGCGTATTTTCGGTATAATAAGTAGCCTATTATCCAAGTTAGGCTTTGCTCTAAACATACGCCAAATTTCATCTTGATCTGTTCAGTAGTTTTGGAGATCCTAGGTAACAAAAATTCGATTTCACAATCTTCGGCTTTATAATATTAGTAGGAAGTCGGATTCCTAGAGATAAAAAAGAATTGCCATTTAATAAATTTAAATTAAACTTCGTATTTAGCTAATAGATAAATGTTTTGATGCAATCAATAAATTAATTTAATCTTCTTCTTCTTTGGGGATGCTTCCGACTGGTATTGATATGGATCAGTTGAGCTACCTGTAGATTGTTTGCAACAGCAGTTAGCTAAATTTATTCAATTGTTATTTACAATTGGATCAATTTAGCTAACAGCTAGCTAGTTCTAATATATTTCTATTATATTTTTGTAATTTTCTTTGTGAATAAAGGCCCGTTAAAAAAATCTTAAATAAATTTCCTAGTTATACAAATTCATTATTGTATATCCATAATTAATGGATTAACTGTGGTTTCCACGTAATTTTTTATATATCTTTTTGTACACAGTTTCGACGAAAATTAATATTTATCTTTAGGAAGGCATTATGTCCAGCTGTGGGACAGTAAAGGTTAATGAAAAAAAACTATCGGATTGATAAAGATTTGCCTCAAACATTTCGTAACAATCACAAGTGCGAATAAATTCCCAACCGATTTCGCTAGATGCTCGAACACGCAACAAAAAACAACTTTTCCGTTAAAGGAAACTGAACATTAAATTGATGTTTTCCGACACAGGTTTTCCTCTGAATCGGTATTTTAGCAAGGTCGATTTTCCTGTGAGATTTCCCGATTAGGGTTTCACCGCTTTCTCGTTTCAAGGATTAATTTTGTTCTAGATTATAAAATCTACATGTTTTTTAGGGTTCCGTACCTCAAAAAGAAAAAAAAGAACCGTTATAGAATCACTTTTTTGTCCTTCTGTCAAACCCCTTTTCTAAGGAACGCGTGAAGGTATCGAGTTGATATGAACAGCAAAAATTCAAGTCCGTAACCTCTTGGAACCTCGATATAAATAAAACTTCTAGGTCAACGCAATCAAAAATTACAGCCGTTTATGTCCGAATATTTTGAAATTTCCAAGAGAATGGACTGCACACAAAACCTATAGGGTACTTCCGTTGACCTAGAATCATGAAATTTACAAGAAGCCTATATTGTGTTATAGCCCAAATGAAGGGAAAAATCCAAAAACCGTTAATTTTTAGTTTATTCACAAAAAAATATGTTTGATCCTCGCCATGGACCAAACCCTATAGAGTACTACCTACTTCCCGTTGACCTAGATGTTTGGCACTGAACAGATCAAGATGAAATTTGGCGTACGTTTAGAACAAAACCTGACTTAGACAATATCGTACTTATTGATGATATATGACGACCTCCGTGGCGCAGCGGGCGAAGGTCCGCCTGCGACGCAGGAGGTTGCGGGTTCGATTCCCGCCTCGGAACAAATTTGTGTACGATCTGCAGAAATTTGTTCCGTTGGTCTGGGTGTTTTCTATGTATAATAAAAATATCTTAAGTAACTTACTAAAATATCACAAGCTCTGCTTAGCTTGGGGCTAGATAATGCTGTGTAAATTGTCCAGCATTATTTATTTATATTTATATTTATTTATTATGCCGAAAATACGCGTGCGAAGCCGCGAGCATAAGCTAGTATTTACAACAGATAAATGATGCAATGAGAAAAATGTCCAGTAGGTATGACTTTTATTATTAACCGTAGTTACTTATCTGGAAAGTTTTGTTCAAAGTTAAACTCGCTTATAATACTATGTTTGATAAAAACGGCCCTTACTCAAATTAAACTGAAGCCATAAAATTAAATTAAACTAACAAATGTATTTCACTTACAATAAATTTCACTAAAACAAAACCGACACCACAATTATCTAATAGTGACAAATTTAACTAACCTAATAAATTTTAACTCAAGAACCATTCATTTTAATCAGACCTCTGCTAACCTGCATTTATTTAAACATTAGAGGTCAATTTATCATGGCCCCCACTCTTCCCGCGGGTGTCGTAACAATTCTACCACCGAACTGCGATCCCCGACCCGTATGCCCAGCGTGGGGATTATGGGCATTGCCACATGTGATAAAAGCCTTATCAGGGGGAGGCCTGTGTCCAGCAGTGGACAAATACAGACTGTTGAGGTTGAGGTTATCATGGCTAAAATATACCCAGGCCGTGCCGAAAATGCATCATCAGCCACTGAGGTCGTCCGAAAATACTTATATACTTTATACTTCTTATACCAATTCAACTGCCAAGTGTGGATATGTTGAAGAGTGGATGTAAAAGTGCTGATTCGGAAACGAACCCAATATTTTTGAGTAAACAAATAATATACATATTTTCAAACTTACGCGATCACAAATAATATATTTATCAAATTTTTTTGGGATATAATTTGATTTCTTAGAAATTTCCCTGAATGTGAAGGCTTACGCACTGTAATAATAAAAATGTTCTATCGATCTGTCGTCCCATTGGATTATGAGAGTGAGGGATTAGAGAGTGCACCTGTGTTTGCGCACACACTTGTGCACTATAATATGTCCTGCGCATCTGGCTAGTCTCCGATGAGACTGGCCGCCGTGGTCGAAATTCGGCTAGGAGGTCATTATTATTATTATAAGAAACAACATTACTCTTTGAAAACGATTTATGTTTATTCTAGTAGGTACCTATTCAAATAAAATAAGTCGTATCTATAGACCAGCCAAACTCGATGTTGGATGTTTGTAAGCAAACCGCCCATACTAGGCCAGTATACATTACGTTTTCTGGCCTGTATATCTGGAAAAATACATTTTACGACTTTAGACTCTTATCACAACGCAATAAAGTTGTACTTCAGACCAGGGCTTGAATAACCGGAAAATACCGGTATGAAAAGGTTAACGGTATGACGTCATACCTTTATATTACGATATCCTTATATAACGGTACCGTTATGTTCCGATACCGAAAAATAGCGATAGCTTTATTTTTAGCAGTAGCGTAATTTTAAAATAAGAGTACCGAAATGAGAAAACTATAAATAGCTCTCGGCTCAGCTGCAGATTCTATCGAGACAGTTCCGTTCTAGTCGAGCGAGTGAGACCGGACAGTCGTGTGACTCGTGCGTTTCGAAGTTTTATTTCGTATAACCGTTTGCTTAGCTGAGCCAAGTTGCAATTATATTTAATAACTAGCGGCCTGACCCGGTTTCGCACGGATGGACATTTATTTTTAAACATTTTGGAATAAACGTAGAGTAAATGTAGGTACTTATTTATTATTTCTGTGGCAGGACATTTACTTTTATCCGACTGCCTCGTTGGTCTAGTGGTCGCTTGTTCAACCGCTGAAAATGAGGTCCCGTGTTCAAATCCCGGGTCGGGCCAAGATTTGTATTATTGGGTCTTTTCTAGCAAGTTGGCGGTGTTAGACGGCTTAAGCCGTTGGTCTATCGCTTGACCTCTCCCCGGCCGTGTCGGTCTGCCGTCCTATCGGATTATGAGAGTGAGGCCATAGAGAGTGCACCTATGTTTGCGCACACACTTGTGCACTATAATATGTCCTGCGCATCTTGGTCGATGCGACTGGCCGCCGTGGTCGAAATATCCACATCCCTCACTGCGTTGCACGCACGGGGCCACACCGCGCACTGGCCACGCCGGCGCGGCGGCGGCGGCGGGCTGCGTTTATTTACTACTAGTTTATGCCCGCGGCTTTGCACGCGTTGTTTCTATGGAAACGTTTAAAGATGATTTTTATCCCATGTGAACTGATTTATGGGGGTATGTATTGCGATAATGGTATGAATACCGGTATACATACCGGCACCGGTACAAATACCGGTATACATATCGGAACCGGTAAGAATACCGGAATACATACCGGTACCGGTATACATACCGCTATTTATACTGGTACCGGTTTGTATATCGGTATTTATACGGGTAACGGTATATATACCGATATTTATACCGGTATGTATTGCAGTTATAATACCGGTATGTATACCGGTATTTACACCGCTATGAATTGCGATAATAATACCGGTATTTATAAAACATACCGGTATAAATACCGGTATTATTACTGAAAATCATAGCGATATAAATACCGGTATACATACCGGTACCAATATAATTACCGGTACACATATCGGTATCGGTATAAATACCGGAATACATACCGGTACCAGTAAAAATGCCGGTATGCATACCGGTACCGGTATTTATAAAAAAATATAAAACATATAGGTATAAATACCGGTATTATTACTGGATAACATACCGGTATAAATATCGGTACCGGAATAAATACCGGTATACATACCGGTACCAGTATACAGGGTGTAACAAAAAAGAGTAACCAAACTTTCAGGTGGGGTGTAGAATCGAACACTGAATTCAGGAAAAATATTGAAAAAAAATCCCGCCCTTTCGTTTTCGAAAAATTAAATAAATACGGAATTTTCACTACATTACGCAAACGACTGATGCACGTGTTTATTTGGCATTAAAATTTGATTAAAAGGTCTACGTACCTTGTGTACACCTTTTTAGCAGATAAACATCTTTTTACGGGGGCACCCACGACCGGACACGCGATATCGCAGCAGCGCGCGTGGCGGCGGGCTGCACGTTTTGTAGTTATGTAGGAAGCTAGCCAATGCATTCCAATTTTCCCTTCGTACTTTACGGGCTTAGGACCGTCAAAATACAAAACCACACTAAAACTTTAGGTCAAGCATCATCTTGTGGTATTCAATGTCTGAATAACGCATACGAGCCATTTTTACGCACAAATAACCGATAAGCGCCGCCGCGACCTTCACCTTGCGCTTGCAATGATGCAACTAAATGGCCATTGACCCTATGATAACAGACAGTTTGACAAAACTAACAATAAGCCTAGCTTTGGGTGAACATTCGGATGAACTAAGTTTGTATACCTATCTCGCTCTTGCGCGCTAAAAGTTTGTGCCTTTTCTTGTCTCAATCTTGTGCTTCGGAAATGCAAATTGTAACAACCTTTCATTGTTAGTTACTCACCGTGTTTTTAAAGTTCAATGTGAAGGTAGGCAGGTACTTAGGTAGTCAACGATATGAAAAAATAAAAGCTAGTAGTGAATATCTTTTAGTAGGAAGGAAGGTGCATGCTTAATGAATGTACCTACTAACTATGCATTTTCGCGATAGAACGTGTGTAAAGACTTAAAATAATTTATTTATTTTTAATTCCTAGATAAAAATTGGAATGTATTTGTTGTACGTAGGCTCCATATCTAAGCACGCCGTGCAGCCTGTTCGCTTCCGCTGCAATGATGTCGCGGGTCGATGACCGCGGTGGCCGCTCATTAGGGCACCGTGTAGGTGTTATGGGCTTATAAAAGATATGTATACAGGTACGCAGGCCATTTTTTTCTAATTCCAAATAGACACATGTATTAGAGTCTATTGCCTACTGTTGTGAAAATTTCGTACCTATTTATTTAATTTTTCGAAAACTAAAGGGCGGGATTTTTTTTCAATATTTTTCCTGAATTCAGTGTTCGATTCTACACCCCACCTGAAAGTTTGGTTACTCTTTTTTGTTACACCCTGTATATACCGCTATTTATACCGCAATATATACCGGTATAAATACCGGTATACATACCGGTACCCGTATAAATACCGGTATACATACCGGTGCCAGTATAAATAGCGGTATGTATACCGGTGCCGGTTTGTATACCGTATGTTTTATAAGTACCGGTATTTACACCGGTATGTATTGCGGTAATAATACCGTTATTTATAAAACATACCGATATAAATACCAGTATACATAACGGTACCGTTATACATACCGCTATTTATACTGGTACCGGTATACATACTGCTATTATTACCTACCGATTATATTATTATTATATTATTATATACCGGTATGTATACCGGTACATAAATGTATACCAGTATTTATACCGGTAGGTATGTACACCGGTATGTGTACCGGTATAAATAACAGTATTATTACCGCAATACATACCGGTGTAAATACCGGTACTTTTAAAACATACGGTATAAATACCGGTAAACATACCGGTACCGGTATACATACCGCTATTTATACTGGTACCGGTATGTATACCGGTATTTATACGGGTACCGGTATAAATACCGGTAATATTACCGCAATACATACCGACCGGTATAAATACTGGTTCCGGTATAAATACCGGTATACATACCGGTACTGGTATAAATACCGGTATACATAACTGATTTATGGGGGTATGTATTGCGATAATGGTATGAATACCGGTATACATACCGGCACCGGTACAAATACCGGTATACATATCGGAACCGGTAAAAATACCGGAATACATACCGGTACCAGTATACATACCGCTATTTATACTGGTACCGGTTTGTATATCGGTATTTATACGGGTAACGGTATATATACCGATATTTATACCGGTATGTATTGCAGTTATAATACCGGTATGTATACCGGTATTTACACCGCTATGAATTGCGATAATAATACCGGTATTTATAAAACATACCGGTATAAATACCGGTATTATTCCTGAAAATCATAGCGATATAAATACCGGTATACATACCGGTACCAATATAATTACCGGTACACATATCGGTATCGGTATAAATACCGGAATACATACCGGTACCAGTAAAAATGCCGGTATGCATACCGGTACCGGTATTTATAAAAAATTATAAAACATATAGGTATAAATACCGGTATTATTACTGGATAACATACCGGTATAAATACCGGTACCAGAATAAATACCGGTATACATACCGGTACCAGTATATATACCGCTATTTATACTGGTACCGGTCTGTATACCGGTATGTATACCGGTACTGGTATGTATACCGGTATTTATACCGGTACCGGTATGTAATCTGGTATTTATACCGGTACCGATATGTATACCGGTATTTATACCGGTATGCTTTCCAGTTATAATACCGGTATTTATACCGGTATGTTTTATAAATACCGGTATTCTTATCGCAATACATACCAGTGTAAATACCGGTATACATACCGGTATTAATACCGCAATATATACCGGTATAAATACCGGTATACATACCGGTACCAGTATAAATAGCGGTATGTATACCGGTGCCGGTTTGTATACCGTATGTTTTATAAGTACCGGTATTTACACCGGTATGTATTACGATAATAATACCGTTATTTATAAAACATACCGATATAAATACAAGTATACATATCGGTACCGGTATAAATACCAGTATACATAACGGTACCGTTATACGTTCGACAAGGCAAGTGGCATTCCTATCGAGCGAACTGTAAACAGAGCACTAGCGTCGTTTACTCACGCATTTTTCGGTACCGAAATGAATTACGTTACGGTACCAGAAAAATACAGGTAGCTACCGGTACCCTTAAAATAATGGTACCGTTATTTTATACCTGTACCAATACCGTTATTGTATACCGGTATAGGTCTACCTTTAAATCAAAACGGTACCGTAATTTTTTACCGGTAGCTTAACCCTATACCTATACCGCTTTCAAGCCCTGCTTCAGACAGAGCGTTATTTGTCTAACAGATGTCTTTCTGCGTTAAAATAGAGGGCATCTCTTTCTACACCATACAAACTGAGCCAGACTCCAGACAAGATAGATACCGCACTGCAAGTGTAGTGATTTTAAACCTGAAATTCTCACTGTTGTCGCGTCTTTTTCTGCGCAATTTGCAGTATGCATTTGAAATCCTTCCTTCTCTAGATATTGCTTACTAGCTGAATTCTTACTACCCGTTGTCCTATTACCCGTTTCACGTAGGAATGAAGCATTTTCCCGCGGTAAAAAGTAGCCTATGTTCATCAAGAATAATGTGGGCTACTAATGGTAAAAGAATTTTGAAATCGGTCCAGTGGTTTCGGAGCCTATTCAATACAAACAAACAATCAATCAAATCTTTCCTCTTTATAATATTAGTATACACAATTATATCTAAAAATTGACGCCAAGCATGTGAGATTCAGTGATTCGTGTCGTAGTTTGTTTACAATCATTTTATATCGAGTTTGGCTAGTGTACCTATAAGTCCCTACTTGCATAGAACATAACATGTTTACTAATAAAGATTTACTTACTTAGGTAAGGTACCTAACTAATAAAATTATAATTTTATGAATGTTATCTAAACGATAATTAATATAATACAAGACTGTTTCGTTTTTTATCGTAAATTAATAACGTAATTGTGCAATAAAAAGCAACCAATTATTTTATTAAAAAGATTAACAACCAGAAAAATCATTCAAGACTGTGTAAAACACATTTGTTTGAAAATGATGCAAATTTTCGTCACATTGGAACACAAATTATTATTTATTAGCAAAGAAAATGAGAGTTAAAGAAATAAACTACAACTAGTATTTACAATTGAAACAGTTGAGCTAGCTGCAGATTGTTGCAAACAATATAGCGGTATCTAGCTTAACTGATCCATATCAATACCAGTCGTCGCGTCCCCAAGACGCTGGCTGCATTGCCCCGCTGTATGGCAATGCTGATGCGCTGCAACAGATACTCACCAGCTCTCGGGTCACGCGTCGCTTGGACCAGAAGCTCAGATAATTTTTTTTAACCCCGAAGATCCTCGGTACCTCACGGACCTCGACTCCAAGGGGAGCAAATGCGTAGGCTCTGGCGAGACCTGCATATTTGCGCCTCTTGAGATCCTCAATTATACATTGATATCAAACTCTTTTGAATTTAGCCTTTGCGTGCTGGCTGGAAAGAAATTATGAAAAACTTAAGCTCTTTCGAATTTCGAACTACGGCGATTATGTTACCACTTTTTTAATTCCTTTGAATTCAAACTATGGGCAGTATTCCCTTACCACAACTTTTATAGTTTTGGAACGGAACGGACTTGGAAAGGTACATTCGTGTTAAAAACTGCTTATCAGCTCCGCTCGAGGTCGCTACACCCTCCCACTTGATACGCTGGGATTGATGCTCTACCTAGCTATTGTGTTGATTTTTGATGTGAAACAGTCGTAGCCTAGCCTACTTGCACTAGGCTACGACGGTTTCACACCATAATCAACCTTTTTATTTAGTTAAATCTTATCTTATTTATTATATTTTTAGCTCAATTTTTTCAATTGTAAATACTAGTTCTAATTTATTTCTATAATTTAATGGTAATTTACTTTGTAAATAAAGGCTTCTTATTTATTAATGTTTGGTTTTTAGGCAAACTTTGCGTCTCTCCTGTTAGTACATTCATTAAGTTTAATCTTAAAAATATGTATATGAAACATAATAATATGCATATATTATAATGTAGGTAGGTCAGGTACCTAACTTAAATTAAAAGTTACTTTATTAACAAAGAAAATTACAATAAAAGAATAAAAATAAATTATTAGAACTAGTATTTACAATTGAAGTAATCGAGCTAAATGCAAACTGTTGCAAACAATCTACAGGTAGCTCAACTTATCTATTACTAAGTAGGTAGGTACTAACCCTTAACACACCTAAATAACCAGAAAATCATCAAGAAATTAGTGTTAACTTTTAAAAAATAAATGAATTTTGCAAGAACAGCATAAAAAACCTCACGTGTGATTAAGTATGTACCTACATTACATAATACTTCGTAAAAGTCAATGTGGCTATACCCACCCTAAGCATTCTACCTTTTATTTTTTTTATCCCGGAAAAAAGCATCAACCAACTGCTGGCCCCGAGGCGTCACGATAGACATAATGACAGTACACGTCCTTTTAATTATAACGTATAGGTTTTAACGAAATTTTTATTTTTTTTTACAATTTTTTTCGTAGAAAAAGGGCACACGTTGGGGTAAAGTATCCACCAAACATTATTCTATCCATCCATACTAATATCATAAACGCGAAAAAAGGGCAGAAGCTTTTATTCATAAAGATAATTACAAAATACATAATAAAATAGAAATAAATTAGAACTAGTATTTACAAATTGAGCTAACTGCAGGCTGTTGCAAATAATCTACAGGTAGCTCAACTGATCCATATCAATACCAGTCGGAAGCTTCCCCAAGACGCTGGCTGCATTGCCCCACTGTATGGCAATCCTGATGCGCTGTGCCAGATACTCACCAGTTCTCGGGTCACGCGTCGCTTCGACCAGACGATCAGATAATTTTTTAAAACCCGAAGTGCCTCGGTACCCCACGGACCTAGGGCTCTATCGACTCCAAGAGGAGCAAATGTGTAGACTCAGTCGAGACCTGCCGCGGTTGACGGACTTATGCTACATACAAAGCTCGTGCGAAGCTGCGGGCAACAGTAAGTCTAAAAAAAAAACACGCCAAAACTACAGGACGATTTTGAACATTTTACTTAGATGTAGATTTCAATGTATTTACTTAAACTAAAACTCTTATTCTTTCGTTTTCACCAAAAGTTCGTCGAAAAAGCGGCTTCTAAAAAAACGATTAAGCCTTAGGGGTGTGGTCGACACTCTACCAGGAACTCTATCTTTACATCTCTGGTTGAAATTCGGACATAGAAACAGTTTTTTCGACCAGACTATTTTAGTATTCCTTTGTTCTAACTTAGAACTTCTAAGTGACGCATTTCTTAAATAAAACTTCGATTTACTGGAGAAATTTCAATACCTAGTGTAGTACTTAGTACGATTAAGCCTTAGGGTTGTGGTCGATACTCTACCAGGAACTCTATCTTTAAATTATTTATTTATCTAAAATTGAAGTAATTTCAATATCTCGTGATACTCTCGTGAATGGGTACATCTGAATCGACTAAAACGATGGCTTGTCGAGCAGAATTTCGATTCTGTAAACGAATTATTAGGACTTTAATTTTATTAATTGTATTTCCATTTGTGAATAATTTGTTGACAATTTATTTGATTTTAAGTACCTAATTTTATTTTTGTAATTTGTAAATGGTTTTGTCAATACGATTTCGTACTTAACTACCTTTTAAAAATTGACTTGTAAAGTAGTTTTATCAATCAAATATATAATATTTCTGTATTTCGTCTAGCAGAACTCTTGGTCGAGTTATCCTATAACCATGGCTGTGTAACGTCTGAAACGTCGGGACATCAAAGGTCAAACACCTGTCATATTAGCCCTCACACATCCACTGCTGGACATAGGCCTATAAAAACTACTAGTTCAATTACAAGAGGTTCCGCCGGTCGTGAATAACTAATCAGTGATCTCACTAATATTATAAAGTTTGTATTTATGTGTATGACTGAAGTGAAGAAGAAATCAGTGTTCACTTTATTTCCTAGTTTCCCTCATGTCATTTGCATTTTTCTGACTTGCCCAAGAGTTCAAGAGGAAATAAAACACTTTGATATATGATATCTTTGTTATTTCTACTTGCACACTCAATCGGCTGAACGGATTTGCATGAAATTTGGTGGTTGAAAGTTGCTATCCTTGACTAAAATATGGGCTACTTTTAACCCGGTTAAAAACATGTATGGGATGAATAAATAATTCAAACATATTCAGCAAAGCGGGTTACACCGCGTGGTGCAGCTAGTACATTTAATAAAGTTTAGTTAGATACTTAATTAAAATTTCAGTTAAAGCTTGATATAAAAAGTGAAAGCTAAGTTATATTAATTAGTTACCTGCCATAAAAGTGGTTGCGCTAACTTCAAAGTTTAACATAAACTTACTACTTTCTTAATGGGTTATAAACTTGAAATAAAACTGTGTATGTAGCAAACTTCTATCGAAGGGATGTAGTAATTTTAACCTACTTTTTAAACGAGTTCTAAAAAGAGGAGGTTTTTCGGTTTTAAATACCTATGTTTTTTTAATGTGTGTTCGTTGATTCCTCCGTCATCTATGAACCAATTTTGATGATTCTTTTGAAGTTGTATATTAGATGATCCCGAGGTGATCTGATAAATTTTATTAGGGTTTTATTCCCTCGAGGGATTAGTACTTATCTCACAAAACTTAAAAAAAGTTTAAAACTAAGCGATTCGAAGTCTGTTTTTAGTTTTTTCAATGCAATGAAATTATTTTATTAACAATTAAATTATTATAAATTAGTAGAAACAAATTAGAACTAGTATTTACAATTGAAAGATTTGAGCTTACTGCATCCATCCAAACTTTAGCATCCGACTATCTTACTAATATTATAAAGCCGAAAGTTTGTGAAATCTGAATTTTTGTTACCTAGGATCACCAAAACTACTGAACAGATCAAGATGAAATTGGGCGTACATTTCGAACATAGCTTAACTTAGATAATAGACTACTTAATAAAATTAAAAAGCCATTTATTAGCTACTAAATATTACAATAAAATGTCAATAAACTTTAATTAATTCATAGGTATTTTAGGTAATTTTGTATTGTATTAAATATTAATATAATTGGTATCTTATTAGTAGAAATTGCCTGTTTGGCGTAGGCCTCCCCCATTTCTCTCCATGCTTTTCTGTCTCTGGCTTGTCTCATCCATTCTGGTCCGATTTCAATAGACTTCCTATTTATGCATGCGCATGCGTATTTTCGGTATAATAGACTACTTATTATACCGAAAATACGCGTGCGAAGCCGCGGGAAGAAGCTAGTTTATAATATTTATAGACAGAGAGACTTTACAACTATTCTTATACCTAAAAATTGGCAAGGACAAGACTTTTCTTCCTGAAAAAGTATACGAAGCCGCGGGAACATGCAAGTGGTCCTTATTAGCAATAATACGTCCAGTGTTGAACGTGCCCAAGTTAGTTATTGCCATAACCGCCACGCTTGGCAGGCGGATAGCTGTTCGCAGTGGAGGTGTTAAAAATACTCAGAAGGGTACGGGTCTTCCGGTAGGTTCCCTAAAAAAACAATTTTTAGGTCAAAGTAAGCACGTCGCCTGTGCCCACCAGTGGTGCATTTTGAGGTTCTCACCGTACGTGCATGTCCCACATATGGGACACGAGCCCTAATATGTTCAAATGCCTGTAAACATGTACACGCGTCAGCTAATCCACTTTTCGGCATACACGTGTAGCCAAAAAATTAATTAACAAGAAAACCGGAGGACTTTTCATTTAGGGTTGTCAATAGTATCCCACCATCAAAAGTGCGGTCCACTTCAAAATCATAGCTGCACAGGGAACGTGTTAAAGTTTGTAGTGTAAGTATTATTTTCTTTTTGTTTTTTCGGGTGCCAACGTCTCTTTTGTTCTCACATGTCCAGTCCATCCCAAGGTTGCCTGGAAGAGATCGCTAATAGCGATAAGGCCGCTTTGTACTTCGTCTACTCTTAGCATTTATTTCTGTATTGTTATCTTTGTGTGGTACAATAAAGTATTATCTATCTATCTTCCCTCAGTCGGCACTTACGACATCCACGGACTGAGATGGAGGTGTCGATTCTTACGATACGACCACCACAGCAGCGTAGAGCAAGTGTTCGGAAATAAAGAAATCCTCATTGATTTCCTGATTGGTCAAAAGATGTTACATGCTCAAAAAATACTTACGTCGTTTTAAAAAATTCTCAGATAAAAAGTTGCCGGTCTGTACCGCGCAACCTTTTTAACCTTTTTACTGACGAAAGGGGTATATTGTTTTTTTAGCTTTTAATCCTAAGTTTCGGTAGGCGTTTTTGGGAGGCGGGGAACTTCAACTGATGCGCTCTGAATGTGGCTCTACCTCGAAATGTTTTTAAACTTACGCGATAAGAACATATTATACAATATATCTATTATAATTCCTTAAAATTTTGCTTTTACTTTTATAAAAATTTTTGGTTCTTAACTAATGTAGTAACTATACCTAAACAGTTGGAGCTTCTACACCACAAGTGACTAAATTTAGAGAGCGAGGAGTTGAACCAAATGGTGTTATAGGTATAAAACACAATATTATTGTAGTTATTATGTAGATTGTGTACAACAGTCTGCAGTTAGCTCAACTGTTTCAATTGTAAATACTAGTTCTAATTTGTTCAAACTAAGTCCATATATAATTATTATGTTATACGTAAGACCTCCAGAATTAAATGATTTTATAATTATAATATAACTATGTAGCGGGTATTTATCATGTTTATTTACGTATTTTTAAGGGGTTGACGAATATTATAACACGAAATGTATAACGAATATTAGGTTTATTGGATAGGGAGGGATAGTCAATTTTAATGTGATTTAAGAAAAAAAATATAGAGAAATTGGTGGAAAATTGTGTTATTATAAACAAAAACAGTTGTCTTATGATATGGAAATTGATATAAGTGTAAATACTATTTGTAATCTGTCAAAATGGCTTTTTCTGTCCTAATTATTAGACTATTACAAATAATACGAGAAAACGGTTTAATTTGTTACGCGACAAAAATGACCATACGGTACCCTACTATGTCAACAAACCATCGACATTATCGATAACAAGCCCATCACTATCCATCGAGACGTCCCTTCACTAGCTAGGGGTGTGTCAGTACCTCGGGCAAGCATTGTTTTGTCTGTTCAACTGACGGATGCCGACGTATGTATGTATGTATGTATGAGTATGTATGGGAAATTCTCAGAAAGACGAGTGTGATTTTCTGCTTAAAACGGTTTCATGAAAGTTTTTATAATTTAGTTTGAGGATGTGCTTATTGAAATACTTTATTTAATACGGTAACGCATGTATTTACCAAAATAAGACAGTTTTTCTTAAAAAATCCGGTAGGTATGTCAAAACCACTTCCAAAAACGCTGAACAGAAAGGATATGTAACGTAACCATTATTTATGTATAAATAGGTACTACGAAGCGTATACGAGTTTTAGAAAATTATAATGTTAAGTTATTTATAGACATGATCTAGACTTTATTGTAAAATATATTTTGTAGATTGCAAATATTTACATTTGGGTCTCTTCAAGACGAGAGTGAGTGTTCTTGTCTTCTACCTTCGTGATAAAACGTCGGCCACATCGTCACTTACCATCAGATGAGATAGTGGTCAAACGAAGATCTTAATTTTTTTTTTAATTTGTTTATTTTTTTTTACTCAGAACACAGCCCTAGGTGTATATCAGTGGTCATAAATTCTGCTGTAGTTAGGGTTCCTATAGTTTATTGCTCTGCAAACAAAACGTACCTACTTACGATCTTAAACTGAAATATAAACTATTTATTTGATAAAAACAAAAGTTTCAGAGTGAACTGCTGAATATTTTAAACTTTTGGGATTTATAAATTCTTATGATTTTGGTAGGTATCTAAAATGATAAAGTTATCAATAATCGCTTCGGCCGTATCGATTTGCATACAAAAATAGACAAGACCGTACAAAATAAAGTCTTTTGATATCGAATGTTGATGAAGACAAACCATCACAATAAAAATTGATTGATTTTTCTCATCATCTGTACCTACTAAAAACGCGCCGCACTCAATTCGAAATTCAAAAATTCTCCACGCTTCGTTCAGAAACTTGAAAGATTCAAAGGAGGTTGTATTGTAGGGGTCACTGCAAACGAGACACCAGTAATATTTTCAGAACTATATATAATCAACAATAAATAATCTAGAAAAATCATTTTTCTGTCGTCAACACTATTTGGTAGATTGACCGTAAGGGCTGATTCGGTTACTTGAGCCGGTTGAGTAGAGTACCTACCTACTCAACATAATGACTAAATCCTTCAACATAATTAATAAAACGCGCACATTACGAAAAAAAACATGTAGTTTACTTAGACCCAGTAAACGTTAATTCTCACATCGAATAGGTACTTACTTAACAATTAATTTAATGTAGAAAAATCACTTTTCTGTCGCTACACTATTTGGTAGAACGTAAGGGCTGATTCAGTAGACTAGAGTACCTACGCTCTTCTCAACGTAATGACTAAATTCATTAAAATATTCAAAAAACCTGCATATATTTCGAAAAAAATAATGCAGTTTACTTAGACTCAGTAAACAGTTTCCAAATCGAATAGGTAGGTACTTACTTAACAATTATCAATATCTAGGAGGCTTACTTACCTACTCAAGTTGATAGTAGGTGGCCCGTTTGCACCGTCCTAAGTAAAATATTAATATTCGAAGCGAGTCTACCGCCAAAAACCGACCGTTGGGTGTCGGTACAGATCAGATGCGCGATACAAAACCTGCAATTACGACTTACCACTGACTATTATCAAGTAGCGAGTAGCTTTCATATATTTTACAAAATGGATGGCCGTACGTACGGATATTTATATTGTAGATTTATGACGTTGTGTGTACAATGATTTAGTGTGTTGGTGTTTCCGAACGGGGTTTTTGAATTTGGAATTTTGGAGGGTGTATTGTTTACACGCTCTTTATTGAATTTGGAATATCTTATAGTAAAATTTGCTAGTGCAAGGTGTCATATAGCCATAGCCTGCCATCAAAAAATTAGCTAGTTTATCAAATTTACGTGTTTTTGAATGTCACATTTGGCCATCCTAGGAACACGTAATTTTTTTTACAATTTTTAGATTCATATTCTCAAAATATCTTCTATAAGACCGTCCATTTTTATTGTATTGAAACCCTGGCTTAGTTTTATTTAATAAAAAATAAAATAAATAAGTCATTGGCCACCAATAAGGTTTCTAAAACGAAACTAAGACCACAATTTCTAACATAAAACCTCTTTTTCAGAAAAATGCGGCCTCTCCGACGACCCAGGCCTGCGAGTGAACGGCAAAGGCAAGAAGATGAGGAAACCCCGCACGATATACTCCAGCCTTCAGCTGCAGCAGTTGAACAGAAGGTTCCAGAGGACGCAGTACTTGGCTCTGCCTGAACGGGCGGAGCTGGCGGCGAGTCTAGGGTTGACGCAGACGCAGGTAGGTGGATTTTGCTATGAACCCTGCATGAACCTTCCATGAACCCCAAAGACCCCATGGTCCTAAAATTGACAACATTTTGGTGTAAACAGCGAGATTCTATCAAGTTAGATAATAGAATAGGTATTCAATTCCTCGCGAATCGTCGCGGTCGATCGGTCGCGAGGTATTGTAGAATCCCTCATGAAGTCTTTATTTTATATATTTATTTATTAAAAAGATCAACGTAGCTTTTTATGAAACCGTATTTCGAGGCCCTTATACACTTAGACCATAGAGTCCAAAATTGCACCCCAAGAGGGACTTGCACCCCATGGGGTCCTTGTTGTAGATGATAGAATTTCAAAGTAAGCATCCAAGAACACCTCATAAGTATTTAAAATAACCCTAGACAGTTATCATGAACCCCGTGAGGTCCATGGCTTAACCCTAGAAAGACCTGTCTATAAAATCTTAGCTCTTAAAAGGTCGCCTTTAGGATGTTTTTCTAAAACCGTCTTAATATTAATCATTTCACAAGTCACAATTCAATATTTTACAAGTAATTAATAATTTTCTAACACTAAAGCTAAGAAAAAATACGGTGGTACCAATAAAATAAATAAAAAAATAGATTGTTAGTACTAATTAGCTTGTTGAGCCTTATCATTTAGAAATAATTAAGCAGGTAATTAACAATTTTTTCCTAGAGATTTAGACATTTAAAAAGACACTTAAAACATTTCCAATCGTTCATTAAAAGACTTTTCTTTTTAGCACCCGAATATTAAAAAAAAAACATAGTAATTATGTCACATACCCCATTATTAGCCACGACAGTGTGTCCGCCATTTTTATTTTTTATCTACCAATCTGTGCTACAGCACTACCGACTTTAAATCTATCGCGATAAGGTAGTAAATGTTATGGATAAGCATTGTCGGCGATACCAAAGACTGTAATTAAAACACAGTAAGTAGCTTTTTTATCTTGCTGATAGTATGTCGCTTCTAGGTGGTTATTTTTGTTGTCTGTTTTATTTTTTTATTAAGTACCTACAGTTTATTTTTAGAGCTCTTTTGGCTTAGCGGTTAAAAGGCACATTTAGTTTTTTTATCTCAATTTTTCCCCAGAAATATTTGACGTAATACCAACAAAAAATTTTAAGAAAAACTGGATTACATAGGGATTCTGAATCGACTTTCGGTTTAACTTGTGCATAACAAGTTAAACCGAAAGTCGATTCAGAATCCCGATGTATTCGTGGGTGGGTAGCTCATACAATTTTCATGACGATCGGAAAAAAACGGGTTTTACTATTTCCTAGGTTCTACAAGTAATTTTTTTTATTTATTTTAGATAGCAGATAAGAAGTTTTGCGCACATTGTAAGCCATTTCCTATGAACCCACGATTAAAAAATTTACGAATGAATTATCGTTTTGGAGTCTATTTTTTTTTGATGCAATGTGTCTTTTAGCAAATATTCATAGCTAATTAGCTGCTGCCCGCTGCTTAGCACGCGTTTTTCAAGAAGGCTATGTCCTTTCGCGAGATACCATTTACCTCCCTGCTAAATTTCATTAAGATCCGTTCAGCCGTTTAGGAGTAAAAAGGTAAACAGACAGACAGATATATAGGCAGACAGAGTTACTTTTGAATTTATTATATTAGTATGGATGGGTTACAATGTGAAACTTGCGCAATTTTTTTTTCTGCTACTCAAATTACTTGTTACCTTAGGAAATAGTAAAAACCCGTTTTTTTTCGAACCTCGCTAACCGTCTAAGAGACTTCACTCCGTAGAAAATCCTACAATTCCTAGTAGCTGCAAGGGTTGGTGGCGAATTGTGAACGCCGCTGCTTCGAGGCTGAACACACAAAGTGGCGATCACAATAGGCCTATCATGGCCGCAGTGATACGAAAGCCACCAAATTAAAAAAAATCGTCTTAATCTTCATTTGATAACGAATATAAACAAAAAAAATTAAGAATGAGCGGCGAAAAATCTATGAGCGATATACTCACGAATACACCTGAATAGACTGGTCTAAATGAGGTCATGTTATGATAGAAAAGCTCATAATGCCACAGTATATAAATAAGCAGTACATCAACTGTGTCTGTAACTGATTGATTCGTTATAATGTCACCGTGCGGAATGAATAATCCTAGCGACGGACGGAGCATAGACTTGAGAAGGCTTAGAGGTGTCTTGGATTTTTTTTAAACAATGTTTGGAAATCTTACATTTAGTATGAACATAACAAGGAGACTTTTAACTAAAGGCTTATCTATCATAAGTTTCCAACAAAACTTTAGCGTCACCACGTGACACGTGACGGTGTAATTTCTTTGAGTGTTTAGTTAAGGTGCGCCGAAGGATGTTTTCACTACAAAAATGGCAGTTTGGAAACGAATATGCGGAATTTTATCCATTGTAGGGTTTATTTTTTATTTTTTTTATATACATCATACTAAAGGGACTTTGTCGCTTAGCGACCACATCGCCCTCATTCTAGGGTTATTAACGTTATGTTTCCGGATTCAAAAGTTTTAACCAGTATTTTGTTCACCAGTTCGATTCATTCAGTTGGTTTGGCTTGAAGTAGAACAATTATGTTGTTAGAAACATTTATCCAATTTTTTTCCGTTTGTTAGAGCTATTAGAGACATAATAAAAATTAACCATTATTAACATTGTTTTATATATATTATATAATCGTTATATATAATCGTTAATAAAGGAAAAGGTTAAATGCGAATGTACTTTTATGTGCAAATTTTATCGTTATTGGTAAAATGTAATTAGATTTAATTAATATGTTTAATCAAACCATTACAGTCATTTACGGCGAAGCGGTCAAACATTCCGACCTCTCTATTTCTTCTAAGCTCTACATACGAGTTGCAGTGTAAAAACTGAGACTGAGTTAATTTCATTATAATTTAATATTTCTCAGTTATTGCGTTACTGTCTGTATCACTTTGATCGGCCGCATCGATATAGGGAGGAAGGATGTCGATGGAACATATCGATGATTTTGTCGATAACTTTCCTTTTCTAAATTTATACAACATCTATACTTACTTCCTTACGAATATTATAAATCTGATACCAATTGCTGAGCTGCTGAACGGTTTGTTTTTGTCCGAAGCCGCGGGAATCACTTGGTTATTTATAAATAAATAATACTGGACAATCCACACAGCATCAACTAGAAAAACAGAAAATAGCGTAACAAAAACTTGATCTCTTTAGTATTTCACTTCTTCGTAATTAATTAAGCTGAGATATATATAAGATACAGTCAATGACAGAATAGCTAATTCCATATTTAACATAGACGAAAACTTTTTGGTCACTTTTTGTTTTTGGTCACTCATTGTTCAACATCAGTGAAACGAATTGTTGGGAGATCATCATAGAAAGACATTGGAAATGGAACTTTTTTCATTGATTGTGATTTCCGTGAGTAAATTTAATACAAACAGATTGATTGAGCTATACAAAGACGATGTAATTTTGTTGCTGCAATTATCGCAAAAAACGAACGAAGCCGCGGTAAAAAGCCTAGTCACGTCGTAAATTATAACATTTGTCTTGAGGTGATGTTTATTAGCCATTGTTTCCTATGTGAGAGTTGTAATCAGCCTTAAGTGTGATCAATTGATCAGTAGCGCGTATGAACAAACTGATCCATTCAAATCAAAGTAGGCAAGCGCACTGCGTGTCCGTGAACTTATGCTGGTAACCAGTAACATGATTAATTTTTTTTATTCATAACTAAACCAATTTTGCCCTGTACCGATCATCGATATTATCGAAAAACAGGATGACAAATTCACAAAATGATTTTAAGTTTAGCAAAAGTAGGGTATTTAAAAATGAACATTTGATAATTTGGATATCCAAAAAAACTTTTTTTTTTCAATACACGGAGAAAATGATCACGACTTTGAATTCAACTCTTTTTTAGGCTGCCGTAGTAAGCAATCTCAGATTTATAAAACTATAAGGGTTCCTTATAGTTTTATTACTCCGAGATTGCAAACACAGTTTCTTAGTAGGTTCGTTATTTGTTTTTTTTACCTCCTTATGCAATAGGATTAAGCTTATAAGGTCAAGAGGGATGCGCTTTTTACAATTTGCAATGTATCGATAAAAAGTGCATAAAAAGCCTTCATGATTGATTGGTTGCGATCGTTGCGACACGGTGAGCATAGTAAGTCGATGTTTTTTACATACTATCGTTTTTTTCTTTTAGTAATCTTTCTAATCTACACCGTTTGACAGTGTTTTTTTTTATATATTCGTGTCATGGAAATTTTAATAGAAAGGTTGATGTGAATAAATCTAATATTGACTTGGTTTTTTTACCGTCTCTAACCAAAACAATAAAATTGTGAATATTTTAAGATATACTTCTAAAACATAAAAATCAAGTTCTTTTTCTTGTTTTACCGATATCAAAAGTTATTCTGCTTACAAAACTTTCAAAAATCGAACATACAAGTTTTATAACCATGTCATCGATTCCCACGTCCCGCCGGAATCGGTCACGCCTCTAGCCTTCCAAATTTAAAATAAAATTCTAATCAAGCTTTACAATTTCATTTCTGTTTTCTTTTATTTCGAGTCAAAGTTGAAGTTGTGTAACATAACGGGACGTTCTTTTTTGAATTTTGTTATAAATTGGATCAAGTTTCTTTAATTTTTTATACACAGACACGAGGATTCGTTCGAAAATTTCGAGTCGGCAATATAAATATGCACTACTAAACGACACTACTTTCCCGCTCTTTCTAGGTATGCCAAGTTCGTATTCGTAGCCAAGTTAAGAAGTCGTTCAACGACATCAAGACTTCCTACTCCTTTCCAATAAAACACCAACGGTACAGCACAATCGTCATTCGTCACACAGCAATACGAATTAAAGCACGGTAGTCAACATCATCCATCATCATTTTATTCTACCACAAAGTTATGGCTTCACTTGACATTGGCGCTAGTGTCGAGTTTTTATAACCAGTAGAACACAACATCGAAGAAACCGCTTTAGTTTCGATTTTCTCCACCTGACGGCTAAAGTCGGTGGCGTTTTAAATTAGATTTGTTACCTTTGGTGAACTATTTGTGCTTTTTGTTTCGGTTTTCATTCATTCGAACAGTTCTCTTTATTTTATTGTTAATAAGATTTTTTGTGTTTCATTCATTTTAATATACAGACGTGACGAATCATTTTTGTCGTAACGTGGCGTGGATACGTATTATCTTTATTTGTTAAATAAAGATAATTTGGAAAATACGTATGTATATACTTAAGATAGTCATGATTCATAACTCTACCAGGTTTTCTTAAAATCTAAAACCTGTAAAATTACCATGACAAAATTTTGCATATATGTATGTCTAGCCCTGGAAAAAGCATAGGCTAGTTTTACCACATAAAATGTTTCCATGGGAAAGAAATAAACTTTAATCGTTTTCAAAGAAATATTCAGTGTAAATCCACATGCTAAAACTATGTAGTTACCAACAAAATTGTCGTTCTGTTTATTCCATTGCGCCTGGTATCCAAATAACACACTGAAAATGGATTCAACCAATCAAGATGAAGATTCAAACAAAGAAAACAAACTCGTGGACGGAGTATACCTATCAAATTTCAGCTCATGTGGTTCCCTATTAGTTACACGTTCGAACCAACCAACAATTCTTACATAAAAAGTAGGTACCTAGTATATTCTACTGAAACCCAACACTATCTAAGCACATAAACCAGCCAACCAATGACGCCAGACCAAGGTTCCACAAGTCACCATCTCAAATGTTAAGAAGAATGACTTTCCATTTTCGAAATAACGGCTCTGATTGGCTGTCAAACTCTAACCGTCAACCAATGACCGCTGATCAAATGTCATGACTTGCAATTAGAACAATAGTACTGTGAAAAAATCGGCTTCTGTTAAAGTGGCATTGCTTCTAGTTTTTGTTCTTTCGGCCGTTCTTTGTGAGTCACTGACGCCTGTCGGTTGTGTCGATGATTTTGATTTTTATCGATAACAGTGCACCGCTCTAATTAGAACGTTCTCATTTTTTACATTGCAACACATAATATTAAAATGCTGGAAATATCATTACTCATAACTAGATAACCTAATCAACATCTTGACCTGAAATTATCTAGAGCTTAAATATGGTAAGGGCTTACCAAATAGACATCCTACTAATATTATCAAGCTGAAAGTTTGCGAAATCTGAATTTTTGTTACCTAGGATCACCAAGACTACTGAACAGATCAAGATGAAATATGGCGTACGTTTAGAGCAAAGCATAACTTAGATAATAGGCTAGGTACTTATTATACCAAAAATACGCGAGCGTAGCCGCGGGCAGGAGCTAGTTATTTCTAAATAAGTCTTGTGAAGTAAAGACGCATGCAAACGTCATAACAGGTTTACCTATCTGCTTTATAATACACTAACTGCATTCATACTACCCGTTGTCCTATTACCCGTTTTCCCGTAGGAATGAAGCATTTTCCCGCGGTAAAAAGTAGCCTATGTTCATCAGGAATAATGTGAGCTTCTAATGATAAAATAATTTTTCAAATCGGTCCAGTAGTTTCGTAGCCTATTCAATACAAACAATCAAATCTTTCCTCTTTATAATATGAGCATAGATAACTCATTCTAAGTGGTAAATATCAACGTACACATAAAGTCGACATAAAAACAATTCGATATGTCATGAGGGTGATTATGAAATGCAAATATTTTTACGACAGATAATTTCTATTGTTAGTACGTATTTGGCTTGATTAATGAAAAACTAGTTATGCCATCTAATTATATACTTTTGACTTTGTTGCTATTATGACTGGCTGGGAAAAATAAGGATATTATGTACAGTCGCGTTCTAAGATGGCCCTAATTCCATTAAAGTAATTACTTCACTATTTTATTTTCGAATTTTAGGAAAACTTATAGCTAGAAAATTACAAAATATGAAATATTAATACAAATAGGTACATGAAAATCACATGTACTTAACTGAGGGATATTAATGAAGCTTCCACTGGAAGCAATATTCGTTATAGTTTTACAATATTTCAGAGGTAATGGACGGCTAAAAAAATTTTTATTCAACTTACTTGGTTATAACAATGGTAAAAAAAAGCCTTTATTCCTTAACCTATTTCCCGTATTGATTTAAATATATATATAACCCTTATTGATTTACAAGATTATATTTCGTCAATAGTTAGTTTAGGACCCCTCTCGGGTAAAAGCCTCCAGTTCTGTCCAGTGTTTGCAGTCTTTTGCGACGTGTCTGCCCGGTTTTGCGTTTTCAGGTAGAGATAAACCATTCTAAAAATGCACGCCGATTGTATGTCGTTAAGTGGAGTCATGCATTTTTAGAATGGTTTATCTCTACCTACTAGGTACCCACTTGGTACATAGACGTTTATGACAGTTAAGTAGAGATAAACCATTCTAAAAATGCACGCCCCCTTCCCAAAACGGCGTAGGTACCTATACTCGGCGTGCATTTTTAGAATGGTTTATCTCTACTTCCTAATTTCGTCTGACCATCTTGCTATAACAAAGGTATCGTCTCAAAATAATACATATTGGCATATTATCTTTTGTAAAAGAAACTATAAATGAAGGGACATGTGTCACAAGTGTCCCCATAACGCCGATCGAGTAGGTACCTGACTTAAAATTTTAATTAAAAAAGATGGGAAGCATTTCGTCCTAGAAACCCTATAAATTTCCCCCGCAGATGGTATCATCGAAAGAATTAGGAACGATGCATTGTGTTCGATTACTCCCAATTGTGACAATTGAAACCGATTTTCCAATTTGACTCACTTCTGTTTTATATTTTTCTGTTTATTTGTGGTGTGACTAACTGCCTATGTGGGGACTTACTATACAAAATTCGATATTTATTTATTTATAAAAAGTACTTACACTATTTCTACAAGGTCACCAATCAAAGCATAAAATAGCATTTGTCAGACCTAGATAACATAATCATAGATAGTATTATAATATTATTAAGATAATATGATATAATATATATAAAGAGTGGAATGAGTTTCCTGCGTCTGTTTTCCCGTTAGAATATATTATAATCTTCTTCAGTCTTCAAGTCCAGTGTAAATAAGTTCCTTCTGGGAAAGCGTGCTTTATTTTAAACCATATCTTCACTTACTTTAAGTGAGTTGGTGGCAAACGTTAGACCATTATCAATAAAAAAACGCAAATATAAAATTCTTCAATTAATAACTTCATATTTCAGGTGGAAAGGGAGGCCGTTCCCTGCAGTGGGATCATACGGGCTCTATAACTTCATACATATATAATGTTAGATAGGTATATAATGTTTGTGAACAAACCACAGCGAATAAACCTAAATCAACATACTTGGAGTTAGGTTACAGACTTAATTGTCAGCATTATTTATCACTCGCGGGTTTCGTAAGGGGCGACTGAGAGATATCCACCGGGAGCGGGCAGCAGGGCCCCTGCAGAACAATTCTACCACCGAACTGCGATCCCCAACCCACATGCCCAGCGTGTCGATTATGGGCATTAACCCTCATGAGATAAAAGTTAATAAGGCGCTTATAAGGGTGAGGCCTGCGTCCAGCAGTGGACCAATACAGGCTGTTGAGGTGAGGTTTATCACCCATCAGAAAGAAGACCTTTCAAAAGCATCTCGGTTCTGCTGGTCTATTGTCACTCAGACTATTATCGCCACTCATTGGCTGTATTATCGTAACGAATAAAATAAAACGTCAAGTGCGAGTCAGACTCGCGCACTAAGGGTTCCGTGTAATTGTAAGACTTGCCAAATATCATGATTCTAGGTCAACGGGAAGTACCCCATAGGTTTTGTGTGTATGTGGTTCCCTTGGAAATTTCAAAATATTCGGACATATAACTTTTGATTACGTTGACTAAGAAGTTTTATTTATATCCTAACCTCTTGAAGTTTACAGACTTGAGTACTTGATGTTAATTTCAACTCCACGCGTTTCTAGAAAAGGTTGACAGACGAACAGACAGACGGACAACAAAGTGATCCTATAAGGGTTCTTTTTTTCATTTTGAGGTATGGACCCCTAAAAACAAAAGAAAATGAATCAATGAGCTACGAAAATAGTATGAGTGATACACTCACAAATACATCTGAATAGAACAGAAGAACTGAGATACTCGTTTCAAGGTTTTTTCTATCCCACGGTAACTGTTTTGTGGGACAAAAAGTAGCTTATGTTTGATTCCAGGCTTAGAGCTACATCTATGCAAAATTTCAGTCCGATTCGTTAAGTCGTTTTGGGGTGAAGAGGTAACAAACATCCATCCATCTATCCATCCATGTATGTGATAGGTCTTCTGTTCGAGGCCAAAATTCACCTTGGTTTGCTCAGCCACAGGAGAAGGTTTGTAAGTATTTTTACTTACGTGGAAATTATTAGTAGGTACAGTGTACAGTGGCGTTCAAAGATAACCCCCCTTATATTGAACCTGCATAGACTTGCATAGGGTTCCGCTTAGTGCGTGCTGTGCTAGTGTTATGGGTACTAGATAACTGATATACTTAATACAATACACTACATAGATATATATTTTTTTTTGTTTTGTATTGAAAACACCCAGACCAACGGAACAAATTTCTGCAGATCGTACACAAATTTGTTCCGAGGCGGGAATCGAACCTGCAACCTCCTGCGTCGCAGGCGGACCTTCGCCCCCTGCGCCACGGAGGTCGTCAAAGTTTCCATAGGAACAACAGTAAAATATAAAATATTTTTACAACGTAAGAAAAACTCGTTTATCCTGTGTGCTAGGATTATAGATTGTGTTTTATCTAGACAAGTACCACGTGGGCAAAACCACAGACAATAGCTAGTTCTTCAAATTCCTTCTAAAATGAGATCACTAGGAAACGTCAGTTATATCGATGTTTTCCGTCACTATTATGATTTATCTTGACGTGTCGATGGATGAACTGTTTTTAGTGAAACGACGTTTGAAGCGTCATTTGAATAAACAAGTTACGCGGTGTGTGCTGATGATCGGAAAAGTGTTTTTGAGTTAATTTCATACATATTTTATTAAAAAGGGAAACTGTAGTTTTAATTATTGCTTACAGCCTGGCTGACAGTAGTAGAAGCTTAAAGGAAGTAGAAATCAGAAATTCAGAAATTAATACATTTTGATTCCTTAGGTTTTATTTATTTTATTTTAGAATTTTAGGAAAACATACCGCTAGATAAATTATAAAATATGAAACATTAATACAAATACCTACATGAAAATCCATGTACCTACTTAACTGAGGGCTATTAATGATGTTTCTACTGGTAACAAAAATCATTATGGTTAACATTATTTCAGTGGTAATGGACGAGTAAAAAATATATCTTTATTGAACTTATTTGACATACAAAAAACAGAACTAAGCTGTTGCCTTTTCTCTGGTAGGTTCTCTTAGTCGGCTCTTACGACATCCACGGACTGTTGGAATAGACGGTTCTAACGCTGCGACCGCTATGGCTGTTTTATATTTGAATATTGTTATTACGAGTAAAATAAAACACTTTTGTATCCACCAGTACTTACCCGATCAGTTTCCAGTAGTAACTAACGAGGTACAGCAGGTGGCGCTATCCATACATTATTTCATGCACATTGCAAATAAAGTCTTATTTCAGTAACCCGTAGGGTTAATTTCAAAAAAGAGCAGTAAGTCGGTAGCGTCAGATGTTAATTTTATCGATAATTTTATGGTTGTGATGTCGCATCACTAATCTTTTGAATTTCGAAGCAGGAACGCGCCAGTTTAACTAAAATTTAAATTTCGAAGCGTGCTTCTTTCTTTTGTTTATTTATTTTGCCAAAATAGTTCTTCATTTCCATTACATTTGATGTGAATCATTTATATCATAGCCTTTATACCCTCAGAGGGTATATATTTTGCCGCCGGATCGTAAAATCAGCTCGTTTGTAGAATTTCTATTCCGCTTACAGAACGAACGTTGATTTGTTGGGAATATTTTTTTTATTCGATAAAGAAATTCGTTTACGAATAAACTGAAGTTTCGGATTCGGTTTCGTGCAAACGGTAATCTTATGCGCGCGACATAAGAGTTTGTTTTGCAGGGCAACGAAAACGAAACTTTGATTTTCCTTTTCTGAGTAGGTCCCTGGTCTGGGGGACCAGAATTATGTGGGATTCGACGCCCTGAAAAGGACGTAATAGGTACCCACTAATAGCCCCTCCCTCTTCTTTTTCGTCGAATGTTGGGAATACCTAATAAGCTAAATCATTTGACGAGATGGCTAAATGAATTTTAGTCGTATTGAATGTTGATAGCTCTGCAATCGTCTTAGGCAGCTGAATGGCACCCTTAAAAAAATTGTACAGTCGGCAAGAAAATGGTTAGTTTACACAAAAACTTTTATTGTGTAAACCAGGGATGCCCAAACTATTTTGGGCGAGTGACCCCTTTTCCAAAATGAACTGTTACCTCAGACCCCCATGACCAAATTACCTACTTTTAAGATCAACCCGCTTATTCATAATGGTCCGCTAACTTAAAACAGCTGCTACAAAGTGTTATTTTTCATTCTGACTCAGGTCAATAGAAAAAGACAGAGTGAGAATTAGCAATGCTTTAAGTAAGCAGACTATTATGAATAAGGGGGCTTATCTTTAGGTTTTTCCTATTGTTACAAATTACCTAGCTACTAAGGTACCAATTATAAAACTTTGCACTTGGTTAAGTGAGTAAAGTTGACTTCATTTTCTCATCAAAATTTACCAAAATAAAAAGACATACAATTCAGTAAATATCAAGTTGCAGCCTTAAATCTCCACGTTCGTTGATTTTCAAACGGTTTTTTTGTTTCGTCAAAGTGTTTGTTACCACACTGAAGCTTTTTTCAACAAGGCATGATGATGGAAAAGCGATAAGGTATTTTTCAGCAATGTTCCACAATATAGGATACTGTGTTTCAATGTTGCGTTGCAACCAGAACTTCTGCTTAAGCTCTTCGTCTGTGCTGATGGTAATCAACTCTTCTTGCATTATCACATTGGCTTCTTCTATGGCTGTGGCATTGCACGGATTTATTATCCATTGAGGAATTTCTAAATTTAAAAGATCCTCAAACCTCTTCGTAAAATTCTTGTGTAATGCGTCCAAGTGAGTGACATATGATAAAATGTCATCATCTTGAAGCATTTCTGGTAATTTTGACAAATGCGGAAACTGCGAATATTCTTTTCTGCCTAAATTTTGTTTATAAAGGATTAGTTTACCCACGAAGGCCGATATTATTGATTTTGTTTTTATCAAGTTAAGATCGTTACCCTGCAGCTTCAAATTAACTTTGTTGAATATTCCAAAGATATCGGTCAAGTAATAAATATCTGTTTTACAATTGTTCAGATTTTCTTTCAAATTCGGATCTTTTTCTTGTTTTATGGTTACACTATTAACACGCGTAGGGAGCTCAGCATTTTGTAAATTCTTTTTCAGTCACTTTTAGCTAAGTAATAACTTTGTAATCTCTTGAAATAAATGAGTACATGAGTTATCGTTGAAGCTCCGACGAATTTCAAAACGCAAATGAACTTTCAACCTAAGTGCAAGCTCGTTAAATAGTAAAATATCAGGAACATGTTTGGACTTCAACTTGATCATGAATTCGTTCTAGTTAAACCGCGTAAGCGTCGTAAGCAAAATGCGCATGAAAGGCGTACGCTCGAACTCATTATCTTGCGCAAACTTGTCCTCACTGACTTGCCGAGTTTTTCATCTTGTACGAACTTGAGACTTTACATTACTACAACAATGCTATTTCCTACAAAAATATTAATTATTCTTAGTACACGTAGGTAACAACAACATAAACAATACAGTACTTACCTAATCTTGAAAGTTTTAAATAAGAACTTGTGTTAATTTAACAGGGGTCGATTTTTAGACCTCGTCGACCCCCAAAATCAGTTTTCGTTTATGTCGACCCCTAGGAAACCGATATCGACCCCAAGGGGTCGATATCGACCACTTTGGGAATCCCTGGTGTAAACTTACCATTTTCTTGCTTACTGGACATTTTTTTCAAAATCGGTAAAATATGCAGTTCAAAATGTCTCAAAAAGTTATGGAAGTTCTCCTAGGAACGTTTTCTTCTAACTATGACGGTTAAAATACCTGCTCTTACTTACGTCTCAAAAATCCACCCTGTAACCTATTCCTACATACCTTATCAAAGAATATAAAATCAGTTAAAAACTCTTTATTTCCGTTAATACAATAACTTAGAATGCACTTAAAAAAGGTTAAATTCTTAATCCCTATTTATATATACGTAGGGAACCTAGTAAATTTTAGGTAGGTAATTATTGAACCTAGTAAATTTTAGGTAGGTAATTATTTAAATCAATTTTGCATCAAAACTGAAATAATCTTCACATTAGTTATTAAAAGAGAACTTTTCTAAAGTTCCAGTAATTAATCTAACTGCAGTAATTATTTTAAAACTTTAGAAATTCAAAGTTTCCGAAGTTTTAATTACACGAAACAATTAAAGTTTTGCCTTTCAAGTTATAAGGGACTAAATTATTTATTAAATCGAAAATCAGAACAGAAATTAACTCAGGAATAAGTTAATATTAACATAGAAAATTACTATTAAACAATAATAATAAATGAATAAAATTAAAAATTTATAAAAATCCCTTGACAGATTTTCATGAAACATGGCTAAGAACACTCGGGATAAAATTATCTTTAACACAAAAAAAACTAAACGAAAATCCGTTTGGGAGCTACGATACCACATACAGATACACAGATACACATACAGACACGTTAAACTTATAACACCCCTCTCTTTTTGCGTCGAGGGTTAAAAATAAACTTGAACTAGTATTTACAATTGAAACAATTGAGCTAACTGCAGACTGCTGCAAACAATTTACAGGTAGCTCAATTGATCTATATCAATAACAGTCGTCGCGTCCCCAAGACGCTGGCTGCATTGCTCCGCTGTATGGCAATGCTGATGCGCTGCGTCAGATACTGACCAGCTCTCGGGTCACGCGTCGCTTCGACCAGACGCTTAGATAATTTTTTAAGAACCCGAATAGCCTCGGTACGCCACGGACCTAGGGTCTCGACTCCAAGGGGAGCAAATGTGTATGCTATAGGTAGATTTATAGATAACTCATTATTGTGCAACACAAAATACAATGGTACAGAAGGATAATAACAATGAAGGAATTAAACAAAAGGCGGCCTTATTGCTTCGAGCGATCTATTCCAGGCAACTTTGGGATGGACTATACATAAGAGAACAATATAGACGGTGGCGTAGGTATTGAAGTAGTCCATCCAGTTTAATACTTTCCTCGCCCAAGATGCACATGCCCGTCTTTAGCTAGTACTACCTGCGTCGAGCACCGCTGGCTGGGCAGTGAAAGTGTTAAGACTTTTATATCAGACCATGTGTGCTGTGTGGTGCCGGCTTAGAATTTGCACCACCGCAAGTCTTCCCGCGGGTGTCGTGAGAGGCGACTAAGGGATATCCACCGGGGGCGGGCAGCAGCGCCCCCTGCAGAACAATTCTACCACCGAACTTCGATCCCCAACCCGCATGCCCAGCGTGGGGATTATGGACACTACCCCACTTGAGATAAAAGCGACGCTTATCAGGGAGAGAGGCCTGCGCCCAGCAGTGGACCTATATAGGCTGTTGAGGTGAGGTGATGTAAATCTAGATTCTTGGCTTTCACGTGTATAAAGCCAGTGTATAATATGTATATATAGCCTTATATATTTTCTGTATTTTGATTGAGAATATAAAAGAAAATAGAACATAGTCTCATGAATACATCTGAATTTACCAGCAGAAAAGGGATACATCATTTGATCTAGTTATGAAGAGAAAAATTCACGAAATAAATCGCAAGTTCGGGATTCAAACCCACGACCTTCAGATAGTAATTCCTATTCCTAACCAGCCTGAGATTAATCTAGTACTCAATTTAAACCAGTATTTTGTCGTTTCTGGTTATTAGTAACGGGATATGGCGGGCTATCAGCGTATCAAATCTAGGTGTATTCCTGTTAGCGCCCGACTTTAACGCCTATCATAAATGATGGAGCGCAGAGTTCTTCACACATCACAATTACATTTTGAATGCGAAGGTTTGGATGGATATCCAACAAACATACATCTATCCGTTCATCCAAACGGATAGATGTATGTTTGTTACCCCATCACGCTGAAACAGCTGAATGAATTTGAATGAAATTTGGTACCCGTACAGCTTATTTCCTAGATATTACACATATACATACGCTAGATCCAGGTAAACTTTAGTGTTCTAGTGGGATTATAAAACAGATTAACTACAATAAAAGCTGGTGTTAAAAGCTGTTCCTAAAACTATTACTTGCAGTGTCTCTACTATAAAAATAGGTATTTTTTGTAGAGATAATGGTAAAAGATCAATAAAATGTAAATTCGTCACGCCATTGGCGCCATGAAAATTGATTAGGTTTATTGATTAGTTTCGAAAGACGTTTAGTGTATTGTATAGTTGAACGTACTTTTCTTGAGCTACGTGTATGTATTTTTTACAATTTTTTGTGATTAAAGCCACATTTCCTACTTTTGCCCCCATTTTTACACACACAACTAAAAATTACACATTCATATATAATGTCAACAAAAATGCACATTTATTTGTAACATCTTTAAGCCAAAACAATTATTTCAAGTATGACTTAATACTATTATTTATTTTACTAATTTTTACTAAATTATAATACATGACTTATAGATTTTTTAATGGTTAATAATAGACCTTGGTCTGACCAAAATCTTACTTGATGGAAAGCGAAGATGACACAATGATATTTTTTTTTCATACAACACGTGTAAAACCAGTGTTTTGAAACATAACTTGATAAACAATGACTAAATGACTAATCATAATAATTAATACCATCCATTAATTTAATCGATAATTTATGTTCAATATAAGTCGTAATATCGGATGAACATAAAATCCTGCACTGATTAAATTAGACGACTGTTAAACTAAAACAACTAGGAGTTCAATACTAACCGAGATCTACACTTTAAAATCCTGACTAGTAAAGTTTGCGTATCCCACGCTTAGTGGGGTCGTCACAACATCAATTTCTCTTCCATTCTTCGCTATCAGCCGTCATCTCCGTACTTACGATAATTTTAAATTATTATTTTTATTTCGTTGGGGTGACAAAAAAATATGAATAACTTTTTTTTTTCAATTTAAACACAAACAAATAAACGTTTCAATGATGCAATTTTATTACACTTTTCTTACCCATATCCTCTCACACAATCCATCCATATTTCTTTCCCATAAGTACCTAACGTGTCGAAATATACAACAAAGCTTTGGCCAACGCTTGGGAAGAACGGTCCTGTTTTAAAATTATTGTTTTGTTTATTAACCAATTCAATGAAAAGATTGTATGACGGTCCTATTTCGGAGATCAGTTGCAGTGTTGTAAAAAAAGAACCACCCAAAAGAAAAAAATAATATAATGTATTATATTTTTATTTACCATAAAATTTACTACCATAACTTGCTTTAAAACAACTTTAAGGTATGATTATAAACACAAAAGACTTGAAACAGATCTCACTTCTCTTAATTACTTGCCTAGATAATCAGCATAAAACGAACGGTTGGGTTGCAAGGAGAATAAATCTCCCTAGGACATCCTGCCAGACCCGTTCTTGATTCATTTATATCACTCTGATATGATAGACGTAAATTATAAACAATATTATAAGTTATGTTAATAACGCCCTTGACACACAATGGTAAACCATTCTAATAAGCGTGGTGGATTAAAACACAGAATATTTGCAATTACTCATCAAATTTAGAATTCAATTTATTTTTTTTGTTAATTTTTTTTCAGCTAAAAATTGGGTCATTGGAGCCCAACTAGAATTGACCCATATAAGTTTTTGCTAATCAGCTTGATAAGCGTGGTGATAGTGAATCTATTTTGATTTAGGAGGGTATCTATTTGTATTTCACAGTAGACATTTTAAAAGATTGTATTTTTTTGTTGAGACTTCATTTTTATTTTAACTTAGTTTAAGTCTAAGTTTAACACGTTCAATGCCACCACGATTTTCATTGTCTTGCCGGATGCCGCCGCGTACATTTCACGTTGGACGCATCAGGTGCGTCATCGGCACTAGAATAAACAAATACGTGAACACACAGGGCGAGCCAGCGGCACTGGACGTGTTAAGCAGGCCTTTTTGTCGTTGTTGACCTTGTGTGGTTGGCAGGTAGAAAATGCCATCGGCATTATGCCCACCATTTGTGTACTATTTAAAATTGTGTGCAATAAAGTATAAAATTAATAATGCATTAATAGTGCAAGTATTATTTTCTTTTTTTTTCGGGTGCCACCGTCTGTTTTGTTCTTACATGTACAGTCCATCCCAAGGTGGCCTGGAAGAGATCGCTCATAGCGATAAGGCCCAAAGGCGGCCTTATCGCTATGAGCGATCTCTTCGATACTTCGTCGATACTTCGTCTACTCTGAGCATTTATTTCTGTATTGTTATCAGTCTTTTTATGGTACAATAAAGTATTACCTATCTATCTATCTAATAAATAAATAATGGAAAACCCCCCTTGTTTGGGGAGGTAGGTCCACCAGTGAAAATTTGATAACGAGGCAGGTTCAATACATGCCCATCAAGTTTTCCCTTGGCCGAGTGGGTTGGTTTGACAAGCTTTCAAACTCGCCTACTAAATCATACAGCGAAACGCATTGTGATTGTGACCATGGTTTATGATTGTACGTACACTGTGAAAAAAATATTGTGGATATCCACTTAAATAAAATATCGATTATTGTAGAGATGGCCGTGTGGTGTCGGCTTAGAATTCGCACCACCCCGAGGCGAGGATTCGAAAGGCAATTTTTCCGTTTAATGCGAATGACGTCATTCTAAAAATTCCTTTGATTAACGTAATTAATAAGAAGAAAAGTCAGTGGCGCTAGTTTGAGGCATACAACCGCCTTAAAATGTAAATTTTTGTTATTTCGATCACAAAGAACAGGACAGCAACATTTTTAGTACTCTCACGAACAAGCTACCAGAAAAATTGAAAGATTTAAATGGAAACCTATTTAAGAAACATTTACATATATGGTTACTTTCAAATTGTTTCTATAGTGTAAACGAATACTTAAATTTTAAATAGTAAGAGAATTAGTTAATGATATTTTAATGTATAATTAATACCTAATAATAATAATGACATTTTAGCATTTGCACACCTGCTTGCGGGTCGAATACATTGTCTTCACATAACTTTAAGATCTTGTAATTATTGTATTCTGCAAATAAATGATTGATTCTGATTCTTGATTCTGATTCCCAAAGCTGTTTATTTATGTATTGGTACATTTTTTTCCAACAAAATCTACAAAACATGGTAAGGAATGGTCACAGTACCTCTAAGATTTCCATACAATAGACGAACATACGTCCTTCGCGATACCGCATTATCATTTTTCTATTTCGCCGTGGTTGCTGACTTTGTATCGATTATCCATGATAATCTGACCTTAAGTCTTGGTAGGCCAGCTGAGGCCGCAATTTCGTGATTTTTTAAATCATCTGAGACTTAGAAAATGGAGTTTAAAATTCTGAAAAAAAGATTTATATTACTTAAGGATCTAGTCTAGTCAAAGTCGCATTCAGTTATAAGATCTAATGATTTTCACTCGATGGAAAAAATTCCCAAAGTTACCCCTTTTTCTAACGTTTTTTCAAAATTATGCGAAACGAACTACTGATATTACACTTTTTTTGTACTGAACTAAAGACACTTAATATTTCTAAACAAATTCGCAGAGTTTGAATTGATAAAATGATTTTCTTAATCACCATCACCATGTTTAAATAACTACAAAAAACACGGCGCGGCGGCTTGGCAGGCGCGCGGCGTTTTCCCTTACGATTACTGCTGCAGGAATACCTGGCCTTAAAGCCAGCTGTTTTATTCAGCTGTATTCGTGAGTGTATCGCTCATACTATTACTTTAGCCTGTTAGTTGTTATTTTTCGAGTTGAAACAAGTTTTTTTATAGACAACTAACAGGCTAAAGGTTTCTTCGATGTTTCTTTACTTTAGACTACTTAAGGAAACGACATAAATAAAAAAAACTCACTTTATTTCCGTGTCCGTTTTAATTTTATAATATGACTTTTTATGTGAATATTTATTATACTATCTACGGAAATAGAGATTTAAATTTCTCCATTCTTCCCTCGTAAAACACAAGCGAAGCCACGGCCTACGCACTAGCAAGTTTATAAAAGCAATTCGCTGTTTTGAGTCATGCGCAGTAGGGCGAGACATTTTTTGTAAGACGTCAACATTTCCGCTGCCTGATAATATTTAGAGCAATAATTAGCAATGTAGAGCAACCACGAGCAACGTGAGTCATAGAGATGTAGGGTAGTTGTTTTGAATCATAAATCATAAAAATCCTTTATTGAAACAGAATTACAGTGTATCAGTATAATGTGGAATCCTAGTAGGGTCCTAAACTAGCCTATTTTTTTTTATTTGGTGGCTTTCGTATCACTGCGGCCATGATAGGCCTATTGTGATCGCCATTTTGTGTGTTCCGCCTCGAAGCAGCGGCGTTCACAGCTCGCCACCAACCCTTGCAGCTGCTAGGAACTGTAGGATTCTCTTCGGGGTGGAGTCTCTTAGCTCGTCTGGACTAAGCAGGTGCTTTCCCAGATGGATGCTACGTTTTTGCATCAGTGCTCAGCACTCTCCTAGAAGATGGAGAGGCGTTTCCTCCGTCTCCTCACAGAACCTGCAGGATTGTGTGTCGCTTAGCCCCAGTTTGAGACAGAGGCGACAGTTTCCAGTTAGGGCTCTTGAAACTATCCTAGCTAGGCTGTATTTCAGGATCCAGGGCATCACAAGTTTTGCACATGTGCCTTTAAATTAAAAATAAGAATACACTAACTAAAGATAAAAATAGAAGTGAGAATAAAAAAAAAAATTACAATCTACTATGCAGATAGTTAAAAAAATTAACTGGCTTTTTGTCTAAGTTTCGCTTATTTAGTACTATCTTCTGCCTGCGGCTTTGCACGCAGAACTTACTTACACAACATGATTAGTAGTTCATACTACGCGCTCTATAGAAAATTATCCCTTTCATTATTCTGCGGATGTAAATACGAGGTCATGATCCTAAGATATGTCCAGAGATAAAATCTTTAAGTGTTAAGAATTCGGTAGTGTTTGTTTTGATTTAAAATTCAAGTTGATGTTATCAAAATATTGATTGAGCATCGCTATGATAACTCTTCATCGTCAACAGCTATATGAGTCCACTGCTGGGCATAGATCACTCGGGTAAACTCTTTGCTAACCTGTAGCGGTGGTCATGACAGTAAGGAATAGCAACTTAAAGTCGATTATGTTATCGTAGGTATATGTACGAGTACTAGTGGTTTCTTTTTCACTTCGTTCACTTATGTACAAAAAATTTAGGTGAAGAGAAAATCAATAACAACGTATTTCTTATTTGAGAATAATTTATAGTATATAAAAAAATACTAGTGTATGTTCTTTTGTAAGCCTAAAGAAATAATGATATTGAAATCTGAAATCGTCTACGTCCTAGATTTATTATTTATACTATCGCTTTAATAATCCCTCATAGAAAAACGGGTTAAAACTATGAAAATAGATTGAACAAGTTGTTAACAACTAGGAATCTATGTTATTTATTACATTTTGCATGATAAAGTAGTTTATAGATATCCCATAAGATAAAATAAATTGCCAAACACGCCTTCAACGATGACAAAGTAAAATAAAATTCAATCTTGAAACGTATCGCAGGAATAATTTCTCATTTATAAATTGCATTTTTATTGCAATAACGGTTAATTTTCGCTTTTATTGCTCAGTAATAAAGTTTACATTTCGATAAGGATATTGTTGTACGGATAATGTCAAAAGTCAACGTTTTTTGCTTCTTTGCAATGAGATTACATGACATTCTTGACATGGCAAGTGTATTTTTTTTTATTAAAAGTGTTGCCAGTCAGATTATATTGTTCCCACAGAAGCACAGAATAAAATTACACTAGCCAAACGTGATGTAGAATGTTCGTAAACAAACCACGACACAAACAGATAAAACAGTAACTCACTAGCTTGGCGTCGTGTTTCAGATATAATAGTAAGCAATATTTATTGAAGAAAGGATCTCAAATCGACAAGTTATGTAAATTGCCAATGCTTTAATCGGGTATTTATCGCGTACCTTTTGTTATTATATCCCCTACGTTTCTACCGCGTTACAGCGATCGTGGTCACGGGGCGACTAGATACTACTTGGAGTTACAGCCGAGCATTGACGGCAGGTATAATAACAAAAGGTACGCGATAAATACCCGATTAAACCATTAACTATGTTAACAAATCGCGAAAGTTTTAAAAGTTTAAATGTAAATAGCGTATAAAAAGCGCGACAGAGAATTTAAGGTTAAGTATGGGCGGTTTGCTTACAAACATTCTACATCAAGATTGGCTAGTGAATGAGAGAAATAAAGAAAATATTTTAATACTTATAACTTAAAACTACTAAACAAAACGATATCTTAAGAAACTAAATAAGACTATGTAAATTGTCTTTAATATGTGCGTAGCAGAGTCTAAAGCAAATATGGCTTCCACTCAGCGTTGTGCTGGTTGAACACTGGTGTGTCAACCCAGCGCTGGTTTTCAGTGAGGACCATAGGCTTCTTACGTCACGACCGACTGGAGTGGTAATGTACCACTACAAACAACAAAATAAAATGAAATCAGGAAAATAAAACACACGAATACAGGTGTAATAGTGCAGAAGTATTATATTTTAGTTTTTTTTCTATACTAATATTATAAGAAAAATTTGAATGTTTGTTTATTTCAATGTTTGTATTGAATAGGCTCCGTAACTATTGGACCGATTTAAAATTCTTTTACCATTAGAAGCCCTCCTTATTCCTGATGAACATAGGCTACTTTTTACCGCGGGAAAATTCATTCCTACGGGAAAACACGAACGTTCGCTGTGTAACACGTTACATTACGATCTGTAACGCCGATCGGTACCTGCCTTAACAGGTCTCAATTGAATCGTCTTACATAATTACTCTATTAACAATAATCAAAGTTTAATTACTTAAGTAGTTGCCTATCTAGAAAGATAATTCATATTATTAATAGTTTTTACGACTACAAGTTGGTTTGTTGTCTCTTTTAATATCTACTTAATTTAATCGCAAAACGTCCTTAAGTAAGTCAACATAGTACTTATTGTTTAGTTTTCAGTGTTTCGTTTTATAATTTGACCTTTTTTAAGTGTACATTTTTTGTATTTATGAAAATAAAGAGATTTTGATTTTGATTTAGAATTTTTAAATGAATGCTATCTATTCTAGTTTAGGGGTATAGATTTTCAAGATTTGATGACGTTAGACTATTTATGTTAATGTATTATTAAGTAGGCACGCGTAGTGTAGGACGCCCTCCAGCCAGGTAGGGTGACGACCTGCGAAAGGCTGCAGGCAGATGCTGGATGCGGCAAGCTGACAGGTCGCTATGGCGCTCATTAGGGGAGGCTTATGCCCAGCAGTGGACTGATATAGGCTGATGATAATGATTATTATGTAGATCAGTTATCTATTACCCATAACACAAGCTCTGCTTGGCTTGGGGCTAGATTATGCTCTGTGGATTGTCCAGTATTAATTATTTATTTCAGCCCATATTAGTCCACTGCTGGACATATAATCCCCTAATGAGCGCCACAGAGTTAGTTTGAAGAAAAATAATAAAACTTCTTTATTTTATAAACAGAACTCATTTAAGGTTCACTCAATAATGCTAATAAAAACACGACTCTATTTAAGAAAAAAAATTATAAGTATTATTCTAATATTAAAAGAATTAAAGTTGGACCTACCTAACGTTTAAAATAATACTATTAAGACATGTCATTATAGATAATTTTTAAATTGATTAGTAGGGCTACCTCCAGATGGTTTGCAACAGTCTGCAGTTAGCTCAACTATTTCAATGATAAACACTAGTTTTACTTTTACTATTATTTAGCTATAGTTTTCTCTGTTAATAAAGTCACCTACATTATTAAGAATATTTTATCATTGACTTGGTCTTAATAAATCTTTGCATCTAGATGCATTGCGTTTTATGAGAAATAAATAATGTACGGTCAGCAAATTAATCACACTAATATTATAAACGCGAAAGTTTGGATGTATGAATATTTGTTACCAATTGGACTGAAATCTCTAATCCGGGAATCAAACAGAGGCTACTTTTTATGCCACAAATCAGTTCCCATGAGATAGAAATCAGCTTTAAACTTTTCCATAGAAACAACGTGTGCGAAGCCGCGGGCATAAACTAGTATTTTTAAAATTTTGAACGTTATGAGATCTTATAAAACCATTGTGCTTATATTATTAATTTGAACAAATAGTATTCAATTTATTTATAATCCTGCGTTTTCAACGGTTTTACAAGGTATTTAAGAGTCATTAAACCTCTATATTTTTACTACCTGGTTACTGTCATTCGTTCTTGATGAGAGTTAATAAGGTAACCTCTAAGCTCCAATTTCACTGTTTGTTGTCAAAGTTGTATTTTTTTTCTATTATTTTATTGTAATCTTCATTGTCAATAAAGATTTATAATCACAATAATGAAAATCTATTTATCTTACGCACGAAGGTAAATTAAAAGTACCTAAGGCATGAACCGGTGGGTATGGCGTGATCAAACGTACCGAATTCATTAGCTTTTTTCTCAACCCAGTTGATCACGTTATCAAACGACACTTAGTGTCGTTAATTTACCTTCTTAAATAGATTTTCATTATGACTACTGGTTTGATCATGTGACTTGGGATCAGGTTCCGTGCGATCATTTGGTACATACCCACAACTAAGATCAAAAATACTTAGCTCTGCTTGATCGAACTCAAATTCGTAAAGAGTAACCTATTTGAACTCGGTTAAGCTATTGAACCGGATCAACTTTATGTCGGTAAAATGAGCTGAATTCGTATAAAGCGCTAAACTGAATTTACCTTATAACGCGTTTAATTGCAACGGTGAAATTGGACCTAAGTAGGTATTAACTGCAGGTCGATTCAGATTTTTGCGATTTTATCATGAATACTATTTTATTAGCTATTGGTGATTTTGTTTTTTATTCGGAATCAAAATGGAGTCAATGACCGGCGAAAAAATGAGTGCATCACTCACGAATGCATCTGAATCATTCAGCTGTACGTTTAAGATTTTTTTTCTGTCTCTACTCGTTATCTTTACGGCTATACCTGTCTAACATATTTACATAAGTTTGTACCATAATAATATAATTATATATTAAATGTTTCCTGTTTTTAATAATATTTATGAAACTTAAATACAAAAATAGTTCTTTCCTACAAAATAAATAAGCAAAAGTACACTTGTAAAGTTTATTCTTGTGATGATGAAAATTACTTTAATTTATTATATTTGTAAATATGAATAAATAAAAGTATTTTATTGATCATTCATTTGATTTTTCAAATTTATATTATTTTTAGCTTAATAATAGGAAAACAGACGGAAAACTTTCTTTGGGTCTTCTTTTTTTTCGGAACTACATAAAATCTATTGAGCCGTTTCATGTTATTGGTCATAAAGTTTTCAATTAGGTACTAAGCGCCATGCGCTAGACAATTAATGGTGAGAATTATGAAAAGTATAGTTTCCTTGGAAAATTATCAAAGTACGTAACTTGTGGTTTTATTACGCTACTGTGTTTTATCTTAAAGTCAGTATTACAGTGATTCATTTGTCTTGTCATTTCCTGTGGAATTTCCATGCACCTGTTTGTTTTATACTTCAAGAAATTGTTTTTAACCTACCTATGAAGTATGACGTCACAAATCCAGGCCTCCACGAAATAAAAAATAAAAAAGGGTATGGCGCCCACTTTAAAAAACAAGATCCGTCAAGTGCGAGTGTAACTCGCGCGCCGAGGGTTTTGAACGTTTGTCAACAAATAAAAAAGTACCGGTTAGAGACATCGCAATTTAACGAATACCTAAGAATAGTAGGTATCAACCTGCAATTCAGATGGATCTCTCTGCATGCTTCGGTTAAATGGGTGGTTCGGTTAGGGTAATGGGTATTTTTTCGACTTTATTCAAAATATTTCAAAAAGTATGAAACCTACAGAAATTTGAAAAACTGTTTTGAAACGTACAAACCAATACCTTTTATTTGATACCCCATTCGGTGAGGTAGCCCCCCCTTTTGAAAATTATTCCCCCCCTTTTTGACCATTTTTCAAAAAGTGTTCGTTTTTCGAACTTCTCTATATTTTTCCTGTAAAATATAGATTCATGTCTATAAACGCTCCATACATTTTACATGGATCGCTCTGCAATCTTCGGAGATAGAGGGGGGGGAATGGGTATTTTTTTTGCGACTTTTTTCGAAATATTTTAAAAAGTATGAAACCTACAAAAGTTTCAAAAAATATTTTGAAATGTACAAAATGATACCTTTCATTTGATACCCCATATGACTCTGTAGGTAGCTTTTAAAATTTTGGCATCACAATTTGTATGGAAAATATTCATTTTCATTTTTCATTTATTTTCAATTATTTTTCTTAAAATCTGTACAGGCGCATGAAATGTATTATTATTTTAAATTTCAAGTTGATAGTTGCAGTAGTTTTTGAGTTATTAAGGAGGGAAAAAAGGACAGACAAAGCGAGACCATAAGGGTTTTGAAACCGATCTTCGATCTTCAAAACCCTAAAAACATCTATAGGTAGCACCTTTGGATAAATCGCGATTCCTTTTTATTTTTCGTGGAGGGCTGGATTTGTGACGTCATCAGCGTGAATAATTGTAATGAAAAAACAGAAGCAAATCCCGCTGGCTTTTATAAATTTATCTATAACCTGTGTAATAAAAATTTAAATATTGTGTATAATAATTGTACAAACATAATATGGAATATTAAAATTATTTTAATATTCTACAAAGTGACTCCGTGGGTGCCAATCGTTTGTGTTCGAAATTTTGATTTTTAGTAATCCATACTAATATTGTAAAAGCGAAAGTCTTTCTGTCGGTCTGACCGGTAACTTTTCACGCAAAAACGGCTGAATGCATCGCAATGAAATTTGGCAGGAAAGTATATAGTATCCCAAGGAAGGACATAGGCTACTTTTTATCACGAAAAAACGCGCCGAAAGCCGCAGACAGAAAATAGTTTCAAATAAATATGTAGACACCTACTTAGCTAGTTGACTCCTGTACTCCTATGCAGCGAGTTGGTCAAATCAAATCAAATCAAAAACTCTTTATTTCCATAAATACTACTAAATATTAAAATATCACTAAGATAAAGTCAAATGAAAAATTAAACACTGACACGGAAATAAAGTGATATTTTGGATTTCTGTCGCTTCGTTACGTGGACTAAAGTAAAGAAATGACGAAGAAACCTTTACCCTATTAGTTGTTATTTTTCGAGCCGGAACAAAACTCTTCCCAAGCTTTTTAATCCTCTAGATAATCTGATATTTTGTAGAAAACCCTTTTTGCACCCGAAGGTTTCAACAATTTTTAGACTTACCTCTCCCATTTTCTGACTGATAATTTTTTTTATTTTTTAAACATAAAAATAATAAGAAATAAAAGTAGGTATTTTATTTTATTTAGTCTTATAAGTAAACACTTCAATGCTTCAATGCCCAAGACGAATATAGCTATGACTTTAGCTACAGGCAGTGAATGCGTTAAGCAGTGTCTAAGAGTGGATTAGTTAGTTTTATTCTATTAATGTCGGAGAGAGGAAAAAACTGTGTAGGATGGCAGATTTAAAAAGTTTGTATTCGCCACACCTCACCTCAACAGCCTATATTGGTCCACTGTTGGACGCAGGCCTCCCCCTGATAAGCACCTTATTGATTTTTCTCTCATGGGGGTAATGCCCATAATCCCCACGCTGAGCATGCCGGTTGGGGATCGCAGTTCGGTGATAGAATTGTTCTGCAGGGGTCGCTGCTGCCCGCTCCCGGTGGATATCCCTTAGTAGCCTCTTACGACACCCGCGGGAAGAGTTGGGGTGGTGCAAATTCTAAATCCCATGCGACATTTTTGTATTTTACTAATGTTATATCAACAAAATGTAAGATAAAACTAGTAAAATAGAACAAAATACAGCTTCCTGTCTTAACAAATCATAAAATTAGCTCAGAAGTAATAAAATAATGCTTATAAATTAAGACAAACCATCGCACTACACAAGCCTTTTGCGTAACAAAGACAAAGAAAGGTATAGTAATAGCACGAAGGTGCGAGCGAGATGGAAACTCCATGCAGGTTTCAAGGCAATCAACGTTTACCAAGCCGTTTTTCATTTCGAGCGCTAAACTAATAATTTAGCGCTTATGCCGTTGCAATAGAGTCGATTTTTGGTTTAGTTTGAGCCGTTTTCTTGATTTCCAAGTACTAGGTAAGCTTCTTGTAGCCTATGTTCTCCTGGTACCTGTATTGTGCGAATATCCTTTTGTATTGTAATTTCGTCCTTTTTGCTTCAATATCCTTTCTAGCGAAACATTATTTTTTAATTTTTATTACTGTATGAAACATGGATTTGAAAACTTGGTAGGAATTTTCTGGCGAACCTACTCTGCTTACTTACAAAATATTGTATTTTACCCAAAAAAAAATACCTAATTCAAAACCAAAATAACAACGTTTTTTGTACAAATGTAGCGCTATCAAAAGCGCGTTGAAGTCTTTTGTTAGAAAAATATTTGACTTTAGAACACACGGTGAGATTAATTTATTAAACCTATACAGGCTGTTTTATAATTAAATAACTTGAGAATTCGAATCTAAGAAGTTCCTACTCGTATTTGAAAAGGTCTGTCATTAATAATTTTAGGTACTGATTTGGAGTGAACATCGATGAAATGTCATTGACTTGCATCACGAGATTTTAACTTATTGTCGAAAATAATAAAACCAAATAATTTAATGCGCATTGTTATTTGGCACGACCTCTAGTCAGTATTGTACAGATAACATCTGCCGGATCGTCACTCAATAAACTTAAATTTAAATATATTTATGGCGTCGTAAAGAAAAAGGCGGGACGACTTATTATTTATTAATTTCGCCCTTAGTCTTACAAACACATTCACACTTAAGACTTTTTATTACACTGAAACAAGCTAACGTAATGAACACCTGCAAATTTTGAATTATAAATTCTTAAAGCAATTGAAAAGTATTTTTTTAGAATGTAAAATATAATTTGTGATTTACAAACTCAATGTTCATTCATGAAGTTTCACATATAGATATATTTTCCTTCTCTTTGTGAAGGTATCGTGGTAAAAAATCGACATAAATACACAAATAATGCAGATTGAATAATCTTGAATAATCGAGTATGGGACAATACCTAATTATAATTTTATCTGTGAATAAAACGCGCAGTTAAACTCCGCGTTTTGTTATTTGTAAAGTCCAAATTAATATACAATGGCTCGTAACGGTGTGACTCTGGCCTGTCCAACATTGGGTGTGGTCGCCATATTTATTAAAATCTCTTCATTCGAGAAAAAAAACATCATAATGATAACTACGCCTTTTATTAATTTAGTTTTCTTTAAAATCGAGTTGATGTTTAAAATTGTGCCATACTTTACAGTTCTACTTGTATAAAGTTAAAATACAAAATTGATAACTTTTTTGAGAATAAATAAGGTCCATCCATCGTCCCGCACAGTTAATTCTATATTTATATTTATAATTACTGTATACTATAATATGCTAACAGGTTTTTAAAAATAACGATCCCCTAACTAAAGTGTTTGCAGAAAAACTCAATCATTAAAATTGTAAGTTTACGAGATGCTTCGGATTTGGTAATGAGTAAAAACTCGACACCGGCTGAACGCGGCGATCCCTGCCACTTGCGTCCATTGCTAAAACAAATAAATCAAAAGAAATACGTTCCGTTACACGCAAATAGCTGACCTTGCATTTGGTTTCTCCTTTTTTGGTGTTATTGTCTTGCTTCAATGCATTTTGTAATTTATTAGACAGGATTCGTTTTTGGAGTGAATCAAATTGTTTTTGAGTCACTTTTGAGCCGAAGAGTTGTAGCGATGATAGAGAAATGCCGAATTAACTATTGAGGCATCTTCGATACAAGATATAATTTAACAGATGCAAAGTAGGTTTTATATTATACGATCTTAATAAAAATCAAGAGCAGATTGATAAAACAAGGTAAAACAAAAATGCGATATGCTAAACACCTCGTTCCGTTACACACGACCCACCTAAAATGCTTACAAATTAATATTTCGATGCTACGTTGTATAAGTACCGTTGGCAATACGTTTTTTACGTTCATATCAGGAGAATCAGTTTTTACATGCTACGCAACAGGCCGCCAAGCGTGGCGATTTTTTTTGTTACTCAGCGAAATTTTATTAATTACTCTATTTCGATTAATTTCTTTTGCTAATTAAGGATTTGAATCAACGTTGCATTTGAGGTGTGGCTGTTTTTCTTAATAACGGTTGTTGTGAATTTAGAAGTTACCTGCTGATTAATTTTAAGTAGGCTATGAGTAACCTAAATAATTATATGTACCTAGCTCTGAATAAAAGATCTTTTTATTCTACAAATCTATTTTCTTGCCTTAAGTCGCATTTACCAGTTTTGAAAGTTTGACAACCCACACCTAATAAATAACAGCATCCTGTAGTTCAATTTGCTCCAGATTATTACCCATCGACGACGACGTATCATTCGAAATTTGAAAAGCTAGATCGGTCTAACCGTTTCTATTTAATTATAGAATAGGGTAAATGCTCCCACACTTGGCCGTCTACAATCTGACTATTTTTATTTAACACCATTTTAAATTAAATGATTAAGAACCCAAGAAAAATTGCAAGCTATCCGCTAGTTTTGAATAATAATCTTGCATTTTATTTGCATAAGTCGAGACCGCGCGGCGAGAGAAAGTATACGTTTTTTCAAAGTAGGGTAAGACAACCTGTTGCGGCACTGACTTTTAATTGACATTGATAAAAAGTGAACATGGTTAAAGGTAAAGTGTCCGACTGTCCGTAAACGCAAAGAGGTTATTTTGTAATGAAATTCGCTTTTTATTTGTTTGTTACTTAGTTTGTGGTTTTTTGATCATAAAACTTATAAAATACGCTTTTCATGGCAAAATTAATAGTTTTAACAAAAAGTAAGTTATACCTACCAATAAAATAATACCTAGCGTTTGTTTTTTTTACGATTAATTAATTTATGTAAGCTAAGTACTCCTAAGTAATAAAACTAAGCGTTTAATTTTTGTGTGTAATCTTTGGGTTTATTTAATGTTTTTATCTAACTAAGACATTTTGTTAAAATTGTTAAGCCTATGAATTTAATTATTTTGTTAAATAATGTCCTAGACGGGACTGAACCCACAACCTTCCACTCGCAGTTCGTACATGAATTTCCTACCAACTGTGCCACAATGTCAAGTACCCGACACTCGAACACCCGAAAATCTTTGATTTATGGTTCCTATGTGTACCTAAGCGGTTTATAAAAACCTATCGTCAATAGAATTCTTCAATAAATTGTTTGAAACTAAATTAAGTAACTTGAACCTCCCAATAGTTGTAGATAAAGTATTAAATATAGAAAATAAATTAACCAGTTAATGTTACTCGTTAAAAGGGAAACTTGTATCTGGGCCAGAAGACCCGCCCGATTCAATGTACTGACAGCATGCATGTGCAAGCACACTGACTGTTGTTCCCGACTTTGCCTGTAATTCTCTACCATATTAAAATCGTATCACTGCTTGACAAATGCATCACAGTTCCTCATCCAAATATTCTTTAAAAATCCATATATTATGCATCTTAAGTATTTTTAAACGACTTCGAAACATGGAGGAGGTTTTTTTATGTATGTCCGTCAACTTCTTCGTAATTTATGGACTGATTTCGATGATTCTTTTGCGGTTGCATATATAATGATCACGAGATGGTCGTATAAAAATTATTCCCAAAGGATTAGAATTTATCCCGCAATACTTAAAAAAATCAGTTTAAAGATTCGAATTCTGGTTTTAGTTTTCTCAAAACAATAAAATTATTGAGTATTTACCTACAGAAGGTTTTTTAAATCTCTCTCTTTCTCTCTTTCTCTCTCTCGCTCTCTTCATCAGCACATAATTAACTTCGGCTGAACCTGCATCGCGCAAGGCGGAGGTTTTGCCAATAATCATGGACTTATGATTTCCTAAATTGGTTTTAAACATTATTTTTTTGATATAATTTTTTACTTAAAATATATTTTATAGGGTAAATGCACCATAAACAAACCTCCTAAGTTCATATTAGTATGAATTCATTTTCTGCATGAATTCATTATTATGACACAATATCTATGTCAGATTTTTATGTCTGACTTTACAAATGAGATGACATACCGACAAACGGACAAATACAACAAAATATTAAGTAAACTCTTTGCCTATCAACAACTTGCATCACGTTTTTACTACTCGTTTACCTACTTGCAATATTTTTTTATCATTTTCTTAACCAAGTTTTTCTCAACCTGATCTTATAATGGAAAATCCCGTGATTTTTTGCCGCTTACTCACGTCACTGGCATTTTATAAAAATGAATCAGATGTTGCAAGTACGTACTCTTTGTACTTCATTCTTATTCAAAAATGTTCTGAGCATTCTAGAATTACATAATCAGTTGAAATGATTTACATTTTTGATTAAATTTACACAAACTCAACTATGTTAAATATTTTGAATTTTAGCATCAGACGTGGACTCCACAGAAATATGTGGTAGACGGTCACGGTAGGTCTGGTCCACCAGTTTAAAGTTACTCATCGAGCTATGGAAATGGCTATGCTTGGAGTTTCTTCGAAGGATACGATTCGTAACGAATACATCCGACAGGGAATCAAAGTATACATCAACGACATAGCTCAAATAATTAACAAGCTGAAGTGGCAGTGGGCCGGCCATATCTCGTGATGAACCAACAACCGCTGGGGCAAACTTGTTCTTGGATGAAGACCGCGACTTGGCAAACGTAGTGTAGGACGTCCTAGTGTAGGACGGCCAGGTGGGATGACAATCTGCGAAAGACTGCAGGCAGATACTGCTCATTAGGGGAGGCCTATGGCCAGCAGTGGACTTATTTTGTGAACTTTCTAAAGCTTTTACCGAAGTTTTAAGATTACTTTTTCCTCAGTTTTTGACTGTTATAAGATATTTAGTTTCATGTAAAGTTTTTTCAAGGTCTGCTAACTCGGTTTTGGTGTCATACAAAATCGTAAAAAATATTTAAATTAACATTTTACGTACGTCCATTGTAAAACAAATTATTCATGATTACGTAAAACAAGACTTTTACAATAACCTTAGCTCGTTTATATTCAAAAAAACTTTGTTTACATCATACTTCTAAGAACCATAGTCCTTATTCCGATGGATTAAGGTTTATAAATAATTAAGAAATACTGAATAAAATATAAGGAAATAAGTAAGATGTTATTGTCAATAAGAAAACATCATTCGTTTTGAAACAATAGTTAGTAACGTCTAGTTTTTAGAGATCCGTAGTTGTCAGTAAAAATCTTTTAAGTTTCTTTGGAATTTTGCCCACCGATATACCTAGGTTTTATGACCAGGTTTTATGACTGTAGGAAGTAGTTTAACTGTGTCTTCTCATTTTACTTAGCGATTCTTCAGCTTTTGCCTGCAGATGACCACGCGCTATTCCTGGTCAAAAAGTCTATTATTAAAATTGGACTTAGTCCTAAAACCCTAAGCAAGTCGAATTTCATCTAGGACATTAGTTTAGGAAGTCCTGGGTAACCGACGTGTATTCTTCATCTCACAAACTTTCGCTTTTGTAATATTAGAAGGATTAGTAGAACTCAGCAGATCGAGAAACAAACTACCTACTAATAAAGTAATTATCATAATTTATTACATTAGTTTATTCGTGGATCAGTAGTTCAAGTGCACATGACATTTTTTGCTCAGTTTCTTCAAGAAAACTAGAAAAGAAACGTTGCATTATCTTAACATTAATTGCGTTTTTATAACTTTTCATAATTGAGCAGACTCAATAAACTAGTTTTGTGTTGGTTTGCATTAGCGATTGCAATAGTTATGAATTTATATGTTTATATAGTCATGTGTATGTTGTTATCTAGAAAAGCAGTTTTCATTTTTGCTCTGGAATCTTCCGTTCAGGGGGTTCTAACATTAAAGAATTGAAAAGTTTTTTGATGATCATAAAAGGATTTTACATTTATTACGATACTTAGGTGATTCTCATTTCCATGAACTCGGGTCATTTAGTGGCCTGGTCTTTTAAGAGGCACGGTTATTATTTTTTCAGCCCGCAGTCCCACTGCAGGCCTCCCTCCCTTTCTTCCAGCATTTACTATTCCTAGATACCAATTGGTCTGGAAGATGCACGTTTTACAATTACTTAGTCATTATTTTTCTACGAAAATTCCATTCTATTTTACTAGAATAGGTATATCAAAGGCCACACACAGAGTTCACAAAAACCCTGATATAAAAGTCCACATAAAAAAGTAATTACGCTTGTGACTAACAGCTTTTACTAGTTTCACTTGCACAAATGCATTGGAAATAGCATCAGGATAACATAAATCTTACTAAATATTATATAAAACTATGTCAAAATAGGTAAAGGCATGTAAAATATATTTGTACGTATATATTTTATAACATATACAAATTTGGCCTATTTTCGGAGAACTTACCCTACTAATTCTAATTTTAAAAAATGTGAATGCTTGCCCAACATATTGAATGGTATAGAACGGCGACTAAGTATAATGGATACCTACATAGAGTTTATTTTTAGAGCCATTGTCGTAAATCTATTATCTCGAGCCAGCGAGATTGAAAAGGAAATTTTCTGTCAAGGAGCCTTGCTTTCGCCTTGTTACGTAGAGCTATTTTCACTTTCAACTCTTAGAGACGCTAGCAAACCCATGATCTTAGTTTCTGGACTTGACCGATATTGCATACCTAAGCATTACAAATAACAAAGCTAGTAACAAACCGTCTTGAGCAAGCATCCGCTGTTCCAATCGAGCCAATATACTCACCAACGTGCCACGACCCCCTAGACCTCCAAAATCGTACGGCCACAGGGGTCAAGTAACACTGGTTCGTCGGTCATCACTTGAGCGTATTACGGCTAATCGGGACTTCCTACTTACGGACCCGTGAGCGCTGAGATTTGTTCCAATTTCAAAAGTTTCGGTGACTTTGACGTGTGACTTTGGCAACCGGGAAGAGACATTTTCAAAGTCGTTTGAAAGGAACCAGGAATAAATAGCATTATTGCCTTGTTATTAGAGCTGACAACTGTGTGCAGAGAGTGCACAGTGTTTGCGCACACACTTGTGCACTATAATGTCCTGTGCACATGGCTAGTCTCTTGTATTTGGAGCGGTCTGGATAATTGAATAAAATCTACAGAATAAAATCTTTGAAAACAAACTCTGTTTTGCCGTACCTAAACATTGGAGGTAGGATTACTTACATCATACCATTCATACCTGGGTTAGGTAGGTAGATCTAGATACGTATTACAAGGAAAAACATTTTGAACTCGTGACTAAGTATAGTAGGTAATTATTATAAAATAGGTACTTAGGTTACCTACATTGCCCTGCTTTGTTAAATTTTATAGGGCGTTCTCGTCATTAAAATACAACATTTCTTTGCCGCCAAACGGTTAACTGAAATGTAACTAATCGTTGATAATAAAAAACACATTTTAAAATAAAGTAAATCATACAAATTGTATCAGGTTTACGTCTATAAAATAGTTAATGTTTTGACAGGTTATGCCATTATCCAGAAAAATTTGCTCAGCCAACCCATATTTCATTTGCAGAACTTTTTTTTTGCTTATTGCCCATTTACATTTTTTTACCACGTCAAAATTTCAACCACATATAAAATCTTAAATTATCGAATAATAAAACACAGCGCCCTAAAAGTGTATTACCGCTGTTCGTTATCGATTACGCAATCGATTCAAGAATCGTACCAATTAGTATGATCGATTTGTTTTGGTATTGCCATAAATCATAAATTTGTACCACCGGCGGTAGTTCTTTGAGATGTTTGAATCAATGGAGGTGGTAATTTAGATTCCTTAATTATTTGGATTTATTTAATAAATTTATTCAACAGTGTTGATTCTTTAACAAAAAGTTTAGTTTATACAGTGTAAGACACAATAAGGCGCTGATCAGAGATAGAGCATACTATGTCCAGCACTGTAGCAGTAAAGTCTTTTGGTGTGATGTGAAATGGAGATGTATCTCCACATCACATCACATCAACAGCTTATAGTGAGTTTTTTGTTATAATACTGTTTACATATGAAAACTGTCAGCGAAACTGTTATGATTTCATAACAGATTCGCCTACCGCTTAATTTAAGTAATTTTGCATAAATTGAGGCACAACAAGACAAAACCGTTCTCATAAACTCACTTAGGAAATTCATAATTTCGAATTAAATTTCCTATCATTGACTTTTATCAAGCTGTCAGCCGTCCATCACATTCAATAGACATATTAACATAAATAACCAATATATTAAACGAATACTGGCAATACCACATCCAGTAGCATTCACAACTCGTAATATAACAAAAAAAAACACAAATAGGTAATTAAGTTCTAATGACTTACAAAAAAGACATCAAACTTTTCTATATCAATCATTTCTATAACGAAATTATTCTATGGAACGAATGCTAGAATAACTTCGGACTGGCCACTTGTAATTCGAAATTTGAATTTGAATTTGGAACTGGGGTCGTGAGCTTTTGTTTAGTGAGGTGTTGTCATCAATATAGAGTTCATTAACATATCGACGATTAGAATTTAGTTTATTGTTTCCAAATTTAGTTCATACAAGCTCCTGTACCCGGCTTCACACGCACTTTTCCGTGATAAAAATTATCCTATACCCTTCTCCGGGATATTACCTACCTCCCTGCAAAATTTCATTAAGATCCGTTGGGCCGTTTCGTCGTGAAAAGCTTTCAGACAAAAAGACAGAGATACAGAACTACTTTCGAATTTATTTATACTATAATAAGTATGGATGTAACAGTAACATCTTGGTGTTGCCCCATTTTTAAGCAAAAAAATATCTTTTTTGCTGCTACTTTTTAAGCTACTCCTAGCCGAATTTTCGGCCACTCCGTCCATGTGCGCAGGACATAATACAGTGCACAAGTGTATGCGCAAGCACAGTTGCACTCTCTGTTATCCGATGGGACGGCAGACCGACCGGGGAGAGGTTAAGTGCAGGACCAACGGCTTAACTTGCTTGCTCCGATAATTGAAGGTTAAACAAACTTACCTTGGTGAAGTTTGACCATAATTACGACCTCCGTGGCGCATCGGGCGAAGATCCGCCTGCGACGCAGGAGGTTGCGGGTTCAATTCCCGCCTCGGAACCAATTTGTGTACGATCTGCAGAAATTTGTTCCGTTGGTCTGGGTGTTTTCTATGTAGGTATAGTAAAAATATCTGTCTATGTAGTGTATTGTATTAAGTGTAACAGTTATCTAGTACCCATAACACAAGCTCTGCTTAGCTTGGGGCTAGATAATACTAAAAAAAAATATGCAACCAGATAGACTCAGTTTTGAGAGACCCATAGAATGATTTTTTTTATTATTTTCATTCGATGGGTCTCAAAAGTGACGTCACACGCACCCGCGGCGGTCACTCAGTGAACTTCGCTAGTAATTTGGTAATAACTTCGTAAATTTTTGTCGTAGAACAAAATTTTTTGCACTGTGTGTTATGGATTTCTTAGCTCTGTAAATCTGCATTCTCAACTAAAAACGTTACGTATCCTCAAGATTAATAAATTTTAGCTTAAAAAAGTATTCTTAGCTAACTCAGTAGGTACAGTTATGTTCTTGAATATACTTAGGTTAAATTCATTTGTATATTAACTTTATTCCAACTGTTGAAACGACAGACAAAAGGAGTAATTTTAATACATTTTGAAATAACAGACCCAAATCAAAACACGGCGCCTTTTTGATGAAACCTCTGTTCTACCAATTTATCTGTACCATTTTGTAACCAACATCATTTTAATCTCAACCTTATGAAGAACAAGATAAGAGTTGTTTTGATGAAGAAAGGCTGGTTTGACAGCTGGCTGGATATGTCAGCTGTCAGGTTTTTAGGAACCGGAAATGTCAAAACGTTGGTTTTGGACGTTCGCGTGATGCGCCTGCGTCGAAATTTGTAACTGTTATTTTGTTTTTTTATTTTTTCGTCGGTAGGTTTTGATGTTATTTGCGTCGAAGAAGTTAGTTTTGGTTATTTTTAAATTATTATTTTAAACTAGTTTCTACCCGCGGCTTCGCACGCGTTGCTTCTATGGAAACGTTTTATAATTATTTATTTCCCTTGGGAACTGTTTATGGGATAAAAAGTGAGAGTTATCCAGTTGCCTGTTTTAATCTAGGCCTAAAAGTACCTGTTTGCAAAATTTCAGCCCGATCCGTTCAGAAGTTTTGGCCAGAAGAGGTAACAAACAGCCATCCATACACACACACAAACGTTCGCATTTATAATATTAGTGTGATCAATGATCATCTAATCATTTTTGCAGCATAAAAGCCCTGGCGGTGCAAACAGTATGAGTGATACACTCACTAATACATCTGATTTTTTTATCATCATCATCATCAAATGTTTAGGTACTTACTACAAAACGCAATGATTGAAATAGATAGGTTAGGACATAGTGTACCTACCTTCTTACTACAAATAATAATCATCATCATCAAATATTATGTACTTTCTACAAATAAAACAATGGTTAAAAGTTGAAATACATAGGAATTATTATAAAGATACCTGCTGCCCTCGTCGTTTACCTCCCTGCCAAATTTAATTAAGATCTGTTCAGCCGTTTAGACGTGAAAAGGAAACAGACAGATCTGTCTGTATTAACTATTATTAACTAAGAGTTATTTTCGGATTTATAATATTAGTATAGATTTGCTATGTTGACATAGCTCAAAGAATTACCAAGCTGAAGTGGCAGTGGGCCGGCCATATCTCGCGAAGAACCGACAACCGCTGGGGTAATCGTGTTCTTTAGTGGAGACCGCGACTCGGCAAACGTAGTGTAAGACGCCCTCCGGCCAGGTGGGATGACGATCTACGAAAGACTGCAGGCAGATGCTGGATGCGGCAAGCTGAAGACAGGGCGCTATGGCGTTCATTAGGGGAGGCCTATGTCAAGCAGTGGACTAATATAGGCTGATGATGATGATGATGAGATATATTAAACGACTTTCAGTTAAAGAAGTTTATTCCTCAACAAGACAGTAAAAGAACAAAGTATTTTTGATAATAAAACTCTACGTGCGAAACAATAATCTCACCATTGTAAACTTATATATTATTACATTTGTGCACAGACCGTGGTTACCGAACGATGACGTCACGGTCCGTACCCACCGCGACAAATTCACAAAGATCCCCCATTCTCTCACTTTCAAACAAAAACGTTAGAAAGTCCAAAGAACGCGTGTCTACGCAAACTGGTTCGTTAGATCAACGATTCCGAACTACTTTTCGAAGTTCGAATGTTTTTTAAATTGCTTTTTTATTGGGCTACAATTTATGGCCTCTTTTGGCGCCGATGTTTTGTCTGTGGTAACATTTTTTTTCTTTTTTTTTACAGGTATGTTTAACCAGTTGACACTTCTGGATGTCGGTAAGAATTAAGTTACGGTATTAAGTTAAGTTTATTGTTTTACTAATGAGTTTAACAAGTGATTTGTCAGTTTTATCATCGAGTTGACAGTTTAGTGACTTTTTTGTGTCGGTGTTTAGGTGTTTTATTAGGTTTTTTTAACACTTAATAGAAGATTGATATATTTTCTCGAATTCGTCGATGTGATAAGTTGAAAGATTTTTTTAGTGACGATTAGTGAACTTTTTGTTGCCTATGCGTCACAGTATCTATTTAAAACGAAAAAAAAACTGAAGAGTTTTTATGAATACAATACGAGTAAATACGAAGTTAATAATCCTTTATTAGTAACCATTCCAAACATTTTCCAACTTCAAACATCCTGTCAAACTATTCACGGTCAACCTATTGAAAAAAAAAATTATAGTTTCGCCATTTTCCCACTATTATGGTCGTGCGGTTAATAACCAAGATGGCGGCGTCGTTACGGGCGACACACACGGTAATAGTCGGTTATCTTAAGTGTGGCATCGGCCTTAGGTGCATCCGATCTTGGCCTTACGTGGTTTTTCTATTGTTTAGTTATTTTATTGTAAAAGTTGTAGAATTCTTAAAAATTACGAAGTAAACCGTTTTTTCTTTCTTGTGTCATAGGTTGTTTTTTAGGTCCCTAGATTGTCTCTCGAGGAATTGATGATGTACGCCGTAAAAACATCGTCACATAATAATTTTCATAATCACTGGTTTCCATGGCATCGGGCGTAAACAAGAGGTCTACCTAAAACAACAAATTACAAAGTTGACGGATGGTGGATCGCTTATAACGAAGGATGACCGATCCGTTCGTTTTTAATTTTAAAAAGTGTCATTTAGTGTCACGTCCGAAGCAACGACGACATTCAGCAGTAGGTAACGTTGTTCGTTTCGATCCGTCTACCGAAACTTCGTATTTCGTGTTTCAAAGTAGGCCTTCTTTCATTCGTAGTTTCATCCATGTATCATCAAACTAAATTAGACTCTAATTTTAACTAGATCTCGACACTTGGGGTATTTGAAATTAGTTTATAGTTTTTTTAAACACGACAAATTATTGAATTATTGACAACATTACTTCTATGGGACCACTTTAAAATGAATCTTTATACAAACGAAAAAAATCATCAAAATATATTTACAATTGGCACAGACATCTCCAAAATTTTTGTACCTAGTCGTGATTCTTCGATAATAATATGATGTGTTTTTAAGTTTGTCGGGGTTCGTACTAATCAATCGGGAATAAAATATTAAGAGACAACCTCGTAATTGTTTTCTATACAATAGTGAAAGAATCAGCAAAATCGGTTAACCATAGGCGGAGATATCAAGTAGGTAACATACAAACATAAACAAGAACAAAATTAAAAATTTCAAAAACCCCCCGTCAGATTTTCATGATAGCTCGGGATAAAATAATCAATGATACAAAAAAAACTTAACGAAAATCGGTTCATACGTTTGGGTGCTACGATACCACAGACAGAAACACAGATACACAGACAGACACGTTAAACTTATAAAACCCCTCTCTTTTTGCGTCGGGGGTTCAAAAACACAAAAAACATGATGATGATGTCATCATAGCCGAATTTCAACCATGGCAGTTAGTCTCATCTCATCGGAGACTAGCCAGATGCGCACAACATATTAGTGCACAAGTGTGTGCGCAAACACAGGTGCCCTCTCTATTCACATAGACAATAATAAAAAGACAATAATTTGAAAACTGACTTGATATTATCAAGTTAGGTTTCAAATTATTGTCTATTTGTCTATAATTTATTCTGCCTCGATAGTTTTAGGTGCAACACCTAAGTAGTTACTAATATACCTACTAAATTATGTAATGTTACCTATCGTAATAAAAATACCTGACCATTAGTTAAACACCTAGCTTTAGACATATAATTGATTGTTACACACGTACTTGTTACATTTATATTACGGTGCTAACTACGGTTTATGGATTTAAGATTTTCTTACACGATATATCTACGGAAATTAAGTATTTAGTTTTTAAAATTTTAAAATTAACTAAATAACATGTTCATATGTATATTTTGAAATGAATACTTGTCGCGGCTTTCTATAAGTAAAGTGCCCACAAAATGTTACACGTCACAAAGCAAAACATAAAAAAACTCTGTTTTTTAAATTTTTTATTTAGGGTTTTTTCAATTATTTGAACATACCACCCTTTTAAGCATTTTTAACTACTTATAATGTGACGTTTGTGAACCAGAAATTGCACACCACGCCGATAGAAATATGTACATTGGTTCTTGAGACGACATATTTATACACTTACTTAAACATACATATACAAATACATATTACAACTGTGTACTATATTTAAATGTATTTCAAGCAATAAATTATTACTTTACTTTACTTTGAAAAAGACACATTTTCAAAAAAAATAATTTGCTTAGTTAAATTAATTTAAAAAATCTCTTACTCTAGTTGTTTTTTTTTTTGCATAGATAAAATAAATCAACTGAAGACTTTTATAGGGTACTTTACATAATAAAAGTATTTCTCAACATTTAAGTTGCGAGTCGACTGCACCGCAATCAGAGGGTACGCAGCGTTCAAGGCGTTGTTATTTACAATTTGCCGAAAGCTGAAAGCAGACACTCCCGTCTACTGCTTTCGGATTTGCATCGGCAGTATTATGTACATCTTCGAAGCAAACGAGTTTGCCTTGTTTGGTGACGTGATAGGAACAAATCCCGGGCTCTGGCATCGGTATTAAATTTTTATTTTAACGTCGCGCTGTCTGTTTACTAACATTTCTTCGACTGACACTAACATTTAATTTAGTTATTTTTTGTGGAAACTTCTAATTAGCCGTAATTTACCCACCATCTCTGTAATAATAGTTACCTAGCTGTTAGTTTCCCTAAAATTGTAAAATAAAATAAATAAAAATAATAGCCTACAGAGAGTACCTACACCAAAACTTACAGTGTAAGTACTTACATAATTTTATAAGGTACTGAGTGTACTAATACCAACCTCTTACAGATAAAACTTTTAAATCAATCATGGTTATTAACACTAAAGTCACTACTACAGAGACACATTTGCTCCCCTTGGACTTTGGAGTCGAGACCCTTGGTCCGTGGGGTACCGAGGCTCTATGGGTTTTTAAAAATTATCTGAGCGTCTGGTCGAAGCGACGCGTGACCCGAGAGCTGGTGAGTATCTGACACAGCGCATCAGCCTTGCCATACAGCGGAGCAATGCAGCCAGCGTCTTGGAGACCCTTCCGACTGGTATTGATATGGATCAGTTGAGCTACCTGTAGATTGTTTGCAACGGTATGCAGTTAGCTCAATTGTTTCAATTGTAAATACTAGTTCTAATTTATTTCTATTATTTGATTGTAATTTTCTATGTGACTAAAGTCACTTACAACGGGATATTTAGCAAGATTTGAGTTTTGGGATTTCCAATATTTTGCCACAGTTTCATGCGCACGGAATAACTGGAACTGGAAGCTCAAAACTCAATAAATCTTGGTAAACATAACGTTGTAAAGACTTTAACCATAGGCCGACACAGCACGCAAGTAGGTTTCGGCAGAAATGGCGATCCAGTGCACGCTGTACTACAGAAATCAATACAAAGGAACAAATCCTTTCGCTCCGTCCGCTCCGATACCAATCTAGTGGACGCGTATCTTAAAGTCTATTTGAGCTCCATCGAACAGTAGCAGTTTTGTATAACTTTTTGTCGCCGACCCGTATGTCAGGTTACTACTAATGTTAACCCGCCGGCTGTCGTGCGACATATGTCGATCCGACTTATTTATTGGTTTTTAATGATTGGGGCGCGTGCGTGGAGCTATTTTTTATAAAACTTTTTTTATACTTTTCTCTATTTTGACGCCTTTGTTGATTTTCTGAGGGTATTTTTTTAACCTGTACGTATGTTTTGTAACCTGCCCTGCGCATTTTTTCTATTTTATTAAAAATACGTTTTAATAAGTTTTAACACTTGTTGATTCGGTTCTTAGGTATTTTTATACATACTTTTCTATTATTTATTTATCTACTTTTATTAAACTGTTGGTCAAGGTAGCCCATCAATGGCTAATAAAAACGTGCCCGCGCGGGCAGTACGCGAATGGAGTTAGCAAGTATGATTATTAAACAAAAACAATATGGAAATTTATCAACAAATAAAATTACAATAACGAAATAAACCAATAACAACAATTCTCTATAAATTTTCGATACACTTCTATAAATTTTCTAAAAATATAAGTCGTCACCAGAAGGCAGAGTGCCCAGAATGCTGGCAGCATTGCCAACGTTGAATGGCAATGCTAATTCGTTGACCAAAATTGAAACCAGCATTCCGATATCCTGTGGATTCTATGAGAAGTTTGGTAAGATATTCATGATATATTGCGTGTTTCCTATGGCACCTTGGTTAAAAAATTATTTAAAATAGTCCAAACTTATCATGATAATGTTAAAATATTGTTGCAAAAACTTAGTTTCAAACAATGGGTTGACAAGTAGGCAATAAAATGTAAAATATATTATTATCACACACGGTGAAGATTTAACAATGCTATCATCACCTTAGCTACTGTTTTAACCATTTTGTAATTTTAATATACATTTTATTTTATTAGTTTCAAACACCACACAGAATTTATTAATAAAATTGCACTTATTCCGTTTCACAATGATAGATTTTTTAACACGTTCCACGTTTTTACATATTTTGAACATTTATTTTACATTATGGATTACAAGTGTATTAACATTTAGTTTACAAAACCGTACTATTTAACATCTCTAGACAATAAAAGAATTTATAAATTGGATTACATAGTCGAGCTTAAAGGTTAATCCCTATTTTAACGATGTTTTTACACATTTTTTCTCAAGCTACTGACCACAGCTTAAAAAATGTTCGATCAAAATATGCATTCACAAAATAGCAAATGAAAATGCATTAATTTAGTTACGGCTATTGGCACTGGAAGGCTGGTAATACGAACATGCCATTTTAAATCCTATTTTAACTGGCTTATAGCATAAAAACCAATAAAAAGATAGGGACAGCCAACCTCGGGACAAGTGGTTGTGAGATCTGCAGACACTTTTGTGGTTGTTCTGGGTGTTTAATATGTATAAAAAAATATGTAAATACAAGGTGCCACGAAAAGTTCACAGGTTGATCCCCTCACAGTCCAGAATCACCCCTTTTCGGCTTAGTATACCGTTAGGGCATGCAAAATCGGAAGAATACCCAAAACCGGTTTTTGTTCGATTTTTGATTTTTAAAATCGGTTTTTTCGGTTTTTTCGGTTTTTTCGGTTTTTTCGATTTTTTCGATTTTTTCGATTTTTATTGTTTCAATACAAATAAAAATACTTGATTATTTAACCCGCGCTTGCTGAAAATACGATCTCAAAAAGCTCTTGATCAGACAAATTGTCAAATCGAATATCGCGCTCCCAATCTTATCTATGATTTTTTTGCACTTATCAACCACATTTTTCCAGTCCTCTGGCGTGACATTTTCGCAGGCATTGTGCAGTAATGTGAGCTTTTTATTTGCCGTAAAAGGAGGTTTAGTATTATGTCTGGCTGCGTGACCTTTGACGTAGGCCCATATCAGTTCAATCGCGTTATATTGACAGTGATATGGTGACAAACGGATGACTGTATGGCCTTTTTCCTTAGCGATCTCATCTAAAATGTAAGTTGGCGTACGGGGTTTGTGTATATTAATTAACTAATTTCAGTAATTCATTTTTCAGCATCGTCTCGTTGGCTTCTATGCCTTTGCTTTGCAGATATGCGATTAGTTCCATTTTTCGGTTGCTGGACGTCGGCGATTTGTTTTTTTGCACTTACGGAGCGTTGTCCATGATTATCACATGCGATGCGGCTCGTTTAAATTATTTAATAGTATCAAAAACCATTTCTTAAATTGTTCGAAATTCATTTCTTCATGATATTCTGTGGTCTTCATCAACTCGAATGCCAGAAGGCATTAAAAAGCATAGAAGGCACAAAACCTGAAGAAGTCCCAGCATGAGCAATTATGAGTCTCTGTCCTTTGCCTTTGGGTACTTGGTGGTAGATTCCGCTTTCTCATCTGTCCACGATTTTGATACTGTGTGGTTTGCGTTGAGCCATGTTTCGTCCAAAAAACCACTTTCTCCCAGTCTATATTATATAAATAAATAAAATAAAATAAAATAAAATGAGCTTTATTTTTCCTTACCAGCTAGTACAAAATAAGTAACTATATATATAAATCTTAAACTAAACTTAAACTATAACTATACTATTTACATTAACGGACTGGCAGTTGTTGTCCGGTAAGGACCGCCTTTGGCGGTGAAAGCCTCCTCCAAGCTTTTCCATCCACTCCTGTCCCTTGCCATTCTGGTCCAGGTGCTTCCCGCTACTTCCTTGATGTCGTCACACCACCTCTTAGTTGGTCGGCCTCGTCTGCGTTTGACGTCTCGAGGAATCCAATTTGTGGCTATTTGTGACCATCTGTCTGGGGGAAGCCGCTGTATATGGCCTGCCCATTGCCATTTAAGCTCTAGGATCTTCTGTACTACATCTTTTGCCTTGGTTTTCTTTCTGATCGTTACATTTCTGATCTTATCTTTTAGTCGTATTCCCATAAAGCTTCTCTCCATGCTTCTCTGACAGACTCCTATTCTTTCCAGCTGTGTCTTAGTCAGAGGCCAGGTTTGGCAGGCATATGTGAGACAAGGTGCTAGGCATATATTCATTGCTTTAGATTTCAGAGCTATAGGTAAAGTACTCTTAAATACTTCCTTCATTCCCCAGTACTTATTCCATGTGTTTTTAATTCTTCGAGTTATTTCTTTTTCTGTACTGTGTTTGAAAGATATTGTGTGGGCTAAAGGGATATATAACATAATATGAACATATTATTAACTACAACTTTTTAAATAATTAAGTAACTAGTTAAATCAAATTGCTTCGATTTTCACATTTTCATAATCGATTCATTATAGTCTGTGGTTAAGATTACGCACTACTCTATGGTAAACCAACCCCTACCACCAATAAAGTATGATTATTGTCTTGCTATATTGAAGGAATAAAAATATGGAACTTCATGCGCGTGATCACTACGTGTATGTCAACGTCAATGTCCCGCGTATCAATCTTTAATTAAAAAATAATACATAAAATAAATTAGAGTATGGTGTGGTGTTGCCATTGCCGGAGAATTTATAAAAATGGTACAGATCGGAAAAATCTAAAAACACCGATTTTGACTTTGAAAACCGGTTTTAACAAATTCAGGCATATTGACCGATTTCCGATTTTTTCGATTTCCGGTTTTCCGATTTTGCATGCCCTACTTTCCGTGGCACTCTGTATAATAAGTACATTTTATCATTTAAAGCAAAATAAAATCTACGAGATTTGGAGCTAGATAAAGCTATACCTACTTAAATTGTCCACAGAAAATATTTGAAGGATTTTATTTAAAAACCTTCGCATTATTGATTAATGCATTAAAATAATTTTAATTAATAACAGCATTATTGATAATGCCGTAAGTTTAACAGTCTCCAACTTTTAACCCCTCAGGAAGTCACTAAATTCGGGTTTGACAGCATTTTAAATTCTTTAGTGGAATCCCTTATCTCTCAATTTGTTAGTATGCCACATCTGCGTTTTAAGATCGCACGAAATCGTGCCGCAATTATGTCCAATTCGATAATTCGTGGCAGATGCGACGGAATTGCAATGTAACTACGTTGTTTTTCGGCAAATTGTTGTTTTAGGCAAGTCATTTTAGAACTTTTTTATCATCAATCGGTTTTGACCGGAATTTCACCTGGTGGAAAGTCAAGATGATTAAATTAGATTTTTTGACTTTCGCAAATGTTTCTAATTTTTTGCATATTAAACATAGTTGCTGTGTGGTGCCGGCTTAGAATTTGCACCACCCAACTCTTCCCGCGGGTGTCGTAAGAGGCGACTAAGGGATAACCACCGGGGGAGGGCAGCAGCGCCCCCTGCTGAACAATTCTACCACCGAACTGCGATCCCCAACCAGCATTAGCGTGGGGATTATGGATATCCCCATGTGTTAAAAGCCAATAAGGTGCTTATCAGGGCCTGCGTCCAGTAGTGGACCATTACAAGCTGTTGAAGTGAGGTTGAACCATAATTATCTATAAATAAATAAATTTAAATAAATCAGGACAATTCACACAACATTAACTAGCCCCAAGTTAAGCAGAGCTTGTGTTATGAGTACTAGTTAACTGATAAACATAAGATAATACTACATAGATAGATATTTTTTATTATACATAGATAAACATCCAAAACACCCTGAACAAATATCTGCATATCGTACAAACATTGGTCCCGAGGAGGGAATCGAACCCACAACCTCCTGCGTCGCAGTCGGACCTTCGCTCGCTGCGCCTCAGAGGTCGTCTATGTATGCTATGGCGGAGTAGCCATGGCAGTCATGGTGTATGAATCTCTCGGTGATATCTCCAACTCAACCCGTGGATGTGGTAAGAACTGAGGAATCCTATCAGAGGAAGACCAGCAGCTTCTTTCTGTGTATATTTAACATCTCCACTGCGATCAGAAATCTTCCTGCCAATCGTGGTTACTTCATTTTAGTAACACCTTCCTTGTTTAGGGGAAATGCGTTCAGCTGTGGACTCAATTTGAGGAAAACGACTATTTGTTCAAAAGACAGAAAAATTGATGTGTTTTGACATATTCCTTCGTCCACCACCTGCCTACTATCGCCAGTAGGTATTTAACCTATAGGTATTTAAATATATAAAAAAATACCTACATGAACAAAACCTCGTTCAAAAGCCATTACAAAATAAATCTACATACCTAACTAACTCTTAGTACTTCGACCTTGGTTACCGCGCATAATAACGTATCCAACAAATATCAATTTTAACATTTTATAACGATTTTAACACTAGCTCTGATCATTATTACGTAACCTGTAGAAAAAAAAGAAAAAATCGTAATAGCGCATCAACAAAAGATAAATTGACAATACGAACAGGAATTATGTTTTAAAATAACAGTTTTGTTAGTACAAAATATATTTACGCACCGCTGAGCACGGCAGTGTGTGTAGGATGTTTTGTATGTGTGCGTGGATATAGGATGCTCGTTCATGATTGATTAATAGATTGTTGCTTTCTAAATTTATGATGTAGGTATGTATGGTGTGAGGTATTTTTTATTTGTTTTTACTTTCAGTTTTAACAAAGTTACCTATAGTTAAAAAATGCAAGCTTTTCTTATTTTTATAAAACTAGCTTATTATGAAAATCTGAAAAATGGAAGATGAAATGACAGTACATCAATTATAAACAACATAAATATACAACAAAAATTAGGTAACTTTATCTCTCTACGAGCTACGAAGTATCTCTACCATTGACACATTCGCTACTCAGCCTCTCTGCTCAGGTGTAGACAGTTACCACACCAACCTGCACATGGAAGTGTTGGATAGGTACCTAGGACCTAGGTAGTCAAATATTAAAACAAAAACTTTACTTGCTTATATAATGGTTTTTTTTTGGTCAAGATTGTAGTTTAAAAACACTAAACTTAATTATAATTGGTTCCAAACTTTCCTTGAGGTTGCCTATTGATACAGCTCTCCTACCTCTACATCGTCTGTACTAGAATCAAACTTGTAATCTAACTAATTTTTTTTTCTTTAAAGTCATGAAATAATAGCACCCTGTATCCGCATGCACATCAATTACGGAGGCAGCGTGCGGAACCGTCCGTACCGAGGGCGCTTGCACCCACATTTGGAGGTCATGCGTCTTAGACATTCACCTAAATTACACCTTAGTACCTTCGCTTTACGATTTAATTCAAGAAAAATCTAAATTTAATATTTAGAACCTCGATTTGTGTTTCGAAATTCAAAATTTTGTTTTTACTGCGAATACTTTTGCTTATTTAAAGTATCGTCTTAGACATTTACCTATATTACACCTCAGTGCTTTCGCTTTACGATTTATTTTAAATAAAATATTTCGAAATTAAAGGTTTTGTTGGTAGGTACCTCGATTTGTTTCGAAATTCGAAAATTTGCGTTTACCGCAAATGCGCCATAGACCGTTGAAATAAAAAATCGTGTTAGTAGGTAATTCAACAATGTACCACATCATAACACCCATCACTCTTAATTTCGTCAATACAACAACACCACCAGCCTACACCAGCCCACAGCTGGACTTGTAGGAGCCCCTTATTGGCTCATAACAGGGGGAAAGCCAAAATCCCCAAGCTGGGTCATTTCGTCAATATATAATTCTAAGTTAATTAATACGTGGTTATTTCCTATGGGGGTGAGAATATTTTCTATTTCTAAATATTATGCGCAAATTATGAATCTCATAAGTCGAACGTACTGCGTGGAATTTTCGACAATAAACAATCTTTTAAGTATAAATATGAGTAACTGCTGCCCCGTCGTAATAAAACAAAATGTAATTAATGAAAATGTACTCTCTTACTTTTATAACAATGATTTAAGTGCCCTAGCGAATGTAATTTATTAATAGAAATACAAAAACAAGCAAAAAGCTGTGACCCCGACGTGATTTGAACACGCAACCTTCTGATCTGGAGTCAGACGCGCTACCGTTGCGCCACGGAGTCGGTTGAAGACCTGCTCGAAATTAGTGACCAATATGTGAATAGAATTAAAATGATGTAATTATTGAAATATTACGGATTCCGAATTCCTTGTCTTGGGGATGACATGGTAATTACATATTAAGGCGCTGCCGTGGAAAATTAAGACTGTCAGATTGCATGTCAATATTACCAAATGTGGTCGGCAGAGGCGCTTATTTTTAACATAGACTTATGCCAAATTTATCTGTTGTAGAAGAGGCAAACTTTTGTTTTATTTTGGTTGATAGCACAATCACAAGGTAATGTAATGTTAACTAACATTTGCCCGCGGCTTTGCTATCGTTGCATGTAAAATACCTTAATAAAACCTATGTCGCTCATTGTAGCTCCTCAATTATAATAAAAATTACATTAATCGATAGTTATTCATAGAAATCAGAAACACTTAAAAAAATAATATCATCTTCATGCATGTTAAAGTGCCGACAATATCACCGACCATTATGATAATACTTTATACATTAAAAAAATATACTAATTTAGTCAAAACAACTGAGGTCTAAATGGATTACAAAAGTGTCAATCGTTGAAGATATTTCGATTTGGTTTTGGAGGGCTTTCTCAAAAAAAAATTAAAATATAAATAATGCTGAACAAGCCACACAACATCATCTAACCCCAAAGTAATTAGAGCTTGTGTTATGCTTATGATATACTTATTAAATACACTACACAGATAGATATTTTTTATATACATAAGACATGCAATAAAGTGATTATGATTTTGATTATGATTATGACATCCAGAACACCTGGAATAAATATCTGCAGATGGTACAAACATTTGTCCTGAGGCGGGAATCAAACTAACTGTAACCTCCTGTGTCGCAGGTGGACCTTTCCCCGCCGCGCCACAGAGGTCGTCAATCAAATAATCAGATATAAAATGAAATATAACAGTGCTTTATTTCCTTTACCCCTTACAGGAGTCTTGGACACGTCAATAAATTCAAATAAGGTTCAAGAGTAAAACTGGGAAATAAAGTGATTACTTTAATTTATTGTTCACTTCAATCTTTTTAAGGTAAAGTAAAGAAGCGAACAAGAAACCTTTACCTTGTTAGGGTGTTAGTTTTCGAGCTGGAGCAATACTATTAGCATTAGGTACCTAAGTTTTTTATCCTCTAGAGATAGTCTGATATTTTGTAGTAAGCCTTTTTAAAAAAGGATATGTTTTACAAATTGTTTGAAATTATTTTTTGATAACTTTTAACTCTTTAGGAGTTTTGTTGTAGAATCGTATACATTTCCCTTTAAAAGATAATCTATAAATCGACGACCGACGCGAAAAAACGACCAAAAACTGCTTACATGTGAAATCAACACTCAGTACATTGGTAAATACACTGTTTGAAGACAAAACAGAAGGAATAAATCTGTGAGTAAAGTCCAAGCATCCAAAAGTGTTCGTAAACATAACCTAAAAATTGTGTAAAGAAAAAGACAAGTCATCCTTTCACAACTTACCTAGATCACCCAGCAAAAATGGATGAAATGATGGAAATGCTTAGAAAAATCGAAGAAAATATGCGAACGCAACGTAATGACATAGATAAAATGAAAGATACAATAATTTTGGACATAAACAAAAACATTGACATCAACAAGAGAAAACTAAACTTCTCTCCAGGAAAAGAGAACCCACAAAAATCAAAACAGAGAAGTACTGCCTACAATGTAAAAAATAAGAATAATAAACCTATAATCGAATCTTTCATGAAATCAAGAGCTATTTCACAGTCTAGCACTGCTGAACCAGAAATACCAATTATGGATAAGGAATAGCAACGACAAAAGACCTCCCTCTATCTGAATGAATACTCAAACAAAGAAAATCACATAATAAAATCTATATCTCCCAATACGGTTGGTCCCCGCGGGAGAAAAAAGACTAAAACCCTCCATCCATCGAACATAGGTGACAAAAAAACCTACTTCACATATGCACTTTCAATGTAAGAGGCCTGGTCGGAGTGGGAAGATTGGACGAACTCGAACATTGTCTGAAAAACATAAAATGGGTTATCATAGGACTATCAGAAGTAAAAAAGAAAGGCACTAAAATAGAGCAACACGAAAACTATATACTGATGTACACAAGCAAAAAAGTGGAGAAAATGGAGTTGGTTTTCTGATCAAACAGAAATATAAACAAAACATAACCAATTTCATCTCTAGACCTCACTACCTCACCTCAGATGGAGTATGTCGAATAGACCTGTCCCTCCCTCCTGACCATACCCTTCTGACCACAGACTAGTTCGAGCTTCTTTAAACTTAGAGTATACAGTAAAGAGAAATAGAAAAACCTTCAAAAGTCAAAGGAAGGAATTAACATCCATGGAAAAAGAAGTTATGAAAACCCATTTTGAAAATTTATCTCAAAACATGGAATATGACACATCAATGCAAGAAAACTATTCTAAAATTATAAGAACAATACATAAAAGTATGGAGGTTCTGCCAAAAAGAGAAAAATCTGACATGTACAAACTTACTCCTGAAATAATGAAGCTTATCGAGGACAAAACAAAATTAAAATCCAAAGAAAATAAAAGCAAAGATGAAAAGAAAAAACTACCCAACTAAAACTTTCAGAAAAATTTTAATTTTTAAATAAATTTTAATTTTTCAGCATTGTTTATTTATATATAAGGTCATCAAAATCGCCCTACCTATTTAACATATTTTAACTCGACCAATACTTTTCGTGCTGTAAACATGTTGAGTAGTACCTACCTACCTATCTATCTAGCTACCAGAGATAAAACCACTATAAACCTATTCTACTTAATTGGTAGGTCTGTCAATGAATAAAATTCCTGCAAATTTCTTTTGGCTTAGCTTCAATCAAATATAGACTTTATTTCAATGACGAATGAACCATTTAACCCGCAAAACAAAAGTTGTCGAAAATCGTAATTCGTCCGTCGAACCCAGCTGTCATCGCGAAAAAAGTTACATAACCTCACGTCCGTCCGAGGAGGCATCCAGCCTCCGAATGAAGCTACTGGAAGCTATTTTGAGCATATATTGAAAGGGATGTTTGAGTAATAAGGTTGAAATTCTATTGGCAAAATATTATCATTTTTGCAATTACTTCGCTAAACGCCTTACAAAAATGTGTTTTTTGGGTTTTATTATGTTAATGGTTTTATTTATTTAAAACTTTTTACATATTTCTTTTGTTGATAAAATTTCCTTTCATATAGTATTAAAATAATTAATGGTTGTCACTCAAAATATTGAGCATTTCGAGACGAAAAATTTTTTTCTTGTTCTTTCTTGTGATTATTTTCTTCAAGATCCTAGATCGTTTTATAAAATATTTTTGTATAAGTCTTTTTTCCATACATTTGACTATACACTGTTTTTTTTTTGGGCTTGTAATATGTCGGAGAACGGCTAACGGTGCGACGAAAAAGTGTACTTTCTACGGTGTCGCTGTTTGGACAGCGTCTTAATAGATTTTTTAACCTTTGTTTTTAACACTTCGTAAAATGAATGTTGTAGGTAGGGTTTAATAATATAATTCTGGCGGCCTAAGATCTGAGACATAAAAGAATTTTAAAAAGAAAACAAGTAAAACAGAAACATTAAAAAATTCTTAAAATTACAATCATCATTTTACTCAAAGCCAACAATTCCAAGCAGGGTAAGGAATGAAAGAAATTTTATCAAATACATACGTATGTGGCAAGAAATGACTCGAAAAAAATGTAAATCATTTATAGTCACGGAATAAAACCATATCTTTAACGTTTTGTATGTAATCTAATAATTTTGTTTTTCTTTTGACCGGATGGCAATTGCATTTTTTTTTATCGTGAATAGACCTTCATTTGACTACAATCTCAGATAGTAGTAGTAATCTCAGTAGGTGACGATGTTTCCGACGATGTATCACGAAGGTGTAGAAGACACCTATTCACTCTTGTCTTGAAGAGACCCAAGGTGATCAGATTTCATGGTGTTCCTTTCATTATTATATAATATGCAATGTTTATGTGACTCATTCGATTCCTATTATCGACTCTACCTTGGACTCTATCGATTAGTAGAGTCCACAGTAGAGTCGATAATAAAAAAAATCCTGAATAAAAACACAAAAATTATTAAATAATTTATTTAAGATTTTAATGGGGTTCGATTACTGGATAAATTAAGTATTTTTTAGAATAGGGTATTACACCCATTAAAAATACCCTATGAAGATAATGAAGTTAGAAGTATTAGTATAAGTTTTCATAGTAAAATACCCTATTCGATGAATGCTGCTTTTTTCGTGGGTTTGGCTACCGTATAAGTCCAGTATTTTTTTTAAATTCGGTGAATGCAGTTTTACTTATTTTTTAAATTCGGTGAATGCAGTTTTACTTATTTTTAAAAATAAAGGATAGTTTTCTTTCAGGAAATCTGCCTATCTTCGTTAAGTATTTACTTGCCATCCATGTAATGTTCGTTTGCAACACCCTATATAACCAAAGCAAAGTACCTAAATCTAAAACCACAGGATCAAAACAATAAAAGCATTACACAGCTCGTTGGTTATGCAAAATTTCACACAAATTAGCCGAAAACTGACAATTTGTTACAATTATCCGTCATGATTATGATCAAACCACATAAATGTGTAATTAAAATATTTAGAATAGCACATTTATATTTTCTATGAAGAGATTTGTTTCCTTCTTATCTATTGTTTTTACATTTTTATAGCGTGTAATTTAAATTTATTTGGCGTTTATGTTATTGTTGGTTTTTATGACCATGACATTTTAATATGTTATCTGTTGTGTAATTTAAAAAAATAACTGTTAAATTATGAATTATGAGGGACAATTCATACAACATTATCTATTTTTCCCCAAACTAATATATTTAAAACTTTACACTACATAGATAGATATTATTTACTATGGTGAACACCCGTGACAAATACCTGCGGATTATACAAACATTTGACCCTAGGCGAGAATCGAACCCATATCTCGAAGTTGTCAATTAGCCACATAAGATTCGTAAAATTATATAATTACTAGCTGGTGCCCGCGACTTCGTCTGCGCAGGATTAGTATTTCGAGTATCTTATATTATCTACTTTAAATACCAGAAGCGATAAAAGTAGGTATCTATTTTCATTTAGGAATCAATTTATTACTACCAAAACCAAATGTGCATTTGAAATAAATTATCAATTTTTATTGAAGTTATGGTTCACTATTTTGGCTATAATGGCTAACACATAAGATATAGATATATACTGTGGCGGGCTTTTTTGTAGGACTATTTAAGATAAACATTTCCATATACATTACATATTATGTGTAACTCTAGCGGTTTTGGCAGCGCAAACAAGAATAGCTCGTAGATGGTAGATTTTTTCCAACTTTCTTGAAATAATTCGTCGTATTTTGGACAATTCACACAATATATTAATGAATTGTAGCCTTTGTGTTATTCCGATGTTTAAGCTATTATTGTAAAGTTTCATTAAAATCCATTCAGTACTTTTTACGTGAAAGAGTACCAAACATCCATCCATCCCTCCATACTTACAAACTTTCGCGTTTGTAATATTAGTAGGAAGGAAATAAATTGTAATTTAGCTTCTTGTAGGTTTTATCACTAAGAAACTTGCTTTCGACTGACATAGCAACAATTCTACAACACTATGAACTTCATACAAGAATTATGACCATTTCATTCATGAACCAACACATATTTCTTACACTAGCAATATGACAATACAAATATAAATATTAAAAACATTTTCACACATTTATTTCAAAAAACAATCAAGCAGGTGGCTTCTTTGACAGTTAGCTGATACTTCTGTCAATTATAAGTTAATAAATTCCATGCATCGAAATGTATAAGTAGGCAGATCTATTGTAATTACTTATACTTGAATTAATGTTTTTGCTAGACTTACAATAGAGTAATTAACTGACAAAGAAGATTATAAATTATAGAAATGTGCCTTAGGGTATAGATTTCTATGACAGACAAATGTATAATTAGTATGTTACAGTTATTAAGATAATAGGCCCTATATATACACTAGCCAAACTCGACGTGAAATGTTTGTAAATAAACCAAAACACAAAAAACTAGAACTTACTTGGCATCGAGTTCAATATATTTTGTAAGCAATATTTACTGAAGAAAGGAAGTAATTTAAATTCCGTTTAAAACGCGGCAACAAAGTGAATTTTAGGTTATGTATGAGCGGCTATTTTCAAAAATTGTACATCCGATTGGCTGAAATATAAGTAGGGAATGAAAGGCTGAAATATCAGCAGATTAAAAAAAACACAGAAAAACGAAATTTTAATAACATAATTATCGTCTGTACAATAATTTGCTGGTTTTGGCGGATTACGACCACAATTATGACCACATGTAATAATGTCCACTACACAAAAATACTACTTCTAGAAATCTCCACCTCTGATAATACTGTTTCGAGAAATGACTATTGTGAATGACCATAACGTAAAATGACTATTTCTGGAAAAGAAATATCAGTATGTAAAATAACCGTTGCATAAAATCCTACCTCTACCAATTGTTAGTGCAAAAGGTATACCTATAATTTTATAACAACCCTGACATTTATCAGATTTTTATAAATAAAGGAATATTTGCTTAATGAAAAGTCTATTTACATAAATAAAGAATGTAAATTATTTATGTTTGAATTGATGGGTTTTACATATTTTACTAAATCTGCATAAAAATACAGAAAAATGTTAATAAAACAATTATTTTTACGACATAATCGCTAATCGAACAGTATATAAATTAATTGAATTTACAAGCTCGTGTGGCTGATGAAACGTGTACGAGTTGGTTTCCATTGTCATGACATATAAGACGGCAAATGTAAAACAATGAATTTGTAAATACATAGTTTTTATCATCAAATCAAGAAATTATAATAAAAACTGGCGGCTTTAGTTTTTAGGAAATATATATAGGTAGGTGTTTGTAGCTAAGCTAATAATTAATATATATTTTTTTAAAGTTATTTTTCTTATGCAGTCTTGTTCTGTTTTTTTCCCACGTGTGATAATATTCTGATAAAAGAATAAAGGTTAATAGGTTGCAAGCTTAAGTAAATTATATATACGAAGAATGCAATGGCTTGAACGACTTATTATTTATAGTTTTTTTTATGAAAACTAATATAAACTCGTGAATCAACAACGAAAAAGTCGTATGTCAACGAAAACACTCGGCCATTGCTTATGCGTTTAAGAAACTAGTTATACTCATACAATGTATGACAGACACACACACATCCCATCCATCGGACTGTTCCATGCAAAATAGACTTTCCAGTCATTTTAACAGACTTCTCGAAAAGGAGGAGGTACTAAATTCGGTTGCTTCGGTTCATTAAACCAAAACTAAAGAAGCCAGCTTTCAATCATCTCTGAGACCAAGCAATAAAACAAAAAAAAAATCAAGTAGGTATATATTTTTTTAAATGGGCTTTTAAAATACAAAAAGAATTTTCTATATATTCATCTGATACTAAACAGAAAAAAAGTCTTTAAACTGTAGATGTTAGAATAAACAATAACCTTTTTGAAAAGTCAAAAATTTAACTAATATCTACGTATACCTATACAAAAACGTATAAGTACATATCTGTACAGTATTATCTTCTGTGCCCATGCGCACTAAACAGACCCTGATATGCATCGACCTACCAAGTAATTATATGTTTACAAACAACCGCTATATGCCCGACGACATACTATAGCTGGGTGTGTAGTGATGGGATCGTAAGTATCGATAAAACCGTTGGAAAGGAAAATAACGGAAGTAGGATTAAACCAATAAGAAGAAGTAGAATAAGGAGAAGTTAGGGTTAATCATAAGTAGCATCATAGAAGGAAAAGTAGAAAGAAGACCCAGAATTAGCTATATGAGGCAAATCAAGGAGAAAGTCGCTGTCATAGATATTGCATTCGAGAAAAAAGTGGAGGAAATTGCATCGTTACACCGACAAGAGCTAGGCTTTTTAATTTATAAAAAAAAAGTGCTAAGCCCTTCTGCTTCACCAGAGGAAGGGCAGCAGAAAGAAAGAAAGAAATCTTTATTTATATCATAAAAAATGTAAATTGGTAAAGAAGCTTTTAATTTACGTAAGTAAATTAAGAACTTCCTTCTGTATCAATATTGTTTAAACTATCATAACCGTATTTTATACAAACGACAATTATATTCGTTACGCTGTCAGGCCTAATGGCAATCTAGTTCAAACGCTATGTAGTCCTAACGCGATGTGGTCATATCGAGATTTATTCAGAAAGCGATTTAGTCAAAATTACTATCTATTCAAATAAAGATGTAGACATAAAGCTTTTAACCCATTTTTAACTCCTCTACTGCGATCACCAATCTACCGGCCAGGCGTGGTGATTATGGCAAAACACTCCTTGCTGGCAAGCTGGGGAGGCATATTCAGCAGTGGATGTATTAGTGTTCTCGGCCGTTTAAAAGTTACCTCATGACATGACTAACCATTAAATATTGGTTTTCGAACAAAATTATTTAGGTATGGCGATGAAGTTAATAAAATTGGAAATAAAGGATGAGTAATTTTTTAAAAGCTTCCATTTCGCTACCGTTTCATGTTTCACTTTATGCCTTATCGTATAAAATAATCAGAAAATAAAAATACACGATTAACTCGATAGGTAAGGTACCTACATAATTTGAAGCATAAAAAACAGGTTTAAAAGTTAAATATCGATAAACTAACCATCGACAATGCCCCATCTCTAAACCTGGACGTCTCTAGCACGTAGACAGACAGTGCTATCAGAATAATGACAGATCTCCGTCTCTACGCTACGTGAAGCAAAAATACCGCAAGCAAAAACAACGTTTCCATGGCAACTTCGACCTTATTGAAATGCAATTTAATTTTGGAATTACTAAAAAACTGGTATGGTAAAAGTGGGAGTTTTTTGAAATGTTGGAAAAGTGCTACCACAAAGTTATTCATTTAAGGTACCTAGGTAAGTATGGGTTTTATTCTTCTTTGTTTTTTGTCACTTCTTTACCTACACTATCATACATAAACGAAATAAAAAAATACCATTTTTATGCATATTTTCTTTACTTTCAAGAATAAACATTTCGCGTTTATTTTCTTTATTAATGGATTTACGAATAAATAATTTTTGTTATTTTACCCGACAAAAATAAAACATGAACGACCTAAAAAAACATACGCTAGGGATCTGTCGGTCTAGGAATACTCAGACAGCTGCCTTCCTAGATTTTGTTGAAGTCAATTTAAGAATCTAACTAATTATGGGAATCCTCAAAACTACAGTTATACCTATATTACAACTACATCGCGATATTTTTTTAGTTTCAAGTTTATTTAAACTCAGTGTCTGGTGAATTCGGCCCCGAGGCAAAATAACAACATAGCTACACATCATACATCTTCTAATTACCTACTTTGAATTAGAACTCACACAAGTCCATACAAAACTCCCTCCAACAAATATCATCAATCATACAAAAGTACTAGGAGATCATACCCACGGAGAGATAGAATGGCCTTGTGAATCATCGGTAGAAAAATCTCATAGCAACTATCATTAATTCTGTGGTATTATTAGCATAACTTGTCCAGTATTACTAGATCTCTTAATGCGTATTAAGATTGTACTAAATGCGAGTTGATTAGAGGTCTGGTATTTTTTGTTGGTTTTGTTCGTAGAAGTATTTTCTAACGCCATCTCGTGAGGGAAAATGATAGATTTTCATTTTAAATCGTAGAAAATACTTTCGATATTATTATTTTTTTACAGCTGCATGATTTTCGTCAAACATAGATAAGAACAAATACGACAAATGTCGCATATCACCCAAATATACCCTCTTTAACAGGATTAAAAACTTCATTTCATTTTTGGTTACATATAAGATGATCCTGCCAGTATGACCAACGATGCCAAATTGATGATAATGATGAATTGCTTCACCATTACATATTGGTTCTCAGAATGACACATTTTAGCATTTTTCCTTTGATGAAAGAAACTCTCTAAGGAGGGACACGAGTCAAATCAAAAGTGTCAAAGTTGAAACCAATCTCTCCATAGGAATTTCTTTCACTTACGGACGATTCCATTAGATACCATTGTGATCGTAAAACGATTGATTTGCAGGATTTGCTATGGGTAGTAAAGAGTTAAACATTGGTAGAGCTATATACCACCTAGGTAGAGTTGAACGTTTCCTGTCACAGAGGCAACCAAAGGCTAACCTAAATTTGAAACACAAAAGATATGCAGGGACGTCTAACGGCTAATGCCACATGGAGGGAAAGTAGCTATAAAATTTTACTGAGAGAAAACTTCGTTTTGATTTTGAAAACAATTTAAACTGCATTCAAAGATTTTAATAATCACCCCTGTGATATGTATAATTGTACCCAGAGCCATATGTTTACACATTTTTTTTTTTTGTTGTTGAAACGAATTGTTTTAATCGTTAGTCGAATTGTTACTAGTCGAAATGTTTTTAGATTTATTATGTATTAGTCGAATTGTTTTAGTTGAATTTTCCGCAAAGCGTCGACGGGTGCAGTTGCCTTGCCGTCGGCCACATGCAGTCCTTGTATATGAGCCCGTCAATTGTCGACATCGGCGAGTTGGAGGGATCAATTCTTACGCCGTGACCGGCCTAAATAAACTTAACTTAGGTACATAAGCAAGCTTGTGTAAAATAATAATAATACCATAATAATGCACACAAAATCAAATCACGCCTCATCACTCCGTTTGATTTATAATTCTATAGGAAAACTCAATCACAGTCCAAATGAGAAAAGCTGTTACAGACCATCAACGACTCAAGTCGTAATTCTAACGTTCCAAAAACTTTCGTGAGGGCTTAATCGAAGGTTCTTTTTCCTGCAAAACCGACAACTGATGGGGTAAACGTGTCCTTGAGTAAAGACCGCCACTCAGCAAGCGTAGTGTAGAACGCCCACGAGCAATGTAGGACGATAACCTGCGAAAAACTTCAGGCAGATGCTGGATGCGGCAAGCTGAAGACAAAGCGATATGGCGCTCATAAGGCTATGTGCAGCAGTGGACTGGTATTACATAAGTACTTCCGCTATACCCAACGTTCAATTGGCATCTGTCGTCTTGCGATGTGTCAGATGTAGAAATGACGTTGCCGGATCGTAGAATCAGCCAGTTTGTAGAATGGCTAGGCCGATTGCAAAACAGCGCAATAAATAAATAAATAAATAATGCTGGACAATTCACACATCATTATCTAGCCCCAAGCTAAGAAGAGCTTGTGTTATGGGTACTAGATAACTGTTAAACGTAATACAATACACTACATAGATAAATATTTTTTATTCTACATAGATAAACATCCAGAACACCCCGAACTAATATCTGCAGATCGTATAAACATTTGTCCCGAGGCGGGAATCGAACCCGCAACCTCCTGCGTCGCAGGCCCGCTGCGCCACAGAGGTTGTCAAGACTGATGTTGAACAGTGTCTTCTGATATCGATAAATAAGAAACCCAGCTATTCTACAGTACCTGTGTCGTGTCGCCTATACGCCGTCGTCCGGCAAGCGGCAAACTAGCACAACCCGACTTTTCAAGGATCCGAGTCAAGATTGATTACACCGTTGTATTGTGGTTCTCACGGTCGGACCATTATTTACCTTGTGATGGTGTGGTGAGCTCTTTATTTGCGTGCTGTAGGTTTAAGCTTCTTAAAACAAAAATACTATAACCTAAAATTTAAAAAAAAAACAATACCTAAATAATTTTATGACCGAATTTTACCCTCCTAGCTGAATTTTCAGTTCAGTCGGTAGTCAGTCTCAACGGAGACTACCCATGTGTGAAAGTAACAGTGCACAAGTGTGTGCGCAAACACAGGTACAACAAACTCCCTTACGCTTATACTCCGATGGGACGGAAAACCGACACGACGGGATGTCTGGTTACTAATTTATCTATCATCAACAAAAATGAGTGTAGCACAACTTTTCTAATTTATTTAAAAGCCATGCTGTCCATGTACTGCCCAAACAAAACACAAATAGTAGTCTAGTGCTACACTCTTGCGCTATTTACAGTAGGTTGTATATACATGGATTCATCACAAAAGAAGTAATATATATACTATTTATACACGTATTGCAAATGTTGTGCTTTGCGGGGAATATTGAAGAAAATTATGTGGTAAGGGCGACCGTCTGTCATTTTGTAAAAGCCATCTGTTAGAATTGTTAAGCTTAGGATATATCCGCCATTATTTGTGGTAGGTCAAATATATTTTTAACACGTCAACTGCGATCACGAACTCGTTGCCAGGCGCGGTGTTTACGGCAAACCATTTTTGTCTCGGCTTGTTCAACAGTGGACGTTATTTAAGCTGATGAGGTGATTCCACGATTTTACAAAGCATAAATAATTGACATCATGAAATTTTAACTCTGTCATCACGAAAACAGTAGTCAATAGAACAATGCAAACCCAAAATCTTTTTGTCTCCACACAAATGTCAAAAAACTGTCATCCGAATTCTCACGTTCGTCCAACAGCCGAATTATAGTGACTAATACGAAAATAATTATATTCTTCCGTCAGAGAAACCACAAAAACACAATTGCAACGTTGCGTGTCATAGAAACAATGTCAATGGAGAAAAAAAGTAAAAAGCAACGGTTTTTTACAACGCTGTTTTCCTTGTAGACCTTATTTCTCAAGCTTTATAGCTGGTTTTATTTTGATTTCATTTTTATTTAAAAGTTTTGAAAATGGAACGCTGGAAAGTCTTACGATAAGGCTTTGTTCTTGAATGTTTTGTTTAAAAATGGAACTGGGAAAAACTTTACGAAAATGCTTCAGATCTCGGAACCCGTAAAAGAGATAAACAAATCCACAATTAGACCTGTTGAAAACGAAAATGAAAGACCAATTGAAAAAAAACCAAAGAGTAAAAGAAAAAACTAACAGAAAAGATGGCGTAAATATATAATCAGGTATTTTAGAGTTGTAACTTAAAAAAAAACTGTAGTATTTGAATAAATAAAACACTCACAAGCAAAATATTGCCACTAAATACCATTTCACCCATAAAATAAACCTAAATTTCAATTTCAACAGATTTACTACCCTCAATAATTAAGTAGCAAACATGCCTGATCCAATTTCGATCATTATTTTGCTACATGAGATTGTAATAGGGTCAAAGCCCGGCTTAGCGACTACTGAGTCATCTGTGTTACAGAGTCGATTTACTTTGACCAAACAAACAAATAGAATTGAGGAGATCCAATGTAAAGGAGATGACCAACCAAAAAACTAGCTTCTGACCGCGGCTTTGCACCCGTTTTACAGAACAAAAGGCCGTCGAAAAGTCACCTATATGATATTTCAGGTCTAGATCTACATACATACATCGATGCAAAATTGCAGCCATCGGGCGTTCAGTAATTTTGGAGTGAAGAAGTAACAAAAAACAAGATCCGTCAAGTGCGAGTGTAACTCGCGCGCCGAGGGTTTTGAACGTTTGTCAACAAATATGTACCAAAAGTACCGGTTAGAGACTTCGCAATTTAACGAATACCTAAGAATAGTAGGTACCAACCTTTTATACCAATTTTTCGACTTTTTTCGAAATATTTCAAAAAGTATGAAAGCTACAGAAATTTTAAAAACTGTTTTGTAATGCCCAAACCAATTCCTTTCATTTGATACCCCACTCGGTGGGGTAGCCCCCCTTTTGAAAATTATTCCTTTTTGACCATTTTTCAAAAAGTGTTATTTTTACAGACTTCTCTATATTTTTCCTGTAAAATATAGATCCATATCTACAAACGCTTCATACATTTTAAATGGATCGCTCGGCAAACTTCGGAGATAGGGGGGGGGGATGGATATTTTTTCGACTTTTTTCAAAATATTTCAAAAACTATGAAACCTACACAAATTTAAAAAACTGTTTTGAAATATTCAAATCGATACCTTTCATTTGATACCCCACTCGGTGAGGTAGCCTCCCCTTTTGAAAATTATTTCCCCCCTTTTTGACCATTTTTCAAAAAGTGTTCTTTTTTCAAACTTCTCTATATTTTTCCTGTAAAATATAGATCCATGTCTATAAACGGTCCATACATTTTACATGGATCGCTCTTCAATCTTCGGAGATAGGGGGGGGGGAATGGGTATTTTTTCGACTTTTTTCGAAATATTTTAAAAAGTATGAAACCTACAAAAATTTCAAAATGATACCTTTCATTTGATAAATAAAAAAAAAATAAAAAAAATAATAATAAAATTGATAAATACCCCATATGACTCTGTAGGTATCTTTTAAAATTTCGGCATCACAATTTGTATGGAAAATATTCATTTTCATTTTTCATTTATTTTCATTTATTTTTCTCTAAATCTGTACAGGCGCACGAAATGTATTATTATTTTAAATTTCAAGTTGATAGCTGCAGCAGTTTTTCAGTTATTAAGGAGGGAAAAAAGGACAGACAAAGCGAGACCATAAGGGTTTTGAAACCGATCTTCGATCTTCAAAACCCTAAAAATCATCCATCGGGTGCAACTATTAAAACATTTTTTTTTAATTCTATTAAAACTTATTTTACTTTTATAATATTAGTGTGATCAGGTGATGATGAGTAGCATCCGAGAAAGTACCTACATTGGTAATAAGAATATTTGATAATTGAAGATCTCTATGGTGCAATGGGTGATTACGCCATATCGATAATAAGCAGGGAGAAAGGCCCCAAGAAAAAGTCCCTCAAGTTTAAATCAAAGTTTTTCTATTGATAATTTCCCACCTGTCAAACATTATCAAATCTTTTGACAGCTCTATCACCCCACATATGCTCAGTATTAGCTAACAAGCCAAGGGTTGCCAAATCACACAATTAGGAGCATTCTGGTAACCCTAAAGCTCCCGCGGCTTCCATATGGCATGGTTGTGGTTTTGTGCCTTTTGGGAAATTAAGTCTTTTCTGTTACATATTATTTGGACTAGGTTAATTTGACTGGGGCTGCTCTTTGTTGTTGATAAATTTAGAGGTTAAAGTTAATGAAGAATAATTCTAATATACATACAGGTTTACTGCTTTTTTGGATGCAGGACAAGGTACTACTTTATACCTAGACACGTTAAGGGGAGAGTAAATTTTCTCAATATTTTCCAAAAATATTATACTTACCTACTTTAGGTTGGGGTCATTTTTCTACAAAGAGAATATTTCAGTGATTTGTGAGAATTTGGTTTTAATTCATATATTTAGATTATCTGCATCATATATTACGCCTTTATTATTATAAACTCTTACCCACAGCCATTTGGCCGTTCCCTAATCACGGATTTGGCCTCACTACCCTATTTGCCTTGTTATTAGGGGAGCTAATCAAATCACCATTGTGCGTAATTTGTACTAAGGGGAGATGTTTCTTTATCTCGTTTCGCGGTCAAGTTAGATCAATCCGATCAGTCAATTTGTTAACAAGGAGTTTGTTGACAGGAAATATCTGTTTCAATTATTCAACCTCTTTATAGTTTAGTTAGATCCTGATAGATCAAGTCACAAGCGACATGAAATAAGAAGAAAAAGGACTTTAACTGTAAAATACGATTTCGTGACTCACTGCCGTTTGGTTTTTTGCCGTCGTTAACATTTTGATTATAGAACTGTAAAGAGAATACCAACTTTTTGCTTTCCATTTTCTACCATTAAAACATTTTGAATTCAACCTTCGAATTCGGACACCGGTAACGTTCCATTACTGTAGAGCTTCCAGCGGACTAACAAAAAGTTATCGATGATTTTAATTCCGTGAAAAAATGCTTCCGATTCAACTCGAAGCATTCAAATGCCGAATAGTGATGTCCTTATATCGATAAAAAGTCTATCGTTGTACAAAACACTGCATACCCACTCGTCCTGTAAAACGGAGTCGGCAAGTTGAAAGACATTTTATAAGAGGCTGTAGGGCTTTCACCTACACGGCAAAAAGTGGGTATGTAACATCACAATATGGACTATAGGCAGTAGCGAAGCTTTATAAAATTTGTAGCAAATACATTGTATAGCAAATAGATTGTATTTATAATAATTGTATTTATTACAATCTGACATTGATTGCAGGCATTTTCTTTTCGTAAAACACTGTAGATAAATAAACACAATTTTATAATGTTAAAAAGACTGAAAATGCTTGTTTTTTATACTTTCGCGATTTGTTGACATAGTTAATGATTTATCGGGTATTTAAAGCGTAAATTTTATAAACGGTACGCTTACGAATTTGCTGGACGAATTTGCATTGAATTTGTATGTAGTAATTTTTAGAAACATTATGATATATTTTTGAAATAATATTACTACTCAAGAAATCTTATATATTAAATGCCTTCTTCAGTTAATGCTTGCCATTTACCAGTCATTAGCTTCTGCCCGCGGCTTCGCACGCTTTCTATGAAAAGGTTTTAAGTTTATATCTATCCCATTGGAACTGATTTATGGGTTCTACATCTATGTGTATTTCAGTCCGATCTGTTCAGTGCTTTTTCCGTGAACAGGAAGGTAACAAATATCCATCCTTCCAGGGCGTTGACAGTTGCACGCAGTTTGTAAAGCTTAGGTAGTGTCATCGGTTCAATAGGTTTTTAAGATCCTTATGTAAAAATGTTCTGAATAAAAAGATTGACAACCTCAGTTGCGGGTTCGATTCCCGCCTCGAAACAAATTTGTGTACGATCTGCAAAAATTTGTTCCGTTAGTCTGGGTGAGTTAAATATATAATAAAAAAATATCCAACTATGTATATAAATGTATTAAATATATCAATTATCTAGTACCCATAACACAAGCTTTGAGTAGCTTACTTTGGGGCTAGAGGTTGCAGTGTGGATTGTCCAGCATTATTTATTTAGGTATACATCCAAACTTTTCTTGTATAATATAAGTGTGATATTGTGATGTGATTTAACGTAGGTACTGCTCCTACTGAATCCCAAGCATACTGTGCCCCCAGTTTCAGACCAGTCCAAGTGACCTTGTCAAATTGCAAAATTAAATTTCGTAATCATCGTAATTGTGTTACTTGGTTTCTGGAGCGATTATATTGCTAATGTGAAAAGAAAGTACTTTTAAAAGTTCATTTTGAGTCTGTCATTTGTCGATTTGACAACTCAATCGAAATATTTTTTATATTGAATTATCTACGCACTTGAAGCAAATAAAACACTAAAACTTATATCATAGATATAAGTAAAATTATGCAATGAATCACCTAAAACTCATCGTCACGGGAAAAGTAGAGGAAAAGAGAGAGTCAGACAAAATAAATTAAATAAAGAGAAAATTCATAACACCTTATTTCACCTTATTTAACAATCACACTATCACACTAATATTATAAATGCGAAAGATCGGATGTATGGATGGATAGATGGATGTATGTTTGTTACGTCTTCACGCCAAGTGCTGAACAGATTGAGCTGAAATTTTGCATCAGTGTAGCTTCTTAGCCTGGAATCAAACATAGGCTACTTTTTATCCCATACATCAGTTCTTATGGGATAGAAATTACCTTTGAACTTTTCCATAGAAACAACGCAGTGAAGCCGCGGGCAGAAGAAAGAATGAAAGAAAATCAAATTATTGGCTCACACATAAAAAATACAAAAATAATAATGTACTTAATATAAAAAATCGTCAAAATTTAAAAAAAAAAGTATTAATTCTATGTGAACCAAAAAGGTCCTGACTCAGCTTCATGTTGCGCAACATAAATTTGAAGATAAGCTATTAATTCATAGTATGTATAATAATTTCACTTGTTTATGTCGCAGTTTGGTGGTAGAATTTTTCTGCAGGGGCGCTGCTGCCCGCCCCCGGTGGATATCAATTAGTCGGATCTTACGCGCGCCGCGGCACCAATAAGCCACCTATTCGCTAATGTAAATAATAATTAAAAAACTTTTATATCATACACAAATCGATCCATATGGTACATAAATAAATTAACATTACCTAAACTAAAGCGGTTTCGTAATGATAAGCAACGATATTAAGTTTTAAAATCCAGTGGACCTACCGAGCGTTGGTGCCTAAATTAGGCAGGTAAGTACTACTTATCCGAGTAGGTAGAGTCCCATAAATTCATAAATCTATGACTATTGAATCTAAACATAGTTTTCTACTTATTTTATTGCTACATATTACTACTAAAACACAACAGAATGGCTTATCTAGGCAAATCTATACTAATATTATAAAGAGGAAAGATTTGATTGTTTGTTTGTTTGTATTGAATAGGCTCCGAAACTACAGGACCGATTTGAAAAAATATTTTACCATTAGAAGCCCACATTATTCCTGATGAACATAGGCTACTTTTTACCGCGGGAAAATGCTTCATTCCTACCTACGGGAAAACGGGTAATAGAACAACGGGTAGTAAGAATGCAGCTAGTAACTTATAAAAGTTAATTTGTCGTAAAAGTCACCTTTCATTAAACAAGAAAGAAGAAAAAAATATTTATGTCTTAGTTTGGATTTATAATAAATTACCTTGTTATTTTTTCTGGGGCTAATTATTTGTAATTTTTTTGCGTTCTGGATGTATTCGGGCCATATTAATCTATATTAATAAGAATGAATCCCTATTTCCCTTGGTCATGGCATCAGGCGTGAACGGCTGGACCAATTTCGCTTATTCTTTTTTTTTTGTGTTTGTTATTGTCAGGAGAAGGTTCTTATGAAAGAAAAAATTAAGAAAGTTGGAATGATAAATTTCTACGCGGGCGTACCCGCTGGGTGCAGCTAGTTTTATAAAAACAAAAGTAATTCTGTCTGTTTCTTTTTACACCTACTGCTGAACGGATTATAATGAAATTTGTCAAGGACAGAAACGGTATTCCAAGGAAGGCATAGGCTACTTTTTATTCCGGAAAAGTGCAAAGCTGCAAGTAGAAGATACTGTGTAAAAAAAATATGTGATGTGATGGATTCAAGATTATCAGTTACCCGTACATAACACGATTGTCCAGCGTTTATTTATTTATTTATTTTGTCCTAAGTCTAGACGCGTGATAGAACTTTTCTTCACTTTCATTAGTTAAAGAAATTAAATTAAAACTTTAATTCTTGTTTGATAATAATTTATAGTTTAATATTGGACTTGTCTAAGTGCTTATTACGTAAGCCTCAAGAAATAAATAAATAAATAATGCTGGACAGTTCATACAGCGTTATCTAGCCCCAAGCTAAGCAAAAGAAAGAAAAAGCAAAAAAAGGAAGAAAGAAGGAAAGAAAGAAAATAATGTTATTTGCCTTAAACTTACTACACTTCACAGTAACTAATGAAACATTAAATAAATCTTAGACTTAGCTACCCAATTTTGTGCGTAGCAGATTTATGGCAAATATGTAAATATGTCTAATTATGTATGTGATGGATTAAATATCGTCGTAGGCATAGATTTATATCGTTAGATAGGCCCCGATACCAAAAACTGTGGCATTGTTTTTGAATGTGTGGGTTAACAAAATGCCGACGCACGCACACTAACGGTTAACGCACACATTCAAAAAAGTAGTTAAAAAATCGTGTTTCTGCCATTGTAATTATCTGTTGTTATTACCATTTCGTGTGCAATCGTATTGCACACACTTTCCTGAAAAAAGTATACCCTTAGATGCCCTGAAATCGAAAATGTTTGAATGTGTGCGTCAACATAGTGTCAAAAACCTGTGCAATTTGTGTAGAACAAATAATAGTTAGAAATAGTGTTTTTGCCAATAAACCTAATCATTATTATTACTATTTCGTGTGCAATCGTATTGCACATACTTCTATGAAAAAAAAAACGGCCTAATAAGCCCTGAAATCGAAAATGTGAATATCTAAACAAACCTGTGCAATTTGTAAAACGGTGCAGTCTACGCTGAAGCGTAGGTACCGAGAAAATAGTGTCATCTCTTTTTCTCCCAGATTAGTTGCCAACACGACTTTCTCTTTCGTGCACTCGCCATTTAAATTTATTATTTTCGGACAGTGCGGAAGAAAAATAAAAGTTCTTCAATGAAATCGCAATACTTACGAGTGAAATGTTACACCTCTGGCTATATTTGTGTTTCTAGAATTGTTGTTGCACTTTAGAAAGGCACAAGATGGCATTTTGTGACAGTAAACTGCTCGCAAAGTTCGCAAACGTCCTTTACAACACGTCCGGCTCACACTGTGTTAGGATGTGCACTAACTCCAGGTTAGTGAGCCTCACTCACTTCGACTGTGGAACAACACGGCGCGGTCTCACTGCGGTAAGGGCCTATCTAACGATTTATATCTATGGTCGTAGGTATATCAAAAAACGTTATTGATTTTTGATTTCAATCGAATTCGGTCATTCTTACACAATAACGTTAAGAGAAAACATAAAATAAACATTTATCAAACCAACTTCCTCATAAATTGACACATTAAAAATTACATAAGAATAATCGATAAATGTCACCGTATCAGCGACTTTTTCACATCACAACTTTCATATAACAGCTCGACGGCCGTGACTTTTGCCATTCTTTTTGAAAGTGCCTTTTACGGAAAGTGCCGGCATCTACTTTACAAACCTACCTAAGAAACTGACGTGACCTTGACCTGACAGCCTATCAAGAAAAAAGTAGGTAAATTAATTATTTAGCTGCGGTCTCACTGCTGGGCAAAACCCTCACTTCTTGTGTGAATAAGCACACAATATGCAATGCAAGTTATCTGAACTAAGAGCCTCCACTTTAGTAATGTCGCATTAAATTTAATTTCAAGGGGTCATTCCCAAATCCAGTCCATCTATGGATTTGAGCTATCTGCTTTTAATACTTATCTACAATCGAATTTTAACACCTAAAAAGATGAAGAATTTATTATAGTGCGTTTCGAAAAAAAAGAAAAAAAAACCCTCACACTCTGGGTAATTTATAATTCCCGCATCTTTAACCTGTAGTTGGTTAGCACATTCCCGTACTGAGGGAAGAATGCGGGTTCAAGTCCCGTCAAGTCGAAAATTTTTAGGATATTATTTGATTTCTTAATATCATTAACTGTCAAAATTTTTCAACCGATAGGCAAAAAAGCAATAGAGAAGATGGAATATTGGGAAAATTTCAATCGACGATGTATCAAAGTCCAAGTGGGCATAGCTACACGGATTCTGTGAAAAAAGTCAAGTGCGAGTCGGACTCGCGCACTAAGGGTTCCGTAAGGCCTTGTGTCTTGCTAATTTATCATGATTCTAGGTTAACGGGAAGTACACTATAGGTTTTATATGCATGTGATTACCTTGCAAATTTCAAAATATTCGGACAATAAATAAACGGCTATAACTTTTGAGTGCGTTGACTTAGAAGCTTTATTTTATCGCGGCTCCAAGAGGTTACGGACTTGACGGACGGACTTACGTATTTGACGTTAAAAATTTCAACTCGTTACGTCCACGTGATCCTGAAAAAGGGAGTTGACCAACGGACAGACAGAGAGACAGACGGACAACAAAGTGATCCTATACGGGTTCCTTTTTTCCTTCTGAGGTACGGAACCCTAAAAATAGCTACTATATTACAACTATATGTATGTATGTATGTAGAGGTCTCTATTGTTGGTGGTGCAATACATAGAGAAACTATAAAATTATAGTAACAGACTTTAAGGCCTCCTTTGACGGACTTAAGATTGTCCCACACCTGAAAAGCACCGCTGCAGCACACCACAAAAATGGACATTCAAATATGAGCCTTAACTCGTAATATTTTGATGAATTTAATATTGACATCATCAGATGACAGCCATCTCGCGGGTTACTGTAAAATGTATCTAAAGCTAGCGAGTTTAAGCCCATATTTTTGGGCTGTGGATTTTGTTTTTGGGCTGTGTGGTAGCGGTATTGAATTAATGAGCGCAGAACCTTACAGACAGACGGTACAGGCTAAGTTATAATTCCTGTTGGTACCCTTTTGGCAGGAAACCCAATAAAAAAGTAACACGTGTAGATTATAGCTGATGACTAACCCACGGGTTTCCTCAAACTTTTAGTTTTACAAATATTTCTCAGTAGGGAATCGAACCGGCGACCTTCCGTGCCGACTATTGGCCTTTCTTGTTGAGGCCGTCCACTATTCACGCGAAGAATTAAATAAATTCATCGTATCTAAGGAATGCTTTTGTAAAAAGCGGTGTATGTCTTTGGACTGACGTTATAAAGGGCCATATTCCGTTCATACAAGTCTTGGTTTTCGATGAAGGTTTGTTTATTTTAAAATTAATTTGGATCAATAAGATTGTAAAAAATAAATAAATCATTTTCAAACAATCATTTTCATCCATATTAATTTATAAAATGTTTGTTTAGGATTGCATACTACAAGATACCAAAGGATGAATATTTATAAGAAAATCACATTGAAACTGGACCTTCTTTAACTTTTTTTACCTAATCCAATTAAGGTAGGTACAGTACAGACAGTTTTTTTAAAACTGTAAGGTTGATATAAAATAACTAGGTATTCCTAATCTAACTAATATATCACAATAAAATAGTAGAAATGAATTAGAACTAGTATTTACATTTGAAACAATTGAGCTAACTGCAGACTGTTGCAAACAATCTACAGGTAGCTAAACTGATCCATATCAATACCAGTCGTCGCGTCCCCAAGACGCTGGCTGCATTGCTCCGCAGTATGGCAATGCTGATCCGCTGTGCCAGATTATCACATATGCAATTTAGAAAATTATAATTTTCCTGTGCTTGGGTTTTAAAGACAACGAGACAGGCTATTGCTGTAGCATCAAAAAACTTCATAGATGTGGTCAAGCGATAATTTTACGGTCGTCAAAAAACGGCCGTTACACTACAGTAAAATGAACTCTGACTTTAGTCCTCGCAAAGTATGCAGTAGCTACCGTTCTTTTTTAAACCAAAGAAAAGATTCATGCAACACCGAGCAATGCATTAATATTAATGTGAAATTAATATTGTCGTTACATTAAAAACTTTTGCGTCTGAATGACTGACCGAATAACAGTATTGACCACTGATAAAAGACTGTATTAAAGGAGACATAGATTTATCTATAGTAGGAAGATTCATAAAATAAAGTTCATCAGAACACAACCCTATTATGTACATATTTTATTTTAATTTAAAACAACTGGAAGAAAATTAGACTTCTAACAGAAATGATAAGGAATATACAGTCAGTAATTCGAAGGTGGCATGGTTTTTAATCTGTATCTTAATAGTCTCTTAAATAATGTTTTATTTTTAACTGTTTTTTTTTTTTGTTTTTTTTTTATCAACTTTTTACAAAAAAAAAGTAAAACCCTCAACTTCGAAGTCTCTTACATCGGCACTTTCCATTATGTAAGATTATGGTCAAACGAAGGTTGAATAATTGTAAAAAAGAAATTATAAAACATATGAGATGATTATTGTTTTAACATTAAAATATACTGAACAATACTCGACCAAACCCACGTGCACAAGCTAGTGCAAATCATAACTCATAACGTCCAAATTGAGTCGTAACTCAGATTGACTGACTCGGGTTGATATGTGCTAATGCGATGATTCCATTTGCCAGTTTACCATTAACTTTTAGTTTGCTTAGTATTTACTTTTAGTCGGTTAAGTTTTTTTGGGACCGTGTCTTAATTAGTCAGTTTTAATTATTTATGATGTCATAGGATATATAGTGGTTTGTGATATTGATATTCTTGTTATCCGTTGAAGAACCGACATAGCTGTCACAGTTAACAGGCTGATGTGGCGATGGGCAGGCTATATAGCTCGCAGAACCGATAACCTTTGGGGAGGAAAGGTTCTCGAGTGGTGACCGCGATGCAATGCGAAACGGAGTGTTAGAAGAGCTCCCACTCGATGGACCGACATTGTAGCAGGGAGTCGATGGATGGAGGGGGCTCAGGAGCGCTATTTGTAGCGTCTTTGGGGGAGGCATATGTTCAGCAGTGGACATATACCGGCTGATGATGATGGTGATAATACTTGTTTGACAGTGATTAACGTAGCTGTCCAGCAACCTTCAAACAAAATTATGAAATATCGCTAAATTTTAATCGTCACTAGGCGATCGCGGTTTGTAAAAATACCCGTGCCAACCTAGTTCTAAGTTGCATCAATGCAAAAACTATTTACAAAAACGATTTACATACATTTTATGAAGCATCTTGCATTACCCTATCCACGGTGATGGAAGACGGAAAAGTTGAACCGCGTGCTATGCGGCCTATGTCGGCTATCTCTTTGTACCGCCGTTTGTTGCGTACTACCATCATCTGAAAAAAAAAACGTACGAAAAATTACTAAAAAGTTTGTACATCGTCATTGTGCGATTAACTTAAAAACCAATAAGAATACCCAAGCCATCCTGATCTAAGTTGTATGCAAAAATGATTTACATAGATTTCATTGATGCATCTTGCATTACCCCATCCACGGTGATGGAAGACGGAATAGTCGAACCGCGCGCTATGCGGCCTATGTCGGCCATCTCTTTGTACCGCCGCGTGTTGCATGCCACCGTCCTCTGACGAAATAGCAGTGTGGGAAGCGGGGATTTCTTGTGGTCCATTTTATATGGCGAATATTTTATCGTAAATAGATATAGAAATGATACAGATTATGAACTTGGATGACAGCGGCGGATCTTGTTTGAGGTGTTGTCCATAACTGACGGAGAAATCAACGAACATAAATAAAAAACATTCATGCGTCCGATTGCCGAATATAAAACCTCATCCTTTTTTCGAAGTCGATCAAGTACCGTCAACTCGCATTCTAATCAAGCAACAAACATAATGTTCTGTTTTGACTAGATTTCGCGCTTATTGTTCTTTTTTTCTACAATGAGGATAGTCGGATATTTTTTATAATTTTTTTAAGTTTTTATCCATCGTTTGCTCAGATGCGTGTATTTTTGCGACTTTTTTCGGTCAATAATGGATACGACACCAGAGAAAGCAGCTCAAGCTGTAGTACAACTTCAAGCAGGGGTTGTGTAACGGGAGGTCGCTCGAAGTCTTTGAATTAGCAGATCTTTGGTGTGACGAGTTTACAGACGATACCTAGAGACTGGAGCTGGAGCATTCGATCGCCGTCCAAGAACGGGCAGACTTAGGGCTGCATTGGCAGCAGATGATCGTTATAAACATCTTACTGTTCTGCGAAATCGCCGCCTCAACGCAGTTCAAGTCTAAAAAAGTCTGCGTGACAAGCGCCAAGTGGCCATAAGTTGGGATACCGGCAGAAGGAGACTTGCTGAACGGAACCTGACTCCAAAGAGAGCTGCAACAGGTCCAGCACTAACGACTTGAAGTATGAAGATTGGACGGTCGAGCAGTGGGGTATTGCACTGTACTCTTGTCTCATGAGACCAGGGTGAGTCTACATGGAAGTGATCGACGTCAGAGAGTATATCGTTGCCTTGGAGAACGTTATCGTCGTGTTGCGTTGAGGAAACTGTTGTTTATGGAGGAGGGAGGAAGATGGTTGGGGCGGCGGCATCTCGTCGGTGGCCTGGTTTATTTGCTGTCCAGTGTATATAGAAATGAATTGACGTTCGTTTCTCTCGCTAAAACTCGAGAAGAGGTAAACTCGAGAGGCTGGACCGATTTGGCTAGAAGTCCGAGGAAGGTTTTAAAGGTGAGAGCGGTACGAAGTTTGCCGGGTCAGTGAATTTCAAATATTTACGCATTCGGAGACGATTCTTTGTAGTTTTTGCATATTCTAAACAAGCCCTTAGCTAATGGGTCAGTTACAATTTGTTGAGTATCAAGTGTAAGTATAATCAAATCAATGATAAGTCGAATTCCTAATTATTTCCGTTTGCACGCTGACTTTACTAAACACTTACACTTTGTTAATTATTAAGACACTCTATACAAAAGTCGGGTCTCGGCACATACACGTGCAACTGTGTGTGTGACGTCTAGAGTCAGTTCATGAACATATTGTGCGACAGAGATAGTAGCAAAGTACCTTAAAAACATTTTGTTTTTTGTTTTACTTACAATAATAATACAACCTCAAAACAAAAGAAATTTAGTTATTTCCATGATCAAACAAATAAAACATCGAAAATCATCGGCGGATCATCAAAATCATTACTTAAGCCACCTGCGCCAGAGCGTACTCCGTTTTTACTTACTTATCGTGTGCTCCGTACGTCCCTTGCATTTGCACCGCAATAAAATTCGACTAGGGACCGGCGGGGTGAGGAAGCTCCGTCAGGTGGGAGGCGAAGAGTGTCCATTCTATACGTTAGTACTATTATTATATTCTCTGCCACTGCTTAGCTTAACGGGTTACTGAAGAGTTAGTACTACAAATGACGCTCTGAATTTCAAACGCCTCAATATTTCAACAACCCGTCAAAGCACAGATTAATTAATAGTACGTGCTTACCTACAGTACGTCAAAGAGGATTGAATACCTATAGATTTACTAAACAATTTGAACCTAACTCCCTTGTGATAGGGTGCAAAGTTCAATAGGTTAAGTAAAGCTATACTGTGACCGGGCTAATCGCGGGGTGAAGGTGGTGTAGGGATGGGATGATGTCGATAGATTTTATTTTATCGTTGAGTGTATTGTATCGTTGTTGATAATTTCATTTTTACAATTATACGACCTTCGCTTGACCATAATCTGATCTGATGGAAAGTGACAATGTAAGTCACTTTAAAGTTTAGGGTTTTACTTTTTTTTTGTAAAAAGTTGTTAATCTTTAAGAGGTATTATTTTCAACACGTAAATTTATTATGTTGTGATTAATGTCTAGAGTTATGGTCCATTTTTGTTTTTTTTTTATCTACCAATAGAAATCAACATTATGCCTTAGTAATTACGCTATACATACTGGGATAAATACATATCCAGCTACCCCTGCGAAGCCCGCAGGCAGAAGCTAGTGTAAGTTTAAAATAGCACAATGAAAACAATCTGAAACCAATATCTTAAATTTAATTGTTGTATAATAAATACATCATTCAAACCCGATTGCAGTAACTTATTGTTTTGATTTTTATTTGCCTGGTTAATGTCTTATTGTGTAACAAATTACTTTGATAGAACGTCAACCGTATTGTTACACATGTTAATATATAACTTGTATGTAAGGAGTAATAACTACACAGTAACAAAGTATGATATGGTATGATCTGACGAAAAAGGTTTTGTTTCTATAAGACCAACACAAACTTCAAGTGGCTTTTACTACAAATTCGAAGTACACAAGCTTTTATATAAAATATCTCAACACAAAAAGTACTTGTTTAAGAAACTAGCAATACCACATACTTTGTTTTTGTTTATAATTAAGTGTTATGTGCGAAAAATTATTTATAACTGGGTAGGTTACCTCATAATTCCAACATAATAATCTTATGTTGTTTTTACTTACTATAGGTACCATTATGACTCTACTCGCATGACAAGTAACATTACTGATAAGTGATCAATTTATAGCGGATTCGTGTAATCAATGCATAACCGGTCTTGTGACACGCGGCGGGCAAAAATCTCGCGATTTTATTTGCGTTTTTAATTTTACTCGGAATACTGTTTTAATTTTAAAATAAATTATTCATGGAACCAGTTCGCAGTCCTGTAGGTGGGTTGAAATTAGTATTATAGTCGCTTAGTAGGGCAAGATGTGTTTTATACAGCGTAGTAATCGTTTCAAGTACAAGCTGCTGTTGGCTTTTTATTATTCTATGACCAATAAAATAAATAATTGTTTTAAATTCATAGGTTAACATCACACAAAAACCAGGAAATACATTCCAGTCAATTTTAGTGTCTCATGGGCGATAGCCTATGAGAACATACTTAATTAAATTAATATTTACGAGTATCATGCAAATACCTAGGTATTCGTTATTAATTTTAGTACATTATTTTGATAAATAAACCAATAAATCATCTGGCCCATATACATATTTATACGTATATTACATAACTGCTTGTGTATGTTATGGGTATCAAATGACCGATACATAATTCCGGGCCCAGAACAAACTTACACAAGATCTGACAGATTGTCCATAGATAAAAAAAAAAAACAAAAAGCTCATCTTCATAATATGTGTTTCTTATGGGTAGAAATAAATATATTTCTTCTTCTTCTAGTTTGTTAAAAATAATTTCTAATTTGATAATCAACCCAAATACCAATCCATCGATACCCAGATCATCGACACGTCCCACCCCTAGCGCGTAACGGCAGACTAACGGTAGTTCGCACCCCCAACCCCGCCTACCCGTGCTACCCCATACCTAACTATACTGTATACATCTTTACATAGGTATACTGCACAGCTGCGTGTAAGTCAGTAGTAACCAAATGTTCGCAGAATTTAGAGAGTTGGAAACATTTCTACTTGCGTTAATAGTCCAGTCATTTGGTTCAGAAAACATCCATACTAATATTCCAAATTCAAAATTAATTTAGACTGTTTGCCTGTTTTTCACGCTAATTTACGCCGAAATCGGGAGGTAAATGGTATCCCGGGAAAAAGCGTGCGAAGCCGCGGGCAGCCGCTAGTAGGTTATTACATAAAGTGTAGGTAATTTGCTCTTGTTTTAAAATGAGACTGAAAGGAGAAATTGATAAAAACGTGTTATTAGGCGCCATTTTTCTAATATGGCGGTGCGAGCGGCAAATATTCGTAGTGGCAAATATGAAATTCGGAAAGAGCACTTGAAAACCTATAAAATTACCTATTTTTAAAACTCTCGCAATACTTTCCAGGTAAACTACCGAATAACTGGACTATACTTGTCTTTTGGTTAGTTTTACGAAGAATTTTGGCAGGTGGAGCTTGTGTGTTTTGAGTATTTTTTTTGACTGATTTTGTATAAATTTTTAAAATTATCGTGGTTTTTAATTAACTAAAGTCAATAAATAAATAAATATTGGTGGACAATCCACAAGGCATATTATCGGGATATTTACCATGAATCATGATTTGTGTTATTTTTAGTTTCCTATCATTTCATGGTCTCTGTCAATGGCTTCTTCCATCCAGTCTTTAGTCAATTTTGTGATTCCAATGGAGAAGTCTGGAGGAGGCCTTCAGCCTTACATGAGGGGTTCTTGTATGAATTTGACAAATAGATAATTATTATAATAAAATGCTAAATAAAATGTTGAATTCAAATCGAAATAGTATTACAATAATTAATCTTTAACTTAGAAAAAAATTATTAGGAATGACAAAAATAAAATCCTATTTTATTTTTATTTTATGTAGAGTTATCATTTCATGATAAAAAATGAGGGTAGATCGGTATATCTGCTAATAAAACTCACTAGCAGCAACTTCAGTTATTCCGTTACCATGGCGCCAGTACCGAAATATTGGAAAACTCAAAATAACTTCGTACATAAGTAGAAGTAAATAATATGTTGAGAACACTCACGAGATTGTAAAATTGCATCTGATTGCAGATATTTATACTTGTATTGCTGTTTTCTTTTTATAATTTTGATGAGTCGTTTTATTTTTCTGAATTTTGACTTTTCTTCATGGTGGCCTAATGGAGAAGAATGAAGTTTTTGGAAGGCTTAGAGTAAATGGTTATTGAACGAACTGTTTTTGCTTCTATTTTACGTACGGATATTTGTTTGCCTAAACATTACCCTTTATTTAATTTTATGACTCTAATGTCAAATTAAGCTAATTCTGTCACAACCCAAAACAACTTTTCCGACTTTAGTGGTATTTAATAACCATGATAATTTAAGAAAAATCCGTGTATACCTTAAATACGAGTGTAACCGTCCCTCTTCTTTGCAGGTCAAGATCTGGTTCCAAAACCGACGGAGTAAATACAAGAAGATGATGAAGGCCGCCCAGGTGGGCGCGCCGCCGCCCAGCCTCGGCATGCCGCCCGGCAGTCCGCCCAGCAATAACCAGCTATTACATGGTACGTTTAGAAAATTACGTCGAGTCTTCTCGTCATCCATACCGCAATGCTTGAAAACGAAAGTTTTTAATCAGTGCGTCCTACCCGTCATGACCCACGGAGCTCAGACGTGGAAACTCACGGTAGGGCTGGTCCACCAGTTCAAAGTCGCTCAGCGAGCAACAGAAAGAGCTATACTCGGAGTTTCTCTGAAGGATAGGTTCGTACCGAATACATCGGACAGAGATCCAAATGTTATCGACATAGCCCAAAGAATTAGCAAGCTGAAGTGGCAGTGGGCCGGCCATATCAAACGTGTTCTTGAGTAGAAACCACGACTAGGCAAACATATTGTAAGACGCCCTCCAGCCAGCTGGGATGACGATGCGAAAGACTGCAGGCACAAGCTGGATGCGGCAAGCCGAAGACAGGGCGCTATGGCGTTCATTAGTCGAAGCCTATGACCAGCTGTGGACTAATATAGGTTGATAATGATGATGATGATGACATGGTACGTTTACTAGGCTACTCGTACCTCATCAGAACACATAGTCTTCTGCTGAACATTCCTTCCCCAAACAAGGGAGGAATCGTCATGATCACCACACTTGGCAAGCGGCGTGGTGATCGCAGTAGTCTTATTAAATCGCAGAAGGAAGCTGGTTCTTCCTCTGGTAGATTTCCATAACCGTCTCTTACGATATCCACGGACCGAGTTGGTCGAGTCGATTCCTACGCCACGACCCCACAGCGAAAGTTATGCCGCGATAAAGCTTCCAGTCGGCATGGTTTTTTTTCCGGCTTTTACAACGATTGTCGTGATATTTTAGCCAATTTACGTACACAAAACTCTGACTAATTAATAAATAACAAATAAAAAGAAAGATATTAAAAAAAATTAAAACCCCCCGACAGATTTTCATGAAACATGGCTAAGAACACTCGGAATAAAATTATCTGTGACAAAAAAAAACCACAGATACACAGACAGACACGATAAAATTATAACACTCCTCTCTTTTTGCGTCGGGGGTTAAAAAAGCCTTTATTATTCCTATAACAAGTTATTTACATTTGAAAAAAATATTTGCTTAAAATATTTATGTGTGTTATTTGCTAAGGACTCCTCTGCGGGTATAAACCTCCTCCAGTCGCAGCCATTTATTTCTGTCCTCTGCTTTCTCTGTCCATGTTTTTCCCCCATTTTCTACTATCTCGTCTTGCCATCTTTCTTGTGGTCTTCCTTTCCTCCTCTTTCCATAAGGTCCTTTCCAGATAGTGGCCCTGCGTGTCCTGCATATTTTCAAGAAGACAGATTTGTAGTTTTGTAACGAATAATTTCAAACTCTACTGGACCGATTTCAAAAATTCTTTCATCATTAGAATGCTACATTATCCCTGAGTAACATATACTATATTTATATGTTTAAAAATAAATGTCTATCCGTGCAAAGTCGCCACTAGTGAATTACACACTTAAACATTCCTCATGAAACACTGCGTCTATGCACGAAAATTGTATGATAACCAGTCCGGTGTTTTTGGAGTTTCATATCACTGTTGTATATTTTTTTTGGAGTTGCCATATTTCATGAAAAGCGAGGTGGAAATAGTCTTTATTCGATGAGTTTAATCAAGATTTAAAATTGAAAACTGAATCAATCAGTCTTAATCAGTCAATCAGTCAGGCTGTTGAAGAAAGAGTTCATTAATTAATTCATATATCTTCCTTCCCAGGTGGCGGCAGCTCCAGTGGCTCCCAACACTCCCCCTCAGCGTACCAGAGCGGCCCAGCGCAAGCCCACTCGCCCACGCCCAGCTCCACGCCAGTCTCCGAGCTGTCACCTGGGCTGAGCCCAACGGGCACCCCCTGGGATGTGAAGCAACCGCCGCAACAGGCCTGGGATGTCAAGGTTGGATATGTAAGAGAACTATCTAGGTTTACCCGTGAATATATAAAATGCGAAAGTTTGGATGTTTAGATGTATGGATGGATGGATGTTTGTTACCTCTTCACGCCAAAACTACTGAACTGATCGGGCTGAAACTTTGTATAGCTGTAGCTCTAAGCCTGGAATCAAACATAGGCTACTTTTTATCCCATAAATCAGTTCCTATGGAATAGAAATTACATTTGAACGTGTCCATAGAAACAACGCGTGCGAAGCCGCGGGGATCAGCTAGTTTATTATAAATATTAGCTGCGCCCTTCGATTCATCAACCTCAACAGCCCATATTGGTCCACAGCTGGACGCAGGCCTCCCCCTGATAAGCGCCTTATTGACTTTTATCTCATGGGGGTAGTGCCCATAATCACCACGCTGCTGGGCATGCGGGTTAGGGATCGCAGTTCGGTGGTAGAAATGTTCTGCAGGGGGCGCTGCTGCCCGCCCCCGGTAGATATCCCTTAGTCGCCTCTTACGACACCCGCGGGAAGAGTTGGGGTGGTTCTTTTCGTCACACAAATCTCTCCTCTCTTTTTCTGACTTAACTCCAAATCTAACAGTTCCTCGTTGTTACAGCCTTCAGCAGGCCGGTCGCCTGACGGTAGCTCCTGTGACGTGAAGCCTCCACACCAGCAGTCCTGGGACCCACGAGTGGGATACGTAAGTCCACTTACTTATCTGTAGTGTCTTTCTACCAGAGCGCTATGTAGCTAATAAACCACAAATAATCTGGTAAAAAGACACGTTTTTGTAAAGTAATTATTATTAAGGTTAGGTGGGGTAAGACAGACTTTGGAGCTAGAGACAAATTGACAAAGCCTCGCAGCATTCAGCTAATGCGGTGGGTTTTACTAACAAAAAGAAAGGCCTGAACTCCGTTTATCAGAAGTTCAAAAATTATTCTATATTTGGACATTTGACATTTGACTGTGATTTGGTTTTGTGTGTGTTAAAAAGCTTGGCTAGAACCTTTTGGGGAAATCATCATATTCACTAAATTTGGGTTGGCAATTAATAATAAAATTAAATCATGTTAAAATAGTAGAATGCTTTTTAGCTAAGGTAATATTATGAATGATGAGAAAAGATTTGTCTTTTCTCGTAGGAGGGCTATTTCGGAGGCGAAGACGACGGTCATGCAGACAGAAGACCCATGCCGTGGATGTTCAAGGTAAGGTGGGGAAAAAGTGAAAGAAGAATAGTGGGTAACTGCGAATGTATGGAGGTCGTTTTATTATTGTTTATTTTTAGTTTTTTGTGGACAAAGGTTGTCGCAGGTCAGGGCCGCAGCGCTACCGCAAGCAGAAAAATGTGCATTCAAATATGGGTCTTAGTTCGTAACGTTAAATGCATTTTATATTTACGTCCTCAGATTCCAAACTTCGTTTGAAGCTTTTTTTTACTGTAAAATGTACCTACGGCTAATTAGTTTAAGCTCATATTTGAATGCATATTTTTGTGATGTGCGGTAGCGATTAATGTGCCCAGAGCTGCTTTGACCGTCAATTAGAATTATTATTTTTATTTTTGTTTTAAATATTAAGTTTTGTTTTAGTTTTAGTTCTTACTGCTGGAATATAATAGAAAAGAATGGGTACTTTCAATTTATTCTCTTAAGTAAAAACTTGTTACTTGTTTTAATAAAACAGTAATAGTATTAGTAAGTTTTTTTTCTAGAGAGAGGAACTTTGACCATTCTACTAATATAATAAATCCGAAAGTTTCAACAAATCAAGATGAAATTTGGCGTACGTTTAAAGCAAAGCCTAACTTAGATAATAGACTTCTTATTATACCGAATATAAGCGTGCGAAGCTGCGGGCAGAAGCTAATACACTAATAAAACATACATACACCCGAACATAGACCTCCTCCTTTCATCGAAGTCGGTCAAAAAATTTACAACCAATCCACAAAATGCCATAGACAAGTTAATAAAATTGGAGTATTTTATCATAGAACGTGTTAAAAATACATTTAATCAAAGTGAGGCTAGGAGCGCCGCCACGCCCTCTGCCGTAATGACGGTACATTTATAATGTGAGAACACGCAATACATCTAAATGTATTAGTTTTGTTACATTGTAAAACTCAGCACGTATATTGTTTACACGAGGAAAAGAATAAATAACGCTGGATAAAGCACACAGCATCATCATCATCATCATCATCAGCCTAGATTAGTCCACTGCTATACATAGGCCTCCCCTAATGAGCGCCATAGCGCCCTGTCTTCAGCATCATAAAGCCACAAAGTAAGCAAAACATAAGTAAAAAAAAATAAGGACCACAGATCTAGTCCGTGGGGAACCGATGCTCATCGGGTTTTAAAAAAAATTTCTGAGCGTCTTGTCGAAACGACGCATGACCCGAGAGCTGGTGAGTATCTGGTGCAGCGCATCAGCATTGCCATACAGCGGGGCAATGCAGCCAGCGTCTTGGGGACGCGACGAATGATATGGATCAGTTGAGCTACCTGAAGATTGTTTGCAACAGTTTGCAGTTCGCTCAATGGTTTCAGTTGTAAATACTACAAAGTTTTAATTTACATATGTATATGTAGTAATTGATTGTAATTTTCTTTGTCAATAAAGATGAAAACATAAATTAAATATCTGGACTTAAGAAAATCTTAGGGCATAAAGATCGCTTGGAATTGGTTATTGTCTAAAAGGGATCTCTGATATATATCAGTTGGTTTCATCAGATTTCATAATTAAAGAGGGTTTATGTAGTGTTTGTTTTTAGGCACTTAGGTATGTTGATGACTTGTAAGACCTATACGGGAACGACGGATGCCGAATCAGGGGTTGTACTCTGAAAAGGAAAATCGAAGTTTCGTTTTCGTTGTCGGGGAAAATTATATTAAATGAAATTAATTTATTGATTCAGTTAACACAGATTCATAAATTAGAGTACTTAGTAAATGCCACACAGTTTCAGATAATAAAACAATAACTGTTGGTACCTACACAAAACAGAATTAATTTATATAATAAATAGCTGCGCCCCGCGGCTTCGCCCCTGTGGAAATTTAAGTTTCCAACTTTCTTATTTTTTTCGTTAATAAGAACTTTCTCCTGGCAATAACAAACACAAACAAAAAAAAAGCAAAATTGTTCCAGACGTTCACGCGTGATGCCGTGACCAAGGGAAATAGGGATTCATTTTATATAAACATTCACACAAACTTTCAGATTTATGATATTAGTAGGATAAGTAAAATTACTGCTTCACTTATTTTGTGTCACTGTAATCTTTTTTCGTTCATTGCACATGTAACGGTCCCGACACATTATTAGAACGTTTTTATTTTCAGTTCAGGGGCCTCGGAAAAGGAAAATCGAAGATTCATTTTCGTTGTCGTGCAAAACCAACTCTTTAATCGCTTGCATAACATTAGCGTTTGCACGAAAACAAATCAGAAACTTCGATTTCGTAGAATACGGGCCCAGGCTTTTTTACTTATTTTTTAGCGAAAATATATCTATAGAAGCTTTTATGAATCACTTTATCCGCTGCTGGCAACAATATGTTTTTTATATGTTCTCTGTTTGACCACAATGTCATCTTGATGGTAAATGACCATGTATCACCAAGGTCTGAAGACACCTATTCACTTTTTACTTGGACCACAGCAAAAATTCAAATGCTTGGCGTCGGGTGTTGTAGGTGTAACTGTTTTATTTAATTAATCTATTGATCGTGGCGTATTTCCTGGGGCCGAAGTCCACTAAATTAATCGCTGCACCATGACAATAGTATCGTATCAGAATGACAGATTTTGGCATTTTACCTTTGATGAAAGTGGACAGATGGAGAAACGTGTGTGAAAAGTATCAGGGTTGAAACTAATCTATTTATTAAAATAAAAAAACATATATACAGGGTTATTGGTAATTCAATGACACTATATTAACTGCAGGTTCTGCCAACCATCATGAACACGTCCCTGAATACGCCTAATCTCTATTTTTAAAATTGGTGGAAAAAGATTGATTTTAGTATTTTCTCCCCTCCATTCAAAAATAGGGATTTTCTTTGATACTAAATATGTCTCTGTTCTGAATTATCAGTGGGTGTGTGTGTGTTCGGCTGTCTCCCAGCCAGGCTAATGGCACTTAAACCATCTTGCGTAGATGTAAAATAAGCCAATGATGATGATGTGGATTTAAATAGAAGTGGGAGATCGGTATTTAGTAATTAATTAGGTTTCGGCCATTATTTGTAACTGAGGCGATTTACAAAAAAATAAGAATTAAGACCTGGCGTCTTCACGAACGCGTTCGTGATGATGGGCAGAACCTGCAGTTCACCCAGTGTCAGTGAATTACCAATAACCCTGTATATATATATATATTTTATTCAATCATCCATAGATGAAAGAAAGTCTAGATAGTTCTAGAGTTTTTTCATCTATGGAGGATTTTGCGACGAAACTATTTTCATAGTAAAGCAGCTGGTTAGCAGAATCATAGCAAAGCAATTCCACTGTTCAAATAGGTAGTACGTCATCTGTAATTTAACTGGAGTATAGATGTACCCATCAACTCGCCAACTTTAAACTAACACTTTCATAGCCCAAGACGCACATATCTATCTGGAGCGCCTAGTGGCGCCGCCAGAGGCTAAACAGTGAATGCGTTAAAAGATTTCCGTGTATCAAGATCCTCTTTGTTGTCGTAGGGCGCGCCAGGTCCGTGGGACATGAAGGGCGCGCACGCCCACCCGCTGCACCATCAGGGCGCGCCGCAGCCTCATCCGCCCTACGTGCCGCAGTACTCCTGGTACCAGACGGACGCGAACCCTGGGTTATTGACGTAAGTTGACCTCAACTCTTAGGTATCCGAAGACATTTTCGGTACCTCCCACCCTACGTAAGCCCTTTTTTCCTTAGCGAAATCGCAATGCCGACTCTAAAAAGAATGAGGTATGCACAGCATGGCGCTCCTGTCAGGTGACACGGCGTGGCAGACGTCAGATGTTGACAGATACTTTGACTTAACCTTTTTAAATGTGTTTTAGCCTAGTACATTGAAGAGCATACTATTTACTTACTTTCTCAGAGTCCTGGGCATGCAGTTTCGACGTAGATAGCGATCGCATGTGCGACCTATCGTGTCGCTAAGTCACATTTTAGCGATTTTTGATTGTCTCCACAAGAATCGAAATTCAAAAGAATCCAAAGCTATTTATTTTTGTAAATACAATAGATGTAGATATACTTAGAAAAGGTCAAATCCCTAAAATTGAAATAGATCTACCATGCTTCGGTACTATAGATAATAGTCGCAATGCTACCGAAAACGCTGGTGGACTTGCGTTTCCAAAAAACATCTTAACAATAAAAACAATAATAATGTAAGAAAAGTGTATTTTGTTAAGAACTTTATGATTAATTTCTTTATTTCATAGATACTTATGTTCTTAAGTGTTTAAATGCTCAAGAATTTTCTTTAATCATATTGTTTTTGTCTACAGGGTGTGGCCAGCAGTGTAACGAAATATCGGCATTACGAGTGAGTGTAAAATAAAACATAAAACCATGACAAAATGGCGGATAGCCTAAAATGGCGGCATGATGCTGTCAGGTCTGAATATCGGCACAACCAACTTTAGATTTATGAAATATATTTAATAGATAATTATAAAAAGTGTAAATTTTTATAATAAATTAATTAATATTACAAGTTGTTCATTATGGTAACTGTAAAATTTCGAAATGTAATAAATAAGGGATATTGAATGGGTCAAAGAAAAAAGCTTCAAACTTTTATATAAACTACCTCTGGTATAAAAATAGTACCTAAGACGGAAGTTTCTTTAGTGTGAATTCCTTAAAAAATTCTTTGATCCACATAAATCACGACAATGTTAGATAATGCAACTGATGAGAAACCCACATTAAAATACAATTCCTATAATCATAAATTAACAAAAATATTATTATTTAGCTCATTATGAAACAAATGGAGATTCTGATCAGTTGTTTAATCTATGATATTTGCATTCGTAAGTCGAGTTTGCTTTGATCAATCAGCAGACTCATTCTGTAAAAGTACGAATTCGAACTCGAACTCACTCAAGTGACCGAGCTCACTTCGAACGCAAATTCACTTCACCTTGAAATGGTATTCTGTTTATGTTTATAAGCACAAGTGAAGTGAAGTGAGTATCGAAATGAGCTAGTGATTGAACCTCTGTGTTAAAGCTCTAATCGACAAATCGAATTATCTTTGTTTTGAGTTTTATTGTAAAAAACGAAAGAAAATAATTATTTTCGAAATATTATGTCAATAAAAGGTCGAAGTCTACATTATAATTGCGTAAAATGAATAAAATTATTAAAAATAAAAAGTTGAACATTTGTTTGGTGGAATGGAATAGACGTCTTTGCGTCATTCGTTATCTATGGGTCACAGTGTCATTCTCATGTAAACAAAAATATTACGACGCTGGCCGGTTGTGTGGCTCAAGTTTTCAAGTGGTTTTATGCTCGCTCTTTGGTCTGACTTTTCAAGACGAATTTGTTTTTTTTTGATACACTCCAACCGAATAATAAAGAGATAATGAAGTAAGTAACTATTTACAAAAGTTGCCTTAACAATTTAGTACTAAGTAGCTAAAGCATTCTACTGATAAACAAAACATTCTTCACCATTGCAGTGTCAACGAACGATCGTCGCTCGTGAGATTCTTTTAAAGTTTTAATAAACTAATAAAAACGAATAATCGAGACATAACAACCAAATTCGATCGCTCCTTTGTAACTTTTTATTTGACAAGTGAGTTCGAGTTTCAAGTATCGAGGTGAGTTGGGAATTCCCTTACGGAATACCAACTATACGTCATTCTATAGCGTAAATGTCAAAATCTCACTCAAGTTAGTTCATTTCGTTACCACGCTCGTCACTGAGGCGCTACAAGCATGATCGAGTTTTAAAGAATACAAAACTTGAAACTCACTGCGGTTTCAGCTAAGTGAGGTTCGAAATGAGTTTATAGAATGAGCCTACAGAAATGAGAATTTCATAAAACTCTTGATTCTGATTGGTCAATGATCACGTAACTCGATATACCTCGCAAAGACCAAGTAAATACATTTGAATCTACTAATTTTTACCTATTATTAAGATATTGTAAATTTGATCATAGCATAATATTATTCTTTTTATTAAAACAACACAAAAATGTATTTTTTGTTTCCCGTCCTTACCTTTTTTTCAAGAACTGAAATTAAAGAAATACTTACCTCGTTTTGATATCAGTTGGGGAAATGGCAATTATTTTTGTAAATTGGTAGCTATTTTAAAATTGTATCCATAATTTAAGCTTTAATTGATATGTTTATTTATTTAGATTTTATCATTAACTATACGGGAACGCAAACCAGTATTGTGATAAAATATTTATTAGATCAATTTATGTTGCATTCAAATCTGGTATTTATTAAAAAAAAAATAAAAGGAATGCATCAGGCAAATACATTCTGTTTTATTTTATCTTCTCTAAAACTATTGTAGAAACTGAATCATTCCAATTTTTATTTTTTGCACCTTTTACCCAATTTTTTTTGGACGTATTTTTGTCAATGTTTTTATAAAAAACTACAGATTTATTACTTTATTTTAATTGTATGGGTCTTTACGGGAAGATAAACTTTGTAAATATTTGTTTTGTAAAATATAGAGGAATATACATAAATATAAATATAGATAGATAGTTTAATTACTTTAATTACATTGTATTATAATAAGGAAACGGAAATAAAAAAGTGAATTAATTTCTTTTGTCAAATAAAAAGAGTAAAAATGATTTTGTGTTGTTATTTCGATTCCACCAGTTTACCACCTAGTGCTTTTGATAATTTTAAATCTAAGAATACAGAATTAACACAGCAAATCATAATTTTTTTCTCCACTAATGGACATTAATGGACAAACGATTTAAGTGAAGAGAAGATCTCACTACTACACTACTGAACTATTCCTTATTTTATAATAATTTAAAGATCGATGTCGGTCATGAAAATGTTGGCGCGAAGACTAAGACCTTCGCGCCCTAAATGACTGGTGGGAAATCGCGCAAGATCGCACGGAGTGGAAAGATTTGGGGGAGGCCTTTGCCCAGCAGTGGGACGGAATAGGCTGAGGAAAGGAAGAAAAAGAGTGCTTATCTTATAAGCCTAAAGAAATAAAAGTTATTGATTTCTATTAACTTACCAACCATCTTTTGAACGCTGTCCGGCATATTTACGTCAACCTGTTTGCTTTTTATTATAGCTAAGTCATAAACTATTCAGAAATTATTTGACCTAGGTAGTATAGAATAAAAGCAAGGAAAATAATAAATATATTTTAAAGTAGGTATATTAAGTTCATAATGACAATGGCATTACCAATCATCATTAAAGACACCTTAATTGTATGAATTTAACTTTTTTCTTTAATTTCAATACTCATTCCCTCCAAATGTAGTGTCCATGACAATAAACAACCACAATTGCCTATAACGCCATCTATGAACGTTTTAATTATTCGCTTTATGTGAGACTTTGTTTTTTTGATGATCAAAGGATTTGGAGACGACAATCAATAAATGGCTGATAATTTGTAAACTAAAGATACACAAATAGAACTAAAACCCCCTTATTAGTTTAACTCTGTTTGGCGAACGAAGTAATCAGGATCCGTAACGTTTTTAGTTGAGAATGCAGATTTATAGAGCTAAGTAATCCTTAACACGGCGCAAAAATTTTTGTTCTAGGATAAAAATTGACGAAGTTATGACCAAATTCCTAGCGAAGTTCTCTGAGTGACCGCCGCGGTCGCTGTGACGTCACTCCCTCGGTCGTCGCCTGGTGTCGCTGTTATTTATGTCTTTGAAACAAATTAAGTGTCCGATTTGTGTCTGATTCACCTTTTTAAACGTCGAATCATGGAGTAAGAGTGCCAGCTGCGCTCCGCTCGGTTCGCTGGGCCGAGTCAGTGACGTGAAACGCATCCGCGTAATTTGATTTTACCAGCAGTAACGGCGTAATGTTTATAACTTAATATCTTCGTAAGTAATGGACCGATTTCGATAATTCAGAAAGATATATCATTCTTATGTTAAAAAGAATAACGTGGATACTAGTTCTATTGAAATTGCTATAACTTTACTGATTCTCATTGTAATTTTTTCGTTGACTGTTTGAACTAGTTGACTTTCTTCTTGATATTGAAGTAAGGGAAAATATGCAGGTCTCGAAAGAGCCTACACATTTGCTCCCCATGGAGTCGAGACCCTAGGTCCGTGGGGTACCGAGGCTCTTCGGGTTTTTAAGAAATTATCTGAGTGTCTTGTCGAAGCGACGCGTTACCCGAGAGCTGGTCAGTATCTGGCACAGCGCATCAGCATTGCAATACAGCGGGGCAATGCAGCCAGCGTCTTGGGGACGCGACGACTGGTATTGATATGGATCAGTTGAGCTGAATGTAGATTGTTTGCAACAGTCTGCAGTTAGCTCAATTGTTTCAATTGTAAATGCTAGTTCTAATTTATTTCTATTATTTTATTGTTATTTTCTTAGTAAGGGAGTACCTACCTTCGTAGAAAGATATCGTCGTAGTAGAGTAGGCCCACTCCGGAACTCTAATTGATCCATAGAAGAAATCAACGACTAATTTCTCTATGGAAGCACAAAACCCTCGGAGCAAGTTTAATGGGTTTCTAAAACCAAAGGAGACCATAAATATCAAATATTTATGCTTTATTTACTTTAGACCTCACAGGACTCTTAGACACCAAAAATTCAAATTACATAAGTAAAACCAGGAAATAAAGTGATCACTTTGATTTTTTGTTCACTTCAATCTTTTTAAGGTAGGTATTAATAAAATTAAAGAAATTAATTAATTAGGTAATTAAAGAAGCTAACAAGAAACCTTTACCTTGTTAAGATGTTTGCGAGTTGGACCAAAACTCGTCACAAGCTATTTTTATTTAACAGAGACGGATTATTTACGGATTTCGATGTCGCCAGTCAGAATTAGCAATATGCGCCCCTAAATTATAGTAAAAACCGATATTCTACATAAATAAGTTCATTCGTAATTTTGGCCTGGCCAATGTCAGAAGTCCTTCTCGATTTTTTCGTAGAGCAGTTTTTCATAAAAAAATCAATAACTTTAGATAGATAGATAGAAAATTCTTTATTGCACACTTATCAAGATAATTTACAAAAACAACAAAAAATTACAAAAAATGTGACAATTGGCGGTCTTATCGCTCAAGAGCGATCTCTACCAGACAACCGTGGATGGATAGGATCGTTGGATAAAAGATGGGGATCTGTGTGCATTATTACTACAAATTTTACAAATAAAAAAAATATCGACAAAAATTACAAATATACCTTAATATAGTACCTATATACCTACATATACATACATATATATTTATAAACAAATAAATCTATATTTTATAAAGGAAAACAAGGGTGTGGTCAGTGACAGCAGGACAAATAGTGTTCCTTTAACATACTCTTGAATATTGGTAGTGACTTTGCACGCCTTACTGAAACTGGCAGTGTGTTCCACAGCTGTACAGCACGAGCAGTAAATGAGTACTCGTAGAAAGAAGTAGAGTGGACAGGGACTTGAAGCATAAGAGTTTCAGTGGAGCGCAGAGAAAGAGCGTGAGAATGATGAAGAAAAGTGAAACGTTCCTTGAGATAAGGGGGTGCAGAAGCGAGAAATAAGATATTATAGAGAAGAGAAAGGATGTGACTATTACGGCGAAGCCGTAATAGTCACATCCTTGGGCTTCCTGCGAAATTCCGAGACGTGGTCATACTTGCGCAAGCCAAATATAAACCTTTATATCTACCTCTTTTAATAAATGAATTTTAGAAATTCTAGAAGATACAAATAAGTTCATTCATAGGTCTGTTTTTGGCCTGGCCAATGTCAGAAGTCCTTCTCTATTTTTTCGTAGAGCCGCTTTTCTTGTCTATAACTTTTGATAAATTAATTTTAGAAATTCTAGTAGAGAGGTACATTCCATCTATACTACTATTATAAAGAGGAAAGATTTAATTGTTTGTTTGTTTGTTTGTATTGAACAGGCTCCAAAACTACTGGACCGATTTGAAAAATTCTTTTACCATTAGAAGCCCACATTATTCCTGATGAACATAGGCTACTTTTTACCGCGGGAAAAGTAGTAAGTAGTACTAAGAATGCAGCTATTCGTTGATAAAATAACAATCAAAATCAAAAATGCCATTTCACAAAAAATTGCATACCATATGCTATAGTGTCATATTTATCGTAAAAAGTAAGAACTAAATAGCAACCCCAAAAATATTTGAATGAAAACGGAAGCGAACGCCCACGGAACCCTTTTAAAATAATAAAACAGTCCTTTGTTGGGGTTCCGTACAAAAGAACTTACAAAGAACGAACTTTTTTGTTGGACATCTGGCGTCGAATCTGACGATGTTTTTAAAATTATTTCAAGAGGCATTTTGTGAAGAGAAATATCGTGAGGAATTTGATGACGACCTCTATGGCACAGTGGACGAAGGTCCGAGAAGTAGTAGGTTGTGGGTTTGATTCCTTCCACGGGATACTTAAATGTTTATATGACCTGCCAAATATGTAAGTAGATATATACCAGTTAGTCCACTATCACAACCTAATAATAATATAATAAAGGCGATAGTTTGTGCCGTTGTGAAAATGTTTGGCCAAAGACAACGTCAAAACTACTGAATGGATCGAGCTGGTATTCTGCTCACTTAATAAATCTGGACCTGTAATCAATGTTAACACCTGTAATAATGTTAACACTTTCAGAACAAACTATAAAAAACATCTCATAACTTCACAAACTAACCAACCTTGGCTGGCATAGCAATTTTTCTATTTTTTACGGTCTTCCCTTCATCATAGGTCTTTTAAACGGCTTAATATCATGTGTGTGTGATTAGTAATTTAGTGGTATCCTTCCTTTTTATTCTAATTTATATAAAATTTAACCGGAGACTTAGGTGCGTATGTGTTGTGTTTGGTTAATTTATTATGATAAAGGTATTATTTTTTTATTTTTTATTCGTTATTACCAAGGTGTCCGTGACCTAAATGCAGCCCTGAGCAGAATACCAGCGCTACAGTATGGTGACATGATGGAGCATAAAGCTGAGCTATGGGCCATAAAATAAATAAACAAATAAATAAATAATTATAGGCTACCTTTTTCCAAAAACGCGGTCAAAGCCGCGGGCAGAAGCCAATAAAAGCTCTACTTTATTAATGTAGGGAGAGCAAGTTTTTGGGCAGGTATTTAAATCTAAACCACGCGCCATCAAAACAACCAGCCAGTTAAACCTACAATCCAGACAAGTAACGTACCATACTGGGGTCCAATTCGGCTTGCCAATCGCTTTACTATGATGGTATAGTCGAATAGTCACGTAAAATCCATTGATTTAAGTAACTCTAGCTAGATAGTGTGTGCGGTGCTGTTTACGGAGCGTTACAATTTTTTCACCCTTGACACTTTTGTCGTGCGTCGCTCCATCTGTTAGTTACCTTTGTCTATGGTACATAGAATACCAATATTAAACAAATATAATAAAATTGCCCAATACACGTACGAACTACGGAAAAAGGGTGATTCTTTCCGAAGGAGCACGTTATTTTATTAATTTACCAAATCATAAAAGTATCATAAAAGAATGTGACAGCATTCATTTGACGACCTCAGTGGCGCAGCGGGCGAGAATCCGCCTGCGACGCAAGAGGTTGCGGTTTCGATTCCCGCCTCGGAACAAATTTGTGTACGATCTGCACAAATTTGTTCCGTTGGTCTGGGTGTTTTCTATTTATAATAAAAAAATATATCTATCTATGTATCTATATAATGTATTTAATATATCAGTTATCTAGTACCCATAACACAAGCTTTGAGTAGCTTACTTTGGGGCTAGATGCTTCTGTGTGGATTGTCCAGCATTATTTATTTATTATTATTCGTATGTACAAAAATATGTTGAAAGCACATATCTACTGAATAGAATAATATATCTAAATAAATATAACACTATTAGATAACATCATTAGTTAAGATTAGTAATTTAAGTTAAGCCTCAAATCCCAGGAATTATTTACCTACTTAAAGTTAGTTTTAGTACACAGTTACTGTTGAAAATTATCTCATTTTAAGTGAACTGTAATGTTTTTATGAGAAAATAAAGTTATTTAAACCTATTTAGGTTTAAAGATCGCTTCAAGAAGCGATAAGTTGATCAGAATAAGTTCATACAGTACGATCGTAACGTCAATCAAGCAATCCTGTCAGTTCCGATGACCTTCAAGCACAAATATAAATCAACATCAAACAAAGCCCCCGTTACAAGCCAAGTGACAAACACTCGGTGCCAAAAAGCGATTGGTTGACAATGGTTACATTCCGCGGGTAAGAGCGACATTTTTGTCTCAGGCATCGCCCGTCGGCTGGATGTAAGAAAAGTTATTTTTGTTGTGTAAAAACTCGCGGTGAGCTCAAAGCGTGCCGGGATTGTGAGGCGGGAAGGAGTGGAGAAGGCTTAATATTGTCTTTACTAAAGTGAATCAATTTATTTAACACAAAGAAAATTACAATAACAGAATAAAATAGTTACAACTAGTATTTACACTTACATCTATTTGTTAAAATTCTAAGCCGTCTACTTATTTATTTATTTTATTTTTTGACAATGCTATTGCAGCTACGACGATTGTTGTGTTATTTTATTTGATCCTTAAATTTTCCGTTTTATTTTGTATTTTGAATTGTATTGAATCTGTTTGACTTGAAATTCCTAAATGTTTATTACTATGATATACTGGTACTAATAACACAAGCGCTGCTTGGGTAAATACTTCGGAACTAGATGATGCTGGGTAAAATCAACAAAAATTCATGAAATTTTTGGTTCAGGGGCCAGTTATGCTCAAAGGCTGTAAAAGGTGCATAAACCTGTACCGTTGCAACAGAGAATTCTTCGAAATAGCGAGTTCTAAATTTTTTTATAAAATTTATTAAGTACACAATGATCAAATTGCAACTAATAGATGGATATCACTAGATTAATATTTATGCTTAGGTAGTATATCAAATTTAATGATCTAAGCCGTCAGACAGAGTGCCCAGAATGCTGGCAGCATTGCCACGTTGAATGTCAATGCTAATTCGTTGACCGAAATAGAAGCCAGTATTCCTATCACCTGTTGACTGTTTGAGAAGTTGTGTAAGATTTTTATACTCTCAACGTTTGTTCTTCGCAGATACTGTTGTAAAATATTCTTAAGTCTATTCTCCTCTTTTTACCTGACATAGTATTATAAATCTGGTACTAACCTACTCCACAATAAATTCAGTTGCCTCCCTGCTCTGAAATTACGGAGGCCATCCGTTACTCCTGATTGCTACTACGTACGAGTATGATACATGGGCTTAGTCGACGTAATGCTTTTAGACTTGAGAGATTAGATTTAGGGTTTTATTTTGTGAATTCAAATCTTCAGAAAAAAGGTTTCGTTATGGAGATACAACGTTTCAAAATATGTTTTTGAGTTATCGCCTTGCAAACTGTTATATTTGTAGAGATTATTCATTAATTATCTCTACAAATATAACAGTTTGCAAGGCGATAACTGACTGACAGCCAAGGCAAAAAAATATTTTTTGTTACAAAAAATCTTGTAAATTCACACCAAAACAAGTATTTCATGTGTAACATGAGACATATTATTACAGATGTAAATTATTTGAGTATTATTTAATTATTTATACTAGATTCTGCGTATTTTCGGTTATTATTATCAAAGTTAGGCTTTACTATAACGTACGCAAAATTTCATCTTGATCTGCTGTAGTTTTGGAGATCCTAGGTAACAAAAATACAGATTTCACAAACTTGCGGTTTTATAATATTCATCATCATCATCATCAACAGTCTATATAAGTCCACAGCTGGACATAGGCCTCCCCTTTTGAGCGCCATAGCGCCCTGTCTTCAGCTTGCCGCATCCGTATATTAGTACTTATAATATAAGTAAATGTATTTACAGATTCTAGATAGAATATCAAAAAAATAAGTTTATTATAAATGCAAATGTTAAGAGCATAACCCTCTATGGGTGCGAAACATGGACCCAGCGCGATAGAGAGAGAATTGAGTCGAAATGTGGTGCTGGAGGAGGATGGAAAGGGTATCACTGCGGCCATGATAAGACTACCTATTGTGATCACCACTTTATGTGTTCAACCTCGAAGCCGCGGCGTTCATAAGTCGCCACTGACCCTTGCAGCTGCTAGGAACTGTAGGATTCTCTTCGGGGTGGAGTCTCTTAGCTCGTCTGGACTAAGCAGGTGCTTGCCTAGATGGATGCTACGTTTTTGCATCAGTGCTCTGCACTCTCCTAGAAGATGGAGAGGCGTTTCCTCCGCCTCCTCACAGAACCGATGGAAAGGATTAGCTGGACGGATAAGGTTACTAATGAGGAGGTGCTGAAAAGAGTTGAGGAGAAAGGTTCTTTGATGAACACCATTCAAAACAGAAGAGGGAGAATGATTGGACATCTTATACGACATGACAGCTTCATGAGTAACATCATAGAAGGAAAAGTAGATGGAAGAAGAGGAAGGGGAAAACCAAGAATTAGCTATATGAGTCAGATCAAGAAGAAAGCCGCTGTGATGTCGTATAAAGAAGAAAAAGAGACCGCATTGGAAAAAGATTTACTTTTCTCTTTCCAATGCGGTCTCTTTTGGAAATTGCGTCCATTGAACCGATAAAAACTAAGGCTTTTTAATCTTTATTTATAAAAGAGAAAACCGGGTGACTCATCAAGAGATCTCTGAAACTTCCAGAGCTACGGGGATGAAATTTTGTATGTAAATTTTGCATGCTTTTAGAAAATAGGCTCTTGCTTAGAACGTATTTTGGAAATTCGTATTCTAAGGTACCTAGTTAAAATGGGGTCGTAATTGAAGTAATTTTTTAAACAAGAATTCTCAGATGAAATGGGATTTATAGGTTTTCTCATAGTAACTTTAAAATTGTAAAGGATTGGTTGTAAGACTTTGGCGTTGATGGTTTACATGGAAACCAACATTACTTGGGGTATTTCTAAAGTCCACGCAAATGAACTCGCGGGCGGGTCAGCTAGTTAATAATAATAGTTAACGTAACTAAGAAGACCAATAACAATCAATGAGAATAAAATCAAACACAACAACGTAAAATTACAACAATTTAACAATAATCTTCGCAGCGGGTTGCGAACACCCTGTGAGAGGCACGCGCCACCTAATTAGGAGCACCCTATATCGTACCTTAATAGGAGCACCCTATGTTGAGGCGAATTAATTATTTTATTTGTGGAAATTAGAGCCAAATTATTATAGAGGGAGGTTTATTTCAAAAAGCTAAATTAGATTTTAGATAATCTGAAACCAGTATAAAGAGCTTTGGGTCTTGTTTTTGCTGAACTGTTTTAAGTAGGTTTCCTATTCTTAGTAGTCTATAGACGAAAGTTTGTGTGTTTGTCACGACATAAGGTCACAGCAACTAAAGCGATCGGGATGAAATTTTGCACGCATGAGACCCGGATTAATGTGTCATTTTGGTGTCAAAAGTGTCAAAGTTGAAAACAATCTAGATATTTCAGTCTTTCCGTGCAAATACCACCGCACGCACTATCTAGAGGTTCTTTCATCTATGGAAGATTTTACGATTATGTCAGTGTCATAGAAAAGCGATTGATTAGCAGAATTCGGTCCCTGGTATAACATACAGGCTACTTAACCCAGAATGACTCGTGTGAAGCTGAACTCAGAAACTAGCGTATTCTCATCATCTTCACCATATTAGCCCACACACGCTCACTGCTGGACATAGGCCTCCACCAAACGACGCCACAAATAGCGGTCCTAAGCCGCTTCCATCCATTAACTCCCTGCGACCGCTGCAATCTGCAATGTCGTCGGTCCATCGAGTGGGAGCTCTTCCAACACTCCGTTTCGCGTCTCGGTCATACCACAAAATAATAAGGTTATAATAAATTATTCTAAGTTTGGTCTAATAATTTTTGTAACAAGTCAACGGTAATTTTAGATCGTCCAAGTTGCTGTAGAAAAACAATACAATTTTATTACCAATATTTAGAATTTCAAGAAAATTCTAAATATGTATTGGCCATAAAATTTAATGAAAATGAACATCCCTCTAAAATTATAATTGTACCAAATATTATATGTGCAATAAAAGCTTATACCATAATATTCCAGTATATTTACAATAAAAATACTTTGCTCATAATTTACGCAATTTTACGTCGAAAAATTAAATTAAGTCGACATCAAAACGATGGCAAATAGCATCACAACGTAGCTATTCATTTTTTCTAAATGAGCGAGGTCCTAGAACCACTTGAAAATCATGAAAGTTTATTATTTAATCACAAAGAAAATAAAATCACCTTTTATCACTAGCACTTTTACCTACAATATTTCTAAACTGCAAGAAAATAATCCGCAAATACAAAACAACATAATCTCAAATACACACTCGGATTATCGAAAAGTGCTGTATGGGAATCGTACCCCACACAATAGCATAGCGGTATCAAAAAGCTTCTATGCCGACCACACCCACTTTGCAACAATGCTTACAAACGGAAGAACAGTTTTATATTACTGGATGTTTGTAAGTACCTGGGGAATTAAAAAAAACATGCTCTTGCTGTTTATAATGACATTCGTGGATATCGATAGTTTTAGCACGAAAATTGAGCCCAAAGTTACCAGTTCCAAAGAAGATCTCGCAGGAAGTAATTAAAATATCATCGTCACAAATCAATATCACTTTTATAGTAAAGACAATTGCAATAAGATAATTGAATTAAATTAGAACATGTTTAGAAATGAAACAGTTGAGCTACCTGCAGACTATTGCGCACAATCTAGAGGTAACTCAACTGATCCGTATGAATACCAGTCGTCGCGTCGTCGCTACGCTGACTGCATTGCCCCGCTGTATGGCAATGCTGATGCGCTGCGCCAGATACTCACCAGCTGTGGGGTCATGCGTCGCTTAGACCAGATGTAATTGCACTTTTTTTTAATCCTGTAACTAAACTTAACGCTACCGAGAACAGAACTACCTTACCTACAATTACTAGCACGTGGCACTATTTTAATAAAAATAAAATAAAAAGACCATTTCATTCATTTCGCAAACAGCCATTTTTTGGAACTCTACACCATGCAATCATCGTAGTTCAGAACGCGTGGCAAAAATGATCCTTAAATTTGAGAGAAGTTTATTTTGATATCGTGTTTAAATATATTGATTAAATTTAATAATAATGTTCGTAATAATTTTTTTTAAGTAGGTAGTATTTTTTTATCATAAATTAAATAGAGATCTTGTAATGATGCTGGTGCGATGATTCAATATAAATAAAAACAATGGACGGAAGGATGCGGGTTCGAGTCCCGTCAAAGTCGAAAATTTTTGGGATATTATTTGATTTCTTAGAAAAACAATGAAACCAACCAATACGCGGTCTGTGTCGCCGAAATTGCTGTGTAGACTTTATTAGGTACAAGTTCAATACAGTAATATGTTTTTTTCTTAAGTATTTCATTTAATTTGTTTAGAAAGCTTTCTCTGTTATGGCATTCAAATCAAATTCTTTACTTCCAGAAAAGTGTTGTGTTTTCGAGAACCTTTGCTTCGAAAACGCAAAATTACAGACAAAGTACAATTACAACAAAAAAATTAAATTAATCCAGATTATAAACATTGCAAATGAGATAAAATGTCAAATACTTTTTAAAATATTCTTATATCGTCAATAAACCTGCTTTTTACCACAATATCACATGATGGTAAGCGACGATGTGACCGACGATGTATCACGAAGGTCTAGAAGATACCTGTTCACTCTTGTCTTGAAGAGACCCAGGTTGCCAAAGTACTATCAAAGGTGGCCGTGATTTTACATATATGGTCCAAATACTTTTAATTTTTTAGGTAAATCTTTAAGGACGCTTTACATTTCACGGTTTTGGATTTAAGGTGGAAAAAAATTGGGTTTTACTATTTTCCAGGTTCTAAAACTAATTTTGATATCAGATCAGAAGTCTTGCGCACATTGCTTACAATGTTTGAGGTTTGTGAAAAGTGAAAGATTGGATGTTTAGATATATGGATGGAACGACTTTTCTATGAATATTTGCTAACATTAGCTTTGAAGTCTATCGACATAATGTGTCTGGTGAGTATTCTGGCGCAGTGCGTCAGCATTGCCATACCGCGGGGTAATACAACCAGCGTCTAAGACGCGACGAATAGTATTGATATGGATCTGTTGAGCTACCTGTGTGCAATGGTCTGCAGTTAGCTCAATTGTTTTAATTGTAAATACTCGTGCTAGTTCTAATTTTATCATTTCTTTATTATTTGATTGTAATTTTCATTGTGAATAAAGTACCTACTTAATGTTGATTTATGTACATAATCTCCTAATGTCAAAAGATTCCAAAGCGACACTGGATTCGTAGATTGTTTTTGCGGGAGCTCATAGTATATGGCTTACAATGTGCGCATTTTCTTTTGTGCTGTATAAATTACATATAGAACCAAGAAAATAGTACAACCCTGATTTTTTTTCCAGCGTCACTAACAACCTTGTACCTAAACCTACTTGTACCTAAATCTGCATTGTGTCAAAAAAACTTTTTTTTAGAAACTCGATCCAACATGTTATCGTAGCCATTTATTTGTTGTAACTTTATCGTATAGGCGTGGTCTAAAGCTGTTAAAAAGTGCCAAATGAATGAATAGAACTAGTTTTTTCACCGGGCTCTGTGCGGAAGTGGCATTGTGTAGGTTTTTTAATTATTAATAGAGCATAGTATTGCATTTATTCTATAACAAGTTATGAAATAGTAAGAAAATTATAACAGACTAGCCTTGCTTTAGCCGTGCCGGTCGTGTCGTAAGAATCGACCCCTTCAACTTGATCCGTGAATTTTATAACGTACGAATCCTGAGTAGAATTACTGAATTTGCCTCCCTAAACAATCCCGAAGTTAGGAAATTCTTCAGATTTTGTAATATAATCGTATTGTAAATCGGTAATTTTTAAATTACTAAGAATATTTGCAGTTTTGACTACTTTGTAAAATAAATGTAATGAGATCGAAATAACATACATTAATATTAATCAATCAATTTACAATAACCAACCAATTACATTAATAAGGTCATTTTTTGTTAATTTTTCAATAACTTTATACATTCAATTAAAAACTTGTTATTGTTAATTGGCTTTCAAATTTACGTAAGTTATACAATTATTAATAAGATTATAAGAAGTCGAAAATATCAAGATATATCAATACAATGGCTTGAGAAAAAGTTGTTTTGTTTTGAAAGTAGAGTAAAGCCAATTGGTAAAAAAAGACATGTCAATTCTCATCAGCACACATAATGTAAACATGCCCCATTCAAAAAAGGGGGAGGTGACTCAATAGCCTGTATTGGTCCACTGCTGGACGCAGGCCTCCCCCTGATAAGCGCCTTGTTGGCTTTTATCTCATGGGGTAATGCAGTAATCCCCACGCGTGGCATGCGGGTTGGGGATCACAATTCGGTGGTAGAAGGCGCTGCTGCCCGCCCCCGGTGGAAATCCCTTAGTCGCCTCTTACGACACCAGCGGGAAGAGTTGGGGTGGTGCAAATTCTAAGCCACCACACAGATGCAAGTAGTAGGGAATAAGCCGAAACCCGGATCAAGTTCAAGATTGGTTCAGTGTTTTATTTTCGGAAGTAGAAGCCCCCATTAGGAAACAAGATCAAGCTAGGATATTGTACCACTCCACCAGTACACATTCAGGGGTGCGTGGCGGCGTGCGTCTACCAGCAACGGAAGGAAAAGGACAACGCACGTCGAACTCTAGTGGGATACTTTCCCAGGGAGTACCAGGCAAATCCTGGTAACCATCCGCAACAGTTGACAAAGTAGTAGGTAACGGCGAGCGGAGCAAGCCACGATTTTTTTGTTTGCGTTGATCACTCGTCGCTTTCGCTATTTCGCCTCCCTCTCTAACACGTCACTTTCTGCATCTAGTCTATCTAGTCTCCTTAACTCGTGTCATGCCTATTTCAATTTCTTTCCCTACTCGTCCGACAAAAATGTATCAAGTACAGTCATCATCATCATCAGCCTATCCACTGCTGGACATAGGCCTCCGTTAATGAGCGCCATAGCTCCCTGTCTTCAGCTTGCCGCATCCAGCATCTGCCTGCAGTTATCGCAGATCGTCATCCCACCTGGCCGGATGGCGTCCTACACTACGTTTGCCGAGTACAGTAAGGGAAAGAAATCTCTTGATGTATATTTTTATCTCTTCTTACCTATATAGGTACGTATATGGTACAAAAAAACTAACAAAGATAGTAGTTGTGTACGTATATAGGTCCCCTATCTACATAACATATAAACATTTTGCACACAGTTACAATGGCAATTTAAATATAATTTGTACTGATTTGTAGAACAATACTTGCTTATTTCGTATTTCACCAATAAGCCTGACATTTTCTATAAACCCCAAAAAGCCTGACAACTGCATAAAAAGCCTGACATTATATCGCCAAATCCTGACATCACTAACCCTAGCGCAGGACATAATACTATAGTGCACAAGTGTGTGCGAAAACTCTGTAGGTGTATACGGAATCAAGTTGTAAAGAACTATCGACTTGTAGTATTGACCTGAGAGCTGGTGAGTATCTGGCGCAGCGCATCAGCATTGCCATACAGCGGGGCAATGCAGCCAGCGTAGCGGGGACGTGACGACTGGTATTGATATGGATCAGTTGTGCTACCTGACTCTAGATTGTTTGCAACAAGCAAGTAGTTTAACTGTTTTAATGAAATGGTAAACAGGTAAGTAAGTACTACTTTTAATTTGTTTTGTAATTTTCTTTGTTAACCTAAAGTTTATACTGACTTGAAGTTGTCGAATTAGTTCAAAACTGTCACAAAACAAAGACAAAAACATCTTGGTATTTTTCAAAAGATCAAAACGATAAAATTAAAATGTAGCACATTGTTGCAATTAACGAAACAATTTACTTGCAATTTCGTATTTTATTATTAACTGGGTTCTGCCTGCGGTTTCGCTCAAGAGGTTAAATCGTTACCTGGGTATAAAAATCAAAATACCATATATTGGTAATTTGGTACCAACCTATTAATGAAAAACAACATTAGGTTGGTACCAAAATATGGTACCAACCTAATAATGAAAAACATTTTTATATTCGACCAGTTTGTGTAGGAATTCTTTTCCTATTTCTAGAAATGTAATATACGTAGGTAAATACATTATGTATACCCATCGCGGATGTTGTGTGGAGTAGATTACATTAGAAAGTAAAGTAAAGTAAATTTTATTTATTTGACACAAGTAAACATGCAACAATCAAAATGAATCCATAAACACCCGATCTATTATATACTGTATTTCAGGACTCAGTGGCTTAAGACAAACATACAAACTCTTAAAATCAAGCTTACAACCTAACAAAACTTATCTATCTCGAACATCTGCCTATAAATAAAAAAACAATGAATAAAATAAACTTGAAAGCTTATCAAAAACTAAAATAAAAACATTATCGCCCCGTATAATAGTCAAACACCTTGGTGGGACGGTGGGACGTATGGCCCAGTGGGACATCAAAGGTGGGACATTAGTGCCACCGTATTATGAACCAGAGTTCATAAAAAGATCAACGCTGTCCTTTTTTTGCGGGACAGGTTTTAAGCGGAAGCGAGTTTGAGGGTATAGGATTTTGTCGCTTTTTTGTTTATTATTTTAGTGGATTCATGTATATTACAAGATATTAAAATTTTTAGGTAGAATTTACTTAAACCCTATAAGGGCGTTACAACATTCTGAGTTAGAGAGTTCTTAGGTATAAAAACAATGTTTTAGATTATTCATTTAGTCCACATATAAATTTGCAAGTTAAACAAAAAAAAAACAGGTTTATTGATCATAGGTTTATTGCTTATGCCAAAATTATTAAAAATTTACTGCATTGTCCCGCTGTATAGCAATGCTGATGCGCTGCCAGATACGCACCAGCTCTCAGGTCATGCGTCGCTTCGACCAGACGCAGGAAAAAGTGATTACTTTATGACGTTATTGCCTCCAGAAAGCCCCTGGCAAAACAAAATCGCTTTATTCCATCAAAGGTACACTTGATGTTAGACTTGATGTCGTTAAATTCAAAATTTTTATATCACTAGCCAACATGCATTTTAACGCCCTATTTAGGAGTAAATAGACATTAACACCATCGTCAACGCTAACGCAGGTAGAGCAGTAGCATCACAATTACACACAAACTTCAATAAAAGACTCCGGCTTCATAAAACATGGCTTACCTACATAAATTCACAGTACCGACTGGTTTTTGAATCCGACCAATCAACGTTCCAACCAATAGGAACTCGAGTCAAACCAGTGACTGTTTGCACTACCAGATTATGGGTACAAATCATACAAAAAGTTATGATATAAAATCTTTGAACCCGGGCATATTTTGATTTTATTGAAGTCTTTAATTGTGATTTTGAAATTTATTTTAATGTTGTTTTTTGTAAGTTTAATATTTTTTGTGATAGTCTCGAATATATACACCCTAACTTTTTTTGGTTTTTAATTTATTGTCGTCTGAAATAAACACATTAAAATATAATTAACTTTCATCTTTTAAAAACGTATTTATCTTCTCATGACTTGTACCCCACATAAAGCCCTGTTCACACGTATCCAACAGCGACATTAGCATTGTGTCGGTAAGCCGAGGCGCCCCGCTGTCTCATTGTGCTGTGTGTACGAGCCTTTATACCGAGGGTTCAGTATATTAGGTCGATAACATTTGTGTATTGTGAACACGGCTTAATTTGTTTTTGATTTTGTGTTCATTTTGTCAAGTGAGATTGAGATTCATGGAAGAGATTAGTGAACCGAATTCTTTCCTACTAATATTGTAAAGGGGAAAGATTGCACAGAGTATGTATTTTTTTCAGTATATTTATTCTAAGTCAAAAAAAGGGTTTAGTAAGTATTAATGCACTTTGTCAGGTAGGGTATAAGAATAAATCTTAATCAAGGACTTAATTATGTATTTTATATTTTATACAAAATTACAGTGATCTTAAAAGAGCTGGTGAGTATCTGGCGCAGCGCATCATCATTGCCATACAGCGGGGCAATGCAGCCAGCGTAGCGGGGACGCGACGACGACTGGTAGATTGATATGGATCAATTGAGCTACCTGTAGATTGTTTGCAACAGTCTGCAGTTAGCTCAATTGTTTAACTCAATTGTTGTAATTTTCTTTGTGAATAAAGGCTACTGCCCTTTCTAAAAAAAGTGATCTTAGGATATAAGTTCAGGATTAATTACTACCTATCATTTAGAAAATTATGTAGGTATAATATTGTTTTTTTGTTTGTATTTAAAAACATCAAAATACGTCAAAACTAATGTACAGTAACGCCGTTTTCCCATCGCCGCCATCACCGGGACGTCATCAAGAACGATTTTATTTCGGGCCGACAGCGATTGTCCCGCGGTTGTCGTAAGAGACGACTAAGGGATATCCACCGGGAGCGGGCAGCAGCGCCTCCTGCAGAACTATTCTACCACTGAACTGCGATCCCCAACCCGCATGCCCATCATGGGGATAACCCACAGTAATCAGGAGGCCTGCAGTGGACCAGTATTAGAATAAAGCAGTAACTAGTTTCTGCATTTGGCTTTCGTTATACCTTCTCAGATAAAACTCAGTACGAAAAAAGTGTAACTTCGTGGTAAAATAATTTTAAGATCGGCGACCAGTTACTCTGAAGATACTAACTAAGTACCTACAAACTAAGAATAAGTACCTGCAAACTAAGAATACTCAATAAGTACCTACAAACTAAGAAATGTGTCAACTGTGAACAAGTACTTACAAAAGTGAATCGACTGTGAATAAGTACCTACAAACTAAGAATACTGAATGAGTACCTACAAACTAAGAAATTTCAACTCTTCAGTTTCTATAAAAATACCATTAGTAGCCGGGGATCTCCAAAAGACAATAAACTAGTAAAAAACCGCGGCTTCTTTCCTGTTGCGTTTAATTCGCTTCTGATGGATCTTCATTTGTTTTTTTATGTTTTTCGGATCCCGTCGAGTAAGACGGTACTGATTGGACTGTTACAGTGTGCTCCTGGTTTTATTTGGCTAATTAATTAATTAATTCTAGAAAATTTACACAATATCATCTAGCCTAGCCCCAAGCTAAGCAGAGCTTGTCTTCTTCTGAGTCTTCTATAACTTTTTCGGGTTAATTAAAAAGATCGTTTTAAGAATAGATACCCTGGAAATTTTACGAATTTTCCTATATTCAGATGGTTTATTATTGGTTCTTATAAGTCTTATAAGAATGCTTGTTTGCCACCTTAGTGGTATTAAAAAAAGAATTGAATGCATTTTCCGTCTTGTAGGTCGGTACATTAAGCTTAATATAAATTTCGGTCAGTGCTCCCTCATGTGAGACACGTTGATCTGCGGACAACATTTTTTTACCTAATGCTGGTTTGTAACCTATTCCGTCCCGAAAGCTTGGAAATGGCGCAAAGCTCCGAGGGCCATTAGGAACGTACCCTCACAAGGCCGTTTCTTGCAATAATAATAAAACTTCAATAAAGCCGGTGCGTCTGTTTGTCATTCGTAATGGAGTCCGTGACGGATTGCATTCGCTGAATCCGGTAGCTAATGATTTTGTTTTGTTTATTTCAAATAAGAAATAATACAATCTTTACTAAGACGCATGGCTCCAGAGTTCGCTGGCCACCATGAGCAAGGGTCTCTGCGACTTTCTACGGATTCTAGGTCCGTTAGCTGCAGTCGAAGAGTTTTTCGACTCCCACATCACTTGACCTCGCGGTGTAGTTGGTTAGCACATTCCGGTACTGACGGAAGGATACGGGTTCAAGTCTCGTCGAAGTCGAAAATTTTTGCGATATTATTTGATCTCTTAGAAATTACCCTGAGTGTGGGGTTACGCACTATTATAACAAAAAACCACCACCTATTTTATCTTAATACTAGCTGACCCGGCGATTTCATTGGCGTGGACTTTAGTAATACCTACTAATATCCCAAGTAATGTTGGTTTCCATGTAAACTACCAACGTCAAAGTTTTTAAACCAAAGCTTTACGATTTTAAAGATGAAGAAAACCTATGAATCACATTTCATCCTTCTAAAAATGCTTGTTTAAAAAAATACTTAGGTTCGATTACGACCCCATTTTAACTAACATAGAATACGAATTTCCAAAATCCGTTCTTAGCGTGTGCCTACTTTCTAAAACTTATTATAAAAATTACCTTTGACCCCCTTAAAATACAAATTTCCAAAAATCCATTTTTAACGGGTGCCTACGTCGTCCATTCAAAATTTCAGTATCGTAGCTCTTCTGGTTCCTGAGATTTCGTGATATTACGTCAGTGAGTCGCCTAACTTTGACTCCACACCTTTAGGTTGCGAATTTCAAAAAACCCTGAAACACGTGACTGTTTATTTTAAGTCATCTTTCTATGCTATAAATGTTGAAGTTCCAACAGTTACTGTTCTGAAGTTATTATAAAATGACTTTTGACCCCATTAGAATACGAATTTCCAAAAATCCGTTCTTAGTGGGTGCCTTAGTCCTAAAAGGAACCTCGATGCAAAATTTCAGCTTCGTAGCTCTTGTAGTTTCAGAGATCTATGTTCTCTTCTCTTTTATATTCTATAGAAGATTTGTTAAACGAAGGAATTTTCGAAAATCGAACTTGCAGTTTGTGATACCTACTTATTATTAATGGCACTGATTTGGGTCGGATATGCACCTAAAACCTCGCTGCTGTATTTCTAAACGATGTAATATCTCGAAGAAACTAAATGCAAAAACCTTTTTTATAAAATCAAAAGGAACAACTCGAACGAAAAATCTTGTAAATCAAAAGTAGGTAGGTAGTAAGAAAAATCTTCTCGCTGAACCCTTCCGCAAATACCCTTTCCAAATACTTTTATTGTATACAAAATATTCCACCATGTAATCTAATGTGTCATAATCCAAAACCCAAGGGCGCTATAAAAGGAGTCTATACATCCATAGACCATAGAGTTTGTAATCGTAGCATAGAGTTTCCAACAATGGATGTTATTATTTATTTCAAAATCTGTCATAATCTGTTTGACCAATATTGTTCATGGTTGTACAGTCGTGGACAGAAGGGTTGGGAATTTGAAAATGATTAGTTTTAATCTTTTTATAATGTTTGCTAATGAGAAGATAGGTACTCCTTACATTTGGAAATTCTATCTAAGAATCTGAAGGTAAACAAATAATGTAGGTAAAGATTAAAACCTGTATGTAAAAAGAAAGTGTTTATAGGTAGTATTATATGAGTGATGAATTCAAACTAGAGTGCCTAGAATAGACATTTTAAGGGTTCCTTACCTCAAAAGGAAAAAAGGAACCCTTATAGTTTTTCTAAGATGTTTTTACTATAGGTACCTGGTACAGGGTGTTTCAATCCAAGAGCAGAAACAGAATGGGGTTGGTCTCTGTCTTCTGCATTGAATGGCGCCCCATGTAATGCCCTGTGTTTTTTTTTAAGTTTTGGAGAGTTCATGAATTTTAATCATTTTCAAAGGAGACGACAGCTCTCGTAAAATCACTCGACTGAGGACCGCAAATTTTTAAAATCATCTATAGGTACACAAAATAAATATGAATCAACTTGTACCAACACTTTTAAAGATAGAAATCCCTTAAAATAATCAAGTGATCAACAGGCAGCTCAACATGGATCAGTTGAGCTACCTGTTGATTGTTTGCAACAGTCTGCAGTTAGCTCAATTGTTTCAATTTTAAATACCAGTTCTAATTAGTTTCTATTATTTGATTGTAATTTTCATTGTTCATATAGATTGTAGTGTTAGTCGCAAGAAAATACAGATTATTCTAGCTTTGAAAATGTCCGTTGGTCTTGAAACACTTCTGCGCCGACCTGTCCCAACCTTCAATTGCCATCAAGTTGTATTTTTCTCTGCGAATCACACACAATGCGCCACGAGCCACTGAACACGTATTGTGCACTTCTCTACATAATAGTACCCTCTACCTGTTTTTACACGGGGGGATTTTGAAACAAGCTTTCAGTACCTATCTAAAACTCCATATCTACTTTCTTCTGATCACCAAAAAGCATATGCTGAGCCGGCCTCCCCAAATAAAGCGGGGTTTTACAATTGTTGAAGGTGTTAAGAAGATTATAATTGAAAACAATAAAAATCCTGAACCTGACGCCGAATTTTTACTTTTGAGAGTGTAAAAATCATTTCTTCATTCGAAGGCCTACGATAGCTAAGACCACTCCGAGAATTTAGTGAAGTTTTTTGAAACCACATTCATCACAATCGCTTCAGCCGTTTAGTACCTAGTTCAAAGTATTAGGGTTTCGAGATCGAAGATCGTTTTCTAAGCCCTTAAGGTCTCGCTTTGTCTGTTCTTTTTTCACTTCTTAATAACTCGGCAACTACTGAAGCTATCAACATGAAATTTAAAATATAATACATTTCGTGTGCCTGTACAGATTTAAAGAAAAATAAATGAAAAATGAAAATGTATGTTATTATTTTCCATACAAATTGTGATGCCGAAATTTTAAAACCTACAGGGTCATGTGGGATATCACAATAATTGGACATTTCAAGACAGTTTTTCAAATTACTGTAGGTTTCATACTTTTTGAAATATTTGAAAAGAGTCGAAAAAATTACCATTACCCACATTAACCGAAGCATGCAGAGAGATCCATCTAAAATGTAGGTTACCTACTAGGTTTTTGTTAAATTTCGAAGTCTCTAACCGGTACTTTTGGTACATATTTGTTGACAAACGTTCGAAACCCTCGGCGCGCGAGTTATACACGCACATGACGGATCTTGTTTATTCATAACATTATAAGTTACAGGTCAGATTATTTACAATTACATACGTAGGTACCTTAGACATAGGGAGTCCGGGACAAGTACCTACGTCCGCGTAAAAAAACTTATATCCTTGTGTGTAAAAATTCACAGAAGGAAGTTATTCTGCTTAGACTGTCCAGCATTATTTATTTATTTAACTATATGAACTTGGCTCCTCCCAACAACATAACATAAACACTAACGCAAGAAGGCGAAAATATAAAAAAAACTACAGATTTCATATGAAAAACTACGTCATGACAGATTTCATATGAAATTTCACATGAACAGATTTCATATGAAAAACTAATTCACAGGTGATTTCAAAATCACTCCGTATGAACCGACTCTAAGGCCCACAAAAGGACAACGTATCCTGTCGTAGCTAAAACCCACAAATTATTGTAGCGAATATTGGCTAAATATAAATAGATGTCGGCATTTTATTATATCTACGGGCAATTTGAATTTTTAAGAGTTATCACATTATCATCATTCACATTCAAAAAATGCTGGACAATTAACACAACATCACACTATCTAGCCCCAAGCTAAGCAGAGCTTGTGTTACGGGTACTAGATAACTGATGTAATTAATACAATATACTACATAGATAGATATTTTTTATTATACTTACACCGAAAAAATCCAGAACACCCGAAACTAATATCTGCAGATTGTACAAATAATCATGAAAATAATAAAATTTTGACCGAGATCTATTTGAGCCGTTTCGGATTGAAATCCTAGGTCCTTGGATTTCTGGAGCACACGCAATATACAGTGCCGGATTAGCCTTTAAACAAACTAAGCAATTCCTTAGGGCAGGGGTCGGCAGACCGCGGCTCGCGAGCCGCATGCGGCTCTTGCCATAGGATTATATGGCTCTTACAACTCACTCACTGGGTAACTGCGCCGCCTTAGCACAAATAAAACACCTAAAAAACAAGAACGTCAAGTGCGAGTGTAACTCGCACGCGGAGAGTTTCGAACTTTTGCCGATCGCTATTTGATGAATACCTACCTAAAAATAGTAGGTACCTACCAAACTACATTTTAGATGGATCGCTCTGCGAGATTAAGCCAATTTATTGACTTTATTCAAAATAATTCAAAATGTGTACTCTACAGAAATTTCAAAAAATGTTTTGAAACGTGCAAACCTTTCATTTGATAACCCAACCGGTGAGGTAGTGAGGTATCCCCCTGTTTTAAAAAGAACCACCCCCCCCTTTAGACCTTTTTTCAAAAAAAATTCGTTTTACAAACTTCTCTATTATTTTTCCTGTAAAATTTAGATCCATTTCTACAAACGTTACATCCATTTCAGAAAGATCGCTTTGCAATCTTTGGAGATAGGGGTGTGGGAATGGGTAATATTTCGACTCTTTTCGAAATATTTCGAAAACTATGAAACCTACAGAAATTTCGAGAACTGTTTTGAAATGTACAAATTGATACCTTTCATTTAATACCCCACATGACCCTGTAGGTATCTTTTAAAATTTCGACATCACAATTTGTATGGAAAATGTTCATTTTAATTTTTCATTTGTTTAAATGTCTACATTTAAATAAATATATTTTTCATTTCTTACATGTTTAATAACTGTAATAGTGTCATTATATTTTTACTAAGATTTGTAGTATGAAGCAAATTAGACTCTAATTATTGCGGCTCTTTGAAGGCATGGGAAAATCTACAAACTTGATATTTGGCTCATTTGGTTGGTAAGTCTGCCGACCCCTGCCTTAGGGCATCACGTGTTGGCTGGCATCAGCAACAGAAAAAAAAATTGCTCGCACATGAAAGAAAGGTAAGGCTGATGGAAAACCCGCGCGTTTTAAATTGACTAGATCAGCAGTTCATAAACTTTTTTAGCGACGGAACCCTTTTGGACATCGAAATATTTCGATGATATAATGAGGTAGTTGAATAAAAAATTGAGAGCGGAGCGAGCCTCGAAAATTTAAAAGACTTTTTAGCGACTATTGAGATATTTGTGTGAGAAAGAACTGTACATATAAAATAGGCGAGCGGAGCGACCCTCGAAATTTTTAAAGACTTAGCGACGATCGGGAAATTTGTGAAGGAAATGAATGCCATACTTACGATAGACAGAAAAGATTTTTATGGCATCCCTCCGGCGTCTTCCGCATTGAATCGGTTAAATTATGGATAGGGGGGCCCACAGGCGTGGATTGCTTAGGGCATGTAGTAGTCTTAATCCGGCATTGGCAATATATAAGGAAAGCATCTCATAACAAAGCTTCTCATAGAGTCCACAGGCGATCAGAATGCTGGCTTCTATTTCAGTCAACGAATTAGCATTGACATTCAACGTGGCAATGCTGCCAGCATTCTGGGCACTCTGCCTTCTGGTGACGGCTTAGATTTATAGGAAGTAGATATAAATGTAAATACTAGTTGTGATAGGGCAGAAGCCTTTATTCACAAATAAAAATACAATAAAATAATAGAAATAAATTAAAACTAGTATTATACCTATAGTATAGTTGTAATTCTTTAATTATATCGTTTCAAATAAATAATAAATAAATAAATAATTCTGGACAATTCACGCAGCATTATCTAGCCCCAAGCTAAGCAGAGCTTGTGTTACGGGTACTAGTTATCTGATGTAATTAATACAACATACTACGTAGATAGATATTTTTTTATTAACATAGAAAACATCCAGAACATCCTGAACAAATATCTGCAGATCGTACAAACATTTCTTCCGAGGCGGGAATCGAACCCGCAACCCTCCTGCGTCGCAGGCGGACCACCGCCCGCTGCACCACAGAGGTCGTCAAATACAGGTTAGCGTCCGTTTACATTACATACATATATTTAATTTAATTACAAGTTCTGTATAAAATAATGTCTCACTTTTTAATCAAAGTACCTTCTTTAAAGTTTTCCAACCACTTTATCCAAAAAGTTAAATAGATATCAACTCTTAAAGTGTAAATAAAATACCAAATAAGTGCACTTTACGATAATAGTTTAATAGCCAACAAACAATAAATATTCCTAACAGATGTGAAACTCAACTTTACTAAAGTTTCAACGACACTTGAAAACTCACACTCAACTATTTAATTTCCGTCGACTTTATCCCACTTGCAATACGAGCCATAAAATAGTCTATAGAAAAGAATTCTTTTTGTAGCTTTATAGGTCTTACTTTTCAAACTTTTTAATGTCAAAAAACGCTCTTACGTTAAAGTTTTAGAGTACATTTTTGAATGGAAATGGTTTTGTCCGTGACATGTAGCACTGAGTAGCAAGTTAAGAGCACTTGTTAGTGTACGAGTGTAATAGTAAATTGACGAGTGTGTGGGGGCGCTGAGGGCTTTGTGTCGAGTTGCACTACTGGTTGTGTCATTCATTGTGGTTTAAAGTTGTTGAGATATATTTGAATGCCGAAAAAAAATGGGTTTTACTGTTTTCTATGTTCTACAAGTCATTTAGATAGCAGATAATAAGTTGTACGCGAAATGTAAGTCATTTGCTACACTGAAAAAAAAAATGATTACATTGATTAAGATCTTGTCTAATGTGATCCGCATCATGAATCCATATGAGCCTGATAAGATCTTATCTTCTGTGACTATGAGAAATTAGTTAAATCCTAATAGCTCCTTCTACCAAGTAATGAATTGGCGATAAAAAGTGCAGTAATTTTATTTTATTTAGAGATTAAATGGAACAAAGTTGTTTGCTAACCCTAAGCAAATAAATGTTTAATATGACAAAGTAAATATTTATTTTGATTTAGAGCATTGATATGTCAATGATGTGCCTATTTTTTTTTAAAACAAATTCGATATGTTGCAGCTACCATGCATTCTTGTTTGTATTTAATGAGATCATTATCATTCAAACTATTTTGACGCCAACTAAGATAAAATGCTTCTTAGTTGGACTATATTTTTTTCAGTGTATGAATCATTGCTATAAGAAACTTTGCATCTATCGGAGTCTTTCGACATAATGTTGATTTTATTATAAAATCTCATAATGTCAATACACTCTAAGACGATAATTGATTTGTAGATTGTTTTGGCGTGGGTTCATAGCAAATGGTTTACCATGTGCGCAAAACTTTTATATGAAATCTAAATCACTTATACATAGAAAATAGCAAAAACCCGATTATATCTCGAGCGTCACTAACCTTAAAGCGAAACAAGTTACCAAGCACAAGTACGTAGCTGAGGAGAATGAAAATCTTACTAGAAGATTTTTTCTTTATTTAGTTATTGATGTAATTAAGCCGGCTTTAGGCCAATTAGGTATACTAAGTAATAACGATTGAAATCATTGTGATTTAATATTTGCACACCTGCTTGCGGGTTGAATGCATTTGACATCACTCTAGTCATCTGACATGTACTGAAATAATTTATTCGGCAAATAAATGATTTGATTTGATTTCATACAGGTTACCATACAACGCTAAGAAGCCTTTGCCCAGCGATGGGACAGTAATGGCAAAAAATAATAATAATACAGGTGGTTAAACCACCTCGCTTATTTTGCTTAAGTTATTTAATTTTTTACTATATCGCATTTTTCAGTGTGTAAGATTAGTTTTGTTTATGTTTAAAGTCTAGATAATCAGATCCGTGAACAAGTTAGGTACCTAATGCGGGCGCTACTCACACTTGACCGAATTTAAACTCTCCCAAACTTTTAGGCAATGACCGAATCAAACCAAATTGGTATCAATTGATCCTTCCTTTACCAATTGCACTTCAAATTGTACTAACTAAAATCAACCTTAATCTGTTTGACTTAAGATTCGAAATACGTTATTCAAATTCACAGCTCTTATGACTTTCGGCGGGAAATTTTGGGCATGTTGGCACATAGAATTATGAGTTTCAGTTCTATGTAAATAAAGTTTATTTTTCTTTGGAGTTTTTTTATTTGAGAAGCAGAAAGAGTGTGCAGATGGAATGAAATAGATTGTAAAAGATTCTTGTAAGATTTTTGCACATGACTTTCGTCAGCTATTCAAGGATATCCTATCCTACTAATATTATAAAGGCGAAAGTTTGGGCCGTTGTGAAGATGTTTGGCCGAAGACAACGCTGAAACTACTGAATAGATTGAGCTGAGATTTTGCAGACATAAAGATGGAATAAACCTGGAATAGACCTGGAATAAAATATAGGCTATTTTTAATCCCAAAAAACAGGTGCGAAGCCACCGGCAGCTAGTAAGATATGATTTAACTAGATCTTGATTTTAGACTTCAAATTATATACTAAACAAACTTATTGAAAATTACAATCAAATAATAAAAATAAATTATAACTAGTATTTAAAATTTAAAAAATTGAGCTAACTGCCAACTGTTGCTAACAATGTACAGGTAGCTCAACTGATCCATATCAATAATAGTCGCTGTATGGCAATGCTGATGCGCTGTGCCAGATACTCACCAGCTCTCGTGGAGGCAGTCGCTTTCTAAGGGAATCGACAAGGGGGAATCGGCGAGAAGGGAACAATTATCTCGGATGTATTACCCAATTTCATTAAATACCATAATTTAAACGTTGTCTATTGTGAGGGCTTACTCAGTATAAAAAATACCTCAGAATTAGACATGGAACGAGTAGTGATTCGCCGAGTACTCGGCCTGGATTGGGCCGAGTACTCGGCCGAATACTCGGCTTTTAAGAAAACGCGGTATCGGGCTTGTGGAGGTTGATAAAAACAAATCTAAGTGCAATTTGTGTGGAGTCCATCTATCACGTGTGGACTGCGACTACTTCGTCCATGAAAAAACATTTGCAAACTAAACATAAGTCGGAGTATGACAAGGTTTTTGGTACTACAAGTATTGCTTCAAGTAGCAAAGAATTTTTTTTTTCTCTCAGTCCAGTTAATCACAAGAGAGTGGTGTTTCGAAGCAGCTGTCTTTAGAAGATATGTTAGAAAAGAAAAAGTTGTGGGATATTAATGATTCTAGAGCAAAGAGGTACCATTATTTAATCGGTGAAATGATCGCAGTGGATAACGAGCCATTTTCTCTCGTGGAAAGTCATGTAGGGTTTCGCCCTACATGACTTCTGCTGTTCTCATGTTCTAATAATAATGTGTCTAATAATAATGATAAAAACTAGCTTTTTGTCTTAATTTTTCCCAGCAATTTAATTAAGGCCGAGTACTCGGTACTCGGCCGTTAATACTCGGTGCTCGGCCGAATCTTAAAAAAGGCCGAATCCGCCGAGTACCGAATCCAAACCGAGTACTCGTTCCATGTCTACTCAGAATATCATAACTTGTTAAAGTTTGCTGGATCTATATCTAAAACTCCGTAATTCCGTCAGTTGGATCATCAGAAGATATTGGACAATTTTTTCTTGTTGAAGATATTTTAGCCAGTTAAAGTTCCGCGTGACGTCACACCTTGCAACACTTTTCATCAAGGTGTGACGTCACTAGCCCCCACTCCCAAACTTTGACGTGCTTTATTTTTATAATATTTTGTTTGATTGATAAAATAAAATATAAGTGCCCAATATGTTCATTCCTCACCTTTCCTCAAAAGCCTATATTAGTCCACTGCTGGGTGCAGGCCTCCCCTAAAAAGCGCCTTTTATTTTGCTTGAAAAATCAATGAAGAAACATAGGCACTTTGAGTTGAAAATGTGAAGTGTGACGTCACAGAATATGGCAGCGTTTTTATCACCCGAAAATGAGTGCAGTTTTACTTTTTGTTTTTTACCATAATGATTTAAATATTGTGGGTGTTTCATTAAAAAATAAAAAAGTCTATGCAAAGGGTAATGCATAGACTTGTGATTGGTGTATTACAATACACAGAGTGGGTTGCACAAAAAAACTAAAAAGCAACTGTAAAAGTCCCAAGTTACAGCTAGCGCCATCTCTGAGTGGTAGTATAGAAACTAATTTTAGCTCCACCGCCGCTCTTCCTATATCCTTGACTGCCTCGTTAGCCTAGCCGTCGCGAGTTCAACCGCTGATAATGAGGTCCTGGGTTCTAATCCCGGGTCGGGCTAAGATAACCCACGGAGTCAGGAAATTGGCACTCCCGTGCCTTGGAAAGCATGTCAAGCTGTTGGTCCTGCTCCTAGCCTCTCCACGGTCGTCAGTCTGACGTCCCATCTGATTAAGAGAGTGAGAGAATAGAGAGTGCATCTGTGTTTGCGCGCACACTTGTGCACTATAAGGCCACCGTGGCTGAAATTCGGCAAGGAGGACATCACTGAATAATATTGAATTGCTTTTTATCCTCGGATAACGTGAATACAAAGCCGCGCGTAGAAGTTGCTACCTATGCAAAATTTCGATGGGATAAATAAAAAATATGAAAAATTGGAATCTGAATTAGAGTCTGGAATATTTTCTGAAAACCACTCGTTCCATTTTTTATCCGTTATCAAAATGCGGACCACAATGGATAATGGCATGATGCCCTACTAGCTGAATTTCGGGCGCGGCGGCGGCGGCTGGTCTCAACTCCTTCTCTCATAAACACCGTTATTTGGAAGGTTGTACCTACCTAAAGAAACGTAAAATTGCAGTCCAGTCAATTTAGTAACCTTTAATTTTGTCGTAAGTGAATTAACTTGCTAAACTTTCGCCGCATATAATAAAATATTACGGAAATCTAAAAACCTAACAACACGATAACTATTCTAACCCTTTCCAGGTCATTTCCATCAAGTACTACATACAACCACGGTACAACTTTACCTTCCTAACAGCATTTCAAAACACGGAAAAGAGAAAAATGACGACTGTCCCATTCTTTATGAAATAGCGTGCGTCAAATGGCGGGTCCCACGGATATAAGGCAGGGATGGACTTAGGGAATTATTCCTTCTTTTTGGGGGTAGGGGAAAAGGGTATAATTCCATTATAGAAGATTTGGTAATAATTGTATCTAAAATTTGTCAATTCATTTAGTTTACAATTTTATTTGTGTATGAGCTTATTTTGTAAGCCCAAAGAAATAAAAGATTTTAGTTAATTTTGATTGAATAGAAAAAAATGCTATAAAGGTGCAACGAATTTAATGAGGATAGGGAACTAGTTGGTGTCTTATTAACTTTGCAAGTGAATTGTTGAGCATGGAACAGCCAATTCCAATTTAACATGCTCATGTCCGACAGTGTATGTTTCCGAGATGGGAATGACAACCTTGTGAAATCTCACAATACCTTGTGAAATTTGATGCATGTCAAATAAAGAAAACTTGTGGAAAGAGCCACAGAACGAACTCCATGTTTTTCTTATAACTTATTGACTTATGTGTAGACGAAGAGAACTTTTTTTTTCAAACCTACCATTGATTTTGGTTGGAAGAAGGAACCGTTCTGATAATGTAACCAAACCAGTCACTAAGAGTTAATTTTCAGTCACCCTCAGGGACACCAACGAAAGCCAAAGTAGCTTTTTATTTTCCATTGGACTCACAAACGACTATTTCATTATTTTTTTCAAGCTTCTTGCTTTCCCCCCGCGCTGGCTAAGGAAATTCCTCACTCCACCCCTGCCTCTGCCCCATGACATTTGGATTCGTGCGCATTCCTTTCACAACTGACTCAACAATATATTATGTGGCTCGGTTATTGCATGTACTTTATATATTTTGACACAAAACGTTTGGTAGAATGTTCTTTGGTATTTTGTTTTATTTTTTACTCTAGAATTAAGCTACAAACAGACTGAGCTCAAGTCACGCAACGTACGCGACGCCCTATAAAACTTACATAGACGCCTGAATTTGTATTTTAATAGATGGCCTAAAGACACTTAGGTTCTGTGCTCATTAATTCAATACCGCTGCCACATAGCACGATAACAATGCATTTAGATATTGGCATTAATCGTTTTCTTTAGATAGATTTAACAGGGATAAAATGGCTTCCCACAAACTTCGAACGAGTGGTCCGCATTTGACAGCACTGACGAATTGACGGGATCGAAATCTCTTCCAAATTTTACGAGTCTGTCTCATATTTGATAAAGATAAAACGTAAAAGAATTAATTGTTGTAAGACTAGGTGTAATATTAAATTAATATTGGTCTTATGTCAAATATAAAAAGTATCTCTAGTCTGCCGGTTAGGCTTATAACAGAGGAATGTAAACATCAAAGAAAGTGAAATTTTCAAAAGGTTACAGAACAGATTATTAAATGAATTAATTTAAAAAATATTTAGTTAACAGAAAAAGGAATTGTGAATTATACATATTTCCAACTTTATTGTTTTGAATGCACTTTTTTGTGTTTTCTAGGTTGCTTTCCTGGAGTGCGAGATGCTATATCGTACGCCACTCCATCCAACGTTTCCTACATTTCGTCGTGTACGTTGCGTGACGTAGCCTTAGTCTGTTTCTAGCTTTAAAACTATGTTTGTTGAAATAAAGCTTTAAAATAAGTTTACAATTATTGGATATTTTCACGCAGAATCATGTAGACCCGAAATAAGCACAGCGTGTGATATGTGAGACAATGACGGATTTTGGTTGGCTCACAAATATTAAAGTCATTTACAACGGGAGATTTACCATGATTTGAGTTTTGGGCTTTCCAATATTATATTCTAGTTATTCCGTCATCATGGCGCATGAAACTGTGCCGAAATATTGGGAATCTCAAAACTCAAATTATGGTTAATATCCCGTTGTAAAATTACTTTAGTGTTAATAGTCATGATGGATTTAAAAGGTACATAAACAAATAATATCATATCTATTCCCCTTTCTATTGAAACTAACATAGAAAACACCCGGACTTTCTAAAATGAAATGAAACGAAATAGTTTATTTGACTCGACACATTACAAAAACTAAACATTTGTGGAAAGAAACATCTCAACAAGAAATGAATTTAACAGTAGGATAGGTGAAGTGTAAAACGGTTAGCTGCTTAGTACATACAAAAATCACCAGATTGTTGGAAACCTTATATTAAAATAGTAGGTACTACCTAGTATAATACTATAGTATAATACTTCTGCAAACTACTTGGCAAACCACCGAGTGTGGAGTCAAAAAAGGTATCAACTCAGCATGTTGCTGAGTAGACAAGTCAAAATTAACTACTCAGCACATGGTGTTATGTTGACCCTTGTGATGGGAGATACATCACCAGCGACAAACCTCTACGCAAACTGCTTTAAAATAAATAATCTAGGTATGTACCTACTTATAATCTAAAGAAGTTGAGTTTGTAAGATAGATTACCAACCTGAACAACCGCTATGACGACCAGTGACCACTTCGTCAATGGCTTCTTATAAAATTGTCAGTCACTTCTACAGTTTACAACTTTTTAACCGACGTAAAAACGGAGGCGGTTCTCAAGTATATTTTTTTTATGTATGATTGATTAGTGTAGGTATCCAGTTCTAAAAAGGACATTTATTTATCTCTCCGTCTATTTTATTTTTTCATTTCCAGTACATCCTAAGATTGCCTGGAAGAGATCGCTCTCAGCGATAAGGCCACCCTTTATACTTCCTTTTTTTTCTAAGCATTTTCTCTGTATTGTTTCCTGTATTTGTGTTTGACAATAAAGTGTTTTCCACCTTATCGATTAAATATAGATTCTACCAATTCTATTTCTTCGATTCTGTAAAATCTTTGACTGAGAGCTTTATGGTACTTACGTTTTATCTATGTACCATGTAAGTGAAGCTGAAGCCAGAAATTAGTATAATAACCTTACAGAAAAACTGCGAAAAACATGTTACAAAAATTTCACAGGTATTTTTGATACAAGAGAAAAAATCAAATTGAACGCAAAAAATTGGTTTACCGTCGGACGGCGGCCAACAATTTAAGCTCAACTTAGAAAAACGAGGTAGGAAAACGAAAGAAAAGATGGAAGGATTGTATGAAAACTTACATGGGTAAGAAAGGTGTGCGTACAGAAATGACAGCTCATAGAAGAGAGTAGAAGATAAAGTCATGTTGTGTCAAACAAGAGAACCCTCTCTTGTTTCTTTTTTCTTCATTTCTTTTCATGCCCTATATAGGTCGACCAACAAAGAGGTGGTGTGATGACATCAAGGAAGTAGCGGGAAGCACCTGGACCATAATAGCAAGGGACGAATGGACGGGAGTGAATGGAAAAGCTTGGAGGAGGCTTTCAACGCCAAAGGCAGTCCTTACCCGACAAAACTGCTCCGTTAATGTAAATAGTTTAGTTATATAAAGACTTAATTAAGGAAACCTACTTAGTACTGGCTCGTAAGGAAAACTAAAGCTCTTTTTATTTTATTTTAAACCTATCGGCAGGAAAATACATAGGACAGGAGAGAAATTAGGACACGTGGTCATGATAGCATCATAATTCCTGCCTGGCACAATCAATAATTAATCTACTTAGGTACCTACTCGATTTTTAGCAGTAGGTATCACACTTATATTACAAATGCGAAAGTTTATTATAACAAATAACAAATTACAAATTATTTATTTAAAAAAACAAGACTGCAACATTACATAATTCCTCCAAACCTGTCTTATACATAGATTAAATATATAATTTTAAAATTACAAAATAATTCACATAAAAAAACAATAAAGATAAAAATGCGGTACACACACAAGTATAAAATTAACGTAACAAAAAAAAGAAAGAATAGGTATGAAAAATATAAAATAAAAAAACTTTAAGATACAAAACATAACATTTAATTTTTTACATGGTAAAAATCGTTATATTTGAATGTTTGTCATCTCACGCCAAAACTACGGAACGGGAAAAACATTTAGGCTACTTTATATCCGGAAAAATGCATGCGAAGCCGCGGTGAAAGCTAGTTCATATTAATTAGTTTCTTCTACGCTGAAAAGAGATTTGATAGAAATGATCAGCGTTCAAACAAGCAGCTGTAAATGTTTTCTGGTACGGATCCTAAAAGTCATTTAGGAGCTATATTATCCCTATTATAGTATGTAGGCTATGTTTTATCCCGGGTACCACAAATATAGGTACGCCACAGAATAATTAGCAACTTTAACCCCCAAATTCTCAAAAGCAACTCAAATATAAGCACGTCTCAAGTAGACATTTTACGACAGATTTCAATGAAAAACTGTCAAAATATTGCTACTTGAGACGCTGCTTAAATCTGAGTTGCGTTAGAGTATTCGGGCGTAAGTGTGCTACTATTAAGAACTAAAAAACTTAGTTTTAATCAAATACTTAGTAGGTAGGTAAATGTTCTAAGTTTTTACTTAACCCATAGCGATTTGGAATGACTGTGCTGATAATAAAAAAATTATACTACACATTTTTATCAGATTTTTATACCATAGACGAAAAAGTATTTTTTTTTTTCATTTCTAAATGATTTTAAAGAAATAATTTGTTTTTTCTTAGCTCTACCTAGGTAGAGCATTAGGTTCTTAACACTTGGTTCAGTAAAGTGTAAGTCAGTTCCTCACCTACTTACTTAGGGTAAGTACTACGAAACAATTTTGCCCAAAATAAAACAACAAAACACAAAATAAGGCGGTTCACAACCAATTTAGCTACAAAGAAGGTTAATATCAGCAATAATTTATTACATAACGATATAAATTACTTTTAATTGAGTTTAACAACCATCGCGACAAAATCTAGTATTTAAAGCGTTAAATACATGGTAACCGTCTAAATAATACATAATAGCTTGTTAACATCAATAAATCTATTTAATTTAAAGCAAATTAGAACAATTATGTGGGTAGCCATTTTGATTGATGCGATTAGTTCGGGAAACCGCCGCGGCGTGACGGGTGCTACTCGACGCTAGATGGCGCTGGTTTTATCGATTGGTTTCTTGGTCTATGGATCTTCTTGTGTTCGAGGTTTTACTTTTTATTGGAGTTGATACCAACCTAAGAATTTTTGAAAAATTCGGTACGTTATTACTGTACTCTTATTGCTTTAGGCACCAAGTTATTTTTTAGTGTTTTTAAGGTGCCTATTTCGTTTCTGATGACCTCGTTAAATTGAAGCCTTAATTTGTCATACACCTTTTAGTGTTTTTATCTTTTTGTTTGTAGCTAAGTAACATTCCTTTTAACTTGTACTTTCTTTTATATCGTCGTCTACTGATTTTTACCTAAGTTTATTAGTACCTAAATAAATATATGTGGAAACTTGTAATTAGCCCTCAGTAGAAAATCATGCAATGTTATATTAAGAAAATACCTTATTGTAAAGTCATAGCTGTAAGTTTTCCTAAAATTCGTAAAATAAAATAAAAAATAAAATAAATAACATACGATAAGAAAATTAAGGTATTTTACCAAATATTTTTGAAACTACTGAACTAAATTACTGAGAAAACCTCAGAAAACAGTAACAAGTAACGAAAATGAAATACAACAAAGTTTTAAAAAGCTCATCTTGAAGGTTACGATCAAATTATGCAAGTTAATTTCGGTTTAAAGAATTTATTCTCATTAAAAACTTAAACAGTTTACTTACAATTTAAACGTATAACAAAGGTTATGACGTCACACTTCCCAAACTGATAAAGTACAGTCATCTACACTAAAATGTTGCAACCAGCCACTTTAGTAAGAACCTACTTAGTGTCCTGAGAGCTGGTCAGTATCTGGCACAGCGCATCAGCATTGCCATACAGCGGGGCAATGCAGCCAGCGTAGCGGGGACGCTTCCGTCTGGTATTGATATGGATCAGTTGAGCTACCTGTAGATTGTTTGCAACAGTCTGCAGTTAGCTCCATTGCTTCAATTGTAAATACTAGTTCTAATTTATTTCTATTATTTTATTCTAATTAACTTTGTGAATAAAGGCTTCTGCCAAGTAAAAAAAAGGATTATTCATTTAAGTAAATATATATTGCAGTTGACTGTACCTCATTATGTATTCCCATACAAACCCATACAAAAGCTGTTAGGACAGATGGGTACTGCTTATGTACCTACCTAATCTTGTATAAGCTAGTTTTTGGAAGGGAATTAACATAATGATAAGTTTGGTGGGTAGAGTAGGGTGCGGACAGAGGAATATACGGTGTAGTCTCAGTAGTCCGGTTACAATTACGTGAACCGGACTTCTGAGGCGCTCGACTTCTCAGTGGTTCGGCTGTATAGGTACCTATGGGTAAAAAAATGATTTCTAGTACTTGTTATTTGTAGTTGGGCTGTAGTCTGCAAATAGGCCGCCGGTTGACCCTTTTTCCCGTCGCAATAGTACTTGTACCCAAGCCAAACTCGATATACAATGTAAACAAACCACGATACAAAAACTGAAACTAGCTTAGCGTCGAGTTGCATATATAATTGTAAGCAGTATTTATAAAAATTTCAATCAAATTCCTACTAGAAATAAATTAGAACTATTATTTACAATTGAAACAATTGAGCTAACTGCAGACTGTTGCAATCTACAGGTAGCTCAACTGATCCATATCAACACCGGTCGTCGCGTCCCCAAGACGCTGGCTGCATTGCCCCGCTGTATGGCAATGCTGATGCGTATGAGTATTTTATTGAAAGAAAGATCACAAACCGACAAGTAATGTAAATTCCGTATAAAAAGTCGCGGCAACGAGTGAACTTTAAGTTAAGTTTGGGCGGTTTGCTAACAAACATTCTACATTGAGTTTAGCTAGTGTATATAGATCGTACACTAACCATTTCATACTTGACGGCAAAACAAAATAAAAGTACTTATTTACTGAAGATAACAATAAAATAAATTAATAAGCTTTAGTTAACAGTTCATTTGATTATTTATCATTACATTACTATAAATAAAACCTAAAGCCTGTTAGCTTGAGTTTTTCTAACACTTATTTTATTTGGACAGCGCCCTACGGAAATGTTTGTGACAGATTTTCATTGAAACATTTACATGCCTAAAAATATTATCATTAGAAAACTGTTTCAGTAGGTTTACACAAATAAGTTTAAAAACCCAGAACCTTATTCATCCTTATTTCGGAACGATGTTTAAGTTTCACGTCAATGTAGACTAAGCTTTGCGCACATTAATCTAACAACGCTACAGCACACCACAAAAATGCGCTTGCAATTGTGGACTTAAACTTGTTTAAAACGAGTGGCCTGCGAGTTGTCTGTCATCTGATGCCGTCAATATAAAATGCATCTAAATGGTACGAGCTTTTTAAATCTCGTTACATTTAGATGCATTTTATATTGACGGTATTGGGCATCAGCCCATATTTAAATGCACATTTTTGTGTTGTATGGTTGCGATGCGTCCCTTATCTGCGACAACCTTTAGTCTTCACGTCAACGTAATGCATCAACGAATCAATCTGTGTTTGATCTGACCCCCTGTTTAAAATGCGAACATTTAAGTAGTATCCTTTCGTTAGTAAAACAAAATCAACTCAAAAAAGTTTACTATGATTCAATTAAAATTCTCTGACGCTACACTACTCTACACGATTTGTACCTTCCATGTCAACAGATATACATACTTATACAAGAACATGTACTTATAGGTATCTATAGGTACCTACGGAACCCTAATTATATCGAACTCTACAATAAGATCGTGTATAAAATTATTGATATTAAATATTGGATGATTCTTATGTTCTGGCCATGTTTTAATCATTTATTAGTTATGCTAAGGTTTCGGCGGTGTATCAAAATTATTATATTATAATCGATATTCCAAGTCATGGGAAAATTCTTGATCATAAAGCCTGACTGACCTGTGTTTTCGGTTCGCTGTGTGGTGCCGGCTTAGAATTTGCACCACCCCAAATCTTCCCGCGGGTGTCGTAAGAGTCGACTAAGGGATATCCACCGGGGACGGACAGCAGCGCCTCCTGCAGAACAATTCTACCACCGAATTGCGATCCCCAACCCGCATGGCCAGCGTGGGGTTTATGTGCATTACCCCCATGAGATAAAATCCAACAAGGTGCTTATCAGGAGCAGGCCTGCGTCCAGCAGTGGACCAATAAAAGCTGTTGAGTTTGAGGTTGAGGAAGCTAAGCAGAGCTTGTGTTATGGGTACTAGATAACTGATATATTTAATACGATACACTACATAGATAGATATTTTTTTACTATACATAGAAAACATCCATAACACCCTGAACAAATATCTGCAGATCATACCAACATTAGTCCCGAGACAGTAATCGAACCCGCAACCTCCTGCGTCGCAGGCGGACCTTCGCCCGCTGCGCCACAGAGGTCGTCAGAATGAAATGATACTGCAAGCTTGTCCGTGGACATTGAATCTTAGAGAGGTCATGTAGGGTTCCAATATTCATGCATCAAAGGACTCCTTAGGTAGGTTTTTTTCATGAGACATCTTTATAAATGTGTGGAATTGTAAGGTTCCAAGCCATGATAGTTTCAAATGTCGTAACAATACTTCTAAGTATTTATTTGGTTTGTATGTCATCAGTACCAGAACCTTAGTAAAGTGACAGTCGTCCAAACTATAGTAAAAACTGTTTCACGGCAGGACTCTATGCTCTTCCTGAGGTACATTTTAAAAAAAATTTAGGATGGTGTTATGTACATTTTAATTCAATTAGGTTCTTATAATACTATATGCATGCAATGTATCCTGAAACTAGAAAAACTAGGTAAACTTAAATTACATTCATGAAGATGATTTTTTTTATTTATTTATTTAGAGAATAACATCATTACAGGTTTTTTTCACAAGCCCTAAGGCGATGTTATAACTAAGTACTTATCATAACTTATTTATTTGGTTTAAGGTACAAGCGAGACGTGGACTCTAAGACTTAAGGATCGGAGGAAGATCGATGCACTAGAGATGTGGTGCTGGAGGCGTCTCCTGAGGATTCCGTGGACCGCGCATAGGACTAATGTCTCCATCCTCGAAAAACTTCATGTCAGGGAGAGATTATCGTCGACTGTGCAGATACGAATACTGAAATTCTTTTTGGCACGTGACACGGAATGAAGACTCTATGGAGCGTCTTGTGGTCCAGGGCAGAATGGAGGGCAAGAGGTCTCGTGGTCTTCTCCAACCAGATGGTCGACCTCATCACCTCTCTGACACAGTCCAGCATGACCAACTGCTCTTACAACGCAACCAAGCGGTAACGATGGCAGCGCATTGCACGAGCTACCGTTCATCAGGACCCCATCATAACCACGACCACTCTGCCAAGGCTAACGACGAAGAAGAAGATACAAGCAATACACAATACTAATCTATACATTTTGCTTATAAACAAGCTGTGCCATTTCCATGGCTTTTGGCATGTTTTGATAAAATATATCTACGCTGTTTTCAGACAGAAAATTGAGTAAATAGAATGATGATAGGTAAAACACTGGCCGAGTCGTAGCTAAAAGTCGTGTATTTAAGGAATGGGATTGAAGATGACAACATGCTATCCCCCGTAGACCCTACACGATTTATACACAATTTAACTAGGTACCTCAATATAGAGACTTATATTAAAAGTGTAACAGATCCAATTCTGAGCATCGAAGTTTTTTTGCACGGCGTTTCATAATGTTAGAGAAACTGTGGTTAAATGTGAACTTAATTAGTCGGCAGGTATGGCAATCGCGAACGAAGTTGCGAGTCTACAATAAAATTGAATACAACATGTGCTATATAAACAAGTTCATTATTATATTTACCATCCCATCAAAGCTCAATATAAAATAACAGCAATTTACGTATTTTGACCCCAAATTACGCTTTGCCTACAAATCGGCAGTAATTGGTCCAAAACCGCACTGGGTAGTATTATTCAGTCACTGCTTGTAAGCAGAAGTAAGCAGACATTGACAGTGCATAATATAACTTTTTAAAGTTATGATTATAAACGCTTAAAATCATTAAAAAAGTTTACTCGACAGTGACTTCTGTTATTCCGTGGTTGGCGCTTGTAACTGTGCCGAAATATTGGAAAGCTCAAAACATCACAAATTATGGTAAATATCCAGTTTTTTACGTAACTAGCTTCTGTCCGCGGCTTCGCACGCGTATTTTCGGTATTATAAGTAGCCTATTGTTTAAGTTAGGCTACGTTCTAAGTGTATGCCAAATTTCATTTTGATCTGTTCAGCAGTTTTGGAGATTCTAGGTTACAAAATTCACATTTCACAAACTTTCGCATTTAAAATACTCACTCACGGTAGGGCTGGTCCACCAGTTCAAAGTCGCTCAGCGAGCCATGCTCGGAGTCTCTCTGAAGGATAAGATTCGTAACGAATACATCCGTCAGAGAACCAAAGTTATCGACTGAGCTCTAAGAATTAGCAAGCTGAAGTGGCAGTGGGCCGGTCATATCTCGCGAAGAACCGACAACCGTAGGAGTAAACGTGTTCTTGAGTGGAGACCACGACTCGGAAAACGTAGTGTAGGACGCCCTCCGGCAAGGTGCTATGACGATCTGTGAAGGACTGCAGGTAGATGCTGGATGCGGCAAGCTGAAGACAGGGCGCTATGGCGCTCATTAGAAGAGGCCTATGTCCAGCAGTGGACTAATATTTATCTAGTACCCATAACACAAGCTCTGCTTAGCTTGGGGCTAGATAATGCTGTGTGAATTGTCCAGCATTATTTATTTATTTATGTAAGGAATGTATTTCTTAATGTATAGGAACTATGCCCTACAGTAGGTAGGTACCTATTCTTCCATAACATGGTCACAAAAAGAAAGAAGAAAGTTAAAATAGAGAGTATTAAAAGAAAAAAATATAAGTCGATTCGATATAGGTCGGCTTTTGACGACCTCCGTGACGCAGCGGGCGAAGGTCCGCCTGCGACGCAGGAGGTTGCGGGTTCGATTCCCGTCTCGGAACAAATTTGTGCATGATCTGCAGAAATTTGTTGCGTTGGTCTGGGTGTTTTCTATGTATCATAAAAAAATCGATCTATGCACTTTCCAGTGTTTTCTACTGTATTTTAGCTACATTATGTATTTGTTCATTTTAAATGATGAATAAAAAATCATTCAAACATCTTTTTTGCTAAGCATTTTCATAATTAGTCAAAGAGTTGCTACGTACAGAAAAATGCTTGCCTCGCCTCTATAATATTAGACTCTACGTTTGTCTATGAGAATATTAATAGCAGGCAAATACATAATCATAAATGCATGTAAAATATTATAAAAAAAATAAAATCAAGCATAAAACGATTTAAAATTGCTCAAATTTTGACCTCTATGATCTATTTTTAATGGATGCCGCCAGACGCCATTATGTTCCAATTTCAAATTCAAATTTCAAATCGTAGGCGCCACACGTCGTCTTGTGGTTTTTGAAAAAATGTAGTCATTTTTAGTTCCGGTTTAGTTAAATAGGGGTCGGTTTTTGGGGTCGGTTCCCTTATGTCATTGGGGCTGTCAGATGAAATAATTATTGTTATATATATAAAATCGATTTTCTCTTGTGGATTTTATTTTTTGCTTGATCGATTTTGTTTATCGCCAGGTGTTACCTACAAGTATAGAACCCATAGGCAGGTTTGCCGTTTTCTACTCTGAGAGTGATTTTACGGTCGCCCCAGTTTCTATACCTACCTACTCTACATATACACTAGCCAAACTCAATGTAGAATGTTTGTAAACAAGCCGTCCATACATAAACTAAAATTCACTCTCCGTGTCGTTTTATACGCAATTTACATTACTAGTCGGTTTGAGATCTTTCCTTCGACGAATATTGCTTGCAATTATATCTGAAACTTGACGCCAAGCAAGTGAGTTTTAGTTTTTTTGCCGTGGTTTGTTTACAAACATTCTACATCGAGTTTAGCTATCTTGTCTAAATAAATTTAATCAGCATTGAAAAACCTGTAGTCTCTAAATAAGAAAGAAAGGTATGATAATGCAATTTTATTATCATTAAATATTTGTTATATAAGTAAAAAGTTTAGTAACGAATTATTTGGTCTCTGTAGGTAGCAAACGCACTACCTTAATTAAATAAATAAATCGTTTATTATGGAACAAAAAATAATTATTACATGGTTAAATAAAAACGATGCCATCTGCAGAACTTTAAAAAACTGTGTTGCTGATGACAACGTCCTCGTCCGAAATTAAAGTGGATAAAGTTAAATAAAAAATTACTTACAAAATACTTGCAGCTACTTTTTTACCTATTTATGAAAGAAAGATTACAATTTAGTTTTAAAAAATGTTAAACATTTTGCGCTTATTAAATTCTGTCGATTATGGGATGGGTTGGCATTAAAAAATTGCCTCATATAAAAAACTAAATCTAGTCTCTAAGTTAGCATTTATTATTTTCACCCCTGCAAAAACGGCCAGTTATCCGTTTCACTTGCTACTATCACGTTACTTTGCATAGGTACTTTTTACGCTTGGAAGGTAGGAATCGTGCATAGACGGTAGATTATTTAATAAGCAGGCCTTGTATTTTGGTTCTCATGTTTAAAAAAAAATAGCCAATCCGACAGTACCCATAATAACCATATTTCCAGTAGTTTGAACGATAAAATTGTCTTCACAAAGGACCAATTTGTAGTCGAGTGAAATTGCTCGAGAGGAGGGTAGTTTTGAATTTGCGAATCAATTCTGTATTGTGCGTGCTCAGTCGCGTGTGAGACATCGTGGGGTGAAGACGTGATGATGCTCTTTGACTTTTAGGTCAGATGGAAATGTTTTATATTTATTTCAGCCTATTTTCGAATGGCAGAGGCTTTTTATCATTATTTTTGAATTGTCATACATGGTCACTTCAATCCAAGTTGCTCCACGTTATTTAACATAGAAAATTCCCAGATAAAGAACAAATATTGTAACAACAAATCCAACAAATTGTTGTAGCGTTGTAGGCATAGGATTATCTTGTCTATGATCTTATTTGGTCTAAGGAAATAAATCAATGATTTCTGATAATCGCCACAGTGGTAATACGAGCACCATCGCAAAAAAACAACAAAAAACCTACCGTATGAAAATCACCATCAAGTAAATATGTAATATTAATGCCAAAATTTGGATGGTTTACTCTTCACGCCAAAAGTACTGAACGGATCGAACCGAATTTTATAGCGATTTAAGTAGGTACCTACATTTAAGGTAAAATATTTTTAAGCCTAACTTTCATGCCACCAATTGTGATTATCAGAACTGAGGGTTTTGAAGTAAATTTTATAAGTTTTGTTATGGTTAGTTACTCTTAGACACTTCGCTGTACCTGCATAGTTGCTAAACTAAACTAAACTAAAATATAGGTACTTAAATAACAGGACAAGACTATTTTTCCATTCCTCCTCTGCAAGCAAGCAGTCCTTTAGCTTCTACATACAAGGACACATTTAAATAGTTATGAGTTATTAAGTGAGTTTCTTTATAAAGTTTGAAAAACTGTTTGTTCTCCGAATACAACAAAATAAAATAAAATATGTATGTACCTACGCATCCCCCTCCTATATATAGGACATCTATCCTTCTTTCCTGAGGTAAACTCACTTTATAATTTTTTATCCTGTGACGGAAATCGAACTAAAACCTTTCCAAGAACTTTCTTTCACTGCGCGACAAAGGTCGATCAAATATCTTCAATCACTTCTATTCAAATCCAACTTTCTGTATAATAAAAATTCCTACAATATCCATTAAAACCTCATTAACAGATCAAAACGCACAAAAATCTACACACTATAAATAAAATTTTTCCTCCATTTTTCACTTTACGCGCCATGAAAAATAACCGCGTCGTAACCACCAAACTAAAAAGACCTCTCTAAAATACTTGTCTCTTGAAAACCCCATTTGAAATTCAAACTCTATGGACTAAAAAGGTTCTTTTTATTCTGGCCGGTTCATAATGTAATTTGACATCGAAACTTTGTTTTCAGCCCGTCTTCTTCTAACCTTAAGAAATGAATAGCGAGTGAGCGAGATAGACGTACGAGGGTCGTGTTGCATATCATTATGATTCTTTAAGTAGTGTCTGATAGAAATTATCTGTCTCTTTTTAAGGATAATGTTAATAGAGCGAGAAATAGAGATAAATGATGGCGAAATCTGAGCTGAAATTTTGAAATAAGACGTCCCCAGTTTGTAGGGTATGTATTTTCCTAGTTAAAGTTATTTTACTAAGAAATGGTCGTGTTTTTTTCAACTAATCTCTACTTAGAGGTTAGATTTATGATTTACTTTATCAGATTCGTAATTACTAGTGTCTACCCCCGGTTTTGCACACATCTCACTAATATTATAAATGCGAAAGTTTGGATGGATGGATGGATGTTTGTTGCCTCTTCACGCCAAAAATACTGAATGAATCGGGTTGAAATTTTGCCTACGTACAGGTAATTCTAATCCTGGAATCAAACATAAGCTATTTTTATCCCAAAAATCAATTACCATGGGATAGAATGACTTTCCATAGAAACAATGCGTGCGAACTGTGCGAAGCCGCGGGCATAGTCTTGTAGTATTATTATAAACGCGAAAGAAAAAATAATTATAAAATCAAATGTGATAGTTTGTGGAATGTACACAAAAGGTGATTTGTTAGCAGTTCGTCCAAAAAGCTATTCGTCCAAATCGCGTTTCGTGCAATAAGCGGTTCGTCAAGAATCCATACGCAGTCGTCCAAAAAGTCCTCCAAATCGCGTATCGTCCAATAAGCAATTCGTAGTAAATAATTTTCTAAATGAAAACTTAAATTGCTATGAAAAAATCAGAAAAAAAAAATGTAAAAGTCAAATCAATATCAAAATATATAAAAACGCACGAAAATGGCAAAATATGAAGTAGACGTGATAAAATAAAGCCCTACAGTCACTGCAGCACCACTCAATCTCAGCTGGGTACATCCAGCACTCAGGCATTTTGTGTAGAGGCGGTTTTCATTGTTTTACGGTGACCGACACGATATTTAGTAAAGATAAAGAAAGTTAATTTGCTTGAACACAATGTAGGTTACACAGATGTTAATAATATTTTAGTTTCAATTATGTTCTACTAAGATTAGCATGCAAATGTCACAGTAAGTTCAAATTAATACTCGATACATTGTAATTTTACATAATGTCAAAAAAGTTACAATTAATAATAGTAACAGGCGTAATAGTAAAATAGTGTAAGATATACCTTATGAAAAGCATTGAAAGCAAAAAAAGGTAAAATATATGGTTCTTAACTACCTAAAACTCTACAGTTAATGCAGCACCGTCTCAGCTCTACATATGTACATTCGGCACTCAGGCATTTTGAGTAGAGGCTCTAGTCATAGTCTACTGTGGCCGACCCGATTTAATTGAAAATTTACGGACGAAGTCAATCTTACTTTTAATATACCAATGGTAAGTGTAAAATACCTGCCCTTGTATATGAAAAACTAAGAATTGTAGGCAAAAAAGCAAAATAATATGGAGTTCCTTAAATCTTAGATGTAAGTAATAAAATAAAGCCCTACAGTCACTGCAGCACCACTCAATCTCAGTTTGGTACATCCAGCACTCAGGCATTTTGTGTAGAGGCGGTTTTCATTGTTTACGGTGGCCGACACGACACTTTAGTGTAAAATATACCTAAATATGAAAATCAAAGCATTGAAGGAGAAAGCAGGTAAACATAGGGTTCCTAAAAACCGTACAGTTACTGCAGCACCACTGAATCTCAGCTCTACATCCAGCTCTCAGGCATTTTGTGTAGAGGCTGCATCCATTGTTTTACGGTGGCTGACACGATTTCAGTGAAAACGAGCGGCGTCCCGCGGTGTTTCCGCTTATATAATTTTTTCTCATGGAACTATGGTAGATAGATTTATATTTTTTTTCTAGATATTTCTTAGAAGTTAAACCTTCTGCAAATTTAGAATTACGTGAAACTCAAATACACATAATAATTTTAATCGTGTTGGTCTGCCATCCCATCGGAATAAGAGAGTGAAGGGATAGAGTGCCTGCGTTTGCGCAGACATTTGTGCACTATAATATTGTCCTGCGCACATGGCAGAACTGCGCACAGAAGAACTAATATCTAACCAAGCATTTGAGTTTTAACAACGTTTTGCAGTCATTAACTATTAAAAGCTTCTCAACTAGGCTAACAGAAAAACTAGCATTTCCAATAAACCACAAGTTTTTCTAAAATCTCTCACAGGCACCAGTTCTCTCACAAAACAGGTCCAAGTCGATGTTACAATTGTAACACAGGTAGAATTTCTTCTAGACAAGAAGTCTACATTATAAACCTTTCTAGGTTATTATACTTTGGTACTTTAGCGTTCCTCTGAGTTTTATTATGATCACCTATTGTGAGAGACGAATAAATGCTTTATTATAAAAGCTGTAATTTACCCATAAATCTCTGCCCCTAGTCGTGGAATGTAAAAGTCCTTATTGATTTTCCGTGACAGCGAGTCGGAACAAAAGCTTTTAGATAGACGTATTTTACAAAATATCACGATTTTACTCAAAATAACCGTAAATCTTATGTTACTGCTGACATTTTTACAAATGTTATTTATTTACTGCATATAATTTTGAAAATATTTGGTGGCTTTTAGTGGATGGCTGAATCCAAAACCTTGAGAGTTGGAGAAGAGTTGTGAAATCACGACCACGATTTATGAGAAAACCAAAACTGCAAACCTCTTTTTTTGGAAATTTGCATTGCAAGCAGATAGTTTCAAATTCAAAATCAAAAACTCTTTATTTCCATAAATACAATAAATGTACACTTAGAAAAGGTAAAATTATAAAACTAAACACTGACAAGGAAATAAAGTGATATTTTTGATTCCTGTCGCTTCGGTATGTAGACTAAAGTAAAGAAGCGACGAAGAAACCTGTTAGTTGTTATTTTTAACTTAACCTGTTAGTTGTTAGTTAACCTGTTAGTTGTTAGTTGTTATTTTTAAAGCCTGTTAGTAGTTATTTTTCGAGCTGGAGCAAAACTCGTCCCAAGCTTTTTTATCCTCTAGATAATCTGATCCCTCCGTAAACTCTAGTCTCTTAAGAGTCTGGGTGATACAGAGAGAGCATTGGGTGTCAGTTCAGAGAAAATTATGTTTGCATGTACATAGGGTAACAGGTAGTAATTACATGATTTAATTTAATTTATTAAATAGTGCTTCTGTTTCATCGTAGTTTAAGTTTAATAACCATTCAATTAAAATTCATAGTTACTTACAAACGTCTCTTTCCTATGAAGATCTGATCACTATGGTAACGGACCATGCTATATACAGGATTATTGGTAACAATACGGTAATTTCCTGGGTAAAAAAATATTATTATATTCAGTAAGTCAGTAAGATTATCAGAAGATACTGGACACATATTTTCTCTTGTCAACCAAACAAAAAATTACAAAAATAAAGCGCGTCAAGGTTTGGGATTGGGGGCTAGTGACGTCATAATTTGCTAAAAAGTGTCGCAAGGTGTGACGTCACGTCACGCGGAACTTTAACTGCATAATATCTTCATGCATTGTTTAATCGACCAAAGAAAATATACGTGTCTAATATCTTCTGATAAATCTGACTGACGGACTAATTAGAATTTTTAGCACACTAGCCTAATGAAACAACTGAGCTAACTGCAGACTGTTGCAAACAATCTATACGTAGTTCAACTGGCCATATCAATACCAGTCGTCACGTCCCCGCTACGCTGGCTGCATTGCCCCGCTGTATGGCAATGCTGATGCGCTGCGCCAGATACTCACCAACGATACGAAAAACAAAAGGGGATCGCACCATTTTAAAATACACATGAATATATCTAAATTTATTTATTTACCATGAGCAAAGCTGAGGGCAGAAGCTTCTTTTTACACATTTTAATGTGACAAAAACCAAAATATTCGTTTCAAAAAACCAGGACCATCAATATTCCGACGAATGAAAAACATATTATTTCCAAATTCCAACAAAAAGCATTGAAAAGTGCCACCCCCATACGCCCCCGTTGCCATGGCGACCGCCGCCCTACCTACCTAGGGGCGGAGAAGGGTGGAAAACGAAGAGGGGATGAAATTCGAAGGTTTCATGGCAATAACTGTGTTTTAGATGAATTTTGTTATCATACAAAAATGTAGTAATCACAATAATATTGTAAATGCAAAAGTTTGGATGGATGGATGGGTGGATGGATGTTTGTTACCTTTTCACGCCAAAATTGCTGAATGGATCAAACTGAAATTTTGCATACAGGTAATTCTAATCCTGGAATCAAACATAGGCTACTTTTTATCCCATAAATCAGTTCCCATAGGATAGAAATCACCTTTAAACGTTTCCATAGAAACAACGAGTGCGAAACCGCGGGCATAAACTAGTATGTATATAAAAAAGCTTTCTAAAAACGAGCTTTTATTTCTAAAGTTTTTGTTATTGTAGTACGTAATCACTCAGGGTAATTTCCAAGAAAGCAAATAATATCCCAAAAATTTTCGACTTCGACGGGACTTGAACCCGCATCCTTCCCTCAGTACGGGAGTGCTAACCAACTACATGAGTTCAACGGCGCTAGAGTCCGTAAGAAGTCCCAGAGATTTTCGACTCCTATTTCACTTGACCTCGTGGTGCCGCCTAAGCGGCGGCACTTAATGAAATTTGGCAAGGTGTAAACGGTGTCCCGGAGACGTGTGAAACCGCAGGCAGAAGCCAGTTGTATACTTTCTTAATCTGAATATGACACGTTATGGTAATAATCCATAAAAATTCTTTTTGTTTTCAATTAATTCGGGCTACATTTACAATTATTACATGAGTAAAAGGTGGTAATGTGGCTCCCCATTTTGTTTTTGACCTGTAAAAATATGTACAGGGTTATTGGTCATTCACTGACACTATAACTGCAGGTTCTGTCCACCATCACGAAGACGTCCGTGAAGACGCAAGATCTCAATTCTTAAAATTGGTGGAAAGTAAATGATATTAGCATGTACCATTCAAATATGAAAATAAATAAATAATGCTGGACAATTCACACAGCATTATCTAGCCCCAAGCTAAGCAGAGCTTGTGTTATGGATACTAGATAACTGATATACTTAATACACTACATTACATAGATATATTTTTTTTATTGTACATAGATAACACCCAGACCAACGGAACAAATTTCTGCAGATCGTACACAAATTTGTTCCGAGGTCGAAATCGAACCTGCAACCTCCTGCGTCGCAGGCGGACCTTCGCCCGCTGCGCCACGGCGGTCGTCAAAATCGTTAATTTTATGAGTTTTCTTTGAAACTAAAACTAAAAACGGCTCTACCCTGAATTATCAGAGGGTGTGTGTGTGTGTGTTCGGCTGTCTTCCAGCCAGGCCAAAATCCAGTTAAATCATTTTGCGTAGATGTCAAATAAGCCAATGATGATGATGTAGATTTAAATAGGAATGGGAGATCGGTATTTAGTAATTAATTAGGTTTCGGCAATTATTTTGTATGTGAGGCGATTTAAAAAAAATAATAATAAGACCTGGCGACTAACGTGTTCGTGATGATGGGAAGAACCTGCAGTTTACGCAGTGTCAATGAATTACCAACAACCCTGTATATGCATAGGTCTTCATATTAATATTATACGCTAGAAGATTCGACAATTATTAGTGTATTCGTGCCTGAGTATCTATTCAATGAAATCCAAATTTTCATGAAAAACGTTACTGTAAAAAAAGTAGGTAGGTACAAAAATTGGGATCTGAGATGGCCCCATAAAGACATTTCACACTAACTACATCACAAATCGCCGTCCCCGGAGAATATAATGGTAAATGCAAAAACACAACTTTTCAGGAGAAATAAAAAACATGTTTTTATTGATTACTTCATAAATACTGGACGTAGACTGATGATTGTCAGCTTAACGAAAAGCTTATTTTTTATGTATTTGAAATGTTTTAGAAGAACACGCGTAACATATGCAAAAAGCAAGATATTTCAAAAACAAGAAGTTACTGAAAATCAATCGCTATCCAAGATGTTATAATGTCGATTACCATTTTATTCACAGTATTTCGTAACCAAAATCGTTATTGCACCAGTGACTTACCATTTTATTCCACGTTTTTTTACACTGAAAGTGATGATGATAATGCTCGAATATCATCCTTTTCTCGTCAATGTAGTCAAATTTTTTTCTGATAATGGCTTTTTTGGTTTTCCAATAAAACTTTATCAATGGTAATCAACTTTTTCTTTATAATACTAAATTGACGAAATTACCTCAAAATCTTCTTAAATCACTAAAGCTAGGCCTCAGACTTAACACAGTCATCATCATCATCATCATCAGGCTACACTAGTCCACTGCTGGACATTGTAGCCTAATGAACGCCATAGCAACCTGTCTCCAGCTTGCCGCATCCAGCATCTGCCTGCAGCTTTTCGCAGATCGTCATCCCACCTGTACAGAGGACGTCCTACACTACATTTACCGAGCGACTGCTTGAAGATGTTTGAAGCTGATCCGCAAGATTTTCTCAACAGGTTTGTGACAGTGGATGAAACTTGGGTTCACCACTATACTCCAGAGTCAAAACAATAATCCAAGCAGTGGATAAAACCAGGTAAACCAACTCCGAAGAAGGCCAAGACAAACCTGTCGGCTGGCAAGGTGATGGCGTCTGTTTTTTGGGATGCTAAGGGTGTCATCATGGTGGACTACCTTCCGAAAGGTGCTACAATGAACTCGGCATACTACAGCACCCTTTGGCGTCGTTTATGTGAAGAAATTAAAGAGAAACGCCCAGGGTTACTGCGAAAGAAAGTTTTGTTCCACCATGGCAACGCTCGCGTGCACACCTCTATCGAAATCATGGCTCAAATTCGTGATAGTGCATTCGAATTGCAACCCCATCCGGCTTATTATACTATTTCAGTACCGTCAGACTTTCATCTTTTTCCAAACCTAAAAAAAACACGGACAAAGACAGAAATTTTAAACAAATGAAGAGGTCGAAGCCGCTGTTAACCTTTAGTTTGAAAACCTTAAGGAATCATTTTTTTTGAAGGGATAGATGCTTTCGAAACTAAATGGAAGACGTGTATTGAGCTAGATGGAGATTAGGTCATAAATAAAAAATAAAAATATATGTTTGACTGACCGATCTTGACGAGATCTTGACGAGACCGCGAACTTTCTACAAGGAGGACATCATTGCTTCCAGAACCAGTAATAGCTTGCGTCAGGAACTCATAAAAAGCATGATAGTAGCTTGGAATATCTCCTGCTTTACAGAGGCTCATCAGATCGTCATAGAGCCTTGCTTATTGAAAGTGGCTCAGTGTATCACATAAATCCTTGCAATTCGGGCACATAGCGGGGATTTGGGCTTGTGACCTGTCTGGCACCCCGCTTGCTTCATGTCTTTTTAATAGGATTTGTATTTAATAGGATATATTCAGCATCGAAGTTATATTTGTGTTTTAATATTAATAGCTCTGAATGGGACACACTTATTTCCATTATTCGTGTCATAATTTTCACGAGAACATAATTGTATTATTGTTTATCATACTTTAAATGTGTGAATACAATATGATAATACTACAGTACAATTTTATTCTGTAATTTCAGGCATGGGTAGAATCGTCGAATAAAATTGTAATTTTTTGTAACTTTGCGAATAATGATAATAGAGCTACGAAAAAAATTGAGCCGATGTATTAGCATCCACAGATCTCAAAAATGACAAAACACTAAAATCATGGTAGTGGCGATTACCATTTTATTCTCGGGGGACGGCGAAATGTTTTAAATAAAGAAATTACTTTATGATAATCTGCTAAAATTAAAGTCAGCGACGTTATACTATACACCTAGAATTAATGCAACCGGAGCATCCACAATTACTTTCTGTCACATTTGTGGAAAACAAACAAACATCGCGCGCGTATAACCTTTCGCCGGTACTCGTTACGACTCACTTGAATAACAAAAATATAAAAGGCTCCAGCGGCGGTTTTGGGTACTAAATTATTTCAGGTATCAGGTATATTATTGATTTATTATCATATCCCAAGTGAAGACTGACTTATAAAAGACACATACATACCTATTAATTAGAAGACCTCCGTGGCGCAGCGGGCGAAGGTCCGCCTGCGACGCAGGAGGTTGCGGGTTTGATTCCCGCCTCGGAACAAATTTGTGTACGATCTGCAGAAATTTGTTCCGTTGGTCTGGGTGTTTTCTATGTATAATAAAAAATATCTATTTATGTAGTGTATTGTACTAAGTATATCAGTTATCTAGTACCCATAACACAAGCTCTGCTTAGCTTGGGGCTAGATGAGGCTGTGTGAATTGTCCAGAATTAAAAAAAAAATAAAAAAAAAAATATTTAACAGCTTGTTGTAGCTGTTAAATCACACTAATATTATAAATGCGAAAGTTTGGATGAATGTAGGATAGATAGATAGATAGATAAATCATTTATTTGCTTCTGCAACACACAGTACATAGGTATTATATACATTTGACAAAAAATGTAATGAAGTGACAAAGAAAAAGAGAATCAACTAAGTAATAAAAAAATAAGTAGGTAGGACAAATTAAAATAAATAAAAAAAAACACAAATAAGCAGGTAAAGTGTGTGCTGCAGCCCAGCAAAAAGGCAATAACTCAGCGCATAGTTTTGCTCGGAAGAGCAAACACTGATTTTCAGTCATACCCTCTGAGGTGACCAGAAAAACGAGATACCAACAAGTAATGATGATTGTGTCAAAACAATTTAAGGGAAGATACCGTTGCAGTGTTTGATAAAATAAATAAATAAATAAACTTAACGTGTCCTTAGTATACCTACGGATTGGTGCTAGACAGACTAAAAGACTTTGGCTCATTTATTTACCATTTCAGATAATTTCTAAGCCATGGAGCGGTTTCAATATGGAATTATTGAACGGTTAAAATACCTGCAGGGGTCATATTACTACCTTCTCCCAATACATCTGACATTCCATGTTATGACTATGGGGAAATGCAGCCAACGTCTTGGGGACGCTTCCGACGGGTATTATATGGATCAGTTGAGCTACCTGTAGATTCTTTGCAATAGTCTGCAGTTAGCTCAATTGTTTCAATTGTAAATACAAGTTCTAATTTATTATTTGATTGTAATTTTATTTGTGAATAAAGATGTATTATGAATGACTATTGTATCGACCTAACTTATAATGTAATTCTGTTTTCTTTTAATTAATGTTTAATTGGTTGTGATAACCGTTTTAGTTAAATAAACATTAAATAAATAAATACTTATTTCAAGCTTCAAGTTCTTTATTGGCAACAATTAAGTTAAGTGTCAAAAATAAAAATAAATTAACATTATACGTAAAATACCTACGTTTTTCCTTGAGAACTTAAATAATTTAATATGTACAATACAAACTTTCGCTCATAGACCCTCATAGTTGACGTGACCATGTCATTTGTCGCTCGGACTGGAGGTCCAGGTATGATGTTACCATTTCCTTAATTTTGTTTTTTGCCCACATTTTCTATTTCCACGCAGCAGGTGTATGAATTGCTACAAGGCCCTCGACTGGGGCTGGCAACTCTGTCCGTCTGTCTGTCCGTCTGTAAACCCTCTTTTCTCAGGAACGCATGGACGTATCGAATTGCAATAAACGTCAAATACTCAAGTCCGTTACCTCTTGGAGCCGCGATATAAATAAAACTTCAAAGTCAATGCACTCAAAATTTACAGTCGTTTATGTCCGAATATTTTGAAATTTCCTAGGGAATCAAATGCACACAAAAGTTATACGGTACTTCCCGTAAACCTAGAATCATGAAATTTGGTAAGCAGCAAGGTCTTAAAGCACAACTAAAGTGAAAATCCGAAAACTAAATTTGTTATTTATTTATTAAAAAAAAATACTTTTAATGCTGGCCATGGACCAAAACCTATAGGGTACTTCCTGTAGACCTAGAAATATGATATTTGGCAAGAAACAAGGTCTAACAATTAAACGGAACCCTTAGTGAGCGAGTCTAACTCGGACTTGACGTTTTATTTTAAGTGGACTTACGCCACAAAGATGGCTAGATCTGGCAAATCTAGAATCACAGAAATCAGCAAAAGTACCTGATTGTGAGACGTAAACCATCGACAGACACTTTCTAAGCCGGGTGCTGACCGGTGCTAAAGAACGTAATTCAGTTTCAGTTTCAAAATTTCTTTATGAATAATAAATTAAATAATACAGAGGACTTAATCCAAGTACTTGTAAACATAACTTTTTACCTATTTTTTAAGCCATACTTGGCTTATTTAAAAACTTGAGAAGATTGCATTAATTGCATAAGATCCAAGGCATAGTGATAATAAATTTATAAAATTCAGCAATAGCTGCCAACTTAAAAGAGATAATGAACATGTATATTTTTGGATAAAAATACACTTAATAAGCTATAACTTTAAAATGATACAGTAAACTAACAGATATGCCACGGAACGTAATTGACCGTCAGAATTAAGTACCTAACCCCCCTCATAACATAATGCAGGTTAGTATCAGATTTTGTGTTCCAAATACTAGTTCTAATTTATTTCTATTATTTAATTGTAATTTTCTTTGTGAACAAAGGCTTCTGCCCTTTTGAGAAATTAGTTAGATCAAAATAGCTCCTTCTACCAAGTAATTTATTGGCCATATAAAGTGTAGTTATTTCATTTAATTCAGAGATTAAATGCAATAAAGTTGTTTGCTAACCCTAAGCAAATAAATGTTTAATATGACAATGTGAATATTTATTTTGATTTAGAGCATTGATATGTCAATGATGTGCCTATTTTTTGTTTTAAATAAATTCGATATGTTGCAGCTACCATGCATTCTTGTTCCTATTGAATGAGATATTTATCATTCCAACTATTTTGACGCCTACTAAGATAAAATGCGTCTTAATAGGACTATTTTTTTTTCAGTGTTGGTACTGACCGGTTTTTCGTGTCGTAATGTAACGTGTTACACAGCGAGCGTTCGTGCAGTCAGTACGATGAAAGAAAGCGCTCGCAACGGGACGAGTTTTTGACGTTTCATACTCGCTGCTAATGGTCCATTACGCCCCAGGCTGCGTTTCCACCAAAGATGCGTAGCAAGGAATGTGTTTTTAACAACCAATAGAATGAACCTAGCCTTGCGCAGCTCTCTCAAAGAATAGCTGTCACTAGACGGTGGCCCTAGGTACACAAATTAAACAAATATAAAAATCAAAATCTTTTAATGGTAATTATAAACAATCAAATATATTTTAGTTGTTACATGGTAACAGTCTTTTATTATCATTATTAGTTATGAGTACTAAAATTTCTCAAAAACAAAATTAACATAAAGGTATCCAATAATGGAATAGGTACCCCAAATATGGAACACTAGAATAACTATCACATATCAACCTTATATTATAACATACTTTTTAGGAACTTAACTTGAATTATTTGCAAAAATCACAAATCCAGGTGCCTTGCTCGCTTCTCTGAAAAGAGTCCGCTACACATCCTTGCACCGATCAGCTACCCCACATATCTCTGGTAGAAACGAAGCCTAAACCCTTCAGTACCTGGCTTAAGACTATTTGAACGTCATTTTAAAACAACATCGATGCATTTTACAAGTTTAGTTTAGTATTTTCGTGTACATTTTCCGTAGGTACCTTAGCAGGTTCACAAATTGCTGCAGGGCCCTCGAGTGGAGCGCCCTAGAATCAGCCCTAGGGCTTTGTCTTTCGAGGGCGCATTGTGTTCGTTACCCATTGTTTCTGTTACTTTTTAGGGTTCCGTTGGTTAACGAGGCTGCGAGAAAACCGTCCCGCTCCGTTGAAATCTGAAATCTTTATTTCGAAAATCCTTGTTCACTTCCACTCTGAGGAACTATTGCCACGACCTGCTTGGGTACCTTATATAATGTATTGCCTAGATAATAAGACCTACAAAATGTACACAAAAATTGCAATAAAATATATATAATATTTTAATAATGATGTCTGTAACATAAGAATTTAAGTATCGAAAACGTTTATAAATTCAAAACAATAATCTTTTATGCGTATTAATAAGTTTCCAAATAATTGTATAACCCCAAAAATGCAAAATTTTAAGATGTGCCCTTTTATGACGTCGTGAAGGAGATAGGTAAACAACCTGTATTGCCAAGCTATCTGGCACCTACTAGGTGCCAGATAGCTTGGCAAACCTAGTATAGTGAAGAGAAGATCCTGAATCCCTATTCCATTCTCGCCGCGGGACAAATATTTTTATGATCTTCTTTTTATTCTACTACGACTACGGAACCCGATGTTTACAAAAATGACTCGCTCATGACGGCTTGATTATGTTCTGTGGTTGGAGAAAATGGAGGCGGGAGCGGTTAAGGCGATGTTCTTTGGTTTCGTTTATAAGCGGAAGCGAATCCGACATTCCACATCTCGAAAACGAAGCATATCCTTGTGATTTATACAACACACAGAGTAATATTGGCCATTTTAAGTAGGTACTGGACATTTTACTTTTAATGATTTTTATACTTGGAAATTATTACTTATGGACATGGGCTTTGGACATTTTTCTTTTTTGAAATTTTAACGTATAAATTGCCTCAACGAAGACTAGCAGTGCGCAAGACATATTATAGTGCACAAGTGTGCACGCTAAACAGATGGGACCGCAGACCGACACGACCTGGGAGAGGTTAGGTTCTGGACCAACAGCTTAACGTGCTTTCCGAGGCACGGGGTTGTAACCCCACCAATTTTCTGACTCCGAGCTGCTACTGTTAATTATGCTGATTAATATAATAAGGTGTCAGGTTTTAATTCATCAGTGTAAGGCACTGTTTTTCCCAACAGCCCTATACTTTCCTAAAAATTAAATGGCGTCGTCGCTACCTACATCACCATAACCACAACCTTACTCATTGTAATGTCATAGTAATTGTTAATTACGCCATCTGTCGAACATGTGCGAACCTGGCTGGACTAAGAGCTTGTTTGTAAAAAAAATACAAAAGCAACAAGAAAATATATACTACGGTTACATAAAACAGTTAATTTATTGTAGCTTCTGCTAGCGTCTTTGCATGCATTTCATGTTTCAAGAAGCCTAGGTGGGACCATTAACCTATCTGCCAACAGAAGAAACGATAAAAAAATGGCGCACTTGTCAGATTACAAGTTTGAATTTGCGTTTTTTTTTATTTCTTCTAAACTTGGTTAGTTTATGGTTTTGACGTAAGCTTGAAGCTGTCAATCAACTTTTGAGCCATTAACTTGGCTCAAAAGTTGACTCTCCGTACCCTATTTTCGACGAATCAAAAGAAGCCGAAAATCGTCCATATTATGGTCGCCTGCCAAGCAACAGAGAATTTCAATCGTCCATATTTGGTACGCCTGCCAAAATTACATCAGCTGTTTACGGAAAAGGTAACAGACAGACAGAGTTAGTTTCACTTTTTTGTATATTATTATGGAATTATTGTCCGTCTATAACTTTTCAGTCAAATCCATTCCATGAATGAATAGTGTGAATTCACAGTAGCAGCCCGGAGTCAGGAAGTTGGCGACGTTACAGCCCGGAAAGCACGTTAAGCCGTTGGTCCTGCGCCTGGCCTCTCCCCGGTCGTGTCGGACTGGCGTCCCATCGGATTATGAGAGTGAGGGAATAGAGAGTGCACCTGTGTTTGCGAACACACTTGTGCACTATATTATGTCCGGCGCATCTGACTAGTCTCTCATGAGACTGGCCGACGTGGTCGAAATTCGGCTAGGAGGACAGTATTTTTATATATTAGTGTAAATGATATTTTGTGAACCTTTTCAGTCATTAATTACAAGTTCAAATTTTAAGAACCGTTGATTGGTTAATTTTTAAACACATTCTATTATTCAAGTCAGTTTTCTGACTGTCAGTTTTATGGTAAAAAGTTTCACCATTTTTTTATAGTCAACATTCATCTCATAATTGCCTAATTTCAGAAAAAATGGCAGTTTTAGAAGCAACAACCAAATTTTTGTCTCTTACAAACATAAAGAAAATTGAGTGATTAGCCTACCTAAAATATTACTAAAATCATGAGATTTCTTTATTATCAAATGAACTTGAACAAAAAGAAATTATTGCAGTCATGTATAAGAAGTTCATTAATGATTTTGAAATTTTGAAAGAAAAGCGTAGGTAATATCTTTATTCACAGAGAAAATATCAATCAAATAATATAAATAAATTAGAACTAGTATTTACAATTGAGCTAACTGCAGATTGTTGCAAACAATCCATAGGTAGGTCAACTGATCCATATCAATCCCAAAAAATAAATAAATTTAACGTATTCGATTACTCATATTACAAGCTTTTATATAACTTGCAATGTATATAAAATATGTATCTATCTATGTTTGTACGGGTGGAATTGCAACTCAATTTTGGAGCAGATGTCTTCAATCGATTTATCTGAAATTTTATAAACCCACACGTTTAATTTAGATGACAGTGCATTAAAAGATCTCGACAAATTTGCTGTATTTGAACACAAGTACCAATTTAATTTCTCTTCTGTTTCCGTGAAGATCAAAATCGTCTTAAAAACAAAGGAAGTCACCCAAAGCCTTCCCAAAAACATCGGTTACAAACAAAAAAATCGACGACCGAAATTACGTCGGCGCAAACAAACAAAAACAAAACTTATTATAGTTCCAAATTATACAGTGTGTGCGTTTCAAAGATGTATAATTTAAAAATAAAAAAATCCTGCGGTCGCTGCCTTGTCATTTTTGGTCAAACGTTCAAAAAAAAATCCGGACTTGATTAGGGATGGCTTGGGGTAGATAGAGCAATTTTTTGGTTACCGCAAAAGCGTAGAGCTTGCTGTAATTGCAACTTTTATTTTGTATGAAGATATTAACACTTTTTTAAATATGAAATAAAATAATCTGCATTTCATGGCAATTATACAACCCTATCATAGAATTGGAGTAAAACTTCAACGTGCAAAAAAGAGCGGGGCTTACAAGTTTTTTATAAATTATAAACATAATAATAATTGAAATTGAATAGGCACTGGAGGTATTTCTACGTACTAACTGGTCTCAAGTTGCTATGAATTCACAGATTTTCTATAAAAACTGTTAAATATTCAAAAAATGTGTAAATAATTCGAGCGTAATTTTTGAAAACACAATTACCTACCTATTCTTACTACTTTATATTTTAGTAAAAGTGAACAGTTATTCCAAGAAACCATTGAAAGCGATTCGATTTATTTTCTGCGAAATATTTTTCCTTCGAAAGGTTTCGTAACCACTTCTCGGAGTTTTTCTTCGAGTTTTTTTGAAAATAACACTTTTTTGATACAAACGGATATACTACTAGGTAGAGTATTTCGTACAATTCAATATTCAGAAGGGCATTGTAACCTTCTCACAAATAAAAAGCTGTATTATACTAAAAAAAAAGTCTTTAAATAGGAGGCTTTATTTATTAGGTACTTAATTATAGAAAATAACAGTAACAAAATAAAACAATTACAACTAATATATACACTTATATCTATTTCTTAAAAATCTAAGCCGTCACCAGAAGGCAGAGTGCCCAGAATGCTGGCAGCATTGCCACGTTGAATGGCAATGCTAATTCGTTGACCGAAATAGAAGCCAGCATTCCGATCATATATTAAATATTATATATTATATCATTATACTAAATATAATTTTACAATATTTATTTAATTCAGTGGCTTATTATAAAGGGTGTCTCAATAAGAGTGCACGATTCAAATTTGACGCCATTTTTTTTTCTTTGCAGTTTTCAGCTCTGAAGTTCGACAGCTGGCATCAAAATTTAAAAAATGGAGCGCTACATGACAACGCTTTATCATTGTTAAAACCCAGTCGACTTGTCAAAGAAGAAGTCCACTTTACAAAATAAACAACATGAATTTTGAAACAATAATTGATAAATACCATTTCTGGTGATTTAACAAACAACGCAAATTGAAATGAACATAATAACTGAAAGATAATTGTCCCTTATCTGAACGTTCATCTGCCGTCGGTAAATATTGAAGAATACCTCATATAAAAACTACAGTTAAAACCGTCACTAAGAATTTTCAGATGGCGCAGTAATCTTATCGTCCAGAAGAAGCCACCCTATATAGTCTTCACAATTTTAATTGCAAAATAGTTTATTTTCCATTGACCATCGATTTAACCATTTGTTTGAGAGCTTGGTGGTCACCAAACTCTTGAAACAAGTAGCTGCCTAAATAATACAATACAAAACTATTGCAGATACATTAACAAAAAGCTTGTGATAGGTATCGTCTACGCGCGGTCCGATTTTTGATAATTCCTTTGTATAACGTAATGATAAAATATAATATGTAGTGCCGTTAGTATCGGGGTATAGTATCGCTGATCTATTCAGACATATTCGGGAACGTCACACTCAAACTATTATAGCTATAGCTGCAATATGATTAGATAATCACTCTAATATTATAAATGTTTGGATGTATGGATGGCTGTTTGTAACCTCTTATCGCCGAAACTACTGAAATTTTGCATACAGGTAGTTTTAGGTCTAGATTCTGCTAGATCTGGCTGAAATTTGCATACAGGTAAGTCTAATCCTGGAATCAAACATAGGCTACTTTTTATCCCATAAATCATTTCCCATGGGATAATAATAACTGTAAAACGTTTCCATAGAAACAACGCGTGCGAAGCCGCGTACAAAAATCAAAGACAAAAGAAAATGAACCAATCAGCGACGAAAATAATATGAGTGACACCCACGAATACATTTGAATAGACCAGCTGAATGAGCTTGTGTAGATTATGGAATTTTCGACGACCGCTGTGGCGCGGCGGGCGAAGGTCCGCCTGTGACGCAGGAGGTTGCGGGTTCTATTCCCGCCTTGGGACAAATGATTGTGCAATCTGCAAATATTTTTGTTCCGGGTATTCTGGGTATATTCTATGTAAGTATGTATAATAAAAAGATATATCAATGTAATGTATTCTATTATGTATATCAGATATAGGTATAGTACCCGTAACACAAGCTCTGCTTAGATTAGGGCAAGATAATGCTGTGTGATTGACTGTCCAGCATTATATATTTTAAGTAAATGATTTTAAAAATAATATAATTATTATTAGTAAGTGATTATATTCGGGAGGCCTATACCCAGCAGTGGGTAAAATCCTGCTGTGGATGATGATGATGATGAAGTGATTATAAAAATTTGCAAAGCGTTTGTATGAAACTAGCTCTATCCACGTCTTCATTATCATTTCAAAGCACGGCTTTTCATTCAAATCGCTGTGACATTTCTTGAAATGTCAAGCGATGTCATTTATTTGTCGTGACTCCTGAAAACTTAAATATTATCATTGCGCCTTCGTATTTGGTTATTTTATAAGTTGTTTTTGTTTTTATTTTTTATTTTTTTTTAATTTTACATGTGACAAGTGAATATTAAAAGCGGTTTTTTATCCAATTTGAGCTAGAGCATCGTCACAAAATGGACTCGTTACTTAAAATAAAAATTATATGAAAGTTCTTATTTCTTTAATGCGCTTAGATATTGTTTATTTAACGCATCTACATATCGAAAAATGGCGTGATTTATGGTGATTTGTATATTTTGACTCCATACATAGCTATTAACATTAAATAGGTACCTACCTATTTCATTGCCATACAACGCGGCAATGCAGCCAGCGTCTTGGGGACGCTTCCAACTAGTATTGATATGGATCAGTTGAGCTACCTGTAGATTGCTTGCAACAGTCTGCAGTTAGCTCAATTGTTTCAATTGTAAATACTGGTTCTAATTTATTTCTATTATTTGATTGTTGTTTTCTTTGTGAATTTTATCACCACATTTTTCACTATCACAGACATTTTCCACAGTGAAAACCGTCTCTTAACTTTCCCTCCCTTGTTCCACAAAGATGGTCGCTTGACAATATTAATTCTAAAATAGCCAATCACGAATAGAATTGAAAATGAGCCAATTATATCGCGTAATTATTGCCGTACTGCGATTGGAAATTGGACGTATTTGTCAAAACGTATCGAACTGTAATTACATAGTATTAATAGTATCGAATAATTAGGGATTAAATTATGGTGGAAATTCCATGAAAATTATTGTCTGGCCGACAAGGAACGAACGGGCAGACATAACAGCCATTTCCTACATAAGTGGGTAGGTTACGAGGGTGGGTTTGGAATCCATTGTTTTAGATTGGATAACTAATAATTAGTAAAGACTGGATTGGATATACTTACATATATACATAACTAGCTGCTGCCCGCGGCTTCGCCTGCGTAGTTCCCGTTCTCGTGGTAATTCCGGGATAAAACATAGCCTATGTCCGTCTCCTGGTTCTAAGCTGCCTCCCCACCAATTTTCAGCCAAATCGGTTCAGCCGTTCTTGAGTTATAAATAGTGTAACTAACACGACTTTCTTTTATATATATATAGATATAGATTGACGGCCCCTGTAACGTATAGGGCGAAGGTAGGTACACCAACGTTCACTAATGAATTCATCAGAAGACACGATAGGTTTTATAGTAAAAATTCGGTGCATTGTTTAAGGATAGGTATTAAAAAAATACAAAATTATTTAAGAAAGAGAAAAACGAAAAATCTTTTAAAAACCAAGGATTTGATTGTTTTATTCGCGGCTTTGCACGCGTATGCTTTGCTAAACGTACGCAAAATTTCATCTTGATCTGTTCAGTAGTTTTGGAGATTTTAGGTAACAAAAATTCAGATTTCACAAACCTTCAGCTTTATAATATTAGCAGGTAGGAAGGATGACAAATAAATAAATACCTACTTACCTAATAGCAACACAATTAAACATAATTATTTATCTGTCTATTACTAATAATTCAGTAAGTAGGTATCTTAAAACTGGTTGCAGTTCAGAATTTTACTACAAAATATTACTATGCACTACAAACTTGATTTAGAATGTTTGTAAACAAACCACCCATACTTAACCTAAAATCCACTTGGTTTCGCGTCTTTATGGAATTTATATTACTTGTCGATTTGAAATCCTCCCTTCAATAAATATGGCTTACTATCTAAAACTCGACGCCAAGCAAGTGAATTTTAGTTTTTATGTCGTGGTTTGTTTATATTAAATACCCGATTTATTGAAGTAAAAAAACAAGAAAAAACCCTATTATAAGATAAATAAATTTTAACACCAAATTTTGATACACCAATGATGTCAAAATATTGACAGAAACGTTCCCACAAAACTCATCCACTCAAAATTCTCACCCTTAAATAAGCTGCCCTTAGTTAAACACAATGGACTCATCCACACTTACAAATGAGATCGCCGATGCAATGCTAAACTGATTTTGATAGAGTTTTCACATCTATTGGGATGGAAGACACGTGGCGGGTAATAGGGATTAATTCGGGTTTTTTGATCTGAAAATGAGGGGATGATAATTTTGATAACTTAATTTAATCAAATTAAAAGTGAGTTTTGGAACATACTTTTTTATAAGTAGATACTATTTAACAATTTTTTTTTTATTATTGAGCTCGAGCGGAATATATAAGCAGGTATTGTTTTGCAAATTTTTTTTTACAAAATAATGTTAAGCATTATTTTAATTTCACTTTATTTATCAAAGTCAGAAGCAACACTTGATTGAATTCTGAAAATAAATTTAGCGATCCGTTGATTTTCATGATTTGTTTTAGACGTAGCTACGAATTCCTTTGTTTCTAACTCACTCCTAAAATTTTAGATAATTATATTTTTAGTTAATTTAAAATGGCTACAATCCAAAGTACCTACAACAAAAATTATTTACTTATTTTACGCAGAATGGTAGGTACCTCCTATAATACCATGATTGACGTATAAAAAGCATATAATATCTATCTTTATATTATATACTATACAGATATATGTAAAACTAGCTGCATTCTTACTACCCGTTGTCCTATTACCCGTTTTCCCGTAGAAATGATGCATTTTCCCGTGGTTAAAAGTAGCCTATGTTCATCAGGAATAATGTGGGCTTCTAATGGTAAGAATTTTTCAAATCGGTCCAGTAGTTTCGGAGCCTTTTCAATACAAACCATCAAACAATCAAATCTTTCCTCCTTATAATATTAGTATAGATATAGATGAATTCTTATTCCCCTTGGTCACGGCGCGATCACGCGTTTACGGCTGGACCAACTTCGCTAATGATTTTTTTGGCGCGTTTGTTATTTTCCGGAGAATTTTTTTAATGAAAGAAAAATTAAGAAAGTTGCTACATAAATTTCAACGCGGGCCAAGCCGTGGGGCTCAGATAATATCTAATAAAAAATACCAGACAATTTCAGAAAACATTATTTTGCCACCAAAGTAAGCAGAGTTTGTTATGGGTACCAGATAATTGTATGATACCTTAACCCTGAAATGTATATTTTTAGGGTTCCGCATTTTATGAATGACGTAATAAAAAGCACACAATATTGACTAATGAGCTAAAGCTGCCCGTCCATTGGAGCGGAAGGATAGTTAGAGGGTGGCTATGTTTGTGCAGTCAACCGAGTGGGGGTTTGGTTCCCGCACATTACTTATGTTTTGTTGACAGTTGATATGACAAGCGTTGAAGTTGTGGTTAAGTTTTGAGTTCGATACACTTATACCTAAATGGAATGTGTGAAAGGGACGAAATATTTGAATTTTAATTTTGAGAGACACACCGAAAACTTGCCGGCTTAGAATTAGCACCACCCCAACTCTTCCCGCGGGTGTCGTAAGGCGACTAAGGGATATCCACCGGGGGCGGGCAGCAGCGCCTCCTGCAGAACAATTATACCACCGAACTACGATCCTCAACCAGCATGCCCAGCGCGGGGATTATGGGCACTACCCCCCATGCGATAAAAGCCAATAAGGCGCTTTTCAGGGGGAGGCCTGCGTCCAGCAGTGGACCAGTACAGACTGTTGAGGTTGAGGAAACCGAAAAAATGTCTAAGTCATAGAGTAAAAACTCGCTGCTCTCTCAGCAGAGGGATAGTGTCATTCAACAATTTGACAATTTGTGTAACCAAAAACCAATCTATGTGTGTTTTGACAGCACGTAAATACAGTGCTTTCACTCACACATTCGTATGATTGAATGTTGCAAGTGAATAGCATTTTCCCTAAAAAATTGGGTAACTGAAGCAAAGTTCCAATTAAAAAATAAGCCATTGTTTTTTGTCACCTTACATTTTATTCTCATTTCTTTTTTTAATTTTACCAAATATCAGCTGGTAGCTTTGGTTACTATCATCTTCCTAGGTCTAACGACAAAAAGGTTTTACTCCAAATCCGCAAAATAAGATGGGCTCCGATCGTGTTCGGAACAATAATTTAAATAGACGGTCAAGTGCGTGTTCGACCACGTGCAATGTAAGTAATTGCACGGTTCATGGCCTATCTAAACAAACTTATTTACGTGTTTTACATATCGAACAACCTTAATAAAGTTATTTTCAACAAAATTTGTTAAAATTTTCCTTTTTACCCACCAAATTACATATTATAAGTTGAATAGGACTATTAGGTACTCAACTAGTGAAGTATATTGTAGCTGTGCAGTTTTCCTTTAAAATTCACACCACCTACTACCAGCATTTTTTCCACGAATAATAATGCCCAAGTTAGACAAGCACCTACACCGAAATAAAACCAGGATTTCCTACGACTTCTTCAGCGTTTATAGTAATAATGTACAATTTTCTTTGTAAAATAGTAATTTGAGTTTACAATATGAATTTATTCAGAATATCGTCGAGTGACAGAAATTCTAAAACTGTGATATTCCGTAGTAGCGTAGTTTGATTCCTAAGTCCTAACTTGAGTGAAGTCCAGCCTCTCCTCAACCATTTTAATAATGTCCTCCTAGCCGAATTTCGACCACGGCGGCCAATCTCATCGGAGACTAGCCAGATATGCAGGACATATGTGTGTGCAAAGGGAGATGCAGTCTCTGTTCCCTCCCTCTCAAAATCAGATGGGATGACAGATCGACACGACCGGGGAGAGGTCAGGCGCAGGACCAACGCTCAACGTGCTTTCCGAGGCACGGGTACTATTATTATTTCTACGGTACTATTTTTATATACCTATACTATGTAACAAAACCGGGGTATTTTTTCCCCAGAGCATAGCAACATTTTCACGAAAATGGTGGACGAAATTTTTATATTTATTTATGAGTTTTGATGACTGTTTTATGCAAAATTACAAATGTAATATGTGTGTAGACCAGTGGAATGAGATATTTGCAGTATTATTTTTCTTGCTACTGGTGTTTAAATACCCTTTGACCGCACAACACATCATTTATATATTTTTATGTGAGAGCTGTTTTCCGCGTCATTTGAAGTATTGTACTAACGGCTCAAAATGAAAATTGCGACGTTTAGTCGCAATTTTTTAGACTTACCTCGTTTGTGTCAACTATCATTCTAAGCCTTCTTCTTCTAAGGTCTAAGTATTTTAACTTTTGATTATAACCAATGCCGTCAGTATAATATTAATTTTTTCACTGGTAAGTTATTAAATTATAATTAAGTAGTAAATGATATATAAATGCAATGTTCCACTCAATTTTTGAATGAGAGTGTGTGAGAAGAAGATCTTTATTCACAAAGAAAATTTCAATCAAATCATAGAAATAAATTAGAACTAGTATTTACAATTGAAACAATTGAGCTAACTAAAGACTGTCGCAAACAATCTACAGGAGAAGTTGTGTGTCGTTGTATTCCGTCGCGCAGCGGGCGAAGGTCCGCCTGCGACGCACGAGGTTGCGGGTTCGATTCGCGCCTCGGAACAAATTTGTGTACGATCTGCAAAAATTTGTTCCGTTGGTCTGGGTGTTTTCTATCTTTAATAAAAAATATAAATCTATGTAGTGGTATTGTATTATGTTTATCAGTTATCTAGTACCCATAACAAAATCTCTGCTTAGCTTGAGGCTAGATAATGTTGTGTGAATTGTCCAGGATTATTTATTTATTTATTCATCCAGGTTCGCCCTGCAATAAGTTACCTTAAGTAATCTCATTAGAAGTAAACTGTTTAAGTTTTTAATGAAAATAAATTCTGTAAACCGAATAATTTTTTTGGGAAAATGACTATAGTAACAAATTCCTGAGCAACTAGCATTTATAGTGTAGTAGGTACTACTGTTTGTCTCACTGAGACTTTCCTTGTCTTAAGATTGCCTTAAGTCTTAAAATAGATTTAAGGCTGCACGAGTCGTCCGGTCCAACTCATCAGTGGGCGCGGCCTAAATGTATGCCATCTCATCTGACATAATAGACATTCTCGCGCGCTTGATGTAAATAAATTTATTCGTACAAACGGTCGCTGAAGGTCGATAAAGAAATACGAAAAGACTTTTAGTACAAGGATTATTACAGAAAAACTAAAATTTTGAATAATTAAACTATGTCTGTACCGGCTTTATGTTAGAGTTTTCTTTCTCCGTATGTTATATATTTTCGCCCAAAGTTGGGCTTAAATCGGTTGAAATGTCCAAAGTTGGGCTTAAATCGGTTGAAATGCGAATGTTTAGAATTCAATCAAAAAAATCAATAAATAATTTTTTTTTAATGTATTTTGTATTTTTTTAATTTATGCTTTTTTTATGGTTTCGGGTGTATACAGACATAGATAATGACGAGATAAATTGATATTATCTTTAGTGTTGGATGGTCAACATCAAAAAGAGTACCCTTCCACGTTTGTATTATGGAGAGATGAGCGACTCGTTCAACCTTAAGGTGGTTGTATGCCGCACACTAGCGCCGTCACGTTTTTACTTATAATTACGTTAAACACAAGAAATTTCAAATACCCAATGTAGAGTTTGTGATACATACCTATCCTAAGCTTTTTTTAATTCCTCTGAAATAGTTTAGTTTCGTATAATTTAGACAGAGAAACGAAAACAGAGTTCGGTGACCACCAAAAGCAACTTCGCTTTTCCGCATAAAGGAATTAAAAGAAAACTATTTTATGGGCATTAAAATAAAGCTTATTATAGGTATTATAAACTGTTCAATGGACTTTTAAAAATTGTTTTGACTAACGTAATTATAAGAACAAATTTACAAATAACAAATAAATCGTTAGAACAAAGACAATGGTTACATGGTTATAAAATGAAAAACGATGTCATCTGCAGAAGTTTAAAAAACTGTGTCGCAGATGACAACGCCCTCCTCCGAAAGAAATGTGGATAGAGTCCCAAAAAAATTACAAAAATTAAACTTTTAATTTATCTACATTTAAGTAAGATTACAATTTAGTAGAAAACTTAAATATAAAATACAAAAAAAAAAAAAAAACAACCGAAAAATTACAAACAAATTAAATATTTTAAGTTAAGATTCTTAATCAGCCAGTCTCTGTCGGGGAAAGTGTATGTTTTTTGTGTGAGTGAGTGCGTGTAAAAGAAAGAAACGCAGCGGCGCTAGTTTGAAGCATACCTGTGTTTATAACACAAGAAAATTTGAATTCATCTGTACAATCCATTCTATTTGTGACACAGCAGTCGCTTGATGCCAAACGAGTATTGAACGTGAAAAACCTCCAGTCTCGTCGGGGTAAAAAACGCGGCGCTTTTGGTTAGAGCGAGACGGAGGACGTGGGAGCGAGAGAGAGCAGAAAAAATTGCGCTCGCGCAGAAGGCTTGCATATCTGGGAAGTGGACGGCATAGAGTTGGTGGTAGATGAGACACAGGTGAAGTTTTTGCCTACAATGTTTGGAAATATTGTTTAGATTATTTTTGGGAAGAGTGGCCTGTAAGTACCTACTCAGCAATGGGTCAGGTTTTAAATAATCATGAATGGAACAATCAGAGTTGTCCGACCAACTTGAGAACGCTGTAAGATACCAAATTTACTTTACTGGTCGTTGGACTGGATTCTTCAGAAAGAAGCAAATTATTGGGAAATATAACTCCAGGAAATCATCCTTACATACGATTCTACAACTCGTGAAACTCTTCACAAGAGGCATTGAAAATGTCTGTGTAGGAATTCAATGCAGATGCAAAACTTTGACAGATGTGATTGATTTATCTACTGGTTTTACAAGGCTACAAAAGGCCAATAGGTAGCTCTGAGCTTCCTATTGGCCCGTAGGCTAGTCTAATGTTGAGACAGAGTTAGAATCAAACCAACTTTTTATTTATTTTATTTGTAGAAACACTAATGACAGATACACCATAAATTAAAACAAGATCCGTCAAGTGCGAGTGTAACTCGCGCGACGAGGGTTTTGAACGTTTGTCAACAAATATGTACCAAAAGTACCGGTTAGAGACTTCGCAATTTAACGAATAGGTACCTAAGAATAGTAGGTACCAACCTACATTTCAGATGGATCTCTCTGCATGCTTCGGTTAAGTGGGTGGTTCGGTGGGAAATGGTAAATTTTTCGACTTTTTTCAAAATATTTCAAAAAGTATGAAAGCTACAGAAATTTGTAAAACTGGTTTCTAATGTCCAAACCGATACCTTTCATTTGATACCCCATTTGGTGGGGTAGCCCCCCTTTTGAAAATTATTCCTTTTTGACCATTTTTCAAAAAGTGTTCTTTTTACAGACTTCTCTATATTTTTCCTGTAAAATATAGATCCATATACAAACGCTCCATACATTTTAAATGGATCGCTCTGCAAACTTCGGAGATAGGGGGGGGGGAATGGGTATTTTTTCGACTTTTTTCAAAATATTTCAAAATGTATGAAACCTACAGAAATTTGAAAAACTGTTTTGAAACGTACAAACCGATACCTTTTATTTGATACCCCACTCGGTGAGGTAGCTTTCCCTTTTGAAAATTATTCCCCCCCTTTTTGACCATTTTTCAAAAAGTGTTCTTTTTTCAAACTTCTCTATATTTTTCCTGTAAAATATAGACCCATGTCTATAAACGCTCCATACATTTTACATGGATCGCTCTGCAATCTTCGGAGATAGGGGGGGGGGAATGGGTATTTTTTCGACTTGTTTCGAAATATTTTAAAAAGTATGAAACCTACAAAAATTTCAAAAAGTATTTTGAAATGTTCAAAATGATACCTTTCATTTGATACCCCATATGACTCTGTAGGTATCTTTTAAAATTTCGGCATCACAATTTGTATGGAAAATATTCATTTTAATTTTTCATTTATTTTCATTTATTTTTCTCTAAATCTGTACAGGCGCACGAAATGTATTATTATTTTAAATTTCAAGTTGATAGCTGCAGTAGTTTTTGAGTTATTAAGGAGGGAAAAAAGGACAGACAAAGCGAGACCATAAGGGTTTTGAAACCGATCTTCGATCTTCAAAACCCTAAAAACAGGAAGAATAATGTACATAATATCTTAGTTTTGGCTATTTTAGTTTACTCAATCATTGGCTATTACACAAAAAACTTGAGAATAAGCAAAGAAAACATTAAAATACGAAAACTAAAATAATATACTATAAAATAAGTAAGATAACTTCCTTACTTTATCAAGTGGTATTAAAGTACAAAGTAAAATTGTTTTATTAACTTATTATAGTTTTAAAGATAGCAATGAGTCCATAGGCTCTTAAACTTGTTAAAACTGTGTTTCAGGAGCCAAGGTATGTATAAAATTGTATACCCAACTGAATGAGATGGTCATAAAAAAATGTTTTTACGAACTTGACGACTTCTTCAACGACTCTTTTAATTAAATTGTAAATTAGTATATGACTGACAAATTAAATTGTAAATTAGAATATGTACCAAATATTTCATCTTAAGTAGAAAGGCACGATACCTGCCAGTTTTCCATTGCAACACCCTAAATGGGAACATACTGTGATCTTAACTTAAACTCACCTACTCACAAAGACCTGAATGTATGAACGCAATAAAAAAAACACTGAATACCTAATGTGCTTAGTATTAGTAACTTAAAAAAGTTACTATACAGGTAGAAATTTAAGTATCAAGTATGATGTAATGTAGCTTTTGTTAAATATTGATTTTTAGTAATAAAGCTCTTATATTATTATTGCTCCAAAAGTAGCACTAAATCGAAATTTGTTAAAACGAAGGTTCATAGAAAAAGTTTTACTAATAAAAACTACTTTTCTGGTATTTTAATTAAAGTATTGTAGGTAATTTTCTCTCATCTCGCCACCTCCGGCCGATCTGTCCCCAACTCTATGTGATCAAAGCACATCGCCGCCGCATGTATTTTGATGTCCCGTGCAAAAACACTGGACCTCGCATAGGATGTATCCAAGACCTAGATTCAGTTAATTAAATTCTAGGTCTGTGTGAACCTTTTCTGTATTTTAATTAAATGGTTCTAGCATACCGGCACTTCGATTTTTCTAGGTATATGATGTTTTACTGATTAGTAAACGATTTCGATTGGATTGATTACAAATTACTTCGCCTTACGAATAACTAAGGTACCAATATCAGTTATCTAGTACTCATAACACAAGCTCTGCTTTGCTTGAAATCAAAATCAAAATCAAAAACTTTTTATTTCCATAAATAGAATAAATGCACACTTAGAAAAGGTCAAATTATGAAACTAAACACTGACACGGAAATAAAGTGATATTTTTTATTTCTGTCGCTTCAGTATGTAGACTAAAGTAAACAAGCGACGGAGAAACCTTTAGCCTGTTAGTTGTTACTTTTCGAGTTGGAGCAAAAACTGTCCCAAGCTTTTTAATCTTCTAGATAATCTGATATTTTATAGTAAGCCTTTTTGCACAGCAAGGTTTTTACAATTTGTTTGAATTTATTTCAGATATAGCACTTGCACAAGTCCATATAGCGAGAATCATTAAGTACTTACACAAATAACAATAAATTAAATAATAATAATTAAATATGGGTACCGAGGCTCTTCGGATTTTTAAAAAATTATCTTAGCGTTTGGTCGCGAGAGTGACCCGAGAGCTGGTGAGTATCTGGCACAGCGCATTAGCATTGGCATACAGCGGGGCAATGCAGCCAGCGTCTTGGGGACGCGACGACTGGTATTGATACCTATGGATCAGTTGAGCTACCTGTAGATTGTTTGCAACAGTCTGCAGTTAGCTCAATTGTTTCAATTGTAAATACTAGTTCTAATTTATTTCTATTATTTTATTGTAATTTTCTTTGTGAATAAATTAAATTAAAATATATTAAATTTTCAACTACATTGGAGCATTTTTTACTAAATTTTAAAATATGAGTCTTCGTCCAGTGCCGCATAAAGGGGGTGGCTGTGTCCAGCCTTCCTGCAATGACCTGCAGGTAGCTTTTGGTGCTGCCGCGCACCCTGCGCATCAGCGATGCCGATCTCTTGCGCAGGATTGCAGCGAACCCGTCGACTATAAATAAGTTTTCATTTATTAAAAAACCTTTTAATTCTTATAAAAAAAGATCGAAGAAGACTCTTAGGTAAAGTCCCACGAACTAAGGTAACTTGAGTTCTAAATAAGTTTTAATATATCAAAAAACCTATTTTAAAAACAAGTTTTTAATCCATTATTATACAAACTTAACGTGTAAACAAAATGTCAGCTCAATTAGTTGAAGATATCTGCTTCAAAATTGAGTTGCAAGATGCCACAAGAACAAACATTACATACATTGCAAGTTAAATAAAAGCATGTAAAATGAATCCCTATTTCCCTGAGTCCACGGCATCACGCGTGAACGGCTGGACCAATTTCGCTAATTCTTGTTAGTGTTTGTTATTGTCAGAGAAGGTTCTTAAAAAAAGTTAAGAAAGTTGCGCGATACATTAGAAACACAAATTTCGACGCGGGCGAAGCCGCGGGGCGAAGCTAGTAACCTATATAACATAACTTACTTTATCAAGTTCGTAAGATTAATAGGTATGATATCTAACTTCTTTTTTGTCTCTTCACTCGGGCATAGGTAGTAATGTTTTCTTCCTATTTTATTTTAGTTTATTCAACCACAATAAAACCTTTTTGATTTGCTATGTTTCACGACTTTTTGTCACCTTGCTTTTTGTGAGTATCTATATAATCTACCTATAACTAACTTTTTTCCAAATACATAGAAGTAAAATAATTTATGTGTTTACGATTAGAGTCTAGGGCAGAAGCCTTTATTCACAAAGAAAATTATAATATAATTAGTATTTACAATTGAAACAATTGAGCTAACTGCAGACTGTTGCAAACAATCTACAGGTAGCTCAACTGATCCATTTCAATACCAGTCGAAAGCCAAGACGCTGGTTGCATTGCCCCGCTGTATGGCAATGCTGATGCGCTGTGCCAGATACTGACCAGCTCTCGGGTCACGCGTCGCTTCGACCAGACGCTCAGATAATTTTTTGAAAACCCGAAGAGCCTCGGTACCCCACGGACCTAGGGTCTCGACTCCAAGAGGAGCAAATGTGTAGGCTCTGTCGAGACCTGCATATTTGCGCCTCTTGAGATCTTCGGCCAAATCTGCCGCCGCGCCTGCCCTCACGGATGTCCTCGGAAGATGGGAAGGCGCAAGTGTGTCGACGCATGTAGCGTCCCACACAATGGGCCTCCCCAACTCCCATGGGACTAGCGTCATACCGTCGGGCCTCTTACCATCGTCACGTTACAGACCATTCGGTTCGAGAATAGCTGGTACGTTAGCGGTGACAAAATGTTCTGTTTACGTGTATGTTTCTATGGAGATTTGTGTGAAATAGTAGGCTTGCAGAATTCCCCATGAGTTTTCAAGGACAAGACAACATACATAACTACCTCGGCCTTTATGTTCAACTGTCCGAGGCTTAGCAACAAAGCGTGGTTTTTATAAAAATAACTAACATTAACTATCTTTCGACTGTAACAATATACAAAGGAGGGGTGTAGTATCAAAAACCACTATAATAACTTTCTCAAAATTCAATTTTCAATAAAAATCACCCTCTTTGTATACAGACACTCACAACCGCCATACAGTTTTCTCGATAAGGCGACGCAAATTATTGTATATATAAATTGTTAGTGGTAGAATTGACAGCCCTCAACTCGTAAACAAAGTTCAGCTAGCTGTTCCTCGTTCTTCTAGTCGTCTCTGTAACCGAAAAAAGTTTAACATTCCTCAGTGCCACTCCAAGTATAGCCAATATTCTCCAATTAATCGCATGTGTTCTTCCTACAATACAACCTGTCAAAATGTAGACATATTTTATGCATCAGCCTCAATTCTTAAGAGGCTCCCTAGCCTGTAAGCAACATGTTATTTTTGTTTTGTTAACCTTTTATTTGTATACCTATCTACTCTTTTTTTTTTTTCATTAATAAGAACCTATTGATACAACTAATTACTAAGCAAGCTGTGTTCACAACGAGTAGGTTTTACACTCATTCTAGTTTAAATAATGTATAAGTTAAACCTTGTTGCCTTCTGTTCTGTGTAAAAACCAGTTTTGTGAACCTATAAATAAAAAGAAATAAAAAATAAAAAAAAATAAAAGCAAACCACGGTGAAAAATATTCTCATATTACAAATCATTTTGGTAAAACGTTATGGGAAATTCATCCATCGCCGGAGCGTTAAGGTCCACTGCTGAACATACCAACGAGGGGCTTTGTCATAATCACCACGCTCGGCACGACACAAAAATAAATAAAACTAGGAAATAAAGTGATCACTATGATTTTTCGTTTACTTCAATCTTTTTAAGATAAAATTAACCAGAAACCTTTTACATTGTTAGGTTGTTAGTTTGCAGTATTTTCAACCACTGACTGATTTTATTCGGAAACCGATTTTAAAAACGTGTTTTTATCGTGATTAAACCTTCTTTTGACCAAAATCTCAGATTGAAAGTGACGATGTGGTCGACGATGTCTCACGATGGTCTAGAAGACACCTCTCGTCTTGACACACTCTTGTTTTGAAGAGACTCAGGTTATATCTGGTAGAAAAACTAAGGATACATAGATATTGTTTATTTGGTTCACAAATGGACAGTAAAATACAATCAAACATAGACAAGTAGGTAGATTTATAAAAAAACTAGAATTAAAACCTATGCTTTATATAAAGATTTTCTTAATCATACTTATTCTCTTATTATGTGTAGGTATGTGCAATTGTTTCAATTGTAAATACTAGTTCTAATTTATTTATATTATTTGATTTTAATTTTCTTTGTGGATAAAGGATTCTGCCCGTTTAAAAAAAAGCATGTAGGTACAAAGTTACAGTTAGTAATATCAAAACCCCATCACTAGACACTACTTCTTTGTGAGTGCCCTAACTGGGAATAAAATAGGTGCCCTAAATGGGTTACTTCCAAATAATTGCTTTTAATATAAAAGTAATGCTCAATATGCACACTAACCTAACCTACTTGTGACAGGTAGGTGGGTCAGTGAAAAGATGTGTCCATGTTCACAGAATAACTGTATTTCGTTGTGCCGTGATCATGGCGCATGAAAATGTGCCGAAATATTGGAAAGCCCAAAACTTAAATCATGGTAAATATCCCGTTGTAAATGAGTTTAATATTGAGTTAGTACCATCACTAAAAAAGTCCTAAACGGATCAGTCTCAGCTTTATGCGGTTTTGCACCGGGGTACAAAACAGCGCCGGTTTTCAGACTGACCCGGTCTTGGTCAGAAGAAACCAGCGAGTTCCAAACCTTAGCGGTGCGAATGATATATACGTGTAGCGTGTTACACAAGCCATGTTGAACCTTGAATTTTTTAGGCTTATAGAGGCTGACAAATCTGTCATTGCTTCTAAGTTACTTTAACAGATAGCCTCAGATAAATCAAAGAATTGCTATTTCATATAATCCTACTTATATTATAAGGGAGAAAGTTAGTGCCGTTGTGAGGATGTTTGGCCGAAGACAGGGCAAAAAGTTCAGAATGGATAAAATTTTGGCTGAAATTTTGCACACATAAAGATCTTGACCTTGAATAATATAAAGGCTACTTTTTATTCCAAAAAACGTATGCGAAGCCGGTGGCAGAATCTAGTAAATCATAAGTACGTAATCAAGCTCGACTCAAAATTAAATCAAAAGTGAAGTCTACTTCCACCACACTTAGCACTGTTAACCAACAGTTTAATAACTCAATACGATTTATTTCAGCATGTCTTGAATTCTTTCGCGGTAAAAACGTAAAGCGAAACGAACTAGTCACTTAAACGGCAGTTAAGGTAATTAAAATCATTTTGCTGTGAACGTTCGGTAAAAGTCCGCTAGCGTCATCTGTTGTTGAGTAGCGGAACTAAGGTTGCGTGGCAGCGATAAATTTTCTTTTTTGTAAAGTTTTACCAATTTTTTTAGTAAATAACTTCATTGCTAAGTTCTGTGTGTTTTTGATGAAATACCTATTTATAGTTTTCGGCTTTATTTGTGTTTATTTCAAGATCTACCTAGTGCTAAATAACATTCCAGAACAATAAAAAAAACATTGCCATTGAGGACAATTCTTTTTAAAATCATGTTGTGTTTTCTAAAATTATTTTTTGTTTCCTCAAACGCTACATAAATAAGTAACCGACCTACGCCCTACGGCATTAAACAAATTAGTTCTAACTATAAAATAACTCTAAGTTCTCGACTTGATTATAATCTAGATTAAATTGTGGCTCTATTTATTTATAATTATATTTATCTACACATTTACACTAAAGTAGTAGTGCGTAATAAGGAAGTACCTACCTTAATCAAATTAATGTTTTACATTAAGGTGAAATTATTCAATATTGTTAATGGATGTATATTATTAGGAGTGTAGGTAGTTAGTAATGACATAACTACCCTTTCAAAAACATATAACCCATTTATGGTATCTAGTACCCTTAACACAAGCTCTGATTAGCTTGGAGCTAGATAATGCTGTTGGAATTGTCCAGCATTATTTATTTATTAGTATTATTGTAAGTGAGTAATTTTTGGTAGGGATTTTTAGGAGCTGCAAGACGTAGAAGAAAAACTTGGATAGGGTTGACGAGAGATAAAGTGGAAGGGGTTAGAAGAAACCTTTGCAAAAAGAGGGCAAACAGACGAAATATCGATGTCGTAACAAAAGGGTAGTATCCTGGGTAACAAAAATAATATTTTATTTAATCCGTCAGTTAGATTATCAGAAGATATAGGACACAAAAAATTACAAAAATAAAGCGCGTCAAAGTTTAGGAGTGACTATTTTCAATCTTTTGCAATATACTATATACTATCTTATAAACAAAAAAGATGGAAAGACGTACCTACCTATACCGAAGTGTGACCGAGACAACAAGACGCGAGCGAAACACGAACGCCGACGGCCTCAGCCCGACTATGACTGAGGTGGACCTAATTGGAACTAATTTGAGCGTTCTACTTTCCAGAATATAGTACCCAATCTCCCGAATTTTAGTTATCGATGGTCTACCGGATAGTGTTACGCATTAGCCCGACGCTGGTTTCCAACGTGAGGGCTCCAACGGGTTGGGAAGACCCGAGAACTAGCAAACCATCAAGCGTAAAAACGTTGGGTACCTTTACGACATGTGATTAGGCATGATAGAATGTTGCTCCGAATTATAATGATGGGCAAAATGAAGCAAGCGGGTAAGCGACGAATGGGAGACGAAAGAAGTCGTGGTTGGGGAACATCGGAGAGTGGAAGAAGCCAGCCTCGAAGATCTATTTCGCTTGGCACAAGATCGAGAAGAGAGTGTTGAACGATAGTCGTAGAGAAGTCTGTAATCTGTCTGAAGTCTGTGTCTGTGGAAGTATTTTATTTTTTAAATAGGTATTATACCTAATTAGTTATTTCTTTCATACATTGTCATATTTTCTTTTCTCTGTGTTTGGTCTGTGAGCCGTGTGGACACGCACGCACCAAAGGTCTTGCCAGAAAACCAGCGTTGCTCAAATTTATGTTGAGCAACATGAAGCTGAGGCAGGACCTTTTTGGTTTACACCGGAATAATACTCCTTTTTTATATTTTTAAGGATTTATTTTTAGTTATTATTATCATTTTTGTGTGAGCAAATAAATTGATTTTCTTTCTTCTTTCTTTCTTTCTAGATCTAGAAAAAATCGCTGAGCTGACGGCTAACCTCTAGTAATGGAGAGCTTTCACATATAACCTGTAAAAAAATTACTGATCTTTTATTATAAGCACAGTCAACAATAAAAATCACAGGCAGTAAACAATCAATTTTTCAAAGTCTTTTCTAAGTTTTGCAATGCAAAGTCGTAATTTTTTTTGAAAATTGTAATTATGTGGTGTTGACTGTAGGTTATTATTGATAATATTTATAGAATAATGTCCAAAACAAACTATATTATTAAACAATTAAAAACGGAAAGACTGCCAGACCGGATGTTGACAGATATCAATGGAAACAAGAGACCTATTTTAATGATCTAAAATAAGCAATCTTTTGTTTCGTTTTTTTTTTGTGCAAATTGGTACCTACTTCTGAAACGAAACAGCACGCAATTTCGTGTTGTAGGATTAGAAAAAAAGCCCTCAGAAAATTTTAAGAAAACTTTCTAATATCGCCTACGCTTTCTGTCGAAAATGTTGCCACCTGTTAAACCTGCCCTATATTTTACGTTTGACATAGGTACAATACTGTACAGTGTACACCCTTCATTTCACAAGTAAGGTGTGGTCACCGCCATTTTGGAACCACTTTATGGTAATGAATGACAACCATGTTTGTTAATTAATTAGATAATAGTAGGTACGTTCAGGGTGTGTTTGTGAGCGAAAGCGGTTTTATCAACCGACGAAAAACGGCGCAGGTTTTCAAGTCGACGATATATATATTTTTTTTATGTAAGTCAAATCAAATCAAATCAAAAACTCTTTATTTCCATAAATACAATAAATGTACACTTAGAAAAGGTCAAATCATAAAACTAAACACTGACACGGAAATAAAGTGATATTTTTGATTTCGGTCGCTTCGGTATGTAGACTAAAGTAAAGAAGCGACGAAGAAACCTTTAGCCTGTTAGTTGTTATTTTTCGAGTTGGAGCAAAACTCGTACCAAGCTTTTTTATCCTCTAGATAATCTGATATTTTGTAGTAAGCCTTTTTACAAAGGATATGTTTGACAATTTGTTTGAATTTATTTATTGATAATTTTTGCAACTCACTTGGAGTTTTGTTGTAGAAGCGTATACATTGCCCTTTAAAAGATACATTTATCTTGTGTAGCCTAGTTGTGGGCACAGCGAGTTTATCCTTATTTCTAGTATTTATATTATGTATGTCGCTATTTTTAGGGGCCACGCAGACCACGCATAACTTTTTATAGAGTAGTCCGATTTCGATAATCCTTTTTTTTATTGGAAAGGGTGAAGGTGGTGCCATTTAAATTTACAAAAAAAAACAATCTGAAGGGTAGGAAAACAGGGGATTATTGATAACAATCAATAATCCCCTGTCCCACTCACTGATTGTAATGTTTGAAAACGCATAACTTTTACAGAGTAGTCCGATTTTGTTACTTAATTATTTTTTATTTGATACCTCGATGTGTCATCAAACGAAATTAGACGAAATTTTAACTAGATGTCACCACTAGAAGAATTTAAAGTCGGTTTATCGTTTTTTAAAACACGCCAAATTATGACAGTTGGGTAACTCAATTGATCTTACAAGTTCCTTCATAATTATGCTACCCTAGTATTAGCATATCATATCATATACCATAGCATAGCATATCATAGCATATCTAGTGCTGGAAAACGGTATTAGGACAGCACTATTTTGGTGGCAGGGTTTAGTCGCCTACGATCGCTTACGATTTGTAGTTGAGTGCAAAGCAAAGGAAAATCAAAGGAAGAATATACCATTTAGAACCATTTGAGTCATGGTTGTCTAGACGAAGTCTCACTTTTGTTTTTTTACGAATTATTCTGGTTTTTGGGAAGAAAATCTTAAATTCAACAGTTAATTGTGACCGGTTTAAGCTAAATGTAAACAGTTTTTAATTCTTATTAACGTAGGCAATCGAAATAAACATGCCCTAGCTATTTTTAACCATCGATATTTTTCTTTCAAAGATTTCAGAAAACCGTTTTTGGACGCCATTATAAAATAAACAGAAGATGTCTTTGTTCCAGCCTTATTGAAAAGATTTATGGTTATTATTCTTTCTTTTGAGGTATCGTTTACGAGGATAGCTTGCAAGTCATTGAAATTTGGCCTAACGAACCAAAATGAGAGAGAAAATTTCAATTTGTAGGCTGACAAAGTAAACAAAACTTTGGTTTGATTTCACTTAAGTAATTCACAAAGAAAATTATAATCAAATAATAGAAATAAATTAGAACTTCTATTTACAACAGAAACAATTGAACTAACTGCAGACTGTTGCAAACAATCCACAGGTAGCTCAACTGTACAATACCAGTCGAAAGCGTCCCTAAGACGCTGGCTGCATTGCCCCGCTGTATGGCAATGCTGATGCGCTGCGTCAGATACTCACCAGCTCTCGGGTCACGCGTCGATTCGATCAGACGCTCAGATAATTATTTAAAAACCCGAAGAGCCTCGGTACCCCACGGACCTAGGGTCTTGACTCCAAGGGGAGCAAATGTGTAGGCTCTGTCGAGACCTGCATATTTGCGCCTCATGAGATCCTCGGCCAAATCTGCCGCCACACCCGCCCTTATTTTTAACCCCCGAAACAAAAAGAGAGGGATGTTATAAGTTTAACGTGTCTGTCTGTGTATCTGTCTGTAGTATCGTAGCTCCTAAACGGATGAACCGATTTTCGTTAAGTTTTTTTTATGTAAAAATAATTTTATCTCGAGTTTTCTTAGCCATGTTTCTAGAAAATCTGTCGGGGGGTTTTAACATTTTTATTATTTCTTTTTGATGTTCAAAATGATTGCCGTGGTTCCTAAAACCGACACGGGTGCGTCTAAAGATTACTTACTATGTTAGATTTCTTTTTATATTTCATCATATAAATAAATATATATATAGATAGATAGATAATACTTTATTCATCACCATAGAAAACTAATTTTACAAAGAAACATGTAGAGAACAGCAATGGAACTGGCGGCCTTATCGCTTAAAGCGATTTCTTCCAGGCAATCAAAACGATGGATGGAACGATAAATCACTCCTCAACTTTAAAAAACTGCTTCATCAACATTATCTATCCTTGCAAGGTTAACTTTATTTTTATGTAAGTTTATTATATTGTTTTTAGTGTAAGTACTATTTTCTTTTTTTCGGGTTCCACCGTCTATTTTGTTCTTACATGTCCAGTCCATCCCAAGGTTGCCTGGAAGAGATCGCTCACAGTGATAAGGCTGCCTTTGTACTTCGTCTACTCGTAGCATTTATTTCTGTATTGTTCTGTCTTTGTGTGGTACAATTTAGTATTATCTATCTATCTATTTCTCAGAACCGCTACCCTAGGCAGGTACATATCGTACCCCAACCGAAAGACAGGCCACAACCCATGTATTCTCTTTTCTCAGATATCGCCTGCATCTAATCGCGGTAGCCACTGCCGTTCCCAGAATCATAATTATACGAGCGGGGCCGCGGGCGGCGACCAAACGAGAATATTATGACTTTCACCACTGTGGTTGTTTGTATGGTTGAGACGGGATGGTGTTACAACCATTAACTATATTAGAATACTATGACTAAGATATGAACCATGTTTGCAAATATATTTAACTTGAAGAAGCATATACAGGGTTACTGGTGACACTGACACTGCATTCACGGTAGGTTGTGCCTAGCCTCACAAACTTGTTCGTGACGACTTAAAGGTCTTAAAATTTTATCTAAATTACCTCCCATACAAAATAATGTCCTTAACCCAATACATTACTAGACTGATCTTAACAGAACCTGCACTTCACGCAGTGTAAGAGAATTACCAATAACCCTGTATAGAAGAGACAAGAAGACAAGACTTGAATCAAAAAGCTTAGGACAAAACCTCATCCGGTTCCGTTCGAATAAAAAAAATACCTAATTATAACTTACTAATAAATAATTATAATAAAAACTAACCAGAGCGTTCTTTATCACTTCTATATACATCTGATAAACTGCGCTCACTACAGCTTCCCTAAACCTCAACCTCAACAGTCTATATTGGTCCACTGCTGGACGCAGGCCTCCCCCTGATAAGCGCCTTATTGACTTTTATCACGTGGGCCCGTAATCCCCACGCTGGGCATGCGGGTTGGGGATCGCCATTCGGTGGTAGAATTGTTCTACACGACACCCGCGGGAAGAGTTAGGGTGGTGCAAATTCTAAGCCGGCACCACACAGCTAAGGCTTTGACATGCTCTATATTTTCGCTAGATACTCTCCCGTTTATATGTCCCCAAGATTTCCCTTGACAATTAGTATTATTTTATCCTGAAAATAGGTATCTGCAGATTATGTAGTCTACGCCAAAAATCGGTAAACAGAAGAGACTCCAAAACCTCAGTAGGTAACGTGGTATTAAAATAAAACTCTCAGTTAATAATACCAAAATCCATCCCAAAACATTAAAAATACCTCGGAAGCTGCGCAAGACCTCAGTCCATAGATTAATTCGATAAATGCACGTTGTAACCCACAATTATGACTTATCGAGTGGCTCCATCTATCGGGGGTTTTTTGTTGGATTAGATTTTTTGGATTTATTGGGTTGGGCTTTATTTATACGCATGAAAACCAATTTTCAGTAGCTTCTTTCAGGCTAGGTGAGGTAACTATTAAGAAATATTTCCCCAGTACAAAGTGGTCAATTTCCTCAACACTAATAAACTTAGGTTCAGTCAACGTCAAAACTAAGTGCTTAGGAGGGCACCCTAACACCTAGATATGCTTGAGTTTCTCTCGTTAATATTCAAGATAGAAGAAAAAACAACTGAACTCAACAAAATTTGAATTACATAAAATTCAACATTATTTCTTTGGTTCCTAATGCGTGAAAACACTATAACGAAAAAAATACGATTTTAAGAATCGTGAAAATGATCTGTTTCACACTTGAATCGCTCGAGATCTAAAGAACCCTGCGGTCTATTTATTTGTATTTATTTATTTACCATTTATAACATACAAGGCATGTCAGAAATTGGACAATTTGCAAAGAAAAAACATAATTCACTAAACAAAATTAAGAAGTCCTAAATAAAATAATAATAATTTCCAAATCATAAAATTCAATGTCATATTTAAGTATTATTGCAAGGGATTGAAATAAATTAGTACTAATAAATTCACTATCTATTGAAATGATTTATGTTTTGATTCGTAAGTAAAAAATTACAAATTAATACAGCCAGATTTTTATTATTTCTTAGTCTTGAAATATTTTATTTTATTATTGTATATTCGCACACGTGGCTGTAAACGTTAGTAATATGTAGTAGTGTAAATATTATGGTGATACGGTAGTGTGATGACCGGTTGGTAACTTAAACAACTTAAGTCAACTTTCGTCTTGTTACAGTTTATGTTACAAAATCACCAAGAGTATCATATCACATAGGTTAAATAAGTAGTATAAATAAGTTATATACATAACTATATGTAATATCATATCACATAGGTTAAGTAACTAGTAATAATTAGTATAAATAAGTTGCAAAACTAGCAAACTTTATAAGCTTTGTTTTTTAGAAGGTTCTTATAATGTTGTTTTCATAATGCACTGAGTTAGAACACTGCATGTGAACGTTTAGTATTTTATAATTTGAAAAAAAAAAATAGTATAGAAAATTTATATACGTCAAAGATTTATGTATACTCAGTATAACTTTGATTTGAGGCTATATTTTAGATTTAGTGATAGTCAACTTATGACAAACTAATAAAATGTATCTAAATTCTTCATTGGCTGTAGGTAAGACAGTAAGTTTTTCTCTAAAAGCTGTGGATTTTGTTATTGAATAAATAAATAAATAAAAGAGTTTTACCTCTTGACTGCTCGAAATGTCTTATATTACAAGTTGATAGATAGTGTCTTACCCTAACGCGTCTGAGACGAAATTCTTGTTGAAGTCGGTAAATCAAAATGATTCACTTGGTTTCTGAGGCTTAAGGTCAAAAATACACTTTTGGTTCAATACTTTCATGGTGTTTTTGGAACATAAATTGTAATAAAAATAGAAGAATTAAATAAAAGAAAGTCACGAAAAAATGTGCCTCTGTTAGACATTATTTTATGCACTTACTTAACTTGGAAAGATACATAGAATTTTTATTAGGTACACACACACACAGTACAGGAAATGTTTTAAAAGAGCAATAACATAACAGTATTTAAGGTACATATTATATTAGGTAAGTAAGCAATTATAAATTTAAAACATAAATATTATTATTCTTAATTAAATTATAAGAATTATCAACTAAATTTAATTTAATAAGTACTTTCTTAGTGCCTAGTTACCTTTTTTTGATATTCACAGATACCATTTTATTGAAAAATGATTAAAATTTACAATTACAGTAAATTACAAATCGAAGAAACATGGAAAAAAAATGATTAAACATAAATATGATTAATCAAAACGATAGGTACCTATTCCTTTGCAACACTTTATTATATTTCGATAGGTTTTTAAAAGTCGCTAAAAGTTATTATTTATTATACAGTAGCTGGTATGTAATTACAAATTTTGAAAATTATTATAATCGTGACTCGAGAAAAATGCCGTGTAAGTACTGTACGGTTGGCAAAATCATTCCAAAATTTTCACAAAAATTTTTGTCTACAAAAATTTACTCAATCAGATACACACTGATAGCGATTATTTACCATATTTTAATTTTTTAATCCATGGATATACATGGAAAATAAAAAAACTCGCTTATTTATTAATTATGTGTTGGTACAGTAAATTTGATTATGAAATGGATAGCTGTACAAAATTAAATGAATACAAAATCGAAGTGTACTACAGTGCAAACGACAATTTAATACAAGCCAGCATAATTTTCTTACGTTATTTTATTTAGTAGTTTTTTTTTTCAGTCAGTACTTTCAAAATTCAAGCCCGCGGCGAAATCCGAACGTGAGTTTAAAACATCTCCGCTTTGATACAGATCTTTATTTTTACTATTTTTTGTTCCAAGTTCAAACTTTTGGAGGGAACGGTGGTTCATTCGAAATTCAAGAAGTTTTGAATTATTCAAAGCAAAAAACCCTGATTGCTACAATGATTGATCACACCAAGGTTCTTTTTGAAATTGTTTATCAGTTTTCATGCTGGCTGTACCATTTTGCAAAGATTTCTTTAACGTACTATAAATTTCCTGTTACTCATCTAGCGCTGAAAACACAAGCCCCACGCTGGGAATGCTGGTTGGGGATTGTAATTCGGTGGTAAAATTGTTCTACACGAGGCGCTGCAGCCCGGTGGATATTTTGACATGGCATCACATTGTGAGATTCTTTCCTCTCTACGAAATATAATCCTGTAAATAGGGGTTTTATCTTTTTGTAAACAACCTCCTTTATTGTTGACAACAACCTTTATAATTACAATCGCTCTAAGCAATCCTTATTCTTTTTATTTTTTTATTTCTTGTTTTGATTATTGTGTTGTTGTGTTTCAATTTGACTAATATTTTATGTATTCTGTAAGATTTATAAGGTAGCCTTAAAGTTTATTATAGCTATGTATATCTATACTATAATATTATAAAGAGGAAAGATTTGATTGTTTGTTTGTTTGTATTGAATAGGCTCCAAAAGTACTAGACTGATTTGAAAAATTCTTTTACCATTAGAAGCCACATTATTCCTAATGAACATAGGCTACTTTTTTTACCGCGGGAAAATGCTTAATTCCTACGGGAAAACGGGTAAAAGGACAACGGGTTTACTTTACAGTTAACTCAGGACAAACTCAACATAAAGGTATATACATTTAATAAAGTTACATACATATGGGCTATAAAACTTAATACTTTAAGGTTTTCATGTCTCGTTCCTTCCGTGCTAGTTATAAAACTGTATTACGGCAATCTATTTTTTATATTTTGACAGATTGATTTTGAAATGTCAAATGAATGTTAAGCGATCAAAACCAAACGATTAGTTCTGCGAAACACCTACACGAAAGGCTGCATGCATAATATTGCAATAACGAGGCATATGGCTTCATGCAAAAACTTGTGTGGGGGCAAAATAACTAGGTACCTACGTGTTCGCTTTGGGCAATGTTACAGAGTTTTAAGATCTATGCAGTTTTTGGCTATCTAAACCTGTCACTAACATTTGAATTGGATGATCACTTTTTTTATTAATCTTTGAAGACGTAAAACGGGGTTTTCCCAAAAAATAACGAATATGTGAATATCTCAAAAATGGTTCACTTTTGCACAATACAATTTGGGGTCAAAATAGTTGCAAATGGCCCCCTAAAAGGATCTGGCCTAATTTCCAATAACCCTGTATTGTACCATCCTATTATAGTAATATTTAAAGGAATAAATAATCGACTTAGTCGAAGTATCTAAGTATAGTTTAATCACACACAAGGTAACAAAAAAAATTAGGGTGTTTGTACAACAGAGAAATCATTGAGAGCGCGTTTATGTCTTTTGTAAGTACAAACAAGAACAAAATTAAAAAGTTTAAAAATCCCTTACAAAATTTCATGAAACATAGCTAAGAACACTCAGAATAAAATTATCTATGACACAAAAAAAACTAAACGAAAATCGGTTAATCCGTTTGGGAGCTACGATACCACAGACATATACACACAGACAGACACGTTAAACTTATACTGTTAAGAACCACTCACTTTATTAATTTTCCGGGATTGAAGAATAGGTTGGAAGACACTGTTAATGGAAGAACAGAAAAATAATCTATAATGCGTATCCGCAGTTTTTCCGAGAATGTTCGCGAGCGCCATCTTCTTTTTGGTTCTTCCCCTTGTCATGCTCACAGAAAAGTCACAGAACAATACTACTTGGTCATGCTATTCTCGATAGTGTTGCCATAATCGCACATACAGATATTTGCATCGAATTATTTATATTGGTGAAGGTTTTATAAAAATCACGTCAAATGCTTTGGAAAATGAGCTCAATTTCCTGCAAGGAATAACACACCTCTCTTTTTGCGTCGGTGGTTAAAAATGGAGTCAAAACACAAAAATAAGTACCCTCAAGTCAAACTAAGTCCAAAACATGGTATTTACTTATATTTTTTTATACATCAAGCCTTTTTCTACAGTGTCACGATAATAAGGAAAGTACACATATTCCAGTAATTAAAAACCGAGTTCCGTCACGAACATTTTTAATTACTTACCTACATAATAAACTAATAACTTACCTACATATTAATACCTCTTGCAACCTGTAAACTACCGGACGCTATCAATAACGAAAACCTTACTTATTACTTAATATTTCACGTCAAAACTTTATCAAAAATCGCTTAGCAATAAGCTCGAGGCTCTAAATCATGACGGCTCATCCACACATGGAGGTTTATGCATTAAATGTCGAAAATAAAGTCGATCGATACATCGATCAATTAAAACGGGGACTTGGAAAGGTGAAGAGAGGGCTTTAGGCTAAAATTTTGGTTCCATAATAACGACGAATTTGTAAAATCTGCTAGGAATATTATGGTGAATGTCATAAATTGACTAGCTTCCAGTCAATTTGTCATTTTTCTCTCTGTTTCTGAGGGACCCGCTGCGTTGAGACTAGTTTAGCCTATTTTCCATGATTCGACTTTAGTGTTAACATCCAACCATGATAGTTAAAAGTTTTATCTTCTAATTTTGATGATGATGATAATTATTATCTGTACTTAACTCACTTTTTATAGGAACCTAGTTGTGGTCACGCTACGAAATCTAGCATGTTGATTACAGACTTTGTCTGGTAGAGATCGCTCTTGAGCGATAAGACCGCCAATTGTAACATATTCTGTAAATTTTGTTATTGTTTGTGAATTATCTTAATAAGTGTGCAATAAAGAATTCCTATCTATTTTCTATTAATGTAAAAAATTTCGTCCACTTTTCGCTTTACCTACTTGTTTTACCATTTACTACTATCATTTACATTTGCCAAACCACAACTTGTATTTCAAGATTTTGAGAGAAAGTTTCTTATATATTTTTTTTAATAATTTTGTGAACCAGAATATTCACCTGTGTCATAGTGATAATAATGTCAGACCTCAGACAAATAGTTGTGTAATTATTTTTAGTTATCCATTTTGCAATAAACTATTATTTTAAATAGCATTCCTACTCCACAGATTTCATGATCCTCGATTCATCACCGATCAATCAGTAACTGCCAGGCCATAAATCCATATTTCCCAATAAATATAACAACTATGTTATTATAAAACATAATCTATGCCCTGTAATTAACCGTATCTATTGATCGCGTTTCTAGATCCTTGTTGTTTTCATTGATTTTTCTGATATTTTGATTGATCCGACGATCTTTGATGACTTTGCTAGAGGCAATGAATCGAATTTTTAGTCAGTTTTATTTTTAAACAAAATAGGTATGTCAGTACATACTTACATACTTCAAAAGGACCTTGGAACATACCAAAAAAAGTTAAAAAGATATGCCTTTAAACTCTTACGTGGGTTGATTAAGGGGTGAACCTAGGGGGTTTTGTTTTCAAACTAGGCCTAGATCTCAGAAGGTACTTATGGGATCCATACGGACAGAAAACACGATTGCGAAAAAATCTAAGTATTAAAAAAAAAAAAAAAGGTGGTCAATCTTCAGCTATTTTATCGTTATGCGCGTTCGGTTTAGGTGCATTGCCAACGTGTTTCTAATATTTTTTGTAGTTTTTAATATTTTTATAGAATAGGGAATAAAACTAGCGACAAAACAGTTTGCCGCAAACATTGATTAAGGTTTCCGCCGGCCCCCAAATACCTGAGCGGCCGCAAAACAATAACCATGTCGCAGGCAATGTAAATTGATCGACAACCACATAAAGCCTACATAATGTACCATTCGCAGCGAACATGATACGTTACGCCGTGTGCTAAAATCTGTCTCGTTGCGAGAACCTTCTTTCCCCGAACTGACTGCACGAACGTTCGCTGTGTAACACGTTACATTACGATCCGTAACTTCGGTCAATGACCACCTATAACTGTACAAAAGGAAAATCGCATTCACGTCAAAACCTTAGTCTTCCCTTCACAACACATCTGATTATAAAATCAACTATTCATTACGAAAAAGTCTAGAACCGACGTAATTGGTTAACGACCATACAAACGTAGCAATTTCATACGATTTTTACAGATTAATGAATATGTAGGTTTCTTGGGGACTTTTTAATACATATCAGGGGCTGAATACTGCTAGCCAATCGCTTTATTATGACAATGGTATCGTTGGCGATTCGTCTATAGATTAAAAAACTCTAGAGATTTTAATAGTTGTAACCAAGCTCTGTGCCGCAGCGGGTGAAGGTCCGCCTGCGACGCAGGAGGTTGCGCGTTAGATTCCCGCCTCGGGACAAATGTTTGTACGATCTGTAGATATTTGTTCAGGGTGTTCTGGTTGTTTTTCTATGTATAATAAAAAAAACTTCTATCTATGTAGCGTATTTTATTATGTATATCATCATAAATAACACAAGCTCTGCTTAGTTTGGGGCTAGATAATGCTGTGTGAATTGTCCAGCATTATTTATTTATTATTTATTATGTCCATTTTTTTCCAGGCTGGGCCCTATTAACAACAGCGACCGGTATAGCTCTGATCTTCACCGCCAGCGCCTTCTCGAACGTAGCGGACAAGGCAGCAAACTCCGACAAAGTGCAGTTCCAGATGGACGAGGGGAAGAATCTCATCTGTCTAGCTTAGTAAAACATCATCATAAACAACTCAGTCGAAAGACGTCCATTGAACATAGGCCTTGCTTTGTGTGATTTGTCCAGCATTGTTTAATTTATTTATTTATTTTTAACCTTGACAATTTTCTTGACATGCATCACTGCATCTTTAGACTTGGGAGTGCTTTTCACGAAAGAAGTTAGATTTAGATGTTCAGAACATCCTTACTCACCTGACTTCTAAATTTGGTATTTATCCTGTTTTATTTGTGTTGTTTTCTGTTATAAGTTTTGGTTTCCCAATCACGCCCTTTGATCACTATGGTATCTTTATTTACTGTAATATTTTGGATTTTTTTTTAAATTCAGAAAGGTTTACGACACTCAGCATTACGGACATCGGCAGAATTGTGTGTAACTCAGAGCCATTAACAAAGAATTGAATTGAGTCCCGCGGCAAATAATGGAACTAATTTTTTTCACCACTAAATTCATTCGGTCGCACTACCGCACACCGCTGCGTCTAGGGGACTGCTTTCGTAAAAAGCACTCTAGTTTTTCATCAAAACACAAACTAAGCAAAGTGAATGTACCTATTAAGAAATGATTCATAGTTGTTTATTGATGTGGTTACACTACAAATTATGACCGATTTAAAAAGTATTTTAAATGTCCATAAATAGACTTCTATTTTATCAAAAAACTGTAAAAGGTGTGTGTAACCTGTTTAGTTATTAAATTCCTTAGTTTGATAAGTAAATCTGAAGTGTGTTTGGAAATTGTGCTTGTATAATGTAATATGTTAATCAAGAACTTTAAAAAACAAAACAAAAACAAACTCTAGTTTCTTCATCAAAAGTAAAATGCAACAATGTATCATTCTGAAACTACCATTGGTCTTCACCATTAATTTAGTGGAATTAGGGCTCTGGTCTGTATGGATAGGCAGTAGCCTTGCATATTAAAAGAGCTACTCATGTTCATGTGGTAGGTCTCAGGTTGTTAGCTATTGATTTGTAAGTACCTGTGCCTACATACGTGATGAGTTGTCATGTCATTTAGTATTCGTATTTATTTATTTATAACTAGTATATATTTATTTATGATGATGACATCATAATCATCGATCTAGTTATAAGAATATTGACAAGCATCATGATATCATTGTCATGATGATTGCTTGTCAATATTTTTACGATTTTTTTAAATTTTGGTAGATTAATGTTCGGTTTTTGTGCGGATATATAGTTGGGTATTCATTTATTTATGCAAACAATTATGCGTACATATTTATCTTTTTACTGTATAAATTTCTTTTATTAATTTCTTATGTTTTTCAGATCTGATCGTCTGTCGTGATAATAGTGAGTGGCTTATACATAGGGCTGCCATCCGTCCGGGTTTCCCCGGATTTGTCCTAGTTTAGAGAGCTTCCGGGGAGCGTCCGGGCGGGGTTTCATTTGTAGTCCGGGTAAAAAATTTCAAGTCTTGGGCCGCCGCCGGGCGACGCGATATAAATAAAATTTCTAAGTCAACGTAATCAAAAGTTATAGCCGATTTTGTCCGAAAATTTTGAAATTTCCAAGAGAATCACACGCACATAAAACCTATAGGGTACTTCCCGTTGACCTAGAATCATGAAATTGGGCAAGAAGCAAGGTCTTATAGCAAAATATTAGGGAAAAATTCGAAAACGGCACGGACGGATGACCTTTGATACGGACGGAACCCTCGCTGTGCGAGTCTAACTCGCACTTGACATTTATTTATTATACTATGTTTGAAAAAAACCTGTTGACATGTCCGGGTTCTGAGCTCCAAAATCCGGGGTTTTCACGCGTCTTGTCCTGGTTACAGCCCTACTTATACAAGATGTAAAAATTGTTTATGATAAATAAACTAAGCTGAAAGACCCGGAAAATCCAGTTCGATCCGTAGTTTTGTTGCGGAGTAGGTACTTCATAACATGCAGACAATTTGAGATTTTTTTCTAATTGTTCCAAGCATTTTCCTCCGATAATAATTCATAAGTTATTTTTATGTTTCATACTCGTATGTTGTGATGTAGCTAAGTTTTTATTGTGTTTGCCTCTGTATTGTGTGTTGCAGTTGTAAATAAATGTTTCATCTAAGTATCTAGAAATATCCTATCGATCAGGCAACACGGAATAGAACGAATTATTCGCTGCCTCGTTGGTCTAGCATTCGCGAGTTGTACCTATCGCTGATATTGATAATGAGTAACCGGGTTCAAATCCCGGGTCGGGCCAAGATTTGTGTAATTAGGATATTTCTAGCAAGAAAAAATCACAGGAGCAGCCTGGAGTCAGAAGTTGGCGGTGTTACACTCCCGTGGCTCTGAAAGCACGCTAAGCTGTTGGTCCTGCGCCTAACCTCACCCCGGTCGTGTCAGTATGCTATCCCATCGGATTATGAGAGTGACGGAATGAGGAGTGCACCTGTGTTTGCGCGCACACTTGTGCACTATTATATGTCCTGCGCACCTGACTAGTCTTCGTTGAGACTGGCCGACGTGGTCGAAATTCGGCTAGGAGGACATCAGTTCATCAATCATTCTGAGCCCTTTCTTTCTACTAAGCCACTTTATCAAAAGCACAAAAAAATAAAACTTCCTAAACCCCACAATTTAACCCTCAAATCGTAGAAAGACTCGAAAATCGTCCAAAAAATAAAAATCGGATGTTTTGTCGAAATGTGCAGATAATTCGATCTAATTCGACGCCGGAGGCCGCGATTACGGGAATCGAACCCGCGTCGTAACTCAAACCTTGATGTTGATTTATTATTGTTTTGTAGTCCGATTTTTATTATTTACACATTAGAGCCATATAACACTTACCTACCATGATCTCCTAGTACTATCCAATGATCCTATCCATCCACCTTTGTCTGGTAGAAATAGCCCTTGAGTGATAAGACCGCCACTTGCCACTTAGATTTTAAGCTGTTTTGTTGTAATTGTTTGTATCGATAAGAAATTGTGCAATAAACAATTTCTATCTATTTTTCTATCTACCATGCACTTATGTTGGTACCTAACTACCTACTTAGTTTTATGTCAAGAACATTACCAAATATGGCGCAAATTCTGCTAGATAAAATAAAAATAACAATAAACTTTTATCAAAAAATAAGGTAGAGAAAACTGGCTACAAGTCGGATATGAGTCCACTATGCTGGCTGATTTGTAACAATTGAAACGTAGGATGACAGTAATACATGATTCGTTGACCGAAATAAATCACAAACCTGAAATTAAGGGTATTTATATAAAAGTATATATATTTACAACAAAATCAAACGAGGCATAGGTAGAGTCTCGGAGTTATTGTGAAGGGTTGTTGTTATTTGCCACAAAGTAAATTCATCACAAAAAAGCATGTGTAAATTCGCCACAATTCTATACCTATTTATGTAAAATTCCTTTGTTTATTAATTTTGATTATTGTAAGTTCGTCAAATTGCTTTCTGCATAGACGACAGAAAAACCAAACAATAGGTAAGTAAAATAAAATTCGTTTAAAGGTAGAAACGTTATTTATTTTTCAAAATCAGAATTTTATGAATTTAATCTTACTTAAACATAGAAATCACAATTCACAAGTGGCTGATTTGCCCATAACAGGAAATCGACAGCGCGTTTGAGACTTCAAAAGTGTGTTTTGTTTACACAAAAATCTGCCACAAACCAAATCTGACAAAACTCGCTTTAACGACTTTAACTCATTAAAAAGTTGAAGATACTTAGGTATTAGAAAAACTTCGATAAAACTTAAGCGCAAAAAGAGGTGTTTATGTACGACATCACATTAGAAACCTCTAAAATTATCAGTCTTTCTCTACTATCTTACGCATGTATTATACATAAAAACGTTTCTCTTGAATTACTACATCTATTAAAAAAACCGCGTCAAAAAGTTTTACAGATCCAAGCATACAGGGACAGACAGACAGCGGGAGCGACTTTATTTTATACTATGTAGAGATAGTCTCCTATAACTAAATAGAAGTTAGTTTTGTCAAAACAATAAAATGATTAGGTATTTAAATACTTTAGCTAGCTAAACCATTGACTATCCCAACCTAGTCATTACAATAAAGATATTCAAAACTAAGATACTTCACTGAAATCCGTGCGTGCTTCCATAGCGTGACTGGAAGCAATTACTCGCCCTACCTCAGCTATTTGTTCTTATTTTTTGTCCCTCTTACTCTTTTGTCTTTATTTTGCGGTAAGGGTGAGTAGTGCAAATGGCTTCGTGTTTTCCAATCCACCATTTTGTTTTTTGATGTTGAACAAGTGAAATGTAAAAGTATTAAGTGACTTTACGTAGTAAGTACTTTTGCAAAATGTAGAGCACGGCATTTGTAGGGTTAAATTGTTTTTGGATTGTCTATTTTTATAGGTGTTTTCATTGATTGAATACCCAAGTGTACACTTAGAAATAAAATAAAAAAATCAGTTAAAATTATTAACATTAGAAGCTTTTATAGGAGCGGAAAAGAGAGGTCTTTGTCCAGCAGTGGGACAGCAATGGCTAAAAATAATTGTATAAAAAGTATTTAAGACAAAGAAGTCACAATCTCAGTCCAAATAAAAAGCTCACCTATTCACCAGTAGGATATAATTTTAGGGTTACGCAAGATATTAATAACTTTAATTAAATACTACTGTGCCTGCGTAATAATAGCACCTAGCTACGGAACCTGTAATTAAATATAGATTTGGTATTCAGTAGAAAGTTAGTCAAAGTAGAATCAAAAAGATTTTGCTTATGTATTGTAGTTAGACACCGATTGTTAAAGTTTTTATGACAAGTGCAAAAAGGCCATGAAGAAATGGATTTTAGCGTTGGTACTTATAAATTAAGGCTTTTTCCGGTAGAATCTAGGAGGAAAAATTTTATTTTCATATATTTTTTTTATTACCTCAATAAAGAAGGAAATAAATAGGCTGTCGAAAACACTTTTCAGATAAAATATTTGTAAGTCCTTTGATGAATTATGGTTAAAATTTTGGGTCCACAACATAGGTTGATAATGATCTGATCATAAATCAATGCCTACTGAAAATAACGAATTTCTTGTTAGATACTATTGTTCAAAAAGCAAGTCCAGGAGGTCAGTATAATTGAAAAAGAAAAAAATACCTAAACCCAAAAAAATACAGCGCTATAAGAAGTTGATGATAATAGGGCCTATTTTCAGGCGATCACTGTATTTTGTGATACAACCTAATGATTTCCTTCTTGCCGAATTTCGGCCAATCTCAACGGAGACTAGCTAAAGCTATGCGCGCAGGACATACCTATTATAGTGCACAAGTGTGTGCGCAAACACGGTTATACTCTCTATTCCCTCACTCTCATAATCCAGCGGGACGCCCACACGACCCGGGAGTGGTTAGGCGCAGGACCAACGGCTTAGAGTGCTTTGCGAGGCACGGGTGTGTGACACCGCCAACTTCCTAACTTCAGGGCCGCGATCACGGTGTGGTAAGACACGGCATTACGGCTCAAACGTTAGCAATTGAAATGTTAGGGTGCGCGTTCACAGGCAGGCATCAGACAATCCGCTGAAAAGTGCTTCTACTGATCGGCAATCCGAATCCATTCGCATTACATGGAACAGTCGCCTTCAAGAATCCTCGCCGGCATTGCCGACAGTCCGCTCCGTGCGGTAAGGAGCTTTTATGTCAAACCATTGATGGGGCTAGTGCGGATTGTCCGATGCCGGCCTGTGAACGCGCACCTAAACGTTTCAACTGCTAACGTTTGAGCCGTAATGCCGTGCCTTACCACATCGTGATTGCGACCCTGAAGTTAGGAAGTTGGCGGTGTCACATACCCGTGCCTCGCAAAGCACGCTCCTGGCCGGCATCGGACAATCCGCTGACAAGTGCGTCCACTGATCGATTAACAATAAATAAAATATACCTATATACCGCGTCTTATTTAGTACCATTCGTTTTTGTTTTGTGTAGTAGTTTTTAAGGAAAATATCTTTTTTTTTTTTCTTACTACTGTCACAGATATTATAATACTATACCTACTGTGATTTTTTCTTACTAGAAAAATCCCACTTTTGGCTGCCTCGTTGGCATAGCGGTGACTTGTTCAACCACTGATATTGAAGTCCCGGGGACATACCTATATGGAATATAAGGACCATAATTACTCACCAGAGATTAGCTAACCATGTAACTTAATTATCTATATTGGAAGGTAGGTAGGCAAGGTAGTGATTCACATATGTATAATGAAATACCGACAGTCCGTCTGTCTGTAATTGTGGTCCGATAGGATGATTACAGCCTGGAGTAGGGTTACCACGGGTGGGTTAGGGTGACTGTGATATTGGAAAAAGTGGGAAAGTTGTTCGAAATTTATTTTTGACTGAAACTCACTATTTTGGAGTGGCTCTACCGAAGAAAATCAAGATTATACTGGTTTTTGCGTGCGAATTCACACGCGTTGCTTCTATGAAAACGTTCAAAGGTTATTTATATCTCATGGGAACTGATTTATGGCATAACAAGTATCCAATGTGTAATTCTAGGTCTAGACCAACAGTCCGATCCGTTCGGTAGTTTTGGTGTGTTAACAAACTTAAATCACTTGTGCGATGTGATCAATTCGAAAAGAAACGCACTGATTAACATACTTACTGCAGATACACAATATATAAATAAATAAATAGCTCAATAAATAAATAAAAAAGATAATCTTATGTGACAAAATAAAATTATTACAGAGACATTTAAAAAAGCTTATAATAGGTTTAACAAACTGGGTAACGTAATTTTTGGAAATCCTTTCTTAAACGTAATAATTAGATAAAATAGGTGGCGGCGCTAGAGGAGGCAGCGCCTTAAATTATTAATGTATGATGTCATATTCTGGAACTATATTTGTAAAATAACAGGGGGAGCGCAGCTGCCTATATTACAGACTTTTTTGTCTAGTTAGGCAACTGAGGCTACATAACAGTTTGAAAAAGAATTTTACTATGTACTAAACTTATTTCATAATGTCTGACAAATTTAGTTATGTTATTTTTTGAAATTATTTTTACACTAATCACACTATCACACTAATATTATAAATGCGAAAGTTTGGATGGGTGGATGGATAGATGGATGGATGTTTGTTACCTCTTCCCGCCAAAACCACTGAACGGATCGGGCTGAAATTTTGCACAAAGGTAATTCTAATCCTAGAATCAAACATAGGCTACTTTTTATCTCGTAAATCAGTTCCCATGGGATATAAATCACCTTTAAACGTTTCCATAGACACAACGCGTGCGAAGCCGCGGGTATAAACTAGTTTTGCAATAAATTTATTATTTATTATTATTATAATGGAATGTGTACGAAACGCAAACGGACGACTTCGTATATTTAGAGTGACTAAGTTGTATGATGTTCGCAAATGTAATATTACGTTATCCAATCTATTGTCTGAAGAAGCCCGCAATATCACAACCTTGCTTTAAATTATTTCTGGGGAGATTAGTTTTAAGTTTTCGCTTGTAAATATATATAAATTAGGCTATTATAGGCTTATAAATTACGACAAAACCTTCTGTGTGAAGTAAAAAAATAATAAAAACACACCTCCTTACTGTCTGTGATTAAAAATAAGAAATGTTCTTAATAAAATTCTTCTAAATTATAAATTAGGCAACCTACGAAATGCCATTCGTAATGTAAAGTGTTATGAGGTGCTCTCCTCTCAGACTCTGGTAGATCTCATATTAGCAGGTTTTGAGCTGTAATTATATCAAAGGGCAAATTATTTTCAAGTGCGGATATTACTTGGGTAAGACTATAGATAAGTATCAGAGTGAGATAGGTAAGTTGAAGATTATGTGCGTTGTAAGAAGACGTGGGCCTGATTTTTCGATCTCCAATTTTTTTATTGCACATTGAAAAATCAGGCCAAAATCAGGCATGACAGCAGTTAAGAAAATTTCTTATTACGTCAATTGACATTTTTTTATTGCTTTCAAATAGCTTAGGCACCTATAGTTTTTCGCGTTCTAATATTAGGTATTCACGATTGAAAATTCTAGACATACTCTGAATACTCCAAAGTGGTGGTGACCCTACAAATAAAAATAACGTTTGTTACAAAATTCGCAAAACCGCCCTATGCACAATTACTACGTCCTGATGTGTGGTTAAATAATAAATAAGAATGTATGGAATTGTTCTTTTTCTTTTACTTTCTTTCAATTTTTTTTTACTTCGATTTCTAACTTTTTTATTTTACTTCGACCAAATAAAATTTCGTTGTTAGTTATTTTTGAGAGGATAATTTTTATTTAAGTATTTATAACCTTGGCTCGTGCTCACGGTTTTGCTCATGTTATGTCTTGTTTTTGGAATAAAAAGTAAGTATGTACATATCAGACGTGACGACAAAATCACTCCCTGTCTTCAAAAACTGCTTCATCAGCATAATTTATCCTTGTAAAAAGTTAGACAACTTTATTTTATGTTTATATAAGTTTATTCTAATGTTTGTAGGTTATGTAGGCTTTCTACATAATTGCGGAGATTAGCATCTGCATCGAAATTTTACCACTTTATAATTAAGTAACTATTTAAAACCTACTAATCCTATCCTACTAATATTATAAAGCCGTAAGTTTGCGAAATCTGAATTTTTGTTACCTAGGATCTCCAAAACTACTGAACAAATCAAGATGAAATTCGGCGCACGTTTAGAACAAAGCCTAACTTCGATAATAGTCTACTTATTATACCGAAAATACAAGTGCGAAACTTTTAGAATTTCATAAAATTCTAAAAGAAAATTACAATAAAATAATAGAAATAAATTAGAACTAGTATTTACAATTGAGCTAACTGCAGACTGTTGCAAGCAATCTACAGGTAGCTCAACTGATCCATATCGATACCAGTCGTCACGTCCCCGCTACGCTGGCTGTATTGCCCCGCTGTATGGCAATGCTGATGCGCTGCGCCAGATATTGACCAGCTCTCGGGTCACGCGTCGCTTCGACCAGACGCTCAGTTAAGTTTTTAAAAAACTCGAAGACCTCGGTACCCCACGGACCTAGGGTATTGACTCCAAGGGGAGCAATTGTGTAAGCTAAAATTCTTCATTCTTCAAATAAATAATAATAGTACTAATAAATAATGCTGGACAATCCATGGAGCGTTATTTACGCCCAAGTTAAGCAGAGCTTGTGCTTGGGTACTAGATGAAATACCTACTTAATACAATACAATACATTACATAGCATATTGATTATAAATAATGGTTTGACTTTTCGAACCAATGATATTTTACCTAGAATAGGTAGGTACTTATTTTCTCAAAAATAAATCTTAGAAACTCAGAAACCATAAATAATTCATCCATCTTTTTCCTTTTCCTTTCGCTTGCGTGCGCCAATCGCGTGCGTTCCCGCCTTCGGGCCGGTCACGATTCGACAGATTCCATATTTGAATTTATATTCTAATGTTTTGTTCGTTTTTCGAATTGTTTTATGTATTGTGGTTGGCGTGACGTCATGGGATGACAAAGAGGGTTATTTTGAAATAGGGTGAAACGGGGTAAAAAGGGTCAAGTGGGGTCACTTAGATTTTACGGGATGAGGCATTCTTCAAAAAAGAAAAATCCCTATTAACCTTTGAACCTAAGCTGAAGAACTGAAGAGCTGTTGAACTCTATAGATGGTGAGGCTCTTTCGCAGAAGAACAGAGGTTTCCATTGGGATGTCATGTCCAGTCCAACCAAAAATCTAGTAATCTATAGAAACGCCTACGATATGGTTGGCTGGCATTCTATTTTAAATATAAAGTTAGAGATTATTAATTATTTGCATGTCATCTTAGCGTTAGTAAAATTTTAATATTGTACTTATAAAGCTTGGGCGCTAGCCATAAAGAAACTAAAAATAAGTAACCTTAAGTAATCTCATTGTAAATAAACAGTTTAAATTTTTAATGAGAATAAATAAGACCGCCAATTCTCGCTTAGTTTTTAAGGCGTCTTGTTGTAAATAGTTTCTTTAAGATTTAAGTGAGCAATGAAGTATTTTTTATTCTGTTCTATTCTGTTTTATTATATTCTGTTCTAGTCTATTCTATTGTACTGTCCAATGATCCAATAAATGCATAGTTGTTTGGTGCAGATCGCTTTTGAGCGATAAGTTCGCCAATTTTCGCTTAGTTTTGAAGTCATCTTGACAACAATACAGAAAGCTATGCGAAACTTAAACGCTTAAATCTAAAAGAAACTATTTACAAAAAAGTTTATTTCAGATTTAGGTGTGCAATAAATAATTAATCATCACACCAAAAATAAATAGGTCAGCAGGGACTTGGCTCGGTTGGTGGGACATCATCATCATCATCAACCTATTCAAGTCCACGGCTGGACAATTGGACATAGGCCTAATGAGCACCCTAGCGCCCTGTCTTCAGCTTGCCGCATCCAGCATCTGCCTGCAGTCTTTCGCAGATCGTCATCCCACCTGGACGGAGGGCGTCCACTACGTTTGCCTAGTCGCGGTCGCCACTAAAGAACACGTTTACCCCAGCGGTTGCCGGTCCTTCGCGAGATATGGCCTGCCCACTGCCACTTCAGCTTGCTAATAGGTACTTTGAGCTATGTCGATAACTTTGGTTCGATATGTGGAACACAAGATTCAAATTAATTATTTTCGTAATTTGAATATTTTTTTAAGCTAGGTATTTCACCAAAAAGTCTCTAGTGGTTTTGTATAAGTAGATTAATTGACTTGTTACCTCATACAAGTCACTTTATCTACTATGTAAGTACCCCATATTTTCTGTAACTAGCCCCTGACAGAATTGTTCTAGCAACTTAAGTAATACCTAAAAGAAACAAAGTGTACTCAACAATACAACACCGATTTATAAATCAAGAAAGTAAAAACACAATGATGATGAATGACGGACTCAGCCGCCCGAGGAAATATCCACAGACGAGAAGAATGGACAACGCGTTCTGGGGGTCTACTCGGGAGACAAAAATCTAAATTTCTGATTAGCTTTGAAGGAAAACCTTCTTTACCAATGTCACTTAGATAAGATAGAATTAGCATTTGCACGAAAACTAACTATGAACTTCTTTATAAACTTTCGTTTTTATGAGTACTTACGGGTTCAGAGTACCTAGTCAGCGATCCGTTAACATTATCTTTACATGATTTCAGCTTGCCTCACATTTTAAACATGATTGTCTTTGTTATTTGTGTCATTTTTCCCCCCTACGACATCCAAGAGAGAACAGCTATATGGCGTGATTTTTCCTGCTTTAGCATTCCTTACTTGACTGAGTGTTGGCTATTATACATATTTGTATGACCTGATAACTTTAACAATATAAACAAAAATACCTACCTACTAATAATAGGTGCATAGTATCATTATTTGATTTACCTAAATAAAACTTGCAATTGCTGAGCAGAGTTTGTTCAGAAGATTACAAAACTCACGCCTTTTCCATAAATACGAGCAATACCTAGATCCGTCTTGCTACTGACACACAAAAGGGATTTAACGTATCCACAAGATGAGGGAAGGTAAAGATAAACCATTTTAAAAATGCACGCCGGGTGTAGTGCCGTTTTGTAGAGGGAGCATGCATGTTTAGATTAATTATATAAGAATAAATACATGTTTATTTGTAACCTAAGACACAATATTTTGTAGAAGATATGCATTTAGTTTGTAAATAATTCTGGACAATTCACACAGCATCACAGAATGGTTTATCTCTACGTCTGCTTGTCCTGGAGGTTAACCATAGTGTGAGCGCGATATCCTTCTTTTTTCTCGTCCGGCCCATTCCTCTATAATCATTTTACATTTCTTTGATTGATTTATACACAGGGTTCAAGAATGCCCATTTTCCCCCGAATACAGAAATTTGAACCTTAACTTGTTTTAGTGCTTTAGAAATGTCTAAAATTCTTTGATTGATTGAAGGGATCGTAAGGATTAAAATAAGATTTGGAGCAATTTTCTTTTTAAATGTTCGGCGGTTATAGAAAATTGGTTGTGATTAGGTAAGGAATTATTTTTCAAAGTGTTTTGGGAAGTTTTTAAGAGTTAAAAAAACACCTGCAAAGGGGTAAAGGAATTAGGTAACAAGAATTCAGGGTAAAAAATGTAAAAATAGACATAATGTATTTATAAGATATATGTAGGTAGGTATACCTAGATAAAAATAGTTCATTATATTAGTTCTAAAAGTAACAAAAATACAATAGATTTCTTAGTTAAACTCGGTCCGAGGTATCTACCTCTGTTGTATCATATACCAATAGAAGTTGAGAAATAATAACAATAATTATAATAAAAATTATAACAAGAATTAGAAGAAAGAATTAAAATAACAATCAGTATAATAAAGCTTACGCTTCTTTTGTCGGCTTAAAAAAGTGCTAAATAGCCTTTTGTCAGGCAACAAGGTGCCTGCCTTCAATAGCTGGGTTATGTCACTGTACTACTCAATGGTTTTTTACAGGAGTTCCAACATGTCGGCATATTCAACAGTAGTCTAAGTCATGTTTGGGGTAGAAACCCTTGGTCCTTGGGGTCCTGGGGCACACGCAATTTATAAAGATCTTACCAAACTTCTTATAGAGTCCACAGGTGATCGGAATGCTGGCTTCTATTTCGGTCAACGAATTAGCATTGCCATTCAACGTGGCAATGCTGCCATTCTGGGCACTCTGCCTTCTGGTGACGGCTTAGATTTTTATAAGTGTATATTTTAGTTGTAATTGTTTTATTCTGTTACTGTAATTTTTTTACTTGGGGTTAGAATATATGCCTTAGATCATATCTCACTTTAAAATGAAATATGTTTTTTTCTATTTAATTTTTGCTTATATGTTTCTCCATTTTATTTTACTTGTTAATTAATTGATTTTATTATTATGTATAATTTAAAGATCAGTTTTGTGTACTGTATTGTTAATTAATTATAGTTAATAATATATGTAAGGCTAATATATGTATGTATCTAGCGTAGTTAGTACTTTGGTTTAGTTTAGACTGTAAGCTAACTACCTGGTTTGTTAAAATAAATAAACTGCTCACTTGTAGGTACTTTTTACATACTGTGATGGACCCAGACTGTACTCAACTAAAAAAAATAGTAGCACCTAACCGAAATTTGTTAAAGCATGGTTTCAAAGAAATTGTTTTACGATTTACGGGAAATTAGTTTACTTCTATTTATAATATATATTACACCTTACATAAATTGAATATTCAGGGCGTCCCAGAACTATGCCACATGGAGGGAAAGTATATTAAATGTTGAAAATAGAACATTTTACTGAAACAAAACTTCATTTTGATTTTAAAAACAGTTTGGATTGCATTTAAAGATTTTTGAATAATCGCTTGTCTGAACCGGGAATCGAACCCGCCAAATTGTAAAAAAATCACCCGTTATTTTACGATACCGATCAAAAGGGTCAATCGTAAGGAATTTTTCTTACCAGATAACATAGCATCTTAAACTATTAGTTCTACGAACAGTAGACCTCGCGAACACTTCTCTCTTTTTTTCAACAATTAGGTAATTTACTTATTTATATTACTAAAGTTATTTATTCATAATCATATTCATATCATTTATTGTGATTTTATGCATACAGGTATTGTTCTTAAGTGTAGGTAGTCTTAGTGGGTACACAATGCATAAAAACCCTGTCAGGGCGCTACAATTATTTTGGGTTCGCTCATGTTAGATTGACAACTTTGATAGAGTACTTCATATTTATGGAATAAGATAGTTTAGGAATGTCATTTTTAAAATTAGTAGTTAATCTAAAAGGCAAGAATAAGTAATTAATTGAATTGAATAAGGTTTAGTCAGGTTTTCAATTTAATAGAACGATCGCAAATTAATGTCAGATTTGGGATAGTCAAATTTTATCAATTTAATCTATGTCTAGATAGGTATTTAAAACGGAATATTTAGGTACCTACCTAGGTGCCTACCATGTTTTTCGGCGGTGATTCGCTTGCAAATCGCCATGCCAGTGTGAAAGCATCTTATCACGAAGCAAAACAATAAGTACCTAATAGTAATTTTACATTTATAATTTCAGGATAATGAATACTTAGGCTCTCCTTTTACTTTGCCGTGCTCTTTATCTATCTACTAGCTGCATTCTTACTACCCGTTGTCCTATTACCCGTTTTTCCGTAGGAATGAAGCATTTTCCCACGATAAAAAGTAGCCTATGTTCAGCAGGAATAATGTGGGCTTCTATGGTAAAAGAATTTTTCAAATCGGGCCGGTTTCGGAGCCTATTCAATACAAACAAACAATCAAATGTTTCCTCTTTATAATATTAGTACAGACAACATTTAAGATACTTTCCCTCCATGTGGCATAGTCGTGGGACGCCCTGTACAATATAAATTGAAAAATTAAACTTGGATTAAATATGGTAAAACTTATGATTAGAGTTTACTTTTCCCGCTTTTATAAAGCAATCTTAAGTCCTTCCTCAAAATCTTCCCGCTGGGACTTTTAGGAATTTGGTCCACGAATCTCACTCCTCCTCTAAGGTGTTTCGGATTGGACAACTGTAAATAGAAATAAATAAATAAATAATGTTGGACAATTCACACAGCATTATCTAGCCCCAAGCTAAGCAGAGCTTGTGTTATGGGTACTAGATAACTGATTTACTTAATATAATACACTACATACATATAATTTTTTTATTTGACATAGAAAACATCCAGAACACCCTGAATAAATATCTGCAGATCGTACACACATTTGTCCCGCGGCGGGAATCGAACCCGCAACATCCTGCGTCGCAGGCGGACCTTTGCCCGCCACGCCAGATCGGTCGTCAAAATCATAATCAGAAAGTAGAATCACACTAATATTCCTTCACCTTCAACAGCCTGTATGGTCCACTGCTGGACGCAGGCCTCCCCCTGATAAGCGCCTTATTGGCTTTTATCTCATGGAGGGTAATGCCTATAATAACCACGCAGGGCATGCGGGTTGGGGATCTCAGTTCGGTGGTAGAATTGTTCTGCAGGGTACGATGCTGCCTGCTCCCAGGTGGATATCCCTTAGTCGCCTCTTACGACACCCGCGGGAAGAGTTGGGATGATGCAAATTTGAGGATGTCCTACTAACTGTTTAGCATGTAGAGTAACATTTTTATACAAATAAACAATTTTCAATTCTTTCAATTTCACGGTGGAATCAGGACCCCCAGACATGAAGATATATGACGCGAGGAGAAGGAGGAATTCAGTTTTACATGATGAACTTACCCTTTCAGCCACAAAAGCCTGCAGCTCCTTCTCAGTCACAGAAGTCCCCACAACGTACGCCAGTGGAACTTCGCCCCCCGACGCGTGGGGGATTCCAATCACACCCACGTCTTTGACTGAAGGGTGCGTGAGGAGTAACGCTTCCAGTTCTGCAGGTGGGACCTGGATAGAAAGGTAGGGAAATATTTATTGGGCACAAAATAGGTTCACACGAAGTCTTGTGCTGTGTAATTTTTATTGTGAAGATGTTGTTCTTTCTATTGTATGAGTGATGTAACGGTTTAGACTTAGTTCCTGTCATGTTATATATCCAATAGTAAATAAATATAGTATATAAATCATCACAAAAGCTGAGCAACTCACCTGAAAGCCTTTATACTTGATCAGTTCTTTCAGTCTGTCGACCACGTAGACGCAACCATCTTCATCGTAGTAGCTAATGTCACCGGTTTTGTAGAAACCTGGAATAGGGAGACACGGAGATTATTTTTAACCCTCTTTGAAAAAAGGAAGAGGTCTTATGTTCGACTTTGTGGATTTTTTATATGTAGTTATGATTGCGGACCTAAGAAAAGTAGCTGGAATCTGGAAATCTTTGGCAAAGAACAGCAACAGACGGAACGACATGGAAAAACTTGGAGGAGGCTTTTACCGCCCTAGGCGGTCTGTACATAGAATTATATAGAACATACTAAAACAAGCTACCTATTCAAAGTTAATTTTATGTATTTATAACTTATAAGTTAGATTTTATAGTTAGTTTCATTTTCTCTACCTACTTTGTGTGTATTTGGTTAATACAGCTGTTTTCATTTATTTATTTTATTTTATTATGTTTGCGGATATCTCTTCAATTGTGGGTTACTTGTTACATGTTTCTGGGCTCGTTTCCGCAACTAGGCCACAGGTTGCTAGACTAACCACCCGATGTCCTCCAGGAAAGCCAGCAGCTCGCTGACGCCGGTGCATGCCTCCCTAGGCGTCCTCGGCCTCGGTGTTCCAAGGTATTGTAGTTGTTGGGAAGCAACGCTATCGCACTCTACAAGCACATGCGCGGCCGTCTCCTCTGCGTTCATGCACCCTCTGCATAGGGGGCTGTCCGTGTCAATTGTGGGTAGATTTATAAGATTTTTTTAGTTTTGTATAGAAGTAGAGAATGATCACGGGGTGGCTCCTTAAAAATATTCCGACAGAGCCTACGCATTTGCTTTAGGTTCTGTCGAACTGCTGATTTGAGTCGAGACCCTAGGTCCTTGGGGTACCGAGTCACTTTGGGTTTTTATCTGAGCGTCTGGTCGAAGCGACGCGTGACCCGAGAGCTGGTCAGTATCTGGCGCAGCGCATCAGCATTGCCATACAGCGGGGCAATGCAGCCAGCGTCTTGGGGACGCTTCCGACTACCTGTAGATTGTTTGCAACAGTTTGCAGTTCGCTCAATTTCAAATACTACTTATAATTTATTTCTATTAGTTTATTGTATTTATTTGTGAATTAAGAGTCTCCTAATATAATAAAGTCGATTTTGTTGTTTTTGTTTGTGAAATCTGAGTTTTTGTTACCTAGGATCTCCAAAACTACTGAACAGATCAAGATTAAAGGCGTATATTTAGAGCAGAGCCTAACTTAGATACTTATGCTATCGAAAATACGCGTGCGAAGCCGCGGGCAGAAGATAGTTGTTCTATGAAAAGGTTATTAAAATTAATTAATTTATATACAGGGTGGTTTTTTGAGAAGTGCGGTGATGGCCAAGTCCAAAACCACTTCATTTCACTTCATTTCTTTGCAAAGATTGATCCTTATCAGCAACCAAATTCATTGGTTAAATACAGATGTCCTTTTTTTGAAAATCATTCGTGTCGATTTCCGTCAAAAGTTATCACCGCCCTTCTCAAAAAAACCACCTAGTATATTTAAATTGTCTTCCAAAAGCCCCTTTGTTTGGGGATGGAAGTTCAGCAGTAGACGTATATATGCTAATGAGGAAGTACCTTCATCATCAAACTCGTCGCCTTTCTGGATACCGATGTACCCTTTCATTATCAAAGGTCCCTTGACACAGAGCTCCCCTCGTTCGTTGGGGCCCAGCGCCTTGCGAGTTTCCACGTCTGCTATCTGAAATTAATACATTTATTTAGGGTAGCCAACAAGAGATAACACAATGAATATTAGAAAACAAAAACCTCATGAATGGCAATATTTGGGCCCTTCAAAAATAGGAATACAGTCCGCAACACGTATGCTTTCGACAGTATCGTGCAGAGTATGAAAGCCGCATACCAGGTTATTGCACCGAATTCATCAGACATCACAGAATCGAATATTCCTACACATGATTTTGTTAAGTGTTTATCTAAGTCTGGTGTATCTGCGGCACTTTACAACAAACGCAGTGAAATTTTAAGACACACAACGGAGCTCAAAATGGCGTGTTAGATTGTGAAATCAACGCCGCTACTTTAATCCAGTCCCACCTTTTACAAAACCCTCCGTCCGTCCCTAGTATTCAAAATTAATTGTAATGATTGTCATTCAGAAACCACTCATCTCAATCCAGACCCAATTTTCAAACATACTATGAGGGGTCTACAGGAAGCAGTAACTAACTTCGCAAAGAGTAATGGCAATTACCAAACGAGAAATGCTCAAACAACGTCGAATGCACTTACTATTCTACGTCCGAATTCATCCAAATTATTAATTCCAGAATAAACTGGAACTAATAAATTGGATCGAGGTCGTATGTTTTTTTGCGATTTCTGACTTTTTTGGTACTTCCCGGGCGTCCCCCCGAATTGACAAATCTGGTTGTGAACCAATGTTCACCGACCGGCCGCAGTCAAAAACTGGCTTATGTGTGATAGGCGCAGCATTAACATCTGCTTCATCCAAGAAATCAAATGGAAAGGCTCAAAATCCAAGGATATCGGCTATGAATACTAACTTCTATACAATGGCTCGTCATGATCAAAGAACATCATCTCGACAAACACCTCAAAAACTGCGTCATAAAAGTAAACAGAACAATTGGTAAAATTGTGTACGTAAAACTAGCTTTAGACGTACAACCTGTTATCAATACATTTCGGTATACACATCTCAAACTGGTTGCAATAATGAAGAGAAAGAGTTTTTTTTGGGAAGAATTACAAGAAGTACTTCTGGGCATACTTGACACTAAAAGAAAAGTAATTGCGGGAGATCTGAACGGGCACGTAGGTGAAAAATCCCCCACGGATACTCAAATTCATGGAAACTTTGGTTTCGGCAGTCCTAACGACCAGGGAAAAGATATTTTGGACCTCGTCACCAATCACAACATCCCTACATTCAACACCTTCTTTCAAAAGAAGAGCAACACCTTATTACCTACAATCTCTCTCTTATAAAAAATGGCGCAGCCACCGGCCCTGATGAAATCCCAGCTGTACTCCCTAAGAAAATTGGCATCCATCCATATATCCAGGCCATACCTGGAGTCATCTGGCTGACAAACCTTTTCAACGTTATTCTTACGTCAGGGAAGGTGCCCGATATGTGGAGGGTCTCGAACCTACCGATTTTTCGGTATTTCTACCGATTATGGGCTCTGTCCTACCGAAATACCGAAATGCAACGATTTTTCCACGATTTCTGAGAATACATGGCGGATTTTTCATACCAATCTTATGAAAACAAAACAGCGAAATAGGCTGTCTACTGAGCCAAACGCTAGTCTATTACTTGCAAAATTACTCTTTAATGAGTCTAATTTTTTTGTGAATTGGAAATTAATTCAAAGATGATCGCGGCTACGGCCGAAGAATATTGGTATGATCCTAAGGAGCGTAAAAAATAATTATCCTGTACTGCAAATTTTTTTTTAGAGTCTATTTCTCTAAACAATCCTAGTGAAAATAGTATTTATGCGATTTATGCTATGATTGTTTTATTGTTTTTTTTTATACTATTGCATTAGGTGCTTCTGTAAAAATAGTGTAAGTACTTTTTATAAATAGGTAAATAAATAGGTAGATATTCGATTTAGAAAAACATATTTTGTATATTTCGTCAGTTCATAAATTTGTCAACTGACTACAGATTCAAAAAGTTCGGGTAAGGCCAAAGGGTGTGTGTATGTGTATGTGTATACGTTGCATCGACGAAAATTCCAACAGTCCAAACACAAAATGCCGATTTGAGTCGGTTGGGCGAATGCGTGCTTTTTTGCACCCATATCGGCACGTCAGTCGTAGGAAGGATCAGGATATATGTGTGTTTCAGGTTAATTAGACTGTTATTAATATATGATATTGAATTATATTGTATTTTTGTCATATACTGATTTTGGGTACAAATATACCGATTTTAGTTGGCAGCTCTACCGATTTCGCACTTCGATGTTCGAGACCACTGGTGGAGGGAGACTCTGTACCATCTTCCCATTCTATATGAACAAGGGGACAATTGCGGAGTGCGACTGCGAAAATTATAGAGCCATCAAATAGACCACATATAGAAGATATTATGGAAAAAGCCACTATCAGTAGGCTGAACAAACTTTCGTCCATAACCACAAACCAGTGCAATTTACTAGCGGAGTGGATACCACAGATACTAACCACTGCATTAGAATACTGATGTACAAGTACAAGACACTGAAAGAGGTCTTCAACTTGTTTGTATAGAATTGGAAAAAGCCTTTGATCGAGTACCGCGGCAGCTCATATTATGGCGAGCCCAACTTGTACCAGAGCACTAAATCAATATTGTAAAAGACATGTAAAATACAAGCTCTGCTTAACTTGGGGCTAGATAGTGCTGTGTGAATTGTCCAGCGTTATTTATTTATTTTAATAATGTAACAACTCGAATCGTATCTCTAGCTGGTACAGGTGAAGGCTTCGAGGTCAAGGTTGGAGTCCACCAAGGATCAGCTCTGAGTCCCATGCTTTTCATTCAACATTGTCATGGACAACGTCACAAAATATCTCCAAAACCAGCTCCATGGGCACTTCGCTACGCAGACGACGTTGTTTTGATAGAAGAATCATTGCCAAAACTACAAAGAAATTTAGATACGTGAAGGTACGTATGGTGAAGGGCATTGGAAGGCAGCGGCCTATGAGTGAGTTGTAAAAAACAGAGTACATGTAATGCAGTTTCTCAGGAGATAACAATAACGCTCACGGAAAATCTAGCAACGACGGAATCGCATTAAAGCAAGTACTAGATAAATTCAAATACCTTGGATCCATCGGAAACAACAAAGCAAATTCTGAAAGAGACTTTGACAACCGAATCAGGACTGGCTAGCTTAAGTGGAGGACACTCTCTGGGGTCCTCTGTGACACAAAAATGCCCATTAAAACCAAAGGCATTGTTTATAAGAGAGCAGTCAGACCAGCTATGCTTTATGGATCAGACTTAAACCCTATCGAACATGTTTGGGATACGTTTGGAAAACAAATGAAGCAGCGGGATCCAGCACCAAAAAATATAGGAGATCTCAAAAGGGCACTGGAAGAAGAGTTAAATCGAATACCACAAGATTTCTTTGATAACTTAAACATTTATTTTTTTTGTTTTTCGCCTGTCCTGTTGTAAAGTCGCCTTTGCCCTATACGCCCGGTAAGCCCAGAAGTATCGATATGGGATTCGAGAGTTGCGTTCTGCCGGGTCGTCTCCGAAACAAATAGTTGGAGATTACTCACTAGCACTCCTCAACGCAACTTCTATCGCATTTAACAAAACTGATTTTAAAACATACATTGACACGAATGGAATGGTGCGGGTGAAGGTGAACCCACCACGTTGTGGAATCCAACTTGACATTTCGCAATTCGTGAACATGGCGGCGCGTTGCAGCTGCTTCAATCGCGAGAACCCCGAAAAGAAAGACTTTTATCTTCGATGTGTGGGTCTTTTAACCACATGCACGCAAATCAAAGATTTCATTTGGTTGAGTACAGACGTACTGACGAATGCTTAAGGCAGGTAGGAAGACATTGAGGACACACACAGTCATTGTTTCGCAGGACAGAACCGAGTTTTCAAGCGCTTGAAATCATACCGTCTTCCTGATAACGGTGCTGACAAACAAACAGTGTTGGACGCAAAGGAAAGTTTGTTGGAACGATTTGACCTTGATGAAGAGACCGAACTAGATTCGAGTGCTGCAATCGAGTAAATTTTGTCAAAAATCGATTTCGATATAAGTAAGTGACCTTAAACACGGACGATTAAACCCCTATCAAAGCTGTGCGTTCAGATCTCGACTGAAATTAGTAAAACACTTTGTTTTGTGGATAATAGGAATAGCTCAACTTTCGTAGAGCAATCCAATGAGAATAATGTTCGACTTGTATCAAGTTCAGCTCGCAGCAAAGAATATTTTTAGAAGTTAAACATTTGGTGTACAAAAAAGTAAAATTAATTAGGATGGACAGGACAAGTTCCTCGTTATAAATCTGAGGAACCTGGTAGGCACTACTATTTATTGGATGCCCCCACTAAAAAAATAAAAAAAACACAACATAAACCTACACCTTGTATTCCACGCCACGTTTAGTCAAGAGCTCTCTAACGGCTGCAATCAAAATAAAAGATGAGCTGAAAGGAGAGCGAGAAAGTGAACCTTACCTATAACATGATTTTGAGCTTAAACGTGTACGTGAAACGATATCAGAATAGCTTTGGACGATATTTCGACTGAGCCGAAACCATCTTCGATGGCATTCTTAAATGAGCACAAAGACTGGCGCGGCCTTACAAAAAAGATTGAACCGGTCCAACTGAAAATGCAAGTTGAACCCAAAAAGCGAGGAAAATACCTGACGCCTTGTCCTGATATACATATATTATGACAACTTCCGAAATTTTCTTTGACCATGCCTCTCCTCATCAATGGCAATAGTTTAGGCCCTTCAAAAATAGGAAAACAAATGGTAGAAGTACGCAATACGTGTGCTTATGACAGTACCGTGCATAGTATGTTAGCCGCATACCACGATATTGCACCGAGTTCATCACACATCACAGAATCGAATATTCCTAAACATGATTTTGTAGAGTGTTTATCCAAGTCTGGTGTACCTGGTGCACTTGACAATAAACACAGTGAAATTTTAAGACATACAAGCTCAAAAATGGCGTGTTAGATTGTGAAATAAACACCGCTACTTTAATCGAGTCCCACATTTTACAAGGCCCTCCGTCCCTAGACTTAAAATTTTATTCTAATGATTGTCATTCAGAAACAACTCCCTGCTCCCCAGTCCTTGATCTCAATATAGATAGACCCAATTTTCAAACATACTATGAGGGATCTACATGCAGCAGCAACTAACTTCGCTGTATACTAAACTCGAAGCGCGTGTTGCTTTTGGAAAGGAACTAACGACACTAAGACGTTTGTCGGAGGAAGCCACATTTTCCTCAAACTCGAGGCTGCTGAAATTGAGTTGATTTCCGCACGGCGTGGTCTTACGCATTGCAGAAAACTATTCACTTTTTCAGAAATCCATGAAAAATGTAACTACTGCGATAATCAGGACAAAATGATTTCAGCGACCATTTTCGTTGCTGGGCATTATTACGCTTGTATAGAAAAGCCTCTGGTACGTGGAAAGAGCACAATGATCTTTGTTCATCGCAAAGATTAATGCGATTACCAAACGAAAAATGCGTTGATAATAGGTAAGTCATTAATGTATATACTAAATAGAAAAGGTCCTCGAACACTTCCTTGAGGTACTCCATAACAAACTGTTCTCAACATAGAAGTATAAGAAGTCTCAGACAGTGTAGATGGATACAGCACACTTCCTTGAGGTACTCCATAACAAACAGTTCTCAACATAGAAGTATAAGAAGTCTCAGACAGTGTACATGGACACAGCACACTTCCTTGAGGTACTCCATAACAAACAGTATCAACATAGAAGTATAAGAAGTCTCAGACAGTGTAGAGATGGACATACCTACTCTGGCAATCTGAGTAACGTGTTGTCTATTACTCAAATACGATAAAATGAGATCTCTGACATATCCCCGTACACCATTCTCTCAAGATGTTATGTTAAGCATTGCCAACCGTTAATTTAACCCTTTATAATTATGTTTTGCCTTTTATCATAACGTTTATAAGTAATTTTTGTTAATCATGCCTTGTTATGTTTTCTTAGGTTAATTCTTCTTGTTTGAGATAGTTGTTTTTAGTTACATATTGAGCTCTGAATTGTCTGTTTTGGGTTATTGTTTCATTTAACGGTGGAAACTTTCCTAGTTTACCATAAGTTTGGGTGATAAAATTAGTAAAAAAATTGTTTAGCGGGCTGCTGTAATGGTTGTCGGTATTCCGAATAGCTCAACTCTCGTTCAGCTATCCAATGAAAATAACGTTCGACTTGTTTCAAGTTCAGCTCGCACGAATAATATTTTTGAAAAGTTCAACATCTAGTGTTCAAAAAAGAAAAATCAATTAGGATGGACAAAATCGTCATTATCCATCTGAGGAACCTGGCAGGCCCTACTATCTTGTTGATTGCCCCCACTACGAAAATAAAAACACACGACAAAAACTTACACCTTCTATTCCACGCCATCCACGCGTTTAGTCAAGAGCTCTCTAACGGCTGCAATCAAAATAAAAGATGAGCTGACAGGAGAACAAGAAAGTGAACCTAACCTAGAACATGATTTTAAGCTTAAACGTGCATGTAAACATGTCGGTGGACACGATATCAGAATAGCTTTGGACGATATTTCGACTGAGCCGGAACCATCTTTGATGGCATTCTTAAATAAGCATGAAGATTGGCGCGGCCTTACAAAAAAGATTGAACTGGTCCAACTGAAAATGCAAGGTGAACCCAAAAAGCGAGGAAAATACCTGACGCCTTGTCCTGATATACATAATATTATGTCAGCGGCCGAAATTTTCTTTGACCATGCCTCTCCTCATCAATGGCAATAGTTTGGGCCCTTCAAAAATAGGAAAACAAATGGTAGCAGTACCCAACACGTGTGCTAATGACAGTACCGTGCAGAGTATGTTAGCCGCATACCACGATATTGCACCGAGTTCATCACACATCACAGAATCGAATATTCCTATACATGATTTTGTTGAGTGTTTATCTAAGTCTGTACCTGGGGCACCTGACAATAAACGCAGTGAAATATTAAGACATACAAGCTCAAAAGTGGCGTTTTAGATTGTGAAATAAACACCGCTACTTTAATCGAGTCCCACATTTTACAAGGCCCTCCGTCCCTAGACTTAAAATTTTACTGTAATGATTGTCATTCAGAAACAACTCCATGCTCCCCAGTCCTCGATCTCAATATAGACCCAATTTTCAAACATACTATGAGGGGTCTACATGAAACAGCAACTAACTTCGCTGTATACTAAACTCGAAGCGCGTGTTGCTTTTGGAAAGGAACTAACGGCACTAAGACGTTTGTCGGAGGAAGCCACATTTTCCTCAATCTCGAGGCTGCTGAAGTTGAATTGATTTCCGCACGGCGTGGTCTTACGCATTGCAGAAAACAATTCACTTTTTCAGAAATCCATGAAAAATGTAACTACTGCGATAATCAGTACAAAATGATTTCAGCGACCCATTTTCTTTGCTGGGCATTACTACGCTTGTATAAAAAAGCCTCTGGTACGTGGGAAGAGCATAATGATCTTTGTTCATCGCAAAGATTAATGCGATTACCAAACGAAAAATGCTGAAACAACGTCGAATACACTAACACATGCTATTCTAACACCTATAGTTACTAGTTATAATAGGTAAGTATGTATATACTAAATAGAAAAGGTCCTCGCACACTTCCTTGAGGTACTCCATAACAAACTGTTCTCAACATAGAAGTATAAGAAGTCTCAGACAGTGTAGATGGATACAGCACACTTCCTTGAGGTACTCCATAACAAACAGTTCTCAACATAGAAGTATAAGAAGTCTCAGACAGTGTACATGGACACAGCACACTTCCTTGAGGTAATCCATAACAAACTGTTCTCAACATAGAAGTTTAAGTCTCAGACAGTGTACATGGACACAGCACGCTTCCTTGAGGTACTCCATAACAAACAGTTCTCAACTTAGAAGTATAAGAAGTCTCAGACAGTGTACATGGACACAGCACACTTCCTTGAGGTACTCCATAACAAACAGTCTCAACATAGAAGTATAAGAAGTCTCAGACAGTGTACATGGACACAGCACACTTCCTTGAGGTACTCCATAACAAACTGTTCTCAACATAGAAGTATAAGAAGTCTTTGAGAGTGTAGATGGACACAGCACAATTCCTTGAGGTACTCCATAACAAACTGTTCTCAACATAGAAGTAAGTACATATAAGAAGTCTCAGACAGTGTAGATGGATACAGCACACTTCCTTGAGGTACTCCATAACAAACTGTTCTCAACATAGAAATTAAGTAGTCTCAGACAGTGTAGATGAACATGTCTACCCTGGCAATCTGAGTAACGTGTTGTCTATTACTGAAATACGATAAAATGAGATCTGACATATGACAAATCCCCGTACACCATATCTCTCAAAATGTTACGTTACGCATTGCCAACCGTTAATTTAACCCTTTATAATTATGTTTTGCCCTTTATCATAACGTTTATATGTAATTTTTGTTTATCATGCCTTTTATGTTTTCTTAGGTTAATTCTTCTTTTTTGAGATGGTTGTTTTTAGTTACATATTGAGCTCTGAAGTGTCTGTTTTTTGTTATTGTTTCATTTAATGGTGGAAACTTTCCTAGTTTACGTTAAGTTTGGGTGGTAAAATTAGTAAAACATTTTGTTTTGTGTGCTGCTGTAATGTTTTTCGGTAATCCGAATAGCTCAACTCTCGTTCAGCTATCCAATGAAAATAACGTTCGACTTGTTTCAAGTTCAGCTCACAGCGAATAATATTTTTGAGAAGTTCAACATCTAGTGTTCAAAAAAGAAAAATCAATTAGGACGGACAAGTTCCTCATCATCCATCTGAGGAACCTGGCAGGCACTACTATCTTGTTGATTGCCCCCACTACGAAAATAAAAACACACTACAAAAACTTACACCTTGTATTCCACGCCACGTTTAGTCAAGAGCTCTCTAACGGCTGCAATCAAAATAAAAGATGAGCTAAAAGGAGAACAGGAAAGTGAACCTTACCTAGAACATGATTTTAAGCTTAAACGTATAGGTACGTGAACATGTCGGTGGACACGATATCAAAATAGCATCGGATGATATCTCGACTGAGCCGGAACAATCTTCGATGGCATTCCTAAATGAGCACGAATATTGGCGCGGCCTCACAAAAAAGATTGAACCGGTCCAACTGAAAATGCAAAGTGAACCCAAAAAGCGAGGAAAATACGTGACGCCTTGTCCTGATATACATATATTATTATGTCAGCTTCCGAAATTTTCTTTGACCATGCCTCTCCTCATCAATGGCAATAGTTTAGGCCCTTCAAAAATAGGAAAACAAATGGTAGCAGTACGCAATACGTGTGCTTATGACAGTACCGTGCATAGTATGTTAGCCGCATACCACGATATTGCACCGAGTTCATCACACGTCACAGAATCGAATATTCCTATACATGATTTTGTTGAGTGTTTATCTAAGTCTGTACCTGGGGCACCTGACAATAAACGCAGTGAAATATTAAGACATACAAGCTCAAAAATGGCGTTTTAGATTGTGAAATAAACACCGCTACTTTAATCGAGTCCCACATTTTACAAGGCCCTCCGTCCCTAGACTTAAAATTTTATTGTAATGATTGTCATTCAGAAACAACTCCATGCTCCCCAGTCCTCGATCTCAATATAGACCCAATTTTCAGACATACTATGAGGGGTCTACATGAAGCAGCAACTAACTTCGCTGTATACTAAACTCGAAGCGCGTGTTGCTTTTGGAAAGGAACTAACGGCACTAAGACGTTTGTCGGAGGAAGCCACATTTTCCTCAAACTCGAGGCTGCTGAAATTGAGTTTATTTCCGCACGGCGTGGTCTTACGCATTGCAGAAAACAATTCACTTTTTCAGAAATCCATGAAAAATGTAACTACTGCGATAATCAGTACAAAATGATTTCAACGACCATTTTCATTGCTGGGCATTACTACGCTTGGATAAAAAAAGCCTCTGGTACGTGGGAAGAGCATAATGATCTTTGTTCATCGCAAAGATTAATGCGATTACCAAACGAAAAATGCTGAAACAACGTCGAATACACTAACACATGCTATTCTAATGCCTATAGTTATTAGTTACTTATAATAGGTAAGTCATTAATATATATACTAAATAGAAAAGGTCCTCGCACACTTCCTTGAGGTACTCCATAACAAACTGTTCTCAACATAGAAGTATAAGAAGTCTCAGACAGTGTAGATGGACACAGCACACTTCCTTGAGGTACTCCATAACAACATGTTCTCAACATAGAAGTATAAGAAGTCTCAGACAGTGTAGATGGACACAGCACACTTCCTTGAGGTACTCCATAACAAAATGTTCTCAACATAGAAGTATAAGAAGTCTCAGACAGTGCAGATGGACACAGCACACTTCCTTGAGGTACTCCATAACAAACTGTCTGTTCTCAACATAGAAGTATAAGAACTCTCAGACAGTGTAGATGTAGACATGTGCGCCGCGCCGACCCGCCGCCGCCGCCGGCGAATTTTCCACGCCGCCGCCGCCGATCGGCCAATCGGCGTGAATTCGGCGTGGAACGTATTCTTTTAGACGCTTTGAAAAGTCATTTTATTGATTAATACATTGTGCGACACCTGCTACCTATAACCAAAACAGTTGTAGTCAAAGAAGAACCGCGCCGCGCCACGATGTCAAAGGGTGCCGCGATGTAAAAAGGCACCGCAAACCGAACGGTATCAAAAGTCGCCGCTGATTCAGACAGATACCGATTATAAATGAAGAGGACGCCGTACGAAATAAACTTTAACAAATACCAGGACAATTCCACTACAAAGATTCATATTAATTTATAGTATTAATTGCATTTAATTAATTTCAAAAACTTAGAAAGTTACCACAAAAGCACAAACACTGTTAGGGGTACGAAACGTGCCTGACGTTTCGTACCCCTAATATATATTTTTCAATTTCGAAACTGGCTTTCGAAATTCGGAAACTCAAGTTCGAAGTTCAGATAGAAAATATAACTTCTATTCTTGAGATCTGCGAGTCCCTTTACAGATAGAGTTAGAATCGGAAAAGTAATTTACCTAATCCAAAACATACGAAAATACTTTGATTACGTTCCACATTAAGTGTCACTGACGCGCTTGCACTGCACGTATAGCAGCGACGAAGCGCCTTTCCGGGTCGAATCTCTGAAGCCTGGAAGAGAACTGGTTAACCTACTTCTATAATTTTCGTTGATTATGATCTGTGATAATTACAATAGAAGCAATTGAGCTAACTACAGACTGTTACAAACAATCTACAGCAGGGCGAGCGCGGGGATTGTTGTCTAGGGTAGAATAGATAAAAATAACGTCATTTGTCATCGATTGCGTAAATGGTTTGAAAGTCATTCCTTTTACTTCTATAATGTACGCAATGTATGACGATGCGATGTCGATAATGTCTATTCTACCCTAGAGAATAATATCCGTGCTTCGCCTACAGGTAGCTCAACTGATCCATATCAATACCAGTCGGAAGCGTCCCCAAGACGCTGGCTGCATTGCCCCGCTGTATGGCTATGCTGAAGCGCTGCGCCATATACTCGCCAGCTCTCGGGTCACGCGTCGCTTCGACTCAATGCTCAGATAATTTTTAAGAAACCCGAAGAACCAGTGGTCTCGACTCCAATGGGAGCAAATGTGCAGGCTCTGTCGAGACTTGCACATCTTGCACCTGAAATCTTCCCCCGCACCTGCCCTCACGTATGTCCTCGGAACATGGGAAGGCGCAAGTATGTCGACGCATGTAGCGTCCCACCCCACACATTAGGCCTCCCCAACTCCTATGGGATTAGTGTCATACTGTCGGGCCTCTTACCATCGTCACGCAACAGACCATTCGGTTTGAGAATAGCTGGTACGTTAGCAATGAAAAAGGCCCGCCGGATGATGTCGCCGGTTGGCATGGCGAGATATCCGACTGGCGGCCCTAGTACACGATAATCCGTGATGATCAAGCTGTTTGACAGCAGTATCGCACTGGCATTGGCATTGATGAGGCGCGCAACACCTTGCACCCAACCGATGACATGTTGCGATCTTGCGATACGGAAAGTTACGGGATCCAATAAAGTACCAGTGTTATAATTATGAAGGAAATGCTTGCAACCAATGTCCTGACTCCTAATTAAAAACGGCGGGAACGATCCGCTTTGCTGTAGCACTTTTGTAACAAACAATTCCGTGTCAACACAGGGCTCGTCCCATTGCCGTTGGGACAAAAGTGATTTTGGGGAGCAGCATCGGGGCAAGCACTGTGCCAAGCCGTTCGAGCTTCGTTTAAAAATTAAATTTTTATTGACATTCCAGGTGGGACCAAACGAGATGTCCTTAGAACTTTTTTTTACTAAACGTGCTGTAAACAGAAGACAAGATCGCTTGTAAGACTACATTTGATATTTTGCGTATACCTAGGCAAAACTATTGAATTTTCCAATGATATTGTTTTTGTCTACACAAGAGTCCGAAATAAAAAGCTCGCACTTACTCTTTCATAGCACGTGTGCGTTACGCGACTGCGTAAGGTGCCTTATTTGCGTAGGTAAATAATAGAAACTAAAAAATTCGAATTCGTGGCCACCGCATTCGAACTTGAGAAATGCTCAATAAAGGCTAAACTAATAAGTTAAACTTCGAATTTACGAAACTTCGAAGTTTCGAAATTCACCCCCTAATGTATTCGTATATTATTTTATGTATATCAGTTATCTAGTACCCATAACACAAGCTCTGCTTAGCTTGAGGCTAAATAATGCTGTGTGAATTGCCCAGCATTATTTATTTATTACTCATAACTACGCGCCGAGTTCACGCCGAAATCACGCCGCCGCCGCCGATTTCAGGCCGGCGCCCGCCGCCGAATATTTTAACGTCGGCGCACATGTCTAAGATGGACACAGTACACTTCCTTGAGGTACTCCATAACAAACTGTCTGTTCTCAACATAGAAGTATAAGAAGTCTCAGACAGTGTAGATGGACACAGCACACTTCCTTGAGGTACTCCATAACAAACTGTTCTCAACATAGAAGTCTCAGACAGTGTAGATGGACAAAGCAAACTTCCTTGAGGTACTCCATAACAAACTGTTCTCAACATAGAAGTCTCAGACAGTGTAGATGGACAAAGCAAACTTCCTTGAGGTACTCCATAACAAACTGTCTGTTCTCAACATAAAAGTATAAGAAGTCTCAGACAGTGTAGGTAGATGGACACAGCACACTTCCTTGAGGTACTCCATAACAAAATGTTCTCAACATAGAAGTATAAGAAGTCTCAGTGTAGATGGACACAGCACACTTCCTTGAGGTACTCCATAACAAACTGTCTGTTCTCAACATAGAATTATAAGAAGTCTCAGACAGTGTAGATGGACACAGCACACTTCCTTGAGGTACTCCATAACAAATGTTCTCAACATAGAAGTATAAGAAGTCTTAGACAGTGTAGATGGACACAGCACACTTCCTTGAGGTACTCCATAACAAACTGTTCTCAACATAGAAATTAAGTAGTCGCAGACAGTGTAGAATTGTAGATGGACATGTCTACTCTGGCAATCTGAGTAACGTGTTGTCTATTACTCAAATACGATAAAATGAGATCTAACATATGACAAATCCCCGTACACCATATCTCTGAAGATGTTACGTTACGCATTGCCAACCGTTAATTTAACCCTTTATAATTATGTTTTGCCCTTTATCATAACGTTTATATGTAATTTTTGTTTATCATGCCTTTTTATGTTTTCTTAGGTTAATTCTTCTTTTTTGAGATGGTTGTTTTTAGTTACATATTGAGCTCTGAAGTGTCTGTTTTTTGTTATTGTTTCATTGAATGGTGGAAACTTTCCTAGTTTACGTTAAGTTTGGGTAGTAAAATTAGTAAAACATTTTGTTTTGTGGGCTGCTGTAATGGTTGTCGGTAATCTGAATAGCTCAACTCTCGTTCAGCTATCCAATGAAAATAACGTTCGACTTGTTTCAAGTTCAGCTCGCAGCGAATAATATTTTTGAGAAGTTCAACATGTAGTGTTCAAAAAAGAAAAATCAATTAGGATGGACAAGTTCCTCATTATCCATCTGAGGAACCTGGTTGGCACTACTGTTTATTGAATGCCCCACTACGAAAATAAAAACATACAACAAAAACTTACACCTTGTATTCCACGCCACGTTTAGTCAAGAGCTCTCTAACGGCTGCAATCAAAATAAAAGATGAGCTGAAAGGAGAACAGGAAAGTGAACATTACCTAGAACATGATTTTAAGCTTAAACGTATACGTGAACATGTCGGTGGACACGATATCAAAATAGCATCAGATGATATCTCGACTGAGCCGGAACAATCTTCGATGGCATTCCTAAATGAGCACGAATATTGGAGCGGCCTCACAAAAAAGATTGAACAGGTTGAACCGAAAATGAAGCTAACCCAAATAGCGAGGAAAATACCTGCCGCCTTGTCCTGATATACATTATATTATATCAGCGGCCGAAATTTTCTTTGACCATACCTCTCCTCATCAATGGCAATAGTTTGGGCCCTTCAAAAATAGGAAAACATTATGGTAGTAGTCCGCAACACGTATGCTTTCGACAGTATCGGGCAGAGTATGTTAGCTGCATACCACGTTATTGCACCGTTTTCATCACACATCACAGAATCGAATATACCTACACATGATTTTGTTGAGTGTTTATCTAAATCTGGTTTATCTGCGGCACTTCACAACAAACGCAGTGAAATTTTAAGACATACAACGGAGCTCAAAAATGGTGTGTTAGATTGTGAAATTAACGCCGCTACTTTAATCGAGTCCCACCTTTTACAAAACCCTCCGTCACTAGAATTAAAAATTAATTGTAATGATTGTCATTCAGAAACTACTCCACTCCATGCTTCCCAGTCCCCGATATCAATCCAGATCCAATTATCAAACATGCTAATGAGGGGTCTACAGGAAGCAGTAAGTAACTTCGCTGTATACAATACTCGAAGCGAGTGTTGCTTTTGCAAAGAAACTAACGTCATGAGACGTTTGTTGGCGGAAGCCACATTCCTCAATCTCGACGCTGCTGAAATTGAGTGGATTGGTCTTGCGAATTGCAGTAAATTATTCACTCTTTCAGAAATCTCGAAAAATTAAACTACTGCGATAATCAGTACAAAATGGTTTTCTCTAAAAATTAAACTACTGCGATAATCAGTACAAAATGGTTTGAGCGACCATTTTTCTTGCTAGGCATTACTACGATTGTATAAAAAAGAGCCTCTGGTACGTGAGAAGTATAATAAATTAATGTAACAACTCGAGTCGTATCGCAGCTCCAGTACAGGTGAAGGCATAGAGGTCAATGTTGGAGTCCACCAAGGATCAGCTCTGAGTCCCTTTGCTTTTGCTTTTCCACATTGTCATGGACTACATCACAAAATATCTACCACCTACCCAAAACCAGCTCCATGGGCACTTCTGTACGCAGACAATGTTGTTTTGATAAAAGAACATGCCGAAACTACAAATAAATTTAGATACTTAGTGTAACACTATAATAAGTGTAATACTTAGTTTTAAAACCAAATGCATTGTTTATAAGAGAGCAGTCAGACCAGCTATGCTTTATGGATCAGAGTGCTGGGATACAAGGAAATGTGAAGAACAGAAAATGCTCGAAAACCGTATACGCTGACCCAACAAGTTTTAGCCACAGTAGAAGGAAAAAGAGGTAAAAGCCGCCCTCCGACCACCTGGACGCGAACCATCCAAAATGAAATGCTGACGATGGGCTTAACGCCACAAAATCGTATCAGGAGGGCTGACCCAAATAGGGAACAAGCACGGAGATTAGACATGCGCAAAACAGTACACTAGAACGTGATGCCATATTACTATTGCACTACGATAAGGTGATATCACTTTGTAATATTACCATTACGCGTAAAATTACTCGTGCACGGTGATGTCAGTGATGTCGGACACGGCTATGAATGGTTGTAATAAATAGGGTAGGTAATATTACCTACAATTACCAAATGCAATGCTTCCTTAATTTATTACTTTCTACATGTAGCTCCTTCTCATAGAAACGATACTGAAACCTACATTCGAGTACGGACCGAGTGGCTTAGTAGGTAAGTTAATGTGGTACCTACCTACCTAGGTAATACTGTTATTTGGTAGGTACATAGGTACATACCATAGGTTAGGTAGAATCAAATTAATCTAAGAATACATGGAATATAGGTAGTAAAGTTGATTTTCCTTCATACTTAGGCCCGTACTACCTAACCTACCTACACTAAGATGAATCTCTCTCTGGCTAGAGAGAGATTCATCTTAGTGTAGGTAGGCTAGGTAGTCAGTTTATTTTATATGTATAAGCTAGGTAGTGTACGTAGGTATTGTGGTAAGTATTATAAGACCGAATGAGCAAGTAGGTTGGTTTTTATTTAACCAAATATAATTATTATGTACCTACGAAGCATAACGAACAAAGCCGAGTCCGCGCAACGCAATGCATCACTCGCTCGCATTAAAATCTCCAACAAAACCGAACTCCGCGTAATGTTTGCCGAATGCAATTTAGGTAACGTGATGACTTTACTTTTGTATTTACTTTCATTCGCACGCATTACTTACACATCTATCTGCGTCTCATTCGCACGCAATACAGTGCCATATGAACTACGAAACATTCCGAACAAAGCCGGATCCGCACGATTGAGATAAGGAGATGGAAGAACGTGCATGTGCCTGCCTATCACCAACCGAGCTTCGCGTGATGTGTGTAATGCGTAATGCTTCGGCGTCTCGAGTGATGTGATGAGTGATGTTGTATTACTTCGTCGCGTAATATTACTTTTGTGATATTACAATTACAAGCATTACTTACACATGTCTAACGGAGATTCATTTGATTGACTTTTTCCAACTCCAACCTCATTTCGTCCGATATCCGTTTTTGACCAGTTTAAAAAACAGGATCGATTGGTATCAAAAAAGTTTTCGTGTAAAAAGACCATCTTTTTTATAACTGTAATTTTTTTTTCAATCTGAGAATGGGGATGAAACTTACTAACTTTTATTTATCATAGGTAAGTCATTAATATATATAATAAATAGTAATGGTCCTAGCACACTTCCTTGAGGTACTCCATTACTAACTGTTCTCAATAGAAGTATAAGTAGTCTCAGACAGTGTAGATGGACATACTCTGGATGTCCGAGTCTTGATGTCTATTACTAAAATAAGAAAAAATTTGATCTCTGACGTTGCCCCGTACACCATCTACAGGGTGTAACAAAAAAGAGTAACCAAACTTTCAGGTGGGGTGTAGAATCGAACACTGAATTCAGGAAAAATATTAAAAAAAATCCCGCCCTTTAGTTTTCGAAAAATTAAATAAATAGGTACGAAATTTTCACAACATTAGGCAATAGACTCTAATACATGTGTCTATTTGGAATTAAAAAAAAATGGCCTGCGTACCTGTATTCATCTCTTTTATAAGCCCATAACACCTAACTAAACGGTGCCCTAATGAGCGGCCACCGCGATCATCGACCCGCGACATCATTGCAGCGGAAGCGAACAGGCTGCACGGCGTGCTTAGATATGGAGCCTACGTACAACAAATACATTCCAATTTTCCTCTAGGAATTAAAAAAAAAATTATTTTAAGTCTTAACACACGTTCTATCGCGAAAATGCATAGTTAGTAGGTACATTCATTAAGCATGCACCTTCCTACTAAAAGATATTCACTACTAGCTGTTATTTTTTCATATCGTTGACTACCTAAGTACCTACCTTCACATTGACCTTTAAAAACACGGTGAGTAACTAACAATGAACCCCATAAAAGGTTGTTACAATTTGCATTTCCGAAGCACCAGATTGAGACAAGAAAAGGCACAAACTTTTAGCGCGCGAGAGCGAGATAGGTAGGTATACAAACTTAGTTCATCCGAATGTTCACCCAATGCTAGGCTTATTGTTAGTTTTGTCAAACTGTCACACCACAGAAATGTTATCATAGGATCAATGGCCGTTTAGTTGCATCATTGCAAGCGCAAGGTGAAGGTCGCGGCGGCGCTTATCGGTTTTTTGTGCGTAAAAATGGCTCGTATGCGTTATTCAGATATTGAATACCAAGAGATGAAAATTGAAATGGGAAAATTGGAATGCATTGGCTAGCTTCCTACATAACTACAACACTTGCAGCCCGCCCGCGCGCGCTGCTGCGATATCGCGTGTCCGGTCGTGGGTGCCCCCCGTAAAAAGATGTTTATCTGCTAAAAAGGTGTACACAAGGTACGTAGACCTTTTAATCATATTTTAATGTCAAATAAACACGTGCATCAGTCGTTTGCGTAATGTAGTGAAAATTCCATATTTATTTTATTTTTCGAAAACTAAAGGGCGGGATTTTTTTTTAATATTTTTCCTGAATTCAGTGTTCGATTCTACACCCTACCTGAAAGTTTGGTTACTCTTTTTTGTTACACCCTGTATACTTATAATAAAACTGTAACAGGTCCAATTCTGTACATTGAAGATATTTTGAAAATTTTTTTTGGAGGGCACTCTATTATCGATACTGAAGCCAAAACTGTAATTTTTTTATTCATGTCTGTCTGTCTGTCTGTCTGTCTGTCTGTCTGTCTGTTTCTTAAACACGCATCACGTCGAAACTACTGAAGGTATTGAAATGAAACTCGGCACGATTTTAGGTCATACTACGAGGAAGGACATAGGATACTTTTTATCCCGGAATTCAGTCAGGTTTCCCTGGGAGAGGGGATGAAAGTAAAATTTCTTCACCGCGCATGACGCCGAAAGTGCTGAATGAGTTGGAATGAAACCTTGCACGATTTGATTTCATACTACAAGGAAGGACATGGGATACATTTCATCCCGGAATTCAGTCATGTTCCCCTGGGAGAGAGGATGAAAGTAAAATTCCTTCACCGCGCATCACGCCGAAACTACTGAATGAGTTGGACTGAATTGGTACTATTTGAGTTCAAGGAAGGACATGGGATACATTTTATCCTGTAATTCAGTAAGGTTCCCCTGGGAGAGAGGAAAAAGTAGAATTCTTTAACCGCGCATCACGACGGGTCTACGCGTCGTCCGATTTCATGCATTCTTTTTGTTAGATCGAATTTGACTAAATCAGTAGAAAGTCCAGTAGAAAATCAGTAGATTGATGAAATAATCTGTAGTTAGAAGAAAAAAATTAGTAGATCGAGGGTAGGTAAGTTCCTATCTATGTATTTTTCCAAGACGCACCCATTAGTTAGGTTCCTACCTACTAAGGCGTCTTGGAAAAATAAGTTAGGTTCCTACCTTACATGATATATGGTGGTTTAGCTGGTCCAGTTAACTGTACTACCGAAGTTTGGTTGCAGTAAGTGGTCGAATTTAAATAACTAGACCACAGAAAAATATTTTTACAGTGGTACACAGCCAACTGTACCTACCTACTAACGAAAAAAAATTTACGGTGGTCCAGTCAAATGGATCAGGAGCCCAATTCTGCAATACAATTGCTTCAGTATGACAATGGAATCGTCGCAGAATCATCACGTAGAATCCTTAGATTTATAAAACTCCAGATAGTGCGTGCGAGATAAATTAATAGTTTCAAACTTGACGCACGTCTCTCCATCTGCATTCATCATAATTTCTTTCATCTGAGGTGGAATACCCAAACGTGTCATTCTGTGTCGATACCCCTGTCATAGTGAAGCGATTAGTATAGCAGAATAGGGCCCCAGCTGAACGGAACCATCAGTAAGAAGTGAAACGAGTATGACACTTCTTAACACTGACGCTGGCCGAGTCGTAGCTAAAAGTCGTGTTTATAAAGAATGGGATTGAAGATGACAACATGCTATCCCCCGTAGACACTACACGATTTTTTGCACGGCGGCGTGTCATAATATGAGAGACTATGGTTAAATGTGAACTGAGGCAATCGCGAACGAAGTCGCGGGTACAGCTAGTAATCTCTAAAGATGTTATGTTAAGCATTTGCCAACCGTTAATTTTACTTTTTATTTGTTTTGCCCTTCATCGTTATGTTCTTCTGACTTCTGATTTCATTATTGCCAATTCTCAAAATGTTAGGTTGCATCGTAAGGTAGACAATTCCATAACTCTATCGAAATAAGACAATTTATTAGGTAGGTAAAGTTCATGATTCTATCAAAAATTATATGAAATCTTATACAAAGCTTATAGCATTACAAATCTTGTATTTTGAAATGTACTTTCTATTTCATTGTCTATTGTAGACATACTTTAACACCAGCACACATCTATTAGCTACTTGATAACCCAACAGACAGATGTTTGAACAGCAACCAAAATCCCTCCCATCGGACTTCAGCTGGTAGCTGCCATAAGCCAGTAAGTTAAAAATCAAAAATGTATTTGATTCTTTGTAGGGATGCTTACTTTTAACTCCACTGCTATCGCATTAACATGCCTAGTCTTAGGGTACCTAATAGGTGTAGGTCACGCAGATCACTTATTATATTAGACTCAGAGTCATGTCGGGTGAGTCTGTCCGTCCATCCCATTAAAGTATGAGGCTGTCAAAGGATATAACATATCCCGTAAGGAACGGTATCGACGGGACAGAGTAACCCCCTCTGTCTAGCTCCATCACGCCGGTTTTTGTTCAGCAAAATAAGAACAAGTTCAAACAAAGTGATGGCTGATGGCACTTTGTTTTGTTGTTTTTGACATAACCTCAAAGTAACAAACAAAAACATTGAAATAAAGATTTTTGGTGGGCTAAAAGTGCTAAAATAAATTTTGATCAATATAAAATTAACATGGAAGATATTTTCTAAAAATATGATAAGAAATTATAACACGGTAGAGATTCCGCCCAGCAAATACCAAAACAAAAAACAAAATAATTCCGTGGAGAGTTTGGTCAGTGTCGAATCGACATGTCAAATTTTTCCGTGCTCGGATATTGTGAAGCATATTTCAAAATCGAACTCGACTTTTTCAGAGCTACAAAGGAAAAGAATTTCACTGGAATCAACTACAAACAAGAATCTATATTTCTAAATGAATAAAAAAAAAGTTAGTTTTTCCAAAGTCTAGTTTTTCAAAGGATGCTGAGTTTTTTAAAGACTCATTCGTCAACTCGCTTGAAAGAATCACGCGAGTTCGCGGGAGTTGGCACCTTCTAATTTTACCAACTTTTTGTGTCGTTAACTCGCTTGATTCTAAAAATTTAACGATTTATGTACAGTCTGCTACAAAAACGTTTTAATAAAAATGTGATGAAGAGAAGATACCTTCTTTAAATGTGTTAAACACGTTAGTTACGATTTTACTTTAAAATAAAAGACAACATAGTTTTGGATAAAGCTACATATAATATATATATAATATAAAACAACATGACAAAAATATTAAATTGCTTATTTTCCTAATAATTATTATCAACATCACAAATCACTAATATCACTCGAGAATTTGGTTTATTAACTATTATGTAAACTATCTAAAACTAAGCAAATAAACAAAAAATCAACATTATTTGTGGGCAGTGAAATTGCTCATTATCATCTTAATGTAATAAAAATAGTAATCAACAAAATGATTAACCAAATGTATACTACATTTGGTTAATCATTTACTTACTTATAAAATAAATCAGTCTAAGGAACTATAAAATCACAGAGGGTTTGTTGTATATGACTTTTCTTAACAAACGTCACTATTAAAAAAAAATCTTAAAAATATAAATATAAAATCACAACTAATAAAATCAATCAGTCTTAGATACTATAAAATCACAGAGTTTGTTGCAAATGATTTTACAAACATTACTTTTAAAAACTATGCTAAATATGTAACAATAAAAAAATCACAAGATTAGAAGTTCTTCACATAAATCAACACTTATAATTATCGCCTTAATATTCCTTCCTAATAAAATCAGTCTTAGGATATCAAATGCTTTGGTAGTAAATAATTTAAAAAATCAATAGATTAGAATTTCGATACATAAATCGATACTTATAGCTCCGTGGATAAATTGGTTAGTAGTGCAGGTTACGTGTTCATCAATAGCGCAGGTTTCCTTTAATTTTGCTGTTATATTAGTAAGTATAAAGTTTGATAATAGCTGTCTTCTTCCTGCAAGATGGTCAAAAAATGTGCAATACTTATGGGTTTACTGTTGATTTTTTTTTGCCAACTTTCGACCATGTTTGTGGTGCGGTGATACATGTTATAGCAAGACCATTTGTCGGCAAATAACGAAGTCTCTTTCAACCAAGTCCCTACGAAATAATCATTTAATTTGACAATCTTTTCACCTCTCTTCTGTCATACTAAGAGATAGCAGGTAATCATGCGTCACCGGCTGCGGCCCCTTGTCTCATTACGCACCTCAAAATCGAAATCTATGTAGATGCATTTCACTTGCTTACCTACATGCTTATTTCCAATACACTTCTGCTCTCCTGGTACTCCAGAGGTATTTAATGTAAGTAGATAAATTTATCTTAGGTAGAAAGCACTTGCACTTGCGCACCTCCGTTATATTTCTGATGACCGTACTTTGGATAAGGAACGAACTCTGCAACAATATAGTCGTCTTGGCAGTTTAAGTTTATGCATCTGACTGTACAAAACCGCTTTTATCATGTTCGCGCGAGTTGACGACAAGAAAAATAGGTAAAATCGGAAGGTGCCAACTCGCGCGAACTCACGTGTTTAATTCAAGCGAATTGACGAATAAGTCTTTTTAAAAGTCGCCTTTCTTTGTTTTGGTGCTACTACAAACGAAAATAATTTCACTATAATCAACTAAAAACTATTATTAATACGAATCAATAAAAATGTTCGGTTTTCCAAAGTCGGGTGCCGAGTTGTTTTTCAAAGTCGCCTAACTTTGTTTTTGAACTACTACAAACGAAAATAATTTCACTATAATCAAATCAACTACAAACGATTATCTATACGAAACAATAATAAAAATTGTGAAAAAGTGTGAAGAGATTATATGTTCACTTCTAGATAATCTAAACGAGCGTTTTTAGTAGGTACTTAGGAAGTTTTACTGAGAATTTCTTTATGGAGGACCTGAAAGCGAAAATATGGAATAGTCAAGTTGGACTCTGGTGATTTATTATTACAATACTTTGAATTCATTTAATGCATTTATTTGCCCAGCCTCAATGCTGCGTTACAGAATGCGCCGCTGATCACGCGGATGTATTAGACGGGCAGCTTGAAGCAGTCAGGATTGACTGCTTCAACATGGCGACATGATCGCCAGCTTGAATCACAGCTTAAAGTGTCTCAGACTACAGTCTTCTGTACATACATACACGGAACCGCTCGAGCAGTTGCATACTCGTACTTGAATATGCAGTCGCAGTTTGAAGCAGTCGATCCTCACTGCTTCAAGCTGCCCGTGTATCTAGCCATAAGGTTCAAGTTTTTACGCCGTGAAAATCTACGGTCAATTCGCCGCGTGAAGGCACGGTCGTCAGTGTTGTATGGATCACTATGAATTATTGTTTGTACGAGAGCCCTAAGTGTTAATTATTTAAAAGTTCTTACTTTGATAGTAGTTCCGGGGACCACAGTGCCCACGCTGCCAGGCTTCCGGTTCCCGAGCTGCGCGTCAGTGTACGCGAACTTGATGACGCCGAGAGTGGTCTCCGACGTGCCGTACCCTTGCAGCACGGCCTCTAGGTTTGGGAACCTACAAACAATAGTTTTTCATCATCATCATCAACAGCCCGTATACGTACAACTGAACATAGGCCTACCCCAAACGACGCCACAAATAGCGGTCCTAAGCCGCTTCCATCCATCAACGCCGCTACAATGTCTTCTCACACTCCGTTTCGCATTGCATCGCGGTCACCACCTTTACTCCCCAAAAGTTATCGGTTCTGCGAGCTGTATGGCCTTCCCATCGCCACTTCAGGCTACAAACTCTGAGAGCTATGTCGGTTACTCTGGTTCTTCTACGGATTTCCGTATTTCGGATCTTATCGCGTAGAGACATTCCGAGCATAGCTCTCTCCATAGCTCGCTAAGCGACTTTGTTAGTTGGTTGAGTGACAATAGTTCTTAATTAGACGGAATAAGGTCAAAGACGTCGTTACCTAATGGGGACCTGTTAAAGTATGACGTGGTGAATGACGGCATGTGGTGTAGGCTTAAAATCTTGGATCGCCTTTTGTTTTTGCAAAGAAATAAATACTAGTAAAAGCTTTGAATAACCGAGCAATAGCATTCTAGGTGCCATCGATGTTCTTGGAGGCCATGTAAACACCACATACGTTGGGGTTAACCTGTGGTCTTTAGAGGAGAAAGCGATCGGTTCAGCAAACGTAGTGTAGAACGCCCTGTGGCCAGGTGAGATGATGATCTGTGAGACTGCTGGTTGAATGGTAGACGCTGGATGCAGCTGAAGACACTATGACGCTCCTTAGGGAACCGTCTCACAGTGGACAAGCATAGCTTGATCACGATAAAGGTGTATTGTTCTGGTTCTGATGATAGTTACTTTTTATAGACATCATCAGCTGTCTCCTTATGCAGCGGCACTGTTCTGGAGTACAGCAGCTCGACAGAGCTGAGGTCGTACACTGCTGGACACTTGCAAACCGCTACTGGCACTGGGGGACTACCGATAGTTGTGTGACTTTTATGTTCTGATGGTACTTACTTCTTATAAGCATCATCAACAGTCTCCTTGTGCAGCGGCGCTGCTCCAGAGTACAGCAGCTTGACAGAGCTGAGGTCGTACACTCCTGGCCACTTGCACACCGCTACTAGCACCGGTGGGACAATTGATAGTTGGGAGATCTAGAAAGGAAGTATTATATAAACATACATAGGATAAATAAGATATAGATGGTTAGGTGGCTGACTCGTACACCAAATTAAATCGAAATTCCTTTGCGAAACACAAAGGTTTCGTAGAACGTAGCCTGCTACAAATCTTTGATCAAGAACGAGTAGTTTTTGTTGATAGAAACCTTCAAAAGACTCGTATTGTACCTACGTAGGCAGTTTGACGTTAAGGTGTCCTACAAATAATTCTAAACAAATCAGCATGTGAGGTTTTGACCATCAACACGTACACGAGTGTGCTTATCCATTTCATTTATTTAATTTATTGGAAAATCAACGGCTTCAACTTAATCAATTTACAGAGAGTCAATTACAGATTTTCACGTATAGTGACAATTTAACTTTTATCGGCACAGAAGTGTAGCCAAAAAATTGTGTCGTGCGCCTGCGCTATCAGAAAAGGTCCATGCTCAGCTGAATGTTGCTAGTAGTCCCACAAAGCTGATTTTCAGCAAGATACGGGTACGGGTGGAACCAAAAAAAAAGTGACAAAATAAACTCCACCCACCTTATATCTCTCAATAGTCCTAAGATACAGGTCCAGTTCAAACTTCGGCATGAAGACACTAGTCCGTCCAGTGACAGACCCCGCGAAAAACCCTACCATCCCCATGGTGTGGTACCATGGGCTGATGGCGAGGGTCTTCTCTTCAGGGTTCGTGGAGACCGGCCTGGAAAATCACATCACACTGATATTATAAATGCGAAAGTTTGAATGGATGGATAGATGGATGTTTGTTACTTCTTCACGCCAAAACTACTGAACGGAACGGGCTGACATTTTTATTTAAACCATAAATCAGTTCCCATGGGATAGAACTTTTGAACGTTTTAATAGAAACAAAGCGTCCAAAGCCACGGACAGAAACTAGTAATAATATAATGGTGAGAGTGAATAGGTGTCTTCTAGACCTTCGTGATACATCTTCGGCCACGTTGGTCGTCACTTACCATGAGAGGTCAAACGAAGGTCTACTGTATATAAAAAATAAAAAATGTTGGTATCGGTGCGGTGCGGTGGTCCAAACTAGTAATTCCCAAAGTGGTCAAATTATCACAGATAATAACAATACATCAACCGATATTAGTGCACCGGACATAGGATATAATATGCTGGACATTATGCTACTGTGTTCAGTAGCATAATGTCCTTAGCGCCCTGTCTTCAGCTTGCCGCATCCAGCGTTTATTTGCAGTCTTTCGCATAACGTAATCCCACCTAGTTGAAGGGCGTACTCCACTACGTTTGCCGAGTCGCGGTCTCCACTAAAAAACTAGTTTACCCCACGGCGGTTGTCGGTTCTTCGTGAGACATGACCGGCCCACTGAGATTTAATACCAAAATTTGATACGATCTCCGAGTCGCAGCGGGCAAAGGTCTACCTGCGATGCAGGAGGTTGTGGGTTCTATTCCCGCCTTGGGACAAATGTGTGTACGATCTGCAGATATTTAAAACATTTAAATCATGGGTATTAACACTAAATTCATTTACAACGGGATATTTAATTACCATGATTTGAGTTTTGAGCTTTCCAATATTTCGGTGCAGTTACATGCGCCATGATCACGGAATAACTGAGGGCACTGCGAGTGAGTTGTTATTATAAATAAATAAATAATACTGGACAATTCACACAGCATTATCTAGTCCCAAGTTAAGCAGAGCTTGTGTTATCGGTACTAGATAACTGATATACTTAATACAATACACTACATAGATAGACATTTTTTTATTATACATAGAAAACATCCAGAACGCCCTGAACAAATATCTGCAGATCGTACAAACATTTGTCCCGAGGCGGGAATCAAACCCGCAACCTCCTGCGTCGCAGGCGGGCCTTCGCCCGCTGCGCCACAGAGGTTGTCAAAATATTGGCAGATATATCGATCGATCATGGTAAATATCCCGTTGTAAAAGACTTTACTGCAGATATTTGTTCCGAGGCTGTGTGAGAAACAACGAACAGAAGTTGGTGATTAATAATACTTACGCACAACAAGCAGAAATAAGATTCAGGTGTGTCAGCATAACCCCTTTAGGCAATCCGGTGGTTCCCGAGGAATATATTATTAAGGCTGTGTCTAGCTGACCGTTAACATCAGCTGTCAGAAAGTTCTCATATTTGACCTCTTCTTTGACATTGACAGCTAAATCATTGTAAGAAAGAGTGCCAGGAAACTTCTCGTCGCCAAAAACGATTATTTTCTTAAGGTACGGTAGAATTTTTAATATTCGTTCATGGTTTTTGTAGGCGGCCGGCGAGCAGATTAAGATATTTGGTTTTGATATGTTCAAAGCATGCTTCAATTCGTCTGAAAAGAGTTAGAATAACATTTTGAATAATATTTCAGTGCTGTGTGGTGCCGGCTTAGAATTTGCACCATTCCAGCTCTTCTCGCGGGTGTCGTAAGGGGCGACTGATGGATATCCACCAGGGCAGGCAGCAGTGTCCCCAAACAGCATGCCCAGCGTGGGGATCATAGGCACTACCCCTATAAGATAAAAGCCAATAAAGCGATTATCAGGGGGAGGCCTGCGTCCAGCAGTGGACCAATATAGGCAGTCGAGGTTGAGGTTTGAATTTCCTACATTAAACGTCGTTTGTGAGTATGGCAACCGACTACCGTCCGTGGTCAAACTTTCAGAAATTAAAACAAACCTACTACACCAAATAGAATTAAACACATAACAATAAATTGCTAGTTAGTGAGTTTGAGGGACATAAATAGGTATTTATGGTATTGTGCCTTTCTTAGTGAGCTAGTGTTACCTTTTATATAAGTAGGGCTGACGCCGGCGACGGAGGCGCCAGCACACATGGCGCCAATCGTCGGCCCCCAGAACTCCATCCTGTTTTCTGACATTATAGCCATCACGTCTCCCTTGCGCACGCGCATGTGTGAGAGGGAGATGGCGAAGTTGATGACCTGTTGGAGTACTTCGCCGTAGGTTATGGTTTTGTGGGTAGATGCGTCTATCTGGAATATAGAATTTTTTGAACTGACATCCTTAGGGGGTTTTCTTAATGTCATAAAATATATTAACGTACACCAATGTGTACCTCGACCGAAACATTATCTCTGGGTCGGCACTGGTAGTTGTTTCACGTTTGTTAACAAACAATACAAACTAGTATTTAGTCAGTTTGAAGTGCGTCAATAATGGATTATCAAATCATATTGGTTCGGCGCTAAGTTAGTAGGTACCTAACTGATTAAGTATTTAGTGTTCGGGCGGGATAAAAAATTACAAAAACAAATAAAGCAACAGCTATTCCGTGATCAAGGCGCTGTAGTTCGACCAGACTGAAAAGATGGCGCGTTTAGTTTGAAATTAAATAGCATAGACCCTGATGACCTATTAAAAGGCATAGAGGTTGATATGACAGTCTATCACAACCTTTATTTGCCCGCGAAAGATCACTGCCATCTAAAAATTATCAAATTAAAATTACCTAAGCAAATATCTGGTATAGGTAAAACACATTATAATGTCAAAGAATATTTTGACAGTACCCCCCAAAATTTAGATAGTAATCATAATCATTGATATTTAACTCCTATTGTTAATCTTTTTTAAGTACAAAGAAAATGTGCAATTCCTATAATTTTAAGTTAATAAAGTAATTTTAATGATAATTTTATTACCTATTGTATGTTCAAAAGGACAAACTGTTGAACAATTTAAAAGTACCTTGTTTTATGTACACAGTTAAGACAATAATTTTGTCTTATTCTTATCGAGTTCCAAGTTAGGTAAATACAATACAATACTCTTTATTGCACACCAAATAAAACAGAACACAGGACAGGAAAAGATAAATACAGATAGACGCCACGCGGATAAGAAAGAATAGAGTGGCACTATCTGTTTAGTTACTTATATTTATTGTAAATAGTGTTGCAAACTACCCATATAAATTCATCATCATCAACCTAAATTAGTCCACTGCTGGACATAGGCCTCCCCTAATGAGCGCCATAGCGCCCTGTCTTCAGCTTGCCGCATCCAGCATCTGCCTGCAGTCTTTCGCAGATCGTCATCCTGGCCGGAGGGCGTCCTACACTACGTTTTCCGAGTCGTGGTCTCCACTCGAGAACACGTTTGCCCCAGCGGTTGTCGGTTCTTCGCGAGATATGGCCGGCCCACTGCCATATAAATTAGAACACATAAAATACAGATAAGATTTTTCTTTTTTGGAAAACGCCTTTGAATTGAATTGTGATTTTCAACTATCACAGAATATTAGGCGACGTCAATGGCGCACCGGGCGAATGCTCGACTGCATCGTAGGAGGTTGCTGTTTCGATTCCCGCCGCGGGACAAATGTTTGTACTATCTGCCGATTTATTCCAGGAGCACGAGCACGGATCTCGTTAAGGATCGACAAGCATCGAATTTATCTCCGGTGTCAATAAAATTTGGTAATTACGGTTCATGCTGTTATTTCTTTTTTTACTAATTCTTTTGGTAGGTATACCTATCTGGTCTTCGATAGGTACCTACTTAGAAGTATAGTAGTAGTGGTACCTAGCTATTCACTCGTGCAATTTGGACCAAAATTAGAAATGTACCATTTGGGAATCAGACATTATAGGTATAAGACGAAAATTTGAATTGTAGGTTATCCGCACCTGATGGAAGAGCATTATTTATTATCTAAACAAGATACCTAGCAACCCAAATATTCCACAGTTATCATCACAGTAAAATAAGTAGGTACTTAGATGTAAGAAGGCCTAAAACATTGTAGGCGATCGAATAAAGCCACGCTTGATTTTGAACGACAGATGAAGTTGGTTTGCAGGCATAGATTAAACAGTGCGTGTTTCGAGAAATATAATATTTTGATTGCCTTAATTTTTACGTGAAATGTTCTTGACTGTACATAAATTTGACAGACTGCGAAAATATACACGACATAATTGAATAGTCTACAAAACGCTACTAATTGCATAAACATAACAAAAATCGGCACTCCGCGAAAGTCGTCGATAAGCGATTAGTTGCATAGGACTTTCCAAAATTCGGCAGTCCGCTGTAACCTGTATTGAATATTGCAAAAGTCGGCAAAGTGCGAAAGTCGGCACTCCGCGCCTAAATCAATTAATTAGGTACCTATTGAATTTTTGTCACGGAGCCACGTAGAGTGGGCAATCGTTCGCGACTCTCAAAAGTTACACTACCTACATGGTTGTAAAAAATAGCATTTGCGTACACCGACAATTTCATCTTATTTATTCATAACTAGCTGCTGCCCGCGGCTTCGCCTGCGTAGTTCCCGTTCCCGTGGTAATTCCGGGATAAAACATAGCCTATGTCCGTTTCCTGGTTCTAAGCTGCCTCCCCACCAATTTTTAGCCAAATCGGTTCAGCCGTTCTTGAGTTATAAATAGTGTAACTAACACGACTTTCTTTTATATATATAGATAATAAAACAACCAACAGATGGTGTTACTTGTTGCTAAAAAACATCTTAATTGTAAAAAGTACAAGCAAATTAAGTTCCTAAATATAATAAACATACAGGATAGGGAAAAATCTTAGCCTAAAATAATTATGTACCTACATAAAATATTACTTCAACGTGTGTCGTCTACAAACATAAAAGAGGTTTATCTTTTATCTTATCGTCAAACTAATATAGGTAGCACGTATCTAGTGCAAAGATCGGTGTCAAATGAAATTGGCCTTTCTAACTTCATAATTTGCCTTTAAATAGTCCACTACTGGACCTATAGGCCTCCCCTAATGAGCACTATAGTCTCTTGCAGATAATGATGATGTAGAAATCCTATTCTACTAATATTATAAAGCCAAAAGTTTGTGAAATCTGAATTTATGTTACCTAGGATCTCCAAAACTACTGAACAGATCAAAATGAAATTTCGCGTGCGTTTAGAGCAACGCTTATCTTGGATAATAGGCTACTTATTACACAAGAAATACGCGTGCGAAGCCGTGGCCAGAAGCTAGTCTTACCATAATAACGTTGTCTTTAAACTGCCACATCTTTTCCAGCATGAACTCTCCAAAGTTCAGATGTGCTGGCACCATCAAGCCAGAACGTCCGTAAATGTGATTCGGGTTTTTCAACATGTTGCACTACTGTAACAAGAACAGATAAAATTATCTATGACACAAAAAAACTAAACGAAAATCGGTTCATCCGTTTGGGAGCTACGATACCACAGACAGACACGTTAAACTTATAAAACCCCTCTCTTTTTGCATCGGGGGTTAATAAAACAAAAAATACTGAGATCATGTCATGGCTTAGAACTTGTTCTTCCCAAGGGTGTTTTAGGGCGACTAAGACAAAATAAATAAATGATAATAAATAATGCTGGACAAACCACACAGTAGCATCTAGCCCCAAGCTCCTGTATGTATATGAAAAATATAATGGGATTTTTTTTATTTTTTTTTTCAATGAGAATGGCCGCCGTGGTCGAAATTCACCTAGGAGGACATTATTATTACAGGGTGGATTTTTTCGACGGGACAGTAAGGGCAAACCGCTGTAGTTACAGCTCATGAGTTACAGGAAAATGGTCTTAGGAGACTATCCATAATTTTTTGAGAAATTTTCAGCCCTGTTCTCAGATTTAAAAAAAAATACATTTAGCAAAAAAATCGCATTTAACATGGAATTTTTTTTGGTGCCTATGGATCCTGTTTCTTAAACTGATCAAAAACTTATATCGGACCGAGGGACGAGAATATGGTTTGGTTCTAGCATAGATAAATGAACAGTTGATATAAAACAACAGTAAAGCAAGCACGGGGATTGTTGTCTAGGGCAGAATAGAGAAAAAGTACGTCACTTTGTTTTCGAATGCGTAATTCTTTGAAATCCATTCCTTCAACTTTATTAATTTACGCAATGTATGACGATGCGGTGTCATTGTTGTCTATTCTACCCTAGAGAACAATCCTGTGCTTGGCCTACAGTTTGAACTGTTGAACAGTTCTAGGAATGGTTCTAGGAATTAAACATAATTATTATGTTGGTATGTTCTCATAGAGACTTAGATGTAGGAAACATGCATTGCTTCACAATTTTACATTATTGTTTTTTTTTTTTTTTTTAATCTTATTTATTTTAACATTATTGGTTAAGACCAACATGTTTGAGATAATGGGCAAAACCTGCAGTTCTGCAGTGTCAGTGAATTACAATAACCCTGTATTTGAAACAGGCAAAAAGATGATAAAGAAAATATAATAAAAAATAAATATAAATAATGCTGGACAATTCACACCGCATTATCTAGCTCCAAGCTAAGCAGAACTTATGTTATGAGGAATTAAAACATTTTACTTGGTGCCTGAATAAAATGTCACAGCATCGGGGATAGGAAATTACTGCTGTCTGTTATCTACACTAAGTTTTGGATGTTTGTAACGAATAAACACAAAAACTACTGGACCGATTTCAAAAATTCTTTCACCATTAGAATGCTACATCATCCCTTAGTAACATAGGCTTAATTACATGTTTAAAAAAATAAATGTCCACCCGTGCGAAGCCGGGACGGGCCGCTAGTTAATAATAATTTCAGAGTTCACTCATTAATTACCTACAAACAAATTTTTATATTGAAAATATTGATGCTGCATTGTTTTATTTTGATTTATGAAATTGCATAAGGGAACATAAATACTCCAAGGAGTCTTGCTTTCACTGAGTATTTACTTCGAAGATAAACAATTGCTTTAATACTTAGTTAGTAACTAATGAGTGTACCTCCTACGTACCTAGGTATACTGTACTTACCAAGATAAAAACACAAAACACTCAGTCAATCACTAAGTCTATTTCTAGACTTCAAAAATACAGACCTAGAAGATAATTTTTGTCTCGTTTTCTAGAAATTCACGGATTTTCACAATAACTTCGCGATCTGCTACACCGATAGTGTCTCGACCAGTCTCGAAGATCGACTGAGTGAAATCGCGTAGTGTAACTTGGCTGTTTACTTTACGTTGGATAATATTATTATGTATGTTGGTAGAGTATGAGTGTGGCGCATCGTCATGCAAAAGTAGCGCCACTGTAATGATAAGCCACAGAATAACTGATTACAGTGGCGCTATCATTAGATAAGCCATAGAATATACTTTAGTTAGTAGGTTCGTAATAACCTGTGCCCTGAGTTCGTTTTGACGATAGTAATAAGACGTTCGTTATCGTGGCGTGTCATTTTTGTATGGAATTTGCGTCGTGTTCCATGTCCGCACGCTAGAGACTCCGTGACAAATCCCATGGGAAAAAAGACGTCACGTGACGTCTTGATCGCGTCGCAAACTCAAGCCTCCACTCCGCTGCCGCGATTTTGAAGCTGCGTTTTCGATTTTGCGGGGGCGCGGGCGGTAGCCGGAGACAGTGTATAACGGTGGGAGGGGGGTCACAAGACGCGCTTCAAAATCGAGGCTGGTGGAGGCTTCAAGGCTCTGCTATCTCGTTTTCACTGACAGAGGATCTGGCTCCTGCAGAGTTGGATATAGTTCTATGACGTGTTAAATCACGTAAAATTTGAACAATTTATTTAGAACTATTTAGTTAGCATGAAATTGCCTCATTAAATCCTAGGTCTAGAATAACATAGATGTAAATAAAAATATAGATAGGTAGGTATAGGTACCTACCTACTTGAAAGATCACGGATAATCGGTCGATAAACTACAGATGAAAAAGTGGCGCTACTTTGCTAATAAGTTGCACATTCCGTTTCTTATCTCACTATCATCAGTACCTAATGCCGTTATATAAATACTTCTGAATGAAATATATATAATAATACGTATGTACTATCTACAGTGTAGTGAATTTTTTCGAAGAGCGGTAGGGAGATGAACCTTACCCTGGTTTAGCTTTAGTTTAAAAGGAAAATGGTCTTACACCCGAATACTCAAACGCAACTAAGATTTAACGCATTCACTGCCCAGCCTCAGCGGTGCGAACAGCAAGGGTGCGCCGCCGCTACACGCTGTCGATACTGGACATGTGCGTCATGGACAATGAAAGTGTGTCTCGAAAAATAACAACTAACAGGCTAAAGGTTTCATCGGTCGCTTCTTTACTTTAGTGTACCTAGGTATACCGAAGCGACAGAAATCAAAAATATCACTTTATTTCCGTGTCAGTGTTTAGTTTTATAATTTGACCTTTTCCAAGTGTACCTACATTTATTGTTTATAGGGAAATAAAGAGTTTTTGATTTTGCTAAGCTCGTCTTAAATGACGAATTTTTAACAGAATTTCGTGAATAACTGTCAAAAAATCGCAACTTGATACTATCTGAGTTACGTTTGAGAATTTGGTTGGGGGTATAAAGATTATCCATAACTTTCGAAAAAAAATATCTTCTTTCTTATTTTTTTTTTTTGTTGTAAAATTTGTAATAAGTAATAATGCACACAGATCCCCATTTTTAATCCAACAATCCTATCCATCCACGGTTGTCTGGTAGAGATCGCTCTTGAGCGATAAGACTGCCAATTGTCACATATTTTGTAAATGTTGTTATTGTTTGTGAATTATCTTGATAAGTGTGCAAAAAAGAATTTCTATCTATCTATCTTCGTTCACAGATTTAAAAAAAAAATACAGTTAGCACGAAAATTAGCATTTTGTGCTGACTGTAATAATACCCACCTGCCTTATCAGCACACATATCTCCTAGGTACCTATACCTATCTTACTTTATTGTATGTAACATGGGTTCAGAGAAAACGGTCTCCAATCAATCTACAATTCATGGAAAACTACTTTTCTGTTAGTATAGTTCCTTGCAGAACGCAGAAAATATTAAAATACGCTAAAAATATTTGAATATATTCCTTTTCGACGAATCGGTTGCGGAATCTAAATAGCCCTGCTGGTAGGTAATTTCCTCTGGCAGGAGAGCCTACCGGAGGAAAGTGCCCCTCAGTCGGCTCTTACGACATCCACGGGTCGAAATGAAGGGGTCGATTTTCACGCAGCGACCGCAACGGCCAAGTTATGGTTGTTGATGAATCAAAAAAGTAATATTCAGTCAGGTTGTATATTAAATAGTACGATTGTATACATTTTGTAAAAAAACTTATATTATTCTTAAAAATACTTACACATTAATCTATAAAATGCAAGGAACAACCAAATACACAAGTCAAAAGGAACATATAAATAGTAATAAAGTTCAAATAATACTGATTTTGAGAATTTTAAAAATACAAAAAGTTCCAAAATGTACTACTAATGTTTTTTTCTTCAGATCTATAAGGTATGGAATTATAAACCAGTCTTCAATATTATGTGCTTCGGACAATAAACATTAAATCCTTTGTACCAAACATTACCTACAACTTGGCAAAAATGTTTAGTTTTTTTTAGTACCTATTGAGATAGACACCACCCTAACTTTTTTCTAAACATTTTTGCACTTATCACCAGATTTCCACATTTCACTGGTAGATTTGCCTAAATTGGTCAATCTGTACCTATCGCCAGATTTCCACATTTCACTGTTTTCAACTTCCATAGTATATTCTAAAAATAGTCTTAACTCTATTATATTTTTCATTTACATTGTGTCTTAATATCTTACGTTTAATATTTTCTGTTGATTCTAGCGTTTCTCTTAATAATAATGTTGGCAAAAGCCTGGTTTTAAAATATAATAAGCACATTTGTTTGCTTAGCTTGTCATGTATTAATTACCTATAGACTTAAAGCTAGACATATCATAGAAAATATATCAGATATTATACCCTATACACTAGCCAAATACGATTTAGAATTTTTGTACAAAAACCGCCCATAGTACTTAACCTAAAATTCACTCTCCACGTCCTTTTTACGGAATTTACTTTACTTGTCCATTTGTAATAAATATTTTCAAACTTACGCGATCTGAACACATTATTATTAGTATTGTTATACGGGTATTTATCGTGTTTATTTACCTATTTTTCCCGACGTTTCAACAGGTTTACACACTGTCGTGGTCACGGGATGACTGGAGTACTGGAGCTACCGCCTCTGCGAAGCGGGGGCAGCATTACTTGAAACTACCCTCACTTGGTTTTCGACACTAGATATGTCCATCTGCACACTCGGACGACATACAACACTAACAGTATCTGTGACGCACCGAGAAACCGGTCTACGACGAGTACACTTGGCTATAACTGGATTCCACGAGGCAGAGAGTTTGAAACCGTCATCACGATTGAAATTAGGATATTTCTTAATTTCAATCGCTTCCCGAACCATTCTCTTGTAGTAATGCCTTTCATTACAGATGACCTGCGGTTTGTGTAATTCAATCCAGTGATTGGGTCCTGAGTCTACTACATGCTCAGCTATTGCCGACTTGTTGATTTGTCGATTTTTGACCGCTGCTATGTGTTCCTTAACACGTTCCGCGACCGTGCGTTTAGTCTGGCCTATGTAGGAACGCCCGCAGCTGCAATCGATCTTGTAGACTCCAGGAACTTGCAAGGGCACTACGTCTTTTGGTGTTCGAAGTCGCTTCGCCATCTTGGTGAGTGGAGTGTAGATCGACTTGATCGAAAACTTCCTAAGAATGTTTCCAATTTTGTCCGTCACTCCTTTCACATAAGGCAGAAACGCCGGCTGTCTTGTCACTTCAACATGTTTTTCCTTGCGCCTCCGATTGGGTTGCCATCTGATACTATTATTGTAGCCATTCCGTTTCAGAACCTCCTGAACATGTTCTAACTCACTCTGTAGGTGTTCAGGGTCACAGAGATCATGTGCTCTGTTTACTAGAGAAGATACTACTGACTCCAGATGTGACGGATGGTGGTGTGACGCAGCGTTAAGATATCTGTCCGTATGTGTCGGCTTTCTGTACACAGTGTGTGCTAAGGACCCGTCGGATTTTACCGTCACTTTTAAATCGAGGAAAGCCAACGATCTGTTCTCTTCCATTTCGTGCGTAAACCTAATATTAGGGTGTATGGAGTTCAGATGCTCTGTCAGCTGATTCACTTCCTGGTTGCTTCCGTTGATTATACAAAACACATCGTCGACATATCTCTTCCACAATTTTATACCAAAAGCTGCTAGGTCTATCCTGGATTCAAAATGTTCCATCCAGATATTGGCAAGTACAGGTGCCACAGGACTACCCATAGCTACACCGTCTATCTGAAGGTAATGTTGCCCTTGATATAAAAAGAAATTGCCATCAAGACAGTTCAGTAGAAGTAATACGTGTTGCTCAGGAAGTTCATCATCACTCAATCTCTGTCTCACAACATCAAGACAATCAGTAAGTGGAACATTAGTAAACAGAGATTCAACATCAAAGCTCACCAATAAATCTCCAGGTTCCAACGTTATGTCACCGATGATGCTGACAAAATGGCGCGAATCCCTTACAAAGGACGACGTCTTTCCCGTAAGTGGCTGTAGAACCCCAGCTACGTACTTAGCTAGATTGTAAGTCGGCGAGTCTATTTGACTTACTATTGGTCGTAGTGGTACGTCTGCTTTGTGTACTTTCGGCAGGCCATATAATTTCGGCGACTGCACAATGGCTGGTCTGTACAGACGGTCGAAGACATCCTCAGTGAAAAGGTCCTTATATTCGTGTATCAGTGCTCGTACCCGTTTTGTCACTCTAGCCGTGGGATTGTAGGTAACTGGCTTATACACCTTCTTGTCACTTAGCAATTTCCGTATTTTAGCGTCATAATCCTGTGTTTTCATAAGTACGGTGGCATTGCCTTTATCAGCTTTCAGTACCAGTATCTCCTGGTTTTTGCTGAGCACTTCAAGAGCTAGACGCTCACCTGCAGTTATGTTAGGTTTCGGGAGTCGACATTTTCGCAATATAATTGAAACATCTTGTCTCAGCGTTTCTGCGTCATTTGTGGGTATTTTATTGCGAACAATGGTCTCTTCAACGCTGCTGACAATGTCCTCATACGGAATGCGTTTTGGTGTTAGAGCAAAATTTAGACCTTTTTCTAGAACGTTTACAGTGTCGTCATCAAATTGAATATCAGTTAAATTAATAACTGTTTTAGGAAATTGTGTCGGCGACTGTACCTTATTATTCCGTACTTTTTTACTACGAGCTACCAATCGTTCAAACTTCTTTTCATGCCGCTCTGTACAAAAATTATAAGTCCGCTGTGCTTGGTTGTACGTTATTCGATCACACAATTCAAAATCACTTATAGACAACACAACACTGCACTCCATATGTAGGTCATACAGGTTACACTGCACTTGTTGTAGGTAGCACTGGTCATTCCTAATCATTTGCTTGAGTAGGCGGCCACTCGCGTTCCACAGAATTTTATCGGAATGTTCAATGTCACTACGCGGTTTTATTCGACAACACGTAGGTATTAAGTCCCAATCACGGCATTTGGTTAAAAATGACAGCGATGTTTTAAGACGCGCACTTTTATTCCGTAAAAATTCTAGCTGTCTTACTTTGTTTACCATTTCCGGCCCGTACCGGTTAGCAATAAATATTTTCAAACTTACGCGATCTGAACAAAATAAAAAAAAAAAAAAAAAAAAAAAATAGGTAAATAAACGCGATAAATACCCGTATAACAATACTAATAATATTGTCCATTTGTGATTCTTTCTTCAATAAATATTGCTTATAATTATATCTGAAACTCGACGACAAGCGAGTTTTAGTTTTTGTGTCGAGTTTTTTTTATTAAAATTCTACATCGAGTATGGCTAATTTATTGGTAGTAATATAGGGGGATAGCTGAAAATCCCAGTTTTCTTGATCAAACGCACTGGTTTTGACTTCGAAGAGATTTCTGCTCGTCAATGTCACACGTCGCGCTCTCACTGTTTTGGATACGAGGTTTTTCAAAAAAGAATAAAAACGCAAAAAGCGCAATATGTGTCTTTGAAGATAAATTGCGGCAGGATCAGAAATATGCTATAAAAACCCTCGAATTAAATAAGTCAAAATATTCATTATGAATGTAAGCGGGTTAACTACGAACCTAGTTTGTGTTGGAAGAATTGTTGGAAGTTCCAACACAAACTAGGTTCGTAGTTAACCCGCTTACATTCATAATGAATTCGTCGAACTACGAGAATTCTTAAAAAGAGAGGGGTGTTCTAAGTTTAACGTGTCTGTCTGTGTATATGTGTTTCAGTGGTATCGTAGCTCCCAAACGGATGAACCGATTTTCGTTTAGTTTTTTTTGTGTCATAGATAATTTTATCCCGAGTGTTCTTAGCCATGTTTCATGAAAATCTGTTCAGCCAGTAAACGTGAAGTGGTTTTTATTTTTTTTATTTTTTATGGCCATGATTAGAGCTATGCCGTCGTCGTTCTATAAGTGAAAACCGGATCTATATAGTTACCTATGACAGTTGAGTCAAACTTAAGGGAAAAACGGTTCTTAGTACATTTAGAACGGGTTTGTTTGCTACTGGTAACGGGAATTCACGGTTTTGCCCAAATCAAATGCTAGTTGCGGCAAATTAAAGACAGGGCGCTATGGCGCTCATAAAGAGATCGCTGCCCAGCAGTGGACTACCGCAGACGATGATGCTCTAATCGACACAACGACCAGGCTAATTTGAACCGGCCATTGAGGCGATCTTTAGGCGGCCTATGTCCAATGGACGTCTTTCGACTGAGTTGTTTATGATGATGTTTAACTAAGCTAGACAGATGAGATTCTTCCCCTCGTCCATCTGGAACTGCACTTTATCGGAGTTTGCTGCCTTGTCCGCTACTTTCGAGAGGGCGCTGGCGGTGAAGATCAGAGCTATACCGGTCGCTGTTATTAATAGGGCCCAGCCTGGAACAAAATGGACAAAATAAATAATAAATAAATGCTGGACAATTCACACAGCATTATCTAGCCCCAAGCTAAGCAGAGCTTGTGTTATGGGTACTAGACAACTGATATACTTAATACAATACACTACAAAGATAGATATATACTTTTTTTACTATACATAGAAAACATCCAGAACACCCTGAACAAATATCTACAGATCGTAAAAACATTTGGCCTGAGGCGGGAATCGAACCCGCAACCTCCTGCGTCGCAGGCGGACCTTCGCCCGCTGCGCCACTGAGGTCGTCAAATTTTTTTTTTTTTAAACTAAAAATGGACTTCAAATTCATAAATGAATATTTGTTAATTTTCATACACTGTTTTGAAGTTTGCTAAATGGTAAGCCAGGGGATATTTTTTTATGGGATCACCACGGGATAATTCTCTACACAATAGCGAAAGAATTTTAACATACATATAACCTCCTCCTTCTTTGAATTCGGTTTAAAATCAGGCTTAGGTTAAGTTTAGGTCTTGCGACGCAGGAGTTGCGGATTCGATTCCTCGGGACAAATGTTAGTGCGATCTGCAGATATTTATTCCGGGTGTTCTGGATGTTTCCTAAATGTATGATAAAAAATATTTATGTAGTATATTGTATTAAGGAGCTACCCCGACCCAAATCAGAGCCACCGCCTATTTTATCTTATAATTCTGTTAAACGAAGGAATTTTCTATAATCGATTGGCCAGTTTGTTATGCCTATCATAAGCTTTTTGTTACGCTGTTTGATGTTGACCATCCAAAACGAAGGTTTTGGATGGTCAACATCAAACAGAGTTGTAGTTTCCTTTCCACGTTTGTATGGAAAGATGAGCGACTCGTTCAGCAATCTAGGACTTCAGAACGGACTTTTTTAAATAGGTATTTTTATTTCATACAAAATTACAGAGATAATTCCGCGTCCGATCTTTCCGCGTGCGACGTCAGGTTTTAAAAACAAATGCCTTGTTGTTCAATAAATAACTGTTCAAACACCACCAAAATAGGTGGAGCTGTTAATCGAGGATTTCCTTTCTAAGTAAGTACTCTTTGACCTACAATTATTAATCAATTTATTTTGTTGCTCTGTAAAAATTCTACTGAACTAGTAGTAACTGTTTTAGTAATTATCTTTAAGATTGCGCGCTGCAGAGCGAGTCTTTAGCACAGGTATTTTTATATTACTTAAAAGAGGGTCCCATACCACTGAAATGTATTAGATTAAGTGAAAGAAATAAACTATTTTTTAATAAGTAAGACTTTTGTTTAGACCTCGTCTGCAAAAATCAAAACCAAAAACTCTTTATTTCCATAAATACAATAAATGTACACTTAGAAAAGGTTTGCGGGTTTGATACCTCGGGACAAATAGTCAGATATTTGTTCCGGGTGTTCTGGATGTTTTCTATGTATTATAAATAAAACGTCAAGTGCGAGTCGGACTCGCACACTAAAAGTTCCGTAAGACCTTGAGTCCCCAGACCCTTCGTGTGGTTGTCACAGAGCAAAGCAAGCCATTGTAGGTAAGTTTAAGGTACACGTTACATGCTTCAACTTACCAATACTGCAGTCTCCAGGTAGATATGGTTCAGAGTCGGGACCACAGAGGTTCTTCACTCTGTCCGAGCCCCAACCCCAAGGATACAGGATCAGACCCAGTACTCCGAATAAACCTGGAAAAAATAAAATGTATGTAAGCATTCATAAAGGTGAAAGACGTGGGAAATCGCATCATGGAACTAAAATGGAGCTGGGCAGGACACCTTGCACGGAGAGAAGATGACAGGTGGAGCAAGGCGCTTACTGAATGGCGTCCAAGAACTGGATACAGAAACGTTGGACGTCCAGCGGCAAGATGGGCAGACGATATTTCTAACAGGGCGAACCTGGATTAGATTGGCGCAGGACCGTGTGGAGTGGCACAAAAGTTTGGAGGCCTATACCCAGCAGTGGGTGAAGTCGGGTTGCGGATGATGATGATGAAGCATTCATTTAAGCATTATTATTTTTTTAGTATCATCTAGCACCAAGCCGAGCAGAGCTTGTGTTATGGGTAGGTACTAGATAAGAGATATGCTAATACAGATGCATAGACAGATAGTTTTTTTTTAACAGAGGAATACCCAGAACACCCTTAATAGATTTCTGCAGATCGTACAAATCTTTGTATCGAGGCGGGAATCAATCCCGCGACTTATAGAGCTAACTTATAGATAACTTATATTAGGTCCGTGGGGTACCGAGTCTCTTCGGGTTTTCAAAAAAATATCTGAGCTTCTGGTCGAAGCGACGCGTGACTCGAGAGCTGGTCAGTATCTGGCACAGCGCATCAGCATTGCCATACAGCGGGGCAATGCAGCCAGCGTCTTAGGGACGCTTCCGACTGGTATTGATATGGATCAGTTGAGCTACCTGTAGATTGTTTGCAACAGTCTGCAGTTTTTGATGACCTAGAACATCCTAATAATATTATAAACGCGAAAGTTTGTAAGTATGGATGGATGGATGTTTGTTACTCTTTCACGTAAAAACTACTAAATGGATTTTAATAAAACTTTACAATATTAAAGCTTTATACATCAGAATAACACATAGGCTACAATTTATAAATATATTGTGTGAATTTTAGTAAGTAGGAAAAAATCTACCATCTGCGAGCTATTCTGGTGTGCGCTGCCTAAACCGCTAGAGTTACACATAAGTAGTGTATGATGGAAATGTTTATCACACTAATATTATAAATGAGAAAGTTTGGATGGATAGATGGATGGATGTTTGTTACGTCTTCACGCCAAAACTACAGAACAGATTGAGCTGAAATATTGCATCGGTGTAGCTCTAAGCCTGGAATCAAACATGGGCTACTTTTTATCCCACAAAACAGTTCCCATGGGATAGAAATAACCTTTGAACGTTTCCATAGAATAAACCCGTGCGAAGCCGCGGGCAGAAACCAGTATCTAATGTGTTGTCTTTGTGTGGCTTTTGGTTGGTAAATGGGTGATAATTCCTCAATTATAGTGAAGTTGAGTAACCAAACCACAAATAAGGAAAACCAATAAATTTGCTAATCAGGAAGTATAGGAATACGAAATTATGATCTTATTTAGCCTGGTGCATTTAACTCTAAAGGAATTTATTTACGAGTAAGTATTTAAAACTTTATTGCACTGAAGTACAATGAGTGGGCTTAATGCTGAGGCATTTTCTACCTGCCAACCAAAAACGCATGTTTTTACAGGTTGGCATGCTAATATAAGTTTTACAGATAATAAAAGAATAACTGCATAAAAAGTATAGGAGCCATAACATCTAAGAAGCCATTGTCTTTATCTGTTATGTAGTTTTGGATGGGGATCTTAAACATAATTTTCAGATGTTCTTACAAACTTTCGCCTTAACAATACAAGAAAGAATGACAGGTAGGGACCTGAAATGCACCTAAAATGCACCTAAAATGCACCTGGAACGCACCTAGAATGCACCAAGAAGTAGAAGTAGACTTACCTCCAAAAGCCTGTGTGGCTAGAGACACTCTTCTTGAACACTGATTGAATGCAGCACGCTAGAACTCCAATCAGGACTGTGATGAACTGTATCGCTGCACCTGGAATGTACCTGGAATTCAACTAGAATGCACCTGGAATGCACCTAGAAGTAGACTTACCTCCAAGAGCCTGTGTGGCTCCGGCTAGAGATATGACACTCTTCTTAAACACCGATTGAATGCAGCACGCTAGAACTCCGATCAGGACTGTGGTGAACTGTATCGCTGCACCTGGAATGGTATTGTAATGTTTGTAGAGGGTCCACTTGGCTTGGAGGAGTACATATTTATGGCAATAAGATATAACTTACAAAATGATAAAAAGAACATAGCAGCCTTCCAAGGTGCAGGGTACACGGATGGGTCTGTAGCCAGGCCTCTAAAGGAGAATGAGGCACAATTGTATGGGTCATGGGTCATCCTAATACATCTGAAAACACACAATATAAATATAACATAAAACATAGAACTTTAATGGGAACAGAACATATGCTTAAGGTACAAACGAGAGCTGACTACAGCAAAGTTCTGTAGCCAAGTCAGTACCCTCCTCTGTAAACAAAATAATAGTGTACCACTTTACAAAAAAAAAATTGTAGATTGACGAATTCATTGTGGATCTAAGCGGGTTAACTATGTGCATACACACAAATTCGTCGGGAATTAATGTTCTAGAAATGTCCACAACAGTATTTCAGTGATTGTTATGCATGCATGCATCAAGCATCATGCCAGGGTTTGTTTATATTATCTACTAATGAAATAAAAATGTTTATTTTTAGACCACAAAAAAGGATGTTAGGTTGGAGTGGAGTTTACGGGACGCAGCCATTTACAAGGCAAAAAAGACAGAAAATTCTTGATGAAAATTTTTATACATAATTAACATTATATTTTTTTATAGATTCGTGGAGGGGGTCACTAATGTAACTTTTCTTAGTGACCTTAACCTTTCAGTTCAATGACCTTGGCGCTAGAGGTCAAAATGTGTCGCTCAGTTACAAGGCGAAAAAGACAGAATATTTTCGAAAACTTTTTTTTTCAGAGCCTTAATGTAAGTTGTTCCTACTTGAGTTAACCCCACCTGTAGGCGTCCCCACCCCCGCGAAGTGGCCCTCAACATTAACGTACTCCTAACGAAAGGGGGGGCGAGTTCGTGGCGACTCTGTGACTGAAATTGTGTGTATATGTATAATTGCTCCCAGAGCCATAACGTTGACACATGTACCATCCCGGCGGGCGTGGGTACTTTGATTTTCATGATTATTAAGGAGTCTCGGTCATTGACCCTAGCAAAAAACAACGTTTTCCTAAATATGATCTGTGACCTCAAGGTCAAAGGTCAATGACCTTGAAAAAAAAAATGATTTTTCCTTATGTCCCGTAAACTCCACAGCGACCGGACGTTAAGATTAAGCTATAGTTTTATGTTAGTGTTGCATTGGTAAGAGCCAGTTATGTTAGGTTTTAAGCCTGTAGACTTACCGATTATAGATTCCAACGCTTGGCACATAGATTCCGGTAATATTACTCACATTTGTAGGCTGTGGCGGACCCAACAACCATTTTGGGGTCATAATCCCAACCAGTATAAACATAAATGCAACTAAACTTAGCAGGAGCCATACTAAACTACGACCTGTTACTATAACGTAACACATTATAGAGGTTTGTGAGTTATTTCAGTCTTACGGTTTACTTACGTTTAGTTTATGTTAAAAATTCAATAAAAATTAAATAAAAGTTTATAACGAGCGAGCGAGCGTCTTTTTAATTTTAAAAAGTTCTATTTTTTTTTTTTTAAAGCAAAGTAGTAAAGCAGCTGGCGGATTGACAGCTTGATAGAGAGAGTCAAATTTGACAATGATAAATACTAAACATTTGACAGTGAAAGAGTGAACGAATGAAATGGGAAAGTGTTTTCAACTCCAACGTTCGAGGTTCGAGCATATTTTCCGTTTTCCCAGTTTCTCACTGATTCCCATAAGATATCTTATCCTCGTTTTCGTTCGCACGAGACTTTCCTTAGTAGCTTTATTGAGAAGTAATAAAATAGTTTCTAATTTTTACGTCAGCTTCTGGAGAGTTTACAAAAATCTGCCAAAAGGTGAAACAATTATGAACGCAGCCATAAGGTCTGCCAGCAGCGGTGCCATCTGGCGACGAGGGCCGGCAAAAACCATGAGCCGGCAAAGTGCGTGTCGAGCAACGCGCAGTGTAGGGTACCGTAATGGTAAAATTCATATAATTATCAGCCCTGGTCCACAGTAAATAAATAGAACAGTATAATGACTTAATGACTCAGCCGTCTCCTTGAACTTTATACCTACAGTTGAGCGGAGCGCTAGGGTTGGTACCTACAAAAAGTAAAACAGGTGTGTATATTTTTATTGAATGTGTGTGGTTTGAGTTTAGGAATGAAACATATTATGTTAATTTAATGATTTATTTATTTGTAAATTATTAATTACAAGTGACTTTCAGAACAACAATTGCGTCTATTGCGATCAAAAAATCTAAAGGCCCTTTCCCAAAAAATTTTAATGATAGTACCTACCTACCTATCATTTGGTCCATCACCCAAGTGTGCGTGTCGACTTCGCACATTTAGGGTTCCGTACCAAAATTAGGTCTGCTATATTTAATGTAGAATACATTTTGACCGCAAAATAAGTGGGTATGAAAAACTAAGGGAATTTCAGAGAAAACAATTTAAAGTGATACATCAATATTTAATATTTGTTAGTAAAATTACTTATACTTTGGGTACGGAACCCTAAAACGTGGTAAAGATAACGTTGTAAAATAACAACAAAAAAGTAATATTTATTTTACCTTTCAGCATTAGCAGGAAGTTGAAAAAAATACAGTGTTCGTTTGACCAACGTTGAATTTAGGCACCCGTAAATACTGCAGTATACTCGTTGTTGTGATGCAGCCATTATTTAATTTATTATTCGTTACGTACTTTGCAAAGTTGAGGTATCGAAACGGGGGCAGACAGCGTGGGCGTCGCGGCACAACAAACTCGTCCAGCGCAGCGACCTCGGCGGCGCGCGGCGTGACACTGGATAGATTTGTCTTGCGAAGATTGGTTAGCGGCCGTATAAATGACGCTTATGTGTGCGTGCGTCGATTCGGGCGCTCTAGTATGGAGTGCAAGTACTGTACTATTTATCTATTGTGCCTGGTCCTCCTGCTTGAAAAAGGCATCCCTCATCCCCCATTCCCTCCAGACATCACGATCATATTTATTTAACAGTATAACATCATTTATACGGTTCATACCATATTGCTTACTTAACAGTAACTAAAAATAACTTCCAGAGACAGGGGAGCTTTGATACAAGAAAAAAAAACAGAAATTTACACTGTCCTTGGACACTGTCCGGTAAATTATTTAAGACGGTGAACTAGTGTCTTAGTTAATTTACTGGAACAATGTATATATGTCGATTTGCTGTTGGCTTTCGGCGGCGGTGAGGCCATTCTCTTAGTCCGGCCAGACTTAGCCTTGCCATCTATCCGATTATTCAACGTCTCAAATCCAAGCTCAATGCTTGGTTTGGTACCTATTTGGTGGGAAAAGACAACAATAACTGTAGAGGCAACGTCACACTTGGGACTTGAGACACGCAATGACAATAGAGAAAGAAAGGTTCCTACTGTTCCCAGAAACTTGTCAGAAGTAGGACTTGGTTATTGGCGATGCCTTAGTTTGCTTGATTAATTAAGTTTAATATTTTGCAAGCGTATTCTTGACTCGAAAATTGTTTTTGCTTCACCTATAATATTTATGAACAAGCCTAGCCAACTATACCCCACACAGGGGCGGATCTAAGATCATCATCTAAGATTCATTTGGGGGGGGGGGCATTTTGACAAAGTTCAGAGAAAGAGTTAAAATCACAAGTAAACAAGAAATCAAGTTTTTATTAGCATTTTTACCAACTAAACCATGAGTCACGCGTGGGCGGCGCGGGTTTCTCAATCGTCCCTAATTTTTTTTTTATAATTTCAAGGCTCGCTCCGCTCGCCTATTTTACATGTTTGGTCTTTTCTTTTACTAATTTCCCAATGGTCACTAAAAGTCTTTAAATTTTTCCGAGGTCCGCTCCACTATTAATTTTTTTCATATATTTCATTGAATGCAAAACGGCCATAAATAAAAAAAAATGAAAATCGTTTTATAACAAAATTAGGGACTAAACCTACAAAATTTTACGTTTGCTGAAGACACCCGTCATTTTCATGCCAAATTGATCAACCGCCTTTTTTGCATTGGGCTGACTTACGCTCCAACTTCAGATCAAAACCGCCATTTTGTCAGTTGAGACCCAGAACTCGGACCAAACGCTGCCAAAGTTTCATACAAAACGGCCACAATTCAAAAAAACACCCAACAGAAAGGGGCCACTTTTTGGAATGCATTCGTTTTGCATTCCAATATCAGGTAAGTACATTCAGATTTTTTAATGCAACAGTGCCATTATTTTGGGAAACGTACCTACATTTTGCATTACATTAAGAAATAAAGCAATGCCAAATTTATAAATGTGTACTTTTTGTTTTGAATTAATTAAGAGGTAATAATTATTTACGTTCAGCTTGGATGTTTTTGAAGATTTGTCCATTTTATAGGAAAAATAATAATAACAGGTCCATAATTATTTACAGAATGGAATCACCGATTGTATACCGGACCGAACTTCTTGAAGAAAGAAGAGGTTACCTGAGGCAAGGTTTAGAGGTCACCTTCTAAACTAGCGAAGCGAACTACAGACAGACAACTTATCTGCTGAGAAGCTAATGCACTGTAATCCACCCTTTTCGTGCACTGGCGTACTTCGGCCCGATGGCGATCACCGCAGCAAGACGTCATGAAAAGAGATGGGGCGCTCGAGCTGTGCATAGTGACCTTACTCCCTCACTCTCCACGGACAGGTTGATCATGGCTCTACGAACATTCGCTGCAAGAAGAGGGATGGCAAAGAAAATCTACATGGACAACGGGACCAACTTCGTCGGCGCGAACAAGAAAATGAGGGAAGCAGTGGACAACATGAAGAAAGAAGACCTCATCTCAGAAGCGGAGAAGATCGGCTTGCAATGGACTACACCCTATCGAGATGTACGTGGCCACGTGGCAGAATATTGCAAGTGTATCCTGGACCAGATGGGCGTACCCGGACCATCGAGGTCGAGACTAGAGGAGTGCTGCGCAGACCCAGCTCGAGCGTGATGCTTTTGGTGCCGGGAGAATCGCCGAGTCTAGAGGACGGTGCGACGCTGAGAGGGAGAATGTCGGTAACGAGACCCTTATATAAGGATAATAACGTGGAATAATTCAAAATTAGATTATTATTATATTAATTTATTATGTCCAAAGTTTTAACGAACCTAATTTGAAATGGCACTTTTTTGTTTATTGGGATTTCGTAATGAAAATAAAACTTGAAACTAAGTTTACAGTTTAAATTGTGTAAATAAATAATGCTGGACAATTCATATAGGATTATCTAGCCCCCAGCTAAGCAGAGCTTGTGTTATAGGTACTAGATAACTTATCTACTCAAGTCTCAGGAGGTCCGCTTTGAAAAACGAACGACGTCAGAACGCACAAAACGAATGACGGTGGATCCGTTCTTTCTGACCCTGATGACTTTACCCACTACGAAAGTGATTCTGACATAGATATATTTTTATTTCAGAGATCCGAAATGAATGGTGTCATGTCACCTACTGACTAGGCTAGATGTCGCGCCCGAAGCTACTTGGTGGGTTGTTTGTTTCGTGCGATCGACGTCATTGGTCCGTCTCGCCTTCGTTCGTTTTTCAAAGTAGACTCCTGTGTTCTTGGCCGCGGATAGAAAGATAGGTAACCCACACGGATGACATGGCGAAAAAGGTTTCTTGTTGACTACGGAACCCTAAATACGAGTGAGTGAAAGAAAAATCGAAGGAATGGAATGGAATTTATGGAATGACAGGTTCGGTCGAGACTCGAGACGTGCGGTGCGGAGAGGAGCGGGCGGATGAACAAAAAAAAACTGAAGTTCTTTTTCCTTGTTTTTGAGATTGGGTGCTACTAAAACTGCAACGCATGGACGAAAATGGTCGCGAGAGTGCATATTTTCCTTACAATTCAATTGTATTCATAGTGAGTGAGTGTAGAATTTTTGGATCGTGTTGTGCTATTTTCTATTGAAATGTGGTTCATGTCATGACAGTGTGAAAACGATTCGTAAGTATTATCCCATCAAAACGAAAAGGCCATTTTTGTTGTTATTTTGGTAGGCCCTGGTAGGCCGCGTAGTGAATTTTCTATTTGGGTGCACTATTGCTACCTACCTGTCAAGAACTGTCATTCAGTCAAGTTGTCAAATGCACAACACAGATGTGCTGCCCGTGCATTGTCAAGAAAAAGAAATCAGTCGTAATTTAGCAATTTATTTCATGTAAATCGTTTATTTTATGATTATTTACTGTTCGTAGACCGTGCCATGATATATTCCATTGAAACTACAAAGGTACGATCTCAAATACTTGAGTTTTGTGTGTAAAGAAACATGTTATAAGTGCCCTTGTTTGGATTGCAAAATCTCAACTCCTTTGTCAGATGCACTTTTACTTTTTTCGTTTCGAGTCTTTGCAATCAAGCTATACTTTATTTTCCCGCTATTTCATCTTTTTTGCTTTATGAAAGTGGGTAGATAACGTAACGTTTTTATGTTTCCTTTATTCGTTTTTTATGTGAGTGGGTATGGTAATTTGGCACAGTTTTCCACTTCATTGAGCCTGCCTGCTGTTGCTTGAACAAGTAATAAGTAGTCATAGCAGTAGATTGTAATCCTCACTTTCAAGCTTTCCTGATTACATAGCTGTAGTTAGTAGACCTGAACCAAGTTAGAACAACATGACAAGAAAAGTGTTATCAAATTGTTATTTTTAGGTATCATTCATGGATAATGATTCCTTGATTTGTGTGCAAGCCACTTCCACACTTTTTTTTTACAGTCGGCAGTACACACTTCCACACTTTTGTTACAGTCGGCATTACACTTCCACACTTTTGTTACGATCTAGTATAGGCTTCTATGTGTCTCAAATTATTTCTACTGACAGTCATTTTCAAAAACTTCTTTTGAACCTTTATCCTATTTAGATTCATTTTGTCCTATTCAGAGAAGATCTAAGCTTACACACATGTGATGATGATGCCCACCTAGCCGAAAATTTCGGCCACATCGGCTCAACGGAGACTATGCACATGGCGTGCTCAGGACATATATAATGCACAAGAGACTGTGCAAACACAGATGCAGTATCTTTCGCTCACTCTTGTAATCCAATGATTTATACTGTATCGATGGTGCAAACAAAACATCCTTTACTAAAAGGTCACCACTGTAAAGCATCACTTCATCAGTCTCTTTATAAATGTGCCCTATGTTTTTCAAAATTTACTGCTTATTATTATTGTAACCATGCCTCCATTCCATGACTGGTTTTATGAACTGACAGAAAAGTGGGAATCCAGACACATGTTGCCAACAATAAAGAAGTCAAAGTTATAAAAATTACCTGAGGCTTAAGATGTTAAGCCTCATGCATGCATGTCATTTCACCATAGAAACTACACTCAATGTTGTGTCAATATCTGATATGAGCAGAGAAATAGTATGAAACAAAAAGCCAAAATAAAAATCAGCTCGTGAGATCCCACTGCAAGGGTAACATCCCTTTCTCCTTCCATTCGTGCCTGTCTAGAGATATGGTACATATATACCTGCGAAGGGTTATGAGGACCGAACCGGGCTGAATCCTTTTATAAACAGTCAGGGATTATGTGTCCGGGCCCGACACCTCAGGCCAATTTAAACCTTATTTTCAGTACAATAAATGTCACTATGGCTTGAAGTCTATATCTCATTTGATTCGGAATGAACAGTTACTTTGTTTTAAGGGTTTTCTCTACAGTTATGCAATAAAAACATGTGTACAATCCATGGAATTAGAGTAAATACGAAATAAAACTGATGCGTTAACGGTCAAAAAGGGGTGGGCGCGGCACCCCTAATCCTTGAGGGAAGAAAGATTCCCTCACAGGTTAAGAGCCTATTAGTACTGTTTCACTCTTAGGAAACGGATTTCCACATTTTGTGCTTCTTCTGGCAGTCATTATGCAATTTTCCACCAGCTGCTATGGTATCACTATGGTATAAACAACATGCTCCTATTAAATAAGTTATTATATTTTATTTATGCTAGTTTTAAGGTTACTATGGACCATAGAATAAGTTAAGCAAATAAGATCTGTAACTTTTCTACAGTCTAATATAAGGATAAAACAATATTTAGTAACAATTCCGCGCAAAACCTTCTCTGATAAGATCCAACAAAATGTGATTGGCGTGTACCGCCCCCCCTCCTATAAATTGCTACCACTTGCAATCAGAGAAGGTAAACAGCAGACTTACGCAATATAAAATTGCCAAGTAAATTACCCTCCAACTTTAAGCACGAACACAACTTTCAAAAGTAAGTCATCAACTAGTTTCGTCTCTCCACGAGACATCATCAAGACACTATAACAATACTCAACTTTGACAATGTGACCGCCAAGCAACAACGACAGAGTCCTGCCAGTGATGTTGTGAAAGTACTTTTTTTACTTTGTGTTAAAGTACTTTACGCAGGGAGCTCAGAGAGGTTTTATCATGTTTAAATCTTATTATTATATACAATAGATTTCCGCTAAGTAACGCCTGAATCTATTATTTTTCTACAGTCATAAATAAATAAATGATTATTAATATTACTATTAATCAGATCAAGTCATCATACCCTACCTACTACCAGAAGACATTATATCAGCCACATCAACAAACACCTTCAAGAATAAACTTGACAACTGGTTACGAGACGACAAAAACAAACTAAAAAAAGTGACGCAATGACTCAATTCAACACTGTGTGATATAGACACATCAGCCACAGGCTGCTCGTCTATAATAAAATAAATAAATAAATAAATACCAACCTTTTGATTGCATTGTCTTGATAAGTAAAATTGAGCTGTTGGTTTCCTCAAAAGGGAATGACATTGGACAACCTAAGTTATCTCTTATCAATAATCAATTCCAGTCTATGACCTCTGATAAGTAGGAGTGAGACATTGCAAATGGCTCAAGGGCACTGTTTGTTATGGTATGTTTGGTATATTAAAATGTAAATAAATTGGTTTTGAGGAAAAGCCATCTGTATTTAAAATAATAGTAAGATCTAATAAATGCTTGGGACCTAACATAGATTCAAAAGATATTTCTAAAAACCCTTTATTTTTCTTCTTTTGCAAGTATTTGTGCACACGAGGGATGCAATGTAGCCTATGTCCTTCCCCAAAGTTAATTGATTTCCCCCTCATTGAAACTTGATGTTTTTCCAACACAAACAAGGTTCTTAGTTGACCCGCTAACATTCATAATGAATTCGTCAATATACAACAGTTTTTATAATTAAATATTCTATTTTATTGCTAAATATTAACAAGATCTTTTCTGCTGTTACTTGCGAAATGGTATAGTTAATGTACACAGACAAGTAACTTCACATTAATTATATATTTATAGATTTTAATAGCACAGGTAGATTTTATGTTAGCTCATATTATTATTATTTGTGCATTGTTGTAAAAAATGCGTTTCTCTCTTTTCAGAGTTGACAAGCCTACAGCCAAGTGCCGGTCCAAAACAAAAAATCAAATCAAATCAAATAAAATTATGTAAATAACAGCTAACTGTGATCTCTTACCGTGATTAGATTAGATGCTACTAAAGCTATCACAAAAATACATTCACATTGAATTTTTTGTATTGAATTCAAATTGCATTGAATTTAGTTGTTTGAATTCGTCCGCGATTGTATTTATGCATTGATACTGAGTAAACGAAGAATGAGTAATATGGGTTCGAGCCGGCCGCAACTGCCCCTGCGACAAAAGGATTTTGACCAAGTGAGTACCTTTTTTACTTTTTTACAGAGTTAAGTTTGAATATGCCCCAAAACAAAAACCCATCAATCAATTGGACAGTACTAAAAATTATGCCATACTTTTTATTTCGATCGAATATGAGAAGGACGACATAATTTTTAGTGCTGTCAAATTGGTGTCATAGTTTTTGGGACATCTCAATTGCTACCAAGTCAATCAATAAAAAAAATGTTTTCAGCTAAATTATTACCAATTTTCTTAGACGACTTAATTACATGGCTTTTATTTAAGGACCTTTCTAAAAATTTCACATTGACCATTATAATACCTGCTAAGATTTAGTTAAAAATATTATTACCACTAAATAAAAATAAAAAATATATTTTGTCCTCAAAACGCGAAATAAGTCACGGGTGAAGTTATTGTGTGAGATTGCAGAATAGGTATTTAGCTGTGCCGCCCACCTCCATTGTTTTTGACCTAGATCACACCAATTGACAATGGCATAGTTTTGAATCTAGTCTAAAAGTTAGGTTTGTTTCACCTAGATACAGTTAGGTATTAGCTCATCAATTTATGTTTGCTGTATTAAAAATATATAAAATATAAAATATAAATCCTCATTATCGATAGATTCTTTACTAATATTGCATATGTCACCATTATTATTATTATTTTAACTATTGCATTATTTCATGCAGTCATAGAAAATAAACGCGTAGGGCGTTGTAACTACGCAGAAGAAAGTTCATAAAAAACTTCGAAATTGCCATCCTGGTAACAAAGTCGCAACCTCGTAAAACATAACAGTGTATTGTCTGTGTTTCGTCATAGTCACGCTGACGTAACGCGACGTAACGGTTCTTGGGATTCATTTAGGTGAGGTAAAAATCACCAAAGGCGAGTGGAACGACCGTTGTTGGGGTAAACTTGTTGTTTGAGTGGAGACCGCGATTCGGCACCTAGCACCTAGTAGGTACAAGATGCTCTGTAGCCAGGTGCTTAACTCTATACGAGGAGAACCACCCCAGCATTGCACAGGTCTCCAACGGAGGGGGACGCCCTAAATACTCCGGGACATGCCTCGCCCTTTCAAGGGTCCGTCGAAGACGGATGATCTCCGACAGGTTAGCGGTCGAATCTCACCGGGAACCCGCAACCCTGTCAAGTGCCAGTGTGCCGTCAACGAATCGTCTGGTTACGAGTGGTTTGAAGACGCTCTGGCACTAAGGTGAGAGAGGGAGTATCGATGGGTTTATAGTTGGTATGTCACTAACTACTAACACTCTGTTAGTAGCTCAGTGGAGAGCCCAACGTACCCCCCTAGCCATCCTCAGGCTAGAGGCAATACAGCATTTTCCAATCGAAAAAAAGGGGCTCAACTCTGCTCAACCAATCGCTTCACTGGTACATTCACTGGTACACACACAATGGTAGCGTATAGGTAGAATTCAGATGAAAGAAACTCAAGAGCCTAGATAGTGCAAAAAATCTATTACTCAACTTCGTTCAAAACGAAATTAGATATTAAAATCGCATGATATTTACCTTTTTATTCACAGAAAGTAGACTTAGAGATCTTAAAATTTTCTATGACAAAATAATATCCGACCATTCGATGAAACTTTCACTTGCACTGCAGTTTAATATCGACTCTAGACTTCGGTTATAAAGTGGGTTATGCAATGCAGTTCTGTGTTTTAAAGCTGACTTGACTTCTTGCCAAAAGTTTGCATATTTAACGCGTAGACACATATTTGTAGGGTCAGGGTTGTGTTTGGACAGATATATTGATATTGCACCTTATTAATAGTGTTTAGGTGATAATTTTGCTTGACCGCTCGCATCTACCTTTATCGATCCCAAATTTACCCTTTATAGGGATATATGTATCATAGACCTCTAACATTTAGGTCATATTTAGTTACCGACTGTACGAACGCTAGCTTTGTTACACGTTACATTACGTCCTCTGACGCCAGTCGGTACCAAGTACCCACCTTTAGGTTTTGTATGTAAATTTTACAAAGGTCATATTTAGGGCCTTCGGTATAAACAAAGCGTGTACGATATTCATTCAATAATTTATACTTACCTACCTCAAAGTCCTGATAGACTCGATACCGACCACAGAACTTCACGACTACAATCTTTCTTTCAATCAAGCTCTGCTGGGTTGGGGCTAGATATGAAAGAAATTATGATGAATGCAGATGGAGAGACGCGAGTCAAAGTGTCAAGTTTGAAACTATTAATTTATCTCGCACGCACTATCTGGAGTTTTATTAATCTAAAGTGACGATTCAGCGTCATATGGCGATTGGTTAGCAGAATTGGGCCCTGAACCAAAATTACTTTAATATGACGCCTAACTCCAAATCTCAGTTCGTTCAGATTAATGTTGCATTTGTAAATTTTATCCAAAAACCAACCAATTTAACCTAACAACTACCAACTTAGGTACCTTATACCTACCAACTTAACTTTTTCAACTTACAGGTATCATATAATTTTAATAAAAGCTTGCTTTTATCCAAAAAAACCTAATCTTGTACTAAATATTAAAAATATTGGTTGCGACGTGGGTCGACGAATAGAACGCGTCGGGGGGCGTCAATGGAAGCGGTTAGCACAGGACCGTGGTGGATGGCACAAACTTCGGGAGGCACTATACCCAGCAGTGGGTAAAATCTGGCTGTGGATGATGATGATAATGATGAAATATTAAACTAACCATCATAAAAAAACAAATTCTAATACTTGCATTCATCTGAAAATTACACAAATTTGGATGAATGCCAATCAAATGCTATGGCTTGAAATTGCCTTTTTCAAAGCTAATTTTAGTTATAAGTGAAGTAAATAGGTATTGAGGGCAATGGTTTTCTTGTAAACAAGCTTCTGCCCGCGACTTCGCAATCGTTGCACCTGGTCCGATAGATAGATAAATAGATATATACACTCGCAGCCAAATGAATCGACTCAAGCTGTACTTTTGCACAAAAAGTAGATTCAGCAAAACAGCATTGGGAAAACCGTTCCCCTGGACGCCATTTTACTCGGCCTCTTCTGCCGTTACCTCTCGTCTATAAACAGGACGGAGATCCGTTGCTCAATGGTCAGTTAAAGTGTTGAGGTGTACTGAGGTCAGTCTTATGAATTACTGATAAGAAATATGGGTCACCTGAAGTTGATTTAGTCTCTCAAGCAGTGGGTACCGCAACGAGCTCATTGTGATATGCTCATGTTTTGACCACCACCTCCACCCACCGTACCTACTGAAGTAAGGACCATAGACTTGATGTCATTTTAAAGAAAAAATATCTGCCTTTCAAATAAAAAAAGTCAAGTCCACTCACCATTACATCCAAACCATGGTTGACATGTTTAAAACAAAGTGTTTAAAACACTATTCTAAAAAAATGCTATAAACAGTATCGTAAAAAAATGCTGTGAATACTGATTTCCGTATGTTGGGGTGTGTGTGTGTGTGATGGATTAAGTTTCGTTTTTGTGCCATCTGAATGGACACCATTAACTTAAATATTTTTGTGTTTCCAGATATGGGGCGACTTGCAGGAAGGCATAGAGCAAGTCTACAAGCGGGAACATATGGAGAAGACAAAATACATGGGGCTGTATACGTATCCTTTTACAAAGAAACGGGTTTCATAATAAATAATCACACTAATATTATTAATGCGAAAGTTTGGATGGATGTATAGATGGATTGATGGATGTTTGTTACCTCTTCACGCCAAAACTACTGAACGGATCGGGCTGAAATTGAAATGGGATAGAAATCACATAAAAGTTTATAGAAACAACGCGTGCGAAGCCGCGGGCATAAACTAGTAATAAATAAGATTGTTTCATGTGACGGCCCCACGGTCGTCCAGTTCTGCAGGTACGGGGTCTTATTGGATCCCGCAGTACAGTGTACAATGTACTAACATTGTACATCTAGGGGAGAAAGTGACCAATAAAAAAAAAAAAAAAAAATTATTATATATTCGACGATCTGCGAAAGACTGCAGGCAGATGCTAAATGCGGCAAGCTGAAGACAGGGCGCTATGGCGCTCATTAGGGGAGGCCTATGTCCAGCCGTGTACTAATATAGGCTGATGATGATGATGATGATGATGATTCGGCCATACCCTTCCCTCTCAATAAGCCAAGCTGAATATTCAAAATTATTTCTGTATTGTTTTTTCCGTTCCCTCTCTGCTTTTGTATGTATGAGACAATTAGTTTTCTTAGCTACACTGCTCACAGTCACGTATACAACTACTGCACATCGGTGCACCACCAGAGCTCCAGCTCCTCGCGAGGTCCCAGGACCAGCTTCGGAGGGAAGAAGCAGATCAATGTAAGTATTGTAGATGGATAGTATGACTAGTGTTATTAGAATAGTATTTCTGTACTGAGTCAGTAAATAAATAAAATAAATAAATGGATAAAACATTTATTTGAAACTGCATCATGCACTGCAGCATGTTACACTTTTTATAGAAACAATAATAATGCTGGACAATTCACACAGCATTATCTAGCCCCAAGCTAAGACTAAGGGATATCCACCGGGGGCGGGCAGCAGCGCCCCCTGCTGAACAATTCTACCACCGAACTGCGATCCCAACCCGAATGGCCAGCGTGGGGTTTATGTGCATTACCCCCATGAGATAAAAGCCAACAAGGTGCTTATCAGGGGGAGGCCTGCGTCCAGCAGTGGACCAATACAGGCAATTGAGGTTGAGGTTAAGGAAGCTAAGCAGAGCTTTTGTTATGGGTACTAGATAACTTATATACTTAATACAATATACATATACTACATAGATAGATATTTTTATGATACATAGAAAACACCCAGACCAACGGAACAAATTTCTGCAGATCATACACAAATTTGTTCCGAGGCGGGTATCGAACCCTGGAAAAGTATTTGTGCAATAACTTATGTTACCTATTCTTTCAGAGTGGAGCCGTGCAAGGCGGCGCCCAGCTAGTTGGCCTTGAGCTGTACAAAAGATTGAAAGAGTTCCTACGGATCTACCTCATCAACTTGCTACAGGTGAGTTACTTCCTTCCTCGCAATTGATTAACCCATTAGTGGCCAAATAAAAACCAGAAGTAATTTTACCACAAATACTTTAATTCTATATCACAAAAGGGTTAAACAAAATAATTCTTGCACAAAAAAAAATATATGTCGAGTTTTCAGGGGGTGAGGGGGGTGTACTCATTTGGGTACAACGGCCACTTATAGGGGAAATTTTTTAAAGTACGGTTTTTCAATGCAAACCGTTTTAAGACTTTTTTGCACTACCAGCACACTCTAGCATGGCACATAACACATCGCAGAGGTTTCTCCAGCTCTCTTGATAGTGTCCTGTCTTGAGGCAAACCTCGCACCGGGATGAAGAAGCTCTTGCCTTCTTCAGGATCTCTTGACTTAGATAGAATCTAGCGATGCTACGTCGAAACATCAATTGGTCCATTTTGTCTTCTCTGCTTAGAACATGTAAACGGCAAGCATTTGCAATAGCCATTTCCACCATGTAATTGAAAAGAACCCACCACTCCTTCTTTGCATGAATTGTAATTCTATAGAGCAATATCGGTTGATATCGCTGTATAGAATTGTAGGTAAGCTCATCGACCCCTCACATACTTTTATTATAAGTCTGGATATATGCGGAATGTCAACATCAGTCCTCTCTCATTTCATTGGGCACCATCGTTTTACTACACCCAACAGCTCAATGGAATCAAAATTTGGAGCCATGGTGCACACACGTTTGAGAACATTTACACCACACCAGAGTTGTTGTTGCGGTGGAAGGCGGATGCCCTTTGCAGCCAACGGTTTATTATCATACATCATTGCTAGCATTGTCACTTTCGTCATTCGTAAATACCTCAATACTACCAGGAACATCTTGAGGCATAGGTTTGGCAGTAATAGACTCATCACCAGCTTCTTCTTCGTCCGTGACTACGTTAGATCAGGAGTTATGATGGCTAAGTCAAACTCGGCATCATAATCACTATCCTGCATAACAACATCTAGGGCACCTTGAAGTCCTTTTTAGTTTTTTACATAACCAAAACGATTTTCTCTCTTTTGGGAATCTGAATAAAACATGGAAATTTTACATAGGGATATGGCCACTGTACCTGATTGGGTACAGTATCATTCATAACGTAATAATTCAGCCATAACAAGTAATAGCAATCTAATTTATTACACAGGGTCACCATAAGAATGTATTTTAACGATTTTATTACTAAATATGCCATTTATTTTCAATGCGAATAAATAAATTGTTGACAAAGCACTCACCTCTGCTAACCGTTTCGTAGTCAAACTTCTGATAGCAAAAAGTTGATAAAAATTATGTGTACTCTCAATTCTTTTTTAATTTTTAAATGGCTATTGTTGCTGTGTTTTATAATGAAACGAAACAGATCTGCTGGAACTAACTATTTTCTAGTAAAAAAATCACAATTAGGTGTACTCAATCAGGTACAGCGACAGCTAATGGGTTAAGAACAAATTTAGTCAAAACTAAATGCTGGGTGTTCCTATTTTCACGTATAAGCTATGATTAGATAGTTTTAAAAAGAATCAGCGAATTAACAATGTATTTAAAAGCACGTTCGCTACCTGAAGCAGAGTTCCTCATGTCTACATACAAGTTCATACTTAGTAACGGCGAGGAGTCAATGTGTAGCCAACTTCGTATTAAAACAATATAATACAATACAGTACAAATACCAAGATAGAAAAAAATAGGAAAGAAAAACACAAACACAAAAACAGTTGCACAATGGGCAGCCTTATCGCTAAAAGCGATTTCTTCCAGGCAACCTAAAACATGTGTAGGTAACATAGGTTTTAGTAATAAAAGATAGCTTATAACTCCCACTTTGTCAGAACCAATTGAAATAAAATAAAGTTTTTATTTTATTTATTACTAGCTGACCCGTCCCGATTTCATTCGCGTGGACTTTAGTAATACTAATACCCCAAGTAATGTTGGTTTCCATGTAAACTATCAACGCCAAAGTTTTACAACCAATCCTTTACAATTTTAATGTTATTATGAGTAAATCCCATTTCGTCCTTCTAAGAATGCTTGTTCAAAAATTACTTAATCGATTACGACCCCATTTTAAATACCTTAGAATACGAATTTCCAAAATCCGTTCTTAGCGACTGCTTACTTTCAAAAAGTTATTATAAAAGTGACCTTGACCCCCTTAAAATACGAATTTCCAAAAATCCGTTTTTAACGGGTGTCTACGTCACCTCCATGCAAAATTTCAGCTTCGTAGCTCTTCTAGTTCCTGAGATATCGTGATATGTCAGTGAGTCTCCTAACTTTGACTCCACACCATTGACCTTTAGGGTGTGAATTTCAAAAAGTCCTGAAACACGTATCTGTTAATTTAAAATCATCTTCCAACACTACAAACTTTGACGGGCTAAAAGTTACGGTTCTGAAGTAAATATAAAAATGACCTTTGACCCCCTTAGAATACGAATTTCCAAAAATCCGTTTATAGTCCTAAGTCCTGAAAGGAACCTCCATGCAAAATTTCAGCTTCGTAGCTCGTGTAGTTTCAGAGATCTCTTGATGAGTCAGTTTTCTCTTCTCTTTTATACTAATATATTGAAGATTATTATTAACCAGTTGTAAAATGGGAGGGCTATGTATTTTTTCCATAAAAGGTGTCCTTTTGCTTTTAATTTTAATCGTTATGAAAGGGACTGTAAAATTAGTTCAGTTTAGAAAATAGATCTAAGCTATTTATGAAGATCCATGTTACATAATTATATTTTTCTACAGAACGGTGCAGACTTAATGGGTGAGAGCGTACTAGCGTTCTACACGACGCAATGGGAAGAGTATCAGTTCTCATCTCGAGTGCTGAACGGAGTGTGTGCTTACCTTAACAGGCACTGGGTGAAACGCGAGTGCGAGGAGGGACGCAAGGTAATACCAACTTTACTGGCTTTAGAATAGAGTCTCATCATCATCAGCCTATATTAGTCAATTGCTGGACATAGCCCTCCCCTAATGAGCGCCATAACCCTGTCTTCAGCTTGCCGCATCCAGCATCTGCCTGCAGTCTTTCGCAGATCGTAATCCCACCTGACCGGAGGGCGTCCTAAACTACGTTTGCCGAGTCGTGGTCTCCACTCAAGAACACGTTTACCCTAGCGATTGTCTGTTCTTCGCGAGATATGGCCGGCCCACTGCCACTTCAGCTTGCTAATTCTTTGAGCTATGTCGATAACTTTGGTTCGCTGTCGGATGTATTCGTTACGAATTCTATCCTTCAGAGGGACTCCGAGCATAGCTCTTTCCATAGCTCTGAGCGACTTTGAATTGGTGGACCAGCCCTACCGTGAGTATCCACGTCTCAGCTCCGTAGGTCATGACAGGTAGGACGCACTGATTGAAAACTTTAGTTTTCAAGCATTGCGGTATGGATGACGAGAAGACTTGACGAAGTTTCCCAAACGCTGCCCAGCCTAGCTGGATCCTCCTCTTGAATAGAGTCTATGACATAAATAAATAAAAAATAAATAAATAATGCTGGACAATTCACACAGCATTATCTAGCCCCAAGATAAGCAGAGCTTGTGTTATGGGTACTAGATAACTGATATACTTAATACAATACACTACATAGATAGATATTTTTTATTATACATAGAAAACACCCAGACCAACGGAACAAATTTCTGCAGATCGTACACAAATTTGTTCCGCGGCGGGAATCGAACCCGCAACCTCCTGCGTCGCAGGCGGACCTTCGCCCGCTGCGCCACGGAGGTCGTCAAATATGAGATCTAATGGGTGAGAGCGTGCGAGCGTTCTACACAACGCAATGGGAAGAGTATCAGTTCTCATCTCGAGTGCTGAACGGAGTGTGTGCTTACCTTAACGGTGAAACGAGAGTGCGAGGGGGGATGCAACGTAATTAGCTAGCTTTACTGTCTTTAGAATAGAGCTTATGATAGGGACTGTTAATATAAGCAGGCCTTGTGTTGCCTTGTGTATTCTAGATTCCTGAGAAATTGCGCAAACACCTAAGTTACTCCGTAAAGCTTTTTACTGGGGTCCTGTAAGATCTTGCGCTCTTGCTCCCTGATGCCAAATTCCATTACAATTGCGCCTCTGCCAAAGCCTGACTATTATCCTCTCTATTATCTAATATATCTCTTAATATCTACTCACTATTAACAAAACAAAATGTTGATACAGACGTCATCAAGTTGACTACCGCCTACCCTTAAATTTTGCTTGAAAAAACTACCTAGAATAAAGCCACTACATTATCACCATTATTGTTTTCAGGGTATCTACGAGATCTACCAATTAGCCCTAGTGACATGGAGAGACAATCTCTTCCAGCGCCTGAACAAGCAGGTCACGGGCGCAGTGCTCAAGCTGATCGAGAGAGAGCGCAACGGAGAGACCATCAACACGAGGCTTGTGTCTGGAGTGAGTAATGCATGTCTAGATCCTTCTATCCAAGAGAGACAATCTCTTCCTTGTGTCTGAACAAGCAGGTCACGGGCGCAGTTCTCAAGCTGATTGAGAGAGAGCGCAACGGAGAGACCATCAACACGAGGCTTGTGTCTGGAGTGAGTAAAGTACTTCTAGATCCTTCTATCCATGAGAGACAATCTCTTCCTTGTGTCTGGACAAGCAGGTGACCGGCGCAGTGGTCAAGCTGATCGAGAGAGAGAGAGACAGAGTAATGCAATACCGGGTAGGTACTAGGTTGCCGCAGTGGAGTACTTGTAACGTCTTGTGCGTGTTAGAGAGAAACACACAGCGCTCGCCACCGGCGGATCGCTTCGCTCGCGACCTTGTGTAAGGATGTGCAAATTGTGCAATTAATTTTGAGCTATGTCAAACACCCATACCGCTGCCCGAATATAAAAATGTACTGCTGAGTAATCATCAAAATCGCAGCGCGCGAATTAAATCGGGGTTTTGGATACAAATTGTGTTGGAAATTAACTATCTATTAAGACCTACTTGTACCGACATTCCTATAAATAAATGATTTATGATTAACCACCACTTAATTTCCCTTCCTAAAACAAAAAAGTCATTAAACACCACTTACTTTCCCCAAAAGCAAAAAAGTCAAGTTTGAGAAATAGCAATAGTGATCTAAAAACTAATATGGCGATAATCATGCCCACCAAGGAAAATTTCATAAGTGCCACCTTAACCAAAAATATTTCTATGGGAATTTTTAATTTAATATTTATATTTATTTCTTCAGGTAATCAACTGCTACGTAGCTCTAGGCCTCAACGAAGAGGACCCGAGCGCCCGCGGACAAAACCTTGCCGTTTACAAGGATACCTTCGAAGCTATATTCCTAGAGGATACCGAACATTTCTACACCAGAGAGAGCACTGACTTCTTGAGGGTTAACCCCGTCACTGAATACATGATTAAAGTAAGTAATTTTGTAATAAATAAGGGTACCATTGGAATAATATTAAAAGAAACCTTCCAAACTGTATTCCTAGAGGATACCTAACATTTCTACACGAGAGAGAGCACTGACTTCTTGAGGGTTAATCCCGTCACTGAATACATAATTAAGGTAATTAAATATTTAAATAAATAAGCCTGCGTTTCCTACCAGAAAATGTGCTAAATAGCTCAGCTACTTCCGGAAACGTGTCAAAATCACTAACAGAATCACATCTAGCTCTTGAAAAAAAAACAAGATCCGTCAAGAACGTTAGTGAAATATATAAAAAATATGTACAAAAAGTACCGGTTAAAGACTTCGCAATTCAATGAATAACTAAAAATAGTTGGTACCAACCTACATTTCAGATGGATCTCTCTGCATACTTGGTGATAGGGGGTAATTGTAATTTTTTTTTTTTTAAATTCGAAAAGTATGAAATTTAACTGTTTTGAAATGTACGAACCGATACCTACTTTTCATTTGATCCCTGCTTGACTTTGTAGATCCCTTTTAAAAATTCGGCATCAAATTTTGCGTGGAAAATTTTCATTTTCTTTTTTCATTTATTTTTCTTTAAATCTGTACAGGCGCACGAAATGTATTATTATTTTAAATTTCAAGTTGTTAGCTGCAGTAGTTTTTGAGTTATTAAGGAGGGAAAAAAGGACTGACAAAGCGAGACCATAAGGGTTTTGAAACCGATCTTCGATCTTCAAAACCCTAAAAAACTGAAAACCTAAGTATTTTTTATTCTCTATAAGGCCTATTTCTAGCCGTTTGTGGGCTGATTATGATGATCCTGTTTATTAACTATGGATATTTCATGACAAGCAACACCGAAGATTTTGAATATTGTTTTCTGATTTTTGCTCAATTTGAATTTAACAAAACTGACCCAATATCAGCCAATGTCAATCAATCATCTGTAATAACAAATCTTCTATCTCTCTCAGGCCGAACAGAGACTACAGGAGGAACAGAGAAGGGTGCAGGTGTACCTTCACGAGACTACCATGGAGCGGCTCGCCAAGACCTGCGATAGGGTGCTCATTGAGAAGCATCTCGAAATCTTCCATTCCGAGTTCCAGGTAATTAATAATACTTCCGTAACGTATTCTGTCGTGTTATGCCGGCTTAGAATTTGCCCCAACTCTTCCCGTGGGTGTCGTAAAAGTCTAAGGGATATCCACTGGGTTGGCGGGCAGCAGCGCCTTCTATTAGTGTACAGTAATAATAATAATAATTTATTTCAGATAACACAAATTCTATATACGGCTTAATCTTTCTAATTATAAATTCATGGTGCTGCTGTAAAATGGCACAGCAGCACCATGAATTTATAATTATTATTAGGTAGGTACTTTGTTTACATGACTCTAACGATGCCCATTTACAGCTGATCTATTTATCAATTTACTTATTTTTGTATGTACCTATATTCGTAAGTTCCTTAATTATTTTCTGTCTTGTCTGTTTTATGGCTTTGAATTATAATTTAAGCACAACAAATTATAACCCATTTATATTTAAAGTGACATTTCCAAGTGTGCCTTGTGCTCCTACAGAGAATAAATGAGTATGAGTATGAATCTATATCTAAGTCTTAAGTCTATGTTAGTTTAAATTTATGTAGGTAGCTTTAATTATTTAGTAACTACAGCAATGCAGTGGTATAGATAGCGGGCCATCAATCTTGTCCGCTATCATTCGCATGATGTTGGTGCTCCCACGGACTCTGCTCAGCAGTGAGGCTGCCTTTTTCCTCATGCTAATAATGTTATTGTAATTTATTCAACTTGTTTGTTCCAGAAACTCCTAGACGGCGAGAAGAACGGTGATCTCGGCCGCATGTACTGCCTGGTGGCGCGCATACCCGACGGTCTGTGCGAGCTGCGACGTCTTCTGGAGCAGCATATCCACACGCAAGGGCTCCAGGCGGTCGACAAGTGTGGGGAATGCGCGCATACGGTACATTACAATACAATAACATCATATTGACGACCTCCGTGGCGCAGCGGGCGAAGGTCCGCCTGCGACGCTGGAGGTTGCGGGTTTGATTCCCGCCTCGGAACAAATTTGTGTACGATCTGCAGAAATTTGTTCCGTTGGTCTGGGTGTTTTCTATGTATACTAAAAATATAGTTATCTAGTACCCATAACACAAGCTCTGCTTAGCTTTGGGCTAGATAATGCTGTGTGAATTGTCCAGCATTATTTATTTTTATTTTTTATTTATCTGCATATGCCGTGAAGGTCGCGCGTTGAGGTCCAGGGTTCGAATCCCGGGTTGGGCATATAGTTGTTATTGGGGTTTTTCTAACAAGAAAAATTCACAGTAGCATCCCGGAGTCAGGAAGGCGGTGCTACACCCCCGTGCCTCGGAAAGCAGGTCAAGCCGTTGGTCCTGCGCCTGTTTTCTCCGCGGTCGCGTCGGTCTGTCATCCCATTGAATTATGAGAGTGAAGGAATAGAGCCACCTGTGCTTGCGCAGACACTTGTGCACTATAATATCTCCTGCGCATATGGCTAGTCTCCTATAAGACTGGCCGCCGTGGTCGAAATTCGGCTAGGAGGGAAGGCAAGGCTGAAGGAGAGGGAAGGCTGAACGAGTCGTTCATATTTCCATGCAAACGTGGAAGGGTAACTTTTACGCTGTTTGATGTTGACCATCCAAAACTAATGATAATATCAATTTATCTCGTCATTATCTATGTGTGTATGCATCCGAAACCGTAAAAAAGTATTAATAAAAAAAATACAAGCTTCTAAACTTTCGTATTTCAACACCGATTTTAGCCCAACTTTGGGCGAAAATAATAACTAAAGACATAGTTTAGTTATTCTAAAGTTGAAATTTATTTATTCTGAAATGTTACTCTCAATAGTTTATCTATAATAACCCTTGTGCTAAAAGTCTTTTCGCATTTCTCTACGCGGCCGTTTGACGAATAAATTTATTTTCCTTTTATCAAGCGCGCGAGAATGTCGATTATGTCAGATGAGATGACATACATTTAGGCCGCGCCCGCTGATGAGTTGGACCGGACGACTCGTGCAGCCTTAAAGAAGGTCTGGTGGAGTTTATAACATATCATAAAACCTTATATTTTTAAAATTTTCCGTTTCCAGGATCCTAAAGTGTATGTGTCAACGATTCTTGAGGTTCACAAGAAGTACAACGCGCTTGTTCTCGTCGCTTTCAACAATGACAGTGGCTTCGTCGCAGCGCTGGACAAGGCTTGCGGACGGTTTATTAACAGTAAGTTTGTTGTATACTAGCTTCTGCCCGCGGCTTCGCACGCGTATTTTCGTTATAATAAGTAGCCTATTATCTAGATTAGGCTTTGCTGTAAGCGTACGCGAAATTTTATCGTGATCTGTTCAGTAGTTTTGGAGATCTTAGGTTCACAAAATTTCGGATTTATAATATTAGTAGGATTAGTAGGTTATAATTAACGCATTCACTGCCCAGCCTCGCTACCCGGGGGTGGAGGTGGCTATCTGCGTCTGAAAGTGTTATAGGAGATTTACAAGAAATACAAACTAAAGGTGCGTATGCAAAACCATCTTTTTGGCGTCGAGTTGGAATAATAATTGACAGCATTCTGCATCGTGGAAAAGAGCTCTATTTAGCAAGTAGTGAATATTCTAACAAAAAATCACAAGTAATTTTTAGGTTAAGTATAGGGACGTGTTTACATTCATGTCTCGTGTCTCTATCATTCACCTTGTGAATTATTAAAAACAGTAGATCTTTCTTGACCGCAATCTTACCTGATGGAAAGCCAAGATGTGGCCGATGGTGATCACGAAGATCTAGAAGATACCTACTGACTCCTGTCTTGAAGAGACCCAGGTTGTGATTGGCCGGAAAAATAAAATAAAAAAAATCCTATATTCTCTTCCAGGCAACGCAGTGACAAAGGCCGCAAACTCTTCCTCCAAGAGTCCAGAACTTCTCGCCAAGTACTGCGACCTGCTTCTCAAGAAGTCCAGCAAGAATCCCGAGGAAGCTGAGCTGGAGGATACGCTCAATCAAGTGGTAAGTCCTCCCATTGGCTCATGAGGAGTCAGCATCATCACCATCTGCACCCTCCAAACTTTTGGGCCACTTCATACGGTCCTGAGGTGTCAGTGAATTGATATTTAATGATATTTAATTTGTTGAGCTGTGTGGCGCCGGCTTAGAATTTGCACCACCCCAACTATTCCTGCGGGTGTCGTAAGAGGCAACTAAGGGATATCCACCGGAGGCGGGCAGCAGCGCCCCCTGCTGAACAATTCTACCACCGAACTGCAATCCCCAACCCGCATGCCCAGCGTGGGGATTATGGGCATTACCCCTCATGTGATAAAAGCCAATAAGGCGCTAATCAGGGGGAGGCCTGCGTCCTGCAGTGGACCAATACAGGCTGTTGAGGTTGAGGATATTTAATTTAATTTATTTAATTGGTGTACAAAAGAGAAGACTATCGAATCCTGGAATTGAAAATTACAACTATTCTCCTATATCCTTGTCCTATATTTTGATATCAAAAAGGTCAATTTAAAAAGTGATATCATATTGCCAGTATAGGTTAAGTTCCCTACCCTATGCAAATTTTACTGGCTGCTTTATCTCTTAAGATATAATGTCCATTCTAAAACCGTTTTCCCCCTATTTAACACCTTCATTACAGATGGTTGTATTCAAATACATAGAAGACAAGGACGTGTTCCAGAAGTTTTACAGCAAGATGCTGGCAAAGCGACTGGTCCAACACATGTCCGCTAGCGACGATGCAGAGGTAAACAATTACGCCCTCTACCAAAGCGGAGATATGCGGTGATGTCCGAAGCGGAGACAGAAGAACCGATGCGTTAGCCTGTACGCATCGGTTATTCGGTCTCCGCTTCCGCCGCTAGTGCATTCATATAAAAAAAATCATTCAAGATGCTCGCCGCACGCAGCTCAGTTCCGCTCTAGCCAGCACACATTTCCGCTCCAGCAGGGTTATTTTAATTCATTCGATTCGTTTCCGAATCGAATCCGACGGATTTATATAACGCTATTTTGATTTCGCCTCGGGTTGATGATCGAAATAAGGCTGGAGCGGAAATGTGTGCTGACTAAAGCGGAGATGTGGGCTGGCTAGAGCTGCGTGCGGCGAGCATGTGATATTTGTTGAGATGAATTCACTAGTGGCGCCGCTCACTGCACGCTGCTTATCTCTTCTCGCCTCCGCTGCATGCCGACGCGATCTTGCACAGCTCTCATCTCCGCTTCAATCGCGCCTTACAAATATGATACATCTCCGCGGTGGTATCCACTGAAGCTAGAGATCAGTCGTTTAAAATACATCTCTCCTCCCGTGTCCGCTTTGGTGGAGCTCGGCCCTTACACACGGATTTATACAGCACTACCCCCAACCTACGTATTCGGTTGTCAGTGCTGTATAAATCCAGTATCTGTATAATCCGTATTTTTGACAGAGTTCAATGAAAACCTGTCAGAAAGTTGCGACTTGAGACGTGCTTAAATCTGAGTTGGGTTTGGATATTCGGAGGTAACCTCCCCCTTCAACTCGGCACGTGGATATCGTAGCAGCTGGCTAAGGCAACCTACAAGAGAGTTTCCTTCTGTATTGTCTATGTTATGCTAATGGATAATTCCCTGCGTTCCTTGTCCATACCATGTGTAAGAGACTCGGTGACCCAATGGGCCAAATACTTAACACTTTCCTTGCACAAGGATCTTGGTCTCGCGCTTGGTGCACCTACGGCGCACCCCTTCGGGGGCGGGCAGTGAATGCGTTAAAGTAAGCTACTCGCTTCAGCTCGCTGCCGTTCAGTAGGGCTATTCAGACTCCACTATCGAGTCATCATCTGGGAATCTTAATATTTTTTGCGTAGTAGTTTTAATTACTTTTCTATAAATAAATAAACAATTTCTATGAACCCGTGTTTAAAAAAAAATCTAATTAGTGCTACTTTTGGAGCAATAAATAATATAAGATCTTTATTACTGAAAATCAACATATTACCAAAAGCTACATTATATCGTACTTTATTGTAACATTGGTTCATAGAAGAACGTCTAAGATTTTTGGAAAAATACTTTTCTGGTAGTTTAGTTCTTTGCAGAACGCAGAAAATATTAAGAACCGGAAAACTATTTGAATTTCTTTGTTAGATTCCGGGAATATGAATAGTCCTACAGGATTCCCGGCGGAATGGTGTAATATGTCATCCGTCTATCTACACAGCAGTTTGTAAAACCAGCTGGACATGATGATGAGTCTGGATCTGATGATCTGCAAGTGTTCTGTGTGTATTTCTAAATGGTAAAGTTCAACTATTTTCAGGCATCAATGATCTCAAAGCTGAAGCAAGCCTGCGGCTTCGAATATACAAGCAAATTGCAGAGGATGTTCCAGGTATGTACAAATATATACAATTTATAATTAAATGATATATAAATCAATAAATAATGCTGGACAATTCACACAGCATTATCTAGCCCCAAGCTAAGCAGAGCTTGTGTTATTCGTGCTAGATAACTGATAGATGGCGCTAGTGCCACGGTAAACATTGGCTCCGTAAAATTAATTTTATTTAAATGGTAAATGTGAAGTATCCGTGCTATTTATTGGAAAAATCTGACACCTGAAAAACAATCCGCGTTGTGTAGCGTTTGTGATGAGAAATAAGAATTAATAAAGAAGAAAATAAGAGAAAACCAAGATGAAGTAAAATTCAATAATTATGTGATAATTGGAAAACTTAATACACCCACAAATAACCCATGAACCAACTGTGAACTTTGGCGTACAAACTACAATAAAATAACATCAGCAAGTGAGTGTATTTTTGAATTATAGCATGTGATGTGAACAAGCCGTTGCCACTTTGCAAACTTCAACTTTCTTTGTCTCAGTTAAAACTGACCTTTGGACCCATGCACTGATTGCACACAAAGAAATGTTTAGTCATACTTGCTAACTTCGAAAGCAAAATTACAGATCTAAATTTTCGAGTGGTAAGACAGACACCACGGTGGCTCATTGCACTAAGAGCGTGACTTACGTTCCAATGGACGTGGGTTCAAATCTGTAAGAGTATCACATACTTTTTGCGAATGCTATATTTTTATTTTATTTTCGATATTTTCAAGTTTATTGGTTCAGGCAATTATGGAGGACACAGACAATGTAACAAAGAGGAAGGCGAAACACCTGACCAAAGCTACGTCGTTAGAAGAGGTTAACAACGACAGCGGCTCTTTGAGCTCTTCGCCTAGCTCAGGTATTTTGAGCAAGAGCCTAGATTTTTCCTCACATAATATTTTCACCAGCACTATGGAAAACATGAATACAGAGATCTCCAATCTAAAAATCAATCTACTCAGCACACAACAGGAATTAGAAAATGTTATTATTGAAAACAATGGCCTCAAGAAACAAATTTCGCTACTTGTTCAGGAAGTAGAAGTTTTAAAACAAATCTGCCGTAGCCCAGTCACTTCGCTTCGTAGAAACATATCATCTACTGGTAAAAAGAGCGCAAAAAGACGACTAACTGACAGTTTTACGAATAGTCCTCTTGTACTGTCAAACAGCAATCATACCTGTAACAGCAAGAATGAATGTTTTAAGGAGGCCCAACCAAAACACAAAAAGTCTAATAACTCTGAAAACGCATTACCGCAAGAAAAGGAGAACAGAAAAATAAAATCAATTATCGGAATTGAACAGGAAAAGCAACTGAGAGTTTCTACTCCCACCAGTATTCCCAAAATAAATAGGAATGAAAAACCAATGGTACGCAACAGCGCCTACAAAAAAACCGATAGCAAGACAAACATCCTATCAAGCCGACGTGTTTTGATTCTTGCGGATGAAAATGGAAGGTGTGTTGGAGAAAAGATGCAGAAACTTCTAGGGGACCGATTTTCAGTTTTCTCTTTCATTAAGTCCTATGCAAGTACCAAACATGTAATAGAGTTATGTAAAAGCAACTATTGTAAGGACTATACACAGGAGGATTTTGTTATTTTATTGACCGGTACTAATGACTCCAATCTTTTGGAACTGCAATCCTCTTTATACTGTTGCATTAGTGAGCTTGCACACACAAACGTCCTGCTTGGCACAGTCCATAAAAACACGTTTTTAAATGAAATTAATGTAAACAAAGCACTTCGCCTAGTATGCTCCAATTTTAAACATGCGACTATGCTAGAATTGAATACATTTTTTGGTGGAGAATACAGAATAAACAATATGTACAAATTTGACAAAGGCACTGTATGTAGGTACATTCTCAAGGATATTTTACAAATATGTTACAAATACGAAAAAATTGATAATCTTAGAAAAAAAACGCAAGCCCTATTTCAGGAGCGTTTTTATAACAAAGAGACTCAGGTAAAACCAACGATTTCTCAAGTTGATAGACCAGAAGAAATTGAAATGTTTTTTCGAGCCTAACAAGGAAGTATTAAATGATAATTATTATAAAACAAAATCTGTATCAAATCTAAATATTCTATACCAAAATTTATGTGGAATATCAAACAAAAAAGATGACTTAAAAATTTATTTACATGACATGGATATTGACATTAATTACATCGTAACAGAACATTTTCTTAACAAACATACTATAAATGTTTTTAATTTGGAAAACTACAATATGGCATCCTTTAACTGTAGAGTCAACAAAAAAAGAGGAGGAACATTAATTTTATCACACATTAAAAATAACACCGAAGAGTTAAGTATATGTAAGAAGTTATATAAGCTAAATAGCTTCGAAATAAGTGGAGCAAGAGATAGTAAGCTACATCTAAATATTTGTTGTCTATATAGAGTGCCTGATGAAAAAAATTTTAGCGATTTTATAACTAGATTAGAATCTTTACTAGAACACTTCTTCAACAAAAGGTGCATTATTTTAGGAGATTTCAACATAGACCTACTAAAGGAAAGTAAACATAGAAATGAATTGGAAACTTTGCTCAATTGCTTCAATTTCAGTTATTTAGTAAACTCGGCCACTTTTTTTCGGAATGAACACGAATCATGCATTGACAACATTCTCACAAATCTTACAAAAAAGTCACAAACTTAAATGTTGATCAAAATGGTCTTGGGGATGGACATGCAGCTCTACTTTGCGGTCTCAATGTAGAAGGTGTAGACTCTAGTGACAATAAGAGTTCTTTTAGGATACAACAAAGGTCTTTCTCTGAGAACCAGAAAAAAATGTTTAGACAGAGCCTACAGGAGGACCTACCGATCAGTAATAACTTTTTGACAAATTTTCAAAACCTTTTTGATAGGTATTTTACAAAAAAGGAAGTAAAGGTAAACAAAAACAAACAAATCAAATCAAGATGGATATCTAAAGGAATAAAAACGGCAAGCAAAATGAAAAGGCTTCTAAACACCATGAATAAGAGAGACAGTCACGAATCTTTACTCAAATATCGAAATAAATACATAAAACTATATAAGAAGGTCATCAAAGAATCTAAAAAGAATGCAGTCAGGAAGGAGGTAAATTTAGCAAAAAATAATACAAAGCAAATATGGAACATAATCAATAAACATAGAAATAAATGCAAAATCAGAACGTATGAAAATTATGTACTCAAATATAATGGTAAAATTATAGACGACTCAATAGATATAGCTCAAGTCTTTGCAAAACAATATGACTATAGCTGTGAAGACCCTGACACAAATAAGAAAAAGATACAAGCTATAAATTTTATGACTGATTCCTGCGAACGAATTAAAGATGACATGGTTTTTGATGACACAAATAGTAGTGAAATAAAAATTATTGTAAAAAGAATGGAAGTTAAACACTCGCATGGCTATGATGAAATACCTATCATAATAATTAAAGAAAATATAGACATCCTTGCAGAACCAATGGCCCATTACTTTAATGAATGTATTTCTCTAGGATACTTTCCTGATGAACTTAAAATTGCAAAAGTTTTGCCTATCTATAAAAAAGGGAAAAGAACAGAGCCAAAGAATTTTAGGCCTATTTCGCTGTTACCTATTTTTTCAAAAATTCTCGAAAAGATAATCAAACATAGGCTAGTGACCCATATGAGGGCCAATAAGGTCCTTAATGAACGACAATTCGGCTACCAGACTGGGGTAGGAACAGTTGACGCGGTTGATCTACTTATTAATGAAGTACTAATCAATCTAGATAGTAAAATGAAAGTAGCTGGCCTATTTCTGGACCTGTCATCTGCCTTTGACACAGTAGACCATGAAATTTTGACTACGAAACTAGATTTCTTTGGTATAAGAGGAAAAGCACTAAATCTAATGAGATCGTATCTTAATAATAGAAAACAATTTATTGAAATTAGAAATGTTGTTAATGGCCAAGAAATTGTGACTAAATCTAAGCTAATGAACGTAAAACGAGGAGTTCCACAAGGATCTATTTTAGGCCCAATATTTTTCATTATCTTTCTTAATGACCTCATTAACTTTATGAATAAAGCAGTTCCTGGTATAAGTGTAGTAGTTTATGCAGATGATACAAATGCTATAATCTCAGCAGCAAATTTAGAAGAATTGACATTAAAAATAAATATAGCTCTGGAGGCTTTTAATAAATGGTTCTCTGTTAACAATTTAAAACTTAATATGACTAAAACAAATGGTATTTTATTTAGAACAACTGCAAATAAGAACGAAGCTATTGACATGACCTTGACGAACTACGGTGACAAGATTAACTTTGTGAGCTATGTCAAATTCCTAGGAGTGCACATTGACCACTTCCTAAATTGGAAAACCGAATTGGGGGCCATCGAAAGCACAATTAGCTCCGCGTGCTATGCGCTGCGAAGTCTGAGGGATGAGATAAGCCTAGAGCAATTAAAAACAGTTTACTATGCTTTAGTAGAGTCCAAACTGAGATATAGTATACGTTTTTGGGGTAATAGCTACTCATATAACATAAATCGGGCTTTCGTCATTCAAAAACGAGCCATTCGCACTATTGTTTGCATTCCCCCGTGGGAATCGTGTCAAGAATATTTTAAAAAGCTAGAAATTCTGACCCTGCCTAGCCTATATATATTAGTTCTTCTGATGGACATTGTAAGAAACCCTCTCAAATACGAAACTGCAGAGAAGAGAACGAAAAGACTCATGACACGAAGAAAAGACATTGAGCTCGAGGTATATCCGAGGCTTAATGTAGCAATGCATGGCAGTAGGTATCAGGCAGTCAAATTGTTTAATGTTCTTCCTACTGAAATGAAAGCAATTGACAATCCAAATATTTTCAAGAATATGCTAAGAAAACTTTTGCTGAAGGGGTGTTTTTACTCAGTTGACGAGTTTATCAAACGAAAGTAATTATTATGTTAGCAACAAAGATGATTTAGAATTTATATAATTGCATGCTATTAATTTAATTCCTATGTACCTTATATTCATACACGATGTAAATTGTTTTTGAATAAATAAACTAAACTAAACTAAACTAAACATAATACAATATAGCAGTTATCTAGCACCCATAACACAAGCTTTGAGTAGCTTACTTTGGGGCTAGATGGTGCTGTGTGGATTGTCCAACATTATTTATTTATTAATAAAAAATAAACATTTTCTTTGTGAAAAAATGTCTATTCATTACTTAGATATTTTTTTTATTGTATGGATGTTGATTGCTATAGGTAGACCACACAGCTGTCGGATCTCTGTAGAACCTTGTCACAATAAGAAAACAAACGCCAAACACAGTAACAAACATCGCTTTTGGCGTTTGTTACTGTGACATGGTTCTACAGCCGGTTGTATCGTCTACCTATACTCACTCCTTCATAACAAAAACCAGCGCTACTAGCTCCGACTGGAAGTGGCATAATGTTGAGATACGGAACTTTTCGGACCCCTTTAACACTATGCCTCTATAATAGAGGCATTGAATAAAGCTTATGATAGGTATCACAAAATATCCAATGGAGAAATCCTTTATATAGCGTTATAAGATAAAATAGGTGGCGGCGGCGCTAGGGTCAGTCGGGGTAACGCCTTAAGGGTCCGGCGACGGATGAATTTCCTATACAAACGTAGTACCAAAATAATTTGTTATTTGAGAATATTTTCACCATGGTTTGCTATTATTTGTATTAAAATAGTATTTAGGTTCCTGCCACAAGCTTTTATCAAAATACTTATCTACACAATTACTACGAAAACATTCATTCTTTAATGTAAAAATGCGATTCAGTTTAATTTTATTTCAGAAATGTGAAAAAATGCTCAAATTACAAATCATTTTGGTATTACGTTTGTATAGGAAATTCATCCGTCGCCGGACCCTTAATCGGGATATTTGACCCCATAATTTGAAATGCGTGTAGTGTATATGCATAACACAATGATAGATAGTAGATTTTTGAAATGAAATAATTTATTTGCAGACAACGGATTACAAGTTGGTATGCTTATTTTAAAACTAGTTTATGCCCGCGGCTTCGCCCGCGTTGTTTCTATGGAAACGTTTAAAGGTGATTTATATCACATGGGAACTGATTTATGGGATAAAAAGTAGCCTATGTTTGATTCCAGGATTAGAATTACCTGTGTGCCAAATTACAGCTCGATCCGTTCAGTAGTTTTGGCGTGAAGAGGTAACAAATATCCATCCATCCATCTATCCATCTATCCATCCAAACTTTCGCATTTATAATATTAGTGTGATGTCTCATTCGATGACTGACCAGCTAACAGCTTTGATGCAAAAATATGTAGTAACCAGCTGCCGCCTGCGGCTTCGCACGCCCTTTTAAGAAGCCATGTCCGTCCCCGGGGGGTACCATTTACCTCCCTGCCTAATTTCATTAAGATCCGTTCAGCCGTTCAGGCGTGAAAAGGTGACAGATAGACAGAGGTACTTTCGAATTTATATAGACATTCACAAATCAGATAACAATAGAATTATGAATAAACTTATGCTACAAATACTTAGCTATTTTTAAAAATTTTGATCTAGATTGAAATCAATAATATGAACATAGAAAAAAACATGTTGAATGCAATAGATTAAAAATTTCCCTAATATGGATCAGTTGAGCTACCTGTAGATTGTTTGCAACAGTCTGTAGTTAGCTCAATTCTAATTTATTTCTGTTATATGATTGTAATTTTCTTTGTGATTAAAGGCACCCTAAGGCGTAAAAAAGAAGGACATTAACACTGTTACTGAGAAATAATTTAATAAGTTTTTTTAAATTCTAATCACATTAATATTAAATATGAAAGTTTGGATGTTTAGATGTATGGATAGATGTTTGTTACCTCTTCAATCCAAAACTACTGAACGGCAAACAGGTAGTTTTAGGCCTTGAATAAAACATAGGCTACTTTTTATCCCATAAATAAGTTACTAAGGGATAAAAATAACCATAAAACGTTTCCATAGAAACGTGTGCGAAACCGCCGGCAGAGTCTAGTTTATAATATTAGTACGGAAAACAGACGTGAGGAAAATATTTCCCTAAAATAACATACCTTTCACAGGACATCGGCGTATCCAAAGACTTGAACGAGAACTTCCGCAAGCACATGTCCCACAGTTCGGAGCAGCCTCTCCACATCGACTTCAGCATCCAGGTGTTGTCTTCCGGATCCTGGCCCTTCCAGCAGTCCTCTTCCTTCCAGCTCCCCACAGAGGTAATGTAGTAGGAAAAAGTTTATTTGGATCACGAAAGTAAAGAAAACATCTTATGGTGCATACATACAGCCCGGCATTGCCGGTAGCTTGGTCACAAGCCAAAAGCTGGGTGGCTTAGAATTTGCACCACCCCAACTCTGACGAGACGTGACTGAGACGTGACGATCACGTGTCGATACTAACGTCAAATAGACTCAACCGGTGGTCCGCGAGGTGGCGGCGGCGGCCGCGTCTTTGATGGTCACACCGCCGAGGTCAAACATATCCTTTGTAAAAAGGCTTACTACAAAATATCAGATTATCTACAGGATAAAAAAGCTTTGGACGAGTTTTGCTCCAGCTCAAAAAATAACAACTAACAGGCTAAAGGTTTCTTCATCGCTTCTTTACTTTAGTCTACATACCGAAGCGACAGAAATCAAAAATATCAGTTTAGTTTTATAATTTCACCTTTTCTAAGTGTACATTTATTGTAGTTATGAAAATAAAGAGTTTTTGATTTGATTTGAGGCTGGGCAGCGCCTGCAGTTCCATTCGTTCCGTTCGGATATTCCGTATCTGAAAAGGTTTTTGATGAACACCATTCAAACCAGAAGAGGGAGAATTATTGGACATCTTATACGACATGACAGCTTCATCAGTAACATCATAGAAGGAAAAGTAGAATGTAGACCAAGAATTAGAAATATATGACTCAAAGTGAAGGAAATTGCATCATTAAACCGGCAAGAGCTAGGCTCTTTAATCTATGTATATACAAAATTAAAAATTTTAACCCTCCCCCCCCCACCAGATTTTCATGAATAATAATAATAATAATAATAATAATGCTGGACAATTCACACAGCATTATCTAGCCCCATGCTAAGCAGAGCTTAGCATGGGAAACATGAAACATTTTCATTTAGCTTATGAAACATGGCTAAGAACACTCAGGATAAAACTATCTATGACACAAAAAAAACTAAACGAAAATCGGTTCATCGGCCGTTCATCACGACCAGAATCTTGTTGAATATAAAATTATATCATCATCATATTATATCATATATCCACTGTTGGACATAGGCCTCCCCAGTATATAAAATTATATACTGTAACATATTTTCTTTTTCAGTTGGAGCGTTCAGTGCACAGATTCACTACTTTCTACTCGTCGCAGCATTCTGGACGAAAACTGAACTGGCTGTACAACATGAGCAAGGGAGAGCTGGTCACCAACTGTTTTAAGAACAGGTAGGTTCAGAACCGCCGTGTAGTGCCGGCTTTGAATATGCACCACCACAACTCTTCCCGCGGGTGTCGTAATAGGCGACTAAGGGATATCCACCGGGGGCCTCTGCGGAACAATTCTACCACCGATCTGCGATCCCCAACCCGCATGCCCAGCGTGGTGATTATGGGCATTACCTCCCATGAGATAAAGGCCAATAAGGCGCTTATCAGGGGGAAGCATTTTTTATTCGGTGAGTAAATTCGTTTACGAATAAACTGGGGGGACGGTGTCCCTCTCTGGCCATTTTCGCCGAATCCCGGGAACATCTAAAACCTACCGCGGCTCGACTGGCGTCCCCTCTACCTCCTATACATGGCTGGCGAGCCCACCACTCCACACACTCGCCGATCAAATTCTTCCATCACGTTTCCTCCCCCCGATTAGTACATACAGCTGTAGACCAATATAGGCTTTCGAGGTATAATAGCCGTAGGAACCGAAGTTGTCGACATAGCTCAAAGAAAGCAACCAGAAGTGGCAGGGGGTCCGCTATATCACCCTCGGAACCGACAACCGCTGGAGTAATCGTAGTTGAGACAGGTTCGGTGCTCTGTTCTGTAGGGGGTGCTGCTGACTGGCCCTTCGGTTGATTGATATTCCTTAGGGCTCTTGTACACACACAGGTTTTTTTCGCCGTAAAAATCTACGGTTTATTCGCCGTGTGGCGCGGTCGTAGGGTCGTAGTGTTGTACACTTGCTATTCAGTCAAATTTAAAACTTGGAATTGAATTGTACATATATTCGCAGCTGACTGTACATTATAATAAGTTCTAAAACTACGAGAAAATTCTAAAGTACTGTAAAAAGAAATGGAAGTTTCTGATTGGTTTTCGTGTAAACGCTGATCTTATGCGACATAAGAGTTGGTTTTGCACGACAACGAAAACGAAACTCCGGTTTTCCTTTTCCGAGTGGCCCCCTGACTATAATTTATTAAATATAATTGTACCTATATGGATCATAATGTGTCTTGTTCTAATTATATTTTGTACCTGACAAAAAAAATACTTTATTCACAAAGAAAATTATAATCCAATAATAGCAATAAATTAGAACTAGTATTTACAATTGAAACACTTGAGCTAACTGCAGACTGTTACAAACAATCTACAGGTAGCTCAACTGATCCATGTACCTGACTATATTTTTTAAAATATAATTGTATATCATCAATCACACTTTGGTAGTTTTTTATAATTCTATTTGCGAATGCCTATTATTAGCTTTTGTGTTTATTTTTATTTCTATTGTAATTCGTTAATCTGATAGCAATCCGAATTAAATAAATAAATATGGATCATATGTCTGAAACAAAAGCATGTTAATATTTATATTGAAAATTACAATAAAATAATAGAAATAAATTAGAACTAGTATTTACAATTTAAACAATTGAGCTAACTGCAGAATTTTGTAAACAATCTACAGGTAGCTCAACTGATCCATATCAATACCAGTCGTCGCGTCTCCAAGACGCTGGCTGCATTGCCCCGCTGTATGGCAATGCTGATGCGCTGCGCCAGGTCTCGCGTCGCTTCGACCAGACCCTCTTTTTTTTGTTATTATTTATTGTTATATAATTAATTATTACCCTTCTTGCTCTCAGATACACCCTGCAAGCGTCAACGTTCCAAATGGCGGTTCTACTCCAATACAACGACAACGTATCCTGGAGCGTGCGTCAGTTGGAACAGCATACTGGCATTAAAGGGGACTTCCTTATACAGGTAATTAAAATTATAGATGGATAATACCTTATTGTAACACACAAAGACAGATAACAATACAGAAATAAATGCGTAGACGAAGTATAAATGCGGCCTTATAACTATGAGCGATCTCTTCTATACAACATTGGGATGGACTGGTCATGTAAGAACAAAATAGACGGTGGCACCCGAAATAAAAAAAGAAAATAATACTTACACTACATACTATAATACCTACATATAACCTACTAACAATATATTAACTTACATAAACATAAAGTTGTCTAACTTTGCAAGGATAGATATTGCTGATGAAGCAGTTTTTAAAGATGTGGTTTGGCACGTCTGATGTCCAGAAATTATTATAGAATATATTTATTTATTTTTAGGGAAGGCCTACAGCTTATATAATTACAAAATAAGTAACAAGAATCTAGCAACAAAAAAGCTAATGAATGGCCTTCACGGCTAGATGACAGTGTGGATATCAAATACGCTATGCAATCATACAATTTAGAAAAAAAAAGTTAATTTAAACAATGTTCGTTTCCTCGTGTTGACTGAGTGAGAAAAAGCACTGCTCAGCCATGTTGAAAGATTTTTATAAGGGTGTACATAAATTGACAACAAATAAGATTTTCTCTGGTATTGGTACTTTTGATATGTATAAGTCTTAAATTTTGTGTGTTTATTTGCTAAGTATTAGAAACGAATACATCCGGCAGAGAACCAAAGTTATCGACATAGCTCAAAGAATTAGCAAGCTGAAGTGGCAGTGGGCCGGTCATGTCTCGCGAAGAACCGACAATCGCTGGGGTAAACGTGTTCTTGAGTGGCGACCGCATCTCGGCAAACGTAGTGTAGGTCGCCCTCCTGAGAGATGGGATGACGATCTGCGAAAGACTGCAGGCAGATGGATGCGGCAAGCTGAAGTCATTAGGGGAGGCCTATGTCCAGCAGTGTGCAGCAATTTGATTCCCACTAATTATTTTTATTTAATTTGTGTCATGTCTGTCTGTTTTTTTTACCTTTGTGCCTTATGGTGTTTCCTATAACGAAATACCTATGTGTGTTATTGTTAAAATAGTACTAAATATAGAATGTCACGACATCAAGTGTACCTACGATGGAATAAATAAATACAAATACAAAAGTGGACTAATATAGGCTGATGATGATGATGACGATGATTTGCTAAGTATTTTGGTAAAGCAGTAAATATTTAAATTATTCTTACAGGTTCTGCAAATCCTGCTGAAAGCCAAGCTCCTGGTTTGCACAGATGACGAATCGGAACTCACCGATGCTTCCATTGTAGAACTCTACGTAGGATATAAGAAGTAAGTATACTCTTAAAAGTTTTCCATCAATCATTTACAACGTGATATTTACCATGATTTGAGTTTTGAGCTTGACGTTGTAAATGAATTTAGTACACTTCTGTCTAAAAATAATAATGTCCTAGCCGAATTTCGATCACGGCGCGCCGTGATCGAAATTCGGCCGCCGCGGCGGCCAGTCTATAGTGCATTTTATAGTGCACAAGTGTGTAGGCAAACAGACACTTCTGTGTATCTGCTCATCAGCACATACGTCCACTACTGAACATCCTTGCCTCCGCGGAATTCGATATCATAACACAATTTAACAAACCGTAGTTTGACGAATTCATTATGAATGTTAGCGGGTTAAAAGTACAATAAATGTATACTCAGAAAAGGTCAAATCATAAAACGAAACACTGACACGGAAATAAAATGAAATTTTTGATTTCCGTCGCTTCGGTATGTAGACTGAAGTAAAGAAGCGACGAAGAAACCTTTAGCCTGTTAGTTGTTATTTTTCGAGCTGGAGCAAAACTCGTCCCAAGCTTTCTTATCCTCTAGATAATCTGATATTTTTTAGTAAGCCTTTTTGCACTATAATGGTAGAACATAATGGACAATATATAAATAAAGACCTTATTTTGTATGCACATATATATATCTGGCAAATAAATATATGACAATGACTTTAATAATTATACTCATAGTCATTATATTTAGTTGTAATATATATATTTTTATACCTTCACTACATACCTACTATAATACCTAACATGCCATATGCTACATACGATAAACTTACATACACATAAGTCAATTCTTACGTTCTTACAATTTTTCATGCACATAGGTAGTCATCGCTGAATCTTGCGTGTCGACTGCGCGTTTTCTATACAAACGGAGTTCCGTCTGTACAGTTCTTACAGTCAATTCTTACCCTGCCATGGCTATATATTAATGCGTTCTTAAATTGCAGCAAGAAACTCCGTGTTAACATAAACATCCCTCTGAAGACGGAGCTGAAGGTGGAACAGGAGGCCACTCACAAACACATTGAGGAGGACAGGAAAATGCTTATACAGGTAATGTTACATTTCAAATACAAAAAAATACAAAATAGTTTATTTGGACAAGTACAAGATATAAATAGTTTACAAGTTGAACGAATAGACCACAGAAGTTAAAACTGTGGCGTAGTCTCTTCGCCCATCTCCTGACACGACATTTTATTTATTATTATTTAATTAGTTTAATTAGTAGCTTATTTTGTGGTTTAGGTGAGATACAAAACAAAAAAAAATAAATTAAAAAATGTATATGAGTGATTGAGAGATGATTATTTTTAAGTACTAGAATTTGTTGTACTGGGCTAATTTTGTACACAGAGTTTCTGAGAGTGAATGGTATTTTTGAGTGTGTGAGGGAAAGTGTTGTGTATTGTTGAGTATTGAGCGATAGGCTAGTGTATGTGTGTGTGTGTATAAGATTAGGTGCTCCCGAGGACACCGGTCTCTTGAGAGTCCGGGCAACAGGGTTGCCAGGGTGTGATTGTTGGGTGTGAGAGAGCTACCATGTGTTCGGCCTCTTGAGGACACCAGTCTCTTAAGAGTAGGCAGGCAGCAAGATCTCCCCAGCATTGGTGGAGATTCATGTGTGGTATGATTGGGAGGGTATCTGGCTTGCATTTGCACGGACAATCTAGAGTTACTTTCATGTTAGGACGATTCTGTGACGATACCATTGCCATAGTATTGCTATTGGCAGAGCTCGGCCCCTGGGCCGCAATCACGGTGTTGTAAGTGTAGTTACCTATTGGCATTACGGCTCAAGCGTTAGCAGTTGAAACGTTAGGGTGCGTGTTCACAGGCATCGGACAATCCGCATTGGCCCCATCAATGGTTTGCCGTACAAGATCCAATGTCGGCGAGGTCATCTTTCCAATCCGTGCGTTTTTGCGCGATTTCCCACCACTCATTTAGGAAGGAGTTGAGTTCGTCCCGCCAACGTTTTCGTGACCAACCTGGACCGTGGCTTCCTTCCTTGAATAAACTTACGAATAAATAAATAATAAATGATTTTTGTGGTTCCCAGGCTGCTATAGTACGGATCATGAAGACCCGTAAGACCCTGAAGCATCAGCACCTGGTCGTGGAGGTTCTGAACCAACTGTCTTCGCGGTTCAAGCCTAGAGTGCCGGTTATCAAGGTCAGTAAACAATGTAATCAGTGAGGGGACTTTGCTTATTAACACTAAAGGTAGATAGGTACTATTATTCATAACCTTATAAAACAAATTTTACATAGAAACATATAGAGAACAGCAATGGAACTGGCGGCCTTATCGCTTAAAGCGATTTATTCCAGGCAACCAAAACGCTGTGAGCAAAATAAAAGATGGTGGTGCTTCTTAACACAAATCTAAACTATTAATACTAATACACACGATTTAGCTGGGCTCGGTAGGCAGACACATTGTCGTACTTACGGAGGCCAAAGATAAACCGGTCTACTAAAGTCATTTATAATGGGATATTTACCATGATTTGAGTTTTGAGCTTTCCAATATTTCGGCAGTTTCATGCGCCATGATCGCGGAATAAATGATTTATTATTTACAAGCCTTCTGCCCGCGGCTTCGCATGCGTATCTTCGGTACAATATTATAAGTAGCCTATTGTTTAAGTTAAGCTACATTCTCAGTGTATGCCAAAAGTTTTGAGAACCCTAGGTAACAAAATTTTCACAATTAACAAGCTTTCGCATTTATAATATAAGTAAGATATCCGTTATTCTATGATTTATATCCGGTATTCATGGCACATGAATTTGTGCCGAAATATGACTGGATTTACAGGGTAGTTTTTTTGTAAAGGGCGGTGATGGCCAAGTCGGAAACCACGAGAGTTAGAGAAAAGTCGTGAAAGGAGTCACGCCCTCGATTTATATGAAAACAATAACTGCATATTTCGTTTTTTTTTAATCTTTTACTTATGAAGGAAATCGAGATTAAGTATTTTGTAAAAATTAGCTTTTCCTTTTATTTTTAGCAATACATTTCTTTGCAAAGATTGATCCTTATCAGCAAAAAAATTCATTTTTTAATACAGTTGTCCTTTTTTTGAAAAATCATTCGTGTCTATTTCCGTCAAAAGTAAAAGGAAAATGAAAAAAAAATACTATTTGTTGATAGCCAAAATAGTTGGAAATTTTTGTCATACGAAAAAAAACTAATTGAGAAATGTCAATGTACCTATGCCGGCATATGGAATGCACCCAATAAACCAAAAACATGAAATGACCTTATTGTTTAACTAGCTTCACCCGCGGCTTCGCACCCCTTTTTCGAGAGCTGAAAAGTCTTGGAGTAGCTTACTCAGCAATTAAATAATTTTAACGATGAAATCGTTGAAAAAAGCACTGGAAAATGGAAGATAAGATGTTAACCAATTTTTCTCACTAAATGTTCACATACAACCTTTTTGTTCCAGAAATGCATCGACATTCTTATCGAGAAGGAGTACTTAGAGCGTACGGAAGGTGAAAAAGACACATATAGCTACTTAGCGTGATTACTCACTAACGTCGAATAAATATATACTGTACACTAGATCATTGGTTTTATTTTATACTAATACCATTTATTTAAGTAAAATTCTGTAGATATAGATAGATAGGTACGTTGTTCCATCGCTCACTCAACAAATGGCCTGTGTTGTGTTACAACTACGCTATTTCTAATCTTTTGTAATATATCTACCGAATGAACAACAAAGATGGAAAGACGTACCTAGACTGAAGTGCGAACGAGACAACAATACGAACGTGAAACGCGAACGCCGGCGCGCCGCCCCAGTCTGACTATGACTGAGGTGGGTGGACCCAATGAGGATTCGTAACGTTTTTAGTCGAGAATGTAGATTTATAGAACTAAGAAATCCATAACACACAGTGCAAAATTATTGTTCTACGACAAAACTTTACGAAGTCATGACCAAATTACTAGCGAAGTTCACTGAGTGACCGCCGGGGGTGTATAATGCGGTAATTTTTTTCCTAAAGTTATAGTTTCGGAGTACTAAATCACTAAAAACTGATATCTGCCTACGGTTAAGGCCAGGTAGTCATGCAGCAATAGGCGTAAGGGAAAATGCTTAAGTCAAACTCTACGAATTTGTTTAGAAATATTAAGTGTCCTTAGTTGAGTACAAAAAAAAGTGTGATATCAGTAGTTCGCTAGTCATAGTATTGCAAATCGTTAGAAAAAGGGGTAACTTTGGGATTATTTTCTATCGAGTGAAGTTCATTAGATCTTGTAACTGAATGCGACTTTGACTAGACTAGATCCTTAGGTAATATATATCTTTTTTTCAGAAATCTAAACACTATTTTCTAAGTCTCAGATGGTTTTAAAAATCACAAAAATGTGGCCTCTGCTGGCCCGAACGAGTGACGTCACGCGCACCCGCGGCGGTCACTCAGTGAACTTCGATGGTCCGATTTGGATAATTCAATTTTATTTACTGATCCTCATTGGACTTAATTTGAGCCTTCCACTTTCGAGAAGTTAGTAGCCAATCTCCCGAATTTTACTGACATCGATGACTATAAGTACCTATAATTGTTAGGGGTGAACTACGGAATTTCAACGCAATCTCGATAATACGCCCACAATACTCAAACGCAACTCTTTAAACACTTCACAAGTCTCTAACCCGCCCACAGCAGAGGTCAAAAACAGACTAAATCCTCAGAAAAAGAACACCAAAAACTATGGGGGCGTTGAACAGACTGCAAGCATTCTAAATCAATATTCCCCTCTAAAGGAAAACCACAAACACGATGCTCAAGATGAGCCGCGAGGACCTAAGAACGATGGTGGGTATCATCACAGGCCACTGAGCTGAACCACCATCTTTTTAAGACTGGAGCCACAGACAGCAGCTTGTGTCGTGGCTGCTTCCAAGAAGAAGAGACTGTGGAACACGTTGTATTACACTGCACGGCCACAGAGGAAGCCAGACACAAGACGGGGCTGAAGAGTCTCATTGAGGAATCAACCCCATCCACACCCACAGAAAAGATGAAACGAAGCTGTCATGTCACCAAAAGTCCTGCTCTGGTACTCCAAGTAGTTGGGCTGGTTAGGGCCTGGTTAGGCAGGGGGATAATGCACAATACACTCCCATGCGAGATATCCGTGCTGATCTCAGTTCCCCCACTCAGAATTAGAAACCTTCATCTCAAGTCTTCTTCTTGTCTTTTTTGATAGTTTTCGAATCTAAGAAAGAAAAAAGAAATCTGTCGAAAATTCGTCACTTGAGATGCGGTTAAAAGCCGCCACACTGAAGCCGGTGGCAGACGGTAGTCGAGCCAGGCGTGGCGTTTGCGTTTCACATTGCCCGGCGGTGTGGGTAGTCTTTCATATAAATTCGTATGATACAACCCGCACGCCTTCGCCTCCGGCCCGGCCACGGTTTCTGTGTTGTGTGTGGCGGCTTTAAGGCGAGGATTCCCGAGCGGCCGATGCTATTAGGCCAGAGTAAGACGGTGCGCAGACAGCCGAGCACGATTTTGTAGGTATTAAGGTGTTTTGAAAAATATTTGTATGCCATATAAAAATATTTTCTAGTGATGCACTGCGTAATAACGTATGGTATACATTTTGTGTCATTTTATTCATTTTTCTAATCACACTGATCATTCAAAGTTTCGTTTAGAGGTAACTTTGTAATTTTTTTTATAATGAAAAATATTTGCATGCCATATAAAAATATTTTCTAGTGATGCACTGCGTACTAACGTTTGTAATGTTTTGGTATACATTTTATGTCATTTTATTCATTTCTCTATTCACACTGATCATTCAAAGTTTCGTTTAGAGGTAACTTTGTAATTTTTTTTCTATCGGGTGAAATATCACCAATCGTGTTTTTGTCTAGTGATGCACTAGAAAATATCCTCAACTATACTATGTACCTATGAGTTCAAAACTATAGGCCTAATAGTTATTGAGGCTACTGACAGTTAAAAATCCCGAAATCCAGGAATCCTCGCCTTAAATCTGAGTTGCGTTTGAGTACTGCATCGCACTTACCTTACTCCTATTCCATTGGTGACATACAAAGTAACAAAATAGGTGCAGAGTAGGTATCTATGTACGCAAATCAGAAAATATTCGATGAATATCAAAATCTCAATTTGAGCTACACCATTATTTTAACTAGGTAGGTATAGGATTTTCCTAGTCAAATCTGTGATAATAAAAAAATCTGATACGTTAATCATACAAATAGTGAAAACATTCAAATATGACTCACTCGTTTTGGGTTCTGAGGGGCGAGTCTATTTGATGTTAGTAACGAAACGTTATCGTAACGTCTTCTTTCTGTATGGGGATTTGTATAGTTCCCTGTGCGCTGGTTAGAAGCGCGTACCAAATTGTCAAGGCGCGTACGTTCTCAACATACGATTAGAAAACGGTTCACATAAATCACCATTTTCTGTTGGTATGAATTTGGCAAATATCTTGAGACTCTAACTAAAGTCATTTATAGCGGGATATTTACCATGATTTGAGTTTTGAGCTGTCCAATATTTCGGCTTACTTTCATGCGCCATGATCACGAAATAACTGACGGCACTGCACTGCACTGGTAGTAGTAACGTTCGTAGCTAAAGACAAAAAATGAGGGAAGATCGATATATCTGCCAATAACAACTCACTCGCAGTGCCGTCAGTTATTCCGTGATCATGGCGCATGAAACTGTGCCGAAATATTGGAAAGCTCAAAACTCAAATCATGGGAAATATCCCGCTATAAATGACTTTAGACCTTAACCATGATGGATTAAAAAGTTTTATCTTGAGACTCGTCTGATTTATTTTCATTTTCTGGTCATTATCATCTCTACTCATTATTTATTACCTTTTTATTAAAAAAAATTATGAACTAGATTAAACCGAACAGCTGACAATACTAATCGTACTATGATACCAATAACAAAAAATAGGTACCAAAGCCTGAGTAATAGCTCTCAACCGGACCTGCTTATTACAGAACTTACGTAACAAGTAAATTTCACCAAACTTTAACAACATTTTGGTCACTTGAGCGGATGTCGCGAACCGGACAATACTTTCGATTTTGGCAAAAAAAATAAGACCAATTCGTTTGCCATCTTTTCGAATTAGAACTGCATTTAAACTCTTTGTGCAAAGACTCATTAGAGTCCGCATATAAAAAATATATATCTTAGAACGGTCTTATGAAAATTCAAGTTTAGATTACGTTTAGATTAGCGGACATACAGGTTTTTGTAAAAATGACGAGAAGCAAATTATGTTTTCTCACAAAAGTGATAATTTTATTGCATTTATCGAATCTCAGTGCTGTGACATGTGATTTAGAAAATACGATCTCCGAAGCTTTAGAATCGGAACCAAAAACAGTCAAAACAAACTTTGTGAATGAAAAGTTCGAAGAAATAACAGTATTGGATGACAGTGGACGAATAAAAACTGTAAAAATCAAGGCAGTGAAACCGAAAGTGAAGAAAGTGATTGATAAAGTGCAGAATCAAGTGGAAGTACCAGTGATAGTGAACGATAAGCCGGTGAAGCACAGGAATAAGTCAAAGTTTTTCGATGAGTTGGAGGAAAGTGAGTACCTTACATAGTTTATAGATACCTAGATGGACTATAAGTTTGTTTCACACCATAAATAAAAAAAAAACAAAGTAAATTTAACTAGCGAGCTACAATGGACGCCCATGCCTCGGTAGAAGCATTATAAATTATCATCTAGGCCTAGTAGCTTTAACGTCGGTCAGCGGCGTTTATAAATTCAAAATATATGCTTTGATGCGAAAGCTTTTCATTGGCCTGGTCCAGCAGTGGACTAATTTAAGCTAATCATAGAGAGCTTTTACGCGAACATCAAGCTGCTAACAAATAAGTAGGTAACTTAATTTTTAGAATAAATGTAAATTCAAGCTAGATAAACATGTATACACTTTGCTTAGCTTTGGCCACCCGTTGGTCATCTTGGTATTTATATTCCATCCATAATGACCGTGAATACACCAGCAGGTCGATTCAGATTATATTCATGTGTGTATCACTCATACTATTTTCGCCGCTGTTTGGCTCATTCAAAGCTGCGTGCGTCTGCACGCAACTTTAGTTTGGACGGACTACAGTATTATGTCACTAAAAGATACGCCTATCTAAATTCCTAGCTGGTTGTTAGGTACTTTCAAAATATCACAACGTAGCAAGTGAGTCAAAAGTGCATCAATCATTGCGTAAGATAATAGTGATTCGTGTTACGTCAAACCGTTTGAAGGTTGACGAGGGAGAAAGCAAATAGTAATTGTAGTGTTAGTAAGTACGTACCTACATAAGGCGTGGCTTTAGTAAGGCTCTTGATAAATGGTACTTGATTCTGTGTTTAGACGGGTAAATATTACACTATCAATCGGTACTTAATAACATGCCAGCTTTTCAACACATTGAATGAAATGTTCTAAAACTGGATTAGAAAATCGAGACAGCCTGTATAAAACTTTTTGAATCGTTAATTCGTAATAGAACCTGCTTCGTCCTTCCCAAGGTGATATTTCTTAATTAACAAAGAAAAATACAATCAATTAATAGAAAAAAATTAAAATTAGTATTCACAATTGACACAATTGAGCTAACTAACCGCAGTCTGTAATAAAAATAACTGTGATAATTATTTTTAGTAGGTCAAATATTTGTTCTGCGAAACGCTAGACGCCTTTACATCACATAGACAGCTAGAGCAAGTTTTTAAACCAAGCAAATCAAATGCAAAGACCCAATAATTATTCAAATTCTAATATTAAGCGTTGGAAACGTGACCTTACGATGACCAATAAACTGTAGACTTTCTCCGGAACGTATTACAAAATACTACACATCACGATCTGTTATTTACTGTTATGTAATAGATGAGTGTTTTTCCTTGTAGCTTGTAACTTGTTGTATTGTTTATACGCGGGTAATTTGTTCCATTCATAGCGTAACATGCAAATTCATAAAAGTTGGGGGAGAAAAAAAATTGTAGAGCTATTTTTTTTTAGAGTTTTGGTACCTATTTTGTTTTAATAATTATCGTAGTTTGACGAATTAATTATGACCAAAAACAAGGTTCGTAGTAAACCCGCTCAACGAAGGTAGGTTGTTAAGTTTTGTTTCAACTTACCTTGTGCTAATGGCTAAACTTAGACATGACATGAGCAGAGATTCTCTACATTGTAGCTATAGTTTGTTCTAAGCTTTTCGATCGTTGGAATTCTGCAGAGAAAATATTGGTCTCTACCAAGTTCATATGTATTTAAATTCATGGGAATATTGTGTACTTACCTATACTACGCAACCCTTTACACGTTGCACCTGCATCGCACTTACCTTAAATTAGCTCCCATCCCATTGGCGACATAGGTACAAAGTAACAAAAAAGGTAAGTATGTACGCAAATCGGAATACAACTAGATCAAAGGAAGCTGACGTTCTAAATATAAAAATTAAAAAGTTAAGCCGGAGGTAGCTTTCCCGCGCTCTCGCTGACACCTCTCTCTGGCGCCAGCTGGTGTGGTCAACATTTACTGACCTTTCAATAAGGGCTTGACGGTCTTAATTTGCAATTAAATAGTTTAAAACTGCTATCAACACTTTTGCCAATACCTAGTTCTTTTCTTCCATTGAAATTTACCTGAGCAAATTTTACATGATTCATCATTAATTACGGATGTAAGCGGGTTTAATACGAACCTTATTTGTGTTGAGAGAAGAAAGTTTAAGGGGTGAACTGATGGTGTTCTTCCAACACAAATAAGGTTCGTAGTTAACCCGCTTACATCAATGAAATCGTCAAACAACGATAGTTTTTATAGTAAAATATCATTTATCATCAACAAAACAACATCATCAACAAAATCATGGCAAATATCTAATTTAAAATTATTGTTGTATCAAATTCTACCACCGAAATGCGATCCCCATCCCGCATGCCCAGCGTGGGGATTACGGGCATTACAAAAGTCGATAAGGCGCTTATCAGGGGAGGTCCAAAAGTCCGGTAACGCTGTCATGGCCATCTGCGGTCAACAGCATCTTAGTCCATTCGAAAAAAAAATCAGGGTAGGTCTGCGTCCAACAGTGGACCAATATAGGCTAGTTGGCGCTACGCTATTAAGGTGAGGCGAGGTGAGGTTGCATCAAAACAACAAAATAAAACGTTTATCTCTAGCTCTTTAGCAACCGGTTGTTTATTGGAAACGTATTGCCATAGACGTAACTAATCGATTAAAATAAAACACCAAAAATAACAATTGTAAACGGATCAAAAACTTAAAACTATTCTTTCATAAAAGTACATTTCCATGTTTATTTAAACTTAGTCCTTATGGTTATTTTATATTACCACTAATTATTTTAAGTTTCCAATTATTTATGAGATTTTGTTTTTGTTGATTCGTCTTATGCTAGATTGATCTGACCTCCTCCAAGATATAAAGTAGGTACGGTCTACTTCGACATAGTTATTGAAGTCACAAGGTTTTCAATGAAAGTAAAATGTTTTTCTCCCCACACTCTTGGCATGTGCACAGTGCCGCGTCGCTGCTAAAAACTAAAGCACGCGTAAAAAAACAAATCCCGATCGGAAAATAGAACGAAATTCAAATTAATGTACAGTTAAAAGTAGGTTTTCTTTTATAAAATTTAGGGTAAATAGGCAGCTAATCGGAAGTGTGCGTGACAAGTTTTTCGTAGTCAAATTATGTTGGTGTTCATGTGTGAGTAGGAAATTCCGTAACAGACCCACTACAAAAAATAATGCACACCTATTTAACCTCATAAATAGGTACATACCTACGTACTCGTAGAAAATATTGTTTATTTTAATTAAATTTGAAATGCATGCTAGGTACCGAGTAATACAAAAATATTTTTTTCGTAACAACAATAACTCGTAGCTCCATAGAGGGTCTACGAAACACGTCGACGGCCTTGAAAATGTACTTGACAAATTAACAAAAAAAACGAATATTTTTTTTATAATTTGAATTAAGTTGTAATTATTTACTATTGAAACAATTGAGTTAACTGTGGTTTATACATCTTTATTTTGTGAAGATACGAAATTATGAAATAAGTGAAATCTAGGAACATTATCCACATTTGGGGAATTTTTTAACATGTCTAAACATGACAAAAAATTACACTAAGGTGCTTTGTATACGCTTACAGATGAAATAAATGAATTTAAATACCGAATGTTGCAAACAGAGTCTAGAGGTATTTCAACTGATCCATATCAATACCAGTCGGAAGTGTCCTACCAAATTAGGCTTCAAGTTGTTTATCAACTTATAATATCTAAGTGGGTACCTAAATACTAGACTTTACTACCACAAATACAAGTTCACTGTCTCTAGGTCTCTACAATTTTCAGCTCATAAAAAAAGCTAGTAAAACAAAATAAGTATCTTTTAATTGTTGTTCGATGATTAAAAGTTGACAGGCAGTAAAATGTTATGTTATTGACATAACTACTGCTCTGGAATTTAATTTTCAAACCAGTTAAAGGTCCCATGCGATATTCCGTACGCAGTTGGGACGTGATCATATTGTATCTATCGCTTTAACATTCAAAGATAGTGAAAATGGGTCTAAAGTAAGACTAACCTACCTAAGCAGATTAGCTCTCACTAATTATCTTCTCACACGTCACTTCTCAAGGGCCCTGCCTGAAAACCAGCGCAATATTAGGCAAATGCTTTAATACTGCAACATACTGAGGCAGGGACCCATTTTACCCTTGACATTATATCTGTAAATATAAGTCGGTACCTACATATTAAATAAGTTGTTGTCTGTGTTGTTGTCTTGCCTAAAATTATGTACTTGTACGTAGACTTGTGCCTACTAATGTGTTTTTGTGTAAAATATATTATCTCTCTCTCTACCTCCATAACTAACTTTAAGTATAGGGTAGGGTGAGGTGTTCAACAGCGAAACAACCATTTTTTCAGATCACCGTAGCTTTCTTAATTATTCAAATAACTCAATAACTTTTAGTTTATTTTAAAGCTAGATTATCGGACTACAAGTTAGCATTAAAAAAAGGGCATTTTGTTCAGAGTTTTTATCTGAAAATACTTTTCTAAAAATACGGGAAATGATTCATTGTGTCCACCACCTGGTACTCATTTAACCAGGGTGGTATGCAACAGTTGATCATAGTTGTACACATTTAACCATGCTTCTGATATGAGGTAAGACTTCTAATAATTTACCTAGTGTAGTTCTCCAAAAACATAGATTAAAAAGATATACTTAATTTGACTTTTCCTAATCTAAGGTTAATTTGCGATCGTTCTATTAAATTGAAAACTTAATCTTATTCAATTCAATTATTAGTTATTCTTGCCTTTCATATCTACCTACTACTGGTTTTAAAATGACATTCCTAAATTCATTAATTCAGAATTTCAGAATTAAGGTGCTGTCCTTTTTCTTTCCTTGGTTGGTTATTGACCACTTCTTGATGAAACTTTACCGTGCAGGTCAGCTAGCGTCGTCCAAAGACAAGATTTTACATATTCATGTCGCATCTTCAGCGTTTCACAATATCAACCATTTCATATACCATTGTCATACACACATACATCCGGTTCACACAATTTGTTGCAGAATCTTAGTTTTGTTAAAAACACAGACTTACGAAATACAAAAGATCTTGCGTATGCATAATCATCGGTTACGACCTGTTTCCTTCGAGATGGGTGGTGACATGGTTTGTACGTGGCCTTAATTTTTGGGGAGACGTGAGATTTCAATTGGTAACACTGGGACAGAGTGTGTTCGTTGCCTTAATTTCGGGGACGACGACGTGAACTTTTAATTTGGACCTAATACTGGGACAGAGTGAATTATTTTCTTAATTTTGGGGAAAACGTAGGTTTCCAATAAGCTACTTGACTCATTTCAAATTTGGCCCAATAAATAAGTATTTGAATAAATAAACCAATAACTGGGACAGTTTTTTCGTTGCTTGAATATTTTTAGCCTCAGCGGGAAATACTGTTCTTAAGGCTGCACGAGTCATCCGATCCAACTCATCAGTGGGCGCGGCCTAAATGTATGTTATCTCATATGACATAATAGACATTCTCGCGCGCTTGATGAAAGGCAAATAAATTTATTCGTAAAACGGCCGCGTAAAGAAATACGAAAAGACTTTTAGCACAAGGGTTATTATAGAAAAACTATACAGGGTATCTTTTCAAAATAAATTTATTTCAACTTTTGAATACCTAACTAAACTATGTCTGCATGGGCTTTATTTTAGAGTTTTCTTTCTCTGTGTGTTATTTATTTTCGCCCAAAGTTGGGCTGTAATCGGTGTTGAAATACGAAAGTTTAGAAGCTTGTGTTTTTTTAATTAATTCTTTTTTTACGGTTTCGGGTGCATACAGACATAGATAATGACGAGATAAATTGATATTATCCTTAGTTTTGGATGGTCAACATCAAACAACGTTGTAGTTACCCTTCCACGTTTCAAACGTGACGTTTGTATGGAGAGATGAGCGACTCGTTCAGCCTTAAGATTCAGGTAGAACAAACGGGTCGGATTGATACTAAAAAAATATTTGGGCGTTCGTGCATTCTAAACGAAACGAAAAGTGAAATAAAGAAATGAACTTTACTAACAGGCTTGTAATTGGTGAAATAAAAACCATCAAACTTTTTATTAAATTACTTTCTCGTAGAAGCTACGAGTAGGTAATTAAACTTATTCGATGATTCATTCGGTTCTTTCGTAATCGATGTTTTATTATGCTTTTAATTATGGCGCGTACCAAATTCGAATTTCACTGCGCGCGAACGAAAGTGAAAACCGCGGGAAAGATGGCCGGTCAAACTGTTACGTTCCGATTCACTTTCAGTTTTATACTTTTCCTCTTAAGTTTATTATAAAATCTAAGGTATTAATCGGAAAAATTTACTTTCGTTTAAAAGTTTGTAATTATTAAATATTAGGTTTTGGAATTAAGTACCTACCTATAATAATCTTACTAATAATAGCGAAACCTTCGTACATTAAGCACCACCTACATCTTATGGTCATTATTTCAAGTTACCTCGTTCTTTTTAGTGTCGTGAGAAATCGTTCTCTTTTTATTCCACAATAAAAAAATACTCGGAAGTCCAATCTAAAACGAATTAGACGTGAATTAGTCACAGATTTAACGCACCGCTTCCTCTTGGAATATACCAGGAGATTAACCTTAGATTGTCATTAGCAAAGAAAGCAACTGACAATTTGAGCAAATTACTGACCACTCAAATCGCAGTCAAATCTGCACTTTACCACGTCACACTAAAGACTGAATTTTGCAATCAGCCTTTACGTCATTCTCATTCCATTTTTTTTACCAAACTCCATGAAAAAATCAAAGTAAATCATACTTTATACCGGCCAATTTAAGGTACAAAATTGGTTCAACAAGTTTGCAAGTTATGCTCTTGCTCGATTTATGCGTAGGTTTTGGAAAGCTGAAGCGAAAGTCAGCCTTACGACTCAAGTGTGACCACTTAGTTTTGATACTTTGTGGATGAGGCCTTAAGTTCTTAGGACAAGAACTATTGAATTAATAAGTGGGGACACTGGAAACTAAAATCTTGCGACTTGTACTGTTGCAAGTGTTGCAATGTAGTAACAGCTGTAGGTGTTTTTAGAAAGTTCAATAGAAGGTGAAGCATTATCAGAGTTACTTTTACCTACCTACACAATGTCTTTGTTGTTTCTTATCAGTTACATTTCTAATTTTGACAAATACCTGCCAATAATTTTAAAGCCATAATTTAATTATATAAAAAAAAAAAAAAAACAGACTAAAGATTCCTTAGTATTTAGGTACACTGTTAAGTTTTGCACGACTTCTTGAATGAAGCTCAAAACCAACATATTTTGAAGAGGGACATAATGTCCCACTTCGATGTTTAAGGGCTAATCAGTCGGGAACAAATTTTACGGACCATCTTGGGATCATTATCTAAAGATAAAACAGCAAAAGTATCATAAAATCGGTCTATAAGTCACGGAGTAATCGATGAACATACATAAAAAACATACATACCAACAGCTGAACATCATAAATTTTTTTGAGGCGGTTATACCTTACCTTATTTATGATTCCTTCCGCAACTAATATCAAAACTTCTTGTTCCAAGTTTCCACTTAGCGCAATTAGAGTGTTTCTGATTTTGTCAAAATCTGCCATGGTCAATCTAACAACAGTTTCATTACCTTTAACAGTGTTTTACTTACAAATGTTTGTTGTCGTAGGATATAATTTGTCACGCATACTTTCTTGTAGATTATTATTTGATTCGGGACCAGCAAGTTCTGTTCTGATAAGCACTACTTAGAAAGAAAAGAAACAAATGGATAGATACAAAATAAAATGTGTTTTTAATAAGGAAAATATTAACACAGACAACAGAACAAAACTTTCTCCTTAACCCCAATACATAATTACAATTTATTCATTAAATTGCAGATACCTACGGTTACCGTAATACCCAATTACCTAACTCGTGAGTAGTCGTGAGTCACAGATTTGGAAAATGTAAACAGCGTACAAAGTGAAACGGAACGTCTTACTGCGCGGACGTCTCTACTTCCGAACAAAATAATAAAAAAAGCGCGCCGAAAAAAATGAACTGTCAAAACACAATGTGTCAAAAGTGAAACTAAAAAGTGCAATGTGCGTAAACGAAAACAGACTAAATGGAGCGGCGGGAAAAATCACGAGCAATTTCAAAATTCGAAGAAGAAGTGAAATGATTCTTCGATGTTTTCAAGTGACTGTTATATTTTGTTGTTTCAATTTTGGATTTTGTTCGGAAAGTAACGATGTTTTGACTTTACAAGACAGTTTGGACATAAGTGACGATGAAGTTTCTGATAGGCGTAGGCCTTCGAATACACAGGAAAAGGATATTCTTCTGTTAGATGCACTGGGAAGGAGAAAGGGGCCTTACCATAGTTCGTATGGTTCATCGCAAGAAGATGACTCTATTATGCACCTTTTGGGGAAAAGTGAGTATCTACTTATTTTTTATTATTTTCATACACAACAGGTACAGTTTATATGTACTAGGTACTATACTAAGTATACGAAAGACCTAATAATACCTAATATCTATTTCTAAATAATGTAATTTGATACATCATTTAGTTAGTTCTAAATTAATAGCTTTGTGTTTTAGAGTCAGCCAACTGTGTACTCTTCCTACTAAAATCAATCTTATTAGGTAGTACTAATACTATAAAGAGGAAAGATTTGATTGTTTGTTTGTATTGAATAGGCTCCGAAACGAATGGACCGATTTGAAAAATTCTTTTACCATTAGAAGCCCACATTATTCCTGATGAACATAGGCTACTTTTTACCGCGGGAAAATGCTTCATTCTTACGGGAAAACGGGTAATAGGACAACGGGTAGTGAGAATGCAGTTAATCTTTCTTAGATATAAAAATGAATCCCTATTTCCCTTGGTCACGGCATCACGCGTGAACAGCTGGACCAATTTCGCTAATTCTTTTTTTTGTTGTGTTTGTTATTGTCAGGAGAAGGTAAGAAAGAAAAAATAAGAAAGTTGGAAACATAAATTTACACGGGGGCCAAGCCGCGCAGCTAGTATATCAATAAAAATTTATACAGGTAGGTACTTTTATTTAAGTTTATTATAGGAGATTGAAGATTTTTTCTACCTATGTAAGGGTGACCATCAGCCGAAATTTTCTTTTTTTTCAAAATCGCCCACAATAATACTTATAAATATTTGGATATAGGACACTAAAACAAATAAAAAATGTATCACAACACACTAATATTATAAATGCGAAAGTTTGGATGGATGAATGTTTGTTACCTCTTCACGCCAAAACTACTGAACGTATCGGGCTGAAATTTTGCATACAGGTAATTCTAATCCTGGAATCAAATATAGGCTACTTTTTATCCCATAAATCAGTTCCCATGGGATCGGAATCACCTTTAAACGTTTCTATAGGAACAAGGCATGCGAAGCCGCGGGCATAAACTAGTTATAAAATAATATCCTAAAGCGTCAGGTTTTTGAGATCCATATTCACCATAATAATAATATGAAGTAAAAATATAGTTATTTTCATCCGCGCGGTGATTTTGAAATAAAAACAAAATGGCCAAAATCTTCAAACCCCTTTTACACAACCTGCTTTTTACTTCTGTACTCAGTGATAATTTCAAGATAAATAAAGACAGAAAAACTTAATAAAGAGTGCTCATGTGTAAGATTTCAAATTTATTTTCACAAAACGATTACTTACTTCAAAAAGTCGTCTAGTTTTAGATTTATGTGATTGACTTTTACGGAAACAAGTTTTTATTTATTGTTTAGGTTATGACAGTTTTATTAGAGCAATGAATAAATATTTGAAAATCAATGAAAAGGGCTTTATAAATAAATAAACCGTCAAGTGCGAGTCGGGCTCGCGCAATGACGACGGTTCCTTATAAGACCTTGTTTTTTTCCAAATATCATGATTCTAGGTCAACGGGAACCAGGTTTTGGTCCCTTGCGAGAGACAATTTTTTGTGTATTCTTGTGAAGGAACTCCAAATTTACGGTTTTAGGATTTTACCTTTCACTTGTGTTATAATGGACTTGCTTCTTGTCAAATTAAATAATTCTCGGTCAACGGGAAGTACTCCTTCTTAAGGTTCTGTGTGCATGTGATTCCCTTAAAAAATTCAAAAAATTCGGGCATAAACGGCTGTTACTTTTGATTGCGGCTACGGTGGTTACGGACTTGAGTATTTGATGTTAATTTCAACTCGATAGGAGTTGAAATTAACATGAACGCGGAACGCCTGGAGCCACGCGTTCCTGAGAAAAAGGGGTTGACATACGGACAGACAGACAAAAAAGTGATCCTATAAGGGTTCTATTGTTGCTTTTGGTACGGAACCCTAACAATTAAAAAGGCATTGCTTGAATAAAACCTAAATTCTTAAATGTTGAAAAAATACTTGTAGAGCCACCTGCTCTACATTTCCAAGAAGGTTATCTAAACAACAGGAAATTCCATTTCGCTAATGTAATTAATTAATCAAACTGGCCTAGTTTAATTGGTCTATTTTACAAGCAATAAAATATGGGTGTTCGAAAACAATCACGCATTGTAATAGTTTATGGGATATTATTAATTGCATATCAAATTATATAAACACCTATCAATATATTTTGGGGCTAGATAATGCGGTGTGAATTGTCCAGAATTATTTATTTATTTATTTATTATCAATTTCTGCATAGCAAATTATGCTGACTGCACAGCAAATTAACCAAAGCGTAACGAATTGGAGGCATCCCACCCCCGCGAAAAGGGGGGTCCCAGAGCTAATTTTGCTGTAAAATCAGTAATATTTTGCTGTGAATTCAGTAATTTTTCATGCTTGCCAAGTAAGAGCTCTCACTAGCTTAAGCCTAGTTACACGTGATTTCGTTAAATGGTCATAAACAGGTCCAGTAGTTTTGGCGTAAGGAAATTACAAATATCGCTGCAATCTCTCAAACTTTAGATTTTCAAGGAAACAAACAGAAGAAACAAAAGAACAGTGGACGGTTTTGAGCTTTTTATAATTAATTAGTTTCTGCCCGCGGCTTCGCAGGCGTTGTTTCTACGGAAATCTCTAAAGGTTATTTCTATCCCATGGGAACTGTTTTATGGGATAAAAAGTGACCTTTGTTTGATTCCAGGCTTAGCTACATTTATGCATAATTTCAGCCCGATGATCGGTTTAGTCGATATGGCGTGAAGAGGTAACAAACAGCCAAGCTTTTGCATTTTTATTATTAGTTAAACAAAGACACGTGCGAGTTGGAGTCGCGCACCGAGGTTTCCTTGTAATTGAAAGACCTTGCTTCTTGTCAAATTTTATGGTACTCCTGGTTATAGGAAGTTCCCCGTAGGTTTTGGTCCATGGCGAGAATCAAAAATTATTTTTTAGTTAATCAACTACAAATTTAAATTTTTTGGATTTTCCCCTTTACTTGCGCTAAAAAGACCTTGCTTTTTTCCAAATTTCATATTTCTAGGTCAACAGGAAGCACCCTGTAGGTTTTGGTCCATGGCGAGAATCATCAATTTTTTTTGTGACTCAACTACAAATTTTCCGTTTTCGGACTTTTCCTTAATTTGTGTTATAAGTCCTTGCTTATTGAGAAATTTCATGATTTTAGGTCTACGGGAAGTACCCTATCTATAGGTTTTGTGTGCGTGTTATTGCCTTGGAAATTTCAAAATATTCGGGCATAAACGGCTGTAACTTTTGATTATGTTGACTTAGAAGTTTGATTTATATCACGACTCCAAAAGGTTAGGATTTGAGTATTTGATGTTAATTTCAACTCAATATCTCCACGCGTTCCTGAGAAAAGAGGTTTGACAGACGGACAATAAAGTGATCCTATACAATACAGGTTTCTTTTTTCCTTTTGAGGTACGGAACCCTAAAAAAAGAGCCACTAAGGTAACCTTAGTGGCTTAAATCATTAGGGTTTAATACCACTATCCCCACGCTGGGCATGCGGCTTGGAGATCGCAGTTAGGTGGTGGAATACTTAAGCAGAGGGCGCTGCTGTCCGCCCCCGGTGGATATCACTTACTCACCTTTTACGACACCCGAGTTGGGGTGGTGCAAATTCTAAGCCGGCACATGGCATATGTTAGATACTAATTTTTAATAGGTAGGTATCATTATGATACTCAAAATCAAATAAAATTCTATAAAGTGTAGTTATAATCACACAAATATTATAAATGCGAAAGGTTGGACCGATGTTTGGATGTTTGGTTTATTAACTCTTGACGCTACAACTACTGAACGGATCCGGTTGAAATTTCGTATTCGGTGTAGCTCTAAGCCTGGAATCAAACATAAGCTTTTTATCCTATAGTTCAGTTCCCATGGGATATAAATAACCGTTAAACGTTACCGTAACACAAATTACCTAGGTGCCCTAGGTCTTTGTGTTAGAGCTACAAGCTGAGTCAGGACCTGTTAGAGCTACACACACGCGCTCGTCGGCTTGCTGAGTAGGTTATTTAGTACCAACACAGTAGTTAGGTTCCTACTTGTGTTAGTATGAGTATTATATGTTCACCTGTGTTTTTTTTACGTGTTACTAAGTTGTCTTTTATTTTAATAATAATAATTAATAAATAGATAATGCTGGACAATTACACAGCACCATCTAGCCCCAAAGTAAGCTACTCAAAGCTTGTGTTATGTTATGGGTACTACATAACTGATATTTATTTAATACATTATATACATGGATATATATTTTTTTATGACATAGAAAACACCCAGAACAAAGGGACCTGCAGATCGTACACAAATTTGTTCCGAGGTGAAATCGAACCCGCCACCTCTTGCGTCGCAGGCGGACTCTCGCCCGCTGCACCACTGAGGTCTTCTTTATTATATTAGCATAATAAATAATTTTCTCTTTCTTTCTTTATCAAAGAACCAACACGTGCGAAACTGCTGGCAGTAACTAGTTACCTACCTTATTATGATTTTACCCGTTTTTCTTCATGACATTTCATCTTCCAAATAAGCATGGCACTTATCCCTAATAAGTCCTAACCTATGATTAACATAATACCCAAGATAGCCTTCGTAGTAATAATTATCTGTATAATAAATCTGATCTCTGACCTCACTTTCATAGAAAGCGTAGGGCGTGTAATCGCATGGTGATCGTATGGTCTTACGTCATCAGTTCAGTTATTTATTTATAAGAACATTTTCTGTATAAAACTTTTAATAATAAGATAAAATAGGTGGGGGCGCTGATTTGGGTCGGGGTAGCGTGGTCGGTCTGCGAACTAATAAATCAAACTATAAATGAAAAAAAAAACAAATTACCCAGATTTGATTAGACTTTTTTTTATGAGAGAATACTGCATTTACGTGCAGCTAAGATACTAAAACGACGAATCAGCTGAGATCTATTTACGAGTACAATAAATTATGTCATAGACGTAAAAACGATAGTAAAAACGAATTACATAAATTATGGATCTAAACCGACGCCAGCGCGATGAGCCGAGTGCTAGGGTTGTCTCATATTCATACGCATCATTTATTCGCCGTAGGAGCACAAGGCACAGTTAATTAACAATAATATAGGTCACAGCAATAAATTGTGCTTAAACTATAATTCAAAGCCATAAAAGAGACAAGGTAGGAAAATAATCACGGAACTTAGGAATATACTAGATATATAAAAAACTTTAATAAATACTTTATAGCTCATCCTTTACCGTACGTGCCATAAAGCTGTGGAATGCCCTACCCACTTCAATTCGACAAGCTAAGTCTCTCCCTATATTCAAACATATGGTCTATGAACATTTTCTTGCCTCTACTTCAAACTGTTAGTATCAAATTAGTTTATTTACATACACCCTATATATTTATTTTATGTTTATTATATATTTATTTTATGTATCTGTCATACTTATTGTATTTATAGCTATCACTATTTGCAACACGCCACCGTCTATACTTGTTCTTTCACTTCCGGTCCATCCAAAGGTTGCCTGGAAGAGATCGCTGATAGCGATAAGGCCGCCCATTGTGCAACGTTATTTGTATTTGTCTTTTCCTGTCCTGTGTTTCTGTTTTATTTGGTGTGCAATAAAGAGTATTCTATTCTATTCTATTCTTTATTGAATCGATCAGCTGTGAGCATCGGTAAAGTATCATGAAAAAAATAATTTATAAAAATTAATAGTGCTGCTGTAAAATGGCACTGTCTGTCATAGTTAATTCTAAATAAATAATAATCAACAAGATCAATGATGAATAATGGAATAATAATTTCATAGAATGTGTTGTTCATCTTTCGTGGATGTAAAGCCTTGAATAGTAGAATATAGATAGAAATGAGCTATATAGTAGCGCAGAGCTTAAAATCAACCAATAGAATCTCGAATACATGACGTGATATGGCTAATAGTAACGTGACGTGATTTTGACACATTGCTATTGGTTGATGGGCATGCTTCCCACCTTGCGGTTCCTATTATCAGCCAGGCACAACATAGATGTTCAAGGGCCTAATCGCGTAAATCTGGTTATTATTTTACATTTACATCATAAAATAGCAGACAGTACACGGTAAGTGAGCTTGTTGCAAGCTCGCTCATAGGTTTACGCCTGGCATACCTTCAAGCTGGCAGTCCGCGCGGGCCGCGGGCTAATCGCTTGAAGCAAGCTGCACGATCTCACGGCTTTTTGCCGACCATACGCGGACATTTTGCTACTAGCGGTCGCTCACGTGGACAGCTCACGTGGACAGCGCGCGTGGTCAGCGTGCGGTCAGCACGCTTTGAGACATCAGCTTGCAGGAGCTGTGTGTTACTTTAGAGTGTGTCCTTTACTATTTTAGCTCTCTATGTATTTGTATTTTATAAAGCTCATGCGCGCTCTACTGCGTATTCTTTACTATTTTAAAGTTCTATTTGTTCAAATAGGTAATAAATTTTGTTTCCTACTCACTTATTGGAAAAGAGGTATTATCAATATTAAAGCTCTATTTATTCAAATAATTAATTTCGTTATTAATTAATAATTAATTATTCGCGTATTCTCTACTGCCATGCATCTCGTAGGGTCTTTAAGACCAGGCTCGGTCTGGCGAGCCATTAGGGCTCTTGATAGAAATGACAATCCGTGATGTCTAGGATTGCCTCATCGAAATCCATGAGGAGGACTATACTATTTTAGGTTTAGTAGAAATTATTTTAATAGTTGGTTTTCCGAAATTAGTATATACCGTGCGTGTGCACAACGAGACTTCGACGGATTAGAAAAATATAATAAAGAATGCATTCCGACGTATGTGCACTAAATCAAAGCGGCAACCCTAACACCTTCGAACTGAGCAGTGAACGACCGTTTCACTTTTAGATCGTGAATCAATACGTTAATGAACGTAAATGGCTCATTACTAATGTAATAGCCATTCCGGAGCCGTTACGCAAATTACATGATAACGTTAACTAATACTGATAATGTCCTCCTAGCCGATGATGAGTATGCATGCTGTGTGGTTCCATCTTAGAATTTGCACCACTCCAACTCTTTCCGCGAGTGTCGCAAGAAGCGACTAAGGGATATCCACCGGGGGCGGGCGGCAGCGCCTTCCGCTGAACAAATCTACCACCGAACTGCGATCCCCACCCAGCAAGCCCAGCGTGGACGGACATAGCGTGGTGAATATGGACACTACCTCCATGAGATAAAAGCCAATAAGGCGCTTATCAGGGGGAGGCCTGCGTCCAGCAGTGGACCAATATAGGTTGTGAATAATATTTTAGTCGTCCTGTAATTTTGTTAAATATTATTTTCAGTCGCTTTTTATGGAAATTTAAATTAGCCTTCAGTATTTAGTCACATACCTATTTACTCATTAAATTAGCTGTTAATGTCCTGAATATTGTTAAAAGAAGGTTGAGGTTGAGGAGAATGAGTGAAAAGCAGGTCCATATTGATGCCCCATGAAGGTTTCTTGCCGCGTTGCCGAAAAATGTAATTTCCGAAAACCACAATGGGGCCATGCATATATTACGTAATTTAGGGGGGAAGGGGGTCGACTATGTCTAATTTTTCTTACAAGGGGGTGGGAGGGAGTCTCGATAGTTCTTACGTAAGATCACAAAAAATAAAAATTATTAGTACGTTTGTAAGTAAGGTACAAATAAATATTTCTAAAAATTGTTACTATGAAAAATAAACATTAAAACAAACCAAACGTGTATTCATTTTTTCCTTCAGATTCTTACGTAATAAATATTAAACAGGGGGGGGGGTCAGCCTATTCTTATTTTTTCTTAAAATAGGGGAGGAGGGGTCGAAAATTAGCGAAAATCGTCTTACGTAATAAATGAATGGCCCCAATCCAGAATCGAGTATAGTAAAATCTTGCTGACAGTGTAATCATCAAGTAGAAAAAGCCATTTCAATGCCAATCTAAGTCGAACGTGACACCAATACTAATCACTCACTCTCACGCCACACGGTTCACTGTCGAGTTCACTCATGTGAGGTGTTGCATGTGTGGAATGCCCTTGGCAATGTATTGTCTTATATTCGGTTTCTATATCTTAATAAAAATAACCATTTCAGAAGGAAAGAAGGAGAGAAATAATTTTATTTACCTTAAATCTACAACACAATAACATAAGACACTAAATAAATACAAGTCTTAATTGTAGACGACCTCAGTAGCGCAGCGGGCGAAGGTCTGCCTGCGACGCAGGAGGCTGCGGGTTCGATTCCCGCCTCGGGGAAAATATTTGTACGATCTGCAGATAGGTACTTAGTCAGGGTGTTCTGGATGTTTTCTATGTATAATAAAAAATATTTATCCATGTAGTATATTGTATTAAGTATGTCAGTTATCTAGTACCCATAACACAAGCTCTGCTTAGCTTGGGGCTATATAATGCTGTGTGAATTGTCCAGCATTATTATTATTACACCATAAAATTAAATTAAAAACATATATTTATACATGAAACAGAATAAGTAAAATAGCCGGCCTTATCGCTTGGAAGCGATTTTCCAGGCAACCTTTTGCATGGATAGAAAATTGAGAATTTAAGAAAGGCAGGAGTGTAGGTACACAAGAATAACACATAATAATAAATATTCTTAAGGAAGTAGAAATATAAGTACAAACAAAATAAATAAATTTTATACGAATATTATAAAGCCGAAAGTTTGTGATATTATGTGAAATTCTTGTTACATAGGATCTCCAAAACTACTGAAGTTTTGATCATTTTATCAGCCTTAAATGGAGCGATTTAAATGTAGTCTGTTGTCAAATTGCAATCGAAAAACTTCTGGGAATTAAAGTTACCAATAACCTTGTATTTACAGACACAATCTTAGAATAATAATAGTAACTGTTTTTTTAACCCCCGACGCAAAAAGAGGGGTTTTATAAGTTTAACGTGTCTGTCTGTGTATCTGTCTGTGGTTTCGTAGCTCCCAAACGGATAACCGCTTTCGTTTAGTTTTTTTTGTGTCATAGATAATTTTATCCCGAGTTTTCTTAGCCAGCCATGTTTCATAAATCTCACGGGGGTTTCTTAAATTTTAAATTTTGTTCTTGTTTAAAGCAAAATGCCAAAATGTATCATTCTGAGATGTTCCATTGTTATGATGAAACCATTAATTTAGCGGAAAAGGCCTCAGGTAGATGGTGGCATGGTAATCTACATAACTACATAACTGTAATGAGCCAAATGGACTAAGAATAACGGCCACCTAAGCTGGTAACACTTATAGGCTTCTTCTTAATCTCGCCACCCCTGGGGATCTTGTGACAGCTGGATCCACTGATTTCCTACTACCCTTGAGTGACAGTCGGACAAATAAAACGTCAAGTGCGAGTCAGACTCGCGCACTAAGGGTTCCATTCAATTGTAAGACCTTGTTTCTTGCTTCATCATATCATGATTCTAGGTCAATCATCATATCATGATTCTAGGTCAACATGAAGTAGGTACCTGTATATTTTGGCCGAGGGAGAGAATCAAAAATTTACAGACATACAGACAGACAGGCAGACGGACAACAAAGTTATCCTATAAGGGTTCCTATTTTCCTTTTGAGGTAAGGAACCTTAAAAATTGATAACGCTCACTTTCTCAGATGTCTAAGTCTTTAAATACTACAAATCTACAATTTGCGTGTGAATTTAAATCTCATGTCGATAATTATCTCACAAATCGACATTTCATGCCAAAACTTCTGAGATTCAAGTCGTTTCGCGTGCAAATAGTGATTTGTGCTAGATTTACGCAAAATGTGTAAAACTTTGCCTCTTAAGAAGACAAACAATTGCTAAAATAAGTGCCAAGTGTATTGGTGTAGTGAGAAAACAAAAACTTAAAAGGAACCCTTAGTTTTCAAGTGATTAGGGAGGGAATTTAAGGGGTTCCTATTAGGATGGACTGGTTAAAAATATGCCTGATGGAACTTTATATTTTACACACTGGTATGTTAATTTTGATATAGAAATCCGGGCCATTCTCTCGCAAGATAGATCATCATCAAAGTAGCAGGGCATACTTGGAAGCGAGAAGCAATAGTTTCAACATTTAATTTAATTTTGTAGTGACAATTTATTGAATGTATTCTGGAGTTTGTGACATGAATATTTGAAATCTGTTTTATGGTAACTAACATAGTATATAGGTGGTTGGACTATCATTTATGGTGAACAACCGAAATGAATAAATTGAATTGAATTGAATAGACAAGAGTAGGATGATAAAAACGAAAGGCGTTACGTGTGTCGTTTGGCGTTTCGTTTTTGTCTTCCTCCAATGAAATAGGTGATCTCGGGCTAGAAAGATGTAAATTTCGTATAAAGGGTGGAGATGAAAGTGGGTAGTCAAATCGGAACGCATGAGAGTAAGAGAAAATTCGTGATAAGAGTCATGACCCCGATTTATAAGAAAAATAAACTGCATATTTCGATTTTCTACATCTTTTACAGGAAATCACCGATATAAAATAAACTTTTCAAACAACTGGTGTGTTTGCTGCTAGCCAAGATACTTAGCTTTTATTTTAATGGGGCTAATCGTCGATAAATCATCGATTCATAATGAATTTTAAAAACTTTGATGAATACTTCAGTAAAAACATACAAGTATTTACTTTTTATTTTATCATAAATCGAGGTCATGGCTCCATTCACCACTTTTCTCTTGGCCAACCACTCCCATTTCAAAGCCACCCTGTAGAATAGGTATATTTTCCGTGGAGTTACCCTAAGGTACCTATATCCTTTTCTTACCGTGCGCACCGGACAATCCGTTAAAACAGTCTGCATACTGGTTATTCTACACACACTGCAAGCATTTATAGCGCGTTTATGTCTTTTCCATAAAGTTTGTAAAGAAAACATTAAAAGTAGACAGTTTAGATTTTTTTACCCTTAAAAAAGTTTACTATAAAAACGTTACCAACAACCTTGTAAAGCGCGTTGATGTCTTTTGTATGGGATAAGATCTGACATGTACCTGTAATAATGTATTCGGCAAATAAATGATTTGATTTGATTGGGAGTTTTGATTAAGCTGTAAGAGTTCCCGATTCGATCCCTTCAGATATCTGAAAAGAAAACGTATCATTTAAAATCCTACTTCATTAATAAAACAAATAGAAAAATACAAAAATTCTCAAAAATAAAATAATACATTAATCCAGAAAAAAAATACATTAATGATTGGAAAATTCAATAGTATACTATTGATGTGTATCACTTGAGCTACCTGTAGATTGTTTGCAACAGACTGCAGTTAGCTCAATTGTTTCAATTGTAAATACTACTTCTAATATATTTATATTATTTGGTTGTAATATTCTTTGTTAATTAATAAATAATTTTAATACTTGTCAAACTTTTGGCCATGAAAATTTATATTAAAATTTATTTATTTAGACTTCGATCAGGTATACGCCGGCTCCTCCGGGGATACCTTGATCATTGTAAAATTGTATAAGGTGTGTAAGGTTTTAAAATTATAGTTGTAAGCTTTTAGAGCACTTCAAGCGCGTTTATGTCTTTTGTACAGAAGTTAATTCACAATAAATCTATTAGTAATTTAATCTTTGTGTTTTATCATCATAAAACACAGTACCTACTTTTTAACACTAAGGACATAGTACATTGTTTATTTTTCTTCCCCAGTGATACCCCAAACCTGCCGGTACCGCGGCGCCCGGTACCCTTGCGGCCTCAGCATATCCTGCGTCATCAGCGGAGGAAAGCCCATGGATCTCTGCTCAGGCGGGATGATCTGGGCCTGCTGTGTGGAGCGGGAGACCACCGAGCGACCAGTCGAGACAGCACCGGTCGTTCATAACGCGAGTGAGTCATTGAATGAATGAGTGAATGATAGGTTTCATCTAGGAAATACCATGGACCTTTACTCATGAGGCGTGATCTGAGCTCGTTGCGTGGAGCGGGATACCAGCTAGCGACCAGTCAAGACGGCACCTGTCGTTTACAACGTTAGTGAGTCATTGAATGAGTGAATGATAGTTTCATCTAGGAAAGACCATGGACCTTTAGTAAGGAGGCGTGATCTGGGCTTGCTTTGCGGAGCGGGCCACTCGCCACCAGTCGAGACCACGCTCTTCGTTCATAACGCGAGTGAGTCTTTGAAAATTATAGAGTTAATCAGCGGAAGCTAAGCCGTGGACCTCTGCTGAGGGGACATGATCTGGGCTTGCTGCGTGGAGCGGGACACCATTGAACGACCGGCCGAGACAGCACCGGTCGTTTAAAACACGAGTGAGTCGTTGAATGAATGAGTGAATGAATTGCCACCTTTGGGCGCTTGTCAAATCCTGTGAGTAAAAATCATTAGATAACGAATGACTAAATGAATGAAAGGTAGATTGCGTGATGCAACGCGAAATGAAGTGTGGGAAGAGCTCCCACTCGATGGACCGACGACATTGTAGCGGCTGCTGGTAGTCGATGGATGGAGGCGTTCAGGTAGCCTATGTTAACACGAAATTTGCGTTTTCGGCCAGAAGTAGATTAATAATTTGGGTCTTTAGTCGTTTCGCACCGCGAGTAGTTCGAAGCGGTGCGAATCGCCCAAGAGTTCTTTTTGAATGGGTCATTTCGCACCGAATGGTTGGAGCGTACACAAATAAAACGAAACGAAACAATGGATTGCGTATTTCGCAGAATTAATATAGGCCCTGATGAGGTAGATTTATCGATAACAGTCAAAAATAAAAGAGTATAACATTCAGAAAAAAAATCGCCTGAAATGAAAGAATAGAAGAAAACCATGTAGAAAATGTATGTTTTGAAACTTACACAGGAAGGAGTTAATTTTACAGTCGAAGAACAGATAGATACCTATTCTTTTTTTCGACTGCAAAATTGATTAAAAATATAAACAATTTTTGGAATAACTGTAAATTCCATTTTCTTTGTACAATGTTGCAATATAAATGTTTGACACGCACCGCATGAAGGCTACACCATTTTCGTGACATTGAGTGTACTTACGAAATATTACGCACTCTCTCTTGTGTACCACCTTTATAAGGGCGTGGACACACGAGCTATCATACTAATGTCTTAACACATTCATAGCCCGAGACGCATCTCCGTCCCCGTCTAGCGAGGCTGGGCAGTGAATGCGTTAAGGGTGTGTTTAAAAAACTAAAATATACTTCGAATCCCTTACTTTTTAAAAATTTTGGGGGATCAATATAAATCCCTCGGAAATCATCCAAATCATCCATAAATGTAAATGACGGAGAAATCAGCGAACATGCATAAAAACATTCATACAGGCGAACATAGCTCCTCTTATTTAGGCTAAAAAGTAGCTTCCATGTTATTTTAGAACTACACATTATGCAAAATTTCAGCGCGATGCGTTCAGTAGTGTTGGCGTGAAGTCGTACGTAACAAACATTCAACCATCTTTTCGACGTTTGCATTTGTAATATTAGTTGGGCAGATAAATCTGTCTATTATAAGGAATGTGTTATTAGTATCTAGCTCATAAATTCGTTACGAAATCAAAAGTGTGAATATACTTGATGTTATTAACGAGAGATGATCGTAACGTCTCCTTTGTGTATGGGTATTTACGTAGTTTCCTTTCCGCACGATAGAGGCGCTGTACCATTTTACAAATAAAGGTTAGGTCCATTTACAATTATTTTTCCTAGGAGATTTTAAAATATTAAATGAGACAAAAAGGAAAAAAAAAAAATAATGAGAAAGCTTTTCAAAAATGTGGAAAGGGAGGCCTTTGCCCTGCAGTGGGATCATAAGGGCTCATAAAAAAAAAAAAAAATGAGACAAAGTTTTTGAAAAATGTTCAGAAAAGAAAATGTTTGATGTTTACTTTTTAGTTACATGGCTGGCCTTAATTATTATTATTTTTTTGCCAAGCTGTCGTTATCCAAAATGTTGATATGATCTGAGTTCAAATATAAATAAATAAATAAATAAATAATGATGGACAATTCACACAACAGCTAAGCAGAGCTTGTATTATAGGTAAGTGCTAGATGAATTTTATAATAAACGCGCGGTTTCACCCGCGAATAAATTTCAGAAATTTACTGCGCACCTCTTAGAGGTAGTTTTGTAAAAATAAAAAATACGTGATTAATGAAGGAGTTACCCCCGACGCAAAAAAAGTGGGGTGTTATAAGTTTAACGTGTCTGTCTGTGGTATCGTAGCTTCCAAGCGGATGAACCGATTTTCGTTTAGTTTTTTTACGTCATAGATAATTTTATCCCGAGTGTAATTTAGCCATGTTTCATGAAAATCTTTTGGGGGGGTTTTTAATATTTTTAATTTTGTTCTTGTTTACGTTATAGTTTATCTATATCTTTATAGGTTTTGAATGAATCGAACCAAGGAATAATAAATTTTCTATAGAAACTTTACCACCCTTTCCTTTCTTCCTTTCTCAGAGGTTAATTTTTGAAAAATTATATTTTCTAGAACAACTATATACATATCAAATTACAAAATTTCATCTAAATCGGTCCAGTGGTTACGGAGCTACGCGATAACAAACATTCGCACAAGAAAAAGAAAAAAAAATGTTTTATTCAACAAAAATCAAAAAGTTAGGTACCTACTGCTTAACTTCATGTATACATGGGTACAGAGGTACATATTACTGGACTTAACTTAGTAATATTATCGACTAACTTAACACACTTTCGCATTTATTATAAGTATTAGTAGTAGATAATACATTAATATAATAATAAATTAATATATAAATAATGCTCGTAAACTTTTTGCGAATTTTTCCTTTTTAGTCATTCATTTCATACAATTATTTCCATCGACTGATATAACCCATTGTACTTTCGATCTCTAAATTTGACCAATTACAAAGATTATCCAAGAGCATTGGACCTTAAAGCAACAGCTGAGTGAAAGAACAAGTGAAAGTATTGTTAGTCATTGGAGCAGAAATACAATAGGATGATTACTTGATTACAGTACATGTGTAATGTAATATAGTTTTTTTTTACCGAATTTAAAAAAAATATATATATAAAAAAAAAAATGCTGGACAATTCACACATCATTATCTAGCCCCAAGCTAAGCAGAGCTTGTGTTATGGGTACTAGATAACTGATATACTTAATACAATACACTACATAGATAGATATTTTTTATTATACATAGAAAACACCCAGACCAATGGAACAAATTTCTGCAGATTGTACACAAATTTGTTCTGAGGCGGGAATCGAACCCGGAAAAGAAAGAGGTTATGAGGTTAAGTCATTTTTAGGCACACCACAACGAACGAAATTAGTAGAGTCTGTGAAATCAAACTCGAACTATAAGTGGCAACATAAAATTAAGTACATTTCAGTTCGAAGGTAAAAAAATAAAATGTAAATTAGTTTTTTATGTATCCCGATAAAAACACCAAAATCCCGACATTTTATTAATTGAGATTTAATTTTCTGATCTGGCAACCCTAGTACCTATAGTATAGTAGGACTTGTGTATGTAAAACTGTGTGCATGTGCTGTCTGAAATAAATGATTATTATTATTATTATTTTTATTATTATAGTGCATTGTGTATGAGCGGACGCGTGGTAAAGAACGTAAGAAATTAATTTTAACCGATTTAAGCCATATTTCCTAATAATTCGGCTAAAATAAATTAAATGCGATTTTCACTGATACCCCAACTTAAGGTAAGTTCATCATCATCATCATCAGCCCATATGCGTCCACTGCTAGACATAGGCCTCCAAACGACGCCACAAATAGCGCTCCTGAGCCCCCTCCATCCATCGACTCCCTGCAACCGCTACAACGTCGTCGGTTCATCGCGTGGGAGGTCTTCTCACACTCCGTTTCACATTGCATCGCGGTCACCACTCGAGATCTTTTACTCCCCAAAAGTTATCGGTTCTGCGAGCTGTATGGCCTGGTAGTTAATGATTTGATTGGGTATTTATCGCGTACCTTTTGTTTTTATATCCTCTACGATAAATACCCGATTAAACCATTGACTATGTTTACAAAATGCGAAAGTTTAAAAAGTTTTACTGAAATTAAGCTTGTCAACTCACACATAGATTAGGTAGAGACACTACCCCCTGCTGTGACCGGAGCGTGTTTTTCCTCTATAATAATATTAATAATAAATAATGCAATAAATAATGCGAGGACAATTCACACAGCATTATCTAGCCCCAAGCTGAGCAGAGCTTGTGTTATGGGCACTAGATAACTGATATACATAATACAATATACTATGTAGGTAGATATTTTTGAGTAAACATAGAAAAACATCCAGAACACCGTGAACTGACCCTGAACACCCTGATCTGCAGATTTTACAATCATTTGTCCCGAGGCGGGAATCGAACCCGCAACCTCCTGCGTCGCAGGCGAATCTTCGCCCACTGCGCCACAGAGGTCGTCGATCGGACTTGAAAAATCCTGAACAATCCACACAGCATCATCTAGTCCTAAGCCAAGCAGAGCTTACCTGGGAACTAAAGATATATTCGATATTTATCAAGCCCACAAGTTACGAAGCGAAGATTAGTCCGGTTGATTTTTCCATTTCCAACGTATTTATTTATTAATAATAAGGAACGCCAACAGCGAACCAGCCAACCAGCTCTCGGGTCATGCGGCGCTTCGACCAGATGCTCAGATAATTTTTTAAAAACACGAAGAGCCTCGGTACCCTACGCAAAATAAGTAAAGTAACTCAGTCTATCAAATAGATCTACTAAGGTCCGTATTATGAAACCATACTCAGTCATCAATTTATCTTTGAGTAATGTTTTTGTCGTCGAAAATCTTTGCTCAAGCATATATTGATGACTCAGCAAGTTTTATAATATGGGCGTAAGAATGAGTACTAAGCCCATCACAGACGTAGTATATATGTATATAGCAATATTCCGTGCTATAATTTGCTTTAATGTATATTATAGCAAACTGAAATGATGTAATAATATAAATAATAATAATAAATAATGCTGGACAACTCACACAGCATTATCTAGCCCCAAGCTAAGCAGAGCTTGTGTTATGGGTACTAGATAACTGATATACTTAATACAATACACTACATATGTAGATACGAGTAGATATTTTTTATTATACATAGAAAACACCCAGACCAACGGATCAAATTTCTGCAGACCGTACACAAATTTGTTCCGAGGCGGGAATCGAACCCGCAACCTACTGCGTCGCAGGCGGACCTTCGCCCGCTGCGCCACGGAGGTCGTCATATAGTTTGCCTTTATTTCACGATTGTCGGCCTAGTTTATGCACGCGCCATAGCGCGTGCATCGATATATCGATGCGATAATATAAATTACAGTATAGCTTGATGACGTCATAGAAATATAAATTATAGCTGCGTGTGTGGTCACTCGAAAATTTGTACAGAAGATATATCGCGCTATGCCTTGCTATGATTCATATTGCTATATATTATAGCTACGTCTGTGATGGGCTTAAAACTATCATCAGGTTTTTTTTAATACTCAATGATACAGTCATCAAACTAAACAACTTCCACTCCTAGAGCTAAATTTCAATACCGAGAAATATACAATGTATAAATTCACGCACTGATTCCGACCGCGACTGTACTTACTCGGTAATTACCCGCTTATTTCCGCGACTGTACCATTCAGATGCTGTGTCGTAATAAGTTACGATTCACACTTTCATGCGCATGCGCTTTGGTATTCTTTTTACCTATAAACAACCGACTAAAAGAGGCTCTGTTGTCCAGCAGTGGGCGTCTTTCTCTAAGATGATGATCTAAAGGCAATGGAGTAATGGCAAGGAATAGTAGGCTTTTTAACCGACTTCGAAAAAGGAAGAAGTTATATCCTACAGGTGGATTTTTCGACGGGGTAGTAAGGTGAGGTGGACACTCACGGTAGGGCTGAACCACCAGTTCAAAGTCGCTCAGCGAGCTATGGAAAGAGCTATGCTCGGAGTCTCTCTGAAGGATAGGATTCGTAACGAATACATCCGACAGAGAACCAAAGTTATCGACATAGCTCAAAGAATTAGCAAACTGAAGTGGCAGTGGGCCGGCCATGTTTTGCGAAGAACCAAGAACCGATGGGGTAAAAGTGTTCTTGAGTGGTGACCGTTACTAGGCTAACGTAGTGTAGGACGCCTTCCGGCCAGGTGGAATGACGATCTACGAAAGACCAGACTAGCAGAAATTTTTAAAAACCTGAACAGCCTCGTTACCCCACGGATCTGCAGGGGTATTTTAATTCGTCGGAAAAGAAGTCGGATTCGATATCGGAAACGTTTTTCTTCGTAAAAAGCTTCCGATATCGAATCCGACGGCCTTTCCGACGAATCAAAATACCCCTGTTGGGGTTGATTATCCAACCATAATCTTCATAACAGAAGTTTACAAGATTACGTCCTCTTCGTAACTTACTAGTAATTTATTACAACTTCCTACAACCTCTGCGGAAATCAAGAGTTACGCTGCTCATGAATTTGTATTGAATGCGTAAGAAAGTGATGTATGTTACTTAAATGTGTGTTACGAGCAGAGGGTAACAATATTTCTTTAGTCTTATTTCAGAAGCCTTTATTCACAAAGAAAATTACAATCAAATAATAGAAATAAATTAGAACCAGTATTTACAGTTAAAACTATTCAGTTAACTGCAGACTGTTGCAAACAATCTACAGGTAGCTCAACTGATCCATATCAATACCAGTCGGAAGCGTCCCCAAGACGCTGGCTGTATTGCCCCGCTGTATGGCAATGCTGATGCGCTGCGCCAGATACTCAACAGCTCTCGGGTCACGCGTCGCTTCAACCTAGGCTCAGATAATTTAAAAAAACCCGAAGAGCCTCGGTACCCCACGGACCTAGGGTCTCGACTCCAAGAGGAGCAAATGTGTAGGCTCTGTCGAGACCTGCATATTTGCGCCTCTTGAGATCTTCGGCCAAATCTGCCGCCGCGCCTGCCCTCACGGATGTCCTCGGAAGATGGGAAGGCGCAAGTGTGTCGACGCGTGTAGCGTCCCACACAATGGGCCTCCCCAACTCCCATGGGACTACTGTCATAAAACATAAAACCATGTCAATAACACTGTCACTAACACACATGTATCACAGGTGATCTTATCGAACTAATCGGAACGTTCCCTCACGAATACGACTACACAAACAACCAATTCGAAGCACCAGTCGTCATCTACACAGACCAGCATCGTCCCACGCAATCCCACCCTTGGGACCAGAACTACTATCATGTCAAACCGTCTTATAGCGAGAAACCTTACGAGAAACCCTATGAGAAACCATATGAGAAACCATATGAGAAACCATATGAGAAACCATATGAGAAACCCTATGAGAAACCATATGACACACAACCAAACACACAGGGCAGTGATGATTTCGGTTCTTCTAAGCCCCAAGGGCCTAGTTATCCCGGTGAGATTTTTTTGTGTAATATCTGGCGATGGAACTCTAGCTTTTTCACGAAATTTTCTCTAGCACTGCTTTTTTTTACATATTTTTAGGTTTACATCTAGGATGCGTTTTTGGTGATCAATTAAAACTAAATTTTAAAGCTCTGTAAGGAAACTCAAAGGAAAACTTATGTTATTTGTTTTGTATTTATTTTTTCAAATGAAAAAAGTACATTACGTTAAAAAGTTTCTGCCAAACTGTACAACAGTTTGTCGGCATATCTCGCGTGGTTTCCGAAAGATCCGCAGAGAACTGTCAAAATGTCGCTTCCGCTCCTTTTGAAGTCTCACCCTAACTTTATTAGAAAGGAAGGAAAACGTAGGAAACGCGAGCTAAGTCAAGTTTTTCTGGATTAACCAGCTTGTTCCGGTGTTCTTTGAACCAACCAGTTCTATGAAATGTATGTTTAGCTTGACCAAGCTACGAACACATTTCTTCGGTAGTCGTCAACTTGTTTGCAGAATAATTAAATTCTTTTCAACTTAATCTATTTTCATTGCTATTTTTTTATCAAAAAATATTACTGTGAAATAGATACTTCGCTGTGTGGCTTAGAATTTGCACCACCCCAACTCTACCCACGGGTGTCCTAAGAGGCGATTAAAGGATATCCATCGGGGTCGGGCAGCAGCGCCCCCTGCAGAACAATTCTAGCTCCGAACTGCGATCTTCAACCAGCATGCGGGGGTAATGGGTATTGAGATAAAAGCCAATAAGGCGCTTATCAGGAGGAGGCCTGCGTCTAGTAGTGGACCAATATAGGCTGTTGACGTGAGGAGATGAGATAATTCCGCCTTAAACGTGCCTTCCCCAACCCTCAGGCATAGCCAACATTGTTGCTGGCATAGCTACCATGTTTGGTGTTAAAAATAAAAATACCTAGGTTCCTTTACTCAACTCTTACGATTAGACTTGTTAGAGTCTATTCTTACGCCGCAACGGCTAGAATATATAGATATTTACTTGCAAGGTAATTTGAAAAAACCCTTTGCGTAAAACAGTTTGGCCTTTCTAGCAGCAGTTTCACCCCAGGAGATTAGGTACACCTCTACTACGATCACCAATTCGCCAAGCGAGCTGATTAAAGCAAAACCCCGAGGGGGTTTGTAGTTCCATCGCCATATTTTTGTCTTCGCTTCCACTCGCACCGCGTTCCTGCAATCATCACTGCACCTATGTTTGTACAGCACCATGTCTGCACTAGAAACACGCTTTTATATTTTATATAATTTTTTGTATAATTGATTTTTATGGTTCTTGTTTTATTTGTTTTATACAATGTGCCAACCTGAGGGCTGAGAATCTATATGACGTTATTAACGAGACCGAGCCGCGATCACGGTGTGGTAAGGCACGGCATTACGGCTCAAACGTTAGCAGTTGAAATGTTAGGGTGCGCGGTCACAGGCCGGCATCGGACAATCCGCACTGGCCCCAATCAATCGATTGACATAAAAAATCCGTACCGCACTTAGCGGAATGTCGGCAATGCCGGCGAGGATTCTTGAAGGAAACTTCTCCGTTTATGACGTCATTCTGATTACCGATCAGTGGACGCACTTGTCAGCGGATAGTCCGATGTCGGTGCACCCTAACTGCTAACGTTTAAACCGTAATGCCGTTACCACACCGTGGTCGCGGCCCAGATCGCGATGTCTCCTTTTAGTATGGGATTTGCGTAGTTTCCTTTCTGCACGATAGAGGCGCTGCACCAAATTGTATGGGATAAGGAGACAGCTGGTCGTGACGTCTCCTTTTCCCACACGTCTCCTTTTTCTTTTATGACGTTAGTAGAGACCTAGGTCTCTACTAACGTCATATAGACTTATCCCTCTGGTCGAAATGGAGTAGTTCTGTAGTACGAGGTGGTACGGGGTCAATTTGTGTTAATTAGTACCTATTCATTTGAGAATATCTGTTCGAAAGTATCAGTCCACAGGTAAATAGACGGTGTTTGGATGTTCCTCTACAGATTCTATGGGAAATGGATACAATTTCTCAACACAAAATACTCACAACACAACACTGACAACATCAAATACTATCCAGAGTACGAATATTTCCCTGCTTAATACCGCTTGCCATCAACATTGATAGTTAATCTACAAAGGGTTTTCTTGAATGGGCATTTTTGAAGAAGGACTTTTTGTATGTAGCATAAAATCCGAAAAGTCGCCTGAGTGGTGTCTCTAGCTGCCAAAACTTCCGAAAATCGCAATCATTTATTGAAAAAAATAATGTGATCACTTTATATCCTAGTATTACTTATGTAATTTGAATTTTGTGACGTATCCAAGAGTCCTGTAAGTCCTGTAAAGGAAATTAAGTATTTTGATATTTGATATAGGTTATTTATTAATTTAGCTTATTTTCTCAGTTAGATAACTATAGCCGATCAAAACTTGATTGCGATTTTCGGAAGATGAGATTTTTGGCAGTGGGGCACGAATCCCTTGTTGGGCCTCAATCAGGACTTCAAATCCTAACCTTAATAACCATTGCTATCATTTCTAATGAAAGCCATCTCCACCATTCCAGGTTGTGGCGAACACTACACTCGCTCGAACCGCATCGTCGGCGGTCACTCCACTGGTTTCGGCTCTCACCCTTGGCAGGCAGCCCTCATCAAGTCCTCTATATTCAGCAAGAAGCTGGCCTGTGGTGGTGCTCTCGTGTCGGATAGATGGGTCATAACCGCTGCACATTGCGTCGCTAAGTAAGTTAACAAAAGCGTAGACACTCAGAAATAGGTTGTTCAACCCTCATCAAGCCTCTGAGATGGGTGTCTGGCTGATGGATCATAACTGCTGCACATTGCGTGACCAAGGACGCAAACCTTCTGACCATTACTTGTTAGTGGAACGCTTAGTGCAGCTTTGAATTGGTCCAAAAGTACATAGGTGATATTCTACAAGCAACAAACCCATGTATTTTACTAGACCAAGGTTCAAAGACACCTCTTTTCTCCCTGTGGCCTTTGACGATGGAAGAGTTTGAAGAAAGACGTAAAAGATGGTTGGTTGAGCTTGTTTTAGAAAAACAAAATACATTAAAAAGTTAAATTAAATTAAAAAAAGTATAAATAAAATGAACAAGTGGCAATTGAAACAGTTTAGTCGACTAAAGACTGTTGCAAACAATAGGGGAAGCTCAACTGATCCATATCAATACCAGTTGGAAGCGTCCCCAAGTCGCTGCTGGCTGCATTGCCCCGCTGTATGGCAATGCTGATGCGAGCGCCATGTACACCAGCGCTTGGGACACGCGTCGCTTCGACCAGACACTCAGTTTTTTTTTGAAAACCTGGAGATCTTCGATACCCGACGGATTTAGTCATCTCAAAGCGGAAATGTTTGAAATTATTTGCTTTTTCGACTTCTTAGCTTTTTATAGCGGTTCACGACTATTGCGTGATGTCTATCCATAACCGATAGCAAATGCGTAACATGGTGTAATCTAAACTTTCGACTGACCTTTGCGGCGAGAACACTTATGGCAACGCTGAGCGATTTGTCAGCCAAGGACTATGCCAAGGGCACTCACATTTCATTTGGGTATGCAAAATAATAAAAAAAACATAGGTGTACCAGTAAATTGTGAGACTTTCCTTCTCTATAAAACTTTTAAATCCATCATGGTTATTAACACTAAAGTCATTTATAACGGGATATTTACCATGATTTGAGTTTTGAGCTTTCCAATATTTCGGCGCAGTTACATGCGCATTGATCTCTCTCTTTCATCCATTTCTATACTATTACTATTACTACTACTATTACTTAATGTAACCTTTTATTCCATTCCAGCACTCCAAACTCCCAACTCCTAGTCCGTCTTGGCGAATGGGACGTACGAGACGCAGGAGAAAGATACTCACACGAAGAGTTCACAGTTCAGAGAAAAGAGGTGCATCCTTCGTACGAACCGGCTGACTTCAGGAACGATGTGGCTCTTGTGCAGCTGGAGAGAGGGGTGGTTTTCAAACAACACATACTGCCGGTAAGTTCTTTCTAGAATATTCTGCATTATTCGAGATATTCCTGGAAAGTGGAGGAGTTTACAGTGTAGAGGAAGGAGGTCCATCCTTCGTAAGAACCAGCTGACTTCAGGAACGACGTGGCTCTTGTGCAGCTGGAGAGAGGGGTGGTTTTCAAACAACACATACTGCCGGTAAGTTCTTTCTAGAATATTCTGGATTATTCGAAACATTCCTGGAAAGTGGAGGAGTTTATGGTGTAGAGGAAGGAGGTCCTTCCTTCATACGAAACAGCTGACTTCAGGAACGACGTGGCTCTTGTGCAGCTGGAGAGAGCTGGTTTCAAACAGCATAAAAATAAAATAAAATAAAATTAGCCTTTATTTCCTACTTCTTATGTAACTACTTATATAACTATCTATTTACAATTTTTGCTTAAGCTAGTAGTCGCCTTTTTTGGCGTAGGCCTCCCCCAGCTCCTTCCAAACTTTCCTATCTCTGGCCTTTGTCATCCAGTTAGGACCAGCTGGTCTTCAAACAGCATATACTGCCGGTAAAATCCTTGTAGACTGTTCTAGAGATATCTGGAAATCGAACCTCTCACACACTAGTCCGAGCAGAGACTGGACCGGAAAAAACTTTGTTTGAGTTTACCATTATACAGGGTGTAACAAAAAAGAGTAACCAAACTTTCAGGTGGGGTGTAGAATCGAACACTGAATTCAGGAAAAATATTGAAAAAAAAACCCGCCCTTTAGTTTTCGAAAAATTAAATAAATAGGTACGAAATTTTCACAACAGTAGGCAATAGACTCTAATACATGTGTCTATTTGGAATTAGAAAAAAATGGCCTGCGTACCTGTATTCATATCTTTTATAAGCCCATAACACCTAAACGGTGCCCTAATGAGCGGCCACCGCGGTCATCGACCCGCGACATCATTGCAGCGGAAGCGAACAGGCTGCACGGCGTGCTTAGATATGGAGCCTACGTACTTACAACAAATACATTCCAATTTTCCTCTAGGAATTAAAAATAAATAAATTATTTTAAGTCTTTACACACGTTCTATCGCGAAAATGCATAGTTAGTAGGTAGGTACATTCATTAAGCATGCACCTTCCTTCCTACTAAAAGATACCTATTCACTACTAGCTTTTATTTTTTCATATCGTTGACTACCTAAGTACCTACCTACCTTCACATTGAACTTTAAAAACACGGTGAGTAACTAACAATGAAAGGTTGTTACAATTTGCATTTCCGAAGCACCAGATTGAGACAAGAAAAGGCACAAACTTTTAGCGCGCGAGAGCGAGATAGGTATACAAACTTAGTTCATCCGAATGTTCACCCAATGCTAGGCTTATTGTTAGTTTTGTCAAACTGTCTGTTATCATAGGGTCAATGACCATTTAGTTGCATCATTGCAAGCGCAAGGTGAAGGTCGCGTCGGCGCTTATCGGTTATTTGTGCGTAAAATGGCTCGTATGCGTTATTCAGATATTGAATACCACGAGATGATGCGAGTGTACTATGGGGAAGGGGAAAACAATTTGCGGGAAACAGTGCGCATTTATTTTTTGTTTGCTTGACCTAAAGTTTTAGTGTGGTTTTGTATTTTGACGGTCCTAAGCCCGTAAAGTACGAAGGGAAAATTGGCTAGCTTCCTAAATAAATACAACACGTGCAGCCCGCCGCCGCCGCGCGCGCTGCTGCGATATCGCGTGTCCGGTCGTGGGTGCCCCCCGTAAAAAGATGTTTATCTGCTAAAAAGGTGTACACAAGGTACGTAGAACTTTTAATCAAATTTTAATGCCAAATAAACACGTGCATCAGTCGTTTGCGTAATTTAGTGAAAAATCCGTATTTATTAGTAGTATATTATTGGGCACATCACCCCACTTATCCTCCAGTGCCTACGGCACTTACGGGTGGGGTGAGCGCCCAATAATATTGAAGATAATTAGCAAAAAAGTGGGGTGAGCGCCTAATAATATTGAAGATAATTAGCAAAAAAGTGGGGTGAGCGCCCGAAGCGAAGTTATTTGGATATAACTCATTTGGTTATCTAAAACGGTTGTCATTCTATTTCCAACACTCTCATAATGAAGTTTGTTAAACAACCGATATCGCTAAAATTGGCAAATATTAGTATTGATTCTGAAAAAAGAAGCTTACGTCATGGAAAACTTTTACCAAATACCATACGGTGCATAATATGTGGACCATCTAACTGTGGAAAAACAAATTTATTAATAGGTTTACTCCTGCATGAAAATGGATTGCAGTTTCAAAATGTTTATGTGTACTCTAAAACTCTTTATCAACCAAAGTATGTATTTTTGGAACGAGTTCTCAAGATGGTTCCAAGTATAACTTTTTCTAAATATCATGAAAATGAAGAGGTTTTGAAACCTGAGGCTGCAGAATGCAATTCAATTATTATATTTGATGATGTTGCATGTGAAAACCAAAATAATGTGCGTGATTATTTTGCGATGGGTAGACATAAATATATAGATTGTTTTTATTTGAATCAAACTTATAGCAAAATACCCAAACAGCTAGTAAGAGATAATGCAAATTTAATTATCCTCTTTAAGCAAGATGATATTAATATGAGACATATTTATGATGAACATGTTAACACGGATATGACATGGCAAGAATTTCGACACATGTGTTCAAATGTTTGGAAAGAACCTTATAGTTATTTAGTGATTAACAAAGATTGTGAAAAAAATAAGGGATGTTATCGTAAAAAGTTTGATACTTTTATAGAGTTTAATTAAATCACAATCATCGATAGATTCATGGAAGATATCTGTATTCACTTAGTCATATTTGTTGAAACGTAGCAAGTGTCTGTCGTGCGTGTTGTAACTTCATCCTCAACTTAAAAATAAAAACAAAGAAAATATGAATCCTGTACATCGTTACTATGCTACTGAAAGCATGCGCTTGGAAAGTTTCAAGAACTGGCCTATTGGATTGACTCAAAAGCCACTGGATATGGTAGATGCAGGATTTTTTTATACAGGACAAGGTGATAGAGTTATTTGTTATTATTGTAATGGAAAACTTAAGGATTGGCCTCCCGAGGACAAACCATGGGAAGAACACGCACGCTGGTTCAAGTCCTGTTTATATGTTTTAATCATGAAAGGTGAAGAATATGTACAAAATATTGATACTCAGATATACAAAAATCCGGTATCCAAAGATGATTGTTACAAAACTAACGAAAATGAACTTATAAGAACAACTACACAAATTATCTGTAAAATTTGTTTGGTAGAAGACGTAAACACATGCTTCACACCTTGTGGTCATGCTGTGGCTTGCGCCAAGTGCGCTCTTTCAATCAACAAAAACTGTCCTATGTGCAGAAAAGTGTACACAAATATTATTAGATTGTATTTTTAAACAACTACTATAAATAACAGAACTATGGCTAAAATTGATCCATTCCCATGATATAACTCTCACATACAACGCATAGCTCATTCAAAATTAGTTATAACATGATGGAAAAGAATATAAAAAGACAAATTGTAAATGCTGCAGAAGCAGTAAAAAGAAAGGTACGAAAGATGAGAAATATTGAAACGGAAAAAAATTATATTCTGGATTCATTTTTTAAACCAATAACAAAACCCCTGAATCAAATGGTTGGAAAAGAATTTAAAGATACAAATGAACCCAGCTTTGAAACATCAAGTCCATTCGATAAAACACTGAAAAAGAGAGTATCTTCAAGTGCTGGGTTTAATGTATTTAGTCCACAAAATAAAGATTCAAATGAATCAGACAATTCGAAAAGCTCAGAATCTGAGGAAGAAGATCATCAAGATGAATCATTCAAATCAGGTACAAGTCAGCCTAGTTGTGAAAATGAAGTTTCTTCGTGGTCTTTAAATTCAGAATTTGTAAGCGATGTTCCATTCGGTGTAAGAAATGAACGTGGTAAACTCATGATGGGATCCGCACGTGTGCTTAATTTTGATAATGATATCCAAGTTGGATCAAACAAATTTAAAAAAACTCCTGGCTTAGACGAACTTTTATTTAAAAAAGTTCCTAATCTATCAACAGTAACTGACGAAGATTTAAGACATTATAAGTTGATGTTGTTAGAAACAAATGTTCATCGGCGAGATTATGATCCACATAAACCGATTAGAAGTAACAGAGGACGAAAATACTTACACGTCATCAAACCGTTATTTAAGTTACGAAAGATTTCTGCAAGCACGGACAGTAGTCAGCCGAATATACATGGAGGAGAAGGGTTGTCTATTCTGAAGAAATGGAAGAAAAATGTTGATTATGTTTACTGGGATGATCCTAATGAATTGGTCGATAGGTTGAAACTATTAATTGCTTCTCGAGATGCTGGTAACACTGGGTTGGATAATGAAATAATATCTATTTTGGAAGAGTTACGTGAGAGTGGTATTATTTCAAATAAATAAGATACAGTTCAAAACATACTTTCATTCAAGTCTGATCCTTGCAACCTATCACTTCTCCATTAAAATGGATAAATTTGGTCACCACATTAATAAACAATTGCGCTTATCCGATTTCTTAGAAACCTCTGACAAAGCATTAATACCAGAAGAAATAGATGTACAATCAAAGAGATTGACTGGTGTTTTAATTCCTTTGAAAGCAAACGATGCTGTTAATAAAGAATACGTAGATAATCAGTTTGAATCGTTTGCAAGCAAACAAGAAGTTTATCATTTATTAAACACTGTAAAATTAGACATTCATAAATATGTTCAACAGTTCGTGAAAGACTATTATACAAAATCCGATATTGATAAAACTAGTACATCATTTTCTAAAAAATGAGTAAACTGCAAGTTGTTAACGAAATTCATAAAGCAGCACGGAAAAATTTTATAAGACGATCTGTTGTATTAAAAGGAATAGATGACTTATGGCAAGCAGATCTTATTGATTTTCATAATTTAAAATGTTTTAATCGTGGCTTTAGTTTTATATTAGTAGTATTAGATTGTTTCACAAAGTTTACCTGGGCCATTCCAGTTAAAACTAAGACAAAATCCGAGATCGCTAATGCATTTAATAACATTTTAGTTACATCAAACCGTAAACCTGTTAACTTACAAACGGACATGGGTACAGAATTTTATAACGACGAGTTTAATAAATTAACATCTTCGAACAAAATTAACCATTATTCATCATATTCAGTAAAAAAAGCTTCCATAGTTGAACGAATCATAAAAACTCTAAAACATAAATTATACAAATATTTTAGTTTACATGGTAGTTATAAATGGATTGGGAAGCCTTTAGAAAATGTTGTAAGTACATACAATAATACAATACATCGAACTACAAAATATAAACCAAATGATGTTAACAAATCGAATCAGAATACAGTAATGAGAAATATAAAAAAGTCACAGTTAACAAAATATCAATCAAAGATAAGCAAATTAACTGTAGGAGATTTGGTACGTATAAGCAAATATAAAAGTACTTTCGAAAAGGGTTATACACCAAATTGGTCTACCGAGTTATTTTTGATTAAAAAAGTTAATCCTACAAAACCAATTACATATGTTATTGAAGATTTGCATAAACATCCCATTTTAGGGACTTTTTATGCACAAGAACTTCAGAAAACAAGCTGTCCTAATATATATTTAATTGAAAGAATTCTAAGAAAAAAAGGTAGTAAGCTATATGTTAAGTGGTTAGGTCTCTCGAATAGTGAAAATAGTTGGATAGAAAAACGTGCTCTGTTATAGTAGTGGTTGAGAAATTATATAAAAATATCTATTACACGTTATAATCAGTCATTACTATCTAAATAATGCGCGGTGGAGGACTAGTTAACAGTCTGATAAATAGCTTACCATTTGAGCTGCATTTACCGGGATATAATTATTGTGGTCCTGGTACGAGATTGAGAGAACGATTATTACGAGGTGATAAAGGAATTAATCAGTTGGATAACGCTTGTATGCAACACGACATTGCATACAATAATTCTAACAAGTTAGAAGATCGGCACATAGCTGATTTAGAATTATTAAACATGGCTAAACAACGAATAAAGTCTAAGAATGCAGGGAAAGGAGAGAAATTAGCTTCGTGGTTAGTAAGCAAAGTAATGAAAAACAAAGTGAAGCATGGCGCAGGAACGAAATCATTCAGATCTATTGTTTCTACAATTCGCAATCGTTTGAAGAAATTAAAACCATCCAACAATTCAAAAGCTATACAATTAGCATATTCAGCTGCGAAAAAACTCGTTAAAAAACATAAAGGAGTTCGAATGCCTCGCATAATACCATTACCGAAAACAGGGGGTATTCTCCCACTGATACCAATATTCGCAGGTCTGTCTGCACTTGGTGCGTTGGCTGGAGGTGCTGCAGGTATTACCAAAGCGGTAAATGATCACAAATCAGCAAAAAAGAACTTTGAAGAAGCTCAAAGACATAATAAAATAATGGAATCTATTGCATTAGGAAAAGGTCTTTATATGAAACCTTACAAGAAAGGGAATGGTCTGTTTGTGAAAAGTTCAAAAAACTGATGAAAAGGTTACCCAATCGTGCTCTTACGGATATAGAATTATCTGAATATGCTTTTGAATACATACCCTATTTTAGAGGTGTTTATATGAGAGACGAATTACCCAAAAAACCAAAAGATATCGAATGTGGTATTATTAATTTAGATAGTTCAGAGAATGAAGGTACACATTGGGTAGCCTATGTGAAAAAATTTGGTTATTGCGAGTATTTTGACAGCTTCGGAGATTTAAAACCTCCTTTAGAGATAGTTAAATATTTAAAATCAAATTTAACATACAACTATTGTAGCTATCAACGTTTTAACACAGTAAATTGTGGTCATCTTTGTTTAAAATTTCTGCATGAATTTTGGGATAAATGTTTCGGAGCTTTTTAAATTATTAAATAAATGGTATAAATTAATGTATTTGTTCTAATTTACCCATTTGCAAAATGTCCTTTACACTGTCCATAACTGGTAATAAATCAGCTTTATCAACTATATGTTATCCAGCTTTGCAATTTGATGGTGAATATGAATGCGCTCTATTGCACTTATCAACGTTTAATTCAATTCCTAACATCGATTGTAAAAACAATATATTTTATTATGGAAACAATGAAAATTTAGAAATACCGGAAGGTGCATACGAACTGCAAGATATTTCTGGCTACATAAGACAAAATTTAAAATTAAAGGGAAATACTTTCAATTTATTTTGCAATAACAACACGTTGAAAACATTTATTTTTTGCAACAAAGACATACATTTTGAAAAAGACAACTCTCTTGGAACATTACTAGGGTTTGGTAAACAAACTCTGAAAGCCAATATATTACATGAATCACAACTTCCAGTCAACATTTTATCTACAACCGTGCTAAGAATCGAATGTGATATAGTGAGCGGCTCGTATATTAATGGAAAATCAAGTCATATCATTCATGAATTTGCACCTAACGTCCCACCAGGATATCGAATTATAGAAATACCTAAAAATATCATATACTTTCCTATCAATCAAACTACCGTAAGCTCTATAAACATAAGATTGTTGGATAATAAGAATAATTTAATTAATTTACGTGGTGAAGAGGTTCAATTGTATTTGCATATTAAAAAAAGATGATCGACTATAATAAATACAGTAATGTAAAAACCAAACACATCAGTGTCAATCGAACAATCAGTAAAGTAAGAGCTAAGAGAATAAATAAATTAACCGAGGAAAATAAGAGATTTCTAAAATTAATTGGACTTCTAAAATGAGTATTTTGGATATATCAAGTACACCAGCTTTTGATAATACCATCGATAGTATCGAATATCATTCATATCAACCATACATAACAAGTTTCAACAGGAATGATGAAATTCGCATACCTATCAATCAGCAAGATCTATACATATTACCATCAGCAAGCACTCTTTACTTAGAAGGATCAGTCAATGTTGTAAAAAAGGATTCCAAACAAAAAGTTAAGAGTGTGGAATTTACTAACAATCCTTTGATTTATCTTTTTCAAGATATTCGATATGAAATTAATGGAGTGGAAATAGACAGAATCAAAAATGCTGGAATTACTACAACAATGAAAGGTTTATTATCATATAATCAAAATGATGCTAGAGTATCGAAAGCATGGGGTTGGGATGTTAATGGAACAATAACTGATGGAAGTTTTGCAGCTTCGATTCCTCTTAGCAATTTGTTAGGTTTCGCTGAGGATTATAAAAAAATTATTATAAACTGTAAACATGAATTGATACTATTACGCAGTAATACCAATTTAAATTCATTAAAGATTCTAACAGATGATGTTCTTGATGACGTAATAATAAACAAATTAGTTTGGCGTGTGCCGCACGTTAAAGTGTCGGACAAGGAAAAAGTTAATTTACTAAAACTATTAGAAAAAGATCGTCCTTTGCATGTTGCATTTAGAAATTGGGATCTATACGAGTATCCATTGTTACCACGAACTACTAAACATACCTGGTCAATAAAAACCTCATCACAGATTGAAAAGCCTAGATACGTCATCATTGGACTACAAACAAACCGGAAAAATTTAGCAGAAAAGGACATGTCACAGTTCGATCATTGTAATTTAAGAGATGTTAAAGTTTATCTCAACTCAACATATTTTCCCTATGAAAGTTTTAACGTCAGTTTTCTTAATTCTAAATTTGCTTTAATATACGAACAGTATGTTAAATTCCAACAATCATATTACGGACGTAGAAGTGCACCACTGTTAACTGCATCTGAGTTTAAAGAAAAAGCACCGCTTTTTGTAATTGATTGTTCTAGGCAAAGCGAAAACCTTAAATCAGGTCCTGTAGTAAGCGTTCGCGTAGAACTTGAGTGTAATTCAGAGATACCGGATCAGACAGCTGCATATTGCCTCATTTTAAACGATTGCTTAGTTGAGTATAGACCACTGAGCAATACAGTAAAGAAAATAACATGAGTTGTAATATAGTAATAGTAGACTTGCAAGGATTCAAAGACATTAATAATTATTTTATTATTAAGGAGTTTGCTATTTTGATTAACGGACACACTCAAACATTTATTATCAAACCTCCATATCCCTTTAACAATTTAAGTGATGAGGAAAAAAAGCGTGTACGGTGGTTGGAAAATAATCGTGGAATCATTTGGAGTGAAGGTTTTATCGATCACCGAGAATTCAAGCGCACTATCATACCTTATTTGAATAACAAGAAAATTGTAACTAAAGGTATGGAAAAAATTAAATGGATTCGAGAATTGTGTAAAAATTGTGATATTTTGGATATAGGCGATAAGGGATGTCCTAATTTTATGAAGTTGTACAGTGACTATGAAAAATCTAATATTTCGAACTGTGTGCACCATAAAAAAACTTGTGCTTTGAAGAACGTGTTGTGTATTAAAATGTGGTGTGAAGATAATAAAATAAGTTTACCTGAATCTTAGATTGTTTTTTTAGTTATATAAACATGTTATTTTATTAAGTTACCTACATGATAATTATGAACCTAGTAGAAGTACTGATTGTATTTTTGAAAGAATAAATTAATTTATGTTCCTATTTACCTACTTTGTTTTATTCTTTAATTTATAAATAAAAAACCAATTTCTGGTAGATAATTAATATTTATTAAAATAACTTACCACTAGGGAATACATGTTATATTTTCACATATCTTTTTTACAATCCGTTCTGTTTGATCCAACACTTCGTCATACATGTTTTTAACCATATACTGAGCCGACACTATCACGTTTTCAATATCATTATCAATATCAGTAATTTTAATTTGAATCAGCCTCCTACCCTTACAAATATTGCGGCTGAGTACGAATGTCGATTGATTAGATTGATGACGTTGCTTTTCTACACCTTCTAATTTCTTCTTAGACTTTGTCTTCTTAGCTCGCCTCGTTAAACTATTGAATGTCATTAGAGGCAAGTCTTCTTCCGATTCCCCAGGAGGAACCTGTCCACAGTGGAACAGTAGATCTTGAGTGTTAATCCCAAAAAGACCGTCCTGGGTCTCATCGATAATTCTGTTTCCATGATCCGTCATTATCTGTAAATAAAAATACCTACATTAATCACAATTCTACATAGGGTAATCATGATACACTATTAATTTTGAAAGAGTAAATCTTACCAGTAGTTTAACTTCTTAATGAAACGCGACTTGTATTTTGAGACCACTTTTATTGAAGAAATATCAACATACACTTTCGAGGATCTGAAACAGACAGAAAATTGAATAAGTAGGTATATAAAATAAAATCTAAATTAAACTCAGAAAAAATATTAAATACTTACAATCTCTGACTTCTATTCTATGTTTCACCTTCGACAGTAAGCTGACTAATGAGTGATCGGTTTGCAGTAATAAGTTGAGTTTATAAATGTAAATGTGAATAATATGCGTGTATTCAGCATTTTCATGTTCTAACAAGTTTTTAGGTCACCTGTCTGGTGTTATATTCCACTTTGAAACTGATGCGCTTTGATAAAAGAAACATTCATGTACCTAGATTCATCTATCTACCTAACTAAAGTAAGGTATTTAGTAAAAAAAAAACAACTAGTTTTTGTTTAAGCTATTTATTTTATTAAATTTTTCATACCTATAACATCACAAAGAACCTTTTATTAGTATGTAACTAACATTACAGTATCAGTTTTTATTTTTTTATTTATGTAATAAAGCTAGCCTGAGCATAAATCAAATTTTAAATTTACATAATAATTAAATTTATGTATAATAAGTATGTATTTCGGATGTTTGAACCTCTAGATGATGAAAGGATGCTTGGTCTTTTATTATTTTACGAGTGTCGGAAAACAAATAGCAAGCTATATACAAATCGCAGTTTACAAAGCATTATACTAAGTAGCTAGCACTATATAGTAGATCGGTTTATAGTCCATTCCACGCTATAGAGGTCTGAGTATCCTAAAACTTAAAGTACAATAATAGGCATCTAAAACTTACAGTTAACTTGGAAAACATTTATTTCTTAAATATACTAGCATTACCCCAGGCTAAAGTGGAGATGTGATCAGACGATAGTATCCGTTTATCATCATTGCCAGAAAGTGCTACTTTATTTACACTCTGTGTAAATATTTCATGTTTTATTGACTTGAATAGTACATTCTTTTTGCGAATAACATTGCAGTTATACAAAACATTTTTATAGTCAGATATATTTAATTTTCTTACTACTGATTTCTTAGTACCTTTCGCCTTCTTTATTGTTTTGTCTATTGTTTTAATACAATAAAGTTTTGAACGCAGTCCTACAAACTCTTTGATAATTTGACCGCCCATTTCATCCTTAAATAGTCCTGGAATCTTCTTGTTTATGATGGGCAAGGTAAATTCGTTGTTAACGTCGTAATTGCTGGTATCAAAATATTTTAAGAAATTGAGTTTAAAATCTTGGTAAGGATTATTTGTTTGTATATAATAAACTAGACTGTCGGTATCAGTGTAACATAATTCAACCCGGTTACCATAAAACGGTTTTATAACGGAGTAGTGAAAATCGTACATGTGACTCTTAGATAATTCTAATACAGTAAACCCTATGTATATCGGTTTATCGAGAATAACATGCGAAGGCTTCAATTGGATTGCTACTAAATCTTCAGAAAATATCGAAGCACTGTGAAAATATGGGCTGGCTATCAATTTCTCTGCACTATTTGTCTTTTTCGTTTTATTTTTCGAGTCACACCACTTGTTTACTAACTTGACTTCTATTCGTTTTTCATTGTTTTCTAACGTCTTTCCAAACACACTGTTATTCAGTAATTTGTAAAAATCACTGGCAAATAAAGATTCTGCCTCCTGACGCAATTGAGTGTTAAGATCAATGTATTGCTTTAAAAAATTACTTTGTTTGAATGTAATAGCACGGTGGATTTTTTTCAACACCAAACCATGCTGTATACATTTTTTTAAATGAACGTAATGAATAATGTAGTGGTATTTATCATACAAATTTGGTATCAGTTTTTTGTTCTTGCCACCTGATGGTACGTATTTTTCTGGACAAAATGGGAGATCATTATGTTGAGTGTGTAAAGTCTCAGGATAAATTAAATCAACTTCAACAATATATCCATTGTCATCAGTTTCACTAATATTGGTTAAATTTAATTGTAAAATATTTATTTCATCTCTGTTCATAAACCTAAAATCAGAATAGGGCAAGTATTGACACATGCTGTAACCATATAAATTGTTACAATCCAAATACATAATGAATGATTTTTTACTAGTTGGATCAAAAGTATCCATGTATTCATTATTGGCGTTAACATGTCTTTTAGAGCACAAACAAATGCCTCCACGAATACCTTTTTGTATCATTCTAAAAATTTCAACGTCGCTTATCAATTCTAACCGAACACCCGTTTTCAACAGCATGGCATCAAACGATAGGCTTGGTGCCGTAAGATAGAACGCGGGGTCAAGATTATATGATCGTTTAGAGGTCTTTCTAAAGTTTTCAAATATATCTGTTAGCAAGAGAACATCCGTTTTTAGATATAAATCTGTATACATTCCCATATTTTTAATATTGAACACTGACCAAACAGCCTGTGCATGTTCATAGTCTTCATCAGTAATTGATTCATCGGTGATAGAGTTATAAAATTCATTTTTAGAAGGCAGACTAGTGTCTTTATAACGTTCCTTCTGAGACATATAGTCATAAGGATACACTCCTTTTCGAGTAAGCAAGTTGAACTGTTCTTCGTTAGGAAAATAAGACTCCAATTGTTTAAAGTCTTGTTTGTTCATTGTAATAGCTAATTTTTCCAAGCTAGTTCCCAAAAATTTGAAAGAATCAACAAACCGAACTTGAATGCTTTCTTCGTTAGATATTGGAATAAATTTTGTGAAAGAAATATAGCTTTCTTTAGTTTTAGGTATCAATTTAATAGACCCAGGAGCTTCGCCTAATTCTTTTATAAAAAGATGACTGTCGTAACCAGATAGGTTGTGAAAGAATATTGGTATGAATTTGGGTAGTTTGTATTGTATATTACAATAACTATGGGCAGCGCCGCGGTATTTACCCGTCAAGTGACAATGATCGCGAACTCTATCAACATCCAAAATGTGGTCGCAAATGTGGCAGGTAACAGCGTTTTCAAAATCGTGAATGTTATCTTCAGTGAAAGTCATAGGAACGCTATTTTTTAGAATACAATAAATTTTTCGAGCATCTTGATAAATAGATTCTACAAATCTTTTTACACAATCGGAACCGCGGTACGAAACTAGTCGATTGTGGCTTTCGTCTAGTGCACACGTTATATGATAAGCGAAAGCTACAGGTACATGTCGCTGCCGCGTTACTGTACTCGCTGTAGTAGGGTTAGGTTCACAAGATTCGTACCGTTCGAGCATCGTTTCAAAATCTGCGTATATAACAAACGGTACAGTTTGTTTTCTATTAAAATTTTCAAACTGTATGAATGAACCCTTCGGAGGTAGTTCAGTAGCGACTCCTCCACAACTGTGGGAACTAAGCTTATCGCTTGATTCAAAAAATGACAAACAATCGTCACACAAGTGCAATTTACTATGGTGTTTTGTTATTTGGTTTTTTACAAGTCGTGACAAATCTTTGATAAGACAGTAATGTGATAAATCATCATTTTCTAAATAAAGTAAATGAATCACTTTTCTATTTGTGGTTTTTGTTCTATAAAGCGGTCCTACTACGGTATTATTTTTTAAGCCGTAAATATTAATACCGATTTCAGGGTTATTTGCTTCAAAGCGCTCAATGTCTGAAAAATTTAATGGAAACTTAATATCTTGAAAGTTTAACACGTTACGAAAATCAGGGTATGACGTTACTCTTTCAGGGTGACTTTTAGCGGGATGCAATGCAGCAACAATTGACCATAAAAAGCAATATTTATCATTATTGCGAATATTAACGCAGGCTCTTTTTGATTTTATTGCAGCTGGCAACTTGATAAAGCTTGAACCACTCAAAGGTTGATATTTATTTATGTTAATTTCTAGATGAGAACTGTTTAGAAACGTCCAACCACTATCACGATCCTGAAATTCTTCATTTTTCTTTAAGAAAGTGCTTTTTAGTTGAGACATCAATGAATCACTGTCATAATTCTGATGTATAGTAAAATTTTTCGTACAAAATGATTTCATCTCCTGAGTATCATTTTTAACCATCAAAAATAAAGCATAGTATTCAAAATTGATTTTCAAATTTGTATGGTCTTTGAGTATCATGTCTATTAACATTTTGATCTTGTCTTGAATAATATTAAAAAATATTTCAATAGAACAGTTATTCTCATCAGGATCCATAATTCTGAAAGTCGCTATACGATTACGAAATGCAGAATTTATTTTTTCAATACCTTCACAAAAATGTGAAATGTTTTTATTTTTATGATTAGTGCTGCGTAGATGACCTAACCAGTGACTGCGCTCGACAGTTGTGCTACAAACAGTACAGAAAGGCATTTTTATGAAATATATTTAGGAGCGTATCGTTCAGATTATATTTTACTATATCAATGTGCTAAAAAGTCGTAACTACCTAAGAATAACTTAAAATACCAGGTGGGAACCTACCCCTAGATTTCCTTGAAGGTTAACATGTAGAGAATGCTATCTAGTATTATGTATGCTAGTGTTAAGTATTATGTGGGATAAAGTTAATAGCTATTTGTTTAAGAACCTATATTATTAAATTTTAAGTAAATGATTATAAATCTTAGTATTATCTCAAAAGGGTGGACTAATGGATTAAACGACTAACTAACGAACCTATTTGCTTACTACTTATTATGCTTATAAAATAAAAACGTAGTTCTTATGATTAAGTAGGTAAGTGTTCTTTATTGCATAAATCACAATTTCCTTAATTTTATTTATGTACGTATGTTAATTTTATCTGAGTAGTACGTCGGCTCCGATGCATCGAAAAGTTTATGAGCGCGAAGCATAAACTTCTGTAGGCTGTCCCAATGCGGGGTATCCTTCTCCATTTGAACCTTCATAGACACCTCTGCTTTTTTCCATCTTTCTTGGGCTGGGGTATGGGCTATCTCCTTGGTGTTATACACCTTTACCTCCACGTAAAAGGTACCAGTCAGGTCTGCCGTGCGTCGCACCTTCCCGTTGGCAACGCGAGACACTAAGGATGATGTGAGCTCTCCACTTGTATTCGGTGGAGGGATCTCGAATGAGTCTTCTAACCCAAACAGGTCCGCAAACAATGAGTTCTGTTTAGACGAAGTAGCTCTGTAAAACAAACAATAAAATATTTATTACCTAGGTATATTGTTTAGCGGTGCACTGATATGGACTGATGATGATGATTGTTAGCGGGGATATTAATAGCAAATCAATACTTTCATCGATAAAAATAGAGTCTTTAACGTAAAAATAAATAACAATCAAATAATAGAAATAAAATAGAACTAGAATTTACAATCGAAACAATTGAGCTAACTGCACTGTTGCAATCAATTTACAGGTAGCACAACTTTCATATAGTGAATGTGAAAATAACTCTGTCTATCTGTTACCTTTTCACGTGTAAGCGGCTGAACGGATTTTGATGAAATTTTGTAAGAAAATAGATATCGTGCATGATATGATATTATTTAATATCTGCACTCTGCAGTTAGCTAAATTGTTGCAATTGTAAATACTATGTAGTTCTAATTTATTTCTTTTATTTGAATATCTATTTCATATGCTACATTTTCTTTCAAAAACAATCTTTAAGTGAGTGAAACCTGGCGAAGTCGCAGGCAACAGCTAGTAACTTACTATTCAATTAGTAGGAACACAAAACCTCAGCGATTGTTAGAGAGTCTTAAGTTACTAGCTCAATTCCCATCAAATAACATAACACAAAAACTCTGTTTAAATAATATAGTAATTTACCTTATTTTGGGTTCCGAAGGTGTTTTGGAGACGCTCGGGCTTTTGCGCTTGGTGGCGGCGACTGCTTTTTTAGGAGCCTTTTCAACGACAATTGGGCGGGCTTGAATTTCAGAGCACTCGGAGTCAGACCTGAAATCGAACGAAAGGGATTAATGACACATAATAAACATCATCATCAGCCGACTGCGAAGTCGAGAAATCTTCTGTTGTAAATAAAGCTTACTTAAAGAGTCCATGACAGTAACGGTCTTGCCGAACTACCACATCTCAAGATTGACTGATATTAAGAAAACTTGGAATCGAACCCGCACCTCTGCTAAGTGGATGTGGCCACAAGAGTGTTGAATGGAGCCGGTTCGTTCCGCAGAGGCTCATCTTGATGAAGAAAAAAAGTACTAAGTAGGTACTAAGAAAGGTACTTACGTACATTTTAGATGATAATTACGTCGTACTTTGTCACTCGAAGGTTCTGAAGCAAATGGTAATTATTCCCACCAATTATTAGATTTTATACACGTAAGTAATGCTTCGTATGCGAAATTGAGCACATTCCTAATCTAAACCTTAACAACATTGTAATAAGTTATATGACTATAATGAGGTCGGTTACGTCTTAATAATCGTTATTGAAATAATGCATTATTTTGTTTTTTCATGTTCCCGTGAGAATGAAATAAAACACCATCCATTTATTGTCACCGACAAAACTGAAGCCGTAATTACCTGGAATCTGCATATGATAACTATGATAAGGGTTACCATAAGTTTCGATTTCATGGAACAAACGCGAGTTACTTCGTACCGACGACGTACTCATTCTTAACCTTGTCGAACATGTTGAACAAGTACTTTGCTGATTTGATTAAGTGTAAAAAATAAAGTGCATTCGATTTTAACTAAATAAAACATATTTAATTAGGAACATTTATTTGTTCAGCTTGCATGGGTGCTTAGGTACCAAGGCAATTTCTAGATACATGATTATAATTTAGAAGATACTTAAGTAGTTACAATATTGACCAATAAAACTACAATAACAACAAAACTTTAGTGATATTATTACTTTGCTTATATATTTAAATAAGATCACACACGCATAAATAATAATAATAACATACTAAGTACCTATATTATATCGATTAAGTTGAAGGAAAATGTCCATTGTTAACATTTGTAGATGATGTTATGGTAACCCTACTTTCGTTTACGTAAAATGGAACAAACATTTGTGTATGTAAAAAATCGGTTAAATGCAATTCTTAGGTAAAATGTATGTTTGTCTGCTCTTTAAACCTTAAGTAAATACCTACTTTTATAATTATTTAATGATATTGGTTAATGAATTCTATAAATTGATATTTTCTTATGTATATTATCTTCATAGTATCAAAAATTGTAAGTATTAACTTAATTTACACACATGTATTATAGAGTCACCGAAAACAATCGATAAGCAAGGTAAATCTATCAAAAATGTTTTAGATGTACTTAAATAGGTAAATAAGATATATAAAATAATTTAAGAACCATCAAAGTTTGTTTTAAGAAGGTATTAGGTACATTATTACCAAATCTATAATTGTTGCATACATCATTATTTATAACATCAAGCTTAAACCAAGTCACGTTAAAAAGTTAGTACCTACCTACGAGTATGTCTTGATATCATTTTGCTAACAACGCAACAACAGAATAAATAACAGTCTACATCACGGTGTCACGATAATATATTTCGCTGACTACAAACCTATTGTTTATTATGACCAGCTATTGCTCGCGACTTCGTAGATGGTTAGGTTATCTACCATTAATAAAATATTCATCAGATGAGAAGAAAACTGTATCACTTTCTGATTAGACAACTAACATCATCATCAGCCGGTAGAAGTCTCCTGATGCTAGTCATGGTTATGTATTTTCTTAAAACCTTAGTGTTATGTACCCTACTTAGATACTTAATTTTAGTATTTTTAGTCAACATTTACTGTGAAAAAATCATGTTAATCTGGTATCTCTTTTGCTATGTAAAAAAGGACAATCAAATCAAAATACTTATTTTCATTCACAATAATTTTGTTATTAGTCGGAACGAATTATTAAGCTCGAAGCACACTAAAGCTTCCTTGTGATAAAACATTTTACAAAATTAACTGTAAGTTAGGTACCTACATAATAATGTCCACGCTGTACTAGATTATGTAAAATAGTAGGTCTGTCCTTAAATATGAATTTTATTAAAAACAAAATAAGTAATAATTAGTTATGTTACATTTTTTCGCGTTAACTTAAATATATCTAAGGGTAAGGGTATCTCATAATGTCATAATATAAGTAGCTACTTAACAAAATTATTGTCAACGTCCGGTCTGACTTGCATTAGATGTTTTACATTAAAAACAGATAAAATCGTCAACTATTTTCTTACAGATCCGTTTTATTTGAGTTATTTACTTCTATCAAAATATCAAGCACGCAGTTAGTTAACCATCAATATTTCTATCAACGCCAACATTCCGAACTGCCTCAGTGTGTTTAGAGCTTAATTGCTCGCTTGCAAAATAATTCCCAGTACTGTAAAGTAGGTGTCTTATTATCGAGTAGTATCTTCTTGCAGTTACTAAAACAAACTTAATAGAACAACACGAGTAAAACTGATTCAAATTTAAGTTTAATAAATGTAGGCATCGATATTTTAAAGTTCAGCGAATGTTATTGTGTTATTCTAGTTAAAGAAAGTCAAATATTAGTGAATATCGTGGTAATGTGCTATCTCTATCTTGTGAAGATTCTGTGAGAGAAGAGTCAATCTGATCTGAAGATTAAACTTAGCTATTTCGTTGTCTTCGTGCCAATCTGGTCACAAAAACGGAGGGTGTACTTAATCCAACTTTAACTTCTGTGGAAAGACATGAGTCAATCTGACTGGAAACTCAGTAAATGTATTTTAAGTTCAGATATCTTTTTGCCAAACTGGTTACAGATTGCTAGAGTGAGTTGTATGTGCATGCGCTATCTCTAATTCTGTGGAATGATATGAGTCAATCTGACCTGAATTTAAGTATAAACTGAGTTATTCTGATGTCCTCGTGCCAATCTGGTCACAGAAAACGAAGTGTATATTAATCTGCCTCTAACTATTGTGGAAGACATGGTGTCAATCTGATCGAAAAATCATAGAAAGTTTAATTTTCATCATACCACTCTGACTTCACATAACTAAGTGCGTTTGTGTTGTATAACAGTAAAAATCCGTTGTTTCTAACTTTCGATAATGTGATAATGTGTTAAGTGATTGATCCAGCTGCGGTTGTTGAGGTAAGTTAGTAGATAGTTAATGGGATTTTGCAAAATAACTTCAATATTATTGGGCGCTCACCCCACTTTTTTGCTAATTATCTTCAATATTATTGGGCGCTCACCCCACTTGTTTGCTAATTATTTTCAATATTATTGGGCGCTCACCCCACCCGTAAGTGCCGTAGGCACTGGAGGATAAGTGGGGTGATGTGCCCAATAATATACTACTTTTATTTAATTTTTCGAAAACTAAAGGGCGGGATTTTTTTTCAATATTTTTCCTGAATTCAGTGTTCGATTCTACACCCCACCTGAAAGTTTGGTTACTCTTTTTTGTTACACCCTGTATAGATTAACCATTTCTTGCGCTGCGCCTACGTTCTAATAGCGCTGTACAATCCAAGATACACTTGGACTCCGCTGTTAGAGCGTATCCATGTTATGAATTTTAGCTGAAACAAGTCTAATTCAAATCTAATTCTAAAATTTGTGATATGAAATCCCGAATCATCAAATCGTCTGAATTCATATATTTCAGTGCTATTCCTTCAGCTCTCTCAGCTCTTTAGATTGGATTTTAAAGAAAAAGGTTCATATTAAAGCTGAACGCATCTAGTTTTAAAATGGGCGTATTTTTTTAAAATGGTCGTTGATAATATTATGCTGGTAATATGGCTTTTACTAACAAAGAAAATCACATTTAAATAATACAGACAAATTAGAACTAGTAAGTATTTACAATTGAATCAATTGAGTTAACTTACAGACTGTTACAGACAGCAATCAATGTATGGGTAGCTCAATTGATCCATGTCAATACCAGTCGAAAGAGTCCCTAAGACGCTGGCTGCATTGCCCCGCTGTATGGCAATGCTGATGCGCTGTGCCAGATACTGACCAGCTCTCGGGTCACGCGTCGTTTCGACCAGATAGATAGATAGATAGATAGAAAATACTTTTATTGCACACTTAAAACTAAGAAACAATTTAAAAAGAAATAATTATGACCCAAGTGACAATTGGCGGTCTTATCGCTCAAGAGCGACCTCTGCCGGACAACCTGGTATGGATAGGATGCTCAGATAAACTTATAAATGACTAGTTTTTGCCCGCTGCTTCGCACGCGTTGTTTCTATAAACGTTTAAAGATGATTTCTATTCCATAGGAACTGATTTATTTGATAAAAAGTATATAGCCTATGTTTGATTTCAGGATTAGAATTCCCTATGTGCAAAATTACAGCCCGATCCGTTCAGTAGTATTGGCGTGAAGAGGTAACAAACATCCATCCATCCAGCCATCCAAACTTTCGCATTTATAATATTAGTGTGATTATACAGATTTTTATCTGTTTTATACTTATTTATATCTGTTTCGATTCCAGGTATGTCTACCCGCAAAGCAGGTGAAACTGGCTGGCAAGATGGCGACTGTAGCCGGTTGGGGGCGGACGAGGCACGGGCAGAGCACTGCCCCTTCAGTCTTACAGGTTAATTATAATTCAATTATTACATCCTTTTTATCCTGAATAGTGCAACATATAAATATTTTGCAGCCTTCTATAAAGCTCTGCGCATATTAATCCAACTTTACTACTATTATTAGAGTGAAGGAATACAGTGCACCTGTGTTTGCGCACACCTCAATCTCAACAGCTAATATTGGTTCACTGCTGGACGCAGGCCTCCCCCTGATAAGCGCCTTATTGGCTTCTATCCCATGGAGGAATAATAATAATAATAATAAATAAACGAGGGTAATGCCCATAATCCCCACGCTGGGCATGCGGGTTGGGGATCGTAGCTCGGTGGTAAAATTGTTCTGCAGGGGGCGCTGCTGCCCGCCCCCGGTGGATATCTCTTAGTCGCCTCTTACGACACCCGCGGGAAGAGTTGGGGTGATGCAAATTCTAAGCCGGCACCACACGACAAGCACACACACCTGCTCTATCATTTGACGACCTATCTGGCGCGGCGGGCGAAGGTCCAAGGGATGCAGGAGGCGGGTTCGATTCCCGCCTCAGGACAAATGTTTGTACGAACAGCAGATATTGGTTCCGGGTGTTCCGGATGTTTCTATGTGTATTAAAAAATAGCAGTGTAGTGTACTGTATTAATTATATCATTTATCTAGTACAAAAAGCTCTGCTTAGCTTGGGGCTCGATGATGCTGTGTGGATTGTCCAGCATTATTTATTTAATTATATTTATTTATTGATGGTCTCCCTTGAGACTGCCCGCCGTGGCCGAAAATTCGGCTCAAAGGACATAATTTCTTTGTGACGTCATCCCATAGGATTCTTCTTTTCAGCCATTATTTTCAAAAGGAGGTCGATATAATATTTTACTAGTTTATGCCCGCAATTTTGCACGCTGTTTCCATGGAAACGTTTAAAAGTTATTTCTATCCCATGGGAACTGATCAAAGGGATAAAAAGAAGCCTATGTTTGATTCCAGGCTTAGAGCTACACTTAAGCAAATTTTCAGCTCAACCGGTTCAATGGTTTTGGGGTTAAAGGTAACAAGCATACATCCATCCATACATCTAAACATCCAAACTTTCACACGCACATTATATAATATTAGTCTGATTTATTCTGCTTCCTTTATTCTGTCTGCGACGCAGGAGGTTGCGGGTTCGATCCCCGCCTCGGAACAAATTTGTGTACGATCTGCAGAAATTTGTTCCGTTGGTCTGGGTGTTTTCTATGTATAATAAAAATATCTATCTATGTAGTGTATTGTATTAAGTATATCAGTTATCTAGTACCCATAACACAAGCTCTGCTTAGCTTGGGGCTAGATAATGCTGTGTGAATTGTCCAGCATTATTTATTTATTTATTTATTTCCAGGAAGTTGACGTAGAAGTGATTCCCAACGAGAGATGTCAGAGGTGGTTCAGGGCGGCCGGCAGACGGGAAACTATCCATGATGTGTTCCTATGTGCTGGGTATAAAGAGGTGCGTATGACAAGGGGATCATTTTAAAGATGCGCGACTGCGAATGATCTGGCTAGTCGAATGATCTACAACTACTAATTTACTCATTCGACTTTCAAGTCGAATACTTTCGTGCGAAGCCGGGGCGGGTCGCTAGTTACTAATATTCATATTAGTAACTAGCGACCCGCCCCGGCTTCGCACGGGTGCAAATGCTGATACTAAATATACTACAGAATCGGCCCCCCGGCATCCATACGTCATCCATACGTCCATTACCTAGCTGTCATTGTCAGACAAAGTTTGCGTTTTGTTATTCCAAGTCTGATTCTTTTTGCTATATCACGTTTTATACTAACTGACGTTTTATGTCAAGTCACACGGGAACGCTGTCGAACGGGATAAACAGTATCCTATGTCCGTCTCCTGGCTCTAAGCTACCTACCCACCAATTTTCAGCCATATCGGTACAGCCGTTCTTGAGTTATAAATAGTGTAACTAATACGACTTTCTTTTATATATTAGGTATATAGATATACTAATCTTCAAAGTCGAATGACAACTACTAATTAGTAATTAACTAATGCCTCTACGAATTGATCGGGGCGTCGAATAACGAATTGAGTTCGACTGCCCGACTCGAGCAGTTGCCATTACTAACCATATTAGTTACTAATTTGGTTAGTAATGGCGAGTCGGGCAGTCGACGCGAAATCAATTCTTTATTCGACGCTACTCGCCATTACTAACCAAATTAGTTACTTATTTGCCCTAGTCGAATGGTTCGAATGATTTCTGAAGTCGAATAATTCGAATGAAATCATTCGCATGCGCATCTTTAGATCATTTAAGGGCTGATCCCTTAGCTATGTACCCTTGTAGACATTTAAACCTTTTCATCGGCACCTTTTTATTATGTAATAGCTGCATTCTTACTACCCGTTGTCCTATTACCCGTTTTCCCGTAGGAATTAAATAAATAAATAATGCTGGACAATTCACACAGCATTATCTAGCCCCAAGCTAAGCAGAACAGAGCTTGTGTTATGGATACTAGATAACTGATATACTTAATACAATACACTACATAGATAGTTTTTTTTTTATTATGCATAGAAAACACCAACGGAACAAATTTGTGCAGATCGTACACAATTTGTTCCGAGGCTGGAATCGAACCCGCTACCTCCTGCGTCGCAGGCGGACCTTCGCCTGCTGCGCCACTTAGGTCGTGAAAAAAATATCTATGATTCCTTACAAAGTTTGAAATTTCATATAACTACATTAAGCGCTGATAGAGGCAACAAACTAAGATCCTTAAAAAACGGTTTGCAGGATTGATCAGGCGGGATTCCACATAATGCTATGATGCATTTTTTTTTTGCGCTTAAAATGTTCTGTAAGCGATTGAAAAAAGCTGTAAAATTAGGTATAAATAGTGTTATATAATATTTTTGTTTTATTTACGCAGACCTTTCTTTTGACAAAAAGTAAAAAAGTAGTTCTTTTTCTACTCGGTGTTATAACATCAAATGGTACATAATTTTACAATTGAACGATGTAAAAACCTTTAAAAAACACTCATAAATGTATTGTAAAATGTATTACCTACTCTATAAGTTCAAATGTATTACCTATCAAATGTATTATAAACCCTTGTAGACAGTCCCAATATAAATTTTAATCTGTACGTAACGAGGCTTTTGAATGACTGGCACCTCACGCGAGAGTTGGTCACCAATTTTTCAAGTGAAAAGAAATGCTGATCGAAATCATTATCTGTTTTTTCGTTAGCTATTAATTACAAAGTTAAACTTAATAATAATATTGTTTTTTATCTCTCTCTCCCAGAATAGGTAAATATAAATAACCTATAACATACCTAAGCGACAGAAATGAAAAATACCACTTTATTTCCGTGTCAGTTTTAAATTTTATAATTTAACCTTTTCTAAGTGGACATTTATTGTATTTATGGAAATAAAGTAATTTAGATTTTTTAAGACCATGTGGAAGATTTTTGCGCATGTTTAGGATTAGATTTAGGTAGATCATAAACTTCAATAGTTGCATGTCTTGTATCACTATTAAATGCTACTAAAAACATTATTGTGCACTAACTTCAATTCTCTCCCTCAGGGTGGGCGCGACTCCTGCCAGGGCGACAGCGGAGGCCCGCTCACCATGAAGCTAGAGGGGCGCAGCACCCTCGTGGGGCTGGTGTCCTGGGGCATCGGCTGCGGCCGCGAGCACCTCCCCGGCGTCTACACCAACATACAGAAGTTCGTGCCTTGGATCAACAAGGTTTTGAACCCATAGATACAAAAAAAATTAAAAAAATAGATTGGCTCTCTGTCAGAGACGCAAAAAAGAAAAAAAGCGCGGCGCGCTTCGCTCGCCACTAGGCAAACACTTTCAGTGTCACCGACGCATATGTAGTTCTGCGCGACCTACCATCTGCGGTTCGTTTCAAAATGTTGGACAATGAATGCAAAGGTATGTCATATCATTACTCATCGGTCGCCACGATAATATATACGCTCGCTTTGCTCGCTGCTCTGGAATAAACGTGATCACCCCAGCTCAAATTGATCAAGTGATCATTAAATTAACACAGGGTTCGATCGTAAATTTAGTTCCGAATGCGTGTTATTTTATTACAGAACCATTTTACACTAGAGACTCATGCACTAGTTATCTAGCACTGAGTCCCATCACTCACTAGTTCAGTAATCAATATAAGTCACTCGCTACGCTCGTGACTCTATTATTGCCTGCTTTCTATCTATCGGAATATCGGATCTATCGGATAATATCGGATCTAATATCGGCACGTTCACAAAAAACAACTTTGCAGGTGCATTTTTAACAAGTAAAATTTATTAAACATCGTGCTTTAAGGTATAGCATTCCATCCATACTCTTTGGGTTTAGTCGAAAAGTGTTCAACCCAAAACGAAAATTTATTTGATTTATTCTACGGTGACAAAGATTTTATGAAATATGAAAACTGTATGGACCACATGAAACTCATAGATTTAAAAGCTTTTTTTATGTTTTTGAATGTTATGTATTTTGTACTACTTAGGCATCATTTTGCCCTATTTCATTCATAAAAAATGTAATAACTTTTGCTTTGTAAATTTTCATTACTGGTAGCTATACAAACTATGTTCTTTTTTAATTTTCATCAATTTTTACTTGTTTTGTCATTATTTATCAGTGTTACCATTTCTATTTATTAAAATATATAATTAACGTATTTATATTTAAGATTTTGATTACTATAATATTTTTTTTAAATTCATTGACAAGTCATTTCGTATTCATAGTCATTGTAAATTATCACCATCATTAATCATTATCATTTGTTTAAATATCATTATATTATTACTTTTAAATGTTTTAAGTTAGTATTTAATTTTAAGTTATGAAGGTGCTTAGAAAGTCCTAAATTAGGATGGACTATGTGGTCCAGTTATTTATTTCCTAGGTTATTTTGGTAAAACTTTTATACTTTTGTATATTTTTTTAAATAAATTTATTCGTATGTTACCTGTTTGTTGTTTTCATCATCATTATCAGCCTATATTATTTATTTATTTATTGAAATCCTTTATTGCACACATTTATCTAAAAGTATACAAAAGGTGGGCTTAATGCCTATGGCATTATCTACCTGCCAACCACACATGGTTGCAACAAATCAAAAGGCGTGCTTTAAGTATTTAAACTAACCTAGATACAAGTCTAATTACAGAGAAAAACTACCGTTACTTATATAATAATAAACTTACACTATATATAATACATATATTATCAAATTTAAATATAAATATATATAATATATATTACAATAGCCAGGTAATTACAATATTTTAATAAAGGAAGGTAGCAATAAAATTCACAAATATCTAGCTGAAAAGATGGTTCAGTTACCTAACTAGAAATCGGGTAGATTATATTAGTATCTTTAATAGTCCACAGCTGGACACAGGCCTCCCCTAATGCCTTCAGCTTGCCGCATCCAACGTCTGTCTGCAGTCACCTTGCCGGGCGTCCACTACGTTTGCCGAGTCGTGGTCTCCCCCAGCGGTTATCGGTTGTTGTTGATTTTTGGTGTTTTAATACTCTTAATCTAGTTACTACAGTTAGAGGGTTCTAGTGGCGACCATGATGTAATGCGAAACTGAGTGTTGGAAGAGCTCCCACTCGATGGACCGACGACATTGTAGCGGTCGCAGGGAGTTCATGGATAGAGGCGGCTCAGGACCGCTATTTGTGGCGTCGTATGCTCTATGTCCAGCCGTGGGCGTGTGTGGACTGATATGACGACGATGATCTAGTTGCTCTGCTCAATAGATAAAATAATAAATAAATAATGCTAAAAGTTTGGATGGATGGATGGTTGGATGTTTGTTACTTTTTCACGCCAAAATTACTGAACGGATCGGGCTGAAATTTTGCACACAGGTAATTCTAATCTTGGAATCAAACATAGGCTACTTTTTATCCCATAAATTAGTTCTGGGATGGATGGATGGATGTTTGTTATCTTTTCACGCCAAAATTACTGAACGGATCGGGCTGAAATTTTGCACACAGGTAATTCTAATCCTGGAATCAAACATAGGCTACTTTTTATCCCATAAATTAGTTCTGGGATGGATGGATGGATGTTTGTTATCTTTTCACGCCAAAATTACTGAACGACTCGGGCTGAAATTTTGCACACAGGTAATTCTAACCCTGGAATCAAACATATGCTACTTTTTATCCCTTAAATGAGTTCCCATGGGATAGAAATCACCATTTGAAGTTTCCATAGAAACAACGCGTGCGAAGCCGCGGGCATAAACTAGTATATTAAAAAAGCGAAAGTAATTGTCTCTGTTACCTTTTCACGCCTAAACGGCTGAATAGATGTCAATGGAATTTGGTAGGGAGGTAAACTATTAAGGGGACGGACATAGCGCGTGCGAGGCCGCGGGCAAAAGCTAGTAAGTTAGATGATTAGAATGAAGAATAATATTAAAGTCTGCAGATAATGAGTAAGGATGCGCCCTGTAGTACTTTTCAATCAGGTCTCAACTTCTGTGCGTGCCTCAAGCTATGGCTCCTAGTGTGGAACGAATAAGTAGCGCCATCTACAACCAAGTGGAACAAAAAAGTTCATGGTTTTACCGATAGATGGCGTTACTGTGGTGGTATATTCAATTTTTCTAATAAATTTCAATTATAAACGCAATCTAAGTGCAAAAAGAGTAATTTTATTACAAATATTGATTAATAAATAAAATCAGATCAACATGAATTCATAAAATGTATCACAAACCGTATACTTTTTATGTTATTCTAGAATAACCTAGATCGCGCAAGTACTATTTTCTGTGACACTGAGCTTATAAGCAAGTTTTGTCGGGTATCTGATGTACTTGCTTCGGCAGTACATATACTAAAATTGGAACGATACAGAGAAGATTAGCATGGCCCCTGCGCAAGGATGACACGCAAAATCGTGAAGCGTTCCACATTTTTTGGAGCTCGTTATTATCATCAAAGTTACATAAACTCGAGCCATCCTGCTTGTAGAATGTTAGGAAATATTGGAAATCAGCTGTTTTTTAAGGTTAACACCAAGAAATGAAGCAGGCTTAACAGAATTCATAATATGATTTCACCCATAAATACTATTAGATTCGTTACTTTTTTATCTTTGCATGAATTCTATTCATTATCTAACTATTTAAATTTACAAATCGTCATTATGATTTCAAAAACGGAAGATTAGGTATAATCACCAGAAATTTTTGTCTTTGTAACAGTGTCAACCCTATTGTAGGTAGGTATCTCAGTTTTGACGTTCCGGGTTGCAAACAGTGGGTTACTTTCGAACTATGATTCCGAATTTCGAAAAACACTTCGATCAGTCTTAAAAACGAGCATTAGGTATTTTAATTTAGCCGGATTATTGAAGAACGCATAACGTAAACTCAACAATGAGTGAGTGCTGCCAGCAGGAGGGCGATCACGCTATTCTCAGAATTATTTTTAAAGCTGAGACGTTTAAGCGTTTCAGACGCTGACGCCTCCGATCCGATAGGTACCACCTTCTTCGATTAGAACGAGCACAGCGTGCCATTTTAAAACTTGCTCACTTTAAGCCTCGTAGATACCCAACCTACTTTATCAAGATGTCGAACTCCTCTCTGTTAGACAGCTATTTATATAGATGACCACACTGAAATTACACAAAAATGCCATGCAATCATCGATCAAGGTTTTTGCCGGCCCCCATAGATTCAAAATACGCAACCTGAAACCATCTGTATCAAAAGAGAATCATTTTGGCATGAATAGGTAGGTAGTTACCATTTCAACTAGTGTCATTTTAGCGCTCAGACAGAAAGCATGGCCAAGTGCTCGTGTAAAAATGCCAAAATCACTCGTCCAAGCAATGTATTTTTTACCTTTCTATTGTATTATTAATTAGCCATATCCATAAGAAATCAGCTTTATGCTGCATATGTTTCAAAATTTATTTTGTTCCTGTTTTGTTCTAAGTTGATGAATGGAGAAGCTGATTTAAATTTTTTTTAATTTATTTTGGTAAGTAGGTACTATGTGTTTATTTATTTTTCATAAAAAGACGTTTCAGATTAAATAGTAGGTACTAATAATAATGTGTTCAGATCACTTAAAAGTATTTTATATTATGATCTTTTTTAATAATATATATTTATAAATATCTATCTTTGTAGTGTATTGTATTAATTATATCAAGCTCTGCTTAGTTTAGGGATAGATAATGCTGTGTGAATTGTCCAGCATTATTATTATTATTAATTTGAAATAACTTTCGTTTGTTTCTTTTTTGTCCCGGATACAACTCGTGCGAAGCCGCGATCAGAAACTAGTTATTTTTAATTTAAAGTGCCTGCCAGAAATTTGTATTTGAAGTTGCACACAGGTAATTCTAATCCTGGAATCATACATATGCTACTTTTTATCCCTTAAATAAGTTCCCATGGGATAGAAATCACCATTAAAAGTTTCTATAGAAACAACGCGTGTGAAGCCGCGGGCATAAACTAGTATATTATAAAAGCGAAAGTAATTGTCTCTTACCTTTTCACGCCTAAACGGCTGAACAGATGTTGATGAAATTTGGTTATAAAGAAAGCGAAAGTAATTGTCTCTGTTACCTTTTCACGCCTAAACGGTTGAACAGATGTTAATGAAATTTGGTAGAGAGGTAAACTATTAAGGGGACGGACATAGCGCGTGCGAGGCCGCGGGCAAAAGCTAGTGAGTTAGATGATTAGAATGAACAATAATATTAAAGTCTGCAGATAAAGTAAGGATGCGCCCTGTAGCAGTTTTCAAGCAGTTCTCAACTTCTGTGTGTTCCTCAACCCTCAAGCTATGGCTCCTAGTGTGGAACGAATTAGCAGCGCCATCTACAACCAAGTGGAACAAAAAAGTTCATGGTTTTACCGATAGATGGCGTTACTGTGGTAGTATATTCCATTTTACTAATAAATTTCAATTATAAACGCAATCTCAGTGCAAAAAGAGTAATTTTATTACAAATATTGATTAATAAATAAAATCAGATCATCATGAATTCATAAAATGTAACACAAACCGTATACTTTTTATGTTATTCTAGGATAACCTAGATCGCGCAAGTACTATTTTCTGTGACACTGAGCTTATAAGCAAGTTTTGTCGGATATTTGTTGTACTTGCTTCGGCAGTACATATACTAAAATTGGAACGATACAGAGAAGATTAGCATGGCCCCTGCGCAAGGATGACACGCAAAATCGTGAAGCGTTCCACATTTTTTGGAGCTCTTTATTCTCATCAAAGTTACATAAACTCGAGCCATCCTGCTTGTAGAATGTTAGGAACTATTGGAAATCAGCTGTTTTTTAGGGTTATCACCAAGAAATGAAGCAGGCTTGACAGAATTCATATGATTTCACCCATAAATACAATTAGATTCGTTACTTTTTATCTCTGCATGAATTCTATTCAATATCTAACTATTTAAATTTACAAATCGTCATTACATTACGATGTGCGTGCAAAAACGGAAGATTAAAATCACCTGAAATGTTTGTCTTTGTAACAGTGTCAACCCTATTGTATCTCAGTTTTGACGTCCCGGGTTGCAAACATCGGGTTACTTTCGAACTATGATTCCGAATTTCGAAAAACACTACGACCATACATCAGTCATAAAAAAGAGCATTATTTTAATTTAGCCGGATTATTGAAGAACGATTAAGGTAAACATGCGTAAACTCAACAATGAGTGAGTGCTGCCAGCAGGAGGGCGATCGATCACGCTAATCTGAGAATTATTTTTAAAGCTGAGACGATTAAGAGTTTCAGACGCTGACGCCTCCGATCCGATAAGTACCACCTTCTTCGATTAGAACGAGCACAGCGTGCCATTTTAAAACTTGCTCACTTTAAGCCTCGTAGATACCCAACCTACTTTATCAAGATGTCGAACTCCTCTCTGTTATACAGCTATTTATATAGATGACCACACTGAAATTCCACAAAAATGCCATGCAATCATCGATCAAGGTTTTTGCCGGCCCCCCTTAGATTCACAATGCGCAACCTGAAACCGTCTGTAACAAAGAAGCATTTTGGCATGAATAGTTACCGTTTCAACTAGTGTCATTTTAGCGCTCAGACAGAAAGCATGGCCAAGTGCTCGTGTAATAATGCCAAAATCACTCGTCCAAGCGATGTATTTTTTACCTTTCTATTGTATTATTATTTATTAGCCATATCACAGATATTATAATACTATACTAGTAGCCATATCCTTATGAAATCTGCTTTATGCTGCATATGTTACCTACAAAATTTATTTTGTTCCTGTTTTGTTCTAAGTTGATGAATGGAGCAGCTATTGATTTAATTTTTTTTTTTTTTTGGTACCTAATTCTAATCCTGGAAAAAATGCTACATATGCTACTTTTTATCCCATATATGAGTTCCCATGGGATAGAAATCACCATTTAAAGTTTCCATAAAAACAACGCGTGCGAAGCCGCGGGCATAAACTAGTATATTATAAAAGCGAAAGTAATTGTCTCTGTTACCTTTTCACGCCTAAACGGCTGAATAGATGTCAAAGGAATTTGGTAGGGAGGTAAACTATTAAGGGGACGGACATAGCGCGTGCGAGGCCGCGGGCAAAAGCTAGTAAGTTAGATGATTAGAATGAACATTAATATTAAATTCTGCAGATAATGAGTAAGGATGCGCCCTGTAGCAGTTTTCAAGCAGTTCTCAACTTCAGTGTGTGCCTCAAGCTATGGCTTTTAGTGTGGAACGAATTAGCAGCGCCATCTACAACCAAGTGGAACAAAAAAGTTCATGGTTTTACTGATAGATGGCGTTACTGTGGAAGTATATTCCATTTTTCTAATAAATTTCAATTATAAACGCAATCTAAGTGCAAAAAGAGTAATTTTATTACAAATATTGATTAATAAATAAAATCAGATCAATATGAATTCATAAAATGTACCACAAACCGTATACTTTTTATGTTATTCTAGAATAACCTAGATCGCGCAAGTACTATTTTCTGTGACACTGAGCTTATAAGCAAGTTTTGTCGGGTATCTGATGTACTTGCTTCGGCAGTACATATACTAAAATTGGAACGATACAGAGAAGATTAGCATGGCCCCTGCGCAAGGATGACACGCAAAATCGTGAAGCGTTCCACATTTTTTGGAGCTCGTTATAATCATCAAAGTACATAAACTCGAGCCATCCTGATTGTAGAATGTTAGGAAATATTGGAAATCAGCTGTTTTTAAGGTTAACACCAAGAAATGAAGCAGGCTTAACAGAATTCATAATATGATTTCACCCATAAATACTATTAGATTCGTTACTTTTTTATCTTTGCATGAATTCTATTCATTATCTAACTATTTAAATTTACAAATCGTCATTATGATTTCAAAAACGGAAGATTAGGTATAATCACCACAAATTTTTGTCTTTGTAACAGTGTCAACCCTATTGTAGGTAGGTATCTCAGTTTTGACGTCCCGGGTTGCAAACAATGGGTTACTTTCGAACTACGATTCCGAATTTCGAAAAACACTACGACTAGGTATACATCAGGCATAAAAAGAGCATTATTCTAATTTAGCCGGATTATTGAAGAACGATTAACGTAAACTCAACAATGAGTGAGTGCTGCCATTAGGAGGGCGATCACGCTATTCTGAGATTTATTTTTAAAGCTTAGACGATTAGGTAAGCGTTTCAGACGCTGACGCCTCCGCTAACACCTTCTTCGATTAGACCGAGCACAGCGTGCCATTTTAAAAGTTGCTCACTTTAGGCCTCGTAGATACCCAACCTACTTTATCAAGATGTCGAACTCCTCTCTGTGATACAGCTATTTATATTGATGACCACACTGAAATTCCACAAAAATGCCATGCAATCATCGATCAAGGTTTTAGCCGGCCCCCCTTAGATTCAAAATGCGCAACCTGAAACCGTCTGTATTAAACATTGGTATCAAAAGAGAAGCATTTTGGCATGAATAGTTACCATTTCAACTAGTGTCATTTTAGCGCTCGGGCAGAAAGCATGGCCAAGTGCTCGTGTAAAAATGCCAAAATCACTCGTCCAAGCTGAAGAAAAATGATGGAATTTCTTATTTTCAGTAAGTTTAAATGTATATTTTACCTTTCTATTGTGATAATAGCCATATCCAAAAGAAATCAGCTATAAGCTGCATATGTTACAAAATTTATTTTGTTCCTGTTTTGTTCTAAGTTGATGAATGGAGCAGCTATTGATTTAATTTTTTTTTAATTTTTGTTTGTGGTAAGTATGTATTTATTTATGTTTCATAAAAAGACGTCTCAAATTAAATAGTAGGTACTAATAATAATGTGTTCAGATCGCTTAAAAGTATTCTAAATTATGATTTTTTTTTAATTTGAAATAACGTTTCTTTTTTTGTCCCGGATACAACTCGTGCGAAGCCACGATCAGAAACTAGTTCTTTTTAATTTAAAGTGCCTGCCAGAAATTAGTATTTTAAGTTTATTTCACTAACTTTTGTTAACTTAGTTAAATTATTGTGCGTAAAATTACCCTTTATGTAACCTATACAATAGGGTCTTTTGGACATACAATAATTTTGAGACTAATTTATAGTTTTATCTATAAATGATTCGTTATCTTTATCTGAATTCTGTTGTTAATAATCCTTATAAAAAATAATCAGTGTATATTATTTTCAGGTAAGTAGGTACCTACCTACTTACAAAATAAAATAAAATAAATTCGACCCCACCAATCTCTTGTTCCGCATGCACAAAACTTGTCAGGCTCTCTCTCGCAAACTGTCTGCGTCAAAACAAGCCGTAGACAATTTTGAGTGTCAGTTTTGTAAGGTTCTAGGTATCTATGGGGGAGGCCGCTAAATATTTGATCGAAGCATTTCAATTCAATTCATTTATTAATACCATGGGTTCACAAGAAACACTTAGTCAGGTCAATTACTTAGAATAATAACATTTCAAAAACACATAAAATTCAATTATAAAATAATAACAATAATTTAAAGGGGTAGCTGCAAAAGCATTGTCAAAAATGTAAAGAGTAAAATTATTCATAATAAATAAGGGAATGTCAGATTAAACGTCAATCATAAAAATATTTTTGTCAGCAAAAGCTTCATCTAGTCTGTAATAACTCTTATTATTTAATCTTTTTTTAACAAATGAATTAAATTTTAGATCTGACATTGATTTAACATTATTTGGTAACATATTGTACAGTTTTATCGAATTACAAACAAAACTTTTGGAGATTTTAGTTAATCTTGTTTTCGGGACTACTAAGTTATTTTTTTGTCTTGTATTGTAATCATGTCCCTCCTTAACATATTTGAAATTGTGTAAATTGTTTTTAGCATAAATCAGATTTTGGTAGATATACTCTCCAACCATCGTCAAGATGCCTAATTCCCTAAATTTCTCCCTACAAGATTCCAAATACCTTAAGCCCAGTAAATAACGTATTGCGCGCTTCTGTAACACAAAAACTCTGTTTACTTTGCATCGGCTGCTCTTCCCCAAAATAGTATGCCGTAGGTCATAATCGAGTGGAAATAGGCGAAATATACCATACGTGCTGCTTTTTCACCGCCTATCTCTCTAATTTTCCTTATGGCGTAGGTAGCCGAACACAGTCTTTTTGTTAATGCGTCAATGTGAACGCTCCAAGTTAGCTTTGTGTCAAGCCAAACACCTAAAAACTTGACTTTATTACTATGAGGCATGCAATGTACAATATCCCAAAACGGTCGAAGATTAGTATGGAAAACACCTAAAACTCTCACTCGTTTTGGAGACAGAAGCTATAGATACCTACTTTGGACCACGTTTATACTCGAGGGAAAAAAATCATATAAATAAAAAACTTTATTTAGGTACTAAATCTTACCAGTAATATATGCAGGAAGAAAATAACAGATTGGCTGATTACCCGTACCTACCGAGAAACTGAGGATTTACTCTAATAACTGTTTCTCACACCCCCCCCCCCCCCCCTCCTACCCCTGTAGTCGTCTATTCGGCTACCTAGACCTAGTATTGTAGTATTATTTTATCTGTGCCTAGACTCTTACGAGACTACGGGAGAGACCACAAATCAACCAATCCATACTACCTATCAACAAATCGTCTCGAACCACACTAATTGTGGTACCATATTCTAGTGTTTGTTCCAACTAGTTTTTTTTGCACGAAAGAGGCTAGCTACCCACAACACAAGTTATCCTAGGGGAGCTAGCGTAATTTACAAAGTTAACATTCCCTTTTTTAACTTATATAAAGGAACTAACCTATCGATTGTGTTTGAGAAATTGTTACTTTAGGATATAAGGACTGTAATAGAAGCGTTTTACATAAAATAAAACGCATATTAATTTACTTACCTTATTCGAAGCTTACCTAGTGAGACAGAGCCTACGTTTCCCGCCTAAATATTCAAATTCAAATAGCCTCAACTGATCAGAGGCGTCGGCCAATCACAGGCGTCGGCCCATGTGACAGGCCGACCAATCAGGAACAAGGTCACCCCACCACAGCCGAGGCGCGCGAGTAGCGGCGCCGTCTTTCTTTCTTCATTGCGTCCAATAACACCAGGCAGGATTTAAAGTGTAAGCTTCGAATAAGGTAAGTAAATTAATATGCGTTTTATTTTATGTAAAACGCTTCTATTAATTTGACTGTCATTATTCGAAGCTTACCTAGTGAGACATGTTTGTTATCGCCTGGTGGTGGTGGTGACACTGACGCCAATGTGAACATTAATGTGTATGGTAGCTAATAGTACCTATGACTAGTGAAAAGGAACACTAACTTAATATAAAATGAAAATACTGTATGTAACATACAATAACATAATATTTATTGTTCATAAAGTAATAAATCTATAATAATCATACGATTGAACAATTAGCCATTAATTAAACGGCTTAAATAATTTAGTTACAGATGAACTAGTAGATTCAGGCATTACAGTTTTCTTATAAAATTTACAAAAAGTATTTTGAGACCGCCAGTTTCCTCTAGACAGGATATCTTCAATTGGCAAATTATCAAACCAATTCTTCGACGCAACTGCAGACCTGATACTGCCAGGAGTGGCACTTATACCTGCATCTTTAAATAAAGATCTTATCCATCCCGAGATAAGAGTTTTAGAAGCTGCTCTTGGCTCACCTCTTATAGAAACAAACAAATCATCAATCCTAGCGGACTTTCTTCGCTCATTTAGTAAATCAACACACTTATTAATCCAGAAAACTGGATCTAAATTACTATTTTCAGTATTTGTGAAAAATTTCCAGCCCGATTGCCGATAGTGTGAGGAGTCTAGATAATCTTAAGCATGTTTACAATACAAGACATAAAAATAACTTAATTGTCCCAAAAACGAGATTAGCTAAAATCTCAAAAAGTTTTGTTTGTAATTCTATCAAATTATATAATATGTTACCAATTAATGTAAGATCAATGTCTGATATCAAATTTAAATCGCTTATCAAAAATAGACTAACTGATAAAAGCTATTATCGATTGGACGAAGCTTTTGCTGACAAAAATATTTTTACTTTCAATTCGATTGATTAATTTAGGTAACCACCTACCTTCATTGACATTTGAAATTGGACATTTTTACTTTATTTTATTTTACATTTTGACAATGCTATTGCAGCCACGAAACTTGCTACGTTATTGTATTTTATCTGTATATGTACCTATTTTGAGTTTTGTTTTGTGTTTAAAATGTAATGAATCTATTTGACTTGACTAAGTGTTCCCTGTGAATCTATAGTATGAATAAATAAATTGAATTGAATTGAATTGAGTCAGTTTTTGATCCAAAAATAGGCCATAATACAATAGACCCTTCATCAGTACGAGTAAAGTGATCAGCATCTATCCTTAACAAAGTTAGATCATGTATCCTACGGCCTGAACATAGAAGTAATAGAATCGCAGTATGTCTTTGGACATAAAAAATATGATCTTGAACATTATAGCTGCTTAAGTAAGACGCGAGGCTGTCAATGTTCCAAATAGGGGATTTATTTTTAGGAGGTTTTTGCAAAGCTATAGATTTTAATACCTGTTTTACCAAGATATGGGAACTTATTTCTCCCGCATTGTCTGGACTACAAAATGTTGACACAACAGACTTGTGCAAAAGAATTGTAGCATATGATAATTTATGTGTCAGGTGAAGGTCCGATAAAAATCTAGCAACTTCGTCACCGCTGGGATTTTGAGAATCTATCTTGTGTTGTTCTGACCAACTCAACCATCTATTCCAGGCGACATTATACGTTTTTTTCGTTGAATCACGCCATGACCCTTTTAAGAGCTCAAGCTGGTTGTCATTCCAGTTACTTAATTTGTTAGACCACCCCCACATTTCCACACTTCGAGAGTCATGTCCTGTACTTTTGGAGGAGGAAGGCCTGTTGAGACATCGATCAGGACTTGATCGAGATGTCGAATCGTGAAGGGGGGTGCTAACGCACGGTTCTTCAGATCGGCGCGCCAGTAGACCTTGTGCCAACGTGGTACTACGACTAGGTAAATTCCCTGTGCATCGTTGAGATGACGTAGAACTCTGGGTATTAAGAACGGTGGGGGAAATACCCACGCAAGAGGATAGTTCCAAATTAGAGAGAGCGCGTCGTGAAAAAGGGCTGCTTGGTCGTTCAGGTCCAGTGACACATAATTGCTCACTACGTGCGCCCGACTCGAGGCGAATAGGTCTATTACTGGAGTGCCCCATTTGGCAAATACTCTCTCGACGCTCGCAGGTAGGAGGTGCCATTCTGGGTCGAGACGCAGCCGAGATAGATGGTCGGCATGGCTGTTGTACATACCAGGAATGTAAAATGCTTTTATCTGAATCTGATACTCTTCTAAGATCTGGAAAATCTGATAAGTCAGGTGCATAAGAGGTAACGACTTCGTGCCGCCTTCGTGGCGAAGGTATGCGATGACAGTCTGGTTGTCGCACTGGATAAGTACTGTGCTGCGACGCAGGAGCTGACAATGATCTTTTAAAACTTTTAAGATGGCAAGCATCTCTTTTTGGTTGCAATGCAGAAGCTCTTCTGACTCTGACCAAAATCCTGTTAGAGAATAATTGTCTAATCGAGCTCCCCACGCTACGTCCGAGGCATCCGTCGTGAGAAAGTGTGACGGAGGGGACATGTGAATAGTTGAGGAGAGTTGGGAACTTTTGAGCCACCACTTTATCTCGTCCCTGACACCCTGGGGAATGTTTAGCCATTTTCGATCCGATTTCAGAAACCGGTTGAGTAGGTTCAGAAGGGCGCGATAGTGTAGGCGACCCTTTGGCACAGTGAAGCTCGCGAAATTTAAGAATCCTACGAGACTCCGGGTCTCTTTGAGATCTGTGCGTGAGTGCTTTAACATATGAGTCAGTTTGGACCTCAGCACATAAACTTTTTCGCGCGGAAGACACTTCTGATTGATCCAAGGATTCCACTGAATCCCTAAATACACCAATGACTGCGTTGGTACCAGGACAGATTTTTCGACATTTATCATCCAACCTAATGTTTCTAACCTGTCGAAAACAATCTGAACATGAGCCCTCAGAGTGCTTTCGTATTGATGAGCAATTAGGAAATCGTCTAAATACACCAATATCAATATCGAATTCCTTGCTTTCTGAGGGTTTCCGCAACCCAGTTTGTTACTGTGGCAAATGTCTTGGGAGACGAGCTCAGACCGAACGGGAGACATGTCATTTCCCACACTTGTTTCTGAAACATTAGGCGTAAAAATCGTCTGCAATTCGGGGCAACACTTATGTGAAAGTAAGCCTGAGACAGATCGATCTTGCATAACCAGTCTCTTGGTTGCAAGAAGTCTGGTACGCGATGGACATTCAGCAGACTGAATTTTTCGGTCAAAATAAATTGATTCAGGGCTTTCAAATTGAAAATTGGGCGAGCAGTGCCGTCGCTTTTGGGGACCAGGAATATGCTGGACAGAAAACTTGGAGAGGGATGAAGAACTTGCTCTAGCACGCCGTCGTCCCTCATTTTTAGGATGGCTTTGGACATCGCTGCAGAATACGGAACCTCTGTGTGTTGTTTTTGTCGCGTGGGATGTATGAGCGGAGGTTTGAGGCAAAAAGGGATGCGGTATCCCGAAATAATTTTTATAACTGCTTTTGGGGCTCCAAGGCGTTTCCACTGGTGTAGAAACTGAAGCAGACGGCCTGCTCTGAAGCGCTTGTCAATACTTACGTTGCCGGTTATTGTTGCCTCCACCCCTGTTCTTGTTGGGTGGGGAATTGGTACGCCTTTGGCCTGAAGTTTTTGACTGATTCTGTTGTCTATTTTGTGACGTTGTGTAACGGCCACGTCCACGAAACGACCCACGATTCGGTGCGGCCGAATCAAAACCATGTTCCTGGTAGTGCCGGTCAATGCGGCCCTGCGAGGGCGCCGGGTAACCACCGTACGAACAACCTGGTTGTCGAAAACCCTGCGAGGGCTTTGTATGTTTTGCGTGCTCCCGCGAGGAGACGCTAGCTCTGTTTGAGGCGACCTGCGAGGTCGATAGGCGAGGCTTCTTGGCAGGCCAAAAACATTTGTTGACTCCACCTGCTTTCTCCAGAGCTGTTGTGAACTTTTCAGCATCGAAAAGGTTTGTGGACGTTGGTGGTATTTTTCGCAGAGCGGATTTAACCAGTGGGTCTTTTACCTGGGAAATTACGGAATCTCTTCGCATCTCCAACACTTCAGCCCGATGCCCACATACTAGCTGTAACATATCTGCCGACGTTTTCTGGAAATCACCCTCAGAAACAAGCTCTACCAATTTGTTATTCAAAACCTCACTATCGGGTGTTATTTCCTGAGAAAATTCTACAAAGTCGTTGCACAGTGTCTGAAAAGCTTCCCTTTGTTTAAGGATGCACAAGGTCAAAGCAGCGTACGCCTTATCGGCGTGTATAAGATAGCGAGGGGACTGAAAAGCCGCGACCTCATCATTTATATCTATATCCGTAAAACCTGGAGTGAGGTTATACGATTTTTGAGTGTCCGAATATCTTAGATCATTCCAGTCAGTGCTACCTAAATGCTGAATTTGATTCAAAAGCTTCAGCTGGGATTCAGAGCTCTTAGGAATAGGCGGCTCTTTGAGTTTTGTTTCAATGCTTAGCGACACTTTATTTTCAATTGAGGCATGTGGGTTTATAACCCTTACAGTTCTTTCAGGTTCATTGTAAAGCCTGCCACTTATGCCCGAACTGATAGATACAGCGTCATCCGCGTAGTAATTAGTATGAGGACTCACCTGATGGTCATTACCTTGACCGGGCAAGAGCTTACGCAGCTCATGAACTTCCTTTTCCAGCTGTCGGTATTTGTTATTCGAGCGGCGGCGCTTACGTTTGCCTCCCTTCCTCTTCTTATGATGCCGGCGACGCTTTGAGACACGGGCAGAAGAACTACTACTGCTACTCGCGGATGTGCTGCCGGTACTGCTTATACTCGACGTACTCAACTGCCGCTTCCGTGATTTACAAGGTCCAGGTGCTGGATCTTCTTCTGCGCCTCCATCAATAACATATTCATTATCCATGCTAAAATTAAAGAATACATTTTAATAGATTATAATTATAAAATAACCAGATACACTTTTTTACACTTTACAACCGAAAACCAGAAGAAACAAAACTTTTATAGTAAAAGAATGACCGTTGAATCCGTTGATATAACGGGATCGTTAGGTTCATTCCTAAAACCAATCCATGCACAGGACAAAAGCCTGTGGTAGGTATATAACGAACGGAAAAACCGTTGGATTTATTATTTCGAAATAAAAAGTCACCCGCTGAAAAATATACGGGCGGAAATACCACGTGGTAAAAGTTAAATTTTAAATCAATTGAAGGTCTAACCACTGCAAGCAAGCGGAAATACCACGTGATTAAAATTAAAAGAACCATTTTCAAATAAACGGTATCTGCACAACAAAGGCGCAACGCAACGCACACGTATCACGCAACCACGTGGTCCAAGTTAATTGTTACTTGCTGCAACACGGAGGACAAACCACGTGCATGAAACAAAATTTAAAATTTCGTTTTAAATAAAATGCTACCCCGGACATTTAAATCATTAAGAATTACTTACGCGATAGCTTCGACTTATTATCAAGTCTGTAGATTTTTGCACTTCACTTTATAGGCAAAATTTTAACTTTTTTATAGCTATGGAAATATTCCATGGAATATTCCTTTAGCAAACTGGTTTGTGCTAGCTTTTGCTGGCACGTGCGAACGCGGCGGGAAACAAGACGCCAATGAAGAAAGAAAGACGGCGCCGCTACTCGCGCGCCTCGGCTGTGGTGGGGTGACCTTGTTCCTGATTGGTCGGCCTGTCACATGGGCCGACGCCTGTGATTGGCCGACGCCTCTGATCAGTTGAGGCTATTTGAATTTGAATATTTAGGCGGGAAACGTAGGCTCTGTCTCACTAGGTAAGCTTCGAATAATGACAGTCAAATTAATAATAAAATACTTTAAAACCCATGATCCAATGGACGCGTAACGTTATTATTTCTAAGGTAACCTACCTATCAAAGCGTCGGCATCGCGTCGCGCGTCGTCGGTATCTTGCTACCTACGTATATAAGTATCATCCAATACCATACCACAGCTGCCTTATCTTTGAGGAAACAATAAATAAAACAAACCGAGTAAATTACATTCGTATTTTATTGTGAATATCCTATATACACCCCTGCCGAATCGCTCTGGGTTCGCTCGAATGAGCCTTGTCGTATGCAGACTTAATGCTAAGCATTGCTACTCGGAGATTACATAGTGAGTTCCTGAAATAGAAAGAAAAACATTTGTTAATAGGCAGTAGTGTTGTCGTAGATTGTTGGGTAATGGGTTTCTGACTCAAAATATTAACACAAGCATTACAGAAAGGATTTTGGGATATTCCCACCAGCTTTTATTTACTTACCAAATTGTTAAATCGAAAACTATAATGATATTATTAAATTATGCTTTCTGTTTAGTGAATTGGACTTTAACCATAATATCCTGAGATTGGGCGGTGAGTGCGAAAAAGTTTTTAACTTATGCGCTTTCCATTTCATGGCCTTCGTAATTTGCAATTGGATGGACGCGAGAAGGCCATGTAATGGATTTCAAATGTGAATTATAGGATGGTTGGTTTTTGCGTAATAGTACCTCGCCTCAATAGCCTATATCGGTCAACTGCTGGATGCAGGCCTCCCCCTGATAAGCGGATTGGCTTATCTCACGGCGGTAATGCCTTCTAAAAGAAAATCTTAATAAAATAATAAATAATCTTAATAAAAATATCCCAAGTTTCAAACATTGCCGACCGCTGTGGCGCAGCGGACGAAGGTCCGGCTGCGACGCAACAGGTTACAGGTTCGATTCCCGCCACGGAACAGATGTATGTACGATCTGCAGATATTCGTTCAGGGTGTTCTGGATGTTTTTCTTTTGTGTGAATTTTCGAACATTATTTATTATTATCATTTATTTATTGCAAATGCTGATTGTTCCGGAGGGCTCTGACGGCCCTCGCTCGCGAGACGTTCGCCTGCGACATGACGATCTCGACGTCCTTGTCGTCTACTGCTTCCTCGTCCTCAAGATATCATGGTAAACTCACCATAATAGCATTGACGATGTCAGACTGATTGTTCCGGAGGGCTCTGACGGCCCTCGCTCGGGAGACGTTGGCCTGCGACATGACGATCTCAACGTCCTTGTCGTCCACTCCGGTCTCGTCTACTGCTTCCTCGTCTTCTTCCTCGGCGATTGGTGCCACTGTCTGTAACGGAGACGATGCTGGTTTAGTATGTTACTATTGAAAGAATCGCGGCACTTCGATCATTAATTCATTACACAAGTGCAGGGTGATATAGAAATTGAAAATATTTATTTGTGTAACATAATTTAACAAACATGATATGTTAAGAAATGTTCTGATGTTGCTATAGACAACTACAGAAACAGCAATATCATAGAAGACTTATATGGCAAGGGTTTATCTCACCATAATATCGTATTTTCTACACGACCTTAAAAATGTATAGGTCAAAGTAAGTTTGTAAGTAGAAACTATATTTGTCCAAGAAGTTTCGAGTTTTTAGTGATTTAACTCAGCGGTCTCTTTTTGAAATTTATTTTTACCAAACTTTTTACAAATTTATTTTTACCCGCAGGCGAAGTTATTTGTAAATGGATGTCTAATACAATATGAGAAGTACTAATCTAAACATTTTGTTATTATTACTACCTGTGCAAGGTAAACAAAATACAATTACAACCTGTGAGTTGTAATTGTATTTTTAAGTCTGTTTTGTAATGTGCAGCAAATAAAATGATTGGCTATTATTATTGATTTATAGACGAGCAGCTGAGAGCTGATACGTCTGTATCACAGTGCTTTTAAAGTTTTTCTCAACAACTAGTTCATCTCTTGTCATGGTCAGATTGTGGGTTCGTAACCAGTGGTCGAGTCTGTTTTTGAAGCTGTTCACAGAGGGAACTGTTACAACTTCTTCAGGAAGCCGATTCCAATTGTGCACCACTCGGTTACTCAGGAAGTGATGAGCAATATTAGTGTTTGATGGTGATTTAGGCGACCATAAAGTTTGATTATTGAGGACATTCTTTGTCAACAAGATCAAAGATTACTCACCGTGCCAGTAGTGGCAGCATCATTGCCAGCAGCGGCAGCCTCTGGTGCCTTGAATCTCTCCGCAGCAGCCATGGTGGCTTGCTGCGACAGGTCTTCGATCTTGGCCTCTCCGAAGACGATGTAGGTGTCGGAGTGGGGGTTCTTGTATACATCGGGCTGGTTGATAACGAACAGAATGTTCTTTGACTTGCGGATTGTGACTCGGTTTACACCTGATACCTGGAATGAAAAGAGGTTTATTTTTAAAGTTTTTGTTTTTATAGTGCGTAAGCCTCACACACTCTGGCTAATTTCTAAGAAATCAAATAAGATCGCAAAAATTTTTGACTTCGACGGGACTTGAACCCGCATCTTTCCGTCAGTACCGGAATGTGCTAGCCAACTAGACCACGAGGTTAAGTGACGTAGGAGTCGAAAATATTTGCGACTTTCTACGGGCTGTAGCGCTGTTAGCTCCACCTACAGGGGAAACATTGAAGTTTATCCATTCCTGTTCAAAGACTAAAGTTACGTTTAGTTCGTTTGACGAGAGGTGTCGCGTTGCTTAAAATCTAAAGTCTTTGTTTTTATAGTGCGTAACTGCGTAAGCCTCACACTCTGGCTAATTTCTAAGAAATCAAATAAAATCGCAAAATTTTTTGACTTCGACGGAACTTGAACCCGCATCCATGTTTCCCCTGTAGGTGGAGCTAACGGCGCTTCAGTCCGTAGAAAGTAACAAAGATTTTTTTTTTTATTCACAGTTATTATTATAACAAGTACATACATACCTAATGAATTTAAAAACTATTAAAACCCCTAGAAAACTATAAAAACTAGGTTTATTCACCAAATGACCCCCTCATTTGGCGAATAAACAAGTTTATGAGGTATAAAAGGCTAGCCAAACTCGATGTACAATGTTTGTAAACAAACCGCCCATACTTAAACTAAAATTCACTTTGTTGCCGCATTTACACGCAATTTATATGATAGGTATCACAAGCTGGCCAATCGATTTTTGATAATTCCTTTGTTGAACAGAATAATAAGATAAAATAGGTGGGGGCGCTGATTTGGCTCGGGGTAGCGCCTTAATTAGTATTTTATCAAGCTTGTCCTTTAATTAATTTAATTGGTGTATGTTACCATGTTAATTAAAGTAATGAGTCCTAAATAACACCCAGTGAGTTGATATGGGCTGAAATGGCAAATACAACTTACAGGCTTAAGTCCAAGTTTGCTCATGATCTTGCGTGCCTTCTTCTCTCCGCGCGACTGCTTAGCCTTAGATACCATGTCGATGCCGGCGATTGGGTTGGCGATGCCGCCGGCGCCGGGCGCTCCTGAAAGGAGATACAATTTAATGATTAGTTTAACAGTGGCGGGAACTAACACTAAGAACTATGGATAATTAATAAATAATGCTGGACAATTCACACAGCGTTATCTAGCTTGTGTTACGGGTACTAGATAACTGATATACTTAATACAATACACTACATAGATAGATATTTTTATTATACATAGAAAACATCCAGAACACCCTGAAAAAATTTCTGCAGATCGTACAAAATTTGTCCCGAGGCGGGAATCGAACCCGCAACCTCATGCGTCGCAGGCGGACCTTCGCCCGCTGCGCCACAGAGGTCGTCACTGAGAATTCAGGGCTATATTATTACTATATTATAAAATTTATTTCATATTTATAAGCCTCTAGCTAGTTTAACACTTTCACTGCTCATAATGCACATGTAGTTTTAGTTCTAGCAGTCCTAGTAGAACATTACAAAATGTGAAATATTAATACAAATACAAGAAAATGACATGTATTTAACAAAGGGCTATTTATGAAGTTTTCACTGGTAGCAAAATTCATTATAGTTTTAAATTATTTTAGTGGTAATGGACAACAAAATAAATAGTAATAGTTTAGTTAACTTATTTGATACACAAAAGGAAACTAAATTAGAAGGCACGTCATTCAGTACACACACTTGAAAAATAAAGTAAGTTCTTATACTAATGGGGTAGAGTAGCTATAAAATAGCCAGAATGGAGAAGATTGGAGGTCTTTGCCACCTGGCAAACGGACATACAAAAATGGAACTAAAGAGAAAAAAAAAGAAATATTGTCTTGTCCAACTAAAGGCTTATTAATATACTTATAACAAAGCTTAGGTAGAAATGTCTGAGAGTAATTTGTCACATAACATTTGTTTGAGTAATAATAATTATATCTGAAATTGCCAAGCAAGTGAGCAAGTTTTAGATAATAGTGTTGTGGTTGGCATTAATTAAAGTTAGATTGAGTAAAAATCAGTGCCCATCACATTCGTCATTATAAATAAATTAAATTGGACCTAAGAAGCTAAAGAAATATCTTCATTCAATGATGATTCTATTTCCATTGGCTTTGTTGCTGCTGTAGCAGCAGTAGAACTTATTTGTAGTCATAAAATTCAACTAAGATCTTGTGTCTTGGTTTTGATTGCTTGATTGTAATATTTGAACATGAATACCAGCTTCCCAACCTTTTCATTGCCCAATCTGTTTCTTAGCTTTGACTGCACTAACTTTTCTTGTATGTAAGGGGAATCCCCGGCGCCGCACGTTGACACTTCGTGCGTACGGATATACGCAAGTGCGGAAACACATGTTCGAATACAGTGCACTTTCACGAGCGCAATTTTTGTTATTATCAATCGATAATTATCCATCCGTTATTTATTATCATGGTAATTAACAAGATAATTTTCATTATATTTACCATTGATAATTATCCTTTCGAACCCTGCTCATAAGTCGAGTAATTTTTTGAGTTTTCTATGAAAATCTGTCAAGTTTGTCTTTTGAGACATGCTTAAATCTGAGATGCGTTTGAGTACTTGGGGGAAGTGCTCACTTAATTTTTTTTGTTAATGTAGGTAGTAAATAACAATAGTTACCAGCATCTTCCAATTCAGGGATGGTGTCATCAGAGTCGCTGTCTGAGGATGCAGTCTCCTCCTTCCGCTTCTCGGTCATGGAGGCGGTTGCCTTGTCTAACTCGGTCAGTTCTGGCATTGTCAAGTGTGTGGACTAGATTATCTGGAATGTAAGAGATACTTCGTTAGCTTGTGCAGAAAATGGGGTATTAACTCCGTTTCTGAAAACCATGTGCAGCTGTGTGTAGTATTCCTGTTGTGATCTAGAATTGCACCATCATCATATTCTAAATCTTCATTCAAAACTAAATTTCAGACACTTCTTGGTGACGGGCCTCTCTGGACTTCGAAATTTAGCAAAATCTACTAGGCCAATCACTACCTACTCTTCGTGTAGTCCGAAGCAAATATATAAATTGTTAGATATCACCTAACACCAAAAACTGTGAAATCGTCTTTGAATATAAATGTGTTAACAAATGCCAACATACCCACACTAATGAGTAGATAAAAATAGTGTTTTTGCCAATAAATAAATTCCCCATTTATACTGCAATCATATTGCACGAACTTTTATGATAAAATAAATATCCTTTATGCGCAGAAATCAGATATACACTGATTCCACATGAGCAAGCCATCTCATCTCGCTTAGCAACACGGCGCGGTCACATTACGGTAAGGGCCAATCCAACGATTTAAATCTTTGGTCTGAAGAATACTACAATTTATTGGTTAACTTTTTTTCCTCAGGTGGAGGATCTACATCTTCGTTTTTTTACATAGAATCAATTAATGATTTATCATCAGTTTTCTTATGTGAGGTACATGTAAACATTGATTACCGACGAGAAAAATTAGAACTGGGTACATCAGGGTAGGTAACTACTAGTAATGCGGTAAATGACTTTTGTTCATTTTGGTAAGAAATTGGATACGAGTAGGCTTACGAGGTTGTACGTATTAAACCAAAGAACAAATGCCCATTCTTGAGTCTGTGTTCATCACAAATCCAAATGTGATGATGCATGGAACATTAACACGGCGAATCAAAGAGAACAATCAATATTTATTCAACATTTTCACCGGACTCGCGTCTTCGGGAACCTCTCACGAATAATACAAAATATAAACGCTACTTCACTCACTGTTCACTTTAGAACACACCACGATTTCACGTAGTTGAAAATTTATTGGGATTTCAGCAATAACTCTGGATATTTACCTTGTAAAATACGAAAACTTCAAAACTCACAAAATGAGGGAACTTTGCTATTTTGACTGACAAGAATTATGGCGAATGAAACCGCAACTGACAGTGAAAGAACCAAATTAAAGTGTCAACGAGATATGTATTTGTATTTGTAATTTTCAACCTGGCAATGTCACCGCGAATGTCACTGTCAATGAAAATAATCACTAGGGTTGTTCATCAAATTATCGATATCGACGAACGTTGCCTATTCGCAATGTTCACCTTTTTGTATGATGCACTTCCAACTTAGCATAAAACTAAAATTCCAATTATTTTCATAAACATAGTTCTCTTCATCTTCAATAAATGGAGCCGTTTTAATAAAAAAACAATGAATAAAAAGTAACGCATGACTATTAATTCATTGTTTTTAATAAATATACAGTGATTATAGGTCTCAATCGCTAAAGCTCGCCAACTGAATGTAGTTATTCGTCTAAAACATCGTTGTTGTTTTTAATTCAGTTTGTTTAAGTGAGCAGTTGTCTGTTTTTTCCTTAGTTTATTTAAGTAACTTAATTAATTTTCCTTTATCATCAATAACTTTCACTAGGTATACCATAGAAATAATAGTAAATCTATCGCGCTAAGCATAAAGCGTTGACCTCAACGTGTCACATAAACAAACTAATTAAACGAAAATAAATATGCACAATAAGCCTGTTTTTCTTGGTCGGTCAGTTGGCTCGGCGCGTGGCGCACAGAGCGCTTTTCACCGCCGCGGAATGAATTGACTGCCTCATTGGTCTAGCGGTCAACCGCTGATTTATGAGGTCCTAGGTTCAAATCTCGGGTCGGGCCAATAGTTGTTATTGGGGTTTTTCCAGCAAGAATGAGTGTGAGGGAATAGAGAGTGCACCTTTGTCTGTGCACACACTTGTGCACTTTAGTATTTCCTGCGCATCTGGCTAGTCTCAGCTGAGACTGGCTGCCGTGGTCAAAATTCGGCTAGGAGGACATTATACATAAGATAAGCCATCCCTGCATATTAATATACTTCGAACTAAAATCATCGATATAATTAAGATTTTAATCGACGTTGCTTCGCATCTAGTTTGATAATTGTGTGATGTGAATTTTTGTTGTGGAATAGAATCGAAATTTTGATCAACAGCGAGCGAAGCGATCGAACGAAGCAGTGTAGTGCATTGTATTTTTTCACTAGATTATCCAATTTACGTTTTGCCGAGTGTATTTACTTTACGTGTTTTGTTGCAAAGAACGCTTTTGACTTACTTCGTAAAGTCGATACGAAAAGTGGTAAAATGAATGTGATGTGAACGAGTCCAAAGTACGTTGTGATTATTGGTAAATTCGCATTGTTTTCTCGTGTGTGATAAACAAAAATGTCGCTGGAGGATAAATTCAACGCTGCTGTGAATGTCATAAGGAGTTTACCCAAAAGTGGTGAGTTTCTAATTAAATTTAGACATGTAAGATTGCTGCTCGTTACTGTTAAAAATAAAGATTGAATAGAACCTGCATGTTTCTGTCATAGAGAATAAAAGTAGATTACTCTTGTCTGACTGACTGACTCAAGTTGTCTGTCAATAATAGAAATAAAATATGATGTATTAGAAAAGAATAAATGTTTCCTACTGAAATCTAGTTATCAATTTAGGGCAAATCTTAACAGGTTATGGGCCCAGAGGTTCCAGACGCGAAATGGAGTGCAAAATTAACAAACACGGTGTCACCCCGTTTTGCGGAATGGAATTCACCAACTGGCTGTTCCGCATCAAACTCATCTTAGAAGAACAAGATTTGTTGGAAACCATCGAAAAAAAAGGAAAGGTTGGAGAATTTTCAGAAAAAGAAAAGAAAAATAATGTAAAAGCAAAAAACATAATAACTCAGTGTATTGCCGATACTCACTTAGAACTGATCCAAGAATGTGAAACGGCTTACAATATGATAAATAAACTAAGTTCCACTTATCAAAGAACTGGAATAGCATCGCAGCTACTGCTAAGAAAAAGACTTTTAACCATAAAATACACAGAAGATCAGAAAATAGAAGATTTTTTCCTTATATTTGATAAATTGGTGCGAGAGTTGAAAGGGTCTGGCGCAGAGCCCTCAGAAAGTGAAGTTATATGTTATTTGCTGCTATCTATGCCAAAAACATATGATAATGTTGTGACCGCAATAGAAACAATGTCTAGTCAAGAACTTACAATAGGATTTGTAAAAACTAGACTAACAGAAGAAGAAATTAAAAAAAATGGATTTCATAATCAGAATGAACGGCAAGAATTGAATGCTTTCAGAACTAATAGACTACCGGAAATTAGACAACATACATTACGTACGAATACGTTCAATTTCGAATGCTACAACTGCGGAAAGAAAGGACATAAAAAAATTGATTGCAAATTCAACCGACCACGAGAAAATTACAGAAAGGCTTATAATATAGAAGGAGAAACTGAATTTGAGAATCAAAATAAAGGTAATATGCACAACAATATTAACTGTTTCATGATGAATGATTACATAGAAGAATCAAGTAAAAAGATTCACTTTTATGTTGATTCTGGTGCATCAGATCATTTGATAAACGATGATTCGTATTTTCACCATTTTATAACTCTGCAGAATCCAATTAAGATTAATATAGCTAAGAAATCAGAAGCATTGTATGCAACTAAACTTGGAACAATAAAAACTGAAAATTGCAATCTGAACAATGTGTTATTCGTACCAGACTTAAGAAATAACTTATTATCAGTCAGAAAAATTGAGAATTATGGACTGGGTGTCATATTTGAAAATAATAAAGTAATTATTTACAGAGATAAATATGTAATCAAAGAAGGAAGCCCCAAAAACAACTTGTATGAGGTAATTTTTAATGTTATAGAAGATCATACAGCACAAAAGGCTTATTGTATCCCAGAAAGTGATGAAATTTGGCATAGAAGACTTGGACATGCTTCAGCAGATAAACTAAAAGAACTTAAACAAAGAAAATTAATATTTTGTGATGCTTCACAGTCAGAAATTCTGTGCGAGCCTTGTATAAAAGGAAGACATTCCAGAACACCTTTCAAAAAGGATTATACACGCACTAGAAGAGTATTGGAAGTCATTCATTCAGACTTATGTGGACCAATAAATCCCGTAACCCACGATAATAAAAAATATATACTGACTTTTTTGGATGATTTTACCCACTTTACTGTTTTGTATCTTCTAGAAAATAAGTCTGAAGTTTTGGAGTACTTCAAGAAATATGTAGAAATGGTAGAAGCAAAATTTAGTGTAAGAATATCCAGACTGAGATGTGACAATGGAGGAGAATACGTGAATAAACAAACGAAAATATTTTGCGAAACGAAAGGAATCCAAATTGAAAACACAATTCCATACTCACCTCAACAAAATGGAAAAGCAGAAAGGTTGAATAGAACTATAGTAGAAAAGGCAAGAACCTTACTGGTAGATTCGGGTTTTGAGAAAAATATGTGGGGTGAAGCTGTCTATGCATCGATATATGCAATCAACAGAATACCCACTGTAGAAAAGAAAATTCCAGCAGAAATTTGGTTTGAAAGAACACCCGATTATGCCAGATTTAGGATATTTGGTTCAGAAGCTTATGCGTATATAAATAAAGAGACAAGACAAGGCAAGATTGGTGGCAAAAGGTTATGAATCTAATGAATGGTCAGACACTTACGCACCTGTGGGTAAGTTGACTACTTTAAGAACATTGCTAATAATTGCCAACAGAGAAGACATGCAAGTTGAACAAATGGATGTGAAGACGGCATTCTTGCATGGTACGCTTAATGAAGAAATTTATATGCATCTTCCAGAACACATGAAAAGTGATAAAAGTGTTTGTAAACTTAACAGATCGTTATATGGTCTGAAACAAAGTCCAAGGTGCTGGAATAATGCATTTCATGAGTTCATGATTGCAAATGGATTCAGATGCTCAGCTTATGATACCTGCCTCTACTTAAGAAGTGAAGACAAACTGTATGTATTTCTTTATGTAGATGATATTTTAATTATTCATGCGGACAAGTATGTAATAGAAACGTTCAAAACAAAATTAAGTTCTAAATTTGACATGGTGTCTATTGGACCCATCAAAAGGTATTTAGGATTAGAAATAGAAAGAGATTTTGAAAACAAAACAATCAAAATTCATCAGAAATCTTATATCAAAGAATTGCTTAAGAGATTTGAAATGGAAGAATGTAAAGGTGCAGCCACACCTGTTGAAAAAGGTCTAAAACTAAAAAAGGAAACGGACCCACAGAAATTTACAAAGAAACCCTATAGAGAGTTGATAGGTTGCCTGATGTATCTTGTGATGGGAACGCGGCCAGATTTAAGCTACTCAGTAAATTTGTTCAGCCGCTATCAAGATAGTGCAAATGATAACCATTGGAATCATTTAAAGCGTGTGTTAAAATATTTAAAATTTACCATGGAGCTAGGGTTATATTACAAAAATAAGTTTGTTGGAGAATTCAATGTCAAAGGTTATTCTGATTCAGATTGGGCTTCTGATTGTAATGATAGAAAGAGTGTTTCGGGATTTTGTATGACTCTATTCGGTAATATAGTTTTATGGGCTTCTCGTAAACAAAAGACTGTTGCTCTGTCTACCGCGGAAGCAGAATATGTCGCTCTGAGTTCACTCGTATCAGAAGCGATATGGTTTAGAGGTTTAGTTAGTGACCTAAATGTAAGTTGTCCAAAAGTTTTAATTTTTGAAGACAACCAGAGCTGCATTCATATTGCTAAGAATCGAGAATGTAAACGAGTAAAGCATATTGATATAAAATATTATTTCATAAGAGATACTATTCAAAGGGGAGATGTAGCAATTGAATATATCGCTTCCTCCGATCAACCAGCTGACTTGTTTACAAAAGCACTAGGTAAAGAACTGCTTGTACGACACAGGAATAGTATCGGGTTAGATATCATTAGTTAGAATTTTATCTTTATGTTGTTGTTACAGTTTATAAGATAGTTATGTTATTTAATATACCTACCTAGTTATATTGTTTTTATTTTATTTGTATTTGTTTTTGTTTGTAAAGAAATATGCAGCTTCAGGGGGAGTGTTAAAAATAAAGATTGAATAGAACCTGCATGTTTCTGTCATAGAGAATAAAAGTAGATTACTCTTGTCTGACTGACTGACTCAAGTTGTCTGTCAATAATAGAAATAAAATATGATGTATTAGAAAAGAATAAATGTTTCCTACTGAAATCTAGTTATCAATTTAGGGCAAATCTTAACAGTTACCATACCAACACAGGTACTTACTTACTAGGTAGGTACTTACCTATAACTTTTGTACTTTGGCCTTGATAAATAAACAATAGTGATGTCCAGACATAAACTTGTTAAACAACTGTATTTTTCCATCATAACTATTATACAATTCACATACAAACTCGCTAGATGATAAAATTTATTGAGTTTCGTGAATAAGTTAGTAATTTAATCTCCAAATTTAACTCATTCATGGCCCAAGATGCAGATGCCAATCTCTGTCCCTGTGTAGCAGCGGCTGGGCAGTGAATGTGTTAAACTAGACAGTGAATGTGTTAAACTGGGCAATATGTTAAAAGTTTTATTAGAATACCTAGGTACTTGAAAAAACAGAATGCATGCTTCACGAGTACATGGCACCTAGTAAATGGTGGATCTTAAAAAAATCTTAAAATCTTTATTGTACACAAAATAAAACAATACACAAAATGAATAGTAGTGAAAAAGTGCATTCATTGCAATAAGGCCTTTCTACTATTATGCTCTTTTTTAATTTCCTTTATTGAATATTTCGACGATGAAGTGCGAATATCTCCTATCTAACATTTTTTGGGAAAATGAGTTATTTATGCCATTGGATTCAAAGTTCAATTTTGCATGTACTGGCAAAACTCCTAAAGTGATCGGAATAAAAATAACGTGTCAAAATGATTTTAGTAATACCTCCTAAATTTTTCATCACAAAAAATTGCTGCTAACTAACTCTAACTACTACTTCAAATATCTTCTAAGTTGAATAATACATCATTTTGCATTTTTTTTTGCGCGAATACCTCTTATCTACTTTGAAATACGTTTTGACTTGACGAAAAAACTTGTTTGAATGAGACTGGAGCGAGAAACGACGCGTCGTATGCGCGAAAGAGACAGATGTTCCGTTAGGTTGCACATCATCATCATCATCAGATTATATTAGTCCACTGTTGGACATAGGCCTCCCCTAATGAGCGCCATAGCGCCCTGTCTTCAGCTTGCCGCACCCAGCATCTGCCTGCAGTCTTTCGCAGATCGTCATCCCACCTGGTTAGAGGGCGTCCTACACTACGTTTGCCGAGTCGTGGTCTCTACTCAAGAACACGTTTACCCCAGCGGTTGTCGGTTCTTTGCGAGATATGGCCGGCCCACTGCCACTTCAGCTTGCTAATTCTTTGAGCTATGTCGATAACTTTGGTTCTCTGTCGGATGTATACGTTACGAATTTTATCCTTCAGAGAGACTCCGAGCATAGCTCTTTCCATAGCTCGCTGAGCAACTTTGAACTGGTGGACCAGCCCTACCGTGAGTGTCCACGTCTCAGCTCCGTAGGTCATGATGGGTAGGACGCACTGATTGAAAACTTTAGTTTTCAAGGATTGTGGTATGGATGACGAGAAGACTCGAAGTAGTTTCCCAAACGCTGGTTGCACATACCAAAACCGAAATGTGACATTGGCAAATGCCCTCCTTAGATTGAGCAAATTGCATGGAATTACTATAATCCAAAAGTTTTTAGTGCCCGGTCATACACAGATGGAATGTGATTCCGTACATAGTGCTGTTGAAAGAAAACTAAAAAACAGAGAAATACATTTACCAAGTGAATATTGTAACTGTCACAAAAGAGGCAAAAAAAATCCATACGAGGTATTGGAAATTGATTATGACTTTGTCAAAAACTATGCTGATCCCAAACACTGGGCTTACAAGAGCATCCGGCCTGGGCGTAAAGCGGGTGAACCGCATGTTGTTGACATTCGAGCAATGAAATACACATCAGATTGTCCCATACAAGTTAAATTAGACTGAGACGATCATTTACAACAACTAAAAGCAGTCATACCTGAAGACTGTCACTTGTCACTTGTCACTTGTCACTTATATTACGATAATATACCAAAAGATACATAAATACCCTGAGTTGTTTAGAGTAAGTGATTGCTCAATTGATAGTTATATTTTTGTGCCATTGTTCGTTATATTCTATAAGATTAATCATGTCTTTCTATTTTTATAAGAGTAAGAAACAACGACATCTGGTAAATTGTTGTTGATCGTCGAGTCCTTTTTATATTCTTTATTTTTTATATGTTTAATATTTTGTTGCTACATTAGATAAGTGTTTTTAGTAACTTATTTAATGTTGTTGTCAATTTTTGAGTCATTGTGTATTCATTAGTTCTAATGGTTTAACCTTGTATTACTTTAGATTAAGAACATAAGAGTAGGTCCGTAATACTGCTAATTTAAATACTTAAAATTGTTGTTATCTTGAGTTACATTTTAAATTTTTATTGATGGGAATCATCAAAAATAAAACAGTCGATGTCGTTAAATAATTATACCCAAGAATTACTAGACTGATACATTAAGAAACATGTTTTTCTTTACTTATTTGTATGTTTTTTTTTAATAAAGACCTTCTAAATACGAAATTCAAACTGTAATATCATTAATATTGATGCCAATAACTCTTAACTGACATTATTTCGAAAATAACTTACCATAGGCCAATGTAATTAACTTAATTGAATTTGTCATATTATTATATATGAATTATAATAGTTTACATTAATTTTATTTTATTATTAAAAAAATTAAACGTTTTTTTCGTCTCCTGTAAAATTTGGTTTATGTTGGATAGAAGATATTCGCACTTCACCGTCGATTTGTATTGGTTGAGAGATTGACTGCAATCTACAGACACTTTGAAGTCGGGAAGTCAGGTTGTATCTTGAATATTTTCTTTTAAAAGTAGTAAACAACAAATGCAGTAAACATGAAAATAATGTAATGGAAGGTTACCTACTACATAAGTGCTTGTAAATAGTGTTCTACAATGCATCATTGTGTTTACTATGCTTTAAGGTACGAGGTATTAAAACAAATTATGGCTTGTTCAGTTTAATTTGACTTCAAATGCAAAACCTATTAAATTTTCATGCATGACCATCAGTTATTATGAAGAAATAAAATTTTCTTTCTATATCCATGAAAGCCCAAAATTTTTGAAACTTAATACTGATAAACGAACACTAAAGTGTATAATATTCTCAAGGAAATAAAGAGCTATATTTTATTCACTTAATTTTTTCAAATTAGACTAAAAATAACTCTTGCTTCTGCTTCATTGATTTATCATAGAGAAGTAAATTTTTTGTAATATTTAGTTAGGTCTACATTTTATACAAACTGACAAACATCAGAACAACTGGTCTAATTCCAATTTGTTTCACTTAGGTATAGTAGTTGCCAATGCTAGCTAATATTTATAATTTATTATTAAGTATTATTATGAGAACTCTAGTGTCTAGACAAACCTTTATTAGGATTTAAGACGCTATTTACATTAAATTGTAACAACTTTGAAACAATATCTATCTATCTAGTAAGACCACCGCTCAGCACTAATGTTTAGAGTAATAAAAACAAAATTCCCTGATAGGTAGTACCTCTTCTCCACTGCCCCGGACCATCCATTCTTCATTAAGTTTCATCCCTTCACACTGTGAGTGAAGTTGCAGCTATATGGGCAGGGCTTCAGGGCAGGGGATGATAATGAGAGTAGGTGTTTAGGTAGAGTAGAGCCAAAGGGCCCAGCTGTCAATAAAAGTGGTGTGAGGTATGATTTAATTGCCTAATTTTTAATCAACCCTGTTTACTTCAAAGATATGAACTCAACATGTACTTTCAATAAAATAGTAGGCACTTTCATTCAGTAAGCATTGTAATAGTCATCTATCAAGGAGAAAATTGTTAACATTCTTACAAGAAGATGTAATATAACTATTTGTAATTTAGTCAGAAGACATTTCTACAAATATTTTTTTGCAAAAATAATATCATTCAGACATTCACCTCAAGACAGGTTTGCCAAATTCATGGTCACAACAAAAAAATACTTGAAAATCTGCTAATGGACTTAAACTTACATAATTATGTAAATTAAGTTCTGAGTAATTTAAAATACTGCCTTGTCATAGAGAACTGTAAGACCTTAGTTCATGGGTACATTTGACTGGGTTGTTGTACATTTGCGACAAAGTAAATTCGTCACGTTTTTGTACACTCCAAACATTGAAATTAAATTCGTCACATAAAAATATGTGTAGTTATTGTAAATTTGTCCCAAAGTCTCATCATCATGTAAACATCTAAATCCTACCGCGGCTCGACTGGCGTCCCCTCTTCCTCCTATAGGTATATATTGCCGGCGAGCCCACCACTTCCCAATCGGGGGGAGGAAAGGTGACGGAAGAATGGGGTCGGCGGCGCCCATTCTTCCGTCACCTTTTCTCCCCTGATTAGGACACAGACAGGACAGACACAGTTGAAATTGAAACCGCGAATGTCGACCTCTGTGCCCAGATGGGCATTGTCGCCATACTACCAGGTGTGGGTCTCTCATTTACACACTACCTACTAAACAACAGTGCCTTACCATTGTTTTCTAATTTGTGCCTGGATTACTAACGAGCGTCATTTGCGGTGATGCTTCTGGCACCGCCTTTCGGTTTCAACATTAACAAGTATGCGTCCACCGGACCGGAAGCGTACGTCACAAGTAGCACTTTTGAGTATTTAGGGGAAAAAAAAGAAAAACGAAAATCTGAAAATAATAATTAGGTAGCTACTCTGTATCCAGAGGTGACTTTCCGATGATAAAAACTGGGAACAAATGCACCCAAAAATCCTTTGTCAGATTATATTTACATAGAAAAAATATCTAGGCCAGTTACTTTTACAGAATTTTTAATTTTTTTTGTCGGTCAACGTCACCTAAAGTTTATCAATTATTATTCTTTAAAAAAAAAGTATTTGATACAGATACGTGGGCGTTCTACTCTTGCATTCAAAATGAATTCGTTGATCGATTATTGCTGTAAAAAGCATAGGGAATTTTTTTAGGTCCCATGATTTTTTTTTCGAATGGACTACAATGCTGTTGACCGCAGATGGCCATGACAGCGTTACCGGACTTTTGGCGGGCGCAGAAGGCGCCTCGCGTGCCATAAAACACTGTGCGTCTGTATTTACACCAACAGTCTGCTAGGGTGAGCCAAAACGGATCAGCCTCAGCTTTATAAATGCTGTTTTGTACTGCAGGGGGCGCTGCCGCCCGCCTGTGGATATCCCTTGGTCGCCTCTTACGACACCCGCGGGAAGAGTTGGGGTGGTGCAAATTCTAAGGCATTCATCGTTCATGATTTCACACAATAGGAAACCGAGATTTGAACTCGATCAAGCCTAACTTAGTTTTGATCTAAGTTTTGGCAGCAAACGGTGAAATTACACCTCAGGTAGGGTAAGTAGGTACTTTTATTTTAGAATATTAATTAGGGTTCCACACAAAAAAATAAAACGCATGAAATCGTGAATTCTACTTCTTAAAACGATTGAAGTGAACAAAAAATCAAAGTGATCACTGATCACTTTATTTCCTAGTTCTGCTTATGTGATTTGAATATTTGTGACGTGTCCAAGAGACCTGTAAGTTCTAACGCCCGTAGCACACCTCCGCTGCGGAACACGAGACGCGGACCCGCTACTTGTGATCCGCATGAATTCCGCAGCGATCAAGTGTAGTTTGAGTTGCGGAACTATAGCGGAGATGTGGCTGACGTCGTAGCAGATCGACTAAACGCGCGGGGAAAGAGATAGAATTATAGTCAAATATATGCGTTAGAACAGGCAGTTTCGCTAGTGTTCCGCTTCTCCTACATACGGACAAGTCATAGCGAAATTACTGCGGTTCCGCTACTCGTGTTCCGTGGCGGAGGTGTGTTACGGGCGTAAAGGAAATAAAGCACTTTGATATTTGATAAAACACTCACCACTCCAGTCTATTATTATTGCAAATACTAGTTCTTAGTACTTCTAGTAATTTGTTTCTATTACTAGAATGTTAATAAATGTTCTATTATTGTGTTCTGTGCTACTAGTCTTCTAGACGTAGTTTTGTTATTATTTATCTGAGGGCTTTATCGCTTAGCGATAACATCGCCCGTAAAAAATTAGCAAACAAAGATACAAAAAAAAAATAACAAAATAATTAAAAAAATATATATTTAGAACAAAACAAAAAGAGTACCATTTGTGGGCTGACTACCGCAAAAGTTAAAAACTGTGTAGCAGAGTCAGATAAAACTTAATAAAACTTATTGTTTAACCCAACCTAACTCTAATAACTTAATCAGAAACACTATATCTTCACAAGAAGGGTCGGATAATAGGCTGTTCAATGTTCATATACCTATCCTATATCTATCGCGCGATTTTCTTAAACTACACAATATGTTATATATAATATGTATTATGCAAATAAATGATCTTTATCTTTATCTTTATGCATTAAAAATAAGCTTATCATCGGTACTACAAACTGGCCAATCGATTTTTGAAAATTCCTTCGTTGAACAGAATAATAGGATAAAATTGGTGAGGGCGCTGATTTGGGTCGAGGTAGTGTCTTGAGGAACCGAAGAAGAAATGTTGAATAGAATTAGTTCTAGTTTTTTACCGTGGGGATCCCTTGAGTACTGAGATCTAAGCCTAGTTTGACATGCAAACCCGCTAGGTTCGCCCCTTAAGGGTCCGGCGACGGATGAATTTCCCATACAAACGTAGTACCAAAATGATTTGTAATTTGAGAATATTTACACCATGGTTTGCTATTATTTGTACTAGAATAGTATTTATTTAGGTTCCTGCCACAATCTTTTTTCAAAATACTTATCTACACAAAAACTAAGAATACATTCATTCTTAAATGTAAAATTGCGATTCGGTTTAATTTCATTTCAGAAAGGTATTTAAAAAAAAAATGTGTCAGGAACCTAGATAAATACTATTTTAATACAAATAATAACAGACCATGGCGAAAATATGCTCAAATTACAAATCATTTTGGTATTACGTTTGTATAGGAAATTCATCCGTCGCCGGACCCTTAAGTTTCTATACCTACGTAGCTGTCACCGGGTGTCGAAGTTCCCACGAATCAATTGATTCATTATCAACACGTAATTCCTGTACTTATCATTCAACCATTGATGCCAACCTGTTTTCATTCTTTGTAAGAAAATATGCTGTGTGATAGAATCGCCTTGCTAAACAAGAAAAATCCTTAGTTGACTGGAAAGATTGATGTAAGTGGTGAGTTCATCTTCGTGTGAACTTAAGCTTGTATTTGTATTTATGATGACTAACATGACAGACATCAAATATACACGTTGTATAAATATTGAAATGCATCTAAAATCACATAACACATATTTAGATAGACGAAATAGTGAGTATAAGACACATACTACGTGATATTTAAACGCGCTAGAGGCTTCTTTTTCACTTGATCCATTAGTGGACAAAAATTGGTCATTCCTGCGCACTAAATAACAGTGATGAAATGACTTTTGAATTTGGAACATTAAAAAATTAAAAAGTTTGAACGCAATTCGCTTCGATGAAGTCCTGGCCGGTAATAAAAAAAGCGCGCCTGCCGGACGCGGCATTGGATAACCAAATAAAAAAAATACGCGGAATCTTCTTATTTGTTTTTTTATGACTTTTATCAAAATATTACAGATAATTTTAATTTGATTCACACAAATTGAATAAAAGATGAGTTCTAGCAGTGAAAGTGAAATATTAGCACCAGAATACAGGTAAATATTCGTCACTACTAAAACCATCTCTTATTTATTTTTCTCATAGAGGGGGATGCAAAGCTGAGTGTACCACACGCTCTGGATTCAAAAAATCGCTCTCGCCCTAAATACGTACATTATTTTGGTCCCTTGTGACACAATCTACTATTATTTTACACCGTGCCGAAAGATTTATGGGATAAAAAAGGCTATGTGTTATTCCAGGTCTTGACCTACATCTATAAAAAATTTCAGCCCGATCCGTTCTAGAGTAATCTTAGCGTGAAGAAGAAACAAACATCCGTCCATGCATCCATACATCTATCCATCAACACTCTTTGTCTCATAAATCAATTCCCATGGGATAGAAATTACTTTGAACGTTTCCATAGAAACAACGCGTGCGAAGCTGCGATTAATACCTCTTGTTCTTGTTATTTAGTCGTCTTAGCGTGAAGAAGAAACAAACATCCATCCATGCATCCATACATCTATCCATCAACACTCTTTGTCCCATAAAACAGTTCCCATGGGATAGAAATAACTTTGAACGTTTCCATAGAAACAACGCGTGCGAAGCTGCGATTAATAGCTCTTGTTCTTGTTATTTAATAGTCTTATCGTGAAGAAGAAACAAACATCCATCCATGTATCCATACATCTATCGATCAACACTCTTTGACCCATAAATCAGTTCCCATGGGATAGAAATAACTTTGAACGTTTCCATAGAAACAACGCGTGCGAAGCTGCGATTAATAGCTCTTGTTCTTGTTATTTACTAGTAGGTAGGTACTTTGATCGCCTAGCATGTGTGCCTAATTACTAATTAGCTATTTACTATTGTATGGGTTCAGGGTTTTCTGAATATTTTATGAAACAATGAACGTTCTCATCTAGTATTTAAAATCATTGTCTACGTATCGGGCTAGATATAACTATTTATACCTGTTCTAAAATCCAAGGTATAACATATGACTAGTTCTTGCCTGCGTCTTCGCACTAACTTTTACGGGAAAAAGAGTAGCTTTTGTCCGTCTCCGGGATACGGTCTCTGTCAAATTAAGATCTGTTTAAGGTAACAAACAGAATCACTTTCGCTTTAAAAAGTTATCTGAGCGTCTGGTCGCAGCGACCCGAGAGCTGGTGGATTATCTGGCGCAGCACATCAGCATTGCCATACAGCAGCGGGGCAATGCAGCCAGCGTCTTTGGGACGCCACGACTGGTATTGATATGGATCAGTTGAGCTACCTGTAGATTTATTTGAAGTCTATTTAATTAAAACGATTATCAAAACATTAATTAATTGTTTGCAACAGTCTGCAGTTAGCTCAATTCTTTCAATCGTAAATACTAGTTATAATTATTTTCTATTATTTCATTGTAGTTTTCTTTGTGATTAAAGATTAGTTCTAATTAGTTTCGATTATTTGATTTTGGTTTTCTTCGTTAGTAAAAGTCTTCGCTTGTGTAATATTCGTATTGGTTTATTTATTTACATAATATGACCGTAAAGAAAAATTATTGAGATAAATGTAATTTACTTCAAGACTTCATAATTTCGCTGATCGACACCGTTTACCGTGTAGTAAAGTTAAGGCGCATGTACACTAACGCTGCCGCTGGCTTTTCTTTCTTATAATTACGTTAATTAAAGGATTTTTTAAAAGTCCATTTTACAGTTTATGATACCTTTCATAAGCTTTGTTTTAATCCCTCTGAAATAGTTTAGATTCGTATAATTTAGACAGAGAAGCGGAAACAGAGTTCGGTGGCCACCAAGAGCAACTTCGCTATTCTGCATAAAGTTAATGAAAGAAAACTATTTTATGGAGATTAAAATAAGCTTACGATAAAAGTATACATTCGTTTTAATCCACGTCACGTCATCCATGTCATTGATATTCATAGTTTTGACAGTAAATGTTATTGTATAGTAATGTTATCTTTTTTTATCGACATGGCAAAGCTGTATAATGAATAGCAGATTTAGCAGTCAAGCATCAAATTATCACCTGTACAATGGACTTTTAAAAATTCCTTCGATTAACGTAATTATAAGAAAGAAAGATTAATGTAATTATAAAAAAAAACGCAGCGGCGCTAGTTTGAGTCATACATGCGCCTTAAGTGGTTCATGTTACAATGCACTGCATGTCAGTATGCAGTACGTTCGCTCCAGTGTACCGATGACCATATTACGCAAGCAACCTCAATGCTCTTTTGATTACTGTTACATAAAGATGAGATAGATAGGGCCCAGTCCAGTAAGGTATTGATGTCGTCACAATCGATATTGAGCCATAAATGGAGTTATTTAAAAGTTGTCTGTTGTCAATTTGTAATCGAAAACCGACTGGGAATGATATGTAAAAAGTGTCTATACACTGGTTCTATAACCAAAGTTGTGATAATTTTATCAGCCTTAAATGGAGCGATTTAAAAGTTGTCTGTTGTCAAATTGCAATCGAAAAACGACTGGGAATATGTAAAGTGTCTATACACTGGTTCTATAACCAAAGTTGTGATAATTTTATCAGCCTTGAATGGAGTGATTTAAAAGTTTTCTGTTGTCAAATTGCAATCGAAAAACGACTGGGAATATGTAAAGTGTCTATATACACTGGTTCTATAACCAAAGTTGTAATTAAACTATTAACAGCCTTAAATGAAGCAATTTTAAAGATGTCTGTTGTCACGAAAAACGACTGGGAATAATATGTAAAAAGTGTCTTACACTGGTTCTATAACAAAAGTTTTGATCATTTTATCAGCCTTGAATGGAGCTATTTAAAAGTAGTCTGTTGTCAAATTGCAATCGAAAAACGACTGGGAATTAAAATTACCAATAACCTTGTATTTACAGACACAATCTTAGAATAAGAATAGTAACTGTTTTTTTAATCCCCGACGCAAAAAGAGGGGTGTTATAAGTTTGACGTGTCTGTCTGTGTATCTGACTGTGGTATCGTAGCTCCCAAACGGATGAACCGATTTTCGTTTAGTTTTTTTTGTGTCATAATAGATAATTTTATCCCGAGTGTTCTTATTCTTAGCCATGTTTCATGAAAATATGTCGGGGGGTTTTTAAATTTTTTATTTATGTTCTTGTTACACAATTTACAATAGGACAGGAAAACCAGAATATTGTCAGAAGAAGTCTTTCTTTTAATCATAGTAAAAAGTAAACATTTATTCAGTTTTTTTTAGTTATTTCATTCGTTTGGCAAACAAGCAGAAAAATGTTATAATAATCAAATGATTTACCATAAAAATCGGCTACTACAAATGTAGTAGCCGATTTTTATGGTAAATCATGGTTAATTATAAGGTTGGCACCCTATTATGTGTTTACTTAATTGGGTGCCAACCTTATAACCCTCTGCTCCTAGGCTTAGAGTGACAAAATAACCCTATAAATAAAATACTTACACGAAAATAGTCGGTTTAAATGTTGTATTCGAAGAGAACTGTTGTAATGTAACTGACGACCAGGTATATTGGTTTCGATCGATCACGACCTTGGTACATTGTCGTTGGTATTTAGTAATTCATTAAAATATAATGCCAAGACATCGATTCGATTTACGCTTAAAGAACTTTCTGGAAAATGCAGATTACCTTCATGACCTGGAAAAAGGTCAAAATATTATTATGTTCTCTGTTATCTCGGCCCACTGTTGGACAAATCCTTATCAGCACACCTAAGTTCATTTCAGTTATTTATTTAGGTATAAGAAATTTTCTTACATGTCAAAGTCACTTAGCTAGGTACAAAATAATGTAAAAACTAAGTACAAATACATAATTGTCTTTGGTAATCTTGCCAAGAGTATTTAAATATAATATTATATTATAAGTGTGGATCTACGACATCGGCGCCAACAAATTTATCAACGAAGAACTCTTCTAAATTGTAGTATGCCCTGTCCACTACACTTCTTCCACTAAGTACACTTCTTTTCATACATTTCTTTATTTATTCCATCCATCCATCCATCTTATAAACATCCAAACTTTCGCACTGTGATATATTATTAGTGTCAAGTGTGATAAATGTGATAATACTTCTTTGGTAGAGGGCTCGATTTTTATAAGTACCGCTACGGCCACAGCTTGTCCAAAACATTACATTCTTAATCCTTCAAACCGTCCAGAAGTTACGTTACTATCGTGTTAAAAACATCTTCAACTTTCGATTTTAAAATATAAGCAGAATTACCACGTCAAGTCCATATGGCTGTTTGTTTTCCATTTACTTACGCACTTGCGTCTTGCACTTTGAATGCAATAGGCAAATTAACACTCTCTTGCAAAAGAAAACTTAAAGCTTATAGTCTTCATAAACAGTTCTTGCGTAGTGATTGGTCAAAGTCAAAAGTCAAAAGTCATTTATTTGCGAACATGAGTCATAAAGATGTTAATTAATATAAAAGCACAACATGTTCTACCTAAATCTAGGGCATGCAAATATAGGTCAGTAGTTTCTTAATAAATTAAAAATCGAATAATTAAATTTGTCAATCAAATAACATAGAACAGAGAAACATTTGAGAAAAATAAAATTACAAACTTGGTACGTACTTATTACTAATCAATCAATTTTTATGTCCTTATCTAGTAGAAAATCATTTATGTGATAATAACATTTTGATGTCAAAAATTTATTCAATTTATTTTTTAAAAGTGTCAGCGGTAGCAATTTAACATTGTTCGGCAATTTATTAAAAATTTTAGGAGCCATTCCATAGAAACTTTTCTTAAGCAGGGCTGTTTGAGCGCCGGTGGAACACAGACGCTGTTGGTCGCGTCTACTGCGTAAGTGGCTTGGTTTTTCAAATAAATTATTATTGGTTAATTCCATCATCATCAAATTCATCAAGCATTTGCATCCACTAAGGATGGTAATGATGGTTTATGTAGAGTTCGTTTTTGACACTTACTTAAACGACTTGGGTCAGTTCCGATATGCACGATTCCCGATTTGCTGTTATTATAAAATACCTAATTAAAAGTTCCGCTATGCTCGGAATGGAATCAGATTCTTGGAATTTAGAAAAGAAAAAGCTTATGTTAAAATATCACATTTAAAATGTACCTTCTACACACATTATGATGGAATTCCATAGTAATAATTAAAATAAATACTCTCTTGCTAGTTCCACTAATTATACTAGTAAACAGCATTAGTTTTAATTAACACATACCTTACACTTACCGTCAAAAACAAAATACCTTTACGGAAACGACAGATGCGGCCGCAGTATTGGCATCTATACGGCTCGTAGATGTTGCTTAAAATTTTGCATACTACTCTAAGTACCTAAACGAATTAGAAAGTTTAAAAAAAGCCTACTAGATCTGGTCTAAGGATATGATACAAAGACAACTTAGCCTTAAGTGGAGCTGGGCCGGTGATCTCCAACTGCTAAACGCAAACAGATGGAGTTAACTCACCAGGAAATAGTACCCCCGCGACACAAAACGGAAAAGAGGGAGGCCGCTATCCTGTTGGAGCGATGATCTGGCAAAGAAATACTGCAGGAAAACTCTGGTCTAGGACAGCTAGAAATAGAATTGATTGGAAACGTTTGGAGGAGGCTTTCACCGCCACAGGCGGTCCATACGCTAACTAGGAGTAAGATCAGTTTAATTTAATACTAACACTTTATAATAACCTTAAGTTTAAACATTTTTCTATTTTGTAATAAATCACAGTGTATTGGAAAATAAAGCTATTTTTAACCCCCGACGCAAAAACAGAGAGGTGTTATAAGTTTAACATGTCTGTCTGTGGTATCGTAGCTCCCAAACGGATGAACCGATTTTCGTTTAGTTTTTTTGTGTCATAGATAATTTTATCCCGAGTGTTCTTAGCCATGTTTCATGAAAATCTGTCGGGGGGGGTTTTAAAAATTTTTGATTTTGTTCTTTTTATTCATTTTATTTTACTAGATCTGATCAAATTAAAAAAAGATGCAGACTCCAAGCGCACACCAATACAACGCAGATCTAGCGTTCAAATAAATGATGAATTCATATGTGACGCCCAGTTAACCATACTAGATGGGCATTATTACTGTGGGCCGTTTCCTAGAAATGGTCCGTTAGATCCACGTGTTTAAGTGAATAAAGTTTACTGATCATTGTAAAGGTATGTCTTTTGTTTTATGAACCGCGGTACAGATGTTTAAAATTATTATTATTTAATATAAATTTATTAAATAATAATGTTGGACAATTCACACAGCATTATCTAGCCCCAAGCTAAGCAGAACTTGTGTTATGGGTACTAGATAACTGATATACAGTATGTACAATAGATATTTTTATTACACATAGAAAACATCAGAACACCCTGAACAAATATAGGCGGACCTTCACCCGCCGCGCCACAGAGGTCGTCAGGAGGAAGATTAATTCGTGATCTTCAATTGAAAACAAATTATGAAGTAACATCACCTGCATAACGGATGTAAGTGGGTTAAATATGAACCTCATTTGTATTGGTCGAACACCACCATCACTTGTGAAAATACACTCACAATTTCGAAATGTCTTGCATAATCGTTATTTCAATCATGGACATATTTTGATTCAGTTGCATTATAACTTTTATAACTTAAACTTAACCGGTTGTCAGTCCGTGAATCCGTGTTAAAGGTTTACCAGTTTACCTAAATGGCTGGTTAAGAGGGCGCATTGCGCGCCATTTTGTGATAGGATAGGCGTAGGATTTCGCGTTCATAGCAGCGGGATAGAGCATACGTTTTTGAAACGGCGGCGTTACCACAAAAATGATTTTTTTTGCTTATTTACAAGAAAACTACACAACTTATGAAGAAACTGTAATATGGAACCAAAGAATTACTAATAAATAACCTACGAATGAAAACAAAAATATGTTCAATAGACCGCATGGGTTCCTGAGATCTCGACCGAATTATGTGCGAAACAGTGCATATCACGATGTTTTTATCGTTTTTTTTTTGCAACCGTCTTTACACTTTTAAGGAAACAAAGAAAAAAATGTTGAATTTTATGTTATTCTAGTTTTTTACCGCGGGGATCCCGTGACAAGCAAACCCGTTAGGCCCACCCATTTTATCTTATTATTACGTAGAACAAAGGAAATTTCAAAAATTACGTTGAGCAGTTTGTGATACCCATTATAAGCTTTTTTTAATGCCTCTGCAATAGTTTTAATTTGTTTTAGGCAGAGATGCGAAAATAGAGTTTGGTGGCCACCAAGGGCAACTTCGTATCTCTAAATTATACAAAATATAACAATTACATAGGCATTAAAATAAAGCTAATAATAGGTAGCACAAACTAACCAACGTTATTTTTGAATTTTTGAAATTGCCCATTAACGTAATAATAAGATAAAATATGTGCGGCGCGCGGCGCTAGTTTGAGGGGAGGTGGCGCCTTAAGTGGACGCTAACTGGTGGGCCTTGAGCTACAGATTTAATAAACTGTTGAGCTAAACAAGCCAGTCTAAATTCTGAAATGTTGGAATGGCAGGGTCAGTTTATCAGTCTTGCGTGAATGAAGACATCCTACTAATACAATACTAATACAGCGCATCAGCATTGCCATACAGCGGGGCAATGCAGCCAGCGTCTTGGGGACGCGACGACTGGTAGATTTGGATCAGTTGAGCTAGGTACCTGTAGATTGTTTGCAACAGTCTGCAGTTAGCTCAATTGTTTCAATTGTAAATTCTAGTTCTAAGTAGCCTAAGCTAGCTCTAAGATAGGCTTTGCTCTAACGTTCGCCAAATTTCATCTTGATCTGTTCAGTATTAGAGATCCTAGGTAACAAAAATTCAGTTTTCATAATAGGTATAATAAAAATTCGGTTTTAGGTATAATATTAGTAGGATTGTCGTTTTCTTTTTGTTGTTTTAATAACCACGATAGTTTTAAAAGTACCCTCGTTTAGCCTCGTTTTGCGTTGGGTCCCAAGCAGAACGCTGTAAGTTTTTCTCAGGTTCTCTACAATTTCTCTATCTTAAGGCGAGGATTCCCGAGCGGCCGATGCTATTAGACCAGGAGCGCAACGGTACGCAGGCAGCCAAGCAAGCCGTTTGTAGGTATTTAGGTGTTTTGAAAAATATGTGTATGGCATATAAAAATATTTTCTAGTGATGCACTGCGTAATTAATAACGTTTGCAATGTTTTGGTATACATTTCGTGTCATTTTATACATTTTTCTATTTACACTGCTCATTAAAAGTTTCATTTAGAGGTAACTTTGTCATATTTTTCTATCGGGTGAAATATCACCAATCGTGTTTTTGTCTAGTGATGCACTAGAAAATATCCTCAACTATAATATGTATGAATTTCAAAACTATAGGCCGTATAGTTATTGAGGTACGGGCAGTTAAAAATCCCGAAATCGGAAATCCTCACCTTAAATTGCTTTTCTGAAAAGCTATTAATAACTACCAAAAACCAAGGGTTTTATACTCACTCCGGTACTCATATTTGACTTCACTAACGTCTTGTTTCTTTTTGTGAATGCTTACGAAAGTCAATGATGTTATTAAAAACTCTTTAAGCTCCGTACTCTTCCCTAAACACAAGGCGTTGTAAGCGTGAACTTAGCGCCACTCACTTTAAATAAAACCGGTCAAATGCGACTCGCACTCAAGTCACGAAATCACGTTTTTTTATTCCATACAACAAGAAATATAACCGGATTAAGGCAATATTTTAAAACTGTCAATCAAAATTTAACAGCCAGAGTATTACTAAAGTTATTTATAATGGGATATTTACCATGATGTTAGTTTTGAGCTTTCCAATATTTCGGCGCAGTTACATGCGCCATGATCACGGAATAACTGAGGGCACTGCGAGTGAGTTGTTATTGGCAGATATATCGATCTATTTAGTGTTAATAACCATGATGGATTTAAAAAATTTATAGCCAGAGTATCTTTCATCCTTACTTGCCGTAGAGGAATGTGCAACCGAACGCGGAAGCACTTACAAAACAAAGTTGCTTAGTTTAGGTACATCGTATGTAAAATTAGACGGTCATGTAATCTTCGTAATGTATTTTATTCACTACACATCGGTTTAAAGAAGTTTATTCTCATAAAACAAAAATGTTCACTTATAATGAGATACAAAGTTCTTAAGAATTATGTTTAAACTAATATTAGTACGCTATATTATCTTATGTTTAGGTTAGGCTATAAATGTATTTTTTTAATTTTGTTTTAAACATGCTTATGCTAGCACATTCCTTGAGCTCGTTAGGCAAGCTATTAAATAACTGCACTCCCTCGTATACAATCGTTTTCCTGCCGTAATCAGTACGTGCTTTAGCTAATTCTAGTTTATATTTGTTTCTAAATGTGTATTGATTATTCTTTTTGCGTAGTTGTAGGTTTGATTTTATTGAGTTAGAATTAATGTTTCTTATCAAGATGCAAGTACAGTATGTATACATTTGTTTAAGGTTTAATAATTTGGTTTTATTATATAGTTCTTTCGTTGGTGTTAGGTATTTATAATGATACAGTGTTTTTATAATTTTGTTTTGTGCCCTTTGGAGAGGATTTAAGTTTGTATTAGCGGCTGATCCCCAAATTTCGATAAGATAATTTAAGTGCGATTTAACTAAGGAATTATAAATAATTGAGCGTGCTTTGGCTGGAATACAGTGTGCTATTTGGCGTAATGATATTAATAAAGCCGTTAACTTTGACTTGACGTGATTGATGTGAGATTTCCACGTTAGTTTGTCATCTAACCATAAGCCGAGGTATTTTTCTTTATCACTCCGTTTAATGATATCATTGTCTAAGATAAGAGGAGGAAAATTGGGGATAGGTTTATTTATTGCAGGAAATATCATGTACGATGTTTTTTTTGTATTGATTGTAAAGAGATTAAATTTTAGCCATTCGTTTAGTATATTAAGGTCCCTCTGAGCGTGAGTCATTATGTTTTCAATAGATTTATCAAAATAAAATAGACACGTATCGTCGGCATAGAGGGTTATATGATGCTAAAAGCCTTATGTTTAGGATATTCAAACAACTTTACAGGACAAACAACTTAAGTCTGCACATCTTACTCAACTTAACTAATTAACTGAAATAGAATTTTATGGTAAAATACATATTTGAAGTTGTAATTTAAAATATTATGATTTGATTTAACCTTAGAAGGAAGGGCAGAAGATACAAAAATAGCAGAGAAGTATACTATGGTAGGTATAAGCCTTATTTCGCTACTGCAAACCTCATTGGTCCTATACTTTTTACCGCGATGTAGGTGCTGTAACATAAATTAAAATTGTTTTTTTCTACAAGTACACTATAATTAAGTACAATTGCTTTTTAAATAAATTAATAATTTTAAAAAGATACAGTACTGTACCTACGCTAGATAAAATAAATATGTGTCCTTAAATAGTTATGGTATGTAACTAGGACCACCGTTCATGCACTAGCACTAATGTTTAGAGTAATAAAAACAAAATTCCCGGATAGGTATCTATGTCTTCTCGACCGCCGCGCCGTCCATTCTTACAGTATAGCACGGTTTCGGGAGTCTCGCCACGCTTTCATTAGCTGACTCCATGTTGCACTCGTAAGTTTTTTTGTTCCGTCTGTGGCATAGAAAAGAGAAAGTATATGTACCTTCACTACTTGTAACAGTAACCATTGGTTTTGTTTTGGTACATTTGGTACACAGCGACAAAAGTAGCTTAGATTAGGGTCATTCCAAAAAAAAAAGTTCAAAGTCGCTCAGCGACCTATAGAAAGAGCTATGCACGGAGTCTCTCTGAAGGATAGAATTCGTAACGAATACATCCGACAGAGAACCAAAGTTATCGACATAGCTCAAAGAATTAGCAAGCTGATGTGGCAGTGAGCCGTATCTCGCGAAGAACCGACGACCGCTGGGGCAAACGTGTTCTTCAGTGGAGACCACGACTCGGCAAACGTAGTGTAGGACGCCCTCCGGCCAGGTGGGATGACGATTTGCGAATGATTGCAGCCAAATGCTAGATGCGGCAAGCTGAAGACAGGGCGCCATAGCGCCCTGTCTTCAGCCTATGCCGCATCCTATTATAAGCCATAGCTATATAGCGCCATAGCGCTCATTAGGGGAGGCCTATGTCCAGCTGTGGACTTATATAGGCTGATGATGATGACGTTGATGAGGGTCACTCTTAAAGCCTTGTACTGTCCAGTGTTACGCGGCGTACTGTACCATTCGCAGCGAGAATAAAACGTTACGCGCGCCGTCCATTGATATAGGTAAGTTGTTCCCTATCGTGGGAAGGTGACTGAATTTATTGAAATACTGTGTTATCTAACTCCAAAATATAATAAAGAAAATCGTAAAATACAGCAGCGGTATTTAAGGTATTTTAATTCATTCAATTTGATTCCGAATCGAATCCGACGGATCTATAAAACGCTAGGTATTTTGATACGATTTCGATATAATTTTAAAGGGTGGTAAAGTTTCTATGGAAAATTATTATTCCTTGGTTCGATTCACTCCAATCTCTGTATAAATAAACTAAAAAGTTAATAATGAATTACGAATTTTTTATTTTTACAAAACTACCCCTAGGGGGGGGTGTGCAGTTTTCTGAAATTTGTATGATTTCCATGCAGGCGAAGCCATGGGGTGCAGCTAGTTACATAATAAATTAAAATTACAATCTAGTCACGTGACCAAAGCCACGGACAAAAGCTCGTGTCTATAATACTAATAGGTCTGCGGAGAAGATTGCAATCTTTTTGTGCCGCTAGTTTTTTTTTTTGTCTGGTGAATGTTATTTTTAGATACCTATACCATTTTTTGCTGCACTTTATTTTTAGTATTATCATTTTTTGTATGTCTAGCTTGTTCTGTATTCTCAAAGAAAAAGTTCTATTAATCATTTTGTTCACAGTTAGGTAGGAAATTGTACGGATTTAAGTTATCTTTTGACTTTTGACGACCTCCGTGGCGCAGCGGGCGACGGTCCGCCTGCGACGCAGGAGGTTGCGGGTTCGATTCCCGCCTCGGAACGAATTTGTGTACGATCTGCAGAAATTTGTTCCGTTGGTCTGGATGTTTTCTATGTATAATCAAAATATCTATCTATGTAGTATAATGTGTTAAGTATATCAGTTATCTAGTACCCATAACACAAGCTCTGCTTAGCTTGGGGCTAGATAATGCTGTGTGAATTGTCCAGCATTATTTATTTATCATTTATTTATTTATTTATCTATACAGGGTTATTGGGAATTCACTGACACTGCGCTAACTGCATGTTCTGCCCATCATCATGAACACGTTAGTGAAGACCTCGACCTCAACAGCCTGTATTGGTCCACTACTGGACGCAGGTCTCCCCCTGATTAGCGCCTTGTTGACTTTCTCATGGGGGGTAATGCCCATAATCTCCACGCTGGGCATGCCTTGGGGATCGTAGTTCGGTGGTAAAATTGTCCTGCAGGAGGCGCTGCTGCCCGTTTCCGGAGGATATCTCTTAGTCGCCTCTTACGACACCCGCGGAAAGAATTGGGGCGGTGTAAATTCTAAGCACCACACAGCAGTGCAAAATTTTATGCAAATCTCAATTAATTACTAAAGACCAATCACATACATAAATTCACATTATCATCATTGCCCTATTTTACATCTATGAAATAATGTAATATCTCTTATGTTGTTTTTAGAAATTTTTAGAAACCAATATTTATTGTATTAATGAATGTTTGTATGCTCAAGTGGCAGAATCTAGCGATTTAGACTATACTCCCAATAACTGACTGTATGGTGTAGCGGTGTTTCGCACCGCAGGTTCTTACCACAAATTCATTTTTGCCGTTTCATACCAAAAAATGTCTACATACCATACAGTCAATTATAATAGATTGATCTACCTGATTCACAAACAAATAAATGAATAACTGAAAGATGATTTAGGTGGCATCATTCTGGCTGGGAGTCAGCCGAGCACACAAACACCCACTAATAATTCAGGGCAGTCGTTTTTAAGTTTAGTTTTAAATAAAGTCACTCTAATAAACGATTTTTGAATGGAGGGACCCCCTCCTACTAATAATAACCCTTTCTACCAATTTTTATAATTAAGACCCGGTGTCTTTACGAACGTTTTCGTGTTGATGGACGTAACCTGCAATTCACGCGCAGTGTCAGTGAATGACCAATAACCCTGTATTAGTAGGTAGTAATTTGAAAAGTCAATTTATCTAACGAATGGATATATTATAGTTGATTCCTTTTTACGTTTTTACTTGCTCGTTTTTACTTGGGTTATTTTTTTCGAGTGTTTCTATGTGGTTAGCGGACACTCTTCATTACCTTGAAGCATCTGAACGGGTAAAACGATTATGATAGAATAAAATAATTCAAAAATAGCTTTATATTCCAATACTTACACTGTTATTGATTACAAAATAAAAATATCGAACTCTTAAAAAGGTTATAAAGGGTTAATAGAAAAATTAAAATTATGTTACTCCTAGTTAGTGTGGACCGCCTGTGGGGGTGAAAGCCTCCTCCAAACGTTTCCAATCAATTATAGGTATTTCTAGCTGTCCTAGACCAGAGTTTTCCTGCAGTCTTTGGTAGATCATTGCTCCAACGGGTTAGCGGCCTCCCTCTTTTCCGTTTTGTGTCGCGGGTGTACCAATTCCTGGTGAGTTGACTCCATCTGTTTGCGTTTAGCTGTTGCAGATCACCGGCCCAGCTCTACTTATGGCTAACTAGTCTTTGTATCACATCTAGGGTTGCCACCTTTTTTTCGAGCAAACAGAGTATATTTACCTGGTACGAGGGTTAAAAAAAAGTACGCCATGTAAAAATAGAGTATTTACAAATTTATTGCAGTTTACCATAACAGCGAACTAATAAACCTAAAAGATATTACGGCGAGGGAAGCGAGCCGTGAAATTTTCGCTTACTATAATAAATTTCGTTCCCATGCTATTGACTTTTTCAATGTCTCTTTCTTTCAGGAACAAACCATGTATTATGAGCCGTTTCGATAGGCGTTTTGGTCCGAAAAGATTCGCATAGCGTTATGGTCCGTAAAATATCCGCAGATATAAAAAATATCTGAAACGGAGCAACAAGTTCAGCAACAATGGTCGCACCGAAAAAAAATAAGTTGATTATTGTCATTTGATGTTTTTTTTTGCGTTCAATTCAAACGCAATGTGTGTTAGAGAATAACACGATACGATCTGTTACACTCAAAAACTTCAATTTTAACCTTTAGTACAATGAACATTAAAATAAAAACTTGAAAAACCAAATAAAGTATTTTGGCGTACTTTATTATGGTCATAAAGTATAAAGTACGTAAGCCCGAAATAAAGTACAATACTTTATTATATAGAGGTTGTACGGGTGGCAACCCTAATCACATCCTTAGCCCAGATCTAGTAGGTTTTTTTTAATTTTCTAATTCGTTTACCTACTTAGAGTAGTATGCACAATTTTAAGCGACATCTACGGGGCGCATAGATGCCAATACTGCGGCCGCATCTGTCGTTTCCGTAAAGGTATTTTGGTTTTGACGGTAAGTATAAGGTATAGATAGATAGAAAACACTTTATTATACCACTCAAATACCTACAGGAGAAAACAAGATCCGTCAAGTGCGAGTGTAACTCGCGCGCCGAGGGTTTTGAACGTTTGTCAACAAATATGTACCAAAAGTACCGGTTAGAGACTTCGCAATTTAACGAATACCTGAGAAAGAATAGTAGTACCAACCTTTTTTACCAATTTTTCGAGTTTTTTCGAAATATTTCAAAAAGTATGAAAGCTACAGAAATTTTAAAAACTGGTTTGAAATCTCCAAACCAATGCCTTTCATTTGATACCCCACTCGGTGGGGTAGCCCCCCTTTTGAAAATTATTCCTTTTTGACCATTTTTCAAAAAGTCTTCTTTTTACAGACTTCTCTATATTTTTTCTGTAAAATATAGATCCATATCTACAAACGCTTCATACATGTTAAATGGATCGCTCGGCAAACTTCGGAGATAGGGGGGGGGGGAATGGGTATTTTTTCGACTTTTTTCGAAATATTTTAAAAAGTATGAAACCTACAAAAATTTCAAAAACTGTTCTGAAACGTACAAAATGATACCTTTCATTTGATACCCCATATGACTCTGTAGGTATCTTTTAAAATTTCGGCATCACAATTTGTATGGAAAATATTCATTTTCATTTTTCATTTATTTTCATTTTTTTTTTCTCGAAATCTGTACAGGCGCACGAAATGTATTATTATTTTAAATTTCAAGTTGATAGCTGCAGTAGTTTTTGAGTTATTAAGGAGGGAAAAAAGGACAGACAAAGCGAGACCATAAGGGTTTTGAAACCGATCTTCGATCTTCAAAACCCGAAAAAGGAAGTGTAAAGGGCGGCCTTATCGCTAAGAGCGATCTCTTCCAGGCAACCTTGCAGAACCTTGAAGGTATGTGTTGATTAAAACTAATGCTGTTTACTAGTTTAATTAGTGCAACTAGCAAGAGAGTATTAATTTTAATTATTCCTATGGAATTCCATCAAGAAGCAGCAACATAATGTGTATAGTACATTTTAAATGTGATATTTTAAGATCATTGCTCCAACGGGTTAGCGGCGATTTTGTATGAGTTATCAAAATACTCGTCCGCTCTCCTATTTGGTTATTTGCAACATTTTATAGGCCTTTGCCCTCGATTTGGCGAAAAAATGTAAAAGGCCAGGGCCGAGTCGGGGTAGATAGTTTTCAATAAATTACTTGTTTGTTAGATGATCATGTTTTTTATTTGTTTGGCCCTATCTCACCGGGACGCCGTCACGGCGACGTATCCAACCAAATTTTTGTATGTATGACAGACGACGACGTTGCCAAACCGTCGCCATTACAGAATACAATTAAAAGTTTGGATACGTTGCCTGCCAGCGACGTCTTCGCCTTGGCATCCTGGTGCGGTAGGGCCCTGTCCTTGTGTGCTCTTGTCTATAGGTAAATGAATGTCATCAGATAATTTAATATAGTGATAGGTAAAAGTACTTACTTAGGTAATTAGCATGTATAAGCTACCTTGATTAGATTGCTTTAATCCAGTTGATAACATATCTTAAAAGACAGCCAGGCCACGGCTAAGGCTGTGTCCCCAGTAGGCAAACTGTTAGCTTACACTACCTATACTGAGACAGTCGGCGCACGTAACGCTGCAATCTGCGTAAAGTGAGCTAACAGTTTGCCTACTGGGGACACAGCCTAAACCTGACCCTAATAGCAAGAACTAAAACTCTGAGACCACAATTGTGAACTGGGCAGCATTATTCTTACAGAGCCATCTATCCGAATTAAGGGGCGAACCTAGAGGGTTTGACCTAGTTTGACAACGTTTGTGAAGACCTCGACCTCGACAGCCCATAATTATAAAATATGTTCAATGTACAGAATCGGATCTTAAAGTTAAATCAAATTTTTATGAATTAGCTTCAAAAACTTATGTATAAGGGCCCTATCTCACCGGGACGCCACGGCGACGTATATTGTACGTATGGCAGACGACGTTGCTTCAAAAACTTATATTTTTTTTTTTTTATATAATTTGTTCTTGTAGGTTGTAATCATCATCATTCTCGCTGACACCTACTTCAAATTGTTTTGCCATAGCCTAGCTGGGTCCATGTTTGTTATCATTTGTAACTGTTTACGATTGAAGATACCAAGAAAATGTTTCAAATATTTTATGATTTGCATTGCTGAGCGCGTGGAACCAAATCATGTATACTAATATTATAAAGAGGAAAGATTTGATTGTTTTTTTGTATTGAATAGGCTCCGAAACTACTGGACCGATTTGAAAAATTATTTAACCATTAGAAGCCCACATTATTCCTGATACACATAGGCTACTTTTTACCGCGGGAAAATGTATCTATCCTACGGGAAAACGGGTTATAGGACAACGGGTAGTAAGAATACAGCTAGTTGGTAATAAAATAACCTACGTATCAAAACATAAGTAATTTCAATTTAATAGACCGCAGGGCTTCTGAGATTTCGACCAAATTATGTGCGAAACATTGCACTTTCATGATTTTTTAATCACATTTTTTTTCTCAATCGTGTTTCACATTAGTTTGAGGAACGGAAGGAAACGTAACAAAAAATATAGAATTTTATGTAATTCCAGTTTTTTTGCCACGGGGATTCCGTGAGTACTGGACTAGATTGACAAGCTAACCTGTCAGTTTCGACTCTTGTTGACTGTGATTGTCTGTGAATCCTATCCTACTAATATTTCGACGACCTCCGTGGCGCGGCGGGCCACAGAGTTTCATGGGACCTAAAAAATTTCCCTATGCTTTTTACAGCATTAATCTATAACGAATGCATTTTAAATGCAAGAGTAGAACACCCACATCTCTATATCAAATACTTTTTTTTATAAAAATTAATGAACTTTGGGTGACCTTGACCTCGAAAAACATTTAAAAAATTCTGTAAAAGTAACTGGCCAGGATATTTTTTTTAAATAAATTTAATCTGACAAAGGATTCTTAGACGCATTTTTGTCAGTTTTTATTTTTGGATTATCACCTCTGGATACCGAGTAATTAATATTTTTCAGATTTTCGTTTTTATTTTTTTTCTCCATAAAAACTCAAAAGAGCGATTTGTGACTAGCACAGAAAGATTGCTCTTAATAAGGCCTATCAGTGGTAAAAATGCCAAGTTGCACTTCTGCGGTCTTTGGGAAAAATAGATAGGGTTGTCACTCAACATGACCTTTGATTTTATTCAGTTTTGAAATAAATTATTCCCTAAATTTCAATAATTTATCTTATTAAGACACTAGCTGACCCGTCGCGATTTTATTTGCGTGGACTTAATAATACTAATAATATTAATACCCCAAGTAATGTTGGTTTCCATGTAAACTATCAACGTCAAAGTTTTACAACCAATCCTTTACAATTTTAAAGTTAATAAGAGAAAACCTATAAATCCCATTTCATCCTTCTTAGAATGCTTGCATAAAAAATTACTTATTCGATTACGACCCCATTTTAACTACCTTAGAATACGAATTTTCATAATCCGTTCTTAGCGAGTGCCTACTTGCTAAAAAAGTGTTTAAGTGTGCTAAAAATGACCTTTGACCCCGTTAAACACGAATTTCCAAAAATCCAGTTCCTGAGATTTCGTGATATCGCTGTCTCTGGGCTCTAAAGGACAAAAGGTGACTTTACAGTAGAGGCAAAAAACATAAAAATAAAGTTTATTTTTGCTGTAGTTTTTTTGTTTTTGGTGCTAGTTAGACATAACCCAGGAAGAAAATGCTTACAATTTGTCGTACTTTCTAAATCTGTGTTGATAAACTGTGCAAGTGTTATATTTACTGAAATAAATTTCCTATACGAGAAAAAATGACCTTTATGCCCCAGAAAAATCAGTGTATGCGAGCACCTTAGGGCGTATAGCTACTTATTTTGTTCAAAACTACGCTCAGATAGGGAACGTCACTGCCGCAAAATAGACAGGAAACAAACTATGATCGATCTCTTTCACCGTGCACTAGAATCATCGGATCCATTCATTTCTATGGCGCACCATTGAACGTGAAGCGTTCATTGAACGTCGTAGATCCAAGCGGCTCTGTCTGCCAAAAGCTGTACGAGAACATTGAAGACCAATCCAAGAAGAAAACTTGCAGTTGACAGATGTAGATGATGAAGATCTATCATTGGATGATAATGAAGATCCATCCAACTAAGATGACACGTTAATACTTAGTAACGAAAGCGATTTGATTGAGTAGGTAAACTAAAGTCTCTTCCTGCGTCTTCGTTGCCGATTTTACGATTTCATGATTTCACTTGTATGGGAGGTGGTACCAAAATTATAATTTTTTCGACCTAGCTTACGTGAAACTACCTCTTTTTAAAATTGTAATAAAATTTTCCCAAAAACAATTTTTACCTACCATGTTTCTATATTACATCATTCACCTAATCTCCAGCTTGCTTGGTGTTCGCAAATTACCAGTCGCCCTATAGTAACGGGTGTGTGATATAAAAACATGCTTGTTGTTTATAAGCAACAAGAGTGAGTAATAACTCACAACAAACGTTTGACCTTTTAGTGGCAACCCTATGTTGTAAAATTTGACCTTAGAATGAAATTGCATATTTTTCCTAAAGACCGCGGAAGTGCAACTTGGCATTTTTACCACTTGTAGGGATTCCATAGACCGATAGTGTACACGATAAGGGATACATCGGCTCGACACAGCCGAGGCATTCATCAGCTCATGATGATCAGCTCGACCTCCTCCGCAGTCGGCATCCGTTCGCCTGTCAACCCGGATTCCCGCCTTCTCGGCTATGTCCGTCTGACAAGTGACATTGACAGCTGATTTGCAACACCTCGACCTACGAGACGATGTATGTAGACCATGGTTTTACCTGGACATACACTACATCCCTCCCTTGAGGATAAATTTAAAGTCACACAACATGGTGTGTTGAACACATCAAATATTATTTATTTTACACTACAAAAATGTATGGCTATAGTTAAGTATCTTTTATTAACCACATTACACTAGTAAGGTATAAAGTTTAGCACAATAATTTAAGACCAATGTGAGACACGATTTCATTTTAACACTGAATTATTTAATTTTGGTAAATAGTGCTTGCTTATCACTCAACTCAAATTCCACCCGAAATTAGTCTAATTTGTTCATTACAGATTTCTTCTTGGTATTCTTTAGCCTGTTTCTGGTGGGTCCTGGGAAGCCGCTTCTTCATCTGGATACTATTTTCAGCTGTACGACATTCCTTTTCAATGCTTGATCTGTAAGATGTTTTCGCACTGTGACATGTCGATAGACCCAACATTTATTGCCTTTATCAATTACTTCAACATAAAACTTGTCATCTTCCACTAAGCTTGATTCAGCGACTTCTCTTCTTCTGTCTCTACACTCTTACCCTCTCTCTTCTGTTTTTTGCTTCCATATATTTATCACGGATTGTATTTTTAACCCCCGACGCAAAAAGACAGGGGTGTTATAAGTTTAACGTGTCTGTCTATGTATCTGTGGTATCGTAGCTCTCAAACGGATGAACCGATTTTCGTTTAGTTTTTTTTTTAGTATATATAATTTTATCGAGTGGGAGATGAAAGAAAAGAGAAAGAAAATCTGTCGGGGTTTATTTTTTAATTTTAAATTTTTCTTGTTATTATAGATGTGACAAAAGCGAATATGGACACCTAAACTTTTTTGTGCCATTATTTGTCGTTGTCTGAAATAAACGCATTAAATTTAATATTTCTATACAATATCTAATAGTCAGTATCATACTCGGGTATCTTATCGCCTTTGACAATGAATAATTCTCAGTACCTAATAGCAGTAACTCAAAATAGCATGTGGTCTTGTTTGCTCCACAATTTCATGGAGGTAAATAGGAAATATCCTTTTAAAACTTAGATCAGAATTCTTGCCAAAGAAGTATGTTGGAATGCTCTAGTGAAGTTGTAGTAGCTTTACGTGGTGTGCACTTTTGTTTGTGGAGTTGAAGATCCTTCAAATACTCGCAAACTTCTTTTCTTTCATTATTTACCAATGAAAATACCCCTGATGTTCCATATAAGTACCCTTCAATTATATCTCACTCAGTCAAGGAGGACTTGATTTTCGTTTCCAATTTCTTGGCGCATATTTATGAGAGCTATTCTTTGTCATGGTTGGTTATCCTGGTTAACATTGTCACTTAGAGGAATTTCTTTATGATGTTCTTCACAACACGTAGCCCTTTAGTAGCTTATGCACCAGGCACCTAGGTTATAAAATCTTCACAGTCTCGTCTTTGCCGTACGAATAGTGGTGCTTCCATCTCTCTTATTTGCAGCATACGCAAGTTTTGTTGTCCTCTGACCCTTATAGAGACACTGCACTATGTTTTAAGTTTTGACGGAGCAATTGAAGTAATATCTCATTAATAAGCAAAAAAGCACTTCATACTTTGTAAGAAATACGTAATAAGGTGTTCATTTGAACTATCAGCAATTATCCCCGATTTAATGAAGGAATACATTTTAACTACAAAACATTTTAAATTAAAAGGGGAGGACATGTCCACCAATTTATATTTATAAGAGGGTGTTACTTTGATTTACCATTTCAATTTAATGGAGGTTATGCCAACCAATTTCAACTAAATGAGGATATTCATTTGAACTACAAAACCAATTTTAATTGAACGGGGACTATGTCTACCAATTTTAATTAATGAGAGTATTCATTTGAACTACTGCGCTACTTCCAATTTTAATGGAAGGCATGTCGACCAATACCAATTTAATGGTGGCATTCATTTGAACTACCAGACAATTTCCAATTTAATGGCGGTCTTGTCAACCCCGTGGCATTCATTTGAACTACCAGACAATTTCCAATTTAATGGCGGTGTTGTCAACCCAGTGGCATTCATTTGAACTACCAGACAATTTCCAATTTAATGGCGGTCTTGTCAACCCAGTGGCATTCATTTGAACTACCAGACAATTTCCAATTTAATGGCGGTCTTATCAACCCACACCGACCTATACTCGAACAAATAATCAATTTCCACACATGCGCGGAAGCTTAAGCAATTACCATACCATTACCATTACCATACCATTACCATTACCATACCATTTAATATTAACCGCGTAAGCTTACCTCAGAACCCGAAATTATGTTTTGTTTTATACGAATAGTTACATGACGAACCAATCCGTGCACGGAAGAAATCGTCAATCAACCAGGCACATCAATAATGATACAATTTATAATAAGCTCGATAATTGTCACAAACTTAGTACGCGTAGTCTATCAAATATAGTTACGAACATTTCTACACCAAATAAAATGAAATATTCTATCTAATTAGACATTGCACATGATTGATAGATAGCTCTTGATTTTGTCACATTACTACTTAATTTTTACCAAAAAAGTTGCAACCCACGAAGTCTCAAAGATGAAATACGATTATTCGTCCTACTATACCTCTAGGTACCTACCATGCTCCCTCTAGATTGCTTGCAACAATAATTAATTACATTTTTTTATTAAACTATTCACTATCAGGTTCAGTTATCAATTTACTTTTGGGATAGTCATTACTTCTACTTGCAGCTCCGTGCCTCGGAAAGTACGTAGGTAAAGCCATCGGTCACGCGCCTGACCTCTCCCCGGCCGCGTCGGTCCGCCGTCCTACCGGACTATGAGAGTGCGGGAACAGGGAGCGCACCCTGGTTCGCGCCCAAACCCGTGCACCACAACATGTGCCGTGCATCCCGCCAGTCTTCGATGAGACCGGCTGCCGTGGTCGCAATTCGGCTAGGAGGAAATCATCTTGCTGGTATTATTATTTATTCTCGACGCTGTATTTATTTTCCAGCACTAACCCTTTATTTACTCCATGTTATGTAGGTATATGGGCTACTTATATTGATGATACCAGCTCTTTTATAAGTTTTTTAATAATAATTACATAATAAAGTGATTTTTAACTGTTTGTAATTATAACCCAACAATCCTACCTCATTTTTACTTTTTTAACAGCATCGGCTGTTTGTTAATATAAGAAAACAAATCATTTTATTTCTTGTTTCCATAACGATATAATAATGTAGGTAATTTTTATTCAAGGAAAAAATAAGAATAAATCACTTTTAACGGCCCAAATAGTAATAATATAAACCTTTATTTAACTATAACCGTACTTTGTAACATCATCACCATAAATGAAGGTTTTAGATACACGCGCATCTGTGTCAGTAACCACCATCTTTTTAATAAGTATTAAATGCAATATTATCCAAAAATCTTTTGTTGACTTTCGGATTTCGTTGTCCGCAAAAGGCGCATCGACAATAAAGTCTGTGTTATATAGAACAGGCAACTGTTTTTTTAGATATCTATGTGTGAGTGCACTCATAACTAGTTTATTGACCTTCCAATCACAAACTATACATGTGGGTACTTGGAAAAATGCTGATGAGTACCATACTACCACTTGCCCTGAATTATCCATAACATGAACCCACCATGATATGCAACAGTAGGTAAATTTGCTATGGCTCCGTCCATAAATTACCACAATCTAAGACTATACCTACTACCGAATTAGGATTTTAGAAAGTCAAGAATGATTATTTCATACGCTATTCATGGATTTATAGTTGACAAAGATTATTCACCACCAAGACATTTATTTTTGTAAATTGTTTATCCCATATCAATCAGTTTTTTTTTTATTGATTTTCAATTGCCAATTCAATTCAATTTTCACTTACATGGCCCACGTCGCACTTGCCCACCTCCAGCTCCTTTCGGCGCGGCGCACCGCCAAGGCTGGGCAGCGAATGCGTTAATTTCAATCATAATAACTTGTTATACAGACATTGCACACTGCAAAGGCAGGAAGGAGTACAATGATTCATCATAACACCTGTAGGTATCTCCATGTATTTCATGCAATAAATGATACCTTAATTTTCAACGGTTAGGCACTTTTGCACAGATCCAAATAAATTTTTTTTTTCAAGGTTGTACTAATTTACCTATGTATGAGTAAGAATATTGCAGTTTATGATAGGCACATAAGTTCAGTTTTAAAAGTAGTTCCCCATCTGTTACAGTAGACATTGTCAATTTAGGATCTTAATTTTAACAATGCTATTTTATAGCAGCTCAGTACCGACTTGACCTTTGATGATGCACTGCACATCCATAGCAAATTTAATTTAATTCTGTTATTTGGTCTACCAGCTGGTGTTCCAATAATTCATCTTAAGATAATACAAACCTAATGAAATAGCTTATTGCACAACCGACACTGCATGGTAAATCAGATCCATTTATTTGTGTTTTAGTGTTTACCTTACCTTTTACCTTTTACTTACCTTTTACCTTTTACTTACCTTTTACCTTTTACCTTGTCTTTTTAATTGCTTTGAATATAGCTTTGTACCGAGGTAATCTCCTTTGGTTCCGTTTAGGTATTTTCTAATATTATTAGATTCTTATACTATTTATAATTTGATGGAACCAAGTACATTTAGCTCCTATGGCTCCTGCACATTGTGTGTGTAGGTATCTGTATTTATCCACTATCCTAAGTACCTACTTTTCTTAATTACAAGACACTTTAATCACATAAGGTTTGTCTAGGGCTGGTGCTTACAGCACATTGCCACATATTATTTGACAAGAAGTTATAAATAATGTGTTATCTATCATAAACCAAATAAAATAAATGGGAATGAGTTCTATTCATATTCCTATTGCAACATTGTTTCATAAAGAAAGTCAACTTTATACTGAACATAAAATAAGTACAATAATGGTATAAATTAACTCGGGACAATATTAGATTTTAGTAGGTATAGGTAAATGAGAATGTACCTACTTACACATATTTTTACCACCTGGATACCATAATTGGTACCTATATAACATGACAGACTGCTGTTGCCATTCCAATCCTTGCGATTCTTGGTCCATGCTTGGTCATTTGATTACATAGAAAAACAAAAAGTAGGAAGCAAGTGTGCAAGTTTGTGATACTGTATTAAGGCGTTTCCTTATGTTTATCTGTATTTTACTTTGATAAGATAGCAAGGAACTTCTACGAGAGCATTTTGCATTGTAACTTTCAATCTCGTTGGTGTCCCTCCCTTCCTTCAAGTACTAATAAAATATCTTACCTTTTATCCCGTCGCCATTTGTAGGGATTCCATAGACCGATAGTGTACACGATAAGGGATACATCGGCTCGACACAGCCGAGGCATTCATCAGCTCATGATGATCAGCTCGACCTCCTCCGCAGTCGGCATCCGTTCGCCTGTCAACCCGGATTCCCGCCTTCTCGGCTATGTCCGTCTGACAAGTGACATTGACAGCTGATTTGCAACACCTCGACCTACGAGACGATGTATGTAGACCATGGTTTTACCTGGACATACACTACACCACTGATAGGCCTTGTTAAGAGCAATCTTTCTGTGCTAGTCACAAATCGCACTTTTGAGTTTTTATGGAGAAAAAAAATAAAAACGAAAATCTGAAAAATATTAATTACTCGGTATCCAGAAGTGATAAACCAAAAATAAAAACTGAAAAAAATGAGCCTAAGAATTCTTTGTCAGATTATATTAATTTAAAAAAAATATCTTGGCCAGTTACTGTTTTACTAGTTTTACAGAATTTTTTAAATTTTTTTCTTGGTCAAGGTCACCTAAAGTTCATTAATTTTTATTAAAAAAAGTATTTGATATAGAGATGTGGGTGTTCTACTCTTGCATTTAAAATGCATTCGTTAATCGATTAATGCTGTAAACAGCATAGGGAAATTTTTTAGGTCCCATGAAACACTGTGCGGGCGCAGGTCCGCCTGCGACGCAAAAAAGAGGCAAGAGGTTGCGGGTTCGATTCCTGCCTCGGAACAAATTTGTGTACGATCTGCAGAAGTTTGTTCCGTTGGTCTGGGTGTTTTATATATAGTAAAATAAATATCCATCTATTATAATGTATTAAATATATCAGTTATCTAGTACCCATAACACAAGCTTTGAGTAGCTTACTTTGGGGCTAGATGGTGCTATGTGGATTGTCCAGCATTATTTATTTATATTATAAAGCCGAAAGTTTGTGAAATCTGAATTTTGTTACCTAGGATCTCCAAAACTACTGAACAGATCAAGATAAAATTTGGCGTACGTATAAAGCAAAGCCTAACTTAGATAATAGGCTACTTAAAACGAAAATACGCGTGCGAAGCCGCGGGCAGAAGCTGGTATTGTCTAGCTAGTGAGTAGCTGCTACCTAAATGTAAACGTTTGTAGCAAAGTACAAAAGTTCCTCTATTCATAGCATAATGTATTCAAACAGGGCTTTGTTATCGTCCGTACAAAACCTTTGAACTTTACAATGCAGATAGCATTCTTAGTGATTCTAGAATCTACTCGTTACGTACTTAAATTACTTACTGTAGTAAGCACTGTACTTGATCGGCTGTAGCCGATCAAAACTAATTAAAATGCTGCCCAAGTGGTTTTTAAGCTGACTTTTCCAGCTGATCAAATATCTATATTTTAATATTATAAAGAAGAAAGATTTGATTGTTTGTTTGTTTGTATTGAATAGGCTCCGAAAAATTCTTTTACCATTAGAAGCCCACATTATTCCTGATGAACATAGGCTACTTTTTACCGCGGAAAAATGCTTCATTCCTAATTTCCTACGTGAAAACGGGTAATAAGACAACGGGTAGTAAGAATGCAGCTAGTTTAAAATAAATACCAAAATTTACTCCCCTTACCTTTTATCTTGTGCAGACTAATTGTTAACTAGTTTCTACCCGCGGTTTCGCACGCGATATCTTCATATGGAAATTTTTATGTGTTACTAGCTTCTGCCCGTGGGTTCGCACACACTTTACCGGGATAAAAAGTAGCCAATCTGCGTCCCTGGGAAACCGTCTACCTCCACGCCAAAATTCATTAATATCCGTTTAACTGTAAATAGGCGTCAAAAGAAAACAGAGTTAGGCCGTTATACATTACGTTTTCATCATATTTCTGGGAAAAAACACTTAGATTCTACGTGCACAGCAATAAAGTTCATATCAGCTTGTACTTCTCCGTCAGAGCGCTAAATGGCTAACAGCTGTCTTCCTGCGTTGAAATAATAGAGGGCATCTCATTCTACACTATGCAAATTGAGCAAGACTTTAGACCCAGAAAGATAGCTAACGCGCTTGCAGTTTTAAATTAGTTCGCGGCTTGTACGCGTTGTTTCTATGGAAACGTTTACAAGTTGTTTATATTATATCTCATGGAAACTGATTTATGAGATGAAAGTAGCCTATGCCTATTTAATATTTTATTCCAGGTCTAAGGCTAGATTTATGCAAAATTTCAGCTATTAAGTAGTTTTGGCGTGAAGAAGTTTCTGTGTAACAAACAATAATTTTCAGTCCGACCCGTTTAGACACGAATTCCCCAACCTCAACAGTCAACAGCCTGTATTGGTCCACTGCTGGACGCAGGCCTCCCCCTGATAAGCGCCTTATTGACTTTATCTCATAGGGGTATTGCCACCAACAGATGGTTATAATATTAGTGTGATTTCTTTCTATTACAGGTTCATACCAGCCCAGCAATGAGCTGATGCTCCGTTTCTACAGCTACTTCAAGCAGGCCACGGAAGGACCCTGCGACAAGTCCAAACCTGGCTTCTGGGATGTCGTCAACAGGTATGGTCCAAATCATCATCGTCAAGAGCCTTTACCAGGCCTCCCCTAATAAGAGCCTTATTGGCTCTTATAATAATATACGGTGGTTACCACAATCCCTACGCTGGGCATGCGTTGGGGATCGCAGTTCGAGGGTGGATCTGTGCTGCGGGAGTTCAGGATGAGTGTGTAAAATACTACGAAAAAAGTTTTCGTGAGGTCGATAGACTGTGTATTACCTTCGTAAAAAAAAAACCTTTATTGACAAAGAAAATTACAACCTAACATTATATTTACAGAGAAACAAATTGGAACTAGTATTTCACTAACTAGGTAATTGCAGACTGTTGCAAACAATCTAAAAAAATCGACAAGTACTAAGTGTGTGTTTTAATTTCTAATTGTAGTCAAAATATTTATTTAAGTATTTTTGTAGTATCATATAAGCCACCGTCAAGTTCTACAATAACCGATCCCGTCCATCAAAGGGTTGCTTTCAGCGATAAGGCCGCCGATTGTGCCATACTAGATTTAATTAGTAGTTTGTAAGATATTTTATAAGCATTGATGTTACAATAAAGATATTATGTATCTATCTATCTAGTATGAATTGGACGAATGGATTCTTGACGAACCGCTTATTGGAGGAAACGCGATTTGGACGAATCGGTATCGAAATCATAAAATTTCGTAAAAAAGACTGTCAAACCTTCCAAAACCATTCGAAAACTACTTTTAATCGAGATCGTACTAAATTGCTGTTAAACTATGAAAATTAGTTCATTTCTATCCGGTAGAGGCGCTGCAAGGCGCCAAATTAATGGAAGGAAACGAAAACTTTTTCGCTATCGTAAACTAATACACAACCCGTAAGAACTCAGTTTTCCAGTTATTCATTTCATGAATTTTTTTTTGTTTCAGAGCAAAATGGGAGGCGTGGAATAAACTCGGGAATATGACGAAGAACGAGGCCATGAAGGCTTATGTGGAGGAATTACACAAGGTAAGCTCACAGAATGATCTCAAGTCTAAATAAAAAAAATAACATGTCCGCACGGAGCCCGGAGGTCCGGTTGACGATAATATAGTACGTGATTGTGACGTTACAGACATATTATAAAAAAAAACACAACAAGATAATTCTGTTGATGTGTTTTTTAAGCATTAATAAGGCTTTTATTGGTAAAGTAAGTAAAGTAAAGTAAAAATGCGTTTATTTTGTTAATAAAGACATAGTACCTACACAAACAAAAGTTAAAGGTTAAGATAAAAGTAACTATTACGGTAATAATATGTATTAAAATTTAAAAAACCTTTTTTAAAAAAGCTATTAACACATTGTCATCCAAACTAAACATTTATACAAAATTTCAGCTCAATCGGTTGAAGATATCTGCTTCAAAATTGAGTTGCAAGATTACACCCGTACAAACATAGTTACATACATTGCAAGTTAAATAAAAGCTTATTATAATAGCCAACACTGAGCTGATGCTACTATACTATGGCATGGCAGGATGTATCCTGCCAGAGCCCTGCCCACCAATTACAGTAGCAAATGGCAATGGGGAACGAAACAATGGGGATCATTTTGGCAGTCTTAATGGTATCTAAATCTTATAAAACTTGAATAGGGGAAACTTTTTGGCTTAAATATTCCTCTTTTCAAGTTTCAAAAGATTTGGACAGCGCTAAGGCTGCCAAAATGATCCCCATTGTTGCGTTCCCCATTGCCATTTGCTACTGTAATTGGTGGGCAGGTCTTCCGTGGAGGCCATTACGCTACTAAAGATTTCCTTTCAGCTAGAAATGTTTGGAAACAGCTCCTTAGCAATTTTATTAATTGTGATATTTATAAAAATAGTTATAATGATGCTGGACAATCCACACAGCATCATCTTGCCTCAAGTTAACATTATATTGTTATTTTGACTATTCTTCAAGTTCACTATAAATAAATAAATAAATAATGCTGGACAATTCACACAGCATTATCTTGCCCCAAGCTAAACAGAGCTTGTGTTATGGGTACTAGATAACTGATATACTTAATACAATACACTACATAGATAAATATTTTTTTATTATACATAGAAAACTCCCAGACCAACGGAACAAATTTCTGCTTAGTACACAAATTAGTTCCGAGGCGGGAATCGAACCCGCAACCTCCTACGACGCAGGCGAACCTTCGCCCGCTGCGCCACGGAGGTCGTCACTATGGAATGCCCATTGAATAAATGAATTTGAAATTGAGCCTTTATCTTGTTGACAGTTAACTACGCAAATCCCATACAAAAAGAGATGTCTCGATGCTATGGTCAACTGGATTCAGGGCTCAGGACAGGCAGCATCTGCCTGCAGGCTTTTAGCAGTCAGCTCATAATCGTGTTCAAAGCTTCCAAAACTAGACAAGACTTTAGATAGATATTCTAAGACAAAACCTAATTAATTTATTTGTTTATTTCCAGATAGTAGAAACGATGTCATACAGCTCCGACGTAGCCATGTTCCTCTCAGTAGATGACGACGAAGGATTCGCGAACAGCGATCTAGAGCTAGTCGCGGGCGACGTACTAGCTAGGGTGCGCTCGCAGCACAACTCTCCCTCAGGTAAATATCTTACCAGGATACAGCCGAGCGGAGCGAGCCACGATTGGATGTAAAGAAGTTCACTCTCAGTAGATGACGATGAAGGATTCGCGAACAGTGACCTAGTCGCGGGCGTCGTACTAGCTAGGGTGCGCTCGCAGCACAACTGTCCCTGAGGTAAATATAGGACTAGGATACAGCCGAGCGGAGCGAGCCGCGAAGGTTATAAAGAAGCTCAAAGTAGTTACGCTGCAATCTTATTACAAATTCCAATAAGTTTATTGCAAGCAAGTTGTAAAATGCAGGAAAAGAAAACCAGCCAGAACAGAAATTCGATTTATTGAGTAAAGGCACAGATATTATAATACTATACTAGGTAAAGGTACAGATTTCTTGTTGACCGTTCTGGAAAGAGGCCGGCCTAGACCGTAAATCCACTTATTCACTTCGGAACAGCGCCTCTAGTGGCGGCTGAGCGAACTACGTTAGAAGTAATGATTTAATTAGGTAATGTGTTATCGGACCTGATGGGCATACGCCACAACGGTTGCACTGCATACAGTGCAGCCGTTGAGACACAGATGGTGCTGTGTTTAACATAAGTCTGAATGTAGTGAATTTTAAGCGAAAGACAAAGGATAATGCCCAAAAATGTATGGACCAAAAACCCGGAATCTATTAAAACGATTTATGTTGGGCAAGGTAGAGTAAACATACTATATCCCAAATCCAATATTTTTTTTTATTAAACAATCGCCAAGTTCTAAAAAAAAAATCGTAAAAAATTGATAATAGTATTATAAATCCATGATATTTAGAGCAATATTGTGACTTATTGTGAGTAATATGGACAGATATTTCAGAGTAAAGTACATTATACATGTATGTATACTGATTATAATTATATATAATAATCAGTTGCTGTTACCCCGCGCCCAGCCTCACCGAACCCCGCCCCAGCAAAAAATCTGATATGGGTATCGTTTTCGACTAATATGGGGGCGAGGATTACGAAATTGATGACTGCTGTACGTCACACCGCAAGGCGAGCGAAGCGAGCCTTGCCGTGTGGCAGCACGAGCGGGGACGTATTGCGGTGAGCGAAGCGAACCGCAATGCGACTACAGGGGAACACCACGGCGAGCGAAGCGAGCCGTGCTGTGACCCCCCGCGTCCAGCCTCCCCCGAACCCCGCCCCAGCAAAATATCTGATATGGGTATCGTTTTCGACTAACATGGGGGCGAGGATTACGAATTTGATGAGCAACAAACACAATACAAAACAATGAACCAGTTATTCAATGCGCTCTGCGGTCTGTACCTACGGAATTGTTGTATGCTGCTGGCCTGTTTGGTTATAGTTTTAAGCGAAACGAGTTGCGTATTTGCGACCTCCCATGCAAGGTCTACTTTGCTGTTCATAATTTTTTTTAATCGACTCTGGGTTTTTTTTGGGCATTATCCTTTAGACAAATTTTAAGCGATAAGACAAGATAGTGATACGAGTAATTACAATTCATAAGAAGCATTATCGGCGAGGCGGGCAAAGCATTCCTTACGAAACTCGAGTGCAGACAAGTTAAAAATATCTACATCGGAGAAATTATTATTGTATGCATCACATACTCTATTTATGAAAACATTCCCATGATACAGGGTTCTGGATGTGGGTGTCCAAAATGATTTTTTCTTCCGAGACGATAGTCTTTGGCAAAAAAGAAATATATTACCGAGAAGTTCACTGGAGTCAATGTTGTTATTCAGAATTTTATGCAGCTGCACTATTATTCCCAGCGATACACCTTATCTCTTCCCATCTAAGTAAATCACTGCCCTATCTTACACTACATGAAGTACCCAATGAAGTGTTTCAACTGTATACAGGGTTATTGGTAATTCACTGACACTCCGTAGACTGCAGACCCGCCCTACCACCAAAACTACCCCTGTTGGTAGGTTTGAGGAGGCTGTAACGAAAACCTACCAATAAAATAGTGCTGTCCGAGTAAAATATTCAGCACAAGATTTACAGAAGTACTAGGACGGCATAAACGTGAAGGAACTGGGTACAATGTAGTGTAGAATGGTCACTGACCTAGGAACCTTAAACCTAAACCTCAATGTCTTTCCTCTTAAGGTTCACAATCCGCCAGCGGCGCGTCGTCTCCAATCCGCGGCGCGTCGCCGCCGCCGCCGCGTGCGCGTCACGATTCCGAAGATGAATACATAGACACGGTTGATGTATGTATAGTACGTACTGACTCTTCTTTCTTTTCTTTTCTTTACTCCTCTTTTCTTTATGTTTTGATCTTAATTTACGAAAGATAGAGATTTTAGAGTTGCTGTAATCGAAACACTTGAAAATCAATGTGTTTACGTTTCAACAAATACTGCCGAAATAATCGCAAAAGAGATTAGTTATTTTTCTCGATTTTTCGCGAGAACGACTATTTTTTATTCATTTTGTAACTATTTACCAATTTGAAAAAATACCAAGCATAAAGGCCATAGCGTTCAAATATAGGCTCGTAATTTTTTATATATCTTACAGTTATATACCTATATAGCTTACCGCCAGCACCAAGCGAGTGACCCGGTAACTGTCTGTTATTTGAAGCCATATATTTAATATGCATCTAAAAATTACGAGTTAAAGCCTATATTTAGTCCAAATCAGCGACTTTTAAAATTTTATATTCCACGTAAGTAAAAAACGTTAAGCAATGCAATAAGGCAGCTGTATGTCGTCATGTTGGTTGCGACCATTTTGGATTTTCAGATTTCCTTTTTCTTTATCTCTTTTCCCTTCCTTCTGTTTCTTTATTATACCGTTGTATAAACTTGATTAAAATATGTATTACTAGTTTCTGCCCGCGGCTTCGCACGCGTTGTTTCTATGGAAACGTTTTAAGGTTATTCCTATTCCATGGGAACTGATTTATGGGACAAAAAGTATGGGTATGTTTTAATCCAGGCCTAAATCTACCTGTATACAAAATTTCAGCCCGGTCCGTTCAGTGGTTTTTGCGTGAAGATGTAACAAACATCCATCCAAACATCTAACCATACAAACTTCCAATTCTGATACTAATTTGTCAATATACAGAGTGACGTAGAAGCGCCGGCGCAGCAACAAACCGCGCCGCGACTCAGCAACGGACATGCGCATCAGATCACATCACAGCTAACACGTAAGTACAAAACAAACAAACAGACATGACGTCTAAAAAATGTGGATCTTAATTTATAAAGAAAACAGTTTGGAGAGACACATTATTTCCTGACTTGCTAAAGGATGATAAGCGGTTTTTTAAATATATTTTTTCTTCCCGCGGGTGTCGTAAGAGTCGACTAAGGGATATCTACCGGGGACGGGCAGCAGCGCCCCCTGCAGAACAATTCTACCACCGAACTGCGATCCCCGCCCGCATGCCCAACGTGGAGATTATAGGCATTACCCCCCCATGAGTTAAAAGTCAATAAGGCGCTTCTCAGGGGGAGGCCTGCGTCCAACAGTGGACCCAATATAGGCTGTTGAGGTGAGGGAGGTCTAACATGATCTAAGCGGGACAATATGAAATTTCGGACTTATTTTTTTACCTACACGACTTAAACGAAAGTTTTCCTATACTTCCTTTGGTCCTGGTTGCTCCCATACTGTCCTAATAAAAACAGGGATTGTAAGTTAGGGCTTGTAGGCGTCAAAATCGAAAATGAAAATCAATAACTCCTTATTTCCATATTCTATAATACAATAATGACGACCTCCGTGGCGCAGTGGGCGAAGGTCCGCCTGCGACGCAGGAGGTTGCGGGTTCGAATCCCGCCTCGGAACAAATTTGTGTACGATCTGCATAAATTTGTTCCGTTGGTCTGGGTGTTTTCTATGTAAAATAAAAAAAAAATATCTATCTATGTAGTGTATTGTATTATGTGTATCAGTTATCTAGTACCCATAACACAAGCTCTGCTTAGCTTGGGACTAGATAATGCTGTGTGAATTGTCCATTATTAAAAAAAAAAAAAAAAAAAAAGTACACATACAAAGGGTCAAATTATAAAACTAAATACTGACACGGAAATAATGTGATATTTTTTTATTTCTGTCGCTCTGGTATGTAGACTAAAGTAAAGAAGCTACGAAGAACCTTTAGCCTGCCTGTTAGTTGTTATTATTCGAGTTGGAGCAAAACCCGTCCCAAGTTATTTATCGTCTAGCTAGATAATCTGATATTTTATAGTAAGCCTTTTTTCACAGCAAGGTATTGACAAATCTGTTTGAATTTATTTACTGATTATTTTCAAATAGTCATAAAACATTTTTAAATAATCAAATAGTCAAGTAACATTTTTAAATAGTCAAACAGTATTTTCAAATAGTCAAATACTATGAGTAACTTATTCTCATAGTAACTTAATACAGTCATAAAGTTTTTGTTTTTATAGTGCGTAAGCCTCACACTCTGGCAAATTTCTAAGAAATTAAATATCATCGCAAAAATTTAAAAAAATTCTGTAGGTGGAGCTAACGGCGCTACAGTCCGTAGAAAGTCGCAAAGATTTTCGACTCCAGCGTCACTCGACCTCGTGGTGTAGTTAGTTAGCACATTCCGGTACTTACGGAAGGATGCGGGTTCGAGTCCCGCCGAAGGCGTAAATTTTTGCGATGATATTAAATTTTTTAATACAGTCATAGTAACTTACTTCTCCAGTAGGACTGTATTAATGCAGAATTTTTGTTTTGTAGATCTCAAAGTGCTGGAGCAGTTACCTGGCACCCTCGCGAGGCTGGAGGCTGATGTGGCGGCCCTGAGGAAAGCCGTCGAAGGGGACAGGAGATTAATTGACGTGAGTTTATTTTTTATACTTAACACTAGTTGAACCGGCAAACTTCGTTCCGCCTTAGAATCAATTTGTTTCTACCATGTCATCAGATTATGGCGTTGCATACGAAAATATAAAAATAATCATATTATTTTTCGTGAATTTTTATTAAGAATATCAAATTCAAAAAATAATATTTTTAATTTTCATATTCTTAATTACTTTTTAAGAATATGAAAATTCACGGAAAATAATATGATTATTAGTTATTCTGCTATTGGCGGAGACAAATCCAATAAATCAAAGATTATTAATAAATCAAAGATTCATCAATCAAAGATCCAATAGATAAAATCAAAGATAATTATTATAAAACTATACGTGAGTTCTAAATGTCGTAACCAACACAACTTTCTTAAATTATACAGGGTTATTGGTAATTCGCTGACACTGCAGTTCTGCCCCGTCTACGGAAAATTCGACTAAAACAATTCGTCTAATACAATTCGACAAAAACAGTTCGACTGAAACACAATTCGAATTAAAAAGATTTCGAATACGAATTGTTTTAGTCGAATTTTCCGCAAAGCGTTCTACCCACACGCACGAACACGTTTCTGAAATCGCCAGGTCTTAATTCTAAACGTGTCTTTCATTTTGTATCCGAGGTGATGGTGGTGAGAATTAAATTACAAACGTGTTCTTGACGGATGATGGACAGAACACAGCAGTTCACACAGTGTCCGTGAACTACCAATAATTCTATATAGATTGTCGGTAAAACGAAAACCTGGCTAGGAGGCGAAGATAGGCCTCCCCTGCACCCGTAGCATAAACAACCTAAACAAAGCCTAGAATCAGTGGCGTAGCGTGCCTTGGCGGGGCCCCGTATAAAAATTTGTTTGGGGGCCCTTATGAAGGGTAAAGACTTCTCACAAAAGAAAAAAACAAGTTTGCATAAAATTAAAAGAAATATTTATTCATCATAATTATTTAATTATTAAATATATATTTATTTATCTGTCACTTTTTCCAAAATTTTTACAAACGATTCAAACTAAATATAGTTACACTTTCCTTGCCTTTTTTTCGGCAAACTTATTTATTAAATCATTAATAGCTGATGATGACTTTAGTTTTTCTAAAGTGCCTTCAAGGATAATAGTGACAGGTCTGACAGGCGTTCATGTCCCATCGAACAAAAAGTTATTTATAATAAAACCGATATTGTTAAAGCTTTTGTAATTTCTAAAATAAATAAAAAAAAAGACGGGTTGCACTCCGGGAGTGCCGGCAGAAGTGAAAACTTGATTATTAACGTTAAGCATGTTTGATATTTTGGAATAGTTAGGGAATAATTTTGCACCAATTGCTTTATCAGTATAAAAGTACTATCATTTATGTGGTAGAATACAACTACATTTATTGCGCTATCGTACACAAACATGACAATTTATATTACATTAAAAATTTAACACTTTAAAACTATTACAATTATTTTACAATATTAAATAATATTACAATTATTTACAACCGGTTGCGCGCAAACCATTACTCGCTACAAAAATCTGATTATTTTTAAAGTCCAAAAATAAATTCCGTTTCCCAGCAATTATTTTTGCGCAGTGTTACTTAGTTTCATGTACAGAATGCTTGGTTGACGGCTTCGTGAAGGGTCTGTTTACACCCGTTAAGCAGTACGATAGACTCGATCGAAACCTAACCTTAATTATAAAATTATATTAATGAATAAATGAAAATTTTTGTCCTTGTCTTTCTTTTCGATTCGTTCGAGAAATTAATTATCTATAGATACATAAGTAGGTAGGTATAAGCGAGCCGGACGCTAGCAACTATTACGTAAGCTAGGGCCTATTGTTGTTGTCGGAAACTAGTACTATTATCTATTCTGTTTACCTAAAAATAATGTTCGATTTTGAACTCTATCTCAAAACAAAACTTCAAGAAATTTCCTAGCTATAATGAAGATATTGTCCTGCACAATTTTGAGCTTTATTCCTTCGGCATAATGTCGTCGTTGCTAACACTCCATCTGTCTTACGCTTTTTCGATCAGGTCACGTGTCCTGACGCGAGTTTAAGATTTTATACCCATTACAGAAAAAGTGCTCAACGCCGCTAAAGAAGTTTTCACTTCAAAATGAGAAGTTTTTATTAATTTTTGCTTACGCACATCGGGGGCCCCCGTGGCCCGGGGGCCCCGTGTAATTGATACGGCAGCTACGGCGGTAGCTACGCCCCTGCCTAGAATACTAACAATAAATGCACCATTCGCAGCGAGCATACGTTACGCCGTCTGCTAAAATCTTCTCGTTGCTCGTTGCAAGCGCCTTTTTCCCCCGTATTACGCCTACCGCCTACCTTTATGCATACGATGAAGACATTTTGACGTGGGTTTGACAGGGCAATCGTGCGGGGGGCAAGGGACGGGACGGGAGAGCGACCTCACCCCCTTAGTAACTCGGGAGCGTCCCCCCGACCCGTCTCTTGGCCCCCGCACGATTGCCCTGTCAAAAAGCCTTCGTGGAACGACTGTATGCATCATAGGTAGGCCATGTTTATACTTTGTGGAGTAAATATTTTTCGTTTGTATTGCAGCAAGTATCGAGAGGCTGGCGGTGGCCGTGGCAGGAGCTGAGTCCTCCCACTCTATTCTTACTGTTGGCCTGGCCGATCATCGTCTACAGACTTACACGCCGAACTGCGCGTAACACGTAAGTTAACGCGTTCACTGCCCAGCTTCTAGAGCAGCGGCCCCGCTTGTGGAAACGCTTGTAGGAGTCAAGGTGTTAATGGGGTTACTTGCTTTGGACATCTTGACTTCTAAAAACAAAATAAAAAAAAATAACTTAGGACTAGAAGGATAACAAAGAGTTTCGTCTTAAATTCTAATGGTATTAAATAATGCGCGTGCCTGAACTAGGTAAAAACCTGTTTTTCAGGCAAAGAGTGCTAACAACAAATAAATTAAGTAATCAAATAGGTACATATAAGTGAACTCTAAGGTTCCTACTTCCTACTTATATTGATGTAGTAATTTATTTGGATAATGATTAATACGCAGACATAACTTTGTATCATGTTATCCATAGATAACATGGTCTATTTTGGTCGGAATTTCTTTTAACTTTTTAAATGTAAAAAAGTAGTTAGTGACATAACTACAATAGTTGGGCATATGGTATCGGGAAGTTTTTGTAGATATTGATATTTTCTTTAATATTGTAGAACTTTTTTTGTTCTATCATCAATAGTTTCATTGCGCAGGCGATGAAAGACATTTCAAGGCAAAAAAATTATACGTTATGTTTGTGTACACCCCAGGGTGTACATTATTTAAGTTTTAGTAGGGATCCCTAATTTTTTCTGGTAATAAATATAGTTGTTACTCTGGGATAATGTAGCATTTTTATGGTGAAAGAATTTTGAAAGTTTTTGAGTTTATTCGTTACAAACATCCAAAAACACTTATCTTTCCTCTTTATAATATTAGTGAAGATGTAGAAAAGGCGCCTATGTTTTATTCCTAGAACTGCATCTAACAAAATTTCATCCCGATCCGTTCAGTAGTTTTGGCGTGAAGAGGTAACAAACATCCATACATATATCCATACATCTATACATCCAACTTTCGTATTTATAATATTGATTTGAAGTGTGTACCCAGTCATCTAGTACCCATAACACAAGCTCTGCTTGGCCTGGGGCTAGATGATGCCGTATGTATTTTCCAGCATTATTTATTCAATAACATATTTATTTTTCAGGTCCTAATCGCAACTTCACTACGAATGTACAAATACCACGATACACAATGTTTATGTGTTCGCCTTACACAATATCTACCTACTTTATGTCTTTTTAGTGTGTGTAGTGCGAGTTTTTATAAGTGCGCATTCTATAGTGCCAGTGGTGTCAGATTACAACAAAACTGAACTAATGTAATCGGTTTTATGTCATTGTGGTCTAAGATCCGGCTGCAGAAACAGTGCACCCATCGAGTAAGAGCTATGAACTACATTTTTACGCATATTTGTGTTCTGGAGAATATATATCTAATAGGTTGCCTATCAAAATGTGGCCGCTAGTTTAAATTAAATAAAAAAATTAAAAACATAAATTTTTTTCCAAAAATCTATTTTCTATAATTTTATTAAAAATACTAGCGGCCACATTTTGCTAGGCAACCTAGTATATATATATTCTCCTTAAAACAAATATGCGTAAAAATGTGGTTTTTAGCTCTTACTCGATGGGTGCACTGTTTCTGCAGCCGGATCTCGTACTATTGCTGTCGACAGTGTCGGATGCGAAGAATTCTAATAGATCAGGGCATCGTCACCATCCTTTACGCGGTGTATACCTATAACGCAGTACAACTAACTCGCGTTATGCCTAAACGTCATTGACAGTTCTCTTTCGGCCTCACTATCTTTTTGCCGGAGTTGCTATAGGACTGCTTAGCATAAGGACAACTTCGCTATAAGCCTAGGTCTTACAGAGCCTACATCGCGTTATGCCTAAAATATGTTTACGTAGGTATACAAACTTTTTCGTACTATATAAATTGCACAAATTCAGGCACTGCAAGCTGTTTTCTCAGAAATTGTAATAAGCGGATGCTATTACCATTACTCTAAAGCCGTATGGAAGAAGGCCGAAAAACTTGGTGTTTTAGCTACGCGTGCCGGCTCTAAAAAGACCAAAAATTGTGCAAATCTTCCGTTGCTTTCAACGCTGCATATTTCAGAGGTTTGGCAAGAAATTAGGCTACTGGGGTGTGAGAATGACACAGAAACCGCTGAAAAATTCAACGACTATATGGATAAGCAATGGCTTGGAAAATTGCACGACATTATTAGTTGTGCCAGCGAAATCCATCACACTAACAACAGTTTGGAAGGCTGGCATAGACGATTGAATGCACGGATGAAAGGGAAACGGACATTTATTCACTTTTTATTTAAATTAAAAAAAGAGGCACAGTGGCAATGCCTGAAGCTGAAACAAACCCTATTTGAAGGAAATGCAAGAAGAAGGGTAGATGTAATTTTCAACGCTAAATAGGTAGGTACAAAAAAGAGTTGGAAAATTACAAAATAACGAAATCACCGGACTATATTTTATTAAAAACCTTTCTAAAATAAAAAAGGAATTACTAACAATTTACAGGGACTGAAAGTCATGAGTGTGTGTGTGCAAATCTAGATTAAAAATGGGACATTTTAACGTTAAGTTACGTTTATTATAAGTTTCAAGTTCATTTAAAGATACTTTTGAGTTTACTTTAATAGGATAGTAAGAAAAGTAGATACCTAATATAATTATAAATCTATGTATTACTACTGCAATGTTTCATTTACCACCATATTTATTCCAATTAAAAACAACAGTCAAATAGCGTTAAGCCTTCCTTGCTTCAGAACTATGTCGGTATATGTCTAACTCTGGCTATGCTTAAGCCTCATTATACCTAACTCTCGTTATGCCTAAATAGTGATATGACTTAGGCATAACGCGAGTTAGTTGTACTGCGTAATAGGTATACACCGCGTAAAGGGTCACCATTTACTCAGTTATTTACACTCACCCGCGGAATGTTGCTCGTTCTAAAACATTTCCCAATTTTTGTGGTAATTTTGTTGAATAGATCATCATCATAATATCTGCTGTTAAGTTTGCGGTACCTGTACTTAAAGATATGTTAGTTACATTATTACAAAAAATGGAACTAACGCCGTAAAATTTAAAAAATCCTAACTCTTAAACTGTTGCATCTTGAACTCACTCTGTATATTCCTACATATGTGTTTTGAGTGAAGGGTTCAGGATCCCCTGAGACAAAAATAAGATAAGATCAGACTGCGTATAAGCCAAGTCAAATCGAAAGCTAGTTACCTATCGAGTAAAATATTAAAAAAAAAACTCGCACTACATTCTCTGGGCCGCAATCACGGTGTGGTAAGTGTAGTTACCTATTGGCATTACGGCTCCAGCGTTAGCAGTTGAAACGGTAGGGTGCGCGTTCAAAGGCTGGTATCGGACAATCCGCTGACAAGTGCGTTCACTGATCGGCAATCCGAATGACGTCATTCGCACTAAACGGAAAAGTTTCCTTCAAGAATCCTCGCCGGCATTGCGGACAGTCCGCTCCGTGCGATGCGGGTCTTGTATGACAAACCATTGATGGGTATATCATATATCATATCGTATATTGTTATTTTGTATTCTTTTTTTTAGTTAAGTAACGGTTCATTTAATTTGTTTTAGTTGCAAATAAACGTTTTTGATTGATTGATTGATTGATGGGGCCACTGCGGATTGTCTGATGCCTGTGAACGCGCACCCTAACGTTTCAACTGCTAACGTTTGAGCCGTAATGCCAATAGGTAACTACACTTACCACACCGTAATTGCGGCCCAGATCTTTAATAAATAGTGATGTAAATATACCTTATGGCTAGAATTGGTTTATTAAAAACATTCATATCTTAGTAAGGTTAATGTATTGAATGTCGATTTGGGTGTTATTGCATTACTGATTTCTTACGTATTACGGTACGTACTGACCGGTGTTACGGCGCGTAACAATACGTGTTACACAGCGAACGTTCGTGCAGTCAGTACGGGGAAAGAAGGTCTCGCAACGAGCAACGAGACAGATTTTTGGAAATAGCGTAACGTATAAAGCCGGCTTTTCACCATGGGATATAATATATATTACATCTTGAGATATAATATTTTATCGTTCTTCATACATTTTGTACGAGACCGTTCACACTGTGCTATAATATATATCATCCCAAACTATAAATATTTTTTCAACCGAGTGAGCAATATTTAGAGGTCATTTGAAGGTGTATATTTTACCTCATGTCCCCGGACACCGCGCCTCCCCCTGCCTCCCCCTCAGTTTGAATGTTGGCGTTCGTGTCATGTGTGTTCCAAAATATATATGTGTGAACAGCAATCGCGGGATGTAATATATAGCTCGACATGTAATATATGAAGGGCACAGGGAAAGAAGGGGCTCATCAACAAATTATGAATTCTGAGATAATGGCTTTTTAAATGTTCAACATGTAATTATACTGACTAAAATCCGCGCTTTTATTTATATACTGTGAATTGTATATCTCTTATATTATAATGTATCTGTATTTATCAATTTTGTATCAATAAAAGCAAAGATACTTAAAATACACAAGGTTTTTTAAAGTAACTCCTATTCCACCATAGCAAAAAGGTTCTCATTGCTGCAATGTGCCCCTTTTACCCTCTTTGAAAAATTGATTGCATATAAATAAAATATTTAAAAATAATAAGAAATTATCAGAATACTTTTTTATTTATTACTTTTACATTTTGTGACTCAAATTAGTAAAATATTCTTGTGCTTTAATTGAGCAAAACTTTTTCAGGACCATCAAATCTTCATACTTTTCTTTAGAAATAGGTATTTCTTGGGCATAGCTTGGGCCAGGTAACAGGAACTCATTTTCTGATATCTTCACATTTTGTTTCTTTTTCCTGCCTGTGATAAAAGCTTCCTCCCACGCTCCGTTGTAAGTGCCACGGAAGAAAATCTTTTTATTTGAAACTTCAATCTTTAATTCTTTTATTGGACGGGATGGGAACGAAGATTTCTTTGCATATATCTGATCCAGGTGGCCAGTCCAGGATTTGAAGTATGATTTGTCTACTTTGACAACATCAAACGGGAATGGGTTTTGTCGAGCACACTCTATTATTTCAATCCAGTCCTCTGGGATTTCAGCTCGTGTTTTGGTATTAATAATACCCATATTTTTGTCATTTTCCAAGTATGAGTGACCACGTACTGGAAAAGTCATCATGACTGATTCAAGTTTTTTTTCCACATGCACTAAATGGTGCAAAAATCTGAACATTGTAAAGTTTTTGTTTTGTCCACTGCAGGAATCACAAAATATTTTCAAGTGCCTTGTAGTAATTTTCATAAAGTTATATACAAAATGATGAAGGAGGGAGCACACATCATCGCTGCCCTTCTTCCCTTCTGTTTCAGGATATAGGTAGAATACACTCTTTTTTGAATTCAGTACATGTATGTTAAATACATTAACAGTAAGTTGTCGCTTGTAATATACATCATTTGTCTGTATGTTAGGAACTGACAGGTTTTTATCATAATCCAAACATATAGCTTCTTCACCATGATATGCATCTCTAGCATGAATGCGTGCTATACGTTTCCTTGTGTAAAATGTTTGTGCTTTTAGCAGGTGTAGTTTCTTTTCAATATTCAAGTTCATCAGGTCTCTCTTCAAAAGTTCTTCTTGTTGTGATCCAGTCAGAGCTTTTATCTCAGACTCAATGGCATCAATTTTTACCTTAAATTGGTCACATGTACTGCAAGTATCTGTACGTGGGTACCCGAAAGAAATGTTGAAGTCATTATTGAAGATGTTTCTGTAGAACTCGTAGGACACTTTGGATACAGTATCATCATCTTTGTGGTCGCTGACAAACATGTTATACATTTTTTTAATGTTTAATTCTTCTGGCAAGTAAATTCGCGATGAGTCATGTAGACTATAGTGACTTGTTCGCCCTTTGAAAGAATTTATATGTTGCCTTATTAAACTTTTAATCTCAGGATTTAGTTTGGGCTGGTGGCCATGTCGTCCTCTTTTATCACTAGGTGGCAATCCTGTATTTTTGAGACTAGCTTGTAAATATTGAACTTTCTTTTTACCTATGCCATGAATTGACATAAAAGCTTTTTTACACACTTGTAATTCTTTGATGTTATTATCGATATGAGCACGAACTCTGTACTGGTAAACAGCATCGTAATGGACCAATGCTGTTTTCGATGGTCTAGTCACAGGCAACACGGAAATTAAGCCACTTAGGTAACTGTTTTGAGCGTCATGAGATGGTAGTTTATTAAAATTCATTAAAATAATACGTCTCGGTTCCAATGAAATTCTCTGAAAACATTTCCGGTGGCAATTACATGCTGACCCTTCTTCATGGGAAGACAAACGAATCTTTTTCATCACCTCTGCCATACGCCCGTGAGACTTCCTTTTCTTTGTTTTGGGAATCAAGTTTTCACTGTTTTCCTCTTCACTGTCCATTTTTTTATCCAATTTAGGCGAAAAAACTAATATTTTCTATTTATTTTCACAACAACGAAACGAATGACTTTGACGTTCTAAGTGACATCACGAAAAAGTATGACAGATTATCTAAGATGGCCACGCAATGGGCGCGTTCATAAATTTATTTTGAACAATGACAACCTTTTTTACCGGTTTTGTACGAAATGGGCACCTTTGTCAAGTTTGAGATGTAATGCGACCCTTTTACTCGTTTGCTTGGTTTTTTGTTTACAGATTATCTTCACAATGGGCGCTTTTTATACTGTACTTGAATTAACCAATGAAAGGCCCGCTAGAAACGATTCGAATGGCATAGTTAGTTAGATTTTACGAAAACTGTCGATGAGCCCCTTTTTTTCCTGTACCCTTCATATATTATATCCCATAGTCAAAAGCCGGCTTCATGCTCGCTGAGAATGTTACATTACGCCCCGTAGATATAACGCTGGTCAGTATCGGGCTTTAGATATAGCTATGTTCGAATTTCTATGTTTTTCATATCATAAGAAAACTCATTTTTAAATTTAATCAGTTATATACACTTTTCCTACACCATGATACTTTGCATTATTTATTCGATTCTAACAGTTGTTCACAGAAATGTTTATTGTTGTTATATTTAATTATGCTAATAATGTTTAAACTATTACTTAATTCTTTACTATGTTTTTTCCAGTCAAATTGGATGTACAATGTTTGTAAACAAACCACATACTTATCCTAAAATTCATTCTGTTTCCGCGTCTTTTTAAACGCTATTTATTACTTGTCGATTTGAGATCCATTAATAAATATTGCTTACAATTATATCTGAAATTCGACGCCAAGCAAGTGAGTTTAAGTTTTTTTGGGTCGTGGTTTGTATACAGACATTTCACGAGTTTGGCTAGTGTATAGTTACTTACACTTAATATTTCATTCCTATACATTTTAACAACTTACACTCAAGAATACTTTAGAGCCATCTTAACTTAAAATCTAACCCCCTTAATCACAATGGTCTGCTAACTTAAGGCACTACCCGACCCAAATCAGCGCCACCGCCTATTTTATCTAATCATTATGTTAAACTTAGGAATTTTCAAAAATCGTTTGACTAGTTTGTGAACCCTATCCTAAGCTTTTATGTAATGTCTCCGTAAAAGTTTTATTTTGTATACTTGAAGCAGAGATGCGAAGTTACTCTTTTTGGCCACCATGGTGGGAAAAAAGCGAAACTTCGCATCTCTGCCTACACATACAAACTAAAACATTTATAGAGGCATTAGAAAAAAGCTTATGATAAGATTCACAAACGGGCCAATAAATTTTTGAAAATTCCTTTGTTTAACATAATGATTAGATAAAATTGGTGCTGGCGCTGATTTTGGTCGGGGTAGCACTCTTATTTCTTTTGCCATCTTCTTCTATTGACATAAGTGAGAGTGAGAATGAACGCTTAGCAGCTGCTTAAAGTTACAGGACCATTACGAATAAAGGGGTGGGAATTTTAAAGAATAGTAGCAAAATTGGTTGGTTTTTAATACCTTACGCAGATTTTCTTATATCTTTATAAAATACCGAACTTTTTTCTTGTACCACTATTGTAAGGGCTAGTTTAGTGTGTAATTTAATTTTGTATGTGATATGTAATTATGGTTTAATGAAGAGTACAGTCTGACTTAAAGATCTTTTTGTTCTCTATTGTAAAAATATTTATTTACAAAGAAAATTACAATCAAATAATAGAAATAAATTAGAATTACTATTTACAATTAAAACAATTGAACTAACTGCAGACTGTTGCAAACAATCTACGGGTAGCTCAGCTGATCCATATCAATACCAGTCGTGGTGCCCCAAGACACTGGCTGCATTGCCCCGCTGTATGGCAATGCTGATGCGCTGCGCCAGATACTGACCAGCTCTCGGGTCACGCGTCGCTTCGACCAGAAGCTCAGATAATTTTTTAAAAACCCTATGTGCCTCGGTATCCCATGGACCTAGGGTCTCGACTCCAAGAGGAGCAAATGTGTAGGCTCTGTCGAGACCTGCATATTTGCTCCTCTTGAGATCCTGGGCCAAATCTGCCGCCGCACCCGCCCTCACGGAAGACCTCGGAAGATGGAAAGGCGCATGTGTCTCGACTCGTGTAGCGTCCCACACAATGGGCCTCCCCAACTCCCATGGGACTAGTGTCATACCGTCGGGCCTCTTACCATCGTCATGCAACAGACCATTAGCGCTCACAAAGGCCCGCCGGATGATGTCGTTAAGGCTGGCGTGGCGAAATATCCGACGGGCGGCCCTAGTACACGATAATCTGAGATGACCAAGCTGTTCGACAGCAGAACCGCACTGGCATTGATGAGGCGCGCAACACCTTGCACCTAGCCGAAGACGTTGCGATACGGAAAGTTACGGGCAGGGCTTGAAAGCGGTATAGGTATAGGGTTAAGCTACCGGTAAAAAATTACGGTACCGTTTTGATTTAAAGGTAGACCTATACCGGTATACAATAACGGTATTGGTACAGGTATAAAATAACGGTACCATTATTTTAAGGGTACCGGTAGCTACCTGTATTTTTCTGGTACCGTAACGTAATTCATTTCGGTACCGAAAAACTCGTGAGTAAACGACGCTAGTGCTCTGTTTACAGTTCGCTCGATAGGAATGCCACTTGCCTTGTCGAACGAGGTTTCACTCTAACACACTTCTTAATACACAGCTATGACGTCGCGGTCGTTCTTATATTCGTCAATTCGGCTTCTTTCCTTGTAAAAGGGAAGCATGGGGAGAATGCGAAAATATGCTTTTTATTGTTTCTTTTCATTCAGCGTGGAGACTAGATTGTATACACTAAGTGCAAAATATTAGCGTTATAAGTGCCTTGCATTTGCATTTTTGCATTACATCTAAATGCTGAATTTACTCCTTTTGTCTAAGTTTATTTGGGTGTTTTCTATGTATAATAAAAATATCATCTATGTAGTGTATTGTATTAAGTATATCAGTTATCTAGTACCCATAACACAAGCTCTGCTTAGCTTCGGGCTAGATAATGTTGTGTGAATTGTCCAGCATTATTTATTTATTTATATTTATTTATTTATTTATTGCCAAGATATCTGGCATCTGGTTTTCTTATAACTGTTTGGTCCCTGACTGTGACAAGGCATTTTCAACCAAGAAAAACATTTTTTTTCACACAAGAATAACATTATTTTATACCGGTATACATATTGGTATCGGTATAAATACCGGTATAAATACCGGTACCGGTATAAATGCCGGTACATACTGATACTGGTATAAATACCGGTATACATACTGGTACCCATATAAATACCAGTATACATACTGGTACCGGTATAAATACCGGTATACATACCGGTACCTGTATAAATACCGGTATACATACCGATATTATTACCGCAATACATACCGGTATAAATACCGTGATTATTACTGGAAAACATATAAATACCGATATCGGTATACATACGGGTACCGGTATAAATACCGGTATACATACTGGTACCGGTTTAAATACCAGTATACATACTGGTACCGATATAAATACCGGTATACATACCGGTACCGGTATAATTACTGCAATACATAGCGACCTGTATAAATACTGGTTCCGGTATAAATACCGGTATAGAAACCGGTATTATTACCGCAATACATACCGGTATAAATACCGGTATACATACTGTTACCGGTATAAATACCAGTATACATACTGGTACCGATATAAATACCGGTATACATACCGGTACCCGTATAAATACCGGTATACATACTGTTACCGGTATAAATACCAGTATACATACTGGTACCGATATAAATACCGGTATACATACCGGTACCCGTATAAATACCGGTATACATACCGGTACAGTATAAATAGCGGTATGTATACCGGTACCGGTATGTATACCGGTATTTATACCGTTGCCAGTATGTATACCGTATGTTTTATAAGTACCGGTATTTACACCGGTATGTATTGCGGTAATAATACTGTTATACATTTCTGTACCGGTATACATACCGGTACCGGTATAAATACCGGTATATAATAATATAATAAAAATATAATCGGTAGGTAATAATACCGGTATGTATACTGGTAATGATACCGGTACCAGTATAAATAGCGGTATGTATACCGGTACCGTTATGTATACCGGTATTTATACCGATACCGATATGTATACCGGTATGTTTTATAAATAACGGTATTATTACCGCAATACATACCGGTGTAAATACCGGTACTTATAAAACATACGTTATACATACCGGCACCGGTATACATACCGGTACCGGTAAACATACCGCTATTTATACTGGTACCGGTATGTATACCGGTATTTATACGGGTACCGGTATGTATTGCGGTATTTATACCGGTATGTATTGCGGTATTAATACCGGTATGTATACCGGTATTTACACCGGTATGTATTGCGATAAGAATACCGGTATTTATAAAACATACCGGTAATACCGGTATTATAACTGGAAAGCATACCGGTATAAATAGAAAGAAAGAAAGAAAGAATGAAAGAAAATTATTTATTAAACACTACAATACACTAGTAAACGAAATAAAATAAAAGACTACTTAGTACCTAACACATACCTACGAAAAAACAAGTGAACAATACTAACACGATACATAGGTACCTTAACACAAGGACCTATCTACCTATTGGGTTGGTACCACGTAGCCCACTCAGCAATCCGACGAGCGCGTGTGTGTAGGTCTAATAGGTCCTGACTCAGCTTGTTGCTCAAACACAAAAACCTAGGGTAGGTGTTTTGTGAAAGAGCGCTGGTTTTCAGTCAGGACCAGGTAGGGTAGGAAATACTGGTATACATACCGGTGCCGGTATAAATACCGGTATACATATCGATACCGGTATAAATACCAGATTACATACCGGTACCGGTATAAATACCGTTATACATACCAGTACCGATATACATACCGGTATACAGACCGGTACCAGCATAAATAGCGGTATATATACTGGTACCGGTATTTATACCGGTATGTTATCCAGTAATAATACCGGTATTTATACCGGTATGTTTTATAAATGTTTTATAAATACCGGTACCGGTATGCATACTGGCATTTTTACTGGTACCGGTATGTATACCGGTATTTATGCCGGTACCGGTATGTATACCGGTATTTATACCGGTATGATTTTCAGTAATAATACCGGTATTTATACCGTTATTTATACCGGTATTTATACCGGTATGTTTTATAAATACCGGTATTATTATCGCAATACATACCGGTGTAAATACCGGTATACATACCGGCATTATTACTGCAATACATACCGGTATAAATACCGGTATATATACCGGTACCCGTATAAATACCGATATACATACCGGTACCAGTATAAATAGCGGTATGTATACCGGTACCGGTATGTATTCCGGTATTTATACCGGTACCGATATGTATACCGGTATTTGTACCGGTGCCGGTATGTATACCGGTATTCATACCATTATCGCAATACATACCCCCATAAATCAGTTCACATGGGATAAAAATCACCTTTAAACGTTTCCATAGAAACAACGCGTGCAAAGCCGCGGGCATAAACTAGTAGTAAATAAACGCAGCTCGCCGCCGCCGCCGCGCCGGCGTGGCCAGTGCGCGGTGTGGCCCCGTGCGTGCAACGCAGTGAGGGATGTGGATATTTCGACCACGGCGGCCAGACTCATCGACCAAGATGCGCAGGACATATTATAGTGCACAAGTGTGTGCGCAAACATAGGTGCACTCTCTATGCCCTCACTCTCATAATCCGATAGGACGGCAGACCGACACGGCCGGGGAGAGGTCAAGCGATAGACCAACGGCTTAAGCCGTCTAACACCGCCAACTTGCTAGAAAATACCTAATAATACAAATCTTGGCCCGACCCGGGATTTGAACACGGGACCTCATTTTCAGCGGTTGAACAAGCGACCACTAGACCAACGAGGCAGTCGGATAAAAGTAAATGTCGTGCCACAGAAATAATAGATACCTACATTTACTCTACGTTTATTCCAAAATGTTTAAAAATAAATGTCCATCCGTGCGAAGCCGGGTCGGGCCGCTAGTTATTAAATATAATTGCAACTTGGCTCAGCTAAGCAAACGGTTATACGAAATAAAACTTCGAAACGCACGAGTCACACGACTGTCCGGTCTCACTCGCTCGACTAGAACGGAACTGGCTCGATAGAATCTGCAGCTGAGCCGAGAGCTATTTATAGTTTTCTCATTTCGGTACTCTTATTTTAAAATTACGCTACTGCTAAAAATAAAGCTATCGCTATATTTCGGTATCGGAACATAACGGTACCGTTATATAAGGATATCGTAATATAAAGGTATGACGTCATACCGTTAACCTTTTCATACCGGTATTTTCCGGTTATTCAAGCCCTGGTTACGGGATCCAATAAAGCCCGCCTTCTGGCCGTTTCTAAATGAGAGTCGGGACTTTGTGTACCAGAGTTATATGAAGGAAATGCAATCATTTCCTTCATATAACACTGGTACACAACCAATTTCCTGACTCTCATTTAGAAACGGCCAGAAGGCGGGCACGATTCTTGGTTAATGGCTCTGCGTAGTACCCAATCTCCCGAATTTTACTTACATCGATGGGTACCTATCTGTAATACTTTTAATATTATCACATAAATAAATATGTAAAATGGTTCCATTTTATAGATTCTGACTGTACTCCTATAAGTTTACTCCACCTTATGTTATGGCTAAGTCAATGACAGAGTTTACACGCATTTTGTACTGCAATAGACATGTGATGGAAATATATGATTTATTGTTAATTTTATGAAATAAAGGGGATTTTTATTGGAAATAAGTTCAATTTTATTTTCTACTACCTAACATATGTATTTATTCTGCTCGAATATACCTACCTACACTAATATTATAACCGTGTCTGCCCACGGCTTTCGCAATCGTTTCTATGGAAACATTTGAAGGTGATTTTTATCCCATGGGAACTGATCTGTAGGATAAAAGTAGCCTTTGTTTTATTCCAGGCCTAACACTAGCTGTACCTACGCAATTTCAGCCCGATCCGTTCAGTAGATTTGGCGTGAAGCGTGAAGAAGTAGCAAACATCCAAACTTTTGCAATTATAATATTAGTGTGAAGTATACTTTCACAAATTTGTGCTCCTTATGTAAATGTTGTGCAAGCCTGTAATTATCACATATTCAAAACATTTAATTGTTTTTCTATAAAAATGTCTTATTATGTGTTATGTTGGTATTCATAGTACCTAGTAGGTAGGTATAATATCTGTGTCCTAGGTAACAAAAAATCAGGTTTCACAAACTTTCGGCTTTTTATTTGCCGAGCGAACGAAGTGAGCGAAGCGTCTCTGCAGCATTTGACAATCTCCGTGGCGCAGCGGGCGAAGCTCCGCCTGCGACGCAGGAGGTTGCGGGTTCGATTCCCGCCTCGGAACAAATTTGTGTACGATCTGCAGAAATTTGTTCCGTTGGTTTGGGTGTTTTCTATGTATAATAAAAAATATCTAGATATATGCTGTGTGAATTGTCCAGCATTATTTATTTATTTATCAAGTCCAGCAAAATTAGCGTTTCTGGCAGTACCTATGTCCGTAGGTACTCGTCTACCGTATTTGACAACCAATCGGTACGAAACTTGGTGTACAGATTCTACGATTTTATGGATTTTTTTTGTCGTCGGGTCTTTTGATTTAAGGCGTACTTCCTCCAAAAAAAAAGGTAAAAACCACCTACAACAGGAACCTAAATAGGTATCCCGTTTTATATAACTTTAGGTAACTTAATTGTTAGAAAAAGTTGGTGCTCGCGAGGTCTACTGTTCGTAGAACTAGGTACTATTATTAGTAGGATGAATATCGTGATTTGAGGATAGCTGTCATCCTAATAATGTAGATCTTGACAAGTACTATAATTTACCATTAGAAATCTGGCAGCATTTGTGCTGGATGTATTTCAATTCAGAAACCTTGAAAAGTAACGGAGAGATTGGGACGAGATGTCCACTTCACTTTTGGTTTAGGGTACAACTGATCCGAATCTAAAATCAAGAGAATTTAGATTCGGACCAGATGTACCCCAACACAAAAGTGAAGTGGACATCTCGTCCGCGGATCAGTTTGAGATTCGGACCAGATGTACCCTAACCCGAGTACCTAATGCTGTAGGTAGGTACCTACTGTTAAAGCGCGTGATTTTATTTATTTAAAGCAATACCACCATTGATATGAAATACCACTACAGATATTATAATAATATACTAGTACCTAGGATCTCCAAAACTACTGAACGGATAAAAATGAAATTAAGCGTACGTTTATAGCAAAGCCTAACTTAGATTATAGGTTGCTTATTATACCGAAAATACACGTGCGAAGCCGCGGGCAGAAGCTAATAGTTAAAGGATTGTATTGATCGGGCAGCGGTAATAATCTCCGGAAGGCGGTTGTAAACGGCTGGCCACATCATGGGAACCAGTTTCTTAGATTTTGTGAGCCGCCGCTGAACCTACCACTTGCAACCTTTGAGCGTGCCGGGTCGGGTACCTATACCTACCTATTGCCGTCGCCGATTCTTGCGTTCTCGTCCAGGAGGTGATGGGCATACACAGCTGCATTATAGATGACGAGGGTGGGTACAGACATTATCTTTGGCTTCTTGAAGAATTGGCGAGCCGAGGTACTCCAGGAAACTCAGTTTCTACGATAAATTTTCATTTCATTTCCATAAAACTATTTCAATTAATTTCATTACACTGAGTAAAAATTAATGGAGTCACCTGAATCCCCTAACTTAATACCATGGATATGCAACTATGGAGAGAAAATTGCTTATGGTGATGGTGTCACATAGATTTTATGGTACCTACCACCATAATTTGACTTGCTTTAGGGATAAATAAAACAATGAAGACCCTTTATTAATAATTTATTTTGGCTCAAATAATCATTGTGTACAGCAACTAAAGACGAATCACAAATGCAACACATAGTTGAGAGTACAACCGCAATGTCTTAAAACTGCCAACTTAAAAAAAAAAGCTACATGGTGTTGTTTTCCAAATAGATAATTGGATGGTTAAAATGTCTAATGAGACATTGTAGTAAGTCAAAGTTGATTGACAAAGCTGCAGATATTCCAATTATCTTTCAGAGAACATCCTATGCTTACAGTAATTACTCATGGGGGATGTCATCAGTATATTTCGAAGGATACTTCAGATACTCCTCCGGCACCCGGAGAGGATTGTAGTTCCGCTGGCACATGAGAGTGCGTAATGCTTGCAAACCCCCATCTTTAGTTGGAAGTGGGACGTTCACACTCCCATTCCCAGTAGCCATAAGCTGACATAAGTTCTTTATCTCATTTTGTGGAAAAATCTCTTTGCTCAGTGCTGCGGTTTCCGAGATACAGTAGCTAATTACTGCTGTTACGATGGGGTCATCAGGGAGTGGTTTCCCCTCCATAGCATCAGCGATGCAGTGATAGATTTTTCTGAAGTCTATGTTATCAATGTGAGCTGGATCAGGAAATTTCTCAAATTCGGCTATTATACGCATAGCCTTGGCGCAATCAGTTTGCAGATCCTTGTAGTCATTATTATCAGTCATGATTTCCGCCCACTCGGCCAGCGGTACCTGCGGTACGGACTCTCTTTGCCGTTTCAGCTGTCGCATTGAGCGTTTGTCGTCAGGCATTTTATCCAGTTTTGAGAAGTAGTCGATCAATTTCTTGATTTCATCTTCCGTTTTGGTGGGAACCCGCTTTTGCAGTAGGTCGTACCGAAATCCATAGCTTTTGATGGCTAGGTGCAGGTCGTACTTCTCGTCTTTGGACCAACCTTCGAGTTCAGGTGGTTTAGCGTCTTGATATTCCGCAGTCATCCGACTATCATCTACGGGTATTTGGGATGGTCCTTGTTGTGCCATTGGTTCTGAGTTGTAGGGGCCGGTTTTTGAGTCAGAAAACGCTATTGTAGGTATTCTCTTTATCTTTGTAAGAAATCTATGGAAATCTAATTCATTAGTTGAATTGAATCAGTAAAATTTCAACAACAAACTAAATCAATCTTTCAAACACTAATCAGTGTTGCCGGTAGTACTGAGCGTTTTTTTCTAAAACACTTTCTCAAAACGCTTATTAGCCATGAAACGAACGAACGCTTTTCTGTCCCATCAGAAAACTGTTCTCGTAAAAACGACTTTATAATCTACTAGTTAAGGATCGAAGTAGTTTTTATTTCACTTCTCGTTTTGCCATGAAACGAACGAACGCTTTTTTGTCAAAACTGTTCTCGAAAAAACGACTCTATAATCTATGAGCTATGGATCGAACTAGTTTTATTTCACGTTTCGTTTTGTCGCAGAGGCGGCTTACCTGAGTGAGTGAGATGAAGACAGTTCGTCAAAACTGTTCCAAGAAACTGTTTCATTGTCAAGGAAAGGAAGGAAATTATTATGTATGTCTAATGCACTAAGGTAGATAACTGTTTCATTGTCAAGGAAAGGAAGGAAATTATTATGTATGTCTAATGCACTAAGGTAGATAATTGTTCGTAAAATTTCGTAAGCGAGACAAACTGGTTTGCACCGTTGCCGCCATTTTGGTGGTCATAGGTCATTCAAAGATTTCGAAGACTAAAAATTAGGTAATTTGTAGGTACCCCTAGAACTAATATTTGTTTTAAATCATTTATATTATGTCAGGTAAACTACAATTAGCAAGTTACTCTGTTAAAAGCTTAGGTACTTATTCATCACAGTATTTAGTTATCAAGTCAAGTCAGTTGTAAAAACTGTTTTTTTTAACAGTTTCTTGGAACAGTTTTTTTTGTAAAAAAAACCGTTTCGTTTTGTTTTTCCCAAAAGACGTTTTAACCCAGCACTAGTTGCCGGCAGTCAAAATCAGTGTTGCCTTGCCAGGGCTAGTGGTGAGAAGTGTGAACCGGTTCTTAAAAAACCGGATAATCACCGGTTATGGTGAGTACCGGAGCCTAATCGGTGTTTCTCTGAACTACCGGTTATTTGATTGGTTAAAATTTCTAAACGAATTATTCAGTCGCAGAACATATTTTATGGATCACATTCATTGAAAACAATACAATACAATATATTTATTAATAACACTAAGTTATAAGTCAAGTTGGTAGGTACAATAATAGCTATTATTAAATTTAAGTATAATCAGTATATACATTTAAATTTTTTGTTTTAAAAATTAAAATTGTTATTAACATAATGGCAGTTTGTAGAACTCGTTAATCGAGTAGAACGAGTTTTCTATTAGCCATTTTCGTAGTCTCGATTTAAAGGCCGTCGTGGAAGTTGCATTCCCTTTGATTGTGTCCGGCAGCCTGTTATATACAGAGGGACCCATGACGTACACGGACCTCTCCGATTTGCACAATTTATGAGTCGGTGCGACCAACATATGGGCTAGCTTATTGCTGCGGAGAGCCCGGGTGGTGTTCACGCCTCTACGTTTAAAGACATCGATGTTTTTGTGGGTGAACATCGCCACCTGGTGGATAAGTTCGCAGGCGAGCGTCATAATACTCAATTCCTTAAAATATTCGCGGCACGACACGTCGTCTGGGACACCGACGATGGCGCGCACTGCGCGCTTCTGCATGACGAAGACTCTGTCTACGTCGGCCGCGCGCGCCCAAAGCTCCACGCCGTACGTGATGGTGCTGTGCACCGTCGCGTGGTAGCACGCCAGCACCACGCTGCGGGTGGCGGTCGCGGCGAGGCGGTGCAGTGCGAAGCATGAGCGGCCTAGTCTGGAGCAGAGTTCCTCTATATGATTTTCCCAAGTGAGACCACTGTCGATTTGGAAACCTAGAAGTTTTGTTGATTCTACCATCTGTAGGGTGGTGTTTCCAGCGGTCACTGCAAACAGTGGTCTGGGTGTGCCGTTCAGACGGAAAGTCATGTAGCAGGTCTTATCTTTGTTTAGCGCTAGGCCATTCGATCGGAACCATCGCTCGAGGCTCTGCACTACGTTGTTCAGCCTTACCTCCAGTTCGGGCGTGTTCGGCGCGGCCACAATGACGGCTACGTCATCGGCGTACATATAGGCCTGCGCCCCGTTGACGGTTTTAGGGAGGTCATTCAGCAGAAGGCTGAACAATGTGTTTGAGAGGCACGAGCCCTGTGGTACCCCTATGGTGTTCATCAACTCTACTGACTTCAATCGGCCATGATCGCCTACTACGGTCTGCGTGCGGTTGGACATGAAGGAGGTTAGCACGGACAGAGTCGGGCCCCTTATTCCGTAGAAGTTGAGTTTGTCGGAGATGAGGTGGTGGTCGGCGGTATCGAATGCGCGCGACAGGTCGCAGCATAGCAGCGCCACGCATTGACCGTCTTCACGCGCGCACAGCACGCGCCATATCACTTCCCTCACCAGGTCGGTGGTGCCACGCCCGGCTCTATACGCGTACTGTCTATCCGACATAATGTCTCGCTCACAGATAAAAGATAGCAATCTTTTATTAAGTCCGACCTCGAAGATTTTGCTGATGGCGGGAACAAGAGAAATCGGCCGGTAAGATTTTATTTCCGATTTTTTCCCTTTTCCTTTGTAAAGAGGGGATATTTTTACTCTTTTTAGGGGCTCGGGATATATTCCAGCACGAATGCAGACGTTAAACAGGTGCGCGATAACTATGGCGATCGATCTAGCGATAGTCTTGAGCAGGTTCGATGATATACCGTACAAGTCAGTACTGTTTTTTGATGCTATATATTTATTTACTATTAAAACTATTTCATCCGCCGAAAACAGCTCAAACCGTAGCGATGCATCGAATGCGGATGAGTCGGTACTGAGGGAGGCGTGTGCGCAGGCGATGTTAGCTGTCGGAGCTCCGCACTTGCTGGCTGCACTTGTGAACTCGAGGTTCAGCGCGTCTACTAGCTCTTTTTTGGTGCGAAAAGGGACGCCATCAGTGTTTCGCACGAGGTCGGTATAATCTACCCTTTCGCTGCTCCTCCGCCCAAGTTCAGTACTAATCACGTTCCACATGCATTTGGATGGAAACGGAAGATGTGTTACGTTCTCCCAGCGCTTACTCAACAATTGGCCTGAGTTACAACTACACGCAAACACATACGCTCACAGTTACATTTCCAGTCCTGTGCAATATAAAGAACAACAAAGATGGAAAGACATAGGTACCTATGACCGAATGGGACCGAGATAACAATATGAGTCGCTAGTGCAACCTTATTAAACTAAAAACAAATTCGGGATTCCTCAGTTTTACTATAGTAGAGTCAGATGTGCACAACGTAAAATAATGTGAAATGAATACAAATGATAGAAAGGTTCCACATAGAATTTAAAACTTTACACACATAAAACTGTAATCTGTATTCGAACCTAAAAAAGTTCGTTTTTTTGAATATTGTTCTCGACGTATATATTAAAACGGTAATAAGTTAAGTTGTTTCCAACAAAGGGTGGTGCGAGTTGTAGAATGAAAATATATCCTTTTACGATTTATCTACTCTCCCCAATTGGGAGAAGATTGATGGTGTGAGTCGAACATTGGCGGATACAGGGGGGGGGCATGGGAGCCATGACCCCCCCCAGAAGACCCAGGAATTCCATACTTTGGATTCATTATTACAATTCAATTCAGGTGTAAAAAAAATTGTAATTCGAACTGCGAGGCGCGTAGTGATCCACGGAATAAACCTACTTCTCTACTACCTTGTAATTTTCTGTAGAAAGGCTAAAATTTCTTTGGCAATAATTTCTGTAGCGGGATAGGCGCAGGTGAGTGCTAGAATACCTACCTAGGAAGCGAAATATTTTCAATAAGAGCGAAAGGACACATATCTAGCGCGAGCGCCCCGATATTCCTGAGGGGCTCAAACCAGATATTTTAATATTTTTTAGAAATTTCACCAGTTACTAGTACATAATTAATTTCGTTTATTCATAACTAGCTTCAGCCCACGGCTTCGCACGCTCGTTTCAGGTAGCCGTCCGGGATACCGTTTAGTTCCCAGCCAAATTTTATTAAGACCCGCTTAGCCGTTTAAGCGTGAAAGGTAACAGACAGGCTGACAGGCAGAGTTACTTTCGAATTTGTAATATTAGTATGGATACGTTCTTTTTTCCCATCAGTCGCTAGAAATGACGCAAAATTTTAGCGGCTTGCTATGCTACCCTCGCCATTGTTTTTGCTTTGGCTTTTTTTTCGTACTCAAATTTTTCCACCGCCGCTACAGTCTCAATAATTGTTGCGGCTCGCACCGCTCGTCAGCGGTTTTATATCGTATTTTCTTCTTATTCTATCACAAATTTCCCAACCGTCTCCAAAAGTCTTCAATATTTTCGAGGCTCGCTCCGCTCGCCGTTTTAATGTCATCCTTGCTTTCTTTTGTCTCACAAATTTTGCAATCGTCGTTAAAACAAATTTAAAATTTCGTGGCTCGCTCCGCTCGCCTATTTTATTGTATAGTCTTTTCTTTCACAAATGTTCCAATCGGTGCTAAAAAGTCTTTTAAATTTTCGAGGCTCGCTCCGTTCGCCGTTTTATGTCGTCTTTTCTTACTTTTCACTCATGAATTTCTAAAAAGTCGTACAAAAATCTTTAAAAATTTCGTGGGTCCTTGTGCTCGCCGATTTTATATAGACTTTTTTCTCGCTAATTTCCTAATCAACGCTAACTTCAAAATTTTCGAGGCTCGCTTCGCTCGCCTATTTTATATGTATATGTGTTTTCTTTCACAAATGTCCTAATAGGCGCTAAAAAATCTTTTAAATTTCCGAGGCTCGCTCCGCTCGCCATTTTTATGTCATCCTTGCTTTCTTTTCTCTCACAAATTACGCGATCGTCGCTAAAACAAATTTCAAAATTTCGAGGCTCGCTCCGCTCGCCTATCTTTTTATTTGGGCAACGAACTTATTTTAGTTGCGTCGCTAAAACATTTTTAGAACCTCAGAGAATGAATTTTTTTCGACAACGCCGCTCCGCCTCCCGCTTCGCCCGCGCGTGACATTGTAGTTTATTTTCTAAAAATGCTTATAAAAACCTTTTTTTTGTTTACTTGTGATTTTAACCCTTTCTCCGAACTTTGTCAAAATGGCCCCCCCAAAATGAAATCCTGGATCCGCCCCTGGAGTTGAAGAACGACTCGACTCGCAACAAGACTATTGCTATCTCTTTTGATACACTAATATTGCGTATATTTCTATCCTTGTCTACATAATGGCGAAAGAAGGCAGTAAAATAATCAGAAAATTAAAATTTTTGGTTTACTTAACGTGTTAGGTAGGTTTATACGATTTTTTTTCAAATCAAGTTAATTCATATTTTACAGTGTTGTTTTTTCTCCTTCTTTTATTGATTTAATGTATCTAGAATAACCAACCGGTGAATCACCGGAGAATCTCCGGTTATTCAATAAAATCTCCGCATAATCTCCGGAGGCTAAAATTGCCTCCGGCACACATCACTAGCCAGGGCCAGGGCCCTTGAGTCGTAAGTTACGTTTCGTTTCCTCAATCAAGCTTCTCACATCATTTCTCTGAGATGGCAAACCCTGCGCGCCGCTACCCCCCATTGCGTGGCACGGCTTCCGCCAGCATGCTGGCCGCCAGCGCGGAAATGGGATGTGGTGCATTATTTTGCTGATTTATTGATTATTATCTAGTAATACCAAAGATATACGGAACGTAGTCATAGGATCTTTGACACATCTTTGAGATCTTTTTGAGTAGCATACGTCCGAGAAACAACGATCACGTGGTTTTTCCCAAGCCTACGACATATCCGCCACGGTGGTTCTCAAATTTTTTATTTTGGGGAAATTTGAGAATTAGGTTTTATTAACATTTTATTATAGGTAATGTTATTATTATTAGACACGCAGGGTTTTGAGGTTCAAAATCTGGCACTGTCTGGTACGGGCAAGCTTCGTGCTTACCGTCAGGCACATGTCTCGCTCGTCCTGTTACTCAATATCCTATTTAAATATCTAGCTAATACTATGAAAGGTTCCTACTTATTCAAACTCGCACACCTACATCTACAATGTGTATTTTCGAACCTTGATCAAACGAAATGTGCGGATACACGACATAAATTTATCGATAATTAATATCGGATAAAAAAAAATTATGTGTTGGCATTAAAAAAAAAGCCGATTGAATAAATTTTTTTATGAAAACTACTTCATCTGGTTTTTTCTTCATTTCTGTTTAAGTAAACGGTGTATTTTATCCAAAGTAGTATCATTTGAAAGCTAGATAGTTTATCTAGCTAAGAAAATATATAATACTTTGAATAAAATACACCGTTAACTCAAACAGAAATGAAGAAAAAACCAGATGAAGTAGTTTTCATTAAAAAAATTATTAAATCGGCTTTTTTTTTTAAATAGCCAACATATTTTTTTTTAATCCTATATTTATCGATAAATTTATGTCGTGCACATTTCGTTTGATCAAGGTTCAAAAATACACATTGTATACTTCTTGAAAGCTAATGGAGGATCAACTGTGTTACTGAAATAAAACATGGCATGATATTAACATGGGCTAGGTATATTCCTTTTACAACTTAAAACAATTTATCCATAAAATCAACATAACTTTTCTACAACGGCGTCCATGACAGATAGAATGTTGCACTCTTCAAATATTTTACCATCTAAACACAATTATTTCCAACTCTAAACCTATTTTTTTTTGGGAGGCTTACATTCGGCCATTCGACATAACACGCGTCTCGCGTGGCTCCAAGATTAGGTTAAATTTAAACATTATAAGTATGTCAAAATTACAGCGGAATTAAATTGGCAATTACAATTTAAGTAAGTTATACTTTCTGCTTTATCATAAGAATAAAATTTCTTTACTGTTTCAACTGTAACATATAAATTACTAATCAGTTTGTCCGTTCAGACATACAATAATTATTGTTAGAATTATTAAAATAATCAATTTTTTTTTCTTGATTTTTGAACAATTAATATTAATAAGCATAGATTATGAATAACTTTCAATTGATTACTTTTAAATAAAATAGATGGTTTTTTTTTTTTAAATAACAATATATACAATAATAGGTAACTATTGACCATACTTTTATAATAACTCCGTTTAAGTTATACACTAAGTCAATAAACACATTTTTGTTTTTACCCCGCAATTGTTATAAAATCTATTTTATGATTAGAAAAAAACATTATAACCACCACTAGCTATTCTGAAAACGTTAGTTCCATACATATAAAGCTTAAGTGCGTAGTATCAGTTGACTACATTTAGTGGCGGGAGCAATCCAGATAACTTAAACTGCCTGGCTTGTCAGAATTATACAATTATTGGTAGATTACAGTATACTTAATTTTATGTGTGAATATCATTGATACTTGTCTACCACAAAAAAAAACAGATTTATTTATAATCTTGCTATAGATAAGCGTTTCCATTATCATTACAATATCTCTTTTTTTTAACATTGTCGTATCGCTTTCATTTCATTTTAGTATCACTATCATTATGTTATCATTTTAGTATAAATTATCATGATTCACAAAGATAATTCAAACAATGATTCTAGAGGCAAATGAAGATTTAGGGTACATCATAACATAAACATTACCTAATATCCATAAATGATAACTACATAATTTTTCAACTTTACATTAATTTGTAATAAGCGTACAAGTTATAACAAAGACTGTTTTCGCTCGGCCATACTGCCAATAATATACGCGACCTCGCGTTCGATATCTAAATATTTGCATGTGAGTAGGTAAATATCGCAAGCAAAATGCTTAATATTACATAACAAATTTTAAAAGTTTAAATTATAAGATTCAAACATAATTTCATAAGCCTTGATAAATCACAATAATATAAAAATGACTAATATTTAATTAGCAATTTATTACATAATAGTCTTATTAACTATTATACTATGTAGTGATACAACTTACACCGTTGCAATCCAACGGATCACTTTATCTGTTGCGTCCAACAGAAACTATTTATCACTGTCGCGTCCAACAGTTCATTTAAATTATAATTAACACCTTACATTTAAATTACAAATAACAACTTACACCGTTGCAATTCAACGGATCACTCTATCTGTTGCGTCCAACAGAACCTATATACCACTGTCGCGTCCAACAGATCATTTAAATTATAGCACCTTACATTTAAATTAAAATTAACAAATTACACCGTTGCAATCCAACGGATCACTCTCTCTGTTGCGTCCAACAGAACCTATATACCACTGTCGCGTCCAACAGATCATTTCGGTCACTATTATACTGTTAAAAATAATTATAATATAGTCTCTCTATGTACTCATTGGTACTCACTTTAGGAGATATATATCTCTCGCTCTCTTTCTCTCTCTCTCTCTGTTGCGTCCAACAGAAACTATAGATGACTGTTGCGTCCAACAGATCATTTCGGTCACTATTATGTTGTTATACAAATAATTATAACACAATCTCTCATTTATCTGTGTACTCATCGGTACTCGCTTTTTTTCTTTTTAATCGCTTATATTTTTCACTATGTATTTGTTTTATTTATTTCACTATATTTGCTTTTTTTTTCACTTTACACTTTTACACTTTTTCACTTTTTTTTTTTTTTTGGAATGTATCTGCGATTCAATGTCCTCTTCACTTTGATTTCTCACTTTTAAGGAAATAATTTCACAATTATCGCTTTCGTTGATCACTGTCTTTGGATTTTTTTTTAAGTTTTTTTTTTTTCACATTACTTAATTATTGGCTTTTCTTGATCACCCTTATATTACTTGAATATAATATTATCTCTTAAAATTATTTTGCTTATTCTCTAAACACACATAATTTATTCGTATCATATGCTCCGCTTTCAATATTTACATTTATGAAAATAAGAATCATAATAATAGTCATGATGCTTTAATATCATTCACGTTCAATATTCACACAACAACTTTACCGAAACATTAGAAAGCTTAAATCAACAAATTATCAAGTTATTTATGTATGTAATAATCGATGAGAGTAATATTCTCTGATACTATTAATTCACCATGACTATTAATTTTTTGTTTTAATACATTTTCTAATAATTTCATTTAACAAACGGTATCACACAATTTCGAAAAATTCGTTTATTATAATTATGTTATTTTTCTCTTATGCCATTGTACAAAATCAAAATCAAAAACTCTTTATTTCCATAAATACAATAAATGTACACTTAGAAAAGGTCAAATTATAAAACTAAACACTGACACGGAAATAAAGTGATATTTTTGATTTCTGTCACTTCGGTATGTAGACTAAAGTAATGAAGCGACGAGGAAACCTTTAGCCTGTTAGTTGTTATCTTTCGAGTTGGAGCAAAACCCGTCCCAAGCTTTTTTTTTTTATCTTCTAGATAATCAGACATTTTATTTTAAAGGTTTTGACAATTTGTTTAAATTTATTTACTGATAATTTTTGCAATTCACTAAGAGTTTTGTAGAAGAAGTGTATACATTGCCCTTTAAAATATACATTAATTTTGTGTAGCCTAGTTGTGGGCACAGCGAGTTTATGTTTATTTCTGGTATTAAAGTTATATTTATCACTATTTTTAGGGAACCGATTTACATACTGATAATACCGATGTACATGTGTACTAAATTTACTTGACATCAATGTATGGATCTCATTACTGAAATATAATTTTTCGCTTTAATAACTTACTTTAAATAAAAAATATTGAATATAGGTACTTCATTTTAAAATATATATATATATATATCATTCTACTACTTTTCTTTTTAATAACTTTTTTTTTTTGTAAATAGTTATTCGTTTATTCAATATTATTATTGTCTATCAATCTCTTACTTGACAACACTTTTAATTTGATGTAAGTATGTTATTTGTGGGTAGTGACAGAAAGTACGTTTCTACAAGAAAAATTACTGTAATCATATAAATTATTCAACACCACGTTTTTTTTTGTACCTGAATAATAAATTAGTTAATTTTAATTTCAAGTCTATAGTCTGCTATAAACAAATACATCGATTTCCTTCTCAGTAATACCCTTGAACCACTTTAAAACGTAGAGTTTTATTTTCGCATTTAATAGGTTAAGTGATAATACTTCAAAAACTTACTACTAAAACCATCTCTATTGTCATTTATTTTACTGTTTATCTGTATTATAACTGAAATAAATTTCACAATCATGTCAACATTATTATCTCTCCTTTTATTTGTTATCTTTTAATGTTTATATCGCCAATACATTTTCATTTTCAAGTACGTCTCATATTATGAAGTTTATCTAAAAATAATATTCTGCGTATTATTTGACAATTGTAAATTCAAACAATCTGCATTCTAAGCTTTTCGTATAAAAATACTGACTAACTGAAGATTAGTTAATTTTTTTTTTTATTGGGTTATGTATTAAAATATTATTAATTGTTCATACTCGTTAATCAGATTCAGATTCCCTTAATATGTACCTGTGTACGGTACCTATTCATTTCTCTGACTTTTACACAACAGATGTTCTCTAGTACGACAAATTTTTTACAATATTCTTAATATAATATGTCACATTCTCTATTTAATGTTTCTTTGTTTTAGAAATCCAAATTTATTCATTTCTCGCGTGGCGTTCCTGACCACAACACAGTTTTATTCTTTAAACGGTCGGTAATCTTTGTAATAACTTTATAGCGTTTATTTACGTTGTATTTTAAAGCAGTATCTCGTTTTTACTAGTCGCCATTTTTATTCATCTAATCCTAAATATTATTCATATCAAAATAGACACAATCAATATTTTCGTAAGCAACATATCGTTGTATAAAAATGTAAGTATAGTATACTTCTTGCTCTATTCATTGCGTTTTTAAATTATCTTAATTTTGTGGAAATAGTACTTAGTTTATTATTATTATTATTTATAGTTTCAATCGTGCCTTCGTTTATTGTGGGTAGATAACTTAAAATTTATCGATTTAATTTTATCTCTTTAAATAATTCGATTTGTTACGTTATGCTTATTTAGGTCCAAGTAAGGTTTGTTTGCTTCACACTAATAGTCTGATTTATTTTACTAAGGCCTTTTTTTTATGGCATCTTATGGAATCTTGTCTTGTTCTTTAAAGATAAACTTTAGTTTATTGAATCCATTTTTTTAAAATAATTTCGTGCACTTAACACAACAAGCGGTATACGTAATTTAAAGTAAAACTTTGTTATTTCGTTTTCAAATTAGTATTTCATATGAGCCATGTCAATCTGAAATAAGTGGTTTATTTCTTTCTCCTTAAATGATTGTTATTTATTTTGTTATGTTAACAATAACAAAAAGCACTTACACACAATAACAAAAAGGAATCCTGTTTATTTAACTGTGCAAATAACTCGTCCGTTTTGTCTAGAAACGTTTTTTATCATTATTATTATTACTCTCTTTGTAGGTATGATTCTCTTCTCTCTATAGCTTTTGCTTAAGCGACTCATCATTTTTTTTTTGTGCTCTTTAATTCACATGACTTGTGTATATTTTGTTGGTAATTCTAAATAAATAAATAACGTCAGTGAGTAAAATACTCGATTTTCGCAGTTGAATAATTATTCAAACAACAATGACCTGCTTATGACACATTAGTTCATCCACTAACTAAATATCAATATACCAGCGAACCGGTAGCAAACATACTTTTTTTTTTTTTTATTTATTTATTCAACTATAATCTACAACATTGCAACTGAATTTAAGTAGGTACCCATCAACCCTCAGGAGATACTTTTCTTATTCACAAAATTAATATCACAAGTGTCTGTGAGACTATGGGTAGGTAGTTAAGGGTTAAATATCAGTGGTGTCTGTAAGACGATGGATACGCATTTCAGGGTTAACCCCGAGAAAAGGCATAATCCGGTCATTATTTTCCACGAAGTCGATGAAATGTCATCATGTGAAATGTCATCTATATCACATGCCTACCAATTAGCAATGTCACTATTTTCCATTTTATATAAAATTTTATTCAGGTAATTACTTATTCTTGTCTCCCAACCCTGTCGGGTTAGTATTGAACATCTAAGACAATTTATTAAACTGATAGTTGACATAATTGTATTCCTGATAGGTACGACAACAATGCATCATTTCGAGTTAATGAAATAAGTATTTAGATTATCATCATCGTTCAACCCAGTTATTATATAGGAAGTTATTTCATTCACTACTAATAAGTATATTTTCAAGCCAAAGTGAAGCTAGTAGTAACTAAGTTACTTCCAAAACTGATATCACTATTTTCAAATACTGAGAACAAGAAAATAGATATTTTGCTCACCCGACATTTCTCAGTCTATGCAAAATTATTATTATTATGTGTACTACACTTGGATGGTGCTTAATATTGTTTTCTTATTATTTGTGCCTGAATAAGGGTTATAAATTCTATTCATAATCATTAGATCAAATATTCAATAAAGTTTGGTCGCTCATCATAGCAATTGGTACCTATAGATACTTTCTGAAAATACTGTGTGATTAACATTGAAATAATTAATATGTCTAAAGACTTGTATAAGAATCCAAAGTTAGTTGTTAGTTAGTTCAATTCACTTCAAGCAAATGTTTATGCAAAATGTAATGCATAACAAGTAAGAAACAAATTCTCACAACGGGAAGATTTTTGAATTTTCATCTTTATTTTGTTTTTATGTGTTGTAGATTTCAAGGAATTTACCAGATAAATAAGTACCTACCATCACTATTCAGAATGTTAGTGCAAAATTTCTATCACAAATTGTGAACAAATCAAATAATTCCATGATATTAACCAAATTAACTTTGATTACACAATTTCTGTGTTTTTGTGTTTAAAATTCATGTGTTTAGTTATCTCAATCATCTCTATTAATTTAATGTGGCATTGTAAAGGTATTGGTACAAACCCAATCATATATTTTCTCTTGTAGCAAGATTGCTCGATGAACATGGGAGTAAACTTGTAATGCATTTTGTTGGTCACTGTAATTACTGTAAAGGGTTTGTAGCTTGTATTGGTAGCTTGTATTTTACTAGTTCAGATCAATTCACAACATCATTTTTAACAAACCATCAAGAAAAGAATAGAAAAAGTAACTTTATCATATTGGAGGTTACAAGTACGCTATCATTTATATATGATTAATATGATTATGGATGACTTTGAACTCTTATTGAAAGTCTTTACTATTTACCATTGAATTCGAATGGTTTTCAATCAACACAATCTAATATTTCGCTTGCCAAAGTTTGGCGGATAGGTAATAATTGCAACTTGTACCTAAATATGTAAAATCAATGGTTCAAATCAAAGAGAATATACCCACACCGGTTCAAATATGCGTTTGGTTTTGTCGTCAGCCGATTTGTATAGGAAATCATTGCATATGTCATCGAAACTTGAGTTTTTTCATAGGAATAGGTTTCACTGAACTTTTCGGAAGGTCACATTCACATTACTGTAGGCGTGTCTTTCCCTCTTCGGACTGAAAGCTAATGGAGGATCAACTGTGTTACTGAAATAAAACATGGCATGATATTAACATGGGCTAGGTATATTCCTTTTACAACTTAAAACAATTTATCCATAAAATCAACATAACTTTTCTACAACGGCGTCCATGACAGATAGAATGTTGCACTCTTCAAATATTTTACCATCTAAACACAATTATTTCCAACTCTAAACCTATTTTTTTTGGGAGGCTTACATTCTGTACTTACTAATACTAATTACTAATAATATTATAAGCAGGAAAAATTTGGATTTTTGTATGTTTGTAACGAATAAACTGAAAAACTACTGGATCGATTTCAAAAATTCTTTTACCATTAGAATGCTACATTATTCCTGAGTAACAGAGGCTATATTTATTACTTGAAAAAATTAGGGATCCCTACTTAAACTTCAATAATGTAACAAAAGGTTAGCCATAAATTGTCTATCATCGCATGCGGTGCGGAACTATTGATGATAGAACAAAAAAATGTTCCACAATATTAAAGAACATATTATCAATATCCACAAAAAAAATTGCAATACTTTAAATAAATAAATAAATAAATTAAATTTTGATAGAAAACCCGACCGAAATCTGACCATGTTACTTTGTATTAATCCCCAAAAAAATCATTCCGTATGTAAAACTGTTTCAATACCTGTAGATTACTTTTTTGATTATTCAAATCGGATCTTCCATTTAAAAGATAATAACTAATTTTTTTTTTTTTATCTAACCTATTTTGTCCCACTGCTGAGCAAAGGTCTCCCCCAAACTCTTCCAGGAATCGAATAATAACTAATTAAAAAATGTAAATTCAAACAAAATACTAAAATAAAATAAACGCTGCCGCGACACGCCCCGCCGCCGCCGCGCGCCGCCGCGCCGTGGCCCCGCGGAGCGCAGCATAACACAGTGAGGGCGGTGAATAAAAATAATAACATAATGTCCTCCTTGGCTAATTTCGACCACGGGGCGGCCAGTGCCATCGGTGACAGGCCAGATGCGCAGGACATATTATAACGCACAAGTGTGTGCGCAAACACAGGTACACTCTCTATTCCCTCACTCTCAAAACCGGATAGGACAGCAGGCCGACACGACCGGGGAGAGGTCCGCCTAACGTAAGCCGTCTAACACCGCTAACTTCCTGACTCCGGGCTGCTACTGTGAATATTTCTTGCTAGAAAAGACCTAATAACACAAATCTTGGCCCGACCCGGGATTTGAACCCGGGACTTCATTATCAGCGGTTGAACACGCAACCGCTACAGCAACGAGGCAGTCGGATAAAAGTATAAAATGTCCTGCCACAGAAATATTACATAGGATTTATCTTGGTTTTAGGTCGACAATACCGAAGCCATTCTTCAGCCACAGATTCTTTTTTCGGGAATGAAAAGAAACTTATCTACCACCTCTCACACTTACAGTAACGGATAGAGCAACCACCCATTTTATTTGAAAGATTTATCACCAACAACGCGAGTGACTAACTCCGCCGCCGCCGCCGCCGCGCCGCGCCGCCGAAATGAAAGTTTGGTAGTCACCAGCCAAATGGACGTAAGCGAGACAGGAATAAAATGCCACCTGACGTACTGATTGCGTACTGAGTAGAGTACTCAACCTACTACCTTAAGTTTTGTATTTTTAATTTATTATTATTATATAATTTTTTGTCTGAAATAAAGAATTATTATTATAAAGGTTCCTTTTTCCATTCGAGATACGGAACCCTAAAAAGAGTGATTTAGCGCCATGTTTTGGTAAATTAAAGAAGTTCAGTCGTCAGCTGGGGGAAGTTGTAGGCTTTGCTAAGAGATGGCGGTAGAGCCGCTTTTCTGAAGAAAAAAAAAATGGTAGTACCTACCTACGGTTCTAAGTGATCTCCGAAATCCGAATATTATGAGTGAACTTCGATAATTTAGCAAGCTACGTGTTTAATAAATATATTATAATAATCATATACTTACCTACCGAAATTTCAGTGATAAATGAACAAAATATGGTGAAAATTACATTACGAAAATGAAAAGGTAGCTTTGTAGACACCGTGCAAATTGACAGTGGTTGTGGAAAAACTACTGTCAAATTCAATGTTTCGTTCGTACATTTTGCGAATTAGAATAGAGGTGCCCGTCACAAATGCCGCCAGTTCAAGCTTCGTGCCGTAGCTTAGAGTTTTGGTGAATCAGAATACCAATTTGACGAAACGATGCATGCACTGTCGTTTCGTAGAATTGTATAGACGCCCTTATCTTCTCTAAAGTTGAAGGCTTTAAATTAGGTGCAATTAGGTTCACCCCACCTCAGGCACAGTTGGATCGGCCGGGGCGGCGCGGCGCGCGGCGTGTTTGTGTTTCGCGTGCTCGCTACGACGTATGTACCTACTTTTGTGTGATTTATTGACTAAAAGACTATGCCATCGTGTTCGTTCACTAGGTGTTAAAATAGCTCCAGCAAAAAAAAAAAAATAAAGCCCAGTTAGTGCGCTTGTACACGCTAAGAAAACGCCGGGCCTACCCAAGAATTCGTGTCGTAACTATAATAATAAATAATAAGGAAAATAACTGTGTAGGGTTGTTATTACTTGCGCGCCCTACGCCCGACTGACGACTGCACGAAAAAAATCTTGTCGTGTACACGTTTCGATTGGTCTTGTCTGCGGAAGACACGAAAAGTTTTCGTGTGTGGAACAGACAAAATTCTTGTCGTCTACACGAAGAATTTGTCTTGTCTGCCGCAGGAACGGCAAATTTTCTTAGCGTGTACAAGCGCCCTTAGGCATCACTTTTCTCTCATTTTTTATAAGATCTAGATATCTATCAAAAATAGATATAATTAGTATGTCATAGTCAAATCCTAAATAATCTAACCCATTGTTTTTCCAACACGCTTTTAATTCAAAGACGAAAGAACATTTTTTTAGTTTTTTAAAACAACCATTTTTGAGTTCCACTTGTAAATGGGTTTTTAAAATAAAACAGTGCCTGTATAATATGAAAACATATGTAATATAGGTATTTCGTGATAGATACTATCATAGGTACACATTTGACAACAAAGCTACAACTAGCAGACGAAATACATTAAATAACCTGCGCACTTCAAGAAAGGGAATGACAATGACGTCATCTCCGATCCTATCTTGCTCACTTCGTATCCGATCTGCTGTGACATTGTTGAAATTTGAAAGCAATTTCAATGGCCTTCGCCATACAATTGCAAATTACGGAGGTCATTCAAATGTCAACAAAGGTGGGTGGATTTTGCATAATCGCACAGCTGAGCGGGTCAGTATTAGAAGACGTCATTCTCAATCCCGTTATTTAGGTACGCGAGTTATTATACAACCGACTTTTGAAAAGATAGCTGCCGATTTTACAGACGCTTCGCTGACAGCTACTTAAATAATTAAGGGTCGAAATCACCAAACGCTTCAACCGTGTTCTTTTAACTTGTTGAATCGACAGAAGATAGCGGAGTTTAAGCATTTCAGGCGCATACCCGACCCAAATCAGCGCCACCACCTATTTATGGCCACGATGGTGAGCAAAAAGAGCGACTCCGCATCTCTGCCTAAACTATAAAAAATAAAACTTTCACAGAGGTATTAAAAATAAGCTTATGATAGGTATCACAAACTGCAAAATCGATTTTTGAGAATTCCTTCGTTTAACATAAGATAAAATAGGTGGTGGCGCTGATTTGGTCGGTTAACTTATAGGTACAATATAACTCTCTATCTTCTATCGGGGAACGAGGACCTATGATGCTGGCAGGACTATATATCTTAAGTGGAGTTGAGCACGTCACTTGGCCAGACGCGGTGATGGAGTAAAACTTCTTTTCGAAGAGACCGAAGAAAACCGAGTTGTCCTCTTGCCAGATTGGTTGAGGACATTGCCAAGGTTGCCGGACATGCGTGTATGCGGGAAGCACAGGATAGAAGAGGTTGTCAAAAGCAAAAGGAGGGCTATACCCAGCAGTGGGTAAGTGGGTAGAATGATGATAATGATTTCTATTGTAAAGAATTCCAACTCGTATGGTTCAGTAAATAGAGTATTTTGTGTAAAAAGTGCTAACATTATGCTTAAAATGATATGCAAGGCGTATTTTTTGGAATGCATGGTTTAATTCAAAGGGGATCCCTACCCTTGGACTTGTAGCTAATTCAAATCGTCTGGTGAAATCGGCCTCTAAGAAGCAAAGATGGCGTATGTGCAGATTATTCTATGATCAACATGATTATTGCCAATTAGATAAATTACCCTTGCGTTAAAATCAGAGTCTCAAGGCGGAATCCTAACATTTCGCCGTTAAGGAGGAACGTGACGCTAGTCCAAAACTATCTGGATTTTTGTGATTTCTGCTGTCTAACAAAGTTATTTAGCTAACAGTTGTTTTAAATTTATTCACAAAGAAAATTACAATCAAATAATATAAATAAATTAGAACTAGTATTGACAAATGAAACAATTTAACTAAGTGCAGACTGTTGCAAACAATGTACAGGTAGCTCAACTGATCCATATCAATACCAGTCGTCGCGTCCCCAAGACCGTGCCTGCATTGCCCCGCTGTATGGCAATGCTGATGCGCTGCGCCAAATACTGATCAGCTCTCGGGTCATGCGTCGCTTCGACCAGACGCTCAGATAATTTTTAAAAACTTGGAGAGCCTCGGTACCCCGCGGACCTAATGTTAGGATGCCGACTTAACTCTTTCTATGATAAATTTTGTAACAATACAATATTTATAAACTTTTCAACAATGTGTATAGGTGATCTGATATAAAATTTAGTTTGTTAGTTATGTTACAGTCTAGACCCGAAATCAGTCAAATCTTGTTATGATGTCAAAACTGGTTTTGATTGATTTAGAATTTTACTGTATGTTATAATATTATTTATCCTTTTACATAGTGCATACAATCTACAATACTGTAAATTCTAATGGAGGACATAATTTTAGAGGGAAGCTAAAGGCAACTCTTTATAATTTGGCTAAAGCCTGCAGGAAAAATCAGGTATATTTGTGAGTGTATCATTCTTACTATTTTAAATATTTTACTTGCATGTGTGTTCGCTAAGTAAACATATTATTTTGTAACCGTGTCCTCGAAATTTAAGGAATTTCGCCGCCGAGGTGTCATCTACTCTAAGGCGCGTATTTTAGTAATATAATAACCCATCATAAATCATTAAGTACTGTTTCTACAATATATTTTGTCATTATTGCTGCTACTAGAAACTACTAGTAGGTATATTTTCGCTGTGGGCTACACTACATTGATAATATCGCTCAGTAAAGTATACTAGTAATAGTAAAGTATTAACACAGATGTATAATAAGTTTAATGTAGGCGTTAGTAATTCCGCAATGATAAATGAATAAGTTATGTTTTTGTATGGTGTAAGCGTTACTCAAACGTACCTAGATGGATGACTGAGCCACCTTTCATAATACGGGCCTTAGGAAAGCAGAAACCCACCACACGACATAATTTTTGGGCCTATTATTACCACACATTACGAATATAAATACAAAATAACCAGGGAGCGGCGAAAATATGAGTGATACACTCACGAATAGTAGCTGAATCGATCAGCTACACTTAGCTTTGAATAGCAAATAAGTATAAAAACATGAAATATTTACAATATTAATATTAACTTCACGATATAATATAAAAATGCGACAAACGAAACATAACATGAAAACGATGGAAATAATTAAATTAAGAATATCACATAATCGGTAGAAATAAAAGTAATAAAGTGTCATAGACACAAAGGCAAACTTAAATGCATAAAGAACTTAAAACTAAGTTAAGATCACATTTTAAGTAATTGGAATAAGTATTCGAGTAGTTCACGGCACGTAGCTGTTTTTTTGTAAATAATCTGAAATAATTCTTGGTCTCCTGATCACTACGCAGTACGCTGCGGTATGCGCTATCAAAGATTTGAATCGTTAGATAGGCCCTTTCCGTAGTGAGACCGCGCCGTGTTGTTGTCAAGATATGAGATAGCTAGCTCATTTGGAATCAGTGTAATGTGTTTTTGTGCTATTTTTTTTCACAAAACTTCACGAAGTTATTACAATTTATTGTGCAATCATATTGCACGCAATATGATTGCACAATAAATTGTAATAATAACGGTTAGGTGCGTGCGTTGGCATTTATTTAACGCAGGCATTCAAAGACACTGCCACAGTTTTTAGTGTCAGGGCGATTTAAATCTTTGTGCGCTATGCGCTGGACACATTAACTGTATGAAAAACGTCTAGTCTTTTGAAATTTTGTTTCGTTGAAATCTGGGTCAGTGGTAAGGGCCAGTATATAATGTCCTGCTAGCCGAATTTTGACCACGGCGGCCAGTCTAATCGGAGACTAACCAGATGCAGGACATATTATAGTGCACAAGTGTGTGCGCAAGCACTCTCTATTTCCTCACTCTCATAATCCGATGGGACGACAGATCGTCACGACGACCGGGGAGAGGTCGCAGGACCAACGGCTTAACGTGCTTTCCGAGGCACGGGGGTGTAACACCGTAAACTTTCTGACTCCGGGCTGCTACTGTGAATTTTCCTTGCTAGAAAAACCCCAATAACAACTATTGGCCCGACCCGGGATTCGAACACGTGACCTCATAATCAGCTGTTGAACAAGCTGACCAAAGAGACAAGCGAGGCAGACGAGTCAGGTGCAGTACGCATCGTACTGCGTGGTGATGAAGAGACCAAAACATTAAGGCCATCGGCCGCGCGCGAAATACACTTTTTTTAGCATGGGTTCTTAGAAGGTCTTAAAACCGTCGCAAAACTATCTACTAGGTAAATAGATTATTTGTTGATCGCAGATAATACAGAACCTGAAAAGTATTTAATTTTCCACGCGTCCGGTGAGAATCCACAGAAAAATAAGTGAGGTAGCGAACCCAAAAAATCTATATTTCTGTGAGTTAACCCATAATTACACTACGTCGCTGCATTATAAAATCTCTTCGGATGCAGCGACTCGTGTAATTATGGTCAAACTTCACTTAAGGTAAGTTTGTTTATCGTTCAAATAAAACAGAAAGACAGAAAGTAAATAAAATTAAGAACACTTGTACTAATCGGCTTGTAAATATAAATACATATAATTAACAATAACTTATCTTAAAAAGTGCAATCAAAAGTGCACGACGCACAAAATGTGCAATAATATAACGTTAGGTATTCGAGTCATTACCCAACCGCGCAAGGAGGGTTATTTTTCAAATCTTTAGTTTTAAAGGATTTACAACTAAAGCGATTTATTTAGGTTTTTAGGTTTTGATTTGTAAACTAAGGAGCCACCTCCATAGGCGAGTGTTTTTCTTCTATTCAGCTTCTGTCTTGTCAGTATTAAGAAATGTTTATTGATTCTGTTTTTATTTTGGTCATCGATTTCAGGAATGATATTAAATTTGATACAATGTAATACAATTGATTTGATTTGATTGATATTATTAGGTTCGTAGTTAACCCCCTTACATTCATAATGAAAGGGAGATATTGGTTTAAGAATAATTGTTTTAAAAAACCGTCTTCCAACTCCTTAATATTTACACTGTTTTTTAGTTTTGCGGGACAAATACTTATCTCTTGTTATGGGATTTTTTTTTGTCCACCATCACCCGAAAGTCTTCCGTCTTCCGGACGTAGGCCTCGCCGCAACGGCCGGTCCTACGCTGCCCGCATAACGTTTCCGGCGACCCGTCATCGGTTCACCTCATCAGGTCTGCCGATACGAGGTCTATCGGCCATCTTGATTATCACCGGATCATTCTCAATCTCATCATACAATAGAGCAATAATTTTCAAAATCCGTTCATAATTTATGAAGAAATCTCCGAATATATATAAAAAGCAGTACCTTTTTAAAAAAATTCAAAACTTACGCGATCTAAACACATTATTATTAGTATTATTTAACGGGTATTTATCGCGTTTATTTACCTATTTTTTCCCGACGTAAGATGAAACTTATACTCGCCTATTGGAGGTGAAACCTTAACACTGGGTCATCGCCCAAACCTTTCGGCTGAGTTACCTTAGAACAGCAAATTACTTATAAATACAACAATGACAAATACTTACATTATATAATAGTTTTTCTTAATTTAGCCACTTTATAATCACTATCTTAAACATGATTCTTTCTTGGTGTGGGTATCATACATAATTTATATGATTTTTGATATTCATGACAAAGTTCATTTAGGTATGAACACATGACAAAGGTGATTTAGGTCTGGTTATAAAGTAAAAGGCCATGTAATCGATGTACGCACCCGAATGGTTGTGATTCTGGACCCAGGGGAATTAACTTTTTTCTACAATTCTTTGATAATCTATAGACTTATTTCTTCATCATCATTAGCCTGATACTTTTGTAATAGGTAAGTATTTATGCATTATCCGCTTGCGACAGAAAGTCTCACGCGACCCGCGCGCCGTTGAGACAAGTCGTGGCGACCTTTTTTTTTTTTGCAGCGCACGCGCCGCTTGTCCTCAGGCACTTGAGACACTTGTTATGACTCAACTACTTGGAATCGTACCCTTCTTGTATCTATAAACTTTGTTTTTAGATTTTTTTTACTTATTTTCTTCTATTACTTATTTTATTATTTTTTTCCTTGTCAGCTCATTATATTTTCTATCAAATGTTTTTAATCATACCTATGTACTGTGTGTTGCAGAAGCAAATAAATTATTTATCTATCATCTCATTCACTCCCTTTCGGCTTGGTATACCGATTACGTGGCACCGTGTAGTAAGTACCTAATTTTACACGAAAATGTTCATAATAGTTTTTTCATGAGCATCATCATGTTGTTTTACCTAAGTTAGGTAATCACTATAAAAATCTATTCACTTGCTTTCCATATCTGCTTATTATAATATCTTTTTACCGTATTACTGTAGAATTCATCTTGGAATGTAAAACTTTTAAGTCACTCATTCGCATTGATCCTGATAGTACTCACAAAAACTATACTAATGACATCACTAAAAATTTCGCTGTAGATTTTTATTTACCTGCGGGGGTGTAGTGATGTTATTCCCGCATATCTATGTACGTGGTTTGTTCGGACTCTTTATTGCCTCCAAAGCAACAAGACGGCTTAACTTGTTTTTTGGTGAAAGAGGCAAAACACTTGTCTGAATTCTTAGCTACATTTTCAAGTCCTTTGCCACCCCATTTTGAGAAAAAAGTTAAATAACTATAAAAAGGGGGGACTCAGTCGCCTCTGAGTAGTTTTTTTAATAGATTTCCTTGTTATTTTAGTCGTAGAGAAAGAGACGGCAACATTTTTAGTGATGTCAATTAAGTTTAGTTATAGGTACCAACCGAATTAGAGAATCAGAATCAATACAAATGAAATTTAACAGTTATTTGTGTATAAATATAAATAATTAGCTTGTACTTAGTTACCTAAAGACTATTCCCAAACATCATTCGATCATCATACAAGCTCAATCTATTGGCTTCACTCGCCCTACCTTTCTGCAAAGCTCTAGATCTTGCCCTTCTGACCGCCACGGGTATATCACCAGGCGTTTTAACTCTCCCAGCCGGATTTTGCAGATTCAAATCACCTGATGAAAACAATTCCCTGACATGTTCTAACGACCGTTGGCGCTTGATAGTTAGCGTTTTTAAGCAAGGTTTTGGTTTCTCTTGGGTTTCTGTATCGTTTAACGTGGATAGTTTTAGATCGGTTGTAATTTCTCCGTTTATAGCTGCTAGGTATACTGGGTTATCGACGCTGAAAGTCTGTAGATTCTCTTTATCGTTTGGATCGCTGTATTCGTTATCGAAATTCGTGTATTTGTTTATATTGTTTGCAGTGATAGTTTTCGTTTGACTTGATTCTTTGAGGATATCTTTTTCTTTAGGCATCGCTTGCATGGTTATTTTGGATCCGCCGTTTTCTGATAGAAGCATCAGGTTTTCATCTTCGCTGCTTGATGTGTCTGAGAGATCGAATGGACTGACTTGGTTTAATGTATTATCGATGTATTGTAGTTCTAAGTTAATGCTAGCACGGGATGAACTCGCGCTGTTTTTGTCCGAGCTTAATCGCTTTTTGACAGTTGAGTCTTCTGATTCCGAGTTAGATTTGAACGTGCTTAGACTCGATGCAGTTCTTACAGACTTGTTAATGCTTTCCGAGCTTCCTTTTTTTCTAACTTCGATTTTAGCTTTAGGTACGATGACGGCGAATATTTGGTTGCTAGTTTCGTTTTCCCTGGGTGGTAATTCTTTGAATACTTTATCCATCATTGTGGGGGAGAGGGTTTTATTCGGTGGGGACAGACAAGGAGCTTCGTAGAACCTGTCTCTTTCCTCGTCTATGGATAGATTTGACGGTCGATCGAATGCTATGTTCATAGGTTTATCGACTATTGATGTTTTTGTTTTCTGTGAGCTTTCTGGGAATAGTTTGACTTCTGTGTCCTTTCTGTTGAGTTTTTCGAAGAATTTTCGGATGCCCCATTTCGGTTTTTCGACTTTTACGTCGTGGAGGAGGTTGGTTTGTTTCGGGCCGCGGGTTTCTTGGGAAGACACGTCGTTTTGGACGTACTCGAGCGGTCGTTGGTAGGAGCGTATCTCGTTCAGTGAGTTTTCTTGTATCGGTATTCTGTGTGAGATTCTTGCTACTGAGAGGCAGTTTTCGTTGATGTTCTGTCGTGATGGTTCTGCAAAGAAATTAAATGTTTTTATAAAAATCTGACTCTTAGACTTTATACATTTGGTTTGCACTAATTTAAGGCGAGAATTTATAAGGATTATATTTTTAAGGAAGCGATTGCGTGACGAACTGGACACGTTGCTCCCGTTGGGTCACCGAAGCTGGCTGAGGATTATGACGTATGGGATCATAACCCCTCGGTGACCAGCTACCTGCGGGGAGTAGATTTAAAATCAGCGCCGCATGTTTCTGGCATGCGACATTATGCTGAATCTACTCCCTTTGCCTAAGTTAGTTTTTTTTATATATTTGTGTTTAATTCTAGTAGGTATAGGTTAAGTAATTTCTAGGCAATAAATGAGTTTTTATTTTTTATTTATCAGGGAGGCTTTTGCCGAACAGTGGGACGCGTCGAGCTAATTGTAAATGTGTTGTCAAAGAAGGCCTAGATCTCAGTACTCACGGAATCCCCGTGATAAAAAATTCGAATTAGGAACATAAAATTCAGTATTATTTATTTGGTTTCTCTTGATGTGAAAATACAATGGAGAAAAAAAATACGAAAAAATAATAATCATGAAAGTACACTGTTTCACACAATAAATATGTTCAGATCTCAAGAAACCTGTGGTCTATTTAAATGACTTATGTTTTCATTAATAGGTTTATACTGTAGTGTATTGTATTAGGTAAATCAGTTATCTAGTACCCATAACACAAGCTCTGCTTAGCTTGGGGATTATGCTGTGTGAATTGTCCAGCATTATTTATTATTATTTTACTAATTATTTGGTTCCTCTAAGCCAGTTTCTTAATAAGTTGCGTAGATTTCTTGTAAATTCTACTAATACATATTATAAACGCGAAAGTTTGTAGGTATGGATGGATGGATGTTTGTTACTCTTTCACGTAAAAACTACTGAACGGATCTGGATGAAATTTGGCACAGAGATAGATTATGGTCTGGAATAGCACATAGGCTATATTTTATCCCGGAATTCCCACGGGAACGGGAACTAGGTGGGTGAAATCGTGAGGCACTGCTACACAAAAACTACTGAACGGATCTGGATGAAATTTGGCACAAAGATAGATTATAGTCTGGAATAACACATAGGCTATATTTTATCTCGGAATTCCCACGGGAACGGGAATTACGCGGGTTAAACCGCGAGGCGCTGCTAGTAAACAATAACTTGATTTTTGCGCTCACTCTTTTCCTAAAACTTATACTCTGTCCCGCTTTTATGAGCGCGAAATCCTATGCCTATCTTTTTCACAAAATGATGCACATGGTGCCAATTTGAGTGAGGCAATTTTGCTGTTCATCTATTCATTGTGAAACGCTGTGAATACGCTTCTACAACAAAACTCCAAGTGAGTTGCAAAAATTATCCATCAATAAATTCAAACAAATTGTTAAACATATCCTTTGTAAAAAGGCTTACTACAAAATATCAGATTATCTAGAGGATAAAAAAGCTTGGGACGAGTTTTGCTCCAGTTCGAAAAATAACAACTAACAGGCTAAAGGTTTCTTCGTCGCTTCTTTACTTTAGTCTACGTACCGAAGCGACAGAAATCAAAGATATCACTTTATTTCCGTGTCAGTGTTTAGTTTTATGATTTGACCTTTTCTAAGTGTACATTTATTGATTTATGGAAATAAAGAGTTTTTGATTTGATTTGATTTGAAACAACTATAATATATTTTTACCTGCATTATTATGTATGTCCTTGAGACTCTTGTGCACTAGCGTGTGCTCCCGGGCCGGGTCGCGGTGCGTGTTCCTCTCTATGCACGTGTTGCGTCCCACGGGTGGGTAGTACAGCAGTGGGGTGGTGACGTCACACGAGACTGATATCGTGCAGTTGGATCTCTTCTCTGTTTCTGGTTGGAAGGGGTCCCCTGTAACGAGAGATGAAGGTTATTAATTGTCATTATGGTGGTTTCTCTAGTGGAAATCATTTGTTACGTCATCAGTATCATCATCAATTAGCAAACTGAAGTGGCAGTGGACCGGCCATATCTCGCGAAGAACCGACTACCGCTGGGGTAAATGTGTTCTTGAGTGGAGACCGCGACTCGGCAAACGTAGTGTAGGACGCTCGAGGTTAGTTAGTTAGTTTATTCTCCCTCCGGTCAGGTGGGTTGACGATCTGCGAAAGACTCCAGGCAGATGCTGGATGCGGCAAGCTGAAGACAGGACGCTATAGCGCTCATTAGGGGAGGCCTATGATTTTCGTTTAGTTTTTTTTGTGTCATAGATAATTTTATCCATGTTTGATGAAAATCTGTCGGGGGATTTTTTTAAGCACACGCTGAGTGGCAGCCGTTTGGTCTCGCATTGTTTTTTCTCTTTAATTCCTTTTCATCATTGTATTTTCTTGTGTGTGACATATAAACTACCTACCTTCGTGACCACCTTCGTGGTAGGAATCATAGGCTTTTTCCGGTGCAGTACTGCCGAACTGTTGCTCACGCGCAATCTCCAATTCCACGTACACTCTCATCACTTAATGCCCTCTTGGATGCGAACCCTGAATGCGATCTATTTGCGGATGGATGGAATTTACTGACACTAAATTGCCTGATTTTTTGCGAGTTAGCTACTAGATATAACTATTTATTTGATTATATACATCATGATAAATTAGATCTCTGAATATCCAATATTTACTTTGACTTTAATTGTTTTTTTTTTATTGTTTTATTCATTAGCTACCATATATTATTATTATTATTTTGTTTTTTTTTTATTTAAATGGCAGAAGCCTTTATTCATAAAGAAAATTATAATATGATTGGTATTTACAATTGAAACAATTGAACTAACTGCAGACCGTTGCAAACAATCTATCTACATATAAAATTTTTGTTATAAGAAATTTATTAGTATTAAATATATTGATTATCTTTGAATTATATAAAATGTAACATTTAATTATTCGTGTATGACCAGTGTGATTAGAATAGTAATTCTGTACTAAGTCAATAAATAATAGTAGTTTATGCAACTGTCATATAATGAAGGGTATTAAAACACGAGTGTGAGTTTATGAAACGAGCGTAGCGAGTTTCATAATAGTAACGAGGGTTTTAATACCCGTGTTATATGCAGTTGCATACACTACTTTATCTTCACTAATGCAATTAATCAAACAACAAGAGTAAAAGCTGACAATAGTTTATTTATAATAATTGTTCAAATTTTGGATGGTACAATTTTGAAAGTTAATGTTAATTATTGATCCAGCAGCTGTAGCGGCCGCGGGGCAAGCAGTAGAGCTCGTAGACGGAGTCGGAATATATAAAACTTTCACCATGATTGTACTGTCGTCTATGTTAGAGACTTCATCGAACTGGATGTTGTATAGCTCTTGCCTTCGGCATGCCCCCATTATGCCGAAGATTAGTGCAACCTGTAACAATAAACGATATAATAAGCTTGAGGTACATAGCCAAGGCAAAAACTATGATTTATGAAGTAGTAAAGTGTAGGTACCTACTACCAAATTTATACACAAAGCGCTTAAACGGAGTGTCTAGATAACTTGCGTGTGTAGTACGTAAGTACTAGGTAGATTAAATAACAGAACTAAAATACACTTACCTTTTCAAAAAGATACAAAATATCTTGTGAATCTTCCAGGAACATCTTTATTTGACCTGATGTAAACGTCAAGGACTTTTTTCCCTTGTGTCCTTCTGAACTGCGTTTCAGGAACGCTATGACTTTTGAATACTTCGTGATATCAATATTGTTGTAGATACTCAGTGTGGACTTGAGCATAGAATATTTAGCCCACCTCGCTATCCATTTTTAACTTTTAATTTGTATTTTAAAAACAAAACACATTGCGAAACATTAAATTCACGCGTACGTGTATTGTCACAGTGAACTTGCCGCCATTAATATCTAACCAATGAGAGCGCAGCTGCTCGCGCAGGGCCAATCAGGAACGAGCGCGCGCTGTTCTTTTTTTATTTAATTGGCACAAGATCTTACCAAAGAGTTTTGTTTAAGTAAGTTTAGTAGTTTCGACGAAGTTTTCACGTATAACCCAACTGTTTTCAAAAGCCAGCCTAATATCAAAATTTTATACAACTTGTACGAGGATTTTGACATAAGGCTCGCCAGGTTAATTGGTCGCGTTTTATTGATGTTATAATGAGATTTTACGATATCGATGTGGATATTATAACATCATGTGAAATTGCTTAAATTGAGTGTTTTGCTAACTGCGCTATAACAGTAGTCATTATAAGTCAAGTATTGGAAACATAAGTAGAATGTTATAACATTAGTGTAGATAAATAAATATAAATTGTCGTATCTTATGAATAGTTTGTGTGCTTGTCCGTTACCTGTGGGTGGCGCGTTGTTCTGTAGCTTGTTATCGTATATCACAGGTGGTTGGGTTCTCAGTAGCTGCTTCAGCTCGGTCATACGCTCCTCCACGCAGACTGCGGTCAGTCTGTATAAACAGATATAACAAATTTATTGTCTTTTGTTAAATATCTGACACGGCATAAGTAATGTTCGTTTTGAACGGAATATACCTTCGTTTGTAAGGTTTTTTTCGTAATAGTGCGTGAGATAAGCCCTCGTTCTCAGGATAATTTCTAAGAAATCAAATAATATCAAAACAATTTTTTAGTGTGACTTAGAATAGAGCAATACGACATCTCTTGTCAAACGAAACGTAACTAAACTATAAGTAACTTAATTCTTTTAGCAGATTTAGAACACTAAAATTACAATAAAATAATATAAATAAATTAGAACTAGTATTTGCCATTGAACAATTGAGCTAACTGCAGACTTTTGCAAACAAGGACTTGAACCTATATACATAATATTCGCATAAATAATATTCGTTTTAAACGGAATATACCTTCGTTTGTAAGGTTTTTTTCGTAATAGTGCGTGAGATAAGCCCTAAGTTTCTTTGGTATATTATTTGATTTCTTAGATACTACCCTGAGTGCGAGGACTTAGCTTACGCAGTATAACAACAAAAACATTACAATTGAAGGTAAATTCATAATTTCATAATTCTTTATTGCACAAAATAGGTAGTACAAGTAAAACATAACATATATTCCGTTTAAAATGAAAATTACTTATGCCGTTCATCGTAATTTGGTTGGGTTTCCACCTCACCTGGCTTCAGCGTCATGGTCCCAGCACTCCTCGCAGGTGTCGGAAGCTATCTTCAGAGCTCTCCACTCGGGCACGGGGCCTTTAGGCAGCGGGGGGCGCACTTTGTTGCGGGATACTAGCGTCTGGAAGGAAAACTCTGATATATAATACAAAAATTTGTACGATCACGGTAAATGTTTGTACGATCTGCAGATGTTTGTTCAGGGTGTTCTGGATTTGTGTGGTGTATTGTATTAAGTATATCAGTTATCTAATACCCATAATACAAGCTCCGCTTAGCTTGGGCCTAGATGACGTTGTGTGAATTGTCCAGCATTATTTATTCAGTTAAACCTCACCTCAACAGCCTATATTGGTCCACTGTTGGACGCAGGCCTCCCCCTGATAAGCACCTTTTTAGCTTTTATCTCATGGGGGTACTGCTCATAATCTCCACGCTGGGCATGCGGGTTGCGGATCTCAGTTCGGTGGTAGAATTGTTGTGCAGAGGCGCTTCTGCCCGTCCCCGGTAGATATCCCTTAGTCGCCTCTTACGACACCCGCAGGAAGAATTGGGGTGGTGTAAATTCTAAGCCAGCACCACAGCTATAATTACACCACAGTCTACCTATATGCATTCAGTCGTTCGACGAAGGCCGTTTGACATGACAGGGCAATCGTGCGGGGGCCAAGGGACGGGTCGGGGTGGGACGCTCCCGAGTTACTAAGGCGGTGATGTATGCAAATGAAAATTTTCCATACAAATTGTGATGCCGAAATTTTAAAAGAGATCTACAAAGTCAAGTGGGATATCAAATGAAACGTATTAGTATGTTCATTTCAAAATGGTATTTGAATAGGTTTTATACTTTTCGAAATATTTTGAAAAAAGTCAAAAAATTACCATTACCCCCTATCACCAAAGTATGCAGAGAGATCCATCTGAAATTTAGGTTGGTACCTACTATTTTTAGGTATTCATTGAATTGTAGTACTTATTTTTTGTATAATTGACTAACTTTCGAAACTCTCGGCGCACGAGTTACACTCGTACTTGTCGGATCTTGTTTGTTTTGGTTGCGCAGTGTAGCTGACAGCTTTCAGCGTCAACATACATACAGGATGTTCTAGGCATCGATAAATCAAACGAAGTGTGGAGCTGGGGTCATTAACCTTGTATTTGACATTATATTGATTTTAAAATAAAAAACTATGATAGATAATACATGGGGGATGTATTATCTATCATAGTTTTTTATTTTATTTTAATAGTTATTGGACTACGTCATAGACCTAATGGCAAGGCAAGGAATCAATCTAAATAGTACAACCATATCTGAATGTTAAGGCTAAACGAGTAGTTCATCTTTCCATACAAACATGGAAGGGTAACTACTACGCTGTTTGATGTTGACCATCCAAAAGTAAGGATAATATCAATTTATCTCGTCATTATCTATGTTTGTAAACACCCAAACCCGTGAAAAAATATACATTTGAAAAATACAAGCTTCTAAACTTTCGTATATCAACACTGATTTTAGCCCAACTTTGGGCGAAAATAAATAATACACGGAGAAAGAAAACTCTAAAATAAAGCCCGGACCGACATAGCTTAGTTATTGAAAAGTTGAAATAAATTTATTTTGAAATGATACACCCAATAGTTTTTTCTATAATAACCCTTGTGTAAAAAGTCTGTTCCGATTATTCTACGCGGTCGTTTTACGAATGAATCATTGTGCATTTCATCCTAGCACGCGGGTATGTCTACTATGTCAGGTGAGATAGCATAAATTTAGGCCGTGCCCACCGATGAGCGCCGACGACTTGTGTAGTCCTAAGTGGTACCTGCATGTGGTGAGCATTGGGCGGCTGAGACATGGCCTGGTGGTAGGGCGGCGCGTAGGGCGGCGCGCGCTGCCCGCGGTGCGCCGCGCCCGTGCGCCACAGCACCTGCATTAAGAGTACATTATTAACCATTCAATTATTATTGAAATGGGACTGAGCTGGACACATATGTCGCATGCCGGAAGAACTCTGGGCGAAAGCCATCACAGACTGGGTTCCTAATGGGCGAAGACCGCGTGGAAGGCCCAGGCGGAGATGGAAAGATGAACTAGACGCCTACTACCAAAAATGTCTGCAATTGGCTGACAATAGAGAAGAGAATGGAAGGTGGAAAGGGGGGCCTTTGCGCTGCAGTCGGATCTTAAAGGCTCATAAGAATGTATGCTAACCTCTTGCTAATTGTGACTACGAAAAAATTTATAAGCTTGCCAGATAAGTTAAAACTCATCTAATAATAACATAGTTTACTCATAAACTTCTAAAGGCTAAAAGCAATGCAAAATTTATGTTACTTTCTGTATGCTTTCTGTGTTTTGTTTGAATATTTTTTCCTTATTTTTTCTAACCTAGAAAATTGAAGTATGACTTAGGAACTCCTCAATAATAATAATTAACCAAGGGGATAAAGCTATGTCTTACGTTCCAGGCGCTTATGTACAATTGTACATACCTCGAGAGCAAACTAAGATTCTCGATAGAGGTATCTACTCGATAAATCTCGATCGCAACTCAGGATCGAAGAGGTACAATGACGAGTGAAGAAATTTATATAGAAAATGGACCGTGGAGTATCGAATCGTGCTTCTTCATGCACCTAGCGACACCCTGAGACTTATTAGCTATAAAGGTATCCACAGGTATACAAACCTCCCACAGCACCAGGCCCAGTGCGTACACATCCACTGCGCACAAGGCGGAGCTGAAGTAGGACAGGTCTAGAGCGCCCTCTAGGGCTTCCGGGGCCAGGTAGCGAAGGGTGCCGGCCTGTAACAATTCGTAAGTATAAGCGATCTGTCGTATGGGGCAAGTCACGGGACACTGAGGTAGTGATGGCGTGAAGGGTCCAGAGCCCTGACTTCGGTTTGACGATAGTATCGAGGCGTCATCGTGATGTCTCTTTTTAGGGTTTCGAGATCGAAGATCGGTTTCGAAACCCTTATTATGGTCTCGCTTTGTCTGTGTCCTTTTTCCCCTCCTTAGTAACTAAGCAACTACTGCAGCTATCAACTTAAATTTTAAAATAATAATATATTTCGTGCACAGGCACAGATTAAAAAAAAATTAAAACAAATAAAAATGAATATTTTCCATACAAATTGTGATGCTGAAATTTTTAAAGATCACACACAGGGTCATGTGGAGTATCAAATGAAAGGTATCAGTTTGTACAATTCAAAATAGTTTTTGAAATTTCTTTAGGTTTCATAATTTTCGAAATATTTAAAAAAAAGTCGAAAAAATAACCATCCCCCCCCTATCTCCGAAGATTCCAGAGCGATCTATCTAAAATGTATTTAACGTTTGCAGATATGGATCTAAATTTTACAGGAAAAATAATAGAGAAGTTTCTAAAACGAACACTTTGAAAAATGGTCAAAAAGGGGGTTTGATTTTAAAAAGGGGGGGACACCTCACCGACTGGGTTATCAAATGAAAGGTAGGTAGGTATTGGTTTGCACGTTTTAAAACAGTTTTTGAAATTTCTGTCGAGTAAACACTTTTTGAAATATTTTGAATAAACTCAATAAATTGACTAACGACACGTTTAGGTATACAATATCTTTGCAATTAACAAAGTTATATGGCCAATTTTGGGCATTTAACTTTGACAGGTTGCTAATTATGATTAGAAGCTTAATTTTTGTAGTGCAAGACAAAAATCGTACTTAAGTCATGAAATTCATTTAGCGTCTATTTAAATAGCCTTACGCAAGCGGCCCTTAATCTCCAAAGTACCTATGCAGAGCGATCCATCTAAAATGTAGTTTGGTGAGTACCTACTATTTTAGGTAGATTTTCATCAAATAGCGATGTCTCTGTTAAACCTAACAACCTAACTTTAAGACACTACTAACCGAAATGTAATGTTGTTTTTTTTTGTTACCTGAATAAATAATTCTATTCTATTCTGTAACCTTTAGTACAGGTATGTATAATCGACAAACGTTCGAAACCCGCGGCGCGCGACGTTCTTGTTTTGTATGGCATTTGTTTAGTTCCCTGTCCGATCGCTAGAGGCGCTGCACTAGATCCCGTCTCGATAACGTCTCAAACAATCGTCAAATCGAAAGGGCACAGTTCGTCGTGCCATCGCTTCCTTGGTCTATCAGTAGATAAAGCAATAGAACAGATAAGGATTGTGGTGTGATGCAAGGTGGGATCAGGGGTCCTAAGACGGTTAACACACTGCCACGCATCACAAACGGAGCTCCGTTTGTATAGAAAACGCGCAGTCGACACGCAAGACGCAGCGTGATGCGTTTATTTATTTATTTTAACAAAACAGTAGTTAGCTTACAGTCTAAACCAAAGCACTAACTACGCTAAATACATTTATTAGAACTATAATTAATTAACAATAAAGTACACAAAAATTATCTATAAATTATACATTATAATAAAACCAAATAATTAACACGTAAAGGCGTGGCAGTGTGTTAACCGCCTTACTCAAAAGATGAACATTTCGAGGATAAACGTCTTATACTCGAAATTCTTATATTTTTGTAAATTTTATGGCTCGCTCTGCTTGCCGTTGTTGTAGTTAAGGTCGCGGTGACTATGTAGGTAGACTATACTCACCTCCGTATACCTAGTAGGCGCAGTATTAGCGCTCCTAGGCCGCAGCGCCTGCGCTAGCCCGAGATCCGCCAGGCGACATGTCCCGTCGTACGACATTAGAACGTTGTTGTAGTTAACGTCGCGGTGACTATGTAGGTAGACTATACTCACCTCCGTATACCTAGTAGGCGCAGTATTAGCGCTCCTAGGCCGCAGCGCCTGCGCTAGCCCGAGATCCGCCAGGCGACATGTCCCGTCGTACGACATTAGAACGTTGTTGTAGTTAACGTCGCGGTGACTATGTAGGTAGACTATACTCACCTCAGTATACCTAGTAGGCGCAGTATTAGCGCTCCTAGGCCGCAGCGCCTGCGCTAGCCCGAGATCCGCCAGGCGACATGTCCCGTCGTACGACATTAGAACGTTGTTGTAGTTAACGTCGCGGTGACTATGTAGGTAGACTATACTCACCTCCGTATACCTAGTAGGCGCAGTATTAGCGCTCCTAGGCCGCAGCGCCTGCGCTAGCCCGAGATCCGCCAGGCGACATGTCCCGTCGTACGACATTAGAACGTTGTTGTAGTTAACGTCGCGGTGACTATGTAGGTAGACTATACTCACCTCCGTATACCTAGTAGGCGCAGTATTAGCGCTCCTAGGCCGCAGCGCCTGCGCTAGCCCGAGATCCGCCAGGCGACATGTCCCGTCGTACGACATTAGAACGTTGTTGTAGTTAACGTCGCGGTGACTATGTAGGTAGACTATACTCACCTCCGTATACCTAGTAGGCGCAGTATTAGCGCTCCTAGGCCGCAGCGCCTGCGCTAGCCCGAGATCCGCCAGGCGACATGTCCCGTCGTACGACATTAGAACGTTGTTGTAGTTAACGTCGCGGTGACTATGTAGGTAGACTATACTCACCTCAGTATACCTAGTAGGCGCAGTATTAGCGCTCCTAGGCCGCAGCGCCTGCGCTAGCCCGAGATCCGCCAGGCGACATGTCCCGTCGTACGACATTAGAACGTTGTTGTAGTTAACGTCGCGGTGACTATGTAGGTAGACTATACTCACCTCCGTATACCTAGTAGGCGCAGTATTAGCGCTCCTAGGCCGCAGCGCCTGCGCTAGCCCGAGATCCGCCAGGCGACATGTCCCGTCGTACGACATTAGAACGTTGTTGTAGTTAACGTCGCGGTGACTATGTAGGTAGACTATACTCACCTCCGTATACCTAGTAGGCGCAGTATTAGCGCTCCTAGGCCGCAGCGCCTGCGCTAGCCCGAGATCCGCCAGGCGACATGTCCCGTCGTACGACATTAGAACGTTGTTGTAGTTAACGTCGCGGTGACTATGTAGGTAGACTATACTCACCTCCGTATACCTAGTAGGCGCAGTATTAGCGCTCCTAGGCCGCAGCGCCTGCGCTAGCCCGAGATCCGCCAGGCGACATGTCCCGTCGTACGACATTAGAACGTTGTTGTAGTTAACGTCGCGGTGACTATGTAGGTAGACTATACTCACCTCCGTATACCTAGTAGGCGCAGTATTAGCGCTCCTAGGCCGCAGCGCCTGCGCTAGCCCGAGATCCGCCAGGCGACATGTCCCGTCGTACGACATTAGAACGTTGTTGTAGTTAACGTCGCGGTGACTATGTAGGTAGACTATACTCACCTCCGTATACCTAGTAGGCGCAGTATTAGCGCTCCTAGGCCGCAGCGCCTGCGCTAGCCCGAGATCCGCCAGGCGACATGTCCCGTCGTACGACATTAGAACGTTGTTGTAGTTAACGTCGCGGTGACTATGTAGGTAGACTATACTCACCTCCGTATACCTAGTAGGCGCAGTATTAGCGCTCCTAGGCCGCAGCGCCTGCGCTAGCCCGAGATCCGCCAGGCGACATGTCCCGTCGTACGACATTAGAACGTTGTTGGAGTTAACGTCGCGGTGACTATGTAGGTAGACTATACTCACCTCCGTATACCTAGTAGGCGCAGTATTAGCGCTCCTAGGCCGCAGCGCCTGCGCTAGCCCGAGATCCGCCAGGCGACATGTCCCGTCGTACGACATTAGAACGTTGTTGTAGTTAACGTCGCGGTGACTATGTAGGTAGACTATACTCACCTCCGTATACCTAGTAGGCGCAGTATTAGCGCTCCTAGGCCGCAGCGCCTGCGCTAGCCCGAGATCCGCCAGGCGACATGTCCCGTCGTACGACATTAGAACGTTGTTGTAGTTAACGTCGCGGTGACTATGTAGGTAGACTATACTCACCTCAGTATACCTAGTAGGCGCAGTATTAGCGCTCCTAGGCCGCAGCGCCTGCGCTAGCCCGAGATCCGCCAGGCGACATGTCCCGTCGTACGACATTAGAACGTTGTTGTAGTTAACGTCGCGGTGACTATGCAGACTATACTCACCTCCGTATACCTAGTAGGCGCAGTATTAGCGCTCCTAGGCCGCAGCGCCTGCGCTAGCCCGAGATCCGCCAGGCGACATGTCCCGTCGTACGACATTAGAACGTTGTTGTAGTTAACGTCGCGGTGACTATGCAGACTATACTCACCTCCGTATACCTAGTAGGCGCAGTATTAGCGCTCCTAGGCCGCAGCGCCTGCGCTAGCCCGAGATCCGCCAGGCGACATGTCCCGTCGTACGACATTAGAACGTTGTTGGAGTTAACGTCGCGGTGACTATGCAGACTATACTCACCTCCGTATACCTAGTAGGCGCAGTATTAGCGCTCCTAGGCCGCAGCGCCTGCGCTAGCCCGAGATCCGCCAGGCGACATGTCCCGTCGTACGACATTAGAACGTTGTTGGAGTTAACGTCGCGGTGGACAATACAGGGCTTGCTGCCGGCTGAAAATAGAGATATTTTTTTGGTAAAACGCTAAAGATGTCACTTGATAATTGTAACGAAGTAAGTTTGAAATATTTTAGGGCTAGATGATGCTGTGTTTATTGTTTAGCATTATTTATCTATACTAATATTATAAAGAGGAAAGATTTGTTTGTTTGTATTGAATAGGCTCCGAAACTACTGGACCGATTTGAAAAATTCTTTTACCATTAGAAGCCCTCCTTATTCCTGATGAACATAGGCTACTTTTTATTGCGGGAAAATGCTTCATTCTTAAGGGAAAACGGGTAATAGGACAACGGGTAGTAAGAATGCAGCTAGTTTAGGTATATTATTTGTCTAGTCCGGAATATGTCGAAGCGATGATATGTGAACATCTTAGACAATTTAACCCGCTCTGGGTGAACGTGGTAGAAAAGCAAATTTTCTGTTCCTAGCTCGATTATTCAACGTCTTTTGTTCACTTGATTCATTTCACCGACTACGCTGACGAACCATCGACTATGAAAGCAATCGGTGCAGTAGGAGGCATGCCTTTTAAGTTTTGTCGTTTCAATATTTCCCGGCAATTTTGAATTTGGAACTGTTCTATAATCGAATGTGTTTAAATTTTGAATCTCAAAACAGTTGAGGCCTAACACGGCTTCAGTGTTTTAAAGAGCTAACATCTGGGTTCAGTGATGAAGCCCTATGTCTGCGGACTGTCAAAGCCTAATATAAAAAAAAAATTGAACTTTGAAAACGCTGTCGGCCATGTTTTTTGTGACGTCATAGGCCTCTAAGTAAATTTCATGTCTGATCTTACACGAGTAAAATTCGCTATGTAGTCTGTTAGCAACGACGACATTATGCCGAAGGAATAAGGCTCAAAATTGTGTAGGACAATATCTTCACTATAGCTAGGAAATTTCTTGAAGTTTTGTTTTGAAATAGAGTTCAAAATCGAACATTATTTTTAGGTAAACAGAATAGGTAATAGTTGCTAGCGTCCGGCTCGCTTATACCTACCTACTTATGTATCTATAGACAATTAATTTCTCGAACGAATCGAAAAGAAAGACAAGGACAGAACATTTTTCTAGAATAAAGAAAGAGATAGGTATAGCTTCCGGAAACGCGTAGAATTATCCAGAAAGGATAGAAATAGGTATATAAACCGAGCCTTTTGGCAGATTATTTATTCAGTTCTAAGCGATCAAACAGTGAACAAGTCTTAAGGAAAATAACGAAAGTGAATTATTAAGTGCAGTGCAGTGACTTTTGTATTAAGAACGTAGTTGTGTGTATACGGTTGAATATACCGATTTGAAGTGTTCTGAAGTGTTTCTATTGATATCATTCCTGACCAGCCCTAGTTGAAGTCTTACACCTTCGACGAGCCCCTACAGTTTTTGGTCCTTCGAGCCGGATCAGGAAGTGATTTCGCGTAATGCCTATTGTACGCTCCAGATCACCGATCTGCCCCGGGAAGACGAGAGCCGAATACAGTTCAACTTCGTCTTTGAACATGCTGGCTGACTTGAACACCGCCGCTCCGTTGTCCATTGGAACTCCTTGCACAGTTGTACCGTCTGGGACAGCGGAAGCATTCGAAAGCCCCGCAATGCTGCCAGGGCAACTAAGGAGGTCAGCACGTGCAAAAACAAAGAATATTGGAGGAAAACAAGATGTTCCACCGTTTGTTTCTTTGGAATCGTTGTGTCCTGCAACTGCTGATGTAAAGCCGAAGAACATTGGAGGATCTGCTAAGATTCCACCGTCAGCTTCTTCTGCATTCCTTCCTGCTTCAAGGTCGATGAAATCCTCAAAGAGGTCGCAGTCATCTGCTCTTCGGGAACTAGAAGAAAAAGAACTTGAGGAGGTTAAAGCGAAGATTGCTACAGCTAGAGCTGAAGCCGCAGCAGCCAAAGCTAAAGTCGCCGCTGAAGCTAAAGCCGCCGCTGCCGAAGCCGAAGCTGCCGAAGCTAAAGCTGCAGCTGCCACTGCCGCTGCCGAAGCTAAAGCCGCCGCTGCCGCTGCCGAAGCTAAAGCCGCCGCTGCCGCTGCCGAAGCTAAAGCCGCCGCTGCCGCCGCCAAAGCTAAAGCCGCCGTCGCTGCCGCCAGAGCTGACGCTAAAACTGCCGATGCTGAAGCTGCTATTGTAAAAGCTGAAGAAAAAGCAGCTACAATCGCCGCGAATTTAGCCCGTATGAGTGTCACTGGGTCCCAGTGTCCATCAGAACTTCAATCAGAAGATGATGAGTTCGACGAAGAAAGATCGATTCAGGTGGAACGATGGGTCGAACAATCGACCAAGTTTACTGAAAATCCATACAATAACCTACAAATTCAGAATAAACCGATGTCACCTGCCGAGAACAAACCAGTGCCATCTGCTGAGGACAAACCGACTCATAATTGTGAAATAAGTAGACTCGCCGACGCCATCATAAGTGCCTCTAGATCAGGACAGTCTACAAAAGTGTGGGATCTTCCAAACTTCAATGGAGATTATGAAGAGTGGCTACCATTCAAGAGAGCATATTTAGACAGCGTGGCCCAGCACAGCGACGTACAGAATATGGCCCGCCTTAGAAATTCCATCAAAGGAACAGCCAGGGAAGTCGTCAGAAGTCTTTTGTTTGTGGCCTCTAACCCTGGCGATGTTGTGGATGCCCTAGAACAAAGGTTTGGAAGACCAGAGCAAATCGCGCTCGCCGAGATTGATAGTATAGAAGAACTACCACGGCTTGGCGAATCAATGAAAGAAATATGTGTTATCGCCAGTCGCATTGGAAACGCAGTAGCGACGATTAGTGCATTAAACAAACGCGAATACTTGCATTCGCCGAAAACCTGCAAGAAAATCATCGAGAAATTTACGCCGTTGATGAAATGGAGATGGCTCGATTTCAAAGCACACAGTGGTGAAGAACCTGAATTAGTAAAAATCAAGAATTTTTTGAATCGAGAAGCATCCTTGTGTGCCACTTACGCTCCACCAGAATCTAGCAAGAAGAGACACACACGTCACCAAGTGAATGTTGCAACAGATCAAGAAGAAACGGTGCTTGAGAAAACGAAAAAGTTCTGCGTCCATTGTGAAAAAGACCATTGGCTCATAGAATGCAAAAAATTCAAAGAAGCTTCAACAAACGAAAGATGGGAGATCGCGAAGAAATATCGGCTATGCTTCATGTGTCTCCGTCGAAGACACATGATATCAAATTGCAAAGGACAGCCGTGCAAGAGATGCAAGCGACCTCATCACAATATGTTGCACTCGGAGCTATCTCGTCGAGAACCAGCACCGTCAACGCAACCAGACAAGCCAAGTGAGACGTCGTCTGTAACTCAACCAACGACAGAAAATAAAGAAGTTGCAAACGTCATGACATCCGTTTATGCGATGGGCAACACAGCGAGCGTCTACCTGAAGATGATTCCTGTTGATATTTACGGACCGAAGGGGACTACGCGAATTTTGGCACTATTAGATGAAGGTTCTACAGTGTCGTTGATTGATAAAGATGTTGCCCGTCGCATCGGAGCTACCGGAATAGCAGAACCGCTCATAATAGAAACTGTCGGTGGAAAGAATATAGAAACGAAAGACTCAGAGAAAATGAATCTCAAAATAAAAGGAGCATTTAGGACGGATAAACGAATGCTGAAAGGGGTGCGCACCATAGAAGACTTAAAACTGGCACCTCAGTGCATCGATGTGGACACTATTGAAAAGTGCAGTCATTTGAAAAACTTGAAAGAAAAGCTCCTCTATGAAGCAAATAAACCAGCGCTGCTGATTGGGCAAGATAACTGGGATCTCATCGTATCAAGAAAAATCCAGAAGGGAAAACGAAACGAACCTGTCGCATCACTCACGAGCCTGGGATGGGTACTCCACGGCTTTCATTCTGGAATAACAGCCCCCGTAAATTTCGTGAATCATTGCCGCATGAAAGATAATAATGAAGAAATCACCAAGCCAGATGAATGGAAATGGGTTGCAACTAAAGAAAACCCAGCAGATGACGCTACCAGAAACGTCCCGAAAGACTTTGACAGCAAAGCGAGATGGTTTAATGGGCCCGCATTTTTATATCAATCCAAATCCACTTGGCCAGTCAAGGATATTGGAAAAGAGGAAATACGAGAACTTGACCATGACGAAATGAAAAAAGTTATCTGTGCCGGAACAAGAATCGCCACTTCGCCGAGCCTGCCTGATCCCTGCAGATTCAGTAGCTGGATGCGCCTTCTTCGAGCTACGGCAAGAATATACATGTTCATGGACTTATGCCGCCGAAAATCAACGAGTCAAGAAACACCGTCTAAAAAACGGGACCGAGGAAACTGGCTACCTATCGAAAATGAACATTTGAGGAAAGCAGAATTAGCTCTCATTCGTTACAGCCAGCAAGAATCATTCAAGAATGAAATAGAAAATCTGAATAAAAACAAACCGCTTGAAATTTCAAGCCGACTTAAGAAAATAGATGTGACGCTCGATGAAGAAAATATATTGCTTCTCAATACTAGAACAGCGAAGCTTCGGGACTTCGAAGAAAATCCTAAATTACCAATCCTGGATGGAAAAAACCGTGTGTCACAGCTAATAATTGAACATTATCATAAAAATCTACACCATGGAAACCACGCCACCGTAATTAATGAACTGCGACAGAGATTTTGGATACTATCCCTACGCGACGCAGTACGACAAGTTGCTAATCAATGCCAGCTGTGCAAAATCAGAAGACAAAAACCAGAAATGCCACCACTAGGGGACTTACCTCAAGAACGTCTCGCACATCATCAGCCACCATTTACATGTACTGGTGTTGATTACTTTGGGCCGATATATGTAACTATTGGCAGAAGAAAAGAAAAGCGTTGGGGCGTACTTTTTACGTGCCTCGCGACAAGGGCAATTCATATAGAACTGGCTGCATCCCTTAGCACAAATTCCATGATAATGGCGCTGAAAAGGTTCTCATCGAGAAGAGGAAGTCCGAAGATACTGTTTTCTGACAATGGCACTAATTTTGTTGGAGCGAAACGAGAACTCAAGGAAGAGGCCAAGAAACTCCGAAATCAAGACCTCATTGAGGCTGCTGAAAATGGAGGATTCAAGTGGAAATTTATTCCACCAGGTGCACCTAATATGGGAGGAGCATGGGAAAGACTAGTGCGGTCAGTGAAAACTGCTCTCGCTGCGGTCCTGAATGAAAGAAACCCACCAGAGGAGGTGCTCTCTACTTTATTAACAGAAGTAGAGCACACAGTAAATTCTCGGCCACTTACTCATCTCAGCTCTGAACCGGGAGAAGAAGAGAGTTTAACTCCAAATCATTTTTTGATTGGCCGCTCTAACGGAGCTGCAATTTTCGGAGAATCCGATGACGTAAACCTCGTCGGCCGTCCTAATTGGAAGACAGCACAAAGATTGGCTGACCACTTTTGGAAGAGGTGTTTAAAAGAGTATCTGCCGACACTGATGCCTCGAAAGATAAAAAACCGAAGAATTACGAATATTCAAATAGGAGACACAGTTTTGGTAGCAGACTCTTCTCTTCCACGAAACACTTGGCCAAGAGGAGTCATAGAACAAATATACCCGGGTCCTGATGGTCGAACGCGTATCGTCGACGTACGAACAAAGGGTGGTATCATGAAGAGACCTACTTCTCGCCTCATCGTCATTGTACCCAATACGTCGTCGCTTCAGTTAGATGGAGTGCTTGTTGGAGCGCGCACTGGGGGGGAGAATGTTAGCAACGACGACATTATGCCGAAGGAATAAGGCTCAAAATTGTGTAGGACAATATCTTCACTATAGCTAGGAAATTTCTTGAAGTTTTGTTTTGAAATAGAGTTCAAAATCGAACATTATTTTTAGGTAAACAGAATAGGTAATAGTTGCTAGCGTCCGGCTCGCTTATACCTACCTACTTATGTATCTATAGACAATTAATTTCTCGAACGAATCGAAAAGAAAGACAAGGACAGAACATTTTTCTAGAATAAAGAAAGAGATAGGTATAGCTTCCGGAAACGCGTAGAATTATCCAGAAAGGATAGAAATAGGTATATAAACCGAGCCTTTTGGCAGATTATTTATTCAGTTCTAAGCGATCAAACAGTGAACAAGTCTTAAGGAAAATAACGAAAGTGAATTATTAAGTGCAGTGCAGTGACTTTTGTATTAAGAACGTAGTTGTGTGTATACGGTTGAATATACCGATTTGAAGTGTTCTGAAGTGTTTCTATTGATATCATTCCTGACCAGCCCTAGTTGAAGTCTTACACCTTCGACGAGCCCCTACATAGTCTGTCTCTATTTTTACAATGGACATTTGCTAATGTCAATTGTTTGTTTTCCAGGCGCAGCTAGTATTATGTCTGTGGTTTTCTACCCGTATGACGTCACATCACAGATGGCTGACAGCGTTTTCGCCTGTTTACGAAAAGTAGATTTATGGTAATATTTTTTCCCTCTAATCGGACAATAATTTAAGACCTACTTTGAAAAAGAGAACAAGACTATCAAAATCGGTGCAGTACTGCAACCAAAAGAAAATGACGCTCGAACTCATTTTAACCCATTGATCCGACTGTTGCGGGTTCAAACCTCCAACCAGAACTTTTTGCACTATATTTTAAGTTAACTTACTAGGAGTATGCAGATGTGCCAACGCCGACGCGATACCATGCGCTATGGTAGCGAATTCCATCCAAGTACACTGAGCTTCCTCCAGCCTTGCACGTAATGTACATTTGCAGAGTTCTAGGACTATTAAATGTTCGCGGCCTCCGTCTGTTAGGGTTGGCCGGGTGTCGCTACCTGAGAATAGTAACAATCAATGAAGTATTATACAGGGTAGTTTTTTGAGAAGGGCGGTGATGGCCAAGTCCGAAAGCACGCGAGTTAAAGAAAAGACGTGACAGGAGTCATGCCCTCGATTTATAAGAAAAAAATTAATATTTACTTTTGTTTTATCTTTTACTTTTGAAGGAAGATACCTATTAAACAACCGATGTGGCGCGGTGGGCGAAGGTCCGTCTGCGACGGAGGTTGCGGGTTCGATTACTGCCCTGGGACAAATGCTTGTACGATCTTCAAATATTTGTTCCTGGTGTTCTGGGTATTTTCGATGTGTAATAAAAAATATCTATCTATGTAATGGTTTATTGAGAAAGAAAATGACAGTCAAATAATAGAAATAAATTAGAACTAGTATTTACAATTGACACAATTGAGCTAACTGCAGACTGTTGCAATCAATCTAAAGGTCGCTCAACTGATCCATATCAATACCAGTCGTCGTGCCCCAAGACGCTGGCTGCATTGCCCCGCTGTATGGCAATGCTGATGCGCTGCACCAGCTCTCGGGTCACGCGTCGCAGCAGTTGGCTGAATTGTTTCAATTGTAAATACTAGTTCTAATTTATTTCTATTATTTTATTGTATTAATTTTTTTTTGTGAATAAAGTACATACAATAATACTTCTTTGGTTAGGGTAGGGCGCATACATTTGTTTAATTTTACTGTATCTGTCAGATAATCTCCTAGAGCAGGGTCCACCATTAATCTGCGTAATAGGTGTTTTGTGGTAAATTAATGAATTTAGTATTTTTTTAATTATTATGTCTAAAATACCTCAACCTTAACAGCCTGTATTGGTCCACAACTGGACGCAGGCCTTCCCCTGATAAGCACGTTATTGGCTTTTATCTCATGGGAGGTTATGCCCATAATCCCCACGCTGGGCATGCGGGTTGGGGATTGTAGTTCGGTGGTAGAATTGTTCTGCAGGGGGCGCTGCTGCCCGCCCCCGGTGGATATCCCTTAGTCGCCTCTTACGACACTTGCGGGAAGAGTTGGCGTTCTAAAATAGTGCTTACCATAATATCGCAGTAGGTTAGAGTGAGACAGCTGCGGCAGCGCGTATATAGCCGCCTCCTTCTGCCACGTGCCAGCATTAGAGTATAACTTCACGGCCACGGGAGTCGAACCCAGGGTCCCGCGCCAGACTGACCCGAATTTACCTTGCCCTGTGGATAATGCAAGTTTAAAATAAACAACAATCGACACTAATCTCACGGGAGTTGGAGAGCCCATTGTGTGGGACGCTAGATGCATTGACACACTTGCGTCTTCCCATCTTCCGAAGTCTTCCGTGAGGGCGGGTGCAGCGGCAGATTTGGCCGAAGATCTCAAGAGGCGCAAATATGCAGGTCTCGACAGAGCTTAAACATTTGCTCCCCTTGGAGTCGAGACCCTAGGTCCGTGGGGTAGTGGTTTAAGAAACTTTATTCTCATAAGAATTACAAAAATTCACTTAAAATGAGAACTTAGGGCTAGTTATTGCTATAGTTTAAATTACATTTGGGTGACGAGCGTGCTAAAGGTAAACAAGATCCGTCAAGTGCGAGTGTAACTCGCGCGCTGAGGCTTTTGAATGTTTGTCAACAAATATGTACCAAAAGTACCGGCTAGAGACTTCGCAATTTAACGAATACCTAAGAATAGTAGGTACCAACCTACATTTCAGATGGATCTCTCTGCATGCTTCGGTTAAATGGGTGGTTCGGATAAGCTGGGTAATGGTAAATTTTTCGACTTTTTTCGAAATATTTCAAAAAGTATGAAAGTTACAGAAATTTGAAAAACTGGTTTGAAATGTCCAAACCGATACCTTTCATTTGATATCCCACTAGGTGGGGTAGCCCCCCTTTTGAAAATTATTCCTTTTTGACCATTTTTCAAAAAGTGTTCTTTTTACAGACTTCTCTATATTTTTCCTGTAAAATATAGATCCATATCTACAAACGCTTGATACATTTTAAATGGATCGCTCGGCAAACTTCAGAGATAGGGGGGGGGGGGGAATGGGTATTTTTTCGACTATTTTCAAAATATTTCAAAAAGTATGAAACCTACAGAAATTTCAAAAACTGTTTTGAAACGTACAAACTGATACCTTTCATTTGATAGCCCACTCAGTGAGGTAGCCCCCCCTTTTGAAAATTATTTCCCCCCATTTTGACCATTTTTCAAAAAGTGTTCTTTTTTCAAACTTCTCTATATTTTTCCTGTAAAATATAGATCCACGTCTATAAACGCTCCATACATTTTACATGGATCGCTCTGCAATCTTCGGAGATAGGGGGGGGGGAATGGGTATTTTTTCGACATTTTTCAAAATAATTTAAAAAGTATGAAACCTACAAAAATTTCAAAAAATATTTTGAAATGTACAAAATGATACCTTTCATTTGATACCCCATATGACTCTGTAGGTATCTTTTAAAATTTCGGCATCACAATTTGTATGGGAAATATTCATTTTCATTTATTTTCATTTATTTTCATTTATTTTTCTCTAAATCTATACAGGCGCACGAAATTTATTATTAATTTAAATTTCAAGTTGATAGCTGCAGTAGTTTTTGAGTTATTAAGGAGGGAAAAAAGGACAGACAAAGCGAGACCATAAGGGTTTTGAAACCGATCTTCGATCATCAAAACCCTAAAAATAGGTAAGTCAGTGTCCAAATTGATAGGTACTTTGGTAACAAAAACTAACTATTTTTATTTTATTTTATTTTATTTATTTATTTTAGGAAAACTTACGGCTAAACATGTACAAAATTTAAGCATAAATATAAGGACGGCCAATTAAAAGTTTTCACAAATAGGATATAAAGAATATTGAAGAGAATAAGTGGTGGACAAACAAAGTAGGTAAAATGTGAAGTTAGGAATTAAAGAAATGGTTACCACAGATACGCTTGAAGTTACTGGGAGAAGTGTTAAACAAATCAACTTCTTTTGCCATAGCATTGAAGTATCTGCTCGCACGTAGAATATATGAGTTCTGTCTATATCTTGAATTAGATGAAGGAATGTATAGAAGATTATGGTTTCTGAGAGATGCTGGAGTTGTTCTCAGACCTATTAAACCGAGTAGTTCTCGACAGTCGACCCTGCCACTCGCAATGCTAAGAAGATACATTACGTCCGCTATACGCCGTCTCTCTGCCAGTGGAAGAATGTGAAACTTCTTACAACGTGATAAATAGTTAGGTATATATGTTCTACTTCGATATTGTAAGTACCTGAGGAAACGTTTTTGGATGCCTTCGATCCGATCAATGTAAACATTATAACTAGGGCTCCACACTTGAGAAACGTACTCGAGATGACTCCTAATAACAAAGCCTAGCGCTTTAGATGCCTTTTTGACAATGTTATCTACGTGCTTGTCAAAGAGCAGCTTAGAATCAAAGGTCAATCCTAAATCACGGATAGAATCCACTCTTGCAACAGTTGACTCTTTTAACTTGTAATCATAAACTATGGATTGAGGCTTGCGAGTGAAGGAGCACACATAACATTTAAGGACGTTAAGATCCAATTTATTGATACGGCAGTAATCTTCGAATCTAATCAAATCTTCCTGTAGTTTAAGACAATCTTCGCACTTTCTGATTGGACATAAAACTTTCATGTCGTCGGCATAGAGCAATATATTAGAATGCTTGAAATTAATAGAAATATCATTAATAAATATTGTAAATAGAAGAGGTCCAAGCAAAGAGCCCTGTGGAACACCCGATGGGATCCGTAATGGTGTGGAAGTATACCCGTTCAAAACCACAGTCTGAGATCGATTTTGAACATAAGAAGAGAACCATCGAAACAAGTCTCCTCTTATTCCAGCGGATTGTAATTTGTCTAAAAGTATGACGTGGTCTATCCTGTCGAACGCCTTGCTGTAGTCGGTGTAGATAACATCTACCTGAGCAGGCTCTGACATGTTGTGTGACAGATACTCAGCACACATAATCAAATTAGATGTTGTAGATCTACCTTTCAGGAAGCCATGTTGGCTCTCAGAAAAGGTATGCTTAAGAGCTGAATACAGTTGGTTGTAAACTAGTCGCTCGAACACCTTAGCAAAGATACACAATTTGGAGATCGGGCGATAGTTTTCGACGTTACACTTAGGGCCTTTTTTATGTATAGGAGTTACAAACGCAGATTTCCAGATATCCGGTACAGTACCCTCCTTAATAGATCTTCTGTATAATATAGTAAGCGGAGATGCTAGGGCACCTGCGCATTTAACGATGAATGTAGGAGGAACATTGTCGGGTCCGGCTGATTTCTTTGGGTCAAGGGTCAAGAAAAACTTAAGGACATCAGCCTTAGTAATATTTACTGATGAGATGTCGGATGAAGACAAGGACGGGGAAGAGTCTTGAATAACTTGTGAAGGGTGGCTAGTTGAAGAAAGGAAGGTGGATTGAAAGTATTCACCGAACATTTCACAGATTTCTTCACCTTTGTCTGATGAGCGTTGTCCGAAGTTTAAAACAGAGGGGTAAGAGTTAGACTGATTTTTACTTTTTACGTAGGTCCAGAACGCTTTAGGATTTTCTTTGATTCGAGCTTCAACGGAGGCAATATAGTCTCCAAATAATTCTGATTCCAGCTTTTTAGCGCGCTCACGTAGGATAACAAATGAGTCGTGGTCTGAAACGTTGCCGTACCTTTTAAATTTAGAGTGAAATTTATATTTCTCTTTGAGCATTTTTATAAGAGGTGACCTATACCAAAGGGGATATTTAGTTGATTGATTCACTAGTTTTGAGGGGACATATTTATTTCGTAGATCAGTAAGTGTATCATAAAGAAATGAGACCGCGTCGTTAAGAGTTCTACTATTGAATTCATTATTCCAGTTAACTAATTTTAAGTTGTGCAAAATACTTTTATAATCGCCATTGTCAAATAGGTACTTAGTATGTGGCCGCGGCCTAAGTTGGTGCAGTTCTACAAAATCAGCTGAGATTTTTAAAGCCTTATGATGCGGGTCTTCTGGTACTAATGGGCTGCAACAATGAGTCACCGTTACCTCGCTATTGGAAAAAACGAGGTCTAACAACTTATTATTTACATTTAGTTGCGAGCTAAACTGGGTTAGATGACAAACATTTAGGTTATCAAAAAATTCGAACTGATGAGAACCCTGTAATTCAGCAGGCTGATATGAGACTCCATCGTCAGATAAAGACCAATTAATGTTAGGAAAATTAAAATCTCCCACTACTATGAACTTATCACTCGAGTTTTCCAGAAACCGGTTTGTTAAATTAAGTGAAAAATTATTTACTTGGCCAACAAAAGTATTTCCCATCTTTTGATTGCACATGTAAACCACACAGAGATGCAATTTGTAGACAATTTTCGGTTTCTTATTGTGCATTAATAATGTTACCCATAAGTCCTCGGCAGACGAGCACCAATCAGTATGACCTTCTGCTACAAGTTCGAGGCCTCCTAGAGTTTGGTTCGTTTGGTCATAATTCCTATCTCGCCTCCATACAATGTAACGGTCATCAAAAAGCTCACTATTGTTTACTCCGTCAATCAGCCAGGTTTCAGTCAGACAGACCACATCATACGAAGACAAACAAATGTTCCTATAAAACTGAGTCGTTTTAGTGCGCAAACCGCGCACATTCTGGTAATAAATACTAAATGGAATCATTGTTAACCGGTAGATTATTAGGCATAGAATGAACATTACAAATTGTAGGATTTCTTACCCGCGAACAATAAAAATAACATATCACTATTACTTGGGCATTCCTTATCAGTATCACGTGTAAATAGTAGTTTAGGATTCCATTCATATGCAGAGTGAATAATGTAATTAGAAAGCATTTTGAAACAAAGAAGTTATTAAATAAGTGCGGCAGCGAGCGAGCGGTCATAAAGACTCCGGATCGCCTTCGCTCGGGACATCCGTCGCGAACGGCGAGCCGGCTTGCAATGCAGAGCGAGTGCAGTGCGACTGGTGCGAGGCGAGGGTTAATAGCAGCGTAAGCGCATACCGACGCGCAAGTGGATCTCAAACTTTGCGAGCAGATATAACAAGCAATACAATAAGTCTTCAAATATTTACATAATATTAGAAAATTAGTTAGGATTAGTTTAAATTTAGTTACGTTTAGTTTGACTTTACTTAAATTAATTAATATCAAGAAGTTACTTAAGTAAGTTACAAGAGTAACTTTTTTAGGTCTGATTCCGACCTTATAACCACAGCAGGCGATGTAGGAGTCTTCCGCACAAAAATTTTGCACGCCTTCACCCAGGTAAATGCGAAACCACGCTCCTTGGTAAGTGCTTTGGTTTTGTTCAAAAGCAGTTTATTTTCAAGCGTCAGATGATCGTTGACGAAGACTCTGCTGGTACCTTGCAGGCCAAGGTCGTCGGAGACAATGGTGCACTTCCTTGCTGCTGCTATAAAGTCATCTTTCAGGTACCTACTATGTACTGAGACGATGATGGTCTTCTTCGATTTCTCGTTGCGCATTGGGATTCTTGCTACGTAGTTAATATGCTGTTTAGAGATTGGGATCTTTATTTTTTCTCCAATTTTAGAGACAATTGCAAACAGGTCTTCAGCTGGAGTCATTGGTACTCCCTTTATCTCGATGTTGTTAAGGCGAGATCGCTGTTCATGGTCCAATGCTGATCTTTCCAGCTTATCAATCCTCTGCTGCAAAAATTTGACCTCTTCTTTAGTTTTTAGGAGCTCTTGCAGGTCCTGATCAACCTGCGATACCTTGGCTGTGAGGGTCTCAACTGATTGATGAACGAAGTCAACAGAGCTCTTGACGTCTGCCAACTCTGTTTTGATGGTTTTGAGTTCCTCCATATTTGCCTTGATAGACTTCAAATCCGCGACAATCCCCGGTAGTTGGGCTAATTGAGATGTAGCCAACTTGAGCTCCTGGTATATGGCGTCGATGTCCTTAGGAGTTGGAGAGGCAAGAGAAGTCATACTCGCTGGATCTTGGCTCAATGATACGCTAGGGCTTGCGGTGTTAGACGAAGAAGACAGCTTGCAGGAGGGACATCTCCATTTCTTCTGTCGATCACCCAGTCTGCGATAACCGTGTTCGGTTATTCCCGCGCAAGGGTAATCAAATTGGTCTTGACAGGATGAGCATTGAGCTCCGTCCATGAAATTCCCATCGCAGCGCTTGCACTTGAACATCTCGAGTTAAACCGCGAAGAAACTTTGAGTAACACTGTATTATGCAAATCGAAAAAAGAGTGCTGGGTACGCGTATGAATTGTTCGCTGTCCACGAACTGACTGAAACTATACATACATACATGCACTTTAACCTAACAACAAAATGCTAAACATGTTTAGGACAAAGAAAGAAAAATAAAAGTGGGTAGTTATTGACGACCTCAGTGGCGCAGCGGGGGAGAGTCCGCCTGGGACGCAAGAGGTTGCGGGTTCGGTTCCCGCCTCGGAACAAATTTGTGTACGATCTGCAGAAATTTGTTCCGTTGGTCTGGGTGTTTTCTATATATAATAAAAAAATATCTATCTATGTTTATCTAGTACCCATAACACAAGCTTTGAGTAGCTTACTTTGGGGCTAGATGGTGTTGTGTGGATTGTCCAGCATTATTTATTTATATTTTATTTTATTTATTTAATAATTCTGACGAGACCGACACAATGCAGTAGTCGACAGCTTGTTTGTTTCAACGTCACGGACATTTTGCGAAGCGTCATAGAACAATGAGCGGCTCGGGTTACATAGATCAGCAGGCACTGGATGTGTCAAGTTTTTGCGTATGCATTTTATGTCTTGTAAGTTTAATTTTTAGTTTTAAGTTGAATGTGTTTTATGTTCATTATTAGGTTAGTATTTAGAAATAGAGATTAGGTATCTATTAATAAAAGTAGGTAGGTAGTTTTTAAATATGTACGTAGATTTTGTATCTTTTATGTCTTGGGGGTACCGAGGCTATTCGGGTTTTTTAAAAAAATATCTGAGCGTCTCTGGTCGAAGCGACGCGTTACCCGAGAGCTGGTGAGTATCTGGCGCAGCGCATCAGCATTGTCATACAGCGGGGCAATGCAGCCAGCGTAGCGGGGACGCAACGACTGGTATTGATATGGATCAATTGTAGTTGTAGTTTGTTTGAGCTTCGTAAGAATTTAAGAATTTCGAAAGCCAGTTTCGAAATTGAAAAATATTGAACTGCACCCCTTAGAGCCCATATAACGTATTTTTCAGGCCCAAGCCTGATGCTGTTGTTCTACTTTCTGTTGAGCAACATTAAGCTGAGGCAGAACCTTTTGGTTCACATGGTGGACAAAGTATTTTCATATTTAAGGTTTTTGTATTATTGTTTAAGGTATCTTGTGAGCCAATAAATAGGCTAGTTGACTCTTTTTTAAAGTAGGTCTTAAATTATTAATTATTGTCCGATTACAGTAGAAAAAACATTACCATATTTTTTAGGACCTAGAAAACTGCAAAACTTTATTTTAAAAGTCTTTCGTAAACAGGCGAAAACGCTGTCAGCCATCTTTATCTGTGCTGTGACGTCATACGGGTAGAAAACCACAGATCTAATACTCGCTGCGCCGAGAAAACAAACAACCGACAAACGTCCATCATTGTAAAAATATAGACAGAATACATAGCGAATTTCACTCGTATAAGATCAGAGATGAGCTTAGAGCCCTATGACGTCACAACATGGCCGATAGTGTTTTCAGAGTTCAAAATTTAAAATAAAAAAAAAAACAATTTTAAACATTGAAAATATGTAGTCATCGTACAGGTCAAATACTACAGAAAATATTTATTTATTGCGTCTTTGATATGAGTCAAGTAGCCTATTGTTTTTATTTATTTCTTCTTTCTATGATGCGGAGTTAAAGCAGAATGTAGGGTACTCACCAATATGCTCAGTTAGGGTCAAGTTGTCAACACATAGCAGCCCTGTGGCCAACGAATCAGACCCACTGCCCATGACGTCACCTGAAATAAAGAGAATTTTATTTTTAAAAAGTGACTATCACTGGATGCTTTTTGCTTGCTATAAATCTCTTACAATAGTTCATCCTACTAATATTATTAAGCCGAAAGTTACCGATACCTCCAAAACTACTAAACAGATCGAAATGAAATTTAGCGTACGTTTAGAGCATAGCCTAACATAGATATTAGGCTACTTTTATACCGAAAATACGCGTGCGAAGCCGCGGGCAGAAGCTAGTATGTAATATTATAAGCTGAAGCTATTATGGAGAAAGCTATATTAAGGCGATGAACACACTGCCACGCACCACGCTGCATCTTGCGTGAATGTATGTTTTAACGTTGCTTGTAAGTATCTCCGTTTGTATAGAAAACACGCACAGTCCAACACACAGAAAATGCATCCACGCGCGTACATGCAGATCACGCGCTCAAACGCGGAGAATCATACATCAACGCGCGTAGGTGCGGACGAGATGCAAGGTATGGCACACCGAGTCCCACAGTGCCGTACGTGATTTTGGATGGGCTTGAATGAAATGAGTCAGAGCCGCCGTGAATCCACAAAACGCAACTACGCGCGTGAGTGCGTAAAAAACCCGCACGATGATGCAGATCTGCGCTTTAGCAAGTAAGTGCGTAGGTGTGTCGACACGCAAGATGCAGAGTGGTGCGTGGCAGCGTGTTAACCGCCTAAATGCTAATTAATGATCACCTCCCCTTCTCCACTCCGCACCGCGGCCTGGTAACGTCACGGCCGTTATGAAGGTATAAAACTTTATCTAGCTAGAGTAGACTAAAGTATACAAGATACGATCTACCAAGTACCTTTCTCCACATCAGGCGGCGGTGGCGGGCGGCAGCGGGCGGCGCGCAGCACAGCCGCCATGGCCAGCAAGGCCAGCACCGCCAGCGCCGCCGCACCAACCAGGTTCCAGTAAGCGCCGTTAGAGGGAACCGCCTCCATTGATGACTTGGCTTTGATTGTCACTGATTCTACTACTTTTAGGGATGCTGTGGAAAGAGCGATTATAGGTTAAGCTTCAAATACAGCAAGTGGATTTATGATATTCGGCGAGTAACTTGCTTCAGATTGCATGTTAAAGAAATATAGTTAAAAATTGATATCAGACTATGTAAATGTCTTAGGTATCGCAAGACATGACTGAAAGGATGTTAAATAATAGATTCAGGCGTTACTTTGCGGAAATATTTAGTAACAATTCCGCGCAAAACCTCCTCCGACGAGATCCAACAAAAAGTGATTTGCGTGTACCGCCCGCCCTACCACAAATTGCTCCCACTTGCAATCAGAAAAAGTAAACAACAGACACGCAATACAAAATTGCCCAGTAAATTACCCTCCAACTCCAAGAACTAACACAACTTAATTTGCGAAAGAAAAGACCACACCAACCACACAATGAAAAAACTCATCAAAAGTAAGTCGTCAACTAGTTTCGTCTCTCCACGAGACATCATCAGGACACCACAACAATACTCGACTTTATGGGCCTTTAAAATTTTTAAATCCATCATGGTTATTATCATTAACGTTATTCCGTGATCATGGCGCATGTGTCGAAATATTGGAAAGCTCAAAATTCAAATAATGGTAAATATCCCGTTGTAAATGACAAGTAGCCTATGTTTGATTCCAGGTTAAGAGCTACTTCTATGCAAAATTTCAGCTCAATCGGATCAGTATTTTGATTGGCCGTGATATGGCAAAAAATATTTACTCACTAAAATCAGCGTTGCAGTAAGATTTAGTGCAGCAGCAAAACTTGGTGCCGGGTAGCCTCGGAGTGACTTTGGTGCATGTGTCACAGGAGCCCTGGCCTTCTGTCTGCGACGCTGAAGACTTCCAGCATCCTGGATGAGGAAAAAAACCTTTTTTGTAATCTTAGGAAACTTTTGTCTGTGTCTGACTGACTGAATAATATGGTAACAACCAGCTAAAGAGGCATGCAATGAGTCATGGTGCCTTTACTATTGCCTGTTCTGTAGCCTCATTTATTCACACTTAGCTGCAGGATAGTTTAAGGGCAGTATTTAAACGCAAATAAAAAAATTCAAAATCGGGCTCTGGAAACCCCCCCGGGGGTTATCGGGCTTTGAGTCCAATTATACATAATAGCTGTGTGGTGCCAGCTTAGAATTTGCACCACCTCAACTCTTCTAGCGCGGGTGTCGTAAGAGGCGACAAAGGGATATCCATCGGGGGCAGCAGAGTCCCCTGCTGAACAATTCTACCACCGAACTGTGATCCGCAACCCGCATGCCCAGCGAGTGGATTATGGGCATTTCCCACATGAGATAACAGACAACAAGGCGCTTATCAGGGGGAGGCCTGCGTTCAGCAGTGGACCAATACAGGCTGTTGAGGTTGAGGTATACATATATACCCCCTTTCAGTGATAAAGCTGCCACGAACCCCTCCCCCCCAGGTGATTATTTAATTTTATATGCAATTAATAATATCAAATAGTTTGATAGTAATGATGCCAGCATTTGTTAACTGACCTAATAATATTATTGTAATTAAAGTAGAACCAAAACTTTGATTAATTTAAGCATATACAGGGTGCCACGGAAAGGGCACCCTGTATATGCTTATACTAAGCCAGAAGGGGGTGATTCTAGATCTTGAGAGGGGATCAACTTGTGAATAACAATTTTATTATATTTTTTTGCAGGAAACTACGATAAGTCTCATGACTATGAGCAAATTTGAATGAATGAATAAACATATATTTCAGACAACTTAATTTCACCAAACCAAGATGAAAATTATTGGAGAATAATAAATAATTCTGATTCTAAGGAGAAACTCCAAATTTTCTGCATTGACATATTGAACCAGGATGAGGAAGCATATTGAGCCTTTTAATTCTACCAAACTAGGCCCTAACCACCCTAGCATTGACAGCAGATAACCATATTAAGTTATGACGATCTCAGTGGCGCAGCGGGCGAGAGTCCCCCTGCGACGCAGGAGGTTGCGGGTTTGAATCCCACCTTGGAACAAATTTGTGTATGATCTGCAGAAATTTGTTCCGTTGGTCTGGGTGTTTTCTATGTATCATAACAAAAATATAATGTATTAAATAATAAAAGTTATCTAGTACTCATAACACAAGCTTTGAGTAGCTTACTTTAGGGCTAGATGGTGCTGTGTGGATTGTCCAGCATTATTTTTTATTTTTTTATATTATGTATGACTGTGGCTTTCAAAAGGTTAAAGCTTGTAGGTTATAGCATTATATTGTTACCATACCTTGTCCCAAAACTGTAATGTTGCCATCATTGTCCTGGTGCCACAGAGTGTAGCAGGTTGCCTTAGGATCTGTACATGTTTCTATCTGTGCTGGACCATCAGGTAGATCCACTTCTGATATAGCTCCAGTATCTGTTTGGAAGACAAATTAAAATGAGACCTGTGGGCCTGCCAAAAGATCCGAATAATTTTAATTAAGTAGGGTTAATGTGGTTAAATGTAAACAGAGGTAAATGGAAACGCATTCAATAATTTCATCATTTTTATGCTTAGAAGATTCTTAGTGTAACGGAACGCATCCCTAATATATTTTCTATGACGGCCATTTTGCAATTTCAGTGTCAGAGGTCAGAAAACAGATGATTGATGTGCTTCTTTTTTTTTTGTAAAATCGGTTGAAATACAGTTTTTAAATGGTCAATAGTACTTACTATACTACGAAAACAATAGAGGTAAGTGATAAAACCTGGTGACTAATAAGATGGAAGTGGATTGATTTGCACGTTTGGGTGTTTGTTTTCTCTTTAAATGGCGTCCGCCATTTTTTGAGCGCGTGTTTACAATTACCTCTACATTTAGTATACGGGGTGAAATGGAAACACATTATGAGGTAATTGTAAATGTGTGAGGGAATTGGAAACAGTATAATTTTGCTTCATAATTTGTTTGTTGGTGATGGTGGGTGATTGTAAACATTTTTATTTCAGTGCAATATTGAAATTAACTGAACATGCCGCGGACTTATTTACGTAAGAAGAAACCACCGAGTTACTCCCTAGAAGATGTTAGGCGAGCCGTAGATGATGTGACTGATAAAAAAAAGACTTTTCGAGAAGCCAGCGAATACTATGGTGTTCCCACTGCTGTCATATTCCACCGAATAAAAGGTAGAAAAGTACCATTGGACAAAATGGGTGGTGGAGTTTCGAATGCTTTAACTGATCGTGTCGAGCACCATCTTGTGAATTGCCTCAAAACAAGAGCAAGAATGGGACACCCATGTCACAAAGAAGAACTTAAGCTTTTGGTTGGAGAATATGTGACAAAACTTAACATAAAAACACCGTTTAAAAATAATATACCAGGAGACTGTTGGTACCAAAACTTTATGAAACGACATCCGAGTCTCTCATTAAAAAAACCCGAACTCCTGCAAAAGGCTCGAACAGACGCAAGAAGACCTAATGTAGTTTACGATTTTTATGATTTACTATTGAAAGAAGTCAATGAAAATAATCTCGTAGACAAGCCGAGGTATATTTTCAACGCCGACGAAAGCGGATTTCATAACGATCCATGCAAGCTTCGAGCGATTGGTGAAAAAGGTACGGCTCTTTCGCGTGTAACAGGGGGCTCTGGTCGAGAATCTACTAGTGTGTTGGCGTGTGTATCTGCAGATGGTACATTTTTGCCGCCATGTATAGTTTTTAAAGGAGCCGCTGTACAGGCAAGATGGGTTTCTGACCTGGCATATCCCGGAACATTATACGGAGCCACAAAGAATGGCTGGATGGAAGAACCTACTTTCCACAACTGGCTCATAAATGGTTTTATACCATTTGTAAACAACATTCGACAAGTTAATGATGAGCCAGATCATAAGGTTATTTTGATTTATGATGGTCATTCTAGTCACATTAGCGTTCGGATAGTTGAAGATGCAATAAAAGCAAATATCATCTTGATTAAATTTCCCAGTCATTTGACAGACCGTATTCAGCCTTTGGACAAATGTGTTTTTGGCCCAGTGAAAACTTATTGGGATAAAACACTAGTAGAACATGGCGTAAAGCAGATGGGAAAAGGTAGTGCCCATCTGTCAAAAGAGAAATTCACCGAACTACTAGGTGAGGTATGGGGACAGGCATTCACACGGAAGAACATTGTGTCTGGATTCAGCACTACTGGTGTATTTCCAGTAGATGCCACAAAATTTCCAAAGAAGCTATTTAATGCTACTGAGTTGAAAGTATACCACAACTTAGTAAATGCGATAAACGACACTGAGACCATTATTGATGCTGGAAGCATTAATAATAACCATACAACTGATAAATATTGCAGAAATAATGACAATATTACGGAAGAAGTTCAGGAATTTATTGATAAACCTGGTCCAGAAAACGAACTAACTCTACATTGCTCTGGCTTTAAACAGCCCATTGATAGTGATCCAGCAAGAGCGATTTTTGACGAATGTGCTAATTACTCAAGCTCAGAAATACCTGCCGATAGTTCTCCAGCAATGGTGAATGTTGACAAATGGACTACTGCAAATCGCTCAAGCTATAAAATACCCGCCGATAGTTCTCCAGCAAGGGTGATTATTGAAGAATGTGTTACCGCAAATTGCTCGAACGTTGAAATATCCGCCAATAGTTCTCCAGCAAGGATAAATGTTGACGATTATTATACTGCTCCTCCACATTGCTCTACTTTGCAAAAGTCTACCAATGTTGTTCCAACAGAAAAAGTTTTTGATGAAGTGTTTCATGCCACTTCACATTGCGATAGCTTTGAAAATCTCAACAATAGTGGCTCTGAGATAAGCAACAGAGGAACCTCGTCCCAAAAAAGCTCATCTACTTTGCTAAATAAAATACTAAAATTGATAACACTGGACAAGAGTACAAATGAGACAGTCAAAGCACGAATCCTTAATGCTATATCATCTTCAGACAATATTGAAGAAAGTGATGATTATGTCATGTCACCAAATAAAGAAACTTTAGATAAACTATTCAAAATACAGAAAAATACCCCAGAAAAACAAAAGAAAATTGTGATACCAAGGCTCAAGGTCGCAACTTATGGTGAAGTTCTTACTAGTGATGGTGTGAAAGAGCGACTGAAAAAAGCGGAAGAAGACAAGAAGAATAAAGGACCTAAGAAAACAATTAAACAAGAAAAGAATAAGGGACAAGGCAAGCGAACAAAATGCATGGATAAAAAAGACGATATCAAGGTAAGTAATGACCCAAAAAAACCAAGGCTTGCCAGAACTGACAGTGAGTCTAAGGAAGAAGTAGTTGAAAAGACCGATAAAGGTCCAAAGAAGCGAACCACAAAGAAAAGAAGCGTCAGTGAAACCAGTGAGTCTGAGGAAGAGCAAACTTTTGTATCATATGCAGATAGTGACAATAGTGATTACAATGTGGAATGTGAATTTGAAACTGCAAAGGAATGTGACTTTTTAGAGGCAATGCCAACTGACAATCTACTAAAAGGAAATTTTGTTATAACTAAGTTTATGGGAGGAAAAAGACTTTCAACTACTTTTAGATACCTATGTATGGTAGATAATATTGATGAAGAAGACAACAATGAAATTGTAGTTACCTCATTAAAAAGTGTTGACTCTTCGAAACAAGTCTTTGCACTAAACGAGAAAGACTTATGCTGTGTGCCCATTGGGGATATAATTGGTGTTTTACCAGAACCAATTATATCCCTCAAAGGCGAAAGAATATTTTACAAATTCACAAAACCAATCGACATCTATGAAAAACCTTGAGAACAAATAAATATAAGTTTGATTAATTAGTACAATTTTTTGTTTTATTTTACCCCCCTTTAATATGATGAATGTTGTAACAAAACTACCATCCAGTTTACAATTACCTCATTATAAGTAAATCATTTACATTTACCTCGGCTCTCATCACAAAGCGTTACTAGGGACATCTTAGTTTGTTTCTTTTTACCCCCTAATAATAATAAATAGATTTTTAGATATCGTAATTGTTAGGGAGACCCAATATTTAAGATACAAACTGATTTTTCTGCAATATAAAGCTTAAATGTTAGAGTACATGTTTACTATTACCCCAAAAAGGCAATATTTGAAAAACTATGTAGGGGTAAATGTAAACTTATTACAAAACGCCGAGTAAATGTACTACAATATCGAATTTAATCTAATAATGTACCTAATTTATTTATCCCTGCAATCCGTTACCTTTAATTACTTTACCTTTTCACATTAATATTTTCTGATGGAAATAGTACTAAGAGGTATGTTTTTTTTTTTACTGTTTACATTTACCCACATTGACCCTAAATAATATTTTTTTTATACAGTCTACTTAATTTGGTGTAATGTTATTTCAACCCAAATTTTAATCCCACAAATTTAAAATTGTTATTTCGACCCAAAACATATTGTCAATTAAACGTACAATAAAATTTTAAATGACACAATAAAAAAAAAATGATTTGTGTGATTTAATTTATATTGACCATGCATTTCTGGCTTCTGTTTGGCCAAAATATCAAAAGGAAAGTAAAAAACTGACACCTTCTAAAGAAAAATGTGTAAATATTGACTCACATCACACAATATTGACTGTTTCGGATACAAAAAACAAAATAATAGGTAGATTTTATAATATGAAATTGGTTTTAGGAAGAAATTTCTTATATTTGGGCTGTCCTTTGTTTCATTTAATTACAGTTATATACAAGCATTTGTTTAAAAGTTAGCATGGACTTGCACCCCTGAATACCTTAAAAAAATGTATTTACGACCCAATTTACAACCCATTATTTAATGGCCTGGTAACAAACATCTGAAGTAACAGCCATTTAAGTACATACAAGGATAATTCTTGAGGATGTATAAATAAGCCATAATTATTGCAGCATGAAAAAATAAATATTAAATTAATATGATATGAACCACTTTTTTCATCGTAGTGAAATTTTAGATACACAGATCAAAAGAGCATGAAAAATTATGAAAGACTGCATCAAAAAGTCAATTTGCCCAAAATGGTCTTTACCCTCTTTGTATCGGAAACAGTTGATATGTTAGATCTAAAACTAAAGACATCCAATGCTGGACATAGACCTCCCTCAAGATACTTTTTCTTATTCAAATTAATTACAGGAACTAAACAACTTACCAAAGATATCATTTTCAACCATAAACTGTGCATTAGTTTCATCACTGTAAGATGGGGTCACACTTTTAGCGACACTGTGTATCTTGTAAAGGCATGAAATTGTTGGTCCTACAGTAGTAGGAGCATCGGTGAATACCATAGCAGCTTTCACCTTGTATTTTGTGACCTCGTTGACACCATTTTTAGTGCTTTGCTCCTCTTTGCCAGAGCCTATAGCTTTTTTATCAAAATTCAAGTTTTCTCTGATATCCGAGTTGAAATTATTCAAATCTGGAATGTTCTGTCCTATGAATTCATTTGAATCTAATCTTACGCTTCTTTTGTTTCTGTTATGTTTTGAATATGGAATGTCTATGCTTTGTTTTCGAATGGTTTTCGGCCAGTCAATTCTGATACTTCTTTTTCCAATACTTTTTGGTTGGTCCTGTGTGAGTGGCCAGTAGTTCTGTAACTCATGGTTGTTCCATTGGATGGTCCTTCGATGGTGGTATTTAGTGAAGGTTCGGACGTAATGAGCCGGTTTCACGTGGTGAATGCCGTTTCGGGAATCGTGTACTTCATTCGGCCTCGATGTGAGCACTTTTGCCGTGAAAATAAAGAGAAAAAGCACAAAACACTTCAGCAAAGGTGTGACTTTTTGCGTCATGATTGCTTCCATCATTAGCCAACGAATTTTACATACCTATGGCATTGTACCGCAGTTCAACAAGGAATTCGACACACTGCAGTTACTATTGATTTTCCATTGCGTATCGTATGGCAACAGACTGCGAATGCATGCGGCGGTGCCAAAGCCGCACGAACATAAATCATACGTTTCTTTTTATTTACTGGTGCGATATTTACTACCGGCAGTAGTCAAAAGTTCTGTGATGGTCCACAAAATAAGCAAAATACAGTATTTACAATAAAAACTGTACACACAATCTAGCTCCTGGTTTGGTTCAAAGTTCGGCGTAGTCACGTGAATTAAATAAAGGTAGATACTTTACGAGAATACTATTCTCTTAAATAATGGTAAACGATTACAAGAGGTTTTTGAATATAAAATAAATGAAAAATCGATCGAATGTTGACAAACACAACACACGTTCGTCCCATCCGGACATCTTAGAAAGACGTTTCGTTTCGTTTCATTTTTTTCAACCAAATCAAAGTCTGTTCTAAAAATCGTGAAAAACGTTCTCGAGCCTTAGAAGAGAAGTGCGTGTAACGGAACGTAGAATACAAAAAAAACGTCACGTCAAGTTTGACAGCCATAGAGTTGTACCAGTAATTTCGGATTAAGCTTTCCAATTAGTAGTTTCGATTTCAAGAGTCGATTTATTTAGAGAAAGTTTTGTCCGCACAACGTAATCAATCTGGTAGGTACATGAAATAATTTAATATGATGGATGCGGCGTATGAATTGACCCCTCCAACTCAACCTATTCTGTTCTATCCTGTTGGGAGAAGTCATTTCGTCTCTCTGGCTTAGTTCCAAAGCTCGGCCCCTGCTGTAGGCCACTTTGGCAAATTCAAAAAATATGCCTAAAACGAACGAAAAAGATATCGCTACACCAGTCTACGTTCACGTTGCCTACCATTACGATAAATTAATAAAAACTCAAATTTGTAGCGACTCGTTCCACTCGCCCGCGCCGCCGCGATGATAATTTTTTGTTTTTCACATGGTACTGAGCTTCAACCATTTAATATCTTCAATGGTAGTCAGAGTGCTTTTCACGAAAGAAGTCCCCTAGACGCAGTTCTGTAGGTTGTGGGACCAAATAAGTTTAATGAATTCTGCGTTGAAAAAAAAATTGTTGCACTACTTGCCGCGGGACTTCTTTCGTGAAAAGCACGCAACATCAAATCTAAACAAGATCCGTCAAGTGCGAGTGTATCTCACGCGCCTAGGGTTTTGAACGTTTGTCAACAAATATGTACCAAAAGTACCGGTTAGAGACTTCGCAGTTTAACGAATACCTAAGAATAGTAGGTACCAACCTACATTTCAGATGGATCTCTGTGCATGCTTCGGTTAAGGTGGGTAATGGTAAATTTTTCGACTTTTTTCGAAATATTTCAAAAAGTATGAAAGTTACAGAAATTTTAAAAACTTATTTGAAATGTCCAAACCGATACCTTTCATTTGATACCCCACTCGGTGGGGTAGCCCTCCTTTTGAAAATTATTCCTTTTTGACCATTTTTCAAAAAGTGTTCTTTTTACAGACTTCTCTATATTTTTCCTGTAAAATATAGATCCATATCTACAAACGCTTCATACATTTTAAATGGATCGCTCGGCAAACTTCGGAGATAGGGGGGGAATGGGTTTTTTTTCGACTGTTTTCGAAATATTTTCAAAAGTATGAAACCTACAAAAATTTCAAAAAATATTTTGAAATGTACAAAATGATACCTTTCATTTGATACCCCATATGACTCTGTAGGTATCTTTTAAAATTTCGGCATCACAATTTGTATGGAAAATATTCATTTTAATTTTTCATTTATTTTCATTTATTTTTCTCTAAATCTGTACAGGCGCACGAAATGTATTATTATTTTAAATTTCAAGCTTGATAGCTGCAGTAGTTTTTGAGTTATTAAGGAGGGAAAAAAATTGGTTGCCTGTAAAGTCGGTATACGGGCGAAAGTTTTACGTGACAACGACATGGCTAACTGTGCTCGAGTGGAAGGGACGCGTGCCTTTCACTTTTTATGTCTGTCTCTCTCGCTCTTAGGCGGGCTAACCATGCCCGAGTGGAAGGGACGCGTGCCTCTCACTCGCTCTCATTGTGAGCGCATAACGTGAGCGGAGCGTAACGCAGTTTCTTGAAGTGTCACCCGGCAAACCAATTTATAAGACGTTGTCACGTCAAAAAGGACAGACAAAGCGAGACCATATGGGTTTTGAAACCGATCTTCGATCATCAAAACCCTAAAAACATTAAGTTTTCGTATTCCTTGCTCCAGTCGCTGATAGGTAACGTTTAGATTTTTTTGTGAGAGCGAATCCCCACTAAATTATTCATAGTTCTGTACAATCACCCGACACACTTACCTTCGTTCAATACAAAGGATCGATTGGCAGGTGCTGTGCTGGTGTGCCACTCGATTCTTTTGTGTTGTTTCGAACGATGTGACAGATTTTTTCTCCCAACTCTATTTATAATTTTATTCCCTCCCTTGTTGTTCGCCCGATTTTCGTTTCTCCCGATTTTCTTGTGATTGTCCTTTCTTGCAATGTCTTGGTGATTTTTGTTGATTCATTCACCTAAAGTTTTCCAGCATCTACCCGTCTTTCAGTGGTTTTGTGCCTTTTTGTACTAAAACCAGGCAAAAATGGTTTCGCTCGCAGCGGCGACTGAGGAGATTGACGAAGAGAAAGAACGTGCCCATTTTCGCGCCGTGGTCAGTGCTTTCAAATATTACAAGTAAGTTTTTCACTATTTCTATGATTTTTACATATCCACGACAAAGTAACATTGTAGTAGCGTTTCTTTGTGGTTATTTCTAGCAGGTAGGTATTCTATTGTTAATCCTAACTTTAAATGTTTATGCGTCAGTTTTAAGTTAAGTGTATAAAATTAATTTATAAGGCACAGATCTACAGCTCTGTTTGGCAGGTACTCAATTAATATCAGGGTGCCTTCATTTTAAGTTTTTATGCAATCAAGTATAATTAACAGATGAAAGATGATATGGCTAAGAACGGTATTAGATGTTGGTTGATAGGGCCTTAACTATAGCTGGAAGAAAAAATGCCCTTGGTGCTGAGCTTTCTCATAGCCAGCTATGGAGCTAAAGATGATGTTTGTTTACTTATTGCAAATGTTGTGCAAGCCTATGCACACATTCTATAGTTACATCTGCATGATGATGTGGGTAAGAATGGTATTATGTTGGTTGATAGGGCCATAACCATAGCTGGAAGGAAAATGCACTTGGTGCTGACCTCACCTAGAGTTGGCTATGGAGCTCAAGATGATGTTAGTGTACTTATTGCAAATGTTGTGCAAACTTATGCACACATTCTATTGTAAAATCCTTGCACTATATTTCTAATAAAACATTTTCTTGTTTTGTTGCTCTTATCAGATTCAGATTCCTTTATTGTCATACATCATACAAATAAAAAAATGTACAAATTATTGTTGCTTAAATTAAATGATGAAGCTATGACTTGTCCAAAGTACAATAAATACAATAAATGCTGTAGAGGGGCAATAGTTAAGTTAAATGTACATATATGCTTAAAACTAAGTTTCTTGAGAATCTATCACTTTGAGTTAGGTGATTCAACGAAGATGTCAGGTAATTTAGGAGATTTAACCTTAAACTCACTGTAATCATTTTCCAAAAACTCTTTGATGCTATTATCAATCATCAACCATCTCTTATTCAAATAATCACACTAATATTATAAATGTGAAAGTTTGGATGTTTAGATGTATGGATGTTTGTTACCTCTTCATGCCAAAACTACTGAACAGATTGGGCTGAAATTTTGCATACAGGTAATTCTAATCCTGGAATCAAACATAGGCTATTTTTTATCCCTCAGATCAGTTCTCAAGGATGTAAACAATGTGTGCAAAGCTGAGGGTGGAAACTAGTTTTAAAATAAAAGACGATGAATATTCACTGACCACAGGTGTTAATTATTACATCACTTTTAAATTGATTTTTCTTTTCTTTCTGCTGGTGGACAAAAAAAATCAAGTTAAAAGAATCAACACTAATTTCTTACTTGTATTTATTTTAGAAATAATTTCTTTTTTTTCTAAGTTGCACATTATTATGCAAAATTTCAGCTCAATCTGTTTAGTAGTTTTGGCAGAAGTAACAAAAATCCGTCTATTCATCACACTTTTAATATTAGTGTGATTAGATTTTTTTTATGTGCTTATTATTATTAAGCATAAAGAAATAAACATTGTTTATTCTTGTTTGTACTCAGTGTGTCATTTAATAACTTCATTCCCACACAGACCGCACTGGCTTGATTTTTTAAAAATAAAGTTAATGTATATTTACTGCTTATCTACATTTTAAAAAGATGGCCCAGTAATAAATTAATTATGTAGCAACGTAATTTTCCTTTTTGTATGCAATTATAATATTTTTTGTTACATAACCAGAGTCACAGCTCTTTGCTTAATTCAGTATGCAGTAAACATACATTAATGTACTTTTGTCAGGTACTATTAAAATGAGGCTTTGAATTTTCTTTGAATTCTACATAGATGAGTCTATGCTATGATTAATAATATTCCATCACACTCAAGGATTGTTGTGGTTTTGCCTGTTTCTTTGGCTTAGAACAGAACAATACAATGGCCCTATTTCACCATTGCAATTGAATTCATTAACGTATCAATTGAATGCATTCAATATAAAATAAACTCAGTTTGGCTCTATAGATGAGTTCAGTGCATTTCATTGATATAAAGTTGATCCTGTTCAAAAGCTAATGTAAGTTTAAGAGCTGTCGTGTCATACATTAGATTAACGAATTTGAACTTGATCAACCTGAAATTAGTTTTGTTAATCTTTGTGTGGTGCCGGCTTAGAATTTGCACCACCCCAACTCTTCCCGCGGGTGCCTTCAGAGGCGACTAAGGGATACCCACCGAGGGAGGGCAGCAGCGCCTCCCGTAGAACAATTTTACCACCGAACTGCGTTGCTGCGCTAGAAAAGAGGAAAAGAGATGTGAAAACAACCAACCAAATCTTGAATATATTTTTTTTGCTTAGACACTGTGCACTGGCGATTTTTAAACAATATACAATACAGCATTGTTAAAAAACTCTAAAAAGCAGTTAGGAAATCACATCTTGGTCATTGTGATTTTCAAACTGCTCTTTAGAGTTTTGCAATGCATTTTCACATCTCGAAGATAAAAGATTTAATTATCTCGCTTCAAATCGTGTCTAATCTCTATTCTATGATATTACTTGGAGGTTTGTCACGAATTTTGTTGAGAAATATAGTTCCGTACCTCACTACCTATTGGGGCATAGAAAAAGTTAAGACGATAAATTAAATGTCTTTTCTTAGTACACTAAGTCTGACCAAACATAAGTTACCTAGGTATGTACGTACAAGCGTGAGCGATAATTGCGTTAACCACCGTTTCGTTTTTTTAGCCTCTAGTTGGCTTTTGATTTTGTAAAAAGTGCAATTTATGGAAACACAAAAAAACCTTTTGATTCAATTGATCTCATTTAGCATGAATTTGAAAAACATCGTGTATAATTAAAAATTCCTCGAGAAACTTGAGAAATCCTGGTCGAGAATTCACGTGCCTCGGGAAATTAAAAAGCTCGAAAAACCAGAAACCCTACTTTTGTTTTCTAGGGCTTTTATGTTCGCCACTTGATGTGTGAAGGTACAAATTGGCAGCGGACGACATGAGGCAGCAGCGGAGGACGTGTCGCAGCGACACTACTGGTTTCTATGTATTTCTATGAAATTCCCTCTCCTCTCCTCAATGAAGCGACGACACGTCGTCCGCTGCTGCCTCATGTCGTCCGCTGCCACCTCATGTCGTCCGCTGCCAACTCGTACCTTTAGCCAGTTCGCCACTAACCCTTGCAGCTGCTAGGAGGCAGACGGTGTGTAGAGGCTATTTGAAAAACGTGTGCAAAGCCACAGGCAGCTGCTTTGCCAGTATGCCAATATACCTTTGTCGTTCCGGTAAAACTGTCGGTCCAACCTAATCTGAACCCGCTCTAACCTGTACATATAAGTCAGTGTAATATTCCATAGCCATTCATAAATTACTAAAACGTCCCATTTTAGTTATCTTAATTGGCCAACAGATTGTTTTGTTTGAATTAGATGATGTAATACCTATTAGCATGCTTACAATATTCGTGATATAACAATAACTTTATAATTGTTTGCTCAAACAATTCAGAAATTTGCTGAAAATGAAAATAAAAAACAAGATGAGTTTCATAAACTTGAATCACGCATTAAAATAAAATTTAAACAATGTCAGATTATGAATGGAAGAAGGGAAAGTCTTCCTGGCTTTTACCACACAGTGGGATCCAAATGGGTTCACTAGGTGGATATAAACTAGTTTAAATGTGGTTCATCGTCATCAGACTGCTGTCCACTGCTGGACATAGTCCTTAAATGAGCCCCATAACGTCCCTGTCCTTTTGCGGCAGCTTGCAGCAAAACCTGCGGTTCCTGTATTATACAATTCAGCTCATAACTCTTCAGAAATTATTCCGTTTTAGATTCTACGTAAAATGTAGGAATATAATAATGATAGATCTATAGATTTTAACAAAGTTGGTTACTTTAGCCATTCCACCACCACCAAGATTTAATATTATCCACCCAAGCAAAAGGCTTGTCGAGTCGGCTGTCATGCCAATCATAATGTGATCAACCTTATCTACTGCGAGCCTGGCGCAGGCGCGGTGGCTAAGTATATAACCCTTCTATCAAATTTTCCGGGGGCCGGCGAAAACCTTGATCGATGATATAACCCAAATTATTTTAAATACAGAGTTATTGGTAGTTCACTGATACTGCGTAAACTGTAGGTTCTGCCCATCACCACGAACACGTTACTGAAGACGCCAGATCTTATTTTTTTTTTGTAAATCGCCTCACATACAAAATCATGTCCGGAACCTAATTATAATAATAATAAATAATAATAAATAAATAATAATTAATTACTGAATACCGATCTCCCACTCCTATTTAAATTCACAACATCATCATTGGCTTATTTCACATCTACGCAAGATGATTTAAGTGGCATTAGGCTTGGAGACAGCGGAACACACCACACACCCACTGATAATTCAGGGCAGTTCCGTTTTTAGGGTTTAGTTTCAAAGAAAACCCCTATAATGAACGATTTTTGAATGGAGGGGGTACATACTCGTACTACTATCATTCCCTTTCCACCAATTTTAAGAATAGAGACCTGGCATCTTCTCGGACCTTTTCATGATGGTGGGCAGAACCTGCAGTTAACATAGTGTCAGTGAATTACCAATAAACCTGTTTCAGAAAAATTTAAATCAATCATACCAATTGCTGACTTATTTGATAATTTCTTATCAAAACCCTCTGCAATAAATAAGATCGAGACCTGACATTGTTGCTACACACACACGTATCTTCATTCCAGATTATGCAGTCTAGACCGCATACACAAATCAGAGAAAATCATCTCAACACTCCCAGCATCCCACCAACGTCGCCTAGAGAAATACAAGACTTACCTCCAGAAGTTCAAGAAGTGTCTCGACGCCAACAATAAAATTGTTCACTTAATAATCAAAGATGTGGACACGATGTTCGAGAATGTAGATCATAGCATGGAGAAGAACACGAATGGCACGGAGAGTTTCGGTTGTAATTACAATAATTGTGAGATCTCGAGTCAGAAGCAGCATAAGATGCAGCATGATGTTGAAAAGGTAATGCAACACATTTATTTATTTATTTATTAATTATAGACGAGCAGCCTGTGGCTGATGTGTCTATATCACACAGTGTTGAATTAAGTTTTGCGTCACTTTTTTTAGCTTGTTTTTGTCGTCTCGTAACCAGTTGTCAAGTTTATTCTTGAAGGTGTTTGTTGATGTGGCTGATATAATGTCTTCTGGTAGTAGGTTCCAATTGTGAACCACTCTATTGCTTATAAAACACTTTTGCGATGTTAACTTCAGTTGCAGACGTTGGTGGCCTACCAGAGCGAGGCAAATCTTCCATCACATCTCTACCGCTTTTGAACCCTTTGTACCACTCATAAGCACTAGTTTTTGATAAAGTCGATTCACCGTAAGCCTTCTGTAACATTTTCAGTGACTCCGAACAAGAAATTTCATTGCGATGCAAAATTTAAGACAAACTCTTTGTTCGATGTTTTTCTCCAATATGAAATTCGCAATACACCCTAGATATTGTTTAAGTAAAAACGGCACTGTATTTAATCTAAATATCAGATGCAACTCAAACTCCGCGCCAAAATGGAAAACAGTTGTGCCAATCTAACAAAAACAAAAAAAAAACAAAAATTTTAATTTATTTTAATAAACAAATCATCCATTCCCGATACTTTTTTGACTGAATGTATAATAAAAAATATCTATCTATGTAGTATATTGTATTATGTATCTATTATCAGTTATCTAGTACCCATAACACAAGCTCTGCTTAGCTTGGGGCTAGGTAATGCTGTGTGAATTGTCCAGCTTTATTTATAGACAAATTTGAGTTTGAAAATTAGTTTGATTCGGATATTGAGAAGGGCCATTCCAACTTTAATGTGACGTATTTAGAGATTTTATGTGTCGGACCTTTAGTTAGTAGAACCACGAGTAAAAGTTTGCTTTATTTTAAACAAGTTTATGCCCGCGGCTTCGCAGGCGTTTTTTGAAACGTTTGAAAGTGAGTTATATCCTATGGGAACCGATTTATGGGATAAAATGTAGCCTATATTTGATCCCAGGATTAGAATTACTTGTATGCAAAATTTCAGCCCGATCCGTTCAGTAGTTTTTGTCATGAAGAGGTAACAAACATCCATCCATCCATCCAAACTTTCGCATTTATAATAGTAGTGTGATTTATAATATATATACAGGGTGGAAAGAATCTATGGGCCCTGGAGGGGAACTACCTCAAATCCTTTAGTTAGCTCATTTTACTGAAAGGAAACATTCCTTTATTTTTAAAAAGAAACATAATTGCATTCAAAGATTTTAAAAAAATTCAGTAGTTTTTGAAAATTCTAGATATTGCTGCTGTGGGCGTTCTAAACGTTTATTGAACTTCCAATATTCACTAAATTTTTCACTATTCGCGAAAAAACTTTTCTAGATGGTATTTGTCTGTCTTGATATCTCTCACTGTACCAGTGCAGAGCTAAATTGCAATTATTGTTGTTTAAAACGTAAGCTTCTAATAAATCGAATTGTTCTTGATACACCATTATTACACAATTAGAGAATAAAAGCAAAACTAAACAAAATTTAAAATTCTAACGAATACTTTTAACATTTATATCGATTTTAATAAAACCGGCCAAGTGCAAGTTGGAGTCGCGCACAAAGGGTTCCGTAACTTCCTTACCTTTACCACCAAGAGCAAAAAAATCACGTTTGTATTATGAGAGTAATAATGATCATAATTATGAATATTTAAGGGGATATTTTGTTTTTTAGTATTTGTTGTTTTACAGCAACAGAAATTCATCATCTTTGAAAATTTCAACTGTCTAATTATCACGGTTACGGATACAGCCTGGGGACAGACGGATAGACAAACAGACGGACGGACAGCGGAATTTTAGTTATAGGGTCCCGTTTTACCCTTTGGGTACGGAACCCTAAAACTGATGAAAGTTATCGTTCGAAATTCAAATTTGTTGCCGCAAGTTGATAAAAAACACACTCCATTTTTAAACTTTTCGTCAGAACGCCTCATGTAAGAAGGAATTGTGCATAGATTTATTATTACCATTTAACGATTTTCTTATCGAAGTGTGCAACAAGGTACCTTTTAGCAATTAATAACATTAGCAAGCCTCTTCATCATACGATGTCTTTGGATGTTAGAGATAAGAAAATTATAACGTGTCATTTACTTGTTACAAGTGAACAATAATACTACATAGGTATTGTTAATAAAGAACATGTAATAAATATTCGATTTCATGGGTATCTTATACAACAGATGAGTGGAAGGTCCAATGTTTATTAGACAATTTTTATCCTGAACAATAATCCTACAGATTCGCATAATAAAATAGCGAGGATTTACTTTTTAAATTTTTAGTTGGTTCGATTCCCAGATGAGACAAGGAATTTTTTAAAAATCTTTGAATGCAATTATCTTTCTTTTTAAAAATAATGGAATGTTTCCTTTCAGTAAAATGAGCTAACTAAAGGATTTGAGGTAGTTCCCCTCCAGGGCCCATAGATTCTTTCCACCCTGTATATTAGAGTGAAGTGATTATAAAATTTTCCCTTGGTCGGCCCTTCAAAATGTCCCTTGGTCGGACCTTTAGTTAGTAGAACCATGAGTAAAAGCTTGCTTCATTTTACCCTGTCTTTGATTGATCAGGTACAATCGGTGCTCAAAAACCTGGTTCGGGATTGGAGTGACCTAGGTGCAGCGGAGAGAAAACAGTGCTACGGGCCTATACTCGACGAATTGGACGAGTTATTCCCGTTAGATGAGGATAGGTAAGTTGCATACTAGGATTTTACAAATAACAAAACCCGGATTTCACTCATTGCTGGGTAAATTAATATAAACAACTGGGTCTTTGATTCCCGCCTTGGCACAAATGTTTGTACGATCTGCAGATATTTCCGGATGTTCTGGGTATTTTCTATGTACAATAAAATAGTTTCTATTAAATTTAAGCACGCTCATCTATTGAGGAAACTGTCTAGGTATCTATGTAGTGTCTTGTATTAAGTATATCAGACATCTAGTACCACAATGATTGTTAATTACTTTTCTTTGTATTAATTCATTAATTGTATTGATATTCTGTATGTGTATTGAAAATTTTATGTATTTTTTTCTTTTAATTAATGTAATTGGCACTTATTAACCGTGTTAATTAAATAAACAATGAATTAATAAATGACGCTGTGTGGATTATCCAGCGTTATTTATTTATTGTAATAATTTCTCAAAGATGATTTTCCTAAGTTGCCAGTATTTTTCACGCTTGCAAAGTTGCACTAATCCAAACTAGAGACACGCAGATTGAAAAGAACCAGCCTTCAAATAATCTTTAAGTGATGATGTCTTCCTTGCCTTGTGGTGCTGGCTTAGAATTTGCACCAACCTAACTCTTCCCGCGGGTGTCCTAAGAGGCGACTAAGGGATATCCACCGGGGGCGGGCAGCAGCGCCCCCTGCAAAACAATTTTACCACCGAACTGCGGTCCCCAACCCGCATGCCTAGCGTGGGGACTATGGGCATTACCTCCAGAAGATAAAATTCAATAAAGCGCTGATCAGGGGGAGGCCTGCGTCCAGCAGTGGACCAATACAGGCTGTTGAGGTGAGGTGAGGAAACTGTTCACTGGAATGGCAACTTTATATGCCACCGAAGATCACATATTAGTTGACGACCTCAGTGGCGCAGTGGGCGAAGGTCCGCCTGCGACACAGGAGGTTGCGGGTTCGATTCCCGCCTCGGGACAAATGTTTGTACGATCTGCAGATATTGGTTCAGGGTGTTTTGGATGTTTTCTATGTATCGTAAAAAAATATCTATCTATGTAGTGTATTGTATTTATGTATAATCAAATCAGTTATCTTATCTAGTAGGTACCCATCACACAAGCTCTGCTTAGCTTGGGGCTAGATAATGCTGTGTGAATTGTCCAGCATTATTTATTTATTATTATTATCAATTATGGCAAAAAATCCGTTGGCAGATAAAAAAGGAAAAAAATTATGAGCGACGACCTTTTGTGATGTCACGGTTGTAACTTTCATTTGTTTGTACCAACCTTACTTGTAATTTTTGTGACACAGAGTAAATACTTTTTATTTTACTTTACTTAGTAATAAATTGTTTCAGCGAGAGAAACACCATCAAAGTCCTAGTACCAGGGTCGGGGCTCGGTCGCCTCGCGTGGGAGGTGTCCGCCCGTGGCTTCACTTGTCAAGGCAACGAGTTCTCACTCTTCATGCTGTTTGCCAGCAACTTTATACTCAACAGGTGTGGGGAGGTAAGTTGATAAGAAGGTTCTGGAAACTTTTAAGTCCAAGATCTAAGTTTTTGACTTCAATTCTTTATAAAATGTATAGACAGCGTCAGAATTAAGTAAACCTTAACATATGTTTAAATCCAAACCTGTTAATCGTAGGAGTTATAAAAGTCGAATATAATAATAATAATAAACTATGTTATATTTAGGTAACTTATAAACAGAAAGAATAGAATAAAAAAAATGGATTCTTACCTGCATTGTGCTATGCAGGGGGTTACTTAATTCTGACGCTGTCTGTACCTATGATATTTTCTCCATTCTAGCCTAGAAAAAAGCTCATCTTTCAAACGGTGTAAAAACTTTGGTAATCGAAACTGTGTTAAAATACGAAACAAGTTTTAAAAATATTCAATTTCCTCTAAAAACACCTTTCCTTGTAAAAGTAAAATATAGTCAAAACAGTAAAGATATCGATAAGAAGACAAAATTGGAAATGGACAGGCCACATGATCAGAGGATAAGACAAATGGAGTAAAGTAACCACTCAATGGTACCCAAGGGATGGAAAAAGAAAGAGAGGTAGACCACAGAGAAAGTGGGCTGACGACATTAGAAAAGTCGCGGGAATTACATGGGGTAGAGTGGCCATAGAAAGGCCTGAATGGAGAAGATTGGAGTAGGCCTTTGCCACCTTGCAAACGGACACACACAAATGGAACAAAAGAGAAATATATGAACAACAATGAAATACTGTCTTGTCCAGTTAAAGATTTATATCTATGTCGCTGAGGGTTTTTGAGTCACCATATCGTCGTCACCACTAGTCTAGCATCTGCCAATCAAATTCAAATTTATTTATTCATAAAGATGTCAGGTCTTAATAAGTTGGTATTAGATTCACTACATTTTACAATTCAAATTTATTTATTCATTAGCAGCATTCTTACCACCCGTTGTCCTATTACTCGTTTTCCCGTAGGAGAGAAGCATTTTCCCGCGGTAAAAAGTAGCCTATGTTCATCAGGACTAATGTGGGCTTCTAATGGTAAAATAATTTTTTAAATCGGTCTAGTAGTTTCGGAGCCTATTCAATACAAACAAACAAACAATCAAATCTTTCCTCTTTATAATATTAGTATAGATAAAGATGTAAGGTATACAATGTCAGGTCTTATTTATTTATTTATTTATTTTATTTTATTTTTACAATTTTGGAGAAACTTACAGCTAGGTTTACAAATAACAGATGAACATTAGAACATGCCTGGGTAGACCAGGCATGTTTGTTGACGGCTAATTACAAGTTTCCGCAGATATACTTAAAAATAGCATGAAACACAATAAGTTGACGACTAATAGAAAAACAAAAACAAAATTAATAGAAAATACTGGAAAAACAAGAACAAAGTTAGTTAAGTTGGTAACATAATTTTATAGTTAGCCTACACTTGAAAAAAATTATCACTAAGTAAGCGTCTAAGCTTACTTGTACTGGTGTTGAATATGTCTACCTCACTGTTTCTATGTACTAAAGAATTAAACGAGCGAGAAGCTCTGTAAATAAATGCATTCTGCCTATAATTGGTCTTCACTGTAGGAACGTAAAGAGTTTGCGGTTTTCTCAGTGCAACCGTGCATGTGCGCAATCCTATCTGCTCAAGGAGCTCCGGGCAATCAACCGTGCCGTTTGCTATGTTAATTAAGTAATTATCACTAAGTAGGTATTAGATTCACTGCATCTTACCCTGGGGGCGTATGAATATGTCTAATTGTCTAGGTTTGAGCGAGGTTCTACTAATTTAGCTAGGTATTAATAATCACAGAAATATTATGAATTTATGAGAGGTTATACAGTTTCAATCATCATCATCATCATCATCAGCCCATATTAGTCCACTGTTGGACATAGGCCTCCCCTAATGAGCGCCATAGCGCCCTGTCTTCAGCTTGCCGCATCCAGCATCTGCCTGCAGTCTTTCGCAGATCGTCATCCCACCTGGCCGGAGGGCGTCCTACACTACGTTTACCGAGTCGTGGTCTCCACTCAAGAACACGTTTACCCCAGCGGTTGTCGGTTCTTCGCGAGATATGGCCGGCCCACTGCCACTTCAGCTTGCTTATTCTTTGAGCTATGTCGATAACTTTGGTTCTCTGTCGGATGTATTCGTTACGAATTTTATCCTTCAGAGAGACTCCGAGCATAGCTCTTTCCATAGCTCGCTGAGCGACTTTGAACTGGTGGACCAGCCCTACCGTGAGTGTCCACGTCTCAGCTCCGTAGGTCATGACGGGTAGGACGCACTGATTGAAAACTTTAGTTTTCAAGCATTGTGGTATGGATGACGAGAAGACTCGACGTAGTTTCCCAAACGCTGCCCAGCCTAGCTGGATCCTCCTCCTAGCCTCCTTCTCAAAATTATTTTTACCCAACTGCAGAATTTGCCCAAGGTAAGTATACTCGGAAACAATTTCGAGAAGGTGGCCATGTACGACGACCGGTCCCGGATCAATGAGGCCATTGATCATGACTTTGGTTTTATCCAAATTCATGCCAAGACCGATGCGTCGCGAGGCTGAGGCTAGGCTGTCCAGCATTTGGTTCAGCTCCTCTAGCGACTCCGCCATTAAGACTATGTCATCAGCGAATCGCAGGTGTGAGATGTGGTCGCCGTTTATGTTGATGCCCTTACCTTTCCAGTCCAGCGTCTTAAACATATCTTCCAACGCGCTCGTGAACAGTTTCGGGGATATAACATCCCCCTGTCTAACTCCTCTGCGCAGTTGGATGGGTTTAGACAGTTTCAATGACTTATAATAATAATAAATAAATAATGCTGGACAATTCACACAGCATTATCTAGCCCCAAGCTAAGCAGAGCTTGTGTTATGGGTACTAGATAACTGATATACTTAATACAATACACTACATAGATAGATATTTTCTATTATACATTGATATTAATGCACTGTAAAAAGTGCTATACAAGCCTCCATTTTCTAATATCCAAAATGTTTACAAATAAACTACAATTAAAATGTTTGTTTTTGGTAATAACAATGTCCAAATTATTCAATAACATCATGTCCAAACACTTAACGATATTGATTGATAGATGAACTTGTGATAATAATTATCACAATCTGTCTAGTAAAGTCCATGCCCGCCCATGTTTCATTTCCATCGTCTAACTAACTTTATTTATCTCTCTTTTCTCTCTCAGGCAAACATCCACACAGTCCACCCGTGGGTCCACAACTACGTAAACAACGTGACTTGCGAGCATCAGCTACTCGCCGCCACCTTCCCCGACGTGCCCGTTTGCGCACGACACGGAACCAACTTCTCTATTACTGCTGGGGACTTCCTCAAGGTAGTACTTTAGTATAGAATGTTCTAGAACATTCCATAGTGTCAGATATGTATTGTATTGTTTTTTTAACACCCGACGCTTTTTTGTGTCATAGATAATTATCTATGACAAAAAAAACTAAACGAAAATCGGTTCATCCGTTTGGGAGCTACTATACCACAGACAGATACACCGACAGACACGTTAACCTTTTAACACCACTCTCATTTTGCTCTTTATCCCGAGTGTTCTTAGCCATGTTTCATGAAAATCTGTCGGGTTGTTTAAAATTTTTAACTATGTTCTTGTATTTATTTCAGATAATTATATTATGTATAATCCTTAAATTCACACAAAATTCAATAAAATTCAAAATTACACAGTCAATAAATTAAATAAGATTAGATCATATGAATAAGGATACAATTCCAAATTTAAAGAATTAGATTAAATTACATTATATTAAAATGCATACTTACAGCCAACAGCTCGCTATACTCCGCATCGTTGTAAAATTTGGGAGATTGCGTACTATCTTCTCGAAAGTGGAAGGTTCAAATTAAGTCCAATTAGGTCCACGCACCTCAGTCATAGTCGGACAAAAGTATGCCTTAATTCGCCTACACCACTTTTTTGAATTAGGCTTTGTATATGAGACGTTAGAGTTAATTAATGCAAAAGCTAACACGCTCTATTCTATTCCAGGTGTACACAGAAGCAGACGAATGGAATTGCGTAGCGACTTGCTTCTTCATAGACTGTGCGCAGAACGTCATAGAGTTCGTGGAGAGGATATACGCGATACTGCGGCCGGGCGGGTACTGGGTCAACCTGGGGCCTCTGCTGTACCATTACAGGTGAGGTTGCGGATATACGCGACACTGCGGCCGGGCGGGTACTGGGTCAACCTGGGGCCTCTGCTGTACCATTACAGGTGAGGTTGCGGATATACGCGACACTGCGGCCGGGCGGGTACTGGGTCAACCTGGGGCCTCTGCTGTACCATTACAGGTGAGGTTGCGGATATACGCGACACTGCGGCCGGGCGGGTACTGGGTCAACCTGGGGCCTCTGCTGTACCATTACAGGTGAGGTTGCGGATATACGCGACACTGCGGCCGGGCGGGTACTGGGTCAACCTGGGGCCTCTGCTGTACCATTACAGGTGAGGTTGCGGATATACGCGACACTGCGGCCGGGCGGGTACTGGGTCAACCTGGGGCCTCTGCTGTACCATTACAGGTGAGGTTGCGGATATACGCGACACTGCGGCCGGGCGGGTACTGGGTCAACCTGGGGCCTCTGCTGTACCATTACAGGTGAGGTTGCGGATATACGCGACACTGCCGAATGCGAGTCAGTCTCCTGCTGAATGCGACACCGCACGGACGCGCGTCTTGTCTCTGGCCGGTGACTCATCGTTGAGGTCAAAAATGACTTCAAATACTTTGAAATGTGCTAGTTGCAACATTGTGATCAACGAATTGCTCGCGTTTGTGCAAAATGTGATAGACAGTATGGACGAGGAGAGTCTACACCAGCTGTGTACTGAAACGTTTTCAGCAGAAGATATAGTAACGGCCAAAACGTTACTATTTGAATCGATGCCGAACTCCAAAAAGATGCCGCTAAGACGCAAAGGAGGTAAGAAGAAGCTGTCGCGAGATCTGGACGACATTGTATGTCTCATGAAAGGCACCAGAAACACAGATGTTTTTCCTGTATTTGTTGCAAAAGACCTGCATAAACTCCCGCCCGTCACTTTTGAGCATATTGATGTCACCAGGCTTATGCGGGATATTATAACGGTAAAGAGACAAATCAGTGCCTTGGAGGAGAGAACTGTGAACACAGATTCTTTTGAGATACTGAAACAAGAAGTCCATAATATGAAGCATGCATCCCTTCTTCATAATAACTACTCGCATTTCTCACCAAACCTGAGAATAAACAAAAAGCGGGGTGCATGTTTACAAGACAGCTTTACGCTAGACAGCGGACCGATAGGCCTACAGTATGTGCCTATAGGTAAACCTACGGTATCATCAGCTGATGGGGCCAACGGCCGCTCAACGACCTTAATGCACTCTACCTGTGCAAATGAAAATGACTTTGTCTCTCTCCCACCCGAGCAAGCTAATGAAACAGACAAGGCCAGCACTGTGTCTCCTCATGATGTGAGCAAGCGCAGTGAGAAGGCGATGATGTCTGAAGGCCCAGAAAGTGGGAGTGCAAGCGAGATAGAAATAAAGTGCAAGGAAGCCCATCCCACAATGTCGCAGCGTGTGAGCGGGAACGAGACGCGCCTATGCACTGATAACGCAAGTACAAGCAAGATATCAGTGCAGCGCCAGGTGCCTGTCTTACATCATACTCCGCCCCCTGATACCCGTACGAGTAAGAACGAGATACAAACATTCACTTCCAACACGAGTGTGAGCGGGAAGACGGTGCAGTGCGTGGCGCCTGCCAGTGCCCGCCCTCCTGCCAAACCAGTGCTGTCAGATGTTACGGAGTGCAGCGCACGCGTCTCTAATAAAATCTCGGACTTAGAATGGCAAGTGGTTCGACGAAAATCAGCAAAACAAATTAAGATTATTTCTCAAAAGGGTTGTGCGTCTACCACACCTAACGTTAAATTTAGAGCGGCGGATAATAAAATTCCGTTGTTTATTTCTAATGTTAGCACGGAAACTTTGGAATGTGATATTGTAGATTACATTAGAGAAAAAACTAATGACATAGTGTCCCTAAAAAAGATAAATATGAAGCACGCAAAAAACTACAATGCATATAAGCTATATGTGTCTAAAAATAAAGTGGACCAGTATTTAAATGACCAATTCTGGCCAAATGGAATAACTTTCAGACGTTTTGTTCATTTTATGTACAGAACGAATACTGGGATTTCGTTAAAGTTAGACAATGCACCCACTTTATGATTGGACACAATCTCATGCGTTGTAAGTTTGTTAGCTTTAATTGTAAGTACCTGCCTACATCTATGAACTGTGTAAGGACACTATGTGAGCGTTCGGACGTAGTTGCCCTTCAGGAGACGTGGTTACTTCCCCATGATATTCCATTGTTAGGTACTGTAAATAAAGACTTTGAATACACCGGTAAGTCGGCGGTGGATACGTCCGCAGGCCTACTCGTAGGTCGACCGCATGGGGGAGTAGCCATTCTCTGGAGAAAGGGTATGTTCGAGTCTGTCGCAGTCCTGGATTGTAGTAGCCCTAGGCTAGCGGCTATTAAGGCTACCTCTAGTGGTCGCTCTGTAATTATATTTTCTGTGTACATGCCTACATGCAAGAAAGACAATCTGCCTATCTTTACTGAGGTTTTGAGTGAGATTAGTGCTATAGAGGAAAGTAGTAATGTCGAATCCATCTTCATCCTTGGGGATTTTAATGCTCACCCGCAGGAAACTTTTTATAGGGAACTGTCTAACTTTTGCTCAGAACAATCCTGGCTCTGTGCGGATGTGGAGAAGCTAGGATGTTCCTCAAAAACATACACATTCATTTGTCAACAATCCGGTAGTAGAAGATGGTTGGACCACTGTGTTGTTTCCCTCTCGGCTTGGCATACAGTTACCAAAGTAGGCGTATATGAGGACGTTTACACGTCGGACCATCTTCCTATTTACGTGGAGTGTAACTTGTGTGCAGTCAGGCCAAGGTTAGTGACTCGTGATTCAACTTCTAACGCGGTGTTATGGGGCGAGAGGAATAACGAACAAATAAAGAGGTATAGTGATATATGTAGCAAGAAATTTCGTAATATAAATTTTCCCCCAGAATTCGTAGAGTGTGGTCACGGGCCGTGTGGTCTGGCTGAGCACAGGTCTATTCTGGATAGTCTTTATAGTGTTGTAGTGGATACTATGACTGAGGCGGCTGTACAGACGAGGCAGTGTAGTGGTAGGAGACTCGGGAAAGGAAGAAGTTTCTGTGGATGGAACACATATGTTCGCACCGCGCATGGGGAGGCCAGGCTTAATTTCAAATGCTGGTTGCTGTGTAACAGACCCACTTCAGGCGAAACTTATGAGCGGATGTGTGAATCTCGCAAAATTTTTAAAAGCCGCCTGAAGTGGTGTCAGAAAAACCAGGACCAGCTAATTATGGATAAGATTGCTAAAGAACGTGCAGCGAAAGATTTTAAGTCCTTCTGGAAATCCACAGGTAATCTGAATATTAGGCCTGGCCCCCCCGTGAGCGTGGAGGGTAAGAGTGACCAAAGGGAGATAGCGCAGCTGTTCATGGAACATTTTAAAGTTCACTCCCCCCTCGGTCCTTCCTCTGAGGTGAACGATGCTGAGTTCAACGTTCCGGGTGACGAACCTCTTTTGCATGTGTCTGCGGACCAGGTCCGCGCGACCATTAAAAGTATGACGCGAGGTAAGTCTCCCGGACACGATGGGCTCAGCATCGAGCATCTCAAATACGCGGGGAACCACTTGCCCGGTCTCCTGTCCATGTTCTTCTCAATGTGTCTGAGTCACGCGTACTTACCGGCTGACCTTATGAAGACGATAGTAGTGCCGATCGTGAAGAACAGGACAGGAGACATATCGGACAAAGGAAACTACCGACCAATCTCGCTAGCCACGACAATAGCCAAGGTGTTGGACAGTGTGCTTGAGTCTACTTTACAAAAATACCTTAAGCTACATGATGCACAGTTCGGGTTTAGACCCGGACTATCCACAGAAAGCGCAATATTAGCACTCAAGCATACTGTCCAATACTACACAAGGCGCAGGACGCCGGTGTACGCCTGCTTCCTCGACCTCTCCAAAGCATTTGATCTCGTCTCTTATGATGTGCTCTGGGGAAAGTTGAGGGACAGGGGTGTACCGCCGGACCTGTTGAAAATGTTTAGATATTGGTACGGACACCAAAGTAATGTCATCAAGTGGTCCAATGCTCTCTCTGACGCATATAGGTTGGAGTGCGGTGTGAGACAGGGGGGGGTAAGCTCACCCTCGCTCTTCAACCTATATGTAAATGATCTCATTGTTGGGCTCAGCGGCATGCGTGTTGGCTGTCATGTTGATGGTGTTTGTATAAACAACATCAGCTATGCGGACGACATGGTGCTGTTGGGCCGGACAGCGAGATCTGTCGAAGATATGCTCAAAGTTTGTGCTGACTACGCTGCTTCTCATGGTCTCCGCTACAACATAAAGAAGTGTGAATACATTGTCTTTAAGGCCGCCGGTAATAACCTCAAAGAATTCCCAGAGATAACCCTTAACGGCATGAACATTAATAGAGTTACGTCTTTCAAATATCTTGGCCACTTTGTTACCGATGACCTTAAAGACAATGCTGACATTGAACGTGAGCGTAGGGCTCTAGCGGTAAGAGGTAATATGTTGATCCGTAGGTTTTCCCGGTGTACAGAAGAAGTAAAAATAACGCTTTTTAAAGCATACTGTCAAAGTTTCTACACCGGGAACCTATGGATTAGCTACACCAAACGACCGCTAGAGACCCTACGTGTACAGTACAACAATGTTTTCAGGATGATGTTGGGACTGCCCCGTTTCTGCAGTGCATCAGGGATGTTTGCAGAATACGAGACGGATGGTTTTGCTGCCATTCTCCGTAAAAAGACCGCATCCCTGATGCGCAGAGTGCGTGACAGCCCCAACACCATCCTGCAAACTATTGCTGGTAGAGTCACCTCTCCCACGTGGCATGGTTTCGTGCGGAGAGTGATTATCTAAAATGTTTATAAATATGTACCTAGTATTAAGTCAAATAACTAACCCTAATTATAAGTGCTTGTGTATATTACTAACAAATTATGGATCTCTTCGTTGTCCGAAATAAAATATTTTTATTTTTATTTATTTTATTTTTTACTGCGGCCGGGCGGGTACTGGGTCAACCTGGGGCCTCTGCTGTACCATTACAGGTGAGGTTGCGGATATACGCGACACTGCGGCCGGGCGGGTACTGGGTCAACCAGGGGCCGCTGCTGTACCATTACAAGTGAGGTTGCGTCATTATATCAGCTCACAATAGCGGTCCTGAGTCGCCTCCATCTATTCACTTCGACCGCTATATTAAGTCAACTAGGTATATCAATTTAGGGTATTTGTGTTACTAGGGATAAAGATTCGGTCAATTTAGAGTTGATCCTTGCTGCATCATTGTTAAAGCAAATAATGCCACGATTTCTTAGCTTACTTACCCTTTGTTATAGTTCTGTTTGTTAAAGTATCTGTTCAGAATGAGTCAATGATCACATGGTTAAGATGATTTTAATTTAGACACAATTAATGTGAGACCGATATACCTCCAAGAATTAGCAAGCCGAAGTGGCAGTGGGCCGGCCATATCACGCGAAGAACCGACACACGCTAGAGTAGACCGCGACTTGGCAATCGAAGTGTAGGACGCTTTCCGGCCACCGGGACGACCTGTGAAAGACTGCAGGCGGATGCTGGATGCGGCAAGCTGATGACAGGGCGTTATTGCGCTCATTAAGGCCTATGTCCAGTTGTGGACTAACAACTGATGTTGATATTGATGATGATGGTGATTAATTTTTAGACCCTTTCGCAAATATAGGATAAATTAAAAATTAAAGAATACTAAAAAAGTGCAGTTTATCCCCTATTAAGATCTTCCCACGAATCCGCCCTCTTCATGGTCAGATATGTCTTAAGGCCAGGTATTCCTGCAGCAGTAGGTGTAAGGGAAAACGCGCGCCTGCCAAGCAGCAGCGCTCGAGTTTTTTGTAGTTATTTAAACATGGTGATTAAGAAAATCATTTTATCAAGTCAAACTGCGAATTTGTATAGACATATTAAGTGTCCTTAGTTGAGTACAAAAAAAAGTGTGATATTAGTAGCCCTAGTATCGAGTGAAGTTCATTAGATCTTGAAACTGAATGCGACTTTGACTAGACTAGATCCTAAAGTAATACACATCTTTTTTTCAGAATTTTAAACACTATTTTCTAAGTCTCAGATGGTTTTAAAAATCACAAAAATACGGCCTCTGCTGGCCTACCCAGCCTTAAGCGAAGCAACATTTCCTCCAGATCAAGACAAGGCCAGATTATAATGACTTTTCATGGGTATTTTTAAGATAATGTCAGTTTTATCATAATAATAATAACGTTATAAACGTTTTAGGAAAAGATTTAGGATTTATGATAGCAACTGGGATAAACGTTTAAATTAGTATGTAACCTAACGCTACAAGCTTACTACAAAATATCAGATTATCTAGATGATAAAAAAAAATTGGGACGAGTTAGATAGATAGATAGATAGACATTTTATTGGGTTCACACACAAACAGCACAGGTAAGGTAACAAAAGAACAGTAACATATGATTAAGCTACACATAATTAGGTGTAGGTATGTATGCAGGTACACAATTATAAATTGATAACACATGAATTATTATTATTAATTAAAGTAAACGAGTAACAATCATAATTACTATAAATAGGCACCTACCCACCAAATAATACACTCGCCTTAGTAATAATGATGATGAGTTTTGCTCCAGCTCGAAAACGAACGCCCTAACAAGGTAAAGGTTCGCTTCTTTACTTTACCTTAAAAAGATTGAAGTGAACATAAATACAAAGTGATCACTTTATTTCCTATAGTTTAACTTATGTAATTTGAATATTAGTGACGTGTCCAAGAGGCCTGTAAGGTCTAAAGGAAATAAAGCACTTTGATATATTTTGATCTCACAAGAACGAAGGTATTCACCTCTGACGACCTCCGTGGCGCAGCGGGCGAAGGTCCGCCTGCGACGCAGGAGGTTGCGGGTTCGTATCCCGCCTCGGAACAAATTTGTGTACGATCTGCAGAAATTTGTTCCGCTGGTCTGGGTGTTTTCTATGTATAATAAAAAATATCTATCTATGTAGTGTATTAAAGTCATAAATAACGGGATATTTACCATGATTTGAATTTTGAGTTTTCCAATATTTCGGCACAGTTTCATGCGCCATGATCACGGAATAACTGACGGCACTGCGAGTTAGTTGTTATGGGCAGATATAGCGATCCACCCTCATTTTTTGTCTTTTGTTACGAACGTTACTACTACCACCGGTTTCATTATCGAACGCAACTCGATCACGACACACAACACTGACGGTATCAGAACGCGGCGCGGTAGGTATATCACTTCTTCGGTTTTTGCACATTCTCACGACAGGATTCCAGGTTCCGGATAATTGGAAGCCTTCTTCTCGGTTGAAGTTCCTGTGTTTGGTAATCTCAATGGCCTCCTGTACCAATCTTGGTATGTAATGTCGCTCTGTTGAGATTACTTGTGGATTGTGTAACTCGATCCAGTGGTTTGAACCAGACTCCAAAAGATGCTCCGCTATGGCAGACTTCTCTGTTGCCCGGTTTTTTACCGCTCGTATGTGCTCCTTGACTCTGCAGGCAATAGTGCGCTTCGTTTGGCCTATATAGGAGCTTCCACAGCTACAGTCGATCTTGTACACCCCTGGTTTCTCAAGTGGGAACGTGTCTTTAGGCGTGCGCAGGAAGTGTGTGATCTTTTTCAACGGCGTGAAGATGGTTTTGATGGAGGATTTTTGCAGGATGTTTGCAATCTTATCCGTCACTCCTTTTATGTAAGGCAAGAATGCTGGTTTGCGTTCCACCGTACTCCTGTGCGGCTTATGGCTGGTACCGGAACGCACTGGCAGTGATCTTACCTTATAGCCGTTCTTATTTAAAACATTTCTAACGTGGGCCAACTCACTCTGTAGGCTTCTATTATCGCACAGGTCGTAAGCACGGTTTGTCAGAGATGTTACCACCGAGTTAAGCTGTAAGGGGTGATGATGTGAGTTGGCATGGAGGTACCGGTCCGTATGTGTGGGCTTCCTATAGACAGAATGTCCTACGCTTCCATCTTCTCCGACCTGTACCAACACGTCCAGAAATGCTAAACGCCGATCGGTCTCCATTTCATATGTGAATTTGATCTTGTGATGGAGGATCAAGGATTGCCAACACGCCCTGGGAGAAGAGGTAACCAAGTTTCTTTTACGGCCTAAGATCATCCAGCCGCCCAAACTGTACGGCCTCCCCAAGGTGCACAAGCAGAATGCTCCGCTACGACCTATTGTGAGTCAAATAGACTCCCCCACTTATGATTTGGCGAAGCATGTAGCAGCAGTGTTGCAACCAACTGTGGGACGAACAACATCCTTTGTAAAAGACTCACGACATTTCATCCAGATATTGGAGCAGATAGAGGTAGATGACACCGAAGTGATGGTCAGTTTCGACGTAGAATCACTTTTTACGAATGTCCCTCTAGAAGACTGTATGAAGGTGATCGCCTCCAGAATACAAGAAAACGGCATCCCTGCAGAGTATGCCAAGCTTTTGCATCATATTCTCTCCACAAACTTCTTCATATACAAAGGGCAATACTACCTCCAAATTGACGGAGTAGCAATGGGAAGTCCAGTCGCCCCCGTAGTAGCCAACATTTGGATGGAGTATTTCGAGAGTGTGGCCATCTTGTCTACCCCTGTAGAAGTTAAGTTGTGGAAGAGGTATGTAGATGACGTTTATTGTATTGTGAAAGGAGGGATACAGGATGTTGAGCTTCTACTATCACATCTCAATGGAGTACATCACAAGATCAAATTCACATATGAAATGGAGACCGATCGGCGTTTAGCATTTCTGGACGTGTTGGTACAGGTCGGAGAAGATGGAAGCGTAGGACATTCTGTCTATAGGAAGCCCACACATACGGACCGGTACCTCCATGCCAACTCACATCATCACCCCTTACAGCTTAACTCGGTGGTAACATCTCTGACAAACCGTGCTTACGACCTGTGCGATAATAGAAGCCTACAGAGTGAGTTGGCCCACGTTAGAAATGTTTTAAATAAGAACGGCTATAAGGTAAGATCACTGCCAGTGCGTTCCGGTACCAGCCATAAGCCGCACAGGAGTACGGTGGAACGCAAACCAGCATTCTTGCCTTACATAAAAGGAGTGACGGATAAGATTGCAAACATCCTGCAAAAATCCTCCATCAAAACCATCTTCACGCCGTTGAAAAAGATCACACACTTCCTGCGCACGCCTAAAGACACGTTCCCACTTGAGAAACCAGGGGTGTACAAGATCGACTGTAGCTGTGGAAGCTCCTATATAGGCCAAACGAAGCGCACTATTGCCTGCAGAGTCAAGGAGCACATACGAGCGGTAAAAAACCGGGCAACAGAGAAGTCTGCCATAGCGGAGCATCTTTTGGAGTCTGGTTCAAACCACTGGATCGAGTTACACAATCCACAAGTAATCTCAACAGAGCGACATTACATACCAAGATTGGTACAGGAGGCCATTGAGATTACCAAACACAGGAACTTCAACCGAGAAGAAGGCTTCCAATTATCCGGAACCTGGAATCCTGTCGTGAGAATGTGCAAAAACCGAAGAAGTGATATACCTACCGCGCCGCGTTCTGATACCGTCAGTGTTGTGTGTCGTGATCGAGTTGCGTTCGATAATGAAACCGGTGGTAGTAGTAACGTTCGTAACAAAAGACAAAAAATGAGGGTGGATCGCTATATCTGCCCATAACAACTAACTCGCAGTGCCGTCAGTTATTCCGTGATCATGGCGCATGAAACTGTGCCGAAATATTGGAAAACTCAAAATTCAAATCATGGTAAATATCCCGTTATTTATGACTTTAGTGTTAATAACCATGATGGATTTAAAAGTTTTATCGTGAACCGGTACGGGCCGGAACTCGCAAAGAAAGTTAAAGACCTAGAACGCTTGCGGAAAAAGTGTGAATGTTTACGCGAATCGTTGGACTTTTTAGTGAAGTGCCGTGACGCAAATCTAATACCTGTGTGCGTGCGAATAAAGTCGCGTAATGACATTCCGGGCTCCGCGAGTATTCTAAAGCAAGCGAGTGTTAAAATGTTACGAAAAATGATACGCTACAATAGAAGCCGGTTTCATTCGTTACAAGTGAAATTATACAGTGCGCATTTGGAATGCAGTGAGATGTTGTCACCAACGGATTTTGACGTCTGTGATCGTATCACATATGTTCAAGCCCAACGCTCGAGGGAACTCAGTGCAGAAAAACAAAATCGTAAGTTCGAATTCTTGCGGAACAAACATATGACTGATGTCCCCTACCATGATAACTCAAAACCACCAACGGTTATCAATTTGTCAAGCAAGATTTTGAACGAAACGGCTGCCAAAGTGTTGGAAAAGGGTTTGAACTATGCCCCTACCACGATACGCATCCCTTACGAAAAAGTGATCGGCAATGTTGAGGAAGTTATCCGGAGTAACAGGATACCGAATAGCGATGCGGAGTGTCTGAGACAAGACATCGCCATTGTACTGCGTCATGCTAAACCTCCAGAACCGAACATTACTAAGGAAGAAATGGTCGCGCTTAAGGAATTACGCCAGGACGAAGACCTGTTAGTACTTAAAGCAGACAAAGGGAATGCCACAGTCGTGATGGACGTCACCGAATACGAGGATAAAATCCGATGTCTACTTAATGACGCCAATACCTACAAGCCCGTCAACTACAACCCAACTGCACGAACACATCGCAGTACCCAGAAGTTGATCAAGGATTGCCAACACGCCCTGGGAGAAGAGGTAACCAAGTTTCTTTTACGGCCTAAGATCATCCAGCCGCCCAAACTGTACGGCCTCCCCAAGGTGCACAAGCAGAATGCTCCGCTACGACCTATTGTGAGTCAAATAGACTCCCCCACTTATGATTTGGCGAAGCATGTAGCAGCAGTGTTGCAACCAACTGTGGGACGAACAACATCCTTTGTAAAAGACTCACGACATTTCATCCAGATATTGGAGCAGATAGAGGTAGATGACACCGAAGTGATGGTCAGTTTCGACGTAGAATCACTTTTTACGAATGTCCCTCTAGAAGACTGTATGAAGGTGATCGCCTCCAGAATACAAGAAAACGGCATCCCTGCAGAGTATGCCAAGCTTTTGCATCATATTCTCTCCACAAACTTCTTCATATACAAAGGGCAATACTACCTCCAAATTGACGGAGTAGCAATGGGAAGTCCAGTCGCCCCCGTAGTAGCCAACATTTGGATGGAGTATTTCGAGAGTGTGGCCATCTTGTCTACCCCTGTAGAAGTTAAGTTGTGGAAGAGGTATGTAGATGACGTTTATTGTATTGTGAAAGGAGGGATACAGGATGTTGAGCTTCTACTATCACATCTCAATGGAGTACATCACAAGATCAAATTCACATATGAAATGGAGACCGATCGGCGTTTAGCATTTCTGGACGTGTTGGTACAGGTCGGAGAAGATGGAAGCGTAGGACATTCTGTCTATAGGAAGCCCACACATACGGACCGGTACCTCCATGCCAACTCACATCATCACCCCTTACAGCTTAACTCGGTGGTAACATCTCTGACAAACCGTGCTTACGACCTGTGCGATAATAGAAGCCTACAGAGTGAGTTGGCCCACGTTAGAAATGTTTTAAATAAGAACGGCTATAAGGTAAGATCACTGCCAGTGCGTTCCGGTACCAGCCATAAGCCGCACAGGAGTACGGTGGAACGCAAACCAGCATTCTTGCCTTACATAAAAGGAGTGACGGATAAGATTGCAAACATCCTGCAAAAATCCTCCATCAAAACCATCTTCACGCCGTTGAAAAAGATCACACACTTCCTGCGCACGCCTAAAGACACGTTCCCACTTGAGAAACCAGGGGTGTACAAGATCGACTGTAGCTGTGGAAGCTCCTATATAGGCCAAACGAAGCGCACTATTGCCTGCAGAGTCAAGGAGCACATACGAGCGGTAAAAAACCGGGCAACAGAGAAGTCTGCCATAGCGGAGCATCTTTTGGAGTCTGGTTCAAACCACTGGATCGAGTTACACAATCCACAAGTAATCTCAACAGAGCGACATTACATACCAAGATTGGTACAGGAGGCCATTGAGATTACCAAACACAGGAACTTCAACCGAGAAGAAGGCTTCCAATTATCCGGAACCTGGAATCCTGTCGTGAGAATGTGCAAAAACCGAAGAAGTGATATACCTACCGCGCCGCGTTCTGATACCGTCAGTGTTGTGTGTCGTGATCGAGTTGCGTTCGATAATGAAACCGGTGGTAGTAGTAACGTTCGTAACAAAAGACAAAAAATGAGGGTGGATCGCTATATCTGCCCATAACAACTAACTCGCAGTGCCGTCAGTTATTCCGTGATCATGGCGCATGAAACTGTGCCGAAATATTGGAAAACTCAAAATTCAAATCATGGTAAATATCCCGTTATTTATGACTTTAGTGTTAATAACCATGATGGATTTAAAAGTTTTATGTAGTGTATTGTATTATGTATATCAGTTATCTAGTACCCATAACACAAGCTCTGCTTAGCTTGGGGCTAGATAATGCTGTGTGAATGGTCCAGCATTATTTATTTATTTATTTATTATTTATTCATGAAATATTTTCTGTTTCAGCGACATGCCGACAGAGAGCAGCATTGAGCCGCCATATGACATTCTTCTAGAGATTATCAGAGATGTTGGATTCGAGATTCTTGTAAGTATATTTGTAGTTATCGGCTATTTCTTCCCGGGATGCTGAGATAAAAGCCGAGTTTATGGTACAAAAGCTATCCTACTAATACTATAAATGCGAAAGTATGTGAAATTTTTGTTACCTAGGATCTCTAACTACTGAAAAAATCCAGATAAAATTTGGCATACACTTAGAACGTAGCCTAACTTAAACAATAGGCTACTTATAATACCGAAAATACGCGTGCGAAGCCGCGGACAGAAGCTAGTATTGTATAAAACTACGACTAATATATTGATGAGTGCGGTTTGGATGATCGCTGCTGATGCACTGACCTCCGTAGGCGAGTAACCTACTTAGGTCAACTGTTGATGATGCTCATTTACCTACCTATAATGATCGATTTATCCAACAATATTTTTATACAACTTCTAATCATGGGCATTCATAAATCACGTAAGGAGATTTCGGTCTTTTTCACCTGAGGTTCAGAAGTTTACGGGTTTGATTCCTGCCGCGGGACAAATTTTGCTAGGCTTGTTTTATCTGCAACTATTTTGGGTGTTATGCAGTTTTGCAATTATCAAAATTTGGTTGACATGTTTGGGATCAGATGTGAAAAATATCCAACATTATTTATTTATTTATTTTACAGAAAGAGAAGACAGGAGTGAAGACGAAATACGCCCAGAATCCAAACTCTATGATGCAGCACGAGTATGACTCAGTATTCTTCGTCTGTAGGAAACCTTACAATATGTAATGTATTGAATTAGTTTGTACAGTCAGCGCTATAACCCGCCGTTTAAAAAAAAATATAAATAAATAATATTTCTCAAGCCATCTAAGTAATACTTTTGAAGCTATACACCAACGAATTTATGTATGAGTTAAAAATCATAATATAACTTCTTTTATACACACAAGCGGAAGTATACGAATAGAAAAATTACGTACTAGACACATTTTTTTTGCTACAACTCGTGTGTTTATTCTAGTTTTCTAAGCTTTCTTCCAAGGTTAAGATACTGAGAAAAATACACAGGACAGATAACGTCGGTTGTTGGTTCAATGACGACCTCCGTGGCGCAGCGGGCGAAGGTCCGCCTGCGACGCAGGAGGTTGCGGGTTCGATTCTCGCCTCGGAACAAATTTGTGTACGATCTGCATAAATTTGTTCCGTTGGTCTGGGTGTTTTCTATGTATAGTAAAAAATATCTATCTATGTAGTGTATTTTATTAAGTATATCAGTTATCTAGTACCCATAACACAAGCTCTGCTTAGCTTGGGGCTAGATAATGCTGTGTGAATTGTCCAGCATTATTAAAAAAAAATATATATATTTATTTATTTATATAAAATAGCGTAACCGACAATCCACGTAAAAGAAGTTGAGTATACAGTTTTTCTTAGTTTTTCCTGCTCTTTCAAATGGTATATATAAAAAAAATCTAACTTTAAAAAAATGTCGTTTACGCCACACATATTAGATGTAAATTTTTCAGATTACCTTTGTAATTATGTAGTAACTAATATTTCAAGAAATCTTGACTGCAGAATGCTGTAACTGCCTTATGCATAAAAAAAATTCGTGAACTGAAATGTAAATTCAAAAATAAGGCCACTAGGGACAACTTTCGCTCTGATCTTACTCAGATATCTTTTCTGGAACAATATGGTAGCTTATGTTTTGACCACATCAGGTTTTACTTCAAACATAAAAAAACCGATATAAGTTAAATTCGGTAGATTGGGTACTAACTTCTCGAAAGTGGAAGGGTTTCCTCTTTCAAGGAGACTTCAGTCAAAGTCGGACCGGCGTTAATGTTTCGCGTGCGTATTGTTGTCTCGATCGCACTTCTAGGTACCTACGTCTTTCCCTCATTTGGTAGATATATAATTGTAAAAAAGTCTTTGCTTTTAGTTGTAATTGTAATAAAACACAGGACATTTGTTGAGTTAGCGCTGGGAGAACGTACCATATCTACAGAATTTTACTTATATCTATGATAAATAAGCTCGTTATTTTTACAATAGCGAAATCTAATCATAGATGGCTTCTAAATTTTTCTACAAACGAAACGTTAGAATAATATTTAAATATGTTAACGTAGTATTTGGTGTTATGTATTCATAGATAATAAATAGAAATATTCAAGTAAATATTTTTAGAAGACATTATATTTAGCTTCAAAGTACATGTTTTAGATTAAATTGTTTATCATAAGAAAATAACTCTTTAGTTGACTAAAAATATATTCTTGGCTCTCCCTGGTCGAGTCGATCTGCCATCCCATCGGATTGTGAGAGTGATGGAGTAGAGAGTGCACCTGTGTTTGCTCACACACTTGTGCACTATAATATGTTCTGCGCGCATAGCTAATCTCCATTGAGACTGGTTGCCGCCGTGGCCGTAAATCCACTCACAAGAGATCGGAATCGGAGCGTCCGCGTCGGTATTTACATTATGCCGATAGGTGCGTCCACCGCTATTGGATTTTGCAGCATTAAAGGTATTTATTATATTGTTGCGGATGACGTCATCGGCAGAAATACCCGTTTTTGGCATCGGTATCGGCAGATATGCCGATCCAGTACGCGTGTACTATAGAAATCCAATATAAAGCAACAAATCCTTGGGCTCTTGTACACACGTTGTTTTCTCCGTGAAAAAAAACTATAATTTAATTTTGGTTTAACTGAGAGTTAGGTAGTTAGTTAATAATAGTAAAATTTTACTCTTTATGTGATACCTTTAGACTTTATTTAGAGAAAACAGAAACATAAATCGCCTCTTATAGATTATTAAAAAAGCCTTTACTTTATTTTAAAATTAAATCTCCTTTAAATCCTACATTTATACAATAATCGTCAATCTACTTGTCCTCTGGTACCACATGACAAACATGCGCAGAACGCAATACTTAGGCCAAATAGTTACGTTCTGGACAGTCGCGTCTATTATTCATTGGAGTTTTTGTTTGATAAAGTTTGCATGCTATCTTTTGGAAAATTAACAATAAAGTACTTGCTCTATAGACGGGAGTCATGCGAGAAGTCAATAGATATAACAGACGTGTTGAGCTAAAGTTTACCGCACGCTCGTAAAGGGGTTATAAATTAGAGCAATAGGTATTTTTAAATATCTTAGAAACCTGACGCTTTAGGACATTTTGTTCGAGGAGATTTTTTATATGTATAATGTCGTCTATACAAATATATAAAATTTATAATATTAGGATAAAACAATATTTAGTAACTTGCAATCAGAGAAGGTAAACAACAGACTTACGCAATACAAAATTGCCCAGTAAATTACCCTCACGTTCTCTGCGCGCGCCGCGATTTTGAAAAAAAGCCGATGTTAGGGTCACCCTCCATACTAAAATCTTCAAACCACTTTAAAATAGTTGGATAATACCATCAGGCGTTTCACTCGCTTATGGAGGTAGTTCCTAAAAAGGCAGGTATTTGTATTCCTTATTACAAAAACACACACAAAGTATTAAAAGTACTGATTTTTTACATTTACTATAAGAAACTTTACATAAAGACTTTCAAAGTACATTGTACCGTTATAAACCTTACTGTCTTAAGATTAAGGGCTGTTTGTAAATAACTGAGATTATAAATGTTTTACTGTGTATTTGTGTCTTTTTATTTAATGTTGCACCTTTCATCATCAACCTAAATTAGTCCACTGCTGGACATAGGCCTCCCCTAATGAGCGCCATAGCGCCCTGTCTTCAGCTTGCCGCATCCGCATCGCATGTTGCACCTTTAGTCACTTAAAAATTACAAACCTACAAAATATCAACGATATGGCCGAATTTAAAATTACATTCGACTCTCAGTTGCTATTGAGACCCTGCTACAGGTCTACTTTGAAAACGATCGTCATTTAGACTTCCAGGCATCGAAGACTTTATTTTTGTAATCAGAATATTCAATAGAATAATATTAATTTTTGTTGTATTATTTTCAATACTTTTTCATAAAAATCATGTAGAATAATCTTCGTTACATAAATGTCAGCTCATTAAAAATCGAAACTTTCGTCCCCATATTTTCGTGTCGACATATCTACATATGTATGCAGCTTATGCAACTGTGTCTATGAAATACTTCATTCTGTCATACAGTATTCATTCACTCACCTGCCAACAATTAGGGATCTATAGTCGTAAATAATACCAAACGAGAAATAAATTCGTGGTGGTCTATGGTGGGGTGTAGTTTGAAAATTAAAAATAAATGCGCTATATAATTAATCCGTCAAAGATTTATTCAAATACTGTATAAAATACCGACCAATCTTACTCTTATCTTCATTAGCGTGGTTCATCTTAGAGTACGTCAGGAACTGTCTCCTCAGCATCAGTAGTTTCTGCGGGTTCGCTGAGAACCCGGGATCCAGCGAGCAGCCAGGGTAGTCAGGGAACTTGAGTTCTCCTTCCATGTTCAGTTGTTTCGCTTCTAGGATCTGGTTGGAGATTGATTGAGTGGTCTTGTCTATTTCGTAGAGGAAGTTTGTTGCTGATAGTGGGGGCTGGAAATTAAATTTAAAAAAATATATCAGATTATCAGTATAACAGATTATTTCCAGAGGATATAAAAAAGCTTGGGACGGGTTTAGCTCCAACTCGAAAAATAACAACTAACAGGTTTCTTCATCGCCACGTCTACATACCGAAGCGACAAAAATCAAAAATATCACATTATTTCTGTTCAGTGTTTAGTTTTATAATTTGACCCTTTACAAGTTTACATTTATTGTATTTACTATGGAAATAAAGAGATTTTGAGTTTTGTTTATTCGGCCTCAACGTAAGTAAGCAGAGCAATAACGTAATTTTTTATGCCATACTTCTGCCCGCGGCTTCGCACGCACTTTACTGGGATAAAACGTATACCTAGTAGTATAATATTATACACATTACCATCCTGGCAGCAATTGCAGATAAACTCGACGGAGTTTTGTAAAAACACTTCACCTATGTTTTAGCTAAATAGAATAGGTATACTATATAATAATGAAATCATAAATTTTATCTATCATAGGCTAAGATAATTTTGTTTTACTAATATATGGATCTGAGTCATCTGAAAATAAATGAAATTATTAGTATTATTATTATTATACGTAGTACTGAATACCGTCTACCTGCCTGCCAAATGCCTAAGATCTTTGTACAACATGGAAAGCAATAAAACACTTGTACCTAACTTGAAACTAACAAACAGACATTTATAATATTAGGGCTCACAAGTCGTCCGGGCGAACCCATCAGTTCGCGCGGCCTAAGTGTATGCTATCTCAGCTGACATACTAGACATATCCATGCGTTAGGATGAAATGCACAGCAATTTATTCGTAAAACGGCCGCGTAAAAAATGGGAACAGACTTTTAGCACAAAGATTATTTTATTATAACCTTTGATTGTTTAACGTTGCACTAAAATCAGTGTTGAAATACGAAAGTTAAGAAACTTGTATTTTACAAATGTATAGGTACTTTCTTTACGGTTTTGGGTGTGTACAAACATAAATAATGACGAGATAAATTATTATTATCCTTAGTTTTAGATGGTCAACATCAAACAGCATAGTAGCTTCCACGTTTGTATGGATGAGCGACGTAGGTATGGATAATTTTGACCAATCACTCTATGTAGGTATAGATGAATGTTTGTTACTTTTTCCTAAACTACTGCACAGATTGACCTGAAATATGGCATAAGTGTAGACAAACCTGGAATCAAACATAGGCATTTTAACCCCATAAATCAGTTCCCTTGGTATACAAATAACCGTTTCCATAGAAACAAAGCGTGCTAAGCCGCCATTAGAAACTAGTTATTAATGTTTATCTGAGTAAGTCAAATAAAGTTCCTATTTCAGCCATTAAATATGTAAATATTTTGCTGGCCAGGTTATAGGATAAATTATCAAAAAAAAAACATTTAAAAGCTTTATGATGATGATACTAACGTCACAGCCTACCTATATGCATACAGTCGTTCGACGAAGGCGTTTTGACAGGGCAATCGTGCGGGTGCAAAGGACGGGTCGCAGGGGGGACGCTCCCAAGTTACTAAGCAGTGATTTATGCAACTCGGGAGCGTCCCTCCCCCGTCCCCGTCCCTTGCCCTCCGCACTATTGTCTTGTCAAAACCACGTCAAAATGCATTCGTCGAACGACTGTATGCATTAGTATACATTTAAGTAGGCTGTACTTACGTTCTGTGTACTCATATTAGGTGGTGGTGGTTTCTTCTCAAACAGTACTCTGTAGACGTCCTCCAATGGAAACTCGTCATCTGGCCCTATGTAGAAGCATGGGCTGTCCCATCTGTTGTTGGAGTTTGGCTCTTCAAACCTGGAACGTAAAGTTCAATATTGGCTGGTGTTCTGTCCCTTTAGATTTGGACACATGGAAGGTGTAAAATGTCAGCAGATGCTAAATACACTATACAGTGAGTTTTAGAGGCATTTTGCGAGCAGACAAGCATGGGCTGATGATGATGAAGGTGGAAGGATCTATTAAATAACAGATAAATAAGGGGGTGAGAATAGAATATTCTAACACCCTTATTCATCTCTTAAAACAAATGCTTGGTGTTAGTAGATAGATAGATAATTATAACTTTATTGCACCATAGACACCAAAACTAAAAATTTAAAATGACAGATTTTCATGAAACATGGCTAAGAACACTCGGGATAAAATTTAATTATCTATGACACAAAGAACTCTAAACGAAAACCAGTTCATCCTTTTCGGAGCTACGAAACCACAGACAGACATGTTAAACTTATAAAACCAATCTCTTTTTGCATTGGGGGTTAAAAAGAAGAAGTTAAAGTGAGCAATAACACTGCTTAGTAACTGTTTTTAAGTTAACAGATCATTATGCATAAGGGGAATGTAGTTAGAACATAAAGAAACAATAAATGACTTAATAATGTTTCACATGTTTGTTTACTAAAAACAAGTGATCAATTGAAAACTATAAAAAAAACAACTGTCTTTACAAAATGTAGCTAAGAACCAATAATGTAGGAGACCAGAACAGTATTTTGATGCCTCTTTATCAAAATAACTAAGGCCGTTTAGATGCTGATTGTTATAAACAGTGTACCAACCAAACCACATAGAAACATGGTCAAGGTAATTAAAAACAATTGCATAATTCATTTGGAAGGGTTGGGGTAAAAATGACACCGGACCATTTTTTGTGCTACTTTTGAGTTCCATACTTTGAGGGTAAAAATGTCACCATTGAATAAAAAACAAATTTTTACGGGTAAATTCGTCACCGGTTCTTCCATCGTGGATTTTGTACAGTCTCATTCCTATGACACATAACTTTCAAACTTTGTACCTACTTAGATAGACCTTAACATTACCTGAATTTAGTCAAGGCATCAAAGACTTCTTGTGTGTAAGGCAAATAGTTACACTCTGAAATCCCTTCAAACTGTTCACTGGCATTATTAACTCTCAGCTTATTTTCCTCCCAAGCTTCATCATGAGCCTGCAGTGTGTGGACCGTGCATTGTGTAGATTTGGAGGCTTTTGATGCGCAATATAACTCATATCTGTATCCTGGAATATTAATAAAGTTTACTTGAGGACCTCCGTGGCGCAATGGCCGAAGGTCCGCCTGCGACGCAGGAGGTTGCGGGTTCGATTTCCGCCTCGGAACAAATTTGTGTACGATCTGCAGAAATTTCTTCCATTGGTCTGGGTGTTTTCTATTTATAATAAAAAAATATCTATCTATGTAGTGTATTGTATTAATTATTTATTTTATTTATTATTTATTTACATGTAATGTGATATGATATAGCATGTGAATGTCAAGGCTATACAGCTCCTCGACAATGCAGACATATTAAGAGGACTGAAAAGGACAAAACCTTTTGAGTTGTTTTAATGATGTATATGTGAAAAATAATGAGTGCTTTAATAAAGAACACATGAACAAAGTGTCTTCACCTTAAGTAGAAACATTAAGAAAAGTGTTAATGGGCACATTCTATATCCAAGTATTTTAGCAGTTATGGTCAAATATGAATTTCTTATTAGTCTTAGACTAGAGTGTAATACTAGAATGTGTTTATTTAAAAATAGATAAAAACATTAAAAAAAAATTATGTGAATACTAGTGTGCAATCGCATTAGGTACATGTAAAGCCGTGGTCAAAGCGTAGTGGCGCTTCTGCCACAGCTACATCAGCTTCATGCTCATCTACAGATTACCCAATCAATACAGCCCCTTTTCAAATATATTACATTCTATAACACATCTGCTAAGATTTTATTTATTTCTATTTATTAATAATAGAGCACCCTGTGGCTGATGTGTCTATATCACAGTGTGGAATTTAGTAATTGCGTCACTTTTTTTGTTTTTGTCTCCTCGTAACCAGTTCTCAAGTTTATTCTTGAAGGTGTGGCTGATATAATGTCTTCTGGTAATAGTTTTTATAACAGTATTTTGGTTGGAGTGGAGTTTACAGCATGCAGCCAATTACAAGGCAAAAACCTGTGGCTGATGAATTTAGTAATAGCGTTACTTTTTTTGTTTTTGTCAAAATGTGTCGCTCAATTACAAGGCGAAAAAGACTTAGAAAATTTTCTACAACTTTTTTTCAGAGCCATAATGTAAACACATGTCGCGACACCGAGAAGCGGGGGAGGTCCTTCAACATTAACTTACTAACGAAGCCCGGGGGGCGGGTTCGTGGCGACTCTCTCGTCTATCTCGTCAACTATGACTGAAAGGGTGTGTATAATTGCACCCAGAGGCATAATCTTAACAAAGGCGTCCCACCCCCGCGAAGCGGGGGGGATTCCTGATCTCAAGGTCCCTGACGTCAAGGTCAAAGGTCAATGACCTTGAAAAATAAAGTTGATTTTTCCTTGCGTCCCATAAACTCCGCAGCGACCAGCATTTCTAACAGACCACCAGTCAATGGATTCCCAATAGTGGAAGGCGTCGCGGTAGACCAAAGAAACGATGGCGCGACGAACTAGACAACTTTGATAAAACTTGGATCCAACTGGAAGAATCATTATGCATGGAGTTGGAGGGATCAGAAGGGGAGGCCTAGCTTGCTTAGCTTACTTAGTCTTTGCAACAGTGGGACGTTACAGGCTAATTGTATTTCCAACAGTGGTTAGAATAATGAATGAGTTGTTTTTTTGACGACGATAAATTGATCATAGGTATACAAATGCAAACCTACCTTTGATATAATTACTCCCATCCAATATAACTATATTGTCCTTGCCAATCAGCCGTATCACCTCCGATTTCAGATGTCCTCTCACCCTTTTTTCTTTCTGCGAGTCTAAATAAGTGGAGTTTTTCTCATAACCTAATTTCACGATCGCCTCATCTTCTGAGACGATATCAACTTTTTTTTGGTATTTGGTCTCGAAAAACTGTTTCAATTCGTAAGTCCTTTTTGTTTTACCACTCACAGGGGTTCCGCAAATTATAATTACAGGCATTTTAGTAAAACACAGATCGCAAATATGCAGACGAAAACAAACATCAAACAAATAGAGCTGTAGCCGTATGTATTCGGTACTGAGAAAGTGAGTAACGGGTGCGCCATCTAGTACCGAGTAACGAAACGTTACACACGAATACATTTCGTTACTCGTATCTTTCGTACTTTGGGTACCTACACTGTTTTAGTTCACGCAAGTACCGTTGATGCGTGTATTGAAATATTGCTGATCGTATGTCTTAAGCATGCGCACACTTATTTAAAAGCGGTGAATTTGAAAACGTACCTTACAAAGAACGATGCATGATCTAAGAAAATTATTTTCCGAGTAGACCAGATGTATGATATTGAACGAATCATGTGAAATAATCGAAAAACAAAACACGGGGCATAGACAACTAGTCTTGTGGCTCACAGAATACAATATTTAATTTATCGATGCCACACCAAGGAGCATTGAGGAATCGCGATTGTGTTTAGGACACGTTGTGACGTCATGAGAATCATGGCCAAGGAACATTATACTCTATGGGAGATCATGGCCCTGTACGCGTACGCAATACGACTCTATTCGATGCTATACCATAGCATGTTATGATGAGGTATCAGAAGTAACGAGTAACGATACAATAGTAACGAGTACTAATTGAAAAAGTAACGAATACATACGGGTACGCATTTTTTCGTTACTTTTACACCTCTACAAACAAACAAAACAACAGCTGATTGGTGAGCTGACTTCAGCTGACTTTAAAACTTCAACTTCTTGTCTAATGGCTCAGTGTTTGCGTTTTTGGTCATAGTGAATCACCCCCCGCGCGCCGCGGCGCGGCGCGTCGCGAAGGCGTTTTGGAGCCTTGTTGTGTAGATCACGGCGGCATCGCATTAATGAAAAGATGTCCTTTTTTAGTGTAAAGATATCATTTTTATAATCTTTTATACGGCAGACCTGGACTGTGCACGTGATTCATGAAAACGAGCCGAGTGAGAGGCCCCAAAGTAGTAGTTTATCTCTGATAGTAGGACGTACCATACGTCTGTACTATTATAATAAATTCTAATGAAACTGTGATGTGTTGGTAATAGAAAGTTGTTCTTTTGAAAAATGAAACTTTAAAATAACATAATAATTTCTTTCAAATTATTAAGTTTCTTCTAGGTTGTAGTTGTAGAGCAGAGAGCCAGCCAGGCGGTGAGTAGGCCTAGCCTTGGCTATGTCGATTCTACGCAGTTGATGCACAGTGATGGAAGATAGGTTAGGTTGGTGGATTAAATCCGGCGAGTGAAAATAAACGAACAGAATCACATAGCACAATAGTTATTATTGCCTAGTGAAAACAATTAGGAACTACATTACATGATTAACACATAATTAGGGGATACAGAAAATTAGCTTTAGACGGACATGTTGTGTGGGCTATTTCAGAACAGAGAGAGAATGCATACGTTGCAATTGACACAGAACTGTTATTAGAGTCAAGAATGTCAGTGTCATCGAGACAACATTGACAGATATAGGCATAGATTTAATCATAAATCCTTACTATAATCTTAGTCTCATAGACAAGTTGAATGGTGTACCAATACATAGCATGGTTCAATATTCCAACACTTCCCCTTACACCATACAACGGAACTCCAACCCTCATTACAGTTATACAATACAACTTTATGGAGTTCTTACATTTAAATGAAACCTAAAGTCATTATGTTTAACCTAAAGTCATTAAATTAGCCACATTAAGATGCAGGTGGGGCCGTAGCATAACGCTACGATTCCACCTGCGTTAGCGTTGACGTTAGTATAAATGTCCATAAACGCGTTAATTCATCATCATCATCATCATCAACCTATATTAGTCCACAGTTGGACATAGGCTTAAGGTGCATTTTGAGCGTCGTCGTCAATAAAATGAACACGTTAAAACCTTGCCCACATCTCCGCATGACGCCCAAATTACCGCGCCAATTAACGCCTTAGGACGCAGGTGGAGCCGGAGCATTAAGATTCATGGGAATTGGAGCAAAATCAGTCTCAAACATTTTTTACCATAAAGTTCTAGTTTTAGATATTTTGCAGTAAGCCCTGTTAATGTCACACAGAACAGTTTTGATAAAATGTGTTTAGTATGTTGAACAGAAACCACCTTCTCTTATTTTTAATAATTTTCCTTTTCTAAGCTTCAAAGTTCTATTCGAAGTTCCTAATAATATTTGTACGAAGAAGATCCCCAAACCTCTTCTTACCTGCTCTATCGAACCGAACCAGAATAAGCTGGCAACCCAGATATGGGACTGAGTATTGATTGAATTTGTTTGCTAATTTCAGTGCTTCCAGATTGGGGGTTTGTTCCCCATTTTGGGGAAAAATAAAATTTTTGGAGAAGTTTTGTGGAAATGAAAACAGTGGGGAAAATTTTGGGGACCACATTTTATGTTGGCGAACGTTTGGGGAGAATTCATTTCTCCCCAAACGTTCACAGGTGTACACATTTCCGACTCTGTGACTAAATAAATTTAAAACAAATCTAAGATTTGTTCTCTGTGTCGTATTTGAAATCGTAGAACCAGAGGTTCGAGCTGTGCGTTGTCTGTCAGAGAGTCAGGTATTCTTTTATAATAAAGTGAGGAAAAACTTCCAAATTTCAGAAAACGATGAATGAAATAATGTGTGTTCTTTTTGTAAGGGAAGTCTAAATGTAAAATTTTGTAGTTAGTTTGCAAAGGGTTTTTAAGATACAGAGCATTTTCTTTTAAACTTAGCTATAGGACCGTCATAATTTCAGCGAACGGTGAGTTAAATGTGTGATCGTTATCAAAGAGGATCGTACAGTGCGCGTCAGAATTAAGGGGCGGTATACTTAATTCACCTGGGGCTATTCACCCGGGTGCACTAAGTACACTTTTAGTAGAATTGATTCACCCTGGTTATATCCGGGTGCATTAAGTACACTATTTAGTATATTTAAATCACCTTGATAAACCAATTAATTATCTTTACCAAATCAGAGTATACTTTATGCACCTACAAAACCTCTTTGGCACTTTCAAGAGAAAATAATTATGTAATAGCATAGGATAGTGAGTGATTTGATTCTTACACTATAAACTTCTATCTTCTTGTGTAAATAAATAAATAATAAATATATATAGTGGTATAATGTCGACTTCCAAAAATAGGACTTATTCCTGTTTGGTCCCACAAGCTGCTGGCCTATTTGGGACCTAACGAAAATCGCAATTTTAGTAATAATTTAATTCCTCTTGCGAAATAATTTTTCTTTTTTATGCTTAATATTAAGTCATTTACTGTAAGCGACAAGAGGGGCTAGATAATAGAGAAACAGCACGTCTAGCAAAAAAAAGGAAATAGATGGGAAACTTCGAAGATATCATAGACTAACAAATTACGAACATACCTATTGATGACAGCCGTCAAACAAAGACCGCTCAATGAAAGGTGTAACCAACATCTAAATATTGCACGACAGCTGTCAAACAACTGTCATACCTCGGAAACTACTCATCCTGGAATTCTAGTTCTAAAACCGCTGTCAAAATGACAGCTTAACTTACTTTGTATATTATGTATGTTTGTTTGTGTCAAATCTTAAGTAAGCTGAATTAGAAGCACTTCCTCTTATCCTACGGAGTTGATGACAATACATTTTTATGACAAGCATGACGTGAATGGACCTCCAAGATTGGCTCCTAACGAAGGAACTCCTCAACGGTCAATAGCACAGGCACGAAATCGTTACGCATTCTATTAGGATAGGTTAAAAAATAATAGTAACGAAAACTTATATAAATTAAAACAGCCTTCAATAAAAAAAGGTATAATGGGATCCATTCCTACTACTACTACATTATCATTAAGGTCGACTTGCAGCACTTTCTTATATATCTCGATTTAGTTGAAATTTTGACAGAAATTATATGGGTTTTCTGTCAAAAATTCAAATAAATCGGAATTTTAAAAAGTGCTGCAAGTGGCCGTTAATGTTTCATTTTTTATGAGCCATTAAAACAACAAATATAAGAATTAGCACGCATCACAGCATCACACATCATCAAATGAAAATGAAAAAAATACTTCAACTTTCAAGTTTCCACGTAGGTTGCATTACACGATAGTTTGTAAGCACATGGGTGAATTAAGTCTACCATGTAGTGCACTTAATTCACTTAGGTATCCGGTACCTGAGTGAATAAAGTCTACTTAATAGTGTACTTAATGCACCCTGAAATGACCAGGACCAATGAATCAAGTCTACAAAAAGTGTACTTAGTGCACCCGGGTGAATTACCCCAGTTGAATTAAGTATACCGCCCCAGAATTAAGCATCCCCCTTGTCTCCAAAATATTTTCTATAACTACTATTCGCTTGTAACCAATTTTCACATGCAAAAACTAATCACGCCGCTCAGGATCGAGCCTCCCGCCCTTATATATAGAGACTTTAATTCTCGACAGTAAACCAATTGAGATAGTTAGCTGTTGAGCACTTTGTCGAATTTTGTCCATGGACCTAATTAGTCCCTTGTTTTTATACGAAGTCATACCATTAATTTATGTATTTATGGATGCGGGTAGGGTTTGATTTCATATCGTATGTAGCGAACAAAGTAATTGTCAATCGTCTTATTTCGTGTGGTTTGTTTCTCTTTAAAAATATTAGTTTACTAACGAGAGATCGGAATTTATTTATTTATTTATTTAACGTACAAAACACATCGCAATCACATTAATATTATTTAATAGTAATTGTTACTAGGTACTTATAACATGTCTTTTTTCGATGTAAACAAATTATTTCTGAATAAGTTATCACTATCTATAATAGAAAGCCTTTAACTGCTTACAAATATTATTTGTTATTAAAACTATTAATTCATTACTTAATCTTCCTTATACTTAGCGTTTATTGTAAATGTTGAAAGCGTTTATAAAATAAAAATAAATTTTTAGGTTGTGTTTTTTCATTAGCTTACCATAAAGACTATAAGGAGTTATATTTATTAAAAATCTTGCATAATGTAACGAGAATATTTGATAAAAAAAAAATGAATCCCCGCTGACGAGGATTGAAGCCGTCTGTACATATAAAATTTTGTACTTCTATCGGTTGCTGAGATATGGAGCATTTCCGTTTAAACTTAAGTTTTTTCGTTAAACTTTGATATAGGACATCCGCCAGAATTTCAGAAAACAAGGAATTGAAATGTGTGATCGCTATGAAAGGGGAATCTTCATGTAAAATTTTGTAGTTATATCACTTACGGTAACTGAAATATAGAGCAATTTTGTTTAAACTTTTAAATCCTATTTTAAAACTCTTACAGTGCGAATTTTCAAAATTCTTTTTAGTTTCTTACATCCGTACGGGTTTTACTAAAAAGAATACCGTACCCAACATATAGTTTATTGATTAGAAACAAAATTATTTTGGGGAAAATTACAGGAAAATGTATCTTTTTGGGGAAATTTTAAACCTGGTCTGGGGAAATTTTACGCACACAACCTGGAGACACTGGCTATGGCTTGGCTTGCTTTGCTTGCTTGGCTATTGTTTTAGTCGTAGAAAGAGTATCCTATAGAACACGCGCAAATGCTATCGCATTCACACATAAAGAGAGAACGACTTATGCCTAAAACCTAAGAAGAAATGAGATAGAGCGAATGGCTTGCTATCACTTTCTCGCGTGCCGGTTTTTTCATTGTTTAGCAACTCTAGTTGCTAAACAAATTTCCTACACATCGACGGAGCTCGACACGAGAAACATCGAAATTGTTGTAAAATTTTGATTTCTAAGTATAAATGTGAATAAAGTGTTCCTGTGGACATTCCCGCACCTAAAAACAATAAAAACTAAAGGCAACAATGGTGCGGTGCTGTGTTTTCGAATGTACAAGTGACAGTGAAGCAAAAGTGCCGAATTTATCATTCCACTCGTAAGTACAAGTTTTTTTAGCTACAAAAAGGTTCAAAATTTACAGATTCATAGATTTACATGAACAATTAAGAGGTACAAGGCTCAAAAGTTATGTTTTATGAAAATTTTAATTAATATAACCTAACATTGCGAAAATTTAGGGTTGCCTGCACTCGACAATAAAATTCCCCAAATGGCGCGTTGAAATATTTTTGAATACGTACATAACGAGAAACATTATCTTAAAACTAGTTTATGCCCGCAGCTTCGCACGCATTGTTTCTATGGAAACGTTTAAGGGTGTGATTTCTATCCCATAGGAACTGATTTATGGAATAAAAAGTATTTTAGAATTAGATACCTGTATGCAAAATTTCAGCCGATCCTTTCAGTAGTAAGTAGCGTGAAGAGGTAAACATCCATTCATCCATCCATCCAAACTTTCGCATTTATTATTTAAGTGTCATGTTTTTATTTGTTACAGATTTCCTGCAGATAAACATCTACGTTTGCGTTGGAAAGAAGCAACGGGTTGCAAAGATTGGGGACCCAAAATATTGTACAAAATTTGTAGTAAACATTTCTATGAAAATTAATAAAAATGAAACAGCGAACTTATCTTTTCCCTCATGCTGTTTCAAGGCTCGTACGTAATATATATAAAAAGAATGAAAGTCTGTTTAAGACTCTGAGAAAGTTTGTCATACCTACTTTGTATTATAATCTACCTTCCAAACAAATATAGAAATAACCAATCAAAATATTTAAATATTGGGTAGTATTACTTTTATATAGGGTGTAACAAAGAGTAAGGACCAAACTTTAGCTTCGATCAAAGAACACAGGAAAATATGAAAATTTAAAACAAATAAATAAAAACGAAATTATCACTAGACTGGGTAATGAATGAATGACTGTTGTCATTTGCTTATTATCATAGAACCGAGGAAAAATGCATTTGTAAGACCTACCTATAACATCTAAGAGGCGTTGTCCGCTGCGATGACGTCGCGGGTCGTTGAACTCCACGGTCGACGACCCACGACGAAGGTGTTTTGTGTTTTAAAGGAGTTGTAAAGAGGTACGTAGGCCTTTTTAGTTTATTTTACCTGAAAACAAGCACAACATTTAATTTACTTTTTTTTCGAAACTATTCGGGAATTTTTCTTCGGTTCTATAATCAAGTCGGAACCCACCCATGAAAGTTTAGTGCTTACTTTTTGTTACAACCTGTATATTATTCATAATTAATAATTATGATTCAATATTCTTACATACCATAATATAGATTTAATTTGAGAAAATTAAATCTGAGAATGTAAAAGAAATGCAATCCAGTATAAAAAATAATAAATTTTATTTAACTAAAGACTATGTGATTTGATTAAGAACATATTGAAATAATCGTCTTAAAGACTGATCATACATAGGTACTTATTAATTATAACAGAATATAAATATTTGGATTAGTAGGCAGGAATGTTGGTAATATTGTGGTGTAAAAGTGTCATTTAATTTTGTTGTATTTGCACTTTTTTCTTTTTAGCTGCATAATAATTTTAAAAGTGCCATTAAATTTCATATTAAAGGTTACCTTAGCAATATCTAAACCGTAAGATTTAATTTATTAGGAGAAATGTGATTTCGAAGTCTGTTGGCTAAGCCTGGTTAACGTGTAAGAATTTAATTCCCTAATAAAAATGTTGTTTAATTACTATTAACATAAAACTATTGATATTATTTTTCTATATTCTAGTGTTAAAAATTATTTCTACTCGTATCATAATAAGTGCCTATACCTACATAACAAAACAAAATTGATAGGTACCTAACTAAACGTTGTTTCCTTTCTAGGCTTAGTTAAATTAAATGTTTACCTATTCCCACATTCGTACCTAATTTAAGTACCTACTTATATATTTATTTACTAGAAAACTAATAACTTTACTGGAACTGGAACGATTAAACTTAACCAAATACACAAAAAAGTTAAAAGTTTGCTTTAAATCCTAACAGAACAGGATCAATAGGTTGTAAGTGCGCAAGTAATAAAATAAGAACTACCGGACCGAGGAATACCTGCAGGCTGTAACAAAAAGTAAGGACCTAAACACACCAGTACTTAAAACATTCACTACAAAGGTCAACCAAGGTTTGGTGGAATTTCCTGTTCTGAATTTGAACAACCAAATTTATGAACTGGAAAATCGCAAATCCAATCCACCAACAGAGACATGAAATAAGAAACCTAAAATAGGGGTAATAAAATTGCATGGCAACACTTTCCCCCCACCACCTTGCAATCTTTGGTCTTGCTCATCGGCACGCTTGCCAATCATCTGGTTATATTTAATCTGTGGTTTTAGTTATTTGTTGGAAGTTTTGCTGATTGATTCAGAAAATTAGGAGATTTCCGTTTCTTACAAAGATAAACAGCGTTTTCTGACTCAAAAACCGACCCCTACAACTCAGAACCAATGGCGCACCAAGGACCACACCAAAAACCCGTAGATGATAGTCGGATGACTGCGGAATATCAAGACGTTAAAGCACCTGAACTCGAAGGTTGGTCCAAAGACGAGAAGTACGACCTGCACCTAGCCATCAAAAGCTATGGATTTCGGTACGACCTACTGCAAAAGCGGGTTCCCACCAAAACGGAAGATGAAATCAAGAAATTGATCGACTACTTCTCAAAACTGGATAAAATGCCTGACGACAAACGCTCAATGCGACAGCTGAAACGGCAAAGAGAGTCCGTACCGCAGGTACCGCTGGCCGAGTGGGCGGAAATCATGACTGATAATAATGACTACAAGGATCTGCAAACTGATTGCGCCAAGGCTATGCGTATAATAGCCGAATTTGAGAAATTTCCTGATCCAGCTCAGATTGATAACATAGACTTCAGAAAAATCTATCACTGCATCGCTGATGCTATGGAGGGGAAACCACTCCCTGATGACCCCATCGTAACAGCAGTAATTAGCTACTGTATCTCGGAAACCGCAGCACTGAGCAAAGAGATTTTTCCACAAAATGAGATAAAGAACTTATGTCAGCTTATGGCTACTGGGAATGGGAGTGTGAATGTCCCACTTCCAACTAAAGATGGGGGTTTGCAAGCATTACGCACTCTCATGTGCCAGCGGAACTACAATCCTCTCCGGGTGCCGGAGGATTATCTGAAGTATCCTTCGAAATATACTGATGACATCCCCCATGAGTAATTACTGTAAGCATAGGATGTTCTCTGAAAGATAATTGGAATACCAGCAACTTTGTCAATCAACTTTGACTTACTACAATGTCTCATTACATTGGACATTTTAAACATCCAACTATCAGTTTGGAGAACAACACCATGAAGCTTTTTTTTTAAGTTAAGTCAGTTTTTAAGTGATGCCTATATGCATGTTTAAAGGTATTGCGTTAAACTCTCAACTATGTGCCACATTTGTAATTTGTCTCTAGTTGCAAATGCCACAATCATCAATTAGTACCTACACAATGATTATTTAAGCCAAAATAAATGATTAAATAAAGGGTCTTCATTGTTTTATTTATCCCTAAAACCTAAAGCCCTAAAGCAAGTCAAATTATGGTTTTTTCTCTCCATAGTTGCATATCCAGGGGATTAAGTTAGGGGATCCAGGTGGACTCCATTAATTTTTATTCTGTAATGAAATTAATTGAAATAGTTTTATTGAAATGAAATTTATTGTAGAAATTGTGTACAAAAAAATCTTAAAAGCTAGGTGGAACAACAGTTTATCCATTAATTATGGATATACAATATTTAACTTATAAAACTAGGTAATTTATTGATCATAAAATTATTTAATGTCATAAAAACATCTTGACTTTTGTCTTAGATTTAGTAGTAGGCGCAGTCGTGGTTGCACGCAGTCATTATTTAGGGAACTGGTAATAAAGTAGAATTTAAAGAGACAGCATGTAAAAAATTACATACGAAAAATAGTAGTACATGTATATAGTGTAATGAATGGGAGTCAAGATGACAGCGGGACATTACATGCTGTGCGCTCAGAGCAAGTCATCTTCAATTCTATTCTGCTAACTACACAACGTAAACACCTTTTATAAATCACACTATTTAACATTTTATACTAGTTTCTGTCCGCGGATTCGCACGCATTGTTTCGATGAAAACGTTCAAAGGTTATTTGTATCCCATGAGAACAATGATATTACCTTTAAATAAAAATCTCATTGCATGAGAATTAATATAAAGGACAGGAAGTAGGTAGTCTATGTTTTATTCCAGGCAAACCTACATGATGCAACGTAACTTCTCGGCGATGGATCACGAAAAACTACGCTTGGACGCTGAGAGCATGGACTGGTCTGAGCTGTGTTCTACGAGCGACGTCAATCAAAAACTTAAAATATTCAATACAAATATTATCCAACTCTATGATAAACATGCCCCAATACGGCCTGTCCGTATGAAGCGTCGACCGGCCCCATGGCTGACGGACGACATTCGTAGGCTGATGGCTAGGAGAAATCGCCTTTATCGTAAGTACCGTCAAAACCCTAATGAGGACGCGTTCATAAGGTTCAAAGAAGCAAGAAATAGGTGCAACCAGGCGATTAGAAACTCTTAATCTTAGTCAAAAGCCGGCTTAAAGCCGGCTTTTGACTATGGGATATAATATAAATTACATCTTGTGCTATATATTACATCCCGCGGTTGCTGTTTACACTGTGAGATATATATTTTGGAGCACACAATGATCAGTTTACACGTCTGCACACGAACGCCAACATTCAAACGGAGGGCGAAGCGGGGGAGGCGCGGTGTCCGGGGACGTGAGGTAAAATATACACCTTCAAATGACCTTCAAATATCGCTCACTCGGTCGAAAAAATATTTATAGTTTGGGATGTAATATATATTATAGCACAGTGTAAACGGTGCCATACAAAATGTATGGTGAGCGATAAAATATTATATCTCGGGATGTAATATATATCCCATAGTGAAAAGCCGGCTTAAGCGTCGTAATATATTTAGTGTCATCGAGGGCTGTACGCCAGCTAATGTCTGGAAGGTATTGCGTGAGCTAGGTTTTGGGAAGGCAAAAAGTGCTGCGGATTCATCTGCTGACGCTAACAAACTAAATCAACACTTTTCATCAGCTTCCACCCAAATAAATGACCAAACCAAAGAGCAGACAATTGATAACCTAGCACAACAGTCTTCAAGCGTTTCGGCTCCTTTCACCTTCACATCGGTCAACGCGTGTGAGATAGCGAAAATTGTTTCGAGCATCGGTACAAAAGCAGTAGGCCACGATGGTATTGGTCGGAAGATACTTCTGCCGATCCTCGATCTCGTTGCCCCTCAGCTAGCTCACATCATTAAAGCCGGCTTTTCACTATGGGATATATATTACATCCCGAGATATAATATTTTATCGCTCACCATACATTTTGTATGGCACCGTTTACACTGTGCTATAATATATATTACATCCCAAACTATAAATATTTTTTCGACCGAGTGAGCGATATTTGAAGGTCATTTGAAGGTGTATATTTTACCTCACGTCCCCGGACACCGCGCCTCCCCCGCTTCGCCCTCCGTTTGAATGTTGGCGTTCGTGTGCAGACGTGTAAACTGATCATTGTGTGCTCCAAAATATATATCTCACAGTGTAAACAGCAACCGCGGGATGTAATATATAGCACAAGATGTAATTTATATTATATCCCATAGTCAAAAGCCGGCTTAACTCTTCCATCTCAACCTGTTGTTTTCCGTCGGACTGGAAGAAGGCATTCATTATCCCTATTCCCAAAAAGGCAGTTATTTCCGATTTGAAGGACTATCGTCCGATTTCCATTTTACCTTTCTTATCGAAAATCATCGAAAAGGTTGTCCACCGTCAGCTCTCTTCTTTTCTTAGGGAAAATAATCATCTTTCACCCTTTCAGTCCGGCTTCCGCCCTGCTCACAGCACTTCTACGGCACTCATCAAAATTACAGACGACATTCGACGTGCCATTGACAGCAAAAAGCTTACTCTCATCACACTTCTTGACTTCAGCAACGCATTTAACTGTGTCGACCATGATTTACTTTTGGCTGTGCTGCGCTCCTTAAACCTCTCTCCAGACAGTATCAATTGGTTCAAATCTTATCTGAGGGAGCGCTCGCAGTGTGTCAAAATTGGTGACATCGCCTCTAATTGGTGCCCAGTAGGTATAGGAGTCCCTCAAGGCAGTGTGCTCTCACCACTACTTTACTCCATTTTTATCAATACTCTTGTATCTAAAATCAGATTCTCATCTTTCCATCTCTACGCTGATGATGTCCAGCTTTATCTCAGCTTCGATCCCAGTAATATAGAACAAGGTATTGATACCATGACGGCAGACCTCAGCGCGATTCATCAATGGACTCAGGAGTATGGGCTCCCCATAAATCCTAGTAAGACCCAGGTAATGATCGTTGGTAGTAACTACTTTATTTCCAGACTAAACGTAAAATCATTGGCACCCGTAAAATACAACAACTTTCTGTTGGTAATTAGTATTGTGAACGTCAGTGTCACCTGTCAGTCAGTTTGACAGTCCAGGCTTATGTCAAGCTGTAAAACTTTATATGAGTGAAAAGGAATGTTCGCTCTCTCTCTTCCTCTCCAAGACTCCAACCCCGCTACGTGTCGAGCGTCGTATCTACTATTTCTGTAATTTGTAATTTAGTATCCAAATAAATAATCGATCAACAAGCCTGCGCGTTTACTTTCACAACAGGTTATGTGCCCAGCAAGAAGAAACCTGAAGAAGCAAAATTTTTTGAATCTGCGTGGTGAGTGGATGACGCGTGCTAACCTCATCATAACCTATCAATATCATGGCGTCGTCGTCGGAAAATGTTGCCGCGGCCACTATGACCACTGGCGGATCAAATACATCAGCTTCGATAAACGGATACAGCATTGATAAGTTGGAAGGCATTTCCAATTATGCCACATGGAAATTTTGTATGAAAATGGCGCTGACCCTCGAGAATTTGTGGAACTGCACTCAAGACAATGAACCCGATTTGAATAAAGATCAGAGAGCTCTGGCTCGGATCTGCTTATCCTTGAAGCCTCACTGCTATCAGTATGTACAAACAGCCGCTACCAGTAAAATAGCATGGACCAATTTGGCAAACGTGTTTGAGGATAGGGGCCTGTATCGTCGAGTGCTCCTTTTACGACAACTTCACCGTATTGAATTAGCATCATACTCTACGGTCACATTGTATGTGGATGCACTTATGACATTGGTCCAAAAATTAGCTGACATTGGCAAACACATAGAGGACGGAGAAGTTGCCGAGCTGCTCCTGAGTGGACTACCATCTGAGTACGATCATCTAGTCTCCAGCCTTGAGACGCTCTGTCTCACAGGAAATCTATCAAGTGAACAAGTACGTACAAGACTACTTCAAGAAGAGTTCAGAAAGTCTGAACCTCCCACTGCTACATCATCATCAGCCTTCGTTTCCACACTACCGTCAAAAGTGTGCTCATACTGCAACAAGAAGGGGCACTTGAAGAAAAAGTGTTTCAAACTGCGTCGAGATCGCCAACAACAGAATAAGGACACAGAGAAAACCTTTATGGCATCCGCCTTTTGTGCAGAGAAGCAGGACTGGGTGGTGGACTCCGGCTGTTCTATGCATATGTGCAATGACAAAAATTATTTGATGAACTTTAAAGACAATACAACTGATATAAAAATAGCAAGTGGTGAAAATATTCAATGTTTAGGGTCTGGGGACATGTTTTTAGAAACGGATGATAAGGTAAGGTACATTCAGAATGTATCATATGTCCCTCAATTGTCTGTCAATCTACTCAGTGTAAGTAAATTATGTGATAAAGGTTACACTGTAGTCTTCAACAAAAAGGGCTGTCTTATATATGAAAAATGTGCTATAAGCGGGGCTTCCATTTGTAAGGCTCATTTATATAATGGCATCTACAAATTGTTAGGTAGGCCACATAATATTCGTGATGCGTCATCTAAGTGTGCAGTGGTGGCGCACTCTACAGCTCTCCTGCCAGTGCAGGAGCCAGCACAGAGTGCAAATTTAGCTGAGGTGCCGATTGATATTTGGCACAGGAGGCTAGGCCATCTGGGTATCAAGGGTTTGATCGCTTTAAGAGACGGTATTTCTAATGGTGTATTATTTCAGAATAATAAGAAGGTGGAGCTGGAGAGCTGCGTTCCATGCCTGGAGGGCAAAATGGCAGCCAAACCATTTCCCGCTAAAAGCACCCACCGTGCAAGCGCACCTTTAGAACTCATTCACTCGGATGTCTGCGGCCCCATGCCAGTGGCTAGTTGGGGTGGCGCTAAATATCTGGTGATGTATACTGATGACTACACACGGAAGAGCTTTGGCTATCTGATTAAAAGGAAGGAAGAGGTATTTTCTACTTTTCTTGATTTTAAATCTCGTGTAGAAAAACAGTTGGGTTGTCCTATTAAAATCTTTCGTTCTGATAATGGAGGGGAATATTGCAGCACCTTGTTTTCGGATTTTCTTAAAAAAGAAGGAATTGTCCATCAGACATCTATTCCTTATTGTCCTCAGGGCAATGGTGTTTCTGAGCGCCTTAATAGGACTCTTTTAGAAAAAGTAAGATGCATGCTTCAAGGGGCAGGTCTGGATAAACGATTTTGGGGCGAAGCAGTTAAGACTGCCATATATTTGAAGAACCGATCCCCAACTTCATCTTTGTCTGGCCTTACTCCTTATGAGAAGTGGACCGGATCAAGGCCAGATCTTAGTCATCTTCGTGTTTTTGGCTGCATCTCTTACACACTGATCCCTGAACATAGTAGGAATAAGTTGGGTGCTAAAAGCAAAAAATGTATTTTCGTAGGCTATAGTGAGACTTCTAAGGGCTATAGGCTTGCAGACCCCATGAACCCTAAAAGGGTTACCACATCTAGGAACGTAGTATTTTTAGAGAACCAATTTTATAAGACTGACATTAATATTAATTCTAATTTTGATAACAATTTTATATTTTATGAATTGAATAATAATATTAAATCTAGTCACAATATTCTAGATTCTGATGCTGAACTGAATCATGGTCGACAGAGTTTTGGCCATAGCCAAGAGGTGGTCCTGAATTCAAGCACTAATAATAGTCAACCAAATTCTAGTCAAGCTGATCTGAATCCGAATAATATATCAGCAAATACTGAAACAGATCATATGTTGATTTCAGATGCTGAGGATGAGTACTACAGCACTGGCAGTGAGACCGAGGTCGCCTCACCGCATGCGCCGATCGTTGTCGCATCCTCTGTGAGGGAGACGTCGTCACCGCGTTTGGCGGTATCTCAAGGGGAAGCTGCTCCTCCTCTTCCGTCTTCGTCTATCTCTACTCGTCCTATTAGACATACTCGTTCTAAACCGCCACTGAGGTATGAGGATTACGAAACTGATTTCTCCCTCGTGGCGCAACAAACTCTTCCTGGCGATCCGCACACATATGAAGAAGCAATGTCTGGTGCTGACAGTCAGCACTGGCATTTAGCGATGCAATGTGAGTACGACTCACTCCTTGCAAATAATGTGTGGAAATTGGTTGATAGGCCTCCTCATACTAATATAGTCAAAAACAAATGGGTCTTCAAACGTAAACATGACGCCTCGGGTAAGTTTGACAGGTTTAAAGCTAGGCTAGTAGCTAGGGGCTTCACCCAAATTACAGGCATAGATTACCATGAAACCTTCTCACCTGTAGTCCGACATAGCACTATGAGAATCTTGTTTAGTTTGGCTAATGAGCTAGATTTAAATATAGACCATGTAGATGTCACTACTGCATTCTTAAATGGCGAGTTAAAAGAAACAATATATATGGAACAGCCTGTAGGTTTCACAAATAATAATAATAATCAAGTTTGTCAATTATTAAAAGGTATATATGGCTTAAAACAGGCAAGTAGAATCTGGAATGAAAAGGTCCATTCATTGCTTAGTAAAAATAATTACAAACAGAGCAAATGTGAGCCTTGTGTTTATACTAAAAAGGAAGGCAAAGATCTCATAATTATAGCACTTTATGTTGATGACTTCTATATATTTTATAGCACTGATAATAACGAGCTTTTGACATTGTTAAAAAATAATTTTAATGTTAAAAACCTAGGTTCAATTACTAGCTGCCTAGGCATAAATGTGTATAGAGATAGATCTAAGCATATTATAAAATTGGACCAGTCAGAATATATTTCTAGGTTATTAATTAAGTATGGCATGCAGAATTGTAAACCTGTGTCCACTCCCATGGTGCCTAATTGCAAATTACAAAAGAATGAGAGTGAACACTTGGATGACTGTATATATAATTATAGAGAATTGTTGGGAAGCCTAATGTACTTGTCTGTGTGCACTAGGCCCGATATTGCTTTCGCATGTAGTCACCTAAGTCAATTTAGCAACAATTTTGATAAGACTCATTGGCAGGCCTTAAAACGCATCCTTAGATATTTAGGAGGCACGGTAAATTATTGTCTATGTTTTCATAGATCTAATGATTTAGGTATCACAGCCTTCACTGATGCAGACTGGGCTAATGATATCACAGACCGAAAATCTTACACAGGTTTTGTTGTAAAGCTAGGTAAAAATACTATCAGCTGGGAATCGCGTAAACAACGATGCGTAGCTTTATCAAGTACAGAGGCTGAGTACCTATCTATTTCTGATGTTTGTAAAGAGCTTTGTTTTACTAGAAACTTCTTATCAGAGATTGTAACTGTAGGTATTCCAATAACAGTGTATAATGACAATCAAAGTGCACATAGCCTACTTGAATGTAAGGAATATTGTCATAAAAGAACGAAGCACATAGATCTTCGTTATCACTATGTTAAAGACTTAATAAGGAAGAATGTGTTTATTGTTAAGTATTTGCCCTCTGAACAAATGACAGCTGATGTACTAACGAAAGCGTTAGGTGGATGTAAGCATAAATTGTTTACTTTTGAATTAAATGTAATTCCTAAATGATTTAGGCTTATTAGATTTATATTCATGTAGATATAAAGTAGCTTCATAAAAATTCACCTACTGTATTGTACTCTAGCATGTGGTCTTGACATTGAGTAGGTAGTGTTGTACTTATTGTTTGAGACGTTCAAAATACTAAGGGGAAGTGTTGGTAATTAGTATTGTGAACGTCAGTGTCACCTGTCAGTCAGTTTGACAGTCCAGGCTTATGTCAAGCTGTAAAACTTTTTAAGAGTGAAAAGGAATGTTCGCTCTCTCTCTTCCTCTCCAACCCCGCTACGTGTCGAGCGTCGTATCTGGGTAGAGGTCAAAATAATCGTACATGATTAAAAAAAAAAGTGTCCTCGACCGTTTTCAGCTTATTTAAAGATTAGTTCGGGTCATAACAAGTTATAACCAATTTTGTTTAAAGGACAATTAATTTCTAGTAAAACCAAACATTCTAGAAATGTTTAGCATATAATATATACCGAAAAAAATATTAGAAAACTAAAGTCACTAATTTCAGGTCCATACAAAATGAAAGTGTCCTATTGCGTAATGAAAATGTTCATATTATAAAATAATCAATACTAGGCAATTTTTTGCAATATTATGTACTGTTATGTAAAAACCGGTGACTTAAGTTTTGTTTTCATTTAATATAATCGTTAATTTATATGTCTTTAATTATTAAATTACTGTTTATAATAAAATCCCAAAAATCATTCCTGTGAATAACTCCAGGTAGATAACGGTGTTTTAAACGCTACCGAAAAGGAATTCTACCATATCGCAATTTTATTGTATGCTAGCAACACTGTTACATCACATCACCTGACTTTTAGAGCGCCATGTTGTCATTCCAATTCGTTTTAGTTGAAAAAGTGATTACACAATTTTTTTTTCCAAAATATTCCTGTGAAAAACTAGTGGGTGAGATAAATTCTAAAGTGAATTTCGCGGGTCTGGATACACAGTCTGAAATAGAATGTTTGGGTGCTCATACAACACAGAGACATTGTTTTCAAGGTAAGATATTTGTTGTATGACGATGGATTTTAGAGGATAAAATCCACAGTTTTCCTTCCTGTGGATAACGTAACACGACCTAAGGCTAGTTCATACTGCTAATTGTTACTCACAGGATTTTATAGATTTGTGAGTAACACTTGGTAAAACGAATCAGTTTGTATAGTAACTGCACCTGCAATCAATAACGAGTAGTTCACTCCGAACGAAAACCTCATTTCATCTTCCGAACCGCTTGGTTAGCCACAGCATTTAGCCGACTTCAAAAAAAGGAGGAGGTTCTCAATTCGTTGGTCGGTTTTTTTATATAGGTAGGTATATTTTATACTGACTGATTGACATAGTTGTTCTCCTTGATGGTGGATGTTTTTTTTGCAGAATCGTAAAGTGGTGTTCAATATGACCGGGGAAAAATCTTACTTTTCCCGATTTCCCCCTCCTTCCCCCTCAAAAGGGGGTAAACGTGAAAAGTGATGTATCTCGGGGTGGGTGTGAGCTGGAGCGAAAATTTTTGCGTCGATGAGTTGATGCGGAAAGCAGGGCGGCTCGCGAAGCGAGCCGCCCTGCTTTCCCCCCACCAGGCCACCCCTCTCTGCGTGGCGAGCGAAGCGAACCACGGGGTTTTGCGACGCGGTGAAGCATTACGGCTCGCGAAGCGAGCTGCAATGCGCCAGTGGTGGACCGCAGGGGAGGAAAAATGTGGATTATAACCTCTAAAATCCATCGTCATACAACGAATATTACCTTGAAAACAATGTCTCTGTGTTGTATGAGCACCCAAACATTCTATTTCAGACTGTGTATCCAGACCCGCGAAATTCACTTTAGAATTTATCTCACCCACTAGTTTTTCACAGGAATATTTTGGAAAAAAAAAATTGTGTAATCACTTTTTCAACTAAAACGAATTGGAATGACAACATGGCGCTCTAAAAGTCAGGTGATGTGATGTAACAGTGTTAAAATAATAAAAATATGTTAAGTGTTAAAATAATAAAAATATATATTTAATAAATAAAAATATGTACCTATTTGTTGTTTCAATGTGAAAGCATCCTATTATTCCTGTGAGTAACATTTTCTCATCAGGTGAGTAACGTTACTACCCGGACTTCATGTGAGTTGCGGTCGATTATTCTGACCTCTACCCATCTACTATTTCTGTAATTTGTAATTTAGTATCCAAATAAATAATCGATCAACAAGCCTGCGCGTTTACTTTCACAACACTTTCCACTTCAGTACTGCTCGGAGGTCAAAAATCTTGGCCTGTATATTACCAGCAATCTATCTTGGGACTCCCAGGTTGCCCAGGTTAGCAAGAGAATGTATGGAAGCATGCACTCTCTTAAGCTGATGAAAAACTTCTTACCACAATCTACTAGAATGACACTGGTTAACTCGTTGCTCCTCCCTATCCTGGATTATGCAGATGTGTGCTATCCCGACGCTTCAGAAGAGCAGCTAAACAAACTGGAGAGACTACAAAACCTTTGCATCCGCTTCGTCTTTGGGTTGCGGAAATACGATCACGTGTTACCTAGTCTTCCGCACCCAACTGAAGTGGCTAAAAATCAGAAAGCGTCGAGATTTGCATACATTATGCCTTCTTTAAAAAATACTTTGTAACCCACTATCCCCAAACTACCTCTCTGAATCTTTCAGCCCACTTTACGGACCCGAGCGCACTGTGCGGCACTCGAAACGACTGCAGCTTGCTGCTCCGGACTCCTGTACTGTAGGGTACCATAAAACTTTTGCTGTTAAGGCGTGTGCGTTACTGGGGCGGCAAGTTGACTCGGATCAAGATGAATTTATATAGAAAAATCAGAGCCCTATGTCCTGTAAATGTGCCCAAAAAATTAAATTTGTGCGCCCTATGGTTTCAGAGTAATTCGAGAAAATAAGATTCCGCTGCAGTAACGCCTGAAAACGTTACTGCAGCGGCAACATTTTTAAATATTAGCCTTAGCCAAATTTAAAGTAGCTTAAAAGATAGCTTAGATTTGTGCACCTCCTGGGCCGAGCAGCGGCATTTGTGCGCCCTGTGGTTTTTGAGATATTGCAAATGCCGCTGCAGTAACGTTTTGCAGATTTCCAGATATCAAGATAACAAGTATGGTTTTTGGTGAGGAAGTGCGGTATAATTTGAGCCAATTTTGTGCCCTAGTTGTTTTCTAAAATAAATGCATGGTGTATGAGATAGAAGAGTTTTTCTGAAAATCAAAAACAGCCGCTAGCTCATGAACTACATCAGGAAGGCGCTCTGTGATTGCATTGGCTGATGCCTATTAGGAATACGTATCTTCTGACCAAATTGTGAAACCCTACATCAAATTTTAGATGAAATGAATCAATTTTATCACTGAAAATGATGTACTTATTTCGAGCCTTACATAAGGAAGTTTTTAACAAGATACAACTTTAAATGATTTGCCAAAAATCAGAGCGCATATTCAAATAAACGCACACTGAATTTCAGCTTTCTGCACCCTATAATTACCACATAATAATTAAAAACAGCCCGAGGGGAACTTTTAGACAGTTATCCGACCAAATACGAAAGGCCATAAAAAAGCGGCCGCTCAGTACTTCAAGCCAACATCTTTAAATAGGTAGCTTTGTCATGTTTAACATTAGGTACACTTGCATAGAGAAGTTTTAGTGTGGGATAGAAGCATCTTTAACATTGGTCCTGGTCAACATTCATATCAGCCAATAACATGATAAAAGGAGCCGTAAGTACCTACAGCAACAATTAATTAGTTTTTTTTGCAAGTATATTGCGTTTTTTTTCTTGCGTACATTAGGTATACCTACAAATACTTTCGGTATCATAATACCTACCTAAAATAATGTTTCTCCGCAGTACCTACCTATCCCGACAGATCTATCCTAACAGATCTATCTCACTCACGTAATTTTGTGACTTTTTAACAAAAATTGATAAAGTTACAACCATTAAAACACTGTAGGTACATCTAGACACAGCAAGTAGTAGCCGGGCGTGTAAATGAAATGCTCCAGAAAATAAATACCATCCCGTTCGCTTGAGTGGTGCGCTGCACGATCGAGCGAGTCATCACGATTTTTAGAAGCGCGCCTCGCTCGCGTGCACATTGCGCGAGCGAGCGGGACACACGATTGGTAGGTAGTATTAGATACCTATTGCTATTTTGAACACAGTGAGGAACCATGTAGGTAGGTAGGTACATACTTACCTTTATGTACCTGCCTAATACTGTCATTCTCAAAATGTACTGCGTGGAGCCCCGAGGCTCCGCGACAATACTGGTAATAATTAAAAAATATATAGTTTTAGAAACTAAACAAGGTTGCAGAGAAAATTATACATTATACCTAGGTAGGTAGGTACGATATGTTACGATATACGACAGTCACTAATTAATCTATATATATAAAAGAAAGTCGTGTTAGTTACACCATTTATAACTCAAGAACGGCTGAACCGATTTGGCTGAAAATTGGTGGGGAGGCAGCTTAGAACCAGGAGACGGACATAGGCTATGTTTTATCACGGAATTACCACGGGAACGGGAACTACGCAGGCGAAGCCGCGGGCAGCAGCTAGTTAATTATATAAATTTAAGGTACACATTGTCATTCGAACTGCGAGGCGCGTAGTGGTCCACAGATCAAACTTACTTCTCTACTACCTTTTAGTTTTCTGTGGAGCGGTATAGGCGCAGGTGAATGGTAGAATACCTAACTACTTGCTCCTGCTTATATGAAATAGTATGTAGGTACCTACTTAAGAATAAAATATTACTAACCTATACCTAGGTATTAATTTCTTTGTTTTTTTTACCTAGGTTTTCACATTCATCATGCATGATTCATGCATCATCCAAGAAGAATATTATTAGACCTCGGCATACGGCACAGTGCACAAGAAAATAGAATTGTGTTAGGTAGGTAAGTATGTGTGTCCCACACATGGCACTATTGATCGAGTCCCACACGATCTTGCCGAGTGTAGCTCGCTCGCTTGTGCGGCCCGCCTCGCGAGCGAGCGGGAGACACACGAAGAGGCGGGAGGTGCGTCTCAGACAAGTTGTCTTGCGACTCAGACAAGTTGTCTTGCGAGCCCTCGCGCCTCCCCTCATTCGTGTACCTACAGCACAATTAGGAAAACTATGCGAGACGCTCTCTTTTATGGAAGTGTGTAGATACAATTATGGCAGCACACGTGCTGAAGACCCACCACTAGAGGTGAGATGAAATATTCCAAAAATGCACGCCACCCCCTCCACTAAACGTCATACAATCAGCGTGCATGTTTTACAATGATTTATCTCTCTACCTTAGCAGGTTACCTACCTACTAAATTTTTACACAAAAAACGTGGTCTTGACCTAGGAGTAGTAGTATTATGTGGTCTAGACCTAGATTGCTGTTTATTCTAGTACGAAACGAAATGAACCGTAAGTTAAAAAGACTAGGTATAGGTATATTTCGGTTCAGTTCGTAGGTAGGTACTACGAACATTTATACTTAAGCATTATTATTATTAGGTTAGGTCTTAAAAGGTTTTAAATAAAAACTTTGCTGGACCGAGCAGGAAGCCTGAATTCATAGGTACATAATATTTACTCTCAGACATGTCGAAGTTTAGCCTGATTAATAATAGTACAAATTGAAGAGATCGAAATTACCTTTATCACCTAACTATTAAATTAACTGAAATAGCTTTTCTGCACCACTGTACAAACATAAGAAAAGCTGGTAGATAAATTAAGAAGGTACGGTGAATGTTCCGAACGGCCGCTTTTTTATGGCCTTTCGTATTTGGTCGGTTAACTGTCTAAAAGTTCCCCTCGGGCTGTTTTTAATTATTATGTGGTAATTATAGGGTGCAGAAAGCTGAAATTCAGTGTGCGTTTATTTGAATATGCGCTCTGATTTTTGGCAAATCACTTAAAGTTGTATCTTGTAAAAAACTTCCTTATGTAAGGCTCGAAATAAGTACACCATTTTCAGTGATAAAATTGATTTATTTCATCTAAAATTTGATGTAGGGTTTCACAATTTGGTCAGAAGATACGTATTCCTAATAGGCATCAGCCAATGCAATCACAGAGCGCCTTCCTGATGTAGTTCATGAGCTAGCGGCTGTTTTTGATTTTCAGAAAAACTCTTCTATCTCATACACCATGCATTTATTTTAGGAAACAACTAGGGCACAAAATTGGCTCAAATTATACCGCACTTCCTCACCAAAAACCATACTTGTTATCTTGATATCTGGAAATCTGCAAAACGTTACTGCAGCGGCATTTGCAATATCTCAAAAACCACAGGGCGCACAAATGCCGCTGCTCGGCCCAGGAGGTGCACAAATCTAAGCTATCTTTTAAGCTACTTTAAATTTGGCTAAGGCTAATATTTAAAAATGATGCCGCTGCAGTAACGTTTTCAGGCGTTACTGCAGCGGAATCTTATTTTCTCGAATTACTCTGAAACCATAGGGCGCACAAATTTAATTTTTTGGGCACATTTACAGGACATAGCGCTCTGATTTTTCTATATAAATTCATCTTGATCCGAGTCAACTTGCCGCCCCAGTAACGCACACGTTAAGGCCACTCGGCTGTGGAATAGTCTTCCTGTTGAATATCGCGAGGCATCCTCAATAAATGTCTTCAGATCTAGAGTCTATAACCACTTTCTTTCGCAAGAATAATTCGGTACGTAAAATATATATGTATTATTGTGTATCTACTAAGTATGTATTAATCTGATTAGTATTTATTTTTTATTATGTTTGTATGTGTACCTATTTATTTATGTTAATGGTAAAAACACAAATTATTAATTGTAGGTACTTATTATTATTATTTTTCTTGTTTTTCTATAAATTTTTGTAATCTAGCACTACCTACTAAATTGTTGTCCACACTACCCAAAGGTTAGCAGGTAGAGAATGCTATCTAGCATTATGCTCGCCCATGTACAACTTTTGTGCAATAAAGTATATTCTATCTATCTATGAATGCATAATTTCAGCCCGATCCGTTCCTAAAGACCGTGATTCATGTACCTAGGTAGGTTTAACCTTCATGTTACAAAGGCAACACAAATTCAAAATAAAATTATTCTGTTCTATTCTGGCCTGATGCCCTGCGGACAGGTGCGATGGCAATCTGCGGTCTGCGAAAGAATGCAGCAGGCAGATGACGGATGCGGCAAGCTGAAGACAGGGTTATGGCGCTTGATCCTACTAGTACTAGGTATGTCGAGCAGTGGGCTAATATAGACGATCTTCCCAAAGAAATAGGGCTGCCATCTCTAAAATTTAGCAACGGACAAGACACGAGAAAACCCCAGATTTTGGAGCCCAGAACCTGGACATGTCAACAGATTTTTTTAAATACTCCTAATATTATAAACGCGAAAGTTTGTAGGTAGGTACCTACCTAAAGTATGGATGGATGGATTGATGTTTGTTTACGCTAGTAATAGTAATTCAATGTGTTTGTTACACTTTCACGTAAAAACTACTGCCTAATATAGCCTGGAATAACACAAATGCTATATTTTATCCCGGAATTCCCACGGGAACGGGAACTACGCTGGTGAAACCGTGAGGCGCTGCTGCGCAAAAACTACTGAACGGATCTGGATGAAATTTGGCACAGAGAAGATTAAAGTCTGGAATAGCACATAGGCTATATTTTATCCCGGAATTCCCACGGGAACGGGAATAACGCGGGTGAAACCGCGAGGCACTGCTAGTATAGTCACACTAATATTATAAATGCAAAAGTTTGGGTGGATGGATGGATGGATAGATGGATGGATGCTTGTTACCTCTTCACGCCAACACCACACTACTGTGCCAAAACTACTGAACGGATCGGGCTGAAATTTTGCATACGAGTAATTCTAATCCTGGAATCAAATATAAGCTACTTTTTATCTCATAAATCCCATGGAATAGAAATCAGCTTTAAACGTTTCCATAGAAACAACGTGTGCGAAGCCGCGGGAATAAACTAGTGTAATAATAAAACGTCAAGTGCAAGTCAGACTCGCGCACTATTGGTTCCGTATGATTGTAAGACCTTGTGTCTTGCCAAATATCATGATTCTAGGTCAACGTGAAGCGGGCAGGTTTTGGTCCATGGCCAGAATCACTACAAATTTTAGATTTTCGGATTTTTGCCTTTATTTGTGGTATAAGACTAGGATTCCACCTTTTTTTGAGAAAATAGAGTAAAATTTACCTGGTAATAGCTTAAAAAAGTATATATGTAAAAATGGAGTACCTACAATTTTCAAAAATATAAAGAGCGGTAGATCCTAAACGGTAAAGAAACAAATTTTAAAGATATAACGCGAAAATTTTCAGACATAAGTGCCAATTGGCCAAAATGGAAAAAAAACCATAAACATGAGTGATATTGGCAAATTACTTTCAATTTGCCAATACGCAGCTGCAATGTGTTTTCTTAGTGTTAGTGTTTTTTTCGGAATAAACGACAAATTTATGGTTTTAGGACGTTTTCCTTTACTTGTGCTATAAGACCTTGCAATTCGTTAAATTTCATGATCTAGGTCTACGGGAAGTACCCTATAGGTTTTGTGTGAATGTGATTCCTTTGGAAATTTCAAAATACATATTCGGGCATAAACGGCTGTTACTTTTGATTGGGTTGACTTAAAAGTTTTATTTATATTGGAGCTCCAAGAGGTTACGGACTTGAGTTTTTGATGTTTATTTCATCTCGATACCTCAACGATACGCGTTCCTGAGGAAAGGGGGTTGAGAGACGGACAGACAGACAGACGGACAACAAAGTGATCCTACAAGGGTTCCTTTTTTCCTTTTAAGGCATGGAACCCTAAAAACAGTTGAAAATGTCATATAGGTATCAACTTTTTATTTCAGACTTTAAAATTAAAATAATTGATCTTTTATCATCATTTTAGATGTAGGTACTAAACAGAATCTTTATAAATACCTATTACATTTTGTTACAAATTCTTTTAATAATCTTTTTAATAAGTAGGTATATTTTTTTTATGCTTTAAATAAAACACAAATTAATTTACTCTGTTATGAAAACAAAACCTTATTAAAATATTAACCCACTCTCATCAAACTTAAATTAAATTTTAAACAAAATTCTTAAAAGTATCTACTGAGACAGTGCGTGTTTCGCGCTGCCGCATGCCGTCGCATCGTGCAGCGGCGGCCCAAGACTTGAAATTTTTAAACCCGGACTACAAATGAAACCCCACCCGGACGCTCCCTGGACGCCCTTTAAACTAGGACAAATCCGGGGACACCCGGACGGATGGCAGCCCTACATAGAAACGTGTACATACACAGAAATATGTCGAGATACACTGGACCGCAAAGAAAAAGGGTCGGTTAGAAAATCTTCAATATCTTCAAAAGTAGGTAGGTACCTGACCTAGCTTTATAAAATAAAGACTAAATTTAAAAAGATTTTAATGTGCTTACTTAAATGAAAATAATAAAAAAATGAATTGTAGCTTTTAATTTTTAATAAATGTTAAATAAATGATGATGATGAGAAATGAAAAATGCGTAGTTTTTCCAGTTTTTTTGTAAATTTAGATTGGTTACAGATGTGCCGTTTTTACTTTGTGTTGCCTCCGCGAGCTCGCAATAGGTACCTATCTACTGCTGTTGTGCGCTTTGGCATAAGTAAGTACTTTCTACTAGATTTTTGAGGCGATGCTTTGGAATATTCTGCCATTTCTCTATTAGAGCTTCTTTCATTTCACGTAGCGTGATTGGCGGTGGATTCGCTGACGTACCCACACGTCGTCACAGTTCTTCCCATGCATCCAACGGGGTTTAAGTCGCGGCTGCGTGCTGGCCACTCCATGTGTGTGATACCGACTTCTTGAAAATAGGCAAACATTATCCGAGCTGTACGCGGCCATTGTCTTGCATAAAAGCGGTATTCCCGCCCATGTCCACTAAATATAGACCAACGTAGTCATTAAAAATTTCAGTGACATTTCTTTCTACCACCAGCTCAGTGCGGCTTATGGAAGATACCCAGCCAACACGTGAACAGAGCCTCCGCCGTATGGTAGGTAGGTAGGTACTTTACTTTTTATTATATACAGGCTTGGTTATAGGCTATAACCAAGCCTGTATAGAAGACCGGGAGAGCGCTATAACTTATAGCGCTCTCCCGGTCTTCTGTACCTACACTGTTTTCCCCCGTCGTGCTTGTATAAACAGAATCTAGACTCATCTGAATACATAACTCTTGACCAGTCATTCAGAATCCAATTCTAATGTTCTCTACCATAACTCAACCTTGAGTTTCTGTGGTGTATTTCTAGTTTTGGGTCATTTGCAGGTCTTAGTGGCTTTAAATTTGCTTCAGCCAGACGCCGCCTTACTGTATCCGTACTCAGATTGTTTCCTCCAGCTCGTAAATGATGATTCCTTAAATCTACAGCCGTAAGAAAGCGATTTCTCAAAATTGTCACACCCTATAACGATCCTCCCGCGCCTTTGTGCACCTTGTTCGGGCTGTTCCTGGTCTTCGAAGATTGGATCCAGTTTCATTCAAGGAAACGCTGGAGTACCTACTCGCTGAACTGCAGAAAAAGTCACACCAACAGTTCTCGCTGTATTATCAGGATCCTGGTACATTCTAATAAGATCCCCCAAGATATAAGGAACGAAAGCAAATTACCTAAATTTAAGACACTTTTAAACAAGATCCGTCAAGTGCGAGTGTAACTCGCGCGCCGAGGGTTTTGAACGTTTGTCAACAAATATGTAGGTACCAAAAGTACCGGTTAGAGACTTCGCAATTTAGCGAATACCTAAGAATAGTAGGTACCAACCTACATTTCAGATAAATCTCTCTGCATGCTTCGGTTAAATGGGTGGTTCGGTTAAGGTGGGTTATGGTAAATTTTTCGACTTTTTTCGAAATATTTCAAAAAGTATGAAAGTTACAGAAATTTGAAAAACTGTTTTAAAATGTCCAATCCGATACCTTTCATTTGATACCCCACTCGGTGGGGTAGCCCCCTTTTGAAAATTATTGCTTTTTGACCATTTTTCAAAAAGTGTTCTTTTTACAGACTTCTCTATATTTTTCCTGTAAAATATAGATCCATATCTACCAACGCTTCATACATTTTTAATGGATTGCTCGGCAAACTTCGGAGATAGGGGGGGGGGGGGCGGAATGGGTTTTTTTCGACTTTTTTCAAAATATTTCAAAATTTTATAAAGTATGAAACCTACAAAAATTTTAAAAACTATTTTGAAATGTACAAAATGATAACTTTCATTTGATACCCCATATGACTCTGTAGGTATCTTTTAAAATTTCGGCATCACAATTTGTATGGAAAATATTCATTTTCATTTTTCATTTATTTTTCTCTAAATCTGTACAGGCGCACGAAATGTATTATTATTTTAAATTTCAAGTTGATAGCTGCAGTAGTTTTTGAGTTATTAAGGAGGGAAAAAGGACAAACAAAGCGAGACCATAAGGGTTTTGAAACCGATCTTCGGTCTTCAAAACCCTAAAAACTATTTAATTGAAGATTGTTTTTATACATTACAAGAGTTCTTGGAGCTGTAGGTAGTTATTTAGTATTTAGTCAAGTGTGTTTCCTTGTAAATTATTCTGTTTTTGTCAAATTTTAATTCTTATTTTTATTTCGTAAAAAAAATTGTACCTTAGAATTCATCATTTGTTCCTACTTATGTCGTGTCGTGTTAGTTTTAAGTTTTTTAATACTTAGCTATTTTTGTTACCTACTTTCGACATAGGTAATTATTGTAGTGCCCTAACCGGGTCCATGTTTGGAACTGTTTTTATATAAGACCAACAAACAACATGGTATCAATAAAAAAAATTAATTTGAATTTGAATTTAAGGGGTTAACGACGATGACTTCAGAATAGTAAAATGTATATGCCAGAGACACCATATTTATTACTTTTATATTGCAAAACTAAAATAACTGGTTTTAATTTTTTGATACTAAATTCAACAAGAACGTCAAGTGCGAGTGTAACTCGCGCGCCGTGGGTTTCGAACGTTTGTCGATTACACACACATGTACTAAAGGTACCGGTTAGAGACATAGCTATTTAATGAATACCTACCTAAAAAAGTAGGTACCTACTTAGCCACTAACCTAACCTATCTACATTTAAGTTAGATGGATCGCTCTGCATAGGCACTATGGAGATTAATTCAATTATTCTTCAATTTATTGACTTTATTCAAAATACTTATTTCAAAAACTCTACAGAAATTTAAAACTATTTTGAAACGTGCAAACCAATACCTTTCATTTGATAGCCCACTCGGTGAGATATCTCCCCTTCTTAAAATCAAACTCCCCTTTTTGTCCATTTTTCAAAAAGTTTTTGTTTTACAAACTTCTCTATAATTTTCCTGTAAAATATAGATCTATATCTACAAACGCTACATTCATTTCACATCTGAGTGATTTCTTAAAACAGCCATTTTTTCCCAATGAGATTTTACCAAGTTTATAATATAATATCATTGTTTTTTCCTAAGGTAGTCTACGATCCCTTTGGTCGACTACCTTAGGGGAAAATGGTTGGGTAGTGGGGTGGTGAAGGGGTTATGGACTAGGTTAGGTTATGTAAGGTATCAAAATAAAAATCAATATAAAGACATATTATAGCTTTATAGCTAGGTCAGGTAATTTTGAAGATAGGTATTGAAGATTTTCTAAGCGACCCTTTTTCTTTGCGGTCCAGTGTATTTTTTTGTGTGCAAAGCGGGCCGGCAATAGTAGGAAATGTTAGAATAACAATCACATTTCACTTTTAGTAAAATTTAAATCCTGGTTTTACATAAGTATTTTTTCCTCCGAGGGTCATGTTATGCCAGGTTTTGGCCATGCACGAAATTTCAATAGCTACCTACATTGGGCTAAGCAGGTTTTGATGTTATGCAAATTAACTTCTGTCAGGTTATGATTAGAAATGAACCCTGAATCTTCAATCGAACTAATTATCGATGCAATGATCGATCACGGTCACCTTCAAACGTCATTTCAATGACGATAAGTGATTGTAATTTTTGGATAAGGTTGGTTGGCTAGTTAGGTAGGTCATCATCATCATCATCATCAGCCCGTATACGTCCACTGCTGAACTTAGGCCTCCCTAAAACGACGCCACGAATATCGGTCCTGAACCACCTCCATCCATCTACTCCCTGCGACCGATACAATGTCGTCGGTTCATCGAGTAGGAGATCTTCCCACACTCCGTTTCGCATTGCATCGCGGTCGCCACTGGAGGACCTTTACTCTCCAAAGGTTAGGATCGGTTCTGCAAGCTATAGGCCATATCTGCCCACAGTGCCTAATGGGAATAGGCAGTGCAATTTAACGGGATTTCATGAGGATATCATAGTGTGGACCTACCATACAAGTCCCGGGAATTTTATGAAAAATAGACACGCCGCCATACAAGTCCCGAAAATTGAATGAAAAAATATTATTTAATACAATGTAAAAAAATATTTTAAAATTTTTAAACTTGCCGCCATATTCATATTTACTACCGTGCCTCGGAAAGTGCGTTAAGCCGTTGGCCCTACGCTTGACCTCTCTCCGGTAGTGTCGGTTTGCCGTTCCATCGGATTATGAGAGTGAGGCAATAGAGAGTGCACCTGCGTTTGCGCACACACTTGTGCACTAAAATATGTCCTGCGCATCTGGCTAATCTCAAATGAGACTGGCAGCCGTGGTCCTCCGACCACGGCTGCCAGTTCACGGCTAGAAGGACATTATTATTATCATTTACTTCAAGTTAGACCAAAAATATTATGAAATGCACTGTTTTGGCATTAAAAAAGCGATAAGATAAGAAGGGACCATAACATAAGAAGGGGTCAGCGAAGCAAAGTTAGTTCGTTTCGTTTAGTTTACTCATGTCCTTCATTGAGTGCGCACGTGGCAATTTTAAGTTACCTGATTGATTTGATTATTTAAACGACTCCTTGGCTTGTTTTGTGGACTGATTTGATCTGTGTGTGTGATTATTTGGCTTTTGTATACTGGACCTCTGCTTTGCATTTGTGCTACTGAATATCCAATTCAGTAACAAAAAATAATTTTCTAGTTAAGTTAAATAAAAGTCAAGTTAAGCTTTTAAAATGCATTTGAGTTATCGAAAACGATTAGTTAGTACCGGATTAAGTATATTATTTTTTCAAATCCCGGAATCCCGGGGCGTATCCACACTATGTTTGAGGTCATCAACCATAAATTGCACTACCTATTCCTATCTCTGAGTCGGCCTCATCATCTCGATAATATTAATTAGGTGGTAGCTAGCTAAGCTACCTACCTTTTGGATTTTCTAACCATTTTTGCCCAATCCTTCATCATGGGAGCATACGAATTTCAAGATTTGATTGTAAGAATTATCAGCTTGGATCTCACGACATAGACTCGGCCTAGTGTGAGCTCCATCGGTAAATTCATAGTCTCCAAGCCCTCAGCAATAACTTTTTTATTTCAGTTCTAAATAGGCCATATAATGTATCATTGTTAAAATATTAACTCTACCTATCTATTAAGTGCCTATAAGCTGTGAAATTATTGTTTTTGCTGAAAATAATATGTTATGTTTATTTTTTATGGTACCTTCCTAGGGTTTCCGATTTCTCGAGGTTTTTTAGTTCTCGGGTGTCGAGACTTCTCGAGCCTGATTTCTCGGGTCTTCTCGGGTTGTGGAGAAAAAATAAAATACGTCTACATTTTAGTTTAATTAATAAAAAGAGTCTTTAATTTAACTGTGTTTATTTTACATGAAAAAAATCAACATAATTTTTAACAAAAAAAACAAGCTCTCAATAAAAAATCAGCTCAAAACAAAATTGCTAACTAAAAACAATCATACTTCTTCTCCTTATCATAACTAATCTCATCTCACTAATCTGTAATAAAAAACAAAATCTCTGTTAACAATCAGCTTAAAACAAACATCTTAACTAAAAACAATCATACTTCTTCTTATTATAACTAATCTCACTAATCTTTAATAAAAAACAAAATCTCTGTTAACAATCAGCTTAAAACAAACATCTTAACTAAAAACAATCATAATTTTTCTCATCATAACTAAAGATCACTCACTAATCTCACTATGTGGGTGGTATGGTATCACAATTTTTGGCAGTTTTAATGTAATTAAATAAGAGATATCTATCTACTATTAATACGAAAAATATAACTGTCTTTAGCCTGCTTATTAATTCTTATGAAATATGCCTTAAGATAAACCAAAGCATTAATAGATTTATCAGACAGCCGGCTCCTAATCTTACTGACCACATTTCCCGATATGGAAAATAAAATACCCTTTCATTTTCTGTTGAAGTCGGCTTGACTGAAATTAATGCTTTGTATAGTGTTTCCAGATTAGGGGTCCTCTTGCCTGTTTTTTCAAATAGCAAAAACTCTTTTTTTATAATTGATTTGGAAAGCACCACAGCATTAGTTGATTCACCATTTCTCGAAACACGCATTTACAAAGAAAGCTAAGCGTAAAAATGTTTATTTAAACTTCTCGATGTCTCGACTTTTCTCGAGCTGAATTTCCCGGGTACGAGACCGACCGATTTCCCGGGAATTCCCGGGACGAGTATTCCCGGGAACAAACCCTATACCTTCCGTCCTATAGCTTCTGCCCGCGGGTTCGAACGCGTTTTCTCAGTTAAAAAAGTCTATGCTCATCCCCGGGATACGTATATCCTGCCAAATTTCATCAAGATCCGTCGAGCTGTTTAGCCAAGAAAAGTAGGCATTCAGACTTTCGGATCTGAGTAGTACCTAGTTATATAATAGGTTAATAAGTAGCTAAGGTAAAATAAATAAATAAATAAATAATGTCGGACAATTCACACAGCATTATCTAGCCCCAAGCTAAGCAGAGCTTGTGTTATGGGTACTAGATAACTGATATACTTAATAGAATACACTACATAGATAGATATTTTTTATTATACATAGAAAACACCCAGACCAACGGAACAAATTTCTGCAGATCGTACACAAATTTGTTCCGAGGCGGGAATCGAACCCGCAACCTCCGTCGCAGGCGGACCTTCGCCCGCTGCGCCACGGAGGTCGTCAATCAAAGGTATATCTAATGTTATTGGATTTCCTCTAATGCTCCACCTGCGTTAGCGTTGACGTTGTTAAATGTCCACTAACGCGTTAATTAAGGCGCTAAAATGCACCTTGGCTAAATCTGTTTAACGACGCCGTCAAGAGGTGATTCCTAGTGAAGTAGGATAAGCGTCTAATGCCATTAGTAATGCCGTTAATAATGAACACTCTTAATCTAATCTTAGAACTTAATTTTATACCCATCTTTTTAGGGCTTTGAAGATCGAAGATCGGTTTCCAAACCCTTATGGTCTCGCGTTGTCTGTCCTTTTTTCCCTCCTTAATAACTCAAAAACTATTGCAGCTATCAACTTGAAATTTAAAATAATAATACATTTCGTGCGCCTGTACAGATTTCGAGAAAAATAAATGAAAATAAATGAAAAATGAAAATGAATATTTTCCATACAAATTGTGATGCCGAAATTTTAAAAGATACCTACAGAGTCATATGGGGTATCAAATGAAAGGTATCATTTTGTACATTTCAAAATATTTTTTAATTTTTATAGGTTTCATACTTTTTAAAATATTTCGAAAAAAGTCGAAAAAATTAAAGAAAAAATTAATTAAAAATAAAAGGAATAATTTTCAAAAGGGGGGCTACCCCGCCGAGTAGGGTATCAAATGAAAGGTATTGGTTTGGACATTTCAAACCAGTTTTTCAAATTTCTGTAGCTTTCATACTTTTTGAAATATTTCGAAAAAAGTCGAAAAATTTACCATTACCCACCTTAACCGAACCACCCATTTAACCGAAGCATGCAGAGAGATCCATCTGAAATGTAGGTTGGTACCTACTATTCTTAGGTATTCGTTAAATTGCGAAGTCTCTAACCGGTACTTTTGGTACATATTTGTTGACAAACGTTCAAAACCCTCGGCGCGCGAGTTACACTCGCACTTGACGGATCTTGTTTTTGTTTTCTTTTCGTTTTTCTCTCATTGTTTCCTGTGTTGTATGTAACCTCTCTATCTACTATTGTCTTTTTGTGTATTTATTCTATGTTAATATTTTCACCATTTTTGTGCCACCACACTAGGCCCTGTCTGAAAATCAGCACCGCTACTCGCTGTGGCTTGTAGCGGCATAATGCTGAGACAGGGACCTTTTTGGCCCCTTATGCAATTTTTATTCCCATTTATTATTTATGTCATAGTAAAGGGACTTTGTCGCTTAGCGACGACATCGCCCTAATATTATATTATATTATTCCCATTTAATATTTGCGTGTGTGTATATTTGGGTCAAATAAATAGATTTTCTTTGTTTTCTTTCTTTCTTACACTTGGCCACATCTGCGTAACGCCCAAATTAACGCGTTAATAAACGCGTTAGGACGCAGGTGGAATCGTAGCATAACAGGTAATAGAGTAACATAATAATGAGGCGCCTATTATGTATCTACTGTAGTCTACTTATTGATAAGTATTGTATTATGGCATGCAAGGTTGTGCACACGAGGTCTCGACGCGAAAACTGACACCGGTGGTGATCCTAGGACGGTTATATGCAACATGTGTTTCTGAACTAAATGGACAAATTTTTAACCCTTATAGAAAAGGGGGTGTTATAAAAAAATACGCGTGTGAGTGTGGTTGTTTATGTAGGAATCTGTAGTGTACCTTACCTATGTGGCTACGATGCCACTTTTTTCCGCACGGAGAAAGCAATTTTGATTTATTCTAGTGATGATTTGATCGAGAGTGTTCATCTATGATTAATTAAAATAAAATAATATGCAAGTTAATGACGGTATCATTAATATCTACAATTAGGTGCCCCACTTTCAGTTAAAATCGTCGTAGACTTACCTTTTTTTTGTAAACGAGGAAGGGCAGAAGCCTTTATTCACAAAAAAAAATACAATCAAATAATAGAAATAAATTAGAACTAGTATATACAATTAAAATAATTGAGCTAACTGCGGACTGTTGCAAACAATCTACAGGTAGCTCAACTGATCCATATCAATACCAGTCGGAAGCGTTCTCAAGACGCTGGCTGTATTGCTCCGCTGTATGGCAATGCTGATGCGCTGCGCCAGATACTCACCAGCTCTCGGGTAACATGTCGCTTCGACCAGACGCTTAGATAATTTTTTTAAAAACCCGAAGAGTCTCGGTACCCCACGGACCTAGAGTCTCGACTCCAAGGGGAGCAAATGTGTAGGCTCTGTCGAGACTTGCATATTTGCACCTCTTGAGATCTTCTGCCAAATCTCCCGCCGCACCCGCCCTCACGGATGTCCTTGGAATAAACTTTTGTAAACTTAATTTGTTTTTTTTGTTATTCTTCTGTCATGGTTCAATAACGCATAAAAATGATGTTAGCACTATACCGACAACATACCAACACCGGAAGGTCAAATGTCATAGAAAACACGACTTAGGTAGGTACTTCCTCATTCTTGCATACAACCATTCATGGATAACTTTATGGATTAGCCAGTGATTTAGTTTAATCTCATTTTGTCAAGTGACTTGCGCGTGCGACTTTTTATTAAATTTATTAAATTATTTAAATTTAACTAAGTATTTTCTAAAATGTTGAAGTGTTTGGCTGTGTTTTTATTGGGTAAGTTTTAAATATTTTACACTAAGTTCTTTCCCTCAGTATAAAAAAAGGAAGGTACATTAGTAGGTACGTAATTTGAATGTCTTGAACATACTATAAATCGACTTCAAATTCTTATATATTAAGAATTTGACACTGAGTTGAAGTTTTTAAGAAATATAAAGATTCTAGTAGACTAGGCGTTCCGTAGATAAAATAATTTGCTTCCTAGCGACGAAAATCAGCGGAAACGAAGTACCTATCGTCAAGGGGGAAGAATAGAATAGAATATATTTTTATTTATAAAATAATACATATTTTAGGCAATATTGCACCATTAAACCAGCTTTGGTTTGTATTGGTGCTCACACTCGTTTTGTACGTTATATTCACATAACAATGCATTTGGATAGAGAAGATAATTATTGACCAAAAAAAATAAAATAAGACTCAGCTGAATGAAAACTTCTGCAAACTTGCAGCTAGGTAGGTACTAGGTAGGTAGGTATCGTATATTATATGACAGTAGGTACATACTATTTACCAGAATCAATGCGCGTAAATACATAATAATTATTGGGTATCTATGGCATATTACATAGGTACATAATATATACATAGTGTGTTAGGTTGTTACTAATTGTACAGTACTTACTGTACAGAAACCTAGTCTTACTTTAAAATTAATCTAAGTAAGTACTTACAAACTTATCTAAGTAAGATAGTGCAAAATAATTTAATTATTACTAATTTTAAATTAGTTTTCGAGTTGGAATAAAATATAATCCACGCATGAACATTTGGGTGTGATTTTTTATGTGGCTTGTAAATAGACTTCTGATTTAAATACTAGACGTCTATTCCGGCCAAATTCGAAATAACATTTTCGTAAACAAACCACCTATACCCGCGTCTTTATACACGCAATTTACATCGATGTCGCTTTGAGATCTTTCCTTCAATAAATATTTCTTACTTTATCTGAAACTCGACGCAATTGATTTTTAGCTGTTTGTGTTGTGGCTTGTGTACAAACATTTCACATAGAGTTTGGCTGGTGTATAGACGCAAAGATAAATTTGTACAACTTAAGTCCCGATCTAGGCTCCAAGAATTTTTCAATTAATCTCCCAATACTCGGTCTTATTCCAGTCATCGCCACCAGTCTATCCCAGCACCCCGCAGACTTCGCCTACTACCACCACCTGCACCTCCCACACGACCCCCCTCTGCACCCCGTGCTAGCAGCACCCCCTCGCACAGAGTTCTCGTGTGGAGGCCGGCTCAGGGGGTACTATGCGGATGTACAGAGCGGCTGTCAGGTAGGTTTGAACCCTTTCAGTTTGGAAAATTACAGAAAACAGCAGGTAATTATGAACTAAAAAAAGTCAAGTACGAGTCAGACTCGCGCACTAAGGGTTCCGTTTAGTTGTAAGACCTTGTTTCTTGCCAAATATCATGATTCTAGGTCAACGGGAAGTAGGTAGGTACCCTTTTATGTATGCATTACCCTTGGTTACCCGTTATTCTGGTCCAGGGAAAGAATCAAATTATTTTGTGACTAATTAACCACTTCTTGCCAAATTTCATGATTCTAGGTCTATAGGAAGTACCCTATAAGTATAGGTTTTGTGTGTATGTGATTCCCTTGGAAACTTTTGATTGCATTGACCTAGAAGTTTTATTTATATCGAGGCTTTAAGGCTGCACGAGTTGTCCGGTCCAACTCATCAGCGGGCGCGGCCTAAATGTATACCATCTCATCTGACATAATAGACATTCTCGCGCGCTTGATGAAAGGCAAATAAATTTATTCGTAAAACGGCCGCGTAAAGAAATGCGAAAAGAAGTTTAGAACTAGGGTTATGATAGAAAAACTATTGAGAGTATCATTTCAAAATAAATTTATTTCAACTTTTGAATACCTAACTAAACTATGTTCCTCCACGTTTGTATGGAAAGATGAGCTACTCGTTCAGCCTTAAGAGGTTACGGACTTGAGTATTTGATGTTAATTACAACTCGATACCTCCACACGTTCCTGAGAAAAGGGGATTGACAGACGGACAGACAGACAGACAGATGGACAACAAAGTGCTGCTATAAGGGTTCCTTTTTTCCTTTTGAGGTACAGAATCCTAAAAAACGAGAGACAAATGAAACGATGAGTGAAAGCTTTAAAAACCGAAAACTTTTCGAGATTGTGCGATTAGCTCCGATGCAAAATATTTTCTTAAAAATTCTTGATAACTATATCTAGGATTCTAGAACCGAATACAATTAATTACACACAGCATCATGTAGCCTCAGCCTAAGCAGAGCTAAGAGCTTATTTGTCCCGAGGTGGGAATCGAACCCGCAAACTCCTGCATCGCAGGCGGACTTTGCTTGCTGCGCTAAAGAGGTCGTCAGTATAATCACACGTTTTCGCAGAAGCCATTACCTACTGCAATTTTCTTATGTGGAGTGAGTTAGCGAGTACGGATGCTTTCGGTTCTTCGACTGCTTTTCAAAAGATGCAAATCTTTGAATATCCTCACGTAAGGTTTCTTCTTGTTCCAGGCATACCATTTCTGCTGGAGACAGCGAATCGTCAGCAGCCAGCTGTGTCCTAATGGGACACTCTTCAACCAGCAGTTTCAGGTAAAATAAGCACTATGCGAAATCGCAGCAGTGTGTAAGATTGTATGCGTTTTAGTACAAAATGTAGGTAGGTACCTAGGTACCTACTGCAAACAAAAACCGCAACGAATCGCGCTTCAAAATCGCGGCTGTGGGGTTATATAGGCTTTATTCTATTCCACATAATACCTAAGGTGGGCAATGGTGTCGATTCAGATGTCGCCAAAACTTAACTTAACTAAATTGACAAGACTAAAAATTGTCCCCTTCTTAAAGCTCGAAATAAAAGGATCGCTTTATTTTTAGTGCTATCAAATTGATTTAGTTTAGTTTTGACGACATCTGAATCGACACCAATACCTAGTAATTGATTGTGATTAAAAGTTCAGTCTCCCGCTGGACGTTCCGGACATCAGTTTTGTCAATCCTCCCTAGGTCTGGCACCCGAATATTCTTTAATTTTTATCGATCTACGGGATTTAAGGATTGCAAACACAAATTATTAAAACATCATACAGCCATAATTTTTTTAATATTACAATATTAATATATCAATATTATTATTACAATAGTAATAACATTATAAATACCTAATAACAGCATTATGTGATTCAAAAAAGATTAACCAGGCACGCTAAAAACCAAAAAATTGAGTAAGTGGCCGTAGGACGTTCGCCAGTGGACGTTCGGGGAAATGGCCGAACTGGGAAATGGACGATCAAGTAATTTGGGTGGTGGCTGTGCAAGGAAGTGGCCGTCTATTCATATTTCTACGACACTTTAAACCATAATAAGACTGCGTATCGGCAGTTTACAACGAGATATTAAGCATGATTTAAAAATGAGGTTAGATCGTTATGTCTACCAATAAGAACTCACTCGCAGTGACTTCAGTTATTCCGCGCACAGTACAATATATCCTCAAGAGCCGCAAATATATAGGTCTCGACAGAGCCTACACATTTGCTCCCCTTGGAGTCGAGACCCTAGGTCCGTGGGGGACCGAGGGTCCTCGGGTTTTTAAAAAAATATCTGAGCGTCTGGTGGAAGCGACGCGTGACCCGAGAGCTGGTCAGTATCTGGCACAGCGCATCAGCATTGCCATACAGCGGGGCAATGCAGCCTGGTATTGATATGGATCAGTTGAGCTACCTATAGATTGTTTGTAACAGTCTGCAGGTAGCTCAATTGTTTCAATTGTAAATACTAGTTCTTCTTTTATTCAATTGTAATTTTCTTTGTGTGTGGCTTCTGCCCTTGCGGCCTTGTAAAAATTAATATATCCAAACATTCCGTGATCATGGCGCATGAAACTGTGCTGGAATAATGGAAAGCTTAAAACCAAATCATGGTCAATAACCCGTTGTAAATGACTTGTGTTAAGCACCATGATGGATGTAAGGTTTACTTCACACACGCATACCATCGACTTTTTTAATAGACAATAGATATACTTTCGGTCTTTTGTTATTATTGTGCGTAACCCCACACTCAGGGTAATTTCTAATTAGAATTAACCAACGCGACACCTCTCGTCAAACGAACTAAATGTAACTTTAGTCTTTGAACAGGAATGAATAAACTTCAATGTTTCCCCTGTAGGTGGAGCTAACGGCGCTAGAGACCGTAGAAAGTCGCAAAGATTTTCGACTCCAACGTCACTTGACCTCGTGGTGTAGTTGGTTAGCACATTCCGGTACTGACGGAAGGATGCGGGTTCAAGTCCCGTCGAAGTCGAAAATTTTTGCTATTTTTTTTTTCTTAGAATAGATCGTTTGACTACAATATCTCACCTTTGTTACAGGTGTGTGACCACTTCTACAACGTGCGATGTGGATCTCCTTTCGAAGACTTGTAGGCTATTTGCCCGCCTTAATATCTACTAGTTTAAGATATTTATGAAAAATAAAGCTAATTTATAATATTCGTTAGTGACTATCTTATTTACAGCATGCCCAATGGATTAAGCTACCACGGGTATACCTATGCCGCGTGGTGCCGGCATAGAATTTGCACCACCCCAACTCTTCCCGCGGGTGTCGTGTAAGAGGCGACTAAGGGATATCCACCGGGGGCGGGCAGCAGTGCCCCCTGCAGAACAATTCTACTACCGAACTGCGATCCCCAACCCGCATGCCCAGCGCAGGGATTATGGGAACTAGCTCGAGATAAAAGCCAAGAAGGTGCTTATCAGGAATTCAGGTGCGGTCGCCTTTACAAGAACCGACGGGCTTATTCCAATAATCCCCTGCCATGATCCCCTGCGAAGGTGATTTCTGGACTTTTTGTCCAATAATCCCCTGCCGGTTCAAAGAGAAGAGGCGCAGGGGGTTTGTGGACAAGAGTTCCAGAAATCCCCAGATCCACATGAATCAACGTAGGGAGAATCGACGTCCGCGAAACCATTCCTAGTAATTAGGTAAAAGTAAACCAACCACCATAAAATTAATACAACATCGACTAATCCTTAAATATTCACATAGCTAGCTTTCGACTCTTAACTTACACTTATCGAATTCAAGCCAAGTCGACTAAGACAGGTACCTACTGAAAACACGGGTACAGTACGAGTCCGTGGAGTGAAGCCCTGGTGACCTGTAAAACAGGTTTTACTAAACCTACATCAGGCACCAGTCTTCACAATACAGGTTCGATCTATATAATATACCAAATGGCTATAATTTGTCTACTTTAAGAGAACCTTTGTGTAGAAAAATAAATGATTATTATTATTAAAGACTCAAAGCCAACACCACTGTCATCAAACAAGCAAGCACCCTGCTCGCGACATCTTTGCTACCACCATCATCTTTTGACTTCATTCTCGGCCGTCACGCGGTCCATCTCATCCAGGTTCCGTTTCTCCTGCATCACCCGAAAGTTTCCCTCGTTGATGGTACGAAGGAGGTTGTAGCTTCTTGTCATCGAGCACATACCCAATAGAGAGGAAATATGGTCATTCGAATTTCGAAACTCATCAGTGATTTGTCACTTATCAATGTCTATCATACATAAATAAGTGTTGTGCTGATATAATTGATTTATTGTTGATCAGTGTAAGTTTTATAACATACTCCAGGTATAATATTAAATTCCAATCTAATAAAAGAATTTCACACTAGTAGGCACGTATTTAATTTTTTTGCTTTAATAAAATTATAAATTCACTATTGAAACTACACTCGCACAACCCGCAAACCACACTAGCGAAAATTATTTACCTCAGTAATTTTCGCGATGACCATAGTTTTGTTTAACATTGACTATCGATATCGATAAAAATAAATGCTTGCCCAACTGGGTGTGACGCTTGATTTTGAGTCGGCCTATCGGAGCGCAGCGGTCGCCGCAGTGATTTAGCGGAATTGTTGTCTAAACAAAATAAATGACATTCCTCTCTATTGGGTATGTGCTCGATGCTTCTTGTATACTATAGGTACTACTTTGCGCGTCCGATATTGACCGAGTTAGCAGAAGCGACATTTATACCTATAATCAGCCTTAAGTCCACTGCTGGACATAGACCTCCCCTATTGATTGCCGCATTCAGTATCCTGCAGTCTTTCGCAGGTCCTCATATACTACGTTACGATGCAGCGATGGTGATATATTTAAAGCTTAAAGATTTAAAGACTTATTATCCTACTAGCTGTACCCGCGACTTCGTTCGCGATTGCCATACCTGCCGACTATTTAAGTTCACATTTAACCACAGTTTCTCTCATGTTATGAAACGCCGTGCAAAAAAACTTCGATATGCAGAATTGGACCTGTTATACTTTTAACATAAGTATCTTTACTTAAGTACCTAGTTAAATTGTGTAGGTATAAATCGTGTAGGGTCTACGGGGGATAGCATGTTCTCATCTTCAATCCCATTCTTTATTCACACGACTTTTAGCTACGACTCGGCCAGCGTCAGTTTTAAGAAGAACATACTTGTTTCTTCAGGGTGCACTCACCCTGAAGATGTCCCTCGTTAAGGGATGAAACGTTGGTGTTCTTCCAACACAAATAAGGTTCGTAGTTAACCCGCTTACATCCGTAATGAATTCGTCAAACTACGATAGTTTTTATAGTAAAATACTTGTTTCACTTCTTACTCATGGTTCCGTTGAGCTGGGGCCCTACTCTGCTAAACTAATCGCTTCACAGGCAGGGGTATCGTCACAGAATGACACGTTTTGGTATTCTACCTTAGATGAAAAAAATTATGATGAATGCAGATGGAGAGACGCGCGTCAAAGTGTCAAGTTTGAAACTAGGTATTAATTTATCACGCACGCACTATCTGGAGTTTTATTAATCTAATTAATCTAAGGATTCTACGTGATGATTCTGTGACGATTCCATTGTCGTAGTGAAGCTATCGTATTACAGAATTGGGCTCCTGATTCATTTGACTGGACCAACGTATTTTTTTTCGTCAGTAGGTATGTAGGTACAGTTGATTGTGTACCACAAATAAAAATATTTTTCTGTGGTCTAGTTACTTTAATTGGACCACTTACTCCAACCAAACTTCGGTGGTACAGGTAACTGGACCAGCTAAACCACCAAATGTCACATAGTTCATGAATATCGCATGACCATTTGTATATTTTACATTGCCTGAAATAGGCATTGACGCAATTAGGTTCCTACCTACCAAGGTAGGAACCTAATTGCGTCAATGAGGACCTAACTTATGGGTGCGTCTTGGAAAAATAAATAGATAGGAACTTACCTACCCTTTATCTACTGATTTTTTCCTCCAATCTACAGATTATTTCATCAATCTACTGATTTTCTACTCGACTTTCTACTGATTTAGTCAAATTCCATCTTGCAACACTATTTCTAACAAAAAGAATGCATGAAATAGGACGACGCGTTAGTGAATTACCTACAACTAAGAACATTTTGACTTTTAACCCCTCTCCCAAGAGAACCGTGCCTACTGAAATCCCAGATAAATGCATCTTATGTTCCCTCGTAGTAGCTCAAATCATGCCAAGTTTCATTTGAATTCATTCAGTAGCATATTTTTACTTTCATCCACTCTCCCAAGGGAACCGCACGGAATGTATCTTACATTTTCGGGGTTAGGTTCCCCGTGGAGGGGGAAAAAAGTTAAATTCCTGGGTCGCGCATCACGCCGAAAGTACAGAATGAATTCAAATGATTTATCCCGGAATCCGTGCGGTTCCCGGAATCCCTGTAGTATGAACTCAAATCGTGCCGACTTCCATTCTAATTAATTCAGTAGTTCCGTCGTGATGCGCGGTTAAAGAATTTTACTTTCATCCTCTCTCCCAGGGGAACCTTACTGAATTCCAGGATAAAATGTATCCCATGTCCTTCCTTGTAGTATGAATTCAAATCGTACCAATTCAGTCCAACTCATTCAGCAGTTTCGGCGTGATTCGCGGTGAACGAATTTTACTTTCATCCCTTCTCCCAGGGGAACCTTAATAAATGCCGGGATAAAATGTATCTTTCCTCGTAGTATGAACTCAGATTATACCGAGTTCCATTCGAATTCATTCAGTAAATCCCGCAGTTAAAGAATTTTACTTTCATCCCCTCTCCCAGGGGAACCTGCCTGAATTCCGGGATGAAATGTATCCCATTTTCTTCCTTGTAGTATGAAATCAAATCGTGCTAGGTTTCATTCCAACTCATTCAGCACTTTCGGCGTCATACGCGGTGAAGAAATTTTACTTTCATCCCCTTCCCCAGGGGAACCTGACTGAATTCCGGGATAAAATGTCCTTCTTCGTAGTATGATCTAAAATCGTACCGAGTTTCATTTCAATACCTTCAGTAGTTTCGACGTGATGCGCGTTTAAGAAACAGACAGACAGACAGACAGACAGACAGACAGACATGAAAAAAATTACAGTTTTGGCTTCAGTATCGATAATAGAGTGACCTCCAAAAAAAAATTTCAAAATATCTTCAATGTACAGAATTGGACCTGTTACAGTTTTATTATAAGTATAGATTAATATTATAACGCTGAAAGTTTGTGAAATCTGAATTTTTGTTACCTAGGATGTCCAAAACTACTGAACAGATGAAGATGAAATTTGGCGTACGTTTAGAGCAAAGCCTAACTATTTATACTACTTACTACTTTTGGCTACTTATTATATCGAAAATACGCGTTCGAAGGCAGAGGCTAGTATTTAAATAAAACAACATTTAAAGTCCTAAACATTTAATATTTACACACTTTAAAGTCTTTAGGTAGGCACCTAACCTATATACTTAAAGACTAACAGCCAGACACGACAGCACTGTCACTAAACTAGCAACAACGCCGCTAGCGCCACCTTTTGTACCTCTACCCTCATCTCGGACTTCATTCTCGGCCGTCACTCGGTCCATCTCATCCAGGATCCGCTTCTCCTGCATCGCTAATGAGGCTGCTTCGTTGATGGTACGAAGGAGATTGTAGTTGGACCCTGGGCGGGTGGGCAGGCGTAGAGTTAGGCGTCCGTCCAATGTGACATACGCGACGCCTTTGCTGAGGCTTCCGGTTGCGTGGGCTGAAACGGAAAATAGTCGTTAGTTTTATGGAAAGCTAGCGACTAGTTTCTGCTTGCGAGTGACCACGTTTTTTCAAGATAAAATGTAGCCTATAAGAACTAAAGGGTTATTCCAGTTTTCCCCCTTGACAAATCCCCCTTAAGGGGGAAAACTGGAATTCATTTTTTTGGAGTCCAGTTTTCCCCCTTGAAAAAAAATTCTCAAGGGGGAAAACTGGACTCCAAAAAAATGAATTCCAGTATTCCCCCTCAACGATTTTTCGCGTTCCAGTTTTCCCCCTTGAGAGAAGGAAACCAAAGAGAATCAATAGAAACTACAGTACTCAAAAGTAAAAGCAATTTTTATATTGTATCTTGACAGCAATGTCAAAAATTACAGAATTTATATAAAATGACACCAAATGTTAAACATGACACTAAATGTCAAAAATGACACTAAATGTCAAAAATGACAACAAATGTCAAAAGTGACGTAATTTATCAAAAAAACGCCCAATGCAAAAAATGACACCTAATGTCAAAAATGACACCAAATGTTAAAAATTACACCGAATGTTAAAAATTACAGCAAATGTTAAAAATTACGATTTAACAGAAATAAAACCAATTATAAAAATGACAATAAATGGCAAAAATTACAAAATTTATCAGAAATGACACCAAATGTAAAAAATTACACCAAATGTTATGTATGAGGATCCGTAACGTTTTCTGTTGAGAATGCAGATTTATAGAGCTAAGAAATCCATAACATAGTTTTTAATGTCGTGTGACCTATTTATGATTGAATTTATTGTTATTTTCTTATTTTATTTTGTATTGTGTATTTGAATAATTAGTTTCGAATTTAATTTATTTAATTAATTAGTATTAATGTTATTAGTATTATTTTTTAATTAATTTGTATCGTTTTATGTTATTATTATAATTATAATTAGTTACTTTAAAAATGACCAATATTGTATGACATGACTGTGACTCTACCGATTAAGATTGATAATAATTATGTACCCTATCGCATTAGGTGTGCCTGTAAGGATAGGTGTACTTTTTAATAAATAAATAAACACATAGCGAAAAAAATTTTGTTCTACGACAAAAATTGACGAAGTTATGACCAAATTACTAGAGAAGATAACTGAAAATATTTTTTTTTATCATTCGATTGATCTCTCAAAACTGAGTCTATCTAATTGTATTATTTTTTTAACTTATAGTTTCGGAGTAAGTCACTAGAAACTGAGATCTTCCTACGGTTAACGGGCGGCCTCCGAGCGAGCGACGTCACACGCACCCGCATAATTTGATTGAACCAGCAGCAACGGCGTAGTGTTTATTACTTAATATCTTCGTACGTAATGGTCCGATTTAGATAATTCAAAAGATATATCATTCTTATGTCATAAAAAATAACATGGATACTGGTTAGTTATTGAAATTGCTATACCTTTACTGATCCTCACTACACCAAATGTTAAATATGACGTGATTTATCAAAAATAACACTAATCACAATACCAATAATGACACCGTCGCCGAATAAAAAAAATGACAACAAGTTAATAATTACAGAGTTTATTGTGTGTGTACATGACACCCAATATCAATTAGGACACCGTTTCGACGAAGCCTACATATTTACTCCTCTTGGAGTCGAGACCCTTGGTCCGTGCGTGTCGGGTACTGAGGCTCTAAAGTACGGCGTAGAGAGTGGCTCTAAAGTAGACTGCTGAGGTAGCGAGAGGCACGAAAGTGCACGAAACTAAAAATACTTGCTTTCGAGTTAATAAAGACTAGCGAGAAAAAGAAATTGATTAAATAAATAGGTCCCATGTCAGAAACGTTTTTTTTTATATTCTGTAATATGAGCCGTTAGCTACGGTTATTTTCAAAATAGGTCAAACAACAAAAGTTTTTAATCTAAGAATAAAACTTTTAATATTCGGAACAATAATTAAAAAAAAGAACGTTCAGAAAAAGGCACGTATTTATTGCTACACGTGAGTTTACAATTTGAATTTACTCGAGTGATTTTAAAGATTATAAGCGATGATTTTCCTCTAATGTGTATAGCACTACTACGTATCACTCGGGAGAAAGTGCGATTCCTACCAAGTGTGTTTTAAAGCCTTCGGCTACAATGTACTATTATTACACATGTGAGAAAACCTGATTTTGCTCCCTGTTATCCTGATTTTGCTCACTGTTATAGAATCGGACTTTTTTGCTCATTACTGAGCATCACTGAGCAGCAAAGTCCAATTGAGCAGCAAATTCACCGTTTTCTGTGAGAGTGGTGAAAAAGAAAGAGTTGACAAGTAATCGATATTATAGTTCCATCAAAGAATTAAACGTTTTTGGCAGTAAATCGCAAATTTCAAACAAAGCAAGTGAAAAATAACGGACGATAATCAAATAAAATCAAAAACTCTTTATTTCCATAAGTGCAATAAATGTACAGTTAGAAAAAAAAGGTCAAATTATAAAACTAAACACTGACAGTCTGACACGGAAATAAAGTGATATTTTTGATTTCTGTCATTTCTGAAAGCTTTCAGATCTCTCAAAAAATTGAGCTTCCATCTGCAAAACAAACCAGTGTCATCTTTCAATGCCACTTCAAACCCATTAAACTAGTATCCAACCAATTTCAAATCGAATTAAGAAAGACTTTCTCCGTCCCTGCACTAAAATTATTTGCTGTAAACAAAACATTAATTCACTATGTAGTTGCTTTAGTCAGACCTTACACGGTAATTTACAACTAACTTATTTAATAGATTATCCTTAAGGGGGAAAACTGGAATCAAAAATAAATTTATTCCAGTTTTCCCCCTTGAAGATCCCCCTTGAGGGGGAAAACTGGAATCGATAAAAAAACAATTCCAGTTTTCCCCCTTGAAAATTATCCTTAAGGGGGAAAACTGGACTTAAACAAAAAAATAGTTCCAGTTTTCCCCCTTCAATATTTCACTTAAGGGGGAAAACTGGAATAGCAAAAATGTGAATTCCAGTTTTCCCCCTTGAAGGAAATGCTTAAGGGGGAAAACTGGACTCCAAAAAAATTTATTCCAGTTTTCCCCCTTGAAGATTTCACTTAAGGGGGAAAACTGGAATCGCAAAAATGTGAATTCCAGTTTTCCCCCTTGAAGGAAATGCTTAAGGGGGAAAACTGGACTCCATTTTTTTGAAGTCCAGTTTTCCCCCTTGAAAATCTTCCGTAAGGGGGAAAACTGGAATTCATTTTTTTAGAGTCCAGTTTTCCCCCCTGGACCTAATTTGTATAGTAATCATATATTAAGAACCAAATAAGAGAAAACCAATTAGTACTACTATTTGAGTATCTTATCAAGTGTATATAAAATAGAATAGAACAGAAATAGGCCACAGGATCGGAATTAAATACTCCATATCTTGGAAACAACTCGTGCTAGACTTTCAGCTAATAGCTCAAATGAAAGATGGGGACAAAATCTACATTTTCCATGACAGATGTCTAAACTGAAACGGCCATATCTCGGGAAATGCTCGTGCTAGACTTTCAGTTAATAGCTTAAATGAAAGATGGAAACAAAATCTACATTTTCGATGACAGCTGTCAAAATTGAAACGGCCATATCTCGGGAACTGATCGTGCTAGACTCTCGATTCATAGCTTAAATGAAAGGTGGGAACAAAATCTACATTTTCGATGACAGCTGTCAAAATTGAAACGGCCATATCTCGGGAACTGCTCATGCTAGACTTTCAGTTAATAGCTTAAATTAAAGATGGAAACAAAATCTACATTTTCGATGACAGCTGTCAAAATTGAAACGGCATTATCTCGGGAACTACTCATGCTAGACTTTCAGGTAATGGCTTAAATAAAAGGTCTGCAGTTTCAATGAAAACTGTCAAAATTGAAAGCCAAAGTCGACGCATTACCTGATTCATTTGAGCCATTAACTGAGAGTCTAGCACGAGCAGTTCCCGAGATATGGCCGTTTCAGTTTTGACAGATGTCATCGAAAATGTAGATTTTGTTCCCACCTTTCATTTGAGCCATTAACTGAGAGTCTAGCACGAGCAGTTCCCGAGATATGGCCGTTTCAATTTTGACAGCTGTCATCGAAAATGTAGATTTTGTTCCCACCTTTCATTTGAGCCATTAACTGAGAGTCTAGCACGAGCAGTTCCCGAGATATGGCCGTTTCAATTTTGACAGCTGTCATCGAAAATGTAGATTTTGTTCCCACCTTTCATTTAAGCCATTAACTGAGAGTCTAGCACGAGCAGTTCCCGAGATAAGGCCGTTTTACTTTTGACAGCTGTCATCGAAAATGTAGATTTTGTTCCCACCTTTCATTTAAGCCATTAACTGAGAGTCTAGCAAGAGCAGTTCCCGAGATATGGCCGTTTCAGTTTTGACAGCTGTCATCGAAAATGTAGATTTTGTTCCCACCTTTCATTTGAGCCATTAACTGAGAGTCTAGCACGAGCAGTTCCCGAGATATGGCCGTTTCAATTTTGACAGCTGTCATCGAAAATGTAGATTTTGTTCCCACCTTTCATTTAAGCCATGAATTGAGAGTCTAGCACGAGCAGTTCCCGAGATATGGCCGTTTCAGTTCTGACAGCTGTCATCGAAAATGTAGATTTTGACCTTGCCTTTCATTTGAACCAGAAACTGAAAGTCTAGCACGAGTAGTTTCCAAGATATAGAGTATTTCATGCCGAGCCTGTGGCCTATTTGTGTTCTATTCTATTCTATATACACTTATTTATATACTCAAATACTAGTTCTAATTTGTTTCCTCTTATTAGGTTCGTAATATATGATTACTATACAAATTACGTCTAGGGGGAAAACTGGACTCCAAAAAAATGAATTCCAGTTTTCCCCCTTAAGGGGGATTTTCAAGGGGGAAAACTGGACTGCATTTTTTTGGAGTCCAGTTTTCCCCCTTAAGGCTAATCTTCAAGGGGGAAAACTGGAATTCATTTTTTTGGAGTCCAGTTTTCCCCCTTAGGGGGGATTTCAGGGGGGAAAACTGGAATAACCCGAACTAAATACTACGTATATGAATTTCAGCCCGCCCCGCGCCGTGCCGTTTCTTAGCTTTGGCGTTGTCTCTGTCTCATGAAAAATTTATCTTTACAAACTTTTGCTTTTAAGATATGTGAACAGCCTATTACCCGACCCTTCTTGTAAAGATGTGTTTCTGATCTGATCTGAGGTTATTAGAGTTAGATTTAGTTAAAGCTTTATTTTGTTAAGTATATTTCTTTTGTATCATTGTATGCTATTTTTTTACGGTCGCTAAGCGAAGAAGCCCTCGAATAAATAATAAAAAATAGCTACTTTTACCTACCTGTTAGTAGGATAAAATTACTATTATTTAAAAGTTTAATTTCTTAATTAATTAAAAGTGTAAGCTCATATTAGCTCAACATATCATAAATGATGGTTCACTCCTTATTAAGTGAACACATTATATGAGTCAGTTATTGAACTGAATGTGTCTATCTATACTTAACATAAGAATCGTTTTCATGTAAGTGACATTATATAATTTGTCTTTTTGAGAATAAATGAATATTAAACTAAAAAAAAAACTAGTAAGGTCACGCTCATAGCTCCCGACTAGAATAGGAATTCCTTTACTGTCACTCAAAATATTAAGTACCTATCTATCTCTTTGAGTTATGTCGATTTTCTCAGTCGAAGTTTCGTTACGGATCCTATCCTTCAGAGAGACTCCGAATAAAGGTCTTTGCATGGCTAGCTGATCGAGTTCGCGACTCTACTGTACAAAGTGTCAACCGTCACCCTGTAAGCGATAAGTTGACATGATTTATACCCCATCGCCCTGATTAGGTGACGGTTGGTACTACGCGTATTCCATTATCGTAATTATCATTTAGAACATTTGGTAAGGTATTGTTGACATTTTTATACTTAGACTTTCTGGATCATAATCTTGGCAAAATAATATGTTTACATTTTTAAATATCGGCATTTCTATACTTATACTTTCTGGGCTATATACATTTTTACATAATGACATTTGTAAATATCGTCATTTCTATATCTCGGCATAGATAGCCTTCGACAATTTAATTTAATAAATTCGACATTTTTATACTTTTCGACATTCGACATTTTTATACTTTTCGACATTCGACATTTTTATACTTTTCGACTTTTCGACATTTTAGTCATTATTTCTGATAGACCTAAGTCGCCAAAAGCCCATTAGCTCTCATTCACACCGTACAGTACACAAAAGAAGCTGATGTTTTAGTTCCTGATTAATCTTCCCCGTTTAAGGAAGTACCTTATCTTAAAAATCAAATAAAACTTACCATCAGGTAGGTTCAAGGTATTTAACGCCTCTTGCAACAACGGTTCGTCCACAATATTGTTGTATCTCTCCACGAAGTCCTGGTAGGGCTCCGGGTCCTGGTCGCAGAGACCCCTGAAGTCGTCTGTGTCTACGCTCCACACCATCAGGCCTCCCAGACCGTGCTCCACTGCTGTTCTGTTGGGAATTGGTAGAAGACTCCAATGAATTAGGAAACATAACTTTTTAAACTTTCACGATTTGTTGATATAATTAATGATAGTTTATTGTTCTTAAAGTGCGTAAACCCTTACACTCTGGGTAATTTCTAAGAAAAAGCTAACGGCGCTAGAGTCTGTAGAAAGCCGCAGAGATTTTCGACTCCTACGTCACTTGACCTCGTGGTGTAGTTGGTTAGCACATTCCGGCACTGACTGAAGGAAGCGGGTTCAAGTCCCGTCGAAGTGGAAATTTTTGGGATATTATTTGATTTCTTATACCTAATTAATGATTTTATCGGGTATTTATTACAGTCGTCCCGTGACCACGATCACTGTAAAGCGGTAGGAACGGGGAAATGATAACAAAAGGTACGCAATAAATACCCGATAATATAATTATTTTTAAATCCATCATGGTTATTAACACTAAACTCATTTATAAAGGGATATTTACCATGATTTGAGTTTTGAGCTTTCCAATATTTCGGCACAGTTTCATGCGCCATGATCACGGAATAACTATAACTCAAATCATGGTAAATATCCCGTTATAAATGAATTTAGTGAATAAAATAATTAATTAGGATTACTCTTGTCGACGAGATTTCGTCAGGTCTTGTAACCCGTCTCACAGGTACATCCTCATGCTGGCCGAGGCCGAAGCTATTATCTTCTTTACATAGTATAAAATAAAGTCGCTTCTCGTTTGTCTGTCTGTCTGTCCCTATGTATGCTTAGATCTTTAAAACTATGCAACGTATTTTGATGCGGTTTTTTTAATAGAGTGATTCAAGAGGAAGGTTTAAATGTATAATACATGCATAATATAGTAGAGAAACACTGGAAATTTTATAGGTTTCTAATGTGATGTCGTAAATCACTTTTTTTGTGCTTACATTATAAACGCTGGCTGAACCCTACAAGATAGATCAAAATAATGTACTACAGTATTGTACACCTTAAAAAAGTCTACAAAAAATACGAGATAGTATATCTATCTCTTAGGGATAACCTACAATAACCATTTTTTATCCTTACTTAATATATACATTAATTAATATTTTCGAAGATATCACAGCTTTAAAATGCAGGGACATAGCGATTGCAGCGGCGGCACCGGCCGGGGGTCGATTCTGTAGTATAATTTGTATGAGCATTGCACCCGTGCGAAGCCCTGGTCGCTAGCATCAATCAAATCAAAAGCCATTTGCTATACCGCTAGGCTACTACCACATAGCACAAAAACGTGCATTAAAATATGGGCGTAAACAACCCCTTGAAGAATTTTTATGAGAGTACGAGAATATACCTACCTCAAGGATCGAAGACCCTCCGAGGTCAAGCGCGGTCTTTTTGTCATTGATAAAGGCCATGTACAACTATTGTCTTCTAGACTATAGACCAGTATTTTAGAATACGTTCTGTTCACTCAGATTCAAGTACAATACCAATGATATTGAGAAATGAGTCTAATTTTTATCTACGATTTAAATTCCCCTTTGTTCGCGGTCCAATTGAACCACTTGAAGCTTAAAGGCAGGAAGAACTGCAGGATAATGAGACCACTTGATCTTTTAAGGGTTAAACTCACTTATAGATACATTTTACAGTGACAAAGCTCACAAGGTGACTGTCGTCTGATGCCATCAATATAAAATTCACCTATACGTTAACGAGTTAAAGCCCATTTTTGAATGCTCAATTTTGTGCTATGCGGTGCTTTCCAGGTGTGCGACAAACTTTACATCGAAATGCTCACTGAAAGTTTGAAAGATAAAGCTACTGCTGACTTGCTTTTGCAATAGCGATTGCAGTTCGCACGCAAATATGACCCATATTTTTATAGGGGTAGAATCAATAGTTTACCGTAACACAGTTATAAACTAGCACGGAAAGTAAAGAATTTGTCTGCTTATGGCTTGGTAGGCCAGCAAAGATGGCATTTTTGTGATTTTTAAAATTAGCTGAGACTTGGAAAATAGTGTTTAAAATTCTGATAAAAAAGGACATATATTACTTAAGGATCTAGTCTAGTCAAAGTCGCATTCAAAGTTACAAGATTTAATGAATTTCACTCGATAGAAAAAAATCCCAAAGTTACCCCTTTTTTTAACGTTTTTTCAATACTATTACTAGCGAACTACTGATATCACACTTTTTTTTTGTACTCTACTAAAGACACTTAATATTTCTAAACAAATTCGCAGAGTTTGACTTGATGAAATGATTGTCTTGATGAAATGATTGTCTTGATGAAATGATTGTCTTGACCAAAAAAAACACGAGCGCGGCGGCTTGGCAGGTGCGCTTTTACCTTACGCCTACTGCTGCAGTACCCTTAAAGGGGTTATTCCAGTTTTCCCCCGTGAAATCCCCCCTAAGGGGGAAAACTGGACTCCAAAAAAATGAATTCCAGTTTTCCCCCTTAAGGGGGATTTGTCAAGGGGGAAAACTGGAATAACCCCCTTAAAGTACCGTCATAAACTTTATCGATGATATCTAAATAGTTTTTAATTAGGTATGTTCCCTTCGGCCGTCTACAGAACCGGAGTTTCAGAACTGGTTCCATACGGGGCTTTTAAATTACTTGTACGGAACTGGTTCCGATCACGGCTATTAATTTACTTGTATGGAACTGGTTCCGATCGAGGCTCTTGATGTGCTTGTATGGAACTGCTGGACCTCGTTCACCGAAAAATGCCTAACAAGATGACCATGACTGTCTGTGCTGTGTTTTCTCCGTGGGAGAAACTCTTATGATGACGACGATTTGCATGAAGAACTATGCATGCAGTCAGTAGGTAGGTACAATTTTTTGGGTAAGTATATACATATAAGTTTGTAGAAATAAATATTCTTATTCTTCTTCATATTTCTTTCGGCCTCATTAGCCAAACCGAACGTTTAGCAAATAAGGCCTGTGGCCTGGTGGCCTTGCCAAGACTTTCCCCAAGTGGAAGCTTAGCTTGATTCATACTCGTTGGATTCATGACTTTCCAATGGGTTTTTGTTTTATAGTGCTTATCAACAAACTTCTAAAAATTTAAATTATATCCCAATCGCGAGGGGCCTTCAACCCGCAACCATCCTGTACCTTATGTATCTAAATAAATAAATAAATAAATAAAGCTTGACAATTCACACAGCATTATCTAGTCCCAAGGTAAGCAGAGCTTGTGTTATGGGTACTAGATAACTGATATACTTAATACAATACACTACATAGATAGATATTTTTTTTATTATACATAGAAAACACCCAGACCAACGGAACAAATTTCTGCAGATCGTGCACAAATTTGTTCCGAGGCGGGAATCGAACCCGCAACCTCCTGCGTCGCAGGCGGACCTTCGCCCGCTGCGCCACGGAGGTTGTCAACTATCTAACTTTGTCATGAAGGCTTTGATGGCTTTAAGGTTTCTGTTAAGGTTTTTTTAGTGCGTAAGCCTCACACTCAGGTTAATTTCCGTCGAAGTCAAACCTTTTTGCGATATTATTTGATTTGATGGCTTTGAATAAGATTGGATAACTTCAGAGTAGAAAGAGCTGATGGCTCAAGCGCCAGTAGAAAGTAGAAAGTTACAAAGACTTTCGACTATTCGGTTAAAATTAAATGACCTTGTGATTTTCTCATGTAGGTAAAGGTATCTTACTTCACTTTGATAGCGATGGATCTTGCGTTGTCGTACGATATGACCCGCTCCCCATCGCGTAGGTAGGGCGTGGCAGACCTCTCGTCCCAGTAGTGGGCCCAGTTGGAGGACTTGTTGCTGGTCTCTTGGCAAATCTGGAAGGAGACAGATTTTGAGATGTGGCAGACTAATCCAACATATCTGAGTCGAACTCGCTATGCGAGCTGATGAAATGGAATTCAAGATTTCAATTGCAATTCCATTTATTCTGCTGAATCTTAACGCCTAGCACATGGACAAAAAACATTTTTGTTCATGTAAATTTTTGTTTTTGATTTTGCTGTAGTTCATTTATTTATATTTCCCATCGAATTTGGAGTAAAGCTGCTTCATTCTCGTTTCCGTACCTCGTTGTACCCCATGAATCCGTCTTCCCCGGTATACGGTCCCCGGAAACCCTGGCTCTGCGCGGGCGTGCGCCCAAACACGACCCTCCGCTCCTCAGGGTCCGTCAGCTTGAAGGTGCGTCCGTAGAACGGCAGGCCGAGCACCAGCTTGTAGGGAGACACGCCTTGACCAATCATGTACTTGATTGTGTATTCCTGGAACAGATGGAAGGTGTGATTAATTAAGTTTTTCCTCCATTAGGACAAAACTATAGCAAAAAGTTGGTGTAGATAAGAAATACAACAACGCAAAATAAGGAGTTGCTGGTTGATATAGCTGGATATTCTATGGATGTCTCTTACGTAGTCCAATGAGACCGACCATACACCCAACAGAAACAGATGTAAGCGCATAGTATGAGCAGCTATTCCATCACATCAAGACCACTCGGCCAAGATGACTGACTGTGAAGAAGGTTTATTTACTCCTGTGACACATCGACAAGACTTCTTTAGGTATCTTGGTTCAGAGCTATCTCTGTTGTAGTGTTGAGGTTTGCGGAGATCGGTTTGTACCGCCTGTACGTCGTTAATCCAGCTATACCTGATGAGACGGCTAGTCTGCTTGTTTAGGATCCCCTTATTATTAGCTATGCTCCCTGGCTGTGGCTTGGGGTTTGTTCTAAAATGCTACTTACCACACTAAGTACATCATGCTGATCACTGCCTTTCAAAGGAGGATTAGCCCGACGAATCCGTCCCAGGTCCCGTGGTGGTCATATGCCACCATGTGCAGCAGGTCTGGATGCCGACTGAGTGCGGGAAGGTTGTATGTAGGTAGACTCCTGGTAGACTGGCCAGGCCACATAGGTCCTATGAATATCAATATTGCTGGATGTCTCGTAGATCAAGGTCTCTCTTAAACAGTCCAACATGACCAGATTGCTCGAACAAGAACTGATGGAGGATACGGTGGATGAGCCATTGTAAACACTACCATTCTACCTGGTAGAGCCCTCTTACCAGAGTCTGTCAAAAGTAAACGACGTAGTTGACTTACTCCTGTGGCTCAATGAATCAAAGTTGACCTTGGCCTCCAACACAAGATGTCTTCAGGCATCTCGCTACCGAGCTGTACCCCGCTAGAAGAAAAAGTCAACTAGAAGTCTTTCTACTTACCACACTGAGCACGTCATGCTGATCGCTCCCCTTCAAAGGAGCATTAGCACCAACGAACCCGTCCCAGGTCCCGTGGTAGTCATACGCCATCATGTGCAGCAGGTCTAGGTGACGACTGAGTGCGGCGAGGTCGTATGCAGACTGCATGGTGGATAGACCGGCGCCGAGAGCGGCGGTGAGGATGTAGTTGTGGGGCTCAAAGGCTTCTTTCAACTCCTGGGGAAAAAACGTTTAGTTATTATACAGATATGTGGCGTATCGATCAACTCGTCACAATCCTATTGGTGGCACATCCCTAAACGGGGGACAGACAAAAATAAGCATCTTGGGTTTTCTCCGGTTGTAACATCACAATCTTACTATCGCATTCTATTGTTCATAAAACATGTGTAATTTTGTATTAACTGTACAACACAAAAATACATTCTAGTGATCGAAACTGCTCTTTTATTTACGTGGGAAGAGTTAGTCAGAAGTCAAAATATTTTCATTGTAAACTGTTTGTACAAATTGGTGTTACAAAAATGATGGTACAAGTTTCCCCTACATTGGGGACCCCGACTACTGCCAGAGAACTAACGTTGCTCTAAGAAGTAAGTGTGTCTAATGTCACATTATAGGTACACGCATGCCTTTTGGCCCAGTATACTTTATTGATTTGTTGCGTGTACGATTTACTTTCTTTCCTTCTTTAGCTTGTATTGTGTGAACTTGCACCATTGTGAAAGGACTAGGGAACTGCTAAAACTGTTGTTAAGTGTGTATGTGTAGTGGAACTATGTTTCCGGCTGCTGGTCTGGCCACTGGCATGCTTCGGTAGCTGAACTTCTACCATCGTCTAGTACCTATAGTGATACACTGAATTTGCTGTTAACTTACTTTAACGAGAAGAACGAAGTTAGCTTTGTCATAGGGCTTGCCGTCTCGTTTTGTTGGATACTCCCAATCCAGGTCCAAGCCATCGAAATTGTATTGTCTGAAAAAATAAATATTACTTTTACTAAAACATCTTTAGATCGCTGGATCTGAGTTCGTGTCTATCATTCACCCTACCTGGTCATGACTGAAAACCAGCGCTCTTTCACAAATAGTCTACCCTAGGTGTTTGTGTTTGAGCAACAAGCTGAGTCAACCTACACACACACGCTCGTCAGCTTGCTGAGTGGGCTACTTAGTACCAACCCAATGCTTAGATAGGTACTTGTGTTAATATACGTATTGTGTTAGTATTAATGTTCACTTGTGTTTTTAGTACGTGTTACTAAGAAGTCTTTTTAATTTATTTTATTAGTATTGTGTATTTAATGTGTGTTTAATAAATAATTTTCTTTCTTTCATTTGCGAAACTTACTTGAGAAAAACTAGAACACTTTTGATAAATGCTTCTCTGGATGCAGGTTCTGACGCCATTTTAGAGTATTTTGGGGAACCTTCGTTCCAGCCGCCGATAGCGATTGTTACCTAAAACATAAATTGATTTATTTACAACTAGTTTCTGCACTTGGCATGCGTTTTTTCTACGGATACGTTAAAAGGTCTATCCCATAGGGATGATTTATGGGATAACGAACAGCCCGTGTTTTATCTCAAGTCTAGACCTATCATCATCATCAACAGCCTGTATCGGTCCACTGATGGACGCAGGCCTCCCCAAATAAGCGCCTTATTGGCTTTTATCTCATGGGCGGGGGGGGGGGGGGGGGGGGGGGATAATGCACATAATCCCCACGCTGGGCATGAGGGTTGGGAATCGCAGTTCTGTGGTAGAATTTTTCTGCAGGGTCCCTGCTGCCCGCCCCCGGTGGATGTTCCGAGTCGCCTCTTACGATATCCGCGGGAAGAGTAGTCTAGACTAGACCTATAGGTTCTATTATTTAATTCTAATTTTCTTGAAAAACAAGAATTATTGTTTAGGCAGACATGCGAAAACAGAGTTTGGTGACCAGGCAGAGGCCTACACTATACAAAATAAAACTTTTACAGAGGCATTAAAACAAAGCTTATGGTATCACAAACTGGCCAATAGATTTTTGAAAATTCTATTGTTTAACGTAATAATAAAGATAACATAAGTGGCGGTGGAGGCGCTAGTGTGAGTTGGGGTAGCGCCTTAATAACCCTCAAAGATAGCCTGAAATTTACCTTCAGGTGTGGATATCTCTCCTTAAGAGCTACTAGTCGCTTGAAGCCTGCTTTGCCATAGTCTTTCTCCAGGTCTTGCCATGGATCTGGAAGTAGAAGGTACCTGGTAAGATACATTAACAAACAAAATAATATACTTTAGTCCAGACAGTCCCAAATCCATCAGGAGATACCGTCGTAGCAATATGTCTTTTGTTTTTACTTCTGGAAGCTGTTGGCTACGCTGTATAGTCTAAGTGCTGGCGAATTGTTATTTATAAACAAATAAATTAATAATCCTGGACAATTCAGATCAGACAGCAGCATTACCTAGCCCCAAGCTAAGCAGAGTTTGTGTTATGGGTACTATACCGATATACTTAATACAATATACTACATAGATATATTTTTTTATTATACATGGGAAACATCCAGAACACCCTGAACCAAAATCTGCAGATCGAACCCGCAACCTCCTGCTTCGCAGGCGGACCTTCGCTCGCTGCACCACAGAGGTCGTCAAATTGAGCAAACGTAAATTTTAAATGGTAGCAATACAATAAAATATGCGTAAAAGGTATGTGGAGTTTACTATAGTTTGACCGAAACCGCTGTACCGCTCCTTATGAAAGTGCGGTGAGGTGGGGGCCGAGGAAAAAAGAGTAAGAGTACACATGAGATCGTTAGTGTCTGGCTGATGGTCTGCTATATCACTTATATGGCAGACTGATGGATCGGAGCGGCCGATACTCCCTCGTCTCGCCGCGCGCATACCTCAGGCGCGGTACAGCGGTTTCGGTCAAACTATAGTACACGAATTTCCGATTTTCCAAAGATAAATACAAAGATAGGTATTTATTTTCAAAAACCATGCGGTAAAAAATAATATAGGAAAAACAATATGCTTTACCGTTTACGGTATGCAAAAATAATTAGAAAGATGACATGCAACATTAAAATCGATGTAAAATTTATCATTAAAAATTCGTCTAGGCTATAGTAACATTTTGACACTAATCATATTTTAATTTTCTGTTTATAGGTGATCTGATCATTCAGATTTCTCTATAGTTTAGGTAATTTGTTATTGTATATTGTAGAGCAATACTAAAAACACTTTTCTGCATTAATGTTGTTTTAACAAGATATGATTGTAACCTAGTATTATCCCGCCTGTTTCGACTTACAAGTCAGATAGCCGTGCAAACAGATGGGGATTTTTTTTTACAAAAAAGCAACTTCTATAGCGGAACAGTCAGAATTTTGTGTTTTAAAGATAGTGGTCTACAACAAATTTTTATTTTAAGGTAATTTTTATTTTAAACATGACTCTCATACATAGTTTTTGTAGCCTAAAAATTATATATTTAATCCCAAATAATAGTTATTTTGAAATGGAAATGTATACCTATTATTTTTGAAATCGGAATTAGCATGCGATGTTTGAAACCAAAATAATTTGGTTTCAAACATCAATCCATAAGGATTATATTGTTGGAGTCAAAAAATAGACGGTTTTTGTACTCACCAAGACTTTTAATGGAGTTCTTAGCCTCATCCAAGCCAGCGAATGAATAGATCAGATGCGTGCACAGCGATGGATCCAGATCATCCAGGTTAAACTGTCCGTGCTGCTTCCGGTAGGCTGCCCAGGAGGCCACGTAGCAGACCACCTTCTTGCCGTGCATTGGACCTGTAATGGAGATACCGTCATATTAATTTTATGGCAAAATTTCGTAAAGGTATTTGTTACATAAGATTTCCAAAACGAGCAAGGCGCGGCACATAGTTAAGTTAGGTATAATAATAAAACGTCAAGTGCGAGTCTGACTCGCGCAATAAGGGTTCCGTATACATTATTGTAAGACCTTGCTTCTTGCCAAATTTTATGATTCTACGTTGACGGGAAGTACCCTAAAGGTTTTGGTCCATGGCGAGCATTAAAAGTAAGTTTTTAGGAATGGTGCTCAGAATCTCGCTCTTCAAAACCTCGAGTGTAAAAACGCCGCGCTAGTTTACGCCGCGCGAGAGTAAAGTGAGCGATTTTGATTCGAGCTTTACAAAACCGCGTGCTCACGGAAGTGAGGGTTGGAACGGTGCGCTATTTGAAGTCGAACTGAGAACGTCGCGCTTGTTGATAGCACCTGCAGTTGCTGCGACACTGAGCGAGATTTTTTGGAATTTGATGCGCCGTTCATATTTAAAAAGCAAATTAATTACGTTGCGGATGGTGCAATTTATTTATTTTTATTGTATTGTGTATCTATCAGCACTTGTACATCCACTGCTGAATGGTTTTGCCATGATCACCACGCTTGCCAGGTGGATTGATGGTCGCAGTAAACATGTTAAAATACACAGAAGAAAGCTGGCCGCCTCTTGGGGAATACTCGGTACGGTAACCAAAACTCCAAGAAAGTTTCTAAAAATCTAAGGCCTACCTTCTTAATTTATATTTAGCCTATACATACAATAAGAGTAAGTAACAAATAATAAAGCAGATAGGTAGGTTGCTGCTAGGTAGGTTAAACATTTTAATTATTTGAGACATAGGTTTAAGAAGGTTCCTATACAATATATAAATCTACTTACTACCTAGTTATACCTAAATACTTTGGGTGTCACGCGTAGCAGCTCCACATAACAAGATGCATGGATAAGATGCTATAATGTTATTATATCTATTGGATAGATTAACATGTTTTAAAGTGCAGTAGGCCTCGTTAACGAACCTTACCTTTTTAAAGGTGATCAGAGAGATATTACTATTCAAACAATACCGGCCAATTTATATGAGTAAACGACACCGCCATCTCTTGTCCTAAATATCCAACCTCCGTAAAAACAGTTACATTTCGTGACAGTATTTATTACGCTCTAGGAATTTAATGTGGTGTAGGGCACCATAACGATTTTTAATGTGTACTTGGTACAAAATGACCTAGTAAGGTATAACATTAGGGACAAAATTTATGGACCATTACCTAAATGGGCAAGCTATTAGGTATGCGCGTGCGGCGGCAGATTTTGCTGAGGATCTCAAGAGGAGCAAATATGCAGGTCTCGAACCCCTAGGTCCGTAAGAGAATCGAGGCTTCCTAGAAAAAATTATCTGAGCGTCTGGTCGAAGCGACGCGTGACCCGAGAGCTGGTCAGTATCTGGCGCAGCGCATCCAGCGCATCCAGCATTGCCATACAGCGGGACAATGCAGCCAGCGTCTTGAGGACACGTAATCAAAACTTTTGTTTTTTTTGTATGGTGATGGAATATTTCATTTTATTTGGCCTAGAAATGTTCGTAGCTATTTTGTGTTGTAAATTGTTATAAATTTAGATAAATCTTGTGTAGTACAAGGTTCGTATCTATTAAGGTAAACGTACCTCTCTTCTTGGTCGTGCACTGCCCTAGTAGAGTGGTCGTTGTTATAATAAATAAATAGTCATTTATTTTAGCATTGATGGTATGACTGATTGTTGTTATTATTACTGACTGATTGTTGTTATTTGTTTGTGTTTTATCATTTATTTTGTAAGTGTTTATTTTTATAAGGTACATTTTAAACAACAAGATACTAAGCAAAGAGTATTAAATCATATTTTCTTTTAATAATTGTTAATTATTTAATTTTTTAAATAAATAATGTCTCCAATCAAAGAGTTTTGTTCCTTAATATTACTTTCTAAACCTACTTTTTCCTTTGACTGTATTTTATTTGCCTAGCCCTCTTTTTCGATCATTTCAAGAGCGGTCCCATTCGCCGGAAGTTCATAATAAAATTAAATCAATCCGGCGCATGGGACCGCGGTCCCTATACCTAGCGGTTCCAATTGACGGAAGCCTCCTATATGCACATACAAATTCACACAGCGCATTTATGATGGTGCTTGATGAACCGCTGCTCGTGCAATGCGCCGCCATAGTTCCCTATTGGTTGTGTTGTGGGAGCAGCCGGTCATGGCGGATTACGTCAGGGAGTTGATGAACTCCGACCATCTAGTTGAAGAACGACCACGGGACCTTTTGCCCTCCATTCTGACTTGGACCACGAGACGCTCCATCGAGTCTTCACTCCGTGTCTCGTGCCCAAAGAACTTTAGAGCCTATCTTTCGTTATATCAAAAAACAAATTATAAAGTCGTTATTAAATATACATTAGTGGTTAACCGCCATTATTTACCGTTATTTCGATTGAATTAAGAGCTGTGTACATGAACTTCATAAGATAGTTTCATCATCATCATCAGCCTATATTAGTCCACAGCTGGACATATGCCTAACGTAATAGCGCCCTGGCTTCAGCTTGCCGCATCCAGCATAAAATAGTTATAAATATATTCATTTTTTAGTTTAAGCCGTTGATTTTCAAAAAAATTAAGTAAATAATTATTGACGTTATCTGTATTTGTCTTTTCTTGTCATGTGTTTCTGTTTTATTTGGTATGCAATAAAGAGTATTGTATTGTATTGTATTTATAACTAGACTAACCCCGGCCCGCGGCTTCGCACGCGCTTTTCAAGTGGCCTATGCTCGTCCCCGGGATATCGACTACCTTCCCGCCAATTTTCATTAAAATCCGTTTAGCCGTTTACACGTGAAAAAGTAACAGATAGTCATTTATAAATACTTTCGCTTTTGTAATATTTGTATGGATATGAATAAGGGGGTTAAAGTGGTTTGGAGATTTCCCTAACACTTGATTTTTTTTTTCAAAATTTCCGCGCACAAGACCTGTAATCATATTTCGCTAAAGGACACTACAACAAATAAAATATGAGGATTCCGAGATTTTGAAAAATTAATAAATAATGCTGGACAATTCACAAAACATCATCTAGCGCCAAGCTAAGCAGAGCTTGTGTTAATGGTACTAGATAACTGATATATATACTTAATATAATAAAAGGATATTTTTTATTATACATAGTAAACATCCAGAACACTCTGAACAAATATCTGCGGATCGTACAAACATTGACGACCTCCGTGGCGCAGCGGGCGAAGGTCCGCCTGCGACGCAGGAGGTTGCGGGTTCGATTCCCGCCTCGGAACAAATTTGTGCACGATCTGCAGAAATTTGTTCCGTTGGTTGGTCTGGGTGTTTTCTATGTATAATAAAAATATCTATCTATGTAGTGTATTGTATTAAGTATATCAGTTATCTAGTACCCATATCACAAGCTCTGCTTAGCTTGGGGCTAGATAATGCTGTGTGAAATGGTCCAGCATTATTTATTATTTATTTGTTCCGAGGCGGGAATCGAACCCGCAACCTCCTGCGTTGCAGGCGGACTTTCGCCTGCTGCGCCACAGAGGTCGTTAAAAAATGTACATAACAAAATAGAATCGATGTAATGAAAAACGGGGAGATGTGGTACCAGCCTCACGAAAGTAGAACGCTCAAATTAGGTCCAAATAGGTCCACCCACTTCAGTCATAGCCGAAGCGGCGCGGCATCGCCGCCGTTCGTGTTTCGCGTGCGTATTGTTCTCTAGTGTTCATTGTGGTCTAGGTACGTCTATCCATTTTTGTTGTTCATTATGTAGGTATATTGCAAAAGATTGGAAATTCCGTGTGTTTACGTTTATTTTTAACAAAACATAGGACTATTTTTGAGTAAGCGCTGGGAGAACGTACCATATCTACAGAATTTGACTAAAATTACAGTAAGTAAGGCGCAATACCGACCGACGTTATCAAAATTTCGATGTGATGCGTCATATAGTGTCCATTTGCTTATTTTGTATTCCGGTGAGCGGATCAGAATGTCAAGGGCAATAAAAAGCCTTGTATTTATATGCTGGCTTTAGTCAAAACTTGTAAAATAAAAAAATATTTCGTGTCCAAGAGAAAATAATAAGACACGACACATGCATGCAGTCAGTATTTTACCTAAGTATAAAGTATCAAGTAGGTATTTATTTGCCGATGACGCTCTAACTAAATAAAATAAATCTGTACAGGCGCACGAAATTAATTCTTATTAAATTTCAAGTTGATAGCTACGGTAGTTGCTGAGTTATTAAGGAGGGAAAAAGGACAGACAAAGCGAGACCATAAGGGTTTCGAAACCGATCTTCGATCTCGAAACCCTAAAAAGGTTGTTTTGTGTTGGCGCGATGTTCAATTGTTTGCGTTTTTTTTGCGTTCTACAAGGAATTAAGCTAAAAATGAAAAGTAAATTGCCGTAAATAGCAAACCATTTTCTTTTAACTCTAAATTCGATGTAGGTACTTACTTTGAAGTATTTGATTTGGGTATATAAGAGATTTTGCCATAAAAATTTCACAAATGCTCCAAAAATACAAGCCAAGGCTTGAAGAAAACTCGTTTAATACCCGAGAGACCCGAAATACCTACCTATCTATACTGCAAAATTAAAAATCAAAATTATTTGTATAAAGGACTTCTAAAGAATTTCATTGACAGCATTGACAGTACTTAGTGTGCAAATGCAATTTTGTAGTTCATAATCGATAATTATCTCAAAATCTGGGAAAGCTACCACCTTCATATTTATCATTTATGAACTTAGAATTTTTATCTTGGATTACTTAGGTACGTGTTTTAAAAACGCGATCGGTAAAAATTTTCTGGTTAATATATTTTTTTTAAAAATACATGTTTTACACACATAATGCTATATATCTCAGGCACACCTTTTTTGTTGGGTTTTTGTTTTGTCAAGAAACCTAGAACTTTATTTATATAACTTTCATGAGCATACAGATCCCCTAGTAGGTACTATCCAATGATCCTATCCATCCACGGTTGTCTGGTAGAGATCGCTCTTGAGCGATAAGACCGCCACTTGTCACTTAGATTTTGAGCTATTTTATTGTATTGTTTCTATCGATAAGTGTGCAATAAAGAATTTTCTATCTATCTAGAAGTATTTCATAAGCTATGTCTTTTCAGTTTTCGATTGGTTGTTTAATTAACTTGTAATTAGGTTAACAGTTTTAGCGTTTACATTAATAAAAAATACGTGTAATTCCTTTCAGGGAAGGGAAGAGTGGCACGAAATCCATCTCGGAGCGACATTATTGCACACTCTTATGTATACATACATTCAGTGTCGGCACAGTCTGATTCACCCTGTATTAATCACCCGGTACTTTTGATCGGGAAATGTCTTTTTAATGAAAACATCAATATTTAAAGTGTATTAATGTTAGAAACTGGTTATCACATTAAATAAGGATATTGTGATTGTTTGATTGGAAGTAAAGATAGTAAAACTCAAGTGGCTTCTAAGTAGCTTACCTACTCTATATTTGTTACTAGCTTTTTCCGCGGCTTCGCACGCGCTTTAAACTTTCCTATGTCCATCCCCGGGATATTGTATACCTCTCTGCCAAATTTCAATAAAATCCATTCAGCCGTTTAGGCGTGAAAAGAACAGCCAGACAGAGTTAGGTTTTTTCGAATTTATAATATTTATGGATTCTGTATACGCTGCATTTTATTCATTTTATTACTTAATATCCTTCTTACATGATTATATAAATGCGTAAGATTTTCTTTTGCAGTTTTTCTGTGTGTTTTTAATTTGAGGAAAACGTTTTTATAAATTCTGCTTGTTAAGATTATTAAGGTTATTTACCTCTTTACTTAAATAAGTACATATTTCTTTATAAATACCTACATAATAAATTTATGTTAATATGTTCAATAGATATTTAAAAGTCTTACAAGTTTCTAGCGTTACACATATCACACAACACGGTATCGGTATTGCAATTGTTAATGATGATATGACATGCATTTAAACTTTCTCTTTAATTGCATAATGTCATTGTGCCTAGATTGTTTTTTTTTTCAACTACTCACACGATTTGCAATGTTTATTCGCTAGGTTATTTGTATAAAAACTCCTTTCACTTACCCCCCAAGGTTTGTCCGTCCAAAACAGCAGCCATTGTAAAAACAACTAAATAAAACAAATAACTTTGGAACATTTTGAATAAAACAGGAACAACACTATAACAATAAAAAAGTTATAAAGTCAAACTCGTTGAAAATTTTTCCTTTTCAATTTTTAAAAATCGAACGCGGGCTCGCGCCGCGTTCATTCTACTCGACTGCAAGTGCAAACCTCTGACATTAGAGTCGGTTTCACATTACTATCTCTTGCATTAATATTGAATTCCAAACCTTACACCACTTTACTTAGATATCATATTACAATGAACGGAGTTTTGAAACCGTTCATAAAGTTCTCAGGTGAGCTACAAATGATTAAATAACTTATTAGAATGGGCTAGGGTTTATAATTCAGTATAATTTAAACAAAGAACTTGTTTCAAGTTCCAAAGGCATGACCAAGAGTATATTTTCCAGTTTTTAACAAATTGTGATCATGGTTTGTTTTGGTTTAGTGTAGTGTAGGCATGGGGTCTCATTCCATAGAAAAGCTTTTTGCTTTAGTGTCGTACTAGTATAGTATTATTATATCTGTGGTTTAGGTGATGTTTATGTCTTCGATAAACAAGGCACCTATCACAAAATGGATGTATAGGTATTATTCAAGGACCTGTTTTTGTTAAATATTTCGAAAATTATTACTTTTAAATAATTAATCGATCGAAATAGGTACGCTTAAGGTTGACCGTTTCGTGATGGCACGAGATTCAGAAAACGGTGTTTTTTTTTGCGTTCTACAAGGAATATAGCTAACGGAAAAGTAATAACCTATTTTATGGCCTTAATTAATATAATAATCTAGGTGGCCACCGAATGTTCGCATTTTTATAACCTACTAGCTTCTGACCGCGGCTTCGCACGCGTATTTTTGTCATAATTTTTTGCCTATTGAAAATAATTTGAGGTAGGTAGGTAAAGAAAACTATTTTTTCATACAATAAATTTTATAAACAATCAAAATAAATAAGGAGGAGATCATAATTTAGTCTAAAATAGGAAACAAAAATGGCAAGTATAAGCAATTTAACAACAGCAGCCAGCTAAAAATATTATATTTAAAATAAATAAATTACATAATCTATCAGAATATAAGACAACTAGGTTTAACCTTATCCAATAAATTATCTAATCTTACATAATGGTGTCCTGTACACAATAATTAGGTATTAGGTTTTTTTATTTATTTATTTATTAGGTTGTACTATTTATTTAAAGATGCGCGACTGTGAATGATTTCATTCGAATTATTCGACTTCACAAATCATTTGAACCATTCGAATGCCTAGGGCAAATTAGTAACTAATTGGGTTAGTAATGGTGACTGCCTCAGTCGGGCAGTCGAACTCAATTCGTTATTTGACGCCTCTCGCCATTACTAACCATATTAGTTACTAATTTGATTGGTAGTGGCGACTGCCCGAGTCGGGCAGTCGAACTCAATACGTAGAGGCATTAGTAATTTAATTACTAATTAGTAGTTGTCATTCGACTTTGAAGATTAGTGAGTCAAATGAGTAAATTAGTAGTTGCAGATCATTCGACTAGCCAGATCATTCGCAGTCGCGCATTTCTATATTAATTACGCTGCTTGTACAAAATTACTACCTTTTTAACGAGAAACGCACACAACATAGCTCTACATAATCAATTATTTCGATAAATTCCTTTGTCTCGATCCTCATAGACTCGTATATAATGGACCTTGAATTTAATTTAAAAGTGTAGATATAAAACAGTGTACTTACCTGTTATTTTAATCAATATTTATTTCTCTTCTTTTGACTTTAATTGAATTGAGTTAATTCAAAGTACCTAAAATACGTACTTACATTATGTAAACATTGCGTTCTGTAAGTAAAACAAATATGACGTGTTATTCTTGAAATGAACGAAATAAATGATTATTGATTATTATTGACCGATATTCATAGATAACAGAGTGATCCTTATCGATAACGGACTTATCCATCGAGTTGTCATCTGCATTATTGTGGTCAATCCCCAGCTGATAACTGATTCCCGCTGGGGACCTATCACACCCCGGGCTCTGGAACATTTCTCCATACAAAAGTCGTGTCTCGGCACATACATGCGCTTGTGTTTCGCTGCACGTTCAACAGGTGTGTTTGATGTCTGGTCACTTCATAAACATAATTGTGCTAGTAGAAAGTTGCGAAATAGCTTAAAGACATTTTGTTTTTTATTTCTCCTTTCCAAAAGTTGAAATCAAACCGCAAAACAAAAAGAATATTGTATGAACATGATAAAACAAACAAAATATCGAACACCATCGGCGTCGTCTGTCACACATGCCATTCGGACAGCAATGAAACTCGCCTAGGGGCCGGCAGGGTGAGGAAGCTCCGTCAGGTGGGAGCCAAAGAGTGTCCATTCTATACGTTACTATTATTATATATTCTCTGCCTCTAGTATACCCCTTTAATTATCACTCACTCATGGTTACTAAGTAGTCTTTTATTTTAATAATAGTGTAGTGTTTAATAAACAATTTTAATTTTTTCTTTCTTTGTTTACTGACGAATTATTGAAACACCTATAGGACCATGAAAGGATCAAATTTAAAATAAATTTATAATGCTGGACAATCCCCACAACATTAAGCCCCAAAGTATACGGTTCTTGTGAACACAAGGACTAATCAAACGTACATTATTATCTCTAAACTATCTTTTCTGTCTCGATCGTCGTTAACGAATCAATCTTTGTTGATAACGGACTGATCCTCGTAGATAACAGAGCGTATAGGGTTGATGGTCCACAACGCATCCGAAGTAATCAAACGTACATATTATCTTTAAATCTCTCTCTTCTGTCTCGATCGTCATTAACGAATCGATCTTCGTTGATAACGGAGCGATCCTCATAGATAACGGAGCGTATCCATCGGGACGTCATCTGCACGTTGTGGTAGATCCCCGGCTGATGGTCCACACCGCAGCCGAAGCCGGCAGAGGTTATACCTACGAGGTAGTAGCGCCCGTTCTCTAGCACTATGAGAGGGCCGCCGGAGTCTCCTGGACAAAAATAAAATTATTTACAGATATACTTATAGGATAAAATAGGTGATGGCGCTGATTTGAGTCATGCATACGCCTTAATGAGGTTATTGTATGGCTGTGTGGTGCCAGCTCAGAATTTATAGCACCCAACTCTTCCCGCGGGTGTCATAAGAGGCGACTAAGGAATATCCACCGGGGGCGGGCAGCAGCGCCCCCTGCAGAACATTCTACACCCAACTCCGATCCCCAAGGCGCAGCGTGGGGATTATGGGCTACCCCCCATGTGATAAAAGTCAATAAGGCGCTTACCAGGGGAAGGCCTGCGTCCAGTAGTGGACCAATACAGGCTGTTGAGGTTAAGGTTGAGGATACTCATATAGGTAAAATGTATCGGTCTATCGCTATAAATTTCAAGTCACACCTTTTTGAAACAGTGAAATAAATGAACTCTGATGGTTTGTCAGACTCAGCGTAGATAGTTTAGAAGCAGATAGCAGAAATACTAGAAGGGTTAACGAATAAAGAATTAGCTTCAGCCCATAGATTTGCACGCGTTTTTGGAATTAAATGTAGTTTATTATGTTATTCCAGGTCCAGCCAGATCTACATATATGTGTGCAAAATGTCTGCTAAATCGATTCAGTAGTTTTGGCGTTGTCTTTGACTAATCATATCCACAACGGCACAAACTTTCGCCCTTATAATATGTATAGGATTTTAATTTATGTATATAGGATATTTATTTATTATTATGCTGTAGTTACCCAGACAAGCGTCTTGATGTCCGTCTGAATGTCCCGCGCAGATCATCTCCGTGTGAATCTCCACTGAGATCTGCTTGCTCTGGTGCCACGCTATGCACTGCTCTTTACCTGAAACAAAAAAAATTGTTGACATTATCACACGCCTTAAAACTGTCATCATGGCCACACAGAGAGAGAAAAGAGAGAAATCTGCAAACATCTATGTGCTTAAGGACCTAATGATGTCTGGATGTTGTTCCAAAGGTTACCGGAAATAAAGAAAGTACATGTACTTCATGTCTCATGGATACTTATGTATATAAATCAACGCTGGACGCTCATCTTTCTAATTGTGACGATAAATCAAACTCGGCGTGGATAAGTTTACACACTTGTCCGCAATAATTTAGATGTATGGCTGGATTGGAAAAAGCTGGTGTCCGTTTGCGTGTTGAGTCAAATAACATCTTAGGTCAATGCGGCTAGTGCTGGACCGCGGAGCCTAGTCTAATGAGCCCCACAGCGTCCTGTCTTCCTTCAACTTACCACGTCCATCATCAAGTTGTGGGTCGTTGACTGTTTTTGCGTTAACGAAACGAAACCGTTTTCTATAAACGGTCAACTAGTTGAAAAACCAGTTGACGTTTTTAACTGGTTTGTCGACACGTAAACTTTAGTGAACAAGTAGTATTAACGCATTAAACGCGTTAAACGTCCGGTACAAACGTCTAATAAAAACTAACCCGCAATTTGATTATAGTTGTTCCTCTAACTAAAACCTCGTTGTTATTTAATTTTAATTTGTCGGCGGCGGCGTCTCGCTCGCTCGTATACCGCGTTTTACTTTTACCCTGCCGGTTCGAGGCTCCTTCGTTCATTTTCGGATGGTGTTCGTAAGGTGTTTTTAAAGTTCAGTCTTCCGTGTACATTCTTCAGTGTACAGGCGACATAGTATGTTGTTGAATTAAATAATCAGTTGATAGAATAGACTAGTTTTGCGGTAAAGAAAAACGGTTGACTCGTTAACTATAGAAAAACTGTTTAAAAAACGGTTCGTTGATTCAACATTCACTACTACCATCATCTACCCGGTCTTTCCTAGATCGCTATCTCATCTAGCCACAAGGTATCCTACACGTCTACCGAGTCACCCTTTGTAAAAATCATTGCTGTGTTTCTGGGTCTAGCTTTAAGCGTCATAGGGTCTTCAGATCTTAGAAGACTCCTAAGAACAGGAACAGTCTAAGTCTTACAAAGTATAGGAAGATCGACAGAAGACTTACTAAGTATAGGCACCGTTGCCGACCGCAGCATGTTAGTTCCCGTATGAGTATCAGTCGCATCCGTCTTCCCCCACCCCGCGATCACCGCTGTCCTCCCCCGCAGAGGCATTGGTGATTCAGGCAGACATATGGCCAGGATGTGGCGAGAGAAGACAACCGGTCTGGTCAATCTGAGGAGCGCTATGTCGTAGCGGTCTGGTTGTGTCATCCGGAACTGGAAGAGGGGGTGGAGGATCTTTTTGTGGACGCTGGAATAGAAGGAGAATGTGCCAAGTAAATTGATAAATTAATGCTAAGCAAATTACAATTATAGAATAGAAACAAATTACTAGTAGGTATTTACAATTGAAACGGTTAAGCCAACTGCAGACTGTTGCATACTATAGCAAGAGGTAGTTCGACTGATCCATACGAGTATCAATACCAATCGGAAGCGTTCCCAAGACGTTGGCTTCATTGCCTCGCTGTATGTATTTGTTTATAAAATATAAAATGGAACATGTAAACTAGGCGCTAGGAGTCCATTCTTGTTCAAGAGATGAGTTGCTAAGTCAAGAGTGTTTTCAATTCAAGTTGATGAGACTATATGACCATACGACCTGAGCTTCTATACAAATACAAAATACAAAATTATTTATTTCTTTAACTTAATCTACAATAATAAAAGTGTTTGAGATTCCCTTTTAAGTAAAATAAATACCTGTATTAGGGAATCTCGCTCTTCCAAGACAAATATATGAGTAGTAAATTGAGTTAAGTATGTAACAAAACAATTATAACTAATGCCTATTTACACTTATATCTATTTCTAAACAAAAAAAAAAATCGTATGGTCTAGTCTAGTATGTAATTAGTTTTCTGATATTATTATTTCAAACTAAGCTAAGAGTTTAGATTAGGAATATAACTTAGAATGTTCTATCAAACATCATTCTAGCTAAGGCTGGGTATTATCGCCTTTGGCTTTTGATAGCCTCCGCCTTGTTGTCCTTACATCAAATTGATATTGATATACCTATGAATTTTTCTTAAGGTACTTTAACACAGTTGCATGCGCCGTGGTCACGGAATTATGTTGTTTTGGGAGGTATATCGAGGTTGAGGGTGTCTAATTATAAGAAGAACTTGTATTATGATATTCTTAAAACTTTAACGACATCACGTTTAACATGTGTGCCTACAGCGGAATAAATGATCACTGTCATCTCGAATGGGACTATATTGTGTAGGTTGAGGGTGTACATACCCAACTTTCCTCGCAGTCTGGCTGCCGACACTAGTATCCAGGGCTCCGAGCCACACCACGATGTCTCTGATGTGAGCGCGCGAGACGCAGTGGGCAGCTGTAGCCACGTACGATTGCGAAACTGGAATAGAGAGATGAGAACATAGAGGATTCTGATTTGAGCTGTAGTTCGTGCAGACATTCTCAATACGCCATCTTCAATGAAGCTGACCTAAAATTCTGCACTGGCTAAAAAGTCACAAAAAGGGCCTTTTCATAGAAGTCGAGCTTAAAACTCACTAGAATACTCACTAACACTTTTGTGTTATTTTTAGCACAATGTAACGCAATTTGTGTTCAACGAATTAATCGTAGTTTCCCTTTTAAACGAGCTGAGACGACATAATCAGACTGAATTTGGTTTGGTTGCTATTCAGCATCTTAAATTCTCCAATCATTCCTTCGGCTCGATTAAGAGGCCACTTATTCAATTAGCAAAAAATGAGTTAAGCTTGATAAGAGTCTAAGGCGGTTAACACACTGCCACGCATCACGCTGCAAACGGAGCTCCGTTTGTATAGAAAACGCGCAGTCGACACGCAAGATGCAGCGTGATGCGTGGCAATGTGTTAAACGCCTTAATTACTCTGTTCACAGGGATTTACCGAGAACTCCTCCACACTGGAACTCTGATATCCTGACATGCGCCTGCCACGGGAATTCAGCCAGCCTCGCCTCTCGACCTCCTATGATCCTCTTCTGGAGAAACCTGGAGGAAGGGAGGCCGCATTCCATCTGGAAATAGAAAAAAGAGATTCGTTATGATCATCTTCAACATGACCATTATTTTGCTTCGCCAATCCAATGAGTTTAGTAACAACAATACTTCATTGTGCCGATCACTTGGCAAACTTTGTAAGACTCCTGGTGAAAGACCTCTGCGAATTATCAGTGAGTATCAGCATATTTTTTACCACTAAACTGCAAGTTACCAAACCTGTGATACAGATTCATATAAATTGTTAGAAACCATCAGTTTACAATAAGAAAAAACCATGACCATGACTCACCTGAGGAACATCTTCATCCACCCGTCTCCGGAACACGTTGTTAGGCATCACGTTCCTCTGAGGCACGTTCCTCAGCCGCGGAGGAGAGACATGGTAGCCCCAGTCTGATGGTATGCTGAAGATTAAAGAAGAATCAGGCATTTTATTTTATTCTGCAACAGAATAGCGCAAAGGAGAAGAGAGTAAACTCAGTTGTGGGTTCTCACGGGCTGAATTGAAAAGTCATAATTTATAGACGTCTTAATTTTCAAAACAAATTAAACTTTTGCTCGCAACCAAGACTTCAGACTTTGAGATCTTGTAGTCCACAATATGTGTTCGTAAACGTTGGTGTAACCATAAAGATAGATAATACAAAGCTCTCTATTTTGTCAAAGGTTCTAGAAACTTCAAAAATTGGCTTGCGAACCTCGCGGACTCAGAATCCAGTATTCAGTATTTTATTTTTTGCATTCATACAATCAGGTCTTAGTGATTAGATGAGTTTAAGTTAAGATCACAGTATGTACCTATTTAGGGTGTTGCAATAGAAAACTGGCAGGTATCGTGCCTTTCTACTAAAGATGAATGTTACTAATTTATAATTTAATTTACTAATTTATAATTTAATTTGCGAGTCGCTAAAAGAATCGTTGAAGAAGTCGTCAAGTTCGTAAAAACATTTTTATGAGCATCTCTTTCATCATCCTTTTAATACCTGTCTTCACTATTCTGGTGGCCGCAGCACGAGAACAGCCAGCCCCCGCAGCCACCGTGTCTGGTGCCCCCACGGAGCCAACAGGCCAATGATAGCGTACATTCTCCTGATTTTCCTCCGACTTCACCCAACGAGCATGTTACAGGATAACCGAGCAGGTAGGCTAGGGAATTGGTTGATACTGGAAGCAAGAAAAGTCTGTAATATGAATCATTTTACACTTCTTGTCTTAAACAGATCACAGAAGTCCACTGGTGAACATGGCTTCCCGAAACCCCCTGGGGGTTTTGTTATAATCACCACGCTGAGGTTGAGGGGTCATTTAATACGCCGCGACCGCCGCGCCAAGTTCTTTTGTGTAATTTACGAAAAACTTACCATCTACAGCTTTTCCATGTCCAGTAACATTCAGAAACACTAATGTCGCTAGCATGCTCGAATTCAACCTCCATTTTGTATCCTCTTTCCATTTCTTATTTTTTTTATTTGTCTTTGACTCTCTTTTCTCATTCGCTTTGACTCTTCTTTTTACTTCGAGTTTTTTTGTCTTTGCCTTGACTATCTTATCAGCTATGACTAAGTTCTTTATTTTCTTTTGATTATCGATTACATTGACTGATTTAATGGAATCCGCTGGTACATGATCTTTGTCTACATTAAAAGATTTTTCAAATGCATTTAGCGTTTCAGTATTAACTTGATCATTGCTTTGGCAAAATGTACTAGTTTTGTCTACATCATTCTGTTTTTGTACAATTTTTACTAATTTCTGTTCATTTTTACTCGTGACATCTTCTTTATTAGATAAAACTTTCACAATTTCAATTATTTCGTTAATACTTTCATCACATTCATTTATTTTCTTTAAACCGTCATCATTGAAAAACACTTTATCTTCATCATCTTCACTTATAATATCTTCACTTTTACCTTTAACTTTTTCGTTGTTTTTATTAAAAATATCATCGATTTCTCCATTTTTCTTTGTACTGGCAGGGTAAAATTTCCGGTTAGCATGGTTCACCGTAGGCATGGCTTCAGTTCGTATGACATTATAGTACGATGTCCCGGATCTGTGACAGTTGAACACTGAAAAGAAGAAAAAAAAACATAGTCAATATTTTTTTATTATACTCACAAACGTAATTAAATGTTAGACAAGAATAATATGACGAGATCAAACGAGCTTTTTCATTCACTAGCTTTTTTCTTATTAATTTCATTCATAAATTCACGTAATCAAAAACAATGTTTGAGGTACGTAATAATTTGGGATATGATCAGTTTCTGAATCAGATGCGTGGAAGTTCTATCAGATCATGTTTTATTTATTAATAAAACTTTGAAATTTTCTTGTTTAAACAATCAAAAATTGCACTTTCTTGTGGGCTTAGTGAATGTAGACAAATTTATGTCTTATACGAAAACTAGCGAAGCACAATTTATTCAATGATTTTTATTTAAGTATACGCTGTTCTTATAATAAAAAGAGGTTAAGTTTATAACATTAACATAACATAAAAAGTATTTATTTAGGAGCACCTCTTCCTAGTGCTCTTAATTATATGTCTGAAAATCCCTGTAATACCTGTGTATCACAAATCAATAAATGAATTTAATTGAATATCCACCAAAATTAAGATTGAACATGTCAGCTCCTGAGCCCAAGTTAGGTAGGACGTCAGTGATAAACAGAAGCGTTCTAGCGTTTCGCTAACTTTCCCACCCCGACAATATCTACCACAGGTCGCGGTCTGCCCTACAAGCTTAGCGATGCATGCGGCTTTCGCCATTAATTGTCACCGCGAGCAAACATCGCTTAATTCGTCTAATTTATGATTACCCGCTTTCGAGCGTGAGTGGCAGACAGTGTAATTTAGTTACATTGTATTTTTGCCCGGACAGTACCTACCTATACCGAAGTATACCATTTTGAACCTTATTGTAAGTCATTCATCAATCTATACTATACTACATCTTAACATAGTATAAAACAAAGTCGCTCCCGTTGTCTGTCTGTCCCTATGTATGCTTAGATCTTTAAAACTACGTAACAAATTTTAATGCAGTTTCTTTTAATAGATAGAGTGATTCAAGAGGAAGGTTTATATGTATAATACATGCATAATATAGTAGAGAAACACTGTTAATTTTAGAGATGTCTAATGTGATGTCATAAATAAACACATTTTTTTGCGCTTTCATTGCAAACGCTGAACCCTACGAGATAGATCAAAATAATATACTACAGTATTGTACACCTTAAAAAAATCTACAAAAAAATCCACGATGGCATATGGCTCTTAGGGATAACCCACAATATCTATTTTTTATCCTTTACTTTTACGAGAAATACTGGCTTACTTACGAAGCGATTTTCATTCACTCAATTGGATAAGGAATGCAATACAGCATTCCTTATCCAATTGAGTACCTGAAATACATTGTGCATGTAATTTAGATCAATATATTATGGCTCTTTACAGCATGTAATATAAATGAATATTTTCGAAGATATTACAGATTTAAAATGCAAGGACATAGCGGTTGCGGCGGCGCGCGGCGGTACCGGCCGGGGGCGATTCTGTAGTATATTGTATTTTAGTATCGGCATTGCACCCGTGCGAAGCCGGGGCTGGTCGCTAGTACTATATAATAATGATTCATATTAATTCCTTATCGATATGTATTATGTTCTAGATACTTATCTGCTATGAATGCTAAAATAACTCTACCTAATAGGTATGTGATATTTGATATTCTGTTAATACCAGAAATAAACATAAACTCACTGTGCCCACAACTAGGCTACACAAAATTAATGTATCTTTTAAAGGGCAATGTATACGCTTCTACAACAAAACTCCGTGAGTTGCAAAAATTATCAGTAAATAAATTCAAACAAATTGTAAAAACCTTGCTGTGCAAAAAGGCTTACTATAAAATATAAAATACAAGATAAAAAAGCTTGGGACGGGTTTTGCTCCAACTCGAAAAATAACAACTAGGGGAAAGGCGTACAAAATGACATAGGTGGACAAAACGACACAGTGGTCTTTTCTCTGAAACCACAGACTATTCAGTTCCCGTGTCGATACACAGAGGCCGTCTAGTAACAGGCAACAACCTGTCGCAACGCCAGACACGACTGCTTGGCCGTTTGACGCGGATGGCGGTTTACAAATTTTAAACCTCCACGAGTTTTGTTCCGAAGGATTTTGTTTCGCGATAAAAGTAAGTTATTTTTTATTTTTATTTGTCTTTGAAGGCATTTGTTTGTTGTCATTGAACTAAAAAAGCTCGGTGATGTGTTGAAAGCACATAAAAATATGTGCAATAATTGTTTTTGTTTGTGAGGTTATAAATTTTGAAAGTGTACATAATGACATACCCCTTGTCCGGGTAAAATGGCATACTATGTCGTTTGACCCATCCATTTTTTTCTTTCAGATCATAATTTCAAACATGCGTACATCATCATAATATTTTAGAAAATCATGCCGCGAAATTATGCAAGAAAGACAGAACCACAGACAGGGTTGGGATAAAACCTCCATGGAAAAGGCTATTGAAGCTGTAAATAAAAATGAAATGAGTTGGCTGATGGCTGATGAAAATTGATGGAAATCGGCTCCTCCGCCGGTTCCAAAAAAACAACAAACGTTACCAAAGCACTAAACTTTAGTTCTAACAGCGAAGAAGATTTCTCGTCCATGCAAACTAACACTGTAGCCGACGACGACGAAGATTGCCCTTGCAATTGCCTGTACTCCAGGTCCTGTACTCCTGGTCCAAGCCAAGGGAAGTTTGGTTAAAGTGCATGAGCTGCAAGAATGGGCTCATGCATCATGTGCAGACGTTCTAAGAAGACGAAGTCTTTTATTTGCGAACTCTGCAGATAAAGGAAAAATTATTATTTGGTATACCATTTTACCCACATGATGTATGTCATTTTACCCGCACAGGGTGGACAAAACGGATTTTGTCAATCTTTTTTTAAATGTTCTATAAGTTTGTTGTTTTAGTATTAAGTTGATTGATCTCTTTTATTTTGATAAAGTACTGAACCAAGGTTTAAAAGGGCTGGTTATAATGTTAAATACAATTAATAAAACACGATATAAGACTGATTTAGCAGAGGGTATGTCATTTTGTACGCCTTTCCCCTAACAGGTTTCTTCGTCGCTTCTTTACTTTAGTCTACACACCGAAGCGACAGAAATAAAAAATATCACTTTATTTCCGTGTCAGTGTTTAGTTTTATAATTTGACCTTTTCTAAGTGTACATTTATTGTATTTATGGAAATAAAGAGATTTTGATTTTTGCTATATTGTGGAAGACTATTTTAATACAGGACCATTTTCTGGCCGCATCTTCGCACGCGTTGTTCTATGTTCTATGAATGTTTAAAAGTTAATATCCCATGGTAACAGATTAATGGGATAAAAAGTATGTTACTAATACTATGTTTGATTTCAAGATTAGAATTACCTAGGTATATGCAAAATTTCAGCCCGATCCGTTCAGTAGTTTTGCCGTGAAGAGGTAACAAATATCCATCCATCCATCCAAACTTTCGCGTTTATAATATTACTAGTTTATGCCCGCGGCTTCGCGCGCATCTTTTCTATGGAAACGTTTAAACGTGATTTCTACCCCACGGGAACTGATTTATGGGATAAAAAGTAGCCTACGTTTGATTCCAGGATTAGAATAACCTGTATGCAGAATTTCAGCCCGATCCGTTCAGTAGTTTTGGCTTGAAGCGGTAACAAACATCCATCCATCCAAACTTCGACTTTTATAATATTAGTGTGACTACCTGCATTCTTACTACCCGTTGTCCTATTACCCGTTTTCCGGTAGGAATGAAGCATTTTCCCGCGGTAAAAAGTAGCCTATGTTCATCAGGAATAATGTGGGCTTCTAATGGTAAAATAATTTTTCAAGACGGTCCTTTAGTTTCGGAGCCTATTCAATACAAACAAAGAAACAATCAAATCTTTTCTCTTTATAATATTAGTATAGACTAGCTGTACCCGCGACTTCGTTCGCGATTGACATACCTGCCGACTAATTAAGTTCACATTTAACCACAGTTTCTCTCATGTCATGAAACGCCGTGCAAAAAAACTTCGATGCCCAGAATTGGACCTGTTACACTTCTAACATTCACCATTATACATCTTTATTTAGGTACCTAGTTAAATTGTATATAAATCGTGTAGAGTCTACGGGGTATGTTGTCATCTTTCATCCCATTCTTTATCCACACGACTTTTAGCTACGACTCGGCCAGCGTCAGTGTTAAGAAGTGTCATACTCGTTTGACTTTTTACTCATGGTTCCGTTCAGCTGGGGCCCTATTCTGCTAAACTAATCGCTTCACTATGACAGGGGTATCGTCAAAGAATGACACGTTTTGGTACTCTAACTTAGATGAAAGAAATTATGATGAATGCAGATGGAGAGACCCGCGTCAAAGTGTCGAGTTTGAGACTATTAATTTATCTCGCACGCACTATCTGGAGTTTTATTAATCTAAGGATTTTTTGTGATGATTCTGCGACGATTCTATTGTCATAGTAAAGCCATTTTATTACAGAATTGGGCTCCTGATCCATTTGACTGGACCACCGTAATTTTTTTTCGTTAGTAGGTAGGCTCAGTTGGTTGTTTACGACAGAAAAAAATATTTTTCTGTGGTCTAGTTACTTCAATTGGACCACTTTCTCCAACCAAACTTTGGTGGTACAGTTAACTGTACCAGCTAAACCACCAAATATCATGTCCATGAATATCGCATGGACCATTTGCACATTTTACCTACTTTGCCTGAAATAGGCATTGACGCACTCATTAGTTTGGTTCCTACCTACTTTAGGTAGGAACTTTACTAATGGGTGCGTCTTGGAAAAATATATAGATAGGAACTTACGTACTCTTTACCCACCGATATTTTTCTTCAATCTACAGATTATTTCTTCAATCTATTAATTTTCTACTTGACTGTCTACTGAATTCCGGGATAAAATTTATCTTTCCTCATAGTATTAACTAAAATCATGCCGACTTGCATTCGAATTCATCAAGAAGTTCCGTCGTTATGCGCGGTTAAGAAATTTTAACCGCGCATAACGTTCGTCTTTCATCCTCTCTCCCAGGGGAACCTTACTTAATTCCGGGATAAAATGTATCCCATGTCCTTTCTTGTATTATGAACTCAAATCGTACTAATTCAGTCCCAACTCATTCAGCAGTTTCGGCGTGATGCACGGTGAAAGAATTTTACTTTCATCCCTTCTCCCAGGGGAACCTTATTTCGGGATAAAATGTATCTTTCCTCGTAGTATGAACTCAAATTATGTCGAGTTCTATTCGAATTCATTCAGTAGTTCCGTCGTGATGCGCAGTTAAAGAATTTTACTTTCATCCCCTCTCCCAGGGGAACCAGACTGAATTCGGGGATCAAATGTATCTCATGTCCTTCCTTGTAGTATGAAATCAAATCATGCAAGGTTTCATTCCAATTCATTCAGCAGTTTCGGCGTCAAGCGCGGTGAAGAAATTTTACTTTCATCCCCTCTCCCAGGGGAACCTGACTGAATTCCGGGATAAAAAGTATCCTATGTCCTTGCTCGTAGTATGACCAAAAAACATTCAGAGTTTCATTTCAATACCTTCAGTAGTTTCGGCGTGATGCGCGTTTAACAAACAGACAGACAGACAGACAGACAGACAGACATGAATGAAAAAAATTACAGTTTTGGCTTTAGTATCGTTAATAGAGTGCCCTCCAAAAAAAATTTTCAAAATATCTTCAATGTACAGAATTGGACCTGTTACAGTTTTATTATAAGTATAGATTAGTGTGATGTGATGCAGCCAATATCGACTTTTTGATGACAACTACGCCATAATTGAATCTTTTCAGCACTCTGCCTCTCAAAATTGGAGAAAGTGTATGATCTCATCCTTTTGTATGAAACCTTTTGTCTTCCTTGAGAAAGCGTGAACGGCTTACTGACAGATTATGATGGTAACATTTGGATGAGACCAGTGGGTGGCTGGGTAAAGATGTTGCGGATTCGATTCCTACCGCGGAACGTGATGATGTTAAATACTAGCTGCATTCTTACTACCCGTTGTCCTATTACCAGTTTTCCCGTAGGAATGAAGCATTTTCCCGCGGTAAAAATTAGCCTATGTTCATCAGGAATACTGTGGGCTTCTAATGGTAAAAGAATTTTTCAAATCGGTCCAGTAGTTTCGGAGCCTATTCAATACAAACAAACAATCAAATTTTTCATCTTTATAATATTGGTATAGATTTACAGTCGGTTGTGCGTACGGTTACTGTAGTAACCATAGATATAAGCATAGATATAGCTAAAATTCTGTAGATATGGTACGTTCTCTCAGCGCTAACTCAACCACGACCGGTGGTGTTCTACAAGTAAACGCAAAGACACGCTATTTCTAATCTTTTGCAATATGACTATTGACGACCTCTGTGGCACAGCGGGCGATGGTCCGCCTGCGACGCAAGAGGTTGCGGGTTCGATTCCCGCCTCGGGGCAAATGTTTGTACGATCTGCAATATTTGTTCAGGGTGTTCTGGATATTTTTCTGTGTAAAATATAAAATATCTATGTATGTAGTTGTATTATATGTATATCAGTTATCTAGTACCCATAACACAAGCTCTGCTTAGCTTGGGGCTAAATAATGCTGTGTGAAATTGTCCAGCATTATTTATTTATTTATTTATTTATGCCTTCCTAACGAACAACAAAGATGAAAAGACGTACCTAGACGGAAGTGCGACCTAGACAACAATACGCACGCGAAACACGTACGCCGGCAGCGCAGGTCCGACTATGACTGAGGTGGGTGGACCTAATTGGACCTAATTTTAACGTTCCACTTTCGAGAACCTCAACCTCAACAGCCTATATTGGTCCTCTACTGGACGCAGGCCTCCCCCCTGATAAGCGCCTTACTGGCTTTTATCACGTGGGGGGTAATGCCCATATTCCCCACGCTGGGCATGCGGGTTGGGGTTTGCAGTTTGGTGGTAGAATTGTTCGGCAGGGGGCAAAAATAGTGTCCCGATAATTTGTTAAATGTTAATGAAATAATATCCCAAAAAAAATCGACTTCGACGTAACTTGAACCCGCAAAAATTACCCTGGGCATGAGGGCTTACGCGTTAAAATAACAGAAACCTTAGTGTTAATTTAGTTTAGTATTAATTTATCTTTATTAAGCTTATCTTTATTACAATTTAACATTACAGTACAAGTCGATCACTTAACGTCAACAATTTAAACAAAAGTAATGTATGTAGCATCCTTTAACAACAGCCGCGGTTGGAAATAGCTATGGTAGCTTTGTCGAATGCACATATGGGCCGTGGAGGCTGTCCTATTGCAAGGATGGCATAGGCCTGTTGTCACTGAATATTTGCTACTTGACTGTAAATATAATAAATAAATATATATTAATTTAGTATTAGTAGTATTGAGTTCAGTGTCAGCATCATCGAAGATTCATCCTATTGCATTGTCATGACTTGAAGACTTAAATCGTCCGTGTGGTGCCGGCTTAGAATTTCCACCACCCCAACTCTTCCCGCGGGTGTCGTAAGAGGCGACTAAGGGATATCCATCGGGGGCGGGCAGCAGCGCCCTCTGCAGCACAATTCTACCGAACTGCGATCCCCAACCCGCATGCCCAGCGTGGGGATTATAGGCGTTACCCCCCATGAGATAAAAGCCAATAAGGCGCTTATCAGGGGGAGGCCTGCGTCCAGCCGTGGACGCAGCGCAACAGGCTGTTGAGGAGGTGAGGTGAGGAAGACAAGGGACTTAAGACAGTAGCGAGTTTTAACTCTATGCTTGAAGGGTTGATAGAAAAATTATTGCAAGATTTGAAACAAAAACAGAAAAAAAAGAGTAGAGCAGTATTGAATTATGATGAGCCATATTTTGTAATGAAGCTCTGAAGCTACTAAGATTTACCAAAAAGTAGTTTTTGACAGAAATTCATTTTTTATTCTGCGTTACCCTTGATGATCATTGAAAAACTTAACAAAAGGTTTTACTAGGTCATTTTTGGTCAGCTAAAATAATGTCTACAGAATTAGTATCGACTAGCTGCATTCTTACTACCCGTTGTCCTATTACTCGTTTTCCCGTAGGGATGAAGCATTTTCCCGCGGTAAAAAGTACCCTATGTTCATCAGGAATAATGTGGGCTTCTAATGGTAAAATAATTTTTCAAATCGGTCCAGTAGTTTCGGAGCCTATTCAATACAAACAATCAAATCTTTCCTCTTTATAATATAATATAGTATAAAAAACAAAACAAAAACCAACCTGAGGCTTGTCAGTCCCAAGACCCAGCCTACTCACTAAAATAAATTAAATACAAGCACAACATTATACATTACGTATTTTACCACATAATCATCTTCAAAAACAATAATTCGAAAGCTACAACTAGGCCACAGACAAGTTTTGATAAAGGACTAAACCTACCTCCTTTCACTTCTCAGAACTTTCACTCGAAAAAAAAACACATTTATCACTGGCCACTAACAAATCAATTCTTATTTCAAAAACTGTTTTTGTTTTTTTTTGTAACGGGCGACCACAGACGATGGTGTTTGGAATCGAACTGAATCGGTTTCTCAAAACCTGTAGTGGTAAGGCTCGCTTCACACTTTTACGATTTCTTGATACTAGCCTTCATTTTTAACTGATTTCAAAACGCAGTTTTCTATAATTACTAATGTCTTTCATGGGAAATTTCACTTTGTATATGCAGATGGGATTAAATGTGAGTAAGAAACTAAGAACTCTTTGAAATAAAGATTGATTTAATAATTTCAGCAGCAGATACGTGGTGATGGGATAAAATATTGTCTCCGAATATATAATCTAATTTAATTCTGGAAAATTAGCCACCGTGATAAAAATTTCTGTGTGTTTGGTTAAGGAATCCCGCATTAAAAAAAAATACACGTGATATACTTACTCTACCCTTGTGAAATTTCGTTATTTTTTAGAACCCTGAATGGGTTCTAAAAAATACTTTCACAAGCATCAGGTGAACCCATTAGCTGTCGCTGTACCTGATTGAGTACACCTAATTGTGATTTTTTAACAAGAAAATAGTTAGTTCCAGCAGATCTGTTTTGTTTCATTATAAAACACAGCAACAATAGCCATTTGAAAATTAAAAAAAATTGAGGGTTGACATAATTTTTATCCACTTTTTGCTATCAGAAGTTTGACTACGAAACGGTGTGCAGGGGTGAGTGCTTTGTCAACAATTTATTTATTCGCATTGAAAGTAAATGGCATATTTAGTAATAAAATAGTTAAAATACATTTTTATAGTGACCCTGTGTAATAAATTAGATTGCTATTACTTGTTATGACTGAATTATTACGTTATGAATGATACTGTACCCAATCAGGTACAGTGGCCATATCCCTATGTAAAATTTCCATGTTTTATTCAGATTCCTAAAAGAGAGGAAATCGTTCTGGTTATGTAAAAAATACAAAGGACTTTAAGATGCCCTAGATGCTGTTATGCAGGATAGTGATTATGATGCCGAGTTTGATTTAGCCATCATACCTCCTGGTCTAACGTAGTCACGGACGAAGAAGAATCTGGTGATGAGTCTATTACTGCCAAACCTATGCCTCAAGATGTTCCTGGTAGTATTGAGGTATTTACGAATGACGAAAGTGACAATGCTAGCAATGATGTATGATGATAAACCGTTGGCTGCAAAGGGCATCCGCCTTCCACTGCAACAACAACTCTGGTGTTGCGTAAATGTTCTCAAACGTGTGTGCACCATGGCTCCAAATTTTGATTCCATTGAGCTGTTGGGAGTAGTAAAACGATGGTGCCCAACGAAATGAGAGTGGACTGATGTTGACATTCCGCATCTATCCAGACTTATGATAAAAGTATGCGAGGGGTCGATGAGCTTACAATTCTATAGAGCGATATCAACCGATATTGCTTTATAGAATTACAATTCATGCAAAGAAGGGGTGGTGGGTTCTTTCACTTACATGGTGGACATGGCTATTGCAAATGCTTGCCGTTTACACGTTCTAAGCAGAGAAGACAAAATGGACCAATTGATGTTTCGACGTAGCATCGCTAGATTCTATCTAAGTCAAGAGATCCAGAAGAAGGCAAGATCTTCTTCATCCCAGTGCAAGCTTTGCCTCAAGACAGGACACTATCCAAGATAGCTGGAGAAACCACTGCGATGTGTTATGATGTGCCATGCTAGAGTGTGCTGGTAGTGCAAAAAAAGTCTTAAAACGATTTGCATTGAAAAGCCGTGCTTTGAAAATTTTCCCCTATAAGTGGCCGTTGTACCCAAATGAGTACACCCCCCTCACCCCCTGAAAAGTTGACATATATTTTTTTTTATGAAAGAATTATTTTGTTTAACCCTTTTTTGATGTAGAATTAAAGTATTTGTGGTAAAATTACTTCTGGTTTTTATTTGGCCACTAATGGGTTTAATAAATGATTCTATCTATCTACGGCGCGGCGGCGGCGGCGCATCGCTGAGACTGGGCAGTGAACGCGTTAAAACAAGTGAAACTATACCCAATGTGAAGATAGCCTTACCCCGCTCGCTCCGGCGAAAGGCACTCGCGCGCTGTTTTTATTTTCTACAGATTAGCTAAGAGGAAGTAAGAGTATAATTCTGATAATGTTGCATATTTTTGATTAGATGAATTAAATAATCTTCGTTTTGCTACCTTTAGATTGTTTGCAACAGTCTGCAGTTTTCTCAACTATTTTATTTATAAAGAAAACTACTATCAAATTATAGGAATAAATTAGAACTAGTATTTACAATTGAAACAATTGAGGTAACTGCAGACTGCTGGAAACGATCTACAGGTAGCTCAACTAGTTCTAACTTCTTTCTATTCAATTGTAATTTTGTTTGTTTATAACTAAATACAGTTTATCACCCCTCAATTTGCAGTTTGGTTGGCAGTTTAGGTTTAAAAAGTGTAGTTTTTCAGAAATGACGACCTCTGTGGCGCAGCGGGCGAAGGTCCGCCTGCGACGCAGGAGGTTGCGGGTTCGATTCCCGCGATCTACAGATATTTGCTCCTAGTGTTCTGGATATTTTCTACGCATAAAAGTTTATATCTACTAATGTATCAGTTATCTAGTATCCATCACAAACTCTTAACTTGGGGCTAGATGATGCAGTGTGAATTCATCATCATCATCATAAGCCTATATTAGTCCACTGCTGGACATAGCCTTGCCGCATCCAGCATCTGCCTGCTGTCTGTGAAATGTCCATCATTACTTATTTGTTATTTTTCATCGAAAAATATTTGCACCACTTTAAAAATCAATACGGTAATGATTTCGGTGTTTGTTTTGAATAAAATTGTAAATCCAGGATATTTTGACCTAATGTAGGTAAGAGATAAAATAATACCTATTAACAATTAGAGTAATTTAAGACTACTTTAAATCTACTTGGATAATATGTATTCGTTTTGTAGACAGTTGCCGACATCTCGTGTTTTCGTCTATTTTGACTTTGACGTGTTGTCTTTGAATTAATCAGCGCAGTCTTGTCTGTGGTTCGTCGAAGTCTGAATGAGCAGAAGCGGTTTTAGAGGGAAAAACACGAGAGGTCGGGCATTCGGTCTCCAGACTTGGTAGCGAAAATACCTCTTTAAATACTGATTGGTATTAAATAATAATTTAGTAAAAATATAAAAGTTTGTAGAGCTTTCTTTGATTTCATAAAACTACAATGTTTCAATATCCCGGTTACCTATAGTAAGACGAGAGGATAGCGGTACTCACGTAAATGGTGACTAACGGACAGACGGCACAATTACTGACTGATCACACGAAGATCGACTTACGAACTTGATATTATATTATATGACTAGCTGCTGACCGCAGCTTTGCTCACGTGGTCTATCATCGTTCTAAACGGCTTCTTTGCCTCTTTAAGGCTGGCTAGGCCAGCAGAGGCCGCATTTTTGTGATTTTTAAAATCATCTGACACTTAGAAAATAACAATGAAAATAGTGTTTAAAATTCTGGAAAAAACATATGTAGGTATTACTTAAGTTTAGTCAAAGTTGCATTCAGTTACAAGATCTAATGAACTTTACTTGATAGAAAAAAACCCAAAGTTACCCTTTTTTCTAACGTTTTTTCAATACTATGACTAGCGAACTACTGATATCACACTTTTTTTTGTACTCAACTAAGGACACTTAATATTTCTAAAAAAATTCGCAGAGTTTGACTTGATAAAATGATTTTCTTAATCACTATGTTTAAATAACTACAAAAAACACGAGCGCGGCGGCTTGGCAGGCGCGCGTTTTCCCTTACGCCTACTGCTGCAGGACTACCTGGCCTTAAGGCACCGGCATGGTATGCGATATAGTAGTGGCGTGTGATATATTAAGTAATTTAGTGGTATTCTTACTTGATTATATTTATTTATTATATATTTATTTACTTGATTTACTTGATTATAATTTATATTAAGGCGCTGCCTCCCTACACACTAGCGCCGCCACCTATTTTATCTAATTATTACGTTTAAGATAGGAATTTCCAAAAATTACGTTAGCCAGTTTGTGATACCTATCATAAGCTTTTTTTAATGCCTCTGTAATAGTTTTATTTTGTATAGTTTAGACAGAGAATCGCAAATAGAGTTTGGTGGCCACCAAGGGCAACCTCTTAAATGGTTTAGTATTATTTATTGTTCCCAAGCTTTATTCCATCAGAAAAACTATTACTTAAGTGTCTGTGTTATGTTAAGTAGTCATAATGTCATAGTAGTAATCATAGTGATATTTTTGTATTACTATGTGCTGCAGTGTCGAATAAATCTTTTATCTATCTATCTAACTTCGTTTCTCTGCCTAAACTATACAAAATAAAACTATTACAGAGTAACCGTACTAAAGGGCACATCAGTGAAAGGTGAACCTTGAATGTTCCTCTAGCAATTAATTGAATTATTTCGTTTCTTTGCTGGAGAAAAACATTCTGTTTAATTTTCATATTTTACAAAGCAGATATGACAACCTACAACATCATAAATTCTATCACAATTTTGTCAAAAATAGCCAACATTGCATAGACGAAGGTTTTTTGTAACTATAGTGCGTAAGTTGCGTAACCCAATTTCTAAGGGTAATTTCTAAGAAAAAATTAATATCGCAAAAAAAATTTGACTTCGACGGGACTAGTTAAGAATTAAGCAACGCGACACTTCTCGTCGAACGAACTAAATGTAACATAACTTTAGTCTTTGAACAGGATTGGATAAACTTCAATGTTTCCCCTGCAGGTGGAGCTAACGGCTCTAGAGACCGTAGAAAGTCGCAGAGATTTCAGTAATTCAATAATTCAGATTTTCGACTTGACCTCGTGGTGTAGTTGGTTAGCACATTCCGGTACTCACGGAAGGATGCGGGTTCAAGTCCCGTCGAAGTCGAAAATTTTTGCAATATTATTAAATTTCTTATTGGGACTTTTTATGTATGTTTTGGTTTCTCGTTGAACGTGATGTGTAAATTATCAAAACCTTTAAATTCGTAATCGGGGGCGAAGTCCTAAAAAACTAGTCTATTGTTTGAGAAAGGCTACATTCTAAATGTATACCAAATTTCATTTATGATCTATTCAGTAATTTTGGAGATCCTAGGTAACTAAAATTTCACATTTCAGAAACTTTCGCATTTATAATATTACTACTAGCAGTGCCTCGCGGTTTCACCCGCGTAATTCTCGTTTCCGTGGGAATTCCGGGATAAAATAAAGCCAATGTGCTATTCAAGACTATATTCTATCTCTGTGCCAAATTTCATCCAGATCCGTTCAGTAGTTTTTGCGTAGCAGTGCCTCGCGATTTCACCCACGTAGTTCCCGTTCCCGTAGGAATTCCGGGATAAATATAGCTTATGTGCTATTCCAGACTATAATCTATCTCTGTGAAAAATTTCAGCCAGATCCGTTCAGTAGTTTTTGCGTAGCAGTGCCTCACGGTTTCACCCGCGTAGTTCCCGTTCCCGTGGGAATTCCGGGATTAAATATAGCCTATGTGCTATCCCAGACTATAATCTATCTCTGTGCCGAATTTCAGCCAGATCCGTTCAGTAGATTTTGCGTAGCAGCGCCTCACGGTGTCACCCGCGTAGTTACCGTTCCCGTGGGAATTCCGGGATAAAATATAGCCAATGTGTTATTCCATACAATCTATCTCTGTGCCAAATTTCATACAGATCCGTTCAATAGTTTTTACGTGAAAGATTAACAAACATCCATCCATCCATCCATCCATCCATCCATACTTACAAACTTTCGCGTTTATAATATTAGTAGGATTAGGATAAGGATAATAGGATGTATTGTGTTTAATTAAAAACGGAGGAAGGTCTCAAGTTGACGCTTATATTTTTTATGTATATATATAACTTTTTACAGAGTAGTCCGATTTCGATAATTCTTTTTTTATTGGAAATGTGTTAGGGAAAAGAAGTGACTGTCTGGATGGCACTCACCTACTATCTCACGTCGGTGGTGGCTGGAGCCGTCCAAACTAGATGGATCCACTGCTGGTTTCCCTGGAACACTTGTCTTCCACTGGGGCTGGTTTGGCTTGATTCTCCGGGGTTGTGTGTGGGGTATGAAAAGGGGGGGGGGGTCGCGAATCCATCGATGTATCCGATACCGCGGACGCGTCAGGGGCGGTTGGCGCTGTTGGATGCGCCCGCGCAGCACTGGGTGTACTCGAGGACTTATTGGAATTTAATTTTTCATTCATAGCCTCTTTGTATCATTCTTTAGTTTTAAGTGGTTTTAACTTTATTGTGGTTAATGAAAAAAGAAATCATCTTAATTTTTTTTTCTTGCGTGGTCGTTGACTTTGGCCAGACTTTTGGCGTTAGCTCCGCATTGCACCAAGGTTACAATCACCACATGTAATTTCCTAATTATTTTTAGTTTTTTGTGTTTGTTGTACTTATGGTACTGTGTTTGTTGTACTGTTCGTTGTACTTACTTTGTTGTATTCCAAGAGAGATCGCGCTTTTGTGATTTTTAATATTATCTGAGACGTAGAAAATAGTGTTTAAAATTCTGAAATAAAGGTAAATATTACTTAAGGATCTAGTCTAGTAGAATACATATATAGTGCATAAGTGTGTGCGCAAACACAGGTACTCTCTATTCGCTCACTCTCATAATCCGATGGGACGGCAGACCGATACGATCGGGGAGATGTCAAGCGCAGCACCAACGGCTTAACGTGCTTTCCGAGGCACGGGGGTATAACACCCAGCGATACCAGATCTACTGATTTAGCAGTAGATCTACCTGCTTTTTGAACAGACTACTGATCTACTGATATATTTCTAAAATTTCGTGAAATCTACCTGATTTTCCCGAGCGCCAATAGCAACGATTCGACTCAATACTTACAAATACGAAAGAAATTGCAGAATTGGTTTTGTTCGTTCGTTCCTTCCCCTTTTTTAAACGTCTCTGTCCCTATCGTTTTCGATTTGATTGGTCGGTCGGTCCGTTCGTCCGTTCGATAAACTATTGTGGCAAAAGTGTTGCCAGTTCTACTGATTTAGCAGTAGATCTCGTAGATTGATTATTATACTTTCTACGAATAAATTGATTTCTGAACAGTCTGCTGATTTATTTTGTAAATATCGAGAAATCCCAGTTTTCCCTCAGAGAGACCATTAAGGACTTAAATATAACAATTAACCAAATAAAATTCAATTTCACTTGGTGTTCATTCGTGTGAACATAATGTCTATTTTTGTTTTTTTTGTAGATAGGAACAACGGAACACCATTGTAGGTACAATACCTAGGTACCTCAATCAACCTGATCAGTGCCCTTGAAAATGAACAAATTTCGGCGAAGTCCAAGCTGATTAGTTGCTTTGATCAATGCTTTCATATCAATGCAAGAAGTTTCTTACATACCTACTTAAACCACCTAATTTTGCAAAATCGAAAGCCATCAATATTTTACTTTACAACTTGGGTACTTTAATAAATCCTTTTACTTTAGTAAACCATCATTGAAAAGTGAAATACACACGCTGTATAAAAAACTGAATCAAAATCGGCTCATACGATAGGGAACTATAATGGTATATACAAAAACCGTATAGATTGACACTTACCACGCGTTTTTCGTGTCATAAGCTATAAATTAGTATTTTTATTAAAACCTACTGATTTTTTTCTTTAAGCTACTGCTTTTTCACTTGAATTTCTACTGATTTTGTCAAATTCGATCTGGCAACACTGATAACACCGCCAACTTCCTGTCTCCGGGCTGCTACTGTGAATTTTTCTTGCTAGGAAAACACCAATTGGCCCGACCCGGGATTTGAACCCAGGACCTCATAATCACCATATGAACAAGCTGAATGATCAGACTGCCTCTTTGGTCTAGCGGCCAGCTAGACCAAAAAGGCAGTCTGATATTAATAGTACAGAGAATGGAAAAGCTGCCTTCGCTTTGGTTCCCTTATTTTCATTTTGTTACATTTAAATTGTAGCACATGTAACCTACTCATCATCATCATCAGCCTATATTAGCCCACTGCTGGACATAGGCCTCGCTTAATGAGCGCCATAGATAGCCATACAATTTATTACTTGTCGATTTGAGATCCTCAGTCTGCTAATATGACTGCCACGAGCATTCATTGCATCACTAAGCCGAACGAAGTCCACAACTGGACATAGGCCTTTAATAAAGATTTCCACAACAAACGCCTACACCTGACAATCTGGACAATCCACACAGCACCATCTAGCCCCAAGCTAAGCAGAGCTTGTATTATGGGTACTAGATAACTGATAGAAGTGGGTGGGTACATAATAGGTACATTATATTGTAGTTAGCTCAATTGTTAATACTAGTTCTAATTTATTTCTATTATTTTATGAATAAAGGCTTATACTACATAGATAGTTATTTTTTATTATGATTATTATCATGTGAGTGGAGCCGCGGGCAAAGCTTGTCCTAAATATCGAGTACCGGTAAAAAGAATATCAATTGACTTTTACGATATGACGTATAAATAACTCAGAAGGAGGTTAATTGATTCATATTTCGATGCAGCGCCGGCGCCGAAGTGAAATTTGAGTGAAACGGTGGTATTTTGACACGTTCTCTTTAGGCTAATTGATTGTGCGATTAATTGAAAAGGTATTTGTACATTTAATAATAGAAAACTGCCCGCAGGTTTAACTAAAATATTTCCAGGGCCGGCTTAGAATTTGCACCACCCCAACTCTTCCCGCGCGGGTGTCGTAAGAGACGACTAAGGGATATCCACCGGGGGGGCGGGCAGCAGCGCCCGAACAATTCTACCACAGAACTGCGATCCCCAACCCGCATGCCCAGCGTGGGGATTATGGACATTACACCCCACGAGATAAGAACCAATAAGGCGCTTATCAGGGGGACGCCTGCCTCCAGCAGTGACCAATATAGGCAATTTTTTTTGTTATCAGACTAACACTAATTTCATGCGAACGTTTGGATGATGTATGTTTGTTACTACGCGAAAACTACTGAAAGGATCGCGCTGAAATTTTGCATATATGTAGATCTAGACTTGAAATAACACATATCCCTCCTACTTGTCCCATACATCAGTTCCCATTGGATAGAAATAACCTTTAAACGTTTCCATAGAAACCACGCGTGTGGAGCCGCGGACAGAAACTAGTGTTTAATTTTTTTTAGGCAGATGATGGTGAATATTATCATGATCCGATAATTTATAATAATCTTGCTAGAATATTCTAGATGTACCTACTCTACCAAATATCACTTGTACCTGATGGTTACGTATGCCCGTATGTAAACTACTGCATACAAAAGATTTCAACGCGCTCCTGGCACTTGAAGAGTATTGTTTTATTTTTCAACTGGTAACACCCATTATTTTTCAACAGGGTATCTATCGTTATTATTATGTTTACATTTAATAAAAAATAATTTTTGGATTTGTTTTACATTTAACAAATATCTCGAGTATAAATGAAGTCAAACATTTTATAAAAAATATTTATACGAGAATTCTTTTTAGGGTTAAGCTTGTCTTTGCCATTAATATTCCTGCAATTTTTTTTTTGTACCTATTATGATAACTATAAAAAATTATGAATTATGAAGAAAATTATAGCTTATGGCCTTATGCTTACCTACCTACTTACATAAACTGTAAAAAACTAGACATAAGATAGCAGTAGGATAAAATTCGATTAACGCCATCTGTATTTTTACCTTAACACTATGTAATGAAGGTGTAGTGAAAGGAGGTTCTACCGATTCTACCATGGCGTTAAATAAAAAGAGGTTTTATTGACTTCTCGGCAACTTTTATTCTTTCTAACAGATGGCAGGTATACAAAAATCAATAATGTACAACAGGGATGATTCGAAAAAAGGTTGGGTGGGTGGGTTAAGTACAGTCATACTCATAAATCTTGAACTCTTTGGTTAGGTATTTATCTAATGTTCACATACCAAATGTCTGTCAACAATTGTTTTTACGATGTTCTCATTTGTATTTGCAATTTTTAAATACACTACTAGTTGAAGTGAAGTAAGAATTACTTGGGTTGGTATCATTTTTAATTTTCTAAAAAATAACATGAATTATATTTTTTTGTAAACACACAAAAAATGCTTACAGCTAACTCAAAAAATGACGAATTAGTCTATAAAAATTATTAAAACATATTCCAGAAAATTTATGCTACTTTGTAAAATAAGTAACTAAATGTTGTTTCTAATAATAAATGTCAATATCCTACAGCTACAGCCAATCGAATCACACGATCTAAGGTCCAAGCACTTCCTCATGCACGTAACATTTCTAATGATTCCATACGATCTATCTAAGCGTAGAAAGTTACCTAAGACCTGAGTATACTTTGTATCAATAAATCAAATGTTATGTAGGTACGTATGTACGTACAGAGTTGGTAAAAATGTATAAAGTAGCAAACAATTGCCCCATCCCATTTTTTTCGCGGTCATCATACCTTTTACAATAATTTAGTGTTTATAAATTAATTAATTTAATGGAAAGACCGGCGGGACGGCCACAAATGAGATGGAAGGACGACATAAAAAAGATAGCGGTAAGCAACTGGACATTAACTGACCAAAGTAGATGAAGTGGAAGAGTTTGAAAGAGGCCTAGGCCAGTCTTCTGGTTGACTAAAGGTAGAATATAAGAGGAGAATAATAATAATAAATGACAAGCCTATAAGAATCAATAAATAAAATTGACTTATTTAACAACGTCATATTAAGTAAACGTACTTTCTTAAAACTCAACACGAAGTTTGGTAATTCAACTGACAGCACTAAAATGTTTTTTAGTGAATTTATGTCAGTGTGTGCTTAATTTTATTTATCAACATGCGTATGCATGTAATACTTTGTAATCATTCTTAAATGAAGTTAATGGTAACGCAGTTCTAATTAATAATGGTAGGATATTTTATTTATATAAGAAAAACCAGCAAGACAGGCAAAAAATAAAAAAATTAATATTTAATTTATTATTGTTTATTATTATATGATTTTAACAAAGAAAATTACAATCAAATAATAAAAAAAAATTAGAATCATATTTTATTTGAATTCAGCAGAATGTTCATAAGATATTCATTAATCGCGCCGTTGATTATAAAAGTTAACAAAATAGTTCCGACGCTCTGCAGTTAAAAATGAATGTAGAGCAGTGCTGCTGTAGAGTGAATAATACGAACACGTAAAAGTGATACTAATTTCGGAATAAACCAGTCACAATTCCTATAAGATGCAAATAGGAAGAGTTGCAATCATCGCTGACCCCAAAAGGCTTACACTATCACTAATCAACAAGACTATTACATAAAAACGACGCGTCATGCATTTTACATAACGCACTAGTGGGGGCGACTGTACCTCCAGTCCGCACCTCGCTCCCGAACGAACCACACGTTCCAAGTTCAAAAACAATGAAAAAAGTCCGCTAAAAACAAACAAAAAAGTTCCGTCATAAAATTATGTGTGTTTGAATTCCGAACGCGAAAAAAAGTTTAAAAACGCGCGAATAAATAAAATGAAAGTGAAAACTACGGATCAGTGACCGCAACAACATGCTAACACATAGATGGAAAGTAATTCTGCTTGTAATAGCGTCCGTAGCGACGGGCGAGCCGAGTCGTGCGCTCACACTATACCAAAAACCGTACAATAATGTTATGTTTATACCCAAAAACTACTATAGACGACGATCTAGAGTCCTATTCCTAGACGAGAACGAGAACCACCAACCGTACGGGAAAGGAGAGATCGATCTAACGAATTCGAAAATCAAATTCGATGAAACCACAGACTACGAATTCACCTCCCCGGAAGAGACAGATTTGAAAATCGATACCATCCCAAGCGGAAACGAAAGATTCTACGAACCCCTCCCGCGATTTCGACCTTTTCAGAACCAACCTCATTACTATCAAGGGAGGTTTGGGCGTCCATACGCGCCTAGTTTTGGCTTCGAGCCCTTTCAGCATCCAGCTTTACGGACAGGTTATTATCAAGGATGGAAAGCTAGGAGTCCTAGAGTCGTGTTTCCGTACGCGACGGACAGTTTGAACGTGAACTCAGTGCAAACGAATTCTCACGCGGGACCGCAGCCTGTTTTTAACGATAATGTTGTGTTCAGAGATCAGTTCAGTTCAAATGACGTGGTCGAGGATCAGGGACTGCAGGATATTGGAGCTGGAGACAGTATAGCTGATCGAGGTGAGTTGCTTTTGTTTTTCGGGTGAAGACAGGAACTTTCAAAAGGCCTTAAAGACTTAAACAAATCCAGTTGCGTTGATAACGTTTTGTGCAGTTATGTTTCGTTGCGAAAGGAATCAGCTGTGAAAGATTTAAGGTGTCATTTGACAGTTCTTGTTTTGAATTATAGTAGTTTGACGTAGATGGCGTAGTTAGAGGGTACATATTTTGTGACTAATTTGGTGTTGGCAAATGCTATGATAATTTTTGGGAAAATTAGTCCAAGTTTTACCAAAAAAATCTGTTTCTTTTTTTAAAAATCTTCAGGTAGAGTTTTTTCAAAGTAAAATCGATTAAGAAGCCTTAAGTTGTTATTCAAATCAAATAAAATTCATTATGTTTGTAGATATCGGTATATTTTTAACAAGAAATGAAGTACGCATAAGTATATGTGGGTCCGTATGTTGGCCGAGTCATGACTGCCAAATAAGTCATCACACGTTTGCGATGACTCGGTCATCATGTGGACATACCATTATATAAAGTTATTTACACGCCGGGAAACGATGCGTGCATCTAAAACCATACTCACTCTGATCCTTCGTTACCTATGGAATTGAATAACGAAATTCGTCCAACGCAAACAAGGTTCAAAGTGGACATTCCTTATAAATTCGTCAAACTACATAAGATAAAGATAATATATACAGACTACTTATGATAAACAATATCCCAAAAAAAAATCGATTTGGGAATTCATAAGAATTTATTTAATTTCTTAGGAATTCCCCTAAATGTGAGGGGATGTGCGCTAAAATAACATAAACCCTTACTTATGATCATAAATGGGGCTTTAAGCAAAATGACTTAGTACCTATTTATCTTATACACCATCCGCCAATACTAGTCCACTGCTGGACATAGACCTCCCTCAATGAGTTGTCTCCAGCATTCCGTATCAAGCATCATTTAAAAATAAGGGATTCGAAGTTAGTTTTCAGTTTTCTGTGCGCTGTGTGTTGCCGGCTTAGAATTTGCTGAATACCAACTCTTCCCGCGGGTGTCGTAAGAGGCGACTAAGGGATATCCACCGGGGGCGGGCAGCAGCGCCCCCTGCAGAACAATTCTACCACCAAACTGCGATCCCCAACCCGCATGCCCAGCGTCGGGATTATGGGCAATACCCCCATGAGAAAAAGGCCAATAAGGCGCTTGTCAGGGGGAGGCCTGCGTCCAGTAGTGGACCAATACAGGCTGTTGACGTTGAGGTTTCGGTTTATTGAAAAAAATCAATTTATTATGTTGTCACTTTTCACCTACGACATACCTACCATTGCTAAATGTACTTAAACAAAATCATCATTACAAAATCTTTGGGTTTTCCGTCTTTCGTTATCTTGCATTGCGTTGCCTTGCTTTGCATACAACTTCGTGAGTCAGCTCATAGAAGATCCGGCCTTTATGAAAATATTACGATAAATTTATGTAGAAATAGTTAACTAACTTCAAAAACTTACTACTAACTTACTTAAAAAAAAATTGTTAAACAAAATAAATGCGCGATCGGAGATTTGACTAACACCCGTTTACGTAACGTATTTTTTTTTTTTTAATAACGGTTACGTACTTACATAACTTAATATAACAAGTACATACCTAGTAGGTACTCTCAACATAAGTGTAGTTCAGAAAGAGGACGAATTAACAGATAAATAAAATAAATAAATAATGCTGGACGATTCACCCTGCCATAGAGTAAAATCTCGCTGCTGTCTAGACAGCATTATCTAGCCCCAAGCTAAGCAGAGCTTGTGTTATGGATACTAGATAACTGATATACTTAATACAATACACTACATAGATGATAGATATTTTTATTCATAGTGAACATCGAGAACACCCTGAACAAATATCTGCCGATCATACAAACATTTGTCCCGAGGCGGGAATCGGACCCGCAATCTCCTGCGTCGCAGGCGGACCTACGCCCGCGGTGCCACAGAGGTCGTCAAACAGAACCTGATATGTTAGTCTTTGACTGACCGACTGGTATTGATATGGATCACTTGAGCTACTTTTAGATCGTCTGCAAGAGTCTGCAGTTAGCTCAATAGTTTCTATTCTTTGATTGTCATTTTCTTTGTTTATAAATGATGCCTTTTACTAAATACTAGACTCTATGCAGTAAGAGCTATGCTTGGAGTTTCTCTGAAGGATAGGATTCGTATCGAATACATCCGACAGAACCAAAGTTATCGACATAGCTCAAACAATTAGCAAGCTGAAGTGGCAGCGGGCCGGCAATGTTTTGCGAAGAACCGACAACCGCCGGGGTAAACGTGTTGTTGAGAGACTGCGACTCGGCAAACGTAGTGTTTGTCACCCTCCAGCCAGGTGGGATGATGGCCTGCGAAAAACTGCAGGCAGATGCTGGATGCGGCAAGCTGAAGACAGGGCGCTATGGCGCTCATTAGGGGAGGCCTATGTCCAGCTGTGGACTAACATAGGTTGATGATGATGATTACTAATCAAATTAGTAACGAATATGGTTAGTAATGGCAACTGCTCGAGTCAGGCATAAGTTGACAGAACCCAAGAAAAAAAGAAATGAGATAGATTTGCTATGTTCTGATGGGTGATGCTAATAAAATTACTGTTCTATTTGTTTGAAGGCACCTACATATTTTATTATGGATATACACAGAAGGAAGCTTCTGCTCCCTTCTGGTAACCTACCACCAAGCTAACTCCCGTGGCTGTTGTAAGAGCTGACCAAGGGTGGTCAGCTCTTACAACAGCCACGGGAGTTGGAGAAGTCGATTCATAGGTACAATATCAAAATCAAAAACTCTTCATTCCCATAATATATACATTAAATGTACACTTAGAAAAGGTCAAATTAGAAAACTAAACACTGACTCGGAAATAAAGTGACATTTTTTATTTCTGTCGCGTCGGTATGTAGACTAAAGTAAAGAAGCGACGAAGAAGCCTGGTAGTTGATAATTTTCGAGCTGGAGCAAAACTCGTCCCAAGCTTTTTGATCCTCTAGATAATCTGATATTTTGTGGTAAGCCTTTTTACAAAGGATTTGTTTGACAATTTGTTTGAATTTATTTATTGATAATTTTGCTGTAGAAGCGTATACATTGCCCTTTAAAAGATACATTTATCTTGTGTAACCTAGTTGTGGGCGCAGCGAGGTTATTCTTATGTCTAGTATTTATATTTATGTTTGTCGCTATGTTTAGGGAGTACGCTGTGACCACAGAAATTCTTGGTCAGCTCGTAGAAGTTTAATTCTGATTATCAACGCAGTTTTATGAATCATTTACATATCGTTAAATATGTTTTCGCTTGTGCAAAAATTTCTACAATTAGCATAAGAATGCATGAGAATATCCATTCTAAAATAATCTTTTTAATCTGATTTTTTTTTTTTAAGAATAGGTTATGTAAGATTTCTAGGCTTTTTTAAGCTGCATTAATCTAAATTTTCTTAAAAACTCTATTGCAGAGTTACTTTAAAACTCTGGTGTAGAGTTACCTCAAAACTCTGGTGCAGAGCTCCCTTAAAACTCTGCAGCAGAGATGAATAACGTCAAACGGCTGCAACGATTATGAAACTAAACTAATTTCCACCTAAAATAAATAAGTCACGAACTTAATACCAACTTAAAACCTCTATACATATGTCTCTACTACCTTTATCCATTGACCGACGATTTAATTCATATTCATTCATTCATTTACTTGACATTTTTACTACAATCTGCGCGTTGTCTAAGTAGGTGAAACCCTCTCAAAGTAAATTTCCGAATTAGTTTCAGTTTGAAAATCTATACCGTCCTGAGGAGTGAGTCTATTTGACGTGTATGAGACGTGTATGAGACGTCTTCTTTTTCCATATAATTTGGTACAGCGCCTCTATCGTTCGGGCAGAGAATTACGCAAATCCCATACAATATTTTGGCATTTTTTTTTAAACTATAAAGCGTCTTCAAATCCCCCAATTCGCGAAATTTAGTTAAAATTCAAGTCTAATTTAGTTTGATGATATGTGGATGAAAAGACAATATAAGTATTATGTTGTATTTAAGCTTGACGGGATAAATAGTCATCCGTCAGGAATACCATTTTTATGGACCACCTCTTGATCATTGTGGTAATCGGATAATCAATAGTGGAGATATCAACTAACATAAAGAGGGTGGAATTTTGTAATGCCACCTGCAGGGAAAGTACAATACTGTAGATAGAAAATTGTACTCAAAGAAAACTTTCCTTTATTTTTGAAAAGAAAGAAAACTGCATTCAAAGATTTTCTTAAATTCGCTTGCCACACCCGGGAATACAACCGACTAAAATCTGTAAAAATTACACCCTGTACTTTTATTGCATCAATCGTAAAACAAACACGATACATTAAATGAAAGGAAAACCTACAGTATTAAGAGTACTTTTCCTCCAGGTGGCATTACATAATTCCACCCTGTATACTTAAAAATTCATAAAAAAATATATAAACATACAGCCGAATTCAGAACCTACTCCTTTTTTGAAGTCGGTAAAAAAGGTGACGTCACGATCACGTTTCGTTGCTAACATCAAATAGACTCACCCCTGTCATTTTGGATTTATAAACCTTGCTTATTATGTAGGCGCAAAATATCTAATAAAAATCATAAAAAATAGAATTTCTTTGACCTCACGCTCTCAGCCACATAATCTAACAATAAGCAAACTTTATGAATGTAAATTTGTTTTTAATGGTACTATTTCGACACGATGGTCGAAAGTTGCGGACGCAGTCCTTTCTCGTATAATAGTCGTAATTTTACTAAAATAGCTACGTGTATGTAGAATTATGTGTTATATGACTTGTATACTTAGGTATTTATTTAGTATCTACGTAAAGTCTTGTTTTTTTTTAATTTCTTCTGAACTTGCTAAGGCTTGGCGTCGGCTTGAATGTATAATGGCTCCATGGAACGATTGCCTTGGCTTATAGGTTGACCCTCCGTACCCTAATTATATACAGGGTTATTGGTTATTCACTGACACTACAAAATTTATTACTAAATACCGATCTGCCACTCCTCTTTAAATCCACATCATCATCATTGGCTTATTTTACATCTTGATCGATGATTTAAGTGGCATTAGCCTGGCTGGGAGACAGCCGAACACACACACATACTGATAATTCAGGGCAGAGCCGTTTTTAGGTTTAGTTTCAAAGAAAACCCCTATAATGAACGATTTTCGAATGGAGGGGTACATACTAATATCATTCCGTTCCCACCAATTTTAAGTATTGGGATCTGGCGTCTTCACGGACGTGTTCATGACACCTCATGAACACGTCCGTGAAGACGCCAGATTTAGACTGGAGGTTCTGCCCACCGGCAGAACCTCCAGTTAACATAGTGTCAGTGAATTTCCAATAACCCTGTATAATTATAACTTTTATTGTGCGCGTCGATGATAAAAAAAAAACAAATGGTGACCGATGTTAGGGCCAATACCTTCAAACTTCAAGTCGCTTGCCAGTCAATGGTGAATTTGGATAGTCCAAATTTTGGACGCTTGCCTGGGTAGAGCTTCTATAAGGATCAGCAATATCAACTCAATAAGCATAAGGCAGTAAGCTGCAGTCAGGGCGCTATGGCGCTCATAAGGGGAGGCAGTCCACCCATGGACTAATATACAATACACAGACACAGTCGGCAGTATATAAATATATAAATATATTTAAATATTAAGTGTCCTTAGTTGATTACAATAAAAAAGTGTGATATCAGTAGTTCGCTAGTCATAGTATTGAAAAAACGTTAGAAAAAGGGGTAACTTTGGGATTATTTTCTATAGAGTGAAGTTCGTTAGATCTTGTAACTGAATGCGACTTTGACTAGACTAGATTCTTAGGTAATATATATTATATAATTTTTTACAGAATTTTAAACACTATTTTCTAAGTATCAGATGGTTTTAAAAATCACAAAAATGCGGCCTCTGCTGGCCTACCCAGCCTTAACCTTTTCATCATTATGTCGGGGTACGTCACACTACAAGTATTCAAGTTACACATAATTAAAGGGTCCTTTGATTATGTGTTCACTTCAATCTTTATATGGTAAAGTAAAGAAGCGAACAAGAAACCTTTATCTTGTTAGGGCGCTAGTTCTCCAGCTGGAGCAAAACTGTCCCAAGCTTTTTTATCCTCTAGATAATCTTATATTTTTAACCCCCGACGCAAAAAGAGAGGGGTGTTATAAGCTTAACGTGTCTGTCTGTGTATCTGTCTGTGGTATCGTTGCTCCCAAACGAACTTTTCGTTTGTGAACGGCGATTTTCGTTTAGTTTTTTTTGTGACATAGATAATTTTATCGCGAGTGTTCTTAGTCATGTTTCAGGAAAATATGTCAAGTGGTTTTTAAAATTTTCAATTTTGTTGTAAACCTTTTTACAAAGGACATGTTTGAAAATTTGTTTGAATTTATTTATTGATAGTTTTTGCAACTCACTTGGAGTTTTGTTGTAAATTGTACATATATACAGCGATAAGACAGCTTACTGTCTGTCTGTCTTGCTCTGAATTGTTCAACACAAAATGTCATATCCAGTGTTGGGTAACAGAACAATGGAACTTTTACCAATTGTATTATAATAGCCGCGTGTGAAGGTCTTTTATCTCGGTTTTTAGGGTTCCGTAAATCTAGTTTAATGTAAAGACGTTGACAGACAAGTTAGAGTAGTTTGTGCCATTGAGGTTCTTCCTTCTTTAGTAAGGTAGACGAACTATGTGGATCAGCAAGCGAATATCCGTCTGCGACGCAGGAGGTTACGGGTTCGATTCCCGCCTCGGGATAAAAGTTTGTACGATCTGCAAATATTTGTTCCGTGTGTTCTCAGAATTTTCTGAAACAAAGTTAAAATTACCTACCTAATAAATAAATAAATAATGCTGGACAATTCACACAGCATTATCTAACCCCAAGCAAAGCAGAGCTTGTGTTATGGGTACTAGATAACTGATATACTTAATACAATACACTACATAGATATATATTTTTTACTGTACATAGAAAACACCCAGACCAACGGAACAATTTTCTGCAGATCGTACACAAATTTATCCGAGGCGGGAATCGAACCATCAACCTCCTGCGTCGCAGGCGGACCTTCGCCCGCTGCGCCACGGAGGTCGTCATCGTCTATGTAATGTATTGTATTAAGTACTGTAAAAACCCACTCCTTTTTTTTTTTTTTTGTCTGCCTATAATTTCTAATTACCTTACCTATAAAAATTAACCTTCCTATTTATTTACTATACTTCTGTTTGAATGTAGAATTAATGATTAATGTGGCCAATGATCGTCTAGATAGTGGTAGGACTCCTACGTTGTGTTGTGGTAGTACCTAGGTTCTTTTAGGTGCTAAAGACAAACGAACTAATGCTAAAGTTAACTTAATCCCTTCCATTCCTTGTATTAATTTAATAATAAATATAAAGTTCAATGCTTCGAAGTATTTATGTACTAAAATAATATTATAAGCATGAAACAACTATAAGAAGCTCAGATAGGTAGTTTTGTAGTATTAATATAATCATTCTTCATTCTATTGTACTGATTTTATTACGGCATAGGCACAGGCCCCTCCACCGCCTCTGTGCAGTAGCTTTCGACACCTTACTGGATAGCTCCCTCCGTAGAAGATGTATGCTGGCTAACATACCATCTACTTTATAATAATCATAATTGGACTTATCACAAAACAGTCATACTTAAGTATGTCTGGTATGTCGGGGAAATAAGAGGGCATAATCTTTTATCAACCCTATTGTTTGTCAGTACGTAAGTTAATACCTCTATAGCCAGCCTCAATTGTCTGTCATATAATTAATGAGATTAGTTTTGATATCTATTTTAATTATAACAATAAATATATAAATAACATAATCACATTCAGAGGGAAAGCTACTTTGTGATATTTAATTCAACCCATTCAGTCCATCAACTTTCTTACTAAAAAATTGTCAGTATCAACTTTCTTACTTAAAATAGTCCGTGGTCCACTAAATCTCTACAGTATCTAATCCTATTAACTAGTGAAGTACAGACTGATCCAATTTTTATGCGGAGTCAGACTCTACCAAGCTAGTTATCCCTAGTTAGTACCGAATGACCCCTATTCCGCGCTTTATGGTTTAAAGTAGGTATAGACTGTTAAAAATCTACATGATAATAAGGACCTCCTCGTATGGGAGTTTATGTCCAAGAAGTCGACAGCTTCTGAATATAAAATATTTCCAAATTTCAGCTTTAGTTTTAGATATTATTCTCAATTTAATATAATGATTTATCCAACTGAGATTACTTCTCATAACATGATAATAAGGACCTCCTCACATGGGAGTTTATGTCCAAGAAGTCGACAGCTTCTGAATGTAAAATATTTCCAAATTTCAGGTTTACTTTTAGATATTATTCTCAATATAATATAATGATTTATCCAACTGAGATTACTTCTCTTAACATGATAATAAGGACCTCCTCACATGGGAGTTTATGTCTAAGAAGTCGACAGCTTCTGAATGTAAAATATTTCCAAATTTCAGGTTTACTTTTAGATATTATTCTCAATATAATATAATGATTCATCCAACTGAGATTACTTCTCTTAACATGATAATAAGGACCTCCTCACATGGGAGTTTATGTCCAAGAAGTCGACAGCTTCTGAATGTAAAATATTTCCAAATTTCAGGTTTACTTTTAGATATTATTCTCAATATAATATAATGATTCATCCAACTGAGATTACTTCTCATAGCTTATAAAAGGCTTTCCCACTTTCGGAGATTATTGCCTGAAGTGACATTCGCACCAAGCTATAGTTAGATTGATCAAAATATAAAAGCTCTCTCTAATGGAGACAACTGTAAATACAGTTTAAATTGCAATGTAAATCATAGTTTACCTGAAATCAGAATATACTACTCTGCGAGTTTTAATCAATTTTAATTATTATTTAATTTGAACAATATTATCAATATTATATTGATCAGTGTCCTGGTTCTGTGAAATTATATTTCCTGTAATTCCTAAGGGAAAACACAATGAAATTTATTAAACAATAAACACAACTTCTTCTCCAAGCATCACATAAAAAAAACAAGAAAGGATAAAAATACATATGATTTAAGTCAACATTATTATTTAGTTTTATGTGAATTATTTAACCTTTGATTAAGAAACAGTAATATGACAAGTAGTTAAAATTTTGACAAATATCAGATGTATTTTTGCAATAAAAAAACATGCAACTTAGCTGTAGCTGGAACCAGCACCGGTAGGTATCTGAAACACTAACTCTACTCTACACTAAATTGATTACATGACCAAGTGCCATGAATCACAACACTGACTTTATATTCAATAAATAAAATTCGTTTTAGTTAACACTTATTCTACTTTAATCAACACTGATTTAAATGAATAACTTGAATCTATACGGTTTTACTAAGGATCGTTTAAGCTTTTGTCCAGTAGGTAGGTATCCTAGACTAGCTTCCCGCGCGGATTCCGAAATTAGACTGTCCCTAATATTTCCATAGGAGCCGTCACATGATCAACTCTTACGCACATAAGGTCCAAATTATCCCTTATTATTTTGGGCATTTTGCTTATCGTTTTGAAGTGTTTAATTTTTTGCTTCCTGACAGGTTTTATTTATGACACTTCACGTTTCATGGGAATGTTAGTTTTATCGTTTCAAAATCAAGTGTTCTTACGATAAACACAGCTCTTGACAATATACCTTCTCAATTCACAGATCGTAAAAGCTTTCAGCGTTGAATTTAAATGACTGTAAGAAATGCCATAAATCTCGTTATTTTATTACCATAGATTAATAAGAACTAGTAATCATTTTATATTTGCAACAACAGGCAGATTATGATCTGTTCTGTTACAGTACCTATATCAGTTATCTAGTGCCCGTAACACAAGCTCTGCTTAGCTTGATGCTGTGTGAATTATCCAGCATTATCTTTAATACATATAAATAAATGGTAAATAATATTTATAAATGTTTAAATCTAAATCGCAGTGTGTCTTTGTCTAGCAATGGCGTTTTCTTATAGTAAATTTTCTTTTTAGGTACCTACCTAAAGAAACCATTTTAAAAATGCACGCCGAGTGTGGGTAGGTAGGTACCTATGACGTTTTATGGAGGGGGCATGCATTCATTAGGGATGTTAGCGGGTTAACTATGAATCTTATTTGTGTTGGAAGAACACCAACGTTTCATTCCTTACATTCGTAATGAATTCGTCAAACTGCGATAATATATAAAGTAAAAGGGGCGTGCATTTTTAGAACGGTTTATCTCTACGTATATTTACAAAAAGTACAAAAACAAATTTAAAATCCCGATTTGTCCAAACTGTCTGTCTGTTACGTTAAAAACGCTTAAACGGCTGAACGGATTTTATAGACATGTGGCAGTGAGGTAAACGGTATCTCGGGGTATCTTAAGCTCCTTGAAAAGAGCGTGTGAAGCCGTGGGCAGAAGCTAGTTTTATATAAAGGTAACTAGATAAAAATGGAACGCTTCCTTTTAGAAAAGCTACGTGGGTATGGATACCATCTTTATAGAACATATTTATTAGGTACATAACTATAGAAAATAACAGTAACAGAATAAAACAATTACAACTAATATATACACTTATATCTATTTCTTAAAAATCAAAGCCGTCACCAGAAGGCAGAGTGCCCAGAATGCTGTCAGCATTGCCACGTTGAATGGCAATGCTAATTCGTTGACCGAAATAGAAGCCAGCATTCCGATCACCTGTGGACTCTATAAGAAGTATCATATATCCATCTTTATTATTTAAGGTAGGTGTTGTCAAACGAACTTATCTTTGCCTTCAAATTATTTTCGTTTATCCCCGTGCGTATTATAATCGAGACTTTATTTTTACTGCCAGCTTCTTGGGGATGCCGACTGGTATTGATATTTAAGATTGACCTACCTCCAGTTTGTTTCCACTTTATTTATTAAAAAGGAACGCCAACAGCGTATACATAAAGAATTTTTATAGTAAAACTTATTTAAGCTCGTTTCTAATATATACGCTAATAATAGGCGGACACAACGTTGTTTAAAATTCAATAAACTATACATACATACTAAATTAAATTATATGTTCCATAATTTGTTTCTATTATTTGATTGTTATTTTCTTTGTAAATACATAAAGATATATTTTTTACTAAAATTATTTATTATACATGCATATTCATAATCCTTTCATCCAAATCCTAGCTTAGAATACCAAACTTTCTAATCTCAACAAAAAAGTTTTTATCTCTTGTAAAAAGTTCACGATTCCAAAACGTGACTCCGATGTTTCGTGATAACTTGACTTTGAACTGGGAACCTTTCCTGATTGGCCGGAAAAAGCAATGGTTGAATATAAAATGGCGGCAGGAAGTTCTATGTTTAAATATTTGAAGTTTTGAAGATCAAGGGTGTGATTATGTAAGAAGAGTGTGTTGTTTCCTTCTTGGTTTGATTTTATAATATCAAATTAGATAAACTTCTTGGTATTAACTCCTACATTGTGTGACCATTGACCTAATTTAAAGCATGTTTTAAAATAAAGCATAATCTAAAATCTAATATAAAAAATATATAATGAAGGTACTTAAATATCAAAAATATGGTACCTATCTACCTACTTTTTATTTACTTACATTAAATTTTGAGGTGAAAAGTTACTTAACTTTAATTAAAAATATGTTAAAAATATTTCTGCTAGGTAGGTGAATTAAAAACAAAGACAACTCGTATTTTTTAAATAAAACCAATTTGAAGACACCACTATAAAATATATCTAACGTTATTTATTTTATCCACAATCAACTTGCAATCCTATTATTATCACGTCAAAGTTCATTATGACAACTGTCAGCACGTCGCGTTTCACATGTCACGTGAGTATTCAAATGAAAGGAACTGCAGATTCCACTTTTACTTGAAAACGTGCGATTTTTGGTATTTTATGAGGAAATTCATTAATAAATATCATTAATAAAATATGCGTAATATAGGTATGTTTAGGTAGGTAATAAAAAGTGTCACAAAAGGTAGGCATGCTTAGGGGCCATTCAATTATTACGTAAGACGATTTTCGCTAGTTTTGGACCCCCTCCCCCCTATTAAGTATAAGAAAAAATAAGAATAGACCGACCCCCTCACCCCTGTTTAATATTTATTACGTAAGAATCTAAAGGAAAAAATGAATACACATTTGGTTTGTTTTAATGTTTATTTTACAAAGTAACAATTTTTAGAAATGTTCGTACGAGTATGTACCTACTCACAAAGGTAGTTAATTTATATTTTTTTGGTAGTTATAAACTTTTTTGTTTAAGATTTATTACGTAAGAATCTAAAGGAAAAAATTAATCCACATTTGGTTTGTTTTAATGTAAATTTTTCAAAGTAACATTTTTTTTTAATTTTTATATGTACCTACTTACAAAGGTAGTTAATTTATATTTCTTTGGTAGTTATAAACTTTGTGTTTTTTTTGTGATCTTACGTAAGAACTATCGAGAGTCCCTCCCACCCCCTTGTAAAAAAAAAATAAGACATGGTCGATCCCCCTCCCCCCTAAATCGTCTTACGTAATAAATCAATTATGGTGTAGGTACTAATTGATAATGATGTACTTACAATGTCATATTGTGTCGTATTATGTTATGATGCATTTATTGTTACCTTACTTAGGTACCTATAGTAGATAATAATAAAAAAATAAATAATGCTGGACAATTCACGCAGCATTATCTAGCCCCAAGCTAAGCAGAGCTTGTGTTATGGGTACTAGATAACTGATATACTTAAGTAATACACTACATAGATATATATTTCCATTATACATAGAAAACACCCAGACCAATATCATAATATCAATTACTTTTCTTGCGTACGCACCCTGTTCAATCTAGTACTACCTAAGGCGCTAAACCGAGCCAAATCAGCGCCACCCCCTATTTTATCTTAATATTATGTTAAACTAATCTTTTTGTTGACCATCCTGGCCACAAAGAGCAACTTCGAATCTCTGCCTACACTATACAAAATAAAACTTTTACAGAAGCATTAAAAAATAAGCTTATGTTAAGAATCAAAAACTGCAAAATGTATTTTTGAAAATTCCTTCGTTTAACATAAGAATGCATCTGAAGTATCTAGTTCAAAAGGAACTGAAGTCAGCTAATCCACTTACAAATACGTTTACTTAATCGCATTAAAACGCAAACAAAATCGATAAAGCGCATATACTCGTAAGTTCAAAAACAATAACATTTACATTACCATCTGATTCCGGTCATCTGTGTCATCTATCTCTTTCGTTTATAAGAACAGAGAGCGAGAGGCAGATATCGATATAGAAAAGAGGTTGGTTGCATAAGAATTACATCAACATTTTGTCGGAAACCATCGTTGTGGCGTAATGCCGTAGAAAGTAGAACGGTTTTGGCGCCAAAAGCGAGGTGTGATGTTTTTGTTTTTTTATGCGAAATGTCATGTCATTGAATGTAGCATCGAGGTTTTTAAAAGTAATTCTATTTTTGAAAGTAAATTCGATACTTATAGGTGTTAATAAAGTTGGAAAAAAATATAGGTATTTGGGATGCACTAACAATGTTACACTCCTTTCTTATCGCTCGAAATGAAAAGGATGAAATCATTATTTAGTGTTGGTTGACAAATTAGTTTAGTTTGTATTTGTGCCTTCTGAAACTGAAACTGATATTTAGAAATTCTACCCAAGTTTTGGCAGGGCCTCTTTTTTCTGCCCGGCACTCTAAAATCTAAACAAAATACAAAAAAAAGGATTGAACTTTTGCTTATGGAGAAATATAAGATCTCTTTAGTCACGGAATCTCCTTCGTGAAGAAGTAGGTCCAATATTAAAACAGTATAAACACCTTTAACAACAAATATTAATTATATATTTTCAACTTTCCATCAACAATGCTTCCCATGCGTTATCTTCGAGTGAAACTTGCGTTTTCACCCTGCCCCGGCTGCTCCCACGGTCTTGAGATGTAGAAATTATATCATTGTTCACTTTTTGTGTTTATTTTTGAAGACGTGTGAACATTTAAAGTAAAGCCAACACGGCTTTAGATATTTTTAACTTAAACTAAATCAAATAAAGTCCTGTTAATTTTACCCTCGCTTCTCTCTTTTAATTTTCAGGACTTTATTTGATTGACAACTATGGGATTGTTGTCAATCAAATAAAGTCCTGTTAATTTTACCCTCGCTGCTCTCTTTTAATTTTCAGGACTTTATTTGATTGACAACTATGGGATTGTTGTCAATCAAATAAAGTCCTGTTAATTTTAATAAAGTCCTGTTAATTTTACCCTCGCTTCTCTCTTTTAATTTTCATAGTTTTCTAGCAGACATTGCTTCCAGTAGTACCTAGTAATATAATAAGGCTAGGTACATTTTCTAATGGTTATGTTTTATGTTTTTGTTTGTGTCTGTGGTCTGAACGAATCAGAGGGATGAGTCTATTTGATGTTAGGAACGACGTGATCGTTTCGTCAAATAGACTCACCCAGTTCTATGAATGAATCTACCCATCCGTTATTGAAATTGAAAGTAGGTATAATAGAAATAAATTAATAAACTATTACTTACCTACCTTATATGTATTAAGCCTTTATTCACAAAGAAAATTATAATAGTATTATGTATTGTGTTATTATATATGTGATTATGTATATGATATGGATCAGTTAAGCTACCTGTAGATTGTTTGCAACAGTCAGCAGTTAGCTCAATTGTTTCAATTGTAAATACTAGTTCTTATTTATTTCTATTATTTGACTGTGATTTTCTTTGTGAATATATTTTATATTTTATGTGGTTTTGCGGTGATATTAATTCAAAATCAGGGTTAACTTTACACTTTCGATTTACTATCATTAAGTGCGGTGTTTCATAAAATTTCCCATACTTTATTTGTCCCATAGTTTTTCTCGTATCTAATTTTATTCCAAGATGGCGTGTCTACCATAAACACGACATTGGTCTTTGTGTTTTTTTATGGTGAGCCATCGACTTCTCAACATTCAATAGCTACCTACTTAGTCAATAGGTCATTGAACTAAAAGCTCGCTTACAAAAAAATTTTACCTACCTGCCTAAAACTTCTAGTAAAATCTAATTAATACCTACCTTTTCGATCCTAGAAGAATTTTAGTTAATAATATAACCATTAAATAAGCTTAGAAAGAAACTGTAGATAATATATAACTAAAATTAATACAGAATCTGACCATTATAATTTTATTACATTCTTGAAAATAAATAATAATTGATTATGATTATAACAATAAATTTAATTTAATTAAAATTAAATTAAATTAAATTAAATTAATTTTTTTTTTTTTTTTTTTTTAAATTTTGTTATTCTGGGCATATATGGGTTAATACGCACTTACCAGAAAAAAAAAAATTGGTAGGACAACAAACCTCTCGTTCAAAAGCCCGCTTGCCGGTACCAACAAAAAAAGTAAAGGTAGAAAAATGAGGTTGCAACCGAGAAGGCATAACACGACCTCAATAAGGTCAACCTAAAGGTCATTAATGTTGGTCAATGGTTACAGATTACATCAATGTACATATAGTTATGTAAAGTGTCTACTTCCGAGGAAGTGACACAGTTGTCTATATTATGATTTATTATGATGTGCTTTTAACGAATAATAATTTTTGGACCAACTATTTGATGAATTGACCCGTATTTATGGGTAAAATTTTGAATATCATCATACTTTTTTGTTTCCAAACTTTTTTGTTTTTAAGAAAGAAAGAAAGAAAGAAAGAAAGACATTTATTTATAACAACACAGTAGGTACAAAAAAAGAAAACACACTTATGGGATATAGGTACATAAAGTTGTTATAAAAAGGCCCTAACTCAGCATAATGCATAATTTTAGGGTATCGTACGCTCAATAGGAAAAAGGAACCCTTATACCTAACACTTTTTTGTCCGTCTGTCTGTCTGTCTGTCAACCCCCTTTGCTCAGGAATGCGAGGTATCGAGTTGAAATATACAACAAATACCTATTCTAGTCCGTAACCTCTTGGAGCCTCAATTTATATCACGGCTTAAATTTTAATAGATTTGACTTAGAAGTTTTATTTATATAAAACATCTTAGTCAAAGCAATCAAAAATTTATAGCCAATACAATACAATACAATACAAGAGACATTACATAAGAAACAAGTACAATGGGCGGCCTTATCGCTTAGAAGCGATGTCTTCCCGGTAACCTTTGGATGGAAAGAATTATGTGAATTTAAGAAAGGCAGTAACAATTATAAGCAATCTTAAATAAATATTGACAACATTCTAGATAGGTACCTAAACACAACTAATTAAATACTTAAAATAAATACAGCCGTTTATGTCCGAATACTTTGAAATTTCCAAGGGAATAATATGCACACAAAACCTATAAGGTACTTCCCGTTGACCTAGAATCATAAAGTTTGGCAAGAAGCAAGGTATTATATTATAGCATAAGTAAAGAAAAAAATACGAAAAAGGGAAATTTGTAGTTTATTCATTAAAAAAATACGGATTTAGTTATTTATTTAACCACCGACGACACCATATACATAAATTTCAAGAACATACTGAAGCATAAAAAACTATTACTAGGTACATACAGAGGCTTATAAAATCTTCAAACGGTTAAAAAACGATTGGTTATTCAAGCCTACAAAATGCACTTTAAAGAAATAACCGTTATATATTTCGTAACCTTACGACAAACCTACCGTTATTTATACATCTAACGGTTTATGCAGTTAACGGTTTCTTATGCATACGATGCAAGTCGGAACTACAGGAATTTCGGCAATAAAAGCTACAACTAGTTTTTGAAGAACTCTGGTGCTCGAGGTAAAAATATTGTATGGAATGTGGGCCCAATCATCATATTATATCATCATATCATTTTCTTATCATCATGTCCAAAAAGAGTAACTTCGCATCTCTGTCTACACTATTTCGACGATGACGAGACGACCTCTGTGACGCAGCGGGCGGAGGTCCGCCTGCGACACAGGAGGTTGCGTGTTCGATTCCCGCCGCGGGACAAATGTGTGTACGATCTGCAGATATTTGTTCAAGATGTTCTGGATGTTTTTCTACGTATAATAAAAAACATCTGTCTATGTAGTGTATTGTATTACGTATATCAGTTATCTAGTACCCATAACACAAGCTCGACTTAGCTTGGGGCTATATAATGCTATGTGCAATTGTCCAGCATTATTATTTATTATTATTATTTATTATTATTATTTTATTACTAAACAAAATAAAACATTTACAAAGGAAATAAAATAAGCTTATGATTGGTATAATAAACTGCAAAATCGATTTTTGAAAATCCATAATATGATAAAATAGGTGATGGCGCTTTGGGTCTGGGTAGCGCCTTAATGATGTTATTGTATGGCCGTGTGGTGCTGGCTTAGAATTTGCACCACCCCAACTCTTCCCGCGGGTGTCTTAAGAGGAGACTAAGGGATAAACACCGGGAGCGGGCAGCAGCGCCTCCTGCAGAACAGATACACCACCGAACTTCGATCCCCAACCCGCATGCCTAGCGTGGGGAGTATGCCATTACCTCCTTATGATATGAGCCAATAAAGCGCTTATCAGGGGAGGTCTATATCCAGCAGTGGACTGGTCTGGTAATGGCTGTTAATTTGATGATGATGATGTGATGTGATGTGATACCACAATGATACCAATGTGAGCACTAAATCAAGAACTCAACTGAATGATGCAATTAGAGGTATTTAATAACAAATAAAATTACAATCAAGGAAAAGAAACATAGAACTAGTTTTTACAATTGAAACAATTGAGCTAACTGCAGACTGTTGCAAATAATCTAGAGTCAGCTCAACTGATCCATATCAATACCCATCGTCGCGTCCCCGCTACGCTGGCTGCATTGCCCCGCTGTATGGCAATGCTGATGCGCTGCGCCGGATTCTCACCAGAAATGTTTTTTGACTCAGTCTCGGAACAAAATTGTCAGTCTAACTTTAAAGAAAACCAATAAGTACCTACCCATTATTTGCAATCTCAGACCATTTAAAATATACCGTTTATTGCTTTCTTGTTTATAAGATCTTAAACTATGTTTACAGCTACAAAATGAGGAAATCAGTACTAACCTAACAAAACATTTACCAAAAATAACATTATAATACATATAATCTAGGTTCAACGATGGAAATCGAACCCCGCTTACTTTTTCTTAGGTTATTCATCCACTGCACCGTAGAGGCCATCTATAACAATTTTCAGTAAATATGTATGGAATCATCATAATGATCATCATGTCAGTTGTCATAACAAACAAAATGACACAGCATTTAGAGCAAATGTATGTTGTATGATATTGCATGGCAGTGTGTACGGTACGTGAAAGTTGTAGCGTTGGCAAAAAACATGCAACATAATACAAACATCTTTATTTGTATGGAAGAAACTTTTTTTAGATTGAGAGATCCAGGCTCCATGTGTGGGAATAAACCATTCAAATTATGTGAGTATTAGGTCTTGGTCAAGTAAAAGACTTACAGCATAATATGACCCATAATGATGTGATTTATATGAATAATGCCGGGTAATCCACACAGCATTCTCTAGCCCCAAGCTAAGTAGAGCTTATGTTATGGGTACCTAGATAACTGATATACTTAATAGTACATTAAGTAAATGGATAATTATTTTTATTATACATAGAAAATACCCAGACTACCCGAAACAAATTCTTGCACATCGTATAAACAATGTCCCAAGGCGGGAATCGAACCCGCAACCTCCTGTGTCGCAGGCGGACCTTCGCCCGCCGCGCCACATCGGGCGTCATGACGGTCGTAATGACGTCATACATTGAAATATGTGTGATGTATGACTATACCTACTCAAGTTTAAGAAATGAAAGCTGCATATCTACCTAGCAGAATATTCCGTATTTTTTACACTAGAGGTACAATTCAATTTTCACCTCGGAAGGGGAATTCTCTGAGTGGATTTACCTTGTGTTACACACACTAATTTCAAAATTTTATTATCACAAACTTCAATAAATGCATACTCCATAGACTTATCTTCATAAATCAGTAGGAAAAAAACCATAGACAAGAAGTCTACACGAAACTAAACCTTTTTTTGCTATCTCTACGCTCTACTTGGCAACCGAGAAGAATGTTACTTGCGTAACACAACGTAATATAACATTAACGTCTTTTGGACTTGAAGTTTACAATCAGCTGACTTCTGAGTACCATCTTGTACTCAATCGGGCTTCAAGATGGATGAAAAAAGAGCTATTTTATAACTCTCAGTTGATCTGCAAAAATTTGTTCCGTTGGTCTGGGTGTTTTCTATGTATAATAAAAAATATCTATCTATGTAGTGTATTAAGTTTATCAGTTATCTAGTACCCATAACACAAGCTCTGCTTAGCTTGGGGCTAGATAATGCTGTGTGAATTGTCCAGCATTGTTTATTTATTTATTTATTTATTTATTTATTTGTTTATTTATTTATTTATTTATTTTTTATTTATTTATATTGTTGCTGCCATGAAGACTTAAACTTCAACTTCTTGTCAAATGCCTTCTGCATCTGGTTTGACACAATTTTGCCAATGTCCATCTCATGATAGCATCGCAAGGTTTATGGAGTGAGCAACAATCTTTAAGTATTGTACAGTATTTACAAAAAAAAAACTCCACAAAACTACAAAACAATAGGAAAAGTAATTCATAACTGCGGGATAATCGAATGTACTTAATACAATAGATTACATAGATATTTTTTACTATAACACACAGAAAACATCCAGAACGCCCTGGACAAATGTCCGCAGATCGTACAAACGTTTATCCCAAGGCAGGAATCGAACCCGCAACCTCCTGCGTCGCAGGCAGACCTTCCCCCGCTGCGCCACAGAGGTCGTCTTATAGTGTAGGATGAAGATACATCAAGGTAACCTTACGTATATGATGCAGTTACTGTCCTCCTAATCAGCATTCATACGTCTACTGACGTGCATCCCCCAAACAAGGGGTGCTTGTCAGATCACCACGCTTGGCAGACGGATTGCTGATCATGATCACATTAGAGGCGTCGAAAATACACAGAAAGAAGCTGGTGTCCTTCCTCTGGTAGGTTACCTTTGTCAGCTCTTACGACATCCACGGGATGAGTTGGGAGAGTGGATTCTCACGCTGCGACTGCTAGAGTTAAGGCGCTACATGTCGACGATTGCTCGTTTTCAAGTAGAAAATAATAATACTTCTAAACAAGTCACGTCTCCTACGTCAACGTCATTTAAATGGGTTTTCTCAATGATAACGTGTTGTTCAGTTGTAAAGCGCTCCATTATATTGAGGCACCTTTATATTAGTTCAGTCTGAACTAATATAAAGGTGCCTCAATAGGAGAGCACGATTTAAATTTGACGCCATTTTTTTTCTTTGCAAGTTGGAGCTCTGAAATTTGACAGCTGGAATTAACGATTGTTCCGATTATTAGAAACAACTTAACTTTCAACTTAGCTAGAGTCTAAGTAGGAATCTGAACTTCAGATTCCTACTTAGACTCTAGCTAAGTTGAAAACATAAAAAACAGAAACTTTTCTCGTTCTATATATTATTTCAAAATGAATTTTTAGAATTTAAAATCGTAATATTTTGATAACCACTATGAATATCAACATGGGATTTATTGTTAAAGATAGGTAACTTGTTAACCTAATTTCTGGCTAGATAGTTTTTGATAAAGATTCATATTTAATTAAAATCATTAATTGATACGAAAGCAGTTGCTGTTCTCTACAGCAATGCTGTATCAGTGCGAAAAAATACCGAAAGTCCTAATCTGTCAATGCTGCCAACCATAATGGACGCCAAATCTGTCCGCTTATGAAATCACGTCCACGCCATTATGTCCGTATTGAAAATCGAAAGCGAAGTGAATTTGACTCCTCCAAAAGAGGTGGGTGATGTCATTGCCAAAGAATAACAGACGGGTATCACTGACACACTGACGGGATCGAGTAAGTGTTTGTAATTTTCAGCCTGTTCAATATTAATGATTATTTTTAAAATATTGGTTCACTGCTGGACGCTGGCCGACCCCTGATAAGCGCCTTTCTGGCTCATCATTCATGGGGGTAATACCCATAATCCCCAAGCGTGGCATGCGGGTTGGGGATCGCAGTTTGGTGGTAGAAATGTGGGGCGCTGCTGCCCACCCGCGGTGGATATCTCTTAGTCGCCTCTTACGACACCCGGGGAAGAGTGGAGTGGTGCAAATTCTAAGCCGTCACAGCATGCTTCACCCATTGCTGGACAAAATATTGGTAGAGTTCCAAATGTACCATAATTATTATTGTCTCAACTTAAATACAGCTCTACTAAAATTTTCCACAAGTAATTATGTTTATTTCTAAATAGCTGGGAATTAATGATACTTTTGACGCGATTGGGGAGAGACCTATTTACCCTATCTTTGAAATACTAGTCTTTATCGCAAATTAAAAAATACCAGTTCGAAGAAATCAAATTATATCCCAAAAAAACGACTTCGACGTGACTTTTACGCGCCCGAGTATGAGAGCTTACCCACTATAATAACAAAAACCTTAACATCATCTACTTAAGTTTTGGGGTAGATGATGCTGTGTGGATTGACCAGTATTTTTAACCCCCGAAAAAGAGGGGAGTGTTATAAGTTTAACTTGTCTGTGGTATCGTAGCTCCCAAACGGATGAACCGATTTTCGTTTATTTTTTTTTGTGTCATAGATAATTTTATTCCGAGTGTTTTAAGCCGTGTTTCATGAAAATATGTCAGAGGATTTAAAAAACAATTATTTTGTTCTTGTATTACTTTACTTCAATTCTCCCTAATAATTTTACAAATGCAGCGAAATCAGTTTATGTCGAAATGCATTTAACCCGTTTGTGGCATTTGTAATCTTTATTCACAAAGAAATTTACATTCAAATAATAGAAATAAATTAGAACTAGTATTTACAGTTGAAACAATTGAGCTAACTGCAGACTGTTGCGAACAATCTACAGGTAGCTTAACTGATCCATATCAATACCAGTCGGAAGCGTCCCCAAGACGCTGGCTGCATTGCCCCGTTATATGGCAATGCTGATGATTATGGCATAAGTTGATTTTATGGTTTGGATTAAAACTGCATGCTAGTTTTTGTTTATGATTATTAGAAGCTTTTACATGTTTTAATATAAAATGCAAAAGGTAACCGTTAAGTAGAAAAATGCATGTTCAACTAATTCGTAGATGCCTGCGAAGCTAATATTCGCTTGCTAGTAGTTTTTTGGGTTATTACTAAAAAACTCTGCTAAAATATATATGTATGAATATTATCATCGTCATCATCACTGCTTCGCCATGTATATTTATTGTTATTTTTGAGACGTAGATAGGAAAGAAGTTAAAAATTAAATATTGTTTTTAGTTTTATGGGAGAAAAACAATTAATTTTAATAATTTGAAAATCTTCTTAGGTTTATCAAGAGTAAATCAAATACTGTGAACTTTGTTTTCTTTTCTTATTTCACTTTCTTGTCTATGTCTCATTCCTTAACATTGTTTATTATTCAATTCATTTTTGTTCCTTTGTTCCATCTATTTCATTAACCCTTAATTCATCACCCTAAAAAATCAAGAGTTTCCTTTCATTTCAACCCTTTCTCCTAACAGATGCCATCGTACCACATCGAGCTCTAAAAATACTTTTGCAAAAACCAATGTTCATTCAAACCGACGGTCTCCGACTAAAACGAAACGACATCTTCCCGAACACGTCAACCGACCTGCCGAAATTCAAGCCAATATCCGACGAGCAAATAAAAAAAGTAAATAAGATATTACGGGACATGCCTAGAAGAGGCAGACTAATACATGATGAAGAGCTCGAAAGCTTAGACCGAAGAGAAGAGAGGCCGTGTACTCAAGGAGGAACGTGCGAGTTCTTTTTCTATTGCTGGATGGTCGGGGGCTTGCTCGATGGATCGTGTGGGGGCGTGCTAAAAGGCTGCTGTCATAGAGTAGCTAAAGCCGGGATCCTGGGGGTCCAAGACTCGAATAGCATTGACTATGAGCCCCCGAGTTATGGACCGGTGATAAACGACGAAAGTAAGTTCAGCTCTGTTGCGTAATGTAGAGGTTGATGTGCATGGTATAGCATGTTGTGTACAAGATTGGCTTGTTCACTTTTGACATTGACGGTTTCAATTTGGACAGTGATGTGACTTTGACAGCTTAATGACTTAATTTTGGCTTTGCAGATTGACTAGAGACTGGATGTTGACCGCATTCACACTCACATAAATTCAAAACACTTTGCATTATTATTTTATCATAGTTTTTTTTTAATGGATCTTATCATTTATTGCTTACGATACAGACAATTTATGTAATTTATCTTATTTTTTGTTATTCTATTTATTTTATGATAAAATTCCAGAGTATTACCATATTCTACAAAAGTTAAAACATCAATACACCTACATTACGCTACAGATCGACAGACAAACATGAAAATAACGAAAACTAACAGAGCTCAGATGTGGTCGAGGCAAGACATAGCTAGGACGTTCTAGACTGTTCCAGAAGTATCTAGAACCTTGCTGACTTCAGGTATTTCATCATTACGACTACCTACATTATTTATAATGGTTTATTCGTTCAAGCTACAAAGCTTTTTTCTTATTTAAAATGACAAGAGTTCAAAAGAGAAAAACTTTGATATTAGCTATGGTGCGAATAAACTTTTATAAATAGTAGAGTTAAAAATATTTTGCAAAAATTTGGTTCATCCAAACCAATAAGGTTCAACCAGGATTGGGATTCAGGTTGTAGTTAAGGGTTAAAACTTATTGGTGCTCGTCTCATTTTTGCAAAATACATGACATGTTCACGTATTCACGTAAATAGTAAAATGTAAATATACATCTTCATTTTCTATCTAAGCCTCTTTCTAACTATGTCTTGCTTCCTCACAATGTTAAATTATTTATTTTATTAGTTATTTATTTATTAACACACTAACTTATTCTTTCATTTATTTTCTGTGTCATTTCTTTTTTGTTTTTACAGCGAGGTAAGTGTTTTTTATTTCTAGAGTTATATGATGTTTTTTCTGTAACCTTCTTGTTCATTATTTACAGCACCAACTTTATCATTTTAAACTTTATCCATCTGTTGCTTCCCGAACGAGACGACAAAATATGTAGGTCAATGTTAGATTGACAGCTGTGTAGGTATTTAGGGCTCAGTATTAAAAAAATAAACAACCTTTTGCGAAAGTCGTGCTATCTCTCTCATCCAGGGTCATAGTGTCCCATGTGGCCAAGGCTATAAAAGTAAGACCGCGAAAGTGTTAATAACATATTCAGAGGTATTTGACGCGTTTATTTACCTAGTTTTCTCAACATTTCAATAGGTTTACACCACAACCACTGTGGACCCACCGTACCCGTGGCCATAACCCTGGAGGTATGGTGGGCCGAAATCATACCACCATAGAGATGTGACCTATGGACTTCTACGTGGCAATGTGTAGTCACTAGTACTAGCTGCATTCTTACTACCCGTTGTCCTATTACACGTTTTCCCGTAGGAATGAAGCATTTTCCCGCAGTAAAAATTAGCCTATGTTCATCAGGAATAATGTCGACTTCTCATAGTAAAAGATTTTTTCAAATCGGTCCAGTAGTTTCGGAGAGTATTTAATACAAACAAACAATCAAATCTTTCCTTAGTATTTTGTTCACAAATAACAGTACCACCCTACATACTAGTTATCTCGACAAGTCATAGCCAACGTTGTATCCCTAGCAAAGCCGCAGACTGAAGGTAGCTTAAAATAATATTTAAAATCATTGGTCCCTCGTGGCCTTAATAAAGCCTTAAGCTGATTGGATTACAGTATAGGGTAGTGCACAATCTCCTCGGCTTACTCAATAACTTTCACTGGCGCCGCGTATATTGTTCTGTAAGTCACTTCGGCCAAGTGCGAGTTACACAAGATCCGTTTTTAGTTGGGAGTAGGACCAGCAGCGCGATTACGTTGTGGTAAGGCACGGCGTTACGGCTCAAACGTTAGCAGTTGAAACGTTCGGGGCGCGTTCACGGGCCGGTATCGGACAATCCGCACTAGCCTCATCAATGGATTGACATAAAAAATCCGTACCGCACGGAGAGGACTGTCGGCAATGCCGGCAAGGATTCTTGAAGGCAACTTTTCCTTTTAATGCAAATGACGTCATTCAGATCGCCGATCAGTAGACGCACTTGTCAGCGGATAGTCGGATGTCGGCCTGTGAACGCGCACCCTAACGTTTCAAGTGCTAACGTTTGAGCCGTAATGCCGTGCCTTACCACACCGTAATAGCCCTCCTGGTAATGAAACCAAAAATGAGTGGAAGAAAAAAGGGGAGGCCTATGTCGAAGGATAACCACCATAAACGGTTATTTTAGCTTTTCTAGTCTATTTTCTCGAAAAAGTATTGTTACAAAAACGCATAGATTATAAAAACCTATAAATACCGACCTCCTTTCCCAAAAACTGACTCATCTTGCATCCGCTTTTGCAAACCAAAGTCGTTTTCGTTTGCTCAATAGGGACTTTACGTTATTGCAAAACATTAAATATCATATTCTCAAGGATTTATGATCTATTTTACCTTGACAAAAGGTGCTTAAGATACGGCTAATTTTGAAATGGCATGGTTATTCTGAATTTGGTCACGATAGGTTAATTTAGGCAGTGTGATCACGAAATCTGTGAAATTGCTGATAATGTTACGTTCGACTCTCTGAATATCTTCCTTCTTCATCAGGACATGTTGATTATCCCCAAATGTGAGTGGGGGGGGGGGGTGTTCTCTAGTCGGTTCCCCTATTTTATAATTTCACCTACTATTTAAAACTAACCTAAAAAAAAATTCATTACTGCATCACACACACAAATACATCAGAATGGTCATCCTAAGGAATCTTACACTTTTCCAAATGAATTGTCCGAATTCATTTGTTATCTAGTAACTTAACGTTATTTATTAGCTGTTAACGCCAAGTAACGTTCATAAGTAACTGTTAACTAAATCTAATTCCTTATTTCCGTCACTAAGCGATAAGTAATTATAAAAACAAATCGACTTTGTTTATTTGCTTTTAATTATGCATCGTCTGGCCGGAAGACAGCTGGTCTACTGAACGCGAACTGGTAGGTAAGAGGCAGAAGCGGAAGCGTGGGGATCATCAAGCAGTCCCAACGTAAGCAAAAGTTTGTTTTGGTTGATCGTGGCGCGAGATTTTGTTTGTGGTTTTAAATTCTTTCTGCGTTATTTGAGGAATTAAACTAGCGGAAAAGTAATTTGGTGCAAATCGTAAATCACAAATCGAGAAAAGTTGAGTAGAGACCATACTTTTTGAATTTTATAGCTGTGTCTTTTTGTTCATTTTTTTTTAGTTTTAAATGGTTGTCATTATTCGCTTCAGCTCATAACTTGGATGACTTGCGCTTGACGACGCGTTACTTCCTACCCTTTCACTTATCGTTTGATAAATGGACATCTGAGTACCTACAACACACATACCTACTTAAACTCCAGCCAAAGTCAATATACAATATTTGTAAGCATTACCCCCATACTTAACCTAAAACTAACTTTCTTGTTGATTTTTGGCAGGAATTACACTACTTGTCCATTTTAACTCTTTCCTAAAATACATAATGCTAATCTAAAATTCTCGTTTTGGCATCGGGTTCGAAATATAGTTGATATTTCGAGCCCGATGCGAAAACGAGAATTTTAGATTTTTGTCTTGCGAGTTGTTTACAATTAAATCCTTGAAGATGTACGAGTATACGGACGTATACATTTTTATAGCGATCATAATAACCCTACAAAGGCTATCTTAGAACAGCTTCATAAATGGACCCGCCCAGGGCGTAACTTGGCTTTTATTCAAATAAATAACCAAATCTATGCAAAACTGTCAATTATCTCATCGAAAATAAATTACGAATTATATTAAAGGTTAACCCACGAAGTAATTATTGTAACTAAAGATTTAACCCATCTCAGAGCCCTAAAAAATATCCCAAGCAGACCATACAATACCGAAATGTTACCTAGTTCATTATCACAAAGAATAACTAACGTGTTATCACGAACCGACGTAACGAAATAACACACACGCGTTAATAAGTTACTAACTTCCTACACATCCGACAGATTAGATAAACTATTACATACGTTCTGTTAAATAACAGTAAGTGAAGTTAAATAATAACGGAACGTAATAGTAATTATATGTAAATTAGGGATGTAACTTTAATCGTGTTTGATTTTCTTTGAGCACTAATATTTTTTTTGAGACTAGCTGCATTCTTACCACCCCGTTTTCCCGTAGGAATGAGGAATTTTCCTGCGGTAAAAAGTAGCCTATGTTCATCAGGAATAATGTGGGATTCTAATGGTAAAAGAATTTTTCAAATCGGTCCAGTAGTTTCGGAGCCTATTCAATACAAACAAACAAACAATCAAATCTTTCCTCTTTATAATATTAGTATAGATATGTGAGAATTGGTCGCTGGACCTGCGCCAGACCTGTCCCCGGTCATGTCGGCTTGCCATCCCATTGGATTACGAGAGAGGGAGTAGAGAGTGCACCTGTGTTTGCGCACACATTTGAGCACTATAATATATCACACGGCTAGTCTCCGCAGGGACTGGCCGACGTGCTGTGGCCGAAATTCGGCAAGGAGAACATCATCACTTAAAGATTATTTGAAGACCGGTTCTTTCCTATCTGCCTTCCTTTAGTTTGGCATATGGCAACTTTACAAGCCTGAAAAATACTGGCAATACTGGCATCTTAAGAAAAACATCGTACACTTAACGTAGGCTTCATCTATCTAAAAAAATTACAATGTTACCTCTAAATGAAACTTTGAATGAACAGTGTGAATAGAAGAAGGAATAAAATGACTCAAAATGTGTACCAAAACATTGCAAACGGTATTACGCAGTGCATCACTAGAAAATATTTTAATATGCCATACAAATATTTTTCAAAACACCTAATTATCTACAAAATCGTGCTCGGCTGTCTGCGCAACGTCTTGCTCCTGGCCTTATAGCATCGGCCGCTCGGGAATCCTCGCCTTAAAAAAACGCCCCATTTGTAAGTCGCGACTAACAACTATTTTCAATCTAATTCGCTTAAGGGTCAAGCATATACGTACTGTAATATGGCGTTTCCCTATGTTTATCTGTATTTTACTTTGTTACGATAGCAAGGAACTTCTACGAGAGCATTTTGCATTGTAACTTTCAATCTCGTTGGTGTCCCTCCCTTCCTTCAAATGCTTTTAAAATATCGTATCTTTTATCCCGTCGCCCTTTGTAGGAGTTCCAAAGATCGATAGTGTACACGATAAGGGATACATGAGCTCGGCACAGCCAAGGCATTGCTTATGCTCGACCTCACTTCCCAGTTGGCATCCGTTCGCCTGTCAGCCCGGATTCCCGCCTTCTCGGCTATGTCCTTCTGACAAGTGACAGTGACAGCTGATTCGCACCTCGACCTACGAGATGATGTATGTAGACCATGGTTTTAGCTGGACATACACTACAGTTACTATGCATAATACATATAAAGCATGTTTTGTGGGAATATTAGAACAATATCAATAGCTTGCATTTTGTTGCCTAACATAAGTGCAGAAAGAAACTAGAGCTATGAACGTTAGTGTTTTTTTTTTTTTTTTTTTTTTTATTTAAATCATAGTAAAGGGACTTTGTCGCTTAGCGACCACATCGCCCTATGAAGATAACATGAAATTATATTATATAATTAAACAACAATATACCTAATTAAACACCAATTAACACAACAACAAGATAAACAAATTTTTTTTGAATAAAAACTAAATTAACAAAAAATTAACTTCTTAATTTAAGGCAACATTCAGCCAGGTCATACAGCTGTGCTGCTTTGTCCGACAGCGGTGACGCCAATATAGCGTTGCACTGTCCGACATTGAGCACTTTGGAGGAACCAAATAATTTAATTCTTTCATTTACGTTCCGACAACATTCCATCAAAACGTGCTGTACATCCTCTATAGAACCACATACATCACAATTGGGCGAATCAACTTTTTTCATAAGGAATGCGAACTTATTGGTTGGAATGTGTCCGGAACGGAGCCTGAGAGCAATCACAAGTACATTCCTATCATAGGTACAGTCATCAATCCAAGGATACGACATAATTTGAGGCTGTATTGTCCGGTACCAAATGCCTTTCTCTACAGATCTTTTATCAAAATATTCTTGCCAAAGGTCAATGCATTGAGTCTTAACTAATCTGACATAGTCCGAGTGCAACGGGATTTTTAACAACGGGATTCCATCATAGCTAGCTTGTTTGGCAAATAGGTCAACTATGTCATTTTCTTCTAGATTAATGTGTGACGGAATCCATTGCAAGACTATTGTTTTATTTTTAGATTGTAGTAATAATATAGATTCTAGAATAGTATAAGCAATCGGGCTGCCTCGCACGGGCGAGGTGCACCGAGCTATATGTTGCAACGCACTCTTTGAATCGCAGAAGATAACAAATTTGTTGCATTCAATAGAATCTACATATGAAATAGCTTCAGATAAAGCTATTAACTCGAGATGCATGATCGAAATATTTGAGTCAATTTGTAATTTAATGTTAATATCTGTAAAGGGATCATAAAACGCAGCTCCACCTTTATCTCCATCCTTGGATCCGTCTGTAAATATTTTATAATGATCTGTATAATTAATATCGATGTAAGATATACACTTATTTTTTAAATCACGACAATTATATGAGCGCTTCGAATGTACAATGGCAGGAATGTTATCTATTATTACGTTAGATAAATTTATATTGCTAACCCAAGTATGTAGGGAAAACATTTCAAGTTTGTCACAGGAGTGAATTGATAAGGAGTTTAAAATTGGATGAATCGTAGCTAAAATCGGTAACTTTCGTTGAGACCAGTACTGGGATCTTTGTGCAGCAAGCTCATCGATATATTTAATAACTCTATTGTCTTTAAATGATTTAGACTTGAGCCAAAATTTTTTGGCTAAATATCTTCTACGTACAAATAGAGGAGGTAAGCTCAAGTCACTCTCCATGGCATGTATAGGTGTACTACGTATGTACCCTCCAACAACACGCATGGCTTGGTTTTGTATCCTATCTAATTTAATTACATTACTATGGCAACTATTATCATATATAAAACTAGCGTAATCAATCCGACTGCGGATTATCGAAATGTACAATTTTCTCAAATGTTTTTGGTGAACCCCCCAACCTGAACCAGCTAAAACTTTAATTACATTGATATATTTTTGAACCTTAACACGTGTCTCATTAATATGTTTACCCCATCTTAGTGAGCTATCGAGCCATAATCCCAAATACTTAACATTATCACAGAGCTGTAATGAATAATTGTTATGCGTTAAATCTATTGTGCCTCGATAACGACCTTTTTTGAAGACGCATATTTTACTCTTAACAGGGGAAACTTCCAAACCAATACTATCTAATATACTACTTATTTTACCTAAAGCTAGCTGTAGTTCTCTTGTCGCATCGATCACGTGTTTTTTTGTACTGTAGATCACAAAATCGTCAGCATATTGGGATATCTCCACATTGTTTATACTTTTACATATTTTTAGAGTGGCTATATTAAAAAGAAGAGGTGATAACGGGTCTCCTTGGGCTAAACCTTGATACGTCCACCTCGTTAAAACACACTCCTCAGTGGTAATTTCTAACATTCTCATACTTAAGTAGCACCATAAGTACCTGCACATTTTGTAACCAACTTGAAATTCATCAAGAATTTTTAACAGGCATGACACGTCCACATTATTATAGGCATTCTTGATGTCTATAAAACACCCTACAGTTAATAGATCATTTGAAAATCCTTTCTGGATTTGAGATGTAAGGCAAGTAAGATTGTCCAGGCAAGAGCGTGCTTTACGAAAGCCAACCATAGTGTCCGGAAATAGGGATTGTTTTTCAAAGTACCATTCAAGCCGTTTATTTAGAATCGAATGTAAAATCTTGCATAAACACGATATTAGAGAAATCGGGCGCAGAGCTGATGGTGTACCATGTTTAGGTATAGGGATGATTTTGATTTTACGCCATTGTGAGGGGACAAACCCGGAAGTGTAGCATCGATTATAAAAGTTCAGTAACAGTAGTTTACCAACTAGCGGCAGGTGATTTATCATTGAGTAGGAAACCTCGTCGCTACCTGGCGCAGTGTCATTTTTCTTTATGCAATTCAGCAATTCAGACAATGTTATGTCCATTCCTAGCGTACAATTAGTTGAATAAAAAGTTGGATTATTTGGGCTGACAAAATCAGGTGTTAAATCGGTTAGCAATTGTTCAGCCTTTTCTTTGTTCACGCTTTGTTTAGGTATTGAACGGCCCTTTATCCATCTCATTTTATTCCACATTTCTGACGCAGACGATGTTTCGTCCACAGATAAGCAAAACTTTTGCCACGACTTACATTTAGCAACTCGGATCAACCTCTGAGCTTCAGCTATTTTCTTTTTTAATTCAGTCAAATTATGAGGCGATGGACAGCGTCGAAACGTCGCCAAAGCCAATCTGCGAACTGCCACTGCCTTCGATAACTCAGTATTCCAATAAGGTTTTGGCACGAACTTATGTTTTACATCTGTAGGTATTTTAATGTATGGGATATGAGTGTTTGCGGCTTTTTGTAAGATATCTATTAACTGATCATAAAATATTTGGTGATCGTCTGGTGGCTGAAAGTCAGATAATGAATTCTCTATAAATGAAGCATATTCAATCCAATCACTCTTTTTAAAATTTCTTTTTTTAATACAGTTTCTTAGAAAATTTTGGACGAATGATATTTTAATGATAAGATGATCACTACCAAGTGATTCATTTGTAGTTATCCAATTGAAGTTAATTACCGAATCTGAGGAAATAAATGAAATATCGGGCGAAGATTGTTGCAAAACACCATTACACAATTTTATCCTTGTATGGCTGCCATCATTGAGATAAGTGAAATTGGAATCCAGCATCGCCTCCATAATTTGATTGCCCCTACTATCGTTTTTATAAGACCAACTATCATGATGACCATTAAAGTCACCTAATATAAGTGTTTTATTATTACAAATCGAAAAAACATGATCCCAGTCGCTTTGAGAGGTATGAGTGGAAGAAGGGCAATATATGGAGATAATATTCTCAATATGCTGACAGTTTAGGATTTTTACATGCAATAATTCGATACCAGTGTTTCTACTGCGTGATGGGCAAACGCGAGACGTAACAGTTTTATGAGTTAAGACTGCCACGCCCCCGTATGAGTCAGCCCTATCCAGTCGATAACAATTATAGTCGCTAATATTAAAGTTACTCTCAGGCTCAAACCAAGTTTCACTTAAAATTGCAATGTGAACTTTTTCTTGGGTAAGAAGTGCTTCAAAGGGTACGGATTTAGGTCTTAAACTTTGGCAATTCCATTGGATCAGATTAACTGTTAAATCATTTTGTGGACTTTTATCCATAATGAGGGTCAGAACTAAAAAAGGTTCCGGCCGACACATAACTTACAGCTTTAGATATTACCCATTCAATACACATCTTAAACGACATTTCTATCTTCTTATCTAAGGAGCGCCTACTAAATATAATGTCTTTTAACTTACTCAGTAAACTCTTGAATGTAAAATCATTGTCACTTTCATACGTCTGGTCCGTTTCCATATTATGTGGTCGAGAAGGCTGTTCCTCCTCAGAGCACACTGAGTGATCCTCATCCCAACTGAAGGCACTGGCCATGGGTTGTTTTCGTTTTTTCGGCTTCTTCTTCCGTCCTCGATCATCTCCTAAACCTTGATCTGGCTCCTGTCCCTGCAATTCGTTCTCTTCCATATTTTCTTTCTGTTTGTGTGTTTTTATGGTTATCTGACTCGGTTTTTCATTGTCCACCATCTTCGATTTCGCTATAGAAGCATAAGAACATCCAGCTACTGAACTAGAGACTATAACAGGCTTCTGAACTGTTGGAAGTGGTATCGGGGTCACATTAACTTCAACGCATTCATCGTTGCTTGCAGATGGGGGTCTTTCTAGGCATTCTGCCATAGGGGATGGTGGCACATACATCTCCTTTCCCTTTCTGTAAGTCACATTAAACTCGGACATAAGTTCACGAATCTTCCTCTCTTTCTTGAAGATCGGGCATAATTTATACATAGCCATATGTGGCCCATGACAATTAACGCATTTAAATGACTCCGTTTCACAGCTCTCATGTTTTTTGGTACATTTAGGGCAAATTATCTTTTTACTAGGGCAGAACCTTGACATGTGACCGAATTTCCAACATCTTCCGCACTGAGTCACTGGGAATATGTACTGTTGAACTTTTATGCGTATTTTATGAATGAAAACATAAGGTGGCACCGATGTGCCCCTGAATCCCAATCGGATGGATTCACTAAGAACCCATAAGGCACCACCACCATCAGTCTCTTCCACGTTTCTTCTATTCAATCGCTTAGCCGACATGATTTCAATTGGAGAAGACACTTGTTTCAAAATGTCTTCCTCAGAAAGATCCATCTCCACATTTTTAATTACGCCGTACGATACTCCAACTTCTGCCGTTTTATGGCATTTCCACTCCATATCAGTAAATGCTTTTGTATGCAGAAATTTATCTGCACTTGACATCTTATCAAAGGTGATTAATATTTTACTTGTGCTGGCATATTTAATTTTTGAAATATCCTCAATAACATGGTCTTGCAATAATTTAGCAAGCGCAAATTGCTTTGGTAAATCATTTTTACTAGTCACACAGATCTGAACGTTTTCTCCTATCTCATCTACAACATTGTCTTTTCTCCCGGCTTTTTTTCCTCTCGAAACTGTCTCCCATGAATCCTCGGAAGAATTCCCTTCTCCATTTATCTCTCTCAGTCTCTTCCTGAGCCCACTAGGCTCCGCGTCCCCTTCCATCTCTTCTGGATTTGCACAGTTTTGTATCGTATCCGTACGTGCCTCCAAAGTATTTTCCATATTATTTTCCTCGGTCACGCCAAACTGAACTGAATCAATTACAATACAAGGTTGAGGTTGAGAATGCATTGCGATCGAACGCTAGGCTAACAACCCGAATAGCCGGGCGTGTTGCCGTGCACCTCACTCAGTAGATAAGGATTTTGCTAATTAACACGGAGCTAATGTACGCGACCTTCGCACTCGGAGTGCAACTGTCCACTAACGTTAGTGTTGCAATGTTACTTTTACAAGGTTATTAGAATAACACAGGGATTTGTTTTGATGAGTCGAAGTGGTCAGTTTTTTCAGTATTTTCAAATAACCCTGATTTGAGTTTTGATTTGATTTGAGTTTTGAGCTTTCCAATATTTCGGCACAGTTTCATGCGCCGTTATTCCGTGATCATGGCTCAAAACATAGTAAATATCCAGTTGTAGATGACTTTAGTGTGAGCCGCGAGCTGGTGAGTATTTGGCGCAGCGTTGATACGCTGCGCTGGGTTCGATTCTCGCCTCTGGACAAATGTTTGTAAGATCTTCAGATATTTTTTCAGGGTGTTCTGGATGTTTTCTATCTATAAAAAAAATAAATCTATATAGTATATTGTATTAAGTATATCAGTTATCTAGTACCCATAACACAAGCTCTGCTTAGCTTGGGGCTAGATAATAATTCCCTTGTATGTTCTGAGAATATTGAAGAAGCTAGGACGAAACGAATTTTTACGATTTTCTCGAATATTCTGAAAAACTATAGGCTCTTTTCGAACCCGATTCCATAGGTGTCTCCCACCCACCACTAAAACATAAGTAAATAAAAAACAAAAAAACGTGACCCACAGACCTACAAACAGTTTAGACAATCTACGCACTACCCAGTCAAAAAGTTTCATTACATAATATACAAACAATGCATAATATTATGCCTATGTGCTCAATTGAGGACATGCTAAGGTACTTAAACTAAATTTTATTTATTTATTCTATGCGTAAGTTTGTAATTTAACCATGACCTTGATTGAAGAAGCGTGCTCTCTAGGGTATAAAAGAAAATATTTATATTTATGACACTTTTGTTTTTTTGTTACATCTTTATCCAGAAAGAAAATTACAATAAAATAATATAAATAAATTAGAACTAGTATTTACAATTGAAACAATTGAGCTAACTGCAGACTGTTGCAAACAATCTACAGGTAACTCAACTGATCCATATCAATACCAGTCGTCGCGTCCCCGCTACGCTGGCTGCATTGCCCCGCTGTATGGCAATGCTGATGCGCTGTGCCAGATACTCACCAGCTCTCAGGTCACGCGTCGCTTCGACCAGACGACGCTCAGACGATGTTTTAAAAACCGAAGAGCCTCGGTACCCCACGGACCTTTTTACAGCATTGTCAATAATCAAGTTAAACATTCCTAAATGTTTAACTTGATTATTGACAATGCTGTCAATACAGCATATACCTATACGTATTAATTTTTTTGTTTTTGTTAGTATAATTATTTATTTTGTCTTGTTAGTTATCTCTATTAAAATGTGAAATATAAATTGACGCAATCAATGTGCCTTGTGGTGCTCCTACGGCGAATAAATATATGAATATGAATAAGAATATTTCAAGTCAAACTCCCATACAAAAGACTTAAACGCGCTCAGCTTTGAAATTCCTTATTACGCATAGGTATAATTAGTTACCTATATGACTGAAAGAGAGTCACTTTTTATGTTTCTATCCCATAGTGGGATAAGAACAAGATGAGCGTACAAAAAACCCTGACTGCAAAATGATGTGCACTGCCTTAACAAAAGTGATTTCCTAATGGTATGATAGCTACTAAAAACAAATTTTTATACGTTTTTCCTCATAAGTTTTAGCAAGTTTTAATTAAAATATAATTTCTTTATTGAATGTCTTTAATTATTAATTATTTACCTATGAAAACCCCTAGACCCATTGTTAACCAATGGGTGACTCATAGTTCACCACTGTGTGTAAATAATGGGTCATTTCTGCTCTTTTAAAAAAACCAAATTTTCTCTGCGCTTCATTATCCGAGGTCAATGATTTTGTAATTATCCGAGAGTTGTTAAAAATACCGTACATGAAACCAAATTATAGGCCAATCGGACAGACTGTCTTTAAGATATGAGCTATAAAAAAAATTGAATCACTCTTTACCCGGTGACCCTACTATCCACTCTAAGTTTCTATACGTCAGCCAAATTAAATGTGAAATGTTTGGGTAGAATATAATAAATTCTGCCTTAATAACTATGATGTATAAGTTTACTTAGAAATTCTCAGAATGTCCATAATAGGGATTACTGAGATCAGAAAATCTCGTATTCCCATTCCTTGCAGTACCTACAGTTGCATCGGAATCGACAATCATTTGGTTAACCCACAATCTGATAGCCATTGCATGTGTAATCCGTAAGTACAGCGTCTACTAAAGCTACTGTACACACCGAGATTTACGAGTGGAATTTGATTGTGTGAATTTGAGTTATTTGAAGCCGACGATTTTGGTTTCCCGGTAAGTAGGCCGAGACGAAATATAGATGCATATACAAAATTACAGTAGTTGCAGTTAGCTTAAATGTGTCAATTGAAAATACTAGTTGTAGTTTATTTCTATTATTTGATAGTAGTTTTCATTGAGAATAAAGATAATGTTAAATAATGTTGGACAATTCACACAGAATTATCTAGCCCAAGCTAAGCAGAGATTGTGATATGGGTACTAGATAACTGATATACTTAATACAATACACTGCATCGATAGATATTTTTTATTTTACATGTAGAAAAATCCAGAACATCGTGAACAAATATCTGTAGATGTTACAAACATTTGTGATTTGATATACAAAATATGAGGGTAAATTGGTATGTCTACTAATAATGTTGCAGTTAGCTTAAATGTGTCAATTGGAAATACTAGTTGTAGTTTATTTCTATTATTTGATAGTAGTTTTCATTGAGAATAAAGATAATGTTAAATAATGTTGGACAATTCACACAGAATTATCTAGCCCAAGCTAAGCAGAGATTGTGATATGGGTACTAGATAACTGATATACTTAATACAATACACTGCATCGATAGATATTTTTTATTTTACATGTAGAAAAATCCAGAACATCGTGAACAAATATCTGTAGATGTTACAAACATTTGTCATTTGATATACAAAATATGAGGGTAAATTGGTATGTCTACTAATAAAAATTACCTCGCAATGACTTCAGTTCTTCCGTGATCTAGGCACATGAAATTGTGCTGAAATATTGGAAAGCTCAAAACGTAAATCATGTTAAATATCCCGTTGTAAATTATTTCAAATTCAGCATAAATATAAGTTTTTATTATCAGAAATCATAGAAAATTACAGAAACAGAATAAAACAATTACAACTAATATACTAATTATATCTATTTCTTAAAAATCTAAGCCGTCACCAGAAGGCAGAGTGCAGAATGCTGGCAGCATTGCCACGTTGAATGGCAATGCTAATTTGTTGACCGAAATAGAAGCCAGCATTCCGATCACCTGTGGACTCTATAAGAAGTTTGATAAGATCTTTATAAATTGCGTAATTCAGCCTATATTAAATTAGCAGTTTTTTTTTTATAAATTCGTAATTATCTTTATACTACACCTGCTCGGAAAGTTGCCTATTCCTTTTCCATTAATAGAATAGAAAGTATGTCTTTGCAGGCCTATAGGAAACCGGGAGGAAAAACATTATGGAATTTCATTTCTCACGTATTTTAGCGGGAGTTGGAGGAGTGTTATTTTTTTTTAATTTCCTAAAAGATCGGCCGGTAGCTATGGTTGGTTATTTTCGTTCGGTCAAACGACAAAAAGTTTTTACTCCAAGTCCATTAGGCCTCCTCCGATTTCCGAACAATATTTTGAAAAAAAAAACCCAAAGGCTGGCGCGGTCAATGAGGTTTTACCAACATCATTGGGCGCGGTAAGTTCTTCTAAATTTCAATTAATAATTAATTCTGCTTTTTATTTTCCTCGAAGGTGTAGTATAAAGCACTATTTATCACTCGGCAGAAAGTGCGATTCCTACCTCGTGTGTTTTAAGACCCTCGGCTGCGCCTCGGGCCCAAAACGACACACTCTCGGTAGGAATCGATCACTTTCTCGCCTAGGTGTAAAATGTACTATTAATCCACCTGCGCTTCAGCAGCCACCGTCCCTTACATATAAGTCAATGTTTATATACGTGAGTCACATATATAAATCTTGGGTAACGAGAGGTTATGTCAGTAGAAAGCTACCTAGTTGTGTGGCCGAGTTACGGGTGACATAATGTACACTAGCACGGCTTAATTTGTTTTTGTTGGTTGACCGAGTTCGCCCTAAACCTACTTAAAGTGTCTTTTAGAAGACTGCGGAAGAGGAAGTTGGTTTTTGACGGTTTTTAAGGAAAATCTCAGCGTGGTGATGTCGGACAGATCTTCCATTGACCATATATCACTATCTGAAGAAATTCTCATTAGGGTGGAATCAGAATTATAATTGGGTGGATTTCTGTACTTGATATTGGAGTCCAGTTTTTCATATTAAAGGGTGGGTAATCTTCAAGGGGAAAAACTGGAATAAGCCATCAAAAAAACGTTTTTGGTTTCGTTCCGCTGCCGTTCGTTCAGCTAGCTGAAAGACATGAACGCAGCCTCCTGGCTCCAGTCTAAGTGTTACCTATAAATCTGGAATATTTTTGTTCGTGCATTTTTGAGTCTAAAACCATATTCCGACTGTTTTGTCAAGTAGATTTTGAAAATGGGAGCCAGTACTGCCAGTGTCGTAAGTGGCGACTAAGAGATATCCACCGTGGGCAGGCAGCAGCACCCACTCCAGAACATATCCATCACGGTACTGCGATCTTCAACTTGCATGCCTGGGGACATTAAACGTCGCGAAAAGAGCCAAAAAGCCGCTTATCAGAGGATGGCTATGTCCATTGTCCAGTGTAATAGTTAATGCTGTTGCTGTGGATTTTATGCGTTCTTACATGAGAAGGACAGGATCGTTGGATTAAAGATGGGTGGGGGGGGATCTGTGTGCATATATATGTATAAAATAAAATATCTGTTTAATATTGTATTATGTATATCAGTTAAAGTCTTTTGTTTTCTTTTGATATAATGCCAGAAAATAAACAAAAATACTACTATATCAATCACTAAAAATTGAGACAAATTACTACTATTGAGACAGATTAATGAATAGAAAAAAAATTGAACTAGTATTTACAATTAAAACAATTGAGCCAACTGCAGCAAATTGAAAACAATCTGCACGTAGCTGAATTGATACATATCGATCCATAAAGACATTATAAGTAAGAGAGTAAAACTATATAAAATCAGGAAGGTCATGCGTGCACGTAATTGAAAGTTAGTCCATGAATTTCCTACGACTATTTTCACCGCATAATTGTTTTGTCAAGGCCACTAAATCCTATGAATAAATAAATAATATTAAGTACCGTTAAGTAATTGTACTCAATAGGGCACTGTACTGAATATTCTTTGTTGGTGTGTTACATAATCATCATCGAATGCCTCGTTGGTCTAGCGGTCATCTTGTTCAACCGCTGATTATGAGGTCCCGGGTTCAAATCCCGGGTCGGACCAATAGTTGTTATTGGGGTTTTTCTAGCAAAAAAAATTCACAGTAACAGCCCGGAGTCAGGAAGTTGGCGGTGTTACACCCCCGTGCCCCGGAAAGCACGTTAAACCGTTGGTCCTGCGCTTGACCTCTCCCCGGTCGTGGCGGTCTGTCGTTCCATCGGATTAAGAGAGTGAGCGATTAGAGAGTGCACCTCATATAGTATATATGTTCCTTGGTGCACCTTGTGCATGACAAATATGTCATGCAACAACTCTTTTTTGCGTGAAACGGAACGCATCCTAGCATTTTGAAGGAATCCTTGGCTTCAATAGATGTCAATGTCAATAATTTGCCGTATACGTACTACTGACTGTCAAACTCGCTACGCGTTTGACGCGCACTTTGACAGATGACGGTAGTTGTTGCAAACGTAGAGCTATTTTCAAGAACTTGAAGAGGATTTCCTCTCTATTTTAGACTTGATGTTAGAAAAAGAATAGGGGTCTCGCAGAATTTTTTTTTCATTTTGTTCAGTTTTTTTTTCCAAATTACAGTGTTGTTACTTGTTAGTTTTCGAGTTGAGTTGTCTCAAACATTTTTTTACCTCTAACTCATAGGTCTATCTAGATAGTGAGCATTTTGTGGTAATCCCTGTGATTGTTACACAGAATAGCTTTGAGATTGTGTAATATAACTATGTTGAATAGAAAATAAGTAACTAAGCTTTTTTTAGATTTTTCCTATCTTACTATATTTTTACAGGCAAAATCCTCAAACCTACTATATTCGAACCAAAATAAGTTGGCAACCCTAGTTCAAACCGATATTCCACGTAATGTATGTCCGAATATAGAAACTGGATGGAATAAAATGTTCTGGCGTATCGTAACGCAAGATCGATTTTTTTAATTTTTAATTTTAAATAAATAATGCTAGACAATCCACACAGCACCATCTAGCCCCAAAGTAAGCTACTCAAAGCTTGTGTTACGAGTACTAGATAACTGATACATTTAATACATTATATACATAGATAGTATATAGATACTCCTTTTTATTATACATAGAAAACACCCAGACCAAGGGAAAAATTTCTGCAAATATCGTATACAAATTTGTTCGGAGGCGGAAATCGAACCCGCAACCTCTTGCGTCGCAGGCGGACTCTCGCCCGCTGCGCCACTGAGGTCGTCAAAATAATGTGGTAACCTAATGCTGCAATCACTATGGCCGTTCCTTCGTCTTCTGCATATAATTACAAATACTAATTATTGGTATCAAAAACACCTGTCAAACACAAGAGTTGCGTGTGCGCATCTAAGCACGTAAAACGCCGACGCGAACTCATTCTTATCGTAAATTGTAAGGAATACACATCCGTGTACTTTCTCTGATTGCAGTCGATGCTATAATAGTCGGGCTCATAAAAATATATAATGTTTTGAATATTTAATTTACGTTTCCTTTAAAATCCTCGGCAACGTCTGTCATGTGGCACGGACTTTAGACGCAAATTGTTGCGGGTTCGAATGCCGCCGCGGGATAAAAAAAATCTATTAGCATAATTTCTGCGTACTCAGAGGATCATCCTTATCATATCCATTTACTCCCGCCATGGTCTATGCCATCATCTTGCCAAATTTCACTGAGATGCGTTCAGCTGTTTATTCGTGAATAGGTAACATACGGAGATACAAAGTTACTTTCGCCTTTTTGTATGTTTGATTCGGATAACTGACCAATCGTCAGATATAGGTAAGTACCTATCTATGATTTTTTCTCCCGGCGCGGATGAGCTTTTTACTTATCAGGGGCCCATGAGATGATGATGATCAATAGCTATGGATTATTTGCTATAACGGACCAATAGTCAAGCCCAGTTTCCACCGAGCGGAGCGGACACATTCAGGACTCCGTTGAACTCGCAAGAGTACCTAAAATACATAAGTACTTGTATATCCAACAAAAAATAGTCGTGCGGAACGGACTGAGCGAGCAGAAAATGTTGAAATGAACTCGCTCAGTTCAGATGCAGTAGAAATAGATATATAGAAAATTCTTTATTGCTATATCGATAGAAACAATACAATAAAACAGCTTACAATAGAACAGCATTGATAGTCCTAATATATTTAAACCAATTTAAAAAAGCTTTTATTGGAAAAGTGCTTGTACTGTTAAGATGTTTTTAAATTTTGACTATATAAGCGACTCTAATTTTAATAGTATTCTTTAGATTTTAAGAGACATTGTATTAAATTTTCTTTATAGTCAAATATATGTTTTAATCGTTTAATTAATTAATTAATTATTTTTTAACCTACTCATAATATTCAAATACAATTGTAAACATTGTTCATGAATAAAACATCTATCTATCTATCTACCTTAAAATCTAAGTGAAAAGTGACGGTTTTATCGCTCAAGAGCGATCTCTACCAGACAACGTCAGAAAATCAACCGACTCTCTGTTGGTGAAAATGTAAACCTATTTCATTTGAAAGGAGTCCGTCTTGCCTTACCATTTTCTACTCAACACCCTTAGATACCTAATTTATTTACCATTTAGATAACTAATAATTTTTCTCCCGGCGCGTATTCTCCGTGGCTCTAAGTGGATGAATCCTCTAGACTAGTATAACCTTCTTATAAATCTTATACAATCCATACATTACAGTTTTATTCCTTTTTTTTTAAGGGCAGAAGAAGCCTTTATTCACAAAGACAATTACAATCAAATAAAAGAAATAAATTAAAACTAGTATTTACAATTGAAACAATTGAGCTAACTTCAGACTGTTGCATAAAATCTACAGGTAGCTCAACTGATCCATTTCAATACCAGTCGGAAGCGTCCCCAAGACGCTGGCTGCATTGCCCCGCTGTATGGCAATGCTGATGCGCTGTATTGCTGTATTATTCCTTGATTTTACTGCCCATAATAAATTTGCAAGTTTGTTAGTATGAGCACACCTAGGCTGCAGTTTTATAGGGTCTAAAGAGGTCAAAATATTTAAAGGCCTGTGATTTAATATTTGTTTACCCCGTGTAACTTTTAGTTAGGTACCTGATTTTATAGTGTGAAGAATGAGGTATGGACTTATGGAGACAATATACACATGCTTATGAGAATATTGCAAAATTGCAGCTGTTGATTGTTGTCACCTACTGAAAATTTAAATGTTGAATAAAAAACTTTTAAATCCATCATGGTTATTAAAACTAAAGTCATTTATAACGGGATATTTACCAAAGACAAAAAATGAGGGTAGATCGATATATCTGCCAATAACATCTCACTCGCAGTGCCGTCAGTTATTCCGTGATCATGGCGCATGAAACTGTGCCGAAATATTGGAAAGCTCAAAACTCAAATCATGGTAAGTTTCCCGTTATGACTTTAGTCTTTAAATGTTGACGGTGCATCTCTCTCTATATCTATATTAAAGTGTCTAGAGAGACACTTTAACTTAGACATAGATGCCTAAGTTCCCCAGCCTCTCGACAGAGCCTACACATTTGCTCCTCTTGGAGTCGAGACCCTAGGTCTGTGGGGTACCGAGGCTCTTCGGGTTTTCAAAAAATTATCTGAGCGTCTGGTCGAAGCGACCCGTGTCCCGAGAGCTGGTCAGTATCTGGCACAGCGCATCAGCATTGCCATACAGCGGGGCAATGCAGCCAGCGTCTTGGGGACGCTTCCGACTGGTATTGATATAGATCAGTTGAGCTACCTGTAGATTGTTTGCAACGGTCTGCAGTTAGCTCAATTGTTTCAATTGTAAATACCAATTATATTATAATTTTCTTTGTGAATAAAGGCTTCTGCCCTATTCAGTTCCCCCGGATGAGCGATAAATTTATTTTCTTTATTCAAGACAGACATTTTACGATGCCATCACTGTATCCTTGAGTCCTCTTACCTTTCCCTCTGTATGATGTAGCCGTATGGCGACACACACCTTCTTTAGCATTGTAACCGATGACCAGCGTACCATGTCAGTTTGGTAACGTCCTGGATGGTTGATGGTCTATGATTAGTTTGTCATTAAATTATTAGTTTCGATCATAGTGGTGCTGGTAGATTGGGAAGTTCCGTTTATGATTTGGCACCTGGGACCACCGGTATTGACAATCGTAACCGCAGTGTTCCGATTGCCGAAATACGTCGTTCATCAAAAAAGGAAAAAAAAAACGCTTTTAACCTTAGAAGATGTCAATGGGACGTTAATATGTCCAAATAAGCATGGTCTATGCCACGTTATTTTTACTGATTTTTCACTTTTTATTTGTCTTTTAAAAAAAGTTGGTGGACGTCACACGTAAAAAAGCACCCTTTTTTCAGTTTTTTGGAACTATTTTTTACATTAACAAAACGCTTCATAAATTTCAGATAAATTTTCTAATAATATTTAATTTTTGAAATATCTTGACAAAACTATTGTCTAACAGAGTTTATTTTGCAAAGTTTGACATAGCTTCTTGTTTCTAATATGCAGCTATGTCTTAATATGTACAATAATACCATGTTTAATTAAATTAATTATGTATTCCTAAGCATAAACAAGTGACTTAACGAAGAGCAATAAAAAAAAAGCTCAAATGTAGCGCGTTGAAGTCTTTTGTATGGAAACACGTACGCAAACGCGGTGCTTAGTTCTCCTGCTTCATTTGATTTAAAGTTTGTGTTTTTGTAAGACAACAAGGGCAGATTTTTGACAGATATTCTTCATTTTTGAAAACTGTCAAATTAAAAAAAAAACCTAGCGCTTGTTAAGGCGCTAACCCGACCCAAATCAGCGCCACCTTCTATTTTATCTTTTTATTAGGTTTAACGAAGGAAATTTCGAATATCGATTTTGCAGTTTGTGATACGCTAAAAATAAGCTTATGATAGGTATCAGATAAAGAGAAGATAAAATAGGTAGTGGCGCTGGTTTGGGTCTGGTTAACGCCATAAATAAACGTTTTTGCAAACTGACGAAATCTCTCGCAGTCTACTGTAAACGCCCACTACCTATTTTCCTAAATAACATAGGTAATAAAAAAGTATTTTCATTTTTAAACCTATCCGCTGCTATAAATAGCTAACAAAATCAGAATAATCCGAGAAAAACAGCGAAACATTCCTCTTGCGGTAATGAATTCTCTTGAACTTTCACATTGCGGTCGCTGCGGCGACGCATTGGGTTTCCGACTGCCAAGTGCCAATGTTACTGTACACTCGGCGTGGTAGACCTGTATCTAGAATATTATTATCTGATTATATTATAATCCTGATGCAAAAAAACAAGGGTACATCAGGCATACATTTCGGTAGGCATTGGGTAAAATGGTGTAAATCGCATTAGTGTTAAAAACAAACGACTTTGAAGACGAGAATATGTATTTACAATTTTCATAGTAAGCGAACGTTTTACAGGATTTTTTCATTGATAAAAAAATCCTTCCAAATCATTCATTCACACACCAAATCATTCCACGTTTTTTTTCTAAGTCGACTCAGAAAAAAACGTGGAATGATTTGGATTTTAGCAAATTATTTTATTTATTCCAATTACGTTCGCTTGGAAAGCTTGATATAAACGGAAATTATTATAAACGATAGGATTTATAAATTTGTATTATCTATATCGTAGCTAGTAGTAAGTTTCTACGTAAATAATAATTGTATTATTTATATCCAATTCTAATTCTTAAAAATTCTTAATTTCTTGTAATTAATTTTTTTTAAATGCACGAATAGATAGAAGTCCACGGATTCCTATGTACAAACTTTGGGGGGTGAGTTCGGTGAGTCGATAATATCCTCTTGACGACGTCACGTTCCGTTTTTTGTAAAATTGGCGCAGTTCCATGTCCGCATGGCTAGAGGCGCTGTGTCCATAAAAATACGGAGCGTCTCGTTGTCATGGCGATTCTATACACTCACCGAACTCGTCCTCGCTTACTTTTTCTTGATAATGTTGAGCAAAATCTCCAGCTTCATTTATTTATGTTTACCCCCTACATTTCAGGTTGTGGCATAGCGGTGGGCAAGCAGACAGCCCAGCGCAGGATCGTGGGTGGCGATGATGCTGGCTTCGGGACGTTCCCGTGGCAGGCGTACATCCGGATTGGATCCTCCAGGTATACTTATTATACACTTATAGTTATTTTTTTTTATTATTATGGTTAGCCTGTTGTGGCTCACTGCTAGGCAAAAGTCTCCCCCTGGTCGCTTTACGTATATAAGTTTCAGGTTTTAGAGGTAAACTCGCTTAATTCGTTTGTTTTTGTACTGGAGTTCTGTGATCAAAAAAAATGTCTGACCGAGATATTTATTGCAACGTAACCTAAATGTTATGGTCAGGCCCAATTCTGCTAACGATACCATAGTCATATAGTAAAGGAATTGGTTTTACTATGAAAATGGTATCGTAGCAGAATCGCAGAGATGAAAGAAACTCTAGATTAAAGATGCGCGACTGCGAATGATCTGGCTAGTCGAATAAGAGAAGAGAGAGAGAGAGAGTGAGATTATTTTTATTTACCTTAAAATTAATTATAAGCAATTAGCCTTAGGACTTAATTAATTAATGCTACCAAACTGTTACAAAATAGATTTGTTTTGTGCGTAGCAGCGTTTATGGCAAATATGGTCTTTACTCAGCGTTGTGCTGTATGCACACTGGTGTGTCCACCTCGCGCTGATTTTCAGTGAGTGATCTACGACTACTAATTTGCTCATTCGACTTGAATATTAGTAATATACTAATCTTCAAAGTCGAATGACAACTATTAATTAGTAATTACTAATGCCTCTACGAATTGATCTAGGCTTCGAATAACGAATTGAGTTCGACTGCCCGACTCGGGCAGTTGCCATTAATAACCAAATTAGTTACTAATTTGCCCTAGTCATTCGAATGGTTCGAATGATTTAACGACAAATCATTCGATGATTTGTGAAGTCGAATAATTTAAATGAAATCATTCACAGTCGCGCATCTTTACTCTAGATAGTGCGCGCGGTAACATTTGCACGGAGAGGTTGTTAGACTGGTTTCAACGTTGTCTTTTGACGTGCCTCTGATTTCTTAGCAGTTCGTCCAAAACGCTTTTCGTACAAAAAGCGGTTCGTCCATTAAGCAGTTCGACATCGCTATTCTCTCTCCGTCTGTATTTTCTTTCATCTAAGGTAGAATACCAAAATGTGACGTTCTGTGACGATACCACTGTCCTACTAAAACGATAGGTTTAGCAGAATAGGCCCCTGGTTAACTAAAATGATTAGTGTTTTATAGGAACCTCTATGGCACTCATTTGATATTTGATGAGCATTTAAACGTTTTGTAAATTTTTTAACCAAACGCACACTTATTATAGTCAGCATCGAAACTTTTAATGTTATGAAAATACTAGTTTTAACACTTTTTAAATCATTATCTTATTTTGATGCTGACTGTACACCAGCTGGGAAAATAGAGGTAACTCCGATAACACAGTTTTTGTGGTTTTAGACTTGTGGGTATTTGTAAAACACTATTTTAACTTTCATTGGAATCTGGTTATTATTTTAATGTGGAATTGTGTAACTATTTTAATTGCAAAAGGCCCTTCAATAATCAACAGAAATCCTAACTTTAATAATATTCTTTGTGAAGGATTTCAGGATTTCTTAAATATTAACCAAAAATAAAAAAGAACCTATTTTCGTAACTGTGACTATATCGATATAAAGTCCCAAGTCAAATTTACGGAAATTGCAGGTCTGTGTCTCTAATAATGTGTTCAATAACAATCCATCCCCAAATTAGTACCATTATGAATCATGGTATCATTTTGGTGGCATATCAATGTGTTCCTACTAATATATTAACAAATTAACATTTCAGATGCAACATGCTTATGTCGATATTCGAGCTAATTGGTTGGAAGCAGTGTTGGATAGAGAGGTAATGTGCGAAAGAGATAGCATGTTCAATAGGCACGAAATTCGGGATTTATGGGTTAGAGCTTTTTACTTCTATGGTCTAGATATGTTTGGCTTGCAGTGAATTTTTTTTTTTGTTTTGGCAACTCAATTGCATAGTTTCGGATCTTGTCGAATTATTTCTTTTTTTGGGTTCTTCTCTACTTTTTCGCACATTCCTCTTAGCTTGTATTTATTGTATTATTGTAGATTCTTGAGGATTATGGTAAGTATTTAGTAATAATTATTGTATAGTCCTTCAAGATATATGTGAATTGCTGGAAATTTAACTACATTTGACTCAGTTTCTATTGGTTGCTGTCATATCCACCAGGGGCTCAATTCTGTTAATCTATTGCTTTACTATATAGTGCGTACGGTGCTATTTGCACGGAGAGATACATAGAATGGTATTAATCCTAACTCTTTTGACGTGCGCCACTCCATCTGTATTTTCATTCATCTAAGGTAGAATGCCTGTGTCACTGTCATAGTGAAGCAATTTGTTTAGCAGAATAGGGCTCCCAGAGTTAATGACCGGAGCGACTACAGCGATGCCCTTCAGTTTATATATATCTTGGTGGGACTCTATAGTGTAGATTTGCTGTGGGTTATTTCACTTGTTTTGCATGTTTCACAAATACACAGTACATTAGTTAAATTTGGACCTCACAATGGACAAAACTGCACTTGGGCCGTATTATGGGCGCCATATTATGCGAGAAATTCGTAGGGAGTAAGTTTACTTCATCTTTTAGATAAGTTGAATAATAAATTCATTTGGTATTATTACCAAAAAATACTATTGAGTTTTTGGGCCCGTACTTGTAAAACCTGAAAATCGAAGTTATTAGAAAATCGCTATATCGTATCGCTGCAACTTGTACGAAATAACATGACTTATATTTTTATAATTACATCTGTTCAAAAAATCTTTGGATTGAATTTAAAAAGTGTCCGAAATTGGACATTCAACATTCGACTTTCTGCTGCATTGGTTAGTAGAATATTTCTTTAGACTCGGACTTTTTAATGTAGTTAGAGCTCCCACGTATTTCTGATAGCTCTGAAAACCGTTAAAGTTTTTTAGAACTGCTGAAAATTCGCTTCCACTGGCGCTGTTTACCATAAATGTCTGCTTAGCTTCAACCAACCATCATCATCTGTATCTAAATCTGCTTCTAAGACTGCTGGATTTAGGCCTCCCTTAATGAGCGCCATAGCGCCCTGTCTTCAGCTTGCCGCATCCAGCATCTGCCTGCAGTCTTTCGCAGGTGGTCGTCCCTGGTAGGAGGGCACCTTACACTACGTTTGCTGAGTCGCGAGTACTCCTAGCTTGGCCATCACAAAAATCATTTCATAACACTAAACCTGTATAATTTAAGCTAGTATAAAATTGATTATTTCTACACATTCTCAAGTAAATGTGGTAGTTTTATAACAGTTATTAATACCAATTATCAATTTTTATTGCAAGCAAATCGATAGTTATATGGCATTGCGTCATAAGTCTGTTTCTTCAATATTTCCGTGGATATACAGGGTGCTGTAATTTAAGATTAAATTAGCTTTCTCCGTGATAGGTTAGCAGTCAGGTAATATGTAGGAAGCTGTATTGTGGGTTTGAGTTCAGTTATATCTATGATTTAGTCAAATTCGATGTGAAATATTTGTTAGCAAACCACAACAAAAAAAAACTAAAATTTACATGCTTGGCGTTGAGTTTCAGATATAATTAGTATTATTAGTAATTAGTATCGTTTATTGAAGTAAAGATCAAAGGATGTTATTTGCGTATAAAAACACAACAAAAACGTGAATTCTTGGTAAAAGTATTGGTGGTTTGTGTACAAACATTTAGCTTAGAATTTGGCTGGAGTATAGCCATATTTTGGTTAAGTTCTCCGATCGTTGGTAGCCTATTTTCAAGTCGTGGTACTCATGTCATGACAGTTGCTTTCGCAAATGTGATCTAGTGATCATCTATTAAATCAACTCTTCTCTTGACAATTAAGGGCGATCAACCTCATACATTTTGAACACAGATAAGCAGATCAGTCTGTCAAATTATTCATCAGAATATTTGGCCGTTTTTTTGTATCCATGAACGACATTGAGGCATTTTTTGATGGTCAAATCTTTGTCAAATCATTAGTCAACTATCAAATCAGCGTTCGAGAAATTGTCACTCGTGATTTACGGTATCTTAGAACACCTTGTATATTAAAAAGACAGTGATCATCCACGCATCGCGACATACTTACGTAACACGTAGTAGAAGTAGAAGTAAGTAGGTAATTCAGTGAGCTATTGTTAGAGTTACGAAATTCACGTCAGTTATTTTTGCGACAGTTCTAGGTACGTAATTTTCTTTTATTGTGTTCGGGCTTTCTGGTTTCCCTCAATTACTGGCTTGTGGCGTTTATATCATAAAGTCTCAAGCTTAATCGATGCAGATCGTTTTGATTGGGCGCGCGATTCCCAACTATTCCAAAAATACCAGGAAATCGAAGTTAGTTTTTTCAAAAGTTAATAAAACATATAACGGTTTGCGGCAAGTTACTTTTCCGCTAGTTTTATTCCTTTACACAGGAAAAATTAAAAACGAAAAAATATATAATCTCGCGCCAACACGAAACGATCCACCTTAAGGTTATCGCACACAATAACACAACCCGGAAACGAATCACAACCTCCTCAAATCAAGTCGTTTCTCCCAGAATATTCAAACGCAACTCAGATTTAAGCAGGTCCCAAGTGACGAATTCTTGTAAAAATTCATTGAAAACAGCTGTTCGTGCTCTATAATATAAAATTCCCTATACACTAATAAACATCACAATATCGCTCTTGTATAGTTTATTTCTTTTCCTAGACTAACGTTGAGGCAACGAGGCAATGCCGTGGATGACAAATGACTATTGCAAAACGTCTTCTCAAAGATTTCGTCTTATTTTGACACTGCACATATTGTATCAGAAATGTTACGTTTAATATTTACTTTGACAAAGATCCGTCCCATTTCGATGAAGCGGATTTTGATGTGATGTGTCCAAATAAGCATGGTCTAGGCCACTTTAAATTGTCGGCCCCTACGTAAAAAAACACCCTTATTTCATTTTGTACCAACTATTTGTGGCTAGACGATGCTGTGTGAATGGTCCAGCAATATTTATATATTTTTTGACAATAATAAAACGTTCATAATTATGACCAAAACAATAATAAATCTCTTGCATTCCAGATGTGGAGGCTCCCTAATCTCCCGCCGCCACGTAGTCACCGCCGGCCACTGCGTAGCGCGCGCACAGCCGAGGCATGTTCGAGTGACGCTAGGCGACTATGTCATCAACTCTGCCGCTGAGCCGCTGCCGGCGTATACCTTCGGAGTTAGATCTATCAAGGTATCTATCTCACAGTTGTCTTTTAGTTACTATGCATATGTCTGTCAGTGACACTTATTTGTACGAGCACAGCCGGTGCATGTTCGAGTGACGCTAGGCGACTATGTCATCAACTCTGCCGCTGAGCCGCTGCCTGCTTATACCTTCGGAGTTAGATCTATCAAGGTATCTATCACACAGTTGTCTTTTAGTTACTATGCATATGTCTGTCAGTGACACTTATTTGTACGAGCACAGCCGGTGCATGTTCGAGTGACGCTAGGCGACTATGTCATCAACTCTGCCGCTGAGCCGCTGCCTGCTTATACCTTCGGAGTTAGATCTATCAAGGTATCTATCACACAGTTGTCTTTTAGTTACTATGCATATGTCTGTCAGTGACACTTATTTGTACGAGCACAGCCGGTGCATGTTCGAGTGACGCTAGGCGACTATGTCATCAACTCTGCCGCTGAGCCGCTGCCTGCTTATACCTTCGGAGTTAGATCTATCAAGGTATCTATCACACAGTTGTCTTTTAGTTACTATGCATATGTCTGTCAGTGACACTTATTTGTACGAGCACAGCCGGTGCATGTTCGAGTGACGCTAGGCGACTATGTCATCAACTCTGCCGCTGAGCCGCTGCCTGCTTATACCTTCGGAGTTAGATCTATCAAGGTATCTATCACACAGTTGTCTTTTAGTTACTATGCATATGTCTGTAAGTGACAGTTATTTGTACGAGCACAGCCGAGGCATGCTTGAGTGACGCTAGGCGACTATGTCATCAACTCTGCCGCTGAGCCGCTGCCTGCTTATACCTTCGGAGTTAGATCTATCAAGGTATCTATCACACAGTTGTCTTTTAGTTACTATGCATATGTCTGTAAGTGACAGTTATTTGTACGAGCACAGCCGAGGCATGCTTGAGTGACGCTAGGCGACTATGTCATCAACTCTGCCGCTGAGCCGCTGCCTGCTTATACCTTCGGAGTTAGATCTATCAAGGTATCTATCACATAGTTGTCTTTTAGTTACTATGCATATGTCTGTAAGTGACAGTTATTTGTACGAGCACAGCCGAGGCATGCTTGAGTGACGCTAGGCGACTATGTCATCAACTCTGCCGCTGAGCCGCTGCCTGCTTATACCTTCGGAGTTAGATCTATCAAGGTATCTATCACACAGTTGTCTTTTAGTTACTATGCATATGTCTGTAAGTGACAGTTATTTGTACGAGCACAGCCGAGACATGCTTGAGTGACGCTAGGCGACTATGTCATCAACTCTGCCGCTGAGCCGCTGCCTGCTTATACCTTCGGAGTTAGATCTATCAAGGTATCTATCACACAGTTGTCTTTTAGTTACTATGCATATGTCTGTAAGTGACAGTTATTTGTACGAGCACAGCCGAGGCATGCTTGAGTGACGCTAGGCGACTATGTCATCAACTCTGCCGCTGAGCCGCTGCCTGCTTATACCTTCGGAGTTAGATCTATCAAGGTATCTATCACATAGTTGTCTTTTAGTTACTATGCATATGTCTGTAAGTGACAGTTATTTGTACGAGCACAGCCGAGGCATGCTTGAGTGACGCTAGGCGACTATGTCATCAACTCTGCCGCTGAGCCGCTGCCTGCTTATACCTTCGGAGTTAGATCTATCAAGGTATCTATCACACAGTTATCTTTTAGTTACTATGCATATGTCTGTAAGTGACAGTTATTTGTACGAGCACAGCCGAGGCATGCTTGAGTGACGCTAGGCGACTATGTCATCAAATTGGCTACAGAGCCACTGCCGGCGTATACCTTCGGAGTTAGATCTATCAAGGTATCTATCACACAGTTGTCTTTTAGTTACTATGCATATGTCTGTAAGTGACAGTTATTTGTACGAGCACAGCCGAGGCATGCTTGAGTGACGCTAGGCGACTATGTCATCAACTCTGCCGCTGAGCCGCTGCCGGCGTATACCTTCGGAGTTAGATCTATCAAGGTATCTATCACACAGATGTCTTTTAGTTACTATGCATATGTCTGTAAGTGACACTTATTTGTACGAGCACAGCCGAGGCATGTTTGAGTGACGCTAGGCGACTACGTCATCAAACCGGCTGCAGAGACACTACCAGCGTATACTTTCGGAGTTAGATGTAGTATCAAGCTAAAATATAATTAACTATACGTCGGAAGGCGTCAATGGAGGCGGTTAGCACAGGACCGTGGTGGATGGCACAAACTTCGGGAGGCCTATACCCCGCAGTGGGTAAAACCGGCTGTGGATGATGGTGATGATAAATTAACTATAAGACACCCAGAGATAATACGTCGCGCGCACACAGCTGATGTATGTACATGTGACGCTAGGCGACTACGTCATCAACTCGTCCGCTGAACTTACGAAGCAACAGAACTTAATCTGTGCCCTTGCCTTTTTATACCTTCAGAGATAGATAAATCTAATATTAATATTAATGTCATCCTAGCCGAATTTCAACCACGGCGGCCAATCTCATCGGAGACAAGCCAGATACGCGAAACATATTGTAGTGCACAAGTGTGTGCGCAAACACAGGTGCACTCTCTTTTCGCTCACTCTCATAATCGCCGACAGATTGACACGACCGGAGAGAGGTCAGGCGCAGGACCAAGGGCTTAACATGCTTTCCCGGGCACGGGAGTTTAACACCGCCAACTTTCTGACTCCGGGCTGCTACTGTGAATTTTCCCTAGGAAAACTCCAATAACAACTATTGGCCTGACCCGGGATTTGAACCCAAGGCCTCATAATCAGCGGCTGGACAAGCTTACCGACTATTTATTATTTATTTATTTATTAGACCAACGAGGCAGCCGATTGGTACCTATACGATATACCACTTATTTAAATTATATTAATTAAATAATACTGGACAATTCACACAGCATTATCTAGCCCCAAGCCTAGTATAGTATTATAATATCTGTGCCCAAGCTAAGCAGAGCTTGTGTTATGGGTACTAGATAACTGATATACTTAATACAATATACTACATAGATAGATATTTTTTACTAGTTAATGCCCGCGGCTTCGCACGCGTTGTTTCTATAGAAACGATTAAAGGTGATTTCTATCCCATGGGAACGGATTTATGGGATAAAAAGTAGCCTATGTTTGATTCCAGGATTGGACTTACCTGTATGCAAAATTTCAGCCTGATCCGTTCAGCCTACCTAGCACGGGGATTGTTGTCTAGGGTAGAATAGAGAAAAATTACGTCACATCGTCATCGAATGCGTAATATGTTCGAAACTCATTCCTTCAACTTCAATAATTTACGCAATGTTATGACAATGCAATGTCATTCTTCTCTATTCTACCCTAGACAACTATCCCCGTGCTAGGCCTACAGTAGTTTTGTCGTGAAGAGGTAACAAACATCCATCCATCCATACATCCAAACTTTCGCATTTATAATATTATTTTTACTATACATAAAAAAATCCAGAACACCCTAAACAAATATCTGCAGATCATACAAACATTTGTCCCGAGGCGGGAATCGAACCCGCAACCTCCTGCGTCGCAGGTTGACATTTGCCCGCTGCGCCACAGAGGTCACCTATGAGTACCCACTCATCTGCTTTTTTCGTTAATTAGTAAAAATCATCCAGTAACTAATAAATATGTATTTATCTCTTCTTCAGGTCCACCCGATGTTCAAGTTCACCCCACAAGCTGATCGGTTCGATGTCGCCGTGCTGGCCTTGGACAGAAGTGTACATTACATGCCACATATATGTGAGTAACTAACTAATTTGTGCTAAATAGTCATACTATAGCTGTGTGGTGCCGGCTTAGTATTTACACCACCCCAAGTTTTCCCGCGGGTGTCGTAAGAGGCGACTAAGGGATATCCACCGGAGGCGGGCAGCAGCGCCCCCTGCAGAACAATTCTATCACCGAACTGCGATCCCCAAACCGCATGCCCGGCGTGGGGATTATGGGCATTACCCCCATGCTATAAAAGCATGGGGGTAATGCCAATTTAATTAATAAATAATTAGAAGCGATTCCTATCTAAAATAATAAAGCTTATCCCCATACAAATTCTTATGATTGTAAGTGATGTTATTACAGCAAAACACTCGAATGACGACCATTTCCTAAATCATTGAAACACATCACCTGGTAATGAATCTATATATATTTATTTATTTCTATAATTACGTCATCAATCTAAGTAAGAAAAGGGGAGATCAGATATTAGCTTCTCTTTTTTTTTTTTTATTGATAATGGTCAAGCGTTTGGCCACCAACTCACTTAAAGTAAGTGAAGATGTGGCCTAAGATGGAGCACGATTTCTTAATTTTTTTTCTCGAAATTGGAAGGCTAAAATTAAGTGCTAATTGCACTTAATTTTAGGACCACCCACCTCAGTCATAGTCGGACCGGCGTTCGAGTTACACGTGCTTGCTACGACGGACTTTAGTGTCATTTATTGACTAAAAGACAACGGCAATGCCCTCGTGTTTGTTCATTATAATTATTGCAGAAGATTGGAAATAGAATAGAATAGGATAGGATTTATTTCGACACACATATAAAACAACCAAACAAAGGATAATAATAGGATATGTTTGTAACTGAGAGCGTTTAGTTGTAACACAGGCCAGTTGTGGAATGTAAGCGCTGGGAGAACGTACCATATCTACAGATTTTACATAGATCTGTGAATACGTACATGAAATCCGAAAATATCACAAAAATATCAGAAAAGTGTAATAAACCCAATAATAAACGTCTTGGGGACGCTTCCGACTGGTATTGATATGGATCAGTTGAGCTACCTGTAGATTGTTTGTAACGGTCTGCAGTTAGCTCAATTGTTTCAATTGTAAATACCAATTATATTATAATTTTCTTTGTGAATAAAGGCTTCTGCTCTGTATAAACCCAATAACCTTAATTTCCAGCTCCGATCTGCCTCCCAGAACGCGGTTCAGACTTCCTCGGACAATACGGCTGGGCGGCCGGCTGGGGCGCCCTGAGCCCCGGCTCGCGACTGCGCCCTCGCACGCTGCAGGCCGTGGACGTGCCCGTGCTAGACAACAGGGTGTGCGAGCGGTGGCACCGAGCTAACGGTACGTATCTATAGTCCACAGCTGGGCAGCCAGCTGGGGAGCCCTCAGCCCCGGCTCCAAGCTGCGCCCTGGCACGCTATTGGCCTCGGATGTATTCTATTACGTTAGACACCCTTCAGTTAACTACAAAATAAATATATATAGGGTTATTGGTAATTCACTGACACTGCATGAAATGCAGGTTCTGTTCACCATCATGAACAAGTCCGTGAAGACGCCAGGTCTCGATTCTTAAAATTGGTGTAAAGGGAATGATATTAGTAAGTAACCCCTCTGTTCAAAAATCGTTCGTTAAAGGGGTTTTCTTTCAAACGAAACCTAAAAACGGCTCTGCCCGGAATCACCAGTGGGTGTGTGTGTGTGTGTGTTCGGTTGACTCCCAGCCAGGCTGATGCCACTTAAATTATCTTTCGTAGATGTAAAGTAAGCCAATGATGATGATGTGTATTTAAATAAGACTGGGAAATCGGTATTTCGAAATTAATTAGGTTTCAGACATAATTTTGTATACGAGGCGATTAAAAAAAAAATAAGAATTAAGACCTGTTTTCTTCACTAACGTGTTCGTGATGATGGGTAGAAGAATCTGCAGTTCACGTAGTGTCAGTGAATTACCAATAACCCTGTATATACATATATTTCTTTGATTTAATGTACTATCAGTGTACCAGTGTGTGAGATTCCCTTTTCAGTAATGAAAATACCTGTGATAGGGAATCTCGCTCTTCTAAAACAAATTACATATATACGTAGAGTAGATTAAATTATTTTAAAGTTAGTATCTAGTATTAAATGAGAAAGTTAAAATTATCATTTATACTTATTTAAAGTCTAAATTAAACCCAAATAGAAAATAAAGAATAACTCTCGGTGAGCAGTGATTCAAATCAATAAATTCAATTTATTCGACCCAGCCCATTGCTGGTCTAAAGCCGCTTCAATTTTATAAAATTTAGTTATATTTTGTAAAAACATGGTACTTAAATTTTTGACCGCAGCAGTGCTAAACATCCTAACCTAAAAATTATCAATTTTCCAGGAATAAACGTAGTCATCTACCCTGAGATGCTTTGCGCGGGATACAGAAATGGCGGGAAAGACAGCTGTCAAGGTGACAGCGGTGGTCCCCTCATGCTGGAACGTTCTGGACGGTGGTATCTTATCGGAGTCGTCTCAGCCGGATACTCATGCGCAAGTCGAGGCCAGCCGGGGATCTATCATAGGGTAGCGCATACTGTGGATTGGATCTCACATGCCACTACGCTGTCTTAGCCGTCAAATTAACAATGTTTTTTTATGAAAATGACAAATGTTGTTAAACAAAATGACTTGATAAGGCCCAGTGTTAAATAAATGTGACTCGGTTTTTAAAGATGGTGCCAGTGGCAAATACCTATTACTTAAAGAACAAAATTTCATGAACAAAAGCTAAATAAAATTCTTATTTCTTATTTGAATATGAGATAAGTACAATCTAATTTAACATGCCTGACATAAATTTGTCTAAAATAAAAGATTTGTATAATTGATCTGCTTGGGCTTATCTGAGGGCGAGAGAAGGTGGGTGTGTAGACTTGTCAACTCAAAATGTTTATCTTGCTAAATATGATAAGACGATGTTGCCAAAAGAATAACTTATGCAAAACTAATCTTATGAAAAGATTAAAATACGAAAAAGTATCGACCAAATTTCTACAAACTACCGCTTATGCTAGTTTGCCTTCTCAGTGTCGAATGATTTCGAACAAAGAAATGTACATAACTAATTTTACTTGTAAATAACAAGTTTATCCTTACAGTTTTACCATAAAGTCTAATTTTTCTGATAATATTTATTCATTCTTTAAACTTTAAAAGCATCATTTAACCAGTTTTAAAAAACCTATCCACCATTAAAATTATAAAATTATTTTTATAAAACTTAAAATTTAATTTAAGTTTTTGTGATAAAAAGCAATGAATTTTCATTTAAATAGGTTCTTTTCAAATAAAACTAAATTGCTATTCATAGTGCCTTTATGTACTTTGTAAATACGATGTAAATAATTTAGTTTGAATTTTAAGCCATATTCACAAACAAAATGTCTATAGTTTTAACATTTTTTATTAAGAAATTAAGCGGTTTAACTAGAACCTTGTTAGTAAATTAGAAGTATTTTTTTGCACAATTCAAACAATATAAATAAGAAAGTCATTTACAACGGGATATTTATAATGATTTGAGCTTTTTTTTCAAAATATTGGAAAACTCAAATTATGGTAAATATCCCGCTGTAAATGACTTTAGTGTTAATAACCATGATGGATTTAAAAGTTTTAATATAAATAAGATACAATGAATTACAGTTCCAAAAAAAAATGGCAAACACTTCACGCCACGCGATGCACATAATAGTATAAAAAAAATTACTTACTATTTGTTTTGGAAGAACAACGTTTCATCTCATAACGATGTACATCATCAAGGTAACAAAGTTTCATTTTCTTAAAAAAACTCATAGGTAAAAATGTTTTGAAAGAAACTATTTCGAAAATGAACTTAAATAATACACGACAGTCTTTTGTCTTTGGTCAAAAAAATTGGTATTTTTGTTTGTGAGTAAGACTGTATTAGATAGATATAAAATTACCTACCAATAATGTAAATAATATAAGTATTAAATTAACTAATTTAAATGCAATTAAGTTATTCTGACGCTTCTAATTTATTACCATTTATTTCATTCTTTGATTGAAGATTGTGAAAAACTTTGTAATTATTTAATTTTAATTGATTAAAGTGTATTTATTGATATTTTACTGTGTAGTTTTTTTCACATTCACTAGAATAAAATGAGGTAGGTCTTTTACTAAACAGATAGTTGTGTTCAAAATACTCAAACTAAACAACAAAGTACCTAACTACAAAGTAACCATTAAAAATATTTTTCTTTTAAAAATTTACCATTTTTAAGCAAAATAATTGGTCTCTTCCTTCCAGCCAATAGGAATATCGTATTTCTCCACAAGTTTCCATAGTTTTTCGTATATAGGGAGATAGTATCGCAGAAGAGACGCTGCAGAGATATCCCTTTCACCTGTCACTCGTACAAGGATTTGCCGCAAATGTTCCGAATGCCCGCGAGACATTAGATCTCTGAAACAAGAACAATGCCGTTCAATTCAATTCAATTCAATTTATTTAATACCATAGGATCACAAGGAACACTTAGTCAAGTCAAATTCGGTACAGATATGTACCGAATTCGTTCAAATTGTAATAACCTTTTTCTAGTGTAGATCTTCAATTCTAGCAAGCTATAATTTAGGAAGGATGTTATTGACTTAATTTTATCCAATAACCAGTAAGGCGATCATTTGATAAAAATTTACAAGTCGAATATAAACTTATTACTTAATCTCTTTATTTTGCCACTCTTGACCAGATATAAGTTTCAAAATAAATAATTTAGAAAAAAAAACATAGAACATTGTATTAGTTAAGCTGCAGTTTTCTTAATTCTGTTATATGTACCTTTAAAATAGTAAAATATATTATGTAGAGAATTTTTGTTCCACTAAGCTTTGATATTTCTATTTCTTTAAGTAATGTATTTTGGTAGGAGCATAATTAAGTCATCACCATATTTTAAAAGACCTGTAAGGGCTGTTTAAACGTAAGAGACTATTTGTAAACATACGAGTACAATATTATAACTGTTGGTCTTTAAATGAATAAATAAATAAACAAAATTAAAAATTTTAAAAACCCTCCGACAGATTTTCTTGAAACATAGCTAAGGACACTGGGAATAAAATTATCTATGACACAAAAAAACTAAACGAAAATCGGTTCATCTGTTTGGGAGCTAACACAGACAGACACGTTGAACTTATAACACCCCTCTCTTTTTGCGTCGGGGTTAAAAAAGGACCTATTATTAATATGTGCATCCCTCATATCATATCATACACTCGCGTCTAGATAGGCCAATACGCGTACCACTGTTTGATATCTTTCTGCATTTGTTTTCTTTTTTCTTGATTATGTAGTTTTCACCATAAAATCTCTGATAAACACTCGACGGCAAGTGCGAATCGCCTCGCGCACGGAGGATTCCGTACCATCGTACAAAACTTTCACAAAAGAAATAAAAAACCCTTAATGAACGTTTTTTTTAATAGATCGATACATAAACCACGAGTCTCGTTTTCACCTGGGCTTAGAGCTTAATCAATAGAAAATTTCAGCCAGGTCCATTCAGCAGTGGCGTAAAGAGGTAACAAACATCCATCCATCCATCCATCCATCCATCTATCCATCCATCCATCCAAACTTTCGCATTAGTGTGATGTGCTGTGAAATGTGATTAACTTCGGCTTTAAAGTCTCTCCCTCACCAGCCAGCATGAATTAAGGAAGTACCAGAATCACACCCTCAACCTCACCAGGCTTATATTGGTCCACTGCTGGACGCAGGCCTCCCCTGATAAGCGCCTCGTTGGCTTTTATCTAATGGGGGTATTGCCCATAATAGCCACTCACTTCAAAACCTTCCCAGCAGTCTTGGACCCGTAGATATCACACCTGTGCAGAGTGATGCTGCCAGGCAGCTTATCGTAGGTTCTCCGACGACCGAATACAGCTGCTTTGCAGAGACTTTCGAACAGCTGGTGTTGAATGAAACTGCTTAGGAAGTAGCTGGAATGATGAATAAATAATATCAGGTGATGTTGAGCACCTACACAAAGACTGGAGCAGCAACTCAGGAGGAAAAGTAGTGGATGAGTCGGCTTCCATCAATAAAGCCGGCTTTTGACTATGGGATATAATATAAATTACATCTTGTGCTATATATTACATCCCGCGATTGCTATTCACACTCTAAGATATATATTTTGGAACACACATGATCAGTTTACACGTCTGCACACGAACGCCAACATTCAAACGGAGGGCGAAGCGGGGGAGGCGCGGTGCCCGGGGACGTGGGGTAAAATATACACCTTCAAATGACCTTCAAATATCGCTCACTCGGTCGAAAAAATATTTATAGTTTGGGATGTAATATACATATATTATAGCAGTGTAAACGGTCCCACACAAAATGTATGGTGAGCGATAAAATATTATATCTCAGGATGTAATATATATATTATATTATATCCCATAGTGAAAAGCCGGCTTTATACGTGAGAAGATGATGGCTTTAAAAGTAATTAATTGAAAACTATAAAAAAAACGACTAGGTCCTCGCATTAACACAATTTTTTTTGGCATAGGCTTGAAAACCAATGTTATAAGACACCAGACTATTATTTTGATAGCTTGCTTTTTGATAGCTGTTTGGATACTTCGGTGATATAGGGTATCAGATATCCCCACAGAAAAACACTCGAAAAACATATTAGGTACTTGCAAGTAATATGTTTTTCGAGTGTTTTTGTGTTAAAGGATAGCATGGCGTAAAAAATGCGACACGAGACATCTCGAGACTCTGTCAAGGTACTTATTGATTTGTCTAATATAATTCTATAATTGGTGCATTTTCGATCGACAGTGAGAAAACGTTTTCAAAAGAAACATCGTTAAAACTTCTAATTGAAAGATCATATTATTATTATTTATTATTATAACTACACCACGAGGTCAAGTGAAAATCTCTGGTATATTTGAAAATTGTTAAAATCTGTTCAGGTGGCAACCTGAAAATGCACCTAGAACTGTTCATACCTCATGCTCGGTGTATTGTAAGGAACATGGAACTTAGCTCCGACATCAAAAAAATCCTCCCCTCTATCATTAGAAGGCGCTATCCCTTGAAGTTCAGACACCATTTTCCAAAACTCCTTATTCTGTTCCCCCATCAATACACCCTCTTCAAAATACTTCCATCTATACTCGTCCATGAGAAGCAAAAATGGAATTTGCGGTAGTTTGTTTAGCAATAGTTTTAACATGAGTATCTCGTCTGTTTTAAACAATTCGTCGAATATATCTTGCTCCTTAACAAAATTATTTGAATTGACATTTTCCACATTAGTGTAATTCAAAAGTTTTCTAGTCAGAACTTTCGTTTGATTTTCGTTAGCGCCAAATTCATTAGATCCTCGGCCACTATCTCTGTTAGTTTTAGTTTTATTTTTAGGTTTAGTTGAAGGTCCAGGAGAATAAATATAGGTTAAATAACCTTCTTTATTTATTTCATATCTTTTATGCTCTGCACTTTTTTCATCATTATTTTCTGCATTCTCGTCTGATGGCTCTGCGTCTGGATTGACGTTTTCTGCATTCGTTCCATCATTATTTGCATTTCTTTCTTCATTATCATCAAAAACATACAACAAACTATTATTTACAAGCCCGAGTCGATGTAAATGCTGAGGTGTCATAACTCCATACATTACAGCATCGCCTATGCTTTCATGTAGTGCCGGGTTTGCGTCTCGGAACAAAGCAGGTTGTGTTTCATACGCCATATAGTATTGAATATGCCCCATTACATGGTGAAATACATGGAAATCTTCCATGGTAGTCCCAGAGCAGTACATTAACCTGAAAATATGTTTTTAAAATTTGGATCAAAAGTCTCAGCACATGGCATATGAATTCGTCAGATATTATTGTAGTTGCTATTCGTTATTTTTGCAATGATGAGAAGAGCGAGAGAGAAGAGCCAGAGAAGAGAGAGCTTGTAAAAAGGGTAGATATAAGTAGGTAGGCACTAATTTCCTTCAATTTAAAAAAATGTCATTTAAAATATAAAAAATAGGAAAAAACAGTGTAGAGACAAGGCCACGAACAGATTTTAGTTTCCAAACATAATTTAGAAACTAGAAAGTAATTGTCTAATGAGAAGGAATGTAGGCTACTAAATCTTATGCCGGAGTTACACACTCGTCGAGACGTCTCAATAAAAGAGTTATGGTGTATCTACACACCACACACTCGTTCAGTATTTTTTTTTTATTGAGAAAGGAACGCCAACACTGTACACATAAAGCATTCCAGTTCCACTTATTTAGTTCTAATTTATACGCTAATAACAGGGCGGATACAAAATTTAACAAAAATACTTATATTAACCACATAACAACAATTATTATTAAAACTTTTTATTTAAAATACAAATCAATCAAAAAAAAAAAAAAAACTTTTTATTTCCATAAATATAATAAATGTTCACTTAAAATAGGTTAAATTATATAATTAAACACTGACACGGAAGTAAGGTGGTATTTTTTATTTCTGTCGCTTCGGTATGTATGTAGACTAGAGTAAAAAAGCAACGAAGTAAGCTTTAGCTTTTATTTTCCGATGTTTTATTTTACAAAACCCGTCCCAAGCTTTTTTATCCTCCAGATAAACTGATATTTTATAGTAGGCCTTTTTGCACAGGAAGTTTTTGACAATTTGTTTGAAGGTAGTAGGTAGATCTACCCACACTGGCAACTAAATGGTCTCTCTCCTCGAAACATGAACGGGAGCCTATGCGCGACCGACGCAAGACAAGCGCACTACCACCAAGAAGTACACAGTCGTGCTCAGCCGGTCGCGACGAGTGTGTAATTCCGGCATTATGTAATATTAAATAGGAAATAACTGACCGGTAATCGCCATCTTCAAACATGTTGGCCACGGTGACGGTATCGCGACAAGGCATGTCTTTGTTTCCAAATACAGATTTCCGCCAAAATGTGTCTGTCATGGCGGGGAGTCCGAAAGACCGATAGAAATCGTCAGCTTTCCTTGCCTGTGATTTAATAAACAAGAATATTATGCCCATAGTTATAAACTCACGTGCATACGTATTAGGTAGCCTACTGACACATATCAAATTTTTCGCAATAAATAAATATTTTCTGTATTATTTGACTTAATTTACCAATATTTATAGATTTCGGATATTAAAAGTGTAGGATGACTACCAGTTGTCTTGCTATTTTCAATTTAAAAATTGTTTTTATTTAATATTGAACACTGAAAACCCTGTCGGCCATGTTGTGACGTCATATGCCTCTAAGCTTTAATGTCGGATCTTATACGAGTAAAATTCGCTATGTATGTAGTCTATCTATATTTTTACAATGATGGACGTTTGTTAATGTCAATTGTTTGTTTTCTAGGCGCAGCTATTATTATGTCCGTGGTTTTCTACCCGTATGACGTCACAGCACAGATAAATATGGCTGACAGCGTTTTCAGGTTTGCTTTTTTCCAGGTCCAAAAAAAGGCAATGTCTTTTCCCTGTATTCGGACAATAATTAATAATTTAAGACCTACTTTAAAAAAGAGTCAACTAGCCTATTCATTGATTTTTTTAATTTAGTTGTCTTACCATGTCTAAAACAGTCCAATTTAGTTTCTTGATACTTTGATTCAGATCTATAGTTTTTGGTGTGATCAAATCGAGTATGGGCTCCCAATTCTTTGACCATAGGTTTCCTACAATAATGACAACTTAAGTCAAGGTTAACGTCATGAAAAATGGAAATAGACACATTTTTGGAGTGAAGTAGTATACCTATTTATAGTTTTCTACCATGATAATTTTGTGATCTGAAAATTAATAAATAAATAATGCTGGACAATTAGGGTATACGCATAGATTTTTTAATTTATTTAATCAATTATTAAGGTTAATACATTACCCAAAAAATATATAACATCTTCAAGCTTTTAAATTATTAAGGTAGAAAACAAAGAGTAAAACTACACTCAATTTCAGGTGATAAAAACGCTGCCATATTGGCTCTTGTTCTGTGATACATCACAGATCACATTTTCAATTCGAAACGCTTCTGTTTGTTCGTTGATTTTTCAATTATAATATAATTAGACTCAAATAAATGATAAAACTAAAATTTCACCTTACAGTAAACACCAAACAACCGCGAAATAATACAAAGAGATATCCCGCCAAAGCCTCATGCAGCATGCATGATAATGATAATACAAAATGTGAATCGTGACGTCACATTCGCTCTTGCCAATAGCGTTGCGTTTAAAAATTTTACTATTGAGATTTATAATATCTACTTTTCTATGATTAAATTTCACAACAAAAACATCAAAACATACAAAATAAATATACGGATAAATTTCTTTATCAATAGTACTTAAGTATGTCAGTTATCTAGTACCCATAACACAAGCTCTGCTTAGCTTGGGGCTAGATAATGCTGTGTGAATTGTCCAGCATTATTTATTTATTTATTGTGGTGTGTCGTACTGGTCGTGCGTGACGCGCGTCAGAAGCATATCTATCATTGAGAGAGGAAATGTATAAATTTCTTCACCTTACCTCAACAGCCTTATTGGTCCACTGCTGGACTCAAGCCTTCCCCTGATAAGCGCCTTATTGTCTTTTATCTCATGAGGGCAATGCCCATACGCTGGGCATAAGGGTTGGGGATTGCAGTTCATTGGTAGAATTGTTCTGCAGGAAGCGCTGCTGCCCGCCCCCGGTGGATATCCCTTAGTCGTCTCTTACGACACATGTGCCGCGGGAAGAGATGGGTTAGTGCAAATGCTGAGCCGGCACCGCACAGCAAATATATTTTATATATATATATATATATATATATATATATATATATATATATATATATATATATAGTAGTTATTTATTACTGTCAATAATAACAATGTGTTTCTAACTTCTAAATGTATGTAAACGATATGCTGCTGACGCGTTAGGAGATCTCGACACACCAAACCAACATAATAGCGTGGTATCTTAATCCTAATTTGAACATAAACGTAGAGATTTCTAAGATATTTTTACCTAACAAATGTGCAGGAATAGGTCCTCTTTCCGGCACGACCTCACCATAAAACCTTCGTAGATAGAACCTCACCACACCATGGAGTACGGTGTACAGAGGTTTGATATCATTGTAAAGCTGGTGACAGAGTTGGCGGAGATATGGGATATCAAGCTGGTCTCGCCATGATGCTCCAAGGTCTTTAAATCCTGGAAAAAGACCATAACATACCTTATGTTTACATTCAGCATTTTTCATGTGTTTACCGTAAGTAAGAAATATATACGAACATAGTTTTCCATTATCACCGATTGATACGAATCATAAGAATCAAATATGTATCTGTATCTATAGGTGACAAAAGTAACGTACAACCCTGAAGAAAATTTCGACTTGTCATCTTTTGATTTCGTGATCTTTCGGTACAGCGTGCATTCGAGATTTTGATCGTCCGGTTTACAGTTTTTCGGTATTGCGTTCTGCGGTTGAAAAAAATACAATTTTTTTTCCAAAAATCTATTTCAATAAATTTATTAAAATACTAGCGGCCACATTTTGATAGGCAACCTAGTAGATATTCTACTGCGTAAAAATGTGGTCCTTACCTCTTACTCGATGGGTGCACTATTTTTGCAGCCGGATCTCGTACTATTACTGTCGACAGTGTCGGATGTGGAGAATTGTAATAGATGCTCAGGTTTTAGTGTTCGTTCGTATTTCAAGTAGTAAGGGCGCGTCTTTTGTTAGTAGAAAGCTCTGTGTAAATTGCAACTGTCTTTCACTTGACATTTTATAATTCATAAGATACAACCCGCTGACAGACTGAAAGATAGACAGACAGCGGAAGCTTCTAAGCCATGAACCCTAATAATAGGGTCACGTTGGCACCCTTTGGGGACGGAACTATAAACGGCATAATTTATCGAAACTAGTTAATAGTTTTGATGAGGAAAGGACCATCTACATTAAAGAATAGTAACATAAAAAAGTGCGTAAAACTCGGTTTGCAAGTCAGACACGCACTTGGTCAAAATCAGCATCAGCATCCGCTGATATGTCTAAAAACTGCTTCAGCAACAAACCTGATAGTGACATCCTTAGTGGAGTACCTACAAATGCATCCTGAACTATTTTAAAGTTTCTGATGCCAAGCATAATTAGGTACTTATTATTAATTTAGCTCTAAAGATTCTGCTTGCTATACAAGGTTTAAAAAAAGTAAAGACGAAATTTTAAAGTTCAGCTTTATACACAGAACTAGTATTTTATAAGTGCGCGAGCTGCAAGCAGCTCGCGGCGGTGGCTGTCACAGGGAGGGGTGGGCTCTGGGGGGGCAAATCTCAAAAAGTCGGGATTTTCCCCAAGTCACCCCCGACCCCTCTACACGATTCCGCAAAAAAAAACATACCTTCCCATCCACCATCAGGGAGAACAATCGTGTCAGTGAGTCAGTGAATCAGTCAGTCAGTGGTAATCGAGCTTTATATATTATCACATAGTCTGAACCATTCCTGAAAGTTTAGTCCTTCCTTTCTTAAATCCTGTATTATTTTTAGAGAACTTACCATCCCTTCTAACAGCAACATTTTCAACATCAACCAACAACCGATACGGCTCTTTCATCGGAGGTCCAACTTTTTCTCTCCACACCATCCAAATCCATCGCAAAACGGCTTCATTCTTTGAAAGCTCCATAACCTTCTCAAAATCCTGTTCTCCTTTTAGACAGAAACCTTTTTCTTTATTCTCATTGGCTATTTTAGCATCCAGTGACACAGAATCTTCAGCTATCGTAGAATCTACGTCATGTTCTTTGAAATGCTTAACTTTTGTTAGATATTTCAAAATGGCAGTTTCTACTAGTTGGATGTTGTCGATTTCTATGTTTTCTGTTGATGGGATACATACTTCTGCTTGTGTATAAATTTTTTGAAGGACATTGTGTATTTCGCTAAGGATTCTGCAATATTGGAAATATTAAGAGTTCGGAAATCTAAAAAACATTAGGTAATGATTCATCGTTAATAGTGGTTTTCTATAAACACAGTTTTTTGACCTTTACAATTGAATTGAATCTATTAAGGTTTCGTACTGTTTCGGAACTAGAAGCGACATGTGCATAAAAGTAGGTAGTGACTTCCATTATTTAATATATAAACTAGTTTATGCCCGCGGCTTCGCACGCGTTTTTTCTATGAAAACGTTTAAAGGTGATTTCTATCCCATGGGAACTGATTTTATGGGATAAAAAGTAGCCTATGTTTGATTCCAGGATTAGAATTACCTGTATGCAAAATTCAGCCCGATCCGTTTAGTAGTTTTGGCGTAAAGAGGTAACAAACATCCATCTATCCATCCTCACTTTCGCATTTTTATTATTAGTGTGATACTTTACCTTGTCTCATTTAAGTCATATATCGGTGCATTGCACATCAAAGCCGCCTGTCTAGTTTGATTGCTGTTCATCAAATGACCTCTGTACAGTGTTTCCAGCACCCCACAATCATGCTTCCGCCATTTTATGCGTTCTTTCTGGTACTCCGCTGCTAACTCGGGTAATTCTGGGTCGCCAGGGTTGACAGAAGATTCCCAAACTATTTCGGCAGCTATTTTGTTGAAGTATAGAACATTTTGGTTTAAGCTTTCAAAGATGTTGGTGATGTTTAGACAGAGGTAGGTTGGTGTGATGGTAAGAAGAAATAAAGCTTGTAGCTTCATTCTGATTGATTAAGATGTTTTTGTCATTATTGCTGCTTCTGTGAAATTACAAAAATGAAAAAGTGAAATAAACCAAAACTAAACCGGTGTAAGGGAAGTAAGCTTATCTAAAACTTATTTGTGACATTTATTTGTTAGATTTGTTCGACTTCTGTGGCGTGTAGGGGGACGGATGTGACATGGAATGTTAATGGTTCCAATCTCGCCGAGGGACAAATGTTTGTACGATACTGAAGTAGTTATGCATTTATTTTTTCCGCGTCATAGGTGTTCGATACTAAGAAGAGAATTCGATTATTTTATTGTTTATTGGCAACTTTTTAGTATTAACATTTAGCTGGCAACTTTTGCCGCTGTCTCTTTCGCTTCCTCTGGCCGCAACGACATGTAAAAACTTTGTGTGAGAATCAGTGATATGGGTAAAATTCTGTGGAAATGGTACGTTCTCCCAGCGCTATACAAATGGCCTGTGTTGTGTTACAACTAAACGCAAATACACGCACTAGCTATGTTTTATGAAAATCTGTACTACCTATAGTGTAGGTACCACCAGTACTACTACTACCTACAGTGTACCACTAAAATACCTACAGCGTACTGCCCTTACCCCTGCAGTCTACAATAGGTATTCGTGTTTTTTTCTGAACAAAGCCATAAGCTAAATCTAGTCTAAATTCCCAAAATCAATATCCATTATGCTAATCTCAGTATAAACTGTAATGTCAGCTAGATAAGGTTCAAGATAAGTGCCACTCATCTAGTGAAGGATTTTTAATGAACGCGGCTTATCAAAAATCAAAGCACTTCAGATAGCTATAAATAACGGCGTGGATGTTGATTCTTGAATACTTATGTTTCCTAGAGCCTAGCGAGTCTCATCATCATCATCATCAGCCTATGTTATTCCACTGCTGGACATAGGCCTCCCCTAATGAGCGCCATAGCGCCCTGTCTTCAGCTTGCCGCATCCAGCATCTGCCTGCAGTCTTTCGCAGATCGTCATCCCACCTGGCCGGAGGGCGTCCTACACTACGTTTGCCGAGTCGTGGTCTCCACTCAAGAACACGTTTCTCTCAGCGGTTATCGGTTCTTCACTTCAGGTTGCTAATTCTCTGAGCTATGTCGATAGCTTTGGTTCTCTGTCGGATGTATTCGTTACGAATCCTATCCTTCAGAGAGACTCCAAGCATACCTCTTTCCATAGCTCGCTGAGCGACTTTGAACTGGTGGACCAGCCCTACCGTGAGTGTCCACGAGTATACTATGTGCCAAATGAAGTGACAATACAGGTCGTTCACCTCCCCCTCCACGAAATCGCAAAATGCTGTAAAATTATCGACATTCTGTCGCTTTCCATACAAACCTAAAGCGATACCAGTGTCTGCTAGAGTATCGTAGTAGAAGCGTACTGGGAGGCAATAGACAAACAGCACAACCCAAAAAAATCGAAATCCTCCATAAGGGCCCTAACTGAAAACCGGCCTAATACTGCAAAATGCTGAGATAGGGACCCATTTTAACCTATGTATAATAAATTTTACCTAGAGGTAAGTTTTACTTCTTATATTATTGTACGCAATTTTTTATTTTTTATGTTCTTGTGTTTTTGGGTAAAATTAATGAATTTATTTTATCTAATTTATACTATTTATTTTTATGTTTTTTTGTTTTTTACTTTTTATTTGTTCTATTTTTACAACGGGAATAATAATTGACTTTTTACGATTCCAATGAATTCACTTATTTTAATCATTTAAAATAATAGACTAAGCGGGTGCGAAGCCGTTGGGTGGAGAATTATACCTATTACTTATGTTTCGATGCTGATTCAGTATGTTGATTATTAAATGTGTTTAAACAATTTATAAATTATCTGAAATCTGTTCCCAATAAAAAGAAAGAAAACTAATATCTTTGTTCTAACTATCTATTGTACTAAGTTTCAGTTATCTAGTACACATAACACAAGCTCTGCTTGGCTTGGGGCAAGATTGCTGTGTGAATTGTCCAGCATTATTATTATAAAAAAATATCGATCTATAATATTAGATACCATCGTCACAAGAATCCGATCTCGAAAACTTTGAACAATTTATCAATCTCCCGTCGGAATTTAATATGCTGCAATTGAACCCACGAGCACAGCGGAAATGCAATAATTTCGCTACACAACTGCGATTCTTTAGATAGTTGTCGATGGTTAGGGTAGAGATGTACCGGGAGCAGTTTTACTTTTAACTGGAGTACCTGCATACTAGACCTCATTTTCAAGAGCGCCCTTAATAGTAATTTAACATTATGTTGATCATATTATAATGGAAAGTGTACGAAACGCAAACGAAAGACTTCGTATTTTTGAAGTGGTAAGTTATATGATGTTGGCAAATGTAACAGTAGGTATGTTATCCAATCCATTGTCTGCAGAAGCCCGCACAATTTAAAACCTTACTTTCCGTCCGTTTTTAGTTTTCATTTGTAATAGATTGTAAATATGTATACATTAGGCGATGTGGTCGCTCAGCGACAAAGCCTTTTGTGTGATGAGAAATAAAGAAAAAACATAAATTCTAAATCTCGCGACATAAACTTAATTGAACGATTGGCGAAAATTGGCTGGCCAAATTTTTTTTAAACCGCTAAATCCATGTCACCTTTCGCTTTACTCGCTTGGGAACTACGATGCCAGAGACAGACACACATATCTGTGTGTTTGTCGTACACGTACAACTAATATTCACTCACTCACTCATATGCCTCAGCGACACGAACTGTGTCCGCCGGGCTACGATATGCACCGCGCCGACTTGTAGGCAGGGCGCAAACGTGCACACTTTTGTGTCTTGTGTCAGATACAAGCTACCGATGAATATTTGATTTCTATAGAACCAGTATGAAATCATCCACTCTTTGCGCTTACGTACGATCACCGCTACAGCATACAGCAACTAAGGTTCCCTGTGATGGTGTGCCGTGTTGGCAACAAAATGTGTCTACGTTTGCGCAACGCCTTAGCGTCCGTTTTGTCGTGCGTTGTTTTATATTCGTACATTAAAAAAGCGAGACAAAATCGACAAATCTTGTTGCACCCTATTTTAAACACCCCTGCATTTTAAACTAGCTAGCCTCCAATAAGAGAAAATAAAAACACGTATCTACTTAATAACTCTTTTTTGTCGTGTATAAAAGCTTCACCACTTAGGTAGTGGTAAACTTCACAAGAAATCCAATAATTTATCAATTTTCCGTCAGAAGTTAATATTACTTCAGCCCACGAGCGCAGCTGAAACGCGACTAAGATTGCTCCACTCCTGCTGCGATTCTTTATGTAGTTGTCGATGGTTAGGGTAGAGATGTACCGGGAGCAGTTTTGTTAGAATAGGTATTCTTCACAATGCCACCTGCTATGTAAACGTCATCTGTCATGTGAACGTCACCTGTCAGTTCAAATGGTTTCCCTTGATCTTCTATCTTACTTGTGCATCTCTGTCTCTTTCTTACACTGTCTGACTCCAAGATGAACGTATGGAGCAATGTCCTCCCGTGTGCTATTTAATTAATCCAATGTCATAGTAATAATCCTTAGGATGTAATACCGATTTATCTACTTATATGTCGTTGACACATTTGCGCCTTTCTATTTTCAGAGGACATCCGTGAGGGCAGGCGCGGCGGCAGATTTGGCCGAAGATCTCAAGAGGCGCAAATATGCAGGTCTCGACAGAGCCTATACATTTGCTCCACTTGGAGTCAATACCCTAGGTCCGTGGGGTACCGAGGCTCATCGGGTATTTAAAAAATTATCTGAGCGTCTGGTCGAAGCGACGCGTGACCCGAGAGCTGGTCAGTATCTGGCGCAGTGCATCAGCATTGCCATACAGCAGCGGGACAATGCAGCCACCGTCTTGGGGACGCTTCCGACTGGTATTGATATGGATCAGTTGAGCTACCTGTAGATTGTTTGCAACAGTCTGCAGTTAGCTCAATTGTAAATACTAGTTCTTAATTATTTCTTAGTGAATAAAGGCTTCTTACATGTTAAGAATATAATGGAAGTTATAAACCATGAATGCATTTATTTCAATCCACCTGGCACAATCTACAAACAACTCTGTCAACAAGTTTATTTAAGGTATTCATTCATACTAGACCTCATTCTTATGAGCACCGGCTTACAGTTAAAATAGTTATTTGGAAATAATTTGAAAACTCGTGACGGAGGTAGGTATATTAAATTAAACCATCATTAGACCAAAATTCTTATAGAGTCCACAGGTGATCGGAATGCTGGCTTCTATTTCGGTCAACGAATTAGCATTGCCATTCAACGTGGCAATGCTGCCAGCATTCTGGGCACTCTGCCTTCTGGTGACGGCTTAGATTTTTAAGAAATAGAAATAAGTGTATATATTAGTTGTAATTGTTTTATTTTGTTACTGTTATTTTCTATAATTAAGTACCTAATAAATAAAGCTCCCAACCATCATAACGTTTGAACCACAACACCTATATTGGTCTACTACTGGACGCAGGCCACCCCCCGATACACGCCTTATTGGCTTTTATCCCATGGGGGTAATGCCTGTAGTCCCCACGCTGGGCTTGCGGGTTGGGTATCACAGTTTGGTGATAAAATTTTCTTGGAGCGCTGCTGCCCGCCCCCGGTGGATGTCCCTTAGTCGCCTCTTACGACACCCGCGGGAAAAGTTGTGTGATGCAAGTTCAAGCCAGGATGACACAGCATCAGAATATCAGAACGGCTACACCAATTTTCTTCATACATAAGTAAGATTTCTACCACACACGATCAAATTCTCATTACAAGCAAAAGAAAATTCCGGACTGCTTTTTCCGGTTCGGAATCACGATAAGATAGAGGTAGGTACACATAACCATACAACCAACCACATACCTACACGTAAAACTTTTGGTTTAAAACTCTTCTATGTCGTGTTTAAAAGCTCCACCACTTATAATAGATAGGTAAAGAACCTACACTTCACAAAAATTCCAATAATTTAACAATTTCCCGCCAGAATTCAATATAACTTCAGCCCTGCGTAGCTGGAATGCGACTAATATCAAGCCGCTGCTGCGATTCTTTATGAAGGTGTCGATGGTAAGGGTAGGGGCGTATCGGGAGCGGGTTTTTTTATTTTTTTTATGGCAAGTAAAACCAGCAGCACATACATACAAATTAGAAACAAGATCCGTCAAGTGCGAGTGTAACTGGCGCGCCGAGGGTTTGAACGTTTGTCAACAAATATGTACCAAAAGTACCGGTTAGAGACTTCGCAATTTAACGAATACCTAAGAATAGTAGGTACCAACCTACATTTCAGATGGATCTCTCTGCATGCTTCGGTTAAATGGGTGGTATGGTTAAGGTCGGTTAATGGTAAATTTTTCGACTTTTTTTGAAATATTTCAAAAAGTATGAAAGCTATGAAATTTGAAAAACTGGTTTGAAATGTCCAAACCGATACTCGGCGGGGTAGCCCACCTTTTGAAAATTATTCCTTTTTGACCATTTTTCAAAAAGTGTTCTTTTTACAGACTTCTCTATATTTTTCCTGTAAAATATAGATCCATATCAACAAACGCTTCATACATTTTAAATGGATCGCTTGGCAAATTTCGGAGATGGGAGGGGAATGGGTTTTTTTTCGACTTTTTTCAAAATATTTCAAAAACCATGAAACCTACAGAAATTTAAAAAACTGTTTTAAAATGTCCAAACCAATACCTTTCATTTGATACCCCACTCGGTGAGGTAGCCCCCCCCTTTTGAAAATTATTCCTCTCCTTTTTGACCATTTTTCAAAAAGTGGTCTTTTTTCAATCTTCTCTATATTTTTTCTGTAAAATATAGATCCATGTCTATAAACGCTCCATACATTTTTCATGAATCGCTCTGCAATCTTCGGATATTCTAGAAATTTCTGTAGGTTTCACACTCTTTGAAATATTTTGGAAAAAGTCGAAAAATTTACAATAACCCACTTTAACCGAAGAATGCAGAGAGATCCATCTGAAATGTAGATTGGTACCTACTATTCTTAGGTATTCGTTAAATTGCGAAGTCTCTAACCGGTACTTTTGGTACATATTAGTTGACAAACATTCGAAACCCTCGGCGCGCGAGTTACACTCGCACTTGACGGATCTTGTTTAAAGATAGAATAACCTTAATTCACAAAGAAAATTACAATCAACTAAGAGAAATAAATTAAAACTAGACTGCACTTTATAAAAATTAACTGTATCCCTACAGATTTCTCTATTTCAGATATCCCCAGTACGCCTCGCCCCTACAAGGATAAGCCGGTTAAGCTACCCGGGGGCAAACAGACAATGACGTCCATCTTAATTTAGTGGCAAATAAATAAATGTCTTGCGGGGATTGCGAGAGGAAATTGAGTTCTACTTCTTTAAAAATAGATTCTTTACGCATATACAGGGTTATTGGTAATCCACTGACACTATGTTAACTGCAGGTTCTGCCCACCATCATGAACACGTCCGTGAAGGCGCCAGGTCTCAATTATTAAAATTGGTGGAAAGGGGATGATTTTAGTATGTACCCCCTCCATTAAAAAATCGTTCATTATAGGGGAAACTAGGAACTAGTCTTTGAAACTAAACCTAAAATGACTCTGCCCTGAATTATTACCAGTGGATGTGTGTGTTTGGCTGTCTCTAAGCCAGGTTAATGCCACCTAAATCAACTTGCGTAGATGTAAAATAAGCCAATGATGATGATGTCGATTTAAATAGGAGTGGGAGATCGGTATTTAGTAATTAATTAGGTTACGGACATTATTTTGTATGTGAGGCGATTTACAAAAAAATTAAGACCTAGCGTCTTCAGTAACGTGTTCGTGATGATGGGCAGAACCTGCAGTTTAAGCTGTGTACTGAATTACCAATAACCCTGTATCAGTAATATTCTGTAGATATGGTACGTTCTCCCAGCGCTATCTCAACAAACGGCCTGTGTTGTGTCACAACTAAACGCAAAGTCACGCTATTTTTATAATTTTGACCACCTTCGTGGCGCAGCGGGCGAAGGTCCGCCTGCGACACAGGAGGTAGCGGGTTCGATTCCCGCCTCGGAACAAATTTGTGTACGATCTGCAGAAATTTGTTCCGTTGGTCTGGGTGTTTTCTGTGTATAATAAAAAATATCTATCTATGTAGTGTTTTGTATTAGCCATAACACAAGCTCTGCTTAGCTTGGGGCTAGATAATGCTGTGTGAATTGTCCAGCATTATTTATTGATTTATAATTATTCTGTATAATTAGATTATTGACAATGCCGATTTACAGCAGATATTTATAGATTAGATATTAATCTTTGTTTTCTATTACTATAATTATTTATTTTTTCATTTTAGTTATTTGGATTATAATGTGAAATGTATAAATAATAATTATTATGTAGTATTTCCAACGAGTATGAGTATGAGTATTTCCAATCTATATTATATTATATGTATTATAATGTGAAATGTATAAATAATAATTAATATAATATTTAATATTAATTATAAATATAAAGAGTACGAGTATGAGTATTTCCAATCTTTTGCAATATACCTACGCATGAACAACAACGATGGAAAGACATAGATAGGTACCTAGATCTAAGAGCGACCGAGACAACCATACGCTCGTGAAACACGAATTGCAAGTTTGCAACTAAACGCAAAGACACGCTATTTCTAATCTTTTGCAATGTACCCACCTAATGAACAACAAAGGTGGAAGGACGTACTACCCCGGTCCGACTATGACTGAGGTGGGTGGACCTAATTAGACCTAATTTGAGCTTTGGCTACCCAGTACCCAATCTGCCGAATTTTATTCACAACGATGATGGTAATTGGTAGGTTCGTTTTAGTGCTGTCTAATCTCTACATAGTATAAAACAAAGTCGCTTCCCGCTGTCTGTTTGTCCCTATGTATATATGCTTAGATCTTTAAAACTACGTAACGGATTTTGATGCAGTTTGATTTAATAGATAGAGTCATTCAAGAGAGAGGTTTACATGTTTATTACATGCATAATTTACAGAGAAACACTCACAATTTTAGAGGTTTCTAACGTGTTGTCGTAAATTAACACATTTTTTGCGCTTACATTGCAAACGCTGGCTGAACCCTACGAGATTGATCAATATAATGTACCTAGGTAGGTAGGTACTACACTTTAAAAAGGTCTACAAAAAAGTCAGTATCAGCACTGCACCCGTGCGAAGCCGCCGGGTTTATATAGTTTAGAATAATTTTGGCCAAATCTGAATTGATACCACGCACTGGCTACATACCTACGTACTTAAACATAAATTAAATTCCTAAGTAGATATTTTCTGTTTCTATTTTAGGTTGTCACGGCTGTACCTACCCGGGTAGGTACATACTTAGAAGATTTTGAAAAGGAACCGCATTTTATTTTCTTTTCTTCGTAGCACCCCAGATTGCCCGCTCTCAGTTTATTTCAATAAGCCACCATCTTGTCTGAGCGTATGTAATTAAAATGGAGCCCCCGGCCATTACGGGACACTGGTTTTATTGTTCTTGTTGATTGCTTTTAGGATCCCATTTCGTTTTAAATATCGGAATTTTCTTTATTTAGGTATATGCTACTTAGATAGTAGGTTTAATACCTAAGGTATTTGAGAACCGACCTACCAAGATCAAGGTTCTGATAATATGTAGGCAGGTAAGTTAATTTTTGGAAGTAACCTGGTATGCTGGTACTAGAGTACCAGGTAACCTCCAAAAATTACCTTCTTACCCACAGGTTACTTTACAACCTATTCCTACAACCCAATATAAACCTACTCTAGTAATTATATAATACAATGTTATTTGGTAACATTTACATTTTGTATGCCACATTATTGTACTATCTTAACTCAATCATACCCACATACTACTAACTCGAGCTATGATCAGGTTTGATGTAGGTATTTCGAACATTCCGCCATCCATTCTCACACATTTGCTAGATCCATCGACGAACGAAATACCTACTAAATTAAATCTTTCGGTGCGGGGTGGTGCGGAGGGGCGGCGGCAGCTTTCGAAACAGTCAAGAAGTTGATTGAGAAGTTGTCACTGTCAGTCTGTCTGTCTCAAACTTCTGAATTGAAATGTCAAAAATCGTAAACAAAACAAATAATTTGCTACTTTTCGTTCGAATTATTTGTAGGAATTTACTTTATTTCTGTAAAAGACTAAATTATTTACTTTCATGACGTTATATACTCTATAAAAATACTGTTATAGACTAAAAATGAGTAATATTTATATCCAAGAACCGCCAGCGCTTGGAAAAGTAAGTACTTACAAGCAATTTTGATAAGACGTAAACCGTGCATTTATTTTTAAGTCAAAACCATCTACCATCTTAAAGTCAGAATTACTGAAAATTCGAGCTAAGTGTCTGAAATGCTGATATTTACAGAGCTTGAACCAGTTTCTAGTGTTATAATCGAACGAGGTTACAGAATTGTTAATTTCTGATAAAAAAAAATTCCTTTATAGTTCCTGGCGGCAAAATGCTTTGTATTAATGTTTTCATTCTTCCAGGTGCTTTTGAAGACTTCTGCTGGTGAAATAGATATAGAATTATGGACAAAAGAAGCCCCAAAGGCATGTCGCAACTTCATACAACTTTGTATGGAAGGATACTACAATGGTATGATAAAACTACAATCGCTGAGGTTAGATATTACAGGAGATCTGATTACAGACCTTTTACCACTGCAGATCTGTGCTGTCTGATTTGTTTTTCACATTTACCAGTAGGTTTATTTTAGAAAAAGAAATAGAAATGTTTATTTGTACATTAAAATAACATAGACAGTTGGTTAGAGTTACAAAAAGATCTCTGTCTCAGTTGGTTGTATTTGCGTACAACCAACACTGGTCTTCCAACTGAGCTGTTTCGTGACATCACAGAGTATAGAAGATAGGTACAAACAAAGACAAACATATTGAAGAAAATAGATAATATAAATTGACAATGGTGTTGAGATATATATATATACAGGGTGTAACAAAAATAAGTAACCAAACTTTCAGGTGGGGTGTAGAATCGAACACTGAATTCAGGAAAAATATTAAAAAAAAATCCCGCCCTTTAGTTTTCGAAAAATAAAATAAATACGGAATTTTCACTACATTACGCAAACGACTGATGCACGTGTTTATTTGTCATTAAAATATGATTAAAAGGTCTACGTACCTTGTGTACACCTTTTTAGCAGATAAACATCTTTTTACGGGGGGCACCCACGACCGGACACGCGATATCGCAGCAGCGCGCGCGGCGGCGGGCTGCACGTGTTGTAGTTATGTAGGAAGCTAGCCAATGCATTCCAATTTTCCCATTTAAATTTTCATCTCGTGGTATTCAATATCTGAATAACGCATACGAGCCATTTTTACGCACAAAAAACCGATAAGCGCCGCCGCGACCTTCACCTTGCGCTTGCAATGATGCAACTAAACGGCCATTGACCCTATGATAACATTTCTGTGGTATGACAGTTTGACAAAACTAACAATAAGCCTAGCATTGGGTGAACATTCGGATGAACTAAGTTTGTATACCTATCTCGCTCTCGCGCGCTAAAAGTTTGTGCCTTTTCTTGTCTCAATCTGGTGCTTCGGAAATGCAAATTGTAAAAACCTTTTATGGGGTTCATTGTAAGTTACTCACCGTGTTTTTAAAGGTCAATGTGAAGGTAGGTACTTAGGTAGTCAACGATATGAAAAAATAAAAGCTAGTAGTGAATATCTTTTAGTAGGAAGGTGCATGCTTAATGAATGTACCTACTAACTATGCATTTTCGCGATAGAACGTGTGTAAAGACTTAAAATAATTTATTTATTTTTTAATTCCTAGAGGAAAATTGGAATGTATTTGTTGTACGTAGGCTCCATATCTAAGCACGCCGTGCAGCCTGTTCGCTTCCGCTGCAATGATGTCGCGGGTCGATGACCGCGGTGGCCGCTCATTAGGGCACCGTTTAGGTGTTATGGGCTTATAAAAGAGATGAATACAGGTACTTAGACCACTTTTTTTTAATTCCAAATAGACACATGTATTATAGTCTATTGCCTAATGTTGTGAAAATTTCGTACCTATTTATTAAATTTTTCGAAAACTAAAGGGCGGGATTTTTTTTCAATATTTTTCCTGAATTCAGTGTTCGATTCTACACCCCACCTGAAAGTTTGGTTACTTATTTTTGTTACACCCTGTATATATATATATATATATATAAATACAAAACAATGGAAAAAAAGAAACTAATAAAAGTGGGTGCCGTTTCAATCCAGTCAATGGCACAAAGTTCTTGTAGGCCACACAGCTGACATTCTTAGCTTGTTCTTCTAAGTTTACAAGCACTGGTGATGCTTATAAAGGGTGCACAAATTACTGATAATTACTCTATTTCAGGTACAATATTCCATAGAGTGGTACCGGATTTTATAGTACAAGGCGGTGATCCCAACGGTGATGGCACTGGAGGAGAATCAATCTATGGAGCCCCGTTTAAAGTGAGGATATTATTCTGATACATTAACTAATCTAGCTACCTACTTCAGACTTCTACTTCAGGGGGTTTAATACATTTAATTCAACGATAACATTTCACCTCAATTATCTCTATTTTAAAGTAACTTACCAAATGAATTCAATAGAGTTTGCAAAATGAAAAATATTATGAAAAAAGGTGTTTCACAGTCTCTTCTCTTCTCTTGAAGGATTTGATTGGAAACTTATTTAAGAAACAGTTAGATATTTGGTTGCTTTCAAATTGTTTTTATTGTGTGAACAAATACTTAAGTATTTGTGTATTTGTGTGAACAAATACTTAAGTATTTGTTTACACTATGAAAACACATTTTAAATTTTAAGAGCAATAGTTAGTGATATATTATACAATAATATATCAATAACTATATTATACGATAAAAACCTTATAATAACATATTTAATATTTGCACATCTGCTTGTGTTTCGAATACATTGTCATCACATGCATCACAGCTTTAAGATCTTGGCATGGAATTATTGTATTCTGCAAATAAACGATTGATTCTGATGCTTCTTCCTAGCCCTTGCCTTATCAATATGCATTATATTTCAGGATGAGTTCCATTCACGCCTCAGATTTAACCGGCGTGGGCTGGTTGCGTCCGCGAACGCCGGGAAGGATGACAATGGATCACAGTTCTTCTTCACTCTGGCTGCTACTCCGGAGCTGCAGAACAAGCATACCATCTTTGGGAAGGTTACTGGTATGTGTTCTAGCTAGGTTTATCATGTTGCAGGTCCTCAAACATATGTGGTAGGGTTGGTCGACCAGTTCAAAGTCGCTCAGCAAGCAATGGAAAGAGCTATGCTCGGAGTTTCTCTGAAGGATAGGATTTGTTACGAATACATCTGACACAGAAACAAAGTTATCGACATAGCCCCGAGAATTAGCAAACTAAAGTGGCAGTGGGCCGGCCATATCTCACGAAGAACCGACAACCGCTGGGGTAAACGTATTCTTGAGTGGAGACTGCAATGCGCAAACGTAGTGTAGGACGCCTTCCGGCCAGGTGGGATGACGACCTGCAAAATACTGCAGGCAGATGCTCGATGCAGCAAGCTGAAGACAGGGCGCTACGGCGCTCATTAGGGGAGGCCTATGTCCAGCAGTGGATTAATATAGGTTGTTGATGATGATGATGATGAGGTCCTCAAATGCAATGCTAATGCATGGCTTTCTAAAAGTGTAGATTATGCCTTTTGTGTTTCAAAATTTCTTACCAGTGTCATACAGCCTATAGTGAGCAATCCGTTTCTGATGGAATAGTGGCAATGCATTGTAAGTATTTTTAGATACATCCTATTTAGTTTCTGTAGGCATTTTACTTACCTTGGTAAAGCGTCTGGCAGAATTCTAGCAAGCGTGCCTATAGTTACCCATCTTTCTGGCTCAGAGCCTGTTCTGCCCAGTCATTCTGACGACCTCCGTGGCGCAGCGGGCGAAGGTCCGCCTGCGAAGCAGGAGGTTGCGGGTTCGATTCCCGCCTCGGAACAAATTTGCTGTGTGTACGATCTGCAGAAATTTGTTCCGTTGGTCTGGGTGTTTTCTATGTATAATAAAAAATATCTATCTATGTAGTGTATTGTATTAAGTATATCAGTTATCTAGTACCCATAGCACAAGCTCTGCTTAGCTTGGGGCTAGATAATGCTGTGTGAATTGTCCAGCATTATTTATTTATTTATTATTTATTCTGAGAATGGCGGGGCTGGGCACAGCTATCAGCCTTCTAGATAGTTCTGGATAGTTCCACCATCGTTTCCAATTCAACCGGCGCGGACTAGTGGCGTCCACAGGACGACAACGGATCACAGTTCATATTCATTCTGCCATTACTCCGGAGCTGCAGAACAAGCATACTTTCTTTCGGAAGGTCACTGGTACGTCATTCCTTCTGATGGTTTCCAAAATGCCTGGTTGTCTCGCATATCCAGCCAAATTCCGACCAGAAATGCAATCTTTTGACATCTTAGTCAACTTCGCAGAATGTGACCTCTGGTAATTTTTGTTGCGGTATTGTTATTCATATACGATAAATAAAATAATAAAAATAAATTATGCTGGACAATTCACACAGCATTATCTAGCCCCAAGCTAAGCAGAACTTGTGTTATGGGTACTAGATAACTGATATACTTAATACAATACACTACACAGATAGATATTTTTTATTATACATAGAAAAAACCCAGACCAACGGAACAAATTTCTGCAGATCGTACACAAATTTGTTCCGAGGCGGGAATCGAACCCGCAACCTCCTGCTATAATAATTATTAATAAATATTATAATATAATATAATAATTATAATAATAATTAATTAATTAATTAATCGATAATTGATTATTTGTCATAATCGTCATTTAACTAAGGCATCTGCAAACCTGCGGGTTGCACCGTAAATTCTGGCCAGTGATTGATTTAAAAAAACCCTTTGAAAATTTTTCTGCGGCTAATTTCTCAATGGCTTGTATTTTGCTTACTGAACTGTAATATCAGCAAACTCTCGTTTACAGGTGAAACAATCTACAACGTGTTAAAACTCTCCGAGGGTCTCATAGGCCCGGACGACCGACCGGAGCATCCGCACAAGGTCAAGTCAACCACGGTGCTCATAAACCCATTCACGGACATCGTGCCACGGGTCCAAGTGGCCCAGGTCGAGGCACCGAAGAAAAAGAAGAAGGAAAGGCAGGGGATTAAGTAAGTATTTTTTACTTAAACAAAACAAGAGCCTTCTAATCTGTTAATAATGAACAGAACCTTTAAATTAAATTGGTTAATTTAGTTACACTAGCCTCTGACCAGCAGTGGGACATTAAAGAACAATATACAGGGTGTTTGGCACAATTTTGTCATATCGAAACTGGGGGGTTGGTTCCACCTTGAACCAAGTGTAATAGCTTGGCAGCTTTTTTAACCCTCAAAAGACGTTCTGCTATTTCAGGATTTTTTAAGATATTTCGTTTTTTTTCTAAAATTTGAACTATTTAGTCCTTTAACTTAATTTGCACGAAATAACATGACTTACAATTTTTTTAAACTACATTTTGCATGTTAGCCCTTACTAATAAAATCAATATTAACGTGAGATATAGGTAAATAATGCAGCTATAGGCAGCCTAATTTTTATTAGTGAAAATATAAAACTGAGAGTCAAACTTTGGATTGAATAAACAAAAACTATGTGTGCCTTTGGTTTTCCAATTCACTGAAAACTCCTCTAGTTTATGGCCATTCCAACGGCACACCACATGTGTCGCAGTTAATTGCCAAGCCAAGCAGATCTTGTGGTATTCGTACTAGAATAGCCAGTTTGAAGAATTGGCTGATTCTGAAATATACCTACTGCGCGCGAGATCAATCTAAATTATTATGAGATGACTTATTGAAAAAACTAAAAAGCAGAAAAAAATAATATACTTACCTACCTACAAAACTAAACATAAACTAGCTTACCTGTATTATGTTCTGTGACGTTTTATATTACGCCCCATGTTTTGTTGCTGTCTTGTTCGATTTTTAGTCGATTTTAGCTAGGTTCTCTTTCCATCTGACAGGTCGCGGACATTTGACAGTGACGTTTCGTTTTTGTTTTGTCGATCATATCGAGAATGACCTCTGATTTGTTCTTTTTCAAGGTTGACATTACTGTCGTATTTGACATTTAATTTCAAAATGGACGCACTTTCCTCCTGCCCTCGGACATGAAAAGAACCATGTAGGGGTTTTTATCAAATTTTTTTATCTTACCATGTTGTTTTAAAACATGAAAGTATTTGCTGCGAGTTGGCGCGTTCAGAGTCGCTGCTGCCGTGGGATCATTGCCGTAGGAGAAATTTACTGCCACTTCCTCGGTGAGTTTGGATTTCAATTGCCCCCCTTGGACATGACGCTTCCTCGGAATGTCTGCTAATGTCTTCATTTCTTCTCCAGGAGACCCAGACTGGCATTTATTTATTCGGCGCTCTGACGCGAAGGCGTTTTGGACATTCCATCGTCTCTTGGCACCTTGGAAGCGTGGCCGCGTGTTCGAGCATTTCCTTTAGCTGAGGACCACCAAGGCTTCCGCTCCACGCGATGAAAAGGAACGTTGTACTCGAGCTAAGTATCGCCAGACTCTGAGCAGTGGTTGTCTTAGGTTGTCTTTTACTTGTCTTTTACTGTTGTTTTTGTCTTAGACTTTGTCTTAGACTTTGTCTTAGACTTTGTCTTACTATATTTTGGTTGTTTTTGTCCTTTAGCCTAATTTCCCAATCCAAAAATACCTCATGGTCTAACCTTAATTTAAATTAGTGTTTAAAACCTAACTTTTAGTTTAGGAGTGAGTTCTTTCTCATATTCTAGTTTCTTTACACGTTCTACGTCTGGTTTTTATCCAGAAATAACATAATATTTTCTATTTTGTAGCGTTGAACATCCTCGGAACACACACACTTTTGCATAACTTTATTTTTTATAAGGATGCAGTGGTAATTTACACCCTAGTTTTAAGCTTAGCTACCGCCTCTTTACTGGCGCGTCGTTTGTAGTAAATCCTAGTTTCTAATTTTGAAATAAAACTTAATTTTAATTTTTTAAGGTCGCTCTTCTAGCGGACCACACTCAACTTCTTGTTTACTGGTCCTACAGACCTACCAAAGCCACAGGCAGCCTTCTGCTACCTGTGCGCTTCATAATAAGGCATTTTTTCCACGCCGCCATTCTGGAACATTTTTTCAGTTGTGAGACATTTTTGTTTTTTTTATGATAAACCAAGCTCCGGGCTGCCTTCTGCGACCCGTGCGCTTCTTATTTTGCCAATTTTCTCACGCCGCCATTCTGGAACATTTTTTCAGTTGGAACATTTTCAAATTTTTTTAATAAAACCAGTGTAAGATTTTATTGAAACGCTACTTTACTTTTAAGAACCGTAATTGTACACCTTTATCCTAAATAAGCCTAGTCTTAACCTTAATTTTAATAAACTTAGATTTTTAAATTTTAAATCTACTGTTTTATTGAAGGTCCCTGCCCTGTGATTAGAAGTCTAGTGTTATCAGCTGACATTTCCGGCACAATTTATAGTGGTATCCGTGGGTCTGGCGCCCGAACATTTATTTTCTTAATTTTGATTTTTATATTTTGACCTGCGGATCCATTTTCTTGCCTTCTAGGTAGAATTTAATTTTGAGGTTGGCCCTTGTCCAATCTTAACTTTTAAATTATTTTACATTTAGCGTTATATATTACATTTGACGCTACTTCAAATTATTTAAACATTACAATTGTCGCACAGCGAACAGGGACCTGGATAGGACTTGGCTTTATTAGGAATACCTTATTATAGACCTGAGGTTGGATTTGTAGGATTTACCTGTTAAGCTTTTTTGACAACCACTCTCTTAGTCGCTCGCTCACACTTTTATTTTTTATTTTTTGTGCTAAATATAAGTCACAAACCTATACTATAGGACTTTCAACCTTTTTGTTGAACCTATTGTTTATTTTTATCTTCACGAACAACCAATAAGTCTGTTTTTTATTTGTTGAGTTGTACTCTTAGGGATTATTATTAAGAACTTAATTATACCTTAGCTTTAAGTGTGGTATATACTACCCTGTAGTTTTAAGCACTTATTTCTTAAGATATTTTTAATAGATTGTGATACTTTTGCATCCTTCGCCTACACTTTTTTTACACAACTTTACAAATTACACTTACACTTTAAAATTTAACTCACACCTTTATAAGAACTGCCCCACCATTCCTGGAGTGATCTGCTTTAAATGCAAGAAGCCAGATGTCACCACTAGATCTTGTGATGTGTGCAACCCTGTTAAACCGTCTTCTTCAAAAAACTAATTAGGCTCCGTCGAGCACGGGTTTTCTCACAAACTGCCAGTGTCTCGGCGAACAAAATTGTAAGTCACATTAAACCTGATGAGGTTGTTTCTGAAAAGGAGTTCTCGGACTGGCTCGACTATTTAAAAACATTTTTTGCCTCTCCAGTGCTATATGTCAAATCTAACGATAAACGCCCTTTCTTAGAGTTCACCGTTATGGATAAAAAATTTATTGGCCTACTGGATAGTGGTGCTACACCAAGTTTTGCTGGATATTTCCATTAATTAAAGCCACCACATTAACAATTACTAGACTCTTCGAGAGAGAGATCTTTCTAAAGTTTGGTGTTCCAAAAATTTTAGTTTGTGACAACGGAACTCAGTTTACCTCTAAATATTTTGTAGATTTCATGAAAAGCTTTAACGTAACTAAAATCTTTTATAATACATTTTATACTCCACAGAATAATCCTGTAGAGAGATACAATAAAACCATAGAAACCTGCATATCTTGTTTTGTGAAGAAAGACCATCGCACTTGGTCGAAATTTTTACCACATGTGCAATTAGCTTTGAACTGTAGTGTTAATTTAGCTACAGATTTTACTCCCAATTTCCTCATGTTTGGAAGGGAATTGATTTTAGATGCTTCTTTACACCGTTTTAGTGATTCCATTGATACCTTAAATCAGCTGGAATTCGGTGATAGGCATTCTTTAGCTTTTTCACTAAATTCACTTAGTGATGTTTTTGTTAGAGTTCAATCTCATTTAGTAAAAGCTTATAAGCGTAATGCTCTTAATTATAATAAAGGAAGGAAAGTCATTTCGTTTGATGTGGGTGATATTGTATGGAGAAGAAACTTTGTACAATCAAACGCTCCTGCTTATTTTTCGGCCAAACTAGCCCCTAAATTTATTAAGTGTGAGATCATTGAGAAAATTTCAGATAATGCTTATGTTTTGAAAGATTTGAATAAAAGAACGTCAGGTAAATACCATGTTAAAGACATCATTAAATATTAAATTTATTTGTAAATTCACCTTAGTAGCATAGCTTTGACTCACCCTTTAATTTTCAAATGAAGTACGGGTTTCGTGAGATGATGTATGAACGTGATGTATGAGAGGACTTACCCGTTTGTAAATTAGGTGATGAATGGAAGGTAAGTTCAGGCGAATTTTTCTGGTAGGGTTAAGAGCTCAAAATTTTCCATAGTAAACTTAAATACCTTTTTAATCTTTCTTTATCTCCAACATCAAACGATCTTATCAATTATTTTGTACCTTTTGTACACCTTATTTTTGCACTCATAGTGTACCTTTGTTTTTCTGTTTTATGCTTGTTTTGTTTGCCAGTCGGCTCCCCATTTTTAGATGATGCTGCTGCAACACCTGTGTTTTTTGTTACCCCATTTATGGTACCTTTTTGTGGAGTTTTCCCCTCCAACTTTTTTGGCGCATGAGACAGCTGGTTGTCTTAGCCTCCTGTTTGTCTCGTGTTTTGTCCGTTTTTGCACTTGTTGTCAGCCTGGTGGTCCATTTGCCTCCAGCTTTTTGTTGCTACCTTTTTGTTGTTGTCGATCGTGTTCGAAAAATCGATGGTGTTGTGTCGGTCACGTTTCGCAAAACATTTTTTTCTATTCGTAGTTTCCTTTTGTACACGGTTCACGTTCAGTTTTACTTTTGTCGTTCGTGCTCGAAAAATCGATGGTGTTGTGTCGGTCACGTTTCGCAAAGTTTTTTTCCCTGTTTGTGCTCGGAAGTTCGGTGTTGTTGTACCGATCACATTCAGAAGACCTTTAGAGTGTTAGCTCCTTTCGTCATTTCATGGCGCGGACTCACTCGAAATTTCGATTTTGACTTTAGTTACACTACAGGTCGGTGAACAATGTTTCTAACCGCACCTCTCCAAGTAGTTAGCTAACTGGATTTTTCCAGACTTTTCCTCTTAAAGATTGTTTGGACCTTAGTTGTGCATTTACGAGTCAGTGAATACTTTTATTCCAACTGCACTCCGGCAACAAGTCTCCTCCCTTCTCCTGAGCTATTTCTAACTTGGTTTAGAGTTTACTTTTAATCTAGTTTCCTTTGAATCTTAGTTTTATTTGAATTTGTTCTGAGCTAGCCCTCCGATAGTCGGCAACTATTATGTTTCACCGCACTTTCATATGGATGTGCTTAGACAGATAAATTTTTTTGTTTTTGCTTGTCATTATAAAAATTTTAGTTTTCTCTTCCATAAAAGAAAGCACCCTTTCTTTTATTTTTTTGGAAGGGGTGTAATGTGACGTTTTATATTACGCCCCATGTTTTGTTGCTGTCTTGTTCGATTTTTAGTCGATTTTAGCTAGGTTCTCTTTCCATCTGACAGGTCGCGGACATTTGACAGTGACGTTTCGTTTTTGTTTTGTCGATCATATCGAGAATGACCTCGGATTTGTACTTTTTCAAGGTTGACATTACTGTCGTATTTGACATTTAATTTCAAAATGGACGCACTTTCCTCCTGCCCTCGGACATGAAAAGAACCATGTAGGGGTTTTTATCAAAATTTTTTATCTTACCATGTTGTTTTAAAACATGAAAGTATTTGCTGCGAGTTGGCGCGTTCAGAGTCGCTGCTGCCGTGGGAACATTGCCGTAGGAGAAATTTACTGCCACTTCCTCGGTGAGTTTGGATTTCGATTGCCCCCCTTGGACATGACGCTTCCTCGGAATGTCTGCTAATGTCTTCATTTCTTCTCCAGGAGACCCAGACTGGCATTTATTTATTCGGCGCTCTGACGCGAAGGCGTTTTGGACATTCCATCGTCTCTTGGCACCTTGGAAGCGTGGCCGCGTGTTCGAGCATTTCCTTTAGCTGAGGACCACCAAGGCTTCCGCTCCACGCGATGAAAAGGAACGTTGTACTCGAGCTAAGTATCGCCAGACTCTGAGCAGTGGTTGTCTTAGGTTGTCTTTTACTTGTCTTTTACTGTTGTTTTTGTCTTAGACTTTGTCTTAGACTTTGTCTTAGACTTTGTCTTACTATATTTTGGTTGTTTTTGTCCTTTAGCCTAATTTCCCAATCCAAAAATACCTCATGGTCTAACCTTAATTTAAATTAGTGTTTAAAACCTAACTTTTAGTTTAGGAGTGAGTTCTTTCTCATATTCTAGTTTCTTTACACGTTCTACGTCTGGTTTTTATCCAGAAATAACATAATATTTTCTATTTTGTAGCGTTGAACATCCTCGGAACACACACACTTTTGCATAACTTTATTTTTTATAAGGATGCAGTGGTAATTTACACCCTAGTTTTAAGCTTAGCTACCGCCTCTTTACTGGCGCGTCGTTTGTAGTAAATCCTAGTTTCTAATTTTGAAATAAAACTTAATTTTAATTTTTTAAGGTCGCTCTTCTAGCGGACCACACTCAACTTCTTGTTTACTGGTCCTACAGACCTACCAAAGCCACAGGCAGCCTTCTGCTACCTGTGCGCTTCATAATAAGGCATTTTTTCCACGCCGCCATTCTGGAACATTTTTTCAGTTGTGAGACATTTTTGTTTTTTTTATGATAAACCAAGCTCCGGGCTGCCTTCTGCGACCCGTGCGCTTCTTATTTTGCCAATTTTCTCACGCCGCCATTCTGGAACATTTTTTCAGTTGGAACATTTTCAAATTTTTTTAATAAAACCAGTGTAAGATTTTATTGAAACGCTACTTTACTTTTAAGAACCGTAATTGTACACCTTTATCCTAAATAAGCCTAGTCTTAACCTTAATTTTAATAAACTTAGATTTTTAAATTTTAAATCTACTGTTTTATTGAAGGTCCCTGCCCTGTGATTAGAAGTCTAGTGTTATCAGCTGACATTTCCGGCACAATTTATAGTGGTATCCGTGGGTCTGGCGCCCGAACATTTATTTTCTTAATTTTGATTTTTATATTTTGACCTGCGGATCCATTTTCTTGCCTTCTAGGTAGAATTTAATTTTGAGGTTGGCCCTTGTCCAATCTTAACTTTTAAATTATTTTACATTTAGCGTTATATATTACATTTGACGCTACTTAAAATTGTTTAAACATTACAGTTCTTATACCTGTACCAATCATAATATATATATTTTAGACGTGTACGCCAGTGTAACAAAGTTCCCTGCTTTGTTCTCATATTTATTTCAACTTCTAGAAACTTCGGTCTCTTATCGTTCGGCGATGAGGCTGAGGAGGAAGAATCCGAGGTCCAGGAGTACAGAGGGAAGCCCAAGTCTACTCATGATCTGTTAGAAGACCCGAAACTCAGTAAATTGACTGCAGAAGGTAAGTTTTAGTTTTAAATCTTCTAGAACGTCTCCTATCGTTCAGTGACAAGGCTGTGGAAGAAGAATCCGAGGTCCAGGAGTACAGAGGAAAGACCAAGTCTACTCATGATCTATTAGAAGATCCGAATTGACGGCTGAATGTAAGTTACTGATATATCACACTATAAAACCTTTATCAACAAAGGAAATTAAAATCAATTAAATAAACAAATTGGAACTAGTATTTACAATTGAATCATTAGAGCTAACCGCAGACTATAAACAATCTACAGGTAGCTCAACTGATCCGTATCAATAGCAGTCGGAAGCGTTCCTAAGACGCTAGTCTGCATTGCCCCGCTATATGGCAATGCTGTAATAACTATAAATGCAAAAGATATGTTTAGATGTTTGTTACGTCTTAACGCCAAAAATACTGAACGGGTCGGGCTAAAATTTTGCATGGATGTAGATCTAAACTTGTAGGCCTTTATCCCTGGATAAAACGTGCGAAGCCGCAGGCAGAAGCTAGTGTCATTCAATGTTGTACAATTCGTTATCATATCATTCATTTTATTCATTTACAAGGCATTCGTTGACATTTATTCTTTATTTTATTCATTCGACTAAACGCGTTGTTTGTTTGAAAACATTTAATGGTGATTTCTATCCCATGGGAACTGATTTATGAGATAAAAGGTAGCCTTAGTTTTATTCGAGGCCTAGAACTACCTATATGGACAATTTCAGCCCGATCCGTTCAGTAGTTTTGGCGTGAAGAGGTAACAAAAATCCATCCATCCATACATCTAAACTTTCGCATTTATAATATTAGTGTGATAGTTTTTGCCCACCCATTACACAAGATAAGTAAGTCCTTACATTATCAAAAAAAAATATTACAGAATTCGAGAAAACCCTTGAAAAACCCGCCGGCCCAACGACAGAAGAAATAGAACAGAAGAAGAAGGAAACGGAAGCAGCCGTCACGAACATAAGAGATAAACTCACTTCTAAGAAGCGAGAGAGCAGTACAGATAGAGATAGCAAGAGGAAAAAAGACAGCAGTATAGAGAAAGAAGAGAGTGAGAGTGAGGAGGAGTATTATTTGGGAATGGAGAGGGATAAAGAAATTAAGAAGGAAAAGTAAGTTATCAATATAAAATAAATAAATAATGGTGGACAATCCACACAGCACCATCTAGCCCCAAAGTAAGCTACTCAAAGCTTGTGTTATTGGTACTAGATAACTGCTAAATTTAATACATTATAGACATAGATATATTTTTTTATACATATAAAACACCCAGACCAACGGAACAAATTTCTGCAGATCGTACACAAATTTGTTCCGAGGCGGGAACGCGTCGTAGGCGGACTCTCGCCCGCTACGCCACTGGGGGCGTCTTAGTTAAGTTACTCTATACTCGAATTTTTAATCCATTCCATACCAACTTTACTTACTAGAGAGATTCGAGAGACGACCTCTGTAGCGCGGCGGGGTAAAGTCCGCCTGCGACGTAGAAGGTTCGATTCCCGCCTTAGACAAATGTTTGTACGATCTACAAATATTTGTTCCGGGTGTTCTGGGTATTTTCAATGTTTAAATAAATCTTGGTATCTATGTAATGTATTATATTATGTATATCAGTCATCTAGTACCCATAACATAAAACTCTAATAAATCACGCGATCACCACTAGGGAGTATCACGCATAACATGCTAACAAAACCTCGATTTAGTAACATCTACGGCCAAAGAACTTCCCTATATTTAATTCCCCATTTCATTAATGAATTACCGGTATATTTTAAAAATAAGATAAATAAAAAAAACATTAAAACTATTTTAATAAAATATTATCTAGCAAAAAATTTAACTTGATTTGGAGTACCCTGTAGTTGGTCATAAGCAGAGATAAGCGGCGATAAGCAACGAGCTTCACGCTGAATGAATGAACCTGTAGCAACATTCCGATTGTTGATAAGTGAATGCATGCATGCTAAAGACTGCTATCATTGTAGATGGCTTATACCTATAAAAGCTAGAAATATTTATACTTAAGCGATTTGCCTACAATGTATAATATGGCAAGTTAACCAACAGTAGTTATAAGAAATCCTAAGTAAAATATGTAGATGAGAACCCTTTGCTTAGACAAACCTAATATTTAAGGCATTAGTTAACCAACCTATGTAATGATTCTTTACGAATAAATTATATATATCTATCTATCTATCTATCTAACACAAGCTCTGCTTTAGCTGGCGCTAGATGATGCTGTGTGAATTGTCCAGCATTATTTATATTATTGAATAAAATACATTTTGTATTTACAATTTCAGCCCGATCCATTCAGTAATTTTGGCGTTATCTTCGGCCAAACATCTTCACAAAGGCACAATGGCACAAACTTTCGCCTTTATAATATTAGTAGAATATCAGTTATCTAGGACCCATAAAACAAGCTCTGCTTAGCTGGGGGCTAGATAAATGATGCTCTGTGAAAATGCTACTTGACTCAAATCAAATACTCTTTTTTTTCATAAATACAATAAATGTACACATAGAAAAGGTCAAATTATATTTTTGATTTCTGTCGCTTCGGTATGTATACTAAAGTAAAGAAGCGACGAAGAAACCTTTAGCCTGTTGACTCATTAAATTTGTCGCAATAAATATATTTTTTTCTGTAGTATTTGACTTGATAAACCAATATTTATAGGTTTCTGATATTTAAAGTGTGTAAGATGACTTTTAGTGTTTTTTGTGTCATAGATAATTTTATCCCGAATAAAATTATCTATGACACAAAAAAACACTAAACGAAAATCGGTTCATCCGTTTGGGAGCTACGATACCACAGACAGATACAAAGACAGACACGTTAAACTTATAACACCCCTCTCTTTTTGCGTCAGAGGGGTTAAAAACGAGTCAACTAGCCTATTGTTCAAGGTTATTTTTTTTATTTTCAGAGAAAAAATCCGCAACGAAATAAAAGCCCTCAAGAAAGAAATGAAAGGCAACAGAGAACAGAAGGCAGCAGAACAGAGCGAGCCAGAAGTTACAGAGATGGAACAAGATAACGAGCTGATGAAGAACTACGTGGAGGAGCAGGAGAAATACAAGAAGATGAAGGAGAAAATCCCTAAGAAGGGTGCTGCGAGGTACGTTATTTTTTGCTTGATTGGTTTTTCCCGCGACTTCGCTTGCGTGGCACGTGGGTAAATAGAGGTGGAATTTTTTGGGTAAATATGTTTGCCATTTCTGACTTTGTTAGTACTCCAACCTCAGGTGGTCCATTATAAGTTTTTACTCACTATAACAAACAGTATCGATTGGTATCAAAAAGAGTTTTTGTGTAAAATGCCTATTTTCTTGTTAACCTTAAGACGGCATTCACAAGTAAACCAGAAATTCCACGGTTATCTTGTACAAATTCTATGATTTTCGTTCGTTGATTGAAATAACAATTACTTGTTAATAATAGTTCGTTTTGTCTTCTTCAATAATAATAGAACAAATTTTAGAAAACTTATTTATTTATTTTATAATAATCATTCTACCGATGCATGTTTAAGCAAAAAGTCTCGCGAGACCTATCTAATTTGTAGATTGTATTGAATATAGATAAATAAAATATATTTTTTTAGATTGCAAATATCCTATTCTTCAATAATAATAGAATACATTTTTGTTATAGGCCTCTATATAAACAAAAATAAACCTGATCCGAATTCAATTATCGACCGAAAAGGCTTCAAAACAAACCCCAATATCTCCGAAGTTCTACGTCATTTTGACATAACATTTATACCTTAATAATCCTCAACATTTGCTTAAACTACAATTTTAATGTTATTTATTAAATCACTACCATTATTTTTTTAATGAATTTATTAAAAGTGCTATATATTTCATTGCACCGGCGATCTGCCCTCAGTACCGCGCGAGCGCTTGTCGAGGTCGGACCTATGTCAGTTTTTTTCACGCACTGCGTCAGAGTGTGCGTGCTAGAACATCGTAAACTACGACCAAAGTTTTTGATCGTTGTAAGTATTTACATTCGTACAGTATTTTCAATTACTATTTAGTTTGTACATTATTATAATACCAGATAGATAACTCATTATAGTTATCCCAACACAGTAAGGGGTTAGGGTACATCTGGTCCGAATCTCAAACTGATCCGCGGACGAGATGTCCACTTCAATTTTGTGTTGGGGTACATCTGGTCCGAATCTAAATTCTCTTGATTTTAGATTCGGATCAGTTGTACCCTCAATCAAAAGTGAAGGGGACATCTCGTCCGAATCTCTTCGTTACTTTTCAAGGTTTCTGAATCGAAATACATCCAGCACAAATGCTGCCAGATTTCTAATGGTAAAACATAGTACTTGTCTTGACAAGATCAAGACAAGTACTATGCAGACAAGATAGATCTTGATCTACATTTAGGATGACAGCTATCCTCAAATCACGATATCTCAGGAACTGACCATCCCAGAGCACCAGTTTCTAAAGTGAAATTGTAGTACTCGTCGAGATCTACATTTTTGATGACAGCTGTCAAACTTCAAATCACTATATCTCGGGAACTGACCATCGCAGAGCACTAGTTTCTAAAGTGAAATTGTAGTACTCGTCGAGATCTACATTTTTGATGACAGCTGTCAAACTTCAAATCACGATATCTCGGGAACTGACCATCGCAGAGCACCAGTTTCTAAAGTGAAATTGTAGTACTCGTCGAGATCTACATTTTTGATGACAGCTGTCAAACTTCAAATCACTATATCTCGGGAACTGACCATCGCAGAGCACCAGTTTCTAAAGTGAAATTGTAGTACTCGTCGAGATCTACATTTTTGATGACAGCTGTCAAACTTCAAATCACGATATCTCGGGAACTGACCATCGCAGAGCACCAGTTTCTAAAGTGAAATTGTAGTACTCGTCGAGATGTACATTTCGGATGACAGCTGTCAAACTTCAAATCATGATATTATGTCGGGCAGTGACCTATACGGTATCCCATTATGAGTGTAGATCGCTAACTTACAAAAAAATTATTTTTGAGATTTGCCCCCCGGGATCCCCGCCCCCCGTGGGGGCTCCCGAGCCGAGTCATACTGATGAAAAATTTTAGGGGCGTTGTATAGAGGGGGTCGAATGATTTCGACTTCAAAAAAAAATTACCCCCCCCTTGCCCCCCTTTTGAGAGTACTACGAGATGCCGTCGCGATATAGGAGTTCCGATTGCGGGATCGTATAGAAGGTTTCTTCTCGAATTGGAAGAAAAAAAAATCACCCCTCCCTCCCCAATTTTCAACCCCCCCCCCCCCCCCCCCCTTTGATATCTCCCAAACTGAGTACGAAAGAAGAAAATTTTTTTCACGTTCGTGTAGAGGGTTTAGTAGCATTTTAATTGCAAAAAAAAAATCCATACTTTTCGAAGAAAATCATTACATCCTTGAAAACCAAGTCAAAGAAAAATACGAAAAAACAAACCAACGATAAACTGATTACGTTGATATGTAGTATTTTACAATAATATACTTATTCACACTCTTATTTGTACACGTTTACACTCTTATGTACAATCTCAATTTACGAAATGAGATGCTCAAAATGTCCATTATTTTGATTATTCGTAGAACTCACTCAAACCGTTTTCATTAAATAAACAATAAATAAATAAACAAAACCACACACAGTCAGAGTTTGACATATTAATGATAAAGTTTGAAAAAAAAAAAGAAACAATGCGTTTGAAACACAAATTTTCTATTCAACCAAGAGTTTTTGCAATCCAACCCACGGTTACAAAAAGTTTTATTACGGAAAAAAGTAAATTGATTTGAACTCCCTACAAAATGGGATCATATTATTGTGATTTCTGACTTTTCTAGTACAGAAAATTTAGTTGATTCTAAAGAAATTATTGATTAGTATAAAAAACAGGATTGATTAGCATCAAAAAAAGTTCAAAAAATCTGTACGTAACTTGTTTGAAAATCTATGAAAGGGGAAGATATTTTTTCTAAAAAGGATGTTTAGTTTCCTCAGACTATTTTCATGTAGCTTCAACGGTTAAGGTACCTACCCTTACTGAACCGTCTCAAAATTCCACCCTGTTTATATATGCTGCGGATGTCGGTAAGCAATCGATTACTGCGTAAAATAATGAAAAATATATCAAAACAAATTAGGTACCTCTATTATGAACAAAATTAATACTTCACATAAAAAAACAATCCATCGAACTCCATCCTAAGAAAACTTGTATTACGGTGGATCAAGATCATTTAGTCGCAAAAGAAAGCACGCTTGTGCAGGTCGCCGCCCACTCGGTGCGTAAAATACCTAAACTTGCAATTCTCCGATATGTGACAGGGCTCTTAAGTTTTTTCGAAAAACTGAGTATTGGTGTCCGTCAAGGTAGCGTACACATAATCGAACTCACGTTTGTTGTTATGCCAATGAATAGCGTAAATAGAGCATAATTAGTGTAAAAGCAGAATAAATAGCGTCTTATTGGTTTAAGAAATAATGACCATTCTCAGTGGGTACGCTTGACGTCAAGCTAGCGTACACATGACCGCACTCGTCTTAAACTATAGCAACAAAATTTACACACAAAAATAGAGTATAAATACCGCACGTGCCATGAAAATTTCAAAATGATTGCTTTTATGCGACACGAGAATTGGGTTGAAATTTTCTCAGCTCAGTCTAACCATGTTTCTGTAGCTACACCGGTTAAGGTACCTCCTCTAAACTGCCCTTTCAAAAAATTCCACTCTGTATAGCATGCAAGAATAATGAAGCTATCTATTAGTGACAAAAGTTTGTACTTTATCTTACTTCAATTTGAATACTTACTTGAATCATTATTATTGTATAGTTTTGCAGTGTTTTTTAAGTGCAACGCCTTCAAAACTGATACATAAATTTAAAACGTGTTTTCATCTATGAATACGACAATGTATCTTATATTACTGAATAAAACATTATTATTATTATCAAGTAGTAAGTAGCAGGGTTGTTGCTGAAGCAGTTTTTAGTCACAATTTTGGCCAAGTGCGTGTCTGACTCGCGAACCGAGTTTTCCGCACCGTTTCGATGATGGATTCCATCATCGAAACCGATTCTCGGTAAATTATGCCGTTTAGAGTTCCGTCCCCAAAGGGTGCCAACGTGACCTCATTATTAAGCTTCCGCTGTCTGTCTGTCTTTTAGTCTGCTAGCGGGCTGTATCTTATGAATCGTAAAATGTAGACAATTGCTATTTTCACAGTTTTTTTTTATATAAAATGCAACATAATGTAACATTACATAAGTGAGACCTGGCTAACCTAATAAATCAAAATTACTTAATGCGGGGTGATAGATCTTCACACAAGCACTCACTCACACCCAATGTGCAGTGCGATGAATAAACAGGTTTATGCTTGTTTACCTGATTTGTACAAAAATGCGCTTTAAGCCTCGCTCCTTCGGGTCACACGTTGCGATTCGAACATCAGTATTGAAAATCAGCATCGATCAATGCTGATGCTGATATACGCAACAACCCTGGTGAGTAGGTACAGGTACACTTAGTTTCTCTTAATCAGATTTGTTGTTTCGGGCTTGGCTTGGCTTGGCTGGCTAATTAATTTTAGTTGTACACTTAGACTGCTGAAATCACACCATATGTGTTTTTTTTCCGCACACCCGATCTGAAACGTACATAGGCGTACATCCGCAATTGCGCAACGGCTAAGAAAACACACATCTGTGTGACTCAGCACAGACGTAGCATGTTTTTTCGAACGAAACTCCTGTGCGGCGCACACAAAAGCTGTGTGGAGCAGTTAGTATGAATGGCTCTTTTAAGAAAAAGTTCGCACGTCGCCTGCGAACTTTTTTCTTAAAAAACAAGATCCGTCAATTGCGAGTGTAACTCGCGCCGAGGGTTTCGAACGTTTTTCAACAATTAGGTATGTACTATGTACTAAAGGTACCGGTTCGAGACTGCGCAATTGAATAATAACTTAAAAATAGTAGGTACCAACCCACACTTCAGATTGATCTCATTCCATGCTTCGGTGATAGGGGGTAACGGTAAATTTTTCGACTTTTTTCAAGATATTTAAAAAGTATGTAACTTACAGAAATTTTAAAAACTGTTTTGAAATGTCTAAACTGAAACCTTTACTTTTTTCGAAATATTTTAAAAAGTATGAAACCTACAAAATTTTAAAAAACTGTTTTGAAATGTACATACTGATACCTTTCATTTGATACCTCATATGACTCTGTAGGTATCTTTTAAAATTTCGGCATCACAATTTGTATGGAAAATATTCATTTTCATTTTTCATTTATTTTTCTTAAATCTGTACAGGCGCACGAAATGTATTATTATTTTAAATTTCAAATTGATAACTGCAGTAGTTGCTGAGTTATTAAGGAGGGAAAAAAGGACAGACAAAGCGAGACCATAAGAGTTTCGAAACCTATCTTCGATATCGAAACCCTAAAAAGCCAAAACTTTTTCTTAAAACTACAACAAAAATTAATATTACCAGGTGAACAGTCAGACCCTAGAAAAATGAGTAAGAAGCCGCGGGTAGTTTAGCATATAGAAATACTAAGGTCACGATCAAATGCCTCTCTGCGTTTGGCACCGACTTTTTACCCGACTGCGCAGTAGGAAGGTTATATTTTTTACATTACTTTTTCTGCGATTTCTGACTTTTTTAGGACTCCAACTTCAGTTGGTACGATTGAAGTCTTCTTTGTTCAATATAAGAAACAGGATCGAATGGAATTAAAAAAGTTTTCTGCCCCGTCTAAAAAATCGATCATTAAATAATATCCCCAATTTTTTTTTCTTCGACGGGAATATAATCCGCCTCCTTCCGTCAGTACCGGAATGTGCTAACCAACTACACCACGAGGGCAAGTGACGTTAATGTCGAAAATCTTTTAAAATTAGCCTTAGAAATTACCCTGAGTGTGTGGGCTTACGCGCTATAATAATTTAATAACAGAAAACATTAATTATTATATGGCTAGAAAAACTACTCCTTTGATAAAATTAAACGATTTTGACCTGCGGATATTTTTTTTTAAAACAACACTAAAAAACAAAACACAACCTTAATGTGCGAGTTAAAAGAGTGCTTACAGTGCAAAGTTTCAAGTGTCAAGAGGAATTCAAAATTTCAGAAGCCGTCGCCAGAAAGTACCAAGAAAACCGTACAAGAAGAAGCCATGGATCAAGAATTTATATTCCAACAGAGAGTATCCTGACAACTACACACATCTGAAGTTCTTAGAAGATCTACAGAAAAACATATACGCTGAAAAATACACCTTATCCCAAGCTTTCGTAGGCTCATTTCGGGTCGTCCTTAGAATTTGTCTATGTGTGCTATATGCTGTACTATTCGTGTATATGTACAACGATTTAATTAATACATACACAGTTATATACATAAGTACTTTAACAACATCGTTCAGTTATGTATTGTATGTGTACATAAATGGTACAGCGGTGCTGAGCCATTTCAAAACTGTATTAGTTTACATAGTTTTAGGTTATTTACTGTCACCAATTTTACACACATTAACAGATACTGTCAGCACGGATACAATTTTCGCTTGGGCTGTTCTTATGATGATAATTCACTTGATATTCTTCGATTATGACGTCCCAGCGGCTATAGTATCAAAATCATTATCAATAAATGCAGCGATATTCGCATCTGTATGTCTAGTATCAAGACTATCTACTCCTTTCGACGCATTTGTGTTGTTGACTGTATCTGTCATTTTCTTTGTCCTAAGCCCTCAGTTCATCCAAGTTTACTTACACACAAAAGTGTTCATATTCATCTACTTAGTGACTTTAGTTTTGACGTTGGTTTCTTTGTACACGGTTTCGAGGACCTTGTTGGTTTATTTCGTGGTTTTGGTTTTCGTTTTGAGTGGTTACTGTCCGGTTATGTTTGTTAGATGGCAGACGTATAAAGATAATAAGTACGGGCCGTGGGATGAAGCGGTTATTAATGATTCTGATGATTTGGATGAGTGTCTGGGCATAGATTAACCCGTGGCCTATAGAGGGCGCTATGGCGGTTAGGGGAGGCCTATGCCCAGCAGTGAACCATAAACTGATGATGATGATGCTGTAGAGAACTAAAAGAAACTGCGCCAATTTTTATCACATCACACTAATTATCTATAGGTAAAATTTATATGTATTAGCACGCTAACCCCCTGCATTTTCTACCTGCCGACCACAACACATTGTGTTTTTGGTCGGCAGGTAGAAAATGCCTCAGCATGCCCACGCTTTGTACCTCAGTGTAATAAAGTTTTAAATCAATAAATAATAATATAAATGCGAAAGTAACTAGTAATCTTTTAAATCCGTCATGGTTATTAACACTAAAGTCATAAATAACGGGATATTTACCAAGATTTGAGTTTTGAGCTTTCCAATATCTCGGCACAGTTTCATGCGCTATCATGGTAAATATCACGTTATTTATGACTTTAGTAGCTAGTAATCGTAATTGAGGTACCTAATGTAGTCATTAGATTGGTAGGTAGGTAATCCTACTATAATATTATAAAGCCGAAAGTTTGTGTAATATGAATTTTTGTTACCTAGGATCTCCAAAACTACTGAACAGATCACAACGAAATTTGGCGTACGTTTAGAGCTAAGCCTAACTTAGATAATATGCTACTTATTGTACCGGCAATACTCGTGCGAAGCCGCGGGCAGAAGCTAGTGAATTATATGCGTGAGTGAGTATACCTGCGCTAACTTCCCACTCTCGCTGCTCTACACCGGACAAGTAGTTTTGCGGCTACTATAACTATCTATTGTTACATTGACCTTGCCACGACTTACTAACATATTTGTACATTCCAAACATATGTACAAGGTTGTAGAAATAAATATTGAGTAGTTCTCAGCTTTATAAAAAAATTTATTATTCGAGGAGGTAGGGATCATATTCGAGGAGGTAGGGATCATATTTTAGACGACCGCCGTGGCGCAGCGGGCGAAGGTCCGCCTGCGACGCCGGAGGTTGCGGGTTCGATTCCCGCCTCGTAACAAATTTTGTGTACGATCTGCAGAAATTTGTTCCGTTGGTCTGGGTGTTTTATATGTATAATAAAAAAATATCTATCTATGTAGTGTATTGTATTAAGTATATCAGTTATCTAGTACCCATAACACAAGCTCTGCTTAGCTTGGGGCTAGATAATGCTGTGTGAATTGTCCAGCATTATTTATTTATTTATTTATATTTTCATCAAACATGATCTAAGCGGCGAAGCATGCGAGAGGCTTTAATGTTCAAAGATTATGTATCTTTATTTACGTGACTTATAACCAACCAGTGATCGGTAATTCAGGCGCTTATTTACCTAAAGTTGCGGTTGAAACCACCTCTAGGGGATTTTCGGGAATTCCCGAGAATTCCAAAATTTTCTAAAATGTTGTTTTTAAACGAATTATAGACATTTCGTTTGTAAATAAGATTCCGGTGAAAAAAAACAACATTTTAGAAAATTCCAGAATTCCCGGGAAGAGGTGGTTTTATTCGCTCCATGTTGTGTTTTGACGCCAACTTTAGGTAAGCGCTCAAATTTCCGATCACTGCTTATAACTAAAGATTATGATTTTTGCTCTATAGATATTTTTTTTATTGCTGGTGCGATCCCCTTTTGTTTTTCATATACTGGGGGGTCTGGATTTGTGACGTCAGCGTGGATAGTTGTATGAAAAAACAAAAGACAATTGCGCCGGCTTTTAAAAATTTACCTATCCTACTAATAGAATAAAGCCGAAAGTTTGTGAAATCTGAATTTTTGATACCTAGGATCTCCAAAACTACTAAACAGAACAAGATGAAATTTGGCGTACGTTTAGAGCAAAGTCCAACTTAGAAAATAGGCTACTTATTAAACCGAAAATACGCGTGCAAAGCCACGGGCAGAAGCTAGTACCTTATAATTTATCTAGTTTTAATTAAAATTCCTATGTTTACCTATATGAAGACTTCTGCGGCGTGGCGGGTGAAGTCTATGCGATGCAGGAGATCGCAGGTTCAATTTAAGTACCGCCGCGGGGCAAATGTTTGTATAATCTGCAGATGTTTGTTCCGGTTCTGGGTGTTTTCATGTATAAAAATATCGCTAGAAAACTTGCTTTAAAATTGTTACGAAGCATACTTTGTAGTATTTTTATTTTTATACAAAAGTGACCAAAGTTTTAGTAACTTACAAAGTTTTAATAAAGATATATTCGAAGTATATACAATGTGTTTTGTTTTGGAACTGTATTTTGACTAAGTTAATACACTCGACACTTTGACAACCACCGTAGCGCAGCGGGCGAAGGTCCGCCTGCGACGCAGGAGGTTGCGGGTTCGATTCCCGCTTCGGAACAAATTTGTGTACGATCTGCAGAAATTTGTTCCGTTGGTCTGGGTGTTTTCTATGTATAATAAAAAAATATCTATCTATGTAGTGTATTGTATTAAGTATATCAGTTATCTAGTACCCATAACACAAGCTCTGCTTAGCTTGGGGCTAGATAATGCTGTGTGAATTGTCCAGCATTATTTATTTATTTATTTATTTACACACTGCCTAGCCTTCCGAAAAAAAAAAGTTCGAACAATTGTATGGAATGACATCTATCAAGGTCGATTTCTACGAAATGCTTACCGATACAGCTTTGAAAATACCTAGGACCTATGGTAAATATACCTACGGATAGATATAAAGACACACCTAAAACTAAGAAACAATTTACAAATGAAATAATTGTAACCTAATTGACAATTGGCGGTCTTTTCGCTCAAGATGTCTGCCAGACAACCTGGTATAGATAGGATCGTCGGATATGTACATGGGGTAAGATCTGTGTGCATCTGTTAGGGTACTACTTAAGGCCAGGTAGTCCTGCAGCAGTAGGCGTAAGGGCCAACGCGCGCCTGCCAAGCCGCCGCGCTCGTGTTTTTTGTATTTAAACATAGTGATTAAGAAAATCATTTTATCAAGTCAAACTCTACGAATTTGTTTAGAAATATTAAGTGTCTTTATTTAAGTACAAAAAAAGTAAAATATCAGTAGTTCGCTATTCATAATATTGAAAATGAAGTTAGAAAAAGGGGTGATTTTGGGATTTTTTTCTATCTAGTGAAGATCATTAGATCTTGTACCTATTATAACTGAATGCGACTTTGACTAGACGAGATCCATAAGTAATATATATATTTTTTTTCAGAATTTCAAACACTATTTTCTAAGTCTCAGATGATTTTAAAAATCACAAAAGTGCGTCCTCTGCCTCTGCAAGTCTTAAAAAAATAAATTATTAGTTACTAGGTAGGTACACAAAAATGAATACTGACATACTTAAATAAAATTACAAAATATGGTAGGTTCCTTTAGGCGGCTCTTACGATATCCACGTGATGAGTTAGATCAGTCGATTCATACCCCGTGACTGCCTTGACAATAAAATGTGTACTTAGGCAAAAAAATACTTGCGGCCATTTTCACAAATTCATGCAATTCTTGTAAATAGATACAATAACTACAATTTATCATTATTCACAAGAAATTACAATCAAATAAAAGAAATAAATTGGAACTAGTATTTACAATTGAAACCATTTAGCTAACTGCAGACTGTTGCAAACAATCTACAGGTAGCTCAACTGATTCATATCAAATCCAGTCGGAATCGTCCCCAAGACGCTGGCTAGACGATAACTTTATTTTTGCGCTTACACTGTTCCAAAAACAGTTGTGTGGTGCTGGCTTAGAATTTGCACCACCGCAACTCTTCCCGCGGGTGTCGTAAGAGACGACTAAGGGATATCCACCGGGGGCGGGCAGCAGCGGCTCCTGCAGAACAATTCTACCACCGAACTGCGATCCTCAACCAGCATGCCCAGCGTGGAGATTATGGGCATTACCCCCATGTGATAGAAGCCAATAAGGCGCTTATCAGGGGGAGGCCTGCGTCCAGCAGTGGACCGATACAGGCTGTTGAGGTTGTTCCAAAAACGTATGAACGTGTGTTGCGATTAGAGGAGCGGGAAATGTGTCTATCCTTTTCACAAAATGGCGAGCATTGCGCCCTCTTAAACGTTCGCCTTTTGTTAATATATATGACGTAGGGAATAAAAATAAACGTACGAATTTCAAAAAATAGGTTAAGAATTAAATTTTTCAAAATGCGATCTTTTTATTTCGAACTCTTGTGTAGACAAAAACAATATCATTTGAAAATTCAATAGTTTAGCCAAAATTTAGTTTTCCGACGTAGGGTAAATATAAACAAAAGATACCCGACAAATAATCTTTAATACCCATAAATGTATTTCCCATCTCAATAAAAACTTATAAAAAATGATTTCTCTAAGTATCCAGTACGCTATATAATATGAAAGGAAACGAAGTTTCCTTCTATACATATAGCGAACGAAAGTTTTATAGTTTACGTAAAATAATCCAAAATATTCGAAAACTCATCCTAACATCTAAGGTTTTGTGTGGTGTTCACACGGATACAACTGACTCACACTTGACCAGTTCAAAATAACAGTTAATTTTATCTCGACCACAATAAAATCCTTTTATTTCTCATCTCCGTTATAGAATCCGTAATTCCCACGTTTTTACAAATTAATTGTAATCTAGAGATTTCTCTTAGAAACTGATTTAATTAGGTAGTTAGAGGAACAAAGTGTCCATCATTGCATTTAAATACTAATTTTGTATTAAGTAGCAAAAACTTAATTAGGTAGCGTGAACTAAAAGAGCATTGATCACACTTGATCTCTCAGTTTAGTTCATTGTCTCACTAAAACCAGCAAATTTTGAAGATATTTGAAAAGCCCTGACATTTTTCTGTTGAAACTCGTGTATTTATTAAAGTTTCATTTATTAAATGAGTACTGAATAGAATTTCAGACTATTTTGATTATTATTCTATAGTACCTATGAATGTAAACAATGTAATCTTGGAGACGCCTTCGATCGATATTGATATGGATCAGTTGGTATATTCCAGTTTCCCCCTGAAATTCCTTCTAAGGGCTAAAACTGAAATTTTAATATTGAATAACAGAATTCCCCCTTGAAGATTAAGGGGAACACTAGAATCCGAAAAATCGATTGAGAATTCCAGCTACCTCTACCAAGCACTACTACAGTTTGAAACAATCTGCAGTTAGCTCAACTGTTTCATTTGTAAATACTAGTTCTAGTTTGTGTCTATTATTTTAGTGTAAATTTCTTTGTTAATAAACATTTATGTATTAAATAATTCTTTATTAAGAAAATGACAATCAATAGAAATAATATGAACTGGTATTTACAATTCAGACAATTGAGCTACCTATCTGCAAACTGTTGCAAACAATCTACAGGTAGCTCAACTGATGCATATCTATATCAGTCGGAAGCGTTCCCAAGATGCCGGCTGCAAGAAAACTAATTAATTATTATTTAATAAAATTATATTTTAGAACCCAAACTGTTATTTTAACAAAAAATGAACGGGTGCACAGATTTTCATAAAAACATTTTTCATGTTACCAGAGAAAGCTTCACTCTCGAATTACTGGCGAAATTCAAGAACAAACTGAAAGATATTAAAGAGAAAACGCAAACCGAGGAGGGTACGAGCGAGACGGTTGATGATGATGAAGTGAATACTGATGATTGGTAAGTTGAATTAGTGTTTTAATTATGTGTATATAAATATACAGGTTGGTTTTTTGAGAAGGGCGGTGATGGCCAAGTCCGAAAACACGCGAGTTAAAGAAAAGTGGAAGGAGACAAGGCCTCGATTTACAAGAAAACATTAACAGGGGTAGGTACAACAAAAAAGTTAACATCTGTTGACCGCGTGTTTAACAAAAGCGTTACCACAAAACTGAATTTTACTACGGTTTACAGTTAGGCACGGCTTAGGCATAAAATATATACTTTAAACGAGAATTAGACTCTTGTTAAACCCATGTGTGACTGTTTCGACTCTGTATTCACGACTTTTCTCTGACTCTCGTGGTTTCGGACTTGGCCATCACCAGGAGATGAACTGCAGGGCTATTCAGAAATGCCGTTAGACACTCTCCGAGTCGACTTGGAAATTGACAGATTCGCGTGAAATTTAAATATTTTAGTGGTAAAACATTTTCTATGAACCATTACCCATTCCCCACCTGAAATGGGTAATATTTCGACTCTTTTTCAAAAAGAGGGGAAAAAAGACAAAAAAAAATTGTCTTTTTTGTGTCCCCCTTTCTTTTTTCCCCTCTTTTTGAAAAAGTAGAAAAATTACCCTTTGTCTTCAAAGCGATACCATAAGGGTTTCCAACTGATCTCGAAACCCTTATAAAAACTTGAATAGTTTTTCTGTATTTCACGCAGTTATTGGCGTAAGGCGTCGTCGTAATTGCGTCGATCGTACGATCGAATGATGCGATTTCATCGGACGACGCGACTAGCCATACACATTTAATTTAGAGTGTCCTAATTGGTCACGAGCCATCACGCGAACACTGACATAAAAATCGGGATGCCTACTCTGAAAACGAAATATCTTATTCGTTTTCAAGCAAACGCGAATCTTATGCAAGCGACATAAGAGTTGCTTAGCTTGGGGCTAGATGATGCTGTGTCAATTGTCCAGCATTATAATTATTACTAGCTGACCCGCCGCGTTTTCATTCGCGTGGACTTTAGTAATACTAATACCCCAAGTACTGTTGGTTTCCATGTAAACTATCAACGCCAAAGTTTTAAAACAGTTTGAAAACCAATAAATCCCATTTCATCCTGCTAAGAATGCTTGTTTAAAAAATTGCTTATCCGATTACGAGCCCATTTTAACTACCTTTAAATACGAATTTCCAAAAATCCCGCTATTCTTAGCGGGTGCCTACGTCCTGAAAGGAACCTCCATGCAAAATTTCAGCTTCGTAGTCTTGTAGTTTCAGAGATCTCTTGATGAGTCAACTTTTCTCTGCTCTTTTATAGATAAAGATATTATTTTCTGTACTCAGGTTAGGCCACAAACTGCGTTTCGACGACCAACGACCGGTCCTAGCTCGCGACGCGTCTACAAAAGGAGATGACTGGTTTGATATCTACGACCCGAGAAATCCTATCAACCAGAGGAAAAGAGATAAGGGAAAAAAAGAAAGGAAGAGGAAGTGAGATAGAGTATGAATAAATTATGTAAGTTTTTTGATTTGTTTTATTTTATCGCCTCTATTTGATTATCTTGACAAACTAAATGCTTTAATTATCAGGGGGGCCTGTGTCCAGCCGTGGACCATTACAGGCTGATGAGGTGAGTTAAAGTATAGAAAAGAATATAAATTTATTTGTTAAAAGACACACACTAAACTTAGACTAAAATACATAATAAACAGTGTAAACCCAGTAACAAAATGGCTCTGCCTCAGCATGAGTTGGTTGTCTAGCAAGCTAGCAACCAACGCTGGTCTTCCGTCAGAGCCACATGCGGACTAACTTCTCAACAGACAAGAAAAACAGACAAATATAAAAATCTATCAATATAAAAAAAAAACAATTAAAATAAATAAATAATGCTGGACAATTCACACAGCATTATCTAGCCCCAAGCTAAGCAGAGCTTGTGTTATTCGTACTAGATAACTGTTATACTTAATACACACTACATATATAGATACACTACATAGATAGATATTTTTTTTAATACACATAGAAAACACCCAGACCAACGGAACAAATTTCTGCAGATCGTACACAAATTTGTTCCGAGGCGGGAATCGAACCCGCAACCTCCTGCGTCGCAGGCGGACCTTTGCCCGCTGCGCCACGGAAGTCGTCAAATGTGGGACAGCTTGCAAGTATTATAATATGAACTAGTATTTTATATGTGCGCGAGCTGCAAGCAGCTCGCGGCGGCTGTGTATATTGTTTTTTTTCATTGTATTCCCCTTTTCGTAACCTACATAATCGATTTCATGGAAATTTATAAGCATAAGAGTGGGTTTTGCGATATATGAATGTCAGCCATTTTGGATTTTCAAATGGACATCTTTTTCGTAATCTACACTGTCGAGTTAGTCGAAAACGATATCCATGTCAAATTTTTGGATGGGGGAGGGGGTTCAGGGGGGCTGGGCGTGAGCGGTCACAGCACGGCTCGCTTCGCTCGCCTTGCTGTGTGACGTGAGTCGTATTGCGGTTCGCTTCGCTCACCGCAATCCGACACACGCCCGCCGCCGTCATCAAATTCGTAATCCTCGCCCCCATGTTAGTCGAAAACGATACCCATATCAGATTTTTTGATGGAGGCGGGGCTGGGCGCAGGGGGTCACAGCACCCCTGTAGTCCCCGCTCGTGCTGCCACGCGGCAAGGCTCGCTTCGCTCGCCTTGCGGTGTGACGTATTGCGGTTCGATTCGCTCACCGCAATCCGACACACGCCCGCCGACATCAAATTCGTAATCCTCACCCCAATGTTAGTCGAAAACGATATCCATATCAGATTTTTTGATGGGAGGGGGTTCAGGGGGCCTGGGGGCGTGGGGGTTAACACAGCAAGGCAAGGCTCGCTTCGCTCGCCTTGCTGTGTGACGTGAGTTGTATTGCGGTTCGCTTCGCTCACCGCAATGCGACACACGCCCGCCGTCATAAAATTCGTAATCCTCGCCCCCATGTTAGTCGAAAACGATACCCATATCAGATTTTTTGATGGGGGCGGGGTTTGGGGGGGGGCTGGTCGCAAGAAGTCACAGCACGGCTCGCTTCGCTCGCCGTGCTGTTCCCCTGTAGTCCCCGCTCGTGCTGCCACACGGCAAGGCTCGCTTCGCTCGCCTTGCGGTGTGACGTATTGCGGTTCGCTTCGCTCACCGCAATCCGACACACCCCCACCGACATCAAATTCGTAATCCTCACCCCAATGTTAGTCAAAAACGATATCCATATCAGATTTTTTGATGGGGGAGGGGGTTCAGGGAACCTGGGGGCGTGGGGTTTAACAGCACGGCTCGCTTCGCTCGTCGTGCTGTTTCTCCTTAGTCGCATTGCGGTTCGCTTCGCTCACCGCAATACGACCCCGCTCTTGCTGGCACACGGCAAGGCTCGCTTCGCTCGCCTTGCTGTGTGACGTGAGTCGTATTGCGGTTCGCTTCGCTCACCGCAATCCGACACACGCCCGCCGACATCAAGTTCGTAATCCTCGCCCCCATGTTAGTCGAAAACGATACCCATTTCACATTTTTTGATGGGGGCGGGGCTGGGCGCAGGGGGTCACAGCACGGCTCGCTTCGCTCGCCGTGCTGTGTCCCTGTAGTCCCCGCTCTTGCTGGCACACGGCAAGGCTCGCTGCGCTCGCCTTGCTGTGTGACGTGAGTCGTATTGCGGTTCGCTTCGCTCACCGCAATCCGACACACGCCCGCCGACATCAAATTCGTAATCTTCGCCCCCATGTCAGTCGAAAACGATACCCATATCAGATTTTTTGATGGGGGCGGGGTTCGGGGAGCCTGGGGGCGTGGGGGTTAACACAACAAGGCAAGGCTCGCTTCGCTCGCCTTGCTCTGTGACGTGAGTCGTATTGCGGTTCGCTTCGCTCACCGCAATCCGACACACGCCCCCCGTCATAAAATTCGTAATCCTCGCCCCCATGTCAGTCGAAAACGATACCCATATTAGATTTTTTGATGGGGGCGGGGTTCGGGGGGAGGCTGGTCGCAGGGGGTCACAGCACGGCTCGCTTCGCTCGCCGTGCTGTTCCCCTGTAGTCCCCGCTCGTGCTGCCACACGGCAAGGCTCGCTTCGCTCGCCTTGCGGTGTGACCTATTGCGGTTAGCTTCGCTCACCGCAATCCGACACACGCCCGCCGACATCAAATTCGTAATCCTCACCCCAATGTTAGTCGAAAACGATATCCATATCAGATTTTTTGATGGGGGAGGGGGTTCAGGGAGCCTGGGGGCGTGGGGGGGTAACAGCACGGCTCGCTTCGCTCGCCGTGCTGTTCCTCCGAAGTCGCATTGCGGCTCGCTTCGCTCGCCGCAATGCTCCACCGGGTTCAGGGGGAGGGGTTCTGGGGGGCAAGGGGGGGGGGGGGGGGAGGGGTCACAGCGCGGCTCGCTTCGCTCGCCTTGCTGTTCCCCGTAGTCGCATTGCGGCTCGCTTCGCTCGCCGCAATGCTCCACCCTAAAAAGTGGTCAAAATATAGGCTAAAAATGCCCAAATTATATAAAAATTATAAAAAGGGGGGTCTAGAGGGGTGGGGGCGAAAATTTTTTTTTGCAATCCAAATGATGTTAAGCTCTTCACACGACTGTGAAAAAAATTTTCTTCTACCTTTATTCGTTTGGGAGATATCAAAAGGGGGGGTGAAAAGGGGGGCGGAAGGGGGGGTCGTTTTTTTTTCTTTCAATTGGAGAAGAGACCCTCTATACGATCCCGCAATCAGAACCCCTCTATCACGACGGCATCTCGTAGCACTCTCAAAAGGGGGGGTCATGGGGGGCAAGGGGGGGTGAAATTATTTTTGCAATCGAAATCACTTGACCCCCTCTATATAACCCCCTTAAAATTATTCATCAGTATGACACCGTTACGAAGCCCCCCTGGGGGGCGGGGGTTCCGGGGGGCAAATCTCAAAAAGTCGGAATTTTCCCTAGGTCCCCTTGACCCCCTCTCTACATTTCTGCAAAAAAAAACATACCTCCCCCTCCACCATCAAGGAGAACAATCATGTCAGTCAGTCAGTGAGTGAGTGAGTGAGTGAGTGGTAATCGAGCTTTATATAGTATAACTAGTATTTTATAAGTGCGCGAGCTGCAAGCAGCTCGCGTTAGTAGGGCTCTGCCTTGCGGTGGTGGCTGCCATAGTGTTCGTTTTTAATTGTATTCCCCTTTTCGTAACCTACGTCTTTGATTTTTTCGAAATTGATAACCAAGAGTGGGTTTTGCGATATAAGAATGTCAGCCATCTTGTATTTTGAAATGGACATCTTTTTCGTAATCTACGAGTTCGAGTTGATCGAAAACGATACCCATATCAAATTCTTGGATGGGGGAGGGGGTTCAGGAGGCTGGGCGTGGGGGTGACAGCACGGCTCGCCTCACTCGCCATGCTGTTCCCCTATAGTCGCATTGCTGTTCGCTTCGCTCACCGCAATACGTCCCCGCTCGTGCTACCACAAGGCAAGGCTCGCTTCACTCGCCTTGCGGTGTGACGTATTGCGGTTCGCTTCGCTCACCACAATCCGACACACGCCCGCCGTCATCCAATTCGTAATCCTCGCCCCCATGTTAGTCGAAAACGATACCCATATTAGATTTTTTGATAGGATGGGGTTCGGGGGGGGGAGGGCTGGGAACGGGGGTTAAAGCACGGCTCGCTTCGCTCGCCGTGCTGTTCCTCTGTAGTCGCATTGCGGTTCGCTTCGCTACCCATATCAGATTTTTTTATGGGGGCGGGGTTTGGGGGGGCGGGGGGCTGGGCGCGGGGGGTCACGCGGGGGTTCCCCCGGCTAGGCGCGGGGATCACAGCACGGCTCGCTTCGCTCGCCGTGCTGTGACCCCCGCGCCCAGCCCCCGCCCCCCGAACCCCGCCCCATCAAAAAATCTGATATGGGTATCGTTTTCGACTAACGTGGGGGTGAGTATTAGTCGAGTTGCGGTGAGCGAAGCGAACCGTCCCCGCTCGTGCTACCACACGGCAAGGCTCGCTTCGCTCACCTTGCGGTGTGACGTAATACGGTTCGCTTCGCTCACCTCAATCCGACACACGCCCGCCGACATCAAATTCGTAATCCTCACCCCAATGTTAGTCGAAAACGATATCCATATCAGATTTTACCCTGTAGTCGCATTGCGGTTCGCTTCGCTTCGCTCACCGCAATACGTCCCCGCTCGTGCTGCCACACGGCAAGGCTCGCTTCGCTCGCCTTGCGGTGTGACGTATTGCGGTTCGCTTCGCTCACCGCAATCCGACACACGCCCGACGTCATCCAATTCGTAATCCTCGCCCCCATGTTAGTCGAAAACGATACCCATATCAGATTTTTTGATGGGATGGGGTTCGGGGGGGGGAGGGCTGGGAACGGGGGTTAAAGCACGGCTCGCTTCGCTCGCCGTGCTGTTCCCCTGTAGTCGCATTGCGGTTCGCTTCGCTACCCATATCAGATTTTTTTTATGGGGGCGGGGTTTGGGGGGGCGGCGGGCTGGGCGCGGGGGGTCACGCGGGGGTTCCCCTGTAGTCGCATTGCGGTTCGCTTCGCTCACCGCAATACGTCCCCGCTCATGCTGCCACACGGCAAGGCTCGCTTCGCTCGCCTTGCGGTGTGACGTATTGCGGTTCGCTTCGCTCACCGCATTCCGACACGCTCGCCGTCATGAAATTCGTAATCCTCGCCCCTATGTAAGTTGAAAACGATACCCATATCAGATTTTGTGATGGGGCGGGGTTCGGGGTGCGGGGGCTGGGCGCGAGGGTCACAGCACGGCGAGCGAAGCGAGCCGTGCTGTTACCCTGTAGTCGCATTGCGGTTCGCTTCGCTCACCGCGATACGTCCCTGCTCGTGCTGCAACACGGCAAGGCTCGCTTCGCTCGCCTTGCGGTGTGACGTATTGCGGTTCGCTTCGCTCACCGCAATCCGAAACGCCCGCCGTCATCAAATTCGTAATCCTCGCCCCCATGTTAGTCGAAAACGATACCCATATCAGATTTTATGATGGGGCGGGGTTCGGGGGAGGCTGGGCGCGGGGGTCACAGCACGGCTCGCTTCGCTCGCCGTGCTGTTCCCCTGTAGTCGCATTGCGGTTCGCTTCGCTCACCGCAATACGTTCCCGCTCGTGCTGCCACACGGCAAGGCTCGCTTCGCTCGCCTTGCGGTGTGACGTATTGCGGTTCGCTTCGCTCACCGCAATCCGACACACGCCCGCCGTTATCAAATTCGTAATACTCACCCCCACGTTAGTCGAAAACGATACCCATATCAGATTTTATATGGGGCGGGGTTCGGGGGGGGGGGGGGGGGGGCTTGGCGAGGGGGTCACAGGACGGCTCGCTTCGCTCGCCGTGCTGTTCCCCTGTAGTCGCATTGCGGTTCGCTTCGCTTACCGCATTCCGAAACGCCCGCCGTCATCAAATTCAAACGATACCCATATCAGATTTTTTTATGAGATGTGGTTCGGGGGGGGAGGGCTGGGAACGGGGGTTAAAGCACGGCTCGCTTCGCTCGCCGTGCTGTTCCCCTGTAGTCGCATTGCGGTTTGCTTCGCTACCCATATCAGATTTTTTTATGGGGGCGGGGTTTGGGGGGGCGGGGGGCTGGGCGCGGGGGGTCACGCGGGGGTTCCCCTGTAGTCGCATTGCGGTTCGCTTCGCTCACCGCAATACGTCCCCGCTCGTACTGCCACACGGCAAGGCTCGCTTCGCTCGCCTTGCGGTGTGACGTATTGCTGCTCGCTTCGCTCACTGTAATCCGACACACGCCCGCCGTCATCAAATTCGTAATCCTCGCCCCGATGTTAGTCGAAAGCGATACCCATATCACATTTTTTGATGGGGGTGTTCAGGGAGCCGGGAGGGGCGTGGGGAGGTGTCCTTCGTAGTCGCATTGCGGCTCGCTTCGCTCGCCGCAATGCTCCCCCGGGTTCAGGGGAAGGGGTTCTGGGGGGGCAAGGGAGGGAGGGTCACCGTGCTGTCCTCCGTCGCATTGCGGTTCGCTTCGCTCACCGCAATACGTCCCCGCTCGTGCTGCCACACGGCAAGGCTCGCTTCGCTCGCCTTGCGGTGTGACGTATTGCGGTTCGCTTCGCTCACCGCAATCCGACACACGCCCACCGTCATCAAATTCGTAATACTCACCCCCACGTTAGTCGAAAACGATACCCATATCAGATTTTTTGATGGGGCGGGGTTCGGGGGGGGGGGGGGGGGGGGCTGGGCGCGGGGATCACAGCACGGCTCGCTTCGCTCGCCGTGCTTTTCCCCTGTAGTCGCATTGCGGTTCGCTTTGCTCACCGCAACACGTCCCCGCTCGTGCTACCACACGGCAAGGCTCGCTTCGCTCGCCTTGCGGTGTGGCGTATTGCGGTTCGCTTCGCTCACCGCAATCCGACACGCCCGCCGTCATCGAATTCGTAATCCTCGCCCCCATGTTAGTCGAAAACGATACCCATATCAGATTTTCTGATGGGGCGGGGTTCGGGGGGGGGGGGGGGGGGGGGGGGCTTGGCGCGGGGGTCACAGCACGGCTCGCTTCGCTCGCCGTGCTGTTCCCCTGTAGTCGCATTGCGGTTCGCTTCGCTCACCACAATACGTCCCCGCTCGTACTGCCACACGGCAAGGCTCGCTTCGCTCGCCTTGCGGTGTGACGTATTGCTGTTCGCTTCGCTCACTGCAATCCGACACACGCCCGCCGTCATCAAATTCGTAATCTTCGCCCCGATGTTAGTCGAAAGCGATACCCATATCACATTTTTTGATGGGGGTGTTCAGGGAGCCGGGGGGGCGTGGGGAGGTGTCCTCCGTAGTCGTATTGCGGCTCGCTTCGCTCGCCGCAATGCTCCCCCGGGTTCAGGGGAAGGGGTTCTGGGGGGGCAAGGGAGGGAGGGTCACCGTGCTGTCCTCCGTCGCATTGCGGTTCGCTTCGCTCACCGCAATACGTCCCCGCTCGTGCTGCCACACGGCAAGGCTCGCTTCGCTCGCCTTGCGGTGTGACGTATTGCTGTTCGCGTCGCTCACTGCAATCCGACACACGCCCGCCGTCATCAAATTCGTAATCTTCGCCCCGATGTTAGTCGAAAGCGATACCCATATCACATTTTTTGATGGGGGTGTTCAGGGAGCCGGGGGGGCGTGGGGAGGTGTCCTCCGTAGTCGTATTGCGGCTCGCTTCGCTCGCCGCAATGCTCCCCCGGGTTCAGGGGAAGGGGTTCTGGGGGGGCAAGGGAGGGAGGGTCACCGTGCTGTCCTCCGTCGCATTGCGGTTCGCTTCGCTCACCGCAATACGTCCCCGCTCGTGCTGCCACACGGCAAGGCTCGCTTCGCTCGCCTTGCGGTGTGACGTATTGCGGTTCGCTTCGCTCACCGCAATCCGACACACGCCCACCGTCATCAAATTCGTAATACTCACCCCCACGTTAGTCGAAAACGATACCCATATCAGATTTTTTGATGGGGCGGGGTTCGGGGGGGGGGGGCTGGGCGCGGGGATCACAGCACGGCTCGCTTCGCTCGCCGTGCTTTTCCCCTGTAGTCGCATTGCGGTTCGCTTTGCTCACCGCAACACGTCCCCTCTCGTGCTACCACACGGCAAGGCTCGCTTCGCTTACCTTGCGGTGTGACGTATTGTGGTTCGCTTCGCTCACCTCAATCCGTCACGCCCGCCGTCATCAAATTCGTAATCCTCGCCCCCATGTTAGTCAAAAACGATACTCAAGAAAAAATCGTTTAAGTCGTTTTTTATACAGTGTCGAAATGAGCTAGTATGCGTGAACTGTTCTCCAGAGCCGCGCCGGGCACGCTCTATTTAGTTTTGTATCGGCACTGTGTCCTCCAGCGAGAAAATTGAGTTCAAACACGAGCCCGTCGCGCGGTCACCGGTGAGCCCCACGGCCTGAACGGGTAGTATTGCTGTCGCTCACCCGTGAGCCCCACGGCCCAAACGGAACAACCGCTAAATTTGAATCGGCGTTTATCGTGTTAAATGTACAAAATGATACCTTTCATTTGATACCCCATTATGACTCTGTAGGTATCTTTTAAAATTTCGGCATCACAATTTGTATGGAAAATATACATTTTCATTTTTCATTTATTTTTCTCTAAATCTGTACAGGCGCACGAAATGTATTATTATTTTAAATTTCAAGTTGATAGCTGCAGTAGTTTTTCAATTATTAAGGAGGGAAAAAAGGACAGACAAAGCGAGACCATAAGGGTTTTGAAACCGATCTTCAAAACCCTAAAAATATAGAAAGATAATTAAAACAAACTGTACTTAGATTCTGTTTTGTTACAATGATGGTAAAAGATCACTAAATTTAATTAAGTATGATTTCGGAAAATAAATAAAAAGTTGATTTATGACATTTTCAACAGTTTTTAGGGTTCCCCACCTCAAAAGGAAAAAAGAACTTTATTGTCCATCTGGCAACCCCCTTTTCTAAGGAATGCGTGGAGGTATCTTGTTGAAATTAACTTAAAATACTCTAGTCCGTAATGGACCTGAAGCCGGAACCGGAAAAAATTACCTAGAATCATGATTTTTGGCAAGAAACAAGGTCTTATAATTATACGGAACCCGTGCAACTCGCACTTGACGTTTTAATTTTAGAATACTGACTATGTTTAAAAGAACCTGTTGACATGTCTGGGTTCTGGCCTCCAAAATCCGGGGTTTTATCCGGGGCCATATTTTAGAGATGGCAACCGTACATCAGAGCCATAGAAATCTTCAAACATTTATTCAACAGTTTCAATAAAAGTCATTTTATATTAATAATTATGTTTATTTACATGAGTTGGATAGGTACATTAATATATTTTTGTAATCTTATGCTTCCATTAAGGCTTGTTGGGTCGGACAGCAAATTTGTGTTGTATTTCAGTTCTGAAAATGCCAAAAAAAGAATATCAACAGGTAAAAACTTGCACTTAGGTTCCTTCTTATATCAAATAACTATTTAGATTTATGTAAATAAAATTTTAAAAATAGTGGTATCCTGTTGCCCGCTCTCCTATGAATGCTAGTATCCTCAGGAGTAAGCACTGTCGTAACACAAACATTCTACACCCATGACGCCTGATGAACAGGCACCCACATAAGATACACAATTAATTCTGGTTTTTCTGAAGCACCGAAACAGCAGCAAGTCTCTCGCAATGGTAGCGATTACATTATTTGTGTTGAAAGTACTTGTACTAATGTATTATAGCAACTTATTTTAGTAATTGTGAGAGACATATAAATAGTATTATAAATACAATCAAAACAAACTCTTGTATTTGTTAAAAGTCCTAAGCAAGGCTGTTATGCGCTTGCTGGCTTATAAACACACACACACACACTCATCTGCACTTCTTAGCTCTGGCCAATCTCAGCTGATGGCTTCGAAGACACCTACCGTTCCTTATAAACAATTATAGAAAAAAAAGTGATTTAGAATTGTTCAAACACAAACCAAATTAATAAACATATAAATTAATAAATTACTTACATTTAATTATATTAACAATCTAAATTTAAGTGATACTAATTTCATTTTCATACTAAACAACATTTTCTCTTAAAGTTTAATTTCACCGATGTAAAATAATTTTGATTATTTTTCAAACTTTGATTGCAGTAGAGATGATTAAAATCTTATGTGTATGTTGCTAATACTTAGTAGGTACATATTTCTAAAGCAAACCAGCCACACTGCTGGTTGTTATTATAATGAAGAAATAATGTAAATGAAACTCACCATTATATCACATAAGTTGTCAAATCATCACACAAAAACACACACTATGATGATAGATGCAACGGCAAGGCACATAAACTTTGCAGCCCAATTCTGATGATTGTGATCACTTTACTATGACTTCTATTTACACAGAGAGAATGATGTAATAGTTTCAACGTTTTCTTTTAATTTGATTCTCATCCGTAGTTTGTGTGTAGTGTACCTAGTTTCTTTCATCTAAAGTTTTTGGTAAAATACCAGAATGTACCATTGTCATAGTGAAGCAGAGGCCGAACGTTGATCATTGAACCAAAGCAAAGAAACATACCAAGTCATAAATTCAACATGTAGAAAATATTTTTGCCTGATAATATAGTGATACAGGATCAGAGATCTGATAGGTCATTAAGATACATACATGATAGGTCGTAAGTATTGCATTGGACAATATCCTTGAATGGAGTGACTGATTTATGCTACGATGGAGCATAAATTACAATAACTGACAAGCCCTTACGCGAGCCTGAGAAACACACTGTTCTGACAATAAGTAGGTAGTAGACGTGCGAGCCGCGCCGCTGTTGGCCCGCACCGCCCCGCCGCCATCTCTTTCAGTCGGTGCGCCGACCAGCGACCACACCAGAGAATCTGTTCAAAACTCGCCAAGAATTAAGTCCTTTTCCTTCCTTAATAATGTCGTTTCCTACAAGATTCTGTGGTTGCTGTTACCAAACATCTCCAGCACTCTTGATTCACTGCGCCAGATTCAAAAACTAAGCTAGAAGTGCCACTAAGAAGACTTGATAGATAGATTGTTTGTCTGGTCGCTGGTTGGCGCGACAAGGGGCGGCACGGGGGTGGTGGCGCGACGTGGCGGTGGATAGTTTCCGACGCACCAACCGGCCGGCCTGTGTCGCCGGCTTTGGTGTGCACGTCTAGGTACTTACGTACCTACCTATCAATAGCGCCTTCGCGCCATCACATGCTAATCGAGGAATCTCCTCCTATGTCCACAGCTGAACGTGCCTCCCACAAATAAAGCAGGTAACAACACAAACACCACCTAATGTAGGAATTGAATTGACTCACCTGCTGTTACAGCGACTGTTGTGGTTTCATCAAAAAGGCGACTTCGCCTCGCTCGCTTGGGCACTTGCGTGGTGCTGGAACGTTTCATGATTTATCCTTGCCGAAATAACACAGTGTAACGACACGAAAGCTTTTATTTATCCAAAGAAAATCTTTTACGACAAAGTTTCTGTTGGAAATTTTGAAGAGAAAAAAGTGTTGCCAGCGTGCATTAAAACTTTTGGCTAACCAGCCAAATAATTTTAAAAAAACAACGATAATAATTTGTCCGCAACTCTTTTCTTAAATTTTATTTTAGTAAAATGGCTTCCACGCAGTATCTGTGTAACAAACTACCTACATGATAATATCAACACACCCGCAAAACAGAGTTGTGCTTTGTGCTTGCAATGTTTCGAACCTCACTGGCTTATGCTATGTAAAGTATGTATCTACACTACCTACCTAGGCACTTTCTTTTATGAGATGATACAAAATAATGTACGAAATAAGTAACCCTCCTCCGACTTCTTCTTCATAAAACCATTCTAATAAAAATAAATAATATTAAAAACCCATATATTTTTTGCCCTCATAATGCAACTAAACTAATAAATTTACCTATGATAACGTATCATAAGCAGAGATCGGAGTAGGTAGAATGATTTTACGTACTTGCATCATGGTTTTATAGCATGGATATGGCTTTTTTTCCGGAAAGTTCCGATATTTACCGGATTCAGTTAAATATTATAATTAAAGTAGGTAGTAATTTAGTAACTACTACTTTTGAAACTTATCGGAAGCGATTGTCAAACGTAAAAAAAGGTAATTGATTTTTATTACTGTTGACTAATGATTTTATGTATTTTTTTTTGTTTCCGCCGTATGCTATTCTATGAAATTCATCCAACTGATTTAAAGCTTTGTTGAGTTGCTGTGTGCAACTTTGTGACGTTTTCTAAGCATTTAATCGTTTCCCATGAAAAAATGTTCAGGTCTACTTTGATAAATAAAGTTGACAGTTCGCTATTGTTTTGTATAATATTAATTATTTCGGAGGCTTTGTGCACAAAAATACCAATGTTTGAAAATTTACCTAATTCTCATTATTTTGTCTATTGGATACTTTGTCTAGATATACAACCTTTTTATGGTCTACCTAAAAGTGTAGGTAAAAATGGATTAAAAAACAGGTAAAAATAAAAAAAACATATTTGGTATTTCACAATTACAATAAATAATAAATAAATAAACAATGCTGGTCAGTCCACACAGCAACATCTAGCCCCAAGATTAAAAATAATTGTGATTGTGAGCTCTGCTTAGAGCTCACATTCACAATATTTTTTAATCTTCATCGACATCCATCACAATTTCTACATTCTGATCTTTCTTTATACAATTAAAATAAATACCCATAAGATTTTTAATATTTTCTATGCTTAGCTTATTTCTTTAGACGTCTAAAATCCATTTATAGATGGAAAATGATCGTTCTACATCTACTGACGTCAACGTAGAGAATTTAAAAGATGAAACTACATCATTTGCCTCATTTATTTCATTCTTTTCACTGTATTCTCTGAGTGTGTCTAAATCAGGGTTTCGTTCCATAACATTTTCAATTTTATTTTTTATATTTTCCGAATTGCAATCGTTAATATCAGCTCTGACTTGGTCCAATGCTAACAATGAATCAGCTAAGGATAGATCATGTTTTGGTAATTCTTTAAGTGAAAGTTGAATGGTAAAGTAATTTTTTTCAATGTCTTTTAAATCAATTTGTAAATTTTCCTTTTCTACTGCGCGTGTGCCAAACATGTCACGTGTTTCATTTCAGGCAAATAATTTTTGAGATTTCGCCCTGCAGATAGCATGTACGCTACACTATCAGTGCAGAGCATTAAAACATTGCCAACTTTAGACTCAAAAGAGTCTTGCCATAGATTTTCTAAACATTCTAATACGTATTGCGGGATTGTTTGTCCATTAACCATATTTGTCCGTTACGCCTCCATGTAATATCTAAGAAATTACGGAAAAAATGGCTTCATAATTATAAAATACCGGAATTCCGGAGGCATATCCATACTAACTTAGCATTTGAGGTCATTGGTCCCAAATCATTCTACCTACTCCGATCTCTGATCATAAGTAGCAGGTGGAGCTCGTACCTACTTATTAAGTTTTTCCTTAAATCTAATAAAAATATCAGGTGAAGGCCTACTCCAAAGCCTTTTAAATTTTCCCTATTCCGGGCTACTTGAAGCCACTGCAGCCCTGTCCACCATATCCCGTCGTGTGTAGGTATCATATGGTCTTCCCTCTTGGACCTTCCCACTGTGTCATTGATCTCATGCAATGTAAGTATCTACCCATATTTCAAATAGGTATTACATTTACAATTCCAAACAAGAAGATCTACTCGATAAAATTCAAAAAATATGGCGCAGTCCGATTTCGAATGATTATCAAAATGAAACGTAATGGGTTCTCAATGGCAACACTACCAAACTCCTCGCGCAGGTGTGAAGTCCCGCTCAGTTTGCATAGTGTAGAAAGAGATGCCCTCTATTTCAAAGCAGATTGACGGCTGTCAACCATTTGGCGCTGTCTGACGGAAAAGTACAAGATGAAATAAACTTTATTGCGTTCGTGCTAAAATCTAAAATATAAATGTACATTAACCATCAGTTTTTTGCACCTTCATGCAGCAGTAGGAAGGTAGGTACCTACCTAATATTTACAGGTTACCACAAGTTACCACAAGCAAGCATTAGCTTACCTACACAACAAATTACCTACCTAAAATATAATAATAATAATGAAAGGTCGCTCCCGCTGTTTGTGCTTAGATCTTTAAAAGTAGGTACGGTTACGTAGTACGTACCTACGTGTCTATGCTTATATCTCTAAAAATACGAAACGGATTTTGATGCGTTTTTTTTCAATAGATAGAATGATTCAAGGGGAAGGTTTATATATATAATACATGCATATTAAAGTTGAGAAACATTGATAATTTTATAGCTTTCTAATGTGATGTCGTAAATAAACACATTTTTTTGCGCTTAAATTGCAAAAGCTGGCTGAACCCTACGAGAAAGATCAAAATAATGTACTACAGTATTGTACCCCTCATAAAGGTCTACAAAAAAGTCCTCCATGATAAATGCCTATCTCTAAGGGATAAACCACAAAAACATTTTTTTGAAAATGGACCTCCGTTCGTTCGCCATGCAGTGGGGGGAGGAGGGGGGACAAACAACTTGATTAATGAGCAGCTCTACTACTCATTTCCGCGAAAAAAAAACTAAATTTCCGACAAAATTTATGAAAAACGACCCTCGGGCGAACCCCCTTTTGAGGAGGAAGCGGGGGGAAATCCGGAAAAAAAGTATTTCTTCCGGGGTCCGATTGAACACTTTCATTCGTTTCTACAAAAAAAACGATACCTCTCCATCCACCATCTTGGAGAATAACCTATGTCAATCAGTCAATAAATCGAAAAATAAAAAAAATCAATTAAATGTATGAAAAACGATCTCGCTTCGCTCGCCACTGAGTTGCGGAGCAGCCTGGGGGGAGAGAAACGGATCGGTCGCCTTGCGAGATGCTCTGCTATCCTTTTCTGCGAGAAAAAAACAAAATATTCGACAAAATGTATGAAAAACGACTTACGGGCGTATCCCCTTTTGAGGGAGAAGAGGGGGGAAATATAGAAAAATTGAATTTTTACCGGGGTCTGATTGAACACCCTCAATCGTTTCAGCGAAATAAATGTACCATCTAGGAGAAAAACCATGAAAATCACTCGATCAGACAAAAAATCCAAATTTTGAACAAAATGTATGAAAAATGACCTCGCTTCGCTCGCCACGCAGTGATGGGGCGGTTCGGGGGAAGGGTGAACACGGCGGCTCGCTTCGCGAGCCGCTGTGCTTCCCCTTTCCGCGATAGAATATAAAAATTTTCAACAAAATGTATGAAAAACGACCTCGCTTCGCTCGCCACGCTGCGGGGCGGCAGCCTGGAGGGGGGACAACAGATCGATTCAATTTAAGAGATGCTTCGCTTCGTTTATCCGAAAAAAAAAATTAAAATTTTTGACAAAATTTTTGAAAAAAAAACTCGCTTCGCCCCCCACTGCGTGGGGGGGCGGCCGAGAGGGGGGGGAACAGAGCGGCTCGCTTCGCGAGCCGCTCTGCTACCACCCACGGTTAAAAAAAATTCACATTTCCGAAAAAATGTATGAAAAACGACCCTCCGGCGGACCCCCTTTTCAGGGGGAAGGGGGGGAAAATCCGGAAAAGTACGATTTTTCCCCCGTCATGATTGAACCGATCTACGAGATGGTACCAAAAAAAGTATACCTCCCCATCCACCATCTAGGAGAACAATTATGTCAGTCAGTCAGTCAGTCAATGGTAATGCAGCTATATATATATTAGTAACTAGTATTTTATAAGTGCGCGAGCTGCAAGCAGCTCGCGGCGGTGGCTGTCACAGGGAGGGGTGGGCTCTGGGGGGGCAAATCTCAAAAAGTCGGGATTTTCCCCAAGTCACCCCCGACCCCTCTACACGATTCCGCAAAAAAAAACATACCTTCCCATCCACCATCAGGGAGAACAATCGTGTCAATGAGTCAGTCAGTCAGTCAGTCAGTGAGTCAGTGGTAATCGAGCTTTATATATTATTATAACTAGTATTTTATAAGTGCGCGAGCTGCAAGCAGCTCGCGTCGGTGGCTGTCACAGTGTTCGTTATAAATTTTATTCCCCTTTTTCGTAACCTACGTCTTTGATTTTTTCGAAATTGATAACCAAGAGTGGAGACTGCGATTAAAGAATGTCAGCAATCTTGGATTTTGAAATGGACATCTTTTTCGTAATCTACACTGTCGAGTAAGATCAAGTTCTTGGATGGGGGAGGGAGTTAGGGGGGCTGGGCGTGAGGGGTCCCCTATAATCGCATTGAGGTTCGCTTCGCTCACCGCAATACGACCCCGCACGTGCTGCCACACAGCAAGGCTCGCTTCGCTCGCCTTGCTGTGTGACGTGAGTCGTGATGCGGTTCGCTTCGCTCACCGCTATCCGATGCACGCCCGCCGTCATCAAATTCTTAATCCTCGCCCCCATGTTAGTCGAAAACGATACCCATATCAGTTTTTTGATTGGGGCGGGGTTCGGGGGGGCTGGGCGCGGGGGGTCACAGCACGGCTCGCTTCGCTCGCCGTGCTGTTCCCTGTAGTCGCATTGCGGTTCGCTTCGCTCACCGCAATACGTCGCCGCTCGTGCTGCCACACGGCAAGGCTCGCTTCGCTCGCCTTGCGGTGTGACGTATTGCGGTTCGCTTCGCTCACCGCAATCCGGCGCACGCCCGCCGTCATGAAATTTGTAATCCTCGCCCCCATGTTAGTTGAAAACGATACCCATATCAGATTTTTTTTTTTATTTGATGGGGCGGGGTTCGGGGGGGCTGGGCGCGGGGGGTCACAGCACGGCTCGCTTCGCTCGCCGTGCTGTTCCTCCGTAGTCGCATTGCGGCTCGCTTCGCTCGCCGCAATGCTCCCCCGGGTTCAGGGGGACGGGGATTCTGGGGGCAAGGGGGGGGGGTCACAGCGCGGCTCGCTACGCTCGCCTTGCTGTTCCCCGTAGTCGCATTGCGGCTCGCTTCGCTCGCCGCAATGCTCCACCCTAAAAAGTGGTCAAAATATGGGCTAAAAATGGCAAAATTTCAGTTTTTTCATAAAAAGGAGAGTTCAGAGGGGCGGGGGGCGAATTTTTTTTTTTGCAATCAAAATGATATTAAACCCTCTACACGAACGTGAAAAAATTTTTCTTCTATCGTACTTAGTTTGGGAGATATCAAAAGGGGGGGTGAAAATTGGGGAGGGAGGGGGGGTTATTTTTTTTTCTTCCAATTCGAAAAGATACCCTCTATACGATCCCGCAATCAAAACTCCTCTATCACGACGGCATCTCGTAGCACTCTCAAAAGGGGGGGTCCTGGGGGGCAACGGGGGGTAATTTTTTTTCGCAATAGAAATCACTTGTCCCTCTCTATACACTCCTTATAAAAAAAAATTACCAAATTGCTCTGTGGCAAAGAAGGGGGGGAGGGGTGGGCTCTGGGGGGGCAAATCTCAAAAAGTCGGAATTTTCCCCAAGTCACCCCCGACCCCCCTACACGATTCTGCAAAAAAAAACATACCTTCCCATCCACCATCATGGAGAACAATTGTGTCAGTGAGTCAGTGAATCAGTCAGTCAGTCAGTGAGTGGTAATCGAGCTATATATACTATTAACTAGTATTTTATAAGTGCGCGAGCTGCAAGCAGCTCGCGTCGGTGGCTGTCACAGTGTTCGTTTTTAATTATATTCCCCTTTTCGTAACCTACGTCTTTGATTTTTTCGAAATTGATAACCAAGAGTGGAGACTGCGATTAAAGAATGTCAGCCATCTTGGATTTTGAAATGAACATCTTTTTCGTAATCTACACTGTCGAGTTAGTCGAAAACGATATCCATATCAAGTTCTTGGATGAGGGAGGGAGTTCAGGGGGGCTGGGCGTGAGGGGTCACAGCACGGCTCGCTTCGCTCGCCGTGCTGTTCCCCTATAATCGCATTGCGGTTCGCTTCGCTCACCGCAATACGACCCCGCACGTGCTGCCACAAAGCAAGGCTCGCTTCGCTCGCTTTGCTGTGTGACGTGAGTCGTGATGCGGTTCGCTTCGCTCACCGCAATCCGACGCACGCCCGCCGTCATCAAATTCGTAATCCTCGCCCCCATGTTTGTCGAAAACGATACCCATATCAGTTTTTTGATTGGGGCGGGGTTCGGGGGGGCTGGGCGCGGGGGGTCACAGCACGGCTCGCTTCGCTCGCCGTGCTGTTCCCCTGTAGTCGCATTGCGGTTCGCTTCGCTCACCGCAATACGTCGCCGCTCGTGCTGCCACACGGCAAGGCTCGCTTCGCTCGCCTTGCGGTGTGACGTATTGCGGTTCGCTTCGCTCACCGCAATCCGGCGCACGCCCGCCGTCATCAAATTCGTAATCCTCGCCCCCATGTTAGTCGGAAACGATACCCATATCAGATTTTTTGATGGGGGCGGGGTTCGGGGGGCTGGGCGCGGGGGGTCACAGCACGGCTCGCTTCGCTCGCCGTGCTGTTCCTCCGTAGTCGCATTGCGGCGAGCGAAGCGAGCCGCAATGCTCCACCCTAAAAAGTGGTCAAAATATGGGCTAAAAATGGCAAAATTTCAGTTTTTTCATAATAAGTAGAGTCCAGAGGGGCGGGGGGCAAAATTTTTTTTTGCAATCAAAATAATATTAAACCGTCTACACGAACGTGAAAAAATTTTTCTTCTATCGTACTTAGTTTGGGAGATATCAAAAGGGGGGGTGAAAATTGGGGAGGGAGGGGGGGTTATTTTTTTTTTCTTTCAATTTAAAAAGATACCCTCTATACGATCCCGCAATCAAAACTCCTCTATCACGACGGCATCTTGTAGCACTCTCAAAAGGGGGAGTCCTGGGGGGCAAGGGGGGGTAATTTTTTTTTCGCAATAGAAATCACTTGTCCCCCTCTATACGCCCCTTATAAAAAAAATTAACCAAATTGCTCTGTGCCAAAGAAGGGGGGGAGGGGTGGGCTCTGGGGGGGCAAATCTCAAAAAGTCGGAATTTTCCCCAAGTCACCCCCCAGACCCCTACACGATTCTGCAAAAAAAAACCTACCTCCCCCTCCACCATCATGGAGAACAATTGTGTCAATCAGTCAGTGAGTCAGTCAGTCAGTCAGTGAGTGGTAATCGAGCTTTATAGTATTTTAACTAGTATTTTATAAGTGCGCGAGCTGCAAGCAGCTCGCGTCGGTGGCTGTCACAGTGTTCGTTTTTAATTGTATTCCCCTTTTCGTAACCTACGTCTTTGATTTTTTAGAAATTGATAACCAAGAGTGGAGACTGCGATTGAAGAATGTCAGCCATCTTGGATTTTGAAATGGACATCTTTTTCGTAATCTACGAGTTCGAGTTGATCGAAAACGATATCCATATCAAGTTCTTGGATGGGGGAGGGAGTTCAGGGGGGCTGGGCGTGAGGGGTCACAGCACGGCTCGCTTCGCTCGCCGTGCTGTTCACCTATAATCGTATTGCGGTTCGCTTCGCTCACCGCAATACGACCCCGCACGTGCTGCCACGTAGCAAGGCTCGCTTCGCTCGCCTTGCTGTGTGACGTGAGTCGTGTTGCGGTTCGCTTCGCTCACCGCAATCCGACGCAAGCCCGCCGTCATCAAATTCGTAATCCTCGCCCCCATGTTAGTCGAAAACGATACCCATATCAGATTTTTTGATGGGGGCGGGGTTCGGGGGGGGGGGGGGGGGGGGGCTGGGCGCCGGGGTCACAGCACGGCTCGCTTCGCTCGCCGTGCTGTTCCTCTGTAGTCGCATTGCGGCTCGCTTCGCTCGCCGCAATGCTCCCCCGGGTTCAGGGGGAGGGGTTTCCGGGGGGCAAAGGGGGGGGGGGGCACAGCGCGGCTCGCTTCGCTCGCCTTGCTGTTCCCCGTAGTCGCATTGCGCCTCGCTTCGCTCGCCGCATAGCTCCACCCTAAAAAGTGGTTAAAATATAGGCTAAAAATGGCAAAATTTCAGTTTTTTAATAAAACGGAGAGTCCAGAGGGGCGGGGGGCAAAAATTTTTTTGCTATTCAAATTATAATTAACCCTCTACACGGACGTGAAAAAAATTTTCTTCTATCGTACTTAGTTTGGGAGATATCAAAAGGGGGGGTGAAAATTGGGGAGGGAGGGGGGGTGTTTTTTTTTTCATCCAATTTGAAAAGATACCTTCTATACGATCCCGCCATCGGGACTCCTCTATAGCGCCGGGATCCGGTAGCAATCTCAAAAGGGGGTCCTGGGGGGAGAGGGGGGGTAATTTTTTTTTTGCAATAGAAATCACTCGTGGCCCTCTATACGAATCCCTCTAAATTTTTCATCCAAATCGCTCCGTGGAAAAGAAGGGGGGGAGGGGTGGGCTCTGGGGGGGGAAATCACAAAAAGTCGGAATTTTCCCTAGGTCTCCCAGACCCCCTCTACACGTTTCCGCAAAAAAAAACATACCTCCCCCTCCACCATCATGGAGAACAATTGTGTCAATGAGTCAGTCAGTGAGTCAGTCAGTCAGTCAGTCAGTCAGTCAGTGGTAATCGAGCTTTATATACTATTAATGAGAACATTTACATAAAAATTACATGCGCTTCTCTCCGTGTTGAGCTGGCACTGACTTGGCAGTGAATACCTTAACTCTCAGGTAAATTCTAGGCAGTCGATATTAAAAGTTTTTTTTTCGAAATAAATAGTTTCTCTCAGTGTCAGTGAATTACCAGTCACTCTGTTTAAAGATGTACATAATTTAATTAGGAGTGTCATTGGTTAACTTAATAATTTCAGCGACAAAATTGTTTAACTAGACCACAGACTAGATAGTAAGCTAGCGCTGAGCGCTTAAACTATTCCTATCTTATAGATCTTGCTATCGATACACTATTGTAAAACATATCGATAAAACCATCACCCCATCACTAAAACATGTATCCTGTATTTAATTCAAAATATTCACAAAGAAACAACAATTAAAACAGCGGTCGTTCAACTCTATAACAAGGAGTTTTTATTCACTGTTCAGATTTTATAAGAGGTTGTATTCTCTTAAAACAAGACGTGTTTAATCTCAGATCTTTGGGAAGTTTATGAGTAAGTGTAGGGTTGGGAAGAAGCACCTAAGAACATAATCGATAATTTTCTCGTGATGAAACTTCAATACACTTTATACATTTTTATAGCAAATTTAAGTAAGTAATTGTCAACGTCTACCTTTTCTTTTCCTTTACGTTTTCTTAATGATTTCTTCAGGAACTTAATTAGATCCTCGAATTAAAACTAGATGTCGCCACTTGAAATATTAAATAGCGCTACCAAAGTGCTCCGTATTGAAAATTATTGCCTAACCCATTTTTGGACTCCATTGAATAATTCTCAGAAATTTGAACTCGGTTTTATTTTGTTTTTTTTTTGAAAACACCAAATTGTTAAGGTACCTAAACTACAATAAAGAGCACAAAAAAAAACTAAAGTGAAATAAATGCATGCGAACACGAGAAGACTATGGGCGTTTCTTCATTGGTTGCGTAGGTACACAACACATACGTACGATGCTAGCCCGACACAAGTGTGAAGTGGGAGACTTGCTGTGACGATATGTCTATCGACAAAACCCATCGATACAATCCCAACCCTAAAACAATTATTAAATTCATATATTTGCCACTTGCCCAGATGTAGATAGCTGTTAGCAAGCCATACAATAATTGTGTGTTGCTGTACTTAAAGACTTTGTAAAGGATGTGATGGTTGGATTAGTGTGGACATGTAAGAATCTGACGACCTCTTTGGCACGGTGGGTGAAGGTTCGTCTGCGACGCAGGAGGAGATTCCCGCCTCCGGACAAATGTTTGTACAATCTGCAGATGGTTCCGGGTGTTCTGGATGTTTTCTATGTATGATAAAAAATCTATCTATGTAAGTATATTATCATCAGTTACTGTTATCTAGTACCCATAACACAAACTCTGCTTAGCTTGGGGCTAGATAATTCTCTGTGAACTATCATTATTTTATTTTTATTTATAAATCCGCCCGGGATCAAATTCTGCTAATCAATCGATTTACATTATTAAAATCAAAATTATGTCGATAGAAAATTATTCAAATTTTCTTTTTCATTCATAATTTTGATTGAACAAACAAACTTTGGTATAGAAATAAAAAACTAGGTACTGAGTACTAGATGATACGTAGACGGAACACATCCATCTCAATGCTTTACAACCTCCTTGCGTAAAAATACTCGAAACAAACTCCTTGTGCAAAGAATACTCGACATACAAACTCCTTGTGCAAATAAGCAGATTATCAGTCTTATCTTATCCACAATATTCTTACCGCTCTCGTTCGTTAACCTACCAATTTCTACACCGTTTAGAATTTTACGATCCTTGCAAAAACCAAAAACGTGTGAAAGTCTGTTAGTTATCTCTGCAGGAATCTAGTTTACTTCTAGTCATAGGTAAGTGTCTAAGATTTCATCATCATCATCAGCCTATAGGCCTCCCCTAATAAGCAGCATCTGCCTGAAGTTTTTCGCAGATGGCCATCCCACCTGGCCGGAGGTCGTCCTACAATACGATTGCCGCGTCACAGTCTCCACTCAAGAACACGTTTACCCCAGCGGTTGTCGGTTCTTCGCGAGATATGGCCCAATGGTCCCAGATTTAATACAGGAAAATAGAGTTGAATATGTATGTTTGGTAGAATCGACACTCACCTTACCATATCGGCATTCATTCACTGAACATGACTCAGCATCTCTCCGCTCGGAGATGTCCCTCGTTGAGGGATGAAACGTTGGTGTTCTTTCAACACAAATAAGGTTCGTGGTTAGCCCGCTTAAATCTGTAATAATCCTCAAGATATCTGTGAAATGGCTTAAGGGTCCGGCGACGGATGAATTTCCTATACAAACGTAATACCAAAATGATTTGTAATTTGAGCATATTTTCAGTATGGTCTGCTATTATTTGTATTAAAATAGTATTAATCTAGGTTCCTGCCACAATTTTTTTTCAAAATACCTTTCTGAAATGAAATTAAACCGAATCGCATTTTTACATTAAATAATGAATGTTTTCTTAGTATTTGTTTGGATAAGTATTTTGAAAAAAGTTTGTGGTAGGAACCTAAATAAATACTATTCTAATACAAATAATAGCAAACCATGGTGAAAATATTCTCAAATAAATAATCATATTGGCACTACGTTTGTATGGGAAATTCATCCGTCGCCGGACCCTTAAGGCGAGGATTCCCGGCTTTCGGAATGTGATATGAAAAAAATTACAAAGTTACCTCTAAATGAAACTTTGAATGATCAGTGTGAATAGAAAAATGAATAAAATGACACAAAATGTATACCAAAACATGGCAAACGTTTATTACGCAGTGCATCACTAGAAAATATTTTTATTTGCCATACAAATATTTTTCAAAACACCTAAATATAAATATACCTACAAAATCGTGCTCGGCTGTCTGAGCAACGTCTTGCTCCTGGCCTAATAGTATCGGCCGCTCGGGAATCCTCGCCTTAAAACTAAACTGCATTGCAGTTTCTATTCGGTTGCTGTAATGTAGGGGGGGCATTACAGCAACCGAATAGCAACTGCAGGTTAGTATAACTCAGTTCATTAAAGAAAGGAATCTAAAATGGCGGCTTGTACTTGCGTTGACAGATAGTACAGTTAGCAAATAAAATTGCAAGTCGAAGATTTTTCTTCAAATTGAAAATAATAAAAACATGACCGTGTCGATTTCATTTCAAACTAGTTTGTGCCAGCGGCTATGCCCGCGTTAAAATTGCAAATTTTAAAGACATTTGGTCCCATTTGGCACTAGTGTGCAAGCGAGATAATACGATAAGCACCGCCATTTTAGATTCCTTTCTTTTTTCAACTGAGTTGTACAAAGTTGGTATGACCGGAGCGATTACATCGACGCTTCACAGATGGTGGCACTTATAATTATGTTCTAACTAGCTCCTGTTCGCAGCTTTGCACGCGTTTTTCCGGGACTAAAGGAAGACTATTGTTATGTTAATCTATGTCTAGAACAACTTCTATGTAAAATTTCAGCCCGATACGTTCAGCAGTTTTGGCGTATATAAAGGTAACAAATATCCAAACATTCAAACTTTCGCAAATAAAATAGTAGTTTCTGACGCGGCTTCACATGCGTTGTTTCTATGGAAACTTTTAAAGGTTATTTCTATCCCATAGGAACTGATTTATGGGATATATATATGATTTTGGGATGGCTCGGCTAAATACCAGATTGAGGCCCTCGACTCGATTGAAAGACGCGCTGTTTGACTTATCGGCGACGATTCACTTGCAGAGGCCAACCTTCAAAGCCTCGATCACAGACGGCGCGTCGTCGCCAGACTGTCAGTGTTCTACAAGTACCACTTTAGTGATTGTGCGCAGGCATTGCACGACCTTATCCCATCTTCTCCCTTCTACCATAGGACCAGCAGACGCACAGAAAAATACCACCCGTACCTGATCGACATACCACAGTGTCGAACCAAAAAATTCTCCTCTACTTTTTTAATAAGCACGGCCAAAGAGTAGAATGAGCTTCCTGCGTCTGTTTTCCCGTTAGAGTTATAATCTTGGAGTCTTCAAGTCCAGGGTAAATAAGTTCCTTCTGGGAAAGCGTGCTCCATCTAAGGCCACATCTTCACTTACTTTAAGTGAGTTGGTGGCCAAACGCTTGACCATTATCAATAAAATAAATATATAACGTAGCAGCCCGATCCGTTCAGTAGTTTTGGCGTGAAGAGGTAACAAACATCCATCCATCCATAACTACATTTAAACAGCCAAACTTTTGCATTTATAATATTGTGGTGTAAATATTTAGGTATGTGACCCGAAGTGCAAATAACAAGATTCAGTTAAAATCTCACATTAATAATGAATGAAAAAGTCGAACAATTTTAAATTTGGTTCTAAGTATACATAATTATACAGATAAACATCTATTTGTAACTTCTATAAAAAATTGCACGCACCAGAAACTATGGGTTTGTTCACTTTGGATGGACGGTTCAATTTGTTTTTGATAAAAAACTAAAACCTGACATCGGATCCCTTAATTTTACACTGTTTCTAGGGTTCCGTACCCGAAGGGTGCAAACCGAACCCTATTACTAAGCCTTCGCTGTCCGTCCGTCTGTCACAGGGCTCTATCTCATGAACCGTAAGAGATAGACTGTCAAAATTTTCAGTGAATGTGGATTTTTCTTGCCGCTATATGAGTAATAACTGTCATTTTGATTATGCTCTATTTTTAAGACTTCGATAATATAAGATACTATGTTCGGCTGTAGATAATATACCATTCTAAAATGAATGTTGTATGACGTTTAGTGGAGGGGGCGTGCTTTTTTAGAATGGTTTATCTCTACCTATGTAAGTTAAATATGTTGTTTGTCGATTACTCTGTAAATTACGGACCGCTTTTGTTTTTGTTAAATTTGACAGTATGCCGCCTTTAATTCTATACGACTCATATAGCGGCAAGAAAAATCCACATTCACTGAAAATTTTGACAGTCTATCTCTTACGGTTCATGAGATAGAGCCCTGTGACAGACGGACGGACAGCGAAGGCTTAGTAATAGGGTTCGGTTTGCACCCTTCGGGTACGGAACCCTAGAAACAGTGTAAAATTAAGGGATCCGATGTCAGGTTTTAGTTTTTTATCAAAAACAAATTGAAAGACCATTTTGTTCCCAGTTGATAAATCGAAATCGAAATTAAAAACTCTTTATTTCCATAAATGTACACTTAGAAAAGGTCAAATTATAAAACGAAACACTGATACGGAAATAAAGTGATATTTTTGATTTCTGTAAAAACTTGTGTAGCCTTGTTGATGTAACTAAATAATAACTTATTTAGTTATAACGCAATAAAAGAACAAAAGAAACAAATGACTGCATTTTGGTCATGACGTAAACTTAAACGATTTAACCTATAACCCAATGTTACCTAAATAAGAGGAGGTACATCTTAACCTGTTACCCATTAGGTAAAGCTAAGGTTCACAGCCAAAGGAAACAAGGCATCGGACCATGAAACGGCCACACCCGAGATTACAAATTTTACACCACAATTTATTCGCCAATTCTTATGTGTGCACGTCTACCATCTTACGTACGAAAAACAAAAAAGTTTAGGATAAAAAAGTTACAATTCGAAAATGGAGCGAACGAAAGAGGTTCTAGTTGGAATTGTTTGATTTGAATATCGGACGGTTTTGTTTTACTCGGCGGGAGTTTTTGTTATTTTGTGCGCAGGTTTTGGTTTAAAAATAGAACGGTTAAAATGTGATTTTTTGTTTGATCATCTTTTTTTGTGGAGCATCGTTATTTTCCGGAACTGTCAATTTGACAACGGTTTTTAACGAACTTTGGCTAAATGGAGACTGAAATATTTTGAAGTTATGTTCGTTTGTTTGTTGGCTAAAATGCTGCACATACTAGTTCTGTGCCCGGTTTTGCTCATTGGAGGGGTGCAGACTTTGACTATTGACTCGCAGCTTGGAACTTCAGTTGAAGGTGAGTTTATAAAATCCGTTTTAATTTAAATCAATAGATAATACTTTATTGCACACCTAAACTAGATATAAGAATAATTTACTTCGGAATAATAATGGAATAAGCGACTATTGGCGGTCTTATCGCTGAAGAGCGTACTCTTTCAGACAACCTTAAATGGATATGATCGTTGGATCGTACATGGGGTAATATCTGTGTGCATAATAATATAGGTAGGTATTTACTACCTAGAAAGGTAGTAAAGTAGAAGGTAACAAAAATTAAACTAGTTGATTAAAAAAAATGAAAATCGTATAAAAATTATGGTTTAGCAGAGTAACTCAGTCTGTCTTTCGTTTTATCACGGAAAAACGCGTGTAAGGCCGCAGGCAGCAGCAGGTAACAAATAAAACAACAAAAATAGTACTACTATTATTCTTTTAAATATTCGGATTCTAAAAATAAAATCATTTAGACGCCTGCCTGAGTAACCGACTATTTTCGACAGATTCTCAAAGAAAACTGCCAAAAAATTACGATTTGAAACGTGTTGCGTTTGAGTATTCAGGGGTAAGTCTATACTAATTTTATAAAGAGGAAAGATTTGATTGTTTGTTTGTTAGTATTGAATAGGCTCCGAAACTACTGGACCGATTTGAAAAATTCTTGTACCATTTAGAAGTCCACTTTATTCCTGATGAACATAGGCTACTTTTTACCGCGGGAAAATGCTTCATTCCTACGGGAAAACGGGTATTAGGAAAACGGGTAGTAAGAATGCAGCTAGTCTTTAATAATACGAAATATTGAGCAAGAACAACAAAATCTCTAACAACTTCTTCATAAAAAAATTTGTCATAAAAAATAGTATCGTAAAGCATTAGGACGTGACTAATTGATTGTCACTCGAGCTGTCAAAAAGAAAATAAACGCGTGGACGGAGTAAGTATAATTAGATAGACAGTCATCTTCGTCAAATCAGCCGATCGGCGTCCATTGCTGGACATAGGCCTCCCCTGAAGATCTCCACAATGACCGATTTTGCACTTCCAGTGATTTCCCATCCAGCGATTTTCCGACACATTCATGACATTCATCGCCGTCGATAACTCAGTCGCAGATAGACAGTAGGTAGATAGATATTAATTAATATAATAAACGACTCGGCAAACGTAGTGTAGGACGCCCTCCGGCCAGGTGGGATGAAGATCTGCGAAAGACTGCAGGCAGATGCTGGATGCGGCAAGCTGAAGACAGGGCGCTATGACGCTCATTAGGGGAGGCCTATGTCCAGCAGTGGACTAATATAGGCTAATGATGATGATGAGATATTAATAGGTACTTTTAAATGTTCGAAAACATCTTGAACGAACCCTTGAGTTCGTCAAAATGAGTTTTTTATCTAAAATCACGATCAATCATCAAAAGACTTGCAAGATTTTAATATAGGTACAAGCGTCCCCCTACTTTATCCACTTGCTTGATAACTGATAAGGTTCGTCACCCCGGCTAGTCAGAGTAGGTAGGGGACGCTAACTACCTTTTTAATTTGCTCAACTTCCTTTGTCACTTTGTGACACAGAGTAAATACTTTTACGCATCCAGCATCTGCCTGCAGTCTTTCGCAGACCGTCATCCCACCTGGCCGAAGGGCGTCCTACACTACGTTTGCCGAGTCGTGGTCTGTGTGTTCTTTTTGTCTTGGGCGTCATTAAATCCCTCTCGCACTCAAAATACTAGCGCTCGGTATTTAATGACGCCCGTGACGTGAGACTGCTTATGCACTAGGTGAATAATGTACTATTTAAAAAGCAAACAAAAATATGTAAACGTAACTTAATCATCTAAATTAGATAATCGCAGGAGAACGTACTTATTCAAGATACTAGTGAGTCCCTCGCTTCGCTCGTGAGTTATTCTACAATCCTGATTTGCACTCGGGATTTAATGACGCCCGTGACGTGAGCCTGCTTTATGCACGAGGTGAATAATTTACTATTTAAAAAGCAAACAAAAATACGTAAACGAAACTAAATCATCTAAATCAGATAATCGCAGGAGAACGTACTTATGACTTTGGCAGAAGAATTTGCATAAGTATGTATCGTAATTCAGTTTTGACATAGGATGTTAAGCAACTTATTATTACTTTTGATTACAAAATGATGGTCTGAAAATGATTGTAATTAAATTTAATGAATAAATAACTATGTAAATGAGTGTGCTATTGTTTATTTTTGAGATTCGTACAAGAAATACTTTGATGATTGTTTTTTCTTGGAGACAGGAAATATATGCGTATCATGAACCCTTTGTCCTTTTTATGTATGTTAAGTGGAGATCCACCTTCCCAAGGTTGATCGTTTTGTGTTGGCGCGAAGATAAATTTTTTCGTGGTTTTGAATTTTTGCTGCGTTATACAAGGATTGAAATTAACAGAAAATTAATTTGCCGCAAATCGTAAAACCGTTTCTACGAGTATTTTTTGCGTTTATTTAAGACCAAGTGTGCGCTTGGTCAGTGTATGGATTAAATAGGTTTAGATTATTCCTATTTAAATCCATAGACTGATAAAGCGCCTGCTACATTTCATCATACTTGGTTATGATGCTGTGAGCGTAAGCTGTGTGGTAACGGCCTAGAGTTATACCACCCCAATTCTTCCCGCTAAGTAAGTTATCGACATAGCTCTAAGAATTAGCCACCTGAAGTGGCAGTCGGCCGGCCATTATCTCACGAAGAACCGAGAACAGCTGGGGGAAACGTGTTCATGAGTGGAGACCACGACTCGGCAAACGTAATGTAGGACCGGGCGCTATGGCGCTTATTAGGGCAGGCCCATGTCCAGCTGTGGACTAATATAGGCTGATGATGATGATGAATTCTTCCCGCGGGTGTCGTAAGAGGCGACTAAGGGTTATCAACCGGGAGCGGGCAGCAGCGCCCCCTGCAAAACAATTCTACCACCGAACTGCGATCCTCAATCCGGCATGCCCAGTGTAGTACCTAATTATGGGCATAACCCCCCATGAGATAAAAGTCAATAAAGCGCTTATCAGGGGAAGGCCTGCGTCCAGCAGTGGACCAATGCAGGCTGTTGAGGTGAGGTGAGGACTTGGGTATGATGAAACTTACGCAAGACTGTAGTGAGTAGGATGCATTCGTCCAACAGTGGGCTACCCTGCTTATATAGCCTCGGTGGCGCAGTAGGCAGCGCGTAAGTCTCTTACAGTGGGCTAACAATAAGTCAGATACCTACTTAGACGATGATGAAACGATCCCGTTGAATTAGTTATAAAGGGTTAGATTTGATACATATCAAAAACACTAGATTTTTTTACCCATTGGGTTTGACAAGTTTTAGATACACTTCGGTAAGTAGATAGGAAATTAGTTGGGACCCTTATCAAGGCTTCGCTAGGCATGTCATGCATGCTTGGCGTTGGCGGCGGTAATAGTAGGACAAATACCAACAGGGTTTCACGCAATAAAAAAATGTTAGTGGGGAAAACGCCAAAAAAAATTTGTGAATTGTCATAATCCCCACTGGTGGGGAAAACTTAGTGGGGATTATGACAATAACCCAACCAAAATAATAACTACAATAATTTTAAAAAACAATACAATTTTTTTTGAGATTGCTTCGAGCGTGTCTCAATCGGCGAGCAACTACCTTCCAGCGCCATCTACCGCAACGTGTCGGAACTAACTACGAGAGAGTGCGAGCAAATCTGCAAGCAAGACAAACAGTGCCAGGCGTATGATTACGGGTGAGTACTGTAGTTGAGAAGAGAAAGTATAGGTGGCGCTGTAGCCAGTTTTGAGAGAAACTATAGGGGGCGCTGTGGTTGCAACAAATCTGCAAAGAAGACCGTTATAAATGCGTTAGTACTGTATAATTATTTTGTGACAAGTATAGGTGGAGCTGTGGCCAGTTTTAGGAGAATCTATAAGGGGCGCTGTGGTCGAAATAAGCCGCCCCCCCGGCTTCGCACGGGTGCAATGCTGATACTAAATATACTACAGAATCGGCCCCCCGACCAGTACCGCTGCAACCGCTATGTCCCTGCATTTTAAATCTGTGATATCTTCGAAAATATTCATTTAAATTACATGCTGTAAAGGGCCATATTGATCTATATTAAATGCACAAAGTTTTTAAGGTACTTCATTGGATAAAGAAGCTGTATTGCTTAAAATAGCTTCGTAAATGAGCCATTATTTCTCGTAAAAAGTAAAGGATAAAAAATGGTTATTGTGGGTTATCCCTAAGAGATAGACGTATACCATCCCGAACTTTTTTGTAGATCTTTTTAAGATGTGCAATACCGTAGTACATTATTTTGATCTATCTCGTAGGGTTCAGGCAGCGTTTGCAACGCAAGCTCAAAAAATGTGTTTATTTACGACATCACATTAGAAACCTCTAAAATTATCAGTGTTTCTCTACTATATTATACATGTATTATACATATAAACCTTCCTCTTGAATCATTCTATCTATTAAAGAAAACTGCATCAAAATCCGTTGCGTATTTTTAAAGATCTAAGCATACATAGGGACAGACATACAGGAAGCGACTTTGTTATATAAAATGTAGTGATAAAGCTACAAAGTACCTATGAGATGGTACATTACGTCTTAAAATGTGTCAAGAATAAGTTACAAAACATGTTATCATTATAACAAGTAGTTATTTAACATGTTTTATCAGGGTGGATGATTACATAGCATTGTTATAAAAAACTTATATGTATAATATGTTACTTAGTCAGGATGCACCTTGATAGCATTTACGCGAAGCATCCGATAGGTATCAACTTAGATCCGTTCCGTTCCGAATACCAAACTCCTCAACCTCAACAGCCTGTATTGGTCCACTGCTGGACGCAGGCCTCCCCCGGATAAGCGCCTTGTTGGCCTTCATCTCATGGGAGGTAGTGCCCATAATCCCCACGCTAGGCATGCGGGTTGGGGATCGCAGTTCGGTGATAGAATTGTTCTGCAGGGGCGCTGCTGCCCGCCCCCTGTGGATATCCCTTAGTTGCCTCTTGCGACACCTGCGGGAAGAATTGGGGATGTGCAAATTCTAAGCCGGCACTATTATGTCCTTGGATTTGTTCAGAGATCTAAAAAATATTTTATTATTTCCAGTGTCGGCGCCAAAGGCAACGCAACCTGCAACCTCAGTACCCAATCAGAGAAAGAAGTGAAAGAAAAGAGCTTCCTAACTCGTCACCCTGACTACGACGTGTATGTGCGTCGTTTTCAATGCGAGCAGTCACCGCCTTCGCCTATACAGACTCTACTGGACGACCCACAGAGCGGATCCAACAGGTAAAAGTGACTGACAGAAAAACAAATAAACTGGCTGACAGAATCATAAAAGAAAGTTAAGACAAGTGCTTCCTGACTCGTCACCCTGACTACGACGTCTATGTGAGTCACTTTCTATGCGAACAGTCACCGCCTCCGCCTATACAGACTTTGTTAAACAACCCAGAAAGTAGATACAACAGGTAAAAGTGACTGACAGACAATGATATAGACTATATATAGACTTAGCAGACTGAATGATAGGGAGGTGAAGATAAGTCCTTCCTACATAGATGTCATAGTCAGGGTGACTAGTGAGTCACCCTTCGGCTATGCAGACTTTGTTAGACGACCCAGACAGTGGATCCAAAATCTTTTCACACCTATTTCTCACACTGCAGCATAAGTTTCTAGTTACTAAAGCTAGTCGAACAGTGGAAATCGAACCTACACCTTATCATATATCAAAGATTAAAACTGAGTTCATTTGATTTCAGCAATGACAGACCACAACACAGACCAGTCTTCCGCCCAGACGTCGACGAGCGTCCTTTAGCGGACGACTATCTAATCTCAGCCGATATTGACCCCTACAACTCGGGAAGTAAGCCTATATCCCCGTACCGACCTGATGGCATATCGCAAAGACCAGTCTTTGATGTAGGGCCAAGCTATGGAGACCACAAACCCCAGGACATTTCATATCCGGAAAGACCTAGACCTGACTCATATCGGCCCTACAGGCCAAATGACCCATATAGACCTAATGACTCATATGGGCCAAGCGGACCGGAATACGGAAATAGACCTAATGATCCGTATAGGCCTCGACCAGACCCCTACAGGCCGGAACGACCAATCAATCCGTATCTACCAAACGATGCTTACAGACCAAATGACTCATATAAGCCTCATGACCCATACAGACCACCAAATGACCCGTACTCAAAACCAAAACCAGAAACCAACGACGTTCTACAATTCGACGCGTACAGACCAGAAAAACCATCACACAATTACATAATCAGACCAAACAGGAAACCACGACCAGAAGAAGAGTTTAACAAACCCTTATTTGACCCATACGGACCAACTGGACCACCTTATAGACCAAGCAGACCAGAAAAACCTACTTATAGCTATAACAGTCAATACGCAAGCAACTATGGCCAGACCAACGATGTCCAAGTTGCAATATATGATCCGCCCAGACCATACATTCCTATAAAAAATAGACCAGGACATTACGACCAAGGTTTTCTAGGTTATGGCACATATTCGAGCCAAAACTCATACACTCAAAGTCAAAACTCTTATACGGGAACTATCACAGAAATTGAGCATCAAAATCAACCTTATGGTAAACCACAGAGTGGTCAAACTTACGGCCAAAATAACAGTAATAAACGACCAATGAATGACAACCAAAATGGCTACCAACGACCGAATGACCGATACAAACCAGTCAACCAATATGGTGGTAATCAAAACTCTTACGGCGGTAACCAAAACTCCTATGGCAGCAACCAAAGTTATGGTTCCAGTCATGATTCGAATAACAACTCATTCGAAAGTCAATCTTACGGAGAAACTGGTTATCACAAACCAAGCTATAATAAACCTTCTTACAATGCCGATAAAGGTGATTACGGGAATCAAGGCTATGGCAACAAATATCATGGTAACAAAGGTGGATATGGCAGCCAAGGTTACGGCACAAATAGTTGGAGCAACCAATATGGCAGTCAAAATGACTATGGTTCTTTTGGAGTCAACAATGGGAACCATGGGTCATACGGTGGCTATAATTCCTTTGGGAGTGGCAATGGTTATGGAAATCGACCAATATACGATTATGAGACCCATAAGCCAGGATATGGACATGAAAAACCCGCTTATGGCAGCCAAAAACCTGAATATGACCGCCCACAATCTGGATATGGCAGTCAAAAGCCTAACTATGACAGTCCGAAACCCGGGTATGGCAATGAAAAACCAGAATACGACTCAAGACCGGGCTATGGAGGACAAAAGCCAGACTCAAAACCAAGCTATGGCAACGACAGACCAGACCCTGGTTATGGCAGTTCAAAACCAGACAGTGACTATAGCAATTCAGGATATGGAAATAACAGACCTTCTAAACCAAGCTATGGCAGCGATCGGCCAGACCCTGGCTATGGGGGTTCTAAACCAGACAACGGTTATAGCAAGCCAGGATACGGAAATAACAGACCTGAATATTCTAAACCAAGCTATGGCAACGACAGACCAGACCCTGGTTACGGCAGCTCTAAACCAGATACTGATTATAGCAGACCAGGATATGGCAACAACAGACCTGATTACTCAAAACCAAGCTATGGATTCGATAGGCCAGACCCTGGTTATGGCAATAATAAACCAGAAACCGATTATAGCAGACCAGGCTATGGAAATAACAGACCTGATTATTCTAAACCAAGCTATACCAACGATAGGCCTGATCCAGGCTATGGCGGTTCTAAACCAGATAGCAGCTACAGCAGCAGTGGTTATGGCAATGATAAACTTGATCTAAAACCGGGGTATGACCAGAAACCTGGAAACCAACCAGGGTACGGAAATGACAAACCAGATTATACAGGTACGTAATTCTCATTATTTCTTAGCCTCTAGAATCTAAACCGTGGTCGTGTCGTAATAATCGACCTCCACCTCAGTCCGTGACTGTTGTAAGACGCGATCACTTTTGCTAAACTTTTGAGTATTTAATTTATTTATTTTTAATTTTTTTGTTAAATCAAAATCAGCAGCACTTATTTCTAAACAGTTCTAATCTTATTAATCTAACTTACGGCCAATAAGACAATAATAATTTTAAGCATTGTAGAAAATCTATCTATATAAATAAAAAATGAACCCCTATTTCCCTTGTTCACGAGATCGCGCGTGGACAGCTGGACAAATTTTTCTAACTCTTTTTTTGTTGTGTTTGTTATTGTCAGGAAAAGGTTCTTAATAAATAAAAAAAATGATCTTGAAAACACGCTACCACGCGGGCGAAGCCGCAGGGCGCATCTAGTATATATCTATATAAAACAAAGTCGTGTTAGTTATACCATTTATAACTCAAGAACGGCTGGACGGATTACAAATATCTTTGTTTTGTAAAATTTTTCTCCGTCCGAGTTAGCAGATTAACCATCAAATAACTAGGGTTCCTAGGGGAATATGGCGCTCATTAGGGGAGGCTTATGCCCAGCAGTGGACTAATATAGCCTGATGATGATGGTGATGATGATGAACTAGGGTTCCGCGCACAGAAAATTATCTTAACGATAATTAGCCAACTTCATAGTTGAATGTAATAAAATGACTGACTTGGCTCTTCTCGGGATTTAAATACTTTTTACGGCGGAAGTATTACGATACGAGACTTGGCATTATTTTACATTAAGCTATTAAATACTTTGTTCACAAAGAAAATTACAATCAAATAATATAAATAAATTAGAACTAGTGTTTACAATTACAATAATTGAGCTAACTGCAGGCTGTTGCAAATAATCTACAGGTAGCTCAACTGATCCATATCAATACCAGTCGTCGCGCCCCCAAGACGCTGTCTGCATTGCCCCGCTGTATTGGCAATGCTGATGCGCTGCGCCAGATACTCACCAGCTCTCGGGTGACGCGTCTTTTACCTTCAATTTTACATTAATATTTTTGTTCGGATACGTTTTACAGGTTACGGCTCAAACAGCACACAATCGTACCGTCCCGATGTAAGACCAGTCTACGAATACGAACTGGACAAACCGGCGAACGTACCGTCTTACATAGCGAGACCGGGGGGCGAGGTGGTGACGTCACGACCCGTGGTCATCGCTGAATATGACCGGCCAGGGTATAAGCATCAGTCTTATGAGGGTAAGTCCATACATTTTACTCCTTGTTGGTTATGCTAGCCTGGTACATTTTTCATCTCAGTGCGAGTCACATATAAAAACTTTTTAGTATTTTTATGCCCCGCTATACTAATCTATCAGTCTATGAATACGAGCTGGAAAAACCGACGAACGTACCGTCTTACAAAGCGGGACCGGGGGGCGAGGTGGTAGCGTCACGACCCGTGGTCATTGCTGAATATGACAAGCCGGGATATAAGCCTGGTGCTTATATTCCGGCTTGTCTTATGAGGGTAAGTCGATAAATTTTACTCCTTGTTGGTTATGCTAGCCTGGTACTTTTGTCACCTCAATGCGAGTCACAAAGGTTTTTTATAAAACTTTGTAGTTTTTTTATGCCCCGCTGCACTTATTTATCCGTCTATGAAAAAGACTGGACAAACCGACGACCGTACCGTCTTATATAGCGCGATCGGGAAGCGATGCGGTGGTGTCACGACTAGTGGTGATCGCTGACTATGACCAGCCGGGGTATAAGCACCAGCCTTATGAAGGTACGTAGAGAAGTTAACTCCTTGTTGGTTATGCTCGCCTGGTACTTCATTGCAGTTTGTTGACCTAGTGTGAGTCAGATGTATAGGTTTTCTGCTATCAGTTCTTTGTTAATGAGGCCAGTCTTATGAGTAAGTCGTATTGTAAATAAGGCTCAGTTTAGGAGAGAAAGAGTGAGTGTAAAGTTTGGCGTATTCCAAACGTCTCATGAACATTATTTCAAAAAGTCAGAGTATCGTGATTTACAATATCCATACTTCTTGTTGGTGATGCTCACCTAGTAGTTAAAGCTGGTTTTATCAAGTCAAATGACAAGTATTTTGCAATTTTTTGGTAAAAAGGATATGGAGTCTGTTTTCACTCACTATAGTGAATTGAATTTTAGCAGCGCCATCTAGCTACATTATCGTAACTGAATCATATTAGGACCTGCTAAAATGTTTTGAAGTTCTCTGAAGTTATTTATCAGGTACCCATAACCAAAGCTCTACTTAACTTGGAGGCTAGATGCTGTGTGAATTGTCCAGCATAATTTATTTGACGAGGAGAGAACCTTTTATTGACCCCACGCCTAAACAGCATTTCAATAAAGATTGGAATCTACTGCCCAAACTCGGAAGGTCAGCAGACTTCAATGTACTAGCCAGTTATCACGATGGACAATGGTTTGACCGGCTGTGAGGTCGCCTGATTTTATCACAACAAGCTAGTGTTATGCGTTATAATTCGTAGAATTTCTTTGGTATAAAATTGTGTTATTTAATTCGGTATTTTATTACTCATTTTACCTAAATAAGACATTTTATAAAACACTCGCCAGCCATGAAAAATGCCTCGTCGCCTGGAGGATATCCTGCTTTAGATATAAGTTTATTTTCATAAACTGGGCACACCTCCGGCTGGGAAATGTCAGTGATGCTGTATTTTCGTAGATGCAATAGATGTTCACTTAAAAAAGTCAAATTCTTAAAATTAAAAACAGAAGATAAAAATAAAGGCCTCCCCGCATCCTTCTTGTCTCTATCCGTTCACTACCTTTGGCATACATTGAGTCGAGTGGTATTTGGTTTCAGAAAGTATTATAACCTTTGTATGGCTTTATATGATCTGCTAACTTGACGTGCATCAAGTATTGACCAGTTGCTTACGTGTTCTTGAGTGGAGACCCTCAAACGTAGTACCTATAGGACGCCTTCCGGCCAGTAGGATGACGACCTACAAAAGAATGCAGGCAGATGCTGGATGTGGCAAGGTAAAGACAGCGCTGTGGCGCTTATAAGGGACGGCCTATGTCCAGCAGTGGACTAATACAGGTTGATGATGATAAAATAATACATGATCTGTGAAAATTGGTTCCGGGTGTGTTTCCTTTGTTATAAAAATATTATTAAGAAAAAACAGTCACAAAGACTAGCTCTGTTTGCTTCAAGAATAAGTGACCATCATTTATTCTTGAAGCAAACAGAGGGTGAGAATCCAGCATAATGTATACAAAAATTAAACGACTTTAGTACTACCACAGCCTATATGCATACAGTCGTTCGACGAAGGCATTTTGACGTGGTTTTGACAGGGCCATCGTGCAGGGCAAGTGACGGGACGGGGGAGGTACGCTCCGGAGTTGCAAACATCACCGCCTTAGTAACTCGGGACCGTTCCCCCCCCCCCCCCCCCCGACCCGTCCCTTGGGCCCCGCACGATTACCCTGTCAAAACGCCTTCGTCGAACAACTGTATGCATATAGTATAGGTAGGCTCTGGCACTACCATCGATCTAAATAAAAAATGGGACATGAGGTTTTAGCTTCTCGAAAGTGGAAGGCTTAGATCCATGGGCACTATCATAATCCATGGACACAAAAGGCAATAAAACTTGAATAAAATTGACATAATAGATATACACAGCATTCATGTGACCAATGTGACCATCATGGCTTGTGGACACAAAAGCATGGGCCTTTTTATGGGCCAAGTTTTATAGTGGCCTATTTTTTGGGCTTGTCCTGTCTACTTTAGTAGACAGGACAAGCCCAAAAAATAGGCGTGTTATAATTTATCATCATAATCAAATCAGCAACCTTTAAAAAAATAATTAAAAAAATCTGGATAATTCACATAGATCTAGGCCCAATGAGAGGCCCAAGCTAAGCAGAGCTTCTGATATTATTAGATAACTGACATACTAGATAATGCTGTCAATTCAGATGTCGCCAAAACTAAACTAAACTAATGTGACAGAACTAAAAATGTAGCGATCCCTTTTAGACCGATCGAAATATCTTAAAAACGATACAAGTATCATATAATATACGATTCATAATAATAACAAGCGTTGCTATCATTTTGTTAATTATAATTGAATTATTTTGTCATTTATAATGAAGATTTTTTCATTTTATTTTTATTGTTTTTATCCACTTAAATGTAATTTTGCTTACTTGAATAGTGAACCTTTTTACTAGTTTTATAGTTTGTTTATTAAATCTGAACAAATATTATTTCAAATATTTGGCAGTCCTTGTGATAGGTATAGATAGTACCGATGTATAGATAGTATAAATAAACCTACCAGTTTTCTTAACGCACGTGCATAAAGCTAGTGTAGTACCCACTCTTTATTAGTTTATTTTATTTCATTGATTTGCATATTTAAATATATCAACACCATTGTCAATGTATGTAATTCAACTTGTTTGTCTTTGTTTGTACTTATTTCTATACTCCGTGATGTCACGAAACGGCTCAGTCGGAAGACCAGCGTTGGTTGTACGCAAATACAACCAACTCATGCTGAGACTGAGACCGTTTTGTAACTCTGTCTTTGTTCTTTTGTTCTAAATTTTGTATGTCTGTGTTACAAATAAATGTTTTCTTCTTCTTCTTCTTCTAAATAAATAGGATGGTGTAATTTTTAGTCCTGTTAAATTAGTTTAGTTTAGTTCAGGCAATATCTGAATTAACACCATTGACTTTTAATTTACTTGCTTCACAAAGCAAAATAGATATTAAAAAAAAATACTAAAAAACTGGTCGTAGGTTTTTTATTGTTATTTTATATTATTATATTCTCATTTATTCTTAAATCTAAAATAAAATAAAATATTATGAAACTATTCTACGGTAAAAAATATATCAAAACGGTGAATCACCAGCCGCGAAGCTAGGGTCGAGCGGTCGGTGACTAGGAACTTCCTAACTTATCATATTTTTTACTATACTAAAGAAGCACCCAAAACGAATTAAAGGATATAAGTTGATATACATGTTAACAATAGATACAGTAAGTTTTGTAAGCTATTAACAGATTCTTAACTTCTACAGTATATGAGATTTTAGGATGGTGTATTTCATAGGCTTAACTGTCGAATACTCAAACGCAACTCAGTTATAAGTATATCTCAAGTGACTAATTCTTGACAGATTTTCATTAAAAAATGTCAGTAAACCGCGACTTGAACGTTGCTTAAATCTGACTTGTGTTTGACTATACCAAATTTTGAGTATTCCGGGGTAAATATACTAAAATATTGTTTAAATTAAACCAACGATATACAAGACCAAATTCAAGAAAACCCCCCTACAGATTTTCATGAAACATGGCTGAGAACACTCGGGATAAAATTATCTATGACAAAAAAAAAACTAAACGAAAATTCGGTTCACCGTTTGGGAGCTACGATACCACAGACAGATACGTTAAACTTACATATAACACCCCTCTCTTTTTGCGTCGTGGGTTAAAAAGGAGTTTCGTGGTTCTATATTCGGCTACAGGGTGTTCAATTCATAGAGGATCAAACGAAGTGGGGTGTTTGGGGTTTAGATCCACATCGAATGGACCCCCATGTATGCTCTGCGATTATTCGGTTAAACTCAGTCGGCTTGAGTTAAAGTTAGTTTATATATTTTTTATTTTCAATGCGCTAATCTTCATTTCGTGCAAACCTGCACCTTAAACCTGCACGCTGCAGGTCAACTGATAAGAATTAATAACTCCTCCTTCTGATGACATGTAGACTCGCTGACTAAAAAAATACCCTCTTGTATTGTTTTTACTGACCGTACCTACGTTAGTTAAATCTCATGGAGGGAGTTCATTAATGAACATTATATGTAGTTATACATTTCATGGAAACGCTGGGAAATAAAAATAAATAGAATCATGGACCTCTGGGAATAAGCCAAAAAATTGTTCATTTTAAAACCTTACTTTTCAGCTTCGCTACATCGCGTTTCTATTAACATATACTCTCCACACAGTCGAATCAACCGGTAGTTCCACGTTTTGTTTAAACTACCTGTAGGGGTTCCAAAGACCGATAGTGTACACGACAAGGGATACATCAGCACGACCTCACTCCCCAGTCGGCATCCGTTCGCCTGTCAACCCGGATTCCCGCCTTCTCGGCTATGTCCGTCTGACAAGTGACAGTGACAGATGATTCGCAACACCTCAACCTACGATGCATGTAGACCATGGTTTTACCTGGACATACACTACACTACCTGTGTTAAATATTCTGCGATTCTAAATTGCAAAGACCTTCCATTGATGTTGGATTGGAAGCTATGGTGATTATTTACGTTCTAGATTACCTTCGAAGATCACCTCAGAAAAACTCCTTGGTGATACAGATCTATGAAATACTAACGAATATGTACAGACGGAATTAGGTAACCTCCCGGCATAGCACAATGCAGGTTACGATCCGATTTTTATTTTTACGTACAGTTGCTGAAAAAGTTTTCGAACGTTCATAAATTTCTAAAACACTTTTCTTGTTTTCTTGTCCTGAACATGCTTTTTTGAGACTGACTTAACTTTACCTTCCTCGTTAGGTAGGTATTGCAGCTCTGTTATGAAGGTTTGTATTCTTTCATTGAAATATAATCCGATGATCAGCAGATTGAAACTTAAAATCTTCTACAAGTTGCCACGTAACATGTGTACTAAACCGGAAGAGGATGATTCTCAACTTTGGTTCAATCGTTTTTTTAATATCGATATTTTTAACAAAAGTTGATATCCTTGGGGGTTCCAGAAACACGGGCTCAGTAGACATATTTCAAGGCACCTTGTATAAAATCATCAATTAAAATATAATTGTCCAATTATTTTTTAGAAGTACCTATCCTTTATTAACAAAAACGAATTAGAATAAATAATGCTTAACATTCCATTCCTACAGCATAATGGGGTAGTGCCCGTAATCCTCACGCTGGGCATGCATGTTGGGGTTTGCAGTTCGGTGGTATAAATTTTCTGCAGGGGGCGCTGCTGCCCGCCCCCGGTGGATATCCCTTAATCGCCTCTTACGACACCCGCGGGAAGAGTTGGGGTGGTGCAAATTCTAATTCTAAGCCACACAGCATAGCCCTAAATTTAGAAGTTTATTTAGTCAAGTTTTAGTTGAACGTTTAATATGCAGATGATTCACAAACGATTTTAAACTAAATATGACGTAATAATTAAGTCGCCTATTGTTTAACAGCCTTGATTTTGGCGTAACAATAGCATAGTTTTTACTCAAATGAGTTAGATTCAAATATTTCAATTTTTTTGTGCTATAACATTAACCTTGTGGATCCTTATGAAATCATCGACTTACGTAGGTAAGTATTCTAAAATATAAAAAAACCATATGCAGAAGAGTGTCCTTATATTATTGCGATGATAGAACAATTACCATCATTCCAACACGTCCCAGCTGGGCAATAAACATCCCCTGAGTCACCCCGCGCTCTTTATAATGACAACTCGTTTCTGCCCGCGGTTTCGCTTGCGTTCCAATATAAAATGTAGCCCATGTCCTTTCCTGGAATACATTCTCTTTGTCTTTCTTCTTTCAGTCGTTTATGCGTGCAAACAGAAAGACGACAGAGCTAATTTCTCGTTAGAATTAGGATGATTGACGATCCTAACATGTGGACCTAAGATGTGGGGAAGCCTTTTCCCAGCATTAGGACAACATGGGCTGACAAAAAAATACAACTACACTATTCACGGCCAACCTAACTATTCAATAGCCAAACTCGACGTATAATTTCTGTAAATAAAACGCCCATACTTAACCTAAAATTCACTTTGTTGCTGCGTCTTTTTACTAACTCCTGACGCAAAAAGAGAGGGTTGTTATAAGTTTGACGTGTCTGTATGTGTATCTGTCTGTGGTATCGTAGCTCCCGAACGGATGAACCGATTTTCGTTTAGTTTTTTGTGTCATAGATAATTTTATCCCGAGTGTTCTTAGCCATGTTTCATGAAAATCTGTGAGAAGGTTTTTAAAATTGTTAATGTTGTTCTTGTTAAGATAGATACTTCCTTCAATAAATATTGCTAAGAATTATATCTGAAACTCGAAGTCACGAAAGTGAGTTTAAGGTATTTGTGTCGTGGTTGGTGTACAAACATTCTATATCGAGTTTGGCTAGTGTATAGGTACTAAGATATTTGCTTGAAAATCTCCGCAACATTACCCTACGGCCCATCTAACGACACGGATGCAGCAAGGTCAAATGTGTTACATTACAAAGTCACTAGTTTCGTTCAGGTTAACCTAAGGCGGCAAGAGTGAGTTTGACATCCGTTACAGAGGGTTCCTTGAGTGTATATGCTGACAATTGTGTGCTATGCAGTTGCTGTCTCTTTAAATCTTAACCATAGACTACAAGAATGTGTACATGATGATAAGAGAAGGATAGGCATAAACTTACTCTATAGATAAGAAAAACAATGGCGCCCTTACCGCTGTTGATTAGACCGCCTACTTACATAGTTCTAGGCTTAGAAGAAGTAGGCTTAGAATGATAGTTGACACAAACGAGGTAAGTCTAAAAAATTGCGACTAAACGTCGCAATTTTCATTTTGAGCCGTTAGTACAATACTTCAAATGACGCGGAAAGCAGCTCTCACATAAAAATATAAAAATGATGTGTTGTGCGGTGAAAGGGTATTTAAACACCAGTAGCAAGAAAAATAATACTGCAAATATCTCATTTCACTGGTCTACACACATATTACATTTGTAATTTTGCCTAAAACAGTCATCAAAACTCATAAATAAATTTAAAAATTTTGTCCACCATTTTCGTGAAAATGTTGCTATACTCTGGGGAAAAAATACCCCGGTTTTGTTACATAGTATAGGTATATAAAAATAGTACCGTAAAAATAGTAATAGTACCCGTGCCTCGGAAAGCACGTTGAGCGTTGGTCCTGCGCCTGACCTCTCCCCGGTCGTGTCGATCTGTCATCCCATCGGATTTTGAGAGTGAGGGAACAGAGACTGCACCTACGTTTGCACACACACTTGTGCACTATAATATGTCCTGCGTATCTGGCTAGTCTCCGATGAGATTGGCCGCCGTGGTCGAAATTCGGCTAGGAGGACATTATTAAAATGTTTGAGGAGAGGGTGAACTCAAGCACTCAAGTTAGGACTTAGGAATCAAACTACGCTACTACGGAATATCACAGTTTTAGAATTTCTGTCACTGGACGAAATTCTGAATATATTCATATTGTAAACTCAACTTACTATTTTACAAAGAAAATTGTACACTATTACTATTAACGCTGAAGAAGTCGTAGGAAATCCTGGTTTTATTTCGGTGTAGGTCCTTGTCTAACTTGGGCATTATTATTCGTGGAAAAAATGCTGGTCGTAGGTGGTGTGAATTTTAAAGGAAAACTGCACAGCTACAATATATTCGTTGAGTACCTAATAGTCCTAATCAACTTAAAATATGTAACTTGGTGGGTAAAAAGAAAAATTTGAACAAATTTTGTTGAAAATAACTTTATTAAGGTTATTCGATATGTAAAACACGTAAATAAGTTTGTTTAGATAGGACATGAACCGTGAAATTACTTACACTGCACGTGGTCGAACGCGCACTTGACCGTCTATTTAAATTATTGTTCCGAACACGATCGGAGCCCATCTTACTTTGCGGACTTGGAGTAAAACCTTTTTGTCGTTAGACCTAGGAAGAATGATAGTAACCAAAGCTACCAGCTGATATTTCGTAAAATTAAAAAAAGAAATAAGATAATATCGAAAATAAAATTTAAGGTGATAAAAATACAATGGCTTATTTTTTAATTGGAACTTTGCTTTAGTTACCCAATTTTTTAGGGAAAATGCTTGCAACATTCAATCATACGAATGTGTGAGTGAAAGCACTGTATTTACGTGCTGTCAAAACACACATAGATCGGTTTTTGGTTACACAAATTGTCAAATTGTTGAATGACACTATCCCTCTGCTGAGACATCAGCGAGTTTTTACTCTATGGTTCTAGGAATCGTTGAACAGGGAAAAATAATATTGGGTAGAAAAATTGTGGGTTGAACGGGGAAGCACTCTATAATAAACATTGGTACACTGAGTAATAATTAATACTCTGTGTACCTATGTAAACTGGATCTCTTGTCTGAAATAAAGATTTATTATTATACACTCATTTATTCTTTAATCTCGTTTATAAAATACATTTTTTACTATAGAAAATAAAATGTTATAAAACTATTCTGCAGTAAAAAATATATCAAAACGGTGAATCACCGGCCGCGAAGCTAGGCTCAAGCGGCCGGTGACTAGGGCTGCAAAGAGAGGAACCAGGGCTTGAAAGCGGTATAGGTATAGGGTTAAGCTACCGGTAAAAAATTACGGTACCGTTTTGATTTAAAGGTAGACCTATACCGGTATACAATAACGGTATTGGTACAGGTATAAAATAACGGTACCATTATTTTAAGGGTACCGGTAGCTACCTGTATTTTTCTGGTACCGTAACGTAATTCATTTCGGTACCGAAAAACGCGTGAGTAAACGACGCTAGTGCTCTGTTTACAGTTCGCTCGATAGGAATGCCACTTGCCTTGTCGAACGAGGTTTCACTCAAACACACTTCTTAATACACAGCTATGACGTCGCGGTCGTTCTTATATTCGTCAATTCGGCTTCTTTCCTTGTAAAAGGGAAGCATGGGGAGAATGCGAAAATATGCTTTTTATTGTTTCTTTTCATTCAGCGTGGAGACAAGATTGTCTACACTAAGTGCCAAATATTAGCGTTATAAGTGCCTTGCATTTGCATTTTTGCATTACAGCTAAATGCTGAATTTACTCCTTTTGTCTAAGTTTATTAGTTTTAATTACGTAGTACGTATATTTATGTTTTGTGTATTTTCTTAATTAAGGCAATAAATGATTTTCTATTCTATTCTATTCTACTTTAATACGTACTAATAATAATTATCAAAAATTTTAAGCAGTGCCTTTTTTTGATTTCATGAAGGTCAACGACCTGTATTGCCAAGTTATCTGGCATCTGGTTTTCTTATAACTGTTTGGTCCCTGACTGTGACAAGGCATTTTCACACAAGAAAAACATTATTTTTTTCACACAAGAAAAACATTATTTAATACCGGTATACATACTGGTACCGGTATACATACCGGTACCGGTATAAATGCCGGTACATACCGGTACCGGTATAAATACCGGTATACATACTGGTACCGATATAAATACCAGTATACATACTGGTACCGGTATAAGTACCGGTATACATACCGGTACCGGTATAAATACCAGTATACATACCGATATTATTACCACAATACATACCGGTATAAATACCGTGATTATTGCTGGAAAACATATAAATACCGATATCGGTATACATACCGGTACCGGTATAAATACCGGTATACATACTGGTACCGGTATAAATACCGGTATACATACCGGTACCGGTATAAATACCGGTATACATACCGATATTATTACCGCAATACATACCGGTATAAATACCGTGATTATAACTGGAAAACATATAAATACCGATATCGGTATACATACCGGTACCGGTATAAATACCGGTATACATACCGGTACCGGTATAAATACCGGTATTACTACCGCAATACATACCAACCGGTATAAATACTGGTTCCGGTATACATACCGGTATTATTTCTGGAAAACATACATAACGATACCGGTATAAATACCGGTATACATACCGGTACCGGTATAAATACCGGTAAACATACTGATATGATTACTGGAAAACATACCGGTATATATATCTATCTATCTATCTATAGCTGTCTGGTCCCTGACTGTGACAAGGCATTTTTACACAAGATAAACATTTTTTTTCACACATGAAAAACATTATTTTATACCGGTATACATACTGGTACCGGTATAAATACCGGTATACATACCGGTAGCGGTATAAATACCGGTAAACATACTGGTACCGATATAAATACTGGTGCCGGTATAAATACCGGTATACATACCGGTATTATTACCGCAATACGTACCGGTATAAATACCGGTATTATTACTGGAAAACTTATAAATATCGATATCGGTATACATACCGGTATACATACCGGTACCGGTATAAATACCGGTATACATACTGTTACCGGTATAAATACCAGTATACATACTGGTACCGATAAAAATACCGGTATACATACCGGTACATTACCGCAATACATACCGGTGTAAATACCGGTACTTATAAAACATACGGTATACATACCGGCAACGGTATAAATAGTGGTATGTATACCGGTACCGGTATGTATACCGGTATTTATACCGTTGCCGGTTTTATTTATAATACCGGTATTTATAAAACATACCGGTAATACCGGTATTATAACTGGAAAGCATACCGGTATAAATACTACCTATACATACCGGTACCGGTATAAATACCGGTATACATATCGGTACCGGTATAAATACCAGATTACATACGTTACCGGTATAAATACCGGTACTTATAAAACTTACGGTATACATACCGGCACCGGTATGTATTCCAGTATTTATACCGATACCGATATGTGTACCGGTACTTATACCGGTACCGGTATGTATACCGGTATTTATACCGGTATGATTTTCAGTAATAATACCGGTATTTATACCGTTATTTATACCGGTATGTTTTATAAATATCGGTATTATTATCGCAATACATACCGATGTAAATACCGGTATACATACCGGTATTATTACTGCAATACATACCGGTATAAATACCGGTATATATACCGGTACCCGTATAAATACCGATATACATACCGGTACCAGTATAAATAGCGGTATGTTACCGGTACCGGTATTTATACCGGTACCGATATGTATACCGGTATTTGTACCGGTGCCTGTATGTATACCGGTATTCATACCATTATCGCAATACATACTCCCATAAATCAGTTCACATGGGATAAAAATCACCTTTGAACGTTTCCATAGAAACAACGCGTGCAAAGCCGCGGGCATAAACTAGTAGTAAATAAACGCAGCCCGCCGCCGCTGCCGCGCCGGCGTGGCCAGTGCGCGGTGTGGCCCCGTGCGTGCAACGCAGTGAGGGATGTAGATATTTCGACCACGGCGGCCAGTCTCATCGACCAAGATGCGCAGGACATATTATAGTGCACAAGTGTGTGCGCAAACATAGGTGCACTCTCTATGCCCTCACTCTCATAATCCGATAGGACGGCAGACCGACACGGCCGGGGAGAGGTCAAGCGATAGACCAACGGCTTAAGCCGTCTAACACCGCCAACTTGCTAGAAAAGACCCAATAATACAAATCTTGGCCCGACCCGGGATTTGAACACGGGACCTCATTTTCAGCGGTTGAACAAGCGACCACTAGACCAACGAGGCAGTCGGATAAAAGTAAATGTCCTGCCACAGAAATAATAGATACCTACATTTACTCTACGTTGATTCCAAAATGTTTAAAAATAAATGTCCATCCGTGCGAAGCCGGGTCGGGCCGCTAGTTATTAAATATAATTGCAACTTGGCTCAGCTAAGCAAACGGTTATACGAAATAAAACTTCGAAACGCACGAGTCACACGACTATCCGGTCTCACTCGCTCGACTAGAACGGAACTGGCTCGATAGAATCTGCAGCTGAGCCGAGAGCTATTTATAGTTTTCTCATTTCGGTACTCTTATTTTAAAATTACGCTACTGCTAAAAATAAAGCTATCGCTATTTTTCGGTATCGGAACATAACGGTACCGTTATATAAGGATATCGTAATATAAAGGTATGACGTCATACCGTTAACCTTTTCATACCGGTATTTTCCGGTTATTCAAGCCCTGAGAGGAACTTCCTGACGATGCGCGCCGAGCCCAGGAGTACTGCCTTTTGAATCTGGCCCTTTAATATTATTATTATTATACACTCATTTATTCTTTAATCTCGTTTATAAAAATTATTATTATTATTATTATAACATGAATTATGGTACTGACCATTTTAAAAGTGTTTAACCCCCGATGCAAAAGAGTGTGTGTCAGTGTGTTGTGCACCATTTAGGTAGGTCCTTGTGTTAATTTATATAAGTATTGTGTTATTATTGTTGACTTGTGTTTATTTTTTAGGTACCTACTTGTTACTGAGTAGTCTTTTATTTTAAAATTAGTGTAGTGTTTAATAATCAATTTTCTTTCTTTCTTTTCTTTCACCATCTCTTTTAGCTTCTTATATTAACAGTTTTATCTACACTAATGTTATAACATTCTACTTATGTTTCCAATACTTGACTTATAATTACTAGTGTTATAGCGCAGTTAGCAAAACACTCAATTTAAGCAATTTCACATGATGTTATAATATCCACATCGATATCGTAAAATCTCATTATAACATCAATAAAACGCGACCAATTAACCTGGCGAGCCTTATGTCAAAATCCTCGTACAAGTTGTATAAAATTTTGATATTAGGCTGGCTTTTGAAAACAGTTGGGTTATACGTGAAAACTTCGTCGAAACTACTAAACTTACATACACAAAACTCTTTGGTAAGATCTTGTGCCAATTAAATAAAAAAAGAACAGCGCGCGCTCGTTCCTGATTGGCCCTGCGCGAGCAGCTGCGCTCTCATTGGTTAGATATTAATGGCGGCAAGTTCACTGTGACAATACACGTACGCGTGAATTTAATGTTTCGCAATGTGTTTTGTTTTTAAAATACAAATTAAAAGTTAAAAATGGATAGCGAGGTGGGCTAAATATTCTATGCTCAAGTCCACACTGAGTATCTACAACAATATTGATATCACGAAGTATTCAAAAGTCATAGCGTTCCTGAAACGCAGTTCAGAAGGACACAAGGGAAAAAAGTCCTTGACGTTTACATCAGGTCAAATAAAGATGTTCCTGGAAGATTCACAAGATATTTTGTATCTTTTTGAAAAGGTAAGTGTATTTTAGTTCTGTTATTTAATCTACCTAGTATTTACGTACTACACACGCAAGTTATCTAGACACTCCGTTTAAGCGCTTTGTGTATAAATTTGGTAGTAGGTACCTACACTTTACTACTTCATAAATCATAGTTTTTGCCTTGGCTATGTACCTCAAGCTTATTATATCGTTTATTGTTACAGGTTGCACTAATCTTCGGCATAATGGGGGCATGCCGAAGGCAAGAGCTATACAACATCCAGTTCGATGAAGTCTCTAACATAGACGACAGTACAATCATGGTGAAAGTTTTATATATTCCGACTCCGTCTACGAGCTCTACTGCTTGCCCCGCGGCCGCTACAGCTGCTGGATCAATAATTAACATTAACTTTCAAAATTGTACCATCCAAAATTTGAACAATTATTATAAATAAACTATTGTCAGCTTTTACTCTTGTTGTTTGATTAATTGCATTAGTGAAGATAAAGTAGTGTATGCAACTGCATATAACACGGGTATTAAAACACTCGTTACTATTATGAAACTCGCTACGCTCGTTTCATAAACTCACACTCGTGTTTTAATACCCTTCATTATATGACAGTTGCATAAACTACTATTACTGCCCATAAAATGATGCACATGACCATGTTCATCGTTCTTATCTACGCCGGCGGCGGCGGCGGCGTGGCGCTCCCCTTAGGGCGGCACAGCAGAGGCTGGGCAGTGAATGTTTTAACCAATACTATTATATCGTATCTGTACGTCTGTGTGGCATCAAAGCTCTCAAGCGGAAGCACCGATATTTGGGTTGGAGAGATTCTTAGTTAAGTTAGGTGAATATTTTGGAGTCATTCTCTTGAGATAGCTCGAAGAAAAATCGTCGTGGGTTTTCGTTAAATTACCTGTTTTGAAATTTGCGTTCGCAGTCACACACCTACAAAAGCTTGTGGTTACAAATTACCGACTGCAACCATAATTTTGTTAAGTACCTAGCGGTCGCTATTCTGTGTCCTACGGAACCCAAATAAAACAATTTAAGTAAGACAAAGCAGTTAGACACCGGCGGAAAATTGCAATTTGCTAAATTACGCGGAAGACTTTAAGATTTGTTTTGTTTGTTTTAAAGTGTAGTTTAGTTGCTATGATATACCTAATAATTAGGTCCGACAAAAAATCGCAGGGATCTTTAAAATATTAGGGATCTTTAAAAGCGATTAACAGCTTTGTACGCGCAATTCCAGGTTAAACAGAAATATTTAAAACTAGTGTCCTAAGATAAAATAAAGATCCCCTCGGGGTCCAAAATCACACCCTTTCAGCTTAGTACAAAAGTTACGTGGCACCCTGTATAAAAAGAACGAATTCAATCACATCACACTAATATTATATATGTGAAAGTTACTACTGAACGGATCGGGCTGAAATTTTGCATATAAGTAATTCCTGAAATCAAACATTTACTTTTTATCCCATAAATCAGTTCCCATGGGATAGAAATCACATTTAAACGTTTCCATAGAAACAACGCGTGCGGGAATAAACTAGTATTGTATAATATAAACAAAACTAATGTACTTTAATTTAAATTAAATTTTTATTTTTATTTATTTTTTAAACGAGCCTTAGAACCCGCAACGGGGTAAACTATCTATGAACCATGATGCTTCTATCATTGCAAGAGTCTTAGCGGGACTTAGCGGGTTGGAAATTGATCGTCAGTTTTTAAGGGTCCGGCGACCGACGGATGAATTTCCCATACAAACGTAATGCCAAAATGATTTTTAATTTGAGCATATTTTCACTATGGTCTGTTATTATTTGTATTTATCTAAGTTCCTGCCACAATTTTTTTTCAAAATTCCTTTCTGAAATGAAATTAAACCTAATCGCATTTTTACATCAAAGAATGAATGTTGTCTTAGTAGTTTTGTAGATAAGTATTTTGAAAAAATCTTATGGCAGGAACCTAAATTAATACTATTCTAACACAAATAATAGCAAACCATGATGAAAACATTCTCAAATTAAAAATCATTTTGGTACTACGTTTGTCTGGGACATTCATCCGTCGCCGGACCCTTAAGGGTTTTTTATCTACCGCTTGACTATTTTTATAAATTGCTTCTTTATATAGCTTTGGTAATCGCTTAGACGTTGCTGATAATCTTACATTGTATTTGCGGGTAGAACGAGGATTCATTCCTTAGCTGTAACTGATCGAGAAACTGTCTCGGGTCATGTAATTATTCTAAAAGTATAGGTACCTAGTTGTTATTTAAAAACGAGTTCTTTCACATGAATATAAAGTAATTAGCTTGATCTAATAGTATTATTTGGAAATCCTGAAAGTAACCAGGTGTTGACCTGGATGGAGTAAGTATTTAATAGTATGGATGTAGCGAGGCGATGTAGCGTGTAGAGTTAACAGTAGAGTGCCCTCGCTCTACTATAGTAGAACGCAATCACTTATTAATGCACCATTCATTAATTTTTACACCCTGCGTTCCTTGTTATGCCTTGTCGAAAAAATAACGGAACACCCGCAGAGTAAGCGAAAATTTCGACAGCATTCTATGCGGCCAGTTCAATAGACTCGACCACCCAAGCTATAATCTTGCAGTGCGGCCTAGTCTTATGCGAAAAGTTCTAAGATCAGGGCCCGTAAACTTAAAATTGGAATCGAAGTTTCGGATTCGTTTTCGTGCAAACGCTAATCTTATGCTAGCGTTTTTAAAGGGTTTGATCGACGACGAAAACGAAACTTCGATTTTCCTTTTCCGAGTAGACCTCCAGGTCCGTTTGCGGGAAATGTATAATTGAATCAAAGGTTTTAGTATTATGTTATTATGCTTGGCTTCCTAAAGGTACGTTCACATTGGCGTACAATGGTCGGATATATTAGGTTTTTGCGTTAAATAAATCCTTTTTTGAGAGACAATAGGCCGAGTGCCGAAGTTATCTGGTTGTAATCAAAGTTGTGTTGGAGTTGTGTGGATAAGACTGCATCGGCCTGTGGTTGTAAAGATAAGGTTAAACTTACTAGGTTTCATACTACTTACTAGGTTAAGTTGTATAAGGGAGGCTTATTTTTACCATTTTGCACATAAAAACCATAGAGCTAGATAATTATACCTATAACCACTCTAGAGGGTGAAATGATAAACTAAGCAGGTTTAATATAATGTTTTTGCGAAAAATGCTTGCACAAATGTGTCATCAAATAACTATATTTTTGTTAACTCAACTTTCTAACTACTAAGAAAAATTTTGCTGCCCTCAATCATAAAATTTGTATCCCTGTACATTTGCGCACACAACCGTATCCTGCTGAAGAAGCCCGCACAATTTACAACCTTGCTTTAAGTTATTTTGTAGAGATTAGTTTTTAGTTTGCATTTGTAAAAGATTGTAAATATATGTATAAATTAGGCGATGTGGTCGCTGAGCGACAAAGCCTTTTGTGTGGTGTAAAATAAAAATAAAAAACCTATCCTGAAGGAGGTCATAGTTCATTCTCGTCTTATCCACGCTATGGAGAACTCAGTTTCCTATTCACATATAAGCTTATGTCGGACAATGCTACTGTTCAGTCAGGCTATGACACGCGCGACCTCGGTGACCTATAAACGAATAAAATACGAAAATTTAATTAAAAATACAAAAAAACTACGATAAAAACACTGAAAGAGACTTTTCGTGATGTTTAAACCAAAAAGTTAGCATAACTATTCCAGTGATTTATAAAAAGGTGGCAAATCGAATGTTCCAAATTTAAAACTGCTGTGAAAAAAGTTACGTCGAAAAAATAAAAATGCGTTCTATTTATGAATTGCGCGCGTGAAAGATTGGTGCCTTAAAGTGCGTTCGAAAACTGAAAACTTTTTAAATTGCAGCCTGACTAAGTTCTATAGACCCATTCCACCATTATGACAGTAAGAAGTGTAATATCAGTTACAAAACTGTTTTCTCATAATTATTGCACAAAAAGGTGTTAATAGCAGTATGGTATCGGTGTAAAAATGCATGTGTATGTGCTATTATTGCTAGTGTGTGTGCCATATGGAATTGGAACTAGAGTGATTTTAGTGGAAAATGCACCCAGTACGTATATTCAGTTAACTATTAAAAAAGTAGTACTTAATTAATTAATTTTAACTTGCTAGAAAAACCACAGCAGAACCTGAAATTTTTACTGCTCTCAGTCGAATAATCATCTCTTTCCGGTTTTCAAAAAGGGTTTTTACGAGTGTAAGTTTCCTTTGAAAATGGTTAAAATTAGTAGATAAAATCTGTTCATCTTGAAAATAAAAAAAAATAGTACAGAAATGACTTCCCTAAAACCCCACTTTGTTTGGTCCTTTATGAATGGAACACCCTGTTTAGATGTCTGTGAATCAATCTTAAACATATTATTTTTTTATGGATCAGTTGAGCTACCTGTAGATTGTTTGCAACAGTCTGCAGTTAGCTCACTTGTTTCAAATGTAAATACTAGTTCTAATTAATTTTTATTATTTGGTTGTAATTTTCTTTGTGAATAACGGCTTTTGCCCTTTTGTATTTGTAATCAATCTGCTACACTACTAGCTAACCTCATCATTAACGCAGGAAAATAAATAAATAAAAGAGATAAAGAAAATAAATAAAAGTTATTTGTATACCTAGGTACTTATTGTATAGAACATCGGCTCGGTATCACACTAATAAATGAGAATGTTTGGTTGCAAGGTCTGGTTTGGATGTTTGTTACTTCTTCACGCCAAAACGACTGAACTGATCAGGCTGAAGTTTAGCGTAGATGTAGCTCTAGATCTGGAATAACGTATAGGCTACTTTTTATCCAATATATCCGTTACTGTGGGATTTAAATAACCGTATAACCGTTTCCATAGAAATAACGCAAAAGAAGCCGCGGGTAGAAACAAGTATTTAATGAATTTTAAACTAGCTGTATGTGCCAATATGGTTTTAGGGTTCCGTATCCAAAGTGTGAAAACGGGACCCTATACTAAGCCTCCGCTGTCCTGGCAGCGAGTAGTATCTCATGAACCGTAAAAGGTAGGCAGATTTTGGAAATATAATTTTTCATAGAGAATCTGTAGGTATTTCTCTTGTTGCGGCATCAACAAATAATAAAATTAATGGGGGTTCCCATACAAAAAACGTGAGTTTTTTGTTTGTTGGCTATTTTCGCTCTATGTTTGTCAAAGCTCTATCTCTTGTACCGTAATAGGTAGACGGTTGAAATTTTGACATTGGGTGTTACTGTGGCCGCTATAATAAAAATAAATTTAACAACTGGTTAACCGAAGTTAAAAAGAAGATACCGCGTTCACCCACGCTTCATGTTATTTTTTTAGATATATGAATATATCAGTTTTTGGGTTTCTTTTGTTTATTTTGCGAAATAGTCTTGTACCATGATACAGAACCCTCCATGTGCAAGTTGACTCGCATTTGGCTGGTTTATTCGATACAATTTTTAAGATATATTTAGGTAAGCTTGTTTATCGAATCAACTAAATATTCACATAAAGGCTCACGTAAAAAACAAATCGTTCTGCCTTTCGTTAAAATCTGTTCAGACATTTTCAAGAAAAGTTAAAAGATGGACAGAGTTAGGTAGGTACTTTAAAATACGCCCCCTTTTCAGTCTGCTTAAACTAGTTTCAACCGACTTCCAAGAAAAGAGCCGGTTCTATGTTAGACTGTACGTATGTTTTTTTTCTGTATGTTTGTCGATACATCCGTCAATGATGGACCGATTTTGAAAATTATTTCGCTACTTAATAGAAGCTAATCCCGAGGTGGTCTCATAAAAAAATCCCACGGGATAAGTATTTATTCCGCAAAACTTTAAAACATTGTAAAATTAAGGTATTCGAAGTCGGTTTGTACTTATTTATTTTATTTATTTGGGAAACATACAGTTATTTTAAACTAAAAAATACTTGACTAACACTTAAACCCGCAAATTTTCCACCATAACAAAAAACAGACAGTTTAGTTTTAAGCAATCAAATTATTAAAGAAAACGCTTTATCGTTTCGAAGATTGTTTAAGCATGAGTTAATAGCAAATGGCTGACTTATAATGGTTGCAAAACCACATGTGTTAGCTAAAGTACTTATAAAAAGCAGAAAAAAACTCATTTTTAGGGTTTCGAGATCGGTTTCGAAATCCTTATCTCTCTCGGTCTCGCTTTGTCTGTTCTTTTTTCTCTCTTTACTAGCTCAGCAACTACCGCCGCTATTAACTGAAAAATAATAATAACACATTAATTTATTACATGTTCATTACATGTTTGGATCGAAAGTCCAAATTGTGATGTCACACTTTTCGAAATATTGAATAAAGTCGAAAAATTTACCATCCCGCCCCCCTATTTCCGAAGCTTGCAGAGCAATCCATCTGAAATGTAGGTTGGTACCTACTAATTTTAGGTATTCATTAAATAGCAAAGTCTCTAACCAGTACCTTTAGTAAGTACATATTTATATAATTGTCAAACGTTCGAAACCCTCGGCGCGCGAGTTACACTCGCAATTGACGGATCTTCGGCGCGAACACCTCAAACTTTCTCTCTTACTATAAACTAGCTGCATTCTCACTACCCGTTGTCCTATTACCCATTTTCCCGTAGAAATGAAGCATTTTCCCGCGGTAAAAAGTAGCCTATGTTCATCAGGAATAATGTGGGCTTCTAATGGTAAAAGAATTTTTCAAATCGGTTCAGTAGTTTCGGAGCCTATTCAATACAAACAAACAATCAAATCTTTCCTCTTTATAATATTAGTATAGATTAATAGAACGAATTTAAATATTGCCCGGATTAATGTCCCACATACGTACACTAGATTAATTTCATATGATTCATACCAACAAATCCTATATTTTTTGCGCTCTACCGTACAAAACACTATAAATCCAAGCCGACTGACAGATGGGCAGTATAAAAAACAACCTTGCGGCTGAATCGTAAAGGATGTGAATGGATATGACCTAGTAACTCACATAATTTGATACTACGCAGATTGGTTTAGGCTTAGGTATACTTAAGTACAGTCGTCGATAGCAATAAATAAATAATGCTGGACAATTCACACAGCATTACCTAGCCTCAAGCTAAGCAGAGCTTGGGTTATGGGTACTAGATAACTGATATACTTAATACAATATAAATAAATAATGCTGGACAATTTACACAGCATTACCTAGCCTCAAGCTAAGCAGAGCTTGGGTTAGGGGTACTAGATAACTAATACACTTAATACAATATACACTACATAGATAGATATTTTTACAATACATAGAAAAACATCCAGAACACCCTGAACAAATATCTGCAGATCGTACAAACATTTGTCCCGAGGCGGGAATCGAACCCCCAACCTCCTGCGTCGCAGGCGGATCTTCGCCCGCTGCGCCACAGAGGTCGTCAATCTCCGAACATTATTAACTTAGTCAAAAACCGTATGTAAGGGCCCGCAATTAAACACATTTAAAGTGGAAACAATAGTAAAGCACGTTAGCCGTTGGTCCTACGCCTGACCTCTCTCGTGTCGGCCTGTCGTCCCATCGGATTTTGAAAGTGAGGGAATAATATAACAGAGTGCACCTGTGTTTGCACACACATTTGTACACTATAATATGTCCTGCGCATCTGGCTAGTCTTCGATGATACTAGCCGCCGTGATTGAAATTCGGCTTGAAGGACATCAATAGGAAATTAAGGAGTTTATTTATTCAAAACGTTATTGCACAAAGGGTGGGCTTTATGCTGCGGCATTTTCTACCTGCCAACCAAAAACATGTTTTTACAGAGGTCTGTTTAATAGGTTCGTTGCTACTACATAGTATTAACAGTTCCGTGATGAAACTTACGATGTTTTTTTAATCACTAGTTCCATTTTAAAAGATTTTGAAAAGAATGGAACTAATTTTGAATTATGTTTTCGCTAAACTCATCCGAATCTAAAACCAAGAGAATTTAGATTCGGACGAGATGTACCCCTACTCAAAAGTGAAGTGAACATCTCGTCCGCGGGTGAGTTTGAGATTCGGACCAGATGTACCCTAACCCGTTCTATTAAGGGTGTAAAAACACTTAAATTAAGAACATTTCATTTATAATAATAAAGAAGAGTTTAAATGAGCATTTGCAAACATTCCTTTAAAACTCTTGGCCCATAACGAACATGGTTCATCTGCAGCTCATCGTATCGCCGAGGCTGGGCATCGAATGCGTTAAGATCGTGAAGAGTACACAAAAATAAAGGGCCTTCACCCAAAAATGAGGGACATTATTATCTTAAGAAATGTATTTAAAGTCAAAGAGTTCGATTCTCCATTATTTCTCTGAATTAATTAGTTGATAGAGAATTCTGTATTATCTATTTCATGTTTTTTGCTCTAATTGCTGCGTAAAGCTGTGCGAAGCGGACTTGGCGCAAACGGACCACCGGCCACCGGTGTCTGTCGCGCGCTACTGCTGTAGCGAGTGGCCGATGCCGGCGACGCGTCCGCGGCGAGTTCGTACAAAATAATATGAAAAAACGTGTAAACAGTTTGTCGCCGCCACACCGGTGCTGTGGGTCTGTGGTCCGTTTGCGCCTAGCCTAAGTTTAACAGAGTCACGTTCCTGCATCTCATTTACTTTTTGACGGTATCTTATTTTATTTAAGAAAGTAAAAGAAACGATCTATGTTATGTTGTTTTAAGTACCTATATAGTTGCCCATAACACAAGCTCTGCTTACCTTGGAACTAGATAATGATGTGTGGATTATCCAGTATGCATTTTCATTATTATTAACAAACCTCATTTCCCCCCAGCCTGCTTCCGTCGAGTTCTGGCCGGCAGACGAGCTCTACGCAGCTTCGTCCGACGCGTGGTGCCTTGTGAACAACTGGAGGATTGTAGGAGAGAATGTGCTCTGGAGAAGACCTTTCACTGCGAAAGTTTTAACTACAGGTAAGAGCTTTTCTAACTCAGCCTGTTAACAATTACTTCAGCCATTATCACTCTACTGCAGAAAGGTCACCCTTGAAGAAATTTCGTAACGTTACCCCAGAGAGTGATGCCGCAGTAACAAGGCTGATATGGTTGACAATTTCACTCCTGAAATATACACTTGCGAGCTTTAAACTGGAATCGCTTCAAGGGTTGTTCAAGACTAATTTTTACAATTTCTTTGCAGTGAACTATGAGTTAAGTTATGTTTTCCCTTACGCAGGATTTATTAGCGACGATAAATTTTGATTTAATGGACGATAATGTCCGCTGCTACACCGCAGCAGTGACTAGACAGTACCGACAGACGTCTTCCATGTCGGCATTCCCACACTAGACTGGCCAGCCCTTCTTCCTGACTTGAACCCAATCTGGCATATGTGGAACGAGCTAAAACAGCGGATACGTGGGAGAAATCCAGCTCATCCAGCTCCGGCGCCGATAGAAGCCGATAGATGCAACTTCGACCTATAGCAATAATTCCCAAAATTTAGGTAGCCAATTTAATTAATTTTAAATCTTCTTGATATCACTTGAAAGGTAACAAAATTACCTTTCAAATGATATACCACAATCTATAGTTCCTTGTACATAAATTGTAAAAAAATTGTTTTGATCAACTCGCGATGAAAGCGATTCCATTTTAAAGTTCGCAAGTGTAGATACACATTTTGTAATTCCCAGTAAGTGACACATTATTTTAAGATGGATTTGACCAAAGTAAAGTATCTGGTTATTGGGGTTCTATGTTTACAAACGTAAGAAAAGACAAATATTTTTTGTGTCCCTTGAAGTCGACGATAGTCAATATAATAGTCTAGAATATTTATTGTATTCTATAATGTTACAACGGTGTTTAAAAACTACCTAATTTAACACTTTCACGGCCCTGGACGCACTCGCTCATTTGGAGCTCCGTGTAGCCGCGGTTGGGCAGTGAACGCGATAAGATCTAAATTCTGCAGGGCACACTTTATGTAGAGAGAGAGAGAGAGAGAGAGAAAATATCTAGACATAGAAACAGAGAAGTTAGAACTCGTGTAGCTGCAATTCTAATTTATTAGTATTTGTCAACAATATTATGACGATCTCTGTGGCGCGGCGGGCAAAGGTCCGCCTGCGACGCAGGAGGTTGCGGGTTCGATTCCCGCCTCGGGACAAATCTTTGTACGATCTGTAGATATTTGTTCAGGGTGTTCTAAGTGTTTTCTATGTATAATAAAAAATATATCTATCTATGTAGTATATTGTATTAAGTATATCAGTTATCTAGTACCCATAACACAAGCTCTGCTTAACTTGGGGCTAGATAATGCTGTGTGAATTGTCCAGCATTATTTATTTATTTGAGATGAGCGGAGATGGAAAGATGAACTGGACGCCTAAAAACAAAAATAGCCACAATTGGCTGGCAATAGAAAAGAATGGAAGGTAGAAAGGGAGGCCTTTGCCCTGCAGTGGGATCATACGGGCTCTTAAAAAAAATATATATATATATTTATTATATTAATAATCAAGTAAACAATTATAAACATGCGTAGTTCGTAGTAAAGCTGAACTTCTGTAATAGTCGCACGGCCGGTTCACACTATTGTTTGATTTCCTGATCACTCACCAGGGTTCTATTCTCGTGGATTCGATAGCATGTCGAACGCGAAATTTTTTCATCAAAATACTGTTCTGCGGGGCACGTGTACAAACTTAGTTGATAAAAATTTTATTGAGAAGATATAAAAACATCGAATACGGAAAACCATTACTACAACATCAATAATTTTACTTAATATGTTTATATATATATGTATATAAATACTTATTGTGTTTTTATCATGGTGATCGTGCTGCAGTAGAGAGTGATCTGACATGGATTTAGTGTTCGAGAAAATTTCTCGTTTAAATTGTGAAATGGATATGAGCTCAAGCTCCATTGAATTCCTGAAATCCATACTAATATTATAAATTCGAAAGTAACTCTTGTCTATCTGTCGGTCTGTCTCTTACGCTACCACGCTTAAAAAGCTGAACGGATCTTATTGAAATTCGGCATGGAGATAGACCTTTTTATCCTGGAAAAGTACGAGCCAAGCCTCGGGCAGAAGCTAGTATTTAAAAAGATGGACCCTCATTATTATCCAGACGTGAGCTGATCATGGAAAGCTATCCATGATTCAGGATAGCTTACCTATGTGGTAAATGCCTCTTTCGGTTAAATGTCGAAGTGACGAGAATAAGAGCCCGACCTTAATTTGCTAGTTTGAAGTGCAGTGGATACTCAAAGATAATCATAATTTGTTAGGAAATGTTTTGTTCAAGCCACAGTCATAATAATAAACTAACTTCATTCTTTTAATCATATTATTTTAAATTAAAGTTTTTCATTCGCGTGGACTTTAGTAATACTAATACCCCAAGTAATGTTGGTTTCCATATAAACTATCAATTCCATAAAAACTTTAACAACCAGTCCTTTACGATTTTTAGAAAAAAAGATAGAAATTTCTTTATTGCACACTTATCGATAGAAACATATAACAAAACAGCTTAAAATCTAAGTGACAAGTGGCGGTCTTATCGCTCAAGATCGATCTCTACCAGACAACCGTGGATGGATAGGATCATTGGATAGTACTAGGGAATCTGTTTTAAGTTATTATGTGAAAACTATTCTTAACGAGAGCCTGTTTTCTAAAAGGAACTCCCACGCAAAATTTCAGCTCCGTAACTCTGGTAGTTTCAGAGATCTCTTGATGAGTGACTCAGTTTTCTCTTTTATAAATATCGATGACGGCGTCTTTCTTCATCTTCATCTAACTCATATAGTTAATTCTTGATCTTCCCCTTCTTCGTCTTCCTTCTACTTCTCCTTCTATGCTGCTACTTATAATAATAATAATCATTTATTTTTCTTCACAAAAGTTCTCTTAAAGTAGACACGTAATATCCATTTAGTATACTATATAGATCGAACCTGTATTGTGAAGACTGGTGCCTGATGTAGGTTTAGTAAAACCTGTATTACAGGTCACCAGGGCTTATGAAGCTGTTATGTCGTTTAAGATGTCTAATCATTCTCCCTCTTCTGTTTTGAATGGTGTTCATGAAAAGACATTTTATCTTAACTCTTTTCAGCACATAATTTTTTGTTTGTTTACGAAATAAATTGGTACAGCGGCTTAGAATTTCCACCACCCCAACTCTTCTTACGGGTGTCGTAAGAGGCGACTAAGGGGTATCCACTGGGGGCGGGCAGCAGCATCTCCTGCAGAACAATTCCACCACCTAACTGCGATCCTTAAACCGCATGCCTAGCGTGGGGATCATCAGCCTATATCAGTCCACTGCTGAACAACCCTAATAAATATCATATCCTATCATGTCCCATAATGGTATAACCTTATAAGGCGCTTATGGGAGCGTAGGCTGTAGATGAATTAGCTTCTAATCGCTGATTTACTCGCGTTATTCTCGGAAAAAGTTTATTATTGAAATCGAATAACATCTACATGTCATCATCATCAGCCCGTATTCATCCACTGGTGAACATAGGCCTCCCCCAAAGACACCACGAATAGCGGTCCTGAGCCGCCTCCATCCATCGACTCCCTGCGACCGCTACAATGTCGTCGGTCCATCGAGTGGAAGGTCTTCCAACACTCCGCGGTCGCCACTCGAGAACCTTTTCTCCCCAACGGTTGTCGGTTCCGCGAGCTATATGGCTTGCCTATCGCCACTTCAGCCTGCTTCTGAGAGCTATGTTGGTTGCTTTGGTTCGGTCACTTTTGGCTTCTTCACGAACGTGTTCGTGATGATGGGCAGAACCTGGAGTTATCGTCACGTAGACAGTGAATTACCAGTAACCCTGTATGTAGGCCACACGTGAACTGAAAATAGTAACATATCCATGTATTTTCTAGAAGCTTGTAAATTCTTAAAAAAATACCCAGAATATTTTATAAATATATGAAAATTGACATACATACCTAGACGATATGTAAACAGACAATCATAATAAACTTGTAATACCTGACATACTAAACATTCATAACACAGGCCCAAATAAAATGGCGACAAAAATTTACAATAAGATACCTGACGATTTAAAAGATACATCCGACATTAATTTTAATAAACTACTTAAGAATACGCTACTTACTTTTTTTTATTATGCATTTATTAAAATTTTTAATGAAAATACTTACTAATGTGACAGTAAATAATTGAATATTAACTTTAGTACCCATATCTTCTCAATTTGCTGCACCCTGACCGGGTACATACATAATTATAAGGTCTACCAACTAAGAGTGTTAGAATAGTGAAAAATTCATGTACCTACCTATAATTATGGATGCAATAAATTAAATAAGAAATATATGAAATATTTCGATGACGTGCATTCTTAACAATCTACTTTCTGTAAATTGTAATACACTGTACAGAGCGTTACGACTCTTATTAGGGGAGATCTATTCAATTCAATTCAATACGTTTATTTCAGCTTAGATACACATACATATTTCAGCCATAGATTAACTAGTTTAAAAAAATATCTTAAATTAATGGAACACACAATCTTCATAGGCGCATGGCGCGTCCAGTGTTTCATAAAAAGCGCAGTCCGTGTCCATCCTTCCAGCTATAGGTAAGTTTCAGATAGCTACTGGTACCACCCGTGACCCGGCGCATCAGGGATTCTGTTCTGTTGCGGATGATTTCGTAAAAGTCATCAGTAGTCCCGCAAGACGCTGCAATATCCCGGACGCGCTTTAGAAGCGGGGCAGTCCCAGAAGCACTCTGAACATACATTATCATACTGGACGCTCAGGGTATTCCAGAATTTCTACTTGTAGATCTACTTGTAGCGCACTATCTGTCGAGATACAGTGCTTAACTAGTTCGGCAGGTAGGGTAACCCATTTCAACCACAGTCGGTCCATAGCATACCACATGAAATTGTATTGATATCCCAAAATAATTTACTTCTTTCATATCTTGTTTCTTCTGCCCTTTCTTCTAAGGTAAATTATTTATACCCTAATATATTGTATTAGTATAGATTTTAATTTTAGTTTTAAGTTAAATTGACTTAGATATATATAGACTTAAGTGGTTTGTCCTATAAAGTTGTTTGAATAAATAAATTGAATTGAAATTGAATTGAGATAACCCACACGACTGCACGTATAAAAAATTTGCAGTACTACTATGTATCAACACTCTATGTATCTATAGCTTTGGCTGATGATGATGATGAAATTTATCTAGTGTTAGAGGAAATTATTGTGTGAACACCTGAGCGGAACAGCCTTGTGTTTAACCCAATTCTGTCAATATTTAGGGCAAAGGCCAGCGCTTTGGGCCTCATTATCTCCTATGCAAATTATGTAGGCTAGGTACCAGTACCACTGATTATAGTTGTTAGACAGAGACAAATTACTGTTTTGTGGATATGCAAATCAAAGCTGAGTAGGTTTTATTGGTGTGTGAATGTGTGATGAAGCCACATGTTAAGTATTGGTACTCAACATTATGGCTTCATCACACATTCACACTTAATCGGTTAAGATGCGTGTAAAAGAGGAGTTTTTATGTCCCTGCATGCAGAGGGCGTGGACGGGATGACGTTATCATGACCTAGGCAGGGGCAGGTATTTCCTTGTATATTATTCTATTTTAGTAAAATTTTAATTCCTATTTTTTTATAAAATCTCTAAATGTTTCTTATACTACATTGTAAACATGTATTGCCCCACTGCGGGGCAAAATCATTTCTCTATCCATGTTCCTTTAGGTCTTATTCATCTTTATCCACAAAAAAAAATACAATCAAAAAATAGAATTAAATTAGAACTAGTATTTACAATTAAAACAATTAAGCTAAATGCAGACTGTTGCAAACAATCTACAGGTAGCTCATCTGATCCACATCAATACCAGTCGTCGCGTCCCCAAGACGCTGGCTGCATTGTCCAGCTGTACGGCAATGCTGATGCACTGCGCCAGATATTCACCGGCTCTCGGGTCACGCGTCGCTTCGACCAGACGCTCAAATATTTTTTTAAAACCCGAAGAGCCTTGGTATCCCACTGACCTAGGGTAGGTCCGTGGTTTTTAGGTCTTTACGTAGAGAATCGATTAAATCAAAACGGACATTACCTACTACTTTCTTTCGGGCTAGATGCTGAATGCTTTGTCAAGCTTTATTGATTTATTTTTATCAGAATCTTTACGTTGTAACAACTAACAACCCATCATTGGCTGGCCGTGCTTAGTACTTACCTACCTTATTGCGTAAATTAAGGAAGAACGCGCAAAAATTAAGGAATTCCCACCCAATCACGTGAACAAAGTGATGGGCAAAACACCCACACAACTCATAGAAACCTTGACAGAACAAAATGTTATCAAAAATTCTTGACTCGTGTGAAATTCCTCATCAGATTATCTTACAATATGCTTACTGTGAATTCTTGTACTATGTAACTGGGCAATAAATAAATACTTCCGCTGAAGGCACCCTCGACACAGTACAGGAGGAATCAGTATATCAACTAGTGTGTTAACTAAGTGTAGGTATGAATGTATTTTTGTAATTTTATTGTATTATGACATGTTATTATTTATTTTTGTGTACCTAGTAATTATTTATTTATTTAAGTATTAATACTATACCAGATGCACACAGATCTTACCCCATGTACTTATCCGACGATCCTATCCATACCAGGTTGTCTGGCAGATGTCGCTCTTAAGCGATAAGACCGACAATTGTCCCTAAGGTTATAATTATTTAGATTGTAAAATTTTATAATGTTAAGTGTGCAATAAAAGTATTTATATTGATAGGATATTAGCGCACTCACAACCGTTCCAAATTACTGTAAGCGCGACAACGATTTCCCGTGTGACGTCATAGATGACGTCATTACATGTGCCATTTTGCGATGTCACCGACCATGCTTCAAACTGAAATGACTGTGAGCGCTCTGTCAAAACTGACAATTAGCATTCATTAGTATTGTATTCTCTTTTTTTTTGTTTACCTGACCTACATTTGACACCGCGACTCTAGACCGTGAGCGTTCATGAGTGTTCCGAATTAATGATAGCACTCAACTGTTAATATCGTAATATCTAATAAATAAATAAATAAATAATGTTGGACAATTCACACAGCATTATCGAGCCCTAAGCTAAGCAGAGCTTGTGTTATGGGTACTAGATAACTGATATATTTAATACAATACACTACATAGATATATGTTTTTTATTATACATAGAAAACACCCAGACCAACGGAACAAATTTCTGCAGATCGTACACAAATTTGTTTCGGGTCCGAGGTGTTTGGAACGTAAAATATCGTTGTGATCGCTATCAGCGCTGTAATCGTATTTCGGATAGCACCCTTTGTGATAGTCACCCGCTTATTTACTAAGCTAAGCCATAGATTCTATAGTTGTAATACTGTTTATCTTCTGTACTATGCGCATGGCTATCTGTTGAAAGCAAGGTGATCGTACAATGGTGATGGCATAATCTGATAGTGTACACATAGTCGAGGTTAGGCCCTATGGATTTGGAGATATGCTACTGTGTACGTATTCAAATTCTAGTAGGTATTTGGATAATTATTCATCATCTGTGTTTGCACAATAGCATCCACTGCTGAAGATATGCCTCCCCTAAATGGACGCCACAACAAATGATCGCCAATGATCTGTTCATCTCTCAGAAAAAATGCGTCCGTAAACGTAGGTTAAACGTAGGGGATATAATATATTATATAAATATAAATATAGATAAAAAACTACGCGATAAATACCCGATTAAACCATTAACTATGTTTACAAATCGCGAAAGTTTAAAAATTTTCGCGATTTGTAAACATACAAGTTAAGTTTGATAAAACATCACTACATTAGTATAAAACAAAGTCGCTTCCTATCTGTCTGTCTGTCCCTATGTATGCTTAGATCTTTAAAAGTATGCAACGGATTTTGATGCGGTTTTTTTAATAGATAGAGTGATTCAAGAGGAAGGTTTATATGTATTATAAATGAATAATATAGTAGAGAAACACTGATAATTTTAGAGGTTCTAATATGATATCGTAAATAAACACATTTTTTTTGCGCTTACATTGCAAACGCTGGCGACGCCCGATGAGATAGTTCAAAATAATGTACTACAGTATTTTTACACCTCTAAAAGGTCTACCAATCCTCCTCCAATCAATGGTGGTAAAAATTTATAATAAAATCCGAGAAAACATAATATCTCTCGTAAAAAAAAACATATTCGAAAGCAAACTGAAAGAAATGCTCATAAAAAAATGGTTTTATGTACTTGACGACTTTTTCAACGATTCTTTTAGCGAAAGGCAAATTAAATTATATATTGTTATAGGTATCTACTATATAGTTCGGTGTAATTAGAAGACTATTGTCTAAGTTAGGCTTTGCTCTAAAGGTAGGCCAAATTTCATCTTAATCTGTTCTGTAGTTTTGGAGATAGGTAACAAAATTTCAGATTTCACAAAATTTCGGCTTTATAATATTAGTAGGATAGGATAGTAGGATATTAGTAAGATTAGTAGGATGTGAAAAAAGAATTAAGTAAGTAGGTACTAAACTTAAAAATACTTTTTTGTATCCCAGACGCAAACTTACTGCCATCATAAGTTTGTGTGTCCCTGATATGTATCTCTGTCTGTGGTATGTTAACACGGATGAATCGATTTGAGGTTTAGATTTTCTTGGTTGAAGGTGACTTAATGGAAAGATTCAATGGAATGGAATGAATGAGGAATGGTATGAGGCTTTTGTTTCAACTTCCGTCAGGGACGAAATTTTTTGTATTTTTCTGTCTAGTTTCATAGGTCAAAAAATGCTGCCAATTCAGCTTCTACCAAATTAATTCGTTTGCAAGTTCGGTTTATCAGCAAAAATCTGCAAATTTCTTCTTAACTTGTTTTATCTTCTTTACAGACTGGATACATCCTTCCGCGGCAAAGGCCTCTGCGAACTCATGACCAAACCCATAGAAGCATTCGACCAACGACGTGATTTCGTCGACGATAAAAACTATGACTTCTACGAAATAGACCGAAACAGCCTGGAACCTAACTGCCCAGAAACGCTGCGGGGACCGGGATCTTTACACTCTGGTTTTTTATCCTCTAAACCTGATTGGTCTGACCGGTTGGACCAACGACCGGATAGGTTTGACCAAAGACCGGACAGGTAACTAACATATTTTTGTAACTTCGACAAATGGAAAGTACCAGAGAAAGGGACGCAGCTTTCTTCTATGTGTTTTATCACCTGTGATCACCAACCAGCATGCCAAGCGTGGTGATTATGACAAAGCCCCCTTTGTTTGGGGAAGGCACGTTCAGCAGTGGTGTGAAAGAGCAATGTCAATATATTTATGAAATAATAAAAATAAATAAATAATGCTGGACAATCCACACAGCATCATCTAGCCCCAAGCTAAGCAGAGCTTGTGTTATGGGTACGAGATGACTGATATACTTATTAGTTATTACAATACACTACATAGATATTTTTTTTTATTATACATAGAAAACATCCAGAACATCCTGATCTGCAGTTCGTACAAACATTTGTCCCGAGGCGGGAACCGAATCTGCAACCTCCTGCGTCGCAGGCGGACCTTCACCCGCTTCTGAGGTCGTCAGAAACTTGTTGTACACTCATAGAAAATCGGTTCCCTTAAAATAGCGACGTTCATAATTTAAATACTAGAAATAAACATAAACTCGCTGTGCCACAACTAGGCTACACAACATTAATGTATGTTTTTAAGGGCAATGTATACGCTTCTACAATAAAACTCCAAGTGAGTAGCATTTCCTAGTTTTGCTCATGTAATTAAAATTTTTGTGACGTCTCCAAGAGTCCTGTCGGGTCTAAAGGATATAAAGTAGTTTGATATTTCATATTTGGTGGAGTAGGTATGTGTGCTGAGGTGAAGAAGCATTCTTTCTTTTTAACTTTTTTTTTTTCAGGTTTGACCAAAGACCGAACCGGTTGGACCGGATAGACCAAAGACCGAATAGAGTTGACCAAAGTGGGTGGAGGGATAGACATGATTGGATGGGATATAATAGGTTCTCGTTTGATGATAGAAGAAATTACGGGAATAATAGATTTGAAGAGCATTACGTACCGTATCAGATTGGTAAGTGTTATTTTTTGCTTTTAATTATTGGTAGACTTTCTTTTTAAGACCCAGGTTATAGGAGGAGAGAAGGGATTTCTCTGCCCAGTAGTGAGATAAATAAATAAAAAAAACTTATTGCCTGAGAATTCCTTAAAATAAAATTTACCGCAACGTTCCGATAAATTTTTTTTGGTTTCATATCGGAATCCGTTTTCATGACCGACTTAATTAGTCTGTTTACGTTTAGTTTACATGGTTTGTCTGTCCGTTTATCACAGATTTATTGCTCCAAACTTGACTAGAGGTATCATTTGAAAACGACGTTTTGTATGTGGGTATATAAGTATACAAAATAAATTGCACACTTAAAAGCTATTCCGGGCCTGTAGCTGTATAGCTGACAAACGGATGAGCGGGATTAATTAATTTTTTGAAAGATGACGTCATCACCAGTGAGTTTTGTTTTATAAAATTTGGAGCAGCCGTTCAAACGTTACGACATTTCAAAGTAAAATCGCGGGGGTTCTTTAACCTCCAGAGGAGAATTCGTCCCACACTGGGACCGTTGTAATTGTTGCAAATTAGCTTGTAAAATCCCCGTTTTTCAGGCCAAATCAAACCAGAAAACAACAATTGGGGCCAATACGGCGGCAGCTACGGTGGGCCCAATGTGTACTACAAGGACAGAAACGACTACCACAAGTCTATGGACCACTGGGGGCTGAATAGCTATCGACCTGAATACAAAAAGAGCGGCTTTGACTATCATTCTTTAGGTAAGTTTATTTGTACACTGAGGTACAAAGGCTGGGCTTGATGTCGAGGCATTTTCTACCTGCCGTCCAACACATGTTTTAATAGGGGGCTGGCGTGCTATTATAAGTTTTACAGATACCTATAGATAGCTCTAGTTATATATACTTACATACCTGAAAACCTACCAAAGCAAAGGTATAGTATCAACTACCTACCAACAAACTACCTACACTATTTGTATAACCCCCTAAAGCGCTTCCCCGACCCAAATCATCGCCACCACCTACTTTATCTTATGATTCTGTTAAACGAAGGAATTCTCTGTAAAAGTTTTATTTTGTATACTTTAAGTAGAGATGCGAAGTTTCTCTTTTTGGCCACCATTGTGGGAAAAAAAGCAACTTCGCATCTCTGCCTACACTTTTTTTGATTTGAGTCGGGGTTGCGCCTTAAGAAAAAGCCTGCGCAAAGCATCTCGTGTTAAATTTAATTAATTGAGTAAATAGTTATCGACGGAAACAACTTGGAACCTAACTGGTTAGTGGAAAAAAGTCCTTACTCTCCGGTTTGTAATCCTTTAAACTGATTGATCGGACCGGTTAGACCAAAGACCGGACGGGTCCACAAAAACCGGACTTGTATAATGGCCAAAAACTGAATACCTTGGATCATTTTGTCAACGATGTTTTGTTCTATGAATAAGTTGTAAGTTGAGCTGGCAGAGCATTTAATCTCAGATGTTTGTGATTTAAGGCCTACTTAATTTATCAAAACCAATAAGTTAGTTATGTATTCCTCGTAGTCACAGACGACGGCGCAAGTGTAAATCTCGTCGTATTAATTTTTTTTACTTTTCAAATCTTCTGGCATTTTTGAATCTGTCATCTATGAAAGTTAATCAGACAAGAATACTTTATTCACCAAGAAAATTACAATCAAACAATAGAAATAAATTAGAACTAGTATTTCCAATTGAAACAATTGAGCTAACTGCAGACTGTTGCAAATATCTACAGGTAGCTCAACTGATACATATCAAAACTAGTTGTCGCGTCCCCAAGACGCTGGCTGCATTGCCCCGCTGTATGGCAATGCTGATGCGCTGCGCCAGATACTCACCAGCTCTCGGGTCACGCGTCGCTTCGACCAGACGCTCAGATATTTTTTTTTAAACCCGAAGAACCTCGCTACCCGACGGACCTAGGGTCTCGACTCCAAGGGGAGCAAATTTGCAGGCTCTGTCGAGACCTGCATATTTGCGCCTCATGAGATCCTCGGCCAAATCCGCAGCCTCCAATCAGACAAGTGTCCTTAGCGTATTATCTATTATTATCTTGTTTTGTAACGTAATGCTGTGTGAATTGTCCAACATTATTTATTTTTATTTTATATAAGTGTTATTTTCCATAAAATTAGGCTATAAAAATATATAAGGCTGCCTTGTTCTTTCCTTTGATAATGTTTACAAAATTTATCTAGGTTAGTTATTTTAATTTTATCTTCAAATATCAATCTATTTTCCAGGAAAGAACCTAGATATAACCCTAACACGTAAGGACTTCAACGATATACGAATAGACCACAAAGGCAGCTACGGGCAGGGCGTGTGGAAGCGTGGAAGATGGGATTCTTACCCAAGCAGTATAGGACATAAAGATATTAATATCTGGGAAGAACCCATTCCCAGTCTGGGACATAAACATGTCTGGGATGAACCTCACCCTGAAGGAAGAGATGAAGAGAGTGATAGTCATCATAGCCATGATGGTCATAATATTCATGAGAGTCATAGTCATGATAGCCATGATCATGAACACGATGATAGCGGCAATGGTAAGTTATATAACTTATGGGTGTTTTGTGTATAAATGTATGTGTGATGTACCCATTCATAACACAAGTTCTGCTTACTTTGGGGTTATATTGTGCTGTGTGGGTTGTCCAGCATTATTTATTATTAAAAAGTATAGTATAGACCAAAAATGCAGTATTGAGCTAGGAGTACGAAAGAGGGGACGATGAGATTCCAACCCAAGCAATCCAGGAAATAAACTTGTATCTACTTTACTATACTTTTAATAGCTGGGATGAACACTTTTCTTACCCAATCAGTCTAGGACATAGGAAGGTCTGGGATGACCCTCATCCTGAGGAAAGGGATGAGGAAACTGATAGTTGTGATGGTTGTAGGCGACCTCTAGGCGACGACGGCCGAACTACAAGGCTAACGTGTCAATAGAGGCGCTAACACCGAAAGAACTGAAGCTAGTCACCCTACCTAAGCGCTTCAAAGAATGGCCGCTAGATGTCGTTAAGACAAAATTCCAACATTAACGGAAAAAGCAAAAAGAGAAAGCAATCCCAGATCGCTCAAACGCTTGATTCAGTAACAACTGACCATATATGTACAACTATCCGACATCAACTGTCGGTCGAAAGACCACCGGGCTCAGTGCACCAGATGGGTCGAGCCCGGTTCAGTAGAGTTCTCCTTCTGCTCCTATTTGAGGGAAATCCACCTTTACCTTTGTCATCATATTCATGAGCTGAGAGTCATTGAGTCATGAAAATCATGAGCATGATGATAGTGGAAATGGTAAGAAAAAAAAAAGTTTGACCTCTACTGGAATGTTTGTTCCAAACATGGGATTGAAAATTTATTATATCGGAAACAGATGGGTTCGATTACGCACAAACCACCCATCCTGTAATTGACATTTGAAAGCCATTTCAATGGCCTTCTCAATAGTGGTGTCAATTCAGGTGCCCCCAAAACTAACCTAAACGAATTTGACTGCACCAGAAACAGTGCCGAACTTTTAACAATCGAATTAAAAAGGCATGACATTATTTTTAGTACTGTCAAATAAGTAAAGTTTTGGCGACATCTGAATTAAACTAAATATGTAGAAACATAAACAAGAGAAATTAAAACTTTTTAAACTTTCGCGATTTGTTAACATGATTTAATCGGGTATTTATCGCGTACCTTTTGTTATTAGTCAGTCGCCCCGTGACCACGATCGCTGTAGAAACGTAGGGCGAATAATAACAAAAGGTACGCGATAAATACCCGATTAAACCATTAACTAAGAGAAATTATGACTAAAAATTATTTCTCTTTGTTTCAGAATGCTATCCTCACCGAAAACCGGGAATGTCCCTATCGCGCGGAGCGATCCGCAAATCCCTGATAGCGAACAACGTGGTTCAGTGCGAGTCTGCTTGTTTTGACGAGAGAGACTTCAAATGTGTCTCTTACAGCTATCGGTAAGTATATTCTCTTCAAGATCCAAGGTCTAGGCACCTTTGTCTAATTTTCTTAACTGAGCCGTACGCAGTTGATTTTTAAATATTCCAAAGATATTGAAGAACGAATAAAAACACAACGCCACAGGAATACACGATTGCATTTTATTTTTTATTTATTTAAGTAAGGCAATGCCAACAAAACACATACTAAAACATTTTTATATATTAATCAGAGTTCAAAAATTATACTGTAGAATATGTGTTCATAACAGGTTTGCACAACATTTGCATAAAGTGCACAAACAACAGCTAAAATAAAGAAAGAAAGAAACCTTCTTAAAATTTAATTGAAAAATGTTTGTTGCTCGCTTTGCTCATTGTTATTTCTTTTCTTCTAAACTTCTTTTACTTTTTTGTAAAGTAACGGGACTTGCTCAGCTCGCCGTTATTTTGTCTGTCATCTTTGATATTCCCCTTGTTTTGTATTTTTAAACATTACAGTTATTCCAACTTCGGTTTAAAGATCTTTATTTATACCTACTCAAAAAGAACAAATAAGTCCACTTAGAATGAGTATACATTGGTATCTAAAAATAAATATTACTTAGGTAAAGTTACGGTAGATCTACGGCGTTTGACAATCTAGTTAACAAAGGTCACAAACACGTAGGTAACAAATAATTGTCCCAACAAAAGGTACGTACATATCTTAACTTATCTTCCGTTCTCTCTCTTATAACAGTACTAAATAATATCTCTTTTCTCTTTTTCAGATATTCAACCTCCCGTGGCACAGAAAACTGCTTCCTGAGCGAAACTCCTTACAGAGGGCTGGAGATGTCGAGTGACAGCAGTTCTGACGTATACGCCATGCCGCGTGGCAAGTGTGTCAGTACTAAGCCTTATGTTGAGAGCGGTAAGGTTCAAAATAAAACTAAACTCCTTACAGGAGGACTGGACATGTCATATGACAGCAGTTGTGACGTTTAAGGGAATATATTATATTCCCTTCACTGAGCATGCGGGTTGGGGATCGCAGTTCGGTGGTAGAATTGTTCTGCAGGGGGCGCTGCTGCCCACCCCCGGTGGATATCCCTTAGTCGCCTCTTACGACACCCGCGGGAAGACTTGGGGCGGTGCAAATTCTAAGCCGGCACCACACGGCAGGCGGCACGGCGACACGGTGGCCCATTTATTGTGCGCATAGGTTTATTTACGTGTAATTACTAATGTTTAGCTCACTTTGTGATTTGATGCATGATGATGCTATTTTGAAATGTCCCTTTGTAAAAGCATTTAGTTACATTTTAAGGTTTCTTTCATGCTTACTGAGTAAGCATTTAGTTACATTTAGATTGGGGCATTTCACCTGGTTTTTGGACAGAGTGGTCCAATTTTAAATTTTAGTGTTTTTTTATCTTGCGTTATTTCAAAGCCAAAAGTTTCAGTTAAGTTTCTATCAAAAGATATAGACGATACTCAAATTATTACAGAATGTTTCTGGCACGTCCGTTCCGACACAGCAGTCACCGGCAGCGACGTACGAGCAACTTTATCAGTGGCCGGTCTGGGTGCCTGCGAGGCAGAGTGTATAAGAGCGCAACACTTCTACTGCAGAGGATTCAGTTTTAGGTGAGACTTGTGCAGACGAGGAACTTTATCAGTCGCCGGTCTGGGTGCCTGCGAGGCAGAGTGTATAAGAACGCAACACTTCTACTCCTGAGGATTCAACTTTAGGTTAGTTACAGACGAGCAACTTCATCAATCGCCACTCTGGGGGCCTGCGAGGCAGACTGCGTACGAGCGTAACATTTCTACTGCAGAGGATTCAATTTTAGGTAACTTACAGACGAGGAACTTTATCAGTCGCTGCTCTGGGCGCCTGCGAGGCAGAGTGCATACGACCGCAACATTTCTACTACAGAGGATTCAGCTTTAGGTATGTTACAGACGAGCAACTTTATCAGTCGCCGTTCTGGGCGCCTGAGAGGCAGAGTGTATCAGGGGTAACACTTCTACTGCAGAGGATTCAGCTTTAGCTAAAACGAGTACAGACGATCAACTTTGAAAAAAAAAAACATGGTTAAACTAAGCCCGCATTCTGAAAATTTCAGCACACGATTTTTATTGCGCTGAAATTTGCGTCTACGGAAAATTCGTCTAAAACAATTCGTTTAACACAATTCGACTAAGCGACAGTTTGACTGAAAAACAATTCTATTAAAAACATTTCGACTGGTAACAATTTGACTAAGGCAATTCTATCTTGACGCTCTAGAACATTATCATAGAAGACATTTTTATTTGCTTTAGTGTCTTCTATCCAAATAGGTATGGACTGTATGTATAGTGCGGGTCATGTTGAACAAAAAACACGAAATGGTGACCGATGTTAGGGCGAAAATCTTCGAACCCTTATTCATATAAAATAGCATTAAAATAAAATACTCTACCATTTGCTTTTCCAGATTCGGTTCCCCAACCATAGAAGACGAAGACACAAACAACTGCATTCTCACTTCCTCCCCCGCGACCGCGTTGCACAAGACAGCCGCAGTGGGCAGTGAGCTTTACGCACGGGGGAACTACGGGCGGGGCTGTGAGCCTGCAGTCTACGATGAACGTAACTCAGGTATGAGCTAGCAAAGACAATGATAAATGTTAAAATAAGTATAGTGCCTGGAAGAGATCGCTCATAGCGATAGAACCGTCCTTTATACATCCTCTATTCTAAGCATTTCTGTCCGTATTCTTTCCTGTCTTTGTAATTATCCATATTCATACTATTATCAAAATTCGAAAGTAACTCTGTCTGCTTGTTACTTTTTCACGTCTAAATGGCTGAACAGATCTTAATCAAACTTCACAGAGAGGTAAATGGTATCGGGGACAGATATAAGTTACTTAAAAAGCGCGTGCAAAGCTGCGGGCAGTAGCTAGTAGTATAATAAAGTGTTTTTTTCTCTAAATAATGATGGACAATTCCCGAGGTAGGTAAATACTCAGTTAAAATTTTAGTCAAGTTTAGTTCAAGTGTAGACGCGTTACACACGTCAGCTGCAGTGGCAGTGAGCTTTAAAATCCCACCCAACTCCATTGGTGGCCAAGAATGGGCAGAAGAAGCGTTGGGTGCCCAGTTGCAAGGTGGGTCGAAGACATAGACGTGTGGGGGGCGTCAATGAAGGCGGTTAGCACAGAACCGTGGTGGGTGGCACAAATCCAGCAGTGGGGGAAATCCGGCTGCGTATGATGATGAACAAAAAATTTTAATGACCATTTTATTTCCCAGTTTTACATATGTATATTACAATCAAGTAATATAAATAAATTAGAATTAGTATTTATAGTTGAAACAATTGAGCTAACTGCAGACTTTTGCAAACAATCTACAGGTACCTCAGCTTAACCTTATGTAAATTTGAAATATGGTGTCCAAGAGACCTCTGGGTCTACTCTGAGTTAAACAAAGCTCTTTGACTAGAATCTCACGTTTTAATAGCAAAAAATTGCATCTAAGGTGAATTCTAAGGTCTCAAAATAATCAAGTAAAAATTCCAAAAACTACCACATTTACCCCTGGTGGGACTCGAACCCACAATCCCCGGCTTAGGAGGCCGATGCCTTATCCATTAGGCCACAGGGGCTGTTGACTGAGGGGTGGAAATAAGCAAACGCCTCGTGTATCGGATAACAGTAATACAATACACCGTTGAATTGTACCGTATACCGTAGGGTCCCTATCATCGCTATACTACAGGTTATCCGTGGGGAAAAATAACCCTCATAATAGTTTTTTAGTTGGATATTAGGGACTCTTTGTTATAAAGGATCAAAACAGTTTTTTTATAATAAAGATCTCTGAATGCTGATTGTGTTTTTAGCGAAATTTTCGAGCTGCTCATTTTGTTTAAAAATCTGCATTGAGTTTTTTTGTAACTGATCGTAATGATTGAGACAACATGACGCTGTGAGAATGTCCAGATATGTTTATATTTTACTTAAATTAAATGGATATTGCTGCATTGCCCATTCCTGGATTATGTAGGTACGTGTGAATTTGACAAGTTTCTAATAGATAACAGAATAACAGATAATTTTTCAAATTATACGTCACAATTGTTATAACATCACATAACAAAATAAAATAATAATAATACAATTAATGCATATTATTCAGAATTTAAAAATTTAAAACATCTTCTCTACGAGCCAGTTTTTTTGTTTGTTCTTGAAAGTCTAACTACAATGGTAAAACCGACTCTTCTAATCCTTGTAATTTTCTACTTCCAGAGTGCTACCTACAATACGACAAGGCAGCCAAGCTAACGGGCGCGGCGATCCGCGGGCAAGCGCGAGTGAAGGACGAACAGACTTGTGGCACCGCGTGTACCGAGGCGCCTTTTAGGTGCTTGAGCTTCTCATACAAGTAAGTTCTAACTCTTCAGTAGTTATGGGCGCCTGGTACTGTGAATTGAACTGCGGAACGTTTTAGTTAATTGAAAGACTAATAGACTGACACAGACTGATGAACTGATGCTGAATTTAGACTGTCACGTATACGGCGTTTAGGTAGGTAGATATTTGAGCTTCTCTTACAAGTAAGTGCTAACTCTTCAGTAGTTATGGGCGCCTGGTACTTTAGATTGAACTGCGAAACATTTTTGTTGCTGGAAATACTGATAGACTATGAACTCATGGTTGAAATGATTCATGCTAAAATGAACTGACAGACCGAATGGATTGATTGTTTTATTGATTGCTAGACTGATGACTGATGCTTGCTTTACTGAATGGCACAGGACCGGACAGAATAGCGTGTTAAAGTAGCCCCAGTATCATTGCCTGAAAGACTGATAGACTGACACAGACTGATGATATGATGGCGAATTTAGACTGATGGACACTTGGATGGATAAATTGATAGTTTCATTGATTGTTAGAATGATGTCTGATGCTTGACTGAATGTTACGCACTGATAGACACTGACAAATGAACTGATGTTTGAAAGACTGATTGATGAACTGGTTAACTGATTGACCAGATAGTTTGACCGTCGTATGTATAAAGGGGAGTATAAAACGAACTGTTTTGACTATGAATAAATTGTGTATTTTTTGCATCATATCATTAGTTTTCCCATCGCCCCCTATGTTTTAATCATTATTTTATTGTGATTCCAGCAACAATGCCTCCCCATCAACGGACAACTGCCTTCTCTCCGACATCCGGCTCTTCGACCTACAGCGCGGCGTCGACTATGTACACGCGGCCGACGAGTGGTTGTTCGCATTCGATCTCTTCAATTCACGCTGCTGGAGGAAGGTGCATACTGAGTAAGTAGCCCCTTAGTTAGAGACTTCAATAAATTTACAACTCCTTAGCACTTATGGGCGCCTGGTATTTTGGATTCAAATGCGGACAGATTTCTTGCTGGAAATACTGATACAGGTTGTTAAAAACTGATGAACTGATAGTTAGATATCCACTGATGAAATAACAATAAATGCTTGACCAACTGACCAGTCAGTTTGACTGACGTCACACAGCCTGGACGTCAAACTGTAGGATGCATCTGCAGTTTGACTTCATACTGTGAGTTGCCCCGTAGTCAGAGACTTCTACATACACATTTCCTATAGAGTTATGGGCGCCTAGTACATTTGGTGGAACATTTGTTCATTGAGACTGATTTTTGACAGTGTTTTGTTTGGCTACTTGTATAAACACCGGTATCACCCGCGTACACAATGGGATTCAAAATGACGTGATCTATCATGCTGTCCCACTCAGTTCGAATGCGATTTGAACGGGACCCTACGCGTCACGTGGGTGACAGATGACGTCATTCTCAATACAATTTAAGTATGTTTGTTGTTACTGGAAAGGACTATGGTGTTGTGGCGATAATTGACTGATCAACTAGAAAAAAAAACTAATGGAGTTTGATAGAATTATGTTTTAGGTACTTTGAAATTCTGGACGATGCGGGATAGGGGATATCACTAGCTAAAGAATGAAAAGCAGTATCATGCTATCCATTCCCTAGCTAGTCAGATCCCCTACTCCCCTTCTAGATTAGCTACTTATAGGAATAAAGTGGACCAAAAAGATCCATCAATGGATATTTGCAATGTATTTTAGTAGACCGAGGGCACAAAGCGACTACAGTTTGCACCAGAGGACTAATACGCTTTCTATTCCAGAGAACATACACCAGAACTGCCCCATCCGATCCACACATCAGCTGAAGAAACCCACTTCCACCCACCTTCCGGACCCTCAGGGCATTCTGGACCCTCGGGTCCGACGGGCCCTGGATATATTCCGGATTTTGCACCAGGTAACAGTTATTTGGGGAGCAAAGGTTGTCGAGTAGCGACCGCGATGCAATGCGAAACGGAGTGTGGGAAGACCTCCCACTCGATGGACCGACGACATTGTAGTCGCAGGGAGCCGAAGGATGGAGGCGGCTCAGGACCGCTATTCGTGGCGTCGTTTGGGGGAGGCCTATATCCAGTAGTGGACGTATACGGACTGATGATGATGATGATGAATAGTTATTTGGTAGTTGGAATCATGCCGAGTGGTGCTGGTGATTTTCATGATTAACTCTTCCCGCGGGTGTCTTAAGAGACGACTAACAGATATCTATCAGGGACGGGCAGCAGCGACTCCTGCAGAACAATTATACCACCAAACTGCGATCCCCAACCCGCATGCCCAGTGTGGGGATTATGGGCACTACCCCACATGAGATAAAATTCAATACGGTGCTTATCAGGGGGAGGCCTGCGTCCAGCGGTGGACCAATATAGGCTGTTGAGGTTTAGGAGTCGGAATCAAACCCGCAATTTCTAACATCTGAGATGGCTATCTGTCCACGTGCCATGAAAATTGCAGGAAAATAATGTTTGTTATTTTAGGTCATATTTAGTTTCACTTTTTCATGTTCAATTATTATTCAATGAATTCAATTATTTATTCTTTCATTTCAGAAATACCCTACATACCCGATTCAGGCCCACCGACCGGGCCAAGCGGCCCCACTGGACCCTACAAAACAATAGAAAGCCCTTACGAACCCTCCAGCCCTGAAAAACCCTACCCAATCCAACCTTACAGACCTAGACCTGATCCGGAAATCTACCGCCCTGGTTTCAAACCCCCTAACTCCAATAATCCTGATTTTAAACCGTCTGAAGTAATAATCCCTTACAAACCAGACTACCCTGATCCAGAACCAAGTTACAGACCAGAACGGCCAAGCTACAGACCAGAACGGCCAAGCTACAGACCAGAACGGCCAAGTTACGGACCAGAACGGCCAAGTTACGGACCAGAACGGCCAAGTTACGGCCCAGAACGGCCAAGTTATGGACCTGATCAACCTAGCTACAGACCAAAACCACCTAGTTATGGTCCAGATCAACCCAGCTACGGACCAAAACCGCCAAGCTACGGCCCAGATCGGCCGTTCAGACCGATTGAATATCCTAAAGATCCAGGGTATAAACCGGTCCTTAGGCCGGATAAACCAGGTTTTAGTCCAGGTTATTTACCTGGGCCTCAGAAGCCTTATCCGGTTGATAGAGAAGATGGACCAAGTAAGTAAAAATTACTTAGAATATTAAATAAGAAACTAACTGATTTAAGTATGAAAACTTGCCGTTTGAAATTAATTTTCTAAAAAAAAACAATCTACCTTACATTTCTGAATTTCTAATTGTTTTACTTTCTTTTCAGGCCTCCTGTACTCATAGTTTACATTTTCATACATTATTCGTTAAAGTTAGAAATGTGACTAATTCAACGCACAACACAAAAACACAATTTCATATTGCATCAAGCCACACAAGCACTCAACCAATTCCACGTTGTAAAGTTTAGCTGACACATTAATTTCTCCATTTGAGTTGATTTTAAATTTTATTTTCTGAGGAAATGTAAACCACGTCAAGTCTATGGTCCATTTCAAATAAAGAGAGTAAAAAACTGCCTTGCATTTAAATAATTTTATAATATACTTTGAGCTATTGGCTCGTTTATATAATAAAATAACTAAAATCATTTCAACTATTTTCGATATAACTACGGTCAAAAGACGTACAGTTTAAAATACCTAGATCATTTCACATAATTTCGTTATAACTAATGAAGGATATCCATAAAGGAGAATTCACTATGGCTGATTCACCTATGGCTTCAACAAATACAGTTAAGTAACCTAAGGTTGATTGAAAAAACGAACGACTCACCTTCTGATCTAGAAAAATGTTCATGAATATAAAGGAGTCCTTGGTTTAACTTGTTCCCTACTTGAGTTAACTCGACCTGTAGGCGTCCCACCCCCGCGAAGCGGGGGAACGTGGCGACTCTTTGACTGAAAAAGTGTATACTTATAATTGCACCCGGCGCGTCGCGCAGTATTGATAAACCGTTGGCGAGTCGTCCATTAGGTATTTCATACATAGTTCAAACATCCAATATCTTAAAAATGAAACATTAGATTGATCATTCGTTAGTGCGATTAGTTTTAGTTTAATAATAATAATAAAATTAAGTAAGTTAAACAGTACTTGAGTCGGCCAATATGAGTTATGAACGTGAATCGACCGTAGTTATATCGGAAATAGTTGAAATTATTTTAGTTATTATAATATGTTACCATTGGCTCCTATCAGCACCTTTGTCGCCACTAGTGAACATACCTCCTCGCAAAAAGGAGGTTTTTCATAATCACGTTCTGACTTGGAGGTTCGGCTAAAGACAATATAAATAATAAACTAAAAAATCAAATCAATAGGCCGAAACAAAGACTCATACTAAAGTGCCAGTTTTTCGCTCTACATTTAGAGTCACCATGATTTTGACCTATTGCCTAGACTAAAAATCATAGCTATTTATAACTTTTCCTTCACTTTTCAGTAGAAACATCATGGCGTCACTACACAGTATCCGGGTTCCCGTGTCGAGCCGGCACCACGTGTGCCCAGAACAAAATTGTGGGGCATTGGGCGTGCGAGCCGGAAGGCGGGGAAATAGGTGCGTTTTTAGAATGTACAAACAACTCTTCTGTAGTTATGCGTGCCTGGTACTTTGGGGTACCAGATACAAAAGTTTTAACAACTCTTCAGTTTAATAAGTTCGTTTAAAGAACGTTGCAACTCTTCTGTAGTTATGCGTTCCTGGTACTTTGGGTTTTACGACTCTTCAGTAAAATAGGTTCGTTTCTTGAACGTATAAACAACCCTTCTGTACGGATGTAAGCGGGTTAACTACGAACCTTATTTGTGTTGGAAGAACACCAACGTTTCATCCCTTAACGAGGGACATCTTCAGGGTGAGTGCGGTTCTAGACGCGCGCGTTCCGCATCCCTCCGAGCACTGCGCGCGAGCGCGTAGTTAACCCGCTTACATCCGTAATGAATTCGTCAAACTAGGATAGTTTTTATAGTAAAACCCTTCTGTAGTTATGCGTGCCTGGTACTCTGGTTTTAACAACTCTTCAGTTATAGGTTCGTAACTAGAACGTATAAACAACTCTTCTTCGAAACGCGATTATACGTGCCTTGTACTTTGGGCTAAACAACTCTTCAGTATAAAAGGTTCGTCTTCTGTAGTTATGAGCACCTGGTACTTTGCTTCAATCCTTTGTTGCTTGAGAGCCGGATTTGAGACTGATGGATTGATGGTTATTTTACACACAAATTTTTGTTTAATTTACGTGATATCTGAATTGACATCGCTGACTCGCCGTAATCGATAGCTCGTCTAACAGCCAAAGCCGGAACATCAATATCAATAAAAAGAAGCTAAGTAAGACTACTTAGCCTAAAATTAAGAGTCTTCTTTCAGGATCATGGGACTACTGCTGTGCACCTACTCATAGATGTGGCTACAGCGAAGGATTCCATAAACCATGGTAAGTTTATACTTCGCTGTTGAAATGATTCGCTAACAAAATTTAAAAATAACAAACGTCATTCGGATCATTGTCAGTAACCTTATTTCTGTCAGTGCTAGGCCCAGAATCTACCAAAGCGGAGATGTGCGGAGAAGTCCGAAGCGGAGACGAGATGATAAGTTTTTCAGCTAGGGTGTCTCCATCGAAACTGTGGGGGAATACACCTAGCTAGACTGGAGCGGAGATCTGTGCTGTCTATAGCGGAATTGAGCTGCGTGCTGCAAGCGTCGGATGTTTGTTGAGATGAATGCACTAGCGGCGCCACTCACATCTCTTCTCGTTTCCGCTGCGTCGATTCAATCGCCGCTTCGATCTTTCATTGTTTCCTTGGCATCCAAATATGATACATCTCAGCTGCAGTGGTATCCACTGAAACTGAGCGGAAACGAGCTTTGGTGGAGTCCGGCCGAGTATTCCGAGTAATCTATCGTTTTGCCTACGTGTAAATGTGTCAAAATTTGAAATGGACATTGGCCTTTAGTCAATTTCGAAGCAATATAGTAGGCCTATTGTGCAAGCCAATGTGTAACAAATAGCTGCTTATCTAACTTTTCTATGTGATTGATATAAACAAACCGCCCCGACAACCGCTGGGGTAAACATGTGCTTGAGTTGAGACTTCTAGACGTAGTGTAGGATGCCCTCCAGCCAGGTGGGATGCGAAATACTGCAGCAGATGCTGGATGCGATAAGCTAAAGACAGGGCGCTATGGTGCTTATTAGGGGAGGCCTATGTCCAGCTGTGGACTTATCATCATCATCAACCCCAACATAACTCCATTTCAATAAACAAAACTCCATTTCAGGTGCTACGTAGGCCACAAAGAGGACCAATGGCGTCCGTGCAGCGAAAAATACTACCCGTATCATCACCATAACACTCCACACCCGTCTCAAGGACACAGAGGTTAGTAGTTACACCTACCTCATGAGCAGACTTCCTTCCCCTCTTCTGGGAGGTTCCCCTAGTCAGTACTGCGACTTTGTCTGCGCAGGATTAGTATTTCGAGTAACTTATATTAGCATGGCGTAGAAAAGAACTAACATTGACATTAAAATTATCACATTTATATACTGAGGCGGGCTTTTTTATAGGACTATTTAAGATACACATTTCCATCATAGATTACATAATGTGTAACTCTAGCGGTTTTGGCAGCGCACGCCAGAATAGCTCGCAGATGGTAGATTTTTTCCTACTTAATTGATACTTAGTGTCATATTTTGGACAATTCACACAATATCTTTATAAATTGTAGCCTATGTGTTATTCTGATAAACAAGATATATTATTGTAAAGTTTCATTAAAATCCATTCAGTAGTTTTTACGTGAAAGAGTAACAAACATCCATCCATCCATACTTACAAACTTTTGCGTTGATAATATTAGTAGGAATATTAGTCTAACATTCATAAAAATATATAAACTTATTTAAATAAAATTGCACACATTATTAATTGCGGCGGCGACGTGCATGACGCAATCATGGTGTCAGCTGCCTTGCAGGCGGCCAGTGAACCGTCGGAACTTGATACGCTTCGGCTAAGGGGCAATTGCAGTTGGAGAAGACCAATAGCGTCTTTTAGTTATGTTTCATGACCAGCCGTGCAGCGCATTTTTTTTTCTGTAAATCATGTCTGATACAAAATGAATAAAGACGCTTGTCCGGGACCCAATGAATAGTGTCCTGGGTAAAAACAAATATAGTCCGTCAGTTAGATTATCAGAAGATATTGGACATATATTTTTTCTTTTGTCAATTAAACAAAAGATGACAAAAATAAAGCGCGTTAAAGTTTGGGAATGGGGGCTAGTGACGTCACACCTTGCTAATAAGTGTCGCAAGGTGTGACGTCACGCGGAACTTTAACTGGATATAATCTTCATCATATTTTGGTTTAATCGATAAAAGTAAAAATACGTGTCCAATCCAATCCAAGAAAATCTTTAATTTCAGAACCACCCCGGCCGCGTCCATGGCGCGACACCCCCCAATCCCCTCAGTCCCCCCAATCTCCCTGGCCTGTCAAAGCTGTGACCCCCCCTCCTCCCTCTTACGTCCCACACTGGGACAAACCCCCCGGCCCGTACCTGTCTGTAGCCGACCGCCGCTACTGGGATGAGCTGTACGAGAATGGACCTAAGGCCTATTATGATAAGCAAGGGAATCCATTGCCAGGTAACTCTTTTTTCAATGTGTCTTCTTTTCTCTGTTTCCTTTCATTCTGTGATGCTTTTGTGTTTAAAAAGTTTCAACCACACTGCGAGACTAACGTGGGTGCGGTCGTTAGGGATAAGGCGGGCGCGAAGTTTTAAACATATGAAACCGCCGTTTCCTTTTATACTAATTGACTAAGATCTGTGTTCACCAAAAGATAATCAGACAATTATGCAGTTTTGTCGATTAACTTTGACGTATGTATGATAACTTGAGTCAAAAAAGTCAAAACATCCGTTAAAAATTTAACCATCTGTTGGTGAACTTGGGTCTTAGGCGCCTAGTGCGACGAGCTTGAACGAGTTATTTTGGCTTTAAGAGAGTCTTGACTCTTGCTGTGATGATGTTGTTCAAGCCAATTTCGGCTACAGATGCTCTGTCAGTGTCTGTGGTATCTGTGTTAATGCATTGCATGAGTGTCACGAATGCACAACTGTTATTTGACTGCTCATATAGCTATATATAAAACTGTCATCTTTAACTAGTTCGCTGCGAAACATCGTTGGTTGTGTCCCTCGGGAGTTACGCCATACTCTATATAACTCACTGGTTAAACCACACCTTCTCTACTTGATAGAAATCTGGGGTAGCGCTGTAAAAACAAAGTTAGAAATACTGCAAATTAAACAAAATAAAATAATTAAGTTACTATTCAATTATCATTATCTCACACCTACAAATAAAATTTACAAAGAAACTGGCATTATGAAAATTAAAGAACTATATCATTACTGTACATGCATTCTTGTCCGCAAGATTCTAAAGAAACAACTCCACACTAACTTAGCCTTTACTATCAGACAACAAGTTACAAAACGAAGCACTCGACGTGCGAGTTTCATTGTGCTACCGAACCCAAGGACGAACTACGGCAAGAAGACAATAACTTATGAAGGCGCACAACTTTTTAACAAATTACCTGCAGATATTAAAAATGTTAACTCACTTCACGTACCTATTTAAGAAGAAACTATTACTGCATATCAAGCAGTCAAACTAAATGTATGAAATATTCTCGGTACCTACCTATCTACTTTAGTTCAATCAACTTAAAACAACAAAAACCTAACTAAACAAATACGTGAAGTGTGGATATTTTATAATTAGCTGTTTGTTATATTCGTAGTTTATTACTCAGTATTTATTAAGAACGACTGTTACATTATAATTAAGTACCTACTTATAAATTTAGTTCTCATGTAAGTGACGTAATTGTCTTTATGAGAATAAAGTTCTTTAAACCTTATATAGCAGCGACGTTTGCTGAAAATAGGCAGGGAATGCGTTAACTCAGAGTACTGCTCTCTTTCTAGAACAGTCTCGTTCGTGGCCCGTCAAGCCTCCATCACCAACTCCACTTATAATTTTTAATAAAAATTGAAGACCCTAGCCCTTGTTGGTATAATGATGCGATTTATTCCACTTTTCTCTCTTCAATGGAATGTCTTTTACTTCTTTAAACGACATGACAGCAACTTTCTACTTGATTTGACTCATATAGCTAATTCTTGATCTTCCTCGTCTTCCTTCTACTTTTCCTTCTATGATGTTACTTAAGAAGCTGTCATTTCGTATAAGATGTCTAATCATTCTCCCTCTTCTGTTTTGAATGGTGTTCATCAAAAACCTTTTCTCCGCAACCTTTTTCAACACCTCCTCAATAGTAACCTTCTTCATCCAGCTAATCCTCCTCCAGCACCGTTTTTCAAACGCCTCAATCTTCTTTCTGTCCAACTTATAAATGAAGTCTTCTAATCCTCGACCAGAACTAAACGACTAAGTTTATCCACAGGCTATTCCAGAGTGCCCACTGAGACCCGTCCATACATCCGCTTCAAACACAACAACAGACCAGACTCTTCCGGTCAATGGATGCCTGTTTCTGATCCGCCAATGGTGCCTGGCTTGGGAGCTCCTAGGTAAGTTATATTAGTTTTACTGGTATGTCATCATCAGCTGCCTATCTTGGTCTACTTCTGGATTAAGTGCCCACTGAGTCCCTTCCATACATCCGCTTCAAACACAACAACAGACCAGACTCTTCCGGTCAATGGGTGCCTGTTTCTGATGCGCCAAGGTACCTGTGTACAATTAAAAGATAAGAAAATAGAATGAATGTCAAAATTATGTGTTATTGATGGAATAGATAATGATTACGAAATTAAAATTTACAAACTTTTGGTCATTAAAATTATTATTATATTAAATCACATTTGACATCTCTGCTTTTTCATAATTTTTTGACTCTTAACAAATCTTTACTAAGGGGTCTTAGTAAAGAACGAAAAATTTTATGATCATCCAAACAAGATAAATTGGATGAATTTTTGCAATGTTTTGCAAGTTTTTTTGTATTGCATAACTATGGTAACTTGTTTTACAGATACTGGCCAGTCGCTTATTTACACAGAGGGCCACCACCAAACATGACTTACTACCGCTACAACGAAACAAGACATACAGACAGACATGACCATGACCATGACCACAATCCAACCGGTCATGACAAAGATAATGTCCAATCTAGAGCCAATGATGATGATGGTCAAACTGTAGATGACTACAAACCTGGCAGGTCTTATGATGGTAACAATGGTCATGCTAGAAATGATGATTATAGACCAAATGATAATAGAAGAAGTGATGATCATAATAGAAGAAATGATAATCATGATAGAAGAATCGATGATGATAATAATAAAAGGAGTGATGACAGATATAATGATAATAACAGCAATGGTAATAATGCTAGAAATAATAATGGTATTTCTCGAGATAGCAGTTCAAGAAATAATGATGGTGCTAGAAATGATAATCGTAGCAGAGATAATGACTCTAAAGACGGGGATTATGCTCGCCGTAACATTGAAAATGATAGAAATGATAGTTCTGAAATTAACAGTAAATCAAAAGATGAAGAATCAGCAAGAGATGATAAGAAAATAGATGATCGAAAATCTGACAATAATAAAACAAACCTAGAAAAAGCTAAGACTACGACAACAGAAGCTCCAATAGAAAAATTAAATAATTCCGACGTTGAGACTATCAAACCCGAGGATTTCAAAACAATGGACTCTATAAAAGGCATTGACGACAAATTAGATGATTTCTCAAAATCCATAGAAGTTCTTAACATAGAAGACGTGAAAGGCGACAAAATATCAGACACAAAGACGTTAGAAGCCGAAGAACGACAAATAGAGGCTATTGGTAGACTGCTAGCATTTCGCCGAGGAGGCAACATTGTTCTAGAAAAGAGATCACAAAAAGACCTAGACGCTAAACATATAGCAGTAGACAAAGATATGCTAGAATTCAACTTTGGCAATCGTTTCAATACAGAGCGACGTGGCACCATCAAAAGAATAAGCAAAGATGAGATAGAAAGAGACAGAAGTCTAGAACTAAGCGAGACAACATACGTGAGACCACCTAGAGTTTTATCAACAACTGAAAATATCAGAAAAGCAATAGTAAACGGAAAAGTTTTTTACGACGCCACTGTTAGAGATCCTAAAGAATTTAACCGCACTTTTGGTGCTATAGGAAATAACAGTACAAGAAGACCTAAGAATCTTAGAAGATCAGACAATACCACACCATCTATTATTAACAACAACAACTATGGAAGGAAAAAAATTATAAGAACTAGAAACGTGAATCCTGTGCGAAGGGTGAAAAGAGTTTATAAGAAGAGGTATAACCCAGAAGAGGTTAGAAGAAGGTTGTTAGAGAGGGAAAGAAATAAGAATAGTACAGAATCTAAGAGCGCGTGAATAAATAGCATACGTAAAATTATTTGCCTTGATTTTTAACTTAGCAAAAGCCTGAACGTCACGTTAGATGATGAAATTTTGCAAAGGCGTTCGATGTACACTTATATATCCATAGGTTTTTAAAATTAGTATTTTCGTATGTAATTACTTTTAATGTTATTGATAAGCACTTTATTAGTAGACTTAATTATTTTATTTACCCATAATGCTTTTAGTAAATTGTCAATTTGACTAAAACCTCTTTTAGTTGACTTGACGATGCAAATTAGACAGGTTATTAGTTGATTTTAGTTAATATTTAAGTATAATTTTAAATACCGACGATTTTGTGATAAGTTAAAAATGTTAAAAAAGTATTTGTACCTAGTTACACAGTAAATAGTATTACTTACTATGTATTAACAAAAAAATATTGAATTTAAATACGTTACGATGTCATGTAAGTATATTCAACATTAACTTATGAATTTTACATGTGCATGTAGATTTTATGTGACACATATTATATTTAGTATTTTACGAAATTAAATGCAATGGAACTTTTAAAATAAAAGTGATATTATTTTCTATCATACCTATTGTTTATTAATATTTATTTACCGACGCAAGGGACCGGGACAACTGATCTCTGGTGTCGGAGACCCAGACTTACTTGGGTCACGCCAGTAAGTAGGTAATTGTAATATCTCGGTCTTCCAATTGAAAACATAGAATTTATGTTTCTCTTTTAAATATGTAGAAATTGTGAAGGATATATCCTTAGTAGTCTTACCTACCTGTTAAATTCTCCATACTTCTAGTTCCAGTTCTTCTATTTCTTCCAATCACAGAATTTTTGTTTACTTTGTAGCTGATGATGCTGTACAAAAAAATGTCCAAAACTATCCTTAATTATGATCATCGATATATGTAAAATTGGGTACAGCTTCTCAAAGGGGGAAGCTCAAATTAGGTCCAATTAGGTCCACCAATCTCAGTCAGTCGGACGGGCTTCGCCGCCGGCGTTCGCGGTTCGTGTGTGTATTGCTGTCTCGGTCTTTCCATCTTTGATGTTTATTAAGTAGATATACTGCAAAAGAATGGAAATAGAGTGTTTTTGCGTTTAGTTGTAACACACCACAGACCATGTATTGAGTTAGCGCTGGGAGAACGTACCATATCTATAAAATTTTACTTAAGTAGTTATACCTTTGGTTATGATCTAATTGTCTGATACCTTTGTAGCTGAAATGGTCTGAGTGAAATTCTGAAGATCTTTGGTTTGGACAAAGTCATAGTCCTCTTTTTGTCATAAAAATGATTTTCTAGACAGAAATAGGGGATACAATACAATAGTATAGTACATTACACTTTATTTCACATCAAAAAAATAAAATAAAAATACAGGAAAACAGAGATACAGAGTTGCACAATGGGCCTTATCGCTAAGAGCGATCTCTTCCAGACGACCTTTGGATGGACACGAAGCAGTTGTAGCCTGTAGGTACATGTAAAGAGGGGATGGGAGTTTAATTTGGACAAAAACACGTGCGAAGTTGCGGGGAGAAGCTAGTTTCTTGTAATTTCTTCCTCGATTTGCTACGTATTCTATGCATCGTCTGACACCAGGGATCAGGTAATATGATAACTCACTTTCTTAGAGAAAATACTTTCATTCGCTGCATACAAATTACTTTCTAGGTTTTACGTGTAAATTTTACGCAATTTGTAACTGACTTGCGTTAAAATAGAGGTAAAATCGGGAAAACGCCCTAGTTTCAAGTACAAGTTAGCGAAGATCTATCTATAAATAAATAAATAAATAAATAATGCTGGACAATTCACACAGCATTATCTAGCCCCAATTGTTATGGATACTAGATAACTGATATACTTAATAGAATACACAAAAATTTTATTATACATAGAAAACACCCAGAACAACGGAACAAATTTCTGCAGATCGTACACAAATTTGTTCCGAGGCGGAATCGAACCCGCAACCTCCTGCGTCGCAGGCGGACCTTCGCTCGCTGCGCCACGGAGGTCGTCTATATCTTTTTCTATCGTGATATCTAAATCACGATAGAAAAATATGGTTGAATTTTTTCACTTTGTTTTGATCACTCTCTATTGCCTATAAAACAAGGCATACGTTACTGGTTTTTAAGTGAGTTAGTAGATAGTTATAAAAATTATTATAATTTATCGTCAAAATCCAAAGAAAATGGAATTTTACCGTAATCACCATTTAACTAGGTAGTTGTAAAATCGTTATGTTTTCACTTACCAAAATTACAAAACAAACGTAACTAAATGGTCAAGTCAAATCCAAGTAAAATTACCCAAAAATTACGGATTACAACCATAATCGACGGTAACTTCACGTAACAACTTTCACCGACCACATTATGACCATAATTCGGTAAATATTGACCATTTCGTAAATTTCCCAGCATTTAGTGTGTTAACATTTATTACAACAACTTTCTTTGATAACGTTTTGGTAACTTTTACCACCTTTTACTTGTGTCGCTTGCATAAGAATGACGATCTGCGAAAGACTGCAGGTAGATGCTGGATGCGGCAAGCTGAAGACAGGGCGCTATGGCGCTCATTAGGGGAGGGGGAGGTCTACGTCCAGCAGTGGACTAATATAGGCTGATGATGATGATGATGGCTTGCATAAGTTGCAGAAGGCTTTGCAAAATTATTACCTGTCTTACCGACTGCCTCGTTGGGTCGTCTGTTCAACCGCTAGCAATGAGGACCCTGGTTCAAATCCCGGGTCGAGCCAAAATTATTATTCTCTCAAGCAAAATAAACATTTATACTCGGGAAGTTGGCGACGCTACAGCCCCGTGCCTTGGAAAGCACCCGCATCTGACTCCCCGGTCATGTTAGTCTGCCGTCCTATCGGATTATGAGATTGAGGGAATAGAGAGTGAACCTGTGCTTGCGCACACACTTGGGCACTATAATATGTCCAGCGCACCTGGCTGATTTCCGTTGAGACTAGCCGCAGTGGCTGAAGATTCGGCTAGGAGACATCATCATTTTTTAGGTGAGTCAAAAAGATGATCTTACTGACATATCTAAAATTTTACATTGTTTAAATTTATAAATAAACTTTATATATTATAATAATGCTGGACAATCCACACAGCATCATCTAGCCCCAAGCTAAGCAGGGCTGTGTTATGGGTACTAGATGACTGATATACTAAATACATTGCATAGATATATAATTTTTATTAAACATAGAAAACATCCAGAATACCCGGAACAAATATCTGCAGATTGTAAAAACATTTGCCTTAAGGCGGGAATCGAACCCGCAACCTCCTGCGTCGCAGGTGGACCTTCGCCCGTCGTGCCCTAACGGTCGTCATCTTTGACTTAAGCAAAGGTTCCTACTAGCTACATTAGATAAGTATATGGTTTGACTTGATCGCATGTCGATTTTTGTATTTTCTCTACTTGTTTCGTTACTACCCACGTTTATAAATCAGTATCTAAATTAAGCAGTGGCGTAAAGCATAGTCTTGCAAGTCACATAACTAATGGTAAAAAATCCAGTTGTTCTGTCAACAGAACTACTCAACAGAACAGGTGGAAGTAATCTGTACCTACATATTAAAGATGCGTGACTTTGAATGATTTAATTCGAATTATTCGACTTCACAAATCATTCGAACCATTCGAATGACTAGGGCATATTAGTAACTAATTGGTTAGTAATGGCAACTGCTCGAGTCGGGCAGTCGAACTCAATTCGTTATTCGACGCCTCTGGCCATTACTAACCAAATTAGTAACTAATTTGATTAGTAATGGTGACTGCCTGAATCGGGCAGTCGAACTCAATTCGTTATTCGACGCCTCGATCTATTCGTAAAGGCATTAGTAATTACTAATTATTAGTAGTTGTCATTCGACTTTGAAGATTAGTACCTATATTACCAATATTCAAGTCGAATGAGTAAATTAGTAGTAATCTTTACTACATACCATTGTTGTGCCTCTGAAAGCCGGCGTTCATTATTTGAAAAAAAATTACCCTAAGATAAGATTATTTTTATTGGTTCACAACACACAAGAAAATATACTTAATGATAAAAAGAATTTAAAAGAAAAAACAACGTGAGACGAAAAGGCTGCCACTCAGCTGCACGAGCTATGGGAACCAGCAGAAGCGCTGGTCTTCCGTGGCACCTTAGCGTAGAGCGCGTCACTGGCTATGGACACACTCTTTACGAAAAAGGTTGGTAATGTTGGTATGCTCCTTCGATTTCTAGCTTTCCGCAGCTTCGCACGAGCTCTTCAAGTACCGTCCCGTACCGTTTACCTCCCTGCCTTTCATTAAGATCCATATAGTAAAGAAATCAAGACAAAAGTACAATCCTAGCTGTTAATGCGCTAACCCGACCCAAATCAGCACCACCACCTATCTGGAGAAAATTTTCTCACCCTGATTTCAAGTTAGAATTGTTAATACATTGGAAGGTAATACAGGACTAAAACAATTTTAATGTACCTATTAGGTTACTTCATAACGATTCCAACGATATAAGTCATACACAAAGTTCCATACAAAAGTTAGGCGATATCGGCATATTAATCACACGCGCCGTTATGGCGTGGCGCCACCCTTAAGTAACTCCGCACACGCACCATTTCCTGCAAAATGGCCGCAACTAACGAAGGGTTACGAAGGAATTTTCGATTGATACGACCTTGTTTAAAAGAAATGATTTAAAATCTTTACTTGCATTGCGCTCCGGACATATCCCTTTGAACAAATTTGCTTTCCTCATGAAAAAAGTAACTTCGCCAAATTGTGAGGAGGGTGGTGTTATCAAGGACATCAGTAGGTATATATTTGTGGAATGTGTTCGGAACGCAACTTTCAGATCCACCTGCATTCATAAAAATCGTGCGATGGATATAGGATGTTAACAGCCTATTATCCGATCCTTCCTGTGAAGACATCGTGTCTCTGATTAGATTATTAGAGTTAGGGTTTAGTTAAACAATAAGCTTTATTTTGTTATTTTTTTTTGTATTTTTTTTTTCTATTTTTTTACGGGCGATGTTATCGCTTAGCGATAAAGCCCTCAAATAGATTTTAAAAAAATCTTGTGATAGGCATCACGCTCTGGCCAATTGTTTTTTTAAAAATTCCTTCGTTTAACAGAATAATAGGATAAAATAGGTGGGGGCGCTGATTTGGGTCGGTCGACCCCTTAATTAGCTGGTCCAAATGACATAATTAGTTGCTCTACTCTATTTTTTGTGTATTAATTGTGACTCTTTACAAAATATGATATATGTAGGAACCTACCTATCCTGATTTACATAGTTAAGAATGTACACGCAATGCATTTAATTTTACCTATGTCTTTTGCTATTTAAACTATTTTTTACTTTGCTTTACTGAATAGTACAGAAGTTATGAGGTAGGTTACCTACAAGATTGCAGAAACCGCGAACGAAATGAAAATAATGGTTAACCTGGTTAACCCTAAACGCTCAGATTATCAAACCCAATGCCCTCTGACATCCATTTCCCGCCAAATCCGTGACTAATGTCAATGTCATCGCGAATGACAGTTCAGTCACCGATCGCGAGACAATCGTACCTAACTTTTACCCGATCGATGGAGTGAAAGCCACTTTCTATGGCTCAGTGTTATGTGTCAATGTATCGGATTATCGAGTTACGTGATTTCGAATGCTTACGCCATTTTGTTTTTGGATAATACGCAGGAAAATGGTTTTAAGTAACTAGGTGCTATAGAAAAAAATGTAAGATGAATCAAATTCTACTACCTACTTAACAAAATTCTATAAAATTCAGTTTTATGATAGGTAGGTAGGTAAGTAGCTATACCTTAACTTACTACTTTAGTTTTTGACGACCTCTGTGGCGCAGCAGGCGAAGGTCCGCCTACGACGCAGGAGGTTGCGGGTCATAGAGTATAATGTTCCTTGTTGCGGGTTCGATTCCCGCCTCGGGACAAATGTTTGTACGATCTGCAGATATTTGTTCAGGGTTTTCTGGATGTTTTCTATGTATAATAAAAATATCTATCCATGTAGTGTATTGTTATTAAGTATATCAGTTATCTAGTACCCATAACACAAGCCCTGCTTGTCTTGGGCCTTGATAATGCTGTGTAAATTTTCCAGAATTATTTAAAAAAATATATTTCTTTATGTTATTTAAATAAAAAGTTAGGGATCAAAATCTCGAGCATGGCCGAGCAAGGGTTAAAAGTCAACTAAATAAATAGTAGATCAGATTTTCTTTTGTTTGGCCCGAAGTTACAGAAATAGAGGAAAACTTAACCTTTATTATTATTATGTGCTTTTATAGGTATAAAAGCACATAATAATAATAAAGGTTAATTTTCACCTTCTATTAGTTTCACTCATGGAAGTAAGAAGTAGGTAGGTACCTACCTACCACTAGTAGGTACCCACCCACCTAATACTTACTTAACAAGATAATAGAAAATACTGAGAGACAATCGTATTTTCTACTCTTTCCCTTCATCATAATTACTGGCTAGTTTTAAGGCCAGAACACAATAGGTATAAGTGAACAAGCACATTAATACGACACTTTCTCATTCGGACGTGAACATGGATAGGTACCTACCTACGATGAGAATCGCAAAATTGCATCCGTGTAACCCACAACGCGTGCGGAAGTCGCGGACTGCGGTTTGCGAACCACCACACTAGTCTATTACTAATATTATAAAGGAGGAAAGATTTGATTGTTTGTTTGTATTGAATAGGCTCCGAAACTACTGGACCGATTTGAAAAATTATTTTACCATAAGAAGCCCACATTATTTCTGATGAACATAGGCTACTTTTTACCGCGGGAAAATGCTGCATTCCTACGGAAAAACGGGTAATAGGACAACGGGTAGTAAGAATGCAGCAAGTTAATTATAAACTGGTTTCTGCCCACGGTTTCGCACGCTTTTCTTTCTATGGAAACGTTTGAAAGGTATTTTTATTCTACGGTAACTACTTTATGGGATAATTAGCCTGTTTGATTCCAGGAAAGAGTCACACCTTCAATTTCAATACCTCTTAAGGTACAGTGGCGGTCAGAAGTGGTGCCTTAGATTCGAAAGACATTGTTCTGCAGCCATTCGTGGTGCTTAGGAATTTTCCTATATTTATTATTATTTGGGTCCTAGGTTCAAACCCACAAAGTCATTTACCTTAATACTCGTAATTACCATAATCATATGGCGTAATATATTCTCTATTTATCCAATTATGACCGCAACTGTACAAAAAGGAACGCCTTATGTCGACACTCTTTTTTAAAAGTAAAATGGTAGATAGATAAGATAAGAATGGCAACCATGAGAATAGGTGCCTAAATAGAACCTTGTAAGTAGGTCACAATCACGATTTGTCTAGAACTTGAAAGGTTCAACAAAAACGGCTCACAAAACCACTAACGAGACGCTTTTCTAAGGGCCTGATTTTCTCCTACAATTGCCTTTTTACCATAAACCGATATAAAAAGACATGGCCCGCAAAGTTACCTATGTGGTTAAAATCATTAGGTAGTATAATTTATTGCAAAGCTATAAGGTTGTAGGCACAGAATCTATATTTCTGTGGTTGTAGGTATTTATGTTTGTATTGCGATAGTAATATTCTTAAGTATTAAAACGATGTAGTTCAACATAGGACGCTTTATATCAAAAAAGGTTTAAGAAAAAAAAAATATCGCAAAAATTTTCGACTTCGACCAGACTTGAAACCGCATCCTTCCCTCAGTACGGGAATAAGCTAACCAACTACTGTGTGTGGGGTTACGCACTATAATAACAAAAAAAACTTTAAAATATCTGTTAGTAGTTTCAAATATTTTCGGGACGTACATATTTTTACCTGGGAACCAGCCGATTAAGAAACCAGCGAACCGTTTTTTTATCCCGGAAATCCAAAGCCAGCAATCTGGGGCCGAATTCCACTAACTTAATCGCTTCGATAACAATGGTTTCGTCTTAGAATGACACATTTTGGTATTTTACATTTGATTAAAGAAATGACAATTGGAAAGACGTGTGTAAAAAGTGTCACGCCCGTAGCACAGCTCCGCTGCGAAACCATAACAGCGGAAACGCAGTAATTTCGCCACGTCTTGTCCGTATGTAGGAGAAGCGGGACAATAGCGAAACTGCCTGTTCTAACGCATAGATTTGACTTTAATTCTATCTCTTTCCCCGCACGATTTCGTCGATCTGCTCCGACGTCAACCACGCCTCCGCTATAGTTCCGCAACTCAAACTTCACTTCGTTGCTGCGGAATTCATGCGGAACATGAGTAGCGGGTCCGCTATTCATGTTCCGCAGCGGAGGTGTGCTACGTGTGTCAAGGTTGAAATTCTATTAATCTCTCCGAGCCAATAGCACCGCACACACTATCTAGACTCTAGAGAGTTTCTTTCATAAATTGACGATTCTACGATGATACCATTCTCATAGCTAAGCAATTGGTTAGCAGAATTAAATTTGTGATAAAACGTATTGTATACAGCGGGGCAATGCAGCCAGCGTCTTGGGGACGCTTCCGACTGGTATTGATATGGATCAGTTGAGCTACCAGTAGATCGTTTACAACAGCCTGCAGCTAGCTCAATTGTTTCAAATGTAAATACTAGTTCTAATTTATTTCTATTATTTTATTGTAATTTTCGTACTGTGTTAGTTTACTTTAGTTTAGTTTAGTTAATGTTTACTTGTTTTTTTTGTACGTGTTACTAAGTATATAGTCTTTTTATTTTATTAAAAGGTAGTGTATTGTTTAAAAAAAAAAAAATCTTGCAATCTTTTTCTCAGAATTCGGACCCTGATTTTATTTTTCTTTTTATTTAATCTGCGTCTTGGGCCATGAAAGTGTTAAGTGGTTCGTATATCACCGACCGTTGTCCCACCCAGGTCGCGCCAGTCAGTTTCACCTGACTTTGTCGCAAGGTTAGCTATAAATCGCACGGCTAACACTCTCTTGGAAATCTTCATTGAATGTCTCATACAAGAAGAAACCCACGTACTTAATGTTCCCTTCACCTCACTTCAACAGCTCATATTCTCTCGGTCCACTGCTGGAGGCCTCCCCCTGATAAGCGCCTTATTGACTTTTATCTCATGGACCCCCATGAGATAAAAGTCAATAATGCCCACAATAACTACGCTAGGCATGCGGGTTGGGGATCGCAGTTTGGTGGTAGAATTGTTCTGTAGGGGGCGCTGCTGCCCGCTCCCGGTGGATATCCCTTAGTCGCCTCTTACGACACCCGAGGGAAAAGTTGGGGTGGTGCAAATTCTAAACCGGCACCACACAGTGAGAGAGCGACCTTTATATTCATGGGACAGTAACTGTGTCTGTCTGTATTTCCCTCTGTCTATGTCCCTGTCTGTCTCCATTTATGTACCTACATCGTCTGCCTTTTCACGACTAAACGGTAGAAGGATCCTATAGAAACGAATAGATTTTGGAAGGCAAACTCTAATGCAAGCAAGAACACAATTAAAAATGTTAAAAACCCCCCCCGACAGATTTTCATGAAACATGGCTAAGAACACTCGGGCTAAAATTATCTATGACACAAAAAAACTAAACGAAAATCGGTTAATCCGTTTGGGAGCTAAGATACCACAGACAGATACACAGACAGACACGTTAAATTTATAACACCCCTCTCTTTTTGCGTCGGGGGTAAAAAATATGCATGTGAAGCTGCGAGCAAACTAGTACCTTACGCGTAGATATAAATTCTGTAGATTATTTATTTAATAAAGAAGATAGAAGTTTACAGTGTAAGAACAAAATGGTCTGTATTTTGTTACAACTAAACGCAAAGACACGCTCTTAGGTAGGTACCAATCTTTTGCAATATACCTAATGAACAAAAAAGATGGAAAGACATACCTAGACCGAATTGCGACCGAGACAAAAATATGAAACACGAACGCCGGCGACACTATGCCTGAGGTGGGTGGACCGAATTTGAGCGTTCCACTTGCGAGAACCAAATACCCAATCTCCCGAATTTTACTAACATCGATGACATTACGTCATATATTTTTTTCTTGTTAAGTGGTTCGTATATCACCGACCGTTGTCCCACCCGGGTCGTGCCAGTCCACGCCAGTCGGTTTCACTTGACATTGTCACGAGGTTAGCTATAAATCGCACGGCTAACAGAACACATTGTTGGAAATCTTCTTTGATCTCTCAAATCAAATCAAAATCAAATCAAATCAAAAACTCTTTATTTCCATAAAAACAATAAATGTACACTTAGAAAAGGTCAAATCATAAAACTAAACACTGACACGGAAATAAAGTGATATTTTTGATTTCTGTCGCTTCGGTATGTAGACTAAAGTAAAGAAGCGACGAAGAAACCTTTAGCCTGTTAGTTGTTATTTTTCGAGTTGGAGCAAAACTCGTCCCAAGCTTTTTTATCCTCTAGATAATCTGATATTTTGTAGTAAGCCTTTTTACAAAGGATATGTTTGACAATTTGTTTGAATTTATTTATTGATAATTTTTGCAACTCACTTGGAGTTTTGTTGTAGAAGCGTATACATTGCCCTTTAAAAGATACATTTATCTTGTGTAGCCTAGTTGTGGGCACAGCGAGTTTATCCTTATTTCTAGTATTTATATTATGTATGTCGCTATTTTTAGGGAATAGATTGATATTTCTATGAGTGTACAACAAGTTTTCATAAATATATTGACATGGTACTGTCATTATTTTTATTTCTTTGAATTTATCACGCAGGGATTCTCTGGGACCCATGTTATAGATTGCACGAACAGCTCTCTTCTGCAGCACAAATACGGTGTTAATATCTGCAGCGTTCCCCCACAGCAGTATGCCATAAGACATAACACTATGGAAGTAGCTGAAATAGACTAGTCTAGAAGTATCAACGTCTGTAAGATGACGGATTATTATTATTTTTTTTTTTTTTTTTTTTTTTTTTTTTTTTTTTTTTTTTTTTTTTTTAAACACGAGTCGATTCCACATTAAAACAAATAGGCACCTTAAAGATTGTCGTACACCTGTAAAGCATCGTTGCAGTTCCGCACAAAAATGTGCATTCAAATATGGGCTTTATGGGACAAACTCTTTTTTCGCATCTCTGCCTATACAAAAAACTATTGAAGAGTCATTATAAAAAGCTAATGATAAGTATCACAAACTGGCTAATGGTTTTTTTTTAATTCCTTTGTTTAACCTTATAATAAGGTAAAATAGGTCGCACGCTAGTTTGGGTCGGGATAACGCCTTAACTCGTAATATTTAGATGAATTTTATTATTGACGGCATCAGCAGGGGTATTTTGATTCGTCGGAAAGGCCATCGTATTCGATATCGGAAACGTTTTTCTTTGTAAAAAGCTTCCGATATTGAATCCGACGGCCTTGAAGCCGTTTGAAGCTTGTGGGAAGCCATGTTGTCACTGTAAAATGTATCTAAAGTTATCGAGCTTAAGCCCATATTTGAATGCACGTTTTGCACTGTATGGTTTCGGCATTGTCTGAATTACCGCAGAGCTTAACTCTGGACATTGCACATAGCATCATCTTGCATAGAAATGGCAATAGTAGCTATCGGTCAAAAAAATTAAATTCTTGAGATAACCAAGTTTAAGTCCATATTTGAAATTACGTTTTTATGCTCATTAATCCAATAGGTACTCATACCTTTTGGATTAATGAGCACAGAGCTTAATTCTGGAGCTACCACACAGCATCATCTTGCGTAGATATGACAGCTATGAATAATAGGTAATTTATAATATCGTCAGTGGAAAGGAAAAAATGCTAAAGCGCCAAAACGCCACTTGTGGGAAATTAAGTTTGAAACTCTTTTTTTTTAAATCATAATTCGTTTTTTTTTTTTATTGGTGTATAAAAATGGTGTCTAACAGCCATATTATGATTGTTAAAAAAAAGAACCAGCAATAAATGTAGAGTAGTATTATTACGCTCATAGGAACTCAAACCCACTGTATTTGTATGAAAGTCAAGTCCACTAGGTAAACACAACTCGTTTTGAATTCCACAAAAATTGACTCATCGGTCAAAAAATGAAATTCTTAAGGATCCTTCTCAAAAACTCTTAAATCTGAATCATACACCTGCCACGCCCGTGCTTCCATTGTTATGTAGAGTCAGCAAAAAAGCAAACAGTGTTCAAACATTGTTTTGCCGACTTCAAAATAAGAGGTTCTCAATTTGACTGTAGGTGATATTTGTTTACGACGGAACGGAAGCAGTGTATTTTTTATTTTGTTGCTTCAAAGCACTTGAATTCAGAGGGCCAACATTTGATGATAGATTTCATGAAGAATTGACCTTAAAGGAAGGCAATCAGAGAGCTGACTAAATTGTTTAATCTATCACAGGAAAGCTGATGAAAACAACAATACCTAACATCTTTTCAAATCTACACAAAAACCAGATTGGTAAGTAGGTATGCAAAGCATCAACAATCCAAGTTTACCAACACATTCACGAGACGCTCTCGAGTCAACAAAAAAAGAAATTATTTGCTTTTTCTGCTGTCGGTCTACAAATAAACTTTCTATTGTGCTGTGTCTAATATCTATAGTTAGTGCTGGGTATAGTCGATGATACTGTCGATTGTTTAGATATCGACACGATATGTTTATCTTAAATCAAAGATCATCAAATGTGTAAATCATAATTATTTATGTGGTAGGTAAATTCAAATTGCTGTCTGTATTTGGATTATCAATATGTTATGTTTTTGCTCGAAAATTGACAAAACGTTATTATTATTAAACGTTATTATTATTAAACGTATTTTTTTATTAAAAAGTTATTATTCAGTAGTATTTAGAAGCTCCTTTTAGTGGTCGAAAGTGGCTCCAGTAGAGTGTCCGGTGTGCATTTAAAACTTGTTATGAATGGCACTACTTTCTACTGTGATGGCGGGACATTATCGAAATTACTTCCGTGTTGCTGGTACCGATTCTACAGGATATAAGATTAACTCTACTATGTTCCGGGATAAATAAGCAAGTAAGATTTTAATAACAAATAATAGAAATAAATTACAACTAGTACCTATTTACAATTGCAACAATTGAGCTAACTGCAGACTGTTGCAAACAATCTACAGGTATGACAACTGATCCATATCAATACCAGTCGAAAGCGTCCCCAAGACGCTGGGTCGCTGGCTGCATTGCCCCGCTGTATGGCAATGCTCTTAAATAGTTAGATTTTTGTTATTAATGTTATAGTAGTCTATTAATATTATTATCCGCGCGCGATTGGAATGGGATGAAACCATTTTGACAAGTGCGGTTGAACATTCTCACTCACAAGATTTCATCTTCATCTTTTTGACAACACGTGAATTGAATAAGATATAGAAGTAAAATGTTTACTTTGAAAGGATGGTATATTCCGCCTACGCGTAGCTGTGCGACTACGCAAAAATCAACCATCTTATAACTGACATTCAAAAGCCATTTTCATGACCTTCGAGCGTCATAATATACAATTGAAAATTACGAAGGCCATGAAATTGCTTTCAAATGCCAATTAAAGGATGGGTGGTTTTTGCGTAATCGTATAGCATATTGAGAAGGATCCTATTCTGATGCCTTCAATCAGAATTAAGACGACCAACGGGCAAAAGCAGAGAGAGAGAGAAAGGTAGAGAGAGAGACCCGAGAATGGCAGGTATTTATAAATATGATTTAATCGATATCGATAGAAACCAGCACTTCACTATCGACCGCCGACTTTGACCTTGAGTGAAAGTCCTGCATCTGCCTAGACCTTCATTGAGTAAATGCACTTGAGATGGAAAAGGGATTTAACCCAACCTTTGGAGTCTGCAGGCTGTGTTAGGTGAAACTTTCGTGTGAAAGATCATGGCTTATCGATAATTTAAGTTTTCAGTTTCAACCTTATCCCACTAATAGGTATTAAAAAGCCGAAAGTTTGTGAAATCTGAATTTTTGTTACCTTGGATCTCCAAAACTACTGGACAGATCAAGATGAAATTTGGTGTACGTTTAAAGCAAAGCTTAAACTTAGATAATAGGCTACTTATTATACAAAAAATACGCGAGCGAAGCCGCGGGCAGAAGCTAGTGTACAATAATTTGTTTAAAGATTTCTAGCAACGTTCATAATGTTAATTTTATGAAGGTATGATGTGGAATCTATTTATGTATTTATTTTATTTTTAAACCACTCCTGCTGGCCAATTCAGATGTATTCGTGAGTGTGTCACATAAACTAAGAATTTTTGACGCTGCACACACATTATTTTATTGCGTTCGATGTTAGGGTCCGGGGTAAAGTGAAATATTTGCCGAATTTATCCATATTTTAATTATTGTTATTTTACCTAACTGATTATTTTTAGGTTTAATTTAATTTAAGTTTCTGCTCAATAGGTGTAGGTATTGTTATTAAGGAATAAATTAAGAATTAGCATCGCCATTCAACGTGGCAGTGCTGCCAGCATTCTGGGCACTCTGCCTTCTGGTGACGGCTTAGATTTTTAAGAAATAGATATCCAAGTGTATACACTTAGATATCTATTTCTTAATTATGATAAAATTCCATTCAAGATTTGTTCACAGTAAGTCCCCTACTGTGAACAAATCTTGAATGGAGGGGTTACATACTAATATCATTATCCCTATCCACCAATTTTAAGAATCCGACCTGGCGTCCTGGCTCTGGCGTCTTCACGGACGAGTTCATGATGGTGGGCAGAACCTGCAGTTTACGCAGTGTTAGTGAATTACCAATAACCCTGTATACTTACTAGCTGCGATTGTTTTATTCTGTTAATGTAATTTTATATGTGCTAAATAAATAACTTAAGGAATAAAAAAATATCAAATATTTTTTAATGCTGCAATCATTTTCTACGACACCATTGAACGGCGTCGTTATCTTATAATACTCATACCTGAACTTTCGTTAAAATCTGACACCATTAAAACCCATTAACAAAATTCTAGTAGCAAAAATCATAAACGAAACAGTTCAGAGATATCTGACAATATTTATGATAGTGTTGTCTTTAAAATATCGATAAAACATCACAACCTAGACGCGACCTCAGTGAAAGTCTCACAGTGTTAGTGATGCGCCTTCAAAGTATAATTTATCGATAAAATTCTAACACGGAGAAAGTCGCAACCCTATTGTGTACCTGTAGATAAATGTAGATATCGAATTCGCTAACGAAAACAAAAAGCGTTATTATCTATTTACTAGAGAGACATTTTATTGGTAAAATGCAATTATTTACGAGTCTTGAATTCAATGATTATTAAGTTACATTAAATGGACATTAATTAATAAAAATGGTTAATAAATGATAACTCAACTCTCAAAAATATTAATATTACCTTCCTGTATAAGCACAATAAATATGCACAATAATATATAAATATTAACAGTAGCTACCTGTAGTAGTTTCGATACATCTGTAAAGTAATTACATACCTAAGTACATAAGTGAACCAAATGTAATCGATCTTGGTAAGTATCTAAAAGCAAAAAACAGTTTGCAAATAAACATGCCTTACGAACTAATGGTTTAAATGATTAACACTTTCAATGCCCATGAATCACTTTGCTAGGTACTTTGACAGCTACGATGCGATGCAAAAGCGCACGTTAATGAAACAAGAAGTTTATTATTTTCCTTATTTTACTTTTAAATTACAAATTTAGTATTTTTGCAGGAAATAAAATAAGTGACGCAAAAACGATAAATAAATAAATAATGCTGGACAATCGACACAGAATCATCTAGCCCCAAGCTAAGCAGAGCTTGTGTTATGGGTACTTGATAATGATAACTGATATACATAATATAATACATTACATAGATAGATATATTTTTATTATAAGTACATAGAAACGACCAAAACACCCGGAAGAAATATTTGTAGATCTTACAAACATTTGTCCTAAGGCGGAAATCGCCCGCAACCTCCTGCGTCGCAGGCGGACCTTCGCCCGCTGCGCCACAGAGGTCCTATAAAAACTCAATGAATACCAATAAAATTATCATATTACCATACTATACTACCAAGGTACGTTATAATCGAATGGATGCCAACTATTTTATGTGTCAAAAGGTCAGCGACCCCGCAGTCATGACACAGTTATTGTGAGAAATTGAAAGTTTTTAGTCACCGATGACACGAATACTGTATGGACAAGTGTGAGTTGTGTTGACTGGGTTCTAAACGTGTAGAAAAGTGGGTCTTAAGTTAATAGAAGGCACGTTTTTTTCTCTATATTTTCTATAGAAAGAGCAAAAAGCTAAAAATGTTTTAATAATGCCATAACTTTATAAAACAGCTTGGAGATTTTGTAACAATAATCTGAACTGATACTTATGATAAAAAAATCTTACTAAACTGTTTGTTTAGAAAAAAAAGTTTTTTAAATTAGTAGTCTTGTAAAATGCTTTCATGCATAATTATAACAGCGTAAAGGAATTTCTTCTAAGCCTCAAAATTCATTTATTTCCTTTATGGAATCTAAAAGTTACGTCAGAAATTTCAAATCAAAAATGATTCAGCAAATAGATACGGTTGGTCAATTCAAATTATATTGTTTGTATGACTCATACTATTTGCACCACTTACCTATTGGCTAATTTTCTTTTGTTGTTTTATTATTTAATTAAAATACAGCCAATGAGCAGCGAAAAATGAATGAATGATACATTCACGAATACATCAGGTGAGTCTATTATTATTATATTATATTATTCATTAGTAACGAGACGTGTTTGTGACGTTTCTCAGCTCGATGAATAAGAATTTTAATGAAAAAAAAACCTCTTTCACCCCAGTCAAACAGCCATCCTGTAGGTAAAAACCTACAGGGTTGCTGTTTGAGACAGGGTGGATAGCCAAATCCGAAACCATGAGAATTGGAGAAAACTCGTGGAAGGAGTCATAGACCATGTGGTCAATTTATGAAAAAATAAACCAAAAATATAAAACGATCTGTACCAACCATGTGCTTGCATTTTTCTTGAGTGACGTTACACTTCTAGTCTTCCATTGAGTTCATACGGAACCCTAAAACACATTCTTTGTAAAACGACAGGTGTTATCAGAACGCGAACAATGGTGTATAGTATCCAAGATATCTAATTTCGTATCTGTGAGAATCTCTTTTATAATGTTAAGAGCAAATTAATTAAAGAAAAGAACGGTTTAGCTAGTATGTATGTGGGTAAAAACTTTCTTTACATTATTAAAATATTTTTAGGCGAAGGCCTCTATTAGCTTTTTTGCAACTTTTACCTACGAAATCTTATAATACCGCAAATTTTTTTGACTTCGACGGGTCTTGAACCCGCATCCTTACTGGAATGTGCTAACCAACTACACCACGAAGTCAAGTAACAAAATTTTTTTGTGATATTTTTGATTTCTTAGATATTGATATTAGCCAGAGTGTGAGGCTTACGCACTATAAAAACAAAAACTTTTACCCACTACGATTACGTTATTAAACATCTCTTTATTGGTCCACTGCTGGACGCAGACCTCCTCCTGATAAGCGCCTTATTGGCTTTTATCTCATGGTGGGTAAATCCCATAATTTCCACACTGGGCATGAAAGAAAAAAGAAAGAAAATACGCTTATTTGACCCAATACATACAAATATTAAAAAGAATAAAAAATGTATATAAATGGGGCCAAAAAGGTCCTTGTCTCAGCATTATGCCGCTACAAGCCACAGCGAGTAGCGGCGCTGATTTTCAGACAGGGCCTAGTGTGGTGGCACAAAAATGGTGAAAATATTAACATACAATGAATACACAAACAGACAAGAGTAGATAGAGAGGTTACATACAACGACGACCTCCGTGGCGCAGCGTGCGACGCAGGAGGTTGCGGTTTCGATTCCCGCCTCGGAACAAATTTGTGTACGATCTGCAGCTCTGCTTAGCTTGGGGCTAGATAATGCTGTGTGAATTGTCCAGCATTATTTATTTATTTAATAAACGATACTTTACTTTACTTTACCTACTTTAGTTTGTGTTGTTTTGCAAACGAATTACGAGACAGTAAAAAATGGCGTTCACTCTGCTATTCGCGGCGATATCATTGCGCGTCCGCAACGAATTCGCTGCGCATCCGCGGCGTGTTCGTTGCGCCCCCGTAACGTATTCGCTGCGTGCCCGCTCCGCCCCGCAGCCGCTCGCAAACCGCTATAGCTAGTGTGATAAGGCTCTTAGTTACTTATCATCTAGTTCCACTCTTCAGACATATCGGTACAGTTACCGTGGGTTCGATTTAGCTTCCATAAATACATGAGCGGTCTAACAGCTTGACCACGTGTGATGTCTTTACGGGGCTCGGATGGAAAAGAAAATGGCAAAGAAAATTACTGTTAACTTACGTTTATATATCTTTAGATTTATCTTCTTGTCGCTTTGATCTTCTATTATTACCTGAACAATTTTTTTTTGTTTCTGATTAGAAGGTACTTTTCTTGCTTCGTTTTTTACAAACGCTCAGAGGTACTACCTATGTCATTTTTTTTAAAACGGCAATTGTAGATACTTTTCGAACTCTGTGCCGGAAATGTTCAATTTGTTTATTTTTAATTTACCTACAGGGTCAACCTAAGGGTACAAAAATGTTTTATATAGGTACTCATTTGTTTTTTTAATGATGATACCTAATTAAACTTTTATATGTCAACTATTTACCTAGAACAAAAATACATAAATTGTGATTTCATAAAGTATGGGCGGCGGTCCAACTGCTTGCCCACGTGCAATGCCATTACGGGACTTAGATGAAAAAGAAAACGGCAAAGGAAAATTACTGGTAAGTAACGTCTTTAGATTTCTTTGGATTTTTTTTCCTATAATACTTTTAGATCTTCTATAATTTCCTAAATAACAAAGACTTCTCTTTTCCGATAGCTTTTTCGGAACAAATGCTTGATGGTACGGCATATTTCTGGCAAATTTAGGGAGTGTTTATTTGGTTTTTAGGGTTCCGTACCTCAAAAGGAAATCAGGAATCCACCACGTTGTTGTCTACCACACTGTTGCCACGAAACAGATAATTTCAATCGTCCATATTTGGGATGCCTGCCACGTGAGAAGTTATAGGATTACTTTGCTGTCCGTCTGTTGGTCTGTCAACCCCTTTTTATCAGGAACGCGTGGACGTATCAAGTTGAAATTTTTACATAAAATACTCAAGTCTATAACCGCTTGGATCCGTGATATGAATAAAGCTTGTAGTAAAGTCAACGCAATCAAAAGTTACAGCCGTTCATATCCGAATATTTTGAAATTCCCAAGGGACCGTAGACCTAGAATCATGAAATTTGGCAAGAATCAAGGTCTTATAGCCCAAGTAAAGGGGAAAATCCAAAAACCGTAAATTTGTAGTTTATTGACAAAAAAATACATTTGATTCTCGCCATGGAACAAAACCAATACTTCCCGTTGACCTAGAATCATGATATTTAGCAAGAAACAAGGTCTATCAATGATACGGAACCCTTGGTGCGCGAGTCGACTCGCATTTGACGTTTTATTTTTTTAATAATGAAGAATATTATATTAAAATAATAATAGGAAAACTATTTCCGATATAAAACTCAGTAGCATTAAAATTAAGTTGTAAACAATTTTAGTTCCTACCTATTTAATAAAGGTCCATTTATCAAATAATTGTGTAGTTAAATTTGTCAGTCATTTAGCAAAAAACATGTTTTAAACATTTTGTAATTTCTCTCCCAGATTGAAATAAAAGAGAAACTTTTCTCCAGTTCTCAGTTGACCGGTCTGACAAGCCTCTTTTAAGTGACCAAAAGAAGATTGACTGATCGGTCAACTTTTTGTAAATTATGTCATTCCAAGAATTTTGTTTGGAAAAAGTGAGCGCTTCTAATGTTTGGACGGATGTTGAATGACCGATAATTTGAAAAGTATTTTTGAATTTGTAAATATTGATTGTTTTTTTTGTGTAAAATGGAAAAACATAAGCCGTTTTTTACAAAAATATTAAAATACAGAAACAATTAAATTGTTATTTGTATTACGATAAAAATAATATAAAACAATTAAAGAGCCTATACCTACTCACCAGTACCCATTGGTAAGTTGCACGTAAGCAGAAAAAAAACTTTTTAAATACTTACCTAGGTATATTTAAAAAGAAAAAAATATTCATGTGGTATTTTATAATAGGATAGTCATTAAAATGAACAAGTAGATTCATAAAAATAAAGTCAGAAGTGAAAAAAAAAACATTCATAATCCCACTGGTGAAAATTTCAAAAAAAGAAATGCCTTCCCTCTCTTTCAAACATGCGTGTTGTCTCACAATTTCTCATTTCACCGTTCACTTGTTTAGCGAGTAGCTACTAACTGTGACCGAGTTCTATCTACCAGCTGCACTCTTTTACTTTCAACCTAATTGCCTTGCCCTATAGACTATTTTGTAATGACAGGAGAAAGCCTATAGGACTTTTATAATGTAAGACTCATCCAGTAATATGTATGTTTCTTATTTTACACAGTAAAGTTGGTCACTATGCTAGTAGGTTTCCGACAGCGGCAGCGAACGCACGCGTAGTAAAAAAAATCGGGAAAATAAAATGACGAAAAAACCCTTCCGGTGTCGATGAAAAAATGTGAATTGATGCCAAAGAGGAATTGTTTTGACAGTTTTTCTGCGCGGGAAACAAACGCCAAGATGGCGAGAAAGTGGTTTGATTTTAGAAAATTTATTTACTGTAGTGATGTGAGCTTTCAGCTGTTTTTAGTGATTTTATTGGTTTTGGACGTGCCTTTATTATGTAGCGGGAGTTATCATGACAAGGGTAAGTTTTTAGTAAATTTTAAAGGTCTCATAGAATTAATTAGAAGAAAAACAAAAAAGAACCTAATTGTAAATAGTGTAGATTATTTTGCGATAGAAGAAATTCAGTAGGTAATTAAATATGAATACTAAATAAAGCACGTGTTCTTCGAAAGATAAATTGGACAATTATGTTTGAATTGCCGTTTCGACAGAAGCTAATAATAATAAATAAATAATAAAAAAAATATTGCTGGACAATTCACACAGTTATTTTAAAGTTATTTTGACATTGTCGACATTATGTGGCGAAGCTAATATATTTTGTCCGTTTATTAATCGACTTCAAACAAAAAAAGTTATTGATTCGTCTGTTTTTTTTTCTAAGAACATCATCTCATTCTCATAATGAGAGGTGTAATCTGTTCGTATTATGTCATGACATTGACTCATCCCGTGACCACGGGAGCGTGTAACCCTGCTGAAACGTCGGGGTAGCAGGTTCCTACTTAGATAAACATAATACATTGGTGAATAGGTTAAATTAGAACTTATTGAATGAAGTGGTGTACAATTTCCCGCACTCAGTACCTTACTACTATCTAGGTATGTAATTTTTTTTTTAGTTTTTACCACCAGTTGAGCAACGTGCTTATTCCCACTTGTTCTCTACCTATTATTGTTAAAGAACAATAATAGGTAGAGAACAAGTGTAGTAGAAAAACCGTGTGTTGAGTTTGGTTCTGTATAAAGATACAGAACCAAACTAAACACACGATTTTTATACCGTAAACATCACGTCCGAGCACGGTACAAGTTTTTTTTTCGTAAAACGATAAGGAAGAGCGGGGTGGTCTAACACAAGTATTTATTATGTAAGGTAACTTTTGTACAGAAATAAACATCTTGCGTTTTTTTTTCTTAGTGGACGTTTGGCTATAACTCATATATGCAATAATGAGACTATTGCACTAGTTAAAATAGAGCTTAATCTTTTTTTCCACTTCTTTAATCTCTCTTAAACAGACAAACTCGAAAATAGCATGTAATTACTATCATAACTAGACATACCTACATTGTATTAAAATGTATATTCAATCGAATTCTATATAATAACTAGTATTATATAACGGGTAGGTAAATATCGCGCTTATTTACCTATTTTTCCCGACGTTTCAACAGGTTTACTACGGGATGACTGGTCCCGATGACCACCACAGTGTGTAAACTGTTGAAACGTCGGGAAAAACAGAAAAATACGTTAACGCGATAAATACCCGTTAAATAATAATGTGATCAGATCGCGTACGTTTGAAATTATTTATATATAACTTAACTATTTCTATCTACTTATCCCGCGAGCTCCCACTGCTGGGTATAAGCTTCCTCTCTGTCCGGTCCTGTGTAACTCTAATCCAATCCTCCATGGCTAACGATGTCGTCTGACCATCGAGCTGGAGGTCTACCTCACATGGCTAACGATTTCGTCTGACCTAGAGTCTGAGCTAGAAGTGAGCCAAAAGTATTTGAAAAAAAAAAATTATTGTTATAGATCTTTATTCACAAAGAAAATGACAATCAAATAATATAAATATACTAGAACTAGTATTTACACTTGAAACAATTGAGCTAACTGCAGACTGTTGCAAACAATTAAGAAAAATATTCATATAACCGTATAATTATATAGGGGGTTCTGGGGGGGGGGGACACACGGGGTTGGGTCACAGCACGGCTTGCTTCCCTCGCCAGAAAAATAAAAAATCATTTTACTAACGCATTTTAACTATACTTATTTTGTGCCAATGTGTGGAATGTAAAGAATTGTTTATGTTTTGTATTTTATTGTTATTTACGCCAACATTGTACAATTTTCTGTTTTGATAGCAACTATTGATAACAATCATTGTTAGGCATTGTTGATAACAGTGTTGTTAGAACAACAAATAGGTACTCGATAATCAGTCTGTTTACTAGATTGCTAACATTATAAGATAAATAATACGAAAAGATTTTTTTTGTATTCGTCACAGCTTTTTAGTTTAAAACAACGTGTTTTATCCCCATTAGTTCTATTATCATGTTGAGTTGACAGAACTACTGAGACTTTTGCAAAAATCATGTTTATTACCACCTTAATCACCTTGCAGGGCTTAATATTAATACATAATAATAAATTTATTTTATAACTTTTTATAACTGAGATGATATACAATGAACTTGTGAAACAACAGTTAAAAACCGCAACCCGAACTGCTAGGATTTTTTAACATTCAACCGTGCACGTAAAGTTTTTTATTTTTTGCCATGCCATTTTTTGCTGGGTGTTTTTTGCCATGCAGTTATTATTAACATACACCTTTATGTATTCGTTGTCATTATGATTGCCAGTTTTATTGAGGCTGGCTGGTTACCGTATAAAACCTGTTACATTCTAACATATCACCGTGAAACCATACCGCCGAACTGTGACACGAATAAAAAGTGAAATTTTAGAGCAAAAGTGTTTGCTTTTCTAATATTTACCTACTTGGTTTTGTAACTGTTGAGTGGTATTCTTGTTTAAAATGGATCTATGACTAGTTTTTACATTATTATTATAGCATTATTTAGGCAAGTTTTCGAAATTATTTAGTTTAAAGTTGTAGTTTTGTTGAAAGACGGGACTGACATAGACACAGAAACTCAAAGTCCCTTAAATAATTTAGAATAAAATAAGTGAGTCAGCTTGCCATCTCTGTGAAAGAATTGATGAAATCGGCGTTTGTGGGCATTGAAAGTGGTAATAAATCACCGGAAATACTCTCGCTCCTAGTGTTAATAACTTAGTTGGATATAAAAAGCATTTAATAAAATTAAATAATATAATTCTGGACAATCCACAAAACATCATCTAGCCCCAAGCTAAGCAGAGCTTGTGTTATGGTACATGATATACTTATACTATACTACTGATATACAGTACATTACGTAGACCGATATTTTTTATTATACATAGAAAATACACTGAACAACCGGTACAGATATTTTAAATAGATAGAGTTCTTTTGCAAAATATGACATTAAATCACTAGCGTGTTAAGTCATAATCAACATCGAAGTATTTTATCAATACTAATCAAGGATAGGTACGGTTGTGGTCACATATTTTCTAGGCATATAGAGCAGAAGAGTTACATACCTAACAGCCTTGGAATTAACAAGATATATTTTTCATTTATTTTGTAAAAAAAACCTGCTAGACGGAACAAAATACCGGAGAGCTGGAGAGTATCTGGCGCAATGCATCAGCATTGTCATACAGCGGGGCAATGCAGCCAGCGTCTTGGGGACGCGACGACTGGTATTGATATGGATCAGTTGAGCTACCTATATATTATTTGCGACAGTCTGCAGTTAGCTTTATTGTTTCGATTGTTAATACTAGTTCTAATTTATTTCTTTTTTTTGATTGTAATTTTCTAGATACAAATTAATAATTGTTACTTCAGCGGAACCCAATCTAAACATGTCCGACATGCTTTTAGCAATGAAGAACATCCTATCGTAAAACAGAGTCAATAAACTGTTTTTACTATCACGGAATAAACAGTAATGGTTATCGGTAGAAAGCAGATCAATTTGCAATTTAAATAGAAAATAATGCTTTAAATTTCACTTTTTATCTTGAATAATGCGTATCAAATGCTTTTTTGCAAGACTGTGAAGGAGGGTAGGTATGTGTGTGGATAAATTATAGTCCACTCAATTTATAATTTTTGGTATTTGTATTTTGTATTTATTTATTTTACAAGAGCAAAATAAAAAAAATAAAAACCCCTTGAGAGATTTTCATGAAACATGGCTAAGAACACGGGATAAAATTATCTATGACACAAAAAAAAAACTAAACGAAAATCGGTTCATCCACACAGATACACAGACAGACATGTTAAACTTATAACACCCCTCTCTATTTGCGTCAGGGGTTAAAAAAGGATAGTTTAAAATAAAGCCAACAAAATACATATAATTACATATTATGTTCACGCTCTGATTTTGAAACATAAATAATTGGCACAAGAGCGCGTTGAAGTCTTTTGTATGAAAAAAATAATATGTTAATTTTTTGCTAGCCATTAAAAATAAATGTCCATCATAATTATATTTTTTTTTTTTATTTTTTATTTGTAAAGTCAAAAAGAAGGGACTAGATTTAAGCAGTTCAAAGTTTTTGTATGCTGGTGTGTAAGTAGGTATGTTTTATATCAAAAAATCCTAACCTAACCGACAACCGCTGCGGTAAACGTGTTATTCAGTGGAGACCGCAACTCGTCAAACGTAGTGTAGGACGCCCTCCGGCCAGGTAGGATGATAAGCTGGAACAGACTGCAGGCAGATGCTGGATGCGGCAAGCTGTAGACAGGGCGCTATGGCGCTCTTTAGAGGAGGCATAGGTCCAGCAGTGGGCTAATATAGGTTGATGATGATGACGATGTTGTGTAAAATTGTCCAGTGTATTTTAATTTTTATGACTTTACACTTTAAACGGTAAAAGTTATCACGTTATTATTGTACTTTAAATGAGTTTTGTTATTGCTAATAACTGGAAACTTAAAACGACTTTGAATATAACGATTCTTCCTTTACAAAACGGTATTATAAAAATTACTACCTACATTTTTCCCGTCGCTGCGCACACACTATTCCTTGATAAAAAGTATCCAACCAATTTTTAAAAAATTATCTGAGCGTCTGGTCAAAGCGACGCGTGACCCGAGAGCTGGTGGGTATTTGGCGCAGCGCATCAGCATTGCCATACAGCGGGGCAATGCAGGCAGCGTCTTGGGGACGCGACGACTGGTGTGTATATGGATCAGTTGAGCTACCTGTAGATAGTTTGCAACAGACTGCAGTGAGCTCAATTGTTTCAATTGTAAATACTAGTTGTATTTTTATTTCTATAAGTTGATTGTAATTCTTTGTGGATAAAGATGTTATTTTCTTTTAATAATCATCATCATATCAGCCAGCGCACACACGCCCACTAAAATAAAAGACCAGCTTTTTTTAATTAGTATCATAGGTTATTAGGACTTACCTTAATAGTAGTTTATGCAACTGTCATATAATGAAGGGTATTAAAACACGAGTGTGAGTTTAAGAAACGAGCGCAGCGAGTTTCATAATAGTAACGAGTGTTTTAATACCCGTGTTATATGCAGTTGCATACACTACTTTATCTTCACTAATGCAATTAATCAAACAACAAGAGTAAAAGCTGAAAATAGTTTATTTATATTAATTGTTCAAATTTTGGATGGTACAATTTTGAAAGTTAATGTTAATTATTGATCCAGCAGCTGTAGCGGCCGCGGGGCAAGCAGTAGAGCTCGTAGACGGAGTCGGAATATTTATAATTACTTCATTCGTCTTGTTTTCTATACTGTTCAAGATCGTATTTGAGACTTGAATAAGATCTTACCAAAGAGTTTTGTGTATGTAAGTTTAGTAGTTTCGACGAAGTTTTCACGTATAACCCAACTGTTTTCAAAAGCCAGCCTAATATCAAAATTTTATACAACTTGTATGAGGATTTTGACATAAGGCTCTCCAGGTTAATTGGTCGCGTTTTATTGATGTTATAATGAGATTTTACGATATCGATGTGGATATTATACCATCATGTGAAATTGCTTAAATTGAGTGTTTTGTTATCTGCGCTATAACAGTAGTAATTATAAGTCAAGTATTGGAAACATAAGTAGAATGTTATAACATTAGTGTAGATAAAATCGTTTTCACCACTTTATCATTTAGCTCAAGATTAATCTACGATTTGAACAATTTTTAAGTCATCTCACACTATGCTGTAATAATAATAATTCATGCATTCCAGACTATATAGCTAGCACACGTTGACATGCCGTTTAATTAATTAATTATTTATTTGATTCCAACTAATATTTTTTTTTAGTCATACTGTCTGTTTTTTTTCTTTGGACCTTATGGTGATTACCATAACGAATTTCAACTTTCTATAGTATTGTATATTGTTAAAATAGTACTAAATATAGAATGGAACGACATCAAGTGGAACATCAAGTGTACCTACGATGATGGAATAAATAAATACAAAATAAATATAGAAAAGTTACAGGTAATTAATCTAATTAATCCTGGAATCGATAGATATAATGATAGAAAATACTTTTATTGCACACTTAAAACTAAGAAACAATTTACAAATGAAATATTGTAACCGAAGTGACAATTGGCGGTCTTATCGCTCAAGAGTGATCTCTGCCAGACAATGTACATGGGTAAGATCTGTGTAAATCTCTTATGGTACCACTTAAAAAAAATTATTATTAGGTACTTAGGTACTCAATCATGAATAATAACATACTTCAATAAAATCGATCCTGGAATCAATTAACGTGTGCAAAGTATTTTCTACCTATCTATCAAACAGCCGAACATAGAAACTCCTTTTTTCAAAGTCGGTTAAAAATAAGGCTAAAATAGTTCGATTTATACACTCACATCTGAATCGACCACCTGCTCAACTAAAGTGGAAACTGATCCTCCCTCAGAAGTATTTTTCGATGGTAACCATTTATCTCATAACCTGTTTTCTTTTTAATATCTGCTAACAACAGTATCTTTATCATTACAAATATCAGTACCCCATTAAATATAATGAGATCGTTTTATCGATATATCGCTACTAATACCCAGGCCATAAAGTTTAAGTTGTATAAGACGCGACTTTAGATGCAATCGAGACTTTTCTGTAACGTATTAAGCTAATGTTTACCTCTTTTCTAGATTAGGCAAAGAGCTTTACAGAAGCTTAAAATCATTGAAAAAGTTTAAGATCGTTTTACCTCTTTTACAGGCCGGCTAGTTTTATTTTTTTATTTGTTTTCTGGCCACCCGACGAGATTTTTAAAACTCAAGCTTCCACCCCACAGCCGCGATTTTGAAACGCGTCTTGTGTCGCGCGATTCTGCTGCGTTTTTGTAAGCGCGATTTCTAGACGCCGCGCGCCAAATGCGAAATCGCAGCAGTGTGTAAGATCGTATGCATCTTAGTACAAAATGACTGCAAGCAAATATCGCAACAAATCGTGCGACTCAAGACTCGCTTCAAAATCGCGGCTGTAGGGGGCTTCAAGTCACTTAAAAAGGGATACTTACCATGATTTGAGTTTTGACCTTTCCAATATTTTGGCACAGTTTCATGCGCCATGATCACTGGATAATTAGTAAGTACACTCATTAGTTGTTCCGTGATCATGGCGCATGTAACTGTGCCGAAATATTGGAAAGCTCAAAACTCAAATCATGGTGAATATCCCGTTTTAAATGACTTATGTGTTAATAACCATGATAGATTTAAAAGTTTTATTACGATATATGTAAGTATTTCTTATTTATTAGTTTGCAGATTTAGTTCTGATGTTTTAATTTAATTTCACTCAGGCAGATTTGGATGGCGTGATTCCCACCCTTGCACGGGGTCCATAGCGATTGGTAGTTACGCTACGTGGGAAATTCGCGAGTGCCCTCCAAGTACCGTTTGTTTCTATACATAACCAAATATATAGAATAACAATAATAATATACATTAGTAATGATAAAAATTATAAACAAATTAAGATAACTTTAGAATTTAGATAGATGCTTTTCCTTTATTGTACCTAGATAATTCTTAAAAATAACGAAACAAAAAGTAAAATTAGGTACACATAATGTAAGAAATAACAATAATAATTTCGCTTGTGTAGTTGCATTTTTAATTTCAAATTACCTATGTGACAGATCTTTGCGAATTCAACATTTATGAAATGTAATCCGTTTAGCTCGGGCCGTAATCCGTTTAGCTCGGGGCCCTCTAACATTCCAAATAGGAAATTTATATCATTATATTTTACCGTGTATATCTATAATAGCGCACACACATCTTAGAGCACCTAATTCGTAAGCATCACCCACATGTAAATAGTAATTATGAAATATGCAGCAAGAAAAAAATTAGGAAATTATTTGCTTATATGTAAGCGACCAAAGCTCGCGACTTTTCCGCGTCGACAACCGGGTCACTTTCTGGCAACTCCAAGACCAGCTCACAGCAGGCATTTTGGCAGTTTACCTTAAACGGGGTTACCAGTTTATAGCGTGATTAATACCATCGCAAAACTGGTTCTTTTTCTTTTCTGGTGATTTATTTCTTTTATACTGCCGATACGGTTGGATACAGGCTATGCGATTGTGAAATGAAATGTGAAAATATTAATGCCTAAATAAAAGTTTATAAAATTATAATCTTTTATTTAGGCATTAATATTTTAATGCTGGTTTTTCACAGTAGTAATTTAATCCAAAAATAACATAGCATTGATTAACTTTTAGAAAAGTGAATTTTGAAAACATACTCTAGAGCTCATGTTACACCAAAATAACATTTAAATAACCCTCCTTTAGCAGTCGGGTAAAAATGTAGACCCCTGTAGAGACTTTAATAAGCAAAACTATGCCATCTCCTTTTAGTTATTGTCTTTTTATTGTAGTTTTTTTGATAATTTATTTCTACAGCATTACTTCGTGTAAGTATGTTGCGAATATAGATATAGATAATAGTCATAATAGTCATAATAGTGAGTAGATATAGTATAGTATAGATTTAGTATCAGATCGTCTCGTCGAAGCGACGCGTGACCCGAGAGCTGGTGAGTATCTGGCGCAGCGCATCAGCATTGCCATACAGCGGGGCAATGCAGCCAGCGTCTTGTGTACCTACATTTCCGATTGGTATTAATATAGATTAGTTGAGCTACTTGTAGATTGTTTGCAACAGTCTGGAGTTATCTCAACTGTTTCAATTGTAAATACTAAATCTAATTTGTTTCAAATCTATACGTGTAATTTTTTTTCTTTATAGAAACTAAAAAATAATCTTATAGCACCATAACCAGTAAAAACATGACCTACCTTTTTGCACTGTCGGGTAAAATCACTCATAACCAGTAACTAAACAACCCTCCCGGCGCAGCTAGATTAAACACTTATAGACTTATAACTATTTACCAAAGCTTTTACTCAACCATTTTTACTTCAACAAACTCGGTTCTAAAAACGCCATAAAAGGGCTCAGACAATCGCCAGACATTCCTATCTCTACAACGTCATCACAAGATAATGACGTTAACTGACCTGACGATAACGTGAACGTACTTAATTACTGATGGTCAATGCTACGGTTAAAGCGATGTTAAGTAGCCCATTGAGATAGACTGCTTTTTATAAAGTAAAAACACGCGCAAAGCTGTGCTGCGCTGTGGAAAGAAGCTTGTTAATCTAACGAGCTACCACATTGAACATTAATGTTTCATTGTGCATATGGGTAATAATTATACGGATAGGTCATTTCGGTGTAGTCTCAGTAGTCCGGTATATTTTAATACTATTTTAGTACTAAGTACTTTTGAACGCCTTCACTGCCCAGCCTTGGCGGTGCGACGCGCCGCGCCATCGCATGAGACGCTGTAGATTGTCCGTGTTCGTCTTGGGCTTTGAAAGTGTCAATGATTACCTTTGGTGATAAGTTGGGTTAGAATTAGCTAGAGCGGCTTTCGCTATCCCATAGATAGACCGATAGATATACTAAAAAGAGACTTAATTAATGTTTAATTCTCATGTGTTTTGTAAGTTTGAAACTTTCGTAAACCCCCATATTTTTCCATTCCGGACCAATGGCACCCCTGAATGATACCCCTTGGTTGCATTTTCACAATACATTGCTGGTTATGTATTGTATTATGTAGTGCTGGTTATGGTTATATCACACAGTGTGACATGTGTCGCAAATGATTCTGGGTGCAATTGTACATTATACACCACACCCCTTTCAGTCACGGAGTCGCCACGAATGTCCCCGCCCCGGGCGGGCTTCGTTAATGTTGAGGAACACCTCTAAAGACTAACACAACTCACATATTTAGGAATTTGTAAAAAAAAATAAACTGAGTACTACTTCGACCTAAAAACCGAAGTAGCTATTTATTTATTTACCATTGTAATACCCTAGTTTTACTATGTACCTATATTTGTAAAGCTGAAAAGCCTACTTTTACTAAGTAATTTAGTTATAGTTTCTCTATAAGTGAATTTGTAAATTCTTAAGAGAAAAAATAAACATCTGAAACCTTGAAGGTCGGGTTACCTGAAGTAGGAACGCAAAACCAGCAATGTATTGTGAAAATACAACCAGGAACCAGGGGTATCTTTCAGGGGTGCCATGGGTCCACCTCCTATTTTTTGAGTCGACAGATTCGCATCTCTATCTGTCAAAAGTAACTGTGTCTATGACACATAATACTCTCATGCAGTATTCATTCACACCCCTGTCAACAATCAGGCAACTTCATTAGTCGTGCACATACCAAAAGGAAATAAATTCGTGCACGGACTGTAGTGCATTTTGTTCGAGAGCAATATCTGCGGTCGATGCTAGAAAAGCAAATCATAGTATTAGAAGACGTTAATGTATATCGTTTGTATAAATAACATAATGGCTCAAGTTCACTCTCTGCATCGAATTGTTCGGTTCCACTTTCATAAGCATGGGTAGGTTAAGAGCAGGTAGGTTATGTTTCGTAATGTTTTGAATTGTGGCATTGGCCGCGTAAGAATAGACGCCTCTAACTCAGCCCGTGGAAATTGTATAGTCGACTGAGGGAACCAGCTAGTCTAGCCAAGTTGCAAATCTATGATCGCTAACGCTATAGAAAACGCAGAAAATGTATGGGAATCACATTTCTAAAACGCAAAGTCACGTGGTCAGAACAAACGAATCGAGAAACCGTAGCCAAGTTTACAAGTAAGCGTTTCGTCAACACGAGTAGAATAGAATGTTGTCGATTATATTAGCTTGATCGCTATACCCCATACAAATGGTAGACAAGCCGCACTTTTGACAACCGCTAACGAAACGAATTCTAAGTTTGTGATCGCTAGGCGAGCGTTCGCCGAGACCCAGTAGAAAACGCTAATAAAATGGCGGATTTGGCATCAGCTGTTCTAAAATACGAGTGTTTGTGAAGGAGAAGTGTGAATTATAATAGATTTTTGGACTTTTTTGCCCTTTAGCAAATACCTACTACAGGGCAAATAACTATTATGAATTCAAAATGCATTCCTTGTGATGTGCCCTTATTGAAAAAGTGTCGTGAAAATTGCCGAAAAACACGTACATATAACGTGAGTGTGCTAAGACACCATACAAGAAATGTCGTACACTTTATAAATGCAGAGATTTCGTCTAAATAAACTTACTTTCAAGACAAAAAAACTACATTAAAGGAACAAACGAGATTCTACTGGAAGTTAAGGTAAAAAGTGGCAAAGTTTGCGACTAGGTATTCGTGATGTAGGTACAACCATAGGTACAAATAATTCTTACAGTGCAGTGTAGTAGTCCATACAAAGGTTGAAGAAAAAAGAAAGTAAAAAAAATTAGGTGTTATTTTATTAGATATACCTGATATAATTTAATGTATACCTAAGTATAATGTTTTGGATGTAAGTCTGTTAAGTTATATTTAGTTGAATAAATAAATTTGAATAAAAGTATTAGGTCCTTACATATGAAATTGGCGTTTTTCGTACTGGCCACTTTAATCACAAATTTCTCCTCTTTGGTAAGGAATTCCAAATTCAAATTTGTACAGCTATAGACTCGTGTATTTGTGCTTCGATGATCGTCATTCATTTGTTTTTTTTCTTCTGTTTTTTTCTGTTTGCGTCACTCATTTTACAAAATGGAAAACTTAAAATATCGCATTATTTACGAGTACGAGTTCCGCCGTGGCACTAGTGCTGCGGAAACAACTCGAAGGGTGAATGATGTGTATGGCGGTCGTGTTGCAAAAGAAAACACAGTTCGTTTTTGGTTCCAACGTTTTCGTTCTGGAAATTTCGACTTGCAGAACAAGCCCCGTGGACGACCTGAGACTCAAGTTGATAATGAAGAGTTGAAGGCTATTGTGGAAGCGGATCCATCGCAAACCACGTCCGAGTTAGCTGCAGGCTGCGGTGTTAGTGATAAAACTGTTTTAATTCACTTGAAGCAAATTGGGAAGATTAAAAAGCTTGAAAGGTGGGTACCTCACGAATTGACTGAAGCAAACCGGCAAACGCGCGTCGACTGCTGCGTTACATTCTCAGTCTAAGACATCCTCCGTACTCCCCGGACCTTGCTCCAACAGATTACCAATTTTTTTCGAAATTTGGATAACTTCTTGCAAGGGAAAAAATTCAACTCCGATGGGGCAGTCCAAATCGCCTTCAAAGATTTTATTGATTCCCGTCCGACTGGTTTTTTTAGTAAAGGGATCAATGAACTACCTATAAGATGGCAAAAGTGCATAGAAAATAATGGTTCATACTTTGATTAATTAAATATATTATATTAAAAAATATTCGACTTTTTGTTCGTCCCATACAAAACGCCAATTTCATATGTAAGGACCTAATATTATACATTTTGTTTGTTTTTATTTGGTCCTAAAAACACTATATTCTAATGTTTACAATATATTTGTTGAAGGTAGCGATGATGATCTTATCTGCAGCAAAATTGCAGAAAGTTCCAACTTAATCACATCTGTGGCTGGTATTTAGGAGTGAAACTCAGGGATGGAATCTTCGATCAGTGGTGGTAGAGAGCTTCTTTGAGATGTTCCTTCCTGAAAAATATGAGATATTATATTAGTAACAAAACCAAAATAAGAAAAAAAAAACACTTTACAACATAGCGATGATCTTATGCAAAAAATGAACTAACATTAAATCCTCTCTTCTCTCTTCATTTGTAGGTTGACCGACATCAGCAGTCAATCCCATTATATTATCTGTTGATCTTGTGACATTCCCACCAATGGAGTTTAGCGATTCAGCCAGCTCTTGCCATAGCCTTTAGTTAGTCTGCCTTGTGCCCCTTGTTGGGGCCTCCCTCGCTATATCACCTCGGCTACAACAAAAGTTAAAACTATTTTAGAAACACAAAGGGACTAGGTACTTTATAAACAAAGTGTTAGTAAACACGATCAATACCTATGTTTGTTTCATTCATAAGTATGTGAACGGTTCAAGTTCAAGTTGCATACCGCGTCATTGTTTATGTTTCGTGTTACTGAGTATTAGGAAGATTAAAACAAAGGAAGATTTTGGTTTAATCCTACCAAAATTATAAAGGCGAAAGTCTGTGCCATTGGGAAAATGTTTGGCCGAAGACAACGCCAAAACTACTGAATGGATCGGCGTAAAATTTTGCATAAATAAAGATCTAGACCTAGAATAACATATAGGCTACTTTTTATTCCATAAATGTGTGTGAAGCCGCGGGCAGAAGCTAAGTAACTTATAATTTACGTACCTCTCCATGGATTCTAATAAAGCCGCGAACTGTAATACCAATCCTGTGTATGCACATAATGTAGTGTCACAAATTGGTAAAAAGAGAGCTTTTACCTAATTTCACTCACTTTATAGCACAAAACAATTCAAAACATCTATTACGAAGTTCACAAATGAATGAGATCAGCAAGTGAAACCTGTGACTAGAGATGGGCGTTGTCGTTGAATTTCCACAACGATGCGCATCGTTTTTGTTAGAATGGCATCCGTTGTGATCAACGATGTTGCCGCCAACGATGTCGGCCGGGTTGCTAACACAACACTGACACTAGGGTGTCGATGTTGCCGCCATCGATGTCGGCTGCGTTGCGGTGCGCACATCATCGTAATTTGCGTAGGTAATGAAAAAATCCAAACAAACGACAAGAATAACGAGCATATGAAACTTACTGGAAGTGACATGAGCGTTTTAGACGGGTAGGTCCTAAATTACGGAATTTGAACAAATAAAAATGTATGGGTAAATCTAAAAACCATAATACTTACATTAAAACGAGACATTTGATAAAAAAATTATATATCGTATTTTTTTTAATAATAAATAACATTGGTACATGGTTCATGCCATATCTAGTTAGTTATAATAAAACGTTCCGTTCTATGTTCTAGCATCCTCTCCTCTCGCTCACACACACGCAGGCATGCGGGCGGTGAGGTATGGATGGATGTTCGTTGCTTAGGTTTGGCAATCGGCATTACTCGGCTGACTTCGTTGTTCGCCATCCGATGCCGCGCCACTAACCTGCCCGCTCTTCCGATGTCGGTGTGACGTTCGTTTGTTGTCGGTGGCGATCGGCATTACTCGGTTCGGCATCTCGTTGTCGCAGGCATCCGTTGTTCACCTATTCGCCATCCGATGGGAACATCGTACACTGACATCGTTGGTCAACAACGATGTTAGTAAAAACGACCACCTCTACGGTAGAGGTGGTGTCGATGTCAAAGTCGATGTCAAAGTCACAGGTAGAGGCTCTACCTGTGACTTTGACATCGTTTTGACATTTGAGAACGCTAACCATAGACAAAGATTTGATTGTATTCTATCCGTGTTGTAGAATGAGCGATTCATACAGTCGCGTCAACTTGGCTACCAACATTCTACTATCTACAAACGCAACCGCTAATGCGTTAGCAATTGTAGAAAGAGAATAGATATGATTCGTTTGCGATTTGGCTAGGCCTGCAGGCAGCGGATGGACAACCGCTTCCTTCTATGTATCTTCCGCCTTTTTTTTATTCGGCAAGGAAATTCGTTTACGAATAAACTGGTCTGGAGGAATCAGAATTATGTGGGATTCGACGCCCTGAGAAGGAAGTAATACCCACTTAAAACCTCTCCGGTGTCCCTCTCTCGCCATTTTCGCCGAACCACGGGAACATTGAAAACCTACCGCGGCCCGACTGGCGTCCCCTCTTCCTCCTATACATGGCCGGCGCGCCCACCACTCCACACACTCACCGACCCCATTCTTCTGTCACCTTTCCTCCCCCCGATTAGGACACAGATGTATTTTCCGCCTGCCAAACGTGGTGGTTATGGTAATAGTTACGCATATCGTTATAGATTGAAATAGGCCTACCCTTTGGCTCTTCTCCTCCTTCTCAATAGCCTAAATTGGTCCACTGCTGGACGCAAGCCTGCCCCTGATAGCGCCCAAAATACTACACAATATACGCCGGTAATACTTAGAAAGTACTCAGCATGATCTTTATCTTTCAATTCCGGTTTCAGATTTAGCTGCCCCCAGTACAAAACAGCTCAAGCAGCGTTTTCATCAAAAATACCGCTCACAAGGTCAGGCAAACGTAGTAAATGTGATAGTTATTCTGTAGAAAGTCTTATTAAGGCTGGTAGTATACCAAAGATTATTTTTTAAGGTAGCCTTCCAATTCCGTTTTCAGATTTAGCTGCTCTCAGGGACAAACTTCGCATGGGGCGTTTTCGTCAAAAAGACCGCTTACAAGGTCAGGCAAATGTAGTAACTATTATAGTTATTATGTAGAATGTCTTATTAACACTGGTAGTTTACCAAAGATTATTGAATACCTATTTTGTAGTAGGCACCTAGGGACCACGGTTCATACATTAATATTTAGAGTAATATAAACAAAATTCCCGGATAAGTGGGTCTTCTCGATCGCCGCGCCGTCTTTCTTTATTTTGTAAGGTAGACCTTCCAATTCCGTTTTCAGATTTAGCTGCCGGCGGTCAAAATCATCTCAAGAGGCCTTTTCATCAAAACTACCGCTTACAAGGTCAGGCGAACGTAGTAACTATTAAAGTTGTGTTGTCTTACTACAATAGTGGTAGTAACACTGGTAGTTTTTCAAAGATCATTTTGTAAGATAGACTCTAATAAACTGTAAGGTAGACTTTCCACTTCCAGTTTCAAATTATTTGCCCCCAGTAAAAAATCTTTAGGGGCATTTATATTCATCAATAATACCTTTCACAAGGTCAGGCAAACGTAGTAACTATGATAGTTATTCCGTAGACTGTCTTATTAACACTAGCAGTTTTTCAAAGATCATTTTGTAAGGTAGAATCTATTATATTGTAAGGTAGACCTTCCACTTCCAGTTTCAGATTTAGCTGCCCCCAGTAAAAAACATCTAAGCGGGCTTTTTCATCAAAAAGACCGCTCACAAGGTCAGGCAAACGTAGTAACTATTATAGTTATTCTGTAGAATGTAGTGTATGTACTGGTAGTTTACAAAAAAATATTTTGTAATGCCGCGTACCTAGAGACTTACGCAGGGTAACATGGAATGTACCATAAATAAAAGAATAAGCCGTCCACACTAGTGAAATGTATTAAGAAATGCAAGCCAACTCTATAGTGTGGTTGGACTCCTTACGAGCACGAACAGAGAATTTCACGATCACGCTACGAGCTTTTCCAGTCGCGCAAACACGACCAAACTTGGGCGTACTCGTAAACACAAAATCGAAGTGTGTGATTCGTTTTCATAACGCTAATTTTGTGCAAGCGACGTTGGTTTTGCACGAAAACGAAAAAATAAACTTTGTAGAATGTTTTATTAACTATGGTAGTTGACCAGAGATTTAAAAAGGACTTGGCCGTAAAAAATGAAAATATGCTTTAACGCTTTATTCATGAGTTATTTATTCTCTAAATCTATCTGAAAAGAAACATATTTTTATTTGTCTTGATATTTAGCATTCTTATAATGAGAATGATTAGCTGCCCTCAGAAAAAAAATCTCAAGGGGCTTTTTCATTAAAAAGACCACTCACAAGGTCAGGCGAACGTAATAACTAATCAATTCTGTAGAATGTCTTATTAATACAGGAATTTTACCAAAAAATCTTTTGTAAGGTAGACTTCATTATATTGTGAGTTAGACCTTCCACTTCCGGTTTCAGATTTAGCTGCCCTCAGTAAAAAACATCTCAGCGGGCTTTTTCATCAAAAATATCGCGCACAAGGTCAGGCAAACGTAGTAACTATTATTATTATTCCGTAGATTGTCTTATTAGCACTGGTAGTTTACTAACGACTATTTTGTAATGCCGTGTAGAGACATATGCAAGGTAACATGTAATGTCAAAAAAATAATATAATATTCCGTCCACACTGCAATATATCATGTAATATAACCCAACGCTATAGTGTGGACGCCTTGCGAGCACGAACAGCATTTCACGATCACGCTACGAGCATTTCCAATCGCACTCGTCGCGATCCGTGAATTGTCGGTTTTTCGAACGAACTTAAAGGTGCTCGCAGTGTTCGGTTCGCCAGTGTAGACGGGTTGTGTTGAAATGATTGAGACTCGTTGCGAGCTTCTTCTTTCCCCGCACTGACTGCACGAACGCTCGACGTGTTACACGTTACATTACGCCCTGTTACACCGGTTAGTAACCGGCATTATAGTTATTCTGTAGAACGCTACGAGCTTTTCCAGTCGCGCAAACGTGACCGAACTTGGGTGTACTCGTAAAAACAAAATCGAAGCGTGTGATTCGTTTTCATGCAAACGCTAATTTTATGCAAGTGACGTTGGTTTTGCACGTAAACGAAAAAATAAACTTTGTAGGATATTTTATTAACGATGGTAGTTGACCAGAGATTTTACAAGCACTTATCCGTATAAAATGCATATTTAGGCTTTCACTTTAATTTTTTTATTAGTTAAGTGTCCTGTAAATGTATATGACGAATAATATATTTTTTTAATAATGAAAATAATTGGGTTGTTGTAAATTATTGGCAGATTGATCAAGAAATTTTTTGTTCAAAACCAACATTTCATTTATCTGTTTTGAAAAACGGTAGGTGTCGGTCCAATTTAAAAAAAAAGCGAATTTAAAATGTTATAATAAATATCGCTTTAAGTGTTGTCTAATAAATAGCGTCGGAAAATAAATGAAGCCGCCTTTTAATAGGCGATTTAATTTTTCTTTTGAATAAAAATAAGAATGTAGTAATTTGGTCCCTAAATTTCGATACGTTTAGTTCGGTATGTAATAAATGTATTTAGTTTAATAATGTTCCATGTTCTGTGTTTACATAATGCCATTTTCAAGAGATGAATTGATTGGTCCATCAACATTGTATGAATATTGTAGTACCCATATCATAAGCTCTGCTTAGCTTGGGGCTTCTTGATGCTGTGTGAATTGTCCAGCATTATTAATATTCTAAGGTCCATAGCTGACTTATTTTATTTTATGTATGTATCATCACATAGTTCACGTCATTGCTGCAAATAGTTATTTACAGAAAAACTTCTTCGGCTGAATTTTCGGTGGTCAGAAGCGAGCGGAACCGAATATATGACATTTTATTTTAAAACTTTCCTCGTGGTATCCTATGATTAGTACATATTAAGTTTGCGTCGTAATCCGACTGTACTGCAATCGGACACGCTCATGTAGTGTGTCGTAATGTGAACTTGGACATTCCTGATTCTGAAGACGAATACTGCCGTCAATTCTCGGCTGTAACTCCGAGTTCATCTAGTCACCCCGTGACCACGATCGCTGTAACGCGTAGAAACGTAGGGGAAATAATAACAAAAGGTACGCGATAAATATCCGATTAAACCATTAACTATTTTATTTAAAGTTTTTCTAGTTCGAGTTGCGCAATATATATCAACCGCCTCAACCGCCTGTTGCTCAACTATTCGCAGTTGAGCAACTCCCTGTTGCTCAACTGCGAATAGTTGACTCGCATTTCCCCGAGATTTTGATTGAAACCTGTCAAAAATCACTTTGATCGCATAACCCACCTATCGATCGATACACGAGCATTCAGATTATCAGTTGGCTGCAAGTATGCGTTTCTTTTCCGCTCTGTTTGCCTCGCGGCACGGTTTCCGTACACTCGACTCTTGTAGTATAAAAACATGTGGTAGGAACTGTACTATTTGTGTAAAGATGACCTTCCCTGGCTTAGTACCTACTTATTCTAAGATCGCCAATATTATCAAACCATTCTGCCATCCAATCGCTTTCCTGTGACAAAGGTATAATCGCAGTATCTCCACGTAGAATCCTCATTATGAAAGAAACTCTAGACAGTGCGTGCGGTACTATTTTCAAGGAGAGATTGGTGGAATGGTTTTAACTTTGACACTTTATAAGTGCATCCCTCCATCGGTAGTTTCTAGTTCCAGATTAAGAAACAAAACATGTTTATAAAACATAGTTTTTTAACATGTTTTATAATGTCACTACCTCGTTGATCTAGCGGTCAGCTTATTCAACCGCTGATTATGAGGTCTTGGGTTCAAATCCCGGGTCGGGCCAGTAGTAGTTATTGAGATTTTTATTGCAAGAAAAATTCACAGTGGCATCCTGGAGTCAGGAAGTTGGCGGTGTTACAATCCCCGTTCCTCGGAAAGCACATTAAGCATTTGGTCCTGCGCTTGACTTCTCCCCGGTCGTGTCGGTCTGCCGTCCCATCGGATTATGAGAGTGAGGGAATAGAGAAAACATCTGTCTTTGTGCACACACTTTTGCACTATAATATGTCCTGCGCATCTGGCTAGTCTTTAATGAGACTGGCCGCCGTGGTCGAAATTCGGCTAGGAAGACAATATTATTATTAATGTGAATGTGTTAAAATTTAACATGTTTAATTGTCCACATTGGACAAACTATAACTAATGATAACTTATGTTATATCTGCGATCTGCGAAAGACTGCAGGCAGATGCTGGATGCGGCAAGCTGACAGGGCGCTATGACAGTCATTAGGGGAGGCCTATGTCCAGCTATGGACTACTAGAGGCTGATGATGATGATAACATAATTTACTTATTATGGACGCACCTTAAGGTAGACTACCAAAACGGGTCTATGGTGGCGAATATGCCGGCACTAACTGGATTCTGGAGTTTCCTTCATCTAAGGATTCAACCAAATCAAATCAAATCAAAAACGTTTTACTTCCATAAATACAATAAAGGTACATAATATATTCTCTCAGAAAAGGTCAAATTATGAAATTAGACACGGAAATAAAGTGATATTTTTGATTTCTGTCGCTTAGGTATGTAGACTAACGTAAAGAAGCTACGAAGAAACCTTTCCCATCCTACCCATCCCTAGCTTTTTTAACCTGGTACCATTTTTGTGGTTATCGCAATGAAAACGGAAATCAATTCAACATTCATGAAAAATATAAGTTCGTAATCTATATCCACAAAGAAAATTACAATCAAATACTAGAAATAAATTAGAACTGGTAGATACTTACTCTTGAGCGATAAGACCGCCAATTGTCACTTAGGTTATAATTATTTCTTTTTAAATTGTTTTTTAGTTTTAAGTGTGCAATAAAAGTATGTTCTCTCTATCTATCTATCAACAATTGAAACAATTGAGCTAACTGCAGACTGGTCAAAAACTAGGCCCTTACATTATACATGTGTATGCGAACAACTAAATAAAAAAAACTTTTACTTTGCACGTATGAAGATAAGAATCTACTCTTCTTTTCTACTCGTGTAATAAATACATAATTATTTCGCGGGATATAAACTCGCGGAAAATCTCCTGAGAAGGTAGTTTATTCTACAATATTTTTTTTATTCTACACCGTGCTTTTTTCAGTATTGCAGTGTAAGTACTGGTTGAGTTGAAATAGCCCTAACATCGGCTTCTACACTGTTTTATTTCTCAAAATCGACGCACACAATGGTTGCAAGTTATTGGATAGAAGATACTTATTAGAAATAAATATATATATATTTATATATTTTATTTCAATAAAAAATGTCCCAAAACAATTCATAACATAAAGCGTCAGGTTTCCGAGGTAAGTATTTACAGATGCCTATTCCTCCAATTTTTTTTTCTTATGTTAATATTATCTCAGAAATTAATACAAATATAATACTTTGCAACCATATTGCCGGAGAAACCAAGCAAGCCCATGCTGGCTGTAGGCTGGACAGCTATGCCTCAGGGGCCTTATTCTGATAATAAAAGTATCGTCACAGAATGACACTTTTCGGAATTCTACCTTAGATTAAAGAAGCTCAGATGGTCGTCAAAAGTGTCAAGTTTGAATCCATTATTTTATTCAATCCGTACAAATCTCACGTACTATCTAGAGTTTCTTTCATTCATTACGGATGTAAGCGGGTTAACTACGAACCTTATTTGCGTTGGAAGAACACCAAGGTTTAGATCCTGAACAAAATCAAAATCAAAAAACTAAAAAAAACTCTTTGTATCCCGTCTAGCTGGTCAGTATCTGGCACAGCGCATCAGCATTGCCATAAAGCGGGGCAATGCAGCCAGCGTCTTGGGGACGCGACGACTGGCATTGATAGGATCAGTTGAGCTAACTGTAGATTGTTTGCAACAGTCTGCAGTTAGCTCAATTGTTTCAATTGTAAATACTAGTTCTAATTTATTTATATTAATTTATTGTAATTTTCTTTATGAATAAAGGCTTCTGCCCATATTTTATTTCTATAAATACAATAAATGTACACTTAGAAAAGGTCAAATTATAAAACTAAACACTGACACGGAAATAAACTGTTATTTTTGTTTGATTTCGCCTCAACCGGTTGAGGGTACCTAAAACTCAACCTCAACAACCTGTATTGGTCCACTGCTGAACTGCTGGACGCAGGCCTTCCCGTGATAAGCGCGTTATTGGCTTTTATCTCATGGGAGTAATGACCATAATCCCGATGCTGGGCATGCGGGTTGGGGATCGCAGTTCGGTGGTTGAATTGTTATGCAGGGGGCGCTACTGCCCGCTCCCGGTGAATATCCCTTAGTCGCGTCTTACGAGTGTGGAGTTGGGGTGGTGCAAATTCTAAGGCGGCACAACACAGCTGTTGAGAATAATTGGCCTAAAATTCAGTTGCAAGATTTATCCCATACATACTAACAGAGTAATTTAAATAAAAGCAATGAACCAAAGAACCACGATAGTACATTGAGTGATACACTAACGAATAAATCTGAATTCACTAGCAAATGGATCGTCTTTTAAAACGTTCCGTTTTACCAGACCCCGCGTGTTTTACGCCTGTAGAAACCAACATGACATAATGAAAGTGAAAGCTAACTTGTTTTCCGTTACGCCGAAAACGGCATTTTGAGACAATTTCTGCGAATAACAGTTTTACGCTTTATTTGCGCGATGGTTTTTCAGCATGATGTCGACTAATCCACAATATGATGTAAAAAAGGAAAAGCGGGAAAAGCCTTATGTCCTTATGTCTTGCAAACGGAGAATTGTCGACAAAATAGAAAAACAAAATGTCTAAATTATAAATGGAGAAAAATATATAAAAAGGGTTCCCACTTAACATGTGTACTATAGTTTGACCGATATCGCTGTACCGCGCCTGAGGTATGCGCGCGGCGAGACGGAGGGGAAGTACCGGTTGCTCCGATCCATCAGTCTGCCAAACAACACAACAGACCATCAGCCAGACAATATCGATCTCATGTGTACTCTTGCTCTTATTTCCTCGCCCCCCACCTCGCCGCACTTTCTTAAGGAGCGGTACAGCGGTTTCGGTCAAACTATAAACCGAAAGGGGGTGATTCTGGAACCCGAGAGATCAACTTGTGATGTACGGTTTTTTCAAATTATTATATTATTTTTGATCTACTATGTGAAAAAAAAGAGCAATAGGTATTTGCAACTGTGAATATCTCAAAAACCAGACTCTTTAGGATGTTATGAATTGTTTTGGGATATTTTTTATTTGTTTAATTATCTTCTATCTAAATATATAACTTCCATTGTGTGTGGCGTTTTGGAAAATAAAACAATATGGGAGCCGATGTTAGAACCACCCTCCATACTAAAATCTTCAAACCCCTTTGTTCTGATGTCTCATGTTTATTTTCTTCTACACACTAACATAAAACAAATATTAACAAGATCCGTCAAGTGCGAGTGAAACTCGCGCGCCGAGGGTTTCGAACGTTTGTCAATTATACAAATATGTACTAAAGATACCGGTTAGAGACGTCTTCGCTATTTAATGAATACCTAAAATTTGGTGGTTCTACATTTCAGATGGATCGCTCTGCAAATTTTGGAGATTAGGGGGTAGTTGTCAATTTATCGTATAAGGTAGATACATGACAGGAAGGTTTTTTGACACGGGAGTGGAGAGCCAAATTCGAAAACATGAGAGTAAGAAAAATGACGTAAAAGGAGTAAAGAGCTCTATTTTTGAGCAAACAAAAACAGTGTAATTCATTTTATAATTAAATTTTGTACGAAATCTAGCCAATTTATTAAAAAAAAAAAAAAAAAATTAAATTTATTTTAAAGTTTTTATAGCTAACTGCCATTTTGTAAGCTTTTAAGGAAATAAACGGTTTTGAAACTGAAACAGACACATTTGATAAGCCATGCTATACCACAGCCTACCTATCTATATGCATACAGTCGTTCGACGAAGGCGTTGTGGCAGTTAGCAATCGTACGGGGGCAAGGGACGGGCCCTTGCCCCCGCACGATTGCTCTCTCAAAACAAAACCACGTCAAAATGCCTTCGTCGAACGACTGTATGCATGTAGGTAGGCTGTGCTATAGCTGATTCTGTCCCTAAAGACAGTCGATCTCACTTTCACCGCTTACGAATTTGATGTAATAGAAATTGTTATTATATTTACACGCACGAGAACGTAACATGATTTCGATTTTATTTGTGACGAATTTTAAAATGGCGGAAAAAGTTTAAAGCTTTCTGCTTGCCGTTTAAAATTATGCACTGACCAGACATGCAAGAGTGAAATAAAGGTTTACATACAGAATTTTTACGTCCTCTAAAAATTTGAAAATTTGGTTTACGTAATTAAATCATGAATGCAAAGTAGGTGGTGCCTAAAACCATGCGTCTATCGGATCGGGAAAGGAGCGTACGCATCGGGGTTATTCCAGTTTTCCCCCTTGACAAATCCCCCTTAAGAATCCCCCGTCAGATTTCTTCAAGGGGGAAAACTGGAATGATTTTTTTTGGAGTCCAGATTTCCCCCTTAAGGGGGATTTTCAAGGGGGAAAACTGGACTCAAAAAAAATAATTCCAGTTTTCCCCCTTGAAGAAATCTGACTCTTACTCACGCTGGGCATGCGGATTGGGGATCGCAGTTCGGTGGTAGAATTGTTCTGTAGGGGGGCTGCTGCCCGCCCCCGGTGATCCCTTAGTCGCCTCTTACGACACCCGCGGGAAGAGTTAGGGTGGTGCAAATTCTAAGCCGGAACTACACAGCTCTGTGGAAACTTGACACAGTTTATCTCTAGCACGGAATCTTTTAACAAATCCCGATAAACGTTATCGCAAAGCACGGAATCTGCTGTAACATAGAAATCAATACAAAGCAACAAATCCTAACGCTCCGTACGCTACCGATCCGATGCAAGCTTAACTTATATGTCACTAGTTGCGCCCCGCGGCTTCGCCCCCGTGGAAATTTATGTCTCCAACTTTCTTATTTTTTTCTTTCATAAGAATGTTCTCCTGACAATTACAAACACAACAAGAAAAGAATTAGCGAAATTGGTCAGCTGTCCACGCGTGATGCCGTGACCAAGCGAATTAGGGATTAACTTATTTATTTATATAAATTTTTTATATAAATGGATTTTATCTTGCCCAGACAGAATCCTTCAGGCTAAACTGTGATTTTTCTTTTATATCTTTCACTTTTGGTTAGATAGTGAAGCAGATTTATATTCAGAGAGACCTTAAAATCTAGAACTGTTCGAAGTAAGTGCTTCTAGATTTTTAGGTCTTAGGGACTAAAATCTTACGAGAGTCAGGGAATAGAGAGTGCACCTGAGTTCGCACACACCTGTGCACTATAGGACATATTATGTCCTGTGCACATGGTTTTTCTCCGTTGAGAATGCATCAACTAAATCTAGATTCCAAGCACTCAGATTAAAATCTAGAAATTGAAAAGCAAGTATGTTTCGATGTCACATTAGCGTTTTTATCGACAGGACGTACCTCTACTTTCTTTCTAAATACATTCACAAGGCCGAAAAGGATGCGAGGAAACTAGGACGGACGCTCTCTGCATAGTGATGTCATTGACGGAATGGTTCTGGGGTACCCGCTTTCGAATCTTGGAATCAAGAGCAGAGTTTTTTCGGTGCTGAATGACAAATGGAAACCTTGTGCTTCAAAGAAAAGTCTTTACCTTCTAACTAAGAAAATATTTTAATAATATTTTAATAATAAAAGCTTTATTGCAGGAAAGATTACTATAAGGTAGGTACAGGAAGTTCTTAAATATTAACTATCGTATCCTGCAATTGGCGGTCTTATCCCTTGCAGGGATTTCTTCCAGACGACCATAATTAAAGGAAACCTATTTCATATTTTTAAGGCTACCTATGAGCTAGCTAGTTATAGCTAGCTGTGTGTAGTAGTTGGACCAAGCCACCGTCTGTGAGTCGGACAGCGGAGGTTGCTCACTATCCCCCGAACTAGTTGGTTCTGTATCTCAGGGCGCAGTAAACGCTCATCTGCGCCAGCCTCTCTGCCGGTTAGCCTAACTCAACTTTAAAATAGCAATCAAATAATAACAACAATTAAAAAATTTAGTATTTACAATTGAAACAATTGTATTAACTGCAGACCATTGTATTATAGTATTATATAACGGGTATTTATCGCGTTTATCTACCAATTTTTCCCGACGTAGCGCCCTTGCAAATTCCTGGAGTCTACAAGATCGATTGCAGCTGCGGGCGTTCCTACATAGGCCAGACTAAACGAACGGTCACGGAACGTGTTAAGGAACACATAGCAGCGGTAAAAAATCGACAAATAAACAAGTCGGCAATAGCTGAGCACGTAGTAGACTCAGGACCCAATCACTGGATTGAATTACACAACCCGCAAGTCATCTGTAATGAAAGGCATTACTACAAGAGAATGGTTCGGGAAGCGATTGAAATTAAGAAATATCCTAATTTCAATCGTGATGACGGTTTCAGACTCTGCCTCGTGGAATCCAGTTATAGCTAAGTGTGCTCGTCGTAGATCGGTTTCTCAGTGCGTCACAGATACTGTTAGTGTATGTCGTCCGAGTGTGCAGATTGACATATCTAGTGTCGAAAACCAAGTGAGGGTAGTTTCAAGTAATGCCGCCTCCGCTTGGCGGTAACTCCAGTACTCCAGTCATCCCGTACCATGACAGTGCGTAAAACTGTTGAAACGTCGGGAAAAATAGGTAAATAAACGTGATAAAAACCCGTTAAATAATACTAATGATAATGTGTTCAGATCGCGTAAGTTTGAAAATATTTATTGCATACCATTGATAAACAATCTATAGGTAGCTCAACTGATCCATATCAATACCTGTCGGAAATGTCCCCAAAACGCTGGCTACATTGCCCCGCTGTATTTGAAAAAATATTATTCAGGAATGTGAACATCACACTAATATTATAATTGCGAAAGTTTAGATGGATGGATGGATTGATGTTTGTTACATCTTCACGCCAAAACTACTGAACGGATCTGGCTGAAATTTTGCAAACAGGTAATTTTATTCCTGGAAGCAAACATAGGCTACTTGTTATCTCATAAATCAGTTCCCGTAGGATAGAAATTACCTTTAAACGTTTCCATAGAAACAACGCGTGTGAAGCCGCGGGCATAAACTAGTATTATATAAATGAATACTAGGTACGTGCCGAAATTTGAAATCGGCTTTGGTTATGGTTTCTGTCTGTTTGTACTCTCGATTTATGGAAGTATGAGACAAAATTCTAAGATACCTCCAAGATTACAAAACCGGCAGAGAACAATCTCGGAGTCTTCAAATACCGAGTGAGTGAAAAACTTTCTGGAAAAGCGTGCTCCATCTTAGGCCAAGTCTTCACTTTCTTATGTGAGATGGTGTTAAAATGCTTTACGATATCTACACTAAAATTATAATGAGGAAAGATTTTTATTTTTGTATGTTTGTAACGAATACGCTCCAAAAATACTGGACGATTTCAAAAATTCTTTCATCATTATAATGCTTCACTATCCCTGAGTAATATATTTATATGTATGTATTTATACTTATATGTTTAAAAAAGAAATGTATACTTAATCATTCGGAATAACATTTAAAAGTTTCCTGAGAAACAACGCAGGCGAAGCCGCGGGCAGAAACTAGTCGATAATAAAAAAAACTAGCTGCGCTCCGCGGTGGTACCCACGTTATGAAATTGAATGATTAGTACTATATAACAAGTATTTATCGTGTTTTTTTAATTTTTCACGACGTTTTTTACAACATTGTGTAAACCTGTTGAAACGTCGGGAAAAATAGGATCGAGTAAGTTTAAAAATATGTTTGAATTCATATTTTATATTATTTGAATTAATTGATCGTCACACGAGAACAATGCACCGTTCCGGGATCAACATTAGCCTATGCCTTAACCCAGGATATGAGCTATCCTGGTACGAAATGTCATCCCAATCCATTTAACTTTTACATACACACAAACATACATACTTTCCCAGTATCGTTATCAGTGTGATATGAAACGACATTGCAAACTTTCGTCCAGGACTCAAAGGACCACCTTGAAGCTGGCCATCCGCTATGCCGAAGTAGTCGTAAAAAACTTTCTTCAACAGAGCTCTACCTTACTAATAAGTCATAACATTAGTAATAAATTCTCACTTAATAGTACTTAATTACCTGGGTGTACAGACAGCAGACACTTTAGCACCTTGTCACATTAAAATCGACTTATTTAACGAGAGACTTTCATCTGTCAGTGAGCACTCTTTAGTATGACAAGGTGCTAAAGTGATACATCTTAAGGTCAACTCACACCGAGCCGTGACGGTACGCGACGCACTGCGCACTTTTTAAGATAGTGATTCAAAATATAAATTTATTCACAACACATAAGATATACATTTTGCATTTTGCAGCCTGAAGCCGTCGTGGGTTCTTTTCTCTACTTCCAGATTTCGTATAGAGTTGATGCAGTTCAGTTGACTGCTCGGGTGAAAATAATTATCGTAATGGCCGCTGCGCCTAGATGCATTGCATAAAAAATGGAGCACTTTTTAAAATGGCGTATTAAAAAGAATGATTGTATCACATTATACAGATTTAATGACAACATAACGGCCTTAATAATATAACAATATTATACCAAAGGAACTTTAATTAATAAACAAGTATAATTTTTAAGACTGGAATGAATTTTTATTATTAAATTATAATTGTATTTGAATTCAATATTTGCATTGAAACAGACGGGCGGATGGGCAACGTAGACTTAGTAATAGGGTTCTGTTTCCACCCTTCGTACCCGTGCCCGTGGTGTCTCGTTGCGAAACGAACCAGTGACTTCACGATGCGTCTCACGACGTGCGATGTGTCTCGCGGGGGTGCGTTACGCGATGCGAAACCACTGACCCCTTCAAGCTGATGCTTGAAAAGGCCATGCAACGATTCCCGCTATGTCGCGTCTCCGTGTGAACAGAGCCTTAGTGCCGATGCCTATACTTTAGAACATTATTATTAATAATTCTTAGATGACTTGCGCTCCAACACTAACACCACTTAACTATAAAATAAGTTGTTAACTCTAGCAATAATAATAATTTTAGAGAAATTGAGAGAAAATAAGTTTTCTCTTGAGAAAATTACGAAAATTATAGCAAGTTTCATTGAAAACCGTGTCCATAATGTTATATGTGGCACAAAACGGAGTACATCGTTAGTAATTTAATCTCCTCAACCTCAACCTCAACAGCCTTTATTGGTCCACGGCTGGACGCAGGCCTCCCCCTGATTACTTATTTATTTATTATTTATTTATTTAAAAAAAAACAGTAGTTAGTTTACAGTAGTTAGTTTACTGATAAGCGCCTTATTGGCTTTTATCAGGCTTTTTTTTATTTTTTTAACCCTTATTCTATTGGTGTTTAATTTTTAAACTACCGTTCTCACTATTGACGACCGCTGTGGCGCAGGGGCGGGTTCGACTGTCGCCTCGGGACAAATGTTTGTACGATTCGCAGATATTTGTCCCGGGTGTCCGTAGATTGTTATAACACCGAAGACTAACCATTGTAAACACCCAAACTTACCTCCTAACTAAATAAATAAAATAAATAAATAAATAACTATAACTATTCTTATTAATTTAACTACTATTTTACTTTAGCTTCGCCCACGTGGAAATTTATGTTTCCAACTTTGTTTTTTTTTCTTTTATAAGAACCTGACAATAAACACAAACACAACAAAGGAAGAATTTGTGAAATTGGTCCCGCCGTTCACGCGTGACCAAGGATTCATTTTTATGTTGGTAATATAGAAAGGTCGAAGAACTCTGGGCAAAAGCCATCACAGACTGGGTTCCTAATGGGCGAAGACCGCGTGGAAGGCCCAGGCGGAGATGGAAAGATGAACTAGACGCCTACAACCAAAAATGGCTGCAATTGGCTGACAATAGAATGTGGAAAGGGAGGCCTTTGCCCTGCAGGGGGATCATGCAGGCTCTTAATATAAATTAATAATAATATAGATAGATATTAATTCTTCTTTTCTTCTTTTCCAGATTCAAAAAAACTCTTTGGTGGCTACAGAATAACTCCTTCATACTGCAAAGCGTCTCGAGCTGCCAAGTACAACCGCGGGAATACTATATGTATGTTCAACCACGAGTGTACGACGAGGGGGGGCGAGGTAAGGGGCTTTTGATTTACCTACTAGCTTTTCTAGATAAAGATAAAAATAGAGATAAAGATAAAGATGAAGATAATTTATTTGAAGACAGTGCAGGTTACACAGATGTTAATAATATTTTAGTTTCAATTATGTTCTACTACTATTAGCATGCAAATTTTACAGTAAGCTTTAAGTAAGTAAAATGAATACTCGATGTATTGTAATTTTATATGAAGTCAAAAAATTAACAATTAAAAAGTTTAGATTTTAAAAAGCTTCCTTGTGGCTTTGGTCGCGTGGGACCTGAATTAAATTTAGCCCCATAGGACTCATCATCATCATCAGCCTATATTAGTCCACTGCTGGACATAGGCCACCCTTGATAAGCGCCATAGCGCCCTGTCTTCAGCTTGCCGCATCCAGCATCTGCCTATAAGACTCACTAATGATTTTATTTTATGTGACACAAAGTGTGGCAGTTCAGATTCCCGCGTCAAATGTTTGTACGATCTGCAGATATTTGTTCCGGATGTTTTTATTAATAACTTTTAACAATAGCTGAGGTTGTTCCCGCGATTACCATTTCAAACAAACAATCCTACAAACCATTCCAATTGGTTTTTCGCCGCAGTTCTGTACTACTGGGAGCCTCTGGATATTCCATTCTTAATGAATGAACTAAAGACTTGTTATTCAAATCAGTGCGCCGTACTGAAGGAAGTCATTCACCTGCTACCTTAGATTAATATTCAGTGAACTAACCAAGAGGAGGATCCAGCTAGGCTGGACAGCGTTTGGGAAACTTCTTCTCGTCATCCATACCGCAATGCTTGAAAACTAAAGTTTTCAATCAGTGCGTCCTACCTGTCATTACCTACGGAGCTGAGACGTGGACACTCACGGTAGGGCTGGTCCACCAGTTCAAAGTCGCTCAGCGAGCTATAGAAAGAGCTATGCTCGGAGTCTCTCTGAAGGATAGAATTCGCATCGAATACATCCGACAGAGAACCAAAGTTAACGATAAAGCTCAAAGAATTAGCAAGCTGAAGTGGCAGTGTGCCGGCCATGTCTCGCGAAGAACCGACAACCGCTGGGGTAAACGTGTTCTTGAGTGGAGACCACGACTCGGCAAATTACGGGAGCCCTATGTCCAGTAGTGAACTAATATGGCTGATGATGATGATGATCTAACCAAGCCGCAAACGTATTTCTTTTTTGCAGAATTTTTTATATTATATAGTGAATAAAATAAAATAAATAATAATGTTGGACAATTTGCACAAGCAATATTTAGCACCAAACTTAGCAGAGGTAGTGTACTAGATAATTGATTTTTTTGCCGTTTAGAACATCTGATCTTGTTATTGGTTTTCGCACATCTTTCAAAGGAAAAACCACCGCCTTGTAACAATAGTACCTTTATGGTTTTCATCACAGGTCACATATTAATGTGACGTTCAGTCAACGGCCAACATCGTTCATCTCTAAACTCTTGTCTCCTTTATTCCAGGTCGTCGGAACATGCATGGACAGCTTCCTCTTCGGCGCGTGTTGCCAACTCAAATCCGACAGCCAATCCCACATCCCTAAAGGCCCCGGAATAGTCATGACCAGCTACCTCGACTACCCTGACCCAGAGGGCGAACTTGCTGACTACGACGCCGATCAACTCAACGACTGGCATAACAGCTTCAAACCCATAGTCACTCCCGGCTACAAGCCTGCATACTCATCTACCAACAAGCCAGAAGATCTTAGTACCGAAGCTGAAATCATCAACGAAGGCGTCAACCAAATAGCTAATACACTACTCAGCTCACCACCTAAAGATAACGGTTATAAACCGAAACCAGAATATAGCTTCAGTACGATTAATCACGTTAGTGCGGATACGATCCTTGTTAATCCAAATGGAACAATAGTAGATAATGTTGCAAGGCCCTCGGATTTCAATGTCCAGATTTCATCAATGCAAACTAAGCCAACTATTGCACCTAGCACGACATCGTCAACGCAAAAAACGGTATCTACACACTATCCAGTGAGACCAGTGTTCAAACCCAAACCAGTTAGAACGACGACAGAAAACTATGTTATGGTATCAACAGTTACAAAGGAAGAGGAACCATCTTCAATAAATTCTATTATGCAAATGCTGAATGACAGTAACCCTAATGTAAAAGAGGAAGTGACGTCACCAGGGTATGATGCAGCTGAAACTAAATCATCACCATCGCCTTACAGCCATAGTACGCTATACAGCTCAAGCTATTACCCTTCAACTCACTACGTAACACAGTCTTCAAGTCACTACGCAAAACCATCCACAGGACACTATGTAACCTTGAAACCAACGTCATTCGCAACGAGAAAACCATCAACTACAAAGAAACCAACAACAGTTTATGTTAAACCATCAACGCTAAAGCCTTACGTATCATCGCAAAAACCACCTTACGAATATGTTACGTCTTCAAATACTGTGGAGTACTCATCGCCAAGTCCTAGTCAATCAACTAGTCAAGCTTTAGACAATTTTAACAAGTACCCTACAGACCCCAGTGAGTTTACAGAATCAGTGACTACTTTCAGTTATGTTAGTTCAAGTACAACGGAAAAACCTACAGTAACAACACGCAAACCACCATCTACCAGTTACATTACTGGGTCACCGCTTACTAGAAGACCAGTCACACCACCCGGGTCTTACGAAACTTACGATACGTCATCAGATACCTTCTCAAGTGCCACTCCAACTGTAATAGTCATCAACGGATTCCAAACACAAAAACCCACCGACGAGACTCAATTCATAGAGATTTCACAAGAACCCTTCAAGAAACCTGCGACTATAACAGTGAATAACAACATCGCTTCCACAAACAATATCTACATGAACAAACCTTCTTCGCACGAACAACCATCATCCCCGACTGTTGTTATCACTCCGAAACCACCTCCAAATACGACTCCATACCCAATCAAGGCATCTACGCGACCTCCTGTGACTTCAACATCAAGACCGGCTACCGTAATATCCATTAGACCAGATTCTATTTCTATCAGACCTGTTTCAAGCACGACTGCTGCTACTTATACTAGCCCTTCCTTCGATTTCAACGAATACTCCCCGACCACTTTCAAGCCTGAACAGCAAACGTCTCCAGACGACCTCATCAACTTCCCACCAGTGCGAAACCCCATGCTCAATGCTTCAGGCGCAAACCCTGCTCTCTACAATACCAGCACTTTCTCCGATAATGAACTCAGTGACCTAGATCTTATTCATGAACTAGAATTCACAACACCCACATGGCATGAAGACAGCCAGCTCAATGACAAAATGAGTGCTTTCGTCAGTAAAATAGTCGGCAGTTTGCAAGGAACCTTCCAAGAGCTTCATGACATAGTTATCCTAGACAAGAAACAGAACGCAACAGGGGTTAGAACAACTACAGTCAAGCCTAAGAAGACACCAGCGACGACAAAACGGCCTGCGACGACTAAAAAGCCGGTGAAGTTGACGCCGACCACGAGAAAGCCGACGGTGAAGACGACAAAAAAGCCAACTAGATTGACGACGGCAGCGCGGCGGACGACCACGACAGCACCGCCGACCACTACAATTGTGACGACGAAGAAACCGGTACGGGAATTAAACTAAGCATATTTTCAACGCAAGCTCTAGGGCTTAGGTTTACTTGAGAATAATAATTACAGAAGATTACTTAATAATTATTAAAACATAAAATTTTAGGTCAATGTCATTTGCGTATAAAATCATCGCCGCCGGGAAAGCTCGATGGAATCGAGTTTTAGAATTCGATGTATGAAATCGTATAAAACCTTGGACTCGTCAACACCCAACACTGTTTGAACGCATCGTTTTCCACGCCAAGTCAGAAGAATTTATGCAACTTTTTTGTGAACGGTTGCTTGATTTGATTGATAAAATCCAACTGCTTACATATCGTTAAGTCAATTCGGAGCGGTTGGTTCTCAATGCAAAAAGTCCTTTGAAGTATACTTCAAGTCCTCTAACTATAAAGGCCATCGAACAAAATTGACCACAAGGAAGATAGACCAGGAAACATATCGTCCGCAATAGAAAATGTCCTTTAAGCAAGTCGCCATCAAAGAATAAGTTTCTCAAATCCACATTCTACATCCAAATCTAACTATTTCTAATCTAAAAAACAATATTCCAGGTGTTAACAACAAAGCGAACCAAGCCAACCCGCCGAGTGACGACTACCACGCAAGCGCCGACGTCGACCACGGAGCTGCAAGACGAAGTCACCACCGAGAACTTTGTCGACCAGAATATTGACTACGATGATAAAAACCGTAAGTATTGTAAGAAACAAATCTTAACCTTGTTACTAGCGTCCTCTTAAAAGGTCCGCATATATAAGCATAAATCTTGAGATTATTGTTAGTAGTGTAAACAGTTTTTGTTGATGAAAGTTGAGGTGTGGGGGAACACCAAGTTGGTGAGCAACCACGGAACTTTTACTATTTTATTCGTCCTGTACTACGAAGCGTCCCCTTGAGTCTTTATTCCGTGATAATGTCCACAAACAATAAATACGTCGATTTACTTTACAGTCAACGATTATCTCTCTCTTATTGTTTGAAAATGTAGACTTTGCTTGGATGCGCGTCTATACAATCTGATTATAAATTGCGTTCGGCACACTGATGCCTTTGAAAGCTGAAAAACTTCCGCAAAGGCTGCCTAGCTGATTAAAGTGATTTAAAAGCGTTAAAAAATTAAGTGGATGTTTTGATTATAAAAATAAATGCAATTAAAGAATAAAACAAATTAGAACTAGTACCTATTTGCAGACGGTTTTTAACAATATGGAAATAAGAAATATACAAACGAATTAAATAAACCTATCCTAACAATGACGTCCTCCTCTCACTGCGTACAATTGTGTGCCCAACAGGTTCTATGGTGATACTTAATTATGAAGATTATAAAAACTTCTGTACACCTAAGCGACAAAAATCACGCGCGATTCGCATGCCTCGAAGACAAGTCGCGGCGACCTTTGTTTTTGCGGCGCGCGCGACTTTCGCCATCTGGCACTTTAGACGCAGTCATAATATATTACCCAGGCTGTATTAAGTAGCTATACAAAACAATAAATGATAGTATATTGAAGTAGAACGTTGATTGTATACAACTTTTTCTAAATTCCAGTGTGCGGGGTGAAACCCCTATCTAAAACCGGCCGAATCGTCGGTGGGAAGAACGCAAAGTTCGGCGAGTGGCCTTGGCAGGTGCTTGTGCGTGAGTCAACGTGGCTAGGGCTCTTCACGAAGAACAAGTGTGGAGGAGTGCTGATCACGAATCGGTTCGTGACCACCGCTGCTCATTGTCAACCTGGGTGAGTTGCTATTGTTTGAATATCATCATCATCGAAGCTCTGCTTACCTTGGGGCTACATGATGCTGTGTGAATTGTCAAGTATTATTTATTTATCATCATTATACGTCCACTGCTGCTCATAGGCCTCCTTCAATTTCTAATATAATAGTTGAGTTGATGATAGTTTGATGTAATCAAACTTATCAGATGTTACCTTTTGACAATGCTCTCTCTCTCTGAATGGATCAAGCTGAATTTTTTTTACATGTAATTCCAGGTCTGGAATAGCATATAATGCTACTTTTTATCCTAGAAAAAACGTGAGTTAAGCCGCGTGCAGATGCTACACTACGTCCACGCATTTATTTTCTTTGACTGAATGAAAGAATGCACAATTATAAATATTAATTATATATTATACTTAATTACACTAACATTTTATATACGAAAGTTTGGATGGATGTATGAATGTTTGTTACCTCTTCACGCCAAAACAACTGAAAAGATCGGGTTGAAATTTTGCATACAGGTAATTCGAATCCTGGAATCAAACATGGCTACTTTTTATCCCATAAATCAGTTCCCATGGGATAGAAACCACCTTTAAACGTAAAATACTAGTTTATGCCATTATTGTTGCTTCTATGGAAATAGAAGCAACAATAATGGCATAAACTAGTATTTCATAAACATGTAATTTGTCAGGTCGATTATTTGAACCTCTCGTTCGTCTCTCGTAGTCCTGAAATTTCGATTCAACAGATTCAACGAGATTATTTTTAAAAAGAAACAGAGTCTGAAAGAAAGCAATTTCTCATTATTCTTTCTTTCAGTCAAAGAAAATGCGTGAACGAGTATTAGAAATTTAGAAAAAAAGATGTAAATTACCTCCTAGCAGTGTACGTCAATAGTTTAGAAAAAGGTATCTGAAAATAAGTATACCATTTCGCATTAAGTGGGATTTTCAATTTTGCAAGTCAATGATGTGTCTCGCCGTGCCTAGGCGATAAGTAATTTACGAAGGTACTAACTTCATGATTCTTAGGTAGTATAATGACTTAATGAGAAAGGACCGTTAGGATTAAAATTATCATTAGGTTGCGATGATGTTGAATGGGCAACCTGCCTGCATATTTTATTAGTGGGCGTTGTAATTTCGCTTTAAGCATGGTCATTATTGTTATGCATCACATGCTCAACTACCCACAATCACCAGTCCTGATTTACCAAGTAAGTCAATAACAAGTAAGTCTATAACAACAATCTCGCGTGACCCGAGAGCTGGTGAGTATCTGGCGCAGCGCATCAGCATTGCCATACAGCGCCCAACTGTATGGCAATGCTGATGCAGTCAGCGTCTTGAGGACGCTTCCGACTGTTATTGATATGAATCAGTTGAGCTACCAGTAGATTGTATGCAACAGTCTGGAGTTAACTCAATTGTTTTACTAGTAAATAGTAGATAGTGCCATTTGTTTGTATTTTTTGATTATTTTCGCATGTGTCTTATTTGTCTTCTTTTCCATAATATGAGTCTTATATAATCTTCTCTACTTATGAAAATACACGGACTGAGATTGATGAGTATTTTTTTCATTCTATATCAAAGTCAGTTAATTTACCTAAAGGAACCTTCAGAGCAGCCTCTTTCTATGTAAAATCGTTAGTCTATTTATTCACAGTGTACGTTTTCCACAGAACCCTTAAGCACGTGAATTGCATTTGGTCTTTGTATTAATCAACTTGTATTGTTCTCTTTCAGATTCCTAGCATCCCTAGTAGCAGTATTTGGCGAGAACGACATATCAGGCGACAAGGAACCGAAGACGCCTGTAACGAGAAACGTGAGACGAGTCATCGTCCATAGAGAGTACGACGCGGCGACGTTCGAGAATGATCTCGCTCTGTTGGAGCTGGAGTCGCCGATCAAATTTGATGCTCATATTGGTAAGCACAAGATTTAGTATTAGCCTTACAAACAATTCAGCGATGCATCTAATAAGACTGAAACTGTGTTATAAATTCTGTCATCAATGCAGATAAAGATGAGACAGTGACTGTGGAAGCTTCTATGGCTCTTTTGGTAAAAGTATCTGTTGAATTATAGGCAGAAGTTTAGCACTTCTTGATGCTTCAAGTGACAAAGGTAAGAAAAAGGTTAAGGTTCAATCAATAATGTTTTGTTAAAATAAATAAATAAATAAATAAATAATAGATAGGTAGTGGATAATGAAGAAGACGTCTAAGGAAAGTAACATCTAATAAGAAGATATCTCTAGTAATAACAAAACGAAGACGCATGTAACTAGAAACGTGAGACGAGTGACTAGTCATCCTGCATAGAGAATACAATGCAATGATGTTCGAGAATGGTCTAGCTTTACTCGAACTGGAGTCACCGATGAAATTTTATGCACATATATGGTAAGCCCAAGGTTTATTAGCAGATAGCTTAACTTGGGGCGCGATGATGTTCTGTGAATTGTCTAGCATTATTTAGATAATTATTATTTATTTTATTACCATTCACAAGAAAAAATGCCAATCAATTTAACCAAAAACCTGATGTCAACGTTTTCTTTTCCAGTACCAATCTGCATGCCGCCCGACGAAACAGACTACACAGGACGCATGGCGACCGTCACCGGTTGGGGACGGCTGAAGTACGGTGGTGGGGTACCAGCAGTGCTGCAGGAGGTTCAGGTAATAACAGAAAGGATATGAAAACACCACTGCGAAACTCGCTGCCGTAAGAATATTGACCTTCCAACTCAGATCATGGAGTCGTCAGAGATGAAGGGAACCAACCAGCGGAATCCCAGCCACTTCCTTCTGGTTACTTTAACACCTACACTGTGATCACAACATGCCTGCCAAGCGTCTTGATTCTGACAAAAGCCCCCCTTGATAAGGGATGGCACGTTCAGTAGTGTACGTAAATGTTTGTCCTGAGGAGGATAGGAAAATATGTAACTCTGGTAACGTCACTCGTTAACAAAATCATCCCATCGGATTATGAGAGTAAAAGAATGGAGATTGCAGCTGTGATTGCGCACCAGTAAATTAAAAAGAAAATGTCTTTATTAAAAAGTGCAGACTAGATTCCAGTTGATTAAATAGATTGTCCAATTGAAATTTACGACTACGTTAAAAGCACATTAAATACATGGTACGAATAAACTACGAAAATCAATCCAAAACAAATATAAAACTAAATAAAGATGCGTGGATTAATAAAGAAATTCATTATATATAGTGAAAAAAGAGACAAGATGGTAAAAAGATAGCAGTGAGTTCGTACGTAATGGTCCAATTTGGATAATTTAAAAAGATATATCATTTTTATGTCATAAAGAATAAAGAGGATACTAGTTCTATTGAAATTGCTATAACTTTACTGATCCTCATTATAAAATAAATAATGTTCTTTCTAAATGTGTTGGTTGTCGAGAACAGGTCTTCGCCTTCTTAATTCTCTCATTTTCTAGGTACCAGTGATAGAGAACAGCGCCTGTCAGGAGATGTTCCAGACTGCTGGACACTCCAAGAAGATCCTGAATTCCTTCATCTGTGCCGGCTACGCGAACGGACAGAAGGATTCTTGTGAGGTAAGTAACCATCAAAGTAGGCGAAACCAGCGACTCTGCTAACGTAGGGCGGCAGTCAACGGCAGTGTCTTGGCAGTTTTCAAAGGAAATTTTTAATTGACTTGGTTTTCTTGATAGTAGCAAAATTGTGTAGAGTTTGTCACTTTTTTGTCAGTGTCGAACGCGGCCTCAAACTTTTCACTTTCTTCAAGATCCGACTGTCGAAAATTCACATTTGGACATAAAGCCTAATGAAATATTAGAATATGATACTACTGTACATCTACTCGGTGAACCGACGCTATTACAGGAGTCACAGGGAATCGATTGATGGAGCCGGTCAGGACCGTGGGCTGATATGTTGATGATGATGAATACTACAGTACCAGAAGAACAATTAAATTTATCAGACTTCCTTAACGTATACCATGCACACAAACAGTCTAACACACTATCCCTGGCTTACCTTACTAACTTTTTCAGGGCGACAGCGGTGGTCCTCTAGTTTTACAGCGTGACGATGGTAAATGGCAGCTAGTAGGTACCGTATCTCATGGAATAAAGTGTGCAGCTCCCTTCCTACCCGGTGTGTACATGAGGACTACCTACTACAAGCCCTGGTTGAAGTCAATAACTGGTGTCCGTAGAAGATAGAGGGAATATAACGAAATTTTCGAATATGAATGAGTTTGAAATAAGAGTTTATTTAGAAAAAAGTATGTGTGTCGTTTTTTTGAGGCTTACAAAAAATCTTTGAAATTGTATTATAGGTATTGTTACGCATTGCAATCATTCTGTAAATTTTGCGTAAGACTTTTTTTTTCATTCTTGAAATAACTATTATGGCTCTCTATTCCTAAAACTTTATGATAAGAGCATTATAATGTAGATAATAATGTATATTTTAGTTATTTGTAAAGATTCAAATGCATTTATATTTATTGTTGATTTACTTAAAATTTAGTTTTAAGACTGAAGTTTATATTGTTTAATTGTTATTTGTTTAATATTTTAATTGATTTGAGTTTAAGTTATAGCAATTTATAATCTTGTTAACCAAACTACATGCTGAAATATTACATGCTCAAATAACTTAATTAATTTAAGTAGATATAATGTAATTGTTGAAAATGAAGGATTTTATGCATTTATTAAACAATTTAAGTACTTGAAAAGACTTTCTATACTTTTCAGTCAGTATCACTATAGTTTTATGGATATGAAAAATAATAATAAAAACACAAATTCATTGCACAATTCAACAACTTTATTGCGTGAAACCCTAAAACTAGTTATTTTGTAATATTTTTTCATTGCCTTAACTTGACATAAATATATGTTTATTAACAATTTTATTGATAGCACAGCAGTTTTTATTTATCTCACAGGATAAAATAAGTAAATATAATTAATCCTATACTAAGCTACATCAAAACATACTTTTGAAAACATTAAATCCAGCTTGATAATATAACCTAAATTAGTAAGTTGTGCATTAATAATAATCTACATCAAGCCTACCTACGTAATAATTATATTCTTTTTAAACCTTTAATCTACTATAAAATACTATTTGCACGGAAAGCATTTTCTCTAGTATTTTCTAAACAACATTATTTTGAATTTTTAATGAACGTCTTCAAACATTTTTTTTGCGTTTTTATCATCATCTACTAAATATATTTTTATTTTAATATCAGCTGTATTGGTGAGAGAGAACATGGCCGAGGTCTTACTTTGGTTCATTGCCTTTGTAATGCAAGCACTTCTTACAAATAGCACCCGCTTTATCTTTGATCGTTGAAGACATAGCTCTATCGGATTCTGGTTTTGGATCTTCGAAAGGACCTTCACTGAACTGTTGAATAAGCTTCTTTATGTAGCTGCCAGGACCTCTGATAGTAAGCTTAGCATCATCATCAACCTTATCTTCAACAGCATTAGATCTGTATTCACTCAGCATTTGAAGTCCGTCTTGAAAATTTTCAAACGCTTGAGTAATTTTGTCCCCGATGTTTAGTTTGTCTTCTATGTCGCTAAAAGTGACAGATTTGTCGGGTTCTCCAAAGTTTTTTGATCCAGTTGGAGTAATTATAATTTCTGAGTTCTTTACATCGATGGTTATTTTAGCGTCGTCAAGATTCAACCCTGTAAGCAATACGTCAACGGACTTCGAGCGGTATTGCCTAGATGGCGTTGTCGGTATGGTGAGTTGATTCGAGTCTGAGTGTGATTCCTTGATAGCTCCGATAGATGTTACAGGTGAGATGGTTAGAGATGATCCTCCACCGGGGCTCGATCCTGTTTAAAAACGACGGTAAACATTATTTAAGAATTAGACATTTTACATTTACAGAAAAAGCATTCATTTTCAAGTTTAACGCATTTTGAAGCATTTTTTTATTAAATGCTAATAATGTTATAATTGTTAGTCGAAACTTTTGCCCATCACCAAATTTTTTATCAAATATTTTACCTTACGATATAATTTGGGCACCCATGGCTTCTTTTTCCATTCCTAAAATAGACCATAATAATTTTATAAAACAAATATAAACTTTATGTAGTTTCCTAGCTAATTTTAGACATTCATTTAAAGTTTTACTATAAATTCATAATACCAACGGTTGAGCAAGGTTATTTAGGCTAGTTTTTCTTATTTGTTATATAGAAAGCCATTTTTATGAAGAAAATAAACAAAGGTGGGAGCCAGACTGACTTTAGAATAACTGAATGCATATTAAATTTGTGTCATAAATTCTGAGTCCTGTCAAAAATCAATGTGCTATAAATTTCCCTTAGACCTATCTAAGGGAAATTTATAGCACATTGATTTTTGAAAGAAAAACAAAAGTTTTCCGCAATTCGTCTCAAAATCAGTCTAAACTACCCCGCATTTGCATCAATCCCACCACCAACCGTAAGAAGCCTCCTCGTCCTCAATACAAAGTGGCAGAGGCTGATCCGCCATGAGACCCTGCACCATATCCATGCAGGAGTCCAGAGAGAACTTCTTGCCGGACATCTTGATGCCGCGGATCCGGCGCCGCATCTCTGCCATCATGATGGTGATGTTAATGATGATATTTATGATAACGACGGCAATGAGTATGATAATGTTGAAGTTTATGATTTAAATGACGTTTCTAAAAAGGACGCGCAACAAGTGGCAACAAAAAACATAATTCACAATTCTTTATCGCATAAAATAGGTAGTACATGAAAAAATTAAGACAAAGGCGAGCTTAACCTATAAAGAGATCTCTTCCAGCAAACCTTATTAGGAGAGGGAGACAAATTTGGAAAAGTGAGTACATGTGCTAAAACAGAGGATATTAGGTTTAATTTTAACCTACTTATTAATACACTACTACCTAATATAATACAATACATAAAATACTTTAACCTATTTAAAAAAATTTCATTGATGTAAAGACCATAGACGGTGATACCGATGATTTTGATGATGGTGTGTGACATAGATGCTCAGTACGAAAATGACAATGACGTTACTTCAGAGAGTAAGGGCCCGTATCATAAAAGCTTACTCGGTCATGGAGGTATACCTGAGAACGCTTTTCTGTGGCATAAGCAGCATGTACTCAAGCATAGACCTATTCTGAGAAAATTTTCATTATACGAGCCTTAATCAACCAGGTATATGTCCTATAACTGGTCAGATTTGCGATTCGGGTCTCACAAATTCCTTATAGTTTTGCTTCGTAACAGTCAGAATAAATATCATATCACCGGTACAACTAAATACATACCAGGACTGTCCTTAGGCTCCATCTTCAGCTGAGCGAAGGTCTGCGCGCAAGAGGTCAGCACTTGTTCATAGTCACAGATGGCCGCGTGGGTGCCGTTGACGATCTTAGGAGACATTGGACTGTTGGCAAGGAGAAGGCTGGTGCCAAAGGTAGCGTTGAGCTCTCGGGTCTCTGTGGAGTTGTTATTTTTTTATAATGTTTTTATTTCATGATCATAAAAACAGGTTTAAAGTAATTTAACTTGATTCTTGATCACAGCAATAGAATTGGCGGCATCAAGCGATTTCTTTCAGGTAACCAAAAAGACACCTTTAGGAAGGTTTATTAACCCTCAATTCAAACGGTGTGCAGATTGTCATGTATGTTGCTGTGAGGTTTGGGAGTTACACATTGGGACTTACACAGTGTTACACACACAGTGTGTCTGTGAGCTTTCAAATGTCAATATAGGATGGATGCTTTTTCCGTAATTGCAAATCAGATAACCATAGACTTCACTTTTTTTTGAGAGTTGACTTGATAGTGGGTGTTGCTAGTTATATTTGATGAAAATCAGTGCAGCAATTCTAGTTTTACAATGGTTTGGAGTTTTATCTGAAAACTAGCTGTACCCGCGACTTCGTTCGCGATTGCCTCACCTGCCGACTAATTAAGTTCACATTTAACCATGGTCTCTCATAATTTGAAACGCTGCCGTGCAAAAAATCGTGTAGTGTCTACGGGGGATAGCATAATGTTATCATCTTCAATCCCATTCTTTATCCACACGACTTTTAGCTACGACTCGGCCAGCGTCAGTGTTAAGAAGTGTCATACTACTCGTTTCACTTCTTACTGATGGTTCCGTTCAGCTGGGGCCCTATTCTGCTATACTAATCGCTTCACAATGACAGGGGTATTGACACAGAATGACACGTTTGGGTATTCCACCTCAGATGAAAGAAATTATGATGAATGCAGATGGAGAGACGTGCGTCAAGTTTGAAACTATTCATTTATCTCGCACGCACTATCTGGAGTTTTATAAATCTAAGGATTCTACGTGATGATTCTGCGACGATTCCATTGTCATACTGAAGCAATTGTATTGCAGAATTGGGCTCCTGATAAATGGATCAGGAGCCCAATTCTGCAATACAATTGCTGACACAATTGACTGGACCACCGTAATTTTTTTTTCGTTAGTAGGTAGGTACAGTTGGCCGTTTACCACAGTAAAAAATATTTTTCTGTGGTCTAGTTAGTATAATTGGACCACTTACTGCAACCAAACTTCGGTAGTACAGTTAACTGGACCAGCTAAACCACCATATATCATGTAAGGTAGGAACCTAACTTACCGCCTACGCCTTAGTAGGTAGGAACCTAACTAATGGGTGCGTCTTGGAAAAATACATAGATAGGAACTTACCTACCCTCTATCTACTAATTTTTTTCTTCTAACTACAGATTATTTCATCAATCTACTGATTTTCTACTCGACTTTCTACTGATTTAGTCAAATTCGATCTTGCAACACTGTTTCTAACAAAAAGAATGCATGAAATCGGACGACGCGTAGACCCGTCGTGATGCGCGGTTAAAGAATTATATTTTTTCCTCTCTCCCTGGGGAACCTTACTGAATTCCAGGATAAAATGTATTCCATGTCCTTCCTTGTAGTATGAACTCAAAACGTGTTACCAAAAGTTTAATTCCAACTCATTACCTATGTAGTTTCGGCGTGATGCGCGGTGAAGGAATTTGACTTTCATCCCATCTGCCAGGGGAACCTTACTGAATTCCAGGATAAAATGTATCCCATGTCCTTCCTTGAACTCAAATAGTACCAATTCAGTCCAACTCATTCAGTAGTTTCGGCGTGATGCGCGGTGAAGGAATTTTACTTTCATCCATTCTCCCAGGGGAACCTTACTAAATTCTGGGATAAAATGTATCTTTCCTCGTAGTATGAAATCAAATTATGCCGAGTTCCATTCGAATTCATTCAGTTGTTCCATCGTGATGCGCAGTTAAAGAATTTTACTTTCATCCTCTCTCCCAGGGGAACATGACTGAATTCCGGGATGAAATGTATCCCATGTCCTTCCTTGTAGTATGAAATCAAATTGTGCAAGGTTTCATTCCAACTCATTCAACACTTTCGGCGTCATGCGCGGTGAAGAAATTTTACTTTCATCCCCTCTCCCAGGGAAACCTGACTGAATTCCGGGATAAAAAGTATCCTATGTCCTTCCTCGTAGTATGACCTAAAATCGTGCCGAGTTTCATTTCCATACCTTCAGTAGTTTCGACGTGATGCGCGTTTAAGAAACAGACAGACAGACAGACAGACAGACAGACAGACAGACAGACAGACAGACAGACAGACAGACATGAATGAAAAAAATTACAGTTTTGGCTTCAGTATCGATAATAGAGTGCCCTCCAAAAAAAATTTTCAAAATATCTTCAATGTACAGAATTGGACCTGTTACAGTTTTATTATAAGTATAGATCATTCTGATAAAACTCGTGAGGTGTTTTAGTTTTTTTTTTGTAAAATTGACAACTAATGATGATGATAGTGTGAGATAGCTCGGTACAAATAATGTCGAAAATAATACTTACACCACTGGCCACGGTATTTATGAAATAATGCATGAAAGAAAATAAACTGTAGTCGTTTTGAACTGCAATTATTGCAAGTTGCAAAGATATTGGAAAAGTGACAGAAAACAAATTTTGTAAATGATTCGAAAAAAATAAGTTTAATGATTAAACATTAACATATAATAGATATAAAAATGTTAACAAAGATGAACAAATAACAAAGCCATAACAAAATAGTTCAAGAGATAACAAGTGACAAAATGCAGAGAACTAATTTTTTTTATCAGGAATTCGATAACCAGAATTTTTAACTGATGATACCCAAAAATGACTGATTTCGGTTTGTGACAGTTTGGTTGAAATCTCTACATTCTTTGGTAATACCTTTCAGGGAGACTCGGGGTCTCTTCGCCTGAACTATGTTTCCATTTTCAGTTCCAAACACCTCCACCAGTATCTCCGTTGCCACCTTCTTTATCTCGTTCCAGTCATCTGTAAATAAAATAAATTAATCAAAAAAAAATGCTGAATATACAGCATCATCTAGCCGCAAGCGAGCTTTGTGTAAATAAATCACAACTTTTAGTTTATACTATTGAATAGAGTCCATAAAAAAACTTAACTGTAATTAAAAAAAACCATCATTAATGATGAGGAATTCAATTTCGATACCAATAGCGGTAATCATTAAAACATTAATAAACAAACTTCTATTAAAACCTTCGTACAAAAAACAATGAGTGAGAAATTGAAAAAGTATTGTGATTAAATATTGACACATTGATATGAGATTTCACGTTGTTTTTTCGACAGTTTGATAAGAACGTACATATGAACGTATTAAATATCTGTATGTACACCAATAATTACATAAAAACTCAAAACTCACCCAAGATATCCTGGTTAGTAGTTCTCTGAGAGGTGACAGTGAACCTGATGACATAGATACCCTTGAAGCAAGCAGGCACCGCGTGGATGTAACCACGACCGTTGAGTCGCTTCAGCAGGCATTCGGTGAGAGCGTTGTCACCGCGGAGACGGAAAGCGACCATGCCTGGAAAACGCAGATACGCTAGTTAAAAACAACGCAGTAATAGCTAACAAGCTAGATAAACACAAATAAAGGTGGGTTACAAAATAATCCCGTCACCTATCGGCCAAAATGGCTCTACAATTACACACTAACGAGCTTGCGTGAGACGTACGAGTATCAAGTTATTTAATTTTTAAAGCTAAGGAGGCGCAAACCTTCCTGATAGAATTGTGTCATCACAGCCAAAATAATAGAAATTAAGAAATCACTGTAGGAAGCTTCGAATATTTGCTAAAATGATAAAATATACAAACCTAGGTTTCTAGGCTGAGGAATCTCAAAACGTTGATCAGCTAGTACCAATGCTTCAAATTTCTGGGCGAGACGGACTCCCTGAAAACAAGGTAAATGTCAACATGAAATCGATAGGTAATGACGACACAATTTAGGAAACAATTAATTAATCTCCCTGAAAACAAAGTAAATGTCAACATGAAATCGATAGGTAATGACGACACAATTTAGGAAACAATTAATTAATCTCCCTGAAAACAAAGTAAAAGTCAACATGAAATCGATAGGTAATGACGACACAATTTAGGAAACAATCAATTAATCACAATTAATCAACAATCATTTACTTGTAATTTTGTAACACAGAATGAGTACCTTTTACATACTTGATAATATTTTAATGGTCATACTCATACCTCACGAATATGCTTTTGAAGGCCTGTCACTCCGTAGTTACGGAGCACAAACCAGAGCTTCAAGGCTCTGAAGCGGCGACTGAGTGGAATCTGCCAGTGCTGGGAACATTATAAAAAACTCGTAAGAGACATAAACAGATATGACGAAATCGGTAGGCACCTGTTGAAAATATAAAGCAAATTTGATATAACAAATTTCCGTAAATCTCCTAATAAATATAATGCAGGCATTTATACTTTTGTTCTTGTTAGCTATTTATCTATTTTTAACCCAGATAAGAATCTTTGTACATGCCCATCACCATGAAAGCTCTGCATTTTCCCTTACACCACCACCTAAATTCAATTTCTTACAAGATACTCTTTCTTTGAAGGATCTTCCAATTGTATTTTTTCTCCACAGCCGTCAGTCATCTTATTGTATCCATGAAGAGTCTTATTCCCATCATTGTAAAGTTTGTTATCGTTTACGAAATTACCATTGACGTCTTTGTCACTGATTTTGCTGTTATTTTTGACTTCTGCTGTTTTGAGATCATTTTTGTCTCCATTTGTTTCTTTGTACCCATTTTGAATACCATTTGCGATCGTTTCTTTTGTATTTTGAACTCCATTTTGAGTTCTAACACCATTTATGATTATCATTTCAATATCATCTTCACCTTGAACTGGTTTCATTTTGATGAATTTTATCATATTTTTAGTGTTTGACTTTTGTGATCCAACCTTATGTGGAAAAATTATAAATAAAACAAAATTAGTATTATAAAATTGAATGAAAATAGTTAAAAGAAAATTGTTTACGATTTGCAGCAGATGACTTTTCCGCTAGTTTTATATTCCTTGTAGAACGCAAAAACAAATACAAAATAAATTGAATTTCGCGCCAATATGAAACGATCAATCTTAAAGATTTTTTTCTTACCATGTAATCGATAGCTTTTCCTGTAAAATTAAAGAAGTCAGTTAGATAACGATTCAAAATAATAAAACAGATCCTACAAAACATTTAACTATTTTACCTGAATTTTCATGTCTCAGGTAGATGGGGTTCACATTGAAAGTCCTGTGCAAAGCTGTGCTGTCCCTTACCCTGTAAATACATACATACATTATGTATAAGGTGGCAACCTCATAACCCTCCTCCGTTGTTAGTCGGGTAAAAAAATGAACCAGGCATGACGCAGACTTGACAGGATTTTAATACAATTTTATTGTATTTTGCAGACACGACGTAATTTTGAATTCAACCGACAAAGAAATAAAAGCCGACTGTACTATGGTATACCGAACTCAAAATACCATTAACGGTATTCAGAAACTAAACGTAAAAAACTAACGTACAACCAACCCCAAATAAGAAGTTTACGTTCAATCGAGGTCCTGAGCGGTCTGAAGTTTTCGTAGTTATGTGTTTAGGTATTTCGTTATCTCATGCGCTTTCGGTATTTCGTTTCATGTACTTTCTGGATACCGTTCACGGGTATTTCGAGATCTTGAGTACAGTCACGCAAGACGTCCGAATGTGACGAGGGGTGGTGATGCATCATCCCACATATATCAAAGTTCCAAGCTTTTGAAACCTCTATGCTTGAATCACAGTCGCGTGGAAATCTTCTGCGAAGCGAGCGAAAGCGCTTAAGCGACAATTAAATTTCCAGCTTACCACATAGCAGTGCAGTCAAAGTTGACCATCAGCCACTTGGACGGGTTGAAGGCAAAGGAGTCTGCCATCTCAATACCATCCAGCCAATGTCTGGAAATGTAGAACATAATAGCTGATTAGAGTAACAGAAAAACGTTAAAATCATCACAATCATGGTTATCAACATAAAATCACTTTAACTTATGAATTCAGTTAAAAAACTGCTACTTATAATTAACAGAATTGTCATCATGGTGCATGCAACTGTGCTCAAATATAAGAAAACAAATTTAGCACATTTAAAATCTACATTTCCTGTTATAAGTCCTAAATTAAAGAGAAAACTTTAAAAATAAAAAGGTTACACTCTTCTGCTTAATATCGAAGGCCTAATCCGTCTTCTAAGATGACTTTATAGGTGGTGAGACAATAATGAAGCGAGCTGATCAACGGTCAAAGATTTAATGACCGCCATAACCCATTGCGTTCAGCAGCATCCCGTATTTGTCAGCAGTCTTTCGCAGATCATCATCCCACCTGGCCACAGAGCGTCCTAACTTTACCAAGTCGCAATCTCTACTAAAAAACACGTCTACCTACCTGAACTGTCACTTCAGCTTGCTAGATAACGTATGGTGGTTGCTGTGGTTTATCATTCATTCTTTATTACAAATTCACCTGTACTCCAGGCATACAAAAACGCTGTCAGTGGACGAAGCGTTCACATGCCAGGCTGGCAGATTTGTCCAATATCACGAAAATTGTTGTAGACAAAAATCGAGAATTTATTGGTAAATATAAATTTACACGTCGAAATAAAATTATAAATAACACATGGTTTTCATTACAATCACATTAATATTAACTTATTTCCGAAATTATTCTTCTATTTATTAGACTCTCCTTTGCTGCCACTGTCCCAAATACAGCTGTATCTACTGGGCATTTGAAAGCACTGCCTCATACCTCCCACTCACTTAATATCCTGGAGCTTCAACCCGAAAATGGGCCTCCGATATAATAGATTGACACCGGCTTCCGTCTTGGGGCCCAATTCTGCCACCCAATTGCATTACTATGACAATGGCATCACGACTCGTAGCATCCTTAGATGAAAAAAAATCTACTTAATGGATATTTTCAATCTTGACATTCTTGACGCTCGTCCCTCCTCATATTATAAGTAATTTGTGTCATTCTGTGACGACACCATTGTAATCAAGTATTTATCTTGCAATTTAAAAATAAAAAAGTTACCTAAATCATAAAAAAATCTTGACGACAATATATTTAGGACGAAATTGAAACAATTACTAATTTACAAATGCTATTATAATATTAACGATTTTATGACAGATACGTTTTGACATCACCTTATTTTACTATTGCGCCTGTTACTATTAATAATTGTGTATTTCTTGACATTATATAAAATGACAATGTATCGAGTATAAATTTGAACTTACTATAACATTTGCATGCTAATTTTAGTGGAACATAATTGAAACTAAAATATTATTAACATCTGTGTAACTTATATTGTGTTCAAGCAAATAAACTATCTTTATCTTTAATCCTAATACAATTGTCATAGTGAAGCGATGGGCATAGCAGAATAGGACCTGTGGACCGGACCGTCTCCGATCCGGAGCGCTATTACAGTATTGCAAACCTGCAAAATTGTATTGATACTCACCTATACTCCGGGCATATAAAAGCACTGCCAGCATACGCAGCATCGACATGCAGCCAGGCGGAATGCTTCTGGCAGACTTGACCGATCTCCCGCAGGTTGTCGAAGGCCACTGATCCTGTTGTGCCGAGGGTTGCGCATACCTGGAGATACAAAAATACAAATACAAAATACAAAAAATTGGGTGCATATTTCATGGCAGCAGATTTTGGACGGACTATGTGTCGTAACGTGGAATTTAACAAAAGAAAATGTCGATGTTGATATCTTTAATACATCAGTGAGTAAATTAAAGCGGATTCTTAATGATAAATTATTTTTGGACTGCGACTAAACTAAGATTCAACTTAGGATTATATTTTCTTATTAGCCTATTAGGTACTTATGTGTTAGATTAGATTGTAGTATAATATGCACCTTTTTTATTTAATTTACCTTTTTGTGTTTTTATCTTTTTGTTTGTAGCTAAGTAACATTTCTTTTAACTTGTACTTTCTTTTATATCGTCGTCTATTGATAAATGATAAAAAATAATTTTGATAAATGATAAAACTTAATGATAAATGATAAAACTTAATTAATTAATGATAAATGATAAAACTTAATGATAACCTAAGTTTATTAGTAAATTCATTTATGTGGAAACTTGTAATTAGCCCTCAGTAGCATATAATGCATGTATCATGCATGTTATATTAAGCAAATACCTTATTGTAAAGGCATAGCTGTAAGTTTTCCTAAAATTCGAAAATAAAAAATAAATAAAAAAAAATCAATAATAATGCTGGATAATGCACACTGCAGCGTCATCTGACGCTGATCAAATCCATTTTGATGTGATCAGTGGGTTAGAGTGGAACAGGACGTATTTACAACATAAGCTAGAAACTTAAAACAAAAACCGTTCCCTATCTATTTATACTCATGTCTATTGTTTGCAACAGTCTGCAGTTAGCTCAATTGTTTCAATTTTAAATCAATTAAATCAAATCAAATCATTTATTTGCAGACAACGGGTTACAAGTTGGTGTATTAAAATCACACTAATATTATAATATTATAAATGCGAAAGTTTAGATGGATGCTTGCATAGATGTTTGTTACCTCTTCACGCCAAAACTACAAAACGGATCGGGCTGAAATTTTGTATACAGGTAATTCTAATCCTGAAATCAAACACAGGCTACTTTTTATCCCATAAATTAGTTCCCATGGGATAGAAATCATCTTTTAACGTTTTCATAGAAAAAATGCGTGCGAAGCTGCGGGCATAAACTAGTGTTCCATGCGATGACTTACCAGCTAAACAGCTTTGATGTGTAAAAACTATTATTATAAATACTATGTAGTTATAATTTGTTTATATAATTTGAATACCTCTTATGTCCATGTAGATAAAATTGTTACTTTTTTAGCCATTTCAGAATCAATCAACTGTCAATCTTCGGTTGCTGTAACGACCACGCTACAGCTCAGTGAATTAACGGGTTATCTACCACACCACCATTCAAACTGATTTAGAACTTCGATCTTCAGGTAAACTTCTCGGAGCGGATTTGTAAACTTTTAATGCAACTGTGCCAACTAGAGCGTTTACGCGAATGCGACCCGAATTCGCTCCGTGAGGGATATTTAAACTAAAATTTTATATCATTTACCTTTCATACAAAATGTATCACGATCAAAAATAAAAATTTTAAAAACTCTCGACAGATTTTCATGAAACATGGCTAAGAACACTCGGGATATTATTATCTATCACACAAAAAAAACTAAACGAAAATCGGTTCATCCGTTTGGGAGCTACGATACCACAGTCAGATACACAGACAGACACGTCAAACTTATAACACCGCTCTCTTTTTGCGTCGGGGGTTAAAACATGTTTGTCCAGAACCCAATGAATAACTAAAGATCGACCTCCCATTCCCACAACCTCTGTTAATGCAGGAAAGATTATTGAATAGAGATATAATTAATTAGGTATTAATTAATTAATTAATTATTATCTACTACCAATATCAAATTTTAGATTTATGATCTTCACGAACGTGCTCGCAATGATGGCCATGGAACCCTGCAGTTCACGCACCTATAATTTTTTCAAAGATCCTTTAAAAAATATCACAAATCCGCTCTGACTAGCCGAAAATACAAAATAAATCCGCTCTGGATCCATGTATTATCGATATTATGACTTATTAGGAAAAATAGCAAACAAGAAATATTTTAATAATTACCTACATATAAAAACTAGCTGCTGCCCGCGGCTTCGCTTGCGTAGTTCCCGTTCCCGTGGTAATTCCGGGATAAAACATAGCCTATGTCCGTCTCCTGGTTCTAAGCTGCCTCCCTACCAATTTTCAGCCAAATCGGTTCAGCCGTTCTTGAGTTATAAATAGTGTAACTAACACGACTTTCTTTTATATATATAGATTAAGTTCCATCAAATAATGGAAACAAGAACAATTTGAACTAGTATTTACAATTGCAAAAATTGCGCTAACTGCAGACTGTTGTATGAGAATGCTGATGCGTTGCGACGGATACTGACCAGCTCTCGGGTCAAGCGTAGTTTTGACCAGACGCTCAGATAATTTTTTTTTAACTCGGAGAGCCTACAAATCAGTCTAATCTAAGCGCTTTATTTCTTTTTCACCTTATTTCCTTTTCCCTTTTTCTTGAACACGTCACAAAATTCAAATTACTGTAAAACTAGTCAATAAAGTGAAAGAAAATAACCATAAACCCTCATAAAACCCATCCATCTAAACCCGCCATTTTTAAAATACCAATCGACTTTAAAGTCTTGATCATTATAAAAGGCTTTGTTCCCCACTGCTCCGATTTAAAACAATATTCATAAGCTGTAGTCCCGTAGGGACCAATTTATTGTCCAAGATGATTGGACAGTATGCCTTGGGAGTTGTTAGTATTGTTGAAATGTAAAGTTTATTTATGGGGAGATTTAAAATTGTATAAATATTTAGATTAATATAAGGCTTTGTTTTAGATATTTTCTTCTATTTTCATTACCCAAGTAATCAAAAAATAAACTATGATTATGATTCAAATACCTTCTAACTTATGTAATCGCTTTATGCGATCAGGCCGTCCATTCCATTGGTGTTCCATATGTTTTTTTATTAAGTATCTACTATCTATGTATTTTATTAAGCGATGAAATTCGGGTACTAATTAAGTGTTTTTTTTAATGAATCAGAATTTCACGTTGTTATCACCTATTCCAAACAATCTGAAGCCCAATTCTGCTAATAAATCGCTTCACTGTGACAATGGTATCGGCACACAATTATATTATATTTTGGTAAGGTAGAAACTACAGATGGGGTGGAGGGCGCGCATTAAGGGACAAACCTAACGGGTTTGGTTGCGAAACTAGGCTTAGTTTTCAGTACTTACGGGATCACCCTGGTAAAAACTCGTATTACATAAAATTCGAAAATTCTTAGGTTCCTTGAATGTGAAAAAAGATTGAGAAAAATAACGATAAAATAAAATCATAAAAGTGCACTGTTTCGTACAATGTAGCAAAAAAGGGCCTCTTAACTCTAACTTAAATAAAAAACTGTTTTTAGTGCTAAGGATGCCCTGAACGTAACTTAGAAGCGGTTCCCTTTTGATAAAACTTGTTCTACCTAATTTGTAATACCCACTTCCCTGGTTTCTAACGGATAGGGTTACACTAACTTCAATAAGGCATCATAGAGGTACTCCATGCATGACTTGCTTGATGTATTTATTCCGTCGGTGTATCATATTCCTTGGCTTACAAAGAGATTAGGACGAACTAGATGAGACTTGTAAAACGAAAAAAAATGCCTGCTAATCCTAATACTCTGCCCGTATTTGCTAAGTATAATATTTTTTTATATAAATAAATAAATAATACTGGACAATTCACACAGCATTGTCTAGCCCCAATCTAAGCAGAGCTTGTGTTATGGGTACTAGATAACTGATATACTTAATACAATACACTACCATAGATAGATATTATTTATTATACATAGAAAAACATCCAGAACACCCTGAACAAATATCTGCAGATCTTACAAACATATGTCCCGAGGCGGGAATCGAACCAGCAACCTCCTGCGTCGCAGGTGGATCTTCGCCCGCTGCGCCACAGAGGTCGTCATAATTAGTTACTTATCGATGTTTATTTTTCAAAATGTATAATGTAAATTTTAGGTCTGTTTTTCACTGTGTGAGCAGCTAATAAATAATTTTTTAAATCCATCATGGTTATTAACACTAAAGTCATAAATAACGGGATATTCCGTGATCATGGCGCATGAAACTGTGCCGAAATATTGGAAAACTCAAAATTCAAATCATGGTAAATATCCCGTTATTTATGACTTTAGTAATAAATAATTGTCTATATCTATAAAATGCTTGCGCACAATAGTTATGAAGGATCGCAAACTTTAACGCATCCTCGGACTTTATTCGTCTTCATATAATCTTTTATTTTTAGGGTTTTGATGATCGAAGATCGGTTTCAGAACCCTTATGGTCTCGCTTTGTCTGTCCTTTTTTCCCTCCTTAATAACTCAAAAACTACAGCAGCTATCAACTTGAAATTTAAAATAATAATACATTTCGTGCGCCTGTACAGATTTAGAGAAAAAAAAATGAAAAAAAATGAAAAATGAAAATTAATATTTTCCATACAAATTGTGATGCCGAAATTTTAAAAGATACCTACAGAGTCATATGGGGTATCAAATGAAAGGTATCATTTTGTACATTTCAAAATATTTTTTGAAGTTTTTGTAGGTTTCATACTTTTGAAAATATTTCGAAAAAAGTCGAAAAAATACCCATTCCCCCCCCCCCCCCCCTATCTCCGAAGATTGCAGAGCGATCCATGTAAAATGTATGGAGCGTTTATAGACATTGATCTATATTTTACAGGAAAAATGTAGAGAAGTTTGAAAAAAGAACACATTTTGAAAAATGGTCAAAAAGGGGGGGAATAATTTTCAAAAGGGGGAGCTACCTCACTGAGTGGGGTATCAAATGAAAGGTATTGGTTTGTAAATTTCAAAACAGTTTTTCAAATTTCTGTAAGTTTCATACTTTTTGAAATATTTTGAAAAAAGTCGAAAAAATACCCATTCCCCCCCCTATCTCCGAAGTTTGCCGAGCGATCCATTTAAAATGTATGAAGCGTTTGTAGATATGGATCTATATTTTACAGGAAAAATATAGAGAAGTCCGTAAAAAGAACACTTTTTGAAAAATTGTCAAAAAGGAATAATTTTCAAAAGGGGGGCTACCCCACCAAGTGGGGTATCAAATGAAAGGTATTGGTTTGGACATTTCAAAACAGTTTTTAAAATTTCTGTAACTTTCATACTTTTTGAAATATTTCGAAAAAAGTCGAAAAATTTACCATTACCCACCTTAACCGAAGCATGCATAGAGATCCATCGGAAATGTAGGTTGGTACCTACTATTCTTAGGTATTCGTTAAACTGCGAAGTCTCTAACCGGTAATTTTGGTACATATTTGTTGACAAACGTTCAAAACCCTCGGAGCGCGAGTTACACTCGCACTTGACGGATCTTGTTTTGTTTTAGATCATTTATGGGGTTAATTAGAAACTGGTTAGAAACTTAAATTACCTATTCAAAATTTTGTTGGGCTAATCTAACTAAAGCAGAATGAAACGAAAATGATAGATCGCCGGTATGGCTGGTGTCGATAATAGCTTTAGTAAACGCACAGATAGTTAAATTACGAGTAGGTACTAATAATTGCTGAACGTCAGCCTCATTTATCTCCAAAAAAAGCAAAGCTTGTCTTATGAGTAGGTACTCATAATACATACAAAATCTTAAGGGTCCGGCGACAGATGGATTTCCCATACAAACGTAGTACCAAAATGATTTGTAATTTGAGCATATTTTCACCATGGTCTGCTATTATTTGTATAAAAATTGTATTTATCTAGGTTCCTACCAAATTTTTTTTTCAAAATACCTTTCTGAAATGAAATTAAACCGAATCGCATTTTTACATGAAAAAATTAATGTTTTCTTAGTATTTGTTTAGATAAGTATTTTGAAAAAAACTTGTGGCAGGAACCTAAATAATTACTATTATAATACAAATAATAGCAAACCATGGTGAAAATATTCTCAAATAACAAATCCTATTGGTACCACGTTTGTATGGGAAATTCATCCATCGCCGGACCCTTAACATAAGGCCACACCTAAAATGTTTGGCAATTATTGCCGGGTATTACTGCAATCTTGCATAGTCTGTCTGGTATTGCGAGCAATGTTGCCGGCTATTGTATTGCAGCCACATATTGCAGAAAAGTGTAGCCCGTTTAGAAGCACCATAATAGAGCGTACAAAAAAAAGAAACAGCCCCGTAACAAATATGAACAGGTCATACGAACAATAAAATTATGTTCCACGGCGGGAATCTCCACTGGCTGCTGTATTTCAGACGGATCTTTACTCACTGCGCCTCAAAGGTCGTCGGTTTCGCACTTGTGTCAAACCAAGACGCAAAGAGCCATTATCAAAGAAGTTGAAGTAGAGTTAGACGAGTCATTGATATGAGTCTATTCTAGAGAAGGCCACTTCCATCGCACTAAGTCCACGGCCAATCAATCCACGCGCTGTTAATCGCTGCTTAGCACAGTTTTAAATTGGATTGAACGTGCACTGCGATGGGGATAGGTGCCTCATTTCATTTCATAGCTTATTTCAGCCGATTTTAATATACCTACATTACCTACACACTTTAGCATGCTTTGTCTACACATGTATCCCACCTTCTCACTTTCTTGTACCATTCTTGTACCTACATGGTGTGAAAAAACACTACCAATTTTCAAGGTTATGGTAAAGGAACACTATTTGTCCGGCTGCCACTGAATACGCCCTTGTTTTCATAATATATTATGTAAATACTTACAAAATACATATACATATTATATACATTATTTATATATTTATAGGAATAGGTGTAGGTATGTATGTATTTTTGCAATTTTATTGACGTATGTTATTATTTACTTTTGTGTACGCAGTAATTATTTATTTTTTAAGTTATAACAGAACGATCCTATCCATACCAGGTTGTCAGGCAGAGATCGCTCTCGAGCGATAAGACCGCCAATTGTCAATTAGGTTATAATTATTGAATTTGTAAATTGTTTCTTAGATATAAGTGTGCGATAAAAGTATTTTATATCTATATATCTATTATTATAGTCCACAATGAAAATTATGTGGCCGGCGCTCCAGGCTAGGCAGACAATACGTTAACCCCTTGTCCTAGGCGAAAAAAAATCCGGACACGATGCCTACCTATAGCGAGTGCGCTTTCAAGAAATCCAATTCAAAAATGTGGGCGTGGACGCTCAGTTAGACAAGGGATCCCCTAGGTCAAATCTTTAAAATCAGCATAGATCGATTTTTTCGGGCTGATGTGGCTGTTTCCTGATGAGATGACATTATACGAGGGTGCGTGTTCTTTGTTAAAAATCAACTCCCACTGAACACACTCGACGGTATTGTACCTGAGTTCTTATTATGGGTTGTGCATTACTTTACCATAACAAAGAATGTTTTCGTTTCGTTTCATACTTTTGGCGCCTTGCAGTGCCTCTACCGGATACAGAAGACTTTCAGGAGACATTGATTTAATTGTACTTTTCATACGATATCGATTTTAGTTTTCAAATGGATCTGAGAGATTTGACAGTGGCTATTTAAACGGAATACTATTTATGTTTAATTCTCTTACGCACCACAAATTAATTTATTATTCGTGGAAGCGAGATAGAAGTTTCATAGTCTAACGAGCTCACGAAAACTTTTTATTTAATTTCTCAAAAGACAATATGCGCAACTGTGTTGTGCAACACGTGCTGTCACTTCATGAATACCTACATTATATCGTGTGAATCAGACAGTAGCAAAAACTCAAAGACATTTTATACCTTATTTTCTTTTCACAAATAGTGATATTAAACCTCAAAACAGAAGAAATTTCGTATACCCAAGGTCAAACAAAAAAAACCTCGAACACCATCGCAAAAATAATCTGTCAAAATAATTACATGCCATCTGCGTCCCCTGAGTGCACCGTGCATCCCGAAATCGACTAGGGGCTGACGGGATGAGGAAGCTCGTTCAGGTGGGGGGCGAAGAGTGTCCATTCAATACGTTAGTATTATTATATATTCTCTGCTCATACTAAGCATCCTGATTGAATTTCATGTGGCAAGTAGACTCACCCAGAATGGCACGAGTCCTTTCTCCTTATCGCTGGCGATGGCTTCTTCCAGTTTGTCTCCACGCATGCTCTGGTGCTCGTCGGTTTCAATGTAGCGCATCCGGACCAAGCCTGGACAAGGAAATCTTATATCAATGTATCCCGCTAACAAAAAAAAAAAACAATAAAAAAGTCGGTATCGTGAAACCGCCTTTTGAAGGTGTTTAAAAAACGAAACAATTTCAGAAAAATTTCATATGATTTGTCACAACGAATCTGAACCTACCTACCAAACGTGCCGAGGGAATCTTATGTTGTTTTAACACATAATTTCATTCTAGAATTTTTATTGAAATCGAGCTCATTAGAAACCATTAGCGCCCTATCTTGCTTGCCGCATCCAGCATCTCGTCATCCGATCGTTCAATCAAACATAGTGTAGAATCCTACTCCACGTCTGTGACTACGTTTATCTACCTAGAGCTATCAGCCTGAATGAAGTGTCGAGAGCATCTACCAGGCGTGAAATGTATGGAAGGAGCAAGCGTAAAATGTATGCGAAGAGAAGCATATAACAAGAGCTGTTGTAAGGTGTGTGTGCGCGCTGCTAGCTGACTAGTTACCAGAGTTGCATCTCCAGTCAGATGCAACTCTGGCAACTAGTCTCTAATAATCCTTCTTCTTCTTCTTTTGTATTTGACTCTGCATCATTGTTTGACACAATTCTGCCAATACCTAATAATTCTAATAATTCTAGTACTGGAGACAAGAGTGGCTACAGTATCTGCTATGTAGACAACGACAAATGAAGGAGCAACATAGGGTTCCTTTAGTCTATTGCTATGGACTACGCCAGAGAAGCCTATTTAGATTCCTCCTACACTGACTAAGATGGCTTTGTTGGATATTGTCAAGAGTTTATCGTCACCAGCATAAGCTAATCCGATGTTGAGTGTCCTCTAAGTGTGACGGCTCCTTGGTCTACATACCTATGAGTCCCGCCTTCTCGACCGAGGAGTGTGCCTGGTCGGAGCAGTAGCAGATCAGATGTCCCAGCAGCTCTGAGGACTGCAGCTCGGGATTCAGAGCGGATAGCTCCATCAGAGCCTGTGTGCGCGCTGCTAGCAGGCTGACTAGGGTTGCTTCGCTGGCTGTTGTCTAGGGAAAAGAATAGAAAAGAATATAGGTGTCAAAAAACCTGGGATCATTCATTGCTCCGTCACTTGTTTGTTTTGGAGCTGACTAATATATCTGAAACTAGACGTAAAAATAATGGGAATTTTAGTTTTTTTGTTATGCTTTTTACAAAACTTTTGAACTCAAACTGCTACGGATGAAGTAGGGTGGGATAAGGACAGAAAGAAGATGGTATGGAATCCTTAGTGCATAAGATAATCTTATAGTTTTCCTTTGTAAGACTGACATAAAAGCAGTACCTATAGCCCCACGCAAGTACAGTGGAAGTGATAGATACGAGTGAACTTGGGTTATGAAGACTGGATTACATACCTGTATCACCCCACCGCCCGGGCTGTCATCCTTTTCATTGAGGAAGCACTCCGGTAGACCAAGCAGCTTGCCCAGCCAGTTCATTGCAATGGTCTCCAACTCGGTGCCCGCTGGTGAGGATGCCTGTCATAGAAATATTTTCAAGGGATGCTTAGTAAAAAAGAAAAAAGTCTGAGTATACGTTCAAAGAGTTTGGTATAAAAGTGATATACACTTAACAGTGATAAGCTATTGTATAATATCATAGCAGGTAAGCTAATGTAGCCTGAGTCTCCATTGTGAACTGTGAAGATATGTATTTTTTTTTTCATTACTTATCCTCTACCTAGGCAAACGTCTAAAATTGGCATGGTCACAATTTAGGAAGTCTGGCAAGTGAGTTCTGGTGTCTTTTTATTGTTGGGGAATGGAGGGTCAATTTATAAGCCAAGTCAATCGTTTCATGGAGCCAAAAAAGGTATACAGGGTTAGTGGTTATTCACTGACACTGCCTCATACGCAGGTTCTGCCTATCACCACGAATGAGTTTGTGAAGACGCCAGGTCTTGATTCTTTTTGGTATTGGTAATAGGTACCCTCCATTCAATAATCGTTATTTGCATTTGTAAAATAAACAAATATTTTGAGGCTTTATTTGACTTAAAAACGGTCTGCGCTGAATTAACTGTGTCTGTGGGAGTGGGAAATTGGTCTTTTAATTGATTGGGTTCCGGACAAACATGTTTTTTAATAAAAATTTTTAGATTTTATTTGATTTACAAAAAAATAAAGAATTAAGAGTGGTTTCTTCACAAACATGTTCGTGATGATGGGCGGAACCTGCAGACACGCAGTGACAGTGAATTACCAATAACCCTGTTTATACAAAGGTTGCGAGATGAGAAAGAGCCTATTAGTACAGTTAAACAATCGATGTTTTAGAGATTCCTTAACCTGTTGAGCTGATCGATCATGTTAATAAATTATGATTGATCATGTAAATAAATAAGTGAAACAATGCAGTACTTACCCAGGTAAAACAGAGTACATTGAGAGCGCTGGACAGCATGTCTCCCATGATAGAGGGGTACGAGGTGAGGGCGGGGAAGTAAGCGTGCATGTGGGGACTCTGCCAGTGGACCAGCTGTTGACAAGAAATTCATATTAGGCCTATGACAACCCACAAAGTACAAAACGAAAAACACCGGATGGGGTCATAATAATTGGCCTAGTAAAGCAGAAAGCATCTCTTCAAACCAATCGCACTGAGACAGTCAAAGGAAACAAATTGAACCATTCGACTCGAAATAACAATATACGAACGAATTCTAGTAAATTTAATTGAATCACCGTTACATTCTGTGTACATACACCCTATTTCTCTGCTCCTTCAGGGGCCACCTTCAGCAGTCATTTGCGGACATATCATATCTTCAACCTTATCGTTATGATAATAAGGATTGAAGAAGCTTACCCCTGGCATGATATGCGCATCCACATCCTTGATGATGTTGTCCCATAGCTCTGATGCTTCAGAGGCCACCTTTGGCAGCCGTTTGCGCTATCTTATCTTCAACCTTATCACTATGATAATAGAGATTTAAGAAGCTTACTCCTGGCATATTAAGGGCATCCGCATCTTTCAAGATACCATCCCGTTTCTCTGGTGTTTCAGGGACTGCCTTCGCAAGCCGTTTGTAGACATTTTCCTATCTTCAATCCTATCACTATCATAATAGTCATCATAATATCTTACCCCTGGCATGATATGCGCATCCACATCCTTGAAGATATCTTCCCATTTCTCTGGCACTTCAGGGGCCACCTTCGGAAGCCGTTTGTGGAGGTAACCAGGCTGGACGCTCGGGTATACGCGGCGGTCTCCAATGTTCTCTAAGTAGTCCGCTATGTAGTCTACCATTTCTTTAGCTGTTGAGAAAAAATGATTTTTTTTAAGTTTTTTTGGTGAACAAAATTATTATGGCCCTGGACTAATGGGTTTTATGGACATTGTGGCTGTTAATTTAAAAATGATTGGACGAAAGCCGTAGACCCACGTAGTCAAACAAACGAACGAATATTCACGTAGCCGTGCACAGCGTGCGCCGCAGTGGGCCAGTAGCTTAACATTGCAACGCAAACCTGGATATGTTTGGCGCAGGACGGTGTGGAGTGACACAAAATTTTGGAGGCCTATACCCAGCAGTGGGTGAAGTCGGTTTACGGATAATGATGATGATGATGATTACGTATTCACAATAAGAACACAAATCAATGACAGTAATTACTTATAGAACTTTGAGCCTATGAAACTATAAATTATTAATAAAAGATAATGAAACACGTAGCAAGGGTTTTGATCTGACCCCGTGTCACGGCAACGGAAAAAATTGTAGATACATTGATTAAAAGTAGAATTGCGTACCTAACTAGTGCATTGGGTATTATTTATTTATTTAATAAATAAATATATATAACTTAACTATGTATAAAACAAAATAGGTATCCTAGGAAGCACACAATTAATACATAAGAAAAAATAAAGAAAAGACTTAATAAATCATTTGCAGACAGCTGTTAAAACCTTGTATTGTTTTAGATTATATTTATTATATTTATATAAACTTATAATTAATAGAATTGTATTTGGAAATACCTAACAACTCGTCTACACTTTGAAAGTTCTACTTAATGTTAATATAACATTTTTGGCAGTACCTACATACCTACTGGTCTTAATTTTGGAATTTCTACGATTCGTGAAACAGCCGAATATCTTAATAAGCAAAATGTGATTTTTTAATTCAGCAAATACTACGTAGGTATGCTTAAACGCATAAGTAAGTATAAAAAGTTCTAAAGCTATCTCGAGTTCCCGACAAAAAAGAAAACTAACAAGTTTCCTATTTACATCTAAATTGAAACAACTCAAAGGACCTTTGTACAAAGTGTACAAACGGACAGACACTCCACAACAATGAGAGTTGAAGGAGGCTTTCGATTTAGTTTCTCACTGGAGTCTTGTTATTTAAAGGTTGTCGCAGATTAGAAGCACACTGCTACCGTATAGCACAAAGATGTGCATTCAAATATCTGCCTACGATGCCCCACTAAAAATCAAAATCTCTTTATTTCCATAAATACAATAAATGAACACAGAAAAGGTCAAATTATAAAACTAAACACTGGCACGGAAATAAAGTGGCATTTTTGATTTCTGTCGCTTCGATAGGTAAACCAAAGTAAAGAAACGACGAAGAAACCTGCCTGTTAGTTGTTATTTTTCGAGTTGGAGCTAAACCCGTCCTAAGCTTTTTTATCCTCTAGATAATCAGATATTTTATAGTAAGCCTTTTCATACTAGAAATTAAAAAAATAATATATATATTATATTTAAAATATTTATTTTTATTTTAACTCTTTGGCAAATGCCTCCCGCGTGATAAAATATGTGTAAAAATTGCTATATAATTTGAACATTATATTTTTTCCTGATCCATTAAACACATAATGTCTTTAATGGATAGAAAAAATAATCACAAAATATCAAAACTAGCAAGCAGAGCTCTTTCGTTTCGCCCCTAGTTGGCGTGGCTTAAAATTGCTTCTTTGGCGGCAAGCCAACAAAATAATTAATTAATTTTTAATTTAATTTTTTAACAACTCTCTTATTTTAAAACGAAGATAGGTGTGTGACCGTTGCGCGTTCTAGTAGACACAGGCACTATCTTCCCAATTGTTTTAATTTTCCAGCATTATTATTATTAAATTGACTTGATATTTATAAAGAGCTAAACATCCCAGCCAGACATTGGCAACAACCTCCCCCGTGATGACACAAGTGTGAAAAATCCCTACTCAAATCATAATATTTATTCTTTATCCATCATCGACATAAAAACAAAATATCTATTTTACTATAAAAACTTTCGTAGTTTGACGAATTAATTACGGATGCAACGCGCGCTCGTGCGTCGTGCTCGGAGAGATCCGAAACGCGCGCGTCTAGAACCGCACTCACCCTGAAGATGTCCCTCGTAAGGGATGAAACGTTGGTGTTCTTCCAACACAAATAAGGTTCTTAGTTAACCCGCTTACATCCGTGATGAAAAAAATATCTACCTAAATATGTATTACTTTTCTGCGTTGCATAAAAGTTTTACATGCAAATGCATCCATACTAATATTATAATTTCTAAAGTTACTATGTCTGTTTGTCTGTTACCTTTTCACGTCTAAACAGCTGAACGGATCTTAATGAAATTTGGTAGGGAGGTAAACAATATTCCAGGGACGGACATAGGATTGAAAAGCGCGTGCGAAGCCGCGGGTAGAAGCTAGTAGCCTATGCATATCTTTACGCTCTTGGTGATTTATTTATTTGCATCTACAAAGTCGATACGCCTATTCAAAGTTAAACATTTACCTATTTCCTACATCCAATAAGTTCAAACAACCAATAGCTATAAAATCGAATCAGGGTATATTGAATCGTTTATTTTATTGTCCGGTTTTATCCTGTTCCATCTAGTCCTGGTAAATCCCTTTTATGGCGTGACACCCTGTGTGTAACGATATTGTTTTATACAGATTCATTGGTAATTCACTGACACTGTGTGAACTGTTGGTTCTGTCCGTCATCAGGAAAACGTTCGTGAAGACGGGGTCTTTCTTAAAATTGAATGAGAAGTAAAGATATTAGTAGGTACCCCGTCCATTCAATAATCGTTCTATAGATTGGCTTAATCTGAAACTTAACTTAAAAACGGCTCTTATCCCTTTGACTGTTTATCAGGGACGGCGTCCTACGCTACGTTTGCCTACTCGCAGTCTCCACTCAAGAACACGTTTACGTTTATGGCTGGCCCATTGCTGATTTTTTGGGCTTGGGCTTGGGTTGTCGATAACTTTGGTTCTCTGTTGGAAACTCCGAGCATGGCTAGAAAAGTCAAATTATAAACTAAATTCAAATAGAAATTATTTAATTGTGAATTAATTGTCTTCACTTTATTTATTTTTTCACAAGCGTAAGAAGTGAAAAAGAAACCACTAACATGATAGAACAAACGGGTATTAAAATAATTATTTTATATATATTCATCATCATCATCATCATCATCAACCTAAATTAGTCCACTGCTGGACATAGGCCTCCCCTAATGATAATTATATATATTACAAACTACGAATCAATTATCGTTTTGGAGTCGATTTAAAATAAAAGATTTATTAGATCAACATTTTGTCGATAGACTACAATTGATTCAAAGTTTGTTTAATCAAAAATGACTTACAATGTGCGCAAAACTTTAATTTGTAAAACGAATAAAAAACCTAGAAAATAGCAAAAACCCGATTTTTACACGTGACCGACCATTTTGACCTGCTAGTGTTATTTAAGGCCTACCCCGACCCAAATCAGCGCCTCCACCTATTTTATCATATTATTCTGTTCAACGAAGAAATTTTCAAAAAGCGATTGGCCAGTTTGTGATACATAATTATCATAAGCTTGTTTTTAATGTCTCTGTCAAAGTTTTATTTTGTATACTATAAGCAGAGATACAAAGTTGCTTAATTTTTTTGGCAAAAAAGAGCAACTTCGCATCTCTGCCTACAATATACAAAGTAAGACTTTTAAAGAGGCATTAGAAATAAGTTTAGGAAAGATACCACAAACTGACCAATAATTTTTCAAAATTCCTTCGTTGAACAGAATAATAAGATAAAATAGGTGGAGGCGCTGATTTGGGTCGGGGTAGCGCCTCAATGTAACGAAATGTAAAAAATAAAAAAATAGGTACCTACTGAAATACTGTACATGACGATTTTATTTTAATAGTCTCTTTGAAACAGTCAAGGAAAACAATTATAAACAATGTAGATTTACTTACCGATTTCCAGTTTAAGGACACATCTCGTCGTCGGTGACGACACGGTGAACCTACACATTTTTGTCAGCTGATCTTTTCAGCGGTATTCGCGTATTTTACTCATAAAACAATCATAGTAACAATGAAAATCGCCCCGTGACCACAATCGCTGTAACGCGGTAGAAACGTAGGGGAAATAATAACAAAATGTAGGCGATAAATACCTGATTACACCTTTAACTATGTTAACAAGTCGCGAAAGTTTATAAAGTCTTATAGTTAAAATAATTCCTAACTGGGTGTTTTACATATTTACTTTGTGTTATTTTGAGTTTTCCAATATTTCTAACTGAAGTCACTGCGTTAGCGCGTGTAGTTTACATTGGCAATTAAACCGATCTACCCTCATTTTCGGTGTTTTGCTACGAAAATTTAAAGTACGTAGTTATTTCTGGAGTCTACACACCAAAGTCGGCGACACAGCCCGGCTAGTTGGTGTTACATTTCTGGAGCCTACACACCAAACTCGGTGACACAGCCCGGTTTGGTGTTACATTTCCGTGTAATTGTATGCAGCCGACCGTGTTTGACCCGGGACTTTGGTGTTTAGACTCTTTGGTGTTTAGCCTCCAAATATATGTATATATTTTTTCATTCTTACCTTTTACACGAAACTCTGTGTGCTCCATTGTGAACTACCTGAAACAAACAAAATATTTGTAACTTCAAAACTACTTTTAACATTTTCGTTGTTTCGCCAAGAGTCCGTACGAAACCTCAGCAATTTTTCTATTATCTAATGAAGCCTTTAGTTTGGGATGCCACGTGTCTAATGTGTACCTTAGCACATCTTGCAGGGACATCGGTAAGGGCAGCATCAGCGGAGTCCCTTAAACGGCAAAAATACGCTAATCTTGACCGAGGTTACCTATTTAAGCCGTTTGAGGTGGAAACCTTTGGTCCTTGGGGTCCAAGGCCAAACGAAATTTATACCCAAAGATTTGACGAAACTACCTAATAGAGTCTACAGGTAATCGGCATGCTGGCTTCTTTTTCGGTCAACGAATTAACATTGCCATTAAACTTGGCAATGCTGCCAGCATTCTGGGCACTCTGCCTTCTGGTGACGACTTAGATTTTGTATAAATACTAGTTGTAAGTAGGCCTTTATGTTACCAGAATCAGTAACGAGTATAGTTTATTATCACAGAAATTAGCAGAACTTGATCCATTTGGGACAAACTTATTTTATATTTTTCTGTTTCTCATAATATCTCTCGGTCCACTGAGAGACACTTTTGTACATAGTTGTTTTAGTTTAAGTATCTACCTACTTACTTGTATTGTTATATTTTTATTACCTTCCTTTAATTCTACCTATGTAATCTCTTCAGGGTATTATTTTTAGCTGTTTTTTGTGCACCTTTAGCAAATGTTGTGCATGCCTGTTAGAAGGACACATTCTATACTAAAAAAAATTATAGTTGTTTTATTAGAACGTTTTTTATGTGAATTGTTGGCATTGCCTTATCAATAAATAAATACTAAGAAAAGTAGTCCTCATAGTATCCAGTACGGACGCTGCTGGAAGGCATTAAACGTATGTAGAGAAACGAAAACTAATATAGATTTCGTAAACTATGGAATAATTTAAAGTAGTACTTTAAGTAGTAGTTGTCACCTGCTTCTATTCCCTCCAATACTTTAGACTAAATGTGGAAAATAAATTAGCTTACTTATTAAAAAAAAATTATTTATTTTATTATATACTTTTAATAAGTATATTGTTAGAATTATTCATTTGTTTAACTACTAGATAAAATAATTTAAGACAGCAGGACCAGTGTTACACATAATAATATACGTTCGTCACAGAGACATCGTTCTCTTGTAAGAATCATCAGCTTGGACCTCACGATACAGGGTCGGCCAAGTGTGAGATCTATCGGTAAAATCATAGTCTCTAAGCTAGAGTTGCCAAAGGCTTATCATTTCCTGGACATTTCTGGGGTTACAAACGGATTTTAAGTTTTAGAGTCCCTATCCAACTATAAATTTATGCTGTTGATCGAGCAATAGAAAAAATATAACAGAATTACTAGTTAGGTATTTCAAAAGGAAAAACGTGAAGTGCGAGTCGACTGCCCTATATATTTTGGTTCATATCGATAATCAAAAATCTTTTTTTTTGTTATTCATTTAACTATAAATTTACAGTTTACGGATTTTTTCCTTTATTTATTTATAAGACCTTGCTACTTGCAAAATTTCATGATTCTAGGTCCACAGGAAGTACCCGGTAGGAGGTTATGTGTGCACGTGATTTCCTTGGAAATTTCAAAATATTCGCTGCTCCAACTCAGCTCGTGGATGTCGTAAGAGCCAACTAAGGTAACCTAGCAGAAGAACGACAGCTTCCTTCTGTGTATTTTTAACATCATCACTGCGATCACCCATCCGCTTGCCCAGTGATTTTGGCAGGACGATTATATTATATATTATTATAAGATATTTCATGGAGGAGGTGGGTTCAGCAGTGGATTAAGCAAAACTCATTCCAAGGCCTATGCCAGGTTATGCCACAGAAAACTCTTGGAATGTTACATCAGAAAACTCAATAAACTAAACGATTACCGTCAAAGGTTACTATAAAATCGATTCTCAGTCCTACGGCTTCGATTATGCGATTAGTGAGACCGAAAAAATTGTGAACGAGTCTCTTCCCGCTGCTTTGGCTTAGAAAGGAGTTTACTAGGTTATTGACTAAGAAGGTTATGAATTTTGAAACTATTTTTTAAGGTAAAACCTTTTTGGAATGTTTTTACAGAAAAAAAGTGCTCTCTAATGAACATAGAGATAAACCATTCTAAAAATGAAATATTGTATGACGTTTAGTGGAGGGGCGTGCATTTTGGCGTGCATTTTTAGAATGGTTCATCTCTACCTACGTGTTTATTTTTTTTATACAGGATGTACTCTGAATAACTGAAATGTCCAACATAGGTTCGGTGAACTATATCAAAAAGTATCGAAGAATAAGGTTGGAAAAGTGACCAGAACCTCTGCCTCATAATGCAGGTTCCTAGTAGTTTGAAATTTTGTATTACGTTCTAACAAAATCAGTCATAATAACCTCCCTAAGTAATAAATAAAACAAATAAATAATGCTGGACAATTCACACAGCATTAACTAGAACCAAAATAAACAGAGCGTGTATTATGGGTACTAGATAACTGATAGTAGTTATCAGTTTTTTTTTTTTGCAGAAGCCTTTATTCACAAACGAAATTACAATAAAATAATAGAAATAAATTAGAACTAGTATTTACAATTGAAACTATTGAGCTAACTGCAGACTGTTGCAAACAATCTACAGGTAGCTCAACTGATTCATATCAATACCAGTCGGAAGCGTCCCCAAGACGCTGGCTGCATTGCCCCGCTGTATGGCAATGCTGATGCTCTGTGCCAGATAGTTTAGTTTAGTTTAGTTTATTTATTCAAAAACAATTTACATCCTGTATGAATATAAGATACATAATTAAATTAATAGCATGCAATTATAAATATTCTAAGTCATCTTTGTTGCTAACATAATAATTACTTTCGTTTGATAAACTCGTCAACTGAGTAAAAACAGCAAAAGTTTTCTTAGAATGATACTCACCAGCTCTCGGGTCACGCGTCGCTTCGACTAATATCAGTACTAATATTATCTTATTTCGTGGTTGGCGGACACTTTTTAGTACTTCCAGGCATCAAAACAAACATATAATGATTTCGATAAATCAGGTAGGTATCAATAAAATCATCTGGTCTCCTATTATGGTATCAAGTTACTTATTTTAAGGCTTTCGCCCTCTCGTTTGGCGAAAAATGGTTAAAAAACAAGGACCAGATTAGGTTTTTTTTTTAATTTTTCCAATTATTATAACTATTTACAGATATTTATCGCGTTTATTTACCTATATTTCCTTCTATATTATCTCCTACTATATTTGACGACCTCAGCGGCGCAGCGGGTGAGAGTCCGCCTGCGACGCTAGAGGTTGCGGGTCCGATTCCTGACTCGGAACAAATTTGTGTACGAAGATGTGTCTGCAGAAATTTGTTCCGTTGGTCTGGGTGTTTTCTATGTATAACAAAAAAAATCTATCTATGTATATAATGTATTAATTATATCAGTTATCTAGTACCCATGACACAAGCTTTGAGTAGCTTACTTTGGGGCTAGATGGTGCTGTGTGGATTGCGCACCATGTCGTGCATTATTTATTATTATGATTTTATTATTTATTACTATTTCCCTACGTTTCAAAAGGTTTACAGACTGTTGTAGTCACGTCAAGTTTCTTAAAAAATGGGTACTTAATTAAACGCGACAAATTTCTATGAATGGTTATTTTTAACAGCCTTTGAAAATAGGAGAAACTTCTATGTTCGGCTGAATGTTAACTTTTTTCCGTCCGTCGATTTTTCCGTCATTTATAGACCTATTTGGATGATTCTTTGTCAGTTAAAATAGAAAATAATCCCGAGATGATAAAAAAAATATTCCCAATTCCCACAGAACTTAAAAAAAAGTTCAAAGTTATGGGTTCTTAAATAATGTTTTACTTTTTTCGAAATAACCAATTTATAATGCGTTTTGATTGCGTAAGTTAAAAAAACTTTATTGTTTTCAATAATTCACTCGTTTAACTTTGTAATAAAATGTTCAAGGAAAAAGCTGGATTTTCCTGATAGGAGTGAACAAACAATAGGGAACTATTATTGCAAACAATGTGTCATGATCTATCACCTTAGCAAAGCTTTTCTATTTTTATTTATAACTGACTTCGATAATAGGAGGTTCTATGTATGTTCGTGAAATTTCTATATGTTTATACTTTTTGAAATATTTTGTAAAAAGTCGTCCAAAAAAATTAACCATTCCTAATCTCCGAAGTTTGCAGAGCCATTCATCCTACTAATATAATGAAGCCGAAAGTTAAATTTTTGTTACCTAATATCTCCAAAACAGCTAAACAGGTCATGATGAAATTTGGCGTACATTTAAAACATAGCTTAACTCAGATAATGGCTACTATTACTATTATATCGAAAATATTCGTGCGAAGCCGCGGACCGCAGCAACAAACCCCGACGCAAAAAGAGAGGGGTGTTATAAGTTTAACGTGTCTGTCTGTGTATCTGTGTATCTGTCTGTGGTATCGTAGCTCCCAAACGGATTAACCCATTTTCGTTTAGTTTTTTTGTGTCATAGTTAATTTTATCCCGAGTGTTCTTAGCCATCACACTAATATTATAAATGCGAAAGTTTGGATGGATGGATGGATAGATGGATGGATGAATGGATGGATGTTTGTTACTTCTTCACGCCAAAACTACTGAACGGATCGGGCTGAAATTTTGCACACAGGTAGTTCTAATCCTAGAATCAAACATAGGCTACTTTTTATCCCATAAATCAGTTCCCATGAGATAGAAATCACCTTTAAACGTTTCCATAGGAGCAACGCGTGCGAAGCCGCGGGCATAAACTAGTGTTTCATGAAAATCTGTCGGGGGTTTTTTTAAATTTTTTAATTTTGTTCTTGTTAGGTATTCCTTAAATAGCGAAGTCTCTAACCGGTACCTTTAGCATATATTTGTATGATTGACAAACGTTCGTTCTAATTTATTTCTATTATTTGATTGTAATTTTCTTTGTGTATAAGGTATCCCAAGGTTCGTAACCCTCGGAACTTGTTTTATGTATCTTCGTCGATATCTACGTGAATTATGGACCGCTTTTGAAAATTGTTTCGTCACTATCCCGAGATAGTACCATAAAAAATTAAATCACGAGGGATCAGTATATATCCCGTTAAACTTAAAAACAGGGAATTGAAGTACCGTAAACCGGGGGTACTTTGCGCCAAAAATTGTAGTGATTTTTGTATTGTCTTTTAAAATATGAAAAAAATCTATTTAATGTATTGGATATGGATTAAAACAATTGGATATAATGTTCAAAATAGTATATTTACTAGTATGACCTTATAACACAATAATCAGACTTTTTATTTTTAATCAAAGTTTGGCGCAAAGTATCCTCTTTGGCGGGGACACTTTGCGCCATATTCTAAATCCACCTATAACTTATCAATTAAAGCTATGGCGCAATGACTCCTTACGTGCTCTAAGGCGCAATGCCCTACTCTATGTTGTCCAGCTCTTTGGCGCTGAAAAAACCGCGGCGGTTGATCATTTTTGGAGGGTCAATGCATCCAATGACGTCATACCATCCAAAATAGCTCAAATCTTTTATCTGTGGCCATTTCCATGCTTTTACTGATTTCTGCATTGCGTCCACAGTTGCTCCCTCTTCATCGAAGTCAACAATCATACCAGGATACAATTTATTATCATATTTTACGACCACAAAAGCGTCTTTCTCACGTCTAACATCTTTGAATCTTGTTCCTTGTTCTGAAGGCTCCTCGTCAGGACTATCGGGTTCCAGAAAGTCACCATCGTAAGATTCGTAATGGGCAGAGTAACCGTCTGAATCCTGGCTAGTCTGTTGCAAGGCTGTTGAAAGGACCCTCCTTCGCTGTAGAATCTAACTCATCATTGGCTTCAGTAGTGTCAAGTATTTCGTGAGCTACGCTTTTTCCGGGGGCCTAGCTTTCGTTTATAAACTCTTGGCATGTTTGTTTATCTGAAAAAAGATGAGGGTAGGTAAAAATAACATGAATGGGGCCAGGCGCAAAGTCTCCCCATTTTTAAGTGTTTTCTGACCTGATTCATAAAAAAATATAAATAAAAATATAGGCAGATAATTGCTACAAAATACTTTCTAAATCGACAAGAAGAATACATAACAGGTATAAAAACACAAGCTTACCAATATTGAGCCGGTGAATATGCAGATACACTTGGATTTTAGCAGTATTCTTTTTTTGAATTTATATGCACTTTTACTCTGCGACTCATTCCAGAGAAAAGAACACTACTAGCGCCCCCATTTGAAAATTGGGAAGTGTTCTGACATTTGGTTTCATGTTCGGATATCAATCATTCCGTTGAAGCAACAAGTTTTTAATTTATGACAAAAAAATAAGTTATCCGATTTGGCGCAAAGATATCCTGGCAGGCGCAAAGTAACACCGGTTTACGGTAGTTTTTTAGTTTTTTTCAAATAATTAAATTTTTAGTAGCGTAAAATTAACTTATGATATTATACCTTTCCTCGGTAGGAAGGTACCAACATGGTACTGATTCGAAATTATTCTAGTCAGGCAAAATATAATTCTATCCTACTTAAATTATATAGACGAAACTTTAGTATATAATTTATAATAATATAAAATTCTATTTGTACATTTAAGTGAGTAAAAGTAAAAATGCGTTTATTTTGTAATCACATAGCACATACACAAGATAAAGGTTAATAATAATAATAATGTCCTCCTAGCCGAATTTCGACCAAGGCGGTCAGTCTCATCGGAGACTAGCCAGTTGCGCTGGACATATTATACTGCACAAGTGTGTGCGCAAACACAGGTGCACTCTCTATTCCCTCACTCTCATAATGCGATGGGACGACAGATCGACACGACCGGGGAGAAATAAAGGTTAATATAAAATTAACAAGATAATTATAGGTAACAAAAATAGTCAACATTCAACAGATGCTATGGCAGTATGTATTCTGCCATAGCGCTGGTCTTCCGTAGAGGCCAGAATGAAACACGTGAGTAGCGGCGTAACTCACACATAAAAGACAAAATAAAAGAAAACACAGAAACACACATTTATTTAGTACCTACCCATAACACAAGCTTTGCTTACTTTGGTTGGGGCTAGATGATGCTGTGTGGAATTTCCAGCATAATTTATTTAATTTTATAATTAATAGACCTTGATCTGAATTGTTTTTTTTTTATTATCATATTGTACCTGGGTAAAAACGAGGTAGGTAAAAACTGTTTTCTTATATTAAAAATCGCTTTGATTTAAGAAAAATATTAAGAATATTTACATATTTTTCTATACAATTGATAAGTTTTTCAGTTAGTTTTTGCATGTTAACACAAACTGGCACTTCGCCATCATTATTCACATTATTTTATCAAGTTTAGTTTATTAACTTAAAATAGTACTGTGACTTATTAGATGCATAGTTTTATGGCTATTTCATAAATTTTTTGAAGAAATAAAAGCAAAATATCAACATATTTTGCTAAAACAAGTCCTAAAATTTTCAAATATAACAATGGTTTAATAAAGTTTTATTTGCAACAGTCTACAAATAGCTCAACTATTTAGTGTTTTTTGTAAATACCTACTTACGCATCTATTAGTTGTAATTTCTTCGTTATTTAAAGTAACAATTATTTATTTAATCATTTTTTTATTAAAGAAAATTACTAAGAATTTGGTTTGTTTGAATTAATCGCTATATTTTATTGAAATAAACGAATAATAAACCATAAATAATACTTACGCAATTTAAATGCAATAAAAACCAACACAATCACTTCCTGTTAAAGTTTATCTACAGGATGTTCGACAAACACTGTTGCTTCGGGGCGTAGTGTTACGTTTATATAGGGGGTGGCACCGATGGCTCGCTGCTACTTGGGGCGCAAGGTTATATTCGAGCGAAGCGAGAAGCGGAATTCGATATTTCCACAAAAAAAAAAACGTTTGTAATTGTGTTAAAATGCGTGACGTGTTTATGCGATTTAAGCTAAATAAACAATTTACTTGATTTTTACTTTCTATCATGAAGTTTTTCATATAAACAAAATTGAAAAAGGAAAACAAATAAGCAAAGAATAAAATACCTAGTAGACATAAATAAGGTATTTCTGTAAGTTAAATGTTGTACGGCCATATTCTTCTTGTAAATATTATTTTACCAACAAAATTACTATCTGCCTATTAATGGAAGGAACAAGTCGTAATATTAAAATAATACTAGACAACCCACACAGTATCACCTAGCCCCAAAGTATTCAGAGCTTGTGTTATGTATGTACTTGTACTAGTTATCTTATAATTATTATACTAGTGTTTGTCTTGAACCGCTTATTAAAGCGACATTTAGGCTGATTAAATCCTTCGCTACGCTCGTGAGTTTATTCTGTTATAATTTGTTACGCTCTGAATTTAAATTGTATTGTCAATGACATAAAACATCATGGGTGTCCATGATGTTTTATGTCATTGTTTAAAATCTATTTTTAGAATATAATTTTTTATCTTCATAAGTTTATCAGCATTAGTAGCCCAATTCGATAATAATTTTATGGTTTTTAATGTTGTTATAAGTGTTTTTATAAATGTTTAAGACATTTACAGCGGGATATTTATATTTGAGCTTTTCATGCCTTTAGTGTTATTAACCATGATGAATTTAAAAGTTTTACCTTTGTAAGATTTTAAAAAGTTTAAAAGGAGAAGAAGCGATATATTTTGAAGGAGCGATAGCGTATAGACCATTAACGCTGTCGCTCATTCACCAAGCTCACAGATATAGGGCAAACTGCTTGAGGACAAATGGGAAATATACACTTTTAATAGATTTTCCGGTTAAGAGTTAGATCTCTATCTTGTTAAGAAGTACTTATTCATCTTAACTAAATAACAGATTGGTTTGAGTTTTTGCTATTTTAAGGTGATGGTTTTTTATTATTTGTTGTTGCTTGGTTATATTAAGGCAAATCAAAACGTAGAAAGGTCCAGCTGTCAATTCAGATGTTGCCAAAACTAAAGAAAACTAATTTTTACATGACAAAAAATGTTGCTAGCCTATAATTTTGTAGTCTTTTTAAATAAGTTATGACATCTTTTTTACAGGCATTCTGTTTTTCACATTTTATTTTTATCTTCTGAGGACATCCGTGAGGGCGGGTGCTGTGGCAGATTCTGCCGAGGATCTCAAGAGGCGCAAATATGCAGCCATATTTGCTTCCCTTGGAGTCGAGACCCTAGGTCCGTGGGGTACCGAGGCTCTACGGGTTTTAAAAAATATCTGAGGGTCTAGTCGGAACGATGCGGGACCCGAGAGCTAGTGAGTATCTGGCGCAGCGTAGCGGGGACGCATCCGACTGGTATTGATATCAATTGAGCTACCTGTAGATTGCTTGCAACAGTCTGCAGTTAGGTCAATTATTTCGATTGCAAATACTAGTTATATAATTTGATTGTAATTTTTATAATTTGATTGTTATTTTCTTTGTGAATAACTAATATTGACGACCTCTGTGGCGCAGCGGGCGAAGGTCTGCCTGCGACGCAGGCAGGAGGTTGCGGGTTCGATTCCCGCCTCGGGTCAAATGTTTGTACGATCTGCAGATATTTGTCCAGGGCGTTCTGGATGTTTTCTATATATGTATAATAAAAAATATCTATCTATGTAGTGTATTGTATTAAGTACCTATATCAGTTATTTAGTACCCCTAACACAAGCTCTGCTTAGCTTGGGGCTAGATAATGCTGTGTGAATTGTCCAGCATGATTTATGGTACGGAGGGTGGAATCTCTCATTAGCTAAGTTTTCAAAAATCACCGCGCACAGTATAATTTATAGTATATTCTGATAGAGGATAAAATTCTCTATTCGAATATGTAACTTTTTTTGTGCTCGGAGATTTTGAGAAAAAATACTTTATATTATTTTTTTATTTTTAACCTACTTCGAAAAAAGAGGTTCTATGTTCGACTGTCTATATTTTTTATGTATGTTCGTCAAGTATGGACCGTTATTTGATTTTTTTGTTTGCTTTGTTATAGAAATTATCCCGAGGTGTTCCAATAAATTTTTTAATCCCGAGGGATTAGAAAACTTAGAAAAAGTGTGAAATTAAGGGATTCGAAGTGGGTTTAAATTTTTTTCAAAACAACGTTGGTCCTGCGCCTGACCAGTCCCCGGTCGTGTCAGTCTGCCGTCCCATCGGTTGTTGCAATATTTGTTTGCGGTATATTTTTAAACCCCGACGCAAAAAAAGAGGGGTGTTATAAGTTAAACGTGTCTGTCTGTGTATCTGTGTATCTGTCTGTGGTATCGTAGGTCCCAAATGGATGAACTGATTTTCGTTTAGTTTTTTGTGTCATAGATAATTTTATCCCGAGTGAAAATCTGAAAATCTGAGTGAAATTCATGAAAATCTATCGGGGGTGTTTTAAATTTTTTTATTTTATTCTTGTGTACTAAGACGCATACGATCTTACACGCTGCTGCAATTTTACCGATGCGATAGAAGTTGTCCGACGCATTTCCGAGTCCTGCGATTTTGCGATTATTGTACACGGAACATTTTGTATTAGGACGTATGCCATCTTACACACAGTTGCGACTTGCGTTTTTGGGGGCGTTGGCGGTGCGCGGCGTCTAAAAATCGCGCTTACAAAAACGCAGCTGTGTGTAAGGAATCGCGCTACAAAATCGCAATAAATGGCTCGGCACAAGACGCGATTCAAAATCGCAGCTGTGAGGTGGAGGCTCTATGAAAGTGAGGGTATAGAGAGAGCACCCGTGTTTGCACACACACTTATGCACTGTAATGTGTCCTACGCACATTATTTTTATTCGCTTTAAGTGGCTAATTAATTAATTAATTAATTAATAATTAATAATTAATTAATAATTAATAATTAATTAATAATTAATAATTAATTAATTGGCTAATTAATTAATTAATTAATTCGGGGGTAGATATATTATAGTCCATTACATAATTTTTAGATAACAATAAACTATTAGACTATGATTTATGATTTATGTATCTATCTTTAATGTTAATAATCTATGGTTTTTTGTTATTAAAGTGCGTAACCCCACACTCAGGGTAATTTCCAAGAAATCAAATAATATCGCAATAATTTTCGACTTCGACGAGATCTGAACCCGCGTGCGTCAGTACCGGAATGTGCTAACCAACTACACCACGTGGTCAAGTGACGTGGGAGTCGAAAATCTCTGGGACTTCCTACGGATTCTAGCTCCGTAAGACGGAAGGATGCGGGTTCAAGTCCCGTCATAGTCGAAAATTATTTGATTTCTTAATAATCTATGTTTCTAAATATTCAAAATGTATACAGGGTGTTAGGGTGAACAGTCTTATTGTTCTGTTTATTTATCAGTTTGTGTGTGAGTGCAGGCACATGCTGTATGCGGCAAGCTGAAGACAGAGTGCTATGGCGCTCATTAGGGAAGGTCTATGTCCAGCAGTGGACTAATATAGGTTGATGATGATGATGATGTGTGAGAGTGTGTGTGTCAGTACGTGTATGTGTTGCTCCTGAGGACACCGGTCTCGTAAGAGTCCGGGCAAGAGAAGCTACCAGGTGAGTATGTATGTGTTTATGTATATGTAGAGCATAAAAAACAAGATCCGTCAAGTGCGAGTGTAACTCGCGCGCCGAGGGTTTTGAACGTTTGTCAACAAATATGTACCAAAAGTACCGGTTACAGACTTCGCAATTTAACGAATACCTAAGAATAGTAGGTTACATTTCAGATGGATCTCTCTGCATGCTTCGGTTAAATGGGTGGTTCGGTTAAGGTGGGTATTGGTAAATTTTTCGACTTTTTTCGAAATATTTCAAAAAGTATGAAAGTTACAGAAATTTGAAAAACTGGTTTGAAATGTCCAAACCGATACCTTTCATTTGATACCCCACTCGGTGGGGTAGCCCCCCTTTTGAAAATTATTCCTTTTTGACCATTTTTCAAAAAGTGTTCTTTTTACAGACTTCTCTATATTTTTCCTGTAAAATATAGATCCATATCTACTAACGCTCCATACATTTTAAACGGATCGCTCTGCAAACTTCGGAGATAGGGGGGGGGGAATGGGTATTTTTTAGACTTTTTTAAAAATATTTCAAAACTTATGAAACCTACAGAAATTTGAAAAACTGTTTTGAAACGTACAAACAAATACCTTTCATTTGATACCCCACTCGGTGAGGTAGCCCCCCCTTTCGAAAATTATTCCCCCCCATTTTGACCATTTTTCAAAAAGTGTTCTTTTTTCAAACTTCTCTATATTTTTCCTGTAAAATATAGATCCATGTCTATAAACGCTCGATACATTTTACATGGATCGCTCTGCAATCTTCGGAGATAGGGGGGGGGGGGAATGGGTATTTTTTCGACTTTTTTCGAAATATTTTAAAAAGTATGAAACCTACAAAAATTTCAAAATATATTTTGAAATGTACAAAATGGTACCTTTCATTTGATACCCCATATGACTCTGTAGGTATCTTTTAAAATTTCGGCATCACAATTTGTATGGAAAATATTCATTTTCATTTTTCATTTATTTTCATTTATTTTTCTCAAAATCTGTACAGGCGCACGAAATGTATTATTGTTTTAAATTTCAAGTTGATAGCTGCAGTAGTTTTTGAGTTATTAAGGAGGGAAAAAAGGACAGACAAAGCGAGACCATAAGGGTTTTGAAACCGATCTTCGATCATCAAAACCCTAAAAACAGCAAAAGCAAACTAAGCAGCTGTGCATCAGCATTGCCATACAGCGGGGCAATGCAGCCAGCGTAGCGGGGAAGCGACGATTGGTATTGATATGGATCAGTTGAGCTACCCGTAAATTTTATGCAACAGTCTGCAGTTAGCTCAACTGTTTCAATTGTGAATACTAGTTCATATGTATTTCTTTTATTGGATTGTAATTTGCATTGTGAATAAAGATTTTTTTCATTTAGTATTCAAAATTGAATGAATTGAAAAAAATTACTTCTACTGAAAAAAATTAAGGTAAGGTTTTTCACAAAATACCTATTTCACAATATTTTTTCTTCGACGGGAAATTGCAATCTTTCTACACCACGGTACAAGATACAATAAATGATTTGAATTTGAATTTACACATCCATAAAGAAATGGACATACGGAAGAAATTATGAAATACTAGCTGCATCCCGCGGCTTTGCCCGAGAGAAAATTTCAAAAAATTATTGCACACCACACAAGGGGTAGTTTTGTAAAATTTAAAAATACATGATTCTGAATTTACTTTATGGTTTATTTATACCAAGTTTTGAGTGAATCGAACCAAGGAATAATAATTTTCCAAAGAACATTTACCAACCATTTTAACCCCCTCAGAGATTTTTACTTTATATATTATAAAGATATTTGACTATACATAGAAAACACCCAGAACACCTGGAACAAACTATTGTCCTGAGGCGGAAATCGAAACCGCCTTCTCCGTCTCTGCTTTGCTTGGGGCTGGATAATGCTGTTTGAATTGTCCAGCATTTTTTATTTATTTAAAATGGCATATACCCTGCACTTGACATGACATTTTATCACAACCTTTATTCTTCCGCGAAAGATGCCTGCCATCTATTGTGGTTTAAGGTAACAGACTTTTCATTTTTAGAAAACACCATTCAGTATTTATTATACAATATTCTGTTTTTTGTTACTAAAATCCGTATTAGATTAAATCTACGATGCTCTACTAAAAATAAAACACGGTACTTAGTATAATCTTACAAGGTAATCTATATTTGACACATTACTATTACGTGTTTGTGGGTAATTATATGACAATTATATTGATTAATTGATCCCGTATTTGATTTAGTTGTTTATAACAATTATTAATTGATGAACTTTAGTTAAAAATTACTAAAATTACGATGGAATTGCGCAACACGGATATTTGTTATTCTCCATTATCATCATCATTCTTCCTGATCCAATCTTGGATTTAGGCCCTTTGTCTCCACTCCTGTCGATCTGCGGTCTGTCTCATCCAGTCATGTCTCCGAGACGTCTGATGTCTTCCATCCAACGATACGGTGGTCGGCCTTGTCCTCAGGTGTTGGTTCTGGGTTTCCGTTCTGGGTCTCTTCTGGTTCAACGTGGCGCATCTATAAGAGCAAAGCGTCCTGCCCAAGTCCACTTCTTTGCTGCTATGGTGTTTACCACGTCTCTTTTTCTCTATCTCCGGATCCAATCGTAACGTATTCGATCGCGCAATGTGGTTCCGAGCATTGCCGTGTATGAAGATGAAACGGTCGCGCCATCCATACCTTGGCGCGACCATTTCATCTTCTCCGCGTTTGTTCTTTGTTATTATTACTTAGTCATTATGATATTTTATTTCGTATTTTATTAAATTTTCAAAACTTGGCGATCAAAATACAGAATACCTGGCTAATTGAACTGTTCATGGGTATTTTTCGTTATTTACCTTTGATCTTCCCCTGAGGAAATATCCCTGAAAAATTACATAATACTTAGCTGTTATTGTTAAATATTATTTTACCCATTTAATCTTCTTGTTTTATGGATTAATTCAGGTGTTTCCTGTTCGTGAAAATTTCGATTGTCATTTGTCATTCAGCAATAAACAAATGAAGTCATTAGAAATATTTTGAGATGTCATTCTATTTTTAATTATCCAAGGGGTATGTTTTTGGTGAGCTACGTAAGCGGAATTTTGGAGGACCTTTCAACAAGGCACGCTGTGAAAAACATATCGACGCTTGAATGGTATTAATTACCAAGCGACATGTGGCAACTTTACATTAGAGGGTAGGGTTTTAAAGTTCATCATATTATTATTATTATTTTATTTATTGAAGTGAAAACTTCTTTAGCGGCGTTGAGCACTTTTTCTGTAATGGGCATAAAATCTTAAACTCGCGTCAGGACACGTGACCTGATCGAAAAAGCGTAAGACGGATGGAGTGTTAGCAACGACGACATTATGCCGAAGGAATAAAGCTCAAAATTGTGCAGGACAATATCTTCATTATAGCTAGGAAATTTCTTGAAGTTTTGTTTTGAGATAGAGTTCAAAATCGAACATTATTTTTAGGTAAACAGAATAGATAATAGTACTACTTTCCGACAACAACAATAGGCCCTAGCTTACGTAATAGTTGCTAGCGTCCGGCTCGCTTATACCTACCTACTTATATATCTATAGATAATTAATTTCTCGAACGAATCGAAAAGAAAGACAAGGACAAAAAAAATGTTCTAGAACAAAGAAAGAGATAGGTATAGCTTCCAGAAACGCGTAGAATTATCTAGAAAGGATAGAAAAAGGTATAAAAACCGAGCCTTCTGGCAGATTATTCATTCAGTTCTAAGCAATCAAACAGTGAACAAGTCTTAAGGAAAATAACGAAAGTGAATTATTAAGTGCAGTGCAGTGACTTTTTGTATTAAGAACGTAGTTGAGTGTATACGGTTGAATATACCGATTTGAAGTGTTCTGAAGTGTTTTTACTTGGATATCATTCCTGACCAGCCCTAGTTGAAGTCTTACACCTTCGACGAGCCCCTACAGTTTTTAATGTAATATAAATTGTCATGTTTGTGTACGATAGCGCAATAAATGAATATTGTATTCTACCACATAAATGATAGTACTTTTATACTGATTAAGCAATTGGTGCAAAATTATTCCCTAACCATTCCAAAATATCAAACATGCTCAACGTTAATAATCAAGTTTTCACTTCTGCCGGCACTCCCGGAGTGCAACCCGTCTTTTTTTATTCCATCACTTGGTGTTACACTTGATGTTGTTACATTCTACATTTAGTTTAGTTTAGTTTAGTTTAGTTTATTTATTAATAACGTTTTGTGTTACAGGTCAGTTCTTAAATAAGTAATAATAATTTACAATTGTAATAATTTAGTAATTATACATAGGTATTGCAAAATAATAATAATAACTTAATTGTCTAAAAAAATATTATGATTAAAAAATTTAATAAAAATAGAAATATTGAATATTTAATCAAATAATTCATGAAAATTATAGAAACATTGTTCAATAAGCCAGAACTTTAGTTTGGTTTTGAAGGATTGCGTTGAAGCAGCACTGGTGATCTCAAGTGGAAGACGGTTATAAACAGCCGGCCCCATCACATGCACCAGCTTCGACGATTTTGTGAGACGCCGCGGGACAGCTCTCAGCTTGTGTGCGTGACGAGTAGGGTACCTGTGCCCGTCGCCGAACCTGGAGTACTCGTCAAGGTGGCTCCGAGCATACATGGCGGCATGGAACATGACTAGACCAGGGACCGTCATGATCTTTAGAGAGCGGAATATTGGACGAGCGGGTGTGTCCCACGGCACTCGTATTACAGCTCGTACTGCTCTTTTTTGGATTCTGAACACTCGCTCCCAGTCCGCGGCTCTGCCGTACAGCTCTACGCCATACTGAAGAAGCGAGTGCACAGATGCGAAGTAGCAGCTCCTCATCATGGTTGTCTCCAGTGTCTCTGACAACCTCCACAGGGCGAAGCACGCTCGACCCACCCTCTCACACAGTTGGTCAATGTGAACTTCCCAAGTAAGCCCTTCGTCCAGCCTAAAGCCCAAAAATGATGAGTTCTTGACCTGTCTCACGGCTTTACCTCCCAAGGTCACTGATATAGGTTGGCTAGTGCGGCCGGCTAGATTGAAGTGGACAAAGCTCGTCTTGCTCACATTGAGTAGAAAACCGTTGACGCTGAACCAGACGTGGAGCTGGTTCGCCACCATGTTCAATCTCCTCTCCAACTGCTCCGTATTCGGTGCTTTGACTACCGCCGCGACATCATCAGCATACATGAGGATGTGTGCATCCGCTATGCATTCCGGTAGGTCATTGAGGAGGAGAGAGAACATGATGTTCGAAATCGAGGAGCCCTGTGCCACCCCAATGGACGCTGTCAGTGGACCTGAAGTCTCCCCACCGCTTACGCCTGATACGACCTGCTTACGATCGGCCATGAAGTCTGTCAAAAGCGCTAGTGACGGGCCGTCAAAACCGTAGTGTTTGAGCTTTGCGGTTAGAACATTATGATCGGCAACGTCAAAGGCCTTTGAAAGATCACACATGATCACAGCCACCTGCTGACGTTCTTCTCGGGCTTCCACTGCATGCCTTACCAGTTGCCGAACCACATCCGTCGTCGACCTTCCTCTCCTGTATGCATATTGCCTATCGGACAGTGAGTCAGTCGACGTTAGATATTCGCTAATTCTGGCACACAAACCGTACTCGAAGATTTTGGCTATTCCCGGAATGATTGAAACTGGCCGGTAACTGTTTAATTCTTCCCGCTTACCTTTACCCTTGTAAAGCGGCGAGACTCGGACATATTTTAGTACTTCTGGATACTTTCCTTCTCGTATACAGGCGTTAAAGAGTTCGGTAAGAATAAACGATAGGGGTACTGCTACTGCGTTCATGAGAGACACCGAAATCTCATATATATCCCGAGTGGTCTTGCGAGCTACTCCGCTCACAATTATTTTAAGTACCTCAGAGTGCGAGAAGGGTCTGAGCCTGATGGACCGGTCCGATGGAACGCGCGCACTCACCAGCGCTCGCCGCACTGCGCCCAGGTCCGCCGTCGGCGCGCCACACACCGCCGCAGCTGTCACAAAATGTGCGTTCACTGCGTCGAGGGCCTCCACCTTGCTATTGTACTTGGAGCCGCTTGGTGTCCGTAAATATTCCGTCAGATCCTCAGTACGTCCACACCTCCCGGTCTCAATTTTAACAACATCCCACATGCTCTTTGTTGTGTTTGATGAACCTGCTATAATATCGCAATAAAACTTACTGCGTTCCTTTTTTAATACCTCTCCAACTCTCTCTTGAAACTCGTGGAGTTTTGTCGCGAGTTGCGTGTTAGTGGGAAATTTAAAAGTCATGCATTTGATTTCCCTAAGTACTGAATCTAAGGCTATGATTTCCTTTGTCACCCAAGTTGCTTTGTTCATAGGTTTAAATAGTACCCGTTTTATAGGAAAACATATGTCTAACATATTTTTAAAAATATTAATTATCGTCTCCGCTAACTGCGCGGCTGGCAACTTCCTACCGCTTACTTCTAGCCAGTCAATACTCTCGATACTAGAGACAAAATTATTTGTATTAGCACGCGAGTACGTCCTGGCGAAGCGAGGCGGGGATGAGTCACGCGGTCTACAGTAGAGCTCGGCTCTCACGGCGTAGTGGTCGCTCAGTAGCGAATTCACGGCTGTCACGCGCACACTTCCAGCCTGCACCCGTGCGCTGCTTACATACGCGTGATCTATGCATGTACTCGTCGAAGCTGTTACCCTCGTATGAAAGTCCACAATATTGCAGTAGTCGCGAGTATTTAAAATATCATTTAGTCTTTTTTGTGTGCTATTTAATGGGCACAAAAAGTCTATGTTAAAATCTCCGATAACAACGCAATCCTTCCCGCTGGCAACCAAAGAATCTAGCAGTCGTTCTAAACATGGATAGAATAGAGATACATTTGTCAAGTTTGATCTGTACACACATAATACAACAATGTTATGATCCGTAAGTTCTACGGCTGATATTTCGCAAACTTGCTCCACGGAGAAACAATCGCAGTCCAGTTCTTTAAATCTAATGTCCTTACTCACATAAATACAGGTCCCACCGTGACTAATAGTCGGTCTACAGTAGGAGGCACCTAAGTCGAATTTATTAATATTAATTGTTCTCAGTTCAAAGTTTTTTAACCAATGCTCTGTAATGCAGAGTACGTCACATTTTAAAAAAGTTTCTAGGCCTATTTCTAATTGGCGAGTCTTATTTTTAAGTGATGCTATATTTTGGTGGCATACCACTATCCTGTCCAACTTATCACTGGTATCGCCTTCGAATTGTCTCCGCCGCCGCGTTCGAGTTGATGAGTCATGCGTCACCGCCGCCGGCGCCGCTGCTGGAGCCCGAAGGGGTAGTGCTGGTGCTCTCGCTGCCCCGTTGGGTACGGGGCCGGTACAGAAACCACTCTGTAAATCGAACCCCTGCGGGCCACGCCGTTGGCGAAGTTACTGTCTCGAATATATTCTCAGGCATTCCTATAATGAATGATGCGTGCCTGTTCGATTTTATGTCGCGTTTTTCAACGGTGTAGTCAGATTTAGTAATTTTGTTTAAGAAACAAAGAATCGTCTCTCTGGTGGTCTCTGGCTTGAACGACCACGCTTGGATGTGCCGCCGTCTCTCCGCTGCTTGGAGATCGTTGTTAGTAAGAGTAGCCGTCCCTACGATGACGGGGGCTAATTGTTTTCGCCTGCGACGCTTATTTACTACTAGCTGAAAGTCATCATCACTTTTGCTCTCGTCCAGTATATCAACAGAAGAAGTAGTCCTTAAATCTGAGTTCATAGCGATTGTGGCTGCAGTTGATACAGATTCAGTGACTCCCTTGGTCATTTTGTTCGTACCACTAGCTAATATTAGTGTGTCGGATTTGGGTGTTGTCGCTGTGCCAGTGCATACATTGCGGCGTTTCTTCGTTGGGTTGGCGAGATCGGAGATAGCGAGCGAGGCCTGTGCACGCGCAGTGCGCACGGGGCGCTCCACTCGCGCGGTCGAGGTCACGGCGCTCGGAACCGCCGCTGACGGAATATTCGCCACAAGTGATTTGCGGGTAGCGGCCTTTTCGTTCGGTGTAGTGAGCTTGATTATCAGCTGTGATTGTTCCGTTATAGTGCACTTAAGGGTCTTGACTTCACTAACTAGGGTGGTCACTGTTTGTTGCAACTCGCGCACAACACTTTCGATGGATTTCATCGACATTTTCACGCGGTATTGAATATTATAACGCGGAGCAGAAGTGAACGTGTCGCCCGGCGGGGGGTATTATATATTATAACATAATACATAACACACAAACTTCGTTAGAGAAAACACCTTAAGGTAGTTATAAAGGTAAAAAAACAGACACACATGACTACAAATTTAATAAAAATAATTAGTGAGAGTCAAATAAATAAATTTAAAGGTAATTCGTGTCTGAGTTTCTATTCAATTACATACAATAATTTTGTTATGCAAATTTATTTAAAAAAGTACACATATGAGTAATTGCGATCTGAGGTGGTTATTACATAAATTTCACACTTACGACGTCATAAATGTTTTAAATAAATAAAATATTGTAGGATAATCTGCTAAAATCCAAGACATTGACGTTCAACACCTAAAATCAATGCAACCGGTGCATCCAGAATATCTTTTTACCACAATAAAAAACGCGCGCGAAACCTTTCGCCGGTACTCGTTACGACTTGCTTGAATAGCAAAAATATGAGAGGCTCTATAGCGGTTTTGGGTATAAATGATCTTATCCAAATTGTAGATAATTTGGATATGATCATTACAGCTACTTTTTAGGACATGCAGCTTTAAAATAAGGAAATAGTGAAGGGGCCAATATACCTCCAGGGGCCGTATTACCACCTTCTCCCAATCCCGAGTGGTAGAAACAAAAGACGTAAATCTCTCAGGGTGCTGCATCAGCTGGCTACGGTAACGTGACATCGAGCTCCATGATTCAATCAAGCAAGGTGCGCGATTCCGGTGATGACGAGAGCGAAGCGAGCTTTAAACTATAACCAAACGAATACCGTACTACATATATCAGAAAGGTTCTCAGACAACCAGAAAATACAAAATACAAAAATGTTTATGAGGATAACGCTCTTCCTTATCCATACATTATGAGTTACAATAATGTTATTTCAAAAACATTTCTCAGAAATATTGTAAATAGATAGACTTTGTAAATAGAATCATGAATAACTAGAAAAATTGCTGTTCAAATCTTTAACCATTAATTATAATGCATTTGATGCGGAGCTGTTTTGGTTTGATTTCAGTTACAGAACTTGATTCAAATGAGCAATGCTAAAGTCAAAATTAAGTTCGATCTCTATTAGTTTCTTGCGCCACGGATTCCGCATACGCGATACGCTGTGACTCAGGACGCGGTCTTATTTCTACTAATAAGTATTCAAATTTTATGCCAAAGTAGTCTCGACATCAATGATTAGCAGAAAGTGAACTGATTTGTTTTTTACAGAACTTTATTTTTTTCTAGGTTTAACAATATTGAATCATTCTTTCAATTTATTTTATCTTGTTTTTGTACAAGGTCATGAAAAGCTATGTAAGTAAGTACTTCTTGTAAACTTTTTACGTTTTGTTTAGATTTTTAGAAAGGTGTAAGAAATGTTGCCTTTGTGAATAGGTTTAATATTGGTACTAAACAAAATGAAAGCAATCAGGTATTTACATTAAAAAAAAAAACATTATTGTGTGTGGATTTGTAAAACATTTATTTCGGATAGACTTCAAGGGACCATCCAGAAATCAGAAATAAGAAATCAATCACGGTAACTAAATTTATTAAGGCATACAAAATAAGTTCAAACTAGTAGTATACAGCAAGTCAAATTTTAAACAAAATTATTAGTAATTAGTAAGAAATAATGTGTAAATTTATTCTCTTCTTTAATAAAACAGTTTTAGTGGGTTCGGCTCTCGGATAAGGCAAATGATGACGACCTCCGTGGCGCAGCGGGCAAAGGTCCGCCTGCGACGCAGGAGGTTGCGGGTTCGATTCCCGCCTCGGAACAAATTTGTGTACGATCTGCAGAAATTTGTTCCGTTGGTCTGGGTGTTTTCTATGTATAATAAAAATATCTATCTATGTAGTATATTGTATTAAGTATATCAGTTATCTAGTACCCAGAACACAAGCTCTGCTTAGCTTGGGGCTAGATAATGCTGTGTGAATTGTCCAGCATTATTTATTTATTTATTTATTTAAATAATTCTCCAATAAACAGTAAATTCAACCCACATTTTGAAAAATAAAGAAAGGTTGCCTTTAAAGTAAAGTATAAGTAAAAGTCATTTGCAAACACTTTTTTTTTTTTGAGTCAACATGTTTGACCAATATACATTGGTGTTCAAAATAATATGTATAGCATGCAGGTCATGTAAATGTAAATGGCAATAACAAATTTACAAGATTATTAATTTTAGATTTGAATTTAGCATAAAATTAGATTACATCATTTAAAAATCCGTCAACAATATAGTAGCAATTTTCACATAAAGTTTTTTAAATCTAGTCTTTGAGTAATCTATTCTGTCTTCAATATTTCGGGTCCAGTACCGCCCTCCGGTAGTTTATTATTTAAAAACTAATTTACATCGTTTGTTAAAATTTCTCTTCTATTTTGGTAAAAAAGCGACATCTAACGGCTTAGGACATAACTAAGCACACCGCTAGGGAAATGGGAAACACGGAAAAGTCAGGAAAAACTGTTTGATGTTTGCTTCAGTCTTAGTTCATAACAGAAGGAAGAGATGGCGTTGCTTGCTATGAAACATTGGTCATAGGTAGGTGCTTTGGTCGAGCTCTCAGAACAGGGAACTATGGTGCATCCAGTCAGTTAAGGCAACTTAGTAGAACTAAACATTATGACTGAATTCGAAGGGTTGAATTCTTACTGTTCTTTCGAGCTCTCTCTTCTGCTGTGTGGTGCCGGCTTAGAATTTGCACCACCCCCTAAAATTCCCGCGGGTGTCGTAAGAGGAGACTAAGGGATATCCACAGGGGGCCGGCAGCAGCGCCCCCTGTAGAATAATTCTACCACCGAACTGCGATCCGCAACCCATATCCAGCGTGGGGATTATGGGCATTACCCCCATAAGATAAAAGCCAATAAGGCGCTTATCAGGGGGAGGCCTGCGTCCAGCAGTGGGCCAATACAGGCTGTTGAGGTTGAGGTTGAGTATTCCTACGCCGCCGTAACCGTCTGCGAGTACCTCGGCTGTATATTTTTTCTATATTATTTTTATTTATTTATATTATATTAATTATTTATATTATTATTTATCTATTTATATTTTCTATATTTTTACTACTGCTCTAAAAAGGACCCTCCTTTTTAGAGCAGTTGTTTAAATAGAGAACCCCGAAGATTCGACACGAAAGATCTTTGGAACTGCAGTGTTTGCTAGAAGTAACTTGAATATTTTTGAAAAGTTTAGAAGTAAGCGCCTTAATCAGAGAATTTGTTGTCCTACAAATAAGTCTGCAAGGTTTAATAAGAGCATATTTTGTATGGAACCTCGTACATCTTCATACTAACATTCCAACATGCATTAAAAAAAAATACAATTACTTAATATTTTTCAACTAAAATTAAGGCGCTGACTAGCACACTAGCGCCGCCGTCACCTATTTTATCTAATTATTACTAAACGTAATAGAAAGGAATTTCCAAAAATTACGTTGGCTAGTTTTTGATACCTATTATAAGCTTTTTTTTTAATGCATCTGTAATAGTTTTATTTTGTATAGTTTAGACAGAGTAACGAAGTTGCCCTAAGTGGCGGCGCTAGGGGAGGCAGCGCTTTAAGACAGTTGCTGATTGAGAAGGCGAATATTTAAAGGACAAATTCTAGGAAAAGACAATTAGTTATAATAATTTAAGTAATGACATTGTATTTAGTATTTTTATGATCTTGATTAATAATAGAAAGAAGAAAGAAAGAAAGACATTTATTTATAACAACACAGTAGGTACAAAAAAGAAAACACACATGGGATATAGGCACATAAAGTTGTTATAAAAAGCAAATAAATTAATTTGCATTTTGTCAAGCTGATCATGGCTGTCCCCGGTCTATATTTTAATTGTCATCCCTGTAATACATGATTCGCAAAATAAATGAAATTGAATTGAAAGATAATTTTATAGCGGGATCGAACCTGCAAACTCGCGTCTCAGGTGGACCTTAGCCCATGGTGTCACTGAGGCCGTCACCCATAGAACAACGTAGATTTAAAATAATAATGGTTATTAAAAACCACCGAGTACGTTAATTACTTTAATACTACCTTTGTGTGTGTGTGTGTGTGGGTCAAGGGGAGTTGTCGGACCATACAATTAAGCCTCCACCACACAGCCGCTATTTTGAAGCGCGTCTTGTGCCGCGCCGCCCCGCCGCCGTAATACCTACACTGTCTCCGGCTACCGCCCGCCCATGACGCAGCTTCAAAATCGTGGAGGTTTTAGCTTGGATTTGACTTCATCATCACCATTATCAGCTACTCCACTGCTGGACAAAGCAAAAGCCTCCCCTAATGAGCAGCATAGCGCTCTTTCAATGCATCCAGCACCTGCAACCTTGACCGTGAACGTGCATGAAACCCGTTTCATTGTTTATTGAACTTAGATTTTTTTTTAACTATAATAAACCCAGGTCTGTCTCCGTTTTTTGACGTTTTACGCCAAATCTGGGGGGCACTTTGGGTCTACAAAATGTAGCTAAGGACCATAATATGGGTCCATAGAGTCCAAACGATCTGCGAAAGACTGCAGGCAGATCCTGGATGCGGCAAGCTGAAGACAGGGCGCTATGGCGCTCATTAGGGGAGGCCTATGTCCAACAGTGGACTAATATAGGCTGATGATGATGATGAGTCTCGACGAGTATTTTACGTCATTTATCAAAATCGCTTCAGGCGTTTGGATGCTTCGAGGTAATTAAAAATAACCACAATAGAAATACTCAAAAACGCCAATAATTTAATTGTTTTGTAAAAACTGAAAATCGATTTGGAATCCCTTTATTTACACTATTCTTAAGTTTTGTGAGGTACATACTTACTTAAATCCTTAACCACTGGAAATATTTTATTTTTTATTGTATAGAATTGCGCTATAAATAAAAAAATATTTGTTTAAATACAACAATAATGTATATATACAACAGTGAAAGAATTTCAAAGTCGGTCCGTAATTGACGGAGAAATCGACGAATATACATAAAAAAACATACCCAGCTGAACATAGAACCTGTTCTTTTTTTTCGAAGTCAGTTATAAACTAAAAATCTAATTAGAATCTCTATAGTTTACACTGTTTTTAAGTGTTGCGGAATATATACAGTTGAAATAAAATAGAACGTTAAGTGTGAGCCGGACTCGCGCACTAAGGGTTCCGTTTAATTGTAAGACCTTGTTTCTTGCCAAATATCATGATTCTAGGTCAACATGAAGTAGGTACTTTCCCTGTTTATTTTGGTCGAGGGAGAGAATCAAAAATTATATGTTTTTTGCTAAAAAAACTACTAAATTACTGTTTTCAGATTTTTCATATTAGCCTGGCTGCGAGACAGCCGAACACACACACACCCACTGATAATTCAGGGCAGAGCCAATTTTAGGTTTAATTTCAAGGAAAACCCCTATAGTGAACTTTTTTTGAATGGAGGGAGGTACAAACTAATACCATTCCCTTTCCACCAATTTTAAGAATCCAACCTGGCCTCTTCACGGATATGTTCATGACGGTAAGGAGAACCTGCAGTTAACATAGTGTCAGTGAATTACCAATAACCCTGTATACTATACTATATTATATACCATGTATAATAGTGAAAAAAAAAATCGGTCCGTAATTGACGGAGGAGTTTGATCATAACATTAAAAATAAACAACCGAACATAAATACTCATCCTTCTCGAAGTCGGTTAAAAATTGCGGTATAACTTAAATTATTTTTATTACTGAATTAAGCACAGTAAAAAAATAATAAATAAACGAAGAGATTACATTTTTTATTAGAAACCTGTACAAACCTTTATATAATAAATTTAAATCATAGACAGCCGCATTACTTTACATAAATATAATATAATTATAAAAATAAAATATAATATAAAAAATTATAAAAAAAAACATTTCATTCATAAATATACCTTAGAGCTTATACATAATTAATTACCTATATGATGTTTTCCTCTTACAACGATATAAATATCTAAGTACCTAAATATTATAAGCATCTTAAAAACTTAGCTACGGGGAAGCAAGTTATTAAATCGCTTCCTTGCCTTTATGTTCAAATTTATATTACACAAAGGAAATAAGTCTTTTATATAGTATTGTGCAATCCATTGCGATTCCAACCTCAAGTTTTAAGCCATAAGATTCAAAAAGTATTAATCAACTTCTTGATCATATCAACAGATTCATTTTCCCCTATCTTCTCAATATAAGACGTCGCTTTCTTCGCGTGATCTTCATGCAATTTCTTAGTTTTCTCAACAGCATCCGTCTTCAGAATATTAAACTTCAAATCTTCGTAATCAACGTCTTTAACGTCGTTTTTCGCTTGATCGATTATTTTGTATAAATCAGGGTTATTTTCTAGGGCGAAGAGAACCGGAGCGCTTGCTAAGCAAAAGTTTTCTTTGCTGTCTGATGTTAGCTTCTGCAATTCGGTTGCTGCTTGCCAAGCCAAGCCAACATGGCAACCGAAGTGGTAAGCATGACTTTGAGTGTGTTGATTCTGTTTTTTTAACACCATTGCTGACTGACAGCCTCTGCCCAGCAAACTGACTCCGTTATAGACTGTTCTTGCTGTCCATTCTTTGATAGGTTTTCCTAAGACGTTTTCAACAGCCATAGAGTTAGTATCGAAGGTTATTTCGAAATTATCAATTGATCTAACAGGTTTTCCTGGTAGCGGCATATTTTGCTCATCTCTATCTCCGAAGAATTGGCTTTCGGACAAATCTTTCAATGCGGAAGAGATGATATACGAAACGTCGGAGTTTCGGAGCCCTGCAAGCATACCATTGGCAGTTACTAAAAGATAGTCTCCAAGGAGTATTGCTATTTTGTTTCCAAAAATGGCGGATTCTGTGTCTTTCCCTCTTCTGGCAAATGGTACGTTGACGATTCCTTTGTGAATGAGATGGCCTGTTCTGATCATTTCAGTTAGTTCCGCTAACGCTCGGGTTTCCTCTTCGGATTTTTTGGCCTGCAAAGCAAATTGGACATTAAATACAGCGTGAAAAGCGTTGTTTTCGAGAAACTTTGTATGACATGATTGGTTATGGTCTATTTTCTGAAATTCTGAAGTGTGAATGTTCTGAGAGCTTTCTCTTATGAATGTCGTACATATTGAACATTGACTAATAAATATAAAAAAAACTATTTATAACAAGCTTTTTCTATTCTAAAATATATTTTCTCTCTATTCTATTCTAAGCTCTATTTTTTTATTCTAAAATTCCGACCAATCTGGATGAGGCATCGTTTCCTTTAGTAGTTCCTGTAGCCTCCTTCCGGCTCCATCATCAAGACCCTGGTCATCATCTAGGACCAAAATGATAAGGGAAGACAAATCCAACGAACCCAAACTAGATGGGGTTACGTCATTTCGTTTAAGAGTTCCTATGGTCACCTTCTGTCTCAGACTCTCTGATGATGGAGAAATCGACGAAATGTTATAATATTGTATTGTCACTGAACTAACAATATGTATTTATGCCAAATTCCAGCTCAATTGGTTGAGGACTTGGTCTAAAATTAAGTTGCATGATTTGTCCCACGCATACAAACAGAGCAAGTTAAATAAAAGCTTTTAAAAGTACAAAAATAGATCGTCAAGTCATTATAACTATAATAATAATAATAATATCCTCCTAGCCGAATTTTGACCACGGCGGCCAGTCTCATCGGAGACTAGCCAGATGCGCAGGACATATGCACGAGTGTGTGCGCAAACACAGGTGCACTCTCTATTCCTTCACTCTCACAATCCGATGGGATGGCAGACCGACACGACTGGGGAGAAGTCAGGCGCAGGACCAACGGCTTAACGTGCTTTCCGAGGCACGGGGGTGTAACACCGCCAACTTCCTGACTCCGTGGTGCTATTGCGAATTTTCCTTGCTAGAAAAACCACAATAACAACTATTGGCCTGACCCGGGATTCGAACCCAGGACCTCACGATCAGCGGTTGAACAAGCTGACTGCTAGACCAACGAGGCAGTTTATGTATATATTATAACTATACCTGTGCTGTAGTCCTCACAGACTTGGACAGCAGAAGGATGATCAGCCCCCAAGGCTGCAGGTTCTTGGAGTCTCCGTAGAGGACGTTCTTGGCTGTCTGCATCACCAGATGGTTGCTGCCAACCTGGAAAATATAAAATAGGTGCCTTTACCACTTATTAATCGAAATCGAAGAAAATTCTGTGGTCGGCTGTATGTATTTTATTTTCGTCGATTTTTCAGTCAATTGTTGACCATTTTGAAAATTGTTTCAATATCGTGTAGAAAATTATCCCGAAGTGGTCCCATAAATATTTGTCACTCAAAACTCAAAAATCAACGCGTTAAAGGAATTTGAAGTTGGTTGGAAGTTTTGCACTATAGAATCTAATTGGGAGACTTTTCAAAAATGGGTCTAATACCCTATTGAGCTACTTGAGATTGTATGCAACAGTCTGCAGTTAGCTCAATTGTTTGAATTGTAAATAGTAGTTCTAATTTATTTTTATACTAGCTTCAGCCCGCGGCTTCGCACGCGAATTTTCGGTATAGTAAGTATCCTATTATCTAAGTTGGCTTTGCTGTAAACGTACGCCAAATTTCATCTTGATCTGTTCAGTAGTTTTAGACACTGGGTAATAAAAATTCAGATTTCACAAAGTTTCGGCTTTATAATATTAGAATGATACGATTATTGATTGTAATTGTTTTCTTAGTGAATAAAGTTATCAGTTTTTTTAAACAATCAAATTATAATAGTAGTTTATGCAACTGTCATATAATGAAGGGTATTAAAACACGAGTGTGAGTTTATGAAACGAGCGCAGCGAGTTTCATAATAGTAACGAGTGTTTTAATACCCGTGTTATATGCAGTTGCATACACTACTTTATCTTCACTAATGCAATTAATCAAACAACAAGAGTAAAAGCTGACAATAGTCTAATTATAATAATTGTTCAAATTTTGGATGGTACAATTTTGAAAGTTAATGTTAATTATTGATCCAGCAGCTGTAGCGGCCGCGGGGCAAGCAGTAGAGCTCGTAGACGGAGTCGGAATATTTATAATTACTTCATTCGTCTTGTTTTCTATACTGTTCAAGATCGTATTTGAGACTTGAATAAGATCTTACCAAAGAGTTTTGTGTATGTAAGTTTAGTAGTTTCGACGAAGTTTTTACGTATAACCCAACTGTTTTCAAAAGCCAGCCTAATATCAAAATTTTATACAACTTGTATGAGGATTTTGACATAAGGCTCGCCAGGTTAATTGGTCGCGTTTTATTGATGTTATAATGAGATTTTACGATATCGATGTGGATATTATACCATCATGTGAAATTGCTTAAATTGAGTGTTTTGTTATCTGCGCTATAGCAGTAGTAATTATTATAAGTCAAGTATTGGAAACATAAGTAGAATGTTATAACATTAGTGTAGATAAATAAATAAATAATGCTGACAATTCACACAGCATTATCTAGCCCAAAGTTAAACAGAGCTTGTGTTATGGGTACTAGATAACTGATATGTATACTTAATACAATACCCTACAATGATAGATTTTTTATTACCTATACATAGAAAACATCCAGAAAACCCTGAACAAATATCTGCAGATCGTACAAACATTTGTCCCGAGGCGGAAATTGAACCCGCAACCTCCTGCGTCGCAGTTATTATTTATGTATTGTATTAAGTACTTATATCAGTTATATAGTACAGTGTCTAGTACACAATCTCTGCTTCGCTTGGGGCTAGATGATGCTGTGTGCAGCATTTTTTTAAACAAGTTTATTATGTTTGAGATATTAATGTAACTTTTGGATATAAGGATTGTAATAATAAAATACTTTATACTTATACTTAACAGCTCACAAACGTCCTTTGCTGAAAATGCCTCGAGCAAACAGTTCCTCGAGCATAATCTAAACCTTAACAGCCTGTATTGGTCCACTGCTGGACGCAGGCCTCCCCCTGATAAGTGCCTTGTTGGCTTTTACCACATGGGGGTCAATGCCTATAATCCCCACGCTGGGCATGCGGGTTGGGAATCGCATTTCGGTGATATAATTGTTCTGCAGGGGGCGCTGTTGCCCGCCCCCGGTGGATATCCCTTATTCGCCTCTTATGACACGCGTGGGAAGAGTTGGAGTGGTGCAAATTCTTAGCCGGCACCACACAGCTGAGCATAAACGGAGCATAAACTTGCAATAAATAATAAATTAACCATTTATTTCAGAATACTTATAAGAGTTGAAGATCTTATTTAACTTATTCTACGGTCCGTAATAATATACCTACTTACAAAAACTAGCAAACCTAAAATATAAAAAAACTAAAATAATGTTTTGCCATGCTTGGTTGAATTAGTGATCGCAGTGATGGTATTAAAAATACACAGAAAGAAGCTACCAATCGATGATGACTTGTATTAATTTCAGGTTATTTATATTTTATGTAAGTACATGTATGTGGCTTGTTTGTCATCGTTTACCTTATTCAGGCGGCGTTTCTATTTTCTCTCCATAGAAAAACCAGCTTTTCTTCACTTCGTTTGTGTACATGCATACCCAATAAATAAGTACCTACCTACGTACCTAAGTATCTACAAAATAATACTTTGCAGTTACTTTATTAGAAAAACGAACTAAGTACCTATTTTCAGCTTCAAAAAAAACGAGATCTCAATTCTGCTGTAAATTGCAGAACCCCTATTTTACACACCATTTTATAATAGAACAAGAAAACAAAAGAAAACTCACCAATTTCCGCAAATAGAGCGCCATGTTTGCAAACTCATCGCTCAACAGGCACCTCAAATTCATAAAAGAGGTCGGATACCCCACAACTTTCTCCGCATCTCTAATAATATTACTCCAATTTGTAAAAGGAGGCCGTAATAGGATAAGAATCTCGTCTTTGGTCAAACTAGCGACGGTGGACTCGAACCTCTTTTGAAAAAAAGGCGGCAAGTCGTGCTTTTTTTGTAAAAAGAACGGTGCGCGGCGGTATACGCGGGAGAACATGGCTTTGACAGTTCGATTTTCAAACTGGAATGGTCCGACGCGAGATGCGACGTCAGGTGAAATGGTTGGATTCTAAAGTCATTGTGTTACCAGTACAAACCTCGGATCTAAGTGGTTAGGACAATATTTGGTGCGTGCTGAAGGCCGACTATTATTATAATGTTGATAACGACGCTTGTCAAATTGCAGTAGGTAAATTTTAATAGCGACAAATGGCAACCTGTCACGAAAAGCCAGATACTAAAATTATTTTAGTAACTGCTTCTAAATTAGCGTAACGGGAAACGAAGCTAATTTTAATTAGGTCGGTAGACACATTCGATAAGATTTTGTACCTATCTAAAAGAAGGTAGATTTATTACAGAACCTTGTTATGCAAAAGGAATTTATTCATGAACAAAGTATCTTAACTCATAAATATTTCCAAACCATGCAAACATTGTCCTGCAGTAAGAATCGAACTTCTACCTGCATTCCGCCCCCTTCCGCATGTCAAGCAGATCCTTACCGACAGCGCTTCAGATGCGGTCTTACTCCAGATTGTTTATCACAAAACTAGGGGAAAATAACAACCTGGCAACATCTATTGCTCTTGACCGTGAAGTGGAAAGCTGCGTATAACCAGTACACCGACAATATTACTTTTCAATAATTACCGGCATTTTAAACCATAACAACACAGGAATAGGGATCAAAAATAGGCGAAACATGGCTCTACAACACTGGCCTATGTCCATGCAGCTATTGTAGTAAGAACTGTATGTTAACCTACTTTGAAAGGGGCAGGGGGTCTATCATATTTGGTTGTTTTATTCTTTTTTTCGAAAGCACTTCTTTTTCTAACCGTAGTAAATACTCTTTCGATCACATTTCTAAGCAAGTGGTCAAGTGGTTTTTTTTACTCAAGCGTATTTCTAAGTAGAATAGGCTGTAAAATTAAAGTGGCATAGATCCTGCTCATTGAAATTTGAATGTGCGAAAGTACCCTTGTCATTTTTTGAGTTCTAATTCTAAAGTAGGATTTTATAAGTGCTTTTGTTTTTTAACTCTTCATTAAGAACCTATGTATATATATGTCTGACCACCTCCGTGGCGCAGCGGGCGACGGTCCGCCTGCGACGCAGGAGGTTGCGGGTTCGATTCTCGCCTCAGAACAAATTTTTGTACGATCTGCAGAGATTTGTTCCGTTGGTCTGGGTGTTTTCTATGTATAACAAAAAATATATATCTATGTAGTATATTGTTTTAAGTATAACAGTTATCTAGTACCCTTAACACAAGCTCTGCTTAGCTTGGGGCTAGATAATGCTGTGTGAATTGTCCAGCATTATTTATTTATTTATATAAATAGAATTATCACAGGTATTATTATGAGAATATTGATAACACCTATGATCAATACTTATCATTAAAGATATGGATCAGTTGAGCTACCGGTATACTTTTTGCAACAGTCTGCAGTTAGTTCAATTGTAAATTAAGTACCTACTAGTTCTAATTTGTTTCTATAGTTTGATTGAAATTTTCTTTATGAATAATAACAATTTAAGGAATATAAACATAGGTACTACGCTTTTAAAACTCACAAGACTTGTTTTTGCAAATTAAGTTCCTCTTATAATATGTTTTTACTTATGTTTAACTTTCTATTTGCAAAAATGATTGAAAACTACGTGACAACTAAAAGGCCCTTCTAGTTTCCAGATTAAAATAAAAAAAAAATGTCATGTAGTATCAGATAAAAGCCAATAAGGCGCTTATCAGGGGGAGTCCTGCGTCCAGCAGTGGACCAATACAGGTTGTTGTTGAGTATGCGTAGGTACGTTCCCATATTTCTTATTTGATAATAAATTTATGTTATAAAACTTGACTTGTTTATTTATTTTTTCTTGTTTATTTTGTAAGCCCAAAGAAAAAAAGTTATTGAAATCTAAAATCTTAAAAACTGGTAATTTAAGGAGTAAAAAAGAATTCCCAAAGAAAAATTCAGGCTCTGGATCTCATGGTGATAACACTGATACTTAAATAGTGCCTGAGTGAACGAGTGTGCCTACCAATCTCTAAGTAACTCCTCGTGGACGTAGAATGGTTTAATTGTTTTTAAAAAACAAAAAACCGACTTCAAATTCCTTTAAACTTACACTTTTTTTAAGTGTCGCAAAAAAATTATTCCGAAATGGTCCATAAAAATATATTTCCGAGGGATTCCAGTTTTAGTCCCAAAACGAATCCCTGGGAAATATATTTTTATGAATACTTAGATAATTATTTTACAAATAGCAAAAGAATCATGAAAATCGGTCTGCAATTGGTGTAATTATCGACAAACATAAGAAGTTTTAAAAAAATATGGTCGGAATGCCTTTATTTTCAATGGTACACAGGTACCTACTTTTTTTTACAGTAACATAGTCCGTTTCATAAGACATCAAAAATCAAATTATGTATGTTTTAAATAATTGAATTTATGGTGAAAACATTCCCAGACGGTTCTGTAGCGTGAACGCTTCGTTAGCGCGATTTAGAGCTCGTCCACTTTTAGCAGCGACATCTAGTTATATTTTAGGGAATAAATTTCATTTACTCTAAACAAACCAGAACGAGATGGTTCGAGAACAGGGTTCCCGGTTGCGACCGTCTCCTCTACTTTGCAGAGCCACTGTCGCGGCCCCTGATAGATAAGTACTCTACGTAGGTACAAGTTTATCGATACGGGTCTAGAACCCGAGATTTTTTATGTAAACAAAGGCATTAATGAATGAAGACTTCTCAATAACTGTGTACTATCAAAGACAGATCACACGCAAGCAAGGTAGGTACCTAATCGCGAAAATGTTATGCGCAAATTTGATGTCATTTTTTTTTTTACAAAACATATCTCATTACTTAAAAAGATTATATTGGAATCTACAAGCGAGTAAGTATATCATCTGATCTATACACACAAGCACATACACAATCACACACTGGGTCTCTTGTTGCCCAGACTCTCAAGAGACTGGTGCCTCTGGAGACCACACACACACACACATACCTACACCAACATTCACAAACCATAATAATGTTTTATGTGAATTTGTAATAGCCAGTAATAAAAACCATAAGTAAATTAATAAATAAGTAGCTTTTAATATTATTTAGTAATTAACGTAATTTTATTATTGAGAAATCTAGGAGACGGGCGACACTGCCACACGGTTTGTAAAGCTTCGGTAGTGTTATCGTTTCAATATGTATTTAAGATCCTGTAAAAATACTCCGAATAAAGATTTACAATAAATATTATTATTATAAGTGATGGTAAGTACTTATGTATCTACCTATGACAAGACCTTTGTCATCCAATTACCACTAAAACTCTAATTCTAGTCTCACCTTGTTGTACTGCGAATGGTAATGTTTGTTTTTTGCTTTGTCGCCAAAATAACCTATTATTAAATGGTCAGAATCGTGACGGGGTGGTCGCGACATGAGAATCAACAGCTCAGTGGTCGCGACATGAGAAACTCAGCTTGTGGATGTCGTAAGACTTGAACCTATCAGAGGAAGGGCAGCCGGGTATTTAGAACACTGTGATCTCCGGTCCATGATCATGATGCTAAGTGACCGAAAAATTAGAAAACTCAATTGGTTGGAGCTTGCAACAGCATCCTCCCAGAACCAGTTTCCCTGGATGGCAGGGCGCATTTTAAACATTTACATTAAATAAGACCATTGGAAAATACACAATAAAATTCATTAAGTACCTACGTTAAAATTAGAAATTACAAATACACACAATAAAAATTACGGACAACAATAATAGCGGAGAAAGTAAATAAAAATGAATAAAATTATTTAAAATGAGTGTATGGTAGGCTACCTTACACAGCGTCATTTCCCTTCACGTGAAGCTGCGACAAGCGCCACAAAATAGGGCAATCGGCTTTTCCAGCTAAAACCTTCAGCAGGCAATTCTCGCTGGAGTGGACGCGGTGCAACAACGAATGGGGAGTAATGGGGAGGGGGAAGCTTTCAATAGTTGATTTTGACTTTAGTGAAAAAATGAATAATTTTATCTAGGAATTTTATATTATGTCGTAGTAATAAGGCAGATAGAGCCCATTTGATTGTACCGGGTCCTGTACCCTATTGAACTGACATAATTTTCGTATGTACCATAGGGGGTAAAAGTTATGGGGAGGGGACGTTGTTCAATAGTTGATTTTGACTTTAGTGAGAAAAATTAATAATTTTATCTCGGAATTTTATATTATGTAAAAATAAGGGCTCTTCAGTCAACTGGCCCCGGAAAAAACTGGCCCTACGGGGCCAGTTGCACTAATGCATTTAATTTATTACTTTTGTTTAGTCGACTGGGCCCATTACAAGGCAGATAGAGTCAAAACTTGAAATTACCTACATAATAATCGTACCTATAGTTACACGTTTTCAGAAGGAAACAAGCAAAACACATGGTTATGAACCTGAAACTGTTTTCAAAAATTACCGTGGTTTGTAAATTGACATAGTTTTTTAAAAGCATGTAGTAATTAGTATAGTATAGCCACAATTTTTTTATAAAATAAATATTTTTGACAAAAAAATAAACCCGCCGAAAAAACTGAAAAGCAAAATATAATAAACCTTATTATTTAACCCTAAAATAACTAAGTTCCTTCATAAACTAATGTAAGTGTAGTATTTGGTTATTTGGTGGAATAAATGATACGCTCAGATAGCTAACAAGTGACAACTGTTTATTCGTCGAAAACCCTGTGTTGCCATCTACAATAGTGTGGCCACCTACAACAGTAAGTATACCTAAGTAATTTTGAGTCGGCGCCAAATAAGCAAATTATAATAATTAATAAATAATAACGTAAAGCGTGATGCGCGGCGGAGGCGGCGCGGCGCGACGTTTGGCACCGACTCAAAATTACTTAAATATACCTAGAATAGTTTGAGGACTTAGTTATTTAGGTTAAATAAAAATGTTTATTATATTTTGCTGTTTAGTTTTTATGGCGGTTCAATATTTTAGTTTAAAAAGTTTTATCATTATACAGGTGGGATTTGAGAAGGGCGGTGATGGCCAAGTCCATGAGAGTTAGAGAAAAGTCGTGAAAGTAGTCATGCCCTCGATTTACAAAAAAGCAATAACTGCATATCTAGGTTTGTTTTTTAATACTCATACCTTTGAAGGAAATCGACACGAAAGATTGTTCAAAAAAACGACACCTGTATAAATTAACCAATGATTTTTTAAAAAATTACAACTAGTATTTACAATTGTGCGTCAAATTACTGCAAATCAGTGCGTCCTACCCGTCATGACCTACGGAGCTGAGACGTGGACACTCACGGTAGGGCTGCTCCACCAGTTCAAAGTCGCTCAGCGAGCTATGGAATGAGCTATGCTCGGAGTCTCTCTGAAGGATAGATTTCGTAACGAATACATCTGACAGAGAACCAATGTTATCGACACAGCTCAAAGAATAAGCAAGCTGAAGTGGCAGTGGGCCGGCCATATCTCGCGAAGAACCGACAACCGCTGGGGCAAACGTGTTCTTTAGTGGAGACTATGACTCGGCAAACGTAGTGTAAGACGCCCTCCGGCCAGGTGGGAAAACGATCTGTGAAAAACTGCAGGCAGATGCTGGATACGGCAAGCTGAAGACAGGGCGCTATGGCGCCCGTTAGGGGAGGCCTATGTTCAGCAGTGGACTAATATAGTCTGATGATGATAATGATGATGTTGATGGTTTACAATTGAAGCAATTGAGCTAACTGAAGACTGTTGCAAACAATATACAGATACCGCAACTGCTCCATATCAATACCAGTCGGCGTCCCCGAGACGCTGGCTGCATTGCCCCGCTGTATATCAATGCTGATGCGCTGCGCCAAATACTCACCAGCTCTCGGGTCACGCGTCGCTTCGACCAGACACTCATGTAATTTTAAAAAAACCCGAAACAAAGAGCCTCGGTACCCCCCTAGAGACCTAGGGTCTTGACTCTAAAGGTAGCAAATGTGTAGGCTCTGTCGAGACCTGCATATTTGCGCCTCTTGAGATCTTCGGCCAAATCTGCCGCCGCACCTGCCCTCACGGATGTCCTCGGAAGAAGGGAAGGCGCAAGTGTGTCGACGCATGTAGCGTCCCCTATTTTGAATGATGGAAGCTTTCATTAAGTCTGTTATATGTCTCTCATTCGATTACGAACTCGAATTTGATCCTTTTTCGTTGCGCACGAGGATTGTGTTTTTTTTGTGATTACCTGCCCTTGTGGTTTCCAGGTTTTACTAGTTCACATTCATAAATGATTTTGGTTGACATAAAATGTCTTGGATTCCAGAACCGGGGTAGCCTAGACAGATCTGCAGGTACTAGGTACCTACCAATTTGAACCACGCATGCGTCTATCGATTTATCCCGCAATGCGTCTTTGCATCCCGTTGCAAGAGGAACTCTTTAGAATGTAAGTTTTTAAAACCCATTATTTTACCAAAAATGCAGTTCAAACTGTTAAGATTTGCCCTAAATTGATAACTAGATTTCAGTAGGAAACATTTATTCTTTTCTAATACATCATATTTTATTTCTATTATTGACAGACAACTTGAGTCAGTCAGTCAGACAAGAGTAATCTACTTTTATTCTCTATGACAGAAACATGCAGGTTCTATTCAATCTTTATTTTTAACACTCCCCCTGAAGCTGCATATTTCTTTACAAACAAAAACAAATACAAATAAAATAAAAACAATATAACTAGGTGGGTATATTAAATAACATAACTATCTTATAAACTGTAACAACAACATAAGATAAAATTCTAACTAATGATATCTAACCCGATACTATTCCTGTGTCGTACAAGCAGTTCTTTACCTAGTGCTTTTGTAAACAAGTCAGCTGGTTGATCGGAGGAAGCGATATATTCAATTGCTACATCTCCCCTTTGAATAGTATCTCTTATGAAATAATATTTTATATCAATATGCTTTACTCGTTTACATTCTCGATTCTTAGCAATATGAATGCAGCTCTGGTTGTCTTCAAAAATTAAAACTTTTGGACAACTTACATTTAGGTCACTAACTAAACCTCTAAACCATATCGCTTCTGATACGAGTGAACTCAGAGCGACATATTCTGCTTCCGCGGTAGACAGAGCAACAGTCTTTTGTTTACGAGAAGCCCATAAAACTATATTACCGAATAGAGTCATACAAAATCCCGAAACACTCTTTCTATCATTACAATCAGAAGCCCAATCTGAATCAGAATAACCTTTGACATTGAATTCTCCAACAAACTTATTTTTGTAATATAACCCTAGCTCCATGGTAAATTTTAAATATTTTAACACACGCTTTAAATGATTCCAATGGTTATCATTTGCACTATCTTGATAGCGGCTGAACAAATTTACTGAGTAGCTTAAATCTGGCCGCGTTCCCATCACAAGATACATCAGGCAACCTATCAACTCTCTATAGGGTTTCTTTGTAAATTTCTGTGGGTCCGTTTCCTTTTTTAGTTTTAGACCTTTTTCAACAGGTGTGGCTGCACCTTTACATTCTTCCATTTCAAATCTCTTAAGCAATTCTTTGATATAAGATTTCTGATGAATTTTGATTGTTTTGTTTTCAAAATCTCTTTCTATTTCTAATCCTAAATACCTTTTGATGGGTCCAATAGACACCATGTCAAATTTAGAACTTAATTTTGTTTTGAACGTTTCTATTACATACTTGTCCGCATGAATAATTAAAATATCATCTACATAAAGAAATACATACAGTTTGTCTTCACTTCTTAAGTAGAGGCAGGTATCATAAGCTGAGCATCTGAATCCATTTGCAATCATGAACTCATGAAATGCATTATTCCAGCACCTTGGACTTTGTTTCAGACCATATAACGATCTGTTAAGTTTACAAACACTTTTATCACTTTTCATGTGTTCTGGAAGATGCATATAAATTTCTTCATTAAGCGTACCATGCAAGAATGCCGTCTTCACATCCATTTGTTCAACTTGCATGTCTTCTCTGTTGGCAATTATTAGCAATGTTCTTAAAGTAGTCAACTTACCCACAGGTGCGTAAGTGTCTGACCATTCATTAGATTCATAACCTTTTGCCACCAATCTTGCCTTGTAAATGTTCTGATCCTTCTTTCTAAAAACCCAACGACTGTGAATAATTTTCTTATCTTTTGGTTTCTCGACTATTTTCCAAGTTGAATGTTTTTCTAGGGAATCTAATTCTGCCTGTATAGCTTTTATCCATTCTTCTTTTTCATTTGATTCTAAAGCTTCTTTCATCGTTTTTGGTACGTTTTCTGATATGTTAAAGGCTGTAAAATCACAATCATGAAAATCATCACATTCATAATCTTGTAAATGAACTGGTCTTCTTCTAGTTCTTTTATCAATACTTGATAAGTTTTCCACTCCTGGTTTATTAACTTCAGCGTTTTGTTCTGTGGTTGCATTTTCCTGATTTTCCAAGTTTTGTTCTGTTGTTATATTCTCCTGAATTTCTGAAGTCTGTTCTAAAAACTTTGGGTCAATATATAGTGTATTTTTATGGTATGGTTGTTCATTAACAATTACATCTCTAGATGATACAACCTTCTTGTTCTGACCATCCCATAATCTATAACCATTATTGCAGTAACCAATGAAATACAATAGTCTTGACTTTTCTGACATCTTACCTTCTCTTGTCTCTTTATTTATATACGCATAAGCTTCTGAACCAAATATCCTAAATCTGGCATAATCGGGTGTTCTTTCAAACCAAATTTCTGCTGGAATTTTCTTTTCTACAGTGGGTATTCTGTTGATTGCATATATCGATGCATAGACAGCTTCACCCCACATATTTTTCTCAAAACCCGAATCTACCAGTAAGGTTCTTGCCTTTTCTACTATAGTTCTATTCAACCTTTCTGCTTTTCCATTTTGTTGAGGTGAGTATGGAATTGTGTTTTCAATTTGGATTCCTTTCGTTTCGCAAAATATTTTCGTTTGTTTATTCACGTATTCTCCTCCATTGTCACATCTCAGTCTGGATATTCTTACACTAAATTTTGCTTCTACCATTTCTACATATTTCTTTAAGTACTCCAAAACTTCAGACTTATTTTCTAGAAGATACAAAACAGTAAAGTGGGTAAAATCATCCAAAAAAGTCAGTATATATTTTTTATTATCGTGGGTTACGGGATTTATTGGTCCACATAAGTCTGAATGAATGACTTCCAATACTCTTCTAGTGCGTGTATAATCCTTTTTGAAAGGTGTTCTGGAATGTCTTCCTTTTATACAAGGCTCGCACAGAATTTCTGACTGTGAAGCATCACAAAATATTAATTTTCTTTGTTTAAGTTCTTTTAGTTTATCTGCTGAAGCATGTCCAAGTCTTCTATGCCAAATTTCATCACTTTCTGGGATACAATAAGCCTTTTGTGCTGTATGATCTTCTATAACATTAAAAATTACCTCATACAAGTTGTTTTTGGGGCTTCCTTCTTTGATTACATATTTATCTCTGTAAATAATTACTTTATTATTTTCAAATATGACACCCAGTCCATAATTCTCAATTTTTCTGACTGATAATAAGTTATTTCTTAAGTCTGGTACGAATAACACATTGTTCAGATTGCAATTTTCAGTTTTTATTGTTCCAAGTTTAGTTGCATACAATGCTTCTGATTTCTTAGCTATATTAATCTTAATTGGATTCTGCAGAGTTATAAAATGGTGAAAATACGAATCATCGTTTATCAAATGATCTGATGCACCAGAATCAACATAAAAGTGAATCTTTTTACTTGATTCTTCTATGTAATCATTCATCATGAAACAGTTAATATTGTTGTGCATATTACCTTTATTTTGATTCTCAAATTCAGTTTCTCCTTCTATATTATAAGCCTTTCTGTAATTTTCTCGTGGTCGGTTGAATTTGCAATCAATTTTTTTTATGTCCTTTCTTTCCGCAGTTGTAGCATTCGAAATTGAACGTATTCGTACGTAATGTATGTTGTCTAATTTCCGGTAGTCTATTAGTTCTGAAAGCATTCAATTCTTGCCGTTCATTCTGATTATGAAATCCATTTTTTTTAATTTCTTCTTCTGTTAGTCTAGTTTTTACAAATCCTATTGTAAGTTCTTGACTAGACATTGTTTCTATTGCGGTCACAACATTATCATATGTTTTTGGCATAGATAGCAGCAAATAACATATAACTTCACTTTCTGAGGGCTCTGCGCCAGACCCTTTCAACTCTCGCACCAATTTATCAAATATAATGAAAAAATCTTCTATTTTCTGATCTTCTGTGTATTTTATGGTTAAAAGTCTTTTTCTTAGCAGTAGCTGCGATGCTATTCCAGTTCTTTGATAAGTGGAACTTAGTTTATTTATCATATTGTAAGCCGTTTCACATTCTTGGATCAGTTCTAAGTGAGTATCGGCAATACACTGAGTTATTATGTTTTTTGCTTTTACATTATTTTTCTTTTCTTTTTCTGAAAATTCTCCAACCTTTCCTTTTTTCTCGATGGTTTCCAACAAATCTTGTTCTTCTAAGATGAGTTTGATGCGGAACAGCCAGTTGGTGAATTCCATTCCGCAAAACGGGGTGACACCGTGTTTGTTAATTTTGCACTCCATTTCGCGTCTGGAACCTCTGGGCCCATAACCTGTTAAGATTTGCCCTAAATTGATAACTAGATTTCAGTAGGAAACATTTATTCTTTTCTAATACATCATATTTTATTTCTATTATTGACAGACAACTTGAGTCAGTCAGTCAGACAAGAGTAATCTACTTTTATTCTCTATGACAGAAACATGCAGGTTCTATTCAATCTTTATTTTTAACACAAACAGCCACAGAACTCGTGGAAGTTATACTTGATCCGTTTTTAAAAGTGACCGAGAGAATTTGTGGGTTTTATGAAAACTTGTGGAGTAGGTATTTTATGTGAAGTGTAGCTCTTTAGTATTGCATAACTTATGATTTTTATAGGATGTCAAAAACTAAGTAAAAACTGACAAAACCATGGCCTAAAATATTAAGTGCCTGGTGGAATATCCTTATTTTGTTTGGTGTTTAACTGACTGAATTTAAAAGGCGTTATAGCGCCATTTTTAACTATTGTAGGATGATTCTGAAATATTTTAGAAAAGACGTGTAATTATTATTATTTTAATTGATCCATAGCAAACGCGATTTACAGTTCGTAATTTATAAATACTTACTAGAATATTATATGGTTACCATTGCCATTCGTTATGACGCAATATCTGCCATTTTAGACACGGCGCCATTTTGAGAGAGTTACATGACCAAATAGGTACATGATCTGATTTGGAATGAGAACTTTTAAAAATAACATTAGAGCAACATGGTTTTCGTTTGAGTGCAAAAAAATCTTCAAATATGAATCTGTATTGGCTATCTACCAGACATACAAACTTCACCCTGATTGAATCTTATAGCGCTTTTGAATGAATAAATTACGAAATTTAATTTACTAGGCTTGAATACTCAAATCACAATTTTTCTTCTTTAACAAAACACTTTCTTTTATTTCAATTTAATATGAATTTGTGGGAAAATAATTTATAATATAGAATTCGTTTTTGGACACGAAGTCGTTACGTAATAGACATTAGCGTTCCGTACAGCAAGTAAGAGACCTATGTAAAAGTGCAGATACTATCGCACTGCAAGAGACATGGCTGATGCCACACGCCTTAGGTTTCGTGAGATTTGATGAGGGCTTTGGCTGCTGGGCGAAGTCTGCCGTCGACACGTCGGCGGGGGTGCTGTCCGGAGGGTTAGCTCTTATATGGCGCTCCAGCCTGTTTTCGAATGCGGAAATTGTGCAGTGTGAAAGTGATCGGTTAGTGACAGTGCGGCTATCTCAGGGTGGCCGTAGCTAGCTAGTATTCAGTGTGTACATGCCTATCAATTACGAGGACTTGCCGGAGTTTATACAGTGTTTGGCGCAGGTCAGTGCTGTTATTGATAGTGTTAGGTGACTTCAACGCACATCCAAACTCTCTTTTTGGAAAAGAGCTTATGGATTTTTGTGGTGAGCAATCTTAAGTTTAGTTACGGACATTTCAGTGAAATAAGTCTGACCAATTTAAAATTTTATTAAAATGTAATTTTAATCTTGTAAGACCTACGCTAGTTTGGGAAAAGAAAAAACTTATTAACGAGTTTCTGTGGGGAAGAACATCAAAAGTTGTTTTATACAAAATTATGTGATGAGGATTTACAGGGGTGGATAACTAATTATAATTTAACTTATTCTGAACTTTCTAGATAGTGTGTGTCCCATATGGATAAAATTACTTAAACCAAATACATAGATAGTTTATATCGACATATAGTATATTTGTTACAAAAGGCAGCTGAAGACAGTTACAACTATAAAATAGGAAATAAGAAGCGGAAAATTATTGGTTGGAATTTTCACGTCAGGCAAGCTCATGTTAAAGCCAAAGAACAATTTCTAATATGGGTGCAGTATGAGCAGACCATGCTCGGGATATTATTATGATAAAATGAATGCTACACACAGGGAGTTCAAAACCGCTCTAAAATATGTACAAAATAACGAAGATGGACATGTTGGCCCGGCATCGTAGTCTAGGGAATTTTTGTGAAGTCCTTTAAATTTTGTTTTTTTTTTATTATATTTGCTTTTTTCATGAGCTCAAAAATGGATCTTGTGTCTGCAATAAAGAATTATTATAAATATAACATTTTCATAACATTATATCTCTGGCTGTTAAGAAGCTATATGTACCTACTACCTACTACTCTAACAAGAAAAAACAATTTAAAATAACTATTTGCTAAGTTTTATAACAACATCTGTCACAATCTCTTCAACAAAATGTATCGCTATTTATCGAGCCTTCTCAAATGTAAATTTAGCTTTTAATAAATAAATTAATAATAAATAAATTAAATTTACCAGGAAACCATGAATCCGCAAGCAATGGATCAAAAGCCACTACCCGAGATGAGAGAGTTCGAGAAAGTAGGGAACGTCTTTGAACTTCCGATGCTCTTGAATCCAACTTTCCCTGACGCTAACCAGGAGGTAAGATGGGATGGGATTGGAGGAGTTAGATAATGGGCACAAATGTATGGAATCTGGTACCGACACCAATCGAAATGAATGATATATCCTTGGAAAGCTCTTCTTCTGTAAAATATGAATAACCCGCGTGACGCTAGTCTTGGTTCATTGTCCGTTTTGAGTAATCCTACCTTGAAAGTTACTTGTTTTCAAGTTTATTAGAGTATCTAAGGGTGCCTAAAAAATAATGTTGTTTTTACAATTCATCATCATCGTCAGCCAATATTAGTCCACAGCTGGACAAAGGCCTCCTCTAATAAGCGCCATAGCGCCCTGTCTTCAGCTTGCCGCATCCAGCATTTGCGCGCAATCTTTTCCACCTTGCCTCAGACCGGAGGGCGTCCTACACTACGTTTTCCGAGTCACGGTAAACTATATTATACGTATTTTGTTAAATAAATAAATAAAATTTATCAGGAAACCATAAATCCGCAAGCAACGGATCAAAAACCACTACCCGAGATGATAAAGCCCAAAATAGAATGTTTGGTCAGCGGACTTCCGATGTTCTTGAAACATCAGCCTTGCGTCTTCCGTGCTGTCCCTGACGCTAACAAGGAGGTAAGATGGGATGGGATTGCATGGGATCGGATATCAAGACGACAGTGGCCGTGGTTCTGACACGCGAGCCTATGGACGTCCTATGTTGATTGTCAACGGAACTGCGATATTCGTAAAGCGTACTGTCCTTAACGGTAACAAGCAGGTAAGATGGGATTGGATGGGATTGGATATGACATTTGTCTGAATGGTATTGTTTGAGAGTGCGCCGACAGTGGCCGTGGTTCTGAGACGCGAGCTCATGGATCTCTACATCGTCAACGGAACTTCAATGTCCGTAAAGCCCTCTGCCCCCTGACATTGACACTAAGAAGCAGGTATGATGGAATCGTATGGGATTGGACGGAAGTGAATTTGATGAATTGCGTAAATTGAATGGAATTGGACGGAATGGGAAGGAATTTGCTGCACAACAATTCTACCACCGAAGGCGATCCCCAACCTGCATGCCCATCGTGGGGATTATGGGCATTACCCCCCATGTGATAAAAGCCAATTCTTCATCGTTTCGCTGTTTGCGCCTCTATTGACAAGTTAGCCTTGTAGTTCGGCCGTTGTCGCCTAGAGGTCGCCTACAAATACTTATTATAAAGCTATTCCACCTACCATCCAGAGTAAAAAATATATCAAAACGGTGAATCTCGGGCCGCGAAGATAGGCTCAAGCGGTGGGAGACTAGGGTTGCAGAAAGAGGAACTTCCTGACGATGCGCGCCGAGTCCAGGAGTACCTTTTGAATCTGACCCTTGATACTTCTGACCCTTGACTTCCTAGCGAGAGTCTCTTGAGATGTTGATTGAGGCTCTTTGCCTCTTACGCCGTTAACCGAAACGACTATCGGAACGATAGTCACTTAATCAACATCCCATATGCTGACATCCTCGTTAGCCAAGTCAAGATATTTGCTAATTTTATCTTTCTCAGCTTTAACGAGGTACCATCATGTGGTATGGTGACATCAGCGAGCACCGCCCTCCGTTCTTACCAATCTATCAGTACAATATCAGGTTTATTCGCCAGAATAGTCCTATTTGTAATGATAGATCGGTCCCAATAGAGCGTGGCACGGACGTTTTCGAAAACTGGCACGGTGTGTTCTCATAGTTCGGAACTTGAGGTCCAGTAAGGCCATATCGGAGAGCAAGTTGCTGGTGTACAATTTTGGCTACTTGGTTGTGTCTGTGTAAGTACTGAGAGTTAGGAAGGTGTGAACAACCCGAAAGTATATGACCATTGTGGTCTCTCCAGGAAGATGACACGGTAGACAAATATTGATCGTGCCATCTTTCATGATATGGTTTCGGTAATTGTTCGCAATTACCACCTCATCCTTCGTTGCACAGACAAAACGTTCAGTTTCTCCAAAGAGGTCACCGAAAGAGATCCACATCAGGTCCTGCGAGGACCTTGCAGAATCTCCCATGCAGCTTTTTGCTCTCCCATGTAGCCTTACGGTCGTGAATGCTCATCACCGTAGGTTCTCTTTAGCTAAGGAGAGAGATGTACGGTTCTTATCCACTGTAACCACATCGCGATGCATCTGGTACTTGGCTTGATGGAAGTGATTTCTGAGATTGCTAACCTCACGGTTGTGTAAGGTCTTGGCGTATGAGAAGCCTCGACCACATCATTTCCGTGGGATATACAATTTCATTACCGAAGCTCCGGGGTGTCACATGCGATGAGTAGTTAAAAGTTGACGAGTCCAAGGCATCTAGTTCAGTCCCGAGTCCATCTCAGTATGCCAAAAGTATAAGTGAGCAGTGGCAAAACCCAGCCGTTGACGGCACGCACCTTGTTGCCAACTTACAAAAGGCTATTGAGCACTTTTGTAAGGCAACGAAAGGAGCGTTCCTTCACCGACTGCTTTATGTCCCCGTCCACTATACCCAACTCTTCTGACATACCAGGATATTTTTAGGTTTCACTCTCTAAGAGAGATTTGAGAGACATTATCTCTGAAAGTTGTAAATTATTATAATTCACAACTTTCCCTCGTTGTGTTTGTACGACCGCACACTTATCAACACCGAACTCCATGTTAATAGCACTACTGAATATCTGTGTGATATCCAGAACCATTAAGTGTGTTTTCCTCGGTGCAAATTGTTTGAGGTCGTCCATATACAACAAGTGAGAAATGACCTCATTATCTTTCCGAAGGCGATAGCCTATTTCTGAATCTTTCATTAGAGTACTGAGTGGATTCAGACCTAGGCAAAATGATTCTGTGCCAGTCATTAGGCTTGACGGAGCCGAACTTAAACGCGTCTACAAGTTTAAATACTTAGGGCATTACGTTACCAATGACCTTGGTGACCAGGAGGATATAGAGATGGAGCCCAGAGCGTTGGCGGTCAAATGTAATATGCTGGCACGCAGGTTTGCTCGTTGCAGTAAGCTGAAGTGTTGTAACTTAAAGGGTTGTTTTGAAGGGTGTGAAAGGAAACAACCTTATTTGTTCATGGTTGTATATTGACTGAATAGAGTAAACTAAAAGTGCTATGCCTGTACAATGACATAGATTAGATATAACTTACTACTACTCGTAATGCTAACCTACGTTACAGTAGGTATCTAGAGTATAGGTACTTCAAAGCAAGTTAAAATAACTCTCTTCAAAGACAAAAGCAGCCTGTGGCTGCACTTATAAATCGCTTAATGCTCTGCACGTCCAATATATTAATTGTTTTAGGATGCTGATGGTACTGCCGCGCTTCTGTAGTGCATCTACTAGGTTTGCGGAGGCACGGGTCGATGGTTCTCACGCCATCATCCATAAGAAAATTGCCTCGTTGCTAAGCACAGTGCGGGACAGTTCCAAGAGCATCCTGCAGGTCATTCCAGATCATTACGACCTGCCAGTAATGAAGGTATTTATTCAGGTCCTAATCAAGTAAAAAATCAAGTATCTCGCTTGATACAGCTTGATCGGGACTCGAGTAAAGGTCCTTAAACCTTCCTTTTTAATTTTGATGTATTGTGTTTTTATTATATTTAAAATTGATTTTAAGAGAAATCACTAATAGTTTTAATAAATGAATTATTATTAATAAAACCATAAGGGACTCAGACTGTCACCCTGGAATATACCTTTCTCTCTATTCTTATCATATCATTGGTGGCAGGTGCATCCTTTCGACTCCCTGGATGACGAAGAATAGTGATCCACTGCCTCATACATGATCCCAAGAATAATCTTATAGTAGTATCTACTATATACAACTCTAAGATCCAACCAGAGTATAATAAGAATCCCCATAATAATTCCTAAATTCCTAGCTCATTTCCCAACTCAATTTTTCAGAGGGCCGCTAAGACATCGAACCCTGAGACGAAAGCCGATATGGATTATCTTCTCGAACGTAATTGGCCACCGTGCTATCGTACCGAGATATTACCTGGTACTTCTGGCGGCATCAAAATAAATCAGACAGCACTCATCACGTGTACCCGGCGCGAAGCAATTATGAACACGTAAGTGACTTTATTAATTTGGTGACTTGTACTGTTTTACTCGAAACTGGTAGATTGCTGCACGTCAAGAAGGTCGCGCACTGGATCAACTATTTGCGCAGCGCAGCACATTAGAATTGCCATAAAGTGGGGCAACACAGTTAGGGTCTTGGACACTTCCGATTGATTTTAATTTGGATTAGTTGAACAACCTCTAGAACTTTATCAATTGTAAATACTAGTTTTAACGTGTATTTGTAAAGCCTTATTGGCCCTTATTAGTATGACATTACCCTTATAACTTATATGGGGGATTAAAGCACTTATTAGGGGAGATCTAGGTACAGCAATGGACTCGTATATGCTGGTTTTGTCGTTGTTCTGGAGACATCGAATTTGCTTCTTGAAGAGCAGTACTTTGTAGCCGACGCGCAGCGATTTGAGGTCGATTTACATCAAACGAACACAGAGCCAGAGGTAGAACAAGAGCATTCTTTCTTAATCTTTTAGTGTGAACAAAAGCTAGATCGAATGTTCTTTGCTCATTCGAGTCAATTCGGTGGTTGATATTGGTAGTACTTCGCTATGTCTGATTCTGACAGCGATATCATTATTGCAAGTGCTGCATCTATTATTTTGAAGCAAAAACTCAAAATTAAAAGAAGGAAGAGACAGATATGCGAAAACAAGAAAAAAGTGGTCAATATCAAAATAATAATTTAATTTAATTCCATAATTTCATCGATACGATACATAAATAATCGCTAGAACACAAGAACGCTTTGATGAGTGTATCGTCATCGCAGTATTTAAATATTCTACATTCAAATTCTGACGCCAATCACTCGTATTCGAATCCATTCAAGCAGCTTTTATTTCGTTATGTTTCTATTTTGAATTGGCACCAATGGGCGGCCTCGGGCCATACGATTGACCAATCAGAAGATCATAGATGGAGCCACATTAGAAACAACGTTGGAATAACCGAAGAAGACAGACGTAACCACGCCACCGGCCAACGCAACGAGACGCTTGCTTTTCTCGAAGAAACCAAAAGAACTTTTCCTTATTGAAATTAATGATAGATCTATCGATTTTCGTGTGTGTTTAAAACATAATCAAGCCTTGTGAAGGACGTTTTCTTGAACTGTGAAGTGAAGTGCTAACCTACTCCTCGCTGTTCCCCTGGATGGAAGCCATTCGCCACGAGACAGAGATGTTCTGGGTCCATTCGTATCTATCCAGAGGTAAGCCAATTTATTGAATAGAATATATAACTTAATGATCGCTGCAGTGACGATTCGAATACCTATCTGCCTAAAGTCATTGCCCCCTGATGTGCGAGACGTTGATCTGCGCACAATGAGACCGCTCAGTGGCGCGAGCGCGTCCGAACACGCTAGAATGCTCCAAGCAACTGTTCACGCGCTCTCGCGCCGTTTACATCGAGAGAGCGAGCATTCTTAGAATATTCTATAGAATCTTTGCGAACGCACTAAGAAAGAATGCTCTACGCCTGCTTACACTAGAAGAATTTGACGTAGTGGGGATAGAATGAGCATTCGCTCGTTAAATCAGTTTTTTGTTCTACCAACAGGCTCAACATTAACTCTACATTTTAAAAAGCTAAGTGATGGGTTATTAAAATAATACATGGTTTGACCAACTGTACTTTGGTCTATAATATCTTAGAACCATTTTTAAAGACTTTGCAACACTTCTCAGCTCTCGAAAGCTCTTCTAACTGTTTATTTCATTCAACAGGTAATGCTAGCACTTTGAATAGGCCTTCGATTTTGACATTTGGGCTTTTTTTTATTAATGAATTTTTTAACGTAGAATTAGGCATGTCACATACTCGTGAAGACACCAGGACTGATAGTTTCTTACTTCTTGAAATAATATGCTCTGAAAATACTTCCTTTGTCAAATGATATAATTTAAATTGCTGCTAATAACTGCTATCTACACATTCTACGTCGTTACCCTACCGCAACTTCCAACAGAGTGAGACATGTGAGAGAAATCGCGGTAGTGTTTGAAAAATCTCTATAAAAGAGATGAGTTGGTGATTTGTGTATCAGAGAGACGAAGATATAATTTTGTTTCAAAGTGAAATTAGTAGCGTTGCAACCGTTGTCAGTCCGCCCGGCATTCATCAAGTTATAACCCGTTTCAATGACTTATAGTGAAAAAGTGTTGTATAAATCATATTTTAAAGTAAAAACATCTGTAAATAATGTAAGTTATGACTATTAAGTGGTAATTTTACTACAAAATTGAAATTATGGTTACAAAAAGTTTTCTTGATATTGATGTTAAGTAATTCTGTTTTTTATGAAGCCAAGAAACTATATTACAGTCGCAAAGGAGGCATTATGTATCAGACCCTTATGAAATCATCCAGGTTGACCAAACCTTTGTTAAAGATTATGTCAGATCAGAAAATTTAATATATAAAACATTCGACCAGGACGCAGAGCGGGTGACCCGCAATTTGAAGATCCGAGTCATCGTATTGTACTTGATGTTGGTATCGCCAACTGCATGCTTGCAGAAACCCGATTGCAGCTAGAAAATTCAACCATCTTCAGTAGCTAAAAGCAGTTCTTCCATAAGATTGTCATGCATTTTATGATGAGCTTCCTTTTGTATTAACGTCTATGGATAGTAGCTGTCTATGGCGTCTATGGCGTGTGAAACATTTTTGGGTGCTTTTGTTTGTTGATTGATATTACTCCGTTATTAATAACTATGTTGTAATTATTAACCAATACTTTATAAGTTAAATTGTTGATTATTTCCTATTTTGATATAAATGTTTCGACCTCATAGTGAGTACGTACATTTTCATTCACAAAGACAATGAGTAAAAACTATCATTTTGTATGCTACCCCAAAGTAAGCTACTCAAAGCTTGTGTTATGGGTCCGGCGACATAATGCTGGGACGCTCCGTGAGCTCGCTGCACGCACACGCGCGTCGACCGACGTTGAAGGGAGTAATAGCTTATTATAGTTATATTTATATATAGTTGCTACCTTTTTCTTTTACAATTTTCTCTCAACTAGGTAGATTATTAGATAACTGATATATTTAATACCTTATATAGGTACATAGATAGATTTTTTTTTATTATACATAGTAAACACCCAGACCAACGGACAATTTCTTCAGATCGTACACAAATTTGTTCCGAGGTGGGAATCGAACCCACAACATCTTGCGTCGCAGGCGGACTCTCGCCCGCTGCGCCACTGAGGTCGTCAAGTTATCATGTTCATCTCGATACAATAAATGATAAGCATTCAATATGCTATGAATAGCTTTTGATTCTCGCAGCGAGCCATATTGAAGGTCGGGGCATGCCTGCCCTATCGGTACCCAACTACAGAGCTGTTTAAGGGCTGGGATGTTCTAACAGTAAGACAAAGTTTCATTCTTCAAACTGTAGTCAACTTCAAACAACATTCACTTCATGATTATGACCCTACATTATTAAAAGGTAAGCGCAAAAAGGGTAAAGTTTGTAAAACACGTACATTTCACAACTCTCATTCCCGGAAATTCTTTGGGTACATGGGTCCTTTTCTTTATAACAAACTAAATAGTCTATTGCAAATGTACTCCCTCCCAAAATACCAAGTAAAATTATTGTTAAGTAACTGGTTGAAGCAACAAGACTATAACAAAATAGAAACCTTTCTTAAACCAATGTCATGATTATTTTGCAGAGCTGTAACAACTATGATTATTATTTATGATAATTATGATTAATAATAAGCTCTACTTAATAGACCAAATTTGACCAACACATACATACACTCACACAAACACACCACGCGCGCACGCACATATACAACACACACACATACTTATCACAAAAGACAGTATAGTTTTTAGTTTTTTAATCTTTTTTTTTTACTACTTTGTACCTACCTATATTAGTTCCTATTACTCACCTTCTATTGTACACCTAGCTATAAGTTCATAATCAGTTATATTAAAAAGTTCACCTTTATTATTTTAATTCCACCTATCTCGAATACAAGTCAAGTCGACTAAGACAGGTACCTACTGAAAACACGGGTACTGTGCGAGTCCGTGAAGTGAAGCCCTGGTGACCTGTAATACAGGTTTTACTAAACCTACATCAGGCACCAGTCTTCACAATACAGGTTCGATCTATATAGTATACCAAATGGCTCTAACTTGTCTACTTTAAGAGAACCTTTGTGAAGAAAAATAAATGATTATTATTATTATTATTATTATCCTAGCATAAATAGTAATAAATAATAATAATAAACATTTATTTACCAAAAACACATGCGATAACAATACAGTACAGTGCCAGTGGAACTCAAACTAAGTAAGAATGCTTGAGGTCCATGAGTGCGATTAACAGTATGGGTTCAGAACATTGGCTGATGTCCAAATAAATACATAAAATTTTTAATAAATAAAACTTTTTATGATTAAAAATTACATGCAGAATTTATAAAATAATTAAATTAAATAGATTAACGAGCCAGTCAGATTGTAAAATTGTGTGTCAAGTGTGTAGTGTACCTAGACTGTATGTCTGTGTTCTGTGTGTGCGTGTGTGATGTATTTGAAGTATTTTGTTACCAAGTCCCTAAGATACAAATTAATGTTGCAGAAATTGGTTTTATTATTTTTATGTGCAAAACACGTGCCAGCATATTATTTGAGTTACTTGAGATGAAGGAATCCTCTCTCCCCTTCTTACCTCCGTGAGCGTTTTGAGTTTCTTTACCCTCGTGATAGACCATGTAGATCAACTTCCTTAAATTTCCTGTTCACTCATCCAGCCCCAGCGGTGGCTCTTTTACTGTCGACTCGAATAGTTTATGGAATTGAAGACGACCTCCGTGACGCAGCGGGCGAAGGTCCGCCTGCGACGCAGGAGGTTGCGGGTTCGATTCCCGCCTCGGAACAAATTTGTGTACGATCTGCAGAAATTTGTTCCGTTGGTCTGGGTGTTTTCTATGTATAATAAAAAAAATCTATCTATGTAGTGTATTGTATTAAGTATATCAGTAATCTAGTACCCATATCACAAGCTCTGCTTAGCTTGGGGCCAGATAATGCTGTGTGAATTGTCCAGCATTATAGCATTATTTATTATTAAAATTCTCTACTACACGATATTCGTGCTAGCCCCTCACTCTTCATTTTCAAGCGTAAAGTCAACGAGCATTTCCTATCTTTATGACTCGGTTGTATTTATGTATTTATTCAACTTATATGCGTATGTAATTATAGTATTTGTTAAGTTATAGTATTTTATGCATTGTATTACTGTATACATATTCACTACACAAACACAACTCGCACCCACTTACACTTGTACCACACAACATCATGAACTTACGATAGAATAAGGTTAACAGAAACCTACCCTCAACAAATTTCTAAAAAAATAGTTATTCATGATTCTATTTACACTGTTTCTGAGAAATGTTTTTGAAATAAGATATTGTAACTCATAATGTTAAGGAAGAGCGTTACCTCCTAATACAGGTATTTTATACTTAAAAGGAGGTCTCGAACACTGAACAATGTATTGAGTAATTTAAGAGAACGATAATAAAAAAAAATTGTATTATATTATGTAGTAGTATATTTAATAAGTAGTTTAAAATTATATCCTTTGTCTTAGCACATACACTTTTTCAAATTTGTCTCTCTCTCCCAGTAAGGTTTGCTGGAAGAGAACTCTTTTTAGGCTCTTTTTAGTTCGCCTTTGCCTTTATTTTTCTTGTGATATGTTTTACTTGTATTACCTATTGTTAGCTTATTTAAAATTATTGTTCTGATTTTAGATGCCTCGCATACATTTTTATATTTATTTGCCATCATTTTTGTAAATAAGAAGCTGAATTTACTTTTGTAACATTTCTACACTAATACTCCCATAATCAGGTAGTGGAAACAGTCACTGGTTTGACTCAACTGGTTTGCGAGTCGATTGGGCGGAGTCAGAAACCAGTACAGAAAAGTCGTTGGAACAAACGTTTTAAAAAGCCGGAATCCGACCAAAACGGGGTTCAGTCGTTCAAGTAAATTCTTAGGGGTAACTCTGCCCGATAAGGAGAAGTAATGAAATTATAAAATCAGTGAAGTACTAGCTAATTGTTTTATTTAAACAAAATCTATAATACAAAGAAAGTTAGGACAAGTGTGTTTAACAAATCAGAAGCAGGGATGCACCATGGACTTCTGGTGTATTCATACCACCTTGGTGTGACCGTACGCCCACGGCAAACAATGGTATGTAATTTACAATTATAATATGTATTTACGATATAATTTTCAATTGTTAGCTTATTTTGTAGTATAACTTTTTCATGTTACAAAAGACATTATGTTTTCCAAAAAGTTTAGCAAAAGTATGTAGTGGTAATAGTAACTAAAGATAAATTCATTTAAGCTACCTACATTTAATTGCGATAGAAACCTTTTCTTGTGAAATCTTTCCATAATACTGACGGTTTTTTTTCCAAAGAATGATTTTGGCCATTTTAGCAATCGTTTACCTACAAACTGTGAATTTTCAACCATAAGCAATAATAACCACGTTGGAATGCCTACCTTCATATAATCTTTTCTTGTAGGTGAGCATGTTTTTTTTCTAATAAGTACCTATTGCCTTAATTGCATTCCTTTTACAAATTAAAAACAGTATTAAAGCACAATTATAGTATCCGGATATAAAAAAAAAAATACCACGTTGTCTTTCCTTTTTTAAAAAAGTCCTAGTTTAATACTTTTAGTTAGCTCAAGAAATAAGATGGCGTGAGGAATTTTTAGAAATCGGTAGAAATTTAATTTATTTGAACACATAACACGACATATTACAAATAATAGGAAGGTACAGAAAACAAAAATGTACATAAGAAGAATACAGATAGGTAGGTACAAACAGAAACAATTAGACAATTTGTTATATAATGGGGAGAAAAGGTCGGTGTCTCAGCATTATGCCGCTACAAGCCAAAGCTAGTATCAGCGCTGATTTTCAGACAAGAAGTAGTTTAATGGTACATCGAGCATTTTAAATATTATGATGTGGGCTCAAGCCTGTGGCTAAATAATAAACATGTTTTTTCGAATGGTGTACTCGCTGTTGAAAACATTTCAGGTCGATGCACCAACTGAGCCATGCTGTCGACGTTTGCTACAACCACGTAGTCGTCGCTCGCCGCCCGCAGCCACGCAGTCGCCGCTCGCTGCAGCCACGCAGTTGTCGCTCGCCACAGCCACGCAGACATCGCTCGCTGCAGCCACGCAGTTGTCGCTCGCCACAGCCACGCAGACATCGCTCGCCGCAGCCACGCAGTCGTCGCTCGCTACAGCCACGCAGCCGTCGCTCGCTGCAGCCACGCTGACATCGCTCGCCGCAGCCACGCAGCCGTCGCTCGCTGCAGCCACGCAGACATCGCTCGCCGCAGCCACGCAGCCGTCGCTCGCTGCAGCCACGCAGACATCGCTCGCCGCAGCCACGCAGCCGTCGCTCGCTGCAGCCACGCAGACATCGCTCGCCGCAGCCACGCAGCCGTCGCTCGCTGCAGCCACGCAGACATCGCTCGCCGCAGCCACGCAGCCGTCGCTCGCTGCAGCCACGCAGACATCGCTCGCCGCAGCCACGCAGCCGTCGCTCGCTGCAGCCATGCAGACATCGCTCGCCGCAGCCACGCAGCCGTCGCTCGCTGCAGCCACGCAGACATCGCTCGCCGCAGCCACGCAGCCGTCGCTCGCTGCAGCCACGCAGACATCGCTCGCCGCAGCCACGCAGCCGTCGCTCGCTGCAGCCACGCAGACATCGCTCGCCGCAGCCACGCAGCCGTCGCTCGCTGCAGCCACGCAGACATCGCTCGCCGCAGCCACGCAGCCGTCGCTCGCTGCAGCCACGCAGACATCGCTCGCCGCAGCCACGCAGTCGTCGCTCGCTGCAGCCACGCAGACATCGCTCGCTACAGCCATGCAGTCGTCGCTCGTTGCAGCTACGCAGTTGTCGCTCGCCACAGCCACGCAGTCGTTGCAGCTACGCAGTTGTCGTTCGCCACAGCCACGCAGTCATCGCTGGCTGCAGCTACGCAGCCGCCACCGATCAGTAGCACAGCGCAATACCGTCACCCGTCAGGTACTTAATAAGTCTCGACTAGTAACAAACCCATAGAACTATTGATGTTGATAGTAAGGCAGAGGCGTCGCAGTCCGATTCCTTGTAGTAAACGTTCTATTAAAAAAAAATAAACAAATCAACGCAATGAGAGACCTCGGTCTATGACGCCGCAGCCTCAGACCACGAATACTATTATTTATGAATTGTTATTAAGTATTCATTATCATACCTTTCGATAATTTAATTAAAAAAGGATGGAGTATTTAATTATTTAGTTATCCATCCTGATCCATGAGGATGTCGTGGTAAGGATCGGTAGTAGGTAACTTGAAAATTCGTGGGTACAAGTACAATATGTAAGAGACGCGCACTCCGTCTTTTGGCCGCCGGGTGCGGGTTATGTTTTTTTAACTTCAAAGCCTCTAAACGGTTGAAGCGATTTGAATGAAAGAGATATTTAAATATTTTTCTGGATAGGATTCTATCTCGCGTCGTATCATATTGAAAAAAAAAAAGAGTTAAACGCTGGGGACTTAGTTTGGTTTTTTTTTTCCTTTTAATAAAGTTTCGATTAAAATTTGTTTATACCAATAATTTAATCACTTGTTCAGTGTAAACCTCTTTCTTTCTTACCTACAATGCTACAATGCAATTATTTGAATCACCATGACCGACGGAGGTCGTTCCAACACGTGGGTTTTCAATTTTCATCAGCGCATTCTAGCATTCGTTCACTTTCTAACAACTCCTAGGTTTTTCATTCATTTTATTTTGTCATTTCTAGTTTTAGTTTTAATAGAATAATACGTTGTGTAAAATTTAAGACAAACTCCATAATCCAATGCTATAATTACGAGTAACCGTACGAACGAACGTGCAAACAAACTGCACCAATATTGAGGTGTCTGTAGATTGGTATGGTTTATTGTAGGCAGGAATAGGAATGCCGTCAAGTGCATTGTTTACGACTTTAAGGAATAGAAGTCAAAACTGTGTAACCGATTTATTTTTATTACCTTTAAAAAAAAAGTTAGTTTCGCGGGTACTTGGCCTAAAATAAACTTTCTTGGTGTTAATTATCGAATACAATTTAAAGTACCTATACTTGCCGATTTGAGATCCTTTCTTAAATAAATATTACCAACAGAACAACTTTATCCTTATCTCGACTCTTGTAAATTTTAGTTTTTATTCAGATTTTTTTATATTAATTGCAATTAACTTTTTCGACCAGAATTACGCAACCTCACGTAGTCGCAAAAGGTTTTTTACATTGGTGTTATTATTAGGCTATTAGAGAGACATGAAACAAGCTGGTGGACATTAAAGAACCATGACGTACTACGTACCTACTTACGACGTACTACTTATATTATTCCAGAAACAAAACGAAAGCAAAGAAAAATAATATTATTGTCCGTAGTGTTATATACTGTCATGAAACAGCTCATTTGCAGGATGTGAAAAGAATTGTAACTGTCCCAATATACCTGATCGCTTAACACATGAAAAATCTCGCTTGTAACATAAACGTTTATAATAGACATAAGTCACCTGGAGAGATTGTTTTTTTAGCCTTTTAGCGCATGATTTGGAAGCTCCTTCTATCATTAACGTACCCAGAATAAATTAAATTAGAACACGAATTAGGTACTTTACCTACTTTACACAATACATGTGTAAAAAAATAGCTAATATCGAGTTAAAATTTAAATAACAACTCTTTTTTCTGCTTGATGTGTTTTTTCGTTATAATAGTTATATTCTCAAAAGAGTAGCAGCACTTTTCCAGTAAAGACTGTTTCCAAACTTAAAATTGTTCTGAAGGGAGGTATGAAATACGAAATTCGCATCAAGTACCCCGAACTTTAGATCTGTCTCCTAGACGACCTCAGTCGTGGGGCAAGTAGAGGTCCGCCTGCAACCCGGGAAGTTGCGGGTTCGTTTCACGCCTCGTGAGAGGTTTAGTACGATCTGCGGGTATTGTTTCGGGCCTGGGTGTCTACATAATGCTATGTGGGTTGTTCACCATTATTTAGTTATTTGTCTCGAGATACTATGACTAAAACACAATTGAGGGACATTCAGGTTACCAAAACGATTAATAATTATGGGATGTTTTGTCAGCAATATTTGTACATCATATTATCGATAAGGATGTCTCTGCCTAGAGCGAATGGTCAAAAGAAAATTACAACTGGACCAATCCAGATGATAGCCTCTCAAAATTTATGGTAAAGATCGTGGGACGACCGACTCTTAGAAGTACAATGAGGGGTCATATCACCATTAACTAGGATACAATTAGCTTCTTCTAAAGATTAAATTGGCCTAAGACCTGTCGGAATAAAAAGGGATAATTTATCTTGCGAAATAGACGAGGTACAGTGTAGTTAAGACGATTTTCTGAAGCTGAAGCTAGTTTTGATCAGCTCGATTAATTGATAGTATTTTGAGTTACCTACATGTCATGTTTTTATGCGAAAAATGAGTATGGTCTTGCAAAAATAATGAACTCTTATAAGAATAAAATAATAATAAAATTATTCATCTTAAATATAACAAAATAAATATATTATAATCCTTATTATAATAACCTGTATTCAGTCAAAAGGCCGATTGGTTTATCTTGCACAGTGTTATGTTATTTGAGTCGCTTTTTGAGTATCTTGTAGGGTTGGATGAGGTAACCTCGAAGTGGTTGTTCGTCTAGAGTAATGGATGTTTATTGCGTGTACTGTCTTGAAATAATTTTGAAATCTTAGTGGTTCTTGAAATGGGTTGATAAAAAGAGGATAAATGCAAAATGCTCCATTAAAATGTGAGGATTAGTTAGTAAAGCAGACAAAACATAGATAAGTACCTGAAGAAGTGGGAAATTGTTGGCAGAATGTTGAGGGCATACCCAACCACATATTATGTATACAAATATTGTTCCTTTTGTAAATTGAAAATAAATGTCTTATTTATTAATTTTTTTTATAATGTCGGCTTGGGGTATAAACCAGTTACAAAAATAAAGAAGTATATGTTTCACTGATACAATTAGTCAAAGGTTTGTCACCATTGAATCATGACCCTCCTCATTGCGCGGTCGGGTAGCGAAAACGTTGATGACTGGTATGGTAATGAATCATTCATAAGTAGGTATCACAAACACATTGGAATCTTACTTGTTTGTTATTGTACTTAATTCAGATGATAAATGTACTTGTGAAAAATGTAGTTTATATGATTGTGACTAAAATAATTACGATTGTGAAACCACCTTGAAATGTACAATAAGTTTCCAATGATACTATTGTTGTATGTATTTAATAAACTGGGATGTGCAGTTATTATTTATGTAAGAAATGCTATGTACAAATTGAATATTATGTAGTACTATGAGCACATGAAATCATATAAAATGCACATGATGATTTAGTTTAAGTAAATAACAAAATCACGGTTATGAAACCACCTTGATTATGTACAAAATGTTTTAAATCATACTATCATTTTATTTATAAACTGCGATGTGCAGTTATTATTTATGTAAAAAAATACGATGTACAACTTGAATATTATGTGGTGCTATGTGCACATGAAGTCACACGAGGTGCTATGTGCACGTGACTTAGTTTTAGAAGTGCTATGTGCACAGGACTCGCCTAGTTTTAAGTGCTATGTGCACAGGACTCGCCTAGTTTTAAGTGCTATGTGCACAGGACTCGCCTAGTTTTAAGTGCTATGTGCACAGGACTCGCCTAGTTTTAAGTGCTATGTGCACAGGACTCGCCTAGTTTTAGAAGTGCTATGTGCACAGGACTCGCCTAGTTTTAGAAGTGCTATGTGCACAGGACTCGCCTAGTTTTAGAAGTGCAGAGTGCACAGGACTCGCCTAGTTTTAGAAGTGCAGATTGCACAGGACTCGCCTAGTTTTAGATGTGCAATGTGCACAGGATTCACCTACTTTAGAAGGACAATGTGCACAGGATTCACCTTTTCTAGAGTGCAATGTGCACGGGATTCACATACTTTAGAGGTGCTATGTGCACATTGATCTTGTATAGATTAAGATTTAGACACTAAGAATGTGACTTTTTGTGTTACCTATAAAAATGTATTGTTCACGAGGACGCGAACACTTTATCAGGATGGACGAGTTGTTAGCTTATTTAAAATTATTGTTCTGATTTTAGATGCCTCGCATACATTTTTATATTTATTTGCCATCATTTTTGTAAATAAGAAGCTGAATTTACTTTTGTAACATTTCTACACTAATACTCCCATAATCAGGTAGTGGAAACAGTCACTGGTTTGACTCAACTGGTTTGCGAGTCGATTGGGCGGAGTCAGAAACCAGTACAGAAAAGTCGTTGGAACAAACGTTTTAAAAAGCCGGAATCCGACCAAAACGGGGTTCAGTCGTTCAAGTAAATTCTTAGGGGTAACTCTGCCCGATAAGGAGAAGTAATGAAATTATAAAATCAGTGAAGTACTAGCTAATTGTTTTATTTAAACAAAATCTATAATACAAAGAAAGTTAGGACAAGTGTGTTTAACACTATGTTGTGCAATAAAGAATTATGAATTATTATGAATAAGGAAACAGGAAGAAAAAAAAATTTTTTTTTCTGTAAAATGTAATTTTCTGGAGCAACCCCCCAGAAAATTACGTTTGTACTGAAAAAAAATTTTTTTTTCACTTATTATGCTATAAATATAGAATAGAAGAATAAATATATCAAAATAAGCTCACAGACAAAAAAAACCGTTTTGGCGCTATAACTCAAAATAGCACAATATGGCACCCATGGTTATGACTAGTAGATGCCAAATAACGCCACAAAACAACCATAAAAAACAGATCGAAACAAGGTGAAACACGGATACTTATTCAACTTTAAGTTTGCCTCCCATACAAAATAAGCAGGTTTTGTCTTTAACTCCAACTATAAGGCCCAGCCAAAAGTTTATCAGAACGAAAGTTTCTTAGTTTTAATAGAGTTAATTTAATGGCGAAATCAGAAAAACTAAATTCGAAAAAAATAATCTTTTCCGATTAATAGCGATTTCGGACCACTGTGCGTGCGCCTTAATTATTAATCTTATTTGTTTTGTTGTGATAGTGGCAAGTGAAATAGAGCTGTGTGAACCTGGCAACCGACTTTGAGATATCTATCTTTTTATGGTCCTATTTGATTGTACCGGGTTTGTACCCGATTGTACCGACAACATTTTCGTTTGTACCCTAAGGGGGTGAAAGTTATGGGGAGGGGGAGGTTTTTCAATAGTCGATTTTGACTTTAGTGGGTAATATGAATTATTTTATCTCGGTATTTAATATTTCGTAGTATTAAGGCACATCTACAGTCGAACCTTGAAACTGGCAACATAATAAATGTGTAGTCATAGGTTTTCAGGAGGAAACAAAGAAACAAATGGATATAAACCTGAAAATGTGTTCAAAAATAGACATGTTTTGTAAATTGACAAAGATTTTTCTGAACATCTTAAAAACAGGGCTTAAAACTGAAATATTAAGAAAAATTTTGAATTATTTAAATGGTTTTCAGGCAGAACTGGAAGATGGGTACAAACGAAACACTAAGAATTCAAACTTCAAAATTGTTCACAAGTTGACGTTTTCGAAAACTACTACGACTAGGTTTCTTCAGAAATAGACACTATGAAAATTAAAACAATTTATCTTTTACAGTTCATGAGATACAACCGGCTGATAGACGGACGGACAGACAGACTGAAAGACAACAGAGGCTTTACGCGTACACTCGGGTCCGGAACGGGTACTGAACCCTAAAATAGGCGCAGTTAAAACAATTTTTATCTCTTCCTTTTCTATTTTAGGATAAGAATGCGCAACAGTTTCTTCGAGTCTCGCGTCGCCCTCCACCTGATAAACCTCCTATTCCACATTTCCAATATTGTGGACCTGCATCAGGCGGCGGAGTCCATCGCCACCCCCGACCCTCAGGTGGCCAAATTCCTGGCAATGAAGTTCAGATACCTCATCACCTGGGTTGTGGTACGTAACAGATTCTGCCGTATAGCTTGTTAAGGGTCCGGCGACGGATGAATTTCCTATACAAACGTAATACCAAAATGATTTATAATTTGAGCATATTTTCACTATGGTCTGTTATTATTTGTATTAAAATAGTATTTATCTAGGTTCCTGGCACATTTTTTTTTTCAAAATACCTTTCTGAAATGAAATTAAACCTAATCGCATTTTTACATCAAGGAATGAATGTTGTCTTAGTAATTGTGTAGATAAGTATTTTGAAAAAATCTTATGGCAGGAACCTAAATAAATACTATTCTAACACAAATAATAGCAAACCATGATGAAAACATTCTCAAATTACAAATCATTTTGGTACTACGTTTGTATGGGAAATTCATCCGTCGCCGGACCCTTAAGAATAATCATGAGATTGTGTTGTTTGCTGATGATACTTCATTAATGATTGATTTAATTTTCCAGAGCCAGTGCTCTGGAAAATTAAATCGAAAAAGATCTGGCCCGGGGTCGAACCAGATCACTTTGTCTACAACTAACAACTGCAAAAAATAATTTTTCGAAGTCAAGGGTGAAATATGACCCGCTTTAGCGTACAAAAACCACATTAGTTTAAAATTTTTACAAACGTTTACTCAATTTATGCAACTTGCTCCGTTGGCCGATAACATATAACGTTGGCCAGCCCATTTTAAGCTAGGTTTATAGAATATTTATCAACGTTAACACTCATTCCACATAGACAACGACCATGGCTAAGGCCACCCCTGCTAAGATACCATGGATGATGATGATGAAGTATTATTTAATAAGGAATTCTAACATTTAGGATAATACGAGTGTACGCACAAACACAGTATTAGTTCTAATTAATTTCTATTATTTAATTCTAATTTTCTTTGTGAATAAAGATTACTACACACAAACCGTGGTTTTATGGTCGAACATTGTTTTGTATACATTCTACTTTTTACACTTGTGTACTTTAAAAATAAATAAATCTTCTATTCTATTCTATTGACATAAAAACTCTTTTTCCACAGATGCTGCATATAGTCTACAGCATCATTTCATTGGTCTTGGAGGTGTATCATAAAGTGACCGAGAGTCGAGAAATCGGCCCAAACTCGCCGGATCCCGTTGAGAAACATGAGATTAAGCTAAGCTATCCCTCGGAAGTCCTCTTTAAGGGCATCATTTGGCCATCCACTATAGTGAGTCAGTTAACTTTTCTATAAATATTATGTAATATTACCATTGCTGGCAATTCAAACTAGAAACACAACGAAATAAAACGCTGCTTGAATCGATTGGAATGCTATAATGAATGGTATATGTAGATAGATAATACTTTTATTCATCACCTTATTAAACAGATTTTACATAATAAAACATAAAGAGAACAGCAATGGAATTGGCGACCTTATCGCTCAAAGGTCATTTCTTCCAGGCAATAAAACTATTTTAGAATATTTAAATACTGCAATGACGATACACGACTCGTTTTCAAGAAATAATGTGTGTAAACAACTTACTACACAAAAATCCAAAGTTCACGTTTTGTTCTCTCAATTATAATTGTCAGCACTAAGCATTGTAGGAAAGAGCTAAACCCATAGGTTTGAATGGTGGCAATGTTTGTTAACATAGTAACTCACATAATTATGGAGGCAAAGCTACACACATCGCACATCCACATCGCTATTATGTACATTGTGGGTTAGATGATGTTATGTGAACTGTCCAGCATTATTTATTTTGAATATCGAATAGTTGTTAAAGATACCTTTGCTTATTTTTTTCAGGTGGTGACAGGTTTCTTCTGGCCCGTGTTCCTTTACGACAGGGAACTCATCTTCCCGAAGTTTGTAGACGAAGTTTTTAATGAGTATAGTAGACTATTAACCAAGGGTATAAAGCAGTGCATTAACGTCAAGGGCGTCATATCATAAACACCTACATTACAGTTGCGAAAAAAAGCTAAAAAGTCCGGTTCAATTAGGCAACCAAACTACTGAGTCGTCGAACGACTCAGAAATCCGGTCCACTTAATTGTAACCAGACTACTGAGACTACACCACACTGAATACGAAGCCTGATACAGATTCTACGGGTGAATCACAAGTGAAACGAGGGAGTTACTGGAATCCTGAGAGCGAAAGGGATTTTATCGCAGAAATTCCCGCTTTGTCGTCCCATGCTAGGCATTGTTGCCACAGATGTTAATGGTATTGACTCTAATTTTAGAGTTAAGCTTACAGTTTGAATCTACTAAGAAAACCGTCTAGTGATTTTAAAGATTCCAAAATGATAACATTTCTCGTAGATGACGTATAAAGCACTAAATATCACTCAGAAGAAAGTGCGATACCTATCTCGTGCGTTTTAGTCTCAAATAACAACGTAATCTCCCCGTTAAGTTTGAAGTCAATCTCTATTCATACAGAAATATTTTAAAACTTATAAAAATGACTTCAATAATAATTAAACAAAAACTAATGAAATGGGGCGTTTTACAAAGAATAAAAAACTCCTTGAACTCAAAAGCATGAGATTTGGAATTGCAACGGTGAACATCGTGCCACCAATCTAGAGGCATGGCATAAGACGCTGAACGGAGAGTTAAATAGGGGTAAAAATCAGGGGGGTTACCGATCTGTTATGATGCTCTCTATAAATGCCACTATAAGTTTTCTCAAGCTCTCGTTCATTTCAGGCTGTTTCTCCAACCTCATCCTGCACACATGGATTGCGATCTTCATCGTCTTGGAAGTGCTAGTTAATCCTCGCCTCCACCCGCGCCCCTCTACTCTCGGAATCGCAAGACCCGGAGTGGTTAAGTTCCTATTTTTGGCTGTATACGTTTTAGTGTAAGTATTTTAAACAGTTTTTAAAAATTATGTAGGTTTCATATACTTAGACGTAGGTACATATTCTGAATTAAGTAAAAAAAATAACCATTACCCCCTATCCCCAACGATTTCTGAGCGATCCATCTGAAATGTATGTAAGGTTTGTGGATACGAATCTTTATTTTACAGGATAAATAATAGAAGAGTCTGTAAAAAGAACACTTTTGAAATATTATCAAAAAAAGGGGGTAAAATTTTATAAAGGGGGGCCTTACCGATTGGGGTATCTAATGAAAAGCATTAGAAGAGCAATCCATCTAAGATGCAGTTTGGTAAGGTACCTACTATTTTTAGGTATTCATTAAATAGCGAGTCTTTAGCGGTACCTTTACTACAAATGTGTATGTACTAAAGGTACTAAACGTAACGGTTCGAAACCCTTGCTCGGCACGCGAGTTACTCGCACTTGACGGATCTTTACTAAAAAGCGGTTAAGGCTAACACACTGCCACGCACCACGCTGCATCTTGCGTGTCGACGCACCTACGCGCGTACTTGCGGGAGTGCAGAGCTGCACCATCGAGCGGGTATTTTACGCACTCACGCGCGTATTCGCGTTTTGTGGATTCGCGGCGGTTCTGACTCATTTCATTCAAAGCTACGTCAAGCCCTTCCAAAATTGCACGGCACTGCGGGACTCGGTGTCCATACCTTGCGTCTCGCCCGCACCTACGATGCATGTTTCTCCGCGCTTGCGCGCGTGATCTGCATGTATGCGCGTGGATGCATTTTCTGTGTGTTGGACCGTGCGTGTTTCCTGTACAAACGGAGATACTTACAAGCAACGTTAGATTAGAACACACACCCACGCAACATGCCTCGTGGTGCGTGGCCGTGTGTTGATCGCCTAACTTTTACAAACGCTGGTGAATAATGGAACCTATATAGGACCGCGACAGTTATATAACTGTCGCGGTCTGTATTGATTGTGTTACTGACACTGATGATGATGACCAAACGCGCAGCGTAACGCCGCGCAGGTGCAGGACATCAGAGCAGCGCGGTCAGCATTGCAGCTCTTGATGGACAAGCTAAAATAACGGCCACATGTTCTACAGGGTGCCACGGAAAGGGTGTAATAAGCCGAAAGTGGGTGATTCTGGACATCGAGGGTTTTTTTGATATTCGATCATATTTTCCTTTTTTTAAAGCGAAACTAGAGACATTATTTTTATCCTATTCGTGTTTTTTACGTGTAATCTAACATTATTTTTGTTTTCAAATTTCAAAAGATTTACATATTTTTTTTGTAATAATTACATGATGACACTGGTTTTCTGAAAAAACACGCAAAAACATTTGTGAAATATTTTGTAATGTTAAATATTGCAAGAGTGCGTTTACAAGAACACGAAAAAGAAGAAAAAGGCAATATAATTTATGCAAAAATTATAGAAAAAATTCCGTAATTCAATAAATCGTTATTCACAATTTGATCTCCTCGCGGTCCAGAATCACCCCCCTTTCCTGTATACATATAATAGTTATAAGTATTGATTCAAATTTTTTATTTAAGTTTACAATATGAATCTAATAAGAATATCATTAAGTGATTTAACATTAAGATTCTAAAATGATAAATTTTCTCGTAAGTGCTAAGAAACAAAACCAAAAGCACGATGTCCCAGGAGTAAGTGCGATTCCTATCTCGTGTGTTTGACGCTTAAATAACACCCTGCTAGTAACCGGTCACTTTCTCTCCTCTTAGTACAATGTACAGTGACGTTCATCGATTGGTAATTAAAAAGGTCCTCGTCAAGCTATTTAAAAAGGTTGTTTTATTTTCAGATTCTACTACACCCGCATCTGGGAGGGTATCTGGCTGTACCCTATCTTTTTGGCTGCATACAACAACGGAATCATGGCATTTGCCATCCTGCACGTTGTCCCTCTGCGAATTTATGCATTCACAACTAGACTTTTTTGGAAATGTAATAACCTTATACACAAGAAGCAACAATGTTTCAAGGAAAACAACATAAATTATCGTATACGTTGGGACCCTGAGAATTAATTTTAATAATATCCGGATAAAGTCGCAGATCCGGACTACATCGCTGCCTCACAGTTTCAAAATGGGCATTTAATTGAACTTTATTTAAATAGTAAAATTTAGATGCATTTTATGTTGACGACGGCATCAGAAAACAGACATCTTGCGGGCTATTCGCTTGAAGCTTGCGGTAAGCCATTTTGGCATTATAAAATTTGAAAGATTACGCCCATATTTGAATGCTTAATGTTGTGCCGTGCGGCAGCGGTGCTGGAAGACCGCATTACACATTTTTCAACGGAATGTAAAATGACTATGATTTCCGTTTTACGTTCTAACGGGGTTGCCATGCCAGTTAACACCCTAATTAACTATATCTTTTTATTTCAAATTTGACATTTTGTTTTTAAGAATTCTTTATATATTTATATATTATCTTCACATTAACCAATGGGTACGCAGTGGTCCCTTTTGTTTCTCAAACATATAAAGTAATTTATCTAGTTCGATATTTCTTCCTCGCTCCTTTAACAAAAGACGACGCTTCTGTCTTCATTTTTATTCCCAAAATTTCACAATTATTCCGAAAAATCTTTTATCTTTCTTGTATTTTGGACATGTTCTGGATTATGTTGGTGTTTATCAGGATAAATGGCAAAAATGTTGTATGGCATTCTGTTGAAAACTGTTCACTGCATTGAATCCTTATGGACACACTGCGAATGGTTTTTTTTAATTATCTTATGTCCATGAAAGCGTTTGCAATTGTGTTTGTTTTTTGCGTACTCAAATTTAATTAAGTCATTGCTAATATATTAATAACAAAGCTTGTGTTTAATAAGTCAAAGCTTTCTAAGCTTAGGATATTTATTGCATTTTAAGCAAACGGATTTGTATTGTACTTAATACCTACGTACCTACGTGACGTACACCTAAATACGTAACAGGGTATCATGGTGGGTATCAGGGACCCTTTCAATAAAACTTTAGGTTTGTTACATTATATGTTAAGTAACATTAATATAATATATTTTGTTTAAACTCTATTAAACTGCAATTTTTACTCAAAAAGTTTTGTTAACACTATTTACATATTGAATAATCAAGGTACATAAAATTCGCGCAGATAAATTTGGAACTGAAAATAACCGCCTCTTTCATGCTGTACCGCCTTAGACCATATTGCAAAGATGATCTGAGCGAGACATCTCTAACTACGCGACTATAAGTCGCGCCCTATTGCGACAGATCGTAGTATAAAATCTATTTATATGAGTATAAGGTAATTTAAGTGTTTTATGACTCATCTAAATATCTAAATGGTAGAAAATATTTGTATCCCTTAGTATAAGGTAATTTAAGTGTTTTATGACTCATCTAAATATCTAAATGGTAGAAAATATTTGTATCCCTTAGTATAAGGTAATTTAAGTGTTTTATGACTCATCTAAATATCTAAATGGTAGAAGATATTTGTATCCCTTAGTATAAGGTAATTTAAGTGTTTTATGACTCATCTTAATATCTAAATGGTAGAAGATATTTGTATCCCTTAGTATAAGGTCATTTAAGTGTTTTATGACTCATCTAAATATCTAAATGGTAGAAGATATTTGTATCCCTTAGTATAAGGTAATTTAAGTGTTTTATGACTCATCTAAATATCTAAATGGTAGAAGATATTTGTATCCCTTTCCCTTTTAAAGGGCTATGGTCGTAGTTTCAAGGACCATAGCTTACGAACTAATCGAAGCTAGCACAAAAGCGCAAAAACAATTTGTCAAAGATCTCGGAGTCCTTACTACGCCTACGGCCTTAAGATTGGCTATACCTTCTTGTGTAACTGTAATAAATTTCAAAAAAGTTAGGGATTAAGGTTGTGGCAAACATAGCCCTCTGTGATTCAGCACTACTCCCAACAACACCACGCCTCCGCCTCAAATCGTGTTGCCCGCCACGCTTTACACGTGGTGACAGCTAGCAGCAAGCTCGCTGTCCAAGCACGATCGTCAAAAAGGCTTGATAAATAAAAAGAAATGTATGATCGTACAACTTGCTTCAAGCGAGCGGTCCACGCGGCTACAGCGCATGGGTCTCTCGCTTGAAGCTTGCAGTGCCAACGAGTGGCTAGGATGCGGCAAGCTCGCGTACTGCTCGCTGTCTGCTATATTATGCTGTCAAGCTAAGTACTATTCTTATGAGTACTTACTTACCCATATCAGAATTCCCATTTTGATTATTTGCGGCAGCGGGGTGTGAGATGTATGTGCTTTGTCCTGTGTGAATACTAAATAATTCATAGAAAATTTATTAAGTAAAATTCTGTCTTAAATTTATGTGTAGGATGTGTTATTCAATGTTGTAATGTATTGTAGATTTTTGTAAGCGCCTTCTTACGATGCTATTCAAAATCTGCTACGCAAAATACTGCTTTAATATACAAACGTATATTTCTAACAACTATTTCACCAAAGACAAGATTGACTTTCATTTTCACACAGAAGTGATGAATTAAATTATGATTTTTTTTTTATTTTTTTTTGGTTTTATGACCAAAAATTGTTTTAACCTCTTTGATATCTCGCTTCAACTCGACATAATCCACCTTAATGGCGTTATATGTAAATTTTTGTATGGAAGTTTCTTCATCGATAAATTAGTCGATGTAATTATACTATTCCTATGGGTGTCTCATATTTAAATACGAACATACAAATGAAGGCTTTAACTTCAAACCACATGGCTTTGCCGCTATTTTATTAGACATTTATGGTCGAGCTTAGAAATGCAAATGTGACATCACGGGTTATTCCAGTTTTCCCCCTTAAGGGGGATTTTTCAAGGGAAAAACTGGAATAACCCGTTAATGAGCACCTCTTTCCAAATCGAACTATTTTAACTTATTGTGTAATGTAATGAATGTGTATGTAGGTGTTGTAGAAAATTACTGTATTTTAAATATTAATATGTAGATGAATGTTTTCACATTCAAAATGTTTATTACATTATTTTGATTTTGTATGGTTTTCTATGACTTGTAGAACAAAAATTGTTCTTTTATAATAATAACTAATCTCATAATTTTTGTAAAAACTTTTACATTTTGGAAACAGTTTTGTTATATCTACTTATTGTAAAAAAAAAACACTTACTATAAACTTCCATCTTCTTATAAAGTAATTTACTGAACTTTATATGTAGACAATTTTCTAAATTAATAAGATTTCTACGGGTCTTACCCGGATCTTATTTAATTTTACCTTTTGCTATGATTAATATGATTTTCGCTATTGTTCTACGCGTAAATTGATTAATATACTTATTTTCTTAGTTACTCAGTTTTATACGGGGCTTACCCGGATCTCTTTGGGGGTAGTATATAATTTCACCTTTTTTATTTTATGATCGTTCTAAGTATTTGAAAAAAGAATATACTAATACATATTTTAGAAATATTTAAGTAGTTATTGAATGTTTACAATAGAATAAATACTTAATATATGTGATTCGTTTTTTTATTTCATTCAAGTAGATATCAGACTTACTGAAAAAGCCCCTTTATAGCAAAAAAGCGGTGCGTCCAGCATCGATATCAATAAAATTCGGGAGATTGGGTACTAGGTTCTCGAAAATTAAACGCTCAAATTAGGTCCAATTAGGTCCACCCAACTGACCCAACTCAGTCGTAGTTGAATTTAGCAAGGTACCCGGACCGCAGCCTATGCGCTGTTACAATTAAACATCTTACTATTTATAAGCCAAGGTACACGAGGTTGGTAGCTTTATACAATTCTACTACACGGTGTTATGGTGAACAGTCTTATTCTTGAAACCAGAGACTATGTTTCATGAGTGGAGCCCAAAACCGAAGAAGAATAAAATGTATTTACTTTTACTATTTTTGAAAATAAAAACCTCTTCAATCATAAATGCATTTCATCCTTACGTTGTATTCTTAGATGATTCGACCCACTTGCGCTAGGATAGGTTAACACGGTTAACTCAGAGCTAAATACTACTATGGAGTTAAATTCGAATTATTTCTTGTACCACCAAGAGTTAGGAGTTACCCTTGTGTTAAATATTGAAATTTTTAACCCACTGATGTCGGAGGGTTAGGTCAACTAACTCTGGGCTAGTACTGTCAAAAATATGAAAGCTGCGATGTTATATAATAGGTTAGGTAATGTTGGTAGAGTCTGTCGTGTTGGTTTTTTTGTCCTGAACAATAAATGACTGGTTGATTGTCTGATGATAATGAAGAGATCATTGAATACATTAGTTTGGACTTTTATAATAGAAGAATTGCAGAACGGTCCAATCAAATCAAGTAAGTATCTAGCTACATACGTTTTAATCACACTAATATTATAAATGCAAAGTTTGGATGGATGTTTAGATGTTTTTCCCTCTTCACACCATGATTTCTGAACGGATCGGTCGGGCTGAAATTTTGCATTGATGTAGCTCTAAGCCTGGAATCAAACACAGGCTTTAGATCCCATCAAACAGTTCCAATGGGATAAAAATGCCCTTTAAAAGTTTCCATTTAAACAAAGCGTGCGAAGCCGCGGACAGAAACTAATTAGAAAATAAACAAAAGTCAATATAATGCGATCAAGAACCACATGTCATTTCAAATCTGACATGAAGGAATAGACTTATTCAAATTACTGTAGAGCGAAAGAGAGCAGTATACTTAAATCATTCAGCATTCGTGCTACTATATTTGGCCGGATGTAAAAAGAATGAATGAACATGACATTAACCTCAGGTTGGTTGACTCTGGGTTAATTTCCACTGGTGCAATTTAAACTGTGAGCTGAAAATTTAAAACATTAGCACTGAGTTAGGAAGCCTCGAGTTATTTATTAAAATCCAACTTTTGGCACAAGTAGGCCGTAACTCAAAGTGGCAGCTTGGAGGTCGCGGTTGTGTTTGCGTTGCGTCACTGCGTAGCGCGTGCCGGTGAAATAGCCTCTTCGCCATGACCATGACGAATCAAAAGATAAATGATGTGGTGGTTCCAGTACCGAAAAACAAGACGGAGACTTGTCTTAACTTAGCAACTTTCAACCAATCTCGCTTGGTGGAAGAGTAGCTAAAATCCTTGAGAGGCTCCTGCGACCTGCACTGGTGGCGGATTTATCGATAGACGACGCGTAATTTGGTTTTCGTCCCGGTACGGCAACTGATTCTGCAATATTTAGTGTCAAACATACTGTCAATTACTATATCGCTAGGGAAACCTCTGTTTATGCCACTGAGTTAAATGTACCTAGAGAAGAAATTTCAAACAAAAAACGTCTCATTCTCATGACAGCGGTGGCCTGGGCGCGGCAAGCGTTGCAGCGCTAAAACATTAACTAAGTCGTCTAACCAAACAATTAAAACATTCAGCGCTAGATCGCTTAAAGAGTATTGTTTTCTCAACGTATTCTGACAACATGTCGCCCCTATAGATTTTACACCGCGCAGAGGTGACACAGATTTTGTACCTACTTATCTTAGTAAGAATTTATTCTCTATTTCAAAAATATTTGTTTGCAAAATGAGTAGAAAATTTAAAAAAAATGGATTGTTATGCGTTTATTCAAACATGTGAGCAATAGTTTAAAATCAACTAAAAATAAGCAGACAAATAAATTAGTACATTTTGTCCTAAGATATTTTTTAATACACTAATTTAACATTTCCATTGCCTATGACGCGAATCGCCATATTCCAAGCTATGGTGGCAGCGACGGCGCGCGCGGGGCTCGGGCGCAGTTATAGAGTTAATTATTGTGTTCAAGTACCTAGGTACATACTTTTCATTGAATTAAGAGTGCACATTAGCATTTATTACTTTTATTTTTATTAATTGATGTGTTTTTGCAGTATCGAAATGCGCACGTCGTCATATTTTCTGAACTTTGTTCATAACTTGATATGTTCTGAAAGGAAAAAAAATAATAAAATTTTCAATAATTTGATTTCTTTGAAAATGTAATAATTAAATAGTTTTGAAAAAACTTAAAACCGACTTCGAATCCCTTAGTTTTAAACTGTTTTTTTAAGTTTTGCTGGATAAATAGAAATCCCTGAGGAATAAAATATTGGGACCACCTTGGGAGCACCTATAAACAACTGAAAAGATCACCAAATTGGTCCGGAATCAGTCAATCAAATGACGGAGAAATCGACGAACATACTTATAAACATACTACATACAGCCGAACATAGAACCTCCTCCTTGTTTCGAAGTCGGTTAAAAATATGAAACTGGTTAAAAATCAATAATAAAAAATTCAATCATTAAAAAAAAACACCGCGTCAAGTCTGTCACCCTATCTGTCTTCCATCAATCACATTATTTATACCTACAACCGGTTTTGAAATGGAACATCTGCATGTTTTAGTCTATGATTACAATGGCGTGCATATTTATGAAAAATTATTTCTATCTGTTGAGGTATTACGATATTATTACCTATTTATACACATAATACAACAAATAATTTTACTAACTTGACTACTGGGTTGTTATTTTTCATTATTTACGTCCAGGGTCACACTTAGATTTGTATTGTATATTATATTATTAGCGCGGCTCCTTATGCGTCCAAGCTGCATGCATGTCGAAGCCACACTAATGTCAGGTGTACGGATTGCAGTACAGTTCAGTCGAACAGAGTGAGTGTTCTGATCGCGAAATCTAGTGCGTAGTACATATATATCGATGGTTTATGCATGTTTTATTGATCTGAGCCGTGCCTTCGATCTGGTAAATTATAATTTACTATGGTCGAAACTCGGTATAAGTGATGTCAATGGTAGCATTGTGTATTTGTTGCGGTACTGGTATGAGAACCGAGAACCAAGTAAATAATGTCAGATGGGCCGACACGATGGCTAGACTGCGGGTGCTGCAGGGGGGACCTCTTGAAACAATCGGGTGCGCGGTCACAGGCCGGTATCGGACAATCCGCACTAATTGTATTGACATAAAAAATCCGTACCGCACGGAGCGGACTGTCGGCAATGCCGGCGAAGGTTCTTGAAGGCAACTTTTCCGTTTAATGCGAATGTCGTCATTCGGATTGCCGATCAGTGGAGTCTTGTCAGCGGATTGTCTGATGCCGGCCTATGAACGCGCACCCTAACGATTCAACTGCTAACGTTTGAGCCGCAATGCCGTGTTTACCACACCGTAATTGCCCTCCAGCTGATATTATATCACTTACCCATTCTATTCCTTTCATTCAAACGAAACGCGTTATACATAGCGTATGCTACGTCTTAGTGTCTGCTACGTCATAGTGTTCATACTTTGGACCCGCGTAGCATACACAAAGCTTCAACAGCGAACTCGCTTAAAAAAATTTTTTTTCGTTCGTATTTGAAATTTCATCTATTTCCGCAACCAGCACACGTAGCAACTGGTGGTCTTTACTTAATGGAGGAATCACACTATCACACTAATATTATAAATGCGAAAGTTTGGATGGATGGATGGATGGATGTTTGTTACCTCTTCACGCCAAAACTACTGAATGGATCGGGCTGAAATTTTGCACACTGGTAATTCTAATCCTGGAATCAAACATAGGCTTTTTATCCCATAAATCAGTTCCCATGGGATAGAAATAACCTTAAATGTTTCCATAGAAACAACGCGTGCGAAGCCGAAGAAGCTAGTAATATATTTTTCCTATATATTTCCTTGTATTATTTTAATTTTAATCAGTCATTATTTCAATGTTGTTATTTTGGAAACCATTCAATTATTTTATGTACCTACGATAGAGGGGCAGGGGAGCTCATAGACATGAGTGAAACGACCGCTGGTTGGTTACACACTGCTTTATTGCACTGAGGTGACGCGGCTGGTGCAGGCACGCACACATGCGTAGATACTAACTACTAATATACGTAACATTTAATAAACTAAACAAAAAAGGCTTAACTAACACCAGCAAGTTTTCCGCCATTGAATGGCTGAAAGGCCAGTTCCGAGCATAATATGCAAATATTAACAATTTAGGTACTTAAAAAAACCTCAGGCACTCCTAGATTAGAGTATTTAATTATAGAAATTTTAATAAGACGTTACGGCATTACGCTTGTCACAAGTGATTTGCTACTATATCAGTGGGACCCACCTACCGTCATCGCCAATTATAGCGATGAACAGATAAAGATTCCAATCCAAAGCACCGAGCAGCTTCTGTTGTCTTGCAACCAGTGTAGTTTAGCGGTTTCTCTTGCTGTGTGCACATAAAACGTAAACTGATTTGGAGTCTTCAACTTTACGAGTTACCTAGGTGTATTCGTCATGCCTTATATTTTTTGGTAGCAAAGTAGATAATTTTGAAATAAGTCCTACCTACCTAATATCTCAGAAGAAGGATCGAGTGTTCTACGTTATTCTAGCTTTACCAATAATATATCTATTCACTAGCTAAACATGATGTAGAATATTTGTAAACAAACCACGACACTTACAAAACTAAAACTAAAACTCATTTGCTTGGCGTCGAGTTTCAGATAGGTAAGTATAATAAATTGTAAGCAATATTTATTGAAGGAAGGATCACAAATCGACCAGTTATGTAAATTGAGTATAAAAAGCCGTGGCAACACAGTGAATTTTAGGTTAAGTATGGGTGATTTGTTAACCAATATTCTACATCGAGTTTGGCTAGTGTATATACAGAAGATAAGAAATCATATTATATCAAGTAACTGGTCAGTGGAATCGTATAATTTTATTAATACGCGCTGGGAGACTCATAGACAAACATTTTTTTTAACTTAGTCCTAAATTGTACATTTCTAGAATAGGTACTTAGGGTAAGTATTCATTCTTGGGGTTTGGTTTCTTTCAATTCTGATCTTAGTAACTTTTTCCAATATCTGTAGGTAGGTAGTTATTCGGTTTCCTCTATAACGTCATAAAGTTTAAATGCCTGAAAAATAAACACATTATTTATAGAGAGAAAGGAATGATCAGTGTTTGTAGGTACCTACCACTAACTAAAATATAATGAAATAATTTTAGTAATGGTACGATACAAACACTTCACATACCTACGGAGTATAAAGGAACTAACTTTTACTATAGGTACATAATGTTATGTAGAATAAGCAAGACACATACCGGCAATCTTAATGAATGAATTAGGTATAGAATAAAAACAAAATAAACTCTCGATTTATAATAACTTACAATGGCAAAGGGTATTGTAGTTTTTAGGCACCCACGAAAGAAAATATTCTTTGAGACGAGTTTATTTAACATGTTTAGGTACCTACAACTTTTTGTGAAATTACTCACAAACAACATTAGCTAGGTACACTTGGATTTTAATTAAGTAAATTAGTAGTTGTAGATCATTCCACTAGCCAGATCATTCGCAGTCGCGCATCTATAACCGGTAGTTTTATTTAGATAAGTTTTTTTCGAAAATAATTTTGGTAACAAAAACATTACAAAAGCGCGCGGATTGGGCCACAAAATTTGTGGTCCAATCAATCTATTTAATAGAATAATGACAGGCAGGGTTGGTAGTGCTGTCAACGTCAAAAACAAAATGGCGGATTCTACGAGTTTTTATCACCAAATTGCTATTCATCCACATTTTCAAAAATTTATTTAATTTTTCGTGCAAAAATTATGGAAAAACTAAATAAATACAGTTTTATCCAGAATGTCCTGAGCTATCGATTGATACCCATGCGATCTTTCCTCATGATAGCTCATAATTCTTGCCATTGTTCTTTACTCTCAACCTCAGAGCCCCAATGTATACGATAATTCTGGGTTTGTTTTTAGAACTTCAGTATTTTTTTGTGTATACGGTTATTATACGTCCAAAATAAACGGGTTGTGTACAAATATAGAAGCAGCAAGACTGTGTGCAGCAAGAAGAATTGGATGACGCCGCCGTTGTAAGCTACTGAAAAGATAGGATACAACCAGATACCCTCCGTGATGCGGGTGTAGTAGAATCTGAAAAGAAAACACATTTTGAAATAGCTATACGGGGGGATTACCTATCGATGAACGTCACTGTACATCGTACTCAGAGGGGAGAAAGTGACCGGTTGCGGTTACTAGCAGGGTTGTTATTTGAGCCTCAAACACACGAGATAGGAATCGAAAATTAATGAACCTTTTGAAAGACCTAGTGAAGGTTAATAATTTGACGACCTCTATAACGTAGCGGGCGTAGGTCCGCCTGCGACGCAGGAGGTTGCGGGTTCGATTTTCGCTACTTGATACGACAACTAAAAGTTATATACTATATCTACAGTACAAGTACTGTAGATATATTTTCTGGGTGTTTTCCATGTTTTAAGTTCCTATATCAGTTATCTAGTAAGTACCCACAACACAAGCTCTGCTTACTTTGGGGCTAGATGATGTGGATTGTCAAGCATTATTTATTTATGAATTTATACAGGGTGCCCCGGAAAAGGTGTAAGCCGAAAGGGGGTAATTCTGCACTACAAAGCGATCAACTTGTGAATGACGATTTTTTGGATTTCGAGTATTTTATTGTGATTCTTGTATTTTTTTTTCTTTGAATTCGTGATCTTTTACACACACTTTTTGCATTATTTAACATTACAAAATATTTCACAAATGTTTTTTGCTTGATATTTCAGCAAAACCAGTGTTTGTCATGAAATTAATACAAAAATTATGTATATCCTTTGAAAATTTAAAACAATAATCATAATGTAAGAAAACACGTGTCTTGTATTGAAAAGACTCAGTTATTTTTAGGGTTTATTGGATAATTACAATACAGCTTGTAGTTATTAAAATGAGAGATCGCGGGTAAAGAATGTGCGCGTGCGGTCGACGCCGCGTCTCGTTGGGGAATCCTCTTTTGCGGGGTGCGGCCGCGGTGTGGGGGGCGCACCGCGCTCGGCACTAATGCGAAGGTGTCACGCTGCTCGGCGTGAACATACTCCGGGGGGTTGGAAGCTTGTTTCCAACTTTATCGATTGGTTATTGTTGGTCTTCAAATGATGACAGTATCAGGCACATGCAGTTGACAGCTTGTCTCACTGTTCCTCGATTTGTGTCTACATTGGCAACTCAGCATACTCCGTCCTTGCCTTCGTACAATTTGCTGATACGGCCCATTTTCCAGTGATGTGGAGGTAGGTGGTCCTCGTTTAGTAGGACAAGGTTTCCAATTTGAAGCGGGCTTCGATTTTTCTCCATTTTGTAGTTCTGCCATGAAGTCTTTTCGCCATCTCTCCTAAGTTGCTGCCGGACTAGCTCGATGCGCTGGTATCTGTTTGGGCTCGCTGAGTTGACAGGTTGTGATGGTACAGACGTCAGCGGGCGGCCGATTAAGAAGTGCCCGGGAGTAAGGGAATTGAGATCAGTAGGGTGAGAACAGAAGATAGGGGAGAATTAGGACGGGAATTGAGGATTGCCTCTATTTGTGTGAAAGGCGTCGCTAACTCCTCGAACGTAAAGGGGGTATTGCTAGCTACGCATTTTAATAATATTTAATGGATTTAACGCTTGCGTCCCATATTCCTCCGAAGTGAGGTAAATATGCAGGTGAAAACATAGGTTTTATGTCCTCATTGGCAGCGTAATTCAAAACTGTATGACGGCTGGACGTAAAATTACTTTACCTAACTCATTGTTTAACGTCAGGTAAGTTGCTAATTTTAAGCTGTATTATTTGGTCACGTATGCTTACAAAGACCGCATATGTCATTTTTTTTTTATGATGATGACGCAGGCTAGGCTTCTGCCACCCAGTGGCCAGAACTCCTCGCGCACAGACGACAGAAGAAGCTGAGAACCTGCATAAAATAAACGTAAGTGCTAACTCATTCTTTATTTATTTAGATAAGTGATGTTTAGTATCGAGTAGAAAACGATGTTTTTATCATATTGAAAGTTAGACTGAGGTAATTTATATCATCGTCTTACTACTCATTTTGATACAAAAATGAACTACATAAGTGACAATAATTTGCTTTTATATTGCAAGGGAGTGCCATTTTAATAGTTTTATGATTTAGTTATTTAAGATTTATTTATTTATTGTCTAAATTAAAAACTCGGCTTGACAATATTTTATTTCAACGAAGTCAACCTTTAATAGATCGGTTAATTTAATATCTGTCTTTTTAGTTATTGTGACAATTACTGCTAGGTAATTTTATGAGCGTAGATATAAATTATTTTTTAGCATTAGAATAGTTTTTTAGTTCTATACCTACTTATTTCGATTTTTCATTAGAAGTTTCACTAACGCATAAGGTTATGGTTTTTTTACAAAGGGTAGTGTGAGGTTGAGTGCCTACTAAACATTCAGCTTGCTTTTCCTTCAGGTATGAAGGACCCTCCCACCACTAAAAAGAAGCCTGCAGGTGCTACGGATCGATGCTCCTAGAAGCTAAGTATGCAGGATTTAATTTGGTTGGAATATTATTTCCATTGATAACAATAGTATTATGTAGACTTTATTTTGATAATTTTCTTTATTATTTATTTTGTTTTTTAGGTTATTAAAACGTCTCATTGCAGTAGGGAATGAATTGCCAAGCGCCTGCTCAGGGGCTTCCTGCAGCGGCATCATGACAGAAATCGGCTGTCGGGTGAGCGACGATTATTTTTTATAAAAAGAGATTTACAAAACTGTTTCTTTATTGATTTGGTATTTTTATCTAAGGGCAATTTTTCGACCTCCCAGAGTTTTTGGATAGAATCATGGATATCTTGAAGTGATATCATAGAATTGGTTTGCACAAAGTTGCATTGGGTGTTAGGATTATAGTAGGATTCCCCAGTATGACCCGCTACTAACCATCCTAACAAGCTATCTTGTAAAATAGGTTTATTAGAACCCAACTTTATTTGTTTGGGATTTATTATGTTAAAAAACTGATCTGCACCAAGCAGAATATCGACATTGGAAGGTTCATAGAACAAGGGATCCGCGAGTACAATGTTATCAGGCAGGCCTAATCGCTTCACATCGACTTGGACCGTAGGTATTGTGCCAGTAATTTTAGGTATTACTAAACAGTTAACATTCGCACTGAACGAATTAACTCGAGACTTTAACAAAATATTACATCTCTCTGACACTTTACACGCCACATTGTTTATTCCGGACACATTAAATGAATTTATTTGTTTTGTTTTTAATCCCATTTTATGTTTCAGATCATCGGTGATGAACGAAGATTGGCTTCCAGTATCCAACAACGCACGGGCAAGGTAAGTACGGTTGGTATGAGTATTTACGACCTCAACTTGAGCGGTGCATAGCAGCACTTGGCCTGAGGAGACAGCTGATAAACTAACCGGTGCGTCACATGTCGACGACTCGGTACTTTCGGTGCCTACGTTACTAACCGAGTTTTTGTGCAAAAATGTGTTGTGTTTGTCTCGGCAGACGCGGCATAAACCTTTTAACGTGCACTCCTCAGCACTATGTCCGCTGCGAAGGCAGTTTGAGCATAATTTATGTTTGGAAACCTCAGCAATTCTGTCATCTATGCCTATGGCCTTGAACTTGTTGCATTGATGCACTTGGTGATTGGTCTTTTTGCATATAAGACATGCCTTTTTGTTGGAACCTTCCAACGCAGTAAATGTTTTTATATTTGATTTATTTTCCCTTTGATTATTATGTGTGCTTTTTGTTTCAAAATTACTGCGGCTGCAGTATGCAGTTTCTAAAACATTAGCACGATTGTCAAGAAACTGTTTAAATTCTACCAGAGTAGGTATATGCGATAAGCGCCCTTTATATTCCTCCCATTTGCTTGCAGTTCGGGGATCTAATTTTGCTGAGACCAAAAATATAACTAGCGGATCCCAACCTGACGTAGGCACTTCAAGAGTATTGAGCGCGTTTAGGTTTTTGAATACTAGATCATTTAAATATCTCAATGATTTGAAAGATTCCTTTTGAATAGGTTTGAGGCTCACCAATGCGTTCAAGTGGTTGTTTATTAAAATGTTTTTGTTGTTGTATCTATCACATAAAACCTTCCACGCATAATCGTAATTTTTTGCTGAAAAGTCTATGGATTTTATTACGACACTAGCACTTTCCACTAACGCGTTCCTCAAATAGTGAAATTTATTGATCGGTGCGATTGAGTTGTTGTCATTAATAATCGAATCAAAGGTGTCTCGGAACTCGAGCCATTTTGTATAGTTGCCATCAAAAGTAGGCAAATTTATTGTTGGAAGTGTTATTGAATTGTTAGCAGCATGACAACAACTTGATTTTGCCGAGCTATGTTCAGAATCTTTATTTTTGGCTGAAAATGCATCAATAATCTCTTGCGCTAAAGCTATTTGAGAATAAAACTCGTTTTCAGTTAAATCTCTTTGTAAAATCTGCTCGTCTAGATTTTCAGACATCTCTTCGATCTCACTTTGTACAGTGTCAAAACTAGACAATAATTCTTGTAAATGATTTAATCGCAAGGATAGTTCCTTTATCTCTAAACTAGTAAGATCGGCAGATTTTATTCTGTATTTTTGTATAAAGTTTTTACATAATGAAAGTCTACTTCTAATCCCTCCGCGTTTACGGGATAAGGTTTTTAAGTGTTCTTTGGGATCATTTTTATTTATAGACTCAATGTTTATGATTGGAATTGGACTTTTTGATCTTATTGTATGAGATTCTTTTTCAGCCATTTTATTATATATTATATTATTATACTTTGTTTTTAAGTAGGTAGATATGCAATAATTGTATCAAATTACCGAGAACAATGAGTTAGGTATAAGTTATTGTAAATAAATTGTGCACTCTGACCGTAAACAATCCAGCAGTCACCAGTTCAAACCACCGCTGCCGCTGAGCCCGCGGCAAGACGAACAGCACAGCACAGCGCGGCAGAACTGCCGCACAGCACAGCACAGCACGCCGCCAGCAACACCAGCTACGTCGAGCAAGACGCAGCCGAAGCGCGACGAGGGTCGAGGATATCAAGCCTGGAATAGTCGGCAAAAGCGTTGAAATAAAATGCTATGATGAGTGCACGAAACGGGTTTTTTCTTTAAAAGTACCTAACTAAGAAAGGGGTATTGATAAGTAGCAGAAATGAAATAAAATTAAGTGTAAGTTCTGCGTAGTAACAAAGATAAACTTTAACTAAGTTATTTTTAACAAATTATTAACAAAGCAATATATATAAGTATTTATTTGAGTTTGTAGTTTATTATAAAAACGAAATAATGTATTATTAATCTTTGTAAAGTTATTATCTTTTGAAAGAAAGGCTAACGTACTTTGCGACGTGGGCAAATTCTTCACCAAAGGTTATGCGAGTTCAAGTTCGGCGCAGAGATAAGGAAGGCTGCACTAATTAGGGTCATAAAACCTCACAATATTTATGCAAAAGAATATTTACGTTACCTAAATAGGCTTGAACAGCATAGAAAAGAATGGCTCACAAAGGCAAAGTCAAGAAGAAATTAGCCAAAAATGTATTTAAAATGGCGGACAAGAAAAATGGACTTTGTCTGTGCAAATAAATAAGACAAGGATGGTACGCATATAGCAAGATACCGCCCTTAAGGTGCTTTGAAGAAGCTAGGCATTCACACAGCAAATAGAAATTGGAGATTAGGAATAGGGAAAGTAAAAGGAATAGGCTTACTTTCTTTGTTCGGCCGGCGCCTTGTCGTTCACGGGTACCAATCCAATGACACGACTCCTGCACTCCGGCTTCCTTTACAACGGCATCCAAGTTTCTTGTCCTGTCACGGTCGCCAAGATGTCTTGTATTGAAAAGACTCAGTTATTTTTAGGGTTTATTAGTAATTACAGTACAGCTTGTAGTTATTAAAATGAGAGATCGCGGGTAAAGAATGTGCGCGTGCGGTCGACGCCGCGTCTCGTTGGGGAATCTGCCTTGCAAGGTGCGGCCGCGGTGGTGGGGCGCACCGCGCTCGGCGCTGATGCGAAGGTGTCACGCTGCTCGGCGTGAACACACGAAAAAGAAGAAAAAAGATATCTAATTTTTATCAAAAACAGGTTAAAATATTCCAAAATTCAAAAAATTTTAGAACAAACGTTGACCCTCTATGTCCAGAATCATCCTCTTTCGGGTTACGTACACCCTTTCCGTGGCAACCTGTATATTATGAGGCCTTTATTTCAGCTTGTCCAACAAGGGCTGCAATGCTGACCGTGCTCTGATGTCCTGCACCTGCGCTGCGCTACGCTGCGCTTTCGGCCTTCATAAACAGTGTCAGCAACTCAATACAGACCGAGACTGATGTAGGTTCTATTTTTAACCGGCGTTTGTAGAAGTTATGGAAAATTTAAAGAATACAATCCATCAAGTGCGAGTGTAACTCGAGCGCCGTGGGTTTTTGTATTGTATTGTATTGTATTCATTTATTTCAGATCATTATAATCCATATTACACACACAAAATTAAATAAAATTAAAAAATTATACATGTCAATAGATTAATAAATAAGAAAAGGTAAATTACCTACACTTCAAATTATCACTATCACAATTTCAAATTATTAGAAAAATTAGATTAGATTAAATATGAAAAAAAATTACATACTTACAGCTAACATCGAGTCAGACATCATACCCACAGACAGGTGCAACACATTTTGCGAAATGTGTCCACATGGGAGACAGACAATGTTCCGCCACGGTTTTTAGGATGCTGTTGTGAACGTTTGTCAATCATACAAATACATACTTAAGGTACCGGTTAAGGGGCTACAAGAATGCCATGCATACATTGACATACATTGCCGTCCTTAAGGTTTCTCTAAAGCGCATGTAATTTATGTGATGAAAAATATCACATTGTGTAAACAAATAACTGATCTTTGAAAGTTTATCCCTCATTTTACGATAATTGGTGTTGTTTTAAAATAAATCACTGGAGAAAAACACTTTAAAAAGCACGGCATTTTAGGCCTCACAGAAAATATAATGAATCCAAATGAATTAAAAATATTTAAACAACTACTTCAATATTTTATCTTTCCATTAAATATTCGTAATTTTTATAGGATGTAATACAATAATAATAAATCCCAAAAAACACATTTTTGTAAGGCGTTTTGCAAAGTAATTGCAAAAATGATAATATTTTGCCAAAAGAATTTCAACCTTATTACTCAAACATCCCTTTCAATATATGCTCAAAATAGCTTCCACTACCTTCATTCGAAGGCTGGATGCCTTCTCGGACGGACGTGAGGTTATGTAACTTTTTTCGCGATGACAGCTGTTCTCGACGTACGAATTACGATTTTCGACAACTTTTGTTTTGCGGGTTAAATGGTTCATTTGTCATTGACGTAAAGTCTATATTTGAATGAAGCTAAGCCAAAAGAAATTTGCAGGAATTTTATTCATTGACAGACCTAACAATTGAGTAGAATAGGTTTGTAGTGGTTTTATCTCTGGTAGTGTGATGGTACATGCTATCGGCACAGTAGGTAACAATGCGACCCTTATTTTTTTTTTGTTTATCTTATCCAGAAACCCCGAACGTTAGGAAGTTGGTAATAAATAATTTCTCCTACGTCAATAATGAATGCAAAAAGCTATTATGAACAAAGCATTTTAGAGGAACTTACATTTGGGCAATACGCATCAATTCTACAGGCCTTATGTTAAGACAAAAGACTCATACAGAGCAGTACAGCTGTAACCCATAAAATAGGTCCATAGAATATTGGCTAGTGAAAAGGATCTTTCTTTTTGTGGGCCATAAAATATCAAACAGATACACCAAGCATTGTTTGCGTCTGCGAGGTTCTGCGCATTGGTTCAACACGTGTTTGGGTTTCAATAGAAAAACAACAACGTTCTAATGTGAAAGTTGGATTATTGTTTTATCTTAAGTTAGTTTTAATGAATGATAACTTTAGTGGAATGATATAATATAAGGCTTATAAACGCATGAAACGTTATTTATTTTCGGCGAAGGCGCCACGTTGAAAATAAATAAATATGAATAGACTAAGACTTCTATTTCATAGTGTAAATAATCACATGCCATACTATTGGTGAAATACAAATGTATACTATTCAAAGGTTATAGTTTCAACTCTGTGTTAAGCGATAAACTAAAATTAACATCTCTTTTATTTTTATTATTTTAAGTGATATGGACTTTGCGACGTGTAACGACTTCTCGTGGCAGAACGCTGAACCATTCGAAATGGGAGGTAACAAATACGCCTTCTAAGGTCCCGAAGGCTGATGATAGGCCAATGGAGACGCGGCACGATAGCGTCTTTCTTGGAAATGCCAGGATGCGCCCGCGCCGAAACAAAGGTAGCGGGGGTGGCGCTCGCGCAGGGTGGGACGCGGGGAGATCTGCGTAAATACCCCGGAGATGACGGAGCTCGACACAGTGCAGTAACGGACGGGCGATACCTTAGCGAGATAGAGGTCTTGATATCCCAGTGCGGTTCTGAGGTCATTAAGCTCCAGTGATAGCTTTCGGAATAGTGTGATTGAAATTATATCTAGATATCTAACGTCAGTGTTGCCTTAAGACTGTATCTGTTGTTTAAGAGAGTGGTGTTAGTATTAGAGCTAGAATCTGTGGTGAACGTGTGTTCCTGTTTCGAGTACAAAAGCTAAGTTTATTGTATAATTGTTGTACCTATACGATTGATATTGGTGATTCTTGAATATATATTATACTGCGAGTCCGAGAGGCCCATGTAACTTACAAAACCAGACCCCACTGTTGCTAAAATCAATCGTATTATTTTCTGTTTATTATTGTGTTTTCCTCAGGAAAATCCCGCCCATTATTGAGGCCATTTCCCCGTAAAACTCTACTGAGTTAATAGAGCGACTGTGTTTCGTCTCTTGCATAAATTCATCTTCTTTTGGTTTTGAGTACAGGGTTTGGCGAGAGCCTTCTGCCTCGACAGCCCTGGAGGCGATGTTATAGATGGGAGCTTATTAACTGATAGCTTTGGTATAGTGCTTACACAGACACATAACAAAGCTCTCCGTTACAGCACATGGGTGGCAAAACCAATCAAAACTTATAAATGTTTGATCTTTTCACTGTAATATTTCCATGTGCATCCTAGGAATTAAGTTCTGACTATTTTACTGCCTGTTTACTGTATTTTAATGTATTTGTGTGTGTGTTATATGTATTAAACAATACTAAATTCCTGTCGATCAGTTTGTTTACATTAATATTAATTTGCCCTTCAAGTTAGAGATTTCGTGAAGCTTATGCTATTCAATTAAAGTTTAGGTTATCTAAAAGTCTTACTCAAAGAACAGATCACTATAAAGAAAGAATAAACCTTTCTCACAGCCGATTAAAGCCATTCAGAGTTCTAAGTTACAGAGATGGATTGATACTTTACTTTAAAATATTATTGAATATTCAATTATGAGCATTATCTAAATTGATTTGTTCGATTTCTTATAGAATGTAACACATATGTAGCCCACGTAGCGGTGCATTATGTAGCAGTGCAGGTGGCCACCTGATAATCAAAAATATAAATACACACACATCATATCGATGTAACACTGCCCTCGGTAAAGCCCATAAACTGAGAGACACAGGCATTCGAACGATTGTGAACAAATCAAAAGGTCTTATAACCAGACCACAGGCCAGTAATCTACCTGAGGCTCAGCTAAACTGACTGGGGCACTCCTTTTACATGGGTAAGAACTGAGCCTAACACCTTAAATAAAACAAACTGCTCTATACGGTATCGATCCATGAACTGTCCCATTCGATAAGGTCACTGAGTAATAAGCTACAAACAAATAGTTAAACTAAAGATGCTATAAGTGCATAATATATCTGGTGTTCATACAAACACTCAGGCCGGGTCCGTTACAGTAGCTAGATAGGTAGGTAAGGTACCTACTACTCAACATGTTTACAGCACGGAAAGTATTGGTCGAGTTAAAATATGTTAAGGTAGGGCGATTTTGATGACCTTAATATATAAACAATGCTGAAAAATTAAAATAGGAGCCCACGTCCAGCAGTGGACTTGATGAATTCACACATCATCACCAAGGCCGAAGCTAAGCAGAGCTTTGTAATGGGTACTTACTAGATAACTGATTTACTTAGGACCAACCATGTGCATATTTTTTGCCCGTAGTTCTTCTACCAGTAGAACCACAGGCAAATTTAAATTACTCGTAGTTCTATCGGTTTGTTCTCATAAAGAAGACAGATTCTAAAAAGGACAAATACTCAAAAAAATTGACTTTAAATTTTTTAAAACTCATAGAAAAACCTCAACGGAGCGGTTTGTCATAACTTCTTTGTTATTGGCAATATGTGTACAGTGACATCAGTAAAACAAACTTTTTTTTAGCGTAACAAAGAAGTCAAGTAAAGGAGATGTGTAAAGACGCTAAAAACGTAATAAACATACAAAACACTTGTATTTCCAATGACAGTTGTCAAAATTATTGTTAATCACTCATGTAACACACAGAAAATCAAAAATAAACTTACTTCGCTTACAAGTCATTGTAGTGGACTTGATGAATGTCAAAATGTCATGTCAAAATGTCATGACATGTACCTAAGTACAATGACATGCCGGCCTGTCCCTTAGTGCAACATAATGTAAAGCCAATTATCAGTTCCACATTCCTGCAATGACACTTAAGAACAGGGGAGAAAAATTTAATTTTCCATTTATCATTATAAAATTAAATAGTTGACATTCCAATTGTAGGTACTTAAATTTCGACTCCTTGGCTCACCAATTCTTGATAAGTCTTTTCATTCATTAAATGAGAAAATTAGAAATTTCGACAAAACTTCTTAGACTGACTGCCCAAAATTAATAGCCATTTGGCTTTTGCAATTATTCGGTATATTATGACTACAATTATTTGGTTTTGTCTATTGTACCTAAATTTACGTAGGTATTCTTTGAGATGTCGTCAACTGTGGAAACACAGCGAGTTCTTGGAAGGTAGCAACATAATAAAGAATACTTTATATCGGTATGAATATCAATTTGGATAGCAAGGCATGGTCTGTCGTGGTTTTTATGATTATTTTGTAGAATTACAATCTAAACTAAAACTGTCTTCATGATTGTTGCTTTTTATTTCCGGAAAGTAAAATCTATATAATAAGTAGGCGAGTAGTACTGAGATTGTGTACAAAATAATCTCCGTGGAATTCATCATTCATCATTCAAACATTCACGTATTTTTATGAATATTTTTCATTGCTAAAAATAAAAAATAATAATAAATATGTTGATAGTAAATATGTAAATAGTCATTATTTGAGATACTCATCTAAGGATATCAAAAATGAAACAACATTGAAATAGTCGTAACAGGTCCTTACGACTTTGTTCTTTGTGTTTTCCTGACTGTGTGAGAAGTAAATCTACATTTTCGATGATAGCTGTCAAAATCGAAACGACTTCTTCAAACCCCACCAAGTCTCTAAATTTTTTTTGACTTCAGTATCGATTTATAGATTATCTTTTAAAGGGCAATGTATACGATTCTACAACAAAACTCCAAGAGAGTTAAAAAATATCAAAAAATAAAGTAATCACTTTATTTCCTAGTTTTACTCATGAACCTTATTTGAATTTTGTGACGTGTAAAAGACTCCTGTAAGGTGTAAAGGGAATAAAGCACTGTTATATTTCATTTTATATCTGAATATTTCATTGACGACCTCTGTGGCGCGGCAGGGAAAGGTCCACCTGCGACATAGGAGGTTACAGTTAGTTTGATTCCCGCCTCAGGACAAATGTTTGTACCATCTGCAGATATTCATTCCAGGTGTTCTGGATGTCTTATGTATATTAAAAAATATCTATCTGTGTAGTGTATTTAATAAGTATATTAAAATAAGTATACCATAACACAAGCTCTACTTACTTTTGGGTTAGATGATGTTGTGTGGCTTGTTCAGCATTATTTATATTTAATAAAAAATTGAGAAAGCCCTGCAAAACCAAATCGAAATATCTTCAACGATTGACACTTTTGTAATCCATTTAGTCCTTTGTTGTTTTCACCAAATTAGTATATTTTTTTAATGTATAAAGTATTATCATAATGGTCGGTGATATTGTCGGTACTTTAACACGCATGGAGATGATATTATTATTTTAGGTTTTTCTGATTTCTATGAATAACTATCAAGGAATGTAATTTTTATTATAATTGATATACTACAATAAGCGACATAGGTTTTATTAAGGTACTTTACATGCAACAATAGCAAAGCCGCGGGCAAATGTTAGTTAACATTACATTATTGCCTTGTGATTGTGCTATCAACCAAAAAAAACAGAAGTTTGCCTCTTCTACAATAAATAAATTTTGCATGAGTCTATGTAAAAAATAAGCGCCTCTACCGACGACATTTGGTATAATTGACATGCAATTTGACAGACTTAGTTTTCCACGGCTAAGCCTTAAAGACTCGCTCTTTAATGAATACCTAAAAATAGTAGGTACTAAACTACATTTTCGATGGACTAATCTTCGGAGATAAGGTCACTTTTAAAAAATTTTCAACTGACTTTTTATTTAGTAACTTTTCATTTAAAAGCCAAATCAGTGAAGTACTTTTGAATTTTATTTTCCTTCCTTTTTGACCATTTTTCAAAATGGAGAATTCAATTAGAAGAATTCAATTAGAGATTTCTCAATTTTTTTTTTGGAAAAATTGATTCATATCAACGTTACATACATTTCAGATGGATCGCTCTGAAATCTTTGGGATAGGAAGATAATGGGTAATTTTTGATATTATTTTATTTTTATTATTATTTTTTTTTTTTGGTATTGATATGGATCAGTTGAGCTACCTGTAGATTGTTTGCAACAGTCTGCAGTTAGCTCAATTGTTTCAATTATAAATACTAGTTCTAATTTATTTGTATTATTTTATTATAACTTTCTTTGTGAATAAAGGCTTCTGCCCTTAACAAAAAAAAAAAAACTTTATATTATTCAAAGAATGTCAAAAAGTATGAAACCTACATCAGTTTAAACAACTGTTAAAATACTTACACAAACACGTATGCAGCCAAAAATTGGAACTTTACCATCCCGGCTCTTGCGTATCCGAGAGTAGAGGGGCGCGGGTGGAGGCGAGGATGAACCAGCACTTCCAAGACGATGAAGATCGCAATCCATGTGTGCAGGATGTGGTTGGAGACACAGCCTGAAACGAACGAGAGCTTGAGAAAACTTACAGTGCCATTCATAGATCGGTAATCCCCCTGATTTTTACCCCTTTTTAACTCTCCGTTAAGCGTCTTATGCCATGCTTCTAGATTGGTGGCGCGATGTCGTTCACCGTTGGAATTCCAAATCTCATAAGGTAGATTGGTGATTTTGAAAACCAATCTACATTGAACCGAAGCCTAGCTTAGATAGATAGAAAGAAAATTCTTTTGCACACTTTTCAATTGCACACTTATCAATAGAAACAATAGAACAAAACAGCTTAAAATCTATGTGACAAGTGGCGGTATTATCGCTCAAGAGCGATCTCTACCAGACAACCGTGGATGGATAGGATCATTGGATAGTACTATCTGTGCTTATGTTACCTGTAGGTACTAAAACCTTTCGTGTATGTGTTTTGGAATATTTTTTTCATATAATAAATGCTGCCAGATGTGATTGGGAATATTTTTTGGATGTGATCGGAAGGAGCCATGGGTTTCAAGCCTCGTAATGAGACGTTTTCTTAGTGTCAAAAAATAGTTTGATCAGACCTAAGAGATGACACTTGTGTTGAAAATATACAGAGATCTCCTTTTCATTTATCCCTGTTGATGCGGGATTTCTCCTTTGATTTCGATTGAATTATTGTTTTCTGAATTGCTTGATTTTGCTTTTATCTTGAATAGTAGAGATTAGAAAGAAATGAAATGTTGAAAGTGAAGGCGGGAGTGAATGGCGACTGAATAATAATAGTTCCTTCGATGTATGAAAATAATTTGTTTGCTTAAACACCCTGCATAGACATTGCATCGTTTGACATGATATTCCAATGACAAACTTTATTCTTCTGCAAAAGATCCCTGCCCTCTTTTGAGTTCAAGGGATTTATTCTTCTTTGTAAAACGCCCCATTACATTGGTTTTGGTCTAATTATATTAAAGTCATTTTTATAAAGAAGCTTGCTATCTTCATTTAACAAATGAGAAAAGTTTTAAAATATTTCTGTGTCAATAGAAATTGACTTCAAACTTAACGGGGGGATTACGTTGTTATTTGAGTCTAAAACGGACGAGATAGGTACCTATCGCACTTTCTTCTTAGTGCTTTCTACGTCACCTACGAGAAATGTCATTATCTTAGAAACTTTAAAATCACTTGACGATTTTCTTAGTAGATTCAAACTGTAAGCTTAAATCTAAAATTAGATTCAATACCATTAACATCTGTGGCAACAATGCCCTCCGTCGGACGTCAAAGCGGGTATTTTTCTCTTGGACTTGTGCGTTAAAATCCCTCTCGCTCTCAGGATTCTAGTAACTCCCTCGCTTCACTTGTGATTCACCCGTAGAATCTGTATCAGGCTTCGTATTCAGTGTGGTGTAGTCTCAGTAGTCCAGTTACAATTAAGTGGACCGGATTTCTGAGTTGCTCGGCGACTCAGTAGTTCGGTTGCCTAATTGAATCGGACTATTGAGTCTTTTTTTTGCATTTGTAATGTCGGTGTTTATGATATGACGCCCTTGACGTAATACACTGCTTTATACCCTTGGTTAATAGTCTACTATACTCACTAACAACTTCGTCGACAAACTTCGGGAAGATGAGTTCCCTGTCGTAAATGAACACGGACCAGAAGAAACCTGTCACCACCTGAAAAAATAAACAAAGGTATCTTTAATATCTATTCAATATTCAAAATTTGTTTTTTTTTCAGCTTGTTAATATAATGTAGATAGGTATTGATTCAGCCATAGTGATAAGATAATCCGTCCAGTTTTTCAAAAAGTGCAATTCGTGTCTAGACTTCCAGCTGTAACAGCTATATGCCTATACGCCGTATGATAGAGTCCTACATTGTAAATTTTGTAAACATTGACATATTCGCGAATAGTTAAGGTAAGTTTAAGTCTCAGGGCATCTATTACAATTCTCCGCATCCGACACTGTCGACAGCAATAGTACGAGATCCGGCTGCAGAAACAGTGCATCCATCGAGTTCTTACTCGATGGATGCACTGTTTCTGCAGCTAAGGACCACATTTTACGCATATTATATCTACTAGGTTGCCGCCACATTTTGATAGGCACCTAAGTTTAAAATATAGTTGTTTGTTGTGCCTGTAGTTAATAAATAAATAAACATTCAGATAGCTACTAGTAACGACCGTCATCTGAAAACCAGCGCCGCTACTAGCTTCGGTTTGCGGCATAATGAGACAATAACCTTTTTGGACCCCTGTAACACTATGCGTGTTTGCTTTTGTTTTTCTATAGTTAAGAGGTATTTTTTAATATACTTTTTTAAATGTATTGTAGGTCTGTAGGTACGTTTGTGTTTCTGGGTGCAAATATTTTTTGTTTCGTCAACCTAAAATTCATTTTCGTTTACCTACAAACCAGTCTTAAAAATATTATTATTAAATTAAATTGCTAAAATAATTGTGGAGTTTAGATTTAAGTACTATGACAAGAATTTATTTTTAACTTATAATAAACTAGCTGCTGCCCGCGGCTTCGCCTGCGTAGTTCCCGTTCCCGTGGTAATTCCGGGATAAAACATAGCCTATGTCCGTCTCCTGGTTCTAAGCTGCCTCCCCACCAATTTTCAGCCAAATCGGTTCAGCCGTTCTTGAGTTATAAATGGTGTAACTAACACGACTTTCTTTTATATATATAGATTAGTAATTTCCTTTAGGAATGGCAAAGGAAAAAATGGCTATTTTAATCCAGTGCCGTTTTGGAAGCATCATTTAGTTTAGGCACCCGTGCTTGCAGACCAGCTGGCTGTCTAGCCAGTCTTCTCTGGAAGGAAGTTCCATTGTTTAGTGTTTTTATTCACAAAGAAAATTACTATAAAATAATAGAAATAAATTAGAACTAGTATTTACAATTGAAACAATTGATCTAACTGAAGACTGCTGCAAAAAATCTACAGGTAGCTCAACTGATCCATATCAATACCAGCCGTCGCGTCCCCAAGACGCTGGCTGCATTGCCCCGCTGTATGGCAATGCTGATGCGCTGTGCCAGATACTGACCAGCTCTCGGGTCACGCGTCGCTTAGAAATAAAATAGAACTAGTATTTACAATTGAAACAATTGAGCTATAGGTATACAAGTGTTTTTTTGTTTCTATTTTTGTATAGTGGGTAAGTATTTACAATTGAAACAATTGAGCTATAGGTATACAAGTGTTTTTTTGTTTCTGTTTTTGTATAGTGGGTAAGTATTTACAATTGAAACAATTGAGCTATAGGTATACAAGTGTTTTTTTGTTTCTGTTTTTGTATAGTGGGTAAGTATTATTTTTGTATACTTTTTTAAATAACACATCAGTTTTCATGCTCAAGATGAGTGATCCCAGAATTGAGTCTTGCTTGATATCTCAGTTATAGGAGAGTCCGTTCCTTCTGCCCAGAGTAACTGGCCCTATATACATGCTGGTCGTTGCCTCCTTATTTAAGAAACAATGTTTACAAACATTTCCAACAAACAAACCATCAAACACTTTATAAATTTGTAAAAAAAAAAATTAACAGGATTTTTACTACGGTTTTAGCTCTTTCCTAGAATGCTTAGTGCTGACAATTATAAGTATTTCACATTTAACTCGAAGCCAAAACGAGAACTTTGGATTTTTGTGTTGTTAGTTTACAAACTTTATTTCTTGAGAATGCATCGAGGTATTGGTGTATAAACATCAAAGTCAAACAGCAATTCTACACAGCCCGAGACGAGTTGGTGCGACATTTCAATAAATAAATAAATAATGCTGGACAATTCACACAGCAGTATCTAGCCCCAAGCTAAGCAGAGCTTGTGTTATGGGTACTAGATAACTGATATACTTAAGTAATACAATACATAGGTAGATATTTACTATAACATAGAAAACATCCAGAACGCCCTGGACAATTAATAGTAATAACAATAGTCTGCAGATCGTATAAACATTTGTCCCGAGGCGGGAATCGAACCCGCAACCTCCTGCGTCGCAGGCAGACCTTCACCCGCTGCGCCACAGAGGTCGACAATATAATAATATAATGAATATTGAGGGCAGCTTTGCTGTGTAGGTTCCACAATATTCATAGAAAAGTTAACTGACTCACTATAGTGGATGGCCAAATGATGCCCTTAAAGAGGACTTCCGAGGGATAGTTTAGCATAATCTCATATTTTTCAACGGGATCCTTTTCTCGACTCTCGGTCACTTTATGATACACCTCCAAGGCCAATGAAGTGATGCTGTAGACTATATGCAGCATCTGTGAAAAAAGAGTTTGTATTTCAATAGAATAGAATTTTATTTACACTGCGCTTCCCGTTCCGAATAGATTAGTTATTTATTTAAGTACCTATTAAATGTACATGTAGTAATCGCGTATGCACCTTCACCACTTACTGAGTTGAGAATTAAAACCTTCTTCTTTTTATTTTCTTTATCTCGTTCGAGTGTTCTCGAAATTTTTAATTTTTTTTGTTTAATAATTCATTGCATAACATTAGTAAGTTTGTTTAATCATTAATTATTTAAAAAGTATACATTTTGTTTGTTGCACCATTAAATCACAGTAGGTTTGTGTTCGTGCTCACTCGTCATAATTATGCATAAATGTTAGACTATTAAATATCTACTCAATATCAGGTACTCTAGATTGTAAAATTTTTATGTATTGATCGTTATAATCCCGCTATCACTTTAAAGTGCAGCTATCCTAGAGGAGTAAATTGAAAAACAGCGTTGCTTGCATATTAATAATGCATTACAGCTAAATGCTGAAATTACTCCTTTTGTCTTAGTTTATTAGTTTTAATTAAGTAGTCTATGTATAGTTTTATTTTGTGTATTTTCTGAATTAAGGCAATAAATGATTTTCTATTCTATTCTAAATAGTACAATGGGTTTCACTGATGTAACTGAATTTCTGTTATACAAATTATTTGTAAGCCTCTAAGAAGCTAAAGGATTGAGCCCTCGTGTCTAAATACAAATTTTCTAACTTACCTAGTCAGAGCGTGGTGTATCTTTGACCCTGAAAGATTTATTACAAGTAGTTATCTACGTAACGAATGAGGAAACTAGCCTAACTGCATCTAATATGAATTTACTGCAAGAACGATGAAGGTCCATTTTTGTTATTTTGAGATAATGGAGTTTAAGCCTACCTGTGACATGCAGCCTTATAGCAGTGTAGCCGATTATTTAAAACGCTTTTTTCTCGGGACTGAAATGCAATTTCAAATCAGTAGATCATGGATTATTAAGAGCGCGAGCGGAGGTAACTGCGCGAGAGCAGTCGACCGCTCGAGCAGTCAGTCAGTCTATGCCTGGCGACTGCTTGACCGCATTAATAAATTTCATCGTGCTGCTAACCGCCCGAAGCAATTGCAACTGCTTGAGCAGTCCGGGTATGTACTTACATAGAAGTCTGTAGTTCACTATGCAGTCGCAGCTTGAAGCAGTCGATGCTGACTGCTTCAAGCTGCCCGTGTATGGCCGGCCTAAGAGCAAAGAATATGGTAGAATCTGTTACATACCACAACCCAGGTGGTGAAGTATCTGAACCTCATTGCCAGGAATTTGGCCACCTGAGGGTCTGGAGCGGTGATGGACTCCGCCGCCTGATGCATCACCACGAGATTGGATATGTGGAGTACGACGTTTATCAGGTTTAGGGCAAAGCGAGGCCAGAACAAATAGTCGCACTTTCTTATCCTGAAATAGAAAAGGAAGATATTAAAAAAAATGTTTAAACTGTTTTAGGGTTGCACTCGGTCGCGAATGCGTCGTTAGTCTAGCGGTCAGCTTGTTCAACCGCTGATTATGAGGTCCTGGGTTCAAATCCCGGGTCGGGTCAATAGTTGTTATTGGGGTTTTTCTTACAAGAAAAGTTCACAGTAGCAGCCCGGAGTCAGAAAGTTGGCGTGCCGTGCCTCGGAAAGCACTTTAAGCCGTTGATCCTGCGCTTGAACTCTCCCCGGTCGTGTCAGTCTGCCATCCCATCGGATTATGAGAGTGAAGAGTGCACCTGTGTTAGCGCACACACTTGTGCACTATAATTTGTGCTGCGCATCTGGCTAGTCTCCGATGAGACTGGCCGCCGTGGTCGAAATTCTAGGAGGACATTATCATCATTTTAGGGTTCCGAACCCGAAGCGTCAAAATGGGACCCTATTATTAGTAATAGAAGGCTTAGGCCTTCGTTGTCTCTCTGACTGTCTGTCCGTCCGTCTGTCAGCCGCCTGTATCTCATGAACCGTAAAAGATAGATTACTGAAATTTTCACAGCGTGTGTATTTCACTTGCCGCTATCACAAAACAATAAATAAGATTAGTAATTATGGGGCAAAGTCCATACCAAGTACAAAAATGACAGCCTAAGTTAAGCAACGTTGGGCGCGGTTAGTACTTGGATGGGTGACCGCATCATGTTAGGTTTTTGCTTTTTTGACTAATTATCAAAAATTGTTTTAGGAATTATCTTGTTTCATTTGCAAAATTATATCAAGTATTGGTACAGAACCCTTCGTATGCAAGTTGACTCAAACTTGGCCGGTTTATTTTGTTGCCTATGGTTTTGTTACCCCTTTGTTTACAAAAACAATCAAGGATTGTAGAACCGAATTCTACTTATGTTTTATTCGCAATTAGACCTACTTCTGCAATAAGAACCAATCCACATATTGATAGTTTTGAGATAGTGCAGAATTGTGTCTAAGTTTAAAAAAATATTTTTTGATGCTCGCAAGTTTAATCAAAACCTATAGGTACGTTAGCCTTTATGGTACTTCCCGTTGACCTAAAATAATGAAACTTGGCAAGAAGCAAGGTCTTATAGCATGTAGGAAACAAACCGAAAACCGTTAAATTTTAGTAAAGTCACCAAAAATCGCAGTGTGTATCTGTGTCAATTTTTACACTTTCGGCTCCTAAGAGTCTCCAATCAGTTCACACTAATATTATAAATGCGAAAGTTTGGATGGATGGATGGATGCATGTTTGTTACCTGTTCATGCCAAAACTACTAAACGGATCGGGCTAAAATTTTACATACAGGTAATTCTAATCCTGGAATCGAACATAGGCTATTTTTTACCCCATAAATCAGTTCCCATGGGATAGAAAACGTTTCCATAGAAACAACGCGTGCGAAGCCGCGGGCAGAAACTAGTATTAAATATAGTAAGCTAACTAAGTACGAACCTAGTTTTGTCTGAACAAAACCACTCGCTATTTATTTACTCAATATTCTGTCTGAAAACAGTGTAGATATATTTTACCAAAACTTGCCGAAAGCCATGGAAATTGCACATTAATGAGACAAAATGTATAGATTAGTATTGTGTATTGCTTGTATTTACTTTAGACCAAATAAATAAGGTATGATAAGTCGTATTAATATTAGTACCTACTTACCAGTGGAATCAGATATTTGCAGTATTATTTTTCTTACTGCCTGGCGGTTTAAACACCCTTTCACCGCACAACACATCATTTTTACATTTTATATGAGAGCTGCTTTCCGCGTCATTTGAAGTATTGTACTAACGACTCAAAATGAAAATTGCGACAACTAGTCGCAATTTTTTAGTATTACCTCGTTTGTGTCAACTATCATTCTAAGCCTTCTTCTTCTAAGCCCGTAATGATGTTATTCTTTCAATAAATAAATATGCAATTAGTCCAAATCACGATTCATCCAAATTGCATTTTGTTAAATACGCGCTTTGTCAAGAATCCATCACGGTCTTCGTTCATAAATCAGATCGACGCAAATTGCGTTTCTGCCAGCTCACTATGCCACAGAGGTGGTCATTATAATGGCTGACTCCATAACCTTGCAATAATGTTAGAGTATCAATAAAATTATGTTCACAACACGAGATCATCAACGTGCCTAGAACTATCTTTTGCATGCGGATTTCATTTTGTTTTTTTTTTACTGGGACAGTACGAGGATACATGGGTGTCCTCGTACTGTCCCAGTAAAAAAAAACTGATTTTGGTATTGATTTTAGATTTTGGTTTGTTGATGGAACCAGAGGTGGTACGGATGCAGTTTCTTTTGAAACATCAGCTCCTTGCATTACAAAAATTTTAGTCAAGCGTGAGTAGCGCCTTAAAATGAATAAAATTTGCAAAATTTTTCTTTGATAAATAATAAATAAATAATGCTGGACAATTCACACAGCATTATCTAGCCCAAGCTAAGCAGAGCTTGTGTTATGGGTATGGGTACTAGATAACTGATATACTTAATACAATATACTACATAGATAGATATCCGAAACAATAAAATTATGCTTACAAGGGACTGAGTCGATTCTCATCATCATTTTGACGACGTCCGTGGCGCAGCGGGCAAAGGTCCTCCTGCGACGCAGGAAGTTGCGGGTTCGATTCCCGCCTCGGAATAAATTTGTGTCCGATCTGCAGAAATTTGTTCAGTTGGTCTGGGTGTTTTCTATATATAATCAAAAAATATAGAAAATACCCAGACCAACTGAATGATGATGAGAATCGACTCAGTCCCTTGTAAGCATAATTTTATTGTTTCGGATGAAAAAAATCGGAGCAGCAGAAGTTAGTCAAATTCGATAAAATGTATTCTCATACAATAGGACAAAACAAAATTCCTTCAACAAACATCATAGTAGATTCTAATTGCACATTAAAAAAGTATTGAATGCTCCAACGATCAAGAAGTTTTGGAACTCGATGAAATTTAAAAACATTTCGTTTTCAAAACAATTTTGAATTTAGAACATGGTTCTTGCACTGTCGGGCTGGTTTTGTCAGTCAGTTCTCAAACAGAACTATGTAAGTCCAAGACACACAAAGCAGAGAAGCCGAGAAACGCCTGAGGTTAGCAGACAACCCATCTTTTTGCCGTATGTGAAAGGGGTGACGGATAAAATTGAAAATATCCTGAAAAGGTTTTCAATAAAGTCGGTTCTCACCCTCCACACAAAAGATTCTCAGCAACTACGAACACCAAAAGAAGTCATACCTGTACAAATGCCAGGCGTTTACAAGATTGACTGTAGTTTTGGCCGCTCATACATAGGGTAAACTAAACGAACCATTGCCGAAAAAGTGAAAGAGAACATAGCAGCGGTCAAAAATAGGCAAACGAACAAGTCGGCGATAGCGGAACACCTGCTAGACTCAGGAAGCAACCACGGGATTGAGCTACATGACCCAAAAGTTCTATCCCGTGAACACCACTACTACAAAAAGATGGTTTGAGAGGCGACTGAAATCAAGAAACACCCGAATTTTAATCGTGAAGATGGTTTTCGTCTCTCTTCCTCGTGGAATTCTGTAATTAATATTTGTGTGCGTCGTAATCCGACTGTATTGCAATCGGACACGGTCAGTGTATTGTGTCGTAATGTGAACTTGGACATTCCTGATTCTGAAGACGAATTGAGGGTAGTCGTGGATACTGCCGTCAATTCTCGACTGTAAGTCAGAGTTCATCCAGTCGCCCCGTGACCACGATCGCTGCAACGCCATAGAAACGTATGGGAAATAATAACAAAAGGTACGCGATAAATACCCGATTAAACCATTAACTATGTTAACAAATCGCGAAAGTTTATAAGTTTCTTGCCTCAGCATTGAATTCTTAATTTATATAAAAAACCTACTTCACTTATGTCTATTATAAAATTACTTACACTTTAATTACTGACTTCTTGTCCATATTTTTTTATTGTACTTTAGTTACGAGAAAAATAACAAATAAACACGAAAATAGATACCAGAAACTAAAATACGTCTACTCCATTGGATTAACGGTCTAACACTGACAGCAGTGAAAGGTTACATACTTATCAGACCATAACAAAACTAAGAAGATCCTTCTTCAGACGCATTTGCTATGAAAAAACAAGTCTTTATAAACTTGACAGGCTGACAAGTGAGTCAAATATAAGTATAATCCACCAGAATTATAAAAGCACTACAACGCTACAAATGTAAGAAAATCGAAGGCCTATTCAAAATTGTAGCATTACTTGTTGAGTGAAAGTGAAAGTAAACAGTTTTAGAAGAGCTTTCGAGAGCTGAGAAGTGTTGCTAAGTGTAGGTCTTTAAAACTGGTTCTAAGATATTATGGACCAAAGTACAGTTGGTCATTTCAACCGTGTATAATTTTAATAACCCATCACTTAACTTCATAGTATGTAGAGTTAATGTTGAGCCTGTTGTGAGAGCAAAAAAACTTATTTAGGTACTAAGTTCTTTAAAAAGTTCTAGTTGTAATAAATACATTCTAAACTATTAGTATCACCAAACACTAGTTACCAACTAGATAAATCTAGTTCCATTACGTATTTTTGCAGCAGTTGGCTTTCCTAAATAAAAGGATACTTATATAAAAAAGAGAATACCAAAAACAATAAATACATTTGAACATCATGACCTGACATGAGCTTTTCTAAGTGTACATATTTTATTGTCTATTTTAATCCAAATTAAAACCAATCGAAAGTGTCCTTATCTGTATTGCCCCACTTTAGGGCAATTCTGATGTGCTGCGCTGCGCAAAATAGTTAATCCGATGCATGACATTTTTGACGCGCAGCAATCTGCCAGTTTCGAGCAAATCAGTACAAGTCACAAAATTAAATACCTAGTCACTTACGTGTTCAAAATTGCTTCGCACCGGGTACACTGGATGGTTCTTGAAGTAGCCATTTAGATGTTGCCAGAAGTACCAGGTAACATCTCGGTAACAGGGCACCATGGCCAACGGTTGATATGATATTGCTGTGTGAATTGTTCAGCATTATTTATTTATTCCACGTCGACCTTCGTCGCAGGGTTCGATGTTTTACCGGCCCCCTGAAAAATTGAGTTAGATAGATTAGAAAAATTCACTAAGGTATTTTACTAAAAAAAACACACAAGAACAATTTTATCTATGACAAATAAAAAACTAAACGAAAATCGGTTCATCCGTTTGGGTCAGAACCACGGCCACTGTCGGCGCACTCCCAAATAATACCATTCAGACAAATGTCATATCCAATCCCATCTTACCTGCTTGTTACCGTTAAGGACAGTACGCTTTACGAATATCGCAGTTCCGTTGACGATCAACATAGGACGTCCATAGGCTCGCGTGTCAGAACCACGGCCACTGTCGTCTTGATATCCGATCCCATGCAATCCCATCCAATCCCATCCCATCTTACCTCCTGGTTAGCGTCAGGGACAGTTCGCTTCAAGAACATCGGAAGTCCGTTGACGTTCCCTTCTTTCTCGACCTCTCTCATCTCGGGTAGTGGCTTCTGATCCGTTGCTTGCGGATTCATGGTTTCCTGGTAAATTTTATTTATTTAGTTTTAACGATGAACAAAGCTAAATTTACATCTGAGAAGGCTTGACAATCAGCATTCATTTTGTTGGAGAAATTGTGACAGATGTTGTGATAAAACTTAGTGAAGAAGTATATAATATTGTTATTCTTGTTAAAGTAGTACCTAGTTACAAATAATACATGACTTCTTAGCAGCCTGAGAAAAATGTTATGAAAATTTGATGTCATCACGACTTTGTGTCCAAAAACGAACCCAATCTTATTTAATTGTTTTCCCACAAATTTAAATTAAATTGAATTAAAAGAAAAATTGTGATTTTAGGATTCAAGTCTAGTAAATCAAATTGCCTAATTTACTCATTCAAAAGCGCTATGAGAATCAATCGCGTAACGTTTGGATGTTTGGTAGATGACCAATACTGATTCACGTTTTAAGACTTTTTCCCTCGGTCCACTAAAATCCATTACAAAGATCCTTTGATATAATGTTATTTTTAATTGTTCTTATTCCAAACCAGATCATGTACTACCTATGTATTTGGTCACTCTTCCAACTCTTCCATTTGTTTAACTTCACCATATTTCTATATTTTTTTTCTCTTAACTTCTCATTTTGCATGTCAATGCTGTAAACCTGAGCATGGTAGACTAGAGATACCTACTATAGATTGACCTAAGACCAATGTACTCATTACCACCTAGTTACACAGCAATAAATTCATTTATCATTTAATTTATTTATCATTTATCCAAAATGGTACCGTATCTAAAATGGCAGATATTGCGTAGTAACGAATGGCATGGTAACCATTTGTTCAAGTTAGTATTGGTAAATTTACTAACTTTAAATCGCGTTTGCTATACAGCAACTAAAATAATTATGCCTTGCCTACGTATGTCTTTTTTAAAATATTTAAATTCATCCTACAACATTTGAAAAATGGCGCTACAACGCCTTTTGAATTCAGTCAGTTAAACACGAAACAAAATAAGGATATTCCATCAGGCACTTAATATTTTAGGCCATGGTTTTGTCAGTTTTTGACATCCTATAAATAGCATAAGCTATGCAATTCCTAAAAAGCTACACTTCACTTAAAATACCTAGTCCACAAGTTTTCACAAAACCCACAAATTCTCACGGTCACTTCTAAAAACGGATCAAGTCTAATTTTCACGCAAACCACAGAGCTAGACGAACGTTACCACTTTGTTTGTCGATATATCCATTTTCCCACCATTTTCATTTTGTGCTTGTAAAAAGTTCGTTAGTTTCATAATTGTTCTATAAGTAAATTCCGTTGTAAGAAACTATAGTGAAATCATCTCCTAAATTGTATTGTAAAGTATTTCAGTACATAAAATTTATACGATAACTGTTTTATGTTGAGGTCCTACCGTCCATAAGTTTATGGTTAAAGTCTCTGATAGTCTTCACAAATTCTTTGGCTTTTTTAGGGTTTCGAAGATCGAAGATCGGTTTCGAAACCCTTATGGTCTCGCTTTGTCTGTCCTTTTTTCCCTTTTCCCGCAACTACTGAAGCCATCAACTTGAAATTTAAAATAATAATACATTTCGTGCGCCTGTACAGATTTAAAGAAAAAGAAATGAAAATAAATGAAAAATGAAAATGAATATTTTCCATACAAATTGTGGGGTCATGTGGGGTATCAAATGAAAGGTATCAGTTTGTACATTTCAAAACAGTTTTTCAAATGTCTGTAGGTTTCATACTTTTTGAAATATTTTGACAAAAGTCGAAAAAATACCCATTCCCCCCCCCCTATCTCCGAAGTTTGCAGAGCGATCCTGCGTTGACTTCCATCTGCATTGACATACTTTTCATATGGAAAGACACAGATCTCTGGCGACCTTTCGAGTACTGGTAGTGGGATCCTCGTTGAACGCTTGGAGTATGGCTTCGTCCACACCAACATGCTGCTGCGTTGCACTGACTCGTGGTTCTCGAAGAGTTAAGTTTCCCGTTTCTCGAAGTCGCCGAAAGGTATTAGAAAATGTGCTATGGTGTGGCACACGTCTATTGGGATGCAACTCTCTGTACAGTCTCTGTGCTGTACGTGTATTTCCATCGTATCGACCTACGCATAAATAATATCAGCGTATTCTTCAATGCTGAATTCCGCCATTGTGACAAAAACAACGATACCAAAACAGAACAAACAGCTTATCAAAATATAACAAATAACCAAAATAAGAACGAAAATTAACGATTACAAATATTAGTTCGAATTCGAAATTCTGATTTCGAATTTCGAATCTTCGAATTAGTCGGATACCTAGGTATGATAAAAAAGGTTTTTTTTTAATTAATTTAGCGTTCGTACCTTTGTATTAGAAATAGGGAAGTGATATTTAAACCAAAATTGTTTTAATACAATGTTTTATTCTTAGAGTTTTTACTCCATTTTCCCTTTAAGTGCTAATTTTTGACAAGTTTATAGACTTTTCGGCTACATGTGGTATACCGTTGTAATAAACGATGTTTAGAGAATTTTTTAAAAGCATTTGAACTTCTCGACTGCTATTTTTTTTTTAAACGATGCAAAGTCCTTCATGATATTTTTTTTTTACTTTTTTAAACTTTGAGAGCTTATAACTAATTATTTACACGTTCTTTCAAATAAATAATGACTTCAAAAGACGAAGGATACATCTGAGACGCAAAGAATGTAAAATATTTACTAGAAAACACGTTCCAAAAAAAAGTTGTAGAAGTAGAGAGGTAAAATTTCGGAAAATCTTAGAAAAATACAAAAAACAGGATTAAAAAAAATTGAAAACACTTAGGGTCCTTCAAATTGTATTTCACAAATAGGTCCACCTACACACCCACCGAGTTTGTCTAACCCTCCACCAAACATCCTACGTACCGAATTATTCTTGCGAAATAAAGTGGTTATAGACTCTAGATCTGAAGACATCTGATCTGATTGAGGATGCCTCGCGATATTCAACGGGAAGTTTATTCCACAGCCGAGTGGCCTTAACAGCAAAAGCCTATGCGCTGAGGACCCGGAAGTATTGGTCACTGTATAGGTGACTGTGGCATTCAAAAGCCCTAAAAAAAGGAAAAAAATTCCCATCCACCATTACTCTTTATGTGACGCAGTGATTAATGTTTTTCGTGTTTAATCATCCAGGTTTCTAATTTTTAATATTTTTTTGTGATTACATCTTTTATTCAGAACATTTTACACATAGAATGTTACTACCGCAGCCTTACAAATGCATGACGATATTTTCAAAACCATTTTAATTTCCTACACAATGAGTTTACACAGAAAATTTTCGATAAGTCGAGCACTTTCAAAAACGGCCTAATCAATCTCGCTATGTATATTGCTTTATGAAAATCATTTTTGGTTACACAAAGAGCTTTTAATCACTTATACTTACGAGATCAACAGCCTTCTGCAACTGGATGCAAAATCACAGTGACGGATGACTTTCGACGCATGCGTAGTCCGAATTGTTAGTTCATAGCATACCTAAAGAAAGAAAAAAATAGTTTTATTTTTAACTTCAATCACAAAAGTTATTAGGTACTATTTATAGTCTAAGTATTAAAATAATTATCCCTAAAAAATCACGAAAAGTACCAGATACAACCTAAAAACAAATGGATTGGTTATGGGACAGGTACTTGTTCATGATTGAAGCTAGAACCTGTAGATCTTTCTATGCTACCTATATACAGTTGCGGTCATAATTGGAGACATAGCTTAGAAATCATACTCGCTTGAAGATTACTACGATTTAAAATAGTATATTTTCATCTAACCGAAGAGTTAATCCAAAATGGTAAAAATCATCTAATTACAAATTTCAGCCCTACATTATTACTGTATGCTACACGGTGTGCATAAGCAAAATATTATAGAATACATATAAAAAATCATCAATCAACTAATTTCTTTATTGTATATTCATTATATTATACCTTTATGAGAAAGTCATATACATACATGATATAATTTATATTGCTGTTAAAAATTATCTATTTTTGCTGTTAAATTTCCTAATGAAATAGATAATAATATAATAACCTCAAAATTGGGTTAATTATTAAGTGTAAATGACTCTGTGGATTTTTAACCTAAAGCCCAAATAATAATAAATTTAAAAAAGGTAAGCATCACTTCTGACTGCAAGACAATGTCTTCTAATCTAGGTCACCACTTCTGACCGCCACTGTACCTATAGTAGCTTTGCCCGGGTAAAAATTTTGGCCCCGGGAGTACAGCATCCCTAAGGATGCTGTATGATGCCTTCTTAGAATTTATACCACTCTAATTCTTCCCGCGGGTGTCGTAAAATGCCACTAAGGGATATCCACCGGGGGCGGGCAGCAGCGCACCCTGCAGATCAATTCTACCACCGAATTGCGATCCCCAACCCGCATGCCCAGCGTGGGGATTACGGGCATTACCCCCCATGAGATAAAAGTCAATAAGGCGCTTTTAAGAGGGAGGCCTGCGTCCAGCAATGGGCTAATATAGGCTGTCGAGATCGAGTCTTAGGGTGTTTGGTGTGCAGCGGAAGTGACTTTCATCAGCGAGTTTTATTTTATTACAGTCGCGTTCATAGATCGGTGATCCCCCGGACTTGGGATCCAAAGATTCCAAGTCTCTTTTTTGGTTTTATATTAACTAGCTTCTGCCCGCGTTTTCGCACGAGTAGTTTCGGTATAATAAGTATTATATTATCTATGTTAGGCTATGTTCTAAATGTACGCCAAATTTCATCTTGATCTGTTCAGTAGTTTTGGAGATCTTAGGTAACAAAAAATCACATTTCACAAACTTTCGCATTAATAATATTAAAGAAGGAAATAGGATTATTAAGTTTGTGATTTTTATGCAGGGTTTTACTCAAAGATCACATTCCTTTATTTTTGAAAAGAAATGGTTTTCCTTTCATTTAATTTATCAAGTTTGTTAGAAAGATTTCACCCCTATAATTGACCCTAACCATAGATACAATAAAGGTACAGGGTGTAATTTTTACAGATTTAGTAGAAGTGAGTTCGATTCCCGGCTGTGGACCTAGGTATCGAACCGACTAAGCGAATTATCGAAAATCTTTGAATGCAGTTTTCTTTCTTTTCAAAAATAATGGAATGTTTTCTTTGAGTAAAATTTTCTATCATTTAATATTGTATTAAGAGTAGGTACTTTCCCCGTCAGGTGTCATTACAAAATTCCACCCTGTATACAGGATGGCTATTTGAGATGGGAGTGGATGGCCAAATCCCAAACCATGAGAGTTAGATAAAAGTAGTTCAATGAGTAATGGGCTCAATTTTTGATAAAAATAAAACTGCATACCTGCTTACTTTTTTATTTTTTTACTTTTTCAGTTAAGATTACAACTTTCATATCGAATAGACATTTTAACGGGGATAAATATATACGAAATGTATATAAAATAAATGAAATTGAAATAAAGCATATTAAAATACAGGCTAAGATTTTTTATGTATGACCATGATCACGCATAACTTTTTACAGAGTAGTCCGATTTTAATAATTCTTTTTTTTTTGGAAAGGATATACTTACCCCGAAATTGGTCCCATATAAAATTGACTTCTATGTTTATTCGACGGTTTAATTTTTTTGTTAATAAATAAGAATGCTGGACAATTCACACAGCATTATCTAGACCCAAGCTAAGCAGAGCTTGGGTTATGGGTACTAGATAACTGATATACTCAATATAATACACTACGTAGATATATATTTTTGATGATACATAGAAAACATTCAGAACGCCCTGGACAAATGTCTGCAGATCTTACAAACATTTGTCCCGAGGCGGGAATAGAACCCGCAACCTCTTGCGTCGCAGGCAGACCTTCTCCTGCTGCGCCACAGAGGTCGTCAAATAGTAATAAGTTTTCTATTTTCTAAGTCTTATAAAAAAGTACTATGATGCTCTTCAAGAAATAAAAGATATTGTTGATGATTACTATCTAGAATATTTATTAAAATAAAAAATTCAAATTAGGTTTTTTAATCGCAGGTAACACTTACTTATTAACAATAAAAATAGGTAAATAAACGCGATAATACCCGATAAATAAGACAGGTTATTCGAAAATGATTCTTCGCTTTTCCGTATTCCTTATTCGATAAAATCCTCTTAGTAACCGGATTTCTTTGTCTCAAGATGAGACATTCCAAAAATCCATGTCTTTAAAATTATTAAACGTTTTCGATACTTAAATTAGTGTTTGTTATTATATTGTGTAAACCCCCACACTCAGGAATCAAATGTCATGTCGCTCATTAGGGGAGGCCTATGTCCAGCAGTGGACTAATATAATAATCAACTCCAGCGTCACTTGACCTCGTGGTGTAGTTGGTTAGCACATTCCGGTACTTACGGAAGGATGCGGGTTCAAGTCCCGCCGAAGTAGTAAATTTTTGCGATGTTATTTAATTTCTTAAAAATTTGCCAGAGTGTGAGGCCTACGCACTATAAAAACAATAGTACATTTTACACCTAGGCGAGAAAGTGATCGATTCCTACCGAGCGTGTCGTTTTGGGCCCGAGGCGCAGCCGAGGGCCTTAAAACACACGAGGTAGGAATCGCACTTTCTGCCGAGTGATAAATAGTGCTTTATACTACACCTTCGAGGAAAATAAAAAGCAGAATTCATTATTAATTGAAATTTAGAAGAACTTACCGCGCCCAATGATGTTGGTAAAACCTCATTGACCGCGCCAGCCTTTGGGTTCTTTTTTCAAAATATTCTTCGGAAATCGGAGGAGGCCTAATGGACTTGGAGTAAAAACTTTTTGTCGTTTGACCGAACGAAAATAACCATAGCTACCGGCCGATCTTTTAGGAAACTATAGAAAAATAACACGTTAGAAATGGATTTCCATACACTTTTTCCTCCCGCTAAAACACGTGAGAAATGAAATTCCATAGAGTTTTTCCTCCCGGTTTCCTATAGGCCTGCAAAGACATACTTTCTATTCTATTAATGGAAAAGGAATAGGCAACTTTCCGAGCAGGTGTAGTATAAAAACTTTTAATATAATAATAATATTAGAAATGTATTTTGTAAACGAGATTTAAGAATAAATGAGTGGATAATAATAATAATGTTTCACAATTCACACAACATTATCTAGCCCCAAGCTAAGCAGAGCTTGTGTAATGGGTACTAATTATCTGATATACCTACTTAATTCAAATACGCTACATAGATAGATCTTTTTTTTACACATAGAAAACATCCAGAACACCCTGAAAAAATATCTGTAGATCTTACAAAAATTTGTCCCGAGGCGGGAATCGACCCCGCAACCTACTGCGTCCTGCGCTACGGAGGTCGTCGTAATATAGGCTGATGATGAAGATTACCAAACACAGGAACTTCAACCGAGAAAAAGGCTTCCAATTATCGGGAACCTGGAATCCTGTTGTGAGAATGTTCAAAAACCGAAGAAGTGATATACCAACCGCGCCGCGTTCTGATACCGTCAGTGTTGTGTGTCGTGATCGAGTTGCGTTCGATAATGAAACCGGTGGTAGTAGTAACGTTCGTAGCAAAAGACGAAAAATGAGGGTAGATCGATATGTCTGCCAATAACAACTCACTCGCAGTGCCGTCAGTTATTCCGTGATCATGGCGCATGAAACTGTGCCGAAATATTGGAAAGCTCAAAACTCAAATCATGGTAAATATCCCGTTATAAATGACTTTAGGTAAATCTTATCCTGGAATCAAACATGCTACTTTTTATCCCATAAATAAGTTCCCATGGGATATAAATAACTTTAAAACGTTTCCATAGAATCAAAGCGTGCGAAGCCGCGGGCAGAAACTAGTAAAATAATAAACCTGTATATTTTGTGCACACCATAAATTGGCGTACGTGTAGGTAGAACAATCTTACAGATTAGTTATTTTATTATCTGGGAAGGCACGAGCAGAAACTAGTTTTATAAAAATGTTAAATATATGTCGTTGCCTCCGAACGAATCGTCTATTACTTGTCAAACTAGGTTCGTATATTTATGCTCAGTAGCTTTTGGATCGTAGTGCCGAGTGAACGTAACTTAGGTAACTATTAAATATAATGTAAATAACTAATTATTAAAAATAACGATATAATAAGTTAGTGACAAGTGCAATCGAATGTGTCTGACCCGTTTTAAAAAGTAGTGTCATCGGTATTATAAATAACTTTAGCAACTAATATGGTTGTTTCTATGTATAATAAAAAAAATATCTATGTAATGTATTATATTATGTATATCAGTCATCTAGTACCCATAACACAAGCTCTGCTTAGCTTGGGGCTAGATGATGATGTGTGTATTGTCTGTATAATTTGATTGTTTCAAAAAACTCCTTCTGATGTTAATAGACTTGAAAAAAGGAGACGTATTTATATTCAGCTGTATGTATGTTTTTTATGCATGTTCCTCGATTTTTCCGTCAGTAATTATGGATCTACTAGCTTCTGCCCGCGGCTTCGCAGGCGTTGTTATTATGTAAACGTTATAAGGTTATTTCTGTCCATGTGAACTGATTTATGGGATAAAAAGTCGCCTATGTTTGATTCCAGGGTTAGACTTACCTGTATGCAAAATTTCAGCCAGATCCGTTCAGTAGTTTTGGCGTGAAGAGGCAACAAACATCCATTCATCCATCCATCCAAACTTTCGCATTTATAATATTAGTGTGATGTTTTTGAAAATTCGATTAAAAATAAATATAATAAATATAAATAATGCTGGACAATTCACATAGCATTATCTAGCCCCAAGCTAAGCAGAGCTTGTGTTATGGGTACTAGATAACTGATATACTTAATACAATACATTACATAGATAGATATTTTTATTATACATAGAAAACACCCAGACCAACGGAACAAATTTCTGCAGATCGTACACAAATTTGATCCGAGGCGGGGATCGAACCCGCAACCTCCTGCGTCGCAGGCGGACCTTCGCCCGCTGCGCCACAGAGGTCGTCAAAATGTTCGTCAAAATGTTCCTGAGTTGGTCTTATAAAAATTGAATTGCCGTGGGATTAGTATTTATTTATTTATTGCATTTATATCCATTACCAAGGTGTTACAATTTTTAAATATATATATTTTTTTTTAATAATGATGGACAATCCACCCTGCATCATCTAGCCCCAAGCTAAGCAGAGCTTGTGTTATGGGTACTTGACGACTGATATACATAATAAATAATATATTACATAGATACATATTTGTTTATTATACGTAGAATCTACCAGAACACCAATGGTTAACATTATTCATTTATTCACCATAACTTAGCAAGTTAAGATACATAAAAAATACACAATTCGTCACCCGTAAGTTTATCATTATTATGTCAGAAATATTAATAAAAATATGTAATTTTTTCATTAAAATTTAAGTAGGTTAGTGTCAATGGTAAATAGATTTTATATGCCTTCAGTGTTCAGTTGATGACCTCAGTGGCGCAGTGGGCGAGAGTCCGCCTGCGACGCAAGAGGTTGCGGGTTCGATTCCCGCCTCGGAACAAATTTGTGCACGATCTGCAGAATGAAATTTCTATGTATAGTAAAAATATCTATCTATGTATATAATGTATTAAATATATCAGTTATCTAGTACCCATAACACAAGCTTTAAGTAGCTTACTTTGGGGCTAGATGGTGCTGTGTGGATTGTCCAGTATTATTTATTTATTTATTTATTTTATATGCCAGAATTCGTGATAAACGATGATAAACCCACTTATGTCACGCATTGCATTACTAAAATCTTAAGTTCTAAATTAAATAACACTAATATTATAAATGCGAAAGTTTGGATGGATGGATGGATAGATTGATGGATGGATGCATGTTTGTAACCTCTTCACGCCAAAACTACTGAACGGATCAGGCTGAGATTTTTCACATCGATAATTCTAATCCTGGAATCAAACATAGGCTACTTTTTATCCCATAAATCAGTTCCCATGGGATAGAAATCACCTTTAAACGTTTCCATAGAAACAACACGTACGAAGCCGCGGGCATAAACTAGTAATAGTCATAAAATAATTTTAGTCCTACTGGGTACATGTTACATTCATACATGTTTTGCCACTATGAAATTCATTTAAGTAATTTAAATATTTTCAAACTTACGCGATCTAAACACATGATTATTAGCAGTCATCCTGTGACCACGACAGAGTGTAAACCTGTTGAAACGTCGGGAAAATTAGGTAACTTTATTTACTGTGTAATAACATTTGCGTATAAGTAATGATTTTAACCTCGTCTTAAAAATATTGTTCATTAGTTCATTAGTGCTGTGTATTTGTCGGGCAAAACTTAAAAACAGTCTTAAAATAAGCTTATTCTTAGTTTTTTAAAAATAATCCAATTATTTAAGTCGTTTTAAAAGAATTAGAATCAACAATGAAAACGATAAACAAAATAATTTAATTTTGGGTTTAACAGGATAGTAGGTAGTAAATAAATTCGGTTTGGTAATAAAAGTGTGATTAAATTATAAGTTCAAGGTTGTGTAGAATAAATAGGTACTTATAGGGATTCATTATCAAACCAACAGTCATTACTAGTCCACTACTGGACATAGGCCTCCCATAAACGCATTATTGGAACTTATCATTAGGGTGTGGGTATGATGCCATAATCCCCACGCTGGGCATGCGGGGTGGGTTTCATAGTTTGGTTTTCGATCTGCCCACCAATTACAGTATAATGGGGATCATTTTGGCAGCCTTAGCGCTGTCCAAATCTTTTGAAACTTGAAAGGAGGAATATTTAAGCCAAAAAGTTTCCCCTATTCAAGTTTTATAAGATTTAGATACCATTAAGGCTGCCAAAATGATCCCCATTGTTGCGTTCCCCATTGCCATTTGCTATTGTAATTCTGTAACTCTGCTGTCCGCCACCGGTGGATATTCCCTAATCGCCTCTTACGACATCCGCCGGAAGAGATGGGGTGGTGCAAATTCTAAGGCGGCATTACACGGCTTACAAGATATTGCAAAAATAACGTTAGATAATTTAACTTTATGAAAACAATAAAAAAAACTATTATTTATTAGATCAACTATAGCGGAATACTTAAAAAAATATATAAAATAATTCTAGAATAAGGCAGGTAATTGTTATTTCTTACAAACTAGAGTTTTCATTCATCATCATCATCATCAGCCTATTCTAGTCTAATGAGCGCCATAGCAGCCTGTCAGCGCCATAGCGCCCTGTCACAATCATTAGGGGTAATGCCCATAATCCCCACGCTGGGCATGCGGGTTAGGGATCGCAGTTCGGTGCAGTTGTTCTGCAGGGGGCGCTGCTGCCCGCCCCCCGGTGTTTGTGTTTCCCTTAGTCGCCTCTTACGACACCCACGGGAGGAGTTGGGGTGATGCAATTCTATGCCGGCACGAGTTTTCATTATTAGGATCTAAAGTCTAGAAATTCTTGGTCCGTTACATCAAGGTCACACATAAACATTAAAAAACTAATAAGGATTTCATTTAAATGTAAAAGGGCAGCTGGCGTCTCTGCCAGGCAGCCGAACAAAAACATAAGCAATAAAGATATATTAAGAAGATTCTGTCTAGTTTTTGTGAGATTAAATCCAAAACTATTGTAGTTAATAGGTAGTTATTATTTTTTATCCAGGTCTTTCAAATTGAATTTGGAAAACTGGTCTGTAAATTGTAAAACTAAGCTTTAGGTATTAGTTACGTAATGTCTTAACAATTTCAAATATATATATGAGTGTATAACATATACATATTTCGCCGCTCTTGGCTTAATTTTTCTTTTATTTTTATTTGTAACTAGCGACAGCCCACGGCTTCGCAAGCGGTTTTCACGTAGCCTATCTATAGTCCCCGCGATACCATGTACCTCCCTGCCAAATTTAATTGAGATCTGTTCAGCCGTTTAGGCATGAAAAGGTAACAGACTGACAAACACAGGTGTTTTCGAATTCATAATTTGAAAAAAATGGTAAATTAAAAATGGTTTTGGGATAAAAATATACATTTTCCCAAATGTTCCCAAAATACAATCGAATCGAAGTTCTCAAATCTCTCAAGCTAAATCAAATCGTTTGAACATGGGTTCATCGAAAAGGCTTTACGATTTGCCGCAAATACCTTTCCCGTTAGTGTTATTCCACGTAGAACGCGGTAAACATAAACTACTACAAAAATAAATAATTTCGCGCCACTCTCTTTAACATTTAAAATTGTAGAAAAATTTCCATTTTCTTGCTAGACATTAAAATTCACGTTCATAATTTTGCAATACGTAGGTACCTTAAAACTTTTTATGCGAGGTGGTTCTTATGTACATATAGGTACCTAGTTACCCATTATCAACATTTAAATTTGGCGAAAAATTAAAATATTATTTGCATGCTAGCTAGACATATTAAAATTCGGGTTTTTGTGCTTATTCTTTGGGACAAAACCATGCATGTAGTATTGAGTTTAATTTTATTCAATACATCACCGCATGTGTCAGTGAGGTGATGTTATGTCAAGTCAACTTAATGCGAATCTGCTTTGCTTATTTCCTCTCTCATTTATTTTATATTATGTTTCACGACAAACTATACACTTAGAAGTCAAACTCGATGTATAATGTTTGTAAACAAACCACCACAGAAATAACTAAAACTCACTTGCTTGGCGTCGAGTTTCAGATATATTTGTCAGCTATATTTATTTAAGGAACGATCTCAAACCGACAAGTACCTAATGTAAATTGCGTTTAAAAAGACACGGCAACTGAGTGAATCTTAGGTTAGGTCGGGCGGTTTGTTTACGAACATTCTGGGTGTTTTCTATGTATAATAAAAAATATCTATCCATGTAGTGTATTGTATTAAGTATATCAGTTATCTAGTACCCATAACACAAGCTCTGCTTAGCTTGGGGCTAGATAATGCTGTGTGAATTGTCCAGCATTATATATATATTATATTATATATATTCTACATCGAGTTTGGCTTGTGTTATTGTAACACTATAATAGTTGTACTCGTCGACTACTGTAAGCAAAATTGTCTGATCGAAAATTAAAACATGATCCGTCTAGTGCGAGCGTAAGGGTGGGTCCAGACCAACCGAACGATAGCGAGCGAAGGCTAACGAGTGGCATTCGACGATCGATACCGAATGTTCACACGCTTTCGCTGTTGTGTCCACAACAAACGAACACAATGTAAAACCCAGCGAATCACAGCACGGCGAGCACGGCCGAAGGCGAACGAAGGCCCTCGTTCGGGCTCCCTTGCTTTCGCCGTGACGTCCACACTGGTCCGATCGCGTTCGGTTGATAGTCTTCGCTCGCTCTCGTTCGTTTGGTCTGAAGATCATAACATAATTTCCTAAGGGTGGGTTCAGAGTCTGAATCCACCCTTAGGAAATTATGTTATGATACCTACATTTTTATATGTCTATATGTAAAAGGAAGAAGTCATAACTTTTGTTATATTATATCTTATGTTATATCTCTACGTACTTTCATATTTTTTATATTTTTACTTGTTTTTTCCGAAGTTTGGACACATTCAGAATCAGAAAACCTTTGTTCCAGAAAATGCCTCAACTAATCTACTACCGGATAGCAGGAAATGCTGTATCGTTTTCGATGCACAGCATCAACAGCATCGTGATGCTGTCAGCTCTGCAGAACGAGGTCCTGGAGAAGGATCCAGAGATCCAGACCCTGGCGTCTATGCAGAGCCGGTTCATTACTATTTGGAATGTTGTGAGTAATCTACCTATACTCCAGTCAAACTTGATATACAATGTCTGTAAACAAGGCCCCCATACTTATCCTAAAAATAAATTTCTTGTTTATTTTGAAAATTCTTTCGGTATTATAGCGAAAGAATTTTTATCTTTTACTGATGATGAGAGTGAAGGAATAGAGAGTGTACCTGTGTCTGCGCACACACTTGTGCACTATAATATGTCTTGTGCATCTGGCTAGTCCTCGCTGAGACTGACCGTGCCGTGGCTGAAAATTTTGAGATTATCTCTCCTTTACTAACCGCATCTTAAACACTTACCTGCAGGGAGGGGAGTTAATGTTTGGTCTTAGATTTTTTGAATTTTGGATATTTTCTACAAATTATAAAAAAAAAATTGAGACGTTTTTTCTTCATATTCGTGTTATTTTACGTGTATTCTTACATTATTATCGTTTTAAAATTTCAAAATAGATCATCATATTTTTGTAATATTTTCATGATAAAACACTGGTTTTCATGAAAAAACAAGCAAAAAACATTTGTTAAATATTTGGTAATATTAAATAGTCAAGAGTGTGAGTAAAAGACTCCACTCTTCCTGCGGGTGTCGTTAGCGCCTCTTGATATCCCTTAGTCGCCACTAAGGGATATCCGCCGGGGGCGGGCAGCAGCGCCCCCTGCAGAACAATTCTACCACCGAACTGCGATCCCCAACCCGCATGCCCAGTGAGAGGATTATGGGCATAACCCCCATGTGATAAAAGCCAATAAGGCGCTTATCAGGGGGAGGACTGCGTTCAGTAGTGGGCCAATACAGGCTGTTGAGGTGAGGTGTGTAAAGAACACAAATAAGAAGAGAAACAACTTTGAATTTAACAAAAAAAAATTGAAAATTAAAAAAATCACTATACTAGATTTTTTTGACACAATCTAAAAAAATCTAGAGGTAGATCAACTGATCCAAATCAATACCAAGCAGAAGGGTCCCCAAGACGATGTCTATATCACCCCGCTGCATGGGAACACTGAAATAATTAAAAAATGATCTATCAATCCTAAATCAACACAACAAAATGGTTTACACAGAAAAAATAAAAATCACAAAAAAAAATCTCGCGCCAACACGATACGATCAACCTTAAGGTGCTAAGCCAGATATTCCGTGGGAACCTTGCACACCAATATTTAAAAAACATAAAATCCTGACTTTGTCGTGCTTGTATATTTTAGAAATGTGTAAATTTGTCAAATCACATGAAGAATTATTTGAAAATTTTGAACAGATATATAAATTTAGTTCTAGGCATAGAGATCGATTAGCAATACCCACAAAAAACGCAATTGTATAGTCGTAACTATTACAAAATGGCTGTCAAAATTTACAACAAATTGCCAAACAATGTAAAAGAACTGAAGGGTCCCAAAGTTGTTTAATTTATTTATTAAACATTGTTTTTATTCTGTGGAAGATTACCTTAATTTTAAGTTTTGACCTACTGAGTTCAGCAGACAATTTATTGATATTTGCATGTATATAGTCCAATTAATTCAATGACATCAATTTAATGTATATAATTTGTATAACTAGTTAAGTACTAAACAGTGAAACAAAGATTGTAATTTTCTTTATCATTAAAGAGATTTTAGTAACAGTTAAAACAAGAATAAAATTAAAAATTTAAAAAACCCCCGTACAGATTTTTATGAAACATGGCTAACACTTGGGATAAAATTATCCACGACACAAAAAAAAAACGAAAATAGGTGATTAAAAGAACTTAACAAGTGAAGTTCAATCTCTATTATATGAATAAGTCCATTAGTAGAAGATTATAATTTTACACAGGTAGTTACTTGTTCCATTCGGTAGCTCGCACGTTTCAGAGAATCGATTTAAATCGATGCACAACACTAAAACACCTTCCCAACCCTACCACGCTACCAGAACGCCATTCTTTTTAGAGGATAGCAACCAAAACTTGAGCTGGGATGTGGTGGGTGGGTTCTTGTATCTTCTACTAATGGACTTATTCATATAATAGAGATTGAACTTCACTTGTTAAGTTCTTTTAATCACCTATTATATTTCATAGTTCCATTAGTAGAAGATTATAATTTTACACAGGTAGATGTTTAGAGTCTTAACTATCTACTTAAGTTTTGGTATAATTTCAGAGCAGTAATCTTTTCTGCTTTATTTAGGAATAGCGGATTTTATAAAGATAAAACAAATAGGTGTTTTTAGATTATGATCGTACGAGTATGTCGATATCTATAACACAAAATATATAAGAAAAATAATAATGTAAGTACTTAACTTTTTATCAGTCAATGCAATCATAACTTCTTATGCATAAAGTAATAATGAAGTCTCTATTGCCACTGTATATCAGCCGACCTAATAAAAAAGTTCCGATGAAATTGGATGATTATAATTTGGGCAAAGGCTTGCGAGCTCTATCTCTAGCCAGCTCAGTGCCTTCCGTAGATCCTCGGTGGACCAGCAGCGTTTGCGCTCGACGTTGCAGCATGTCGCTGCAATGTGCGCCGAAATTTGCAACGCCGATTCCGCTTGCTCTCGTAACATCCTTAATCTACCGAGCCATAGTTTGCGACGATGCTCGCTTATGCGGACGTTAATCGGTGATCAATAAATTACTATTAATTTCACTTCATAATTTACTCGGGGCAGACATAATTATAATCTAGTTAACATTATTTATTTTGTAAAATATGGTATAATCATATTTGGTTGCTCGCGAGCTGCTGCATAGGTTTATAATAATGCTGATATATACAGGTATATAACAATTTAATAACGCTAGTATTTTAGTTAATTTATCTAAAGAATATCAATGTTAGGGTACCAATTGTGGATGAAATCTAGAACTTTTTGGTTCCTTACAAAATTGTATTTAGGTACACTCGGCCGCTGCTTACGCGTATAAGCTCCTTTCAGGAGGCGAGATAATTATTGTGTTCGTCAGAACCAATTTTGTGGCCTAAAAGGCGCCGATCGGTGACTTGACTAATACTAAGTGAACTATATTATGAATCACCCTTTTGAAATTGTTCTGTTAAATTTTAATATGCTTCTATTTTTTGTATTTTCCTAAAAATAATTCCACCATAGCTTATAAATAGTGTTTTAAGGTCCTTTAGAAAAGGAAGCAATCATGACATCATAATATTATTAATACAATTATAGTGATTGCTGAAAAACTGGTCGCAGTGAAAACGCTTCCGGTGACGATCGCAGCCCTCGAAGGGTAAGGTCTATCGGCAGGAGCACCCTTTATTAAAGCGCAAAATTTTATAATTATTGTCTGTGATTTTGGATACCATCAAACGATTCAGTAGAGAGAACTGAGCCTAGGAAGGCTAGTTAGAGAATACAATTATTCCTGTTGATTGTTCGTTATTAATTTTGGAAAACACTTTAAAATAATTGACAAAGGCGAAATTCAGTAAACGTGAAAACCGAATCGGGGTTCCATTTACAAAAGTGTCACATTTGGCGTTGGAGCGAGATGCGCAACGATCAATGTAAGGTAGACTAAAGTGATGTACCTACTGAGTGAACTATATACCAAAGTTAATACAGACATGTGAGTTTAGTTCTAATTCAATACTGGGTTAATTTTTCCCATTCCTATTATATAGCTTATTGCCGTCGTCTTAACTGTAAGCATCAGTTTTGCGCAATTAGATTTATTGTGAGCAAACTCTCAGGGCCTAAACAAAAAACGCTTGTTTCAATTAAATTAAATTATTAGTGTGAAATTGTAGGCCACATTATTTCCAGTGACCATTTGCGCCCATGCCATTGCAAGCAGCATCCAATCCAGGACGATAGTCAGTAAACATTTTATGGGTCATAGAAATGGTATTAGAAATTAAGGATTTCTTAGTCTTTTTAATATCATCTATCCTGTTGCCAGTATATATCGAATTTTTGTCTGTTATCAGTTGATTATTATTATTATTTTGTAATGATGGCCATAATTATTATTAAGCAGCGCGAAATTTTTTCTGTCTTCAAAACCTTTGTGTAAACTTTGTGCAAAACTCAAATCGTGGTAATTTCAACTATTTTTGTGACAACTTTATGGTTCACGTTTTTCTTCAGGTAAGGCTAAACTCAAAATATCTGATGATGTATTAAATATGAAGCCTTAAAACTTTCAGCTTGCATGTCTGTTTAGTTTCAATTGTATTTTGTTTATAATTAAATACGAAACCATTTCGAGATCGTTTTATTGTTTCAATAATGTTACTAAAGCATTTTTCATAGTTGGTTACTATCATTTAAATATGAGACTGAACTGTAGATTCGAGTCGAAACCTTAACACTTTCATGGCCCACGACTCACATGACCATCTCCATCGCGCCGCAAGGCGGCTGCTGCGCGCTCCTGCGCCTGCGCGTCGCATCATCGAGGCTGCAGAGTGAATGCGATATAACTTACACTTATATGGCCCACGAAACACATGTCCATCTCCATCATCGCCGTAAAGCGCCCCTGCGGATCGCACCTGAGACTGGGCAGTGAATGCGTCATCTAAATGACCCATGAGACACATGTTCGCCTCCATCGCCGCCGTTATGAGACCGATGGCGCCGTGCGGCGCGGGCGGCGGCAAGGCGGCGCGCCCTTTTGCGGGTCGCTCCTCCGAGGCTGGGCAGTGAATGCGTTAACTAAATAGTTATCTTTAATAATTTTGATGAATTGTACATATCAATAAGTATGGGTCCTTGTGATCAATTGTTGTACATGACTTTAAGATAGTCTTGTTTTGGTTATTACAAGTGGTCGCATTATATTTTATTTTGATTGTGTTCCTTAGGATACATCAAATGATTTTAAATAAACATATGGGTACTGTTAGGTGTCAACAATGTTGGTTATTATGATTGCAATGTACCTACCATAAATTAGCTAACAGTCTTCATTTTACACTATGATATTGCACCAAAATGTACTAAATCCTTTATTTTTATGTTAAGTGTTAGACTTATCAACTTGAGCTAGGGTATTTTTAGGCATGTATCACTGAGTCAGAGAGAAAATCGGTAACCGTTCATATTGGTGTTTTGGTAATAGATAACCAACATTTATAACAACGCCGTCACGTAGGTTAGTACCTGATCTACTGTTGCAGTGGAGGACGTCCGTCGGTTCGTATTCTGTCGGTTGTGTTGCGCCGACGCTAGGGACACAGCTGACGGCGCTTGAGTTTCTCTGTGCCTGGCGATGCGCCATGTACCTGTACCTCCCCCCCCCCCCTTGTTCACCGCGGGTTAACGTGGAGGGCATCCCGTTTGAAGCTTGCGGGGTGGGTTTTGACAAACCCTTTTTTTTTTTTTTTTGCTTTTAAATTGTTTTAGCAGTTTTGATTATAACTGACAAATTAGAGCCAAAACGGGTGTCATCTCGAGTTTCGTCTTGAATGATGTTCAGGGACGATTTATCTAGATATTGGCCTATTGCGTGTTTTCGTCTCGATTGAATGTTCGGTTTTGCGAGATCTGAGTGTATATTCTCACCGTAAACAACTGGAATCTCTTCAGTTGAGTCACCTAGTGCACGACCACATGCACGACATAATATCAAGACAGGATTACCAATTTTGACATGGTATCCGTCAATATCCCAGTATCAGTTTCGATGGTGTCTAGATTTTTTGTTATCGGGGATACAATACCTATATTATATTATTATTATTCTATACCGGCTTCTTTATCTACACAGATATTAGCAAATAGGGGTTCATTAATTATTATGGCTTCGAATTCCGTAAAGGAAAACCCAATTCCACTTTAAATATATTTGCGGGTAGTGCAAAATATTTTATCGGCTCAATCTTAGGAAATGTTGATTTTATGAATATTGAACCCAATGATATGCGGAGTAGTTTAGTTGCCTACTTACATGCTTGATGACCTTCGTGATGATCTACAGTCGAACCTCCAGGTATTTTACTGACAATTTTTTGTCGTCGAAACAACATTGGTAGGTATGAAATTTTTGGTTCTAGGCATGTTAAATCCAATGGTATGCAAAGTAGATGACTTCCTACTTGCTTTATGGTCTCTGTGAATGACCTAGGTACTGAGAATCCGCTTGGTTTTTAATTGGTACCTAATCATCTTTATATTTTTATGAGATAATGAGTTCTAGTGATGTACAAACCATTGATATGCAAAGTAGATGTTTATTTGCTTTATTATAACCTTCGTGAGTGACCTACAGTCAAACCTCCAGGTTTTTAGCTCATCCTGTCTAGCCTTCGTGGAGTACCTACAGTAAACCCTCCAGGCAGACTTTAAGATGGTATGGTATGATTGAATTGTAAAGGATACAACATCTAGATTATTCTAGGTAGGTAGGTACTTGTTTTATAACCTTCGTGAGTGACCTACAGTCAAACCCCCAGGTTTTTAGCTCATCCTGTCTGGTCTTCGTGAAGTACCTGCAGTAAATCCTCCAGGCAGACTTTAAGATGGTATGGTATGATTGAATTGTAAAGGATACAACATCTAGATTATTCTAGGTAGGTAGGTACTTGTGTAACAAATAAATGACTTTTACTTGTTTTATAACCTTCGTGAGTGACCTACAGTCAAACCCCCAGGCTTTTAACTCATCCTGTCTAGCCTTCGTGGAGTACCTACAGTAAACCCTCCAGGCAGACTTTTAGATGGTATGGTTTGGTTGAATTGTAAACATTTGCAACCTCTAGTAATGAATTCAAAATAGAAGTTACCTTATTTTTTCGAGAATTCAATAATTGACCTCGAGTCGCTTGTTTTTGTTCAAGCTTTTTGATTTCTGCTTGATACCGCTGAATTGCTTGGTCTTCCCTTTTCCTCTTGTAATTTTTCGTAGATTCACAAATTTTATTGTTAAATAAATTTTTAGTGTGCTTAAGCTACCGCGCACGGAAAAAGAATGGCGTTCTGGTAGCGTGGTAGGGTTGGGAAGGTGTTTTAGTGTTGTGCATCGATTTAAATCGATTCTCTGAAACGTGCGAGCTACCGAATGGAACAAGTAACTACCTGTGTAAAATTATAATCTTCTACTAATGGAACTATGAAATATAATCGGTTATTCCTAAAATATTCACCTGTACTCGGGTGAGATATGCAGCTATACTGTGTTATTCCACCAATTTTTTTGTACCATGTCTTGTGTGAATAAATGTTACTTACTAAATTACAGAAACTAGGTATTTTTACTCAATGTACTTATTCACACATAAATTGAGTATAACTACTTTGTTGATAATACCTACTCATTGTTGTAACTTGAATACCAGCATTGTTTATTTATAGGTATATAAGTAATTACTTAAGTACCTACCTAACTACTAACTTTACGACTATACTCTTGCCAAACATGGTGTAGAATGTTGCTAATTTATTATCATCATAGAATAAATGAAAACTAGATACTTACATTACAAAATTAAATGTAAATTTTAAACATTAATAGAGAATTAGTGACTGAACATTTTATAAGTAAACATTTTCATTATTGCATGATTTCTGTCCGAGAAGAGGCCTCCTCCAGAATGTCCATTTTTTTCTGTCCGTTGCTAAAAATTGCCAATTTTTTCCACCTGTTTCTAAAATTTCGCCGAAAGAAATAAAACATTGTACGTAAGTATAAAATAAACTTAACAGTAGGTATACACAATGAACGAGACCTTGAAAATTGTGAGTCAGATCACCAATTATCACAGTGTGAAGTAAGTAGTCTATCAGGATTTAGTTTTTAGGGTACCGTACCTCACAAGGAAAAAAGGAACCCATAAAGGATGTCTTTGTTTTCCGTCTGTCTGTATGTCTGTCTGTCAACCCCTTTTTCTCAGGATAGCGTGGAGATATCGATATAAAATTAACATCAAATACTTCAATACGAAACCTCTTGGAGCCGCGATATAAATAAAACTTCTAAGTCAACGCACTCAAAAGTTACATCCGCTTATGTCCGAATATTTTGAAATTTCCAAGGGAATCGAATCACATGCACACAAAATAGGGTTCCGTCGACCTAGAATCACGAAATTTGGTGAGCAGCTGGGTCTTATAGCACAAGTAAAGGGAAAAATCCGAAAACCATAAATTAGTAATTTATTCACTAAAAAAATTACTTTTTAATGTTCGTCATGGACCAAAACCTATATGGTGCTTTCCATAGACCTAGAATTATGAAATTTAGCAAGAAGCAAGGCCTTATATCACAAGTAAAGGGAAAAATCCGAAACAGTAAAATTGTAGTACCTATATTCACAAAAAAAATACTTTTGATTCTTGCCAGGGTCCAAAACCTGTAGGATACTTCCAGTTGACCTAGAATCATAAAATTTGGCAAGAAGCAAGGTCTTATAGCATAAATAACGGGAAAATCCGAAAAACGTAAAGTACGTTAATAAACTATATTTATTAACAAAAAAAATTATTGATTCTCTCCCTGGACTAAAATATACAGGGTATACATAATAATAGGTATACATAGGTTATATAATATACCTACTTCCCGTTGACCTAGAATCATCGTATTTGGCATGAAACAAGGTCTTACAATCAAACGGAACCGTTAGTGCGCGAGTTGACTCGCACGTTGACGTTTTATTTCTTTTTTGGAAACAATCCCACCTCACCTCAGCCCACTGCCGCACATAAGTTCCTCCACGTTTAGCATAATTTAATATCTAAACAGGATTTCTTATCGTTTGTAGTCGAAGCTCACCTTTGAACCTTGTTACTATGATCTCTGATCTTAGTGCTTCTAACTTTTCTAATCTAGACCTCTTAAATTTATGTTTCTCATTAGGTATATTAACATCTTTATGACATCATATTTGATATTACTATCGTTACTAGTTTCTGCCCGCGGCTTCGCACTCGTTGTTTCTGTGGAAACGTTCAAAGGTTATTTCTATCCCATGGGAACTGTCTGAACTGGATAAAAAGCAAAACTGTTTATTATTTTTGGAAACATTCATCCATCTATCCTTCCATCCATCCAAACTTTCGCATTTATAATGTTATGTGATAAACATTTCCATCAAACATTACATATGCGTAACTCTAGCGGTTTTGGCAGCGCACGCCAGAATAGCTCGCAGATGGTAGATTTTTTCCTACTTACTTGACACTTATCGTCATATTTTGGACAATTCACACAATATCTTTATAAATTGTAGCCTATGTATTATTCTGATGTATAAGGGCGCCTTCAAATTAGCCGCAAATTGTCGAGGGAAGGCAGCGCGGCTGCAGCGCTGCTGTCTAAATCCATATAAATTAAAAACGCGCGACTGCAACGCTGCAGCCGCGCTGCGGCCGCGCATCAGTTCATCGATCGACTAGTGACGGTGCGCACCAGAGTGTTTTCAGAGAGTAATGACAATTAAAAATAGTAAGAAGAAAAATGTGTTACGTGATTTACTTAAAAAAAAAAACAATTTATTATGTATTTTTTTGGCAATTTTTACTCACCTGAGGGTTTTATATAGTCTTTCTTCAGCACAAATAGTATTTTTGAAGGTTGTATTTTGTTTTCCAATATAACGTTCCAAACGGGGAAGTAATTCGTAGAATTGTTTTCTTGATAATCTTAAGTAATTCTGAAATTTTTTGTCACTGTAATCTTTCACTTTATAAAATTCAGTTTGTTGAGTTATACAAAATAACGGTAACGTTTTCTTAGGCTTCTTTTTTTTTGTTTTTTGTCCAAAATCCTTTTTCTTTTTAATAGTAACACTAATAGCAGTGTTTCTTCGTCAGAGTCCATCGTGAAACTAAATATACAACACTATGATTCTCGAACCAAGCTACAGCAGCGCGGCCGCAGCGCTGCAGCCGCGCTGCCTACGCGCGACAATTTGCGGCTAATTTGAAGGCGCCCTAAGCTATATTATTGTAAAGTTTCATTAAAATCCATTCAGTAGTTTTTACGTGAAATAGTTACATCCATCCATCCATCCAACCATACTTACAAACTTTCGCATTTTTATTGGTAGGATTTATTGATTGATTTATTTGTTTTGTAATTTTACTAACCGTTCTCAATTTTAGCTATTTATTATTTCAATTGTAAATACTAGTTCTTAGTTATTTCTATTAATCGATTGTTATTTTCTTTGTGAATAAAGTTATTACAAAATTCATGTTATATCTGAATATATGAATTTTCAATACAATTTCAATTTAATTTTAACCACGGCAAATTAAACATATTATAAGCTAGATGGAGTCTTTGGTTTCACCCGCGTAGAATTTTTATGAATGGTAGTTAACATAATTTGATTGTTTTATCAAGAACAAAATAAAAAATTAAATACCCCCCGACCGATTTTCATGAAACTTGGCTAAGATCTACGACACAAAAAAACGAAACGAAAATCGGTTTACCTTTGTCCCTCAAAAAGAGAGGGGTGTTATAAGTTTAACGTGTCTGTCTGTGTATCTGTCTGTGGTATCGTAGCTCCCAAACGGATGAACCGAGTTTCATTTAGTTTTTTTTGTGTCATGGAATATCCCAAGTGTTAGCCATGTTTCATAAAATCAGTCGGGAGGGTTTTTAAAATTTTTAATTTTGTTCTTGTTTTAACTGTTACTAAAATCTCTTTAATGACAAAGAAAATTACAATCTTCGTTTCACTGTTTCTTAGGTTTTACGGGACAAATACTAATTTCGAATGAATAACATTTTTGTGGGACCATCTCCAAATCTATATAATATATACAAGAGAAGAGAAAACTTGACTCATCAAGAGATCTCTGAAACTACAAGAACTACGAAGCTGAAATTTTGCATGGAGGTTCCTTTCAGGACGTAGGCACCCGCTAAGAACGGATTTTTGGAAATTCGTATTCTAAGTGGGTCAAAGATCATTTTTACAATAACTTTAGAACCGTAACTGTTGGCCCTTCAAAATTTATAGCGTAGAAAGATGATTTAAAATAAACAGACACGTGTTTCAAAAGTTTTGTGTTGTAATTTACACCCTAAAGGTGTGGAGTCAAAGTTAGACGACTCATTGTCATATCACAAAATCTAAGGAACTTTAAGAGCTACGAAGCTGAAATCGTGCATTGTTTTTTCTATTAAGACGTAGGCACCCGTTAAAAACGGATTTTTAAATTCGTATTTTAAAAGGGGTCAAAGGTAATTTTTATAACAACTTTTAGATAAAATAAGAATCATCAAAATCGGTCCCCAATTTAAAATCTCCTTCTTTTAATGAAGTCGGCTAAAAATGCTTAGCTTAGAAAGACATACATACAGATGGTCACCGGGGTTCGTTTCTTGAGCAGTCTATCTGAGTTTTTCCAAAAGCTGAGACGGTTTACATATCTAGAATTACGGTTGAGACTAATTCTCGAGTTTTTTCGTGGATTGCTCCGCTCGCCACCTCAGAGATTTGGTACTCTGTTCATTGTCATTTTTGTAGGGGCCTAACTTTTTAAACAATGCTGCAAAGGGTTCGCCATTTCAAGTAACTACCCCCGTCGGAATAAAACTAGAACCAGCATGGATGAGGTCCAGCGGATTTTCAGTCACGGCGCGGCCTCAAGTCTCAACGGAGACTAGCCAATGCGTAGGACATATAGTGCACAAGTGTGTGCGCAAGCACCGGTACACTCTCTTAATCCAATAGGATGGTAGACCGACACGTCAGGTGAGAGGTCAGGCGCAGAATCAATATTGATAATTATCTAATGCCATTTATCATACAGCGGAGAATGCAGCCAACGTCTTGGGGACGTCCGTTTTCTATTGTTATGGATCAGTTGAGCTCTAGATTGTTTACAAGAGTCTGCAGTGACCTCAACTGAACGCTTAGTAAAAGTGTAAACAATAAGATTACAATAAAAAAATTGAGAACCGTAGGTATTGATGTCTGAAGAGAAAGGCGAATTATAGTAGAGAAAAACGAGGTGTAGCCAAAATGCGATAAATTTAATAATTTGTTTAGATTCTAATTTTCTTTGATTTTACACGCATTTATTTTCTTTATCTTAATGAAAAGATAGCAATATTTGACAGACTCTGCTTCCTTTTTAGAATAAGGATGTGAACCTCTCGAAAATATCGAGACCAAAGAGAGCTTCGATATTTATCGAGCTGACAGATTACGTGTTAAAAAAGAAAATAAATGCTTGGACGGAATTTTCTAAATTCTTTCAGGCATTCCAAATACTGTACGCGGCCCTAGCCCTGACCTGCGATGTCTTGACCGTCATGAATAAGGACCACCTTCTCCCGAAGCCTATCAAGAAGGTCAGAGATGGATTTTTCTCTGCTGTGGTCGTACCTGGTACCTTGGTAAGTCATTTAGATAGATAAAAGATTTATTCGACACTGCAGCACATAATACAAAAAGATCACAATAATTAAGGCACTACATAACATAACGCACGGGGGGGTAGCCATACTCTGGAGAAGGGGTATTTTCGAGTCGGTCGCAATCCTAGATTGTAGTAGTCCTAGGTTAGCAGCAATTAAGATCACTAGCGGTGGTCGCTCTGTAATAATATTTTCCGTGTACATGCCTACATGTAAGAAAGACAACCTGCCTATTTTTACGGAAGTTTTAAGCGAGATAAGTGCTATTGAGGAGAGTAGTGACGTCGAATCCGTTTTTGCTCTGGGGGATTTTAATGCTCACCCGCAGGAAACGTTCTACAGAGAATTGTCAGACTTTTGCTCAGATCAGGCCTGGCTATGTGCGGATGTAGAAAGACTAGGTTTTTCTTCAAATACATATACATTTATTTGTCAAAAAACAGGGAGTAGGAGATGGTTGGACCACTGTATTGTTTCCCTCGCAGCTTGGCACACAGTTAGCAAAGTAGGTGTGTATGAGGATGTCTACACGTCTGACCATCTCCCTATCTATGTAGAATGTGAGCTGTTCGCAGTCAGACCAAGGCTAGGGACTCGCGATATTACTACTAGTGATGCGCTACGGGGTGAACGGAGTCAGGAACAAACAAAACACTACAGAAGTATTTGTAACAAGATGTTTCGTACTATCAATTTTCCTCCCGATTTCGTTGAGTGCGCACACGGGCCGTGCGGTCTGGCTGAGCATAGATCTATTCTGGACAGGCTGTACGGGGACATAGTAAATACAATGACCGAAGCGGCAGTACAGACGAAGCGGCGTAGCGGTGCGAGACCTAAGAAAGGTAATGGCTTCTGTGGCTGGAATAAATATGTCCGGGCTGCGCACGAGGAGGCCAGGCTTAAATTCAAATGCTGGGTCCTAAGTAACAGACCCAATTCAGGCGAAACTTATGAACAGATGTGCGTCTCTCGCAAAATCTTTAAAAGCCGCCTGAAGTGGTGTCAGAAAAACCAGAACCAGCTTATCATGGATAAAATTGCTGAAGAGCGCCGAGCGAAGGATTTTAGGACCTTCTGGAAATCCACTAGTAAACTGAATATTAGGCCTGGCCCCCCCGTGAGCGTGGACGGGAAGAGTGATCCAAGGGAGATAGCGCAAATGTTTATGGATCATTTTAAAGTTCACTCCCCACTCGATCCATCCAGGGGAGCTATCGATGTTGGGTTCGACGTGCCGGGAGATGAACCTCTAATGCAGGTGTCGGCGGACCAAGTCCGTGCCACTATCAATGGTATGACGCGAGGCAAGTCTCCCGGTCACGACGGCCTCAGCATCGAACACCTGAAAAACGCGGGAAATCATCTGCCAGGTCTCCTGTCCATGTTCTTCACAATGTGTCTTAGTCATGCGTACTTACCGGCTGACCTTATGAAGACTGTAGTAGTACCGATTGTGAAGAACAGGACAGGAGATATTTCTGACAAGGGGAACTACCGGCCAATCTCTCTTGCTACGACTATAGCAAAGGTGTTGGACAGTGTGCTTGAATCTACGCTACAAAAATATCTAAACTTACACGACGCACAGTTCGGGTTTAGACCCGGACTATCCACAGAAAGCGCAATATTAGCACTCAAGCATACTGTCCAATACTACACACGTCGTAGGACGCCGGTGTACGCCTGTTTCCTCGACCTATCCAAGGCATTTGACCTTGTCTCCTATGAAGTGCTTTGGGAAAAGTTGAGGAAGAGGGGAGTACCGCCGGGCGTGCTAAAAATTTTTCAATATTGGTACAGTCACCAACGAAATAGCGTTAGGTGGTCTAATGCCTTTTCTGACTCATACGGGTTGGAGTGCGGGGTGAGACAGGGGGGGGGGAGCTCTCCCTCGCTCTTCAACCTGTATGTTAATGATCTGATTGTTAGGCTCAGCGGTATGCGTGTCGGCTGTCGTGTTGATGGTGTTTGTATAAACAACATCAGCTACGCTGACGATATGGTGCTGCTGGGCCCGACAGCGAGATCTATCGAAGAAATGCTGAAGGTCTGTGCTGACTACGTTGCTTCCCATGGCCTGCGCTATAATGTCAAGAAGTGTGAATATATTGTCTTTAAGGCCGTCGGTAATAATGTCAAAGATTTCCCAGAGATAACCCTAAACGGCATGATCATAAATAAGGTCAAATCCTTAAAATATCTAGGGCATTATATCACCGACGACCTTAAAGACAATGAGGATATTGAAAGAGAACGTAGGGCTCTAGCGGTGAGAGGTAACATGTTGATTCGTAGGTTCTCCCGGTGTTCAGAAGAAGTCAAATTGACGCTTTTTAAAGCCTACTGTCAGAGCTTCTACACCGGGAACCTATGGATCAACTACACCAAAAGGCCGCTGGAGACCCTACGTATACAATATAATAATATATTTAGGATGATGTTGGGACTGCCCCGATTTTGCAGTGCATCGGGGATGTTTGCGGAGTATCAGACGGATGGCTTTGCTGCCATCATCCGTAAAAAGACCGCATCCCTGATGCGTAGGGTACGTGACAGCCCCAACACCATCCTAAAAACCATAGCAGGTCGAATAAACTCTCCCCTATGGAAATGTTTCGTGGGGAGGGTGATTTAATGTAATTTTATTTTATTTTTTGTTATTGTAATTTAATTTTTTTGGTGTAAGTTACTAACCCTTAATAAGTAAGTTTTTTTACTAACAAACTATGGATCTTTTGTTGTCCGAAATAAAATATTTTATTTATTTTATTTATAACACAGAAACTTAATAGTTTTTTGATGGAACAAAGCTTGGGAACAATAAATAATACTAAACCTTTAGCCTTTAACACGTTCCGGCGCGGTCCTAGATGGCACGGTGGTAGGGAAAGACAGTAGATTTTTTCATACAAAATCACAATACTTCTACCACCGTACTGACAATAACAGGGAAAATAAATCGTTTAAATAGGGCGGAAGACGGCTATGACCGTAACCATTATATAAGTAGCTAACGTAACCATATATAGGTAACCCGGTTGTGGCTGTACTAGCGTTTTGAAGAAATGTCTATGTATATTTAAGGCACATTAGGTACAGATTTGTAAAAATTGTGTGTATGCTGCAGTCTGTCAAAAAGGCAATAGCTCAGCGAAAAGCTTTGCTCGATGAGCAAAATACTGATTTTCAGAATTATCCTTATAAGGCGACCAGAAGAACGAAACACTAACAAAAGAAATTATATGTGATTGCATGCAATTTAGTATTTAAGTCATGTTCGAGACTTGACTGATGCAGTGTTTGAGCACATAAGAATAGATATGGGTTGGTGTTTTTGTGGCGGTACAATTTAGTCGTAGGTATAGGTACTGGTACTTTAGAAACTGGTACTTTAGGAACCATTAAAGAAGTAATAGTAGAAGTCCAGAGTTTCCTATCTCTGGCAAACAAAGCATTAAAGGGTTCTGTATCCAAAGGTCCGTATGGTGCTGGCTTTGAATTGCAAATGAAATTATTTTATAGCAATTTACATACAAAGTCTATAGACGAGAATCATTTTACATCACAAAGGATACAGAAACAAATTACAATAACTAAAAATAAAAAAAAAAAATTAAAAAAAAAAACACCACACACCGCACCTACTCGTATAATCCTGGCAGCAATAGCCGATAAACTGGATGGAGTTATAAACAGGCACCATTTCTATTTAAATTAAATAGAATCACATCACATCACATCAGACTATCACACTAATATTATAAATGCGAAAGTTTGGATGGATGGATGTTTGTTAGCTTGACGACCTCCGTGGCGCAGTGGGCGAAGGTCCGCCTGCGACGCAGGAGGTTGCGGGTTCGATCCCCGCCTCGGAACAAATTTGTGTACGATCTGCAGAAATTTGTTCCGTTGGTCTGGGTGTTTTCTATGTATAATAAAAATATCTATCTATGTAATATAATGTATTAAGTACCTGTATCAGTTATCTAGTACCCATAACACAAGCTCTGCTTAGCTTGGGGCTAGATAATGTTGTGTGAATTGTCCAGCATTATTTATTTATTTATTTAGCTCTTCACGCCAAAACTACTGAAATTTTGCATACAGGTAAATCTAATCCTGGAATCGAACATAGGCTACTTTTTATTCCATAAATCAATTCCCAATCACCGATAAACTTTTATAGAAACAACGCGTGCGAAGCCGCAGGCATATAGGTCATTGCTCCTCAATCAATCGATAAGGAGAATTTACACCCCAACTCTTCCGCGGGTGTCGTAGGGGTCAACTGGATATCCACCAGAGATCAAGCAGCAGGGCCTCCTGCAGAACAATTTCACCACCGAATTGCGACCAACCCTCATCCCCGCTTGGAGATAATAGCCATTACCCCCTGTTAGATAAAAGCCGATAAGGCGCTTATCGGGGGGAGGTCTGCGCCCAGCAGTGGCTTTGAAGAGGAGGAGGAGAGATACCCAAAGAGTGCCAAGAGAACCTATAATTAAACCTCAGCTGTCCTTCCGTCCGTCTGTCTGTCAGCAGGCTGTATCCCATTATTTTTGTACAGATTAGTTTTAGTTTTAATTTGTAAAAGATTGTAAATATGTATAAATTAGGCGATGTGGTCGCTCAGCGACAAAGCCTTTTGTGTGGTGTGAAATAAAAAAAAAAAAAAAAAATATCCCATGGACCATATTTGACAGTAATATACCACATGCGAATGTTGGGATGGATGGATGTTTGTTAGGTACCTACTTCTTCACCCCAAAAATACTGAACTACTGTTTTATTATGTATTATTGTTTGGTAAACGTTATAGGATACCCGCAAAACAGGCTTGTCCCTAGTTCGGGGTCCACTTCTATTTTTTTTGTATTCGTATGACACATGTTTTGTTTTATTCCAGTCGATCTTCATTATTTTCTGGCCAATCTACATCTACGATAGAGAGCTGATTTATCCCGAATTCATCGACAAAGCTTTCTCGTTCAAAAGCAACTTAATCATGCATGTGGCGATCGTTCCTGTGGTGCTATGGGAGCTGGCTTTCCAACCGAGGAACAGACCTGCTTCGCATGTGCAGAATCTTGCCATTTTGATTCTGTACTATTTCGTTTATAACGTGCAGTGAGTACCTATTTACTTATTTACTATTTACTTATTTCATAGCCGGGTTTAATAGCCGTAAGAGCTGGTCCGGCATCAGATTTGGCTGAGGATCTTAAGAGGCGCATATATCCAGGGGCAGAATTCTACTAAATTTATAGCTTCCTATAAGAATGGTTTCGTCTCAGAATGACGAATTTTGGCATATTCCAGATGGAGGGACGCGTTTCATGAGTGTCAAAGTTAAAACCATTCATCATCATCATCAGCCTTTATTAGTCCACAGCTGGACATAGGCCGCCCCTAATGCGCCCTGTCTTCAGTTTGCCGCATCCAGCATCTGCCTGCAGTCTTTCGCAGATCGTCATCCCACCTGGCGGGAGGGCGACACAACGTTTGCCGAGTCGTGGTCTCCACTCATTTGCGAAATGGCCGGCCCACTGCCACTTCAGCTTGCTAATTCTTTGAGCTATGTCGATAACTTTGGTTCTCTGTCGAAACCAGTATCCATCAATATTTCCGTGCAAATAGCACCACACGCTCTTTCTAGAGTTTCTTTCATCTATGGACCATTCTGCGACGATACCATTGTCATAGAAAAGCAATAGATAAGCAGAATTCGATCCCAGGTCTCAACAGAGCCCACGCATTTGCTCCTCTTGGAGTGGAGACCCTAAGTCCGTAAGAGATACCGTGGTTCTCAGGGTTTAAATAAATATATCAAATCGTCTGGTCGAAGCAACTCGTGACCCCAGAGATGAGGAGTATCTGGCGCAGCACAAGAGATACCGCTCTCAGGGTTTTCAAAAAATTATCAGTGCATCTGATCGAAGCCATGCCTGATCCTAGAGCTGGTGAGAATCTGGTGGAGCGCATTGCCTTACAGCGGGGCAATGCTGCAAGCTGTGTGATCTTAGATTTTACACCACCCCAATTCTGCCCACGGGTTTTGTAAGAGGCGACTAAGAGATTTCAGCCGGGAGCGGACAGTAGCGCCCCCTGCGATCAATTCTACCACTGCGCTGCGATCCCCAACCCGCATGCCCAGCGTGGGGATTATGGGCACAACCCTCCATGAGATAAGATAAGTCAATGGCGCTTATCAGGGGGAAGCCTGCGTCCAGCAGTGGACCAATATAGGCTGTCGAGGTCGAGGGGCAATGCAGCCAGTGTCTTGGGGACGCTTTCGATTGGCATTGATATGGATCATTTGAGCTACCTACCCTCAAAATTGCTTGCAACAGTAGAATAAAAATTGTTTCAATTGTAAATACTACTAATCTGTGATACTAGTTCTTATTTATATCTTTCCTTGAATCGTTATTTTCTTTTTTAATTAATCTGACATCTTCTTCCCAGCATCCAAATGACCTACAACGAGCGAGGAATCTGGCCGTACCCGATGCTTCACTTGATGTACGGAACCATCTACTACCTATACTTCCATATACTCACCACCTCTATGTTCCTGAGCTTATACTATGCGCAGTGGCCGCTCTGCGCTTTCATCTGGGGTAGCGACAAGGCCGTTAGCAAAAAGGTTAACTAATATAGTGTTAATAAAAAAGTTTCTTCAACCTTTTTTAACAACTTGCATACAGCGGGGCAATGCAGCCAATGTCTTAGGAACGCTTCCTACTGGTATTGTGTAATATATGGATCAGTTGGGCTAGTTAGGATTGTTTTCAACAGTCTGCAGTTAACTCAACTGTTTCAATTGTAATTACTGTTCAGATTTGTTTCTTTAATTATAATTTTCTTTGTAAATAATGTTATCAAGTTGGTTTCGAGTTCTAACTGTAGTAATAGCTATAAGACATTTGGGAACTCCAGCAGGGCCGCGATCACGGTGTGGTAAGGCACGGCTTTACGGCTCAAACGTTAGCAGTTGAAACGTTAGGGTGCGCGTTCACAGGCCGGCATCGGACAATCCGCACAGACCCCTTCAATGGTTTGACATAAACAATCCGTAGGTACCGCACGGAGCGGACTGCCGGCAATGCCGGCCAGGATTCTTGAAAGCAACTTTTCCATTTAATGCGAATGACGTCATTGCCGATCAGTGGATGCACTTTTCAGCGGATTGTCCGTTGCCAGCCTGTGAACGCGCACCTTAATGTTTCAACTGCTAACGTTTGAGCCGTAATGCCGTGCCTTACCACACCTGGTCAATTCAGATGAATTCTTGAGTGTATCACTGATAGTATTTTCGCCGCTCAAAGCTATATTTTGTTGATAAAATTTACAAAAGAGAATAAACCAATGTACGGCGAAAATAGTACGAGTGTCTCATACTACATAAAATATGTGTTTCATATTATGTATTTTTTTAAGTAAATATTAAAAGTTTATTTCAAAAGTAAAATGGCACTGTTTATAGTTAAGGGTTACAATGTAAGTTTTTGATTTTATAACATGGTTACTTCTAGGTGTTGTTACCCGTGGTCAAGTGACTTCCTTCCGTACTAGTTAATACTATGTTACGGTAAGAAGTCTTGCTCTCCTCCGGATGGTAAGCGTTGAGATAAATAGTTGTAAGCTTAAAGACATAGTGCGACTAAATTATTTACATAAGCTCCACAGATACACCACTGCCCGCGTCGAAATCATTCCGGTTGTTGAGAATACTCACGAGATTGTAAAATTGCATCTGATTGCAATTGAAATTTTAAAACGTAAAAAAGAAGAAAAATCAGTTCGTTCAATTACCATTCACTCCAAGCCTTCAAAAAATACTTAATTCTTCGCCATTACGTCATCAAGAAAAGTCATAATTCAGAAAAATAAAACTCATTAATGATAGGAAGAAAACAGCTTTAGAAAATTTTGACTTTTCTTGATGGCGACGTAGTGGCGAAGAATGAAGTTTTTTTTTTGAAGGCTTGGAGTGAATGGTTAATGAACGAACTGATAGTGCTTCTTTTTTACGTTTGGATATTTGATTGCCTAAACACCGGTCAAATTGATTTAGTGTTCGGCGCGGCATGAGTTACCGCAGCTCGGGTTACTATTGTGTGTTTATGTAAATAATTTAGTCGCACTAAGTTAAGCTTACGCTACTTATCTTAACGCCTACCTTCTGGGGTATAGCAAGACTTCCTACCGTAACACAGTATTGACTAGTACGGAGGGAAGTCACTCGACCAAGGGTTAGGTACATACAAAACTTAGAGATAATCATGTTTTAAATACAGAAACTTACATAACTCAGTATAATTGTAATCCTTAACTTTAAAAAGTGCCATTTTAGTTTTGAAATAAGCTTTTACTTTTTTTTACTCTTGAGTCGGCTAGCTGGTATACCTACTGTAATCTGGGAAGGTACAAAGCTATTGTATAAATCAGTAGGTAAGCAAATTTATGCGTAGTATATTAGTTTTAATTTAGGTTTTTAGATATTGTAAACTAAACGACTTATTAATAGTTTTATTTGGATTTATTAATATCTTGAGCAAAATGATGTTTAAATTTGCTATAACTTTTGGGAAAGGGTCACGTAGAAGTCGTATTTGTAAATAATACAATACAATATATTTATTGATAACACCAAGTTATAAGTCGAATCGAAACGTAAGCAATTTAAATTGTAGATAGATCTTGTCAAAAATAATGATAGAATGGTTGAGCTGATTTTGATTAAAACTATTATTTAATTATTTAAAATGTTTGTTTCTTAAGGACCAGCAACGTTCACTGAAAAAAAAAAATGTTTACATTGATTAAAATCTTGTCTTCTGTGACTGAGTGAATGAGAACTTAGTTAAATCCTAAAAGCTCCTTTTACCAAGTAATGAATTGGCCTTATAAAGTGTAGTTATTTAATTTAATTCAGAGATTAAATGCAACAAAGTTGTTTGCTAACCCCGTGCAAATAAATGTTTAATATGACAAAGTGAATATTTATTTTGACTTAGATTAGAGCATTGATATGTCAATGATGTGCCTTTTTATGTTTTAAATAAATTCGATATGTTGCAGCTACCATGCATTCTTGTTTGTATTGAATGAGATATTTATCATTCCAACTATTTTGACGCCAACTAAGATAAAATGGGTCTTAGTTGGACTATTTTTTTTCAGTGTTGAAACCTAGCCTTTAGAACTCGGTTCTTATTATTGGTAAAAGAAAGACTCCTGGTAAGAGTTTTACTTATGAACAGAACGTGCAGTTCACGTTGTGTCAATTACTAGTACCCTTGTATTTAACTTTAAGAATCCAAGTCATTATCTTGTTAGTCTGATTTGGAGTATATAACTGCATTATGTACTTAATAATCTACTTCTAGATTTTATTACTTACAAACCAATATAAAAATTATTAGTAAAATCAAAATTACAAATTGTTTCATCGTTTATTTTATTATCATTTTGCATCTACTTAGATTTTTAGAATATATTTTCCTCTGGAGCATAAACCTCTTGATCTACACTATATAATATAATAAAGAGGAAAGATTTGATTGTTCGTTTGTTTGTTTGTTTGTATTGAATAGGCTCCGAAACTACTGGACCGATTTGAAAAATTATTTTACCATTAGAAGCCCACATTATTTTTGATGAACATATGCTACTTTTACCACAGGAAAATGCTTCATTCCTACGGGAAAACGGGTAATGGGACAACGGGTAGTAAGAATGCAGCTATTAATACATAAAGAAATAAACCTCTGGATTCGGTTGTCAGTTGTAAACGTATTGTTTAGTTATAAAATCTTATAAGATATAATAATAATAAGTTTTATATAAAAAGGAGCAGGTAAATAAAAGACGATCTTGCAAGTGACTCGAGAATAATAATGAAAACAATAACATTTATTTACTATTGGTTCTCAAACTCGATAATGCTACTTTAGGTACAAGTATTTGTATTTTTTTATAATTCAACAAAGCCTATGTACACGTTGATCAAAAATTGACAGCTGTGTTAGTATATAATTTGATATAATCAATAGATTATAATATCATAATAATAAAAACAGGAATATACAGCTATACAAAAAAATTATATGTATAATGATAAATTCTTTATGGATAATTATGTGTATTATGCAATAGGTATGTGAATTAAGAATGGATAAATGATATATGCAATAGACTAGAAAATATTTGTTAAACATTGTATGTTTAAAAATAAATATATAGCCAATTTTCAATCAACCTGCACATATTAAATATGTTCTTTTATATATTCTGTTTTTACATAGATATATGATTTATATTTGTTACTCTCATATGTTCAGGTAATGTGTAAAAATACTTAATTATATCATCAACAAATCAATATTTTTTAATAAATAATCTCATAGAAAACAAAACGTACAAAAGTTATTTTCACTACATAACGATACCCGTAATTTAAGGTAGGTACCTTTGTACAAAATAGATACTCCATTTAAATAATTAGGTAAACTAAAACACGCATAACCCAATATATCTAATATACACTCATTTATATACCAAATATACCCATAACTGCTTGCTTTTCAAAATACTTTTACTCTAACCATTACGTGACCAATCTATAATAATTTTAGTGAAAATTTAGCAAAACATAGTACAAAATTTTAGAAATACCTACTAAAACTACCCAGCAATTTAAAGTTTTACCCTATAGCTATCTCTATCACACTAATTAACCAGCGGAGGTGTGAGTGAAACGACGCTGTTTCACTTTGTTACACCGTGTACATAACAGTGGACACATCATAGAAAATTGAAAAGACTGGATAGCTTAAATAAATTCGTATTAGTAGACGGCTGACAAAAAGACCAGGTGTAAATAAGTGACAATGTGGCCACCAATGATATAAAAAACTATAAATTAATACAAAATTCAGGCGCACTTTTGGTAAGCACCGATAGCGTCTGTCTTTAAGAGTTTAGTTTGATTTCGTTGATATTGACCACTACTAGTGTCACGTTTGCTATTTTTCGGTCGAGTCATGACAATTTCGTAAAAAAGTGTGCCAAACAGCGGAAGATTAAAAAGTAACGATCGACGTAATTAATTTTGACTAAAAGAAAGCCCCGTTAATCACAAATTAGAGTAATATCACTTCGGCACCTTCTAACTCTTCACTTGAAACGAGATATTACGAATCATAAATTATGGTAGGTACAGAAAACAATACAGTTAATAATAAGTATTAATTAGACGTACATACAAACGCCCCAATCCAAATCCACACAAAATGATCCCATATTTTCCGGATTTAATAGACTATTACTATTAGATTAAATATTGAAAATAGGTTCAGCGTACAAAGATGAGTAATATGCCACATTGTCACTTTAAGATATTAAACATGGAACAAATCGTCGAAATTTAAAAGGGAAACATCATAAGCGAAAAGATCCACATCCGATTCGGTCTATGTCAGACCTCAACGGTAGGTATGTAGGTACTAGATATGTTATTTGAAGATAACAATAAGTCGTCATGAATAGTTGACATAAATTGTTATATTACAGAGTGCAAAACGTCACGGGCCGAGTTTCGCCAAACCAATCGCTTCACTATGACAAATATGACAACGTCGCATAATCGCCACCTTTTTGTTTTCTATGAGGCGATTCTGCGTCGTCACAAGCAGCCACAGCCATATTGAAGCAGGTGTAGCAGATTTGGGTGCGAGAGTAACAAAGCCAGGGGGTCTAAAGTAGAGATAAAAGTCTAAATTCTACATCTAGATTTGAAAGAATAACTATTTACATTTCAAGAACCATCGCTCGTGAAATGTATATATGGACACACACACTGCCGATGCGTCGCTGTATCTCTTGCCAGACCTCTTGTGTCTGATTCGTCAAGTCAATTCGCTTATGATTATTTCCTGAATCAAATATAGTGAAAAGTTGAAATCGTATAACTTTTACATGGTATTGCATTTTAAATATATGATTTTTTTATTTTTCATTTTATACAAAACTCCAAATCCGCGTCACATTTGGGATCAGCTTTTTTATGCCGATTTAAGTGTTTCAACGAAATTATGGACCTTTCTTTAGGCGAAGTCTCTGCAGCTTTTTTTCAGTCTTTATCTTCTAAATTTCCGAATACTTTTATTTTTTCACGCCTTGATGGTATAAGTCCATTTTCAAAAGAGAAGGTATATCGAACACGTCCATAAAAATGTACATTACGGACTTTCATTTTTAAAACCACGAAAAGACTAAATGTGCGTCCTAACTTTTATAATATCATGTTCTCAAACAATATTATATAATTAAGTGATAGAAATACTTTCGAACAGATATTGCATTTAAGATGAAATAAAACTTATTCAACCCGTATTATATAAGTATAGATCTCATTACGAGTTTCAATTTAATTCTATAAAAACAAATGAAAATAATTCATGCATAAAACAAAGGAACCAAAAATAAAACAAAAGAAATAGACAATAACAGATTGCTTTATTTAACAAAAAATATATAATATATAGAAAGGAAAAAACAATATTTTTCACATGATCTGTCAAGATATTTCTTGTAGTCCATGATAAAAAATCTGTTCTCATAATAGAATGTAAAATTAATAATATAACCCATCGAACCTTAAATGACATTTAATATAAAATACATAATGATTAATTACTATTTACAAAATACGAGTTAAGATTTTTTTCTTTATAATGTACTTTAAACTTTAATATAAACCAGTCTATAGTAAAGGCTATTCAAACTTAGATTAAGTGTTAGAAAATTGATAGATACTTTTTTTTTTATAAAGCAGGCAATCTGAAAATCTGAAATTAGCAAAACAAAAATATATTATTGTAAAAGTTATTATGCATTTATTTTGTAATTTTCAAGTATATTATGCCATTTTGTGATTCTCTACGGCATCTAGCGTGCAAAAAACGTAAATGAGATCAAGTTATCAAAATATTGCCTGCTCTCAGTAAAAAATTGTCCGCGATTCCAAAATGTTCATAATTGTTCTTGCACCCTAAGTTATTCAGCTTATATAATATTACTTATATATTTCAAGTTTTTCCAACGGCTTCATTATTATGTAAAAAAAACAACTAAAAATATAAAAAACGGGCAGTATCATTTATTTCCTATATTACAACTTATTGAATCTACAGAGAAGGGAGAAAACATCAATAATATAATCATTTGAAATAAATAACAAGTTATTAAAAAAACTGTTAAAATTAATTAAAAGAGACCTCTAGAAGAGTTTCATTTGTAAACGAAACTTATGTGATCTTTACTTCACTACTTTATACTTCTTTATTTATTTCTTAATAAAAACTCTATTACTATTATTATACTTTTTATAATAATAATTATTTCATTCATCAAAGTTAGATACATTAATAATTATATTAAGATTACACCGTTATATAATACATAACCAAACATATTATAATGGATAATTATGTATTTATATGCAGGTACACAAGTCAGGTTTGAATAATTTCCACAATTTAAACCATAAAAATTACAGTTTTTATATAACTCAAAGTGAAAATTAAAAACCGAACAATTCTACATAACCCAAAAATAAACCCACTTGTCTGTCCTTATTATCGAATTAAATAAACACTTTTTAAATTATGTAATATTGTACGTACGCACAAATACGTAAATAACAGTCTCAAAGTACATACATACAATTATAAATAGATTAACAAGACACAAGTAAGTTTACTTTCAGTATAAAATACGAAAAAATACGTTTAGCTGTCAAGTCTTTAAAAAAAAGTTCGAACGTCCGCCATTGTTGTTTCGAACGTTTTTCCCACCCGCCATCTTTTTTTCGGGCTAGGTCGAACTATGGAGGTTGAACAAAAGAGGTTTTTATCCATGCGTGTAGTCCAGAACGCTGTCTAAAGAGAAGAGCTCCTTGTATAATGCTGGGAACTGATGATGCGGGTGTGCGGCTTTGAAGCGGCATAGAGCCTCCAGATGCAGGAGGGAAAGCTCTCTGAAAAATGAAAATTAATAATAATAAATAATGCTGGACTTCATCCACACAGCATCTAGCCCTAAGCTAAGCAGAGCTTAAAAAAATAACTTAATCATTATTCATAATCTAAGCGGCCGGCCGCATTCATGGTATTATTTTCGGTATTATAATTTTTTTGTTTTTTTTTTGGGAACAATAAATTTTTTGTCTTTGTAATAGTCACATAATTTAAGATTCTAGATTTCTCACTGACGGATTTTTCTATGTTTAGTTTTAATTTATTGGTTATTTTGTGGGCAATTTTAAATTACCTTCTTTTTTAAATGTCTGACCACATTGGAGACACTGACAAACGCTGGTTAATTTCTAACATGTATACTTTTAAAAATGTAGACTTACCTGAAGTTAGGTATCTTAGTGAGCAGAGTATCAAGAACTGTGACGTCACCCTTCAGCGGTGCGTGGTTGGTTTCGATCTCGTGTCTCATGGCCGCCATCGACATGTTAAACAGCACCAAGATCTCTGGGTTGCCGCGGACGCCGTGGCGTTCTGAAAACGAAACAAAATATGAGTGCAAAAAGTTTAAGGGGATTCGGGGTTTGAACCCACGACTCTTATTTAGAATGAAGTAGTAGAAATGTTATTGAAATGTGCTACAATTCATTTTGTGCGGATTGAAAGGAAGGATTGAAAAAAAATTACATGATAAAAGATATTTTTTAGGGTTTCGTACTTCTAAAATCTAAAACATGACAAATTAAGAAGAAATATTTTATCTCTAGTATCTGTATGAAATTTTTTAAAAGATTAATATCTTAGATAAAATATTATTGAAAATAGGTACGGTTAAGATGATAAACAAATTAGGAGAGAGGGACCAACACCAACCTATCTACTTTTTAAAATTCGATTTAGGTACAGTTTATAAGGAAGGTAGGAGATCCAAAAAAGTATGGAAAGACGCATAGATCTAAGTGAAATCTGTAGATATGGTACGTTCTCCCAGTGCTTACTCAACATCTGGCCTGTGTTAAACTACACACAAACACTCGCTCACAGTTACATTTCCAATCTCAAAACAGGAGGGCATTGCTGTATTCTCTTAATCAATAAATCACACTAAATTACGTCGTGGCAAGTACGCGTAATACGAACACCGGTCCGAACGTCCGTCTCAAAAATCTTGCGTGTCATTCATAATTGAATATTTATATTTAGTTATGCAATAATAGTAATTTAAATTTAAAATTCAACGACATGAAGAATATGTACCTACGGTGGCATAAATGAAATGAAATGAAATGACTATGTCTGAGCCTAATTGCACCTAATTTGAGCCTTCCAGTTTCGAGAAGCTAGTACCTACTAGTGGTACCGTCCACTCGTACCTCATCTCCCCCTTTTTACTTAGATCGATGGAAGGACGGAAAGTAGAGAACCAAGTTATGAAAAATAATGGACCTAATGCCCAGCAGTCGGTGCTCACGGGCAAAATAGATAAATAGGTCGTTTAAGGATCTTAGTGGATGCCAAGAAAGAACTTAGAAAACCGTATCAGACTATGGATGATAATGCCCATGATACAATGCCACTTACCTGGCCACAACAAGACTAGACTCTGGTAGAGCGCCAGTTCAGTCTCAGTGAGTTTCAGCCGTGCGATGGATTTCGCTGCATCGAATATGCCGACTACTAACGCCATGTCTCTGGGATCGCTGTAAGAAAAGAGAAAGTAAAAATGAGTGCAAAAAGTTTTGTGGTTGGCGGGGTTTGAACCAGCGGTGGTGAATCGGTAATGCGCAATAATCGTAAAATTTCTTTTCGGTGGCTTGTTTGAATAAAGATTTGCCAATACAATAGAAAAATTTAAAATTTGCAACGGTGAAACATGTAACAAAAATAAGCAAAATCCAAGATGGCGGCTCGACTTCTTGAAAGTAGGGTCAAAATTGAAAATGGCTGATTGAAGAATCGAGAGTGACACGAGCATTTCGTTTTATTATTTAATCAGTATGTATCGAGTTGTTTGTCTTTTCCTGTCCTGTGTTTCTGTTTTATTTGGTGTGCAATAAAGAGTATTGTATTGTATTGTATGTATTTTTAGTATAACTCACCGTGCATGCACGCATTCCCGTATCGGCAGAACGACATCCCCGTATAACACTTGGTCGCGATTGACGTCGATGAGGCGTGAGAGACGCACGATAGCGAGCTCGAACGAACCTGGGGAAGGGAAAGAGATGGATATAGTCTTAAGAGTGGTGAAATGCGGGTAGAAGAAAACAAGAGCAAGGTACTTTTAACTGACTGTGGGGTTGTTTTTCAATAGGGCTTTCAATATCGTCCTGAGTAAAAAAAAAAAAATTTGCCCGTCGTCAGTTAGATTATCAGAAGATATTGGGCACAGATATTTTTTTGTCAATCAAACATAAAATGAGAAAAATAAAGCGCGTCGAAATTTGGGAGTGGGGCCTAGTGACATCACACCCTGCTAAAAAGTGTCGGAAGGTGTGACGTCACGCGGAACTTTAACTGGCTATATCTTCATCGTTTTGTGTAATCGACAAAAGAATAAATACGTCACCAATATCTTCTGATAATCTAACTGACGGACTAATAAATTTTTTTAGAACACTTGTGTATTCACCTACATAAAAGTCGCCTAAAAGATTTTAACAATATTTTATAAAACACTTTCAGCAGTAGACCTATGTGCTGAGGAGGTAGGTCCAAGTCTCTTCGTTCTTCACCTCCTCACTTCACCTCAACAGCCTATACTGGTCCACTGAAGGATCCCCCTGATAAGCACCTTAGTGGATTTTATCTCATGGGGAGTAATGCCGTAAATCCCCACGCTAGGCATGCGGATTGCTGATCACAGCTCGGTGGTAGAATTGTTCTGCAGGGGGCGCTGCTGCCCGCCCCCGGTGGACATCCCTTAGTCGCCTCTTACGACACCCGCGGGAAGAGTTAGCGTGGTCTAATCTCTTAGCCTGCACCACACAGCGTTCTTATCTCTTCTTACCTAAGCTCTGTTACTTTACAAATTCTGTTAAAAAGCATCCTAAAACAGACTCTATCAACAGCATACGTACCAGACTTTAACAGAAGGATCTGATCATCTTGCGACAGCTTCATGAACCCAGGGATGAGTTTAGCGAACTCTATGATGTTTTGTATCATGCCTGTCAGTTTGTCCGCGCAGTCTAGCCACGTCTCTTCATATGTCATCGAGTTGTATAAGAGAAGTCTGGAATTGAATTTATGTGGGTCATTGTCTTGTTATAAAGCATTGATTTAAGGCGCTGCCTCCCCGCACACTAGCGCCGCCACCCATTTTATCTAATTATTAATTACGAATTACTAATTAAAAATAACGTTAGCCAGTTTGTGATACCTATTATAAGCCTCGGTAATAGTTTTATTTCGTATAGTTTAGACAGAAAATCTAAAATAGAGTTTGGTGGCCACTAAGGGCAACTTCGTTTCTCTGCCTAAACTATACCTACAAAATAAAACTATTACAAAGACATTACAAAAGCTTATAATAGATATCACAAACTGGCTAACGTAATTTTTGGAAATTCCTTTCTTATACGTAATAGTTAGATAAAATAGGTGGCGGCGCTAGTGTGCAGAAGGGTACCTTAGCATCAATTCCGCGCAAAACCTTCTCTGATGACATTCAACAAAATTCAATTCGCGTGCACTGCCCGTCCTCCCATTAATTGACAAATTGCAATCAGAGAAGGTAAAAGAACATTCTCTTTTTATCAGAGAAGGTTTTGGGCGGAATTGTTACTCAATATGTTTTATCCTAATATTAATCGTTCACTTATTAACGTAAGCTTGCTACACAGGCTTTAAAATGTGTTATGTTGTACCTACCGATTGAGAATCATCAATGTAAAGCTTTATATCATTCTGTTCTCTCCACCACAATTCTCGTAGAATTTAGCCCTGCCATCTATTGCCCTACACAACAAACTCGCAACAAAACTTACTTTGACACGTCCTGTGGCTTTCTGAACATCTCGTGAATGAACTCCAGTTTGGGATTTGTGTTCGCGTGAGCCTCTGCAAGACTCTTTACTAGAACCTTGCTTATGTCGCCTTCACCTGTAATGGAGAGTTGAGTTGAGTTTAGTTGATACTAGATGCCGCTAGTAGGAAGCGTAAAACAATAATAGAATATATTTCATAACACTAAAAATAATCTAAGAACTAAAATACAAGCGAAATAATACGAAAATACAATAACAAGAAGGTTAACAAAATAAGGTAAAGGTAATTTGATCTGCTATAAAATTAAAGTTCACAATAAACACTTAAATAAGTCTATGTCAAATAAATTATAGGTAAGCTAAATATTTAAACTTAAAAGTAAAAAAAAATTCTCCAAAATAGAACCATGGACCAATAAAACCATAGTTTTAATTCATCTATGATAGAACGCATCCTATTTTAAGTGCCTGTATATTTTTGTCTAAGTATTTTTGATTTACTGGGGTTTGGAAAATACATAGTAAAAATTACAGAGAATCACACTAAAATTATAAATGCGCAAGTTTGGATATTTAGATGTATGTACGGATGGATGTTTGTTACCTCTTCACGCCAAAACTATTGAACGAATCGGGCTGAAATTTTTGCATTTATATTGGTACCTAATGTTTATCCTATAAATCAGTTCCCATGAGATAGAAATCACCTTTCAACTTTTCCATAGAAACAACGTGAGCATAGCCGCGTGCAGAAACTCGTACTATACATATAAATGCAAAAGTTCGGATGTGTTTTTTTTCTTGAGTGAGTAAATAACTCTTTGCTCGCCTACGAGTTTCAAATCTCCTTGCGATACCTACTTGGAAGACTCAACTCATTTCAATGTCTGTCAGTGTCAAATTCTTGTCAAAACAATAATGCTTATTTACAAAAGGCAACCTTTTTTGGTCCCTCATTTTTTTGGTCAGCAATAATGCCTGTAATTTAGTTTTATTTGGGCATGGAGCCAATAACCGCCTTTATATTGGGTACATGCATAGCTTCGTGTTGGCGTGAGTACTTCTTCTTTTCCCTTCTTCGTCTTTTCTTTTTCTTGTGCAGTTTTTAAGTTCATACTAGCAGTACTTACTACCAGTGTACCATAATTTAAAATCTTTATATGACCAACTGTGGAACGGCCTTTTCTTTATCACAATATGCCTGTATTTTTGTATTAGTACAGAATAATAGATTGTTACAGGGAATGTACTATTTTTAGGGCTAGAAGAATTGTTCAGTGTTATTTTTTTTTATTATTACATCAAATGATTTTGTTATTTTATTTTTGTTACAGCATGCCTTGTACCCTGTTGTCTCGTGAACATGGCTATGCCATATGCTAGCCCCCAATGTTGCTTTCTACAAAGGCATACAGAGGGCCCCCTGAATAGTGGCCCATCCGTACACACGTTTGACGTAAGTCAATCTACTAAAAGCAGAAACAGACGATATTGCTTTACGCCAGGACCTAGGCCAGCACCTCTATCCATATAGAAATATTAGGTACTTATACCTACTCCACTCATAAAACCGTCTACGGAAAATTCAACTAAATTCGTCTAAAACAGTTCGATTAAAAAACAATTTGACTAAAAACATTTCGACTAGTAACAATTAGACTGAAGCAATTCGACCATGAGTTGACCCGACCTGTAGGCGTCCCACCTCCGCGAATCGGGGGGTTCAAAATTAACTTACACCTATAAAAGCCCGCCCAACCCCCGCAAAGCGGGGACTCTGAGACTGAAAGAAACAAACCCACAAACAAGATGTTGACACAATATTTTTTTGTTGTTGAAACGAATTGTTTTAGTCGTTAGTCTTTTTTACTAGTCGATATATTTTTAGTTGAATTACTAGTCGAATTTTTAGTTGAATTACTAGTTGAATTACTAGTCGATATATTTTTAGTTGAATTGTGTTTTAGTGGAATTGTTTTATTCAAATTTTCCGCAAAGCCTTACGGCACCACCACACGGCAGTTTAGTTTATTGTCCTGATTTTTTTTTTGTATTTATTGCCGTGCATCGCAAGACACAATGCTTGGAGTGCATTTTACGATGCATGTCTCACACCCGCTAATGCCCTTGACACTAGCTAAATTTAAATTACTTTCTGTTTCAAATTTGATTTCATTCATATCTTAAAATGTAATTTGTTTTCAGAGAAATGCGGCAGGTGAATATTACAATGTTATTGTGACAAGAAGTGGATTTTTATTAAAGAAAAGGAAACCATATAACGACCATAAATCATCATAATAATAGATACATTAAAATGAAAAAATGTTTCATTTTGTCAGCTATTTTTTATACTCGAATAGATACATAGACCTTATATGACACGACAACTCCATAATAATGAAGCGGTCGTTTTGTATAAAGTAACATGATAGAGTGAAAAGTAGAAGGAAGATGGAAAGATCAGATTAACTATATGAGTCAGATCGAGGAAAAAGCCGCTGGCTGTCATGCCATATAAAGAAGTAAAAGAGACCGCATTGGAAATAGAGAAGTTGAGAGAATTGCATCATTGTACCGACAAGAGCTAGGCTCTTTAATTTAAACATAGGCATAGTGCAGTTGCTTAATAACAGTTTCCTATGAAAGTTTTGGCATATTTAGTTATAGTATCGGCATAGTTTGTGATTTGATTTGACACTACAATGAAGAAAAGTTTTTATGCTTGTAACTTAAAAAATAGCAATACAAAAATTATTATAACTAATAATAAAAAAAATATAAAAGACAACAATGTAACTTGAAAATTGCTGTGAATATGAAATAGCTTACTACTGACATAAAAAGTAACATAACTTTATAGTTTATAACAAAAACAAAATTATAACAAAATTATAACAAAAACTAAGGATACAATAAAAATATATAGAATTGCTAACACGAAAATCATAGCTGAACCAAAATAAAATTTGTGATAAGACTTGCAAACATACAACAACTAAAAAACAAATCTAATAGAACAAAGTCTTCAAATTCACAACAACTTACTAGGAAGATCATCAGACGCTGAGCTGTGGCTTGCTTGATGTCTCCTATTCGACACGGCATTAGGGTTCACCATTCCCATTCCACTCATATTCATATTCATCGGATCCATCAGCCTCGCATGTCCACTGCTGGACGTCAAATCATCAGGGCTCAGGTCATCACTAGTCAACGAGCTTTGATTAACAAGGACTGAATTTTGGATGTCCATCGGACTGTGTTGGAGCGCTGACGGACTGTGTAGAAAAGTCGTCGAGTCTACGTAGCTAGCGACTAGGTTATCAACCCCCATTGATGTCTCTGGCTTGATCTCTTGCTTGATGGATATAACTCCGCTGGAGATTGTCGCTGGGGATTGGATTCTGTCGGGCTCGTAGCGGTCGAACTCTCTTCTGGGAAGCTCGCTGATACTGCTTTGTCGAGTTGATGTTGAAGCCGTTGATGTCGATGGTCGAACGATGGTTGTGGTTTTCTGTTGCTCTTCTATGGATGGTTAGTTTTTGTTAGTTGCTAGATTCTTTTATCACACATACCTACTCGCTGCGAATGGTACATTACATTTAGTAAAAAGGAGGTTGCTTGGAAGAAATTGCTTTAAGCAATACAGCCACCGTTTTTATTTTGTTTAGTTAATAGTTATTTTAATAATTTTGTACAATAAAGTGTTCATTCATTCAATCCTTATGCCCCATTCATTATACACAGCATTAGAAGATGTTCTAAAAAACAACTCACCTTGAGCATGTATAAAGTCCGGATCCAGAAAGCTGCCAGTAGCTTTAGGCTCGTAGGTGGTAGTGCTGTCCACAAAGTCGCTTGGCACGTCATACGGCGCTTGCTGCGTCTGCTGCGGCGGCATTATGTTCGACGTAAGCGCCGGCCCGGCGTTGTTGTAGCCGTACGGCGACAGCGGCGAGTTGTACGATGGATAGCTGTAATCGAGGGTTAAAGGTAAGTTTACAGCAATCCCCAGCGTGGGATTATGGGTGTTACCTCCCATGAGATAAAAGTCAATAAGGCGCTTATCAGGGGAAGGCCTGCGTCCAGCAGTGGACCAATACAGGCTGTTAAGGTTAACGTTACAGCAACCAGTGCTCTGGGATGGTCAGTTTTCTAGATATCATGATTTGAAGTTTGACAGCTGTCATTTAAAAATTTAGAATCCGACGAGTACTATACCCCTAAAATTTTTAGTTTAGTGGTTGTTGGCATAATTTAACATGAGAATCTGCACTAACGCTTTGTTTTACTTTATTTATGTGATTATTTATACCTATGTATTCGTTGTAAGCATTTTTGCCTGAGATACAGGTTTTACCTAATCAAGCATACGTAATCTATAGAATTTAAGTTATTGTTGGCTATACTATACCCCGATACTAGCGCTACTACATATTTTATTTTATCATTACGTTAAACAAAAGAATTATCGAAAATTCGGACTGCGCATAGACGATACCTATTACAAGCTTTTTTTTAATGTATCTGTAATAGTTTTGTTTTGTGTTCTTCAGTCAGATACCTTGTTTGGAGAGCTTGGTGGCCACTAATAGGAACTAAACTCCTGAAACAAGTAAGTATCTGCGTAAATAATACAATACAAAACTATTACAGATACATTAAAAAAAAGCTTGTGATAGGTATCGTCAACGCGCGATCCGATTTTTTGAAAATTCCTTTGTATAACGTAATGATAAAATAAAATATGTAGTGGCGCCAGTATCGGGGTATATATACTATATACGCTTTAATGTAGTAAATAGTTTTGTTTTGAGTTATTCAGTCAGATACTTTGTTTGGAGAGCTTGGTGGCCACTAACAGGAACTAAACTCCTGAAACAAGTATCTGCCTAAATAATACAATACAAAACGTTTTGATAATTCCTTTGTATAACGTAATGATTGATAATTAAAATATGTAGTGGCGCTAGTATCGGGGTATAGTATAGCCGCATTTGTCTTGAGAAATTTTTGAGTAAATTATTTTATTTTATAATTTACCGTCAGAATCAAGTGCTCTGGGATGGTCAGTTTCCGTGATATCATGATTGAAGTTTGAAGTTTTTAAAGGCTAGTTAAATTTTACTTCTGAAATGCAACTCATTTATTTTGTATGTTCAACGACCGTAGCGTAGTACGTAAGTTTTGGTACATGAGAAGGTGGGTTCGATTCCCAACGCTTTAACACTTTTATGGGCCTAGATGCATATGGTCCACCTACAGCGCCAAGACAGCGCCTCGTACGGCGGCACGCCCCTCCGTGTCGCTCTGCCAAGGCTGGGCAGTGAATGAGTTAATAATGCCTCAAAGGTACAGTCAACAACCGAGTTTTTTAGCATTTATAATGTTCAAGAACCCGTTCTATACTCAAGAAACACCTAAAACGCTTCAGGAAGATTTACTGTTTAGGTATTTTTGGAGTTGACTGTAGCGATACCGTTTCGTGTATTACGATAAGGTTCTCTACGAATAAGTTCCAAAATCAATGAGCAACCGAGGGTTAACAAGAATACCGTTTCATATCATAGACGGAGGTGTATCATATCATAAAACATTCTTAGTTCTACGAAGCGACAAAACACTGACATCTATCAGCTTTAATGGGAAACATTTAGTACCGCTACCCGTTACTAGGTGGCGCTATTTGCGAGACCGTTAGAACCGGTGTCGTGCACTTGACACGAATTGAAAGTAATTACATAGAATTAACGGTGAGGTATTTTTATTATACAGTTTTTTATCGTTATTATGAAGCGGTATGATATCCTTCATAACTTCACATACCTAGATAACATTGCGAAAATGTGCAATAACTTTAGTTTTTGTAGTAATAAAATAAATTAATGAACGTTGCAATTCTAGTTTCAGAGATTTTTATCATTTTTCTTGCATTTTTAACAATACCTTAAAAACCTAAAACAAACAAATACACAGTAAAAATAAACACACGTGAATATACTTTGGCTACTCGACAAAAGATGGCGTTACTTACCCATTATAATGTCCTGGGAATTGGTCAACACTTGAGCTCGGCGTCTGCTGGTCGTCATAGGTCATAGAGTCTGGGGTGGCATTCTCCTGAGACTGCATATGCCGACGGTACATCAGAATTTGTTCAGCCTAGTTTAGGAATCGTAACCATGATAAGATTTTGTACTTTGGGAATAGTTGCTGGGAGAGATGGCGTTTAATGTAATGTTTTCGAACAGTCTGTCAAATTTTTCATTTTTCAAGTTAGCATAGGGCAGATGATGTGCTGGCAAAACAAAAACTTGTGGGTTAAAGTTTCCTTTAAATATTTACTGCAAATCGACTGCAGAAAATGGATAATAATAGAAATATTTTTAACAAAATAGTGGGTAATGGTATCATGAAACTTTTCCCAGCAAATATTCAAATTTAAACAAAAAACTAATACTTAGGCATCTTATCATGGTAACAGACCTAGACGCAGCTCCAGAATTCAGTTGACCAGTTTGTACTTAAGTATGCAAAGCAATTTTGGCACGCACAACAATTGGACAGAACGGGCTCGAATGACCTAATTTGACATAGTTATTTAGATTTTAGGTAAACGCAGCAAAACTACTAAATTGTGGTATAAAATGATTAAAAAAGCAAAATAACTCTGTCAAAATATTATAATGGCAAGCAACGACATCTGTCGACCACAATGTAGTGACACAAACGAAAACATGTCTTCATTTAGTTGTGCAATAACAGATGTCACTACTGTTTGGAGCTGAAGACAGATGCGTTACTTACTGGGACTTGGTGAATGCTGAGAAATCCGAGAATCCTTTGATTTATTATAATTTTTAACGTATAGTCAGTAATCCATTGGCGAGTCTTTGTGTTGGTTTTTTAAAAGACTTGACGGTCCTTTGGTATGTCATCCGATTATGATGTTCTTGATGTCGTATTACTTACTATTAGTAGCACTAGAAATATTTCTGTAGAGATTAGCCCAAGTGATAGACTAAACCAAAAAAAAACCAGCATCACCAAATCCCGGCATACGGACATTATCAACCCAAAAACCTCGACTCAATATTTTAGGTTATGACAACGCTAGTGACGACATCTGCTGTCGAATAACAGTAGTGACATTTATCAAGAGTAAAAAATAGGTGGCGCTACTTACTCCATCGACGCGCGCCGGCGTCACAAATTGTGAATACGCGTTCCAATTTCAAACTACTTTTTTCAAAAACTATAAATTTTCATTCACATTTGACAACACAAAGCTAAAAGCCAATGTGACACGAGTCCTCATAATCAGAATTTTGACAACTTTTGTATATTTATTTTAGAAAATGAGTTTTTACTTACTTGTTTCATAAGAAATCAAACAGCTTCTAAAGTAAACCTTTACTTAGAACCTTATATTTACCGGTGCCGAAAGAATTCCGTACAAGAATAAATAAAAATACACAAAGTTGTAAAAATTCCGAGGTCGCGCGTCTTGAAAGATAGATGTCGCTACCCGTATTCTACTCGACACTAGATGGCGCTCACCCGTTAAAATGTCCGTATTGGTCACTCGAGCTCGGCGTTTGCTGTTGCTCGTAAACTGAATCTGGGGCTGCGTCAGTCTGAGCGCGCATCTGCGCCTGATGGTAACGCACCTCTGACTCCACTTTCTCACGCTGCTTTTTCGACATGCGGCCGAATTTGACGGCTGGAAAGAAGAGTAGATACACAAATTAATATAAAAGTACCTTAACAATATGATATCTTCTTATTTTAATTGAAATTGGAGGAATCAGGAAATATTATGGGTACAGTATAATACCACCAACTTCAAAGATTTGTACGCAAGGATTAAGGAAACATCTCTAAAAAATGCTTACAGGATCACGTTAATGAAGTCACGGGTATTTGGTGAATTAGTTACCAGTATTTTTTTGTTAGATCGATTTGATCACGGGAATCGAACTCCGGCGGTTGACTACTCACTGAGTTTTGCAGTACAACTATCAGAAGGAATAATAGTATTAATTATGTAAGACATAATTATTACTATTACATAATATTAAAATTTTAACTTTTATATCCGTGTCTTCTCATCGTGTTTGGAAATTATATGTTAAATAATTTTACAAATCAACACTCTAGAGTTAGATTTTCGAAAAAAAAACTTAGTCTGTCGTTTTGATTTCCTCTACCAAATTATCGATAAAATTTCAAAACTTTTCACTCTCCTGAATTTCCTGCAAATTAGTACCGCTACTTCCCGCTGCGAACGCTGTACGTCTGTGACATAACTGTCCGACTACATAATTTAGTACAACATAAAAACCATGGTTCTCATGGATAAAAAGTTTATCAATGTATTCCGTAGTTCACAAGAATGTGAACGGCTTAAACACATAATGTTATGTCATTAAGGCTAGAAATGCGATTTTTTGCCATTGATAACATGTCAACTACAATTTTTTTACCTTACTACGAGAGATAACCAAAACTTCAAATGATCTTCTTTAATACTTTCAAAGTAGGTACAATTCTGGTCCCCCCCAGACCAGTTTATTCGTAAACGAATTTCCTCGCCGAATAAAAAAAAAAAAATAAAGGTACCTAATCTAGTCTCAGAACCAAGTTGTTTCTTAGTATTTTTTTTGCATTCCTAGCAGGTGAGTATTTTTTCACCGAACTGCGATACCCAACCCGCATGAACAGCGTGGGGATTATGGACATTACCCCCCCCCCCCCCCCCTCCTCATGAGATAAACGTAAATACAGAGGATATCAGGGGGAGGCCTGCATCTAGCAGTAGACCAATATAGGCTGTTGAGGTGAGGTGAATTTTTATACATTAACGTTCTATCAGGTATACACTACTAATTATTAATAGATACCTATCTAGCTCTAAGCATTGTGTATAATCAACCCCTCATTTCCACCAACAAAACCACGGTCTGCAACTAGTCTAAAAAACGCAACAAAAAAGTCACGAACGGGATTCGAACCTACGTCACCGCCACAGTATAAACAACAGTCAGTACAACGTCACAGTTCGTCGAGTTCGTTGTTCTACTAGGCAGTATGCCAACGCCCTAACACACACATACAACACAGAAACACATTCATACATCTCATACACTTGTGTAACTGTGTATGAATGTATTGCGCTACCCACACATTGATTCAGTATGACATGTGGTAGTGTGCGTGTGTTGGTAGTGTTCTTTGATGTTTTTAGGGTTCTGTTTTAAATCTTAGGAAGCCTCTTTTCTAGAGTTGCCAATACCAGCCGGTAAGGTACAACTCTTTAGAAAGAATGTTGCTATTTTTGATACCTTCTTCCAGTAGCTATCTAGTATCTATCTACGTGATAAATTATTGGATAGTGTATTTTAAGCTCAAAAAAAAATTGCCTGGACGCTTAGGTCCAAATCTTAGTCTTTTTATATTTATACTAGCTTCTGCGCCCGGCTTGACATGCGTTTTTCCGGGACAATAAGTAGCCTATTCCTGTAGTGGTTCAAATTATAGATGTTTTTTTTTGTATTTGTTTTTATTGTGTTCTCTGACATGTCTCTGACTAAAGTTTTACAATTTTCTAGGTGTAAGCCAGCCATGGACAATGCGCTTGGGCTCTTACGTTCTATCCATAGACATATAATGGTAGCAAGGTTTATCTACCATAGACCACCTCAATGTCCTTCCGGGGTTAGATGGTATTACCCCTAATCAAATTTCATTAAGTTCCGTTCAGCCTTTAAGGCGTGAAAAGGTAAAAGACAGACATAATTAATAGACCCCTGGTAGTCCGGAATCACCTCTTTTTGTTGATACTCGCTCAAATTTTACATCATCATCTCCTGAACCTGGGATCAACCCCACCCCCATATACATACAATATAAAAGTCTTCACTTATTGACATTCTACGGAATGTAGAGATTTATACACTAGCCAAACTGGATGTAGAATGTTTGTAAACAAAACACAACACAAAAAACTAAAACCCACTTGCTTGGCGTCGAGTTTCAGATATAATTGTAAGTAATTGAAGGTAGGATCTCAAATCGACAAGTAATGTAAATTAAATAAAAAATAAATAATGCTGGACAATTCACACGGCATTATCTAGCCCCATGCTAAGCAGAGGTTGTGTTATAGGTACTAGATAACTGATATACTTAATACAATACTATACATAGATATATATTTTTTATTATACATAAATTACACGAATAAAGACGCGGCAACAGAGTAAATTTTCGGTTAAGTATGGGCGGAATGTTTACAAACATTGCACATAGAGTTTGGCTAGAGTATAGGTACTTGGAAAAAAAATTGCCAGATAGGAAGAAGCACTCAAGTATAATCATCATCACTATCTCAGCCGAACGATGTCCACCGCTGGACAAAGACTTCCTTCAATGATCTTCAATACAATGTGTATTGTCAAACCTTAATCAAACGAAATGTGCGGTTACGCGACATCTATGCTAATATTATAAAGAGGAAAGATTAATTTGATTGTTTGTTTGTTTGTATTGAATAGGTTCCGAAACTACTGGACCGATTTGAAAAATTATTTTACCATTAGAAGCCCACATTATTCCTGATGAACATAGGCTACTTGTTAATTCGGGAAAATGCTTCATTCCTACGGGAAAACGGGTAATAGTACAACGGGTAGTAAGAATGCAGCTAGTACTATATATACAGATAAAAATAAGAAAAAAATTATAGGTATGTTAGCTATCTCCAAAACTAAAACCGATTGAATTTTTTTTATTGAAAACTACATCATCTGGTTTTTCCTAGTGAGTATATGGCACAGCGCATCAGCATTGCCAAACAGCAGGCCAATGCATCGAGCTTGGGGAAGCGACGACTGGTATTGATATGGATCAGTTGACCTACCTATAGATTGTTTGCAACAGTCAGCAGTTAGCTCATTTTTTTCAATTGTAAATACTAGTTCTAATTTATTTCTATTTTTTGACTGTTATTTTCTTTGTGAATAAGGATCTATTATTTTTTCTTCATTTCTTTTTATGTAAACGGTGTATTTTATTCACTTATATTTTTTTTCTGATTTTTGTCGATATAAATATATGTCACGTACATATCTGCATATCTCGTTTGATCAAGGTTAGAAAATACAGATTTTATAGTTAGAAAATCTCTTCAGATGAAGCAACTCGTGTATTTAAATTTTAACTTCATTGAAGGTAAGTTTGTATAAAATACTAAAAAACAACAACTCTACTCTGAGACTAGATTAGGTATGTACTTTAAAAACCTTCAAAGAAGATCATCTTTACTTAATTTTATTTAATTTGTTACATAAGTACTATCTTCATTTTTTTTTTGTAGGTGTGCAACACTTCGCTCTTCTAGATATATAAATTTGTAATTCCTCGGTCTCTTAGGCCCCAGCAGAAAATCAGCGCAGTTTTTTAACACCTGCACATACTGAGTTGGGACCATTTTGTACCTAAAACTAGTAATATATTATATCGTATTTTGTCATTTAGTATTCATTTTTAGTTAAGTAACGGTTTATTTAATTTATGTTTTAGTTGCAAATAAACGTTTTTGATTTGATTTGATTTGAAGTTTTGGTAACCGCTCCTAGTAAGGTAAAAAAATTGTACTTAGGTGTCACCTAAGTACTGTTACCAATGGCAAAAAAATCGCATTTCTAGATTCAATGACATGTGAATTTGAGAATACATTGTTTATAAATCTCTTTGGGTGCAGCGACTCATGTATTTATGGTCAAACTTCACTTCAGCCAAGTTTGTTTAGTTCAATTACCTATAGTAAAAAAACTTATTTGAAATTCCAGAGGTTACCCATCACAAAGAAACTTTTATACAACCAACCTCTTTTAAAATATTAAGTAAGTAATTATTACCTACTTTTATAAAAGTTTTAAATATCTGGCTCTAATAATAGATTCTCTACGAAACAAAGAACTTTTGTTATATGTTCAAAGCAATTAAAAGTTCAAACAATAGTATAACTCACTGCTGGAACAGAGCTGCTAGAACAAGGAAGTCATTGAGTGCCTTGTGTGTCATATTTCGTAGTTTTGTACTATTCATTTTATTTTCTAAATTATGTATTTTCATTCGTTCGTAGAGTTACTGCCTTTATTCACAAAGAAAATTACAATAAAATAATAGAAATAAATTAGAACTAGTATTTACAATTGAAACAATTTTGTTAACTGCAGACTGTTGCAAACAATCTACAGGTAACTCAACTGATCCATATCAATACCAGTCGTCGCGTCAGATCAGATATTTTTTTCTTGTGTATATTATTTGTGGTAGAGGTTAAATTCTAAAGGACTATGTTTCGAACAAAGGGTCGATTCCCGCCTCGGGACAAAATCTTTTTACGATCTACAGATATTTGTTCGAGGCTTTCTGGGTGATTTCTATGTAAAATAAAAAATGTCTCTCTATGTAAGGATCTTGCTTCTGCCGGCGTCTTCGCACGCGCTTTTCAAGTAGTCTATGTACATGCCCGGGATATTGTTTACATCCCTGCCAAATTTCATTTAAATCTGTTCAGCCGTTCAGGCGTGAAAAGGTAACAGACCGACAGACAAACAGACAGAGGATCTATTAGATTATTGGATGGATTAGACATTGATATCAGTTATCTAGTACCCATAACACAAGCTCTGCTCACTGCGGGGCTAGATGATGCTGTGTGGATTGTCCAGCATTATTTATTTCATCATCATCATAAGCCTATATTAGTCCACTGCTGGACATAGGCCTCGCCTTAATGAGTGTCATATCGCCCTGTCTTCAGCTTGCCGCATCCGCCGAGTCGCGATCTCCACTCAAGAACACGTTTACCCCAGTGGTTGTCGGTTCTTCGCGAGATATGGACGGCCCAATGCCACTGCAGCTTGCTAATTCTTTGAGCTATGTCGATAACTTTGGTTCTCTGTCGGATGTATTCGTTACGAATTCTATCCTTCAGAGAGACTCCGAGCATAGCTCTTTCCATTCTCGCTGAGCGACTTTGAACTGGTGGACCAGCCCTACCGTGAGTGTCCACGTCTCAGCTTCGTAGATCACGACATTATGTATTTATTACGCCTCTAATAAACATTCATACGATGATTTTACGGTCGTGAATTGCCCGCTTTTTTTTATTCAACATCGTCACGCTAAGAACGACAAAACTTTACGAGTCCATAATCTAGTTTCCTTCCAACACTTCTATGACAAGACAAAAGCCATCAATCATTTTGAACCATACCCCGTTGTAATAAGGACTAAAGGTGTTACGTGTGCTATAAAAACTGCATCTATGTTACGCTGTACGCGTCTATATTGCACAATAGTAATAGTAGTAGGGTTGGGAAAATGTGTGTGTATCGATATTTTTTATGTTTATCGATTATATTTGAAGTGAGAAATGCCCATTTTCATTTTTAAATTTCATATTGTACTATTATAATAGTATTAATATTTACTAATTTTGTACTATTGTATCTTAAGCTGAGAAATTTAAGCGTTTGCCAAACATGTTAATCATTTTTTGCCAATTGCCAAACCATTCATCTGTTTTAATAGTTTTAAACCACACTTAGGGAAGAGTGTGGATTAATATACTATACTACTAACTCGTGTGAAATCAACAATAACTCGGCCAGTCCTTAATATTTAAGATTATTAATTCTTAAATTTTTTTCTGTTTTTGATTTCATTTTTAGAAAAAAAAACTTTGTAAAATTATTTCAAAATCGAGTTAATACGGACCATGACGTTTTGAGATGCTAATCATGGATTGTTTTGTCTAAAAAAATAATATTGCATCAATTTTTATACTGACACTTATTTATTACAGTAAGATAACACTTTCCAACCTGTTAATTAATACGACAAATATTAATGTCTGTAATTAGTTGAGGACATTAATTTGAACATAAATAACGCAGATTTGGGTCACGCAAACAATGCGTTATGTCGGGGACTCGTATATGTATAAATGAGTAATCCGATAAAATAATACAAGTAAGAATTGTTGTGTCAAGTGTTGTTTTGTTATATTCCAAAGTAATGTTCTAAAATTTCAAATTTTTGAAGGTCTCGCATGATTTATGATGCAAAAAATTACACAGAGCATCATCTATCATCCCCAAAGTCATAAAAGCTTGTCTAATAGGTACCAGATGTCCGATACATTGAGCACATGGCGTGTGTTATTGTATCAGACACAGAAAACGCTAAAATCAGAATCACAAACTATTATTCTTGTGACAGCGGTCTTTGTTTAATTTCGGATTCAACTTAAGTGCAATTTTATCCCAAAAACTTATAACTTAAATCAGGTTTTATTTATTTCATAGAAACACGTTTTGTCGCATTATTATTCTACGTCCACCCCTAATTTAATATTTATGTAGAATAAAAACTAATTTTAATATTTATTTTAGACCTCTAATCGATAAATTGATAAATCAAATTACATACATTCACCTCTATCGATCTATCCCTAATGGATACATTGTATCACATTCTATCGACACCGCACGACATCGACATAACCCTTACATAATCGATAAAAACCAGCACCCGGTCCCACCACTATGTTACGTGGCGTTGCGCAATCTTCGTCAGCGCACGCATCGACGCGCTTGCACTGTCGCTGGCGAAGTTGGAATCTAGACGTTTTCTTTAATTACTAAGTTTTTGCAAATGTTGCAGTTTTCATTGTTTTTTTTATCAATAATAGGCTTCTTTTTATCCCATAAATCAGTTCCCATAGGATAAAAACGTTTCGATGGAAAAACGCGTGCCGCGGGTGGAAACTAGTAATAGTATATTATGCAATTAGTGAATTAAGGACGGATTTAAAGCGAGGGCCTTATATGAATCACGAGCAAGTGAAAGATTCTAACGACTGAAGCACGATCGTAAGGGAGTGATTGATAATGATTGAATCCCGAGCGTAGCAAGTGATTCAAGTGTTAGAATCCTTAGCGACGCGAGTGATTCATGGCCCTCGATATAAACCCGTTTTATTCAAGAGTTGCATACTATACCTTCTAACATGACTACGGGAAAAATAACCAATCAAATATCGAGGAGTTATTTGTTATTTGCACAAGGAGTTTGTGTGTCGAATATTCTTTGCACAAGGAGTTTGATTCGAGTATTTTTGCAGCTGTATAGCATTGAGATGGAGGTCGAATTTATTGGTGTGTTCTAAATTCAAACAACACAATAATGATTAAAAGTGCTTTTTACTCACTGTTTTCAGTGAATAAAATAGTCTTTTTAAAAGGGTCGATGATATAAAATATGTATTATTATATAATAAAATAATGATGAGATAAGAAAAGAACTAACAGAGTTCATTATTCAGATAAGCTTCTTTATTTTAATGCAGCTCTATTTATATCCTCAATTAATAACACGCTCAGCTTATCGCCCCGCTCGTAGCCATACCACACTTTATTGTACGTATAAACATAGCCGTTATCAGCACTGATAAGAGGCCGTTGACCCCTGCTGGCTTCCTCGTCGCGTTTACCACGTGCTTTACCTTTCAATAATGATTTCTGTTTGTTTTTATTTATTAAACTCTGTGATATTTTTTTTTTCATTAACTCGTGCTTTTCGTGATTACTTGATTAGGGAGTAGTTGGTAGTTGAGACTAGATTCTGTACGCATTGTTCTAAAATAAAAAGAAGTATAGGTTTGGTATGCTATGCCAGATTTACGACTACATTATTGCAAAGTTTCATCTAGAACAGTTAACTAACAAACTAAAATAACTGATTTAGTGATGTGCGCTTATAAACACAATCTACACAAACGTTTGCTTATCTTATAAGATAAGGTTGGATAATTTTTCAGTAGTTAAATTATCAAAGGTGATTTTTCTTGATCCTGTAAGCATTTCCCTAAATTTTCTTAACTTTTCTTTAATCTCTGCCTGAAAAATAGGGGTCTTTCGCTTCAAAAGTACCAGGCACCTATGACCAAACAAGAGGTGTTATTTACATCTCTCAACAATTAAATACACTTATTTCCCTTATATTCTACGCCTCATTCACGTTCAAAGTACCAGGCGTCCATAACTAAACAAGAGGTGTGTGTGCGCATCATCACGACTCATCGAGCTTCAAGCATTTCTGCAGTCTACAATCAGTTTTGAAGAATATAGTATTCATAATTTTTGTAGAACATAGAAAATTAGAATCAGTTGTCTAATTCTAGACTGCACCCTTTTCCTAATATTCATGTCAAGTTAAAAGTACCAGGCGCCTATAATTAAACAAGAGGTGTAATTTTCACTTCATGACAAAAAACCTTTATTTTCCTAATATTGTATACCATTCTTCAGTCTCGTCAAAAGTACCAAGCGCCAATAACCAAACAAGAGGTGCGTGTACTTACCATCACGCCTATTAAAATTTGCCAGTATTTACACCTTTATTTCCCTAATATGATACACTTCATTCACGTTCAAAGTACCAGGTATCCATAACCAAACAAGAGGTATGTGTACTCACCATCACGACTCATCCCGAGCTTCAAGCATTTCTGCAGTCTGCAATACTGACATCGGTTCCTATTGACGCGGTCCACCACGCACTGCTTGTTCCGGGGGCATTGGTAGTTCACCACTGAAATGAGGAACTGCGTTAGTAGGAGTAAAATGAAAAATAATCTATGTACGTAATAATGCAAAAAAATGGCTTAGCTTCTAGCTAGGTTTGAACAAACGTCCACTCTACATACATTACAGTCTATACCGGTCCAGAAATGGACGCAGGCCTCCTCCTGATAAGAGCCTTATCGGCTTTCATCATATAGGGGGTAATGCCCATAACCCCCAGACTGGCTGGCGGGTTGGGGGTCACAGTTCAGTGGTAGGATTGTTCTGCAGAGAGCGCTGCTGCCCACCCCCGGTGGATATCCCTTAGTCGCCTCTTACGACACCCGCGGGAAGAGTTGAGGTGGTGCAAATTCTAAGCCAGCACCACACGGCCTACTATAACCGTGCTTTCAAATTGATGATATTTCTTGGGCCGTGTTAGGACAGAATTTTAGGTCTCCAATGCATTGGATTAATACATCGATAGATAGAAGGTAAATTAGGAAGGTTTTCCAATCTGGTCAAATAACAACTCCTCCCTGATTCCCATTTGATTTTCAGATATATCTGAACCTGCGACCCCTGGAAAATTTCCTGTTCAATCCTCATATTCAATCCAACGATGGATAGGAATCCATCCACGGTTGTCAAGTAGAGATTGCTCTTGAGTGATAAGACCGCCAATTGTCACTTATTTTGTAATTTTTTATTTTGTTTGTAAATTATTTTGATAACGTGCAATAAAAACCTATCTATCTTCGCAGATTTTATTGACCCCTTTCTAAATTAGTAGGTAGTTTTAAAGGGTCAAAAAATCTCACAAAATCCAATGAAAAAATTCGAATCTAATTTATTTTTCTTAGTTCAATGATGTCCAATTCTGGTTATCAAAAGAGAAAAGTGGAAGGAGGAAAGGACGGACTTTCCCTGCAGTGGACCCATTAAAAAATACTGTCTTAAAGGGTCTCTATGCTGTTGGATTCTGCCCCACGCATGCCTCCCAAAGGACCGAGTTACTCACAGGGCCATAGATCATGGAAAAGACAAACACATAATAATAATGGCCTCCTAGCCGAATTTCGACCACGGCGGCCAGTCTCATCGGAGACTAGCCAGATGCGCAAGACATAATATAGTGCACAAGTGTGTGCGCAAACACAGGTGCACTCTCTATTCCCTCATTATCATAATCCGATGGTACGGCAGACCGACACGACCGGGGAGAGATCAAGCGCAGGGCCAACGGCTTAACGTTTTCGAGGCACGGGGGTGTAACACTGCCACCGCCTTCCTGACTCCGGGCTGCTACTGTAAATTTTTCTTGCTAGAAAAACCACAATAACAACCATTGGCCCGACTCTGGATTTGAACCCATCATCATCATCATCATCCGCAACCCGACTTCACCCACTGCTGGGTATAGGCCTCCAAACTTTTGTGCCACTCCACACGGTCAATCCCATCCAGGTTCGCCCTGTGGTGTTAGAAATATCGTCTGCCCATCTTGCCGCTGGACTTCCAACGTTTCTGTATACCGTTCTTGGACGCCATTCAGTAAGCGCCTTGCTCCACCTGTCGTCTTGTCTCCGTGCAAGGTGTCCTACCCAGCTCCATTTTAGTTCCATGATGCGGATTTGAACCCAGGACCTCATAATCAGCGGTTGAACAAACTGACCGCTAGACTAACGAGGCGTACACATAATAATAATGGTAAAGGGTGTAAGAAGCCGACCTGTACTCTGCGACCTCCTGAAGAACCCCTTGCACCCTTCGCAGGTGATGACGCCGTAGTGAACGCCGGATGACTTGTCTCCGCATACTTTGCACGGGATTATCTCGATTTGAGCTGAAACAAGCGAAATTAGACGTTAGGATGGTGTGATAGATCTTATTTTAAGGAACACTTGGGATACTTGGCCACTTGGCCACAGATTAGGTAATATAACGGGATATTTACCATGATTTGAGTTTTGAGCTTTCCAATATTTCGGCGCAGTTGTATGCGCCATGATCACGGAATAAGTGACTTTAGTGTTAATACCATGATTGATTAAAAATTATTATTATTGATTTAAAAGATTAGGTAATGTTACACTTGGCCTCATCAAGTAATTTTAGTTCGATTCCGATTGGTATTGATATGGTTCATCACATCAGTTGCGCAACCTATGTATAGATTGTTTCTGACAGTCTGCAGTTAGCTCAATTGTTTCAATTGTAAATACTAGTTCTAATTTACAGGAAAAGGTAATTTTAGTAGGTTATATTATTTTACAAAATCCTTTGCAGGTCCAATTTTTTTAAAAACACTATTTTCTGTTTTGTTACTTCACAAAAAAGACATAATTGCAACTTCAACAACAACCCAGAGGGCTCTTTGTGAGAGGATGTTTAAAAAACACATTTTAAACATTTTATTCGAAAATTATTTTCACTGTTTCTGATATTCGAACGATATCTCTTACCATTTATATACTTATCGATCCAAACAAAAATATTACAGCGTAAAATATGCCACTTTATAAAAGAATGTGTGAAATGACAATGGAACTCTGTGACACCTTGTGTGTACAAAACACCTTGTTTAAATAACAGAAATAACAGTGAATAAAACCTACTTACAAAAAAAAGGAAATAAAAAGTTATAATACAACTAATTAAAAAGAAACCCTTAAATTTTCAAACCCAAAACCGAACAAGGATGAATTACGCAACTGTCATTTCATTACATCGTACAGCCGCCATTTTTGATTCGCGGTCATTCACCTCCAAGGTCGCGACGGGCAAGTGTCTGTGTGTGTCACGGTTTATTAAATAGTAGGTTCCTTGGGGAAGAATGTGTTTGGAAAAATTATACTTAACTAACTTGAAAAAAGTTGTAGACCGAGTTGGTCCACCAAGGCATATTTTGTGGATATGAATAAAGTAGATTTTCAGGTTTAGACTGAAAATCAGCGTCGTTATCGACCTCGTTGGATAAGGACAACAAACAGAGGCTGGACCTGATTAGCCGCGCACATAGACAGGGAAAGACCAATTATTTTTACCCTTGTTAGGACTCTACTACACGCTACTGCTTTCAATATGTTTTAAACTTAAATCTAAAGGTTTATGTTTTTCATTATTACGTACATTTTTGTATATCCCTTTTTTTGTATAAGTTGTATATGGCTATGAATAAATTGTTTTATTTTTGTGAGGCTTCCTTAATTGCTTCGCTATTTGACCTTTGTAATTACGGCAATTTCTGTACTTAAAGTTTAAGTAAGTGAGAGTAAGTTCCCATGTTTATTTTTCTGAAATTTTCACAAGTAAAAAATTATTTCAAGTCCTATTGGAAAGTTGCTGAAATGCATTTATCTCTTTTTTATTGGTTCTGTATTTTACTGTAGGTATTTTACTTCTGTATTTTTCGGCATAGCATCCGCTTCTCTTTTTGCAGACTCTACCTGAATAGGAATAGGTAGAGTCTGCAAAAAGAGATTTGTCTTAGGAATTGAGGTCACGAGTGTGCCAATTATTTTACTCAAAAAAAAGATGAACAATAATTTATCGAGTTGAAATTGACACTTGACAGTTACGTGACGGGACAGATGACAGTTGGATTGGGTTGCCATATAAAAATTTTAATGTTAGTTCACCGTAACGCCACGAGGGTTCTCTTATTGCACAGAGTGTACATTTAAATTTTTTATGCTTATTGTGTTGGCAGTACCTACTTACCAACAATAAATACCTATAAGTAACAGGTTAAAATAAAAAGAATCCGTTCAAAACAAAAAAAAAACAAAAGAACGATCAAAAGTCAACACACTAAGAAGGGGTTGCCTGCTCAATGACCTAACAGAAAACTTTAAAAACTCAACAAAAAAATAAAACATTCCATTTTCAAACCAACAGGAATCTCTCAACCTGGCTGCAACCGTTGCACAGCTGATCGTGACGTCACAGTGCATTAACCCTGGCGCACTAACTGTTATTCTATCTATACCCTATAGTTACTACTATTCATTCTGTGCCTACCGGGTGATACTACCTATACTAACAACGTAATAATCTGTCTTGCTTAGAATTGTATCACGTTGAGTGACGTCACGTTTTGGAATGCATGGTACCGTAATTTTACGCAAAGTTGGGTAAGGGTTAACCCTATAAATTTGGATTTGACTTCTTGTGTTTTTACTTTTTTTTAAGGTTACTGTGTCGAAGTTTTGTTTAATTACAATTAAGTATATGGTTTTGAATAATTTAATTAAGGTACCTATCTTTTTAAATTCTGAGGGACTTGCAATTTTTTACATCGTTTACTTACATTAAGTACTTACTTATTACTAACCTTTTAATCTTTTAACTTAATTGAAAAACTAATGCTGGACAATTCACACAGCATCATCTAGCCCCAATCTAAGCAGAGCGTTATGGGTACTAAATACCTACTTAACTAGTGAGTTAAAATACAAACACAATACTTTAAATAAACAATATTATGTATTTTTAGAATTAGATATTCCCTTGGAATAATTTTATTTATTCCTGTTCGTAATTAAAATGACATATTAAAACCATTATCTACCTTCGTTCATTCTAGAGTCTTCAAAAAACTCAGAATTTCAGTTTAATAAAATTCAGACAACACATTCCTTCCTTTTTAGTTTCTATCACAAAAAAAATACTTAAAATCGACATTTTATTAAAAAGACTAAAAAAAATTATACATTGATCTTTTTGGTGGTTCACATTTATTTTTAGTTTCTAATTTTGTGATACCATAATCGAAAACCCTTACACACCCACCTACGTCACAGGTCAACGCCCGCACGAGCCTTCGAGCTTCGGAACAGGCCTTCCAAATTCGAATTTTAATCTAACGGCTCTACGTCAGAGTTGAACGACCGCCGTTGTACCAACAAAACAAAGAATTCTTTACCATCCTTACAGAACTATTATGTTCTATCACAATGGTATAGAGTGTAATCTTGTTTGCTAATTATTATTTCGACAACATTATTATTTGCAGGTTTGTGGTTTGAAATTCGAATGTGAATGATCTCCAAATAGTTTTATTGCTGGCCGGCGAACGTAAGTGGTTATTAAAACTAGAGATATCTACAAAGAGATCGTACCTACCTATTTAAACTTATTTTAAAACTTTCAGAATTAAAATTTAAAAGGAGTTTAGCTAGAGATAAAAATAAGTCTGTAAGTCTGAAATTAAAAAATCCACCATAGTTTAATAATTTTTTTGCATATTAACAAGATTGTAAAAAGTAAACTGAGGAACGTTAACAAAATTTATGTTTACATTTAAAAATGTGAAAAAAAAACTTGGTAGGTTATCGTTTTTGCAACTTGTGCACTTGGAGCCTACATAATCACTTGATTAATATTTTCATTAGTATTTTATCTCGCATATAAAAAAATAATTAGTTACCTACCACCTATGTTCCTGTTATTTTTATATCTATAAGAGGGTAACGGTGTTGATTGCACTTATTGAATAACACGTACAATAATATATTTAATTATGCTAAGAGTGTATTGTGTGTTACCCGGATACCCCCCCAACCCCCACCCTCCTCAGATACACACAAAAAACTAAACGAAGATCGGTCCATCCGTTTGGGAGCTACGATACCAGAGACAGATACACAGACAGACACGTTAAATTTATTATAACACCGACTTCGAAATGAGTCATGTTTACACGTAAGCAGATATAAGAGTTTAAATCCACACAATAATCTAAAATAGCCTCAGCATAGTCAGCATCCGTATCATGTTTGTTTACAATGATTAAAAGATTAAATTTAGATTTGGCTAAAGATCAGGTGCGAGGTAAGTGAACGTTTAATGTGCATTTGTATTGTTTTCGAAAAACTACATAAATTTTTGTAAATTGTTGTCGATTGGGAAAAAAGAAATATTTTTTATGAGTTGATGTTTTGATTATAGTTGGTATACTCCAGCTATATTTGATTTGAAATGTTTTTAAACAAACCACAAGAAAAAAAACACGAGAGAGTTGAGATTCAGATAGGTACATTGTTAGCATGTTTATTGAAAGAAAGTTCTCGAATGTAAATTACGTATTAAATTTAATACACGACAACCAAGGTAATATATGTATAATTATTTATTAATTTCAGATTAAGGAAAATCCATACAATATTATTATACTTAAACTTAAATCTATACAAAACATGTTAAAAATAAATACATTAAATGTCACCGTAAATTTAAGGTTATGTACAAACGGTTTGTTTACAAATATTTCACATGTAATTTTGCTGGAATATAAGTAAGTTCCTTCTTCTTTTATAAAACAAAAGTAGAGTTTATTTAATATACCTTACAGATATATTTAAGAGATGAAAAAAAGTTTTAAGAATTAATTTTTCTGGACATGGTCTCACTAGTTTACAAATTTTATAAAAAAATCGATGCTATCCAATATCGGTCGTTGATCGGTAATCCGAGTATCTATGCAATTGCCAACCGTAATCTATAAAAAACCAGATGGTTCTTTATCTACATATATTTTGTCAGTTTTCCTTAAAAATTTTGTACAATATCGATAAATACTTAACCTTGCTCAAGTGCTGGTCGATTCAGATTTTATTCGTGAGTGTATCATTCATACTACAACTCATCGGTAAACTCATTGGTTGCATTTCGATTGCGAATAAAAAACAAAAGAAAACGAACCAATGAGTGACGAACATAGTATAAGTGGTACACTCACAAATATACCTATCTGATTCGACTAGCTGGCAGGTTGAAGATGTCAGCGTGACCAAAGACCACTAAACAAATATATGGACTGAAAAAATCAAAAAATATAAATATTCTTTATCGGAACTACGAATAAATCTGATTCGACCAGCTGGCAGGTTGAAAACGTCAGCGTGACCAAAGACCACTAAACAAACATATGGACTGAAAAAATCAAAAAATATAAATAATCTTTATCGGAACTACGAATAATCTGATTCGACCAGCTGGCAGGTTGAAGACGTCACCGTGACCAAAGACCACTAAACAAATATAAGAACTGAAAAAATTAAAACAATAAAAATAATCTTTATTGAAACAAAGTACAGGGAAACATGAAATTATGTGAAAACGAATAATGCACGCAATATTTATACAACTGAGTCGTGAACATTACACCCTCCTTCGAATGCAAGATTATGATATAGAGTTCCTCATGTGACTATTTGAGATGCCGAAACTTAAGAGTAGTAAAAGTAATACAATAGCAATAAGAACAGAAAAAAAGTAAAAGTAAAACAGTTGGTTGACAAAGCACTTGGCTGAAATATGGATAGTGGTAAATCACTTCTTGAGGTACGCTGTCCAGTTAAAAAAAATAACAATTGGCTGTATACATACATAATATGGTGCCAATGCCAACCTCAGAAGTCATACATAATCCACCTCCGTTGGTAATCGGTTAAAAAAGATACAGATAAGTCAGTGACCCTAACCTATATTATCCAAGAAGATACACAACAATTTGACATTGACATATCCATAATCATGTTAAATTCGTCACTGAGATCCGTTAATACGGTAAAGGTCATGATTATACGCAACGGGGTCAATGGCCGATGATGTCAGTGAGATACGTCACAAGTAGGTATTACGGATTCCGATAACAGAATGACCGATAACAATGTGGTTACGATAAAAATGTGTTGCATTTTTTCGCTTGCGGTTTTTTACGATAAGCGGGCATGTATCAGACAGTTGTATGAGGATTTTGAGGATGCCAGAGACTTAAATTTTCTGTATAAACTAAAATACTTTTAACTTTTTTGAGTACTCCTGTTTTCAAAATTTTATCTGAGCGTCTGATCGAAGCGACGAGTGACCCGAGCTGGTGAGTATCAGACGCAGCGCATCAGCATTGCCATACAACGGGGCAATGCAGCCAGCGTCTTGGGGACGCCTCCGACTGGTATTGATGAATTATATTAGTATTGATGGATCAGTTGAGCAACCTCTACTTTATTTGTAACAGTCTGCAGTTATCTTAACTGCTTCAATTGTAAATTCTAGTTCTATTTTTTACTATCTTCTTTGTTGAAACTCTCGAAAAACATGAACACATCAACTCATAATTACAAAAATCATAGTGACTCACTATCAGTATTTTTCTCTATCATAAAAACAAATAATAGGTACTAAATATGAATAATTTTAAGATTAATGAAAATCACTATCCATTATTATTATACAAATTACCTAAAGATAAAGATTGTTTTGTTTGCAAAACATGAGTTAAATAAGGTAACAGGTAAATACACTTTGTGAATCAACATGCTTGACACAGTCGGATTGTAAATATATTTGAAAGAAAATAACGTGCAATAAGTTAAAATTTACTAAAGTTTATCATGAAAAATATATATCAATATAATAACGCTAACAAATAAATAAAATTTTCAATTTCTGTCTACTAAAAATATTGATTATTATCACGACCATATCTATTGATATCCTATCGATAGATAAATGATAGTTAGGAGGGATATCAAGTTAGGAAAGATAATTATATCTTGTTTAGTATGATATCCTTCTTTGCGATCCTCTCAGCGAAGTCGGCCGTATCAACAGGAAATGTATAAATACGTCCGGAGCTGACTAATCTAAGGGCTTCCTCACAATTTTTATCAGACCAGGTAATTCTGTCTGTTTGCCGTGTATCATCATAATCCTATATTAGTCCACTGGACATTGGCCTCCCTTTAGGCGGTTGTATGCCTTAAACTAGCGTCACTGCCTTTTCTTTCTAATAATAACGTTAATCGGGAATTTTCAAATTTCCATTCTGCAGTTTATGTTAACTATCATAACCTTTTTTCTAATGCCTTTAAAATAATTTTCTTTTATTTCCTTTATGCAGAATAGTGAACTTGCTCTTGGTGGCCACCGAATTCTGTTTTCGCTTCTCTGTATAAATTAAACGAAACTAAACTACAGACGGCTAAAAAAATGCTTAGGGTAGGTATCACGAACTGTACATTCTTGTTAATTACTAGATACCGATCTCCCACTCTTATATAAATCCACATCATCATCATTGGTTTATTTTACATGCACGGAAGATGATTTAAGTGGCATCAGTCTGGCTGGGAGTCAGCCGAACACACACAAACCCTCTGATTCAGGTCAGAGCCGATTTTAGGTTTAGTTTCAAAGAAAACCCTTATAATGAACGATTTTTGAATGGAGGAGGGTACATAACTACATACTAATATCATTCCCTTTCCACCAATTTTAAGAACTGAGACCTGGCGTCTTTACGGACGTGTGAGATGGTGGGCAGAGCCTACAGTTCACATAGTGTCAGTGAATTACCAATAAACCTGTCTAATAATTATGCAAAATCTACCAGCTTAAAACAAGCAAGTAGAAAATTCGAAAGCGGATCTCCAAATTTTTCCATACGAGCGGTAACTTTATGTAATATTAATGTTGTTGGAGCTTCAAGCTATTTTCCTTAACAACTCAATACAAACTATACAGTTTGTCAATTTGCATCAAAATAAACATATAATTTTTCCTGGACTGAACAGGTCAATGACATTAAGTTCAAGTAAATTAAAAAGTCAATGAGTAATCAAAAATTCTCGAAAATTGTGATTCATTATGCGGTTTTGAAATATGACTTGCATTTGCAACCATTCATTAAAAAAAGTTATTTTATATGATATAAACTAGATGTTCTATATCTAGAAAGAAATTATGTGTCTACCAAAAATATAATTCAATATGAAATCTGTTGAAGGCGCTTAAGTATTTTTACTGTTCATTGTTTCTAATGTTTATAAATTTCAAGTGTTGAATGACAAATTACTCTCAACTGGTCCTTTGAAAGTCCTCGCCTTTGAAAGGTAATATTGAGTAAAGCTGATTTTTATGCAGTGTAATCTTTTGATGGCAAAGGGGTAAATGACCTTCAAATATCTGAATATTTCAGTCTTTGTTGAATACCGGCTGAAATTGAAAATCCTGATCTTGACAACCAATGATTTTGTGAATAGAGTATTACTTTAATGCAAATAAATAATATTATTTATTTTTTAATTAATTTGTTTCTATCAAGTATTTGATTGTAATTTTCGAATTTTTTTGTGAATTAAGGCTTCTGCCCTTTATTGCACCATCATAAATAATATTTTATCTTAAATCTCACTTTTGAATGGATTGTGTCTACCTAATTTGATATAAAAAGATTGTTTTTTTATATTGTGAATGGTAAAGCGTTTGACCACCATATCTCTAAGAAGGTGAAGATTTGGCCATAATGTGCAATTTTAATTATAATTCTACTTCATTAATTCATTTATTGATTATAGGTAACGAAATAAAAGTGTTTCTAAGTGCCTAGATATGCCTTAAATTACCCAAACTAAAAAAGGATATCAAAATCGACCCCGCCTAAACTGACATCTCAAATGGGAATGTAAAAAAGTCATACCACCCAAACTGTGGTGTCATGTCAGTCGACACTTAATTTGGATGCCTGAAATAAAAGTGACACCGCGTGACGTAAGCGTGACGTCACGGGTCAACGACCCGGGTATTATACGGATCATTTAAGGGTATCATTTGTGTAAGAAGCACTTGGTTTATTATTATAAGTTCGATTTGAGTTCAATTTGAAAAATTAGGAGGACTTTGGAAAGCAGAAACAAAATAAAGCCATAAATTTTCTATAACCTTATAATTAGGTACGTGATAAAAATCAATTACCCAATACCTACAATATATATTTTTAATAAACTTTACAGAAGACGTCAGTGAGGAAACTACGCCCGTTCCAGTTATTAAAGACAATACTTACAATCAGAGGAAGAACATTTTTTATAAATATTTTTTAAGCCTGCGCGATTTTCATTTTTTTTCAGACAAAGCTAACGTCACAAGTCCAGACCTCCAGTAATACCTGTCTAGATTTATAACGTCAACAAAAGGGGATGGCGTAAGCTTTTGAATGGTTCTCTACAAGCATAACTCTCAAAACCTAGACCAGACTAGCTGTCCTAAGCCTACGAGGTGAACGAATCCACGAATACAGTAACCTTGAACCTAGTTGGAATGAGTCAATTGAACCCAGCCTCTGAATGAACCAAATAAGTATTATGATGACATTTTAACAGGACCAGGGTAAGCTGAGTTACATTTTGAGATGACGCTGCTACAAATTTGAGATATCTTAGAGATTTTTATAAAATAGAAGATAAAATGACCATAATCTTTATATTATGGACTAACATAATAATCTTTATTATGGATTATGGACATTTTCATCTTCAATTTTATTTTATTTTATGTTACTTAAGTAACTAGGTCTGATAATTTTCTTTTTGTTGTTTTTTTTTGTATCGTTATTAATGTTATTATTATGTGTGGTATTAAAAATAATAGATTATTATGTTGGTATTTTTTTCTAGATAAAATTTTAATAATGTTTGATGATTTTTGAAACCGTTGTTAGATTCCAACACAGTTTTTTTAGCGGGGCATTCAGCATCTTGGAGACGCTTCCGACTGGTATTGATCAGTCAGCAGTCACTGTTGCTCCATTGTTTCAATTTTAGATACTAGTTCTAATTTATTTATATTTTTTTTTTTTTCTATTTACAGGTGTTCACCTATAACGGGTTAAAAAGCTACTTACTGAGTGTTGCTATACTCAAAAGTTTAGAAAGTGTAAAATTGGTGAATTGCCTATTTTTTAGTAGATATTTAATATTTATTTAAATACATTCATTTTGAACATTCATTTCTAGGTTTTAGGAATAGTCTGACCTACTATTGGTAATATTTATTTTTTATTTATTCATATCACAGGAAACTGTAGAATAGGCAGGCCTCTCCTACTACCGTAAATATCCATCCTGTATACAGTAGGATATTTATTATTGGGTACCTGTCCTTACTGTGACTGGTAAAAAGTGGGACACTGGTAAAAATTGTATTGGTGCTTTGGCTACAAGTTGTAGATAATATTTGTGCCAATCACTGATAATGTTAGTTTTACTTAGTATTTTTTATGATAATTTTTAGTTTTACATTTTTGGTTTCAGTAATTAAGTAAAACTTCTTGCCAAATGTGTGGCAACACGCAACTGTCTGGTTTAAAGTGTCGTAGAAATAAGAATAGAATAAGTTTTCTATACTTATATAATGAAGAGGAAAGATTTGATTGTTTGTTTGTATTGAATAGGCTCCGAAACTACTGGTCCGATTTGAAAAATTATTTTACCATTAGAAGCCCACATTATTCCTGATGAACATAGGCTTTTTTACCGCGGGAAAATGCTTCATTCCTACGGGAAAACGGGTAATAGGACAACGGGTAATAAGAATGCAGCTGGTTGGTTTCTGAAGACGAATTGAGGGTAGTCGTGGATACTGCCGTCAATTCTCGGCTGTAACTCCGAGTACATCTGGTCGCCCCATGACCACGATCGCTGTTACGCGGTAGAAACGTAGGAGATATAAAAACAAAAGGTACGCGATAAATACCCGATTAAACCATTAACTATGCAGCTGGTTGATTAATAAAGAAATATAAAGAAAGAATACTGCCCCGTCAAGAAAATCCAGCCTGTACCTATATCTATAAAACTCAAACTATTTACAGAATTCTAAGAAAGTAGAAATTTACACTATCAAAAACAAAGGCTTAAGCACTTAAGGCACAGCAACAAAAATATCACTCGAGTCAAAGTGCAAAGGCAAGGCAGTATGTCAAGTGCGTTCACCCCTTAATTCTACACGTGTTTGATCGTTCTAACGACGAAACGTCACATGTAAGTGTATCAGGGAAAATACTCTCTAATGTGAATGTAATTGGATTCTTATTAGAATGGCACTAATATTATAAAGCCGAATTTTCGTAAAATTTTAATTTTTTAAACCGAAAATACACGTAGAAGCCGCGGGGAGAAGCCAGTATATTATATAATTATGTAAAACCTAGTCAGTTAAATAGATTGCAGAATGAAATGAACTACAAATAGTTCATTCCATCAAAATAATAAAAAAACTGTATAAATTTGTGTAAGAAAAATATACCTACATATTGATATTGGGAACTCTACACTAGCGTACTGTAAGAACTGTAAAAAAAAACATATCACTCGCATAAAGTACCTATAAATTTGGATTCACTGCATGAAAATTATGAAAAATTCACAGTAGCAGCCCGGAGTCAGGAAGTTGGCGGCGTTACACCCCCGTGCCTCAGAGAGCACGTTAAGCCGTTGGTCCTTCGCCTGAACTCTCCCCGGTCGTGTCAGTCTGCCGTTCCATCGGATTATGAGAGTAATGAAATAGAGAGTGCACCTGTGTTTGCACACACACTTGTGCACAATAATATGTCCTGCTCATCTGGGTAGTCTCCGACCAGATTGGCCGCTGACGAAATTCGGCTAAGAGGACATACTCACAAAGGTCTAGAAAATACCTATCCACATTTGTCTTGAAAAGACCCAACACTGAACTTATCGGCCTTTAAAATTGAATCGTAACTCAAGGAGTTTAAGTTTCTATTGCTATTTCGCAGTTCAACCTAATTTTTTGTATAATTAACACGAATACGAAGAAAAACTAAGTTAATTACGGAAAATATAATGTAGGGCACAAACATTTAAAATGTAATTTGGAACTAAGATAAAAGAGGCCTTTTGTCTTATTTGGAGCATGATGACATTTGCTTTTATTTATTTAAATACTTTATTCACAAAGAAAATTACAATAATGTAATAGAAATAAATTAGAACTAGTATTTACAATTGAAACAATTGAGCTAACTGCAGACTGTTGCAAACAATCTACAGGCAGCTCAACTGATTCATATCAATACCAGTCGGAAGCGTCCCCAAGACGCTGGCTGCATTGCCCCGCTGTATGGCAATGCTGATGGGCTGTGCCAGATAATGACCAGCTCTGGGGTCAAATATTATTATTTAAATAAATTACTTATACATACGCACAATGTTTATTAGATATTATTGTAAAAATCTTTTTTAACCCCTGACGCAAAAAGAGAGGGGTGTTATAGGTTTAACGTGTCTGTCTGTGTATCTGTCTGTGGTATCGTAGCTCCCAAGCGGATGAACCAATTTTCGTTAAGTTTTTTTTTGTGTCATAGATAATTTTATCCGTGTTTTTAGCCATGTTTCATGAAAATCTGTCGGGGGGTTTTTAAATTTTAATTTTGTTCCGTTATTGAAAAACATCGGTCCCTGCCCATGGTCCACCTACATAGTACACCTGGTTGTACCACGGGAATTTTTTTCTTCCCGTGGTCCACCTCAAGATAACTGGGTGTCAGGGGAAAAATTTTCTTCCCATGATCCACCTTAGTTCCCCTGGCTGTACCAGGGGCATTTAAATTAAAGTCAGTCATATAGCTGATATTGGGGCTAGATAACGCTGTGTGAATTATCCAGCATTATTTATTTATTAATTATTTGTTATTATTATTATTAAAGCTCGCAGAACTGATAATTTTCACTAGGTTCTGGAGTGGCGAACGCAATGTAACGCGAAACGGAGTGTTAAAAGACCATCGGTCCATCGATGGACCGAGGGTTTTTTAGCGGTCGCCGGGAGTGTATGGATTGCGGCTGCTCAGGGCCGGTATTCGTGGCCAGCAATGGCAGCAATGTTGATAATGATTTTAAAAACAATGATATACATGTGAGGGCTTACGCACCGTAATAACAAAAACCTTAGAATTGAGCAACGCGACACCTCTCGTCAAACGAACTAAATGTAACTTTAGTCTTTGAACAGGATTGGATAAACTTCAATGTTTCCCCTGTAAGTGGAGCTAACGGCGCTAGAGTCCGTAGGAAGTCCCTGAGATTTTCGACTCCTGCGTCACTTGACCTCGTGGTGTAGTTGGTTAGCACATTTCCGTACTGAGGGAAGGAAGCGGGTTCAAGTCCCGTCGAAGTCGAAATTTTCGGGATATTATTTGATTTCAATGATGTATAATCAAAGTGCCTAATATTACAAGCCGTATGAAGAAAAACAATGAAGTTATGTACCAAGTGAGAGAATTTGCAGAAACAGCTCCGGATTTCCCATATCCAGGATACTGTACTAGCTAGAATATCATTCGATACCTTGAAATTGAACTTCTGTCATTCAGGTCAGTCAAGTTTACAAGGAAAGAGCGTAAATCCGTTTTTAGGTCACAGGATAAGCTTCATAGAATCCGCTAACTGTGTCAAATTTGACGTATGCGGTTTAGAGGGAAAAAATCACAGTGTGTAGTGTACTACATGTCATTTTTGACATTTCTTTCCTCTAAAACCCCTTTATTTAGGCAAAGCATAGTTTATGAACAACTAGTTTCTGCTCGCAACTTCGCACGCGTTGTTTCTATGGAAACGTTTTCTATGCCATAGGAACTGATTTATGGGATATAAAGTATGCCTATCTTTGATTCCAGGATTAGAGTTACATGTATGCAAAATTTAGGCCCGATCTGTTAAGTAGTTTTGGCGTGAAGAGGTAACAAACATCCATCCATCTATCCATACATATGACTTCGCACGAATTTTTGCTATGAAAACGTTCCAAGGTTATTTCCATCTCATGGGAACTGATTTATGGGATAAAATGTAGCCTATGTGCTATTCCAGGTCCATTATCAAATTGGTGAATTTGTTTGGTTTTTATTTGTTATGCAAGACCAAGACCAGACCAGAAACCAATAGAATGTGTGATACATTGTGAATACATCTGAATTTATCAGCTGATCTTCTTTACTTTCGGTATCATAAATAAATTTGATATGAAAAACTGCAGCCAGGTGCTGGGTGCGGCAAGCTGAGGACAGGGCTCTATGGCGCTCATTAGGGGAGTAGGGGAGGCCTATGTCCAGCCATGAACTAATCTAATATTATGTTGATGATGATTGGAATAAACTAAGAACCAACTTCAAATACCTTGATTACTCTGTTTTTTTTAAGTTTTATCCCTTGAGGTAAAATTTTTAAAGCACCACCTCGGGAGCATCAAACTCGATACCCAATCAACGGAGAAATAATGCGAACATAAAAAAACATACATTCTATGTTCGGCTGACATTGGTGTCAATTCTGACGTCGCCAAAACTAAACTAAACTAATTTGACAGGACTAAGAATGATGCCATCCTTTTTATTTTGATCGTTATGAAGGGACGACAACATTTTTAGTCCTGTCAATTTAGTTTTGTTTAGTTTCGGCGTCATCCGAATTGACACCATGGAATCTCCTTCTTTTTTATGTCAAAGATCTGGCAGGAAACTGCGCAGGACAGGGATAAATTGCGACTTCTCTAATCGGCCAGGGCACATTTTAAGCCATAAGAGTAAGTAAGTTAAAATGAGTGTCTAAAAAACGTCACGAATAAACGGAATCGTAGCCAGATATATAAAACACTATGATAAAACTAAATAAACACCACTTATCAATGCATAATACTTCGAAGCTATTTACATTCAAAGTCCTGACTCTATTTGAACTAAATTAATTAATTTTTATCTATTTCAAATTCTAGTTACAGTTTCGACACTAGAATAATTCATTGCGGTTGCCTAATTACTTTTTCTATTAACCAAGTATTTTCATTGTACAAGGTCATTGACCTCTATTTTTCCGCTCAGTGCAAAATCTCTTGCTCTACTTTGTCTACTCTAAAATAAACAAGTAAAACAATTACACACCTGGTTGGTAATACAGAACCTTCAGGAAAAAAGTCTACAGAGTCAAAACTGACCAAATATAGACAAGGTCATCTGAGTTGAAAAGGGTTCTATGACGATGAGATAGCATTCAAATATCGAACTCTACATCTCTTCGTTCTGTTGGTATTTCTATAGCATTTTTTCGTAATCACAATTTTAAATTTGGAGTATTACGTAAACCACCCGACCTTATCGCGAATCTACCCAACCCATCGAATTTTTTTATCTAATAAGACATGACTGGAAGCGCTGATTTCATCAATTCGACAGTGTGATAAGTCGAAATCAAACTCAACCTAAACTTTTTTGTAACTTATTTGTTTCAACGTCGATTAGTTTAAACGAAATTAAATGGTATCCTTGGTTAGTAAGTAGTGTGAGATGAATTTCTTGCGAAAATTATAGTTATTTAAACTACAGAATTTAAATAATATTCCAAAAATTTTTAACCAAGACGGGACCTGAATCCGCGACCTTCCACTCAGTACGGGAACACAAGGTCAACTACCCAACTAATCGAAAATCTTTGGGAGTTTCTACGGACTCACGCACTGACTCCTCCCAGGGGATACGGCTGGGAGATCCTACTGGCCTTACGTATCGAATGTGTCTAAGAAAATATGTATAGAAGGCATATGCGGAAAAAGCGTTAGCGAGTTAACTACGAACCTAGTTGAGAGAACACCGACGTGTCAATTCAACCCTTAACGACCCTCGTGAACATAGTTAACCCGCTTAGGTACATTCATAATGACGTTAGTTGTTCCTCAATAAATAGATAAATAAGATTTCGTCAAACTACGATATATATTTATAGTAAAATTAACAATACCTCTTATAGAGTTCGCAGCTTTCTTATCCATGAACATCCCACTCATCCCTGCTCCGAACATTCCATCACTGCTCCCAGGGGGCGGCGAAGTACTGTCCGCCACGGAGCCCGAGATATCCATCCCCATCTGATGGTTCATCATCCTCACGTCATGGGGTTCTTGCTTCACCTGCTGCAGGTTCTGATGAAGCAGGGAAGAGGCCGAGGAGTGGCCCCCATGCTGGTCGGGAGGCCACTGCGACCCGAATAACTCTTGAAACTGGCTGTTATTCATTCTCCACCAGCGAATCCTATTCGCATTTCGGAGTTGACTAACTAAGTTTGTTTGGTCGACTTTGTCGGTAAGGCAATTAAATTTTTACACCATATATTTTGAACTATGGCAGCGTATAGTCAACTATGTTGTAGCACCGGGGCTTAGCTGATGTATATATTCCGGCCCAGCGGGGAAGTGAGGTTTCTTTTTGCGAAGTTCAGTTCAGGTATTAACTTTTTAAAAAGTAGCAAGTTTTTTGGCATTTTGTCTCCGTGGTTACTTTTGTTAGATTCCTTTCGTCTTAAAACATAAGGCACTGTTTATTGTATTTTCACTTGTTCCCGTTAACGGCAATATTTTATCAAAAACGGAAAAAATCTGTAAAGAGAAAATCAGAGCAGAAAGAAGAAATTTGAAAAAGTATTTTTTTCAGAAAGAAATTTCAAAATGCCAATTCGAATTTAGGGTTAACGATTTTAGCCGACTGAACTTCCGCTCAGAAAACTAAAATCTCTTTTCCGAATTACGTCGAACACAAAAATTTAAATTTGATTTTGAATAGTTGTCATTCCACGTTCCATAATTCCGTATCCGGTCACTTCACAAGGCACAGTCACTTTAATAAAATATATGCGATCACCTCACTGCTGAAAAAATTTGTACGTTAATTCTTTGTACTATAGGTTGTGCACAACTCGGTTAGAGACGGCTGCTGGCAAGTTCAAAGATGTTGACGCCAGCGCGGCCCGATCGTGACTGACGCATTGACGAATCTTCGGCCAGGCTCACGAAAAATTACATATTTTTTCATTCCGACCGAATAATCAACTTAGCTCTACTAGTCATAGTTCAATCGCACAAGCGCGCGTCGCGACCGACGAAAAAAAATTCTTCTTCCCTCAAAACGCAAAATTAAGGGAAAATTCCTTCGCGGAGGCGTGTTGGCACCTCTGGAGGTCCCGAAAGTTGAATTAAAAGTAGGAAAATGTTTGTAATTGCGAGGCAATTAAGATACAAAAATTGTTGGTGACTGCTCCGGCCGTGTGCGTGTGTGCGTGTGACGTGTACGGACGCAGCGGCGCGCGCACACAGACGAGCCGGCGTCACCGCGGGTCGTCGACCCGGGGACCCAAACAAAGTAGATTTCGGTGAAATGCTGTTGAACTCTAGTTTTGAATGTGGAATCTCTGAGCGCTGTTACGTTGCTTTTTCTGGCCGCAAAAATTTGGCAACACCATTCGAAATTTGAATCCATTGCATTCGAATCTTCTTACGTCCTAATTTCTAAATTTTATGCAATTATCGTAAAAGTTTTATTTTTTTAAGTTGTTAGGTAGTTATAGGTACCAAATGTGACATCTCTTTTTTGACACATAAAAACATATTTTCTTGCATTGACTATTTGAATAATTTAGTAGTGAATGACAGTTTTTCAATAGAATTAAACAAATGCGTAGCAAGCTGTAGAGTCGATGTTAACCGGTCAGTGACCCCGGAAAATTGTGTTGTCAACCGCAAATAAAGGAGGTGTTTTGTTTATTTCTACTCTTTTATTGAAAATGACAAAATAATGAGCGGTACATACCTAACTGGGTACTAAACCTAACAGTTTATCATAATTATCTTCGCAAGTGTCTTATTTTTATACTGGATATTTATTTTATAAATTTATCTACGTACCTTACCTTAGGTAGGTATACTAATACGCTAAGAATTAAATACCTAGGTAGACAATAAATAATAATAAATAATGCTGGACAACTCACACAGCGATATCGCTAGCCCCAAGCTTAGCAGAGCTTGTGTTATGGGTACTGGATAACTGATATACATAATACAATACACTACTTAAACAGATATTTTTTATTATACATAGATCTGCAGATCGTACATACATTTTTCCAATCCAACAATGAAATGATTTCCTACTTTTCATGTTTTTTTTTTGTAATATTATCTACCCATTGCTTTGCTTTTAATCTTTTAAATACATATTTTTTTAATGTTAAGGTAGGTATTCTACATTTTAACAGATTTTGCTCTACTCTACATAATATGTAGAGTAGACTCTAAATAATATGTTATGTAGGGAAAGTCTGAGCTAGAAGTTAATCTGTTTACGAGTTCACAGGCATAGGAATGTTATAAAATAGTGCCTGTAAGGACTTTTTAAAATTTTCTCTTAAGATTCTGGTAAGAATTTCCAATATAATATATTTTCAATATTACGGTGTTATTTACACTTATAGAATAACACCTAGACTAAGTATTTAGTTAATAAGCTAAGAATGGAATTGTTTGTTATCCCAAATTATTAAAAACTAAAACTAAAATTATGCTTTGGTTTTTAAAATAAATCATACATCAGTCCAAAAATATAGAGAGACAAATAACAATGTACCTTCCTACTCAATTTTTTTTAAATTTCTATCTCTTATATTATATTATTATTATTATTATTTATTAATCCAATCCCAATCTTATATAACTTTAAATGATACCTAAAGCATTTAAAACTATCATGGTTATGAAAATTGAATGTACACTAAAAATCTAAAAACTTTTTAAGGTCTTTTAGAAGAATTATAAAAAATCCCCCACAAAGAAGATCCAGTCCTGAAAAACTGGAATAGCAAATAATGGAAGATGCCGGCGACCTTGCGACAGACAGAGACAGAAGACGTGACGTCACGATCCATCTCTCCGTCTCTCTCTCGGCTAACGACCTATTGATTTCGGACCACGTGTTGGAAAGAACTTTTCATTTTGTTAGACAATTAATAACAATACTTAGGCTTATCTGATCTACATATTTTTTATGGATTATAAAAGCAACAGCAAATATTGAGGGAGTGTAGATAGATAGATATAAAATTATTTATTGCATACTTAACGAAACATTGACATTTTAAATAAATTAATTAATTAATGCTGGACAATACACACACCATTACCTAGCCCCAAGCTAAGCAGAGCTTGTGTTATGGGTACTAGAAAACTGATATACTTAATACAATAACTACATAGATAAATATTTTTTTATTATACATAGATAACATCCAGAACACCCTGAACAAATATCTGCAGAGCGTACAAACATTTGTCCCCAGACGGGAATCGAACCCGCAACCTCCTGCGTCGCAGGCGGACCTTCCCCAAGAGCGATCTCTACCAGACAACCGTGGTTATGATCGTTGGATTAAATATGGGGATATGTGCGCTAATAAAATGTAGCTAATAAAAATTACAAAATTGAGAGTGAAATAAGTATGGTAGCAGTAAACAAGGAAAAATTTGAAGAAAGAAAAGCAAAATTAACCCTACTTGAGGGGTTCATATTTATAATAACAAATATTAGCCCCTCAATTGGGTTAATATTCATCATATTTTTATTTTCAAAGGTGTACAGTGTCTACCAAACACAATGCTGAGGGCAGTGATGCGAAGTTGCTCTTTTTGGCCACGATGATAAGCTTATAATAGAGATCACAACTACAAAATCCTTTTTTTGAAAATTGCTTCGTATAACATAATAATAAGATAAAATAGGTGGTGGCGCTGATTTGGGTCAGGTTAGCGTCTTAATGAAATTTGATAAGGAGATAGACGGTATTCTGGGCTACTTTTTATACGAGAAAAGCGCGTGCGAAGTCGCGAGCAAAAGCTAATGTTTGTATATTGTATATATTATAGACCTGCTGGGAAATTACATGTAATTAACCTGTTGAATAATAAAAATTGACTAGCTCATATTTTTCTTTTTTTAATGTACCTATGTATGTATGTATGCGTTTAATTTAAAGTTTTGCATGCCAACTTTATAATAGTAGAACATAATGGACATTTATTTATAGGAAGATTTTATTTTGTATTATGTTTCTGGCAAAGAAATATATGACTGTGACTATAGTTATATCTATTGTAGGGCCACTGACCCCTAAAATATATATAATTATAAAAGTAGATAAGATATTAAAACTGATGAAACTGAGATTTGCATTTGTGTCATTGTGAAACTGGTCATTAATTTTCACCAGTAGCAAACACGGCTATTATGTCAAAATCTAATAGTCATTGATCAAGCCCTTATTTGGAAAGATTGAATATCTCAAACTACTGTTCAAATCACTGTATTACTCATCCAAATTACAAAGTCATCAATTATGACACCTGTCAAAGTAACACCAACATCGACAGTTTTTGTCGTCATAATGACGAATCCATAATAGGTTTTTGAACCTATTGGGAACTGTACTATTCTACTATTGTAAAGTTTTTTGTAGTTTACAAAATAATCACACAAGTCAAATGTATGTATAAATAATTATCAAATAACATATATGTTTTATTGATTTTCTCTTCACTCCAATCTTTTCAAGACACGTCATTCAGCCTTCTTAATTTAAAAACGTCAAACGCCTTACCTTTTTCACTCTTAAATTTATTAACAAAGTCATTTCATTCCACCGTCAACCCCACATCATAATCAATTCATATTTGGAATGCCATTGAATTTTCAAAATTGGAATGAAAACGTTCCACCCACGTGCCATTATGTGCACGCAACGCTGCGATGACAAAAATGGCGGTTTGGTTTGACATAACGAGGTGTCAGAAATGACAGTGTGCCTGTTGCACGACTTTTCATAAGTTAACAGGTTCTGCAATAGACTGCCGATAGAAAGAAAAATTTATAAAAAGTTACACGTTTTTATGTGTCAAAGTTATTTTATGAAGTTTCCATTTATTTTCTACGAACTTTTGCCCTCGGCTTCGCACGCGTTTTCAAGTAGCCTATGTTGCCCAGGATACCATTATCTTCCCTGCCGAATTTCATTCTGCCATTCACCCATTTAGTCAAAGAAAATGTAACAGACAGACGGACAGACAGAGTTACTTTCGAATTTATAATATTAGTATGGATTATTGGGCAAGTTACACTAAACAGCCAAATGTATTACAAGAAAACTTACAATATAATACAATACATTTTTTTTACATAGAAACTACCTACCTAACCTACTTTTGCAAGACTGAAAAAGCATTTGATCTTTGTTCTTTATTTCTCAATTTATATTTTTGACAGAGCGAATTCTTTTGAATTTCGAATCAGCAGAATGACATTCATGATGAGGCAGCACTTTCGTACAATGTCTTACAACAGGTCAACGAACTCGATGCATTAATTGTTGCCTAATAAAATGGACGACATGACAAAATATTGCCATTACAATGAGAAATCACTTTTACCAAACGATTTGGTATTAGTTATTATGATTTGTAGGCTTTTATTTAGTGTTGCATTTTAATTTGGCAGGATATTTCATAGTGAATTGTATACTTAAGTAGGTAGGTATTCAGGTTGTGTTGTGTGAGAAATTTAGGTTTCATCTCAATCGCAAATGTTATCAACAAGGTTTTATTATAAATGTTCAGTTGTTTCCGCGTTCATTTGTTTTCTTTACCTTACAATAGTTAAATATCAGCATAAAGCGCGGAAAGCGTTATAGGTAAATGTCAAAACCATATACCCTATAATCGTAAATGTCAGGCATGGTAACAGAACAGTACAAAAGCCGCTATCATAGCGGCTTTGCAGCAAATAGCGGATTATGTAAGACAGTTTTGTACGTGCATGACATGAACAGTATTAATCCTCCATGGTGCAGTGGGTAAGTGGCCGGTGAACATTAGAGGTGCTGATTCGAAGCCAGTACGAAGATTGTCACTGATTATTTGGTCCCGGTCTAGGTTTTAGAAATCAAAGGTAAACCCCATAAAAAGTACGAAAACAGCTGACAGTTTAAATTTAAATGACCCCTCACATCGAACGAATTCTTCAATCGACGTAAAAAAGTAAAAATTTGTTTATGAAATACAACCATAAAGAACGATTAAGCTTGCTTTGTAGAAAGTGATGCAATTCTAAAATAAATTATGTTTCAAAGAGTAATAGTCAACTGGCATTAAAATATTAGAAAGATATTCCACTTTAATCATTTTGACATTTGACATAAGCGGCCCAGTTGGAATTTGACGTTTGACATGAGCCTGGCGTCAAATACAAAAACAAAACACAACTTTCGAATTCAGAACGGAAGGATTTTATCCAGATCTCGGGTGCTGGCGTAACAGAAATCGAATTTCAAATTTGGCGCTGGAACGCGGTCGTCCAACGAACTATGAACCATAGTTTGAACTTAGAATGACCCTTTTCGACGTTTGCGAACACTTATGTCATTTGTGACATGTACTCAACGTAATTATCAGGGTCAGTGCACTGGGTTACGACGTACCACTCCGTAAAAATTACAGTGTTTTAAAATAGAACAAAAGGTCATCCAGAATTTGCTATTCTATAAATACTGACGATGATGCTGACAATAATTTCATGTTTTGTGTCATTTTTGACAATTTAACAGTTCAAAGTTGGTATGTTATACATAAACGTGATGTTATTACTAACGAAAAATACGTTATTAGTGCTATAAAATCCTCTCTGGGTAGTAAGAAATACCGACCTCAAAATATTATAACATTAATAAAAAAAATCTTTATTTAGAAACAGTAAGGAAAAGAAAACGTGAAGAGATGGTATGATACTATCACCAACCCAATAATTTGGCAACTCGACGATCAATATTGGCCGTTATCAAATCTCTAGGTTCGTCGGCCGTTCGACGAACTGCCGAAAAAGTTCAACGCCTTGTCTATGCCACAGTGCAGCGCGAATTCCTATTTGAATTTCGAATCTTTGTTTCCGCGATTTGAAATTGAGATTCGAATACTGAATTTTAAGTTGCGAAGGTTTGAGAGGATTAATATTTGGTTTTTGGGGTTTTGGTTTCGTGTTTATTTATTTCAGTAAGTTATTTAAGTAGTTTTACATGATAATCAGATAAATATCAGGTTTTATGTGGGTTGTGTAGATTACTTGAACTTTTCGCCTCGCAACAATTTTCGGTCATCATTCAAGTTTTGTTCTCTTTTTTCGTTGATAGAAATCATGTAGGAAAAAAATTAAAAAATTAATGGATTGACATGACACACTCATCATCATCAACTATAAAGAAGTATAAGTTTATAAAGAAGCTGTTTGCAACCAAATATTGATGTGACTAACATAATAAATTAAAATACTCAAGGACGTATATAAACGAATCCGGATAAAATTTAAAAAAAAATATAAAAAGGCGACTTTTTGTTTTGAATCAGCAAAAGTATTTTATATATTTGTATAATGTACTTAATTAATATTCGATTGATGGTTTTTGAGAATAACGATATTTTAATAAAATATTTTTTATAAAGTAAGTTTTCGTGAAGGCTCTAGTGATTATTATGTCGTATTAATGTTTTCGTCATGGTCAGCATAAATAACTCCAGTAGCAATGTATGCCTTCCCTAATAGTTTCCATTTTCCTCTGGCTCTGGTTTCACGACTCCACAGTCAGCCAACTACAATTTTTATGTAATCGGACCATCTTGGTTTAGATTAATGTCTTATTTCACTATTTAAATCCAAGCTTTAGTATTGAGAAATACCGGTAGGTAACTAAGATTTAAAATTTTTGATTTTCATCATCATCATCTGCAACCTGACTTCACCTACTACTGGGTGGGTAATAGGCCTTCAAACTTTTGTGCCACTCCACACAGATTTTTTTCCTACATATATACGCTTTGAACTTTAAACGTTGAAGGGTCATGCATGATAGATGACTATATAATAAACATATCTATTTTTTTTTATATTAGGCTTTAAATACAAAAAAATGTAGGTAATTGTATAATAAAACATATTTGAATTTTATCTAACCTATGTTGTCCCACAGCTGGGCAAAGGTCTCCCCCAAACTCTTCCAGGAATTGCGTTTGTTGGCCAGGTCCCACTTAACATTAAAAAATAAAACTAAAAATAAATATAATATATACACCATAGCTATAGCATTGTACTTGATGACAAACCCTATTTTTTTATCTGTATTTTAAATCACACAATTAGATAGATGTGTAATGTAATGAGGAAAACAAAATTAAACATGTAAGAAAATAAAACAAAATCACCCTTTCTTCCCAAAAAACTCGTTTCCTACCCAAAAATTCACTTTTTCCCGCTACAATAACTCATACCACCCTACAATACAACAATTAGTCACCTGTACTTGTGCGCATTCTTACGCACACAAGTGCGTAAACATGTTATGGTAGTGTGCGCGTTCACATCGGTTCAGCGAACCCTGGTGCGCAGTGGGGCAAGCGTTGACCCACCACGTGGGCTGAACGCAGACACCAGCTTCCCGGTTTGAAAAAAAAGCGCGCGGATTCACGTTCGAGGTTTGAATATGCGGAGTTTTATAATGCAACCATTTTTTTAAGTTTAAAAAAGGAAGGAAGATGGTTTTTAGTTTATAGCATACGTAGAGCTAGGTAGTTTTTAAATCATAGATAAGAAAAATAATTAGGAGCTGTTTGCCTTTACAACTACAGTTCAAATAACAATATTCTTTGTTCCAGTAAATGTGTTAACAAATGAAACACCAGAGACTTATTCTGCTATCCAAAAACACAAAAAGCTTATTTTACAAGAAAAAAAACGAACGGTTTGCTGAAAAAAAAATTAAAGCCAGTGTCGACAATCGGGATTATGTGCAGATTCTAACGTTCAGATCTGAGGCATTTAAAAGCTATAAACCAGTTACACGACTGCCCATAATAGCAGTGTTATTATTGGCAGTCGTGTAAAACGTCACGTCTCAGCAAAATAATGATATTTACAGGAAAAAAAAATATGCAGTATCATCTACCTACACCCATCAACAAAAAAACAAGACAAAACTAATCACTACCCCCAAAAAAACAAGATGGCGCCACCTAGTCGCGTACCATAAAAGAAAGTGTTACATTACGCGAATAAGTTTTATGGTACGGATTGTCTGCCGGAAACCGGGGCACGTGTGTTTACAGAAGGTTAAATTAAGGTTTTTAACACGAATTTTGAGAAATATCTTGTTTGCAATGCTCAAAGAGAGAAACTGGACGGAAATAACAACAGGATTCATGAAAAAATAATACATAGTAGAGTACACATAAAATATAAGTCCTAACTTGCTTTAAAAGGGTGATTTCGCATACGATATATTTTTACTTAAATTATTTTAGTCAGACCATCGATTTAATTAATTTATTAGTCTTATTTTGCCTGTTTTTCCCTGTCCTATTCGTGCTTCACCAAATAAAACTTTAGGTCATGAAATTAAATCTTTAAAAATATTCTGCGCTCGCCATAGCCCGGTATGGTGTCATGGTCATCTGCGTTTAACAGCATTGTCATTTGTATGAGAATAATTACCTTAAAGATTGTATTAGATACATCTCATACAATTTTTAAGGTAATTATTAAATAAAAATTTATATATGATAAAAATTCTATACTCATGATAAAAAATAATATTTTGATGTTTGTGTTCTTAAATAATAGTAAATTTCATAAATAAACAGCATTTAATGGCCATTTTTGTGACCTTTATGTTGTTACTTTTATATCAACCTTTATCTTTTGTATGTGCTATGTATGTATTGGTTACAAAATAAACGCATTTTATTTTATTTTAGTCCTCTCGAAAGAAATGGTTTTGATTGTTAAAAACCTAAAATGAAATTAATGTTCAACTTCCTCTTACAGATTTCGCTATGGTCATTAAGAAGTTTTCGGTTTCGCCAAATATTTTTGAAAATGGTCAGTTTCACAGAGATTACGTTCACTTATTTGGTGAGCCATAAAAAAACAATAAAACATTGAGTCAGCATCTCGAAATAGCGACTGATGTATTAGTGATATCATCAATGTCAAGTTATGGTAGATATTTCTATACATTGGGTAAGTAATGTACCTACATAACTATAACCTAGGAATCTCTATATATCTTCTAAAGTCTAGACTCTAGAATCTTTTCTAAGAACTCTATTTATGTGTTAATCCAGGAAAAAACTGACCGAGCTACTTTCAAGAACTAAATTTTTTTAAAATTGTAGTAACAAAACAAAACGGAGATGATTTTCGTGGGCACAATTAAAATACGAATCATTTTATTATCAAAACGTACAAACACAAACACAAAATTGATTGAGCAACTAAAATCAAATCATTCCACTTTCAAAATTTCTTATGATTGTTGGTCTCACGAAAGTGATCTAACAAAGTTCGATTTTCAATTTTCGCACCGCGCTTCCGATATTTTCCTCTAGGGATGTTGACTCGCACCCGGAAGTATCGATTTTTTCTATCGATAGAATGTAAGGTCTGCTACCCCAGAGGGATCGACCTCAAGGGCGTTGTACGTATAACGACCTGACCTGAGGGCTGTGACACGTCATTCTGAAAGAAATGGAGCTTCGAACTTTGGGTTTAATGTTTGGGAAAAGTGAGGTCAAGAGAATGAAGAGCAAATGAACCTTAGCATATATTTGTAAACTTTAGGGGATGGAAATTGAAAAGTTTAGTAATCATTTGCTTTAGATAAGGACGGTATCATCTTGTTATTTAACAATATGATATAAAAATTGTGTTAAAAAATACAATAGCGGATTGAAAACCTCCTACGTTTTTTATGTGTATTAGAACAAGCAAAATAGAAGTCAAATTAAAAAAAAACTAAAATCGTTTTTAAAATTCGAATATACAACACAACCCATGTTGGCACCTACTCCAAAACACAAATGCGTAGGAAAATCCCTACGCAAATCTAAAAAACTCCAGAGTTGAATGACCTACACAATTTCAACTAGTGCTTTCTACAAAAACGTTTACAAACCTATGTTTGTTTAGAATGAGTAATAATAATTATAGTAGAAAAGATTATAAGTGCCTAGTACTTATTCATAGGGTTGCGGCCTTGATGTCATTGAACTGAGCACAGCTGGCCTATAAACTGTTAAGTAATCTGTGTCACATAGTCAATAGGAACTGTTACACTGTCTTTGTCACGTTAAAAAGGTCATAGAAACATCAATGGGATCTCATTACAGAGGATTTCATAGACTATTCTTTTGCAGTCATGTACTTCGGTGACATCACTTCCTATTTCCATGGTTTACAGTGTTACCTACATGACAAAAAAACGATAAATACCCGATTAAACCAGTAACTATGTTAACAAATCGCGAAAGTTTAAAAAAACCTAGAGCATCTTTTTTTTAAAAATGCTGGCTGGTATGATTCTTAATTCAAATAATAAAAATTTCGAATAAGGTACGAACATTTATGAAACTGCCATAATTAGTCAAAATCGTCCTTGGTTTTTCGTTAAATTGAATAAAACATAAATAAAAGAAAAACATGGATTCGTGTCTATCTAATCTACACATTGGCAGTAACTTTTTAAAATCCTTGACTAGACTTTGGCAGATAGGTATTACAAGGTACTTTTGTAGGGCAGCCAATCTTTTTCGAATTTGGTAATAACCTAATAACTATAATTCTGATATTAATTGACCCTTTTCTTTGAGTAAGTATATAAATAAGTTTAATAAATAAGTTTTTCAAATTTCTAAGCTATAAAATGTCAAACTTACAGAAAAGATATTTTCGATGATTAAATAAATTATGCTGGACTATTCACACAGCATTATCTAGCCCCAAGCTAAGCAGAGCTTGTGTTATGGGTGCTAGATAACTGATATACTTAACATAATACACTACATAGATAGATCTTTTTTTTTATTATACATAGAAAACACCCAGACCATCGGAACAAATTTCTGCAGATCGTACACAAATTTGTTCCGAGGCAGGAATCGAACCCGCAACCTCCTGCGTCGCAGGCGGACCTTCGCCCGCTGCGCCACGGAGGTCGTCGAAAAAAATTAAGTAGTTATATTTTCGCCCACGTTACTGACGCGTATAGTATTTGAATAATAGAGCAACACATTACCAAACCAACATTAAATTTTTGCCTAAATATGCGGACATTTTCAGGCGTCACAGGTTGGCAGGGTTGCCAACCTGTGAAGCACTAAATTACTAGTATGGCCTTGGGGGCCCGTTGAACTAACAAACGAAAGGATTTCATGGGATTTGCCTTTAGAAACTTAGCCATGATATCTAAATCTCGTTATTTGTGAATAAAAAAACCGGAAACACATAACAAATCGACATTTTGAATTTTCGAAGCAAATAAAAATTTGAAGCTCAAAAAACATAATTTCGTAATTGTTTTTTTTTTCTCTTATAATTTTTTAGAAAAATTTCTGCAGGCTATTTCAAAATTCGAAATTAAATTTCGACAACGACCTTGATACAATACTGTTCCAATTTTATTTCACAATGTTACTATGTTTCCCACCGACTATTTTTTTATGTGATTTGTTATTGAAATTAAATAAAAAATCAAGGTCAACTATAAATGGAATTTTGGTTTAACTTGTCATGTTTTATTTCATCCAGGTAGGTACAATACGTCCAAAAACACAGGCAACGACTAGTGATACATAGTAATAGGTCAGTATCAGTACGGCCAGTGACCTGGGGGCAGTGACCTTTTCCGCCAAAATTCTGCCATGTTGAATGTAGTGTATACTCATCACTTGAAGCACTGAATAGACAAAATGCGTATAGCGAAATAAAGATGCCAACTGACAAGGGTAGTAAAAAGGTTAGTTTTTGAGGTTTTATTGGTTTTCTATGAAGGTTTTTTTCACTGTATAAATTTATTGGAAAACCTTGCAGGTAATAACGATTTTTAGATTAAGTTATATGTAATCAGTTATTTTTTTTAAAGAGTAAAACAAATATAATATTGGGTGTATATTCACGGGTATTTATTGTGTTTATTTACCTATTTTTCTAAGAGAGAATATATTTTTCAGAGAAAAAGTGAAGGATCGACATTTTAAAATATAACATGAGATATATCAAAAATAGTATAACCTGCACCTGAATTTTGATATATTTATAGTAGTTTTTATGCCCTTTCAAATTTTTTTGTATTCCTGTTAGCACTTTTATTTTTAAGGGAAAAATCTCTTCAGTTTCTGGATCTTCTGTTTTTTCTATATAAAATAACTTCGACCAACATAATTTAAGCTTCGAAAAATCCCTTCCTTCTACCATAACTAATTAAATAATAATAAACAAATAACTGTCATTCATTATTACACCATGTATATAAAACGCATGCGTCAAAATGACGAAGGCCAAATCGAGGTCGTTCACACCCCTCCGAGCGACGACCCTAGATGACGATGACGTCAGAATGACGAAGTTATGACGATTCGAAAACGACAAGAAAATTTTAGATGACCTTGGGGTTACATTTATTTTTAAATTATACCTAAATAGCCGCGAGCGGTCAAGATGATTGGAAGTCATTTTGGAAGTCTATGGGGGAGGTCTTTACCCAGCAGTGTAGAATATAATTATAAAGTAAAAATTGAGTAACGTTTTTAACGGTCGAAGGTCTGCCTGCGACACAGGAGGTCGCGAGATCGATTCCCGCCTCGAGACAACAACTGTTTGTACGATATACCAATATTTGTTCAGAGTGTTCCGGATGTTTTCTATGTATAATAAAAAATTTATATCTATGTAGTGTATTGTATTAAGTATATCAGTTATCTAGCACCCATAACACAAGCTCTGCTTAGCTTGGGGCTAGATAATGCTGTCCAAAATTATTATTATTAATATCGGTATGGTTTTATTATTATTGAATGCAAAAATGGTTTATTCATAGAGCATTTTTGAGATTTTGGGGAAGGGATTCTTGAAAATCGATTTCTATTTTCGTTTTAGTGATTTTAATTACTCAGAATGTAGAGCATGCGAAATCACTAAATCAAAAGCTTGAAGCTATAAAATTATTAGAATACTTGAAACTGGTATTGATATGAATCAGTTGAGCTGCCTGTAGATTTTTTTCAACAGTATGCAGTCTACGTTGAGCTAGTTAATTAAATAGGCAACAGTCTGCAGTTAGGTCAATTGTTTCAATTATAAATACTATAGGTAGACCATACAACTGGCGGATTTCTGTAGAACCTTGTCACAATAAGACAACAAACGCCAAACACAGTAACCAACGCCACTTTTGGCGTTTGTTACAATAAAAACGCAAAAAGTGGCGTTTGTTACTGTGATCCGAGTTTTGTGTTCTACCTATAGTTCTAATTTGTTTCCATTATTTGATTTGAATTTTCTTTGTGACTTTACAGGAAAAAAGGCATAAAGATAAAATCGTTTTTAAAAGCAACGAAATCTTAAGGGATTTCGTTGTTTTTCAACGAAATATTTCGCAATTCACAAACTTTAATTAACTGTCAGAAATTACATTATCCCAATGTTCCTATAACCTAAGACAACACGTTCTAACACGTCTACCTACTAGGAAGTAGAGCTCTACATAAAATGGTTTATCAATTTCGGCACACTGACCTCGCCTTCCGAAACCGAAAAATAGGAGAAATGACTAAAAATAAACGATTCAAATACGATTTTAGCTCTCACTGGCTATATTTAACACGAACTTAGCAATAATTATTACACTATTTGTCAGATTTTCGTAAAAAACAGCGCAAAATAAGAAAGTATGGCTAGAAAGGTCTTCTTATTTTGGTTGTTTTTTGGCTCGTTCAACCCGAAAGAGTTCGTTGACCCGCTTGGACTTTATCATTTGATAACAATAACATTCTTCCGTGAGTTTGATTATATTGTTTTTATTTTTATTTTATTCTACACTACCTACTAGAAAATCTCTACATCATCAAGAACTAGCATATGCCCGCTGCTTTGCACGTTTTCCGGAAAAAAAGATAGAAAACACTTTAATATACCATACAATGACAAGAAACCTTATTATAAATAAATTAGAACTAGTATTTACAATTGAAACAATTGAGCTCTCTGCAGACTGTTGCAAATAATCCCCAGGTAGCTCAACTGATCCATATCAATACCAGTCGGAAGCGTCCTCAAGACGGTATAATGTATTAGGTATATCAGTTATCTAGTACCCTTTACACAAGTTCTGCTTAGCTTGGGACTAGATGATGCTGTGTGGATTGTCCAGCATTATTTATTTATTTGTTAAGCTGTGTGGTACCGGCTTAGAATTTACACCACCCCAATTCTTCCCGCAGGCGTCGTAAGAGGCGACTAAGGGATATCTACCGGGAGCGGGCAGCAGCGCCCCCTGCAGAACAATTCTAGCACTGAACTGCGATCCCCAACACGCATGCCCTGCGTGGGGATTATGGGCACTACCCCCATGCGATACTCAATTTGGTGCTTATCACGGGGAGGCCTGCGTCCAATAGTGGACCAATATGAGCTGTTCAGGTGAGGTGAGGATACATTTATTTTATTAACCGACTTCTAAATAGGAGGTTCTATGTTCGACTTTATACATGTTTTTTTATGTTATTTCGTCGTTAATGGACCAATTTACAAAAAAATCTTCGTTATTGTATAGAGTATTTATGTTATTGTTATTGTATGGATTAGTTTTGGTCCCGCATATAAAAAAGTATGATTAGAAATTTGAAGTAATTTTATTTCCTTATACTCATCAGCACAGATATACATCCGCCCACAGTCATAGTCTATAGATGGACAACCCTGGAATGATAACCAAATCTGATGCCCTTTCGTCTTATCGGTCACTTCGGTCACCGATATCTTATCACGCGAATCCACAACTTTTGCAAATGTTGGTTGCTGACTTCGGCAGTGGCTTCACATGGGTCCCTATTCTCTACTCCCATAATTACAAGATCAAATATCGAAGTGCTTTATTCTTTTAGATCTTACAGGAGTCTTGGACACGTTATAAAATTTAAATAACGTAAGTAAAACTAGGAAATAAAGTGATCACTTTGATTTTTTGTTCACTTCAATCTTTTTAAGGTAAAGAAGCGAGCAAGAAACCTTGTTAGGATGTTAGTTTTCGAGCTGGAGCAAAACTCGTCCCAAGCTTTATCCTCTAGATAAATCTGATATTTCGTAGTAAGATATGTTTGACAATTTTTTTTGATTTTACCTCAACCTTACCTCAACAGCCTGTATTGGTCCACTGCTGGACACAGGCCTTCCACTGATAGTCACCTTACTAAAATACTTAGAAGAAATTCAAATTATTCTTTATTTTCTATGTTCCAGCTTATAAATTACTTCAAAACTATAAAAATCCAGTCCCCGCTTTAATACTTTTTATAAAATTAGGGGCAAAAACATACAATAAACGATAAATAGTTGGTAGAAACGTTGTAGTTTCTAAATTAGGTCTATGGTTAGAAAAGTGAATTCATCCTAATTGAGATAAGGAGGAAGACACTTTTCTTTTTTGTAGACCCAATTCAGATCATCGTTGGTTTAGAAAATTCTAAACCGTCCATAGACAACTGTGTCTACGGACCACAGACAACAGAGTTACATCGGGTGCGTTCAACCGCCGAATATTGACCCTCGTGACCGTGTTTCAGTTTCCTGTAAGCTTTCGGATCTATTAAATCTTTTAATCAGTTTAATGTGTGTTACCTAATACTTTTTTTATTTTAATAATATAATCTTGGCTTTGTTGCTCAATTATTTCAATTGTAAATACTAGTTGTAATTTATTTCTATTAGTTGATTGTAATTTTCTTTGTGAATAAGAATTATTATCTTTAAATCTCGAAATCATCTGTGGATAATCAGTAGAAGGTAAAAAACTTTTACATTAATTAAAATTGATCTAAATATCTTTTAACTAGCTTTAGCTTTTAAGTTATTTTCTAGGCAAAATTAGTACGTATGTTTTTTTATGTTTGGTCATCGATTTCTCCGTGAACTATGGACCAATTGTAACAATTTTATTCACGTGAGATTGGAATTAGTCCCACGAAATTGAAAAACAGTGTACCTAAAATTAAGGGATTTTCGTGATGTTTACAGTTTTTGCAAAACAATCAAATTATTGATTATTTGGTTTACTGATATTGTTAACAGATTACCTGATAGCCCCGAATCGCAATATGAATAGAGCCCTTGGTAACACAACATAAGAAGTTTATTATGAAAATGTTTTCAAGGTCAACTTAATATAGTTCCAACCTTGAAATTTCTGTGAATACTATCTTCATAAAGGTGTATCCTAGTTTTTTCTAGCTATGCGTATAGAAGCAAAGATTAAATTGGTAACTAATTTTCATAAAAAAATTGCTTTTATTCGATTTTTGGTGAGAATTTGATTGAGCTTGTTATCTTTGCAGTTGGAGTGAGAGATTTTACCTACACAACACAAATAACCTTTTTATGGGGTAAACCTTTAAGATTTCAAGGTCATGACCTTAAAAATATCTGTCAATATTCCTATTTCGCTATGTAAGTCTATATTTTGGAGAAAATAGGCTAAAAATTAAGGATACATAACACCCGAATTTAGAATGGTTTTCAACGACACAACATTTTCTAGAATATACAAGTCCTAGAGAATAAGAATAGGTTCGATGACCCTTCGGGCGTCGACCTCCGAATTTTGGCAGGTTAACCACCGGCCGACGAACGAGGAAGGGAGAGGGGAAATGGTTAACGAATGAAGGAAAGGGAGGGAAGATGACCACGTGATTTTTTGCAATGTTGATAAGCATGGTATTATTTTGGTGTCTGTACAAATTTTTGTTGCAAAAAATGTCGCTTTCTTCTCAGTTTCAAAATAATCTGATAAGACACATTTTTAGGATTTGTAACTTGATTAATACAGAAAACTTTAAAATGGTCTTCGAACCTGAAACCTGTTGATACATTTCATTAAATCTGTTATGAGATTTTCTATTACGAAATACCTGATAGAGTCATGTCATTTCACATGCATAACTCCGAAAGCAAAAATTCCCATTTTAGTGCGTCGAAAAACAAATGTTCCCAACTACGTAAGGTATTTTTTCCTACTTCACAACGGCTGCCCACCAAATCCACACCCTAAGCTTCGGGGTGAATGGATTTACCTATTTACACGTGACTTTTTGCTACCAACCTACTTAAAACAAGAGTCTTTAAGGGTTACAGAGGGCTGAGTCTATTTGACGGTACGAAACGTAATAGTGACGCCTCCTTTTTTAATACGTCAGTAGAACTGTCGCTCGTGCCAACTCTCCACTGGCTCGCACCCTCGCCGGGCTCAACAGACTTCTTGACCAGAACCCAGGCTGTGATATCTTCGCAGACGGATGGAAGAGTTTAATGTTGGTGCCTGAGGTTTTGCGAGAGTGATGACTAAAAGGATGCTTGTTTGTTTTTGTTATTATTATTTTGATTTGTTTTAATCATGTTAATATTATAGAAATCTCATTTATTATTTCAATTAATTTATTTATTTATCTCTTGTTCGAAAATTTTAATGTTAATTATTTTAATGTTAATTATTTAATCAATAATTTTAACTAATTAGATAAATGATGTTTTTAATCATAACTAGTGTAATTGGTTTATAAAAATCTTTTTAGTTACTAAACAAAATAAATAAATAATAAATAATATAAACAATTTGGTACAGCGCCTCTATCGTGCGGACAGGGTACAACGCAAATCCCATACTGAAATGACACGTAACGATTTCGTCTCGTTATTAACGTCAAGTAGACTCACTCTTCAGAACGTAACTCATTACTTGGTCACGCAATGTCAATGACACGAGATCGGCATTGTTTTGATAAGAATGCCAAATTTGTTGGTGTTTGATAACAATTAGTCATTGAAGAGGACCTTGGTATCTAAACTTTGATATCATCATTCACCAGTACCTATATCTGGGACTTTATGCCAGCTTCAAAATTCATGCCTGATTACGATATTATTTTGGTTTGTTCCGCCCAGGCAACCAAACTAGACAACTGGTTGTCTATGTCGAAGTAATATTCCTGGGAGGAATTTTATTTCCATCTACACAACTGCTTGGTAACTAGAATTCACGGCTTTTGAAAAAAAAATACATTCAGCAAGAAAATAGGTAGGTAAGTAATATAAACAAACAATAAACCAAATTTTATGTAATTGATGCCAAATCTAAGCCAATTCTTTTATTCACGGGGTTCAAAATTTTTACCCCGTGATAAAAAGAATTGGCTTAGGTATTTATATGGAATTGGCTTATTATATGGCTAAAGAGATATATTTAATTATTATTTTTTCTAATATATATCTATAGAGCCAACTATATTAACAGATTTTTTTTATAATTTTCCATAGGTATGATTTTCCTCAGATTCTGCAAAATTGCATACAATTCCAGTTACATAAATGTCACAATAATTATTTTTCTGGGTCGATGTCCCAGTTTTGGATGAGTCGCCTTTGCAAGGAATTCGACGTTTACCTTGTTTTCTGAACTAGATCTTGAAAACGACTTTATTAGAGTTAACTTCCTGGATTTCATTAAATAGGTAATAATAATGTATATCAGTCATCTAGTACCCATAAGAAAAGCTCTGTTTAGCTTGGGGCTAGATGATGCTGTTTGTATTGTCCAGCATTATTTATTTGTTTATTATATTTACGGCTTTATAATATTAGTAGGATAAATATATCCTACTAATATTATAAAGCCGTAAATTTGTAAAATGTGAATTTTTGTAACCTAAGATCTCCAAACCTACTGGTCATGATGAAAGAAGACTGGCGAAGTTCTTTGAAGCTCAGCCCCAACTTTCTTCTGTCTCGTCCATGAACGAAATCAATCAATTTTCGTACAACATAGCAAGACAAACAAAATGATACTAGAATTTATCTTCCTAAAGATTAAAGATAAAATACAAGAACAATTAACGAGGTTAAGGTATATAACGAGTTATTGTCATGTATATTTTATTGATTCTGATATTTTCTTTTTAAAATCAAGAGTTCAGCTGGTCAATATTAAATTCGTTAGTGCCTCACTCATACTTTCGCCGTTCATTGGATCAGTTTTTAAAACCGACTTCAAAAAAGGAGGCGGTCTATGTTCGGCTGTATGGTTTATCTGGATTCGATTTCGTTTTGAGTTTTTTTCAAAATAAATTATTTTGTTTTATAAGTAATGACATATAAGCATATGAGTAATCACATATTATGTACTTATGTAAGTACATCTGAATTGACTAACTGAATATGCCAAGATTATATTTGCGTCGCAGATATACACAGGACATTACCTACAATATTTACGTAAAGTAGTAAATATCTACAAGTAAATCTATACATTTTTGTATAGTAGTAGAATAATGTATTAATTTTTTGAATAAATCATGTTTTTTTTGTTCAAAATAAACAAAAATATTGTAACTAAAATTCAAAATTACTCAGAAAAATATTATCGGAAATAGCCGATGAGTTTCATTACGGAAAAAAACACTTTCATCTTTTTATCAAAACACTACGTCAGGGACCAACAACCGAAGCCAAGGAGCAACGCACTCGTATTATAGCGCCATTAACCACTCTAGCGGTGGAAATACGAACTAACAATAAACACGAAAGAAAATCCTTTTTGATATTGCGTACTTAAAAAATACTCATATACACGACAAAAAAAACTTTTTACAACATTCATTAGATTTAATATTACTGTAAAAATTAATAAGCATGGATTTTTGCGTAAATTCCAAGGATGTTATTAGCTAAATGAACACACTTCCGGGGTGGCGCCATCTATTATCAAGTAGCGGAACTAGAGGTCAATTTGTAGTATCAAAGGGCAATGAACTATGACTGAATTGAGATTCTTCCTATTTTGGGCGCTTATGTTTATGATGAGGCCCATTAATAGCACTTTTAATATACGTAGGTATCTGTGGAATGTGTGGGTAGATACGTACTACATTAGCTAAGGCAGGCACTTGTAGGTAAGTGAACATTGAGAAATAACTTTATATCTAACCTTCCCAGGGGCCTCAGATGGGAATAGGAAGGAATACCTAATCCATTTGGGTCAATGTACCTTGGAAGGTTTACATCATCGTCTGCCTCTTAAAGAACCTATACCGATAACCATTTTAATGACCTTGAGATTGGATTTTAGAGGACGACTTTACCTACCTACTATTACGTAAGTACTTAAAAATTTGAGAGCAAAGGTAACCTTCCTAGTTAAGGACACAAAATTGACTGTATTTTTCAAAAACGCATCCTATCAACAGGGTGTCCCACGGCCATGGGAAATGGAGGGCAAGTACCTACCAGAAATATTGAAGATAGGAAGTTTAACTGAAAGGAAACAATTCTTTATTTTTAAAAATAAATAAACTTGCATTCACAGAATATATACAAAAAAAAATCCCCAAAAACCCGCATTTAATTAATTTAAACTTTTGACGCTTCTGCCTGGTGTTCAACAAAAGATAATGCCTATCCGTCAGCCAATTGGCAGTTTCGTCCGTTAACATTGACATTAATGTTTACAAACTTCTGTCAAAAACGTCAATGAAAATTTAATTACCCGTTATCTTTTCAAAACACATGCCTAACTCTGTTCAAAGCCTTGTGGTTTACTGAACTTAATTTTCCTTGCTCCATGACTGTAAACAAAATATCTTGGGCTCCCCTGAGTCACACGAAGGTACGTGGGTGTAGTACCCACTCTCCAACTCAGTCAATAATAAGAAAAGATCAATTACCGACACACGAAAAATATTTTCGGCAGCCCAAGTAACCTCTTAAAAATAGCAATAAAATTGCGTACGATCGCCATCTATTATCGAGTGGCGGTACTAGAGTTCAAGCAACTCCCGAAAAAGTGCGTTCACCTCGTATTGGGTTCGTAACAGCTGATGTTGTTACTTATTCGTCGTAGAAATATTGTGTGTCACTCATAATGTAGATTAAACAAATGAATTAGCTTATCTCCAGACATTTTTATCAGATAAAAGAGGTGGGACCTACTGCAAAACTACTAGGTATTTAGAGGTCCGTCCCTTACCAAAGCTTTTTATTGGTTCTATAAAATCTCGTGTAGATGGCGTTTACGTCGTAGAGATTACAATCGAGATACCTAATGACTTTAAAAATACTTAATTATGCGTTACCAAGGTACTGAGTTTCCTTAGCAACAGCAAATCTTTTTTTTATCTAGGTAGGTATATGGTATGTATGAAGTTATTATCCCATTTCATACTGAGTTGATTACATTTTTATTGCAACGTAATCAGCACATAACATAATCAGGCATTGAACGCTTAATTACAATGCAAATAAAAAACCTTTAAGTAGGTAATTGTTAACTTTGATAAAAAAGAATACAGGTCATTGCTCTAGTCAGCGCCATCTATTAGGCGTTTATAAAAGTCATTGTCAATATTTTATAAACGTTTTCAATGTATTTTATTACACTATAAATGAATAAAAATCTAATCATCTACGTCTCAGTGTAGTTTTTGTAACATTACGGCAAAAACTAATAATAAAGCTGGTTTTGCCAACGAAATTTAGTTCCGCTACTCGCCACTAGATGACACTCCCAAACCTCCACTCGTTAATTGAGTTACTAACAAGTGAGGCTCGATCTTGCGCAAGAGTGTTGTAACATACGTGATTGTTATCTAATGTATGAGTAGGTACGTAATGTGGGTATGTCAAACAAGTTGGTGTAGAATATTACCTTAGAAACTTAGTGGGTAGGTAGGGTACAGTCAACTTCACCAAAATGTTTAAGACAATGTCGCTTCAAAGTTGCTATTCCGCTAAATGTAATACGATATTGATGATTCCTTAGCTTTTGTATTGTATAAAATACTAATGCAGCCAGCGTCTTGGGGACGCTTCCGACTGGTATTGATATGGATCAGTCGAGCTACCTGTAAATTGCTTGCAACCGTCTGCAGTTAGCTCAATTGGTTCAATTGTAAATACTAGTTGTAATTCATTTCTCTTATTTGATTGTAATTTTCTTTGTGAATAAAATAGATGTAAAATACTTAGAGGCCGATCCCGATGGTTGCATAAGAAAATATATTCGTCATAGATTTGTTTAGTAAAAATTAATTTAAAATCATCGGTAATATTCAGGAATATGAAGCCAGCTTTAAGTAGTTGTAAGAAAACATTAACTTATCCAAAAATTAACCTATAGTAAGTCGACGACAGCTAGTTTTTCGCTTTCAAGAGGGGTGAGTCTATTTGACGTTGGTAACGTCTCCTTTTTCCTTACAACTTGGTACAGCGCCTCTATCGTGCGGACTTGGAACTACGCAAATCCCATACAAAAAGGAGACGTCACTCATCCTTCTTGTCTGCAAATTTGTGCAAAGACTACCCAAAGAAAATTTTAAAGGTACTATATAGCATAGGAACTTGATTTTGTTTTTATCATTAGAAGTAGATTTTTTTGACGACTTCTGTGGTGCGGCGGGCGAAGGTCTGCCTGCGACGCAGGAGGTTGCGGGTTCGATTCCCGCCTCGGGATAAATGTTTTACGATCTGCAGACATTTGTCCAGGGCGTTCTGGATATTTTCTATGTATAAATAAAAAATATCTATCTATGTAGTTTAATGTATTATGTATATCAGTTATCTAGTACCCATAACACAAGCTCTGCTTAGCTTGGGGCTAGATAATGCTGTGTGAATTGTACAGCATTATTAAAAAAAAATACTCTACCTAAGTCTCTAGAATTAAAATTAAAAAAGATACCTATGTACTTAGTAGACAAGATTTAAATAAAAGAAAAAGCTCTAACCACGGAGAAAGATTTGTTTTTCTTCGTCCATGTCCCTAACAGTGTTAAGATTTTCAAACTAAGAAAAAAATCTTAACTTCCAAAGTTAGTGACACACTGAGTTGACACCGGTAAAGATTTTCCCGAAAAATTGGGAAAATGTGTACCAACCGTTTGCAATATTAAACCAGAAGCTATCTATCGTTCATCTCGATTTGTAAATTCGCGACTGAGCGACCTCACACTTGAATCCATGTAGGTCACAGTAGGTCACAACCTGACACGTTTTGGCTAGCTCGAACGTAGACCTTTGACCCTGACCTTGGCTCAAAGAGGTCAAAGTTTCGCGTACTCTGCTCTACTTCGGAATTTCTTGAACGTCTTTTGTTAGCTTATTTCTCTGGAGAAGAATTATGATCGATTTTAAATAACTTCTTGGGCTTGATGGGAAATGATTTTTTTAAACGAATGCTTCTTACTCCTTTTTTACCCGACTGCGCAAGAAGCATAGATATGTTTTTCATAAATATTTTATTTTTTATATCATAAATATTTTATTTTTTATTTTTTTCTACTTAAATTTCTGTACATTTACTTGACAGTAAAAAAATCGTTCAAGACTGGGTATAATTTTTTTTCACACGAGTTTGCATTAAAATTTTCCACAAAACTGAAATATTCCAATTTTTTTAAGTCACTAAAAATAATTCCTAGAAATGCAAACACAACTGTTAAATCTAACCAATCAAATCGTGGAGATTTCAAATTCACGGTACGTGATTGGCTGGAGTCACGAAGCACGGAGTTTGCATACAAAGGAGGTGCATAGACATAGATACTGCATAGAGTATGCATTCACAGTTGGCTATTGAGTAATAAGCTTAGTTATGTACCTCCTAGGTACCGATTCTAGCCGTTGAAGGTACGAAACATCAACTGTACATAAAATATGCAATGTTTCTTTCTATACGGTTTCATTCTATATTACAGCTGATATACAGGGTTATAGGTAATTGACTGACACTATTTTAACTGCAGGTTCTGGCCAGCATCATGAACATATCCGTTAAGACGCCAGGTCTCAAGTCTTAAAATTGGTGGAAAGAGAATAATATTTGTATGTACCCCCTCCATTCAAAAATCGTTCGATATAGGGGTTTTCTTTGAAACTAAACCTAAAAACGGCTCTGCCTTGAATTATCAGTGGGTGTGTGTGTGTGTTCGGCTGTCTCCCAGCCAGGCTAATGCCACTTAAATCATCTTGCGTAGATGTAAAAAAAGCCAATGATGATGATATGGATTTAAATAGGAGTGGGAGATCGGTATTTAGTAATTTATTAGGTTTCGGGCATTATATTGTATGAGAGGCGATTTACAAAAAAATAAGTATTAAGATCTGGCGTCTTCATAAATGTGTTCGTGGTGATGAGCAGAACCTGCAGTTTACGCAGTGTCAGTGAATTTGCAATAACCCTGTATATAATGATTTACCTATTTTCATATATTCTTAACTTCCTTGATTGTTTTCCTATCATGTCTGTTATATGGTTTCGAATTATAATTCAAGCACCATTTATTGTAACCTTTAGTACTGTAAATTGACGTATAAAAGTGTGCCTTGTGCTCTTACGAAGAATAAATGAGTATGAGTATAAAATAGATGAATTGCGACATAGAGCTTTTTCTATTTCTTCTTCTTTTTTGTTGTCGGAAGGTAAATGTAGGCACAAATTCAGCGTAATTTATTCAAGGGTTCTTTTTTTGTGACGAAGATGCTTGGACGTACCTACGGGAAATTAAAAGAGGTTTTCGCGAGCTTTAACATGACGTTTTATTTCTTTTAAAGAGTGCAAAACTCCTTTTATTAATAATCCCTAACACAGCTAATTTCTTTACTAAGAAGGAAACCCCTAAAACACTTTTTTCTTTATTATTATATTACGTGTATAGTGTATACATTTGTGTCACGTTGTGTATGTATTTTTTTTGGTAAGTAAGGAAAAAGTATTTTTTAATCTATTTTTCCGTAATGGATCATGGTCCATTATTTATTTAAGGAATGCGTGCTTTGGGCATTAATGAAGACAATTTGGATTTTCCTTAAAACAAAACTTAAAAACTTCCTATCCTAAATGTCATTGTCTTGTCTTAAAAAGTCTGCCTTCAACTGTTTATTTATTTATTTAGGGGATAACCAAAGGCTTAAAAATTAACAGAATTACAAACTAATACATACCAGTAAGCTTATTGAAGGTTTTCACGGATAGAAGTAGCCCTACTAATATTATAAAGGCGAAAGTTTAAGCCGTTGTCAAGATTTTTGTGCGAAGACAACGCTAAACCTACTGAATGGATGGGGCTGAAACTTTGCACACATAAAGATCTGGACCTGAAATGACATAAAGTGTACTTTTTATTCCAGAAAAGACGTGCGAAGACGCAAACAGAAGCTAGTATACCATAAATGGTTGAAAGTTGAAGTTGAAAATGGAACTACATTATAGCAACTCTCCGTTGCTATCGGCTGCTGTCATGGCTTTGTCCATTGCAGCGATTACAGCGCAGCTCTTTTACAAATAGGGTAACATTACGAACAGTGAGACTTAATATTGTTACTTAAAATTACTAAAAACTTTTAGTAATGCCGAGATACCGTGCTTAACTAGTTCGGCAGGTAGGGCAATCCTATTCGACCACAGTTGGTCCATATTATAATTTTCATAAGGGCAGCTTAAAACATTTGTACCTACTTTATATACTAAAATAACATAGGTACTTCTCTGCTAATAGGACAACGGGTATTAAGAATGCAGCTAGTCTCAACTAAATATATTCAGTCTAACCCAATGAAAAATGAGATCCCCTTCGGTACAAGGAAGGGCCCTAACGTAGAGTTAGTATGAAAACTTCATATTCCATGTATAAATCAGTATGGCTATGTTTTGAAGTCATGCTCTATGGTTTTATGCTGTTTTGTGGAAGACCTAATGTTTTAGGATACACGAAAATTTTATAGTGAGAGCCCATCCATAGACTATAAATCAATGGTCTCAACACCGGTACCTACCTACTTACTTCATGTTACCCCAAGCCCGTTCTCTGTCAAAACAGTACAAATACAACTCAATGGTCAAAGAGGGTTCTAATTTTGACCCCAGCGCTCCCCTTTGAAACCATAGACGTTTCTATTATATTCGAAATTCAAAACCGTCCCCTCACTTATCGCGGGAAAACTATAGGCTTTTCAAAGACCACGTGGCTTGAAAATAGGTCATCTTTTATCGTGTTGCTGTCTCACTCGGGCTTAGTGTCGCACAATGGGTAGAAAAGGAATGGAGTATCCCCCTTGCAATGTTTTCCCAAGTTTGCGGTGCATTGTTGCCAGATAAGATAATGTGGAATTGTCAGAAAATTGTGTGGCAGAATGGCTTTGCAAGGACGCTAGGAAAATGTTAAAAATGATTTTAGTAGAATCTCCTGATATTGAATAAAATGTAATAGAACGTAGGAGACCTTTCAAAAATATTATAAAATAAAAATAAAATACATCCTAGTATGCCATGTCGGTGAGCCATTTAGTAATTTCTTTAATTGAGGACTAGCTTCTGTACGCTACATCGCGTGTTTTTCGGGATAAAAAAACGCTATTATGTACTTCCCTAGAATACAACATATCTCCTTATGAAACTACCATTTACAACTCTTCAAGACAAGAGCGAACAGAGTCAATCAAGAGTGAGTGGTCTTCGAGACCTTAGCCATGTCTCTACATGGCATCTTGGACTAGCTTCGGAACTTGGCTTCGTACGCTTTCCGTAATAATAAAAGCTATTGTGTCCTTTGTAAATTCCAATTACAACTTGGGTCTCCTCAAGATAAAACTGAATAGTCGTCTTCTAGACCTTCGTGAAACATCGTCGGCAACATCGTCACTTTCCATCAGGTGAGATTGTGGTCTTTTGATTAAGAAAAACATAAAGATTCGGTCAGCTGTTTAGTCTCGAAATGGTAATAGATAGAAATATATAGTCATTTCCGCATAAAATAATATTTAGGTAGGTAGGTTTATTTTTTTAACAGGGCAGAACCCTTTATTCACAAAGAAAATTAGTATCAAATAATAGAAATAAATTTTATTTATTTATCGCTAAGTTTATTATAGAAACCCGAGGAATGTAACATTCAGGTCAAACCCCCACGGGCTTAAAGAGTGTTATTAATTTAAGTCCTATGTAAATATTTATAAATCAATTTATAACTCAATTACAAAATTATCGTGTCTGGTCGAAGCGACGCGTGACCCGAGAGCTGGTGAGTATCTGGCGCAGCGCATCAGCATTGCCACAGAGCGGGGCAATGCAGCCAGCGTCTTGGGGACGCTTGCGACTGGTGTTGATATCAGTTGAGCTACCTGTAGATTGTTTCCGACAGTCTGCAGTAAATAGATAATAGCTAAATATAATATTATATATAATATAATAGCTCAATTGTTTCAATTGTAAATACTAGTTCTAATTTATTTCTATTAAATAAATAAATAGATAAAAGACACCATAAGTTCCTACATACGTCAAATTAAATTCAAAACTAACCCATAAGTTTTACATAAAGAGTTTTTATTTCCTGCGAGGAAGTGTCGGCGTTATCTTTACTTGGAAACCGAGATATCATTTTTATCTAGCTACCAATGTAGTTTTAAAGAATTCGCCATGTCTGTCCCTGAATGGACGCATTATTTGTTTCGCATTTATAACCGAATTAGAAAAAACGACGAGGTTCTATGTTCGGCTGTTTTTTTAATAGAATTGAATAGTATATTTATTTTCTTTTTTTTTTCACAACGGCAAAAGCCTTTATTCATAAAGAAAATTACAATAAAATAATAGAAATAAATTAGAACTAGTATTTAAAATTGAAACAATTGAGCCAACTGCAGACTGTTGCTAACAATCTACAGGTAGCTCAACTGATCCATATCAATACCAGTCGGAAGCGTCCCCAAGACGCTGGCTGCATTGCCCCGCTGTATGGCAATGCTGATGCGCTGTGCCAGATACTGACCAGCTCTCGGGTCACACGTCGCTCAAAAAATATTTATTTCATTAATTATTTATTTTGTTATTTTGTCTTGCAAAAGATAACTGATTTAATTTATAGCTATAGTAGTATGTTCGCCGATGTGCCCGTGAATTGTAGACAAATTCGGTGTTTTTTTTTATTGTAAAGGATGGTCCCGAAGTTCCCTTAAAAATTTCTTAAAAAAATATTGATTGCAAATACTATAAATAAATAAATAAATAAATAAATAATGCTGGACAATTCACACATCATTATCTAGCCCCAAGCTAAGCAGAGCTTGTGTTATGGGTACTAGATAACTGATATACTTAATGAAATACACTACATAGATAGATATTTTTTATTATACATAGAAAACACCCAGACCAACGGAACATTTTTGGGCAGATCGTACACAAATTTGTTCTGAGGCGGGAATCGAACCCGCTACCTCCTGCGTCGCAGGCGGACCTTTGCCCGCTGCGCCACTGAGGTCGTCTAAGTTGTATGAAAAAAAATCGAACAATTTTTTTTGCTAAAACATGGTATAATGTTTGTCAGTTGTTTGTGGTTACAAAGAATAATTGGTTCAATAATATTACGAGGCTTGTAATTGTTACCAATTACTTTTCTTGTTAATGTTAGGTAAGGTTTGTGACGGTATCTAGAAAAAAATATTTTGCAGGTTTTTGTAGCTATGAAAATTACAATCAAATAATAGAAATAAATTACAACTAGTATTTACAATTGAAACAATTGAGCTAACATGTAGTTAATGGTTTAATAGGTGCTATACTAGTAGGGGGCGACAATTCGCCCCGTGACCACGATCGCTGTAACGCGGTAGAAACGTAGGGGAAATAATAACAAAAGGTACGCGATAAATATCCGATTAAACCATTAACTATGTTAACAAATCGCGAAAGTTTAATAAGTTTTAATTGAGCTAACTGCAGACTGTTGCAAACAATCTACAGGTAGCTCAACTGATCCATATGAATACCAGTCGTCGCGTCTCCCCAAGACGCTGACTGCATTTCCCCGCTGTATGGCAATGCTGATGTGCTGCGCCAGATACTCACCAGCTCTCGGGTCACGCGTCTTTTCGACCAGACGCTTAGATAATTTTTTAAAAACCCGATTGTACACATTAATCGATTATACACACCTTCCTTTATAAGGAAAGAAAACTATCATAGCTTTTCCGTTAGACGTACAGTAATGTTTACCGTAACGTGAAGTAGTTGCATTATGAATGTACTAGCTTCTGCCTGCGGCTTCGCACGCGTTTTAACAATATAAAAGCATTTATGTTAATCCAGGTTTTGAACTACATTTCTGCAAAATTTCATCCTGATCCGTTCAGTAGTTTTAACGTGAAGAGTTGTCAAACCAAACATCCATCCATCATACAAACTTTCGCATTTATAATGATTAAACGAGAATTCTAAACTTAATAAAATATTTAATAGGTGCCCATAGAAATGTTCCCTAATATTAGATTTTCTAGTTAAACTTTTGTTTTGTAAAAAGTAGATACTTACTAAAATTTAAAATACTCGAAAGGACCTTTTAGTGGGGAATTTCCGGGGGTATCTGGAATAAACCCTTTTCTGTATTCCTTTCAGAAAATATTAGAACAAAATATACCTATTGTGAACCTCGGTAGGTTCGGTTTTGTTTTTTAAACAACACAGGCACCAACATAAGTAACCCAAATTTTTTTTAATTATTTTATTCCTGTCGGGGTCGCAATTTTATCGTCGAGGTGTTTTGATATTTTTTACCTATTTGTTTTTATTTCCATAAGCGTTGAAAACTTAAAATTATAGAATACATTTTGTGAAAGGTTTTATTTTTATTCTCAGAATAACCAGTGCCTCAGGCTTTCTAATAGGTTATTTTACTCCATTTAACGTAGAGATTTTAACACGTCAGATCTTTGAACTTGCCATAACAAATAAAAAATGCAGAATAAAACAGAGTTGTTCATAGCAACCAACCTTTGTACATTCCAAAATTAAAAAAAATCCAACACAATACACAACACTATCACGTGACTGGCCACAAGCACAACCCGAAAAATAAACAATTCTTATTTCGAAAATGCGCGCGGAATTAAAAAATTAGGACCCGCTCACACCGAGATGTTGCAAGCGGGCCATCGAGGGAAGAACTAGGAAATGTGCCGAGCCTCACAGGCGTAGCCGACGCACACAGGCATGCCTCCTCCCTTCATACTTACACGTGCGTTCTGTACATGCGTTTTGACATGTGAAGTTTATTTATAGACCTATGCGTGTATGACGATGCATTTTACACGTAATATTCAGGACTGACCGACTAGTAAGAGTCTTGTACGAAAAAATATAATTTAACTTTTGATAAAGTGCATCGGAAAATTCAAAATGCACCGACATAGCGGATCTCAGAAAAATGTTACGCCGCTAAAATCACAACTACCGTTATTACATAACAGTCCGCCAGAACGAGACAGAGTATTCCTACAGTACTAAAGAAAGAGAGGAGAAAGGTTGTGTAACTCCACACAGCGAAAGCTCTCATACTTTCTTTATGTACAGCTGCGCTAGTGAGCGTAGGTCTTTACATTTTTTGTATTTCGAACGAAAGAGCCTATGTGAATAGAAGGTTTTTCAAAATTGGACTTTTATAGATAACTGCGGCGTTGAATTTTGAGCGTTTGGTGCAAGCGTTTGAGTCCATGTTTGAATGGCTAAGAGTGGGCTTGGCAGCTTTTTGAAAAGTTCAATGACACAATGTTTGGCACGCTTCTTCGGCCTACCGATTTTTTCCGTCGAAAAGGCGACAAAAGAGGACTTTTTCAGGGAACTGAAAGTAGGACATCAGTTTTGGATTTTCAATCGTTTTCCTCGAGAATAGGAGAATATTTAGGTATAAACGAAATTAAATGGAATAAATATTTTACTGCTAGGTATGTATCGTAGTAAAATATTATTCAGTTCCAAAAAACTAAAAGCCAATGCCATTCTGAAGTATTTTTCAGCCACCCGACGGTAGATGGCAGTATTTTCAAAAATCAAAATGTAGAGTTCCTTTCTTAAACAGAGACAACATATATTTTTTTTTAATTCTTACCTACCTATTGTGTCTAATATTTCAAAATAGTAATACGTACGAAAAATATTACAGAGTTTTCTACCTTCACGTGGTTTAGGTCAGAAACAAGTTTTGTTTTGAAAGTATATCCAAAGGTTTCAGATAACACAGGTCAAAATTTTCTAACAAGAGTTTCAACGCGTAATTTTAATGGATCGACTGTGAATTCCTGAGTAAATATTTTGATAACAGATTATTCAATCATTCAAAATCTATAAATAAATCTCAGTTTTGTCTCAAAATAGATGGTTTACTGTTCAAATTGCTATTGCATCACAGCGAAGGAAGTGAATTAGCAGTCATAATATTTATATGGCTATCTTTTTCACCCGCTATGGCGTCATCCTTGTCTTACGTAGAGGGATTCCCGCTGTTATAACGAAAACTCACGACATATTGCCGTCTCGCTCGCACGCACACCGCTACGTATATAGCGACTATGTTCGTGCAAGGCAACGGAGTGCATTGACCTGTCCTTGTTACGCGTGTGTGTCAGCCTTGCTTTACAGTTATACGAGTCTTCTTTGTGTGTGTGTGCATCATAAGGTACGTTATACACTGGGTTACATTATTTTGTCCCTGTATTTTTATGGTTCACCGGCCATAAATTTTGGGAAATATTGTTTTATGAATATAAATATTTTTTATGAATAATTTAGAATACGAACCAGTAGCTTTCCAGTGTGTCATGATAGGAGTTTTAATTGTGAATTCCGTGTCGATGCTTACCTGTAAATAAGAAATAAATTATTATTAATATGATTACGTTTACTATCAATCAATAAAATAATAGACCTCTCGAAAATTCGGGAACATCACCTCTAAAAATTATATAGGTACATACATACCCTACTTTTCATAGAAAAAAACTAAAACATCATTTATGTAAGAATTCTAACTTTTCCAGTCTAAACTTCTTAGTCACTTGAAATAAGAATGGTAACTGTTATTTTTTACGAAACGTTCAATCAAATTAAATAAGAAAGTAATGTCTCAAATTCAAACAAAGGAATGTTTAAATCATTAAACTTCTTATTAAATCATACAGAACCCAAGAAACCGCAAAACAAACATGAAAACGGCCTAACACCGCTACGGCTATAAAAAAGTTGCGTCACACACAGACCATAAAAAATGTCTGCTCGTCGTCAACACCGGCATTACATCACTAGGCAGTTACTTGAGATTGCGTGTGTGGGTGAACACACACGTGGACAGCAGTGACGTCGCATTCACGTTTACAACGTATTTATGGGTGTGTGTGTGTGCGGCCTAATCTTTTGTGGAATGCGGGCTTCATACGTCTAATGAGTACTTTTTTAAAAGCTGAAAAGGCATTTTCTTTGAGGGTTTTTTTTAGCAAATGAAATGGACTGTGTTAGGGTTCTTGAATTTCAAATATTTCGTAATTGCGGGTGGTTTTGGAACAATGTAATTTGTTTAGCTATATAATGAAATGATGTCGTAATGTTCAACGTTAGAATCATACTATCGTTGTTTATTAATAAGTAGATAATGATTTATTAATATAACTTATTTACTAAGCATGTAAGCATGAATCTATTTCGCATTTATACAATCGTACATTAAATTGTTTAACTAAAGCATATTTTTGAATTTTGGTGGGCACTGGACTAGATTTTCGCTATGTTTGAATTATTATTCAATCTTAAAAAAATATTCTCCCTGTTGACTTTAAAACATTCATAGAATTATTTTCAACATTTGCCAAGATAAAAGCATGATCAAATTACAACTGACCAAGCAGTATCAAGTTACACATTGATTCGCGAGTATTATTCATTTAATAAAATGTTCCTACATTTCTTTTATACGCAAATAATGTCCATAATTACACGCATTGAAAATTATGTCATTCATAGTTATTTGCATAACAAATAACGCGAATAAAATGCTAAACCTGTTGCGAAACCTGACCTGCACAATACTTTACCTATATCTATACATATCCATTGCTATTACGTGGGAACATAGCATATTATATACTTTGTAAATAGTAACTATATATACCTACTTTTATACCTACGGATATGACTCAGAACATAGCTAATGTTCTGAGTCGTATCGACAAAGGAAATAACTACTTTTCGTGATGTTGTTAATGAAGGAAAATAATTTTCTGGTAAATGACCTTGTTCGTCAAGTTTATAACGTTTTCTTTCGATTAGTTCTTTGCTAACGTACTGCTTGGTATTTTAGATTAACTGAGATGGCCAAGAAATTTACCAAAACGATTCTTAAAAAGGGCCTTAACGTTTTAAAAATAGCTTCAAAACTAATAATTACATTTAATTCTAAATTTAGCTAACCTCCTAGTACTGTTGTCATTTTGGTTTTCTTTATCTTACTTTTACATCACGTATGCTATTATCATAGTATGCTTGGTAAACGGTGATAAAAAATTGAATTGGAATAAATCTTTATACCTACAATCAGTCACATTATACATTATGCAGTCAAATTGTCCAGGATACACAGATTCAAACAAGCTCACAACGATCTAAAGTCTACTGACCTATTGTCCTGTATTCTGACATCATCGCAAACAGTTCAGCGCATTCCTATCGTCTAACATTGTAGTTTTACTTCATTTTTAGTATAATTCGCGTGGTAGAAGTAATCTCAATTATCAAAAAGCACTTACGTTATTTTTATGTGACTAATAGTCCTGAGGAAGTTTATTTTACATTTTTATCAATTATGGTTCATAATTACCAAATTAACTATTGACATCAAAATGTTTTTCTTTCTTTTGTCTGACAGGTACCCATTTAAAAATACTACGTTACTGCCAATGGAATCCATTTGGCTGTAACGTAGTATTTTTTGATGCTGAGATTAGGTGCCAAATACAATTTCCAACTTACGCGTTACGCTTTTTAGTTTTTTAGAGTCTTGTCGAATAGAAATGTAACATTTCTATTCGACAAGACTCTAAAAAACTTTTTGTAATAAATGAACCTATCTCCATCGCCTCAATAGTTAATGATAAAAACAGTTCCAACAATAATATTTCCTCTTAGAATAGTTTATCTTCAAATCACAACTGTTTTATGCATCAACTCAGTCAATATTATAGAATGTGAACTAAATGATGGATACGACCTAAACACGCGAGTGGCTGATTTGTTTGATTTAGTGCTTAATGACCACCTTCAATCTTCATACACTCAAGAATAACTTTTGATTTGTTCTAAATAAAGTCATCAGTAGTAAGCATTACAAGATTTATAATGTACTAGGTATCAATGGCGCAAATAGTGACTGATCGCTTTATTATTTGAAAAAGAAATAACACATAATTTAAAGCAAAACAAAAATGTTAGAGTTCGTATTTTTTCACAATGACAATAAACAATACAGTAGAAGTATAAAAATAACGGGTAAAAAAACTCAGACTTAAGTAAATAAACAGCAACAAAACTTACAAAACTAGTAAACTTCAGGGTAAAACCCGAGGTGCATAAAGTCATTAGACATCCACACAAGCGAAACAAGTAGCTACCTTGGCGTCCATGAGCATTACGTGTTACCGACCAAACTAGTATCTATTCGGCCAATGCTATAATCGTCCATATTGCTACTGATTTAAGCAGTATTTGTAAGAAAAAATACTTAAAAACAATTTTCACAAAAAAAAAATTAATTCTTCCGATAAGCGCTGTATCTGGCAACCCAGACATTACCAACCTAAATAATTATATTGTTTTATTTTATTTTGCACTTAAGTAAAAGAGGCGTGGCTACTTTTAAAAGCCTTTCCTAAGGTAATATTTGGTTTTACAAGCAGAAAAAAACAATATGATGGAAATCAATACGAAAAGTCATTTGCAAATCAGTAAGGTGCTTCATGCATTATAATTTGAAAGTCAAATGCGTAGTAACTACTGCAGATGCGGTTAATCTGTGACTTGGTAACTTAGGTATTCTGCGAGTACTAGGTACTTAGGCTTAGATGCGTCTGAATTTGGTCAATGCCGTATTTTTAAGTGCTATCAATGATTGTGTATTATTAGAATTCTTGTTTTGCGTTCTTAGATATTTATTTTTCTGTATGCAACCACTACAAGCTTTTGACCACAACTTTGATCGTCATCGCACTATTTTTATTAGACAACATGCTAAATATAAATTACTATGGTCAGCAGTACTACTGCATCCCTTACAAAGGGGTGTCAAGATTCTAATAAATATGGAGATTTGCTCGTCGATAAGCCGTCACGTGTTCTGACTGACTGACTACCCTACCCAATACCCATGTACCATGTAGGTAGCCAATCAACTCTACCCATTTAGATTTAAGGATTTTGGAATTATCACTAGGCAGATTTTAGTCATAATTTTTTGAAGACATCTAAAATTATTATACTTATTTTATTTAATAGGTACCTAATTCTTAATATTTCTTGAAAGTATACAAACATATATTACTAAAAAAACAGCAAACAATAATCGCAAATTAAAATTTCAGTTGCAAAAATGTTTGCCTAAAAGAAAGTAAGAACGCAAGAACAAATAAACCGCGCGGCCGCAGTGTGTCACTGCCCGAAAAAAGTTTGCTATCACGAGGATACTGCCTCTGTGTGCGTGTGTCCGTGTGACCTACATACGAAGCGCGTTCGGGCAACATCGTGCGTTTCCGTCATCCACATGTCCCGTACCGTGCGCCATCTTGAAAGTTCACCATTTTAAATAGACCCGTCTGTTTAGTAGGATTCTGAGTTGTCTGTGAAAGTAGGATAGGTCAGGATGTTCTGGTGATAGGTATTACGTAAAAGTCGTGTTGTCATATTTTGTTTTCATTTTCAATAGTTTGTCGCGTGATAAGTCGTTGATAATGTCTACTTCCGATTGTGTTTATTTATACTCACGATAGGTAAAGTTCTTGTGTACCTATTCATTTATTACCTTACCACTTTGTTTCCTTTTAATTAACCGTCAAATCAACTTAGATCTCTAAAATTTAAAACCATAGGTACCTAAGTAGGTACATACTATTCTTAATAGAGTTATGAAATAAATAGAATCGGAAATGAATAAAATTAAGGTTATTTGTTATTATAGTGCGTAACCCCACACTCAGGGTAATTTCTAAGAAATCAAAAAATATCGCAAAAAATTTCGACTTCGACGGGACTTGAACCCGCATACTTCGCTAAGTACGGGAATGTGCTAACCAACTCCACCACGAGGTCAAGTGACGTAGGTATCGAAAATCTTTGGGAATTCCTACGGACTCTAGCGCCGTTAGCTCCACCTACAGGGAGAACATGGAAGTTTATCCAATCCTGTTCAACGACTAAAGTTACATTTAGTTCGAAAAATGTAATGTTTATTAAAGTTTTACATTTATTTTTGGACAAAAAATGTTTTGGGAATTGTAATGTCTTTCCTTTAACTTATCTAAATTAGGCTAGGTACCTAATCAGTTTTCTTCAGTAACCAGCACAAGCAATAATTTTCCTCGAATAAAATACCTATTTAAAATTATTATCTATTAACCTAGTTTATGCCCGCGGCTTCGCACCCGTTGTTTCTATGGAAATTTTAAAGATTGTATCCCATGGGAACTGTTTTATAAGATAAAGAAAAGAAAAGTAGCCTATGTTTGATTCCAGGCTTAGAGCTACACTTATGCAAAATTTCTGATCGGTTCAGTCGTTATGGGGTGTGGCTTATACAGGGTGCCGTGGAGAGGGGGTACTAAGCCGAAAGGGGCTGATTCTGGACCCCGAGGGGATGAACTTGTGATTAAAGATTTTTTTGGATTTGATATAAGTAGTTAAATTTTTTTTTGCAAATATAATGTTTTTTCTGTTTGTGTTCTTTTACAGGCACTCTTGCAATATTTAACTTAACAAAATATTTCAGAATTTACGTTTACCAGTCTCTTACAAAATCATCGTGAAAAATTCGAAATCAGTAATTTATCTATTAATTTACGTATAATAAATATGCAATGAATAAAAGATTGGAAAGTGCATTACGCAATCCTATCAGATCAATTATTTAAAATATATAGCCGTTGCATAAGTTATAAAATATTCCGTAGTAAATAGTAAACAATCTGTGCTTCTGCATTATCTACTTCCGCATGTTATTTTAGGGTTCCTTAGTACTGTCAACTTTATCAAGGGTTTCAAACAAGTCATTCATGAGTAGGTAACCGTGGCGGTCGCGAAGAATTGACCGTCAAAAATCCGTCAAAAATCTTCTCAAGAAAGAAAACGGATGACGGATATCGGATCTAGTGCGTAAATAACCATACACTGAAAAAAATATAGTCCAACAAAGACGAATTTAATCTCATTTGGCGTCAAAATAGTTGGAATGATAAATATCCCATTCAATACAAACGAGAATGCGTGATAGCTGCAACATATCGAATTTGTTTAAAACAAGAAATAGGCACATCATTGACATATCAATGCTCTAAGTGAAAAAAAAATAATTCACTTTGCCATATTAAACATTTATTCGCACGGGGTTAGCAAACAACTTTGTTGCATTTAATCTCTGAATTAAATTAAATAACTACACTTTATAAGGCCAATTCATTACTTTGTAGAAGGAGCTATTAAGATTTAACTAAGTTGTAAGTATAGAAGACAAGATCTTATCAGGCTCATATGGATTCGTGTGCGTGATCACATTAGACAAGATCTCAATCAATGTCAACAATTTTTTTCAGTGTACAAATAGTTCTACAACTACTCCAGACCATATTTTCACGGCTTCGGATCGGATTCTGATCGGACGTAGTGCGAAACCGCTCTAACTCACTCCGTGGATGTAAAAGCCGACTGAACGTATGTACCTACCAGAGGAAAGGCAACAGCTTCTTTGTCTTATCACGTTATCACCAATCCGCTTGCCGAGCGTGGTAATTACGGATAGTCCCCCTTACTTAATCTCAATAATGTATTATTATTAGTATTTTGTAACGGGTATTTATCGCGTTTATTTACTTATTCACATATTTCAGTTATCCCGTGACCACTACAGCGTGTATATATGAAATAGGGAAATAAAAGCGTTAAACACGCGTTAAATAATACTAACAATATTGTGTTCAGATCGCATAAGTTTGAAAATACTCAATAATGTAGGTTTGTATTGTAATGATATGTGTGTTTACTTAATTAACTACACTTTGTAAAATACTTACTTGCCATAAACTATTTGAAATTTGGGGGAGGCACGTTAACAGGTCAACATAGATATTTTCGTGAGTGTATCACTCATACTATTTGGCCGCTCATTGGTTTATTTTCATAACGTCATTTGTCTTTTTTTAAACAAACAAACAACAAATGACTGACTTCAAATTAAATGAAATTTAAATGACTTTAAATGACGGGCTTCAAAATAAAAAAAACAAAATCTAACTTAAAAACATACAGCCAAATTGAGAACCTCCTTTTTTGAAGTCGTTTAGAAATTATTTATTTCCATAAATACCATAACTGGAACAACTATAATTTTATACAGAACCCACAGTTAAAATTCGAACGCATGCCCGATTACAAACACATTCAAACTCACACACACACACACACACAGATATTTTCGGCAACTTTCACCATTCGAAAGTTCCACGATTTTTATACACCGCTTATATTGTATTTATATTCGTGCGATTTTTTGAAAATGGAATTAAAATACGAATTTAAAATGAAATATTTAGAAAAGGAATAAAATATTATTTGATGTTCTTAACAAAAACTGAAATAAAACTTCGAATTCATTTAAAATTCCATTCGTTTTCAAGTTTTTAAGTGGTAAAATTTTTATGTGACCACCCTAGGCTCATTTTCTATACAAAACCAAAAGAATCATCAAATATACAAATTTACGGATAAATCGATCAACATACATTTAAAAACATACATACAGCCAATCTTATACACACATACATAATTCGACAGCATAATTGTATTTAGCGTATTTTGGACGAGTCATCGCCTCATCATTTTCGGCTTTATAATATTCTAGCTGCATTCTTACTACCCGTTTTCCCGTAGGAATGAAGCATTTCCCCGTAGTAAAAAGAAGCATATGTTCATTAGGAATAATGTGGGCTTCTAATGGTAAAATAATTTTTCAAATCGGTCCAGTAGTTTCGGAGCCTATACAATACAAACAAACAATCAAATCTTTTCTTTTTATATTATTAGTAAAGATGTATTGACGTGGGATTGTTATTATTATATTATTATTAATATTTTATTAATTATTAAGAAAAGATATCACATGAAATAATAAATTCAATATATTATTGAGTATTTTTAACCTCCCTCCTTTTTTCTGAATCGGTTAAAAAATTAAATGATTCCTCTAAGAATTAGGTAAAAGGCCTACGTCGTAGCAGTTCGTAGCTGTTCGTAGAAGTTGCTACGAAATCTTTCTTTGTTCACTCTTTTACTTCGAAAATGCATGTTTTTTTCGACAATAATCATAATATAAAATATTCTACATAAGTATCATCATTATCTTCTATTTTTTTAAAAGCATTATAGTACTTTTATAAGCGACTGTGCCGAATTGGTACCTGCTTTGAAACAAAATAGAAATCGGATGAGTTGTCGCGCAAAAATAATATTAATTATTCAAGGGGTTACTCATCCGAAGTGGATGAAATTTGCGTGGGTGAAATGACAACCTACCCTTTTTCCCGACGTTTCAACAGGATTACACACTATCGTGGTCACGGGATGACTGACAGTGTGTAAACCTGGTGAAATATCGGGAAAAATACCGATAAATACCCGTTAAATAATAGTAATAATATGTGTTCAGACCACGTGAGTTTGAAAATATTTAATTACCTGTCTCTCTAAAATTAATTATTGTACTTGGTTCATTCGTCCTTCTATATTTGGAAACATATGTAGTATAGATGTCGCCAGTCTGCACTTAGTTGAAAGCATGCTGCGTCATTAAAATTGAAATTTACGTGGATAAGATGACTCTATGTGAGTAATTAATAAATTTGTAGTGATAACATTATATTAACTAAGACAATACGTAACAGTGCATCAGCATTGCCATACAGCGGGGCAATAGGTACATACAGCCAGCGTCTTGGGGACGCAACGACTGGTATTGATATGGATCAGTTAAGCTACCTGTAGATTGTTTGCAACAGTCTAAAGTTAGCTCGATTGTTGCAATTGTAAAAACTAGTTCTCATTTATTTCTATTACCTTTTGATTGTAATCTTCTTTGTGAATAAAGAACTCCTTAATAATAACTGTGCATCCTATCTTATTATCACTTTTACTTTTGAAACAATTGAGCTAACTGCAGACTGTCGCAAACAATCTACAGGTAGCTTAACTCATCCATATCAATACGCTGGCTGCATTACCCTGCTGTATTATTTAGAGATTTAATGTAAGTAACCCATAATTATGAAACAGAGCGCTCATTCCGAGGCGTAACCAAATATTAACTTTAAGTACAACATACTATTAACCAAGCCATTTCGTTTGGGGGTTTTCTATGACATCATCTCATAGTTTATAGGGCTGTCTCAGTTACATTTATGTTTTAATAGTTTCTGGTCGGGGCTGCGTACGCGTTGTTTCCATGGAAACGTTTAAAATGTTATTTCTATCCCATGGGAACTGATTATACTATAAATAAAAGATTAATGGTAGCCTATGTTTTATTCGGGGCCTATAACTACCTGTATGCAAAATTTCAGCCCGATCCGTTCAGTAGATTTGGCGTGAAGAGTAAACAACTCAGTTATTTATGTTTTAATAGTTTCTGGTCGGGGCTTCATACGCGTTGTTTCCATGGAAACGTTTAAAATGTTATTTCTATCTCATGGTAACTGATTTATGGTATAAAAAGATTTATGCTAGCCTATATTTTATTCGGGATCTAGAACTACCTGTATGTAAAATTTCAACCCGATCCGTTCTGTGGTTTTGGCGTGAAGAGAAAACAAACATCCATCCATCCAAACTTTCGCGTTTGTAATATTAGTGTGATGTAGTTAGTACGATTCTCTTAGTCCGTGGGGTTCCGAGGCTCACAGAGTTTTGAAAATTTATTTGAGCATCGGGTCGAAGCGACGCGTGACCCGAGAGCTGGTGAGTATGTGGCGCAGCGCATCAGCATTGCCATACAGCGGGGCAATGCAGCCAGCGTCTTAGAAGTGTTTCTATGTACAAAGGAAATTTCTGATATAATTTTCTTTATCAAATAATAGAAACCAATTAGAAGTAGTATTTACAATTGAAACAATTAACTAAACTGCAGACTATTGCAAACAACCTACAGGTAGCTCAACTTATCTTTATCAATACGTGCGTGGCAAAGCTAATGCGCTGCGCCCGATACTCACCTGTGAATTACCAATAACCCATACAGGGTTAGCCTGATGATGATGATGACATATAATTTCTGCTTATATTAATTTATTATTCTGTCAGGTGACAGCCCTAGCAAGTACAATCGCGTATAAAATTCGAGAGCCGCCGAAAAGTCGTGAGCAACTTTCACCGGTTAGATAATGTACTGGTTGTAATGAGAAAGGATCTCCACAATGCCCACTGTTTCTTCCCACAAGTGGGGTTAGGCCTTACCACCAGTAGGGTAAGTTAGATGTATATTCAGCATCAGGAACTTTTAATGTATACAATTCTAATTGCCACGTGAGCGAAGCCGCGAGCAAAAGTTTCACTTATAATAATAATGTCCTCCTAGCCGAATTTCGACCACGGCGGCCAGTCTCATCGGAGACTAGCCAGATGCTAATCAGGCACAGGACCAATGGCTTAACGTGCTTTTCGAGGCACGGGGGTGTAACACCGCCAACTTCCTGACTCCGGGCTGCTACTGTGAATTTTTAGTCCAAGAAAAACCCCAATAATCAGCGGGAACAAGCTGACCGCTAGACCAACGAGGTAGTCACGCTAATATTATAGCCTACCTATACAGTCGTTCGACGAAGGCGTTTTGAAAGGGCAATCGTGCGGGGGCCAAGGGACGGGTCGGGGGGAGGACGCTCCCGAGTTACTAAGGCGGTGATGTAAGCCACTCGGGAGCGTCCCTCCCCCGTCCCGTCCCTTGCCCCCCGCACGATTGCCCTGTCAAAACCACGTCAAAATGCCTTCGTCGAACGACTGTAGGTACTATACATTTTTTTTTATAGATATATAGATTTATATAGGCTGTGCTAATATTATAAATGTGAAAGTTTGGATGGAGGTTCGTTAGATTTGTCTTCCCAGCACTTTAGTCCTGGATGAAATAAAAGTTTTTCTTAAATAGTTATTATTGTTATTTATTTTGAAACCTAAAAATGATAGCAAATCCCTTAAATAGGTTTCCTAAAATTAAATAAGTACCAACATCGCGTGTGTGGTTCATAATTAAACATCGAAGGTTGCAGCATAACAATTTTACAACAATACAACAAGCGTACGTAATAAAAATAAAATACCGTGGAGTAATTAAATTTTATCTTTAGTTAATTACAAGATGGTTATGTTCGGTAATTGACAGGTGTAATTTGACAGTGACATAAGATGTCAAAGAAGGAGCTAAGCTTGACCTATCGTAGCTTATTATTTTTAACCGAATTTCCAAAGGAGGTTTATTTTACTGTAAAAACTTTCGTAGTTTGCACTAAGAATGTAAGCGGGTTAACTGCGAACCTAATTTGTGATGGAAGAACACCAACGTTTCATCCCTTAACGAGGGACATCTTCAGGGTTAATGCGGCTTACATTCATAATGAAATGAGTTTCTATGTTCAGGCTGTATGTAAATATACATAAACTTTTTTGTGTTATGGGCTAGATGATGGTGCTTGACTTATCCAGCATTATTTAATATATATTTGATAAACTGGAGTTGAAATTGAAATGTGTAATTATGTTCGTCGATTTCTCCGTCAAATCTGCAGAGGTATTTTGATTAGTCGGAAAGGCCGTCGGATTCAACATCGGAAAAGTTTTTCTTCGTAAAAAGCTTCCGATAAACTGGAATTGAAATTGAAATGTATAATTATGTTCGTCGATTTCTCCGTCAAATCTGCAGAGGTATTATGATTAGTCGGAAAGGCCGTCGGATTCAACATCGGAAAAGTCTTTCTTCGTAAAAAGCTTCCGATAAACTGGAATTGAAATTGAAATGTATAATTATGTTCGTCGATTTCTCCGTCAAATCTGCAGAGGTATTTTGATTAGTCGGAAAGGCCGTCGGATTCAACATCGGAAAAGTTTTTCTTCGTAAAAAGCTTCCGATATAGAATCCGACGGCCTTTCCGACGAATCAAAGTACTGAACTGATTTTGAAGATTATTTCGCAATTATATAGAGACCTAGCCTCTGCCCGCGGCTTCGCACGTGTATTTTCGGTATAATATATATTAATGGTATAATAGTTTAAAATACTGGACACAAAAAGGCTTAACAAAAAATTGTACAGGGTTATTTTTTATAATTATTTACGACGAGCCAGTGTTGCCCGTGTTGCAAATAGTCATGCACAAATATGAAGTACATCTATATTGGAAACATGTCGGTACGTTTGAGAGTTGACCTGGATGTCGTCTGTTTCCGGATCCGTATCCAAATAGACTGGCGAGAATTTTAATTAAAAAGCTTTTATTTATATTTGCATTAATTTGAATGTGCGAAGGAACGAGTTCATGACATGACGAGACGGAATAAATTCAGTTGGGGGTGATATATTTATTTACGGGTTTTAAAAAATATATCTGAGCGTCTGGTCGAAGCGACGCGTGACCTGAGAGCTGGTGAGTATCTGGCACAGCGCATCAGCATTGCCATACAGCGGGGCAATGCAGCCAGCGTCTTAGGGACGCTTCCGACTGGTATTGATATGGATCAGTTGAGTACCTGTAGGTTGTTTGCAACAGTCTGCAGTTAGTTCAATTGTAAATACTAATTCTAATTAAGGGTCAACTGGGTCACCGAGAACGTGTCTCGGTCGACGGAGACAATCATCTTAAATTTCGAAGTTTTATTTGATGTTCACTGAAGAAGACCTGTTGTCTTATTTACAACTTACAAACTTACACCATCATCATCATCATCCGCAACCTGACTTCACCCACTGCTGGGTACAGGCCTCCAAGCTTTTGTGCCACTCCACACGGTCCTGCCCCGATCTCATCCAGGTTCGCCCTGCGGTTTGTTTATATTACACCAACGATGCAATATTCTGCTTTTTTACTAACTTAATGAATGTTATGTTCTATTAGCTATGCTGAGCAGCAAATCAAAGCTGCTCTGAACGGTTCCCTACACTAATGTACCAGGATAGCAGCGGGAGTAATGGCGCCTGATTGTGAAGCGTACCCCTGGTTTGACGACCACGACGACCACTGTCTTGACTTGCACTTGACGTTTTACTTGTTACAGCTATTGCTGTATCTGTCGATTTGCTTTATGCTACTCAATTACCAGGAATGGTGAGGAGGAGTGGTGACGGAATGTGAGGCGTGCCACCACCCCTTTGGAGAGTGCGCACGCAGTGAAATAAAAATTAAAAAACTTGAATCTAAAAAAACTTACATATATGGTACCTACCAAAACTGCAAACTTTAAAAAAGTATAGCCTCTACGGAACCATATAATTTATAGAACTTTTTTTTATCTTTATCGTAGTTTAAGGTAGCCATTTTTAATTTAAGCGGGTACAGCTAGTAATAAATAAGACCTTGTAAAGTACAACGAAGCATGTGAAGCTGAGCATTCGTTAGTAATAGTTTTAAAAGAGATCGTAAGGCTAAAGGAATAACTTTAAACTTATATGGATGGACAGATGGTCATTGACCTTAGTTTTTAGACAGACCTCTTTGGAAAGGTTTTGCTACTCAATTACCAGGATGAATGAGGCAGTATTGTGAGGCGTACCACCACCCTTAGTATGACCACTACAACGACCATTGTCAAGAGAAAGACTAAGAAGAAGCTATAACTTTTTTATGATAGAAATTTTAAAAAGTATTTCGTAATATGAATTATGATAGTAAATATTCTTTAGTCTTTAGTCATATTATGACATTTTATAACATGTTTTGTAGCGTGCGCACGCAGTGAAATGAAAATAAATATATCTCATAGATAGGCCAGTGTTCTTCATATAGTCAACACATAAAATCATCGTCAGCTATAAGTTTTGTCTCTAAACCGAACGTAAAAAACAACCCAAAAGCCAAAGTTATCGACATAGTCCAAAGAATTAGGAAGCTGAAGTGGCAGTGGGTCGGCCATATCTCGCGAACAACCGACAACCGCTGTGGTAAACGTGTTCTTGAGTGGAGACCGCGACTCGGCAAACGTAGTGTAGGAAGCTCACCAGCCATGGGGGATGACGACCTGTGAAAGACTGCGGGTAGATGCTGGATGCGGCAAGCTGAAGACAGGGCGCTATGGCGCTCATAAGGGAAGGCCTATGATATACAGCTGTGGAATAATATAGGTTGATGTTGATTATGATGAATGAAACAAGTGGGACGTCTCCTTGGCTACAATAGTAGCCAAGGTACTTGACCGTATCATACAGTCACACCTTAGCTTGCTGCCCTACAATGATGGTCAGTTCGGATTTCGTCCTCAAGTATCGACTGACATGGCCATATTCTCCATGAAACAGGTTGTGCGTTACTACACGCAGCAAGGAACGTCCGTGTACGCTGTATTCCTCGACCTCAGCCGTGCCTTCGATACTTTGAACCATAACCGTCTTTGGGGAAAGCTGCGAGATGGCTCGGACGTCCCGACTGACATTGTTGATCTTCTTGAATTCTGGTACCAGAATCAGACCAACAGCGTCAGGTGGGGCGCTGAGCTGTCAGATAACTACCAGCTAAATTGCGGTGTTAGACAAGGAGGGCTGTCTTCTCCAGACCTTTTTAACTTGTACGTTAACGCCTTGATCGAGGAGCTGAGCAGTACCCCGGTAGGGCTTAGATTGAATGGCAGGTATGTCAACAATCTGAGCTATGCCGATGATATGGTTCTGCTCAGCCCTTCGATCAAAGGTTTGACAAAGTTGCTCGCGATCTGTGAGAAATATGCACAGGACCACGATCTAATTTACAATGCCAAAAAGACGGAAATGGTTATATTTAGATCAGGAAAAGGGCCGGAGAACGTTCCAGAAGTCTGCATTGGAGGGCAACCAATTAAAATAGTAGAGAGCTTTAAATACCTAGGACATATTGTAACAGCAAACTTAAAAGACGACACTGACATAGAGCGTCAGCGAAGATCGTTGTGTGTCGTTGGTAACATGATAGCCAGAAAATTTTTTAACTGCTCGCCAGACGTGAAAATCTCCGTCTTCAAGTCATACTGTCAGTCTTTCTACACATGCCAACTTTGGACAGAGTATACCAAAAGATCGCACGATGGTATCAGAGTGACGTACAACAACGTTTTCAGGCACCTCATGGGACTGAAGCGCTACTGCAGCGCTTCAGAAATGTTCACTGAATCCCGTGTTGACTCTTTCCATGCCATCCAAAGAAAGAGGGTTGCCTCGTTTATGTCCAGAGTTGACATGTGTAAAAACTCAATTATTAGGAGTATGGCAGATCGTCTGATTTTGTCTGATGTGTACAAACGGTGGGTGGCTATTGCCACTTAGTACATTTTTATATCATTATTATTATTTTTGACGTAGGTACCTTAAGTACCAATTTTGTTTTTTGTATAATTGGCTTTTTGTATCTGTGTATTTAATGACTGATAATTATTACTCCGTGTAAACTGGATCTCGTGTCTGAAATAAAGATTTATTATTATTATTATTATTATTATTATTGTATTTATTGGTAAATTTTTACGAAGGTAGGATCTCTATTCACCGACTATTTTGAAGAATTTTTGATTGTAAGATTATGGTGGGCTTAATACTTGTAATTACCAAGCAACTTTTGATTAAGGTTTTATCACACTAGTATTATAAATGCGAAAGTTTGGATAGATGTATAGATGGATAGATGGACGTTTGTTACCTCTTCACGCCAAAACTACTGAACGGATCGGGCTGATATTTTGCATACAGGTAATTCTAATCCTGGAATCAAACATAGGCTTTTTATCCCATAAATCAGTTCCCATGGGATAGAAATCACCTTTAAACGTTTATAGAAACAACGCGAGCAAAGTTGAGGGCATAAATAAACTAGTACTAAATAAAACGTTCATCAAAAGTTGCTTGTTAATTTAAGTTAAAGTTTCTGCATAAAAATTCACCTTATAAAAATTACACTTGCTACTTTTCAGGTCACTTGAATGTCTTTTTCGGAAAACCCTCTGATAAATTAAGCCCATACTCGGAATGACTTCTAAGAACGATCTATACGCTGCAGTGGAACTACCGAGAAAAATGAGCTAATGGCCTACTTATTCACGATCATTCTAATATGTTATACACCATTTTGTATATAGGTTGATTCAGTCAGAAGGTGTTTAATCGAATAGACCCCCATGAATGGAATTTTCCTAGAGTTTTCCTTTTTAGGGTTCCGTTCCTCAAAAGAAAAAAAGGAATCCTATTGGATTAACTTTGTTTACCGCCTGTCGACGCTCTTTTCTCAGAGACGCGTGGAGGTATAGAGTTGAATATGCATCAAATATTTAAATCTAGGTAACTTCTTGGAGTCTTGAAAAGAACAAACTTCTAAGACAACGCAATCAATAGATACAGCCGTATATGCCCGCATATTTAGTCCTTTGCAAGGGACACAGATTAGTGTTATTTTGAAATGCAGGGTACTTCCCGTTGCCCTAGAATCTCGAAATTTGGCAAGAAGCATGATCATGCATAAGATACACGGAAGGGGGAAAATCCGGGTATCGCAAATTTTTAGATCTGTATTGATTCTCGTAAGGACCAAAACATATAGGGTCACGACACTTCCCATTGACCTAGAAGCATAATAGTGGCAAGAAGCAAGTCGTATTATACGGAACCCTCGGTTTGCGAGTTAGACTCACTCTTGACGTTTTGTTTTTACAGCTATTACTGCACTGAGTGGGAAAAATTGCTCTATCTGACTGTTAAAGTATTGAAGAAAATTCCTAGATACTTAAGAGAATTGCCTACTAGTAAATTTAAGACAAAACTCCGTAGGTGACTCTTATAAAATTGTTTTATGACATTAAAGAATTTTATAATCAATAAATTACCTAGATATTTAATTAAAATATTGTACGTCCATTATTAATGTATAAATTTTTGTTCCACCTAGCTTTAAAGATCTTTTTTGTGCACAGTTTCTACAATAAATAAATTTCATTTCATTTCATTTGTATCTCTCGGTTTGCTTTGTTCAACTCAATGACCAGGAATGTTTTTTTCTTTTTTTAAACCTGTGTCTATCGCCTTAACTCTTCAGTACTCGATGATTTTATCACACACACACTGGTAAGTACGTAGCTCAGCCCACGTTACGCAAGTACAAGACATTCTGTTTGCACTAACACTTCGTAGTTACGTTACACGTTATCTACGACGTTGATTAATGCTACTTAAAGTGTTTTGCGGTTAAAATGTACTTTTTTTAGCCTAAGATCTTGCTTTATATATACAGGGTGTCATAAAATAAAGGACCAAACTTTCAGGCGGTGTGGATTCAAACACTGAATCCAGGAAAAATATTAAAAAAATCCCGCCTTTTAGTTTTCGTAACATTAAATAAATACGGAATTTTCACTACATTAGGCAAACGACTGATGCACGTGTTTATTTGGCATTAAAAATAAGATTAAAAGGTCTACGTATCTTGTGTACTAGTATTGTTAAATAACATATAAATAAAAAATTACTACTGTTGGACTTTTCACACTTTTAACCAATAACTGCCCATAAGGTGGGATAGCCATGTATATGTTATACAAATTTGACAAAAGTAGAACGAGCACCGGGAGGTTAGTACCTACTTTATATGAAGATAACCCTATATATAAAAATATAAAAAGTTTGGCGGAAGTAGAATTTTGGCAATTGTGGAATTTGGCAAAAATGGAATGTACGTATGTTTGGAAGTATTGCTGTACAAGATTATTTCCGTTGTTATAGGATTTATTGTTAAAAAAATTAAAAACAAAACCGCCCAAAATCTGAACCTTTCTAAAACCTTAATAACTAAATTCTTAAACTAATGTAAGTACACCTAAGTATTTTTTTTCTCCGTATTTCGTCGGTTAATTAAAGGTATGACACCGACGACGAAGGGTATAATATGGTATGACGCCGACTTAAACGCTAAGAATCCCGGACAGCAATACTGGACAAACATAATATGTCGACTGAACAAATCGGGATTAAATTTTGCATACACATAAGCAAGCTAGCATAGAAACTGTGTGAATTGTCCAGCACTATTTATTTCATTTCTTCATAACTAGCTTCTGCCCACCGATACGCGTATTTTCGGTATAATAAGTAGCCTATTATCAAATTTAGGCTTTGTTCTAAGCGTACGCCAAATTTCATCTTGATCTGTTCAGTAGATAGTTTTGGAGATCCTAGGTAACAAAAATTTACGACTGGAATTGATATGGATCAGTTGAGGTACCTATAGATTGTTTGCAACAGTCTGCAGTTAGCTCAATTGTTTCAATTGTAAATACTAGTTCTAATTTATTTATATTTTTTTATTGTAATTTTCTCCATATAACATAACAGTTTAAAAGAAATGCGTTATAATATTATTTCCTGGACAGCAATACTGACAAACATAGATCAACTGAACATAGGGATGTTTATTTTGCATACACATATGCAAGCTAGCATAAAAGCTGAGTTATTTTTTTTAATTTTTTAATCGAAGTCATTGTTCAGGACTTTTACTTTGCAAAGTATGTTAATCCTATCATAACATAAACTTATTAATAACAAAGCTGAGTGAATTGTCCAGCGTTATTTATTTTATTTATTTATAATAATTCTTGGCTTAAATATGATGCCAACTACTTTTTATCTTCGAAAATGCATGCAAAGCCCCGGGCAGATGCTGTCACCAATAAGCCCAAAGATTCGTCACCACTTTCCCTTGAATAATGTTGCAATGAGGAAAACCGTAAGGTTTGTCTGTTCTATTGTGTAATAAGAAAGTGTATGCAAAGATTGCAGGATTTATGGTAGAATATGGTAGAATATTACTACCAAATATACCCTAATTCAGAATAGGTATATTTTAAAATTACAAGTGATTGTAATTTTAATCAAATAAAAGAAATAAGTTAGAACTAGCATTTACAATGAAAACAATTGAGCTAACGGCAGACTGTTGCAAACAATCTACAGGTAGCTCAACTAATCCATATCAATACCAGTCGTCGCGTCCCCAAGACGCTGGCTGCATTGCCCCGCTGTATGGCAATGCTGATGCACTGCGCCAGATACTCACCAGCTCTCAGGTCACGCGTCGCTTCGACCAGACGCTCAGATATATTTTTAAAGCCCGAAGAGCCTGGGTACCCCACGGACCTAGGGTCTCGACTCCAAGGGGAGCAAATGTGTAGGCTCTGTCGAGACCTGCAGATTTTCGCCTCTGGAGATACTCGGCAAAATACCAAAAAATGTGTCATCTCAAAAAAATCCACAAACACATTCCTCATGCACATAATATACGACCACAGATGAACATGTTTTTTCCCAAGAAGGGAATTAAATAAAATCAAATCAAATCAAAAACTCATTATTTCCATAAATACTTACAATAAATGTACCTACCTATACTAAGAAAAGGTCAAATAAACAAATTAAACACTTACACGGAAATAAAGTGATATTTTTGATTTATTTCGCTTCGGTATGTAGACTAAGGTAAAGAAGCGACGAAGAAACCTTTATCCTGTTAGTTGTTATTTTTCCAGTTGCAGCAAAACCCGCCCCAAGCTTTTTTTATCCAATAGGTAGATAATTTGATATCTTATAGTAATCTTATAGCCTTTTGGCTCAGCAGGTTTTGACAATTTCTTTGAATTTTGTGAATGATAATTTTTGCACCTCACTAAGAGTTTGTTGTAGAAGCGTTACATTGCTTTAAAAAATGCATTAATTTTGTGTAGCCTAGTTGTGGGCACAACGAGTTGATTTTTATTTCTGGTATTAAAATTATGATAATCGCTATTTTTAGGCAACAGGATAAAAACTAGCCTATGCCCGCCACCAGGATACCACCAGCCTCCCTACCAAATTTCATAAAAATCCGTTCAGCCGTTTAGGCCCGAATTCGTAGCAGACAGACAGAGTTACTTTCGAATTTATAATTATAAATCCATGGATTTGGCTAGAATCAGGCAACACCGGACCACATCACCTCTTTTGAGAAAATTCGTAGTTTGAAAAAGATCTCACTCATCAATTCCCGCTAAAAATGACGACCTACAAAAGAACCAGTCGAGCAACGAACATTTTCATTCGAAATTCAAATTCTCCTCGCTGCGCGTGCAACCTTCAAGCCCTACGTAATAGGCACATGAGCTTAGTAGGTACTTATAAGGTGATACCAACTGACATCTCGTTAGATTCTGTCATTTTAGTTTTTTATTAGCTAGGTTATTTATTTGACAGCTGGATGTCTATGTGTCGCCAAGTGTCTTGAAAATCTTGGGGACTTAGTAGGTAAGGTTAAATTTAAGACTGGGGCCAATCGAGCGATTTTTTTGATTTGTGTATCGCGTAAAATGCTTGCTTTCAATAGAAGAGATAATTAATTTTGCGTCGCCGCCGCCGTGTGGGACAAATGCCCTAATTCCAGTAAATTAATCACATATTTTAGCATTTTACCTTTGATGAAAGAAACTACAGATGGAGGGACGCTTGACAAAAGGGTCAAGGTTCAAACATTGATTTAAGTAAAATTCGGGAGATTGGGCACTAGCTTCTCGAAAGTGGAACGCTCAAATTAGGTCCTTTTAGGTCCACCCACCTCAGTCACAGTCGGCCCGGCACTGCCGGCGTACGTATTTCACGTGCATTTTTGTCTCGATCGCTCTTCGGTCTAGATACTCTTTCCATCATTGTTGTTCATGAGGTAGTAGGTATATTGCAATAGATTGGAAATAGCGTGTCTTTGCGTTTAGTTGTAACACAACACAGGCCATTTGTTGAGATAGCGCTGGGAGAACGTACCATATCTACAGAAGTTTACATAAATCAGTGGGTTGAAACCATTCTTTCAATCTCTCCGTGCAAATAGCATCACTTGCACTATCTAGAAATTCTTTCATCTATGGACGATTCTGCGATGATACCATAGTTATGCGATTGACTAACAGATTTGTATGAAGTGACTTATGTTTTCGACACTCAACTCAAAAATTACGCTTGTTTGGCTCGCCTCTATTAATCTACTCCTATAAAAATAAAAATACCACTAAAATTATGATTCATTAATCCATTAAATAACATAGGTTATAAAATAAATTAAATCAACATTCAACCAAGAAAGCGCTTCAACACCGGCATAAAAACCGCCAAATTCGAAATTTAAATTTCGAAATTTCGCGATAGGACGCGGCGCGTTGTCTCAATTAAAATTGTAACTGATAACACAACGCCAAATTTGACCTTAAAAGTAAACAGATAGGGTTGGTTTTACATCGAGTGACGCGGCGGAGTCAAGCCAACTCAAAAGTGTGTCACCAGTTGAACAACACACGCAAGGCCGATCTATCTATGAATGCGCGCGCAATACCGCGAATGTGCTGTGCATCTGACAGTTGACACATGCGTTATTTTGATCTCGTAAGTTTTGTTGTACTTATAGACGATTGTTTGAAATCTTATACTATTATTATTATGGTATACCTACTAGTTTATGCCCGCGGCTTCGCACGCGTTGTTTATGAGGAAACGTTTAAGGCGCTGCCGTGGAAAACTAAGGCTGTCAGATTGCATGTCAATATTACCAAATGTGGTCGGCAGAGGCGCTTATTTTTAACATAGACTTATGCCAAATTTATCTGTTGTAGAAGAGGCAATATTTTGTTTTATTTTGGTTGATAGCACAATCACAAGGTAATAATGTAATGTTAACTAACATTTGCCCGCGGCTTTGCTATCGTTGCATGTAAAATACCTTAATAAAACCTATGTCGCTCATTGTAGCTTCTCAATTATAATAAAAATTACATTCATCGATAGTTATTCATAGAAATCAGAAACACTTAAAAAAATAATATCATCTTCATGCATGTTAAAGTGCCGACAATATCACCGACCATTATGATTATATAATTCACAAAGAAAATTATAATATAATTAGTATTTACAATTGAAACAATTGAGCTAACTGCAGACTGTTGCAAACAATCTACAGGTAGCTCAACTGATCCATATCAATACCAGTCGGAAGCGTCCCCAAGACGCATTATGACAATATGATAATACTTTATACATTAAAAAAATATACTAATTTAGTCAAAACAACTGAAGTCTAAATGGATTACAAAAGTGTCAATCGTTGAAGATATTTCGATTTGGTTTTGGAGGGCTTTCTCAAAAAAAAAATTAAAATATAAATAATGCTGAACAAGCCACACAACATCATCTAACCCCAAAGTAATTAGAGCTTGTGTTATGGTATACTTATTTTGATAAACTTATTAAATACACTACACACTAGATATTTTTTATATACATAAGACATGCAATAAAGTGATTATGATTATGACATCCAGAACACCTGGAATAAATATCTGCAGATGGTACAAACATTTGTCCTGAGGCGGGAATCAAACTAACTGTAACCTCCTGTGTCGCAGGTGGACCTTTCCCCGCCGCGCCACAGAGGTCGTCAATCAAATAATCAGATATAAAATGAAATATAACAATGCTTTATTTCCTTTACCCCTTACAGGAGTCTTGGACACGTCAATAAATTCAAATAAGGTTCAAGAGTAAAACTGGGAAATTAAGTGATTACTTTAATTTATTGTTCACTTCAATCTTTTTAAGGTAAAGTAAAGAAGCGAACAAGAAACCTTTACCTTGTTAGGGTGTTAGTTTTCGAGCTGGAGCAATACTATTAGCAATAGGTACCTAAGTTTTTTATCCTCTAGAGATAGTCTGATATTTTGTAGTAAGCCTTTTTAACAAAGGATATGTTTTACAAATTGTTTGAAATTATTTTTTGATAACTTTTAACTCTTTAGGAGTTTTGCTGTAGAATCGTATACATTTCCCTTTAAAAGATAATCTATAAATCGATACTATAAAAATATATAAATATATATCTATAAAAATATTCGTAAAATAAACATAATTAATTACATAATTCGCTTACATAATTAATTTTATTTTCCGGAAATAAAACGCAACAATCATGAAGATAGTTTTAGTTTAGATTGTAATTCTACAAAATAATCATAAAAACCACAACAGACCATGCCTTGCTATCCAAATTGATATTCATACCGATATAAAGTATTCTTTATTATGTTGCTGCCTTCCAAGAACTCATGAGTGATTATGATTAACATGAGTGATTAACAATAATTTTGACAACTGTCATTGGAAATACAATTGTTTTGCATGTTTATTACGTTTTTAGCGTCTTTAAACATCTCCTTTACTTGACTTCTTTGTTACGCTAAAAAAAAAATATTATATTGATGTCAATGTACACATATTGCCAATAACAAAAAAGTTATGACAAACCGCTCCGATGAGGTTTTTCTATGAGTTATTAAAAATTTAAAGTAAATTATTATTTTTGAGTATCTGTCCTTTTGAGAATCTCTCTTCTCTAAGAGAACAAACCGATAGAACTACGAGTAATTTAAATTTGCCTGTAGTTCTACTGGTAGAACTACGAGAAAAAAAATGCAAATGGTTGGTCCTAAGTAAATCAGTTATCTAGTAAGTACCCATAACAAAGCTCTGCTTAGCTTCGGCCTTGGTGATGATGTGTGAATTCATCATCATCAGCCTATATAAGTCCACTGCTGGACGTAGGCTCCTATTTTAATTTTTCAGCATTTATCTATATATAAGGTCATCAAAATCGCCCTACCTATTTAACATATTTTAACTCGACCAATACTTTTCGTGCTGTAAACATGTTGAGTAATACCTACCTATCTAGCTACCAGAGATAAAACCACTATAAACCTATTCTACTTAATGGGTAGGTCTGTCAATGAATAAAATTCCTGCAAATTTCTTTTGGCTTAGCTTCAATCAAATATAGACTTTATTTCAATGAGGAATGAACCATTTAACCCGCAAAACAAAAGTTGTCGAAAATCGTAATTCGTCCGTCGAACCCAGCTGTCATCGCGAAAAAAGTTACATAACCTCACGTCCGTCCGAGGAGGCATCCAGCCTCCGAATGAAGCTACTGGAAGCTATTTTGAGCATATATTGAAAGGGATGTTTGAGTAATAAGGTTGAAATTCTATTGGCAAAATATTATCATTTTTGCAATTACTTCGCTAAACGCCTTACAAAAATGTGTTTTTTGGGTTTTATTATGTTAATGGTTTTATTTATTTAAAACTTTTTACATATTTCTTTTGTTGATAAAATTTCCTTTCATATAGTATTAAAATAATTAATGGTTGTCACTCAAAATATTGAGCATTTCGAGACGAAAAATTTTTTTCTTGTTCTTTCTTGTGATGTTTTTTTTCAAGATCCTAGATCGTTTTATAAAATATTTTTGTATAAGTCTTTTTTCCATACATTTGACTATACACTGTTTTTTTTTTGGGCTTGTAATATGTCGGAGAACGGCTAACGGTGCGACGAAAAAGTGTACTTTCTACGGTGTCGCTGTTTGGGTAGCGTCTTAAAGGTGATTTCTATCCCATGGGAACTGATTTATGGGATAAAAAGTAAAAACCCTACGTTTGATTTTAGGATTAGAATTACCTGTATGCAAAATTTCAGCCCGATCCGTTCAGTAGTTTTGGCGTGAAGAGGTAACAAACGTCCATCCATCCATCCATCCATCCAAACTTTCGCATTTATAATATTAGTGTGATTAATAATAGTATATTTTATATTATGTATTTTAATAAGTACCTATGTATTGTATATTTAAGTAGGTAATACGCCACCGTCTTACATGTACCTGCAACTGCTTTTTGTCCATCCCAAGGTCTGGAAGAGATCGCTCTTAGCGATAAGGCCGCCCAGTGTGCAACTCTGTATCTCTGTTTTCCTGTATATTTATTTTTGTATTTTCTTGGTGTGCAATGTATTGTATACTTACTAATAATATTTTAACAGCTGTTACATCATTGAAAGTTCTTTGAACCACGTTTGAGCATGCGTTCTCATGCCACATCAAGAAATTAAAAATTAAAAAAACCCCCCGACAGATTTCCATGTAACATTGCTAAGGGATAAAATTATCTATGACTCAAAAAAAACTGAACGAAAATCGGTTCATCCGTTTGGGAGCTACGATACCACAGACAGATACACAGGTACACAGACAAACACGTGAAATCTATAACACTCCTCTCTTTTTCCGTCGGCGGTTAAAAGAAAAGAAAATAATTTTATTTACTTTAAATTCACTACACAACACAATAACTAACTTAACACTAAAAAAATCTTAGACCTAATTTTTATGCGTATCAGGTTTAGGGCAAATATGGCCTACACTCAGCATTGTGCTGAGTAGACCTGGTGTGTCTACCCAGCGCTGGTTTTTTGGTTTTCTGGCTATAGTTGAAAAAGTACTAGGCAAGCATAAGTTCATTGGAGGTATGAGTTCTCATATGATAAAAATAACCATAAATCTTTTCCATAGCAACAACGCGTGCGTGTTCAAAGTACTCAGAGGGAAGCTACGGCCCTACCTCTAATGGGTCCCTCAGTCAGCTCTAACGACAACCTCGGATTGAATAGGCTACTTCATCATCATCATCACCATCAGCCTATGTTAGTCCACGGCTGGACAGAGGCCTCCCAAAATGACCGCCGAAGCGCCCTGTCTTCAGCTTGCCGCATCCAGCATCTGCCTGCAGTCTTTTTCAGATCGTCATATCTGACCGGATGGTGTCCTAAACTACGTTTGCCGAGTCGTGGTCTCCTCCCGAGAACACGTTTCCCCCAGCGGATATCGGTTCTTCGAGAGATATGGCCGGCCCACTGCCGACACTCCGAAAACGCTCGGCCATGTTGGGACGTCTAGGACTCTTGATAGGATCTTAAACGAGCAAAATTCGCTATGTGGTCTGTCTATATTTTTACAAAGTTAGAAATGAATTGGATATACAGGGTGACCATCAACATGAATCCGGTATTGCCAACAACAAAATCTTTGTGCCCCAAACAATTAGGTGAAATTCAACCTTCCGTCGTTGTCGTAATCTCGATTTTACATTTTCGCAATATCGCAAGGTGACAATGGTTTTTCAATTGACAGGCGGAACCGGGGCAGGCCTTGAGACTCTAATAAGTAATTAAAAATAACTTTTGAATATAGGACGCATTGATCTACTATCTAACTCTAAATGTGATGATTTAAAAAAATCGCAAAAAATCTTTTTTTTTTGCCCCATTTAAAAGCCCTAATACCTAAGAACTACTATGGGTTCTTATAAAGGATACTTAATCGGTTATTACATTTTAACGCCAGTTAACTTTTCTTGAACGAATTTTATTATTTTATACCTATGTCTAATCTAACTGAGGATTTTGTCGATTGCCCGATTATCACCAGCCTATAGCTATATACAGGGTGAATCACCATTTTGGACCGAAGCTAGTTACGACCGGCCGCAGAGATATTTGGCACGGACTCTAGGTTTAATAATATGAGAGAAACTGTGGCTAAATGTGAACTTAAGTAGTCGGCAGGTATGGCAATCGCGAACGAAGTCGCGGGTACAGCTAGTAGGTATATACAGGGTGAATCACCATTGTGGATCGAAGCTAGTTGCGACCGGCCGCAGAGATATTTGACACGGACTCTAGGCTGTAGACCTTTCTAGCCCTATCCTTGATGACAATGACATCACATACTGGCGAATAAATTATTCAATGCGCGGTTGAATTGGGCAAGTTACTGGCTCTAGTCGCTAGCTTGTGGTTTTTATTTATAGGTTAAACAAAATCCACAGCCCTTAATTAATGCAAATATGTTACATATGAAAACCTACGGCCGAAATCGGATTTAATTTTTAAACATTCGACAGTTTTAGACAAATAATTTATAATTTGTAAATCTTAAATGATTCGATTTAATAAATAAATAATAATAATAAATGTTTTGTTCTCCCTCTTCTTACCAATTCTTAGCAATTTTTGTAAACAAAGGGTTTACAAAACCAAAGTGGTTTTTTTATAGACACTGGTATCATTGAATCGGAGATAATGATAGAAGTTCGAAACAATTGGTTTTGAAACCTTTCATTCATCTCTCGTCCGTTTTTCAACTCGAATTTTAACGTTTGTAGCAGCGCCCTTGTAATTTATGCGTAGCTAAAGTTTTTGTTTCTAGAGTTTACCGTGCTGTTTTCTGCTATTGCTATCAGTTTTTGTTAGATTATCATTTATAGTGTCTATGTTGACATAAGTTGATTCTAGAACCGAGTATAAGCCTGTTTTTTTTAATTTATGGAAACTCAATTTAGCTCTAAACAAAGCTCAACTCGCCGGCAGGCGCACGCAGCTACTATTATCATATCACTGCTGAAGGTACCAGAGGTGTGTTACACGCATGCGCATAGCATAAACGCTTAACCGCAATCGTACGGTTTTGATACTTTATGTTTACGCAAGATTTGTCAAGAAAATATATGGTTTTTGTTTTGAAAACTTAAAACAGGAAACTCGTTTTACTTAAGCCAATCAAAAATGAAAAAACTACCGAAAAAGATAGCAAAACATTTATTGAGGTTAATTATTATTTGTTAAAAAATGTTTAAGTCAACCTTTATGACGATGATTTGTTGCATATATAAATGTCTCTTGAAAATTACATACCTATTATCTTTCAAAATCATAAGCTCACTTCTACACATTTCTGTAAATAGATGTTAAACTTACCCGAACACAAACACAGGCAGTTGCAACATCAGCCAAAACCCTCAAACAATAAAAATGACACTAAATAGCGTGCGCGGTAAAAAACAATATGGCGTCGATGTCATTAAACCTCGAAGGTTTTGCAAGTACCAAGATGGTTTGAGCACGCACTAGGCTATATGGGTCTTGGCCAGGCAACTTTTTCTCGGCGTATTTTGCTTCTAACATGGTACCTAACCTATGCCTATGTCATACGCTATCCTAGGTGCTGTGCTGATACATGGTTTAGTTTTTAGGCTACTAAACTGGCTATAATAAAAAAGCAGCCAATATTTTGGGTATGAGCTCGTGTAGGTAATATCTTTTCACCACTCTCGCTCGAATACGGTGAGTTTGCTGCTCAAAAACAGTGAGCAAAACCGGGTTTTGCTGTGGAATAATGAATATTATTCAACTTGTTGAAAAATACCTAATTTGAATTCGGAACAATGCAACCAAATCTAGTCTGTTCATGATTTGAAAGAGGTTAGTTGCATTTTTACCTTCCAAGGTTGCTAACCAAAATGAGTTTCTGACATTCGGCCTCTTTTATATTTATAAATAACGAAATATTCGCTAGTCGTGGTAAAAAGTTGTATGTCTAACTCTGAAAAATTGTATGTCTTGTTTCGGAGCCTATTCAATACAAACAAACAATCAAATCTTTCCTCTTTATAATATTAGTATACCTAGATATAGACATAAGGCCACTAGGTTCGGCCCGCGGCTTTACTAATGTGTGATCTATTTAGGCGTTTTAACGTTGTTCTTTGACACAAAAATTGTTGCGAATTGCGGATGATCTGCTATTTTAATAGTATCTCTAAGGTACTATGTAGTTATTTATGTTTCTAAGCGACAGTCTTACTGTATCTGTTTTACAAACCAACATTATAAATATTTGTTTTTGTTTGTAGTAATGTTTGTTTCAGTTTTAAAACGACTTCGATAAAAGGAGCAGTTTCTATGTTTGGCTGTTCCTATGTATGTATGTATTTTTTTATTAGCTATTTTTGGCTATCGTATCACTGCGGCCATGATAGGCCTATTATGATTGCCACTTTGTGTGTTCCGCCTCGAAGCAGCGGCATTCATAATTCGCCACTAACCCTTGCAGCTGTTAGGAACTATAGGATTCTCTTCGGGATGGAGTCTCTAAGCTCGTTTGGGGTAAGCAGGTGCTTGCCCAGATGGATGCTACGTTTTTGCATCAGTGCTCCGCAATCTTCTAGAAGATGGAAAGGCATTTCCTCCGCCTCCTCACAGAATCTGCAGGCTTGAGTGTCGGTTAGCCCCAGTTTGAACATGTGCTTGTTGAGGTAACAGTGTCCAGTTGGGGATCTTGTCATGATGCGAAGTTTGCTTCTGCTTAACGCTAGGATTCGGTTAGTGTACCGTTTATTGAAGATTTTATTAATGATTTTGAGTGGCTCATGCCTGAGGAATTCTTCCAGAGCTTGGACGATTCCTCGTAGCAGGAATCCAAGAGCGTTCTGAGAGCCAGGCTTTTCGGTATGCCACTGAACGGCTCGGGGCCCAGCTGAGTACCCTTGGCCCCGGAACGCGCGAGTTCGTCGGCACACTCATTGCTGTTGACTCCCGCGTGTCCCGGTACCCATCTTAAGACGACTCGGTTTTTCGTATGTATGTCCGTCAATTATGTGGTGATTTTGAAAATTCTTTCGCTATTGTATAATAATGATCCCGAGGCGATGTGGGTTTTCTTCCAGAGGGATCAGTATATATCCCTCAAAACTGTGTAAAATTAAGGGATTCGATGTCGGTTTTTAGGTTTTCAACAAACAAATTACATGTTATGTTTTTCCAACTACGACCTGGTCTTTTCAAACTTAGAGTGAACTCAGTGTCTTCTAGACCGTCATGATCAGTGATAGGAATAGGTAGGGCTTATACACCTGAACTTCGAACAGTGAAAAGAATTGGAGACTTCTTTCGGACAGTTTTTTTTTTTGCCGACATACGCCTTATAATTCGGGACATTACTTAGGTTTGCTATTTTACTATAAAAACTATCGTAGTTTGACGAATTCATTACGGATGTAAGCGGGTTAACTACGAATCTTATTTGTGTTGGAAGAACACCAACAGTGCTCGGAGAGATGCGGAACGCGCGCGTCTAGAACCGCACTCACCCTGGAGATGTCCCTCGTTAAAGGATGAAAGTTGGTATTCTTCCGTAATGAATTACTTAGGTTCATAAAAAAATAATGTTATTCGAATAAGTAGTTGGTCTACGTTTACCTAAAGTTTGCGAATATGGTAACTAAGTGACACTTACCATCAGATGAGGTTGTAGTCAATTGAAGGTCTATTCACGATTTAAAATAAAATAATAAATAAATAATGCTGGACAATTCACACAGCATTATCTAGCCCCAAGCTAAGCAGAGTTTGTGTTATGGGTACTAGATAACTGATATACTTAATACAATATACTACATAGATAGATATTTTTATTATACATAGAAAACACCCAGACCAACGGAACAAATTTCTGCAGATCGTACACAAATTTGATCCGAGGCGGGAATCGAACCCGCAACCTCCTGAGTCGCAGGCGGACCTTCGTCCGCTGCGCCACGGAGGTCGTCGGTAAAAAATACCTATGCGTAATATTTCCGTTAGAACAGTGGAATATTATGTCCAATTCTTGTTTGCAAGTAATATATTGTAGACCTTCATCAGATTCATAAGTGGGACACCAATAAATACTGGCTATTTATTGTTTAATTATCAATTTATGCAAATACATTACAAAGGGCAGACGATGAACGACCACTGATAATACTAATAGAAATTATTAAGCACCGTACCTCGAACATAATTATATCTAATTTCAAAAACTATCGTAGTTTAACGAATTCACTAGTGTTTTATTTTTGTTTTGACGACCTCCGTGGCGCAGCGGGCAAAGGTCCCCCTGCGAAGCATGAGGTTGCGGGTTCGATTCCCGCCTAGGAACAAATTTGTGTACGATCTGCAGAAATTTGTTCCGTTGGTCTGGGTGTTTTCTATGTATAATAAAAAATATCTATCTATGTAGTATATTGTATTAAGTATATCAGTTATCTAGTACCCATAACACAAGCTCTGCTTAGCTTGGGGCTAGATAATGCTGTGTGAATTGTCCAGCGTTATTTATTTATTTTTTATTTATTATCCCTAAAGTTACATGTGTTCTGATCGGTATTGGAGCGTACGGATATAAGGAGTGAATGAATGAATGAAACTTTATTGTACATACCTACAAAATAAATAAAATAACTTATATAAAAAAAAATCCCGAGGGATTTCTACTTTTCCCGCAAAATCTTATAAACAGTGTAATTATAAAGAAATTTGAAGTCAGTTTTTAGATAATGTAAAAAACATCTGCATTTAGCTCAATTGTTTCAATTGTAAATATTATTTCTAATTCATTTCTATTATTTGATTGTAATTTTCTTTGCGAATAAAGGTTTCTGCCCTTTCTACTTATTGTAGATTCGATACAAACCCCACATTATACGAAGTTTCCGTTTGAAAATCGTTCTCGGGGTCATTTTAGTACGTAAACTAAATTAATTTCAATAGCTCTGTATGTGTTCCTAGATTGTTCTACAACACGTGCGAGAAACGTGCCCCATGCACTATGTAGTAACGCCATGCATGGTTTAATCGATACAACGTTAAAACCCCATGGATTGATAACTATAACACACTAATAATAATATAATATAGTATTATAAATGCGAAAGTTTGGATGGATGGATGGATGTTTGTTACCTCTTCTTACATTATCTTCACGCCAAAACTACTGGACCGATCGGGCTGAAATTTAGCATACATGTAATTCTAATCCTGGAATCAAACAAAGGTTACTTTTTATCCCATAAATCAATTCCCATGGAATAGAAATCACCTTTAAACGTTACCATAGAAACAACGCGTGCAAAGCCGCGGGCAGAAACTAGTTGATAATAAATAATACCTCAAGTAACAATCAGTTGAAAAAGCTGTTATATGAATCAAAAGTATTTTTAGCCACACAACAGTGCAGAAGCCCTCTTTTGGCCGATTTCAAGAATAATAAATGCAAGGTAGAGTTTTTCTACCTACTTATTAATTATTTTTTAGAAAAATAATGGGTCACGTAGAATTGAATAAGTTCTAATTATAAGCTTCAAAGGCCACATAAAGGCTCAAAATAAGTTGTAATCAGAAATCAATAACTTTTATTTCTTAAGGCTACAAGATAAGTTTGACAAGTAAAATTTTAAACTATAAACTATTATCAAACTAGCTTCTGGCCGCGGTTTCGTACACGTATTTCCGTTATAATAAGTAGCCTATTATCTAAGTCAGGTTTTGCTCTAAACGCACGCCAAATTTCATCTTGATCTGTTCAGTAGTTTTGGAGATCCTAGTTAACAAAAATTCAGATTTCACAAACTTTCGGCTTTATAATATTAGCAGGATAAGAAATAAGGAAAAAAATGGAGCTGAGCTGGACACATTGCAAGGTGAGGTGATGATAGGTGGAGCAAAACACCAACTGATTGGTGGCCAATAATGGGGAAAAGAAACGTCGGACGCCCGGTAGCAAGGTGGGTCGACGACATAGTACGCGTCGGAGGGCGTCAATGGAGGCGGTTAGCACAGGACCGTGGTGGATGGCACAGACTTCGGGAGCCCTATACCCAGTGGGTAAAATCCAGCTGTGGATGATGATGATGATGAAGAAATAATACCTCAACCTCAACAGCCCGTATTGGTTCACAGCTGGACGCAGGCCTCCCCCTGATAAGCGCATTTAAGGCCTTTATCACAAGGGTAATGTACATAATCCCCACGCTGGGCATGCGGGTTGCGGATCACAGTTCGGTGGTAGAATTATTCTGGTGGAGGCGCTGCTGCCCGCCGCCGGTGGATATCCCTTAGTCGCCTCTTACGACACCCGCGGGAAGAGTTGTGGTAGTGCAAATTCTAAGCCGGCACCACACAGCACAAGAATAAGGTCTTAATTGATTTCTCTACACATACATTTTTTTAAAGTCATTAAGATACAATTCCTACTAATGGAATAAGCGAAAAAGAAACCACTAGCACGTGGACTAAAAGATACTAAACAAACTGCACAGGAAAATTGAATCGACTAAATTCTGAATGGCTTTAAACGTTTCTCTAACTGTAGCTATAGGTACACTTCGATTCTAGGTATTTAGCCTCTGTATCAGCAATTTTTAGGAAACGTAAACTTTGGATCAAACTATTTAAGCATATAATAATAAGAGCTAATTTGCAAAAGTGTCAAGTTACGTGCATTTGACCGGACGCAAGGCTCGTGATCAGCGGAATTTCGCAGTATTATTGACTATTGTAAAGGCCCGTTTTACACAAGCATTTATAACTTTTTTAAATATGTGTAGATAATCAAATATTAACCCATAAAAATTGACTTTGACGGGACTTGAACCCGCATCCTTCCATCAGTATGTAATGCGGGTTCATGTCTCGTAGAAGTCGAAATTTTTTGGGATATTAATTGATTTTCATATAAATTACCCAGAGTGCGAGGGCTTACGCACTATAATAAAATACCATTTTGTACCTAAAACTAAGTTAATAGTATTATATCGTGTATTGTTATTTGTATTATTTTTTAAGTAACGAATTATTTAATTTATTTTTTAGTTGCAAATGAACGTTTTTGATTGATTGATAATATCAAAAGCTTATGTCTAGACAGTTAAAAATAAGTTAATTTTGAAGACATAATTTGAAAGTTTTAAGACGGAGGAAACTGATTCAGATCGATTTTCAGGTCCGTTGTGAAAAGGTTATTTTTTACAAAAAATGCTTTTAGAAAAAGTGTTAGTCCAAGACTAACTTACCTAGGCTTTTATACACTAAATCACCGATAATTTGTAACTATAGGTACTAAACTAATATTCGTCGTGATGTCATTGTGTGAAACTACCTTTATATTTTATTGCAACCAAACCAATGCCTTGAATTGATGAAGTGGCAAAATTAACAAAATCTGAACCAATCTTGAATGAATTTAGTTAGACTCAACAAATATTAACTGGAGCCAAATAGTTTAACGTTACTTTTTCATGAAATAAGGTGCTTGGTGACTTTTCATGTGATTAACATTGATGTTATAAAAAAGAAAGTTATGGTTAAAATAGTTGAGTAAAAAATGATAGACAGTTAGGTAATTGGCATAAATTACTGGAACGCGTCTCAATGCACCATCAGCTGCATATTTTCAAAATTCAAATCGCCAGATGCTACCAAAACCGCGCAAGTCTTTCCAAATTTGAAATAAGATTTCTCATGTAACGGGTTCCTTTTCAATTCGCACAAAACGGTTATTTAAAACGAAACTTGTTTTCGGCCTGAGATACCATTACGCAAGAATTAAAAAGAAACCAGATTTTAGCAGTGCTTTCACATAATAATAATGGTTGGTTGGCATGTACATGTAGGTACATTCGTCTGGGCCTTTCTTGGTCATCAAATCGTGATTAATTCAGTTTGGCTCTGAAAGATGAAGGGTTCGAAATGAGGCTGGAGATGACATGAGAACCAACCTATTTAGTTTTGATTCTCACCTGCCAGTCATACCTGTCAGTTCAGATGTACCTATTCGATAAAGTAATTCTTAATTTAAAAATGGGCCTATTTACTAACTACCATTATTATTTTCGCTCTATTTATATAAATGTGTAATTTAGTGATTATCTTTAACTTAAATTTAGGTTTTTTGAATGATTTGATTTGAACTATAATATATTTAAATATTATTTGACGACGTCAGTGGCGCAGCGGGCGAGAGGCCGCCTGTGATGCAAGAGGTTGCGGGTTCGATTCCCGCCTCGGAACAAATTCGATCTGCAGAAATTTGTTCCGTTGGTCTGGGTGTTTTCTATGTATAATAAAAATATCTATCTATGTAGTATATTGTATTATGTATATCAGTTATCTAGTAGCCATAACACAAGCTCTGCTTAGCTTGGGGCTAGATAATGCTGTCTGAATTGTCCAGCATTATTTACTATTTATTTATTTACCTCTGAAAAGCAGAGCTGCTATGGCCCTTGAGCCATCATAGCAGCATTAAGCTGAGCCGGTGACCTTTTTGTGTTACATTAAGTTTAATATTAATTACTAGCTGTACCCGCGACATCGTTCGTGATTACCTGCCGACTAGTTAAGTTGACATTAAACCACAGTTTCTCTCATATTATGAAACGCCGTGAAAAAAAACTTCGATGCGCAGAATTGGACCTGTTACACTTTTAATATAAGTATCTATATTGAGGAACCTAGTTAAATTGTGTATAAATTGTGTAGGGTCTGGGGGTCATAGCATGTTGTCATATTCAATCCCATTCTTTATCTACACGACTTTTAGCTATGACTCGGCCAGCGTCAGTGTCGGGAAGTGGCATACTCGTTTCACTTCTTACTCATGGTTCCGTTCAGCTGGGACCCTATTCTGCTAAACTAATCGCTTCACTATGACAGCGGTATCGTCACAGAATGACACGTTTTGGTATTCTACCTTTGATGAAAGAAATTATGAGGAATGCAGATGGAGAGACGCGCTATCTGGTGTTTTATTATTAATAGCTGTACCCGCGACTTCGTTCGCGACTGCCTCACCTGCCGACTAATTAAGTTCACATTTAACCATGGTCTCTCATATTATGAAACGCCGCCGTGCAAAAAATCGTGTAGTGTCTACGGGGGATAGCATGTTGTCACTTCAATCCCATTCTTTATCCAAACGACATTTAGCTACGACTCGGCCAGCGTCAGTGTTAAGAAGTGTCATACTCGTTTCACTTCTTACTGATGGTTCCGTTCAGCTGGGGCCCTATTCTGCTATACTAATCGATTCACTATGACAGGGGTATCGACACAGAATGACACGTTTGGGTATTCCACCTCAGATGAAAGAAATTATGATGAATGCAGATGGAGAGACGTGCGTCAAGTTTGAAACTATTAATTTATCTCGCACGCACTATCTGGAGTTTTATAAATCTAAGGATTCTACGTGATGATTCTGCGACGATTCCATTGTCATACCATACTGAAGCAATTGTATTGCAGAATTGGGCGCCTGATCCATTTGACTGGACCACCGTAATTTTTTTTTCGTTAGTAGGTAGGTACAGTTGGCTGTGTACCACAGTAAAAAATATTTTTCTGTGGTCTAGTTAGTTTAATTGGACCACTTACTGCAACCAAACTTCGGTAGTACAGTTAACTGGACCAGCTAAACCACCATATATCATGTAAGGTAGGAACCTAACTTATTTTTCCAAGACGCCTTAGTAGGTAGGAACCTAACTAATGGGTGCGTCTTGGAAAAATACATAGATGGCAACTTACCTACCCTCTATCTACTAATTTTTTTCTTCTAACTACAGATTATTTCATCAATCTACTGATTTTCTACTCGACTTTCTACTGATTTAGTCAAATTCGATCTTGCAACACTGTTTCTAACAAAAAGAATGCATGAAATCGGACGACGCGTAGACCCGTCGTGATGCGCGGTTAAAGAATTCTACTTTTTCCTCTCTCCCAGGGGAACCTTACTGAATTCCGGGATAAAATGTATCTTTCCTCATAGTATGAACTAAAATCATGCCGAGTTGCATTCGATTTCATTAAGTAGTGCCGTCGTGATGCGCGTTTAAAGAATTTTACTTTCATCCTCTCTCCCTGGGGAACCTTACTGAATTCCAGGATAAAATGTATCCCATGTCCTTCCTTGAACTCAAATAGTACCAATTCAGTCCAACTCATTCAGTAGTTTCGGCGTGATGCGCGGTGAAGGAATTTTACTTTCATCCCTTCTCCCAGGGGAACCTTACTAAATTTCGGGATAAAATGTATCTTTCCTCGTAGTATGAAATCAATTTATGCCGAGTTCCATTCGAATTCATTCAGTTGTTCCATCGTGATGCGCAGTTAAAGAATTTTACTTTCATCCTCTCTCCCAGGGGAACATGACTGAATTCCGGGATGAAATGTATCCCATGTCCTTCCTTGTAGTATGAAATCAAATCGTGCAAGGTTTCATTCCAACTCATTCAGCACTTTCGGCGTCATGCGCGGTGAAGAAATTTTACTTTCATCCCCTCTCCCAGGGAAACCTGACTGAATTCCGGGATAAAAATTATCCTATGTCCTTCCTCGTAGTATGACCTAAAATCGTGCCGAGTTTCATTTCAATACCTTCAGTAGTTTCGACGTGATGCGCGTTTAAGAAACAGACAGACAGACAGACAGACAGACAGACAGACAGACAGACAGACAGACAGACAGACATGAATGAAAAAAATAACAGTTTTGGCTTCAGTATCGATAATAGAGTGTCCTCCAAAAAAATTTTTCTAAATATCTTCAATGTACAGAATTGGACCTGTTACAGTTTTATTATAAGTATAGATAAGCAATGTCATGTAATATGTCACACAAATAGAGATCTTCTATTGTATTATATTCTTTCTAACTTGCTTTTTCGTAGTTCGACTGAAAATCAAAAAAGAATTGGTAAAGGACGTCTTTACCAATTCGATTTTTTATGACAATCGATTTGGTTTATGACATAGTTAGAAGCAATATTCTGTAGATATGGTACGTTCTCCCAGCGCCAACTCAACAAATGGCCTGTGTTGTGTTACAACTAAACGCAAAGGCACGATATTTCCAATCTTCTGCAATATACCTAATGAACAACAAAGATGGAAAGACGTACATAAACCGAAGTGCGACCGAGACAACAATACTCACGCGAAACACGTACGCCGCCGGCGTCGTCGGCCCTACTATGACTGAGGTGGGATGACCTAATTGAACCTAATTTGAGCGTTCCACTTTCGAAAAGCTATAACCCAATCTCCCGAATTTTACTGACATCTATGATTAAAACTAAGAGAATTGTTATCTGAAAAATAAATGGACGATCAGTAACGTCAGTTAAGTTTGACATAAAATAATGTACGAAATCAAAGGACAAAAACGTAAATTAAATGTTACCGACCGATTTATCATTAAGAAAAACATATTATTATGCCATAAAATAAGATACATAGATAATACTTTATTGTACCACACAAAGACAGATAACAATACAGAAATAAATGCTACGAGTAGACGAAGTACAAAGGCGGCCTTATCGCTATGAGCGATCTCTTCCAGGCAACCTTGGGATGGACTGGACATGTAAAAACAAAATAGACGGTGGCACCAGAAAAAAAAGAAAATAAAAAAGAAAATAATACTAACACTTCATACTATAATACCAACATTTAACCTACAAATAATATAATATACTTGTTTACATAAACATCCAATAAATTTGTCTAATTTTGTAAGGATAGATAATGCTGATGAAACAGTTTTTTAAAGATAAGGAGTGATTTTTTGCACGTGTGATTTCCAAATAAATTTATTATTGAATTATTGTGCCAAAGTACTTACCAAAGAAGTAAACTACAGTAACATTCTCATTCGGTCCTACCTAGTAAATGCGTCCCATAGATATTTTTTTTTACTTTTTACCTTTTATTTTTCGTATGCTGGACTTGTGACGTCAAAAACAAAAGACAATCGCGTCAGCTTATACAAATGTATCTATACGTTATCATTATCACAGAACTTCACAGAGATTGGCGAAACAATTCGCGCTTTCATAATTCGAAATTCGAGCGTTCGAAATGCGAATGTCCTTTTAAATTTGTGTAATAAGCGGCGAGAACCGGGCAGAGCCCGCGAAAGTGCGTTCGAAATGTCAATTAAAAAGTTTCGGTAATCACCGGTTTTCGAAATTCGAATCCGAAAAGCTTTTGGACTTTTAACCTTTGACGCGTGCAGGTGTAAACGAGTTTGCTTATCAATTTCAATTTCTCTTGAAATTTTATTTGTTTTTGCTTTTTCCTTGTTATTGTTATTTTTTTGCACGAAATAAAAACATAAAACCCTAAAAAGAGTTCCAGCAAATGGCTTGTTGATTTTTATATGTAGCCAAGTACCTAATCTTTAACATTCTCTTTTTTTTCAGAGGCTTTTTTTACCACCGCCCACATTTATTGTGTAACGTATGTAAACTATAATATTCTTTCTCAGACGAAACAGAGACCACGAATAATAATTGGCCACTTTCTTACTTAACTTTCGGTTACATAACGGAATGAGAGGCAATTACGCATATATTAATACACCGGAAAAATACTTTTGAACTTTCTACATCTAAATTTTATAGTTTTGTGCACGCCATTTTGGGAATCGATTATTCGCAGATTCGCAAATTTAACAGTTTACGTATAACGTGTTAATAATAATAATAACTTTCTTTTTTAATATTTTTAATTATTTTGCAAAAAGTCACGCTTTCTTTATTGTGTTTTATTTGCCATAGTGCTACTGATTTCTCGTATTTCCTATTTGAAATGTCGATTGTTACATTCGTACAAGAAAATTGTACATGTTTTTTAGAACAGAAATGAAAAAAAAAATTGCAACCGCATGCAACCCACGTTTGGAAGCTGTGAACCTACTTCATCGTTTTAGGGTTTCGTATCTAATCAGTTAAGTCTCAAATATCCTCTATTAAAAAAGCAGTAACGAGAGGCTAAGCGTATTTGGAGCAAATTTTAAACATTTTCAGATGATAATAAGATACCACACATCTTTTTTTGTTTAGATCCACACCTATTGTACTTAAAAAGTAAGTGTTTAACCTTTAGAATGATGCCCAACCAAGTATTTTTTAACTTTACTAATAATTTTAAAAATGTGAGCATTGTCTCACAGTTCACTTGTACAGCTTTCAACTATTATACTTAAGACTATTACTAATAAAAATTACTAACATTAATTAAAATTAAAACATCCCTTTTTAAGTTTTTACCCTTGGCGCATCATAGTAGTTATTTGCTCTATTTACGCAAAATGTCCCTTTAGCCACAAATACGCAAAATGACAAAAACGCAAAATGATTGAATGGTTTTCTTACGACATAATGTTTAATTTGCCCCAAATACACAAACTAGCCAGTTATTAATTGGAAATTACCTTTAATGCTCCCACCTGAGGTGTGAGGTTGCTGACTCTGGACATTACTCTGGGCCTCCAGCTTGGTGCTCACTGAGTTCCACATATCGAACATGTTCAGCATTGTGGGCCCTCCAAGGACCAAATATCACAACTTATTCATAACACTCACACACTTTAGTCCTTTTGTACACTGTAATATCGTGAGTTATCCATATTGTTCATCCGTCATAAAAAAATTCTTAAGGCTACATCACTGATCCCCGGTTTATAATTTGTATTTTTTAATATTAATATTGCGTTTTATAAATATTATTTGCTATATAAACTTTCTCAAATTCTCAACTAATGTAAATACGCTATATTTGTATTTTTTTATTATATTACTACTATATTCGGATTTAAATATCAGTCTAAAATTTCGTTCGTAAGGTTTGGGTTTATTTGCTTGGGAATTAATTTATAAACGTGATAAACGCTAATAAGTGATTATTGGTTTTTATACTATTATTGTGGTTAAATACGTGTATAATATAAATTTAATTTAATAAACTGTGATAACTCTCGGAGAAAAACTGTTTTTTTTTAATATTGTCACGGTACTATTTCACTAGATGATTAAAATTTGTAATATGGTATTGTGAGTGGGTCAACGTTCCGTAAAAACGTTTTTTTCTCTTCATAGTTCGTTAAATCGTTGGTTTCCGTCCACTGGTGCGCCGGTCAGATTGTCGGTGGAACACTCGCGCTCATTTTCGAAATAAACCGGTTTTTTTGAATTTAGAATTGCTTAGCTTATCGGTTTTTTAAACGGTCTCTGCACTGAATGCAGTTGCAATGAACTCAGCTTCAGTGGAGGGTGGGGGCGGAAATACAGGCGCGTACTGCGCATGTCCGCGATCGATCCCACGCTGTATCCTAAAACACTGCTTTCCAACGTGCTATATTATACCCGATGGATGTAGGAACGCCACTATTATGTCATCTACTTTGATGTCGCCTCTCTGTTTTGTAGCTCTTTGTTAACCGTCCAAGTGTTGTAACGCGGTATCGACTCACCTGACGTGTTGCTAAGAGGCTTTTCTGTGGAATTCTTTCAGAGAAATGAATATTGCTTTATTTTTCATGAACGGGGACTTCATGATATGACTATTGTGAAGAGAAAACTGGAAGAAGTTGCTTGTAAAGTAAATTTTGAAGTGTCAAAGTAAAGTGAAGAGAGGAGAATTTCATTATGAACGTGAGCGGGTTAGCCACGAACCTTGTGTTGGAAGAACACCACCCACACAGTTGTTGGTGTTTTTCCAACCAGCTTAGTACATAATTCGTCAAACTACGATAATTTTTAAAAAGGATTTGTTGGTTGACTAAATGCTTTGGGGAGGCCTATGTCCAGGCAAAAAGGCAGGCAAATTGGGCTGACAAAGAAACGGGGTGATTTTGACACATGTTGGAACTACTTGAACATAGACACCATGTTTAAGATAGGTATTTATTTAGGTTAATATTTTATTCACAAAGAAAATTACAATCAAATAATAAAAACAAATAAGAACTAGTATTTACAATTGAAACAATTGAGCTAACTGCAGACTTTTGCAAGCAATCTACAAGTAGCTAAATTAATCCATATCAATACCAGTCGTCGCGTCCCCAAGACGCTGGCTGCATTGCCCCGCTGTATGGCAATGCTGATGCGCTGCGCCAGCTGTCGGGTTACGCTTCGACCAGACCCTCAGGTAATTTTTTAAAAACCCGAAGAGCCTCTCGGTATCCCACGGACCTAGAGTCTCGACTCCAAGAAGAAATTATTAGCTACACTTTAAAAAAAAATCTTATGACTTTGTGTTATGAAAAAAAATGAGTCAAATCTAAAGTTGAAAGCAATAATTGCAATAAAGTCTGTAAGTTTTAAGTTAAATAGAAAAACAAGTGTTTCTATGTGACCTATTTCCTTTACTATTCATAGAAACTAGGACGCAAGGCTCTAAAAGCTTTTTTATAAATAGTTCTAAGAAACCAACTCGCACAGAAGTTTTCAAAGATCTGCTTAGTATATCCGTAATAGAGAAACTCTTGAACAACGTTATAAATTAATTTGGTTGGCTTTATTTACGAAAAAAATGTATGTGACCTGATTTGTTATGAAGTAGTATAAAGGGTTAAAGTTAAAGTTTTAAAGGGTTGAAACTACTTTTTAACAAATTTTAATATGCAGGTCTCGACAGAGCCTACGCATTTGATCTCCTTGGAGTCGAGACCCTAAGTCCGTGGGGTACCGAGGCTTAAAAAAATAATCTGAGCGTCTGGTCAAACGCCTGACCCGAGAGCTGGTCAGTATCTGTCGCAGCGCATCAGCATTGCCGTGCAGCGGGGCAATGCCGCCAGCGTCTTGGGGACGCGACGACTGGTATTGATAAGGATCAGTTGAGCTACCTGTAGATTGTTTGGAACAGTCTGCAACCAGCTCTATTGTTTTAATTATAAACAAAAAATTTTATTTGTTTCTATTTTTTTATTGTAATTTTCTTTGTTTACAAACGGGAATGTAAAATATTCACTCATACTACAAAATACTATATTTGCGTATACTATCTAGCATTATGTTCGCCTATGTACAACTTTTGTACAATAAAGTATATTATATCTCTAATTTAAAGATCGTGAAAAAATAAAAATCTGGTCAAATTCGTAAGTGTATCACTGAAACTACTTTCTGAAACTATTTTTAACGACCTCTGCGGCGTAGCTGGTGAACGTCCGCGGGTTCAATTCCCGCCTCGGGGCAAATTTTTGGGCATTCTTGGTGATTTCAATGTATACTAAAGTATAATTAAATATATCAGTAATTTAATACCTACTCATAACACATGATCTGCTTACTTTGGGCCTAAATGATGCTGTGTAGATTGTCCAACATTATTTTGTATTACTTACTCTTCATCATCATCATCATCGCCCATATTAGTCCACTGCTGGACATAGGCCTCCCCTAATGAGCGCCATAGCGCCCTGTCTTCAGCTTACTCTTACATTAACTCTGAACCGTTTATTAATAAAGCAATGAATCCAAAAACGTAAACAACCGCACTACGAATCGGCATTCTCCGAAAATTAATCAAAATTCAAATATCGAATGCGTTCGACGACGTTACGCAAGATTACGTTACGTCGCACACACTCGCCTGTCACGCACACAAATGAAAGCTGCTTTTGGAGGTTCGTTTTTAAGGCATAAGCTGAAGCGTTAGCGGAGAAAAGTTACAAGTTTTTTTACAGTTATTAGTTTTTACAGATTTTTATAATATCTTAGGAATTTGATTTCCTCGTTCCAAGCTGTTTTTTAAAGTATGTATGTACTTACTTAATCAGGTTTTGACGTTTTTAACCCCACATTATGAATTGTCTAGCATTATTTATTTATTTTATTTACCTACTCCTCAAAACGCTTCACAGATTTAAATAAGGCTCAGTTGACAAGAGTTTGATAGTTTTCGAGTTTAAGAGGTATTTTAATCTAGGATGCGTTTCAGTATTTAGTAAAGCCAGAAGTAAAATTTAAATAATTAGCTTAGCGTAACGCGGTAGAAACTTAGGGGAAATGATAACCGAAAAAATTATTAATTAAATTAGCTTAGGTTTGAATCTGCACAGTGTAACTGTAAAATGCCTTTGACGTCAGAAGTCACTAACCTCAAAAAAATCTTACATCCAAAAAAATTACTACGAATCGGAAAAATAACTACCAAAAACAAAATAAACATAAACAAATAAATATATTGAGTATTAAAACCCAAAACGCTGTCCATTCTCAACTTAACCCTCAACCACTAAGTGAAAGTTCGACTGCCAAAATCTCTCGTGAAAGTTTGTGAAGTTGGCGAGAGTTGATCGATAGCGTAATTATTATTACCTATTATAAGATATACGCTAAAAGCAAAAGGCGGATGTAGTTTTTATCAAAATCTAGATTTTTTATTTGAAAAATAATATATCGAATATGATTGACAGTGGTTAACACATACCTAAGTCGCAGTCTAAGTTTTCCTTTACATTTTTTTAATAAAATTCAAGTTGTAATATACGCTCAGTTAATACACGTCATCATAATAATTTGGGTTATCTTAAATTTCGTCTGCAGATAGAAAACTTATCGGTTATTCCACTTTTGGCCCCAATTTTTGTAGAATTTAAATAAAATAACAGAGAAGCCGTAGCTTCATCTCATAGCATGTTAAGTAGGTAATCTATGATACAGTCGTTATATAAAAATGACTAACATACTAAGAACATGCTTTTTAACTTAGCAATGATGTGATGACGATGAACTCAGAAAAATTACATAAAACAAATTAAGAGTCAGAAACAACGTCAAAATCTCCATACGCCTTTGCAGAGTCTTTAGTCTATGAAAGTATTCAGATTTAGAAAGTTGAGAAAAAATGAAAGGCATGCGTAAGATACTTTTTCTTTAATGCGATTTAAAGCAATATCCTTTTACATTTAAAGGTATAAAACTTTCGTTTTTTTACGATCTAAACTCACGCTGTTATGGAGCATTAAAAGTTTAGTGAAAAATTTACGATGAGCGAAGTCAACTGAACTGAACAAAATAAATACATCGTTCTACTAATAACATGAAGGTAAATATACCAGAAAAAATAACGTTGTAAGGGTTAAAACAAAATGTCAATTCACGTTCAAACTGCGAATTGCTTATTACGAAAATACCGTTCGAATTTTGAATCGAATTTACCTTTTATCGACGTTCGGATAATACTTACACGGACAATAGTTTTTTTTATTGCACGAGTTATTTTTCATTTAAAGTTTTTTCTCACTGTAAAGAATTTTTACTAGTTATTGTCTGATTCATTCATCCTTTGTACAACACAAAAACTCAGCGATTACTAATAATAATTGCTAGTGCGAAGATCTGTCTGTCCTTGCGTCACGCAGAAGCTAAACCTAATGCGTTTAAGTGTTGTAGGCAACAGGTACCTTATTAGTAGGTAAACGTACGAGTGGGCTTAGACCTTAGCTTTGTTCATTTATATAAAGAACAATTAACACTAAAACTATACAATTAAAATTAAAATAAATAAGTTAAGGTCAGTTTGCAAAATTGGATGATAAAATTTTACAAAACTACGATGTTTTGACATATAATATAAATTACGCATACCATTGTTTTTTTTACTACGTTATATTTTAATTACTTAGGTAGGTGAATGTTTTCTGTTTTCAGCAGTTTCTTTTATTATCATGTTCTGGACAAGATTATTTAATCCTTTTAACATCGACCTAAATTGTAAAGCAAACAAAAACAAAACTTATCTCTCAAAACAAATATTCGGTAAAAAGCGCCCTTCAGTAGCCGAAAGAGAAAAATAATATTTCCCAAGAGTTTCCTAACTTCTTTCGTCTCGCTCTAACGCAAGGTCGTTTGTCTCCTCTCCTACTCGCACTATGCAATACGAGATCTCATGCAACTAAAGACCTTGATAAATTGCAAAGTTTCGTGATAGATAATTGGTATACGGGTAATTATTATACGGGCCTTTACGAATAAAATAAGGTTTTATATGTCCCTTGCAGCCTTGGGCTGTAGCCCTTTGCTCTATGGCTACAATAAAATTTACTTATTCAAACGCAAATTTGTGAATCAATGATGAAAATGAATATGAAAAATTATGATCACAATTAATTTTTTTCAAACAATGACAGTTTATGACGGACGAACAATTCAAATACTTACATCGAACACAAAGCATTAGCGCAATCCAAAACACAGTCAGAACTCACTAAAAAGTTTCCCGAAAAAAAGTTTCGTTAACAAAACTATATCCGAACGCGTGAAAAAGCCAAGCTTCCGAATTTGAAAGTTTTTGGCGCGACGCGAATGACGCGCGTGCGTTCTGCAACTCGGTTCGTAACTGAATTTTGTAAGCGCAATAGGTTTGGCATAGCCGGCCCGCGTGAAGGTACCGAAGCATATTTTAAGTTGTACCAGAGTGTCCTATTGACTCAGTAACAAGTCGGCGACGGTGGCATACGGTCATGCTACGTACGAGTAGCAAAAATACCAAGGAGTTATTCGAATTTTCAAATATAAAAAAAAACCATCATGGATAGTAACACTAAAGTCAATAATAAAATCACTAACAGTCGAGTATGTTAAATATACAGTAGTAAATGTCTTTATTGTTAAATTTTTTTTACAAAATGTACAAATTAAGAACATAGCTGAGACGCTAATTAACTAGAAATTTCTAAAAATAGGATTTCTTTGCATAAATTTGAACGAACCACAAAAAAGGCTGCTGCTAATTTACCACCAAAAAATAATTTTATTAAGTAGGTCACACAGGGTTATTTTTTTTTACAGTTACATTCACAAAAAGTAAGTACCTAAGTACATTGTAATCATTTAACACACACTAGTTTTAACTTTAATGATAATAAAAATAGAATGAAAATTTATGAATGCCTTGTTGACCTAAATACGCGATAGACAACAAATCGGTCAATGAACTTACCTACTAAAATAGATGTTGTTATAGCTAAAAACTACAATACGATACAAAAATGCTTTATTGTACACCATAAAAATAACATTACGAGACATTAGGTACATAGGGTACAATAAACTTCTACAAGACACAGAAATACAAATTGATATACATACAATTAAACTACCTAACATACCAAATGCATAAAAAATATTCCTTAATTCACAATGAAAATTACAATCAAATAATAGAAATAAATAAGAACTAGTACTTACAATTGATACAATTGAGCTAACTGCAGACTGTTGCAAACAATCTACAAACAATCCAAATACATAGGTTTTTTTACTTAGACATAGGTATATTGTTTTGGAAGGATCCCGCTCTTACGCGACTACGCAAGAAAGTTATTAAATTGAAGATGGATGAGTTGAGCTAGGTCTAGATTGTTTACAGGAGTCTGCAGTTAGCTCGACGGTTTCTATTGTAAATAGTACCCACAAGATCGAATTCTTTTCTATCGCTTAATTGTCATTTTTGTTGTTCATAAAATTGAAGATAAAATTATGGACGCAAATCACAATTATACATACCTACTACAAAGATAAAATCGTTTTCTCCACATTTTATTTACTACACATAAGTGCGTTTTTAAAACTTTGTACTTACTAATAATTTTATAAAACAAAGGGAAAAGAAAATCCCGAACACAAAAATATTTCCCACCAACAAGAATCTTATCAGGCAATAATCCCAAAAAAGTCTTCTTTTTTTATCTTTGGCTCTGCATCATGGTTTGACACAATTCTACCAATGTTACTTTTCAATTGCACATGCGAATTAAAAAAATTACGTGGAGTGGATTGCTATTGTCATTGTCTGTTCTGACTCAATGATGATGATGATTACTTAAAACCTCTTTTATAATAGTCTTTTTATAAGACCAGACAGTCAAACTTGTTTCCAATTCGACCAGATGTGCAAAATCCCGAACACAAAAATATTTCCCACCAACAAGAGTCTTATCAGAAAATAATCCCAAAAAAAGTCTTCTTCTTCTTTTATCTTTGGCTCTGCATCATGGTTTGACACAATTCTACCAGTCTTACTTTTCAATTGCAAATGCGAACTAAAAAATAACGTGGATTGCTATTGTCATTGTCTGTTCTGACTCAATTATTACTTAAAACCTCTTTTATAAAAGTCTTTTATAAGACCAGACGGTCAAACTTGTTTCCAATTCGACCAGATGTGCATTGCCAATCCTTTGTGTCTCCCCTATCGCTAAAGGATACAAAAACTGGTCGCAAACGTAAGGGGAGATGCAACCAAGGGTCCGTCTCGAAATTCAAGGGAAAATTATCGCAGAGTATGTAAATTGTAAAGGGTTTTTGCAGTAAATAGTCAAAAAACCTTCGATTTATGATAATTATATCGTTTAACATAATAATCAGATACAATAACAAACTAAAAAAATTCAAAAACCCCTGACAATTGTTCATGAAACATGGCTAAGAACACTCGGGATAAAATTATCAATGACACAAAAAAAAATTACCACGACGATACCACAGACATATACACAGATACACAGAGAGACACATTAAACTTATAACACCCTTCTCTTTTTGCGTCGGGGATTAAAAATAGGTGGTGGTGCTGGTTTGAGTTGGGTATCATGGGTAGCTCTTAACCTGGAATCAAACATTATACTACCTACCTACTTTTTATCCCATAAAACAGTTCCTATGGGATAGAAATAATCTTTATTAGAACTAGTATTTACAATTGAAACAATTGAGCTAACTGCAGACTGTTGCAAAAAATCTACAGGTAGCTTAACTGATCCGTATCAACCAGTCGTCGCGTCCCCGCTACGCTGGCTGCATTGCTCCGCTGTATGGCAATGCTGATGCGCTGCGCCAGATACTCACCAGCTCTCGGGTCACGCGGCTCTTCGACCAGGCGCTCAGATATTTTTTAATAACCTAGTTGAAATCAAAATCTATCTTGAAATCTTGCCATGTGCTGCCGTGATAGGTATTAGGTATGTTTATCTTAAAAGTACCTGCTCACACCACCTCTTTCTACGACAAATCTTTCACTGTACAAGATACCCGTCTATAGAATGCTCTCCCTCTGGACATCAGACGTGCAAAATCACTCCCTATCTGCAAAAAACTGCTTCATCAGCATTACATATCCTTGTAAAGAGTTAGATAACCTTATTTTATGTTATGTAAGTTTATTATTAATCTTTTTAGGTATTATGGTATGTAGTGTATTTGTTTCCTTTTCTTTAAGTAGGTATCTATATATTTATTCAGAGCCACCGTCTATTTTGTTCTTTTATGTCCAGTCCATCCCAAGGTTGCCTGGAAGAGATCGCTCGCACCGATAAGGCCGCCCTTTATACTTCCTTTTTCTAAGCATTTTCTCTCTATTGTTTCCTGTATTTGTAAAGTGTTTTCTATTATATTTCTATCTATGTTTATAAAAAAAATCATATATAACAAAAGACCACCCCCTATCGTTCAATGAACTATGATATCAGCTGATAACGGAACTGGGTCACTGGTGTGAGCATGTACTTGTCAAGTTTCGGCGAAGATTGATGTCAGTCTACTGCGGTAAATGAGGTTATGATAATTATACTCGAGCGATTCTTAAGGTACAATATTTGTAAACAAAGCACCACACAATAATCGATGTCTCTGGACAATATTCTCTTCTTGCTTTCAAATAAGTTTTCTAACGTCTTAGTTTGAAAACTTATTTTTTTTTTTAAAGAAAATGTATTGTATCGTTAGTTTGGCCGGAGTATACAGGGTGTTTTTTTGATGAGGGCGCGGCGGTGATGGCCAAGTCCGAAACCAGGAGAGATAGAGAAAAGTCATGAAAGGAGTCATGCTCTCGATTTTTAAGAAAACAATTACTGCAAATTTAGTTTTTTTTAAACCTTTTACTTTAGACGGAAATCGACATGAATTATTTTTCAAAAAAGGACACCTGTATTATTTTACCAATGAATTTTGTTTCTGATAGGAAAAAGCTAATTTTTACATTTTTTTAAATACTTACTTATCTCGATTTCCTTCAAAAGTAAGAGATTAAAAAAAACTAAATATGCAGCTATTGTTTTCTTATAAATCGAGGGCATGACTCCTTTCACGACTTTTCCTTAACTCGCGTGGTTTAGGACTTGGCCATCACCGCCCTTCCCAGAAAACCACCCTGTATATACAGGGTGGTAAGTAACTTCGGACATGGGCAATAAGGGATGCCCATCCAAAATTACGTGAGGTGATTTTGGCGAATTTTCGACATCTCATTCGACTGTCGTGAGATTTTGCTCTCAAGAACACGTTTACCCCAACCATTGTCGATTGCGGGATATGGCCACTGCCCCTTCAGCTTGCATATCATTAGATCTCTTTTTAATAATTTGACATTTTCGTCTGATTATTCCCCATAGCAACAATCCCGAAGGGTCAGGGGTCTATTTTAATTCTCCAATACGAAATTGCGTTGTTCATTTCGGCCAATACGTGTACTAAACATAAACAAAAGTCTATTATTGACAGTAAAAAAATCTGATTGGAGTAGGTACCAGGCTAATTGGTGTACTCTACAGTAACAATTCTGAAGTTATAAAAATGACCTTTGACCCCCATAGAATACGAATTTCCAAAAATCCGTTCTTAGCTGGTGCTTCCGTCATGAAAGGAACCTCCATGCAAAATTTCAGCTTCGTAGCTCTTGTAGTTTTAGAGATCTCTTGATGAGTCAGTTTTCTCTTCTCTTATATATAAATTTAATTAGAGATTTATATAGATTAGAGATATATATAGATTACAGTTAGAACCCGTAAGTGTGTTTTGTTGTTTAACTGTATTTTTTTTATTATTGTTATAAATAAATGTCTTTATATTCTCTTCGATTCATATTTATAGGACACTATAAACTAGAGAAGTTATGTATGTTCTTTGATTTCCCGTCATGAAATGACGATGTCCCGTAGGATCGATTTGGATAATTTTTTAACCCCCGACGCCAATAGAGATGGTTGTTATAAGTTTAACGTGTCTGTCTGTGTATCTGTGTATCTGTCTGTGGTATCGTAGCTCCCAAACGGATGACCCGATTTTCGTTTAGTTTTTTTTGTGTTATAGATTATTTTATTCCGAGTGTTCTTAGCCATGTTTCATGAAAATCTGTCGGTTTTTAAATTTTTTAATTTTGTTCTTGTTTGTAGTTGTATGGATAGAGGATGGTCGTTTGGTGGTCACAATTTCTAACAAATGTCTGTAGGATAGGATATGAAAAGGTTGCTATAAAAAGGCCCTAACTCAGCATAATGATATAATAATAATAATAATAATAATGCTGGACAATTCACACAGCATTATCTAGCCCCAAGCTAAGCAGAGCTTGTGTTATGGGTACTAGATAACTGATATACTTAATACAATACACTACATAGATAGATATTTTTTATTATACATAGAAAACACCCAGACCAACGGAACAAATTTTTGCAGATCGTACACAAATTTATTCCGAGGCGGGAATCGAACCCGCAACCTCCTGCGTCGCAGCAGTAGATAATGCTTGATAAGGTCCCGTAAGAGGCCTTGCCAGCGCTGGTCTTCCGTTAGAACCCGCACAAATATATGTACCTATTAGAAAGAGACATACATACAGCCGAACATAAGACCTTTTTTGAAGTCCAGCCAGAATCGCACAGTCCGAAAATAATAAAAAAAAATCGTTGCTAATTACGTATTGACCGAGAGGGGCCCCTACCTCACGGCCCCCTGTTTTAGGGGCCGGTTTGGACTGAATGGACTTTGCTTGTTCTGTCATTTTTGCTAAATTTTAATCAGACAAGGAGACGGGTACGTTTTGAATTGTTGAATTTAATTTTTATTTGTTTTTATTGTAGGGATCATAAACTATAGGTTGCTTGGTAAAGCCTTCTAAATCTGATCGCATTTTATTGGTCTCATATGCCATAATTTTGTTTATTTTTTCAACACACGGCACGAAATTGAAGTTAATACAGGATTATTGGTGATTCACTGACACTGCGTGAACTGCAGGTTCTGCCCATCACCACGAACACGTTTCTGAAGACTGACCAGATCTGAATACCTAGATTTTATGTAAATCACCATTAATGGTCTCATTTTTCTATGGGATTTGATAGAGCCCCTCTATCATGTGGACGTGGACATAGAACTACGCAAATTCCAATTTATATGCGTGTAATTATAGTATTTGTTAAGTTATAGTATTTTATGTATCACACTTCACACTAATATTATAATGCGAAAGTTTGGATGTTTAGACGTATGGATGGATCGATGTTTGTTACGTCTTCACGCCAAAACTACGGAACAGTTTTAGCTAAAATTTTGCATCGGTGTATCTCTAAGCCTGAAATTAATAAACTTGACCGAAAATTAATATTAATTTTCGGTCAAGTCAAGTTTGGACGGTTTGTTTACAAACATTTACACCTAGTTTGGCTAAGTTGTAATTTTTTTTACAGTAATTATTTAAATTTACTATCATCACCAAGTTGATTAAATTCAATTCTTATGTTCAAAGCACCATCAAAATAAATCGGCGGACATACAATTTATTTTAAATAATTTTATTTTTTTACTTCTTTTTATTTTTACTATCCTAGGTACTAATATTAGAAGCCAAAAGTTTGTGAAATCTAAATATTTGTTACCTAGGATCTATAAAACTACAGAACAGATCAAGATGAAATTTGGCGTAGGCTTAGAGCAAAACCTGACTTAGATAAGTAGGCTACTTTTTATACCGAAAATACGCGTGCGAAGCCGCGGGCAGGAGCTAGTAATATTACAAAGAGGAGAATTTGTATTTTTGTATGTTTGTAACAAATGAACTAAAAACTACTGGACCGATTTCAAAAATTCTTTCACCATTAGAATGCTACATTATCCCTGAGTAACAAAGGCATTTATATGTTCTAGTATTTACAATTTGACACTTTTTTAAAGTCGGTATTAAACTATTAATAATGGTCCAATTAGAGATAAAAAATAAACCATATTTTTTTAAGACCTAGAAAATCGCAGAATTTTATTTTAAAAGTCTACTTTTCGTACACAGGCGAAAACGCTGTCAGCTCTTCACGCCAAAACGACGTAACCGATCGGGTTGAGATTTTGCATACATGTAGCTCTAAGCCTGGAATCAAACATAGGCTACTTTTTATCCCACAAAACAGTTCCCATGGGATATAAACAACCCGTGCGAGGCTTCGAGCACTAGTATGCTATATTAATTTGGTTACTAGTATAGTATTATAATATCTGTGATTTGGTTAAAAAATAAATGTCCACCCGTGCGAAGCCGGGACTGGCCACTAGTCAAAAATAAACTTAAAAATACCACCAGGAACATACAGTGGAACATAGGACCTTCTCCTTTTTTCAAACGCAGCAAGCCATGTAACCATACAAGTGGAAAACGTAGACGTCCCACTCCCACGCAATCGAAGTCGTAGGCAGAAAGTAATCAATTATGATACTTTGAAGCTGTTGTCTGTAGGCAGAAGTCGCTTTCTTCACCGCTACGCCCACTTGGACGTGTGAACGGTTCTTGAGAAAGCGGCAGGGAGTTTTAACGGACGTTATTATTAGTTCACCATCATCATTCTGACTCTATGGTTCAATGTTTCTTATTGGTAAAAATATAGTTTTACACGTCAAATAGTAGGTACACCTTAAGGATATAGTACAACTTAAAATATACTTAAATATACATTATAGATGGCACCATTAACAATTTAAATAATAATTAATTATAATATTTCAATGATTCATCCAGTACAGCGCCGAAGATTCGTTTTAAAATATAATTAATATAGTTATATTAATATAGTTATTGGTTGGAGCGTATAAAACGCCATAAAAAATGAACTAAACAAAGAAAATGATAATGAGAAACTAAAAACGGAGGCATAAAACCTAATTGATACAAATGATCGGCTTCAAATCGAGGTTGAACCCTGTGCCAAAATAGGTGTTTTGTTCTTTGATAATATTTTATTTATTATAAATTAAAGAGCCTAGCTCTTGTCGGTGTCGTGGGGCAATTTCCTCCACTTTTCTCTTTGCAAAGGTCTTTTACTTCTTTATACGTCATGACAGCGAATTTATTTTTTGCTGTTTTTCTCTTCCTCGTCTTCCTTCTACATAATTTTTTACAGTCCTATAGTTCCTTCTATTAAAATAATTATTATATTTATTTCCTTCAATGTAGCTTCCTAAAGGTCTTAATACGCGTAGTAAGTACCTATATACATGTCTCTTAGATTTCGTTGGAGTAAAATGGTTTATAAGTGAGAGTTAACCTTCCTTAAGGGAAAAACTCTTATTTATGGCCACTCAATATTTTCTAAGACATCAAATAATATCGCATTAAATTTCGACTTCTTACTTACTCACTATTTTGTTTCCTAAAAAAAAATATGTTTAAATGTTTTGTCGTTCCCAGGCGTAATTTCAAACGTGTCTTTAGAAATAAATAAAAAATATTTGTTTTTGCTGCCGACTGGTATTGATATAGATCAGTTGAGCTACGTACGTATAGATCGTTTGCAACAGTCTGCAGTTCAGTTGATTTATAAAGAACGTAACGTCAAATTTACGGTTATATTTACCTCAATTGTTTCATTTATAAATACTAGTTCTAATTTATCTATATTATTAGATTGTTATTTTCTTTGTTTTTTGTTATTATACAATTCGTTCCAGCCGGCCGTCATCTAGGTACAGCTACCGCTTCTTTACAAAACTCTTTTATCTCGGACATTTTCATTGTGTTGAAAATGTAGGCGCCGCCGTCTGTTTCATTTAAGATGAAACTCTACATAGATAAAATACCTAGAGTAGTATGTGCTCCGAATTTTTTCATAAGTATACGATACTTGATATTAAAGTTACAAATTAAAAAGAAATATATTAGAACTAGTATTTACAATTGAAACATTTGAGGTAACTGCAGACTAATGCAAACAATCTAGAGGTAGATGTTAAAAACAGTCGCAAGCGACCCCAAGACGCTGGCTGCACTACCCCCAACCCGCATGCCCAGCGTGGGGATTATGGGTATTTCCGCCCATCTTTACCATAAGGGCACACGGGGCACGGGCCGAGGGCCCCTTTCGTCAGAGGGCCCCCCAAAAAGGAGACAACCGAGCGACTTTCTGAGAACCCAGAGCAGTGACAATCCAATGCACACAAGCTACACACACACAAATGCTTTTCGAATCATCAAAAAACAAAGATTTTTCTCAAAATAACAATGAGTGGTACTGGTACGGAACCACCAGTATGCGAGTCGACTCGCACTTGGCCGGTTTTATTATTCTTCTACTTTCCAACAGGGCCCCAAATTCTTGTATGCCCCGGGGCCCCGGTATGGCCAAAGACGGCCCTACCCATAGGATAAAAGCCAATAAGGCGCTTATCAGGGGGAGGCCTATGTCCAGCAGTGGGCCTATACAGGCTGTTGAGGTGAGGATGGCAATGCTGATGCGCAGACACTCACCAGCTCTTGGTAAGATGTAATTTGATACCTACAAAAATAAATAGGTAGGTACTTACTTATAAATAATAATAATAATGTCCTCCAAGCCGAATTTCAACCACGGCGGCCAGTCTATCGGAGACTAGCCAGATGCGCCGGACATATTACAGTGCACAAGTGTGTGCGCAAACACAGGTGCACTCTCTGTTCCCTCACTCTCATAATCCGATGGGACGACAGATCGAGACGATCGGGGAGAGGTTAGGCGCAGGACCACCGGCTTAACGAGCTTTCCGAGGCACGGGGGTGTAACACCGCCACAACTTGACTCCGGGCTGCTACTGTGAATTTTTCTTGCTAGAAAAACCCCAATAACAACTTTAGGCCCGACCCGGGATTCGAACCCAGGACCTCATAATCAGCGGTTGTACAAGCTGACCGCTAGACCAACCAGGCAGCTTACGAACTTACTTATAAATAGGTAAGGTAGGTATAAATACCTAGCTTATTACATAAATAAATTATAGCTGGTTTTGATATGGATCAGCTAAGCTGCAGTTGTTTGCCACACAGTCTGCAGTTAGCTCAACCGTTTCAATTGTGAATACCTACCTTCTAACTTTATTTTATTCCTTAAAATTGTGATTTTTGTTGTTAATAAAATTAAAGATAATAAGTGAAAGGCAACAAATCAACACTACAAAAAAACATTTTTGCAACCTCAACCGCCTGTATTGGTCCACTACTGGACGCAGGCCTCCCCCTGATAAGTGCCTTATTGACTTTTATATCATGGGGGTAATGCGTATAATTCCCACGCGGGCATACGGGTTGGGGATCGCAGTTCGGTGGTAGAATTGTTCTGCAGGAGGCGCTGCTGCCCGCCCCCGGTGGATATCCCTTAGTCGTCTCTTACGACACCCGCGGGAAGAGTTGGGGTGGTGCAAATTCTAAGCTGACACCACGTTTTTTTTTATGTATTACATTATTTATTTATTTAGATGATTAGCTGTATTCTTACTACCCGTTGTCCTATTACCCGTTTTCCCGTAGGAATGATGCATTTTCCCGTGGTATAGCCTATGTTCATCAGGAATAATGTGGGCCTCTAATGGTAAAAGAATTTTTCAAATCGGTCCAGTAGTTTCGGAGCCTAATCAATAGAAACAAACAAACAATAAAATCTTTCCTCTTTGGAATATTATTAGTTAGGAAAAGTAAGAATAATTTTAAGTTAATGTGATTGCTGTATTATGTATGCATGTATTTGATATAAAAATGTATACTTACCACAAACTCTCAACTAGAAATAATTTTTATTTCTCCGGCGAAATTCTCGACTTACCTGAAAAATAAAAGAACACGTTATATAGCAAACATAGAAACTTTAAGAAGTAAATTACAATCAAATAATATAATAAATTAGAACAAGTGTTTACAATTAAAACAATTGAGCTAACTGCAGACTGTTGCAATCAATCTACAGGTAGCTCAACTGATCCATATCAATACCAGTCGTCGCGTCCCCAAGACGCTGGCTGCATTGCCCCGCTGTATGGCAATGCTGATGCGCTGTGCCAGATACTGACCAGCTCTCGGGTCACGCACGCGCCGTCGCTTCGACCAGACGCTCAGATATTATTTTAAAAATCCGAAGAGATGCATAGTTTGAAATTTTTATGAAATCAGCTTGATGAGACAAAGGTCACCAGCTCTCGGGTCACGCATCGCTTCGACCAGACGATCAGATAATTGGCCTCCTGGCCAGGTAACGTACAAATTCAACCACATTTTTTGTAATGTCTATAATATCTATTATTAAATTATAACAGAAATAAAACCACCTTTTCAACTAGTCGGGTAAAGGTAATCCCAAACACATAACGGTACGACACAGAATACAACATAGTATCTCCCGGATCTCACGCACACCGACACAACCTCACGCACACATCGATACCAGCTGATGCGAAACTGTGTCACGCGGTCTGCAACGGTAAATGTCGCTGCTACTCGACGGCAGGTGGCACTAGTGGTTTGCTGATGGGATTTTAATTTGTTGTTTTTTATTTAGTTTTCACGTTATGAAGTGTTTGAGTAACTATGTAAAGAAACTAATTAAAAGCATGTAGGTGCTTGTGTTCTTGCGGTTACAGGAACCTTGTTATTTTTTGTAATTATTTTTTATTGTTTGAATAAGTGAATTATTTTGTAGTTATTAGATTTATTTATATACCTACCTACTAGGCATAACGGTTTGGAGGAGTCCTGTAATGTTGTGGTCTATTTGAATTTGAATATAAAATGATAGAGGAATAGGAATAAATGTCCATAAAATCTTAACGTGGCGATGAGTTCATTAATTTGATTAGACGGCAAAGCAAACATAAAATGGGTAATTGACTACCGTGTACCTAGGTATTTTATTATTGGTGTGCGACTACCTAATAATTATCTCGGAGAGATTAAATATTAATAACACCGGGAGTGCCTACTTAAGGCACTACGGTTTCGGTCGTAACAGAAAAGATTCATCAAATGCACCGACAGTACCGCTACTCATCGCTAGATGGCGCACCTTGGTCGTAAATGCGTGACATTAAAAGCCAAGTAGGAGTTAGTTTTATATGAGGATTCCGTATGTTTCTTAAATAAAATAGCGGTAATTAAGCTTTATAATGTAATTAAAATTAATATCTAGGAATTAATATAGCTTGCGTAGGTATTTTAAGTTATATTATTACCTATCTACTTAATGCATAATTTAATTTAATGTCGTACCGGGGGAGCCTGGAAAGGGTTCATTGACCTCGTGACGTGGGTTATCTTTCATAGATTATTATAAGTATTCTAATCGTTACGTAATCAGGTGGGTGGGTAGATTAGATACCTACCTAGATACCAATCACTGTTTTATATGTAGGTTAGGTACCTTCATGACCCATATTTTGTTACGATAACTTTATAGCCTATGAATGCATCGATGTAGGTACCTAAGTAAAATTACTTATTTGTATAAATGAAAGGTTTTATATTTTTGCCAATACAACTTATGTATCCAATAAACCACACATACGTTGGCTACGTAGGTACTACTTCAGTTGAATCCTAGATAATTTTTTTTCCAAAGATATTTTAGTAGGTTTCAATTCAACCTACTTTAAAGAAAAACCTGAAGAAAATAATGAAAAGAAAATAATGCGGAACCTATTACTAGCTTAATTTAACCTATTTGTCGTTCATAATTCTCTACAGAGTTAATTACAAGTTTAAACAGAAGTTCTGAGAAAACTGAAATCTGTGTCCCAAAAGCTTTTGTACGTAGCTACTACCAAAATAACAATAATTTATTGTTTAACTTTTTAAATTTATTTTTTAATTTTGCCGTTCCCGAGTAAGGACTTTGGCTACATATTCTGCCTTCGAAAAATCTAGGTAGATACCCTTTTAGATAATAATTCATTTCAGGTGGCCACCTCTTTGTGTTTAGGTTCTTTGTCAGTGTGGTGAAACCGTCGACAAGTTTGGTCACCATGCATTGGCATTGTGTCTCTAGTGCAGGACGTGTGTCCCGTTCATGGTTCAATTAATGACATCATCCGTCGGGCTTTTACCAGCGTCAGTGTCGCAGCTACACTCGAACCACGTGGTCTTATGCGAGATGATGGTAAAAGGCCTGACGATATGACTCTGATTCCCTGGAAGATGGGTCGGCTTTTAGTTTGGGATGCCACGTGTGTAGATACCCTAGCGCCTTCACATCTTGCAGGGACATCGGTAAAGGCCGGTTCTGCAGCAACATCAGCGGAGTCCCTTAAACGGCGAAAATACGCTAACCTTGACCGAGGTTACCTATTTGAGCCGTTTGGGGTTGAATTGAAACCATTGGTCCTTGGGGTCCTGGGGCACACGCAATTTATAAAGATCTTACCAAACTTCTTATAGAGTCCACAGGTGATCGGAATGCTGGCTTCTACATATTTCGGTCAAAGAATTAGCATTGCCAATCAACGTGGCAATGCTGCCAGCATTCTGGGCACTCTGCCTTCTGGTGAAAGCTTAGATTTTTAAGAAATATATATAAGTGTATATATTAGCTGTAATTGATTTATTCTGTAACTGTAATTTTCTATGATTTCTGATAAATAAATAGACATTTTACCTTTTTTGTTTTGCTCCAACTAATTTCTAAGTTTAATAAGCTCAAGTTTTTTTTCACTTTTTAAGCTTTACCCTTGTATCCTGTGTTCCCACTGTGGTCCATCCTACTAATATTATAAACGCAAAAGTTTGTAATTATGGATGGATGGATGGATGGATGTTTGTTACTTTTTCACGTAAAAACTACTGATCGGATCTGGATGAAATTTGGCACAGAGATAGATTATAGTCTGGAATAGCACATGGGCTATATTTATCCCGGAATTCCTACGGGAACGGGAACTACGTGGGTGAAATCGCGAGGCACTGCTAGTAATAAATAAATAAATATTTTCATTGACAACCTGTAACTCATCCATCTCGATAAAATCCTAGATACGGTTTTACGAGATGATTTGCGCGTTCCATGTTTCAACGGGAATACCTATTTCCTTCGTGGGACTTAAGGCGCTACCCCGACCCAAATCAGCGCCAGCGCGTATTTTATCTTATTATTCTGTTAAACGAAGGAATATTCAAAAATCAATTGGCCAGTTTGTGATACCTATAATAAGCTTTTTTTTCAATGCCTCTATAAATGTTTCAGTTTGTATTGTGTAGGAAGATATGCGAAGTTGCTTTTTTTTTGCCACCATGGTGGCCAAAAAGAGCAACTTCGCATCTCTGCTAATGTTATACTAAATAAAACTTTTACAGAGGCATTTACAAAAAGCTTATGATAGGTATCACAAAATGGCCAAACGATTTTTGAAAATGTCTTCGTTTAATAGAATAATTAGATAAAGTAGGCGGTGGCGCTGATTTGGTCGGGGTAACGCCTTAATACAAACCTACAAGCACTAGGTATTTATTACATTCGTGGGTGGATACTGGATACAACGTGAATACCTCCTTAAAGGTGATATCAGACGGGTCACTCGAATGAATGTTCACTCGAGTGAATGCTTCATTTTTCTTTCATTCCATGTTCACACGGCTTAGCTGGAATGACTTAGAAAAGAACAGTCATTCCACTTGAACACCATTTTACCGCGACGTTCGACCAGACAAATATCACTTTATTTCCGTGTCAGTGTATAGTTTTATAATTTGACCTTTTCTAAGTGTACATTTATTGTATTTATGGAAATAAAGAGTTTTTGATTTTGATTTTGATTTTGATTAGACGTTCGTCTGCTACAGGACTCGAGACAAAATGGCCGAATGCGAGTGAACATTCACTCTGTGTTCAGATCGTTCATTTTTCGTTCATTCGAAGTGGGAGTGAAAGATGCGAATGAAAATATCTAACATTGAATTCATTCGGCACTATTGTTTCATTTTCTGTTCAAACGTTTCATTTCGAGTGAAAGATGCCGAATGAAAGACGAAAATGAACAAAAAATGAACCGTCTGAAATCACCTGTAAGTAGGTATCCACGTAGCATTGAAAGTATCGAGCGAGGAAGCGTAGGGTGGATAATTTAGCTGTTGTTTCAGTTTTCAGTTTCAGTTATTTGGATATTGTAGTTTCAGTGATTGTTTTTATTACTTTATGTTTGTTTTGGTGTCTAATTTTTGTTAAGATTTGCCCTAAATTGATAACTAGATTTCAGTAGGAAACATATATTCTTTTCTAATACATCATATTTTATTTCTATTATTGACAGACAACTTGAGTCAGTCAGTCAGACAAGAGTAATCTACTTTTATTCTCTATGACAGAAACATGCAGGTTCTATTCAATCTTTATTTTTAACACTCCCCCTGAAGCTGCATATTTCTTTACAAACAAAAACAAATACAAATAAAATAAAAACAATATAACTAGGTAGGTATATTAAATAACATAACTATCTTATAAACTGTAACAACAACATAAGATAAAATTCTAACTAATGATATCTAACCCGATACTATTCCTGTGTCGTACAAGCAGTTCTTTACCTAGCGCTTCTGTAAACAAGTCAGCTGGTTGATCGGAGGAAGCGATATATTCAATTGCTACATCTCCCCTTTGAATAGTATCTCTTATGAAATAATATTTTATATCAATATGCTTTACTCGTTTACATTCTCGATTCTTAGCAATATGAATGCAGCTCTGGTTGTCTTCAAAAATTAAAACTTTTGGACAACTTACATTTAGGTCACTAACTAAACCTCTAAACCATATCGCTTCTGATACGAGTGAACTCAGAGCGACATATTCTGCTTCCGCGGTAGACAGAGCAACAGTCTTTTGTTTACGAGAAGCCCATAAAACTATATTACCGAATAGAGTCATACAAAATCCCGAAACACTCTTTCTATCATTACAATCAGAAGCCCAATCTGAATCAGAATAACCTTTGACATTGAATTCTCCAACAAACTTATTTTTGTAATATAACCCTAGCTCCATGGTAAATTTTAAATATTTTAACACACGCTTTAAATGATTCCAATGGTTATCATTTGCACTATCTTGATAGCGGCTGAACAAATTTACTGAGTAGCTTAAATCTGGCCGCGTTCCCATCACAAGATACATCAGGCAACCTATCAACTCTCTATAGGGTTTCTTTGTAAATTTCTGTGGGTCCGTTTCCTTTTTTAGTTTTAGACCTTTTTCAACAGGTGTGGCTGCACCTTTACATTCTTCCATTTCAAATCTCTTAAGCAATTCTTTGATATAAGATTTCTGATGAATTTTGATTGTTTTGTTTTCAAAATCTCTTTCTATTTCTAATCCTAAATACCTTTTGATGGGTCCAATAGACACCATGTCAAATTTAGAACTTAATTTTGTTTTGAACGTTTCTATTACATACTTGTCCGCATGAATAATTAAAATATCATCTACATAAAGAAATACATACAGTTTGTCTTCACTTCTTAAGTAGAGGCAGGTATCATAAGCTGAGCATCTGAATCCATTTGCAATCATGAACTCATGAAATGCATTATTCCAGCACCTTGGACTTTGTTTCAGACCATATAACGATCTGTTAAGTTTACAAACACTTTTATCACTTTTCATGTGTTCTGGAAGATGCATATAAATTTCTTCATTAAGCGTACCATGCAAGAATGCCGTCTTCACATCCATTTGTTCAACTTGCATGTCTTCTCTGTTGGCAATTATTAGCAATGTTCTTAAAGTAGTCAACTTACCCACAGGTGCGTAAGTGTCTGACCATTCATTAGATTCATAACCTTTTGCCACCAATCTTGCCTTGTAAATGTTCTGATCCTTCTTTCTAAAAACCCAACGACTGTGAATAATTTTCTTATCTTTTGGTTTCTCGACTATTTTCCAAGTTGAATGTTTTTCTAGGGAATCTAATTCTGCCTGTACAGCTTTTATCCATTCTTCTTTTTCATTTGATTCTAAAGCTTCTTTCATCGTTTTTGGTACGTTTTCTGATATGTTAAAGGCTGTAAAATCACAATCATGAAAATCATCACATTCATAATCTTGTAAATGAACTGGTCTTCTTCTAGTTCTTTTATCAATACTTGATAAGTTTTCCACTCCTGGTTTATTAACTTCAGCGTTTTGTTCTGTGGTTGCATTTTCCTGATTTTCCAAGTTTTGTTCTGTTGTTATATTCTCCTGAATTTCTGAAGTCTGTTCTAAAAACTTTGGGTCAATATATAGTGTATTTTTATGGCATGGTTGTTCATTAACAATTACATCTCTAGATGATACAACCTTCTTGTTCTGACCATCCCATAATCTATAACCATTATTGCAGTAACCAATGAAATACAATAGTCTTGACTTTTCTGACATCTTACCTTCTCTTGTCTCTTTATTTATATACGCATAAGCTTCTGAACCAAATATCCTAAATCTGGCATAATCGGGTGTTCTTTCAAACCAAATTTCTGCTGGAATTTTCTTTTCTACAGTGGGTATTCTGTTGATTGCATATATCGATGCATAGACAGCTTCACCCCACATATTTTTCTCAAAACCCGAATCTACCAGTAAGGTTCTTGCCTTTTCTACTATAGTTCTATTCAACCTTTCTGCTTTTCCATTTTGTTGAGGTGAGTATGGAATTGTGTTTTCAATTTGGATTCCTTTCGTTTCGCAAAATATTTTCGTTTGTTTATTCACGTATTCTCCTCCATTGTCACATCTCAGTCTGGATATTCTTACACTAAATTTTGCTTCTACCATTTCTACATATTTCTTTAAGTACTCCAAAACTTCTGACTTATTTTCTAGAAGATACAAAACAGTAAAGTGGGTAAAATCATCCAAAAAAGTCAGTATATATTTTTTATTATCGTGGGTTACGGGATTTATTGGTCCACATAAGTCTGAATGAATGACTTCCAATACTCTTCTAGTGCGTGTATAATCCTTTTTGAAAGGTGTTCTGGAATGTCTTCCTTTTATACAAGGCTCGCACAGAATTTCTGACTGTGAAGCATCACAAAATATTAATTTTCTTTGTTTAAGTTCTTTTAGTTTATCTGCTGAAGCATGTCCAAGTCTTCTATGCCAAATTTCATCACTTTCTGGGATACAATAGAATAGAATAGAATAGAATAGAATAGAATAATTTATTTGTAACTCAATCAACAAACACGATTTAAAAATAAAGTAAAAGAGTACAGCTTCAGTTGATTAGAGTCACAAAACGGTCTCTGTCTCAGCATGAGCTAGTCGTAAACACGTTACAACCAACGCTGGTCTTCCGACAGAGCCGTTTGGTGACGTCACGGAAGATAACACATAACCTAACTAACACATAACTCACTTAACAATCAAAAATATACTTAAAATAACACATAACTCACTTAACAATCAAAAATATACTTAACAATTAAAAATAAACATAATCTACGGCAACAGTTGACAAATATAAGATACATACAATACAGATGTCACGAAATCATAAACATTACAAGAATTTAGGATGAGACGCTGAACTATAAACTAAAACCTAACTATGAACATTGAACTATGAACTTTGAACTATGAACTAATAAAAATTAATTGTTTCCAGCCGACCAGACCTTCATGAAAATCATGAAGAAACAAAGCCCACATGACACAATATGGGTTATTTTCTATACAAATAAACATAAAATATAGTGTAGGTAATAAATTGTACAAAATAACTATTTTAATGCAAGTACATAGCATCATTATATGATACTTGTATCGTTTTTATGAATCTCTTGTCTTTTCTGACCTTCAAAAATAAAATTGCGTAGTTTGACTTTAAATCCATAATAGCTTTGCAAGTTCCTTATTGGAGGGGGAATATTATTCCAGCACCGCGACGCAGCGTAGCGGAAACTACCACGAAAGGAGGCCGAATTATGGCGCTGCATCGAGAGCTGTTTGGCGCTCTGACGGGGTCCGCACGATCTGGTGCTGCCTATCCATGAAAGTTTCTCATGGAGATAAGAGGGTACTCGGTGGTTTAGGACACCAAACAGTAAACAAGCTAAATGAAGTTTTCTACGATGCCTCATTTTCATAATGCCATGTTGATTCAAAAACGGCGTAACATGACCTCTCAACGGGATATCAAAACAAAAACGAGCACAGGCATTCTGTACTCGCTGAATCAAATTTTGCGTTCTAGCAAGGAGTCTAGGACTAATGACTATATCAGAGTAGTTTAACTTGGATAGTATAAGTGACTCAACTAGACGTATACGTAGGTCCATTTGAATATGAGACCTCATTCTATATAAGACTTTCAGCCTGTAAAAACAGTTGGCTACAGTATCAGCTACATGTTTTTCGAAGCGAAGATTGCAGTCCATTTGAAGACCTAAGTTACGCGCTTCATACACGCGTTCAACGGGCGCATCCATAAGCTCTACATCAACACTTGGACTGAAATTAGCTAGTTGGTGTTTGTTACCAAAGACAATATATTTGGTTTTTGTAGGGTTGAGTAAGAGACTGTTGTTTTTAGACCACTGAGCTATATTACATAAATCACTATTAAGTTTCCTTATTGCCTCATCAACATCCGAGGGCTTGCATGATATATATAGCTGCGTATCGTCCGCGTAAATATGGAACTGACAGTACTTAATATGCCGCTGAATATCCGCCGAATACAGTACGAATAATAGAGGGCCTAAAATGGATCCTTGAGGAACCCCAGCCTCGACTGGTAATATGTCGGATAACAATGTCGACCCATCATCGCGAGAGAGCTTAGTGTACTGTCGGCGATTACTAAGATAGCTGTGAAACCAGAGAATTGATTTATTATCAAAACCATAAAAATGTAACTTTGAGAGAAGAAGATTAGTATTTATTGAGTCAAATGCCCTAGAGAAATCTAATAGGACTAACAAAGTACACATTCCTTTATCTTGCGCGCAGAGAATATTATCTGTTACATCTAACAGTGCAGTTAATATTAATATTAATATTACAATAAGCCTTTTGTGCTGTATGATCTTCTATAACATTAAAAATTACCTCATACAAGTTGTTTTTGGGGCTTCCTTCTTTGATTACATATTTATCTCTGTAAATAATTACTTTATTATTTTCAAATATGACACCCAGTCCATAATTCTCAATTTTTCTGACTGATAATAAGTTATTTCTTAAGTCTGGTACGAATAACACATTGTTCAGATTGCAATTTTCAGTTTTTATTGTTCCAAGTTTAGTTGCATACAATGCTTCTGATTTCTTAGCTATATTAATCTTAATTGGATTCTGCAGAGTTATAAAATGGTGAAAATACGAATCATCGTTTATCAAATGATCTGATGCACCAGAATCAACATAAAAGTGAATCTTTTTACTTGATTCTTCTATGTAATCATTCATCATGAAACAGTTAATATTGTTGTGCATATTACCTTTATTTTGATTCTCAAATTCAGTTTCTCCTTCTATATTATAAGCCTTTCTGTAATTTTCTCGTGGTCGGTTGAATTTGCAATCAATTTTTTTATGTCCTTTCTTTCCGCAGTTGTAGCATTCGAAATTGAACGTATTCGTACGTAATGTATGTTGTCTAATTTCCGGTAGTCTATTAGTTCTGAAAGCATTCAATTCTTGCCGTTCATTCTGATTATGAAATCCATTTTTTTTAATTTCTTCTTCTGTTAGTCTAGTTTTTACAAATCCTATTGTAAGTTCTTGACTAGACATTGTTTCTATTGCGGTCACAACATTATCATATGTTTTTGGCATAGATAGCAGCAAATAACATATAACTTCACTTTCTGAGGGCTCTGCGCCAGACCCTTTCAACTCTCGCACCAATTTATCAAATATAATGAAAAAATCTTCTATTTTCTGATCTTCTGTGTATTTTATGGTTAAAAGTCTTTTTCTTAGCAGTAGCTGCGATGCTATTCCAGTTCTTTGATAAGTGGAACTTAGTTTATTTATCATATTGTAAGCCGTTTCACATTCTTGGATCAGTTCTAAGTGAGTATCGGCAATACACTGAGTTATTATGTTTTTTGCTTTTACATTATTTTTCTTTTCTTTTTCTGAAAATTCTCCAACCTTTCCTTTTTTCTCGATGGTTTCCAACAAATCTTGTTCTTCTAAGATGAGTTTGATGCGGAACAGCCAGTTGGTGAATTCCATTCCGCAAAACGGGGTGACACCGTGTTTGTTAATTTTGCACTCCATTTCGCGTCTGGAACCTCTGGGCCCATAACCTGTTAAGATTTGCCCTAAATTGATAACTAGATTTCAGTAGGAAACATATATTCTTTTCTAATACATCATATTTTATTTCTATTATTGACAGACAACTTGAGTCAGTCAGTCAGACAAGAGTAATCTACTTTTATTCTCTATGACAGAAACATGCAGGTTCTATTCAATCTTTATTTTTAACAATTTTAACTCTCGATTACACTTTCTCTATGACATGTTTATTAGGTATTCTACTTACCCAATTATCCATATATTCCTACTAATATTATAAATGCGAAAGTTTGTGAAATGTGAAATTATTGTTACTTAAGATCTCCAAAACTACTGAACGGATCAAGATGAAATTTGGCATACACTTAGAACATAGCCTAACTTAAACAATAGGCTACTTATTTTACCGAAAATACGCGTGCGAAGCCGCGGACACAAGCTAGTATATTATAAATTGGAAAGTAACTCTGTCTGTCTCTCGGTCGGTCTGTTACCTGTCCACGTCTAAACGGCTGAACGCATCTCAATGAAATTTGGCAGGAAGGTAAATGGTATCTCGGTAACGTACATAGGCTACTTGAAAACCGCGTGCGAAACCGCGTGCAGCAGCTAGTATCTATGTTATTCTGGACACTGTACTGCGAGAATTCGTTTATAGTTTATTATTTATTGGTTGATATTAAAATAATGTGCACTAAACACACTTTTTTACCTACTATTTATTGGTTGTAATGTGCAAGTGCCATTTAGGTACGAGTAATGATATAGATCTGTTGAGCTAGCTGTAGATTGCTTGCAACAGTCTGTAGTTAGCTCATTTTTTCTATTCTAAATACTTATATAGTTTAATAGTTAATAGTTCCAATCTATTTATATTCTTTGGTTGTAATTTTCTTTGTTAAGGCCCAAATAAGCGCCACCATCTATTTTATTTTATTATTCTGATAAACGAAATAATTTTCAAAAATCGATTAGCTAGTTTGTTATACCTATCACTCTGTAAAAGTTTTATTTATTATAGTTTAAGAAGAGATGCGAAGTTGCTCTCTTTGGCCACCATGGTGGCGAAAAAGAGCAACTTCACATCTCTGCCTACACTATACTTTCTTAAAACATTTATAATGGCAATTAAAAAAAGCTTATGATAGGCATCACAAACGGGTCTATGGATTTTGTAAAATTAAAATTTAAACTTCAAACTTACATATGTCTACGTAATAATAATAATAATGTCCTCCTAGCCACAGATATTATAATACTATACTAGCCGAATTTCGACTACGGCGGCCAGTCTCAGCCAGATGCGCAGGACATATTATAGTGCACAAGTGTGTGCGCAAACACAGGTGCACTCTCTGTTCCCTCACTCTCATAATCCGATGGGACGACAGATCGACACGATCGGGGAGAGGTTAGGCGCAGGACCAACGGCTTAACACCGCCAACTTCCTGACTCCGGGCTGCTACTGTGAATTTTTCTTCTAGAAAAACCCCAATAACAACTATTGGCCCGACCCGGGATTCGAACCCAGAACCCAGGAACACAAGTTTTACTACTACATTGATAGAAAAGGGTACCATCGTATTAGCCGGCTATTACTATAATAGTTTGAATGTACTGACTGACTGACCTACATATCGTAAACGAACAAAAACATTGCCTTCAATAGACACAAAATCGATAGCATATAAATCAGGGTAGGTAGTGACTGGATCCGGAACTTTATATTCTATTACATTTTGGACGGCAAAGCTCGTAAAAATTGTAAAAAGATTGCAACTTGCAGAGCTTAATATAAAATCAATGGATTCCTTATCATTTTGTTGCAAAAAAGAAGGTAAGCAGATATATATAGGTAAGGTAACCTATGTTATATATAACTTATTCCCGGCCCTTCGCGAGATATGCTAAGGTTTGCAGGAAAACCCTAGAAAACTAAGAAAAATATTGTAAAAACGGGAAAAGAAGATGTTTGAAGTAGGTACATATTTTCCCGTTGTTACGGATTAGGCTGATGAAAAAGAAGTAGGTATGTATACTTCTTCCTAGGATATAACCTAGACAATATTTTTCTTAGTTTTCTATAATTTTTCTTTTTGCAAAGCTACTTAACTTATCTAAAAAAGAAAACTTTAAAAATATGTCCTTTTATGGGAGTCTTTAAAAGGTAGTCTACAAGCTTTCTGACTAACGTATTGACATTTGGCTATAGCATAAAATATGGATGCTATGTACGACTAAATGTCACCAGCTTAGTCATCATGGGCTCAGTATTAAAACTGTGGAAGAGATCGCTCATAGCGATAAGGCCACATTTGTACTTCGTCTACTCTTAGCATTTATTTCTGCATTGTTATCTGTCTTTGTGTGGTACAATAAAGTATTATCTATCTATCTATACTTCTGGGTTGACTAGCTAGCCTCTTTTTCTCTTGTATACGTAAAATGAGTAACCCTCAAGATCGATGAAAAAAATAAATCAAAAATATCATATTATTTCACATGTCAGTGTTTAGTTATATAATTTGACCTTCTCTAGGTGTACATTTATTGTATTTATAAAAGTAATAAGTGGCAGAAACCTTTATTCACAATGAAAATTACAATCAAATAAATTAGAACTAGTATTTACAATTGAAACACTTGAGCTAACCGCAGACTGTTGCAAGCAATCAACAGGTAGCTCAATTGATCCATATCAATACCAGTGGGAAGCGTCCCCAAGACGCTGGCTGCATTGCCCCGCTGTATGGCAATGCTGATGCGCTGTGCCAGATACTGACCAGCTGTCGGGTCACGCGTTGCTTCGACCAGACGCTCAAATAACTTGTTAAAAACCCGAAGAGCCTCGGTACCCCATGGACCTAGGGTCTCGACTCCAAGGGGAGCAAATGTGTAGGCTCTGTCGAGCCCTGCATATTTGCGCCTCTTGAGATCTTCGGCCAAAACTGCCGCCGTACCCGCCCTCACGGATGTCCTCGGAAGATGGGAAGGCGCAAGTGTGTCGACGCATGTAGGGTCCCACACAATGGGCCTCCACAACTCCCATGGGACTAGTGTCATACCGTCGGGCCTCTTACCATCGTCACGTAACAGACCATATTCGGTTCGTGAATAGCTGGTACGTTAGCGGTGACAGAGGCTCGCCGGATGTTGTAGTTAAGGCTGGCGTGGCGAGATATCTGACCGGCGGCCCTAGTACACGATAATCCGTGATGACCAAGCTGCTCGACAGCAGTACCGCACCGGCATTGATGAGGCGCGCAACACCTTGCACCCAACCGAAGACATGTTGCGATACGGTAAGTTATGGGATCCAATAAAGTACCAGTGTTATATGAAGGAAATGCTTGCAACCAATGTCCTGACTCCCATTTAGAAACGGCCAGGAGGCGGGCACGATCCGCAGAGCCGGAGTACGTTTGTAACAAACAATTCCGTGTCAACTCACACAGAGGCCCGTCCCATTGCCGTTGGGACAAAAGTGATTTTGATCGGGGCAAGCAATATGCCAAGCCGTTTGAGCTTCCTCTAAAAATGAAATTTTCAATGACATTCCAGGTAGGACCAAATGAGAAGCCTTTAAACATTTTTCAACTAAAGAACTAGTGCTGTAAACAGAAGGCAAGAACGCTGGCAGTGCTACACTCGACATTTTGCGTATACCTAAGCCTCCCAATTTGACAGGCAGGGAGGCCTCCGACCATGCCTTGTCATCTAAATCAATATTCAAAACCGATGGTAAAGTATTCTTTATAATGTTATATAAGTCTTCCAAGAGCTCGCTGTGTTTAAATATTTGACTACATCTCAAAGAATACTTAAATTTAGGTACAAATAGACGGAACCGAATAATTGAAAAAGCTATTATGACCATTAACTTTGAGCAATCTGTCCGAAGTTTTGTTGAATTTTTTTTCTCATCTACAAATGACTGAAAAGACTCATCAAGAATTGGTGAACCAAGGAGTTGAAGTGAACATTTATCTACAACTGTAATGTTGGGAGCTAAACTATTGAATTTTCCAATGAAACTGTTTTTGTCTACGCAAGAGTCCGAAATAAAAAGCTCGCATTAAAAAAAAAACATTCCGAAACAATCCTCTGTGATGATTTTTAGATCATAAAAAACTAATATTTATGGAAACATTGAGTTTTTGATTTTGATTTTCATTCCCTCAACCTATTAACGTTGATATCTCTATACCCTCAAGTCTAGCGTTTTCATAGATTTATTTGAGACTGAAAAATTATTACCTATGCTGAAACTTCATACTCGTAAAATAAATTAAGTTGGTTCAAAAAAAATAAAGAATTCTAGTTAATCTAGAATCAATGTTTCTTTATTAAATAATGAACACCTAATAATAGTCAGCGAGGATAAATTTGCGACATTATCGGTAAAAGCGATCCTTTCCGAGTTTCAAAATCAGCCCTTAAGACACAAAATTTGCGGCCGTATTATCAAAATCTATCTCGTCCAGGCTTCGATTCCACGATTAAAGACAGAAAAGAACTATTCAAACGTACCAAAATAAGATCAACATTGTATTTTCAAACAATAAATGAACTTTTACTTTACCTCGGAATCGGCTCTAAATTTATCTAACCCTTAAAGCTACACGCTATCTCCAGGCTAACCAACCCTCAAGACATTATTAACCCCTCAAAGACCATTCCCTTCCATTCACAACGCCGAACTGCATTTTCGTCGTACCCCCCCACCCCTAGTGCGCAAAATCAGGCTAGTATAACTAGGTCAGTAGGATCAATGCTCTGTGGCTATACTCAGACCGCTCAATGTTTGTGTTGCTGCGCTCATAGCGGTGCTTGTTTTGGATGCGGGCATTGGCTTTAAACCTATTTAGAATTTGAAGATTCAGAAGGATTTTACAAAATTACAGGATTTTATACAGATCTTAGTCATAAATCTAAACATAACATGAATATTAATTAGTGTTGCATACATAGATTTATCAAATGCCATAAAAGCAAGTAACTAAATATAATACAAAATGTTGAAGAATGAAGTCTGTTTTATTTGTTTGAATGAAGTTTGTTTAATTTGTTTACTTGCTCAGTGTAGTCAAAATACCTTTACGGAATTTATTAAGGTTTGAGCAAATAATATTCCCGCCTTGGGACAAATAATAATAATAATTTTGGACAATTCACAAAGCATTAAATGTGTAAGTTGTGATAAATGTTTGTAAGATCTGCAGATATTTGTTCTGGTTGTTTTTAATATTTTATAAGTATTAAATAAATATCTATCTTTTTAGTGAATCGTATTATGTATATCAGTTATCTAGTCTAGCTTAGCTTGGGGCTAGATAATGCTGTGTGATTTATTTATTTGCTGGCTGAATTCTTACTACCCGTTGTCCTATTACCCGTTTTCCCGTAGGAATAAAGCATTTTCCCGCGGTAAAAAGTAGCCAATGTTCATCAGGAATAATGTGGGCCTCTAATGGTAAAAGAATTTTTCAAATCGGTCCAGTAGTTTCAGAGCCTATTCAATACAAACAAAAAACAAACAAACAATCAAATCTTTCCTCTTTATAATATTACCTAGTATATATATCGATATCATTATTAATACGAGTACAAAAAAAGGAAAATACAAAATAGCTGCAAACTCGTTATATTGGCGACCGATCCTTGAGATTGGGTTATAATAAACTAATTAGAGAATTATTTTTGTTAGCCTGCAACGAAAACGTTGAAGTATGAGTGATACACTCACGATTACATTTGAATTGACCATCTACCTAACAATGGCATAGGCTGTGAATGTGATGGATGATGAAGGAAAAATCTGGTAATTCAAAAAAAGTCAGTTTTAATGAATGGTAACGTAGGTACGATTAGGGCATGACCGTCGTAAAAAAAAATCTACTCGCCTAATACAATCACGCCTAAAGCAATGGGTAAAATCTAGACATAAATTAGGAATCTTATAAGCCGAGTAGGTTCATGAATGAAATATCTATGAATTAACTAGTTTCTGCCCGCCGCTTCGCACACTTTGTTTCTATGGAAACGTTTAAAAGTTATTTCTATCCCATAGGAACTGATTTATGGGATAAAACGTAGCTTATGTTTTATTCCAGTAACAAACATCCATCCATCTAATCATCCTAACGTTCGCATTTATTAATATTAGTGTGTTGCGTGATGTGTAAGTTATAGATACAAAATTATGCCGTAACGAAGACAAAGGAGATGCTCCGGTATTACACACTGCAGACATACTGCGGTACGAAATAGCGTTCAGTGCGAGATTAAACCTGAATATTTAAATATTAAAGGAAAATATTAAAAGACTACCGGGTAAAAATTATAGATGGACACGAAACATTTAAAAAAATACACAAAATTTCTTTTTCCGATTGGTATTGATATGTATCAGTTGAGCTACCTGCAGATTGTTTGCAACAGTCTGCAGTTAGCTCAACTGTTTCAATTGTAAATACTGGTTCTAATTTATTTTTACTATTTTATTGTAATTTACTCTAAGTTTTTTTATATGAAAGAAAATAACACTATCGCCGTAGCCCTACTAATAAACCCCTTATAAAATCTGTCAACTTTAAGCATAGGCTAAGTAGTGCTCATTAGGGGAGGCCTATGTCCAACAGTGGACTAATATGGGCTGATGATGATGATGATGATGATGAAGTAGTACTCATAATGTTCTGACTTATGTCAACATAAATGAAAACAAACAACTCTTGGATAGATTGATCAAAATTGAGAGAAACCGATAATGGATCTGATGTGAATATTAAAATATAAATATAAAAAATATTAACTACAAAAATTCATGACAAAAAAACTTACATAGAAATTGAACCTGATTATAAAGATAACAAAACTTAAGGTAAGCAACAAAACTATGACAATTACACACTATTATAAAAACCATTTATTTTATACTTAAGAAGTGTAACTCAGAATGTTGCAACGCCCGAATCATGTAGATTCTACCTTAAAGTGATTACCTTGTAATGGACATGAATGCAATAAATAAAAAAAAAAGAAATAGGTAACCTTGTCTTCAATCTCTCATTCATCCTCTAAAACATGTAAACGGAATTTGGTAAAAGTGACAGTAAAAGCTCCCCTTCTTGGGAATTTGGGATGAGCAAAGTGAATTTAACCTATTGCGCAGCTTCTGACGCATTTTGTAACAAAACAATACAACCGTATACAAATATGGTAGATACCAGTCGCTGCCCGTGGCATCGCTTGTGTGTAATATTGTTGATGAGACAGGATCTACTACCTATTTTAAGACTGACGGGATAATCCTTGTGTTAAAGCAAGGGGAAATTAGGACAATTTCATTCAATGGTGGACAATTTGCTCTTGTATATAATTATGTTGATAATTAATAATTACAAAGTCAATATTTTAATAATCTAGAAGTCAGGACAGGATTGTAGAACATAATGCTTCTTTGTAATGTTGAAACATCCAAATATTGTGTTCAAATGGAGTCAAACTCCTATGAATTTCACTTTCGTTGGATCTGAAATAACATATTTTTTGTTTGCGTAGTAATTTTAACCTCATTCTTCCCGAACCCGGATGATAAAAATGGCAGCTAGTATATGTCAAAACAACAGTAGCATTCCTACGGATTATATATCGTTTGAGATGCATTTTGACCTTTTTTTAAAATGTGTGAGGAGTGAGAAGATTGCTACCTCCGTCAGTGCAGAATCGTGTCACAAGAGATAGAGCTTCCAATCTGCTTCTCTTTTTCTCCTTTATCTCTTTTCACTTTACCATTATCTATGAACTTACCTGACGCAGTTGTGCTGGCTGTGGTTATAGACACCGTGTTAGTCGTCGTAGATTCTGAAGCAGTGCTGGACATCTCCACAACCCTGTCCACCGCAATTCTGTTCCCTGGAAGTGCCCCATCAGTGTCCGCCTCTTCCGGTTCCGGCTGCGGACTCGTCACTTGCGTCAAATCATTTGCCACAATAACATTAACAGTCGTCATAGACTGCATATCATTGTTTGCGTTATTATTATCGATGTAAACTGCTGCAGAGCGTGCTCCAAGTGTCTCCATCACAGATTCTGCTAAGGACTTCGTGGATTCTATGTCTAGGTCCTGTTTTATATCTATGATGATCTGATGGCGTTTCGTCCCGCTTCCGGAGGGAGACTGGACCTGATGCACGCTGACTTGCGCCTCCCCCCCTTGCACCATGTGGTGCTGGATCACCTGGGTCAATTGACCCTCCAAACTGTCACGGCCCGCCATTACTAAGAAGAATCAGACTTTAGAATCAGTCGAGAGATAACTACTAATGAACACCACTATCACAAAACCTTACGAAACACGACCGGGGAAAGTTGTAAGTAGGTTATGGGGAATGTCCTGATTTTTTTTTATGGCAGTGATGGTTGGAGGCACTTATTTTTTCACATAGTGTTTGTTTTTGTTTGATGCGCGTAGGCGGCGGGCCGCCTTCGTAGCACTGCAAGGCCTACGGAGCGTAGCGGTAGCTACGACGCCCTGGTGCGGGGTGGCACGGTACACGCTTCCGGGTTACATGTCCGGGGATATGTCGATGGAAGGGGTGGTTTTGGCGCTGTTTGTAGATACGTTGATAAAAAAAATAAATAAAAATAAAATTGTTTATTGCATTTAAGTGTCATTACATTACTGTATTTATTCCATATCTTGTAATTTGTGGTGTGTTTCTAAGTAATAATACAATTTAATTTACTTTACAGATGAGGAAAATATGATGACTTGAAAGAAATTTGAAGCCTCAACTCACGTTTATAACAGAATAGATTCATTAAAAAATTTCATAAATTTCAGCAAAGTTACACCTAGTCACGGTCAAAGGCCAAATTGTCCCTTCGATTTTTACACTCAATTATTGATATTGTCAAACCATTAAACTAAACATCCATTTAACTTTTCCCATACCATTTTCACTTCAACATTGTAAATCTATCACGCCACTTCCTACAACATATCCCACGACACATCTCCAGAGCCTTCAGCCGTGTGCTTCAAATCTGCACAACGGCACGTGCCTACGCATGCGCCTTACAACCCCTCTCTCCTCCCTTTCAAACCCATGCATACCTCTCGCTCTACGCGCTTCGATCGTTGAGAATGACGAAAAAGTATATAATCGAATTTATATTCCTGTAAGGATGGCAACTCAGAGTGGCCTTGAGCTGTTTAAAATTATGTAAGACGGTGCGTTTGTTCCAATGACCAATATTACGAAACTGACACCGTATTACCGGTTTTACCCTCTTAGGTATTTATAAACTTTCGCCAAGTACAGTTATAGCTAAGAGTTCTTTGTTTTCGTCGGTTGACATAAAGTCAGAAAAAGAATAAACATTACTGAGCAATTGCTTTAAGTTGACAGATTTTTATAAGCAGAGGGGTTAATTAATAAGTTATTCATTTATTTATTTAAAACTAGCTACTGCCTGCGGCTTCGCACGCGTATTTTCGATATAATAAATATAACATTGTCTAAGTTGGGCTATGCTCTAAATGTACACCAAATTTCATCTTGATCTGTTTAGTAGTTTTGGAGATCCTAGGTAACAAAAATTATTTTTTTCAGTTTTTTTCAGTTTCAAATTTCACAAACTTTCGGCTTTGTATTATTAGTAGGATGAACCAAAATAAACAGCCATTAAGAACTAAAATTGACAAGTTTCATCTCAAAACATACAGCCAATACAGGATTTACTTTTCGTCGCTAGTTTGATTCTAAAACTTTAATTTGATGGTTGAAAAAGTATTTTGTATTCCAAATTTTCTCTGAATCTATCTAAATTGTAGTCTTTATAACACGCAAATTTGGACAGATACGACACCTACATGTGCTATAGAAAGCCCTTTGCACCGTCTGAAAAGGGGGGTTACCTAGCAACCGCCCATTAGTCGCGTCAAAGGGTTTGATTATTGAAGCTTATGAATATGTCATCAATATAGCTATTCATCAGTTTTTTAACATCGTATGTTACTACACGGCCAAGTCTGTCATTCTTGTATGTGTTACAAGTCATCTTCGAAGTGCTGAAAATGAACTAGAGAAGAAAAAAATTAAAAATTTTAAAACAGATTTTTATGAAACATGGCTCGGGATAAAATTATCTATGACACAAAAAAAATAAACGAAAATCGGTTCATCCGTTTGGGAGCTACGATACCACAGACATATACACCGACAGACACGTTAAACTTATAACACGAGGGGTGTTTTCTTTTTGCGTCGGGGGTTAACAAACCATCCTTCGTTGATTTTGATTGGGCGATAATTTCATAATTCTTTATTGCACAAAATAGGTACAAGTAAAACATTTAACAGGAAAAATAATGGCAAAGGCGAGCTTAACTCTAAAAAGAGTTCTCTTCCAGCAAACCTTATTAGAAGATAGAGACATATGTAAAAGTGGGTACCTACATTTGCCCTATTTATTTAATAGTAGTCCTACATAATGGCCAATTATAGTGAACTTCAAATATCAAAATGCTTAGGACTCTTGGACATGTTACAAAAATTCAAATTAAGAGAAAAGAGATTTTCATGAAACATGGCTAAGAACATTCTGAATAAAATTATCTATAACACAAAAAAACTAAACGAAATTCAGTTCATCCGTTTGGGAGCTACGATACCACAGACAGATACACAGACAGACACGTTAAACTTAACACCCCTGTCATTTTGCGTCTGGGGTTAAAAAGAAGTATTTTTACAAGCAGCCGCTTTTCTGCAGCTTTGTCTGCGAACCTTACAAGCATCATTATGTAATGCGGAACGCCAAAACACGAGACCCAAGTAAACAGTGGAGTATGTCGGAAGAATGCCCTATCATGGCCTATATTACTTTGTCTGGGCCAGTAGTGCCACGATTTGGTCTATTTCTGCTTTTGGGTTGAAGAGACCAAATCATGGTGGTGATACTACTATGTTTTTGGCATTTTCAGCTTTTTAGGTAATATTCCTTCTAATATTATAAACTTTATAATATTAGAAGGATAAAGCCGAAAGCACAGTAGATGAAAGGTTGTGAAATATGAATTTTTGTTACCTAGGATCTCCAAAACTACTGAAGTCATAAATAATTTATGACTTTAGTGTTAATAACCATGATGGATTTAAAAGTTTTAAAACTACTGAACATATCAAGATGAAATTTGGCGCACGTTTAGAGCAAAGCCTAACTTAGATAATAGGATACTTATTATACCGAAAATACGCGTCGGAAGCCGCGGGCAGAAGCTAGTAATATATAAATAAATAATGCTGGACTATCCACACAGCTTCATAGCCCCAAGCTAAGCAGAGCTTGTGTTATGGGTACCTACTAGGATGACTGATATACCTAATACTTACCATTACATAGATAGATTTTTGATTTGCAGATTGCGCAAACCTTTGTCCCAGGGCGGGATCGAACCCCCATTTTTTGTCTTTTGCTACGAACGTAACTACTACCACCGGTTTCATTATCGAATGCAACTCGATCACGACACACAACACTCACGGTATCAGAATGCGGCCCGGTTGGTACATCACTTCTTCAGTTTTTGCATTTTCTCACAACAAGGTTCCAAGTTCCCGATAATTGGAAACCTTCTTATCGGTGATAATAACCATGATGGATTTATAAGTTTTAATAGTAAATTAGTAGAAATAGATTTCAGCTCATCATTGTCGTGTATAGATTTATCCGAACGAAATCGACCAAATAATGATTAACTAATTTCCGAGTCATGGTGATTTTATTTTTATTTTGTCTCTTCCTTAGACCTTTGTCTCACCAAGCTGATTTCATAAAAATATCAAACTATGCGGCCCTTCGGATTTTTAAAAATTATCTGCGCGTCTGGTCGAAGCGACGCGTGACTCGAGAGCTGGTGAGTATCTGGCGCAGCGCATCAGCATTGTCATACAGCGGGACAATGCAGCCAGCGTCTTGGGGACGCGACGACTGGTATTGATATGGATCAGTTGAGCTACCAGTAAATAGTTTGCAACAGTCTGCAGTTACCTCAATAGTTTCAATTGTATAGATATACTAGTTCTAATTTATTTCTATTATTTGATTGTAATTTTCTTTGTGAATAAAGATATGCAGCTATTATTTTGGAGAAATGAAATATTATGTATGTCGAGGCAGGTGTGGTTAAATATGAATTTAAACTTTACGTTCTTGAAAATACAATCATCTACCTTTCCGAAACAAGCTTTATATTATAAGTCGTCGTATTTTTTTTAATTTAATTGTTAACATAATAAAAGACATTACATAATTCGTTCGTGTTTCAAATGGAACCCTAAATAAGAATAGGAATTTGGAGGACAGGTAAGCAATTAACTTGAGGGTAGGGCTTATAGGGGAGGCTACTTCCGGAAACATTTGCGTAAATTGTGAAACATTCTACGTCTGTGGCTGCTTCGTCGGTTAAAATTGACGTTTATTGTATGAAAACTTGTGTCAGAAACGTCAAAACAACTGTTTTAAATTTAACCATATGTTGGTGAACTCGGATCTAAGTATAATTAACTTTAGGTCGGTAGCATTCTGAGGAATATTTCCTCGTTACTCAGTGGAGTTGGTGAAAACACCTACGTGTATATGTGATGTGTGTGATAATTTGATTGTTAAAAAAAAACTAAAAAACCCGACTTTGAATCCCTTAGGTTTAAACAATTTTTTTTAAGATTTGCGGGATATATACTAATCCCTCGGGAGTAAATTTTTGATGGGATCATTTAGGGGTCATTTTCTATACAAATGCAAAAAATCATCCAAATCGATGCATAAATGACGGAAAAATGGACGAACATACAAAATATATAGCTGTATTGTACCTAAATGTTTTATAGTAATTAAGTAACTAAGAAAGTTTGGATTAAAATATGCATCACACATGCAGGTTTAAGTCGAAAATAAATTATTTTTTATTTAGGTTACTTATAAACAGAACCAATATGTAATAAAAATCGGATTCTAACCTGCATTGTGTTTTGCAGGGCGGGTAATTAATTCTGACGCTGTCTGTACATAGAAAATACCCAAAACACCAAAAAAACTAAAAGCAAATAAATCAATATTTAACAAAAAAAAAAGTTTTGAGACCTATTTCGTTTTCTTACCACCACCGTGTTGAATCTTCGCAACCCCTGTTATTCGTTCTTGCCTCGCAGCGCCCCCTCCGTCCCAAGCATGTAACCTAGATCGCCGGCCGACGGCCTAGGGCGACCTTGAATCGAATGTAGGCTATCCTTGAGGGTAAAGAGGGTAGATCGTTAGGGTAGGCCGGGGGTTTTTTAGTTTTCAGGCGAATTATTGAGATTTATTTCTTTTTTTGTCATTTTTTAAGCCTGCTGGTCAATTTAGATGTATTCATTCAGTTTTCAGGCAAAACATTTGAGTTTTTTTTCGTCAAGTTTTTACGTCTACTGGTCGATTTAGAACGGGCAGAAGCCTTAATTCACAAAGAAAATTACAATAAAATAATAGAAATAAATTAGATCTAGTATTTACAATTGAAACAATTGAGCTACTAGTCGATTTAGATGTATTTATGAGTAAATAGGTAGGTACTATTTTCACTGCTCATTGCCTGCATTTTCAGTATTTTAGCATTTTTATTTCATGACAAAAATACTACAGTAGCGTTTTAAGACTTATTACTTACCTTTCATTAAAAAAATCATCCAAACAATTGATCATGATGATGAATAAAGATAAAGATAAAGATGAATGTTTGGATAATATGTTTTAGGTACCTATCTCTGGAAGAGGGGACGCCAGTCGGGCCGCAGAGGTTTTAAATGTTCCCGTGTTTCGGCGAAAATGGCGAGAGAGGAACACCGGAGAGGTTTTAGTGGGTATTACGTCCTTCTCAGGGCGTCGAGTCCCACATAACTCTGGTCCCCCCCAGACCAGTTTATTCGTCAATGAATTTCCTCGCAGAAAAAAAAGGTATCTACCTCTTCACGCCGAAACTACTGAACGGATCGGGCTGGAATTTTTCATAGAGTTAGTTCTAATCCTAGAATAAAATATAGGCTACTTTTACCCCGAAAGAACGCTTGCGAAACCGCGGTCAGAAGCTAGTTATAAAATTTATCAACTTATGAATTTTAGTATATCGTAGGAAATGTGTGCGGTAAGTTAGGTTTGCCTAGGTTTTGTGTATGTTTGTGTTCTTTCCACATATATAAGGTTTGTAGTTTACCCGTTATATTCATAATCTAAAGATATAAAGATAAAGGAATTTTTTGTTGTAAGACTAGGTGTAACTTATCATTAATATTGGTCTTATGTCAAATATTAAAAGTATCTCTTGTCTGCCGGTTAGGCTTACAACAGAGGTATGTAAACATCAAAAGCACTGAAATTTACAAAGTGTTACAGAGGAGATTGTAATATGAAATAATTAAAAGTCTGTACCTATGAATTATAAATCAATTGCTCTTCGCTTAGTCTCGCTAAGACTTAAAACTAACTTTCTGCTTGATCGACTAAAATTATTTATTTTTTTGTTTTGTTTGCTTTAATAAGCGTGGTTGACATATAAAACTAGGGAACAAACTGTAGGTTACAAGTTCACGTCGTCATCTAGTGAATTTATAAGAATGGTTGATGATAGGTCATCATATCCGCCCAACAAAGTCCACTGCTGGTGTTGTGGCGTGGTATAAGAGAGGCATAAGTACGCCCAGAACCTCCCCTAAGTACGCCAAAAATAGCCCCTTTCATCCATCGTACCCTGCGGTCACAAAATAAGGTTTTCTAAGGCTACTCTAAAGTTTATGTAAAGAGACTGTACCTATGGATGTCGCCTCTTTGGTATAATAATCTATGATTTGGTTGCCATAGTAACTTTGAAGTGTATTCTGAAAATACTGATTCTGTTAACTTGTACTTCTTAAAAACTATAATAAAACAACGTTTTATAATGCTTTAACCAAGCTGTTTATATTATTCTTATCGTTAGAACTTTTCAACATTACAAAAGTTCATATGGTAGCAGAGCGTGGTTCAAAACAATGAAAAGTTGTCACGACGCAATATTACCTATAGCGAAAATATTTTCGTAAGTTTTTATTTTTTGCTATAAATATGCCTAAAGCAACATATCACATTGATCCACTTGATAAGGATAACTATGATACTTGGGCAATACAGGCTGAAGCTGTATTGGTAAAAAGCAAGCTATGGAAGTATGTCTCAACTCCGCTTGACGAAAAAGCAGATACGACTGAGATCGAAGCAGATCAACAGGCCAAGGCAGAACTAATTTTAATCATTGCTCCTTCCCAACTAAAAGAGGTTAAGAAATGTAAGACTGCGAAAGACTTGTGGTACAAATTGAAAGAAATACATGCGAGCAAAGGCCCTGCTCGTAAGGCCACATTATTAAAGCAACTTATTCTGACCAAACTAGAAAGCAGTGATGTTCGTACACACTTAAACAAGTTTATGGACACCATCGATAAGCTCGCTGACATGGATGTCACCATAAATGAGGATTTGCTAACTATCATGATGCTCTACAGCCTTTCCTCAGAGTACGAAAACTTTCGCGTTGCTATAGAGTCTCGCGACATATTGCCAAAGCCGGAAGAACTAAAAATAAAAATCATTGAAGAGAGCGACGCTCGTCATCACAATGATAATTACGAACCTGGCCAACAACAACAAGAAGAAAACGCATTTTTCGCTTCTTGCAAAATATGTAAGAGAACGGGAAGAAGAATCTTTCAGAAGAAGACACACAAAGTTTGCTCTGACTGCTGGAAGAAAAACAAAAACAAAAACACTAACAAAAACGCTGATTCCCTATTTGCTGAAGAATGTTTTCTTGGTTCAACACGAAACAACCAGGATGACTGGGTACTTGACAGTGGTTGTACCTCACACATGACCTATAACCATGAGCATTTCAAAAACATGAAGACTGTGTCAAGAAAACTCGAATTTGCATCAGAAAATCACTCTACAGAAATTTTGGGTGAAGGAAGAATTACATTTTCTGATCAAAAACGAAAACGACGGGTACATCTGGAAAACGCCCTTTATGTACCCTCCCTTTCTACCAATTTACTATCGGTACCTAAAATGACTTCACATGGAGCCACCGTCTCGTTCGACAACAACCGTGCTTTAGTTCGCAACGAGTCAGGTGAACTTTTACTGTCTGCAGAGAAGTCGAGCAATGGTCTTTACTACGTAAGAAAACCAAACATTGAACAAAGCTTCGCAGCAACGCCTGAAACTGGTTCGACAAACACAAAACAAGGTTCCATACTAGACTGGCACAGAAAACTTGGGCACATGAATTACAAAGATCTCCAACTGGCTCTCAACAACGAGACAGTGACTGGAATGAGTTTTAACAAAAATGAGATTTTGTCATTGCCAGACTGTGAAATTTGCATTCAAGCAAAAATGACTCGAGTACCGAGCCCTCCACAACGAACAACTCCTCGAACTACTGAACGTCTAGAAATTGTCCACAGCGACGTGTGCGGCCCAATAAGAACACCTACTCATGCCAAAAACAGATACTTCGTTACTTTTATTGACGATTACAGTAGGTATGGACGGGTCTACTTCCTGAAAAATAAATCTGAAGTATTAGACAAGTTCAAAGAGTACAAACAAGAAATGGAGAAATTTACAGGCAATAAAATTAAACATTTGCAAACGGATAATGGAACAGAATACGTCAATACGAAATTCCAAGCCTATTTAAAAGAACACGGGATTTCACGACGCTTATCTGCACCCTATACCCCACACCAGAACGGTATCGCTGAACGCAAAAATCGGACAATTGTGGAGAAGGCTAGAGCTATGCTTATTGATGCTAAAGCACCAATGCACCTATGGGCAGAAGCAGTAAACACTGCTAATTACCTAGCAAACAGAAGTGTAAACAGTGCTATAGAAAATAAAACACCATTTGAGAAATGGGTGTTAAGAAAGCCCTGTCTGAATCACCTCCACCCTTTTGGATCGAAAGTTTTTATTTTGAAGAAAGGACCAAGAGGTCATAAATTTGCTCCAAAAGCAATACCGGGGATGTTTGCTGGATATTCTGACACCAGCAAAGCATACAGGGTTTACGTTCCGAACAAGATTTTTATATCCGCAGATGTGAAAGTAGTCAAGGCTAATTACTACAAAAGCCCAACTGATGTAAACAACTTTGAATACAATAAAAACACTAACTGTGATTCGGTTTCAGAAACGATGAAAACGCAAATAGAAATCGATGATGCTGACGAGACTCAGCAAGAACTTTCTATTGAAAATAATGAAACTGAAAGTCAACAAGACGACAGTATTACTGAAAACGCAGCTGATTCTACACTGCAATATGAAAGTGTTGACGAAAACGTTGATGATGAACAAGATTCTTTTAACGAAAGTATTCTTCGAGAAAGTCTTAGTCATGAACACGCTAACACGGAGCCTGAATCTGAACCGAATAGCTACAGTCTACGAGACAGATCAGCAATACAAAAACCACAACGGTATGATGACTTTATACTAGCTGCTGTTGCTGAAGTTCAAAATTTACCTAAAGATCCTGTGACTTACAAACAAGCATTGGAATCTCTTAATAAAGGACAATGGATTAAAGCCATGCTGAGCGAGATAAACTCTCTAAATGAAAACAAAACGTGGGACTTAGTGAGTTTGCCTGCTGGAAGAAAAGCACTACCATGCAAATGGATATTCAGATTAAAGACAAATCCAGATGGCTCAATCGATAAATTCAAAGCTAGACTAGTTTTAAAAGGCTATTCACAGCAAAAAGGAATCGATTACGACAAAACTTTTAGTCCTGTGGCTCGACTCAGTACTATACGAGCTATTATCGCAATTGCTGCTAAAGAAAATTTAAACCTACGCCAATTCGATGTAGCGTCAGCCTTTCTGAATGGCTCGGTAGAGGAAGAAATCTTTATGAAACAACCTGAAGGTTTTCAAGATGGGACAAACCAGGTATGCAAACTTAATCGCAGCCTTTATGGTCTGAAGCAAGCACCGCGATGCTGGAACTCATGCATTGCCGGTTTCTTAGAAAAGACGGGCTTTCAACAAAGTGAAGCTGATCCTTGTCTGTACATTAGAATCAGAGGAAAGTCAAAAGTTTTGATTGGACTCTACGTTGACGACGGGATTGTGGCGTCGAATACGTCAACAGCAGGAGACGAGTTTATCAAGGAATTGAAAACAAGATTCAAAATAACCACTCGACCTGCTTCCTACTTCTTGGGTATGGAAATCAAAGCTGAAAAAGGCAATATAACATTATGCCAACAAGCTTACATAAAGAAGGTTCTTGAAAAGTACGGTATGACTAATTGCAAACCTACACCGACGCCAATCATCAAACAAAGTATCAACGATACAGAGCCTGATGTTGATATTGATACCATTTTTCCATATAGACAAGCCGTTGGAGCCCTTACATACTTAGCTGTGGGTACAAGGCCCGACATAGCATATGCCGTGAGCGTTGCTTCCAGAAACCTGGAGAAACCTAGCACAAACGATATCATGCTAGTGAAACGGATTTTCCGTTACTTAAAAGGAACGACGGATAAAGGTCTTGTATATAAGCAATCAAAAGAGTCACACCAACAGCTTTTATGTTACTCTGACTCAGACCTTGCCGGAGATCAAGCAACATGCAGATCAACAACTGGAATGGTATGCTTATTATCAGGAGCTGCAATCAGCTGGAAAAGTCATCGACAAACAGTTGTTTCTATTTCATCCACTGAAGCAGAAATTATTGCAGCTAGTGAAACGGCACAAGAAATTTTATGGCTAAACAGCCTTATGAAAGGTTTGGTGGATTTGAAGAAACCAATACTGTTTTTGGACAACGAGTCTGCTATAAAGCTATCGCACAATCCGAAGTATGAATACCACAAACGTACAAAACATATCAAAGTTAAACATCTATTTGTGCGTGAATGTGTTATCAACGGTGAACTTGAAGTTAAGCAAGTACCGTCGGTGCGACAGCTGGCTGATATGCTTACCAAGCCGCTCTTTGGTCCAAGATTGGAAGTTTTAAAGCGGGCAGATTGGATTGAAGAGAATTTAAAAAATTCTTAAAAGTTCCGAGGGTGTAAAGAGACTGTACCTATGGATGTCGCCTCTTTGGTATAATAATCTATGATTTGGTTGCCATAGTAACTTTGAAGTGTATTCTGAAAATACTGATTCTGTTAACTTGTACTTCTTAAAAACTATAATAAAACAACGTTTTATAATGCTTTAACCAAGCTGTTTATATTATTCTTATCGTTAGAACTTTTCAACATTACAAAAGTTCATAGTTTATTACATGGATCTTCTAAGTTTTGTATAATTAAATAAGCCATTTTTTTATTTGGTTGTAGATGACACACAACCTAATCCTTAACTCATCTAGGTATATGTGCCTGACAAAATAAGCTTAATAATAAATAAATATTCTTAGAAAAATCAACCTGATTTTCTTCTATTCAAGCGAAACCCTAAAACTTGGGATGGGTCAACGCCATCTCACGTGCGGTAGCGGTACCAAATCGCGAGCGAAAAGTAAAACCAAAGTGCGCCAACTAACGGGAAATAGCCGAACTGCGTGCATTGACCCAACGAATTGTGCAATAGACAGTGGTGCTCAAGTTTTATTGCATTGTTTTATCAATTTGTATGATGCAGACTGATTTGGCTAAATTAAGGTCGTGAATAATGGAGACAGGTGTGGATTTATCAATTTAATATGGTTTTAAATTGTTTTGCATCCAAACCACCCATGTAAGATACGTAGACAATAGGTAAGTACCTACATAGGTTACAATACAAACTCTATTGAGAGTCTCTGGAGATATTTGTTAAATAATAAAAATATCTATCTATGTAGTACTTATACGAATGTATTAAGTAGGTAGGTAGGTATATGAGTTATCTTATCTGTTATCTAGTACCCATAGCACAAGCTCTGCTTAACTTGGGGCTGGATGATGCTGTGTGGATTGTCCAGCATTCTTTATATAGGTATATAATTTTTATTGTAACAAACTACGTAGGTATGATCAGTTGACCTACCTGTAGATTGTTTGCAACAGCAGTTAGCTCAATTGTTTCAATTCTAAATACTAATTGTAATATATTTCTTTTATTTTTATTTATTATTTCTTGTAATGATAAAAACTAATATATTGGTTTTCCATAAGACTGACATCAATCACGTTCATCACAGCACAGAATTTCATCACCCTCCATTCAGCCCTGTTATCTATAAAAAGTTTGACTACCAGTGTTTTCAGGAATTCAAACTTGGAATGGCCTGGCACGTCACGTAGGATTCATTTTGATGATCGCGGCGCGAATTTTAAATTTGGAACTGTATAAAGTTACGTTAAAATTAGGTCATGATTTGTATGGACGAGTCGTTTTCGAGCCGTTTTTTACAGCTGTTTAGGTTTTTATGCAAATTTACCTTTGGATTTTTTTTTAAACCTGCCATACCATGTGAATTTAGAATTACCTAAATGGTATTGCAGGTTGGTATTTACTGATGGCATTTCACCCCTACAATACCACGTGCTAACGTTTTGGATCAAGAAGATCCGCCTTTTTTTAGACACGTGTGGTCTTCTTTTTTGATGTTTTAAAATTTAACCCTTATTTACCAACCAAACAAAGTAGGTACCTACAAGGTATGACATTTTCACCATACCTAATCCCATTTGGTCATACATAGCCGATTCTACTAATTTATAATACATGTTCAAATATAAAATAGAAAAGACAAACACATTTTTGTGTATTCTATCTTCTTACAACTATTACGCAAATAAATAACGGTTGTCAAAAACGTGCTTTTCTTTAGTCGCGAGACTAGTTGAGGTGAATGACCTCTTTCGACACGGTTTCTATAGATTTTACTACTGATTTATAATAAAAGATTGTTTGTTAAAAAGCGAATGATTGAGTGAAAAACTGTGTGCTTCATTCGTTTTGTTTGCGTCATCCATCTGTCTTGATGTTAGTTTTTGACAGATTTTTATTAAAAGCTTTTGTCATCTATCATCATAAAAGAAAATTGAGTGTGCACAGAGGCAAAAAAAAATTTAAATGATAATTTTCTTACTTAACATTGCTTTTTGTGTGCGTAAATAAATTCTATATACCTAGGTGCTACTTTTTTTTCTTTTTGTTACATAAATACCTACCTACTTTCTATCGAAGGATTAGCACAGTATAATTTACATAGTTTTTAAAATCTTATAATGCAATTAAATAATTCCCTACCTCTTAACAAAAAAATTCTGAATAGTATCTAATAAATCCATGATTTATTTATTTATTGCAAGGGAAAACCAACAGCACATACATACAAACAAACATACATACAAATTATATAACAGAATCAGGAGGCTATTAAGTAGTTTTCACGCTTAAAATAATAATAGCTACATAAAAAGTGTAAACAAGCTGAGTAAACTGAAAATCTACTAAAAACTATGTATACAAACTACGGCTTAGGTAGGTACATTAAACTAAGCAGACAAATAGAATTAATGATATATAGGTACAAATAATCAAACTTCATCACCATCACCTTGGTGGTGATAAATATATAACATAAGAAAAAAAAGACAATTAAATGATAACCAAAAAATCATGCGCACTATTCTCATGCCAAAATTGCATCTTCCTCCCCGGAGGGCGAGAAAAAGTCAGAGCTGAGCCGTCGCCTCACGGAGTTGACACTGGAGCAAAGGAGCTCTAAATCCATTTCCTAAGATAGTTTATTAAACTGACCACCAACCCGCCATAAATAGGAGTTCTGGCGATAATTTGTACTAACTGTTGGTGTATGAATGATCTTGTTAAATCTTATTCTTTTACGGGGAACATGATTCCTAAATATTTACCATCGAGTTTTTTTCACTAGCTGTCAAAGGATTTATGTAACAATATCAGTAAGTTAAGTACTAATGTTTTCTGAATATCTCATCAATGTAATTTTTTATAGCTGTCAAAGGATTTGTTTAGAACATCGATGGGTACAAAAACAGTCGGCATTAATCCTAACATAATTTGCAGTCATAAAAGTGGTCAACCAGTCCGTTGACCGACCTGGAACCGATGTAGAGATATGGTCTAGTCTAGACTGTAGACTAGCTTTATTGCTGAAAAATTTATACCTGTATTTTGGGGATTACGTGTTTTCGTAATTTTTGACTTCGCTACGTCTGAGCTGACGTGATATACGTGTACCATTTAATTTCTTTTTTATCTGTAAGTATAATGTACAAAAAAGTTTTGCTGGTTCTGCAATTAATACGTATTTTTGTTGTTTTTTACTGTAGTCATAGTTATAGGTTAAGTATGTATTAAATTTATTTTCAGTAGTTACTGTCCCACTGGGCAAAGGCCTCTCTTTTCTCCTTCCATTCCCCGCGATTTAACTCTGAAAGCCCATGATGGATGATGTATATCGTATCCTTAAAAAAATCTTAGAGATTGGTTGTTATGGTAGTTTAGTTATTTATAAGAGCTTGGCATAATAACTGACCAATGTATCATGCCTTCAGCAGTGTCTGATTTCCTATTATAAAGACCTGCCTCTAGCATGAACAATGAGAAAACATTAACGCGTTCACTGCCAAGCTTTGTATTACGTGGTGTTGATCTTCAGAGCTGGCCGTGTAAAAGCCCCAAACTTTAACAGCTATACATTCTTCTGATCGTTTTTATGTTCTATGAACAAGAGAATTAAATACACATCCCAAGGATCATGCATGGTTAAATGGCGAAAGTTACAGATGCGTTTTTCAATATGGAACTATTTAGAGACAATATATTGATAGAAACATCTTGAAGAACTAAGTTAAGACTATAACTGATGAAAAATCTGATAAAAAATCTTTTTTTGGTCAACCCCTTTCAACTCATTGCTGGAAAAAGCCTCTGCCAAAATCTTTTTTTTTATTAACTGGACTGTTCGAACCTTGATTTTACTTGACCTAACTTATTTTTCGTCCATTAAAAAGTAAGTTTAACGCCACGTTTAACCTTGATTTTACTGAACGCTGTAAACGCTGAAAAGATCTGTGGAGGCTTTTTATGGTGCCAGGCGGCGAGGCCAGGAACCTACACATATATAAACGTCTATTTAAGACGTTTATAGATGTGTAGGTAGTGTCATATACAAAAAAACAAACACGGCTGGCGGTCTGATGACATGACGGTCCCACGGCGCTGAATGCAAGATCTCTGAGTAACGGGCATGTGCAGTTACTCAGTATGTGGGTGAGGCTAACCGCTCGCACCGTTAGCTACGTCACCGGCTAGTGAGGGGCGATGGAGCTAACATCATCACTAGTCTTTTCATCATCATCATCATCATCAGTATAGATATTTGAAACGTGTAATCGGGATAATGGGTTTTTGACTGGGTTATAGATAGATGGATAGATAATATATTTATTGTACCATCAAAAAGGTATAAAACAACTTACAGACGGTAGTTACTAATTAAATCTAGTATGGCAAAATCGGCGGCCTTATCGCTGAAAGCGATCTCTTCCAGGCTTTGCAGGGTTATCATGGCAGGCTGTGCCCATACGGGATTAAGCGCTTTCTTGCTTCTCATGCTAGATTTTATGTCGCAAAATATGCATGCCACAGTAACGTAGACCCATATTTACTACAAGTTTTATGACTTTAAGCAAAACCGGAAAATCATTCACATAACGAAAGTTTCGTTATTAACTGATTTTTCCGGTCCTGTACAAAGTATTAAATTAAAATTTAACAAAATATGTTATAGAAGAAGTAGCACGTAGGTAGTTTAGTTATTAATCGCGTTATGATAGAAATTAATATGGGGAAAAGTACATGTCAACAATATAGAATTTAAGTAATTAATTCGGTAGGTACCAAAAAATAATTGTAAAACATCGACTAAATCAAACACCATCGTAAACTTATCGATAGCCGCTCCCATCACTAAAAGTACCGTACGCTACGTCACGAAGAAAGGGATCGCGCTTGCGCCAGATCCACAGCTTACCTAGCAGTTTACGAACGGTAAACACAAGGTGAGTGTTATCCAATCTGTGGATGGGCCTTGTCGCAAAACTGTCGCTTTTCTGTCGTCTGTCTCCCCGTTAGATAGGGCGGAAAAAGCTCGATGCTGTTACGATATCCTTATTCGATAAATTTACGAGTAGGTATGTTTATGTTGTTGCTAAATGAATTTATTTTGTAATTGTACCTATAACGTTAACTGACCCATTGACTGGCACTGCATTAATAATAAATAAATGATTGTTAGAACGTAGGTAGGATTTTTATATTAAATCAAAAATAAGGTTATGACGTTAAATCTACCTAGGTACATAAATTTTTGCAGATTTATTTTTCATAATTGAAAAAAGTAACCTTGTCAATTATGAAAGAAAACCTTCTCTTATAATCATTTCAGTGCCGTAGTAGGTAGGTATGTATATCAAGAAATCCGTACATTTGGATAGTGTTGAAAATGATCTTTAGCATTGAGATTCAGATAAACTTGAGTCATCGCAAACTGTGCTTCCGTCAACAGAGCAGCGTGTCAATAGGTCATTGACCCTGACTTTGCTTGCCTTTAAAAAGCGGCATGTAGCGGTACAAAATTGCTTCTTAAATAGCAAAGACCTGCGCAATAAATAATTTGGAATCCTTTACAGATTTTATGAAAGCTTCTTACTTAGTTGGTAGCGTTGGGAGGTAGATAGTTATACAATTGTTGAGGTAAGTTCAAATAGGTTGATAGAGATAACATAGGTACCTAGTCTAAACTGATTTTCCTGTATATTATAAAAATATACATAGGTTTTTTACACTTCTTTGAAATATAGATTTTGTAAAAAAAATACCAGTTACCTAGTTCGTTGGTAAACAAAAACTAGGAGCATATCTATAAAACTTAAAAACAAATTTAACTGTCCGACTATCCTTCAGAAGGTCACCGACCACCCTTAGTTGTTGAAAGAGTTTCCAGCTCCAATATTTTTGTTACCTATTTATGGAAGTTCATTTTTTAATAATTCCTCGTATCATCAATTTTAACCATCAACCAAAAACTTACCTCGTATAGTGCTCGGCATTTTGAAAAATCCTTGTAAGCACGTCACAAAAAACAATCCTCAAAAACTCCACACACAATTATCCTAATCCATACATTTTGCACTATTTACAGTCACAACACTAACACCGAGTCTTAATCCTTCAGGATCTGTCAATTCCAACTGTCAATGTCAAATTTTCGCGGGCTTTCGGGAAAGCGCCGCATACGTCCTAAAGTGGTGGCTTGGTTGTCGATTGTGCTTTTTTCGTGCCGCGCGCGTTCGAGTCTCGAGTTAACTGTAATTTTTTTCGTGCGTGCTAACGGTTGCAGCCGGTTCTACCACAGTTCTGCAGAATCGATTGGCGTTCAATGAATGTTGGAGGTGCTTGGATTGTCACATTTTGATTGCGATTCAACGCTGACTGGGTTATTCAAAAGATCCGTCGGTTTTAGCATTAAAGCTTTCTTTGTCTGATTTTTTTGATTTAATTATGAATTAGAAACACCTTTTGGCAAAATTCGTACGACCAGCGATCATCTATGATTTGGTTAATGTATGGGCAAACGAGGGGGAGGGATGAGCAAAACGTTTGGGAGAGGATAAACGTTGCCCAGTAGTGGGAGGAAAAACGTTTTCTATACTATATATAGGAGGTCACAGAAGCAAGGATTGAGCGTGATTTGCAAAAGACAGTTAGGCGCTTCACTGACCTATCTAACCTGGCTGAAGTTGGCCTACAAGAACAAGTCAATAAAAAATGGAATTGTAGCCGACAGATACTATATATTATAATGAATATAATATAATTTAAAAAATATCAGCGTCCAACCACCCCAGAACCTACATAAAAAAACGTGTTGTGCTTACATAAGTTACATAAGGCGGCAAATTTCTGCAAATTAGGTAATTTAAAAATAAAGTGTGTTTTTTTTATTTTTAATGAATTTGTCATGATTTATATCTTTTACACTGATTTTTACTTTGAATGTTCGTAACTTTTTCTTTTGTGAAGTGAATTCTATCAGATAATAATAAATTTATTTAGAAAACGTATACATTTAAAAATACTGCACAGGTATTTTGTGGCATTACAACCACCAACAAAAGATAAGAAGATATGACGATTCCAAGGCGAGATTTCAGGTGTTTTTCCAAAAATCTTTAAACAAGTAAAAAAAATCATAATAATCTCGGCAACCGTGACACTTAGGACATTGATTCTACCGGAGGAATGTAGCCCATGACCCTCCCAATTTCCCAAAAAAATTATGTCGGTCGCAATACCAAACACCATGTATAGCGAAGATTAGTCAGCAACAGTCTCCAGTTAGCTCAATTGTTTTTACTGGCAATACTAGTTCTAATTTATTTCTATTATTTGTTTTTTTTTGTCAATTCAAGGGCGTTTATTTAGAAAGAAAATTACAAACAAATACTTCATAAGAATGAATATAAATTACAACTGGTAATTAAAATTGAGCTAACTGCAGACTGTTGGAAACAATCTACAGATAGCTCAACTCATCATCAGCCTATATTAGTCCACTGTTGGACATAGGCCTCCCCTAATGAGCGCCAGCGCGCCCTGTCGCTTGCCGCATCCAGCATCTGCCTGCAGTCTTTCGCAGATCGTCATCCCACCTGGGCGGAGGGCGTCCTACACTACGTTTGCCGAGTCGTGGTCTCCACTCAAGAACACGTTTACCCCAACTTATAGCTCAAATGATCCATATCAATTCCAGTCGGAAGCGTCCCTAAGATGCTGGCTGCATTCCCTCGCTGTATGGCAATGCTGATGCGCTGTGCCAGGTAGGTAGGTGGTACTCACCAGCTCTCGGGTCACGTGTCGTTTCGTCCAGACGCTATTTTTGAGATATTTTTAAAAACATATTTATTTATTTATATTATTTGAGTCTAATTTTCTGTTTCTAGTTGATTTTTCCATTAAAAAAATTAAAAACGTAGGTAGGTATCTATCTACTTTAAAAGGTAGTCTTTAACTACCACAGTAGGTAACTCTGTCAGTATTCGATACTTTTCCCAGAAAAACTAGTGGAATGCCGCAGTCAGCAACTAGTAGTGAATAAAAACACAAAAATCATTATTTTTAACCCCCGTCGCAAAAAGAGTGTTTTAAGTCAAACGCGTCTGTCTGTGTATCTGTCTATATTATCGTAGCTCCCAAACGGATGAACCGATTTTCGTTTAGTTTATTTGTGTCATAGATCATTTTATCCCGAGTGTTCTTGGCCATGTTTCATGAAAATCTGTCGGGGGTTTTAAAATTTTTGATTATGTTCTTGTATTCATCTAAATATCTATTTGGATTTTAAAAATAAAGTAGGTACCTACCTATTTAGGTTATCAGCTGTAAAATAATACGAAATCGATTACCTAGGTACTGTAGAACGGGGTTACATTGATTAATTATGAAATTGAAATGCATGCTATATCTTAATAATTTCAATCGTAAAAATGTAAAAAATTGAGAATGTTGGACATACTAAATACTTTAATAGAAATAAGAAAAAAAAATCTCCAATAACTATTGACAAAAAAACCTCGTAATCAAAGTTTAATTTGTTTTTTTTAAAGGATATAGAAAGACACCAAGACCAGGAACAAAAATGAAGAAGAAATAAATAGATTAGACTTGTGGTCTTCGAAATATGTTTTTTTTTATATTTTCGATGACGGCAAAATATTTATATTCACAAGAAACATAACAATTTTTTTGTGCATTTACTATAAATCAAATTTAAATTACACAACCTACAATTGGACATAGGTACCTACGAAGTTTTAAAGGCCCATATTTTTTGAGTTTTTCACTATTTTCTGTAAATACCTAATTATTTTTTCCATAAACTCTCACCTTCTTACATGGACACTTTTGGGAAATTGTAGCCAGAATGTCAGCCTTGCCAACATAAAAGAAACGAAATCATTGCGTTTCGTTTTACGAAGAAATTTATAAATTTTGAGTAATCATTAAAGTAACCCCGGATCTCAAAGACACTCCGTTTTACGGTACCTACCTACTTACAACTTCTCCCTAAACAAAATCGATTGACATAAAAATTATTAAATCATTATGACATCATGATCACACCAGACATGTCAATATGTAGGTAGGTAGTGTAGGTTAGGTACCTAAATACCTAGGTACACTACCTATGAATCATTGATCAATCGTGCTGTCAAAAGTAAACGCGTGGTAAGTACCTAGGTAGGTAGGTAGGTAGGTATAATCTATAACCTACCTACCTAGGTACCATAGATTGAATAAGTAGGTACAAATAGGTAATGCAATTTTGTACCCATAGTACTAACATATTGAAGGTAGGTACATACCTACCATCGCATGCTTCTAGCTAGGAAGAACATTTTTTCGCAATATCATAGGTACCTAGTAGGTAGGTAGTACCTAGTGATGATCTCTTCACGATCAATAAATCTTTATTGCCACCATTTTTATTAATAAATCTAAGAGTTCATTAACCTCAGCGTTACGTTGTTTAGTTTTTATTTTCGCCATTTCGTGTGTGAATCCGAAAAAAATCTCAGAAAATCTCAGAAGATCGCACATAAACAAATCTTGCGCAGGTCATTGCCCTCAACGGTACTCGGTCGGACGGGTTCTAGGGTTCTAGTAAGTTGTGACGTCAGTTTAGTTCCGCTTCTTGGCAATAGATGGTGTTAAAAGGTCAATGACCGTATTTCGCAAGTATGTGCGTTGCGTGCAAATCACGGAGTAGGTAGGTACTCTACCTAACCTAGAATAGAGACGAACGTGTAGGGTGATATGCTGCCTAAATAGTTTGTCATGTCCTTGACAACATGAAAATATTAATGAAAGTTATAAAATACCTACCTACCTAATCAACTTTCTTCACATACCTACGAATCTTTTATTTATTAGCTTTATTTCAACTTCATTTTACTTGGTATAAATAATTCATTCGAGCTCTTGGCAAAAGGGTTACTTTTATTCTAACGCCATCTATTGTTAAGAAGCTATCCAATAGCATATATACCGCCATCTAGTAGGGGATAGTAAATATAGTTTGCCTTCAAAATGTTGAGTCAAATTGCGTCTACTAGTGACATCTAGATTAGAATTTCGTTTTTGTAACGCCACCTATTGTGGAATGGCCAAACTCTAACCACAGTTGGTTTTATGAGGCACAAAAGCTAAAGGTCATTACTGATAGATGTCACTACTGGTTTTAAGAAGGAACTCGTAAAGTTGTTGTACGAATGTTGACAAAGAAAATTTATGTCAGATTCAAAGACAGTCATTGTCAGTCATTACAACGTCAAATCAAAACCAAAATCAAAACAAACAAAATCAGGAAAAAATTGCGATTGCGAGGGCTTGCTTGCTTTCGTTCTCCGCGCTCCGGTTTTGGAAGATTATTTCCTAACCGCGGTCTCGCCGCTTTCTTATAAAAGTGATATTGTTGAATAAGCGAATAAACGGTAGTGCTCGTACATAAAATCATCGGTAAATCGGTAATTTATCTCAAGAGAAGAATATAGCTGACTACACCGCATTCCGGAAGCTTGGTAAGTTTGTAGATCGTAGTTTTACTCGCCATTGACCACAATGATGTTTTATTTGATTTTGGACCATTGAATTAGCTGTAGACAAAACATTAAAGTAATTTCATTGAGTAAGGTCAGTAGCGGAAAATGCCAATGCAAGGCGGGAAAGGAATAAACAAGTCGCCCTGTTAGATAGGTCTACATAATAAAATTTTGATCACCTTTGGACACTGTAGTGGGTTAAACTCTACGGAGTGCACAGTACAATTTAGGTACTTAGCTATTGTTTATTGACAAAAAGTTTAATGTTCAGTTAGTTAAAAGCATAAAGGTGTCTTAAATCCTAAATTAAGACAGGTATGGATGGACATAAGTAGGATACTACAGTACACATAATTCATAGAGATGCTGAAATGCAACTGTTAACAACTAAAATTCATGACTACTTGGAGTAAGTATGAGAGTATCAAAGACAAGGAATTGGTTAGATCTTGGTAAGGTTGGTGGGTAATACTTGCACAACTCTCTCCCATGTGATATCATGAGATACTAGACAATGCTGATTGGATTGTCCAACATAATTTATTTATTATAAATAATAAGAAATCGATAATGTCATTGAAAACTAGCCTCTGTGGCTTAGCTGCATTTTCGGTATAATAAGTGACCTATTATTTAAGTTAGGCTATGCTCTAAGCATACCCCATAATTTTATCTTGATCTGTTCAGTAGTTTTGGAGATCCTAGGTAACAAATATTCAGATTTCACAAACTTTCGGCTTTTTATTATTAGTAGGAAGTAGGATAGATTAAAGACTCGAAATTATTACATAATAATTAGTCCCCAAACTAGAATAAACCTGTATCTTGGCGACCTCCTTCCTTGAGTTCTTTGTATAAATCATAAGTCAGCATTAAATAACATATTAGTCAAAACAATAGTGTGAAAGTATAGTATATTAGAATAACATTAGGGCAAGAAATCCTTTTTCTACTGCATTGCTTGATTAATGCCGCCACAGTTAAGCTCGTTTCTGGATTTTGTTTTTCCTGGCAACTACAACATGGGTCTCTTCATGACAACAGTCTGACCTTTTATGCATATTCAGTCATGTTGCTGACACATCGCCACTTACCCTCACATGACTGAGTTAAAATAAATTCCTTTTAAATAAATATGGAAATACCTAAGACTTGATAAAATCTGTTCAAGCCACACATCCTCAAGACTTGAAGACAAGTGGTTTCCAACTGGAAACATCATCATTGTCATCTCATGTGCCCATCATCATCCTATATTATTCAACTGCTAGACATAAATGCTTCTCCTAATGATTGTCGCCTAGTACTATGTAGATAAGATAGACCTATATCCATTCAGATTTAATTTAACTAAGTTTATTTGTTTGCCGATTAACACATTTTGTGCCCAACAAGACCACACAAAATTAATTTATCTTTTTAAAGGGAAATGTATATGCTTCCACAACAAAACTCCTAGTGAGTTGCAAAAATGATCAGTAAATAAATTCAAACCAATATACAAAATCTTGCTGTGCAAAAAGGTTAACTATAAAATATCAGATTATCCAGAGGATAAAAAAGCTTGCGACGGGTTTTGCTTTTGAAAAATAACATCTAACAGGCTAAAGGTTTCTTCATCGCTTCTTAAATATATAATAAAAAATATTACTTTATTTATGTGTCAGTTGTTTGACCTTTTCTCAGTGTACATTGTATTTATGGAAATAAAGAGTTTTTGATTTGATTTGAGTAACATTCACACTGTTCTTCACCTGCAAGTACAGCAGAGATGGACCCTCCAGGTAGCATTGTTGGAGCTGTTATTTATGATTTTAAATAGTTTATTATATTTTATTAATAATTTGATCAGCATGGTAATGTAAAAGCAAAAGAGACGCAGCTTGTCTTTGGAAATGTGTTGTTTTTACTTGTGGTAGTCAATTAAATTATTAATAGTGGTTTCCATTTGACAAAGTCTAATCGCTTTTCTATCCATAAATATCAATATTAATTCAGCTCGAAATACCTACCGGCGTTTTGCAGAATTTATCAAAATAAATACCTACCTATCACAATCCTAAAATTTGAGATGGGCCGTAGGGTAGGTAATTTAGTTGACGACGGTTGTGGCGCGGTGGGCAAAGGTCAGCCTGCGACGCAGGAGGTTACGAGTTCGATTCCCGCGTAAGGACAAATGTTTGTACGATCTGCAAATATATATTCCGGGTGTTCTGGGTATTTACACCAATGAAATAACATGAAAACCATTTTATACAAAAATTTTGAATTAATTTGTTATGCTTTTTCCAAAATTCGACCTCTCAAAAGCAAAACATCATAACTCCGGAAATGCAAAAACCGCATTTTCAACTATACTATCCCATAATATAAAACCAACTTAATACCTACCAAAAACCTAAATCATTTAATCCTAAAACATAAACCAAATCAATCCAAATCGTAATTAAACTCTGTATCCATTTCAAACGGGAACAAAATACCTATTGAATAAAAAGAATTACCTAAGTACGTGGCGTTGAAGCGTGGCTTACAGACGTAGTGTTGTCTCCCTCGCTCGTACAGTGGGTAGCGCTCTCTCGTTCTCACATCTCACTGCCCCTCAGACGTGTGACATCCCCGGAGCTTTAACTCTGCGGTTTAGGGTTGCCACATTAATTTAATTTACTAAAATTTTACGTTTAGACGACTTTTCTAGACCAGTGGGTGAGGTATGGACTAAAGTTCAGAGGGTTCGATTCTCGCCGGGGGTGAATGTCTGCATGCAAATATTGGTCCAGGTCTAAAGCTATAAAAATATTTTTTAGTTAACGGTACTAAAAACTGAGATAGTATTTAAGTTGTGTAGAAAATGTTTAAACTTCTACAACTTTATATACAGTCTTTACTTATCATAGTATACTTAATACTTTACTGACTTCCCCGGTTTTGCTCTCGTAGTACCGGTATATAATATTGAATATAGCGTTTAATACCTATAAGTGAAAGAATTTGTAGAAACGGACCAATAATTGCGGAAATCACCAAACCAAACGTCATTACAATATTATATGTATAGTATAGATTCCTAACACCCAACTATGCACGTTAAGTTATAGGTTATACACTATTGCCACCCCACTATAACTTTAAAGTGACAACCCTACCCAGCCGCCGCCCTCTCACATAAAATCAATATTTATAGAGGACGCCGTATTTCACCTCTCTGTATTGTGTATTCACAGAACCGTGGCCTCTGTCTTATAAATATGATACTTTGCTATTGATTAGTTTCTCTAGTAAGACGACTTATGTAAATCTAAGACGGCTTCTATGGTTTAGTGGTCGAGTAGCACTTTTGTCTTGCACTTTTAACACAATCTATTAAGTAACTTATGTATGATACATTGCTTTTAATTAATTGCTCTATCTCGTATTGTGTGGATCTAAAACGGCTTCTATAGCTCTGTAAGCTCTGTAACTTTTTAACTCAAATAAAATCAAAAACTCTTCATTTCCATAAATTCAACAAATGTACACTTAGAAAAGGTCAAATTTAGAAATAAACACTGACACGCAAATAAAGTGATATTTTTGATTTCTGTCGCTTCTAAAGTAAAGAAGCGACGAAGAAACCTTTAGCCTGTTAGTTGTTATCGAGTTGGAGAAAAACTCGTCTCAAGCTTTTTATCCTCTATAAAATAATCAGATATTTTATAATAAGCAAGGTTATGAAAATTTGTTTGAATTTATTTACTGATATTTTTTGCATCTCACTAGGAATTTTGTTGTAGAAGCGTATACTATACACCCTTTATAAGATAATTCATTTTGTGTAGCCTAGTTGTGGGCATAGCGAGTTTATGTTTATTTCTGGTATTAAAATTATGTTTATCGCTATTTTTAGGGAACTGATTGATATTTCTATGAGTGTACAACCTTCATAAATAAATTGACTAATTAATTATCTCGCAAAACTTTAAAAACAGTTTAAAACAAAGGGATTCGAAGTAGGTATTTAGTTTTTTCAAAATAATCAAATTATTAACACTTAAACTTTGTTCACCAATCCGCCTTTCAAGCATGGTGGTTATGGAAAAGCCACTTGATTGGTGGAGGCACGTTCAGTAGTGGTGCATATATATTATGTGGTGAGGATCCCTCAGCACATATGTATATCGTCGCTGTAGAGCGTCATTAACTCGCTATTTGGCCAAAATCGAGTTAGATATGCCATCAAAATCACCGATTTTTTCTGCATTTTTCAGTCTTTCAGCCATATCCATAGGTATCACAGTTTTCATTTTAGGATGTGCAAAAATTCACTAACTGTACAGTTTTACAACATTTTAGTCGAAAACTAACTGTACAGGTTTACAACATTTTAGTCGAAAACTAATTATGTTACTTAGATACTTTTTTCCTACTTGAAAGAATTGCAAAATATGAACCTAAGTCGGATTGGTTACTTGCTTTTCTAAGATAATAAGTAATGTTGACCCAGTCTAGTCGAGAAATAACTAAATATACTTGATTAGTTATATATGTAACTGGATTGATATACAACATGAAAGCGAAAACTAACCAAGTCGACTTAGTGTCTTCTAGATCGCTATTTGCGATAATTGTACTTCATAATTTTAGAGCAAGAAATCATTTAACATGATAAGTTAGTTTTCGCCCCAATATTATGGCTACAAAGCTTTGTTTTGAATGATTTCTAAAGTGTCTTTTTTAAATTATTCCTGAAAATATCAATCATTCATTGACTGTAGTGAATTGACCTTAAGAGCTTTTAATTTTCTTACATATGAGACCATAAAATTAGAAATATCCCATAACGAAACAAAATTATGATTTTATTCGTTTTTCAAAACTTTAAACCTTCATAACTCAAAACACCAATCTACTTAGTGACTTTTCGCTCTACGGCGACGATATATAGTAATAGTTCCCACCTACTAACACTGTCTAATAAATTTGAAATTGCTAATGATCTGCTAACAGTCGTCACACGATTTATTTATGTCATACTCAGCGACTTATCCGAACTAAACTTATCGCATTCAATTATCAATTCATTCGCTTACTCGCTGAAAGCACACTAGCATGCTAGTTTTTGAGCCTAGCATACCAGGCAAAGTGAGTCATGCGCTGTAATAATGTATTTTTCACCGAGAACTTTATGGTCGTGCAAACAAAATTACTGTAGCAGTTACTTTCAGAGTGGTTATAATAATAAAACATCATCACGAACAAAATACGTTATCGTTGGCTAGAGAAATCGTCTGGTGGTTCCTAAATTTACGAATATCCAATTGACATAATATTAGGTAATACTCTAGCCAAACTCAAGAAATGCAAGATAAAATGTTTGTAAACACCCCCGTGGCGCAGCGGGCGAAGGTCCGCCTGCGACGCAGGAGGTTGCGGGTTCGATTCCCGCCTCGGAACAAATTTGTGTACGATCTGCAGAAATTTGTTCCATTGGTCTGGGTGTTTTCTATGTATAGCAAAAAATATCTATCTATGTAGTGTATTGTATTAAGTATATCAGTTATCTAGTACCCATAACACAAGCTCATTGACCTAAAAACACTTTTTTTGACAGAATTACACTACCTACCTGCTTGTCAAGTTGAGCTCTTTCCTACAATGTATGATGCTGACAATTATTTTTCAAACAAGACGCTAAAAAGAGATTTTGGTTTCTGTGTTGTGAGTTGTTTACAAACATTATTTCTTGAGAATGGATTGAGTATAGGTTTTGATTTGGTTGCCTACGGTCTAATATTGACACCTAATACGAAACAAAACAGATATAGATTAAATTAGGAACGATAATAGGACATTTGTCTATAGAAAACGACCAAGATGGCGTAACATAAAGTATGCAAGAAATGCCATAATATAGAGGCTTTAATTTTAATCTGTATTGTACACAGGAAGTTGAAAATCGCTTGTACAGAAGTCAACATCTCCCGCATAGAAACAAAAATAACAAATACCGTCAAACTTACGTATATACATATAATATTCGTGATAGATCTAGTCCAATCATATGGCGTAATTCTCATCGATGTGTTTAGATTACTTTTATAGCATTTCTAAAATGAGCACATTGCCGCCATTAATGCCTTGAGTGATGTGCCTGTACTCGCCTTTTAATGTTTTATTTGCTTGTGTAACATTCCGAGAACTTGCTTTTATTCACAACTTCGTTCGTATTTTCGTATTCGTACATATTTAAATATAACCTATATATCCTATACTTTACCTATTATTTACTCTCTATCTACTATCTCTATATTACCTATATATCCTGTACCGGCAGTTTCTATACTTGCACATAGTATGTAAGTACTCTATTGGTTTAGATTTCTATACATGTGTATTGCCGTCAGATATCTTACGTAAATTACAATTTAAAATCCATATTCTACATATTTACAACAACACTACTAATATTTCTAATATTTGCCATAGGAGGCATTGCAGCCAGCGTCTTGGGGACGCATCCGACTGGTATTGATATGGATCAGTTGAGCTACCTGTAGATTGTTTGCAATAGTCTGCAGTTAGCTCAATTGTTTCAATTGTAAATACTCGTTGTAATTTATGTCTACCTATAAAATGATTGTAATGTTCTTTGTGAATAAAATATTTCTATATATGTATTTTAAAAATGAAATTCCAATTGCTTTAGTTTCAATTCTAATTATCTACAAATTGTGCAACTGTAAAATAAACCTATAAGTACCAATTTACCAAACACACAAAACATCTTCATACCATGTCAACTGCCTTCAAAAGCGTGTAACATAACTTACTCCAGCTCCACCTGACCCCTGCACCCACGGCAATGTACCTTCCGCTTCCTACAACGTAAGCGCTAGTGAGAACTCTCGGAGCTCGTGTATCGCTGGTCGGACCACCTCGCCGGGAGCAATGACCTCGGCTATGGTGACCGTTCACCATTACAAGCGAATCGTCAATACCATCGATAAAATATATCGTTCTGTTCTCCTTTTATGATATTTTCCAGTATTCACAATCTGAGACGCCTACGCTGGAATTTGTCTATGATTTTGTCTACGGTCTCAGAAATAACTAAATGTGCTGTTTCGTATTATAATTACTCATAAATACCTCTTGTTACAATAATTTTACTGTGTTTATGAATTTAAGATTTGTACGGCTTTAGCACTGAATTAATTTAGTGGGATGCCTAATTAACTTCTGTTGAGGTGAAAAATTCTCCAATAATAATAGAATTCCTGTAGTTTAATTAAGACAACCACTTTTATAGAAAAAGATTGCGCAGGAAAGTCAAATTCAAAATCCAAACAAAAGTCGAAATCGGCTTGAAATGCAAAGCTGTCCCAACCCGTTTTTAATAAATTTGTCATTTAATTTCCGCTAATTAATATTATTTCGTCCGTGTTGTAACGCGTTCCAAATATAAATTAATGCCACAATCATAACCGGTTAGAGAAATCTAATGAATCTTATTACTTAATGAGCGTGTGTTTTATATTTTGCGCTCAACAAGTGGCTGTATAATTTATTAAATATTCAAATCAGTTTCAAATTCTACATAACCTTACAATAACCACCTAGTCTTCAGTTTGAATTTTCCTTAAATAGTTGTATATTTCAGTAACATTATTATAAATTATTATGACTATTTCAAGACTATCATTGTCATTTTCTGTGATGCATGAGACATTCCTTTCATAATTTTAAAAAAATGCCGTTATGTATTCATTTAAATATTTGCTAAGCGTTACTTTTAGCTGTACTTTTAGCAAATCGTTGACGAGCATACCGTGAAGATTCTCTACACTTGTTTCTACATTACATAGGTACCTACTTCATTTATGTCACTCGATAAGTTCTGGGTATGCGACTGTTTTCAATTGACATCTCTTTGTTTCGCAATGTCTGATAATTTCTAGACGTTACTTTTTACAATGGCACTAACTTATCGGTTTAACTCATCGTAAGTAAAGAGCTTAAAAATATAATCAATACGTCAAGTAATTTTGACGTGTCGGTCTCACAATTTTTTCAACGTTACCTGGTGGCATAGTATTTATATTAAATTTTGCCTTTAACTGACTCAACTTAGAACCTACGTATGTTTTATCAAGTTAAAATTTGTAATATTGAATTAGCTGAGCTGATGCTTACATTTAGTTCAAATTAATCGGTTATAGAAAGTTTAACGGTTACTCGGAAACTTTGCTAAAATAGCTACTTTAAACTTGTTTTGAAATTGTTATCACTGAACGCATGATATTAATGTTACACAATGGTGTTTGTAAATGAAATCTCAAAATTATTAATTATTGTAGAGAAAATCCTACTTACTATACCTAACATACTTATATATTATTATATGAAATAAAAATGATACTTTTAATATGGAAAATATAAATAGACCAATTTGAACGCCTAATTGCTTCGTTAACTGTGCAGTAAACAATTTTCTATCTATCTAACGCCAAAAAGCTCATTGCAAGTGAATTATCAACAAATTTCATAACATGGAAGGCCGTCGCAAAATTTAAATTGCAAATATGTTTGTTTAACGCTATTTCGCTCATGTTTCCGTCCCGAGTCGTTTGATACACTATTCAGCGCACAAAGAGGTGTACAAGCTTGCCCTCAGGTAGACGCAGAGGCGAAAGAGACAAAACCATCGGCTTAACGCGGCTACATTTTAACACGGCCATTTATACCGGCCCCAGTGGACTTTCTTTCAACCCCGCTCTGGCCGCACGCTCAATCAATACAATAACCGGATCCTAAACCTCCGAATAGCCGATTCCGATAGCGTTACGCCCAAAAGGACGCTACCGTCGCATAGAACGTCAAAAATTAGCCTAAAAACGTGTGCGATATGTGTATGATGCGTGTCGTAATGACAGGACGACGCATCGGTTAGGCTTTGAGCGCTCGGGGACGCGACGAGTTGTAATCTGCAATCAAAATGGAAGCCGTCGGCCATCTTAGCTCGGCCGCGAGCGAGAGAGCGCTCCCCGCATCGGGAATTTGGGAAATTGGTGTTTTTTCTGTTGTAAAGAGAGCAGTATATAAGAGGTCGGTAGGCAGAGGACAGGGCGCGGGGGTTGCGGGGGGGATCTCCGCACGGGCAAAGCGGTGTGAAGGGAAAGAACTGCGGCCGTTTTAAGCGGGTGAAAAGATCTCGCGATATGTCCCGAGATATGTCGCACATAAATCATTCGGACTGTATCGACAGGTCTTATAAAATTTGCGTTTTTGAACATTCTTTTAAAAATATGTTGGGGCCAACACTAATAAATATTCGACTTCTTTGTATTGAATCAACACAAAATTATGATTTTGTGCTATGTATGTAATGTACTCAGAAGTCAAGTCAAGTCTCGTAAATTAATGTTAGGTTTAGTTCGTTCTAAATAAATAATAATAATAATAAATGTTGCTGGACAATACACACAGCATTATCTAGCCCCAAGCTAAATAATAAATAAAAATAGCTTGCTATTTTAATATTACCAAATAATTTTAGTTTCGAAATATTTATGCATTACTGAATAAGAATTAGCTTCCAACTTATGCAATATTTTTAAAAATGATTAAAATTGCTATTATGGTAGCAATATAAAATGACGATTGCTCAATTATAATAATAATCTTATTATTCCATAGTATATTACGTAACGTTAACATGTGACATAAATTGGAAATAATATAGTCACAACTTTATACCACAAAGATTTCTTTATAAAAAGCTAAGCTAGAACCGTTGCTCCTAGCATCAGATATATCCCCGCCGCGGTCTCCCGACCGCATACCTTGCGCACCGGCCGCCTATCTTTCATTGCACGTACGCGCGGGGAGCGGGGACCGGTCGCCGCGCACACACGGAGCCATCTTGCCAGCGGTCGTCGAATCGCTCGCGTCTCCTACATAAATCGCTTATAATTCGCACTAATACCTAATTAGTGCCACCAAAAACAATACAGAAACTAAATACTAGAACCTTCAGTGCTGTGAAGTGTTTTTAGTGTTGTTGGTTAATGTTGTTGTTTTATGTGTGTGTGCATTGAATGTCTAGGTGAGTAGTGACTAGTCTTTGTGTGACAATTATCATTCTGATCGATTCGGTCGCGCGGGGGTGTGCGGCCGGCCCGTTTTATATCTTTTGTTGTTTTGTAACGCTACGGAATCAATAATTTTAGTGGCGAAGTGGCTCCGAGAGCTGTATCTCGCGTTTGTGTTGATTTACGGACGATTTGTGCTTGAAACTATACCTTTTGGACTGTAAAGTGACCCAAAATTGCTGCCAGTTCACTCAGGTAAGAAACTAAACCATTTTTTATTAGCCATAAGTTATTTACATGCTAAACAAGGCTATAATATTGAGTGGGGAAACGCTTCTATAAATAGTGTCGACCAGGTGTAGCTGTTACTAAATGCAGTTTGTAAATCACGCTATGGTTTCTGTTCCGATATACTTTATAGTGACCTCTAACCATCGCTTTAGCCTTTTTAATCTATTTAAATCTATTCTCTTACTTCTGTTACCTTCATAACTGTTAAATGACATTTATACGATGAAAATACGTTTACGAAACCTGTAAATAACTTGACTTAACAAATGTTGTTGATATTTCGTAATAATAGTGCATTTAAAATGCGCGTGTCATGTTAACACGAAGTTTTTAGTCGACAATTATCACTTTAAGTAGGTGATTATTAGAGAAAGTGGCTTCTTCACTGACGCAAACAATGCTACGCTTCTGTTTCTATGTGCCAACAATACATTATTTATGTCATCACATCAATCTTACATACCTATTTACGCATACCTATCTTCTCATACCTAAATAAAACAATTTGCATTTTAGCGAAAATGTGAGATAGCACCTTTATTTCGTTGCAGTTTGCAGTTAAAATATTTGAAGTAACATTAAATTGTAAAATCGTAACAAAGGTTCATCTATACTAATCATAGGTAATTTAGTTTGATAAATTTACGTAAAAATATTGAATTATACAAAGCAAAAGTCTCTAAACGAGGCCAAATGCGCTGATCAAAACAAATAAATTTACAGTGCATAGAATAATAGTGATTATGCAAGTTGAAAATTTCGAAAAGTTGAGTTACACAGGTTAGTTTCCTGGGTGTCAAAAATTATACCAACCCGCTACAAATTCTAATTTAAAATTAATAATATCTATGGATCAGTTGATCTACCTCTAGATTGTTGGCAACAGTCAGCAGTGAGCTTAACTATTTCAATTTGTGAATATAACTTCTAATATATTTCTGTTCTTTGATTGTACTTTTATTTGTTAATAAAGTCGGTAACAAATACTTACAATGCAATATCACGCATCCAAAGATAGGTATAAATCGTAATCTTTGGCAGCATCACTGTTAGGTTAATTTACCAACAGTTGGCTTCAAATCTTAACAAAAATAGTGAAAGTTAGTGTCTTTCAAAATACTGGTATCTAGGTAACTTTATGTATCTTTCTTTAGCTATAATGTTATGCCAAGCTTACCAAAACCGTAGATACTTACCAACTAAGTCCTCTTTAGGTACCTACTTACTTTCTTTATAAAGTAGCTCTTATGTACAAAGCTATTTATCTACACTCCGGCCAAAGTCAAGATAGGTACAATGTTCGTAAATGATGGCCATGGCCTCCATACTTAACCTAAAATCAATTTCTTATTGTTGAATGATTTCAAACTCGACATCTAAACGACAATTTTTTTTTTTGAAATAGACAAAATTAACAAAGATTTTTATTTATGTTGAACTGTAATGAGTTGTTCACAAACATTATTTCTTGAAAATGGCTTGAGTATATAAATACCTAACTGTTTATCTAAAGTACCTGTACCACAGGTCATGAAATACCTACCTTACTTTCCTTACAAGACTTTTGAGTTGAATCATCTATACTAATATTATATCTTTATAATATTATATAATATTTATTTTTATAATATTATATTATAAGAGGAAAGATTTGTTTGTTTGTATTGAATAGGCTCCGAAACTACTGGACCGATTCGAAAAATTCTTTTACCATTAGAAGCCCACATTATTCCTGATGAAAATAGGCTACTTTTTACCTCGGGAAAATGCTTCGTCCTACGGAAAAACGGGTAATAGGACAATGGGTAGTAAGAATGCAGCTTTAATTTATATTTATGTTTTCGAAAAATTAATTCGTCGCAACAATAAGAATGAGGTAAGCCTATTGTTAATTCATTTAAAACAAAACTCAAGGTCGCTGATTACAAAGTACAGTCAATCAGCGAAATCAGTTTAACTTTGCATTATTATTTTATCTTTAAAACCTTACGTTATCTCTGTCTTACCTTTTTTGGCTGTTACTGGTTCTGGTTTTAAGATTAGCATACGTTTTTGGATAAAAATACGTATATTTTTCTGTTTTAGTCCGTGTGTCTTGATTGGACAGGGCTAAAGGTTTTGACGTTGTTAAATAACCAAAAAGAAAAAGATATTACAATCAAAACGATAAAATCTTACCGGGATCGTGAATCCGCTCTTAGAAAGAGCTCGGATTTGACCCAACGTTATCTAACCAGCCGGTAACACCCACTGCTAGGGATGGCGAGATAAGGTAGAGTATAAGCCTCTTCCTTATCTCAGCAATTGGCATCTCTGGCAGTCTTGAGCCAGTCGGACCTGCTGCTTGCCTGTTCCCACAATGTATGACCATCGGGCAGGCGGTCTGCCCAGAGGCCGCCGCATATTTCTAGCTAGACCACCATTCGGTGCCAGGCGGTTCTCTAGGCTAGAATTGTGCAAAAAAAAACCGGACATTTTAAACATGATAACCACCACATAAAATAACATATTATGGTACTTAACATACATTTTATCTATTTATTAAGGGCAACCAACTAGAAGTAACACAAGAGATCACAAAACAAAACTTAAAAACCAGTGCACTCTAAATTACAGGTAGCCACAATATGCGCAAAAAACAAGGCAACTCAACTAAACATCTAATCGTAACATGTATGTAATATATGGTTAATATATATATTATAATATGGTTAAATCAAAATAATTTATATAAATTTATATAGGCATGAGTAACTGTGATACCTGGATATGTGGATCGCAGGTTGTACAAGTCAGGTAAATTATAATAAGACATGGAGCTGACTGTACCAACAAGGCAACACAAGCTAACCAGGTCGCGTTTTGTATTGAAGGCATGCTTTATTATTCCATATTGATCAATACAGATTTGATAGCTGGCTGTTAGAATTGGAACTCAGTTTATTTTCGTGGAACTAAATACTTAAAATAAATTTGTACTAACATAATTAAATATTTCCTTTTAGTAATTTCAAGTCACGTGACTTTGAAGGCCAGTTCCCGAAATACTGACGAAAAAGCATTTATTCTTTTTATACAATGAAGTCACGAAATTTATCCTATTTAAGTAAGTCTGTTTTAAAATGATAATGCGTTTCTATTTTTGCCTTTAAGAATAATTATAATCAGGTCTACCTGAATATTATAAAAATATCGAAAAGAAGTCCATTATAATCTTTTCTGGAGTCCTAAAGTTACTAGCATAAAGTCGGTAGGTAGGTAAGTAGCTATTTAGGTGTACCTACTTGAGTTTTTCTCCAAGGTTGTCTAGAGGAGACCTTAGTTAAACGTTAGACTTGAATCATACCTACCTTCTACTTATTGAGTATCGTGACAACCGATACTGTGTCAGCCAAGTTTAAAAAGAAACGGGCGATGAACTGTCAGCGTCAGGTAACACAACAAATTTAAAATAAATATTACTAATTTTTAAACGTAGTTAATAAAAAAATTACGCCCCATTTTTCAGAATGTACGATTCAGTCAGATTCAAAATGTGGTGATCATTCTGCGTTCTCGGAGAAAAAGATAGCGATAAAGTACCGACTTTGCCGTTGGTATATTATAAACGCATTATCTATGAATCTTGAATTATAGCCAAGCTATGCTATTGGATCGTTATGATTAAACACCAGTGTGTTTGTGTACAATACAATGATAAGAGACTGTTTACATAAATAGAACAAACTTTTGCAGGTATTTTGTTATCTTTCATTCATAATTACATCATTATTATGAAGACTTAAGCAAAGATAAGTAATGATTATGAATCATGTAATATAATTTATTATTAAATGATTAAGATTATGTAACTGACCTTTCATGTTAAAAGATTATCTTGTAGATATTCTACAATTTATTCACATTTGCGTAAATTAAATGCACTCTCACATAAAGAGAGTATGAAACCTTTTGCTTTTACTAAATAAAAACTAGTTTTCAACCTAACAACAACCTTTGCCCAGCATAATCTATCCCGCAATTTAAAATTTAATAAAACTAATAATTAATTTTCTAAAACTTAAAACAAACATTAAGAGGGCAAAAGTAATGCATACGAAAAATACCTACATTAGGCACTTACATTGTTTTGCCAACCGAGGTGCAATATCTTTTATATCCGAAGATTGCCATCATTGTTTCGAACAAGAACGAGGTCAATAATCGTTAAGTGAACGCATGCAGAGGTATCCTTACATTACAGACTTTATCCCCAAGTAGGGTCATTTCAAATTAGTCGCATTACATTCCTGAGGTTGGTATTGGTGTTGCCAGAGGCTGGTTTTTGTTGACTGTGGTAAATGAGCTCGGTTCTAGAATCCAAGATATTTCTTGCCAACAAAGAGTTACAAAACCGTAGAAATATTGGCGTAATTTTTTTAACGAGACTGGTATTATTGGAACAAATTGCAGATCATTTTTTTTTGTTTTGATTACTTTCGTTCCTCAACTTCAGCCTCAACAGCCTGTATTGGTCCATTACTGGACACAGGCCTCCCCCTGACAAGCGCCTTATTGGATTTTATCACATGGGGGGCAGTGCTCATAATCCCCACGCTGGGTATGCGGGTTGAGAATCTCAGTTAGGTGAAAGATTGTTCTGCAGGGGGCGCTCCTGCCCGCCCCCGGTGGATATCCCTTAGTCGCCTCTTACGACACCCGCGGGGAGTTGGGGTAGTGTAAATTGTAAGCCGGCACCACACAGCTAAATTAACTATCGTTCATCATATCAATTATCCGTTATCGAACTCGAATATGCACCATTTTTGAAGTTTTTCTTATTATTTAGTTGTTACCTTGCTGCATGTTATTGTCAGCAGTTTTTATAAAATTTTCATTATGAATATCTTTGTTTACAAAAACGATCTTCGATTCTAGAACCGAGTTTAGGGATTTATGACGAAGCTTGTAATTTTAAATATTCTTGTTAATGTTTGATGTGGGTTTTATTTGATGGCGTGACGTTTTTATGCTCCTGCTGATTGTATTTTTGATTTGGTTGTTCTTTTATAAGTACAAGACTGCCTGTGACTTCTCTCACATGCTACCCTTTCGAGAAGATTATAATCAGGTTGAGAATCCTTCCAGTAGGCCTTCCTGAAATCAAATACAAAAATAATTTAGCTAACCAAGAACTTGTGTATATATACCTAATTTAAACATAAGTTATCGAAAAAAATCAGCTGACTTACAGAAGTTGAATCCTTTTAAAATCTTTAATTTCCTTAAAAAAACAGGGCTTCGCCACAAATTCACAATAAAATCTGGCGAAGTGGTGAGATAAAGAGACTCAGAAACCAACTTGGCAACAATTTTTGCCTTATCGGCGCGCCGGCATTCAAACTTGACGTCTTCAATTTACCCGCGTTAATACCAAACCGGCTAAAACATCTCGCGCTGACGAGACCGTTACCTTCTTCAAAATACAGATTTTTTTACTTTTACCTAAATTATTTCAGAAAATATGTTGTGTTATTGATATATTCCATGCTCTAAAATATTCAGGACATACAACAAAATCAGGCGAGATAAAGCTCAGATCAGAAAAAAACTTGGCAACACTTTTTGCCGTATCGCGTGCGTTCAAACATGACGTCCTTAATTTATCCGCATTATATTCTCAAAACGATTTATTACCAAACCGGCTGAATCATCTCACTGACGAGATCGATCGCTTGTTTATTGTTTGAATCTCGCTCCAGTGGGTTTTGGCTTGATCATTGTGAAAGAATTTTAGCGGTATAGATTATTTCGCTTGGGTCCTTTATCTAACCCGCGCAGCGAAAAACCGCAGCGAAAACGGACGAGAAATAAAGAAATGATGAATTAAAGCTTTCAAATCCAAATCAAATCATAATAAAAAATTATATGGTTCAAATAAATAAGATCTTTCTTTCTTCTTCTAACAGGGCAAGCTAAATAAAAGCAAAAATGAACACCTTATAGTGATGATCAATACATAAGCATATACTCGCAGTAATCGCATATAATCGTTTATTATGGGACAAAAACAAAGGTTACATCGTTATAAAATAAAAAACGATGTCATCTGCAGAAGTTTTAAAAACTGTGTCGCAGATGACATCGCGCTCCAAAATTAATGTGGATCAATTCGAAAGAACACCTGTTCTTCCAACACAAATAAGGTTCGTAGTTAACCCGCTTACATCCGTAATGAATTCGTCAAACTACGATAGTTTTTACAGTAAAATGTGGATCAAGTTCCAAACATTACTAAAAATGAATTTGAAATGAACCAAGCAGTTTATTGCGGATGCTAGTGCTCATTGTATTGATATCACGATGACTTGGCTAAACGTCAAAATTTGCTACGAACAGTGTAAGCTTTGTTAGCTATTTACTAGGGATTCCAAAATCGGGTCCTTTTCGAGGAACCGGGAATCCCGGGAAGTTTCAAAGTCGGAACCGGGAATTCCCGGGAATTCCCGGGAAATTTCGAAAAAATATTTTTACTGCTATACCACTACCGAAATAAGATAATTTAATATACTTCACGTCCGTTTTAGGCATTTCGCTGATATTAGGTACCTATGCGGTATTAGGTATGTTACCTAAAGCTGTATTTCTTTTCAGATGTTAATAAAATGAATAACAAATTCTTAGGTCCATGTCTTTTGTCCCCTCGTTCGACAATAAGCCTGAAGGCTTTTAGTTCTATAGAGTCTTGACTGAACCCAGCATAACACATTCATTTGCTGTCATGTTCCGCAGCAAAGTGCTTTGCTGATACTTCATGAAGCCGGACTTGAGCTATCCTTGTGTGAAATATCGCCTGATCTCGTATAGTATGAGACGCTTAGCTTCGTGGCCACCGTTTTAGCTTTGATTCGTTTCTTCATTTTAATCCAATGAAAGTACAGAAGTTCAGAGTTGTTGTAAGAGTGACACCGAGGAGCTCCCGTTGTTTTTCGAGTCCTCTAAGCGAAAACGTCAATCTAAAAATACCTTATTACGTACCCACATAATAAACAATATAATGTTCTTCTATCCAAATACTAGGCCACGGTGGCCAGGCTCAACGGAGACAAATTTAAAATTGGACTAAGTGTTCTTTGTTAGCCCACGGTATTAAAAAATAAATTAAATTGGATTATGACTTCCATTCGTGTCGGTCGTCATTGATGACTGTTCGTCTAATCAATTGGCGATCAACGTCGTCGGGGTACTTCAGTGGTCTCTTCCTACTATGCATTTATTTCTGCCAGCCGTAAACGGTCGATTCGTTGTGTTTGAATACATTTGAATTCTCTACCTGATACCAGATGCTGGTATCTGATATTTTTACCTAATAATACCCACGCAGGCGATATCATCGCGCTTTACAGGTTCAGAAGTCAGAGCCGTAACATGCACAAAGAGGATAATAAATTGCAGCAATGCACTTGACTCTGGTACTTTCTCTTTGCCAAGCTCAAGTCCAGCTTCATGGAGTATTGCTGTCATGTTGCTCAGCAAGGTAATTTGCTGAACAAGATGGCAGCAATCGACTATGTAGAGCTGGCTTCAGTCACGGCTCTATAGCAAGAAAAGCCTTAAGGCTTGTTGTCGAACGAGGGGACAATAGACATGGACCCAAAAAATTATAATTTATTACGGATCAAAAGTAATATAGCTATAACTAACATTTCTTATAACAGGTTTGATAAAAATCATGGTTAAAAAAGAAAATACGATTAATTTGATTAAAATCGGAATTATTTAATTTAATATTTTTTTTCTATCATAATCGCTTTGGTCTATCCAGTTTTAAGGTTTTTATAGGTTGGTAGGAAAGGTAGGTTCAAAGGTTTAATCACACGAAGTACTAGCAGAAAGGAAAGACACCAAGATTGAAATATTTTCATTTCTGTCTTACACGTTTGGTTCAAGTTTTTTTTTCGGTGTCTTAAGTCCGTTTATCACACTTCCTACTAATATTATAAATGCATGAGTTTTTAGTTAACCGACAGACTTGGTTGAAATTTGGTGTGTAGATAGTTTAAGTTCTAAAATAACACATAGGTTAATTAAATTTGCAAAAAATAATCTCAGGTGGTTAAAAAGGGTGGTTAAGTTTATATGGATAATATTATTATTCCTTGGTTAGATTCAATCAAAACTCGATATAAATAAACTATAAAGTAAACAAATTATGTATTTCTTATTTTTACAAAACGACCCCTAAAGTTATTTATTGCAAACCCCTGTTGTGCAATAAATAACTGAAATTTAGACGCGGGCGAAGCCGCGGGGCGCAGCTAATAATATTAAAATATATTATAAATATGAAAGTTTGTACCGTTCCTTCTTCACGCCAAAACTACTTAACGAATCGGGCTGAAATTTTGCACGTTTCCAAAAATAAATTTTAAACGTTTCCAATAAATAGCGCGTGCGAAGGTGCGGGCAGAACGTTACCGGAGTACTAGTTCTTTATACAAATTGTAAAACAGATATGACTTGCCGCAAATATGTTGGCTAAGCATTTTTTTTTTCGACAACTCGCATTATTTGAACTTTACGGCATTATTAATTTCGGAGAATTTCCTGAATCCTCAACCAATAAAGCAGGTATAGGTACATTGTGTACACGGAAGCTCAATTTTGGGCACTCTCATACATTTTTGACTGCTCTCTGTTTTCATTGCAGGGAAAATAACAATTGATGTATATCAAGTGATACAAATCATGTCAACCCTGCCTAATACCGCGTAGGTTAGGTACCTGATAATGTGAAATGCTATAAAAGGAAGTGAAAATGTTCAGTTACGTTATTTCGGTAATGCTATAAAAGTAAAAATATTTTTCCCGAAATTCCCGAAATTTCCCGGGAAATGATTTTGGATTTCCCGGTTCTTAAATCAGCCAAAAATTTCGGGAATTCCCGGGAATTTCGGGAACGGGAATTCCCGGGACCAATCCCTACTATTTACCTATCTTCTACAACAAAAGAAATGTACACTGACTGACTGTTTCAGTTTGCACCGAGTAATAAACAAAAGCATGTAGCTAAACTTTGTAGATTTATTTCTGTAAATAATAAGCTTTTTCGTACATACTCAGAATGGTAGTTTTATTTTAGTGCTCTAAGAATAGCTTTTTTAAACGACTGTATTCTAGATTAATTTCGTTGTTTTGGCATAAGTAATCACTTCTTTTCATCATCATCATCAACCTATATTAAATAAATAAATAATGCTGGACAATTCACACAGCATCATCTAGCCCCAAGCTAAGCAGAGCATGTGTTATGGGTACTAGATGACTGATATACATAATATAATACATTACATAGATAGATATTTTTTATCATACATAAAAAATACCCAGAACACCCGGGACAAATATTTGCAGATCGTACATACATTTTTTGAGATAAAAAGTAGCCTATGTTTGATTCCAGAATTAGAATTACGTGTGTGCAAAATTTCAGCCCGATCCGATCAGTAGTTTTGGCGTGAAGAGGTAACAAACATCCATCCATCTATCTATCCATCCAATCTTTCACATTTTTAATATTAATAATAATTAGTAATAGGAACAAATGCATAATGTTACTAAAATACAATGAACACTGGAAAGTGCATAAGTTATAAACTGTGTTGCACCTTCCAGCGCCCAAACCCAGGATATGGTTTAGGCCCAAATCACCAAACAGAAAGCATAGTATATTAATATCATTATAGTTTTCGATTTAACAATTTGGTAAGTAAATGCTTCTATCATTTTTATTTGGCAAAATCGGGCTCTAGGAGATCTGACGTTCATAATAAAATAATATTACTTACTTAAACTATTATTATACAATAATATGAAGAAACTAAAGCCAAAATAATTTTAGGAAGGAGTATTTCGCAGGTTGTCATACCACCTGGCCGGACGGATTATCTCTACTCTTCGCTGCAGAGACAATCCAGCGCTTTTTTTTAATGCAATTTTGTAAAGCCATAACTGTCCCACTTCTGGGCAAAGACCTTCCTCCCCTCTTCGAGCCCTCTCTTTTGTAATACTAGTAGTAGTGGAAGAAAACTTTTGAGTCTTTCAAGAACGACAGAAGCGAACGAAGTCGCGTTCAAAGCTAGTGTTATGAATTTACTGGTCATTGACCTCGTCAGATTGACGTTAAGTACCTAGAGATCAGAATCGCTGTCCAAGGTGCCACGGAATGGGTGTACGTACCGACAGAGTGAGCATGCATTGTCAAACGTATTCTTTTTAAAAAGGCTTACTACAAAATAACTGATTTTTCTAGAGGATAAGCTAAAAAATCATGGGGCTAGTTTGGTTTCCACAGGAAAACTAACAACCTAACAAAGTAAAGGTTTCTTTTTCGCTTCTTTATTTTAAGAAATTGAAGTGAAATAAAAATTAAAGTGATTATTAAGCTACGACGCAAACAGAGAGGGGTGTTATAAGTTTAACGTGTTTGTCTGTGTACCTGTCTGTGGTATCGTAGCTCCCAAACGGATGAACCGATTTTCGTTTAGTTTTTTTGTCTCATAGATAAAATTTTATCCCGAGTGTTCTTAGCCATGTTTCATGAAAATCTGTCAAGAGGTTTTTAAAGATTTTAATTTTGTCCTTGTTTTATTTCTTAGTGTTACTTACCTATGTAATTTAAATTTTGTGACGTATTCAAGAGTCCTGTGAGGTTTTTTAGTTAGAGTCCTGTAAGGTCTAAAGGAAATAAAGCGCAGTAGTGGTTATAAGAAGTGTGGTAGAAATATTTTTCCTAATTTTATGTTCTTTTAAACGTACTCTTACCGTATTTATCATTCATTGTATTTTAAATTTTTTTTAGGGGAAACGAAATGATTGTATGAAATTTGGCTTTTAATAATTACCTAATTACTCAGACATACGGAACATATATTTTAAAAATTAGAAATAAATAGTATCTACGTAATTCAAAAAGTCGTAAAACGTCTTTCTCCTTTTATATGCCTTCGAGGTACAGAATTTCCCCTTTCGGCTTAGTAAATAAAATACGTGGCACCCTGTCTGAGTAACCTATAGTTAAAAAGACATTCTTTATTGTCTGAATCACACTATAAGTAGTTACTTTACCTTTCTTATATTCACATACATAATTCTTTAATCCAAAGGTTATCTGGAAGAGATAGTTTCTAAACGATATGGCCGCACCTTGTACTTGTCTTATATAATGTCTTTTTTTCTCGTGTTTGTACACGGTTTATTGTTAAACCATTTTTAGCCCCCGACGCAAAAAGAGACGGGTGTTATAAGTTTAACGTGTCTGTCTGTGTATCCATCTGTGTATCGTAGCTCCCAAACGGATGAACCGATTTTCGTTTAGTTTTTATTGTCATAGATAATTTTATCCCGAGTGTACTAAGCTATGTTTCATTAAAATCTGTGGGTTTTGTAAATGTTTAATTTTTTTTCTTTTATTCTTGTATGGTTACTTACACTACAGTCTATATCGGTCTACTGATCGACGCATGCCTCCTCCTGATAAGAGCCTTATCGGCTTTCATCATATGGGGGTAGTGCCCATAACCCCCAGGCTGGCCATGCGGGTGGGGGGTCGCAGTTCACTGGTAGAATTGTTCTGCAGGGGGCGCTGCTACCCGCCCCCGGTGGATATCCCTTAGTCGCCTCTTTCGACACCCGCGGGAAGAGTTGTGATGGTGCACATTCTAAGCCGGCACCACACGGACAGTATAATTTTATTGTTGTTGTTGTTGACTGCCTCGTTGGTCTAGCGGTCAGCTTGTTCAACCGCTGATTATGAGGTTCTGAGTTCAAATCCCGGGTCCGGTCAATAGTTCTTACTAATAATAGTTGTTAAAATTCACGGTAAAATTCACAGTAGCAGCCCGGAGTCAGGCATTGGCGGTGTTACACCCCCGTGGCTGGGAAAACATGTTAAGCCGTTGGTTCTGCGCTTGACCTCTCCCCGGTCGTGTCGGTCTGCCGTTCTATCGGATTATGAGAGTGAGGGAATAGAGAGTGCATCTATGTTTGCGCACATACTTGTGATGACTGTAATATGTCCTGCGCATCTGGCTAGTCTCCGATGTGACTGGCCACCTTGGTCGAAATTCGGCTAGGAGGACATCATTGTTATTGTAGTGTTTAGTTACTTATTTATATTCAAACATTAAAATCATATGATATCGATCATTGTGAGCTACTTCACCAATCTCGGACAAGGTTAATGGTTAATACTTAATAGGCGAGCGAGCGACGGCGTGAAAATTACTTGGTTTTATACTGTTTGTTTTCTTACCCGACTTCGAAAAAGGTTCGAGGTTCTATGTTTGTCTGTATGTATGTTTTTTTTTATCTATTTTCGACGATTTCTCCGTCATTTATGGATTATATTATGGATAATTCTTGAGGTGAGGACCAAGGTGGAACCCATAAAATTTATTCCGGAGGAATAAGTATACATTCCGCAGAACTTAAATTTTTTTTTTAAAACTAAGGGATGAAAGGTCGGTTTTTAGTTTTTTAAAACAATCTAAGTATTTGGTGTATAATAAAGTATTGTATTGTATGTGGAATTTGCACCATCCCAACTCTTCCCGCAGGTGTCGTAAGAGTCGACTAAGGGATATCCACTGGGGACGGGCAGCAGCGCCCCCTGCAGAACAATCCTACCACCGAACTGCGATCCCCAACCCGCTTGCCCAGCGTTAGGATTATGGGCATTACCCCCCATGAGATAAAAGCCAATAAGACACTTATCAGGGGAAGGCCTGCGTCCAGCTGTGGACCTATTTAGGCTGTTGAGGTATTGTATTGTATAGTTACTTTGATTAAATTTCTATTCAAACAGTTAAATCGCATTATATCGACCATCTTGAGTTACTTTACCGATCGGGGCCAAGGTTAATAGTTAATAGACGAGCGACGACGTGGAAATTACTTGGTTCTATAATGTTTGTTCTTTTAACATAGGTGTTTGTAGAAAAATTGTTTGATTTATTTATTTACTGCTACACTGAAAAAAAATTGTTTACATTGATTAAGATCTTGTCTAATGTGATCACGCATCATGAATCCATATGAGCCTGATAAGATCTTGTCTTCTGTGACTATGAGAACTTAGCTCCTTTTACCAAGTAATGAATTGGCCTTATAAAGTGTAGTTATTTAATTTAATTCAGAGATTAAATGCAACAAAGTTGTTTGCTAACCCCGTGCAAATAAATGTTTAATGTGACAAAGTGAATATACATTTTGACTTTGAGCATTGATATCTCAAAGATGTGCCTATTTTTTGTTATAAACAAATTCAATATGTTGCAGCTGCCATGCATTCTTGTTTGTATTCAATGAGATTATATCATTCCAACTACAAATGTAACGGACCCTGGCCTGAGTGTCTGTATGAACACCAGATTATATTATGCACTTATAGCATCTTTAGCTTACCTAATTGTTTGTAGCTTATGAACTGTATTTTGACGCCAACTGAGATAAAATGCGTCTTATTTGGACTATATTTTTTCAGTGTACGGGGCGTGATGTATTCGCAGCGAGCATGATACGTTACGCCCTGAACTAAAATCCGTTTCGTTTTTCGTTGCGAACGCCTTTTGTCCCCGTACTGACTGCACGAACAATCGCTGTGTAACACGTAACGTTGCTCCCTTAACGCCGATCAGTACCCACCTTCATACTTCATTGTTAGCACCCTTTGGGTACGGAACCGTAAAAATGTAGCGAACGACCGAAGCCTACTATAATGCAAGAATCTCACACTTTGAATATACCTAAGCCTGAAATATCAGTTATTTAGTAAGGAGTGGTTATGGCCATAACTTGGAGGATGAGAGGCGAGGTAGACATCGTTTTAGTTAAGGACACGTTCTGAGTCCTGATGCTAGATTTTTGGCGACTTGTTAAACGTCTTCGATTTTTAACCCCGACGCAAAAAGAGAGGGGTGTTATAAGTTTAACGTGTCTGTCTGTGTATCTTTCTGTGTTATCGTAGCTCCCAAACGGATGAACCGATTTTCGTTTAGTTTTTTTGTGTCGTAGATAATTTTATACCGAGTCTTCTTAGCCACTTCATGAAAATCTGTGGGGGGGTTTTTTAAATGTTTAATTTTGTTCTTGTTTTCTTGTATGGTTACTTACACTACAGTCTATATCGGTCTACTAATCGACGCATGCCTCCTCCTGATAAGAGCCTTATCGGCTTTTCTTAGCCATTTCATGAAAATCTGTCGGTTTTTTTTTGTTCTGTTTTTTAGATATAAGTACAACACGCTGTTAGTCCACCTCATGCTCTCACCATCGCCGTAATAACAGAGCGGTACCTACATAAGTTAAGTTCACACAAAGAGCTGTTCGATGCACTGCCTGAACTGCCTCGCTCCTTCTTACACCTGCTAAGGCTCTTCCCAACGTTATTTTCATTATTATTTTTTTCATTATTTTTAATATAATTAAAATTTAGTAATATTCAAGATTAAATTAAATGTAAAAGTCAAATCGTGAAAGTTAAAATTCCGCCTGACATATAAAAAAAATTAACACTGACGACATGTTTTTTGTGCGCGATGCATTCCCCGGCGCCTGCCTTTTTTGCATTATGTGTGTTCTTATTGTACGTATTTATTATGTGTATTAATTACTTGCAGTGCACACATGTGCATTGCAAGTAATTAATCAACAGTCTATGCCTCGCCTCCCCTCCCCTCCCCTCATGAGTGCCACAGCGCTTAATCATCAGCAACATCCAGCATCTGCCAGAAGTCTTTTACTTCAGCCACAATTCAATTTGACTGCACCCCACCTGGCTACAGCCAAAATTACTGCCAATATAATCAAATATAAATCTATTGATTGATGACGACCTCCGTGGCGCAGCGGGCGAAGGTCCGCCTGCGACGCAGGAGGTTGCGGGTTCGATTCCCGCCTCGGAACGAATTTGTGTACGATCTGCAGAAATTTGTTCCGTTGGTCTGGGTGTTTTCTATGTATAATAAAAAATATGTATCTATGTAGTGTATTGTATTAAGTATATCATTATCTAGTACCCATAACACAAGCTCTGTTTAGCTTGGGACTAGATAATGCTGTGTGAATTGTCCAGCATTATTTATTATTTATTTATTTATTGATATCTCATCTCTTTAGTGTCTCGAGACTCTGCCTTACAAAGAAGTTTATGCGATTTTCCTAATCCCGTCCAAAGTCGCGATTTCTTATCGCTTGTCTCGACACCTCGCCTTACAAAGATTTTACGCTGCCTTATTCCGCCCCAAAGTCGCGATTTCTTGCCACGTGTCTCAGATGCCTTACAAAGGATTGTACGCAAATGTCCTAAACTTTCGCGATTTCTTGTCGCGTGTCTCAGAACCTTGCCTTACAAAGAATGGTACGCGGTCTGACGAAATGAGTTTTTGTGCAGAATGCATTCCACGTCCGACTGCAGACTGTTTTTGCATGTGGCTGGAGATGGTTAGAGAATGCTGGAAAAGATGGTTATGTTAACTTGCTGGTTCATTTGGGGAATGGGCCTGGTATAAATGAGGTTATGATTCTAGATGCACTGATAACTATTTTATTTATTTATTCAACCACCAACGAAAGATCTTACCTTACTAATATTATAAATGCCAAAGTTTGGATGTTTGGATATATGGATGGATAGATGTGTAGTGTATGTCCAGGTGATCTATACTAATATTATAAAGAGGAATGATTTGATTGTTTGTTTATTGAATAGGCTCCGAAACTACTGGACCGATTTGAAAAATTCTTTACCATTAGAAGCCCACATTATTCCTGATGAAGATAGGCTACTTTTTACCGCGGGAAAATCCTTCATTCCTACGGGAAAACGGGTAATAGGACAACGAGTAGAAGATTTTTTTTTATTGTACATAGAAAATATCCAGAACACCTGGAACAAATATTTATAAATCGTACAAACATTTGTTCCAAGGCAGGAATCGAACCCACAACCTCGTGCGACGCAGGCGGACCTTCGGACACCGCACCACATCTCCATTTCCGAATATCTAAGGTGGGCTAGTCTTTACATAGTATAAAACAAAGTCGCTCCCGCTGTCTGGCTGTCTGTCTGTCCCTATGTATGCTTAGATCTTTTAAACTACGCAACGGATTTTGATGCGGTCACAAAACAGTTCCCATGGGAAAGAAATAACCCATAAATATTTCCATGGAAACAACGCTTACGAAGCCGCGGGCAGAAACTAGTATACCATACATTACATAAAACAGGAAGAATACGTTCTTAAAAGCTAGGTTTCCCTCAATTATAGGGCTACATATAACACAAAAAATTAAGAGTTGGCAACTCAACAAACAAACTAAACAGTCTTCCACCAGAATCCAAAATATTTTAATAAAACACAGACATTTATGTATGACAGCGTATTTTTGCAATAATAAAGTAGCCTATTATAAGTTAGGCTTTGTTCTAAACGTACGCCAAATTTCATCTTGATCTATTCAGTAGTTTTGGAGATCCTAGGTAACAAAAAATCAGAGATCACAAACTTTCGGCTTTATAATATTAGTAGGAATGAAACGAAACTAAAACTGATAGTGATAACAATTAAGTTACAGCAAGGTAGGGTAAGGAGGGGGAATGGCGTTCACTTAAGGAAAAAACGTTGTATTTTTTAAATTATTTATTATAAATCAAAGTTAAGAAAAGTAACAGAGTCTTTAATTATCTAGTAATCAACAATGTAACAACAAAAGCATATATCTTTGACCTACTAGTAGTAGGACAACATTATAAAAAAAACATGTTTGAGCGGCATTGCCCCTGACTTTGGGTAATGCCGCTCAGCGTACGGGGTAATGACGCTCAAACATGGTTTTTCGAATATAACAAGTAAGATACATTTTAATATAGCAAATATTATTGAGATCAACCTTATATAATAAAAGTAAAGTCTACAATCACAAATTAGCATCAATTATTATTCATAAGAGTATAAAAATCAGAAATAGTATTTTTTTTATTTTTGGACACATAAATCACAGATGTAACCATCTGGTGAATCCCACCCCGAACATATAGCATCGGCCCACAATCCGCAGATGGTCCAGCGGTACCACAACTCTTTATTTTTTCCAAATTCTTCGCAAATAATACATTTGTTATAATTTTCATATATGGCATATCTATAACAATAAAGAAATAAGTCACTAAGGGGTAATGGCGCTCAGATGAGCGGTATAACCCCAAACGGTCGTTTTGTAATTAATGTAAAATTAAAAAAAAATCATACACAAATGTTGAAAACTGATTGCATTATTACAAAGTAGAATAGTTTTAGTATCAGAAAAGTAAAATGAATAATGAAATAAGCATTAAATTATTGGACTTACCGACAAAAACACCCAATCAAAAATTAGATCAGCGCGGCCGCAAACGAAGAAACGCACTTCACTATCGCATGACGCGAGCAGACTGCCAGTTTGCATCGCTGTCTGTCAGAGGACCCCTCCCCCCGCACTTCCTGTGACGTGGCGTGTTGCTACGTTCCAATTTGACAGAGTTAGATAGGTGAGCGCCATTACCCAGTGAGCGCCATTAGCCCTGTCTACCCTAACCACTAAAACAAAAACTTCAAATTGGCACGCTCGGATCAAAAACGGTGCAAATTTGAGTTCCGAAAGGGATGAGAGACGATTGAAATGATAAATGAAAACTGTCAAAACCAAAAATTATTTCGAAGTTAGGAAATTTGCCCCGCATCCGCTAGACATAGATTGAGAAAATAGAGAGTGCACCTGTGTTTTCGCGCACTTGTGCACTATAATATTTTATCCTTGTCCCCGTTGCGACTGGCCGCCGTCGCTGAAATTCGTACATCAACATCAAATTTTTTTATCATCAAATTCGTATATGTACCTATAGGTGGGTAAGTAAGTACCTACTATATTTTTACTGAAACAAAACTAAAGTGAAAAATTTAATCAATTGTCGTGTATTGGCTGGTCTCCAGTACCTCAAACGCCAAGCCTTGGGGATGCCAACTCGACAGATGCGGCCAAGAGCTTTGTCGCAACTTGTAACCAACATTACAGTTTTGCACCTATACACTAGCTTAACTCGATGTAGAATGTTTGTAAACAAACTACGACACAAATATTTATACATTATTTCACACTTATTTGGCTTCGTGGTTTTTGGTTATAGTGGTTCGAACACCTAATCTGTGGAAAAAGTTACGATGCATTGAGGAAAAACTTGCTGAACCACAGCAGAGGGAAAGTGTTTAAAAATGACATAATATTTTTGTAATAATTTCTTGAAAAAACACTAGTTTTGCTGAAAAAAAAAACAAGCAAAAAACATTTGCGAAATACTTTGTAATATTAAGTTATGCAAGAGAGCGCGTAAAAGAACACGAAAAGAAAGAAAAAAAAAATTTTGTTGCAAAAAATTAAAAGAAATAAATTAAAAGAAATCTTTTCTTAAAAGTTGCTCCCCTCGGGGTCCAGAATCCCTTTTGGCTTAGAACAACCTTTCGGTGGCACCCTGTAGATTGAAATTGAAAACCCTCTTCGTTTAGGGCCTGTGCAGACCTGCGAAGTATTTGCAAAAAAATAAGCTTCGTTTTCGGGCATCACCCCGCCGCGCCGCCGGAATTTTGTATGTACCTACCGCATACCCCCCCGGCTTTTGTTACCACTCTGGATAGCGAATACCTCGCAGATCTGACTATTCAGTCAGATTTTTAAATTCTTAAATTCTTTATTGCACACACAAGTTAATTTATACATAAAAGTTTACAAATAATGGACATGTACAAAGGCGAGCTTGACCCTAAAAGCGTTTTCTAACAGCAAACATATGGATATAAAGAGAATTTATGAAAAGAGGGTGGATAGATAATGTGTTCATTTTAAGACAGAAAACATTATACAGATAATAATATTATAAAACTTACATATAAAACTAACAAAGTAAAATAAATAAAATACATAAACTAAACTAAATATATATTATGTATACTACTATAATATATAGATTCATTATTATTCATCGGATCTGACAGACCATTCTGTATTTTTGTTTTGCAATTAATGAATAGAAATTTTGGAGTATTCACATTAAGGGCACCAATTTTAACGGCACTTTTGCCCAGTTAGGGCACAAAGTAGTGTGTAGTGATGGGGTTTTGATATAACTAACTGTAACTTTTTCAATTAAATTTTGATATAAGATAAACGGACGGACAACGGGGCTTAGTAATAGAGTACGTACGGAAAATACAAAAATAAATAAATAAATACAAATATAAAAAAAATACAAAAATATAATTTTACAATTCGAATTGAACAACACCAAGTAACAACTAAGAACGTAATCAGCAAATCTATTTACATCTACCTACAGTAGGTACATATTTCATTACATAACAGCTGAATCGTTATAAAGCATTATGTACGTGGTAATATCCACCATAATAAGTGCTTTAAAAGGTTCAAATAGTAATTATGTACGAGGCTGAGCAAGGTCGAAGTAATTTAGTATTGTGAAGAAACGATATCTTTGTATGCCTTCTTACAAGTATAGAGGACTTTATTCACAAAGAAAATTACAATCAAAGAATATAAATAAATTAAAACTACTATTTACAACTGAAACAATTGAGCTAACTGCAGACTGTTGCAAACATTTCAATCTACAGAGTGTCACGGAAAGGGTGTGCTAAGCCGAAAGGGGGTGATTCGGGAGCCCGCGGTCCTGAGGTCGATCAACTCGAAAAAAAAACTGTTCGTTCTTAGCACTCGGCTCGGATAGTTATTTTTATTATTGCTTATTTGTTTAGTAACTAACACGGTTTTTAAAAACCAATTAAACTAGTTACGTAAGATTTATCTAATAAGTTAAAATTATTGTTAAAATTGTAAAAACATTTTATAAAATAAATCAATATAGAATATTACTTAATTCAATATTAAATCGTTTTCGAAAATTCGTCTGCGACGATATCACAGTCAATAATAACTATTATTTTTAAACGGGCTCAAGAAAGAAAATCAATAGAGTTCCCTAAGTACTTAAAATGTCCATGACTACCACACAATGTTCAGAAAGTACTTAACAATATTACTACCACCCTGTATGTAGTATCGGCACACTGCCCGCGCCCCGGGTCGCACTGCTCAGAATGGGCATCGAATGCGTTACCACTTTCAATGCTCATGACGCAAATGACCTGCACAATCTAGACCAGATTGTGTACGTTTTTTAAAGAAACATGTGGTTTCATTTCAAACAAATTTACCTACAAATTTTTCAAACTTGCAATCTTTTTTTAGAGTTCCAAGACCCTCAAGCAATCTTTATATAGTTACGTCATGTCCGTCAACTAATTATATTGTCATCCTCAACCTCAACAGCCTGTATTGGTCCACTACTGGACGCAGGCCTCCCCCTGATAAGCGCCTTATTGGCTTTTATCTCATGGGGAGTAATGCCGATAATCCCCACGCTGGGCATGCGGGTTCCTCTTTCATAACATTCATTGTTTTCTGAAATTCTGACGGTGTTTTCCTCTATCCAAGTTTTCACGAAAAAACTAAAGTTTAAACGCAAATCCTCTGTATCTCAGCAAACATTAGCAATAGAAGATAAAAATTTACATGTAGATTCCCCTTTATATAATGTGTTATAAATAGTGATAAATTTATAATTCATCGTTCTTAGAAATTAGGGCGGTGTTTTCCTATAACTAAGTTTAAAGAAAATGCTGTGTATTTTGGCAACCGTTTGCAATATAACTACAAAGTTTTACATGAAGACTTCCCTTACAAAAGGAACACACATTTCTTTCATCGTTTACTGAAATTCAGAAGTGGTTTTCTCCATCGATGTACAGGGCGTCCACATGGAGGGAAAGTATCTTAAAGATTGTAGATAGAGACTTTTATTGAAAGAAGACTTTATTTTGATTTTAAAAACAATTTAAACTGTATTCAAAGATTTTTGAATAATCGCCTGTCTGAAACGGAAATCGAACCAGCAAAATTGTAAAAGAAACACCCGTAATTTTACGATACCGATCAAAGGGCTCAATCGTTATGATTATTTTTTTCAAATAACATAGCATCATAAATAAAAGAAGACCATGAAATTATACATTTATTTAAAACAAGCTGACCCGGCGAACTTCATATCGCTCTCACCTTTCAAACCTTCCCTGAACTTCCACAAATATTTCAAGACCAATATTAGCCAAATCGGTAACAGCTGTTTTCGAGTTTTAGCTAGTCAAACCAACACCAATTAATTTTTATATGTCAGTAAGAAAATTACGCTTACTTAGCAAATGCTCAAAATGTATCCCATTCTGTGGTATACAAATTTATTTATTTATTCAAGAAAACCAGCAGCACATACAAAAAACTAAAAATTAAGGAAATAGAAACAGAAGGCTATTAAGAGGTTTTCACGACTAAGAAGAATAGTAGATACATTACATAAAAAGTGTGAACAAGCGAAGTAAACAGATAACCTACACGATTACAATCAGCTTAGTACATACATAGCAGAAAAATATAATTAATGACAGATAAAAAAACTAGCACATTATATTACAAATATAGGACAGTGATGTTACAAGAATAACAGGATCTACAAAAATATTGTACGCAATACAATCCGCATTATATTGCTCCCCAAATGCTCACCCTTTTAAAAATTTTACTACCTTTTAAATATTTCTATACTCATACTCATATATTTATTCACCGTAGGAGCACAATGCACACTTGGTTAAGCCAACATTTTACATTATAATAGAAATAACTAATAAGATAAATAATCAAATTAAACAGAATAATTATAAGAATAATTACTAGAGCTGCTGTAAAAGGGCATTGTCAAAATTAAGATTCTATATAAAATTTATAGAATATATCACAGAACCCCATGTACCAGGCTATGGTACAGACTGGACTGGATCGGCATATCTTTTTTTATTTGACAACTTCCGTGGCGCGGCGGGCGAAGGTCCGCCTGCGACGCAAGAGGATGTGGGTTCGATTCCCGCCTCGGAACAAATTTGTGTACGATCTGCAGAAATTTGTTCCATTGGTCTGGGTGTTTTCTATGTATAATAAAAATATATATCTATGTACCTATATAATGTATTAAATATATCAGTTATCTAGTACCCATAACACAAGCTTTGAGTAGCTTACTTTGGGGCTAGATGGTGCTGTGTGGATTGTCCAGCATTATTTATTTATTTATCTGCCGATACCGATGCCATGCATATTGTAAATACCGATGCCACGTACGCTCCGATTCTAATCGACTGGACGCACAGGTTTAATATTCGATGTCATTGTAGAAAACTACAAGTATAGGAAGTGATTACAATTGTTTACTTCCCCCATTCTAAATGCCATCGATTGGATTCCAAGTAATACGGTCATAGGGAATGCCGGTCAATTTTATTACTTGTGCATTCTATTCCCTGGAACTACTTGGTGCCGCGATCACTCCAATTCATAATTTATAGTGCGTGATCGGACGCGGGTGACCATCAAACATGGATACTTTTTATATTCTCGGATACGACCGCGTACCAATTTTTCTGATAAAATCGCTCAAAATACATTATTATTAATTAAATTACTCATAGCACAGACACAGTTTCTGTCCAGTCAATCTTAAGGGTTGTTCCCAAAGTTGGACAATTCACACAGCATTATCTAGCCCCAAGCTAAGCAGAGCTTGTGTTGTGGGTACTAGATAACCATACCAACCATATACTTAATACAATACACTAAAATGATAGATATTCTTTATTATACATAGAAAACATCCAGAACAAATATATGCAGATCGTACACACATTTGCCCGAGGCGGGAATCGAACCCGCAACCTCCTGCGTCGCAGGTGGACCTTTGCCCGCCGCGCCACAGAGGTCGTCGTAAAGTACTCCATTCCTTTGTTATAAAAAATAAGAATCTCAAACATTAATTCTCAATTTACTCCAAAGAATTAAAAATGTAGAGACGTCAAAGACTCAAGCTTCCAAACCTTTTACAACCCACGCTGTCAAGATTATCCCACCGTTTATATCACAAAATATTTCCAAGTAAGATGCAATAGATCCAGTTTAATCGTGTTCCCAGGAAACGGAGAATCAAATGCGTTGCGTTAGTCATCGCCAAAGGAGTTATCATTATGAGCTCTGGATGAATAAACATACTCATTCCTTCATTCCTGTTAAGTATAAAGAATACTAGACGATGGATGGACGGGGCTTAGGGGACCTACTCGGAAAACGAAGTTTCTGATTCCATTTCGTGCAAAACCTATTCGTAGGCTACTTTACATTTGTACGGAAACCAATTGAAACTTCGATTTTCGTTTCAACGAGTACATAGACTTAACCAGGACAGGCGCTGGCGTCGTCGTTAGGGGGAGGCCTATGTTCAGCAGACGATAGGCCCGATCATGAACAATACTGGACGATTCCCGGCACGGATGTTGAAATTTGAAACGTTTTCGGTCAACTGATCTATTCAGATATATTCGTGAGTGTATCACAAGTACTATTTTAGCTTGTTATCAATGTGCATAAAAGAAGACATCTGAATCGACCAGCAGGCATGGATGTTGAAATTTCAGTCCCTATATCCTACTAATATTATAAACGCGAAAGTTTGTAAGTATGGATGGATGGATGAATGTTTGTTACTCTTTCACGTAAAAACTACTGAAGGGATCGGGCTGAAATTTTGCATACAGGTAATTCTAATCCTGGAATCAAACATAGGCTACTTTTTATCCCAAAAATCAGTTCCCGTGGGATAGAAATTACATTTAAACGTTTCCATAGGAACAACGCGTTCGAAGCCGCGAGGCGCAGCTAGTATATTATAAAGGCGAAAATTTGTGACGATTTGTTCGAAACGATACATCGCCATAAATTACTGAATAGATCGGCATGAAATTATTTGCTCGCATAGAGTTTTGGATCTAGAATAATAAAAAGTATAGGTACTTTTATCTCATCAGTTCCCATGGGACAATAGACTTGGAATACCTAACGTACCGATCTATAGGCTACTTTTTATCACGGAAAAACGGGTGCAAAGCCGCGGGCACACTTAGTCTTTCTACAAATCCGAACCGGAAGTGGTTAAAGGATTACTAGGTACGAGCTATTCCGGGCTATTTCAAACATCAATAGGTATTTGCCAAATGATCTCATTATGTTTACCAGTTCTAGAGACAATAACAAACATTCTGACACTAAAATTTCGCTAATAAAGACAGAGTAGTTTGTGATTCTTTCAAAATATTAAACGGTTTACGGAATGTATAATTCGAAATACCTTTATTTTATTAGTTGTATACTAAGAAATCAAATAATATCCCAAAAATGTTTCGACTTCGATGGGACTTGAACCCGCATCCTTTCCTCCGTACGGGGATGTTCTAACCAACTACACCACGAGGTCAAGTGACGTAGGAGTCGAAATACTCTGAGACTTCCTTCCTTTGATTTTTTGATAAACATAATTTTAATACGAGAAATAAACATAAACTCGCTGTACCCACAACTAGGCTACACAAAATTAATTTTTCTTTTAAAGGGCAATGTATACCTACGCTTCTACAACAAAACTCCTAGTGAGTTGCAAAAATTATCAGTAAATAAATTCAAACAAATTGTAAAAACCTTGCTGTGTAAAAAGGCTTACTATAAAATATCAGATTATCTAGAAGATAAAAAAGCTTGGGACGGGTTTTCCTCGAACTCGAAAAGTAACAACTAACAGGCTAAAGGTTTCTTCGTCCCTTCTTTACTTTAGTCTACATACCGATGCCACAGAAATCAAAAATATCACTTTATTTCCGTGTCAGTGTTTAGTTTTACAAATTGACCTTTAAGGTAGGTACATTTATTGTATTTATGGAAATAAAGAGTTTTTGATTTTGATTTCTTAGAAATCACCCTGAGTGTGAGTTTTTAAGCACTATCAGTCCTTAGTTGTATAATGACTGCAGATTCAGATGAATTCATGAAGCTATCAATTTACCTAATTATTTTCGCCGAACCTGGGTTCAGCCAATAAGCGACGAAACATGTATGAGAAACACACGAAAACATCTAAATTGGTTGGCTAACTGTTCTTAATCTAAATAAGGTATAGAATACTTGACATACAAACTCCTTGTGCAAATAACTCCTCAAGGATTGATTGGTTATTTTTCTCAGAGTCATTAGTCGGTAGGACGCGGCGGGGTGAGGTAGCTCGGTCATTGCCCCCAACTAAAACTAAATTATTTTCAAAATGTTTGTACTAAAATTCTAATCCAATTTTGGACCGCTCATCTAATCTATCGTTTGGGCTTTCTATAGTCAAATAACGTTGTGGGCTACATTTTTACTATCTCCTCACCTCAGCGGTCTATATTTGTCCACCACTGGACGTTTTATTTTATTTTGACGTTTTCCTATTTTACGTGAGAGAGTAGAGTTACGTAGATAGTTACTTTTATATAAGTTAAAAATGTAGCTGTTTGTTGTCGATTTTGTAAATTAAACTCAGAACTAGAGGCGTAGGGTAATAAACGTCCCAATGTAAAGATGTCAATGGATAATATGGTATCAGTGTCAAAATGTACAAATTGATGGTGCCAAAATGCACTTATGGTCACATATTCATATGATAGAAGCTTAAGGTACCAAAACGTACTCTTGCCCAAATATTGATATACGATAGCTACGTTCTAGTAGACATAATATTGAAAACCGCCATCAGCTCATGTATATCCAGTACGGTGACAAAGGGATCTCTCAGGGGATTGGCAGCAGCATTCGAGAGAATACAAATCAATACATTTACTGCGATCATCCACCTGCCAAGCGATCGGAGCCCGGAGTTTGGTTTCTTGAAAGTATCGAGATTTTCCATGGGCATTGAAAACCGCCACCAGTTCAGTCTAGGGAGTCGGCAGCAGTTTTCAAGAGAATACAAATCCCTCATGAGCGGGTCTTATACGCTTTTATCCTTTGTAGCAAAACGCCTGACATGACAAAAAAATTATATTAAGTTATATGTCTAAAAATTATATGCATGATAATTGATACAAGTTAAATGCATGAATCTAATATTGCCTAAGCTTTGAAACATCTAAGACGCAAAACACCGGAATGGCAATAGACTTTAAACTCAATTTATCCAAGTTGGACAGGAACTAAAACACAATTTTGCCTTTATAGACGTTCCATGGGTATGGAAAACCGCCACCAGCTCGTTCTAGGGATTTGGTAGCAGCTTTCAAGAGAATTCAAATCAATACATTTACTGCTATATCCACCTGTCAAGCGTTCGGAGATCTGAGTTTGTTTTTTCGGTCAACGATATGTTCTATTTTTGTATGGGATTTGACGAGTTCCATAAGGCCAATTCTGACTATCACGTGATATATTATCGAGTCATACGCAGTATCACGGGATAAAATATCATGTGATAGATATCACAAACATTGGATATGTCCCGCCAAAAATTGTATTCTCGTGCCACTTATCGAGCAACTTAACGAAGAAAAGCTCGATACAATATTGAATTGCAGATCTTGAGAAACGGCTGTTTACTACAACGCAATCACTCGAAATTTTGACTAGAGATGGGCGTTGTCGTTGAATTTCCACAACGATGCGCATCGTTTTTGTCAGAATGGCATACGTTGTGAACAACGATGTTGCCGCCAACGATGTCGGCCGGGTTGCTAACACAACACTGACACTAGGGTGTCGATGTTGCCGCCAACGATGTCGGCCGCGTTGCGGTGCGCACATAATCGTAATTTGCGTAGGTAATGAAAAAATCCAAACAGACGACAAGAATAACGAGCATATGAAACTTACTGGAAGTGACATGAGCGTTTTAGACGGGTAGGTCCTAAAATACGGAATTTGAACAAATAAAAATCATTCAATATCTAACTTGGTTCCTCGTAGTAGGGTAAATCTAATAACCATAATACTTATATTAAAACGAGACATTTGATAAAAAAATTAGATATAGTTAGATATAATACAACGTTCAGTTCTATGTTCTAGCATCCTCTCCTCTCGCTCACACACGCGCAGGCATGCGGGCGGTGAGGTATGGATGGATGTTCGTTGCTTAGGTTTGGCAATCGGCATTACTCGGCTGACTTCGTTGTTCGCCATCCGATGCCGCGCCACTAACCTCCCCGCTCTTCCGATGTCGGTGTGACGTTCGTTTGTTGTCGGTGGCGATCGGCATTACTCGGTTCGGCATCTCGTTGTCGCAGGCATCCGTTGTTCACCTATTCGCCATCCGATGGGAACATCGTACACTGACATCTTTGGTCAACAACGATGTTAGTAAAAACGACCACCTCTAATTTTGACAGTTCTTGTTATATTAATCGAGTAGATATATTGCGATAATTCCCTCCATGTCCGCACGGTAGAATCGCTGTACCAAAGCCCATTCAAAATAGAACGTCTAGATACTATCGAGTATCCAAACTCAAGGTTTTTTAGTTCTGGAGGTTCATGTCATGTCCTATATCAGATATTAAGACGATGTTCCGGGCGCATTGGACTTAGATTGACTCGAGACGCAGATGGTTACGGAAACCATTCCCGACGCGGGACAAATATTTGTAAAACCGGCTACATACATAGTTAGGGATTCCAAAATCGGGTCGTTTTCGAGGAACCGGGAATCCCGGGAAGTTTCAAAGTCGGAACCGGGAATTCCCGGGAATTCCCGGGAAATTTCGAAAAAATATTTTTACTGTTAAACCACTACCGAAATAAGATAATTTAATATACTTCACGTCCTTTTTAGGCATTTCGCTGATATCAGGTACCTATGCGGTATTAGGTAAGTTACTTAAAGCTGTATTTCTTTTGAAATGTTAATAAAATGAATACCAAATTCTTAGGTCCATGTCTTTTGTCCCCTCGTTCGACAACAAGCCTGAAGGCTTTTTGTTGTATAGAGTCGTGACTGAACCCAGCATAACACATTAATTTGCTGTCATGTTGCGCAGCAAAGTGCTTTGCTGATACTCCATGAGGCCGGACTTGAGCTATCCTTGTGTGAAATATCGCCTGATCTTGTAGAGTATGAGACGCTTAGCTTCGTGGCCACTGTTTTAGCTTTGATTCGTTTCTTCATTTTAATCCAATGAAAGTACAGAAGTTCAGAGTTGTTGTAAGAGTGACACCGAGGAGCTCCCGTTGTTTTTCGAGTCCTCTAAGCGAAAACATCAATCTAAAAATACCTTATTATATTACGTACCCACATAATAAACAATATAATGTTCTTCTATCCAAATACTAGGCCACGGTGGCCAGGCTCAACGGAGACAAATATAAAATTGGACTAAGTGTTCTTTGTTAGCCCACGTTATAAAAAAATAAATTAAATTTGATTGTGACCTCCATTCGTGTCGGTCGTCATTGATGACTGTTCGTCTAATCAATTGGCGATCAACGTCGTCGGGGTACTTCAGAGGTCTCTTCTTACTATGCATTTATTTCTGCCAGCCGTAAACGGTCGATTCGTTGTGTTCGAAGAAGTGTTCGAATACATTTGAATTCTCTACCTGATACCATATGCTGGTATCTGGTATTTTTACCCAATAATACCCACGCAGGCGATATCATCGCGCTTTATAAGTTCAGAAGTCAGAGCCGATCAGAATAACATGCACAAAGAGGATAATAAATTGCAGCAATGCGCTTGACTCTGGTACTTTCTCTTTGCCAAGCTCAATCCAGCTTCATGGAGTATTGCTGTCATGTTGCTCAGCAAGGTACTTTGCTGAGCAAGATGGCAGCAATCGACTATGTAGCTGGCTTCAGTCACGGCTCTGTAGAAAGAAAAGCCTTAAGGCTTATTGTCGAACGAGGGGACAATAGACATGGGCCTAAAAATTTATATTAATTACAGATCAAAAGTAATATAATTATAACTAACATTTCTTATACCAGGTTTGATACAAATCATGGTTAAAAAAGAAAATACGATTGAAAGATAATGAAAAATAGACATCATGAAAATTTGATTTAAATTGGAATTATTTAATTTAAAATTTTATTCTGTCATAATCGCTTTGGTCTATCCAGTTTTAAGGTTTTTATAGGTTGGTAGGAAAGGTAGGTTCAAAGGTTTAATCACACGAAGTACTAGCAGAAAGGAAAGAAACCAAGATTGAAACATTTTCATTTCTATCTTGCATGTTTGGTTCAAGTTTTTTTTTTCGGTGTCTAAGTCCGTTTATCACACTTCCTACTAATATTATAAATGCATGAGTTTGAGTGAATGTTTGTTACCACGTATCTCAGTAACTAGTTAACCGACTTGGTTGAAATTTGGTGTGTAGATAGTTTAAGTTCTGAAATATAACATAGGTTAATCTAATTTGCAAAAAATAATCTCAGGTGGTTAAAAAGGATGGTTAAGTTTATATGGATAATATTATTCCTTGGTTAGATTCACTCAAAACTCGGTAATAACTAAAAAAAACAATAATAACTAAATAAATAAACTATAAAGTATGAAAGTTTGTACCGTTCCTTCTTCACGCCAAAACAACTCAACGGATCGGGCTGAAATTTTGCACGTTTCCAAAAATACATTTTAAACGTTTTCAATAGCGCGTGCGAAGGTGCGGGCAGAACGTTACCGGAGTACTAGTTCTTTATACAAATTGTAAAACAGATATGACTTGCCACAAATACGTTGGCTAAGCATCTTTTTTTCGACAACTCGCATTATTTGAAATTTATGGAATTACTAATTTCGGAGAATTTCCTGCATCCTCAACCAATAAAGCAGGCATTGTGCATGTGTACACGGAAGTTCAATTTTGGGCACTCTCATACATTTTTGACTGCTCTCTGTTTTCATTGCAGGGAAAATAACAAGTGATACAAATCACGTCAACCCTGCCTAATACCGCGTAGGTTAGGTACCTGATAATGTGAAATGCTATAAGAGGAAGTGAAATATTTAGTACGTTAGTAGTATTGAGTTACGTTATTTCGGTAATGCTATAAAAGTTAAAATATTTTTCCCGAAATTCCCGAAATTTCCCGGGAAATGATTTTGGATTTCCCGGTTCTTAAATCAGCCAAAAATTTCGGGAATTCCCGGGAATTTCGGGAACGGGAATTCCCGGGACCAATCCCTAATACATACATACGTTGGGGTTGGGTGCCACGTCAACCACAAATAACCGCTCCCTTAGCAGTCTGGTAATAATCTGCAAGCATTGGATCACATATCTGAAATAAAATAATTTTATTTATTTTGGGTTTTGGTGCTTTCGGTGGAAAATAAATGGTACATAAGTAATTCCAAAAACAAAGTAAGTAATAAGCATCAGACATCGAATCTTTTAACCCCCGACGCAAAAGGAGAGGGATGTTATAAGTTTAACGTGTCTGTCTGTGTATCTGTCGGTGGTTTCGTAGCTCCCAAACGGATGAACCGATTTTCGTTTAGATTTTTTGTGTCATAGATAATTTTATCCTCAGTGTTCTTAGCCATGTTTCATAAAAATCTGTAGCGCACATTAAAGAAATATCCAGCTAAAAGAGAAAGAGAGGGTCAGACAACTTGTAATTCCCATAAAATTTATCGAATAACTCAAACTGCAATATGATAGCTAACAGAAAATCTCATTGTGTTCAAACTAAATCCAACACAATATCCACAACAAAAGGCAAGACTCGGCATTGTATAAGTATCATTGTTCTTGAAGAAGCAATACCAACAGTAAATACTGGTCACACAGCATGAAATTATCGTCATACGTAAGTTATGTAGTAATCAATGCCTGTAACTATCCACTTTTTAGAAGTTTTTTTTAAGTTAAAAAATATCCTTCGTCCTGCGCCTATCTCCCCGGTCGTGCCGACCTGTCGTCCCATCGGATTAGTCATAGTAGAGAGTCAGGGAATAGAGAGTGGACCTGTGTTTGCACACACTTTAGTGCACTATAATATGTCCTGTGCATCTGGCTAGTGTCCGATGAGACTGGCCGCCGTGGTCGAAATTCGGCTAGGAGGACATTATGTTTGTATGTGTGGGACAAAACTTGCAACTGAATTTCAGACCAGCTATCATCAACCGATTGAGCTGAAATTTGCATAAGTTGTGAGTGCGGTCGGTGACCATGCAATGTTATGGTATCCATCGAGCTGGTCTGATGATGATGTGGAGACGGTAGGTGGCCATAAGAACTCCTAAACGACACGGCGTAACCCCGTCGAGTTCGGTTTCGTTGGATTTGTCTTCCCAAGCAGATGTTTGGTCGTAGATTATATAAAAGGTTGTTTTTAAAATATTATTAGTGTTACTATTAAAATGCTGGACATTTTCTCACAGCATCTTCTAATCCAAAGTAAACAGATCTTGTGTAATGGGAACACAGCGAATATTTTATTTTGTAAGATAGAAAGAAACTTCCGGAACTTCCTTTTATCCTGTGGGAATTTTCTAAATTCATCTTGATTTTTATCAACAAACGTTTTGAACCAACTGGTTTTATTTATTTATTGTTTTTACAGACTGTCAATTTGACAGTTGACAGTTGATTTATAGTCAGTATGTTTTGCTATTTTACCGTGAATGGACTGGCGCTGGAACACTTGCAAATTTATTAAATTTATTTTCAAAATCATGTTTCGGTCCGCCAAACTTATCGTGTACTACTTCCATTTCAAGGCTATTATTACGCTCTTAAAATTATACAGGCAACACTTTCGATTTCGAAGATTTAAAATACCTTACTGCCCTATTTTACTATAAAACTACCTCGGCTATAGTCAAAATTTTACAATACAAGAAACATCAGCTGCCAACATCACGTGCCAAACGGTTACAATAAAAACCCCAACGGTCTATTCGGATCTTTGTTGCTCAAAAACGTGGTGATGGTGACTGTTATGGTATTCTGTATGGTCGTTTGTCATTTTGAGCTTGTTACTTTACAAGCTGATGTTCGTGACCTCGCTCCCCTATACTGGAGGAAATTACTCTTCTTTGTTTCTTTTTTATTTTGCCTAATCGTCCCATTGTGTGCACAGTCTTTTAATTTGAATAGCTAAAAGACAAACACATAAACTGAGATTTCACTTTGGATTCTCTGTCTACGTCTGTCGTTGGCAATTGGAATAAAAGCGGATTATAAAGTATCCAGATCTTTGTGTGCAAAATTTCTACTCGGTACATCCAGTCGTTTTTGTGTTGTCTCTTTTTTTATAAATAAATAAATAATGCTGGACAATCCACACAGCGTTATCTAGCCCCAAGCTAAGTAGAGCTTGTGTTATGGGTACTAGATAACTGATATACATAATAGATATTTTTTATTATACATAGAAACACCCAGAACACCCGGAACAAATATCCGAAACATTTGTCCTGAAGCGGGATCGAACCGCAACCTCCTGCGTCGCAGGCAAACCTTCGCACGCTGCGCCACAGAGCTCTTCAATCAAACATCTTCACAACGGCACGAACTTTCGCTTGTCAACCGATGAAAAACGGAGTAGGTTCTTAAGTCGAAGCCTATATTTTTTTTTATGTATGACCACGCGTAACTTTTTACAGAGTAGTCCGATTTCGATAATTCTTTATATGAAAGAGACCCGAAGGTGGTCCCATTTAAATTTGTAAAAAAAATCCAATCCTAAGGGTAGGAAAACAAAGGATGATTGATTGATTGTTCACTAACTGATTGTAATGTTTGACCACGCATAACTTTTTACATAGTCCGTTTTTGATAATTCATTAGGGTACACCTCGATGTGTCATCAAACTGAATTACACTCGAATTTTAACTAGATGTCGCCACTAGAAGAATTTGGAGTCGGTTTATCTTTTTTAAAACCCGCCAAATTATAGAATATTAGGATTTAGTCTTACTGGTCCATTTTCGGCATTCAATGTCCGTCGTGACATCAGTACCTACTACAGCCTAATCTGTGAAAAGGGGACAATTTTTTTCGCATCCTTCGAATTAAGCATCCCCATTCTTACACAATGGAAAGCGAGAGGGCGCGTGACTACGATAATGCAATTTTATTAGTCCTTGCAAAAACTCACATTCATCCAACTTATCTCCTTCGAATACAGCTCAAAATCCACTGGCAAATCAGTCCAGGTACAAGTACCGTAAGGTATAAAAGAATTCTTATTACCCAAGTAAATATAGCCTAAGTCCTTTGAAGAGTGTAACGTGTATTTATTATTTGGAGCTCTATCCCGTTGTGATAAAGTTGAGAATGTACGTAAATTGGTGTATGCAAATAAGAATAAGCTTCCTCACACCTGGATGCGGGCGTCCATATTGTTATTTTTAGACGACATGTGATCGATTTGATGTCGAGACTGTTGGTACAAAGAATTGAGGCTCGCGCTGTTCGCTTGCCGTATAATAATTTGATATAATCCAGAATATAACTTTCTAGGTTAAGATCCTAGTCAAAATCAAAAACTGTTTATTTCCATAAATATTGCCATAAATACAATAAATGTACACTTAGAAAAGGTCAAATTCTAAAACTAAACACTTACACGGAAATAAAGTGATATTTTTTATTTATATCGCTTCGGTATGTAGACTAAATTAAAGAAGCGACGAAGAAACCTTTAGCCTGTTAGTTGTTACTTTTCGAGTTGGAGCAAAACTCGTCCCAAGCTTTTTTATCTTCTAGATAAAAAAGTTTGGGAGTTCACCAACAGATGGTTAAATTTTAAACAGTTTCTTGACCCAAGTTTTCATAGGTTTTTTGTTATTATAGTGCGTAACCCCACACTCAGGGTAATTTCTAAGAAATCAAATAATATCAGTCGAAAAATTTTGCAATACTAGTATTATTTGATTTCTTAAAAGTTTTCATACATATAACGTCAATTTGACCGACGAAGCTGCCTAATTGTCCGATAACCTTTTGGTGAACTCAGACCTTAGCAGGCTACATAACTTACCAATAGAGTAAGTAACAAACCTTAGCTAGTAATAATTAATTTAACGTTATACTCTTATTCTCCGTTTATTTTTATAAAACTAGTTTCTGCCCGCGGCTTCGCACACCTTGTTTCTGTAGAAATGTTTTCTATCCCATGGGAACTGATTTATGGGATAAAAAGTAGCCTATGTTTGATTCCAGAATTAGAATTACCTACCTGTACGCGAAAATTAAGAAAACTAACTGAAAAGGGTTTTGCCACGATCACAACGGTTGGAAGAATGAGTGTGAGATTTGTGTTAAAATAAAATCGTCATAATATATCTCACAATAAAGACAAAATAAAAAAAAAATTAGACTCGCCGACGTTTATTGGCTGACTAGATTTTCATGAAACATGGTTAAGAACACTCGAGATAAAATTATCTATGACACAAAAAAAACTAAACGATAAATCGGTTCACGTTTGGGAGCTACGATACCACAGACAGACACGTTAAACCTATAACACCCCTATCTTTTTGCGTCGGGGGTTAAAAATTAAATTCGACAAGAATATATCTCAAAAGTATTGCTATTCAAGAAAACTTTAAAAGATACAGCTAAGTATTTTCGCGACAAAATTGCTTCTCAGATTGCACAACGCAATAGAAAGTGGCGCGTCTTGTCCATGGGTCGTTTGACTTCCCATAGTAGTTATTATGTAATTTGGCTTATTGTTCTTGTTGTTCTACTGTTTGTAATTTGTATTGTGCACTTTCCAATCTATCTATAAACTTCTGTTTGCAATTTACACTGTGGTTTACTGAGTGTATAATTACGATGGAGAATGTGAATTATACAATCTGTTAGCTTACGTATTTTATGCCATAATGTACTATAGTCCATTTTCAATGTAGAGTAACAATTACCATTTTAGCAAGAAACCTAGCTTGTCTCTATTCACTTAATTTCTAGGCGAAAAACTGCCATTCAATTTTTAAAAATTGCCACTACAACCAAGGCTTGGTTCAAAATATGTTGGGAAATTCTTTAAAATTGTATGACAGTTTTTCGCTCTGCACATTTCATACTTTTTGGTTGACCAAATGGTACCTAGTTATCGGTCTAAAGGTCTAAAGGATCATTTCCGTCCGTGTTCCCAATGAATTTTGTATTTAAAAATGGCGTCGGTTTTCTAACGGCAAAATAATTGTAAAAAAACCGTTTATTTTAAATTTCTACCGTTAATTCTAAACATTATGTCTATAATTTGTATTACTTAAATGTGAGCGACGTAAAATATTGCAAAACAATAGTAGCACATTGTGTGATTCGTCACCCCAACATACACCATGCCTGTTCCCATGGCACCCCTTTATGAGGGGAATATGGGGGTGCAAACGTCACTCAATGTGCCTCTTTACTGTGTTTCGTGGTTTGATTGTAATTAATTAGGTACGATGCTTCATTTTGCCAAGTGCAGAGGTGAATTTTTGTGGGAAAAATGTGGAACCACTCAAACAATGCTTAGGACAAAACTAGATGTTGCTGGTTATGTTTTAGGAGTTATTGGACAGCTAAAGAGTCATTCACGATCACGGGCCTTTTTTTAGCAATGTTTTTAACCCTCCCTCCCCTCCCCCTCTGGTGAAACATGGTGAGGTTTTTTAATATAAAAAAAATCGCGAATTCATCGAAAAATAAATACACCTACACGTGATATCTCGCTACACCCCCCTTGTATTCTTGTATTAGATTATTTCGTGGTTTTTTTCGAAGCTTTCGAGCCTCGCGTGATTATGATTAATGAAGGACTCTTAACACTTGGTCCATTGCATGCCTCTGTTTAAGTAAACCAGACATTTTCAGTTGCATATCAGTTGTTTGTTAGTTATCTTTATCGATAGCTTCGCTATTCATCAGTTATATTATATGTTATTCATGACCTGCGCAATGCGACTAGTCTTCACTGAGACTGACCACTGTGGCCGAAATACGATTAGGACAAACATACATTAATCAGTAGATTTTTACTAACTTTCAAGGTTACATCGATCTATCTTTACCATGCCATAAGGTACTTCTCTATTGTGGATATCAATATGAACATTCAATCAAAGGATAGAAAAGATTTTGTAAATTAAAGTATGTCGGTAAATTATGGATCTATTTAAAAAATTATTTCGCTACTATAAAGAGAACGATCCCATCTATGATCTATGGAAGCACCCATATGCATAAATTGTATTGTACGTGAGATAAGTATATTATGTCCCGCAAAACTTAAAAACAAGTCTTTTTTTAGTTTTTTCAATACGATCAAATTATTATCCCAAGCTTTATTGATTCCAAAAATCGGATAATAACAGCTTTGGCACCCTTTAGTGTCTCCTATGTGTACCTAAACTGTTGTTGGGGTGTATTCAAATTCACCCCTTGCTGACTGGACGATCTATTGTTCCCTGTCTTTGCATGCCAATTTAGTACGTGTATGTAATCTACCTATGAGGGTGTATGGTAGAATCTATACTCCTATACTATAGTTTCACCGTCTACCTATACTATAGTTTCAGAAGCATAGATGGTGGTATAATCTTGTGTGAATTTATAGTATAGTTCGCAAGACTAAGGCTACTTTTGGTAATAGAAGAATATCTATGCCAATTCTATGAATTATGAAACTGCTTCTTCATTTAAAGAAGACATACATATTTGCGAGTCTAAAGGAAGTTTACTAGACTAATGATAATGTTCTGAGATAAGTAACATTATTTCTATACGTAGGTATTTGTCACACAATCAATATTCCTTTTTGTTTTAGCATAGCATATTTCAATCTTTGCTTGCAATCCCAAATATCTTATCTTGTCTCACATTTTCAGTGCCTTTTCTTATTCTTTGAATTCTATGTATGTGTATGTGTTCTATGATATAGTTTACTTCAAGAACAATTCGTCATACCAGCCAGCTTTACTTTACCCAAGATGGACATACAAACGTGCCTCGCCTTCCCTTCTCCACGGAAGTGTATACAAACTGCTGCTAAATAATCCAAGCGGTGGCGTTGCATTGCATAACCTCTCTGACCTGTAAAACTAACCTTAACGTCCCAACTCTTTCTTTAAAAGCAACTCTTTTGCTCCAATCCTTACAGAAAGAAACATTCAAGAGACATACAACACCTAAAACGACGCTTAAATCATTTAATTACAAATCTAAAGCATCCAGGGAGAGATGTCCTCAACAAAATAAAACAGCGGTCATGTCATATCGATTCTGCCCTTCAATCGCTATCCCATTCGCGCTCAGGTGACTAGGCTACGCTAGAACGAGACAGGTGTTTCTTGCGAAGTCGTTTGAGATGTAATGTTTAGTTGTGTGCACATTAATAAAGGGTAACGCCCTATAAACTATGGAACGTGGTTCTGTTGGAGATGTGCAGTCCTTCCGAGTCGTGAGAGCTTCGCCATGGCGTGGTGATTTTAGATTTTGATATGGAGTCAGGCGAAATAGAAAGCCTATGACTTACTTTAAACTCTACGTTGGTATGTTAGGCTTCGTTGTTCGCGTTCGTCTAACTAGTTTCGCTATTGTTACGGTAAAATATTATGTTTGTTGTATGTAGATGGTTTCTATGCTCTTGTTTTGTTATGATGTTTTGTGATTCAGTTTTGATCTTATTTTACATTCGTCTTTTATGTCTCTAGAACAATAACATTCTACGAATGCCACAACATAATATATGTTTTGATACCGAGACACTTAAAGATCGAAACGTAAACGATAAAATAATAAAAATGCAAATGAAAAGGTTTCTCTAAAATAACCCTATAGCCGAGAAATCGAGAAGAGAACCTCCCTTCTCGGTCAAATTTTATTTAATGATTTTTTGAATTTCTGATTATGCTCAAAAAAATTGCAATCCTGTAACAAATTGTCGTCTTGTCAATTCTTAATCGATTTGTATCTTTCTTCATTCAGTTTATCCTTCTAAGTTCTTCTGTGTGAATATAGAGCTCACAAGACATGCGACGATATTCAAAACCACGATAAATATAGCAGTAAATCTTATATAATCACATTAACCACACACAGCATTCACATTAATATGCCAAAACTACCGACTGCAAAAACTTATTGTTTTATCTATCACTCTTCTAAGTCTAAAAAGTCAATTTTTTAAGTCCTTAAGGCAAGAGTCATAAATTATTTATCTCCTTAAATACATACAAAAGATGTGCTTGGGAAAAAGTAATAACCTAGAATCAAAAAAAGTAAACATGGAAATTAAGTGATATGTTTGATTTCGGTCGATTCATGGCAATAAAAACCTTACAGGAATACAATTCATTGATCATACCAATTTACATGTCAAAAGCCTTTGGTTTATAAGTTGTTACATTTCGAGTTAGAGCAAAACCTGTCTCGAATTGTAGCAAGACATGCGACAACATTCAAAACCCCGATCAATACAGCAGTAAATCATATAGAATCACAGCATTCACCGTAATATGCCAAAACTACCGCGTTCGACCGGTTGGGGTGGCGCCCCTCGCGATGACCGGGGGTGCTTAGTTTTATTTTATCGCTCCTGTTTTACTTATATGTTAGTTAGTGGACTGGGTTTTAATTTGATTCGATGCGTTGTATGGTAATGGTGAGAGACTATCGATTTTTGGGAGAAAAGTTTAACTTAAAAGCTTGTGAAACGGGATATTTACAGAGATGATTTGTGATGTTTTATTTGAGTTTTCCTATAATTTGGGACAAATGACATAGAAAGTTCGAATTTGAAATATACTAATTTAGAAATTGGGAACTTCATAAACTAAGATAAGGAGTAACTACCTGCTCGAACTTTTTTTTTATTATACAAATGGTAAACTGACACTTGATTTGTCAATTGTGATGTTCCCGCGTATAATTAAACTTTTATCACGAAAACAGATTTCGAAGAAAACTGTCAAAAAAACTCGTTACAGTAATAAAATCTCAAAGAACCCTTAAAACTCCAATGTAAAAACAATTAAAAGCAAAGCAAACGGTGTTAAACTGTCGTGAAACAACCATATAAATCTGTGTAAGTGCGAGAGGGAAGGCGCTATGGGGTGAGGAAGCGAACAATAGGGGTCGTAACGTAACCTAACGATAACGATTCGAAACGGTTATTTCAACGAATCAGTGTCGGAATAATATCGCTTTGGTATTTTTATCGTTTTTATAAAGAATGTTTATGTTGATGCTTTCCTGGTGTGGGAAATAAGGGTTGTCTAATATCTTGGACCCTTACAAATGGTTATTTTGTTTATTATCTGATTTTCATGAGCAATGTTTCTTACTAGCTGTTACCCGCGGTTTCGCCTGCCTTTTTCCAGGATAAAAACCCACGTCCTTCCCCGTGATACGTATTATCTATCTCCTTTCCAAATTTCATTAAAATCCGTTGAGCTGTTTTGGCAGGAACAGGTAACAGAAAGAAATAATTACTTTCATATATTTTAAGAGCCAAGAAACTTAAAAAGTACAAATCCAAATTTGGTCAAAGCTCTGTCAAACATTTATTTACCCGACTACCAACAGAGGAGAGTTATGATTTTCTCTACTAGCTCTGTTGAACAATTCAACAGAGCTATGTGGTCGATCTATTAATGCGAACTCTACACAACTAATTTCATTTAGTGGCGGAGATAGCCGGACGTACACGACCATTTACGAGGTTTGCCTAAGGGAATTCCACACGCAGCCATTCAATCAAATAACCATGCAGTTGACTTGCTTACTCCTGTGGTTGATCGACCCAAAGTGTACCTTGGACGCAAAACTTCACCAGGCATCTCGTTTATGATCTCTCTCGCAAGTAGCGTTCAGCTGGCGCAGATCGGAATCAGAACCAGAAATATATTCATTCGTAACTGTTGTACAAAAAGAACAAAATTAAAAATTAAAAAACCCCCTGACAGATTTTCATGAAACAAGGCTAAGAACACTCGGGATAAAATTATCTATGACACAAAAAAAACTAAACGAAAATCGATTCATCCGTTTGGGAGCTACAAAACCACAGACAGATACACAGACAGACACGTTAAATTTATAACACCCCTCTCTTTTTGCGTCGGGGGTTAAAAAAGATCTTGGGTATAAAATAGTGTACAGTTTCAACAGCTTATTTATTCTAGACATACAATAAGTTTTAAATAGGTACCGTTATAGCTAGATAGGTATATATTTATTAACATTCCAAGTTATTAAATAGGATGCATACCATACCAAAAATCGTCCAAAGCGTAGACAATCAACATCTCGTCTGATTAAAATGCTCGCCCCGTAACACAGTCAGTCACCAAAGATATGACCGTAGAGAAAAAATTTATTAATTAATAAAAAATCTTCAAAGCGAAGAAATACTTAACTTAATTCCTATCTCGATTGTTACAGGTCTCGTTGGATGCTGTACATCACAGCGCTGATGATGTGAAGTGAGCATATAGCTTCCAGCTGATGATGCCAATGATGGAAAGTGAATGCTAACTGCCGCTGAAGGTGAGGGCATTTATGAAATTTAGTTTTGACAAGTTTATGACCTCGGCTTCGCACGCGTTGTTTCTATAGAAACGTTTAAAGGTGATTTCTATCCCATGGGAACTGATTTATGGGATAAAAGTAGCCTATGTTTGATTCCAGCATTAGAATTACCTGTGTGCAAAATTTCAGCCCGATCCGTTCAGTAGTTATGGCGTGAAGAGGTAACAAACATCCATCTGTCCATACATCCATCCAAACTTTCGCGTTTATAATATTCGTTTATTTTTTACTAGTTTCTGCTTCTTCTTCGTAAAACTTGTCGCCATAGCCTTAGTCGAGATTTTTCCTAAAAGATCAAGTTTTGAAAAATTTCAATACCTATCCCAATAGGTTTTGAAATTTTTGTAAATATTCGGAAAGAAACGGCTGTAACTTTTGATTGCGTTGACTTAGAAGTATTATTTATAATACGGCCCCAAGAGGTTACGGACGACTTCTATTTGATGTTAATTTCAACTCGATACCTCCACGCGTTCCTTAGAAAAGGGGGTTGACAGACGGACAACAAAGTGATCCTATAATGGTTCCTTTTTTCCTTTTGAGGTACGGAACTCTAAAACAAGTGGAGTTTGTTTAAAAATGGCCAATTGGAGACAGAATGAGATAAACTTATAACTTATGAACAGTGCAAAAAATATTTTTCTACTATAAAAATTGACGAAGTTATGACCAAATTACTAGTGAAGTTCACTGAGTGACCGCCGCGGGTGCGTGTGACGTCACTCGCTCGGTCGCCGCCCGTTAACCGTAGGCAGATATCAGTTTTTAGTGATTTACTCTGAAACTATAAGTTTAGAAAAAAAAAAATAACCAGATAGACTCAGTTTTGAGAGACCCATTGAATGATTTTTTTTTTAATTTTTTTTCATTCCATGGGTCTCTCGAAACTTCGGACGTCACACGCACCCGCGTAATTTGATTTTACCAGCGTAACGCTTTATTACCTAATATCTTCGTACGTAATAGTCCGATTTGGATAATTTAAAAATATATATCATTCTTATATCATAAAGAATAACGTGGATAATAATAGTTCTATTGAAATTGCTATAACATTTCTGATCCTCATTAAATTATTTAAACAACAAAACATCGGACGAAAGTCATCGTTCTAATTCTATCGTAGATCGTAGAAACTTTTCTACATACTACCTTAATAATCAAAGTATTATTATGAAAAGTCTTATCATCATAACACGAGGTCCCCCTGATTCCGGTGTCGAACTGGTTTGTGTGACGTCACACCCTGACCTAGGCCAACCACTATACAATATAACATTCATTGATACGTTGCGTATTATGTTTTGATTTGAATAGGAAACAGAATTAAGACTAAATCTGTAGAATGCTCGGAGTTTGTCTGAAGGATAGGATTCGTAACGAAGATATCCGACAGAAAACCAAAGTTATAGACATAGCTCAAAGAATTAACAAGCTGAAGTGGCGGTGGGCTGACCATGTCTCGCGAAGAACCGACAAGCGCTGGGATAAACGTGTTCTTGAGCTGAGACCGCGATTCTCCAAACGTTGTGGAGGACGCCATCCGGCCAGGTGGGATGACGATCTGCGAAAGACAGCAGGCAGATGGTGGATGCAGGAACAGGGCGCTATAGCGCTCATAAGGGGAGGCCTATGTCCAGCAGTAGACTAATATGGGCTGATGATGATGATGACTGTAGAATGTCTTCGCTCGTCGCGATCCTTAGTCCAGTTGTTACTTTCATCTTGAGTCGAGTAGATATTTGTTTCCCAAAAGAGTCAAAACAAATCACAAATTCTTTACTTCCTTCCCATCTTCCGAGGACATCCGTGAGGGCGGGAGCACCGGTAGATTTGACGGATCTCAAGAGGCGTAAATATGCAGGTCTCGGCAGACCCTACACATTTGCTCCTCTTGGAGTCGAGACCCTAGGTCCGTGGGGTACCGAGGGTCTTCGGGTTGTTAAATTTTTAAATTCTTTCGATTTTGCATGGAGAATGATCCTAAGTGGTTCCATACAATTTTTTCCCCGAGGCATTAAGTATTACCCGCAAAACTTAAAAAACGGTGTAGTTCGTGCAAAAAGCAATTCATCCAAATCGCGTTTCGTCCAATAAACGGTTCGTCAAGAATCCATACGCAATTCGTCAAAATCGCGTTTCGTCCAACAAGCGGTTCGTCCAATAACCAAAATCTAAGCTGTGGTTTTATCTTAATTATTTCGGGGTTACTTACCTCTTATTAAATTAGAATACATGTATGCACTTATCTTTTATGCTCTTGTTACGGCTAGTTAAGTTTTAAAATAGGCGTAAATGAGAGAAGTGATAAAACGGTAAATGTCTTAACCACCATAATAACTTTATGATGATAGACTAGCTGCATTCTTACTACCCGTTGTCCTATAACCCGTTTTCCTCTGGAAATGATGCATTTTCCCGCGGTAAAAAGTAGCCTATGTGCATCAGGAATAATGTGGGCTTCTAATGGTAAAAGATTTTTTCAAATCTGTCCAGTAGTTTCGGGGCCTATTCAATACAAACAAACAAACAAACAATCAAATCTAACCTCTTTATAATATTAGTATAGACTAGTTTCTGCCCGCGGCTGCGCACGCGTATTTTCGGTATAATAAGTAGCCTATTATCTAAATTAAGCTGTGTTCTAAATATACGCCAAATTTTATCATGACCTGTTCAGTAGTTTTGGAGATTTCACAAACTTTACTCGATTTTAACACTGTTTTGTCACGTGAAAAAGCTCAAATTGGATCAAAGCCCCCCATTCTTTAGAATGGAATAGAATACTTATATTCTTATATCTATATATATAAAAGAAAGTCGTGTTAGTTACACTATTTATAACTCAAGAACGGCTGTACCGATATGGCTGAAAATTGGTGGGTAGGTAGCTTAGAGCAAGGAGACGGATATAGGATACTGTTTATCCCGTTCGACAGCGTTCCCGTGTGATTTGACATAAAACGTCAGTCACAATAAAACGTGGTATAACAAAAAGAAACAGAATTGGAATAACCAAACGCAAATGACAGTTATGTAATGGACGTATGGATGACGTATGGATACCGGGGAGCCGATTCTGTAGTATATTTAGTATCAGCATTTGCACCCGTGCGAAGCCGGGGCGGGTCGCTTGTTAATAATAAATAGAATTAAAATAGAAGATCCTTATTTGTGTGGCATAATATAACAAGACATTGCTTATAACTTTATTCACAAAGAAATTTACAATCAAATAATAGAAATAAATTAGACCTGCTAAGTATTTACAAATGAAACCATTGAGCTAACTGCAGACTATTGCAAACAATCTACAGGTGGCTCAACTTATCCATATCAATACATAACCAGTAGTCGCTTCCCCGCTATGCTGTCTGCTTTGCCCCGCTGTGTGGCAATGTTGATGCGTTGCGCCAGATACTCACCAGCTCTCGGGTCACGCGTCGCTTCGACCAGACGATGAGATAATTTTGCTTATATCTAATATTAAACTAAATGTAACACAAAAAGGTCACCGGCTCAGCTTCATGGAATCAGGGGAAATAATTCGTGCCGTTTTGGGGCAAACGTGTCCTTGAGTGGAGACCACGACTCGGCAAACGTAGTGTAGATCGCCCTCCGGCCAGGTGGGATGACGATCTGCGAAAGACTGCAGGCAGATGCTGGATGCGGCAAGCTGAAGACAGGGCGCTATGGCGCTCATTAGGGGAGGCCTATGTTCAACAGTGGATTAATTTAGGCTGATGACGATGATACAAATAGAGCCAAAATAGTAATGGTAGACAACGGTTCTACCCCCTTAATTACCAGACGAACGATTCATTAAAAAACTTCTCATTCACGTGGGTGCGGGGGTGTGGAGTTGAATGGAACCCCCCACACCCCATTGTTACTTGGGGGTGGCAACGTACTACGTTACTGTACTTACTAGTTACTCTTCTATACGTAAGGTATTATGGGTATATTGGTTGACAATTCTGATGTCGCCAAAACTAAACTAATTTGACAGTACTAAAAATGTTACCGCCCCTTTCATATTAATTGAAATAAAAACGATGGCATCATTTTTATTCCTGTCAAATTATATATCATACTTAAAATCTTAAAATAACTTTATTGCATTAAAACTAAAGTCTAAGTTTCTTCTTCCAGGCGTGGTATGGACAAGGAGAGCGGCGATGCTGCCGACTCGGCGGGAAAGGCGCCCGATGCTCTCTCGGCGCTCGACGCAGCTGGACTCTTCAATGGTGATTATCTACTTTATTGTTTAAAATATAAGGTTTTTAGTTGAGTGTGGCGATGTTGCCTACTCGGCAGGAAAAGCGCATACATACCAATAAGTCCACAGCTGGGCATAGGCCTCCCCCAAAGGTCTATTTTGGGGGGTATCAAACGAGCCCTCAATGAATAGTACCAGGCAAACATGATTCAATAGGAGGTTGAAACTTCAGTCCAACTCTCTCGAGATGTTGATTTCATATTTCAATTTTCGAACAATACTAAATCGCGTGATATTAAACCATATAAATAAACCGGCAGAGGTCGCTGCCCTCTCTCACCTTATCTCAACGTCGTAAAGTCCACTTTCGTCTGTCAACTACAACATGTCATCGATGCTAATATCACTTAAGTAAACAAGCTTCTACTCGCAGCTTTGCACGCGTTTTTTGGTATAAAAAGTAGCCCAGATCTTTATGTATGCAAAATTCCAGCCCGACCCTTTCAAAAGTTTTGGCGTTTAATTCGGCCAAACATCTTTACAAGCAACGGCACATCTCACAAACTTTCGTCAAATATACGTAACTGGGAAGGACATAAGTTACTTATTTAATAATTGTTTTTCAAGAATGCAAATTGATAAATATACTTTATTACTGTATTCAAGTTTTGTTTTGTACATTTACCTATCTGAATAGTAGGTTTTTCATTTTCTTATTTATTCTCCCTTCTTTTTATATTTTTAGTTATTGTTTTCTTATTTTTTACATAAAGGCACATGTGTAGAACTTTAGAATGAGAAGCCCTGGATCCTGAAATTCACTCCACGGATCCAAAATTATACTGAAACACTGTAATTGTGTCCAATAAATGATATTTATGTTTACTTTTTATCCGGGAAAAACGCGTGCGAAGTCGCGAGCAAAAGCTAGCAAGTTAAGTTGACTTTTGTGTGTCAACTGCCACATTTGCCAGGGTTCTCTGCAGCTCTGGTTAAGTCTTATCGTAGTGAGATAAGGTTTAGTTTCGCTGCGTTATTTTAATGGATTTATTACTAGGTGTATGTGGATTTATGTTCTGATAATAAATAGGTTTGATATGTTGAATATTGCAGGTAGTGTCGGGGAAATTTGACGGTAAAATCTCTAAGTTTCCTTATTCGATAAAAGGTTGAGATAGATATTGAGTCTTAGGCCCGGACTCCACCAAAGCGGAGACGAGAGGAGAGGAGATGTGTTTTATACAACCAATAGAACTCAAATAATATCCCAAAAATTTTCGACTTCGACGGGACATGAACCCGCAACCTTCCCTCAGTACCGGAATGTGCTAACCAACTACACCACGAGGTCAAGTGACGTAGGAGTTGAAAATCTCTGGGAATTCCTACGGACTGTAGAACCGTTAGCTCCACCTACAGGGGAAACATTGAAGTTACTCCTACGTCACTCCTACTCCTACCTCGTGGTGTAGTTGTATAGCACATTTGCGTACTGAGGGAAGGATGCGGGTTCAAGTCCCGTCGAAGTCGTAAATTTTCGGGATATTAATTGACTTCTTAGAAATTACCCAGAGTGTGAGGACTTACGCACTATAATAAAAAAACCAATAGAACGTTGTTTTTCACACATGTCGTCTACTCAGCTTCAGTGGATGCCACCGAGCGGAGATGTATCATATTTGTATGACGCGATCGAAGCGGAGATGCGAGCTGGCGACGACACGCAGCGGAGAGGAGAAGAGATTAGAGCGGCGTGCAGGCAGTTGTATGCCCCAAACTGCCGCCACTGCCGTTTCTTTCATATAATTACGTCAATCAAAGGAATTTTTAAAAGTCCATTGTACAGTTTATGATACCTATCAAAAGCTTTTTAATGCACATAAAATAGTTTTCTTTTATTTCCTCTACGCAGAATAGCGAAGTTGCTCTTGGTGGCCACCGAACTCTGTTTTCGCCTATCTGTCTAAATTATACGAAACTAAAATATTTCAGAGGGATTAAAAAAGCTTAGGATAAGATCACAAACTGTACATTGGATATTTGAAAGTTTTTGTGTTTAACGTAATTATAGGTAAAAATAGATGGCGGCACTAGCGTGGGCAAACAACCGCCTTAATCTCAACAAAGATCCGCTCGCCGCACGCAGCTCAGTTCCGCTTTAGCCAGCACACATCTCCGCTCCAGTCTAGCCAGTACACAGCTTTGGTGGATACAACCTAGCTGAAAAACGTCTCTTTTAGTCTCCGCTTAGGACATCTCCGCACATCTCCGCTTTGGTGGAGTCCGGGCCTTATGCTAAGGAGCTGCTTAACGTAGCAATAAGTTTTTTATGGTTTTTGATTTGTACGCGGAAATCGAAACCTATTAATTCAATAATCTCTTATCTATACTCAAGCCATTCTTAAATTACAATGTTTGTAAGCAACCCACAACACAAAAATTGGAAATAGGATTGCGAAAATAAATACTTTTAATACTCTGAACATTTAAATGTAGGTTGGTACCTACAATTTTTAGGTATTTTTTAAATAACGAAGTCTATAACGTACCTTTAGCACATATTTGTATAATTGACAAACGTTCGAAACCCTCGGCGCGCAAGTTATACTCGCACTTGACGGAACTTGTTGTTATTGGTGATGGTCAAGCATTTGGCTACCCACTTACTTATGTAAGGGAAGATGCCTAAGATGGAGCACGCTTTCCCAGAAGGAACTTATTTACCCTGGACTCTGGAATCCAGGGTAAATCCTGGATTTGAAGACTCCAAGATTGTTCTCTAACGGGAAAACACACAAATACACATAACACAATAGGGTAGTGTTCTGGGTAAAAAAAAACTAATTAATCCGCCAGTTAGATTATCAGAAGAAATTGGACACTTATATTATAATGCAAAGCAATAAAGCTCGTCAAAGTTTGGGAGTGGGGGCTAGCGACGTCACACCTTGCTAAAAAGTGTCGCAAGGGGTGACGTCACGCGGAACTTTAACAGGCTAGAGGTATATCTTCATCATATGTTTAATCATAGTTATGTTTAATCGACAAAAGAAAAAATACGTGTCTAATATCTTCTGATATATTTTTTAGGAAACTAGCCTATTGTATTAATTTTGACTGCTACCTTTTTCTAACGTATTTCTTTCCGACTGGTATTGATATGGATCAGTTGAGCTACCTGTAGATTGTTTGCAACAGTCTGCAGTTAGCTCAATTGTTTCAATTGTATATACTAATTATATTATAATTTTCTTTGTGAATAAAGGCTTCTGCCCTTTTACAAAAAAAATCTTTCTATTCCAGCCTACTACGGCATGGGCCGCGACGGCTCCGGCGGCGCAGCGGCCGCGCAGGCCCAGGCGCAGGCGCAGGCCGCCCTGTTCGGGTTCGGATCCCGCTACCCGCCGCCCACCACGCTCGGCGTGGCTGCCAACCAGGCCGCCTCGCTAGGCCTGCATCCTGCTGCGAGTAAGTCTAAACTACCTAGGAATAAGATTCTAGGCTCTAGAATACGATATTTTATGGCAGTAATATTTCAACATTGATAGAAGACACAAGATGCTTAGCTAGGCCTGCTGCCAGTGAGTGTACCTTATAGCATGAGAAGAGCCTAGAAGGGTCTAGAACTAGACTCTTTGAGAGCAGGGGATAGACTGCAGCATTTAAACACTGACAGAGAACTGAAGATGCCGCTTAGCTAGGCCTGCATCCTGCTACAAGTGAGTGTACCCTATAGCCTGAGAAGAGTCTAGAAGGGTCTAGAACTAGACTCTTTGAGACCAGGGGATAGACTGCAGCATTTAAACACAGATCGAAAATACTTCTTAGCAGTTTGTACAAATATTTATCCCGAGGAGAAAACATTTTTCTACAGAGCAGTAGCATGAACGTCCACCATTAATCCACTCTTGCACATATTTAACCATATATCATTAACCATATAGCATTTAAACACAGATCGAAAATACTTCTTAGCAGTTTGTACAAATATTTATCCCGAGGAGAAAACATTTTTCTACAGAGCAGTAGCATGAACGTCCACCATTAATCCACTCTTGCACATATTTAACCATATATCCCTCCTTCCAGGTGCAGCATGGTGGTCAATGGCGTCCCACCTCGCCGCTCAAGACTACCTGGCTCGCATCCAGACAGCTGGACTCCAGGGTTTCCCACCCATGGGCGATCCTTACTCCACGCTCTCAGCGCTGTCTGGAGGCATGAAACATCCCCAGAAGCACAATAAGCCTAGCAGTCGGAATGAGAGGTAGGTGGTATCATCAGCCTATGCAAGTCTACTGCTGGATATAGGCCTGTTCTTATGAGCGCCGTAGCGCCCTGCCTACAGCTGCATCCAGCATCTGCTAACAGTCTCTCGCAGTTCGTCATCCTACCTGTCCACAATGGTGTCCTTAGTTCTTCTCGGGCGTTTGCCGAGTCGCGGTCGCTACTAAGAACACTTTTACCCTAACGGTTATTGGTTCTTCGGGAGATATGTCTGGCCCACTGTCCCTTATAGCAACCAGCACCTGGCTCCAATCAGCTCTCGCAGATTGTTATTTCACCTGACCCCAGGACGTCTTATACGTCTGCCGAGTCGCGGTCTCCACTCAAACAGGTTTACCCCAGCTGTTGTCGGTTCTTCGAGATATACGTCGGGGCCACTGTCACGTATCCAGTACCTGGCTTGCATACTGGATTCCAATTTTTCCCAGCCAGGGGCGATCCTTACTCCACTCTCCCAGTGCTGTCGGGAGGGACGAAGCATCCCCATTAACCTAGCAGTCTTAATAGGAAATGCTGTATCTAATGACCGCAACAGCGCGCCGTCTTCACCCGCATCCAGCATCTGGCAGCAGTCTTCGGCAGATAGTCATCCCACCTAGCCACATTCTTCCTAAACTACGTTCTCAGTCGAGATGTCAGGAGATATGGCCGGCCCACTGCTACTTTAAAGTTTATAGATGTCTTTTGACCATCGTGATACACCGTCGGCCACATCATCACATCGCCAAAAGTGTGTGGTCTATTAATTATATATTTTTTTGGTACAATTTCGATTATGCCCTAGCGTCAAATGCCTTTTGTATACGATATAATCCGCTGTCTAGATGTGTGGATGAATGTCCTGAAAAGACACTTAGAAATGTGTGCAATGTGTTTGCTATTTTTTTTTTCAAAATGTCTAGAGTAGGTTACATACTGGAAAGTATCTTTCTTCTTCCTGCCCGTATCCCATTATAAACACTAGGGATTCCAAAATCGGGTCCTTTTCGAGGAACCGGGAATCCCGGGAAGTTTTAAAGTCGGAACCGGGAATTCCCGGGAATTCCCGGGAAATTTCGAAAAAATGTTTTTACTGTTATACCCTACCGAAATAAGATGATTTAATATACTTCACGTCCTTTTTAGGCATTTCGCTGATATCAGGTACCTATGCGGTATTATGTATGTTACTTAAAGCTGTATTTCTTTTTAGATGTTAATAAAATGAATAACAAATTCTTAGGTCCATGTCTTTTGTCCCCTCGTTCGACAGTAAGCCTGAAGGCTTTTCGTTCTATAGAGTCGTGACTGAACCCAGCAAAACACATTAATTTGCTGTCATGTTGCGCAGCAAAGTGCTTTGCTGATACTCCATGAGGCCGGACTTGAGCTATCCTTGTGTGAAATATCGCCTGATCTCGTATAGTATGAGACGCTTAGCTTCGTGGCCACCGTTTTAGCTTTGATTCGTTTCTTCATTTTAATCCAATGAAAGTACAGAAGTTCAGAGTAACAACTCTGAACTTCTATACTTTCATTTGATTCTTACAACAGTAAGAGTGACACCGAGGAGCTCCCGTTGTTTTTCGAGTCCTCTAAGCGGACACATCAATATAAAAATACCTTATTACGTACCCACATAATAAACAATATAATGTTCTTCTATCCAAATACTAGGCCACGGTGGCTAGGCTCAACGGAGACAAATATAAAATTGGACTAAGTGTTCTTTGTTAGCTAACGGTAATACAAAAATAAATTAAATTGGATTGTGACTTCCATTCGTGTCGGTTGTCTTTGATGATGATGACTGTTCGTCTAATCAATTGGCGAGCAACGTCGTAGGGGTACTTCAGAGGTCTCTTCCTACTATGCATTTATTTCTGCCAGCCGTAAACGGTCGATTCGTTGTGTTCGAAGAAGTGTTCGAATACATTTGAATTCTCTACCTGATACCAGATGGTATCTGGTATTTTTACGTAATAATACCCACGCAGGCGATATGATCGCGCTTTACAGGTTCAGAATTCAGAGCCGATCAGAATAACATGCACAAAGAGGATAATAAATTGCAGCAATGCACTTGACTCTGGTACTTTCTCTTTGCCAAGCTCAAGTCCAGCTTCATGGAGTATTGCTGTCATGTTGCTCAGCAAGGTACTTTGCTGATCAAGATGGCAGTAATCGACAATGTAATGGCAATGTAGAGCTGGCTTCAGTCACGGCTCTATAGCAAGAAAAGCCTTAAGGCTTGTTGTCGAACGAGGGGAAAATAGACATGGACCTAAAAATTTATATGAATTACAGATCTATATCTATATCAGATCCAGGTTTGATAAAAATCATCGTTAAAAAAGAAAATACGATTAATTTGATTTAAATCGGAATTATTTAATTTAACATTTTTTTCTATCATAATCCCTTTGGTCTATCCAGTTTTAAGGTTTTTATAGGTTGGTAGGAAAGGTAGGTTCAAAGGTTTAATCACACGAAGTACTAGCAGAAAGGAAAGACACCAAGATTGAAACATTTTCATTTCTGTCTTACATGTTTGGTTCAAGTTTTTTTTTCGGTGTCTAAGTCCGTTTATCACACTTCCTACTAATATTATAAATGCATGAGTTTGTGTAAATGTTTGTTACCACGTATCTCAGTAACTAGTTAACCGACTATTATATTTCTTCGAATTATTAATTTCGGAGAATAACCTGAATCAACAACCAATAAAGCAGGTATAGGTACATTGTGCATGTGTACACGGGAGCTCAATTTTGGGCACTCTCATACATTTTTGACTGCTCTCTGTTTTCATTGCAGGGAAAGTAACAATTGATTTATATCAAGTGATACAAATCATGTCAACCCTGCCTAATACCACGTAGGTTAGGTACCTGATAATGTGAAATGCTATAAGAGGAAGTGAAATATGTTGAGTTGCGTTATTTCGGTAATGGTATAAAAGTAAAAATATTTTTCCCGAAATTCCCGAAATTTCCCGGGAAATGATTTTGGATTTCCCGGTTCTTAAATCAGCCAAAAATTTCGGGAATTCCCGGGAATTTCGGGAACGGGAATTCCCGGGACCAATCCCTAATAAACACTAGCCAAACTCGATGTGGAATGTTTGTTAACAGACCTATATACCTATAGGGTTTAGAACGTCGAGCCTACGTCGAGTTCCAGATATAATTGTAAGCAATATTTATTAAACCTTAATTAAATACCTCAATCCGACAATCAATGTAAATTACGTATAAAAAGACGCAGCAAGAGAGTGAATTTTAGTTTAAGTATGGGGCCGATTTGTGATCCTACATATTGTATTGAAGAAATAAATAATGCTGGATAATTCTCACAGCATTATCTAGCCCCAAGCTAAGCAGAGCTTGTGTTATGGGTACTAGATAACTGATATACTTAATACAATACACTAAATAGTTAGATATTTTTTTATTATACATAGAAAACATCCAGAACACCCTGAAAAAATATTTGCAGATAGTACAAATATTTGTCCCTAGGAAAGAATCGAACCCGCAACCTCCTGCGTCGCAGGCGGACCTTCACCCGCTGCTCCACTGAGGTCGTCAATTGAAGAACGGATCACTCTATCTCTCTTTATCTCTAAAATCGACAATTATGTAAATTTCGTATAAAAAAACACGGCAACAAGGTGAATAGTATGGATGAAGTATGGACGGTTTGCTTACAAACATTGTAACCAGAATTTGGCTAGTGTATCGGTGGTTAATCTAGTTGTGTATCCAAAGTGTATAAGGTTTTAAATACCTCAACCTCACCTCAACAGCCTGTATTGGTCCACTACTGAACGCAGGCCTCCCTCTGATAAGCGTCTTATTGGCTTCACATGGGGTGTAATACCTATAATCCCCACGCTGGGCATGCGGGTTGGGGATCGCAGTTCGGTGGTAGAATTGTTCTGCAGGCGGCGCTGCTGCCCGCCCCCGGTGGATATCCCTTAGTCGCCTCTTACGACACCCGCGGGAAGAGTTGGGGTGGTGCAAATTCTAAGCCGGTACCACACAACTGAATGTCTACAATTAAAGGTTTTAAATACCTTATCAATTATTACAGGTCCGGTCGAAGCAGTACCTCATCCAGTACATCCAACAAGGAGAAGAGTCCATCAGTCAGCACCGCGAATGCACAACCGAATCTTAGTGATTGGGGTATGTAACCATCCATACTTTCAACCTGTCCTATCCAAATCTGTCTCAGAAGATTGGATTGGATAGAAACTGGAGAAAATCCAATCCAAGTCTATATTTCCAGACAAACGAAGGTTCATAGAAAATACAAATTTATATTTAAGGTTAGGTAGGCTTTCCAATACACCAAACAAAGATAACTAAATCCTATTTATTTATATTATTTGATTGTAATTTTCTTTGTCAATAAACAACTAAATCTAGGTTATAATAATGATTCACGGGTATTTATCGTGTTTATTTATCTGTTTTACCAAACGCTTCAACAGGTTTACACTCCGTCGTGGTCACGGAATGACTGTAGTTAAATAAACGCAATAAATACCCGTGAATAATTATTAATGTGTTTTGATCGCGTAAGTTTAATAAGCTTTAAATCTAGGTTTTACCTAATTTCAGCCAGATCCATACTAATATTATAAATATGAAAGGAACTCTGTCTGTCACCTTTTCATGCCTAAACGGCTGAACGGATCGCAATGAAATTCGGAATGGTAGACTGTATACCGGAGAAGGACATAGGCTGCTTTTCATTTTAGTAGGTATCACATCACATAATATTATAAATGCGAAAGTTTGGATGGTTAGTTGGGTGGATTGATGGATGTTTGTTACCTCTTCACGCCAAAACTACTGAACGGATCGGGCTGAAATTTTGCATAGACGTGCAATAAAACATAGGTTACATTTCATCCCATAAAACAGTTACCTCAACCGCCTATATTGGTCCCCTGCTGGACGCAGGCCTCCCCCTTATGAGCATTTATTGACTTTTATCTCATAGGGGATAGTGCCCATAATCCCCGCTGTGCATGCGGGTTGGGGATCGCAGTTCGGTGGTAGAATTGTTCTGCAGGGGGCGCTGCTGCCCGCCCCCCAGTGGGTATCATGACACCCGTGGGAAGAGTTGGGGTGGTGTAGATTCTAAGCCGGCACCACACGGCATTCTCTCATAAGCTTATTACTCAATTAAGTATCACAACTAAATCATTTATTTATTTATTATTTATTTATTTTATTTATTCTGCCTCGTCTAGGCGTGCAAAATTAATTAGTTACTACGGCTTTATATGATATTAAAATTAAAGTAACCGTTGTTTTTTTTTTGCAGCGGCAACATACGGCTTCCCCAAAACATCGTCTCCATCCACGATGCATTCCCAGTCCCTCTCCAGTTTGGCTTCTCTCAATAGTCTCGTGTCTCAATCGTCTTCTCACCAGAGCAAGAGTAGCAAGCCGCAGCAGCCGTCGCAGTCAAGTGAGTTTCAACCTTATAACCATTGAGTTAGGGCTGACCTCTGACACCTGAGAATAAATAGGCGTAACTCCTCCCACTCATGGAAAAGTCGCGGAAAATGGCGCCGGAAAATGGCCTGATCAGGCCTTACTAGAGTATACGGATTAAGTTGATGAAGTCGAAGTGAATATGACAGATCAAATTAAGAGAGTTGCCGATATGTTGCACTAAATGACGGTGTCATAAATTGTAGCATTGATGTTGTAGTCGAGTATGTTTCAATCTTATTTCTATAGTTATAAGATACAGTTTGGCGTCACTCAATAGTCTCGTCTCTTCTCATCAGAGCAAGAGTAGCAAGCCGCAGCAGTCGTGGCAGTCAAATGAGTTTCAACCTTATAACCATAGCGTTAGGGCTGATCAAATCACGAGAGTTACCAATAGGTGACAATAGAAAGCGGTCTAATAAATTCTCCGATAGAAGTTGGAGTTAAGTGAGTATCCACCTTATTTCTATACCTGTGAGGCACAGTTTGGCTTCTGTCGAAAGTTTCGTGTCCACTTCTCACCAGAGCAAGAGTAGGAAGTCGCAGCAGCCGTCTCACTCAAGCGAGTTACAATCGTATTGCAGTGTACTTAGATGTCAAAATAGTGTTTATAAAGCTTTGGACTGGCGTAGCTCAGCGGCGGCCAAACAGCCAATAGCTACGAAAATTGTTCTCAGCTTAGCTCTGATAGAAAAGGATATGACCATAGATCGAACTGAAAAATTCAACTTTTATATTTACCGACTGGAGCCGGGTAAAACAGATTAAGCGTAACCGATCCGAGCGTGACGGATTCATTGTTTAGAAAAAGCATTCTAAAGAAGTTTTCACCATAAACAACCCTTAGCAAGAAATGTCTTAAGCTGGTGTGTTTGTATGCGTATATAATTGTTGTTAGAGACAAATTTTGAACCTTGTCTCCAAATGTTTTTGAATCAGTTTACATTGCTTCACAACGGTACAAGGCACCCATCCACAGTCAATGGTTTTTGCCGCAAGATGGGCGTAACAAAAGTTTTTCTATTGACTGTCTTCCATAACTCAAATGTTTTATTACTTACAGGAAAACAGTCATCTTCTTCATCATCATCAACTTCCTCCAAGAGCAAAGAGCGTGAACTGGCGTTACTGAGAGGAGACCTCATGTTGGCTCAGGCGGCCGCTCACGGCGCTTACCACGCGGCCGTCGCGCACGCTGCTAAGGGGAAGGTAACGTCATTGCCTTTAGAATAAAGTCTAGTTTCCTAGAGCAAGAGGACTTCGATATCTCTTTGTAGGCTATGGTCGCCTGGTACTTCAAGTCGCAGGTTTGGCGCTATGCGGTTAGACGGAGTTCGTGAATTAGACCTTTTAGGGGAGCGGCGAATACGTTGAACAATGTTAGAAAAATAGATCTCCTTGTAGGCTATGGTCGCCTGGTACTTCAACTTTCAATTTTCCCAAGAGATATTTATTTTTTCACTACTAAGACATTCTACTGTTGCTTGTTGTCCATTATACTATGTTGCTCTCAAAATGGGTGTCAATTCAGATGTCGCCAAAACTAAACTAAACTAATTTGACAACACTAAAGATCATGACGACCGACTAACCTTCACACTGTCTGTCACACTGCACTGGTGTGAAGGTGAGAAATAAAAATTCCTAAACTTCACACCATACCCTGCTCTGTAACGGTAAGGAAGATAATTTCCGCTACGTAGGTGACACTATAATAGTTTTGAAAAAGCAGTTGGAATTATTTCATTATTTATATTGTAGGTTTCATCAATGGTGACAATAAACTGTTGGGAACAATTAAAAATTAGGTACTTACAGCAAAGTTCCTTTCATTACGATCGAAATAAAAAAGGATGGCATCATTTTTAGTGCTGTCAAAATAGTTTAGTTTTGGCGCTATCTGAATTGACACCAATGCTTATTAGAATTACTTTCTTCTGTTTTAGAACATCCAAAACATGTCATCCCTATACCCTTTCGGCATGCCGGGAGATAAAGACCGGCATGGCGGCATCGATGCGTTAACTGGACTGCCGCATACTATTCTAAGGTATGTACAAAACTAACACTTACTAACTAACGTTCACGTTATTAGTTAGCCTTAACTACCTTGCCGTGGTGGTCGCGGCGCTAGAATCGGCCCGTGGATTTCGTAATGCTACGGCCACACTATCGCGATAACGCGAAGATTTCTCGCGAAGTCTGCCCAAGAAGATCCTCTTATCGCGAATCATCATCGCGACAACAAATGCCGTTCGCGACGCGATGTCGCGAAGTTTTTTTTCCAATGTGGCCAAACACTTCGTGGTAGAACAAACACGAAGTTTTATCACGACAACGCGAAGACGAATCTTCGCCTTGTAATGTGGCCGTAGCATAAAAGGCGAAGGGACCTATTTTCCTTTCTTCTTTCTTTACCAGAACAAGAGCTGCAGCTTTCTTCTGTGTATTTTTAACACCTGCAATGCGATCACTAAACCGCCTGCTAAGCGTGGTGTATGGCAATGCCCCCCTTGTTCGGGGAGGATGTTCAGCAGTAGACATGTGTGTGGCGATGAGAAGACGGTAAAAAGTAGCTTACGGGCTGAATAAATAGATCCATTCAAATTTGAAAACCCGCGACAAAAATGATTTTGTTCGATCTAAGTGAAATTAGATTAGGTTTTATTTACTAGCCCACATGTACAGCTTATGTTTGGTCCGCCTGCGAAGCAGGAGGTAGCGGGCTCGATTCCCGTCTCGGAACAAATTTGTGTACGATCTGCAGAAATTTGTTCCGTTGGTCTGGGTGTTGTTTTCTATGTACAATAAAAATATCTATCTATGTAGTGTATTGTGTTAAGTATATCAGTATTATTTTTATTTATTTATTTATGTTTGAAAGTGGTGATCACAATAGGCGTATCATGGCCGCAGTGACACGAATGCAAATAAAATATATCTTCATATTAGCTTAGGTCAATGTACCCTGCAAGGCACTGCAAGAGTTTATATAAAACGTAAAAAAATTGTTCAAATGAAAATAGATAGCAAATAGCTTTTCACGGACAGGTAATTCATGAATATCAATCGTAAATCAATAATCCTTGTAATAATTAAAAATGTCAAAGTGCAGATTCCAATTATCTAATAATTATTTTTAAATAATTATTTTTTATGTAATTAGTCCCATTCCTTCACAATTCCTTTACTAATTTATATTTTTTTGTCAGTGCTGCCTTGGAAGGAGGGTAAGTTTATTACTTTTTACGAAAACGAATAGTAAACAAAATATAATCCAATAATTATGAACTCTATAACTTTGTGCTAAGGTATTCTTTTGTCCGCAGCGATCCGGCTTCAGTTTTGGGCGGTGTAAGACTACCTCCAGATACTGAAATCATTAAATACACCTCAGCGCTTACGGGACCCAAGGTAAGCCTAGAAATTTTGAAATATTCTGAGCGTCTACTGAGCCCAGTGGTCTTTCGACCGTTAGCTGATCCGGCATCAACTGTCGCTCGAAAGACCACCGGACTCCGGATAATACATTGATTTTTTACTAATATTGCTATTAATAATTTTTTTCCCTATACCTATTCAATGTTTCAAATCATTATTAGGTATTACTTATCCACATTGAATATTTAGTTTTATTGTTGAAATAATATAATTACAAGAATACTGTTATTAACTAGATTTATCAATCTTGATTGTTGTATTGATCTGCACGACAGGGAATCCCAGTGTGTAGATCAAGGTCCTTGATCCTTTGATCCTTTGTTAGTTGTTACATTCTCTTTTGCATACTTTCAAGTAGGTATCTATATTGTCAATACTGTAGTTTTCAGTAAGCATGCAATAATTTAATTTTTTTAAGTTTCAAATAAACTTTATTATTATTATGATTATAGTCGTCTATGGTCAGTTGTTACTTGTTACTGAATCAAGCGTTTGCGCGAATTAGAATAGGCTTTTGTCCACTAAGAATAAATCGGATGGATTAGAGTTTCTTATCTATGATACGTAGTTAGGCAAAAACAATTGATCAAAAAAATACAAATTGTTATTTTGGACAATAAATTCGAAAAAACAGTCTTTAAGTCACGTGACCATAAACACCAATCAGAAGATGCGACGTCACGTCTTTCAAAACATCATGGTTGTGGTGGACCAAAAAGTTCGATACCGGCAACGTGCGGGTCGTTGTGGTCCACCACCATTCATTCAGCAATTATAATTTTGATTTGATTTGTGCTAATTGATTTTTTTTGGGCTAGATGATGCGGTGTGGATTGTCCAGTATTATTAATTTATTTGTCAATTTTAATTGTGTGCTGTGAAACACATTGTGTGTGAATGTGTAGTAAGAGGCGACTAAGGGATATACACCGGGGGCGGGGAGCAGCGCCCCCTGCGGAACAATTCTACCACCGAACTGCGATCCCCAACCCGCATACCCAGCGTGGGGATTATGGGCATTACCCCCATGTGATAAAAGCCAACAAAGCACTTATCAGGGGGAGGCCTGCGTTCAGTAGTGGACCAATACAGGCTGTTCAGGTTGAGATAATCTATTAATCTATTTAACAACAAAATGAAACCAAAAATGTTTGGTTCTAGGTACCGCCAGGCTCCACAAATCGAGGCAGGAAGAAAACCATATCGTTGGATCCTCCTCAAGTTTCAGTCCATCCAACGCACGAGCCCAGAGGGACGCCGCTGCCCAAGCGGCAAAAAGTGGTGGGTAGTTGCCTGTGTGGTGCCGGCTTCTAAGCCGGCACCACACATCTATATATTTCTATAATCTATTATACACCACCCCAACTCTTTCCGCGGGTGTCGTAAGAGGCGACTAAAGGATATCCACCGGGGGCGGGCAGCAGCACCCCCTGTGAAACTGTGATCCCAGACCCGCATGCCGAGCGTGGGAATTATGGACATTACCCCCCTACAAAGGCCAATAAGGCGTTTCTGGCGTCGGACTTGATTAGCTTGCTCTGTCACTCCGGAAGTTCCCCCTCTTTCCCACAACCCAACGTAAGTTGTGTCTCTTACGGAATAAAACAGTATATAATTAATTACAGTGTTTTCCTAAAGATATAACAGCGTTTATCAGGGGGAAGTCTGCGTCCAGCAGTGGGCCGGTATGGGCTGTAGATGTGCCGTGTTCTAATGTTTGTTTTGCTTATTGCTTATTCCTTTTCTAAACATAAGGTAGAAAGTACATCATTGCAGGCGCACTGAAATGCGGAATGGAAAACTCTATGGAATTTCATTTCTCACTCGTTTAGCGGAGAGAAAATCCATTTCTAACGTGTTATTTTTTTTTTATATTCTCAAATTACATCCGGTAGCTATGGTTATTTTCACAATAGTTCAAATGACAAAAAGTTTTTACTTCGAATCCGCCATTTATGATATCGGCCTCTTCCGTATTCGGAATAATTAAAAAAAAAACATGTGAAAATTGCACGTACGCGTATTTAATGCTACATTTGAGTATACAATTTCAATTTGCTCGACTGATTGTGAAGATTCTAAAACGATGATTTTCCTCCTACTCGATAGGAATTGGGCACTTTCTCGCCTAGGTGTACAATGTAATATTATTTGCCTGTAGCAGGATGACTACGGCTCCCGCTCAGCAGTGGAAGTAATCCGGCTGTCGAACAAGGCCGAACGCGCTGGACTACCAGACTCCTCGCCCAATCTAGCGGACTACGCAGGTAAATAAATAACTACGTAACTTTTAAATCTATCATGGTTATTAACACTAAAGTCATTTACAACGGGATATTTACCATGGAGTTTAGAGGTTTCCAATATTTCGGCACAGTTTCATGCGCCATGATCACGAAATAACTGATAATAGTTATTCCGTCCAAGGTATTGTTGTCTTTGGGAAGCAACGCTATCGCACTCTACAAGTACATGCGCGGCCGTCTCCTCTGCGTTCATGCACCCTCTGCATAGGGGACTGTCCGTGATACCCAGATTAAATAGGTATTTGTTAAGCATGCAGTGTCCTGTGACAATGCCGACGATTTGCCGGAGTTTGTCATGCTTCAGATTGAGGAGTTTTCGGGAGAATCTCGGGTTTAGAACCGGGAAGGCCTCCTTCGACTGTCTACAATCTGGAATACTTGACCAGTAGTCTTGGTGTTGTTTGGTTGCACGTTGAAGCGACAGAAATAAATATCACTTTAAAGTATTTTAAACTTACGCGATCAGAACACATTATTCACCACGACAGAGAGTAAACCTGTTGAAACGTCGGGAAAAATAGGTAAATAAACGCGATAAATACCCGTGAATAATTATAATAATAATAATAATAATGCTGGACAATTCACACAGCATTACCTAGCCCCAAGCTAAGCAGAGCTTGTGTTATGGTTACTAGATAACTGATATACTTAATACAATACACTACATAGATAGATATTTTTTTATTATACATAGAAAACACCCAGACCAACGGAACAAATTTCTGCAGATCGTACACAAATTTGTTCCGAGGCGGGATTCGAACCCGCAACCTCCTGCGTCGCAGGCGGACCTTCGCCCGCTGCGCCACGGAGGTCGTCATAATAAATATCACTTTATTTCCGTGTCAGTTTTTAAATTTAAAATTTGACCCTTGCTATACATTTATTGTATTTATAGAAATAAAGAGTTTTTGATTTGATTTGATGATAGTAATATAAATTATCATTTGTCTCTTTATCCAGGTATATCCCGCGAGCTGCTACAAACAATAGCTAGTCAGAGTGGAGTGAGCTTGGCGGCGCTGGAGCGACAGCTGGCGGGCTCAAACACTGGCAGGAGTAGAGGTACATCTCATTTATTTGTTGTGTAGGAAGGAATGAATGAATGAATGAATGAACACTTTATTGTACTCTTAAAAATAACATTCATAAATATCTTATATCTAAATAAATAAAAAAATAGTACAAAAGGCGGCCTTATCGCTGAGAGCGATTTCTCCCAGGCAACCTTGGGATGAAGAGAAAGATATAAGAATAGAAAATAGGCTGTAGGCTACTTACTTTAGTACCTACAAACTAACATAGCTACTTTGCTTCCTATTTGTTTATTATCTATACTATAATATTATAAAGAGGAAATATTTGATTGTTTGTTTGTTTGTATTGAATAGGCTCCGAAACTACTGGACCGATTGTAAAAATTCTTTTACCATTAGAAGCCCACATTATTCCTGATGAACATAGGCTACTTTTTACCGCGGGAAAATGCTTCATTCCTACGGGAAAACGGGTAATAGAACAACGTGTAGTAAGAATGCAGCTAGTAGATAAATAATGTAACAGTAATTCATATTTCTATTTTACACCTAATAAATAACACAAGTATTTTGTAATGGATGATGATCCACGCGCCCGCGCACGAGTGCGAGCGAGACCTACGAGAGTAGGCTCCACGCCGCGTGCGTGAGTGAGACCGCGCATCTGCACTAGGCATCGGCCGGTCGCGTCATGCCCTGCATCGACGGACCGAAATAAAATTCACAGATAACACGTGTAACAGTCCAATATTGTATCGAAATTTCGTTTACAAAAATGTCGAGTAGGCTGTATCAGGGACGCAGCCGCAAGGGAGTATGTAAAACGACGCAAAAGACGCTACAGAGCGGCAAAAAGCGCGGCTCGCTTCGCTCCCCGCTCTAGCACAACATTTTACCACAGCCTTACTATATGCATACAGTCATTCGAAAAAAGCATTGCGTGCACGGGGCAAACATGCGAGGGGCAAGGGACGGGACGGGGAGGGACGCCCCTTGGCCCCCGCACGATTGCCCTGTCAAAACGCCTTCGTCGAACGACTGTATGCATATAGGTAGTCTGTGGTATAACTATCAGTATTTTGTGAGTAATGGATAATCTCTGAAACTGCTTGTATGATTTTGCAAATTCTTTTACTAATTGAAAGCATATTATTACTTAGGTTTTTTTTTTGTGTAAACTACACAGCCAAAAAGGGAATGCGATCCTGGGAGTCTACAATCTCTTCAATTTCCTTTTTAACTGTTGATGATTGTCTGCATTACAATATTGTGTTTCCAGACACCGGCCTAAACCTGTCAAAATCCAACGCAAGCGCAGAGGAAACGCCGCTAGATCTCGGAGTCAAGAACGATGATGATGCACCCCTCAATCTCTCTCTAAAGCCTACACCACGTAAGTTCATCAAATCAATTATGAAGGTGGAAGAAAAACGAAGCGGTTTTCCTGCACCTTCATCATTCGCAACGCTAAGGAATGGAACTCGCATCGTGCTTCTGTTTTTCCGGCCAATTACAACCTCGGTCTCTTCAACACTCTTCCTCAAGAGACTTCTTCCTCAAGAGTCTTCTAGATCTTCGTGATACACCTGCAACGCGAAACGGAGTGTAGGAAGACCTCCCACTCAATGGACCGACAACATTGTAGCGGTCGATTGATGGAGGCGGCTCAGGAACGCTATATGTGGCGTCGTCGTCGTCTCATCAGATTGTGAGAGTGAGGGAATAGTGCACCTGTGTTTGCGCATACACTTGTGCATTACAATATGTCCTGCATCTGGCTAGTGACTCCGATGAGACTCCGATGGGCCGTCGTTGTCGAAATTCGGATAGGACATCATCATGTGGCGTCGTTTGGGGCAGTTCTATCTTCAGCAGTGGACGTGTTAGGGCTGATTATGATGATGATGGCCAGGCATGGCCGTCGTTGTCGAAATTCGGTTAGTATATCATAATCATCATGTAGTGTCGTTTGTGGGAGGTCTATCTTGAGCAGTGGACGTGTTAGGGCTGCTTATGATGATGACCAGGCAGAAGCGTCTATCGATATTATCCATTCACTTCACGAGTTTCTTCGACGACCTCCGTGGCGCAGCGGGCGAAGGGCCGCCTGCCACCCAGGAGGTTGCGGGCTCGATTCCTGAGTTTTTTCTATGTATAATAAAAAATATCTATCCATGTAGTGTATTAAGTATATCAGTTATCTAGTACTCATAACACAAGCTCTGCTTAGCTTGGGGCTAGATAATGATGTGTGAATTGTCCAGCATTATTTATTTATTCAGTTTCGATCATTTGTTTCATTTTGGTTTCAGCGGCGAGTCAGGCATCAGACGCGTTATCGAGGCTCACTTCCCTCAGCAGTTCACTCAACGCGTCTGCGAATAGCGACCGGACTTGTAAGTTGGAACTTATTCTTCTTGCGGCGTTCTGGAGGTTTCTTAAATTCTTTATTGCACACACAGGTTAAGCCACACATAAAAGTTAACAAATCTGGAAATGTACAAAAGCGAGCTTAACCCTAAAATAATTTTCTTAAAGCAAACCTATGGATAAAAAAAATTAAACGAAAGTGGATATATAATGTGGTTTTGTGCTAATATCTCCCTTTAACCCTCCAGTTGTGGTTAAGGTCCACAACTGGAGGGTTAAAGGGAGATATTCGGCCAAACTTGCGCGTCAAACACTCGCACACGCGAAGCGGGAGCGTCAGCCGCGCGGTGGACGCTGCAATGGCGATTCAATGGCGCCTTGCGCACCTACGCGAGCGAGACGCGGGAACTTTTTAAAGGAAAAGATTCGCGCTCTAGACTACTACTACGTTACTAAAAAAATGGATAACTATGTCTGAATAAATAAATTTTCAATTTCAATTTCTAGACGCGCATACTTCGCGTCCCACATCTTGCGTGTTTGACGCGTAGGTTTGGCCGAAGCTGAAGGCCCAATTCACACCGGAATGGCAGCGACGTGGCGAGCACATTTAGTGTTAAAATGGTCTCAAATAATTTTAAACTTTATCTATATACTTATAAGACCACCTTCTCCTCCTCACCTCAACATCCTAGAAGACGCAGCAGAGTTGCAAGATTCCCGAACAAACATACATTAAAAGTTAAATAAAAGCTTGTAAAATAAACGCGATTGGATGGATGGATGGGTATTTGTTACCTTTTCACGCCAAAAATTATGAACGGATCGGGCTGAAATTTTGCATACGAGTAATTCTAATCCTGCAACCAAACCTAGGCTACTTTTTATCCCATAAATCAGTTCCCATGGGATAGAAATAACCTTTAAACATTTCCATAGAAACGACGCGTGCGAAGCCGCGGACATAAACTAGTAGTTACATACATTGCAAGTTAAATAAAAGCTTGTAAAAAAGCTGGTCATTCGCAAGATTCTGAACAAAAATCTGAATTGTATTTTGTTAACAGCTCGCAGGAAGCCCGGCGGCCGTCCGAGGCGAGTGGTCCCGGAGCTAAATGCAACGATAGCTGACTCACCAAGACCTCGGTCTAGCGGCAGCGAGGATAGCGAATGTAAGTTATATACACTGACAATAAGACCTAGTTTACATTGTACCAGCTGGTAGAAAGCGTCTTTCCAAGAGCTGAACGAATTATATGATAGAGATCATCTATCAAAAAATCCAGTTTTTAGGGTTTTGAAGATCGAAGATCGGTTTCAAAACCCTTATGGTCTCGCTTTGTCTATCCTTTTTTCCCTCCTTAATAACTCAAAAACTACTGCAGCTATCAACTTGAAATTTAAAATAATAATACATTTCGTGCGCCTGTACAGATTTCGAGAAAAAAAAATTAAAATAAATGAAAAATGAATATTTTCCATACAAATTGTGATGCCGAAATTTTAAAAGATACCTACAGAGTCATATGGGGTATCAAATGAAAGGTATCATTTTGTACGTTTCAGAACAGTTTTTGAAATTTTTGTAGGTTTCATACTTTTTAAAATATTTCGAAAAAAGTCGAAAAAATACCCATTCCCCCCCCCCCCCTATCTCCGAAGATTGCAGAGTGATCCATGTAAAATGTATGGAGCGTTTATAGACATGGATTTATATTTTACAGGAAAAATATAGAGAAGTTTGAAAAAAGAACACTTTTTGAAAAATGGTCAAAAAGGGGGGGAATAATTTTCAAAAGGGGGGGTTACCTCACTGAGTGGGGTATCAAATGAAAGGTATCGGTTTGTAGGTTTCAAAACAGTTTTTTGAATTTCTGTAGGTTTCATACTTTTTGAAATATTTTGAAAAAAGTCGAAAAAATACCCATTCCCCCCCCCCCCCTATCTCCGAAGTTTGCAGAGCGATCCGTTTAAAATGTATAGAGCGTTTGTAGATGTGGATCTATATTTTACAGGAAAAATATACAGAAGTCTGTAAAAAGAACACTTTTTGAAAAATGGTCAAAAAATAATAATTTTCAAAAGGGGGGCTACCCCGCCGAGTGGGGTATTAAATGAAAGGTATCGGTTAAAATTTCTGTAGCTTTCATACTTTTTGAAATATTTCGTAAAAAGTCGAAAAAATTACCATTACCCACCTTAACCGAACCACCCATAAATCCGAAGCATGCAGAGAGATCTATCTGAAATGTAGGTTGGTACCTACTATTCTTAGGTATTCGTTAAATTGCGAAGTCTCTAACCGGTACTTTTGGTACATGTTTATTGACAAACGTTCAAAACCCTCGGCGCGCGAGTTACACTCGCACTTGACGGATCTTGTTTTTATGTGTCCTTCGCAAAATATGAATCTTCATTGCATATTTTCTGAAGTTTATCGCACTTTTAAAATTCACCGAACTATATTTAAACAGACAATGGGGTCAATTCAGATGACGCTAAAACTAAACTAATTTCACAGGACCAAGAATGATGCCATTCTTTTTATTTTAATCGTTATGAAAGGGACAGCAACATTTTTAGTCCTGTCAAATTAGTTTAGCTTAGTTTTGGCGTCATCTGAATTGAGACTATCATTTCTAACATCGTAGGCCTCGATGGGATTGGCGCAGGACCATGTGGAGTGGTATAAAAGTTTGGAGGCCTATACCCAGCAGTGGTAGAAGTCGGGTGGTGGAAGATCATGATATTTAAACTCTAGAGGGTTCTAAATTCCTTGCTTAGACTACACCCAGTGCGCACCTTACACACCTGCCTGTATGAACAGACTACGATAAATTAATTTGTGCTGTGCATTGCTAATCAAATAATGGAAGGGTCAACACGACGAAAATACTTTTTTGTTCACTATTTAAGTGGCATATATCGATGGTTTTACACAAATTAGAACAATGCGTTATCAAACATTAACGTAACCACTACCTTCTTCACCTTCCTTCCAGCGGTATCCCCATGGCCATCCCGAGAAGGCCGACCACGCAACCTGGGCCGCGGCGTCAGCAAGCCCAAGAAGAACACCGTGGCGTCTCTCCTGGCGCAGAGCAGAGCCCTAGGCCTGCGTCCCGCGCTCGCACACCAGCTGTTGGGAGAGGCAGATCTGGTAAGGATTTAATGACGCCATCTGTTTATATTAAGCAGCTTTCAGTAAACGCAGCCGAAGCCGTGGAGCACGTGAAACGTTTGGCTCGCTGCAGTGCAGCGTTGACACTGTTCTTTCGCCACGCAGTCTGTATTATGTGTGGGTGGGTGTGGAGGGTGAATGAGTATGGTTCCCTTTGCTCGCAATACTGTGTTTGCAGCTCGCTTCGCTCGTCGCACTGAGATGGCACGTCGTAGTGTACGGCATGTGAAGCGAGCCGCGCTCAGCATACAGATTGATTTGTCTCTCAGCGGATCTAACCCCACATTCGACAGTTACTTGACCACAGAGCTCGTCAACATATCTCATGTTATCTCTGTCCACAGGAAAAGCTAAAGTCAGTGCTGGGCGAGGCAGCGAGCACCAACTCCGAGTGCTCCTCCGACAGTCTGTCAGACTCTGACGTCAGCGAGGACCGCCGCGAGCAGGAAGCGCAGCTGCGGCTGCCCTTAGCACTAGGTAACATAAAATAATAGCGCTTGGTTACATGGCCTGGATACAAGAAATGTGCGGGTCGCTAGGCTCGCCGCAGTGGCGCAGCCTGTCTATGCACTCAGCGCGGCACGCTTCCTCTGTGAGACACCAGACCACCGTATGTTAGAAAATGGGGTTCGCTTTGCTAGCCCCGCTGTGGTTTGCAGCTAACTTCGCTCGCCACACTGGATCACGTATCGATACACAGTGCGACTTGCTTCGCTCGCCGCACTGGCACAGCATGTTGATATAAACATCAGGACTCACTTCGCAGTATTGCTGAGTAATCATCATACTTCATACTAATATTATAAATGCGAAAGTTTTTGTGAATGTTTGTTACCACGTATCTCCGTAACTACTTAACTGCTTTAGATGAAATTTGGTCTGTAGCTAGTAAAAGTTCCTAGACCAATCGAATATCCAAAAATTAACCTCTTAGGGGGTTTAAATGGGTGGTGAAGTTTCTATGGAAAATTATTATTCCTTGGTTCGATTCACTCAAAACTCGGTATAAATAAACTAAGAAGTAAATAGTGAACCACATATATTTTTTTTATATTTACAAAACCACCCCTAGGGGGTGTGCAATAAATTTCTGAAATTTCCACGGGGCGAAGTCCGAACGAAGTTAATTTTTGTCACCAAATGCGTCGTGCAGTGCGCGAAACTAACGCCATTTTAGTCAGCATGTGATTGTTTTGTAACAGTATACCGATTCCACGATCGACTACTAAAATCAGAAATTACGAGTTGTTTGCTATTTCAGGTTGGAAACGAGTGACCGTAATCAAAGGACTGTCCCGCAACTGCAATATAAAAGGCGACGTGACGTACGCACCCCCAGAACCACACACCAACTACAAGATATCAAATGCGCAGGAGTTGCAGACGGTAAGCTATTAACTATTATAATTAGCTGGAATGTCCCACGCACTGGTAGGAATAGCCCTGATACATCCATGCGTCATGATCTTGAGTCAATTGGATCCACGCTCTGTCGAAAGTGTCCGTCGCGCCATGTTTCCTTGTTCTACCGCAATGCCGTTCGCGGGGCTCCACTGGATGGTTATCTTATAGCCCACTGCTGGAAAATAGAGATGTATTCATGAGTGTATCACTCATACTATTTTGGCAGCTCATTGGTGTCAATTCAAATGTCGCCATTACTAAACTAAACTAGACCTTATTTGTTTTTTAGTCGTCTTACCACTGAAATAATGTTAACTATAATGAATTTCGCTACCATGGAAACTTCATAAATAGCTCAGTTATGTAAATGTAATTTTCATGTATTTGTATTAATTTTTCATATCTTTTAATTTTCTAGCTGTAAGTTTTCCTAAAATTCGAAAATAAAATAGACAATTCTTAAAATTTTCTTGTTATTTCAGTTCCTGGACTCGAACCCGTGCCCCCCGCTCTCCGCAGACAACTTCAGCTTCCTCCCGCGGCTGGTGCTCGGCGAGTTCGTGCAGCCGCCGCCAGAGGGCGCCAGCGATCCGCTCATATTCAACGAGGCGGAGATTACTAAACGGTAACATGTCATCATTATAATGACGTCAGAAAGAAAATCAGTAAGCAGTTTTTGTTTTATTGATTCACCATAACGTTAAATTACATAACAGGCAAGTTTTAATCATTAAAAATAAAAACACTGTCGAAACTAGCTCTGATTTATTAATTGATTGTAAATTTCTTTGTGAATAAAGATATATAATAAAGATATATTTTCAATAATTAAAAATAATTACAATAATTCAAGAAAGTTATTATCAACGCATTCACTGTGCAGCCTCGCGCGCGAAATATCTTAAGAATTCGAATGTAATTACTAATAATAAAACTCAGCAGCGCACAGCGCGGTTCACTTCGCTCGCTGCGCTGTGTACGGAAGTGCGCTCTGGCCCATCAGGTCCATACACAGCGCGGCTAGCTTCGCTGGCTAGGCTGTATGGGCTGTATGGGAGAGTACGGCTCGCTTTGCTCGCCACGCTGTTGTGTGAAGCGGGCAAACACCCTGGGTGCTTAAATTGCATTCTATGCATACAATTAAAAATAATTGCATACAATTATTGAATTGTCCAGCATTATTTATTTTATTTATTTTTATTTTTATTAAAAATACCTGTCATTGTATTTATTAACCCCCGACGCGAAAAGAGAGGGGTGTTATAAGTTTAACGTGTCTGTCTGTGTATCTGTCTGTGGTATCGTAGCTCCCAAACGGATGAACCGATTTCGTTTAGTTTTTTGTGTCATAGATAATTTTATCCCGAGTGTAAGAACACTCCCCTCATGAAACATGGCTAAGAAGCCATGTTTCATGAAAATCTGTCAGGGGGGGGAATGGGGGATTAAATTTATAATTTTGTTCTTGTAGTTATCGCATAACACAAGCTCTGCTTACTTAGGGGTGAGATAATGCTATGTTAATTATGCACCATTATTTATTATTCACAGACTAGAAGAAGCGAGAGCATTAGCAGCTTTAACCGGACCGAGACCAACACCGCCCCCTGTCGACCGTCGGATCGAATTAGCAAGGCGGCAGCAAGCGGCGAGGGACGCGAGACGGGATGCTAGCAATAGGTCTAGAGATCAGGTGCGTTGTCTATGGTTTATGATTGCTGTCTGTGGCTGTTCAGCTTGAATTTATCTATCTGTAGAGCCAAGATTGATGAAAATCGGTGCAGTAGTTTTTGCGATAGGATTAGAGATCGGGCGAGACGCTAGTAACCGCTTAAGAGAGGACTTTGATGACATCTGTCATGTTGATTGGTCATTGTTGGTATCAAGGTTGGGTTGTCGACCAGACGCAGAGCCATTAACCAATAATTAAATTGAGGTTGGGTTGTCTATGGTTGACGATTAATGGCTAGAGTCATTGATTCTCTTCAGTCTAAAGTTCTTTATATAAACCTTAAATAACATTCATCTGGTATAGTTTCTAGTGAGCGTTCAATTCTAGAATGCACTTATAAAAACGTTTTAGAAGCTTTTCTAAACGTACCTTAACTTTTTCTAAGTACCTACTCAGAGTCATTTTGCTTGAACTACAAGAATATGTTTAATTTTAGAACTTATATTCGTTTCACTATTTTAAACCAGAATTTGCTTAGCAATTTTGTATTAGACGTTGCTTGGCAACAAATGATTTGTTATTGTTGTATTTTAAACCTTATTCCTTTTGATAAAAAGCCACCTTTTTACACTTTACATTCGTAAAGTCGTCATTTCAGGCTCGACTAGTGCGAGAGCTAGAGCGGTCAGAAAAAGCAGAGTTGGTGAAACGGGAGAAAGAGGTCAGGAGCCAGCAGCTGTTAGAGGTATGTTGATTGTTTGTTGGTTTGTTTGTGGGTTTGTTTGTGTAGAGGGGGGAGGCGGGCAGACAGAGGAATGGAATAAATAGCAACATAATGTTCCTAGTTAAAAAAACAATAGATGAGACAAAAAATTTACTATAAAATACATTGTTAATATATAATATACATTGTACATCTAGGCGAGAAAGTGCTCAATTCTTGAATGTGTTCTTAAAACACATGAGGTAGGAATCACACTTTCTCCCGAGTGATACATAGTGCTTTATACTACACCTTCGAGGAAAATCATCGTTTTACAATCTTCAAAATCACTCGAGTTAATTCAAATTGTAAACTCAAATGTAGCAATAACTTTCTACCTTATGTTTGGAAAAGACATAAGCAACTTTCTGAGCAGGTGTAGTATAAATAGATTTCCATACACTTATCTCTCCCGCTAAACGCGTGAGAAATGAAATTCCATAGAGTTTTCCCTCCCGCATTTCAGTGCACCTGCAATGACGTACTTTCTATCTTATGTTTGGAAAAGGATTAAGCTATTTTCTGAGCCGGTGTAGTATAAAGGAATAAGCAACTTTCTGAGCAGGTGTAGCATAAAGGAAATGATCCATCATAGGTATTTAAGTAATACAAACTTAATGATGGGCTTGGCAAATCTAATAATAAAGACTTGATTTTTATAACAGAGAGCAGCAGAACATTTACGTTTTTTCTATACCTCTGTCCGTCTTTATTCCTATTAAAAGAGAGCTTTTTAAATACATGTTTTAAGCATTTTCCCTCATATTTTAAACATCTTAGTTATTTTAGTACTTTGTGTTGTCGGAGATGTAGTTATCATATTTTAGTAATAATTTTAAATTTCATAAATAATCATAATTCATACTGTTATTTTAGTCTATGTCGTACTTTGTTTTGAGGCACTTGAAAAAGTGATTTATTTGACATATCCAATCTGTCACTAAAGTGACATTGACAGGTCCTTGTCAAATTTCGTGTCGAAGTCAGTTTTGTGCATCTGCTTGTAGATTTATTTTATTTAGTAGTTTTTAGGAACAAAAATATGGGAGCTACTACTTGACTCTAATTTTTTATATGTGTTTGATTATGTGCTTGTGTTTCTATTATTTTTATTATCAATTTGGCGCTTGGCAACATTGTGCTCACAACAAAGCAAAAACTGTCTAAGCCACATAAGAATAAAGACACTTTTTGCTTTCCGTAGTTAGCTGGAATCTCTTAGCTTCTTAGACGTGCGTGTATTATATATCTTTGTATCTATATATGTATCTTTGGGTCTTTTAACATGGGGTATGACAATGTTGTCAAATACAAATTGATAATAATCGAATATATGAAAATTAACGCGTACATTTTGGGGGCAGCATATAAACAAGAACCGAACGCAGTTGACCATCGAGGCTCTGCCGATGCCGAAAGAGCCTTTGAAAATAGAACAGAAACCAGAGAGAAAAGAGCGAATAATGCCACCAATAAGCTTGTCTCTGATACCTGTCACTGGTCCTAAAGAATCACCAAACAAAAACTTAAATTTCGAAGGAGCTTGGAACGAAAAGGAAGAATACAATGCTCTGGACAAAATGAAAGATTTCGCCGAAAAAGCTGCCTTCGATCTACCAAAACGAAAAGGCAAACTTGACTTCTCTAAACCTGACAAAGGAAATAACATGGAAAAACTAATAGAGTCCTACTCCAGAATAAGCGAATTCATAAACGGCTGTGATTGGTCGAAATCGCCGGAAAAGCCCGACCCGAAATCCCTCGAACGCGACCCGAAGTTAGAAAAGAAGTATCTAGAAGCGAAAAACGAGTTTATGTCGCAAAATCTAATGCTTATGCCTAAAGTTACGCCTAAGAAAGAAGAGGTTATTGACCTCAGTGAAGGTGAAGATGATATAACCGATATTATAAGAAAGAAGTTAAGTAAAGGGTCGTTGAATGTTGGGAAGGACGGAGCGTTGTCGATATCAGTGCAAAATACCGGATCGGTACGTTCAAGACGAGACTAACTAAACAGTTTCTAATATGACTAACTCACTAATTTTCTCTATGGTTCGTCTATGGATCCTTCTTACGTTTTTTCTTGTATTTTGTGCTCAGTTTTATGTCTTTCACAGAGTCTCAAAGTGAAGTCCATTGAAACAATTTAGGTTACAATCTGTAAGGTTGTATATAATGCGACTAAATAAAAGTGTATTCGACAAAACTAAGTCAACGTTTTTGCCGAAGGCACTGTTATTACAACCCGTATTATGAAAGCCTGTACAGTCATAGGTCTTTGCTTGAATGACGTTAAATGAAATGAACTGAAATTTATAGTAGAAACTGTGTACAAAAAGGATCTTAAAAGCTAGGTTGAACAGGTGAGTTTTTTTGTCAAACCTATCGTAATGGTAGTAACTCGGCTGCGACTCGTTAATGACACTCCCTTACAAACCTCTGTGGTTTTCTCAGTGTCATTATTAAAAGCTTATCAATGTAACATTAGTTTAAGTTGGTAAATAAATAAATAAAAGTAAATAACATATTTTACGTCCATTTATTAATGGATAAACAGTACAACAATATTACTACTACTACTATTAAACCAGTGGGCGTCAGGAACTTATGTTTCTTAAAGAGAGGCTTGCATGACTCTAATGTGCCTATTCCAAAAACGGGTCTTACACACTTTTTTCTTTGGGCTCATTTTTTTGTTCATTTATGACTACTCAAGCATAGATAGATAATTGAGCGAGCTTTCATAAAACGGGCCGTAGTCGTGTAAAGGAATTCAAAACAACACCATATACAGACAGGGTAGACGGGTATATGTTACTATTTTATTTTGTCGGGTTACCAACTAGACAACGGTGCATTCCGAATTACGCTAAAATCGATATAAGCGCGCTCACAAGCGTTCATATATATATCATAATATAATGTGAGCGCGAGAACGATATCCCGTGTGACGTCATTACATGTGCCATTTTGCGATATCACCGACCATCCTACCTACAAACTAAAATCACTGAGCGCTCTGTCAAAACTGACAGTTAAAATTCATCGTACTATTGTATTCTCTTTTTTTGTTAACTTGCACCTGACTGACATGTGACACCGCGACTGGTGAACATGAGCGTTCATGAGTGTTCCGAATTAATGATCGCACTCGACTATCAATATCGTGATATCTAATTTGGAACGCAAAATATCGTTATGATCGCTATCAGCGCTGTAATCGTATTTCGGAATGCTCCCAATATTGTTATAATGAATGTCACTTCTTAGATTCAAAAAGGACATAAAGTTATGTACAACCTACTCACTTATATCCAAACTCACATATCAATATCTGGTTTTGGTATCAAAATATAAAAGATCTTGGAAAACTTGGGGTGTATTGCACGATTACCAAATGTGATATTTAATATTTAATGTTACTAACAACTTATATTTTGCATTGCATGATAGATGCTTCTAGAGTTTTCTTTTAGATTTAGAAAACCAAAACGGTAAAGGACAAAAGATACATACATAAAAAATCTGCGAAAAATTTTCAAAGAAGGTATATTAATTATGAAATGAAAGCTGCGTTAATAATTGTCAGCTTTGTATTATATATTATATTAACTGTTAGTTTATTATAGGTACGTTTTTCAGATCAAAACTTTGACAATAAATTACTTCTTAACTTATTACTTGACCATAACTTTCCTGTTCAAACAAATATTCTTCTATAAAATGTAAATCTCTTATTGGCCGTAAGTAAGTTTAATAAGGTTAGAACTGTTTAGAACTGTTAAAGGCTGTTGATTTTGTTTTAACTATAAAAATAAATAAATATGTTGTCAACAACTGTAAAAAGCTTATTTTAGTTTGCAATTTTGTAAAATTTTCTATAATTTTGTTCCATGTTCTGGCTGTATTATTATGATTTGCTGTACGCTTTCAATGTTGTTCTGTGAAGGCAAAGAGGAGAAAACACGAAGAGGTAGAGAAACAAAAGTACGAAGATCAAGTGAAGAAGCAACAGGTTGGTATTAGCTTGGCTTGCTGTTTTTTTAATGTTTTTTAGCTTGTTTTGGGTTAGAAAACTAATTTTAGTAAATGTTTTGGGTATTGCGATTTGTAGTAAAAGTTATATCGGGTATTGAGTTAGTTGTGTAGAAATTTTAATTTAATTTGGGATTTAAAACACTTGAGATAAATGGAAAAAATATATGGTTCTATAGGTATGGGTGTTCAGCTTAGGTGTTCCTAAACCCATACCTGTTTATAGTATATCCTATAGTATTCCAGAGATTTGAAGATTGATTGTGGAAAAATGATAGCAAGGCGGAAGAAATAAAGTGTTATTTGCGATAGAATGAGAGATTTTAATAAAATATTTGACTAGAAGGATAAGCAGAAAAGCAAACTAATATTACGAAAAGATATTACAAAGCAAAGTTATCAGTGAGCGCGGGAAGTTAGCAAGGTAAGTCGCGGAATCGAATGAATGAGCGGCTGCGCGTGAGTGCCCGAGCGAGACCGGTCAGAATTGTATGTTCAGTTCACTTGGGGTATGTATGGCCCAAGTTGAAAAAATTATGCGAAATGACATTTGTATTTTCAAGAAACAAATCGCAAATTAAAGATACAATTAAAACGCACATTTCGGATCGGTGTCGAGTGGCGCGTAGGTACGACGCGATCTTTAATCCATACTTGCAGTAAGGTGGTTAATAAATCCAGGAAAAAAGAACTTAAGCATACTACTCGATGAATACCTACTTTTTAACTTTTATTGTAGTACAGTGCCTCAGACTTTCAGCTTTTGTTTTTTTGTTTTTTTGTAGTAACTAATTTGCAGCCGATTCAAATAAAAAACAATATTTCCGGGTACCAAGATTAGGCTAGAAAGGGTTACTAGGAAAAAACATATTATGCATTAGTGGCCGCTCCACCACTACGCCGTGAAAGCCGCCTAAAAGCGTGCCTTGTTTCAGGAGAGAGAGATCAAAAGGCAGCAAGCAATGATACTTAAAGAACAGGTGATTATCTTCATTATTAAATTTAAAATGGCCGACTTCAAAATACAGAACAAAAAACCGATCTTAGGCATAGTCTTTAATAACAAAAAAATCTGTCAGTGAGTTAATTTCTAATGGTTTTTATGTGTGATTTATGTGGCTTTTTTGTGTTAGTAATTTTTTTTTTATTTTTTCAATCTTAAAAGATCTGATTTAAAAGTTCCGCTTATACAGACCTAATGAGTCGAAAGAAATCTTGAAATTCATTTCGGAAAATAAATAACATAACAGTTAGAAACTTTAAAATTAGATCTTTTTTTCATTCAACTAACTTCTCCATTCTTAATTTTATAACTTTATGATTTGTGCTAACTTTGTTATTGTGTGTGACTACATTGTGTGTGTTTTTCTTACAATTTCGGCTGTTGGCGCGCTGTTTGCAGCAAAAGTACATAAATGAGGTAATTTTACACTTATTTGTAAACTAATAAGGTTTAATGGGTGCGCATGAATTTGAAGCATGTTTTCTTCGTAATTCGTAGATAATGTTGCCAGTTTCTTTGCATTTTCGTACAATTTTATTGGTAATAAGAAAAATGTTCACGTGAACGTTTTTCTAGAAGTATTTGGATCGTCGGGAACAAATTAATTACTTATACTTACCATAATACTATAATATAGGTAAGCCTATATATGTATATATAAATAAGCTGAGTCCAAAGAGAGTAATTTTTTGAGTTACGTGTAGCACAAATAGAGTCAGTTTTTACAAAAGTCCGGTTTGTGTCACACGTCATCTCTGCTGAACTACTCAATAAATTCCGCTCGTCTGGTCTCAGCCTAACGGTGAAGGAAATTATTCTCGACACGTCGAAATAATCTAGCATCAACCTTAATTATAAATATTCACTATAAATATTTCCTAAAATAAGTAAACCGCGTTAAATACCCGTGAATATTTATAATCAAGGTTATTATTGCTAGATTATTCCGACAGAATTATGTGTGTTAATCGCTTAAGTTTAAAAAACAAATAACCTTAGGTTCCCAACGTTTCTAGATTAATTAAAGCGTAAGAGACTTAACAAAAGTTAACTTAAATCAAAAATACTAAAGTAAGTTATAGGTAGACCACACAACTAGCGGATCTCTGTAGAACCTTGTCACAATAAGAAAACAAACCCCAAACACAGTAACAAACGCCACTTTTGGCGTTTGTTACTGTGACATGGTTCAACAGCGGTCCGCTAGTTATGTGGTCGTCCTATAGTAAATAGTAAACTTTGTCTCATTTTTTTTTATTCACCAGGAACGCGAAAGACGTCGTCAACACACATCTTTCATCCGACAGCTCGACTCGAGGAAGAGATGGGAGGACAGGGAGAGACGGAAACACCAGAACTTGCTGGACAGGCTTCTGGTGAAGGAAAAGAAGTTGCAGGAGAGACGGAAAGAGATGGAGCTGTTGTCTGAGTTGAGGTAAGAGCGAGACAGAAGGAACTATAATATCATAATGTTGGTTGTTATGAATCTTCATAAAGGCAAGGCATGTAAAACACCAGAACTTACTGGAGACGGTTCTGGTGAAGGAAAAGAAGTTGCTGGAGAGATGGAAAGAGATGGAGCTGTTGTCTGAGTTGAGGTAAGAGCGAGACAGAAGGAACTAATGTAAAACACTATGGCATTCAATGGCATGTAAAACACCAGAACTCGCTGGAGAGGGTATCGTGAAGGAAAAGTAGTTGCAGGAGAGACGGAAAGAGATGGAGCTGTTGTCTGAGTTGAGGTAAGAGCGAGACAGAAGGAACTAATGTAAAACACTATGGCATTCAATGGCATGTAAAACACCAGAACTTGCTGGAGAGGGTATCGTGAAGGAAAAGTAGTTGCAGGAGAGACGGAAAGAGATGGAGCTGTTGTCTGAGTTGAGGTAAGAGCGAGACAGAAGGAACTAATGTAAAACACTATGGCATTCAATGGCATGTAAAACACCAGAACTTGCTGGAGAGGGTATCGTGAAGGAAAAGTAGTTGCAGGAGAGACGGAAAGAGATGGAGCTGTTGTCTGAGTTGAGGTAAGAGCAAGACAGAAGGAACTATAATACCAAAATGTCGGTTTTTATGAATCTTCATAAAGCAAGGCATGTAAAACTTTTCCGTGAAGGAAAAGAAGTTCCAGGAGAGACGGAAAGAGATGGAGCTTATTTCAGATTTGGTTTAGCTGTGTGTGATTTTGGCTTTATATAAAAAGTGTTGATGTGGTTGTTAATGCTATGGTCCTATCTCGTCAGTGAAATAAATATGGTATGGTCTCTCTTTGTACATTTTGTAGGTGTGCTCGATAGTTTCAATATTTTGACACGACGAAACTTAATGAAATTTTATTTTTCCACAGACGACCGCAAGAAGACTCAACACTCTCCGATCAGAAACCTCTACCTACCCTCAACCGCATACCCGGCCTAAAACTACCCGGCCAGGCCATGGCAGACTTATTACAAGTGTACGAGTTTATACACAACTTCGGACAAACACTCGGCTTTGGTAAGACCTTAACGCTTTTAACGCTAGTTTTACTGACGTTTCGGCAGGCTTCATTTCACTATTCCACTAAATTTGTCGCGTCACCGTCGTAAGAGGCGACTAAGGGATATCCATCAGGGACAGGCAGTAGCGCCTCCTGCAGAACAATTCTACCACCAAACTGCGATCCCCAACCCGCATGCCCAGCGTGAGTATTATGGGCATTACCCTCCACTTACCATAAACTGGGCGGAACCGGCCCAACAAGTATTAAGGCCACTTTACGTCAATTTGAGGATAACTAAAAGTGTCGGCGTTTATTACACATTAGTGTCGTCGTTCACTTAACTCCTGTTCGAGAGCCAGTAAGGCGCTTATCAGCAGGTGGCCTGCGTCCAGCAGTGGACTTTGATTGTATGTAATTTAATTTTATAGTATAGTTTTAAAGTTTCATTGTTATTTTATTCTAGAGCTGTACCTAGTATGTTCCTATTTTGTTTTTTGTTTCCTATTTTACGATGTGTTTACTATAAATTATGGACTAAGTGGTCTGAAAACTAAAAAGATTCATTCATTCATTGAAAAGTGTCAAGGTTATAAATAAATAAATAAATAAATTATGCCGGACAATTCACACAGCATTATCTAGCCCCAAGCTAAGCAGAGCTTGTGTTATGGGTACTAGATAACTGATATACTTAATACAATACACTACTTAAATAGATATTTTTTATTATACATAGAAAACACCCAGACCAACGGAACAAATTTCTGCAGAGCGTACACAAATTTGTTCCGAGGCGGGAATCGAACCCGCAACCTCCTGCGTCGCAGGCGGACCTTCGCCCGCTGCGCCACGGAGGTCGTCGTCGAGCAGAATTCGACCCATAATATAATAATGATGATGATTTAATTAGAAGTGATGACTCTTCAGTCATCCCCTGACCACGACAGTGTGTAAATCTGTTGAAACTTCGTTAAAATAGTTAAATAAACGCGATAAATACCCGTTAAATAATACAAGTAATATTGTGTTCAGACCGCGATATTCAATGATGATGATTCATAAGGCTTCACAGAATAACTATATTGCTTTATCTCAGCTCTGCTTTCTTCGGGGCCAAATGATAGTGTGTCAAATATCCATATTTAATATTATCGCTTTATTTCTCTACAGATTTGGACTCGATGCCGACTCTAAACACGTTACAAATGGCGCTGCTACCGGATTGCAGTGCTGATGCTGAAGAGGAATTAGTCCAGGTTCTGACGCAGCTACTCATCTGTGCTATTGGTAAGATATGGGAAATACAAAAAAAAAAGAAATCGCTGAAATAACTAACTTTGAAATATGTATCTTATAAAAAAAATTAACAAAAAAAATACTAATAAATAATAAAAACAAATTAGAACTAGTATTTACAATAAAAGTAAAAATAAAGTGTTTCAACAATTGAGCTAACGGCAGACTGTTGCAAGCAATCTATAGGTAGCTCAAATGATTCTTATAAATACCATAAAATTAACGACTGTCGAAGATTGAAGGCTGAAATAGTTGCGGGGAGTCTTTTGACTGACCTTTGACACAGAAATATTAACAAATCATTCATAAATTGATCCCGATGCCTTCTGGGCCTCAATTGTTTTAAAATGTTCTGTTCGTCCTCAAAAGTTTAATTAAATCTGTGATATTTCATGCTTGTTCTTTGCATACTTTCCTTTCAAAAATAAATGTTGTTGCAATTATTATTCATTTAATTTGTTTAAACACTAGCTGTGACCGCCCTTTCGCCCGAGTTCTGATGAACCCTAATTTTTTCTATAACAAAAGTTGCCTGAGTTACCCTCGATAATTTCAGCTACCAGTGAAAATCCCATCAAAATCGGAACAGCCGTTCCGGAGATTAGTGCAAAAAGACACAAAATTTTACATTATATATCTAGGCGAGAAAGTACCCGATTCCTATCGATTTTGTCGTTTGAGACCCGAGGCCCAGCCGAAGGCAGACACGAGGTAGGAATCGCACTTTCTCCCGAGTGATACATAGTGCTTTATACGACACCTTCGAGGAAAATCATCGTTTTAGAATCATCAAAATCACGAGTAAATTCAAAATGTAAACTCAAATTCAGGCACGTGCGATTTTCACGCGGTTCTTTTTTAAAATTATTGTGCTGAATACGAAAGAGGCCGATATCATATGGCGGAATCGGAGTAAAAACTCTTTGTCGTTTGACCTATTATGAAAATAACCACAGCTCCGGTTGAGAGAATAAAAAAATAACACATTAGAAATAGATTTCCTTCCACTTTTCTCTCCCGCTAAACGCGTGAGAAATAAAATTTCATATGTCCCGCCTGCAATGACGTAGGTACTTTCTACCTTTTGTTTGGAAAAGAAATAAGCAACTTTCTGAGCAGGTTTAGTATAAAAGAATTGGTATTGTGTTATATATAAGTATCATGTATTCTCTATATCATCATCATCATCAGCCTAGATTAGTCCACTGCTGGACATAGGCCTCCCCTAATGAGCGCCATAGCGCATATTCTCTATATGCATGAACTAAAATGCTGTTACTTTGACGTTACAAACAGACACATCAAATTTCATTATTTGTAAATTTATTTTGTTACAGAGGACCCAGGAATCCCGCACCCAGGTCGTCACACAACACTTCTCGGCCACGCGATAAGAATGGGCGATATAACGCCCGTCAATCTAAGCGAGGTGTTACGGATATATCTGTACGCCAACGCGACAGGCGAAATCAAGGCTTTGACTGGTAAGAATAAGAGCTCAATTTACATTGTAGTACTCCTCCGACTCATTCATATCCTCGAAGAACCTTTAGATCCCTACAGATCCCATAGATCCACCAATCCCCCACCCAGGTCGCCACACAACCCTTCTAGGCCACGCAATAAGAATTAACGACATAACTTCCACGATTCTTTAAATCCGTTTTTGGCCATAAGTCTTGATATGAAACATATTTAAGGATTTTGCTTAACCAATAAATAAAGACCAACCAAAATCCCACCAAACGTCAAGGGCTTCCCATAACATACCAAAGATAGCACTAAAAACTGATGTTATTAAGTTATCTGTTAAGCTTAACTTAAAATATCGAATTCGTTCAAGATAAACATAAACCTTATTTTAAAACTCCCCCAGACGGACGCGGGCACAATCTCTCTGGAAGAGGCAAAATGCGCCAATACAGAACCACTAGTTACAAACCTCTAACTATAGCACGTTCATTCAATATTAAACCCTATTCTCTCACCCACAGGGCTCGCAGCAGAACGCGAGCGCGACCGCCGAGTAGCAGACCACCACCAGAACGACGCAGAAATACTGGCGTCTACCACCAACTCCAAGAACCAGGCTTACTATGAGCATTTGCTGAATAACCATACTTATAAACTGTCAGGTAATGAGCCAATGAATAATAGAAAATGATAAAAGAAAGTACCTACCATACACACACAAACACACACATATTCAGACCACCATCAGATATCCCACCGTCAAATCTTGGAACCAGGCTTACAATGAGCATTTGCTGAATAACCATACCTATAAACTGTCAGGTAATAAGCCATTTAATTATAGAAAAGGATAAACTTAGTGGTCTGAATATATGTGTGAAGTGTGAACACACACTCAAATACATATTCAGACCACCATCAGATAATCCAACGCCAACACTAAGAACCAGGCTTACTATGAGTATTTGCTGTCATTTAACATAATTTTCCTGAAGCGTCAGGTTTCAGAGATATTTATAGATGAAAATAACTAATGATTTTTTGAGTGGCCCCCCTGCCTGCATACAAAAATTTTCAATCCCTTTGAAAGCATTAAAAATATTGCCATCCTTTTATTTCGATCGTCATGAAAGGCGGTAATATTTTTAGTTCTGTCAAAATAGGTTAGTCTTGGCAACATCTGAATAAACACCAATATCTTACTATTCCAGAGGCCCTCCGAGACAAACCATTCCTAGCCCTCTCCGCGACAACAAAAGCCGCCATCTTGTCTTTCGTCTGCAACGAACTGCTACAAAACAAGGGGGTGCTGAGACAGATAGATGGCTCTTTAGAACATCTCGCTCAGCTGAAGAAAGAGCGGTATATGCTGGATATGAAGATACGGAAGTAAGTTATGACCCCTCATTGACCCCCGAAAGATCGCACTAAAACCCCACATTTCCCCCTACGAATATCCCTTGACGAACCCCAAATAGAAAAGGTACTCAATACCTTCTACGTCCTCCATATGACCCCCTCAATGACCCCCAATGACCTCTAGACAGAAAGATGGTAAAGCCGCCATCTTACCTTCGACTGACAGGAACTGCTACATAACAAGGGGGTGCTGATACAGATAGACGGTTCTTTAGTACATTTAGCTCAACTCAAGAAGGAACGGTATACGCTGGATATGAAGATATATGATAATACAATATATACAATACAAGGAGGTGCTGAGTACTTAGACCCCCATTAGACCCTCTTTTTTTTGAAACTCCCGACAATAAAATGAGTGTTATAGTTGGTTGTATGTATTCTGTGTCTGATTCGAATTAAATTTTTTTGTTGTTTGAAAAATGACAGTTTTAGGCTATTGAAAAAAATTGGTTTATCTGTTAAAATGTTATGATGGTTCAAAGTAAAACTGTCGTCGAGGACTTACGAATTTTGTAAAAGTACATAAGCCTCCATTTAATTCCAAAGTAATATTTGCTGTGTACTACTTATTTTTCATTTCGTTGTATTTAATACCTACTGTGTATGTATTTCAGAGTACGGGTACTCCATCAGAGGAAAGTGAGAACAGAACAGACTGAGAAGCAGCAAGCGTTAGCGTTGGAGAGAATGCAGAAGTTGGTAGAAGAAAGCACGGCCAATCTTAGAGCATCGCCGCATCCTGATGATGGTGAGTGTACGGTGCAGCGCAACCGTGCATTTAGGTATAAGCTAGCATAATAATGTAAAATCATCAATATTATTAAGGTCAATTGTTACACGCGCCTTCCACTTACATTATTGCATCAGTTCACGTTTTCACCCCATCATGGTAGGCGCGTGCTCAAATATCAATTTATCTATTATATCAATATAAGAGTTTTATCATATTATACTCTTCTTATCATTTATATCACAAAAGGTGTCCCGTACATCTTATTGGTCCTTCGAGCCGGATACTACTTACAGTGGGCTAATAACAGTGTTCGCGTAAGTGGTTATCAGCATATGGATTGCGGTGCATAAGGAGGAAGGATACACCTACTCTAGAGGACTGCAAGCAATACACAAGTAAGATCTTTCCTTTTACTCTCTATCATTGACATCTCTATCAATATAACCATGGAGGATCTTGTTGTGACCCAAAATCAGCTCATGGGAGCAATGAATCAGCTCCTTGTGATTTTTAAGAAAGACGGGGCCGATCGAATGACTGCTCCGTATATCAAGAAAAGGTTGGAAACTCTTGAAACATATTGGCAGGATTTCCAAGCTAACCATAGCAGATTACTAGAGAGTCTTGAACAGTCGCATGCATATTTCAGTAACTCAACTGAAAAAGATGCACGACTGTGTCGTCGAATGCCTAAACTCTATCAAAAACATGGGCGTTGATATCAGCTCTTGGGATCCTTTGGTGATGTTCATCTTGGAGCAGAAGCTGGATCTCGAGACCGACAAGGAGTACTGTCAATCATTGAAAAATCCTAGGGCCCTGCCGACTATCAAGGATTTTACAGACTTCTTGGAAAGCAAATTCACATCATTGGAGGCGTCACAATCACAACGTTCTCCGAATAAATCAAATAATTCAAAATCGGGTCAACATACAGACAAACAAAACCAAAAATCTAACAATCATTATAAATCAAATAATAATAATCAAAAACCAATGAATAACGTTGTACAAAAACAGCAAACAGGATGTCAACTCTGCAAAAAATTTCATCGCATATTTAATTGCACAATTTTCCTGAAAATGAAACCGATGGAACGCCGTAATACAATTGCGAAATTAAAATTATGCATGAATTGCTTGTATGATCACTATGGCAAAAAATGCTTATCAAATACCTGTTGCCGTGAATGCAATGGTCGGCACAATACTTTAATTCATGAAGCGTTTGCTGACGAGCCATCCACTGAAAAAGAACAAAGCGAGAAAAAAGTTACGCACGTGTCTCAACATGATATTACTGAAACTTTATTGGCAACAGCCATGGTGAAGGTTAAGGCAGCTGATGGGACATTTATCAAATTGAGAGCCTTGATCGACCAGGGATCACAAACCTCTCTTATCACCGAAAATGCAGCACAAATGCTGAAGTTACCTAGACAAAGGTGCAAAGGCGTTATTTTTGGGGTAGGAGCCAAGGAAAACAACTGTAAAGGCGCTCTGAATATCACTTGTTCTTCGACGTACAACAATTTTCAGTTTGAAACAGATGTTTATATTATGAAACACTTGGTAAACAATATACCTAATCATACATTTAATAAACCTACCTGGTCATTCCTAGAGGGCATTCAGTTAGCCGATCCCGACTTTAACATCAATAGACCGGTGGACTTACTCTTAGGGGCCGACGTCTACTCTTGCATCATTTTGAGTGGAATCATTTCACCTGACAAATCATTGCCAGTCGCTCAACAAACACGCCTTGGTTGGGTTTTATGCGGAAACGTAAAATCTTTCCAATGTAACGTTATCATCAATAACGTGGAAGATATTCAACGCTTCTGGGAAATAGAAGATATTCCGCAGGAAACTTCCTTATCACAAGAGGATGCTCACTGCTTAGAATATTTTAAGACCACCACGACCCGGCAGAGCGATGGAAGATATATCGTCAGGCTACCTTTGATAACAGATGCCAAAGAACAGCTAGGAGAGTCAAAACCAAGGGCAGTAGCACAATTGAAGCAGCTGGAGAAAAGATTTATCAAAAACCCAGATATGCAAAAGGGTTACAAATCATTTATATCAGAATATATCACGTTAAACCACATGCAGCTTTCATCTAAGTCATTGAAACCTGTCGTTCATTTGCCTCATCACTGCGTGATTAAGGCCGACTCCACGACTACGGCCCTTCGAGTGGTATTCAACGCTTCTTCTAAAACATCAAGCGGCCGCAGTTTGAATGACGTCATGCATCGTGGTCCAAATCTACAGCAAGATTTACTATCACTTATCATCAAGTGGAGGCAGTACAAGTATGCCTACACAGCTGACATTGAAAAAATGTTTAGAAACATAGCAGTTCATGAAGATGATCAATGTCTTCAGGTCGTGGTGTGGCGCGAATCACCATCAGACAGCATTAAAGAGTACGCCCTCACAACGGTCACGTATGGACAGAAAGCAGCACCATTCCTTGCCATGATGGTGTTAAAGCAATTGGCTCATGATGAGGGCCATAAATATCAATCAAGTCCAGCAGCAAAAACACTAAGAGAACAGTTTTATATGGACGATCTTATCAATGGAAATCACTACATTCAAAGCGCGAAACAACTGCAATCAGATCTTATTCAATTATTGCAATCAGGCGGTTTTAACTTGCGTAAATGGTCCTCTAACACAGAAGAACTATTGCAGAATGTCAGCACGGCAAACAGCAGTGAACATATGACTTCAAACATGAAGCCACAACAAAGACTTTCGGACTTCAGTGGCATCCACAATCAGATGAGTTAACTTTCGATCTCAAGATAAATTTATCAGAAACAATCAAACATACAAAACGCAGTTTATTGTCAGATATATCAAAGTTATTCGACCCGCTTGGTTGGCTTACTCCAGTTACAACAAAGTTCAAATTGCTATTTCAGCGAATATGGTTTCACAACATTGAATGGGACGATGAACTCCCAGCTGACATTAGTAACGAGTGGTTGAAAATCAGAAGGGATTTGAAAAATATCAGCGAATTACGAATCCCTAGATGGTTGCAGATCTGTGAAAATGACGCCATCGAATTGCACGGATTCTGTGACGCATCAAACAATGCCTATGCCTGCGTCATATATTGCAAAATTATCAGAAAAGATCAGTACGGCAATCCAAATTATTCTATTATATTGGTTGCTGCTAAATCAAGATTGGTTCCACCGAAGAGAGATGTCACGTTGCCCAGATTAGAGCTTAGTGCCACTCTATTGCTTTCTAAGCTAATGGAAAAAGTTGTATCATGTTTAAATGGCTATAATATCAAACTATTCGGTTGGTCTGACTCGATGGCCGTACTAGGTTGGTTGCAGGGTGATCCGGGACGCTGGAAAACCTTCGTAGCTAATAGAGTAGTTCAGGTCACAAAGATTCTACCACCCGAAACATGGCGTTACGTAAAGTCAAGCGAGAACCCAGCTGACTGTGCTAGCAGGGGTATTAACATGGAACAGGTCATTCATCATCCCTTGTGGTGGCATGGACCAGCTTGGCTTTTGACTTTCAACGAACAAAAATCAAAACAGCAAGATTTTATCACTGATGAAGAGGTCAAGAAACCTAAACAAAGCAACGTCACTACAACAGCGTCACACCAGCAAGATGACGTCATATCAATGCTACTAAAGAATAATAGTAGCTGGACTCGGGTGACACGTATACTAGCGTACGTGTTACGTTTCAAGCAAAATAATAAATCACCGTTTCTTACCGCCACAGAAATCAAAGCGGCGAGATTGAGGATTATCAAATATATTCAAAACATTGAGTTTGGAAAGGACATCTCATCCTTACATCAACATAATCAAGTCGACTCGAAGAGCAAACTTTTGTGTTTAAACCCGAGACTAGACCAAGCAGGCTTGCTCAGAGTGGGAGGCAGACTTACAAACGCCTCCATAAGCAAGGACATGATGCATCCACTCATCATCCCGCATTCTGGTCATGTGACAAACTTACTCATCGACCATGCACACAAACAAACATATCATGGTGGAGCACGTGTTACCCTAGCAAAATTACGACAACAGTTTTGGATAATTGGTGGTAATAGAGCTATCAAAATGCGTTTACGCCAATGCATCACATGCAGGAGAAATAGCCCTTCAAAGCATGATCAGATCTTAGGTAATTTGCCAGAATCAAGGTCAAATCCTTCAAGGCCATTCTATCATACAGGCGTAGACTTCTCAGGTCACGTGTTTGTGAAGTGCAGTAAAGGCAGAGGCATGAAAAGCTTCAAGGGTTACATATCATTATTTGTATGTATGGCGACAAAAGCTGTACATCTCGAGTTAGTGTCAGACATGACTGCGTCCGCATTCTTAGCGGCGTTGAGACGGATGGCTGCAAGACGCGGCACACCATCACATATGTACAGCGACAATGGTACAAACTTTGTCGGCGCTAACAAAATTCTCAAGCACGAGATACAAGAGATCAGAAGCATTATCAATCCAGAATTTTTATCAGAGGTCAGTGAGATGGAGATAACCTGGCATTTCAATGCGCCAAGCAACCCGAGCGCAGGAGGTCTATGGGAAGCCGCCATAAGGAGCGTGAAGTATCACCTTCGACGTGTCATTGGTGAGCAGAAGCTCACCTTTGAAGAATATACGACTCTACTCACTCAGTTGGAGGCCGTCCTCAATTCGCGGCCACTCTGCGCGCTGACGGAAGATCCAGAAGATCTGAACTACCTGACTCCATCACACTTTCTATCAAGCGGCCCAGTGTTAAGTATTGTCGAAACAGAAAGAGATCAAAGGACAAGATGGCATCTTACACAGAAGTTGTTCGGAGATATCTGGAAACGATGGCAGGCAGAATATTTAACACAATTAACATCACGCAGCAAGTGGCTACAGCCCAAAGAAAATATCAAGATCGACGATATCATAATCATACACGAAGCTAACCTACCCCCGGGGAAGTGGGCGTTAGGCAGAGTTATTGACGTTCACCCCGGCACCGATGGTTATGTGCGAGTAGTCTCAGTGAAGACAAAAAATGGCGTTATCAAGAGGCCAATCACAAAATTATCAATCTTACCAGTTGAGAATCAGACACCAGAAAAATCAACGGAACAGAGCAAAGATAATCAACAGAGTCCCAAGCCCGATAGAGTGAAAAGAACAGGCAGTAAACTTAGTAACTTCATACTTACAATGTTGTTATTGTTTACTATGTGTGCACAAAACGCATATTGTACACATAACGTCTCATTTTTTAAGAAACAACAGAGCCTTTATTTTGACAAACTATCTACAATGCAACTTATCAGGGACGAATGGAAGATGGTAATTTATTACGACATGACTCCCTACTGGGAAGGGTCAAGGTTACTGTCCAACTATATCAATCACCTACATGCGTCATGCGCAAAACAAAAACAAAGAGCGCAGTGCGACCTTTTAGTACTGCAACTACGTCACGGGTTTATCGAGTTACAATACTACGATCAGCTGTTACTTAATAAACAATCCAACGTCATTGGAACCCGAGTACGTAGAGGCCTTATCAATGGAATAGGAAACGTAGCACATACATTATTCGGAGTACTAGATGATGATTTTGCACAAAAATATCAGCGTGACATTGACCTCGTTAAGATGAATCAAAATCACCTCGCCAACCTTTGGAAAAATCAAACATCAATTATTGAAGCACAATACACCTTTTTGAAGCGTTTAGAACTATCGGTAGACCAACAGCATAAATTATTTCATCAACACATGATAAATCAAGCGAAGAAAAATGAAGTTCTGAAAGAGGAGGTAGAGAGTGTTATAGCTAATAACGAGTTTACATTGTCGTCTATCATCGCCAATAATATACTAGGCAATCTTAAACAGATACAGGATACTCTTTTAGATACGGTTACCGATATTTATCACGAGATATTCAATATCCATATCATATCACCGGATCAAATCAAAGAAGAGTTGAGTATTATTTCTGGGCATTTATCAAAGGATGTATTACCTATAGAAGACTTTCACAGAGGAGATGGCATATCAAAACTGTATCATTTGTTGAGGGTTAAGGTGAGAGTTACAGATCAGTACATGCTCTTAGAAGTGAAGATCCCACTTGTTACCAGAGAAAACTACGATATCTACAAGATCATACCTATTCCTACCATGAACAGAGGTAAAACTATTACTATCATACCTATCACCGAGTACATTGCGATGAACATACAACGAGATTCGTACCTACCTATCACAGATAAAGATTTACAAGCTTGCTTTCAATTAAGTCCTACCACAAAACTATGTGAGGTTCAGAGCCCTATTTATCATATGCATAGCGATCAAAACTTGTGTGTCAAGGACAATACAATGGAGAGATGTCAAACAATCACAAGGACGTGCCAAAACAACTGGATCGCATTAAATAAATTGAACAATTATTTATTTTATTGCTGCGACAAATGCACACTACGTTTGATGTGTGACGATCAGGTCACATTCGAACACATCAGCAAGGGCGGCGTGCTATCCATGGGCAATGACTGTACATTGAGAGCCGATTCATTCATGATTTATTCTCACAATCATTACATGAATGAGATGCACGCAAAACCCGATTTATTATCAATCGATATTCCTCCAGTTAACAACATTATCAATTTAACTATACCAATCGATGAGATCGAGAATCGATCAGACGTCGAAGTCAAAGACAGACAGATATCCTTGAAGGGGATCGGTCAACAGATCGAGCAGATGAAATCGGAACGAAGTGAAATTGAACAGATTTCGAGCCACGACGTTCACCACTACGCGGTCATATACATTTTGGTCGCGGTTGCGTGCGTCGCAGGCGTCGCGTTCCTGTGGAGGCGAAGGCGAAAGTGCTAATGAGCCTAGTGTTCAATCAGTGAGAAGTGTATCTAGTTTAGTCGAAAAACCGAGACTTGTTTCAGTGTTGTATAAAAATCAGAAAGTTCAAATGATCGATAAGTCAACGACACCAACAAGAGTTTTTCCCACTTTTCACGCAAATGATGTAGATCATGACATCTAACTAACATAGAGTTTAAGTTTAAATTTACTTAGGCTAACGCATCTTATCATTTTATCATTAGATATATTACTAATCCTATCATTTATCATACAGCATCTTTACCTACATCTCTCGCCCGGGAGCATGTACGGTGCAGCGCAACCGTGCATTTAGGTATAAGCTAGCATAATAATGTAAAATCATCAATATTATTAAGGTCAATTGTTACACGCGCCTTCCACTTACATTATTGCATCAGTTCACGTTTTCACCCCATCATGGTAGGCGCGTGCTCAAATATCAATTTATCTATTATATCAATATAAGAGTTTTATCATATTATACTCTTCTTATCATTTATATCACAAAAGGTGTCCCGTACAGTGAGAAATAGTCATTTATTTATTTATTAAGTAATCCGACAGCGATACATTTTACATATATACACAGTGTAATACTTATGCTAAAATAAGGCCAATTATAGGATTACATAGAAAAAGTAAAGATTTACAACAGAAAGGTGAGTGAAGTTGATAAATAGAAAGAAACGTTAACAATAAAACAAATAGGTAGTACAGAGTACACAGTAAACTGAGAAAATTTCAGTGGCTTCGCGACGTGTGTTTCAGTGAGCGTGCGTGTATGTATATGAGTGTGTGTGGTATGTGTGTGTGTGTGTGTGTGTGTGTGATGTGTTGTTAAGTGCTCCTGAAGCAACAGTCTCGTTAGAGTCTGGACAACAGGAGACACCTGGTGTGGGGGGGCGACGGTGATGTGAGTTCGAATGCGGGAGGAATGAAAGGAATTAAGGAGCTCCTGAGGCACCAGTCTCTTAAAAGTCTGGGCAACAGGAGACACCCGGTGTCGGGAGGGGAAGGTGATGTATTTTCGAATGCGGGAGGGATGAAAGGAATTAAGGAGCTCCTGAGGCACCAGTCTCTTAAGAGTCTGGGCAACAGGAGACACCCGGTGTCGGGAGGGGAAGGTGATGTATTTTCGAATGCGGGAGGGATGAAAGGAATTAAGGAGCTCCTGAGGCACCAGTCTCTTAAGAGTCTGGGCAACAGGAGACACCCGGTGTCGGGAGGGGAAGGTGATGTATTTTCGAATGCGGGAGGGATGAAAGGAATTAAGGAGCTCCTGAGGCACCAGTCTCTTAAGAGTCTGGACAACAGGAGACACCCGGTGTCGGGAGGCGAAGGTGATGTATGTTCGAATGCGGGAGGGATGAAAGGAATTAGGGAGCTCCTGAGGTACCAGTCTGGACAACAGGACACAACCGGTTTGGAGAGGTAGGCAGAGAGTGATGGCTGTGTGGGAACTGGTGAGGGAGAAAAATGAAAGATAGGGATCCTTTAATTACATAGATCAGATGAATGGATTGTCTGGATTTTACGTTTAAGGGTATTTTTAGGGCAAGCAAAGAGGTCAAGGTCGCAGTAAAGTTTGTTGTACAATCTGACAGTTCGACAAAGAACAGAGTTCCTAGCGTATGAGGTTGAAACCTGAGGGACATTTAATAGTGGCGTGTGTCTAGTGCGATATGCCGGTACCTGGAAGTATATTTTTGCCAGTGACTCGCTGTCATCGATTTCACCATTCAGTATATTTCGTAGTAACATAATATCGTATTGCCGTCGACGCGCTTCCAACGTATCAATCCTGTAGTACTTCATTCATTATATTTATGGTTATAGAGTCCTATTTAGAGTGCAGTTAAATTATGACTAAGGGAAGTACTTTATAGTTTTTAAAATAGAGTTTAATTTACATACATTAGCGTTGGAGAGAATGCAGAAGTTGGTAGAAGAAAGCACAGGCAATCTTAGAGCTTCACCGCATCCTGATGATTGTGAGAAATAGTCCTTATATCTATGAAGATAGAGTCCTATGAGTTCAGTAAAATTTTGATTGAGACGAGAACTTTATTGTTATTGAAATAGAGTTACTAAAAAGATTCCATCATTTTTAGTGCTGTCAAATAACTTTAGTTTTGTCCAAATGGGAATTTATGTGTATATCTAGTGTATTTATTCTTGAAAAGAATTTTGTTTCGCTTACAAAAAAATTCAAATTAGTGACATGTTCACGCATTCATTGCCCAGACCCGGTGGTGCTACCTGCAGAGGCGCGGCACCGCCCGACGCCGCTGCACTTGGACATCTGCGTCTTGGGCCACGAAAGTGTTAACTTCACCAACTGCATACAGTTGGTTAACGTATGACTAACTTAAATCGCCTCAATGTACAAAATCAACTTTATGTTTATGTGAATAAAGTTCAATTGATTATAACAATACTATTTCTTCTATCCAATAGAACAACAATCCGAGAAATCCGAGACTCCTAAGAAGGACGACCACGAGGATGAATCTCCGTTCAAAGACCCGAACCACGATGAGAGTGATAAGGAAATGTCGCCGATTAAGGATCTCAAGGATTTGGCCAGCAAGGAGTTATCTAGGTAAACTAAAACTTTCATCTATTCTATAACTGTTTTTTTTCTGTAATAATCACTAAAAATTGTAGTACAACTACGTTAGTTACCATAAAAACAGATTTCAATTATTCATGTCACATAAACTTCAGAATACATGCAATAAATTATCGTTCAAAAATCAAATTAAAATCACAAACTGTAACTAGATGAAATTTAAGCATGTAATTGTGAAATTAAATTAAACAATTCCGATTAATTCATGTAATTAAAGTATGTAAAAGTCAAAAAAATAATAACTGAATAAACTACAATACTGAATAATAATTTAATATATTTATTATACTTATCCTCTCAGCTCAGCCAGAATTCTGAGGAAAGTTATAGTTAGTTTATATTATTATATAGTTAGTTTTTTTGCTTAGTTTGTTATATTATTTCGTCCAACTGCTCGACAAAGTCCTCGTTTTTCAGATTATCGGAAGGGTGACTTTTGCTAGCAGTGAGATCGGTTTTAGATATGATTAGAAATGAAATCAGCTTCTTCGTGATAAAACTTTTAAATCCATCGTGGTTATTAACACTAAAGTTATTTATAACGGGGTATTTACCATGATTTGACTTTTGAGCTTTCCAATATTTCGACGCAGTTACATGCGCCATGATCACGGCACGATCATGATGGCGCATGTAACTGCGCCGAAATATTGGAAAGCTCAAAACTCAAATCATGGTAAATATCCCGTTATAAGAGACTTTAACTTCTTCTTCTTCCGGAACACGCTAGGTGAGGTTGGCACAACATGTATTTTTCTTCCACTCTACTCTTCCTTAGCCATGACCTCTTTCACACAATTTGTTACCTGGTTTTATTAACTTTTATTATTCCAGTATGAAAGAGCTTACGAGTCGCCGTCTAAATAACAACAAAGAAGAATGCTCGCCGACGGAGCACAAGATAGACAAGGACAGCGTTATGGGAGACGAAGTGCCGAGCGATTTGGAAAGCGAGGGGACGCAACCGGAAGAGGTCAGTTGGACAGTATACTCAAGCTACCTGTAGATTGTTTGCAACAGTCGGCAGTTAGCTCAATTATTTCAATTGTAATAACTATTTCTGATTTATACCTAATATTTGATTGTAATTTTCTTATAACAAATATTGAAAACTATCGATGATGCCTAAGTTTATTAAATTACCGATGGTAGATTGTTGTGGAACCTTCAGTAAAACGAAATATTTCGACGCAATCAAGATTCAATGTTCTACATATTTGGGTTTGTCAGGTTGGTCTTTTAAACTTCAAGAAAATATACCTTTTTAAAAAAGACTTCCATATTCCTATAAGATCTAATTGTTATAGTCAAGTGAAAACTATGCTTAACTTACTCCATGGCCTTTCCAACATAAAATATAATTTTTCAAATGTATACTTTTTTACGGTTTTGGTGTATACAATCATAGATAATGACGAGATAAATTGATATTATCCTTAGTTTTGGATGGTCAACACCGGATGGTCGTTTTGCCTAAGGTTAGGCAAGCTTAACGCTTGTGTATTAAAAAGGATTCCTGTACTCAAATATTGATAACTAAGATAAGATAATTTTTATTGGTTCACAACACACAAGAAAATACAATGATAACAAGAACATAATTTCAAATTTAAAAAACCCCCGAGATTCTCATGTAACATGGCTAAGAACACTCGCGATAAAATATTCTATGACGCAAAAAAAAAAACTAAAATCTGTTCATCCGTTTGGGAGCTACGATACAACAGCGTCGGGGGTTAAAAAGAAATAAAGAGAAAAAACAACGTGAGACCAAAGGCTGCCACGCAGCGGGTGCTGCACTGGCTCTGGGAGAGCAGCAGCGCTGGTCTACCGTAGCACCTTAGCGTAGAGCTTCGAACTACCCGATGTTCTTTGATGGTGTAGTGTAAATCCACCTTTACCTAAAAATCCACTTGACTAACACTATTTCTTATCCTCCAGGATGAAGACAAGAACCTATCCTCCGAGGAATTATCCCGGAAGCTGGAGAAGCTAACCCGACAATCAGAACAACAGCTGCAGCAATTGATCTCTGGATCTCAAGCTTTAAGGGCGACTTGCTATGGGCAGGACAGGTAACATAACTTCAAAATCAAAATTAAAAACTCTTTATTTCCATTAATACAGCAAAAGTACTCTTAAAAAAACTCTAATTATAAAACTAAACACTGACGAGTTTTGATTTCTGTCGCTTCCCGGTCGCCCTCCCGGTCGTCGTCCATAAAAAAACTCACAGACCCTCACTTTTTTCCCTCAGATATTGGCGTCGATATTGGTCCCTTGGCAAATGCGGTGGCATCTTCGTGGAAGGAATGGAATCCGCTCAGCCTGAGATCATGCACTACCACGAGGCTTTGGAAGAGGCGGCCTCTCAAATACCGGCAGAGGTTAAGAAGAGCAGAGGTAGGATTGTGTGCTTTATTAAGTAAGAGTTAAGGTCGATATTCCAAATGCAGCGGCATCTACGTGGAAGGAATGGAGTCCGCTCAGCCTGAGATCATGCGCTACCACGACGTTTTGGAAGACGCGGACTCGCAGAAACCAGCAGAGGTTAAGAAGAGCAGAGGTAGGATTGTGTGCTTTATAATGTAGGAGTTAAGGTCGATATTGGTCCCTCGGTAAATGCGGCGGCAATCACCGACTCCCAGCTACCGCTACAATGACGTCCGTCCATCGAGTGGTTTGTCTCCCAATGCGCGTTGCATCGCGGTCGCCACTCGAGAACCCCAGCGGTTACCAGTTCTGCGAGCTGCCACTGCCACTTAAAAACCTTCTTTTAAAAAAAATATATCATATGTTTTAGGACTTAGAAAACCGAAAAACTTAATTTTTAAGTTCGTAAACATTCGAAAACGCTGTCAGCCATATTTATCTGGGCTGTGACGTCATACGGGTAGAAAACCACAGACATAATACTAGCTGCGGCAAAAAAATCAAACAATTGCCAACGTCCATCATTGTAAAAATATAGACAGACTACATATCGAATTTCACTCTTATAAGATCCGACATGAAATTTTTTTAGAGGCCTATGACGTCACAATAGGGCCGACAGCGTTTTCAGAGTTCAAAATTAAAAACTAAAGGAAAGAAGAGAAAAAATTATTGATATGGAGGGATTCATTAAAAAAATTGGTTCCTTTACAGGTAAAGCAGAAAAGAAGGAGCAAGAAGAAGAAAAGAGTCCGGAGACTGAAGCGCAGAAGAAGGAAGAGGCTTTGAAGACAGAGTTAGAACTAAAGAATATTAAGTCTGAACTGAACCTGAGTGATCACACGCAGATTATCAAATATGAACCTAATCAGGGAGGGTGTAAGGTTGAAGGTGGGTTGACATTATAACAAAATATCGTTCTTAGGCATGTATCATCATTAAAATCTGTGGAAATCGTAAAGTTTGACACGTCCTAAGTTTCCTAAAGCCTTGGTCGCTTGACTACCACGCACTACGCTGCAGTATGTGGCCCCGATACTTTTTTCATACGATTATGTCAATCGTATGAAAAAAGTCTTTTGTTCCGTCCGTCGATGTCTGCGTCAGTGGGCCAAGCGCGGTGAAGTGGGGAGTAGGTACTACGCACAGCGCGGCGTATTACGCTGCGGTGGGCGTCACGGCGTCGATAATGGATATGTTTGAGCCGCATACCGCTGCGGTAAAATCAAATGACCGCTTCTCCGCACAGACAGTTTATACGTCGTGACGTTACGTTGTGCTGCACATCGCAGCGTGATGCGTTGCAAACAAGAGACCAAGGGAATCAAATAATATCCCAAAAAAATTTGACTTCTACGTCACTTTGACCTCGTGGTGTAGTTGGCTAGCACATTCCGTACTGAGGAAAGGATGCTGGTTCAAGTCCCGTCGAAGTCGAAAATTTTTAGGCTATTATTTGATTTCTTAGAAATGACCCAGAGTGTAAAGGCTTACGCTGTAATAAAAAAACCTAAGAGGCTTTAGATTGATCTCAAACTAAAAAAAGCACTTGTTACTTAAAATACAAAAGATCCTTATAAATAATAAATTATTTTCTAGACCAAGTATAAACTACCAACATTTTTATCTACAGGCTCATCAATAAAAATGGAAGAAAAATACATGCAGCATCAACAAAACAGCGAACAAGACATGTTAGACATCGAAGATTCAATACCTACCGCCTTCTTAGTGCAGAAACCTACGCACAAACCCATGTACGCGGCGCAAGCGGAACCCGTCGACAAACCACAGGAGATTGTCAAGGTAATGTGGACACTAGTGTGGTTGATATAAGGTTGAATATCTAACGCGTTCTTAGTACAGAAACCTACGCACAAACATGTACTCGGCGCAAGCGGATCACGTCGACAAACCACAGGAGATTGTCAAGGTAATGTAGACTCTAGCGTCGTTGATATAAGGTTGAATATCTAACGCGTTCTTAGTACAGAAACCCACGCACAAACCTATGTACGCGGCGCAAGCGGATCCTGTCGACAAACCACAGGAGATTGTCAAGGTAATGTGGACTCTAGTGTTGTTGGTATAAGAGTTCTTGATCTACGGCCTTCTCAGTGATGTAACACTTAGGATTGATAATAGCGATCAATCTTTTTAGTTTCGCATCTTTAATTTAAAGTAAAATCTATTCTATTGTCATTAGCATAAAGTTAAAAGTTATTATGTGTAATAAATAAAGTTCTCTCATATCTTTCTCAGGTTGAAAACGTAGTGAAGACTGAAGAAAAGGAAGATGAAAATAAAGACGCTTTGGTTAATAACTTGGAGGAACTCAGGAAAATGGCGGAAGCTGTTTCTTCGCAACTCGGTAAGAAAACTTTTAAGACCCTTTATAAAATACTAGTTTATGCCCGCGGCTTCGCACGCGTTGTTTCTATGGAAACGTTTTAAGGTGATTTCTATCACATGGAAACTGATTTATAGGATAAAAGTATTAAGTAAGCCTTTGATTCCAGGGTTAGAGTTACCTATTTGCAAAATTTCAGCCTGATCCGTTCAGTAGTTTTGGCGTGAAGAGGTACCTAACAAACATCCATCCATACATCCATACATCCATACATCTAAACATCCAAACTTTCACATATATAATATTAAAGTGTGATTTTACTTACGAAGGAAATCATAGAGGAAGGGAAGCATAGAAACCAATTCGAACCAGTATTTACAATTGAAACAGTTAAGCTAACTGCAGACTGTTGCATACAATCTACAGGTAGCTCAACTGATCCACATCAATAACAGTCGTCGCGTCCCCAAGACGCTGGCTGCATTGCCCCGCTGTATGGCAATGCTGATGGGCTGTGCCAGATACTCACCAGCTCTCGGGTCACGCGGCGCTTCGACCAGACGCTCAGATAATTTTTTAAAAACCCGAAGAGCCTCGGTACCCCACGGACCTAGGGTCTCGACTCCAAGGGGAGCAAATGTGTAGGCTCTGTCGAGACCTGCATATTTGCGCCTCTTGAGATCTTCGGTCAAATCTGCCGCCGCGCCTGCCCTCACGGATGTCCTCGGAAGATGGGAAGGCGCAAGTGTGTCGACGCATGTAGCGTCCCACACAATGGGCCTCCCCAACTCCCATGGGACTAGTGTCATACCGTCGTACCATGTTTATTTTATGGGCATTAAAATTAAGCTTATGATAGGTATCATAAACTGTACAATGGACTTTTAAAAATTCCTTTGATTAACGTAATTATAAGTAATAAGATACAACAATATTAAAAATTTTAAAAACGGTCGTCAGAGTTTCATGAAACATGGCTAAGAACACTCGGGATATAATTTTCTATGACACAAAAAAAAACAAATGAAAATCGGTTCATCCGTTTGGGAGCTGCGATACCACAGACAGATACACAGACAGACACGTTAAACTTATAACACCCCTCTCTTTTTGCGTCGGGGGTTAAAATAGGTGGCGGCGCTAGTGTGTGGCGTACATCCGCCTTATTAATATGTTTATTTTCAACAGATGCCGAACGCAAAGAAGCCCAAATAAAGGAAGAGCAGGAAAAACAAGCGAAAGAAATAAAACAGGAACAAAACGAAACGGACTGTGCAAACACAACTTTATACACAAAAACGCTCGAAGGAAAATGGTTCTCAATCCTACGGCACGAAGACTCATTCTTAAACAACATTAATGAAGTGACTAGTGATGTACCGGTGTTCTGTGATAATGAGTACAGTTGCGAGCAAGTAGTGATGTGCCAGGGACATAAGTGGGATGTGTCGAATAATCTGCATTTGTTGAACGATCCTAGTTTGTTTACGTTGAATAGTATGGTCACTAGTGTTCAGGTGAGTTATATTCGCATATCACGTTCAAATCGAAAATAATACTTTATAACGATGGTCAAAAATATTGACTACATAAAAATAAGTATGTCAGTTACGTCGTTTTCTTTTGCTAACATCGCTATGGATTCGTCGAAATCAGCGGGACTGCCAGCTTGACGTCAAGATAGCAGCCACAGTGAAAGACCTAAATATATCCTAAAGTACTAGGGCATTATTTATTTTACTTAGGGCACCCGAATCCACCAATTCATGCACATTTATTGGCATAGTTGAAACCACCAAATTCCATGGCGGGGCTGCTAATTTGACTGACACCTTTTTTTGGAGAGGTGTGGGCTAAAACTACCAGAGTGGCGCTTACCTTAAAGTTGTTTGAAAGGATGATAGAGTTTTCTTAGCAATTAGAATGAAAATCGATGCAGCATCTCTGTTCTCTGTTTGTTTGAAAGTAGTCGGGAGTAAATTAATGATTGTTTAGTTAGCTTGTAAATAAAATAATAATCATGCTGTACAATTCACACAGCATCATCCAGCCCCAATTAAAATAATCTGTGCTTTCCTTCAAGTTTTCTTCTTATTTATGAAGCACCTAGCTTCATAAATAATATATTTTATCATTCCCCCTCTAAGAAGCTTTTTTTTTTTCACTGTTTTCAGTGAATAAAATAAAAACACTTTTTATCACTATTTTGGTGTTTGAATTTAGAACACACCAATATAATCGACCTCCATCTCAATACGACCTTGCGCAAAAATACTCGATACAAACTCCTTGTGCAAAGAATACTCGACATGCAAACTCCTTATGCAAATAACTCCTCGAGATTTGATTGGTTCTTTTTATCGTAGTCATGATTTAAAGTATAATATGTAACTCTTGAATAAAACGGATTTATATCGAGGGTCATGAATCACTCGCGTCGCTCAGGACTTGAATCACTTGCTAGGCTCGTGATTCAATCACCATGAATCACTCCCTACCATTGTGATTCATTTAAAATCCTTCACTTGCTCGTGATTCATCTATGGCCCTCGCTTTAAATCCGTCCTTTCTTCACTAATTACATAATATACTATTAATTATTGCAGGTTCCTTCAAACAACGTATACGCTGACTCAAGTCTAACCATGTCAGGGCTAGAGCAAGAGGTTATGGATTCGGTGCTCAAGAAGGGGACGGAAGATACTGTTGAAGAGAGTAAAGAACAGGTAACCTTGCATTCTAGTTTTAACCTGTAACAGAGAGTTTACAGGGTGCCACGGAAAGGGTCTAAGCCGAAAGGGGGTGATTCTGGACATCGAAGAGTTCAACGTTAGTTCTAAAAAAAATTGAATTTTAGTATTTTTTACTCATTTTAAAATTAAATAAATAAATAATGCTGGACAATCCACACAGCATCATCTAGCCCCAAAGTAAGCTACTCAAAGCTTGTGTTATGGGTACTAGATAACTGATATATTTAATACATTATATAGGTACCTACATAGATAGATATTTTTTTTTATTATACATAGAAAACACCCAGACCAATGGAACAAATTTCTGTAGATCGTACACAAATTTGTTCCGAGGCGGGAATCGAACCCGCAACCTCTTGCGTCGCAGGCGGACCTTCGCCCGCCGCGCCACGGAGGTCGGAATTCGTTTTTTTACGTATATTCCTTTATTATTATTGTTTTGATATTTCAAAGGATTTGCATAAATTTTTTGTAATAATTTAAAAAAATATTTTTTTTCTGGTCTAATGGAAATAAAGCACTTTGTATTTGAAAGGCTGTCGCAAATCTAAACTGCACCACAGCCGCACAACACAAAAAATTTCATTTAAATATGGACTTTACCTCGTAATATTGAGATGCATTTTATACTGACGGCATCAGATAACAGACAGCTCGCCGGCCACTCGCTTGTAGCTCTCGGTATGAGATTTTGTCACTGTAAAATGTATCTAAATGTAGAGTTTAAGGCCATATTTGAATGCTTATTTTTGTGTTGTGCAGCCGTAGTAATGGACGTGTAAGGCCAACTACTTAAACAAATGTCTCTGTCTGTCTGTTGGCATCTTAATTCTAAAACTAAAGTCATTTACAACGGGATATTTACCATGATTTGAGTTTTGAGCTTTCCAATATTTCGGCACAGTTTCATGCGCCATGATCACGGATTAACTGACTAATCATGGTAAATATCCCGTTATAAATGACAGTGTTAATAACCATGATGGATTTAAAAGTTTTATTCTAAAACTAATCTAACTAATGCAGGTTTTAGTAAGACAACTGATTTGTTAGCGGTTCGTCCAAAAAGCGATTCGTCCAAATCGTATTCCGTCGAATAAGCGGTTCGTCAGGAATCCATGAGCAGTTCGTCCAATTGTTATTAAGTACTTTAGAATTAGAAAATAGTTTACATTTCATGTGTTCATACGATCAAATTCTCATCTCTTTTGTTCCAGGATAATGACCTAGAGAAAGAACTACAAGCTGATTCGTTGAAACACGACCTGGCAGTCCAAAAGGCGAAAGCGCAAAGTCTCACGAGTCTTGGTCTACTCAATTTTAACGCCCTCTCTACCTACGTTACTTGTGACAGGTAACTAGCACACCAGCGGGCCTTTTTTAGAATAGAATAGATTTTTATTTAGCACACAAAACAAAAACCTCACTACACTAAACACCACAATAGTTTAGTGTAGTGAGGTTTTTGTTTTGTTTTACTAATGATTACGACATACATTAGAAAATTTTTGTTTTACTAGTGTATGAATCTGTGTAAAACACACAGACTGCATAAAACAAACAAACATCATAAAACAGAAAAATTCATTCGATGGGTCTCTCAAAACTCTATTCTATTTGGTTTTGTAATTTTTTTTCGGAGTAAATCACTAAAAGCTCATATCTGCCTACGGTTAACGGTTTGGTTAACGGGTGGCGACCGAGCGAGTGACGTCACACGCACCCGCGGCGCGGTCACTCGGTGAACTTCACTAGTAATTGTCCAGCATCATTTATTATTTATAATTAAATAAATTACTAAATTAAATGATAATACTGTGTGTGATATAAAAAACAACATGCTCAATCAATAATTTTTATTCTAGTCCACCGCCAATCCAGACATCCAGGGAAGAATTGGACCAACTGAAGAAATGCAAACTAAATGGTTTACCAGAAAAGAAGGCCAATCAATACGTGCCTAAGGAATTAAGGTCAGTGGCATTTATCAAGTAACTAGTTACTGCCCGCGGCTTCGCACGCGTTGTTTCTATGAAAATGTTTAAAGGTGATTTCTATCCCATGGGAACTGATTTATGGGATAAAAAGTAAGCCTATGTTTGATTCCAGGATTAGAATTGATTTTAGCTCGATCCATTCCGCAGTTTTGGCGTGAAGAGGTAACAAACATCCATCCATCAATCCAAACTTTCACATTCACATTCACGCTGTGTGAATTGTCCAGCATTATTTATTATATTATAATAAATAATGCTGGACAATAATGAAAAATAAAGAAAAAATAATTAAGGTACAATAACAAACATATTATGTTTGTTATTGTACCTTAATTATTTTTTCTTATAATGAATTTTGCCCCCAGACATGGCTGGTGGCGTATAACGGACGCTGAACAAGTGAAGGAAGTCATGGATGCTCTCCATCCTCGAGGAGTTAGGGAGCGGGAGCTGCATGCCGCGTTCGTGCAGCATCTACCCACTGTCAACAACAAGGTACATCAGGCTTTGTGAGTCCACTGCTGGACGGCGGTGTCCTAATGAGAGCCATAGCGCTTCAGACGCATGCAGCATCTGCGCGCAGTCTAGAGCAGTTCGTCATCCCACCTAGCCATAGGGCGTTTGCCGAGTCGCGGTCTCCACTCAAGATGTGGTTCGTCATCCCACCTTGTCACAGGGCGTTTGCCAAGTCGCGGTCTCTATATCTATATATATATATCTATATATGTAGTGTATAGTATTAAGTATATCAGTTGTCTGGTACCCATAACACAAGCTCTGCTTAGCTTGGGGCTAGATAATGCTGTGTGAATTGTCCAGCATTATTTATTTCTTTTAGTAAATAAACCACAAATTTTCTGACTTTTCCCTGAACTTCTGCTATAAAACCTTGCTTCTTGCCAAATTCATGATTCTATGTCTACGGTAAGTACGCGTAGTATAGGTTTTGTGTGCATTCTCTGGGAAATTTCAAAATATTCGGACATAAACGGCCGTAACTTTTGATTGCGTTGACTTAGAAGTTTTATTCAAATCACGGCGCTAAGAGGTTACGGACTTAAGAATTTGATGTTAATTTCAACCACGCTTTCCTGAGAAAAGGGGGTTGACAGACAGACAACAAAGTGATCCTATAAGGGTTCCTTCTTTCCTTTTAAGGTACTAAACCCTAAAAATGTTGTTGATAGAGGTGTAAACCTTCTAGACTGGGTTATAACATGAAAGGACAGAGAAAACTGGAAGAAAGGGAAGTCCTTGCTGTGATATATCTATTTAATTAAAGACATCACTGAGACTCGACACTTTTATTCGTTGATAAGTACGAACAACAATATACTCATTTTTATCCGACGCAAAAGCCAACATGGCAGCCGGAGCCGGAACCATAAACATAAACAGAGCCATAGACCATACTAATGGTCTATGGATATAAAATAGGAACACTACACTCTTCCCCTCACAACTTTAAGCGTTCCATCTTAACTAAAGAACTATTTTTGGAGTAGGTATAAACATTAACTCTTAAACAAGTACTTATCTAACGGAAGGTTGAGTATCTCTTAAATCTACTCTTAAACTATTTAGGATACAAAGTAACTCTTAAATCTACTATTAAATTATTTAGGATACAAAGTAACTCTTAGACACTATGTACATAACACTATGCAATTTGAGCTCTTCTCCCCTCACAATCAGTGACAAGGCACCCTAGGTGGGTTTAAAAAGAAACTAATGGGGAGAAAAAAATAATGAATAATAAATTCCTTCGTAACAGTAAATATAATATAAGTAGGTGGTTAACTTAACCTGAAATTTATGTTATAATAATTATGTTTTAACAAATACAATTTCAACGATTTTGTATCTTGGATTGAGAAAAGGAGAAAAATAATAATAATAATACTTAGCCACTATTTTTTTTTTACCTGGTAGGTAAATTTATTCTAGCAGACAACTATTGCATTTTAACATTTGATTTACATGTCTTTTCCAATTTTTTCCTTCTACATCAATATTAAATGTTACACCTGGTATTGATTCATCTATTATAATTCCTACCGTCCAAGGTTTACAGCCCTTCCGGTAATCTCTCACTATTACTTTTTCACCTACCTTAAACTCTAAGTCTCGGTTCCCCAGTGCATTTTGTTTTTGTTTCTCTGTCATCTCATAAGAATGATCAGTTATAGGTGATGGTCTCATGAGTGAAAAACGGTTTCGTAATTCTCTACCTAGCATTAATTTGGCTGGTGTTACACCTGACGTACTATGAGGTAGACTTCGGTAGTCAAATAAAAATAAATTAACAGCTGATTTTAAGTTGTACCGCTTTCTTTTATTTTAGTTACATGTGCTTTAAATGTCTCTACGAATCTCTCTGCAGCCCCGTTTGTTGCTGGATGATATGGCGGGCTAAAGGTGTGTTTAATATTTGTTTTTTCACAATAGTTCTTGAACTCCAAACTTGTAAATGTTGGTCCATTGTCTGTTACTATATGCACTGGAAAACCAAACCTGCAAAATAGGTTTTTAAACACTTCTATGGTTTTTTCTGCGCCAATACTTGACATTTCAATAGCTTCAGGCCATTTAGAATATGCATCTACTATGACCATATACATTTTGTTGTTAAATGGACCTAAGAAGTCTGCGTGTAATCTGTACCATGCACCTGGGGGAATGGGCCATGGCTTCAACGGTATTTTTGGTGGGCTTTTGTGATTTTGTAAACAAGGTAGACAACTTCTAGTTACATTTTCAATATCTCTATCTATGTTAGGCCACCAAAAATAGGACCTAGCCAATTGTTTCATTTTTACAATTCCAAAATGACTTTTATGTAATTCTACAAGTATTGCTTCCTTTAATGTAGTAGGAATAATGATTCGGAATCCCCAGAATAAGCAATTTCTATCAATACTAATTTCATTTTTTCTGTTGTAATATGTTGACAATTCTTTGTCTATTAACTTTTTTTCTGGCCAACCATCCATACTATATCTAATAACTTTAACTAATGTTGGATCTTTTGAAGTCTCATTTTGAATAATTTTCCAGTCTAGTTTTTTTATATTTGAATTATCAAGGTAACTGGTTTGACTTTCATTAGCATTTATACACAATGAATTTTGTGAAATATTGTCGTTGTTTTTTACCTCCAAACATGAGCGTGACATAAAATCTGCTGGATTTAAAGAACTTTTTACATGGCGGATTTTGTAGTTGAAAGCTGATAAAAATATTGCATAGTGTTGTAAGCGTTTCGCTGCCATTTTTGGTATCCCTTTGTTCCGTCCAAAAATCCTAACCAGCGCTGCATTATCTGTTTCTAACTCAAAGCTTCTGCCATAAGTGTAGTTGTAAAATTTTGTTACACCAAATATTATAGACATTGCTTCCTTGTCTATGGTTGAATATTTCTGTTCTACTGAGTTTAACTTTTTACTAGCATAGGCTATTGGTTTAATTACACCATTTTTATCTCTATTCGATAGCACAGCTCCTAGACCTGTGTCTGATGCATCACATGACAATATTAGAGGCAATTCTGGGTTAAAATGTCGAAGATTATCTACTGAAGCTAATTTCTGTTTTATTTCTATGAATGCATTTTCACAATTAGAGGTCCACTTAAATTTATTTTGTTTTGTACATTCATATAATGGAGCCATAATGGTTGCCATGTCTTTTAGAAATCTGGCATAATAGTTTATTTTACCAAGAAATGATCTTAACATAGTTATGTCTTTGGGTGGTTCAGCTTCTAATAATGGTTTAATGTTTGATTGAATTACACTCACTTCTTGTTTAGTTATTCTTTACCCAAAAACATCAATATATTTTTTAAATAAATGACATTTATTCAACTTTAATCTGAACTGACAGGTTTGTAATCTTTTTAACACTTCACATAAAATATTGAATGTTTCATTTAAGTCATTTCCAGCAATATAAATATTGTCAATAAAAACAATTGTTTTTGGAATGTTTGCAAGTTTGTTTGCCATCAAGCGTTGAAAAGATCCAGCACCTGTGCTAACACCATACGGTAGGTATTTATATTTATAAGTACCTATTTCAGTTACTATAGTTGTCATTTCTTGTGATTCCTTATCTAAACGTGCTTGCAAATATGCTTCTTTCAAATCAAGTTCACAGAAGTATTCACCATTTTTCAACGTATCTAATATTTCTTCGATGTGTGGTAAAGGGAAATGATCCACCTCTAAATAGGGATTTAAAGTAAGTTTATAGTCACCGCAAAGTCTAATTGAGCCATCAGGTTTTTGTATTGGAACTACTGGAGTGCCCCATTGACTGTGTTCCACTGGGGTTATTCGTCCATTTTGTAAAAGTCTAGTGATTTCAAGCTTTACCTTATCTTTGAGTGCGTATGGTACTCGACGCACTGGTAAAAATTTTGGTTTAGCTTCTGGTTTTAGCTTTAACTTTATTTCCTCACCCTCAAACTTTCCAAACTTAGAGCTGAAAACTTCTGCGAACTTTTCCTTGATCACATATTCTGCTTCTGAAACAGTTTTAACATTGTTAGATCTATCTTTTGCTATAACATTTGTTTCATATAATTTTGGTGGCCATAGGTCTAATGTTTTTAACCAATCTCTACCTAAAATTAGTGGAACATTATCACAAGCTACAAAAAGACTCAACAATTTTGTTTTATTATTGAATCCAACTTTCACTGCTTTCAGTAAACCGATTGGTTTTGATAGACTTTGATCAAAGTTTCGAAATTGTACATTACTCTTATGTATTTGGCGATTTTGAAAAAATTTTGAATGTATCCGCTGTGGTATTACCGTGACATCAGATCCCGTATCGAGTAAGAAGTCTAGGGGTTTTCCCTCAATATTTAAGGTTATGTAATGGGGTGGAACCCTACTTACACTGAACAGATTTACCACTGCTTCTTCCAAATCCTCCTCCACCTCCTTTTTTGATTGTTGTTTTGCTTCTTCCTCCTCTTCTACTAAGTAAGTTCTTTGGGACCTCGGGTTCTTTCTGCAGACTTTGAAGATATGTCCCTTGACACCGCACTCACTACAAAATTTATCTCGCAGGTAGCATTCTGCTTTCAAATGTCCATTCTTGCCACAGCAAAAACATGTCCCGTTTTGCTTACTCATAGGTATATTTGAGCGAACACTTCTGTTTTTGTATTTGTTGAAGCTCTCTCCTTTTAATTTGAACATCTGTGGTTGTTCCCGTTCTTTTTCTTGGTTAAATGCTAGTTTATAAGCAAGTTCTGCTGTTTTTCCAATGTTAGTCAACTCTTGGAGTGATTTATCAGCTTGTTTCAATAATTCAAACCTTATCGGATCACAGAAGGTACCATTTAACAATCTCTCCTTTATTTCATCATCAAAGTTCTTGAAGTTGCAATTTTTTGACAATCTTTTTAGTTCAATTATATATTGTTCAATAGATTCATTTTGTTTTTGACAGCGTTTCCGAAATTCTGCTTGATGTAATGCATTGTTTTTTTCTGGGTGATAGTATTTTGTTAGCTTCTCACATAAGGTTTCATAGGTTTCATTTAATGGTGTTTCTGGTGTGCACAATGTTGTTAATATTTCGTATACCTTTGTGCTCAATGTTGTTATGAGTAATGGCACTTTTTTTTCTTGTTTTATTTCATTCAATAATATGAAACATTCAAATTGTTGTTGATAGGCGCTCCAGTTTTCACCGGCAAATACTTCTAAACTGAAGATCGCATTCATGATGGCAGCGCCACGTGAACAGCCTTTTGTCTTTGTTCTGTCTACGTATTCACGTAAATGCTTCCTGATTTCTTCGATAGAACTCGATTCCTTGAATATAATTTCCTGTGCTTGTTTATTTGCAATCTCAATTAATTCTGCTTTAGTTTTCTCCTGTATCCAAGCTTTCTTTCCTTGTTTTATTTGCTCTTCGATTAGATCCATTGATAATTAATTTATACATAGGTAGGTATATGCTCCATGAGAGTTTCTTTTTACCCAATTCACAATTTTCACTTTGAGGTTAGGTCACCGATTGTTTCTCGGTGATCGAATTTATTTAAGTTCGGCGTTCGTAAAATCCTCTTCGCCAATGTGATATATCTATTTAATTAAAGACATCACTGAGACTCGACACTTTTATTCGTTGATAAGTAGGAACAACAATATACTCATTTTTATCCGACGCAAAAGCCAACATGGCAGCCGGAGCCGGAACCATAAACATAAACAGAGCCATAGACCATACTAATGGTCTATGGATATAAAATAGGAACACTACACTTGCAATGGGAATATGCGAAGATGCGAGCTAAACATTGTTCAAGAGCGTTATAGACAACAAGAATACAGTCAAAACTAAAAGCGACCTTATTTTATCCTAGTTAGAGCTTCAAATACTGACCAAAACTGCTCTCTTCCACAGCTTCACATAGACAAAGGCGATGTCAACGCCACCGAGCTATCAATATCCCATCTCGACCGGGTCATCTCTGCTAACGGGGGCTGGGCCACCGCCGACCCGCCCGGGTCATTCTCGGCTGGCGCAGCCAGAAGGATCGATCTACAACTACTGGCAATGGTAAATTATCAATATCCAAACTTGACCTGCTATCTATACGATTATGGTAAAATATACCATTCAATGGAAAACCATCGAGTAGACTGGGTATAATACACAATTTTCTGGCTGGATTCAGCTGACCGTATCACAAATGTAAAACTCAATTGTAATGTTGTATTTTATTTATTTGTTAGTACTTGTGTTACTTATCGTTAAAATTCATACTTATGTTACTCACCCTAGACGTGTTTTGCTCGACTACGTTTTATTACTGTTTGTGATATAAAATCAAAATTACTGTAATCGAGAAAAAAGTCAAGTGTGAGTATACGACAATTGACTTTGACTTATGTTTAATTTTTTTTTAAAGTAAGTCTTGAATTCTTGACATTGACGTTAGAATTTCCGTCTTCGATCGGGTTCGTGCTGCCAGAAAGTTGTATGTATTTTTTAGTACCATATTAGAAACTGAAATCGTTTATCCGACGACCTCCGTGGCGCAGCGGGCGAAGGTCCGCCTGCGACGCAGGAGGTTGCGGGTTCGATTCCTGCCTCGGAACAAATTTGTGTACGATCTGCAGAAATTTGTTCCGATGGTCTGGGTGTTTTCTATGTATAATAAAAAAAAAAATCTATCTATGTAGTGTATTATATTAAGTATATCAGTTATCTAGCACCCATAACACAAGCTCTGCTTAGCTTGGGGCTAGATAATGCTGTGTGAATAGTCCAGCATAATTTATTTTTATTTAATTTTAATTTATTTATCGGATGGCCCATTCAATGGGAATGGGAGATTGAAGCGTAACCGCACGGCGGGTCGGACACACAACGTGGCGCTTGGCTCGCATCTCTTAATGTTTGCTGAGTAATCATCTTATTTCTTCTAAAGTTATGTGAGAGCTCTGGCCATTTTATATTTTCGTTAAATTTGGTTTTTGCATGGGACCCCCTGCACTCTACTTATCGATTCGAAAGACGTTTCACGTCTAAACAATGTATTGTATTGGTGTCTCAATCATTTGGTACTATAGAAATATTAGTATTAGCCCCTATACAAAAATTTCCCCGACCATCTCCGGTTTTCTAACAGGTAGGGCAGGTAATCACATAGACTAATAGAGACGGGGTTACGCTCACATTCGCAACAAAAATTATGTTCCTCCGTAAACGCACTGTGCAGAACGTTTAATATGTGGTTGGATGTATAATTTAGATTTTGGTAAATAAGATAGGCTTCGAGGAAAATCTCATAGACTAACCCCCGAATACTCAAACGCAACTCAGATTTAAGCACGTCTCAAGTCGCAATTTTTTGACAGTTTTCCATGAAAATGTGTCAAAAATTCGTAATTTGAGACGTTCTTAAACCCGAGTTGCGTTTGAGTATTCGGGCATAAGTTTCTGTTAGGTTTATTTTGTTTTGTTACATAGAATGTATTTTTTTTGTTGTTTTAAGCACTATTGTTATTTAGAATTACGGGGGTGACATATCATGTTCGGAAAAACCCTCATGTACCAAAACATTATAAAAAAAAAAAGATTAAATGTATTTTGCGGAGGGGAAGCGAATTAGTAAATCGATTAATTTCCTCTGTGTTCGAAGTCTTGTTGGTACCCATAATACATCCTTTACTTTGAGGCTAGGCTGTGTGAAGTGTGAAATATCTAGTATAATTTATATATTATTCACACACACTCATGTTTACACAACCAAACCCTGGATCTCCTATTGCCCAGACTCTTAAGAGACTGGTGCCTCGGGAGACACACACACACCCACGTACACCAACACTCACATTCACAAACAACATTATGTTTTATTTGAATTCGTAATAGCCAGTAACAAAAACCATAAGTACCTAGATAAATAAGTACCTAGATTTTAATATTATTTAGTAATTAATGTAGTTTTATAATTCAGAAATCTAGGAGATGGGTCAACACCCATCTCCCAGATTTCTGTGTCTCTGTGTCAACACACTTCCACACGGTTTGTAAAGCTTCGGTAGTGTCATCGTTTGAATACGTATTTAAGATCCTTTAAGTAAAATGTTCTGAATAAAGATTTATTTCTACCCTCAGGTGGAAGCATTAGAAGAACGAGTAGCCGTCGCCGCAATGCAAGAGAAAGGGTGGCGCCCCTCCCGCCTACAAATGCCGGACGACGCGACCGGCGCCGAAATAGTGGCAAGAAGTCGCCACAAGCTGGCTCAAGTGGAGGCACACATAGAGAGGCGATATCTTAAACCGCCTTTGGTACAAAGGTACGCTAGGTAAAGTGAAATTTGATTATGTGTGGTGGGTTTTACATAGTGATCATACTTTGGTAGATGACGTTGGTTGCTTTTCATCTAGATGTCGTTTCACTGTGTGTGTTTTTGGTGGTTGGTTTGTATATGGTGACCATATTTTATAGATGACATTGGTTGCTTTTCATCTAGATGTCGTTTCACTGTGTGTGTTTTTGGTGGTTGATTTGTATATGGTGACCATATTTTATAGATGACATTGGTTGCTTTTCATCGAGATGTCGTTTCACTGTGTGTGTTTTTGGTGGTTGGTTTTTATTAAAATATACATATATCGTGATCATATTATGTTGGTAGATGACATTGGTCGCTTTTCATCTAGATGTCATTTCACTGTGTGTGTGTTTTTTGGTGGTTGATTTGTAATAAATATAATATGGTAATCATATGTTGGTAGAAGACAGTGGTCGTTTTTCATCTAGATGTCATTTTACTGTGTTAGTTTTTGGTGGTTGGTTTGTAATAACACATTATGGTACTAGTGTGTAACATTGGTGATTACCGCCGAGGCGCCATTGAGGTCTTAAGAGAGCGAGGACGGTAATCATCAATACACACTTGTATCATACGACCATATAGCCACTTTATGAGCAAGTGTCTTTAAAAACATATTATGGTAATTATATTTTGGTAGATGGTATTGGTTGGTTTTCATCTAGATGCCATTCCATTGTGGGTGTTTTTGGTGGTTGGTTTGTATTAAATATATGGTGATCACATTCTGGTAGATGACGTTGGTTGCTTTTCATCTAGATGTCATTTCAGTGTGTTTTTGGTGGTTGGTTTGTATTAACATATAATAATTATGGTGATCATATTTTAGTATAATAAGTGCCAAATAAGGTGGCAATACAGATCGGTTACCTCCTCCACGAAATCGAAAAATGCAGCAAAATTATCGCTATTCTGTCGCTTTCCATACAAACCTAAAGCGATACCGGTGTCGCTAGAATATCGTAGTACAAACGTCTTCGATATCGGGAATAATTACTGGCTCATTACGATTTCGATGAATTCACGTATTTTAATGTTTTATACCAGAGAATGGGGTATTATAAAACATCATATATGATTAAAGGAAGGTCATTTGTGTTTTTCAAAAAATGGTAGGTACACTAATTCTTGGACTGAAGATGGAATGCAGTTATTTTAGGGTTCTGTAACTCAAAAGGAATAAAGGAACCCTTATAGGATCACTTTATTGTCCGTCTGTCTGTCTGTCTATCCGTCTGTCAACTTACGACGTATCTACGACTCTTGGAGTCGCGATATACCTACATAAAACTTCTAAGTCGACGCACTCAAAAGTTACAGCTGTTTATGTCCGAATATTTTGAAATTTCCAAGCGACTCACATGCACACAAAACCTATAAAGTACTTCCCGTTGACGTAGGATCATAAAATTTGAAAAGAAGCAAGGTCTTATAGCACAAGTAAAGGAAAAAAATCCAAAAACCTCAAAATTGGTTTGTAATTTATTCACAAAAAAAAATTTTGATTCTCTTCCCCGACGAAAATATACAGGGTACCTACTTCATGTTGACCTAGAATCATGATATTTGGCAAGAAACAAAGTCTTACAATTAAACGGAACCCTTAGTGCGCGAGTCCGACTCGCACTTAACGTTTTATTTTTTGTTATCTTTGTTTTCCTGTACATCCAATGTTGATTGATGCTGAGACTAATTTTGATGTTTGTTCACAGTACAACAGAGGCCAACATCGGCGCCGCGCTGCAAGCCGACCACGCCAACGCCTCGGCCAACTCCCCGCAGAACTCCAACAGTCCCGATGGGAAACGTAAGCGTAAAGTTACAACTTTATCTTTTCTTCTTTCTTAGCCCTGAGTTCGACAATATTATTTAGACGATATTATTTGACGATAGTTTCGAGACATCTCATTTTGGAAAGGCATAGTTCTATGCTGTGTGGTGCCGGCTTATAATTAGCACCACCCCAAGTCTTTCCGCGGGTGTCGTAAGAGGCGACTAATGGATATCCACCGGAGGCGGGCAACAGCGCCCCCTGCAGAACAATTCTATCTCCGAACTGCGATCCCCAACCCATATATATATGCCATAGTATGCCCAGCGTGGAGATTATAGGCATTACCCCCATGAGATAAAGGCCATTAAGGCGCTTATCAGGGCGGTCTACGTCCAGCAGTGGACCAATATAGGCTGTTGAGGTGAGCAGTTCCATGATACGATATGTCTCAGTAAAATCTGTTGTGTGTGCTCAACAGGCCTGTGTAACTCGCAAACACTCGCTCACAGTTTCCAATTTTGTGCAATAATAATAATGAACAAACACGAGGGCATTGCTGTAGTCTTTTAGTCAATAAATCACACTAAAGTACGTCGTTGCAAGCACGCGAGCACGCGTAACACGAACGCCGCCGGTCCAAATATGAGTGAGGTGGGTGGACCTAAACCGCACCTAATTTAAGCTTTCCACTGTTGAGAAGCTCGTACCTCTTCTCCCCTTTTTAATTAGATCGATGACTGTATTTATTTCCCCTGTACTTTTTTTCCAAATAAAGACAATTTTAATTAATTAATCTCAACATTTAGACAACCGCACCTAGGTCTTCTGTAATATCATTTCTTTTGTTATAGCTGAAACAAAGGGCGTGGCGCGAGGGCTAGCGACGTGGCGCGAGGGTGTCTCGCGATGCTCCACGTCCGCACAGCTCGCCATGTGTCTGTGTGCGCTGGAGGCGTGTGTGGCGTGGGACAAGAGTATTATGAAGGCGGTGAGTGAGTATAGCTGAAACAAAGGGCGTGGCGCGAGGGTGTCTCGCGATGCTCCACATCCGCACAGCTCGCCATGTGTCTGTGTGCGCTGGAGGCGTGTGTGGCGTGGGACAAGAGTATTATGAAGGCGGTGAGTGAGTATAGCTGAAACAAAGGGCGTGGCGCGAGGGCTAGCGACGTGGCGCGAGGGTGTCTCGCGATGCTCCACATCCGCACAGCTCGCCATGTGTCTGTGTGCGCTGGAGGCGTGTGTGGCGTGGGACAAGAGTATTATGAAGGCGGTGAGTGAGTATAGCTGAAACAAAGGGCGTGGCGCGAGGGCTAGCGACGTGGCGCGAGGGTGTCTCGCGATGCTCCACATCCGCACAGCTCGCCATGTGTCTGTGTGCGCTGGAGGCGTGTGTGGCGTGGGACAAGAGTATTATGAAGGCGGTGAGTGAGTATAGCTGAAACAAAGGGCGTGGCGCGAGGGCTAGCGACGTGGCGCGAGGGTGTCTCGCGATGCTCCACATCCGCACAGCTCGCCATGTGTCTGTGTGCGCTGGAGGCGTGTGTGGCGTGGGACAAGAGTATTATGAAGGCGGTGAGTGAGTATAGCTGAAACAAAGGGCGTGGCGCGAGGGCTAGCGACGTGGCGCGAGGGTGTCTCGCGATGCTCCACATCCGCACAGCTCGCCATGTGTCTGTGTGCGCTGGAGGCGTGTGTGGCGTGGGACAAGAGTATTATGAAGGCGGTGAGTGAGTATAGCTGAAACAAAGGGCGTGGCGCGAGGGCTAGCGACGTGGCGCGAGGGTGTCTCGCGATGCTCCACATCCGCACAGCTCGCCATGTGTCTGTGTGCGCTGGAGGCGTGTGTGGCGTGGGACAAGAGTATTATGAAGGCGGTGAGTGAGTATAGCTGAAACAAAGGGCGTGGCGCGAGGGCTAGCGACGTGGCGCGAGGGTGTCTCGCGATGCTCCACATCCGCACAGCTCGCCATGTGTCTGTGTGCGCTGGAGGCGTGTGTGGCGTGGGACAAGAGTATTATGAAGGCGGTGAGTGAGTATAGCTGAAACAAAGGGCGTGGTGCGAGGGCTAGCGACGTGGCGCGAGGGTGTCTCGCGATGCTCAACGTCCCCATTTGTCTGTGTTTACTAACCAATTAGAAACAAAAAAAGTTGGAAGCGTCCCCAAGACGCTGGCTGCATTGCCCCGCTGTATGGCAATGCTGATGCGCTGTGCCCGATACTCACCAGCTCTCGGGTCACGCGTCGCTTCGACCAGACGCGCCAATATTTTTTTTCTCCACGGACCTAGGGTCTTGACTCCAAGGGGATCATGTGTAAATTATTTGATAGAAATATTCTTTGTTAAGAAAGTTTAAAAAATTCTATAATGTTGTCTCCAGAAGTGCCAATTCTGCCTGAGCGGTGACAATGATGAACAGCTATTGCTGTGTGACGGCTGCGACAAAGGATACCACACCTACTGCTTCAAGCCTAGAATGGACAAGATACCCGAGGGAGACTGGTAAATACATCACTAGCTTTAGTCAACAAAAAACACTTAAGGCTTGGTAGGCCAGCAGAGGCGGCATTTTTGTGATTTTTAAAATTATCTGATACTTAGAAAACAGTGTTTAAAATTCTGAAAAAAGAAATATACTACTTAAGGATCTAGTCTAGTCAGTCGCATTCAGTTACAAGATCTAATGAACTTCACTCGATAGAAAAAAATCCCAAAGTAACCCCTTTTTTTAAAGTTTTTTCAATACTATGACTAGCGAACTACTGATATCACACTTTTTTTGTACTCAACTAAGGACACTTAATATTTCTAAACGAATTCGCAGAGTTTGACTTAATAAAATTATTTTCTTAATCACCACGTTTAAATAACTACAAAAAACACGAGCGCGGCGGCTTGGCAGGCGCGCATTTTCCCTTACGCCTACTGCTGCAGGACTACCTGGCCTTAAATTCGAAATTCACATGCTTGAACTAATATTAAATGTCAAAAATCAAAGTGCTTTATTTCCTTCAGACCTTATAGGACTCTTGGACACGTCACAAACTTTCAAATTAAATAAGTAAAACTACGAAATAAAGTGATTTTCACTTTGATTTTTTTGTTCACTTCAATCTTTTTAAGGTAAAGTAAAGAAGCGAACAAGAAATATTTTCCTTGTTAGGGTGTTAGTCTTCGAGCTGGAGCAAAACATGTCCCAAGCTTTTTTATCCTCTAGATAATCTGATATTTTGTAGTAAGCCTTTTTACAAAGCCTTTACCTTCAACTCGAGATAAAGATATAATTTGTTTAACAATATTTATTAAAGACTGGATCTCATATCGATAAGTAATTTTAAATGTTTATAAAGCAAAAACAAGAAAGTTAATTTTGTGTGTTTAAGGCTAAACGAGTCGCTCATCTTTCCATACAATCATGGAAGGGTAACTACTACGCTGTTTGATGTTGACCATCCAAAATAAAGGATAACATCAACTTATATCGTCATTATCTGTTTGTATACACCCAAAATCGTATAAAAGTATACAATTGAAAAATAAAAGAATAGAATAGAATAGAAATTTATTTAGCACACAAAAAAATGAGGGAAAGTTAAAACAAAACAAAAAGTTACACTAAACACCACAATAGAGACTGCATAAAACATACAAACAAACATCATAAAAAAGTGTTATAAAAATAAATTAAAAAATACCTCTACGTGTAGTCTGATGAAAAAAGTTGGTCTTTCCCTAGTGCGTGGCTAAACAGGTCCAGCCTCAGCTTGATGCCGCTACCGCCCGAGGACGGAAACAACGCTGGTTTTCAGTCAACTCTTACCTACATGGTTTAGTTATTCAAAAGTTGAAATAATAGTTTTTCTAAAATAACCCATGTGCTAAAAGTCAGTTACCATTTTTTTACGCGGCCGTTTTACGAATAAATCGTTGTGCATTTCATCCTAGCGCACGGGTATGTCTATTAGATCAGGTGAGACAGCATACGTTTAGGCCGCGCCCGCTGATGAGTTCTCCCGGACGACTTATATAGTCTTAATACTGCGGGATTATTTGTCTCTGTTGTACGCTACTCAACTCTGCTTTCGCTCTAGCTCTTAGCCAAAACGGCACCCTTACACTAATATCGATATCGAAGATAATTATTATTTTACTGTACTTATAATAAAAAATATCTATCTATGTAGTGTATTGTATTAAGTATATCAGTTATCTAGTACCCATAACACAAGCTCTGCTTTAGCTTGGGGCTAGATAATGCTGTGTGAATTGTCCAGCATTATTTATTTATTAATCTAAGTCTGCCTCTCCAGGTACTGTTGGGAATGCGTGAACAAAGCCAGGGGCGAGCGCGTGTGCATCGTTTGCGGCGGCGCGTGCGGCGGACGGACCATCCCTTGCGCGCTCTGCGTGAGAGCGTACCATCAGGACTGTCACTACCCCCCTCTTACTAAGGTTTGTACCTTACTATCATCAGCCTCACCTCACCTCAACAGCCTATAATGGGCCACTGCTGGACTGCGTCCTAATCCGGGTGTGGAAAGGTGACGGAAGAATGGGGTCGGCGAGTGTGTGGGGTGGTGGGCTCGCCGGCCATGTATAGGAGGAAGAGGGGACGCCAGTCGGGCCGAGAGGGTTTTAAATGTTTCCGTGGTTCAGCGAAAATGGCGAGAGAGGGACACCGGAGAGGTTTTAGTGGGTATTACGTCCTTCTCATGACGTCGAATCCCACATAATTCTGGTCCCCAGACCAGTTTATTCGTAAATGAATTACCACGCCGAATAAAAATAAAAAGGCCTCCCCATGATAAACGCCTTAATAGCTTTTATCTCATGAGGGGTAATACCCATAATCCCCACGCTGGGCATGCGGGTTGGGGATCGCAGTTCGGTATCAGTAGTTTGTTGCTGAACTGCTCTAGCAAATGATATAGCTAGAAACTTCTCATAGCTGTTTTCAATTGCCTAAGTGGTATTATTATTATTATTATTATTATTATTATTATTATTAAGACCCTGCATGATCCCACTGCCGGTCAATGGCCTCCTTTTCCACCTTCCATTCTTGTGAATGAGTGAGTGGTACAGTTGTTCTATCTCACGAAGACCGTTTAGCTTTTAACTTTGCGCTTAGTTGTCATGCTGACGGTACTCACTACCAAAATCTTACGTGTTCACGTCAGATTTTGGTGCAATGAGAATGTACTATGTATGAGCACGGAACGGAATCAGTATTCTATGATGTGCAAGAATACTTGGATTTACCGCCTATTTAAGTTTTATTGCTATATACATTATTTTTTTTAATAATTAATGTTCAAATTATAATTAATTATATTTTTTTTAATGACATGTTACTTGGAGTAATTAATAAATTCTGTATTTCTGTATTTCTGCACTAGTGACCCGGACCGCGTCTCGGGCGAGACTGATTGCTTCTGAGCAAACGCACACCATCACAATGTGTACATGCATTCACTATGACATACATAGCCCAACGGACTTCGTGAAATAGAATATCTGTATTACTTTCTATTTAATAAATAATAAAGATATTGTATAAAATTCTACTTTGTGTTAGCCACCAATATCTTAACAGTCCGGGCAACGGCACCCAAAAGTAAAACTATGTGCGGATTGTGTCTATAGAATTCAATAGTTTATGACTTATTTTGTTGTGTTTAATAAAATATTCACTTAACCTATTCCTTCTGTCTAGAACCCCCGCGGCAAATGGTACTGCAACCAGTGCATAGCGCGTGCGCCGCCCAAGAAGCCCAGGAACACCAAGAAGCGGGACACCAAGCACAAGGACAACGTGGATCTGGACAACTCTATGGTGCCTAGGTAAGCATCGGTTGGTCTAAAATCTAGATTAAACATAATCTTCGCAAATCCGATTTGTAAGAGCTATTAAATGTTATCACATCGGATCAACGGTTCGCAAGTTATCTTCCTAAAAATTAACATACAAAGCAAAATCACCCTTGTTTTTTTTTGCATTTCACTATTATGTGTCCTGGGAAAAAAAATATATTTAGTCCGTAATATTTCATCAATTCTGGATGGGCTAGATGATGCTGTGTGGATTGTCCAGCATTTTTTTGAAGTGAAAACTTCTTTAGCGGCGTTGAGCACTTTTTCTGTAATGGGTATAAAATCTTAAACTCGCGTCAGGACACGTGACCTGATCGAAAAAGCGTAAGACGGATGGAGCAACGACGACATTATGCCGAAGGAATAAAGCTCAAAATTGTGCAGGATCTTCATTATAGCTAGGAAATTTCTTGAAGTTTTGTTTTGAGATAGAGTTCAAAATCGAACATTATTTTTAGGTAAACAGAATAGATAATAGTACTAGTTTCCGACAACAACAATAGGCCCTAGCTTACGTAATAGTTGCTAGCGTCCGGCTCGCTTATACCTACCTACTTATGTATTTATAGATAATTAATTTCTCGAACGAATCGAAAAGAAAGACAAGGACAAAAATTTTCATTTATTCATTAATATAATTTTATAATTAAGGTTAGGTTTCGGTCGAGTCTATCGTACTGCTTAACGGGTGTAAACAGACCCTTCACGAAGCCGTCAACCAAGCATTCTGTACATGAAACTAAGTAACACTGCGCAAAAATAATTGCTGGGAAACGGAATTTATTTTTGGACTTTAAAAATAATCAGATTTTTGTAGCGGGTAATGGTTTGCGCGCAACCGGCTGTAAATAATTGTAATATTATTTAATATTGTAAAATAATTGTAATAGTTTTAAAGTGTTAAATTTTTAATGTAATATAAATTGTCATGTTTGTGTACGATAGCGCAATAAATGAATATTGTATTCTACCACATAAATGATAGTACTTATATACTGATAAAGCAATTGGTGCAAAATTATTCCCTAACCATTCCAAAATATCAAACATGCTCAACGTTAATAATCAAGTTTTCACTTCTGCCGGCACTCCCGGAGTGCAACCCGTCTTTTTGTTTTTTTTATTTAATTCTGTACCTACTTGTTTGTGTTATTTAATTTATATTGAATATTATAAAACATAAGGCACTCTTGTAATATTTTGACTTAACTAAGTGCTTCTTTGTGTTCCTATAGTTGAAAATAAATGAAATTAAATATCAGTTATGTAGTTCCCATAACACAAGCTCTGCTTAGCTTGGGGCTAGATGATGCTTTTTGAACACAGCGCCATCTATGTCTCAACGGCTGCACTGCATACCCATCAGGCTCCGATTATCACACTACCTAACTAAGTATATCATTTGCTTCTAACCTAGTTCGCACAGCCGCCACTAGAGGCGCGCTGTGCCGAACTGTATAAATGGATTTGGAATCTAGGCCGGCTGTATTTTTCCCAATAAATTTCTGTTATATAGATGGCTGGTTTTCTTCCTGCATTTTACAATGCTGTGAGGGTTGTCCAGCATTATTTATTTATTTATTTATTATTACTCCACAGCCCCGCCCCGTCACACGCATCGACCTCCACAACAGCAGAAGACTGTTCCTCCAGCATCCTTCACACTCCAGAGAAATCAGAGATACCTGACAAGATGGATGACAGCGGACAGGAAACGGAAAACAACGGGATCAACCATCATCCAGGTAAACACTATTTAAAATCCCAATTCTATTTTTCGGTCTCACACACACCACACAACATGCACACACCCACACACACGGCACAGGGGACGAAGGTCTACCTCCTTCGCAGTAAGTTGTGGGTTAGATTCCTATCAACCTTCACAACAGCAGAAGACTAGAGTGAGTTACCACGTTTTCGGTCCTTATAAACGCAACGTTGGCAGCAACAGCCCTTCGCCTACCCATAGTCCTTATGGGTATGAATAGGCGGAGGGCTGTTGATCCAGCATCCTGCACACTCGAGATAAATCAGAGATGCCTAACAAGACAGCGGGCAGGAAACGGAAAATAACGGGATCAACCATCATCCAGGTAAGCTCTCTATTTGACTACCTCTGTGACAGACCATTGACTCCGGTTAAACTCAAAATACAATGCTTGAAAACATGGGCCCCATACTTAACCTAAAACTAGTTACGTGCATTTTGATTTAAGCTATTTGATACACAATGCTGACAATTGTTTTACAAAGTCGACGCCAAAAAGAGAATTTTGTTTTTTTTTTATATTACGAGTTGTTTACAGACATGAGTTAGGCCAGAGTATAGAATACTAGAGGACAAAGTATAATTTTGTCGACCTATAAGGCACAGGGGACGAAGGTCCGCCTGCGACGCAGTTGGTTGCGGATTCGATATCCCTTCCACCCAATTTCGTGTGAAATGTGCAAACTATTTGTAGGCAAACTCTAGACGACATCGGTCGAACTACAAGGCTAACGTGTCAATAGAGGCGCCAAAAGAATGTAACACCGAAAAAGTGAAGCTAGTAAAACCTACCTGAGCGCTTCAATGAACATCCGCTAGATGTCGTTAAAACATTATCGGAAAAAGTAAAAAAGAGAAGAAATCCTTGATCGCGCAAACGCTTGATTAAGTTACAACTGACCATATACGACTATCCGACATCAACAGTCGATCGAAAGACCACCGGCTCAGTGGACCAGATGAGTCAGGCCCGGTTCAGGGGAGATCTCCCTCTGTCTCTATTTGGGGGAAATTCCACCTTTACCTCGAAATATTTCTTTAATATACCCCTTTGTTACAGTATCAGCCCCTGACTTTACCGACGAGGGTCCTCCAGAGAAGCGACGCGCGCTGCAATACGTCGGCAACGGCGCGTTACATGACGACAACGAACAAAGCATTGATGGTAAAATCTTTTTTAGGGCTGACAACGGACTCTGCCAGGACTCTCACCTGGATTCCATGCCGTGCACAGAGTGCCAACAGGTAGGTTGGCACTCTGTGTCAGGGTTCGAACCCGGATTCCATGCCATGCACAGAGAGCACCAACTTCCCTACCAGAATTTGAACCTGGATTCCATGCCGTACACAGAGCGCCAACGTCCCTATCAGGGTTCGAATCTGGATTCTGTCTGTTTATCCGTCACAGCCCCCAAACCCTTCAAAATCTCTAGCCCTTTTAAAAAATCCGGTGATTTTGTTCGTCGTAATAAACTGGACCATTCCGGAAGAATGGTCTAATTTTAGCTTGTCATAAAGTAAAGGCATTTTTTTTAAGTAGTACGAATAAAAAAAACAGCCATCATCTTTGTTTTTCAGTTGGTTTAAAATAGCCACCCTCAATAAAGTCGGATTTTGTCCCACTCTATTGAAATATATTTTACGATATTTCTTCTCACCTTAGCAAGTTCTGTGCTAAACTCATTAGAGATAGAAAGTTGTTTATATTACATGGAAAAGGATGATATAATTTCATTATAAAACTTTTAAATCCATCTTGTCATTTATAACGGGATATTTACCATGATTTGAGTTTTGAGCTTTCCAATATTTCGGCGCAGTTACATGCGCCATGATCACGGAACAACTGTAACAGTTATTTTGAGTTTTGAGTTTTCCAAAGAAAGCTCAAAACTCAAATCATGGTAAATGTCCCGTTAGAATTTCATTATATTTAATTAGAAAAGCACTATCGCTAAGGAATCTCGCATTCTAACCTCATGTTGTAACTGAGATGATGTTATTTATTCAAAAAAAAATGTTTTTGCCGCAGGTGATGACCGAGACAGTGAGAACGTGCCTCTGATGTCCCGCGCCAAGAAAGAGAAGACATCCGCCAAGAAACTAGCCAAGGAGTTGCAGTTTTGCAAGTGAGACACTACATTTATGAATAAAATTAAGTAAAATTGACAATTCTGAGCAGGACAGTATGAGATGACATCATTATCAATCCTTGGTGCTATCTGAGGTGAGGTGAGGTCTGAGGTGGTTTTCTGTCAGATCGGCAGTTTGGTTTCAGGTACTAAAATCATACGCTCAGCATGACTACGTAGATTATATAAATAAATAAAAATAAAAAGCATTTAATTTCTCGGCACATTATTTCAATTAAATTAGGATCATTATCATTGAAATTAAATTGTACTAAACGATGCGTATGATTAAATAATCAATTAAAAGAAATAAAATTAAAATTCTTTATTATTATACATACATAATTTAACATTTAATTGAAAATATTTCTTGATAGAGGTCCGCCTCTACAGGTGTAGATTATCATTAATTATTTATTTCTTTATTTTTCCCCAGGACGCTCCTAAACGATATGGAAATGCACGAGCACGCATGGCCATTCCTGCTGCCCGTCAACACGAAGCTGTTCCCGCAGTACAAGAAGGTCATCAAGTGTGCCATGGACCTCTCCACCATCAAGAAGAAACTTAACGATAACGCGTAAGTGTCTTGCAGCTTTATATACCTCCTATATCCTTCTAAGTATTACCAGTCTCTCCATCATCAAGTAAAAACTAAACGACAACCTGTTAGTGTCTCAGTGTGCGTCAAAAAAGTCGACGACAGCACGGAAGTTTCTTCATCATCAAGAGAAAATTCAACAGCGATACGTAAGTGTCTCATTATGTCTCAAAGAAGTCGACGACAGCACAAAAGTCTCTTCATCATCAACAAAAAACTCAACGACAACCTGTAAGTGTCTCATTTTGCCTCAAAAAACTCGAGGACAGCACGAAAGACTCTTCATCATCAAGAGAAAAGTCAACAACGATTCGTAAGTGTCTCATAAACCCTCCACTAGAGACTTGCTACGTAACCATGCAACGGAGATGCAATACACGACCAATTGAGGGAATTGCACGATCAATTGACGGAAATGCACGATCCATTGACGGAAATGCACGAGCACGAGTGGCCGTTCCTCCTGCCGTCAACATAAACCGCTTTTCCGCAGTACAAGAAGGTCATCAAGTGTGACATGGACCTCTCCACCATCAAGAAGAAACTTAACGAAAACACGTAAGTATCATAGGGTTTGATGGTGTAATGGCATATAACCACCATTCACTGGCGTGACAAAGGCCCACAATGCAAAGAAATCTTCCCTGGTTGGATGGTTAGGCCATTGTTCACCATTGTTTACCACATGGTCTTACCGACGGATGCTATCTTCTCTGTCCTCAAGTTGCGATTGAGGTTGACACCTTAGTATTATAGTTACCAAAAATCCAGCAGAAGTAAAAAATAAACTAAAACTAAACTCAGAAAAAGAACACCAAAACCTAGGAGAGTCGAACAGACTGCAAACATATCAAATCAATATTCCCCTCAAAAGATAGGAAAACCACAAACACGTTGCTCAAGATGAGCCGCGAGGATCTAAGAACAATGGTGGACATCATCACAGGTCACTGTGAACTGAACCATCATTATCTCAAAACTGGAGCCACAGACAGCCTGTGTCGCCTGGCCTGAGACAACCTATTGTTCTGAATGTCAATTCTCCGAATACCCTTAAAACCGAAATACCTACCCCCTAGATAAATAGATAGAAAAATTCATTTACAACTACTTTTCTGTCTTTCCTACCTTAATACATTTTTGTCCTTAGTCTTAAAGAAAAAAATCAATAATGACCTTAGATTCCTGTTTAATTATATTCGTATTCAATAGCTTTTATATGATTTTTATTTATATCTTTTATTCCAGATACAAATGCAAAGAAGAGTTTGCCTCCGACGTCCGCCTAATATTCAGTAACTGCGAGGTTTTTAACGAAGACTACAGCCCCGTTGGACGCGCCGGACACAAGATGAGGCAGTTCTTCGAGACCCGGTGGGCTAGTGTGTGAATCCTACTAGAAATTACAAAGAATACAAGAAAAAAATGCAAATTCTGAGGCCAAAGTGGAAATTACACTTTATAAGTGTAAAATTACATGGAATAAGTGTCTAAATGCAAAGATTCTAAGTGTGTTGGTGGCCTTAGGTGTGAAATTCACCTGTAATAAAGTAAATAAATGTCTAAATGCATTAATTCTATGCTATTTATAGCAGTTTTTTGACATCCGTTGGGCTAAAGTGTGAAATACACTGAATTATAATCAAATTGCAATTAATAAGTGTCTAAATGCTCTTTTGTGAACGAGAATAAGTGTCGTAATGAAAAGATGATGTGTATATTAAAGGCCTGAAGTGTAATACACCTAAGATCAGCGTAAATTGCAATGAATAAGTGTATAAATGCTCTTTTATGAACGAGCCTAAGAAAAGATGATGTGTATATTAAAGGCCTGAAGTGTGAATACACCTAAGATCAGCATAAATAAGTGTCTTAATAGAGTTGCTGGTTATAGGTGATTAACTTGAACGCTAAATGCAAATAAGTCAGTAATTCAAAGATTTTGTGTGTATTGATGGCCCAAGGAGGGAAATATACCTAAAAGAATGTAAATAAGTGCAAATATTTTGCTTGTATTCATGACATAAAGATAAGAATAACATGAGACATGCTATTGTGATTTGGTGGGCTAATAGCTAATAAATCAACTGAATAAGTGTCTAAATGCAAACATTCTGTAGGTACAGTCAGCTGCGAAAATACGTATACACTCCCAAGTTTTCAATGTGACTAAATAGCAAGTGTGTAGTAGTTGTGATAATTTCTATACCGCATTCTGATATGATGCGCACAAGACGATGACTACTTTCTACGAAAAATGTGTTCATGAACTTTTATTTGAAAAGTTCAGAGTAAAATAAAAGTGAAAACTTGGCAGTATATACATTTCTGAGCAGTTGACTGTACATATTGTATGTTCAAGGAAAACATTACCTTAGATCACCGTGAACGTGTCAATAACGATCTAAATTCACAGACTTTGTGTATCGATGGCCTAAGGTAGAAAATGTATCTAAAAAATTGTTCAATTGCGAGGAATAAGTGTCTATAAAAACACTCCGGGTTAGTGAATGAAATAGACTTTATGTTAAACCGAATAGGTGTGTTATTGCAATGATTCTGTGTGTATTGATGGCCCTAGATGGGAATACACAATATATAGACGGAAATAAGTGTTAAAGTGCAAGGAATAAGTGTTTAATTGCAAAATATTCTGTGCAAATTGATGGCACCTTAAATCAAAATGAATAAGTGCTAAAATGTAAAAATTGTATGCTTGATGGCCCTAACTGAAAATCTATATGATAATGTGTCAAATAACGTTTGCCAATACAAAGTCTACCTTAATATTTTGTATATACGTTTCAAAATGAATAGGTAGGTAAAGGTATCCTATTCATATATTATACGGTATGGCTGCTATAGTAGAAAAAACTGTAACCTTATGCATATAAAAATCTATGTGAATGTGTATACGAAGAAACAACTTGTGTTTTGTCTGCTGAAATAAATCTTAAAGCGATGAGAATAAAACTCAAATGCAAGGAAGAGCAACTTATGTATCCTAGTTGTTTCTAGAAACGAAAAATTATTAAAAATACCTATTACTGATGTGTGTGGGGGAAATCATTACCGAATTGGGTAAAAAAATAAAAAAAATCACAGTTGCGTCAGGTTTCTTCAAAATTTCATAGTAATAGAGACGGGACAAATAAATATATCGATATCGAAATTTGCATGATGAAACATCGATACGAAAATGTATAATTCATAGTTTCATTAGTTTTTTTGACCATGACATTCATTCCATTTGTCAAATGTTTTTGACGATAACATTCCATCATGGACTTTAGGACCTTGGAAATAGGTTTCACATTCGATTATGACATCTAGAATCTCATCAGTTTGTAAAAGCTAGGTGATTGTAAGAAATGTGGACAACGCACATTATTATCGTTGTTGTAATTAATATTAAGTTAACTGTACATATTAGTGTTAAGGATAAAAGTATTAGATGAGATCTATGTAAGCATAGAAAGATTTCGGTATTGTTATATTTTTATTTGATAATTTGTGCGTAGCAACGAAACAGTATTTAAACCTGAATTTTAATTTGGTAAATTCGAATACTCGATCAATTGGTGGCCAGTTTTTAAAAGTAGATTGGAAATTGTATACTTTTATGTGTAAAAATAGATATCTACTTAAAATTTTTGGTATAAGGTTTTAGAGTCAAGTGTAGAGTAGGGCCTAAATTATCGGAATAGTAGGTCTTAGTTTTTAAAGGATATTCTTGAAGTTACATGTAATTTTTCCGTCGGTTCGACATTTTAATGTTTAATAATAGAAATGTCTAATCAAAATATAAATCTAAATCTATAGTCTTGTGTCGATAGATGATTTCAACTGCTTTTTAATATGTTTTAGGGGTACTAACTCGCAAGGAGTTACAATGGTTATATTGACAATAAATAAATGTCAAGTTTCCTTCAATAATAGTGTAGACTTTTCGTCGACAGCGTAGTTTTTTGCAATTTACGTTTTGCAATTAAGTTATTTTTGTAATGCCTAAGTCTTTGACTAGATTTGTTTTAAAATTTTGTGATTTGTTTTTAGGTATTTTTTAAAATATGTTCTCGAATAATAGTAGTGATGTAAAAATAATGAATATAATGTCAGTCAAGTAAAACTTATAGTAGGCTCCATTTCTATTTATTTTATAACTGTTTATTTATTACACTGTTTGCGGTAGTTTATCTTGTGATTTGCGGAAAACTACTTGTACTTAGGTATATTTTGCATTCTATTTCTGGTTTTACTACAAATGTATTTTTTTTTCTTAGATAGTATTTGTACATTAAACATATTCTACTTGAAAATCTCTGAATGCCCCTCATAACAGATGAGCCAACGATTGATTTAAAAAAACATCGACTATCGATAAATGCACGTGGCACAACACTATCTAAGAAGAATACAAATTATGCTTGTTAACTATATTTTCTACGGAGTATTTAAGAGAAAGTATTAATTTAGTATAACAGCTTTTAACTACATAGACATTTTTAAATAAATTATTTACTACTTACCTGGTTGTTTTCATTAAAAGCTCTTAGTAACAAAGAAAATTATAATATAATTTACAATTGAAACAATTGAGCTAACTGCAGACTGTTGCAAACAATCTACAGGTAGCTCAACTGATCCATATCAATACCAGTCGGAAGCGTCCCCAAGACGCTGGCTGCATTGCCCCGCTGTATGGCAATGCTGATGCGCTGTGCCAGATACTGACCAGCTCTCGGGTCACGCGTCGCTTCGACCAGACGCTCAGATAATTTTTTGAAAACCCGAAGAGCCTCGGTACCCCACGGACCTAGGGTCTCGACTCCAAGAGGAGCAAATGTGTAGGCTCTGTCGAGACCTGCATATTTGCGCCTCTTGAGATCTTCGGCCAAATCTGCCGCCGCGCCTGCCCTCACGGATGTCCTCGGAAGATGGGAAGGCGCAAGTGTGTCGACGCATGTAGCGTCCCACACAATGGGCCTCCCCAACTCCCATGGGACTAGTGTCATACCGTCGGGCCTTTTACCATCGTCACGTAACAGACCATTTGGTTCGAGAATAGCTGGTACGTTAGCGGTGACAAAGGCCCGCCGGATGATGTCGTTAAGGCTGGCGTGGCGAGATATCCGACCGGCTGCCCTAGTACACGATAATCCGTGATGACCAAGCTGTTCGACAGCAGTACCGCACTGGCATTGATGAAGCGCGCAACACCTTGCACCCAACCGAAGACATGTTGCGATACGGAAAGTTACGGGATCCAATAAAGTACCAGTGTTATATGAAGGAAATGCTTGCAACCAATGTCCTGACTCCCATTTAGAAACGGCCAGGAGACGGGCACGATCCGTAGAGCTGGAGCACGTTTGTAACAAACAATTCCGTGAAACTTAGTAACTGAAACATATAATACAATGAGTATCCGTAAGAGCGCTTGTAGACGTCCGTTTTTTTCACCGGATAACGGACCGTCAATAAACGGCTATCCTTGTATGCATATTTTTTTTTACCGGATGGATGGACTGCCGCTATATGCGTTAGAACGCAGGTAGACTGCACTCAATTAACAGAAAACAGGCAATACGTCCGGCAGCGTCAACACGCACCAATACACTGGCGTGGATGACCGCCCTTTCTTACACCGAACCGGTGTCCGTCGCGCCGAGGGCAAGCGGTGGTGCATCCGGCGTAAATTGTTCGCCGGACCGATGTCCGGTGCATGTACACACATTCATTATAATTCATACACCACCGCGAATCCGGCAAAAAACACGGTCCGTTATCCGGTGAAAAAAACGGACGTTTACAAGCGCTCTAACGTTTTTAGTTGAGAATGCAGATTTATTTATTTATTTTATTTATTTATTTATTTTGATTAGTAACTAACACGATTTTTACAACCAATTACACTAGTTACTTAATATTAAAAAACATAATTTATCTAATTACTAAAAATTATTGTAAAATTTTAAAACATTTCATAAAATAAATCAGTATAGAATAGTTAACATTGAAAATTTTCGATGATACAAATAAATTAATTAATTGAAATAATAAATAAGATTTTCATAAAATTAACATGATTAAGACAAATTAAATTAACATTAACAAAAACAAACAGGCATCCTTTCAGTCATCACTCTCGCAAAACCTCAGACATACCAACATTAAACTCTTCCATTCGTCTGCGAAGATATCACAGTCTGGGTTCTGGTCAAGAAGTCTGTTGAGCCCGGCGAGCACGGAGAAAAAAATGTTGTGAAATCAACAGGAAAAGGTTGTTAAATGGGAGCCGTCATAGTTGGTTTGTTAGCGCAGCAACCTTAATTTTGCGAAAAAATATTGTGATTATGACAATGTAGAAGTATTTACTTTGTTAATTACTACATAGCGAATTTCACAAACGCATGTTTTCACAAATTTACACTGACGGCTCCCATTTAGCAATGTGAAACTTGAATAAAATTGCAGTGTTTTGCCTATGGTAATATAGCAACGTATATTTTGCTATAAAAGCAACTTTGACATTTGGATTTGCACAACGTATAACATTGTTATTCTAGCTATGTTTACTTTGTTATATTTGAGCTTTTAAAAACTGTGGTTCTATCTATGTACATTTTGCTTTAATGGCAACCTTAAAATTGTGGTTTTAATAGAGATACGATCTAACATTGCGAGGATAACATTGCGATAAACGCAATATTACGTTTAAGCCTTGTGGTTCTAGCAATTTACACTTTGCGTTATTGGCAATCTTGAAGTTGTAGTTCTAGCAGAGGGAGCAGAGTATAGCAATGTTACTATTGAAAGATAGCAATAATACCATTGCTATAAACGCAATATTGCCTATGTGCCTTGTGGTTCTAGCAATGTACGCTTTGCGTTGTTGGCAACCTTTAAGTTGTGGTTCTAGCAGAGGGAGCATCTAACATTGCGAGTATGGCAATGTTACCATTGCAAAGATAGCAATGCTACCATTGCGATACACGCAATATCGCCTACGCGCCTAGTCGTTCTAGCAATGTGCACTTTGCGTTATTGGCAACCTTTAAGTTGTGGTTCTAGCAGAGGGAGCATCTAACATTGCGAGGATAGCAATGTTACCATTGCGAAGATAGCAATGCTACCATTGCGATACACGCAATATCGCCTACGCGCCTTGTCGTTCTAGCAATGTGCACTTTGCGTTATTGGCAACCTTTAAGTTGTGGTTCTAGCAGAGGGAGCATCTAACATTGCGAGGATAGCAATGTAACCATTGCGAAGATAGCAATGCTACCATTGCGATACACGCAATATCGCCTACGCGCCTTGTCGTTCTAGCAATGTGCACTTTGCGTTATTGGCAACCTTTAAGTTGTGGTTCTAGCAGAGGGAGCATCTAACATTGCGAGGATAGCAATGTAACCATTGCGAAGATAGCAATGCTACCATTGCGATACACGCAATATCGCCTACGCGCCTTGTCGTTCTAGCAATGTGCACTTTGCGTTATTGGCAACCTTTAAGTTGTGGTTCTAGCAGAGGGAGCATCTAACATTGCGAGGATAGCAATGTTACCATTGCAAGGATTGCAATGCATTGTTATTATTGCTATCCTTGCAATGGTAAAATTGCTTTCCTCGCAATGTTACATGCTCCCTCTGCTAGAACCACAACTTAAAAGTTGCCAATAACGCAAAGCGCATATTGCTAGAGCGACAAGGCGCGTAGGCGACATTGCGTGTATCGCAATGGTAGCATTGGAAATGGCAATATTGGTATCCTCACAATGGTAATGCACCGTCTGAAAAATAAAAACAAAAAGCTTATGAAAATGACACAAACATTTATTGAATCAAGGTATTTTGAGTTACTTAATTTACTCTTTATCTTATCTAACTTACTTACTAAAAAGTCCTTAGCACACAAACAAAACTTATTTTTATACATACATAATAGAACCTTACTTGTAATCGTTACTTAAATGTAATCAATGTTTTAAATTGTCTGTCTTTATTAAATATTTATTAAATCAAGGTATTATGAGTACTTAATTTACTTAGAAGTACCTAAACACAAACAAAACTTATTTTTATACACACATCATAGGGCCTTACTTGTAATCGTTACTTAAATTTAATCGATGTTTTAAATAAAGTTGACAGAGCATTTTAAGCATTGATTTTTAAGGTTAAGTAACGATTATAAGTAAGGAAGGGCCCTCTTATTAATATTGTTAAATACAATCAATGTTTCAATCAATGTTTACTAAAGGTACCTAATTAAGACAATATCATTGACTCTACCGGTTGCTGCTATGAATGCAGTATTCTTACTTTTACAAATAAAATTAAGTAAAATCTAGCTATTTGCAATAGATTATAATACGTATTATTATAGTTTATTGATCACTCTCTTTTTCACACCAGAGTGAACAACAAGAGAATTTCGAGAATGATCCTTATGGTATTATACTGGGTGTTTTATTACACGACGGACGTACTTTATAGAGTCATTGTACTCATCATTACGAACAACTTTTATCATGGGACCAACCCTGAAATCGCGAAAAAAATCAGTTGTGCAAAACAGCTGATTTTTTTTTTGCGATTTCAGGGTTCAAGTTGTTTGTAATGATGAGTACAATGACCCCCTAAAGTATGCCCTTCGTCTAAAAAAACACCCGGTATAGTATATTACAGTGCTAAATTGAATTAAATGGGCTTGGTAAGGACAACATGGAACTCAGATAGATTAATGTCACATCCTATGAACACGCGATTACATACAAATGGATGCTGCATTGATTCCTGATTAATGAATACTGACTCTTGAGATAATGAATCTTGTACTTTGTAAGCATAGTAGTGCTCATCAAAAGAAAGTGTTTTTAACAGCTTAGCCTTAATTATTATTTTACATACTCCATCAACATAAACATCTTCTACCATGGCAAAGCAAACACTTTCCTCCTCAATCGAAGAAACAATTATAGAATTTACTTTATACCGCTCAGAACACTTTGCAGCCCATGTGACTTTGTAAATTTTTTTAATATCAGATAGTTTTATTTTGTCTAAAATTTGTTCAACTTCTCTACTGGATATTTCTGTTTGACCTCCAAAAGAGACAGGCGAACCAACTGTTCGTTGAATAAAAATATCATTTAACATCAACTGATGTTTTCGAGCTATTGTTAATGTCATATTCATTCGATTATTTGAGGATTTTGCGGCTAACTTGTTGGGGCGATGTTTAGCTTCAAAGCGCATAGAAGATAAAAACTGTAAGGGACCAAATCGTAACATTGCCGAGTGGTAATGTAACAGGTTGTGAAATTTGGGCTTAAGAGTTTGATTAAACAATTTGATAAACATTTCGCACAGGTCAGCAACTAAAAACTGAAAAAACTGAACTTGCTCAGGTGCAAACGCAGGCGACAGAATAAAATGTAGAACTTTCATTAATTGAATATATAGTTCCCAATACCTGTCGCCTCTTGGGACGAAATCGCCGAACATCACCCCAAAATACTTGCAAAACGTGTACATTTCGGCTGCGTTTAGGCGAATGTTTCCCTTTCGTAAATTAGAGATTACCAATGTAACAGGCTTATCTTTTTTATCAGGACCAAATTCAAAAGAAGAGATTTTGTCATTAACAGTATTAATTGTAAAATATTTGAGTTTGTCCACAAATACCAGAAGCAATGAACACATTATATATTTCGAACACCCTTCGTGCATGTCATGCATTACATCAAAACCCATTTGTGAAAACAAACAAAAATTTTCTATCTGCAGCCATACACATTTCTCTTTCACGCCTGTCAGAGATGGATTACCTATTGCTAAATCTTCCTGATAGTTAGATTCCGTCCTTAAAAGAGACACATCTTCGTATAATTGCTTTTCCATTACTTTTTTTTCTATTTTACAAGTCCGACAAGAGAAATTGCAAGAAAAACTTTCGACAAAGCCACAAACACTATGCAAACCTAAATTATCTCCCAAAATTAGTGCCAACTCAAAGTAGATAGTTCCTTTGAAATCTGGCAGATCAAAATATATTCCGTTTCGAATTATGTCATTTAACTGATCAATTAAGGGCTGAAATATGATCTGATTACCAAATTGAACTCTGTCATTCGAATGATAAAGTAAGACCAAAAAAATGTTAGTCAACTGAGAGGCATAATAGTAAGGCAGGCAAGGAAGAGAAATGTAGGCGGCTCCCAGTTTATGTATACCACTATGACTGCCTAAAGGGTTTAAAGTCTCGAAATCATCGATTTGTAAAAACATTGGCATGACAAATTTTTCCCCATGTCCTTTTTGTCTCCAAAATGAACCATGCATGAAATGCTCTATACTTTTTGATGTATCGTGGGCCATTAGTTTTTTCATACTATCTATAGTCTCAGGTAGTAAATGGGGCAAAGAGAAAAACTTGAGCAACACATCACGTATGGGTATTTTATGTGCTATGCATTCTACTGTCTGGTAAAAAGACCTTCCATTTTTTTTTACGAAATCAAATCTTTTTCCTACCACATAACCCTGAGGACTAATTAAAGACCTGTTTGTTTCAAAGTACTGCAACCTTTTATGTGTTGAACTAAAACTCTCTAAATCACTCGTCATTTTTTCTACAGCAGAATCTGGTGTACTTGGTAATAAAGGTTTGATTGATAAGTTAAACATGTTTTCAATACCGCTATAAACTGTATCTACCACATTGTTTGGCAAATTAGGATTACGATAAAGAGATGAAAAAAGTTGAGCCAAGGTGTAGCTAAGTGAAACAGAGCGCAAATTATTGCCTTGACTTTTCACATTGATTTCTTCGCTACCTGATATAGAGCATCTTTTATCCTCACCTTGTAACTCTGGTGTAGTGTGCATATGTGAAGGGTCCATATTAAATGAACAGGATTCAAGTTCAGAAGCCTCCGAGGCCAAATGGCATTTCAAATAATGACGTCTAAATGAGGTGTAGAGTTGATAACTTCTTCCACATCCAGTATTTGGACAGACATACACATTGCCCGGATGATAAAATGTGTAGTGACTTTTAAATTCCCTTAAATTACTAAAAGATCCTTTACATATTGCGCACTGCACCATCATGCCTGTTGGAAACAGAAGCAAGTAAATCTAGCATAGGAACACCTTCAGTGTCGTATTTGCTTTTCATGACAAAAATACTTCTTTGGATGAACATCCAAACTGGCACACAGTCTTTGGAATAGGGCAAATCTAATGTCCATAAGATTTTAAAAGCATTCAAAACTGCCTCGCAAATGTTATCAAAGGTGTATCTAATGTCTTTGGCTATGATGACATCATACTGCGCAACTTCTTTCCAACTTGGACCGATGGCAACAATATATGGAAGTATAGGTAGCTTCTTCTGTGCAAGTTTCGCTTCTCTCTCGGAGCAATGGGTTTCGAGATCAGAGTTAGATGGCACCAAACTAAGAAAGGCGCTGCTTACTTCCGTCCGCGAAGGATTCCAGGGTTTTCTGACGCCTTTCACAGGTATTGTGTGCATCTGCTTCAGCAGCAATGGAATGGACAGAAAAGCCGCAACATTAGCTTGTTCCTCTCCAACTGAAAATAGATTTCATAATTCATTATCATCACCAGCCTATTAAATCAAGTACCTATAAATCGAGTGGCGTTTCGGTCTTTATTTATCGACACGATTTTTCACTAGTACACTCTAATTTCTCTGACTAGTTTATAGTGATCTGTGCTGCCATTTACCAAGAAGTCGAAGAAAGATTTGATTTGCCGAAACAATTAGTTTTTTTTTATTATACATAGAAAACGACCAGAACACCTTGGACTAATTTGCATATCGTACAAATATTTGTCCCGAGGCGGGAATCGAACCCGCAACCTCCTGCATCGGACCTTCGCCCACCGCGCCACAGAGGTCGTCACAATATAATAAATTGTGACATATTGTGTGTATATTTTAGAAGCCTGAAGTCACTTATTCATGCCTTATAATCTAAATTCTAACAATTTTGAGACAACTCACAGGTTCCAAGATCCAAAGTAAGTTGAATAGAGATGTCAGGTCGTGCCAGTTGCTGGGCCTTCTCGTCCAATAATGTTAGCAGACGACCCTTTACTAAAGGGAATTTTTCTTCAAACTTTCCTTTCACTTCTGGGTGGATTTCATCGAAGTCACTAGCAAGCTGCACAAAACAAATGATTGTCATACGTTATGCAGGTACACAAAAATCTATACTAATATTATAAAGAGGAAAAATTCGATTGTTTGTTTGTATTGAATAGGCTCCGAAACTACTGGACCGATTTGAAAAATTCTATCACCGTTGGGAAACTACATTATCCCTGATGAACATAGGCCATAGAATATACTCGTGCGAAGCCGGGGTGTACTGCTAGTATGTAAAATTATTCTTACACCACAATTGTTAAAATGACACTACAAGGAGCCATAGGGCATAGCATAGCTGGCCTAGGTGATTATAAACAATTACTGAAGTTAAGCAATATTTAGCCCAGTCGAACACCCTGAACAAATATTTGCAGATCGTACAAACATTTGTTCCGAGGCGGGAATCGAACCCGCAACCCGCGGACCTTCGCCCACTGCGCCACAGAGGTCGTCGTATATATGCTGTCTTCATTTTAGTCATTTGTTTATTAGGTACTAGTTACTCACCAATTCATAGCCCCATGGGCATTGCAGTGATGGGAATATTTTAAAATACTGGAAATAGTCAATTTCTTTTAATAAAGAGAGTCTTTCCCGCAGGCAGCTTTGCCATTTGGAGATCACTAGATCCCGGGGCGAAGAGGAAGCCTTCAGCCACTCTACGCAGCTATCACCATCTTCATTAATTTCTTTGAACACAAATGATTCAGGCAAAGGCCGAATTCGTCCAGGAGTACCACTTTTTCGCCTTCTCTTATTTTCACTAGACGTGCTTTCATTGCTGCTGAGACTCCTGCTACGTCGGTTTTCTGCACTTAATAGCTTTCTTCGGACCGTTATGAGCCGATTCACAATGAGGCCACTGGCCTGTATAATCCGGCCATCAATGATTCGGAAGGGACTGTAATATACAGCTTTTGTTTCTGATGGGAAAAGTGTGGTTATTTCTGTCGTCCAATTTTCCCACACTTCTTTTCTTATGGCGTCCGTAATCTTATTAAGTTTACGGACTTCTGCCTCCACTATGATTGCTGTAATTATTTTTCTGTCTTTCGTAGATAGGAACTGTTTTGTAAGAAGCGGTTTCCCAGCTGATGTTGACTCCAAGATATGTTTTAGCGAACCACCAACCAGGACTCTAGTAAAGTCAATGGTCGCTATTTCGTCTTCATAATTGGTAAGTTCCCATTCCTGAAAAGCAAAAAAAACTTCAATTTGGCACATTTTTCTTTCTAATAAATGTTTTATAGAAACTAATGTGAGCATCATTCATTATTAAAACTGAAAAACGTTTTTGATTTTCTTTCTGATAGCCAAAAAGTAAACTGCTAATTGGTATGTATGACGGTGACACTTTTGTAGAGAAAATTCATATTATTTTTTTATGCTTGTTCTCGATTGATGATCAGAGGAACGTAGAGCAGCTCCAAATTTCAACAAAATTTATTCAGTCATTACAGCGTAGTTAATAATAAACAATCATACAAAGTTGCTAAATATTTATAATATTATAGATGTATGTGTATTATATATGTGTTGGGCGCTTGGATGTCGCAACCCCGCGGTATTGTTCGCTAATTTGACTAACACCTTGTATATAATTAAAAAGTCAATGGGGCAAAAAATCCCATCCACCCCATTACTCAAGTCAATTTTTTTCCCAACCACCCCATTGATGGGGAGGTTAATGGTGTGGATGGGAATATACCGTTTTTGGAACAAGTCCTTGAACAGAAAAAACATCAAAACCAATCTCACCCAAAAAAAAAACAATTATTTAAGTTTATTAAAAGTCAATTATTATAACAATTATGATGTTTTAACTTACTGGTCCATCGGAAGCTGATGAGCTAGAACCAGGGCAACTAATTGCAGAAGAATCTCTTGCCAAAGGTGACAAAAATGTCATACATGTAGCAGTCGGAGCAGTGGCTGAAGTATCTGGAGCTGGTGAAGTTGGAGTAAATATAAACTCGTCTAGCCTCAACGGAGCAGCCACTGTCATTTGGCTAGCAAGATTTTCTTGCTTCTTCTGTCAGGAAAAATACACATATTTTAATATATCAATATACCTATCAAGTCGCCAATCCGCACTTGGCCAGCATGGGGACTACCGGCCTAAATCCCCCTTGGGGGACCATGACATGCAAAAGGTTGATGTGAAATAACATATCAATGCTCATAGACAAGTCACAGGACATTACATTACATTTAACAAAAACATACATACAACCGAACATAGAACCTCCGCCTTTATTAAAGTCGGTAAAAAAAAATAAGGTAAATATGCAGTCAAAGCTACTCACACATTCTTTAAATCGATCCAGTGCCATGCGTAGTTTTCCTTTATTAACCACCCCTTCGACCAAAAGCGAAAGCTCGTGATCGTTCGCATCAAGCAGGAATTCTAGATCTGCACCCTGATCTAGAAAAGCATTTTTATTTTAGCCATGGTGGCACAGACCGGGGACCGGGCAGCAGCGCCCCTTGGAGTACAACTCCACTGAACTGCGATTCCCAACCCGCATGCCCAGCGTGGGGATTATGGGCACTACCCCCAATGATCATCATCATCATCATCATCAGGCTATATTAGTCCACTGCTGGACATAGCCCTCCCCTAATGAGCGCCATAGCCCCCAATGATAAAGAGACTGAACCAATGGCTCCAGTTCCCGGCTGCCTCGCTATTCCTGGCCATGGCATGCGGCCATGGTAACGGCGGGGCAGGGGGTGCTAGGAATCACCGGGCTACGGCAGGCTGCCACAAACAACTGAAGACAGGGCGCTATGGCGCTCACTAGGGGAGGGCTATGTCCAGCAGTGGACTAGTATAGCCTGATGATAATGTCACTGCCGGCTTGTACTACCACTGATTTATCAGCCCATGCGCGGGTCGCAAGCGGTAAGTACGTGGTTTGAGTTTGAATGTTCAATTCATCAGTAGGTAGACATTAATAAATTACTCTGAATTCCGGCATCTAGGATACATCAAGCAGTAAATAAACCCATTTTCACCCCCTAGGCTGTCTTGCACTATTTTGACTGATAAAACGTGCAAACTAATAAAACATTTATAGGTTATAAAAACAATGTGCATGTGCATAAAATTATTACATAAACAAAGGAACTTACCGTTGAGAGGTCGCAGAAGATGATATAAACCGTTGCTAATTAAAAAATCGACCAGTGGGTCTTCCTTATCCATTTTACTGTGAAGCCGGCTTTTGACTATGGGATATAATATAAATTACATCTTGTGCTATATATTACATCCCGCGGTTGCTGTTTACACTGTGAGATATATATTTTGGAGCACACAATGATCAGTTTACACGTCTGCACACGAACGCCAACATTCAAACGGAGGGCGAAGCGGGGGAGGCGCGGTGTCCGGGGACGTGAGGTAAAATATACACCTTCAAATGACCTTCAAATATCGCTCACTCGGTCGAAAAAATATTTATAGTTTGGGATGTAATATATATTATAGCACAGTGTAAACGGTGCCATACAAAATGTATGGTGAGCGATAAAATATTATATCTCGGGATGTAATATATATCCCATAGTCAAAAGCCGGCTTGATTGTCACAGAACACCGGAGTGGTTTTATTCTCTTTGCACAACACAAGCACAAACCAAAGGCACAAACTAGATAAATGATACTCTAACACAAAGTGCTAGAAAGTTCCGGCCGGACAGTTCGACTTCGACGGACGCGCGGTCTTCCCGTTCAAGTGTTGCCAATGAAATGACCGAAACTGACTGAATGTGCAGCGTTCTGATTATGCTCTTTTCGCAATGTTTAAACATTACAAAATTGACTAATACGTCAGCTTGTGCTTTTATCAATGTCTAGGAATGAACGTTGTGATTTTCACAAACATGAATAATGCTTTTTATCTAAGTTACTTATTTTCTCGCTATGTTGAAACTGATTTTCTAACAACCTAAACATTGATAGAGCTAGCGCTTCATAATTTGTATAATTATTCAAATGTTGTAACGTAGTGATTTTCACAACTATGGATTTGTGAAAATGTGTAGGTACTGTGGTCATGTACCAACCTACACCTGTGCCTACACTAACAAATTATGATTTTCTAAATTTGTAATTAGATACCTACTAACTAGGTAGGTACCTACCTAATTTTTATTTATTTTATTAAAATGCCTTTCTTTTATTAAGTCCTCACCTATACCTACCTACCTACATTGAAGTCCATTGCATCATTTAGATCCATAGGTAATAAAACTTGCTAACACCACAACGTATAAAATCAACATACAACTGACATTGTGATTGTGATCCACACAAACTGTAACTATGTGAACCCCCCAGATTACTGCATTGTGATTTTAGCAGAGGGACCAGAACTTGCTAACACCACAACCTATAAAATCAAAATACACCTTACATTGTGATCCACACAAACTGTAACTATGTGAACCCCCCAGATTACTGCATTGTGATTTTAGCAGAGGGACCAGAACTTGCTAACACCACAACCTATAAAATCAAAATACACCTTACATTGTGATCCACACAAACTGTAACTATGTGAACCCCCCAGATTACTGCATTGTGATTTTAGCAGAGGGACCAGAACTTGCTAACACCACAGCGTTTAATATCAAAATACAACTTACATTGTGAACAACACAAACTATACCTATGTGAACCCCGCAGATTACTACATTGTGATTTTAGCAGAGGGACCAAAACTTGCTAGCACCACAACGTATAAAATCAACGTATAACTTACATTGTGAACAACACAAACTATAACTATGTGAACCCCGCAGATTACTATGTTGTGATTTTATCAGAGGGACCAAAACTTGCTAACACCACAACGTATAATATCAAAATACAACTTACATTGTGAACAACACGAACTATGACTATGTGAACCCCGCAGATTACTAAGTTGTGATTTTGGCAGAGGGACCAAAACTTGCTAACACCACAACGTATAAAATCAACGTACAACTTACATTGTGAACCACACAAACTATAAGTAACTATGTGAACCCCGCTGATTACTACATTGTGATTTTATAAGAGGGACCAAAACATGCTAACACCACAACCTATAAAATCAAAATACACCTTACATTGTGATCCACACAAACTGTAACTATGTGAACCCCCCAGATTACTACATTGTGATTTTAGCAGAGGGACCAGAAATTGCTAACACCACAGCGTTTAATATCAAAATACGACTTACATTGTGAACAACACAAACTATACCTATGTGAACCCCGCAGATTACTACATTGTGATTTTAGCAGAGGGACCAAAACTTGCTAGCACCACAACGTATAAAATCAACGTATAACTTACATTGTGAACAACACAAACTATAACTATGTGAACCCCGCAGATTACTATGTTGTGATTTTATCAGAGGGACCAAAACTTGCTAACACCACAACGTATAATATCAAAATACAACTTACATTGTGAACAACACGAACTATGACTATGTGAACCCCGCAGATTACTAAGTTGTGATTTTGGCAGAGGGACCAAAACTTGCTAACACCACAACGTATAAAATCAACGTACAACTTACATTGTGAACCACACAAACTATAACTATGTGAACCCCGCTGATTACTACATTGTGATTTTATAAGAGGGACCAAAACATGCTAACACCACAACCTATAAAATCAAAATACACCTTACATTGTGATCCACACAAACTGTAACTATGTGAACCCCCCAGATTACTGCATTGTGATTTTAGCAGAGGGACCAGAACTTGCTAACACCACAACCTATAAAATCAAAATACACCTTACATTGTGATTCACACAAACTGTAACTATGTGAACCCCCCAGATTACTGCATTGTGATTTTAGCAGAGGGACCAGAACTTGCTAACACCACAACGTATGATATCAAAATACAACTAACATTGTGATCCACACAAACTGTAACTATGTGAACCCCTCAGATTACTGCATTGTGATTTTAGCAGAGGGACCAGAACTTGCTAACACCACAACGTATAATATCAAAATACAACTTACATTGTGAACAACACAAACTATAACTATGTGAACCCCGCAGATTACTATGTTGTGATTTTATCAGAGGGACCAAAACTTGCTAACACCACAACGTATAAAATCAACGTACAACTTACATTGTGAACCACACAAACTATAACTATGTGAACCCCGCAGATTACCACATTGCGGCGATAGCAAAGAGCCTCAAAATTGTTAATGCAACAAAAAAATTATTGTTGCGTTCACAATTTTTGCGTTTCGCAAAAAAAAAGTTGCTGCGGCAACATAGGGTATTTTGCTAATATCTCAAAATTATTTTGTAATTTTCGCAAAACTTGGCTCGCAATGTAAAACTGCATACATTGCGACCGGTTTTTTCTCTGAGTGAGGGTGCGAGGCAGTGGAGAGTTGGCACGAGCGACGGTTCTACTAAAGGGCACAGAGAAAAGTCTGTGGCTTCTGTTGCGAACATAATTATCAGGGAGGTAGAGCCGAAACAGAAGGTTGTGTAGTTCAGGAACGTCGATCATACCACGGAGCACCTTGCACATTGTTGCTGTCTGATCGTACGCTCTTCTGGTCTGTAGGGAATTGTACCCAAGACACCCTTGGAGAAACCTAGTTGGGTACATATATGGGTAATACCCAAATTCTCGCTTGTACTGAGACCTGAGAAACGCCTTCTGCACCTTTTCCAGTAACAGTGCGTACGTACTTTCGTGCGGGTTCCAGACGGAACTACTTGACTCGAGCTTGCTCCGCACTAGAGCCCCGAACAGAAGCCGCACAACACTGTCACTGCGAAAGTCTCGGGCGTTTCTCAGCACAAAGCCAAGTCTTTGAAAGGACTGCTTGGCGACCGTAGTGATGTGGTCGTGAAATGTGAGTTTTCGGTCGAAAGTTACTCCTAAATCCTTGATTACCTTTACTCTAGAGATCATGTTGCCATGAATCGAGTAATCAAAGCATACCGGGTTTTTCTTTCGACCGAAAGTCATCACGGAGCATTTGGAAGGGTTAAACTCCATCTTGTTGTCAAGGCACCATTGACATACCGCGTTAACATCAACTTGAAGCGCCTCACAATCTGCCGTGGAACGTATAACAGTGTAGAGCTTCAAGTCGTCAGCGTACAACAGACACTCCGCGTGCTCTACAACGTCTGGTAAGTCATTAATCATTAAATTAAAAAGCAAGGGACCCAAAATAGAACCCTGACTCACCCCTGACCGCGTGTGATAGGGTGCAGACTCATAAATTCCAAGTTTAACATACTGCTGGCGATCGCGCAGATAGTCGGCGAGAAGTCTGAGAAGATCGGGCGCGAAGCCTATGGCGCTTAGTTTGGCCAGCAGTATGTCGTTATTGACTCTATCAATCGCTTTTTGGATATCGAAGTAGAGCACATCCACCTGACAGCCGAGATCTAAGTTACTTGAGATGTACTCTACAAGTGTCAGAAGGTTGGAGTTGACCGACCGCTTATCTCTAAAACCATGCTGGGCATTGCATAAGAAAGTCTTGACTTGTGCGTATATTATTTTGTGCAAGACGTTTTCAAGTACCTTAGCGGGAGAAGACAAGATGGCGATTGGACGATACTCCTCGACAGCAAGTTTATTCGAGCTTTTTGGGATCGGTGTTACCCTTGACACCTTCCACTGTGCTGGATACCTACCTGTCCGTAATGCCAAATTAAAAATGTGATACAGTGGGGATACCAAGCTTTTACTAACTGACTTTATAAGAGCCGGTGGTACGGCGTCCGGCCCTATAGAGCTTCTAGCTTTTAACTTTTTAATTCCGTAGAGTACATCTGTCGGCGTAAATTCAACAATATTAACATAGTTGCTGTTACAGCTCTGGTCACAGCGATTAATATTTTCAGCGTCTAGCGCTGGAATATCGGTCAGAAAAATACTTCCGAAGAAACTGGCAAACGCCTCAGCTGCTGCAACACCCGAACACGACTCTCCTTTATAGGTAACATTGGCTTCAAATCCACCCTTAGCTCGCAAACTAGAGACATGCCTCCAGAATGCATTTGGACTTAGAGCAAGGTTATTTTCAATATTTTTTAGGTACAAATTATAAGCACTAGATGCCCTCGATTTCAGAGACGCCCTCAATTCCGAAAATAGCCTATAGTTTTCGACAGACTTGGTTTTTTTCCAGTTGGCATGGAGTTTCCCCTTTCGCCTAGTATCCTTTATAATGTCGGGGGTAAACCAGACGGGATAACGCCTTGCACCAGTTTTCTTGCGACTTTTTGTCGGTAAACACTTATCAAAGATTTCATAGATAGTGGTATAGAAAGCCTCTGTGGCTGAGGTAATATCGACAGAGAGTAACACTTGTTCCCAAGAAGCGTTTGAGAGACAGTTGTGCAAAAGCTCAGTATCACAACGTTTAAAGTTCCAGTCTCTAGTTGGATTTATATTGCTCGGTTCAATGCGATCTGAACTACGTTTCATCTCTACCAATACCTCTTTTTTATAGAGCTAAGAAATCCATAACACACAGTGAAAATTTTTGTTCAACGACAAAAATTTACGAAGTTATGACCAAATTAGGTACTAGCGAAAATCACAGAAAAAAAAATTTTTTTTTTTCATTTGATGGGTTCAAAACTGATAATCTGGTTTTTTTCCTAAAGTTATAGTGTCGGAGTAAATCACTTAAAACTGATATCTGCCTACGGTTAACGGGCGGCCTCCGAGTGAGTGACGTCACACGCACCGTTGTTTATTACTTAATATCTTCGTACGCAATGATCTGATCAGGATAATTCAAAAAGATATATAATTCTTATATCATAAAGAATAACGTGGATACTAGTTCTATTGAAATTATTATACCTTTACTGATCCTCATTATCGGACCACGGAGTCTCGTGTTGAATTCTCAAGTTTATTTTATTAAATGACTTGTTCAAAGAACTCAATCTCTCTAATTCTCTACTTGCCTAGCATGTAGGTACATCACAGGAGTTATGCATGTAACAAAATAAAACTCAACTGAAAACTTCGGCAAACATGTAGCGAGGTAGGTAGAAGGTTGGCGTATACTCGTCCAACACTGCTACCGCACAACACTAAAGTGCATAAACACTAATATTATAAATGCGAAAGTTTGTATGGATGGATGGATGTTTGTTACTTCTTCACGCCAAAACGTCGAGATGTTAGAGAACCGATGCCCTAGTTAATTTAAAATAGTACCTATAAATTTTCATGTTCCAGCATTTTTTTGTTTCTGGTGCCCCTCAACAGTTATGCCCTAAGTAATTGCTTAGTTTGCTAATACCTAGGCTAATCCGGCACTGATTGTAGGTCGCGCCGAAGAGCAAGGCAATGATTGAGTTAGGTATATATTTTCAGATATACTTTGACAATCAAATCTTATCTATTCCAAACTCATCCTATAGCACAAACTTAAGTGTAATAAAACAGGCTAACTAAATTTCTTGAGGGCGCAATGTGCGCCATTTTGTAAAAAGGATAGGCTTAGGATTTTGCGTTCATAGGAGCGGGACAGAACATACGTTTTTGGAACGGCGTAAGCGCAAAAATCAAGTTTTTGCTTATTTACAAGAAAACTACACAACTTATGAAACTGGTTCAAGGAACCAAAGAATAAGTAATTACTAATTACCTACGAATCAAAACATAAGTCATTTACATTATACTTACCGCAATCTCCACCAAATTATGTGTGAACAGTGCTTCATGTTTTTATTTCGTAATTTTTTCTCTGTCGTGTTTTCACATTTAAGGAACCAAAGAAAAATTTTGAATTTTATGTAATTCGAGGTTTTTTACCACGGGGATCCCGTGCATACTGAGATCTAGACTTTGTTTGACAACCTGTTAGCTTGTTTTTTTTTAACGTTAATTTTTTCTTAGGCGTTGACACCCGAGAATAAATAGGCGAAACTCCTCCCACTCGCAGGCGCATGCGCGAAAAATGGCCTGATCAGGCCTTACAAGAATAGAGAGATTAAGGAACCTAAGAAAAAAATTATGAATTTTATGTAATTCTAGGCCCAGTTTGACAACCCCGTTAGGTTCACCCCTTAAGAAAAACGCATATTAATCAGTAAAATCAAGTTTTTTTTGTCATACAAAGTACAGTTTCTAATTCACGACGTACATCAGGCGTTCTCCTTGGCCGCCTCCTGCGCCCGCGCCCGTTTCATGATGTTGCGTCGGTGGCTTCGTTTCTTTACTAACACGGTGCTGCCCGCTAGCTTACCGGCCTTCTGCAGGGCTACTAGTTTCGCAGCTTTGCCCTGGAAAGAAAAAAATAAACATTGAATCTATAATCCATAGATATAAGTAAAATTCCGTAGCGTTACGTTCTCCCAGCGCTAACTCAAAAAAAAATGGGCTGTATTGTGTTACAATTAAACGCTGTTTCCAATCTTTTGCAATATAGCTGCCTAATGAACAACAAATATGGAAAGACGTACATAGACCGAAGTGTGACCGAGACAACAATAAAACGCGTAACACGAAACGCCGGCGGCGCCGGTGACCCTCCCGAATTTTTTACCCAAAGGCCCTGCTAGTAGGGAAAAGTAGTAATTTTAAAAATCAATAAACCCGATTACTTAACCAGTCTCGGTTCGAGAATCTTAAATATTTTCATTGTAAACAAAGGGGCTACCAGTCCAAGTGCAACAGTGATGTAATTTACCATCGCGGACTTCTTTGTAGATATTTTTAAGGTGTACAATACTGTAGTACCTACATTATTTAGATCTATTCAAAATAATGTTCAGCCACCGTTTGCAATGTAAGTGCAAAAAAATGTGGTTATTTACGACATCACATTAGAAACCTCTAAAATTATCAGTGTTTCCCTACTATATTATGCATGTATTATACATAGAGGGCGCTACTGTGCCACTGTTGACATCGGCTCTGTGTATAAATTTATCTTATAATTAATAAACGCGATAACCAGTGATAACAAACGTATACCATCATGTATAAGGGTTTAATACACCCGAATAGTGTTGAGACTCAGTGAAAAAAAGACAACTTGTGACAAAAATCAAACAAAATTCAAGTGACATTCTCAAACAAAGAAAGTGACTTTCTGCTAGTGTTGAACTTTGAAGACCGAAAATAACAGTGAGGTGAACTTATTCCTACCTGTTACATAATCTGCCAGGTCTGTTTTTCACATTTTCAATAAACTATAAACTGTTATAACCTAAAAAAGTCACAAACATTAGCAAGTCATATTGAAACAAATTAAGTCAGCCAAGAAAGTGCCATCTACGGAAAAGTGCCAAACTACCTAAAGAAACATCAAGCAAAGGGTTCACCAATAAATCAACTGTGATTATCTTGCTATCTGGCTAAGAGCTTCCACTAACCACCACAAGAGGGCGCTACTTATCACTTTTACATATTATACCTCTACGAAACTAGGTACTACGAAATCGACCTAGTCAAGATCCACGCTACTCATCACAAGAGGGCGCTGCTTGTCTTGTTGGCAAAAACTTTCTCCAACAAATATTCAAAAAATGGAAGAATTAACCGAAATGATAAGAAACATCCAAAGTAAATTTGATGAACAGACAAAAGAGATACGTGACATGAAACAAAGCATAAATAATAACATAGATACAAAATTTGCCCAGTTAGAATGCAAATACAACATGCTAGAAAAAACAATAACAGAGCAAAGCCGGCGCTTACAGCAATTAGAAAGAACTAGTAGAAAAAAGAATTTGATTTTCTTTGGAGTAGTGGAAAATGAAAAATCCTACTACGATTTACTTGAGAAAATATTACACATCATAAAAGATTTCATGCAAATAAACTGCAACAAAGAAAATGTAGCAGAAGTAAGGCGGATGGGTAAAAAGCAAAACGACAACACCAAAGTAAGGCCAACCATTGTGACTTTTACCACATTGGGCATGAAAATTGATATATTGAAGAATAAAAAGAGATTGAACGACTCTCCATACTACATCAAAGAAGATTTTCCACCTGATGTGCTAGTAGAACGCAAAAAACTTACCAGCCAGATGCTGGAAGAAAGAAACAAGGGCCATACGGCATTCTTGAAATACGACAAACTTGTCGTGATCCCGGAGGTAAAATCCCACCAAAATCCCAGTAAACCTATTAAAGAGAAAAATCCTAACAAAAGGAACCTAACAGTATCTCCTGAAAACACAGGTCAAAGCTCAAGTTCAGTGGGAAACAGCCAGAAAAAACTAATTAAGGTGAATCAATCTTCAAACATACATCAATATATGATAAAAAACCAAAAAAGAGACTCACGCCCGAACCTACCAATAACCTGCTCTACATCACCTGCTGCCAGCATCGACATAAGCACCGAGATGGATCAACAAAACATGAATAAATATTGACAAAAACCGACCTCTCCTCGCCAGTTCCCCCCACCACGGCCGGTCACCGCGGGGGTGAAAGACCACAACCCTCCACTCCAATCACTCTACATCTGTACTTACAACGCAAGATCTCTTTTATCTAATGAAAGATTATTGGAACTTAAAGAAGCAATATCACATATAAATTACGACATTATCGGCCTTGCAGAAATAAGAAGAACAGGATATAATATAATAGAAGATGATGAACACATATTCTGCTATTTTGGAGAAACAAAGGGCCAGTACGGAGTCGGCTTTCTAGTGAAAAAAATATATAAGCTAAATATCGAGAGCTTCATAGGAATATCAGAACGAATATGTATTTTAAATCTAAAATTCGATAATGTAACAATGTCAATCATACAAGTCTATGCTCCTACTTCCGATGCAACCGATTTGGAAATCAAAACATTTTACCAACAACTGCAACAAGCACAACTACAAAGCTATGCATGCCTAATAATAATGGGTGATTTTAACGCTCGTATCGGACAACGTATTTCAGGCGAAGAAAGAATTATTGGTAAATATTGCTACGGAAAAAGAGATAAAAGAGGAAAAACTCTTCTCGAATTTTGCTGGGAAAACAATTTAGTTGTAACAAACAGCTTATTCAAAAAGAATGTTAAAAATATGTGGACATGGCTCTCACCAAAGAAAAACAAAAGTCAAATTGACTACATACTCACCAACAATAAAGAAAAAGTCACCAATATCGAAATACTAAACAGCCTATCATTCCCCAGTGACCACCGATTCTTGAGAAGCACCTTTTCTATATCAAAAATAAAGAAAAGTAGAACAAAGTACAAATCCAACACTACTAAGCTAAAGACACAAAAAGAAAAGGATCTCTTTATAAACTCACTAAAAACAAAAATTGACAAAGTCGAACTGGAAGTTACGGAAGATGTGGAATCATTTTATGGAAAAATTAAAAAATCTGTGTTAGAAAGCCTTAACTCTACCTCAAAAGAAAAAGTAATAAAACAGAACCTTATTACCGAAAACATAAAAAATCTAATAGCAAGAAGAAACTACCTGACTAACAAGAAAAATGTAACGAAAGAAGAAAGAGAAGAACGTCGTTATTTATACAAAAATATACACAAATATATAAAGAAAGAACTCGAAGATCATAAGTTAAAAGTAATAGAGAAACATCTTTCATCATCAGGGAGTTTGAAAAAAGGTTATAAAACGCTTAACACAACCAAACAATGGATCCCCTGTCTCACAGTAAACTCTACCAATACGAAGACATACTCAAGATCAAAAATAATAGAAACAGCTACAACATTTTATAGAAACCTTTACGCTACGAGAGAATCATATCAAGTAAATCCAACTAGTAATCCCAACTCTACCACTCTAGTGAGATTTTCTACTGAAGAAGTAATTAAAAAAATGGAGAGCCTGAACACAGATAAATGCACCGGACCAGATGGCATCCCCATTGAGGTATTAAAAACAGGCAGATTTTTACTTGCACCGCCTTTAACAGCTCTATTTAACATGATTCTAGATACCAGGAAAATACCGAAAGAATGGGCAGAGTCCGATATAATTCTACTCTACAAGAAAGGAAACCCAGCTGACATATCCAACTATAGACCCATCAGCCTACAATCGAACATTTACAAGTTGTTCGCGTCTTGTCTAGAAGAACGTCTTACTGCTTACACTGAAAAATACCAACCACCAGAGCAAGCAGGTTTCAGGAAAAACTTTTCAACTACAGAACACATCCACACAGTAGATTTGATCGTAGAAAAATATGAAGAACGCAAAAGGCCGCTCTACCTAGCTTTTATCGATTATGCTAAAGCTTTCGATTCAATCTCCCATATCAGCATGTGGAAGGCTTTAGAAGACTGTAACATACCAGATGAAGTAATCGAACTTATAAAAGACATATACCATAAAAGTGTGAGTAGAGTTAAAATGGAATCAAAAGGTACTGAAATAAATATATGTAGAGGCGTAAGACAGGGAGACCCGCTTTCGCCGAGAATTTTCATAACAATACTAGAAAGCATAATGAGGAACTTGAGATGGGAGACGAAAGGCATCAATGTCAAAGGCGAATTTCTTAGCAATCTGAGGTTTGCCGATGACATAGTGCTATTTTCAGAAACACCGAAACAACTAGAGCAAATGATAAATGAACTAGATACAATAAGTCGTCAAATCGGCCTAGAACTCAACACAACAAAAACAAAAGTAATGACAAACAACATACACATACCCATAAAAGTCAATAATATTACACTGGAATACGTACCAAGTTACATTTATTTGGGAAAGGAAATATCATTTAAAAAATCTCGAAACACTGATGAAATCGATAGACGAATAGCACTATCATGGAATAAATTCTGGAGTAACAAAGAACTTCTTAAATCTAAACTTCCAATAAAGCTCAAGAAGAAAATACTAGATTCATGCATACTACCCTGTCTGTCTTATGGCTGCCAAACTTGGATTTATAATAACTACACAAAAAATAAAATACAGGTATGCCAAAGAGCGATGGAAAGAAGTATACTCAATATAAAGAAAAGAGATTGAAATGGAAATGGGCTGGCCATATCGCGCGTATGGAAGATAACAAATGGATCAAAAAAATCACAACATGGACAGGACCACAAAACAAAAGAACCAGAGGCAGACCAAAAGAGAGGTGGATAGACGAAATAGACAAATCAGCTGGTATAGACTGGCTAATCAAAGCTCAAGACAGAAAGTCATGGAGTAAAATGGAGGAGGCCTTCACTCGATGAGAGGTCCTTAATAATACCATTTTAGTATTAATTTTAAATTTAATTCTAATCAATTTCTATTTTGTTTAAATCAAGTGTTATACTGCATAATTAAATATTGTAAAATTTTATTTTATTAAGGAAATAAAAAGGCTTTATTATTATTATTATACATATAAAACTTCCTCTTGAATCACTCTATCTATTAAAAAGAACCGAATAAAAATACGTTGCGTTTGCGTAGTTTTAAAGATCTAAGCATACATAGGGACAGACTGACAGACAGCGGGAGCAACTTTGTTTTATACTATGTAAAGATTATCTATGTTAGGGCCAAAATCTTCAAATTTAGTTTTTCTTGATTACGTCTTATTTACTGACCTTAGCTTCACTCTTAGTAAGTTTACTCTTCTCTTGCTGCGTGAATGAGACGTTGATGCGTCTGTTTTCCAGCATAGAATGGTGCTTGGATAAAGCCGCCTGAAAGTAAACAAACAAATAAATCATTTATTTTTCTCTCACAAAGAAAAGCATGCATTACACGCCATTTTGTGAAAAAGGTAGTAATACGTTTTTGGAACGGAGTAAGCGCAAAAATTATGTTTTTGCTTATTTACAAGAAAACTACATGTACTAAGGAACTAAAGAATTAGTAATAACCTGCGAATCAAACCAAAAATAGCACCGCAGGGTTCTGTTACGGGGCGGGTAAGGAAAGTCTTTTCAAAAAAAGATAATTTTAAACTGGAAATATAATTTTTTAGACTTAGTACAATTTTAGGTTAAACAACGATGTTGCCGCGACAAAGATCAAACCCGAACTGGCAGTATGCCCACGGAAATGCAGGTGCAAGCAAGTACCTAGAGTGCTTGCGATGCACCTTTATTACATTACATTTATTGCGAAATAATATTGTAACAAATTTTGTATATAACAAATTAAGTGCAAAACAGTGCACTTTCGTGATTTCTTTTTCGCAATCGTATTTTCACTTTTAAGGAAGCAAAGAAAATAATGTTGAATTTTATGTAATTCGAGTGTTTTACCACGGATATACCGTGAGTACTGAGATGGCCTACATAGTTTGACTTGGACCCGCTAAGTTCGCCCCTAACAGGAGTAATCAGCAGATCATACAAAATTTGCCTCGAGGCGGGAATCGAAACCCAGCCTCCTGCGCCACATCTGTCGTATAAAACTAGATCTAATTGAAATATGTCCTTACCTCATATGTGGATTTGTTGGATAACTCCATAAAAGCAATAGAACTCCTCTTTAAACCATCTGTTTCGTCCTGCTTCGGCATCCGAATATCTTTGATATTGTTGCTGATTTCTGCAAAATGCTGCAGTATCTTGAATAAGAAAATACCATTTTATTAATACATTTTACAAAATACAATCCAAGACTTTTGACTTTCTATACAGGGAGCGTTCGTGCAGTCAGTACGGGGAAAAAGGCACGAGCAACGAGAGATTTTAGCACACGGCATAACGTATCATGCCCGCTGCGAATTGTACATTAAGGCGAGGATTCCCGAGCGGACGATGCTATAAGGCCAGGAGCGCGACGGTGCGCAGGCAGCCGAGCACTATTTTGTAGGTATTTAGGTGTTTTGAAAAATATTTGTATGGCATATAAAAATATTTTCTAGTGATGCACTGCGTAATAACGTTTGTAATGTTTAAGTATACATTTTGTCTCATTTCATTCATTTTTCGATTCACACTGATCATTCAAAGTTTTATTTAGTCGTAACGGACCTAACTCTGTCATTTTCCCCAATCGTGTTTTTGTCTAGTGATGCACTTGAAAATATCCTCAACTATAATATGTATGAATTTCAAAACTATAGGCCATAGTTATTGATGTACGGACAGTTAAAAATCCCGAAAACCGGCAATCCTCGCCTTAAGACTTGGTAGTCCAGCAGAGGCCGAAAATTTGTGTTTTTAAAGTCATCTGAGACTTAGAAAATAGTTATAAAAAATATATATATTACTATATATATTACTTAAGGATCTAGTCTAGTCAAAGTCACATTCAGTTGCAAGATTTAATGAACTTCACTCGATAGAATAAAATCCCAAAGTTACCCCTTATTATCCCATATAATCTATTAATGTTTTTTCAATATTATGACTAAGTTTCGAATTACTGATATTTTACTTTTTTTTATTTAACTAGACACTTAATATTTCTAAAAAAATTCGCAGAGTTTGACTTGATAAAATGATTTTCTTAATCACTATGTTTAGTACAAAAAACACGAGCGCGGCGGCTTGGCAGGCGCGCGTTGGCCCTTACGCCTACTGCTGCAGGAATACCTGGCCTTAAGTCACGTTGTTACGGGATGTAATATATGCCGATCAGTACCCGGCTTTACATAGAAAAAACATAGTCAGATAGTCATTTTATTGGTAAAATCATTTACATGCCTAAATAAATATGGCACTTACTGAGAAATTAAATAAAAAAATTCATACTAAAATAATCCTTCAAAACTACTGAACAGATCAAGATGAAATTTGGCATACGTTTAGAGCAAAGCTAAACATAGATAATAGGCTACTTATTATTCTGAAAATACGCGTGCGAAGCCGCGGGCAGAAGTAAGTGTCATAATAATAATTAATGTCAGTGTCAATGAATAACAAAAAAAATCATTACTATCTCACTGCCAAATTTCATTAATATCTGTTTTGGTGTAAAAAGGTAACAGACTGACAGAATTACTTTCAGAATTATAATATTAGTATGGATAGTATGGATTGCAGCTTACCCTTTCCTTAGTGATTTTCAAAGGTAGGTTTCCCAGAAAGACAACATATCTCTTTGGTCCTTTCTTTTTAGGACTCTTTGTATCTTTCTCCCTTATACTATTGTCTACATCTTGATTCTTTACTTTAGGCTCTTTTTTAGGTTCATTCTTCTTTTTTTCTGCAGAAGGCACTGGTTTTGTAGCAGTATGAAGCATGTTGTATAAGATTCTTATTTTCCTCAAATCAGAATCTTTTAGATTTTCTGCACTTTTAATTATGGCCTGGATTTTTCCGCTGATGAGGTCCGTTGAAATGTTGTTGTCTGAGCCCAGGAGTTGGCATCTTAGGGCTTGTCGGATACGGCCTGGAATTTAGAGAAATGATGAATATTCATTAAAATTGTCAGATAATTTATATTCCTTTCATACTTTCTTTTGACATACCCCGTCCCATCATATGGATTATAAAAGGTGGGAAAATCATTTAGGGGCAATTGCATGTGCTTCTGTAATAAGCTTCCATCTATTCATGAAGCAACAGAGCTCCCTATTTGTAAGTTTAAACAATTTCATAAAACAAAATCATATCAAAAAGGCTCTATAGATGATTTTATTAATGCTTGTCGAGATGTTGCTCAGTTCCGCACTCATTATAGTATGTAAGAAATTCAATGTTGTGCTAAGCTTTTTATAAATTGACATATCTTATATCACATAAAATTTAGATTTAAATAGGCAAAACAAATTTGTATTAGAAAGTTATGTGATGTATAATGTGCTAGGTTTCTTTCTGCTATCGTCCACAAGTGGACAAAAAAATTTAGATGAAGAAAAAATCACTAACACCTTATTTTGTTTTGATTGTTTAGTTTTTTAAATTTCTTATAAGTATTTTTTATTCTTTAGTTAGAGTTAGTTAATCACATCTTTAAATAAAGATTACAAAAAAAGCTCTTGAAATAAAGATAAAAAAATAAATCGTCACCGTAGAACGTTGCTATTTGGCCAAAATCGAGTTAGATATGCCATCAAAATAACCAATATTTTTTCTGCATTTTTCAGTCTTTCAGCCATATCCATAGCTATCACAGTTTTCATTTTAGGATGTACAAAAATTCACTAACTGTACAATAGGTCTACAACATTTTAGTCGAAAAAAAAATTAAATTACTTAGATACTTTTTTCTTATTTGAAAGAATTGCAAAATATGAACCTAAGTCGGATTGGTTACTTTTCTAAAAAAATAACTTATGTTGCTAGGACCCAGTCTAGTCGAGAAATAACTAAATATACTTGAATAATTATGTAAGTAACTGGTTTGATACACAAAATGAAAGCGAAAACTAACCAAGTTGACTTAGTGTCTTCTAGATCGCTATTTGCGATAATTGTACATCATAATTTTAGAGCAAGAAATCATTTAAAATGATAAGTTAGTTTTCGCCCCAATATTGTGGCTACAAAGCTTTGTTTTGAATGATAGTTCAAGTGATTTTTTCATTATTCCTGAAAATATCAATGTCATTCATTGACTGTAGTGAATTGACCTTAAGAGCTTTTAATTTTCTTACATATGAGACCATAAAATAAGAAATACCCCATACCGAAACAAGGTTATGATTTTATTAATTTTTGAAAACTTTAAACCTTCATAACTCAAAATACCAAATGACCTACTTAGTGACTTTTCACTCTACGGCGACAATATATCTACTTAGTATAAAATTTGACTTTTCTATGTGCTTATTTTGTAAGCCTAGGGAAATAAAATTATTGACTGAACTGACTCTGAATACAAAAATATTTGAAATCAGAGCTTTTTGAAGATGAAACAAACTCAAAATTACATTCGGTGACATATTTATCTACATTAAAATGTCTAGGGAGGGAAAAAGGTACCTACATACCTTTTTGGTTATTAGACATTGGTACACTTCTAAATCTTTGGACCAACTCTTCATTTTTTAATATACTGGTCATTGTGTCACCAATCTTTTCAGGCATTTTCTTTTTTTTTAACGTTTTAGGTTTTGATGATATTTTTGCATCTGGTTTTTTCTTGGTTGGGGTTGGTTTTTTCATCTTTTTTATGGGACTATCTGGTTTAGAGGGCGAGGAGGGTTTAATTGCAGCCTTTTCAGTGGCTTTAGGTTCCGAATGTGTAACATTGATGGTTATCCTGCGTTTAAGGTTCTTTTTCGCAATAGTTTCCATTGTTTGCATCTGCTTTCTGCAAATATATTCAATATATTACATAACAAGGTAGGTGTTATCTATACTAATATTATAAAGAGGAAAGATTTGATTGTTTGTTTGTTTGTATTGAATAGGCTCCGAAACTAATGGACCAATATTTATAAAATATTTTACTTTTTTAAGCCCATATTATCCCGATGAACATAGGCTACTTTTTACCGAATGAATTCCTACGGGAAATCGGGTAATAGGACAACGGGTAGTAAGAAATGCAGCTAGTAAGAAATGCAGCTAGTAGCTAAATAAATATAAGATAGGTAATTGTAGGTTATGTTTATGTCTCAGTTTAGTTTACCTATTGAGAGCTTGAATAATACGATCCAGGAGTTGTGTTTATTGTAAGTATAACCTACTATTGTGGGCACGTGTCGTGTTTCAGTCGACAGACAGTTCAGAAAACGTGCAATGCACGTGTATTTGTGTCCAAGAAATCGCAAGACATGGTATTAGAATATACTTACTCGGTAAAATTCGTACTGGGCATTTTTCGTTTGTCTTCGTACCTTTATTGTTTTTTTACATTATTTTTGGAAGTTCCTTCCTCTTCCCTTTATCCAAATCCCGCAAAATATTAAAATAAAAATAAAAACTTTCTTTTTTTTAACCAGATTTTGAAATTGTTTTATTTTTTGATTGATTGATTTTAATGACGTTTTCAGTTTTGACAACCTAACTTGACAGTGACTTCAATCAGCTAATGGATAGGTACCCAGATCACTATATATGTACCAGGATAGGTACTTATAAAGCACAGATTAATAGCATACTCTTCCTACGTTATAAAAGACCCTTTTTTGATTAATTTCACATTATATTATATCATGAATCTTTAAAGTAAACTGGGATCGCGCAAGAACATATTTCATTCATATAAAACTTCTTCCAGGTTTTCGCCGGCCCCTCCATAGATTCACAATGCGCACTCTGTAACCACAAACGGTCTCAAAAGAGAATTTTTTGCAAGGTATGCTTGCTAACCATTTCAACTAGTGTCATTTTAGCGCTCGGACATGTATTGTGATATTACATTATTTATTAGCCATATCCTTAAGAAATCAGCATTAAATCACAGACCAATAAGAGATACCTACATACGTATTAAATATTGTTTTTTGGTCTGCTTAAGTTACAATATTTATTTTGTTCTAAGTTGATGAATGGAGCGGCTATTGTTTGTAATTTTTTATTTATATATTTGTGCTTACGAGGTTTAATTATTTTTCATAAAAAGACGTTTAAAAATAAATAGTAGTTACTAATAATAATGTGTTCAAATAATTTAAAAGTATTTTAACTTGAAATAATGTTTCTTTATTGTCCCGGAAACAACTCGTGCGAAGCCGCGGGCACAAATTAGTGTCAAAATCTTTGGTCAAATAGCGGTTCTAGCTATTAGGTATATTGGATGAAGTCTTCCAAATTATTTGATCAAACGTACCTACTTCGGACAAAGATATTTGACGAATGCAGTACCGTCAGGTCAAGCCACGAACGAAATAAAAGAAATTATGTCGAGCAAAGCCTTGTTTGTACTAGGTTAGCTAATCGATTTAGTCGAGTGTCGGGCATAGTTTTGCTGCTAATAGCAGCGTAGGTAAGCTTCTTTAAAAACGGAAAATCTTGATTCCATTTTTTTAAGGTTCAAAATGTTGAAATTGAAACTTGATAGCCGCATTACTAGATTAAAGATTTTTTCAAAGTTTGACACTAAACAGAGGTGATGTTAAATTAATACTAATTAATTAGGTACTTCTTAAAATATTTATTAATATCGTATCAATCGTATATCTGTATGGCTAATTCATAAATAATATTAATAAATGCACTCAGTTATGTTACTAGAAGTATTTTATTTACAATAAGTTGTTACCTATCTAATTTATCTAAAAATAAATAATGGAAGGACGGAATCGCTGTTACATTTAATCTTATTTATTTACTCATGTATCTTAAATTCGATATGGTCTATAATACCTACTTATATTGAAGAATAAAAGTCATTGTCCTATTTCAGTATAGGGTTGGACCAACTCATGCCCAACAACTTTTTGTTTGACAACATGACATATTTCTTATAGGTACTACCTACACCAACCTATTTGAAAGGCATTTCTAGAATTGAAGTAAATGGTCACAATCACGAATGTGTCAGGTTAAGTTGCAACACATTTGCGACCATTTTAGTCACTGGTTTGTTTAGTCAAGGCTCCAATCACAATAACCTTTTCATAAATTGATCAAACATTATTTTACAATGCATTCTTTTTGGGCCAAACTAGAACGGCATGCATTATATCATTGATCTGAAACGGCTTTATCTAATGCTTGAAACTAAAACTGAAGTATCTATCTAAAACTGCAGTATTTGATTGATCCAGTCTCTGAACTCGGAGATGCGCGTGTAGACGCCAGGCTGGTTCGGCTCAGCGCAGCCAATTCCCCACGAGATGACGCCACCGAGCACGTATCTTCCGTCTCTTTCTCGCGGCAGGACCATTGGACCACCACTGTCACCTGTAAGAGAAATACAGATTTCAGTTGGAGACATAGAATACAACGAATCCTAACTTTGGTCCAGTTTTATCATCATCGTTAACTTATTGGTGGTAGGTAGTCCACTTTACTAGACATTGATGAGCGAGCGTCATAGCGCCTTGTGTTTGTATTTCGCAGCTCGGCATCCCACTTGACCTCAGGGGATCTTACATCGATTTTTAAGCTCGAGAGCACATTCAAAATTTCTGTTTGTTTCCATATTCAAATTTCCCTTGCCACATTTAAAACTCCAGAAAACACATTTATAATAAATCATTCAATAATCTAATTTTCACCTTCAAAATTCGAGTTTTCTCATTTTACATTCCAAATTCTTCAACAAAAAAATCGAAGATTTCACATTCAAATCTCTAGATTTTATAGATATTATTTAGAATTTTAGTTGCTACTATTGCTGAAAATGTAATATAGATTATTCGGGATTCTAGATTCCACATTCAACATCTCAGAATCTAAATTCAAAACTATCAACCCACCTTCACAGCTGTCAGTCCCCCCTTTGCTCCGTCCAGCACATATGAATATGTTGGGTATGTGCTCGTTGTAGCCCGCGGCTTGGTACATCGCCTCACAGGCCGAGTTGTTGATCACCGGGACCATCACCTCTTGCAGGACGCTTGGGAGCGGACCCTCTGTAATACAAGATATATGTGTAAGGAAGTAGAGTAGTAGGGAATAGGTTTAGTTCGCACTTGGCTAATGTAAACACGACGAGAGTTTGAAGGCCCGTGACCTCTTGCAGGACGATTGCGAGCGGACTCTCTGTAGCCTGTAGTTATTGGTGTAAATATATAGAGAGAGAGTAGGAATTACTTCAGTCCAGTTTGCACATGACTAGTAATTTAGCTTAGAAAAGTGTAATTTAGCTATCTAGTAGACAAATTTATTTAATAAACAACATACTCGATTAAATTTCTGTTGTTCGGACAGCTAAATTACTAGCTAGTTATCCAAATATTGGGATAGCTAGCCTTGTTTACATTAGTGTAGTTTAGTTATACATATAGATATATAACTAGACTAATGTGAACAGGGCATAAAAACTACGCGGGCACGTGTGGCCAGTATGTGGGCCAGTATTAACTAGGTTCTATAGTGGTTGGTGGCTCTGTGCTGTGCAAGTCATCGTAACACACAAGCGATTTCAAAGCGAGGCGAGCGCGACGACGACGCCGCGGACACTCGTTTTGAAATCGCTCGCAAAACGCCAGTGTGTGATATGATAAGGCACGGCTCGTCCATAGAACAAAAATATAGTTTTTGGAGACACATCAGGCTAAATACCTAATAATATGTGAATCGCTTATCTTACCATCAAAAAGTCTTCCCCAGCCGGTGACGTAGGCGCTCCTGCCGACGTAGTCATCATCATTGTCAGGCACGCAGACGGGCAGGATGTTGGGCTGGAACGTCACTGGCTCGTAAAACCTGCAAGGAGTATGTATTCAGGACTTAGAAGAGAACTTAAAATATCTAGGTTAGGTACCAAACATCACACAGTAATAATGTCCTCCTAGCCGAATTACGACCACGGCGGCCAGTCTCATCGGAGACTACCCAGATGTGCAGGACATATTATAGTGCACAAGCGTGTGCGCAAACACAGGTGCACTCTCTATTCCCTCACTCTCATATTCCGATGGGACGACAGATCGACATGACCGGGGAGAGATCAGGCGCAGGACCAACGGCTTAACGTGTTTTCCGAGGCACGGGGGTGTAACAGCGCCAACTTCCTGACTCCGGGCTGCTACTGTGAATTTTCCTTGTAATCTGTCGCTAGATCTTTGTAAAGTGTTGAACAAAATGTTTTGCATTGTATCCTGTATTTCTTCACCGTCGTTCATACTTAGTATACTTACTACGTACCCACATTTATTTTGTTATTTTTATTTGTCAGTTGTGTTTGTCATTTGTCACTTGCGCCTTAAGATAATATTATTATAGAATATAAAATTGGTTCACATGCAAGTGAATGTATTATTCTTTTTATGAGATACTAGTATATGCCTGCGGCTTCGCACCCGTTGTTTCTATGAAAACGTTTAAAGGTGATTTCTATCCCATGGGAACTTATTTATGGGATAAAAAGTAGCCTATGTTTGATTCCAGGAATAGATTTACCTGTGTGCAAAATTTCAGACCGATCCGTTCAGTAGGTAGTTTTGGCGTGAAGAGGTAACAAACATCCATCCATCCATCCATCCATCCATCCAACCATCCATGTGATAAATGTCTTTAGCAAGAAATCTTAATTGGATTCATGCAGAATTTTGAAATACAATTTATTGTATTTCAAAATTCTGTGTATTATTAATACCTATTTATGGTATTATTAATACCTATTTAGTTTACTCTAAACAAAATACAGCAAGCACCTACTATCAAGGAATAGCAAAAATCTATCAGGACAAAAATATTAAATTCTAGAGCTATAAATACAACATAGTTTTTTGCCCCTTGCCTTGCTAGATCTTCCTGCTGATAATGTAGATATTATCTAATTTATATGCAGCGTGGATCTCAAACCAGTCGTTACACAGATTCGGATTTTATTTTACGCTCTTGTATTTTTTTTTATTCACGGTCAGAGCTTTTATTGCTTCCGTCCGCGACTTCGTTCAGGTTTGAATTTGAACACTGAACGTTAGACTAGCGAAGCTTTAACAAAAAATAAATAATTCCTATATTTATTTTCCTTGTTATCTAAACGTAACTACATACAAGAACAAAATTTAAACCCCCCCCCCCCCCCCGACAGATTTTCATGAAACATGGCTAAGAACACTCGGGATAAAATTATCTATGACACAAAAAAACTAAACAAAAATCGGTTCATCCGTTTGGGAGCTACGATACCACAGACAGATACACAGATACACACGTTAAACCTATAACACCCCTCTCTTTTTGTGTCGGGGGTTAATAATAACAATAAGGTAACAGATAACTAGTAAGTACCCCTAACATATTATAAATAATAATCAATGGCGGAAATATCAAGTAGCATAGGTACCTACCTATAAAAAAAAAACTTACGGCCAAATTGAGAATGTCCTCCTTTTTTTGAAGTCGGTTAAAAAAAGCTGGACAATTCACAAAACATCATCTAGCCCAAGCTAGGCAGAGCTTGTGTTGTTGAATTAATAATACTAATAATAAATAATGCTGTACAATTCACACAGCATTATCTAGCCCCAAGCTAAGCAGAGCTTGTGTTATGGGTACTAGATAACTGATAAACTTAATACAATACACTACATACATAGAAAGCACCCAGACCAACGGAACAAAATAAACATAGAAACACTCAGAACAAAGTAACTAGTAGGTAGCAATTCAAATATTTTGTCACAAGTTGATTACCTATATCACAATTAGGTAGTTAGGTATATAGGCTTATAAAATAATTAAAATGAAGAACTGTTTATCAATGTACATATTAAAAAAAAACTAAAACAATGCATATTATAATAGGTATATTTTAAGTTAGTGTAACGGTACCAACCGTTAAGGTGAAACTTGCTACGAATATTATTTAGTAAACTTCTGTAATGTAATATTAATTAATTAAGATAGTAAGTAAGGTTATTGTATGTACTCATATAAGTGACATTGTTATTTTTCAGTTAAAAAAATTCGTCAAACTGAAACTGATAATGTAATTGGCAGCCTTATCACTTAAAGCAATCTCTTTCAGACAACCATAGCATTAAAGAATGGTAGGTATTCGTTGAGGTACCTACGTGTTTCACGATCCCACGCGAATAAATCCGCAGTCGGTCACTCACCACTGCACTTGACCTTAGCTAAGTTCATCAAAAACGGTTCAGCAACTGGTTTATGATAATAACATGATAGGGATTCGCACCTTCGTTACGCGCAGAATTTTTAAGAGTTTTGTTTTCTTGTTTTTGTAGCATAATAATCAGCAATCCGGTTTAACTCAGTTACCTATTTATACAAATTGCGCATAAATATCTATTCAAAGAGTAAATATATTTATATAATAGTTAGGTATAGAATAATACCTTGTAGTTATTACTTCTAAGATAATTTACATTGTTCAACATTTCTGACTTACCTTGCTGGAACAGCAATTTTTTTATTTAATATCGGTGTAATCCTTTTTGGCCTTAGTGTTATATATATTTTAAGTATTTATATGAAAATTGTAACGCTGTGGTTTACCTCACTAAAAATAAATAAATAATAAATTTTATTCCTACTTAGACAAAGTTAATTCTAGTGGTTTAAATTTATCGATTCTACCTTCCTAAAAAAATAGAAGGATGTAGGTAAATTTTGTTTGCTGTAGACAGGGTAACAGTTAATTTCCGAAACTACCGGTCCCATTTCAGAAGTTTTTCCACCTCACTCAATATGAATATACAATTGATTCCGGAATTCTGCAGTTAATTCCGGTTTGTTCAGCTAGGAACCTACTCTTATCTAACACATGAGAGAAGCCGCGGGCAGTGGCTATACGAAATATAAATGCAATTGGAAAGTCAATATTACCTATTGGATATGAAAAATGGTTGAGTAAGTGCCTAGGTAAGTTTGTTCTATTTTCTCATTTGAAAAATTCATAAAAAATAGGGATGGGCCTAGCTTTTTATCCGGATATTTTACGATGGCAAATTACCGGTTCTTTTCATCTTAAATAGCTGGATCAAGTGGGATCTATTTTATTCCTATTGAGGTAAATCATTCGAAACGGACGTTTCGGACTATAGTGCTGTTGGTTATGGCATGGCAGCATCATGGCAAATCTGCACGCGGCGCTCCGTGAACCCGTACGGTTCGTTCTCGTAGGTTATGTCGTGTCTAAAACTGTACTAGAGGGAGGGAGATAGGTAGATGACAGTATGTTACCTCAACAAAGCCAGGTCGTACTCGAAAGTGGCCGGGTCGAAGTGCGGATGGCTCGCCACGATCTGCACGCGGCGCTCCGCGAACCCGTACGGTTCGTCTTCGTTGGCTAGGTCGTGTTCGCCTAGGCGGACTAGCAGCTCGGATGGTGGGACGCTGGAAGGAAAATATTAGCGTTATTAGCCCTGATTTCTTTTGTTACATGACGATACGTACGACTCAAATGGTGGACAAGGGTGAATTTTAATGAACTTGCTTCCCTCTCATTCGCTTTTATTCCTTGTGTTCGTTAAACCGGCATTTAAGCTCTGATAATGAAAGAACCCGGCAGGTTAGTGTCGGCGGGTTAGCCAAAAAGAATGTATTGCAAAGATTTTTTTTTGGGCTTTAGAAAAAATACACGTCTAAAACTTACTGTTCAACACAATGCGCAGCCGTGATCGCCCAGTTCTCATTCAGCAGCGCAGCCCCACACTTGTGCAGATACGTCGAGGTCCGATACTGCCGCAGAGATATCTGCCACGGCCACATTCCGAATCCAGACTTCTGGCCGCCGACGATCCTGCCAGTCGGAGCCTGCCACAACCTCCGTCCACAAACTGCCAGCAACAGGAGCGTTGAGTTTATTATCATGGTTTAGGAACTTCTATATCTATTGGAAAGTCCGGATGAAAATGTTAGCGGTCGCATCACTAGTTGAGGAGAGAGTTTTGCTTTCGATGGAGGTATGAGATTATATATTTAAAGCTCATGTTGAAAAGTCCGGTTGAAAATGTTAAAGAAATAGGTCACATCACTTGGTTGCACAATGGTTTTGAAGTGTTGAGTAGGTATAATATCATTTTTAGGAACTTATTCTTCTTCGTTACACGCTATTTAGTCAGAGCGGTCTAGATCATCACGCAAAATTTTGAAATTAAGAAAGTCCAGATGAAAATGTTCCTAAAATGTGTAGTCGCATCACTAGCTTAGGAGATTTGAGGATATTTTTGAAATTGGAATAGCGCGCGCACTCGAAACTTGAAATCGTCCTTTGTTTATGAAGTTCACTTTATTAAAGAGTGGTTTTATTTTAAAATAAGAACACGCTTTTAAAAAGTCAGGTTCAAGTTTTTTCTAGAATGAATGGCAACTGCATTATGATTTTAAATTATACAGCCAATCTAGTTTTAAAGGAGCGCTTGTTTTTTTGGACCCAATGTGTCAGTCATTTAGTTTTTTTGTTGGTTTTTATTGCCGATTAGTTTTTGAATAGTGTTAATCAATGTCACTTTGAGTATCAATGTCCTCTTGGATATATTTATTGAATGAACTGGCACTTTTCATTGTGGCATTATTGATTTTGGTTTTATTGTTCTTGCACTTTATTATTCCGTTGGAAAATTAGTACGGCCTTAAAAAAAATATTATTATTAAATTTATAATGGGTTTAAATTAAATAAGTCTCGATATTTTTAAAACACTTTGTAACTAGATAATCACAACACCGCACTTTAACGCAGGACAGGAAGACAACATAAACACGTGACATTTAAACTTATAGACGGCACTTATTTATCTGATCCCGGTTAATTCCACAGTAAACATAAAAAGTAATTTTATGCCAATAACTATAAAGCTGAAAATACAACGTATCGTAATTTAATTATAGTTTTCAACCACAAACGTCCTTGCTCTTGCGTTGGCCGTGCGCATCGTGCGCTGTCAACTCTTTGTTTGAATTCCGAACGGAGTTCTTTTTACTTTTTTTATCATTGTTTAATATGCGGCCAAAGATGGACTAAAGATACATTTGTCAAAAGGTCTTTAACCTAAGCTTTTAACCTGGGAACGTCGTTTTTGCGTTCTCAAGATCCTTTAGCGCTTAGTCTGATCACGTTGTATGGGTAAAATTGGTCTACTTAAGATTTTTTTATCCTACAAATGAAGGCTATCTTAAGTCTTCTTTTTTTAAGATGGGATTTTTATCTTAATTTTTAAAAACAGCGAATGTAAGTTTTTATTAAATTAACATAGATACGATACCAAAACGACACAAGTATTTAAATAATTATATTACTTAATCTTAAGTGCAAATAATTTTATTTTAATTAATGATTGTAACCTAACCTAACCTCAACCGCCGACTACTGCTAATATATAAATGCTTGACATAGAAAGGCGTGTAGAAACAATACAAAAAACATCCTCGAATTTAAATCAACCATAACCAGTGACATTTAAACTATTCACGCTATTAACTGCAATTATTATCACGTAACAAACTCTTAGTTTTTTGTCTGATTAATAAATTATGTAACTTAAAATGTTTTTAATTCGTTAAAATTGTTTTATTGTTTCTTTGATTGAGTTAAAGGTTAATGAAAATTAGGTACCCATCCAAACAAAAAAAATTCTGATTTTTATGTTTTTATTGCATTTAATATTTAAATATAGATAGGAAATATATTGTTTTTTATGTTTCAAAACAAATTGATAACCTTATCTGAGTACTCCGTAAAAGTAAAACATTTTTTTTACTTTTAGAAAAAAATATAACACCTGCCAAAATGGCGACTTAGCAACTCTGTCAGCTGACTGCATATTCAATTCGCGATTTAATTCCTCGAATTCACACAATTACTCAAACAATTGTTGACGTAAGCTATTATTAAAATAATTATTTACGAGGCAATCTGTTAGAAGAAGCGATTCTAACACTTCCTTATTATTTAGAATAGTTCGTAGGTTTTGTGGCTTTAGCAACGGTAACCGGTGAATTGGTTCTAAGATACATAGACAATTGTGATTTGCATTTCAGGGTTACGGATCGACGCACAACGTTTTCTTACCTACTAGGTATATCTTCGTAAAATAACATTGGGTTTTTTGAAACAACATTAATTAGGTAGAGACACAAAAATCAACAAAACGACAAATTACAACTAGTATTTACACTTATTTAAACCTAAAAATCCAAGCCAGAATGCCCGGAATGCTGGCAGAAAAATACAAATAATAAGTGTAAAATCTTACCATTTTTATAGTCTGACATGTTGATAAACTCCGTGGTTGTTTCGACAGTCGTCGTTGCATTAGTCGAAGTTTCCACCGCTGAAAATTAAATTTAGATTGAGTACAATGCATAAAAATAATATATACATATATATACTTAATCAAAAATACTGTAACATAAGAATGCTAATTTCTAAAGATTACGTGTCCCTACAATACTGCAATAATAAACGTGTCCGTGTACAATGTGTAATCTAGCTTCTGCTCGCGTCTTCGCACGCGTTTTTTTTTTATAAAAAATAGCCTGTTTGTTATACTTGGTCCGGATCTTTATGCGTGCAAAATTTCAGCCCGATCCATTCAGTAGTTTGATGTTGTCTTCGGCCAAACCTCTTCACAGCGGCACAACAGCACAACGTTTACCTGTACAATAGTTACGGGTCCATCCAAAGGTTGTTTGGAAGAAATCGTTTTTAGCGATAAGGCCGCCCATTGTGCAACTGTTTTTGTGTTTTTCTTTTCTGTTTTTCTCTATCTTGGTGTGCAATAAAGAATATTTGTATTGTATTGTAACGTCACAAAATTTCGCCTTTATAATATTAGTTGGTTAGGATAGATGCTTATAAAATCACAAATGACGATATCTTGTTTTGTTAAATTAAGGGTTAATCGTCTCAGAAGTACCTAGGTCGATGTATTGTACCTAACACAATTTTTTTAGTTTGTGTTATGGGCTTGAATTATATAGGATTCATTCTTAGGACAATCACTGAAGCCCAGAATATTATATCTTTCGACACTAGTTACATATTATTTATTTTAGTTATGTGCATAACAGTGCGAATCTATAGTAAGACTATGTAAATAAGTTATAAATATTTTTATATGTCGGATTCTATTCTGCTTTTATGATGATGTGTCACGATAATGAACATTGACAAAAAAGATTAGAAATTTCAGAACAAATGTATGTTCAAATGTATGAAATAAACGCATATTTATATATCCCTATCATCTCTATTGTAAGAAGGGGTAGGTAGTTAACTTACTACCAACTGAAACTGTCTCTACTCCCGATCTACAGCTCCTTCAAACTAAAATTATTTAGATAAACGACAACATCTATAAAAAAACTTACCAGTCGTACTACCCTCGGTAGAACTCTCGTTCCCCTTACTGTCATTACTACTACTAACAGTAGTAGTAGGTACTGTAGGCGACAGGGTTACGTTAACCGTGAATTCTTGTATCGGTTTCGTTACTTCTGGAACCTTTTCTTCAACTTTAATAGTTGTAGTGGTTGCTTCAGTAGTGTTAGTAGGAGTTGATACTGTGGTAGGGGATGTCACTTTAGTGGTTGTAGGAGGTTCTGTCACTTTGGTAGTAGGAGATTCTGTCACTTTAGTAGGCGCTTCAGTCACTTTAGTAAGCGCTTCTGTCACTTTAGTAGAGGGTGATTCTGTCACTTTAATAGTAGGTTCCGCTTCAGTGGTTGTGGTTGTCACTTTAGTGGTGGTTGGAGAGGCTACTTCAGAGATAGAAGTAAAGGTTGTGATTTTATTGGCCTCTGTTGTTGGTTCGGGTGCTAAGGTTTCGATGACGCTTGGTTCGGTTTCAGTGACCTGTGGTGTGGTTTCATCGTTTTCTGTTGTTGGGGTTTGGTTTGTTTCGGGGTTTGAGACCGTGGTTTCAGGTTTCGGCGCAATGGTTGAGAGGAGGATCCAGCCTTTAGGTGGAGTTATTGGTGACCAAGTTTCTGAAAATTCTTATTACATTAGTAAATTGAACAACACTCGTTTTATCCTATAATATTTTCGATATCTTCCATACAAAAATACCATTATTTTCTACATATTCAACGCACGATACGCTCGCCGAGTTTTAAAAAATAGTACCTCCCAATTTTTACACACAAAATAACGTAAAACAGAATTTTAGCAACATTTAGCTACGAACCGCGCGTTATTTTCTGCAAATTCGAAAAAATGTCGGGTAATAAAGCGATAAATACTTAATTATGTACCCGTTCAATAGTTAAGTACTTAGTCAAAAAAAATATTTTTAAACGCGTGAGCAGTATGGTTTGGCCCCTGACCTAGACTCGTTAATTTCGTTATGCACCACTGATAAATTAGTCCGACAATCACAACGATCCTATTCAAGATGAACTCATTTCACTCTTCTGTCACGTCATTCCGTGACTGTCTTGGGCCACTTGAGCACTGAAAGTGTTAACGGGGCTATTCAGATCAGGGGCAGATTGTCTTTGTAGTGCTTTATTATTAACTGATGCATGGCATGGCAAAACAAGAAAGCCTATATTTCCATAAAGACGAGATATGTATAGTACAATGTCGCCGCCGAATTGAAGAATCAGCCCGTTTGCAGAATGCATACGAAGAATGGCTATGCCGCTATTACTTAACTAGCTGCTGCCCGCGGCTTCGCTTGCGTAGTTCCCGTTCCCGTGGTAATTCCGGGATAAAACATAGCCTATGTCCGTCTCCTGGTTCTAAGCTGCCTCCCCACCAATTTTCAGCCAAATCGGTTCAGCCGTTCTTGAGTTATAAATAGTGTAACTAACACGACTTTCTTTTATATATATAGATAACTAGCTGCTGCCCGCGGCTTAGCCTGCGTAGTTCCCGTTCCCGTGGTAATTCCGGGATAAAACATAGCCTATGTCCGTCTCCTGGTTCTAAGCTGCCTCCCCACCAATTTTCAGCCAAATCGGTTCAGCCGTTCTTGAGTTATAAATAGTGTAACTAACACGACTTTCTTTTATATATATAGATTATTATTATTATCATCCATGGCCTTTTCAACCTTTCATTTACTTTATTGTTTTCTGTTTATTATAACTTTTTTTTTATTGGCCCAATATTATATTTCGTAGCAATTGACTTGACCAAGCGTTCCTTGTGAATTTACGGTAGATGATTTGATTTGATTGAATACTTAGCGACTCTACAGAAGGGTTGATTCTACAATCCCGCGGCGTCATTATACAGGGTTATTGGTAATTCACTGACACTGCGTAAACTGCAGGTTCTGCCCATCATCACGAACACGTTCGTAAAGACGCCAGCTCTTAATTTCTTAAGTGCTTGTCAACCTAGGCCTAATATATTTCAGTACTTACGGGATCACCGAGGTAAAAAACTAGCACTACTACTAACTACTACGTAAAATTCTACATTTTTTCCTTTGGTTCCTTAATTGTGAAAACACGATAGCGAAAAAAAAAAAACTATAAAAATCATGAAAGTGCACTGATTTGCACCTAATTTGGTCGAATTCTCAGGAACTGCGGTCTATAGAAAAGACTTTTGTTTTGATTCGTAGTTTAATACTAATTATTTGGTTCCTTAATACAATTTCTTCGTAAATTGTGTAGTTTTCTTGTGAATAAGCAAAAACATAATTTTTGCGCTTACGCCGCGCCGTTCCAAAAACGTATGCACCGTCTCGCTCCTATGAACGCGAAATCCTATGCCTATCCTTTTCACAAAATAGCACGCAATGCGCCCTCTTAATATCAATTACCTACCTACCTTCTCTGAACCTACGTACGATTGCTATGCCAATCACGTATCTATGCCAGGTCAAGGCAGTGAAATTACAGAGCAGTTTACTTTCTTCCACCGTTGATGACGGCAGATGGCTTTTTGATTGATGGAGTTATCTTTTACTTTGTTTCTCACTGGAAGTTCATAAAAAGAAATAAGCCTTCAGTCTGTCAGTCCAATCAGACAGTGTGTTGATAGAAATTAGAATTTTTAGTTTCTGTGATTTACCCACGCAAATAAAGCACCTTGCATTTGTAACCGGTCTACTGAGACTCGACAAAGAAAAACGTAGTTTTATTTGACAACTTCTACAAGCTTAGGCGCGTCAAAGCACCAACCGCGGTCTGGCAATACCAGCTATGTCGCGTGATGGCAAAAGGGTGTCCGGGTGTCAATTCAGATATTATGTACCGCCAAAACTAAAATAAAATAATTTGACAGCACTAAAAATTTTCGAGTTCGACATACTAAATAGTGGCTTATTCCAATAATCCCCTGCCATAATCCCCTGCGAAGGGGATTTCTGGACTTTTTGTCCCCTGCCGGGTGAGTGCTATCTATCATAGAGAACACAAAAACAGTGCCTTCGCCAGTAAGAATAGTGTTTATGGACACATTGTTAGGATTAAGTTTACTTAGCATTTTAAGTCAAATTTGAATTATCTTAAGACTAGATTGTATTATAATTATAATGAATGATGTATTAAAATTTGTCTTGTAATAAATACAACATTCAAAAAGAATAAAAAAACATATTTGCTGTTACCGTTTTCATAACGATCCAAATAAAATGGACGGCATCATTTGAAGTACTTACCTACTATCAGATTAATAATTTTTCATTAGAAATTAGAATTTCTAAGAATGCATTCTTAGAAATTCTAAGAATTTCGGGTTCAAGTCCCGTCGAATTTGAAAATTTTTGCGATTCTATTTGATTTCTTACTTTATTTTTGGTGACATCTGAATTGACACTAATTTAAAAGGGCAACTACATTTTTACAGCTAGGTATTTTAAATAAACTAGGTACTGTAGTTTGATTTGACGAATTCATTATGGAATGTATTGTCTTGTAAAAACACCAACGTTTCATCCCCTAACGAGTGAATTCTTCAGGGTGAATGCGATTTGAACCGCACGTAACTCGCTAACATTCATAATGGTTTTGTTGAGTGTTTGTCAAACCATAACAATTGACAACAATTTCTGTTAGGTAAATATTTCCTGTTTTGACTTTAAAGTAGATAATTCTCCAATCAAACGGTGCTGATATTTACACCAATGTCTCATTCCGAAGGATTCAAAATAGAGACAAAACCGACAACAGTCCAAATAAAATACTACAATAATTGGTTCTTGTTATCAAATCGTTGAACTCGATTCTAAAACTACATTATGACTCATCGATGTTGTTATGATAATTTTTCACACTCCCAAATTACGAGTAATATCTACTTTTAACCTTATAACCGGTGGCATAAGTCGATGAACTGTCTGTGGGCGTTTATGGTGAAAATGTAAGAAGGTACATATACCTACATAGTACCAACACACTGACCACCTAACCAGTAAGAATCTCATCAGTAGTCATCAAAGTAGGTAAGTATCAATATCTTTTCAAAGACAAAGTTCTCAAGGATAAGGAATCTAAAAGTTTGAAATTGGAATCCCCAGTTTTGAAAAGAGAGCTAAAATTCAGTTCGGATCACAGATTCGAATGTATGTACTTCACCATAGAGTAATTAAAGTACAAGCCATGTAATTACATTTACATTAAAGTACAGCCTTACTCTATGTAACTTACTTATTCGCTGTTAGCTGAAACTAAAAAGTTATATGTTTCTTACCTTCTGTAGTAGTAGTGGGAGCTTCAGTGACTCTCTCAGGCATCTTAGTAGCATCAGAATTTGAGGACCATGTCGCAAACGGTGGATACTCAGTTGATGTGGTCGTCACTTCTGGCTCAGGAACATCAGCCTCAGTCACCGGTCTTACGGTCTCTTTTTCTGTGACGTCGAGAGTTGTTTCATTGATTTCTTCTGTTGTTTTTATAGCTTCAGTCGTTTTTTCAACTTTCTCTGTAACTGGTTCTATGAATACTGTTGTAGGTTCAGTTTCTGCTACCTTTTCTGTAGTTGGTAACTTTTCTGTCGTTACCACCTTTTCTGTCGTGGCAATTTTTTCTGTTGTTGATACTTTTTCTGTTGTTGCAACTTTTTCTGTTGTTGGAGCTCTTTCAGTTGTTGTAATTTTTTCAGTACTAATAACAATCTTTTCTGTAGTTACCACTTCTTTAGCTGTTGTTGTTATTTCATTAGCCTCATCCTTAACATTTGTGGTGTTGATGTAGGTAATAACAAACTGTGGTCTAGTGAAAAGAGGTTTGGAACTCGTTGATTGTGGTAGGATAGTGATATTCAACCTCGGTGGTATCGGTAAAGGTTTCTTAGTCGATGGTCGTTTAGGTGGTGGTCGGTACGGTGGTTTTCTGGTTGTATTTATAGCTGGTTTCGTTGGTTTTGGTTTGTAGGTAGACTGGGTATATTGTGGACGGGTAATATTGTAAGGTTTGTACGTTGGTCTTGTAAACGAAGAGGGTCTTGTTGGTTTTCTAGTAGGCTTTGGTTTTAAAGTTACTGGAGTAGTTTGGGTTGTTGAAATAGTGGTTGCTTCTGAAACTTTTTCCGTTTCTACCTTTTCTGTTACTGTACTGCTGATTTCGGCTGATACTGTTTGGAAAGTCGATAGTTTGACGGGCATTTCTGTCACCTTAGGATCAGCAGTCACTTTCTCAATCTTATTATCAATAGTTGTTTCATCAGATTTAGTTTCCGCTTCCGTTTTAGTAACAGCCTTTTCAGTTGTTGTCTTTCTAAACTCGAAATTGATTTTGTCAGTCTGCGGATGGACGAAACTAGCGCCATCTATTGAGTTATCGTCGATATGATTCGTTAATATTGGTAGGATGGTTTTGTCGGGGATCTGGCAGCAGGACCCGAAGTAGAACCGATCGATGCAGGTACCAAGATGCGTGCCGTTGGCTTTGAGGCAGTCTATGGCAAACATGCACAGGCCTTCTTGGCCTGTCCGCCTGGATATGCAGGGCAAATGTCTTATATTCCTAGCTAGCGGTACTGGACCTGAAAAAATAGAAACAATATGTCATTAATTTGGCCAACATTAATATATCCTCATCGAGTTTGTCAAGATATTAAAACGTAAGTGTTCGATCCAAACCGGGACCTATGAAGGAGAAGAAATCGTGAAACAATGTGTCATTCATTTGGATATCGAAGAATATGTCATTAATTTGGCCAACGTTAATATTTCCTCATCCAGTTTGTCAAGATAATTAAAACGTAATTGTTCGAGCCAGACCAGGACCGATGAAGCAGAAGAAATCGTGCTTGCAAATACGACATCCACGGACTGAGTTCAGAGAAAGGCCACCGAATCGTCATTTATTTGATTATGGCGTATGTATGACTCGAACAAGCGCCGCTGCCTTTTCTTTCTTATAATTAGGTACGTTAGTCAAAGGAATTTTTAAGAGTCCATTGTACAATTTATGATACTTGTATATGCCCAGTTCGAGTAATACATGCGCCTCCCTTCGGCTTACTCGGTGCGTTTGACAATAAAGCAGGGTTTACAAAAAATCTCACAGGGTTAGGGGAATGTAAGAATTTTTAACAACTTTAAAAGTTGCATATTACCTAGGTACCTTGGTAAGATAGTGAAAACCTAAGGACTGTTGCTGAATGCTTATAAATGTTATAAATAAATAATGCTGGACAATTCACACAGCATTATTTAGCCCCAAGCTAAGCACAGCATAAACATGCCTATGTCGTTCAATTTTCATTATTATTTAAAACAATACAGTTTCAGGAAAACCAACAGCTTGTATTTAAGTAGTGAGAGTAAATACTAGATAGATATAGGAAATCTACCTATCTTGGTAGACTAGAGTTCCTATCGATATTCACTTCAAGGTAGCAGTTTGGTGTTACTAGTGACATCTACATGTCACCGTTTGAGCCACAGAACCTCGAAGGTAATGCATCCTTGGTAGATCATTTGATAAGTGATTCAGAGAGTTGACAATAGGTGGCGACTGGCGACTGATATTGTTTTCACTCGTTTTGAGTTTTTACTTCACTTTTACTTTATGTTTATCGTTTGGTACCTTTCTGATTCTCTAGTAATTTTCCGCAACCTTGTAGAAACCTCCAAAATTAATATTTAAGGAAATTGAAGCCAATTAGTAGAACTTACTTCAGATTTTCCTTATTCGTTAAAGTTTCGTCTCTCAACAAGGTAGTACCTACTTATTGTAATCTTCCAAAATATTACCTATTTCTAGCTAAAATTCGCAGAATTATTTTCTTATGAGCATAACTTTCATTTGTATTTTAGTATAAAATTTTCAATATTGGTAGAGCGCGTTGATGTCTTTTGTATGGCACAATTATTATTTTCTGATGCGTTATTAAAATTCATAAATCGAATGGCATACTGTTCCAATTTCCAATTTGTTTCCTTTTATTGATTGTTATTTTATTTGTGTAAGTAAAGGCGATAAAAAAGTCGAATTTCATTTTTTGTTTTACAAGCTGTGAATTTTGACAGACTATATTTTGCTCTTTTTAATTGTTTTACAAACCGTTTATTTTTACAGATACTAATTATCTAGCTCTATTATTTTCACGGTATTTGGTCCTGCTTTTTAACCACCTACCTAAATAAAATTCGAACTCTATACCATCGACTCTCTAAAATTAATTGTCTTTGGTCCGTATACCAAAACGTGTGACGTCATCAAGTACCGCTATCTCAAGGCTGTAGAACAGACGTGACACACATAATCTTATTTGATTGATCGATACTATTCGAGATCCATTGATTCCATCGATTGATTTGCAAAACTACGTTTAAAATGTTAATGTTGCACTAAAAATCTAAAGTAAAATACCAAAATCTAGTCGCGAGTTGTCCAGTAAACAATTTAGTGATTTTTTCAACTTAATGACAAACTTAATGATTTTTTTATTGAAAAGGCTTACTACACTGTGAATGATTTTTAACGTACTATTGTTTAAAATTTGGTTTTCATTTGACTGTTTTAATCTTCTATTGACATCATCATTATTAAATTTTTTTTTGTAGTAGGTACTAATTTCATTTGACTAATTTTATTAAAAGTATAATTTTGACATTAATTTCCTGACATTTGTTTAACTTAGAACGATGATTGGACATCTGTTTAATTAATGCACGCTGTTTCATTTTAGTAAAATACCTATAATATGTTATTTTTATAAATTCTAGAAACCAATATTTATTGTAATAATGAATATTTGTATGCTCCAGTGGCAGAATCTAGCGATCTAAACTAAGTCCCAATAACTGAATAAAAAAAAAAAAAAACTGACTGTATATACCTGATTCACAAACAAATAAATGAATTACTGAATTACTAAAATCGTTACCACCAAGATGTTTCAATACAAAAGGATTCTTAGTCGTTTAAATGGATCCGGTCATACTTACGTGAATATGAATTCAGAATTCGGTAGACATGATAGCATTAAAATTTTAAAAAAAAACTTATGTATGTAATATAAACGCTTCCGACTGGTATTGATATGGATCAGTTGAGCTACCTGTAATTGTTTGCAACAGTCTGCAGTTAGCTTAATTGTTTCAATTGTAATTGTTCTAATTTATTTCTATTATTTGATTGTCATTTTCTTTTTTAACAATGTAATAAAAAAGTCATAACAATTTAAAAAGAAATGGAAAATATCAGTAGTTCTGTCATAGGCAATATTGAAAAAACATTACAAAAAGGGATGACTTCGTAATCTTTTCTATCAAGCGAAGTTCATTAGATCCTTTAACAGAATGCGTTTTTGACTAGACTAGATCCTTATGTAATATATATCTTTTTTTCAGATTTTGAGCCCTATTTTCTGGATCAGATGATTTTAATAATCACAAATGTCTGCTGGAATACCAAGCCATAGCTAGGCTGTGATTATACCATGTAATAGTCTAAATCTAAATCTCCCCGTCTTTTGTTTTCAAGAAGTTTCAGATGACGTAACATTGATGATTGAAATACAGGATTTCCCGTTTTTATTGGCGGCAGTTATATTCTTGTAAGGGTTGTTATGGCCGGCGGCTGATCGATTTGACCACGAATCTTTTTATTTACAACATGTAGATGATTTTATCCTTTATTAAAGACCATTTGCAATAGCAACAACGTGTTCGTAGAAAATATCATTTTTATAGCAAAATACTCGACGCAAATCGCGAAATTTTCAGGTGCCACAGCAAATGAAAATTCGAATTTCTATAAATTTGAATTGAATTTCTATCTCTAAATTCATAAGGAAAATAGTCAACATACAAGAATATTCTTGGGTTTCTCGTATCAGATGAGTCACTAATTAGACAAGGAGATAACATAACTCCTTGATAGAAAGTCGATGAGTCAGTTTTTATGAGCTGTTTGACATTTTAAAGTCATTGAGTTATAGTTTTGTTTACACTGAAGGTTTTTGAGCTTTTAGGGTTCCGGGCGGAAAATAATAGGGCCCGGTTGGCATTCTCCGGGTACGGAAACCTAAAGAGAAATCTCCTTGTAGACACCGATTTTATTGGACAAGAAGTTTTTCCTTTAACAAATAAGCTAAAATGACGACCGATGTGGCGCGGTGGATGAAGGTCTGCCTGCGACGCAGTACCGGTTCGATTCCCGCCTTAGGACAAATGTTTTACGATCTGCAAATATTGGTTCCGGATGTTCTGGGTTTTTATTTACTGGTATAATAAAAAATATCTATCTATGTAATTTAATCTATTAAGTTTATCAGTCACCCATAACACTAGGTCTGCTTAGCTTGGGACTAGATGAGGTTTGCAAAAAAAAAACAATAATAACGTTTTATTATAAAGTAGCGTTAATTAAACGTAACGCTAATAACGTACTATTTGATTCACATAAATTCTGTTTAGAACTGATAACCGTTGGGGATGAAGGTTCTCGATTGGCGACCGCGATGTAATGCCAAACGGAGTGTCGGAAGACCTACCACTCGATGGACCGACGACATTGTATCGGTCGCAGGAAGTCGATAAATGGAGGCGGCTCAGGACCGCTATTTGTGGCGTCGTTTGGGGGAGGCCTATATCCAGCAGTGGACGTATACGGGCTTATTGATGATGAGTTATTTATTTCCTTCAATAATATTATGTTCAAGCTAGAGTAAAGGCTGCACGAGTCGTCCGATACAACTCATCAGTGGGCGCGGAATAAATGTATGCCATCTCATCTGACATACATAATAGACATTAGAAAGGCAAATAAATTTATTCGTAAAACAGTCGCGTAAAAAAAATGGGAAAAGACTTTTAGCACAAGGGTTATTATAGAAAAACTATTGAGAGTATCATTTCAAAATAAATTTATTTCAACTTTTGATTAACTAAACTATGTCTATACGGGCTTTATTTTAGAGTTTTCTTTATTTTCGCCCAAAGTTGGGCTAAAATTGGTGTTGAAATACGAATGTTTAGAAGCTTGTATTTTTTTAATTTAAAATTTTTACGGTTTTGGTTGCATACAGACATGAATGACGAGATAAATTGACATTATCCTTAATTTTGGATGGTCAACATCAAACAGCGTTGTAGTTACCCTTCCACGTTTGTATGGAAAGATGAGCGACTCGTTCAGCCTTAAGAAGTGATTGACTACGGAACCCTAGCAGCTTATTTAAACAGCATGACTGCGAGTATGACCCAGTGCGTGAGTTTATATAACAGTCAACATGTCATAAGGTGAAAGATCTGACTCACGGAGAATATAACTCATGGGTCATTCAACTCATTACCTACTTAGGTTTTCGAGAGCATCATTAAAATATTTTTACTGATTTCGCAGTAGACTGCAAGTGGGTGTCAAAATGTTGGGATTGAAAGTCATTCAAAGATCATCGGATGGCAGATTGTAAAAAATGGATACCTAACAGTGTGTGCAGATATTTTTAGTACAAGAATTATTGAATATTGAATTTGGACTTTTACAAGATGACTCGTTGGGATTGGATCAACGTGGCTGTTGGCATTTATTTATCTTTTGACACTTTCATGTACTTATATAGGTCAAACAGATTATCTACAGAGCCTCTTACCATATTACAAAATATATTTTTTATCAGCCAGAGCTTCGTCAATTCTATTTCAATGCAACTCTTATTCAATAGATTTTTTTTACAAATGTAAATAATTCCATGGCGGTATAGTTTCTTACTTCTTAAGGTATTTTATAATAAGATGTCATAAGGAGGCATATAAAGTTTTTTTTAATTTTAGATAACTAGTAGACACTCACGAATACATCTGAATTGAACAGAAGGTCTCACTTTTTTATTACATTATATAGCGATTCGCGATGTGTGAAGGAAACGCTTTTTTTTTGTTGAGATGGCGGTATAAGAATCGGAGATATATATCTTAAGGATATGTAACCACTTAAAATTTAGCACGGTAAGGACATAAAGGCTCGTCTAGACTCTGCTTTCCACTTAGCTACGAACGTTTAGGCATTGTCTCCATACTTTCACTCGCTGACATTAATCTGGGTCACACACACCCAGTTGTAGGTGTGTTGTTTTAGTTTACGGCTCACTTGGCTCGAAATTGGCTTAAGATTTGACTTACAGTATCTTTTCCTCGGGGCAAATGTTTGTAGGATCTGCAGATATTTGTTCCGGGTGTTAAAAAATTTAATCTGTATGTAGTGTATTGTCTTAGTTTATCATTCATCTAAATAGTAAGTATCCAAAAACAAGCTCTGCTTAGCTTAGGTGATGTTAGATGATGCTGTGTTAAGGGTCCGGCGACGGATGAATTTCCCATACAAACGTAATACCAAAATGATTTGTAATTTGAGCATTATTTCACCATGGTCTGCTATTATTTGTATTAAAATAGTATTTATCTAGGTACCTGGCACATTTTTTTTTCTAAAAACCTTTCTGAAATGAAATTAAACCGAATCGCAATTTACATTAAAGAATGAATGTATTCTTAGTTTTTGTGTAGATAAGTATTTTGAAAAAAGCTTGTGGCAGGAACCTAAATAAATACTATTCTAATACAAATAAAAGCAAACAATGATGAAAATATTCTCAAACAACAAATCATTTTGGTACTACGTTTGTATGTGACATTCATCCGTCGCCGGACCCTTAATTGTCCAGTATTATGTATTTATTTAATACCTATAGGCACAAACAAGAGTCCGGTAAAGGAAAAAGTCTCTACCAAACTTGTAGATAAATGTATTCATTTGTTATATTTCAGAGAATTTTTGTATTAACGCCCAGAACTTTATTGGTTTCAAGTTTCTGAAGCTAATCAGCAAACCTAATAGTAATTTATTAAAGTAACTATACAAAATTAATCAGTTATCAATGAAATCTGTCAAAAAATTGTGAGGCAATACCTGAGTTTGGGTAAGTAGTTATTTTCAAAGTCACTTCATCAATAAAACAAAAAAAAATTATACTATAAAAATCTCAAGCTACTTTTTGACTCATCGATATGTTATCACTTTTTGCTCATCGATATGTTACTCATCGATATGTCAAAGCTTTTGAGTCGTTTAACCCCTCACGAGTCACGACACAACTAAATTTAGCTTTAAAAAGAAAGTAGAAAACAAAAGTGTAAATAATTTTGACAATAGATGGAGCGTGACTAAGCCTAGTGTAAAACGAAATGCTAAATCTGTGAAATTATAAAAGTGAAAACATGTCTCAAACATGCAATACCAATCCATCGGAGATGAGTTTTTTAAATTTATTTTCTTTTTGAACAACTCAAGGTGAAAAAACAAGTGAAGTAATGTGGTGTCCATTATTAATTTTATTATCTAGTGAGTACTAAACGCCCCAGATGTCGTTCTAACTCTGTGAGATATTTTTTGTAAAAAAGGTATTTTATACATTTTACCTCTACTGCGGGGTTCAGATTGTATTCGTAAGTGTGTCAAACATACTAGTTTTGCCGCTCTTTGGCTGCGTTTTGATAACGAATAAATCATCAAAGAAAAAGCCCTCATGTCTTTTTCTTTTGTACTTTATTCGTAATGAAAAAAGTAAGCGTAAACTCACGAATTCTCTTTACAATCTGAATTGACCTGCTGGTCACTTACCAATCATTCAATCAAGTACCTAATACCAGCTTTTTAAAAAAGGTCAGGTTCAAAATTGAACATTAATCTTCTAACCATAGATTTCAGAAAATCTGTAAATCTACAGAAGATGATGATTGGAATATTAATAAAAAATTGCATCTTACCTTGCGAATACTCCATATTAAAAACAACGGGTCCAGCCCTAACATATTGCAAACTTAACATAAATTGAACAAAAACTAACGCGAACGTAAATTTCACGCATATCGCTCGACAACTGTCAATTATTTTAACTACACTTCGATATCTATAGTCACTATGTCTGTCTGCCTGGCTGTAGGGCCAGGAGAGAGGGAGACCCATGGTTTGTGTTGCTATGACTGCTGCAGGTGCATTGTTGGATGACCTGGAAAGAATAAGGTTTTTTTAGAAAATAGTCGAGTCATAGGTCCTACCTACTCTGTTTTTATAATTAAGTTACAATGTTGCAAAAAGTACAAAATTTAATAACGCATTAAGTTTATAAGTATTCTTTTGTACTTAATCATAATCATTTTATTGCATGAAATATGGAATGTCAACGAGTCTTTTTACAAAAAAAATTCAATAAAGAAAAATTAAAATTGACCGAAGAGTCGCTACACACTAAAAAAATTAAACGCATCCCACGTTACACAATCCATCCTGAATTATTCAACCTATTTCTGTGATTAAAGGGGTTAATTTTTTTTAATATAATTTTAATTTGTCGGTATTTGATATTTTGTCGTTTAGTCCTTTTTCGGTTCAAGTAGAAGTTACACTCGCGAGCGTCCGATCAATACATAATATGTGCATCCCACTCCTTTTAACTTTCGTCTAAAAGTGATTTTAGTGCGCAAATGCCGTGAAACCGCACGCCACTTTATCAACTTTTAACTTTTTTACTATTCAACTTTTTTTTCGGGTTTCCACCGCGAGGGGAGCGAACCCATTTCAACTCGCAAGAGTAAACAGCATAATTGCATTTCCACAAAAAAAATATCGGGCAGAAAGGACCGAGCGAACAGAAAGATAGTCGAGCGGAAAAGGAGTGAGCGAGCAGAAAGCGTTGTAATTAACTCCACCCACCCAGGCCACCCATCTCTCATTTCCCTTTCGCGGTGGAAACCCAGCATTATGCTACGGCTCCACCTGCGTTCTGACGCGTTAATTAACGCGGTAATTTGGGCGTCACGCAGATGTTGGCCACCTCTGCGTGACACCCAAATTACCGCGTTTTTAACGTGTTCATTTATTGACGACGCTAAAATGCACCTTGGCTAATAGTAATTAAGGTGCAATTTTAACGCCTTAATTAACGCGTTAATGGACATTATCACTAACGTCAACGCCAACGCAGGTGGATCCGTAGCATTAGAATGGAAGAATTCTACGTGTGTGTGGGTACACACATACAATATGCGTGTGTTTCTAAACCAACGGTAACTACTAATTATTTCCTTCTGTCTGTCACCCACATCTTACCTACACTAGTATTACAGGTATGTAGGCATAGGAAGTCGGAATACAGTTAGAGCCGGTAGGACGAGTTGGATTACTTGTATTGGTGGTGAATCGAAGGGAAAATCTTATTTTACTTGATTATTATACGAAATTTACTCAAAGAGTCAGGTCAGGAAACGGCGCAATTCTTAATTTGGAAAAAAATAATATCGACACATCAATAAAAATTCAAAATTCGAATAGAACACTGATCTTAGAATAAACTAATCGCCCTGTATAAATTTCATAAACAACCTGAAAACTGCCACCTTTTAGAACTTGATCAATATTCGAAAAAAAGTGATTCGATTTTCGGATTTGAATTGAAAAATATTCCTTCCACAAGCCATTTATACCATTATCTCAATTCGGATAGAGATCACAGGCTCATTAGCACTGTTTTGTGCCTATTTTTATCAACCTATATTCTCCCACTGCTGGGTAAAGGTCTCCCCAAAGTTTTCCAGGAAACATGCTCGCTGGGATGAGGAAAATAGATTATGCAATGTTGCGTTCAGGGCTAAATGTGTGCCGGTAAACCGTTATTATGAGTCTAAATTGTGTGACAGTTTATTTATGTGAGGTTAATACCAAAATAACAAATTAATTATTGTTTTGTCTAATAGGGGTCCGGCGACTGATGAATTTCCTATACAAACGTAATACGAAAATGATTTGTAATTTGAGCATATTTTCGCCATGGTCTGCTATTATTTGTATTAAAATAGTATTTATCTAGGTTCCTGACACATTTTTTTTTTCAAAATACCTTTCTGAAATGAAATTAAACCGAATCGCAATTTTACATTAAAGAATGAATGTATTCTTAGTTTTTGTGTAGATAAGTATTTTGAAAAAAGATTGTGGCAGGAACCTAAATAAATACTATTCTAATACAAATAATAGCAAACCATGGTGAAAATATTCTCAAACAACAAATCATTTTGGTACTACGTTGGAAGAACGCATTTTCGTTTGTTTAAATTAAACAATTAAAACGGTCCGAGTTTCATTATTCCGTCTTAGACACTTAGATATATTTTGTTACAAGCGTAATATTTTGAGTTAGGACGCGAAAATGCGTTCTTCCAACAGAAATGAAAAAGCGACTCAAAAAATTACGACTTAAGGGTCCGGCGACGACGGATGAATTTCCCATTCTCATTTCACTTAAACAATTTTTTTTAAACATTTAATTTTCATTTAAACAACTTTAAATGCTCTCGTCCGATAGGTATACTTAGGTACATAACAAAACAAATATTTGAAATAATATTGACAAATTATTTGCAACAGTCAGTTAGCTCAATTGTTTCAAAATTTAAAATACTCGTTCTAATTTCTTCTAAATTGATTGTAGTTTTCTCTAAACAAAGCCAATTCGTATTTTCTTTGATTTTTTTGTTTTATTGTGTTTTTGTTTTGTTTGCTATGTGTTTTGTATAGGTACCTAATAAAAATAAATAAATAAAATAAAAGCATAAAATAATGTAAGCACCTATACAATTTTAAAAGTATGTTATCGTACCTGCGCGTCCGAGAACGGAGCGCGTTGAAATCTTTTGAATGATCTTTTTAATAATCGATAAAGCTGGTAAAGTTATCCTGTGCCAACAGAGGTGTAATAAAATAATTTTTTTTAATGTTAATTGGCATAATTAATGAATTATGACCTAACTCGAAAGCTAAATGGTGTTCGATTTTTTGTACTAGTAGTGGTCAGAGGAAAGAAAAGGGGCAAAATGCCGAATACACCGTTCTTCAGAAAAGGTTGAAACCTTAGAAGAAGTAGGCTTAGAATGATAGTTGACACAAACGAGGTAAGTCTAAAAAATTGCGACTAAACGTCGCAATTTTCATTTTGAGCCGTTAGTACAATACTGCAAATGACGCGGAAAGCAGCTCTCACATAAAAATATAAAAATGATGTGTTGTGCGGTGAAAGGGTATTTAAACACCAGTAGCAAGAAAAATAATACTGCAAATATCTCATTTCACTGGTCTACACACATATTACATTTGTAATTTTGCCTAAAACAGTCATCAAAACTCATAAATAAATTTAAAAATTTGGTCCACCATTTTCGTGAAAATGTTGCTATGCTCTGGGGAAAAAATACCCCGGTTTTGTTACATAGTATAGGTATATAAAAATAGCACCGTAAAAATAATAATAGTACCCGTGCCTCGGAAAGCACGTTGAGCGTTGGTCCTGCGCCTGACCTCTCCCCGGTCGTGTTGATCTGTCATCCCATCGGATTTTGAGAGTGAGGGAACAGAGACTGCACCTACGTTTGCACACACACTTGTGCACTATAACATGTCCTGCGTATCTGGCTAGTCTCCGATGAGATTGGCCGCCGTGGTCGAAATTTGGCTAAGAGGACATTATTAAAATGGTTGAGGAGAGGGTGGATTTCACTCAAGTTAGGACTTAGGAATCAAACTACGCTACTACGGAATATCACAGTTTTAGAATTTCTGTCACTCGACGATATTCTGAATAAATTCATATTGTAAACTCAAATTACTATTTTACAAAGAAAATTGTACATTATTACTATTAACGCTGAAGAAGTCGTAGGAAATCCTGGTTTTATTTCGGTGTAGGTAGGTGCATGTCTTACTTGGGCATTATTATTCGTGGAAAAAATGCTGGTTGTAGGTGGTGTGAATTTAAAGGAAAACTGCACAGCTACAATATACTTCACTAATTGAGTACCTAATAGTCCTAATCAACTTAAAATATGTAATTTGGTGGGTAAAAAGGAAAAGTTGAACAAATTTTGTTGAAAATAACTTTATTAAGGTTGTTCGATATGTAAAACACGTAAATAGGTTTGTTTAGATAGGCCATGAACCGTGCAATTACTTACACTGCACGTGGTCGAACACGCACTTGACCGTCTATTTAAATTATTGTTCCGAAAACGATCGGAGCCCATCTTATTTTGCGGACTTGGAGTAAAACCTTTTTGTCGTTAGACCTAGGAAGAATGATAGTAACAAAGCTACCAGCTGATATTTCGTAAAATTAAAAAAAAAATGAGAAAATATCGAAAATAAAATGTAAGGTGATAAAAACAATGGCTTCTTTTTTAATTGGAACTTTGCTTCAGTTACCCAATTTTTTAGGGAAAATGCTATTCACTTGCAACATTCAATCATACGAATGTGTGAGTGAAAGCACTGTATTTACGTGCTGTCAAAACACACATAGATCGGTTTTTGGCTACATAAATTGTCAAATTGTTGAATGACACTATCCCTCTGCTGAGACAGCAGCGAGTTTTTACTCTATGGTTGAAACAATAATCGCACGACCTTTTTGGGACTTAGTTGGTTCTCATTTCAAAAACTCATTTCAATTTAAAATAAGAACGGACTACCATGTTGGTTTTTGCACCAATTATCTCAAGAATCGACGTGCGAAATTGTTCGCATCTACCTCGAAATAAGATTGTTTTTAGATTCGAAATAATTGATGGATAAGCACTCGAACTTTGAGGTCAATAAACACGAAAATCATTCTTCTTTTCTCTTTGGTTTGGTTATTTAAAAATAAATAAGTTCGAAATCAATTATTCAATGGTAACGAATGACCGATTGATTTCGTTTTGAATTAGGAATTTAAGAATCGAGGTTCAGTAGGTATTTAATCACATTGGAACTGGAACATACAGCCAAGTACATAAAGCTACCTGTATTTATAGCGGGATTTTTTGTGCTTGTATTTTTAACGTAAGTACGATTTTCTAAATAAAAATAAATAAATTATGCTAGTACCTATGTTATTTATTGAATAATATTTAGCTAAAAACTCGTACTTTTTAACATTTTATTTCACAATACTGTTTGTAAATCCATGCGCTAGTAAATTACATAATAGGAAGTATCACATTACGTTTCTCTGATAACCGTTTAACGGTAAACCATGCGGGCGTTTGCATAAACAATAAAATATTTAGATAGGTGTTAAGGCGGCTATGGCAATAAAATACAGATTTTATCGCCTATAGAGGAAACTATTATAAGAGCAGCTTACGGAAATGTAAGATCGTGTAGGTAGCTGTTATTGCTTTGGCAAATTATTGGCTGAGCTTTTTGATAGAGTCAAAATCCATCAACTTATTCTCTTCTCCCTACTCTCTAACTAACTCTTTGGATAGGTACCTACCTATCCGCAGGTATGTATCCGAAGAGTTTTAAACTATTCTTCTAAAGTTCGTTGATAATTTATAGTCAGCCAGTTTTTGTTGTTCTTTTTTCAAATCGAAATGAGGTTTTAAACAAATGACGACAATAATAACAGTTAATACAAAAGAGAAACGTCCATTACTATCAAGGAGGTTTTATCGAAAAGCTTCGAATTTTGTGTTACCATCAGCTGGTTGATTTTTTCATCAATCATTTTGAGATTCAATCTTCAGTATTTGTCTCTCAAGGACTTTCTTTTGAAGTTGCTATGTCTTCGATAGGTATCTATTCACCTGGGTTTCCCAATAAACCGTCACTCCGTTTTACTATGGATTTAATATAAGGAGCTTAGAATATCTTTTAACTTTTCTTGATCCATCCAATCAAGGTCCACCCATGTTGCAACACTTTACTTCTGCCTACTTTATGTCGATGTTCTACCTACATTTAAAAAGCGCAAATCCCTACTTTCTCGCCAAAGAAAGCTCTACATAGAGTCAATGGCCTCAAAACCAGCTTATCTCACATCTTCCAACCCAATTAAATTCCTACATGTATTCCACATTCAAATAAAACCATTACGTATTATTGCCTGGCATACACGGATCATTCCACAAATAATTTAAAAAGAAATTATGGTAGAATGCGATCGCCAATTACTGCCGATGATGTTTTATTAAAAAGAAATGCAGATTGGGTTCTTTTTATGTGATGATTGTTTATTTTTGCATTTTTCCGTTATGTAACGAACTGTTACTAATTGAACCACAAATAAGTACCGTACTTTTATGGGCTTTTTACAGTTTTGAGAGCTTTATGTAATTTGAATTTTTGAGAATCTGACTTTCATTAAGATGATTCATAATTTGAACACTGATTCATACAAAAGAAAAAAGGTTAAGAACACAGAAACTAGAAGTAGAACACAAGTTATTTGAACAGGGATCTGTTCAGATGTTTAGGGTCTACCTCCGTAGGTAGGTACTTCTCAAAATACTCGAAGGTAAAATTTATTATAGTACCTTAGTTAATCTATAAGAGCGTGTTTTTACTCTATGACTCATAAAGTCTCCTCGATATGTATATTTCGTTACCCAAAGTGGGCCAACGAATATATTCCAAATTCAAAATACCCAGTCAACTAGAATTGAAACTGATCCAAAAAGAAAGTTTTCGTAAATCAAATCTGTAGGTAATAATAAAAAGAATGTCAGCCGTTCGGTGACGACAAAATCGGTCAGTCGTGGACGTCGGGTCGGATTCCGAACGGGACCTTGTTTCGATCATTTCACTGACCTACATTCGTTCACCTACAAGACGGACGCGTAGAAACTACATTTCGACTGAGATAACGCTCTAAGCATTTCTCAGTTTTACATCCTTGCAGATAAACTGTTTAGATTAGCTTTCTTTGTTTGCGGAGCTTTTGTTGTTTTAAATATGTGGTTTTACGCTCTTTGTGATTTGGATAATAATGATGATAGTGTTTTTGTGAGGTCGGTAGAGGCCGTAAGAGTCATATTTAGGCTATCGGAACAAGAAAAAGCTATAATAAATTTTACCTTCATTAAAACACTGCTAAATTAAGCTTTATTTAGGTAGTAAAAATAGCTTAGTAGGTAATAAGAGCCTTGGACTCTACCCTAAGGCTCTTTATCTGGTTAGGTCTTGTGTAAAGCACTAGAAACCTTTATGTTAGTTAGCTTTAATAGTTCCTTGGCATTTGTTAATTATGGCGACAGCTTTCCTCGGCCAGTCAGCCCGCGCTGGCGCAGTAGGAAGAGCAACAACCTATGATTACAGGCCGTTATTCCCGATCGTCTCGACTGCGCACTGATAGCTTGCAGAAAAACTCGTATTTACCCACACTTTACTACTTTTAATAACTCTTTATTCAGGCTACGCGAAAAATATAACGGTAAAACAAAAATGTATCACTAAATATGAATATAGAACGTAACGAAAAAGTTGGCAGGAAACAGAGCGCATATTAAAATAAAGTGATTGATTTTTATATTCACCTGTCTAACGGCCAGTAGGTAGGTAGGTACTCTCACAATCACATCGAACTCATTATCCGACACTGAGGAATAACAGTTATTTGTGCTAAAAGACGTTAATCAACTTCCGATATTTTTCTAATTAAAAAAAGTTTGAGTTTCGATCGTGCGACATAAAGAACCTTTTTTGACAGTTCGCGGGCGCGCGCTTTTTGGTTTTTTTTTTTTTTAATAAAAGCTGTAGGCACACGGCGTTCGCCTTGACCGCTAGGCGACTGCGGTCTCACTGAGTATACTGCCTTGCTGCGCTCGCCAAGCAATGTAATTTACTTTCTCAACAGTTAGTTTTCGCTTCGATGCAGGGGCGTAGCTACCGCCGTAGCTGCCGTATCAATTATACGGGGCCCCCGGGCCACGGGGGCCCCCGATGTGCGTAAGCAAAAATTAATAAAAACTTCTCATTTTGAAGTGAAAACTTCTTTAGCGGCGTTGAGCACTTTTTCTGTAATGGGTATAAAATCTTAAACTCGCGTCAGGACACGTGACCAAAAGCGTAAGACAGATGGAGAGTTAGCAACGACGACATTATGCCGAAGGAATAAAGCTCAAAATTGTGCAGGACAATATCTTCATTATAGCTAGGAAATTTCTTGAAGTTTTGTTTTGAGATAGAGTTCAAAATCGAACATTATTTTTAGGTAAACAGAATAGATAATAGTACTAGTTTCTGACAACAACAATAGGCCCTAGCTTACGTAATAGTTGCTAGCGTCCGGCTCGCTTATACCTACCTACTTATGTATCTATAGATAATTAATTTCTCGAACGAATCGAAAAGAAAGACAAGGACAAAAATTTTCATTTATTCATTAATATAATTTTATAATTAAGGTTAGGTTTCGATCGAGTCTATCGTACTGCTTAACGGGTGTAAACAGACCCTTCACGAAGCCGTCAACCAAGCATTCTGTACATGAAACTAAGTAACACTGCGCAAAAATAATTGCTGGGAAACGGAATTTATTTTTGGACTTTAAAAATAATCAGATTTTTGTAGCGGGTAATGGTTTGCGCGCAACCGGTTGTAAATAATTGTAATATTATTTAATATTGTAAAATAATTGTAATAGTTTTAAAGTGTTAAATTTTTAATGTAATATAAATTGTCATGTTTATGTACGATAGCGCAATAAATGTAGTTGTATTCTACCACATAAATGATAGTACTTTTATACTGATAAAGCAATTGGTACAAAATTATTCCCTAACCATTCCAAAATATCAAACATGCTCAACGTTAATAATCAAGTTTTCACTTCTGCCGGCACTCCCGGAGTGCAACCCGTCTTTTTTTTATTTATTTTAGAAATTACAAAAGTTTTAACAATATCGGTTTTATTATAAACTAGCTGACTCGGCGAACTTCGTATCGCCTAACAGTCGATTCTTTAATTTTTTTTTTTTATATTTTTTAGGATTTTTCTCTCCGTAAGAACCATCCTCGTACTTTAAGGAATATTTTAAAAAAAGAATTAGCGAAATCGGTCCAACCGTTCTCGAGTTTTGCGCTTACCAACACATTCAGCGACTCATTTTTATATTATAGATAACTTTTTGTTCGATGGGACATGAACGCCTGTCAGACCTGTCACTATTATCCTTGAAGGCACTTTAGAAAAACTAAAGTCATCATCAGCTATTAATGATGTAATAAATCAGTTTGCCGAAAAAAAGGCAAGGAAAGTGTAACTATATTTAGTTTGAATCGTTTGTAAAAATTTTGGAAAAAGTGACAGATAAATAAATATATATTTAATAATTAAATAATTATGATGAATAAATATTTCTTTTAATTTTATGCAAACTTGTTTTTTTTCTTTTGTGAGAAATCTTTACCCTTCATAAGGGCCCCCAAACAAATTTTTATACGGGGCCCCGCCAAGACACGCTACGCCACTGCTTCGATGCACTGATTCCGGTCAACTTATATATTTTATCCGTGGAGCTTTGGTCAGAGAAAGAAAGCGTCATCGCCAGCCGGAAGAATGCCAAATATCCTTATAAGATTTATATGGCGTCATCGAAGAAAGTGGCCGAAGGCCAAAGTCCAAATATGGAGCACATTGGACTTTGGACGCAATTCTCAGCAATTCTCATAATCAAACTCAATCAACATTATTAGTGGTAAAGCTCTGGGACGGTAGAAACACTATAATAAAAGCACTGAACCTACATCAATATGAAAAAAAACAAAAGGCTTCAGAAAATATTTTGAAAATGGAACGCATTGACCCTGATTCTGTTTTTATCGATTCCGTTTCCAATTCTAATTGATTCAGTTTCAAATTCAAATGTCAATGCATTTTTATAGCACATCGGGTTTTCTCATTTACGTGTAACCTAGCTGCTAATTTCCCCACCTTCACATTAAATTCAATACAGCAGCGGGGCAATGCAGCCAGCGTCTTGGGGACGCTTCCGACTGGTATTGATATGGATCAGTTGAGCTACCTGTAGATTGTTTGCAACGGTCTGCAGTTAGCTCAATTGTTTCAATTGTAAATACCAATTATATTATAATTTTCTTTGTGAATAAAGGCTTCTGCCCTCTATTTACAATTGAAACACCATTAAATTATATCCAGGCTAAAAACATAATGTGTCCTAGGCATACACGCTAGAATTAAAGGGCACCCCACACTTTATAAAAATAAGCCTTCTTATGACAACCTTCCTAAGCTCAAAAGAGAGCTTATCTTGGGTAAATACTGCGAGAGTAGAGCCTCTTTGGACAGGTTTTATATTGCGACCTCCTTACCTCATAGTATTTGTGTAGGCTACCAACGACACCAATTTGAATATTTTTACCCTTAGGTACATGCTATACGCACCTACCTTACTACGAATTGGTTAGGTATCGAAGCAAGAACACAAAGGTGAATGTTTACAAATTTTATACAACATTTATACTAGACGAACTAAAAACAAAATAGAAGGTAGGTAGTACCTATACAGGGCTTTTTGATATGTTAGTAGATGGCTCAATACAACACCATGAGAGTTAAAGAAAAGTCGTGAAAGGAGTCATGACCTCGATTTATGAGAAAACTGCATATTAAGATTTTTTTAATCATTTGCGGGAAATCGTCTCGATGGATTACACAAAAAATATGTCAACCTGTATTTTTGCACTTACGGATTCGGTTGCTGATAAGGAATAGTGAATGAATTTCTTTGGAAAGAAATTCATTTTTGAAAATTAAAGGAAATGGCTATTTTTACTGAAAAATTTAAATAGTATTACAAATACTAACGGTGTGTTTGCCGATAACCAGGATAATTGGCCTGTATTTTATTGAGGTTTATCCTCAACATCCATTGTAATGAATTTTGAGAACTTTATTGAAAAAATCAGTTTTTTTATACGTAGGTACCTATGCAGTTTTTATCACACTAATATTATAAAAGCGAAAATTTGGATGGATGTATGGATGGATGTTTGTTATCTCGTCACGCCAAAACTACTGAACGGATCGGGCTGAAATTTTGCAAACAGGTAATTAAAATCCTGGAATCAAACATAGGTTACTGTTTATCCCATAAATCAGTTCCCATGGGATAGAAATCGATCACCTTTAAACGTTTCCATAGAAAACAAAGCGTGCGAAGCCGTGGGCAGAAACTAGTATTCTCATAAATTGAGCCCAATGGCTAATTCAAGGTCAGGTGGGGCCATCCACTTCCATCTCAAAAAACCACCCTGTATAATTTTACTTTAGTGAATTTTTTTTTAGGGCAGGAGCCGACTGGTCGCTTCCGACTGGTATTGATATAGATCAGTTGAGCTACCTGTAGATGGTTTGCAACAGTCTGCAGTTAGCTCAATTGTAAATACTAGTTCTTTTATTTGATTGTATTATTTTCTTTGTGAATAAAAGCTTTAGTAAAATTATTTTTATTTTATTTTACTTTAGTATGCTTACCTGGCATTATTATTTTTACTTTAGTGGCGGTACGATCTGGTACCATTTGACCCGAAGTGGTGGGAGTCTGCAGAAGACCGAGAAGTTTGGAAGGGTGCAGGAGAGCCTTTGCCCAGCAGTGGGACGAAATAGGCTAAATAAAAAAATGCTTACATAATATAATTTTCTTTGTTCTGTGATCTATGTAAGTAGGTACTAGGTTAGGTACCCAATCCAATTACACTAAACACAACTAGGTACGTGATTGATTACATAGGTGCACTGACTGGTTTGGTTTGAACTACACTATTGAAACTTATACGAGACTAGCAACCCACCCCAATTTCGCGTGGGTAGCAGAAAAATTAGGTATAGAAGGTACCTACTTCGAAAAAATTAGGAGCTTTTATGTTTGGCTGTATTTTTATGTATTTCCGTTGATTTCTCCGTGAATTATCGAACGATTTTGAAAATTCTATCGCTCTTGTATAAAAAATGATTAGATCAGATCAGAAAAAAATATTCGCGAGGGATTAGCAATAAAACTTAAAAACAGTGTAAAATTAAGGGATTCGAAGTTGTTTTTGGTTTTTCAACACAATCTTATTAATAAGAGGAAGGAATTATTCCGTGATAACGTAGGTTATAATATTTTCATGTAGGTCACCCTATTAGTTTACGCCATGTTTACGCAGTGCACGCTCTGAGTACTGAAACTAAGTACTCAGAGAGTGCACGCTAGCAAAGCTCCATGATTTTTTCCTATATCGCCGCCGCACACTAGCGCCGCCACTTATTTTTACTTATAATTACTTAACTACGCTAAACACAAGAATTTTCAAATATCCAATGTAGTTATGATAGGTACCTATCTAAGCTTTTTTTTTAATCCCTCTGATATAGTTTAGTTTCGTATAATAATATTAAGAGCACATAATGAATAGGTTCACTCACTATTATTAAAATAAAATTTTATAATAGGTATGATAACGTAATATCATCAAAGCGTTATATTCAATAATATGATTATGAAAAAGTGACCCTAATACCCCATCTCTACTTTTTTCTATACAATTTGTCACAGCGCCTCTATCGTTCGAACAGGGAACTATACAAAACACCACACAAAAAGACGTCATGATCACGTTTCGTTACTAATGTCAAATAGACTGGGTGAGTCTATTTGACGCCCACAGAGCCACAACCAAGGAAGTTTTTAAATCTAGGTACCAAGTTTATTTTTTGTCACTTTTCTATGTAATTTAGGTAGGTAATTGACACATACATAATATACCTATTTGATTTGTAATTTATTAGACAACCACTGATCTATATTTGCCATTCTCATGCCCTGGATTAATTTGGTTAGTAATGGCAACTGCTTGAATCGGGCAGTCGAACTCAATTCGTTATTCGACGCCTCGATCAATTTGTAGAGGCATTAGTATAAAAATAATCTAATTAATTTTTAATTAATTATATACCTAATTACTAATTAGTAGTTGTGATTCGACTTTGAAGATTAGTATATTACTAATATTCAAGTCGAATGAGTAAATTAGTAGTTGTAGATCATTCGACTAGCCAGATCATTCGCAGTCGCGCATCTTTAGCCAGATAGGACCAAAGTGCCGCATGGAACTAAAGTAAACAAACACACATACAAAACGGACCATAATGTTCCAAAAACGTGGAGAGCTGTTTCACGATTTTTAATTCTATACAAGCTCAGGCGTAAAAAGCGTGCTTGCTGTAGCAAGTGCCAAAGCCAGTACGCTTTCTAATGGTGTAAAATTTTAATTCTATATAAGTTCTACTTTACAAAAAATACCGTTTGCGCGATCTACAACTTTTGATGATATTTCACTATTCACTGCACTTAATAAACTTTTTGTGTTTTTTATACATAGTTTAAACATATTTTTATTCATTATGAACTTTTCATTGATTTACAATGAGTATTTTATAGCGAGAAACAGAAAATTGTGAAATTATTGTAACAACGTCTCACTAGCGCCATCTCTATTCACAGCATGTGAACTAGTCGTCACCAGTTCATACAATAATATTAAATAGGGACAGGATTACACACTTATTATTCTTCATCACTGAAAGTTTTGACTTGATTAAATAAACCTAATTTAAAAGACAAGAAGTTTTTGCATCTTGGTTTTTGAGAAGGTAGTTTATGTAATTCTTACCTCATATTTTGAGCTGTTCTCATAAATCGCCTTCCTCAGCAGGTATCTAGTTCCATGCCGATGGAATGTAACGAAAGCTTCCATTCTGTTTCCTCTTGACGCCTGTATGAATAATACAAGCAAGCATGTTAATGATGATAAATTTTTAATAGGTAGTCTTTCAGTTCCTACTTGTTTGAAGTCTGTTAGAAAAAAGGAAAGATAGGAAATCTTTCCTATCTTTCCTTCTAAAATATGCTCAAACATTTTCACTGATTTCTTTGTGATTGGACAGAGTTGACGACTCTTTTGGTTTGGTATAGATTTTTGATCCTTGAATGATCTCAGGGTGGAACCCATATATAGGGATTACTATTTGTCGCTCAAAACCAAAACTTACAAACAGTGTTAATAAAGAATTCAAAGTAAGTAGGTACCTATGTCCTTAGTTTTTGTTAAAAAACAGAAAATTATTTACCTCGTTTTAAATCTCATCCAACAATGATTGAGAACAAGTCATAAACAGCAGGGCGTCCTACGACCATGCCACATGGAGGGAAAGTATAATAAATAAATAATGCTGGACAAGTCACACAGCATTATCTAGACCCGAGCCTAGTATAGTATTATAATATCTGTGCCCAAGCTAAGCAGAGCTTGTGTTATGGGTACTAGATAACTGATATACTTAATACAATTTACACTTTAGAGATAGATACATAGAAAACACCCAGACCAACGGAACATCCGCAGATCGTACACAAATTTGTTCCGAGGCGGGAATCGAACCCGCAACCTCCTGCGTCGCAGGCGGACCTTCGCCCACTGCGCCAGAGAGGTCGACGAAGTATCATATTTTGTAGATAGAAAATTTGACATAATAAAATAACCAATATAACTAAAGATGATATTAAAATTGTAAGAAAACATTTTTTATACAAAAATTGTTTTTTTTTTTTTAATTTACTACTACTACTACTATCCTGGCGCATCGACCCCAAAGTGGGTCTTGGCCTCCGACACAATAGATCGCCACCGGCTTCTGTCCTGCGCCGCCTCCGTCCAGTCCGGTTCAAAGATTTGAAGTGAGCGAAGGTCCTTCTCCACTTCATCCTTCCACCTGTATCTGGGCCGACCGACTGGTCGTCGGCCAACCGGCGCTCCAAGAAAAGCCCGTTTTGCAGCCCGATCTTCCTCCATTCGTAGCACGTGGCCGAGCCAGCGCAGCCTGTGTGATTTTGTTTCGCCAATGATGTTGGGCTCGGCCACTAGTTCCGAGATCTCCCGGTTCTTCCGTACCCTCCAGGAACCGTCTTCTCGTCGGATAGGACCTAGGATCTTCCTGAGCACTTTTCTCTCCGTCACCAGAAGCTTGTGTTCTTCTTTCTGGGTTAGTGTCCAGGCTTCACATCCATACATCAAGATTGGGCGAATGATCGTCTTGTAAATGCGAATCTTGGTTCTTCGGGAAAGGAGCCTGGACACCAAGACTTTATGTAGTGCTGCACTGCATCGGAGCGTGTTCTGGGCTCGAATATCTATTTCATCGCCTCTGGTGTTAATGTCCGTTATAGTGCATCCCAGGTACTTAAATCTATCCACTCCCTTGAAAATTGAGTTGCCAGCCACAGTGTCCTCGCGTCGTTGTCGAAGGTTTCTTGCACGTCGCATATGGATGTACTCAGTCTTGTCTTTGTTGATCCTGAGGCCCACAGTCGCAGCTTCCTCTTCCAAACATCGGACTGCTTCGACGACTTCGCACTTGTTGGCTCCTAGCAGCGCAACATCGTCTGCGTATCCTATCACCTTGTGTTGCCCATTTAACTCCACTCCACCACTGAGAGACATAACTTTGCGGCTAATGTGTTCTAGGGTCAAATTAAACAACACAGGTGACAGGGCATCCCCCTGTTTCAATCCGCTCACTATCTCGAATTCCTCAGTTAGATCTGAGCCCACTCGTACCCTGGCCCGGCTTTCGTGTGTGGCTACTTTTATCATTTGCACTAACTTGACCGGAATGCAGAAGTTCTTTAGGATGTTGTACAAGGTTCCTTTGTCGACACTGTCATAGGCCTTAGAGAAGTCAACAAAAAGGGAGTGAATATTCTGTGCGTACTCCCACTTCTTTTCCATCAGTTGTTTAAGGAGGAAAATTTGGTCTACTGTGCTACGGTTATGTCTAAAGCCACACTGATAATCTCCCAAGATTCTTTCCGCGTAGGGCTCTAGTCTACTAAGTATCACGTAGGACAGTACTTTGTACGCACTTGCAAGGAGAGCTATGCCTCGGTAGTTTTCGCACTTTTTCCGGCTTCCCTTTTTGTGGATTGGGCATATTATTCCTAGGTTCCACTCCTTAGGTTGGTATTCTTCCTCCCAGACCTTTAAAATCAGTTGGTACAAGGCGTGGTGGACCACTTCACCGCCATGTTTCCACAACTCTGCTGGAATATCATCCGCTCCTGGCGCTTTGTTATTCTTAAGCCTCGATATTCCAGCCCTGACTTCTTCGAAACTAGGTGGTTCTACTTCCTCCTCATTTGGCTCCTCCGTCCCTTCAACAGTTACTTCAGGGGGTGGACAGTTGAGAAGGTTTGTGAAGTAGTCTTGCCATGCTCTTCGGATTTGTTGGTCGTCGGTTACGAGGTTTCCACTTTCGTCCTCCAGGGTCTGTGTAATAGGTTGGTATGCCTTCCGGACGGATTTAGTTTCCTGGTAAAACTTTCGCGATTTGTTGGAGTTAATGAGATTTTCCATGTTGGTAATTATCTCGTCCAAGTGTTGTCTCTTAGCCTTCTTAATTATGTTCCTGGTTCGGCGGCGACAGACTTCATACTCTTCTTTTCGTGAACTATCCTGTTCAGCTAACAGTTTCAGGTATTTCCTGTCTTCAAAATGTCGTTCACATTCCGCGTTCCACCACTTTCTAGGTTTCTTTTTGGACTTTTTTCCCAGTACTTTGAATCCAACTTCGCTTACGGTGCTTTTGACCGCACTCCACACATCGTCTACACTCTCTGGAATTTCTAAGCATTCAAATCTATTTCTCAGTTCTAAGTTGTACTGTTCTCTAAAATTTGTTATCTTAAGCTTTTCTACGTCTATTTGTTCTCTGCTGTTTACTTGTTTTTTCCTGCTGTTGATTTTTGCTTGTACTTTAATCCCTAACATATAATGGTCACTGTCACAGTCTGCTCCTCTGAAGGTCTTGATATCTTTTATCGTATTTCTGTGTCTGATATCAATTAACACGTGGTCTATTTGGTTAATCGTAGCGCCATCCGGTGACTTCCAGGTGCCTTTGTATATATCTTTATGGGGGAACATCGTGCTTTTCACAACCATGGATTTTGAGGAGGCAAAGCTAATTAGTCGTATGCCGTTGTCGTTGCTTATGTCATGTTTACTATGTTTGCCAATGGTGGGTATAAAACTATCCTCTTTTCCAACCTTAGCGTTGAAGTCTCCCAGAAGAATCTTTACATCATACTCAGGCACCTGGTCATATACATTTTCAAGGTCTTCGTAGAAACTATCTTTGGCGTCCTCGTCAGATACTTCAGTAGGGGCATACGCATTGATGATAGTGATGTTTGAGAACTTACTCTTGATGCGCAGCACACAGATTCTTTCTGATATAGCGTCAAATTTTAGCACGCTGCTCATGTGCTTTCTGTCCACCAAGAAACCAGTGCCATTGTAGTGTTTAAAGTTAGGGTTTCCGCTGTAGAAAAGAGTCACTCCGTTCTCCAGCGGGCATTCTCCGTTTCCTGGCCATCTCACTTCCTGCAGGGCTGCTATGCTTATTTTATACCGTTTTACTTCTCTTACTACTTGCTCCACGGCTCCTGGTCTATATAGGCTCCTTACGTTCCATGAGGCAAATCGGGTGTCCGTTTTTCGTTTGCTTAGGTCGTTGTATTTGGGATCGGATCGGTTTTCTATTCTTGTCGGTTTCGTAACGTTGTTGTTTTTCCGCGGGCGGGGTGTTAACCCGCCGCGCAACCCCCTATAATGCTGGAGGACCACACCCTTCGTTGGTCAGCGAGTCCATCGGACTTAGCCGGTAGCGTAGCTAGGCTGTACTACCGACCATTCCCCCATCCGCCACCCGGGGGACGCTCCTCTACGCCATCAGGGATAGCGCGAGGTTTTTTTAATTTGGAACTATAAAAACGGTCTCAGCCATGTTGTTACGTCATAACTTTACAAGCCTCTAACCCCCGAATACTCGTCAAAAAATCGTCATTTGAGATCTGAGATGCGTTTGAGTATTCGGCGGTAAGCAAATTTCATGTCGGATCTTATACGAGTGAAATTCGCTATGAAGTCTTTCTATATTTTTACAATGACGGACGTTTGCTAATGTCAACTGTTGGTTTTCTAGGCGCAGCTATATTTCTACCCGTATGACGTCACAGCTCATAAATACGGCGGTTTTATAAACAGCGTTTTCGCCAGTTTACTTACGAAAATTAGACTTATAATAAAGGTTTGCGGATTTCTCAGTCCTAAAAATATATATGGTTATATTTCTTTCCCTCTAATCAGACAATAATTAATAATTTAAAATTTTCTTTTAAACAACGTCAACTAGCCTATTGCTCCTTACTAATTAAAGTCTCCACCCCACAGCCGTAGCCGTAGCCTTAAGAACGTGCGACACAAGATGTGATTCAAAATCGCGGCTGTGGGGTGAAGGCTTATCGAAAAATATGAATAAGTTGACAGTTTCTTAAACTTTTAACTTGCTCTGTCTGCATAACCCTATAAGGATATTTTATTTCTAATAATAAAACACACAACTCATCTTAAGAATATATTCAGGCTATAGAACTAGCATTGGATGCGATACGGGGCCACAGGTCTGCGCATTCCTTAGCCACGGGGCCAGTGATAGCAGATCCCTTCATTTCACCCTTGTTGTTCACTATAACACCCGCATTGTCTTCAAAGTATATGAAGACACCGTCCCGCCTACGGAATGGTTTCCGCTGCCTGATCACCACTGCTGGCATTACCTGGAAGAAAGAAAGATGGTTTTTGTTATTATAGTGTGTAAACCCTCACACTCAGGGTAATTTGCGGCGCTAGAGTCCGTAGGAAGAAAGTCTCAGATATTTTTGACTCCTACGTCACTTGACCTTATGGTTTAGTTGGTTAGCACATTCTCGTACCGAGGGAAGGATTCAAGTCCTCTTGAATTCAAAAATTTTTAGGATATTATTTATAAAAAAAACTAAAAAAAGTGGCACAATGACTCAATTCAACACTGTGTGATATTACACATCAGCCACAGGCTGCTCGTCTATAATAAATAAATAAATATCTTGGAAAAATGGTCATTTAGTGAATAGTAATAGACTCATTTGACTACTAGCCCCACTAGTCAATCTGAATTAGGGATGACTGATTCAGCTATTATTCATTTATCTGTTTATTGGATGAAAAGTATTTAATATCCAATTTAGTATGATAAAAAATATATCATGAGTGGGTTGGCTAAAATAATCCTGGCCAGACTATGATTTTAAAGTAATCAACCAGGAGGAACCTTGTATCACTTTTTCCTTATATTTGTATCTAGGAAAATAAACTTAATAAACTTGTATGTAGGAAAATAAATAAGTTAAGAAAACTTTAGTTGTATTTTTGCACAAGGGAACAATAAATTATTTACATTAAAATTTTCCAACTTTTTCCATTGTACAGTGCAATGGATAAGGATGGAAATAATGGTTCTGGCTCCTGAATTATAATTTTGAACTAGGTAGTTAGTAGCCAATTATGGACTCATTACCATCTGTTAAACTTTATATTTCAATTAAATAATTATTTACATTTACTTTTTTAGTTAAATTTTCTGTTTTATGGCTAGCATGTTGAGGACTAAGATGACCTTTAAACATAGTGTATTACTATTTTGTGAATGGAAATGTTTGCGAGCTAAAACCAGCAAGAGCATGATTTGTACATTTATCATGTCTCCAGGTTATTTGGTGATTTATCATATTTTTAGCCTGTTTTTCTCCTTTGTTTTATGAGAACTAGTTGCTGCCCTCTGCTTCGCACGCGCTGTTTATGTAGAAATGCAAGTCTATGCAAAATTCCAGCCTGATCCTTTCAGTCCTGTTGCCAAAGTTGGAGTGAAGAGATAATAAACATCTGCATTTAATAAATTGTGCTGTAAAGAATAGCCATTCTAAGATAAGCCTATCTGGTGGCATTTTGCATACATTAGCAATAAACTTGGGTATGCAAGCCATCAAAGAGCGCACTAAAGGGTAGACACCCTGTAGATAGTCTTTAAGTTAAAATGCTTGCCCTGTAATGCAGTCACGGAAAAGCCAAAATCGGTTGGGACATCATCAAGCAAACAAGGTTTTTGGAAGTACATAAGATGTGAGTGAAATAATAACAATTTTGTTTAAGAGTTGCTCAGTCAGCCAAGGCGTATCAACACTGTTTAAACTTCAGGTGTAAAAATAAGCGAAACCATTGGAATATCATCATTGCAACTCAACTAAACGTTATCTTACGTATCTATTATTGGAAAACAACAACAGTTGTGTTCTTAACATACTCCACTTTCTTTAAGAACTTTTTTCTAATTCATTCCACTACTGGGCAAAAGCCTCTCCCAAATTCACACAATCTCCCATCGATATCCCAGGTAGGAGTGAGGTTGTCTTGTCTCTTTGGGAACTCATACCAAAATATTTTTGTAGCATTCAATTTGGTCGACGCAAGCCTAAATAACAGTAACTGAAATCAAGGTCATGCAGGTGCTTGATGCTTATTCATGAAAACCTTATTAGTGTAAAATTAAGTAACATAATTTTAGTGCAGAGAGATACCCATCTTTACTACTAAAACTGGTTATCTTACCTTTTTCCTGAGTTCAGGTTTGCCTTTCTTGACTGTGGCTACGATCATGTCTCCGGATCCGGCAGCTGGGAGCCTGTTCAGGCGACCCTTGATACCTTGGACAGCGATCACATACAGGTTCTTGGCTCCTGAAAATGACAAGAGGGAACATAGTTATCTATCCGACAGAACTGATGATCAAACTTTTTGATGCTGTAGAATAAACTTTGATAAAATTAAAACACGACAAGAGCTGGTTTTCCAATGTTATGTTGATATGTGATGGAGGTACAACTTGCAACTTTTGCATTGGTACTTATTTATAAAAAAAACATTCGATCTGAACAGCCTCAGACACAGCCAAGGAAGAAATCATTATAATTCAAAACACATTTAGTGCTCTATTTATTGAAATCATCATCGGAGTTCAGTCGAACGCGTGTTTGAGGTTATGTTTTGGTCGCAGTTCAATGGATGTTTTTACCTGTGTTGTCTGCGCAGTTGATGACTGCTCCCACTGGGAGACCCAGCGAGATGCGGAACTTCGCTCCCGCGGAACCACCACGTCCTTGAAACAGAAAAACCACAATTTATTCATCTTCATCACAATCGGAATCACATCACTGTTTGTGCTAAGTTTCCCGGAAAATTACAAAATATGAACGGTTTTATGTCTGGTCAATAGATAAAAGGACAGCGCGCATTTTATATCATACATTACGGCACAAAATATCATGATTAGAACGGATTTTCTGTAATTTCACGAACCTCTTTTAGACATTTTGTTGTGTCAAATTTTGAGAGAACTTCAAAAGAACCTGAAGTTAGCAGCGTATTGCGAAATCACTTTCGTTCAGAAATTTTTGACATTGACATTTTTGACGGACGGACATATCATGAAGTTAGTAGCAGACTTCGGCGAGAGAAAGGAAAAATTTAAATTCCCGGATGCTACGGCTCCGTCTGCGTCCTAACGCGTTAATTAACGCGCTAATTTGAGGGTCACGCAGATGTGGTCAAGGTGTTAGCGTGATCTTTTATTAACGGCATTACTGATGACATTAGAAGCTAAACGATTGCTCAGGTGTCGGTTTTTTCCACACATCAAAGGGTTTTAGCGCGTCGTCGTTTAGCACACTAGGCGATGTTGGCTACAATAACCCGTCTCATTGTCATTCTTCTTACGCGGTCCGCATGCGTAGGGAATGGATGTGTTATACGTGTTGTTTTGCGGACTGCATTATTTATAATGGCAATTACAGAGTACTGTTTTGCGCATGTCTATTTCTCTTGATTGTTCTCTTATGGTTTTATGTGCTGTGTCTTAATTTTCTTGATAGTCTTTTCGAAAAAAGGTATCTGCCAACAACTTGAGCCCTCCGGAGATAGAATTTTACCATCTTGCATATTATAAGTAACTTATCTTCTTGCCTGTTCGTGGTGTTTCTTTTACTCTATAAAATCCATCCCAAAGACTCTCCTTATCTTGCTTTGTACAAAATTTCTTCCAACTCTCGGTGTGTATTCTCTAAGCTTCTGTCTCGTATATATTTTTGGCTTCTAAATATTCATCAACTACGTATTGCCTCCTTCTTGGTGCTGCATAGGATATTCTTCTTCTTTTTCTAATCATTTATTTTTTCAATTTTTCAAGTTCTTCCGTCCATCAAGGCACTTTATGTTTGACGTTAGTCTTGGTTGGTCTTCTTGAATGTTTTATCGCAAACGTTTTTGATTGTGTCTGTATATTTAATTACCTACCATATCTTCTAAATCTTTAATTACAATTAGGTATATCAGTTTTATTTTTACTTTTGCTATGTGTTTTGCTTGTAGCTAATTTTTTACTGTATTTCTTAGTAAAAAAAGACACTACACTACAGTAAGAATGTTAAACGCATAGATCTGAATATAATTTTAAATCTTTCCCCGCGCGGTTTCGTCGATCTGCTCCAACGTCAGCCACACTTACGTTATTTTGTTGCGGTGCGGCGTTGTTTTCGCATGTGTTTGTAATAGTTGACCAAAATAATAAGCGGAACTACACTTCTGTCATAAAATGGATTTGGATTTTCGATATGAACAATTTAAGAGGTCAGAAATAGACCTATTTTCGTTTATAAAGTTAAGGTCCACAATAATATTGCTTCCTTTTGCTTCTGACTTGACTCAACCCACTGGCGCGGCGTGACGATCTGACGCCCAGTTCCGCAATTAAAACTACACTTGATCGCAGGCGGAATTCATCCAGCGGTTCCGCTACTCGTATTCCGCAGAGGAGGTGTGCTACGGACTGTTAAAAATAAAGATTGAATAGAACCTGCATGTTTCTGTCATAGAGAATAAAAGTAGATTACTCTTGTCTGACTGACTGACTCAAGTTGTCTGTCAATAATAGAAATAAAATATGATGTATTAGAAAAGAATAAATGTTTCCTACTGAAATCTAGTTATCAATTTAGGGCAAATCTTAACGGGTTATGGGCCCAGAGGTTCCAGACGCGAAATGGAGTGCAAAATTAACAAACACGGTGTCACCCCGTTTTGCGGAATGGAATTCACCAACTGGCTGTTCCGCATCAAACTCATCTTAGAAGAACAAGATTTGTTGGAAACCATCGAGAAAAAAAGAAAGGTTGGAGAATTTTCAGAAAAAGAAAAGAAAAATAATGTAAAAGCAAAAAACATAATAACTCAGTGTATTGCCGATACTCACTTAGAACTGATCCAAGAATGTGAAACGGCTTACAATATGATAAATAAACTAAGTTCCACTTATCAAAGAACTGGAATAGCATCGCAGCTACTGCTAAGAAAAAGACTTTTAACCATAAAATACACAGAAGATCAGAAAATAGAAGATTTTTTCATTATATTTGATAAATTGGTGCGAGAGTTGAAAGGGTCTGGCGCAGAGCCCTCAGAAAGTGAAGTTATATGTTATTTGCTGCTATCTATGCCAAAAACATATGATAATGTTGTGACCGCAATAGAAACAATGTCTAGTCAAGAACTTACAATAGGATTTGTAAAAACTAGACTAACAGAAGAAGAAATTAAAAAAAATGGATTTCATAATCAGAATGAACGGCAAGAATTGAATGCTTTCAGAACTAATAGACTACCGGAAATTAGACAACATACATTACGTACGAATACGTTCAATTTCGAATGCTACAACTGCGGAAAGAAAGGACATAAAAAAATTGATTGCAAATTCAACCGACCACGAGAAAATTACAGAAAGACTTATAATATAGAAGGAGAAACTGAATTTGAGAATCAAAATAAAGGTAATATGCACAACAATATTAACTGTTTCATGATGAATGATTACATAGAAGAATCAAGTAAAAAGATTCACTTTTATGTTGATTCTGGTGCATCAGATCATTTGATAAACGATGATTCGTATTTTCACCATTTTATAACTCTGCAGAATCCAATTAAGATTAATATAGCTAAGAAATCAGAAGCATTGTATGCAACTAAACTTGGAACAATAAAAACTGAAAATTGCAATCTGAACAATGTGTTATTCGTACCAGACTTAAGAAATAACTTATTATCAGTCAGAAAAATTGAGAATTATGGACTGGGTGTCATATTTGAAAATAATAAAGTAATTATTTACAGAGATAAATATGTAATCAAAGAAGGAAGCCCCAAAAACAACTTGTATGAGGTAATTTTTAATGTTATAGAAGATCATACAGCACAAAAGGCTTATTGTATCCCAGAAAGTGATGAAATTTGGCATAGAAGACTTGGACATGCTTCAGCAGATAAACTAAAAGAACTTAAACAAAGAAAATTAATATTTTGTGATGCTTCACAGTCAGAAATTCTGTGCGAGCCTTGTATAAAAGGAAGACATTCCAGAACACCTTTCAAAAAGGATTATACACGCACTAGAAGAGTATTGGAAGTCATTCATTCAGACTTATGTGGACCAATAAATCCCGTAACCCACGATAATAAAAAATATATACTGACTTTTTTGGATGATTTTACCCACTTTACTGTTTTGTATCTTCTAGAAAATAAGTCTGAAGTTTTGGAGTACTTAAAGAAATATGTAGAAATGGTAGAAGCAAAATTTAGTGTAAGAATATCCAGACTGAGATGTGACAATGGAGGAGAATACGTGAATAAACAAACGAAAATATTTTGCGAAACGAAAGGAATCCAAATTGAAAACACAATTCCATACTCACCTCAACAAAATGGAAAAGCAGAAAGGTTGAATAGAACTATAGTAGAAAAGGCAAGAACCTTACTGGTAGATTCGGGTTTTGAGAAAAATATGTGGGGTGAAGCTGTCTATGCATCGATATATGCAATCAACAGAATACCCACTGTAGAAAAGAAAATTCCAGCAGAAATTTGGTTTGAAAGAACACCCGATTATGCCAGATTTAGGATATTTGGTTCAGAAGCTTATGCGTATATAAATAAAGAGACAAGAGAAGGTAAGATGTCAGAAAAGTCAAGACTATTGTATTTCATTGGTTACTGCAATAATGGTTATAGATTATGGGATGGTCAGAACAAGAAGGTTGTATCATCTAGAGATGTAATTGTTAATGAACAACCATACCATAAAAATACACTATATATTGACCCAAAGTTTTTAGAACAGACTTCAGAAATTCAGGAGAATATAACAACAGAACAAAACTTGGAAAATCAGGAAAATGCAACCACAGAACAAAACGCTGAAGTTAATAAACCAGGAGTGGAAAACTTATCAAGTATTGATAAAAGAACTAGAAGAAGACCAGTTCATTTACAAGATTATGAATGTGATGATTTTCATGATTGTGATTTTACAGCCTTTAACATATCAGAAAACGTACCAAAAACGATGAAAGAAGCTTTAGAATCAAATGAAAAAGAAGAATGGATAAAAGCTGTACAGGCAGAATTAGATTCCCTAGAAAAACATTCAACTTGGAAAATAGTCGAGAAACCAAAAGATAAGAAAATTATTCACAGTCGTTGGGTTTTTAGAAAGAAGGATCAGAACATTTACAAGGCAAGATTGGTGGCAAAAGGTTATGAATCTAATGAATGGTCAGACACTTACGCACCTGTGGGTAAGTTGACTACTTTAAGAACATTGCTAATAATTGCCAACAGAGAAGACATGCAAGTTGAACAAATGGATGTGAAGACGGCATTCTTGCATGGTACGCTTAATGAAGAAATTTATATGCATCTTCCAGAACACATGAAAAGTGATAAAAGTGTTTGTAAACTTAACAGATCGTTATATGGTCTGAAACAAAGTCCAAGGTGCTGGAATAATGCATTTCATGAGTTCATGATTGCAAATGGATTCAGATGCTCAGCTTATGATACCTGCCTCTACTTAAGAAGTGAAGACAAACTGTATGTATTTCTTTATGTAGATGATATTTTAATTATTCATGCGGACAAGTATGTAATAGAAACATTCAAAACAAAATTAAGTTCTAAATTTGACATGGTGTCTATTGGACCCATCAAAAGGTATTTAGGATTAGAAATAGAAAGAGATTTTGAAAACAAAACAATCAAAATTCATCAGAAATCTTATATCAAAGAATTGCTTAAGAGATTTAAAATGGAAGAATGTAAAGGTGCAGCCACACCTGTTGAAAAAGGTCTAAAACTAAAAAAGGAAACGGACCCACAGAAATTTACAAAGAAACCCTATAGAGAGTTGATAGGTTGCCTGATGTATCTTGTGATGGGAACGCGGCCAGATTTAAGCTACTCAGTAAATTTGTTCAGCCGCTATCAAGATAGTGCAAATGATAACCATTGGAATCATTTAAAGCGTGTGTTAAAATATTTAAAATTTACCATGGAGCTAGGGTTATATTACAAAAATAAGTTTGTTGGAGAATTCAATGTCAAAGGTTATTCTGATTCAGATTGGGCTTCTGATTGTAATGATAGAAAGAGTGTTTCGGGATTTTGTATGACTCTATTCGGTAATATAGTTTTATGGGCTTCTCGTAAACAAAAGACTGTTGCTCTGTCTACCGCGGAAGCAGAATATGTCGCTCTGAGTTCACTCGTATCAGAAGCGATATGGTTTAGAGGTTTAGTTAGTGACCTAAATGTAAGTTGTCCAAAAGTTTTAATTTTTGAAGACAACCAGAGCTGCATTCATATTGCTAAGAATCGAGAATGTAAACGAGTAAAGCATATTGATATAAAATATTATTTCATAAGAGATACTATTCAAAGGGGAGATGTAGCAATTGAATATATCGCTTCCTCCGATCAACCAGCTGACTTGTTTACAAAAGCACTAGGTAAAGAACTGCTTGTACGACACAGGAATAGTATCGGGTTAGATATCATTAGTTAGAATTTTATCTTATGTTGTTGTTACAGTTTATAAGATAGTTATGTTATTTAATATACCCACCTAGTTATATTGTTTTTATTTTATTTGTATTTGTTTTTGTTTGTAAAGAAATATGCAGCTTCAGGGGGAGTGTTAAAAATAAAGATTGAATAGAACCTGCATGTTTCTGTCATAGAGAATAAAAGTAGATTACTCTTGTCTGACTGACTGACTCAAGTTGTCTGTCAATAATAGAAATAAAATATGATGTATTAGAAAAGAATAAATGTTTCCTACTGAAATCTAGTTATCAATTTAGGGCAAATCTTAACACGGACGGGCGCTTAGATTAGCTGGTGAGTGCAAACGACCCAGAAAGGAAAATTCCCGAACGAAACTTAGTCACGTTCCAATTTCCGACAGACGATGTTAATAATGCTGGTGAAATTCACCAGCAATATTAACATCTTTTTGTAAGACATTGCAAATATTATGGATAACTGATTTTCTAAATAACCCATGCTACGCCACCTACAAACGACAATTGTTGTTGTCGTTTGCAGGTGGCGTAAAGTTTAAATTAAAAAAGTTTATTCTAAACTTTCAGCTATCCACAAGGTTTTTCTCATAAATCGTTAGGACAATTTTACGTATAATGAAGCGTTATCCAAAAATTGTTTGTCATTATCTGTCAAATTCGTTGCCGCTTGTCATTCTACAAAGAGGAATTATTTTGTCGTAGGTAAATTTATATATTTTCTGTGTAAATCATGGCATTTATGGGTGATACAATGAACCCAGCGCCTCTCTGGCAAAATGGACCAGCTCCAGGGGCATTCTACAACTTTCCCGCAAATCCATCAAACTATGGGCCCATCAACCACTCAGCACAGGATTTCAGAGCACAGTAAGTATTTTTGTATGTTTTTAAATATTACAATCATAAATTCACGTACTTACCAACACTCTGTGGAACTTACCTTACCATACATGCATGACAAAGCAAATTGTTTTGAGAATCACTAACCTCATCTTGTCAGTAATTTAGACAAATGAGCCAGTTATGGACAGTGAACAGCTGGGTACTGGTGTTCAACTCACTGATACAGCCCTAACCCAACTAGTACACACAGCTAGCGACAACTATTTAGCTCATATCTGAGGTAGCCTTGGGTATAAGGCCCCTTGTCATCATGGTTAAAGATATTTATTTCTCAAAGAACATGATTATACATTCATTTACACAGAAATGTGTTTTACTTAGTATCTAATGTACTTTTATAACTTATTTATGGTTGACGTTTACAGTGCAGTTGTTATAATCATCGGTTATCCTACAGGAACATTCTCTAATACATATTTCTTGAATTTTTTCTTGAAACAGTTAAGGTAGCGGATTCTTAAATATTTTTTGGCAAGTTATTATGTAGTTTTGGTCCTTCAAATGTTATGTTTTTCTTTCCATAGTTGGTTCTAGGATGGGGTAGTGAAAAGTTTTTTGAAGATCTCAGATTCATTATAGTTGTCTGGAAGAAATCCCTGCATAAACACCGCTAATTCGTTGACATGATTATTCCAGTTTCCACTTAAAACTAGCGCTGGGTGCACACATCAGTGTGTATCTATCACCATGCCGAGCAAAAACCTTGTTTGCCTTACAGTCTGCTTAAAAATTAATAAATTTAAATCACATATAGACTGTTTCCGATATAAAGGGCTGAACTCCAAATCACCTACTTGTGGCAATGAGCAAAAAACAAAATAATAATAATCTGTTTTTATATTACTTTTTGGTTTATATGCATATAAAGTTGTTTTTATGAAGAAAGTTCTTATATGTGGGCTGTCCTTTGTTTTATTTAATTACAGTTATATACGAGCGTTTATTTAAAAGTAAGCATGGACTTTCACCCCCTGAATACCTAAAAACAATTATTTACGACTCATGAATTAATGGCCTGGTAACAAAAGTCTGTAGTAACAGTCATTAAAGTACATACAATGGTAATTCTTTAGGTTGAAGAAACTAAAATTTTTTGCAAAATGTGGAAAAAATATCGAATTTTAGGTGATAAGAACCACTTTTTTTGACGTAGCGCAATTTTAGATATACAGATCGAAAGAGCGTAAAAATTTTGTAAGGTTGCATCAAAAAGTTGTTTTGCCCAAAATGGTCTTAACGCCCTTTGTATCAAAAACAGTTGATATCATAGCATTAACTCATTAAGTTCAAGTTCCTCCGTGGCGCAGCGGGCGAAGGTCCGCCTGCGACGCAGGAGGTTGCGGGTTCGAATCCCGCCTCGGAACAAATTTGTGTACGATCTGCAGAAATTTGTTCCGTTGGTCTGGGTGTTTTCTATGTAAAATAAAAAAATATCTATCTATGTAGTGTATTGTATTATGTATATCAGTTACCTAGTACCCATAACACAAGCTCTGCTTAGCTTGGGGCTAGATATATTGTATTAAGTATAAGTTGATAGATAGATTGTCCAGCATTATTTATTTATTTTTTATTGTGTAGTAGCTCATATTAAGGCAAACAAAACCTTACATTCATTCTTCATAGTTAGTTTTTTAAGAATTTATACTGAAACCTGTACAACTTTCCTGCAATAATTTTTTTTATTTACAAATGGGGGTTTTTGCATTGTAACCTCAACAAATATACTTCTTTGCTCTTTCAGCTCAGCCTCGCCAATCACAACCACCACAACAGTAATCGGAGTGAAGTTTGACAAAGGCTGTGTCATTGCCGGAGACACACTCGGTTCCTACGGCTCCCTAGCTCGCTTCAGAGACTGTCCCCGAGTCACCAAAGTCAATGACCTCATCCTGCTGGGATCAACTGGGGACTATGCTGATTATCAGTACTTGAAGGATATTATTGATCGGAAGATGTAAGTTCACTATCAATAATTTAAAAATTAAAATCTCTATTGAAGGTGAACTAAATAACTACCTAACTGAGTGGCTATTATGTAATATGAAAGACAGCGACCAGAAAAAAAAAACAAATTTTGATCAAGCATTTAATCACCTTCATTATGAAAGTAAGCGGGTTAACTACTAACCTAGTTTGTGTTGGAAGAACACCACACAAACTAGGTTCGGTGTTCTTCCAACACAAACTAGGTTCGTAGTTAACCCGCTTACTTTCATAATCATTATGAAAGTATCTTCATTATGAAAGTAAGCGGGTTAACTACGAACTTAGTTTGTGTTGGAAGAACACCGAACTTAGTTTGTGTGGTGAATGCGTCAAACTACGAAAGTTTTTATAGTACTTACTCACGTTGTTTAAAACCATTGGTCTATTTTTAAAACTTTGTTCTTGTATGGAGAGCTAAGGCCATACTGCCTGGTCTGCGAGTAGGAAATTACCATAAAAAGAGATTTTTGATCTAAAGAGCCCATTGGTTCCCACTGCTGCTGGGCATATGCATTTTAGGCATCTTTCCTTCTTCCAATTATATTGGTCTTCAGGCATTGACCTGAGCCGCCTACAGTCTGATCTACAGTAATAGAAATGGCTTCTTTTGCCAGCTCGAAAGTAGTGATTTTTCTGCTCAGCAAAATCAAGATTTGTGCTCATTCACATGAGAACACAAAAGACAATGATATTGTGCCAGGTGACTTTCCATTCAACCTGTAATGTTTAAATAATTTGAAGTAGCGTCAAATGTAATATATAACGCTAAATGTAAAATAATTTAAAAGTTAAGATTGGACAAGGGCCAACCTCAAAATTAAATTCTACCTAGAAGGCAAGAAAATGGATCCGCAGGTCAAAATATAAAAATCAAAACTAAGAAAATAAATGTTCGGGCGCCAGACCCACGGATACCACTATAAATTGTGCCGGAAATGTCAGCTGATAACACTAGACTTCTAATCACAGGGCAGGGACCTTCAATAAAACAGTAGATTTAAAATTTAAAAATCTAAGTTTATTAAAATTAAGGTTAAGACTAGGCTTATTTTGGATAAAGGTGTACAATTACGGTTCTTAAAAGTAAAGTAGCGTTTCAATAAAATCTTACACTTGTTTTATTAAAAAAATTTGAAAATGTTCCAACTAAAAAAATGTTCCAGAATGGCGGCGTGAGAAAATTGGCAAAATAAGAAGCGCACGGGTCGCAGAAGGCAGCCCGGAGCTTGGTTTATCATTAAAAAACAAAAATGTCTCACAACTGAAAAAATGTTCCAGAATGGCGGCATGGAAAAAATGCCTTATTATGAAGCGCACAGGTAGCAGAAGGCTGCCTGTGGCTTTGGTAGGTCTGTAGGACCAGTAAACAAGAAGTTGAGTGTGGTCCGCTAGAAGAGCGAACTTAAAAAATTAAAATCAAGTTTTATTTCAAAATTAGAAACTAGGATTTACTACAAACGACACGCCAGTAAAGAGGCGGTAGCTAAGATTAAAACTAGGGTGTAAATTACCACTGCATCCTTATAAAAAAATAAAGTTATGCAAAAGTGTGTGTTCCGAGGATGTTCAACGCTACAAAATAGAAAATATTATGTTATTTCTGGAGAAAAACCAGACGTAGAACGTGTAAAGAAACTAGAATATGAGAAAGAACTCACTCCTAAACTAAAAGTTAGGTTTTAAACACTAATTTAAATTAAGGTTAGACCATGAGGTATTTTTGGATTGGGAAATTAGGCTAAAGGACAAAAACAACCAAAATATAGTAAGACAAAGTCTAAAACAAAGTCTAAGACAAAAACAACAGTAAAAGACTAGTAAAAGACAACCTAAGACAACCACTGCTCAGAGTCTGGCGATACTTAGCTCGAGTACAACGTTCCTTTTCATCGCGTGGAGCGGAAGCCTTGGTGGTCCTCAGCTAAAGGAAATGCTCGAACACGCGGCCACGCTTCCAAGGTGCCAAGAGACGATGGAATGTCCAAAACGCCTTCGCGTCAGAGCGCCGAATAAATAAATGCCAGTCTGGGTCTCCTGGAGAAGAAATGAAGACATTAGCAGACATTCCGAGCAAGCGTCATGTCCAAGGGGGGCAATTGAAATCCAAACTCACCGAGGAAGTGGCAGTAAATTTCTCCTACGGCAATGATCCCACGGCAGCAGCGACTCTGAACGCGCCAACTCACAGCAATACTTTCATGTTTTAATACAACATGGTAATATAAAATTTTTTGATAAAAACCCCTACATGGTTCTTTTCATGTCCGAGGGCAGGAGGAAAGTGCGTCCATTTTGAAATTAAAATGTCAAATACGAAAGTAATGTCAACCTTGAAAAAGAACAAATCAGAGGTCATTCTCGATATGATCGACAAAACAAAAACGAAACGTCACTGTCAAATGTCCGCGACCTGTCAGATGGACAAAGAACCTAGCTAAAATCGACTAAAAATCGAACAAGACAGCAACAAAACATGGGGCGTAATATAAAACGTCACATTACACCCCTTCCAAAAAAAATAAAAGAAAGGGTGCTTTCTTTTATGGAAGAGAAAACTAAAATTTTTATAATGACAAGCAAAAACAAAAAAAAATTATCTGTCTAAGCACATCCATATGAAAGTGCGGTGAAACATAATAGTTGCCGACTATCGGAGGGCTAGCTCAGAACAAATTCAAATAAAACTAAGATTCAAAGGAAACTAGATTAAAAGTAAACTCTAAACCAAGTTAGAAATAGCTCAGGAGAAGGGAGGAGACTTGTTGCCGGAGTGCAGTTGGAATAAAAGTATTCACTGACTCGTAAATGCACAACTAAGGTCCAAACAATCTTCAAGAGGAAAAGTCTGGAAAAATCCAGTTAGCTAACTACTTGGAGAGGTGCGGTTAGAAACATTGTTCACCGACCTGTAGTGTAACTAAAGTCAAAATCGAAATTTCGAGTGAGTCCGCGCCATAAAATGACGAAAGGAGCTAACACTCTAAAGGTCTTCTGAATGTGATCGGTACAACAACACCGAACTTCCGAGCACAAACAGGGAAAAAATACTTTGCGAAACGTGACCGACACAACACCATCGATTTTTCGAGCACGAACGACAAAAGTAAAACTGAACGTGAACCGTGTACAAAAGGAAACTACGAACAGAAAAAAATGTTTTGCGAAACGTGACCGACACAACACCATCGATTTTTCGAACACGATCGACAACAACAAACAAGCAAACTCGAGGCTGGAGGCTAAGACAACCAGGCTGACAACGAGTGCAAAAGTGGGAAAACACGAGACAAACAGGAGGCTAAGACAACCAGTTGTCGTCATGTCCTAAAAAGGTTGGAGGGGAAAAACTCCACAAAACAATATTAAAGTAAACCGGTAAAAACAGGAAAACTAAACAAAAAGGTCCGCCGCTGGATCCAAGGAAACGATAAGAAACCAGCTAGCGAGATGAACAAAACTAAAACTAAGCCTGAAAATTCAGTAAAACAAAGGTACACATATGAGTGCATACACAAAAGTTGTACAAAGGTACAAAATAAATAATTGATAAGATCGTTTGATGTTGGAGATAAAGAAAGATTAAAAAGGTATTTAAGTTTACTATGGAAAATTTTGAGCTCTTAACCCTACCAGAAAAATTCGCCTGAACTTCCCTTCCATTCATCACCTAATTTACAAACGGGTAAGTCCTCTCATACATCACGTTCATACATCATCTCACGAAACCCGTACTTCATTTGAAAATTAAAGGGTGAGTCAAAGCTATGCTACTAAGGTGAATTTACAAATAAATTTAATATTTAATGATGTCTTTAACATGGTATTTACCTGACGTTCTTTTATTCAAATCTTTCAAAACATAAACATTATCTGAAATTTTCTCAATGATCTCACTCTTAATAAATTTAGGGGCTAGTTTGGCCGAAAAATAAGCAGGAGCGTTTGATTGTACAAAGTTTCTTCTCCAAACCACATCACCTACATCAAACGAAATGACTTTCCTTCCTTTATTATAATTAAGAGCATTACGCTTATAAGCTTTTACTAAATGAGATTGAACTCTAACAAAAACATCACTAAGTGAATTTAGTGAAAAAGCTAAAGAATGCCTATCACCGAATTCCAGCTGATTTAAGGTATCAATGGAATCACTAAAACGGTGTAAAGAAGCATCTAAAATCAATTCCCTTCCAAACATGAGGAAATTGGGAGTAAAATCTGTAGCTAAATTAACACTACAGTTCAAAGCTAATTGCACATGAGGTAAAAATTTCGACCAAGTGCGATGGTCTTTCTTCACAAAACAAGATATGCAGGTTTCTATTGTTTTATTGTATCTCTCTACAGGATTATTCTGGGGGGTATAGAATGTATTATAAAAGATTTTAGTTACGTTAAAGCTTTTCATGAAATCTACAAAATATTTAGAGGTAAACTGAGTTCCGTTGTCACAAACTAAAATTTTTGGAACACCAAACTTTAGAAAGATCTCTCTCTCGAAGAGTCTAGTAATTGTTAATGTGGTGGCTTTAATTAATGGAAATATCCAGCAAAACTTGGTGTAGCACCACTATCCAGTAGGCCAATAAATTTTTTATCCATAACGGTGAACTCTAAGAAAGGGCGTTTATCGTTAGATTTGACATATAGCACTGGAGAGGCAAAAAATGTTTTTAAATAGTCGAGCCAGTCAGAGAACTCCTTTTCAGAAACAACCTCATCAGGTTTAATGTGACTTACAATTTTGTTCGCCGAGACACTGGCAGTTTGTGAGAAAACCCGTGCTCGACGGAGCCTAATTAGTTTTTTGAAGAAGACGGTTTAACAGGGTTGCACACATCACAAGATCTAGTGGTGACATCTGGCTTCTTGCATTTAAAGCAGATCACTCCAGGAATGGTGGGGCAGTTCTTATAAAGGTGATCTTTGGCGTTACATTTAAGACAGATAGTCTCGGTCTTTCCGCTAGTGGAAGTATTCATCATGAGAGGATTTAAATAATATTATCAACGTAGAAAGTTTTTTTTTTAAGGTAAAAGGTGTGAGTTGAATTTTAAAGTGTAAGTGTAATTTGTAAAGTTGTGTAAAAAAGTGTAGGCGAAGGATGCAAAAGTATCACAATCTATTAAAAATATCTTAAGAAATAAGTGCTTAAAACTACAGGGTAGTATATACCACACTTAAAGCTAAGGTATAATTAAGTTCTTAATAATAATCCCTAAGAGTACAACTCAACAAATAAAAAACAGACTTATTGGTTGTTCGTGAAGATAAAAATAAACAATAGGTTCAACAAAAAGGTTGAAAGTCCTATAGTATAGGTTTGTGACTTATATTTAGCACAAAAAATAAAAAGTAAAAGTGTGAGCGAGCGACTAAGAGAGTGGTTGTCAAAAAAGTTTAACAGGTAAATCCTACAAATCCAACCTCAGGTCTATAATAAGGTATTCCTAATAAAGCCAAGTCCTATCCAGGTCCCTGTTCGCTGTGCGTCAATTGTAATGTTTAAAAAATTTGAAGTAGCGTCAAATGTAATATATAACGCTAAATGTAAAATAATTTAAAAGTTAAGATTGGACAAGGGCCAACCTCAAAATTAAATTCTACCTAGAAGGCAAAAAAATGGATCCGCAGGTCAAAATATAAAAATCAAAACTAAGAAAATAAATGTTCGGGCGCCAGACCCACGGATACCACTATAAATTGTGCCGGAAATGTCAGCTGATAACACTAGACTTCTAATCACAGGGCAAGGACCTTCAATAAAACAGTAGATTTAAAATTTAAAAATCTAAGTTTATTAAAATTAAGGTTAAGACTAGGCTTATTTAGGATAAAGGTGTACAATTACGGTTCTTAAAAGTAAAGTAGCGTTTCAATAAAATCTTACACTTGTTTTATTAAAAAAATTTGAAAATGTTCCAACTAAAAAAATGTTCCAGAATGGCGGCGTGAGAAAATTGGCAAAATAAGAAGCGCACGGGTCGCAGAAGGCAGCCCGGAGCTTGGTTTATCATTAAAAAACAAAAATGTCTCACAACTGAAAAAATGTTCCAGAATGGCGGCATGGAAAAAATGCCTTATTATGAAGCGCACAGGTAGCAGAAGGCTGCCTGTGGCTTTGGTAGGTCTGTAGGACCAGTAAACAAGAAGTTGAGTGTGGTCCGCTAGAAGAGCGAACTTAAAAAATTAAAATCAAGTTTTATTTCAAAATTAGAAACTAGGATTTACTACAAACGACACGCCAGTAAAGAGGCGGTAGCTAAGATTAAAACTAGGGTGTAAATTACCACTGCATCCTTATAAAAAAATAAAGTTATGCAAAAGTGTGTGTTCCGAGGATGTTCAACGCTACAAAATAGAAAATATTATGTTATTTCTGGAGAAAAACCAGACGTAGAACGTGTAAAGAAACTAGAATATGAGAAAGAACTCACTCCTAAACTAAAAGTTAGGTTTTAAACACTAATTTAAATTAAGGTTAGACCATGAGGTATTTTTGGATTGGGAAATTAGGCTAAAGGACAAAAACAACCAAAATATAGTAAGACAAAGTCTAAAACAAAGTCTAAGACAAAAACAACAGTAAAAGACTAGTAAAAGACAACCTAAGACAACCACTGCTCAGAGTCTGGCGATACTTAGCTCGAGTACAACGTTCCTTTTCATCGCGTGGAGCGGAAGCCTTGGTGGTCCTCAGCTAAAGGAAATGCTCGAACACGCGGCCACGCTTCCAAGGTGCCAAGAGACGATGGAATGTCCAAAACGCCTTCGCGTCAGAGCGCCGAATAAATAAATGCCAGTCTGGGTCTCCTGGAGAAGAAATGAAGACATTAGCAGACATTCCGAGCAAGCGTCATGTCCAAGGGGGGCAATTGAAATCCAAACTCACCGAGGAAGTGGCAGTAAATTTCTCCTACGGCAATGATCCCACGGCAGCAGCGACTCTGAACGCGCCAACTCACAGCAATACTTTCATGTTTTAATACAACATGGTAATATAAAAATTTTTGATAAAAACCCCTACATGGTTCTTTTCATGTCCGAGGGCAGGAGGAAAGTGCGTCCATTTTGAAATTAAAATGTCAAATACGAAAGTAATGTCAACCTTGAAAAAGAACAAATCAGAGGTCATTCTCGATATGATCGACAAAACAAAAACGAAACGTCACTGTCAAATGTCCGCGACCTGTCAGATGGACAAAGAACCTAGCTAAAATCGACTAAAAATCGAACAAGACAGCAACAAAACATGGGGCGTAATATAAAACGTCACAAACCTCTTTCATTAAATTAAATATACAAAGTATTTTCTCATCGGTCAAGGTGATAGTTGTACTTCATACTCGTACTAGCCAAACTCGATGTAGAATTATTGTAAACAAATCATGACACAAATAACTAAAACTCACTTGCCTGGTGTCAAGTTTGAGGTATAATTTTGTAAGCAATATTTATAGGAGGAAGGATCTCAAATCTACAAGTAATGTAAATCACACTAATATTATAAATGCGAAAGTTTGTATGGATGGATGGATGGATGTTTGTTACCTCTTCACGCCAAAGTTACTGAATGGATTGGGCTGAAATTTTGCACACAGGTAATTCTAATCCTGGAATCAAACGTAGGCTACTTTTTATCCCATAAATCAGTTCCCATGGGATAGAAATCACCTTTAAACGTTTCCATGGAAACAACGCGCGCGAAGCCGCCGGCATAAACTAATTGTTCATAAAATGATAACACGGGTGAATTTTAGGTTAAGTATGAACAGTTTCTTTACAAACATTCTACATCGAGTTTGGCTAGTGTATAGAGCAAACATTATTTGTTTCGTGCCTTTTATATCCTTGCATATGCAATTTATATTTGCGATGTTCTGCTACGGCTTCACCTGGGTCCTAACGCGTTAATTTGGGTGTCATGCAGCTGTGGCCAAGATTTTAACGTGTTCATTTATTGATGTGATGACGCTCATTTACTGATGTCATTTAAAAATGCACCTTGGCTTCTATTACCCAAGGTGCATTTTTAGTGCCTTAATTAACGCGTTTATGGACATTAACACTAAAGGCAACGCTAACGCAGGTGGGGCTGTAGCATTCCACTAAAAAGACTTGCTCTCTTGTTGAACTCACTTAACTTTCAGTATTGATGAGCAATGCATCGGCGACGGCCTCCTCCTCAAGCCCCGCTCGCTGCACTGCTGGCTGACGCGCGTGCTGTACAACAAACGCAGCAAGATGGATCCCCTCTGGAGCAATTACATTGTCGCTGGCATCCAGGTGAACTTCGATCGTCCTTGTCTCGCAAAACCGATCCCACTTCATATTAAACAGAGCTCAGAACAGCCTTTTAGCCCAAGCAGATATATTGCAGATTTTCATTGAATACCATGAAAATTTTTTATGTGCTCTGCATTGGAGTACTTATTGGGGTTTTGTTGCGCTTTTATTTGCGACTAGCTGCATTCTTACTACCCGTTGTCCTATTACCCGTTTTCCCGTAGGAATGAAGCATTTTCCCGCGGTAAAAAGTAGCCTATGTTCATCAGGAATAATGTGGGCAAAAATATAAAGAGGAAAGATTTGAATGATTGTTTGTATTAAAATAGGCTCCGAAACTACTGGACCGATTTGAAAAATTCTTACCATTTAGAAGCTCACATTATTCCTGATGAACATAGGCTACGTTTTACCGCGGGAAAATCCTTCGTTCCTACGGGACAACGGGTAGTAAGAATGCAGATAGTATCTAATAATTTAAGTAAACATTGTTCTTTTGGTTAAATAAATTCGATAAAATAAACTGAAACAAGTATCTACGTCTGGAAGAAATCTCTGCAAGGGATAAGACCGCCAATTGCAGGATACGATAATTAATATTTAAGAATTTCCTGTACCTACCTTATCTTTCCTGCAATAAAGCTTTTATTATTATTATTTGTACAGGATGGTGAACCTTTCCTCGGAGCAGTGGACAAGCTAGGCACAGCATACGAGGACGCGGCGATCGCGACCGGCCTCGGCGCTTACATGGCGACTCCGCTTTTGCGATCAGCCACCGAGCAGGGTGGGCCGCTTAACGAGACCCGTGCCAAGTAAGGTTTATTTAATCTTCTCTTAAATTAAGGCGGCACCCCGAGGCACACTAGCGCCGCCACCTATATTTAACCCCCGACGCAAAAAGAGAGGGGTGTTATAAGTTGAACGAGTCTGTCTGTGGTATACTTTTTTACCTTTAATACAAATAATATTTTCCCCGTGTTCAGTGATCGAATGTGAACCCCCCCCCCCCCTTTTATATTTTGGTCCTTACATTTTGTTACTCCCTGCATAAATAGGAATATTTGTCCCGTGGCGTGCCGAACAATCATCGAACCCGTAACCTTCTGCGTGGCAGGCAGGCTTTTATCTATCCTAAAACAGCCACCCTAGAGTGGATATGACTATATTAGTAATACTTTTTCATCTATCCACCCAAGACGGGGTGGATATTCGGAATTCACTTCCGATTGTTATTCCGATATTTCACCCACTTGTTTGAACAGATTATTATAATTATTCACGGATATTTATCGCGTTTATTTACCTATTTTTCCCGACGTTTCAACAGGTTTACACTCTGTCGTGGTCACGGGATGACTGGAGTACTGGAGCTACCGCCTCTGCGAAGCGGAGGCAGCATTATTTGCAGCTACCCTCACTCGTTCTTCTTGTTGTTTGAACAGATACTAAAGATGTTTATTTCTCCAGGGCTCTGGTCCGCAAATGCATGGAGGTCCTGTACTACCGCGACGCGCGCGCCTTCTCACGCTACCAGTTGGGCGTGGTCACGGCGGAGGGGGTGGTGGTAGAAGACATCGCAGAGGTCAAACCCAACTGGTCCCTTGCACACATGATTCATATGAAGTGATTTATTTGTTAGTTGTGGTCTATTTTGTAAAAAAAGTTTGAATACTAATACACTTGATTTTCATTTGATACCTAGGTATTATAAGTTGCGGAAATCTTTATGAATTCTGTGAACATAGCCTCGAATACAAAACTGCGCAACTATTCAGTTGTGTGCATAGTCATCACACTAATATTATAAATGCGAAAGTTTGGATGGATGGATGGATAGATGGATGGATGTTTGTTACCGCTTCACGCCAAATCTACTAAACGGATCGGGCTGAAATTTTGCATACAAGTAATTCTAACCCTGGAATCGAACATAGGTTACTTTTTATCCCATAAATCAGTTCTCATGGGATATAAATCACCTTTAAACGTTTCCATACAAACAATGCGTGCGAAGCCGCGGGCATACACTAGCTCATCATAATTCGTGTAGGAACGTGGCATACTAAATCACGGTGTTTGCAAGGTTCGCATTGGTGTACGGCGCGAGGCGAGTGGACGGTACCTATACCTACCCTCCCCGCGCCTACTGCATCCCTCTGACACCTTAAGGCTGCACGAGTCGTCCGATCCAACTCATCTGTGGGCGCGGCCTATGTATGCCATCTTATCTGACATAATAGACATTCCCGCTTGATGAAAGGCAAATCAATTTGTTCGTAAACGGTCGCGTAAAAAAAAGGGGTAAAGACTTAGCACAAGGTTATTATAGAAAAACTATTGAGAGTATCTTTTCAAAATAAATTTATTTCAAGTTTTGAATAGCTAAACTATGTCTGTACGAGCTTTATTTTAGAGTTTTCTTTCTCCGTACACCTATGTTATTTATTTTCGACCAAAGTTGGCTTAAAATCGGTGTTAAAATAAGAAAGTTAAGAAGCTTGTATTTTTTTAATTAATTCTTTTTTTACGGTTTCGGGTGCATACAGACATACCTAGATAATGACGAGATAAATTGATATTATCCTTAGTTTTGGATGGTCAACATCAAACAGCGTTGTCGTTACCCTTCCACGTTTGTATGGAGATGAGCGACTCACTAAAAGGTAGGTACGCGATAAATACCCGATTAAACCATTAACTATGTAAGAATTATTGCCACCATCTGTAGGTATTGTTCTTAAGTATATGTCCACTCCATCCCAAGACTGCCTAGAAGAGATCGCTCATAGCGATAAGGCCGCCTTTGTACTTCATCTCTTTAGCATTTGTTTAGTCTTTGTGTGGTACAATAAACTATTATCTATCTATCAATAGCACTATTAGATAGGTTTTCTCCAAGTAGCTATTATATCTACCTACCTACCAAGGTCACTATGAGAAGGAAAAGTTAGAACATATAACCTCAAAATATAGGTGCATGTGCTTACATGGTGGTCAGGTAGAAGACATCGCGGAGATCACTGCTGCACAATACTTGCTGACCAATTTAGTAATTTTTGCCGACCACTAATTCACCTCATTTATTTTTTATCCTGGCAACAAAATCCATTTATCGGCTGACATGTACATAGGTGGACCATGGAAAGATTTTTTTCCCCTGGAACACCCAGTTATCTTGAGGTGGACCACGGGAAGAAAAAAATGCCCATGGTATAGCCAGGTGTACTATGTAGGTGGACCACGGGCAGGGACCGACCAAAATGTCTAACTTGCTGACCGTTCAAAATGATAAATAACGCTAGACAATCCACAGAGATACACTGCCTGCCTCTTAACGCTTGCCTGGATAAAGCAAGCTTAAAACATATATTCTGTCTCGATCAAATAAACAATTTAGTATCATGATAGTAGATTTATTTTAACACAACTTATACTGAAAGTACATAATCCGCCATTTAACTATCTTAATTAATGAATAACTCTATAATTCTTTAAAATCTATAGCAACAAAAATACAAAAGAAAATAATACAAACAGAACAATTCAATACAAGGCTGCTAACAATACAAACAAAAACAAATAAGATTTGTAAAAAATATTACCCTACATTATGCGTAGGTATTGTACTTCGGTACTCTATTATGTATAAACGAAAACAACAATAAAAAATTATAATTATTTTTGATTATTAATTCCCAACAGTTCCTTTAATCATTGGATCACTTAGGAATTATAGTAGCCGTCAAACAGCTTGTCCGGCGACAGGCAGCGAGAGTCGGAAGTTTACGCAGTCGGAAGTACACTCACGCATATAATCAATGTGCTGCCGACAACGCACCAGGTGACAGAGATAGGTACAGCTTCGTATAGCACTGTCTCTCTCTTTCATTGCTTGAAACCAAACTCACACTGAATAATCGACGCCACAGTGAAGAAGGTAAACGCCCAGCGTTTGGGTCTAAAAATTGCGTTCAGCGCATTTTGGTCACGTTTGTCGCCAGAGGACAAGAAGTTTGACGATTATTATAGCTGATGTTGAATGGGAATTCATATTAGTTTAGTAATACACAACCTATTCTCTAACTAGTAAGTACGAAGTTAACTCCGTAATGGATCAAAAATACATCTTTCGTTATGTTTTTATAGTAGGTAATGCACTTAGATAATACTATAAAAGCTTTTAAAACTATTTGTAAGTATTTTTAAACGTTAAAATGCTCATTTTGCCTAACACAATGACTATTCTTTAAAAAGGGTGTCTATGACTAACATTAAAAGTGTGAGAATTTGCTGTCAAAATAATTGACTCACTCAAACTTAAGTAAAATCAGATTAGGTACTTAAACTACCAAAAATCTAAGTTGGTAGGCACAGCTGGTTGTACTTAGATTTCCACTGACCACATTTATCATCGCAAACATTATTGATCAACAGGCCAAGCACGGGGACTGTTCTTTAGGGCATAATAGACAATAATCACATCGCATCGTCATACATTGCGTACATTATCGAAGTTGAAAGAATTAATTTCAAATAATTTACGCATTCGATGAGAAAGTGACGTAATTTTTTCTAGTCTACCCTAGACAACAATCGCCTTGCCTTACAGTAGGCCTAGCACGGGGATGACATCGCATTGTCATACATTTCGAAAATTATTGAGGTTGAAAGAATGATTTTCAAACATATTACGCATTCGATGACGATGTGACGTAATTTTTCTCGATTCTACCCTAGACAACAATCCCCGGGCTAGGCCTACTGGAGGTCTACTTTGAAAAACAAACGAAGTTGACGAATAACGTCGATGGCACGAAACGACCAACCTTACCCCCAAGTTGCTCGGGCGTCATCACCTTTCGTTTCGCATCTTTGAGAAATAAATGTTAAAATAATTTTCACAGTAAGATCATCGAAAGAACGGATCAGCCGTCCTTCGTTTTGTGCGATCCGACGTCAACTTCGTTCGTTTTTCAAAGAAGAAAGTTACAGTTATGCTTATGGGTAATTTCTAAAATATATATGTAGTTACCTATTGTAGGCATATAGTTACCTATTGTAGGCATGTAGTTACCTATTGTAGACAGGCCTAAAACTATTTCGAAGAAAGCGATTTCTAATTTCTGAAATTAAAGTAGACATTTTTATTTTTGTAGAAATTAGAAATTGATTTAAGTTACTAGCTAGATAGATCAAACGCACAAAGCAACATTAAAACTTATTGTAAGAACATAGAGGCATAATAAACCACTTTCACTGGACAGCACTTCCCACAAGAGGTCCTAGGTCTTAGAAGATTTCACACTTCACTAAGTATTTTCTTTAAATTCAAGGACTCTGAAACGCCGTAGAGATATCCTTGAATATCTGATGCTATGCCCTCTTAAAATACTGCTCGTCTATTCGCTTAGCGAGGGCCACTAGGGTGTCATACCGACGGACTATCTCGGCTAGGCGGCGGCAGGGAAGTCGGGTGGTGATGATTGTGAAGACATGGCCGAAGACTAGGGCATCTAGCTCTGATGGGCTGTGGAGGAAAAAGACTGTTAGATTTTTGTCCCCAGAGATACGTATGAAACGATTTGAAGAGTGTTGAGTCACCCGAGTGGCTCTTTTCACACTGTTTCAGTCCGTATAACCGCAAGGTTGGCGGGGCCTTGGGAAGGTGGAGGGATTGTTAGATTGTTGTATCATTTACTATGCTTTTCCACCAGAGCTCCATTCACTGTACAGTGGATTGAGTAATAAGAGCCTTTTCACACTGGCGATTTGCGAGCGATTTCAAAGCGAGTGTACAGCGAGCTAGCTACGCACTCCGCTAGCGCGATAAGGTTTTTAGTTATGCATTAGATTTCGTTATCGAAAAAAGTTTAAGTTTCCTTCGCGTTTCCTGGCGCCATGCAGCGCCTCTACCGGATAGAGACGAACATTTCGTAGTTTGACAGCAATTGAATCGTTTCATACGATCTCGATTAGTTTGAGAATGGTTTTGAGGGACTTGGCAGACGTTATTTTTTACGTAATATATTTTTGTCTCATTCTTTATTGTACGTGTAAGCGAAATAGAAGTATTTACTTCATAGTCTATAGAGATCACGAAAACTTTTTTCGTATTAAGTAGATTTTTGCACTCTCGGATCGGAACCGGAGCGTAAGGATTTGTTGCTTTGTATTGATATCTATGGTACAGAGTGCACTGGGTCCCGATGCCAGAGACCGGTATTTCTGCTGATGACGTCATCCGCAACAGTAATCTCGTCATCCGCAACAGTAATCTCGTCACTACAAGGATATTCATCAAGGATAGTCATCGGCAAAGTCGAGCGCTTTGAAAATACATTGCTGATGTAAAAACATATATTGCCGGATCCAAAATTTTGCAAAAAAGATCCTTAGGTACTATAAAATATCAGATTATCTAGAGGATAAAAAAGCTTGGGACGGGTTTTGCTCCAACTCGAAAAATAACAACTAACAGGCTAAAGGTTTCTTCGTCGCTTCTTTAATTTAGTCTACATACATACCGAAGCGATAGAAATAAAAAATATCACTTTATTTCCGTGTCAGTCGTTTTTGATTTTTATTTTGAAAATCCGTGAGCAGTAGACGCATCCTATCAGAATATTTTAAATACCTACGGTGCGTACCGTACGCTCTGATTCCGACCCAATGGACACGTATCTTTAAGTATTTTTACAACGGTTACAACAGCTAAAGTACCTAGATATGAGGCAAAATCTTGGTATGATTTTTACTTCTAAAGTGGATAGGAAGTTTAAGAGGTAGTATGGAGCAAAAGGAAGGAACGACATCCCTTGCAATGTAAGATAGATAGATAGGAAATTCTTTATAATAATAATAATAATAATAATAATAATAATAATAATAACCATTCTAACTCTCAGTACTTGCACAGACACAACCAAGTAGCCAAAATTATACACCAACAACTTGCTCTCCGATATGGCCTTACTGGACCTGAAGTTCCGTACTATAAGTACACACCGGCGCCAGTTCTCGAAAACGGCCGTGCCACGCTCTATTGGGACCGATCTATCATTACAGACAGGACTATTCTGGCGAATAAACCTGATATTGTACTGATAGATCGGTTAGAACGGAGGGCGGTGCTCGCTGATGTCACCATACCACATGATGTTAACCTCGTTAAAGCTGAAAAAGATAAAATTAGCAAATACCTTGATTTGGCTAACGAGGTTGTCAGCATGTGGGATGTTGATTCAGCGACTATCGTCCCGATAGTCGTTTCGGTTAACGGCGTAATAGCGAAGAGTCTCGATCAACATCTCAAGAAACTCTCGCTAGGAAGTTGGATCAAGGGCCAGATTCAAAAGGCGGTACTCCTGGACTCGGCGCGCATCGTCAGGAAGTTCCTCTCTTTGCAGCCCTAGTCACCGGCCGCTTGAGCCTAGCTTCGCGGCCGGTGATTCACCGTTTTGATATATTTTTTACTGTAGAATAGTTTTATAACATTTTATTTTCTATAGTAAAAAATGTATTTTATAAACGAGATTTAAGAATAAATGAGTGTATAATAATAATAATAATAATGCTGGACAATTCACACAGCATTATCTAGCCCCAAGCTAAGCAGAGCTTGTGTTATGTTATATTGCACACTTATCAAGATAATTCACAAACAACAAAAATTTACAAAAAATGTGACAATTGGCGGTCTTATCGCTCAAGAGCGATCCCTACCAGACAACCGTTGATGGATAGGATCGTTGGATAAAAGATGGGGATCTGTGTGCATTATTACCTAATACAAATTTTACAAATAAAAAATTATCGACAAAATTACAAATATACCATAATATATAGTACCTGTAACAATGGTAACTAAACTACCGAACGATACTATGAACCGAAATTTAATTTTTATGTTGTGTGAAATAAATACATTTTATTTATTTAAATACCAATTAAATACTAATGGATATGTGCATCATCACGTACGGTGCCCAATGTGGGTCACTCACCACGATTAAATATCCCGCCTCGGTGTTTGCCAGAGAGCTTAGGAGCGCAGCACTCTCGGAGTCAGGCTCTAAGACCGCTTGTGGAACTCTACGCTGCGACCAGACCAGATAGCGGACGTAGCTCAAAAGTGTGCTAAATTAAAATAGGACTGGTCCGGACACCAGAGGAGTTCTACAGAACTCCTCGGTTCTACAGAACCACTAGCCCTACAGTGCTATTCAGACTTATCTCCGCTGCCGAGTCATCGACACGGAATCTGACACAAATTCGCGCGAAATTAAAATATTTTAGCGGTTTTAAATATTTTCTGCGTTCTGCAAGGTACTAAACTACCAGAAAAGTAGTTTTCCACAAATTGTAGACCATTTTCTATGAAACAATGTTACAATAAAGTATGATATAAAGTAGCTTTTGGTATTAAGTTGATTTTAAGTCATAAAGCACATATTACGCGGCTTCGCACGTGTTGTTTCTATGGAAACGTTTTAAGGTTTTTTCTATCCCATGGGAACTGATTTATGGTATAAAAACTATGTTTATGTTATGCGTATGTTTTATTCGAGGCCTGGAACTACATGCAAACAAAATTTCAGGCCGGTCCGTTCAGTAGTTTTGGCGTGAAGAGGTAACAAACATCCATCCATCCATCCATACATCTAAACATCAAAACTTTCGCATTTATAATATTAGTGTGATGATTGCTCCAAAAGTGGGAAACTATTTCTGGAGTTTATTTCCTTGCAGAACGCAATAATTATTAAAAACCGCTAAAATATTTGAATTTCCCGCCAATCAGTGTCAAATTCCGTGTCGATGACTCGGTGCCCTGCTGGGCAAAAATCATTACGGAAAGGACTCCAAATGGACCCAGGCCGCGTGGAAGGCCTAGGCTTAAACCCTACTGCAAGCCTAGCGCGGGCGCGGTGGCTCGGGCTACGGCGGGCGCGAAGTATCAAACATATGAAACCGCCGTTTGCGTTCATACTACGCGTCTAAGGTGGGCGTCAAAGATAGATAGACTTTTTCTTAGGTACACACAAACGCCGTTTGCGTTCATACTACGCGTCTAAGGTGGGCGTCAAAGATAGATAGACTTTTTCTTAGGTACACACAAACGCCGTTTGCGTTCATACTACGCGTCTAAGGCGAGCGTCTAAGATAGATAGACTTTTTCTTAGGTACACAACAGCACAGGAAAAGTAACAAAAGAACAGTAACATAACAGTATATAAGGTACCTACCTACACATATAAGGTAGGTAAGCAGGTACACAATTATAAATTGATAATGATAAATGATAATACATGAATATTATTATCATTGATTAAAGTAAAAGCTTGGCAACCGAAATTAATATAAATAGGCACCTACCCACTAATAGTGCACTCGCCTAGTAACAATGATGGTAGGTAGTCACCGACCACCCAGGCGGGCATCTAGGGCGGCGGGCTTGAGCGATCTAGCTTCGGACGCGTAATTTTCAAACGCGCCCGCTTTAGGCTCGCTGTATGGTAGAAGCCGTAGGCATAGATGGAAGGACGAGCTAGACGCATACCAAAAGGAGTCCAAGCTTAGCTATTAATAGAGAAACGTGGAAGAAGGAAAGGCCTTTGCCCTGCAGTGGGACCCTATAGGCTTAATAATATATAAAGCTCGATTACCACTGACTGACTGACTCACTGACTGACTGACACGATTGTTCTCCCTGATGGTGGATGGGAAGGTATGTTTTTTTTTTGCGAGGGGTCGGGAGTGACTTGGGGAAAATCCCGACTTTTTGAGATTTGCCCCCCCAGAGCCCACCCCTCCGCCGCGAGCTGCTTGCAGCTCGCGCACTTATAAAATACTAGTATAAATATATTATTAAAAAACCTACTTCCGCCCGCTTTACCGAATTGGATAAAATTGACTTTCACCACAGAAATATATCTCGATATATTTCTGTGCTTTCACTTTTATCCAGGGTTCCATATTTCATAAAGATAAATGTATACTTTTTAAAACATTACAATTTTTATTTGCCCAATAAGCTATAAAAAATGTTAAATAACAATCAGAAAAACGAATTAAATAGATTAATCGACATCCGCAACTTCAACCTTGTTTGAATAAGCCGCGTTGCGATCGCGCAGGTATTTAAGCAAAGATTCTACGCTTATTTCTTCGTCGCTCGGCATTTTTATGGTTCCTTTAGAATCTGAAATGTTTTGTTAATTTTAAAAGTTAAACCCCGATACTCCGACCAAACTCAAGAAACAACGTTTGTAACCTCAACCTCACCTCAACAGCCTGAATTGGTCCACTATTGGACGCAGGCCTCCCCATGTTAAGCGCCTTATTGCCTTATTGAACTTTAAAACAATCACACATAACTCACTGCTGAACACGCCAAACATGACTACCTAAGTTTCCTTTACAGAAGAAAGGTAAAAACTGGAAAACTGAGGCATAGGTAATCTCTTTATTCGGTTTTTTGCTACCTAATTCTCCTTTTTTCTTTTCCCAATTTCTCATGTCTGTCTGAAAAATAATAAAATAAATAATAACAAAGACCTGAAGACCCGACGCTAGCAGGTGATATATCATCAACATCAACATCATCATTATCATAAAACTTTTCAGAAGATTTGATCTCATCATCGCTGCTAGTTAATATGATGGTCGCCGTACGGCTGCTCTCCGTATTCGTTGTCATTTCGTCATTTTTGCTGTAGGTACGAAAAAAGAAATAAAGATTCCAACTGGAGCCATCAATCAAAAAGAAAATGGTAATAGAAAGTACGGGGGGGACAAGATATTTAAAGCGGAATTATAAAAACCTACTTACCCCCCGAATACTCAAACGCAACTCGATACCGATTAACCAGTGTACGCTAACAGTAACGCTTAAACGGGTCCACTGGTTCGGTATCTGAGCGAACAAGTGGGAGATCCGGTCTAAGATGTCATCCGCAACACTATCCCCGTCATAGAGGATATCATTGCGGATGACGTCATCGGCAAACTATATATATATTGATGACGCAGAATCCGAAAGCAGTAGACGCCGCACCGCTTATCAGCATAATTTTTGTAAATACCGGCGGCGCCGCGTACTCTCCGATTCTGACCCGGTGGACGCGTAACTTTAAGCACGTTAAATGTCGCGATTTTTTGACAGTTTTCAATGAAATTCTGTCAAAAATTCGTAATCAGGTATATATTTATCAGCGTCGCGTTTTAGTATCAGCGGTTAGATGATTTTACTTGGTAAATCAGGTTTCCTTATGAGCATTACCATCATAACATGAACTGCACCGGTGGATGTACATGGTGGTGGCACTGACACTGCGTGAACTGCTGGATCTACCCACCATCACGAACATGTTCGTGAAGATGCCAGGTCTAGTAGTTTCAGTAGACTGCATACTAGGTACCTTTCATTTATGCCAAAATTCCTACCATATACCAAATATAGAATATATTTGTACAGTAAGAAGATTTATAGGATCTTGGGCGTTAGCTATACAAAATTTGTCGACCTCCGTGGCGCAGCGGGCGAAGGTCCGCCTGCGACGCAGGGTGTTGCGGATTCGATTCCTGCCTCGGAACAAATTTGTGTACGATCTGCAGAAATTTGTTCCGTTGGTCTGGGTGTTTTCTATGTACCTCTATAATAAAAAATATCTATCTATGTAGTGTATTGTATTAAGTTTATCAGCACAAGCTCTGCTTAGCTTGGGGCTAGATAATGCTGTGTGAATTGTCCAGCATTATTTATTTATATATATAATTAAAAGCAAAATCTGTACCTAATCGATTCAGTAGCCTCCGTGACATCAGAAGAATCAACACAAATATTATTGCAACTACACACATGCGAGTTTGACCCTAGATGTTTATTATTAACCATTCCATCGCTATCTTCAACCAAATCTGTATCCTCGTCATGTATGATCTGAAATATCTCACTCGTGTCCACAGAACGTTGGTCAGCTGAGTCAGCGTTGTCTACAGCATCGACAGAATCAGCGTTTTCTTCGATAGTGTCCAAGAATTCATTGATTTTCACGATAACGTTTCCGAATTTCGCGTCACCGTCGTTTTGACTCGGGTAGACGATTTCGAAGTCGTGATCCTCGAGTTTTTCGTCTATTTTATCGTCGATTTCATCGTCTTCGATAAAGGCTGTCTCTTCGACTTTGTCGAGGATGTCCTCAACTATTTCGATTGCGAAGTTTGTGTCGGAAAGTTTATTTATCGGAGAGATATGTCCGTCGTCGTATGTGCAAGTCACGCCTTCTTTCGATGACATAATTGTTATTTGCTTTGAAGCAAATGGTTTGAAACCTGTGGTAAACAGTTTGTCAATAGACTAAGCATAATCCTCTCATACTACAGTTAATTTTTTTTTCAATTCCTAAATGTTCAATTATCTTTGTCATTCCATTTTACATCAGCTACTTTCGCTTGAGCAATACAACACGTAGAAATCACTTGGCACCTGTATGCCGAGCACGGGGATAGTTGTCTAGGGTAGAATAGAGAAGAATGACATTGCATTGTCATACACTGCGTAAATTATTGAAGTTGAAGGAACGAGTTTCAAACATATTACGCATTCGATGACGATGTGACGTAATTTGTCTCTATTCTACCCTAGACAACAATCCCCGTGCTAGGTACCCTGATGCCAAGTAAACCTCAAGGCACGAGGTGCCTAGTTAACTTCTTTCCCCGTACTGACTGCACGATCGCTCGCTGTGTTACACGTTACAGTACGCCGGTCAGTACCTACCTTAAGGCGTTCACTGCCCAGCAACACGGAGGTAGAGAACACCATGTGCATCATAGCCACTCAAAGTGTTAATCAACCGGTGTCAGCAGTAAACTACCAAATCAAATAATATTCAAGTTTAAATTCTTCTTCGACGGGACTTGAACCCACATCCTTCCCTAAGTACGGGAATGTGCTAGCCACGAGAAGGTCAAGTGACGTGGGAGTAAAATTTTTTTAGGATTTCCTTCGGACTCTAGTGCCGTTAGCTCCACCTACAGAGGAAACATTGAAGTTTATCCAATCCTTAAGTCTCGTCGAATTCGAATTTTTTTGGTATATTATTTGATTTCTTAGAAATTACCTTGAGTGTGGCTTGCGCACTATAGTTACAAAAACCTCCGTTAACAACCAGTTGCTCAAGCGATAGTAGTCGATGTGTGGTCAACCTTAAATATATTATTAATCTCTAATTTTACTACAAAATTCTACAGCAATATTCACCAAAAGTATCTCGATTATATGTCACATTATTGACTGTTCTGTTGCTCAGACTAAGCTTGGACTTTTTGACTCGCGTGTTTTTTTCATAGATAGTTTCAGGCGACAGACGTCGACCGGTTACAAGGAACGCTTGCCTTATTAGATAGTCTTCTTGAACCTAGCAACAGGGAGAAGGTATTATAGTAAAAATTACTGAACTACCAACTCAACTCTCACAAGGTATGTTCCCAATTTTGCTTTTGTTATGCGATTATTGCAGACTATGCACCGAGGGTTCAAAGCAGCTTCTTACGTCACGGGCGTCATTAAATCCCGAGCGCACCTCAGGATAACTTTGTATATTATTCTACAATCATCATATTTGGAGGAGAACTTTATCCAAATTGGGGACCTAGCTTAATGAATATTAATAAGGTGACTAGAAATAAGTCATTTAATATATAGTAATAGAAATAGAATTTTAAGTATGTATATCTAGCAATTAGTAAGTACCTAATTAATTCATTAGCTAAGATAAAATTTAGCTTGGTCAAATAAAGGTTTTTTTTTATTTTTTATCTATTTATTTTACTATTCTACTATCCTGAGGTGGAGGCACCTGGCGAAGCGAGGGATTTACTAGAATTCTGAGTGCGAGAGGGATTTAATCACGTCCAACACGAAGACAGTTTTGTGCAATAGAAGAACTTTTCACGCTTTCTGCGAGTAAATAGGTAGTAAAAGTTTGGTTACGTGTTTCGCGGCATTAGTTTTTTACCCGCCTAGTCGCCCGCATAGTTCGAATTTCGAAGAATATCTTACTGTAGGGATCTTCTTCGTAAAAAATACACACATTTTGATTTGATCTTCAAAATTCAATCTCATTATTCCCTTGGGTTGGGAGTAATATTCAATATTCCCAAGGGCGTCGATTTGCCTGAATTTAGTAAAACCTTCACAATCTTGAGCTGCCTATATTAATAATCAATTTCTTTCGGTTAGAGATACATGACGTATAAAGCGCGTTTTACGAGCATAGAGTGTGAAAAGCTATTTAATTTATTGATTGAAACAAAGCCACGAACATATTCATTATTTTCTAATGTTAAGTGGAAAATCAAAAAGTGTACCTTCTAAGTCGAAAAGGTTTTTTCCTAACGGTTCCGTATTTTAATGTGATGGAAAATTGACCCAATAATTTAGAACAGACGGAATAATCAGTATAAATAAAACGTTATTATTGAATATATATCCTCTGTGATCTTCGATCCCATTCTTGATCTACTAGACTTATACAGTAAATTTTTCTACTATAGTTGTAATCTGTCGTTTTATTGTCTCTAAGTCCAAAATAAGTCATTTTAAATTATATATAATACACCTTATCATTACGAAAAGTGACAAACCTGCAAAGCCATCCCAGTAACAGAAACCATATTCACAGTATGTCGCAACAATGGCGTAGTTATAGGTCTAATCATAAGAGCCGCTTTAGGGCCGTTTGCGGATAGCAGGGCTCGGAGGTGGCCGAATACTAGGGCGTCTAGGGCTGTGGGACTGAAAGGGGCGTTAGGAAACAAAGGGTGTTAGTATAATTAGTGCGCAATATCGCAGAAGGTTGTTCCCGCGGCATTGCGCACTAATTTAAATAACCTTCCTTAGGGTTACATGGGAAGGTTAGAAGGTTGGTAAAGGGAATTGAGCAAAACTAGCGGCATAATATTTTTATAACTGATTTAAAACAAGATCCGTCAAGTGCGAGTGTAACTCGCGCGCCGAGGGTTTTGAACGTTTGTCTACACATATGTACCAAAAGTACCGGTTAGAGACTTCGCAATTTAACGAATACCTAAGATCTCTCTGCATGCTTCGGTTAAATGGGTGGTTCGGTTAAGGTGGGTAATGGTAAATTTTTCGAATATTTTCAAAATATTTCAAAAAGTATGAAAGTTACAGAAATTTGAAAAACTGGTTTGAAATGTCCAAACCGATACCTTTCATTTGATACCCAACTCGGTGGGGTAGCCCCCCTTTTGAAAATTATTCCTTTTTGACCATTTTTCAAAAAGTGTTCTTTTTACAGACTTCTCTATATTTTTCCTGTAAAATATAGATTCATATCTACAAACGCTCCATACATTTTAAACGGATCGCTCTGCAAACTTCGGAGATAGGGGGGGGGGAATGGGTATTTTTTTGACTATTTTCAAAATATTTCAAAAAATATGAAACCTACAGAAATTTAAAAAACTGTTTTGAAACGTACAAACAGATACCTTTCATTTGATACCCCACTCGGTGAGGTAGCCCCCCCTTTTGAAAATTATTCCCCCCCATTTTGATAATTTTTCAAAAAGTGTTCTTTTTTCAAACTTCTCTATATTTTTCCTGTAAAATATAGATCCATGTCTATAAACGCTCCATACATTTTACATGGATCGCTCTGCAATCTTCGGAGATAGGGGGGGGGGAATGGGTATTTTTTCGACTTTTTTCGAAATATTTTAAAAACTATAAAACCTACAAAAATTTCAAAAAATATTTTGAAATGTACAAAATGATACCTTTCATTTGATACCCCATATGACTCTGTAGGTATCTTTTAAAATTTCGGCATCACAATTTGTATGGAAAATATTCATTTTCATTTTTCATTTATTTTCATTTATTTTTCTATAAATCTGTACAGGCGCACGAAATGTATTATTATTTTAAATTTCAAGTTGATAGCTGCAGTAGTTTTTGAGTTATTAAGGAGGGAAAAAAGGACAGACAAAGCGAGACCATAAGGGTTTTGAAACCGATCTTCGATCATCAAAACCCTAAAAAAGTGAAAGAAAGTTGTATGTTCGGCTGTATTTTTTTTTGTATGTTCGTTATCAATCGTGGATAGATTTTAATGATTATTTAGTATTGAGTATTGAGACCATCTCAGAATTATTCGCTGTAGAATGATTCCGAGATGATCTCAAAACTTTTATTTTTCTGTCTGTCCAAAACTTAAAAACAGGGTAAATATTGATAAAAACAGTTGATAAAATCAGGATTTGAAGTCTGTTTTTAGTTTTATCAAATAATCAAATTGTAAATTTTGAGCTTCCAATACGAACGAAAAATCAAAGTAATCTTTTTATTCCTGGTTTTACTTACGTAGTTTGAATTTTGTGACGTTTCCTAGAGTCCTGATAAGGTGAAGGAAATAAAGCATCTTGATTTTTGAAAAGTTTAATAAGATTTTGGTTGCGGGTTCGATTCCCGCCTCGGAACAAAATTGTGTACGATCTGCAGAAATTTGTTCCGTTGGTCTGGGTGTTTTCTATGTATAATAAAAAAAATATCTATCTATGTAGTGTATTGTATTAAGTATATCAGTTATCTAGTACCAATAACACAAGCTCTGCTTAGCTTGGGGCTAAATAATGCTGTGTGAATTGTCCAGCAATTTTTATTTATTTATTTTGCCCATTTGCTTTTTAGTATTTTTTTTGCATATTAGACGCTATTATAGTGCATAGTTAGTTCATATTATAGTAATTACTTGGTGGTGCTGGTTTCGCTTAAGTTAATGTTTAGGATATGACTGGTGGGTGTGCGAAATTATAGATAGTTAAGAAAATTAGGTAACTCACGTATCTCCGAAGAAGAAATCTCTGTCACCAAGTCGTTGGCTCAGCGAGTTGCAGCACTGTTCCACCTGAAAATAAACGTCCATTGTTTTTAAATAAAGATTTGCTGAGCGTTTTTTCTGTACGATTACGTGTGGCGCCGGTTTAGAATTTCACCACCCCAACTCTTCCCGTAGGTGTCGTAAGAGGCGACTGAGGGATATCCACCGGGGGCGGGCAGCAGCGCCTCCTGCAGAACAGTTCCACCATCGAACTGCGATCCCAACCCGCGTGCCCAGCGTGGGGATTATGGGCATAAGGCGCTTTTCAGGGGGAGGCCTGCGTTCAGCAGTAGAACAATATAGGCTGTTAAGGTTGAGGTAAGGTTTTTCCTGTGTACAAGAAAATGTACATAAAGTAAACATCAATATTTAATTTACTCACATGGTCCAATGTCATATTATCCAATGCTACATCTACTTCTATATCCAACACAGTGACCGATCACCTTAACAGATGATAACTAAACAAATGATGATGATGAATCTCAAATATCTGCCAGGACCTGGTCCAGCGTCTTGTCGCGCCAATGCAGTGATTTCACTCACATGGCAACAGCGACGCGCTTGGAGCTTCTTTGTAGCGAGCCTAGAGGTCACGGGTAGACCGAGGAGTTGTTATACATCCATTAACAGCTGATTATGAGGAATACTTACATCTGCCAGGACCTGGTCCAGCGTCTTGTCATGCCAATGCAGTGCCTTGAGCCTCTTGGTGACTGCATTCCGCTTGGACCTTGTCTGTAGCCAGCCTAGAGGCCACGGGTGGACCCAGGAGTTGTTATACATCCATTAATAGCTGATTATGAGGAATACTTACATCTGCCAGGACCTGGTCCAGTGTCTTGTCATGCCAATGCAGTGCCTTGAGCCTCTTGGCGACTGCATTCCGCTTGGACCTTGTCTGTAGCCAGCCTAGAGGCCACGGGTGGACCCAGGAGTTGTTATACATCCATTAACAGCTGATTATGAGGAATACTTACATCTGCCAGGACCTGGTCCAGTGTCTTGTCATGCCAATGCAGTGCCTTGAGCCTCTTGGCGACTGCATTCCGCTTGGACCTTGTCTGTAGCCAGCCTAGAGGCCACGGGTGGACCCAGGAGTTGTTATACATCCATTAACAGCTGATTATGAGGAATACTTACATCTGCCAGGACCTGGTCCAGTGTCTTGTCATGCCAATGCAGTGCCTTGAGCCTCTTGGCGACTGCATTCCGCTTAGACCTTGTCTGTAGCCAGCCTAGAGGCCACGGGTGGACCCAGGAGTTGTTATACATCCATTAACAGCTGATTATGAGGAATACTTACATCTGCCAGGAACTGGTCCAGTGTCTTGTCATGCCAATGCAGTGCCTTGAGCCTCTTGGCGACTGCATTCCGCTTGGACCTTGTCTGTAGCCAGCCTAGAGGCCACGGATGGACCCAGGAGTTGTTATACATCCATTAACAGCTGATAATGAGGAATACTTACATCTGCCAGGACCTGGTCCAGCGTCTTGTCATGCCAATTTAGTGCCTTGAGCCTCTTGGCGACCGCATTCCGCTTGGACCTTGTCTGGAGCCAGCCTAGAGGCCACGGGTAGACCGAGGAGTTGCGGACTTTAGTTACTGCGTTGTACGTGTCGTTGTCTAACCATGAGATGTAAAGCTGAAAAAGATAAGTAAGTACATGAGAATATTTGAAAATTTTGTCTTAGGAAGGAACTGCACCGACATCTCTCAAAGGAGTATGTTGTAAAATGCAGGTTTATGGATAAGCCGTTATGGTGTTAGACAGCTGCAATTGGGCTCAGCAGGTCAATTCAGATGCAAGTATTCGGGAGTATATCACTTATACTATTTTCGCAACTCATTGGTTCATTTTCTTTTGTTTTTATTCGTAACTAGGTTATGCCCGCGGCTTCGCACGCGTTGTTTCTATGGAGATGTTAAAGGAGATTTCTATCCCTAAGGAACTGATTTTTGGGATATAAAGTAGCCTATGTTTGATTCCGGGATTAGACTTACTTGAATGCAAAATTTCAGCCCGATCCGTTCAGTAGTTTTGGTGTGAAGAGGTAATAATCATCCATCCATCCATCCATCGAAACTTTCGCATTTATAATATTAGTGTGATGAAAAAGTAGCCAATGAGTTGCGAAAATAGTATGATTGATACACTTACGAGTTACGACTACATTTTAATCAACCAGCAAGTATAAACTGAGTTGTTTTTTCAATAAGGCTCCGTCCTAGAACCTTTTTAGGGTCCTTATCTTAAGGCATAAGGTTTCAGTGTTTTCTATATCTTGAAAACTTTTTCCAAACAGTTTACCAACGAAGCTAGACTTATGGATGTGTGTAACTGTTCCTACATCTTGCTTTCTGGACAGTTTGGGCTGAACTATTTTCTTAAATGTTGATCTAGAAAAATACTTGCAAAACGCTAAGATGTGAAAAGCAAGAAAGACTCACTTCAGCATTATCCAACACATTAGTAATCAAGCTGATATACACTTACATTTTCCTCAAATCGAGAAACTTACTTCAGCATTAACTAACACATTAGTAATCAAGCTCATATACACCATCTCTGCCTTCTCCTCAGGGCAAGGGCAAGAAAAGAAAGAAATAGAGAAAATCTTACTCCAGCATTAACCAACACATTCGTAATCAAGCTCAAATACACCATCTCTGCCTTCTCAGGGCAAGGGCAAGAAAAGAGAAATAGAGAAAAACTAACTTCAGCATTAACCAACACATTAGTAATCAAATCAGGCTCTTTATACACCCTCATCTCTGCCTTCTTCTCAGGGCAAGAGCAAGAAAAGAAAGAAATACAGAAAAACTTACCTCAGCATTAACCAACACGTTAGTAATCAAGCTCATATACGCCCTCATTTCCGCCTTCTCTTCGGTTGAAAGCTTAGAGCACAGAGTTACGCCCTTGTTGGCAGCAAACTGAACTATCGGCTCCAACTCTGAGACGACGAATGCACCGCATTTGATGAAGGGGACGCGGCCAGATGGCGACATGAATTCGGCGTTCCAACGCATCTCGACTTCAAATGGTAGGTTGGACATCTGAAATATAATTTTTTAATATCATTTATTGATTAAATTATTTTAATTTTTGTAGTGAGGTGGATGGCTTGTTATTTAGATTTTTTTTTATAATGCTGGACAATTCACACAGCATTATCTAGCCCCAAGCTAAGCAGAGCTTGTGTTATGGGTACTAGATCACTGATATACTTAATACCATACACTACATAGATAGATATTTTTATTTTACATAGAAAACACACGGATCAACGGAACAAATTTCTGCAGATCATACACAAATTTGTTCCGAGGCGGGAATCGAACCCGCATCCTCCTGCGTCGCAGGCGGACCTTCGCCCGCTGCGCCACGGAGGTCGGCTTAGCACCGCTATTCGTGGTGTTCGTTTGGAGGAAGCCTATGTTCAGAAATCGATGATGGGCTGTTCAGCAGAGCTATTCAGAAACTCCATTACCGTGTCATCAACACGGAATCTGACACTGATTCGGGCAAAATTCAAATATTTTAGCGGTTTTTAATATTTTCTGTTATTCTAGTTTCGTTCTACTAAGGAATTTATATAGCGGAAAGGCAGTTTTTCATAAATAGTTTAACTATTTATAGAAAACTACTTTACTTACTTATTCTAGTTTCGTTCTACAAGCAATTTATATAGCGGAAAGGTAGTTTTTCATAAATAGTTAAACTATTTCTAGAAAACTACTTTACTTACTTCCGCCCATTTTTTCCCATTTTCAATGAACCCATATTTTAACAAATTTCAATTTAGTACTAATTTTGGAGCAATTAGATTTATTACTAAAATCATCATAATTACCTAAAGCTCCATTATATCATGCTAGTTTATGCCCGCGGCTTCGCACGCGTTGTTTCTATGGAAAGGTTATTTCTATCCCATGGGAACTGATTTATGGGATAAAAAGTAGCCTATGTTTGATTCCAGGATTAGAATTAATTGTATGCAAAATTTCAACCCGATCGGTCCAGTAGTTTTGGCGTGAAGAGGTAACAATTATGTTGTACCGGCCGGGGGCCGATTCTGTAGGTAGTGTATTCAGCATTGCACCCGTGCGAAGTGCAATAATTATTATTATTGGCATTAGGTATTCCACACAAATCAAAACATATGCCATGCCATGAAGCATTCGCCACCGGCGCGGCAGAGACGACATAGGCGCACCTGTAGAGCACTAAGAGACTTAAGACATTTCGTCTGCTTCGTTGATCTAGCGGTCAGCTTGTTCAACCGCTGATTATGAGATCCTGGGTTCGAATCCCGGGTCGGTCCAATAGTTGTTATTGGGGTTTTTCTAGCAAGGAAAATTCACAGTCCCAGCCCGGAGTCAGGAAGTTGGCGGTGTTACACCCCCGTGCCTAGGAAACCACGGTAAGCCGTTGGTCCTGTGCCTGACCTCTTCCCGGTCGATCTGTCGCCCCATCGGATTTTGATAGTGAGGGAAAAGAGAGTGCACCTATCTTTGCGCACACACATGTACTAATATATGTCCTGCGCATGGCTAGTATCCGATGAGACTAGCCGCCATGATCGAAATTCGGCTAGAAGGGCATTAAGACATTTTGATATCATATAACACAGGCCATGATGACATAAGAATATAATTTTTTTTTCATCTGACACTATTGTTATTTTCATGGGGTCAGATTGATGCGGATGTCGCAAACATCTACAGCCTATACTGGTCCACTGCTGGAGACAGGCAGTCATCCCTATTTTCACAAGTACTTCATCATACTTTGGATGATTTAGAATAATAATAACTAGCTGTGCTCGAAATTTCAGAAATGTATTGCACACCTCCCAGGGGTACTTTTGTAATTATAAAATATATGTGATTCATTATTTACAGAGTTTTTAGTAAATTGAACCAAGGAATAATTGTTTTCCATAGAAACTTACCACCCTTGAGAGGTTAATTTTCGAAAATTTGATTAGCTTACGCTTTATTCTCGAACTTATATCTACATACCAAAATTTCTAAATTAAGCTGTTATGGAGATACTTTCACATTTTTATAAATGTGAAAGTATATTAGTAGGATGACTGTTTTTCCCCATCTGACCAAACATAAATTTCATATTAATTTTGGATCAGTTGAAAACTTATAAACATGACACACAGGCCATCAAGCCATATTTTTGATATTACTTAAATGCAATATTCATAAATCCGAAGATTAATGTTTTTTCTCTACTCCAACCTTTAAAAATGCCTGAACTGCGAGACAGCTCGCATTATCCGGGAGCAAGATCTGCTCCACCTCGTATGGCTGATATAGCTTCACGTTGTCGGGCCATGGCTCCTGGGCTAAAACATACACAATACATATTTCTATTAGAAAAACTGTTAAAAACTTTCAATACATTTATTTTTCAACCTATTTAGACACAGAAACACACTAGGTTTGACATGCTCTATGGGATAGAAACTTAAAACAGCAGAAATTAAGAGTTTACTCTTGATTTCTACTGTTTTAAGTTTCAACACTTAAAAAACACATCAGAGTGAAGGGGGTGAAACATGTGTTATTAATGGTTGATATTAAATCAAATCTAGTCAGATTGTTGTATGGTATTCCAATAAGATATTTTGTAAAACCAGATATACTTATTGGTGTTGTGTGTCCACTCATATATTGGAATTTACATGGCTCCTTAAAATTTAGGTACATCCATCAAACTCCATAAACAAAGTTTTGGTTAACACAAAAAAATCTAACATTGAACCAATCCATAACACAGATTAATATAAGTACCAAATAGATGAGCTTCTCCGTTCATATTTCTATAATAACTGTAGCCAATTCTACGAACAACGATGCTAGGCTAATAATATTAATTATGTAGGGCGTCTCACGTCTAAAATTATTGTATTATGTCATACAAAACATTTAAATCCTGCAAAAAGAAATTATGTAATGATTTGAATACACCACCAAGAATAATTTTGTTTATTGAGAAAAGTACGCTTACCGTTCAATGAAGTTATGATGGAATCCGCTAAATGGAATTCCGGCATTTTTGCTGTTAAATTATTTATTTGCGAAAACCCACGAGGAAGGTATACTTAATCAAAAATAAACCTATCCCCAGATTCTAGTTCTACGATCGCTTGAGATGAGAAGTTGCGTGGTGAGATTGACAGGGTTTGACACTTGCTTTTTGACATGCAGTTAATGTTTCATAACTGTCATCTGTCACAATAGTGCATAGAAAAGTTTGATTGCTTGTTTCAAAAAGTTCAAATAATTAATTCAATTCAGTATTCAGTATTCAGTATTAATAATTATATTTATTATTAATTCGTTATATCGTTATCGTATTGTAGGTACCAAAAATAACATTACAGAGTTCTCCAATGCGTTACGTCTAGGATCGTGTCTAGGACGACATCTACTCGCTAGGTAGTATTTTTAAGAATTATTTTTAAATTACTACCTACCTAAAAACTTATACAACTAGGGATCTACACAACATGAACCGCCTTTCAAGCTAAAAAGATCCGGATATATTTAATTTTCTAGTCATCTCATCTAAGAGGGCATTCCCACTGTGTCGGAACCGTAAATTATCGTTGAACGACTATAGTCTCTAGCTGTACCCACTATAACGACTGTATCGTCGAAATTTTTAATCGTTGAACGACTATTGTACGTAGTTCGGACATAAAGGAACATAACTTAAAGGAATACTAATACTTCTATGCTATCGTATAGAAGTATTAGTTAGTTGTTCCCATTGGATCATGACATATTTTACGTCTTCGTACTTCCGTCGTACTAGCTGTTCCCATTTTAACGACAATCTATCTTCACAACAAAAAAATCTTTGACGACAGTTAATCGTGTCGTCCTAAATGAGAACAAATCCATTCAAATATTCAAGCCACGATACTTTAAAACTTTCTGTGGCCACGACACACTGGGATGGAAGGCTACCAATCTCTTGCCTAGCATTGTCTTAGGGCGCGTCTAAGACAATGGTAGGCAAGAAATTGGTAGCCTTGGCTTTAAGTAGGTAGACTTCCAAATTAAAAATTTATAAGTTTATATTTGTTAGGCTACCTCTCTATCTATCGAACGAATCTCATAACTAGGTGACATGATTTTTATAAAACTAACCCATTTGAACGAGTTTCGACATATTTTCACCGACACAAGCAACATTATTGTTCAATAAATTAATCCCGAAGGCAAACTCATCATCATCAAAAAAATCAAAAGGTTTTTCGGGTATATCGAAGGATTTATCATCTTCTGCAGTCAGGTTAGGTTTGGAATGAATGATATCAATGTATTTGTTGCATATTGAATCTCCAGTTCTACATGGGGAATCTGATCCCGTGGATGATGAATGAGCCGCCGCTGTTTCTGATACAGATTGAGTTGTCCATTGCGATGCGGGGATAGGGCTTCTATTTGAACCGTTTCTTTCTTTGCTGTTCCAAAAGTTTGTCATACTCATTGTTATGAAAAAAACAGATACCTACTACTACTCAAAATGTAAATCTATTCCAAGCCACACTTTTTATTGAAAATTTTGTATAGGTATTTTATCATTTTTAGGCAAATTTTGAATTTATTATTATTTTGTTTGGAGAAAGTATGTACCTACTCTGACTGCAAATCAACTGTGAATGTAAAGATTTTGACAGGCACTTCGTCTAATCAATTTGACAGATTAGGTACTTGATCTTTGATCAAGGAGGTTATGCAGGATAAATGATTTCTACATGATTTGGCTAACTCTAAACTTATTTAGGCTGGTGTTCGCCAAAAGATTATTTGTCAATTAGGCAGCTTCGCCGTGTGGTGCTGGCTTAGAATTGGCACCACTCCAACTCTTTCCGCTGGTCTTTTTAAGGCGTTTCAAACTTATCCTTAAATATGTTTATTTGGATATATCAATTAGCGTAGGTCCGGTGATTCGAGATGAAAAAATCCCTAAAGTATCAAAAAGTCCCTTAGTACATGATTTTTCTGGTAATGTCACTAAGTTAACCGTAATTTTTCTAATGATTTTTCCAACGAACGTATTTTGTAGTGTCCGTTACGTTTTACTTGAATTTTTAGATATGAGCGAAGATAAATTGCTCAGGTCAGTAAAGAAAATCGATCGATGAAAATACCACCAGGCCTTAAGAGCACCAAGCAGTGAGTTTTAATGGATGTAAGGGCGTCTCAACAAGTGTTCTGGGTTTCACCACTCCGAATTCGGTAATTCTGCTTATTGACGTAGTCGTTTAATCAAAAATGAACCTCATCGCTGAACAAAATTTTGCATGTAAAAAGAGGATCAAGCTGAATATTGTTTTCGATCCATTCACCGAACCTACGCTACGGCATGCAATGGTCACGCGGTTTCAACTCTTGCGCAAATTGTATCTTTTAAGGTCGCAAGCCAAGATCTTTCCGCAAATTTTTCCACAAAGAGGATTGGCACTGGCACTGCTCCAATAATTGGAGCAGTGCCATTCAGTGGGTCCTATTCAGTCCGAGTCTGATGGACAGGTACTAGAAAAAGTGTTGCCAATTTAAAATCAATCCCCTGAAAATAACATTATGATGGACGGTTTATCCTAAAGGCATGCTAACGCTCATCTACCTTACCAAGTTAGTCGAAAAGTTCCCCCCCTCTGTTCTGTGATGGCTATCCATCGAGAAAAAAACATTGTGGCCATCTAATCAAACAATCAGTCGCGTAGCGTAGCAAGCAATCAATCAAGCATGTCGCATCGCATCACTGTCCCATCACTGACTAGTGACTGTTCTGAAAAGAAAAGTTTGTTTGGGTGACACCTGACACGCAACGCTCAGCCCTGTCGCTTTCCTTTCTAATTTTCTGCTAAAATCAGAAATTTCCTGCATTTGCTAGTCCTTGAGGTGATTTTTACGAAAGAAAATCAGTAAGAACCATGGCTGATGTGCTAGACATCGAAAACTCTGAAGAATTTGAAGTTGACGAAGACGGCGAACGTACGTATTTTGCACCTATTTTAATGATACATTCACTGATAATTTGCATCCAATGGGATTATTTTTCTTACTTTAAAGTCCTACTTGCCAATACTACGTATTTTTCTTATCTTGAGACTGCATTTTACATTGTTTATCATTAAATTTTAGGTTAGGACTATTGCTAGAAAAACCCGCCTAATTAGTGCCAATGACCGATTCGAAAGTCCTAATTTATTATTTCTAGTGTTCCGTTACATCAATAACATACCTTTTTAGTATGAATTGCGCTAACAGTGGATTTTACAGACTTTTGATATCATTTCAGGCGGTATCGAAAGATTGAAAGAAAAAGCGCGTAAACGCAAAGGACGTGGTTTCGGAGGCGAGTCTGGCGGAGGTTCAGAACGCGGGAACAGAGGAAGGTATGTCTTCAAGCAGTCACACAGAATTTAGTAACTGTGGCCAATATATCCCTAAATGATAATGATTTTGATGGCATGATTTTAGTTAATAGGTAAGGGGTATGTGCATCCTCTATCATTGAAACGGGTTCTAACGGACCACCAACTCCAACTAGGCTTCTTACAGGAGCTTATGCCAGCCAGCATTAAGCTGAGTGAGGGCGAGTTTTTATAACTACTTTATGCATGATATGAGAAAATACTTACATTACTTACTAACTATTCCAGATACGACAGCCTAGCTCCGGAGGGTGATGGCAGCACGCCAGGCCCGCAGCGGTCCGTTGAGGGATGGATCCTGTTTGTCAGTAATGTGCATGAGGAGGCCCAAGAGGAGGATATTCAGGTAGACTCTAAGCAGTCCTATTTTTAATTAATTTTAACATCACTTAAGTTAAAAAAAAAACTAACAAATCTGACACCCTAAAGGTAGGTATCAAATTGTTGTCAGTTTTTTGCTCATGATGGGACTGAACTTAGTTATTGTTACACTCAAAATCTTATCTGGGAACCTATTTGTATGGGATTTGGTTTGCACATGAAACTTCGGAAAGCGAAATGCAATGTCTCGATGACATCTCTATAATATTGAGTAACCAAACTCAAGGTTCTGAGTGCAAGCAGGCATTCACTAAAGACATGCAAACAAATTCAAACACTTTGCAATCTGATTGTGTGATGCACCATGTAAAACAGTGTGATTCATTCAGTAGATTTGGAATAAGTTATTCGAGTTACTTACTGCATGCTTTTTCAGTAGTTTTGACAATTTATTTAACAACAGTACAGTCTATACCGGTCCACTAAGGGGGTTATGCCCATTATACCCACTTATATGTATAATAACTGCTAATCAACAATTAACATTATACGCATATGCAAATGCAACTCAGTCTCAAGTCCCGTTTATTTGACAGTTTTAAATGAAAAAAAAAAACATTTAAATGTTAATAAATTGACATTTGAGACATGCTTAAATCCGAAGATCTATGACGAAGATCTATCTATGGATAGATTTCAGATTTAAATTAATTTATTCCTTTAGGCTTACAACATAAGCACTTAGACAAGTCAATTTTTTATAATAATATGATACACCCTGACTTTAAAATTTGTATGCATAAAAATATTTTTTTACCTACGAGATCGCGGCTATACCTGTGATGTCCCGTTTAAACCATAAACCTTTACCAAAAAACATGGCTAGACTGACCTTGCCATGCAATAAAAAGTTTCATATTAACAACTTCTTATTCCATGGCGAGGTCTTTTCCGTGTACCATAGAGGGTTTTCTTTTTTCATTGCACTACACTGATGGTATCTGAATGTATAAAAACCAGGTTGCCAGGTTATAAAAACCTTCTGTTCTTATACATTATATATCTGCATTGCATAATTATAAGTATTCAGAGTTTTAATCTTTTAATAAAATGGCACCACTAATCATGTCTATTGAGAATTATAAAACTTTTTTTACTTTACAGAACCAATTCTCCGAGTTTGGAGAGATCAAAAACATCCATTTGAACTTGGATAGGCGCACTGGCTTTCTCAAGGGTTACGCACTGGTTGAATATGAAACTTATAAGCAGGCTGCGGTAAGTGCCAATTAGAAATCTTTTGTTAATAGAATAAAAAAAAATAATAAAAAACTAATTAAATAAAAAAAAATGGGATAGCACGGGGCCTTAACCTACGTGGTAACGTGACCCATTTAAAAAAAAAATAACACCCCTTCCTCCCTTGGTGACCATCCGTAGTATATGAGAAGACCTGCCCCTTTAGTATTCACGTAATCATAAAATAATCATAAACATAAATACGGTTTTGATAATTTTTTGAAAACAAAAAGTTAAGAAATAATAATTTGGGTCATAATAATTTATTCATCAGTGGTCTTCAACATTCGACTCTACGTTGTCAAATGCAGGCAGGACACGAACTAGAGTTCTTTTTTTCCGGTATCTACGTCGAGAAAAGCTTTTCTCGAGTCATGTGTTGTCGCTCAGAGAGCCTTGTTGGCTTCTCAAGAGCTGTTCGTTTGCCTGTTGGCTGTTCTGGTCTTCTTGGGAGATGACTTCGGGGGGCTCCAGGAGCACCCGGGGAAGGGGTCGCCACGTAGTTTTTGTATCCGGCGGTCTTGTGTGCAGAGGAGCGAGTCCGTTGTTATCTTTAATAATACAGCGCTTGCCGCGTGACGCCAAGAGTGCGTGCATATCTAAAGTTACAAGTGAAAAAATATCAAAAATAAAAAAAACTTTATTTAATTTCCAACAAGTCTTGCCACCTGTGAGTTTTAAAGCGCATAACGCTGCGGGCCATAAAGCTCGAAAAAGCGAAAACTTCCTAGAGAATATGTCAATAATTATCTAGGTGACGACGTGACCGTGACGAAAACCTAAGTCCTCCTGTGACCAAGCGTGGTATTTTGAAAACCTCCCCCACCGCCTATCGGAAAATGGTCTTACGAGACAATCCTTATTTTTAAAGATATTATCATCACCATTTTCAGTAAAAAAAATACCGTTAGCAAAAAAATGAACATTTTACACGAAAACTTTTTTTATGATGCCAATCGATCCTCTTGCCAAACATCCAACATCCACATCCAGAGTCTTGCCCAAACCCCCATAATGTAAATAAAAGGACCAATGCAAGAAGCTTAACACATATGACATAACCTTTCTTCTTTCAGAGCGCTCGCGAAGCCCTAGACGGCGCGGACATCCTCGGGCAGGCTATCTCAGTCGACTGGTGCTTCGTCAAGGGACCGTCGAAAGTGCACAAAAGCAGCAAGAGACGATAGGGCTAGCTTAGATAATTATCTTGTACTGTACATAAGTGACTGTAAGGTATGGTTGGTGTGTGGCGCTCGTCTGGTAGTTCCCACTTGGAGTGGAATCAATCAATATGTAATGTTGTTTGTGTAATTGTTTACACAAATTCTACTGGATTCTGATTGGACGATTCTGGTACGCATTGGGATTGAGCCCTTAGTTCTTTATATTAAGCTGCGTCTAGATTGAGTAACATGTTATAAAACTTATGCTATTATAAAACGTTCACATTATTTAACTTGCTTTTTAACATAGGGTCCAGATTTTGTAACATGCTAAATAACTGTTTGGTCACTTGATTAAAAATCTCTTTGGTAATGTGGTTTTACCCTTCCGGGACGGAACGGGAGAGTATTTATACATCGCTACTAAAGACAAAAGAAATGTGTATATACGCGACGGGAGCGTGTACGAGACGGAACTTATTCTTTTAAATGTAAAAAATTACCCATTCTGTCTGGGATGAGTAAAATCACGTTAAGTGTGCAGAGACCTTAAGTTAAATGTTTTTATTACATTTGTATTTATCGCTATTTATTGGCATAACTACTAACGTGAATTCGATTATGTGTACGACGTTAACTTGACGGACACGCGGGCCACTAGTTTGAAGCTTGGGCTCTTTACAGCATGTAATTTAAATAAATATTTTCGAAGACATTACAGATTTTAAATGCAGGGACATAGCGGTTGCGGCGGTACCGGCTGGGTGGCCGATTCTGTAGTATATTTTGTTATCAACATTGCACTCGTGCGAAGCCGGGGCGGGCTAGTTCATTATAAAGATAACGATTTTAAGCCTATTGAACGCGCATTTTTGCGCGTTGGCGTTGGTGAGCGCAGAGCTTTATCAGCCAAATAGTTAAAGAGCTTGTTTTTGCTTAGGTAACTGCTAACCAGCGTAGTTTTTACCACTCAGTTATGTATTAGTGACGTGTGCCCGTGCCTTGGAAACCACGTTAAGTCGTTGGTCCTGCGCCTGACCTCCCCCGGTCGTGTCGGTCTGTCGTCCCATCGGATTATTAGAGTGAGACAGAGCGTGCACCTGTGTTTGCGCACACGTTTGTGCATTCGGCTAGGAGGACATTATGTATTAGTCTCATTGTTTGATTGACTACGGTAGCTGGTAAGAACTTGGACTCGATCCTATACCTACTCTGTTCTAGGATACAATATACTTTTTGTCAACAAAGGCATTTATGAATAAAGACTTGAACGGTGATGAGACGAATGAAATGAAAACTGTCAAAATAAAAAATATTTGCCGCTGCGATTGGCTCGGATGATACCAGCATTGAAAAATATTTCGTCGATTTTGTAATCCCTTTGTTTACAAAAAATATCTAGGAATTCTAAAACCATGCAAAGACTGTAATGTTGTCCAAAAAATATCTAGGAATGAGGGGATTTCGGTTTGCATTTTTATGAAGAAAAAATTAGTACTAAATATCTCGATAGGTGGCAGGGCCGTCGATTGGCAATTTGAGTACCTATAATAATGTCAAATGAAAGGAAAACAAAAACAACAAAAAATGATGCTAAATTGGAAACGCAAACTAGAAACTTGAAAAAGTTGGTTTTCCTTTCATTTGACAAAAAACTTTTATGAACTGTTATGTAAATAATGTATGTACAGTCAGCGTCAAATTGATATGAGCGTCTAGAGTAGTCAAAATGATCTGAAAAACATAAAGGCAATTTGATATACGCAGTTCGAATCACCATAATGTTGTAAGCACCCAGTGTTCAAAACATCTTACTAATCATTATTTCATATTTATATGAGCAGTCAGTCACCCTGACGGCTCATAATATAAATGTGAAACAAGGAGTAGTAAGATATTTTGAACACCTTGGGTGCTTACAACATTATGGTGATTCGAACTGTGTATATCAAATTGCCTTTATGTTTTTCAGATCATTTTGACTACTCTAGACGCTCATATCAATTTGACGCTGACTGTACATACATTATTTACATAACAGTTCATAAAAGTTTTTTTAACTTTTGTACTTACGATTCTAGAGCTAGAAGTCTTGTAAAAACTATTATTGTAGTTAGAGCAGATGTCTGTGTGTTATGTAGGTACACTTTTCTTTTAATAAATAATATAAGATTCCTAAAATGGATTTTCATTATGTACCTATTTTCAAAATGTAACCCGCACTGTAAAAAATTGAACAGGAACTCTGATAGGAACGTTGGATCAAATAACAAAAACCTAAAACAGGAACGGGCGGGAAAAAAACGGATCAAAAAGCCTGATTTAAAATGAAAAGTTAAATACATAGGTACTTAACTTTTGTTTTATTTTTACTTTATAATATCCGAATTGATCCTTCTTCGAAACAAGATCCGTCAAGTGCGAGTGCAACTCGCGCGCCGAGGGTTTCGAACGTTTTTCAACAAATAGGTATGTACCAAAAGTACCGGTTAGAGACTTAATATAATATAATGAATACCTAAAATAGTAGGTACCAACCTACATTTCAGATAGATCTCTCTGCATGCTTCGGTTATAGTGGGTAATGGTAAATTCTCGACTTTTTTCAAAATATTCCAAAAAGTATGAAACCTACAGAAATTTCAATAACTGTTTTGAAATGTCCAAACCGATACCTTAAAATAAAGATCCATATCTATAAACACTCCATACATTTTATATGGATCGCTCGTATTCGGAGATGGGAGGGGGAATGGGTATTTTTTCGAAATATTTTTAAAAGTATTGAACTTACAAAAGTTTTTGTTTTTATAGTGCGTAAGCCTCACACTCTGGCAAATTTCTAAGAAATTAAATAGCCCGCCGAAGTCGTAAATTTTTGCGATGATATTTAATTTCTACTACAAAAATTTCAAAAACTATTTTGAAATTTACAAACTGATACCCCACATAACCCTGTAGGTATCTTTTAAAATTTCGGCATCACAATTTTTATGGAATATTCATTTTAATTTATTTTTCTTGAAATCTGTACAGGCGCACGAAATGTATTATTATTTTAAATTTCAAGTTGATAGCTGCAGTAGTTGCCGAGTTATTAAGGAAAAAGGACAGACAAAGCGAGACCATAAGGGTTTCGAAACCGATCTTCGAAACACTAAAAAGGAAGACGAATTCTGCTGTATATTGAATAGGACCAGGTGGGAAAGCCGGATCAAACCTCGGAAGGTTGTGTTAAATGAAAGAATGAAGTTTTCAGTGTATTTTATTTGGCGTTCATCACAAAGTAGACGGTAAAGTATAACAACCTAACTATACATCCATCATTCATTTGAAATTCATCATACAAGACAAAACTTATCTTAAAAATTAAAATTCAGCTAATGAGTGTAGATATAGCGGCACTCCAAAACTTTAAATAATTTACAATTTCCACACATTTACTACACATTATACATTTTTTATCAGTACTCCGGGACTGTTGAAGGCATTTTGCACGAGTTAAATCTTTTTAACATGTTTTTGTGAAAATGGGTTCGCGAGTCCATACTACATAAAATTCCATACATTTCAATCTCTCTGATATGAAAACAAACTGGAGATGATATGGACTTGAAGCTGGGAGCTTCTATGGTTTGATTTAAAGCTAGAATCGCCGGGTCTGGTTGAGGACCATCTGACGAACGCTGAACGAGGAGAGACCGAAACCGAGCGCAGCAAGCAACACCGCCGAACGAGACATCATTCGCTCTCGGTTCGCAGGCTGTGGACAAAATAATGGCAAATTAATAAAACATCTTACACTAAATATTATTATAATATATTATTTTGACGACCTCCGTGGCGCGGCGGGCGAAGGTCCGCCTGCGACGCAAGAGGTTGCGGGTTCGATTCCCGCCTCGGAACAAATTTGTGTACGATCTGCAGAAATTTGTTCCGTTGGTCTGGGTGTTTTCTATGTATAATAAAAAAAATATCTATCTGTGTAAACAATGTATTAAATATATCAGTTATCTTATCTAGTACCCATAACACAAGCTTTGAGTAGCTTACTTTGGGGCTAGATGGTGCTATGTGGATTGTCCAGCATTATTTATTTATTTATTATCTTTGGAGACATAATAAATAATGCTGGACAATCACCACAACATCATCTAGCCACAAGCTAAGCAGAGCTTGTGTTGTGGGTACTAGGTGTGCGTTACTGGGGCGGCAAGTTGACTCGGATCAAGATGAATATATATAGAAAAATCAGAGCGATATGTCCTGTAAATGTGCCCAAAAAATTAAATTTGTGCGCCCTATGGTTTCAGAGTAATTCGAGAAAATAAGATTCCGCTGCAGTAACGCCTGAAAACGTTACTGCAGCGGCAACATTTTTAAATATTAGCCTTAGCCAAATTTAAAGTAGCTTAAAAGATAGCTTAGATTTGTGCACCTCATGGGCCGAGCAGCGGCATTTGTGCGCCCTGTGGTTTTTGAGATATGGCAAATGCCGCTGCAGTAACGTTTGCAGTTTTCCGGAACGGCTAAATGAACAAGTATGGTTTTTGGTGAGGAAGTATGGTATAATTTGAGCCAATTTTGTGCCCTAGTTGTTTTCTAAAATAAATGCATGGTGTATGAGATAGAAGAGTTTTTCTGAAAATCAAAAACAGCCGCTAGCTCATGAACTACATCAGGAAGGCGCTCTGTGATTGCATTGGCTGATGCCTATTAGGAATACGTATCTTCTGACAAAATTGTGAAACCCTACATCAAATTTTCGATGAAATAAATCAATTTTATCACTGAAAATGGTTTACTTATTTCGAGCCTTAAATAAGGAAGTTTTTAACAAGATACAACTTTAAATGATTTGCCAAAAATCAGAGCGTATATTCAAATAAACGCACACTGAATTTCAGCTTTCTACATTCTTTAATTACCACTGAATAAGTAAAAACAGCCTGAGGGGAACTTTTAGACAGTTATCCGACCAAATAGGAAAGGCCATAAAAAAGCGGCCGTTAGGAACATTCACCGTACCTTCTTAATTTATCTACCAGCTTTTCTTATGTTTGTACAGTGGTGCAGAAAAGCTATTTCAGTTAATTTAATAGTTAGGTGATAAAGGTAATTTCGATCTCTTCAATTTGTACTATTATTAATTAGGCTACACTTCGACATGTCTGAGAGTAAATATTATGTATGAATTCTGGCTTCCTGCTCGGTGCAGCAAAGTTTTTATTTAAAAACTTTTAAGACCTAACCTATAATAAGGCTTAAGAATAAATGTTCGTAGTACCTAGTACTTACCTACGAACTGAACCGAAATATACCTATACCTAGTCGTTTTAACTTAAGGTTCATTTCGTTTCGTACTAGAATAAACAGCAATCTGGGTCTAGACCACAAAATACTACTAGTCCTAGGTCGAGACCACGTTTTTTGTGTAAAAATTTAGTAGGTAGGTAACCTGCTTAGGTAGAGATAAATCATTGTAAAAAATGCACGCTGATTGTATGACGTTTAGTGGAGGGGGCGGCGTGCATTTTTGGAATGGATCATCTCTACTAGAGATGGGTCTTCAGCACGTGTGCTGCCACAATTGTATCTACACACTTCCATAAAAGAGGCCGTCTCGCATAGTTTTCCTAATCGTGCTGTAGGTACTCGAATGAGGGGACGTGCGAGGGCTCGCAAGACAACTTGTCTGAGTTGCCATGCCACGCGAGAGTCGCGAGCCCTCGCGCCTCCCGCCTCTTCGAGTGTCTCCCGCTTGCTCGCGAGGCGGGCCACGCAAGCGAGCGAGCTACACTCGGTAAGATCGTGTGGGACTCGATCAATAGTGCTATGTGCGAGACACACATACTTAACACAATTCTATTTTCTTGTGGACTGTGCCGTATGCCGAGGTTTAACAATATTCTTCTTGGATGATGCATGAATCATGCATGATGAATGTTATACCTAGGTAAAAAAAACAAAGAAATGAATACCTAGGTAGGTACCTATAGGTTAGTATTTAATTCTTAAGTAGGTACCTACATACTAATTGATAAAAGCAGGAGCAAGTAGTTAGGTATTCTACTATTCACCTGCGCCTATCCCGCTCCACAGAAAACTAAAAGGTAGTAGAGAAGTCACAGAGAGAAGTATGCTTGTTCTGTAGACCACTACGCGCCTCGCAGTTCGAATTACAATGTGTTTCTACCTAAAATTTATATAATTCGTTAATTAGTGACTGTCGTAGGTATATCGTTATTATCGTACCTACCTATAATGTATAATTTTCTCTGCAACCTTGTTTAGTTAGGTAGGTAATAAAACTATATTGTTTTTTATTATTACCAGTATTGTCGCGGAGGCCCTACAGAGGCTTCGCGGAGCCCCGGGGCTCCACGCAGCACACTTTGAGAATGACAGTATTAGGCAGGTACATAAAGGTACCAAAGTATGTAACTACCTACCTACCTACATGGTTCCTCACTGTGTTCAAATAGCAAATAGTATCTAATACTACCCACCAATTGACGACCTCCGTGGCGCAGCGGGCGAAGGTCCGCCTGCGACGCAGGAGGTTGCGGGTTCGATTCCCGCCTCGGAACAAATTTCTAGGTATTATTTTTAGGGTTCCGTACCTCAAAAGGAAAAAGGAACCCGTTTGCAACCAATGTGGGAGAGAATGTGATGTCACTTCTTCTCGGTACCCTTGTTGCGCACAGATTGCAAATGTTTTAGACATATAGACATGTTTTAGAGTAAAGTAGGTAGGCCCTTTATTTTTTCACAAAAGTCAGTGCAATTAGGTTTATTGTTGGCAATAATATTATTACTATGAATTGGGTAGTAGTTTGCGTGCATTTTGACGCACACATTCAAAAATTTTGGATATTAGGGCATTTTGGTAATAATAATAATTTGTTTTTGATTTTATACAATGTTTAAACGTTTATTTTAATATATGCCTTGTTAAGTTTTAAATTACAATATTTAATTGTAGGATGTAGTGTTAATTTTTAATTTTTTTGTTAATTTTTCAACACGGCGTGAATGACCAAATTCTTAGTATAATTAATTATTAAAGTTTCGGAAATCGAACTATGTAGTTTTCGTTTTCTTTAAAATCAGTTCCTAGGAATCCTTGAATATTACTGCACTAAGTTAAGCCCAATATAGTTGAATGTAGTTAAGACCGGGGGCAAAACTAACACTTTTTGGTTTTCGGACACAAACATAAATTCAATAGCTGCAAACAATTTTATTGAATTTTACATAGGGCTGACAAACTCTCGCACAGACACACAGGTAGCCTAGTAGTTGAGATATTCGCAATGTTACTCTTGCCCCGTGTTACTACTGACCCCGGTCGACCTTACATCAAAATTAAGCCTACCTACCTAAAATCTGTGTTTTCACATTATTCTTGTATTCTATTCACGTGTAATTTCTGAACTGCATTTTTGATAATTATAACGCGCTAAATCTCATTCATCATTGAACTGACGTGGGAAGGTATGTATTCTATGGAACTCGAGTGTCGAGAACGAGAATATTGTCTTATCATTATTACTGTAACAAACAATCGAATCCAGTAGTCTCTGTACCTATCCAATGCTTTCGTCTTTTCGGACCTCCGACGACGAGAGTATTGGATACCTACATTGGATACCTAGGTACCTACAGATAAATAAGATAAATACAGCGGATAAATTAAAATAGATTACGATTACGAAAATTTATTGTAGGTACCTATTATGTTAACGAAAGTAGGTATAATGTACGAAAGAAAATAAAACGCAATACACTTGCAAAAAAAACAAAATAATTGTTGCTGTAGGTACTTACGGCTCCTTTTAACATGTTATTGACTGAAATGAATGTCGACCAGGACCAATGATAAAGATGCTTCTATCCCACACTAAAACTTGTCTACGCAAGTGTACCTAATTTTAAACATGACAAAGCTACCGATTTAAGGATGTTGGTTTGAAGTATTGAGCGGCCGCTTTTTTATGGCCTTTCGTATTTGGTCGGATAACTGTCTAAAAGTTCCCCTCAGGCTGTTTTTATTTATTATGTGGTAATTAAAGGGTGTAGAAAGCTGAAATTCAGTGTGCGTTTATTTGAATATGCGCTCTGATTTTTGGCAAATCATTTAAAGTTGTATCTTGTTAAATACTTCCTTATTTAAGGCTCGAAATAAGTAAACCATTTTCAGTGATAAAATTGATTTATTTCATCGAAAATTTGATGTAGGGTTTCACAATTTTGTCAGAAGATACGTATTCCTAATAGGCATCAGCCAATGCAATCACAGAGCGCCTTCCTGATGTAGTTCATGAGCTAGCGGCTGTTTTTGATTTTCAGAAAAACTCTTCTATCTCATACACCATGCATTTATTTTAGAAAACAACTAGGGCACAAAATTGGCTCAAATTATACGGCACTTCCTCACCAAAAACCATACTTGTTATCTTGATATCTGGAAATCTGCAAAACGTTACTGCAGCGGCATTTGCAATATCTCAAAAACCACAGGGCGCACAAATGCCGCTGCTCGGCCCAGGAGGTGCACAAATCTAAGGTATCTTTTAAGCTACTTTAAATTTGGCTAAGCCTAATATTTAAAAATGTTGCCGCTGCAGTAACGTTTTCAGGCGTTACTGCAGCGGAATCTTATTTTCTCGAATTACTCTGAAACCATAGGGCGCACAAATTTAATTTTTTGGGCACATTTACAGGACATAGCGCTCTGATTTTTCTATATAAATTCATCTTGATCCGAGTCAACTTGCCGCCCCAGTAACGCACACGGGTACTAGATGAGTGAAATACTTAATCGAATAACCTACTTCCTACAAATATTATAAAAGCGAAAGTTTGTGTGATTTTTTGTTACCACGTATCTCCGTAACTTCTTAACCGATTTAGATGAAATTTATAGTTAAGGTTCTAGAAAAACACATAGGCTAATCTGATTTTCAAAAATTAACCTTTGAGGGGGTTAAAAGGGTGGTAAAGTTTACATGAAAAATTATTATTCCTTGATTCAATTCACTCAAAACTCGGTATAAATAAATATAAAGTAAATACCTCCTAGGGGGTCTACAAAACTACTCCTAGGGGGTACAATAAAGTCCCGCGGCTGCGCCCGATCATGACTCCTCTACTTCAAGGAGTTGGGCCGGTTAGGCCAGGGGGTTAATTCAATTCAATACGTTTATTTCAGCTTAGATACACATACATAATTCAGCCATAGATTAATTAATTAAATAAAAAACATCTTAAATTTATGGCACTATGTGTGCGCGTCCAGTGCTTCATGAAAGCGCAGTCCGTGTCCATCCTTCCAGCTATAAGTTGCAGATAGCTACTGGTTAAGGGGCCTTAGCGGCCCCTAACCATCTGGTTAAGGTAATGCACAATACACTCTCATGTGAAAGGTCATTGTCAGTGCAGAACGCATTTTCCTCAAAAGGAAAAAGACCTGAGACTCAGAAGGTTGCGGGTTCGATTCCCGCCGCGATATACAATTATTTGTATGATTCGATCTGCAAATATTTTTTTCGAGGTAGTTATGGGACGGAATTCTAAATATTAAAATAAAGGGTGAAAAGAAAATAAGGGTAGGAACTTTTGTTTAGGAATTCCAATATTTTAGATGCCGGTTTCACTAAAATAAACATATTCCCATCTGATGACTAATATTCATTATCCTTAGTTTAATTTAACCCGTTGACCGTGACCGCTTGGGACCGCAATGGGAATTTCCGAAGTTATGATTATTTTTTCTGAAGGATTTTGCAAATATGTAAGCGGAGTATTAGAATAAAAAGGAAAAAAAATCGAGATAATGTTAATCAGTCGTCGGTCGCCGCCGGAGGTAGGTACTTTGGACTCTCTTTGTATTTCTGTTTATCTTATCAAAGATAAAAAAAAAATATTTCTCCGAGGAATGTGCTCGATAGATATTAAGCTTTACATAATAGGTATTAATTCTCGTTATGTAAGAACTCTGCAAAAATATCTAGTAACTACCTACTCACCACAGAGAGCAATTATTATCATAGACTTTCAGACAAAATAATTGTTATTCAGCGGGTTATATACCACATTAACAAAAAATTAATAAATAAATTAAATAATAACGTTTATTTAAACTACGTATGCTTATAATAATAAAATTACAATCAAATAATAGAGGTAGAAATAAATTAGAACTAGGATTTTGATTGAAACAATTGAGCTAACTGAAGACTTGCAAACAATCTATAGGTAGTTCAAATAATTATTATTATAAATATTGATTATTCTCAATTAATTATTTAACTAAAAATTTATATTTAACATAACCTTAAAATAACCTTTTTATTTTACACCATACACGTGTTAAGGTTGTAAGAATATAAATATAAACCTTGGATTGTCGTCTGTCAAGACAATAGGTATAGGTAACAAAACTCTTAAACGAGTCATTGCGCAGTTTGTGTAGGACTTGGTCATGTGAATTTCATTCGAGCTCTATTTATAGCATTTTGACGTGTGGACGATATGCGTGAGTACTGTGAGTAGGTATGCGCGACTCGTGCCAAATGGCGCTTGATATAAGTAGGTAAGTGGTGTTCATTTTGTGATAATTATGTACGTGTAATTCATGTTGTATTCGTGTGCGTTCCTTCACCTAAAATACCTAGGTAGTAGGTAATTTATGTTGCTTACTAGCTGCTGCCTGCAGCTTCGCACGCGCTTTTTAAGTAGCCATGTCCGTCCACGGCATTCACAACTGAGACGCGTAAATGTTCTAAAAAAAAATCTTATATGAAAAGTCTGTTTCTACGGGAATCTCTAAAAGCTTCAAGGAGCTACTGACCCGTTTGTCTCAGTAGATCTAAGGAACTACTGAGACTTGACTGAACTCAAAGACACTTGGTCTGTCAAAAAAGCTAGCTTCTATTTCTATCTGATAGGTTTCACGGAACTTCTGAGACTACTGTGGAACTCACAGAAATATATCGAGATATATTTCTGTGGTGGAATTAGTGTGAAATCACTACCCCTGCTGGTCCCTCGATGGTGCTATGTAAAAAGTCCGGATTAATCCGGACTTTTTACATTGCACCGTCCAGAGACCAGCAGGGGTATTTTGATTCATTCGATTCGTAACGGGATATTTACCATGACATGAGTTTTGAGCTTTCCAATATTGCCAATATTGGGCAGTGCCCGTCAGTTATTCCGTAATCATGGCGCATGAAACTGCGCCGAAATATTGGAAAGCACAAAACTCAAATCATGGTAAATATCCCGTTATAAATGACTTTAGGGTTAATAGCCATGATGGATTGAAAAGTTTTATCATTCGATTCGTTTCCGAATCGAGAACGTCAGATTCGAATTCGATTCCGACGGATCTATAAAACGCTATTTTGATTTCGCCTCGGGTTGATGATCAACACGACATTAATATGAAACAGGCCCATTATGTAGTCTCAGAACAAAACCTATAGCGTCCTCTACTCAAAGATATAAATAAATAAATAATGCTGGACAATCCACACAGCACCATCAAGCCCCAAAGTAAGCTACTCAAAGCTTGTGTTATGGGTACTAGATAACTGATATATTTAATACACTTTATAGGTACATAGATAGTTTTTTTTATTATACATAGAAAATACCCAGACCAACGGAACAAATTTCTGCAGATCGTACACAAAGTTCCGAGGGGGGGAATCGAACCCGCAACCTCTTGTGTCGCAGGCGGACTCTTGCCCGCTGCGCCACTGCGGTCGTATAAATAACGACATAAAACATTGGTAGGTTATCTAACCCAGTTTCTACCAGTATCGTCTGGCCTTGAGGTAGTGACGATTTACGAATGGATTGCAGAAGAAGCGCAAATAAATAAATACTTCTGGACAATCCACACAGCATCATCTTTCGCCCGTAGCACACCTCCGCTGCGGAACACGAGTAGCGGATCCGCTACTCGTGTTCCATGAATTCCGCAGCGATCAAGTGTAGTTTGAGTTGCGGAACTATAGCGGAGGTGTGGCTGACGTCGGAGCAGATCGACGAAACCGTGCGGGGAAAGAGATAGAGTTATAGTCAAATCTATGCGTTAGAACAGGCAGTTTCGCTAGTGTTCCGCTTCTCCTGAATAATGACATGACATGGCGAAATTACTGCGGGTCCGCTGTTAAGGTTTCGCAGCGGAGGTATGTTACGGGCGTACTATGTGCGCTTTAAAACTTCATCACAATCATCGATGTAAGTAAAATTCGGGAGATTGGGTAAGTGGTAAGTGGCTTCTCGAAAGTGGAACGCTCAAATTTGGTTCAATTAGGTCCACCCACCTCAGTCATAGTCGGACCGACGCCGCCGGCGCTCATGTTTCGCGTGCGTATTGTTGTCTCGGTCGCACTTCGGTCTAGGTGCGTCTTTCCATCTTTGTTGTTCATTAGGTAGATATATTGCAAAAGTTTGAAAATATTGTGTCTTTGCTTTTAGTTATAATTATAATTATAACACAACACAGGCCATTTGTTGAGTTAGCGGCGGGAGAATGTACCATAAATACCAAATTTTACTTGTATCTATGCTCATCACAATAATAATGTTAATTTCACTATCACATTATGGTTTTCATGGCAACGGGCCTCAACAGTTTCATCCATGTGCCAGCCAACGAAATAAGACTTGAATTACAACTGGATGTCGCCAGTGTAAACTCATTTTTTTGTGAACATCTTCGACCAGGGGTATAGTATTATAATATCTGTGACCAGGGAAAGTAATTTTGTAAAAATAATAAGCGATTTCGTTCGTCCGAGACATACATAAAATATTTACCGGAATTTGAAGTCGGTTTATGGTTTTAAAAACATGCCTAATTATTTAGTCTTCTAGTACCCTTAACACAGGATCTGTTAGCTTGGGGCTAGATGATGATCTAGCATTATTTGTTTATTAATTTACGTGAGAGAAATACAATTGTGCACTGTCTACATACCGAAGCGACAGAAATCAAAAATAACACTTTATTTCCGTGTCAGTGTTTAGTTTTGTAATTTGACTTTTTCTAAGTTTACATTTATTAGTATTTATGGAAATAAAGAGATTTTGATTTTTGATTTTGTGCAGGTGTCATAAGAGGAGGGATATTTGCCGGGAGCGGGCAGAAGCGCCAACTGCAGATCAATTCTACCACTGAACTACTCGTACAATCGTGGGGATTATGGCCATTACCCCCCATGAGATAAGATTCAATAAAGTGCTTTTCAGGGGGAGGCCTGCGTCCAGCAGTGGACCAATATAGACTGGTGAGGTGAGGAAATACAATTATCCTGCCTATAATAGCTGAGAGACATTAGGCAAGGTTGAATTATGTAACCATTTTGGCAGATTCTAGTGTCTCGATTAGTAAATAGGTTGGCGACCTATCTTGACGGGAGAAGACAAATAGACGTGGAAATTCTTAGGTGAATCATATGTTTGCCGGATGACCAGAAATTCCTTAAAAGCTTTGCTCACTTTAAAGATATCCTAGCTTAAAATTACTATGTATAATACTGTAAAACTACTTTACTATACTGTATAATACTATACTACAAATTAGTAACATTGCCGAACTTGAAAAGGGCTTTGACATATTCTAATTTCTACTAACTTTTGATGGTGCAATCAAATTAACATCCATTTATCTACTATTGATGCCCACTGATTACCTATTATCAGCCCACAAACGTCCACAGTTGGACATAGGCCCCCTCAGAGGTTAATGGCGTCGTTTGAGGGACAAACGACGCCATTAACCTCTGAGGGGGTTAAAAAGGGTGCTAAGTTTGTATGGAACATTATTAAACCTTGGTTTGATTCACTCAAAACTCGGTATAAATAAACAATAAAGTAAATAATCAATCACGTAAGTATTTATTATTTTAACAAAACTACCCCTAGCTAGGGCATGTGCAGTAAATTTCTGAAATTTCCACGCGGGCGAAGACGCGGGGCGCAGCAAGTGTAAATTAGAAATTTTAAGTCAACGCAAAACTTTAAAGAATATACTACCAAGGTTTTTGTTATAATAATAGTGCGTAAGTGAGGGCACATTCAGGGTAATTTCCAAGAAATCAAATAATATCCCTGAAATGGTTAGCACATTCCCGTAATGAGGGAAGAATGCGGGTTCAAGTCCCGTCGAAGTAGTTTTCTATTTGATTCTTGTGTATGTACTCCCAATTTTTATTATTATAGATAGCAGAGCAGAGGCGTTGATTATAAAATCTAAAAATAAAGAACGTCGCAAAATATCACCTTATCTCAGCTAGTTTGCGCAATTTTGATAACGTCTTTTTACTCTTGATAAATAAGCGATTCTCGGTGGTACAACGATGTGAATAACCTTCAAGTTTAAATAATTTGCAAAGGGGTTTGAAGATTTTAGCCCTGGCATCGGCTACCACACTGTTCTATTTTCAACTTAGTTTGTAGAATTCTTAAAGGGGAGCTGGCCCTAGCCTAAAACAAGAATAAAATACCACAAAATTTTTACGAGTGGATAATTTTGTTAGATTTTCGTGTAATTTGTTTGCGGTGGTGGGTGACCTAAAACAGGGGTCAGACTCTAGCCTGAATCAAGAACTCAATAAATAATACGCGAGACTAGACTAGCTGTGGACCATAGCTAACATGATGAAGCGAGACTATGCTATCGGCGAGCGGAGCAAGGTACGAAAAAACCTGTTTGTGTAAGGTTAGGCAAACTTCAATAGTAACAGATTGAAGAGAACCGGATCACAAAAGATACTTAATGCTTTCGGGCTACATTGAATACCTACAATGAATAAGTAGGTAATCAAAGTATATACTTAGTACATCAGTAATAACAGCGAGAGGAGCAAGCGCAACTTATTTATCGCGGTCGGAGACCATCCATCACCGCGTCGCGCTACCATCGCCCTAGTACACAATGCATAAAAACCCTGTCAGGGCAATACAATTATTTTGAGTTCGCTCTTGTTAGATTGTAACTTTGATTCTTCTTATTTATGGAATTAGATAATTAAGGAATGTCGTTTTCAATTTCCTCCATATTTCGAAATCGGTTAAATATATGAATAAATTTGGCATTTGGCAATTGGCAGCGTTAGTATGAGTCGGGGTAGCGCCTTAACGGATATAAAAAGGATGCAATCTCGACAAAAGTCGACACAATGAGGACAATCATGTTTTCATAACACGGCACTTGTGATGGTTTCCAAAAGAAAATGTTTTCATTTGTGTTCTCGGTCGCGAGAGAAATGCTTGTGTAAAAATATCTATAAGTTAGACTAACTATTTGTTACTGACTACTGTACTGTAACAGTTACGGTATTAAATTATTATAAAAAAAATTATGCACAAAACTCTGTTAAAAATACTCGAGTAAATTATTTTTGGAATTTCCAGAATTAATGTTCATACATAATACATGTTGATAATTTCCTATAAGAACCTTTATTCTGTAGTTAGCATAAGTTATTTTGAAAATCTGCACTGTCGTCGCTTTGTTTTACTTTATATAATAATTGATTAGGTAATATACCTATTTATTCGTTGTAAGCAATTTTGCATTATAAATAAATTAAAATAAAATATAATATAATTGGAGCTGACCAGTGGTCGTGATGTCTGGAGAGAGTGGGGGGAGGCCTTTGCCCAGCAGTGGGATGAACTCGGCTAATAATAATATTTTTACAGCGGGGCAATGCAGCCAGCGTCTTGGGGACGCTTCGGATTGGTGTTGATACGGATCAGTTGAGCTACCTGTAGATAGTTTACTAGTTTTAATTTATATTAAATACTAGTTTTAATTTATTTATATTAATTGATTGTAATTTTCTTTGTCAATATAATTTTATACTTGTTATACCTACTCAATCTTATTTTAATACTTCAATTTATTAACTAGACAATTTTATACTCTCTAATGTGTTAGTCGGCTTATAACTTATTCATCTATTTCCACATTACAGCACAAGACTTGACAAAGAACCGGCCACACTACAACTTTACACTAGCCAAACTAGATATGTAATGTTTGTAAGCACGACACATTAACTAAAACGCACTTGCTTGGGGTCGAGTTACAAATTTAATTGAAAGCATTATTTACGGAAGGATGGATCACAAATCGACACGTTCTGTTAATTCCGTATATAAAGACGCGAACAGAGTGAACTTTAGGTTAAATATGGGCGGTTTATTTACAAAAAAATTTCATCGAGATTCTTTAAAGGGGTTGGTACATTAAATTAAATTAATCATTTTCTCCTTTGGACATAGGCATAAAAGGGAGCTACTAACAGGTTGATTCCAGTGGCTACGTCGTCACCGACGACACAACACAACCTTGGATTCACGTCTCATTTTGCTTAGCATTACAGTCTAAAGATTACAGAATCTCAGGTCAATGACCGGATGTTAATAGATAGTTTGAAACTTACGGAATTTTATTGATAGGGATAGGTGTCTCACAATCAAGACGTAATATTTAAAATTGAAACTGTCAATTTCCACAGAGATTAACAACATCAGGTTCGACTTACTGGACCAAAACGAAAGTAATTAGAACTGGCCAGATCGTCTTTTGTTTTTCTCACAATCCACTTTTACGTGATGTCACAAATCCTGGCCTCTGGTACCTATACAAGAAACAAAAAAATATCGCGCCAGTTTTAAAAAAATAATCCATACTAATATGGATACCAATTTGAAACCCCAATCTATTAGATACAATGCAATAGTAGGTATTTGCAATCTTGGCATACGATACGCTGCCAAAAATATGTAATAAACGGGCCAAATAAACGCCACCTGACACAATCTAATCGACTCAGACAAATCAGTTATGTATGATTAAATATTATCGGCACCTACATAAGGGGGCACTTGATAAACTAAAATTGAGGATAGGTTGATATGATAATGCTAAAATGTTCGAGATATTTTGGCGAAAGTTTTACATAATTTTGGATTGTTTTTTTTTTTTAAATAATAAAACGTTTATTTCGAAAGGGCTTAACAGTTACAGTACAGTGTTTTAGACCTAGTTAACCAGTCTTAGTTTCAACACCTCGCTCTAAGTTCGAAACTTGTTATGTATTGATGATTGGTTTTTGCCAGTATTTTATAGCAGTGGCTTTCATTGTTTGTCGACTAGTAGATACACGGGCAGCTTAAAGCATTGAAGCTTTGACTCACACACGCCCATCGCTTTCATGATATTTTTGATCAAGGGTACCTACATTCATTCCGACACAAATGTATTTGTTTGTGAATAAATGAAATGAAATGAAATGAAATAACATACCTACTGATTGCGCTTTAAAATAAATATATAAAATTATTTATTTACACGGAAAATGAAACAAATGAACATAACAATAATGATATGATAACGTAATGCTAAAGATTACGTGTACCTAACTAAACCAGGTAAAACCCGTACTTCGGACAAAATTTCTTATAACCAAAACATAGGTAGGTATACTAACATATTACATATATAAAGTAAATCAAAGCGACAGTGCAGATTTTCAAAATAACTACACGTTTAGGTCTCAATGTACCCCACGCAGATCGTTAGGGAATCCTAAGGGTTCGTTTAGGAAATCCTGTACGTACGTACTGTAACATTAATTCTGGAGATATCAATGCCAAAAATAATTTACTCGAGTATTTTTAACAGATTTTTGTGCTAAATTCGTCGCAATTTTGGCTGGATGCCATTTTGTCAATGGTTTCTGCAAGTTTGAATATAACTTTATAGCAAAACAAAGATGTTACATTGACACAATAAAGGGAGTTTCACAACTTTAATTCTAATTGAGAAATAATATTTTTTTTTTGGACTTGCTTGAACTAAAAAAAAAAAAAAATAGAGCAGGCGTTACTTTGCGGAAATCCATTGTATAATATTAGGATAAAACAATATTTAGTAACAATTCCGCGCAAAACCTCCTCCGACAAGATCCAACAAAATGTGATTTGCGTGTACCGCCCGCCCTCCCACAAATTTGTGGGAACAATTGTTACCACTTGCAATCAGAGAAAGTAAACAACTTACGCAATATAAAATTGCCCAGTAGATTACCCTCCAACTCCAAGAACGAACACAACTTAATTTGCGAAAGAAAAGACCAGACCAACCACACAATGAAAAAACTCATCAAAAGTAAGTCGTCAACTAGTTTCGTCTCTCCACGAGACATCATCAGGACACCACAACAATACTCTACTTTGACAGAGAGACCGCTCAGCAACAACGACGAGTCCTACCAGAGATGTTGCCTCTCTGAGCTCCCTGCGTAATATCAGGACTATACAGATAGGGCATCGGAACCGGTTTTTCTATTCCCGGTTCTTGGGGCTGTGAAAAGAACCGGTTCTCAAAATATTAGGAACCGGGTTTTCGGTTCTTTCGATTCTTTTATAAAATTATGAATATCGCAGATTGTGACAGTCACAAGCCACGCATCAAGGTGTTGCGGAGTGGTCTCGGCACAACGATATCACAAACAATTAATTCACGATAAAAACAACACTTTGAAAACTAGTAATTTCGGCGAACCGTTACTTCGAGTGCATAAAATCAAATATTCCAATATGAATGCGTAGCAATAACCCAGGCAGTCACAGCCGTCCAGAAGAGAGAAATGAGCGACCAATGTGCACGTATTCTCTCCGACAGCGCTGCCATACTCAGGGCTCTGGAAGGAAACAGCTGTAATTCCAAGCTCGTGTACGAATGTCACTTGGTATTAGAGAGGATATCCACCAAGAACAGGATCATTCTTCAATGGATCAAGGGACATAGCGGATCGCTAGGTAACGACACCGCCGATGAATTGGCACGGAGGGGATCGGATACAACCACAGAAGGTCCATCACCTTTCCTCCCGCTAACATGCTTGATAGTCTAGACATGGACCAGGCTCAAAACCAGAGATGCATAACCAACGATGGACACGCCTTCCAGAATGCAGACAAGCCAGAACGGCGCTTCCATCAACATCACCGAGGCTGACAAAACGCCTATTCAACCTAAACAGAATGGACCTGCGTATCCTGGCAGGAACACTAACAGGACACTGCCCACTAAACAAACACCTATTTACCATTGGAGCGATGGATAGCCGTCTCTGCAGAGGATGCATCAGCGACGACGAATCAGCTGCCCACGTAGTCCTGGAATGCGAGGGAGTAGCAGCACAACGAACAGAAATCTTCAACTTGCCGAGGTCACTCCGCGAAGCCTGTGAAGATCCCAGGAAGATTCTGCGCTTCTGGATGGAGTTAGGCTGGCTATGCTAGCTAATTTTAACGCATAATGGACCAACTACGAGTACCTAAACCTAAGTGCTAATGTTTGATTTATTTTATTTATTTTCTGTTTGCTATATCTTGAGTTAGAGTTCACTAGCTGTAGCTTAAAATATTACTGTTAGTATAACACAAAAAAAAAAAAATATTTTTACAAGACTGATTGTTTAAGAAATAAAAATTATTGCTGTGATTACAAATTCCCTGTTCGATTTTTGACCCTATTGTAGAATATTATAAGATTTTACTAACAAAAGTCTAATAAATTAATAAAAGCTCCGGAAGAACCGAAAGAACCGGGTACCCGGTTCTGTGTTGGAACTGGAATCGAAAGAACCGGTTCTTAAAATATGGCCGATTCTCGATGCCCTATATACAGAGGACTACCATTTCTGGATAGGAATGGGTATAGGAAAGGCCGCAATGATGATGATATTTTAGTTAGGAAGTAAGCGTAATGTGATCGCAACAGTGACGCTTTTTGTAATAGATAGATTACATTCATTGCTATCAATCTTAATAGATCGAGTACACAGGAATAACGTCAGGACTGTTAAATGGCGCAGTGCGTCGTATTTTTCAAACTTGTTACTAGAGCTAGACTTTGGAACAGCGAGATCAATCATTTTGTTTGTTGTTTTTAGTTACAAGCGTTGTTCTTACACTGATTGATTTTTTTAAAGTTATATAAGCCTGTGGGAAAATATTACATTGACTTCATTTACATATATCCCGAAATAATGGGATAAAAAGTAACTTTTTGTTCTGCCATGGGATACCTACCTTCATGGCAAATTTGATTAGGATCTGTTCAGCCGTGAAAAGTGCATTTTTCATTTATATTCTGAAATAATGGGATAAAACGGAACCTATTGTTCTTCCACGGGATACCTATCTTCATGCCAAATTTCATTAGGATATCTGTTCAGCCGTGAAAAGGTAACAACCAGAGATAGAGACAGTTATAATATTATATTATATTATAAGGGTGATTTCTATCCCATGGGAACTGATTTATGGGATCAAATGTTGATTCCAGGATTAGAATAACCTGTATGCAAAATTTCAGCCTGATCCGTTCATTAGTTTTGGCGTGAAGAGGTAAGAAATATTCATAATTATACATCCAAACTTTGCATTTATATTTTTTTTAGGACCATAGACAAGACAAGAGAAATGAATTGCAAATGAATTTATTTACTATTCACTACTAGACAACTAGACATAGGACTTATCAGCATTATACTGAAGGTTATTTCCTAATGTCGTCCTATTTATAAAATAAATGAAGATTTCTTCCTATTTCCGTTTCGGCGTATACAACATAACGTACGGTACTAAGCTTCGTAAAGTATGGAGGAAAATTTGGCTTGCACCCAAAATATTTGGCCATGACTTTAGTTTGGCAGATGCAGGTGAAGTAAACCTTTTTTTCTTCCACTAGTAGACAAAAATTTAAGAAAAGAGAAAATCACTCGGTTGCAGCGAATTTTTATACGCTATTTATATTACGAGTACTTGTCGATTTGAGATTCTTCCCTTTATATATATTGCTTGCAATTATATCTGAAACTCGAAGCCAAGCAAGTGAGTTTTAGTTTGTGTCGTGGTTTGTTTACAAACATTTCACATCGAGTTTGGCTAGTGAAAGTAGTAGTACTATAGAAAGTCGCTAAAGTAGTAGAAACTTCAACTGACATTTTCCAATTTGCCCACAATTTTGATAGTTAAAGTAGGTACCTACTCCGTAATACTTATTATGATGCTCCATGGTTATGATGAACAAGGAAACGTAATACTTGAGTCATGGAAGAATTTGCATCATTTTGTTCGCATTAATTTGAGACCAAATTCTGACTAAGTCGGAATGCGACGGGGAAAAAGAACCCAATAATAATAATGAATGGTAATCATCGTCCGTAAAAAGAAAAAAAACGTCAAGTGCGCGTCGGACTCGTGCACTAAGGGTTCCGTAAGACCTTGTGTCTTTTACTTACACTTTTTTCCTTTTGAGGCACAGAAGTCTAAAAATACCGAAAATATTACAATACTAGTTTCTGCCCGCGGATTCGCAAGCGTTGTTTCTATGGAAACGTTTAAAGGTTTTTTCTATCTCATGGGAACTGTTTTGTGGAATAAAAAGTATGCTTGAGCCTATTTTTGATTTCAGGCTTAGAGCTAAATCTATGCAAAATTTCAGCCCGATCGGTTCAGTAGTTTTGGCGTGAAGAGGTAACAAACATCCATCCATCTATCCATCCTCATATCTAAACATCCAAACTTACGCATTTATAATATTAGTGTGATGTGATACAGAGAACAAAGTAATAGCAAGAACATAAACAACTTCAACCCCACAAATACTTGCGCACGCGCATCGAAAATGCTGCAAATTCGAGACCGATTCGAACTTCTGCGATTTCCTCCGATGATATCCGCGTTGTAAAAGTTGTTGACGAACTCAGTGGCGTAGCGGGCGAGAGTCCGCCTGCGATGCAAGAGGTTGCGGGTTCGATTCCCGCCTCAGAACCAATTTGTGTACGATCTGCAGAAATTTGTTTCGTTTGGATGTGTAGATTGTCCAGCATTATTTATTTATAACATTTATCAGCAATATCTTTGGTTTTTAACGCCTTTGTTTACAAGCAATATCTCGGATACAAAAACCAAGTTCAGACTATTCGATCGGCATAGCAACTCGCGACGTAGATAGAGAATGCGAGCATGGCAACAAAATGACGACCTCTGTGGCGCAGCGGGCGAAGGTCCGCCTGCGACGCAGGAGGTTGCGGGTTCGATACCCGCCTCGGGACAAATGTTTGTACGATCTGCAGATATTTATTCAGGGTGTTCTGGATGTTTTCTATGTATAATAAAAAATATATATCAGTTATCGAGTACCCATAACACAACTTCTGCTTAGTTTGAGGCTAGATGATGCTGTGTGAATTGTCCAGCATTATTATTATTATAAATGAAGGTTCCTAGCCTCGTATAAAGACCGGTGGATGGATTGAAATGTAACTGGTTGACCTTGTGATATGGATGGAAAAGACTTCGCGATTTGTTGCTAGGCCTTCGGTGTCAAATTAGTGAACACGAAATAAAAGAATAAGATAACCTGATCATACGTAGGTAGGTTAGGTACCCAATTAATAGCGAATTGATATAAGTAAAAAAAAATTACAATATCTGAGTTTAAAATATGCTTAAATTATTTAATTTTAAAATAAAATTACAATCAAATAATAGAAGGAAATAAATTAGAACTAGTATTTACAATTGAAACAATTGAGCTAACTGCAGACTGTTGCAAACAATCTACAGGTAGCTCAACTGATCCATATCAATGCCAGACGGAAGCATCCCAAATACAAAAAAATAAAAATCTATTATTATTTTAAAATTATCTGGTTTCTATTCTAGTACATCGAAGAGATTTTTCAATATTCGTAGTTCATTCTTCAACTACGAATATTGAAAAATCTCTTCGGATGCAGCGACTCGTGCAATTATAGTCAAACTTACTTATGGCAAGTTTGTTTAACCTTTAATAATTTTGTTTAATTTTAAATACTTTTTCAACCGACGAAAAACGAGGAGGTTCTCAAGTCGACGCGTATATTTTTAAATTTTTTTTTGTCTGTCCATGCATAACTTTTTACAGAGTAGTCAGATTTTGTTAATTCTTTTTTTATTGGATAGGGTATACCTCGATGTGTCATCAAACTAAAGACTCGAATTTTAACTAGATGTCGCCACTAGAAGAATTTGAAGGTTTATCGTTTTTTAAAACTCTGAATTATTTTTTACTAAATCATAATTTCAGTTCAAGTGGGAATCCTACATGGGGTTGAAAAGGTTAATTCAACAGTGACATAATCTCATTATAAACTCTACAAATAAACTTATTTGAGTTTACCTTACCTAACCAGTAACTAAAGGTTATTAAAATGTCACTTGGAAAGTTGATATAGTCCAACCATAGATTTAAGTTAAATTCTGCAGATGATACGTTCTTCCAGCACTAACTCAAAAAATGACCTGTACCTATATTACAACTTAATGTATTATAGGGAAAGACCATTTTTCATCAGACTACACGTAGAGGTAGTTTTTTAATTTATTTTTAAAGCACTTTTTTATGATGTTTGTTTGTTTGTTTTATGCAGTGTCTATTGTGGTGTTTAGTGTTACTTTTTTGTTTTGTTTTAACTTTCCCTCAAGGTTTTGTGTTCTAAATAAATCTCTATTCTATTCTACAACTAAATGCAAAGACACGCTATTTCCAATGAACAACAAAGATGAAAAGATGTAACCTAGACCGAAATGTCAGCGAGACAACAATACGCACGTGAAACACGAACGCCTAAAAAGGAAGTGAATTCGTGGAAAGCATAGAACTAAGTAAAATTCTGTCGATAAAGGGTGCCGGTCTGACTATGTTTGAGGTGGGTGGACCTAATTGGGCCTAATTTGAGCCTGACACTTTTGAGAAGCCAGTACCCAATCTCCGGGATTTTACTTACATCGATGAGCCCAACAGAACAAAACTGATATGGTAACTGAATGTAATAAGGTCAATTCACGGATAAATGCGTATAATATATATTTATAGCGTTAAATTATCAACAAGAGTCTTATAAATAACCTCTTAGATTATTTATAAGACTCTTTTCACCGTGGCAATTGAACGAGTTCAATCCTACTAATATTATAAAGCCGAAAGTTTGTGAAATACGAATTTTTGTTACCTAGGATCTCCAAAACTACTGAACAGATCAAGATGAAATTTGGCGTACATTTAGAGCAAAGTCTTACTTAGATAATAGGCTATTATATTATTTTATCGAAAATACGCGTGCGAAGCCGCGGGCAGAAGTTTGTTTCAGATAAACTGGGTTTAGCACTTTAACCCTTAGACTCGCCACGAGTGTCCATAGTAGGATGCGAACCTAAAATTCACTCTGTTGCAGAGACTTTTTATACGCAATTTACATTACTTGTCGATTTGAGATTCTTTCTTCGATTAAAATTGCTTACAATTATATCGATCAGATTTTCCTAATATTGAATTTGATTAATAATCCCTTCAAATAAACTTAATAAAAATAGTTTTCGATTATTAGTTGTAGATAATCGAATTATCATTCCAATAAATAATCAAATTCGAATTATAGTGACAGCTACAGATGTAATTCACTCATGAACAATCCCAGCATTAGGGATAAAAGATGCTAACAGAAGCAGCAGAAACATTCCACATCGAATTTGGCTTGTGTATGTAAATTACTCTACTTGAAAATACATATCTTATTACGGACTAGCTGCATTCTTACTACCCGTTGTCCTATTACCCGTTTTCCCTTAGGAATAAAGCATTTTCCCGTGGTAAAAAGTAGCCTATGTTCATCAGGAATAATGTGGGCTTCTAATGGTAAAGGAATTTTTCAAATCGGTCCAGTAGTTTCCGAGCCTATTCAATACAAACAAACAAATCTTTCCTGTTTACATTATTAGTATAGTTGTGTTGAATGAAACAAGTGACTTAGGTCCTATTTATAGAACTTAGTACATCCTACAGTGATAAACTGCAATCTCATTAGAAATCACATGCATGGGCACATTGCACTGCATGCTTGAAGCCATAGGTAGTCTGGCAGTGACTGAGTTAAGGCTGCACGAGTCGTCCGGTCCAACTCATCCGTGGGCGCGGCCTAAATGTATACCATCTCATCTGACATAAAAGACATTCCCGCGCGTTTGATGAAAGGCAAATAAATTTATTCGTAAAACGGCCGCGTAAAAAAATGCGAAACGATTTTAGCACAAGGGTTATTATAGCAAAACTATGAGAGTATAATTTCAAAATAAATTTATTTCAACTTTTTAATAACTAAACTAGGGGTTTAGAGTTTTCTTTCTCCGTATGTTATTTATTTTCGCCCAAAGTAGGGCTAAAATCGGTGTTGAAATACGAAAGTTTAGAAGCTTGTATTTTTTTAATTAATACCTTTTTTACGGTTTCGGATGCATACAGACATAGATAATGACGAGATAAATTGATATTATCCTTAGTTTTGGATGGTCAACATCAAAAAGCGTTGTAGTTACCCTTCCACGTTTGTATGGAAAGATGAGCGATTCGTTCAGTCTTAAGGCGAACCTAGCGCGTTTGGTTGTCAAACTAGGCCTAGATCTTAGTACTTACGGGAAACCCGTGGTAAAAAACTCAAATTAATTATTATTTTCTAACGTTCCACGAATGTGAAAACACAATGGCGAAAAAAAAACGATGACAAAAAATCACATCATTTGGGTCAAGAATTCAGAAACCCTGCGGTCTGTTGAAATTACTTATGTTTTGATTCGTTATTTTATTACTATAATTATTTGGTTCCTTGAACCAGTTTCTTCAATAAGTTTTGTAGATTTCTTGTAAATAAGCAAAAATTTGATTTTTGCGCTAACGGTAGGTATTCCAAAAACGTATGCTCTGTCCCGCTCCTATGAACGCGAAATCATTCGCCAATCCGCAAAAAGGCGCGTATTGCGCTTATGGCGTATAACGGCGTGAATTGCGCTTGGTAGGCCAACAGAGGCCCCACTTTTGTGATTTTTAAAATCATCTGAGACTTAGAAAACAGTGAACAGTGAAAAAAAGATATATTACTTAAGGATCTAGTCTAGTCAAAGTCGCAACAAGATCTAATGGACTTCACTCGATAAAAAAAAATCCCAAAGTTCCCCTTTTTCTAAAGTTTTTTCAAAACTATGACTAGCGAACTACTGCTAATACACTTTTTTGTACTTATCTAAGGACACTTTATATTTCTAAACAAATTCGCAGAGTTTGACTTGATAAGATTTTCTTAATCACCATGTTTAAATAACTACAAATAACACGAGGATGATTTAATCTAAGTCAGTGTATTTTACTACATATTATTGTAAACTGTCTAAATAAAGGGCTTATATTATTATTATTTATATTAGCCTGCCAAGCTGGTGTGGTGATAATGGGAAAACCCCCCTTGTTTGGGGGGGATCCCCAAACAATGTCATGTGTTCACAGTGGTTGTATGTCTGCTACACACCACCACCGCAGCTATCTTAGGCAATCTTTCAATATAGAGAAAGAAGTAGTATCACTAATTCTGTGACAACTATTTGTAATAGGCATATTGCCAAGAAGAAAATTCAGTCAGCTGACCAACAACAGATGTAGTAAAAAATGTATTTTGAAATACTTAAAAACAAAATATTTTAGTAACTAAAACTGAAAGAAATGTAACTTAGAAACTAGATATTCTTGGAAGTCAAAGAAATGTAATGGACCAATGAAAACTCAATTAGATGCAAATCCACCAATTAACTATTTAGTTTATATTCTTTTATGGCTTTAAATTTTGTCTAGTAGGCAAAACTGCTAATGGATTTCATATTGTTAAAAGAAAAAATATATATATAGGTACAGGAGGTTTCTTGTGTTAGGTCAGAAATCTATTAAAAAATTACAAGACAAACTTAGTATCAAAGGATAATGCCCAAAAATGTATGGACCAAAAACCCGGAATCGATTAAAACGATTTATGTTGGGCAAGGTAGAGTAAACATACTATATCCCAAATCCAATATTTTTTTTGATTAATCAATCGCCAAGTACTAAAAAAAAATCGTAACAAATTGAGAATAGTATTATAAATCCATGATTATTGTGAGTAATATGGAGAGATATTTCAGAGTAAAGTACATTATACATGTATACTGATTATAATTATATATATATATAATGCTATTACCCCCCCCCCCGCGCCCTTGGGTATCGTTTTCGACTAACATGGGGGCGAGGATTACGAAATTGATGACGGCGGGCGTGTGTCGGATTGCGGTGAGCGAAGCGAACTGCAATACGTGACACCGCAAGGCGAGCGAAGCGAGCCTTGCCGTGTGGCAGCACGAGCGGGGACGTATTGCGGTGAGCGAAGCGAACCGCAATGCGACTACAGGGGAACAGCACGGCGAGCGAAGCGAGCCGTGCTGTGACCCCCCGCGTCCAGCCTCCCCCGAACCCCGCCCCAGCAAAAAATCTGATATGGGTATCGTTTTCGACTAACATGGGGGCGAGGATTACGAATTTGATGAGCAACAAACACAATACAAAACAATGAACCAGTTATTCAATGCGCTCTGCGGTCTGTACCTACGGAATTGTTGTATGCTGCTGGCCTGTTTGGTTATAGTTTTAAGCGAAACGAGTTGCGTATTTGCGACCTCCCATGCAAGTTCTACTTTGCTGTTCATAATTTTTTTTAATTGACTCTGGTTTTTTTTTGGGCATTATCCTTTAAATATTTTTTTTTTCACTCCAATTTTTTTTCCACTAGTGGAGAGGCATTAGGATCATTATCGGTGAAAGGTATTTTGTAAGTCTTAGGTAAAAATTAAGTTAATTTGTCTGTTTTGTTGATAGCATAACTAGGTTAGTAGACAAACATTAATTTATTTATTGTTTCAATTATAAATTATAAGTATATTATTGACAAATAATATGTAGATTTTTTAACTAGTATCAAATTTTTTAATATTATTTGATTGTAATTTTCCTTGTTAATAAAGGCCTAATTTATTTATTCAAGGACCAAGCAAAAATCACAATACTTGAAATTTTGATAAAACAAAGGTTTTCCACTAATAGGGTGCATGTACATTTGCAAATAATAGCTAGAAGTATGCTAACAATGGAAGTTGGTAAAAATAAACGAGTTTTGAATATCTACAACACAAAAATTAAACAATATAAAATTACTTTTCATTACAAAACATGACAACACAACTCCTAATACTAATCATACAATGGTGTAATTGTTGGTAGATGTGCTCAAACACTTACATATAATTAGCATAAGGTGTCCCTTTATTCTGTTTGATATTTTTATTTTTTTAAAATTGTGAATTTTTTTGCTCTACATGTTTTGCTCGTATGATTCTCTGTATGCACATAATTTGTGAAATGATCAAATTCTCAACCCATTTTATTCAAGTTTTGTATATTCTGTGATTATTTTATGTTTTGTGCGTCTAAATAAATAAATAATAAATAACAACACATTTATGAAAACTTTCGGCTCATAAGCCATGTATTTGCAATTTTGAACTTATCTCTGGATAGAATTTCAACTGATTTTGGAAATTATTTCACTGAGAGAAAGAAAGCTTTACTATCCCAGATAGACTGGGTACTATTTATTCTAGAGATGAATAGTTGCAGCCTGCACTCGCATGCATCTTGTATTTAGAAGGAGTTTTGCATGTTTTGCCTGTCTAACCAGGCCAATTTATGAAGTGACTAATTATTATAGTCGGACTCCACGGTTATTGACAGCTAATATCTGCTACCTACGAGTAACACACGTTGATTTTATCAAGGGAATATATTCAGACAGAAGTCTATAGCAACTTAAAAAAATTGACTTACCTGCGAATATGAGAGTCTGAGGGCGTACTGGGCAATTTGTGTCGTTCGCATTGTGTCCAAGCTTGAGTGTACTGCAATAATAAACCGCAAGTTCAAAATAAAATCCAAAAATAACTGCAGTTGCACTTTACATAACCTATTGTCTAATTATTTTGTTTACCCTGAAAGCCACGAAAACTGTTTGTCAAACGAACTTGTAGAACACTAGTTATTTTTAGCCGAGAGGTTTATTGAATATTGCGATTACTTTCGTAAATTTAATTTTTTTTCGAATACGTACATGCACTTGATAACTGCCGGGGAGTGAAAGAAAAATCTAGGAAAATGTAGAATTTCAGTAAATGTCAGGCACTTCGAAATCTGTCAAAACAGTGTCAAAAGGAGCTGTCAGTTGTCATAGTTTCGTTCTGTTATGTTGGTCTTGATGATTCCAACTACAAAAACCGTAATGGGTTAGAGAACTATTTTCATGTGGCTGTGGGCAGTTTTTGTGGAACATCGATACTCTCAAAAGTTACAATTTTTATTCTTCTAAGGGCTTCATTTATAACGATAGTTTACACGTAATTTAAAAAGAAAGTGACGGCATTACTACTCTAATTTTAGAAATATTCCTGTTAGTTTTTATGTGTAACACTGATCGGAGTAGTCGTTTCATCCAACATTACAAAACCAATTAGGTTTTTTTTGGTGCTTCGCGAAGTTAGTTGTTTGAGCAACTCATAGATGGCGTGTCTATTTATCTTTTCCTAGAAATGATCTTGAGTTTGATTCTACTCGATCATAGATGGCGCTTATATACTTTTGTAGCCGTTGAATTGCTTTACCTTCAAAATGTTACTAATGCTACAGATCTTTCTTGGATTTCGATCCGTTTAAAATGTACAAACTCATTTCCACCTGACTCCACGTAACACTACTATAATAATTTCAAATAATATGATGATGCATTTATCACACACATTTTAAGATTATATTCTATGGTACCAAATAAAAGCAGACAAGGCACTCTAAGCACACAAACGGTTAGTTTGCTTCTGTTATCTATAAGATATTAAACTGATACGTAATGAGGACACAAGATGCTGAAATATTTTGTCATGAAGACGTAAAATAAATCTTGCCTACGGATAGGTACCTACCTAACTTTTCCGAGATGAAATAACTACCTATAGGTATAAAATGTAATAAAATGGTACAATGAAGAGGATTTAAAACGACTCTTCTCAACTGATTTTACTGTTTTGTTACAAAGAATAGGCATCAATAAACTGGAGGTATTAAGTACAAATAAACTAACCCAGCATCTCCTAGCCCTTATAATTTTTCATTTGAATAAATAGATGAGACAGAACCGAGACTAAATACCCGGTACTACAACGTACAAAAATTGGCTTACGGCGGGAAGCGATGAGCGAACCCGTAACCTCCTGCATCGCAGGCCGAACTTCGCCCGCTACGCCACTGAGGTCGTCAGATCTATACCTAATGCAAATCCCTCACTGCGTAGGTTTGCAATCAGGCGCGGTCCCAGGTCCAAAATAATGCCAATTGCAATTTTTTGAGTACCTAAACTAAGATTTTGGGGGGTCACGACACCCGCGACCCCCCCAAAATCTTAGTTTAGGTACTTAAAAAATTGCAATTGGCAGCTTGATGATTATTTTTTCCTGTTTACTTCTGTCACATAGACTATGATTACCAATAGCAACAAAAAAAAATTGTTATATCATTTTAGTGTTTTTTTTTTGTATTCCTAATTTTTTGTTAATCTCTCTTGCTCCCCTATTTATATTCATAGCTTTATATCTATTATTTTGTCATTATATATCGGTTATTATATATAGGTACTCTTGTTTACTTTTCCCCAAACATAATGTTGTGAATGAAAGGCAAGTTGACCAAAGACTAGTTTTTATTCTCTACCCGCCACCTATATATAAAAATGTAACAACCCACAAGTATACGACATCTTCCCTTTAAAAAATTAAAAAAGTATACAATACTTTTTTTTATAACTTATAAGTTATAATTATAACTAAGACAATACACTTTGTTTAATTTCTAAGTGTATCTAAAGAATGTACATTCAAAATAAACAGGTAAAATGCATTCAACATACCCTTAAGTTAAGTAAAATGTTGAAGTTTTATAAGTAAACAAACAAAATCATTAAAAGTAGACCACTGGGCAATGCCCAATTATTTTACTATATTATGTTAAAGCTACCTATTATATCCCTTACATAAGTACAGAGTAAGTAAGCACTATTAGTCAGACAGTTAGATAAACACATGATAAAGTCGTTTAACTAGGTAGGTATTTAGAATTACAAAGCTTTGCGAATTTTATCTGATGCAAGAAGAGCCGCCTGTCTTTTCGGGCGTTGTTTAATCTTTGTATTTTGTGATGAACTCGGACTGTCATCACCATCAGAGTCGGAGTCGAGCTCTTCATCGGGAGTATATTCACTGATGTTTGTGGGACTAGCCCATGTTTCATCGGCATCACTCATTGGCGCACAAGCAGAACTAGGAGATGGGGCTGGTTGGGCATCTTGGGCCTCGGAAGGCAACTTAACCAAATGTCGCCTATTCCGTCGGTACTTTTTACCAGAAAAATCTCAGAAAATTTTGAGGCTCGCTTCGCTCGCTATAACTTATACTTTCTATTGTTGGGAGTTGAGGGAAGGGATGTCATGTTTGCAGTCAATATACAAAATACTGTAAAAAATGTAACGCGAACCATAACATTTCGTGGCTTGCTCCGCTAACCCATAGTATTTTGTCCTTTTCTGTATATGGTTCAGTGCCCCTTCAAAATCACTTTACCCACCACCACGAAAAATTTACATAAACGTAAATCTTTCGTTTTGTGTTATTGGGACTTTTCTACCAAGAAATATTCACAGTAACAGCCCGGAGTCAGGAAGTTGGCGGTGTTACACCCTCATGCCTCGGAAAGCATGTTAAGCTGTTGGTCCTGCGCCTAACCTCTCCCCGGTCGTGTCGGTCTGCCGTCCCATCGGATTATGAGAGAGAGGGAATAGAGCGTGCACCTGTGTTTGCGCGCACACTTGTGCACTCTAATATGTCCTGCGCACCTGGCTAATCTTCGTTGAGACTGGCCGCCGTGGCCGAAATTCTGCTAGGAGGATGCATCATCATTAATATGCAAAACACTGCAAAAATATAACGTAACCATAGCATTTTTGCGGTTCGCTCCGCTCGCCTGTAGTATATTGTCCTTCTCTGTATTTCGTCCAGTGCTCGACACCCCTTCAAACTCACTTTACCCACCACCACGAAAAATTTAACTTAATAATTGTTTTAAACTCTTTATATTACTTCTTTGTCTTGCTTCGCATGCCTCACTAATTTCAACAATGGCTGTGGCTCTTTATGAGCCGCCGCAGCTTTTTTTAACAAGATATCAGCGAGTGGAATGAGTGTCATTCCACTGCTATCAATTTTCAACAAATATCTCAAAAAAATTCGAGACTTGCTTCACTCGCTATTACTTACACTTACTATTGTGAGAAGTTTAAGGTCGGGATGTCGTGTTTTCGGCCAATAAGCATAACACTGCAAAAAATGTGACGTGATGGACCATAAAATTTTAAGGCTCGCTTCGCTCGTCAATAGTATTTGGTCTTTCCATGTATTTGGTCCAGTGCTCGACACCCGTTTAAGATCACTTTGCCCACTACCGCAAAAACTTACAACAACGCCATTTTTTCGCGGCTCGCTCCGCTCGCCTACAACGTTAACAACTTCCCCCAAGTGAATTGGCCTTGGCCAAGTGTGAATCCCCCTAATCCCCCCAAAGTCTTGGGCTGCAACCCCGCCTGTTAGGGAACTTATGGAACTAAAATTGAGAAATTAGTAGTAATCAACATTATTGATGTGTATTTTTCAATTATGTTTTAATCTTGTTATAATTTAAATAAATACAATTTACAGATGTACCTACTTATAAGAAATTTTGCATGCCAATGTGTTTTGGTGAAGTATGTGACACTATTCTAATGTTCAAGATCCTGTATTATGACCATATTTCCTGCAATAAATGATTTGAATTTGAATTTGAATTTGTTTGCAGTGAGGGATTCACATTAGGTAGGTATCTAAGGTACTACCTGATTAGTGATTACCTTATATATTTTCGGGTAGATATTTCCATGTACCAATAGATCACCCATATAAAGGTTTACTTAAGTTCAAATAGCTGTGCTGTTGTAATCTGCCAAGTGGCTACCTAAATATTTTATTATATTTTACCTAACACCTTCGTCAATTTCTTTCCGTGAACCTAACGGCGCTTTCAATACAGATTTCCAAAGCAGTTATGCCAAGCTTTGTTAACTTTTGTTAAAATGCAAATCGACTTTTGTAACCAAAGGCCTGTTTTACACTGTTCTTAGCACATTTTACGCACCACGACGTGACGGTCGCGGAGTTAGAATTGACCCCTCCAATCCAACTGGAATCCTTGGACGTCGTAAGAGACCAATAAAGAAAGGGCAGCAGCCTCTTTCTGTGTATTTTTAACACCTTTACTGCGATCAACAATCTGCTTGCCAAGCGTGGTGATCATGATTAAACTTTTTGTTCGGGGAGGTGCGTCCAGCATCGAATGTACATATACTTAGGTAGGTACATTTTTAAGTAGGTACGTTGTTGGTAGAGTTTGTATAGTGTCACCTAATGATCGAAAAATTATAATTCCTATTTAGAATGCTTACATAATGCCACCGAAAAGTGTTCCACTAAAACAAAAAAAATTGTTTACTATTGTCTAGCATACCCACTCCAGTATTAAATTCTAAAAGAGCAGAATCCTTTATTCACAAAGAAAATTGCAATCAAATAATAGAAAAAATTAGAACTAGTTTTTAAATAAATAAATAAATAAAAATAAAAAGTATTTATTTCAAGCAATTTAAACTCATAACATAACATAACAGTAACACAAAAAGAAAAATTAAAAACTAATAGGATTGCTGGGAAGGTGGCGTTCACAGCAGTGCCTGGTGTACGGGCAGTCCAGCCTCCCTGCTATCATTGCCAGCACGGTGTTGGAGCTGGCCCGCAACCTGCGCACCAGGGAGGCGGCGCGCTTGCGCCTGGTGGTATGGAAACAGTCGACCCGCGCCGCCGCAAACATCCATGCGCTACAGTAGCGGGGCAGCCCCAACACCGCTCTGAACGCATTGTTGTACTGGACGCGGATGGCGCTGTACGTCGCGAGCGTATACTTCGCCCACAGGCTGCACGTATACAGAGAGGTGCAGTACCTAACTTCACCTTCTCTGAGCTACGCGCAAACCTCCTGGCAACCATATTCGCCCGCACCGACAGCGCCCTCCGCTCCCGTTCGATGTCATCATTGTCTTTGAGGTCGGTAGTGACTATGTGACCTAAGTACAATTGAAAAAAAATTTACAATTGAAAAAATTGAGCTAACAAAAAAAAAACAAATTGTCTGAGCGTCTGGTCCAAGCGACGCGACGCGTCGCCAGATACTCACCAGCTCGTCGCGACGCCTGACCCGAGAGCTGGTGAGTATCTGGCGCAGCGCATCAGCATTGCCATACAGCGGGGCACTGCAGCCAGCGTCTTGGGGACGCGACGACTGGTATTGATATGGATCAGTTGAGCTACCTGTAGATTATTTGCAACAGTCTGCAGTTAGCTCAATTGTTTCAATTGTAAATACTAGTCCCACATATTTAAATACACTAGAATAACATTACAATCTAGCTAGACACAGATTTGGCTAATGGGTAAGTAATTTGGTTTTAACTTAATTTTATAAAAACATATCACTAAGATTGTGTCCATCGGCACTTTTCTTATTGGCAAAACATCAACATAAAATATATTTATTTGCAGCAAACACAATCATTTTAACTTATTAAATAGTTAGGTAGAGTTAATAAAGGCATTACCCCCATGAGATAAAAGCCAATAAGGCGCTTATGACGGGGAGGTCTGCGTCCAGCAGTGGACCTATACAGGTGAAGGTTTAAATATATAACTAGCTACTGCACGCGTTTTTTTATAGAGACGTTTCAAGGTTATTTCTATCCCATGGGAACTGATTCATTGGATAAAAAGTCGCCTATGTTTGATTCCAGGGTTAGACTTACGTGTATGCAAAATTTCAGCCTGATCCGTTCAGTAGTTTTGGCGTGAAGATGTAACAAACATCCTTCCATCCATCCATCCAAACTTTCGCTTTTATAATATTAGTGTGATTTGTTAAATGCATAGTATAGCAAAGAAACATTGATAATTTTAGTGATTTCTAATGTGATGTCGTAAATAAACACATTTTTTTGCGCTTACATTGCAAACGCTGGCTGAATCCTACGAGATAGATCAAAATAATGTACTACAGTATTGTACACCTTAAAAGGTCTACAAAAAAGTCTGTATCAGCATTGCACCCGTGTGAAGCCGGGGCGGGTCGCTAGTACTTTAGCGTCAAAGGTCAAAGTAAATCTCAGTTGGTACTTGACCTCTGTGGCGCGGCGGGCGAAGGTTCGCCTGCGACGCAGGAGGTTGTGGGTTCGATTCCCGCCTCGGGACAAATGTTTGTACGATCTGCAATTATTTGTAAAGGGTGTTCTGGGTGTTTTCTATGTATAGTAAAAAATATTTATCTATGTAGTGTATTGTATTAAGTATATCAGTTATCTAGTACCCATAATGCAAGCTCTGCTTAGCTTGGGGCTAGATAACGCTGTGTGAATTGTCCAGCATTATTTATTTTACTACCTACCTATCTTATTTGCTATTATTTTTGGAGGAAAAAGGTTTTTTCTACTTTAAGTCTTTACTTTCTACGCTTTTGTGAAGTGTGAACGTGACCTAAGAATCACAAAACAAATGATTCGTTCTAAGTCCCCTCTCCGGTAATAATGAAAACAAAATGTTACCTTGGTACTTAGTAAATTGTACATAATACCTAGGTGGTTTGGTTAGTGTGTACCTTTATTAGGCATTTGAAGAAAATGCTCAACGCATCAACACAACACATCAACCGGAAATTGTCATTTTGTCTCACTTTTAACATATTTGTTAGACAGATATGATCTGAGCTAGTGACATTTTCAATCCTTTTCTTTATCTACACGACTCACACTAATTAAAAATCAATGTAGGAACACTTTGCTGTACTTACTTACTTTTGTAGATGACCTAACTTTTAATTTTCGAATTTGTAAACTGTTCTTACGGGATAAATAGTAAACTCTCAGGAATAGAACTTTTATGGGACCGGATTATGAAAATGCACAAGAATTATGAAAATGGAACTAACAGTATCTACACCCGGCTCCGTACTGCTATTCGACTTCTCATGAAGACACGGCTTCCAGGCGGGTGGTAGGTTCCAACCTCTGTCTCTGTTGAAGTTGGGCCATCGTTCTATCTCTATCGCCTCGCGTATCTTGCGGGGAACAAAGAATTTTTCCCTAGACAAGACACGGGCTTGGTATGGTCCTTCCTCAATACAGTGTTCTACCACCGCCGAGCTATTGGTGTCAATATTCTTTACGGCGCGTATGTGTTCCATCACAAATAAGGTTCGTAGTTAACCCGCTTACATCAGTAATTAACTAAGTTGCTATTAATCTCATTGACTAAAAGACACAGCCGAATTGAGACCCTCCTTCCTTTTTGAAGTCGGTTGAAAAGGAAGATACCACGAATTTCACCTGTTTGTTCGCCACATGTGGTATCTAAGGCCTATTTTCCTATAACCACGATAAGAACACGTCTAAGTCTAAGGTTATGACGTAACAGGTAGCACCTGTATAAAACACACTTCTACGAAAATCAGGCGCCATTTTCATTTAGCCGCCATAGTTCTTGTACGTTTTCAGGCTTTTTAACGTGATTATCAAGAATTTGAAATGGTTATGACTGTAAATTAGTTTAAAAATAAGTTTAAAACTAATTTGAAATGTTAATTGAATTTAATTTATCGTCTTGGTTTACTTAGGGAAGTGTTTAAAATGTGAAGTTATAAATTTTTAAATTTAGTTTTCGTGAAAAAATATGGGACTTTTAGAAACAATATATTTTCATCAATTAAACGTTTTATCCTATAATTTTAGTAAAATATGGAGAAATTTAGTACTTCTAGTGTGGTCACATGATAAGAAGTAAGTAATGAATTTGACTTTGAGATAAACATGTGATTCAAGATGGCTGATTTCTGAAATGGATTTTCAGCGGTAAGAGTTTTCCTTGGATTATTATTGAAAATTGTAGTTTTTAAGCAATAAGGGTTTAAAAACAACCAATCATGGGGTGCTTCCTAAAGTGTATTCGTGTTTAAAAGCTTTCGAAATTAATAAGCTAGTCCTAATTAATTTACCTACTCTCCGTGTAGGTATCTACTACCTACTATCTATTTATTCTATATCGAAATATACCTAAAACCTTTGAACCTTTTTTTGAAAATGATTGTTTTTATTTTTTAAACAGTAATCGTTCAGGTATATTTTTCTTACGATCTCCTAACTAGGCAAAACCGGTATCACGAAGAGCAACTAGTATGCATTTACTTCAGAATAAATGTCCAAATACCTAGGTAATTACATTTGAATTTCTAACAAGGGTTTTAAAAAAATTGTGTACGGAGAAAATTGCAAAGCTGCATAAGTTAGTTTTTACCCGATTACCAAAAGAGCGATTGTCCTAACGAGAGAAATAAATAATTGAATATTGATAAAAATATCCGGGGAAAATTGCACGGCTGCGGTAAAAGTAAATTTTTACCCAATAAAATTTGGGTAACTAACCTAACCAAATTACTAAAAAAGTCAATCTACCAGTAGCAGAAAATCGTATTTCTGTTGAAAACTTTAACGATTTGTATTTACGTAAATGAATAAAGTACACAGTTTGCTCATGGTGTTTCCAACGAACACGGGGTCATTTATCAAATAAAACCCTATCTTGAGATTGTGGGAGCACTTACCTTTACTTGATACTCTTGATAGCTTATCAACTATGTTTAATAGGAAATTGTACCTACTCGTGGGTTTATGGAACTTTCCAGATACTGGTGGTTTTGGTCACTATATATATATATAGTCACTATATAGCCCCTCACTATAGGCTACAGCCGAGTGGTGCCGGCTTAGAATTTACACCACCCCAACTCTTCCCGCGGGTGTCGTAAGAGGCGACTAATATCCACCGGGATATCCACCGGGGGCGGGCAGCAGCGCCTCCTGCAGAACAATTCTGCCACGGAACTGCGATCCCCAAACCGCAGGCCCAGCTTGAGGGTTATGGCCATTAACCCCCCTGAGATAGAACCCAATAAGGCACGTATCGGGAGACGCCTGCGTCCAGCTGTGGACCAATACAGGCTGTTGAGTTTGTGGTAGGTACTACCCTAACCTAACGAGCAAATTTTACAAAAACCTGCACCCAAGAAACCTAGACCGTTAAATCAACAACGTTTTATGCTCAGCGCTGTTTTTCAGCCAAAGACCGAAGATTACTAATTGTCGTCACGGACGGCAATTTGACGATCAAAATAAAATTACTATTTATCAACAAATAAATTAAAAAATTAAATATCCCGTTTATTTGTTGTTGATCATAGTAACTTAGACATTATTATTTTTACTTATTAACCCATAACAGCTATCATGGGGTGCATATAACCCAAGTAAGAAAAAAAAAATGTCAGGTACCAAACACTTTAGGTAGATACGCAAAAGGTAGGCTTTTATGTGGGATACATTTGCGGTTTATGGTTTTGAATTTTATTTCTCCAGACGTATACATTCACTTGGAGATAAATATAGAATTGGCTTAAAGTGACATAACATGAGCGAAAAGACTTAATTCTAGTCTCATTTATAACTTAGACATAGTTTTTTGATGAATAAACTCCTTTTTAATTTATTATATTTAATTACCTAGATATGTTTAGAGCACAGACTTGGTAGGGATACTACGTTTTGAGTAAATAACCTAGTGTTTTATTTAATACAAAGGACACCGCAAGATCTGTTGTTTTATGGATTTCAAAAGGTTTAGAACTCAAGCCCTGAATATCAAAAGCAACATAAAGCACGTCTCAAGTAACGTTTTTTTGAACGATTTTAAATGTTTTTTGACATCATAAAAAATCGCGACTTCAGACGAGCCTATCTGAGTTGCATTTGGTATTTGGGGGTAATGTCACGAAGGGAGTTTATATTATCATGAAATAGTTTAAAAAAAATATATACAAAAAAAAGATTATGTAGTGTTTAAAATCATTTAAAGATAAAATGTCATAATATAGTAACTGAAAGTGACCCAAATCAAGGTGCTGTAAAATGAATATGAATAAACCTAGATACCTATCTAAATTCATTTTAGACCTAGGCTTTGTAACAGATTCGTGACTGGACAATCACAGTTACACTTACAAGTTACACTTGTCCTTCGTTCCATACATGTTATTTGTTATTTTGTAACGCACTACTTTACACAGTTGCTATAATTGAAAAGTATACAGAGACTCCCACAAATGGTCACATTTGGTTTGCAAAATATTTTTTGATGTAGTAAAATAATATATTAGGTAACTTTTAGTTTTCACCTCCTCGGAAAACCGTTGATTCATTGAAGCTACAAGAAAATATGATTAGGAAAAGTTTTTTTGCATTTTCTGACTTTTCTAGTACTCAAACCTTAGTTGGTCCCAAAGAACTTTTTGATCAGTGTACGAAACAGGATCGATTAACATCAAAAAGTTTTTGTGAAAAACGCCCATTTTCTGGAAATCTGTAACTTTTTTTGAAAATCTGTAGGTAAATGGGGATGATATTTTTTCTAAAAAGGATGGGTAGTTTCCTAAGACCATTTTCATATAGCTTCAAGGTAACTGCCTTGTTTTTTTTTTTTAATTCCACCCTGTATTTCTAAATTTACTTTCTAATCTACTTAGTTTTTTGCTTGAGTAAATTATTTTAACAAAATTGTAAGTGATGTTTGTGTGCTGTGAGATTGAATAGCATTCTTTTGGTAGCTCATTTGAAAGCCTCTCATCAAATAAGCTCGAAAAATATCTCTTCTATCTTATCTTCCATACAATTTTAAGTTCAAAATCTAAAACTAAAGGAGCTCAAGACAAATAATTACTTTTTCATTCAACATCCGAATTCTCAGACTAAACTAACACCAAAATAATGAAACTTAAACCGTCTGCACCTTCTTTTGTTTAATCAACTGTTCGCATAGTAGCTTAAATAAAACAACCACTAGTTCCTAAAATATAGAGTTCAAAATTGAGGTGAATGGGTTGTTGGTATTATATTCATTTTGAGTCATTACGAATTTGTGATTCATTTGAGAATTGGACTCTTGTCTATCCACCAAAACGCAATGGTTGGTCAAATTGCTGAAGTTTAACGGAAGCGATCGTTACCACTGACAATTGATCCTTATCTCAATCGCAAATTATTTTAGTTCATGCACGACATTTTTTTTTGTTTGATTAGACTAATGGACTTGAAGAAGAAGAAACGCCGACCCCACCTTAGAGAGAAAAGGGCGAAATAATTATGAATAGAAATTGAATATTTTTATCGTCTAACGTGAAATACATGAAAAATTATAAGTTTACAACATTTCGGTATACAGGCTTGTCTTGTCAACGTGACAATCAAATAAAATTAAAAAAAATAAAAAAATATTAAAAAATATTAAAAAATGACTTATGAATGACTTCAAATATGTTTCTTATTTCATAAAACATAATTCACCAAGAAAATTACAAATAAAGAAAAGAAATAAAATCGAGTATTTACGATTGAAACAGTTGAGCTAACTGCAGACAATCTAGAGGTAGCTCAAAAACTATATTTTAAATTATGTACTTTAAAAAATTTGGGTACCTTCTCGAGAAAAGAAAGAAAGAAAAGGTTTATTTTCGTTGCACTAACACAAGGCTGGCTCCTGAAATACAGTTTCCAACGAGTTCGGGACTTTACGGAATCATTTTAAAATTTTGTAACTACCTAACCTACTATGTCAGATTCCGAAATTAAAACAAAAAAAAATTCTAAAGGGGACTTTTACCCTAAAAGAGTTACCTAGTAAGAAGTCGGAACGTAGTCATAGGATCTTTGTTAGAAGTAGTCTTGTCACAGCAGTTTTTTCCATATCGTTCGAAAGAGGATTTAATCCTATCCCGTAACTAAACAGTTCCTACTCCCGATGGCCTTACCTTTTTTCACAGGGAGATTCACTCAACAATTTTCTTGATTTTGAAGCCAAAGACGAACCTATTTGTGAGTTGATAAGCAACTTCAGTGCTTTCACGCACACAAGCGCACATATATTAATAGTAAAAAGAGACGTATTTATCGCATTTTTTGGCTACATCTCGTTTGTGTCTACAATCTTCTTCCAAGCTGATGATGATGATAATATTTCGGATAGACAAAGCCTCCCTTTTATCACACCTCTTCAGACATGTAACAGAAGTCGTCTCCAAAGAATTGTTATTCAAATTCAAATGCCTCTGTAAGTTGTCTGTCTCATTTACATTAGTTTTGTCTATGCCTCGTCTATTGTTTACTACTTGGTTGTGTTAAGGTGAGAATAGTAATGAATTTACATTTAAGATGTGCCCTATTTTAAAATAGAATGGGTTTGACCGCAAACCTATCCTTTTAATAATAATAAAGCCGGAGTGTTTGTGCGTGAGCAACACTATTGTCATAAAATAACACCAAAACTACGGAACGAATCGGGCTGTAATTTAGCTTTGATGTAGTTTTTAGTCTGGAAGTATTTTTGAGCAAAGAAATTTTACCTAATTTAAGTCAAATTAAAGGTCAATTTTAAGTAAATGTAATCTACTTTTCTCTTGACACTAATTATACTAAAATAAAGAATGCGAAAGTTTGGAGAGATGGATAAATAGATGGTTATTCGTTACTTCTTCATGTTAAAACTAGGCACTGAAAGGATCGGACTGAAATATTAAATTGATTTAGGTCTAGATATGAAATAAAACAGAAATATTAAACCATAAATCAGTTCCCATAGGATAGAAAATAGCCTTAAAACGTTTCCATAGAAAAACGCGCATGAATCCGCCGTCAGAAACTAGCTCTCTATGTTAGTAAAATACTTGTCTAATTGTTGGCATAAAAACTCATACAAACAATCAACTTTACTTCAAAGATATATAAAATTAAAAGTACCGGTCGAAGTGTAGCTCCTTGAGCGACTCCGACAATCAAATTAGTCGACATTCGTGAGTGCGCGGTTCGCAGTTTAGACATACGACGATAATTGAAATATGGCGGCCGAGAGTGACATACACGATCATATCGATCCAAGTCATCCGGAAGCGGTAAAAATGCAATTTAAAAATGTTTTAAACTGTATATTTCTGGCTTCTTTGGTATTTCCCTGTTAAGTGGCTTGAACGTAAGGAAAGGACTCTTATCTTAAAGCGTCACTGCCAAGTCTTGCTAGAACACGGTTTGCATCAGAAATCAATAATGTTTATTTCTTTAGGCTTACAAAATAGCTATAAATAGCTCATAGACAAATTTTAAACCATAAATTATCAAATTAATAGTAAAGTTTTAAACAATTTATCAAACTTATCAATTAAGCAATGAAGTATTAATTAATTCTCTCTTGTCTTAAATTTTTTGCCACTAGTGGAAGAAGAGTCGGTGGCACACATAGCGATAACTCTATCAAACGTGATATTTTGCGAAAATTTTATCGTATGAGAACGGAAAGGCATTGTTGGATAACGTTCCGGTACGGTAAAAAAAACCTAGGCTGCACTCAGACACTTTTAAGATCGTGTGATGGATTATTAAGTTATCAGTACGTCATCATCAACATCATGTTGGCCTTTTCGGGATCCATTCTTGGGTGTATGCCTCTTCCCTTATTTTCCATTTCTAAAGATCTTGGTCCCGTCTCATCCAGTCCTGGCCTCCGTTTCTTCTGATATCTTCCACCCAGCGGTTCGGTCGATCGCTCTCGTCCTCGAGTGTCTGCTCTGAGTCTCCATTCCAGGACTCTCCTGGTCCAAGTATCAGTACGTACTCCATAATAATCACTCCATAATCCATCCAAGCTATTCAGGATTACACTAATGAAATTGTTAGTTAGAAAGATGTTAAATAAGTTCGAATTATTGACAACTGTTAACCATAAAGATCATAAAAGTATTATTCGGAAATAGCGTGGCAAGCCGCGAGCTGTTGCTAGTATTGTATAATTCCATAGAGCCCTTTTCGCAAGTATCCCCTAGTGTTGCAAGTGTACCTATTGAAAATCAATAAATAAACCAATAAACCATCAACTTTATGCCCGTCCGTGGCTGAATTATTTGCGATTGTTCAAGAGTATTTTGACATAAATCATTGGTATTTTGTTGCACTTTGTTGTCTTTGTGTTCCTATAACAACTAAGCTTAGAGGAGGTTCACATTAGGTCGGACCGTTTTACCGGAACGAAAATATATGAAAAATGTCAGTATTAAAAAGAGCCTATATAGCTCTAGTCGGTGCAATGATGGAATTTCCACTTTTCTCTTTCCGATGCGGTCTCTTGAATAAAAATAATCTTTATTAACAAAGAAATTATAGACACAAATTAGAATTCGTATTTACAATTGAAATAATTGCGCTAACTGTTGCAAACAATCTACGGGAAGCTCAACTGACCAGTTGTCACGTCCCCAAGACGCTGGCTGCATCGCCCCGCTGTATGGCGAAGCTGATGCGCTTCGCCAGATACTCACCAGCTCTCGGGTTACGGGTTTCGACCAGACGCTCATATAATTTTTTAAATAAAATATAGTATAGACACTTATGGAAAAACGTTTTATCGAGTTGCCTTGATGTGAACAGCACTATTGAAATACCTATGCCAATAATCCATCCGACACTTTGGCGTTCCGGTAAGACATTCGGTCCGACCTAATGTGAACCTTCTAGATATATTTCTCTGGTAAACCTGTTCTTGAAAGGATGATTAAACTCTCGTGTTAACTATCTATAGGGTTTTTAAAAACCAGGAGGGTAATTCTGGCAATAAATCTACTCGACGACTAAATATGGCAAGAACTTTCAAAATATCGAGAGATTGCTTTTTAGCAACCATGCGTTTTCTCAAAATCTGCAATTCGATCTGATATCGATCTTCCGGACCCCGAAGAAGGAATGCGAAGGCTGGACAGAGTACAGGTTAAACTATAGGTACTATTACCGTATTTTTTCATGCTAGGACGGAAAGTGCTATCCGCCATTTTAAATTTTTAAGAAAGTAAGGAAGTGAAAAAGGAAAATAAATAATGTTGGACAAGTAACACAGCATTATCTAGCCCCAAGGTAAGCAGGGCTTGTGTTATGGGTAGTAGATAACAGATATACTTAATACAATACACTACAAAGATAGATACTTTTTATTATACATAAAACATCCAGAACACCCTGAACAAATATCTGTAGATCTTACAAACATTTGTCCCGAGGCGGGAATCGAACCCGCAACCTCCTGCGTCGCAGGCGGACCTTCGCCCGCCGCGCCACGGAGGTCGTCAAGAGCAACCTAGTTTAAAACTTTAAATAATATTCGAAATCGAACCCGCAACCTCCTGCGTCGCAGGCGGACCTTCGCCCGCCGCGCCACGGAAGTCGTCAAAAGCAACCTAGTTTAAATAATATTCGAAATGTCACTTCAAAATATAACAAACAAAATATTTGTCGCATCCCGTTACTCCAATTTGTGTGACAAGTCAACACGTTACAGGTCTAAGAGACCGGGGTCTAATAGACCGTGGAAAACTAATTCACACCTACCTACGTAGGAGCATTCTCCTCGTAAATAGTTTTGTAACATTTTAACCGATGACGTGGCAAGGTTTCTATTTTTACAAGGTTTTAAAGAAATATGCGATTTTGTAGCGCGATTCCGCCGCGTTTTTGTAAGCGCGATTTCTAGACGCCTCGCGCCAAATAGGAAATCGCAGTAGTGTGTAAAATCGTATGCGACGTAGTACAAAATGTACTGCAAACAAATATCGTAACAAAACGCGCGACACAAGACGCGCTTCAAAATCACGGCTGTGGGGTAGAGGCTTTATTTTGATATCAGCTATGCTAAGGCATACGTACGGGTACAAGTACCCATACGTTTAGCCCGGCGCCGCCCCCACCGAATACCAAAAATAACTACTTTTCGTCGGAAACCGACAATATGTACCCCTTTTGATAAGCAAATATAGGTAAATTTTAAAAAGCTGGCGCGATTGATCGAAAGCTGATGCGTTTTTTTGTTTTTCACACAATTATTGACGCTGATGTCACAAATCGGCCTTAAGTTTAAGTAGACGAAAAATGGATCGGGCTAGTTTTAAAAATATTACTTATAGTAAAATCACCTTCTCAAAAAAAAATTCTTTACTTACCCTAACTTTACCCAAGCTCTGTTTAGCTTGAGCTAGAAGATGGTGATGTGTATTATCCAGCATTATTTATTTATGAATTTATCATAATGAATTACCGGGAAACGAACCTAACTCTCAGCCACGCCACTACGCCATAGCCGTAAGCTATCTTACTAAACTAGAGCTTTCAAAGGACGTTCAACTCAGGAAGCCGCGGGTAAACACAAACATGAATTTATCTTTTTAGGGCAAACTAGTACAGGTTGCTTTTGTGTAACTTACCATTGTGTTACTAAGGGGACACCATAAAATACGTAGGTGCATAATAACGTTTTTTTAACGTCTATTATTAAAAATAATAATAAATCATATTATTAATGAACAAAATGCTAGCTAGCATTATGCTCGCCCATGTACAGCTTTTGTGCAATAAAGTATATTATTTCTATCTATCTATTATTATTATAAAATCGAATGTTTGGATGTTCAGATGTGTGGATGCATGGATGTTTGTTACCTCTTCACAGCATAGCAACTGAACCGATCGGGCTGAAATTTTGCATAGATCTATCTAGCCCTAAGCCTGGAATCAAACATACCTAGGCAAATTTTTCTCTTAAAATGGTGCCCATAGAAATAATAAAATTCTAAAACTCACTTTTCCAGAAAAAACTAAGAAAAATATGTTTTTTTATGAAGAACTTAATTTTTACAAATTCGAGCACGTAACTCCTAATATGACTTTTCTCGATAACTCTCACAGTTTCAGACTTCCAAAAAGCCTCATTCTGTATAATACATGATGCTGGATAATTCACACATCATTATCTAGCCCAAGGCTTGGCCTTTATGCTTGCCTTATCACAAGAACAAAATTAAAAATTTTAAAAACCCCCCGATTTTCATAAAACATGGCTAAGAACACTCGGGATAAAATTATCTATGACCCAAAATAAAAAAAACGAAAATCGTTTTATCCGTTTGGGTGCTATGCTACGATACCACAGACAGACACGTTAAACTTATAACACCCCTCTCTTTTTGCGTCGGGGTTAAAAACTAACCAGAAAATAATTTGTCGCGCTGAAGAATTGAATTTTAGAATTTGTTGAAAATTAAAATGAAACTCTTCTTCGCGCTCCGGGTTAAACAAAACGTCAGAATTCATTTGTTTCAATTTTAACCGCTATAGATAGACTCCTTCTGCCCTTAAATAAAGAAAAAAAACGCCCACGAATGTAGAGAAGGAGCCACGAGTATTTTGTTACCTCATTTATCGAAATCGCTTCAGCTCTTAGGATGCTTCGAGATAATAAAGAGTAGGTATTATCACATGGAAACACTCGAAAAAACCCACGCCTCGCGTGTAAAAATAATCCCACGTGTTTCTCAAATTATTTGTTTCACCGTCATCATCAACCTATATTAGTGGACATAGGCCTCCCCTAATGAGCTCCACAGCCCAGCGCTCTGTCTTCAGCTTGCCGCATCCAGCATCTGCCTGCAGTCTTTCGCATGTCGCCATCCCACCTGGCCGGACTTACCTATTTGTTTAATTGGATCCAGATGTATAAAAATTATTATTTTTTGCTGGACAATTCACACAGCATTATCTAGTCCCAAGCTAAGCAGAGTTCCAAAAGTTCGAAAGTTCTAGATCTATACAAAATTGCTTATGCCTTGTTTCTGACTAAAAACTTTATAGAAATCAATAAATATATCCCAAAATTTTTCTATCTAATAAAAGTAGGCATTTCCCCGCGTGTGCGGTGTACTTACGCACTAATAACAAAACGCCTCATTTCAGAAGCCAAGAAGAGACGACAGATAATCAGAAGAATAGAAGATAGTAGAAGAAAGAAGATGCCTATAATATGTTAATGAAGAGAGCTATCCGTCGACAGTATTGCCATTAAACACTGTCATGGAGTTGCTCTCTTTATGAACGGTTGCTGGCTCTACAGAACAGAAGATAAGAGAAAGAAGAAACCAAGAAAAATGCCGCACAAAAGCTGTACAGAAAGCATCATTGATAGATTTTATCCGCTGATAGAGAAGTCGCCGTAATTTTGTTTGTTGGGGTTCCGTACTTAAAGGGTGAAAACGGGACCCATTCACTAAGCTTCCGCTGATAGTCCGTCCGTCAGTACTGTATCGTAAAACATAGACGGTTGAAATTTTCACAAAATGTGTATTTCTCTTGCCGTTATTACAACAAATCATAAAAATAAAATAAATAGGTATTAAAATTAAAGGGCTCGCATACAAAAATTTTGAAATTTATTTGGCAATTTTGCTCTACGTTTGTCAGTGCTGTATATGTTAGACGTTATAGGTAAACAGTTGAAATTTTGAATGAATAGAATTAATAATTGAAATACATTTAAAGAGAGCTCTAATTATGATATTTACTTTATTTTCTTTATTTGTTACTATACGGGGAAAAAAAATCCAGCCTCTCTGAAAATTTTAGCTCTGTTCATTTGCTCTACATGTTTACATAATGGAGGAAATTATTTTGGTTTATGTTTATTTGAGTTCTGTATTTTTATGTATAAATGTTCTCTTTATTTCTCAAATAAAACATAACAAATTTCAACTGTCTACCTCTTACGGTTCCGCTGACGGACAGACGGACGAACAGACAGCGGAGGTTTAGTAATAGGATCCCGTTTTCATTTCACCCTACAGGTACGGAACTTTTTAGAATGTTGAATTGGGCTGAAGTTCTACCTACTTTTATAACAGGAGTTACTTTATTTGTTCTTGTGTTCTTTATCTCTGTCTGTTTTATGCTGTCTTATGTATACCTACATTTCATTACGAAGTCAAATAAACTTATCTTATTCTCACATATTTACATTTCCATCCATCACAATGCTTATTTATTTTGTAGTTCTTACATTGTTTAAATTATGAAAATTATCAGGTACAATACCATAATGTTTTTTTGAATCTAGGTTTTTTAGTTACTTACCCACCTCTGTTCCTTATCTTATACTAAAACTACAGCTTAAAGTGTTTATAACACTAACCCTCTCATACTGTGAAAAAACTGTTTCATCAGCATTGTTTATGCTTATAAAAAGTTAGACAACCTTAGTTTACGTTTATGTAAGTTTATTATTATGTTTGTAGGTTATATTAGTTCCTAGGTTTTATGGTGTAAGTATTTTGTTTTCTTTTTATGGTTTCGAGATCGAACATCGGTTTCGAAACCCTTATGGTCTCGCTTTGTCTGTCCTTTTTTCCCTCCTTAATAACTCAGCAACTACTGCAGTTATTAACTTGAAATTTAAAATAATAATACATTTCGTGCGCCTGTACAGATTTAAAGAAAAGTAAATGAATATAAATGAAAAATGTTGTGATGCCGAAATTTTAAAAGATACCTAAAGATACCTAAAGGAAGTTTGCAGAGCGATCCATTTGAAATGTATGAAGCGTTTGTAGATATGGATCTATATTTTACAGGAAAAATATAGAGAAGTCTGTTAAAATAACACTTTTTGAAAAATAGTCAAAAAGGGGGAATAATTTTCAAGATGAAAGGTATCGGACATTAAATACAAATAATAAAACCGAACCAACAAAGAATACCCATTCCCCCCCCCCCTATCTCCGATACCTTTCATTTAATACCCCGCTCAGAGGGGTAGGTGCCCCTTTTGAAAATTATCAACCTTTCATTTGATACCCCACTTGACTTTGTAGGTCTCTTTTAAAATTTCGGTATCACAATTTGTGCGGAAAATTTTAATTTTAATTTTTCATTTATTTTTCTTCACATTTATTATAGGACAGAAGCCTTTATTCACATAGAAAATTATAATATAATTAGTATTTACAATTGAAACAATTGAGCTAACTGCAAACAATCTACAGGTAGCTCAACTGATCCATATCAATACCAGTCGGAAGCGTCTCCAAGACGCTGGCTGCATTGCCCCGCTGTATGGCAATGCTGATGCGTTGTGCCAGATACTGACCAGCTCTCGGGTCATGCGTCGTTTCGACCAGACGCTCAGATAATTTTTAAAAACCCGAAGAGCCTCGGTACCCCACGGACTAGGGTCTCGACTCCAAGAGGAGCAAATGTGTAGGCTCTATCGAGACCTGCATATTTGCGTCTCTTGAGATCTTCGGCCAAATCTGCCGCCGCGCCTGCCCTCACGGATGTCCTCAGAAGATGGGAAGGCGCAAGTGTGTCGACGCATGTAGCGTCCCACACAATGGGCCTCCCCAACTCCCATGGGACTAGTGTCATACCGTCGGGCCTTTTACCACAATCACGTAACAGACCATTCGGTTCGAGAATAGCTGGTAGGTACGTTAGCGGTGACAAAGGCCTGCCGGATGATGTCGTTAAGGCTGGCGTGGCGAGATATCCGACCGGCTGCCCTAGTACACGATAATCCGTGATGACCAAGCTGTTCGACAGCAGTACCGCACTGGCTTATTATTGGCTTACTATTGATGAGGCGCGCAACACCTTGCACCCAACCGAAGACATGTTGCGGTACGGAAAGTTACGGGATCCAATAAAGTACCATTGTTATATATGAAGGAAATGCTTGCAACCAATGTCCTGACTCCCATTTAGAAACGGCCAGGAGGAGGGCACGATCCGCAGAGCTGGAGCACGTTTGTAACAAACAATTCCGTGTCAACTCACACAGAGTTATTTTTTTTAATTTTTTTTCTTCACATCTGTACAGGCGCACGATATGTATATTATTATTTAAAATTTCAAGTAAATAGCTGCGGTAATTGCTGAGATATTAAAGAGGGAAAAAAGGACAGACAAAGCGATACTATAAGGGTTTCGAAACAGATCTCCGATCACGAAACCCTAAAAAGTATATCTTCATGTTGTCGTATTCGGAAACAAACTCGGAAGAATAACCAATTATGGAAACTTTCACATAACATCATCTAGCCCTACGCTAAGCAGAGCATGCTACGGGTACTAAATAACTGATGTACTTAATACAATACATTATATTACTTCTATTAATTATTATTATACATTTATTATTCAACGTGGCAATGCTGCCATCATTCTGGGCACTCTGCCTTCTGGTGACGCCATAAATTTTTAGGAATTGATTTAAGTGTAAATACTAGTTGTAATTTTTCGTTTTGTTGATTTTTCTGTATATATAAATGATTCCCCTAATATACATAACTAACCAATACATTATACATAAAGATATATTTTTTTGCATAAAAACACCCGGTACAAATTTCTGCAGATCCTACAAACATTTGCCCAGGCACCTAATGTGTCGCAAGCGAACCTTCGACCGCCGCACCACAGAGGTTGTCAAATAAATGAACAGGAAGATAAGAGAAATGAAGATATTTTACGAATTTGGAGAAAATAGCCCAAATTAGAAGACGATCATAAAAGTACGATCTAAGCTCTAGATCTCATAATTCTTGTTCAAACAAGTCGTCTCACCGACTTACAAATATGTGTTCATAAAATTCCACCCGTTATCATTATCAGTGATAAGACGAGTAGAGATAAGACGTTGTAAAGTTAGTAAGTGTATCTACTTAAAGTACTACAAGATAAGTAGGTAGGTAGATCTTGAAAATACGGTGACTAGGGGAATTTCGATGTAGATAAATTATAATAACTTGCATACTATAAGTAAAGGATTACTTAATTAATAAAAGAAGCCCTTATTCACAAATCAAATTACAATAAAATAATAGAAATAAATTAGAACTAGTATTTACAATTGAAACAATTGAGCTAACTGCAATCAAACAATCTACAGGTAGCTCAACTGATCCATATCAATACTAGTCGTCGCGTCTCCAAGACGCTGGCTGCATTGCCTCGCTGTATGGCAATGCTGATGCCCTGTGCCAGATACTAATAAATAAATAAATTAATTATTAAGAAGAGATGACGGATGAAAGATCTGACGGTATGACTCTGATTCCCTGGAAGATGGGTATGCCTTTAATTTGGGATGCCACCCTAGTGGCTTCACATCTTGCAGGGACATCGATCAGTGCCCGATCCGCAGCAACATCAGCGGAGTCCCTCTAACGGCGAAAATACTGTAATCTTGACCGAGGTTTCCTAGTTGAGCCGTTTGAGGTTGAATTGAAAACCTTGGTCCTTGGGTTCCTGGGGCACTCGCAATTTATAAAGATTTTACAAAACTTCTCATAGAGTCCACAGGTAGGTGATCGGAATGCTCGCTTCTGTTTCGGTCAACGAATTAGCTTTGCCATTCAACGTGGCAATGCTGCCAGCATTCTGGGCCCTCTCTACTAGTTCTAGTTAGTTCAGGAGCCTATGGACTCATAATGTCTGTTACACTAGTTATTATGTCAATAAATAACATTTTTAATTATTACTTTTTTACTTTACTCTGCCTTCAGGTGACGGCTTCATTTTTTTAGATATATATTATACTAGCTTCCGCCCGCGGCTTCGCACGCGTATTTTCGGTATATTAAGTAGCCTATTATCTAAGTTAGGCTATGCCTTAAAAGTACCTACGCCATTTTTTTTTTATAAACAGTATCCTATGTCCGTCTCCTGGCTCTAAGCTACCTACCCACCAATTTTCAGCCATATCGGTACAGCCGTTCTTGAGTTATAAATAGTGTAACTAACACGACTTTCTTTTATATATATATAGATAAGTGTAAATACTGACATACAAACTTACATTTTAATATGGTAGTGTCACAGATTAGGTGATATTACTTTGTTAAGAGTCTGCTATGATGAAAGTGTAGGTAAGAGTGTGATTATCAGAACTGTTATAGAATAGGCTAGGCACTTGACTAACAACGAATTTGGTGGAATAAATAAATATTCTCTGTAGTATTTGACTTAGGAACCCAATATTTATAGATTTCTGATACCTATTAAAAGTGTAAGATGTAAAATAACTATTCTATTTTTTATTTCTAATTTTGAACTCTGAAAACGCTGTCGGACATGTTCTGACGTCATAAGACTGTAAACCAAAGGTACGGGACATAGTCATAGGATCCTTGCTGTAAGCAAATTTCATGTCGGATCTTAGACGAGAGAAATTCGCTATCTGTGAATCAGAGCCGATTTCCCAGATGGTGAAATTGGCCCTGACTTTTACTGTCTCGGCTAGGCTACTGCTTAAAAGCGATTGAAGAAAACAATTCATCAGACCTCGACCTCGACAGCCTATAATGGTCCACAGCTGGACACAGGCCTCCCCCTGATAAGTGCCTTACTGACTTTTATCACTTGGAGGTAATGCCCATAATCCCCACGCTAGGCATGCGGGTTGGGGATCGCAGTTCGGTGGTAGAATTGTTCTGCAGGGGGCGCTGCTGCCCACCCCCGGCTGATATCCCTTAGTCGCCTCTTACGACACCCGCGGGAAGAATTGGGGTGGTGTAAATTCTAAACTGGAACCACACAGCTTAATTAACTAGTATGCATTTATCAGACCACTTCAATCAAAAACTTCGTCATCACAGATTATCTACCGATAATGAGTGATAACGACAATCACCGATAATTTAATTGGTGCTAATCAATGCTAGTTGAGTTTGACACGATGGCCGTGTTGAAAGTTTGTTTATTTTTGTGTTTGTTTGTCTTTGTGAGGTCTGATGTGATCTGCGAGCTAGGGTATTGTGCGGTATGTAATTATTTGAATAAGAACTAGCTGAAATTTGTTAGAAAACCCGCGGTTCTTTGACAAAGTGAATGGTTAGATATAAATTCTTTATTCACAAAGAAAATTACAATCAAAAAATAGAAATAAATTACTACTAGTATATACAATGAAAGCGATTGAGCTAACTGCATGCAATTTACGGGTAGCTCAACTGATCCATATCAATACCAGTCGTCGCGTCCCCAAGACGCTGGCTGCATTACCCCGCTGTATGGCAATGCTGATGCGCTGTGCCAGATACCCACCAGCTCTCGGGTCACGGGTCGCTTCGACCAGACGCTCAGATAATTTTTTTGGGTAAAAAATGTGTAGGCTCTGTCGAAATGGTTAGACCACATTGAAGAACCTAGAAGTTTATTTATTAATTTATTTGATAATAGACGAGCAACCGGTGGCTGATGTGTCTATATCACAAAGTGTTGAATTTAGTCATTGCGTCACTTGTTTGTTTTTGTTGTCTTGCAACTGTCATTAATAAGGATTAATGCTCACAACATGATTAATTGTAAGCAAATCTCGGCCAAGTGACTTCTTCTGCAGAACTCAGACGAGACTTGCGCGTCACCAGCCATCGACTGCAGCATCAACAACGCCACACACAACGGTCTGCTTCTGCCGTCGCCGACCATTTGCAACTGTTGCGAATTCTGTCTGCCGCATTATGGTAAGTTAGCATAAATAGCTTTGCAAGCGTTTTCCAGTATTCCTATTAAAGCTTTGCATAGTTTACGAAATCTAAAAAGTACCTATCCTTCTATACATTTAGCGTCTTACCCTGAGAGGAATTATTTTTAACCCCCGACTCAAAAAGAAAGAGGTGTTTTATGTTTAAAGTGTCTGTCTGTGTATCTGTGGTATCGTAGCTCCCAAACGGATGAACCGATTTTCGTTTAGTTTTTTTGTGTCTCAGAAAATTTTATCCCTAGTGTTCTTAGCCATGTTTCATGAAAATCTGTCAGGGGTTTTTTACAATTTTTAATTTTGTTATGGTTCATAATATGACAGCGATCCAATAGTTTCATACGAACTCGATTGTAGTTTTCGAACGATTTTGAGTGATATTTTGCATTTTTAACCAGAAAAAACCTATGTAAGTTTACTTGCACGCACTTGATTTAAGAGGGCTACGTTTTACTGAAGAGAGTTACTAGCTGGCGTTTATAGTGTAGCCACTATGGCGTGGGATTATCTTACCTCAAGGGATCAACACATACAACTTCCCTATGTACCTCCGGAAACGGAGTCTTTTACAGTTTTAATATTGTGCAAAGCAAACTCACACCAGCCACTCCAAACTTCGAGTTTCCTAAATTCCAGGTGAAGATGAACACTGCAGCACCGGTGGTCCTGGCACTGGGTTCACGGTAGGACGCTGCGGGCCTGGCCTGACCTGCGTGCCTGATGCTGACGATGGACATAGCTACTGCAAACGAAGTATGTCTACTTTCACTCCTTGTTAAAGACACGGTCTGCGGACTTTCCAATGGGGCGCTGCAGACTGAACCTGATGGTTATGGACACTGTTACTTACAGCGAGAGAAGTAACCTATAATAATAAAAAAAACCCTTAATAAAAACAATAGAGACAGATTTAAAACCTTTTATAAAAACTCAAAGATCATTAATAGAAAAATGCTATTACATCCTACAAGAATACTTTAAAAGGATTTAACATCTGTGCCTAAGAATAACACTTTTTGTCAAAAAAAAAACCGCCAAATAAACTGAAAAGCAAAAAATAACAAACCTTTTATATATCATTAATAACAAAGTTCTGAGAGCTGGTCAGTATCTGGCACAGCGCATCAGCATTGCCATGCAGCGGGGCAATGCAGCCAGCGTCTTGGGGACGCTTCCGACTGGTATTGATATGGATCAGTTGACCTACTTGTAAATTATTTGCAACAGTCTGCAGTTATGTAGCTCAATTGTTTTCAATTGTAAATACTAGTTCTAATTTATTTCTTTTATTTTATTGTAATTTACTTTGCGAATAAAGGCTTCTGTCCCAAAAAAAACTTAGATTTTTTTACAAGCAAATTAAAGCGTGATGCGCGGCGGCGGCAGCGCGGCGCGATACTCCCCGTCGTCGCCGGAAAATGTTGGGCGCCGACTCAAAATTACCTTTTTTTTTTTATTTTTTTTATTTGGCGAGGAAATTCGTTTACGAATAAACTGGTCTGGGGGGGACCAGAATTATGTGGCGACTCGACGTTCTGAAAAGAACATAATACCCACTAAAACCTCTCCGGTGTCCCTCTCTCGCCATTTTTGCCGAACCTCGGGAACATTTAAAACCTCCGCGGTCCGACTGGCGTCCCCTCTTCCTCCTATACATAGCCGGCGAGCCCGCCGATCCACACACTCGCCGACCCCATTCTTCCGTCACCTTTCCTCCCCCCGATTAGGACACAGACAGGACAGACGCTGGAACCGCGGACTCAAAATTACCTAGTTTATGAACTTAGTTATTAAGGTTAAATAAAAGGTTTATTATTTTTTGCTTTTCAGTTTTTTTCGGCGGTTTAATTTTTTTGATTAAAAGTTTTTTTTTATACTTTTTTGTGGCTATAATCTACCTACTAATTACTACATGCTTATTTTTGATAAGTTTTAAAATAGCTACCTAACTTTAGCTATTAACTGTCATGTAATCCTACTTAAACAAATTACTAAAATAAATTTAATCAAAATTCCTTAACAATAAATCACCTCTATTTGGTCATCCCTTAGGGTATTTTTTTTTTTAGAATTTATATGGGACCAACTTCAAGGTATACCCTATCTATCCAATAAAAAATGAATTATCAAAATCGGACAACTCTGTAAAAAGTTATGCGTGGTCATACATAAAAAAATATATATAAACCCGTCAATTTGAGAACCTTCTATGTTTTTCGTTGGTTGAAAATTCATCTATATGTTATACGTTAAGACGCTACCCAAACAGCGACACCGTAGAAAGTACACTTTTTCGTCGCACCGTTAGCCGTTCTCCGACATATTACAAGCCCAAAAAAAAAACAGTGTATAGTCAAATGTATGGAAAAAAGACTTATACAAAAATATTTTATAAAACGATCTAGGATCTTGAAAAAAAAAATCACAAGAAAGAACAAGAAAAAAATTTTTCGTCTCGAAATGCTCAATATTTTGAGTGACAACCATTAATTATTTTAATACTATATGAAAGGAAATTTTATCAACAAAAGAAATATGTAAAAAGTTTTAAATAAATAAAACCATTAACATAATAAAACCCAAAAAACACATTTTTGTAAGGCGTTTAGCGAAGTAATTGCAAAAATGATAATATTTTGCCAATAGAATTTCAACCTTATTACTCAAACATCCCTTTCAATATATGCTCAAAATAGCTTCCAGTAGCTTCATTCGGAGGCTGGATGCCTCCTCGGACGGACGTGAGGTTATGTAACTTTTTTCGCGATGACAGCTGGGTTCGACGGACGAATTACGATTTTCAACAACTTTTGTTTTGCGGGTTAAATGGTTCATTCGTCATTGAAATAAAGTCTATATTTGATTGAAGCTAAGCCAAAAGAAATTTGCAGGAATTTTATTCATTGACAGACCTACCAATTAAGTAGAATAGGTTTATAGTGGTTTTATCTCTGGTAGCTAGATAGGTAGGTATTACTCAACATGTTTACAGCACGAAAAGTATTGGTCGAGTTAAAATATGTTAAATAGGTAGGGCGATTTTGATGACCTTATATATAAATAAACAATGCTGAAAAATTAAAATAGGAGCCTACGTCCAGCAGTGGACTTATATAGGCTGATGATGATGAATTCACACATCATCACCAAGGCCGAAGCTAAGCAGAGCTAAGTAAAGCTAAGCTAAGTAGTACTGAGATTGTGTACAAAATTATATCCGTGAAATTCATCATTCAGCATTCCAACATTCACGTATTTTATTTTACGAATATTTTTAAAGATATATATTTATATATTTTTATAGTATCGATTTATAGATTATCTTTTAAAGGGAAATGTATACGATTCTACAACAAAACTCCAAAAGAGTTAAAAGTTATCAAAAAATAATTTCAAACAATTTGTAAAACATATCCTTTGTTAAAAAGGCTTACTACAAAATATCAGACTATCTCTAGAGGATAAAAAACTTAGGTATTGCTAATAGTATTGCTCCAGCTCGAAAACTAACACCCTAACAAGGTAAAGGTTTCTTGTTCGCTTCTTTACTTTACCTTAAAAAGATTGAAGTGAACAATAAATTAAAGTAATCACTTTATTTCCCAGTTTTACTCTTGAACCATATTTGAATTTATTGACGTGTCCAAGACTCCTGTAAGGGGTAAAGGAAATAAAGCACTGTTATATTTCATTTTATATCTGATTATTTGATTGACGACCTCTGTGGCGCGGCGGGGAAAGGTCCACCTGCGACACAGGAGGTTACAGTTAGTTTGATTCCCGCCTCAGGACAAATGTTTGTACCATCTGCAGATATTTATTCCAGGTGTTCTGGATGTCATAATCATAATCACTTTATTGCATGTCTTATGTATATAAAAAATATCTAGTGTGTAGTGTATTTAACAAGTTTATCAAAATAAGTATACCATAACATAACACAAGCTCTAATTACTTTGGGGTTAGATGATGTTGTGTGGCTTGTTCAGCATTATTTATATTTTTTTTTTTTTGAGAAAGCCCTCCAAAACCAAATCGAAATATCTTCAACGATTGACACTTTTGTAATCCATTTAGACCTCAGTTGTTTTGACTAAATTAGTATATTTTTTTTATGTATAAAGTATTATCATAATGGTCGGTGATATTGTCGGCACTTTAACATGCATGAAGATGATATTATTTTTTTAAGTGTTTCTGATTTCTATGAATAACTATCGATGAATGTAATTTTTATTATAATTGAGAAGCTACAATGAGCGACATAGGTTTTATTAAGGTATTTTACATGCAACGATAGCAAAGCCGCAGGCAAATGTTAGTTAACATTACATTATTACCTTGTGATTGTGCTATCAACCAAAATAAAACAAAAGTTTGCCTCTTCTACAACAGATAAATTTGGCATAAGTCTATGTTAAAAATAAGCGCCTCTGCCGACCACATTTGTTAATATTGACATGCAATCTGACAGTCTTAGTTTTCCACGGCAGCGCCTTAAAGCCCATATTTGAATGCACATATTTGTGCTATGCTGCAGCGATGCTTTCAAGTGTGCGAAAAGCTTTAGTTTCAGTATCTGACCTCATGTCATGATAACCAATCTTTGTCATATTCCAGTGTCATCGAAATGCCACGATGCGCAGGATTCGTTTGACGCGCGGCAGGCGAACGGCGAGGTCGGAGCTATGGAGGGCAGACCGCGGTGCGATGGAAAAGGACAGTATGACGTCTTCGATTGTGTGCCTGCTCAGACGTAAGCAATTTAATTTGATGTTTTTAGGCTCCAGCTAAGGTCCGCTAGATCGTATTGGCGACGCAGTTGACATAACGAACTCGGATTTACGTCGAATTGCTGAGTGGAGTCGAGCTCATGGTCTGAAAATCAATCCCGTTAAGACCCAGACTATCATCGGGAGCTCAAGATTGATAGATAGATTAGACTGGTAGTCTGTACCCCAAGTTATCTTTGATGGGATACCAGCTATCCCTTACAGCGTTACTGTGAAGAACTCAGGGGTTACTTTCGATCGGAAACTTTCATGGCGCCCTCAGCTAGAAGTCACATGTAAAAAACTCTATGCTCTATGTTCGGTGCGAAGGTTGCGGTACTTTTTACCGACTGTTACAAAAATTGCTCTGGCCCAGTCCTTTCTTCTTCCATGGACCAAAACTTAGGTAACCTTAGAGGCTCCCTAAATATCTAAGCCGTCACCAGAAGGCAGAGTGCTCAGAATGCTGGCAGCATTGCCACGTTGAATGGCAATGCTAATTCGTTGACCGGGATAGAAGCCAGCATTCCAATCACCTGTGGACTCGATGATAAGTAGTGAAATTGTAATTATTTGTTGTAGATGCTTCTGCCAATCTGAAGATGGTGAACGACTGTTTGGAGAAGTGTTGAATTTGGGAGCTGTCACTGAACAAAACATGCACTGTGGTAAGAAAAAAAATGTATAAGCCGAAAATTCCGGATATTTCAAATATTCCGAAAAATACGTAACGAGGCCAAATAAATACGATAAGATTTTGATGTAGGCACGGCACAGCAGACGCAATAAGGCAAAGCCAAGGCGTAGCTGCATGATTTCAAAATTTATGAGGTTTCGTAACGGATTCCGAAAAAACAATATTGTTTTATACTAGCTTTTTCCCGTGGCTTCGCACGCATTTTTAGAAAAAAGTAGTCTCTATGTTAAATTACAGGTCCAGATCTGTATGTGTGCAAAATTCCAGCCTGATGCATTCAATAGTTTTGACGTTGTCTTCGGTCAAATATCTTCACAACAACAGTACTAACTTACGCCTTTATAACATTAGTAGGTAGGATGTGCACTTAAAGTAGTAATAGAGTAAAATATCGTAAATATATACAGGGTTATTGGTTATTCATTGACACTTCGTGAACTGCAGATTCTGGCCATCATCAAATCAACACGTTTGTGAAGACACCAGGTCTTAATTCTTAAGCTTAGTAATAATAATAGGTACCCCCCTCTAATACTCGTTCTTTAGAGAGGTTTTATTTGAAACCAAACTAAAAACGGCTCTGTCCTGAATTAACAGTTGGTGTGGAAAGGTCGATTTACATCAAACGAACATAGAGCTATAGCTAGAACAAGAGCATTCTTTCGTAATCTTTTAGTGTGAACGAAAGCTAGATCGAATGTTCTTTGCTCATTCGAGTCAATTCTGTGGTTGATATTGGTAGTGCTTCGCTATGTCTGATTCTGACAGCGATATCATTATTGCAAGTGCTGCATTTATTATTTTGAAGCAAAAACTCAAAATTAAAAGAAGGAAGAGACGTTGGTGGATTACAAATTTAATGCAACGAAGGGCATTGGATAATGTAGGTGAAACAATGACGGAAATGCGAAAACAAGAAGTGGTCAATATCAAAACTTTTGTAGAATGACGCCAGAGGAGAGAAAATTTTTCTTGAGACCAATCCATAATTTCATCTATAAGATCTATAAGATAAGATATGTAAACAATCGCTAGAACACAAGAACGCTTTGATGAGACCGCTTAGTGGCGCGAGCGCGTCCGAACACGCTAGAATGCTCCAAGCAACTGTTCACGCGCTCTTGCGCCGTTTACATCGAGCGAGCGAGCATTCTTAGAATATTCTATAGAATCTTTGCGAACGCACTAAGAACAACGAAATAATGCTCTATGCCTGTTTACACTAGAAGAATTTGACGTAGTGGGGATAGAATAAGCATTCGCTCGTTTGGTGTAAATCGACCTGAAGTGGAAGATCGGGCTTTATGCCGGGCTGTGAACGCGCCCGAACGTTTCATTCAACTGCCAACGTTTGAGCCGTAATGTTGTGCCTTACTACACCGAAATCGCCCTCCAGGTGTCTTGTGTCGATGGGCAGAACCTGCAATTCACGTAGTGACAGTGAATTACCAATAACCCTGTATATACATACATTTAGATTTTAAATAACTTAGATTTGAAAATAAATACATGTATAATATTTTCAAATCTAAGAAATCAAATAATATCGACAAATTTTTGACTTCGACGGGACTTGAAACCGCATCTAAAAACAACAAACTTTAGTTCTCTCTCTCTGCAAAATCACCTTTAAAACATTTACTGATACCTAGTTTACTCCCCAAGGCTGTTCCCGCCTCCACGACATCATCAGAACCAGCATAGCTCCCGGAGTAACCCTCCCAGTCATAGGACCCCGGTGCACATCAGACGGGAACTTCAACCCTGTGCAGTGTGTGGATAGACACTGTTATTGCGTGCACCGGGTCACGGGGCAGATACAACCAGGGGTTGGACGGGAGGTGGATTTGGATGAAGAGCCGATTACTGAGTTGGCTTGTTGTGAGTAAAATATTATTATTAGCCCACTGCTGGACATAGGTCGTCTGACCACATGGTGTCGGGGACTACGTCTGCTGAGTCGCAGTCTACACTTAACATAAGAACACGTTTACCCCAGCAGCGGTGGTTAGGTCTTCGCGAGATATGGCCGGTTTAGTGCCGCTTAAAAGTTTGCTAATTCTTTAAGCTATAGGTATCGATAACTTTTGGTGTTCTAAGAAATTAAGTAATATCCTAAAATAACTTTGACGGGACCTGAACCCGCAACCTTTATTCGTTAACTACTTATGTAATAACGTCCTCCTAGCCGAATTTCGACCACGGCGGCCAGTCTCTCGGAGACTAGCCAGATGCGCAGGACATATTATATTGCACAAGTGTGTGCGCAAACACAGGTGCACTCTCTATTCCCACACTTTCATAATCCGGTGGGACGGCAGACTGACACGACCGGGGAGAGGTCAGGCGCAGGACCAACGGCTTAACGTGCTTTCCGAGGCACGGGGGGTGTAACACCGCCTACTTCCTGACTCCGGGCTGCTACAGTGAATTTTCCTTGATAGAAAAACCCCAATAACAACTATTGGCCTGACCTGGGATTCGAACCCAGGACCTCATAATCAGCGGTTGAATTAGCTGACCGCTAGGCCAACGTGGCAGTCAACCTACTATTTATACCTTACCTAAGTCACCTGTTACTCAATTTAAAATAAGTATATTTAATTTAAAACCTAATATTTTCAGACGATCCTTCCCTAGACCTCTTCCCCCACCTCAGTATCGGCTCCCCCCCTTACAACTACACAACCCCTTGCTTCGAGAGCATAGGAGAGAAGATACAGCTGCTGCAGGAGAGCGAAAGAGACGGATATATAGTAGACTTCTTCAGCGATTATCCCGAGTGCAAACCTGACGGGACTTATGGACGAGTTGAGAAGAGGAGGACTGGGGAGTAAGTTTTCTTCTTTTTAGCCGACTTCGAAAAAAAGATAAGGTTCTGTATTTTCGGCTGTGTGTACTTAGGTACTTACCTATTTTTTTCGTGTAGGTATGTTCTTCGGTTTTTCCGTCAATAGATACATACATAGATAATACTTTATAGTACCACACAAAGACAGATACAGAAATAAATGCTAAGAGTAGACGAAGTACAAAAGCGGCCTTATCGCTGCGAGCGATCTCTCCAGGCAACCTTGGGATGGACTGGACATGTGAGAACAAAATAGACGGTGGCACCCAAAAAAAAACTATTTACACTACATACTTTATTAGGTGTACCTACATTATAACCTACAAACAAAAATAACAAAATAAAAATAAAATCAATTACGGACCGATTTTGAAAATTCTTTCCTTAGTGTAGGTACAAGTTTAATATTCATTTATTCTCAAAAAGACAAGTAATATAATGTCACTTACATGAGGACAGGATTCTTAGGTTATGTATAGATATTATTATTATTATTTATTATTATCAGCCAAGTTCATCCCACTGCTGGGCAAAGGCCTCCCCCCACTCTCTCCAGACATCACGATCACTGGCCAGCTCCGTCCAGTCGGTCCGAAATTTGCCTAATTCGTCCCGCCATCTCCGTCTAGGTCTACCGCGTCGCCTTCTCGCCTGTTCAGGTTGCCAATCGGTGGCTACCTTTGCCCATAGCTCTCCTGGCATGCGGCAGACGTGACCAGCCCAATCCCAATTTAGCTTTGCGGCTTTGACAGCTACGTCAGCGATTTGCGTCTGAGAGCGCAGTTCGGTGTTGCGGACTCTGTCCGTTAGTCGGACACCCAAAATGCTGCGCTCCATCGCTCCATGTATAGATATATAATAAAAAAAAACTATCTATGTATATAATGTATTAAATATATCAGTTATCTAGTACCCATAACACAAGCTTTGAGTAGCTTACTTTGGGGCTAGATAGTGCTGTGTGGATTGTCCAGCATTATTATTATTATTATTATACATAGGTTGGGGTCGTTCAATAACTGACTCATATAAGGCGCTGGCTCCTTTTTGGAAATTCCTTTCTTAAACGTAATAATTATATAAAATAGGTGCCGACGCTAGTGTGCGGGGAGGCACCGCCTTAATGTGTTCACTTAATAAGGAGTGAATCATCCATCATATAAGATATGTTGAGCTAATTTGAGTTTGAATACACTTTTAATTTGGGATGGTAATTTATTGTAAAGCTGTGCGCACATAAACTAAGTTTTTTTCCATAGTTAGTTCGAATTTTCGGTAGAACGATAAGGCTGGCACGGCGTGACGTGAACTACCTACGTTTTCTTATTTCTGCTACTTTAGTGTAAGTTAAATTTGTATTAATTTTATTATTTAATATTATACAGACTACAGTGCATGTTGTTTATTTGTATAATTGTTTAATGTTCAGATATAGAGAATCATCCCGAGGAGGTTCCATAAAAAAAAAAAAAACCGAGGGATAAGAATTAATTGTAGGTACCGCAAAACTTACATATCTCGACTTGGCAAACGTAGTGTAGGACGCCCTCCGGCCAGGTGGGATAACGATCTGCGAAAGACTGCAGGCTGATGCTGGATGCGGCAAGCTGAAGACAAGGCGCTATGGCGCTCATTAGGGGAGGCCTATGTCCAGCAGTGGACTAATATATGGTGATGATGATGATGAAAACTTTCAAACAATCTATAAAAGGGATTAGAAGTCTGGTTCTAGTTTTTTCTAACCAACAGGCATCGATGTTAGTAAAATTCGGGAGAGTAGGTCTAGCTTCTCGAAAGTGGAACGCTCAAATTAGGTCCAATTAGGTCCACCTACCTCAGTCATAGTCGGACCGGTGCTGCTGGCGTTGGTGTGTCGCGTGCGTATTGTTGTCTCAGTCGCACTTCGGTATCTTTACGTCTTCCCATCTTTATTGTTCATGAGGTAGGTACCTACATTGTAGAAGATTGGAAATAGCGTCTCTTTGCGTTTAGTTGTAACCCAACACAGGTCATTTGTTGAGTTAGCGCTGGGAGAACGTACCATATCTACAGAATATTACTTATATTATAACTATGCCAATAGGAAAATTTTATAAATAAGCCAGCTGCATTCTTAGTACCCGTTGTCCTATTACCCGATTTCCCGTAGGAATGAAGCATTTTCCTGCGGTAAAAAGTAGCCTATGTTAATCAGGAATAATGTGGGCTTCTAATGGTGGAATTTTTCAAATCGGTCCTACTGGCACTACTGTGTCGGAGCCTATTCAATACAAACAAACAAACAATCAAATCTCTCATCTTTATAATAGATATATTTATCCTTGATAATTAAGTTAGACCGAAGCAATTAGCATAGCAACATCTATCGAGTTGCACTTGCGACCACCTACCGACCTTTGGGGGAGGTAGGTATACGTCCAGCTGTGGAGATGAAGTTGAAGACCCAGCAGTGGGTGAAAAATAATTGAGACACTTCCTATTATTTCTTACATTCATTTAAAAAACTAGGGCTCACTGAGTGTATCAAAGTTTCCATTTTTGATTTTATCGTGAGTTTGGGTTTATGTTTTACTTTGTTATGTTATAAATATATTATACCATTGTTTTATGTTATTTCAGAAAAATCTGTGTGGACGAGCGTGGTCGACAAATTGAAGATTACGAAGCAAAACCGAATACAGCTGAATATGAAACTATGGATTGCAGTAAGTTTTACGCCATCTAGTATTGAGTAGCAAAACTAATTACAAATCAAATCAAAAATTTTTATTTATAACTAAAACATAAATTAAATGAAACGTTAGTTAACTAAAAAATAATACAAAATAACAATATACGATATGATATAATACTATTAAACTTAGTTTTAGCTACAAAATGTGTGTACTGCATATGTATTTTATTGTTTGTTTATGTGAATTATTTTCTAATATTAAGATTGTTTATTTATCCCATGTACTAGACATAACGCTTTAGATAAATTCTGTAATGTTGTAGTCTTGTTTTTTCAATAAATAATTTGTAATAATAATTTGTAATTTGTTAAAACCTGCGCTGGTTTTCTGCTGGGGCCTATGTTACCTAATTACAGAGCCACCTAGTGATGAGTAGCAGATCTATACAGGGTCAGAGAGCTCTCTGCTGGTAGATGTTACTATCTTATTTGTTGTTTACGTACGTACATGCTATCTTTTCTCATACATAGATGGCAACAAAATAAAACCTGACCGAAACGGTTTGTTTGTGTTGCTAAAAGCTAGTTTTTTTTAGACAGCTACTTGAAGAGTATCATTCGCTTTGCTCCAGTCACCACGATCACAGATATAATAATACTATACTACCTAGTACCACGATGTTCAAGCCTTTCCTAACGTGCTTGGGTTAAGTTACAAGAACTCATCGATGATGTAGGAATATATGTTCTTCATCTGTGCAAGAACTCTACTTATTCAAATAGTAATAAGATACAAGAATAAAATTACAAATTACTGAATACTGAATACAAATTTAAAAACCCCCCGACCGATTTTCATGAAACATGTCTAAGAACACTTGGGATAAAATAATCATGTGTCAATAATATGACAAAAAAAATCTAAACGAAAATCAGTTCATCCGTTTGGGAGCTACGATACCACAGGCAGATATCTACACAGACAGACACGTTAAACTTATAACACCCCTCTCATTTTGCGTCGGGGGTTAAAACTAACATAAATTCTTGTTCCCAGAATGTGCGCAAACATCACTATTAATGTCTTCGTCCACGGAGCCGCCAGTTTGCTGCCGTAACGGCAACTACAGAAGGATCCAGTGCCGCCGCGGACTCTGTCGCTGCGTGGACTCGGACGGACGGCAGACTGAGAGAGAAGCCGTTGACGTTACTACACTGTCGTGTTATACGGAGGGGTGGCGGAGTTGCTAGATTTGTATAAAGTAACCATATTTAATATCAGTTATCGTACAATTTATGATAAATATTATTTTTAATAATAATTTAAGCAGTAAGCCTTTGTTTAATTTTCGTTTTTCCAAATCAAAGATTCTACAATTATTCAGCCGATTAAGTAAAGAAGCGCGCCATCTATGATAATCTTTAATGGCTAAGTAGAAAACAAGCATACTACATAGATGGCGCCAGCGTCTCAATAGTTTTTTAATTCTACACACTGGGTTCTAAAATAAAAGAAACTAAGACTGGGCTTGAGAAACCCCATGGTTACTAACTACGAGGTTCCTCAATCCAATTATTATAATCTTCTCTGTCGATGAAGCTATTCAGCTGCAGTAACCGGATTTTACCGGATCCAGTGCCGCCATGGACTCTGTCGCTGCGTGGCGTGGATTCGAACGGAGACGGCAGACTGAGGGGAAGGCTGCTGATGTTACTTGTTATGCGGAGGGGTGGCGGACTTGTTAGTTTTGTACTATAGTACCTGTTACAATGTACCCTTGTAGTTTCATTTTGGTTTTCACTAATTAAAAATTTACGTGAGTAGTAAAACTACGTGTGTGCAACTAGTGAATTAATGTAGGTAAACAGCAATAGATTGCTAGAGATAAACCATTCTAAAAATGCATTCCCCTTCCACTAAACGTCATATAATCGGCGTTCAGATTTATTTTACTTCAGCATGAGAACGTATTTACGGTTTATAGTAACCAAACCATAAGAATAGACAAAAACAGTGATATTTTTCCTAGTCAAAGGATCTTTGTTTAATCTTATGACCAAACATTCGATTGACAAGTTAATTCCGCTACTTGACCATAGATGGCAGTATTTTCAGTGGTCGCAATTTTAAACTTAATTGCCTAAAACTTAAGATTGACATTCGCGTGATAGGTCGACCATCGACTGATCAGGTAGCACATTGAACTACGTTATCGATATCGGTAGATACTTATTTTGTTTAATTCGCAAAAATAAGACTTGTTGGGAGTTTATTTATTAATTTGGTACACAAACAGCTGTATATTTTAAACCATTAACAAATATTTTAAATGAAGGTAAACAATAATGTAGGACCTAATGGTGTTTAGTAAATTGAAATCAAATCAAATCAAAAACTCTTCATTTCCATAAATGCAATAAATGTACACTTAGAAAAGGTCAAATTGTAAAACTAAACACTGACACGGAAATAAAGTGATATTTTTGATTTCTGTCGCTTCGGTAAAGTAAAGAAGCGACGAAGAAACCTTGAGCCTATTAGTAGTTAATTTTCGAGTTGGAGTAAAACTCGTCCCAAGCTTTTTTATCTTCTAGATAATCTGATATTTTATAGTAAGTCTTTTTGCACAGCAAGGTTTTTACAATTTGTTTGAATTTATTTACTGATAATTTTATTTTTTTAAACTCACTAGGAGTTCTGTTGTAGAAGCGTATACATTGCCCTTTAAAATATATATTAATTTTGTGTAGCCTAGTGGTGGGCACAGCGAGTTTATGTTAATTGCTGGTATTAAAATTATGTTAATCACTATTTTTATGGAACCAACCGATTTATATTTCTACGAGTGTACAATAAGTTTTCATAAATATAATTGACATGGTACTGTTCTTATGTTTATTTCTTTGAATTTATTACGTAGGGATTCTCTGGGACCCAATTATAGATTGCACGAACAGCCCTCTTCTGCAGCACAAATACGGTGTAAATATCTGCAGCGTTCCCCCACAGCAGTATGCCATAAGACATAACACTATGGAAGTAGCTGAAATAGAGTAGTCCTGAAGTATCAACGTCTGTAAGATGACGGATTTTTTTGACTGCATACGCTGCAGCACTAAGTCTCTTCGATAGCTTATCTATGTGTGTGTGTAATGTAAATCACACTATATTTGGACGTTTAGGTGTATGGATAAATGGATAGTGTTTGTTACCTCTTGATGAACTACTGAATGGATCGGGCTGAAATTTTGCGTAGGTATTATTATTCAAGCCATTCACGTGGTACAATGTTTGTAATCAACTCACGACAAAAAATCCAAAATTCTCGAAATTACAATGCAATTTAGCTTCAGAAAATCAAGAAAATATATCGCGTATATTCTATGACACAACATAAAAGATTAATTCGAGAAATAACAGATCAGATAATATTTTTAATTCATTTCTCCAATTTCAATAATTTTCGACCATACTCTGTCCTCCTTGTAGTACGTAGTATGGTCATAGATGGCGCTAGATGATTTTTAATGCTGCTTTTAGCCTGGCATCACATTGCACATGCACATTTACAAAAAAACATAATTAACTGCGTACTTGTATATTAGTTACAATATAAAATAGCTAATCAACGATACAAGCAATAAATAACTATAACAATCACTATTTACTTGACTCACATTATTTACAATCGAAATATTTTCATGAAAAATCTTACTCTATTAAATTTTTAACAATCGCTCCACAGATTTGTGTCAAAAGTCGACTGAGTATTCCGTAGACCTCAACTGTAAGAATAATCTTACGAAATAATTAACCCTATAAAATCAATAAGGGTGTCAATTCAGATGTTGACTACACTAAACCAATTTGATAGGACTAAAAATGTTGAAATCCCTTTCATAATGGAAATAAAAAGAAAGGCATTATTTGTAATGCTGTCAAATTAATTTAGTTTAGTTTTTGCGACATCTGAATTAATACAATAAATAATGCTGGACAATCTACACAGCATTATCTAGCCCCAAACTAAGCAGAGTTTGTGTTATGGGTACTAGATGACTGATATACATAGCCCAAAAAAATCATAATACCAATTATCAGTCATCTAGTACCTATAACACCATGTTGGCTAAAATATAGTAATTTGGCAATTTCTCTTAAAATTGAGGTCCACATCACGACTGTCACGGCTTGCCAATACAATACATTGCCAAGCAGATAAAAATAATCTACCCAAACACGAAAATAGTTTTATAAATTAACATAAATTAGGGAGAAATTAGAATGTTAGCTGGCAGTACTGAGAATAGTATTTATTTTCTTATAAGAAAATGAATGTCTTTAAATTGTATTATTATCAATTAGAAATATTGGTCATATTGCAAGCAAGCTTGCAAGGAATCAAGATGAGAAAAAATATTGCCACGTTGAAAAAAAAAAGATAAGTTAGGGAAATTAAAATTCTTTTGAATTGTGATTTAGAAACGTTTTTTTAAATGCGTTTTCATTGACAAAATTGCAACGGTTTTTTAGTTTTGACTAGAAGCATCATTTAACTTGGAGTTTAAAAACTAAGAGACAACTGTTTTAAGCCATTTTTTTATCAAAAATTTGTAACAACGAAATCAAAAGAAAAATATTTGGATAATTTTTTAAAAATTATTTTTACCTCGTACATCATATGAATCACATTTGTGTAATTAACCAAAACAATTATAATAATAACAAATGATACTTGTTAATAACTGAGCAAAAGTATTCATTAAACTAGCTGTTTAATGAATACTTTTGCTCAGTTATTGTTCTTAAGGTGACGATTATAAATTTAACAAATATAGAGCTTTTTTGCAAATGAAAATATTATTTCAAAGTTTTTTTTGTGTATCTTAAGTACCAGCCCGTCAGTAAATAAATAACATACGAAAGTTAACTCAATGCAATATTTAGTTTACAATGTTAAACAAACTAAAATAAATTATATCTGCCTCTTACATAAAATCCTTTCTTATCGCAATAGTGAAAAGTAGTTTATTTTCTTCTGTTCAGTTATTTATGAGCGAGAAAAATCACTAACCTGCTTTCAGAGAGAATGGAATTGATATCCTGCTCAGTTCGAATACGATCTGAGCAAGACAGCTTGTGAGATGACGAATCCCATTCTTTAGGTAGCGTACATAAGAGGGGTTAGTGATGCCCGAAAAAAAATACGAGTTTTGACTAATTTCTAAGTTTTTAAAAGTAATTTAAATAGCAGACAAGAAGTTTTGCACACATTGTAAGCTATTTTTGAACCTACGCTATAAAAATCTACGAATCAATTGTCGTTTTGGAATCTATTGAAATGAAGAGATTTATTAAAATTAACATTATGTATCAGCGTCTGGTCGAAGCGACGCGTGACCCGAGAGCTGGTCAGTATCTGGCACAGCGCATCAGCATTGCCATACAGCGGGGCAATGCAGCCAGAGTCTTGGAGACGCGACGACTGGTATTGATATGGATCAGTTGAGTTACCTGTAGATTGTTTGCAACAGTCTGCAGTTAGCTCAATTGTGTCAATTGTAAATACTAATTATATTATAATTTTCTTTGTGAATAAAGGCTTCTGCCATTCATACATTATGTCGATTTACATTATGTGAAATTAGAAAGAAAGAAGAAAGAAAATACAATTTACAATACAATTTCAATTCAAAGTTTATTTTAGCAAAGATGCATAGAAAATAGCTTACAATGTGCGCATAATTTGTTAAATGGTATCTAAATTACTATAAAACCTAGAATATAGTCAAAACCTGATTTTTTTGAACCTCACTAACCACATTAATATGCCTACATAGCTAAAGTTGACAAATTATTACAAGTAACAGGGTAATAATTAAAAATTGTAATTTATTATTATAATCAACTGAGACAACCATTGTTTCGTTTAGTTATATTTGTTTTTTATAGTATTGTTTTTATTTCGATTAATTGAAATTTCTTATTTATAATATTGCTTTATTTTAACCAATTATTGTATCATAACACCAAATCGATTATTCATCTATTAATTCCAATGCAGACTTAGTTTTAAAGCTAACAAGGCACATTTTAGCATAAACTTGATCATATGCCGTACCTTATAATTATGATTCCATTCCAAAATTTGTATTCAACACACCTTTTTGCAACAAAAATGCTTTTTGTCTTTATTGTACAGTATGTCATTCGTTTAAAAGACATAAAAATTAATAATATATAAAGTTTGTAAATGTGTTTTTTTTTTGTTATAGCCGATCTAATGTTAAGATGCCGTGGCGTAAGAATCCAACCCCTTCAACTCAGCCCGTGTCGTACGAATCGACTAAGGGCCTTTGTACACACACGTTTTTTCGCCGTAAAAATCTACGGTTAATTCGCCATCTGTGTTGTATGGATCACTGCGGCAGCTTGTTGACGGCGGCGCTGTGAAAAAAAACGTGTGTGTACAGGAGCCTTTAGGGAACCTTCGAAATTAGTGTCGTTATATAAAAAGCTTGGACAGGTATTCAACAAACAAAATTAAAAGTTATTATTTTAAGATATATATGAATGATATGCAAGAGAGTTGTTCAGTTTTAAAAACAGATGGCGCTTCCAACTATAACACTATAATTTGGTTGATAAAAACCAGACTCCAAATTCCTTACTATTTACACTGTTTTTTAAGTTTTACGGGACAAATTCAAATCTTTCGAAAATATTTTTGCTATGGGAAGATTTGGGATTATTTTCCATACAAAGCGAAATAATTTTAAAATCAGTCCAGTTGACGAACATACATAAAATAAACATAGGTACCTTCATATAGTTAGTCGGTTAATAAAACGCCAGTAAAAAGAAAAGACGAGCATTCTGATTCTCAGCGTAAATAGCAAAAAGCATTTTTGTTTGGCACAAACCCGCTTTGGGTTAGTATTTCCCAATCTGGGTATTTACTCTAACTGTGGGTACACAGCATGATAGGGATTTACACATATTGTAAGAGGGATTTACCCATATTGTACGAGGGATTTACTCATATTGTTGGAGGGATGTACCCATAATGTGTGAAGTATTTACCGACATTCTTGGAGGGATTTAACTATACTGTGTGAGGGATTAACATTTGGGTAAATGCTCCAAAAATGGGTAGTTATCCTACTAGAGGTATCTAGTTCACGCATGGGATCTCCTAAGCAGAACCCTATGTTTACCATAGAGACTGTTAGGTTTACTTTGAATTTTTTTCGCTTGATAAGTATGGGTACTAAACACTTACCATAGATCCAAATATGGGACCGAAAAGCAAACAACTCTCACTCACTTAAGTTTTGAAGTAATATGTTATTCATTTGGTCACATTTCCAAAAGGGGGTATATCTACTCCCATTTCGTAACAATATCTGTACACATCTGTTAGGTTAACCCATTGGGTCACATTTCCAATAGGGGGTCTATCTATTCCCATTTCGTAACAATATGTGTAGGTACCCATCTGTTTAGGTTACCCCATTGGGTCACATTTCCAATACGGGGTCTATCTATTCCCATTTCTTAACAATATGTGTAGGTATCCATCTGTTAGGTTAACGTCTATTATTCCCATTTCGTAACAATATGTGTAGGTACCCATCTGTTAGGTTAACCCATTGGGTCACATTTCCAATAAGGGGTCTATTATTCCCATTTTGTAACAATATGTGTAGGTACCCATCTGTTAGGTTAACCCATTGGGTCACATTTCCAATATGGGTTTTTTTATTCCCATTTCTTAATAATTGACGTATTTATCAGTCTTGTGTCTTCTCGCTATCGGATTTCGGGACCACGTGGACTGGCGACGCGGACCGATCCGATTCTGAACCTGGAAATAAATTATCCATATTAAATAATTGTAAACAAAAAAATTTAATCGTTAAGATACGCCCTGAAATCAAAAACTGTGGCATTGTCTGTGAGTGCGTGCGTTAAGATGATGCCGACGCACGCACACTATAATAATAGTAGTTAAAAATAGTGATTTTTGCCAAATAAACCTAACTGATATATCTATTTATTTTTGTGCAAGCATATTTCACAAATATCGTCTAGACTAGACTAAGAGAAAAAAAAGCTTAAACCATTCTCGAGGTACGATATTCGTAAACAACTCACGACCCAAAAATCCAAAATTTCCTTTTGCAGTCGAGTTTGAAAAACAATTACACGAGTTCAAATCGACAAGTGTAAATTCTGTCAAAAATTTACAACAAGATCGTGATTTTTAGGGTAAAAATGGTGGCCATGTTTACAAACATTTACACCATCTTGAGATTTACCGATAGACAGCTTACCACTAGGAGACACGACGCTTTGAACTCATACAAACGAATGTAAGAGTTCAAATCGACAAGTGTAAATTCTGTCAAATATCAACAACAAGGTCGTGATTTTGAGGTTAAAAATGGGGGCCATGTTTAAAAATATTTCCACCATCTTGAGATTGATTGACGACCTCCGTGGCGCAGCGGGCGAAGGTCCGCCTGCGACGCAGGAGGTTGCGGGTTCGATTCTCGGAACAAATTTGTGTACGATCTGCAGAAATTTGTTCCGTTAGTCTGGGTGTTTTCTATGTATAATAAAAAAAAATATCTATCTATGTAGTGTATTGTATTAAGTATATCAGTTATCTAGTACCCATAACACAAGCTCTGCTTAGCTTGGGGCTAGATAATGCTGTGTGAATTGTCTAGCATTATTTATTATTATTATTATTAAAAATTTACCGATAGACAGCTTATCACTAGGAGACACGACGCTTTGAACTCTTACAAACAAAAGTAAGAGTCTTATGCTGAGGACCTTAAATAAACATAATCGATTTGAGCACTCACAACTCAGTGGTCCGTTGATCCGTTATCGCGTCTACAGTTGATATTGAAACGTCATAGATGACGTCACAACGCCCATACTACCGAGCAAGGTCGCTGTGAACGATCTGTCAAATGTAATAATTTATACAAATTGACATAAGAAATTTTCAAAATCACCATAAATTGAGGTTATGTTTACGTAGTTGAACATATCCCGATATATGTCATTATCGCGCTCAAAGAATTCGAAAGGCCTTTGAGCGGCTGATAGTCTTGTGAACGCTAAAATTATTTATAACTGGATATTTACCATGATTTGAGTTTTGAGCTTTCCAATATTTCGGCACAGTTTCATGCGCCATGATCACGGAATAACTGATGGCACTGCGAGTGAGTTGTTATTGGCAGATATATCGATCTACCCTCATTTTTTGTCTTATGCTACGAACGTTACTACTACCTGATCATGGCGCATAAAACTGTGCCGAAATATTGGAAAGCTCAAAACTCAAATCATGGTAAATATCCCGTTATAAATGACTTTATTGTTAATAACCATGATGGATTTAAAAGTTTTGTATTGTGAACGGTCAACGGACGGCGGCACAAATCGACAAGTGTAAATTCTGACAAAAATCAACAACAAGACCGTGATTTTTTAGTTAAAAATGGCGGCATGTTTATAAACATTTCCACCATCTTGAGATTAACCGATAGACAGCTTACCACTAGGAGATACGACGTTAGATGACAACACGTTGTTTTGATGCGGCTTCTTTTCTTCGTCGCTGTCGGAGCCCGAACTAGCGATCGAAGAGTCGTCGCCGGCTCCCGCGAATTTTACTGAAAACCACGGTAATAAATAAACAAGATTAAAAGTCAAGAAATTTCAGATTTGTTTTTTAAATTAGATTAAAAGAGATGCTCTTGGAAAAATGCTGCTACGAACAAAAAGCCCTAGCCTTTCCTAAATTCACATAACTCTTTGAATCCAAAGGTTGCCGGGAAGAGATTGCTTCTAAGCGATAAGGCCGCCCATTGCACGTGTCCGACAAATAAATTAATGTTCCTATTGCTTGCTCATTTCATGCAACTTCTTATTTAAATAGATAATTTTAACTCGTACATGTTTAATAAATAAAACTTTCACTCAAATAGAACTTTTGTTTTCTCTGTAATAAAATGAGTTTTTATTGTTATTTTATTTATAAGTATGTTGAAAAACATCGTATGATATACGACAGTGTATTGATGATTACCGTCCTCGGCTCTCTTAAGACCCTCAATGGCGCCTCGGCGGTAATCACCAATTTTACACACTAGTACCATAATGTACTATTATTCTATGTAGTGTATTGTATTAAGTATATCAGTTATCTAGTACCCATAACACAAGCTCTGCTTAGCTTGGGGCTAGATAATGCTGTGTGAATTGTCCAGCATTATTTATTTATTTATTTATTATTTATATTAAGTAAATTCCAACTCACCCTCACCTTTAGGCGCGGGTAACGCGCGCGGGGACAGCAGTGGCGCGGCGGGCCGCTGCTTTCTCGAGGGATTTAGTTTGCCGCAGTACGCGCAAAAGTACGAGACGTAGTCGAACTCTTCTACCAACGCCATGCCTGGAAGGGAAAATGTATTTTAGGACGGACACAAAAGGATTGAAAATAGAGAGCATGATAGCCCACTTGACACATGCAGGTCAATAGGCATAGCACGGTTGTCTTGGGTAGAATAAAGAAAAAATACGTGATATCGTCATCGAATGCGTAATATGTTTGAAACTCATTCCTTCAACTTCAATAATTTACGCAATGTATGACAATGCGATGTTATTTTTCTCTATTCTACCCTAGAGAACCATCCCCGTGCTAGGCTTACTGTAGGGGATTGTTGTCTAGGGTAGAATAAATAAAAATTACCTCATATAGTCATCAAATGCGTAATAATCATTGAAGTTGAAGAAATGAGTTTCAAACAGAAACTCATTCCTTCAACGTCAATGATTTACGCAATGTATCATATTCGTTCATAAATGTGCAATAGAAAACTGACATTGGCAGAATTGTGTCAAACAATTATGCAGAGTCAAAAATAAAAGAAGAAGAAGACAACGCAATGTCATTCTTCTCTATACTACCCTAGACAACTACCCCTGTGCTGGGCCCTACAGGTGTTATGGCGGCGCAGAAAATGAAATAGAAAATGGTGGACCGATATTTCAAATGTTGGGTTCATACAAATTTTCATTTTTATAGTAACTTTTGTAAGCTTACTTTTTGAGCTAGCTTGACCGGACTATTAAGGTTGTTGATTTCTCATAAAACACAGGATTGTTTTTATGTTGGTACTTGCAGTCCCTAACATAGACAAAAAAACCTTGCATGTTATGATTTAAATTATCAAGTCTAAATTGAGAACACTACCATTATATACAGTATACAGGACGTCATCACGCTGTTCAAGTGTACGGACCCGGATGATATGCCTGACTTCGTCGCGAAAGAGCTGCACAAGCTGCCCCCCGTGACGTTCGACCATGTCGATGTGACCAGACTGCTGAAGGATGTCACTAATCTCAAAGCTAGTCTGGTTGAAGTGAAAATGAAGTTGGAGGCGTCCGAAGTTACCATCAATGACCTTCGCTCCGAGGTTGCATCATTGCGTGCTGCTACGGTAACTAGGTCACCAGAGGCTTCGCACGTCAACGTGCATCGAGGAGCGCAAAGTATGTCGGCGTCATCATTCGAGTCAGCGATATTGGACGTGTCGCCGGCCGCGGCTGACAACACCGCCAAGACTTTGCGGTCGCCCCGCCCGCTCCCCGCGTCACCGCGTGAGGGACCTACAAGTGCGCGCGTGCCTTCCCCCCCGCGCGCCTACGCCACTGTCGTCGCAGCCACCGCCGCACCCGACGCCGCGTGCTGCGCCGCGCCAGCTGTGCACCCGCAGCGTGCGGTGCGCTCTAAAAGGAAGGGGAAAAAGAAGCAGCCCTGTGAACCATCACATAGTGCTGCGCCTGCGCCAGCTCCTGGGAAGGGGCCCTGTGACGCGGAGGGATTCACCGTGGTAGTTCGCAAGAGCCGTAAGCCCACTAGCCGGAACCAGTGTGGTACTGGGCCGAAAGACTTGAACTCTGGTTTCCGTGCGGAAGTACCAACTACCCAGCTCTACGTCTCACGCGTCCACTACAGTGTGGAGACCAAGGCTGTAGAGGAGTACCTTAAAATGAAGACGGGACTGTCGATGCGCGTCGAGAAGCTGGACTCTCGTCATAATGTGAGCTTCAACTCATTTATGGTGAGAGTTCCAACTCAACATCTGTCGACCTACTTATGCGCAGAGTTTTGGCCGAAGGGTGTCAAGTTTCGAAGGTTCACTGGCCGCCTGCAAGGGGACACCGCCGTGCACCGTCGTCAGCTAACACCCTGATTGCGTCATCTACACGTCGACGCCGTAATCACAAACGATGTGTTATTTATTAATTAAGTTTTTATATTTTATGTATGTTAGTTTTAAGGTATATATTACTATGGACCGTAGAATAAGTTAAATTAGATCTGTAACTTGTCTATGGTCTGAAATAAATGAATTATTATTATTATTATTATTATCTTTTACCTGCTGTAACAAAATAGTATATTATGATCAACTAATAGAAATAAATTACAACTAGTATTTATAATTGAAACAATTGAGCTAACTGCAGACTATAAAGAATATTACCTATGCAATTAGTGATAGGACGGATTCAAATTGAAGGTCATAGATGAATCACAAGCAAGTGAAGGATTCTAACGATTGAATCACGACCGTAGCGAGTGATTCAAGTGTTAGAATCCTGAGTCACAGTAGATATATCTACTGTGCCTGAGTGACGCGAGTGATTCATGGGCCTCGATTTAAATCCGTTTTATTCAAGTGTTGTGTACCTACTATACTTTAATAGCTTCTGCCCGCGGCTTCGCACGCGTATTTTGCATAAAACAAGTAGCCTATTATCAAAGTTAAGCTTTGCTCTAATAGTACGCCAAATATCATCTTGATCTGTTCAGTAGTTTTGGAGATCCTAGGTAACAAAAATACAGATTTCACAAACTTTCGGCTTTATAATATTAGTAGGATATCATGAGTACGAGTAAAAGAACCAACCAAATCTCGAGGAGTTATTTGCACACGGAGTTTGTATGTCGAGTATTCTTTGCACAAGGAGTTTGTATCGAGTATTTTTTGCGCAAAGAGGTTGTATAGCATTGAGATGGAGGTCGATTAGTGTAGTGTAGTAGTGATTAAAAATTCACTGTTTTTAGTGAATAAAATAAGCTTTTTAGAGGTGGTTTATTTTATATCATTTCCCCTTTCTAGTAAATCGACAATACGCCAGAAAAAGCGTGTTATTTGACTTTCACGTGATGTTTATTATGCGAGGTCCAAGTTAACGACGTCACAGTAAAGTCTCCTGTACACGTTGGCCAACATGTTCGCCGTAATGATGGCCAACACGTAATGGCCATCGTGTAATGTAGGCGTTTGTTGGGCGTTAGTGTAGTGTTGGCCAATTGATTGGCGCTACATCCGTTTGGTAACGGTTTTTCGACGCAGATCAAAGAGTTGTGGCGTGATTATGGCCGTCGATTCCACACGTTGGTCAAGCGGTTAGTTTGCAACCAGCTTCCAGAGCGACCGCACCCACGTTATTTAAATTCATGGGTCTTTTGCGTAACTGATGGCAGGAGCTACGCAACCAATGATGAAACATTTCTAACCGTCAAAACAGAAAAAAAAGCTTTCCAATACCGTCCGCATAGTGGCCTGAACCGAAGCTAACTAAACGAACTTGCAACGCCGCCATCACAAACTGTTCGCCGATGTGTTGGTCATCATAATAATTGAGAGATTTGTCCAAGAGGTTGACATATAAATTTTAAATTATTTGTATTTTAAACTATTATTGACATTTAATCTGACTAAAAACTATTTTTTGTTTACTTTAGCATGACATTAATTTGAACGTAATTTTCTTTTGTAACTATTACATTAATACTAAAATCTTTTATAACGGGATATTTACCATGAGTTATTCCGTGATCATGGCGCATGTAACTGCGCCGAAATATTGGAAAGCTCAAAACTCAAATCATGGTAAACATCCCGTTATAAATGACTTTAGTGTTAATAACCATGATGGATTTAAAAATATTTCATTAATTATGCACGAGAATTATTGTTTGAAATATTTCGTAGTTTGTGAACCCTATTGAATTGAACACATTCTATGTATTTATATAAATAGGTGCTTTGATGTTCACATGTAATGTGGAGAGATATAAGGATCAATTTATTTATAATATCACCTGTGTAATTTACCATGTCTGATATGAATAAACTATTTGAATTTGATTGTGGCGTACATGTTGGCCAACGTGTAGATGAGACATGTTGGCCAACGTGTAGATGAGACATGTTGGCCAACGTGTAGATGAGACATGTTGGCAAACGTGTAGATGAAACTTTAGAAACAGCTGTTACTTACCGTTATGCGACGCGCACTGTGTGCAGATGAGCGCCATACGCTGATTTGGACCATCCTTCAGCAAATAGTCCACTACTTTGTCTAGTGCGGAGCGGTTATTGTCCACCAGTGGGCGTGGCAGCTGGTTCGACTGGAATTAACATTGATTTTCACCAGTGATTATAATTATCTTGACTTTTTGCAGGACCTCGAAGGAGGGTTATGTTTTTAGGGTGTATGTATGTATGTTCTGTTGGATGTCGTTGCAGCGCAAACATCATCAGCCTATCTACATGTACTAGTCCACTGCTGGACAAAGGCCTCTGCATGACAGGGCAACAGGAAGACAGGCACGATACCTGCCTTCCAATACAACACCCTAAATGGGTACATAAGTACTGTGATCATAACTGAAACTCAACTGATCACTAAGAACTGAATGCAATAAATATAAAATACAAGAACAAAATTAAAAAAATTAAAAACCACCGACGTCCGTCATCTTCGGCTAAGAACACTCGGGATAAAATTATCTATGACACAAAAAAAACGAAAATCGGTTCATTCGTTTGGGAGCTAAGATACCACAGACAGATACACAGATACACAGACAGACACGAACTTATAACACCCCTCTCTTTTTGCGTCGGGGGTTAAAAATACAGAATACTCCCCTGATGGGTGATGGATGCACCTTAATGGGTGATGCCGTGATCCCCACGCTGGACATGCGCGTTGGGGATCGCAAGGCGCTACTGCCCGCCCTCGGTGGATATCCGTTAAGACTCTTACGGCATTGGCGGGAAGAGTTAGGGTGGTGTAATCTAAGCCGGCACTACATAGATTTCGGTCAATTTAGACTTATGGGCCGAACTTAATTTTTTTAGACACGAAGATAAATGTAAAAAATAAATAAATAATAATAAATAATAATGTAAAAAATTATATGATTCCTAGGATGTACTTTTCAACTTAAAATTTAAATGCTGGACCAATCACACAGCATCATCTAGCCCCAAGATAAGATGATGTTATGTTATATCAGCTATACCTCTATGTATTTTCTACTGTATCTGTGTTATTTATGAGTTTAAGCTTTACTTAAAAGTATGATAAATACGTAATAGTTAGGGTTGCACAAGTATTATATAGTTATTTTTAATTCGCTGTAAAAATTGTACTTTCAGGTATCTGTGAACTAAAAAGTAGCCGGAGGTTTGAGCCCTCGCGCCTCGTGTCTAAATACAAGTTCAATGTAAACTTAGTTAGGTTTAATACAAGTAGTTATGTTTTTACTACAAAAATTACTAATTGTTAGGATAATCATTAAAATATTCTATAAGTACCAACTTTGTAAACATACCTATTGTGGATTAACATTTATTATTATTATATGTTATGGACACTAGATAACTGATACGGTGTGTAACAAAAAGTAAGGACCAAACTTTCAGGGGTGGTTCAGACTCGGTCATAAGACCGAGGAAAAACATTTCAAAAGTTCCCAACTTATAGTTTTCGAAAAAATAAATAAAAACAATCTACAATGGCCTTCGTCACGTTATCGTCGATCACGTCTTCTTTTAACGCACAACTAGGGCTTGCATACGAATAATTCGAATATTAACGACCTCTGTGGCGCAGCGGGCGAAGGTCCGCCTGCGACGCAGGAGGTTGCGGGTTCGATTCCCGCCTCGGAACAAATTTGTGTACGATCTGCAGAAATTTGTTCCGTTTGTCTGGGTGTTTTCTATGTATAATAAAAAAATATATCTATGTAGTTTATTGTATTATGTTTATCAGTTATCTAGTACCCATAACACAAGCTCTGCTTAGCTTGGGGCTAGATAATGCTGTGTGAATTGTCCAGCATTATTATTATTATATAATTACTATGTTCGTTCGAATATTCGAATACTAAAATTGCAATTCAACAGTAAAAGAGCGTCAGTCACTACCCAAAGGTTAGCAGGTAGAGAATGCTATCTAGCATTATGCTCGCCCATGTGCAATTTTTGTGCATTAAAGTATATTTTTTTATTTATTTATATATTCTTTATATTCTATCTATCTATCAATTCTTAAAAAAAACATAACACTTACCGTTAACCGTGTTGTTTTATAATTCTGTGAGTTATTCAAAGCCAATGCGTTGTTGTAATTTTTATTGATTGGCGTTGACGTCGCCAGGGCGTTCTGCTGCCGTTGCCTTAGTTGTCCGGGGGTTGCTGGAAGAAAGGTTGGGGTTGGAGATGGCATGCTTTGTATATTTATTAATAGGTACAACTACAGCCTATACGAGTCCACTGCTGGACGTAGGCCTCCCCGTGAACAAAATCAAAACCTCTTTATTTCCATGAGTACAATAAATGTACACTTACATAGAAAAGGTCAATTAAACTAAACACTGAAACGGAAATAAATTGATATTTTTGATTTCTGTCGCTTCGGTATGTAGACAAAAGTAAAGAAGCGACGAAGAAACCTTTAGCCTTGTAGTGACACAGTTTACCATAAAGTACGCGTTGCAAACGCATTTTGATTATTCGGCTTTTTTACTGGCTAAGCTGATCGCCACCAGTCACCCCTCAAACCTCTGCCGCGTGAGAAATTAAATTTCATAGAGTTTTCAAAGATTCAAAGATTTATTTGCGTCAAACATGGTTTACTGGGGCATGATTCTCTATGACCTACGAGATAACATGCCCAAAACGTGTGACGTCACAACGTGTTCTAAACATAAACACGATTCAAACGAGCCTAGGTGTGGAATCGAAAAATTGAATTCTGCATGCCACAAGACTGGTTGTCTATGCCCCGTGTTTTGTTTTTCGATTATTTTACACGGTGCGTTCAAAATCTTACATTCGGACTATTCGGAAAATTTACGGTTTTATTATAAATTATTTTTTGTTTCCAAATAATAAATATTTTGAATTTTAAGCTTGCTCAACCATCAATAATTGTTGAGCTTACAATATTTTAGTGTGATTTGAAAATTAAAAGCCCAAAAATAATGATTTGTAAATACATTCAAGTCAGTCATGACTAGATTCGGAACGTTTGTTTTGATTATCATAACCTAAAATTTTATCATTCCTAAGGATTGTGTTATTGTTATTGTGTTCTTTGATAAACACAATCAACAAAAGATATCTTACGGGTTGCATTTTATGAAATGATTTTATTAAAACCTCAAAATACGAACGACCAAACGATCCATACTAACTATTGCAGGAACACGCTAATCTGTGCCTTAACACGCTATGAACGAGCTCGTTTATTTGACAGTTCAAATCGTGCCGTGTCGCGGTAAGAAATGACAACTAGGGCATGCGGAATACGGTTTTTTCCGATTCCACGCCGTTGTCTTGTCGTAGGTGTGTAACACGCTTGCATTGGTCATAGTGAATCACCCCCCTGGTGGTATAAATACAACTAGTATTTTATAAGTGCGCGAGCTGCAAGCAGCTCGCGGCGGTGGCTGTCACAGGGAGGGGTGGGCTCTGGGGGGGCAAATCTCAAAAAGTCGGGATTTTCCCCAAGTCACCCCCGACCCCTCTACACGATTCCGCAAAAAAAAACATACCTTCCCATCCACCATCAGGGAGAACAATCGTGTCAGTGAGTCAGTGAGTCAGTCAGTGAGTGGTAATCGAGCTTTATATATTACTAGCTGCTGCCCGCGGCTTCGCCTGCGTAGTTCCCGTTCCCGTGGTAATTCCGGGATAAAACATAGCCTATGTCCGTCTCCTGGTTCTAAGCTGCCTCCCCACCAATTTTCAGCCAAATCGGTTCAGCCGTTCTTGAGTTATAAATAGTGTAACTAACACGACTTTCTTTTATATATATAGATTATTATTATGCTCATGTCTCGCTATAATCTAACATGCAAAAATGTTAGTGTTATGGTCTAACATCATCATCATCATCCACAGCCGGATTTTACCCACTGCTGGGTATAGGCCTCCCGAAGTTTGTGCCATCCACCACGATCCTGTGCTAACCGCCTCCATTGGCGCCCTCCGACATTAAAATTTAAGATTAAAAAATATTCAGAAACAATTATAATTTAATATAAAAAATTCATTCAAGTCATTAAAATTCCTATCATTAAGCCATTTTAATAATATTTTAAATAAGTAGTTGTTCATTAATTTAAGTTCCTTGGGTATATTATTATATATTTTTATATACATTGACAAGAAGCTTTTAATATATTTGTCAGAATATGGAGTTTCTTTTGGAATCAATCTATTCGGGTCATAGTCTAGGGTTTTTGTCACATGCTTTCTGGAATAAATGTCCGTGATTCCTTACAAAATTCGCTACTTCATAGAGCGATGGTAGAGGTTTTCTCTCCCGCATTTCAGTACGCCTGCAATGACGTACTTTCTAGCTTATGTTTTGAAAAGGAATATGCAACTTTTCCTGGAAAACTATCCTATATTTTTCTGGAGAACTGGAAAGCCTATTCCTTTTCCATTTATAGAATATAAAGTATGTCTTTGCAGGCCTATAGGAAACCGGGAGGAAAAACTCTATGGAATTTCATTTCTCACGTGTTTTAGCGGGAGGAAAAAGTGTATAGAAATCCATTTGTAACGTGTTATTTTTTTTTTATTCCTAAAAGATCGGCCGGTAGCTATGGTTATTTTCGTTCGGTCAAACGACAAAAAGTTTTTACTCCAAGTCCATTAGGCCTCCTCCGATTTCCGAACAATATTTTGAAAAAAGAACCCAAAGGCTGGCGCGGTCAATGAGGTTTTACCAACATCATTGGGCGCGGTAAGTTCTTCTAAATTTCAATTAATAATTAATTCTGCTTTTTATTTCCCTCGAAGGTGTAGTATAAAGCACTATTTATCACTCGGCAGAAAGTGCGATTCCTACCTCGTGTTTTAAGACCCTCTGCGCCTCGGGCCCAAAACGACACACTCGGTAGGAATTGATCACTTTCTCGCCTTGGTGTAAAATGTACTATTATGTTATGTTATGACATGGATATGATTGATAACTATACAGGAATATATACAAGGAGCTACCTGATAGAGGTGAAGAGGGTAGAATGGCGAGGGTCTTATTGCTGTTACCGGGCACGTTCGCTGATGGCACGAAGGGGCGCAGGGCTTTCGAGTGGTCGTCGGGGCTCCCGTACTTGTCTAGGATTTCTTTGGCTACCTGCAATTTAGATTAGAACATTTTAATCTTTATAGTTCGTATTGTATTGTATTTATTGATTACAAACGTCTCATTTAGAAGACACACTTTAAACCAGAGAATAAATAAATAACTAATGCTGGACAATTCACACAGCATTATCTAGCCCCAAGCTAAGCAGAGCTTGTGTTATGGGTACTAGATAACTGATATACTTAATACAATACACTACAAAGATGTTTTTTTTTTGTACATAGAAAACACCCAGACCAACGGAACAAATTTCTGCAGATCGTGCACAAATTTGTTCGGGAATCGAACCCGCAACCTCCTGCGTCGCAGGCGGACCTTCAAGGTTTGTAGACCAGTGGTTTCCAACCGAATGGTGGTCCTTGGAAGCATCCGAAGTGGTCCGCAAAGCACAAGAAGCAGTTCGCGGCGCTATCCTTAACTGCCCCCCCCCCCCCACCCGTTATACGTAGGTAGGTAATATTTCTTTGGTTTCACTTTGGTTTGGCAAAATAGTCACCTTACCCACCACCGAAAACAATCAATATAACAAGACAATAAACAAACAAATATAGTATTTTGCGTCACTTCTTTCCCCCTACCAATGAATTTGTGGCTACGGCTTGCTATAGTTTTCATCTCCAAACAGGTAACAACCTCGATGTAGAATATTTTTAAACAAACTGCCCATACTTAACCTAAAATTCACTCTGTTGCCGCGTTTTTTTATACACAATTTATATTACTTGTCGATTTGAGATCCTACATTAAATATTGCTTACAACTATATCTGAAACTCGACGCCAAGCAAGTGAGTTTTTAACCCCCGACGCATAAAGAGAGGGCTGATAAAAGTTTAACGTGTCTGTCTAGTCTGTGGAACGTAGCTCCCAAACGGCTGAACCGATTTTCGTTTAGTTTTTTTTTTGTATCATAAATAATTTCAACCCGAGTGTTCTTAGCAATGTTTCATCAAAATCAGTGGGGGTTTTTAAAATTTTTAATTTTGTTTTTGTAGTTATTAGTGTCGTATATACTACTAACTACTTTTCTGGTACTTTAATTTCTTGCAGAACGCAGAAAATATTAAAAACCGTTAAAATATTTGATTTCGCGCGAATCTGTGTCAGATTCCGTATCGTATACCTAACTAAATAAATAAAATAAATAAATAATGCTGGACAATTCACACAGCATTATCCAGCCCCAAGCTAAGCAGAGCTTGTGTTATGGGTGCTAGATAACTGATATACTTAATATAATACACTACATAGATAGATATTTTTTTTTTATTATACATAGAAAACACCCAGACCATCGGAACAAATTTCTGCAGATCGTACACAAATTTGTTCCGAGGCAGGAATCGAACCCGCAACCTCCTGCGTCTCTCGCTAGAACTCGGTAGAGAGTCTGAATAGCCCAGCTGGCCAGAGGGTGTCCGACACTACGTTTGCTGAGTCACAGTCTCCACTCCACTGTGCTAATGAGGCAAGGTAACATACCTTGTATGTCTCCGTGTTCATAACTTCTTCGAGTAGTTTTTTCTTCTCTTCTCTCATCTTAGCTAATTTGATCCGGTTTTTGTTGATAGACCAGTTGTAGTACCACGATATCGCCGAACGGAGGAAAATCACGCTGTAAAAAAACAAATTTACATTAGAATATATAATTAAATTACAGCCCTTTCCTTTTAATCTCTCATAAAAATACGTAAAAATTAACTGCTCTTAAAATGATGACTCTAAAATATAAAAAACCTAAAATATTATAACCAATTAATCTACCATTAAACAACCACCAACCAAGCAATACTTGTGTATAATCTGTGGATAATGTGATTAATTGTACATTTAAAAACACATAAAATAAGTAGGTACATTATACTAAGTCTGCATTGTACAGTACAATTGTTTTATTTTTAAGAAAATTTAAATTAAAAATATATTTCTTCTTTATAATAGACTTCGAAAATGGGTTCTATGTTCGTCTATATTGTATGTTTTTTTATGTAGGTGTTCGTAGATTTCTACGTCATTTAGGGTTGACTAGTTTAAGTCCGCGGCTTCGCACGCTTTGTTTGTATGGTAACGTTTAAAGGTGATTTCTATCCCATGGGAAATGATTTATGGGATAAAAGGTATAAAGCCTATGTTTGATTCCAGGATTAGAATTACTTGCACGCAAAATTTCAGCCGGATCCGTTCAGTGGTTTTGGCGTGAAGAGGTAACAAACATCCATGTATCCATCCAAACTTTCGTATTTATAATATTAGTGTGATTCTTTTGCAGTTGTATAGAGGACTAGCATCTGCCCGCGACTGCGCACGCGCTGTTTGTATGGAAATGTTTTATGGTTATTTCTATTTCATGGGAACTGATTTATGGGATAAAAAGAAACACTCCTAACACTGCCTGTATGCAAAATTTCAGCCCGATCCGTTCAGTAGTTTTGACGTGAAGAGGTAACAAACATTCATCCATCAATCCATCCATCCAAACTTCGCATCCTACTAATATTATATTCTACTATATCTTACTACTATAACTAACATTATGAAGCCGGAAAAAAAATCCAATCCTAAGGGTAGGAAAACAGGGGTACAATCATTGTGTGAACAATTGATTGTTCACACAATGATTGTAATGTTTGACCACGCATAAATTTTTACAGAGTAGTCCGATTTTGATAATTCTTTTTTTATTGGATAGGGTATACCTTGATGTGTCATCAAACTAAATGAGACTCGAATTTCAAGTAGATGTCGCCACTAGAATTTGAAGTCGGTTTATCGTTTTTTAAAACACGCAAATTATTACCTAGGATCTCCAAAACTACTGAACAGATCAAGACAAAATTTGGCGTAGGTACGTTTAGAGTAAAGCCTAACTTAGATAATAAGCTACCGCAATACGCGTGAGAAGCCGCTGGCAGAAGCTAGTATAAAATATTTGTGTGATGATCCCGGGGTGATCCGATAAAAATCTAAATAAGAGAATTCAACATAATGGGATTCAAGTCTCGGGGAATACAACTTAATGGGAATTCAACTAAATGGTCCAGTACACTGAAAAAAAATTTGTCCAATTATGACACATTTTATCTTAGTTGGCGTCAAAATCGTTGGACCGATAAATATCTCATTCAATACAAACAAGAATGCATGGTAGCTGCAACATATCGAATTTGTTTAAAACAAAAAATAGGCACATTATTGACATAATCAATGCTCTAAGTCAAAATAAATAATCACTTTGTCATATTAAACATTTATTTGCACGGGGTTAGCAAACAATTTTGTTGCATTTAATCTCTGAATTAAATTAAATAACTACACCTTATAAGGCCAATTCATTACTTGGTTGGTAGAAGGAGCTATTACGATTTAACTAAGTTCTCATAGTCACAGAAGACAAGATCTTATCAGGCTCATATGGATTCATGATTACAAATTATTTATTTAAAAAACAAGACTACAACATTACATAATTTCTCCAAAGCCATGTCTAGTACATAGAATAAATAAACAATCTTAATATTAGAAAATAATTCACATAAACAAACAATAAAATAAATATGCAGTACACACACAAGTATAATAAACACAACAAAAAATAATAAAAAATGGTAAAAATCATCAAACGTATATTATCAAAAGTAATAAAATTGTTAGAAAAAATACATTTTATACGCTCTCACAAAACTGCAGGCTTTCTTTCAATCATCTCCCAGCCATCCGCAAACACATCTAACTGAGGGTGGTTGGTGATGAGCGCGTTGAGATTGCGCTGAGCGCGGATGATGATGCATGATCACATTAGACAAGATCTTAATCAACGCAAACATTTTTTTTTTCAGTGAAGGCAATAAAAATACTCACAGTATAGGCAAAACCAGCAACGGCGAGGCGTGTAAAACCGAATGTAGCCAGCTGTGACTCTTCCCAACGTACATGAAGTAGTACAGTATAGCGAACAGCACGTAGATGCCCACGGAGTACGCCATCACGTAGCCGATGATACGCTTACGTGTCTGCTTCTTGCATTCGCCATCTTGCTCGATGGATTTTATCTTTGTTTCGAGTCGTTCGAGGATTTCTGACGTGGTTTTTTTGCGCTGGGGAAGAAGAGATATGAAATGAGAATGTGAGTTGATCTGGGCCGCGAACACGGTGTTGTAAGTGTAGTTAACTATTGACATTACGGCTCAGACGTTAGCAGTTGAAACGTTAGGGTGCAAGTTCACAGGCCGTATCTGTCTGTGGTATCGTAGCGACACGACACGTTGAACATATAATCGTATTGCGGTAAGCGAAGCGAACCGCAATGCAAGCATAGTGGAATACACACGAATATTCGCACGGCGAGCGAAGCGAGCCGTGCTGTGACACCCCCACGCCCAGCCCCCCAGCAGAGAGGTAGCATATTTTTATTAGGTACCTTGTATATGTACTTTCATATCGATTTAGTGTAAAGCTGTTATCTTAACGTTACAAACAGACACTTTAATTTTATTTTGTACTAGCTTCTGCCCGCGGCTTCGCACGCGTATTTTCGGTATAATAAGTAACCTATTCTTTAAGTTAGGCTACGTTCTAAGTGTATGCCAAATTTTATCTTGATCTGTTCAGTAGTTTTGGAGATCCTAGGTAACAAAAATTCAGATTTCAACTTTCGGCTTCATAATATTACTAGCTTCTGCCCGCGGCTTCGCACGCGTATTTTCGGTATAATAAGTAGCCTATTATCTAAGTTAGGCTTTGCTCTAAACGCACGCCAAATTTTATCTTGATCTGTTCAGTAGTTTTGGAGATCCTAGGTAACAAAAATTCAGATTTCACAAACTTTCGGCTTTATAATATTAGAAGGATATATGTGTATATAGTAGATAGGATTACTTCGCATAGATGGATTTCTAGCCATCGTCTTTGAGAAGTTAAGGGGGGAAGAAGCCACGGGCTGAAGCTAGTCATAATAATAGGTACATTAAACACGAAACCAGGCGCATTTTATACGTAAATATTTAGGTATTCAGGTTTCAGTAAATAAGTTTTTTGAAGATATTAAATTCCGTAACCGAAAGTGTCTAACCAGAGCATGACGAGCTCCATTGTATTCGTTTACGGAACTAAGTCCAAGGTGATAAAGTTCAAATTACAATAACAATCAGAAAGTGAATGTCCTATGGTTAAAAGTTCTCTTTGCGGTGATTTGTTTTTACTTTTTTACGCGAAGGCCGCAGTCAAAAGGCTCTTTATTTTGACTGTTAATGTTTTAAGTATTTTATACTCGGGTTCTAGAAGAGTAGATATTTTTTGTAAACAAAGGGGTTACAATATCAAAGAAATATTGATGGATAATATTTTACGACACTGATTTAATCGAAGCGAGTTGTAGAACTTTGGACAAACTAAAATGACGCTAACCTATGATGAAACAATGATTAAATGACAATTCTGGCTTCTAGATTCAATTTAATTAATGAGCTGGTCATTATCTGGCACAGCGCATCGCGTCGACACACTTGCGCCTTCCCATCTTCCGAGGACATCCGTGAGGGCAGGCGCGGCGGCAGATTTGGCCGAAGATCTCAAGAGGCGCAAATATGCAGGTCTCGACAGAGCCTACACATTTGCTCCCCTTGGAGTCGAGACCCTAGGTCCGTGGGGTACCGAGGATCTTCGGGTTTTTAAAATATTATCTGAGCGTCTGGTCGAAGCGACACGTGACCCGAGAGCTGGTCAGTCACAGAACTAGATGCGCTTCATGGGCAGTGAAAGTGTTTGTTAAAAAGATCTTTTAAACTCTGTTAACTACCCGGAGCTGGGACAGTAACTACATAAAATCACACGAATTAGGACTTTATGAGTATTAAAAAAACGTTGGTGTTCTTCCAACACAAACTATAGGTTGTTGGTGCCCGCGACTTCGTTTGCGCAGGATTAGTATTTCGAGTAGCTTATATTAGCGTGGCGTAGAAAAGAACTATAATAATAATAATAATAATAATGCTGGACAATACACACAGCATTATCTAGCCCCAAGCTAAGCAGAGCTTGTGTTATGGGTACTAGAAAACTGATATACTTAATACAATATATTACATAGATAGATATTTTTATTATACATAGAAAACACCCAGACCAACGGAACAAATTTCTGCAGATCGTACACAAATTTGTTCCGAGGCGGGGATCGAACCCGCAACCTCCTGCGTCGCTAACATTAACTAACATTATGACATTACAATTATCACATATATACTGTGGCGGGCTTTTTGTAGGACTATTTATGATAAACATTTCCATCATACATTACATATGTGTAACTATAGCGGTTTTGGCAGCGCACGCCAGAATAGCTAGCGGATGGTAGATTTTTTCCTACTTACTTGACACTTATTTATAGTCATATTTTGGACAATTCACACAATACCTTTATAAATTGTAGCCTATGTGTTATTCTGATGTATAAGCTATATTATTGTAAATTTTCATTAAAATCCATTAGGTACGTAGTTTTTACGTGAAAGAGTAACAAACATCCATCCATCCATCCATACTTAGAAACTTTCGCGTTTATATTATTAGGATCTTATGAGCCTAGAATGAATACAGTACTTTTGTTGACCACATGCATAGCAGTGCATTGTTTTACCAATATCCTTGACTTGTTTTGTATGACTTGTATGAGTATGTATGAGCTCCAGTTACACCTTAGTAGATGCTTATTCTGTAGTATAGCAGGTGTGGTAGTAGGTAAGAGTTTAACTGCATTTTATTATACTTACCTATAAGTACTTGTTTTACAAAAACATCATAGAAGGAAAATTAGAAGGGTAATAATAAATAAATAATGCTGGACAATCTACACAGCATTTTCTAGTCCCAAGCTAAGCAGAGCTTGTGTTATGGGTACTAGATGACTGATATACATAATACAATACATTAAATAGATAGATATTTTTATTGGACATAGAAAATACCCCGAACACTGGATTATTATAATTTTAAATTTAATAAAATAATTATTATTATTTAATCTAACTTTTTGCATTGTATAACACTTCTACAACAAAACTCCTAGTGAGATGCAAAAAGTAAATCAATTCAAACAAATTCTCAAAACCTTCTTGTGCAAAAAGACTTACTGTACTATAAAATATCAGATTTTCTGGAGGATAAAAAAGCTTGGGAGGGGTTTTGCTCCAATTAACAGGCTAAAGGTTTCTTCATCGCTTCTTTAACCGAAGCAACAAATCAAAAATATACCTATCACTTTATTTCCATTTCAGTGTAGGTATAATTTTACTTTTACTAAGTGTTCTTTAGTGTATAAATGGAAAAGAGTTTTTGAGTTGATCTGAAGATGAGGAAGATCAAAAATTAGCTATACAAGTCAGATCAAGGGGAAAGTCGCTGCCATTTTGTAAAAAAAAAGCAAAAGACCTTGCATTAGAGAGAAAAGTGGAAGAAATTTTATCATTACATCAACAAGAGCTCTTTGAGCACATTCACACTAATATTATAAATGGGAAAGTTTGGATGTATGGATGTTTGTTACCTCTTCACACAAAAACTACTGAGCGAACAGGCTGAAATTTTGTAGATAGTGCTATTATCATACATTTCATGCCATAAATCAGTTTCCATAGAATAGAAAGAACTTTGATACAATTCCATTTAATCAACAGGTGAGGTAGAAAATAGGTGAGATAAGGCGCTTAAGGGAGAGGCCTGCATCCATCAGTGGACCAATATAGGCTGTTGAGGTGAGGTGAGGTAGAAACTAGTTTTAATAATTATTATACTTGTACATTGGCTTGATAATGCTTCTGATTTTAATGGAAACTTTGCTGTTCCAGTTTCTTGTTTGTAGTTTTCTGTTATTGTTATCGGTTTTTGTAAAGTTTCCATACATTAATGTCTTCATTAACAAAAAAAAGAACTATGTATCACAACATGTTAAATCTTTTAGTATATTTATCTATATCTCAGTCACAGTTTCAAATACAGAAATATGGGTTTTAATAAACGGCTAGAGTATCCTAACAGAGTTGTCTTTACGTCTGTTTGGTTGAATGATCACAACAATACATTGTTAAACAGTTGTCGCAGGTTTTATGCAGTGCTACAGACCATATCACCATAAAACAGGTACCGCAGCATAGAATTCAAGTGGGCAGTGAACATTTATCATTATAATGCTAAATGTTCACCAGTTAGTTTTTTCTGTGTGATTTAAATAAAATACATGAAATACCAGGCTACACAATATTTTTAAACACTTTTATGGCCCATTTACAAATGTCTATCTGCAGTACCTCATCATCCTGATCACACTACAGAGCCTGGGCATTGAATGTGTTAAATAGATACTTATGATTCATCCATAACAATTATAAGTAAGTAAATCAATAAGTTTCAGTGTGGCAGTTTAAGCAATTTTTTTATAAACATGCATATTATTTAACATACAAATACTAGACGCTTTAAGTTAGTAGTTTATGTAGAAAACATTAGGATTATGATTCTTAGCAGTATTTGTTTGCAAAAATCAGAAAAATATAGACTTACATAGTCCATAGAACCCATGTTTAGTAATAAATAAGTACATTGATTGTGGGTGCTTAAGAGATCATGATGACTAAGGTGAAACAAAGGTAGAGAGGGCAGTGGGTAGACATTTATCACCATCTTGATAAATACCTTTCGTACTCCACAATTAAGCAACCCAGGTCATGGGCGAAATATTGAATTGCCGCCAAAAACATATCAGAGACACCTTATCAAAATAGTTTTGGCTAACACACAAAACATACGGTGCAAATCAATCATGAACAAACGAAAGTACTCACTCGAAATCTGGATATAAGGAGACCCATTTTCCAGCTGTGGACACTAGACACACGTTTGTAGTTAATATAAAGCACTAGTAACTCAAATCAAACCCGCCGAAAGTCATTCAAATCTAAAAATAAGTCGCGGTTTGGCATCACCGATATTGATGACGAAGTAATAGCAAATCTATAACCTAAAATGCCGCTGTTATTCAAAATGTATGGACTTTATAGCGACGCAGCTTTGTTGTAGCACCCTAATTTATGCAATAACGTAGGGTTCAAGTCAATTTTACTTGTAAATGGCTAGAAAACTCGAAATAACCGGAACACAAAGGTACATTCTCTTCGAATGGACGACAACGAAAACGAAAAACGAACGAAAATTTTGACCGAATGGATTTGACATACAATTGGCAACTAGGTATTTGACATTTGGTTGACAGTGGCACTTGTGACTCTTAATTTCGCGTTGAACCGTGACGTTTTGAAATGCCAAAGTCATCTGTCAACTGGCTTTCAATGTCAACACAATCAGCTGCTTTGCCAACTTACCTACGAAGACAACAATTTTTTTTTGGCGAAAGCGCAAAAAGCAACCTCAACAAAACGCGGAGCACAGCGCAAACGAACAAGAAATTGAAAAGATTGTGCATTTACTGAACCCCGGCATTGCAAGGTGATTTCTATAAATAGCGCAGTGTGGTTATCAACTCTCACGTACCCAGCGCTTGTATGTTAAAGACTTGTAATCGCTACGCCTCTGTGATAAAAGTGATAAAACCTGTTGAACTCATCAAGTTGAACAAGACTTGATGAACCTTTCTTTCAGTGTTATTCGTATCGTCGGATCGTGATAACGTGTCTCTATCAGTGCGTATTTTATGATAAAACTGCTGTTGGAGAAGGCGTGTGCAACTTTAGGTGGTGAATAAACTTGAGAGAGTTGAACGAACTTTTGTGGAAGTTTCAAACTTGGAATAAGCTTGGATTACGATGTCTGTGCTGAACAACTTTTCAGTTTCCATTGGGAAAAGTTTGAGGCGTAAGTATTTACCAACTTGTTCGTAATTAATATATATAATTTTACTTGTTTTACTACAAATACGTCCAATCATTGGTTGGTGTTGTACTGTGAGTGGTTCAATATATCTATAGAGAAACTTCTAGAAAGTTTCAATCTTAGGTTGGTACAAGTATATGTATAATTTGTACTTTTTGCACCTTCCATCTTTTCATGTTTCCCCATGGAAATGGGTCAGCTAGTATGCTGCTTGCAAGCAAACATGTTTAAAAATCGGTAAGGCCTAATTATGGTCTACAGTATACATAATTTTTTTTTTTTGCATAGCTTTAATTTGGCATTGTGAAAAATTAACTATTAAAGTAATAAAAGTGGAAGGAACTTACCTTAAACCCACATTATATTATTATGGAGTTACGCCATTGGAGGCCTATGTCCAGCCAGTTTAGTTCAAAATGGAAAACAAATTTTAAGTAAAAAAAAACCATTAAATTATTATTTTTCAATGACAACAACTTAGGATTTTAGTTAGGTACTTAGCATTTAAAATAAAAATAATAAGATACCTAACCTCTTATGTTCAATCCTTACAAAACTACAATAATATTATGTAGAATGGTAAAAGAAAGAGAGGTAGACCACAGAAAAGGTGGGATGACAACATTAGACAAGTTGCTGGAATTACATGGGATAGAGTGGCCATAGAACGGCCAGAATGGAGTAGATTGGAGGAGGCCTTTGCCACCTATCAAACGGACATACAAAAATGCAACAAAAGAGAAATATATGAAAAACATGGAAATACTGTCTGATCCGGTTAAAGGCTTATTATTATTATATTAGATTTAAACAGTTGTAACTTTTCATTGCATAATAGATAATGCTGTGTGAATTGTCCAACACTGTTTATTTATTATTTATTGCATTTTATTTATATCGAGGCTCCAAGAGGTTACAGAACTGAGTATTCGATGTTGTTTCAACTTGATACCTCCACGGGTTCCTGAAAAAAGGGGGTTGACAGACGGACAAAGTAATACTATAAGGGATCCTTTTCTCCTTTTGAGGTACCCTAAAAACAGTGTAAATACCGAGGAATTTGACTTTGGTTCTTAGTTTTTTCAAAACAATAAAATTATTCTGTGCATGTAACTGCGCCGAAATATTGGAAAGCTCAAAAAAAATCATGGTAAATTTCTTGTTATAAATGACTTTAGTACAAATTATTCTGCATTGTCTTTTGCATTACTACACTAGTTCTACCAGTTATAAATGACTTTAGTACAAATTATTCTGCATTGTCTTTTGCATTACTACACTAGTTCTACCAGTTATAAATGACTTTAGTACAAATTATTCTGCATTGTCTTTTGCATTACTACACTAGTTCTACCAGTTTTTATTCGGACATCATTTAAAAAAATCTACCAAACAACAACAAAATATCTCCTCGATTTTTTTTGTGTTATTTCTATGCCAATCTACTGACCTTCAAGATAAGAGTGAAGTGTAGGGTTTTATTTTCTAATCTAGTTTTGATAGCAAAGTCAATATCATTGTTACATTTTGTAATTAGTTTTCATTGTCATAGTTTGACGTCACACTCCTCAGTTATGTTGAATTGGCAGCATGTTAACTGATAAAATAATAATTGCATTGTTATACAAACATGTTTGCAAATGGATGTAACAAAGATTGGACTTGCTTTTGTCTGCGTCTTTGCTGATATGGTTCAGATTCATTGATGATCTAGCTATTGCTTAAATAATTTTTATCACCAGACCATAAGTCAAGAGTTTATAAAACACGTCAAGTGCGACTGTAACGCGCGCGTCGAGGGTTTCGACCGTATGTCAATTATACAAATATGTATTAAAGGTACCGGTTAGAGATTTCGCTATTTAATGAATAAAAATTTTAGGAGAGGGGGGGGGACTTATTTCAGAATATTTCAAAAAGTAAGAAATCTACAGAAATTTCAAAAACTGTCCTTGCATTTGATACCCCACCCCACATGACCATGTAGGTCTCTTTTAAAATTTTGACATCACAATTTGTAAGTATTTAAAATCTAAAATTTATTTATCATTTATTTTTCTTTAAATCTGTACAGATGCACAAAATGTTTAATTATTTTATATTTCAAGTTAATAGGTGCGGTTGTTTCTGTTGCTAGTATATTATAGAGGGAAAAAAGGACAGACAAAGCGAGAACTTAAGGGGCTTCAAAACCCTAACAAACAAATACCTAATACCTAAAATACCTCTTCACAAATTTTGTGTAATAATATAGATATTAATAATTCTCCACACATAAACTTCTAAATAAAAAAACAAAAAATCCAGCTTATTTAAGAAATTAAATAAAAACATTTATTGAAAAAGAAATGCACAGTAACAATGGTTAACTCAATGTTAAGCTAAAGTTAGGTGTTATAAGTTTCTCGTTTACAATTATTTAAGTTCAAGTTTACAGTTTGTGTGAAGCTATTTAATTGAATAATAATATTAATAATTGTGTCATTAAACGAAGTTAAGGAAACTTGATTTTGTTTAAAGAATTTGGAGAAAACAGTCAAAGATACACCTCACACCACACGTGTTTAATTTTTATCATTAAACAAACACAATTTCTTGGAAATAGATAAGAAAATTAAATAAACATTTTTAATAAGTTTAATGATAAAGCGACCACCTACAGAGGTTCAGAATAGTGATTGCAGGTTTTCAAGCACCTTCTAAACTATTCACTCAATAAAGCCTCGTTTCTTCTAAAGGTAATTATTCTGTTCAACAAAGGAATTTTCAAAAAGCGATTGGCCAATTTGTGCTACCTATCACAAGCTTTAAAGTCATAAATAACGGGATATTTACCATGATTTGAATTTTGAGTTTTCCAATGACTTTAGTGTTAATAACCATGATGGATTTAAAAGTTTTATCTATCACAAGCTTATTTTAATGCCTCAGTAAAAGTATTGTTTTGTATATTTGAAGCAGATATACGAAGTTGCTCTTTTTGGTCACCACATTGTGGCAAAAAAGCGCAAATTCGCATCTCTGCCTACACTATACAAACTAGGTAAGACTTTTAAAGATGCATTAAAAATAAGCTGAGGAAAGGTACCACAAACTGACCAATCGATTTTTGAAAATTCCTTCGTGAAACAGAATAATATGATAAAATAGGTGGGGGCGCTGATTTGGGTCGGGGTAGCGCCTTAAATATCTAATTTTGATTAACTTTGACGTATTTGTATGGTTGACAAGTCACTAATCATAATTATAAAAGTTAAATATCCAAAGCAAGCAGGCCTTAAAAACAATCTCTATGCCCTTGTGTTTGAAAACAAGTCAAATTTGAAATGGTCAGACAGACAGATAGAGTTACTTTCGAATTTATCTATATATATTTGACACAATCGCGTACGTCTGTCGATCGGAATAAATAAATGTACCAGTGTGTCGGTTCCCTGATAACATATTGTTTTGAATGGAAATATTCCTTGATATATTTAGATTTATTGCACCATTTATTATTATTAATGTCGGAATGTTATTGTTATTTCTGTATGTGCCGACCTTCCGAGATAGCAGTGGCCAAGTTGGTCGGCTCTTCGCTTATAGAATTGACACCAAACCGCACGTAAATATCACAAATGGCAAAAGCATTTTGATTAAAACGGAGGACGTTTTAATAATAGCAATTACTATCCTATTCCCATTTGATGAAGAGGCCTACTTTTATCTCCTTGTGGACGTTATTACGACAACGTTATATCTAAAAAGTTATCGACTTTGCTCTAAGAATTAGCAAGGGTCAAGATTCAAGATAGGTATTTTATTGCGGAACATGCTGTACAAAGGTCTTAAAATAAATTATGGTATATTAGGTAGGTCATGCATGCACCCTGCTAGGGCACTGCAACATTATGGTTCTATCTACTCTTATACCTAAGCTTACACTATATACTTATATAATATTTGAAAATTTTAAAACACTTTAAGTACCTACGTAGACCTACGTAGATAACTACATACATAAAATATATTTTAGAAAAGGTAACATTAATAGGTTAAAAACTAGGACTAGGACTCTCTTTCTAAAAACTCTTGCAAGGAATAAAAACTACTTTGTATTAAATATTGTTCTAATTGAAATTTTAATAGCTTTATGTTATTTTATTTTATTCCGGTCATATCTCGCGAAGAACCGACAACCGCTGCTGAAAATTTGTTCTTGAGTGGAGACAGCGCCTCGGAAAACGCAAAAAATAATTGCGGGTCTATTGACTATAAAAAATAAAAATTAAATAAAAACGTAGTGAATGACGCCCTCCGGTCAGGTGTGATGACAACCTCCGAAAGACTGCAGACTGATGCTGGATGCGGCAAGCTGAAGACAGGGCGCTAAGGCGATCAATGATCGCCTTAGATGACGATGATAGCCTCCCCTAATGATCGCCGATCATTAGGGGATGCCTATGTCCAGCCGTGGACTAACATAGGCTGATGATTATGGTCTTTTGCTGTTTTTACTTCATTCTGTACTCGTTTCCTCGACAAGGCCATAGGTAGGCTTTTCGCGTGTCCGTCGCGTCGGGGGCTGGAGTCTAACCACCAGATGTCCTCCAGCGAAGCCAGCAGCTCGCTGACGCCGCCGGTGCATGCTTTCCTTAGAAGAAGAGTCCTCGGTGTCCGAAGGTAGTGTTGTCGTTGAGACTGCGCTGTCACACTCTGCAAGCACATCCTTTGCGTTTCATGCACCTCTTCGCAGGGGACTGTCCGTGATATCAAAATGAAGTTGTACTATATTAACTAATATATAAATTATAGTATATTGTATCCTACTACTACTAATATTATAAATGCGAAAGTTAGTGAAATTTTTGTAACTAATTTTTGTTATCCCTAAAACTACTGAACTGATCAAAATAAAATTTAGTTTACATTTAGAACGTAGCCTAACTTAAACATATATTATATAAATTAAAAACTTGTAGCGACTTTGTACCACTTATAAAAATATTTATATTTGTTGATATTCTATTATTGTGCACGCTGAGACGTCCTATATTAAAGAGACGCATATAATTTATGAACCATATTACTTGTCATTAACTTGTCCTGTGATCTCATGTTGAATGTCCCATTAAATAAATTAATGAAACAAAAAAATGCATTCAGTGCATTGAACTACTATTACTAGCAACTCACTGATTCAGTGTCCTGTGACGATGTCGACGATTTGTCAGTTTATCACGTTTCAAATATAGCTGTTTTCTGGAGTACCTATCATAGGAACCTAGTACCCGAGATAGGAAAAGCCTCTTTCCACTACCTACAATCCTGAATACTTCAAATTTCAGATTTCAGATTTATTTATTGCATACATATAGAATTACAGAGTTTTAGCTTAGATGGTAATTATTAGCTTAAAGGTAAGTACATGTACCCTGTAAGGGCGCAGCAATTGGTCTTAATATTGTTATAATATAAGTAGTTACACAATCTATTTCTTGCTAGGAACATAGAAGTTAAAAAGTATAGACATTGTCAGTTACAAGAATCAAAACAATTGTACTTAGTAATATAATAACTGGGTACTTGCCCAATTTAAAGTTGGGAAAGCCTCCTGCAACTGTTTGCAATCCTGAATACTTGCCCATTATTCTTGGTTTTATTTGACTGTTCTTATAATACTTTGGTTTTTATCGCGTCTGTTTTGTCGCTTCTTTCTTGTTCTACCTTTTTCATTGGTGCGTTCAGGGTTAATAATCGAAATAAAGAGCTCGTCATTGAAATGGCCATGAGTCAACAGATTCGCTTCGAAGTTTCGTTCATCAACCCGAGGCGAAATCAAAATAGCATTTTATAGATCCGTCGGATTCGATCCGGAAACGAATCGAATGAATTAAAATACCCCTGCAGTTACTTACTCCTCTGGCTCAGGGACCCAAAGCGGATCTTGGCCTCCGATACAAGACTTCTCCGGGCATCTCGGTTGGGAGCGCCAGCTGGGCGTCGAGTTCGCGGAGATCGGCTTCAACTACGTCGATCTATTGATACTTAGGGCAGCCGGTTACGCTGGTTTTCCGATGGTTTTCCCTTCATTCCTACCCTCTCATTCCTTTCTTTGTCTTAGCTAGCGGAGACGACCGCTCTTGGTGCGTGTAATTAGTCATAATTTTCATAATTACTTAGCTTCTGCGAGTAGCTTCGCACGCGTTGTTTCTATGGAAACGTGAAGGTTATGTTTATATCTCATCGGAACTGATTAAATGGTAAGCCTATGCGTTATTCCACGTAACGTACAATTATGCAAAATTTCAGCACGATCCGTTCCGTACTTTTGTCATTAAGAAGGTACAAACATCCAGTCAATCTTTCGCATTTATAATAATCACATTAGTTTGATATCTAACTACATAATTATATTCATCGTGCATTAAGCACGCGGAACTGATAAGATATAATTTAGCAATATTTAAACAAACGAACTATAAATTTGCACGAGAATCATCATAATGATAACATTTGTTCTCGTGTAGGAAATAGTTTATTGTTCAGTTATAATTTATTATATCTAATTATCTTTCGAGACTGGATTCAACTGGCGTTGATATTTCATCAATCAGATTTTATGTCGTAAATAAGTCGGAACAGTGTACCTACTAATTTGTTTGTGTAATATTGTTAAAAATTGTTACTTATTTCGGGCACGCACTATACTTACACACTGTGTCATAAAAACAAACTTACGCATTTACTATAAAACTACCTATCGTAGTTTGACGAATAAATTCGCTATATTTATAAGCAATTTGTTATCACCATCAGCCTATAGTCCTATAGTATAGTCCACTGTTGGACATATGCCTCCCTTAATGAGCGCCATTGCGCCCTGTCTTTAGCTTGCCGCATCCAGCATCTGCCTGCAGTCTTTCGCAGATCGTTATCCCACCTGGCCGGAAGGCGTCCTACAATTCGTTTGCCGAGTCGTAGTCTCCACTCAAGAACACGTAGTAATTTGTTATAGAACAAATACAAAATAAATATACACACAGAAAAGCATGGAAGAGGCAAGATTCACCCCAAAAAGAGCTCTCTAACAGAATAGGACTTATAGTGACATGCGATAATAAGGAAAACTAAGTTTTACCATAAACTAAGTTAAGCTAGAAGAAAATTAAATTTCTTATATGTACGTATTTACAATGTTATTTGTGCAGTTGCCAGTTCAACGCTATAACTGTGTTTAGGCCTTGATCGTTATTAAAATTAAAACCGATCTTAAATTATTTTCAGGTCTCCGTGACTCAGACTTGACAGGTCTGACAGACAAGTTCACAAAATCCACAAAGAGGAAAGGCAGCTCAATCCAAGATGGCGGCAAGCTCAAGATGGAGAAATGCCTTCTTGTATCTAAAGTCACTAGATACGAACATGAAAAGTAAGTTAATATTAGCCTATCTAAGTCCAATTCTGAACATAACCCTCCATAAATGACGCCACGAATCTTCCCAAAATGCCACTATTTCTGGCCGTGATCAGATGGTAACGGCAGCGCTGCGGGGCACGGAGCTAATGGCCCAGCCACACACTCCTCCGTCTTGTCTGCGCAATATAACTGCGCAGGCCAACTGCGAATCGAACTGCAATATTCAACATGTCAACGATTGCACAAACCGTGCTCTGCATCTACACGCATGTGCCTGCACAAACTGGTTTGTGCTTTTTTTTTGAGTGAAATGAAGATGTTGAAAACCCTAAGGGTCTTCGAATGTTAAATCATTATAATAATGTAAAAATAGTTATATCTTAAAAAGTTAGAGGTAGGTACTTACTGAACTAATTTTTATTGTTATAAACTTTGCAAAAGACGTAAGAAATTGGGAAAATTTTATCTGGGTTTAGATAGTGCTCGAAGCTAAAGCACACATTCAGATAAAAATATCATAACAATGTTTTTCTTAGGCCTACCTGTGCCAAAAGTTGGAGCTAAATAAATAACTCGAGGCTTACTAACTCGTTGTTAATGTTCTGAATTTTCAACTCGCAGTTTATATTGCACCAGTGAAAATTAACCCAAACTCAACTAACCCGAGTTTAATGTCATGTTCATTCATTCTTTTTACATCCGGCCAAACATATTAGGACGAATGCTGAACGATTTAAGTGTACTGTTCTCTCTCGCTCTACAGTAATTTGAATAATTCAAATCCTTCATGTTAGATTTGAAATGACATGTGGTTCTTATTCGCATTTTATTGACTGTTGTTTATTTTCTAACTAGTTTCTGTCCGCGGCTTCGCACGCTTTGTTTGTATGGAAACGTTTAAAGGGCATTTTTATCCCATGGGAACTGTTTTATGGGATCAAAAGCCTGTGTTTGATTCCAGGCTACATCAATGCAAAATTTCAGCCCGACGATCCGTTCAGAAATCATGGTGTGAAGAGGTAACAAACATCTTAACATCCATCCAAACTTTGCATTTATAATATTAGTGTGATTAAAACGTATGTAGCTAGATACTTACTTGATATGAGTGGACCGTTCTGCAATTATTCTATTATAAAAGTCCGAAGTAATGTAGTCAATGATCTCTTCATAATCATCAGACAATCAACCAGTCATTTATTGTTCAGGACAAAAAAAACCGATATTACAAACTCAACCAACATTATCTAACCTATTTAATATCGCAGTTTTCATATTTTTGACATTACTAGCCCAGAGTTAGTTGACCTAACCCTCCCACATCAGTGGGTTAAAAATTTCAATATTTGACACAAGGTTAACTCCTAACTCTTGGTGGAACAAGAAATAATTTGAATATAACTCCAAAGTAGTATTTAGCTCTGAGTTAACCGTGTTAACCTAGCCTGGCGCAAGTGGCCTTAGTTACACTGTGTTTGGTAGTTCCATATTAAACTTTATTTTTTCATCTTATTTTTTTCTGTCATAAAAGCCTCTCCACACTCGCGCTCGAATCCGCGAACAACCCGCGAACCATGAGTGTGGAGCCCATTCGCATATTCGTCGCGGCGTCGCGTCGCGTTCGCGCCTCGTTCCCGTTCGTTGTCTGTTTTTTGGTCTCGCGAAAAAGGGTTCGCGGAACGCGAACACGACAAGGCTCTTCATTAGCGGGCGGCTCAGTTAGCTTTTAGCAAGCTACGCGGATGGTCATGCTAAGTAGTCCGAAATTTCGTTAGGTAAGTCAAAGTACTGATCTCCTCGATACAGGCTTTGCATAGTGCGGAGACCGCAGGAAAATAAGATTGTTATGATTTTACAGAAATAAATATTTTTTTCAAAAGAAAGCCTTGATAAACTTAACCGTGTTTTCACCCCTATCAGAGTGTTATGTTATCGACTTATCGTAGGTACAAAACACTAGAAATTTCCGAGCGTGAAGTAGTTACGTAAGATTTCCTCAATTCGCTACCATTTGTCATCAACGTTATTTGCGTTATCATATCTAAGGTCAACACCGAAGTGTTGACTCCTAGAACTGGAAATAATTGGTGTTTGGATTCACGTGTAATTGATAACGACGGTCGTGGTCGATAGTTAATTAACACAAATTCAAGCACCAACACTATTTATAATACCTACCACAATCCAATGATGGTAGTTACAAGAACTCTTAAATTTCAGACTGAAAGGACACCGGCGAGCCTATGAAAAAATTTATACCTAAAAAAATTATACCTTTATTTTTATCTTTACGTGACACTGAATCGTCACGCTCGGGTCGGTGACGCTGAATCGGGTATACTCGGGTCCAGTCGGACGGTGACGCTAAATATCTGAATCAAGTTTTCACTTATATCCTGTGGTCATAAGCAGACGCCCTCTTTTTAAGTTTATGAGATAACTTTTAAAATTACTGTTCTACATCATCCGTAAGTGCCATAGGATTTTTTTATTATATTTCAATTACTAAAAAAAAGTTCAAGCGTTACAAACATAATTTTTCAAACACTAGCAAAAATCGGTAAGAGTGAAATTGAGATTGTCGATAATTCTGTGCGTCACGTCTATCCCCCTTTTTGAGGACCAGAATGACTTTGGTAAATTTCAGTGCCACCTGTCATTGTTTTACGTGTAGTGTAGCACTTTGGCGACACGTTGGCTGTGTTGCGAACTGAATGAATGAATGAACACTTTATTGCACAAAATGAATAAAATAAATAAATAAATACGTACAATAGGCGGCCTTATTGCTTAAAGCTGAGTTACAGAATAACGTGCTACGACGATAGAGGTCGTTTTCGTCATGAAAATTCAACTTGTTGACGTAACGCTAAATATAAAACATTCCGGGCACTATCAGCTGCTATCTTTTAATAATTAATGAAGTAAATAATTACTCAGATAAGATCAAAAATAGATTTTATCGGAATTCCCTGTTTACAAAACATCTGCGATGTGAATAACATGTGCTACATACTTATTGGCGGAAATAGCAGTTGGCCCCTCTGATATCACTTCACACTAATATAATATAAATGCGAAAGTTTGGATTAGATGGATGGATATTTGTTACTTCTTCACGCCAAAACTACTAAACCGATTTGTTAAGTAGTTTTAGCTGAAATTTTGCTTAGATGTAGATCTATGTATTGTATATACCAGGTGTGTGTTATTCCAGGTGTGTATATAACTGAATATACCTGGAATAACACATAGGTTTTTCACTACTTAAATCAGTTCCCATGGGATATACTCGTAAATAACCTTTGAACGTGTCCATAGATACAATAAATAATTAAAAATAAAAAAGCCTTTTATTCCTTAACCTTAAATAACAATTAATCAATCATGCTTAAAAATAATAATAGCTTGGATGAATTTAAGATTGTCAAATATAATGAAATTATTGTTAGAGTATAGATTTAATAAATGAATTTGAGACTTACATGTTTATATTTCGTCAATAGTTAGGTAAGGACCCCTCTCGCGTTAAGACCTCCTCCAGTTCTGTCCAGTAGTGCTTGCGGTCTTTTGCGACGTCTGTCCAGTTTTGCGTTTTCAGGTACTTCCTAATTTCGTCTGACCATCTTGCTAGGGGTCTGCCAATTCTTCTTTTGCCCTTAGGCTCTTTTCATGAAGTTTTACTTTCCACCTTATATGATAGAAGCCCATAGAAACAATGCTAGTCAATAATCATCGCCTTGCCTATAAAAGAGTAATACCTACTCCGCAGGGAACAAATTGTATAGTAATCTGCGCATCTCTACTATACCCGATACACTGCCTAGTGCCGGACAACCAGGGGCCGAATTCCACTAAATTAATCACTCCACCATAACAATGGTACTGTCTCATAATGTCATATTTTGGAATTTTACCTTTCAGAATCAGAATCAATCGTTTATTTGCAGAATACAATAATTACAGGCCAACATCTTAAAGCTATGTGATGACAATGTATTCGACCCGCAAGCACGTGTGCAAATATCAAATGTCATTGTTATTATTAGGTATACATTATCGTATAAAATATCATTAACTGCTCTTAAAATTTAAAATTTAAGTATTCGTTACATTACACTATAAAAACAGTTTGAAAGCAACCAAATATCTAACGGTTTCTTAAATAAGTTTCCATGAAAGAAACTACAGATCCCTCCAGTATAACAGGCACGGGGTTTGTTGCCTAGGGAAGAATAGAGAAAAATTACGTCACATCGTCATTGAATGTGTAATAATATGTTTGAAAATCATTCCTTCAACTTCAATAATTTAAATCAACAATGTCAAGCTTCTCTATTATACCCTAGACAACGATCCCCGTGCTAGGCCTACAGGACGCGTGTTAGAAGTGTCAAGGTTAAAACCATTCTATCAAACTGACCGTGCAAATAGTACCGCACGTCCTATCTAGAGTTTCTTTCATATATGGGCGATTCTGCGCTAATAGCATTGTCATAGTAATGCGATTGGTTAGCAGAATTCGGCCTCAGAGGAATATATAGGTGTCATGTAAAGTTAGATATGCTTCCGAAGAAATCAAAAATCAAAAACTCTTTATTTCCATAAATACAATAAATGTACACTTAGAAAAGGTTTTGAAATTGTAAAACTAAACACTGACACGGAAAGAAAGTGATATTTTTGATTTATGTCCCTTGGGTATGTAGACTAAATTAAAGAAGCGACGAAGAAACCTTTTAGTTGTTAGTTGTTATTTTTTGAGTTGGAGCAAAACCCGTCCCAAACTTTTTTGTCCTCTAGCTCGATAATCTCATATTTTATAATAGGTAAGCCTTTTTGCACAGCAAGGTTTTGAAAATTTGTTTGAATTTATTTACTGATAATTTTTGCAACTCACTAGGAGTTTTGTTGTAGAAGCGTATACATTGCCCATTAAAAGATACATTAACTTTGTGTAGCCTAGTTGTGGGCACAGCGAGTTTGTTTGTTTTTATGTTTATTACGAAGTCCAGAACAGTCCCGGAGCGCGATCACGGTTCTTGATAAGAATCGAACAGTACCGATTTTAAGAAATCAAATAATATCTCGAAAATTCCGCGCTAGAGTACGGAGGAAGTTCCAGAGATTTTCGACTCCTACGTCACTTGACCTCGTGGTGTAGTTATGAGCATCAACCCGAGGCGAAAACAAAATAGCGTTTTAAAGATCCGTCGGATTCGATTCGGAAACGAATCGGTGAATTAAAATACCCCTGCAGCACTACTCAAGGAGTATTGCCATTTTTGTTATAAATAAATTATTTTCCTATTAACGTTTCTATGTATGATCAAAAATATACAGGGTGACTTTTTGATATGGGAGTGGATGGCCAAATCTTCTTTCTGTTACTAACAAATTATGGATCATTTTTATCCGAAATAAAATGAATTTGAATTTGAAATCGGAAACTATGAGAGTTGGAGAAAAGTCGTGAAGTCATGGTGTGAGGATTATCCAGCATTATTTTTAGGAGGTTACGGGTTCGATTCACGCCTTGGGACAAATGTTTGTAAGATCTGCAAATATTTGTTTCGGGCGTTCTGGGTATTTTTATGGATTTAAAAAAATATCTATGTAATATTTTGTATTAAGTATATCAGTCATTTAGTATAGTACCCATACCACAAGCTCTGCTTAGCTTGGCGCTAGATGATGCCGTGTGGATTGTCTAGCATTATTATTATTATTATTTATTTATTTTTCTTCTAGACACAGCCACGAAGGTATATCAGACTGTGAGTTAGAGAGCATCCTGCGCACGCGCGGCTCAGACTACGATGCCATGCTTACGAGCCACCGCGAGCAGAAGGCGTTCGAGCAGAGAGTGGCCGACACGTTGCGGGACATGGGGCGGAACGTGGAAATGGCCAGCAGGTAACATGCTTTTTTGTGTATGTGTATTCTAGCAAATAATATTAGTACTGTACATTATGTAGAGGATGGGTCCTCAAATAGAACCCTGAGGAACACCACTTCGACTAACAGGTAAGGAAGAGTTGCTACAGTTGTAGTTGTTCTTCCGCAGGATAAAACCTACCTCCGTGCCAGATTTGATTAATTTCTGACCAGCCTGTTGCTGCCAATGCCCTAGTGAGATCCCTTGGAACTCAGGAAGTGAAATAACACATTATATTTTACCATTTCTAGAACTCAAGGAGAACAGCAGATTATAATTTTACTTTCATTGTTCACAGACTAACATACAACGAAGAGTTGATAAAATGGTGCGACGTGGTCTTACCGTGTGGAGGAGATGGCACGTTCCTTCTAGCAGCTTCTAGAGTTAGGGATAACATGTAAGTAATAAACTATTAAGTTGAACAACTATATTTTTTCTTTTTTTTTTTGTAGTTTGAATAAATAAATTGAAATAGAAAAATTGAATTGAAATAGGAGTAGTGTTCTTCTGAAACAAATTCATCATCTCGAGTAGGTTGGTGGCTCTGCGTTGAGCGCTCTGATTTGACATAATATGTCAAAACACCAACCTATAAAAATTTTGCTTCATGTAACGTCAGATAGAGGCAGAATTCAAAACAGTTGAATTTAGAAAACAAAAAACGTAAACAGAAATAGCAGTGTCCAAACGGCCAGGTGGCATGAATGACGATCTGCGAAAGACTGCTGCCTAGTGGTAGATGCAATAAAATTACTATCAGATCTATAAATAAATAAATAAATGCCGGAAAATTCACACAGCATTATCTAGCCCCAAGCTAAGCAGAGCTTGTGTTATGGGTACTAGATAACTGATATACTTAATACAATACACTACATAGATAGACATTTTTTATTATACATATAAAACATCCAGAACGCCCTGGACAAATGTCTGCAAATCGTACAAATATTTGTCCCGAGGCGGAAATCGAACCCGCAACCTTCTGCGTCGCAGGCAGACCTTCGCCCGCTGCGCCACAGAGGTCGTCAATCTGAAGTTAAATGAGGCAAAAATTTTATAGGTTGGTGTTTTGAGCAGTACTTCACACCATACTCTATAACTTTTCGTGCAAGCTTACAGATTCAAACAAATAGTCAAAACCTTGCCGTGCAAAAAGGCTTACCTACTATAAAATATTAGTTTTTCTAGAGGATATTAAAGCCTCTCCAACTAGAAAAAGAACAACTAACCCGGTAAAGATTTCTTCGTCGCTTCTTTACTGTATTATTTTTGATTCTGTCGCTTAGGTATGTAACTGTAAATAAACGAAACATAGTAAACATACCGAAGCGACCGAAATCAAAAATATCACTTTATTGAGCGACAGAAATCAAATACACTAATTGTCAGTGTATAATTTTATAATTTGACTATATATATCATGACTTATTCTAAGTGTAAGTGTACATAATTTTATTTATGGAAATAAAGAGTTTTTGATTTGATTGTTTTGATTTTGGTCAGATGCCTGGCGCTAACTTGCTACATTTCTATATACACAGGTTGCTTACCCTCACCTGCTTAATTTTTTTTTACAACAAACTATTTGTTTTAGGAAACCAGTTATTGGTTTTAACAGCGCTCCTCACAAATCGGTGGGACGCCTCTGCCTTCCCACCTGGTGCTCTAACGATGTGAAGGGTGCGTTCCATGCTCTAAAGGAGGTATGTACACACTTCACCTAAGCAACCAGTGATAGCCTTTTAGAAACCAGCGATAGTCCTTTAGAAATCAGTAATTAGATTTAATAGCGCTCCCCACACCCCACAAGTTGGTGGGACGCCTCTGCGTCCCTACCTGGTGGTACAACGATCTACAGGGATCCATGATCTAAAAGAGATAGTATGCAAACACTCCACCTTAGAAACCAGTGATAGCCCTTTAGTAACCAGCGATATTCCTTTAGAAACCAGCGAAAGTCATTTAAAAACCAGTTATTGTATTTAACAGCGCCCCTACAAGTCAGTAAGCACGTCTGCCGCCCCACCTAATGCTCCAACTACTTACGATTTGAAAGAGCTATGTATCTTAAGTTATCTGGAAGTGCATAAAGGTGTTTAAAATCAACTTAGAACGTTGCAGCCTGTAGCAACGTAGATTAAACTATTTTATTAATTTTTTATTTATGACCTTTTGTTTGTAATATGGGTATACATTCATAAAATATGCGACAAAGGCGGCGACAATATTACATGACGCAAAATGATAGTGTCGTCGATAATAATAATAAATAAATAAATAAATAATGCTGGACAATCCACACAGCACCATCTAGCCCCAAAGTAAGATACTCAAAGCTTGTGTTATAGGTACCTACTAGATAACTGATATATTTAATACATTATATACATAGATAGATTTTTTTTTTATGATTCATAGAAAACACCCAGACCAACGGAACAAATTTCTGCAGATCGTACACAAATTTGTTCCGAGGCGGGAATCGAACCCGAAACCTCTTGCGTCGCAGGCGGACTCTCGCCCGCTGCACCACTGAGGTCGTCACTCTTCGTTCATAAGTCTAGTTATACGCATTCGCAACCCTCGTTCTGCGAGTCCGACTCGCACTTGACGTTTATTTTTATTAATTATGTCCAGTAAAGAAACAGTATTAGGCATACTACGTAAGATCAAGTCATATGCTCAAATGGTTTGGATAAAATATCACCCGAGATGATTCGCATGATCTTGCCTGCCTCACTTGAAACTTTAAAATCTATTCTAAATTGTTCCATTAAGAGTGGTGTTTTCCTTGACTACTGGAAGACGGCTAAAATTACACCAATTCGTCAAAACAGTAACCCTTCCTTACACAAGGATCTTAGGTCAATAAGGTTGCTACCCTGTCTATCCAAAGTCATTGAAAAAGTTGTCACTTTACTACTCACCAAATAGGTTGAGTTGAGGACAATAAAATATAACCACTTGCTCAATGGGGGGTCACAGCATGGCAACTGCTCTTTTGGATGTGGTAGATAGATAACTTAGTGCACAGGATCAAGGCATGGTTAGCATACTTATTCTACTTGATTATTCGCGCGCTTTTGATTGTATAAATATCCCTCTCCTATTGTCAAAGTTGTGTACAATGGGTTTGACTCAAGTACCGTTAGATGGTTCTACAGCTACATTAGTGGCAGACACCAGTTTGTTTAGCTGACTTCAGCTAATGGAAGTACTCTTAAATCCAGTTTGGGCTGCCACAGGGTTCGGTACTCTGTCCAATTCTTTTCACACAATTTATCTTATCCTATCAGTATCTGCGAGCTCCTGCAAAGCCGCGGCCTTTGCATAGGCTTTTGACCTGCATTAAGATGACCTGAAAGTCCATCAAAACAGCCCATGAGATCTTAAAAATAGAGACAATACAATACAATAGACACTTCACAGAGAGACACTAAAGATATAACTTGGCTACTCTCGAAACCTATTCAACGCATTTGATTCTCCGAAAAGAAAAATAAATTTTTCGTACGCTTTAGTAAAAAAATAACAAACTAAAGATAAGTGAATGTAATGCTTATGTGACTTTTTCAGGGTAAGTTCCGATGGATGCGTCGTTCGAGAATACGCACCACAGTGACCGGAGAACCGACGTTGCTGGACCAAATCACACCGATTGATCTGCATACTTTGCAGTACTGCAGGTAAAAATAGAAGGAATATAATAATAGAATAGAAAAAAAAACATTTATTGTAGAAGGACATTTCTTTGTAACACAAAGCAGAACAATTCATACATTCAAAAATACAAAATAAATACGCACGACGAAAATTCTCACTAAACCACCAAGAAAACATTTGATTTGAATGACTCCACCGCCTCACCCCTTCTTTAACACACTTAAAAAAGAGGAAGTTCTATGTTCAACTGCTGTACTATCTATCTTTTTTAGCTTTTTATGTATGTCCATCGACTTAACCGTCAATAACGGACCGATTTAAAAAAAATCTCTCGCTAATGTATGAGACTGATCTCGAGGTTGTCCTTTAAAAAAAATATTCCCGAGGAATTAGCAGTTGTCCCACAAAACTTAAAAAGCAGTGTAAATTTCAAGGAATTCGAAGTCGCTTTTTAGTTTTTTCTTCTTCTTTCTAGCCTTTGTCGACCAGTAGACTGGTGTAGGCCTCCTTCAAACTCTTCCATTTCCTTCTACTTTGGGCAGTTAATGTCCAGTTGCTGCCCGCTATCTTTTTGATGTCGTCCTTCCATCTCATTTGTGGCCGTCCCACCGGTCTTTGTTTCCCCCATGGTCTCCACTCCAAGAGTTTCTTGCACCATGATGTCTCTTTTCGGGCTATGTGGCCTGCCCACTCCCACTTAAGTCTACCAACTCTCTCACTTATGTCAAACACTTTACTTTTTTGTCTCAGCCATTCATTTGTTTTCCTGTCCCTCAGTGTTATGCCTACCAGCTTTCTCTCCATTGCCCTTTGAGCAACCTTTAGCTTGTGGATAATGGCGTTAGTGGTCACCCAAGTTTCGGCTCCATACGTGAGAACTGGTAGGACGCACTGGTCGAATATGCGAGCTTTTTGTAGTCTGGTAAGGTTCAGTTTGAAGGCGAATTCAAGTTTAGAGAAAGCGGCCCAACCAAGTCTGATTCGTCTGTCAATTTCGTTCTCTTGGTTGTCTTTACCAATTTTTATTTCCTGTCCCAAGTATACGTATTTGTCCACACGCTCTATTATAGTATTGTCCACCTTTATGGTTTGCGTGGTGTTAGCGTCTGATGTCATTATCTTGGTTTTATTCAGGTTCATTTCCAGACCAATCGCTTGTGATGCTTCATGAAGTTCTTGAATCATGATTTGTAGTTCTTGTGGAGTGTTAGAGAAAAGAACTATGTCATCTGCAAACCTTAAATTATTCAGATGAGCCACTGCTATTGAAATGCCTCGGTTTTCCCAATTGAGTTTCTTGAACACGTCTTCTAATACAAGGGTAAATAGTTTTGGCGAGAGTGTATCTCCTTTTCTGACGCCCCTCCCGATAGGAATTAGATTTGTGAGTTCCGGTAAAGATACCTTCAATGTGGCATTTTTATAGATAGTAGCTATCAGGTCGTTATACTTTTGGTCAATTCTGGCATTTCTTAGTGACTGTAAAACCGCCCATGTCTCAACGCTGTCAAAAGCCTTTTTGTAGTCTATTAGTGCCATCCAGATTGGCATCTGATATTCCGTAGCCTTCTCTATCAGTACCCTCATCGTCAGTATATGATCCATAGTACTGTATCCGCAACGAAATCCAGCTTGTTCTATCGGTTGGTAGAAGTCTAACTTTCTGGTGAGTCGATTGGTGATGATTTTAGAGAATAGTTTGTAAGTTTGTGAGAGAAGGCTGATAGGTCTATAGTTGTTCAAGTCCGTTTTGCAGCCTTTTTTAAATAATATAACAACAATCGCGTTCTCCCACAGCTTAGGAATTTTCCCCTGTTGCAAACATTCGTTGAAGAGGGACACAAGTTTATCCATGAGTGCTCTTCCTCCTTCCTTAAGCATTTCTGGCAAGACCTGGTCTTCCCCTCCGGCTTTTCCACTTTTTACTTTGGATAACGCGTATGCAATTTCGTCAATCGTGATGTCTGGTATATCTTCTGACCCTACGTTCTTGATCTTGGGTTTGCTTACAACTGTAGGTTCCTCTACTGTGGGAGAATATAATTTGTGGTAGTACTTCTCAGTGACTCTCAGCAAGTTCATTCTGTCATTCACTAAGTTTCCTTCTTCATCCTTGAGCTTCGTTATTAGTTTTTTGCCCGGTTGTAGTGCCCTGCAGAAGACTTTAGGACCCTTGTTTTTGCTGACTATTTCTTCTACAATTTTCTGTTTGTAATTTTGAATATCTTGTTCCAATTGGTTTCGAACCTCTTTGCAAATTTTCCGAAAACTCTCTGTTCCATTTTCTCCCTTCCTTATCATGTCTCGTCTGCGGCCTAGCAGGTCTTTGGTGATATCTGTAAGTTTTCCGTTTTTGTTCTTTTGTTTCCCTGCCACATCTAGTGCTGTTTTTAAAGTGACATCAATAAGGGTTTTATTTGCTTGGTTTATGTTTTTAAAATCTATTTCGGTGTTTTTTAGCTCTTTCTCTATTTTGTCTCTGTATATACTACTATTTATTTTAAGTTTCAATTAGTCCACTTTTTTCGGCTTTAATGTTCGTATGGTAGCATACCTTTCAAGCGCAGCATTCAGATAGATTTTGGCTCTGATAAGGCGGTGATCGCTTCCAGTATAAAAGTTATTCAATACACTCACGTCTCGAACTATGTTTTTGTGGTTGCACAAGATGAAGTCGATTTCGTTCTTGTAGCGACTGCCCGGTGAGAGCCAAGTCCACTTTCTTTCTGGTCGCTTTTTGAAGAAAGAACTCATGTGGAATAGTTTGTGACATTGCATGAAGTTCATGAGCATATTCCCTCTAGCATTTCGGTCTCCGTATCCATAATCCCCAATATATTGCTCCGATATCTCTTGTCGATATCCTATCTTGGCATTGAAGTCTCCAACTATCAAAGTGTGAGTTGTATTGATAGTGTTCATAGCTTTCTCTATGTCTTCATAAATTATCTCTACAAGTTCGTCTGGTGCTCTTGTGGTTGGAGCATAAACCTGTATTACCTTGATTGATATCTTTTTGGTAATACTGATAACTGTGTAGAGAACCCTTTCTGATATAGAGCCTATTTTGATCACTTGATTGCTGAGTTTCTTGTTTATAAGTATGCCGACTCCATGTTCTCGTCTTCCATCATCTTTTCCTCTGTAGTAAAGGATATGGCCATTCTGTAGTTTGAGACATTCTTCTCCGGGGATTCTAACTTCTGATAGTCCCAGAATGTCCCATTTGATTTTATCTAGTTCATGTTGTAGTTCTTCCATTTTCTCCTCCTGTGATAAAGTTTTGACATTATAGGTGCCGATGTATAGAGTTGTGTCGTGGTTATTCATTTTAGGGCAGCTTTGGGACTCCCAGGGATTCTTCGCACCCCTGAACCTGCCAGAACCTACGCTGCTGCCGCTGCTAGGTGTCGCCGGTCCGCTGGGAACTCGGGGCCATTCTTTCTGGTTTCTGTTCATATTAGTTTGAAGGGTTAAGACGTTTAACTCACCCGCCTGCCCAAAACGTCCTGGTGAGTGGGGAGTGATCCACCTAACTGGGACTGTGGTCGCTACCGTACCGTCCGACTCGGACTCCGCTACCTGACCTTAGTGACTTTCCTCCTCTGAAAGCCACTGAGCTTGTGAGCCGTCGTGCTCGCCTCGCAAGCCCCCCCTATCTCTCGTCAGTTAGTTGGCCTTGGTTCCCACTGGGGTTTTCACCCAATCTTCGCCAAGGTTGTTCAACGTAACAGGGTCTACCGCGGGAAGGTGAGAGTGGAGTTGAGTGTCAGAGGCTAAGAGAAAGCTGGTTTCTTGTAATCGCATAACACCCCTCAGACCCTTTAGTTTTTTCAAAACAATACAATTATATTCATCAAAATGACGACCTCCGTGGCGCGGCGGGCGAAGGTCCGCCTGCGACGCAGGAGGTTACGGGTTCGATTCCCGTCTCGAAACAAATTTGTGTACGATCTGCAGAAATTTGTTGCGTTGGTCTGGGTGTTTTCTATGTATAATAAAAAATATCTATCTATGTAGTGTATTAAGTATATCAGTTATCTAGTACCCATAACACAAGCTCTGCTTAGCTTGGGCTAGATAATGCTGTGTGAATTGTCCAACATTATTTATTTATTTATTTTTGATGGCGAGAGTGATAATAATTTGTAACACTGAAGAATTAACACATCGTTAAAACAATAGGATCTCTATTCGTCTTCGTTTTTGTAGTGTTAATTGTTGATATTATACCATTTTATGAAGAGATAAATTTGATGTTTTCACAGGTATCAAGAGATGAGAAATGATCAAGAAGACGCGGTACCACACAACAAAGTCAACACAGAAGTTGAAACCAACCATAAGTTAACAACTAAAGTACTGCCGTTTCTAGCTTTAAACGAGGTAATTATAACACTTATTAGAAACGACTAAAAATACGCGGTAACACACAACACAGTCAACACAGAAGTTGAAACCAACCACCATTTAAAAACTAAAGTACTGCCTTTTTAAACTTTCGCGATTTGTAAGCATAGTTAATGGTTACCTATTGTTTTTATATCCCCTACGTTTCTACCGCGTTACAGCGATCGTGGTCACGGGGCGAAACGTAGGGGATATAAAAACAAAAGGTACGCGATAAATACCCGATTATTTATTTATTTATATTTATTGAGGTAAACCACAGCGTTACAATTTTCATATAAATACTTAAAATATATATATAACACTAAGGCCAAAAAGGATTACACCGATTAAATAAACAAATGGAACAGCAAGGTAAGTCAGAAATGTTGAACAAAGTAAATTATCTTAGAATATTATCTACAAAGTAATAACAATAACTATTATATGAATATATTTACTGTTTGAATATATATTTGTGCGCGCGCATTAAACCATTAACTACAAAGTACTGCCGTTTCTAGCTTTAAACGAGGTAATTTTATCACTTCTTAGAAACGACTAAAAAGACGCGGTACCACACAACACAGTTAATACAGAATTAGAAACGAACCAGAAGTTAACAACTTAAGTACTGCCGTTTCTAGCTTTAAACGAGATAATTTTATCACTTAATAGAAATGAATAAAAAGACGCGGAACAATTCTGTTTATTGGACTGTCTTGTTCTCTTTTCAAAAAGAGTGAAAAGAAAAGAGAGTTTAAAAATGTGTCGCCCCTCCCAAAAGTGTCAATGATGAAACCAGTCTATCAATCTCTCGGTGCAAATTGCACCGCACGCATTGTCTAGTCTAGAGTTTGCAACGCACAAAGAAACAAAAACCATACAAACATTCTCCTTTTGTTATTGTTTTATGTAAGACATGTGGTTTGTTTTCAACATTACAAGGATTTTGTTCGCGGTTCGTCCAAAAAGCGATTCGTCCAAATCGCGTTTCGTCACGAAGCGTTCGTCAAGAATCCATGAGCAGTTCGTCCAATTCTTACTGAGTACTAAAGTCATAAATAAAGGGATATTTACCATGATTTGAGTTTTGAGCTTTAGTGTTAATAAGCATGATGGATTTAAAAGTTTTATCTTACTGAGTACTTTAGAATTATCCGAAATAGTTTAAATTTCATATTGTTTCATACATTTATTAAAAATTACAGTAAATATCAAAATGACAGCTGAGGTCAACATGGTACATATCATTTTGAAATGATTATTAATAAGTGACTATTCTATTTTCAGGTATTCATAGGCGAATCAGTGACTTCCCGAGTATCTCTCCTCCGACTACAGATAGACAACGGCAAGTGGACGCATACCAAGAGCTCCGGACTCTGCGTCACCACCGGGACCGGCAGCACCTCTTGGCATTATAGGTACGTGTTATATCAGCACACGTCAATGACGCCAATGATCTGTTCATCTCTCAGAAAAAATGCGTCCGGACCATAGCTAACATCATAGTACCAGAGACATGTCATGACATGTTGACGACCTCAGTGGTGCAGCGGGCGAGAGTCCGCCTGCGACGCAAGAGGTTGCGGGTTCGGTTCCCGCCGCGGAACAAAGTACGATCTGCAGAAATTTGTTCCGTTGGTCTGGGTGTTTTCTATGTATGATAAAAAATATCAATCCATGTATATAATGTATTAAATATATCAGTTATCTAATACCCATAACACAAGCTTTCAGTAGCTTACTTTGGGGCTAGATGGTGCAGTGTGGTCCAGCATTATTTATTTATTTATTTATGTAAACCCCACTTTATTAAACCGAAAATCCTCACCCGTTCACCGTTAGTATATACATTCTAGAAATAAGCAAATTCGTAAGGAATTACCCAAATTTTTTCCATAAAATTCATGACCAGCTCCGCCGTTACCAAACTAGATACAAACACAATCTGGTGAAGCCTGAGTCAAAATTAAAAATCCACCAATCCTCCCCGAACTCGATGGCGGTAAAAATTTACAATAAACTCTCAGATAACATAAAATGTCTCGAAAAAAATAACATGTTCGAAAGCAAACAGAAAGAGATGCTCATAAAAAGGGTTTTTACGAACTTGACGACTTCTTCAACGATTCTTTTAGCGACTCGCAAATTATAAATTAGTTATATTCATCTTTTGTAGAAAGGCACGATACCTGCCAGTCTTCTATTGCAACACCCTAAATGGGTACATACTGTGATCTTAACATAAACTCACCTAATCACTAAGACCTGATTGTATGAATGCAATAAATAAAATACTGAATACGTCCACTGTTGGACATAGACCTCCCCCAGACGTAACCCATAAGAGGCCGCCTCCATCGACCACTGGACCAGATGGGTCGCCCGGAGCGAGGAAGATCGTCCTTTGCATATTCCATCTTCAGCCCCTCAAATAAGCGTTTTTCCGTCCACTACTGGACGGAGGTAGCTCAAGATCGTAAAGTCTGGAGGAAATGGGGGGAAGCCTTTGCCCAGCATAGGACGGGATGCCCAGGACTAATAATAAATAAGTAAAAATAAATAAAGTATTAAGGAAGACTAGTTTCTGCGTCTTCGCACGCGTTGTTTTTATGGAAACGTTTAAAGGTTATTTCTATCCCATGGGAGCTTATTTATGGGATAAAAAGTACCCTATGTTTGAATCCAGGTTTAGAGCTACACCTTTGCTAAAATTTCAGCTCAATCTGTTCAGTAGTTTCAGCGTGAAGAAGTAACAAACATCCATCCATCCATCTCACACCAATACCTATTATATAATGCGAAAGTTTGGATGTATATATGGATGGATGGATGTTTGTTACCTCTTCACGCCAAAACTACTGAACGGATCGGGCTGAAATTTCGAAAACAGGTAGTTTTAGGCCTGGAATAAAACACAGCATATTTTTATCCCATAAATCAGTTCCAATGGGATAAAAATAACCATAAAACGTTTTTATAGAAACTACGCGTGCGAAGCCGCATGCAGAAGCTAGTCAAAACATAAAAAGCGTGATGTGATAGTGTGAAGTGTGATGTGTTAGCACATTTTTATCATTTCAGTATAAACTGCCTACGAACACACTCAGTGCTCGAACTAATGAAGATTCTGTCAGAGGATATGAGGATAAAGGTGGACACGCGACTAGAAACGGCAAGAGAGGTCGCCGAGATGTACAACCAACGACTTATGTTCCCACCAGGTAATATATTGAGTGAATGAATGAATGAAATTAATGAATGAATGAAGATATTGTCAGAGGAGATGAGGATAAAAGTGGACACGCGACTGGAAACGGCAAGAGAGGTCGCCGAGATGTACAACCAACGACTTATGTTCCCACCAGGTAATATACTGAGTGAATGAATGAAGAAATTGATGAATGAATGAAGATATTGTCAGAGGAGATGCGGATAAAGGTGGACACGCGACTGGAAACGGCAAGAGAGGTCGCCGAGATGTACAACCAACGACTTGTGTTCCCACCAGGTAACTTATTGAGTGAATGAATGAATGAAGGTACCTTGTATCAGAGGAGATACGGTTAAAGGTGGACATGCGACTGGAAACGGAAAGAGAACTCGCTGAGATGTACAACCAACGACTTATGTTCCCACCAGGAATGAATTATGCTTGAGTATTCAAAGAAACCAATTCTGTTTATTGGACAGTCTTGTTCTCTTTTCACCAATAAAATCTTCAAAGGCGAAAAACGCTATATTTTTAAAATTCATAACAGGAAGGAAAACGGTTGAATTCTCTTCGAGTACCGTTAAAAGTGTGAAGACATTGTAAAACTTGTCTGTCTCGACATCATTGCTGTCAAAGGTCTTTTGACTCTTCTCTCCCCCACATCAAATTACAAAAAAAAACTCCTTGCTGTGCGTGGTCCAATTTGCCTTTGGTTTTATTTCAGCTACATTTTTTTTGTTCTTAGAATAAGCTATGCTAGCAATTTAAATTACTCATTAGCTCACGTTGTGGCTAGATTGTAATCATACAATGTGCACTGAATATAAAAAACAAGTTTATTTTTTATTTTTTTCTAGATTCAGAGCAACTTGCCTACTCTGTTCGTGAATTCATAACCTTCGAGGATTGGCCGACACCGCGCGGCCTGAGAGTGAGAGACAAGGCAGCCACCGTCGCGGTCAAGTCTCACTGCACCGACGCAGGTATAGTACCAGCAGCCCACGCTTGCCCACTGCTGGACGGCAGGGCAGCTAGCTTACTCAGTACATAACCTTCGACGATTGGCCGACACCGCGCGGCCTGAGAGTGAGAGACAAGGCAGCCACCGTCGCGGTCAAGTCTCACTGCACCGACGCAGGTATAGTACCATCAGCCCGCGCTTGCCCACTGCTGGACGGCAGGGCAGCTAGCCTACTCAGTACATAACCTTCGAGGATTGGCCGACACCGCGCGGCCTGAGAGTGAGAGACAAGGCAGCCACCGTCGCGGTCAAGTCTCACTGCACCGACGCAGGTATAGTACCAGCAGCCCACGCTTGCCCACTGCTGGACGGCAGGGCAGCTAGCCTACTCAGTACATAACCTTCGAGGATTGGCCGACACCGCGCGGCCTGAGAGTGAGAGACAAGGCAGCCACCGTCGCGGTCAAGTCTCACTGCACCGACGCAGGTATAGTACCAGCAGCCCACGCTTGCCCACTGCTGGACGGCAGGGCAGCTAGCCTACTCAGTACATAACCTTCGAGGATTGGCCGACACCGCGCGGCCTGAGAGTGAGAGACAAGGCGGCCACCGTCGCGGTCAAGTCTCACTGCGCGGACGCACAAATCTATCCCATAAATCTAAAAATACATTTTATCCCAATCAGTTCCCATGGGATAGAAATAACCTTTAAACATTTCCATAGCAACGACGCGTGCGAAGCCGCGGGCAGAAACTAGTCACAGTAATATTATAAATTCAAAAGTATTGATGGATGTTGAGATGGATGGATGGATGGATGTTTGTTACCTGTTCACGCCAAAACCACAGAACCGATCGGGCTGAAATTTTGCAAAGATGTAACTCTGAGCCTGGAATCAAACATAGGCTACTTTTTATCTCCTAAATCAGTTCAGTTCCCATGGGACAGAAATCACGTTTAAACGTTTCCATAGAAACAACGCGTGGTGCCACGGTCATGATTGTGTTAGTTGCTAAATAAATAAATACAAATACAAAATGAACTAGTATTCAATAAATCCTTTTGTTGCAGGTCTGGTAATCGACGGCAGCGTGTCATTCCCTTTCAACGACGGCACCGAAGCGATGCTCGAGATACTACCGGAAGACTCGCTTATGACGGTACAGATGGACGATGAACTGCATCACTGATGTTACAGAATTGATTTAACGTAAGTCTTTTATATCTTCGTGGCGCCAATCTAACACAGCACTAATAAATAAACAAAATAAAAATATTTTATTTCGTACAACAAAGAGATCCGTAATTTGTTAGTAAATATACACAAGCACCTATAATTAGGGTTAGTTATTTGACTTAATACTAGGTACATAATGCGTGAATTTATATGAGAGACTGCACATACACCGCCGGGCGGCGTGTGTGTATTCTCTCATATAAATTCATATGATACAACTCGCACGCCTTCGCTTCCGGCTGGCCACGGTTTCTGTGTGTGGAGGCTTTAAAGAAAACATTTAGATAAATAGAGATAGAAAATTCTTTATTGCACACTTATCGATAGAAACAATACAACAAAACAGCTTAAGTCTTATCGCTCAAGGGCGATCTCTACCAGACAACTGTGGATGGATTACATTACACATGTTTGGCAAATAAAAAATCTTTATCTATATCTGTATCTTTATCTTGTCGTTTGGGTCAGGCCTATGTTATGCAGTGGATTTATACGGGCTGATGGTGATGATGACGTCTTTATAATCTACCGACGGCTTTGCTTGTGTTTTTCTAAGATTAAAAGTAGGATAAAAGAAAAAAATCTTCACAAAGTTAATAAGGGACACGTGTCCTTGAAGTGTGCAGCCGCTAAAAGATTCTGTGAGCTTTCGATGAATCATGAAAAACGGTACAGCCAGTCTTAAGTTAAAGATGGTATTTAAAAACTTTCAAGTTAAATTTTGCAAAGCATATGACCACCACCGTTTATCACGCTTAAGATGTTAAAACTATATTAAATTATATACAAAAGCTTTATATAGTAGGTAATTGTATAATCTATATTAATACTCCGTAATGATCGAATAAATTTTGTTACAAAGATATACAAATCCTTTTTCTTGCAGGTCCAGTAACGGCAACGTGTCTTTTTCTTTCAACGACGGCACCAAAGCGATGCTCGAGACCGGATGATGGGACAGATGGACGATGAACCGTATAACTGATGTAGTTACAGAATTAATTCCGGACCCATGACACCTCTGAAAGATACCCCTGGTTGCATTTTCACAATACATTGCTGGTTATGTATTCTGTTAAGTATTGCTGGTTATGTCACACTGCATTTGTAGCAAATGACTCTGGGGTGCAATTATACATACAGACACCCCTTTCAGTCACGGAGTCGCACAGTGTTTTATGAGAACTGATTTTGTGACATCCCTTTTGTAGTCAATAATCCATGGAATTATGTCGTGTTATTATTGGGGCACATGTAAGACAACTTAAGCAACCGCTTGGTGAAATATCTCGTCCTTATACGGCGGTATTCGAGTAAAAAAAAAAAAAAAAACATTTTTTCTTGCTTGAACGCAGATATTTTCTTATTGCACGGAATGTGCGCCGTCGATGGTTTTATCTACCATCATTATCGATTTGATTATTATTTTTAGATTTCAGAAGTTTTGATTTTTTAAAGTATCTGGTATAAAAATAATCATGTTCAAAAATTAATTTATCAGTAACTATGATTAATAGACACGCGGGAGTTTTACTTTCGCATTTAAATTGATGCAAACTATAGGAATCTGCATTAACAAAGAGATGTCACAAAATCGACTCTCATGAAACACTGAGTAGCCACGAACCTGCCAGCCCACCACCCCCTCGCGCTGCGCGGGGGTTGGACGGACTTCGTTAGGAGTACGATAATGTTGAGGGACCCCCCCGGGGGGGGATGTCCTACAGGTCGGATTAATTGGAGTAGGAATGCAAAACCAGCAATGTATTGTGATTAACCGCGCACAAAGTTAGGGAAAGACGAATTATTTTTACCCTTGGGACTCCAATCTTAACGCTGCTGCTTACAATATGTTTTAAACTGAGATCCAAAGGTTTTTGCTTTTCATTATTACATATATTTTTGTTTCCCTTTTTTGTATAAGTTGTGTGTTGGCTATGAATAAATTCTTGTATTCTTGTAAAATGCAACCAGGGGTATCTTTCAGAGGTGTCATGGGTCCGCCCACACAGCATTGATCTATCATAGGTATATTCTAGCAGATAATACAGCCATAGAATAAGCCCATGCTGTAAGGGGTTAATATGCTGTTAGCAACTTTTGGTACCTACTGTTCGGGACTTTTCCTTGTGCCTTGATTATACCACAGCCTACCCATATGCATACAGTCGTTCGACGAAGGCATTTTGACGTGGTTTTGATAGGGCAATCGTGCGGACATGGACGTTAATTTTATATCATCATGCATTAGGGTAGGATGTTAATTTTATATCATCTTTTTACACAATGAAATTCTTCAATTACTATTTATAAATTTATTACAATTCAATACCTTAATACCCATAACTGGTACTCCCCGCAGCTTGGCCAACCTTTCATGAAGCTCAGTGTCAGACGCTACAGGCACATATCCCTTGATTTTTTGCAGCCTCTCAGCAATTTCTTCATCTCTTGCGTACTTCATCTCTGTCACAGTCTGATCTTCATGTATTTGATGATCTACTGCATTACTTTGGTCATCAACTTTAGAAGATTCTTGAACTTCTGCTATGCATAGACGCTCCCGAGTTGCATACCTCACCGCCTTAGTAACTCGGGAGCGTCCCCCCCCCCCCCCCGACCCGTCCCTTGGCCCCCGCACGATTGCCCTGTCAAAACGCCTTCGTCGAACGACTCTATGCATATAGGTAGGCAGTGATTATACGTAGCAAGTGTACGAGATGTGAGCTTGTTTATGATGCTATGCATTTTATTGTTAAGCATTTATGTTGGAATAACTATATTTATGAAATGATGATGTTGATGGTATATCTATACTAATATTATAGTTAGTATACTGATATCATAGATATAAGTAAAATTTTGTAGATAGGTCTCTTAAATGGTCTGTGTTGTGTTACAACTAAACGCAAAGACATGTTATTTTCAATCTTTTGTCAATATAGCAACCTAATGAACAACAAAGATGGAAAGACGTACCTAGACCGAACTGCGACCGAGACAACAATACGCACGCGAAACACGAACGCCGACACGCCCGTCCGACTATGACTGAGGTGGGTGAACCTAAATTGAGCATTCCACTTTCGAGAAGCTAATACCCAGTCTCCAGAATTTTACTTAAACTATATCGATAACTAATATTATAGAAAGAAGAAAGAAAATAAATTTATTAGTTCACTAGTACAACTTATAGGATTAACGTACGCAATTTTATAAAATTCTATCATCTAAATATATATAATACTAGCTTCTGCCCGCGGCTTCGTATTTAAAACACCATCTTGCCAAATTTAATTGAGATCCGTTCAGCTGTTTAGGCATGCGAAGGTAATAGACAGAGCTTTCGAATTTATAATATAACTAGTTTCAGTCCGCGGCTTCGCACGCGTTGTTTCTATGGAAACGTTTAAAGGTGATTTCTATCCCATGGGAACTGATTTATGGGATAAAAAGTAGCCTATGTTTGATTCCAGGATTAGAATTACCTGTATGCAAAATTTTTGCCCGATCGGTCCAGTAGGTTTGGCGTGAAGAGGTAACGAACATCTAACCATCCAAAGTTTCGCATTTAAAATAGTAGTGTGAGTGATTGTGGATTATAGGTTATCCCCGGAACTGCTTGACCAATTCTTAAAATTCTTTCACTGATAGGTAGCTACATTATTCCTGCGTGTTATATGCTAACTGAGTATCACGTGAGCGAATCCACGGGCATAGCTAGTATTAGATAATATTGGATAATGTTGAAGTTTAAGTATTAGTTACTAAGGGAATCTGTGATTTAACGGCGTTTTTAATTTCGTAGTTTTAAGTAAAAATGTGCTTTAGGAAGACTGAGAGTTTTTAGTAATGGTTTTCGAAATGTATTCATTTCTGCTGCTAGTGCGAAATATTTTCATATTTTTCATTAACACGTTGAATGTCTCACCAAAATTCAATTGGTGATAGGCAATTGGGGACATATCATAATATAGGTAACTATGATCCCAATTCAAATTCGTATTTTTTTATTAATACAAAACCAGTGCGTTATTAATGGGAAATATGTGAGAAAACATTAATACTTCTATGTTTCGAAAGTTGAGCTACTTCTTGATGGTTTGCAACTGTCTGCAGTTAGCGCAATTGTTTAAATTTGTAAATACTAGTTCTTATTTGTTTTTATTATTTAGCTGTAATTTTCTTTGTAATAACTTAGAAAGTGAAATTATTGGAAATAGGTTTTCGGATAAACAGTGAATTAAATAATCTTTAAGGCAAGTATAAGTCGAATAAATTGAGATTGGGATTGAAAATGATAACCTCTTTCGTGCTGTCCCACTTAAATCATTTAATTATGATCATATTCGTGACTTATACTTAATATTAGTAAGATTAAATTATTTATGCAATAGATTATTTAGTAGTAAAAATACGTCCTCAAAAGAAGCTCCCTAAGAGTAAAATAGTTATATTTTCGCAAAAGATATATATTTAAGAGTGCAATCAAGTTTCAGTCGTACTTCTATGCGTTAGAGTTGAAATTCTTGTTTCAACCATGATTGTTTTTAAGGTTACATCACAAATTATGATAAATATAAATTTTCATATACTTGCTTATTGTATTTTATTTATTCACCTAGGCTAGACAAAGCTCAGGCTTTAATGCTAAATGTAAATTTTTAGTTGTAATGGAAAAATCATTAAAAATGTTGATTCATCCAGAGTCAAAATATTCATTAACTTTAGGAACCAATCTTCCACTTTTTTATCGACTTCGAAAAACGAGAAGGTGAACCTGCTCGTTTTTAAGAATATGTTTTGTGAAAATACTTTTCTTTGATTTCTGCGTTAATTGAGGGCCGATTTTGATGATTTTACCGATTCGATGATTTTGCTTCCGAAAATGATAGATGATAAAATGGGTGGTCTCATAAAAAAAATATTACCGAGGTATTTATATACCTATGTCCCGCAAACCGGGTTAAAAAAACGGACTTAATATAACGGAGTTCGAAGTCGGTTTTTAGTTTAATAATACTTGTTATGAACAGAGCCCTGAGTTTGGTTTAACGATACTATCGAGACATCGTGACGACGCCTCACTTTTGTATGGGATTAGCGTAGTTTCATGACCACACTATCAAGAAAAATGAGACATCACGATGACATCTACTAACTAGACTTAAACACAACGAGGTGAAGCCTGAGTCAAAATTAAAAATCCACCAATCCTCCCCCAACTCGATGGCGGTAGAAATGTATAATAAACTACCAGAAAACATAAAATAACTTGAAAAAAAAAAGGTTCGAAAGCAAACTGAAAGAGATGCTCATAAAAAAATGTTTTACGAACTTGACGACTTCTTCAACGATTCTTTTAGCGACTCGCAAATCAAATTATAAATTAGTTATAATCTATCTAAAATCAATCTATCTAGATATATCTTTAGTAGAAGGGCACAATACCTGCCAGCCTTATATTGCAACACCCTAAATGGGTAGGTACCTACTGTGATCTTAATATAAACTCACCTAATCACTAAGACCTGATTGTATGAATGCAATAAATAAAATACTGTAGGTAATACTGAATACTGAAATCTAAATACTATGAACGTTCTCGCCTTGGCTTGTGTTGGAAAGCAAAATAAAACACTGTTTTCTTTATAATAGTCAGTATATTTGTTAAAAAATTCGTACACTGTTTACAATGATACTGTTCCAGACCCCCATTGTATTAAAATAATTAGTTGAAAAAGTAAACATAGTTAAAAAACTAAATATTGAAAAAAAACTAAAACCAATGGGGCAGTGTGAAACGAGTATCAAAAAATTCGTTGTCACGACTTAAAAAGCAACTTAAAATACCCAAAATAGCACCGATATCGGACGGAGTTGGCAATACTAAAAATATATAAACTAAATTAACTTAAAATATGGCATCCAATTGCAAAATATAAGAAATAAGGAGAGTAGCTTGTACCCGCCACCTGAAGAAAGGTTATAGACTGGCTTTGTTAAAAAAAGATCGCGGAATCGCATTTTTTATCCATAGACATTCTAAATACGAGGTACCTAGTTCTGTCCATATGCGAGTTTAGATATTAACAGTTAAACATTTATGTAAGGTAAAACCATATAAGAACGCTTTTACTATTAAGGTTAAATGAAAATATTGTGAAATAGTAGGTTTTTAGCCAGTCTAAACAAACACAAAAAGCTCTTAAAATATTCTGGAGATCAACAAAATCACTTAACTGTTGATCATTTACAAAATTACGTAATGCAAGGCAACCATTTACTTATTTAAAATAATATTATATTCGCTGGACGGATGCTACACACATAATTATCACACAAACATATAATATTGCTTAAATAGCGAGATGAATAAACATAATTTTGAGGGTGTTGTCTGTGTTTTTTTGTACAAAAATCATATATTTTTAAGTTATTTTAAATTATGCTACTGTTGTTTCATATATTATGTATGTACTTTATTATTTTTTTATTCATCCCATCTATTTCATGTTTTGTTCATAAAAACATAATTGGTAAATCACTAGAATTAAGTATAAGTATTCTTACTAATTATGACTCAATATTGTGCTACATACACAACTTTAGTTTCGCTAAAATACTTAAAATAACTGGTCTGATATCAATACTAATAAAAATAATATAAAATGGCTGTGATGATGTTAGGGCAGTGTAATTTTCACACTTGAGTTAAAATCGCGGCGGCCATTTTTTCAGAAGATATCAAAAATGTTGATATCTTTTGAAAAAAGTACGAAGACTAACTAAAAATCATTATCGCAACCCAATCTACTTATATACTGAAAAAATATACTGAGCTCTAATTTTGATATAAAAATTAGACAGTAATTTTATTTTAGCTGAGTCTTTTTATTGGGAACGCAATTTCTTCACTCACTTATCTGAATGAATACAAAAATAGGCGAAGATACGCCATTCTCCCAATGAATGTCGTGTCTTTGCGACTTGCGTTCTATAACACACAAAAAAAGTCGTGGACGGCGAACGTGTTAAAACATTTTAAGCAAAATTATCTCGCATTTCACTAGAAAATACCATGATCTCAACGTATTTTGTATCTAGGTAAACTTAACACGAACAACGTCCAACATTTTAAAACCAGCTTTTTTCAGAATTTACTAAAATTGATATTGCGAGAGAAAAATGAACCCTAGCTTGTATGAGAGTACCCAGTATTAGTATAAGGGCCACTATACAACGAACTGCCGGTCCTAGAATAAGTTTTAGGGTTCCGTCTGCGAGCCAAGATACACGCTATGGCAGCTATCACGCAGATCATTAGGATGATGCCAGCGATGCAGATACCGATCGCGAAGTTTCGCTGGGATATGCATATCTCGTCTTCTTTCTGTGAATGATAAAGAGGAAGGTAAGTCGTAGGTACCAAAAGTACAGTCAAGATGGCGTAGTGCTAAAACGGACAGGGAATTAAATTAACATCTCACACTTGAGAATCATCATCATCATCATCATCATCATCAGCCTATGTTAGTCCACTGCTGGACGTAGGCCTCCCCTAATGAGCGCCATTGCGCCCTGTCTTCAGCTTACCGCATCCAGCATCTGCCTGCAGTCTTTCGCAAGTCGTCATCCCACCTTGCCGGAGGGCGTCCTACACTACGTTTGCCGAGTCGTGGTCTCCACTCAAGAACACGTTTCCCCCAGCGGTTATCGGTTCTTCGCGAGATATGGCCGGCCCACTTCCACTTCAGCTGGCTAATTCTAAGAGCTATGTTGATGACTTTGGTTCTCTGTCGGATGTTACGATGACTAGTTACGAATCCTATCCTTCAGAGAGACTCCGAGCATAGCTCTTTCCATAGCTCGCTGAGCGACTTTGAACTGGTGGACGTAGCTACACAGGCCAAACCTTGGTTGACCTTCTCTCATCATCTTCCTTGTCCCACTTTATATGAGATTTTCTGTCATCTCGATCACTTTTCGATTGGCTTGTTTAACACAGGTAATCTGTGTTTAAAATGCTTATCTTTTCGCTAGTGACGTCATCGCTCTCCTGAATATTCGCCTCGTTCACAAAGACCTCCATAGAGGCTACTTGACTATCGTCCATATTGTCTATGATTAAGTGACCGCTTGAGAGTTATAACCGCCTGGGGCAATGCAAGCGGCGAGAGGCGAGGGTGCGTTTAAAAATACTGGCCACCGAGAAAAAAACAAAATAAACCCTTACCTTCTCGCTAGTGACGTCATCGCTCTCCTGCGAATCCGCTTCGTTGACAAAGAGTCCTGAGAATACCTCCACAGTGGCTGGTTGGCCTTCGTCGTCGGTGTCACGACGGGAGCGCGTCTTGTGGGTGCATGGCTCCTGAAATCAGATTGTAATAAATATTAATAATATCCTACGATATCATGTTATTTCATTTATTGTGATTTTATGCATACCTACAAGTATTCAGTATTCAGTATTTTTATTGCGAAACAAAAATATTACATACAGTAAGTATTAATGTACCCTGTCAGGTAGGGTATGGCAATATATCTATAATATATAATATAGTATTGTGGTCTTACGTGTAGGTAGTCTTTGGACCGTGTTATAAAAGCTGTAGGTAGGTAGGTACATAGTTCCACAATACGGGCCTTAGTGGGAAGTATACATAAAAACCTAGAAAGGGCGCAACAATTATTTTCAACAATTATTGTGGTTTACGAGAAGTTTTTGTCGTGTTGGACTGGAAGTTGCATTATCGCAGAAGAAGCTGTCGTAATTATTAACTAATTGCTGGTTTCACGGAACTTTAATTTGGTTTCTGACGCCACTGTGAAGCTTAAAAGATAAAGACGAGTGTGGGAAGCAGATGATCCAAACGATACACTGACTAGGTACCTGGCAGTGCAGTTATATTAGAAACAAAATAATATATCCACAGGGGAGGGTTGCCAAAAGAGGTCTACTGTGATTTCAGAAACATAAGAACTTTCACTGTTGTGAGGTGGCGTTAGAATAAATATCTACTATTCCATCAGATTCCTTCCTTCCATCAGATTAGAAAAAAAAAAATCTGTAAATAAATTCAAACAAATTGTCAAAACCTTGCTGTGCAAAAAGGCGTACTACAAAATATCAGATGATCTAGAAGGTAAAAAAGCTTGGGACGGGTTTTGCTCCAACTCGAAAAATAACAACTAACAGGCTAAAGGTTTCTTCGTCGCTTCTTTACGGTATGTCTACATACCGAAGCGACAGAAATCAAAAATATCACTTTATTTCCGTGACAGCGTATAGTTTTATAATTTGACCTTTTCTAAGTGTACATTTATTGTATTTGGATGATGGAAATAAAGAGTTTTTGATTTTGATTTTGATTTGATTCCCTTTTTACGTCAGAAGCGTCTTTAGAGGTGTCACCGTAACTTACAGCTGTTATAAAAGCATCCACAGTGGCATCAAACACAGCTATGTCACTCACACAGTCCGTAGGATGGTTCAGCTGGCACAGTTTGACCTCGCATGTGAAGTACACACTCGCCGAGTGGGGGAAGCGGTATGCTCCGAACGAGACGCTAGCTTGTTGCTTATCGGTAGAGTACTGGAACATTCCCATTATTTCGCCGTCTAGTGGGCATCTGGAAGCAAATGATTTTATAAAATAAATAACTACTATGACTATCTAAACGGCGACATCGAGAAATGTGGCTCAGACCAGTTGATTATTAATATTATTATTTACACACAATTTTAAAAGTACACAATAGGTGGGCATAATGCCGATGGCATTTTCTACCTGCCAACCACACAGGGTCAACAACGAGAAAAAGGCGTGCTTAAACTTAGACTTAACTTAAACTTAGCTATAATAAAAATTAAGTATAAAGCAGAACAAAAACTATTTTTAAATGTCTACTATGATATACAATAACACTTTATTGCACACCAAGAAAATACAAAAATAAAAGTACAGGAAAAGAGAGATACAGAGTTGCACAATGGGCGGCCTTATCGCTAAAAGCGATCTCTTCCAGACAACCTTGGGATGGACACAAAGATATACAAAAGAATGAGTAGTTAGATACCTACTATTTGATATAAATCAAAATGTGTACTTGTAACGAAATGACGGTTATCTAACTAGAAGACGGATAAAGAATTTGATAAAATGCTCACGAGTCAGATTTTTGAAACAATCTTTTGATTCAAGTTTCTTGATATCGTATGGTACTGAGTTCCAGAGTCTAACAGCCTCAATTGAAAAAGATTTCTCACAGAAGGATAAGCTATGTGCCGGTTGATAGATGGATTGGTCCAACAATATTTTTCTTGGATGCTGCTGTCCTTACCATGGTGAATCCCTGGACATTGCTGACCATACATTTTACCAACATTATGTTTGTTGCGCACTGTAATGCGCGCTTCTTTTAATTCAAACACTGGTGGTGCTAAATGCTCGAATCCGTGGTGCTTAAATCGGCTTCGATGCTCGTTGCGAGCGCCTTCTTTACCCGCACTGACTGCATGAACGCTCTATGTGTTACGTTACGCCCCGTTATGACAGTCAGTTCCCTACATTACAGCGGAATGCTCTCAGTGCGGGACCGGCTTTGTATAAAAAGCACACAAAATTGGGTAGGCACATTATAGGATGGGGTAAAAAAAAGGTTTGTCGTTGGGTCTGCAGGGCTATACAGACTCTTCGCTACCGAGTCGTCGACACGGAATGTGACACAGACAGATTCGCGCGAAATTCAAATATTTTAAGGGTTTTTAACATTTTCGTTCTACAAGTAATTAACTAGCAGAAAAGTAGTTTTCCATAAATCATAAAACATTTTCTATGAACCCAATTTTTAAGAAATTCGGATATAGTGCTACTTTTGGAGCAATTAATAATATTAGAGTTTTAGTACTTAAAATCAACATAATACCAAAAAAAACATTATATCCTATACTTTATTGTAACATAGGTTCATAAAAAATTGTCTACGATTTGTGATAAACTACTTTCTGGGAGTTAAGTTCCTTACGGAACTTAGAAAATATTAAAAACCTCTAATATAAATAAATATTTGAATTTCGCGCGAATCTGTGTGGGATTCCATGTCGAGGACTCGGTAGCGGTGAGTCTGAATAGCCCTGCAGGACACTCACCCATCATTCGCAATAAGAGACACATCGGCCCCCAATCCATCGGCCGCTGTGCACTCCGACACCAACAGACCGTATTCCTGCTGCTTTTCCAGAGATACGACCATGGTCAGGGAGTCGCCTATCTGAACCTCGGATGCCACCTGGAAAAAGACAAAAGTTCATGTTTATTCCTACCGATTGGCATCCCATTTTTCTGATTATTCTTTCGCATTGTAGAGAATGATTGCGTGGTAGTTTTTAGAAGTTTTAATCTTACCTAGTGATTACTGTTTCTCAGGTCCCCAAGTTTTTTTTTTGATAATTATATAAATTTATTAGTATTTATCCTAATTGACGGACCAAGCAGATGGCCAACCTGATGTTATGTGGGTTTTCCATCGCCTATAACACACTCATTGGAACGCGTGAAGTGACCAGTGCACTGTCCCATGGAAAATTTGCAACGAGAGGTCATATAATAATCACCTTGACTGTAATGCATTTTCCTCGATCAAAAAAACTGAATAAAACTTACATGTTTATCCTTGGGGTCTCCCTTGAAAATTTTCATTGATACAGAAGGCATCCACCCTGACTCTAAATCGTAGGTCTCGTCGATACTGAAATGAAAGAGAAATTTCTTTTGTAAAAGAGATAATGCGCAAGAAAAATAAAACCTATCGAAATCATTTATCGCATGCCCAGCCTTGGTGGTGCGCGACTCACAAGGGGATACCGCTGCTCTAGACGCTGTCGACCATGAATGTAAACAAATGCGGCATCGGCACTCTATGTCTTAAGCGAAGCTACCTACGGTTTTCATCACTCTACCTGCAAATCTTACGGAAAAACATTTTGTGCGGAGATAACGAATCTAGCGATGACGGTCTTCGAAAGACTGCATGCAGATGTTGTGAAGACATGGCGCGGCTGGTAGGAATGTTATGAACTTATGAAGCTTCCTAAAGGAGGCCGCACATAGCTTGCAAAACATGGCTATAAGACTAGCGACCACGTACGTCAATGTGGTCAGACCCCTTCCCCGTCCCCATTAGGTTAACTCAAAGATCCTATGACTACGTTCATACAATATCTTTGGGTTAACTGATGTCCTGCAGGGGTATTTTAATTCTGGGCCGGGACCTTTCGCTGCCGAGCGTGGTGAGCGCCATGCTCGACGGCGAAAGGGAGTGGCAGGCCATGGTCTCCTTCTGCGAAGAGGTTATGTCGCAGAAGGAGGCCGCTGAGCGGGTCAGGGAGGATGACGCCCAATCTGACCCGCTCCGGCGCAGACGTCCAGGGAGACGAAGGGGGCGGTTCGCCCGCCTCCTTCGTCCCCCGAAGTGGGGCCACTGGTGGAGAGTCGGGGGACTCTCTGCCGGCTAGCACGGCTCCACGCGTCTGAGGGGTGACCTGTGTGAAAGGGTTGCTCCTCCTTGAGGCCGAGGCCCGGACCGGTTCCCGGGCCACCCGCCGGAGCGAGATGGTGAATGCCAACGCGACCCCATCTCGCCCCATGACGGCGGTGGACGTTTCACGGGGGGGTTTTAGTGGGTTCGAGTCCCACATACCCCCTTCCGTCACCCCCATGGCGGAAGGGAAGTGAGAGGGCATTTCCCCCCTCCAAAAAAAAAAAAAAGGGATATTTTGTTTCACCGATTCGTTTCCGAATTGGATCCGACGGATCCGCTGGATGCGGATAGATAAATGATTGTCTATGTCTATGATAGCACAGGTCCGGTCATTGTGGCGATCTTTGAGGGAGGCCTATGTCCAGCAGCAAACAAATATGGCTTTCTAATAGTCCTCCTCATCAATTTCAATGACTACAACCCATTAAGGATTGTTATTTCTATCTTGAGCCCATAAATAGTTCTGACGAGCCATAAGTAGTATGGTAGGGTACCTGTTAGTGTCCCCACTGGTCAGTCTAGCCGCCTTAGGGTACACATGGAACTGCGACAGATCGCGTCGTCGGTACCGGCACCGGACGTGGTACCCTCTCCCCTGGCCGGTCACCAGCTTGAGATGTGGTTGGACTATGATGTTGTTGTAGTATTCTATTGTGTCGTCGTCCTGTAACAAAGAAAGGTTCGATTAGCTTTTTATAAAATTAAATAAACGTCGACGTTGTTCCCGGTTCGACGTCGAAAAAAATGTATGAGTGTTTATGCACAATAGTAACAAAAAGCTTAGTTTTTTTATGTTACTTTGGAGACGGGAAGACAATGTCTCTCTATGTCTTTAGGACGCTTCCGACTGGTATTGAAATGGATCAATTAAGATACCTGTAGATTGCTTGCAAGATACTAGTTCTAATGCTAAATACTAGTTCTAATTTATTTATATTAATTGAATGTAATTTTCTTTGTCAATAAAGAGTCATGTCTCTCTAGATATTCTCATATCACCTTTATACCTATACCTTTATGAAGAAGAAGCACCAATAAGAAAGATGTTGAAGTTGAAGAAGAAAAAGAAATATTAAGTATTTATTTTAGTCAAGCACAAGCATCATTTTAATTCAAGGATAATGCTTAATATTAAATGTAAAAAACCAAAATATATGGTCTCTACCTCAGTATTCAGATTTGCATAATCCTACGCTGGTTTTCAGGTACAAATAAAATAATAAAATCCCGATCTTGGGGATAGATGAAGATATTTGAATTGTCCAGCATTATTTATTTACTAGCTGTACCCGCGACTTCGTTCGCGATTGACATACCTGGCGACTAATTAGGTTCACATTTAACCACAGTTTCTCTCATGTTATGAAACGCCGTGCAAAAAAACTTCGATGCCCAGAATTGAACCTGTTAGACTTCTAACATAAGTATCTTTATTTAGGTACCTAGTTAAATTGTGTATAAATCGTGTAGAGTCTACGGGGGATAGTATGTTGTCATCTTCAATCCCATTCTTTATCCACACGACTTTTAGCTACGACTCGGCCAGCGTCAGTGTTAAGAAGTGTCATACTCGTTTCACTTCTTACTCATGGTTCCGTTCAGCTGGGGCCCTATTCTGCTCAACTAATCGCTTCACTATGACAGGGGTATCGTCAAAGAATGACACGTTTTGGTATTCTACCTTAGATGAAAGAAATTATGATGAATGCAGATGGAGAGACGCGCGTCAAAGTGTCAAGTTTGAAACTATTAATTTATCTCGCACGCACTATCTGGAGTTTTATTAATCTATAAGGATTCTATGTGATGATTCTGCGACGATTCCATTGTCATAGTGAAGCCATTTTATTACAGAATTGGGCTCCTGATCCATTTGACTGGACCACCCTAATTTTTTTTTCGTTAGTAGGTAGGCTCAGTTGATTGTTTACCTTAATTGGACCACTTACTCCAACTAAACTTTGGTGGTACAGTTAACTGTACCAGCTAAACCACCAAATATCATGTCCATGAATATCGCATGGACCATCTGCACATTTTACCTACTTTGCCTGAAATAGGCATTGACGCACTAATTAGTTAGGTTCCTACCTACTTAGGTAGGAATTTAACTTGTTTCCCCCTTCACGGGGAACTTTACTGAATTCCGGTATGAAATGTATCTTTCCCCGTAGTATGAACTCAAATCGTGCCGACTTCCATTCGAATTCATTCAGTAGTTCCGTCGTGATGCGCGGTTAAAGAATTTTACTTTTTCCTCTCTCCCAGGGGAACCTTACTGAATTCCGGGATAAAATGTATCCCATGTCCTTTCTTGTATTATGAACTCAAATCGTACTAATTCAGTCCCAACTCATTCAGCAGTTTCGGCTTGATGCACGGTGAAAGAATTTAACTTTCATCCCTTCTCCCAGGGGAACCTTATTTCGGGATAACATGTATCTTTCCTCGTAGTATGAACTCAAATTATGCCGAGTTCTATTCGAATTCATTCAGTAGTTCCGTCGTGATGCGCAGTTAAAGAATTTTACTTTCATCCCCTCTCCCAGGGGAACCTGACTGAATTCCGGGATCAAATGTATCCCATGTCCTTCCTTGTAGTATGAAATCAAATCATGCAAGGTTTCATTCCAATTCATTCAGCAGTTTCGGTGTCATGCGCGGTGAAGAAATTTTACTTTCATCCCCTCTCCCAGGGGAACCTGACTGAATTCCGGGATAAAAAGTATCCTATGTCCTTCCTCGTAGTATGACCAAAAAAACGTTCCGAGTTTCATTTCAATACCTTCAGTAGTTTCGGCGTGATGCGCGTTTAACAAACAGACAGACAGACAGACAGACATGAATGAAAAAAATTACAGTTTTGGCTTCAGTATCGTTAATAGAGTGCCCTCCAAAAAAAATTTTCAAAATATCTTCAATGTACAGAATTGGACCTGTTACAGTTTTATTATAAGTATAGATTTATTATTGAACTGACAGACGAACTTCAAATCGAAGGTTTCAAACGAAATTTTCAATACATTTTTTGTTCGGGACTAAAATTGACAGGTGCGTCGTCACCATGCATTGCATTACCTACATAAATTACCTATTTCTCTTCTCTACATATACCCACGATCCAAAATTTTTGTCATCTATACTTATAATAAAACTGTAACAGGTCCAATTCTGTACATTGAAGATATTTTGAAAATTTTTTTTGGAGGGCACTCTATTATCGATACTGAAGCCAAAACTGCAATTTTTTTCATTCATGTCTGTCTGTCTGTCTGTCTGTCTTTCTGTCTGTCTGTCTGTCTGTCTGTCTGTTTGTTAAACGCGCATCACGCCGAAACTACTGAAGGTATTGAAATGAAACTCGGCACGATTTTAGGTCATACTACGAGGAAGGACATAGGATACTTTTTATCCCGGAATTCAGTCAGGTTTCCCTGGGAGAGGGGATGAAAGTAAAATTCTTTAACTGCGCATCACGACGGAACTATTAAAGGTATTGAAATAAAACTCCGTACGATTTTAGGTCATACTACGAGGAAGGACATAGGATACTTTTTATCCCGGAATTCAGTCAGGTTCCCCTGGGAGAGGGGATAAAAGTAAAATTTCTTCACCGCGCATGACGCCGAAAGTGCTAAATGAGTTGGAATGAAACCTAGCACCATTTGATTTCATACTACAAGGAAAGACATGGGATAAATTTCATCCCGGAATTCAGTAATTTTCCCCTGAGAGAGAGGATGGAAGTAAAATTCTTTAACCGCCCATCACGACGGAACAACTTAATGAATTCGAATGGAAATCGGCATAATTTGAGTTCATACTACGAGGAAAGATACATTTTATCCCAGAATTTAGTAAGGTTCCCCTGGGAGAAGGGATGAAAGTAAAATTCCTTCACTGCGCATCACGCCGAAACTACTGAATTAGTTGGACTGAATTGGTACGATTTGAGTTCAAGGAAGGACATGGGATACATTTTATCCTGGAATTCAGTAAGGTTCCCCTGGGAGAGAGGATGAAAGTAAAATTCTTTAACCGCGCATCACGACGGAACTACTTAATGAATTCGAATGCAACTCGGCGTGATTTTAGTTCGTACTATGAGGAAAGATACATTTTATCCCGGAATTCAGTAAGGCTGCCCTGGCAGAGGGGATGAAAGTTAAATTCCTTCACCGCTCATCACGCCGAAACTACATAGGTAATGAGTTGGAATGTAACTTGGCACGTTTTGAGTTCATACTACAAGAAAGGACATGAAAGGACACATTTTATCCTGGAATTCAGTAAGGTTCCCCTGGGAGAGAGGAAAAAGTAGAATTCTTTAACCGCGCATCACGACGGGTGTACGCGTCGTCCGATTTCATGCATTTTTTTTGTTAGAAACAGTGTTGCAAGATCGAATATGACTAAATCAGTAGAAAGTCGAGTAGAAAATCAGTAGATTGATGAAATAATCTGTAGATTGAAGAAAAAAATTTGCAGATAAAGAGTAGATAAGTTCCTATCTATTTATTTTTCCAAGACGCACCCATTAGTTAGGTTCCTACCTACTAAGGTGGTGGGTCTTGGAAAAATAAGTTAGGTTCCTGCCTTACATGATATATGGTGATTTAGCTGGTCCAGTTAACAGTACTACCGAAGTTTGGTTGGAGTCTTACTCTAACCAAACTTCGGTAGTACAATTAAATTAATTAATTATTGTGGTCCATTTAAACTAACTGGACCGCAGAAAAATATTTTTTATTGTGGTACACAGCCAACTGTACCTACCTACTAACGAAAAAAAATTACGGTGGTCCAGTCAAATGGATCAGGAGCCCAATTCAACAAAACAATTGCTTCAGTATGACAATGGAATCGTCGCAGAATCATCACGTAGAATCCTTAGATTAATAAAACTCCATATAGTGCGCGCGAGATAAATTAATATGTAGTTTCAAACTTGACGCGCGTCTCTCCATCTGCATTCATCATAATTTCTTTCATCCAAGGTGGAATACCAAAACGTTTCATTCTGTGACGATAGCCCTGTCATAGTGAAGCGATTAGTATAGCAGAATAGGGCCCCAGCTGTGAGTAAGTCAAACGAGTAGGACACTTCTTAACACTGACGCTGGCCGAGTCGTAGCTAAAAGTCGTGTGGATAAAGAATGGGATTGAAGATGACAATATGCTATCCCCCGTAGACCCTACACGATTTTTTGCACGGCGGCGATTCATAATATGAGAGACTATGGTTAAATGTGAACTTAATTAGTCGGCAGGTAAGGCAATCGCGAACGAAGTCGCGGGTACAGCTAGTTCATGTAATAAGTCTGCATTTTTTAGTTTGAGTAAACGCAGGCCCCTCCTTTCGTCGAGACCCTCAAGGCCGTTCACCCTGCCCACTGCAGGTCCTTTTACAGTCTTTACGAGATGTCGCGTCATCACCGCACACTGGCAGACGCATAAAATTATTGTTGAGAAATCCGCTTAGTCACCTGTGTAAGGTGAGCGACCAGGTTTTTCCTAGGCTATATCTTAGAACTCAGGGCGGAGATCTTAGTACACTTCGTTCCTTTGCCTTACGTGATAACTGAGTTAAATTACGTTATTAATATACAGTACAAGCCGAAATATGGTAATTATGGACCTCGCCGAGGGGATCATATGGATAACGAGCGACATTTTGAATTTCGTTTTTTTTTTTTTGCTAAATACATATACCTTAACATTTTTTTTCTTTCTGTTCGTGTTATTGTGTTGTTTTACGTGTAATTTCGTTATTATTATCGTTTTGAAATTTCAAAGGATTTACATACTAATTTTTTGTAATAAATTTATATAACAAAAACGAAAACTAAGATTACTTGGTGCGCTCAGGGGCTCGGATGGCATTTTTACAAATCTAGACGTCAGAGGGCGCTGTTCTTTTCCATAGAGCATTCTGGACACCTCTTAACTAGGATTTCATTTATTTTATTTAAATAAATTATGTATAGCAATGCAATACACGACTAAAGCTAAAGGATTTTTCGCTATCTTCTAAACAGCTTGATATAATTAAGATTCATTTTATTTACTTTCTCGGCTAAAATTGTTGTCCGTAATTTTTATTGTGTGTATTTGTAATTTCTAATTTTAACGTAGGTACTTAATGAATTTTATAGTGTATTTTCCAATGGTCTTATTTAATGTAAATGTTTAAAATGTGTATATGGTACCAGTGGTGCTGAAATAAATGATTTTTTTTTTATTTTTTTTTATTTTATAATCAAATCCATCATCCGATGTACCAATAACCGACATTAAAACCACGCAGAATCGAGCCCACTTGAGTAACCATCCGAAATTGACAAATGATATAATTTGAGTGCATTAAGATGGATGGCATATATTACATAGCATACAAGTGGCATACATGCGGCATACATGGCATACAGATTGAGGTTAACGAGTGCGGTTTCGGCAGCGATGAATGTCAAGTTACGCAAGATGACCTTATGTAGCTCAATCAGGGATATACCTTCATCATCATCTAGAGTTCGCCTTGTTTATGATATCTGGCTACCTATTATATTGCTGTGTCGTGCCGGCTTAGAATTTGCACCACCCCAACTCTTCCCGCGGGTGTCGTAAGACGCGACTAAGGGATATCCACCGGGGGCGGGCAGCAGCGCCCCCTGCAAAACAATTCTACCACCGAACTGCGATCGCCAATCGAAAAGTCAATAATGCGCTTATCAAGGGGAGGCCTGCGTCGTAGTAGTAGTACCTACCACAAGTGGACCAATCCAAGCTGTTGAGGTTGAGGTTGAGGAAGCTGTTGTTTAAAAAAAAATGTAAACAAAAATGCAAAAGCATTGAGAGCAATACATCCAGCTTTACCAATAATTATTCTCATTCCCAGCCGTTCCATTTCCTTCCAAATTACACGTTACATGCGCCCGCGCCGCCGGATGTGACGTCACGTCCCCTCATTGTTATGTACCACAACCCCTGGTATTTTGTCGTTACAGTACTTTGGACATATTGGAGTGGTAATGACAGGCCAAGAAATTTATGGCGCTAGTTTTTTCGTTGTTTTCATTTTGGGATGGCAAAGGCGCCTATTAGATCGAATAATTCATTTAGGTATTTTTTGTATTTATTCTATCGTAGTTCATCTTAATACTAACTATATTTAGTGTGGTACAATCGGCGGCCTTATCGCTAACAGCGATTTCTTCCAGGCAACCTTTGGATGGATAGGATCGGTACGTATTAAAACTGACGTTGGCATTATTTATTATTTATGTATTATTAATTCTACTTTCATTCGATAAAATCCACAGCTCTTAAAACAAATTACCTAACTTATTTTATAAGTATAACTAGCAACCAATAAAATGATTTACATTATAATAATTTAGAAAAAAGGTATTAAATGTATTACTTTTTAAAATATGTTTTTTCGTTCAAAAATATATTTCAAATAAAATCTATCCTCAGAGATCTGAAAATATTATACATCAAGCACAAGTTACACAAAATTCAAGATTACTTATACAGATTAAAGAGCCATATAAACAGTTCAAAAAGAAAAAGTGCAGCTTTACACCTTCGCAATATTAAGTAGGTAATTTAGGTACCTACTTATATTGTTTTTAAGTTTCAAATAAATAAATAGTACCTAATCCCTCGGAAATATATTAACCACCTCGGGATCCTTCTCTATATAAAATAAAAAGAATCAACAAAATCGGACAGCAATCGGCGAAGATAAATAAATAAATAAAATAAATAATGCTGGACAATTCACACATCATTATCTAGCCCCAAGCTAAGCAGAGCTTGTGTTATGGGTGCTAGATATCGAGGAACATAATAAAAAACATACAGCCGAAATGAGAACCGCCTCCTTTTGTTTTTCGTCGGCTTAAAATCAAATAGAACAAACATTGCAATAATCTAGACATTAAATTCATGGATACTTGTCTTATTGGAAATGGTTTCATAGATAGCACATATGGCTAGGCGCAAACGGACCACCGGCCGCAGCCACCGGCGGCGGTGGCCAGCGACCATTGAATTACTATTACTAGCGTATGGAACGGACACCCGCGAACAACAACTTTGCGCCATGAGTTGTTGCCGGCCGGCAACAACTCATTTAGTCGTTCGCCTACGCCCATCGCGACACCACATGCGAATAAAATCAAGAAATAAATGCCGTCTTGCTTGTTAAAACGTCTAAAAATGAATCAACTTCGAAGAAAACAGATAGTGGCTTGACTTATCATCGGTTAATAAACAGAATATCAACTAAAACCAACCAAAATTAATTTTTGAACATTATTTTCTATTGTACCTGACATTTCGTTTGAAAATCATAGATTATGAAAAGTGATTCGTACAGATGGGATGTGTAGGTAAGGTACCTACTTATTTTTAACTCATATTACTCACCCTATGCCGTCTGTTTGATCAGTAACAGTAGTTACCTATACCTACTGTAGGTATCTTTTGCAATCGTCATTATAAACTAAAGCTTTATATACCTAGGTAGGTATAGGTATTGATTGTCGTCTGAACAAATATCTTAAGGTTTATAAATTTGTAATAGATCGATTGGGGACCTCTGTTGCGTGGTGGGCGAAGGTCCGCCTGGGACGCAGGAGGTGGGTTCGATTCCCGCCTTGGGACAGATGTGATAAAGTGTGGGGTCTAGTTAGTGCAAGTACCTATGTAGGTACGTATGTACCTACCTACTTGTTGGATAAAATACCAATTTATTTTAAAAACAATGATTTAAACGCTCAACGATTCATTTTATTTTACTGTAAATCTTTTCATGTTTTAAACTATAATATTAATAGCTACTGCAATAAAATTCAGTTTTGTATGCACAATAGCTGTCTGAACTATTCTGAAGTGTCCCTTCTGCGGTGAAAAAATCTATGAGCGCTGCAGCGAATACTTGTGGGCGGGGTCGAGCGCGCTATCATCAAGTTGCGACACGTTTTTTGTTTGGTTTAGCTACTCTAACTACTTACAACTCACTGCCAGCGACAAGCTGTTTACACGCTTTTCCATACATTTTGTACGAACTCGCTGCACACGCGTCGACACAAGACACTGCTGCAGCAGTGTCTTGTGGTGGTAGCACGCGACTGCCACCAGTGGCGGTGTGACTGGTGGTCCGTTTGCGGCTAGCACGTGACAGCCACCTGTGGAGGTAGCTGGTGGTCCGTTTGCGGCTAGCACGTGACAGCCACTGGTGACGGTGACCGGTGGTCCGTTTGCGCTTAACCTAAATCCTAAGCTGACCTAGATTTTTTTTTATTTTTAAGTTTATCGACACCGAAAAAGTGGTAACGAAAAAATGCAAGAAAACCCACAGACCAGATAATAAAGTGGTTTATAATCGCGACAGGTAGCCACGTATAGCAAGACAGGTGACCTTTACGCAGCCTTGTGCGACGATTGGCAAATGCTGTCATAATGAAGCGGTTTTCTCTTTAGATCTAGTCTACACCCTTAAGTGTATTTTAATAACAAGAGCACGGATATAGGTACTTTCAGTGCAAACGCGCGCTTATGCTCTGTCCACGCATTTATTTTGTTTGACTGAATGAAAGAATGAAATATTTTTAGACTCTGCGATAGATTTGCATCACTATTCTTAGTATTTAATTTAGTATCTAGTATATAAACGTGAATAAAAATAACTGATTGCATACTACTGAAAGCTCACGACCTTGGTCGATGACTGTCCATGAACACCAATTTTTCTGGGCCACAAGCTGTCAAAATAACTCCAAGTACCTAGGTAGGTAACTAGGTACTAACATAGTGTTTTTAACCCCCAACGCAAAAAGAGAAGGGTGTTAACTTACTAAGTTTAACGTGTCTGTCTGTGTATCTGTCTGTGGTATCGTAGTTCCCAAACGGATGAACCGATATTCGTTTAGTTTTTTTTTTGTGTCATAGATAATTTTTTCCCGAGTGTTCTTAGCCACGTCTCATGAAAATCTGTCGGGGGGTTTTATAATTACGAATTTTGTTCTTGTCTATAAAATTATTATTTCAGCTTGCATTATCCCATTTTAGAACAAGTCTCATTATTTTCCTGTTGCACCTCGCGATTTGTAAGTCTTATTTTCAGTATGTACCTATTATTTTTGAAAACTCTTGACCTGACTCTGCGCTGATTCTGAGCTCATAAACCTTTATACACACACATATTTTGCACACAAAAATTATTGCCACAACCACCACCTACATTAACCAACTTTTTATGCAAGTTGGTAAACATTGCACCTAAATCACATCTAGTTTCAAATTACGTCAAACCTTCCTTACTCTATTCCCACACACAAGTTTCAAAATCATACCAAAAATAATAATTAAAGAACATCTTTCGAATCAACGAATAGCTGCTAATTTATTATGCGCGTACGTACGCATCTCAGAATCCAAAATGGCCGACCTCGTTTCGTTTACGTAATATTGAAAGGAACTTTGCCACGCTATTGTTTGATGAAATTTTTCCTAAAGTGAGACGAATTGGACTCATATGATATGATGATAAAACAAGGCCGGATTAATTAATTCTAATGTTAGCATGAAATAATTATTGTTTTGTATATCCTATTTTAATCATTATTATTATTTAAGGTAAAATTTTATGTAATTTGATTTTATTTGTGAATTTTTATATTTGTGTCAATGGATTGTATTAATGATCTGAAATAAATGAGTTAATAATAATTAATAATTTAACTTTAGATAAGTAATTATGAAAATTTATCGAGGGATATGATGACCCAAGTGTAACAATAGAATATGTTTTAAGGAATTTTTTATAATTATTTTTGTATTTTTTATGTGTGAGCCAATATTTTTTTTTAAGAACAGAAGCCTTTATTTACGAAGAAAATTACAATTAAATAATAGAAATTGATTTTATTTCTTTCTTTTCTATCTTTTTTAATAGAAATCTAAAACTGGCAACGATTTCAATTCAATTCTTGGTTAAGGCTCTGTGGCAACAATTTTCCTGCTAGTCATCGTAACATTCGAACGGATACACCAACTGTCATATCGGACATAACTCTCAATCAAGCAATAAAACTTCATATGCCTTATGCATGTGAAAAGGGCCGAAGACAATATTATTTCATTACGTCACAAGCCGCTCTGCATAATTATTTGCAGTTTTTTGCAGACAAGTGTGAAAGTGCAAGCAGTGCAGTAAGCTTTCGAGATACGAGCGTGTTGATGTCGTACCGAAACTTTACCAAGTAATCAGAAAAGGCACAAAAGCTAGAATATTTGAGGGCAAAAAATCAAATGACATAAGGGTAGGAAGGTAGGAAGTAGGAAGGTCAGCCCGCGGAGGTTTTAAATGTTCCCGTAGTTCGGCGAAAATGGCGAGAGAGGGACACCGGAGAGGTGTTTAGTGGGTATTAACGTCCTTCTCATGACGTCGAGTCCCACATCATTCTGGTCCCCCCTGACCAGATTATTCGTAATCGAATTTCCTCGTCGAATAAAAAAAATGGGTAGGGGAAGGTATCTATACCTATCTATTGATATTTTCCGATCTGTTTTTGGCCTGATATTGATTGCGTGTCATACAGGCCTGACATACAGTTAGAGAGACTCGTCTTAAATCTGGATGGAATTAATTAATGTCTAACACGCAACACAATTTTGCACACAAAATTGATACGCAAATACAAGCACAGCGTAACGAAAAATTTATGCATTTCTTTAGAGTCAGGCGCTACTGAGAGTTGATACTGAATAACCGCAGTTTGTTGCCCAGTTTGGTTTTTTATCATCCACATCTCAGTCTACACTCCGAAAGATGTCCACTGCTGGATATAGGACCTCTTACATGATCGACACAATGTCCAACCCAACCCTGTTCTACGCTACATAACAACCATTTTCGTTATCCTTTTTAGGAGTAGAAGCTCAGGGGCTCAATTCTGATAACCAATCGCTTTACTCTGACGATGGTGCTGTCGCAGAATCGTCAAGTAGAATCCTCAGATTAATGAAACTCCTATAGTAGGTACGGTTTTATTCGCACGGAGAGATTTAGAGTTTCAAACATATCAAAATAAAAAAAATATAAACAACAAAAAAAAATGTTTAAATTTTTAAATAAGGTTCCTTGTTTGCTTAACTTTAATATACTTAACATAAATGCTGTTTACCTATATCAGTAGGTACTACTATATAAGTTCACTAACACCACCCCTTCCTTTTGTAACTTGCGGATAACGGGGCTGGTCATCAAATCAAATCAAATCAAATCAAAAACTCTTTATTTCTATAAATACAATAAATGTACACTTAGAAAAGGTCAAATCATAAAACTAAACACTGACACGGAAATAAAGTGATATTTTTGATTTCTGTCGCTTCGGTATGTAGACTAAAGTAAAGAAGCGACGAAGAAACCTTTAGCCTGTTAGTTGTTATTTTTCGAGCTGGAGCAAAACTCGTCCCAAGCTTTTTTATCCTCTAGATAATCCGATATTTTGTAGTAAGCCTTTTTACAAAGGACATGTTTGACAATTTGTTTGAATTTATTTATTGATAATTTTTGCAACTCACTTGGAGTTTTGTTGTAGAAGCGTATACATTGCCCTTTAAAAGATACATTTATCTTGTGTAGCCTAGTTGTGTCATACTTTTAGTACCTATTTAGTTTACTTAAGATAATCTGTTACCTAATATATAAGTATGATTGTTTGTTATCCCTAAGAGGTAAAAATAAAATAAATAAATAAATAAACCTTGACACTTTTGACGTGCGACCCGGTTTCTTGCATCTAAGGAAAAGTTCGAAAACGGGCCATTCTTCTGTGACGTGATGACACGATTGTCAAAGTGAAGCGATTAGTTTAGCAGAATAGGGTAGGCACCTAATTCAAGGCTTTATTTTATTTACGTTAGCTCACACAGAATTATCTTCATAAGAAAATCATTCTTTGTGATGTGACTTCATCAACAAATAAGGAAAATCAACTGATGACTCAGAAACTTGCCTCTACCACTCTGTTGAAATAAGCATTATTATATATATGTATAACCCAAGATCTACTATTCATTATTAAAATAAAATCGTATTATTGGTCACATCCCTTAATTTTAGACTATTTTTAACTTTTGCGGTGTCAAAAGTAAATTTCAGTTCAAATTTTTATGGTCCGGAATAGCTTTAAAGTTAAAAATGGTTTTATTCGGTTATTCTAACTTTGAAGCTGTTTCTAGCCCTGGTCGTGACTTTTACGAAGTTTTTTTTCCTGAAAGGTACCACGCTTACCACGCTTAGCGCGTCCAGCATCTTCAAGAATCGGACTATGCAAGAAGAGATGCTTTGAGATTCTATGGACCGACGAGTCTCGATTTGAAAACTTTAAAAAATCATAACTCGAAATCTACGAAAAATCGGAGAACATGTGGTATTTTCGGGTACCCCCGGGGGTGAGGCATTCATTTTTTTATGAAGTCATTGTTTGGTCCACCCTGTATAAATAAGTAAAATGCTGTAGATATGTTACGTTCTCCCAGCGCTAACTCAATAAATAGCCTGTGTTGTGATACAACTAAACACAAAGACACGCTATTTCAATTTTTTTGCCATTTATGTACAGACAGCGTCAGAATTAAGTATCCCCCCTGCATAATACATGCATGTTTAAATCCAAACCTGTTAATCGTAAGAGTTTTAAGAGTCGAAAATAAATTAAATTTTTATTTAGGTAACATAAAAACAGAACGAAAAGGTAAAAATAAATAAAACATCGGATTTCAGCCTGCACTGTGTTATGCAGGGGGGGTTACTTAATTCTGACGCTGTCTGTACCTACCTAATGAACAACAAAGATGGAAAAACGTACCTAAACCGAAATGCGACAAAGACAACAATTCGCACGCGAAACATGAACGCCGGCGGCGCCGCGCCTGTCCGACTATGACTGAGGTGGGTGGACCTTATTTGACCGTTCCACTTTCGCGAAGCTAGCACCGATTCTCCCGAATTTTACTTACATCGATGTTGGTAACATTCGGTATAGCTGGAGCCAGGACCTCAATACATATATACATAATGATTATGTACGTAAACAGCCTGCATATGGTTCACAAGGTCCTGCCCACACCGGCCTACGGTCGACCTTGCAGAGTTTGTGACGATACCGTCTTTACATCTCTATATGATTTTAATTGTTTATCTGTTCGTAAATGGGTGAAAATTTGTGAAATACATGTACCTAACTGTAGGAGATTTTTTTTTATTACAAATCCTACTACCCTACTAATATTATAAAGCCGAAAGTTTGTGAAATCTGAATTTTTGTTATCTAGAATCTCCAAAACTACTGAAAAGATCAAGATGAAATTTGGCGTACGCTTAAAGCAAAGCCTTACTTAGATTATAGGTTACTTATTATAATGAAAATACGCGTTTGAAGCCGCGAGCAGAAGCTAGTATATAATAAAATATCGATTAATAAAATTTAATTAGTTATTTGGACTTACCTACAGTAACATTAATTGATTGGCCTGACCCTGACAGTACCTAAGTAGTACATACATAGTGTTAAACCAACTCCAGGCAGAACACATTTTTGATAAATTCATGCAGATGTTATAACGTTCTTTCTAGAGAGGTTGATTTGTATATTTTCATTGTTCCTCCCACTAAACTAAAAAGAATAGTGAGTGGTAGATTTATATTATTGCAAGATCAACTGCCTATTTTAATAACCGCAGTGTGTTAACTCTATAGAACAGATATATCAGAAAATTTGGTTTTGAATATACAACCTCACAAAACCAGTTCCTACGACAAATCCTTCTCCATCCAGGCCATGGTTGTGGAATACACTACCAGAGTCTATTAGAAAAGCAGTATCGTTACCAGTTTTCAAAGCTGTCAAGGAATTTTTCCTGTCAAAAAAGTGAAAATTGGTACTTTCTATTTAGTTATTTATATAACTAGTCTAATACATATATATCAAAATATTCATTTGTATTGTTATGTTTTGTGATTGTTTATATTTATTTATTATTTGTTTTTATTTTGTTTTTTAAATGGTATGTATGTATATATCTATTTTACATAGTCTTTGGTACACCCCCTGCTTAAATTCACATAATTCTTTCCATCCAAAGGTTGCCTGGAAGAGATCGCTTCTAAGCAATAATGCCGCCCATTGTACTTTTCTTATGTAATGTCTCCTTGTAATGTTATTTTTTTGGTGTACAATAAAGACTTTTGTATTGTATTGTAATTAAAATATACAATAAAAAACTTCAAAATCGTATTGCTGCATTTTTTTTGGAAATAATTCATCACGTTAAAAGTAATCACGTGCTGAAGGTAGTCTAGTATTACAATGTCAAGGAGATAAGATAAAATCTATACGTTAATAGCCGGTACCTAGCAAATCAAATTGGCCACATCCACAATTGTTTTCAAGATCAAATAACAAACAAACGAGATAAACAGATTTATCTGAGAAACCACTAAATGTTGTAAAATCTTTCGAAAAATAACTGCTATTAAAGTAATTAAAAGTTTGAAATTATAATTGTTACTTCCTGTATTTAATAATAAAGTTAACGACAGTTGAAAATCATTTATAAAGTACGACGACGAAAACGACTCAAATATAATTAATAAATTTTCTCAAATATAAAATTCTAAAAAAATATATTTGAGTTCTTGAGTTCTGACGCAGAGGTCGTCAGAACTCAAGAACTCAAATATATTTTAGCGCGGCGGGCGAGGGTCCGCCTGCGATATTTGTTCAGGGTGTTCTAGATGTTTTCTATGTTTAATAAAAATATCTATCTATGAAGTGTATTGTATTAAGTATAACATTTATCTAGTACCCATAACACAAGCTCTGCTTAACTTGGGGCTAGATAATGCTGTGAATTTTCCAGCATTATTTATTATTTATTGCATAGTTTTGTAGAATTATCAAAAATCGTAAACTAAATATAAGCTAAATAAAGTACCTAAAATACTACTTCGTGCTTAGCAGAACTAAAATGTTCTATATCTCACAATACCCACGATGTCAGATCACAAGCCAGGAAACAAACCCGCGATGTCAGGTCGAAAGTCGGAAGACACTCACTAATCATCCAAGTATAATACGACACAAAAAACCAGTATTCTAAGGAAACTATGTTCTCATCGGAAGTTACGTAACTTATTATGAAGTTATTTACTGGTATAGTGCCACAAAGATATCTGTGAAAAGGGTTTTATGGAACTACATTGGACGTTCGGTTGCTATTGGTTGCTGTTGTGTTCACAATTACAATTTGATAGACGGATAGATGACTCTCTACTGCACATTTATATAAGAAAAACTCCTTGAATATCGGGGAATCGCGTAAATCACTATCATAATTATTAAAATGTTTTTTTTTGTATTTTATTTATTAATTTAATTTCATTCTAGTATGTCTTATAAATATAATGCACTGCTAGAAGAGGCCTTCATCTACTGTCTGGTGCCTCTTGCATCCAAATGTGCTCTGCGGCTTTAACGTTGTTATCAACTCATCTTGCAAGCGTATGATCCGACTGCTTTACGCGGGAAAGATTTAGGTTTATTTATTTTTCACATGTACATGCAACTTAGGTCTTAAGGTTAGCATAGGGCACACATATGTACACCCACCCATGCCACCAAGATGGCTGTCGTGATAGCTTGTCACCTATTTTTTTTTTATTAGGGTCATAAAACACATAGAAATAAATAAATAAACATATGAATACTGACTATTATTTAAACTAATTTAAAGCAATCACGACAGCAATCCTTCCTGAATAAGCCTAGGAATTTCTAAGACCTAGTTTTGGGAACTACAGGTTACAGAAGAGTTAGTATGACCGGAGCTATTAGAACCTTTTCAGTTCAACAAAGAGTTCACAGAAATCTTTGTTGACCTATGTATAGAATGTTATTGGTTATGTTATGACTTGTTAATTAATTCAGCCTCTGTAACACAGGATGTTACGTTATGTAATAGGTGTCAATGTTAGAAATGTGGGTTCGAATCCCGGTCATGCATCGATTTGCATATTTTTGATGACCTCTGAAAATCCGGTTGTTTTATTTTTACAATTCGATATTTAAGATCTACTTTGCTCTATGCCGCCGTAAAGACGCTGTGCGTATGAGTTTTCATACAAAGAATAGTGGACGGTTTAAATAATAGTTGAAGTGAGTCAGTGGCGGTGATATTGAAATGTGTGCGACAACCATTAAACTTTGTTATATAGTAGTAGAGAAAAAATGGCCCTATTTAAAATTCGCAATCCTGGGCCTAAATGACATAAAGTATGTACCTGTACAGTAGCCAAATTAGATGTATAATAATCGTTAACCAACCGTCCATACTTAACCTATAATTAATTCTGTTGCCTCGTCTTTTTATACAGAATTTATATTACTGGTCGATTTGAGACTTTTCCATATTAAATATTGCTTACAATATACATGAGATTCGACGCCAAGCAAGTGAGTTTTAGTTACTTGCGCCGTGATTTCTTTACAAGCATTCTACATCTAGTTTGCCTAGTGTAGTGTGAAGGATAAAGCCTTAAAATAACACGTTTAAACTTACGAAAATAAAAGTCCTTATAACTAAATTGAAATTAGATTAAACTTAACCTAGTATTTGCAGTTTATTTATTTTTTGCAGATCTGTTTGCCAATCGGCAAAGGCCTCATCCAACCTTTTTCATTCGGATCTTTCTTGAGCCACTCTGTTCCACATCACTCCTGCGACTAGCCTTATGTCCTCGTTCGACCTCTTCAGAGCCGGCCTCTGATAGTGAAGGACAGGAATTAGTAAATAGGAAATTGATTTGACGAAGTTCCTAGGTACCTAATATTCAAGGGATTTATATTGGGCTGGTAATGATGAAGAAGCAGCAAAGAACCTAACGGACCTACAGAATCTATCAAGGGCTATCCAAACCCAAGATCGCAGTTTCATAACCTGTACAATGCAAAGATAAAGGCGAAACTAACAGGACTCTGACCTAAGGTTATCGAGAAGATAGAATTCTAATGGAGTCTACACACCAAAAGCTACATCATCTCGGCGACACAAGCGGGTTGATGTCGGCGACATTATTTTACAAAATCATATCAGTAACTAGTGCCCGCCGACTTCTTGCGACATTTCCGTAACAACGTTAGCGGTACGTCGGCAACAATGTGGGCAGTATTTATATTTCTTTATTTTTGTAGATATTACTAACATTATATTTCCATAGCGTCAAACACGTTAGGTATATAAAATAACGTTGAGAAAATGATAATTAGGTACCTACAACATTATTATGATTTTAAGAATTAAATAAGTTCAGATTTAAAACATAATACATGCCCGCGACAGAATTGGATGACAAATTCGCGACACTCCGCGGCTTGTAAAATGTAACTGATTTCGTGCTGCCATAATGTTGACCAACCCGGCGACAAAACCCGGCTTTTATGTGTTGAATCCTAGATGTGACTTGTCGCCGACCAAGCTAACATCTAACCCGTCAGGTTGGTCAGTGTGTCGGCAGCGTCGGCGGCTTTTGGTATGTAGACACCTTAATACCTCCTACAGTACTGATCTTTTGAACTATGATATCTCTATAATACACTAACTATAAAACTTCGCAATAAAGTAAATAAGTTTGCTATAAAATACTATATGAGAAACTTGATTACAAATCTTTAAGTACAGAAATATTGCTGATTGAATAAAATTTTATTGCAAATAGGGTTGGTAAGTACCAATGTCGAATAATGTCCAAACATGAATTCGAGATTATATTTTGGGTTTGCTTTCGATATCGAGTGTCCTCAGGCTTCTCGAATCAAATCAAATCTTGTCTCCGCTTTGTTTGGGTCGATTGATAAACTTCAAAAAGCAAGCTTTCGACAGAAAATTGCACATAGACTTATTTATACTTAGAAGAGGCCGTCTTTTCCATCTGTTCTTATCGGATATTTTATAGTAGGTACCTAACAGACTCTTGTTACAAAGATTACACACACTTAGATCACACCTTAAATTATCTTTGCTCTAGGAACTCTCAAAACTCTGTTCTAGAATGCGGCAATGTCCAAGATCACCAGCTATAAATAGTGACGTAATTTCAAATTAGTTTTTCAAAAGAATAGATTATTACGAGTATAACTCAAATCGATTGGTCACGACACGACACGACTCACGAATAAAGTCTCATCCTCAAGGAGGTCCGCCATCTTTTATGTTCGTGACTTTTTATAACGAGGTAATAAACAGATAAGTATCTAGTTAATTTTATTACTTAAGTACAGAAAATTATTTAAGATTTTGAACTTGGTTTCGCCGCCATCTTTTTGAAAAACTTAAACTAAAAATATATGACAATCTTCGCCAATTGTTTAGTTTTAGTATAAATAATATCCCGTAGTGACATATTAAATTTCCGAGGTAATGCTATTTGTCCCTTTGAATTTTAAAACATTGTTCCAATAGTTTTTGATCAAAAATTTATTTTTACTTATATTATGGCGGGTTGCACCGCCCAAACTGGGCAGTGAATGCGATATACTAAGCTTATCAGGGGAAGGCTTGCGTCCAGCAGTGGACCAATAATAGACCAGGCTTAAACGCATTTCGTAATTTTAACTTGATTTCTGGTTAGGTGTTGAATTTAGCCATTATCTAAATTTCATTCATGTTCTCTTACATTAGTATTTCAATTTCCTTATTGAGATTATTTTGTTTCTTTTGACCACACTCTAGAGCATTTGTTACTTTCGACCCGCCGCCGTTACTTTTGTACCCGGTTTCCCTATAGGCTGTTGAGGTGAGGTGAGGAGAAGTCAGAAATTAGTATTTCACAAGTTCAAATTCACTTGATTGTTAGCTTCAACACAACACCTTTTGTGGAGCTGTTTATAAAAAGCATTATCGTTATTGGTTTAGGATGAGCCTTGCTGCATTTGATGTGACAAGGTTTTTGTAATGCCAAGCCAATATTGGATGTTTGAATTGTTTTGTTTGGCTTTCTTGGTATCTAGTATCTACGAAACTTGGGGTTTGAACTGATAAAATAAAATATAGTAATTGTCTACTGAAACTAACGGATTTTTTTTAGTGTAAGCTAGTGCGGTCAGTTGAGCCACCTTATAATCTTGATACATACTTATTTTGGCTAAATTATCTAGTCTAACAATAAACGTAACGGACTCGGATGAAGTTTAATTTCATCTCTTAGTAATTATTATAAATTGTGTAGGTTCGTGACTTAAAAAAAAAAATATATATGTATACCTTTAATTCTTCTCTCTCTTCTTTATTATTTATTGCACTTAAAACTTCGAAACTTACGAGGTAGGTACCTATTATAATTATGCAAAAAATCTCTACTTATAGGTTGGTAATAGTTAGGGAGATTATGAAATATCAAAAAAACTCGTCTGAGGGTTAACCCTAAAACGAGTTCTCTTCCAGCAAACCTTATTGAGAGAGAGAGAGAGACAAGTTTGTGATAGTGGGTACGTGTGCATATACATAAAAATAAATAAATAATGTTGGACAATTCACACAGCAAAAATGCACATATGTATATAAAGAGATTGAATCGTTAGCTTACATAGGTAATAAACTGCTAAAAACAATAGTATATATATAGGCAGTGTGCCTATAAAAATATATAAAGTACTACCTTCTTTACGGAGGTAATAAAGCAAAATTTCATCTATTCCAAGCAACAAGTATTATTATAAGACTAAAGCTATTTATATGGCGTCAATTATTCTTCTGAAACTCAACACGCACGTCATGTTCTTCCGTGTTGCATGTCGTTGAGTCATAATGCGTTGCACGATCTCACGACATAAGTAACATAACACGGTTGTAAAGCTGTTTCAATAGCAACGGATGTGAAGGTTGGGATGTATAGCTTCATAAGTAAATAGATGTATAATTTTCCTGAGTCACGCTGTGGAATCAGATAACGCCAAAACTAAACTAATTTGACAGCACTAAATATGTTCCCGTCTCCTTCATAACGATCGAAATAAAAAGGATGGTGTCTATGACATAACAAGCTGGCAACATTGTTGCAGGCAACACATGTTTTTCTGTTGTCTGTGGTCAGCCAACAATACAAAAGTTTGTAAGTCTATCAAGTTTTTATTTTATTTATCCATATCCATCCAACGTAAAGCTTACGACAGCCGCAGACTTTTACAGATGGCATTAAACTAAACTAATTTGACAGCACTAAAATTTATGCCATTAATTTTAGTGCTGTCAAATTAGTTTAGTTTAGTTTTGGCGACATCTCAATCGACACCACTATCATACTAATATCCTGTCCTATCCTATCCTACTAATATATATACTAATATTATAAATGCGAAAGTTTGTGAGTTATGAAATTTTTGTTACCTAGGATCTTCAAAACTGAACAGATCAAAATGAAATATGGCATACATTTAGATTATAGACTAACTTATACAATTTTAGCTACTTTTACTTCGGAAATATTCAAGGCAACCAAAATAAAATATGAACATAAGTAAATTAATAATAGATTTACTCACATTATCAATAGACATGGTGTTGCACCCTCGCAAAGGCACGCTGTACTGTAGATCTCCCCTCCTCGATACGTACTCCCGCAAACAAGAGGAGTTGCTGCCTAGGCCGGTCGGGTACACTATCCCGTTGAAGCGGGCATCCCTGGATGGAGAATAAAGAAGGTTAAATACTTTTAGAAACAGGATGGGCCGAGGAAGCTAAAGAAATCGAATTGAAACGAGTGAATTCTGTAGATTCTTGTTATTTGGCTTGAATAATGGCTATGGCTGTGCTAAATTTCCAGACATTTTATACCTGCAAGCGTTTTTCCTCGATAATAAGTATAAGCTACTTATTATCGAGGGAAAACGCTTGCAGATAAAATGTCTGGAACCACATTATGTATAGGTACCTATCTGGAACCATATTGTGTGATTCCCTGTCCAGAATATACAAATTCATGGTCTTCCTTTTATTTCTGACACTATGTTATTTAGCAAAAAATAATTCTTATGATGAATTCTTTCGATCGGTATGATAAAGGTACAGAATAATTATTTTTCTCGTGTAACGGGTTCGATTCCCGGTTCAACCATGTAATTATTTAAATATCTATGAATGCAGTTTAAATTGTTTTTTAAATTAAAATAATGTCTTCTTTCAGTAAAATGTTCTATCTACAATATTCAAGGTACTTTTCCTCCATGTGGCATACCCGTCAGACGTCCTGTATAACAGATGCGCAGGAGTGATGGTGACATCCATTTACTCTCTGCCGCAGTGGTATGACAGCGTGTCGACAGGAGGGGTGACTTCAGGGGCTGGTGTGACGGTTGCTATGGCTGTAGTTGCTAGTTGTGTGTTACCTGGTGCGTGGTAGATGTGCTGGAGTGATGGTGACATCCATGGACTCTTTGCCGCAGTGGACTGACAGCGTGTCGAGGGGAGTGGTATCTTCAGTGGCTGGTGTGACGGTCGCTATGGCTGTGGTTGCTAGTTCTGCAAAAAAGAGAAAAAAAATGTATTGGATGGAAAGAAAGGAAATGATGATGTAGTTCACTTATTTTTTGTTTTGCGGTATTATATACGCGCACACTCCCTCGCTGCGCTCGGGATTATAACTACCTCGTTTTTAACGGGGTGGTTTAGTAAAACAATCTACCTACTACTAAGTCCACTTGACTAATTGTGCGTTCGCCCGTGATGTAAATCCCTAAAATACTACCCCAGTTTATAAGTTGAAAGACTTGAAGAATTTAATTTGGAGAAACTCTGTATAGGGTTTAATTTTTAAATTACTATGAAATGCTTAGACTAATTGTAGAGTCAATTGTATTTGTATTCCAGGGTATTTATCTTGAGAATCCGCAAAATGAGAAAACAAAAGGAAATGAAGAAATTACAATAAAAAAATATAAACATATTACAATTAGTATTTACAAAAGAAACAATTGCGCAAACTGCAGACTGTTGCAAGCAATCTACAGGTAGCTTAACTGATCCATATCAATACCAGTCGTCGCGTCCCCAAGACGCTGGCTGCATTGCCCCGCTGTATGGCAATCTTGATCCGCTGCACCAGATACTCACCAGCTCTCGGGGTCACGCTTCGCTTCGACCAGACGCTCAGATAATTTTACAGGAATACCTAGTTAATTTTATTAAAGAAAATTACTGAAAGTTCCTTGCCGTTTTGTAGGAAGTGCGCGTTGAAGTCTTTTGTATGAAAAACAGACCATGTCACAGTTGAGTGCGAAAGATGGTTTTAATGTTAGATTTATCAATTTTCGCGTTTAATTATTATTACGAAGGCAGAAAGCATGTCAGAATATTATCTGATGGTTAAACGTGTACAAAAGGCTTGCGTCTAACAAAGCAGATACCGATGAGTAAACAATCCAAGTAAAGTTCTCAAAGGCCAAGTAAAAATAAAAATAACATTTTATTAGGTTCACCTTCAAAGCTTGAATAGGTGTGAGCTAAAAAAAGAACTTCGTCTCACTTATGTTGAACTGTTTTTACAAGATTTTATTTTACTTTCCCTGTTAGTATATGTGGGTCAAATCTTGCAACTGAATTTTAGAGCAGTTGTCTTCAGCCGATTGAAATGAAATTTGCAATTTGGATAAAAAATGGCATTCATAAGATGACAATGCGATGTCATGGTACCGTCGACCTGGTCTGATGATGGAGTCAGAAGGTGGCCATAGGAACGAAAGGACTAAACCCCGTCGAGTTTGGGTTCGTTGGGTTTGTCTTCCGAAGCAACTTTGGTCAAAGATGATATAAAAGCGGTTTCTAAAAAAGTTTTTAAATGTATTAAAATCTAATTACTCTATCTTATAGCTGTTTTTTGGACAAATTGAATAATTTAGTGAAGTGGACCCTTTAATTTTAATGAAGGTTTAATTAGAAAGCATGGTTAATTTTAACTGCTAAGTCATATGGCGGAACGTAACGCATGGAAAATTACACCATATTTTATACTTTGATACAGTTCTAGATCTACACATTTCAAGGTGTTGAACAACGAGAATTTCAAATTCTTTTTGACTCACTTGTAAATGACTTCGAATTCCTTTATATTATCTATATCTATACTTATAATAAAACTGTAACAGGTCCAATTCTGTACATTGAAGATATTTTGAATTTTTTTTTTGGAGGGCACTCTATTATCGATACTGAAGCCAAAACTGTAATTTTTTTCATTCATGTCTGTCTGTCTGTCTGTCTGTCTGTCTGTCTGTCTGTCTGTTTCTTAAACGCGCATCACATCGAAACTACTGAAGGTATTGAAATGAAACTCGGCACGATTTTAGGTCATAGTACGAGGAAGGACATAGGATACTTTTTATCCCGGAATTCAGTCAGGATTCCCTGGGAGAGGGGATGAAAGTAAAATTTCTTCACCGCGCATGACGCCGAAAGTGCTGAATGAGTTGGAATGAAACCTTGCACGATTTGATTTCATACTACGAGGAAGGACATGGAATACATTTCATCCCGGAATTCAGTCATGTTCCCCTGGGAGAGAGGATGAAAGTAAAATTCTTTAACTGCGCATCACGATGGAACAACTGAATGAATTCGAATGGAACTCGGCATAATTTGATTTCATACTACGCGGAAAGATACATTTTATCCCAGAATTTAGTAAGGTTCCCCTGGGAGAAGGGATGAAAGTAAAATTCCTTCACCGCGCATCACGCCGAAACTACTGAATGAGTTGGACTGAATTGGTACTATTTGAGTTCAAGGAAAGACATGGGATACATTTTATCCTGGAATTCAGTAAGGTTCCCCTGAGAGAGAGGATGAAAGTAAAATTCTTTAACCGCGCATCACGACGGAACTACTTAATGAAATCGAATGCAACTCGGCATGATTTTAGTTCATACTATGAGGAAAGATACATTTTATCCCGGAATTCAGTAAGGTTCCCCTGGCAGAGGGGATGAAAGTCAAATTCCTTCACCGCGCATCACGCCGAAACTACATAGGTAAAATGAGTTGGAATTAAACTTGGCACGTTTTGAGTTCATACTACAAGGAAGGACATGGAATACATTTTATCCTGGAATTCAGTAAGGTTCCCCTGGGAGAGAGGAAAAAGTAGAATTCTTTAACCGCGCATCACGACGGGTCTACGCGTCGTCCGATTTCAGGCATTCTTTTTGTTAGAAACAGTGTTGCAAGATCGAATTTGACTAAATCAGTAGAAAGTCGAGTAGAAAATCAGTAGATTGATGAAATAATCTGGAGTTAGAAGAAAAAAAATTGTAGATAGAGGGTAGGTAAGTTCCTATCTATGTATTTTTCCAAGACGCACCCATTAGTTAGGTTCCTACCTGCTAAGGCGTTTTGGAAAAATAAGTTAGGTTCCTACCTTACATGATATATGGTGGTTTAGCTGGTCCAGTTAACTGTACTACCGAAGTTTGGTTGCAGTAAGTGGTCCAATTAAACTAACTAGACCACAGAAAAATATTTTTTACTGTGGTACACAGCCAACTGCTACATACCTACTAACGAAAAAAAAATTACGGTGGTCCAGTCAAATGGATCAGGAGCCCAATTCTGCAATACAATTGCATCAGTATGACAATGGAATCGTCGCAGAATCATCACGTAGAATCCTTAGATTTATAAAACTCCAGATAGTGCGTGCGAGATAAATTAATAGTTTCAAACTTGACGCACGTCTCTCCATCTGCATTCATCATAATTTCTTTCATCTGAGGTGGAATACCCGAACGTGTTTTTCTGTGTCGATACCCCTGTCATAGTGAAGCGATTAGTATAGCAGAATAGGGCCCCAGCTGAACGGAACCATCAGTAAGAAGTGAAACGAGTATGACACTTCTTAACACTGACGCTGGCCGAGTCGTAGCTAAAAGTCGTGTGGATAAAGAATGGGATTGAAGATGACAACATGCTATCCCCCGTAGACACTACACGATTTTTTGCACGGCGGCGTTTCATAATATGAGAGACTATGGTTAAATGTGAACTTAATTAGTCGGCAGGTGAGGCAATCGCGAACGAAGTCGCGGGTACAGCTAGTATACAATAAATTAACTAAGCGACGCGTAACCCGAGAGCTGGTCAGTATCTGGTGCAGCGCATCAGCATTGCCATACAGAGGGGCAATGCAGCCAGCGTCTTGGGGACGCGACGACTGGTATTTTATTGATATGAATCAGTTGAGCTACCTGTACATTGTTTGCAACAGTCTGCAGTTAGCTCAATTGGTTCTAACTTATTTCTATTATTTTATTGTCATTTTCTTTGTGAATTTACAATAAATAAATAATTCTGGACAATCCACACAGCATCGTCCAGCCCCAAGCAATATTTTTCAAGTTTTGCGGGTTTTGCGGAACGCTTCCCATATACATAAAGAACGGATCCATTGTTACCCTTACCTTTATTAGTTAACCTTATCTTTATTTTGCAAACAATAATACATACGTACCTAAGTATTATTTTTAGTCCCAAAAATAGTCCACAAATACTATAACTTTAACTAAAACTTGCTTGGCGTAGAGTTTCAGATACATAATAATAATAGTAATAGTAAGCAATATTTATTGAAGGAAGAATCTCAAATCGACAAGTACCTAATGTAAATTGCGTATAAAAAGACGCGGCAACAGAGTGAATAGGTATCATCTATGGCCGGTTTGTACACAAACATTTTACATCAATTTTGGCTAGTGTATAGGTGATTTACTGTTTTCCTTTTAGCATAATTTAGCAAAAATATACAAAATACCTCCCAGGCCATTGACTATTCGACCCAAAAACGTGCTACTAACACAACAGACTTCGAACTGGCCAGAGGTGTCTTGACCCCAAGGCACTGTCTCGGTTGTACGTCCGGGCAATGACCCCGGCATCCTAGGTAGGTAGGTAGGTACCTGTTTGACGGACACTGGTACCTAATAGGGATTCCAAAATCGGGTCGTTTTCGAGGAACCGGGAATCCCGGGAAGTTTCAAAGTCGGAACCGGGAATTCCCGGGAATTCCCGGGAAATTTAGAAAAAATATTTTTTCTGTTATACCACTACCAAAATATGATAATTTAATATACTTCACGTCCTTTTTAGGCATTTCGCTGATATCAGGTACCTATGCGGTATTAGGTATGTTACTGAAAGCTGTATTTCTTTTGAGATGTTAATAAAATGAATAACAAATTCTTAGGTCCATGTCTTTTGTCCCCTCGTTCGATAATAAGCCTGAAGGCTTTTCGTTCTATAGAGTCGTGACTGAACGCAGCATAACACATTCATTTGCTGTCATGTTGCGCAGCAAAGTGCTTTGCTGATACTCCATGAGGCCGGACTTGAGCTTGATAAAGAGAAAGTAGCTATCCTTGTGTGAAATATCGCCTGATCTCGTAGAGACGCTTAGCTTTGTGGTCACTGTTTTAGCTTTGATTCGTTTCTTCATTTTAATCCAATGAAAGTACAGAAGTTCAGAGTTGTTGTAAGAGTGACACTGAGGAGATCCCGTTGTTTTTCGAGTCCTCTAAGCGAAAACATCAATCTAAAAATACCTTATTACGTACCCACATAATAAACAATATAATGTTCTTCTATCCAAATACTAGGCCACGGTGGCCAGGCTCAACGGAGACAAATATAAAATTAGACTAAGTGTTCTTTGTTAGCCCACGGTATTAATAAAATAAATTAAATTGGATTGTGACTTCCATTCGTGTCGGTCGTCATTGATGACTGTTCGTCTAGTCAATTGGCGATCAACGTCGTCAGGGTACTTCAGAGGTCTCCTACTATGCATTTGTCGATTCGTTGTGTTCGAATACATTTGAATTCTCTACCTGATACCAGATGCTGGTATCTGGTATTTTTACCTAATAATACCCACGCAGACGATATCATCGCGCTTTACAGGTTCAGAAGTCAGAGCCGATCAGAATAACATGCACAAAGAGGATAATAAATTGCAGCAATGCACTTGACTCTGGTACTTTCTCTTTGCCAAGCTCAAGTCCTTCATGGAGTATTACTGTCATGTGGCAGCAATCGACTATGTAGAGTTGGCTTCAGTCACGGCTCTATAGCAAGAAAAGCCTTAAGGCTTGTTGTCGAACGAGGGGACAATAGACATGGACCTAAAAATTTATATTAATTACAGATCAAAAGTAATATAGCTATAACTAACATTTCGTATACCAGGTTTGATAAAAATCATGGTTAAAAAAGAAAATACGATTAATTTGATTTATATCGGAATTATTTAATTTAGTATTTTTTTTCGCTTTGGTCTATCCAGTTTTAAGGTTTTTATAGGTTGTAGGAAAGGTAGGTTCAAAGGTTTAATCACACGAAGTACTAGCAGAAAGGAAAGACACCAAGATTGAAACATTTTCATTTCTGTCTTACATGTTGGGTCCAAGTTTTTTTTTCGGTGTCTAAGTCCGTTTATCACACTTCCTACTAATATTATAAATGCATGAGTTTGTGTGGATGTTTGTTACCACGTTGTGTGAATGTTTGTTACCAGTAACTAGTTAGCCGACTTTTTTGAAATTTGGTGTGAAGATATTTTTAGTTCTGAAATAACACATAGGTTAATCTAATTTGCAAAAAAATAATCTCAGGTGGTTAAAAAGAGTGGTTAAGTTTATATGGATAATATTATTCCTTGGTTAGATTTACTCAAAACTCGGTTTAATAAACTATAAAGTAAATAATGAATTACGTATTTCTTATTTTTTACAAAACGACCCCTAAAGTTATTTTTTGCACCCCTGTTATGCAATAAATAGCTGAAATTTAGACGCGGGCGAAGCCGCAGGGCGCAGTTATTAATATTAATTATAAATATGAAAGTTTGTACCGTTCCTTCTTCACGCCAAAACTACTCAACGGATCGGGCTGAAATATTGCACGTTTCCAAAAATAAATTTTAAACGTTTCCAATAGCGCGTGCGAAGATGCAGGCAGAACGTTACCGGAGTACTAGTTCTATACAAATTGTAAAACAGATATGACTTGCCGCAAATACGTTGGCTAAGCATCTTTTTTTCGACAACTCGCATTATTTGAACTTTATAAATAAATAAATAAATAACAATTGATTTATATCAAGTGATACAAATCATGTCAACCCTGCCTAATACCGCGTAGGTTAGGTACCTGATAATGTGAAATGCTATATGTGGAAGTGAAATATGTTAAGTTACGTTATTTCGGTAATGCTATAAAAGTTATAATATTTTTCCCGAAATTCCCGAAATTTCCCGGGAAATGATTTTGGATTTCCCGGTTCTTAAAACAGCCAAAAATTTCGGGAATTCCCGGGAATTTCGGGAACGGGAATTCCCGGGACCAATCCCTAGTACCTAACATGTGTAGGGAGCTTTAGATGGATATTTGACTCTTGAATCTGGTTTGATTCATTGGGTTTGCAGTTCGTACATTATTTTGTTATGCAAATTACAAAAAAAACCTCTATATATCATTCTCTATCATCCTTTATTTGTACAAATAATATAAATACATATATAGTGTATAAAGTATGTTTGTTAATTCCCTTATTATAATCCTATTTATTAATATTTCCTTTCCTAACTCTCCTGATATCTTAAGTCTTTATCTAGGATATAAATGTTTCCCAAATTTTTTATAAAAAAAAAACGAAATATGGCAATGCTAAAACTAGAGAGCCCAAAAAAATATTACAAAAATTTTGTTGCAGTTTGGTACACTACCTGGACAGTCAAAGTAAAAAGTATTTTCTATACGAAAAGAACTAGTATTGATAAAAAATGTCACCATGTAGGTATTCACCTAATTGATAGAACCCCCTGCAGCAACATTGAAACGTACCATCAGCAACATAGTCTGCAGTATGTGCCTTATTTGCCTTTTGCTCTTTGAATTTCACATCAAAGTATTATTAGAAACTAGTTTATGCCCGCGGCTTCGCACGCGTTGTTTCTATAAACGTTTAAAGGTTATTTCTATCCCACAATAATAATAATTCGTATAAAGTCCGATTTAGATAAATTTCTATCCCTTGTAATCAATGTATGGGATAAAAAGTGAACAAACCTGTTTGATTCCAGGGTGCTACCTGTACCTAGGTTACCTGTATGCAAAATTTCAGCCTGATCCGTTCAGTAGTTTTGGCGTGAAGAGGTGACAAACATCCATCCATCTATCCATCCATCCCAACTTTCGCATTTATAATATTAGTGTGATGTGTGATATTAGTGTGATGTGATGTGATGCGAAAGTTGGTGGAATTTTGGATGGATGTTTGGATGTTTGTTACCGCTTCACGCTAAAGCTCGGTAATAGGTTTTACAATCATCACCAACTCGCGTGCGAAGCGAGAGAGAAGAATGGGAGTTTGCAATTATATTGCGAACTCCCATTCACTCATTATCTGCTTCGTTGGTCTAGCGGTCAGCTTATTCAACCGCTGATTATGAGGTCCTGGGTTCAAATCCCGGGTCGAGCCAATAGTTGTTAATAGGGTATTTAGCAAGAAAAGTTCACAGTAGCAGCCCGGAGTCAGGAAGTTGGCGGTGTTACACCCCTGTGCCGAAAGCACGTTAAGCCGTTGGTCCTGCACCTGACGTTTCCCCAGGCGTGTCGGTCTATCGTCCCATCGGATTATGAGAGTGAGGGAAGAGAGAGTATACCTGCGTTTGCGCACACACTTGTGCACTATAATATGTCCTTCGCATCTGGTTAGTCTCCGATGATACTGGCCGCCGTGGTCGAAATTTTAGGAGGACATCATATAGGTCCTCATTTTGGGATACCCATGTCCAAATGGATTTCTTGGGACTAATGCTAGATGGGTGAATTAGTGGTGGATGTATGAAAGAGTCTGATGGATTGATGAATGATTATTTATTTATTTATTTTATTCTGATGGATGTATGGGTCAGTCCCAGCAGTGGGCTTACCTGTGCTGACTGGGATCTGCTTAGATCGCGCGGTCGCTAGCAGCGCTGTCATTAAGAGTGTAGTCCACATGGTTCAGTCTGCAACAACAACAAAAATATATATAAATGTCTTTTCGAAGTTAAAATGTGTGGCCTTATTTATTTATTATTTATTTGAAAAATCCCATTATTACATCACAGCTCTTTTACGTACTAGCTGTGCTCTCGGCATCACCCGTGTAGAATTTTAATTTTTGCGCGTTATTCTGCTATCCCGGACGGAGACAAATTCAACAAATCAAAGATCTTTGATATCGGTCTAGCCGTTCTTGAGTTATACATAAATGGTATAACTAACACGACTTTATTTTTTATATATGGATGTGTTTTCATACTTAAGGGTCCGGCGACAGATGAATTTCCTATACAAACGTAATACCAAAATGATTTGTAATTTGAGCATATATTCACCATGGTCTGCTTTTATTTGTATTAAAATAGTATTTATCTAGGTTCCTGCCACATTTTTTTTTCAAAGTACCTTTCTGAAATGAAATTAAACCGAATCGCATTTTTACATGAAGGAATGAATGTTTTATTAGTATTTGTGTAGATAAGTATTTTGAAAAAATCTTGTGGCAGGAACCTAAATAAATACTATTCTAATACAAATAATAGCAAACCATGGGGAAAATATTCCCAAATTACAAATCATTTTGGTACTACGTTTGTATGGGAAATTATCCGTCGCCGGACCCTTAAGGCCAGGTATTCCTGCAGCAGTAGGCGTAAGGGAAAACGCGCGCCTGCCAAGCCGCCGCACTCGTGTTTTTTTGTAGTTATTTAAACGGTGATTAAGAAAATCATTTTATCAAGTCAAACTCTGTGAATTTGTTTAGAAATATTGAGTGTCTTTAGTTGAGTACAAAAAAATATATCAGTAGTTCGTTAGTTATAATATTGATAAAACATTAGAAAAAGGGTTAACTTTGAGATATTTTTCATTAACTTGTAACTGAATGCGACTTTGACTAGACTAGATCCTTATGTAATATATATATCTTTTTTTTTTCAGAATTTAAACACTATTTCCTAAGTCTCAGATGATTTTAAAAATCACAAAATTGCGGCCTCTGCTGGCCTACAAAGCCTTAAGGGACGCCGCAGCGTTCACAAAAACATTTTGTTATCAAAATATTTTCGCCCCATGCATAGCGCGTGTATTCAAAAATGTATCAATACACGCGCTATGTTATATTTATTAATGTGCCGAATTAAGCACAAAAGACGGCAATCATCGTTGGCTGCACACTGCGGCGTACGAGACAACTGCCGATGTTTGAAATGTAGGGAAAGTATTTTTTTGCTTCTTTTCTAGTTGATTTATAAAACCACATTGATTTAAAGCATCTGCACGTAGAATCAGGAAAATTAAATCATCCGGGGTGGTTCCATATAAATTTAATTTCTAAGGGATTAATAAATGAATCGCGAAACTTATAAATGTGAAAATAGAAAGGAATTTGAAGTTCGTTTTTCTAAAAACATCAAATTATGTTTAGTTTAGATAGGACCTATTTAGATGCTCTGCAAGTAAGTTTTAGTTTTTTTTGTTGAGATTCGTTTACAAACATTTTACATCGAGTTTGGTTTGGTCATGTGATTGGTAGATTGGTATCTTGTAGTATACCTACCTACCTTCTATTTTAGGCAACTAACAGCTGAGCGACAATGCAAGGTCAACGCTGGGCAACTCAAATAGATAGTCACGAATGAGAATCTTATAAAATAGGTATTAAATATAAAAAGAAATATAAATGGAAATATAGAGCGTGTGTGGTAGATATTATTTCCAAAACTGGCTGACGCTCTTTCGCGCGTCTCGATTAACACTTTCATGGCCCAAGACTCAGATGATCTCCCACAGCCCCGTGAAAACTCTGGACAGTGAATACGTTAAAGTGTCTTTTATACGGGTCTTTAGTCGTTTCGCACCGCGAGCGGTTCGAACCGCAGTATGAATCGCCTTTTTTCCAGATAAATGTACCTACTGCCTTATTTTTTTGCCGATCGCATTCCCAAGTTAGCTTTCGTACGAAGACTTGTAAGAAGCTATCAAATGAACCATAGATATAAGTAAAATTCTGTGGATATGCTACGTTCTCCCAGCACTAACTTAACAAATGAGCTGTGTTGAAGCTCGAAAAATAACATCTAACAGGCTAAAGGTTTCTTCGTCGCTTCTTTACTTTAGTCTACATACCGAAGCGATTGAAATCAAAAATATCACTTTATTTCCGTGTCAGTGTTTACTTTTATGATTTGACCTTTTTTAAGTGTACATTTATTGTATTTATGGAAATAAAGAGTTTTTGATTTGATTTGATTTGACCGAGACGAAATACGAACACTGCTCCAGTCCGATTATGACTGAGGTGGGAGGACCAAATTGGACCTAATTTGAGCCTTCCACTTTCTTGAAGTATACGATATAAGGGCAGGTGAGCTCATAGACATGAGTTAAACAGCTGGCTGGTTACACACTGCTTTAACTGAGGTGGCGCGTGCTGGTGCAGACACGCACACACGCGTAGATGCTTACTACTACAATACGCTAGCTAGTATCCCATATCTCGTATTTTACTTAGATCGATGAAATGAACCCAAATTACCGAGATCTCAATTGAAAACGGGTCAACAGCTGAAATAGTATAAATATTACGTTACCAGAAACTACTATATAACAGCTCACATATACCTGGATGGTAACGTAATATTGGCACAAGTGTTGCAGTGCCAAATCTATAGCAAGTCTAAAACGTCTAACACACGCGTGGTTGTGCAATACATGAACTGTTTGAACTGATAGTACAAGTGTGACCTACATTCTCGGAATAAGTAAATGGATTTTAAATATAAACATACGTGCAAGTAGGTAGAATACATACATGCATATAAGTAAGGCTGAATTTGGATATTTGTATGATTTAGCTACGGCTTATAGCCTCTCAACATGCAAAGTGTTGTAACAGGATTTTTAAAGAACGAAAAATATATTTACTTTTATCCTAAAAATCTAAAAAAGAAATTTCAACGTGCCGACATTAAATCTCGAGATAGCGAAGCAGTCTAGAATAGAGTCACTAGCGTAGCGAGTGGCTCTAAAGTAGACTGTTGAAGTAGCGAGGGATTTAATAGGCACGAAACGAAAAATATTTGCCCTCGAGATAAACATAGGTACAACTTTTTACCACGACTACGACGTCGTACGCGTGAAAATATTTTGTAATTTATGAAAGAGCTCGAATGTCAGAAACTCATTTTGTACCTTGGAGGGTGAAAATGCTACAAACCTCTTTCAAACCATGAACGGACGATTCTTTTTTTCTATGAAGGTTGCATTGTTACGAATTCAAATTACTTTTTTCAACAAGTTGAATAATATTTTTTTCAACACTCTCCCTCAAAAACGGTGGCTTTACTGCTTAAAACAGTGAGATAAATCGGAATTTTGTGCACACGTGGAATAAAAAATATTGTATACAATACCAGTCGGAAGCGTCCACAGCATGCATTGCCCCGTAGTATGGCTGATGCGCTGCGCCAGATACTCACCAGCTCTCGGGTCACGTGACGCTCTTATATTTTTTAAAAACCCTGCGAGCCTTGGTATCGGATTTTTGTTACCTCTTCCCTAGTAGTTTGTAAGATATTTCATTAATCATTGATGGTACAATAAACCTATCTATCTATCTAACCCTCCTTGATTATGGAACGGATCGGGCTAAAATTATGCATTAATGTAGAGAACTACGCCTAGAAAGGCTGGAATCAAACATAGGCTACTTTTTATCCCGTAAACCAGTTCCTTTAGGATAGAAATAACCTTAAAACGATTCCATGGAACAGTAATTAGATTATTGTTTACTGGAATAACACAATCTACCTATAGGTACGTTTTTTTATCTAGGTAATTAAGCGCGCTAAGCCGCAAGGAAAAACTTGTTTGTAATAAAAACAATAATTCTTCTGCTAACATTTATAAATTAACAATCACATAACGCTGACATAACGTATAGGAAATATAACGGAAACTAGATATTTCCGTTACACGTGACGGTCGGCCAGACAGTGAAATCACTGATATAACGTATTCCACGTGTACGTTACAATCCCTAGAGGGTTACGGTTGGCACTTTCAGTTGTTAAGGCCGGTTTCTACATAACACCAGCACTGCTTACTTTGCTTACTTTTTATTTATTTATTTATTTATTTATTTAAGGAAAACCAGCAGCACATACACAAAAATATATATTAAGAAAATAGAAACAGAAGGCTAATAAGAGGTTTTCACGACTAAGAAGAATAGTAGATACATAAAAAGTGTGAACAAGCGAAGTAAACATATAACCTACAAGATTACAATTTTTACTTTTAGTAAGATGCGGTGTGAAAATGTCTTGAATAGAATACAGAATTATATTAATTTTGTGTACCTACTAGTACCTATTTATTCAAAGTTAATTTAGTAAGACATTCTTAATTAAAAGTTATTAAGAAATCGCTCATAGCGCCAGAAGGCCGCCATTTGTAATTTCATGATTCTGCATTGCATTAATTTCTTTATTCTTTTTTACCCCCGACGCAAAAAGAGAGGGGTGTTATAAGCTTAACATGTCTGTCTGTGTATCTCTCTGTGTTATCGTAGCTCCCAAACGAATGAACCAATTTTCGTTTAGTTTTTTTTCTTTCATAGATAATTTTATCCCGAGTTTTCTTAGCCTAGGAAGCCTAAAGGATATCCACCGGGAGCGGGCAGCAGCGCCCCCTGCAGAACAATTCTACCACCAAACTGCAATCCCCAACCCGCATGCCCAGAGTGGGGATTATGGGCATTACCCCCATGAGATAAAAGCCAAGAAGGCGCTTATCAGGGGGAGGCTTGCGTCCAGCAGTGGACCAATACAGGCTGTTGAGGGGTTCTTAGCCATGTTTCTTAAAAATCTGCCGGGGTTTTTTAAAAATTTTAATTTTGTTCTTGTTTATTTTTGTAATGTATAACACAGTATTTATTTTTATATCAGCTCTACAGCGTGCCTTGTAACATGTGTAAGTACTAAGCCGAAAGAGATTCTGGGCCCCAAGGAGATCAACTTTGGTTATTTTTTTTATTGTGATTAAAGACATCATTGCGGTGACAATCGTCAATTACAAGTCAGCTCACAAATATTAGGAGACGGTTATCCCGGCACACACCGATTAACAATGGTCTCAGAATCTCTCCCATCAAAAAAGATTCTCCACCAAGAACACCAACCTATAGGCAAATGAAAATCACTAATACAACCAATCAAGGTGGCGCTAGCGATCAACTGTCGTATTCTTCAGCTGCAGGAAATCAAATGTCCAACGAAACTGTTATTTTAAGCTCAACACAGAATCAAGCCTGCGATGATGTGGAGACAATCCCAAAAATAGCCCAACGAAAGACATCAAATGACAAGACGGTTGACAACCGCCATAAAATACTCATCCTGGCAGATGAAACCGGACGAGGAATGGGTAAAAGTCTTCAGAAGCTTCTAGGAGAGAACTACGTCGTCACGTCGATTGTGAAGTCAAATGCGATGCTGGACCAAGTTGTTAGCTCGAGTTCAACATACTGTCAAGATTTTGGTAAATCGGATTTTGTGATTATAATGGCCGGAACAAACGATAAAAATCCACTGAACGCCCAATCATACTTATATTACACAATAGGACAGCTAAAGAAAACCAATGTGTTAGTAGGCAAAACATATAGAAACAAATATTTAAATGTAAATTCATTGAACACCATGATGAAACATGCGTGTAAATATTATAAAAATGCAGAATTTTCCGTGTTAGATAATCAGGATAATGCGTTCAGTTTCGATAAGAATACGGCATGTAAACTTATTTATAGAGATATTTTACGGGTAACTTATAGGAACAACTACATAGACTACAGAAACAAGCCAAAATATAACATTGTCGCAAAACCTAAAACTAAAGAAATGGCCTCCCAAACTGAATTTAAAAACGAAAAAACATCCTGTGATCAGGGAACGCAAACTGACGAGGTCCTACAGGCTGAAGCTCCGCAAATAGATGCGAACAATAGTGACAATGCTAATAATCTTTTTCGTGTTTAAACATTTGTTTATAATGCATCAAAATATTGACGGACTTATTGGCAAATCGGATCAGCTGATGGTAATCCTAGATAACCTTAAGACTGATGGCAAACAAGTAGATGTACTATGTATCACAGAACACAATATGATAAAAGATGATGAAACACGTTTAACTATATCGAACTTTAAATTGGCCTCTTCATCGTATAGAAACTCGCGTCATGGGGGCTCATGTATTCTGGTTGGAAATGAGCATGAATTTGAAAGCGCACACACTATTGTCGGTCTGTCTATACCGGGCATTATAGAATGCTCAGCGATAAAACTAGTAAAACAAAAAGTGTACATAATATGCGTCTATAGACCCCCGCGTTTAAAAACTCAAAATATTACAATGTTTCTAGATCAACTTAACTCAATATTAGATAAAATATGCAGTAAAAGTAAAAACTACAAAGTTATTATATGTGGTGATTTTAATATTGATCTTTTAAAACGAAAACCAAATTCCATTAAATTTAAGCATCTTGTAACGGGATACAATATGAGATTTCAATTTAATCAGGTTACTAGAGTGAGCAGCAATTCGGGCATCGACAACATTATACACAATATAAGGGGCGTTGTAGGAGAAATTATAGACTTTGCAATATCTGACCACACGGCTCAAATTGTAAAAGTACCCGTGAAGAAATTTTGCAAACTTAAATACTGGTTTATTGAGGTCAGAGACTATTGTAGTGACAATATAAAAAAATTCAAGGATTCACTGGCAGCTCTCTCTTTCCAAACTGTTATAGACTGCCATGACCCAAATAATGCTTTCGATATATTTTATGACCTATTTATACTTTTTTATAATTTATGCTTTCCATACCACAGGATTAAAGTTAATGCATATAAAAAACCTAAATGGATTTCGAACGGAATAAAAAAATGTAGCAAAATAAAAAGAGCTTTACTATGGCAATACAGGCATACTAAAAATGTAGAGAGCAAGAATAAGTTCAAAAATTATTCTCAGCGTTTTAAAAAAATTATTAAACTAACTCAGAAAGCTCAAAACGACTATCATATAAAAAAATCTGACAATAAAACAAAAGCTACATGGAGTATTATAAATAAAATTAATTATAACGCGCCTAAAGAGGGTATCACAAAGCTTATGGTGAACAATGAGACTATCTCTGACCCCAGTAAACTTGTGAATATTTTTAATGACTTTTTTATTAACATGGCGGATAACGGAAGTAGTTCTAACACTGACATGAGAAATAATATTAAGGTTAACACTGACATTGAGAATAATAATACTAGAATTGACATAGGAAATAATAAAACTAACACTGACATTGGAAATAATAATACTAACACTGACATTCAAAATAATAATAATAACACGGACATTGGTAATAATAGTGGTGGAGGTAAACAATTTAATAGGCACATAAACATATCATCTAATTCTCTATTTCTGACGCCAATTACTCCATTTGACACTCTCAAGACCATCATATCTCTAAAAAACACGAACAGTGTAGGATATGACGGGATATCCACTAAAATACTTAAAGAGGTCGCTGTTACGGTCTCCCCTGTTATGACCCATATAATAAACATATGTATGGAAAATGGTATATTTCCGGAGAAATTGAAACTATCTATAATAAAGCCTCTACACAAAAAAGGGAATACAGATGATATTAACAATTATCGACCGGTAGCGCTGATACCAATTATCTCAAAAGTGATTGAGAAAATCATTTACAGCAAAGTAAATGATTACTTTGAGCAAAATAATCTATTTACCGGGCGTCAATATGGATTTAGGAAAGATAAAACTATAAATATGGCTGTTTACGATTTCCTACACAGAGTAGCGACAGCCGTAAATAGCAGACAAACTGCCATTGGTCTATATATGGATATGACAAAAGCATTTGACCATGTTAATCATAATTTACTCCTTGATAAACTTGAGCGATACGGCCTACGAGGAAATGTTAAAGATCTCATTAAATCATACTTGACTAACAGACAACAAGTAACTGAAATATCCAAAGTGTGTCCATTAACACTTTCTGAAACTACACACACGTCTAAGTTGAAAACAGTAAGTCATGGAGTCCCCCAAGGAAGTGTGCTAGGACCTCTACTGTTTATCATATATATTAATGACCTGCCCCTAATTACTAACAATTACATGACATTATTCGCTGATGATAGCACAATCCTATTTACTAATGATCGACTAACAAATATAGAATCTGACATTAATAATACATTGACATTGATAATTAATTGGCTTGAATATAATAATTTACGAATTAACTTGACTAAAACTTATCTTATGGACTTTAAGCAAAGGCTCTCTACTCTACCAACAATCAACGTGCACTATCTAGGTAACAAAATAAATTTTACTGAATCCACGAGATTCCTAGGCTTACAAATAGATAACAAGTTAAATTGGAAAATACATACGGACACACTGTGCAGCCGGCTACACCAATATTCTTATGCGTTGTACAAATTGAACAAGATAGCAAACACCTCAGCATTACTTGCAGCCTACTATGGGCACACTGCAGCGCTATTACGGTTCGGAGTTTTATTTTGGGGTAACTCCATTAATAAGGAAAAAGTGTTCATATCACAGAAACGTTGCATTAGAGCAATGTTTGGTCTAAGACAGACCGACACGTGCAAGGAGGTTTTTAAGCATTGGAAAATACTTACTCTACCTTCTCTGTATATATATGAAGTGGCTAATTTTGTTCGGACTAATATGGAACGATTTGACCCGTACCCAGCTGGCACTCGTCGCGGGGGTACACTGCACCACCACCCATGTAAGACCGCCTTACTTAGGAAGAGTGTGTTTTGCATGGCTCCTATAATTTACAATAAGATCCCTTTGTTAATTCGCTCCGAATGTAATTTGAACGTATTTAGAGGCAAATTAAATAAACTACTCGAAGAAAAGGCTTATTATAAAATTGACGATTTCCTTAATGATAAATTATAATACTTTTAAAGTTGGACATTATGTTTATTTACCTAATTCACAATTCCTTTTTTTTTATTAATTTATATTATAATCTGTGCTGTAATGTAACCCGTTGTTAAATTCACTGTTTTTTATGTACCTATACTACTCTGTTGTAAGCCTAACCGGCAGACTAGAGATACTTTTTAAATTTGACCTAATACCAATGTTAATATACCTAATGTTACACCTAGTCTTACAACAATAAATGCTTTTATCTTTTATCTTTTTTTTACAATTATTCCTTTATCGATTTCTATTGAATCGCAAGACATTCGCTTATCGAGATATTCCTTAAGGTCACGTCCTATGCAAACCACTCGGCAAAGTACTGAACCGTATTAGCAAGGCAATCTTGCATTAAATGCAACGTAACGACTTAATGTGACACAATGCAGGGAAAGCCAGGGGCTTGCGTAATAGTAACCCATTCACTAGGCTGGGCTTTGAACGTAGTCATGAAATAATCATGTGGTTCGATAAAGTGCAGACATTGTCTATTTTGCGCAAAGAGGTCACTTAACCTATTTTTGCCCTCCAAATCAAAACCTATCCATAAAATCCTGGTCAGATATAAATAAATAATACTGGACTAGTTAAAGGGGAGATAAAAGTCAATAAGGTGCTTATCAGGGAGAGGCCTGCGTCCAGCAGTGGACCAATATGGGCTGTCGAGGAATAGGCTAGGAAAAAAATATAACCGTATTTTTAGGACCTAGAAAACTAAAAAACTTTTTTGAATGTCTACTTTTCGTAAACAGACGAAAACGCTGTCAGCCATATTTATGTGTGCTGTGACGTCATACGTCTCGAAAATTAACAATTGTTATTAGCAAAAGTTCATCATTGTAAAAATGCCGACGGCGTATTCAGAGTTCAAAATTAAGATTTAAAATCAATTTTTTAAATAAAAATAGGTAGTCATCTTACACTTTTATAGTATAATAATTAATATTGGATTCTTTAGTCTAATACTACAAAAAATATTTATTATTCCGCCAAGTTTGAAATGAGTCAAGCCTATTCGCACAGCATCATTTAACATCGAGCTTGTGTTAAATTAGGTTTATCTTTTAGAATTTTATCAAATTTAAATTAACTAATTAAATTCATTAACAGTAGGTTAATGAATTTAATTAGTTAATTTAAATTCTGTTATTCAAAAAAACTAATCATCTAAATACTTAAATGTTTAAATCAGAAATAACAGTTAAATAGAGAACCTCCTCTTTTATCGAGGAAAAGTGTCATTAATAAAATCTAACAAAGTGAAATAAGATTAAAATTACAACAGTATGATGGAATTGTCTTTATTAACAAAGACAATGTAAATTAAATACCTAATAGTTCTTTTTTGTTTCCATTCTTTGATTGTTATTTTCTTTGCTAATAAAGATGTATCAATTACAAAATTAAGAAGAGAATAGTAATTGCAATTGAAACAGTCAAGCTTCTTTTAAATTACTTGCACTGCAGTTAGCTCAGCTGTACCATACAAATCGACTCACGCGCAATGTACCACCATGCTCATTACGATATCGAGAGTACAGCTAAAAGTATGTCAATATGTCAGCATGATGTAACGAAGGACATGTTTTATCTGTGCCGTCGATAAAAGGTAAAACTTGCTTTGCTAAATAACCATTATGTACCCATAACGCTTGGCTGTATTTGGTTTAACTGGTAGGCTTTTCATACACCATATCACACCCTACCTTTTGATATAGTTAAAAAGTAATATAAATAAAACTAAGAAATCAAATCCTACATATATAATAAAGCTGAAAGTTTGTTTCATCTAAATTTTTGTCACTAGGATCTCCAAAACTACTGAACATTTCAAGATGAAATTTGGCGTACGCTTAGAGCAACGCCTGACTTAGATAATAGGTTACTTATTATATCGAAAATACGCGTGCGAAGCCACGGGCAGAAGCTAGTAGGTAATATATAAATATCCTAAAATATTATATTAAATTATTTTCGACTTCGACGGGACTGGAACCTGCAATCTTCCCTCAGTATTGTGAGTGAATGCCACGCACCAAGCCAAGAGGTCAAATGACGTACGACTCGAAAAAATTTGGTACTTCAACTAACAGTCGAAGCCTTTTCTTGAATATTAATAATACAAGCAGATAGGTAGGTAACAGAAATTAAATAATAATAATAATAATAGGATATAAAATGCAAGCCTCTTGTAAGATGAACTTATCTATTCTCTCTGATTTTGTAAAACAATTTTTTCGATTTTTTATTACGTGTGGAGGCTAATTTTTAATTTAGTTTTTGATAATTTGTGTAGTGTGTTGAAATTCTATAGTTACTTATAAAATACGTTGAAATGGAAATAAACTTTATTAGAATTTTCGAAATAAAATCCTAGTCAATTGAAATGAAACGCAGTCAATCTGTCAGGGATCGCTTCCTACTTGAAAAAGACTTTTTCACCACTCTCGCTTGAAAACGGTGAATTTCCTGCTCAAAAACAGTGAACAAAATCGGGTTTTGCTCACATGTGGTAATTTGAATTCGGAACAATGCAACCTTCACAGAAATAAATATTGTGTCCGTTTGTGGTTTGAAAGAGCATTTTTACCCTCCAAGGTTGTTGACCAAAATGAGTTTCTGACATTCGACCTCTTTTATTAACTACAAAATATTTTCTCGCTAGTCGTGGTGAAAAATTGTATTTTTAATAGGTTCCTATATAAAGCAAATATTTTTCGTTTCGTGCCTTTTAACCCCTCGCTACCTCAGCAGTCTATTTTGGTGCTATTCGCTACGCTCGTGACTCTATTCTAGACTGCTTCGCTAGCTCGGGATTTAATATCGGCACACGCAACAAAAGTTCGTTTTGCCCACTTGTTGAACAAATATCTATTTTAGTTCACTTCTTTAATAAAAAAATAAGAACACTAAGAAATAAAAAGCCAAAGAAGTTGGAAACGGTCATCACATTAAGTGTCTGGCTAAATATCATTACATTACTTACATTACCATAAAAACAGTTAGCTACTGTACAGACATTATCCAAACCTCGTTTAGATAATTTCTAAGCCGCCGCACGGTCATTTGATGACATGGTCTGCGAAGCTGATAACGGCTATGTCAATCAGTGTACCAATAGGTACTCGTAAAATATGATACTAGCAGCGCCTCGTGTTTTCACCCGCGTAATTCTCGTCCCCGTAAGAATTTCGGCATAAATATAGCCTATGTGCTATTCCAGACTATAATCTATCTCTGTGCCAAATTTCAGCCAGATCCGTTCAGTAGTTTTTGCGTAGCAGCACCTCACGGTTTCACCCGCGTAATTCCCGTTCCCGTGGGAATTCCAGGATAAAATATAGCCTATGTATTATTCCAGATTATAAACCTATCTCTGTGCCAAATTTCATTCAAATCAGTTCAGAAGTTTTTACGTGAAAAAGTAACAAACATTCATCCATCCATACTTATAAACTTTCGCGTTTATAATATTAGTGGGATGCTGTTATCCACTTCCCTACCGATTTATTTCAATTCAAATTCAAAACCATTACCTAAACATTATTACCAGTAAACTGAGGACTTAAAAACGCCCTTCGGCCAAGTGGAATGAAGTTCTATGAAAGACTGCAGGCAGATGCTGGATGCGGCAAGCTGAAGACAGGGCACTATGGCACTTGTAAGGGGAGGCCTATGTCCATGTCTATGAGGAATTTTAAAATAAAACATCAACACCAAACTATTGTGTAACTGTGGAAAATTAAGTTTAGCGAATTTTTTATTTATTTTTTACATTTATTAAAGTGTTAGTAGCACAAATTACCCCGCCTTATTAATTTTACATGATTGAGTTTTGATTAGCTCAGAAATATGCCTAAAAACTATTTTTCGTGCAATTCGCCACTCTGGTACAGTGCAGACTTATTGCTTAAAGGTTAAATGGTTTAAGGAAAGAATATATAATACTCCGGCGGAGGTCTGTCGAGATTCCGTGCGTCGACCTAACCTTTGTCGAGATTCCGTGCGTCGAGCTAACGTTTGTCGAGATTCCGTGCATCGATCTAACGTTTGTCGATATTTGGCGAGATTCCGTGTTAATCGCATTATCCACAAATTACTTACTGAAAAAGTTTTACTTATTACTTACTAGATGCAGCTTCGCACGCCCTTTTTAGGTAGCTTATGTCCCGAGATACCATTTACCTCCCTGCCAAATTTAATTGAGATTCGTTCAGCCTTTTGGCCGTGAAAAGGTAACAAACAGATAGACAGACCGACAGACAGACAGAGTTACTTACGAATTTTTATTATTACTAGTTTATGCCCGCGGCTTCGCACCCGTTGTTTCTATGGAAACGTTTAAAGGTGATTTCTATCCCATGGGAACTGATTTATGGGATAAAAAGTAGCCTCTGTTTGATTCCAAGATTAGAATTACCGGTGTCCAAAATTTCAGCCCGATCCGTTCAGTAGTTTTGGCGTGAAGAGGTAACAAACATCCATCCATCCAAACTTTCGTATTTATAATATTATTAGTGTGATATAGTGTGAAGTATGGATTGCCATTATAGTCTATATTATTTTGTACGATAACAGCACAAAAACAGTTCGTTACTGTACTGAAATTATCCAAACGAGCTAAGCTGACGCACGGTCATTTGATGTCACGCTCCGCGGAGCCTGACGAAATGTTCTCGGTTCCGGGTAGACTAAGATGTTCAAATGTTATAGGGACAAAAAGTTGTTTTGTAATTTTGCGGCTTTATGCAATGAGGGCTTTTCAATACAAAATTAAAAAAAAAACACACTTTTTTTATTTTGACACTAGATGGCGCTGCACAAAAATCAAGTGTCAATGCAACGCAATGACACAGGGGCAGAGAAGAGATGTTACGAACAACAGTAAAAGCTCAATTTCGCTCTTTTTTTGGCAGATTTTTGACACTTGAGTTCCATACAGCGTCATCTATCCTAGTCTATGGCAACCACTTTTTTTTTAATGTCGCATTGAAAAGCCCTCATTGAGGGTAAAAAGTTCTTGGGTCAAAGATGTGTCTTCCAGTTAAAAGGTTAATATTGGTTGAATACTAGTTTAGCTTCTCCAGTGACTTTTGTTTTGATTCAACAGTTTCTTCATAAGGTGTGTAGTTTTCTTGTAAATAAGCAAAAACATTATGTTAGCGCTTACGCCTTTCCAAAACCGTAAGCTCCGTCCCGCTCCTATGAACGTGAAATTCTATGCCTATCCTTTTCCAAAATGGTGCGCGAGGCGCCTTCTTAAGTGAAATAACGAAAAGACTAACATTAAAATAATCATCATAAATATAAAACAATATAATTTTTCAATATTTTGGTAATTTACCCTTATGGCCGCGAAATCACATGACCGCAAACTTGTCACATGACCGATTTTATCAAAAAACTAGCTGAACGTTTACTACCCGTTGTCCCATTACCCGTTTTCCCATAGCAATGAAGCATTTTCCCGCGGTAAAAAGTAGCCTATGTTCATCAGGAATAACGTGGGCTTTTAATGGTAAAATAATTTTTCAAATCGGTCCAGTAGTTTCGGAGCCTATTCAATACAAACAAACAAACAACCAAATCTTTCGTCTTTATAATATTAGTATAGAAGAATCATCACAATGTAAAAAAAAAAAAAAAAACTGAAGCCTTCAAAAGCCTTTCAAATTTGACCTGTACCTCAAGTAAAATTTTCTTCTTCTTTTTTCTTTATGCAACAATATAAACTTACCTATGTTAAATAGATCAACATTACGAAATGTAGGTGTTGTTAGAACAGCCTCGCACACAAAGCCAATGTCACAAGTAAATAATACACAGACATTCATGCGGACCGGACTCGGAGTGGGTGCTGTTGTGGAGACAAGTGTTTCATAAAAGAATCGGAATAAAAGCTTGAGAAAGAAGCTTTGTGAGTTTTTAATATTATCTAACAGAAAAATAATATATTTCTAACTTAGGTTGGTATAACTTTATGGTAGGTATTTTTATTGCATAATGTTTTAACAATAAAAATCACTGAATAGTTTCCATATTAAATTAAACTCATAACTCTATATTTTTCTTCATGCGTACCTACCACCACCACTTTAATAAAGCGTTTTCTTAATATCAAAAATTTGTGCGAACAGACTGAAAAGATGGCGCTTTTAGCCTGTCAGATAAGAATAGAACAGACCCTACATAGACCAATTATAATTGGGTGGGCATCCCAATGACCACCTCTATTGTTCCGTTAAAGATGCCATCTATTGGGTTCAGATGTTAAAAAAGCTTTTTCTTTTTTGAAAAACGTCTAATTGAATACTTAAACAGAAACATTTATTTGTTCTAGGAATTGTCTTCTCGCCAGTACAAAATACCGGTACAGGCGGTTGCACAAGGTTGTATTACGTCACACATTTTGGCAGCCGAGCTTTTAAAATGTCTGACATTTCCAATGGAAAGAGATAGCTTTTGATTTGGTTTGACATATTTTAATGTGGGAAAGAGAGCTCAGACTTTATAGGTAACGGGTCAGGAAAAAGTGTTTAGGATAAGTTTTAAGGATATCCATCCACGCAAATTATAATAAAATCGAAAGTAATTCTGGCCATCTGTCTGTACCTTTTCACGTCTACGCGGTGTAACGGATCTTAATTACTTTTGGAAAAGAGATAGATGATATCCTGGGGACAAATACAGGTTTCTATTTATCTCGGAAAAGAAGCAATAATTAGAAAGTCATAATTTACAAAAAAAACACAAAAAAACTGAATAAAAGTCATCGATTAATTGAATAAAACAATAAAAATTGTAATTTCTGTCTTATTTCATTGTACTTTAAAGTTATTTATGTGTAACCTACCATAAAGGTCTCGTGCCATAGACTCTACATTCTTTTTAAAACTTGTTATGGTTCCCATATAAGGCCCATGCTACTTATGGCTTAACATTCTTTAAAAGACTTGTTAAAAAAAGGCTATTATGGTGTTAGAGATTGCATCAAACCACATCTAGTTTTTGTAAGTGCATAACGGTCAATAGTTCAAAACGGTCAAAAATACCGCTTGGAATACTAAATAGTGACATCACAGTTTAGTGATCAAATGAAAATATATAAAAGTAAATTCTAACTCAACTCAAAAATTATATATTTGAAATCATTGCGGTTCTGCTACTTGGCAAAGCGCGAATAGCTTCATTAAATTAATAAAATATATGTTAATAAAAAAAATATAGGTAGGTAAGGTACATCAGATGAATTTCTTGACGATCAAACTTTGTAATGTGAAAGTGAATTCTCTGTTTTATGATATCTTTAGAAGCCTATTGCTACACCCTAATAAGGTCCATTATTAAATTTTACCACCCTACTACTAGGTACTTACTAAAACTACAGTAGTACCTACCACCTCAGAGCAGGTTCACATTAGGTCAGACCGACAGTCTTACATTGAAACCATAATTTATTCATTGTTATTGTGGTAAGTAATACCTACATCAGGTCTTAAATATAGTTTTCGGTCTACACTTTCGAGTGTACAAATATTTTAAATTTGTCTTGCGCCTTCCCATCTTCCGAAGACATCCGTGAGGGCATGCGCGGCGGCAGATTTGGCCGAAGATCTCAAGAGGCGCAAATATTCAGGTCTCGACAGAGCCTACACATTTGCTCCTCTTCTCTCTCTCATCTTGGAGCCGAGACCCTAGGTCCGTGGGGTACCGAGGCTCTTCGGGGTTTTAAAAATTATCTGAGCGTCTGGTCGAAGCGACGCGTGACCCGAGAGCTGGTGAGTATCTGGCACAGCCCATCAGCATTGCCATACAGGGGCAATGCAGCCAGCGTCTTGGGGACGCTTCCGACTGGTTTTGATATGGATCAGTTAAGCTACCTGTAGATTGTTTGCAACAGTCTGCGGTTAGCTCAATTGTTTCGGTTGTAAATACTAGTTCTAATTTATTTCTATTATTTTAACGTAATATTCTTTGTGAATAAAGACTTCTGCCCTTTTAAAAAATATTTTATAATTTGATTTTAAATCGCATCAGTCATAAATTTCAAAATTAATACTATAAATTGTTTGCCATAATTGTAAAATAACTTATTTAAATTCAATTCGTAATATTCGTAATATAATAAGAACAATATAGACTTAAAACGAAAACAGCTTTATAAAGTCACAAAAAATCGTAATAATCATACGGGAACGAAAATGGTGTAACAGAACAGATCATAATCTGCCTGTTGTTGCAAATATAAAATGATTACTAGTTCTTATTAATCTATGGTAATAAAATAACGAGATTTATGGCATTTCTTACAGTCATTTAAATTCAACGCTGAAAGCTTTTACGATCTGTGAATTGAGAAAGTAACTTGTCAAGAGCTGTGTTTATCGTAAGAACACTTGATTTTGAAACGATAATATCAACATTCCCATGAAACGTGAAGGGTCATAAATAAGACCTGTCTAGAAGCAAAAAATTAGACACTTCAAAACGATAAGTGTTAGCAACGACGACATTATGCCGAAGGAATAAGGCTCAAAATTGTGTAGGACAATATCTTCATTATAGCTAGGAAATTTCTTGAAGTTTTGTTTTGAAATAGAGTTCAAAATCGAACATTATTTTTAGGTAAACAGAATAGGTAATAGTTGCTAGCGTCCGGCTCGCTTATACCTACCTACTTATGTATCTAATCTATAGACAATTAATTTCTCGAACGAATCGAAAAGAAAGACAAGGACAGAAAAATTTTCTAGAATAAAGAAAGAGATAGGTATAGCTTCCGGAAACGCGTAGAATTATCCAGAAAGGCTAGAAATAGGTATATAAACCGAGCCTTTTGGCAGATTATTTTATTCAGTTCTGAGCGATCAAACAGTGAACAAGTCTTAAGGAAAATAACGAAAGTGAATTATTAAGTGCAGTGCAGTGACTTTTGTATTAAGAACGTAGTTGTGTGTATACGGTTGAATATACCGATTTGAAGTGTTCTGAAGTGTTTTTACTTGGATATCATTCCTGACCAGCCCTAGTTGAAGTCTTACACCTTCGACGAGCCCCTACAGTTTTTTTGGTCCTTCGAGCCGGATTAGGAAGTGATTTCGCGTAATGCCTATTGTACGCTCCAGATCACCGATCTGCCCCGGGAAGACGGGAGCCGAATACAGTTCAACTTCGTCTTTGAACATGCTGGCTGACTTGAACACCGCCGCTCCGTTGTCCATTGGAACTCCTTGCACAGTTGTACCGTCTGGGACAGCGGAAGCATTCGAAAGCCCCGCAATGCTGCCAGGGCAACTAAGGAGGTCAGCACGTGCAAAAACAAAGAATATTGGAGGAAAACAAGATGTTCCACCGTTTGTTTCTTTGGAATCGTTTTGTCCTGCAACTGCTGATGTAAAGCCGAAGAACATTGGAGGATCTGCTAAGATTCCACCGTCAGCTTCTTCTGCATTCCTTCCTGCTTCAAGGTCGATGAAATCCTCAAAGAGGTCGCAGTCATCTGCTCTTCGGGAACTAGAAGAAAAAGAACTTGAGGAGGCTAAAGCGAAGATTGCTACAGCTAGAGCTGAAGCCGCAGCAGCCAAAGCTAAAGTCGCCGCTGAAGCTAAAGCTGCCGCTGCCGAAGCCGAAGCTGCCGAAGCTAAAGCCGCCGCTGCCGCCGCCAAAGCTAAAGCCGCCGTCGCTGCCGCCAGAGCTGACGCTAAAGCTGCCGATGTTGAAGCTGCTATTGTAAAAGCTGAAGAAAAAGCAGCTACAATCGCCGCGAATTTGGCCCGTATGAGTGTCACTGGGTCCCAGTGTCCATCAGAAGATGATGATTTCGACGAAGAAAGATCGATACAGGTGGAACGATGGGTCGAACAATCGACCAAGTTTACTGAAAATCCATACAATAACCCACAAATTGAGAACAATCCGATGCCACCTGCCAAGAATAAACCAGTGCCACTATGTGAGGACAAACCGGTTCATGATTGTGAAATAAGTAGACTCGCCGACGCCATCATAAGTGCCGCTAGATCAGGACAGTCTACAAAAGTGTGGGATCTTCCAAACTTCTATGGAGATTATGAAGAGTGGCTACCATTCAAGAGAGCATATTTAGACAGCGTGGCCCAGCACAGCGACGTACAGAATATGGCTCGCCTTAGAAATTCCATCAAAGGGACAGCCAGGGAAGTCGTCAGAAGTCTTTTGTTTGTGGCCTCTAACCCTGACGATGTTGTGGATGCCCTAGAACAAAGATTCGGAAGACCTGAACAAATCGCACTCGCTGAAATTGAGAAAATCAAAGACCTGCCACGAGTTGGCGAGACGCCGAGAGAAATATGTGTCTTTGCAAGCCACATAAATAACGCAGTTACGACGATTAGCGCACTGAACAAGACAGAATACTTGCATTCGCCAGAAACGAGCAAGAAAATAATTGAAAAATTGACGTCGTTGTACCGAATTCGATGGTTCGACTTCAAAGCACGCAGCGGTGAAGAACCTGAATTGATAAAGATCAAGAACTTCTTGAATCAAGAAGCATCCTTGTGTGCCGCTTACGCTCCTCCAGAATCTAGCAAGAAAAGACACCCACGTCACCAAGTGAATGTTGCAACAGATCAAGAAGAAACGGTGCTTGAGAAAACGAAAAAGTTCTGTGTCCATTGTGAAAAAGTCCATTGGCTCACAGAATGCAAAAAATTCAAAGAAGCTTCAACAAACGAAAGATGGGAGATCGCGAAGAAATATCGGCTATGCTTCATGTGTCTCCGTCGAGGACACATGATTTCAAATTGTAAAGGACAGCCGTGCAAGAGATGCAAGCGACCTCATCACAATATGTTGCACTCGGAGCTATCTCGTCGAGAACCAGCACCGTCAACGCAAACAGACAAGCCAAGTGAGACGTCGTCGTCTGTAACTCAGCCAACGACGGAAAATAAACTTGCAAACGTCATGACATCCGTTTATGCGATGGGCATAACAGCAAGCGTCTACCTGAAAATGATTCCTGTAGATATTTACGGACCGAAGGGGACTACGAGAATTTTGGCACTATTAGATGAAGGTTCTACAGTGTCGTTGATTGATAAAAATGTTGCCCGTCGTATCGGAGCCACCGGAAAAGCAGAACCGCTCATAATAGAAACCGTCGGTGGAAAGAATATAGAAACGAAAGACTCCGAGAAAATGAATCTCAAAATAAAAGGAGCATTTAGGACGGATAAACGAATGCTGAAAGGGGTGCACACCATAGAAGACTTAAAACTGGCACCTCAGTGCATCGATGTGAACACTATTGAAAAGTGCAGTCATTTGAAAAACTTGAAAGAAAAGCTCCTCTATGAAGCAAATAAACCAGCGCTGCTGATTGGGCAAGATAATTGGGATCTCATCGTATCAAGAAAAATCCAGAAGGGAAAACGAAACGAACCTGTCGCATCACTCACGAGCCTGGGATGGGTACTCCACGGCTTTCATTCTGGAATAACAGCCCCCGTGAATTTCGTGAATCATTGCCGCATGAAAGATAATGATGAAGAAATCACCAAGCCAGATGAATGGAAATGGGTTCCAACTAAAGAAAACCCAACAGATGACGCTACCAGAAACTTCCCTAAAGACTTTGACAGCAAAGCAAGATGGTTTCATGGGCCTGCATTTTTATATCAATCCGAATCTACTTGGCCAGTCAAGGATATAGGAAAAGAGGAAATACGAGAACTTGACCATGACGAAATGAAAATAGTTACCTGTGCCGGAACAAGAATCGCCACTTCGCCGAGTCTGCCTGATCCCTGCAGATTCAGTAGCTGGATGCGCCTTCTTCGAGCTACGGCAAGAATATACATGTTCATGGATTTATGCCGCCGAAAATCAATGAGTCAAGAAACACTGTCTAAAAAACGGGACCGAGGAAACTGGATACCTATCGAAAGTGAACATTTGAGGAAAGCAGAATTAGCTCTCATTCGTTACAGCCAGCAAGAATCATTCAAGAATGAAATAGAAAATCTGAATAAAAACAAACCGCTTGAAATTTCAAGCCGGCTTAAGAAAATAGATGTGACGCTCGATGAAGAAAATATATTGTGTCTCAATACTAGAACAGCGAAGCTTCGGGACTTCGAAGAAAATCCTAAATTACCAATCCTGGATGGAAAAAACCGTGTGTCACAGCTAATAATTGAACATTATCATAAAAATCTACACCATGGAAACCACGCCACCGTAATTAATGAACTGCGACAGAGATTTTGGATACTATCCCTACGCGACGCAGTACGACAAGTTGGTCATCAATGCCAGCTGTGCAAAATCAGAAGACAAAAACCAGAAATGCCACCACTAGGGGACTTACCTCAAGAACGTCTCGCACATCATCAGCCACCATTTACATGTACTGGTGTTGATTACTTTGGGCCGATATATGTAACTATTGGCAGAAGAAAAGAAAAGCGTTGGGGTGTACTTTTTACGTGCCTCACAACAAGGGCAATTCATATCGAACTGGCTGCATCCCTTAGCACAAATTCTATGATAATGGCGCTGAAAAGGTTCTCATCGAGAAGAGGAAGCCCGAAGATACTGTTTTCTGACAATGGCACTAATTTTGTTGGAGCGAAACGAGAACTCAAGGAAGAGGCCAAGAAACTCCGAAATCAAGACCTCATTGAGGCTGCTAAAAATAGAGGATTCAAGTGGAAATTTATTCCACCAGGTGCACCTAATATGGGAGGAGCATGGGAAAGACTAGTGCGGTCAGTGAAAACTGCTCTCGCTGCGGTCCTGAATGAAAGAAACCCACCAGAGGAGGTGCTCTCTACTTTATTAACAGAAGTAGAGCACACAGTAAATTCTCGGCCACTTACTCATCTCAGCGCTGAACCGGGAGAAGAAGAGAGTTTAACTCCAAATCTTCCACGAAACACTTGGCCAAGAGGAGTCATAGAACAAACATACCCGGGTCCTGATGGTCGAACGCGTATCGTCGACGTGCGAACAAAGGGTGGTATCATGAAGAGACCTACTTCTCGCCTCATCGTCATTGTACCCAATACGTCGTCGCTTCAGTTAGATGGAGTGCTTGTTGGAGCGCGCACTGGGGGGGAGAATGTTAGCAACGACGACATTATGCCGAAGGAATAAGGCTCAAAATTGTGTAGGACAATATCTTCATTATAGCTAGGAAATTTCTTGAAGTTTTGTTTTGAAATAGAGTTCAAAATCGAACATTATTTTTAGGTAAACAGAATAGGTAATAGTTGCTAGCGTCCGGCTCGCTTATACCTACCTACTTATGTATCTATAGACAATTAATTTCTCGAACGAATCGAAAAGAAAGACAAGGACAGAAAAATTTTCTAGAATAAAGAAAGAGATAGGTATAGCTTCCGGAAACGCGTAGAATTATCCAGAAAGGCTAGAAATAGGTATATAAACCGAGCCTTTTGGCAGATTATTTTATTCAGTTCTGAGCGATCAAACAGTGAACAAGTCTTAAGGAAAATAACGAAAGTGAATTATTAAGTGCAGTGCAGTGACTTTTGTATTAAGAACGTAGTTGTGTGTATACGGTTGAATATACCGATTTGAAGTGTTCTGAAGTGTTTTTACTTGGATATCATTCCTGACCAGCCCTAGTTGAAGTCTTACACCTTCGACGAGCCCCTACAATAAGCAAAATGCCCAAAATAATAAGGGATAATTTGGACCTTATGTGCGTAAGCGTTGATCATGTGACGGCTCCTATGGAAATATTAGGGACAGTCTAATTTCGGAATCCGCGCGGGAAGCTAGTCTAGGGTACCTACCTACTGGACAAAAGCTGAAACGATCCTTTGTAAAACCGTATAGATTCAAGTTATTAATTAAAATCAGTGTTGATTAAAGTAGAATAAGTGTTAACTAAAACGAATTTTATTTATTGAATATAAAGTCAGTGTTGTGATTCATGGCACTTGGTCATGTAATCAATTTAGTGTAGAGTAGAGTTAGTGTTTCAGATACCTACCGGTGCTGGTTCCAGCTACAGCTAAGTTGCATGTTTTTTATTGCAAAAATACATCTGATATTTGTCAAAATTTTAACTACTTGTCAGAATACTGTTTCTTAATCAAAGGTTAAATAATTCACATAAAACTAAATAATTATGTTGACTTAATTCATATGTATTTTTATCCTTTCTTGTTTTTTTACGTGATGCTTGGAGAAGAAGTTGTGTTTATTGTTTAATGAATTTCATTGTGTTTTCCCTTAGGAATTACAGGAAATATAATTTCACAGAACCGACACTGATCAATCTAATATTGATAATATTGTTCAAATTAAATAATAATTAAAATAGATTAAAACTCGCAGAGTAGTATATTCTGATTTCAGGTAAACTATGATTTACATTGCAATTTAAACTGTATTTACAGTTGTCTCCATTAGAGAGAGCTTTTATATTTTGATCAATCTAACTATAGCTTGGTGCGAATGTCACTTCAGGCAATAATCTCCGAAAGTGGGAAAGCCTTTTATAAGCTATGAGAAGTAATCTCAGTTGGATTATATTGAGAATAATATCTAAAAGTAAACCTGAAATTTGGAAATATTTTACATTCAGAAGCTGTCGGCTTCTTGGACATAAACTCCCATGTGAAGAGGTCCTTATTATCATGTTAAGAGAAGTAATCTCAGTTGGATAAATCATAATATTAAATTGAGAATAATATCTAAAAGTAAATCAGAAATTTGGAAATATTTTACATTCAGAAGCTGTCGACTTCTTGGACATAAACTCCCATACGAGGAGGTCCTTATTATCATGTTATGAGAAGTAATCTCAGTTGGATAAATCATTATATTAAATTGAGAATAATATCTAAAAATAAAGCTGAAATTTGGAAATATTTTATATTCAGAAGCTGTCGACTTCTTGGACATAAACTCCCATACGAGGAGGTCCTTATTATCATGTAGACTTTTAACAGTCTATACCTACTTTAAACCATAAAGCGCGGAATAGGGGTCATTCGGTACTAACTAGGGATAACTAGCTTGGTAGAGTCTGACTCCGCATAAAAATTGGATCAGTCTGTACTTCACTAGTTAATAGGATTAGATACTGTAGAGATTTAGTGGACCACGGACTATTTTAAGTAAGAAAGTTGATACTGACAATTTTTTAGTAAGAAAGTTGATGGACTGAATGGGTTGATTTAAATATCACAAAGTAGCTTTGTGATATTTAAATTTTGAATGTGATTATGTTATTCATATATTTATTGTTATAATTAAAATAGATATCAAAACTAATCTCATTAATTATATGACAGACAATTGAGGCTGACTATAGAGGTATTAACTTACGTACTGACAAACAATAGGGTTGATAAAAGATTATGCCCTCTTATTCCCCCGACATACCAGACATTCTGAAGTATGACTGTTTTGTGATAAGTCCAATTATGATTATTATAAAGTAGATGGTATGTTAGCCAGCATACATCTTCTACGGAGGGAGCTATCCAGTAAGGTGTCGAAAGCTACTGCACAGAGGCGGTGGAGGGGCCTGTGCCTATGCCGTAATAAAATCAGTACGATAGAATGAAGAGTGATTATATTAATACCTACAAAACTACCTATCTGAACTTCTTATTGTTGTTTACAGTACATAAATACATAAATACTTCGAAATATTGAACTTTAGATTTATTATTAAATTAATACGAGGAATGGAAGGGAATAAGTTAACTTTAGCATTGGTTCGTTTGTCTTTAGCACCTAAAAGAACCTAGGTACTACCACAACACAACGTAGGAGTCCTACCAATATCTAGACGATCATTGGCCACAATAATCACTAATTCTACATTCGGTAGTCTTAGAAACAAAGGTAAAGTAAATTAATAGGAAGGTTTTTTTTTTTTTTTATCTAAAGATGGCAGAAGCCTTTATTCACAAAGAAAATTATAATATAGGAAGGTTAATTTTATAGGTAAGGTAATTAGAAATAATAGGCAGGCGAAAAAAAATATAGGTGGGTTTTTACAATGGTGTCGGGTAGGTACATTATTGGCATAGGTATTTCAATATAAAACTTTTATTCATTATTTTTCATATATTTTCGTTCTAGTAAAACTGTTGTCCGTCCGACTTGATATGAAATTGAACATGCTCTAAGAATGATAGGATAAGGATAATTATAATTATTAGTGTGCAGACAAAAAATATATGATTAATGGCATTTTTTTTCCCGCCATATGTGCCATATGCGAAATAAGGAGCTCCTCCTCATTGACATGGCCACTAGTCAACAGATTCGGAAACGAATCGGTGAATTAAAATACCCCTGTTGATTTAGTACAACCTTCTCCATACAAATATTTCTATACTGACTGAACTACCAAGCCTGTGTTATATTAATTTTTGCGATCCCTCATTACTGTGACCATAAATCTCTCGCAGATATTTCCAATATAACCAAGCTAGTATGACACATGACATAAGAGGACACTGCAAGGTCCTAGCGAGGTCATGAACGACACAGTCTGCTGGTCAACCAGTATTATACGTACAGATAAGTAGATAGTGCATATTGCATATATGCACTATCTACTTATATCCCTAGCTTGAACCAAATGGCTGGAAACGCTCGTTTCTTTTGAGAAAATTGAATTCTAACGAAAGTCCTTAAAATAAACTTTGCAATATTGAATTTTACTACAAAACTTTATCACCTAACGTTTGAACCTATATAAAGATAATATTTATTATAGAACTAGGTAGCTTCCGCCCACGACTTCGCATGCGTATTTTTTGTAATTATAATAAGTAGCCTATTAGGTATCTAAGTTAGCTTTTACGTATGCCGTTCAGTAGTTTTGAAGATCTTAGGTTACAAAAATTCAGATTTTACACACTTTCGGCTTTATAATATTAGAAGGATACTCATCATTTTGACCTAACAACCCTCCATAACATCCAGAAAATACCATATTTGGTTTATTACAGTTGTACCTAAAGCAAAACAAACGAAGAAATTTTTGTATTTGTACAAATACAAAAATTTCAAATCTTCTTTTGTTTTGTTTTAGGTACAGCAAGGAGTATCAGACCTATTTACAGAAAGTCTGATACCTTCTGTAAGGAGGTCTGATACTCCTTGCATCAAACCTTACCTAAACGGAAAAGTCTTATACCTCATTTTAAAAACTCAAAACTTTGTATTCCGTCCTTCAACAGAAATGTTCTTTTATTTTACGGATTTTTTCCGATTTTCGCAATGTGAGTCTCGTCTACCGAGTAATTTGCACCTATCTTTTGATGCAAGTTCAAATGGTATGCAACTAAGTATTAATAAGCAAGAAGATTGCACGTCCATTACATAATCATGAAGTATTGTTTTTATTATCTCTGTGATCGCTTGACACAGTTACTGCGTTGGCATTGTAACTCATTGCAATGTTTCTTCTCTATGGCAAAAACATTAACAGTTTTTGCAATAATGTTCCTTAATTACCTCTCCAAATTGAACATTTTATTTACGTACTTAAGTGTAACTTAACTTTGGTTTTAAATATTTTCAATCGACTAAAAAAGACGGTTCTAGAGAGCCGAATAGATTCGGCTGTATGTTTGTATTCGATATCTTTGCTGTGTTATCTATCTATTCATATTTTGTCTATCTATTTTGACTATTCTTCGTTTTAATTTAAGAGAATTATCTCAAGGTGGTCCCGCAGAAAAATTCTTGACTAGGAATAAAACCTATTTTTGCAATTACTTAAAAAAAACTGAGTGTTCAGGAATTTGAAGAACCTGGCTTTTTAGGGTACAGCGCCTCTATCGGACAGACGATCACGTCTCGATACTATCGTGAACCGGACTCGGGGCTCAGAATGGTGGCAGCATTGCCACATTTTGGTTATTTATGTTTGTTTATATTTTGGAATTAATATATTCAACATTTATTTTTAAGAACAATCGGATATTATCAGAGCTTTTTTCGTGATTATTTAGTTATACAAATTATTTTGTCTGTAAATAGTACCTAAAAATTTGCGCGATTTAAGTTAAAAATTATATTTTTTCTTTGTTTCGTTATCCTACTTTTCACTGTGTTAACACCACACATTAATGACCCTGAAACATGTAGAAACTAGCAAAACACCGCGACTTCCCCTTACATTACGTTACAACACTATTGCTGTAGACATGATAAACATTACATAAAAACTGAAAGGTCATTTCCATAGTGTTATGCAGCCGCAGTCGTATGTAGATGGGCTTCAGCCGTTGTAACATTTATTTATTTATTTATTAAAAAGTACACCTATCCTAACATACATTCCTATACTCACGGAAGAAGAAGGTTTGGAATGAAACACAAACGAGATATACCTCATCATCATCATCATCATCCTATATTAGTCTATTATTATATTAGCCTATATTAGTCCACTGTTGAACATAGGCCTCCCCTAATGAGCGCCATAGCGCCCTGTCTTCAGCTTGCCGCATCCAGCATCTGCCTGCAGTCTTTCGCAGATCGTCATCCCACCTGGCCGGAGGGCGTCCTACACTACGTTTATAGATATACCTACTAGCTAAAAAATTGCGACAAATTATTCCTACAATTTCCTACTCGTTCGTATATGTGCGTGAAAGCACGTACATACGGACGTAGCCTCTTTACAACTGAATATATCATCAACGTCGTACCTATTTTTTGTGTAATTTAATTTAAATTGAAAATTATTGAGGCATAAGGCACTCTTGTAATTTTTTGACTTAACTTAGTGCTCCTTTGCGTTTCCATAGATGAAAATAAATGAAATGAAAAAGCACCTAAGTTATATGATTGTATACTCACACATAGATTAGTTTTTGGCTACAACATTAGAAAAATTGTTCATTGACACGATTCCTCTGCTGTGACATCAGCGTGTTTTTCCTCTACGTCTAAACCTGTCAGTAAGCGAAATAATTGCTATTTATAATTTCTTTGTAGGTAAGTACATAAAACACTCATATTTTTAATAAAATAAGAAGGTAGGTACCTAAGTTAAGTATGTGTTCGTCGAAATGATAAATCAATCCAATTGGCCTTAGAAATAAGCAATTTTAGTGTTTCTTATTCATTCCTTTACGTTTTTTAAACGCATAGGTAGTACGGATTTGTAAATTACCTACATTAATATGCGAAAGTTTGGATGTTTGGACTTAGAAGTATGGATGGATTGGTTACGAGAACTTCTTCATGTCAACACTACTGAATGGATACTATTGAATCTTTGCATACATGTAGTTCAAGGTCTAGAATAAAACATAGGCTACATTTTATCCCATTAATCAGTTCCCATAATGGAAAACAGACGTCCAGCACCACGCGCCCAGTCAGCTGGACAGGCACGTAGCCAGCTTCGTAGCTTTTCCACTGCAACTTCGAGTTCCTTCAGAGAGCAGGCAACTCCGCTGGATACACCGAAACAACAAGATGAAGCTACAATTGAAATGCTGCATATACTAAATACTATCAAGCGTATTAAACATGAGTTCCAGGCATGCACTAACATGATGGACAAAGTAATCCTTGTCCTACAGCATCTCGGTCAATATGTTTAATACAAACGAGCTACGCTTAATATATTGGAATGCGGACGGCATACGTAGCAAACTTGCTGAACTTGCGGACCTAGCAGTCGGTGATTTATCGGCAGACGTTATAGCGATTTCTGAAACTAGACTCGGTAATCAGATTTGCCTTGAATTGCCAGGTTATTCATGTTACCGTCGAGATAAGCTAGGATCCCGGGGTCAGGGGGTAGCTATATTTGTAAGGGTCGACATACCTCATTCTCAAATACTTACTCCCAAAACAATACACATGGAAGCAGTAGGCATAGAAATTAACATATCCGGTCATAAAAATGTGATATTTTCTATTTACCAATCCCCTAATTTGAAACTTCTGCAGAATGACCTAGATGCGTTACTTAATTGCAAAAGACATGTCCTACTAGTAGGTGACTTTAATGCGAGACATCCGCACTGGTGTAAGTTCAGCAAAGTCAATCCTCACGGCAATGTCTTATTCCAACACATGTTGAAAAATAACTTTTTTATTCACGCTCCATCAAATCCTACCCTGGTGCATTATAATGTAGATCACCAGCCATCTACCCCAGACGTAGTCATTGCCTCCAACATAAATTCGGTGTGCAGCATAGCTACCATGCCTGCGCTCTCGTCTAACCACTTACCAGTTTTTGTCAGGATAAACGGGACATTTGAACGCCAAATTCTGAAACACTTTAATTATAATCAGGCTAATTGGTCCATATTCCGTTCATACTTAAACGATCATATCTCTCTTTCATGTAAGGTATTTGAAACTACCGAATCAATCGATCAGGAAGTGATGTCGCTCACTAGTAGTTTAATCAACGCCAGAGACAAATCCGTGCCTATAGCTAATTCTAACCAGGTATCCAAACCACTACCCAAATTTATTAAGAAGTTAATTAAACAAAAAAACGCTCTACGCTATCGCGAACTTCATGCTTCCGATACAAACACATCTAAAAATTTAAGGACACAAATAAATGCTCTTCAAGCTAGAATTAAATTAGCAGTCAGAGTTCATAAGGATAAAATCTGGGATATTAAATTATCTAAAGCTGAAAAGAATCCCTCTGATCTTTGGCGAATCACAAAAGGACTGAGAAGAAATACAACCGTAATACCGCCTTTGATGATGTCGGATAATAAAGTAACTACTTCCGTTAAACAGCAATGTAACGAACTAGCTACAGCCTTTTCTGGGAATATGACTTTAACGATAGATTGGAACGATAGCGACATCAAATCCGCTGTAGACAAGTCCATCGGTAGTTTAGAAACTGCGAATAATAATCAGCCAATCTTTGCAACTCCATACGAAGTAAGAAAACACATTCGGACTCTAAAGAACAGTAAAAGTCCAGGAGACGACAATGTTCACAATAATATGCTAAAAAATATGCCTCAAAAGTGCCTCATACTCCTAACAAAAATAATAAATTCATGTTTAAAACTCCATTACTTTCCACCTTCGTGGAAAGTAGCTAAAATCATAGCTCTCCCTAAACCTGGTAAAAATCATAGTAATGCTGTTAACTATCGTCCTATAAGTTTGTTATCCACTCTTGGCAAATTGTTTGAGCGCGTTATCTATGACCGCTTACTCAGTTCTCTGGATACCAGGTTCATCAACGAACAATTCGGATTCCGTCGTTCTCACTCCACTATCCAACAGCTTGCCCGAGTCAGTGAGCACGCCTCCCACCACTTAAACATGAAATTTTCTACTGGTATGTTTTTACTGGACATTGAAAAAGCCTTTGATACGGTTTGGCATGATGGAATTATTCATAAACTGCTCACTAACAGTGTGGAAACTGGTTTAGTCAAACTCATACAATCATATCTCTCAGAACGCCAATTTAAAGTCTGTATCGGAAATATATCGTCTGATCTCTACCCTGTTCCAGCTGGTGTGCCTCAAGGGTCAGTCCTAGGACCGTTATTATTTCTTGTCTACCTAAATGATATTCCTAAACAGCCTCGCACATACTTGGCATGCTTTGCTGATGATACCGCGTCGTTCTCCTCTAGTAATGACGATGATCTCATTATCAGTAGACTACAACTGTCTCTAGACTTACTCGCTGGCTACTTTCGTCGATGGAAACTCAAGCTGAATGAGTCAAAGACTGAAGCTATATTTTTCTCGCGTAAACGGAAACCACCCGATAAACAACTAGTCATTAATAATCATCAAATCCCCTGGAAAAAATCTGTTAAATACCTTGGTGTTTATATGGACAGTAAATTGAATTGGAGCCCTCACGTGGAATACCTGCGTAGCAAAGCTAATAAAGCCTTTGGAGCACTGCGCCCTATCATGAACAGACGTAGCAATTTAAGCCCTAAAACGAAACTTAAAATCTACAGCACCTTAATTCGGCCCTGTATGACCTATGCTGCCCCTGTCTGGAGCAGCACCTGTCTCACTAACTACCGCAAAATGCAAGTATTGCAAAACCGAGCCTTTAAAATATCATACAATACCAAATTTCGCACTAATTTGACTAAACTGCACCAAGAAGTTAACTTTCCTAAAATCAAGGATTTTATCCTAACTCTCACAAAAACCTTCTATTTGTTGCGCAACTGCAACCATAAAAATACCTTAATATCGTCATTAGGCAAATCTCGATCATCGAATCTTCCGTATATCGACACTTACAAACGTTACCGCTTGCCCCATCACTACGTCTTGGACGAGAACAATACTAACTCGACTGCGTCACTGGTTAACCCGTTAGAGGCTACGTACGACTGCTAACGTATGCTTTACCACCACTACACAATCTACACATTGAAGAAAAAAAAAAAATATATTATTTATGCATACATAATGTACCTACTTATTTGTAAACAATAATTTTATTTGCTCTCTAATAAAATTTTCCCTTATTATTTTTATTACCTAAATATTATGTCATTCATTGGACAATGAATGACATAATATTTAAATGAAATAACCATATTATGCGTATAAACGTTAAATAATAAAAAAAATAACACAATCTTATTACACACCCACTGTAATTAAATAATATATTTAACGTATGTATCGAAACCAACTCGATCCATTTCATATCGTTGATTTATTTAATCAATACGAATTTCAAAAATTACAAACATAATCTATACTTTATTTATATTTAATTACCATTGGTATTAATCTTTTCGTGACAAGTAATTTTACAGTATGACATGCAACTGGTTAACTTGCACTTACTACGCGCTTGCTATTGTTGTCCGGGCGGGCCCCACCCGCTTCGCGCTCGGTCCGCGGGTAGTGAGAAACGTTTGCCGTCCGCAATTAGCTATAAGTACCCTAATTTTTTCGTATGTTTGAATAGAAGGAATTAATTATGTCCAAATATTTTTTCGTTTCATAAGATTAATCTTCATTGTTTTAAAAGGTTACGAAGCTTGAAAAAAAAACTCATCTATAAAAATGCGCGCTATACAAAGAGCTCATATTGACGTTTAAATTTTTTATGTACTGCAAAAAGTTGTACCTATTATTTTATTAGTTTATGATTTATTAAGTGTTAATTTTTATAAATAGTAATTTTATCAAAAAACTTTTAAAGGCGTCCGTAGCCTGTTGAGTTATTTATTAATTTGGTCTTGTACTTTAGTTAGGTTCTAAACAGTGTTTATAATCTACGCATGTAAAACTTTTATGGTAAATAAAGAACTTTGAAAAACAAACAAAAACAGTTCCCATGGGATAGAAATAACCTATAAAAAGGCGTGAGAAGGCGCGGGCAGAAACTAGTTCTAAATAATTATGTTGAAAGGTGCTTAGAAAAAATTAAAGGCACTATGATTTTTACTCAATCTAGCAACAAACTCAGAATATTCTTTGTTTAATTGTTATTTTAATTTGTAAATGGTGAATGTGAAATAAGTATGAATGTCGAATTTCGTAAAGTCGCATCGCAATACTGAAATGTCGGCAGCTCTAAGGACATCTTAATATTCCTAATGCATTCTCACGAATTTGAAATGTATGAAGCTCGCTAAAATTTCATACGTTAATTTCAAAGCATAGCGCCGATATTACCACTTCAGTAACAAAGAAAATTATAATCAAATAATAGAAACAATATTATTTTTATATTGATATTTTTTTTAAACCCGAAGAGCCTCGGCACTCCAAGGGGAGCAAATGTGTAATAATTATAAATGTTTCGATAGAACGATCTTTCTTACAAAGTACCTGGATGCAGATAACTTAAAGAGCAATGACTACTAACGCCTTCGTTTCAATAGATATTACTTAGCTACTTAAGTATGAACCTTGTATGACTGTATGAGATTGTATGACATAACAATTCGCTAATCCAAACGACCTACAAAGCTACTACGCCGAAATCATTCATACACCCACTAGGAAGAGACTCAAGGCGATTGGAGCTATTTAGTTTTGTGCTCTTGGCATTTTAAACTTTTTTCGTAATCCGTTTCAAAGATACAAATATATATCTTTTTCTACGTAGCTATTTAGGCGATATGGCCTTTTGTACCTACTTTTAAAAGAAAAAAGATTTACCTAAATATTTTTTGTCTATGTATAGTGCGATTTTTTAAATAGAAACTTAGGCAACGAATAGAAGTCCTTCCAGATTCTGCTAATACTAAGAAAATGTCGTGAAAGAGGCTCACCTTTAACGCATTCACTGCCTTGTTTTGGTTGTGCGACTCGAAGGGGTGCGCGGGCGTGCGCCTGCATACCAACATAAATCATAATATTTGATACTCATCGCTGCTCACAGCAATGAGTACAGTAATTCACAGCAATGTCATAGTGACACATTAAAATGTCAGATTAATAAAAATTTTTAATCCTAATTTATTTCTAACTAGCTTCTGCCCGCAGCTTCGCACGCGTATTTTTGGTATTATAAGTTGTACTATTGTTTAAGTATTGCCACGTTCTAAGTGTGTGATAAATTTCATTTTGATCTGTTCAGTAGTTTTAGAGAGATTTTTTTTAACCAAGGATAGGTTAAAAAAATTCAGATTTCACAAACTTTCGGCATTTTATTATTAGTAAGATAGGATAGGATATTTCGGCTCTAATTTAAAACGAACGCATAAAACTGTTTTTTGGTTGTTGGATTTCTTAGGTTCGGCGTGGCTAATATCGACCTTGAAAAGACTACACTACCACAGTGTTGCCAGACCTCCTGATTTTCCAGGACATTTCCTGATTTGTCTTAGATTTTCCTGATCTACTGATTTTACTTAGAAATCTCCTGATTTTTGTGTTTTGTTAAATAGGTATCTTTCACGGTAATATTTGATAATGACATGTTTTAAATACAATTAAATTTTTCATGTAGATCTGTTATAGCTGTCATTTGTTGTTGCACCATGGTTGCACCTTAGCTACATCGGTGTTTGTTGTTTGATTTGATTGGAGTGAAGAAAAAATAAAAGATTTTGTAATGTTGTTTGTGTTGCGAAATAAATTGACCACAAGAGTTATTGCCGGAGTGCTACGAACTAATAACGTTCTAAAAAATGAAAACTGTTTTGGTTCTGAAATAATCAATAAAATGATAACAAAAATAACATCTGAAATATATCAAACAAAATAAACATTAATTACGTTTTTATAAGTATTTTTTTGATCTCCTGAATTGTCAGAAATATCTCTTGGTATTTTTACTCTTATTTGCTGGATTTTGAAATTTTGGTCTGGCAACACTGCACTACCATCTTGTAAGACGGATCACACGAACCGCCTACAGCAGTCTCCGAAACAGTAGGATCGGTGTTAAGTGATCATCATTAAGCAACCGTTGCGTACCACCTGCTACACCCCCGGACGCCCTTGTGTTGCCATATAGAGTTGACCTTAGGGTGTTGAAACCTCGTTATTTATGACGACCATCTTCAACGCCCGAAACAGTCCAGTGTATCCATTGATGGTTTAGCTTTATGAAAAGATAGGAAAAACCCTTGAAACTACCTTCTTATTGCTTAGAAAAATGTTAAGCTGTGTACTTAATCATTATGTATGTGAAGTTATGAGATTTGTGCGTAGCAGAGTCCAGCTGTCAAATCAAATCAAATCAAATTATTTATTAACCGTAAATTCAAAAGGAATTGTTGAATTCTTGGTCAAGTCAATTGCTACAAAATAAAATATTGGTACAAAAAATAGTAATAATAATCAGAAAACAATAACGTAAAATGAATGGCTGTAAAAAGGTCATGAATAATAATAAGTTTAAATAGGTAGGTAATCAAAATATAAATTGAGTGCGGCTGTAAAGTAGCTTTGTCTTAAAAACTAAAAATTAAGGCTAACTAATCAGTCCAGGATTTTTTGTCATTAATATAGTCATTGATAGGTACAAATGTGTTAAGATGAGTTAAGGAAAACTAAAAGTTTGTTACCCCTACCGAATATTGGGAGAACTATTCATAGTATGACAGTTTCTATTCATTAGTTTCATACCAACTCGTTTTGATTTATAGTTTTCTGGTACAGCGCATCAGCATTGGCATACAGAGCGCGGCAATGCAGCCAGCGTCTTGGGGACGCTATCGACTAGTATTGATATGGATCAGTTGAGCTACCTGTAGATTGTTTGCAACAGTCTGTAGTTCCAATTTATTTCTATTATTTGATTGTAATTTTCTTTGTGAATAAACATGGACTATGTTTTTTAATGACTTTGAGTGATATGAAGTAATAAGTGACCTCCTAGCGTCTATGTAACTTTGAGTAAAACTAATCAATGAATTTCTATGCGTTAATAAACCTAAGTACGTTCTGCAATGATGTCATTTGTAAATGACATCAGAGCATGGGGCCGTGAGGTCACATGACTGTCTCAGTACATCTTCACGTGCTCAATACATACAGAAAACCTGTTTTGGAAGACTGCAACTTCGACTCTTAGAGTCTTGGGTCTTGTTGTAAAATGTCGAACTTTGATGAACTCTGATGAATGAAGAACTACTAATTTAAGTTTTAAAAAGACGAAAAAACTACAGGACTCTAAATCATAAGATAACATACAGGGTGGACCAGTCAGAGACGTCAAAAAAATGTTTGTCTCACCCCCTTGGGTACCTGAAAATACCCCATGTATGTTCCCCGATTTTTCGTAGTTTTCGAGTTATGATTTTTATACGTTTTGTTTGAGTATTTTCGGGTGGAACGCATAAAATTGTTTTCAATTTTTCATGTCGAATTAGGGTTTTTTGTTTGTCCTATGGAACATACTTTCTTGCATAAAATGATCAGGTTTCTAACAGTAATGCAATTTGAGGCTCACGGACAAAAAATTTGTTTGACATTTAGTTAACTTGATTCGACTATTAATAACTTGTTTTGAGTTTAATTTGGTCCATTTAGGTACTATCCTAATTAAAAGAAAATCCTAATTAGAAGAAAATTAACTAAAGGAATGACAAATTAAGCAATAATAGGTTACACGCACCAAATTATACACAATGCTTAAATACAATGCTCAAAATCATTAAGGCGCTAACCCCACCGAAATCAGCGTATTTATTGACCACTGAGCAATAAGAGCATCTCTGCCTACACTATACAAAATAAAACTTTTACAGAGACATTAGGTAAAAATAAGCTTATGATAGGTATCACAAACTTCAAACTAGATTTTTGAAATTGCCTTCGTTTAACCTAAGAATAAGATAAAAAAGGTGGTGGCGCTGACTTGGTTCGGGTTACCACCTTACCTGCCAAGGCCAGCCTATTTTTGACAACCTCCTTTCGTTGATACAACCAGACACAGTTGTATTTCATCTGTCTTGTCAGTCACTTAAATATTTAATTATTACGATTGCCCATTTAAAGTCGCTACTTGGATTAAAAGCTTGACCAATCTACATTCTACCTCAAGAAGGAAATGTCCAAGGTGCAACGTTTTTCGCAAAACGCACGTAGGAGGCAATTTACGCCTACATTATACTCAACTACTTGTTTATCTGTAGGTATTTTAATTTATTTATGTATTTCGAGAACTCTGATAGACGTGGCTGTGAAGTCTGCCAAATTGAAATGAGACTGGGCTGGACACGTATGTCGCATGCCGGAAGAACTCTAGGCGAAAACCATCACAGACTGATGGGCAAAGACCGCGTGGAAGGCCCAGGTGGAGAAGTGGAGATGGAAAGATGAACTGGGCGCCTACAACAAAAGTGGCCAAAACTGGCCGATAATAGAGAAGAATGGAAGGTGGAAAAGGAGGTCTTTTCCTGCAGTGGGATCATGCAGGCTCTTATTCAGTATAAGTATTTCTAGAACTACTAAACTTTATTCACAAAGAAAATGGCAATCACATAATAGAAATAAACTAGAACTAGTATTTACAATTGAAGCAATTGAGCTAACTGGAGGCTGTTGCAAAGAATCTACAGGCTCAACTGATCCATATCAGAACTACTAGGTTATCTAGGGTTTTTATATCTACACAGTAGAAAAGTCGCAGTAAACTTGTATTTTCATTCCTACTTCTAAATCTTCGTGATACACCGTCGAACATATCGTTACTTTCTATCAGGTGATAAAGAAAGAGAAAATTGTAAGAATTTCAAAATTCAGCCAGACTTCAATATTACTCTCATCGATGTTCGATGACAACGAATTTTATAATTTTTTCAAATCATGATGGTCGAAAATTTAAGGGGCATAAGTACTCAGTCTCATACATTAGGTATACCACTCCCGTAAATATCCTGTTATTTTTATCAATAGTAGTTTCTTTCGTATTAAAAACACTTTTACTTAGACTGTCCAGGTACAAACAGCCCCAAAATTTTTGTAATTTGCATAACAATAGAATGTACGAACTGCCGACAACCCCACCATTTACGATTTTTTTGTGAAAACTATCTAAATACATATATAAAAACTTAGGTGCAGTTAGATGTCGTCATGTTTCTGATTTTGGCGCTTAAGTAATAAATCTTTCTAATTTAGACCGATTAATCAATTTTTCTTACGAAATTGGCGATAGAAAAAATTGCCGTAGATGGTTCTTGATTAAAAAATATCCAAAGTTCTCTTTTCGAAGAATCAAAGGCGTTGACTTTTTGGTGGTCATTAGTTATGTTTTGCGAAAAGCTAATGAACCTTTTTGACATTCGTTTAGTTAGATGCGTAATATTATAACGGATTTCACTGACCCACCATAAACATCATAAGAAAACGGTAGTATACATAATTATAGTACTGCAAAGTGAGTAATTTAAAAATAAAATATATTCTTTAATTCTTTATTGTACACAATGAATACAAAAAATTTACTTACATAATAAGATATGTATGTACATATCTTATTATGTAAGTAAATTTTTTGTAACTAATATAATAGAAAAATAATAATAGAAAACTCTTTGTCAGGGTTAAGCTCGCTTATGTAAGCGAGCTTAACACTGAAAAAGAGTTTTCTTCCAGCAAACCTTAGAGTTATAGGAGAGGCGATGCAAAAGTTAGAGGAAGTGTACAAATCTACAATAGGTACATACATATACTTATAATAAACATACTTATATTAAAATAATAAGCTGCTCACTATTCTCTCTCATTTTCCTTTTACGGCGGAAATCAACAGACACAAGAACAAAATTAAAAATTAAAAAAAAACCCTATAGATTTTTAGCTAAGAATACTCGGGATAAAATTATCTATGACAAAAAAAAACTAAACGGAAATCGGTTCATCCGTTTGGGAGCTATGATACCACAGACAGACACGTTAAACTTGGGGCTAGATAATGCTGTGTGAATTGTCCAGCATTATTATTTATTTATTATTTAAACTTATAACACCCCTTTCTTTTTCCGTCGGGGGTTAAAAACTCTTTGTTGGTGGAAATGTAAACCTATTTCATTTAAAAGGAGTTCGTCCCGCCTACAATTTCCCGCTCAGTCCCTTCATACCTTTCGCGGTGGAAACCCGGTTTAGATAGTATGGATTACCAGAAGATATAAAAAAAACCTACCTTTAGGCTTTGTTTTGTTGCAAATAAACAGGTAAAATCTTCTGTTGCAATATGAAAGGTATTGCCACTGGTCAAGAGAATGGAAAAGTAGAGTTACGTAACTGTGTTTGTTTTAGTTGACTTTGTAGTTTTCATCGAAAAGACAATTTATAAGATTAAATAAGAGCAAATAATCGTGTTGTCCAGTAAAATCAAGAATCAAGAATCAAGAATTTATTGGTAAATATAAATTTACACAGTATTTTTTATCATCTCTCGTTTTTTCTTGACCTACAACTTTTGTATATAAAACATTTAAGTACCTACCTATTTAGCACATAGATGATTACAAATAATGCTGCGTGCCCAGAATGCTAGCAGCATTGCCATGTTGAATGGCAATGCTAATTCGTTGAACTTGTTGCTGAAATAGAAGCCAGCATTCCGATCACCTGTGGACTCTATGAGAAGTTTAACAATTTTTATTATTTCTGTTGTAGGTATCCCACTAATATTATAAATGCGAAAGTTTGTGAAATGTGAATTTTCTCAGGATCTCCAAAACTACTGAACAGATCAAGATGAAATTTGGCATACACTTAGAACGAACGTACTTATTATATTTTTTATACGCACGTTTGTGTTTTTACAGTATTTTTTTTATTCATCGACAGGTGAACAGGTATCATATTTGTACATTAGTTAAGAAAATAACAGGTGGTAAAGTTTTTGTCACGATTTGATCGTGATGCCGTTTTTAATGGCTGACTTCCGGTCCCTTGTAAAGTCATGGTATTGTTAACCTCCCGTCTATTTATCAGCACGATAGGTTCCTCACACTCACTCTTGTGGCATAGTGACAAAATGGATATTGGCCTCGGACACAAGACTTCTAATTTTCAGTTTACTATACCAAAAAATTTCGACCTCAACGGGGCTTGAACCCGCGACCTTCCACTGAGTAGAGGGACGCACCGATTACGCCACAAATAGCAATCTTGTCTTCTGTATTTTTTGTTTAAAAATTCAATTACTGTTTGTTAGTCTCGCTAAAACATAAAAAGAGCTTGACCAATTTGAATAATTTTTATAGTTTGCCCTTATTCGTGGTCTAAAAGAAAACAAGATCCGACAAGTGCGAGTGTAAATCGCGCGCCGAGGGTTTTGAACGTTTGTCATCAAATATGTACCAAAAGTACCGGTTAGAGACATCGCAATTTAACGAATACCTAAGAATAGTAGGTACCAACCTACAATTCAAATGGATCTCTCTGCATGCTTCGGTTAAATGGGTGGTTCGGTTAAGGTAAATTTTTCGACTTTTTTCGAAATATTTCAAAAAGTATGAAAGCTACAGAAATTAAAAAAACTGGTTTGAAATGTTCAAACCGATACCTTTCATTTGATACCCCACTCGGTGGGGTAGCCCCCCTTTTGAAAATTATTCCTTTTTGACCAATTTTCTAAAAGTATTCATTTTACAGACTTCTCTATATTTTTCCTGTAAAATATAGATCCATATCTACAAACGCTTCATACATTTTAAATGGATCGCTCGGCAAACTTCGGAGATAGGGGGGGGGGAATGGGTATTTTTTCGACTTTTTTCAAAATATTTCAAAAAATATGAAACCTACAGAAATTTAAAAAACTGTTTTGAAATGTCCAAACCGATACCTTTCATTTGATACCCCACTCGGTGAGGTAGCTCCCCCTTTTGAAAATTATTCCCCCCCTTTTTGACCATTTTTCAAAAAGTGTTCTATTTTCAAACTTCTCTATATTTTTCCTGTAAAATATAGATCCATGTCTATAAACTCTGCATACATTTTACATGGATCGCTCTGCAATCTTCGGAGATAGGGGGGGGGGGGAATGGGTATTTTTTCGACTTTTTTCGAAATATTTTGAAAAGTATGAAACCTACAAAAATTTCAAAAAATATTTTGAAATGTACAAAATGATACCTTTCATTTGATACCCCATATGACTCTGTAGGTATCTTTTAAAATTTCGGCATCACAATTTGTATGGAAAATATTCATTTTAATTTTTCATTTATTTTCAATTATTTTTCTTAAAATCTGTACAGGCGCACGAAATGTATTATTATTTTAAATTTCAAGTTGATAGCTGCAGTAGTTTTTGAGTTATTAAGGAGGGAAAAAAGGACAGACAAAGCGAGACCATAAGGGTTTTGAAACCGATCTTCGATCTTCAAAACCCTAAAAAATGGGGAAATTGTAGGTGACGCGAAGTTCACAGGGTAATCAAGTGGGCAATATTATTAAAAATGTGAACGCATTTTACCTCCTGAGTGAAAGTTTGCGGGTTCAAGTCCCGCCTAGCTCATAAGTTTTTAGGAAATGATTATAAATTCTTAGATTTCCCTAAGAGTGGGTAAGTATTATACCTAATACAAAAGAATTCTCCAGGTATCTTAGTTCTGACCTTTCTCTGGCTAGAAACCTCGAGTTCGCAGAGATCTGCTTCTCACTCCAGCTACGCCTTGGTTGGGAAGGTACCTTGCGGCCGACTATTCTTAAGTCTACCTATATTTATCGATCATTCAATTGAAGTCAGTTTTGACCAGTTTTGAGCCATTAATGGATTAGCTAAAGAAAACGTAATACTGAACTTTATACGCCGTGTATAACTATATAAGCTGTGTGGTGCTGGCTTAGAATTTGCACCACCCTAACTCTTCCCGCGGATGTCGTAAGAGGCGACTAAGGGATATCCATCGGGGGCGCAGCAGCGCCCCCTGTAGAACAATTCTACCACCGAACTGCGATCCCCAACCCTCATACCTAGCGAGGGAATATGGGCAATACCCCCATGAGATATAAGCCAATAAGATCAGGAAAATTTATATAATACTAGCTTCTGCCCGCTGCTTCGCACGCGCTGTTTCTATGTAAACGTTTTAAGGTTATTTCTATCGCACGGGAACTGATTTATGGGATAAAAAGTCTCGTGTTTGATTCCAGGGTTAGAGTTATCTGTATGCAAAATTTCAGCCTTATCCGTTCAGTAGTTTTGGCGTGAAGAGGTAACAAACATCCATCCATCCATCCATCTATCCGGCCATCCAAACTTTCGCATTTTATGTAATGTTAGTGTGATTTAAGTTTGCCTATGTACTTATAATCAGCTGAGTTCGGCTTTAAAGGTAAAACAAAAATCTTCACTTCAAGTAGCTCTTTATTATTAGCTTTTTATTATAATTGTTTCCTTTAGACCTACTGTATTAGGTAGTTTATTATTATTATTTTTTTTCTTTGTAAGTAGATAGTATTGATTATTTTGTATTGTAAATATGTATGTACTACATATATAAGTTCTGTTATTTACTTTCGGTGCACTTTCAACCCTTTTTTATATTCTTATACCTTTTTCTCCATCCCAAGGTTGCCTGGGAGAAATGGCTCTCAGCGATAAGGCCGTCTTTTGTACTATGTTTATTTTTTATTTAGATATAAGATTTTTATTAATGTTCTTTACTAGTACAATAAAGTGTTCATTCATTCATTCATTCATTCATTCATTCATACTCTTATTACAACATAATATCTACAAGTGTAAGCCTACATAACAGCCCGTATGTTCGCTTGATGTCTTCACAGCGAGTCAAGGTTACACCCACTGCTGTGCCCAGCCCACTCAGTGACGTCACCCGGAACTCACCCTTGACGAACAAAGCTGATTCAACGTCTGTTGTATTGTGGGTGAATTGCTGGCTTTTTCTTTCTTTAATGGACTCGAAGTTTCAGTTTTTACTCCTACAGATTTCCAAGCTGGCTCTGAAATCTTTTGGAGTCTGTACGAGAAAGTTTATGTAAGCTGGTAGATAGCTTAGAGTCAAAAAGGCTTCATAATGACCCATTTTGATTTACTACTTTGAAATATCAAACCATCCTTTTTGGCGTATCGCAGGGTGCGAAACTTCGTAAACTGCATTACAAATGATTTACTTAAATTTATTATGGATGTAAGCGGGTTAACTACGAAACTTATTCGTGTTGGAAGAACACCAACGTTTCATCCCTTACGGGACATCTTCAGGGTGAGTGCGGCTCTAGAACCGCACTCACCCTGAAGATGTCCCTCGTTCTTCCAACACAAATAAGGTTCGTAGTTAACCCGCTTACATCCGTAATGAATTCGTCAAACTACGATAGTTTCATAGTAAAAAAGATTTACTTAAAAATTATATTTTGTGAACTAATCCATAAATGAATACCTGAGTATGGTACCTCACCAAATAATTAGCAAAAATTTAGGTTTGGATGCTTGGTTGTCTTTCTCCATACAAAAGAGTTCAACGCGCTCTGTGTGGAAATTTAATTATAAATAGTTTGTATGCGTAAAAAAGTTTATAATGCAGATTCATGATGGCGGCGCAGACAAATTTGACAATCTGAAATAGCCAAAAGCGAGTCAAGGCTTAGCTAGCATATACTGGTCTACTGTTGAAAGCAGACCACCATATGATAAGCGCCTTATTGGCTTTTATCATATGGGGGGTAATGCATATAATCTCCACGCTGGGCAGTGGGCATGCGGTTTAGAAATCGCAGTACGGTGGTAGAATTGTTCTGCAGGGGGCGCTGCTGCCCGCCCCCGGTGGATATCCCTTAACCGCCTCTTACGACACCCGCGGGAAGAGTTAGGGTGGTGCAAATTCTAAGCCGGCACCACACGGCCAACATTTATCTGGACCATTACTTAACATCTTTTAAAGGGACAACTACTTTTAGCCCATGATGTAGGTACGCTAAAGGTTGTCACAGATCAGAGGCGCGCCGCTACCGCACAACACAAAAATGTGCATTCAAAAATGGGCTTTAACTCGTAAGATTTAGATGCATTTCATAATATTGACGGCATCAGATGACAGACAGCTCGCGAGCCACTCGATTGACGCTTGTATGTGATACATTGTGACAAATGACATGTAGATACATTTTTACCTATTTTTGTTTTACATTTTTATAATGTAGATATTTTTTTTCTTGGGACGCTTCCGACTGATATTGATATGGATCAGTTGAGCTACCTGTAGATTGTTTGCAACAGTCTGCAATTATCTCAATTGTTTCAATTGTAAATACTAGTTATAATTTATTTCTATTATTTTATTGTAATTTTCTTTGTGAATAAAGACTTACCCTTTTTATAGTGAAGAAATGGAGAAGCCATTTCATCTCGTAAATAAAGCGCTTAAATCTTGTTTTTTCAAATTTGTATTACACAGGTATTACAGGGATGTTCATACATTATAATTAAGAGCACTGTGATCTGCCATTTGGCGTACAAATTTTTCATAATTCATCAATACCGAAAAATAATATGTATAATGTGGTTCACAATTGGAACCTACTACCAGAAGACATTATATCAGCCACATCAACAAACACCTTCAAGAATAAACTTGACAACTGGTTACGAGACGACAAAAACAAATAAAAAAAAAAGTGACGCAATGACTTAATTCAACACTGTGTGATATAGACACATCAGCCACAGGCTGCTCGTAAATAATTAATAAATAAATAAATAATAGTGAAGTATCCAGATTCAGGGTTCATTGTATCCAGAACCGAGACACGCTATAGCGTGATCTAGGTCATAATTAGGTACATAGCATTTTGACGACCTCAGTGGCGCAGCGGGGGAGAGTCCGCCTACGACGCAAGAGGTTGCGGGTTCGATTCCCGCCTCGGGAAAAATTTGTGTACGATCTGCAGAAATGTTCCGTTGGTCTGGGTGTTTTCTATGTATAATAAAAAAAATATCTATCTATGTATTATAATGTATTAAATGTCTCAGTTATCTAGTACCCATAACACAAGCTTTAGCTTACTTTGGGGCTAGATGGTGCTGTGTGGATTGTCAAGCATTATTTATTATTATTTATTTATTTATAGCATATGGACTCGGATTTGCCTAACATAATATAGGTTCTAACTACATGTTTAGTCAAATCAAGATAGTCAAAGTATTGCATTTAGACTTCACATTACAAAACTAGGAAATAAGGTAGACATTGTTTCGCGTCATTGTTTAAAATCTCAAGGTTTTCTCATAGAGTAAAGATATACTACATGTATGAGGGTTCATACGTCCATGTAGCCTGCGTATGATCATCTTTAGTAGCTATTGATTGTTTGCATAGATTTATATCGTTTATATCGATTTATATCTATGATTGTTTGATAGAGAGGGAACCATATACGCAGCACTTTGTTACGGGATTTTTACCACGATTTGTGGTTCTTACGAGTTCCCCGATATTTCGTTGCACAGTTGCATACGTGATGAATATATATAATAATAATAAATAATTCTGGACTGTCCACACAGCACCATCTAGCCCCAAAGTAAGCTACTCAAAACTTGTGTTATGGGTGCTAGATAACTAATATATTAAATATATTATATACATACATAGATATTTTTTTAGTATACATAGAAAACACCCAGACCAACAGAACAAATTTCTACAGATCGTACACAAATTTGTTCCCAGGCGGGAATCGAACCCGCAACCTCTTTCGTTGCAGGCGGACCTTCGCCCGCCGCGCCACGGAGGTCGACGAGTGCATGTGCTGAATCGATGAATGAATGTGCTGTGTGCTGCCAGCTTAAAATTCGCACCACCCCAGCTCTTCCCACGGGCGTCGTAATAGACGACTAAGGGATATCCACCGGGGTGGACAGCAGCGTCCCCTGCAGAACAATTCTGCCACCGAACTGCGATCCCCGACCCGCATGCCCAGAGTGGGTATTATAGGCATTACCTCTCGTGAGATAAAGCCAATATGGCGCTTATCAGGGGGAGGCCTGCGTCTAGCAGTGCGCCAGTATAGTGGCTGTTGAGGTGAGGGGTGAGGCTAAGTGATGATAGAGCTAAAGATACTCAAAACACTTTATCAACAACACCAGTCTACTGCTGGACTTGGATGTCTCTTAATAAACGCTTTAGTGGCTCTGGTCATGGTGAACCAAACCACTACACATCATGGTAACTACCGTTTGTTTGGTTTTCAGATCGTTTCATGAAAGTTTCAGAAGCTTTTTCAAACCCTTTTATGTCTTTCTCCTTCCTATTTTTTTCATTTGACATTCTTCTGGATTCCGTTCGAGTATTTGTTAGATTGAAATTGAAATTGGGATCAGATAGGAACTTTTTTAAGAGGTGGTAAACACAGCTCTTTGGTTGGCGACCTTACATATTCCAGTTGAGTTTTGAATTTTTACTTGGGCACGCGCAATTTAACTATTTGCTGTCTGAAGTGGGAATGACTATCTATCTGTTATCATGACTCATACATTTGGCAGCTCTACCTAAGTTGCGCCAGACAATACACCTATAATTTTATTCTAAACTCAGTACTGCCTCATGGCCAAAACAATTTAGTAATTTTACTCCTGATTTCAAATCTACTTAATCAAATCTTATAAAAAGTTAATCAACCTCTACCTTGTTAACTAATTAACTTAGACTTACAAATTTAAGTTGAAAACTAACTGCTGTCTCAGGTTTTACCTGTGTAACTTAGATTTTATTTATTTGCTGAAAAGCTCGACTTCGGAATTCAGTGATTTCCGGGTTCGATTCCCGCCTCGGGGCAAATGTGTGTACGATCTGGAGAAATATCTATTGTTCTGGGTGTTTTCTATGTATTGTTAAAATATATATGTATGTAGTATAACGTGTTCAAAAAACGAAGAAGGTTCTATTTTCGGACATAGAACCTTTTTTTGAAGTCGTTTAAAAAGTAGGTACCTAAGTACCTTTCAGTTAGTTTCTATAACATGGTAGATCACAGGCCTAATACCTGACTGATCTAATAAAGTGATAAAAACCTCCTAAAACAAGCAAGAAACAAACATACCTTCTTAATTTACAATTTATTACAATATTGTGACTTTACCTTATAAAAAATCCGGTCCGACAGAACCTTAGCGCACATTAAAACAAAAAAGATCACGGAGCACTTATTTTTCTCATGGACAGCCACATTCCATTGCACTAAATCACATAATTTTACACCACAAATTATATTTATAATTCTATTTACACGTTTTATAATTCGATTTTTATATAATTATGATTTTTAGTTTCGTTTTCGTGTCGAAAGCATCGCGGCCGCGCGGTCCAAAGTCGGTTGGATACTGGCGCTTGCGCAGCCTTCGACAAAAGGTCGTATAGATCAATATGTTAAGCGATTATGAGTCTTATTAATGAATATATATGAGGATGATGTCAGGTTTGGAACCAGTTGCCGTAACGGGCGAGGTTTTATCGAAGTTTTTTATTTTTTATTGGTTTCGTAGGTGGGTACCTAATATGAATTTATGTCTATAAGAAGACTTGATTGTAGGAGCATAGTTAAACCGCTTACCTATGACTGTTTCTTGAATTGTGTGTGTCATCTTGACATATTCTAAAAAATCTTCTAAAAATTCTAAAAAAATCTAAATCATCATCATCATCAGATGATAATGATTTAGATTTTTTAGATTATGACCTTTATTGGCTGATTTGATTGTAATTTTCTTTTTGAATAAAGTATATAAATTCCATATACTAAATCGATGAAAGAATGCTGGACAATTCACATAGCATTAACTAGCCCCAAGCTAAGCAAAGCTTCTGTTATGGGTACTAGAACTAGATGACAGATGATGACTGATGAATTTAATACAATTTATTACATAAATAGATATATTTTTTTACATAGAAAATATCCAGAACACCCGGAACAAATATTTGCATTTGTTCATCAGGTGTATCAAACATCTGTCCCAAATATAATTGTACTAGTAGGTAGAAATGCATTTTAATGCCCGTAGCACACCTCCGCTGCGGAACTATAACAGCGGAACCGCAGTAATTTCACCATGTCTTGTCCGTATAGGAGAAGCGGAATACTAGCGAAACTGCCTGTTTTATCGCATACATTTTACTAAAATTTAATTTTTAATCTTGTGTTTTACGAGTACTTAGGTATGGTCTAAGTTAAACTTAGGATTTGTAATCACATCACACTAATCACATCAAATCACACTAATATTATAAATGTGAAAGTTTGGATGGATAGATGGATGGATGGATGTTACCTCTTCACGCCAAAACTACTCAACGAATCGGGCTGAAATTTTGTATACAGATAGTTCTAATTCTGGAATCAAACATAGGTAACTTATTATTATCCCACTAGCTGCATTCTTACTACCCGTTGTCCTATTACCCGTTTTCCCGTAGGAATGAAGAAGTTTTCCCGCGGTAAAGAGTAGCCTATGTTCATCAGGAATAATGTGGGCTTCTACTCTAATGGTATTAGAATTTTTCAAATCGGTCCAGTAGTTTCGGAGTCTATTCAATACAAACCAACAAACAAACAATCAAATCTTTCCTCGTTATAATATTAGTATAGATAAAAGAGTTCCCATGGGATATAAATATAAATCACCTTGTAACGTTTATAGAAACAACGCGTGCGAAGCCGCGGGCATGAACTAGTGTGACATAAATAGGTAACGCATTTGATTGGTGAATCTGTAATATTGTTTTGTGTCTAATAAAATGAATTGAATTGAAATGAACCTTAAAAAGCCCACACATACCTACGTTTATTTCTGGACGAGTAACAAACGTAACAAAATAAACTTTATTGCAAATAGCAAATTAAATATTTATCCATTCCAAAATGACTTCCATCCACAACACAATCAAACATTTCTAACTTTGTGTTTATAAGAATAGAGTCCAAAATCAAGTTTCTTGTAGTCTCTACAAAATTTTGTATCACAAAAGTTTAATTTAAGTCGTAAGTGGTGGAAAATAAGGTGCGTTATGCTTTCCAAGGTTAAAAAGTCCGGGATGCCTCAAAACCTGCTGCGAGAGACAGAAAAAGATAAGTTTTGTTTCGCGAAATGTTTCTGAGCTTTGCAGTTTGCACATTTCGTTACATTACAAGTATTTAAATGAAATGAGAGGTTGAAGTCTCGTAAGGTTTTGCCAGCTTACTTTATTGACTAACTAGTTTATGCCCGCGGCTTCGCATGCGTTGTTTCTATGAAAACGTTTAATTTAAAGGTGATTTCTATATGGGAACTGATTTATGGCATAACATTAAAAATAGCCTATATTTGATTCCAGGATTAGAGTTACCTGTATTCCAAATTTCATCCCGATCCGTTCAGTAGTTTTGGGCATGAAGAGGTAATCAACATCTTTCCATCCATCCCAACTTTCGCATTTATAATAAGTATTATTACTTAGTTTATTACTTGACTAATTTATACGTCGGTTACAATGGAAACTCAAGTCAAAGATTGAAGCCATATTTTTCTCGCGTAAACTTAAACCACCCGATAAAAAACTAGTCATTAAAAATCACCAAATCCCCTGAAAAAATCTGTTAAATACCTTGGTGTTTATATGGACAGTAAATTGAATTGGAGCCCTCACGTGGATTGCCTGTGTAGCAAAGCTAATACCTAAAGCCTTTGGAGCACTGCGTCCTATCATGAACAGTCGTACCAATTTAAGCCCTAAAACGAAACTTAAAATCTACAGCACCTTAGGGCCAGGTATTCCTGCAGCAGTAGGCGTAAGGGAAATCGCGCACCTGCCAAGCCGCCGCGCTCGTTTTTTTTTGTAGTTATTTAAACATGGTGATTAAGAAAATCATTTTATCAAGTCAAAATGTGCGAATTTGTTTAGAAATATTAAGTGTCTTTAGTTGAGTACAAGAAAAAGTGTGATATCAGTAGTTCGCTAGTCATAGTATTGAAAAAACATTAGAAAAAGGGGTAACTTTGGAATGTTTTTCTTTCGAGTGAAGTTCATTAGATTTTGTAACTGAATGCGACTTTGACAAGACTAGATCCTGAAGTAATATAATATATCTATTTTTCAGATTTGTAAACACTATTTTCCAAGTCTAAGATGGTTTTAAAAATCACAAAAATGCGTCCTCTGCTGGCCTACCAATCCTTAATTCAGCCCTGTATGACATATGCTGCCCCTGTCTGGAACAGCACCTGTCTCACTAACTAACTATCGCAAAATGCAAGTATTGCAAAACTGAGCCCTTAAAATATCATACTAGCATGCTAAAGACTGCTATCATTGTAGATGGTGTCTATAAAAACTAGGAATATTTACCTACCTATACTTAAGCGATTTGCCTACAATGTATATTTAAGCAAGTTAAATTGGATTAGTTGCATTTCGTGCGTCGAAATTTCGGAGTAAACAACCAAGTAAGTCGCATTTCGTGCGTTCTGCTTCCTGGTGAAAAAAATAGCTGAACCTTTTGTTGAATTTCGTGCGTCGAGTAGGTACATTTTAATTATGCACAACTAAGTTTTAACCATAGAGCTGCAAAACTATTAGAAGTCTCTAAACGTCTAACGTCTGTGTTCGCCATTAAATAATCGGACAATTATGCTGCTTCGTCGATTAACGTTGTCGTTTAATGTATGAAAACTCGTGTCTTATGGTTATTATTTTAAACAGTTTAAGTAAACAGTAAACGTTTTACCTAACGTTTTTAAAACAACTGTTTAAAATATAACCATCTTTTGGTGAACTCGGGTCTTAATCGTCTTACGTAATAAATGAATGGCTTAGTATTCTAATTTTTTTCGTATGTTTGAATAGAAGGAAGTAATAACCTAGGTATGTCCAAATATTTTTTTTCGTTTCATAAGAATAACCTTCATTGTTTTAAAAGGTTACGAAGCTTGAAAAACTCATCTTTAAAAATGCGCGTGATAGAATCTTTGGCTTAACCTACCTACAAAATGGTCTTATTTCGATAGAATCATAGAATTACCTACCTTACAATGCAACCTCACATTTTGGGAATTGGAATTAATGAAATCAAAAGTCAGAAGTCAATAGGTACCTTTATTTCTTTAGGCTCACAAGATAAACACATAGACAAGTATACCCATTAATTACTATACTATCTTTTATCCACTAGTGGAAAAAGTGAAAAAGAAACCACCAGCACATTTATATTATCACTTATGTGTCTAATACTTACAATGTTCGTTAGAAAATAAAAGCAATAAACCATACAAATAGAAACATTCTAAAAGAATAGATAAACCTTATAATTTAATCTTGACCTTCAATAATTTTGGTGCTAAAACAAACTAGGACAAATTTAAAAAAAGGTTCGTCAATGTAAAACATGTTACCCTAATATATTATGAGATGCTTCCAGCTTACAGGGTCATCAAAGAGTGGTGGTAGAGCCCGAGTGGCGCTCATCGTTTTTTTTTAATATAATTAGTTCAATGGACCGTTGGCCGTCGTTAAACCTCAGGCCATTTCGCAAAATATCTACAACCAACAAACCAAATACATTGAAATATCTTCTAATATGACAATATAGCCATGACAAATGGTCTTAAATTTTAAGTTAGCAATTAAGATACTTAGAACATCCAACTAAATGCATTAAGAAATAGCTTATTCTTTATATAAAACTAATTTGTCTCATATTTGAATTTCAGAGGGAACAGATCGGAAAATAAGGCTGTTACATTTTAATATTGAATATCTTTTGGAACCTTACTGTTTACCACAATATACACTTGTTATATTTTAAAATTTATTTTTCAACAAATTATGACCATCAAATACATTAGGTTACCTATAGCTTATTCATATAATGAAACTGATTTGTCCTAACATTTGAATTTAGGCGGGAGAACACGTAGGATATCAGAACAGTTACATTTTATAGTTAAATATCTTATCTGCAGTTAGCTCAATTGTTTCAATTATAAATACCAATTATATTATAATTTTCTTTGTAAATAAAGGCTTCTGCCCTCTATTAATTAAATATCTTTCGAAACCTTATTGTTTAACACTACAAATACTTGTTATTATAAATTATTTAATAGTAGATAAATTACAATCTCTTGCACACGCCATATTCTCTCTTTTTAATGTGAATGCGATGGCATTTGCGCATATTCTATAGCATTCTCTTTCTACGCCACCTTTTAACTTTGGTGCAGCCTTTGGCATTTTTTAACTGGCAACAAAATTAGAATGTCTATGTCAGTGACAAAATCAGCTGTCAGTTCTCAAATTCAATCTGTCAATTCTGTCATTTTGTTTTCTGTTTTGCAGTTTTCCGATAGAAATTCCGAAATAAATCTGTTTTCATCGGTGTTTTGTGCAGTGATAAATTTGTAAAAAATGGCCATGTTCCCAGGAACAGTGGCTTTCGATGAGTATGGTCGTCCATTTATCATCTTGAGAGACCAGGCGAATCAAAAAAGGCTTACCGGTACAGATGCCTTGAAGGTAATTATTCCGTAATTTTTGTGTGAAATTACACCATGTAAAAGTTTCGTAGCTTCAGCAGCCAAAATCTCTCCTATTTATACCTTCCTTCGCACGTATCATTCGTAAAATACCAATAAAAACAAAAAATTTAACCTAAAAATAACTTTGTATTTTGATCTCTCAAATACACCGTTAATCCGCAATATCCTGAATTAAACTGGCCTTTTAACCTCTATTTAGCCCTAGAACCTCTTATCCCAGTCCGAAAAAGTACCACATTAATGTTAGTTTATGAAATATTTAACTTTGATAAGTCAGATGTTTTGGATGAGTCACATGATCCATTGTTTGGCCAAAAAAGTTTCTAGAAAGAGGTTGTGATTGTAATTTTAAGGAATTGATTCTTTTCTACCCTGTATAATCACAATTATTTTACAAAGAATGAGCTTTGTTGCAGACTTCTTGGCTACTGTTTACAAAATGCATAGAGAGGAAATTAAATGGCAGTTGTGCATTGTTTAGCTTATAGTCTGGTTCTAAATAACTGTAAACTGTATTCATCATAAGCTGTCTTACAGTCAAGTATTCCCAACATTATGGTTACTATATTTAAAACTTTCCTTTATATTAAAAAACTTGCAACTTATTCTATAGCCTCAAATCCCACCTGAAGTCAATTCCCACCTACATACTCTGTCAGGAGTCTGTAAACTTTACAATCAGTCAGTTTAAATTAAAATCTGCTTACTTTGGTGTCAGATAATGCTTAGAGAATAATGTGAAAAGTGAGTGCACCTGTGTTTGTGCACAAACTTTTGCTCTATTATATGTCCTGCGCACATGGCTAGCCTCAGAAGAGAAATTCGGCTAGGAGGACATCATCATCAGTGAAAAAGTTCATTATTGTAAACATAATTTTAATTTATCATCATCTGCTGCAAATTTTTATCAATATACCTGTTCCAGTCGCACATATCAGCGGCAAGGCAGATTGCCACCATCCTGCGCACCTCCCTCGGCCCACGCGGCCTCGACAAGCTCATGGTAAGCTCCGATGGAGACGTCACTGTCACCAACGATGGTGCCACCATCCTCAAGATGATGGATGTCGAACACCAGATCGGAAAGCTGCTGGTACAGCTGGCGCAGAGTCAGGATGATGAGATTGGTGATGGGACTACTGGTGTTGTTGTTTTGGCTGGTAAGTGGACCTGGGATTTCACCACCAAATTTTGACAGTTAAATCAGCCTAGGAAAACTGATAGAAGTTACACAATTTAAACATAGGACAGAATTTACTTGTGACATGCATAAATCTGAGTGTGTGAGTATTCAGCCACAAGAAACTAAAAAATCTGAGCTTTAATTAGATCAACTGATTCAACATGGTTTTTCACCACACTAGTTCATGACAATTTTATAAATAAACACTTGTGAAATTTTAAAATAAATTAAAAAATATAAACAAATTTAAGGTCAAATAAAGGCTGTTAAAGCTGATGATGACAAAAAAGTGTTTTCCTGATGGGTGCCAATGATGATAAAAAATCTCACATATTGTATTGATTCACCGTGAAATCTACCTTGGCTGTGTCTGAGGCACCTATTTGGAACCATTATTATTTCTAGGATTACTTTAATAAAGACCAATGTTTGCCTTGCCAAACTGAACCAGTTTAGTTACCCAGGCTTTGAAGGCCTATTTTAATTCTTCAATTGGCCGAACAGAACAAATAATTTTGTGTTACTTCTCTTAATACTTTCATGTATGTGCCATAATTTCGTGGCACTCTAATTCGGTATGCTTTAATACACCGAATTAGAGTAGGTACCAATTTGCACAAAAAAAACTAAACGAAACAAACAATTGCATATTTTGGAGAATAAAAATAGGCCTGGTGCGACCGGGGCGCGCCGCAGTTCTAGCTGGGGCAAGACATCCAAGTGCGTTATGTAGAATGAAAGAGTTTTCGTAAATAATTACCCATTAATTTTACTATTGTCACGTGAATTCTTAACTGATTTTGCAACTCTCGAAAAACCAGATGTGCGATGACGCAGAACCCATCCTATAATCGAAATTTTAAAGCCATTTCAATGGATTTCGCCATACAGCTGAAAATTACGCAGGCCATTCAAAGGGCTTTGCTCTGAGTGTTCTGGGTATTTTCTATGTGGTATAATAAAAAATCTATCTATGTTAATGTATTGTATTAAGTACATAATGTATATCATTCATCTAGTACCCATTACACAAGCTCTGCTTAGCTTAGCTTAGGGCTAGATGATATGTGGATTGTCCAGCATCCTATATTTACATTTGAAATTATGATGGGTACTTTTGTGCAGCCACACATCATTATTTTTAGCCCTTGTCGACCCACCGCTGGATGGACATACCTATTTAACACACAATCTAAATCAGTCTTGTGCAAGATCTCTTGCAGCCACTAAGAACTTTAGGATTTTCTTCAGGGTAAAGTCTATGAAAACTATGGTCTCTAGCGCTGTTATATGCCAAACTGATGAAGGAAACTTCTTGCTATTCTCCAGGTGCCCTGCTAGAACAGGCCAACATCCTCATCGACAAAGGCATCCACCCCATCCGCATCGCAGATGGGTTCGAGTTGGCTGCTGCCACAGCACTGGCCCATCTCGACAGCATCTCTGAAGCCTTCCCTGTGAACAAGAATACTAGGGAGAACCTGATCAAGGTTGCTATGACTACCCTTGGGAGTAAGGTGGTTGTAAAGTGTCATCGGTTGATGGCTGAGATTGCGGTTGATGTGAGTATCTATTCATAAATTTACTTTCAGGGAGACAATCTTGGTAGTTGCAGAAAGCTTTTTTAGTTTTTTTTTCTGTGAGTTTATGTATATCATTGTATTGCATTTTTTTATAAGGAGTTGCCGGTTCTTATAGGTTGCCAACAGCCTCTCTGCTCTAAAATAATGTGTTGAGTATGTCTTGATAGCCATACCCCGCAAACCGGGACCGAAAATCCGGCCTACGTGCCATCGAAGCGGCACACACCATTTTATTTTGTTACAACACTATTTTGTAACTGAAAGCGAAACTGAGTAGCATCTCAAAATGAAGTATTCGATTTAATAGATTAAGAAATTGTTTTGAAACTCGAGTGTAGATGGGAAGAATCGCGTAAAAAACATCGCTTCAATATTGATTTACTAACAAAATAGTTTCACTAACGACATATTGTACATCAAGTCCTTTTTTTTTCTTTCAAATGACAAAGCTAATGTTTAAGAAACTAAAACCTAGAACTAAAAGGAATAAAACCGCTTTATTTTATTTTGCTAGATGTGGTGAAATCTAGGTTGCTGTGTGGTGCCGCCTTAGAATTCACACCACCCAAACTCTTCCCGCGGGTGTCGTAAGAGGCGACTAAGGGATATCCAACGGGGGCGGGCAGCAGCGCCCCCTGCAGAACAATTCTACCACCGAACTGCGATCCCCAACCCGCATACCCTGCGTGAGGATTACCTCCATGAGATAAAATCCAAAAAGGCGGTTATCAGGGGGAGGCTTGCGTCCGCCGTCATCAGCAGTGGACCATATGGTGTTGAGATATATGCTGTTGCGATGAGGTGAGGTCGTGACCTACGACTTATTTCAATTTATCTCATGTTCACAGGCTGTACTATCAGTGGCAGATCTGGAAAAGCGTGATGTCAACTTCGAGCTGATCAAGGTGGAAGGCAAAGTGGGAGGGCGTATGGAAGACTCCGTGCTTGTCAAGGGAGTGGTCATCGACAAGACCATGAGCCATCCTCAGATGCCTAAGGAGCTGAAGGTAGGATTTTCATAGCAAATACTAGAATCTAGAGACACCTAGTAAGACCTAGTCAGAGCTGGTGATTAAGTGAGACCTTGCAGAACCTAAAAAGATCTAGCCAGTAGTGAAGAAGACGTATCCATGCTTGTCAAGGGAGTGACCACTCCCTTACATTCATTTCATGGGGTCTTGTTGATGACCATAGCCTAACTTTAGGCGAAAATAAATAATATACGGAGAAAGAAAACTCTAAAATAAAGCCTGGCCTATACCAACATAGTTTAGTCATTCAAAAGTAGAAATACGAGTAAATTTCTTTTGAAAAGATACAATCAATAGTTTTTCTATAATAACCTTTGTGCTAAAAGTCTGTTCCCGTTTTTTTACGCGGCAGGGATACGAATGAATCATTGTGCATTTCATCCTAGCGCGCGGGTATGTCTACTATGTCAGGTGAGATAGCTTACATTTAGGCCGCGCCCACCGACGAGTTCGCGCCGACGAAATGTGTCGCCTTGGCCACCATGGTGGCAAAAAAGTGCAACGTCGCATCTCTGCCTACACTATCCAAACTAAAACTTTTAAAGAGGCATTAAAAATAAGCTTATGATAGGTATCACAAACTGGCCAATCTATTTTTGAACATTCCTTCGTTGAACAGAATAATAAGATAAAATAGGCGGTGGCGTTGATTTGGCTCGGGGTAGCGCCTTAAGAAGGCGCTTAGACAACATTTTTCCAGCACAAACTCCAACCATATATTAACTTATCCTATCTCTCCCCCAGGATGTGAAGCTAGCCATCCTCACCTGCGCGTTCGAGCCGCCCAAGCCGAAGACCAAACACAAGCTGGCCGTGGGCTCCGCCGACGAGTACCGCGAGCTCCGCGCCTACGAACACGACAAGTTCCTCGAGATGGTTAGGACGGTCAAGGTATGTGACGCTAAGAAATTAAATCGGAATCGGAATGTGCTCACCAACTACACCACGTGGTCAAGTGACGCTGGAGTCGAAAATCTTTGCGACTTTCTACGGACTGTAGCACCGTTAGCTCCACCTACAGGGGAAACATTAAAGTTTATCCATTCCTGTTCAAAGACTAAAGTTACGTTTAGTTCGTTTGACGAGAGGTGTCGTGTTGCTTTTTTTCTGATATTATTTAAATTCTTACAAATTTGCCAGTGTGACCCACTATAAAAACAAAAACTTTAGGTATGTGACGCTTACATGGTTTATTGTACTGAACGGTCACAAACGGTTAAACTGCACGTACCTTCCGGCTTCCTGTGCCACAAATTATCGGAAAAACTCGTACCTACCTCGGACCATGCATGTTTTTAACTCAACTTACTCAAAAAACGTTGACTTGTTCAACATCAAGCAAAACACTTTTAAAAAATATATTAGTTCTAACTTCTTTAAATGAGGGGTTATTCATTATTTTGTATCTGCTATGTTATGTATGCTATCTTCCTTTCTGTAGCTACTCCTTCTAACTGATTGGTTACTGACGACAGGCATATCTTTCAGTTTTCATTTTATAATTTTATTTATAAATACAGTTTTAGGCTTGTTACTCATTTTCTCTATTATTTTAATTAGTTTCAGTTATTATGTATTTAGGTTCTATAAGCGGAAACTGTTTTAGCTTTATTTTATGTTTATTTGTTCTAGTATTATGTATTGTTATACAAGTAGTACAAGCTTTTTGTTTCCCAAATAAATAAAAATAAAATAAAAACAAAAAAGAGGTGACAAAAGAGGCTGCGTGTACCCACGGCATGGCTTGTTTCGCTCGCTTCACATAGCATATCAAACACAGCGCGGCTCCCTTCGCTCGCTGCACTGGCACAGTATGTCAATACATGCATTGCCTGTGTATGTGCGCGGCTCGCTTCGCTTTACACGCGGTGTTAGGCATTGTTGGTGGCAATTCTTTTCGTCAACACAGTTCTGAAGAGTCTCTGAGGTTCTGTCCTACGAACCGTGGCTAAAATACCACCAACCAATACACAAAAATCGATAAATATAACATAACGTAAAACGATAAAATATGAAAACAACTACTTAACAAAGTGAATCTCTCAACAAGTTCCTTAACTAAAATCACTCAGTGTCTGATTACGGGATTTATCATTGGTGTTAATTCAGATATTGCCAAAACTAAACTATACTAATCTGACAGCTCTAAAAACAATAATAATAATAATAATGCTGGACAATTCACACAGCATTATCTAGCCCCAAGCTAAGCAGAGCTTGTGTTATGTGTACTAGGTAACTGATAATACTTAATACAATACACTACATAGATAGATATTTTTTATTATACATAGAAAACACCCAGACCAACGGAACAAATTTCTGCAGATCGTACACAAATTTGTTCCGAGGCGGGAATCGAACCCGCAACCTCTTGCGTCGCAGGCGGACTCTCGCCCGCTGCGCCATTGAGGTCGTCAAAGTTTTGGCGACACCTGAAATGACACTGTGTGATATTTTGTGCCATGTTTAAAAAGACTCAAAAGTTTCCTCATCTTTCCCCAGAACGCCGGCGCCACTCTCGCCATCTGCCAATGGGGCTTCGACGACGAGGCCAACCACCTACTGCTGTCCGAGGGCCTGCCCGCCGTGCGCTGGGTGGGAGGCCCCGAGATGGAGCTGATCGCCATCGCCACGGGGGGCCGCATCGTGCCCCGCTTCGAGGAACTCACTCCGGCCAAGCTCGGCTCTTGTGGACTGGTTAGGGAGCTCAGTAAGTGAATCAGCTCTAAGGAAATCCAGAAATAAACCAAATAATATCGATCCGGCTGGCACTAGACCGCCAGGGGTGGTAAAGCGGCCTTTACTCAGCAGTGGGTGTTAATGTCCTCCTAGCCGAATTTCGACTACGGCGGCCAGTCTCTCGGAGACTAAGCCAGATGCGCAGGACATATTATAGTGCACAAGTGTGTGCGCAAACACAGGTGCACTCTCTCTTCCCTCACTCTCATAATCCGATGGGACGACAGACCGACACGATCGGGGAGAGGTTAGGCGCAGGACCAACGGCTTAACGTGCTTTCCGAGGCACGGGGCAGTGGGTGTTACCAACTGGTTAAATTAGATTGGTAATTAGTTTAAGTAGTTAGGTACGTTTACATACAATGTACTAACTGCATTCTTACTACCCGTTGTCCCATTACCCGCGCGGTAAAAAATAGCCTATGTTCATCAGGAATAATGTGGGCTTCTAATGGTAGAAGAATTTTTCAAATCGGTCCAGTAGTTTCGGAGCCTGTTCAATACAAACAAACAAACAATCAAATCTTTCCTCGTTATAATATTAGTATAGATGTATATTGTGTCCACCAGAGCTACTGCTCATTATAATAAAAAGAAAAAAAAGAAAAATTAAATCAAAAAATAGATAGATTAGATCAATTTTACTATAAAAACTATCGTAGTTTGAGGAATTCATAACGGATGTAAGCAGATGTAAGCTTCCAACAAAAATAAGGCAGCCATCACCTTAATTTTAAGCTTTTACAGTTTCGTACGTGATCATAAGAAAAACTTACTAACCCATCATTATCTTTACAGCATTCGGCACATCAAAGGAAGAGATGCTGGTCATCGAGCAATGCTCCAACTCCCGCGCCGTCACTGTTCTGATGCGCGGAGGAAACCGCATGATCGTGGAGGAGGCTAAACGTTCAGTGCACGACGCGCTATGCATCGTACGGAGCTTGGTCCAGGTAAGGAATTATCACCTAGTACAATCTACTGAGACGTAGTACGACCCAAGTGAGACCCTAGTAGGTGTTAGAAAAGCAAACTCAGCATAGGTTGTGTTATTGGTACTAGATAACTGAATCCACTGAGATTTTGTAGGACCAAATTTAGTGAGACCTAGTAGTGGGTTCTAGTGAGATTTAGTAGGTTCTAGTGAGACTTAGTTAGCAACGGTATTATCGTAGAGGAAGCAGCATTCGCATATCAATGGAGGATATGCTAGTCATCGTAAATGGATGATGCTAGACAAGTAAAATTAAAATATATCATTTAGAAATTCGTCAATAAACCAAACATAGAACCACCTTCTTTTTTTGAGTGTTAAAAAATGTACGAGATTAAAGGACAGCGGATCCACGTCGTAGATAACCCTGTATATTCGATACTAGCTGGTTTTTCTAAAGCTAACAAGTTGTATATAAATGTAAAGTAACCTGGGTGCTCCGTTGGTCTGCCGCGGGTCCCCGGTGGGCGTGACGTAACATTTTTCACATAAAAGTTTTTTTAAATTTAGTCCTAAATAAGTTGACTTTTAATTCTTTGTAACTCTTATCACACTAATATTATGAATGCGAAAGTTTGGATGGATGGATGGATGGATGTTTGTTACCTCTTCACGCCATAACTACTAAATGGATCGGGCTGAAATTTTGCATACAGGTAATTCTAATCCTGGAATCAAACATAGCTACTTTTTATCCCATAAATCAGTTTCCATGGGATAGAAATCTTCAAACGTTTCCATAGAAACAACGCGTGCGAAGCCGCGGGCATAAACTAGTTTTATTATAAATTATGGCTGCCATGCACACTACACTCTTTCTTAACTTAGCGGTTTTAGAGTCGTGTCTGCATAATCTATCGCTATCGCATCTATTGCTGATTACATTGTCACACATACGTGGAAATAGCTTAGAATTGCTCCCTAACCTCGGCTAACCAGCGTAATCAAGGAACGCCTATTGCTTCGTAGGATTCCCGCGTGGTGTACGGAGGCGGCGCCGCTGAGATCTCGTGCTCGCTAGCCGTGGCGACCGCCGGGGAGAAGCTGTCTTCACTAGACCAGTACTCATTCCGGGGCTTCGCGGACGCGCTGGAGGCTATTCCGCTGGCACTGGCAGAGAACAGGTATGATTCACACTATCTATACTAATGTTATAAATTCGAAAGTAACTGTCTGTCTTTTTTTTTCACTGCTGAAAGAATCTAAATTAAATTTGACAGGGATGTAGGTAGGTATCCTAGGGATGGTCATAGGCTAATGTTTAAACCCCTTAAGGGTCCGGCGACGGATGGATTTCCCATACAAACGTAGTACCAAAATGATTTGTAATTTGAGCATATTTTCACCATGGTCTGCTATTATTTGTATTAAAATTGTATTTATCTAGGTTCCTACCACAATTTGTTTTCAAAATACCTTTCTGTAATTAAATTAAACCGAATCGCGTTTTTACATTAAAGAATGAATGTTTTCTTAGTATTTGTGTAGATAAGTATTTTGAAAAAAACTTGTGGCAGGAACCTAAATAATTACTATTCTAATACAAATAATAGCAAACCATGGTGAAAATATTCTCAAATAACAAATCATTTTGGTACTACGTTTGTATGGGAAATTCATCCGTCGCCGGACCCTTAAAGTGCGAAGCCGCGGGCAGAAGCTATAACTTTTGAAACTATCATGGTTATTAATACTAATCTTTGCTCACCATCGTGGCCAAAAGGAGCAACTACGCATTTCTGCCTACATTATACAAAATAAAAAAATTACAGAGGCATTAAAAATAAGCTTATGATAGGCATCACAAACTGCAAGTTCGATTTAAAATATCATCTAAATAAATTTTTGTTCGATGGTGACATCAAAATTTACTAATCATTAATAACAATGTTTTAATTATTATTATTTTAAAGTCTGTTTTTTAATTCGGCATGTTCCTATCATCATGTGTAACTTATGAACGGATTTTGACTTGATGTTTAATTAGGTATTTATTTATTTTTTATGACTGTGTAACTTACTTAAAATTTATTATTGTGTAATTTATTTTTTGATGTCTACTGCTGACTTTAAAGCACCCATTTTGCATGCACTAGATCAAGGCAAAACATGTACGGTGCTTACCAATTATAATAACCTACATTTTTGACGACCTCCGTGGCGCAGCGGGCGAAGATCCGCCTGCGACGCAGGAGGTTGCGGGTTTGATTCCCGCCTCGGGACAAATGTTTGTACGATCTGCAGATATTTGTTCAGGGCGTTCTGGATGTTTCTATGTATAATAAAAAATATCTATCTATGTAGTGTATTGAATTACGTATATCAGTTATCTAGTACCCATAACACAAGCTCTGCTTAACTTGGGACTAGATAACGTTGTGTGAATTGTCCAGCATTATTATTATTATTTTTATTTATTTGTGACCCTGTTTGCAAATAAATGATTTGATTGGTCCATTGCCACATAACTATTACTATTTTTCTTTCCAGTGGTCTCTCCCCGATCGACGCGTTATCAGAAATAAAGGCGAGGCAAGCCGCTGAAAACAACCACAACTTAGGCATCGACTGCATGAACCATGGTGAGTTACATATTTTTAATGATAAAAATCTATGTATGTATAGTACCCGGCGATGAATTTTGCACATTGACCTTTGGAAAGAGACAATAGGGTAATTTCGGGTTTATAGAGCGTTATCTCTGTCGCAGGAAATACTAACAGTCCGATATCTATTAGGAGCTGTTAAAACAATTATGATTTGCTTCTTTTGATAATTCTTTTTATTCTATATAACATACACCATTTTTTTATAAGTGCTGTTTTTAGGTTGGGGTAAAATAAAATAAAAAAACATGTTCATATCATGTTTTCGTACTTATTTTGAAAAGTGAGATCAATTTTATTCACTTGACTCCCCATTAATTTTATTCACTTCGACTCCTCATCAATTTTATTCACTTGACTCCCCATTAATTTTATTCACTTCGACTCCTCATCAATTTTATTCACTTGACTCCCCATCAATTTTATTCACTTGACTCCCCATCAATTTTATTCACTTGACTCCCTATTAATTTTATTCACTTGACTCCCCATCAATTTTATTCACTTGACTCCCCATCAATTTTATTCACTTGACTCCCTATTAATTTTATTCCCTTGACTCCCCATTAATTTTATTTACTTGACTCCCCATCAATTTTATTCACTTGACTCCCTATTAATTTTATTCCCTTGACTCCCCATTAATTTTATTCCCTTGACTCCCCATTAATTTTATTTACTTGACTCCCCATTAATTTTATTTACTTGACTCCCCATCAATTTTATTCACTTGACTCCCTATTAATTTTATTCCCTTGACTCCCCATTAATTTTATTTACTTGACTCCCCATCAATTTTATTCACTTGACTCCCTATTAATTTTATTCCCTTGACTCCCCATTAATTTTATTCCCTTGACTCCCCATTAATTTTATTTACTTGACTCCCCATTAATTTTATTTACTTGACTCCCCATCAATTTTATTCACTTGACTCCCCATTAATTTTATTCACTTGACTCCCAACAATTTTATTCACTTGACTCCCCATAAACTTTATTCATTTGTATACGTTTCTTTTCCCAGACTCAAACGACATGAAGACGTTAAACGTGATTGAGTCCCTCCACTCCAAGAAGCAGCAGATAGCGCTCGCCACACAGCTCGTCAAGATGATACTCAAGATCGACGACGTGCGGTCGCCCGCGGATTCTATCGAATAGTTCTATAGGCTAGGTAGCACGCTGACTCTATCGAATAGATCTATACATTTCCGAGATGAGAACAAACTAAATTGATGCCACCTTAATCATCTTCCATAGTTGTAAACAGGCCAATGATGCGACGAGATGACAGGATAGCTAGTATTAGTCGTGGAGATAAAGATGGTGATTAAAAATGTCCTACTGTAAAGCCGTGTCCACTGCGCCAGTTTATTTTACAAAATACTATACTTAAATACTGGTTGTACTAGGCAAGGTAGAGGGGAAAAGACCCGCTGGTCTGACCAAATTAGGACAATAACGGGACTCACTTTGCCTGCAGCCCTGAGAGGCCGAAGACAGAATGGTGTGGAAGCAGCTCATCAGCGTCTCCGTGAAAGCTTTTAGGACGGGCACGACCTTCAGCAACGAAGAATACGACAGAGAAGAAGAAGAATACTTACTCACCTAACCTCAACCTGCTCACCTCAACAGCCTGTATTGGTCCACTGCTGGACGCACGCCTCCCCCTGATGAACGCCTTATTAGTTTTTATCTCATGGGGGTAGTGCCCATAATCCCCACGCTAGGCATGCGGGGATCGCAGTTCGGTGTTGTGTGTGTACCTACCTACCTACCTAGATACCATGTCTTTCGGCGTTAACTCGCTTGCAAATCGCCATGCCAGTAGCCAGTGTGAAATAGCACGGAGCAATAGTGTTATGTTATCGTATCACTTATCAGAATACCTAATGGCATTGCAATAGAGTTTACTTTTACAAAACACCACTTACGCCGCCACCAATATACAGTCTGGCCTGGCGCATGGCGAAAGAGAGATAGTCATATTAGCGAAACAAGCAAGTGTGAAGACAGCAGAATGCTTGATAGACGGGTGGCTAGAGAGCGAGAAACACACAGTTTCGTCAACGCTCGACTTTGGACTGGGCGATGCAAATGTCGTTCACGAGTAAACTGGTTCATCAGTGGACTGTAAACCGGTCTAGCAGTCGACGGCAAACAAACAGTCTACAAAAACAGTTCGTTCATTCAACGACCACTCCTAGTTTGGGGTGGTGCAAATTCTAAGCATAATTTAGATTAATTTAAAACATAATTTAGAATCTAGAATGTATATTTCCAGGCCCCAGGTAGATACAACTTTAACTATTGCTAAAAGTGGCCGTGGACGAGAAATATTGAATCTAACAATGTTCAAGAAAATGTTTTTTTAAAATTTTGGTGCATCAGACAGCATGACATTTTCAATACCAATCTTTATCTTCATGTTATCTTGGTATTACTGTAACTCATCCGTCAGATATGTTGTCATTCGCTAGTTTCTCGTTGGTTCATAGATTTATCAATGAACTACTGTTTTAATTTTATATACTTGTGCATTTTAAGTTGATTGATGAGTCTGATGATGATGATAAGTCTATGCAAGCATTTCAGGGCCTTTCCTATCCTGATACCCAGTTTTTAAGGTACCGTCGAATATTTAACCGCAACACAAATTTTAACACGTTTTATGTCGCGATTTTTGGACTGTTTTCAATGAAAATCTGTCAAAAAATCAACAATTCGGCATGCTTTTAAACCTTCCTCAGATCACTCTGCTATCTTTGTTTTCTGTAATATTTTGGAATTTTTTTATTAACTCTGAAAGGTTTATGACACGTCTGTGTTCACCAAAAGATAATCGGACAATTAGGCTGCTTCGTCGGTTAACGTTGATTTTTAATGTATGAAAACTTGTGTCAAAAAAGTTTAAACAACTGTTTAAATTTAACCATCTGTTGGTGAACTCGGGTCTTAGCATTACGGACATTGGCAGAATTCTGTCAACCGGATGCAGAGCCAATAACCAAGAATTGAATTGAACTTTATTTTCTATAATCTTTTAGATTTTTTTTTGTAAACTCTAAAAGGTTTATGATACGTAGCACAGAATCGTGTCGACCAAACGCAGAGCCGTTAATCAAGAATTTAATTGAAAGCTTTGTTGTGTTTGAGTGTTTGGGGGTAATTCACACAAGCTATTCTTTTGAAATCATTTCTCAGTCGAAAGTCGAAAGGCGAAGTTATTTTACTTACATTTGAATTGATCTTTAGTTTGTGTCACATTCAGTATTTTTAAACTCTTATCACAAACTACCAAATTTTAAATTTGAGTTATTAAATAATATAATTTTAGAAACTGTATCTTAAGTTATGCATTTGCTGGATGGTACATGGTGTACTGTGAAGGATGCCTTATTGCACTAATAAATTAAAAACTATAAGCTAATTACTAATTTTTGTTTTATTTTCGATTTTATCTAGATAAATGGTGGTCTACTAAATATTAATGGACAACTATTAGGCAGTTCTCCTAGGACCCAATTTAGCTATCCTCGCTTTACTCCTCAACCTCGCCTCAAAAGCCTATATTGGTCCACTGCTAGACGCAGGCCGCCTCCCCCTGATAAGCGCCTTAATGACTTATCCCATGAACCCCATACTGGGTTGCGGATCGCAATTCCATGGTAGAATTATTGATCTGCAGGGGGCGTTGCTACCCGCTCCCGGTTCATATCCCTTAGTCGCATCTTACGACCCTCGGGAAGAATTGGGGTGGTGTAAATTCTAAGCCGGCGGCAACACACAGCTGACCCCTGGCTGGGGTGTAATGAATAATCATGAGGGTGTCCCGCCCGGGCTATGAAAGCCAAGGTTATACCTACCTAAGCTACATTTTATAGATAGGTACCTACAATAAAAAATAATGCTGGACAATTCACACAGCATTATCTAGCCCCAAACTAAGCAGAGCTTGTGTTATGGGTACTAGATAACTGTTAAACTTAATACAATAAACTACATAGATAGATATTTATAGATATTTTTTTATTATACCTTGAAAACACCCAGACTAACGGAACAAATTTCTGCAGATCGTACACAAATTTGTTCGGAGGCGGGAATCGAACCTACAACCTCCTGCGTCGCAGGCGGACCTTCGCCCGCTGCGCCACGGAGGTCGCCAACTAATACTACTACTAATAATTTAAATAAGACTAATAAAAAAACCAAAGAACATCAAATCAATTTATTTGAAATCTATACAACTCAGCAAGTTTGGTGTCTCCAAGTAGGCGGTTTAATCTTATCGTAGAGGAAAGCCAGCACACCGCTTACTCCTATAGCGCACATAACAAGTGTCGTACAGTACAGAACGCGGTCTCTGAAACCCGCCTTCAGGAAAACGGGTCTTCCGTCTTCACATTGAAAGTCGGCTTGCAATTTCTTCATCTTCATGAGACTGCGAGCGTCACGTAGCGACGAAGTCGTGGAGAATGTTTTGGGGAAGACGCATGTCTGGGCAAGGCCTGAACGTGCCAGTGAAAGACATGGCTTGAGTTTTGTAAGCATTTTTAAAAGGTACGTAGAGGATTTTTTGAAATTTTCTTAGTGAAAGTGAATAGGAGGAAAAAGTGACAGGTGGACAAAGAGAATACAATAACTATGTATCAAAATAACAGAATAGGTAGGTGTTTCTACGTAAATAAAGTCTATGGCAGAGGTAGGAAAATATGTCAAGCTGTCGAAAAGTTTGAGTTGAAGGGATTTTAAAGAGGTTTTAATGACTTTGCTTACCAATCTATGAAGCTATAGTTAGAAGGGTCTAGCCATGGTCTATCTAGAACAGTGTTATTTTCTCTTCTCGATCTTTCTTTGCAAAGGTTTTTGGCAATCCAGTCATGGAAATTCCGTAGTAAAAAAAAATCTGCTTAGGCCTCTAAGAAGGCCCTTAAAATGCAAAAAAACAATCATTTGAACTGTCGAGTATTGGCATTTATTAAATGTTGGCATCTATTATATTTCTTTATAATTTAAAGCATTTTACTCGAAGGTTAAACTTGCATATTACAGCTAACTTTATTTTCAAAGAGTTATTCACTAAATATGTTATGCTGTCTCCGAGTGTGAAGGCGGTTCCCGCCTAAAACCCACCAGTAAAACTCTTCAGAATTTCATCATTTAACGAACAAGTAATCACAACTTCCTTGCTCGTTTTCGTCGTTATATATCAAACCGTTCAAAAGCTAGCGACTTTCCTTCCTCCTCATACTCTTCTCTGGTCATACAGAAGGAATAGAAGTCAGGATCCCTGAATAGGTACTTTCCACCCTCCCATGCATAAGTCTCAGGATTTTGAGCTAATGTTACATTCACATCATAGTGATCTAAGGCTAAGGAGCGGACGTCCTTGTACACTCTTTCTCGAAAGCCAGTAAAAAGTGTGTTGCCACCAAATAAAACTATATTTTCTAATAGGCTTTCCATGTTTTCCTCTGGACATGAGTTGATGCAGTGGACGATAGCTTCAGGTATGCCCATTTGAGGGATTCCAACGTCTGAAGGGTGGAAGAGAAGCTCTGGGATTGAGAACCTCTCATTGTTGAGTCGTAGTGTCTGCTGTTCCAGATCTTCGTCTGGTTTGACAATGTCACGGAGGTAGCCTCGCCGTAGAGTTGTGTAGTCTGGTAGAACATAGTCTTTTACTATTGTGTTTTCTGAAGCTGGAAAATAATGTTATTATAAAATTAATAAATTATGTTTGTGAGACTTCTGTAAAGAAACAATAATTTTAAGTGTAATGAAAAGAACTAAACTGTTAAATATAGATGAGCTCCATGAACTGCCTGTCTTATTTATTTATTTAAATAGGACATCCGACAACCGAACAATATCAAAGTTAGATTAAATGACAATTATTTAGGTCATTTTATTTGACTATGTGTCTCTGATGAATAGGACATCTCAGCAGCTTTTATCTAATAATAATAATGCTGGAAAATTCACAAAGCATTATCAAATATACCAACAAACAAAGAATGATAAAGTACCTTTTTTCTGTGCAATTTCCATATCAGCCAAGAAGTTTTGTGAGACAAAACATGAGTCTTCTTTTGTCTGATTTATTACATAAGTTTCATCCATCACATTCAACTGTCTGTAAGAAAGCAGCTCTTTTAGGTGATTCGTAAGGACTTTGCCACCAACATCTATCCTTTTTATACCTTCTTTATACTTTTTTCCTTTTATGTACGGAACTATATATGTGTAGCTATAGCCTGAGTCAACTACAAGTGTACAATCATTGTTATTCAGCTTTCTGTAGTGATAATCTGCTAGGTCTGTAGCGTTGATGCGTAACAGCGATTGGCATTCGTACTCCTCGAAGAAAATCTCCGTCATGGCTTCTTGTATGGATGCAAAGTTGAAAAGAGGTTCTGTAATGATGAGTGGTGTATCGTTGAAGTTCACAGGGCAGCATTCTTTGCTAAATATGAAGTCCCACACAGTTTTCTGCGTGTCCCAGTTGATGAGAAAGCCTTTTTGAAAGGGTAGAATGTAAAAAAGACCGGACGCGTCCCTGCATTCTTCGAGCTGCGATCCGATGAAAGGACGCCGTCTTTCGGACTTCGCTTTCATTATGCAGTTGGGTACTATCTTCGGTTCACCTGAGGAGAACCCTACTTTGGAGTTGTAAGCCCCATTATCGAGGATATAGCAAGATGTATCCGACATTGCAAAGGCCTGTGTTTAGGTTACCGGTATTCGAGAAAAAACATCTGTAGGTTTTAATGAAACGATTTTATATAATGACGGCTGAGATGTGATAGAAATCCAGTTCAAAATACTACTTTACACGGTATTATTCACATAAAAATCTAAGTAAATACACAGAAATGCAGCCGCAACAACTCGTTTGACAATTGAAATTGACATAACTAGAGGTGGTCGTTTTTACTAACATCGTTGTTGACCAACGATGTCAGTGTACGATGTTCCCATCGGATGGCGGATAGGTGAACAACGGATGCCTGCGACATCAAGATGCCGAACCGAGTAATGCCGATCGCCACCGACAACCAACGAACGTCACACCGACATCGGAATAGCGTGGAGGTTAGTGGCGCGGCATCGGATGGCGAACAACGAAGTCAGCCGAGTAATGCCGATTGCCAAACCTAAGCAACGAACATCCATCCATACCTCACCGCCCGCATGCCTGCGTGTGTGTGAGCGAGAGGAGAGGATGCTAGAACATAGAACTGAACGTTTTATTATATCTAACTAGATATGGCATGAACCATGTACCGATGTTATTTATTATTAAAAAAAAATACGATATCTATTTTTTTTATCAAATGTCTCGTTTTAATATAAGTATTATGGTATTTTAGATTTACCCTACTAGGTACTAGGAACCAAGTTAGATATTGAATTATTTGTATTTGTTCAAATTCTGTAATTTAGGACCTACCCGTCTAAAACGCTCATGTCACTTCCAAAGTTCATATGCTCGTTATTCTTGTCGTTTGTTTGGATATTTTTTCGAGGGAATATTTCTTACAAAAAAATATTCCCTCAAGTAGGGACCTAATAGGTAGGTAGGTAGGTACCTACTAATTTAATTGTTTGGTTTGCTTTAGATAGGTTTAATAGGTCTAATAGGTAGGTAGGTAGGTAAGTACCTACTAATTTAATTGTTTGGTTTGCTTTATATAGGTTTAATAGGTCTAATAGGTAGGTAGGTAGGTACAGGTACCTACTTATTTAATTGTTTGGTTTGCTTTAGATAGGTTTAATAGGTCTAATAGGTAGGTAGGTAGGTACCTAGTAATTTACTTGTTTCGTTTGCTTTGGATAGGTTTAATAGGTCTAATAGGTAGGTAGGTAGGTACCTACTAATTTAATTGTTTGGTTTGCTTTGGATAGGTTTAATAGGTCTAATAGGTAGGTAGTAGGTACTTGTGTTCTTGTTTTGTTTTCAAAAAACGTTGTACGGGAACATTGATTGAATTGGCACCTGGTAATTGTCTAGTTATCTACTGCGACACCCTAGTGTCAGTGTTGTGTTAGCAACCCGGCCGACATCGTTGGCGGCAACATCGACACCCTAGTGTCAGTGTTGTGTTAGCAACCCGGCCGACATCGTTGGCGGCAACATCGACACCCTAGTGTCAGTGTTGTGTTAGCAACCCGGCCGACATCGTTGGCGGCCACATCGTTGTTCACAACGGATGCCATTCTGACAAAAACGATGCGCATCGTTGTGGAAATTCAACGACAACGCCCATCTCTAGACATAACCATTTTTTTTGACAGACGAAATGTTGCCATTACCAAATTCGTATTTTAGGATGGCTTCACGGAGTAATAAGCGATTCAAAAGCCAACAAACCACACGCGCGGCGCAGCTCCACTCAGAGTAGCGAAACGGAAAGTTACGCTGTGTACCTATCAAGTTAAGGCCGCCTATTATATTTGTCTTAAGTACCTAATGTCTCTTTGTAATGACGTCTATTTGGTGTACAATAAGCATTTTCGTATTCTAAGAAATTAAATAACATCGCAAAAATTTACGACTTCGGCGGGACTTGAACCCGCATCCTTCCGTCAGTACCGGAATGTGCTAACCAACTACACCACGAGGTCAAGTGACGCTGGAGCCGAAAATCTTTGCGACTTTCTACGGACTGTAGCGCCGCCGTTAGCTCCACCTACAGGGGAAACATTAAAGTTTATCCATTCCTGTTCAAAGACTAAAGTTTTTTGTTTTTTATAGTGCGTAAGCCTCGCACTCTGGCAAATTTCTAAAAAATTAAATATCATCGCTAAAATTTACGACTTCGGCGGGACTTGAACCCGCATCCTTCCGTCAATACCGGAATGTGCTAACCAACTACACCACGAGGTCACGAGGTGTAGGTGGAGCTAACGACGCTACAGTCCGTAGAAAGTTGCAAAGATTTTCGACTCCAGCGTTACTTGACCTCGTGGTGTAGTTGGTTAGGACATTCCGGTACTGACGGAAGGATGCGGGTTCAAGTCCCGCCGAAGTCGTAAATTTATGCGATGTTATTTAATTTCTTAGAAATTTGCCAGAGTGTGAGGCTTACGCACAATAAAACCAAAAACTTTACATTTTCGTATTGTAGTCAGGCATCAGGTTGCGGGTTCGATTCCCATCAAGAGCACTGATCTCTATTCTATCTTTCTATGTGAGTAAGAACAAAATAAAGATTTTTAATTGTGAACCATTTCAAAAATAAATTAGAATGATATAGTGTAAGCTGAATATGGTTCTCATGTTGCACATTGCAATAATAAAACCACAATAATGGTTCTATAACAGAATGTTTAATTCAACCATAAATAATAATACACTTGCTAGCTTACACCTAATTTGATTTCACAGCTGTAAAGTAAATCCATCATATTATTTACCTGAAACCAAAAAATAGGACATTAGCATAAAACATTGTGAAAAAGTGATCTACCTATAAAGATATTCCATGTACCTTTAAGAATATATACATATCTATGTCATGTATTATTTATCAGTTAACTAGTACCCACACAAGCTCTGCTTGTTTGGGGCTAGATGATGCTGTGTCAACTGTTCAGCTTTCCGTCTGTTTTCTCAACATACCAATGTCAATTCAGATTTCACCAAAACTCAACTATTTTTTTTTTTTTTAGTTTAGTTTTGTCGACATCTGAATTGACACCATTTGCAGTGTAGTACTCTTGCTATGCAAAAATACAGTGTGCACAGCAATGAAGTATTATAGTTAAGTTTGGTACTAATGCTGCTCAGAGTGGGTCAGATTAACAGTTTCATGGCACAAGACACACATGTCCATCTGCAGGGCTTGAAGCAGTAGCCCCTCCGGGTCGCAGCGCAAAGGACAGGCAGTTAATGCATTAAGCTTAATTTTTTAGCTAGGCTAAAGTAGGTAACCTGGTAAATGTATCAACCAAAAATGTTATATTAAGGCTGAAATTTTATTATCTTGCATGCTCAAAGTAAGCAGATCTGGTGTCATGGCTACCAGAAAGGCAGGCCAAAGTAAGATCTCTGTGAAGATTAGAATAGGTACCAGTAGGGCAAGCATGGTGACTGTTCTCTACGGTAGAATAGACAATAATGACATCACATTACTTCAATAATGTGTGCAATGTATGATACATTGCGCACATTATTGAATTTAAAGCAATGAATTTCAAATAATTTACACATTCAATGGCACAGTAACGTAATTTTTCTCTATTCCACTCTAAACAACAATCCCTGTGCTAGCCTTACTGATGAGTTGATGACTTATAATGAGCTTCCAGAGTCTGTCTGACTAACCTAGCATGAATTAAATGTGTTAATTCAGATGGCAGAAAAACTAAACTTAGAAAGGTTATTGACAGCTTTATAAATTTTTATTTGATCCTTATGAAAAGGACAGCATCATGTTTGGTGCTGTTAAATTATTTTATTTTAGCTTTTGTGAAAGGCTTTTGTGAAAGCCTTTACCCGAGGGGCAAAGGCTTTTGTGCTCTCAGAATTTACTGGTTCTTTAGATAATAGAATATTCATTACGGATGTAAGCGGGTTAACTACGAACCTTATTTGTGTTGGAAGAACATCCGTAATGAATTTGTCAAACTACGATAGTTTTTATAGTAAAATAATAGAATATTTCATAAGTTTTAACTAGTAGCTCAATATTACTTACTTCTTGAGAAGTTGGTGGCGGGTGATCAGGTAAGGTGCAGCTAGGCCGGATCCGAAGAACAGAATGAAGTATGCTGTGAGCTTGTAACGGTTGGTAATGGAGAAGGGCAGGTTCTGGAAAATCATTGCAAAGGAGTTTCTATAGATTTGTCTTGTAGGACATCAAACACGGTTTTGGTGAGATTCTAAGACTCTTATTTTATAGGCTTGCTCTTTCATCAATCTAGATAGATAACTTTCTAATGTACCACACTAACTCAAAATACAATGAATAAGGAAATGCCGATGTATGCTTCAGTAACGATTTTCTATGGCAAAAGCGCTACTCAAGCATAGTTGAATGACTGAGCATAGTTGCTTAGCAAGGTCTAAGACCTTGAACCTATATTGTCAATAAAGGTAGCTATATAAGTATTTACTCTGCTGACTTTTTATGCTAAAGTGATAAACTAATTAATACAGATAAAACTACAATGGAGCTGGAACAATTTTTTTGATTCGAGGCGATAACCTAGAGGTTAGCTAGGAATTTCTATCGATCAGCTGATGAGCTTGGTTAAAAGATGTATCACCAAAATTACGCTAATCACGTACGTTCTTAGTCTGTCAGTTTTACATCAGCTAAAAAGTAAAAACAAGCTAATATCACGAGTTATGTAATGATTTTGAATTTGGAACTCACCTCGCCAGGGATGCCTCCGTGGGAATGGCTCCTCCTGACCATGGTGGTCATCACATTCCTTCCAAGTTTGTGGGACGCACGAGCCAAAGATCCTAGCATCTTGAGATTGTCAGAGAATCAGAAAATTATGAAAAACAGGAAAACTCGATCGATTTCCTTCCTCAATTGTAAACTTTTTTTTCGTCAATCAAAAGCTACCATTGCGTTCAAAAACTCTCGTTTTGGTAGCTTTTCATTTAATTTTTATGAACGCATCTTAAAAAAATATATAAATTAAATAAAATACAATTATTTCCGAACAGCTTTTATTGAGATTTATAACTAAAAAAAAAATATCTTACTAATATTTTAATATTAAATCGTGATGTTCAGGATTCATTGTAAGTAACATCCATCTGTACCTGGAATGAACAAAAAAACATAACGGATGACTTTCCTCTATCGTTCAAGTCTGGGAACTAGACTAGAAAAACAATTCTAGCTATTCTCGAATAACAAGTAATTTAATAAGTAGGCACCTAAGTAGTTCGAATAGCATAAATGCTTTTTTCCGATTTTAAAAGTACCTATGTATGTACCTACCTACCTAGCTGCTTAACTTTATCCCTATTTTGATAAGTACCTACTAAATTACTCGCTACCTACTCAACTAAGCTACTAACCTACCTGCCTAGTGTAAAGCTACTCTTTGCAGTATTTCAAATTGCTTATTATAGACGTCATAAAAAGCTCGTATAAATACCACTGAAGTTATTGCCTTTGGTCAAACAATGAGCGATAAATTTTCCAGTAGAAGTATGTACTAAGTAGATAGGTAGGTATTAGCTTACACAGCTTCTACTCACTTTTTAAACATCTAACTGCACTATTTATTCTTAGATTGTGGTACCACAGCATAGTAAACGCATCGAGACTTTTCTCATAAAATGTTTGTATATATTGAAATATATATAATCCACACATCATGATCTAGGCCCAAGCTAAGCAAAGCTTGTGATATGGGTATTAGACGACTGATTTGACATACCATAGATAGATATTTTTAATATACATAGAAATACCCAGAATAAATATATATGTAGGTAGATCGTACAAACATTTGTTCTAAGGCAGGAATCGAAGCAACCTCCTGCGCCGCAGTTAGACCTTCGCCCGCCGCGCCATATCTGCATCGGTCGTCATGCTCGTTTGAAGCAAATGAGGTTTGTAGCATATTATTATATGTTTATTTACTTTCGGAGTATAATTCACTGTACAGGGAACATACAGTACGTAAGTACTTTATAACTATACACTTTACCGTACTATACCTACCGTACTATTCCTTGTTCCTTGATTGGTTGAACATGCGATATTTTTATTTAACAGATTTGATTCTATTGATTGACTAGAGTCAAGTCATTGATAGACCAACCGGTTTCATAAAAGTAGAGGTTTTTTTTTAGATTTTAGTGGAATCTACTAACTGAAACAGGCAAGTAGTTTTCCAAAATTCGGTGAATGTAGGTTTTGTTTCTTTTTAAAAATAAAGGAAAGTTTTCTTTTATTTGGAGCACCTTATTATAACATAGTGAATTTTACTACGGCGGCAGTGAATAAACTTAAACAAATAAGTTTACAAATTTATGACACTACCTACCTGCTAACGATTTCAAGCTAAAACAAATTACGTACACAAATTTATTCCGAGGCGGGAATATAACCCGCAACCTCCTGCGTCGCAGGCGGACCTTCGCCCGCTGCGCCACGGAGGTCGTCTAAAGTTTCGTAGTCGTTTAGAGCTACTTCATCATTCATCTTACCCCAATCTAGATTATTATTATTAGATGATGCTGTGTAGATTTTCCAGCATTATTATTATTATTATTTCTTACCAATTTCTAAGCGTTGGAGTTTTTCTTCAACTGGTACCACAGGATGACATAGGGAGCGCCTAAGCCGGTGGCCACATAGAAGAAAAAGTTGATGGTAAGTCGCGTGCGGTTGTAGATGTTGAACGGTAGGTTCTGAAAACGATTGAAAAATATTTTGAGCTATACATAATTATTAATAATGTGTCCTGATATCCTATAAGTCAGTGGCAATTCTCTTATACTAGCTGTTACCCACGATTTCGTCCACGTGGAATTTGATTTTTGAAGACTTTGGACTTTATAACCGTCATCCCAAAGAGGTGTGTGATCTCACGGATCTAGGCAAACAACATATCTGTTCTTCAAATTGTTCTCGCAATAAAGCCATGGTTTCACGGGCTGTGTGGCAAGTGGCGCCGCCCCGTCTTGTTGGTAGGTACTAAATATCTTGGAGATCACGGGCTTTAATTTAAGATAAAAAATTGTCCGTTATGCTCAGGACGCAAGTCGCAACGGCATGATCGCTCGGACGAATTTCAGAACACGATGAATGAAATGTGTGTTGGTTTTGTAAGGGGAAACTACGCGTCAAATTGTCAGCGGTTGTTAAAATACAGAGCGTTTTTGTTCAAACTTTCGACCCTAATTTTGAACCTCTTGGAGTACGAATTTTCAAAATTCCTTTCTTAGTGCTCACTTTCGTAGGAAGACCTACACACCCTGCAAGTTGCAAGTCTCTAGGATAACTGGATAAGGCTGTAGCTTGTCTATAATGTTAGTACAAAGAGTTGTATATTAGTAGGTAGGTTTGCTGCTCTTTAAGTATTAGATAGGAATGTAACCCTTCTATCACCACTGTCTACAACTTTGTTTAATACTTGTCTATTTTTATCTTCTAACAATAACTTCAAATTATGTCATTCACACAAAATAGGTACCTAAACAAAAAACCAAAACACCATTATATAGCTCCCTACAATGACAAGATTCAAGATTATTTTATTCTAAGACATACTGTATACCAGATCATAAAGTAACATTATGGCAGAAAATATATTTTAATGATCATGGTATGAAGCATGCACCCTGCTGTGGCACTGAAACATTTTTCAAAATAAGATGACGAGATCCAGACAGAATCGTAAATTACTATCGCCCAATCCTAAACGAATTGAAGTTCAAATGAAGGGCGAAGTAGGTACCTACGTGATGAACCTTACCTAACTTAATGTATGGACTTACTAGTTACCTAAAGGTACATTCGTAGGAACATAACAAATACATTGTTAAAAAACCTCACCCCATCCCTCACGCCTTATTTTATTGCTTTACCCTTGGGCAGAGGTCGTTGGACGTCGGGCGTTGGTCGCTTGCTACCAATTACAGTATTTTAGAAGCGAAAGTTTGAATGTCTCCATCATCTCACCTGTACAGATTTTTCTGTGTATTACAATTGCCTAACTACTTATCTCAGTCATCTAAAACGTAGCTTAGCTAGGTTGGAACGAAAAGCAGAGACAAAGCATATTTTTTTAGAGGTAACTTTTAAGTAGGTACCTGTCTCAAAAGGATGTGTGTGCAAGAGTAAAATCTCACAATGTTCAATTTTATAAATCACTGCAATAAAGGTAAACAAAACGGCCCTAAAATAAGCTAAAGCTTTCTTGTTGATTTTTATACACAGTCCTTATCCACCCCCTGTTTATGTTAACGTACACTCTAATCACGCAAATAAAATTATTTTTTTAGTAAAATTTGTTGACATAATTTGCTGCAATCTCTAAACCATGTGACATGTATACCTTCTAGGTATTGTTCGTTTTAGATATATGTATCAAACGAAAAAACCCGCGGGCTAAAGCTAAACCTGCACTCAGGTATCCAATTGTTTTCATATTGTTTTGTAAACATGTATGAGCTAGCTGCGAGACGTATAAATGTGTGAGGTGTGAGCTAAATAACGTTCCTAGGTACTTTAATATTGCATTTTATGACAGTGGTATGTGCACAGCACAGTAGGTATGCGTTGGTACTTTGGTAGGTAGGGACTTACTATTATTTGATTAACTTAGTGTTGTCTGGCACCTTAGAGGGTAGGTAGGTAAGGTACCTACCTACTGAAGCAAAGCATTTTGTGTATGGATTATGGAAAACGACGTTTAATAAGTAGGTAGGTCTTCTGTCGAAGATTTTAAACCAAAACCATGTTCAAAAGCATTACCTATCGAACAAAATCTGATGGAATGAAGCATTCGTTAAGCACAATGGTAGGTAGCATTAATCTATTTATCACATAAATTTATACATGCCTTGCCTTACTTCTCACCATTGTGATGATATTTTTTATTATTTTACTCTTTATAGCGAGGAGATAGTGTAGGTACTTACCGGTACGTGAAATAGATTATGTTAAATATCATTAATTAGCATACCCTTACAGAGAAATTTAATTTAAATATAAAAAATTAAGTTGGGCTTATCGTAATAATAATTTAAGGAAAAAAAATAACAAAAATGACAGAAAGCCGTTAGTTCACTGAAACTTTACACCAGACGTAAACAAGTCAAACATTGAAGATAAATCAGATCGGAACAATGAAAATCATTTTCTACTATACCTATCTTTCCACCCAAGAATCTATGAAACAAATCGGAAACACAATAGGTACCTACCTCTCCTTTTAAATCAGAAAATTACGTAACAAGAACTCTTTTACTCATTTTTAATGAATCTTTTAAAAAAATGTAGGTAGATACATACCTCCCCCGGAACGCCACCATGGGAATGTGCCCTCACTGGAGTCTTCATCACATTTCTGGCGATTTGATTTGAAATTCTTGCCACAGGACCCAACATTTTTATTCCCTAATTCGGATTACAGCTAAACGTGAACTGACCGATTAGATAAGGATATCAGAAGGATATCTATTGGCTGTCGATAGAAGAGCGTCTGATAAGGCTTGTGCGTGGCAAAGGTTTGAAGCCAAGTTACAAGCGAGAAGTAGGCAGTAGGTTTTCCTTCAGTATGAAATGGTAGTTTCAGAAATGCATGGTAGTTTTTTGTCGAGTTTATAATAACGCTTTTTCGTATAATGCAAGTCATTTTTAAATTTCGTTGGTATTTTTTCATTTTACACTTATGAAATGCAAGTCATTTTTAAATTTCGTTGGTATTTTTTCATTTTACACTAATGAAAAAATACCAACGAATTTTAAAAATGACTTGCATTATACGAAAAAGCGTTATTATAAACTCGACAAAAAAAAAAAAAAATATTTTTTTTATTTTACACTATTACTATTTTACTATTATTATTTTAAAGATAACTACTATAACTTAATAGGTAAGCATTGTTTTTTTTTCGAACCGAGCGAACATTGTATCAGATCAAATCAAATGTTGATTGCATTGCTTTATACTTTGATTTCAATTTGACTATTTTTTAAAATACCTTTGAAACACATCGTCCTTCTTATGGTCCGACGAAATGTCAATTTTGATATGTTTTGAAAGACATTTTTGCCATTTTGAATCGGCTTTAGGTAAGCCTACGTTCCGTAGACTACGAGTATACTTTCTCTCAAATCCTTTTAGGCCAACAAACCTAAATAAAATAAAAAAACTCAAATAATATGCCTTTGTGTAGTTGTGTAAGTATTTATTGGTACCGTAACGAGGTAGGTACCTACCTTTATACAGAGTTTCATTGACTCAATCATTCAAATTTACAACACTCCTTAAGTGAGTTGTGTTAGATAAACTTACTTTCACCCACTGTGTTTGATCATTTTCAAATAAATCACGTTTTCTTAGAAATCACGATTTGAGAAAATATTTAAGTAATTTATTTTAAAAATCTATAAAATGCGCTCAACCAATGTTTCTATATACCTAACATGTTATCTAATCTGAACGCACAGTTATACCTATCTGTTTAACGGTGAACCTATGTGTAACATCAAGTTTTTTGAACTGCTTAGTCCGGAAGTTCATAAAACTTCGTTGAATATTTATTTGAAATATCTGATTTCGACGAGAACAATTTTCGAAAATAGGTACCTATTTACTCAAAAAAAAGACATTTTTTTTTACAAATAGTGATCATCTGAACGTTCTACCTACGCCCCCCGCGCACGTAGAAAAAATCGATGCACCCCACTTTGTTCGATCATGACTGTATGTATTCACACTCTCATCATCATCATCATCATCCTGACTCTACAGCCGCGGGTGGCCTTGGTCTGGTCTAGTAAATTTCGGCATTCAATCCTATTCTTGGCTTTTTCCTGCCAGCTGGTCACTCCAATTGCCTTTAGGTCTTGGACTCCGTCGAGCCATCTGAGTTTCAGTCTTCCAGGGGGTCTTCGGCCATCAGGTTTGCCACGCAGAAGACGCTTTGATGCTTTGTCGTCTTGCATTCTTTCTAAGTGACCAGCCCATCAAAGACAGACGGCCTACTTTTCATTCACATCTGTTAAGGTTAAAAATCAAAGTTTGAACCACGTTGAAGGAAATATTGCCATACTATTAAGGAGTTTCCTTCCACGACATGGTAGTTTTCCAAATGACACAATATTAGTTAGGGCAACACTGGAAACTGCCATTTAAAAAAAAAAGAAACAGTCGGCCACGCTTGCTAGAAGTCGTTTCACTTTTTTGGGGGGCCTATTTCCCCCTTTTATTACGTTCTAATATTGCTGTAAATAACCCAACCGGTGCAAAACATACTGGAGTGTACAAATAAAAATAGAAAATGGCTGATTTAGACGATTTCTTCGCCAAGAAAGACCGTAAAAAGTCGAAAGCGGTCAAGAAGTTTGCCACTGCCGATGAAATGGCGAAGAAACTGGACGAACCTAAGCAGAAACCTGAAGTGAGGCCTAAAAAAGAACGGCCTGTGGTAGAAGGAGAGGAACCGAGACGCCAAGGGGTAAGTTTCTCCCGCTAACCAGCTCGAAACACGCTGCACCCGCTCAGCTGTCTCGGGTCTGCTCGGACGTTCAACTTGTCAAATCATCCTTTGCAGTTATTTTCCCACCATACAAATCCTTTGTATTCGCACGAAACACGTCAAATGTCATCTCCATGCCACTTTCTGACCTAGTTTTCATCCTCTATACCTCGAATTATGCTGTACAAAATGAGATTATTACTCTCGCAGCATTTTTTACATTTCATTACAATTGTCGTGCGACAAACATCTTAGGTCAAGGTTCTGTAGGTTATGAAGTTAATTTACAGCATTGGGTCACGACCTGTGCTCAATGAATCACTATATCAGAAAACACCATGGGATCAAATTTATGACACCAAGTTCCCTCAGTGTTTTATTATACAAACAACAGGGTGCCTCAAAACAAGTTACTAACCCAAAAGAGGGTGATTCATCCCATGGGTAGACTTTTTCAAATTCTATGCAAGGGAAACATAGAGCCAAAGCAATTCAGAAATGTTATATGTTGTAAATAAATACTTCAAATCTGTTGATGAGTCACTGATTGTGACACAAATGTGGTAATTAATTTACCAATCAAATAGCCTCCTATAATGTCATGTTTAGTATTTCAACAATAGTTGCAGTAAATTCCAGTGTGAGCTTATCAATTCTTAGAACCTTACAAAGTATTTTAGAATCTCTATTGTGATTGTTTGCTAGAATGAAACCAGCAAATTCATGCAGAGGTTTAAAGTATAAATAATGAAATTATCTGGATATAAATAGATTGTATTGCACTTACCTCAGAGAGATTTTGCAGATTGGGGTAAAATAAAATTGGGAAGGAAGCCAAGAGGAGGAACCAGCTAGACAGGGCAGCGTTTGGAAACTATGCAGTCTGTTCGCAACCAATGCTTGACAACTAAAGTTTTCAATCAGTTCATCCTATCTGTGAGGTCAGGCTATGTGGGATGACCACCTGCATTAGGGGAGGCCTATGTCCAGCAGTGAACTAAGGTCTCATATAGACTGCAGTCAATGGTAGCTATTGACGGGTGTAGTTGCCTTGCCGTTGGCAATGTGCAGCCCTAACATAGGCTGATGATGATGAAGTTTACTGTCCAAAAAACACAGGTTATCGTGCTTCTGACTAATTGATATTGATGTCAAACTTTTATGTTTATTGTATTTTTTTTGTCAACCTTCCTGACTACCATTACTACATTGCTAGAAACAAAAATAAATAGATGCACTTCCATAGTGTATCTATTTATTTTCTTTTCTAGTCAATCAATCAAAATCAACATCAGGACCACCTAAATTCTTTATTACATACTTGAAATCATTATAATAATAATATTAATTATGAATGTTGTTGCTTTTGTCAAGATGTTAGTGGAAAAACAACACCGAAACTACTAAATGGATTCAGCAGAAATTTTGAATACAAGTTGGGGCCTAGGAAAACATAATTATAAGCTACTTTTTATTCCACAAAAAATTGTGCATAGCTGCTGTTTCAGCCATCCCATTATTATTATTATTATTAATTTATAGTAGTGATCATATAAAACCTGACTTTATAGGACTTTATAGACTTTATAGCAGGGTAAAAGACTTGCTTAACTCTTGTGTCAGAAAACTTTAATTATTATTTTATTTATATAACTGTATTATTCTACAAAGTTTGTCAATTATTCTGCTTCCAGGAAGAAGAAGAATGGAAGGAATATGAGGAGCCAGTGAAAGACTACACGGGCCTCAAGATTCAAGTCCTGCAGGGTGGTAAGAATGCGGAGGAGCAAGGCCGAGACTCGGCTAGTGAAGACTCCGCGCCTGATAATGGCAAAGGGAAGGGACCTTGGAATAAACCTGTAAGTTTTCACACTGATATTATAAAAGATAATATTAAGATGAATATATGTGTTGCTGTGTTGTGCCGGCATAGACCACCACCCCAACTCTTCACGCAGGTGTTGTAATGAATGTTGTAGTGGTAGAATTGTATCCTTCAGTCCCAAGAGGGACTGAACTGTCATCCCTAACCTGCATTCTCAGTGTGGGGATTATGGGCATTACCCCCCCCCATGAGATGCCAGCAGGACGACGCCAGTAAGGTGCTTATTAGGGGGAGGCCTGCATCCAGCTGTGGAACAATATAGGCTCAATATCCTGAGTGGTGAGTGAGGTGAGGAATAGATGTTTGTTACATATTCATGACTAAAATTCTGAATATTACAAATACAGGGTACTTTACTGTGTGTGTGAGTGCGGTGCTCCTGGATTAATCCATGTGCGTGTGTGTGTGTGTGTGTGTGTGTGTGTGTGAGTGAGAGTGCAGGGCTCTTGTCCAAAATACAATTCAAAATGTAATCATATTGGATTGTAATTTTGCATGGACTTTGAATTATGTTACTTTTTATCCAGGTGAAATGAAAAATATAATTACATAATTTAATGTGTTAGTCATTATGAAGTTGGTTTCGTCATCTATGAAAATGGTTATCAAAAGTATAGTATGAGCTTGAAATATACCCAGAAACTCATTAAAGTTTTGAATAAGTTTTTACCGTGCTCAATTAAATAAAGTTCTATTGAAAACTTTCATAGCATAAATACTTCGCGTGCATCCTGAATCCTAGATAAAATCCACTTGATTAATTGAAAACTATAAAAAACCTACTCGGTTCTCACTTATTACTTATTTTCGCCAAATGAGATGGCGAAAAACCTACAAAAAATACCTCAGACCCATATGACGACCTCCGTGGCGCAGCGGGTGAAGGTCCGCCTGCGACGCAGGAGGTTGCGGGTTCGATTCCCGCCTCGGAACAAATTTGTGTACGATCTGCAGAAATTTGTTCCGTTGGTCTGGGTGTTTTAATTATTATTGTTTATTTATTATGTATAATAAAAAATATCTATCTATGTAGTGTATTGTATTAAGTATATCAGTTATCTAGCACCCATAACACAAGCTCTGCTTAGCTTGGGGCTAGATAATGCAGTGTGAATTGTCCAGCATTATTTATTTATATGTGACCTGACTCACCTGACAAGTATTTTGATAACTCATTTTACCGAACTCGCTTTAGTCTTTTCGATGCTTGGAGTAGCAACCAGCTGGTAGTAACCAGCCACCAGAAAAGGAACACTTGAAAAACATAATAACAAAATTATTACATTATTGAGCCCCACCCAAACCAGAATAAACCTCTATCTTGGGGACCACCTTCCACGGGTTCTTTACATGAAACATATCATTATTGCTTTTGCTTAATTATAAATTGCTATTGCTAAAACGTAGCTAACGTTAATTTATAATTGTATTGCGATATCAGATAATGTACATTATATGTATTTTCATATTTTGCATATGAAAATATAATGTACATTATCTAATGAGTCCTGAGGACACATTGACGAGCAGTACCTTGCAGAGATTAAGGTTCAAAGTCTCGAACACCGCCGCAAGGTTGCCTGTCTCCCGATCTCTTAAAGGATACATTTCGGAGAATGGTCACAGGAACTACATGACCTGATCCCACCATCCCCCTTCCACTCCAGGACAAGCAGTCGCACAGAGCATACCATCCCTACTCGGTGGATACACCCTCCACTTGCAGTAAGCGGTTTTCCTCCACCTTCATTATCAGCACTGCTTAGGAATGGAACTCGCTTCCTGCTTCTGTTTTTCCGGCCAATTACCTACAACCTGGCTCTCTTCAAGACAAGAGTGAATAGGTATCTTCTAGGCCTTCGTGATACACCGTCGGCCACATCGCCACTTCCCATCAAGTGAGATTTCGTTCAAACGAAGGTCTATTTGACCATAAAAAAACAACAGTCTCGTAAGAGCCTGGGCAAAACATAACTCATGCCTCGCGGGTACAAATAGACGAAAAATGTTAGCGCTGAGGGTGTGCAGTGCACTGTGCAGTTGCTGTGCGCTGATGGGAGGCCTATCTCGAACAGGCGCCTTTATTCAACTTGACAGTGGTGGATTAACGCATTCACTGCCCAGGCTCCGCCACACGAGGATCGAGAGGCTCGTCTGTGTCTTAGGCCATGAAAGTGTTAAGTGTCAGGAGCGCCTTATGCTCTCAATAGCACCGTAGTATCATGGCTTTGTAATTGAAAGAGACCTCAAAAAGGCGACAATAAACAGCTGTCTGTGGTCATCATAATGTGTGCATGATGTTTGTTTTCGAGGATCAGGAATTTGATCATAGATTTTCTCTTTTACAAACAGCGTGCGCCCCTTTCAGAAAGGACAGAATCTGTCCTCGCCTCTAGTCACGTGCGTGACTGCTCATTAATTCATTACCGCTACCACCCAACAAAAAACTCTGCTCCAGCGGTGCTTTTCAGGTGTGCGAAAAGCTGTAGGCATAATCCGCCTCTGGCAGTTGAAGCTCGTCGCTTGCGTCACGCAATAAATATTTCCCTAATTTTCATCATTCAATTTCTTTCATAATGCCTTCAAATAATAGAAATAAATTAGAACTAGTATTTACAATTCAAACAATTGAGCTAACTGCAGACTGTTGCAAAAATTTTACTAGCAGCTCAGCTGATCCATATCAATACCAGTCGTCGCGTCCCCAAGACGTTAGCAGCATTGCCCCGCTGTACGACAATGCTGATGCGCTGCGCCAGATACTCACCTGCTTTCAGGTCACGCGTCGCTTCGACCAGACGCTCAGATAGATTTTAAAAACCCGAAGAGCCTCGGTACCCCACGGACCTTGACTCCAAGGGGAGCAAATGTGAAGGCTCTGATTTCTTTCAATAATATTTCCAGGTGGAGCAAGAGCAGGCGCCTCCGCCCCCGCCGCCCGTGGAGGAGCCCAAGCGGGAAGTGAAGCCCTCCGTGTACGTGCCTCCGGTCCGAGCGAGAGCGATGCCAGAGCCTGTCTCTCGGCGCCCGCAGCCTGTGAGTATTATCTAGTTTTCTGACCACGACGAGCATAGATCTTGTACTCCTAGTGCACTTGGCTGCGGCCCAACCGGTAAAAAAAAAATGCTGGACAATCCACACAGCATCATCTAGCCCTAAGCTAAGTAGAGCTTATGTTATGGGTACTAGATGAAATATTAATAATAATTCAATCATTGTTTTCTGATTTAAGCGTGCAATCTTTTTATTACAATTCTGAGATTTACACAATTTATTTTGAATACTGATATTATTTGAACAATAATCTAATTTCCACGTCACGGGCCGTGAGCCTAGTGTGGAGCCGTAGCCATTCATATTAGACATTCCTACCCATTAATTATTTAATTAGCCTCAAGTTTCCTTTTCGTATATTATTTAAGTGTGCCTAAATGTAATGTCTTTTCTAGTAAATAAAATATTGTATTGTATTGTATTTATTCTTAATTTTCTTGCGTACCAACATAACCATATTTTTAAAACAGTACACATGTTGTTTAGTCCTATTAAAATGAATTATTTTACTTACCAACTTTATAATTTTTTTTATTTATTCAGACTAGACAAGTAGGTAGTACTCACCTTAGTACCTACATATTTTTTCCAAAAACAACCTCGGTCTGCCTTCCACTTGTTGTTACGCCCAACAGGGTTCACAATGTGATACTTACTTAAAGATGTTTACCTACCTTCTAATGTGTGATGACAGAAATAAATATAAGTATTGAGATTCGGAGATTGATTGAAGCACTTAAGTAAGTTTACTAGCTTCAGTTTTCCGATGTTACTTTCTGGGCGATTCTATCGACGTTAGTTTTAGTAGTTCAGCTATGTTGACCTAGAGGTCGACCACACTGTCTCCTAAATCTTACTTTTAACACCTGAATCGCATGTGGGTCAATCTGGGGGCAAGTGTCATAGTCCTACATGTGTCTTAGACCCGTACTATAAAAGCTCGCTCAGTCATACACACATCTTTTCTATGGCATAAACGTCACTCAAGGTCTATACCTTGTTGACGTTTATGCCATAGAAAAGCGTTACTCAAGCATAGATGAACTGAGCAAACTTTGTAATGCGGGCCTAAGGCTGCCTTTCCACCAGAGATGTGCTACGTTGCTGTTTCCAGCCAACCAATGGGATCGCTCCATTATCGCGTCATTTTCATAGATAACAATAATTATGTCATAATGGAGCGATCCTACGGTGGAAAGACAGCCTAAGTGTCTAAAAGAATGGTTACTCGGCGGGTTTAACCTCTTATACCATAATAACCAACGTAAACACTGGTCTAACAAGCGTCTAAACAGTTAGACATGGGTTTAACAAGAGATTAACTCTCGTTTAAACTATGTCTAAGCCGTGTCCAACTGTAAACCGTCGTAAAACGCAGTTTCGTTGTAACGCTCTTGTTAAACACGCGCTCAACAGATGCATAACTTTGTAGTAGAGTTGTAACGTTTTATCTTATTATTAACCACCACCGACGCAAAAAGCGAGGGGTGTTATAAGTTTAACGTGTCTGTCTGTGCATCGTCTGTGGTATCGTAGCTCCCAAACGGATGAACCGATTTTCTTTTAGTTTTTTTTGTGTCATAGATAATTTTATACTGAGTGTTCTTAGCCATGGTTCATGAAAATCTGTAGGAGGGTTTTTAAAATTTTATATTTGTTCATGTTGATTTAAATTTCCAGAAACACCTGCCAGATATCCACAACGACGACTACTTCCCGGTGCTCGGCGCGGGGGGCAAGCGCGGCGGGGGGTGGAGCACGGCGGGGAGCGCGGGCGGCGCAGGCGCCGGCGCCGCGCGCACGCCGCAGCGCACGCCGCTGGCACTCGGCAACCGGTTCACCGAGCTGCAGGACGATAGCTAGTGTACGTACTACATATACATCAGCACACTTAAACACTCCATTAACACCGCGCTTAGCTGGCGGTTTGGTGTTCGCGGTTTCAACTGTCTATGTCCTGGTAATCCTGCTTACCTTGGTGATTATGGTGATTTTGACACTGCTGTTTTGGAGGAAACGCATCAGATAATGGTAACTGACATTTGACGATAATAAACCCGCTACTCCACCTCTGCGCACGGAGAGCCTACGGATGTGAGTTTAGCTTCGCTTTGCCAGAAAATGTATGTGATAACGTCCACTGCAACCGAGCCGAAACCGAAAATACGAGATCAAAGACGGCATTGCTTGCACGTGTGGGTTGCTCGAATATGACACCCACGCAGCTCAACGCTGTCAACGCTGTACATGCGTGTATAGCTTCACTGCGGGTAGTGGAACGTCAGAACTATGCTGCACTACAGTGATGCATAGTTAAATTTCATGTATAATGTATGCTGCAGTGGAAACGTAGACCCACGTCAAACAAACAAACCCACGTGGCTAAAATGCGCCGAGTCGCCGTGACAGCGTGCGCCGCGGTGGGACACTGGCTTAACAGTTACGTCCATATTGAATATCAAGATAGCCCTACACTACAAAGTCAATTAGTTCTGTTCTGTCTACTTTAGTGGACGTAACCAATTATTTTTCGGCGGGCGAAGGTTTCCTGCGACGCAGGAGGTTGCGGGTTTGTTTCCCGCCTCGGGACAAATGTTTGTACGATCTACAAAATTTGTTCCGGGTGTTCTGGGTATTTTCTATGTATCATAAAAAATATCTATCTATGTAATGTATTGTAATGTAATGTATTAAGTATATATGTATATGAGTTATCGAAAACGGTCGAGGTCAAAAGGTTAATGGAGTCATGAGCTCGATTAATGGTGGTACTTAGTACCTATTATAATTAATTTAATTTATCTTTCCAGGTACAAAACCCGCAAGCAATCGGACAGTCAGCTATAAAGTGAAGTGTCGAAATGGACTCGTAAGCTAAGCCTCGAGTTGAGATATACACATACCTATAACATTACAGAACAATCAAGTGTTTCCCGCTCAATAGAACTATATTTAGGAGCGCGCGCGAGTTTTATATTTTAATTGTGGCAATCTGAGATTTTAACTGGCAAGGATTAGTATCTTGTCAAAGTTCGTAAAATGGCGGAAATGAATATATTAGCCGTAGTGGTATTTAAGTAAGTGATGAAAATATCGGTAAGAAAGTTAGTTCTAGCTAGTAACGATACGGGATAAACGGTCTCAAGTGCAGTATTGCCTAATTATTATATGTATTTCATGTAATAAATTTCGTTCGCGCTCTTACAATATATCTTCTAAGGTCACCCGCCATTTTCTTCGTCAAACATAATCTGTGGTGGCATTGACAGTTGCTCGTTCCAATTACAAATGTCGCAAATAGTTTTTAAAAGACAATAAATTGCCTAGCTTTGTAATTTTGCATTTTAAAAATAAAACATTGTAATTATAGCAAAAGTGAATGATTTCTGGTTGATTTTTAAAAAGAGCAAAATGACAACTGTCTTTGATAAAAAGTGAAAATAAGAAATGGATGAGAGTTAATTTTTACGTTTATATATAAATGAAAATATTGATGTTGTATGTTGAGTGTTGAATGTTATGGAATTTTGGTAAATATATTTATGACCGAAAACTACAGATAAATCGCGGTCAAGCGTGGTTCGCGAACAAAAAAAGTTGGTAACACATTACCGATTATGAAGTTAGTGTCTTTTGATTGTTATATTTGTTTTTTTTTGTATCTCGGCATCATTCGGAACACATGTACCATAGTAATAAATTATGTATTTAAACACAAGCTGTTTTTTTATGTACTTTTGTGCTATTATCCGAGAAAATCTTTATATAATTATAAAAAAAGTCGTGTTAGTTACACCATTTATAACTCAAGAACGGCTGGATCAATTTCAAAGATCTTTGTTTTGTTGAATTTGTCTCTGTCCCGGATAGGAGAATATCCATCAAACAATTAGGGTTCCGCGCAAAAATGTAAAATTCTACGCCGGCAAAGCCGCGGGCACAGCTAGTGTAACATTAAAGGTGTCATAATTTCATGCTTTTTACTAAAACTGACTTCAAATTTGTGAAAATCTACACTGGTTTTTAAGTATTACGGATCAATTAGTAATCCCTCTGAAATAACACTAATAACTACTATATGGGACCATCTCAAGGGTACGCACTTAAATACTTTCTAACAAAAATTATTTAAAATCATACTTCATAAAATTACTTGTGTCGAACATAGAACCAACTTCAAAAGGATGACTTTTACAAATCTGGTAAAAAGTACCTTAAATAAAAAAATGCAGATTTAGTTTGGGCATGCCATGTTTAAACCTGCCAACTGTTACTATTTTTATGAAGAACGTTACACTGTAATTATCGAGTTGACTGTACCATGTCTCATTCATGTGAGTTATATTGTGTTATTTTAGTTTATACTCACTTAAAAAGTAAACTGACAGGTTTACTACAGTTTCAAAAATAGGCACAGTAGAAGTGTTTACCTACCGCTAGATTTAATAATTGCGCAGCTAGAACTCACAAGGGGATGTAGGAGCACAAGAAAAAAATATATACGTGAACGTTGTGATTTTTACGAGCAGCTTTGAAACTATTTGCATGATTTGGTATTTTCTGTTCGTAACTTTATTTTTATCTTTACGTTGTTTTTACCGTAATTTTCGTAGACAAGTTATACCACAAAACGTACAACGTAGAGGAGTGGAAGAAAGGACATAATAAAACTACTTCTTTGATATTGCAACATAACATGTCACGTGTCTGGTTTTCCACTTTCTGTCAGGATATATTTTTAAAAACCGCGCCATTCACGGATAAATTTTCGTAGCCGACCCCCGCCATCTTTAAATGAGTGCAAATGTTGCCATATTGACTCGACTGGACTATACGTATCCGGATCGGAAATTCAAAATCTTTACATTAAAAGATCCAAAACGTTTAATTTGTAAAACCTGCTTAAATAAGACAAATAGTGTATTATTTTATTTACAAAACAACTCGTTACATTAATAGAACATAAATTACGAAAAACCGTAATATAAAGAAAAATCTTAGATGCTAAAATTCTCCTCCAATCTTCTCAAATGATCGACATTGGTTTCTTGAGGCGTGCTGTGGCTTAAAATGTTATTTTTGTAAACGTCCAAATTCTTTTGAACTGTCGCCATATTGTTAAAAACTTCCCGCGGAAGTCGACTTTGCGCGGGTAATTTGACATTTGGCAAGTTCCGGTCAAGTAAGAATCTTTCGTTTGGAAACGTTGGTGGTATCAAAAAGGGCGGTACAGGTACGTCAGGTTTTGGTATACGGAACATATTTCTGTCGATTTGGTTGTTATTTGCGATGGTGTTTACTGATTTCATCCATTGGTGCTGTGGTGGCCTGTTGGGATAGTTGAAAACCCAAAGTCTGTCGCCAACGAACATGGGTCTTGGGGCCACTATACCGAGGCTGCTGTAATACTGCTGCGCTAGGAGCTCTACGTCGTTTGTGTATTTTCTTTTCCATTTTGTTCTTCGATTTTGGAACCAGATTTTTATCTGTGGACAAAAAATAATTTATTGTTGGTAGATGTCAATTTAAACATTGCATTTAGACCGCGATGCAAAGGCAGTTCTCAATATGGCTTTGGATCAACTAATCAGGTCTGGTCCTGAGTCCGGAGTCTTTCCTCATAAATAGATAGATAAATAAATAATAAATAAATAAATAATGCTGGACAATTCACACAGCATTATCTAGCCCCAAGCTAAGCAGAGCTTGTTCTATGGGTACTAGATAACAGATAACTTATATACTTAAAACAATACACTACATAGATAGATATTTTTTATTATAGATAGAAAACACCCAGATCAACGGAACAAATTTCTGCAGATCGTACACAAATTTGTTCCGAGGCGGGAATCGAACCCGCAACCTCCAGCGTCGCAGGCGGACCTTCGCCCGCTGCGCCACGGAGGTCGTCTATATATGATATAGATAGAAAATACTTTATTTTACCACACAAAAACAGGAAACAATAAAGAGGAAAAGCTTAGAATAGAGGAAGTCGGAACTGACACAAATGTATTTGTTTGTGAATAAATGAATTGAAAAGTATAAAGGACGGCCTTATCGTTTAGAGCGATCTCTTCCAGGCAACCTTGGGATTGACTGGACATGAAAAGAACAAAATAGACGGTGGCACTGAATAAATCTATTTAGTTAGACAAGTACAAACCAAATACACTACATATCATAATAACTACAGAGCCTACAAACATAATAAACTTGCATAAACATAAAATAAGGTTGTTTAACTTTTTACAACGATTAATAATGCTGATGAAGCAGTTACGAAGTTAAAGTTTTATTCCACGTAGGTAGGACCTGCCTGTCGCATTATCAACCACATGTTTTATGACAGTTTCTTTGTAAAATATTTCTTCAAAAAAATTATGGGAAAATCACACTGCCCTCCAATGGGCATAGGCGTCAATGGTTATTGCATCTCTTACGACCTCGCGGGTTCGATTCCCGCCTCAGGACAAATGTTTGTGCGATCTGCAGATATTTGTTCTGGATGTTTTTCTATGTATAATAAAAAATACCTATCTATGTAGTATATTGTATTATGTATATGAGTTATGTAGTACCCATAACACAAACTCTGATTAGCTTGGGACTAGATAACTTTGTCTGTCAAGCATTAGGTATTTATTTATCTGGGTCTGTCCTCCAGGATCATTTAATTATGTATGTGTATCACTTTTTATTTAGGCAACTGGCAAACAGATCTATCAAGGAAATCCAAAGGGGTTTATTAAGTTTTTAGCCCTAACATTGGTCACCATTTTGTTTTTTTTTCTCAAAATCTCTTTTTTCATCTCGGAAACCTGACGCTTTAGGAACATTTATGATTTGTTCTAGATAGATAGATTGATAAAATCTTTATTGTACCATCAATATTTATAAAATATCTTACAAACTACTAATTCAATCTAGTATGGCACAATCGGCGGCCTTATCGCTTCGTTTTAGTGTCTTCTATTCAAATATATAACTTATAACGCTTTAGGATATTATTTAACAAGAATTTTTGTTTGTTCTCGTGTCCTCTATCGAAATATTTAACTTACAAGTTTATGCCCGCGGTTTCGAACGCGTTGTTTGTATGGAAACGCTTAAAGGTGATTTCTATCCCATGGGAACTGATTTATGGGATAAAAAGTAGCCTATGTTTGATTCCAGGATTAGAATTAACTGTATGCAAAAATTTCAGCTGGATCCGTTCAGTAGTTTTGGCGTGAAGAGCTAACAAACATCCATCAATCCAAACTTTCGTGTGATTCTTCAGTGTGATTGTGCGCGGTGATTTAAAAAAAAAACAATGTTATGGCCACCCTCCACACAAATCCATCAAAGCTCTTTTCCGTAAGGTTTTTGTTATTAGGTATAGTACGCTGCGTAACCCCATACTAAGGGTAATTTCTTAGAAACTTAATAATATCGCAAAAAGGAGTAGGTAGGTGGAGCTAACGGCGGCGTTATAGTCCGTAGGAAGTCGCAGAGATTTTCGACTCTTACGTCACTTGACCTCGTGGTGTAGTTGGTTAGCACATTCCGGTACTGGCGGAAGGATGCGGGTTCAAGTCCCGTCGAAGTCGCATCGTTTCCGTATTTAAAAAAATAATAATTTTAGTGCCTATTCGATAATAGGGCGAGAACTACTTGGACAACGGGAATAATCCGGTAAGACCCAAAAAGAAGACCACTAACTGTACCTAAGTATTTTCTTTACCACACATGTAATTTCATAAATTACATGCTTGGCTTAAATCACAGCCCACATCAGTAGCACCATCGTTACATGATCTGAGCGACGACCTTTTTTGATGTCACGGTTGTAACTTCTATTTGTTTGTACCAACTTTACTTGTAATTTTTGGCGAAGAATAAATACTTTTTACTTTACTTTAAATAAATAACCAACCTGTGTTTCAGTGAGTCTCAACTGCCGAGCCAGTCTACCCCTCGCTGCCACCGACAAGTATCTGTTCTTCTCGAACTCAGCCTCCAGACTCTTGATCTGCTGGGCGCTGAAGGCGGTGCGCGCGCGCTTGCCGCGGGATATCGATGATCCTGAGAACAGGTTAGATAACAAAATAAATAAATAAATGATGCTGGACAATTTACACAGCATTATCTAGCCCGAAGCTAAGCAGAGCTTGTGTTATGGGTACTAGATAACTGATATACATAATACAATACACTACATAGATAGATATTTTTTATAATACATATTAAACATCCAGAACGCCCTGGATAAATGTCTGCAAATCGTACAAATATTTGTCCGAGGCGGGAATCGAACCCGCAACCTCCTGCGTCGCAGGCAGACCTTTGCCCGCTGCGCCACTGAGGTCGTCAAAAGTTAGCTATAGTAACTTAGTTAGTATATTATTATTTATTTATACTAACATAGCTTGTACTTTACTATAACTCTGGGAAAATGAAGCTACTATAACAGTGTTTTTTTTTATCGGACAAATTGGGTACTTCAGATTATTATCTACGGTTCGACATTATTAATATACGGTTCGATATCATTACATAACGGTATTATCTACGGTTTTAACGGAAAAGTTTAAATATAATTTCTATCTCATGCGAACTGATTTATGTTATAATTATAATAGCTGCATTCTTACTACCAGTTGTCCCATTACCCGTTTTCCCGTAGGAATGAAGCATTTTCCCGCGATAAAAAGTTGCCTATATTCATCAAGAATAATGTGGGCTTCTAATGGTAAAAGAATGTTACAAATCGGTCCGGTTCCGGAGCCTATTCAATACAAACAAACAATCAAATCTTTCCTCGTTATAATATTAGTATAGATTCCAGGCCCAGAACTACATCGCTGATGTTTTTTAGATATGGCGTGAAGAAGTAACAAACATCCATACATCCATTTAGACATCAAAACTTTCAGGCAGGGCAGAGGACAGGGTGCTCTGGCATTAATGGGAGGCGCCATGTCAGCGAGGACTATTACGGCCTGATGAAGATGATAAGCCGTGTGGCTTAGAATTTGCACCACCCCAACTCTTCCCGCGGGGGTAGTAAGAGGCGACTAAGGGATATCCATCGGGGCGGACAGCAGCGCCCCCTGCAGAACAATTCTTCCACCGAACTTCAATTCCCAACCCGCATGCCCAGAGTGGAGATTATGGGCACTACCCCTATGAGATAAAAGCCATTAAGGCGCTTATCAGGGGGAGGCCTGCGTCCAGCAGTGGACGCATGAATCGCATGGACGCTGAATACAGGCTGTTGATTTGAGGTGAGGTTGAGGTTGAGGAAGATGATGATTATTAGATACCCATTCATTACAAAAGTAAATGCTGTCTAAGTATTTTACCTACACCATCAAGCATAACTTATTTAAAGATATTTGTTAATTAATATAGAGCTTTGTTTATTAAAACTGTCTCTTTAACGCCATAAAGTAATTTAAAACTCAACACATTCCGTTCAAAGTTCATCCGTTATTAACACCTCAATAAATCACTGAAAGCCGAGCCAAGCGCTACAGAAATACGACCAATTACAAAAAATATAAAAAACTTCACTTCGCGCCTTCCCGCCTCATTTGAACGCACGCCATGACTTTCCGCTTATTTTTGGCGCCAATTAAGCAATTTAGTTGTTGAACGACTAACATCAATTTTGTATCATGTTAAAAATATTCAAATTACGAACCGATCCGCCATCTTTTAACGGAATAAAAGTTGAAAATACTTAGAAATACCGTACCACATATTCACTCATTTAGAAGTAATTTTTATTCTTACTTTTCAAGTGCCATAAAATTTGATATGACATTTATTTGTGTAGATAGGAACTTAAAACGTTGTTTTCATTTTTCTCGCATATTAACATCACAGAAAATCAAAGTATTTTCGTGCAATAACTCTAAATAACGAGCCATTCGCGAAAATATAGTTAGCTTTAATTTATTTACGACCTGCCAGCTTTAAACTGTTCCAAATGTCTCGAGCACTTCGCCCCGACCATCGGGACTCAAATTAGCCGTTTCAATTGGTTTCCCGACGTGTGTTCACACAAACAAATAAAACATTTTGACCGTACGCACACACGCGTGCCCATTAAACGCGTACTGATGTCTCATTTTCTAAATTTGTTACGAAAAGATAAATCACCTCCCGTCCCAAGTCTCGTTAGCTAAATCTTTCTGCCCCGTAATTATTCACCGGTTAGAAAAAAATGGAAATAAACATGAAAAGAAATGTCTTGCGAGTGAAATTTAGTAAGTGGTCGAAGCTCATTAAAAAGCTGTAAAATTCTATTACCAGACAGCGGATGAGAGAATTCTGAGCGCGGCTGACTGCGTCATGATGAAAATCGATTTGAGTTAGCCGTAAAAAAATCAACGCCGTTGGAATTTCTCCTTTATAGCCGGGTAATAAAGACTAATTGACATATTCCGATGGTAAATAGTTGGCTAGCGTACGATGGCGCGAAACAAAGACATCGCTCGTTGACAAGTGACGATAAATTGACATTAATTGCTTTACCGTTGTCAAAGTCGGTTGGACGTGTGTTTTGTCTCTTGTTTTCGTCTAGCGGATCTTAGGATTATTTTCGACGCTAATCAATTTATTTTGTGCATAATTGAATTTGAATTGATTTATATCATGCGAGATTAAAGCTGGTTTATAGAACACGAAAAGGATTCTTAATTAAAGGTGAAGTTAGGTACGAGAATACGGCACTTCTAATCTCGAATGAATAGGTATCAAATAGGTACCTAATATCCCAAAATTTTTCGACTTCGACGGGACTTGAACCCGCCCTTCCCTCAGTACGCGAATGCGCTACAAGGTCAAGTGACGACGTGGAAGTCGAAAATCTCTGGGACTTTCTTTCTACGGGCTCTAGTGCCGTTAGCTCTACCTACAGAGGAAGAGGAAGAGGAAGAGGAGAGTTTATCCAATCCTTCTTAGAATTTACCCTGAGCTTACGCACTATACCTACTACGAATAAAGACTTATTACTTATTCGTAGGCACTGTAATAACAAAAATAGTTTTATTTTATTAGTTTTTCCTTCATAAATGAATTTTCTTATAAGGACGAAAAGAGTTCAAATAAACATTATTCAAAAGTTATAATTTTTTTAATAGCGCCTACTGCAGGCGCAAGTGCTGAAAAATAGGCCTTAACATTGGTCACCGTTTTGTTAAAAAGTAAAAATTTGGAGGTATATTTGGATAGACCATACTAAAACAATTAAACAATGTTCTGTAACATATTGTGCTAAAGCGTCACGTTTCTGAGATGTATACACATGAAGAAACAATAAAGTTAGTTAATTTCACCTGTGAATATCTCAGAAATCTGACGCTTTAGGACAGGGTTTCTTAAACTTTAAGCAGCCACGGCAAACTTCAAAATTTAAAAAAAATCAAGGAACCCTTTCGAAGAATATGTTATGGAAAGAAAATGAAGCCCAATATTTAAAAACAATGCTTAAGAATATGTCCTCTTTATAATTTACAAGAAGACTTAAAAGGACTGACGACCTCTGGCGCAGCGGGGGAAGGTCTGCCTGCTATTTATTTATTAATTTAATGGAAATATCTTCAGAAAAAAATTTAATTGATGGTTACTTGAGAAATGTTTCTATAGTGTAAAATAATATTTTTGTTACATAATAAAAAACCTTATATTAATATGACTCACACATATATTTTGCACGCCTGCGTGCAGGCTGAATACAATTGCATAAATAGTTATAAGATCTGACATTGTGAAATGATTATGATATTCTTGCAAATAAATGATTTGATTTGATTTCTTGACAGCCAGCAAACTTCACTGTTGTCTAGCAGTTCTTCATGTTCTGACCTGAATATTGGACGACCCCTTTAAAGAATGGCTCGGCCGATTGCAGAACGGTGCAATTCAGTTGATTGCCTGTGCCGGTTGTTGAACGATCAACGTTCAAGAATATAGCTTAACGCCACATAGACATCTGGTGGAAACAATTATTGGGTAAAAGGTTTGTACTTACCTAATTAGTTCGAATGAAATTAATTGGGTAGGTAATAGTAATTTTAGTCGACGTCTTAAGAAAACAGCGTTCGTTTTGCAATCGGCCTAGCCATCTACGATTCGGCGGCGACACATACCTTCTACCAATTTAAGTCTTCCAATCAATATTTTGTTCTGCTGCTGCGGGCGGACCCCTGACACACATGTGTCAGGGACCCCACTTTAAGAAACCCTGTTTTAGGACATTATTTTACACGATATTTTTCATTTGGTTTGGTTTATTCTATCCAAATATCTATATATACTCTTATCGTGCGCGGCGATTTTGAAAAAAGTCAAATGTTAGGGCCACGCTCCATGCAAAAATCTTCAAACACCTTTTCTAAAGTGATTGACCAAGGTGCAAACCTGCAAACTAAATTCCGGAAGTCATTCCAAAGTAATTCTTTCATCCATTTTCTACCGGATGCTACGTCATCCTGGCCTATTTCAACGAGCAATTACCAACAATTAATCAATATGTCAGTCATGTCAAATGTCAGTCGATTGACACGCCCCTACAACGTCGAGCTGAAATCTATTTACAAATATCTGTTACTATACAGTAGTCAAACTCGATGTAGAGTGTTTGTAAACAAACCGTCCATACTTAAGGGGTAAACCTAACGGGTTTAGGCCTAAATCTCACTACTTACGGGATCTCCGTTGTAAAAACTCGAATTATGTAAAAGAATTCTTATTTTTAATTTTTTGTTTGGTTACTTGAACGTAAAAACACGATTGAGAAAAACATACGGATAAAAAAAACATGAAAGTACACTGTTTCGCACATAACCCTGCGGTCTATTGAAATAACTATGTTTTGATTCGTAGGTTAAAAATTAATTTTTTGGTTCCTTAAACCAGTTTCTTCATAAGTTGTGTAGTTTTCTCATAAATAAAAAAAAAATATGCAAAATTTTGGCCGGTTCCAAAAATACTTTGGCCCGCTCCTATGAATGCGAAATCCTATTCCTGTACCTTTTCACAAAATAGCGCGCATTGCGCCCAATTCACTCTGTTACCACGTCTGTTTTTAGTACGAAATTTACATTACTTGTCGATTTGAGATTCTCCCTTCGATAAATATTGCTTACAATTACATTTCTGAAACTCGACGCCAAGCAATCGAGTTTTAGTTATTTGTGTCGTGGTCTGTTTACAAACATTCTACATCGAGTTTGACTAGTGTTTTTTATTGCCTACCTACCTACTAATTGAAATGCATTGCACTAGGTATCGTTATTGGTCTGCGTACCTACATACAGAGAAATTTAAAAAATATTTGTTTTATTGCAAGTTACTAAAAAAACATAATATTGTCAATTATTATGAACCCTTCTCGATATAAATATATGAAATTAATTCTATACTTTATTTCTAAAAATAATTAAAATAATCTGGTTTGACCTTCGCACTTATTGAATTTATTTCGCTTCTAGGAGCAAGTAAATAGGTATTCTAACACTCACCTGCGCCTATCCCGCTCCACAGAAAATGAAAAGGTAGTAGAGAAGTAGGTTTGTTCCGTGGACCACTAAATCAAAATCAAAAACTCTTTATTTCCATAAATACAATAAATGTACACTTAGAAAAGGTCTACTACGCGCAGTTCGAATTGCAAAGATTGTGTACTTAAAAATAAAATTATTATTGACTGACGTGTATAATTTTCTCTGTAACCTTGTTTAGGTTCTAGGTTATTTTGTGAAATTATGATACCTAAGTATTGTCGCGGAGCCCCTACAGAGGCTTCGCGGAGCCCCGGGGCTCTGCAGAACACCTTTTGAGAATGGCTACTAAGGGGATAAAAAGTGGTTTTTTCTAGTTTAGTTGTAAAGAAATTAAAATAAAGATTCAAGATGATATTTTAATGCAATAAATTTTAAAACTAGGTATTTTAGGTGTATTAGAAGTAGAAATTCTCGTGTTGTAAAATTAGGTTACACCCAAAGAATATATTTCTGTTTCCTGATATACCTAACCAACCTACCGATGAGTAGGTAGGTATGCCGGGTAAAATTGCACCTGAATTGAATCGAAAAATTTAATCAAAAGTATGGAATTCCTGAGTCTGTATCCGCCTATGCTGGTAGGAAGCGATAGCAAAGTAAAAATACAATGATGTTCGGTAGAACAAGAGTATGAACATGAACATAACACTATTTAACTTCGTGTTCACTCTCTTGTTCTCCAACAGTATTTAAATTGGGTTCGAAAGGGACTCCGAACCGCGAACGCTTCGATAGCGCCTTCTAATTTGTGTAGTGGCGACATCTAGTTATGCTCATGGTACTAAAATCACTTTGCAGATTTAGCAAATTTTGATCCAAAACCATTGAGCTAGATTGTAGCTCAATGTCCAAAACAATCAAATTAATTTAGATAAGATAAATAAATAAATAAAAATAATTTGTTAGTAGCAGAAAGATATCTTATGTTAGGGAAATCAAGTTATGTTAGTATTCTTATTGTACCTACTACAGTTAAATTCGAACAAATGAAGTAATGTATTATTATTCATTCATTATACATGTTCACATATTCTGTTCAAAGCTACGCGTGAACCGAGAGGTGAGTATATGGAGCGCATCAGCCATGCCATACAGCAGCGGGGCAATGCTGGTATTGATATGGATAAGTTGAGCTACATTGGTTGTAACAGTCTGAATTTAACTGTTTCAATTATTAATAATACTAGTTCTAATTTGTTTACATTTTTTGACTGTAATTTTATTTGTAAATAAAAATCTTAATTGTTTTTAAATTATATTTTGGGACTAGATTCTAGATGTAACTCATTAGTATATATAAATAGACAGCATCATCTTGTCCCAGCTCGTTTGTTTTCCTACCAGATGAATGAAAACCCACATTATGTGTAGGTACACAAAGACATAGATAATTTACCTACCCAACCCAACTGTTTTTTTTTACCCAACTGCACAATCTGCCCAAGGTCTCGGAAACAGTTTCGAGAAGGTGACCACCATGACCGTTACGGGCAGGACGCCCTGACTGATTGTAAACTTTCGTTTTCAAGCATTGCGGTATGGATGACGAGAAGACTCGACGTAGTTTTCCAAACGGGGCCGCGTTTGGAAAACTACGTCGAGTCTTCTAGTCTTCCCAAACGCGACCCAGCCTAGCTGGATCCTCCTCTTGGCTTCGTTCTCGAAACTGTTTTTACCCAACTGCAGAATCTGCCCAAGGTTAGTGTACTCGAAAACAGTTTTGAGAAGCAGGGGTATTTTAATTCACCGATTCGTTTCCGAATCGAATCCGACAAATCATTAAAACGCTATTTTGTTTTCGCCTCGGGTTGATGATCGCCCCAAGCTAAGCAGAGCTTGTGCTATGGGTACTAGATAACTGATATACCTACTTACACACATTTGTCCCGAGGCGGGAATCGAACCCGCAACCTCCTGCATCGCAGGCGGACCTTTGCCCGCTGCGCCACAGAGGTCGCCGAATATAGCTCTCAGAATTGCGGAACTCAAGTGGCAGTGGGCAGGGCACATAGCTCGTAGGAGCGATGGCTGCTGGGGCCGCTGCCGCTAGACTCGGCCATGTACCGGAAGGCGGGTGTTGGTAGGTTAGGCCTCCCGATGTAGGTACTAGCACCCTGATGGCTTGCCCAACCAGCACATAAGCGACTTATATTACTGCTGTATGTATGGCTTAGTGACCATATAAAAGCTCTTTATGAAAGTTTGTACATTCCTTAAGCTCTAGGATATAATATAGACGCTCAAGGGAGACTGTATACTCCATCCATATGCAATACAATAGCGATATATTAATTTTTTTTAAAGTGGGTGTTATAGTCGCGGTAAAGTAGTAATTGTAAATGCTTAAGGTTGGTTTTAGATACTTTAAACAGGCATTGAATACAAAGCAGAGCTATAAATAAACTCTATAACTCTATGAGATCTAATAGAAAAAAAAGTCGGTCCGACGACTTAGTGAAGGTTGCGGGAAGTCGCTGGATACGGGAAGCGGAAAATCGGTCATAGGGGAGGCCTATGTCCAGCACTGGTCGTCGATCGGCTGATATGATGATGAGAGCATAGATAGACCAGCTGGTCAATTTAGATTCGTGAGTGTGTCACGCAAACTTTTTAAACTTTCGCGGTTTGTTAACATAGTTAATGGTTTAATCGGGTATAATAACAAAAGGTAGGCGATAAATTCCCAATTAAACCATCAACTATGTATCACTCAAATCTACATCGGTGGTCATCTGTAAATGGAACAAATGAGCGGCGAAAATCATGAGAGATAAACTCAAAAATATATCTGAGAAATAAAAGAAAACTAAATTCAAATAATTAATTTTTTTTTTAATTAATAGAGAAGTTGTCACGATTTATGACTTCTACACAGATTTTTGACTTTGAATGCTTGTAACTTTTTTTATTAATAAATTGCCTCCGTGTCAGTTTTACTACTAATAAGGACAACTGGTATTACAGATGACACACCTTTATCCTTTGTCTTTCTAGTAGGTACTACTACAAAAAATACAAGTAAATTCACTCCACTTCAATCTATAGTGGTACTTATATAAAATATTTTTTAAATAAGTACTTATACTTGTTTGCATTGTAATATAGGTACAACACAAGCAGTATTTTGTGGCAAATTTACATTTTTTAAAATGATAATGACGATTTAAAGGTAAGATTTTGGATGATTTAAAAAAATCCTATTTTTTTCAGCCGAGCGTGACACTTAGGACATTCATTCTACCGGAGAAGAAGAACTGTAGTCCCCAAATCCCCAAGAAATTATGTCGGTTGCAATACCAAACATCCTGTTTATACGTCTAGCTTACGTTATTATAATTATTCACGAGTATTTATCGCGTTTATTTACCTATTTTTCCCGACGTTTTATACAGGTTTACCTCACACTCTGTCGTGGAACGGTAAATAATTATAATAATTTGTTCTGATCGCGTAAGTTTAAAAAACTTTATAGCTTACGTTAGAATTGATTTCTATCTTTGTAAATTTATCTTGCGTGAACTGATAGATGAGTCTATTTGACGTTCGTTAGTAAAGAGACGTGATCATGACGTCTCCTTTTAAAAGCTTTTATTTTTCCATACAATTTATAGGTACAAACAATACAACTCAAGCATTTCATTTCATTAAACTGCACCTTTATCTACCCTCAACTTTTATTACCTATTCATAATTTTTAAAATTCTCTGTAGGTATTGACCAAAATGATATTATTTATTGATAAAGTGTCTGTTATATTCTGGTGAATGTAACTTAGGAAGAGCGGAAGCTCCTAGTACAAGTTTTATATACATATATTGTTAAGGATAATTTTATGTACTTTGTGAACGAAATAAAAACATTTGTAGGTATTTGTGTTTGTAATTTGGTACAGCAGCGCCTCTATAGTGCGGATAGGGAACTACGCGAATCCCATACTAAACCGTAAAAAAAAGGTGACGCGTCACGATCACGTCCTGTTACCAACTTCAAATAGACATGAAATAAAGCAAAGGCGAAGTTTTCTGAAACGGTTTTTGTATGAAGTGGACATACTTGTAATCTACCTTTTTTTTTTAAATATTTTATGGATATCTCCAGGTCCGGGGGGACCCAGAGATTATGTCAGATCCGTATACTGACTAAAACCACCACGTGTGTTTTTTTCACGCCTTGTGCCGGGGCCACGGGAACGCGTAAGCACTCTTCCGCAGCCCCAACGGCGACGGCCCACAACTAAATGCGGGCCCCTCCTCAGTGCGATGGAGCTGGAGTCTCACATCGCACCCTCTCAGTGGCGCACGAGAACACATGCGCGCGCCAACCCGGGGCATTCTGTTGTCGGCGCCAGAGTCCCCCGACTCTGTCGCCAATGCCACTGTTATGGGGGTTGGATGTGGGCGTTGAAGAGCCGCCTCCTACGCCCGGCTCTCCGTCTGCGAATCGGGAGAGTTGAGAGAATCTCTCTCTCACGCTCCGCAGACTCCTTCCGCGACATGACAATGTCGCAGAAGGACATCACTGCCTCCCACGACCTCTCACTTTCCAGCATCGATTTAATCAATGCTGCAAGCGAGAGGTCGCTCCCCACGACTGCGACGAGGGCACGGCGCTCGTCAGCTCAGGCTGGGCACGCCTCGAGCGTATGCCGTGCCGTATCCTCGTCACAGCCACAATGATGGCACTCGGTCGTCGGTTCCCTTCCGGCTATACGACACAGGTACTTCTCGAAGCAACCATGCCCGGTCAGCACCTGCACCAGTCGAAAGGAAAGCGACCCGTGTGCCCTGTCCAGCCAGTTCTCGAATACTGGCTGGACCGCCTCGACGGTCCAGCGGCCAGCTTGAGGATTAGCTAGCCACTCCTCCCACCTATACCTACTTGTAATCTACCTAACCTAACCAACGCAACGATGCAGTTTTTGACAGAAACTTTTTTCTGAAATATTTGGATTTATGTGAAAATTCGTTCGGGAGATTTAATGTCACAGCTTGATTGTCTCCCCGTTGAACTTTACACCCCTATTTGAAGTTTCGGATATTTTCTTTATAGCTACTTCTATGAAGATGTTGAGTACCAGTAGTTATAGTAGGTAATACAAGATACAGTAGACAACCTTGTCTTACTCCTTGTCAGATCTTAGCTTTGACTCTTTCCCTTCCAACATCTACTAGGTACAGTTTCTTGGGTTTTGTACAACTGGTATTAATTTCCTATTTCTTTATTCTACTCGAATTTTTTACGATTTCATCAACTTTTTCCAATTCACTTTGTCAAATGCCTTGCCTAAATCAATGCAGCTATCTGAGTATTAAACCTAGGTCTATTCTTCTTTCTGTTATAACTAATATGTCCTTATGCTAAAATTGGTCTCCCAGTCAAAATTTTCCACCATTTTTGTTCTAATTCTGTTTTCTACGATTATGAGTATTGTTTTAGCAGTTTGCGAAACTAAGCTAAGTGTCTTAATGCACTTCGCATTTAAAATATTTGCTTACTTTTCACCAAACATCCAAAGAATTTCGTGACTCGCTCCACTCGCCGCTACTTATACCTACCTACTACTGTAAGGAGTTGAGGGTCGGAATTTTCTTGACCCCCAAGACGGTTCAGTATTTTTGTTCCGTTTTTTTTCGGGTTGTTTGGTAGAAAACCGCTCCGGGTAACAACCCACGCTACGCCGCCACTGTCACAAGCTAATTGGTGTTGGGGTGTTGGGAGACCATCCACTCGATGTACTGACGATGTTTTAGCGGTCGGTCGCAGGCAGTCGATGGATGGAGGTGACTCAGGACCGCTATTTGTAGCGTCCGCGTCGTATTGATGAGGTCTATGTCCACTTGTGAACGTTTGCGGTCTGATATAAGTACATATAAGATAATGTCGTATGTTGCCAACAACCTTAAAATTTTCTGATCTCACGTTTCGCTCCTAGTACCTACATATTCATACCTTACTTATATCAGTAAATATTAATTTAATTTAATTTGATTATTGACAATGCCCATTTGGCGAATAAATATATGAGTATGAGTAATAATAACCGTTGGTCTTGCGCCTGACCTCTCTCCGGTCGGGTCGGTCTGTCGTCCCATCGGATTATGAGAGTGAGGGAATAGAGAGTGCCCCTGTGTTTGCGCACACACTTGTGCACTATAATATGTCCTGCGCATCTGGCTAGTCTCTGATGAGACTGGCCGCCGTGGTCTAGGCTAGGAGGACATTATATCAGTAAATTAAGTTTATTTTATCTAGTTTATAAGTTTTTCCTTAGCTTTTACCTATATTTCTATAGTGTAACTTTATTATTTTGTAACACTCTATTTCTTCTATTTTGACCTATGTCATGTCTTTGCATTGTAATGATAAGCCGACCCATAATTTGCTCACGCTGTGGCACCCATTATTTAGAAAAACACTAGACTTAAAATCACTTTATTTTGTAATTCTGTATGTGATGTGATTTTCCTTAAATAAATAATATATAAAATAAAAATATGATAACGATGAAGCTAATTTTGAACATCTTGCAAAAAAGTAGTGTTTTTTTTAAGTTTAAATGTCTTTTTTTGTCTCAGCGTTGGCTAAGAGTACCTACCGGTTTTTGCCACGGATCTTCTGGTCAATTCAAAGCATTTATGTATTCGTGATTTCGCCGCTGACAGGTTCATTTTTTGTTTTTATTAGTGGTCAAAATGTAGCCAGACCAAACTAGCCAGTAAGCGGCAAAAATTGCTGGTTGTTCAGAAAGTTTAAGAACTTAAATAGCACCGTTGTATAGTTATAATAATAACATTGTGTGCTTTTAAATTTTGAAGTCTTTTTCTACTTTTGACATGCTAAATTAACCCCTCTATTTTTGTCTGGGGTTCTAAAATGAACGTGAAGGTTGGCTTTCCTACTAAAATACCTATCTACTTCACAGTTCTATTAAGGTTCTAGTTGCTTCGTTTAATTTTGATCGTTTGTTTTTTTTGTTTTTCATATAGTTTTTAATTGCGTTTTTTTTAATTGCGTAGACTTTTATAATGTAAAAGTATTAGGTATGAAGAGGTACCTAAGTAAGTACCTAGCTATTTACAAAACGAATACCTACCTTCTTGTAAAATTTCAGCCCGATCAGAAGTTTCAGAAGTTAGTTTTGGCGTGAAGAATAATTAACAAGATCCCTATCTAAAAATTATATAAATTCTTATAATCTTAACTAAAACATTTATTTAAATCGCACGGTTATCATTATCACGTTTATTTTTCTTTGTTTGACATAAAGTTTCAGCACGCAAAAAGGTTAATTATGTTATATTAAATACAAAGCTTTACCATTTAGACCGTAGGTACGTACCTACTAAGAACAGGTCTTCTGGTGATATAGATAGGTAATTAGATTTGGTGAAGAAATTAAGTCATAGATAATTAAGTCATAGATACCTAATGCAAAAGACCAACCTGCTTGTTGATAATCATTCTTCATATCCATAAACTCCTGCGCATCCACAGTCGACCCCTCCACATCGACCTGCTCCGAACAATCACTGGCAACATCTTCACTGTCAAACACTTCACTATTAATCCTTTCTGTCTCACTATTTACCTTATCTGCGAGCAAATTATCGATCGAAAACGGAAGCTTCACTTCAGTTTTTTCTTCCTTTTCTTCTATTTCCATAGAATTCATTTTAAATTTAATTTAAATTACAAAAGCGGAAAACGATTTTGTTCGTTATTCGATTTTTAAAAGTACTTTATATTTTAACGTCTGAACTCTATGGAGGTACCTAACATTTTGAACTGCATTTTGAAATTCGAACATCTAACGATGCGTTTTTGTCAATTGGCCCGCTGAAGCGTCGAGATGGGAATGTTAACTACCACTTCTGAAGAACATATTAACCAAATGCCAAGAAAAAGTATTAAATATTTTAGGCACATGAAAATACAGTTCAAAATCCTTTAAATTTGGAAATTATCAAGCGTGCCAGACGCGACTGAAATGAAGATGAACTACTTCGACTAATGGGCGTCTTTCTGGATGACAATTTTCTTATAAATCTGCTCTCCGAATTTGATTTCTAAAATAAACCACCAAGGTTGATTTCAGTTTGCGGCGTGCTAAACGGTTTAAATAGCTCCCTCTGGTGATATAATTAGAGTTCCACCAATGAGATCGAAGTGGGCGTGGCGCGAAACGGATGTTCTAATATCAAATGAGGATTTATTTATGGAGTTTGGTGATGTATGCGCGTGGGCATTAATCGTGATAATTATTTAGTTTGCTCGTTTAATTAGGAGCGTCAGATGGGATTGGAGACGGGCTAATTAGAGGATTATTGACTAGTGAACGTTCGTGGCTTCGTTCGCTGTACCTAACTGCTGTCAGTCTAGCTTGAAGATATTAAGTTGTAGAGCTCTGTTGATACAGAAAATTAAAATGAAATAATAGAAATAAATTAGAACTAGTATTTACAATTGAAACAATTGACTAACTGCAGACTGTTGCAAACAATCTACAGGTAGCTCAACTGGTCCATATCAATACCAGTGGGAATTGCCCCGCTGTATGGCTATTGGCAATGCTGTTGCGCTGCGCCAAATACTCACCAGATCTCGGGTCACGCGTCGCTTCGACCAGACACTCAGATATTTTTTTAAAAACCCGAAGACCCTCGGTACCCCACGGACCTAGGGTCTCGACTCCAAGGAGAGCAAATGTGTAGGCTCTGTCGAGACCTGCATATTTGCGCCTCTTGAGATCTTCGACCAAATCTGCCGCCGCGCCTGCCCTCACGGATGTCCTTGGAAGATGGGAAGGCGCAAGTGTGTCGACGCATGTAGCGTCCCACACAATGGGCCTCCCCAACTCCCATGAGACTAGTATTATACCGTTGGGCCTTTTACCATCGTCACGCAACAGACCATTCGGTTCGAGAATAGCTGGCACGTTAGTGGTGACAAAGGCCCGCCGGATGATGTCGTTAAGGCTGGCGTGGCGAGATATCCGACCGGCGGCCCTAGTACACGATAATCCGCGATGACCAAGCTGTTCGACAGCAGTACTACCGCACTGGCATTGATGAGGCGCGCAACACCTTGCACCCAACCGAAGACATGTTGCGATACGGAAAGTTACGGGATCCAATAAAGTACCAGTGTTACCTATATGAAGGAAATGCTTGCAACCAATGTCCTGACTCCCATTTATAACATTTCTCCGATTTCCCATTTCTCTGATTTTTTGTAATATTTTTATATGACGTGTGTGTGTGTGTGTAATTTATGGACAAAAATATGTCTGAATAAACAAACTTTTTATTTTATTTATTTATTTATAAAATGCCAGGAGGCGGGCACGATCCGCAGAGCTGGAGCACGTTTATAACAAACAATTCCGTGTCAACTCACACAGAGGCCCGTCCCATTGCCGTTGGGACAAAAGTGATTTTGGGGGAGCAGCATCGGGGCAAGCACTAGTATGCCAAGCCGTTCGAGCTTCGACTAAACATTAAAATTTTCAATGACATTCCACCCAGAACTAGTGCTGTAGATAGAAGACAAGAACGCTGGCAGGGCTAGACTTTCTGCAATTTCAATTGTAAGCCTCCCAATTTGACAGGCAGGGAGGCCTGCGACCATGCCTTGTCATCTAAATCAATATTCAAAACCGATGATAAAGTATTCTTTATTATGTTGTCTAAGCCTTCCAAGAGCTCTGTGTTTCCACAGTTGACTACTTACATCTCAAAGAATTCCTACGTAGTAGGTAGGTACAAACAAATAGACAGAACCGAATAATTGAAAAAGCCATATGACTATTAATTTTGAGCAATCTGTCCGATGTTATATTTCATATTTATATAAGAAGTCAATCACCCTGACTGCTCATAATAAAAAATGTGAAACAAGGAGTAGTAAGATATTTTGAACACCTTGGGTGCTTACAACATTATGGTGATTCGAACTGCGTAGGTAGGTAGGTATTAGGTATATCAAATTATTTTATGTTTTTCAGATCATTTTGACTACTCTAGACGCGCATATCAATTTGACGCTGACTGCACCTACGAACCAAATCATAATCGTATAGCAATGGCCACGAAATAGAAAGAATAAAAAACAGATTAAAGAAACAGCTAACACAAGAACAAAATTAAAAATTTTAAAACCCCCCCCCGACAGATTTTTGAGAAACATGGCTAAGAACACTCGGGATAAAATTATCTATGACACAAAAAAACCTAAACGAAAATCGGTTCATCCGTTTGGGAGCTACGATACCACAGACACAGATACACAAACAGACAACAAATTAATAAACTTATAACAATTAAAAATAAAAAAAAATAAAATTTATTCATAAAATTTTTGCGTCGGGGGTCAATAAAAAGTAAACATAGGTAACACAGGCACATACCTAACTTACCTACTGCCTAGTAGGTAATTAGTAATTAATAAGATAATAACGTAGACAGTTAGCTCAATTGTTTCAATTGTAAATAGGTACTAATTCTAATTTATTTCTATTATTTAATTGTAATTTTCTTTGTGAATACCATAATTTATTTTAAGACCTTTGTACAGCATGTTCCGCAATAAAATATCTTGAATCTTGAATCTTGAAACGTACCTACCTAGGTACTAACCTAACTCCTTTTTTTTGAAGTTGGTTGAATATAAGGTAAGTAAAACCTTCCTTCCTTCTTTATTTTACCCTAAACAAAATAATCCCAACCAATAAATCAGCAAAAACGGCAGCGCCTCGAATAACTAACATATTTTGTCATAATTAGGGAGAGCTGCGCCGGCGCTTGTTTTTTGTATGAAAAACGCGGCGTTTGGAGGAACATGGCTAGCTGTAGCTATTAAAAATAATTTATTTTTCAGTTGAATTGCTTGAGGGTTCTCTCGCTTGGCTTACATAGTTCCGCTAAGTACAGAATAATTTTGCGAAATTAATAATAAAATATAATAAAAAAGCGACTACATAATCAGTACCTAGCGTCATCTCGTTCTAAAGAAAGCAAGCAGAGTTTGTGTTATAGTAAAATTTATTGAGAAATTAGTGCGTACAGGCTAGATTGTTGAATTACCTACATAAAGGTAAAAAATCCTACTATAAAGTCGAAAGTTTGTGAAATGTAATATTTTGTTACCTAAAATCTTCAAAAGTAGTAGTACCTCTACCTACTGAAAAGGTCATGAAGATGAAATTTCGAATAACTATATTATTTAGAATTAGAACAAAGCTTAACATAGATAATAGCATACTTATTGTACCGAAAATACGCGTGCGAAGCCGCGGACAGAAGCTAGTAATATTATAAAGCTGAAAGTTTGTGACATACTTATAAATTTTTAGCGACCCGCCCGGCTTCGCACGGGTACAATGCTGATTTTAAATATACTACAGAATCGGACCCCCGCGCCGTCGGTACCGCCGCGCGCCGCCCCGCCCCGCCACCGCTATGTCCCTGCATTTTAAATCTGTAATATCTTCGAAAATATTAATTTAAATTACATGCTGCAAAGAGCCATATTGATCTGTATTAAATGCACAATGTATTTAAGGTAGGTGCTTAATTGGATAAGGATTAATGCTGTTATGCTGTATTGCTTGAAATCGCTTCGTAAATAAACCTTTATTTATCGTAAAAAGTAAAGGATAAAACATGGTTATTGTGATCCCTAAGAGATAGACATATGCCATCGCGGACTTTATTGTAGACCTTTTTAAAATGTACAATTTCTGTACTATATTATGCGTATTAACCTTCCTTCAATCACTTTATCAGTTAAAAAAAACCGCATCAAAATCCAGCTAAAAGATCTAAATCAAATTTGATGTTTTTAATGATTTGTCGGTAAAAAATGTGCACCTAGGTAGGTAAGGTACTATAGGGATTTCCTTTTTTCATTGGAAAGTAGATAGGTATTAATATTTTTTTTATTACCTACGTAAGTTTTGGATTTTAGACGAATCGCCATGTAAAATAATATTGTATGGATTTTATAATCTGAAATAAATGAATATTAATAATATAAATCATCGTAAGGCAATCACGGAACTCCACAATAAGACAGTTCTTGTCCAATTTCCGCATTAATGCGCGCGGTATTCAAAAATTCGTTAATTGCTTCCAAATAGTTTCGGTATGCGCTCTATGTTTGCTTCGACACGGCCGGTATCGATAATTTACACGTGTTTGGGCGAAAAGTGTTGTATCGCTCGCTTAATTAGTTTCGTTTTTATGGGTTTCGAAACATTACGAGCTCCGCCCAATATTCTGTAACTCGTGTCACATCCTGGAAGTTAATGAATCACACTTGTACTATAAATGCGAAAGATAGAATTAAAGAATTAAAGAATGTTTAGAATCTAAACATCCAATCTTTCGCATCTAAATTTTAGATGTCTAGTCTGGACACTGACCATTCTATTTAAACGCTATTGCCGTAACATTATCTAATCTTTATTTTATTTATTTATTTATTTATTTTAGTTCCAATTCCAACTCATTGATAAAACTCAACGATTTGAACGAAAATTTACTGTAAACTGGCAACTCTTTATGAATGTTGTTTGTAGACTAAATTAATTTACGATTACAAAAGTAATCTAATTATTCTTATTATAATCGTAATCATTTATTCTTAAAAATAATATATATACTTTAGTTAGCATAGGTAACTAGTTTACTAAACCACTTTTTAAAAATAATCTACCTAAGTAATAAAATATCATTCATTATGTAACAACAAAAACATGTTTTCTGATGGCGCCCAAATTGAAATCGTCCAATTGTTATAAGGTCTTTCTTTTCTTTTTTCTGCAGGAGTTTCGAATATTCTTTTGCTATGCTAGTAGAACCTTGCATCTTCAATTCCTGATAGGTACATAGCGGATGTACCTACCTAAAAAAAAAATTATACCTACTGAAATGTAACGCGGGACCGTTATGAGTGGCAGATGAGTTTTGAGGTCAACAAATGGCAAAATCGTACGATGATGATGATTATGTTTTAAAGACTCACAATATGGAAGTGGACTATACGTTTTTCAATACAAACGGAAATTAACACTAAAAATACCATGAACGCAACTTGCAAAAAACAACATTATTATTACTCAGGCAATCAAATTCACAAGTTTAATCGTTTAACCGCCGAATACTCAAACGCATCTCAGATTTAAGCACGTCTCAAATGACGATTTTTTGACAGTTTTCAATGAAAATGTGTCAAAAACTCGTCACTTGAGACGTGCTTATATCTGAGATGCGTTTGAGTATTCGGGGGTGAGAGAGGCAGATTTTACTACTTAATTGGCATAGAATCAAGTATTTGTCAGTGATCTCGCAGGTTCTTTGATAATTGTCCGAAACATCGGGCCATAGCTTTCTCACTTGAAATTCGGCTAAACAACGTATGAAAACTTTCGCTTTCAATCACTTGTTTGTTCGACTGCGATTAGCTTTTTACATGTTGGATTACACTTAATTAGATGGATGTTTGTTTATGCTTAAAATAGTGAACGGATCGGGATGAAATTTTGCGTAGATGTAATTTTTGGCCTGGAACAAAACGTTAACGTTTGGCGTTATAACCATCGATCTATGTAAAAAAGGCTTAGAATAAGAAGGCTTAAAATGAAATTTGACACAAACGAGGTAAGTCTAAAAAATTGCGACTGATCGTCGCAATTTCAATTGCGAACCCCTAGTACATGCCTAGTACAATAGGTACTTCAAATGGCGCGGAAGGCAGCTCCGACAAAAATATATAAAAATGGTGTATTGTGCGGTGCAAGGGTGTGCAAACACCACTAATAAGAAAACTAACAATGCAAAAAGGTAATTTCATGGGTGAGTACTAATATTAATCTTGTAATATTGCGTAAAACAGCCATCAACAATCGTATATAAATTGAAAATTTTTCAAAGCAGTTTTCGTGAAAATGTTGCTATGCGTGGGGGAAAAAATACCCCGGTTTGGTACTAAGTATAAAGTAGTAGAGGAAAGGTGTCTCGTGTGAAAGGTAGGAATTTAACTTTCTCCAAATTTACTCATAGGTACCTACTTAAAAACATCGTTTTAGTATTTTTCAAAATAACTCGAGGATATTCTATCTAGTAATCTGTGGCAATAGACGCGAGTGCGCTTTCACTTGGTTCTTTTTTTAAATGTTTGTTTCGAAAACGGGAAAAGCCAATATTATTTGGCGCTTGGCGGACTTGGAGTAAAACCTTTTTGAATAGCTACCGGCTACTAACTTGTAAAAAAAACTTTAGAAATGGTTTTGCATAGAGTTTAGCCGCAGTTTAGTACGACAGTAACGCTGTATTTTCTGCAGTGTAGAAAGGAATAAGCCACTTTTCCTGTAGGTGTAGTATTAAATACTTTGTGTGTGTAATTTACAACATATTGGCATCAATTGATAAATGTTTAAAACTCTCGGCGTGCTTGTCACACTCGCACTTGACGGGTCTTCTTTAATTTTGTATCAAACTAGTTTCAGCTCTAACATATAAGTAGGTAGAAATATAAAATATACTAGTTTCTGCCCGCGGCTTCGCACGTTTTGCTTGTATGGAAACGCCTTATGGTTATTTCTTTCAATCCCATGGGAACTGATTTATGGGATAAAATGTGGCCTATGTTTTATTCCAGGCCTAAAGCTACGCGTTTACAAAAAAATATCCCGACCCCTTCAGTAGTTTTGGCGTTAAAAGGTAACAAACATCCATCCATACATCTAAACATCCAAACTTTCCCTACGAACAAATGTTCTTGTTTTTTTAAACCTCATTGGTGCATTTTTAAAATTTGAGAATTAACAATTGACGCCCACCAGTTAATAAGCAAAAGCACAAAATAATAAATAAATAATGCTGGATAATCCACACAGCACCATCTAGCCCCAAAGTAAGCTACTCAAAGCTTGTGTTATGGGTACTAGATAAATGATATATTTAATACATTTTATACAAAGACAGATATTTTTTTACGATACATAGAAAACACCCAGGACCAACGGAACAAATTTCTGCAGATCGTACACAAATTTGTTCCGAGGCGGGAATCGAACCCGCAACCACTTGCGTCGCAGGCGGACTCTCGCCCGCTGCACCACTGAGGTCGACAAAATTACCCATTTTTTTAGGGAAAATGCCATTTACTTGCAACATTCAATCATACGAATGTGTGAGTGAAAGCACTGTATATACGAGCTGTCAAAACACACGTAGATCCGTAGAAAGAGTATGCTATAGAACACGCGCAAATGCTATCGCATTCACACATAAAGAGAGAACGACTTATGCCTAAAACCTAAGAAGAAATGAGATAGAGCGAATGGCTTGCTATCACTTTCTCGCGTGCCGGTTTTTTCATTGTTTAGCAACTCTAGTTGCTAAACAAATTTCCTACACATCGACGGAGCTCGACACGAGAATCATCGAAATTGTTGTAAAATTTTGATTTCTAAGTATAAATGTGAATAAAGTGTTCCTGTGGACATTCCCGCACCTAAAAACAATAAAAACTAAAGGCAACAATGGTGCGGTGCTGTGTTTTCGAATGTACAAGTGACAGTGAAGCAAAAGTGCCGAATTTATCATTCCACTCGTAAGTACAAGTTCTTTTGACTACAAAAAGGTTCAGAATTTACAGATTCATAGATTTACATGAACAATTAAGAGGTACAAGGCTCAAAAGTTATGTTTTATGAAAATTTTAATTAATATAACCTAACATTGCGAAAATTTAGGGTTGCCTGCACTCGACAATAAAATTCCCCAAATGGCGCGTTGAAATATTTTTGAATACGTACGACAAACATTATCTTAAAACTAGTTTATGCCCGCGGCTTCGCACGCATTGTTTCTATGGAAACGTTTAAGGGTGTGATTTCTATCCCATAGGAACTGATTTATGGAATAAAAAGTATTTTAGAATTAGATACCTGTATGCAAAATTTCAGCCGATCCTTTCAGTAGTAAGTAGCGTGTAGAGGTAAACATCCATTCATCCATCTATCCAAACTTTCGCATTTATCATTTAAGTGTCATGTTTTTATTTGTTACAGATTTCCTGCAGATAAACATCTACGTTTGCGTTGGAAAGAAGCAACGGGTTGCAAAGATTTGGGACCCAAAATATTGTCCAAAATTTGTAGTAAACATTTCTATGAAAATTTATTAATAAAATGAAACAGCGAACTTATCTTTTACCTCATGCTGTTTCAAGGCTGGTACGTATAATATATATAAAAAGAATGAAAGTCTGTTTAAGACTCTGAGAAAGTTTGTCATACCTACTTTGTATTATAATCTACCTTCCAAACAAATATAGAAATAACCAATCAAAATATTTAAATATTGGGTAGTATTACTTTTATATAGGGTGTAACAAAGAGTAAGGACCAAACTTTAGCTTTGATCAAAGAACACAGGAAAATATGAAAATTTAAAACAAATAAATAAAAACGAAATTATCACTAGACTGGGTTATGAATGAATGACTGTTGTCATTTGCTTATTATCATAGAACCGAGGAAAAATGCATTTGTAAGACCTACCTATCACATCTAAGAGGCGTTGTCCGCTGCGATGACGTCGCGGGTCGTTGAACTCCACGGTCAACGACCCACGACGAAGGTGTTTTGTGTTTTAAAGGAGTTGTAAATTCAATTAATTCAATTCAATTTATTTATTTCGGTTATTCACCATAAATGTTAGTACAACTACCTATATACTATGTTAGTTACCATAAAACAGATTTCAATTATTCATGTCACATAAACTCCAGAATACATTCAATAAATTATCAATAAATTATCATTGTAAAGAGGTACGTAGGCCTTTTTAGTTTATTTTACCTGAAAACAAGCACAACATATAGTTTACTTTTTTTTTCGAAACTATTCGGGAATTTTTCTTCGGTTCTATAATCAAGTCGGAACCCACCCATGAAAGTTTAGTGCTTACTTTTTGTAACAACCTGTATATTATTCATAATTAATAATTATGATTCAATATTCTTACAAACCATAATATAGATTTAATTTGAGAAAACTAAATCTGACAATGTAAAAGAAATGCAATCCAGTATAAAAAATAATAAATTCTATTTAACTAAAGACTATGTGATTTGATTAAGAACATATTGAAATAATCGTCTTAAAGACTGATCATACATACTTATTAATTATAACAGAATATAAATATTTGGATTAGTAGGCAGGAATGTTGGTAATATTGTGGTGTAAAAGTGTCATTTAATTTTGTTGTATTTGCACTTTTTTCTTTTTAGCTGCATAATAATTTTAAAAGTGCCATTAAATTTCGTATTAAAGGTTACCTTAGCAATATCTAAACCGTAAGATTTAATTTATTAGGAGAAATGTGATTTCGAAGTCTGTTGGCTAAGCCTGGTTAACGTGTAAGAATTTAATTCCCTAATAAAAATGTTATTTAATTACTATTAACATAAAACTATTGATATTATTTTTCTATATTCTAGTGTTTAAAATTATTTCTACTCGTATCGTAATAAGTGCCTATACCTACATAACAAAACAAAATTGATAGGTACCTAACTAAACGTTGTTTCCTTTCTAGGCTTAGTTAAATTAAATGTTTACCTATTCCCACATTCGTACCTAATTTAAGTACCTACTTTTATATTTATTTACTAGAAAACTAATAACTTTACTGGAACTGGAACGATTAAACTTAACCAAATACACAAAAAAGTTAAAAGTTTGCTTTAAATCCTAACAGAACAGGATCAATAGGTTGTAAGTGCGCAAGTAATAAAATAAGACCTACCGGACCGAGGAATACCTGCAGGCTGTAACAAAAAGTAAGGACCTAAACACACCAGTACTTAAAACATTCACTACAAAGGTCAACCAAGGTTTGGTGGAATTTCCTGTTCTGAATTTGAACACCCAATTTTATGAACTGGAAAATCGCAAATCCAATCCACCAACAGAGACATGAAATAAGAAACCTAAAATCGGGGTAATAAAATTGCATGGCAACACTTTCCCCCCACCACCTTGCAATCTTTGGTCTTGCTCATCGGCACGCTTGCCAGACATCTGGTTATATTTAATCTGTGCGTAGATCGGTTTTTGGTTACACAAATTGTCAAATTGTTGAATGACACTATCCCTCTGCTGAGACCTCAGCTGAGACCTCTGAGTATTAGTTTCAGTACTCAGAGGTTGAGACAGCAGCGAGTTTTTACTCTATGAAAAAAGGAATTTTACTTAGCAAGCCGTTGGTTTGTTATTCCATAAATCAGTTTCCATGGGATTTAAACTAAATTTATAAACGTTTCCGTGTAAAAAACGCGTGTGAAGTCGTAGGCAGAAGATACTAGTAAATTTCATAAAATATTAAAGTGCATATGTACGTAAAGTTTTATTTATTTAGGTATATAGGATAAGTGCATCAATCAATCATCACATCAATCATACTCCTACATAAATGATTTTTCTCGCAGAAAAATATACCTACACAATGCGTTTCTTTTAAATTTTTCAATCAAATCTTGACATGCTTTCAAGGTCATGGCCTCGAATAAAATCGTAGGCAGTAGGTACTAATTTTAAGTAGGTATGGAAAAGATACCTAGGTTCGTAATCGCGGGATTGTCACGTTTCAGTCGGGTGAATGACCGCGGATTTCAGCCGTGGACAGCGAGTGCGGGCGGGTTGCGTTCGAATACATTGCTGTGTTTTATGATAATTGATTTTTGCTTATTTATATTAGATACCTAACTAGGTAGATATGTTCCTATAGTGTTGTACTTTGGGTATGTAAATAGAAAAAAACAAAAAAGTCGTTGATGTGTCAACCATGTGTCAACATATTTTCTCGGTTATTTTTCGCTAAATATTTTTAAAATCATGGTCTGATTGCACCCCCCATTTTTCGGTAGTGTAGTACAACGTCCTAATGACGTTTATATTAATGACACTGGCAGCCCCATTGGATCGGGCATGTCAGTCAAGCCATGCCATGGCGTGCCGACCGCCAGCGCCATCTCTGCGCGCGGACGGAAACTAAGACGACCGAGCCGTTACCTTGACTAGACAGTTCGCTCACGCTCGGCGTCGGAACAAGCCGCGATAAAGATCTTTGTTCGTTTTACTGTTCTACCCTTGTTTTTATCCATTTACTCGTTTGTACCTTGTGTTATTCATCCTTTTGTGTGTGTCTCAATATAATCTGACTGTGTATACGTGTGGTTTGAATATTACCTACCTAACTCTTAGACTGAGCCAGTCCGGGCATAACTATTAAACTGGCTGCCCAAGCGAGGGCCTGTGTTTGTGACTTTTCAACTTAAAGTACCTACTTAACGCAGTGATACCTACATAAAATGCCACGTCCAAATACACGCCGCCAATCGCGGCGTCAGTCGGACTTCGAAGACGCCATGGATGAACCCACAAACGAGCAAACGACGCCAGCGCCAGAGACGCCGCCGCAACCGCCTACGGCTTCTCTCACGGCAAGCGAATTCACAACAATGATGGCGACCCTGCAGCAGACGCAGACTACGATGATGGAGCGGCTTTTCGATCGTGTCCTCGCGCACGAAACGCGCCGCGAATCGATCTCATCACCCGTGCCCAACTCGCAGACGTTCGCCGCAACTACGCCAGCGCCACTTCAAGGAACCTTCGCTGCATGTACAGCTCGATTCAGTGGAGCACCCGGAGACTCGCTAGACAACTTTCAGGATGCCGTGGAGGCCTACAAAGAGTGTGCATGCGTGAGCGACGATAGCGCACTGCGGGGCATATCCATGCTGGTGGTGGGAGACGCAGCCGTGTGGTGGCAGGGTGTAAAAGCTTCGATCGCCTCCTGGAGTGATGCGGTGACGTCGCTCAGAAGCGCATTTGGGGACAGACGCCCCCCACACCGAATTTATCTGGAGTTGTTCTCGATGTCTCAAAGCAAAGAAAATACGGAGGTCTTCGTCGCTAGGGTGAGAGCACTACTAGCTCGCCTTCCCCCTGGTGACCTAAGCGAGAAGGTCCAGCTAGACATGGTATACGGCCTTCTCCATCGGCGGGTTCGAGAGCGCCTGCGTCGAGACGAGTTTGACTCGTACAACTCTCTACTCCGCAAGGCACGGCATGTCGAAGACGCAACCGAAGAAACACCGTCCGAGGCCCTACGCGCGAGAGCCGCGCCGTTTCCACGGCCCGCATCAACAAATCCGCGCGAATCCCGCGGATATAACTCTGCGAACGCCGCCGCCTCCGTCGCCGCCGCCGCGCATAGCAACGACGCGCGTGCCGCGCGCGCTCCCTCCGCACGCGCGCCCGCTGCCCCCGCCGCCGCCGCCGCCGCCGCCGCCGCCGCCGCCGTTCGCAACAGCGCTGATCCGGACTCCGTGCTACAGACCGCCGCCGCCGTCGCACCCAACTCAACGAAGGAGTTTTGCAAGTACTGTAAACGCCGTGGACACTCAATAGACTCTTGTGCCGTTTTAAAGTCAAAAAGAGATAAAGTAGATACGGAAGCAGTACCTACGTGTTACGGTTGCAATACGAAAGGTGTTACGCGGTCACAGTGTTCCCAGTGCAACGCGAATTATTGCACGTTCGACTCGGCATGGCTTGATCCGATACCGCCCAATCCATTGGTAAGTTGCCAACAAAACATACCTACCACTTTCCCTCCAAGTACAAGTTCGCCTAAAGCTAAGAGTTATACTAAACATAAGGTCGTATCTCTACGTCCAAATGGTTCGCCTAACGCTAATAGTAGTAGTAAACATAAGGTCGTATCTCTACATCCAAATGGTTCGCCTAACAGTATCAATGTTTGTAATACCGCACTTAGACTCACGGATTGTCTTCACAAACAGATAGTAGGCATAGTACCGCCGCCGCCGCCATCGTCGCGTCGTGCTACTGATGGTATTACCATGGCGGAAGCGAAAGATAGTAGTGTAACCAATGTGTCCGCGGAACGCGCTTATGCGTTAAAATCCGATGGTGCGTACGCAATTTCACGAAGTAGGGTAACCATGCCGAAGGAAAGTAGGGTGACCATGAATTCTGCGGAAAATTTAGGAAATCTCTTGTTTGGAAAAACTGATGCTCTTGGTGAGTACGCGAATCAGTTTGGGGTAACCACGATGAACGAAAGTAGGGTGACCATGGAATCTGCGGAAATTTTAGGAGATTTTTCATTGGTGGAACCTGATGTCGGCGGTGACTTCGCGAGTTGTTCTACGGGACAACGACCTATGTTAAGACCTATTTTAAGCATAGTAGTTTTAGGAGTACGAGGAGTGGCACTCTTGGACTCTGGAGCCAAAAGTAGCGTAGTTGGCCGTAAGCTCTATGAGCTGCTACTGGAAAGGAAGCACCCCTGCACTGAGACCACGCGTTACGTCAAGTTGGCAGATGGTTCGTCGCGCACTCGCCGGGTACTTATCACAACCTTAAAGGTAGGAATTACTCCGGACAGGTCAGTGACTTTAGATTTTACTATCCTGCCCGACGCGCAAAACAATGAAACCCTGTTAGGTATTGATTTCTTAGCAGCGGCCGGAATCGTCATGGATTTTGCTGCGTCGACCTGGCATTTTTCAGGTTCGAAAATCTTGTACCCAACCGAGTTTGAGAATCCGAAGCCTTGTACCGCGATCTCTTCTGCCGATCTTCTGCGTGATGAAGAAGGTTCAATGCTGGTTGTTGAACAACGCCAGGAGCTGTCGGACTTACTGCTGCACAACGCAGATGTCTTCGCGGCAAATGGAGCGCCTACAACATACGCGGAACATCACATAGACACGGGTGATCATTCGCCCATCTCCGTTCCTCCATACAGGCTTACGCCCGCTAAGAAGGAGCTGATGAAAGCAGAGCTGGATAAAATGCTGGAGGACGGCATTATTGAAGAGTGCGAGTCTGCGTGGACGTCGCCCGCCGTCTTAGTCCCCAAGAAGGATGGTAAGGTCAGGTTCTGCGTGGATTACCGAAAGCTTAACGCGGTAACCAAAACTGATGCTTACCCAATGCCAGTCATAGACGAGTTGGTGCAGTCAACTAGGCGCAACTGCTTCATGTCCACCTTGGACCTGCGCAGTGGATTTTGGCAAGTGGTTGTCAAGGAGAGCGACAAGGACAAAACGGCGTTCCAGACCCCCTTTGGTACGTATCGCTTTAAGCGTATGCCTTTCGGGCTTAAAAATGCGCCCTCTACTTTCCAGCGCCTCATTGACAAGCTCCGCTCGTACCTGTGTCGCGACCTCTCACAAATAGCAGGTGATAGCGTCACTCTATTAGCTTACCAGGACGACCTTTTACTTATAACGGAAACCTTCTCCGGTCATATGGTGGCGTTGAGCGCCGTTTTTGAAAAGCTGCGTGCCTTCAATTTGAGGGCTAATCGTGAGAAGTGCGTGTTCTGCCGGGAAAAGGTAAAGTATCTCGGTTACGTTATCACACCGGAAGGCGTATCTCCCGACACCGACAAAATACAGGCTGTCGTAGAAATGAAACCACCGCTCAACCTGAAACATCTGAGAACCTATTTGCAGACGTGTTCGTGGTTTCGCAAGTTTGTTCCAAACTTTTCAGCCGTTGCCGAGCCTTTGACACGCCTGACAAAGAAAAATCAGCCTTGGGTTTGGGAGGCGGAGCAAATAAATGCTTTTGAGGAGTTAAAGAAACGCCTCACCACCGCTCCTATTCTGGTTCAGGCTGATTACTCCAGACCGTTTGTTCTGAGAACGGATGCAAGCAGCTACGCTGTTGGGGCCGTTCTCCTACAGGGCGAGGGCACTGAAGAGCGCCCAATTGAATATGCTAGCCGTCTCCTAACATCCGCCGAAAAGAATTACAGCACCACTGAGCGCGAGGCGTTGGCTGTGGTCTGGGCAGTGGAACGCTTCAGGGGGTATATTGATGGACACCAGGTAAGTGTCAGAAGTGACCACCAGCCTCTAAAGTGGTTGCTGACTGTCAAATCACCTTCGGGTAGGTTAGTCCGTTGGGCTCTAAAACTGCAATCCTTCAACATTACCTACCAGTACACTCCAGGCAAGGCCAACGTAGTTGCGGATACGCTCAGTCGCCCACCCTGCACTGAAGAAGGTACTGAGGAGTGTGGTTTGTGCCCTGTTATTATTGACCTCCCTTCCACTAGTCCAAGCGACATGCGCGCCGCTCAGTTGGATGACCCTGACCTGGAAAAGGTTATACAAGACCTGGAAAGCCCTGAGGAACTTACCCTTGGTCGTTGGCTCGAGCGCGGTTACGTGTTGTCTCATGGTGTCCTTTACCGTTATGATGCTGATGGCGATACGGAGGATGCGCAACTGGTTGTTCCGAGATCAATGAGGGAAAACGTTCTCAAAGAGCTTCATGACTCTCCTACTGCCGGTCACCAAGGCATAGAGAGGACCCTTCAGCGGCTGAAAGAAAGGTACTATTTTCCAGGGATGCGCAGGTATGTCACCGAGTATCTCAAGAAGTGCGTTGAGTGCCTTCGCTACAAACCCTTGAACCAAAAGCCAGCTGGACTCTTACAAACTCCGGTTCTTCAACAACGAGGCGAAGTCCTGGCAATCGACCTGTTCGGTCCGCTCCCAACCGGAGACAAGGGGGAGCGGTGGATATTCCTAGTCGAAGACGTCGCTACTAGGTGGGTGGAACTGTTTTCTCTCATAGATGCCACTGCTGAGAGTTGCGCTCGTGTCCTGCTGGAAGAAGTGTTCCTCAGGTACGGACTTCCAAGACGCGTCGTGTCGGATAATGGTACGCAGTTCGTTTCGGCGGTGATGCAGCAGTGTATGTACGTGTTAGGCGTGAAACAGGAGCTTATACCACTGTATCATCCGGAAGCGAATCCTGCCGAGCGAAAGAACCGGGACTTGAAGGTGCAACTATCCATTCTTGTCAAGAACACCCATACAGCTTGGCCTAAGCACTTAGCGTCCATTCGATTTGCAATGAATAGCGCCACATGCTCCACCACCGGTAAGTCGCCTGCGTACTTAACTCTAGCGCGTGAACTGAGAACACCCTTCGACGTCCACCACGATTTACGGGGCGTCCTTGATAAGGAGAACTTCGTTCATCAGGTCACCCCTTTCCTTCGAGATTTTGTGTCGTCGCTCTCTGAAATCAGGGATAGGGTCGAGAGGTGCCAGGACATTCGCAAAGACGTAGCTGACACTTCTCGTCGTAAAACACCTAGATACGAAGTAGGAGATCTAGTCTTAGTCAAAACGCACGACCTAAGTAGCGCGGCAAAGCATATCACGAAGAAGTTTATGCCAAGGCGTGATGGTCCGTACCGCATAGATACTATCATCAGCCCAACGACTTTCATCATTTCAGATCTCGATAATAATGTTATAGGGAAATATCACAGCACCGATTTAACCCCGTTCACGTCTCCGTTAGAGTCTAATGTGCCGGTTAGGCCTAAAGGGCGTAGAGGAAGGCCACGCATCCGCGATTCAAGTCCCAAGTTGGACCCGGGACGTGCTTCCAACTTGGAGGGGGAGTGTGTAGTACAACGTCCTAATGACGTTTATATTAATGACACTGGCAGCCCCATTGGATCGGGCATGTCAGTCAAGCCATGCCATGGCGTGCCGACCGCCAGCGCCATCTCTGCGCGCGGACGGAAACTAAGACGACCGAGCCGTTACCTTGACTAGACAGTTCGCTCACGCTCGGCGTCGGAACAAGCCGCGATAAAGATCTTTGTTCGTTTTACTGTTCTACCCTTGTTTTTATCCATTTACTCGTTTGTACCTTGTGTTATTCATCCTTTTGTGTGTGTCTCAATATAATCTGACTGTGTATACGTGTGGTTTGAATATTACCTACCTAACTCTTAGACTGAGCCAGTCCGGGCATAACTATTAAAGTAGTAATTAATGATATAATATAATTTGATAATGATCATGTTAATTTTTTTTAAAGACGGTATGTGAAAATAAAACGGTTTCTTGTGGTCTTTTTCGGATCTCTAGGGCACCTTCCGGTAACGGAAAGTGATAGAGGGTGAGACATTTTTAGACATGGCAATACTTTCAGTAAAGTCACTGTCAGTGACGTTTTGATATTCCTACTAGGGATGTGTATCAATCGATGAAAAGCATTTTCGATAGATTGTGCTGGCTGAACTCGTATGTTTTGAAAAGGTTTTAAGACTTGTTTGCTTACCGTCTTATTATCTTAGTGCTTAATGTTACATAAAATTACGGTAAGTAGGTAAGCACCAGCTATTCTCGAACCGAATGGTCTGTTGCGTGGCGTGACGGGATGGTAAGAGACTGTATGACACTAGTCCAATGGGAGTTGGGGTTGGGGATGGGGAGGCCTATTGTGTGCGATGCTAAACGCTTCAACGCACTTGCGCCTTCCCATCTTCCGCGGACATCCGTGAAGGCGGGTGTGGCAGTAGATTTGGCCGAGGATGAGAGGCGCATACATGCAGGTCTCGTCTCGACAGAGCCTACACTTTTGCTCCTCTTGGAGTCGAGACCTAGGTCCGTGGGGTACCGAAACTCTTCGGGTTTTTAAAAACTATCTTAGCGCCTGGTGGAAGAAAGCGACGCGTGACCCGAGAGCTGGTGAGTACCTATCTGGCGCAGCGTTTCAGCATCGTCATACTTTGGGGCAATGCAGCCAGCGTCTTGGGGAAGCTTCCGACTGGTATTGCTATGGATCAGTTGAGCTACCTGTAGCTTGTTTGCAACGGTTTGCAGTTAGCTCAATTGTTTCAATGGAAAATACTAGTTCTAACTTGTTTCTATTGTTTGATTGAAGTTTACTTTGTTAATAAAGTAATCCTGGTAAGCATTAATTACATGCATATATTATACCTAGTACCTACACAAAATAAATATGGATAACTAAATTTCATCGAAAATAATAATTTGAAACTCACTCCAGCACATATCTACGTGTTGTCGTTGTCAGTCAGATCAGATTGTCAATATTGTCATTGCCGTCAATCGAACAACAATACGATTTTTAATTTTCGTTCGGTGCAACAATTTAATTTCTTCCTGACGTGTCCAAAACATTCTGAAAATAATTTGTGTTGTTTATTATTCCGTCGGATTAAAGTGTAAAGGGTTTACGTGATCCATTTCTGTCGCAAAAACAGCGTTCGAAATTCAACAGCTGGGAACTTCAGTGGAACTTGAAGCGAACTGAATCGTATTGGATTTCGCAATGTTTGTTTTGAAACTGTAGAATACTAAAACATCCGCAAAATGTCACAACGAGCAGAATCTTCAGGCGTTATGCACATAAACTTTCTATGATAGCCGGTCCTTCTGCCACAACAGCGTGAGGTATCAAAATGCGACTAAACATACGAAAAGTGGTGTTGATTGGTGCTGTTGTTGTTTTCTTGTGGCTGTTGGTGTCCTATTCGTCTCTGATAGAGGTCTCTGGGCCTAAAGTGGCTGAGAAGCATAATGTTGAAGAGTTCGAGAACAGGATAGTCCAACTGGAGCAACAGCTTGGAAATCAGATTTCGGACTCGAGTAGACTCTTGGAGACTGTGAAAAAACATCTGAAGCCGGTATCTGAGGATACAGGAGCAGAAGCTGATAGGCAGAATGAGAAGAATGTTTTGCCAGGTAAGTTCATTTTTAGAAAGAAAGAAAAATGGTTTTGACAGAGCAATCGTACGGGGGGAAGGGACTCTCCTGAGTTGCATACATCTCGGGAGAAAAATTATAACATTCCTTAACTTTCCTCTTACATAGCTGTCCATAAAATATATTAGTCACTTTTCAAACAAAACTTGTGGTTTTTTGAATAGCATAAACTTTTCAAACCTTTTAATTTTTTTATATGAATGAACCTATCTTTTGAGGTTATAATATTCAAATACCTAAATTTGTTTGTAATGTCTCAATAACTGCATACCTATTGAAAGTGTACACTATACTTTCAACAGAACAATAACTCTAAGGTTTTTGTTATTAGTGTGTAAGCCCTATAATAAAAAAATCATTAGAATTGGGTACCTACTCAGAGTAATTTTCAAGAAATAAAATAATAACAGCGCTGTCCGAAGGAAGTCCCAAAGTTTTTCTACTCCTACTTCACTTGACCTGTTGGATATCATATCACATTCCCGTACTGAGGAAAGGACGCGGCTTCAAGTCCCATCAAAGTCTATTTTTTTTGTTAGGATATTATTTGTTTTTGATGATATTAGTTATTGTTTTTCTGTCTGTTTGTTTTCATTTATTCTGAAACGGCTAGACCAATTTGGATGGAACTTTCATTAGCAGATAGCTGATGTAACTTATGCTACTTCTGTTTTATAATAAGATTTAGGTTTCCATGCAAAAAAATCAAAATCCATGAAATTGTGAATTATATGCAGGCGAAGCAGTGAGCACATCTAGTTTAACATAAAATCTTGTGTTAATAATATAAATTAGATTTGTCTAACTTATCTTACGCTTTAGTTCATACAGGTCACAATCACAAACCATTGTGGTTTATCACAACAGCTCTAATGAACAGTAACACTTGTGTCAATGTCATTGTATTATTACAATGTAACTAGGGCGATATTAAGGTGAAGTGAGTCCCAAAACCCACGTTTTGACTGTACGGAAAATCAATAGTAATGCAAAAAAAAAAAAACATAATTATTTTTAAGCATCAAAAGTATAGGATTCTAGTTAGTAAGTTATGGGAACCGAAACACGATTGACAAAACTTGACTCTAAACAAAAAAATCGCAAAGTTTCCTCTAAATCTTCATTTTTGCACAAATACTTCTACGGAAAAAGCAGTTTTATTTGCTAGTTACTTATCATATTTTAATAAAATTTCGTCTACGTGTTCCCTAATAAATACTTTAGACGATAATGATTTTATTTTTTTGCAAGAGTTCTATTTTGGAGCAAAAACAAATTTTTAAAAAACGACCTGTGAAATTGCGCGCGGGCTGGCCATTCCGCGGCTCTCGCCTTCCTTTCTCGCCTTCCCCGCGCGACGTTCGCTCGTCCTTGTCTCGCAAAACCGATCCCACTTCATTTTAAGGTATACAGACAGACAAACAGACCAGATATTTGGACATTTATATAGGCAACATGGTTACTATCCATATCTCTATCCATCTCTATTTGTATCTGGAATGGTTGGTGTGGATACCTTGGAGCTAAGACGTAAGCTACAACTTGGAATCCATTACTATCTTATATTACACAATAAAGTAAATAATCCAAGTGTACTAAGCGGAATCAATATCTATGTACCAAATAACTACGTGCGTGCGGGTACTCGTAGGCGGCACCGCTTGTTCTGTGGCATCGCCCTTCGAACCAAGCACGGAAATAACGCACCAACGGTTCGGGCACTCCAACTTCTGAATGAGTTCGTGCATGAGTTCCAGCATGTCGATATGTTCCACGACAAATTATGTGTAATAGTAAAAAGTCTTTTAATATATTTAAGTTATAACATGTATATATAGTCAATAGCATAGGATAGTGAGTGTTTGGTTCTAAACTGTAAACTTCTATCTTCTTTAATAAATAAATAAATTTAATATTTTATTTAACGGTTCAAAACAACCTTTAAAACTGAGAACAGTTAACGTAAAAGCAACTGTGAATTACTGTAATTTGACAACATTTATTTTGGAAGTCAAACCCGTATCCCTCTGGGATTTAGGCGGACTATAGGAGGCCCTCTGTGCTACATAATCATCAAACTATCTATAGAAAAAATTAAACTTTCGCGATTTGTTAACATAGTTAATGGTTTAATCGGGTATTTATTTATCGCATACCTTTTGTTATTATTTCCCCACAAAATAATAAAAACAAAAAGGGAATGAATAACAAAAGGTACGCGAGGAATACTCGACTAAACCATTAATAACCTATATATAGACGACCTCTGTGGCGCAGCGGGCGAAGGTCCGCCTGCGACGCAGGAGGTTGCGGGTTCGATTCCCGCCTCGGGACAAATGTTTGTACGATCTGCAGATATTTGTTCAGGGTGTTCTGGATGTTTTCTATGTACATTAAAAAATATCTATCTATGTAGTGTATTGTATTAAGTATATCAGTTATCTAGTACCCATAACACAAGCTCTGCTTAGCTTGGGGCTAGATAATGCTGTGTGAATTGTCCGGCATTATTTATTTTATTTATATGTCCAGTGGACATAGATCTCCTCTAATGAGCGCCATAGCGCCCTGTCTTCAGCTTGCCGCATCCAGCATCTGCCTGCAGTCTTTCGCAGGTCATCATCCCACCTGGGATGGCGACCACATAAGCCATATAAGTGCCACATAGTCTTCAAATTCCGTCAGAAAAACTATCTGAGAGAGAATCTATTGAAAAATTACGAAAAATACTTAACTGAGTTCTGAGCTAGTTACTACTGATAAGGCGCACATAAGTGGACTCGTGATAAGACTGTTTTACGGCAGAAGAAATAAAGTCCGCTATTCGAAGATTAAAGTAATAAATTTACCCTTAACATCGATTCTGCTTAGTGACGCCGCACACCGGCACCACATTTACCCATTTACCTCACTTATATTTAGAGGAAACTTTGCGATTTTTTTGTATCGAGTCAAGTTTTGTCAATCGTGTTTCGACTCCCATAACTTACTAACTAAAATCCTAAACTTTTGATGCTTATCAAAAAATTATAAAAAATTGAATGTTTTTGTGCCTTAAAATTGATTTTCCGTATAGTCAAAACGTGGGTTCCGGAACTTACTTCACCTTAATGTATTATATTAGGTGTATCAGTCATCCAGTTGGTCTAGCGGTCAGCTTGTTCAACCGCTGATTATGAGGTCCTGGGTTCGAATCCCGGGTCGGGTCAATAGTTGTTATTGGGGTTTTTCTAGCAAGAAAAGTTCACAGTAGCAGCCCGGAGTCAGGAAGTTGGCGGTGTTACACCCCCGTGCCTCGGAAAAGCACGTTAAGCCGTTGGTCCTGCGCCTAACCTCTCCCCGATCGTGTCGATCTGTCGTCCCATCGCTCACCCGAGAGTGAGGGAACAGAGAGTGCACCTGTGTTTGCGCACACACTTGTGCACTATAATAATGTCCTGCGCATCTGGCTAGTCTCCGAGAGAATGGCCGCCGTAGTCGAAATTCGGCTAGGAGGACATTATTATTATTATAACACAAACTCTGCTTAGCCTGGGGCTAGATGATGCTGTTTGGATTGCAGGATTATTATCATTTTTATCATTTGCAGCAGCATCGCCAGTATTGATATAGATCAAGTTGATCTACCTGTAGATTGCTTGCAACAGTATGCAGTTGGCTCAATTGTAAATACTATTTCTAATTTATTTCTATTATTTGACTTTACCTCACCTGTAGCGACCGAAAAAAAGATATAAATGCGAAAGTTAGTGTGAATGTTTGTTGTCTCAGTATCGAGCTCGTATCGAACCGTGTGGTGCGAGTTTAGAATTTGCACCAGCCCAACTCTTCCCGCGGGTGTCGTAAGAGGCGACTAAGGGATATCCACCGGGGACGGGCAGCAGCGCCTCCTGCAGAACAATTCTACCACCGAACTGTGATCCCGAACCCGAATGTCAGGCGTGGGGATTATGGGCACTACCACTACCACCCCATGAGATAAAAGCCAATAAGGCGTTTATCAGGGGGAGGTCTGCGTCCAGCTGTGGACCAATATAGGCTGTTGCGGTTGCAGTGTGAGCGTAACTCAGTAACTACTAACCGATTTAGAAGAAATATTTTTTGGCTGTGTACAATCTATCGTAGATTGTCGTTATAATGAAAACAGCTATCACGCCAGTCGTAAAACGATATAAAGTCACCACACCATTCATATCGTGTCGTTCTGATATGCAAACGACTAGGCGACTGCCGTGCCAATCGTATTGCGATTTAATTAAATAACTATTATTTTTCCTTGCCTTGTCATAAATAACAATTTTAAACGACTTTGCAACTAATGTGGGAGACAACACTTTTGTTACTTTGTTGTTGTGCCGTTTGTGCACAGATTGCACACTTTTCACACATTTTTGATTTCAGGGCATAATAGGACCTTTAATTTTTCGCAAAAGTCAGTACAATTTGATGGCAAAATAAATAAATAAATAATGCTGGACAATTCACACAACATTATCTAGCCCAAAGCTAAGCAGAAAAATAATAATAATTAGGTTTATTGGCATAAGCACTATTTGTAACGTAGCGTGCCTCGGTATTTTGACGCACACATTCAGATATTTTGGATTTCAGGGCATAGGACATACTTTTTCACAAAAGCTTGTGCATTATGATTGCGCAATAAATGGTAATTTTTAACGAAGCATTAGTGTGCGTCCGTAGCATATTGTTACCTTACGAATTCACCAACAAAGCCTCAGTTTTGGTGTCAGGGCATATTATCTAAATCAAACGATAGGTATATAAATCTTTGGTCCCGATGATCCAATGGGAACAACTAAATACGACTGTCTTTCGACAATAAAAAATCGCGACGACACAATGACGACAAACAGTCTACTCGTATAATAATAACTATATAATAGGAACAGCTAGAGACAATAGTCGTCCAACGATACTGTTACAGCGCAGTGGGAACGAGCCCTAAGGGAACCTACCTGATGGAGGGCCGCAGTTTCTTTCTAACCTTCTTTCACCAATCCGGCGTAGCCAGGTGGGATGACGACTTGCGAAAGACTGCAGGTAGTTGCTGGATGCGGCAAGCTGAAGACAGGGCGCTATGACGCTCATTAGAAGAGGCCTTTCTTTATTAGGCGAGGAAATTCGTTTACGTATTACGAGTTCACTTACGTAGTACGAGTGTTAGTACGAGTAGGTAAACTGGTCTGGGGGGACCAGAATGATGTGGGACTCGACGTCCTGAGAAGGACGTAATACCCACTAAACACCTCTCCGGTGTCCCTCTCTCGCCATTTGCGCCGAACCACGGGAACATTTAAAACCTACCGCGGCCCGACTGGCGTCCCCTCTTCCTCCTATACATGGCCGGCGAGCCCACCAATCCACACACTCGCCGACCACATTCTTCTGTCACCTTTCCTCCCCCAATAGATCGTCATTGGAGCTATGACTAACATAGCTGATGAATGATTTATTTATTTTTATTGAGGTAAACCACAGCGTTACAATTTCCATATATATATACTTAAAATATATAACACTAAGGCCAAAAAGGATTACACCGATATTATACCAGAAATAAACATAAACTCGCTGTGCCCACAACTAGGCTACACAAAATTAATGTATCTTTTAAAAGGCAATGTATACGCTTCTACAACAAAACTCCTAGTGAGTTGCAAAAATTATCAGTAAATAAATTCAAACAAATTGTAAAAACCTTGCTGTGCAAAAAGGCTTACCATAAAATATCAGATTATCTAGAAGATAAAAAAGCTTGGGACGGGTTTTGCTCCAACTCGAAAAGTAACAACTAACAGGCTAAAGGTTTCTTCGTCGCTTCTTTACTTAAGTCTACATACCGAAGCGACAGAAATCAAAAATATCACTTCATTTCCGTGTCAGTGTTTAGTTTTACAATTTGACCTTTTCTAAGTCTACATTTATGTACACTTATTGTATTTTTGGAAATAAAGAGTTTTTGATTTTGATTTTTGATTTTGATTAAATAAACAAATGTAACAGCAAGGTAAGTCAGAAATGTTGAACAATGTTAATTATCTTAGAAGTAATAACTACAAAGTAATCACGAATAAATAAATATATTTACTATTTGAATAGATATTAGTGCGCGCGCGCGCGCGTGTGTGTGTATACGTGTGTGTGTGTGTGTGTTTGTGGAGCCCCTGAGAACACCGGTCTCTTAAGAGTCCGGGCAACAGGAGCCACCAGTGTGTGTATGCATGTGTGTGTGTATGTGTGTGCATATGTGTGTGTGTATAGGTGTGATCATAATTAATTTTGTATGATTTTGTGGTTCTAAGTTATTTTTTTATTTCTCTTTCGAGCCCGATTTTGGAAGATGATGATTATGAATCCGCCGCATGTGAATTGAAGAGGTAAAAAGCGTGTGGAAGCGATATAAAACGGGGCGGATGCCGTCGTCATACCATAATGTGTGATTGCTTTTGATATCTCGTTACGTGCGAGAGATAAGTGACGGTGTATCTGGGCCAGATATTGATAGTTACGGATCGCTGGCCGTGCATAGATTGATAGGGGGCGAACTGTTTTTTCGAGCGAGTTGGAATTAGATGAACTGTCTTCAATCTACCAAACGAATCAATTGTCGTTTTGGAGTCTTGGCATTAAGTAATTCTGTGTGGATTGTCCAGCATTATTTATTATTTTTAGCCAAAGGAGATCATTCATATTGGGCCCAAAAGTCAAGTGCCGGCCAACAAAAACAAAGGTGTCATCACTCTTGGGCAGTCAATCGTAGTATTTTTCATTATGGCACCAAGTCTCTAAGTAAACTACTTCAAAAGATTTCTTAAGGCGCTACCCCAACCCAAATCAGCTCCCCCACCTATTTTATCATATTATTCTGTTCAACGAAGAAATTTTCAAAAAGCGATTGGCCCGTTTTTGATACCTATCATAAGCTTATTTTTACTGCCTCTGTAAAAGTTTTATTTTGTATACTTTAAGCAGAGCTACGAAGTTGCTCTTTAGCCACCATAGTGGCAAAAAACTACTTCGCCTACACTAAGTTGTATAATCTGGGTTTTGATACATAACATTTAAAAAATAGGTATATTCACATTTTATTTCATTGTCAAAGTACGGGATCTTTGACTTTTGGGCCCAGCCTTTTAAGGAGCTTGAATGCCTTTTTAATTAATTCAACCAATCGTATTCTATATAAGCCAACCTTTCTCATAATTCATAATTCTTTATTGCACAAAATAGGTAGTACAAGTAAAACAAATAGGCAAAGGCGATCTCAACCCTAAAGAGAGTTCTCTTCCAGCAAACCTTATTGGGAGAGAGAGACAAATTTAGAAAAGTGGGTAATGTGCTAAAACAGAGGATATAAGATTTTTCCATTTTCTAAGTGTAGGTACATTTATTGTATTAATGGAAATAAAGAATTTTTGATTTTATTCACTTAAGGGTCCGGCGACGAGTGAATTTCCCATACAAACGTAGTACCAAAATGATTTGTTATTTGAGAATATTTTCACCATGGTTTGCTATTATTTGTATTAGAATAGTATTTATTTAGGTTCCTGCCACAAGCTTTTTTCAAAATACTTGTCTACACAATTACTAAGAAAACAGTACCTTTTTAAATATGGTCTAACACCGTGTTTCGTCTATTTCAGTGCCAACTCACCTAGTGTTGCCAGTGCTAGTGATCGCGTGTGATCGGGTCACGGTCAAAAGGTGTCTGGACAATCTCATCCGGTTCCGGCCTAATAAGGAGACATTCCCTATTATTGTTAGTCAGGTAAGAGACTCACCCCATATACATTCATAGTTAGATATACAGCAGGGTATTTGATTCGTCGGAAAAGCCGTCGCATTCGATATCGGAAGCTTTTTACGAAGAAAAACGTTTCCGATATCGAATCCGACGGCCTTTCCGACGAATCAAAATACCCCTGCAGGTGTCACGTAACATCTTCTATTTCAAAAAAAAATGTATACTCAAATTATGAAATTTAAAGTACCATTGTTGATTTGACATTGAATTGACAATTATTTATGTGATTAAATAAAAAAAAAATTACATATTCATCTATAGTTTAATTATTATATAAATTTAAATTCATAATTTGACATTGGTCACCAGTATTTAAGTTTGATAAAAATAAATATTGTTTCAAATTATAATATTGATGCATGCTTCTCAATAAAATAACTAACTTAAATTGTTAGTTCCAATGTTCTTAAATATGTACATATATTGAAATGTTTGTACGCCCAAGTGGCAGAATCCAGCGATCTAAAATAAGTCTCACGAACTGACTGTAATATTACCATGAATTATGAATTACATGTGTACTGAGCCAAAATGGGGTGATTCTGGACCCCGAGGAGATCAACTTTTGAATAACGATTTTTTGTATTTCGATTTTTTTTTACTTTTTATAGTAATAATAATAAGTTTTTTTTCTTATTCGTGTTCTTTTGAATCCACTCTTGCGTTATTAAACATTACAAAATACTTCACGAATGTTTTTTTATTTCGTTACCAAAACCAGTGTTTTGTCATCAAATTATTACAAAAACTTGATGTAAATCCTTTGAAATTTCAAAACAATAATAATCGTGTAAGAAACACGTAAAATAACACGAATATGAAGAAAAAATATCTAGATTTTTTATATATTTTTACTATTTTTAACTAAGGATCTCGGCTATTTATCCCATAAATCAAATCTAAAATTAACTTGTTACCCGAATGTAATCTTTTCAAGGACTGCGGCCACAACGCAACCTACAACGTGATAAAATCCTTCGTTGACTTGGACCCTACAATATCTGTGGTCACCCAGCCAGATCTGACAGAGATCCCGCTGCCCAAAGCCAAGGTAAGACCATTATTCTATCTATAATAAAAAATATCTATCTATGGTAATGTATTGTATTAAGTATATCAGTCATCTAGTACCCATAACACAAGCTCTGCTTAGCTTGGGGGTAGATAATGCTGTGTGGATTATCCAGCATTATTATTAAAAAAAAAATAACTTTACTGGAATTTTCTGTGCTTCTATAATATTTTTTTTTCTTTTATAAATTGTGCTTCGTGTGTACGTGTCGCGTTGGTTCCGACGGAAGATCAGCGTTGCTATAGCTATGCGTAATGGCTATTCCAACATAATGCTGAGTCGGACGCCTTTTCGTAGCAATAAGTTTTCTTATTTGTTAGTTGTTTTGGCGTAGTTTTAACTCTATGTAACTTACATATTGCTTATGCTATGAATAAAGATTTATTTATTTCTTTTCTATTATTATTATTAGCAATGTAATTAACAGACAATCCGCAGACAAGTGCGTCCACTGATCGGCAAAAAAATCGAATTAAATGGAAAAGTTGCCTTCTACAATCCTCGCCGGCATTGCCGACAGTCCGCTCCGTGCGGTACGGATCTTTTACGTCAATCCATTGATGGAGCCAGTGTGGATTGTCCGATGTCAGCCTGTGAACGCGCACCCTAACGTTTCAACTGCTAACGCTTGAGCCGTAATGCCGTGCCTACCACACCGTGATCGCGGCCCTGGGTCTCGAGGATATGATCCGTAGAATAAAGTTTTGAGCGCTCTTTCGTGAGCTGCTTTCTTGTCTCTGTCGTTTTCTTCTTTTTCTTTTGTTGAAGTATGGCTGATTCTCTATGACGCTGGTTAGCCTCCTTGCACCAGACCAGAGATTAAAACCCAATATTTATTTTTGTTCAAGGTGAAGTTCCGCGGGTACTACAAAATCGCGAGACATTACAAGTTCGCGCTCAACCATGTGCTGGGAACACTGGGACACGAGGCGGTTATTATTGTAGAAGGTTAGTAGGTATTTCCCGTCACCTACAGATTTTAATAGTTTTTTTGGTTCAAAACTGGATAGTATAAAAAAAACATAGACAAGAAAATATGTCTGTATAAAAAAAGCTAAAATGAAAACTTATGATTTACGTACAAATAATTGCTTAAATAAAGTTATGCACACTCAACCTTCAACCTCAACAGCCTGTATTGGTCCACTGCTGGACGCAGGCATCCCCCTGATAAGCGCCTTATTGGCTTTTACCACATGGGGGTAATGCCCGTAATCCCCACGTTGGGCGTGCGGGTGGTAGAATTGTTCTGCAGGGGGCGCTGCTGCCCGCCCTCGGTGGCCCTTAGTCGCCTCGACACCCGCGGGAAGAGTTGGGGTGGCGCAAATTCTAAGCCGGCAACACACAACTGCACTATGCACACTAATTTAACCTAAAATACTATCTACAAGCTCTGCTTAGCTTGGGGCTAGATGATGCTGTGTGTTTCTTTTATAATATACTAGCTGCATTCTTACTACCCGTTGTTCTATTACCCGTTTTCCCGTAGGAATGAAGCATTTTCCCGCGGTAAAAAGTAGCCTATGTTCATCAGGAATAATGTGGGCTTCTAATGGTAAAATAAATTTTCAAATCGGTCCAGTAGTTTCGGAGCCTATTCAATACAAACAAACAAACAAACAATCAAGTCTTTCCTCTTTATAATATTTGTATAGATTTCTAAGTTAGGTGTGCAATACAAATAAAGTATTATCCAACCGTCCAGGTACCTATCAATCAATATCCTAGTTAGTATATAGTTGATATCATCACTTAAAGTAAAGTAAAAGTAAAGTAAAGTAAAATATTTTATTTGCCAGAAAACATATTTCGACCATACAGTTGCTGGTGGTCGCACGAGGCAAGCCTGTGTCGCGGGAGGCCTGTTTACAATAACTTCGAATATCAAAGTACTTTATTTTAACTTTATTTAGACCTTACAGGAATCTTGGACACGTCACAAAATTCAAACTACAGAAGCAAAACTAGAAAATAAAGTGATCAGTTTGAGATTTTTTGGTCACTTCGATAATTTATTTGCTCGACATAAATAAATGAAACCATGCCTTATTTTCCAGATGACCTCGATATCTCTCCTGATTTCTTCGAGTACTTCCTCGGGACATATCCGCTGCTTCACAAGGATCCTAGTTTATGGTACCCACAATATTATCTTACAGTAGGAAAAAATATCATGAAACGAAAACTGCCATTCAATAGTTTTTAACCCCCGACGCAAAAGGAGAGGGGTGTTATAAGTTTAACGTGTCTGTCTGTGGTATCGTAGCTTCCAAACGGATGAACCGATTTTCGTTTAGTTTTTTTTCTGTCATACATAGATAAGTTTATCCCGACCGTTCTTAGCCATGTTTCATGAAAATCTGTTTTTAATTTTTTTTATTTTATCCTGGTCTACTGAATCTTTATCAATATCAAGTGCCCAAGTGGATACGTTAAAGTGCTTTGTTATTATATTTGTGTAGTTAATTCTTTATTTATTACTAGCTTCTGCCCGCGGCTTCGCACGCGCTGTTTTGGAATAAAAAGTAACCGAAATAGGTATTTTTTCTTCACGGGATACCGTCTACATCCCTGACAAAGCATTTATAATATTAGTACATATTAATTTAATAATAATACTAATGCTGGACAATCCACACAGCATTATCTAGTCCCAAGCTAAGCAGAGCTTGTGTTATGGGTACTAGCTGACTGTTATACATAATCTATATATATATAAAAGAAAGTCGTGTTAGTTACACTATTTATAACTCAAGAACGGCTGAACCGATTTGGCTGAAAATTGGTGGGGAGGCAGCTTAGAACCAGGAGACGGACATAGGCTATGTTTTATCCCGGAATTACCACGGGAACGGGAACTACGCAGGCGAAGCCGCGGGCAGCAGCTAGTATAATATAAATTATACAATTATTCGGGATACAATAAAGTGCCAGTGTTATATGAAGGAAATGCTTACAGCCAATATCCTGACTCCCATTTAGAAACGGCCAGGAGGCGGGCACGATCCGCAGAGCTGTAGCAGGTTTGATGGATAAGAAAGAATGGCCATATCTACCAACTAATTAATTACATTTACAATCATTATAACAATGAAACATATCTCGTTCAAAAGGCGCATCAGCATCAACATCCTTTACTAGTCCATTGCTGGATGTAGGCCTTCCAGGATAAGCCCCTAATACACCCAGATTTCAGATTTTATTTATTCACCATCTTATAAAAATTTGTGCTATATTAGGTAAGTCTATGAAATGTCCATTACAGTTTTAAATAAATACCTATCTAAGTACATTATATGAACTCTGTAATATAGAGTCTATACCTATACTTAATAATTAAATCACTATATTCTAGATTGTTTAAAAATAATAAATCACAAAACAATTCCATAAATGTAACACAAATCTATAACTATCTCCAATTAGTTCAGTTTTTCTCTTTAATTTATACACTCTTATCATCAACAGGTGCATATCGGCATGGAACGACAACGGCAAGAAAGAAGTGATAGACATCAACAGCGGCGGTCTGCTGCACCGAACAGACTTCTTCCCCGGCCTCGGCTGGTGCCTGCGCCGCCAGCTGTGGCAGCAACTGGAGCCGCAGTGGCCGCCAGCGTGAGTAGATATAGTAGTAGACAGCAGCACAGGTCTGCTGCACCGAACAGTCTTCTTCCCCGGCCTCGGCTGGCGTCTGCGCCGCCAGCTGTGGCAGCAACTGGAGCCGCAGTGGCCGCCAGCGTGAGTAGATATAGTAGTAGACAGCAGCAGCGGTCTGCTCCATCGAACAGACCTCTTCCCCGGCCTCGGCTGGTGTCTGCGCCGCCAGCTGTGGCAGCAACTGGAGCCACAGTGGCCGCCAGCGTGAGTAGATATAGTAGTAGACAGCAGCAGAGGTCTGCTCCATCGAACAGACTTCTTCCCCGGCCTCGGCTGGTGCCTTCGCCGCCAGCTGTGGCAGCAACTGGAGCCGCAGTGGCCGCCAGCGTGAGTAGATATAGTGGTAGACAGCAGCACAGGTCTGCTCCACCGAACAGACCTCTTCCCCGGCCTCGGCTGGTGTCTGCGCCGCCAGCTGTGGCAGCAACTGGAGCCGCAGTGGCCGCCAGCGTGAGTAGATATAGTGGTAGACAGCAGCACAGGTCTGCTCCACCGAACAGACCTCTTCCCCGGCCTCGGCTGGTGTCTGCGCCGCCAGCTGTGGCAGCAACTGGAGCCGCAGTGGCCGCCAGCGTGAGTAGATATAAATAAATAATAAATAATGCTGGACAATTCACACAGCATTATCTAGCCCCAAGCTAAGCAGAGCTTGTGTTATGGGTACTAGATAACTGATATACTTAATACAATACACTACATAGATAGATATTTTTATTATACATAGAAAACACCCAGACCAACGGAACAAATTTCTGCAGATCGTACACAAATTTGTTCCGAGGCGGGAATCGAACCCGCAACCTCCTGCGTCGCAGGCGGACCTTCGCCCGCTGCGCCACGGAGGTCGTCAGTGGTAGATAATAATTTTTAGCTGTTTATTTTTAAATCTGTAAGAAGGTAACGGTGTTGATTGCACTTATACATTAACATTTAAAATAAGTATATATTTAATTATTCTAAGAGTGAGATTGTTTGTCACCCCGAATAAATAAAAACAAAAAACTAAAACTACATTATTGTTCTAGATTCTTCGATGACTGGCTGCGAAACCCTGAGAACGTGAACAACCGGGCCTGCATCAGGCCTGAAGTCTCCAGGACTTACAGTTTTGGAAGGGTATAATAATAATAATAATAATTATTCATTTATTTCAGACCATAGACAAGTTACAGATCTAATTTAACTTATTCTACGGTCCATAGTAATATATACCTTAAAACTAACAAACATAAAATATAAAAACTTAATTAATAATACATCGTTTGTGATTACGGCGTCGACGTGTAGATGACGCAATCAGGGTATGCATCAAGCCATCATTCTCTTGTTCTTTTCTCACTCAGGTGGGGTCGCCACTACAGGTTTTCATCTTCCATTCGCTTCAGGGAGTAAGAATCAAGTTCTAACGAGTAAAACTTGGATACTTATATAATTCGGATTGCCATCAGATTAACTAATTACAATAGAATTTAAAATAGACACAGAAAGCTAATAATAGGCATTCGCTAATAGAATATTAATAAACTACCGAAGTGTGAACACTAAAATTTTTGTCGTCGACAATTGCGTATTTAATCTATATATATAAAAGAAAGTCGTGTTAGTTACACCATTTATAACTCAAGAACGGCTGAACCGATTTGGCTGAAAATTGGTGGGGAGGCAGCTTAGAACCAGGAGACGGACATAGGCTATGTTTTATCCCGGAATTACCACGGGAACGGGAACTACGCAGGCGAAGCCGCGGGCAGCAGCTAGTAAATTAATAAAGTAACCAGCGTCTTGGGGACACTTCCGACTGGTATTGATATGGATCAGTTGAGCTACCTGTATATTGTATGCAACAGTCTGCAGTTAGCTCAATTGATTCAATTGTAAATACTAGTTCTAATTTATGTATATTATTTTATTGTAATTTTCTTTGATATTATAGGCTTCTGCCCATATTAAAACAAAGTAATAAAATTATATTAAATAAAGTATAAAAAAACAGGAGGTAAATAAAAATTAAGTATAAAACCCACATCATGTGTAAAAGAAGTTAAGAGTCATGCATCGCCTTGCCTTGTAAATGCTGGTATTGAAAGGGTCTATGTTCAAATGCTGAAATAAATAAATAAATAAATAATGCTGGACAATTCACACAGCATTATCTAGCCCCAAGCTAAGCAGAGCTTGTGTTATGGGTACTAGATAATTGATATACTTAATACAATACACTACATAGATAGATTTTTTTTTTAATTATACATGGAAAACACCCAGACCAACGGAACAAATTTCTGCAGATCGTACACAAATTTGTTCCGAGGCGGGAATCGAACCCGCAACCTCCTGAGTCGCAGGCGGACCTTCGCCCGCTGCGCCACGGAGCTCGTCAAAAAAATTGACTATGGAAAAGTTTTAAGGTTATTTCTATCCCATGGGAACTGATTTATGTGATAAAAAGTGTGTTGTGTAGAGTTAACTTCCCTTTGTCTACAGGTTGGAGTTAGCCGAGGGTTGTTCTTCGACAAGCATCTGCGGAACATTCAGTTGAATCTGAAATATGTAGAGTTCACTAAGCTAGACCTCAGTTACCTGTTGAAAGTGAGTATTTTGTCTCTACAAATACTAGTAGTCGACAAAGTTTGACTGACTTTGGAAATCAAAATCAAAATCATTTTATTTCCATAAATACAATAAATGTACACTTAGAAAAGGTCAAATTATAAAACTAAACACTGACACGGAAATAAAGTGGTATTTTTGATTTCTGTCGCTTCGGTATGTAGACTAAAGTAAAGAAGCGACGAAGAAACATTTAGCCTGTTGTTATTTTTCGAGCTGGAGCAAAACCCGTCCCAAGCTTTTTTGTCCTCTAGATAATCTGATATTTTGTAGAAAGCCTTTTTGCACAGCAAGGTTGACTGATATGAAATAAAATTAAAAAATAGAACACGAAATGAATTTCCATGTAGTTTTTCTCCCGCTCTTCGCGTTACAAATGAAATTCAGAATTTTTCCTCCTTCATTTTAGTATAGTAGTATAGTAGCCGACTAACACTGTCCGCTGACAGGCAGCGAGAAATTAATTTAATTATGATTGATTATTGTTTATTATTTGACATGGTATGTAACTATTTCTAGCACTAACTACTCTAATATTGAATTTTAAAACCTACTGTAATTAGTATACTTAGCCTAAAGCCGTTCTAATTACATCAATAAATAAATAAAATAAATAAATACGCAGCAGGCACGAGATAGGTACAACTTCGATAAGCTCTATCTCGCACTTTCGTTGTTTCAAACAAAAACAGTGAATTATCGACGCGACTGTCCAGAACTGCCCACCAATTTGACCCAAGAATTACCTGCGCATGTTTGTCACGTGGTTCGTCAGAGGACAAGAAGTTTGAAGTTTACAGAAACATAACAAAAACGTTTAGAAATTACAAAAACTGTTTTGAAATATGCCACCTTTCATTTCATCTTATGATCCATCGATCTCATAATTTGTTGATGTAATAAACTTTTGACATATTAAGCAATTGATCAAGTGGTGTTGCTATTGTAAATTTATCAAAATCTCTTTCTTTATGGCCGGGCCCCGGGGGGCCATAAAGAAAGAGCTCAAGACTGATTTTGAGAAGCTAGAGAAGCATTTTGGTAGAAGTGTCATTGCCGTTTGGAACGGGAAGCTACTTTCCGAGCAGGTGTAGTGTAGTATGTATGTACCGTGCCTCGGAAAGCACTTTAAGCCGTTGGTCCTGCGCCTAACCTCTCCCCGATCGTGTTGATCTGTCGTCCCGTCGGACTATGAGAGTGAGGGAACAGAGAGTGCACCTGTGTTTGCGAACACACTTGTGCACTGTAATATGTCCTGCGCATCTGGCTAGTCTCCGAGAGAGTGGCCGCCGTAGTCGAAATTCGGCTAGGAGGGCATTATTATATTTAAGTATACATTTCTTTAAAATACAAACTTTGTTCATCTTCCAGGAAAACTACGACGATGCCCTAGAGTCCACAATCGCAGCCCTACCAGAGGTGTCAGCCGCCGCTGCCCTCAGCGACACAAGCACTGACCCGGCGGTCAGAGTGTCTTACAACGACGCAGCTAGCTACAGGCGGAACGCTAAGGCTCTGGGCCTTATGGATGACTTTAGAGTAAGATATAACTACGACGCAGCCCTAGAGTCCACAATCGCAGCCCTACCAGAGGTGTCAGCCGCCGCTGCCCTCAGCGACACAAGCACTGACGCGGCGGTCAGAGTGTCTTACAGCGACGCAGCTAGCTACAGGCGGAACGCTAAGGCTCTGGGCCTTATGGATGACTTTAGAGTAAGATATAACTACGACGCAGCCCTAGAGGCCACAATCGCAGCCCTACCAGAGGTGTCAGCCGCCGCTGCCCTCAGCGACACAAGCACTGACCCGGCGGTCAGAGTGTCTTACAACGACGCAGCTAGCTACAGGCGGAACGCTAAGGCTCTGGGCCTTATGGATGACTTTAGAGTAAGATATAACTACGACGCAGCCCTAGAGGCCACAATCGCAGCCCTACCAGAGGTGTCAGCCGCCGCTGCCCTCAGCGACACAAGCACTGACGCGGCGGTCAGAGTGTCTTACAGCGACGCAGCTAGCTACAGGCGGAACGCTAAGGCTCTGGGCCTTATGGATGACTTTAGAGTAAGATATAACTACGACGCAGCCCTAGAGTCCACAATCGCAGCCCTGCCCGAGGTGTCAGCCGCCGCTGCCCTCAGCGACACAAGCACTGACGCGGCGGTCAGAGTGTCTTACAGCGACGCAGCTAGCTACAGGCGGAACGCTAAGGCTCTGGGCCTTATGGATGACTTTAGAGTAAGATATAACTACGACGCAGCCCTAGAGTCCACAATCGCAGCCCTGCCCGAGGTGTCAGCCGCCGCTGCCCTCAGCGACACAAGCACTGACGCGGCGGTCAGAGTGTCTTACAGCGACGCAGCTAGCTACAGGCGGAACGCTAAGGCTCTGGGCCTTATGGATGACTTTAGAGTAAGATATAACTACGACGCAGCCCTAGAGTCCACAATCGCAGCCCTGCCCGAGGTGTCAGCCGCCGCTGCCCTCAGCGACACAAGCACTGACGCGGCGGTCAGAGTGTCTTACAGCGACGCAGCTAGCTACAGGCGGAACGCTAAGGCTCTGGGCCTTATGGATGACTTTAGAGTAAGATATAACTATGACGCAGCCCTAGAGTCCACAATCGCAGCCCTGCCCGAGGTGTCAGCCGCCGCTGCCCTCAGCGACACAAGCACTGACGCGGCGGTCAGAGTGTCTTACAGCGACGCAGCTAGCTACAGGCGGAACGCTAAGGCTCTGGGCCTTATGGATGACTTTAGAGTAAGATATAACTACGACGCAGCCCTAGAGTCCACAATCGCAGCCCTGCCCGAGGTGTCAGCCGCCGCTGCCCTCAGCGACACAAGCACTGACGCGGCGGTCAGAGTGTCTTACAGCGACGCAGCTAGCTACAGGCGGAACGCTAAGGCTCTGGGCCTTATGGATGACTTTAGAGTAAGATATAACTACGACGCAGCCCTAGAGTCCACAATCGCAGCCCTGCCCGAGGTGTCAGCCGCCGCTGCCCTCAGCGACACAAGCACTGACGCGGCGGTCAGAGTGTCTTACAGCGACGCAGCTAGCTACAGGCGGAACGCTAAGGCTCTGGGCCTTATGGATGACTTTAGAGTAAGATATAACTACGACGCAGCCCTAGAGTCCACAATCGCAGCCCTGCCCGAGGTGTCAGCCGCCGCTGCCCTCAGCGACACAAGCACTGACGCGGCGGTCAGAGTGTCTTACAGCGACGCAGCTAGCTACAGGCGGAACGCTAAGGCTCTGGGCCTTATGGATGACTTTAGAGTAAGATATAACTACGACGCAGCCCTAGAGTCCACAATCGCAGCCCTGCCCGAGGTGTCAGCCGCCGCTGCCCTCAGCGACACAAGCACTGACGCGGCGGTCAGAGTGTCTTACAGCGACGCAGCTAGCTACAGGCGGAACGCTAAGGCTCTGGGCCTTATGGATGACTTTAGAGTAAGATATAACTGCCCTGCCCGGGATAATCACTTGGCAATAAGGCCAAGATCAGCACCGGTCGCGCGGAAATTAATTTTATATTCTTTTTCAAGTATTTTCTCCGTTCTACACCGTATGTATTATTTTAGCGCATTGCTGTTTAAAAAAAAAAAAACAATATAATGTTGTTACAGAGTGGTGTCCCTAGAACGGCGTACCGCGGGGTCGTCACTTGCTTTGTGCGGGGTCACAGGGTCTATCTGACCCCAAACTACGACTGGACACACTATGACCCCTCGTGGGGTTAAATTGGTGAAACTTGGACCTTACAGGCCATAGTGATAAACTGTGAGTGTTTATAATTATAAGTAGACTGGGTTTACAAAAATCGACCCGCTTCAATAATAGAGATTTCTGATATATTTTCATCTTGTCCGCAAGTATTTTTGCGCACCGAGCGATCGACGCGCCATTTTTACACGACTGTCCACAAAAAGTGTAATGTTTTCAGTGTTCTGTTCATATATGAGTTTTATGAACCCACCATAACGTATAAAAATGAAATAATGATTTAAAAAAAATAGAAACAAATACGAACTAGTATTTCAAATTGTAACAGTTGAGCTAACTGCAGACTGTTGCATGCAGTCTAGAGGTAGCTCAACTGGGCCCTAATTCCACTAAATTAGTTGCTTCACCATATCCCGTCGCAGAATGACATTGATGATTTTTATATAATTCTGAGTGACACTGGCATTCCTGTATTTTTTTTTAATTTTGGTAAAATAATAGGGCAGGTAGAAAATGCCTCGGCATTAAGGCCACCCTTTTTACCTTAGTGCAATAAAATTTAAAATAATAAAATAAAATAATTTGTTTGACAGAAGATAAATGTTTAATTTTGAATTATTAATGTAGTTATGAAGAAAATAAGGGTGGGTCGATTTTTCTAGTATAATAACTGTAAATAAAAGTTCTATGTAAATGATAATATTAATATGAATATTTTGATGGCCGCACTGCGAAAACTCACCTTGTAGTCCAGTCAACGAAGGATTGTGGATGGAAAGGTTGTTTATCAGAGCTCGTATCTAGGCAACGATTGGGAATAGGTAAAAATTGTATACAACCAAAGTTGTAGCGAATTTTATCAGCTTTCATTATGTAGTACAACAAAATTTCCCATGACGCATCGCTTACGAGATGTAAGCAAAAAAACTAAAAAACGGGACCTCCTTAATTGTCCCCCACTCTTAGTAGCTCACAGGAATTTCAAAAATACTCTAGTCCAAACAAAGTTTCTAAGTCAATGTTTCCCCTGTAGGTGGAGCTAACGGCGCTACAGTCCGTAGGAAGTTCCAGAGATTTTCGACTACTACGTCACTTGACCTCGCGGTGTAGTTGGTTAGCACATTCTCGTACTGAGGAAAGGATGCAGGTTCAAGTCCCGTCGAAGTCGAAAATTCTTGGGATACTTTTTGATTTCTTGGAAACCGAATTTTTTATCGAATTATTAGGAGTACTTTTAATTCGAAGATATACATAATAGCGATTAAAAATCGCGTAAGCAGGTGGTTGTTTTCGCAGTACGGGCTGGCTGAAACGTGAAAAATTATTATTGAAAAAAACGCACAGTTACCTTCTGTGTATTTTTAAAACCTCAACTGGGATCACTAATCCGCCTCCCAAGCGTAGTGATTATAGGTTATTCCCCCCTTGTTCGGGGGGGGGGAGGTTCAGCAGTGGACTTAGTGTCCAGCACAAATGAGTTAAGTAGAGGATTTTATGTTGTTTACAGTTAATATACAAGTAAGTTTTAGTTAAATACTGATTTTATGTTTTTCTCACGGATTCCATTTAACAGATCTTGACCAAACGTGGGACCACTATTGAGGTACCCCATTTCTATCAAAATAGAAAAGAATAAAGTTTTTTATGAAATCTTGATTAGTAAAAATGGTACCAAATTAGTCTTATTTCTTAAATATTCGGTTTGTATGAATTTAAAATGTTTTATGTTTTAGGTTATTATAATTTGTAAATACATATACCAATGAGAATTTATACCATTTTGGCCTTTTTCACTTATTTTTCATACAGAAAAGTTATAGCTATACATTTTCATGACATTTTGCCTATAAGAAGTAGGATACTTACAAAAAATTTGATAATCTGTACAGGTTAAATTTGGTAATCTGAAATTTTTTGTTTATGAAATAGAGGTTGTTATACGAAAAAAATTGTATGTGGTACGAAGTTCACAGGGTCGTCTAGTACAATATAAACAAAATATTTGTTACAATTTAAATGCCTTATGATGTTTGTTATTGTTAAAAGTTTTATTTAACTTGCAATGTATGCAACTATGTTTGTACGGGTGTAATCTTGCAACTCAATTTAGAATCAGATATCTTCAACCGATTGAGCTGAAATTTTGTATACACGTTTAGTTTGGATGACAATGCATTAAAAACTTGTTTTAAAAATATTAAAACTTATTTATAATACATACTTATCTATGTATACTTTAACAGGTTAATGTGTAAAAGGCCAAAACTGTGTTAGTTGTATATTTTCGTCAGTAGCTAGGTACCTTAAAAAATTATATTCTACCTACATAATAAAACTTGTCGCACACCTGAAAGTACCGCTACCGCACAACACAAAAACGTGCATTCAAGTACGATATGAGTACAAGACGCAGATGCCGTTATCCGATATAATATAATACTATTAACTTAAACTAACTTAACTTGATTGAAGAAAGTGCACATATAATGTGTTAACTTATATCATTTAGATGAATTGACGGTATCAGATGGCCACTCGTTTAAAGCTTGTGGGAAGCCATTTTGTCACTATAATATGTATCTAGAGAGACAACGAGTTTAAGCCCATATATATATATAGCCCATATATATACATATTTTTGTGTTGTGTGGTAGCGGTATTGGGTTAATGTGCGCAGAGCTTTACATTGTATGTATGTAAGACGATATTATAGCATAATTATTACTTAGTAACAAGTTCCTTTTATTTATGTAAATATAAATTTATGTATATTAACTAAATTATGACATAATTGTTATAATTTAGTTAAACTTGGGTTTAGATTATATAAGAAGGGCGTTCTGCACATAATATTAAATCTTGTGTCGTAATGTCCTAATTCTTTTCATTCCGTATTTTTGTTGTCCGTAAATATCCGTGACTGCGTTCGCGTGGTTTTTTAGAAATTGCAAAATACTTTCAATATATTGACTTTTTTCACCGACTTCGAAAAAAAGATGAGGTTCTATAAACGGCTCTGTGTATTTTTTATATGTATGTTAAATTGTTCACCGATTTCTCCGTCAATAGGGTAGTGTCCTGGGTAAAAAAAATATTATATTATAGTCCGGAAGTTAGATAATCAAAAAATATTGGACACATATTTTTTCTTTTCTCAATCAAACAAAAAATTACCAAAATAAAACGCGTCAAAGTTTGGGAGTGGGGGCTAGTGACGTCACACCTTGCTAAAAAGTGTCATTTCATAAAACATTTTCTACGAACCCATATTTTAACGCGAAAATAATTGAAATTCGCGTGAATCTGTGTCAGTTTCCGTGTCGATGACTCGGTAGCGGATAATCTGAATAGCGCTGCTGCTGCATTAGAGATTACGTCATTTCCAATCATATTCTATATATTATTATATTATATATTGAACGACGTACCGAACGAAAGCGAGCGAAGACTAACGAGTGGGATTCGACGATCGATACCGAATGTTCACTCGCTTTCGCTGTGGTTCCACACCAAACGAACACATGTGAAACCCAGTGAAGCACATCACGGCGAGTACGGCCGAAGGCGAACGAAGGCCCTCGTTCGGGCTCGCTTGCTTTCGCTGTGACGTCCACACTGGTTCGTTCGCGTTCGGTTGATAGCCTTCGCTCGCTCTCGTTCGTTCGGTCTGGACCCACGCTAACTTCGCAGATTATTACAAGATTTTTATAAATTTTTATCAATCTATTTACTCCCATTGCTAGGGAAAAGCCTTCCAATTAAAACTTTGTATTACTAAATATAAAAAAAAAACTTTAGAAATCCTTCCACGACAGTATGAAGTGTAAATTATTAATGTCTACGTTACGAATTACGTAGTTATATGTAGAAACACTTGTAGTTATTTCTACACTTTATTTGATATTATATAGACTGGTATTAAAATTGGTATAAGTCGTGTAGGTAAAGATTGTTTTTGAAAATGTCATGCTATGCTATAGGGTCTTACATTTATCACCTGAGGCTCGAATATGGGGTCGGAAAAAATCACGAAATATCACGAGAGGGCGAAAAAATTAATAGACTTGATATCTCCCGTGAGTGTGTGAGATGTAAATTGAGATATAAGGTGTATTCATTTTTTCGTTCAACGCGCGAGTTCCAAACCGGACACACAGACATTTTTATCACGGTGGTATATTTTCCAGAATTAAATAAGATTGATACCTGTATTCGGTGACAATTTATTCTGAAATTTTGGATACTATGTTGTTGTTTACAAAAATATAAGTGAGTCTAAAACCTCACCACGTATCACCGTGGGGGAGAAGGGGTCGTTAAAAGATGCTAAAACATCATGTGATTAAGCGTAAACCCCTATTTGACAAAATTAAATATGGTCTAAGCGGGACAGCACGATATTTTCAATTACAATTAATTATTATACTTCGTCCACGTATTTATTTTCTTTGATTTAATGAAATAATTCAATTTTTCATACACTTCGACAAATATCGAAGCTCTCGTAACTCCCGATATTTTAAGAGTCGAACCAAATCAAAAGCTCTTTATTTCCATAAATACAATAATGTACCTACACTTAGAAAAGGTCAAATTATAAAATTAAACACTGGCACGGAAATAAAGTGATATTTTTTATTTCTGTCGATTCGGTATGTAGACTTAAGAAGCGACGAAAAAACCTTAGGTAGCCTGTTAGTCTAACAGGCTACCTAAGGTTTTTTCTAAATCTAACAGTGTTAGATTTTATTTTTCGAGCAAAACCTGTCCCAAGGTTATTTATCCTCTAGATATGATCTGATAGTCAATAGATTCGCATCACTATTCTTCAAAAGAAGCAGTATATGAAATGTTGCATTTTTTCATTTAGTCAGAGAAAATAAATGCGTGGACGGATCGTAACGACTTATAAAAACAAAACTGACATATCGCTGCCCTTTTCTTTTAAGTCTATAAAAAAAAATACATAATTATATACCTCAAGTGTATTTTTGACATTATAATAAAAAAATAACCATGTATAAAATATGTACTTTGTATATTATTAATTAGGTACTTTCGAATAAGCCTTTGGATTAAGCCAATACTTTTTTGTTGCCCGACTGCGAAAAAGGGTTAATGTTTTAGAGTTCCGTTGACTTCCGTTTAAGCCCAAACGGCTGGACGGATTTTAATGAACATGTTATTAGTTGTATGACAGATAGATAGATTATTTCTTTATTGCACCATCATTAAATAAAACAATTTAATAGAAACTTAATACTATATCTAGTGTCGCACAATCGGCGGACTTATCGCTAATAGCGATCTCTTCCAGGTAACCTTTGTATGGATAGGATCGGTACGTATTCAATTACAATAGTGGCAAAAAAAAACAATACATAGATACAGCCGCTATTTACGATTGAATATCCAATGTGATCGAAAATTTTCAAGATTCTTTCAGTTTTATTTTTATTTATTTATTATCCAGTGCACATTAATTACTTGTAAAGAATGTAGCCTAGTATGATTACAATCTAGCCACAACGACGTGGGCTAATGAGTTATTTAAATTTAACATAAATTGCCAGCATAGCTTATTCTAAGAACGTGTTCATTAACACATTAACTTTTTATGTGAATATTCTGAAACGTTTGTTATTTACTATTATTAACCTAACAGCTGATGTTAGGGCCAAAATCTATAAACCCCTTTACGTTTAGTAAACCTTTTGTTAGACAAAATAGACAAAATCTTAACACACTTAACTTTTCGCAGTCGGCCTTTTTGTTTTGTCTATAAATAATTGTGTAATTGTTTATTTTTTCGTTGTTAGGTGAATTGTTCACCGTATAAGACTGTGATTTGCATTGTTAATTCTAAATGCATTATAAGCACGTGTTGTGTATAATAATTAATATAAACTGGTTTTGTTTTTATATGTTGTTTCATTTTCATTATCACAACCCTAGGTCCCAACCACAGATTACTACGAGTATCTCAGTACCTGTGGTGCCAACTTAGTTTGTCACAGGAGTTAAGGTTGTCGCAGATCTGAAGCGCACTGCTATCACAGAGCACAAAAATGTGCATTCAAAATGGGTTATAACTATTATATTTAGATGCATTTCATATTGACAGCTGATACTGTCAATTCAGTTAAGCTCGTCAGCGAGCGTTCAGTGAACTGGAGAGGAATATGGAGATGTGCATGGTCTCGCTAACCACTCGTTTGAATCTTGTGGGAAGCCATTTTGATACTGTAAAATGTGTATAAAGATTCAAATTATTATTTATTTAGTTAATTATACAAGACAATAGCATTCTAGATGCCTCCAAATCTCCTAGTAGGTAGGTACATTGAATAATTATACAAACTTTCAGACAGGGCCTCAAATTTTGTGTGGCCCTCGGCCCCGGCATGGCCTAAGACGGCCCTGATTGAAAAGAGTTGGGGAGAAAAGGTTTTTGAATACCATTCAAAACAGAAGAGGGAGAATGTTGGTTATCTTCATTGATGTCGGAATATATTAAGTACTAGCTGTACCCGCGACCCAAGTAACACATCAAAGCAGTATAACGGCCGTCTTACAGCATGCCTGTATCGTTTTCGCATTTTGAGTTAGAACTATAGTAGCATTACAAACTGCTATACGGCTACTGTAATGCTTATTTGGGCACAAATTATACGGCTTTAAATCCTAAATAGGTTCACAATAGTTGTATAATTGCATTACAGGCGCATTATATTAGCATTATTGTGGTCAAAGAAAATATCAATCGCATTAGAGAAGCATTAATGAGGTTAATGTAGTTGCCAATGGCAATACAGTAGCATTATACTAGCAATATTATTGATAATGAAGATATTAATTGCATTACAAAAGCATTAGACTAGCATTTGAGTGTAGTAAGAGAATGATTGGAGCAATTTAAGTGTTCACAGTTAGAACTTAAATAAACCCTACATCTGCAAAAACTACTCTAATACCACGGTACAAATGATATAATTTGTTGTACAATATAATATGGACGGTGACGGTCAAGCAAGACTGAGTGAGTGTCAATTTAAAATAAAAATAGTGTGGAAATTTATAATACTGGTAAGTTTTTGACTCTTTTGGTATTTATGCCTTCAAATATTACTGCGCAATTTAGTTTATTGTAAATGTCTATATAAGTTTCATTGGCAATTTTCACGCGCCTTCGATATTTTATGGTTTTGATATAAAATGTTAGATACAGATATGTGTGAAATAACCTAAAAAATTGTGTAGTCCTAGTAGTGAACGAATTTGGCATAATTAACATAATAGTAATGTTTGGACAGTATAATAACTAAGTTACATGTTTATTATATAGGTTTATGGCTTTTATAAATAGGTCCGAATTATAATATTTTTTGGTTATAAGATATTTACAAAATGGTGTCTGTCTATAGCAATCCGGTGAGCCTATAAACAGGCTAATTAATGCCGCCAGCACCATAAATACTCATACGTGAACAATTATGAAGCCAAAGGCCAGAGAGAAGGCTTTTGATGAACCACTGTAGTGCCATTGTCAATAAAGTAGTCCTGTACGGGTTCACCAGTATACCAGCAGACTTGATGTAGACTGAAATAATGCCATTAAATGAACACAATTTTAGGGATCCTTGAGCAAAACAATATGACCCATTTCAGAATTTTCGTACCACTTGAATCCGTTGATTAGATAGATCCGTGAAAGTAGCTACCTAGTTTCAGTCGATTATGTCATTAAGATATTTTTCGCAATTAGTTTATAAAAAGGACCGTTATTTACTTCATTCTCGGTGTAGTGTAGGTAGTTAGGTACAGTAGCCATCAAATGTACACTTTAGGATGGTCGAAAACTTCAGAGTACGCACTAATCTTTTTAATGGTTGATGCTTTCTAATAATATTGTTTCCTTATTTTCAGGTTTTTTGTACCAACCGTACAATGCCATACAAAATAGTACAGACGATAGAGAGAGGGAAAACAATACTAGTTATTGTACCTTCTTTGTGGGAGGAAAATGATAGCTTGTGGTGGCCGCCTAAATAGATACAGTGGAAATTAATTAAAGATGAGCAATCTATATAATTAAATAACGTTTATATATATCAATATATAAACGTTATTTACATACTATATCATTAAATAATTTTTTATACTTAAATAACGGTACATTAATGTCAAAACTTAATATTTAAATAATACTTATAATAAACTTAATACTTAAATTGTTATTCTTAATTATTACTCTCAAATCTACGTAAATAAAAAAACTAAAGTACTAAATAATGTTTTTTATTGGTACGTATGCAATAGCGGTATGAAATACATATTTTCATGATGATGCAAACATACTAATTTACATTTTAGGTCTCTAGGATCAAGAACAATATCACTGTCATCTTCACTTTCGTCGGAGCTCTCAGGTCTTATCTCATTTTCAGCATCAAGCGGACAGGAATGAACGCGATTTTGTTGAATATATTCACTATTCGCTACAAAAGATTTTGTTTCAAAACACGAGGATTCCGTATCGTATTATATTATTATTATATTATTACGTATGATATTTTTAATATTGACAGGTCCTACTAGATTTTGCGACCTACGGAACCTTCTTTAATATCACTTCAACTCACTTTTACACGTACAATGAAATCAACTTAATCATTTTATTAGCATAAATTATCGTTATACACACACAGTTAGGCAACACACATAGATAAATTAATAATATATTATTATATCATACGTCCACTATAAAAATTGCTGTTGTTTTATGTGCATTATATTCTTTTCTCCAAGACAATTGGTTTTACTAATTCCGGAAAATTAATGTTTAACCAGCTTTACGCATTACAATAACTCACGTGTGTTTGATTGATTGAAGGGCTATTAGCTGTACAACAGAATTCAGTTGGTCTTTAAAAATTCAAGCATTACATTGACTCACGCTTATGCTGTTTATCAATATTAGGCTTTTACTTACCACTTAAAAGTGCTATTACACAACAAAAGGCATTAAAACAGCTCTAAGCTGTATAACAGATTTGCGGTGCATTATAATGGAAAAAGTTTATGCTAATAAGCAGCATTAAGCATTATCTTACGACTTAAAAATGCCATTATAGACCCTAAGGCTCTAAAAACAGCTAAAAGTTGTACAGCTGCGTTGTGGTTTGCTATACTAAAACTAAAGGCTTCACAGAAGCATTTTGATATGCCATTATCCTACCGTTATACGGTTTACAGCATCGTAATGGTTTTCAAATGCCTATATAATGCGTCAAGATACTCGGTGAACTTATATAAGATTTTATACGGACCTTTAAGTTCTACATAAGTTTATAATTCGTTTGTTAAAATGCTTTCTGTGTTACTTGGGGACTTCGTTCGCGATTGCCTTACCTGCCGACTAATTAAGTTCACATTTAACCATTGTCTTTCATATTATGAAACGCCGCCGTGCAAAGAATCACGTAGGGTCTACGGAGGATAACATGTTGTCATCTTCAATCCCATTCTTTATCTACACGACTTTTAGCTACGACTCGGCCAGCGTCAGTGTTAAGAAGTGTCATACTCGTTTCCTTCTTACTCATGGTTCCGATCAGCTGGGGCCCTATTCTGCTTTACTAATCGCTTCACTATGACAGGGATATCGACACAGAATGTCACGTTTTGGTATTCCACCTCAGATGAAGGAAATTATGATGAATGCAGATGGAGAGACGCGCGTCAAGTTTGAAACTATTAATTTATCTCGAACACTATCTGGAGTTTTATTAATCTAAGGACTCAACGTGATGATTCTGCGACGATTCCACTGTCATATTGAAGCAATTGTATTGCAGAATTGGGCTCCTGATCCATTTGACTGGACCACCGTAATTTTTTTTCGTTAGTAGGTAGGTACAGTTGGCTGTGTACAAAAGTAAAAAATATTTTTCTGTGGTCCAGTTAGTTTAATTGGACCACTGCAACCAATCTTCGGAAGTACAGTTAACAGGACCAGCTAAACCACCATAATATCATGTAAGGTAGGAACCTAACTTATTTTTCCAAGACACCACCTTGGTAGGTAGGAACCTTACTAATGGGTGCGTCTTGGAAAAATAAATAGATAGGAACTTACCTACCCTTTATCTACAATTTTTTTTCTCCAATCTACAGATTATTTCATCAATCTACTGATTTTCTACTCGATTTTCTACTGATTTAGTCAAATTCGATCTTGCAACACTGTTTCTAACAAAAAGAAAGCATGAAATCGGAGGACGCGTAGATCTGTTGTGATGCGCGGTTTCAGAATTTTACTTTCATCCTGATCCCAGGGGAACCTTACTGGATTCCAGGATAAAATGTATCCCATGAACTTCCTTGAACTCAAATCGTACCAATTCAGTCCAACTCATTCAGTAGTTTCGGCGTGATGCGCGGTCAAGTAATTTTACTTTCATCCCTTCTCCCAGGGGAACTTTACTAAATTCTGGGATAAAATGTATCTTTCCTCGTAGTATGAACTCAAATTATGCCGAGTTCCATTCGAATTCATTCAATTGTTCCGTCGTGATGCGCGGTTAAAGCATTTTACTTTCATCCTCTCTCCCAGGGGAACATTACTGAATTCCGGGATGAAATGTATCCCATGTCCTTTCTTGTAGTATGAAATCAAATCGTGCTAGGTTTCATTCCAACTCATTCAGCACTTTCGGCGTCATGCGCGGTGAAGAAAGTTTACTTTCATCCCCTCTCCCAGGGGAACCTGACTGAATTCCGGGATAAAAAGTATCCTTTGTCCTTCCTCGTAGTATGACCTAAAATCGTTCCGAGTTTCATTTCGATACCTTCAGTAGTTTCGACGTGATGCGCGTTTAAGAAACAGACAGACAGACAGACAGACAGACATGAATGAAAAAAAATACAGTTTTGGCTTCAGTATCGATAATAGAGTGCCCTCCAAAAAAAATTTTCAAAATATCTTCAACTAGCTGTACCCGCGACTTCGTTCGCGATTGCCTCACCGCCGACTAATTAAGTTCACATTTAACCATAGTCTCTCATATTATGACACGCCGCCGTGCAAAAAACCGTGTAGTGTCTACGGGGGATAGCATGTTGTCATCTTCAATCCCATTCTTTATAAACACGACTTTTAGCTACGACTCGGCCAGCGTCAGTGTTAAGAAGTGTCATACTCGTTTCATTTCTTACTGATGGTTCCGTTCAGCTGGGGCCCTATTCTGCTATACTAATCGCTTCACTATGACAGGGGTATCGACACCGAATGACACGTTTGGGTATTCCACCTCAGATGAAAGAAATTATGATGAATGCAGATGGAGAGACGTGCGTCAAGTTTGAAACTATTAATTTATCTCGCACGCACTATCTGGAGTTTTATAAATCTAAGGATTCTACGTGATGATTCTGCGACGATTCCATTGTCATACTGAAGCAATTGTATTGCAGAATTGGGCTCCTGATCCATTTGACTGGACCACCGTAATTTTCGTTTCGTTAGTGGGTAGGTACAGTTGGCTGTGTACCACAGTAAAAAATATTTTTCTGTGGTCTAGTTAGTTTAATTGGACCACTTACTGCAACCAAACTTCGGTAGTACAGTTAACTGGACCAGCTAAACCACCATATATCATGTAAGGTACAAAAAAATACAAAAACTTAACTTATTTTTCCAAGACGCCTTAGTAGGTAGGAACCTAACTAATGGGTGCGTCTTGCAAAAATACATAGATAGGAACTTACCTACCCTCTATCTACTAATTTTTTTCTTCTAACTCCAGATTATTTCATCAATCTACTGATTTTCTACTCGACTTTCTACTGATTTAGTATAATTCGATCTTGCAACACTGTTTCTAACAAAAAGAATGCATGAAATCGGACGACGCGTAGACCCGTCGTGATGCGCGGTTGAAGAATTCTACTTTTTCCTCTCTCCCAGGGGAACCTTACTGAATTCTGGGATAAAATGTATTCCATGTCCTTCCTTGTAGTATGAACTCAAAACGTGCCAAGTTTAATTCCAACTCATTACCTATGTAGTTTCGGCGTGATGCGCGGTGAAGGAATTTGACTTTCATCCCCTCTGCCAGGGGAACCTTACTGAATTACGGGATAAAATGTATCTTTCCTCATAGTAGGTATGAACTAAAATCATGCCGAGTTGAATTCGATTTCATTAAGTAGTTCCGTCGTGATGCGCGGTTAAAGAATTTTACTTTCATCCTCTCTCCCAGGGGAACCTTACTGAATTCCAGGATAAAATGTATCCCATGTCCTTCCTTGAACTCAAATAGTACCAATTCAGTCCAACTCATTCAGTAGTTTCGGCGTGATGCGCGGTGAAGGAATTTTACTTTCATCCCTTCTCCCAGGGGAACCTTACTAAAGTCTGGGATAAAATGTATCTTTCCTCGTAGTATGAAATCAAATTATGCCGAGTTCCATTCGAATTCATTCAGTTGTTCCATCGTGATGCGCAGTTAAAGAATTTTACTTTCATCCTCTCTCCCAGGGGAACATGACTGAATTCCGGGATGAAATGTATCCCATGTCCTTCCTCGTAATATGAAATCAAATCGTGCAAGGTTTCATTCCAACTCATTCAGCACTTTCGGCGTCATGCGCGGTGAAGAAATTTTACTTTCATCCCCTCTCCCAGGGAAACCTGACTGAATTCCGGGATAAAAAATATCCTATGTCCTTCCTCGTAGTATGACCTAAAATCGTGCCGAGTTTCATTTCAATACCTTCAGTAGTTTCGACGTGATGCGCGTTTAAGAAACAGACAGACAGACAGACAGACAGACAGACAGACAGACAGACAGACATGAATGAAAAAAATTACAGTTTTGGCTTCAGTATCGATAATAGAGTGCCCTCCAAAAAAAAATTTCAAAATATCTTCAATGTACAGAATTGGACCTGTTACAGTTTTATTATAAGTATAGATGTACAGAATTGGAGCTGTTACAGTTTTATTATAAGTATAGATGTTCATCTGTGGTTATCTTATACGACATGATAACTGCATATGTAATATCATAGAAGGAAAACAAGGAAGACCAGGAATTAGCTATCTGAGTCAGAACAAAGAGAAAATCGCTGTCATGTCCTATAAAGAAGTAGGTAAAAGACATTCCGTTGCAGAGAGAAAAGCGGCGGAAATTGTATCATTACACCGACAAGAGCTAGGCTCTTTCATTTATAAAAACACCAGAATGTCAACCCGTTTTCGCCGACTGTTGGGTAAAGTGGTCATTCCGTAGGTTAGGTAGGTTCGTACGTTTATTCCCGTGGTTGTTCGAAGCGTGGTTCCGATGACAAAATTTATAACAAAGTCTAATCGCAAAGATAAGATATACCTACTACGAAGGTAGTTACCTCAATTATGACTAATTTTTACTGTCGGTATCAGTAAGTACTTAAACATAGCAATGTCACCATTATTATCAAAAATGATTGAATGCGTTTGATTAAACACGAAATAAATCGGTACTTAGGCCAGTAATAATAACAGTTTTAACTGCGATTGTCGTGTTATTAAGTCATTAAAACCCGAGTTGACCAACGGTTACATTATAAACAGTTGTTTTGATGTTTTTGACAGAAGTTTTCATACTTTTAACATCAAAGTTGACCAACGAACCAGTCTAATTGACCAATTATCTATTGGTGAACCAGTATAGGTACCTAAGTATTCTCTTATTCCTGTGTTGGACGTCATACTACAAAGGTATGCACCTTACAGTCTAGTCTAAGGAGATAGCTAGGCCTTGGACCTGGGACTAATCTTTGTCAAATAAATCTAGGTCTTCCCGAAATGCCTAAACCTGCCGGGAAAGTTTTATTAAGTTCGGTCTAACGTGAATAAATATGCTTCAAGTCAGATTGGCTACACAACCATTGCTTCGTTGGTGGATTTAGTACCTACCTAATCCTTTATTGGTTTATTGATGGTCTGAAATCTGTGAAATTACTAACGTAGAGGTAGTGTCATGGCATCGGTGACCAGAGGACCACTCTTATTTGAGGATGATAAGGTATGTTGGATTTCATAAAAGTTGCTCTATAACCATACCACAGATATTACAATACTATACTCCATACTAATCACACTAGTCACACTATGGATGGTTTTTGAAAATTCCTTCGCTTATCACACTAATCACTAATATTATAAATGCGAAAGTTTGGATGGATGGATGGATGTTTGTTACCTCTTCACGCCAAAGTTACTGAACGAATCGGGCTGAAATTTTGCATACAAGTAATTCTAATCCTGGAATCAAACATAGGCTATTTTTTATCCCATAAATCAGTTTCCATGGGATAGAAATCACCTTTAAACGTTAAACATAGAAACAAAGCGTGCGAAGCCGCGGGCATAAACTAGTACTATATAAATTCTACTAAAAGAAAGGGTTAGTTTAGATGAAAACTGTTACCATATTTTCCAGTGCGCGGTTTACGACGTGGTTGAAGAAGAGATCAGGCAATCGTCAATACATTTTCAAGTGATACCCAAGAATGCCTTATCGCTGCTGTCGGAGGCGGGAGTGGAAGACGAGAAATTATTAGGTTTGTAAAAGTTTTTGTAAAATAAATAAATAATACAGGCCAAATCAACCTTTGCTCAAAGGCAGTACATGGTAGTTGTCCCGCATTTATACAATATCCTAAATGAAAAACACGAAATTAGGAACAGTACCTAAAGCAAACGAACTCAAAAAGTATGTACAAACATGGTTGAAAAATTTTGATTACGACGATATCGAAGAAATGCTTAAAAATTTACGCCCTTAAAATTTATAATATTTACTTTAAGTTTAACGTATATAATCAATCTCTTTGTATTTTTTATCTTAATCATGATTATTATAATTTAGATAGACAATAGAGATCGGAAGTGAGAAGAAGAGATAGACCATTCCTCTCTATTCTATTATCTTTGTCTTTTTATTTTTATCTTGTGTATTAACGTGAAGTAATTGTCCATGAGAACTTTATTTTCTTAACATTATTAACTAGGTATATACTTTATTAACTTTACATCTTTTTTAAGGACACAAAATGTATTTTACTTGGGAGAAGCCACTGACTCCTGAAATACAGTTTATACTAGTTCGGGAGTCTATGGAATCATTTAAATTAATGTACTATGTTTACTTGTGTCAAATAAATATTTTTACTTTTACTTTAATAAATAATGCTGGACAATCCACACAGCACCATCTAGCCCCAAAGTAAGCTACTTAAAGCTTGTTTTATGGGTACTAGATAACTGATATATTTAATACATTATATACATAGATATATATTTTTTTATTGTACATAGGAAACACCCAGACCAACGGAACAAATTTCTGCATATCGTGCACAAATTTATTCCGAGGCGGGAATCGAACCCGCAACCTCTTGCGTCGCAGGCGGACTCTCGCCCGCTGCGCCACTGAGGTCATCAAACAGACATGGCAGATAGAGATGGAGAGCTTGATGCATTCCTACCGAGGAATCGGAGAGGGATTAGGAAGAAGATAGTGGCAAAGTCATCGTCATCTTCCGGACCGTACCTATCCCACGCTAGGTGGCAGGACATGACGTACCTATACCAGTTATCTTCCACTCTCCTCCATCAGTCGTCATCTCCGTATTCCTACTTAGGTAGATACACCTTTCGTTACCATGTCCACACAATCCATTCTTTTTTTTCGGTCTTCCTCTCCCCTCCCCTTATATCCACAGTTAGGTCTGAATATTCATAGAAAGGTCTACCTACCTACCTTACCAATAACCCTGTATAAGTATTGTCCATTCTACCCTAGACTAGACAACAATCCCCGTGCTAGGCCTACTGAGTTAGGTACTTATCCAATACAGGGTTATTGGTTCACTGACACTGCGTAAGTAAACTGCAAGTTCTGGCCATTCATAACGAACACGTTAGAGGTCTTAATTCTTAAATTTACTATAGGTAGTAGTAGAATGGGTAGAGTAGGTACCTTCATTCAATGTATTTAACAATAAGTAATCGTTCTTTAGAGATGCTTTATTTCAAACTAAACTTAAAACAAACTCTGCCCTGAGTTAACAGTGGGTGTGGGGGTGGGAGATCGGTCTTTAGTAGTTTATGGTGTTCCGGACAAACTTTTTTCATTTTGTATCAGAGGTAATTGAAAACAAAAACTAACCTGTATAAACTACTTAGTGCGTAACTTAGAACTTCTTCCAATTCCAGGGCACCTCCTCCTAGTAGCTCGGAACACAGCCTTCCAGAAAGGTCTTCCCTCCGGCTACCACGTGATGCTGGATGAAGACCATCGCCGCGGGCGCCTAAACTCTCTGCACGTGTTCCAGAGGGCGCTGCATCACATGCTGTGGCCCGTCGGCCCCGGCAGTCGACTCTAGACTACTTTACTATTTACTTATTCATCTTCTTCTTCTAATTAGTCAGCCTTCTAGAAAGGTCTACCATGCGGCGCGGCTACCACGTGATTTTTTTGACTGCATACGCTGCAGAACTATGTCTCCTCGATAGCTTATCTATGTGTGGGCCCCATTGAAGTTTACTATCTAAGGTTATTCCTAAGTATACTGTAGGTAGGTACTGTTTACAATTTCTAATTCAATTTTTAACGTTTCTCCTTTTACGTTTACATCAGTATTACCTTGTTTTACATTAGGTAGAGTAAATTTTATACATTTCGTTTTAGTTTCGTTAAGCAAAATTGTGTTGCAAATTAGTGTTTCAGCCCGGTTTCTTTAAACTACTTTATAATCATGTCTATGTCAACGTCGAAAACGTCGTTAGTTTTGTAAATAAAAGGAACCTAGCGGCGGGATTAGCACTGGTATGAGCTGCCTCTACTTTCTGTTTTTACTTTTAATTTTTATGATTATGTTAAATTTTGCCAACTTGTTATAAGTAAACCAATTGTATGTGTGTGTTTTATGTGACAAATGAATGATTTAGTTACTTACTTACTTACTTACAAAAGATTAACCAAGGTACCTACAACTTTTGAGATTGCATTATTCACATCGTCGAAATTTGTGGAATCTTCTATTATGGTATACCTACTGCTGTGGGGGAACACTGCAGATATTAACACCGTAGTTGTGCTGCCGAAGAGGGCTGTTCGTACAATCTATAATATGGGTCCCAGAGAATCCCTACGTGATAAATTCAAAGAAATAAACATAATGACAGTACCATGTCAATATATTAATGAAAACTTGGTGTACACTCATAGAAATATAATGTTAATGACAGAAATAAACATAAACCCGCTGTGCCAACTAGGCTACACAAAATTATCAGACTATCTAGAAGATAAAAAAGCTAGAGACGGGTTTTGCTACAACTCGAAAAGAAACAACTAACAGGCTAAAGGTTTCTTCGTCGCTTCTTTACTTTAGTCTACATACCGAAGCGATAGAAATCAAAAATATCACTTTATTTCCGTAGGTATCAGTGTTTAGTTTTATAATTTGACCTATTTTAAGTGTAGGTAGGTACATTTATTGTATTTATGGAAATAAAGAGTTTTTGATTTTGATTTCATTTTTGATTTTGATTATTATTATTATTTTTTTATTTATTTATTTGACCATATAAAGTTAAAACATCACAGGAACTTAGCCTAAGCCGTTACATCTCTCAAACAATATACACTTCTCAAAATTACAAAGCAGAACACTATTCATATAAAATGGAAACACAATATAATGATAGTATACAGCAAAATTAAACATAAATAAAATTTAAGAAACAAACAAACGAAAAATTATAATACCATAAAACAGCAAAATAACAGAATACCTACATGGAACAAAACGGTAGGTAAGGTACACAATTAAATTCCGGTAAGAACATATTTCATATTCCGTTATTTTCGGAATATTCCAGACATATTTGTTGTAATATGGGTACCTATCTAAAAATATATCAGCTTCAGGATGACACTTTAGGAGCTGGTTAAGATGATTCAAGATTATGTATGGCCATGCGGCATCAGGCATGTCACATGGTATCTTAAATATTGTAGATAGCAAATTTTACTGAAAGAAGACTTTATTTTGATTTTAAACAACACGGTCTTCCTTTTATATAAGATGCTATGTTATTTGGAAAAAATAATCGAAACGATTTGGCCTTTTGCTCATTATCGTAAAATTGCGGGTGTTTTTTTATAATTTGGCGGGTTTGATTCCCGGTTCAGACAGGCTTCTAAAATCTCTTCGAAAATAGAGTTTGGTGGCCACCAAGGGGAACTTCGAATCTCTGCCTAAACTATAAAAAATAAAACTATTACACAGGCATTAAAAAAAGCTTATAATAAGTATCACAAACTCTCTAACGTAATTTTTGGAAATTCCTTTCTTAAACGTAATAATTAGATAAAATAGGTGGCGGCGCTAGTGTGCGGGGAGGCAGCGCCCTAAGATACTTTCCCTCCATGTGGCATGGCCGTGGGACGCCCTGTATAATAAAATTAATACCTACTTTTACCTTGGATAATTTAAGTTTTTTTAAGCTATTTCCTAGAATTAGATTTATCTAGTTTGTTATTTAGTAGAGACGTCACAAGATGGCCGCCGTTGGCGTCATGTTTTGATTTTCACAAATTATTTTAATTTTTTTTTTCTGTAAAAAGTTACGATTTCAACTTAAATTTGTGATAAAACGATTATTTAAACTACGAATTGTGCAGTAAACAAATAATTTTGGAGAAGTGTCCGAAAATGGACGATACCGAGGAAGAAGTGGTGCCTTGTACTGAGCCGCCGCAGCCGCCCAGCTTCGCGCCCGCCTTCGCGCCCGCCTTAGCCCAGCGAAAGCGATTATGCATTGACAAGGTGGATATTGATGATGATGATGGATTTACCATAGTACAGAGAAGAAAGAAAAATATTAAATCACATGCGGCTGAGGATAATAGTAAGAGAGGTACCAGTGAAAACAATTATTTTGAGGTATGCGTTGCATCTTTTCAATTGCTACCAAAATAAATCGGGTTGGCCATGCTCCTGAAAAAAGAAGGCATCACTAGCGCCGTACGTATTAGGTACAAGAATCCATACCGAGTAGTCATTAGTTTTGAAACAAAAGAGGAGGCAAGCAAGTTGGTAGAAAATAAAACATTTGCGGATGCAGGATTACGTTGTTATTTGACGAGCGAAGTGGGCATAACTTACGGTATCGTAAAGTTCTTGGAGGTCGACGTTTCAGAGGAGGATTTGAGAGAAAGTCTAACATGTGATTTTAAAATACTTACTGTTAAGAGATTAAACCGTATGTCAGAAGAAGGCCAATGGGTTCCGAGCGAGACTGTTCGTTTTGGTTTTAAGAGCTCCAGTTTGCCTTCGCACTTGTATGGGTATGGTTGCAGATTTAAGGTGGACCCTTATATCTTCCCTGTGACGCAGTGCGGCTCGTGCTGGAAGTACGTTCATTTGACGCGGACCTGTCCCACAAGGCGAACGACGTGCCCCAAATGTGGCGGAGGACACACCAACTGCGAGACCACCGAGTTACGCTGCGTCAATTGTAGAGGAAAGCACATGGCACTGAGTAAGTCCTGTCCGATATATTTAAAAGAGAAACAGATTCGATCCATCATGTGTCAAGAGAACAGTACGTATAAGTTTGCGGCTTCAAAGTACCGTGAAAGTAGAGGACGAAAAAGTACACCACCTGTGTTTGCCTTTGGTGACGTAAATAAGAACAGACGATTTGATTTCACTACGCCCTCCATATCTTACAGTCAACGTGTTGCAGCGAAGGTACAAACGCAGGCTGCAACTCACCTTTATGACTTCGCTGTTCCGGAGCACGGGGAGGAGAGAGGTGTGAGTGAAGTTGAATCTAAGGATAGTAGTGAGGAAGGTTCGCTATGGAAGACTTCGAGCGGTAAGAAAAAGAAGAAGAAGAAGGCAAGAAAGCAGAGGAAAGAGGCATCTTTCAGCGCGGCTGGCACTCGGGACCCTCAGGTACCTCCTGCGGCGTCCGCCTCCTCGGCGTCAATGGCGCCGCCCGCTTCAGGTGAGGGAATCAAAGCTGTAGTTGCCAAAGTGTGTGTAAAAGCGTCGAATGTTTTAGCCAAAAATATTAGTTTTGAAAAAGTTAGTGAGGTGTTAAAGCTAGTTTTAGATGAACTTATGTCGTTTGTAGTGGGGATGATTAGCAATGGAGATGTCTTAACAAAACTGTTAGGTCTCTTTTATAATGGATAGTAACAATGTAACTGAAACCGCGACCAGTCCGGCATCGGGCCCTGTGAGTTCTGTTGCACAATTTCTAAATATTGTGCAATGGAACTCGCAGAGCTTGATGCCCAAAAAACACGACTTCGAGCTTTTACTGTGTTCGGAAAAAATTGGTGTTTGTATTTTAAGTGAAACTTGGCTTGATTCGGATATAAGTATGTATGCCACGTGGTGATTCTCTCCTCGAGACACGTTCTCGGCGACCCCGTTGACTCAATCACCGCCGCTAACCCGGAGGTGATGGCAACCGATTCGCTTCCGCACACTAAACAACCCACCAAAAACCGACCCCGCCGGATGCGGGGTCGAAGAATTCCCCGCTTCCGCCCATAGGTGCACTTGTGCACCTAGGCATCTGGCAACAGCCCAAGCCGAGGCTCGCACCTAAGTGGTGGCCCTTGTGCGTGGTGCCCCAACCTAACTTTTAACCGGCGAGGGGCCTTCTGCGCCCGCCAAAAGTCCAGTAACTCTGCCATGGCCATCTGCGGTCAACAGCATTGTAGTCCATTCGAAAAAAAACAAGCTTTAAGTAGATATTATGTTATTAGTTTAACAGACTTCAAAACAAGGAACTGTTTTGTTGTCATTTTTATAGGTACTTTATTTTCCTTCTCTAAATCGCTATTCTTTAGAGGTTTTTAGATCTTAAAACCCAATTAAAGGGTAATTGATTATTATTAATTGCTACTTATTTTAAAGCTTCCTACTAATATGAAAAGCCGAAATTTTGTGTAGTAGGTACCTATACAGTATACTGAATTTTTGTTACCTACCTAGGATCTCCAAAACTACTTAACAGATCAAGATGAAATTTGGCATACGTTTAGAGCAAAGCCTAACTTAGATAATAGGCTATTTAATATACCGAACATACGCGTGCGAAGCCGCGGGCAGAAGCTAGTTATTTATATTTCTATTTACATATTCCCTTTCTCATAATGTGATGCAATGATGTTATATTGGTAAAACCTCACTGATGTGATGTGTGTATTTTGTTATATTTATTCATCTTATTTATTCCATAAAAGCTTCGATCGAATATTCCGCGGCCTCCCCCCGTAGATATACCTTACAAAAATGACACTCAAAATTGTCTAGTTTTTTGACTTGTTTTGACGCAGACAGTTTGCGCAGAGCCTGACAAGTTTTGTGCATACAGAACAAGAGATTATTGGAGGCGAATTTATTTTATTTTATTTTGTAAATACTTAGGTAGGTACCTGAAAATAATTTACACTGATTATTTTTTTATAAGGATTATTAAATCAACAGAATTCCGATATATCGGAATTCTGTATCTTTATAAAGATAACGAATTGATAAAACTATACATATAGGTACTATAGTCACAACATTATTGTATGTCTAAAATGACCCTTTTGTATAGGTTACATAAGGGTCATTTTGGACATAGGTTCAATAATTTAAAGAATTTAACAAAAGTTAGTGAAATAAACTTAAAATACAAATTTCAGGCAGGCACATTAAATAAAAAAAAACTACTTCCTGACCGCGGCTTCGCACTAGTTACTTCCGGGACAAAAAAGAAACGTTATTTCAACTAAAGTCATTTATAACGGGATATTTACCATGATTTGAACTGACGACGGCACTGCGAGTGAGTTCTTATAGGCAGATTAGGTATATCGATCTTTTCTCTTTTTTTGTATTTTGCTACGACTGGAATCCTGTTGTGAGAATGTGCAAAAACCGAAGAAGTGATATACCAATCGCGCCGCGTTCTGATAGGTACCGTTTTTAGGGTTTTGATGATCGAAGATCGGTTTCAAAACCCTTATGGTCTCGCTTTGTCTGTCCTTTTTTCCCTCCTTAATAATAACTCAAAAACTACTGCAGCTATCAACTTGAAATTTCAAATAATAATACATTTCGTACGCCTGTACAGATTTAGAGAAAAATAAATGAAAATAAATGAAAAATGAAAATGAATATTTTCCATACAAATTGTGATGCCGAAATTTTAAAAGATACCTACAGAGTCATATGGGGTATCAAATGAAAGGTATCATTTTGTACATTTCAAATTATTTATTGAAATTTTTGTAGGTTTCATACTTTTTAAAATATTTCGAAAAAGTCGAAAAATACCCATTCCCCCCCCCCCCTATCTCCGAAGATTGCAGAGCGATCCATGTAAAATGTATGGAGCGTTTATAGACGTGGATCTATATTTTACAGGAAAAATATAGAGAAGTTTGAAAAAAGAACACTTTTTGAAAAATGGTCAAAATGGGGGGAAATAATTTTCAAAAGGGGGGGCTACCTCACCGAGTGGGGTATCAAATGAAAGGCTTTTACGTTTCAAATTTCTGTAGGTTTCATACTTTTTTAAATATTTTGAAAATAGTCAAATCAATCTCATATCAAATGAAAGGTTTTTACGTTTCAAAACAGTTTTTCAAATTTCTGTAGGTTTCATACTTTTTTAAATATTTTGAAAATAGTCAAAAAAATACCCATTCCCCCCCCCCTATCTCCGAAGTTTGCAGAGCGATCCGTTTAAAATATATGGAGCGTTTGTAGATATGGATCTATATTTTACAGGAAAAATATAGAGAAGTCTGTAAAAAGAACACTTTTTGAAAAATGGTCAAAAAGGAATAATTTTCAAAAGAGGGGCTACCCCACCCCACCAAGTGGGATATCAAATGAAAGGTATCGGTTTGGAAATTTCAAACCAGTTTTTCAAATTTCTGTAACTTTCATACTTTTTGAAATATTTCGAAAAAAGTCGAAAAATTTACCATTACCCACCTTAACCGAACCACCCATTTAACCGAAGCATGCAGAGAGATCCATCTGAAATGTAGGTTGGTACCTACTATTCTTAGATATTCGTTAAATTGCGAAGTCTCTAACCGGTACTTTTGGTACATATTTGTTGACAAACGTTCAAAACCCTCGGCGCGCGAGTTACACTCGCACTTGACGGATCTTGTTTGTGTTTAACGTTCGTACCACCGGTTTCATTATCGAACGCAACTCGATCACGAAACACAACCCGTTTGCACATTCTCACAACAGGATTCCAGGTTCCGGATAATTGGAAGCCTTCTTCTCGATTGAAGTTCCTGTGTTTGGTAATCTCAATGGCCTCCTGTACCAATCTTGGTATGTAATGTCGCTCTATTGAGATTACTTGTGGATTGTGTAACTCGATCCAGTGTTTTGAACCAGACTCCAGAAGATGCTCCGCTATGGCCTGATGCTATGGCTGACTTCTCTGTTGCCAGATTTTTCACCGCTCGTATGTGCTGCTTGACTCTGCAGGCAATAGTGCACTTCGTTTGGCCTATAAAGGAGCTTCCACAGCTACAGTCATAACGCAGTCAAAACGAAAGCTCAAAACTCAATTCATGGTAAATATCCCGATATAAATGACTTTAGTGTTAATAACCATGATGGATTTAAAAGTTTTAACGTTATTTCAAGTTAAAAAGGATCATATAAAATACTTTTAGGTTATCTAAACACATTATTATTAGTACTTACTATTTAATTTTAAACGTCTTTATAAGAAACATAAATAAACACATAGGTACCTACCACAAATATAATAAAAAAAATAATTTAAAACAATAGCCTCATCAACTTAGAACAAAATAAATTTTGTTTTTGTTTTTTGGTCTGCATCTGTATGCAGACCAAAAAACTAAATAGTGTTGAAGTTTATTAGATGCTTTTTTTGCATAGAAGTGTAGGAATGAAGCTGGTTTATCCTTACAGAGTTTAGTTCAACTTTTCATAACTAGATGTCAGCACAGGCGAATTAGATCGCGCTTACGATGCGTTCCCAGTTTTGGACTGGTTCCGGAATTTTTCAATGCTTATTACGCTGTTCAGCTGTAAACTACTTCTTGATGCTTCGTAGAGTATTTTTTGAACGCTATCCGTTAAAAATGGTTTAAAAGCGTTTTATTAAGCGATTATTGGATATCTAGTATAGTATAGCCACAGAATAACTATAATAGTATTACGGTACAGCTAGGTGTGTTTAGGAAAAACAAGAACGTTAAGTGCGAGTGTAACTCGCACGCCGAGGGTTTCGAATTAAGGCTTGCAAATATTCGAAAATTTTGATATTCGAATATTCGAATTTTTTTCGGGTACTATTCGAATAACAAAAAAAACTTTATTTTTATTATAATCAGATCTTCTTTTATGGTTTTATGTGTTATTTGGATGAACAAACTTAAGAATATCAAATTGACACAAGGTTTTAACGAAACATTGGCGATTTACACGAACACTCCACCACAAATTCTTGAAAAAACATTCTTATAAATTAGGTGAATAGGTATTTTAACAATATCTACCTACAGTTAAATTTAACACAATAACAAGTAAATAAACACGGTAGGTAACTAGGGTTGCCACCCGTAGGTACTTTATAATAAAGTATTGTACCTGCTTTGACGACCTCCGTGGCGCAGCGGGCGAAGGTCCGCCTGCGACGCTGGAGGTTGCGGGTTCGATCCCCGCCCCGGAACAAATTTGAGTACGATCTGCAGAAATTTGTTCCGTTGGTCTAGGTGTTTTCTATGTATAATAAAAATATCTATCTATGTAATATATTGTATTCAGTAGGTATATCAGTTATCTAGTACCCATAACACAAGCTCTGCTTAGCTTGGGACTAGATGATGCTGTGTGAATTGTCCAGCGTTATTTATTTATTTATTACTTTATTTCGTGCTAACGTACTCTATACTTTATGAGCACAATAAAGTATGACAAGCACTTTTCCTTCTTTGATCCAGATAAACTTAAAAACACCTTTCATTTCCTGTTTGGCCTGCCACAGTAAACTTTTGAGGTATGGAGTTATCGCTTCTCTTACGCGAATTTTCTCATCTGCTGGCGGTCCTGAAAGGTTCGGCATGAGGTCCTTGGCGCAGATGGTGGCATCGCAGGCTGAGGAGATTAATTTATGGCGGGTAGACTCCTGGCGTATTTTGACATGGACCGGTCCTGACCCAGTTCTACGGGACGGAAGCCGTTTGACCGAGAAGATTTCTTCTTTTTGTACTCCTAGCTTCGTTACTACATTTTCTACAAGGGCAGGCAGGTCTAAGTCATTAGAGTCTGGGATTTCTGATATTTCAACTTGGTCACTTAGTTGTTGTTGTTCAAGTTCCATGTTACATTGTTCTAAGAATTCTATTTTTAACATAAAAGCCCGGTTTTGGGTATCCATATGGGTGATTTTTCGTTCCATGTCCTTTATCTTGTTGGTTAGAGCAGGAAAGGAAAAATATGAAAGGGTAAAATTTCTACTTTTTTCAAAATATTTCAAAAAGTATGAAACCTAAAGAAAGGAAAATATTCATTTTTATTTTTCATTTGTTTTTCTTTATTAAATCTGTACATTCGCACGAAATATATTATTCTTTTAAACTTCAAGTTGATAGCTGCTCTAGTTGCAGAGTTATTAAGGAGGGAAAAAAAGACAAAGTGAGACCAGGGTTTCGAAACTGATCTTCGATCTCGAAACCCTAAGAATATGCAAATAAAACAAAAGAATTCCAACACAACCATAACTTTATTTACCATGAAAATTAAAACTAGCCAGGCGGCCACTTCAACTGCCGTCCTCCCAGGATATGGATATGTAGGTGGTAGACACTCTGTGCTCCATTCTTGCCATCATTGATGACGATACGGAAACCAGACTTGTCCAGGCCTTCTTGAGCTGCTACTTTACGGGCAGCGATGAGTAGATGTCCTAAAGAAAATTAAATGAAATTAAAAAAAAGATTATGGATAAGCCCTCTTGTTGAGGAAGGCATGCTCAACAGGTACCTATTATGTAGTCTGGTAGTTTCAAGAGGATATGAAAAAAAAATGTTTATTTTTTTTGTTACAAATAATCTCATAAATAAATTACATGATGCATAAAATTATTGTTTCTGTGCTATAATTTTTTTTTAAATAATAACACCTTCAGCTTCAGACCCTCTTGACATCTCTTGTCAGACTGAAGTTATGTACTTAATGAACAGTGATAGGAATAGGTAGGGCTTATTTACCTAAACTTCGAGGAACAGTGACAAGAATCGGAGACTTCCTTCCGACAACATTTTTTTCCGGTACAGATGTACCGGAAAAAATTCCGGACATAACTTAGGTACATTAAAAAATAATGTTATTCGAATAAGTAGTTGATCTCTGTTTACCTAAAGTTCGCGACTAGACATAACATAACATGGGAGTCGTTACAACCACAAAATAATCTGAAAAAAATCATTGAAAAGTATTTTATCTATTTATACATAAAACTATAACGATAAAAGAAAAATAAAACGTAGTGAACATTGTTGTAACAGATACAGGTTATATTTTAATAATTTATCAACATTTAATTGGAAAACATGAAACGAAATGTACAGACGGAATAACTTAAATTACAAAGTGAACTCTTTATGTTTACATAAGCAATTATTTGAATTGCAAATAGATTCCAAGGTTTCTGAGAATTTAGAAAATCTTTATTTGTCTGAAGAAAATGCCATAAAAAATACAGATTTTCCTCTAATCATCTCGATTCGACTCGTCAAGTTCAGTGTCAGAACCGAAGTTCTCTGCCTCAGAAGAGTCAATTAAGTTTAAATGCACAATCATATTTTTTTCTACATTTTAAATTTTCAAGCGATTTCATTTTATGTTATGGATCCATTTATCATGGATATATTTAGTTGAAAACGACCTCTCAACTTCGACTGAGGTCAAAGGCACGTAAATATAGTATGACCGATCATCCTTTCCTGCTGTTAACGCGTCACATGTCTCTAATTTTATCTAGATCGTGATTTCTGGATATTAATTTTAATTAATAATATTTTCCTGTTTATTTTTTATGTGCTCAGACGAACACCAGCTTAGCACAGTTCTCACGTGGTCAAATATCTCGAAGGATACTGAACATGTGAGACGCCCATTATTTTGATAACATTACGTACATTTTGAAATAAACTTTTTTATCTTGATCTTTAGTAAGATAAAAGACAAATACTTTTCGTTTTTAAAAATGATTATTCCTCTATCTCCGTCCAAAGTACTTAAAAATACTGCTTAAATGATAAAAATGTCTGTTTTATCGTTTTAAAGATGGCCGGATTTTTTTTATTATATGCTACAGTTCAACTTTAGAAATCTTAAGAAACATGGTCGAGAGCGAATGAGAAAGCAGATATTTACTTCAAAACGTGTCCGGCTTTTTAAACAAAGATTTTTTTTGATAGTTTTAAGATCAACAACTTATTTATGTCTAGTCGCGAACTTTAGGTAAACATAGATCAACTACTTATTCGAATAACATTATTTTTTAATGTACCTAAGTAATGTCCGGATTTTTTTCCGGTACATCTGTACCGGAACTACTACTACTGGGGGGGGATGGTGTAGGTCTTGGTGGGGCGTGTTTTCTGCCAGGGAACACGCACCTATAAAGTGCCAAGAATACCAGAAGCGTACGCCTCGGGTGTGCGGAGCCGAGGCTATCAGGCGCGCACCAACTAGTCTTCGTATACGTCCACGCCATCTCTAGACTGACGCCTCGGTCTATTGATGGGCCCTCACCTCCATCTGTGTGGGTCGTCTCTCCTGGGCAATGCTGCGGTCTGCCACTGGCAACGAGTCCTCGCACACTTCCATCTTACCTCGGGACCGCAGTAGCTAAATACGAAGGCGACAGGCGAACCTTCGGCGCCCTAACCGAATCACCTGGCAAACCAAAGGGAAGAAAACCCTGAACAAAAAAAATCACAGCGGCAAAGGGAAGAAAACCCTAAAGACAAAAAATCACACCTAAAGAAGGGATGACAACCCTAATGCAAAAATCACAGCAACCATGGAAGAAGCAAAACTTAAAAATAATCTACCCCAGGAGGGTACCGGCGGTGAATCCGTCGGAGAATCCCTCTCTGAGCAGAGCTCGGGCAGCCCCACGTATTCTGGGGGGGGCAAAGGATTGCTACCCAAGGGAAATACTATTACAAAAGACAGACCAAAGAAAGCATTAACCCAACAAATATTCCACCCAGGACTATTCAACCGACAAAAATCTTCATCTCTCAGTGATGCAACTGAGATCAGACCTGCAGATAACATCCCAAGCTCACCATCAACATCACAGAAGCGAAACTTCTCTCCTGAAGAAGGAGACAGCCGACAGAACCAAGCTAAAAGAACTCAGACACGAAACCTAATGCTTAATACACATAGAGATATCGAGACTAGCAATAGCTTTGCTCTGCTTGACTTACAGGAGACAGATATCCCAGTCAAACGCATACCAAAACCACCTCCTATCATACTTTATGGTGTTGATGACCTGAGTAAGCTCACACACACAATTGAAGAAGTTGTGGGTAAAGAAGACTTTACCTATAAAATTGTCTCAAAGAATCAACTCATAATATCAACAAACACCGTAGACAAATATAAGACAGTGATAGAACATATCCGAGAAAAGGGACTAATCGGGTACACATTCACTCGAAAAGACCAAAAAAGCATGAGAATTGTAATTAAACACCTCCACTTTAGCACACCTAAAGATGAAATTATAACAGCGATTGAGAAAACTGGGAATTCAGTACAAGGAGAGATTGTAACAGCTAGAAAACCAGGTACTAAGGAACCCCTAAACACATTCTTTGTCAATATCGCCCAACATGAAAATAACAAACTAGTAAAGGATATAAAAGTTATCTACAACCAAAGAGTTCTTATTGAAGACCCCAAAAGAAAAACCTCAGTAGTCCAGTGCAAAAGATGCCAGCAATATGGGCACAGCAAAAACAATTGCATGAGACCATATAGGTGCGTCAAGTGTGCTGGTGCACATGAAACCTCCATGTGTACTGTCGACAGAAATACCCCGGCAATATGCACATTGTGCTCAGGAAGCCACCCTGCTAGCTACAAGGGTTGTCAAGTATACAGGGAAGTCCTAGCCAGAAAACAATCTACAAACAAGCTGAAAACGCGCCTAAACATCAACCAAACTAATGCGGAAAAGAGACCAACGTTGCCTAAAACAAACAACAATACACCTATAAAAGCTGCGACTGAATGTGACGACACTGTAAAATACCTAACTGCCCAAAGTAAACTGCGTGATCTGACCGCCATTGAATGCCTACAACTTTACAGTGAGTCGGTTAAACATGGAAAAAACAAACATACAATAGAAGATAAAGTTATAAACCTATCAGAAAATATAGAAAGTAAACCTATAAAGTCGAAAAGAACACACCAGAAAAACAACGGTGACAACACAAATTCTCAGAGAACATCAACAGAAGAAATGGTGATAAACCTAACAGAAAACACAGAAATTGGCCTAAAACCTATAAAGTCCCAAATCGCACACCAGAGAAACAACGATAACAACACAAAAACTCAGAAAACATTTGCAAGAAACAACGGAGACAACACACAGTATCAAAGAACTTATTACAAAAATAACGCAGGTTACGAACCACAGAGAAATCAAATGACTGAAACAGATGCTGGAAATGCATCACGAGAACACAGACCTAGTCTAGAAGCGCTTATAAAAGTACAGACGGAAAGAATTGACCAGCTAATCACACAGCTAAGCACAATGATGAATCTAATCATCACACTCATCAGTAAACTATCATAATGACCTCCCTACGAATTGCTTCCTGGAACATAAATGGCTTAGCGCCGAACAAGCAAGAACTGAACATATTATTAATTGACAACAAAATTGACATAGCACTGATATCCGAAACCCACCTTAACGACAAAAAAAGCTTTAAGATGGACAATTACAACGTTTACTGCACAAATCACCCTGACAACACCTCTCATGGTGGCTCAGCGGTGATCATAAAAAATAATATCAAACACTACCTACACAGTCAATTTCAGGAAGACTGGATCCAAGCCACAACACTAACCATTAATGAGAAAATGGGTCCCATCAATGTGAGCGCCATCTACTGCCCACCCAAACATAACCCAAAACAGAACATGTTCGACCGCTACTTTCAGAGTCTAGGAAACCGATTCATAAGTGGCGGAGACTGGAACTGTAAACACACCTATTGGGGCTCAAGATTGACAACTACAAAAGGAAGAGAACTGAAAAAGAGCATTGACAACAAGCAACTCATACCAATAGGAACAAACGAGCCAACATACTGGCCAACTGACGTTAACAAAACTCCCGATCTTATTGATTTTTTCATTGTAAAAGGACTATCACACTTGTACTTTAACGTAGAATCTTCATTTGACTCCATTTCTGACCACACGCCAATAATAGCCACCTTTAGTGCGTCAGCAATATGTAAAGAACCGACACCAACTCTATATAACAACAAAACTGACTGGGAATCTTTCGCAAAGTATTTGGAAGGCGAGATAGATCTAAGAGTAAAACTTAAAACAGATGACGACATAGACAAAGCTACTTTCTACATAACAAACCTAATACAGGTAGCTGCATGGCGTACTACACCGGCCCTTAGTAACTTAGTCCCAAAAAACAACATGCCGCTAAAAATAAGGCACAAGTTGGCAGAGAAGCGGAAGCTACGAAGGCAATGGCAAACAGGCAGAGCACAATCAGATAGGTCAAAATACAATAAAGCCTCCAGAGAGCTAAAAGAACTTATACAAGAAAATCAGAACGAGAGCTTCCAACAGAAGCTACAAACTCTCTCCGTCCATAAGAAAGACAACTACTCCCTATGGAAAATAACAAAAGACTTCAAAAGACCTGAAAACCACATTCCACCCTTAAGAAAAAACACCGAGAAACCATGGGCCAAAAGCCAGAAAGAGAAAGCAGAGCTGTTTGCTGAACACCTTAGTGAAGTGTTTACTCCAAACGAGTCAAACATGGCGGAATTTGAAGACGAAGTTGACGAGATACTTCAGAGTGACCAGCAACTATCGCTACCTATGACACTAGTGACTCCCAGAGAACTTAAGAGAATAATATGCAAACTAGAAAACAAAAAAGCTCCGGGTTTCGACCTGATAACAGGAGAAATTCTTAAACAACTGCCAAAAAAACCTATACTATTTCTAACGGTGTTATTCAACGCGATCCTCAGAATACACCACTATCCAAAGCTATGGAAGATCTCAACAATACGCATGATGCCCAAACCGGGAAAACCACCAACTGATCCCAGCTCATACAGACCCATCAGCTTACTTCCAGTTCTATCGAAACTGTTTGAAAAAATATTGCTGCTCAGATTAAAACCAGTTTTGGACGACTACAAGATCATCCCGGATCACCAATTTGGATTTCGGGAGAAACATGCTACAGTCGAGCAAGTGCACAGAGTGGTCCACAAGATTAGACAATCCCTCGAGAAAAAAGAATACTGTTCTTCGGTATTCATAGATATTCAACAAGCATTTGATAAAGTCTGGCATAAGGGACTTCTATACAAACTTAAAACACTACTTCCGAACTCATTCTATATGACTCTAAAATCATACCTTCTAGAAAGACGTTTTCAAGTGAAATATGAAGAAGAATTCTCAAAACTACATGAAATTAAAGCCTCAGTACCACAAGGATCAGTGCTAGGCCCTGTTCTTTACTCCATATATACGGCAGACCTGCCTGAGACACCAGATGTAATGACAGCGACCTATGCAGACGATACTGCATGTCTTGCAAGCGATACCGATCCCGAAAAGGCATCCACTAAACTACAGGCGCAGCTCGATAAAATCGGCGTGTGGCTTCATAAATGGAGAATCAAGTCCAGCGTGACAAAGTCCACGCAGGTCACCTTCTCGCTCAGAAAAGGAGATTGTACACCAGTTCGCATGGAAAGAGGAATCCTGCCAACCAGCAACACGGTGAAATACCTAGGCCTGCACCTAGATAGACGTCTGACATGGGCAAACCACATTAAAGCCAAAAGAACAGAAGCAAACATACAATTTAAGAACTTCTCATGGCTATTGGGTCGAAAATCACGACTCTCTCTTAACAATAAGCTGCTTGTCTACAAAGCTATAATAAAACCTATCTGGACATACGGAATAGAACTCTGGGGATCGGCTAGCAACTCCAACCTAGAGATACTCCAGCGATTCCAAAACATCGCACTAAGAACAGTCTCCAGCGCACACTGGTTTGTGAGAAACTCTGAGATACACGAATACCTGGAAATGCCAACCATAAGAGAAGAAGTAAACAGCTACAGCAAAAAGTACAAAGAAAGACTGAATAACCACAGCAACTCACTAGCAAAAGACTTGCTTCAAGACCAAGACCACACAAAACGCCTTAAAAGATGGCATATACTCGAACTGGACCAAAGGAACTGAATTGTTCAACCCTTAAGATGGTGCTATTCACTGGAACGGCACCAGAATATTCCACTCAAGACCATATCTAATTATGGCTAAACAGCCGATCGTAGATGATGAAAAGGAAAAAACAAAAAAAAAAAAAAATCTGTACCGGAAAAAAATGTTGTCGGAAGGAAGTCTCCGATTCTTGTCACTGTTCCTCGAAGTTTAGGTAAATAAGCCCTACCTATTCCTATCACTTTTAATGAATAATGTGATTTATTAAAGTTTTTATTTATACCTAAACCAACAGAGTGATCTTACCGAGAAGCTGCTCATCCTGGTCCTCAGCCTTGGAGAGCTGAGTAATGGGCTTTCGTGGAATCACCAGGATATGGGTAGGGGCTTGCGGGCTCACATCGTGGAACGCTACGCACTGAAAAGTTTACAAGCACATTCAGACACAATTTCAGAGATTCTTAGCAAATCTTTGAACATAATAGACCGTTGCTGGAAAGGCGGGAATAATCAAAGCCCTTTGCGGCAAGACAGTCTTCAACAACGAGCTTGGAATCAGCTGATAATCATGTCCAGTTTGCCGGCTTGTCAAAAATTTACCTGGTCGTCTTCGTAGACGAATTTAGCTGGTATTTCTTTCCGCAATATTTTTCCGAAGATTGTATCACCGCCCGGAGCAGCATTTTGCGCGAGATCTACCTCGCCGCCGGCCATTTTTCCGGTTTTTCTTTTGAGCTTGCAAGCAATCTTCGAAATATCGAAATCTACACCTTGTTGGTGAATGGTGAAAGAAATGAACTGTAATGTAAACTGTAAAGAAAAGATCTTCGTTTTTGACATTGACAACCAAAATTGAAACTGACATTGACAGTTCAAGATCCACAATAAGTATTAAAAAAGAAAATCATTTCACGCAGAAACAGTGTAGGTAGCTGTAGAGTTTAATCACTGGTTTTTGCGGGTATAACTGAAAAATTAAGCTTTTCTGACTGTTCTTAGTAATTTTACTAAGCTTAATTTTCTAAGGAGTTTTTGCATAGTTTTTTCTCGTTGGATGTTCTGTGGTTTTGGTTTTTGCTTTCAGCATAATATTTGATTGGAACTTTATTAGAACTTAGGAAAATCAGGGAAAATCGGAACGTTTGGAAAGAAAATTTAGTTTTTTTCTTCGATTTTGCAAAAGTTTTAGCGCAAATCTGAAATCAAATCAAACGGCCAGACCAGAAGAAACACCACTTTATAAACGGCTAGGAGGTAAGTACTGTACCTACTTTTTGAGCTTTTGTGAAGTGTAGAAGTAAAGTGTGTCTTTTGGACTTATTTTGGAATTCTAATAAGATTTCATAGCAGGTAGGTAGACAAACGACTTTCTTACAGAAGTTAAAAATTGCAGAAAGCTCAGCGACTTTTCAATTCCACTCAAGGTCCACCCTCACGATTTTGGATTGGACTAAACAGATACTCTGAGAAAATCATAAGCCTAGAAGCTCAGACCCCACACAGATATTTTGCACAAGTTTATGGATAGAAAATGGATAAATCAGAACACCTTACGATACACCTGGACAGAATTCATTCATTTTTGATCAGCACTGATGACTCCATAATCTTTCCATCCCTCACCATGACCATTGAAGATATCCTGGTTAACATTGCGAAGGATACGAACTTTCTCAAGCAAAGTAGATTTGGTGACTGCAGGAGTCTTGCGGCGAAGCTGACGACAGTTCTAGACAAAAATAAAGATGTATTCACGCTTGGTCATGAATTTAAATTTGATGATAAAAGAAAGAAGTAAGTGCTAACAAAATTGTTAAAGTAGTTGGGTCATGTAATTTTCTGAAATACCTTTTTATCGTACCATGGAAAAGAGCTTACATTACTATATTTCATTCATTTACTTAAAAGTTTCCTCAAACAACTTAAAGAATGATTTCTCCTACCCTACACAAAAAATGAATTAGGATTTATTATTGCATGTGTATTACTGAGTTCCACTTCTATGTAGAATCATTAAAACCAATAAAGAGATAATACTATAAAGAGGAAAGATTTGTTTGTTTGTTTGTACTGAACAGACTCCGAAACTAGTGGACCAATTTGAAAAATTCTTTTACCATTAGAAGCCCACATTATTCCTGATGAACATAGGCTACTTTTTACTGCAGGAAAATGCTTCATTCCTACGGAGAAACAGGTAATAGGACAATGGGTAATAAGAATGCAGCTAGTAGGTAATAAAAGTATAATACCAAACATGTACCCTGTTGGGGCGCTCCAAAATAACTTAAAAATGTTTCGGCCTGCGGCGGGCCACAATCCTTCGCAGGTACTAGGTAAATCTAATTCTAGTAAAAGCTTGGAAGAATTGTACATATTTATAATGGCAGCGCCAACAGCTACCTGCAGGTCATTGCAGGAAGGCTGGACACAGCCTCCCCCTTTATGCGGCACTGGACAAAGGCTCATATTTTAAATAATTTTAAAATGCGATAATTTAATTGATCTCTTTTAATTTTATTTATTTAAATTTTATTTAATCTAACTTAATCTCACTTAATCAATTTTAATTTAATTCAATCTATTTTAATTTAATTTATTGTTATTTGTTTCTGTGTCAGTACCTACTTGTTGTGATTCTCGCTATATGGACTTGTGTATGTAAAAATGTGCCATGTCTGAAATAAATGATTAATATTATTATTATTATTATTATAGTTTATTACTTTGTATATTAGTTTCCCCTCCCTTGATGCTGTGTGTATTCAATTATTAATAATAATGTCATATAATTATTTTAGTCATACAGATTTGTCTCTTTAATAAAAATATATTTCTGTATTTCAGCCACAAAATCCATATTAATGAAGTTCAGTTAAGCTACCTGTAGATTGTTTGCAACAGTCTGCAGTTAGCTCAATTGTTTCAATTGTAAATACTAGTTCTAATTTATTTTATTATTTTATTGTAATTTTCTTTGAATAAAGGCTTTTGACCTTATGATGTATGAAGTTCATATTAAAAATAATTATATTAATTTATTATTATAATAATTATATAAAATATATTCCATTTCAGAGTCATGGTTTACAAGAAGATACCTGTAAATGCATTCCAAGAACCTGTCAGCGTGCCGTCAAAACCTCTCCGGAAGCCCAAGTATGTGATTTTATTACAATTCAATACAAAAATTGCTTTATTGTTCACCAGAAAAAAAAGAACATACAAAAAGACATTAACACAAAGATAAGTACAATGCGCGGCCTTATCTCTTAGAAGCGATCTCATCCAGGCAACCCTTGGGTGGAAAGAATTATGTGAATTATGTAAACATGTATAACATAGGCCTTGTCTGCACTGCAAGATGGTAGATAAGAAATCAATCACATCTTCACTTTCAACCTCTACTCTTTGCAAGATGGTAGATAAGAAATCAAACACATCTTCACTTTCAACCTCCACTCTTTGCAAGATGGTAGATAAGAAATCAAACACATCTTCACTTTCAACCTCTACTCTTTGCAAGATGGTAGATAAGAAATCAAACACATCTTCACTTTCAACCTCCACTCTTTGCAAGATGGTAGATAAGAAATCAAACACATCTTCACTTTCAACTTCCACTCTTTGCAAGATGGTAGATAAGAAATCAAACACATCTTCACATTCAACCTCTACTCTTTGCAAGATGGTAGATAAGAAATCAAACACATCTTCACTTTCAACCTCTACTCTTTGCAAGATGTTAGATAAGAAATCAAACACATCTTCACTTTCAACCTCTACTCTTTGCAAGATGTTAAATAAGAAATCAAACACATCTTCACTTTCAACCACTACTCTTTGCAAGATTTTAGATAAGAAATCAAACACATCTTCACTTGCAACCTCTACTCTTTGCAAGATGTTAGATAAGAAATCAAACACATCTTCACTTTCAACCTCTACTCTTTGCAAGATGTTAGATAAGAAATCAAACACATCTTCACTTTCAACCTCTACTCTTTGCAAGATGGTAGATAAGAAATCAAACACATCTTCACTTTCAACCTCCACTCTTTGCAAGATGGTAGATAAGAAATCAAACACATCTTCACATTCAACCTCTACTCTTTGCAAGATGTTAGATAAGAAATCAAACACATCTTCACTTTCAACCTCTACTCTTTGCAAGATGGTAGATAAGAAATCAAACACATCTTCACTTTCAACCTCTACTCTTTGCAAGATGTTAGATAAGAAATCAAACACATCTCCACTTTCAACCTCTACTCTTTGCAAGATTTTAAATAAGAAATCAAACACATCTTCACTTTCAACCTCTACTCTTTGCAAGATGGTAGATAAGAAATCAAACACATCTTCACTTTCATCCTCTACTTTTTGCAAGATGGTAGATAAGAAATCAAACACATCTTCACTTTCAACCTCTACTTTTTGCAAGATGGTAGATAAGAAATCAAACACATCTTCACTTTCAACCTCTACTCTTTGCAAGATGGTAGATAAGAAATCAAACACATCTTCACTTTCAACCTTTACTCTTTGCAAGATGTTAGATAAGAAATCAAACACATCTTCACTTTCAACCTCTACTTTTTGCAAGATGGTAGATAAGAAATCAAACATATCTTCACTTTCAACCTCTACTCTTGTAAGTTCTGATCAGGCCATTTTCCGTCGCCATTTTCCGCGTATGCGCCCGGGAGTAGGAGGAGTTTCGCCTATTTATTCTCAGGTGTCAGGGTTTAAGTGGGATGGTGGTCTAAAGGCATAGCTCATTAGAGCCATTCAGCACCCGACCCGCACCGCCTCGCCTTGTGCGGTTAGTATTCTTATGGAATTCTAAGTGGTCCACCCGCCGTCGACGCGCGGACGGTGCGCGAACCACTTGGTGATAACTCGCTAGTGGCATGCGTGCCAGGTTGACAGCCCATTGCTAACGTTCACGAAAACTAGTTTCACTGGTTGACCACGCGGCGGCGTCCACGCGGGGTTCACTGCGCCAACCTCGCGTGGACGCGGCTTTAGGATGCGTTGCCACTGACGCGGAGCTGGGCAAGTGGAGAGCGGTTTTTGAAACTTCCTTCGCTTATCACACTAATCACACTAATATTATAAATGCGAAAGTTTGGATGGATGGATGGATGGATGTTTGTTACTTCTTCACGCAAAAACTACTGAACGGATCGGGATGAAATTTTACATACAGGTATTTTTAATCCTGGAATCAAACATAGGCTACTTTTTATCCCATAAATCAGTTCCCATGGGATAGAAATCACCTTTAAACGATTCCATAGAAACAACGCGTGCGAAGCCGCGGGCATAAACTAGTCTTAATATAGGTGGTGGCGCTGATTTGGATCGGGTATGCGCCTTAAAGGTACATACCTATAGATCTAAAATAAAACAATTTCTAGGTAGATAGATAAAATTCTTTATTTGCAATTTCAGACACACATGAATTCATTCTATGCAGAATACTTTATGTGAATCAAAATTCAAGGGAATCTTTTACGGCAAACTCCATAGTCGTCTCTTCTGTATCCATTGGGGCACTTGAGAATTGGTACACGAAATATGCCTCTTTCTGATATAGTAACCTGGTCTTTAACTATGTTGTCTCGTAATAGGCTGAAAAGAAAACCAAAATTAATTAGTTATCTCTACATACTTTTTTATCAGAAATCATAGAAAATTACAGTAACTGAATATACATACTACATCCTTATATATTTTATTTATTTTATAAGGGGGTAAGGGAAATTCAATTTAAAAAAGTAACCACAGATCTGCGATGTCTAACTCGCATGCCCATAATTCAACCCGCGTTTGAATTATGGGCTTTAGAGACCTATTCATTCACCCAGCAGCGTTTAAATTATAGGCATTATCCCCCTTATGATAAAAACCAAAAAGGCGCTTATGAGGGGGAGGTCTGCGTTCAGCAGTGGACCATTAAAGGCTAAGCTGGGCATTTTATTCAGGCATTTTATTTTATAATGCTGGATATATCTTGCCCATAAGAGGGACTATGTACATAATTATGTTAACAAAAATATTGCTGGTTAGTTTCACAGTTTCGAAATATTAAAAAGCTCAAAACGCAAATGATGGTAAATTTTCCTTTTTAAATGACATCATTTATTTATTTAGCTTTAAAATCGGTTATTGGTAAAATTTGTACAAGTAAAAATTTTAAAGTCAGGCAAACTAAAATTATCTACTTAGGGAGTAAGAATGAAGATAGGTAGAAAATGACCACATACCTACGCTAACTAGTCTTTGCCTTATCACTACAAACCACCGCTTTTATATTTTATTTACACGCACTGATTGATTAAAGTAAACATATCGGGTATTTCCCGTCCAACTCATGTTTGTTCCTAAAAGATTGGCGCGAGCGAGTCTGCGCAGGGAATACCCTTAGGCCTCTTTCACATGCGCTCGTTTACCTACGGCGGCACTTTTGTCGTGCCGTGCCGCGTCGTGTTAAGCCTCTACCCCACAGCCGCGATTTTGAATCGCGTCTTGTGTCGCGCGATTTGTTGCGATATTTGTTTGCAGTACATTTTGTACTAAGACGTATACGAGCTTACACACTGCTGCGATTTCGCGTTTGGCGCACGGCGTCTATAAATTAAGTAGATGTGATAGACGACCATGTGAAAAGGCCCAAAGGTGGGCTCTTTGGTCAGAAGAAGAGCGTTTTTACTTTATGGGTGGACCGTACAACGACACCGTTTCGTTCCCGCAGGACAAAATGAACATTTACATATGCGATGCTGTGAATAAAAATATTAGTAAAGTGAGTGAGTGGCGTTAGGCGCTATAAACAGTACAGCCCCTGCCGTAGCTTCAATTCGTATTACAATTTTACTATTTATTGTGTGTTCCATGGCTGGGTAAGGGTCACCCACTGGTCCCCGCAAGAAAAAAAAACACTTATAAAATTACCTTCTCCAAATATCACGGCAGGCGCCGTTTATCCATTCTTGGCCGGCCGGGCAGTTGGGAGGGACTGTTATTACGTTCGAGACGTCAAGGTCGCTTTGTGGTCTGAAATAATAAATTATATATTATATAATTAATCAATTAAAAAAATGATTGTATGGAGACACAATGTACGTTTACGACCAACTGTATTTATTTATTGTACCTTTATTCTATGTGAATAATTTTTTTGAGGTTTGATTCGAAAAATTACAACGGGATATTTACCATGATTTGAGTTTTAAGCTATCAAATACTTACTCCAATCATGGTAAATATCCCTTTGGAAAATGACTTTAGTGTTAGTAACCATGATACCTACTTTTAAAGAGTTTGATTCGAATATGTATATATGTTATGTTATTTACCCGCTAGAGTATTATAACGTTTTTCGAGCGTATCTTATCTATGTGTTTGGCAGGGACTTTTTTACTACCATAAAGCAACAAAATAGCATACCTAACCTATCTGATTTTGATTTGGGGTATCATAACATAACACTCGATGAGGATCGGGCCAGCTGTTTGTTCCTCTGCTAAATAATTCTGGATATTTTAAAGGCCATCTTGCTAAAATGAGTCATTATTCTATCAGTGAATCAATGGGCTTTAGATAATAAGTGTATTAATTAAATAGACAAAAAGAGATAATAATATAGTTATCTACTGCGCCGATTGTCCGGTCGGATGTACGGTCAAGCAGATAGCTCGATTCAAATGCTTATTGCACATTATTATAAGTACTTTATATTTCGATATAAAGTACTTATAAAAAAATAAAACATTTTTTTCCCTAACAAACATTTCAAACATTTCTTAATTCTTCTACGATTTGACTTAAATAAATCTTTACCAGTATTTCAATTCTCTTACTCAATATTTTTTTGTATTCTTTGCTTTTTGCCACAAAAAATCACGACATCAGTGAAAGAATTGAGAGGGAAGTGGGCAGGCCACAAAGAGAAGTTATCGTGCACAAGACTCTGAAATGGAGACTTTGGGGAACACAAAGACCGGTGGGACGGCCACAAATGAGATGGAAGAACGACATTATAAAGATAGCGGGCAGAGACTGGACTTTAACAGCCCAAAGTAGAAGGAAATGGAATAGTTTAAAGGATGCCCACACAGTCTACTGGTCGATAAAGGCTAGAAAGAAAAAGTTCTATCCCGATGTATCCTGTATCGCTCTGGTTTTACCCACGAGTAAAAAACGAGTTATTTTTGTAGCGACGATGTATAACACAATTTATAATGTATAGGTTTCTGTACAGAAGGTAACATTATGTTATAAATATCTCAATGTTTTTATGTTTGCGAATATTGCTCAACAAAAATTTACCTCAATGTGGTTTCATAACCGTGTGTGCAGCATTGATAAAAGCGATTGCTTATCAATCTTTGTAATTATCTTATTATACCGTACCGTTGGATATCATATCATATCACTGTTGAGAAATTAATTTATTATGCCATACATTCCGGGCTATGGAGTCCAACCTCCGAAAACTCAATCGCAAAAAAACGTCAAATAGAAGAATTTCCTAGCATTCCTCTGGCCCTCTGGAATAACTTATGCCCGAATACTCAAACGCAACTTACGTTTAAGCACGTCTCAGTTCGCGATTTTTTGAGAGTTTTCAATTAAAATCTGTCAAAAATTAGTCACTTGAGCCGTGCTTAAATTCAAGTTGCGTTTGAGTATTCGGGGATTAGGCTACTTTATTCATTTAAACGCGTGCAAAGCCGCGGGCTAAAACTGACTAAACGTTGCGATAAATATTCTAGAAACTTACTTAGCGTTAACGTTCCAAATATCCCTGCATTGTCCGTTAATCCACTGCTGCCCCACTGGACAGTTCGGGGGCACCGTTACAACATTTAACGGGACCACATTCGGCCTTCCTGCGACCACCGTGGCCCATAAGAGCACAAATAAATAAATCATGATTTAAGTCTATTATTTTCTCAATATGTCTTTAAGAGAATGGCGACTGTAATTGCTTATTTATCCAGTTGTTTAAAGCTTTATATGCTTTGTTTACTCGTGGCAAGATGACGTTGTGATAAGATAAGGATTGTACACTCGAGAAATAATTGGAACCTACCTGGTTATCAGCTATATTATGTGTGGCGGATTGTGTTAAACCGATTAAGAAATTCTTCAGGAGTAGATGTGAAAAAAATGCGTTTTTAAATAAAATAAACAAATAAATAATGCTGGGCAATCCACACAGCACCATCTAGCCCCAAAGTAAGCTACTCAAAGCTTGTGTTATGGGTACTAGATAACTGATATATTTAAAACATCATATACATAGATAGATATTTAATAGCTAATAAATAGATATTTAGTTTTTAAGAAACCTAGGCCAACTTTGACCCGTTGATTCTTGCGCTGCTAAAAGGAGCTTAGGAAATTCTTGTGTTATGTTTGACTGGTCACTTTTTCTTATGAACCTTGATGAAGATTTGTTTATATTATTTTTTAATATAAATATAAAGCATTGGACTTACATGCCTACATTCTTCCCGTTAAGTCCATTAGATCAGAAAGCTTGAGAAAAAGTTTCATCCTGTCATCTTTTTATGTTTAAAAATGATTTAATATCTTTATTCACAAAGAAAATTACAATCAAATATTAGCAATAAATTAGAACTAGTAGGTATTCACAATTCAAACAATTGAGCTACGTGCAGACTGTTGCAAACAATATACAAGTAGCTCAATTGATCCATATGAATACCAGTCAGAAGCATCCCCAAGACGCTGACTGCATTGCCCCGCGCTGTATGGCAAAGATTAAAAAATATTGTTTATAAAAATAGTACATAATACTTTTTTGGACATCTTGTCATGTCTTCGACCGACTGTACCTCCCTAATCAAAAATACTTAATCTTAGTATACCTACTTATAGTTATACAGGGTGTTACAAAAATGATTAACCAAACTTTCAGGTGGGGTGTAGAATCGAACACTGAATTCAGGAAAAATATAAAAAAAAAATCCCGCCATTTAGTTTTCGAAAAATTAAATATAAATAGGTACGAAATTTTCACAACATTAGGCAATAGACTCTAATACATGTGTCTATTTGGAATTAAAAGAAAAATGGCCTGCGTACCTGTGTTCATCTCTTTTATAAGCCCATAACACCTAAACAGTGCCCTAACGAGCGGCCGCCGCGGTCATCGACCCGCGACATCAATGCAGCGGAAGCGAACAGGCTGCACGGCGTGCTTAGATATGGAGCCTACGTACAACAAATACACTCCAATTTTCCTCTAGGAATAAAAAAATAAATAAATTATTTTAAGTCTTTACACACATTCTATCGCGAAAATGCATACCTAGTTAGTAGGTCAGTAGGTATTCATTAAGCATGCACCTTCCTACTAAAAGATATTCACTACTAGCTTTTATTTTTTCATATCGTTGACTACCTAAGTACCTACCTTCACATTGAACTTTAAAAACACGGTGAGTAACTAACAATTAACCCCATAAAAGGTTGTTACAATTTGCATTTCCGAAGCACCAGATTGAGACAAGAAAAGGCACAAACTTTTAGCGCGCGAGAGCGAGATAGGTATACAAACTTAGTTCATCCGAATGTTCACCCAATGCTAGGCTTATTGTTAGTTTTGTCACATTGGTTGCAAGCATTTCCTTCATATAACACTGGGACTTTATTGGATCCCGTAACTTTCCGTATCGCAACATGTCTTCGGTTGGGTGCAAGGTGTTGCGCGCTTTATCAATGCCAGTGCGGTACTGCTGTCGAACAGCTTGGTCATCACGGATTATCGTGTACTAGGGCAGCCGGTCGGATATCTCGCCACGCCAGCCTTAACGACATCATCCGGCGGGCCTTTGTCACCGCTAACGTACCAGCTATTCTCGAACCGAATGGTCTGTTACGTGACGATGGTAAAAGGCCCGACGGTATGACACTAGTCCCATGGGAGTTGGGGAGGCCCATTGTGTGGGACGCTACATGCGTCGACACACTTGCGCCTTCCCATCTTTCGAGGACATCCGTGAGGGCAGGCGCGGCGGCAGATTTGGCCGAAGATCTCAAGAGGCGCAAATATGCAGGTCTCGACAGAGCCTACACATTTGCTCCTCTTGGAGTCGAGACCCTAGGTCCGAGGGGTACCGAGGCTCTTCGGGTTTTCAAAAAATTATCTGAGCGTCTGGTCGAAGCGACGCGTGACCCGAGAGCTGGTCAGTATCTGGCACAGCGCATCAGCATTGCCATACAGCGGGGCAATGCAGCCAGCGTCTTGGGGACGCTTCCGACTGGTATTGATATGGATCAGTTGAGCTACCTGTAGATTGTTTGCAACAGTCTGCAGTTAGCTCAATTGTTTCAATTGTAAATACTAATTATATTATAATTTTCTTTGTGAATAAAGGCTTCTGCCATTTCTAAACAAGTTTTGTCAAACTATCACACCACAGAAATGTTATCATAGGGTCAATGGCCGTTTAGTTGCATCATTGCAAGCGCAAGGTGAAGGTCACGGCGGCGCTTATCGGTTTTTTGTGCGTAAAAATGGCTCGTATGCGTTATTCAGATATTGAATACCACGAGATGACGCGTGTGTACTATGGGGAAGGGGAAAACAATTTGCTGGAAACAGTGCGCATTTACGAAGAGAGTAGTTTACAAAGCTTACAATTACGAGGTGTCATAAATCCGAGCGTGGAAGGGAAAATTAGAATGCATTGGCTAGCTTCCTACATAACTACAACACGTGCAGCCCGCCGCCGCGCGCGCTGCTGCGATATCGCGTGTCCGGTCGTGGGTGCCCCCCGTAAAAAGATGTTTATCTGCTAAAAAGGTATACACAAGGGGCCTAGTTAGTATCAGTAGTCCGATGATTTAGTCCGATGATCGGACTGATGAGACTTTTTAGTCTCATCAGTCCGATGATGCTGATCAATACAGATCATCGGACTTCTGAGCCTTTGTAGACCTTTTAATCATATTTTAATGCCAAATAAACACGCGCATCAGTCGTTTGCGCAATGTAGTGAAAATTCCGTATTTATTTAATTTTTCGAAAACTAAAGGGCGGGATTTTTTTTTAATATTTTTCCTGAATTCAGTGTTCGATTCTACACCCCACCTGAAAGTTTGGTTAGTCATTTTTGTTACACCCTGTATATTTTCCTAGAAACATTTTAATTAATTAGTGTCTGATTCTAGATGTCTTTAGATAATGAAAGGCTTAAATCACCTACCACTAAAATGTTTTACCTACGCTCAAACCCGTCCTGAAACCAAAATAAAATTTTAAAATGACTAAAGAAATCTATGGAAATTAGGGATACTCACCAATGCAACCTAAATCGAGAAATTCGATTACTCCCATTAATTATGTGCTGTTTGTAGTTCTTGACAGTGTTTAAGAACAAACTTAATAAACTTTTGACATTAAAATGCTATCATAATATAAATGAATTTTTGTTAGATCGCAACATCAAAATTGACTAATCAGTAATGACAATGTTTTAATTTTTTTTATGCATGTATTTTAACTTAGAATGTTCCTATTATTATGTAATTTATGAATGAATTTTGACATTTCTTTTATTTATATGACTGAGTAACTTAAAATCTATTTTTGTATAATATTATTTTTAGATGCCTGCTGCTAACTCCATAGCACCCATTTTGCATGCCCTAGATTAAGGCAAAACATGTCTGGTGCTTACCAATATTAATAACCAACATCTTTGTGACCCATGTTTGCAAATAAATGATTTGATTTGATTTGATTTGAACAGAACACTACTGGGACATATTTCTGTGTACGGAACTAGAATTCCATTCTCCAGTTGGCTAGGACAATTCACTGTCAAATATTTAGGGCTCATATAGGTACACGCCGTACACGGACTGTACGTTGCCGACGACGGCAAGGCAACTGAACCCGTCGACGCGCGGGTACATTTTTGTTTGCAACTCAAACAGTTTTTGGTACGCGGGCCTTAAGAATATACCGGTCTTCCTACACAAATAATTGTTTGCTATCTACAGCCTACAGCCTATACTTGTTCACTGCTGGACGCAAGCCTCCTCCGATAAGCGCCTTATTGGCTCATATCAAATGGGGACAGCGCCCCTAATCCCCACGCTGGGTATGCGGGTTGTCGCAGTTCGGGGTGGTCTGTTCTGCATGAGGCGCGGCTGCCCGCCCCCGGTGTATTATCACAGCCTTCCTATATGCATACAGTCGTTCGACGAAGGCGTTTTGACAGGGCAATCGTGCGGGGGCCAAGGGACGGGTCGGGGGGGACGCTCCCGAGTTACAAAGGCGGTGAAGTATGCAACTCAGGAGCGTCCCTCCCCTGTCCCGTCCCTTGCCCCCGCACGATTGCCCTGTCAAAACCACGTCAAAATGCCTTTGTCGAACGACTGTATGCATATAGGTAGGCTGTGGTACTATTATGCCGCTTAGTCGGCCGCGGGAAGAGTTGGGGTGGTGCAAATTCTAAGCCACCACACGGTCGCCGCAAACGATTGTTTATTAAGAGCCGCTACGCGCTGTCGACTTGTCGCTAGCGACTCTGTCCCTCGGCGACCGAAACATAGTCCGACCCAGTCGCCCGGGCGACCGGCGACCAAATGTTACGCCTCTGTTTAACCTTGTCGATCGAGTTGCCGGCGACCAGTCGACAGTGCGTAATAGATCTTAGGCCACTATCAATCCCGGTCAAAATCAAAATCAATCAAAAACTCTTTATTTCCATAAATACAATAAATGAAAAAAGAAAAGGTCAAATTGTAAAACTAAACACTGACACGGATATGAAGTGATATGTTTGATTTCTGTCGCTTATCGAAAGCAATAACCAAACCACAAATAAAGTAGGGTACACCGGAAAATCACACAAACGTACACGGCAGATTTGCTTTCGGTAAACTAATAATAGTAAACTAAAGGATAAGTACTTATTCTTCGAACGTATTTATTTTAAAAATAGTGAAGACCTAATGACACACTGAAATATTACTTTAACACAGTTACTTTTCTTATCATTCCAATATTCATTCGAAAAATGCCACATTTTTGAACTCAAATAAATCTAAGAAGAATGGTCCTACAGCTTCGGTGAGATAATAAAAAATGCATATACACAAACACGTGCAATAAACAAATACGTTCCAACAGATTATTGTATTTTTTTATTTTAGCCGGCACTTTCACATTTGGACCAAAACTGTATGAAGCATGGATGATGTCCTTTTGAAAATAACATTAGATATAAGCTAAATATGACATTGCATACTATTTCATGCAATAATAATATACATGTCTAAATTTGGCAAGCTGTCGCTGCAGGGAGTCCCTACAGCGACAGCTTGCCAAATTTAGAAAATAACATTAGATATAAGCTAAATATGACATTGCATACTATTTCATGCAATAATAATATACATGTCTAAATTTGGCAAGCTGTCGCTGTAGGGAGTCCCTACAGCGACAGCTTGCCAAATTTAGAAAATAACATTAGATATAAGCTTAATATGACATTGCATACTATTTCATGCAATAATAATATACATGTCTAAATTTGGCAAGCTGTCGCTGCAGGGAGTCCCTACAGCGACAGCTTGCCAAATTTAGAAAATAACATTAGATATAAGCTTAATATGACATTGCATACTATTTCATGCAATAATAATATACATGTCTAAATTTGGCAAGCTGTCGCTGCAGGGAGTCCCTACAGCGACAGCTTGCCAAATTTAGAAAATAACATTAGATATAAGCTTAATATGACATTGCATACTATTTCATGCAATAATAATATACATGTCTAAATGTCGCTGTAGGGAGTCCCTACAGCGACAGCTTGCCAAATTTAGAAAATAACATTAGATATAAGCTTAATATGACATTGCATACTATTTCATGCAATAATAATATACATGTCTAAATTTGGCAAGCTGTCGCTGCAGGGAGTCCCTACAGCGACAGCTTGCCAAATTTAGAAAATAACATTAGATATAAGCTTAATATGACATTGCATACTATTTCATGCAATAATAATATACATGTCTAAATTTGGCAAGCTGTCGCTGCAGGGGAGTCCCTACAGCGACAGCTTGCCAAATTTAGAAAATAACATTAGATATAAGCTTAATATGACATTGCATACTATTTCATGCAATAATAATATACATGTGATTGACACTAACAGTACTGTTAATAAAAAATATTGTTGGACTAAAAAAGGAACATTACAATTTTATTTAACTGTATTGTCAAGTTTGAGTTATTGTGAAAACTTTCATAATCAATTCTGTGCATAATATCATGAAGATTACAATTAGGCAAGCAATTATTTATAGAATCCTCCATATTCATGTTTAAAAACTGGCCCATATTTTTCCAATATCATCGCAGTAGGTACATTATGGTTTTATTACCAATCAATATTAATTCCAAGTAAACTTTATTAAAGACTAGTTTCTGCCCACGGCTTCGCACCCGTTGTTTCTATGGAAACGTTCAAAGGTAATTTATATCCCATGGGAACTGATTTATTGGATAAAAAGTAGCCTATGTTTAATTCCGAGTTACACCAATGCAAAATTTCAACTCAATCTTTTCAGTAGTTTTGATGTGAAGACGTAACAAACATCCATCAATGTATCTATCGTACCATCCATCCAAACTTTTGCATTTATAATTGCGTTTATGCCCGCGGCTTCGCACGCGTTGTTTCTATGGAAACGTTTAAAGGTGATTTCTATCCCATGGCAACTGATTAATGCGATAAAAAGTAGCCTTTGTTTGATTCCAGGCCTAGAATTATCTTTATGCAAAAGTCCAGCTCGATCCGTTCAGTATTTTTGGCGTGAAGAGGTAACAAACACCCATCCATCCATCCATGTATCTAAACTTTCGCATTTATAATATTAGCGTGATTACAATAATCAACAATTTATTGAACTCGCCTTGCCTCGGAACAAATTTGTGTACGATCTACAGAAATTTGTTCCATTAGTCTGGGTGTTTTCTATGTATAGTAAAAAAAAATCTATATATATGTACCACCTAAATAATGTGTATAACCTAAATAATGTATTAAATATATCAGTTATGTAGTACCCATAACACAAGCTTTGAAGTAAAGTAAAGTAAAGTAAAGTATCGTTTATTGCATGAAATACATGTAGGTACAGGTGTTTTTATGTCTATTAAGCGAATCAATGTATTCCTACCGGTTTTACGGTGTGCAATGTCTGTGTACAAATAATAACAGCTTATTAAGCTTATAATAAAATGAAATAAAATTAAACTGAGCTTGAAACTAATGTTGGATGAAAGCAACTTAAAAATAACGAATGTCACGAAGCAGAAAAATCTTTGTCAGTTAAGAATTCATTTATAGCATAATAACATTTATTTGAAAGAATCGTTTTTAACTTTCTCTGAAACTCCATATTGGGCAGTAGTCTTATAGATTGTGGTAATTTATTATATATGCAGGGTGCCATAGCAAATATACTCTTACCCATCATTGTGGTTTTTCTATTTATTTGACAGACTTTATTATTGTCACGCCTATTGCGGACCACTAAATCCGAAGGTCGACCGAAGAGATTTTGATTATTTTTGACAAACATAGCTGTCTCCAAAATATACAGTGATGGTAGAGTCAAAATTTTATACTTAAGGAAAAAAGGTTTACAGGAGTCGGTTACTTTAAGGTGAAACATGATTCTAATGCAACGCTTTTGATATTTAAAAACTTTTAAAACATCTGTTGAATTTCCCCAGAACATTATTGCATATCTAATATTAGATGCAATTATACCATGATACGCAATAAGTAAGGTATCTATGTCCACTAATGGTGCTAATTTGTATAGGACATATGCTGAGCTATTGATTTTCTTACAAAGAGCTTCTATTTGTGATTTCCAATTTAGTTTCTTATCAATATTTACCCCCAGAAATTTTGTACTCTCCACCTCTTCGATTACTTTATTGTTGTAATAAATGTCAATTGTTTTTGAAGCTGCATTATCGCGTTGTCTAAAATGTATGATCTTTGTCTTGTTTATGTTAATTTTAAGATTATTATTATTTAACCAGTCTATAATTGATGTCAAAGCTAAATTAATGTCATTTTTAAAAGTGTCAGTGCTCTTAGAAACTACAGTAACCGTACTATCATCGGCGAATAGTGATATTGGGTGAGTTATCGCTCTGGGTAGATCATTTATATAAATAATAAACAGTAGAGGCCCTAGCACACTCCCCTGGGGGACGCCATATTTTACAATCCGTTCTTGTGAAAGGTGGCTTTCTTCAGTTTTCGTTTTATAATTAATATTGGTAATCTTAGTAAACTGTTTCCTATTCTCTAAGTAAGACTTGATCAATTGTAGAGTATTTCCTCTTACACCGTATACTTCAAGTTTGCGCAGTAAAATGTCATGTCTAACATAATCAAATGCTTGTGTCATGTCACAGAAGATTGAACAGACGGCGGTTTTATTATCAACATTTCTAGTGACAGGTTGAAGAAAATCATATATTGCCATATTAATTGTTTTATTTTCCCTGAATCCTTTCTGTTCACTACATAGAACTTGATTCGTTTCTAAGTAGTTATAAAGAGATTTATATATATGCTTTTCAAATATCTTTGAAATAACTGGTATCAGAGATATGGGTCTATAGTTACCCATGCATTCTTTGTTTTGTTTTTTATGTACGGGTTTAATAATCGAGATTTTTAATGAGTCAGGAAATACACCCGAGCTAATGCTTAAATTTATAATATGGCTAATCGGCTTACATATGGTTCCAGCTACTGATTTTAGAATCTTCGTTGAAATATCGTCATACCCAACACTGTTTGTGTTATTAAGGGACAATATTATTTTGAGAACATCAGTAGATATGCAAGGTTGCAGGAACATAGAGTCTCTTCGGCTAGTTAGTCTTGAAGTTACGTTTATTCCCGAGTTTTGGATTGGTACTATTTTATCTATAAAGAAGTCATTGAATGCATTTGCAATGTCAATAGGTTTATGTAATAATATAGAGTCATTTAAACATATTTTTCGTATTATATCTGAAGGGATATTTCGTTTTGTATTGTTTATTATTCGCCATGTGGTTTTTGATTTATTTTTAGATGTCATTATTTTATGGTTATTCTGTGCTTTTTGCGTAAGTTTTACAATTTTATTTAGGATTTTGGTGTACTTTTTATAGTTATCTCTACTTTTTTCCGAAGGTTTTTTCCTGTGCTCCCATAAAAGTTTTCTCTTATTTTTACAGCATAACTTGATGCCGCGAGATATCCAGCGCACTGGCTTAGTGGTCCTAATAGTAACGATTTTGAAAGGAAAACATAAGTCATAGATCAGTTTAAAAATGTCAAAAAATATATTATAAGCTAAGTTAGGGTCATTTTCACTGTATACTTCGGAAAAAGATATGCCTGCAAGAACATTCGAAAATTTATTAACATTTTCAATTGAGTAATCTCGCTTTTTTATCCGCCAATATTTAAGTAGGGCAAAGTTTTTGATAGGAAGTTTGATCAGTTGGGCCGTGTGGTCAGACAATGCGAATTCTATAACTTCAGTTGCACATGGTTTTTTGAAGTTATGGGCAAAATTATCTATGCATGTTAGACTCTTCAGCCGTGTTGGCTGTTTCAGAGCAAGTTTTAAATTGAAATTTAATAGAAGGCACTGAAAATCAAGAGACACATTCGTTTTCTTTAAGATGTCAATATTGAAGTCACCTGCTACAATAATATTTTCATAAGGTTTTTTTGAAATTTCATGTAAAGCTTGTTTAAATTTAGTCATAAAAATATCGAGATTAGTAGCTTTAGGTACTCTATACACACATAAGATAGCAATGTTATGTTGGTTTAATTCCACAGCACAACATTCGAACAATCCCTTTACAGATAGTGCCGTTATTTTCTTGAGATCTACCCATTTGTGCTCGTTGCGGATTAAAATGCAAGCTCCTCCTCTCTTGCTATCACTCCTACTGAAGCATGAGGCTAGCGTGTAGTTAGGGATCACCAAATGTTGCTCATAGCCCTGCATCATAAAGTGTTCCGTAATGCATATCACGTCGATTTCATTATTTTTTTCCTTAAGGTCATTTAGACATATAGAGAGTAGATCCGATTTATTTAAGAGACCGGCAATGTTTTGGTGTAGAATCATTAGCTGATTTTTAGACACGAAAAAGCTGATTTTCCACCGTATTTTCCATACATTCTATATTAATCAGCTCCACTCCATATGAGTTTCTGTGCGATCTTTGTTTCTTAACGGTTTCAATGCCGAACATAAGGTCCTGAAATATCGTACGTAATCCATAATTATTTATTCTTCCTGATGCCCTATAGAACATGCTATAATCATAACTAAGGTTCCTATTTGAGTCAATTACGAAGGCGTATTTGTGTTTATTATTGTCTTGTAGCAGCAGGTTGTTAAAGTTCTGTATTCTTTTGTTTATATAATCTTTGTTCAATCCACATTGATAGGTAGGTGTACACAATATAACATTCGTGTGCGTTATTTCTTGAAGAATTCCTCTGACATATTTTATTACTTCCAGATTGTTATTTGATTGTTGGTAGTCTAAGGCACCTATTAGTATAATACAGTAGTCGGCCATTGTGTAATCCTGAATTTTATTTTTCAATCCTTTCAGAAGTTGTTTAGTTGAACTATTAGGGGTCAGGTAGTGGCAGGCTTCGAAACTATTTCTTGTCGTATCTTGAGCAATTGATAGGACCTTATTGTTTTTGTTGTCACTAATTATACATAGTTTTGGTTTAGTAATAATGGCTTTGGCCTGTGTTGAGGTTTGTTGAGATTTTGTCAAGCTAGAAGTCGACTTCTTAGGTTGTATAATATTTTTTATTCGGTATGTATTCGTTTGTGTTTCTTTGTCTATTGTTTGGGTACATGTTTTCATGATTTTAGTAGATGTTTGCGTTTCTCTGTTTGTTTTTTCAGGTATTTTTTCTTGTATTTCATAAGTTTGCGTTTCTTTGTTTGTTTTTTCAGGTATCTTTTCCTGTATTTCATTAGTTTGTGTATGTTTGTGCAATCGTAATTTAGGTTTAGTCTTTGGGTTTTGTGGCGTAGTTAATGTCGACGACATAAACTTAGCAGGGCTGTTCCCAATTTTTTTGTATAGAACATTCTTTTTGGTCAAATCTAGATTATTTTTTGACAATTGTCTGTTCTCAAGAGATAATCGCTCTATTTCGGCGTCGGCGCTGTTCAGCTGTATTTGTAACTCTTCAATTTTTCCAAGGAGAATATTTACTCGTTCGATATTAATGTCGCAAGATATATCTGGCAAGCTACCAGCAGTGACATCTAGCGTGTCAATGCTCATATTTGTATCATTGTTGGTCGAAATCGTTAACTGCGTTTTTGCTCGTCTAAAAGTAATATTGTCTTCCTGGTCCATGATTATTTCATATAGATGCTTCTTCTCACTAGGTGGCGTTGTATGTGCTTGAAGGGAAAAAATTATTCGCGCAAAATCTTTTTTCTCCTGCTGTATTCGATCCCGGTGACGTCTTCGTGCGGTCCGCTTCGTGTAACCGCTAGGCCAGTCTGGCTTTAGAAAACCAGTCAAAATTACGGTTCGTCTTACAGAAGTCAAGTTATAGTTAAAAAGTTCGTTAATTTGTGCAGTTCAATGACTCATAGTTTTTGTCAGAGCACCGTCATTTTTGAGTCATTGTAAACAAAAGTATTTTGTTGTTTACTCACTGGATAACTGCAAAATAGTCTTGGTAAAGCACGAATACACTGTATGTCTGATATAATTCTTAATATTTGAGAGTATTTTTCACCGGATTTGACTCTTTCAAGAGTTCAATCACTTCTGCACTATTGTTCACTTTTCTCTTCAGATCTGAGTCAATTTTGTTAGAAAACACTGTCACACGAACTTTATGTGATTACTAATGGTGTTGTATAGTATTTATTAGGATACGAAGACTTTAAGTATTTTATTTGATTAAATTAACGTAGAGCCGATGTAAACATGACGGCAGCGCCATCTGGTCCTCCGGTTGAGTAGCTTACTTTGGGGCTAGATAGTGCTGTGTGGATTGTCCAGCATTATTTACTAATTTTATTATTATTGATATTGATCAGTTGAGCTACCTGTAGATTGCTTGCAACAGTCTGCAGTTAGCTCAATTGTTTCAATTGTAAATACTAGTTCTAATTTATTTATATTATTTTATTGTAATTTTCTTTGTGCATAAAGGCTTCTGCCCTTATTTTACTATTTATCTCTTTCAGTGTAAACAAAGAGAAGACAGAAGGTAATACATGCAAATCAGTGATGTCCAGCTTCAAAATCACGTTCTTAAACTCTACGCTGAAGTTCGTCAAGGATGACTCGCAGATGGTACTGAGTTACCCGAATATGTCTAGTGAACAGGTGTGTTGATACAACTTTTATGCGCTTTCCACCAGGCGGGCCGCAGGCCTGTTGGTAAACTAGATATTTTTTTATTGCACATAGAAAACACCCAGAACACCGATATAAAGTTAATAAGATATATTTTGTAAACAAAGGGGATTACAAAACCGAATAAATATTGATAGAAAATATTTTTTAAACACTGATATAGAAACAAATTAGAATTAGTATTTACAATTGAGCTAACTGCAGACTGTTGCTAATAATCTACAGTAGCTCAACTGATCCATATCAATACCAGTCGTCGCGTCCCCGCTACGCTGGCTGCAGTGCCCCGCTGTATGGCAATGCTGATGCGCTGCGCCAGATACTCACCAGCTCTCGGGTCACGCGTCGCTTCGACCAGACTACTTGCCTTCCAGGCTTCATTCTTTTAACCACCCTGTATATTTTCCATTTTTGTGTTCTTGAGGGCGTCCTACACTACGTATGCCGAGTCGTGGTCTCCTCTCAAGAACTTCTTGAGTGAAGACCACGACTCGGCACACCTAGTGTAGGACGCCCACCGGCCAGGTGGGATGACGATCTGCGAAAGACTGCAGGCAGATGCTGGATGCGACAAGCTGAAGACGGCGCTATGGCGCTCATTAGGGGAGGCCTATGTCCAGCTGTGGACTAATATAGGCTGATAATGATGATGTATATTTTCCAGGCTGATTTCGTAAAACAAATGATAGACCAGTGCATGGAGAGAGACAGCACCAAGGCAGGATTCAAAGGACTGTATGACCCGTTGGCTGAAGCATTGAAGATATTCAGCTTGAAGTATGACTTCAAACTGTTTGTTGGAACTCTGGGTGACATGAAGTAAGTACAAAAGTTGGCGCCCACACGTCCAACACCAATGCCTCACATCACAAAAATGAGCTTTCAAATATGGTCTTAACCTCTTACAGCGGTATTACAAAAACTAACGTAAACACTGGTCAAACAAGCGTTTAGCTAAACAGTGTCTAAACCGTTACACATGGGTTTAACAAGAGTTTAACTCTCGTTTAAACTATGTTTAAGCCGTGTCTGTAAACCGTCGTAAAACGCGGTTTGTGGTAACGCTTTTATAAAACACGCGCTCAACAGATGTCTAACTTATTTGTAGTACCGCTAATCTTTAAATGCATTTTACAGTATTTCACATCGTATTGTATTTAAGAAACGGCCTATACTATAAAAATGAGTTTTATTTCAGTAAAGGCTACAAAATAGGTACATGCATATACTAATTTCCTTAAATTTTATTTATCGAACAAATTTATCATAAATACAGTATATCAGTGTGTACGTACTTCGGATTAACCTTTGAGATACATAAATAATGCTGGACAATTCACACAGCATCATCTAGCCCCAAGCTAAGCAGAGCTTGTGTTATGGGTACTAGATAACTGATATGCATAATACAATACACTACATAGATAGATATATTTTATTATACATAGAAAAACAAATATCTGCAGATCGTACAAACATTTGTTCCGAGGCGGGAATCGGAACCCGCAACCTCCTGCGTCGCAGGCGGACTTTCGCCCGCTGCGCCACAGAGGTCGTCAAATGAGATCAGAGGAACCTAACTCTTACTAAGATATACTTGTATGAAGATGTTAGGGCTTTAATTTCCAATTCTTTAGAGGTATACCAGTTAGTTAGATAGTGAATTTCCCAGTAGGTATAAAAATTATTGGTTTTTTCTTTTGCAGAAAATTGAGATTTGAGAAGACTAGAAAAAAAACGGATACCATTAAAACAGAAGGAACGCGAATTATTTATGAAGAAACAACAGATTCGTAAGTATTCATTTAAGTATACCTTATTTACACCATTTTGATAGTTTAACACTATCGTGTCCCAAGACGAAGATGCCAGTCTACTAGGCGACCTCTGTGACGCAGCGGGCGAAGGTCTGCCTGCGACGCAGGAGAGGGTTCGATTCCCGCCTCCGGACAAATGTTTGTACGATCTGCAGACATTTGTCCGGGGCGTTCTGGATGTTTTCTATGTATAATAAAAAATATCTATCTATGTAGTGTATTTGTATTATGTACTAGCTGTACCCGCGACTTCGTTCGCGATTGCCTTACCGGCCGACTAATTAAGTTCACATTTAACCATAGTCTCTCATATTATGAAACGCCGCCGTGCAAAAAATCGTGTAGGTTCTACGGGGGATAGCATGTTGTCATCTTCAATCCCATAGATGAAAGAAATTATGATGAATGCAGATGGAGAGACGCGCGTCAAGTTTGAAACTATTAATTTATCTCGCACGCACTATCTGGAGTTTTATTAATCTAAGGATTCTACGTGATGATTCTGCGACGATTGCACTGTCATACTGAAGCAATTGTTTTGCAGAATTGGGCTCCTGATCCATTTGACTGGACCACCGTAATTTTTTTTTCGTTAGTAGGTAGGTACATTTGGCTGTGTACCACAATAAAAAATATTTTTCTGTGGTCCAGTTAGTTTAATTGGACCACTTACTCCAACCAAACATCGGTAGTACAGATAACCGGACCAGCTAAACCACCATATGTCATGTAAGGTAGGAACCTAACTTATTTTTCCAAGACGCACCACCTTAGTAGGTAGGAACCTAACTAATGGGTGCGTCTTGTAAAAATTAGATAGGAACTTACTTACCCTTTATCTACAATTTTTTTTCTTCAATCTACAGATTATTTCATCAGTCTATTGATTTTCTACTCGACTTTCTACTGATTTAGTCAAATTCGATTTTGCAACACTGTTTCTAACAAAAAGAATGCATGATATCGGACGACGCGTAGACCCGTCGGGTTGCGCGGTTTAAGAATTCTACTTTTTCCTCTCTCCCAGGGGAACCTTACTGAATTCCAGGATAAAATGTATCCCATGTCCTTCCTTGAACTCAAATCGTACCAATTCAGTCCAACTCATTCGGTAGTATCGGCGTGATGCGCGGTGAAGGAATTTTACTTGCATCCCTTCTCCCAGGGGAACCTTACTAAATTCTGGGATAAAATGTATATTTCCTCGTAGTATGAACTCAAATTATGCCGAGTTCCATTCGAATTCATTCAGTTGTTCCGTCGTGATGCGCGGTTAAAGAATTTTACTTTCATCCTCTCTCCCAGGGGAACATTACTGAATTCCGGGATGAAATGTATCCCATGTCCTTCCTTGTAGTATGAAATCAAATCGTGCTGGGTTTCATTCCCACTCATTCAGCACTTTCGGCGTCATGCGTGGTGAAGAAATTTTACTTTCATCCCCTCTCCCAGGGGAACCTGACTGAAATCCGGGATAAAAAGTATCCTATGTCCTTCCTCGTAGTATGACCTAAAATCGTGCCGAGTTTCATTTCGATACCTTCAGTAGTTTCGACGTGATGCGCGTTTAAGAAACAGACAGACAGACAGACAGACAGACAGACAGACAGACATGAATGAAAAAAATTACAGTTTTGGCTTCAGTATCGATAGTAGAGTGTCCTCCAAAAAAAATTTTCAAAATATCTTCAATGTACAGAATTGGACCTGTTACAGTTTTATTATAAGTATAGATATCAGTTATCTAGTACATAACACAAGCTCTGCTTAGCTTGGGGCTAGATAATGGTGTGTGAATCGTCCAGCATTATTTATTATTTTATTTATTGATTTTACTCTCCCATGTCGAGGCCGGGCAGTGAATGCGATAAAGGCCTAGGGTCAAATTCTGCTAACCAATAGCTTTTCTATGACAATGGTATGGATGGTCACAGAATAAAATAGTCCATAGTTGAAAGAAACTCCAGATAGTGCGTGCGGTGCTATTTGCACGGAGAGATTTAATAGAATGGTTTCATTTCAACTGACACGCGCCATCTGTAGATTCTATCATCAAAGGTAAAATGCCAATATACTAACTCAACAACACAAGCTCTGCTTACCTTGTGGCTAGATAATGCTGTGTGAATTGTCCAACATTATTTATTACCGTGAATTATTGTAATGATGGTTTTTTGTTATACCTAAGTGCTGCATATACTTTTATATGCCTATAGTTAAAAACTGTAATTTGGTCATTACAAACAGACGCTTAAATTTTATTTATTTCTTTATTTGATGTATATAATATTTTTACTGATATTTCTGTAACAAGTGTGTTATTGGTTTTCCTGAAAACCTCCTATTTTTAGGGTTCCGTACCTCAAAAGGAAAAAAGGAACCCTTATACGATCACTTTGTTGTCCGTCTGTCTGTCTGTCCGTCTGTCAACCCTCTTTTCTCAGAAACGCGTGGACGTATCGAGTTGAAATTAACGTCGAAACAAGGTCTTACAATTAAACGGAACCCTTAGTGCGCGAGTCCGACTCGCACTTAACGTTTTATTTAAATTCTAAATACCTACTTCTTTTTTACAGAGACTGCAGCCTTAAACAGTCCGGCAAAAGCAAAATACAAAAAAAACTGACAACGTTAATAGATGCCATAACTCAAATAACGCCAGCGTTCAAACTCCGCACCCTAACCAACATAAAAGACTTCCTAAAAGATAAAATCACAAGCGATCACACGTTTTCGAACCTTAGCTTGCCGGAGCAACAGTTCATTTCGCAATGGCAGGCGTTGACTCAACGCGTTGAAGTTATGAAAATGTTTGATGTTCAGGGACAAATGGTTTTGGATGAGATTAGGGGATGTTTGAAGAAGAAGAATTATAGTGTTAAGGTTGAGTTGGGGATGACTTCATCGCAGGACAGGTTGGTACTTTTTTTGAATCAATAAACCTTCGTTTGACCACAATCCTACCTGATGGAAAGTGCCGACAATGTATCACGACACAATATTGGTGAAGGCAGATGCTGGATGCGACTGAAGGCTGCGTTATGGCGTTCATTGGGGGAGGCCGCCGTTCAGCAGTAGACTTGTGTCTTAGATAAGTTAAGGGGATGTTGAAGAAGAAGAATGAGTTAAACCTGAGTTGGGGATGACTTCATCGCAGGACAGGTTGGTATTTTTTTGTAATCCCCTTCTGACCAAATCTCACCATTGTCGCCTGATGGTAAGCGACGATGTATCACTTAGGTCTAGAAGACAAATATTCACTCTTGTGGTGGTATATAGGTGAAGGCTGGGCGCTATGGCGCTCAGGAGGAGGCCACCGTTCAGCAGTGGACTAGTGTCGTAGATAAGATAAGGGGATGTTTAAAAAAGAAGTATTTTAGAGTTAGAATTGAGTTGGGGATGACTTCATCGCAAGACAAGTTGGTATTTTAAGGATTCTGTACCTCAAAAAGAAAAAATGAACCCATATTAGGATCACTTTGTTGTCCGTCTGTCTGTCTGGCCGTCTGTCAACCCCCCTTTTCCCAGGAACGCGTGGATTTATCGAGTTGAAATTAACATCAAATATTCAGCTCCGTAACCTCTTCGCGTTCCTTTTGGTGTTATTTTCTTCACCGTACAAATAAAAAAAAACCGACATAATATAAGCACTGTCAAATAAGTTTCATTATACGGGGATTATTGGTAATTCACTGACACTATGTTAACTGCAGGTTCTGCCCACCATCATGAACACGTCGGTGAAGACACCAGGTCTCAATACTTAAAATTGGTGGAAAGAGAATGATATTATTATGTACCCCTCTCCATTCACAAATCGTTCATCAAAGAAAACCTTTGAAACTAAAACTAAAAACGGCTCTGCCCTGAATTATCAGTGAGTGGTGTTTGGCTATCTCCCAGCCAGGCTAATGCCACTTAAATCGTCTTAAGTAGATGTAAAATCAGCCAATGATGATGACGTGGATTTACATAGGAGTGGGAGATCGGTATTTAGTAATTAATTAGGTTTCGGACATAATTTTGTTTGTGAGGCGATTTACAATAAAAATAAATAATAATAATAATAATAAACGTTTATTTCAGAACACAATTCCATATGACAAAGATACACAAAAGCAGAAAATATTAATAATAATAACAGTAGTTATAGTAGAGATTAAATGGAACATATAAACGTATTTGTAGGCAGTACCTACATAGTCTTATTTTTGGTTCCCACTGTGGTGCACAGACAACCAGTGTCGAAAGAAACAATTATCTGGGCATTCAGTGATCGTCCTAAGAATTGTATTCTTTGAAGCCCTTAACCGTGCCCAAAAGGACACAATTCGAGCTCGGAGTATGGCAAAGAAGTCGGGCACTCCGGCGTCGGCGAACATGCCTGACGCACTGCAATAACGTGGTTTTTTCATTAAAATACGGAATACGGATAAAAATTAAGAGCTTGCGTCTTCACTAACGTGTTGGTGATGATGGGCAGAACCAGCAGTTTATGCAGTGTTAGTGAATTACCAATAACCCTGTACTTTTGTGCTAATTGATACAACAAACCCTGTATTTGTATTTCAGATTCGCGAAACTCACTAAAGTGTTTAATCCTAACAATGTGAAATTATCAGAGGAAGAGAAAATCGCGAGGCTCAAGGCAATGGTCCTACCTACCCAGACCAGAAGAGCCGCTTTAGCTGCCGAGAACTCAAGCAGGTACATTATATATAAGTTTTTAAACTTTTGCTGTGGACTGACGATATCAAACAGCTGAAAAGAACTGATTAATGATCCAGAAGATGGCCAAACGTTCGACGACCTCTGTGGCGCAGCGGGCGAATATCTGCCTGCGACACAGGAGGTTGCGGGTTCGATTCCCGCCTCGGGACAAATGTTTGTACGATCTGTAGATATTTGTCCAGGGCGTTCTGGATGTTTTCTATTTATAATAAAAAATATCTATCTATGTAGTATATTGTATTAAGTATATCAGTTATCTAGTACCCATAACACAAGCTCTGCTTAGCTTGGGGCTAGATAATGCTGTGTGAATAGTCCAGCATTATTTATTTATTATTAAACTGGGGGAGGCCTTTACTCTACTTTTCAAACTATTGCTGGTAGAGTCACCTCTCCCACCCACGCATGGTTTCGTGAGGAGAGTGATTGATGCCGAGAGCTGGTCAGTATCTGGGGCAGCGCATCAGCATTGCCATACAGCGGGGCAATGCAGCCAGCGTCTTAGGAACGCGACGACTGGTATAGATATGGATTGAGCTACCTGTAGATTGTTTGCAACAGTCTGCAGTTGTCTCAATTGTTTCAATTGTAAATACTAGTTCTTATTTTTATCTATTATTTGGTTATAATGTTTCTTTGCGAATAAAGGCTGCGTATGAAATTTTCATAGCTAATAATTGAAAAGTAGATTTATAAACCTCAATCGCAAAATTTCTAAACGCAACGCCATTGGCAAGAGCGAACGTGACGTGACGCTTCACATTTTACGAGTATATTGTCATGAGGCTGTGGCAGGATATCTTTTTGTATTATTTCGCGGCTAAATTCTCAAAACATCTGCGTTTTCACTACGCTCTTCTATTTTGTCAGCTTTCTCAAAATGTCTGCTATTTAAAATGTGAACTATCTCAGGAAGTCGTCTATTCAAAATCGGTTGTTTGGTGTTTTCTGTAAAGGAAATTTTAGTTGTTATCATTTATTTGTATCTAATTTTATTTTGATTGAAAAATCAACGAAGAAACAGTAGCATTTGAGTTGAAAATGTGAAGTGTGACGTCACAGAACAAGGGCCAATATGTCAGCGTTTTTACCACCCGTAACTGAGTGCAGATTTGCTTATTGTTTTTACCTGAATAATTTAAAACATGTATACATGTATACAGGCTGGTTTTTTGAGAAGGGCGGTGATGGCCAAGTCCGAAACCAGGAGAGTTAGAGAAATGTCGTGAAAGGAGTCATGCCCTCGATTTATAAGAAAACAATAACTGCATATTTCGTTTTTTTAAACCTTTTACTTATGTCGGAAATCGACACGAATGATAAAAAAAACAAGATCCGTCAAGTGCGAGTGTAACTCGCGCGCCGAGGGTCTTGAACGTTTGTCAACAAATATGCACCAAAAGTACCGGTTAGAGACTTCGCAATTTAACGAATACCTAAGAATAGTAGGTACCAACATACATTTCAGATGGATCTCTCTACATGCTTCGGTTAAATGGGTGGTTCGGTTAAGGTGGGTAATGGTAAATTTTTCGACTTTTTTCGAAATATTTCAAAAAGTATGAAAGCTACAGAAATTTGATAAACTGATTTGAAATGTCCAAACCAATACCTTTCATTTGATACCCCACTCGGCGGGGTAGCCCCCCTTTTGAAAATTATTCCTTTTTGACCATTTTTCAAAAAGTGTTCTTTTTACAGACTTCTGTATATTTTTCCTGTAAAATATAGATCCATATCTACAAATGCTTCATACATTTTAAATGGATCGCTCGGCAAACTTCGGAGATAGGGGGGGAATGGGTTTTTTTTCGACTTTTTTCAAAATATTTCAAAAACTATGTATTCTACAGAAATTTGAAAAACTGTTTTGAAACGTACAAAACAATACCTTTCATTTGATACCCCAATCGGTGAGGTAGCTCCTCCTTTCGAAAATTATTCCCCCCCTTTTTGACCATTTTTCAAAAAGTGTTCTTTTTTCAAACTTCTCTATATGTTTCGTGCAAAATATAGATCCATATCTACAAACGCTCCATACATTTTTAACGGATCGCTCTGCAAACTTCGGAGATAGGGGGGGGGGGGGAATGGGTATTTTTTGACTATTTTCAAAATATTTCAAAAACTATGAAACCTATAGAAATTTGAAAAACTGTTTTTAAACGTACAAACCAATACCTTTCATTTGATACCCCACTCGGTGAGGTAGCCCCCCCTTTTGAAAATGATTCCCCCCCTTTTTGTCCATTTTTCAAAAAGTGTTCTTTTTTCAACGTTCTCTATATTTTTCCTGTAAAATATAGATCCATGTCTATAAACGCTCCATACATTTTACATGGATCGCTCTGCAATCTTCGGAGATAGGGGGGGGGGAATGGGTATTTTTTCGACTTTTTTCGAAATATTTAAAAAAGTATGAAACCTACAAAAATTTCAAAAAATATTTTGAAATGTACAAAATGATACCTTTCATTTGATACCCCATATGACTCTGTAGGTATTTTTTAAAATTTCGGCACCACAATTTGTATGGAAAATATTCATTTTCATTTTTCATTTATTTTTCTCAAAATCTGTACAGGCGCACGTAATGTATTATTATTTTATATTTCAAGTTGATAGCTGCAGTAGTTTTTGAGTTATTAAGGAGGGAAAAAAGGACAGACAAAGCGAGACCATAAGGGTTTTGAAACCGATCTTCGATCTTCAAAACCCTATAAAGACACTCTGTATAAAGAACCGGTTTAGTCCGTTTTCGCAATTGTAGTTTCACAATTGACTGTGAAAAAAGAATTATTTTTCACTGTTTCGTAATTAACTGTCAAACAAGAAATTCTTTTCTGTTTTCGTAATCGAATATTTTTCTCCTTTCGTAGTTAATTACTAAAAACATATCCATTTTCTTTTTTCACAATTAATTACGAAACAAGAATTAGTCGCACTATTGAACTCCTTGGTAAATAAATTACTTGAGGTCCTAAACTAACCTCCTTCCTTCAGTTTAATAAAGAAAAAAATCGATTGTGACATTATCCTTATATTTATTGTATCAATTTTCTATTTTGCAATTACGGTTTCACAATTGACTTTGAAAGCGGAATTATTTTTCACTTGTGATTAAAATTTAAGTGCACTTGGAATTGATAAAACCTATTTTCACAATACATTATATCAGACTACAGTATTATGGCTGATTCTTCTGAGTGCACTGCATCAAAAAGTTTGAATTATGAAATTCGGTTCATTCCCACAAAGAGAGGAGGCCAAGCATTGCTATACAATGGCCGTAAATATCACAAAAAGAGTACGTACGCTGACCGTAATACATTTTGGCAGTGTTACAGCAAAACAACATGCAAGGGTAGAATAACGCTGAGTGAAGAAAACTTCATAGTAAAATCAAAGTATCATAACAGTGATTGTTTGGCAAATGACGCTAAATGCATATTTGAACAAGAACTTAGTGCTCTGAAAAAAAAAGTGTGCAGCAAACCCAAAACACACAAAACAAAACCCAGTTGAAGCATGGCACTCGCGAATAAATAAATATGTTGGAAGAAAAAACCCTAATCTGGCACAAATACTGGAAGTTTTAGAAAAAGAAACTAAGCTTCGTAGTTTTAAACCTGCTATGAAAATAAATAAAAATTATCAGGAAATCGATGAAGAGATTAAAAAAACAATAGCAGAATTATGTAATAACGAGATTATGGTCGGGCACTGTGTGGAGATCATTGCTCCATTTAGTTATTAAATAAGCTCAGAAGTATTATTTTAAAGTAAAAAGTATATTTTTTGTTAAGTATGTAAGAATTAGAATTTTATTTTTAATGTAAAAGAGGTTTTTCTATTTCGAGAAAAATAAAGGGAATTATTTACCATTTTCATATTTTTATTTCTTCCAATTCACTTTCGGAGATCGATACTTATGGACCGTGCTAGGAACGTATGTGTCAGATTATGTGAAAATTATGAACCGGTTACGGAATGGTCTGGTGGGCAAAGTCATAATATAGAGGTACGTTTCATTGCAAATAGTACTTGTCCGTTACGTTCCTAGCATGGTCCTAGTTGTTAAAGTTAATTACGAAACAGTGAAAAATAATTCTTTTTTCACAGTCAATTGTGAAACTTGATTGCGAAAACAGAAAAGAATTTCTTGTTTGACAGTTAATTACGAAACAGTGAAAAATAATCCTTTTTTCACAGGCAATTGTGAAACTTGATTGCGAAAACAGAAAAGAATTTCTTGTTTGACAGTTAATTACGAAACAGTGAAAAATAATTCTTTTTTCACAGTCAATTGTGAAACTACAATTGCGAAAACGGACTAAACCAAAGAACCAATGGATTTTATTGCTGATATGGATCAATCTTTGCAAAGAAATGTATTACTAGATATGAAAGGAAAAAGCTGTATCTTATTTTTGATAAGCCATTCGGTTCGATTTCCATCAAAAGTAAAAGAAAAAAAAAACTAAACATTATTCATATATTATATTGTATATGTGTAACTTAATTATGATAATTTTGTTTATTTACAGCAACTCTTCGAGCGATACAAACTCAAAACAACAAAATAAATCAGACAGGAAAGTAGCAAAGTTCTTCCGCAAAACGAAAGGCGTTCAAAACGACTGGATTCAAGCTACGTTGACTCGACTAAAGAATTTCTTGCAGGTACTTATCACTTTTCTGTAAACTAGCCGCTGCCCCCCGCTTCACATGTTTTTTTCCTGGGAAACAATTTGAATGTATTCAAAAAACTACAAACCGACTTCGAATCCCTTAGTTATAAACTGTTTTTAGGGTTCCGTACCTCAAAAGGAAAAAAAAACCCTAATAAGATCACTTTGTTGTCCGTCCGTCTGTCTGTCTGTCTGTCGGTCTGTCAACCGTCGCAAACGCGTGGACGTATCGAGTTGAAATTAATGTCGAATACTCAAGTCCGTAACCTCTTGAAGCCGCGATATAAATAAAACTTCTAAGTCAACGCACTCAAAATTTACAGCCGTTTATGTCCGAATATTTTGAAATTTCCAAGGGAATCACATGCATACAAAACCTATAGGGTACTTCCCGTAGACCTAGAATCATGAAATTTGACAAGAAACATGGTCTAACAATTAAACGGAACCCTTGTGCGCGAGTCCGACTCGCAATTTACGTTTCTTTATTATTATTTTGCAAAAAAAAAAGTAAAAGTCATTTATTTGCAAACAAGTGTAAAAAAGATGACAAATTGATGACGACCTCCGTGGCGCAGCGGGCGAAGGTCCGCCTGCGACGCAGGAGGTTGCGGGTTCGATTCCCGCCTCGGAACAAATTTGTGTACGATCTGCAGAAATTTGTTCCGTTGGCCTGGGAGTTTTCTATGTATAATAAAAAATATCTATCTATGTAGTGTATTTGTATTAGGTATATCAGTTATCTAGTACCCATAACACAAGCTCTGCTTAGCTTGGGGCTAGATAATGCTGTGTGAATTTGTCCAGCGTTATTATTAAATGTAATTGTAAATAACAATAACAAATTTACAAGATTATTAATTTTAGATTTGAATTTAGTATACGTAGCATAAAATTAGATTACATTATTTAGAAATTCGTCAATATTATAATAGTATTTTTCACATAAAAGTTTACATTAAAGTTGCGGGATCAATACTAAACCCTCAACCCAAAAACGTATGCTCCGTCCCGCTCCTATGAACGCGAAATCATATACCTATCCTTTCCACAAAAAGGCGCGCATTGCGCCCTCTTAAGCAGCTTTAAGTAGCATTTCTTGTGTTTCAGGATGAAGCAGAAGCCAGTCTCATTATACGTTCGATAACAGAACTGCAAACAGCATTCCTAGCGAAATGGCAGAACTTGCTGAGCGAGCCAGACGTCATAAGGACCTACCCAACGGATGTCCAGGTGCTTATGCGCGAAGTACGCGATGTAGCGTCTGCTAATAAAAAGAATTTTCGAGTGGAATTCAATTTAACTAAATTCAAGACTGGGCTAAGGTTAGTTTTTTAAACTAATTAACGGAATTCTAGGAGGAAAAAGGAAGTATTAAAAGTAATATTATGAAAAAAAAATTGGCGTTAAATGTTTTGGCGTGAAGAAGTAACAAAAATCTATCCATCAAAACGTCCAAATTTTCGCATTTATTATACTTGTTTCTGCCCGCGGCTTCGCACGCGTTGTTCCTATGGAAATACAGGGTATTTCTATCCCATGGGAACAGTTTTATGGGATAAAAACAGCCTATGTTTGATTCCAGGCTTAGACCAACATCTATAAAAATTTTAGCCCGATCGGTTCAGTCATTATGGCGTGAAGAGAGAGCGCTCGCCCACGGCGACTTTTTGTAGCGATGCTGACGTGCATTCGCATCGATACAGTCGCGATTCTGTCGCTGGCTGTGTACCAGCGCCCACGTAACTGATTCTGGCATGTATCGCTATTCGAACGAGGCTGTCGCTCTTCTATCGCGATTCAGCATCGATACAGAAATGCCTCTGAACGCCACAGTCGCAAGATGGATAACTTTATGGTCACGTTGTGTGATACAGTCGCGCATTTTGTTCGATACAGTCGCGCGTTGCAAACGCGACTGTTGCGCGACAGTATCGCTACAAAAAGTCCCCGTGGGCGTAAAGTTTCGCATCTTTACATAGTATAAAACTAGGTCGCTTCCCGCTCTCTGTCTGTCCCTATGTATGCTTAGATCATTAAAACTACGCAACGGATATTGATGCTGTTTTTAGGGTTTTGAAGATCGAAGATCGGTTTCAAAACCCTTATGGTCTCGCTTTGTCTGTCCTTTTTTCCCTCCTTAATAACTCAAAAACTACTGCAGCTACCAACTTGAAATTTAAAATAATAATACATTTCGTGCGCCTGTACAGATTTAGAGAAAAATAAATGAAAATAAATGAAAAAATATTTTCATTTATTATTTATATATGAAAATGAATATTTTCCATACAAATTGTAATGCCGAAATTTTAAAAGATACCTACAGAGTCAGATGGAGTATCAAATGAAAGGTATTGGTTTGTTCGTTTCAAAACAGTTTTTGAAATTTCTGTAGGTTTCATACTTTTTGAAATATTTTGAAAATAGTCAAAAAAATACCCATTCCCCTCCCCCCTATCTCCGAAGTTTGCAGAGCGATCCATTTAAAATGTATGGAGCGTTTGTAGATATAAATCTATATTTTGCACGAAAAATATAGAGAAGTTTGAAAAAAGAACACATTTTGAAAAAAGGTCAAAAAGGGGGAGAATAATTTTCAAAAGGGGGAGCTCACCGAGCTCACCGAGTGGGGTATCAAATAATCAAATAAAAGGCATTGGTTTGTACGTTTCAAAACAGTTTTTTAAATTTCTGTAGGTTTCATAGTTTTTGAAATATTTTGAAAAAAGTCGAAAAAAAACCCATCCCCCCCCCCCCCCCCTATCTCCGAAGTTTGCAGAGCGATCCATTTAAAATTTATGAAGCGTTTGTAGATATGGATCTATATTTTACAGGAAAAATATAGAGAAGTCTGTAAAAAGAACACTTTTTGAAAAATGGTCAAAAAGGAATAGTTTTCAAAAGGGGGGCTACCCCACCGAGTGGGGTATCAAATGAAAGGTATCGGTTTGGACATTTCAAACCAGTTCTTTAAATTTCTGTAGCTTTCATACTTTTTGAAATATTTCGAAAAAAGTCGAAATGTTTACCATTACCCACCTTAACCGAACCACCCATTTAACCGAAGCATGCAGAGAGATCCATCTGAAACGTAGGTTGGTACCTACTATTCTTAGGTATTCGTTAAATTGCGAAGTCTCTAACCGGTACTTTTGGTACATATTTGTTGACAAACGTTCAAAACCCTCGGCGCGCGAGTTACTCTCGCACTTGACGGATCTTGTTTTATAGATAGAGTGATTCATACATAACAATATACAATAATCTACTACAGTATTACTACACCTTAAATAGTTCAACAAAAAAGTCCTATATTAGTAGTATATGTCTATCTCTTAGGGATAACCCACAATAGCCTTTTTTTATTCATTATTTTTTTCGAGAAATAATGACTTATTTATGAGGCGATTTTAAGCAATACAGCATTAATCCTTATCCAATAAAGTACCTTAAATACATTGTGCATTTAATATAGAGCAATACGGCTCTTTACAGCATGTAATTTAAATGAATATTTTCGAAGATATCTCAGATTTATAATGCAGGGACATAGCGGTTGCAGCGGCCAATTCTGTAGTATATTTAGTATCAGCATTGCACCCGTGCGAAGCCTGGGTGGTTAGTTATAATAGGGTAGTTTATAACATAATTCTGATTTATTTTGACTTGTTCCAGAGATGCTAGGTTTGCAAAGCTACCGGCTTTTTATACTCCACCCAACCAAATACCAAAAGAGAACATTCCAGTGAATATTCTACCCAAAAACCAAGAAAACAAGACTGAAAATGGTACAGCGTCCATCAAAAATGACAGTGGAAATAAACAGACCACAACTGCAGTAAAACTTGATCCTAAAAAATGGGGTAAGAGTGACAAAAGCTCAGAAAAAGCGGTTGTGCCAACAAATACAAAGGTACCAGAGAAATCTGAACCTAATCATGCTAGCAATAAAGGTCAAGTAGCTGCACAAAAGGCGGCTGTACTTAAATGTTCACCTGCAATCAAACTTGAACCTAAAAACGGAGGGAATAGAGTAGAGAATAATTCTGCTCCAAAAACTACAAAATGTCCGCCTCCAGAAAACAATGAAGCTAAAGAAATTTCCAAAAAGGTTGAAACAGCGGCTGCTGCGTCGAAAAATAAAAAATTGGCAGCTCCAGTGAAATTTGAACCTAAACAGAGTGACGATAAGGCTGCAAAAACTCCAGCAAATGCTACGAAAGCAAGGTAAAGATTTTTTGGTAGAATCATCCGAATTTTACTACTTCTAGGTATTCTCTAAAGCCTTTGAAGGTATATTTTCTATTTACTCGCGAGGCGGGTTATGATTTCGAGTGTCTCCGAGACCTCAAAAAACATAACTCTACTCAACTTTAGAGTTCAGCTGTTTAGAGTTTCGAGACTCTAAAAGGCTGAAGCAATTTTGATAAATGAGGTATCATCAGAATACTCGTCTAGACTCCTTCTTAGCTAAATGGCCCTCACATTTTGCAAAAAAAAGCGAAAAAGCGGAGACGACTCGGGGTGTTCTATTGACTAATAATTAGTTATTTTTCTTTTTTAGGGTTCCATACCCAAAGGGTAAAAACGGGACCCTATTACTTGGAATCGTACCCTCCGTCGTCTGTCCGCCCGTCAGCGGCGCGGCGTGAACCGTTAAAGATAGACAGTTAAAATTTTCACAGAATGTGTATTTTCTCTTGCCTCTATAGCAAGAAATAATAAATTTAATAATTAATGGGGCAACGTCCGTTGTCCATATCACGTTGCGCGTTGAGTACCGATCAATGAAGTATGCTTAACTTCGGTTGTTGCTATAGAAGCAAGAGAAGAACACATTCCGTGAAAATTTCAACTGTCTATCTTTAACGATTCATGAGCTACAGTCCGCTGACGGGCGGACAGACCGACAGACAGCGGAGGCTAAAATCCCGAGTAATACGGTCCCGTTTTTACCCGTCGGCCGCGGTCAGTACTGGGATGGCGACCGCGCCGTGTTGGCTTATTGTTTTTTTTTCGTTCCATCAAACAAATTCGTTTATTTATCAGGGATTTTTCGCAAAAGGCGAAAACTGTGTACGATGGTACGGAGCCCTTCGTGTGTAAGGTGACTCGCACTTGCCGGTTTTATTTTATTCGCCTCCGCCACATTAATAAGCTGCTTAATTTTCAGGGATGCAAACGAACTTCGTTCTGGTTCTATAGCGAATTTATACAGAACAGTATGTAAGAAACTCGAAACTGCCGAAAACCAGAGAAAAGATGTGTTAGTACATTGCGGTCTTCATTATATTAGTTAAGAATAACCTGATATAGGTTTCTATAGTTGTAATCATCATCAAACCGGCCCACACAGGTCCACTACTGGACATAGTCCTCTATACAACACCACAAATAGCGGTGCTGGGGGCCTACTCGGCAAAAGAAAACCGAAGAAATCAAATAATATCCCAAAAATTTTCGACTTCGACGGGACTTGAACCCGCATCCCTCAGTACGGGAATGTGCTAACTAACTACACCACTAGGTCAAGTGATGAGGAGTCGAAAATCTCTGGGAGTTCCTTCGGACTGTAGCGCCGCCGTTAGCTCCACCTACAGGGGAAAAAATTTAGTTTATCCAATCCTGTTCAAATACCTACTTCAGCATACTATATCTTATATCAAATTACTTTATTTCCTTAAAACCTTACAAGACTCTTGAACACGTCACATAATTCAAATTACGGTTTTAGAAATTTATTTTTCAAAAGAATATACATTCACTTAAAGAGAAATACAGTATTATCTTAATTAAACATGCAAAGCGGACTTATGTTACTAACAATTGGTGATGTTTTAATAGGTACGTGACTTACTCCTTTAAGTATCTAAGCAACACGAAAAAACACAATATAATATAAATTTACCTAAATATCTAAACTTAAATCCTTACTTTATATGGAAACATTCCAGATTCACTTTGCGTGTATCAATATTTATGAAAATGCGGGTAGATCGGTGTTTTGTTTCAAATAACACTGTGATAAGTAAAACTAGGAAATAAATAAATAAAATAAATAAATAATAAATAATGCTGGACAATTCACACAGCATTATCTAGCTCCAAGCTAAGCAGAGCTTGTGTTATGGGTACTAGATAACTGATATACTTAATACAATATACTATAAAGCGATCAGTTTGTTTTTTTTTTCAATCATTTTAAGGCCTATGTTTGATTACAGGATTAGAATTACCTGTCTGCAAAATTTCAGCCCGATCCGATCAGTAGTTTTGGCGTGAAGAGCTAACAAACATCCATCCAAACTTTCGCATTTATAATATAAGTGTGATTGTGTATTTCAGACCCCCAGAACCAATCCACAAATCTGTCAGCCTAACATCATTGAACCAAAAAAGCCGTGGTAAGAAAGCCAGCAAAGTGGTGAAACTGCCCACGGCCACAGTGAAGCTAATAGAGGCACTCAATCGGCCGCTAGTCAGCGAGCGAGGCATGAAGTGAGTGTTATTTACTATATTGTTCATTATAATATGTACTTTATTGCAACAATAACAAAAGACAGCCGTGCTAAGAAATCCAGCAAAGTGGTGTTTTGGCTTACTTTTGGCGTGAAGGAGTCACAATTCACAAACATACATCTATCCATCCAACATTTTGCATAATATTTGTAACATTTAGCCTCAAAGAATAAGGATGGGTAGAGAATGGGTTAATCCTTACCTCAACAATAGGCTAATTGACTCTTTTTTAACGTAGGTCTTAAATTATTAATTATTGTCCGAGAGGGAAAAAAATATTGCCGCTCTTTTTTGCCACCATGGTGGCAAAAAAGAACAACATCGCATGTCTGCTTAAGGTATACAAAATGAAACTTTAACAGAGCCAATCGATTTTAAAAAATTCCTTCGTTGAACTGAATAATAAGATAAAATAGATGGTGGCGTTGATTTGGGTAGCGCCTTAAATAATGACCTCAAGAATCTATTAAAACAATAAAAATATCTATGCATATACCCTACTACAATGCTACGTTTGTTTCAGAATGATGCGTCAAATGGGCTGGGAGGGCGGACCGCTGGGTGTCCGCGGAGAAGGCATCGCGGAGCCACTCATGCCGGAGTTAGATCTGGTCAGTTTCGAGTTCTCATTCAACATTTAACGAGCTTCTGCCCGCGGCTTCACACGCACTTTTCTCGGAGAAAAAGTAACCTATGTCCTTCCCCGGGATAACATTAATGCCCTCGTTAAATTTCATTCAGGTCCGTTCAGTAATTTAGGCGTGAAAGTATGTCGACTTTATGATAATATTAGGATATCTTTTTTAAAATTCTTTAGTGTCAAAGAAAATTACAATCAAATAATAGAAATAAATTAGAAATAGTATTAACAATTGATCTTACTGCAGACTGTTGTAAACAATCTACATGTAAAAAATTTATTTCTTTTGATTCTCGCCATGGACCAAAACCTTCCCGTTAGTATACTTCCCGCCGTTGACCTAGAACCATAAAATTTGGTAAGAAACGACGTCTTCTAATCATACGGAACCCTCTTCTTGACGTTTTATTTTAATAATAGTTGTACGTGTGGGCATGGGCGTAGCAAAGTACGGGCAGGGGGGGGGACGCTGGCCAAACCAAAAATTGTAACTCTGCTCGCTGACAACATTTTTGAAGATAGATACAGAAAATCTAAGAGCGCCATTAAATATTCGCGGCTTGTTCACACATTTCGTCCTATGCACAGTGTTTTATGAGAGCTGATTTTGTGACATCCCTTTTTTTAATGCAGATTTCTATAGTTTGAATCAATTCAAATGCGAGAGTAAAACTCCGGCGTGTGTATTTATCATAGTTACAGAGAAATTAATTTTTGAAAATTGTAATTTTTACGAGACTTAAAAAAACCAAACTTCTAAAATCTAAAAACAATAATGAAATCGTTAATGCTGAAAGATAAAACCATCGACGTCGCACATTTTAGTGCAATAAGAAAATACCTAAGTTCAACCGTTACGAAATTATTTGTTTTTTTTTCAGTTTATGTTTTTTTTTTACTCGATAATCCGCCGTATTAGGACGAGATATTTCACCAAACGGTTGCTTAATGTGTCTTACATATGCCCTAATAATATCACGACGTAATTCCATGTTACGGTCCGGGTCAGGACCGTAACATGGAATTAGGAGGGGCGGTCAAAGTCTTGCGTGCGACCGTGCCTGATATACTTTAGGTATATTCTTGGTTTTTCTTCGCCTGCCCCCCTTTACGGAATCCTGGCTACGCCCTTGCGTGTGGGGCTTGGATCACTAGGTAGGTATATCAATTGTCATCATACCCATAACAAGCTCTGCTTACCTGGTGGCTAATGTGTTTGTTATTAATTTTTTTTTTCTATATTTACAGGGAAAACGTGCCGGCCTCGGCGCTCCGAAGCCCAACATACAAGTGTTGGTAGCAGCCTCCAAGTCAACTGATGAAAATGATTTAAGAGAAGGCGTTGTTAACTCAGTTGACAATAACTTCAAGAAAGGTAACACATGTTTATAACACTTCTTTTATATAAATGTAAAAATCACCACAGCCTACCTATATGCATACAGTCGTTCGACGAAGGCGTTTTGGCGTGGTTTTGACAGAGCAATCGTGCGGGGGGTAAGGGGCGAGACGGGGTAGGGACGCTCCAGAGTTGCATACTTCACCGCCTTAGTAACTCAGGAGCGTCCTCCCCCCGACCCGTCCTTAGGCCCCCGCACGATTGCCCTGTCAAAACGTACTTCGAACGACTGTATGCGTATAGGTAGGCTGTGGTATTACCATAGTATCCCGCCAATAAGACATTTGTCTTATTGGCTTATAAAGCCACTTTCACACATAAAGACCAAAAAGTTTGGATAGGAGGTAATTTTTCTTCCGTGTAAAAATAATAAAATAGTGAAAATTTGCTATGTCCTTTCATTTTTAGTAATACATTTCTATGCAAAGATTGATCCTTATCAGCAACAAAATCCATTGGTTCAATAATACAGGGTGTCTTTAAAAAAAAAAAAACATTCGTGTCCATTACCGTCAAAAGTAAAAGGTTAAAAAAAACTAAATATACAGTTATTGTTTTCTTAAAAATCGAGGGCATGACTTTGCCTTTCACGAGAACATCCCTGATGTGCTACAGATGAAAGAGAGCCACATCATCATGAAATCGTTATTGTATTAGATGCGTAGAGTTGCTAGCGACTTTTTTGTATATACAGGTGGTTTTTTGAGAAGGGCTGTGATGGCCGAAGTCCGATACCACGAGAGTTAGAGAAAAGTCGTGAAAGGAGTCATGCCCTCAATTTATAAGAAAACAATAACTGCATATTTAGTTTTTTGTTAAACCTTTTACTTTTGACGGAAATAAACACTAATGATTGTCAAAAAAAGGACACCCTGTACAGTAAATTGTAATTTTCTTTGATAAAAAATATTTTTAATAGAAGTAAATGTGTTTAACTTTCAGATGTTATCCAGACGTTGTTAAGAATGGTTAAAGGCTACGAATCACAGAAGACAGAGATGAAATTCGATTACGAACTGACGATGCCAGACTGGAATTATGTTAAGTGAGTATCACACTTACACTAATATTACAATAGTAATATAAATGCGAAAGTTTGGATGTATGGAGCTGTGTGGCGCCGGCTTAGAATTTGCACCACCCTAACTCTTCCCGCGGGTGTCGTAAGAGGCGACTAAGGGATATCCACCGGGGGCGGGCAGCAGCGTCCCCTGCAGAACAATTCTACCACAAAACTGCGATCCCCAACCTGCATGCCCAGCGTGGGGATTATGGGCATTACCCTGTGAGATAAAAGCCAACTAGGCGCTTATCAGGGGGAGGTCTGCGTCAAGCAGTGGACCAACACAGGCTGTTGAGGATGTATGGATGGATAGATGGCCGGATGTTTGTTATCTCTTCACGGTCTTCTCTTGTCGGTGCAATGATGCAATTCCGTCTTTCCAATGCGGTTTTATTTCTTAATATGACAAGACAGCGGCTTTCTCCACGATCTGACTCATACAGTTAATTCTTGGTCTTTCCCTCGACCTCGTGGCGCAGCGGGCGAAGGTTCGCCTGCGACACAGGAGGTTGCGGGTTCGATTCCCGCCTCGGGACAAATGTTTGTACGCTCTGCAGATATTTGTTCAGGGTGTTCTGGATGTTATCTATCTATGTAGTGTATTGTGTTAAGGCGCTACCCCGACCCAAAACAGCACCACCATTGAATCTTATTATTCTGTTAAACGAAAGAATTTTCAAAAATTGATTGGCTAGTTTGTGAATAATATCATAAGCTTTTTTTAAAACCTTTATAAATGTTTTAGTTTGTATAATGTAGGCAGAGATGCGAAGTTGCTAATGGTGGCAAAAAAGAGCAACTTCGCATATCTGCCTACACTATACTAAATAAAACTTTTTCAGAGGCATTAAAAAAAAGTTATATAAGATAGGATTCAAAAACTAGCCAATAAATTTTTCAAAATTCCTTCGTTTAACAGAATAATAAGAAAAAAGAGGTGCTGGCAGTGTTTTGGGTCGGGGTAGCGCCTTAAGTATATCAGTTAGGTATAGCTTAGCTTGGGGCTTAATGCTGTGTGAATTGTGTCCAGTTTTATTCATTCATTCCCTTCCTCGTCTTACTTCTACTTTTCCTTCTATGGTGTTACTTATGAAGCTGTCATGTCGTATAAGATGTCCAATTATTCTCCCTCTTCTGTTTTAAATGGTGTATTGGTTTAGAAAAAAAAAATACTATAAATAAGAATAAACTCGCTGTGCCCACAACTAGGCTACACAAGATAAATGTATCTTTTAAAGGGCAATGTATATGCTTCTACAACAAAATTCTAAGTGAATTGCAAAAATTATCAATAAATAAATTCAAACAAATTGTCAAACATTTCCTTTGTAAAAAGGCTTACTACAAAATATCAGATTATCTAGCTAGAGGATAAAAAAGCATGGGACTAGTTTTGCTCAAGCTCTAAAAATAACAACTAACAGGCTAAAGGTTTCTTCGTCGCTTCTTTACTTTAGTCTACATACCTACCGAAGCGACTGAAATAAAAAATATCACTTTATTTCCGTGTCATTGCTTAGTTTATTAGACCTTTTCTAAGTATACATTTATGGTATTTATGGAAGTAAAAAGTTGTTGATTTGTTTGGGGGTAAAGGTAGATCTCCTCAGAACCGGGCTCGACCCATCTGGTCCACTGAGCCCGGTGGTCTTTCGACCGACAGTTGATGACGACCTCCGTGGCGCAGCGGGCGAAGGTCTGCCTGCGACGCAGGAGGTTGCGGGTTCGATCCCCGCCTCGGAACAAATTTGTGTACGATCTGCAGAAATTTGTTCCGTTGGTTTTCTATGTATAATAAAAATAAAAATATCTATCTATGTAATGTATTGTATTAAGTATATCAGTTATCTAGTCCCCATAACACAAGCTCTGCTTAGCTTGGGGCTAGATAATGCTGTGTGAATTGTCCACCATTATTTATTTATTTATGTCGGATAGTCGTATAGATAGATAGATAGATATTTATTTATTGTTTCAAAGTTGTTACAATTTAACGTTAATAGCGTCTTAAATCCTAACAAAGGTTTATCTAGACACTAGAGTTCTCTTAATAATACTTAATTATAAATATGTATAAGCTAGCATCGGAGATTAATGGGGTAGGCAGCCAAGCACACAAGCACAGTGACATCGCTGTCCGCCGCGTAGCTCGGGCCGCACACAGGCGATCCACTAATCACGCACGAGCAGTGACTCTAATGCGCTTGAGTTCAGCTACATGATGCTCCTTTTTTATAAATATTAACATAGATGAGTGAAGCTCGCAAGAATAATAAAAATCATAATAAAAATTAAATAAATGATCTTAAGATAAGTAATATTTTGTTAACATGTTTTTAATATTTTTTCGGTTAATTTTACTTGTAATTTCCTTTGGTAGATTATTTATTAAATAAGGAATTAAATAATGACAGGTCCGTTTGCCATATAGATTATTAAATTTTGGTATTTGTAGTTTTTTCTGTGCTATGCTTCTAGTGACTATTTTGTGGTTTTTGAGTAATTGGATGTCTGGACGAAAGTACTGTTCTATAAGTAAGTTAAGTTCCACTTTTTTATGAATTGACAACACACCGCAGTGTTTAAATAGTCCATCAGGATCGCCTGAGTACTTTGTTTTTATTTTATAGGGCACTATTAGCTTGAGTAGTCTATACTGAATATTATAGATCTGGTCTAGGTAAGTTTGAAAAGTCCTGCCATAGCTACTTAGCCCGTATGATATAATACTTTCTACTAGTGTTTTATATAAGGTCAATAGAATGTCATTTGGAATTTTACATTTGATAATACAGAATTTGGCCACAATGGCTCTAAGCTTATTGCAGGTTTTGTCAATATGCTTCGCCCAGTTGAATCTGTTGTCTATTACTAGTCCAAGATAGGTATGCTGAGTCACTTGCTCGATTAGTTGACAGTCTTTGGTGCAATTGTTAGAGTGTAGACAATCGTGACTATGGGACACTACTTCTACGCTTTCTCTGCCAGGACAATGATTATGACTGGAACGAACATGGATAAGCTTCGTTTTATCTGCATTAATGACTAGCCCTGAATCATGTGACCACTTGCAAATAGCCGTGAAGTCATCTTGGATCTGTTTTTGTGCAATCAACGGAACCCTGTCAGCAGCCATTAGGCATGTGTCGTCTGCAAATTGATAAACCGTGCAGCGCTTGATCATATTGTTCAGGTCATTAACATAGGTTAGATAATGCAGTGGACCTAATACTGATCCTTGTGCTGTTCCTTCAGTAACGTTAATGCTGTCACTATATGCATCACCTACTCGGACTTGGTAGCTACGGTTCCTAAGATAGTCTCTACACCATTCCAGCAAATTGCCCCTAAGTCCGCTGTTCTCCAGCCGTTCTGTCTGTGGTATCGTAGCTCCCAGACGGATGAACTGATTTTCGTTTAGTTTTTTTTGTGTCATAGATAATTTTATCCCGAGTGTTCTTAGCCATGTTTCATGAAAATGTATCGGGGGATTATTTTTTCTTGATAGGTCGGTAGGTAGTAGGTCCTAAAATATTAATTATTGTCTAATTAGAAAACCGCGAAACTTTGTTTTAAAGGCCTACTTTTCGAAAACAGGCGAAAACGCTGTCAGCTATATTTATCTGTGCTGAGTCATAAGTCTCGAAATTAACAATTGACATTAGCAAACGTTCATCATTGTAAAATATAGAGAAACTAGCGAATTTTACTCGTTTAAGATTTGCTCAGTCTTATGACATCACACCATGGAAAACAGCGTCCATCTATGTAGTGTATTGTATTAAGTATATCAGTTATCTTATCCAGTACCCATAACACAAGCTCTGCTTAGCTTGGGGCTAGATGATGATGTGTGAATTAATATTAGGATAAGACAATATTTAGTAACAATTCCGCGCAAAACCAAATTTTGTTGGATCTTATCAGAGAAGGTTTTGCGCGGAATTGTTACTAAATATTGTCTTATCCTTATATTTTGCAATGGATTTCCGCAAAGTAACGCCAATAATTGATCTGTGGGAATTGTCCAGCATTATTTATTTATTTCCAGGGAAATTCTACTCATCATATCAAAATACAACGAAGAGATAAAAATCGACCGCGAACAATGGGCCTACGTGGCACTTGCCAAGGAGACGCTCTGGAAGAGAAACAGAAGGAAACTGGCCGGGGTCAGCGCTGGCAGGGACATCGACAAGCGAGTTATGGTGGCCGGGCAGGCCTTCAAGTATTACGTTATGGCGCAGTTACTGGATTTCTGTTTGAATTGTAATGCGGAGGTAAGACTATATTAATTACTAGCAACCCGTCCCGGCTTCGCACGGGTGGAAATTTATTTATAAAATATATAAAAATAGCCTATGTTATTCAGGGATATAAAGTAGCATTTTAATATGGTGCAAGAATTTTTGGAATCGGTCCAGTAGTTTTTGAGTGTATTCTTTACAAACATACAAAAATACAAATATTTCCTCTTTATATTATTACTAGATTCTGCCCGCGGTTTTGCACGCGTATTTTCGTTATAATAAGTAGCCTATTATTTATTTTATTTTTCGTTTATTAAGGGTCCGGCGACGGATGAATTTCCCGTACAAACGTAGTACCAAAATGATTTGTTATTTGAGTATATTTTCACCATGGTTTGCTATTATTTGTATTATTTATTTAGGTTCCTGCCACAAGATTTTTACAAAATACTTATTTTATTTTATTTTATTTTATTTTTATTTATTTGGGAAACAAAAAGCTTATACTACTAGTTTAACAATACATAAAAATAGAACAAATAAAGCTAACACAGTTTCCGCTTATAGAACCTAAATATATAATAACTGAACTAATTAAAATAATAAAGAAAATGAGTAACGTGCCTACAACTGAATATATAACAATGAATAAAATTACAAAATTAAAACTGAAAATTATAAAATGAAAACTGAAATATATGCCTGTCGTCAGTAACCAATCAGGTAGAAGGAGTAGCTACAGAAAGGAAGATAGCATACATAATATAGCGAATACAAAAAAATTATAATAAAATAATAATAATAAAACCTCATTTAAAGAAGTAAGAACTAATAATTTTTTTAAAAGTATTTTGCTTGATGTTGAACAAGTCAACGTTTTTTGAATAAGTTGTGTTAAAAACATGCATGGTCCGAGGTAGGTACGAGTTTTTCCGATAATTTGTGGCACAGGAAGGGACGTGCAGTTTAAGGTAGTTTCGTCGAGAAGTCCGGCTGGGCGGAACAGTCAGTCCTATTCTGGATAAGAGCGGGGGTGAGTCAACAACATTTAGGATAAGGTTTAGTAGTAGTGACAGGTCAGCGGCTTCTCTTCTCAACTCAAGGGGTAGCAAGTGATGCTGCTTGCAGCTATTAGTGTAGCTATTAGTGTTATCTACACAAATACTAAGAAAACATTCATTCTTAAATGTAAAAATGCGATTCGGTTTAATTTCATTTCAGAAAAGTATTTTGAAAAAAAATTGTGGCAGGGACCTAGGTAAATACTATTTTAATACAAATAATAGCAGACCATGGTGAAAATATGCTCAAATTACATATCATTTTGGTATTACGTTTGTATAGGAAATTCATCCGTCGCCGGACCCTTAAGGCACAAACGGTATACAATTTTCTTAAAGTTACCAGTGTATATAGCTACGTATAAACCAATCAAGATGCCACGAATAGAAAAATTATTTACTATAAAATAAAACAAAACGTTACAGACGCTAATTTGGAAAATAAACAAACAAAGACAAATCAAGTATGAATACACAAAATTAACATAAGAGAGATACTTGCTTTTTAAAGTTATTCTTAGAGAGCGAAAATATGTCACATCTAGAAAATTGTTCATTGCGCAACTTACCTCTCTAACTATAGGAATAAAAGAATTGCCTGCATAATTAGTTTTAGGATTGTTTAACATGAAAATGTTATTATCTATTTGACGACCTCTGTGGCGCAGCGGGCGAAGGTCCGCCTGCGACGCAGGAGGTTACGGGTTCGATTCCCGCCTCGGGACAGACAACATAAGCAGTTGTCCGTTTGTTTTAGCAAAATAATTTTAATGCTAAATCATTATTACCTATATTGATTTATGTTCGTAAAACCGATCATATTCTGTTCTCGAAGTTTATGACACTCCTACACAATAAATAACCTCACCTGACATAATAGACATTCTCGCGCGCTTGATGAAATGCACATAAATTTATTCGTAAAACGGCCGCGTAAAATTGCGAGCACAAGGGTTATTATAGAAAAACTATTAAGAGTATCTTTTCAAAATAAATTTATTTCAACATATTTAAATTATGTCGGTACGAACTTTATTTTAGAGTTTTCTTTCTCCGTATGTTATTTATTTTCGACCAAAGTTGGGCTAAGATCGGTGTTGAAGTGCGAAAATTTAGAAGCTTGTATTTTTTAAATTTATACTTTTTTACGGTTTCTGGTTTATACAGACTTATATTTTGACGAGATAAATTGATATTATCTTTTGTTTTGGATGGTCAACATCAAACGGCGTAGTAGTTACCCTTCCACGTTTGTATTGAGAGATGAGCGACTCGTTTAGCCTTAACAAAGAAATTGACCCCCCCATATTTTGGCAGATATAGCTCGAAGCCTGGAATAAAACAAAGGCCACTTATTGTCCCACAAATCAGTTCCTATGGGATAGAAATAACCTTTAAACGTTTCCATAGAAACAAAGTGTGCGTACCGCAGGAATAAACTAATCAATCATAGCACACTAATCACACTTCACACTAATATTATAAATGCGAATGTTTGGATGGATGGATGGATGGATGGATGTTTGTTACCTCTTCACGCCAAAACTACTGGACCGATCGGGCTGAAATTTTGAATACAGTAATTTTCGCTAGAAGAGGTAACAAGCATCCAAACTTTCGCGTTAGTAATATTAGTGTGAATTATGTATTTCTAAATAGTTTAAAAAAATGCTAAAAAATACCCGTAATAGTGAAAAATGTTTAATTAACGAATATTATATTGACAAATAAAATTACAATCAAAAAATAAGAACTAGTATTTACAATTGAAACCATTGAGCTAACTGCAGACTGTTACAAACAATCTACAGGTAGCTCAACTAATCCATATCAATACCAGTCGTCGCGTCCCCAAGACGCTTACTGTATCGCCCCGCTGTACGACAATGCTGACGCGTCAAATACTCACCAGCTCTCGGGTCACGCGTCGCTTCAACCAGACGCAAATTAAAACTATATAAATTTGTTTATATTTTCAGTCACCACTCGAATCAGAAATCACAAAAGACATCATCCTCAAAGGCACGATGGTCAAGAAACAGCGCTCGTATATAAGGGACGTCGTGACCAGAGTGAACAGTAGCGCGCGATGTTCGTCAGACTCCGTGCAAGAAGTAGCTATACACGACGAGATCATAACTGCTATGCAGGGAAAAGGATATAAGATTACAGTGGATTTTCCGCCATTTGAGTAAGTACATTTATTTATGTTTTGCAGTAAGTGCAGAAGCCTTTATTCGCAAAGAAAATTACAATTTAATAATAGAAATAAATTAGAACTAGTATTTACAATTGAAACAATTGAGCTAACTGCAGACTGTTGCAAACAATCTACAGGTAGCTCAACTGATCCATATCAATACCAGTCGTCGCGTCCCCAAGACGCTGGCTGCATTGCCCCGCTGTATGGCAATGCTGATGCGCTGTGCCAGATACTGACCAGCTCTCGGGTCACGCGTCGCTTCGACCAGACGCTCAGATAATTTTTAAATGCCTAAGAGCCTCGGTACCCCACGGACCTAGGGTCTCAACTGCAAGGGGAGCAAATGTGTAGGCTCTGTCGAGACCTGCATATTTGCGCCTCTTGAGATCTTCTGTCAAATCTGCCGCCGCTCTCGCCCTCACGGATGTCCTCGGAAGATGGGAAGGCGCAAGTGTGTCGACGCATGTAGCGTCCCACACAATGGACCTCCCCAACTCCCATGGGACTAGTGTCATACCGTCGGGCCTCTTACCATCGTCACGTAACAGACCATTCGGTTCGAGAATGGCTGGTACGTTAGCGATATTATGATTTATTTATATAAAAGGTATTTTGTGACCCAATTAATTGATTTTCTTTCTTTCTTCTTTCTTAATAAAATAAAATTTTAAAGTAACTCAGCCTGGTACTGCCCGGTGGTGTAACGGAGCGTAATGTAACATTCGCAGCGAGCATGATACGTTACGCCGTGTGCTGAATTCCGCCTCGTTGCTTGTTGCGAGACCTTCTTTCCCCGTACTGACTGCACGAACGCTCGCTGTGTAACACGTTACATTATGGCGCGACCCCGACTCAAAAAAGCGCCCCCACCTATTTATCCTATTATTATGTTCAACGAAGGAATTTTCAAAAATTGATTGACCTGTTTGTGAATCCTATAATAAACTTTTTCTAAATGCCTCTGTAAGAGTTTTATTTACATGACGTGAAGTTGCTCGTTTTGGCCTTCATGGTGGCAAAAAAGAGCAACTTCGCATCTCTGCATACACTATAAAAACTAAAACATTTAAAGAGGCATTTAAAAAGCTTATGATAGGATTCACAAACTGGCCAATCGATTTTTGAAAATTCCTTCGTTTAACCGAATAATAAGATAAAATAGGTGGCGCTGATTTGGGTTGGGGTAGCGCCTTAAGCTCTGTGCTCATAAATCCAATAACATTACCACACTGCACCATACCATGCATTCAAATATGGGATTAAACGCATCTTCGATACATTTTAATCTAACTCCTGCCCGCGGCTTCGCACGCGTATTTTCAGTATATTAAGTAGCCTATTATCTAAGTTAGTCTTTGCTCTAAACGTACGCCAAATTTCATCTTGATCGGTTCTGTAGTTTTGTAGATCCGAGGTAAAAAACATTCAGATTTCACAATTTTTCGGCTTTATAATATTAGTAGCAAGTAGGATAGGTAGGATTGACAAAATGACTTCCTACAAGCTACATACTAGCTAGGGTAAATGCATAGATTTTATATTATTGTTTAAATCGATTCTTTAGGTCATTATTTAAACGAAAAATTATAAGACACTCACTAAATTTGGCAATTACAAGGTTTAAAATACAAATCAAAATTACAATAATTTTCGGGTGATAAAAACGCTGCCATAATAGCGCGATTTTTCTGTGACGTCATCATTCACACTGGCTGTGTTTCTGTTTCTTCTTTTTTCTTCATTGATTTATCGAACTGAATAAAACCTTTTGTCAGGACCTCTGTAGTTATCATCTCGAGAAAAAAAGAAGATTTGTGAATCGTGACGTCATGTCCGCTCAAGCCAATACCTAGGCATCTAAAAATTTTGCATTTGAGATTTAAAATTTTTTTTTTTTTTGAAGTCACATGCATTTACCCTATTGAGTGGTCCACGAGCTGTCTGTCGTCTAACGCCGTCCATATAAAATTCATCTAAATGTTACTAGTTAAAGCCCATAATTTGAATGCACATTTTTGTGTTGTGCTGCAGCGGTGCTTTCTACTGCGCGACAAGCTTTACGCCCTAAACTCCGGTCAGTAGGCACCTTTAAAAACAACACATAAATGCTAAATCAATAATTAAAGGTAAACAGCTTTGTAACTACTATGTTTTTGTTCCAGGGACATATCCGGCATGCCGATTTACAACATCATCCGTCTAACCAAGACATATGGCTATAGGGCGAAAACAGGTACAGCTGTTTTTTTTTTAAATAATAGTAATGACCTCCAAGCCGAATTTCGACCACGGCGGCCAGTCTCATCGGAGACTAGCCAGATGCGCAGACACAGGTGCACTCTCTATTCCCTCACTCTCATAATCCGGTGGGACGACAGATCGACACGAGCGGGGAGAGATCAGGCGCAGGACGAACGACTTAACGTGCTTTCCGAGGCACGGGGGTGTAACACCGCAAACTTCCTGACACCGGGCTGCTACTGTGAATTTTCCTAGCTAGAAAAACCCCAAATATTGGCCCGACCCGAGATTTTTTTAGTATCTCTTACTTAAGGCGCTTCCCCGAGCCAAATCACCGCGACCACCTATTATATCTTATTATTCTGTTCAACGAAGGAATTTTCAGAAATCGATTGGCCAGTTTGTGATACCTATCATAAGCTTATTTTTAATGCCTCTTTAAAAGTTTTAGTTTGGATAGTGTAGGCAAAGATGCGAAGTTGCTCTTTTTTGCCACCATGGTGGCCAAAACGAGCAAAATCGCATCTCTTCTTAAAGTATACAAAATAAATCTTTTAATTAATAAAAGCTTATAATAGGCATCACAAACTAGTTGGGGGCGCTGATTTGGGTCGGGGTAGCGCCTTAACACATAATGTCCACGCTGATCAAGAAACATGCCTCCAGAACAAGGGGGTTTTTGTTTTATGCATCAAGCTTGGCAGGCGTGTTGGTGATCCCAGTGAAGATGTTAAAAATACACAGAAGGAAGCTGGCCTTACTCTAGTAGGTTCCCTGCTGCCCGTAGCACACCTCCGCTGCGTAACGTTAACAGCGGAACCGTAGTAATTTCGCAATGTCTTGTCCGTTAGGAGAAGCAGAACACTAGCGAAACTGCCTGTTCTAACGCATAGATTTGACTATAATTCTATCTCGAGATTTAAAAATAAATTAGTATGATAATCAACTATTCAGAACCTTTTTACCTAAATGATCTTAAATACCTATTGAAACAATGACACTACCGAAGTTTTAAAAAAAGCGCATATGGCATAATATGAAATAATATTGACTTTAGTCAGTAATTTTTTAAAAAAACCTAATGTTACTACACGTTTCACTACACTAGCGTGAAAACGGAGACGGGCACTCAAAAGTAGTGAGCAAATCGATTAATATTTGTTTTTTTTTTTTCATACAGTTCTGATCAAGTTGCCCCCAGTGAAGACTGAAGCAACCACAATCAACAACAACTTTTGTATGGAAGAAAATAAGAATATACAAGTATATGCAGATATTATCGAAAAGAACGTACAGGAATTGTCGAAAATTGAACCTAAACATTTAACCAAAACTACACAAGATACGGACATTGCAAACAAAGAAAATAACATTCAAACAACTAATATTATTAAAGAAAAAGTAAAAAGTCCTGTTGTAAGCGAAATTAATGAAATACCCAATGATAAGAACGTAGACAAAACCCTAACTAACGATATTAAATTAAACTGTGGAAGCAAAACAGAAAATACTCGCAAAGATAAGAAAATAGACGAAGATTATTGCAACAGTTTTGCAATGATAAAGACTGATAAACTTAAAGATGACTTGGGAAATAAACATAATAAAACAGACAAAAAAGATACAGGAAAAGATAATACCAACCAAAGAAAAATAACAGTTGACGAAGAAAACGTCTGTGTAGAATATTTTATTCTTGAAAAACAAATAATTCACACTGTGAATGATATTGAAAATACTGACAAGCTGACAAGCATAGAAAAAAATAGACTTAATAAGGACAAAAGCGATAAAACTAAAGGTTTTAATGACAAACAGAATAGCCATTCAATACAATCGACAAGCACAGACTTTGAATCTGTGAAGGATAATATCTCTAAAGACAGGTATTTATCAACAATTGGCAATGAAAAAATAAAAACAAATAAAAATGACAACTCATCACTATTACTTAAAAGTATTGAAAATATTGCTATTGCAAAAGTTGATATTACCAGTGACAATGAAAGTTACAAGACTGTTGAAACAGAAAAGACTGCACTTGCTGCTCAAATAAAGCTTGAAAGTATCGACAATATATCTAGTAAAATATATAATGCTACCATAAGTGAAGAAAGTTTTAAGACAACTGAAGAACCTGTGGTTCTTTGTCAAATTGATAAAGAAATTGAGAGATCTGAAGTTGAAGAAAAAAGTCCACCTATAAAAGATATAATCGCTAGTTTAGTAGAATTAAATATTGCAGACAACACCGAGTCAGAAAAAGTGATAGATATAAAAGATGTTCCTACTACTGTAAGCTCGATCGAGGTCAATAAAGAAAATAATGAGAAAGATCAAACACATAAACGTTTGAGCAAACGATTAAGTTCAAAGGCGGTATCTTCAGATAGAGCACACAAGCGAACGAAATACGACTATGTAAAACATATCAACATAAAGCCTAAGGACTACCCGCAAACCAAAATAACAAACAACATGGCCGCCGAAATTCAAAAATCGATTCGACAATCCATAGACTACACCCAAGTGTTGCCATTGCTAAAATGCCACGGTATCCAAGATGGCGTTCTGTCTTACAGTTGCCATAACGAAAAGAGCTTAGAGATCATTCAAAATGTGCTCAAACCATTTGATTTAAATGTAACATTGACTGAAGAAAGTGAAAAGGGTACTTATAAAATGTCTATTAAATTAAACACTTTTATAGATGAGAGTGTAGAATCTATTTTTGATAATCTTGAGACTTTTTACTTAGGATTAAGTACCAAAGACTGGGTGCTTATAAAGAAGGAGCAGTATAGTGATTTTCTTGTGATTTTTGTTGATATGGACTTGGATTCATACAAGTTTATCCGGGGTGAGAATTTCAAACTGTACGCTGGAATAGATGAAGCTCAATTTAGTGTAGTTTGGGGATAATAATTAAATAAATGCTTCAGATTCTGGTAATTTGACGAGTTCTATTTGTCAATTATTCTACAAATATCATAGTTTTTTAATTAATATAAAGAAAATGTTGAAAACATTCTTTCAGAATCTTTTCTGTTAAGTTCCAAGTTAGTGTAAGTAAACTATATTCAGAATATTCATGGATATATTTAGTAATAGAAAATTTTAGTAGATATTTGTTTTATATCAAAGCATTTATGTAGGTAATATATTGTGTGATTATGTAGTGTTTGATTAAAAAATAAGGACCACTTTTGAAGAATATTCGGTTCTAAAATCCTAGTAATTTTATGTATTTCATTGCCATACAGCGGGGTAATGCAGCCAGCGTCTTGGGGACGCGACAACTGGTATTTTTATGGATCAGTTGAGCTGCCTGTAAATTATTTGTAACAGTCTGCAGTTAGCTCAATTGTTTCTAGTATAATACTAGTTCTAATTTGTTACTATTATTTGATTGTAATTTTCTTTTTTTTTTGTAAACAACAATAAGTATTTTTGTATGAAAATTTAACGAAAACTCAAACCAATCAATCAGAAATTTCTAGTTTATTTCTTATTTATTTTTTAAAGGTAAAATTCTTTAAATTTTAAGACATGGAAAAAAAGTGAAATTTTAGAATTCTGTTTGGGTAGGTATGTAAATAAAAGTAAAGAAGCGACGAAGAAATCTTTTGTTGTTATTTTTCCAGTCTAACATTAATAACAGCAAATAAAAAGGTAACAATTAAAAACAACAATAATGAATGACTTCAACAACTTCATGCTTGAAGCGAAAACTATATCTTGGGTTTTGCAACCCCGTTGTAAAAAAAACTAGAATTTTAGAATTATGTAGGTATAGATGATTAAATGGTTTGAAGATTTTAGTCCTAACATCAGCTACCACATTTTTTTTAAACGCGGCGCACACAACGTTTTATATTTGGATAGAGGACACTTCCTATGTCCCAGGTCCTATAACATAATGTCCCAAAGCGTCAGGTTTCTGAGATATACACTGAAGAGAAAAAAGTCATTAGAGCATTAGTTATTTTGATTTAAACATCTTAGAGACGGGACGCTTTAGTGATTGTGCGCCGCGATTTTGTAAAAAAAACTGCCTATAAGGCGATTTTACGACTACCCTCCATAAAAAAATATTGTAACCCCTTAGCTTATGTACAATAACGAATATTATCTCATTAACAAATACGTGCATATGATAATTGCGACTAGTTAAATAGTTGATAGTGTTTGTGCATTAAAATAATTGTGAATTTGATACTTTGTTACCGTTTTGTATACTTTTGTTGGTACCTATTGTTAGCAACCGAGCACCACTTGTTAATTGATTGTTATATATTTTGTGAGAACAAGTACCATGACGAAACCAGATGGACAGGTAAAATAAAATAAATAAAAAGTTTATTTATATAGACATATTTTGTCTTGAAATGACCTTAGCTTGTCGCATATCAGAAGGGCAATTCTCGCAATAATATCTACTCGATAAATATGGCAAGAACTGTCAAAATATCGAGTGAGTGTTTCGTAGTACCTAAACAAGCGTAGGTATTCTCAAAATTTTCAATTCTATATTTATCGAGGGCTTTTCTTTGCTAAGTTGTTCGATAAGTCGCACGAGAATGCAGTTTTCGGGCGGGACTCGATATAATATTATGGAAGGCTCAATATTTTATCTCGTGATATTTTTTATTTATGTCGCTTCGGTGTGTAGATTAAAGCAAAGAAGCGACGTAGAAACCTTTATCCTGTTATTTTTCGAGTCAAATTGCAGTATATCCTACTAATATTATAAAAGTAAAAGTTTGTAAGTATGGATTGCTGGATGGATGTTTGTTACTCTTTCACGTAAAAACTACTGAATGGATTTTAATGAAACTACAATAATATAGCTTATACATCAGAATAACACATAGGCTACAATTTATAAAGTGTGAATTTTCCAAAATATGACGATGTGTCTTGACACATCGTCATAATTTGGAAAATTCACAGAATAGCCTCAATAATAGAAATCTACTATCTGCGAGCTATTCTGGCGTGCGCTGCCAAAACCGCTAGAGTTACACATAAGTACCTAATGATGGAAATGTTTTTCAGCAATAGTCCTCCAAAAAAGCCCGCCTTAGTATATAAATGTGATAATTTTAATGTCATAATATTAGTTCTTTACTAGGTACGCCACGCTAATTTATGCTACTCGAAATACTAATCCTGCGCAGACGAAGTCACGGGCACCAGCTAGTAGGTTTATAAAATATCGAGTGATACGCAGAATTGACCTCCAGGATTTTATTTTTTAGAACACATGCATAATTATCCTAATATCAAAAGGTGTGTACAGAACGGTGTAACGGAGCGTAATGTAACATTCGCAGCGAGCATGAACGTTACAGCTGTGTGGTGCCGGCTTAGAATTTCCACCACCCCGATTCTTCCCGCGGGTGTCGTAAGAGGCGACTAAGGGATATCCACCGGGGGCGGGCAGCAGCGCCCCCTGCAGAACAATTCTACCACCGAACTGCGATCCCCAATCCGCATGCCCAGCGTGGGGATTATGGGCATTACCCCCCATGAGGTAAAAGCCAAAAAGGCGCTTATCAGGGGGAGGCCTGCGTCCAGCAGTGGACCAATACAGGCTGTTGAGGTTGAGGTGAGGACCCCCCGTACTACTGCACGAACGTTCGCTCTGTAACACGTTACATTACGCGCCGTAACGTCGTTCAGTGCTCGGCTTAGCTTTAACATTAATTATTCTTAGCTTCATCGCCATTCCGTCCGTCGTTGAGCATCCCTCGAATGCTCAGATCGTAGACGACCTCTTCTATCTTCTTAACATCGTATTTGAGACCGTCGAAACGTTTCCGCAGGTGATCGTTCTTTAGGTTTAGTAACCTGAAAAAAACAAGCTAATTTTACAAAAATAAAATCTTTTTTAGCCGTAGTAGCCTATTATCTAAGTAAGGCTTTGCTAACGTACGCCAAATTTCATCTTGATCTGTTCAGTTTTTTTTTTAATAATGCTGGATAATTCTCACAGCATTATCTAGCCCCAAGCTAAGCAGAGCTTGTGTTATGGGTACTAGATAACTGATAGGTATACATAATACAATACACTACATGGATAGATATTTTTTATTATACATAGAAAACATCCAGAACGCCCTGGACAAATGTCTGCAGATCATACAAACATTTGTCCCGAGGCGGGAATCGAACCCGCAACGTACTGCGTCGCAGGCAGACCTTCGCCCGCTGCGTCACAGAGGTCGTCATTTTGGAGATTCTAGGTAAAAAAAAGTAATCCTACTAATATTATAAAGCCGAAAGTTTGTGGAATCTAATTTTTTGTGACCAAGGACCTCCCAAAATACTAAACAGATCAAGATAAAATTTGATCATGATCTATTCCACGCCAACCAAAACATATTTAAACACACAGAAACCAAACAAACATTTTCAATTCTCAGCAGTAGGTAAGTAATATTATAATAATTTCATAAACAGCTATATATTTAGATCTTATTCTTATTTATCATCATGGTAGTATATTATTATTATTAGTTCTTTTTAGAGTATAAGGGGTGTATATGACTCTTCAGACCAATATTTTCCTAACAGGTATCTTTTAACGAACAGGCAACCAAAGTTGAAACCGGGTTGTCTGTTCGTTAACAAATACTGTTAACATAAACTGGGTTTACTCACTCATTTAATCACTTGTTTTACAATTCTATGATTATTTAAATTTAGTTTAGGTATATTTTTAGTTGTTTAAGTGAAAACTCTAAGCTTAAATTGTTTGTACAAACACATTCACAAATTTGTGTACGATCTGCAGAAATCGTTCCGTTGGTCTGGGTGTTTTCTATGTATATAAAAAAAAATATGTATCTATGTAGTGTATTGTATTAAGTATATCAGTTAACTAGTACCCATAACACAAGCTCTGCTTAGCTTAGGGCTAGATAATGCTGTGTGAATTGTCCAGCATTATTTATTTATTATTTATTTATTCTATCACTGTTTCTACACATTTAATTTTTTTAAAGCAGTTTGTTGTTTTCTATACAAGTAAATAAACAAATAAATCCGTTATAGAATGTACTAAAGAATAGAGTTGGTAATATTGGATAATCTTACCTAAATCCAGCATTGAGTTCCATCACGAATTTCGATATCTGCACCGGCCGACTGTACTCTCCGCGCGTCACCGAGTTCACCGCCAGCCGCGACTGGAAACATCAAATTAAACTTATGACGACCGATGTGACACGGCGGGCGAAGATCCGTTTTATTTATTATACTTTAAGAAGAGCAACTTCGCATCTCTGCCTACACTATACTTTCCAAAACATTTATAGAGGCATTAAAAAAAAGCTTATGATAAGCATCACAAACTGGCCAATCGATTTTCGAAAATTCCTTCGTTTAACAGAATAAGAAGATGCAATAGGTGGTGGCGCTGATTTGGGCCGGGGTAGCAGCTTAAAATGGCTCCACTCCGCTCGCGGTGGAAACCCGCTTGCATCGTTGAATGTCCCCCACGGTATAAAATCATGTACAGCACACTTCTCAAAAGCATACTGAGACTTCACAAATGGTTGTCCAGCAATACTATCATTCTAATAGGTCAGGAACAAATATTACCTGATCATGCAATCCGTCCAGCTGCCGGTATCGAACCAGCAACCGTCTACATCTAAGACTTTCAGCCACTACGCCACAGAGGTCGTAGGTAAACTCACCAGTTCCGAGCAGAGATGCAGCAGGCCAACCAGGTAGTCCTCGATGTCAAGATGAAAACCTTCCTTTTGCTCCACGGCACTTACTAGAACAGAAACAAAACAAAAACTCTTTATTTACATAAATACAATAAATGTACACTTAGAAAAGGTCAAAGTATAAAACTAAACAATAACAGGCTTAAGAAACGTTTAGTCTGTTAGTTGTTATTTTTCGAGTTGGAGCAAAACCCGTCCCAAGCTTTGTTCTCCTATAGATAATAGTAAAACTTTTTGCACAGCAAGGTTTTGACAATTTGTTTGAATTCATTTACTGATAATTTTTGTTGTAGAAGCGTATACATTGCCCTTTAAAAGATACATTAATTTTGTGCAGCCTAGTTGTGGGCACTGCGAGTTTATGTTTATTTCTGGTATTAAAATTATGTTTATCGCTATTTTTAGGGAATAGATTGATATTTCTATGAATGTACAACAAGTTTTCATAAATATATTGACATGGCACTGTCATTACGTTTATTTCTTAAAATTTATCACGCAGGGATTCTCTGGGACTCTGGCTATAGATTGCACGAACATCCCTCTTCTGCAGCACAAATACGGTGATAATATCTGCAGCGTTCCCCCACAGCAGTATACCATAAGACATAATACTATGTAAGTAACTGAAATAAAAAAGTCTTGATGTATCCACGTCTTTAAAATACTGGATTTTTTTGACTGCATACGCTGCAGAACTAGGTCTCTTCGATATACACAGAACTATATCTAACAGAAATGACAGTTTGTGTCAGCTTTCTTTATTATAAACTAGATTCTGCATGCGGCTTCGCACGCGTTTTTTCGGAATAAAAAGTAGCCTGTATGTTATGTTATTCCAGGGCCAGATCTTTACGTGTGCAAAATTTCAGCTTGATCCATTCTGTAGTTTTGTAGTTGTGTTCGCACAAACATCTTCAGAAGGGCACAAGCTTTCGCTTTTATAATATTAGTAGGGATACTAGTTTCTGCCAACGCAACGGTTTCGAACGCGTTTTTTCGGAACTTAGCACACTTGCCTGTATCTGGTATAACATACAGATGGTATTCCAGGTCTATAAGTGTGCTAAATCAGCTCGATCTATTTAGTAGTTTTGTCGTTGTCTTTGCGCAGCGGGCGACGACGCAAGAGGTTGCGGGTTCGATTCCCGCCTCGGGACAAATGTTTGTACCTACGATCTAAAGATATTTGTTTCGGATTGTCTGAGTATTTTTTAAGTTTAGTAAACACCTATACTAGTATGTATTAAAATATCTATCTATGTATCAAGAATAATCAGTTATCTTATGAGATTAAATGATGCTGTGAAATGTCCGGCATTATTAATTTTAATATTGGTTTTGTTCAGTACGTGGACCCCAATAACCTTACCACCTAACAAATTAATAATCTAACAAGGCACCAAATTTTTCACGGCTCGCTTCGCTCGTCACTAAAGTTTGTGTTGTGCAGTGCTTGTTTTTTTCGAACGGACTTAAATGCTGTTAACCGCAGATGGCCATGACAGCGTTACCGGACTTTTGGCGGGCGTATAGAGGGCGGCGTCCTGCCCCGCCTCTTGAATCAGGCTAGGTCATCATCCAGCAGTGGTCATAGTATCCCAGGAAGAGAATATCAGATAACCTTACTGCCAAGCACCTCGGCGACGGTCTGGTGCGCAGCCAGGATGCCAGCCTCCAGCCAGATGGTCAGCGATATCAGGAAGCAGTACCGCTGGGTCATCATCCTCCAGTGGTCATAGTATCTGAGGTAGAGAATAGATAGATATTGTTTATTGTAAGCTAAGCAGAAAGGGATTATTCTGGACCTCGAGGAGATCAACTTGTGAATAATTTTACAAATTTTTTGCTTGGTTTTTCGGTAAAGTCCGTGTTTAGTAATGAAATTATTACAAAAAAACTAAATTTAAAATTTCAAAACAATAATAATAATGTAAGTTTACACGTAAAAGAACACGAATATGAAAAAAACGTATCTTATTTTTTTTCAAAAATCCTACTTTTTTTTTTGAATGGCAGAAGCCTTTATTCACAAAGAAAATTATAATATAATTAGTATTTACAATTGAAACAATTGAGCTAACTGCAGACTGTTGCAAACAATCTACGGGTAGCTCAACTGATCCAAAAAAAATCCTACTAATATGTAATATAAATGCGAAAGTGTGTGAAATGTGAAATTTTTCTCACCAAGGATCTCCAAAACTACTGAACAGATCGAGATGAAATTTAGCATACACTTAGAACGTAGCCTAACTTTAACAATAGGATACTTATTATAACGAAAGTACGAGTGCGAATCCGCGGGCATATATTTAAGAAATGTTCGAAATTAAAACAATTGTTGACCCCCTCGATGTATAATCACCCCTTTCGGATTAGTACACCGTTTCCGTGGCACCCTGTAGATATGATTTGTAAACACAGTAGGCAGTTATGCACACAAACACAGCGGTGTCACAGTCTTGAATGAAGAAGAATATCAAAACATCATCATCATCAGGTACATACATAAACATCCACTGCTGAAAGTGCCTCCCCTACCCCATTTTAAAAATACTCCATTTATTTAATGGATTTAATGGTTCCCATGACACACATTCTGCTAAATAACCCTGTAGGTATATCAATAAACACCTTCAAGAACAAACTTGACAACTGGTTAAAAAAACAAAAAAAAAACAAACAAAAAAAATGACGCAATGACTTAATTCAACACTGTGTGATATGGTCACATCAGCCAGAGGCTGCTCGTCTATTATTAATAAATAAATAAATAAGTAAGTATGGTCCCGTTCAAAGAGTCCTAAGCCACGTCTTTTACCAGTGTTAACACTAGCTGTCCAAGTCCAGCAAGACAGGCAGGCTATATTTATTTATTTATTTGTGATACACAGGCAGCTGTTGAGCTGATGCGTGTATATCTGAGTGATAGAGGGAAGAAGGGTGGTGATGGCCAAGTCCGAAACCACGCGAGTTAAAGAAAAATCGTGAAAGGAGTCATGCCCTCGATTTATAAGAAAAGAAATAACTGCATAATATATTATTAGTTCTTTTTTTTATCTTTTATATATATATAGATAAGTATCAAAAGTAATTCGTAAAAATTTGCTTTTTCCTTTTATTTTTAGTAAGTAATACATTTCTTTTCAAAGATTGATCAGCAACTTAATATATTGGTTGAATAATACAGTGTCTTTTTTTTTCAAAAATCATTCGTGTCGATTTCGGTCAAAAGTAAAAGATTATAAAAAAAACTAAATATGCAGTTATTGTTTTCTTATAAATCGAGGGCATGACTCCTTTTACGACTTTTCTTTTCGCCCTTCTCATAAAACCACCCTGTATACTTGTAGAATTTGACACGCAGGCAGAGTGTGCCTGACAGAAGTGTGAAATAAAATGGGAACCTCACTTGAAATAATCTGTAGAAGGTACAGCCTCTTTCAGCTTTTCATAACCTTCTCGGGCCTTCGCAAATAGTTCCTGGGCTTTCAGGCAGGCAGGAGCAACTGAAATACAACGAGTCACGAATTATATATTTGTTACAGAAATTAGCATTTTCAGTGACCATGATACACCAGAGATGAAGAGCACATCTGAGGCTAGACAGTGAATGGATTAAGGTTTTTTTGACTCCATAAAATCCTATCTTAAATACGAGCTTAGCTTTCTCTTCTTTTGCTCTTTTTTTTAGCCATTACTGTCCCACTGCTGGGCAAAAGTCTCTCTCTCCTTCCACTCCTCGCGATTTAACGCTGTCACAGGCCATGGCGGATGGTGTGCGTCAAGTTCGTCTCGCCATCTCATCCTGGGCCTTCCACGTCGCTTCCTAGCGTCAAGGGCGGATCCAGCTGTTAGATTAGGGGGGTCATACAGTCAAGATGGGCTCCAATTTGATTAAAATAATTAATATAATTAAAAAGAAAACGTGAAAGGAATTTGGGGGCGGGGGATGAAGTTGAATTAGAAGAGAAGAAGAAGCCCATATGAAATTTACGGACGAAAAATAAAATTTGCTACTTAATTAAAATTCGTCATTTCCTTTTGACTTTACAGGACTCCTAAACATGTCAAATATTTCAAATGATTATAGTGTTGAAGTGGGAAATAAAGTAGTCACTTTTATTTTTATTCATAATTATTATTATTAAATTACAAAATCTAGTTTTCTCTTTTGTTTTCTTGCAAAACGAGTAATTACTTCTTCCACCTCAATAGGTATTGCTTTGTGCACATGGAGAAGCGCTAGCCCAGCTAGGCGGTCTTCTGCCATGGAAGCTCTTAGCCATGTTTTTAGCCTTCGGAGAGTAGAAAATGACCTTTCTGCCGTCGCTACACTAACTGGTAGTGTTGCAAGTATACATAAATATTTTCTTACATTAAGATACATTTCCTTATCACAATTTTCTATCAAATCCGGAATCGACTATGGAATATTGTAATTACGCTGCCATTTTACCTTCCACAGCTGATATTCGTTTATAACGACAGAAGTTGGAGTATTGTCTAATAACAATTTGTATTTGTTAGCGAGTTCTTTAACAGTTTCAATGTCTTCATCTTCGCTAGCGCAAATATAATCAACTTTTGGAATGAACACGCCTAGTTTTAATAAATTAAGTACCTTCTTCTGGAGACAGACGGTCCTCCAGGTCATTAATTACCGAGTCTAAAAGGGGGATGTATACAGCCCTGCGGAAATACTCTTCAGCAGATTGATCAGGTTGGTTATTGGCTCTGTGTGTTTGTCTTGAGACTATTCTGGGGCATTTAATCTCAACATCTAGTTGCTCAGCAACATCTTTTGCCTCTTCAAAAAGCTGTCTGAAGACTGTGTCTGCCTTTTCTCTTTTTTTCTGTAAGACACTCATTGTGTCGTTTATAGCGTCTGTGGCCCTTTTTAAATCAATTGAGCTTGTTTGCAAAACTCTACTTAAAGATACAGTAGTACCTGAAAAATATAATAAATTATACGTGTAATTAATCTACCTACAGTACGAATTATTACGTGATACGAGCCTTAGTGTGATACAAACGATGATTTAAATTGGCTTTATTTAATTAAATACACAAAAGTTCCTTATCAATATTTTTCAGGTCTTGCGTTCATGCATTAGTAAGAACTCAATAACATAGTAAAAGTATCTTTATACCCACCTAAAACATCAGTCAAACAGATAGATGTTATGATAAAGTCCGAACGGCGCAATGTCTGAAGTAAGCAATGCGCGTCGCTGGCTGTTTTGTGATCTTTCCAAGTAGAAATATTTTCCAGAGCACTACAAATTTTAACTAAGTTTTCTCCTTGGAATTGTAGATGCCCATCATGCCTCTCGACCCAACGCGTCACATTAGCGGATGCATTGGCAAATGCTACAACTTTTCTCATCGTGCCCGAGGTGTGGCTTTAACTTGTGTTGGTTGAAATAATAAAATATCGGGTTTTTGGGCCTACCTAGGTAGTTACATTGTTTTCGTAATACGAACCCTGCACCTTGTTCTAACTATACCCAGTTTGCCTTTACCACCATGCAAAGTAAGTACCTAGCTAGACTCAGCCAAAGGGGGGGTCATGACCCCCATGACCCCCCCCCTGGATCCGCGCTTGCCTAGCGTTACGTGGGCTCCACTCTGTCGTGGTCTTTGCCCACAAGTCGCTAGACATTCGGCAAACGTTTCCGGCCCAGTTCCACTTCAGGCTTCCGGCTTTTTGACCAGCGTCAACGATGCGTGGTTTGGAGCGCAGTATGCGAATTATTAGTTATTAATTACCAGTATTATTTTGCCCTTGATAAAAAAAAAATAGCAAAACTTACGCAAGAAGTCCGTACCAAAGTGGGCACAAACGTGGGAACTATCTTAGAGTGGCCCGTGACTCTACTGAAGACTTTGCATTGCACCATTTTATTAGCAATAGAGTGGTTCACAATTGGACCTCTTACTAGAAGACATTATATCAACCACATCAATAAACACCTTTTTGACGACCTCCGTGGCGCAGCGGGCGAAAGTCCGCCTGCGACGCAGGACGTTGCGGGTTCGATTCCCGCCTCGGAACAAATTTGTGTCCGATCTGCAGAAATTTGTTCCGTTGGTCTGGGTGTTTTCTATGTATAATAAAAAATATCTATCTATGTAGTGTATTAAGTATTAAATAATTTTAAAATGCGATAATTTAATTGATCTCTTTTAATTTTATTTAATCTAACTTAATCAATTTTAATTTAGATAGATAGATAGAAAGATAGAAAATTCTTTATTGCACACTTATCAAGATAATTTACAAAAACAACAAAAATTTACAAAAAATGTGACAATTGGCGGTCTTATCGCTCAAGAGCGATCTCTACCAGACAACCGTGGATGGATAGGATCGTTGGATAAAAGAAAAATTTAATTCAATCTATTTTAATTTAATTTATTGTTATTTGTTTCTGTGTCAGTACCTACTTGTTGTGATTCTCGCTATATGGACTTGTGTATGTAAAAATGTGCCATGTCTGAAATAAATGATGATTATTATTATTATTATAATTTATAGTTTATTACTTTGTATATTAGTTTCCCCTCCCTTGATGCTGTGTGTATATTCAATTATTAATAATAATGTCATATAATTATTTTAGTCATACAGATTTGCCTCTTTAATAAAAATATATTTCTGTATTTCAGCCACAAAATCCATATTAATGAAGTTCAGTTAAGCTACCTGTAGATTGTTTGCAACAGTCTGCAGTTAGCTCAATTGTTTCAATTGTAAATACTAGTTCTAATTTATTTTATTATTTTATTGTAATTTTCTTTGAATAAAGGCTTTTGACCTTATGATGTATGAAGTTCATATTAAAATTAATTATATTAATTTATTATTATATTAATTATATAAAATATATTCCATTTCAGAGTCATGGTTTACAAGAAGATACCTGTAAATGCATTCCAAGAACCTGTCAGCGTGCCGTCAAAACCTCTCCGGAAGCCCAAGTATGTGATTTTATTACAATTCAATACAAAAATTGCCCCTGCAATTGGTACAAAAACCCGGAGACAGCAACATGCAGAATTTTTTAGAAATTTTTTTCATCAATGTTAGAGAAAAGGAAAAGGTCACTCGTATTTGGTGATTTTAACATAGATCTTTTAAGTAAAGAAAATAATGTTAAAGAATATATGAATGAGATTAAAATTAATGGTTACGAAATAATTAATAATTTAGACGAAGTGTACGCGTCAAACAAGCTCCACAAACACCCTAATAGATCACGTTTATACGAATATAAACAATCATTCTTTTAGCTTATCTGTTATCGAATCATCTTTGTCAGACCATAAACATATATATTTTGAAGTCAGCAACTTAGCGCCAAAGGAAAATAGGAAAATAAAATATAAAGCACTTGATTATAAAAATATGTACAATAGTGTATTAAAAGCTGTCTATACTAACAAAAACGACGACTTTGATAATTTTGAAAGATTTATATTAGAACATGTAGAAAAAAATAAGATAGATAAGACAAAATTCCAAAACCCACCACAAAATGATTGGATTAATAAAAGCATCATAGACTCAATTAACATCCGAAATAATCTATGGCAACAAACGAAAACTAACCCGAGCGATGAAAAAACCCAACAAAACTACATAAATGAACGAAAAAAAGTAAAAGACCTCATAAAAAAAGAAAAGAAAAACTATTATTACAGTATGTTCCACAATAACTCAAAAGATCCAAAAAAAAATATGGGAGATCATTAACAATCTATCTCTAAACAAGATTAAAGATACAACGATAGTACCAAAACTAAAAACAGAAAGGGGTTTGATCACCGATGGTCACGAGATTTGCAACCATTTTAATATATTTTTTACGTCAATTGGCGCCGACCTTGTGAATGACATCCCTGGTGAGTACCATACAGAACATGGAAACATCCTTATGTACGAACGGACGTATACACACGAAATCACTCTATCAGAATTTGCTCCCTGTAGTGTTAATGAAGTATCTAAAATAATCGACCACAGACAGCAACACTAGTACTGGCTTAGATGGAATAAGTACTAAAGCGATAAAATGTCTTAAGGATTTAGTAGTTGACAAACTTACCAATTGCATCAATCTATGTTTAAAAAACGGGGTCTTCCCTGACACGCTCAAAATTGCCAAAGTTAATCCCATTTATAAATCAGGAAGTAGATCCGACCCAAGCAACTATAGGCCGGTGTCAGTTTTACCTGTTATCTCGAAGACAACACGTAGATAAGAAATCAAACACATCTTCACTTTCAACCTCCACTCTTTGCAAGATGGTAGATAAGAAATCAAACACATCTTCACATTCAACCTCTACTCTTTGCAAGATGTTAGATAAGAAATCAAACACATCTTCACTTTCAACCTCTACTCTTTGCAAGATGGTAGATAAGAAATCAAACACATCTTCACTTTCAACCTCTACTCTTTGCAAGATGTTAGATAAGAAATCAAACACATCTCCACTTTCAACCTCTACTCTTTGCAAGATGTTAAATAAGAAATCAAACACATCTTCACTTTCAACCTCTACTCTTTGCAAGATGGTAGATAAGAAATCAAACACATCTTCACTTTCAACCTCTACTTTTTGCAAGATGGTAGATAAGAAATCAAACACATCTTCACTTTCAACTTCCACTCTTTGCAAGATGGTAGATAAGAAATCAAACACATCTTCACATTCAACCTCTACTCTTTGCAAGATGGTAGATAAGAAATCAAACACATCTTCACTTTCAACCTCTACTCTTTGCAAGATGTTAGATAAGAAATCAAACACATCTTCACTTTCAACCACTACTCTTTGCAAGATGTTAGATAAGAAATCAAACACATCTTCACTTTCAACCTCTACTCTTTGCAAGATGTTAGATAAGAAATCAAACACATCTTCACTTTCAACCTCTACTCTTTGCAAGATGTTACATAAGAAATCAAACACATCTTCACTTTCAACCTCTACGTGTACCGTGGAGAGCGGTTTTTAAAAATTCCTTCGCTTATCACACTAATCACACTAATATTATAAATGCGAAAGTTTGGATGGATGGATGGATGTTTGTTACTTCTTCACGCAAAAACTACTGAACGGATCGGGATGAAATTTTACATACAGGTATTTTTAATCCTGGAATCAAACATAGGCTACTTTTTATCCCATAAATCAGTTCCCATGGGATAGAAATCACCTTTAAACAATTCCATAGAAAAAACGCGTGCGAAGTCGCGGGCATAAACTAGTCTTAATATAGGTGGTGGCGCTGATTTGGATCAGGTATGCGCCTTAAAGGTACATTACATACCTATAGATCTAAAATAAAACAATTTCTAGGTAGATAGATAAAATTCTTTATTTGCAATTTCAGACACACATGAATTCATTCTATCCAGAATACTTTATGTGAATCAAAATTCAACGGAATCTTTTACGGCAACGTCCAAGGGAGTCTCTTCTGTATCCATTGGGGCACTTGAGATCTGGTATACGCATTATGCCTCTTGCTGATATAGTAACCTGGTCCTTAACTATGTTGTCTCGTAATAGGCTGAAAAGAAAACCAAAATTAATTAGTTATCTCTACATACTTTTTTATCAGAAATCATAGAAAATTACAGTAACTGAATATACATACTATATATTTTATTACATCCTTATATATTTTATTTATTTTATAAGGGGTTAAGGGAAAGTCAATTTAAAAAAGTAACCACAGATCTGCGATGTCTAACTCGCATGCCCATAATTCAACCCGCGTTTGAATTATGGGCTTTAGAGACCTATTCATTCACCCAGCAGCGTTTGAATTATAGGCATTATCCCCCTTATGATAAAAACCAAAAAGGCGCTTATGAGGGGGAGGTCTGCGTTCAGCAGTGGACCATTAAAGGCTAAGCTGGGCATTTTATTCAGGCATTTTATTTTATAATGCTGGATATATCTTGCCCATAAGAGGGACTATGTACATAATTATGTTAACAAAAATATTGCTGGTTAGTTTCACAGTTTCGAAATATTAAAAAGCTCAAAACGCAAATGATGGTAAATTTTCCTTTTCAAATGACATCATTTATTTATTTAGCTTTAAAATCGGTTATTGGTAAAATTTGTACAAGTAAAAATTTTAAAGTCAGGCAAACTAAAATTATCTACTTAGGGAGTAAGAATGAAGATAGGTAGAAAATGACCACATACCTACGCTAACTAGTCTTTGCCTTATCACTACAAACCACCGCTTTTATATTTTATTTACACGCACTGATTGATTAAAGTAAACATATCGGGTATTTCCCGTCCAACTCATGTTTGTTCCTAAAAGATTGACGCGAGCGAGTCTGCGCAGGGAATACCCTTAGGCCTCTTTCACATGCGCTCGTTTACCTACGGCACTTTTGTCGTGCCGTGCCGCGTCGTGTTAAGCCTCTACCCCACAGCCGCGATTTTGAATCGCGTCTTGTGTCGCCCGATTTGTTGCGATATTTGTTTGCAGTACATTTTGTACTAAGACGTATACGAGCTTACACACGATATTTACCATGATTTGAGTTTTAAGCTATCAAATACTTACTCCAGTCATGGTAAATATCCCTTTGGAAAATGACTTTAGTGTTAATAACCATGATACCTACTTTTAAAGAGTTTGATTCGAATATGTATATATGTTATGTTATTTACCCGCTAGAGTATTATAACGTTTTTCGAGCGTATCTTATCTATGTGTTTGGCAGGGACTTTTTACTACCATAAAGCAACAAAATAGCATACCTAACCTATCTGATTTTGATAATTGGGGTATCATAACATAACACTCGATGAGGATCGGGCCAGCTGTTTCCTAGCATTCCTCTGGCCCTCTGGAATAACTTATGCCCGAATACTCAAACGCAACTTACGTTTAAGCACGTCTCAGTTTGCGATTTTTAGAGAGTTTTCAATTAAAATCTGTCAAAAATTAGTCACTTGAGACGTGCTTAAATTCAAGTTGCGTTTGAGTATTCGGGGATTAGGCTACTTTATTCATTTAAACGCGTGCAAAGCCGCGGGCTAAAACTGACTAAACGTTGCAATAAATATTCTAGAAACTTACTTAGCGTTAACGTTCGAAATATCCCTGCATTGTCCGTTAATCCACTAGTGCTGCCCCACTGGACAGTTCGGGGGCACCGTTACAACATTTAACGGGACCACATTCGGCCTTCCTGCGACCACCGTGGCCCATAAGAGCACAAATAAATAAATCATGATTTAAGTCTATTATTTTCTCAATATGTCTTTAAGAGAATGGCGACTGTAATTGCTTATTTATCCAGTTGTTTAAAGCTTTATATGCTTTGTTTACTCGTGGCAAGATGACGTTGTGATAAGATAAGGATTGTACACTCGAGAAATAATTGGAACCTACCTGGTTATCAGCTATATTATGTGTGGCGGATTGTGTTAAACCGATTAAGAAATTCTTCAGGAGTAGATGTGAAAAAAATGCGTTTTTAAATAAAATAAACAAATAAATAATGCTGGGCAATCCACACAGCACCATCTAGCCCCAAAGTAAGCTACTCAAAGCTTGTGTTATGGGTACTAGATAACTGATATATTTAAAACATCATACACATAGATAGATATTTAATAGCTAATAAATAGATATTTAGTTTTTAAGAAACCTAGGCCAACTTTGACCCGTTGATTCTTGCGCTGCTAAAAGGAGCTTAGGAAATTCTTGTGTTATGTTTGACTGGTCACTTTTTCTTATGAACCTTGATGAAGATTTGTTTATATTATTTTTTAATATAAATATAAAGCATTGGACTTACATGCCTACATTCTTCCCGTTAAGTCCATTAGATCAGAAAGCTTGAGAAACAGTTTCATCCTGTCATCTTATTATGTTTAAAAATGATTTAATATCTTTATTCACAAAGAAAATTACAATCAAATATTAGCAATAAATTAGAACTAGTATTCACAATTGAAACAATTGAGCTACGTGCAGACTGTTGCAAACAATATACAAGTAGCTCAATTGATCCATATGAATACCAGTCAGAAGCATCCCCAAGACGCTGACTGCATTGCCACGCGCTGTATGGCAAAGATTAAAAATATTGTTTTACCTAAACAGTGCCCTAACGAGCGGCCGCCGCGGTCATCGACCCGCGACATCAATGCAGCGGAAGCGAACAGGCTGCACGGCGTGCTTAGATATGGAGCCTACGTACAACAAATACATTCCAATTTTCCTCTAGGAATAAAAAAATAAATAAATTATTTTAAGTCTTTACACACATTCTATTGCGAAAATGCATACCTATACTCTATCCATCGAGCTTGTAGAATTTTCAATAACAAAGCCACTGACAGTTCAATCAGCTGATGCAGGGGTGAAAAACATTTTTAATAATGTGGTTGGCTCTTGCCTGCGGCTTCGTTTGCGTATTTAGGATATACATAATTTAGGTCTTATTTGATTTCTAAAAACGCAAAGAAAGAAATAATTATAAAACCTATGACATACCTAACTAAAATTGAACAAATTAGTACATAACCTACCAAGCTATACTCATATGGCGGCTATTTTGAGCTTTGATAGATGTCTCTGGTTGTGATATTTAATGTGAATAATAGTTGGCATAAGTAAATAAGGTAGTCTTGTGAAATCAGTACTACTTTTTATTGTTACCTATTCTTAAAAAGGAAATACAAGGTAAAGGAGATGAAATAAGACTATAAATTCAAATTATAGGAATAATTTATTGTTGCATCATTAGTTAATTTAGTTATCATCATTTTATGTCTTTACTCTTTAGTATACATGTGTCTCTCTTCTGGGACATTATCATTAGTTAATTTAATTATCATCATTTTATATTTTCAATCTTTAGTATACATGTGTCTCTCTTCTGGGACATTATTGATAGACAACAATCAATTATCATCATCACTGTCAGAATCTGAGCTACTTGATGTATCTCCGGACACCTGGATGATAAATTGATCAATTACATTATCTGTAATACCATCCAGTTCCCTCATTTTTTTCTCTTCTTGTATAACATGGTCTATGCATTTTTGCCATGCTGCAGGTGTTATCAAATTCATAGATTCTTCTAATAAAATCTTCAATTCATGCATTTTAAATGTTTTATTTTTATCTGCAACATGGCCTTTGACTTGCCCCCATATCATTTCTATTGGGTTTAATTCACAGTGATAGGGGGGCAATCGCAAGACTTCAATATTTTTTTCTTTTGCGAATGTGTCAGTGGCATAGGCCATGTAATTATGTTTTATTGGTTTTATCAAATCGATAAGCTCCCTTTTTATCATAGTGTCCTGGAACGAGATACCCTTGCTATTTAACCAATCTTGGATGTCAGCTTTTTTCCATTGCATGTTTGGTACTCGTTCCAGGCGACGAGAGTGATAGGGAGCATTGTCCATTACTATAACTGATTCTGGCTCAATTAAATCTATAATTTTTTTGAACCACTTTTCAAATACTTCTGCGTTCATTTCTTTGTGATAATCTCCATCACCACTTTTGCTTTCAAATATTAATTTTCCACCATTCAAAAATCCATCTTCGTTTCCTAGAAAAAAAAAACAAATAATAAACTTTAAACAGTTGATTTGATGTTATTGACACAAATTTTGATACATTTAACTGAAAGCTGCCTAATTGTCCGATTATCTATTGGTGAAAACCGACCTTATTGCATCACCACATTCACCACCCATAAAAATATCAATGATATTACAAGATGCAATAATAATACTCAATCTATACATATTCATACTTGACCATGGTGCTACTTCTTTGATATGTTGATGCTTTTGTTTAAATAAATTATCCTGATTCATGAAAATACAACAGATAACATACCAATATGTACTATTATTAGGCGTTTTCCTTTTCCAGAAGGCCCTTTGAGTCCTGTAGAAAGGCCTTCCAGGTGTGCCTGCCTTGTTGACTGTATTGTCATGTCTTGCCACACCTTCGTTTTCGTATGACCTACAAAAACAAGAAACAATGTTAACATAACATACAAAAGTTCAGTTCAGTTCAGTTTAGCGACTACATGTTTGATATTTAATATAATTATTTACTAAAAAGGATAATAAACAATGAGTAAATTACCTTCGTTTAACCATGTTTCATCTGTATAATATATCTTGCGCCCTTCTTCTCTCATTTTGGCAATTTTTAGCAAATAATTGCGCCTCCACCTTACTATTTCATGTTTTTCAATGAGACTGCTGTTACGTGATCTTTTCAGGTGTTTTATTTTTAGCTTTGCTAAAAGCTTTGCAAATGTACTCCTTTTGAAATTTGGTAGGTCATCATCTTCGTTAACCGAATTTAACACTTTGTTTAGTGTGGGGATTTCATTTCTGAAGAAGAATTCATGAACTTTTCTTCGTATGGCACTTAGTTCAAAGTCCAAGAGTTTGTCAATTTTGGCTACTCTTGGAGGTAGAGGTGCTGGTGACTCGCGATGCTCAGTAGAATAGCCTTTCAGGACTTTCCACAGCGTACTGACGCCAACTCCAGCGGTATCGGCAGTCCTTTTCACCATCTCCTGCTTATATGGAAATTGGTCTCGAGGCCAAGTTTCTTCCACCATTTTATAAATATTGATAATCGTGAGCTTCTCTGCAGAACTGAGAGGCGTTTTCTTTTGACGCTTCTTCTTGGGCGAAGCAAAGAGCTTCAACGAACTCGGGCCAGGTTCATTGCTCATTGTATCAAAACAACAAACGTAACAAACAACAAAAACTCAACAGTAACACTCAACAATAACAAAAACTCAAGAAACAACGATAAACTCAACGAAAACAACGTAACGTAAGCAGAGAGCACAAAAGGAGAGAATTACTTGAACTAACCACAACAAAGCAAGAAAGTAAAGTGAGGAAATAAAATGGCGATCGTGGTTAGTGTTACCCACTCTGTCAGAAAAACGGGGAAAATAAAGTTATGTTATCATTCGTTCATTCATTCAAATTTTATTGTAATAATTCTGTAGATTTGTAAGTATTAGCACAGCCAACTTATGCATACAGTTGTTCGACGAAGACATTTAGACAGGGCAATCGTGCGGGGGGCAAGGGGCGAGGCATTTGAAAAATCACCAAAAATAAAATCATAATGTTTTATTTATGATGATGTTTCCTTAAAATAAATAATTAAAAGTTTTCATTTAACACTAGCATTGTGCTAGCATGGTGACAACCCTGGCCTGATTACCTGGTCGCGTCACTTGTCGGCAGGTTCCGCGATATCAAAGGCCTACTGTATATTATTATTTATACTGTGGCATTAGTATCTAGGTAAAGTATATGACACAATGGTGCCCAAGCAGGGTGCAGTGACAGCAGTGGCTACATTACTATCCGCATACTTTTACACACATAATTTTACTGGTAGAGTTCAATTCATAAATCAATAGTGTGGGAGATTTAGATTAGCTAGATTATTATTTGTCAATGAGGTTCCATTGGAAGGAAGGCGTTTCAGGCCCAGGCCCATTAGTAAATAGACGTTCTTAATTTTATGTCTTTATATTGACCATATTTTCTAAGCATCATTGATTTCTTAGATTCTTCCTGGGTCTATGATAATGTTTAGATTTTTTTGTTTAGCCATTTTAAGGATTTCAATTATATTTATATATCATATTATTTCATATTTAATAATAAAAAACTTAAAGTACTTCATATTTTTTCTCTCATTGCAACAATTTACTGAAGAACAATTTACTCAGGATTCAGATTAAAAATAAAATTGAAAAAAAATGCAGTAAACAAGGTTAAAAGACCATCACAGGTTGTAGACGATCTCGATTTTTTTTTTATATTTACCTTTTCTTTACAAATAGGTCACTTAGATTTTTTTAAATTTCTTGTGATAAATACCCTGACTTGGCCTGTCACTTGTTTCCGTCTTGACGTGGAGTTTTGGGACATGCGACACGACTATCTATCGTCACAAAAAAAAATGGGAACACACCCTAAAGCGCCCTAAAACTACACTCAATAGGGTAGCTAAGACCAGCTGGCAGCACTCGCTCAGTGTTGAGTTTACGTTCCATTCGTTCTTCAATAATCCGGCTAAAAATAAAATACTGCTCTGTATAGGAAATAAGTATGGTCATAGTGCTATCCTAAATTGGGAAGCATAGTTCAAAAGATACCAATTGTTCGCATCCCATGACGTCAAAACTAAGATTCGTTAGGGTTGGCACTTTAACAAAAGATAAAAATATCTGGTCATTTGAATCTTCGTTTTTGACCAAATAATGACGATTTGTAAATTGCTACAACTAGATATTGCATAGATATGAAGTAAAGATTGAAAAAAGAAACAAATCTAACGGAATCTATGGGTGAAATCATTGGAATTACGTTAGGCCTGTGTCATTTCATGGTGATAACCCTAAAAATCAGCTGATTACGTTTGTTTACGAAAAATCTACAAGCTCGATGGATAAAGTATAGTTAGTAGGTCAGTAGGTATTCATTAAGCATGCACCTTCCTACTAAAAGATATTCACTACTAGCTTTTATTTTTTCATATCGTTGACTACCTAAGTACCTACCTACCTTCACATTGAACTTTAAAAACACGGTGAGTAACTAACAATTAACCCCATAAAAGGTTGTTACAATTTGCATTTCCGAAGCACCAGATTGAGACAAGAAAAGGCACAAACTTTTATTTAGCGCGCGAGAGCGAGATAGGTATACAAACTTAGTTCATCCGAATGTTTACCCAATGCTAGGCTTATTGTTAGTTTTGTCAAACTATCACACCACAGAAATGTTATCATAGGGTCAATGGCCGTTTAGTTGCATCATTGCAAGCGCAAGGTGAAGGTCGCGGCGGCGCTTATCGGTTTTTTGTGCGTAAAAATGGCTCGTATGCGTTATTCAGATATTGAATACCACGAGATGATGCGATGCGAGTGTACTATGGGGAAGGGGAAAACAATTTGCTGGAAACAGTGCGCATTTACGAAGAGAGTAGTTTACAAAGCTTACAAGTACGAGGTGTCATAAATCCGAGCGTGGAAGGGAAAATTAGAATGCATTGGCTAGCTTCCTACATAACTACAACACGTGCAGCCCGCCGCCGCGCGCGCTGCTGCGATATCGCGTGTCCGGTCGTGGGTGCCCCCCGTAAAAAGATGTTTATCTGCTAAAAAGGTATACACAAGGTAGGTACGTAGACCTTTTAATCATATTTTAATGCCAAATAAACACGCGCATCAGTCGTTTGCGCAATGTAGTGAAAATTCCGTATTTATTTAATTTTTCGAAAACTAAAGGGCGGGATTTTTTTTAATATTTTTCCTGAATTCAGTGTTCGATTCTACACTTCACCTGAAAGTTTGGTTAGTCATTTTTGTTACACCCTGTATATTTTCCTAGAAACATTTTAGTTCCTCAATAAATAAATAAAAATAAAAAAATAATTAATTAGTGTCTGATTCTAGATGTCTTTAGATAATGAAAGGCTTAAATCACCTACCACTAAAATGTTTTACCTACGCTCAAAGCCGTCCTGAAACCAAAATAAAATTTTAAAATGACTAAAGAAATCTATGGAAATTAGGGATACTCACCAATGCAACCTAAATCGAGAAATTCGATTACCTACTCCCATTAATTATGTGCTGTTTGTAGTTCTTGACAGTGTTTAAGAACAAACTTAATAAACTTTTGACATTAAAATGCTATCATAATATAAATGAATTTTTGTTAGATCGCAACATCAAAATTGACTAATCAGTAATGACAATGTTTTAATTTTTTTATGCATGTATTTTAACTTAGAATGTTCCTATTATTATGTAATTTATGAATGAATTTTGACATTTATTTTATTTATATGACTGAGTAACTTAAAATCTATTTTTGTATAATATTATTTTTAGATGCCTACTGCTAACTCCATAGCACCCATTTTGCATGCCCTAGATTAAGGCAAAACATGTCTGGTGCTTACCAATATTAATAACCAACATCTTTGTGACCCATGTTTGCAAATAAATGTCTGTAGGTAGTATAGTCATGGGGAGGTGTAAAATTTATGTAGCTATTCATTATCGAAAAGATTTTTAAGATCTGCATTCGTTTCCGAATCGAATCCGACGGATTTATAAAACGCTATTTTAATTGCGCCTCGGGTTGATGATCGAAATAAGGAGCTCCTCCTCATTGACATGGCCATTAGTCAACAGATTCGCTTCGAATTTTCGATCATCCACGGAGGCGAATCAAAATAGCGTTTTAAAGATCCGTCGGATTCGATTCGGAATCGAATCGAATGAATTAAAATACCCTTGGTGATAATTATTTCCGGAGATAATCCCTTTACAAACACAAACTTACACATTTTTAGATTATAGATACTCAAGCCTTTAAATTACCTTCAATTATTTCATTCTTTTAATCATTATAAATTAAAAAATATATATTCTTTTATAAATTGTGCTTCGTGTGTACTTTCATAATCAATTCTGTGCATAATATCATGAAGATTACAATTAGGCAAGCAATTATTTATAGAATCCTCCATATTCATGTTTAAAAACTGGCCCATATTTTTCCAATATCATCGCAGTACATTATGGTTTTATTACCAACTAGCTGACCCGACAGACTTCGTCCTGTCAAAAAGATTTGTAATGTGGCAGTTTTTGTGCCTACGTATTTTAAAAAATTCTCCTGAACAGAACCGTCACCCTGGTGATAGTGCGTTGTGAATAAAAAATAATTAAATAAAACATATATAAGGATTATATATTTATTATAGATTTGTTTGACTGATGTAATGACGTGGAAACTGATGCATTTTATTTCGCGTGCCGAAACTATTACAAAAGAAAAGCGAGTTTCGGAACGCGACATCAAACTCCTCCAACTATGTATTCTGTGCTCCAACGCACACACGCACATTGTTTTGATAAATATGATCTTTGACGTTAGGAACACACCTACATTGCTTAGACAACAGTGAGTGCTTGTAATTTAATATGAACTTTATACCATAGCAATAAAGCTCAAATTGACTACGTTTTAGTTACAAATCATTTGTATGGGAAAAAGAAGGGCTATTTTTAGGGTTTTACCAGCAATAATTCTAATTTTTCTCGCCGTAAAAACCATCCTTGAACTTCAACGAACATTTTAAAAAAAGATTTGGCCAAATTGGTCCAGGCGTTGTTGAGTTATGCGCTTACCAACACATTTTGCGATTCATTTTTATATTATAAGATCAATATTAATTCCAAGTAAACTTTATTAAAGACTAGTTTCTGCCCACGGCTTCGCACCCGTTGTTTCTATGGAAACGTTCAAAGGTAATTTATATCCCATGGGAACTGATTTATTGGATAAAAAGTAGCCTATGTTTAATTCCGAGTTACACCAATGCAAAATTTCAACTCAATCTTTTCAGTAGTTTTGATGTGAAGACGTAACAAACATCCATCAATGTATCTATCCATCCATCCATCCAAACTTTTGCATTTATAATTGCGTTTATGCCCGCGGCTTCGCACGCGTTGTTTCTATGGAAACGTTTAAAGGTGATTTCTATCCCATGGCAACTGATTAATGCGATAAAAAGTAGCCTTTGTTTGATTCCAGGCCTAGAATTATCTTTATGCAAAAGTCCAGCTCGATCCGTTCAGTATTTTTGGCGTGAAGAGGTAACAAACACCCATCCATGTATCTAAACTTTCGCATTTATAATATTAGCGTGATTACAATAATAAACAATTTATTGAACTCGCCTTGCCTCGGAACAAATTTGTGTACGATCTACAGAAATTTGTTCCATTAGTCTGGGTGTTTTCTATGTATAGTAAAAAAAAATATCTATATATATGTACCACCTAAATAATGTGTATAACCTAAATAATGTATTAAATATATCAGTTATCTAGTACCCATAACACAAGCTTTGAGTAGCTTACTTTGGGGCTAGATGGTGCTGTGTGGATTGTCCAGCATTATTTACTAATTTTATTATTATTGATATTGATCAGTTGAGCTACCTGTAGATTGCTTGCAACAGTCTGCAGTTAGCTCAATTGTTTCAATTGTAAATACTAGTTCTAATTTATTTATATTATTTTATTGTAATTTTCTTTGTGCATAAAGGCTTCTGCCCTTATTTTACTATTTATCTCTTTCAGTGTAAACAAAGAGAAGACAGAAGGTAATACATGCAAATCAGTGATGTCCAGCTTCAAAATCACGTTCTTAAACTCTACGCTGAAGTTCGTCAAGGATGACTCGCAGATGGTACTGAGTTACCCGAATATGTCTAGTGAACAGGTGTGTTGATACAACTTTTATGCGCTTTCCACCAGGCGGGCCGCAGGCCTGTTGGTAAACTAGATATTTTTTTATTGCTCATAGAAAACACCCAGAACACCGATATAAAGTTAATAAGATATATTTTGTAAACAAACAAAGGGGATTACAAAACCGAATAAATATTGATAGAAAATATTTTTTAAACACTGACATAGAAACAAATTAGAACTAGTATTTACAATTGAGCTAACTGCAGACTGTTGCTAATAATCTACAGTAGCTCAACTGATCCATATCAATACCAATCGTCGCGTCCCCGCTACGCTGGCTGCAGTGCCCCGCTGTATGGCAATGCTGATGCGCTGCGCCAGATACTCACCAGCTCTCGGGTCACGCGTCGCTTCGACCAGACTACTTGCCTTCCAGGCTTCATTCTTTTAACCACCCTGTATATTTTCCATTTTTGTGTTCTTGAGGGCGTCCTACACTACGTATGCCGAGTCGTGGTCTCCTCTCAAGAACTTCTTGAGTGAAGACCACGACTCGGCACACCTAGTGTAGGACGCCCACCGGCCAGGTGGGATGACGATCTGCGAAAGACTGCAGGCAGATGCTGGATGCGACAAGCTGAAGACGGCGCTATGGCGCTCATTAGGGGAGGCCTATGTCCAGCTGTGGACTAATATAGGCTGATAATGATGATGTATATTTTCCAGGCTGATTTCGTAAAACAAATGATAGACCAGTGCATGGAGAGAGACAGCACCAAGGCAGGATTCAAAGGACTGTATGACCCGTTGGCTGAAGCATTGAAGATATTCAGCTTGAAGTATGACTTCAAACTGTTTGTTGGAACTCTGGGTGACATGAAGTAAGTACAAAAGTTGGCGCCCACACGTCCAACACCAATGCCTCACATCACAAAAATGAGCTTTCAAATATGGTCTTAACCTCTTACAGCGGTATTACAAAAACTAACGTAAACACTGGTCAAACAAGCGTTTAGCTAAACAGTGTCTAAACCGTTACACATGGGTTTAACAAGAGTTTAACTCTCGTTTAAACTATGTTTAAGCCGTGTCTGTAAACCGTCGTAAAACGCGGTTTGTGGTAACGCTTTTATAAAACACGCGCTCAACAGATGTCTAACTTATTTGTAGTACCGCTAATCTTTAAATGCATTTTACAGTATTTCACATCGTATTGTATTTAAGAAACGGCCTATACTATAAAAATGAGTTTTATTTCAGTAAAGGCTACAAAATAGGTACATGCATATACTAATTTCCTTAAATTTTATTTATCGAACAAATTTATCATAAATACAGTATATCAGTGTGTACGTACTTCGGATTATCAAACCGCATATTGATATTCTATCAAGTCGTATGCGGAAACTCATTTACATATTTAAAAGCCTAAGGCATGTAGCTGACCGTAAAACCATAAAAACAGTATACTGCGCACTGTGTAAATCCTTATTGGAATATTGCCTGATTACGTGGGGTGGCTCTGCTAAAACTCATTTAATAGAGGTAGAGAGAGCTCAACGCGCTATTTTGAAAGTGGGGGCTTGTCTTCCTTATCGATTTCCAACCGATGATCTCTATAAAGAGTGGGACGTACTCACCGTAAGGCAAACATACATACTCCTTACTGTCCTTAAACAACACTCACGTCAAATGTATGACCCAGTGCGACTAAAAAATAAGCGTAGAAAGGGCACTGTTTGTGACACAGTGACATTTCATAACTCCCACTCGCACAAATTCTTTGGTTACATGGGGCCTTTTGCATATAACAAAATGAATAAATTACTAAACATACACCCCCACCCCAAATATAGAGTAAAAAAAATCGTAACAAACTGGCTAAAAAAGCAAGACTATAATGTTACAGAAGCCTTCCTTAAGCCATTAGCGTAACTTCTAGAATATTCAACTATTTCATTGCATTCATATCTCCTTAAACAATCTACCTATCTAAATTCACAAACTAGCTTTGACGATCGTTCAAGCATCTTATCCTTCACGCACACTTCTTCACTTAGGTACACGATCCTGGTGTCTCCTGTTGCCCAGGCTCTTAGGAGAGTGGTGTTCTCGGGAGACCCTAGGACCACTTTACTTCTACACACATCCTCACTCAACACTCTATCTCCTCACTTTCTTGGTGTTTCTTGGTGTCTCATATAGCCCAGGACTGACATTACTCACACTCTCACACACACTCACACTAGTATTCTGACAGGCATTGTGACTGTTTGTATAGTTTGTAACACTTACCTTAATTTTACTAGCAACTACATTTTTCTTATATTTTCTTGTAAAATGATAAATAACACTGGACGCTTCACACAGCTTCATCTAGCCCCAGGCCAGTCAGAGATGATGGGGTACTGGACAGTTACTGTTATTTATTTATTTAAATACCAACATTATATGCGGTGCAGGTCTTTTGTATAGGTCCGTTGAGCGAAGTCCTGGTGACCTGTAACACAGGTTCTTAGAACCTACATCAGGCACCAGTCTTCACAAAACAGGGTCTGACAATGTTTTACCTGATAAAACCCCTAGCTTAGTCCTTTGTTAAAAAAATTGTCAAGCACTTTTGTGAAGAAATAAATAAAATTTATTATTTATTATTATTATTATTATTATTAACCTTTGAGATACATAAATAATGCTGGACAATTCACACAGCATCATCTAGCCCCAAGCTAAGCAGAGCTTGTGTTATGGGTACTAGATAACTGATATGCATAATACAATACACTACATAGATAGATATATTTTATTATACATAGAAAAACAAATATCTGCAGATCGTACAAACATTTGTTCCGAGGCGGGAATCGGAACCCGCAACCTCCTGCGTCGCAGGCGGACTTTCGCCCGCTGCGCCACAGAGGTCGTCAAATGAGATCAGAGGAACCTAACTCTTACTAAGATATACTTGTATGAAGATGTTAGGGCTTTAATTTCCAATTCTTTAGAGGTATACCAGTTAGTTAGATAGTGAATTTCCCAGTAGGTATAAAAATTATTGGTTTTTTCTTTTGCAGAAAATTGAGATTTGAGAAGACTAGAAAAAAAACGGATACCATTAAAACAGAAGGAACGCGAATTATTTATGAAGAAACAACAGATTCGTAAGTATTCATTTAAGTATACCTTATTTACACCATTTTGATAGTTTAACACTATCGTGTCCCAAGACGAAGATGCCAGTCTACTAGGCGACCTCTGTGACGCAGCGGGCGAAGGTCTGCCTGCGACGCAGGAGAGGGTTCGATTCCCGCCTCGGGACAAATGTTTGTACGATCTGCAGACATTTGTCCGGGGCGTTCTGGATGTTTTCTATGTATAATAAAAAATATCTATCTATGTAGTGTATTTGTATTATGTATATCAGTTATCTAGTACATAATACAAGCTCTGTTTAGCTTGGAGCTAGATAATTCTGTGTGAATTGTCCAACATTATTTATTACCGTGAATTATTGTAATGATGGTTTTTTGTTATACCTAAGTGCTGCATATACTTTTATATGCCTATAGTTAAAAACTGTAATTTTGTCATTACTAACAGACGCTTCAATTTTATTTATTTCTATATTTGATGTATATAATATTTTTACTGATATTTCTGTAACAAGTGTGTTATTGGTTTTCCTGAAAACCTCCTATTTTTAGGGTTCCGTACCTCAAAAGGAAAAAAGGAACCCTTATACGATCACTTTGTTGTCCGTCTGTCTGTCTGTCCGTCTGTCAACCCTCTTTTCTCAGAAACGCGTGGACGTATCGAGTTGAAATTAACGTCGAAACAAGGTCTTAGAATTAAACGGAACCCTTAGTGCGCGAGTCCGACTCGCACTTAACGTTTTATTTAAATTCTAAATACCTACTTCTTTTTTACAGAGACTGCAGCCTTAAACAGTCCGGCAAAAGCAAAATACAAAAAAAACTGACAACGTTAATAGATGCCATAACTCAAATAACGCCAGCGTTCAAACTCCGCACCCTAACCAACCTAAAAGACTTCCTAAAAGATAAAATCACAAGCGATCACACGTTTTCGAACCTTAGCTTGCCGGAGCAACAGTTCATTTCGCAATGGCAGGCGTTGACTCAACGCGTTGAAGTTATGAAAATGTTTGATGTTCAGGGACAAATGGTTTTGGATGAGATTAGGGGATGTTTGAAGAAGAAGAATTATAGAGTTAAGGTTGAGTTGGGGATGACTTCATCGCAGGACAGGTTGGTACTTTTTTTGAATCAATAAACCTTCGTTTGACCACAATCCTACCTGATGGAAAGTGCCGACAATGTATCACGACACAATATTGGTGAAGGCAGATGCTGGATGCGACTGAAGGCTGCGTTATGGCGTTCATTGGGGGAGGCCGCCGTTCAGCAGTAGACTTGTGTCTTAGATAAGTTAAGGGGATGTTGAAGAAGAAGAATGAGTTAAACCTGAGTTGGGGATGACTTCATCGCAGGACAGGTTGGTATTTTTTTGTAATCCCCTTCTGACCAAATCTCACCATTGTCGCCTGATGGTAAGCGACGATGTATCACTTAGGTCTAGAAGACAAATATTCACTCTTGTGGTGGTGTGGTATATAGGTGAAGGCTGGGCGCTATGGCGCTCAGGAGGAGGCCACCGTTCAGCAGTGGACTAGAGTCGTAGATAAGATAAGGGGATGTTTAAAAAAGAAGTATTTTAGAGTTAGAATTGAGTTGGGGATGACTTCATCGCAAGACAAGTTGGTATTTTTAGGATTCTGTACCTCAAAAAGAAAAAATGAACCCATATTAGGATCACTTTGTTGTCCGTCTGTCTGTCTGGCCGTCTGTCAACCCCCCTTTTCTCAGGAACGCGTGGATTTATCGAGTTGAAATTAACATCAAATATTCAGCTCCGTAACCTCTTCGCGTTCCTTTTGGTGTTATTTTCTTCACCATACAAATAAAAAAACACCGACATAATATAAGCACTGTCAAATAAGTTTCATTATACGGGGGTTATTGGTAATTCACTGACACTATGTTAACTGCAGGTTCTGCCCACCATCATGAACACGTCGGTGAAGACACCAGGTCTCAATACTTAAAATTGGTGGAAAGAGAATGATATTATTATGTACCCCTCTCCATTCACAAATCGTTCATCAAAGAAAACCTTTGAAACTAAAACTAAAAACGGCTCTGCCCTGAATTATCAGTGGGTGGTGTTTGGCTATCTCCCAGCCAGGCTAATGCCACTTAAATCGTCTTATGTAGATGTAAAATCAGCCAATGATGATGACGTGGATTTACATAGGAGTGGGAGGTCGGTATTTAGTAATTAATTAGGTTTCGGACATAATTTTGTTTGTGAGGCGATTTACAATAAAAAGAAGACGGGTTGCACTCCGGGAGTGCCGGCAGAAGTGAAAACTTGATTATTAACGTTGAGCATGTTTGATATTTTGGAATGGTTAGGGAATAATTTTGCACCAATTGCTTTATCAGTATAAAAGTACTATCATTTATGTGGTAGAATACAATATTCATTTATTGCGCTATCGTACACAAACATGACAATTTATATTACATTAAAAATTTAACACTTTAAAACTATTACAATTATTTTACAATATTAAATAATATTACAATTATTTACAGCCGGTTGCGCGCAAACCATTACCCGCTACAAAAATCTGATTATTTATAAAGTCCAAAAATAAATTCCGTTTCCCAGCAATTATTTTTGCGCAGTGTTACTTAGTTTCATGTACAGAATGCTTGGTTGACGGCTTCGTGAAGGGTCTGTTTACACCCGTTAAGCAGTACGATAGACTCGATCGAAACCTAACCTTAATTATAAAATTATATTAATGAATAAATGAAAATTTTTGTCCTTGTCTTTCTTTTCGATTCGTTCGAGAAATTAATTATCTATAGATACATAAGTAGGTAGGTATAAGCGAGCCGGACGCTAGCAACTATTACGTAAGCTAGGGCCTATTGTTGTTGTCAGAAACTAGTACTATTATCTATTCTGTTTACCTAAAAATAATGTTCGATTTTGAACTCTATCTCAAAACAAAACTTCAAGAAATTTCCTAGCTATAATGAAGATATTTTCCTGCACAATTTTGAGCTTTATTCCTTCGGCATAATGTCGTCGTTGACTCCATCCGTCTTACGCTTTTTCGATCAGGTCACGTGTCCTGACGCGAGTTTAAGATTTTATACCCATTACAGAAAAAGTGCTCAACGCCGCTAAAGAAGTTTTCACTTCAATAAAAATTAAGAGCTGGCGTCTTCACTAACGTGTTGGTGATGATGGGCAGAACCAGCAGTTTATGCAGTGTTAGTGAATTACCAATAACCCTGTACTTTTGTGCTAATTGATACAACAAACCCTGTATTTGTATTTCAGATTCGCGAAACTCACTAAAGTGTTTAATCCTAACAATGTGAAATTATCAGAGGAAGAGAAAATCGCGAGGCTCAAGGCAATGGTCCTACCTACCCAGACCAGAAGAGCCGCTTTAGCTGCCGAGAACTCAAGCAGGTACATTATATATAAGTTTTTAAACTTTTGCTGTGGACTGACGATATCAAACAGCTGAAAAGAACTGATTAATGATCCAGAAGATATATGGGCCAAACGTTCGACGACCTCTGTGGCGCAGCGGGCGAATATCTGCCTGCGACACAGGAGGTTGCGGGTTCGATTCCCGCCTCGGGACAAATGTTTGTACGATCTGTAGATATTTGTCCAGGGCGTTCTGGATGTTTTCTATTTATAATAAAAAATATCTATCTATGTAGTATATTGTATTAAGTATATCAGTTATCTAGTACCCATAACACAAGCTCTGCTTAGCTTGGGGCTAGATAATGCTGTGTGAATAGTCCAGCATTATTTATTTATTATTAAACTGGGGGAGGCCTTTACTCTACTTTTCAAACTATTGCTGGTAGAGTCACCTCTCCCACGCATGGTTTCGTGAGGAGAGTGATTGATGCCGAGAGCTGGTCAGTATCTGGCACATCGCATCAGCATTGCCATACAGCGGGGCAATGCAGCCAGCGTCTTAGGGACGCGACGACTGGTATTGATATGGATTGAGCTACCTGTAGATTGTTTGCAACAGTCTGCAGTTGGCTCAATTGTTTCAATTGTAAATACTAGTTCTTATTTATATCTATTATTTGGTTATAATGTTTCTTTGCGAATAAAGGCTGCGTATGTTTTTACTATGAAATTTTGATAGCTAATAATTGAAAAGTAGATTTATAAACCTCGATCGCTAAATTTCTAAACGCAACGCCATTGGCAAGAGCGAACGTGACGTGACGCTTCACATTTTACGAGTATATTGTCATGAGGCTGTGGCAGGATATCTTTTTGTATTATTTCGCGGCTAAATTCTCAAAACATCTGCGTTTTCACTACGCAATTCTATTTTGTCAGCTTTCTCAAAATGTCTGCTATTTAAAATGTGAACTATCTCAGGAAGTCGTCTATTCAAAATCGGTTGTTTGGTGTTTTCTGTAAAGGAAATTTTAGTTATCATTTATTTGTATCTAATTTTATTTTGATTGAAAAATCAACGAAGAAATAGTAGCGTTTGAGTTGAAAATGTGAAGTGTGACGTCACAGAACAAGGGCCAATATGTCAGCGTTTGTACCACCCGTAACTGAGTGCAGATTTGCTTATTGTTTTTACCTGAATAATTTAAAATTCTGTGGGTGTTATATTTTTTTCGGTAAGGTACTCTATTATAATTTGAAAGCTAATTCATGTCCTTCGTAATTTAAACTTGATAGGACGCGCGAAGGCTTTTAATAGTCATGATAGAATGGATGGTTTTTGCGTAATCGCAATTTAGGTACATTCCGATATCGATTTGAGTCCTTCGATAAACATTGCTTAAAATTATATCTAAAACTCGACGCCAAGCAAGTGAGTTTTAGTTTTTTGTGTCGTGGTTTGTTTACAAACATTTCACATCGAGTTTTGCTGCATAGTCATAATTGGTAATGAGTAATTTTGGTCAAGCTTTTTATAAACCAATTAATTATGAAGAAAATTACAACCAAATAAGAGAAATAAATAAGAACTAGTATAGTAATATATACCTATTTTGTTATAGAAAATTTTAGTAGATATTTGTTTTATATCAAAGCATATAGGTAAGTAGGTAATATATTGTGTGATTATGTAGTGTTTGATTAAAAAATAAGGACCACTTTTGAAGAATATTCGGTTCTAAAATCCTAGTAATTTTATGTATTTCATTGCCATACAGCGGGGTAATGCAGCCAGCGTCTTGGGGACGCGACAACTGGTATTGTTATGGATCAGTTGAGCTGCCTGTAAATTATTTGCAACAGTCTGCAGTAAGCTCAATTGTTTCTAGTATAATACTAGTTCTAATTTGTTAGGTACTATTATTTGATTGTAATTTTCTTTTTTTGTAAACAACAATAAGTATTTTTGTATGAAAAACTAAACGAAAACACAAACCAATCAATCAGAAATGCTTTATTTCTAGTTTATTTCTTATTTTTTAGAAAAGGTAGAATTCTTAAAATTTGAGGACATGGAAAAAAAGTGAAATTTTAGAATTCTGTTTGGGTATGTAAATAAAAGTAAAGAAGCGACGAAGAAATCTTTTGTTGTTATTTTTCGAGTCTAACATTAATAACAGCAAATAAGAAAGTAGAGTCTAACATTAATAACAGCAAATAAGAAGGTAACAACTAAATACAACAATAATGAATGACCCAAGATATAGTTTTCGCTTCAAACATGCGTTAACAACGCATGCTTGAAGCGAAAACAATATCTTGGGTTTTGCAACCCCGTTGCAAAAAAAACTAGTATTTTAGAATTATGTAGGTATAGATGATAAAATGGTTTGAAGATTTTAGTCCTAACATCAGCTACCACATTTTTTTTAAACGCGGCGCACATAACTTTTTATATTTGGATAAAGGACACTTCCTATGTCCGTTTTATATTTGGATAGAGGACACTTCCTATGTCCCAGGTCCTATAACATAATGTCCCAAAGCGTCAGGTTTCTGAGATATACACATAAGAAAAAAAAGTCATTAGAGCATTAGGTATTTTGATTTAAACATCTTAGAGACGGGTCGCTTTAGGACATTTTCTATAAGTGTCCTCTATCACAATCAATAACTGATAGTGCGCCGCGATTTAAAAAAAAACTGCCTGGAAGGCGATTTTACGACTACCCTCCATAAGAAAAATATTGAAACCCCTTAGCTTATGTACAATAACGAATATTATCTCATCAAATAGGTGCATATGATAATTGCGACTAGTTAAATAGTTGATAGTGTTTGTGCATTAAAATAATTGTGAATTTGATACTTTGTTACCGTTTTGTATACTTTTGTAGGCTATTGTTAGCAACTGAGCACCACTTGTTAATTGATTGTTATATATTTTATGAGAACAAGTACCATGACGAAACCTATGTTTTTCATTTAAAAATTTCAACAAGTTAGGCCAAGATGGACAGGTAAAATAAAATAAATAAAAGGTTTATTTATATAGACATATTTTGTCTTGAAATGACCTTAGCTTGTCGCATATCAGGAGGGCAATTCTCGCAATCTACTCGATAAATATGGCAAGAACTGTTAAAATATCAAGTGAGTGTTTCTTAGCAAACAAGCGTATTCTCAAAATCTGCAATTCGATATTTATCGAGGGCTTTTCTTTGCTAAGTTGTTCGATAAGTCGCACGAAAATGCAGTTATTGGGCGAGACTCGATTATAATATTATTGAAAGTTCAATATTTTATCTCGTGAAATTTTTTATTTCTGCCGCTTCGGTATGTAGAAAGTAAAGAAGCGACGATGAAATCTTTATCCTGTTGACTACTTTATTTATCAGAAATTATAGAAAATTACAGTAACAGAATAAAACAATTACAACTACACTTGCGAGCTTTAAAATGGAATCGCTTTCATCGCGAGTTGATCAAAACAATTTTTTTACAATTTATGTACAATGAACTATAGATTTTCATGCATGGCATTTGAAAGGTAATTTTGTTACCTTTCAAGTGATATCAAGAAGATTTAAAATTAATTAAATTGGCTACCTAAATTTTGGGAATTATTGCAATTACGTCGAAGTTGCATCTATCGGCTTCTATCGGCGCCGGAGCTGGATGAGCTGGATTTCTCCCTCGTATACGCTGTTTTAGCTCGTCCCACATATGCCAGATTGGGTTCAAGTCAGGAATAAGGGCTGGCCAGTCTAGTGTGGGAATGCCGACATGGAAGACGTCTGTCGGTACTGTCTAGTCACTGCTGCGGTGTGGCAGCGGACATTATCGTCCATTAAATCAAAATTTATCGTCGCCAATAAATCCTGCGTAGGGGAAAACATAACTTAACTCATAGTTCACTGCAAAGAAATTGTAAAAATTAGTCTTGAACAACCCTTGAAGCGATTCCAGTTTAAAGCTCGTAAGTGTAATATATACACTTATATCTATTTCTTAAAAATCTAAGCCGTCACCAGAAGGCAGAGTGCCCAGAATGCTGGCAGCATTACCACGTTGAATGGCAATGCTAATTCGTTGACCGAAATAGAAGCCAGTATTATATTTATTTATCCTGTTATTTTTCGAGTCAATTTGCAGTATATCCTACTATTATAAACGCGAGTTTTTAAATATAGATGGATGGATGTTTGTTACTCTTTCACGTAAAAACTACTGAATGGATTTTAATGAAACTACAATAATATAGCTTATACATCAGAATAACACATAGGCTACAATATATAAAGGTATTGTATGAATTGTCCAAAATATGACGATAAGTGTCAAGTAAGTAGGAAATCTACCATCTGCGAGCAATTCTGGCGTGCGCTGCCAAAACCGCTAGAGTTATACATATATAATGATGGAAATGTTTATCTATCAGCAATAGTCCTACAAAAAAGCCCCGCCCTAGTATATAAATGTGATAATTTAAATGTCATCTAATATTAGTTCTTTTCTACGCCACGCTAATATAAGCTACTCGAAATACTAATCCTGCGCAGACGAAGTCGCGGGCACCAGCTAGTAGGTATATAAAATATCGAGTGATACGCAGAATTCACCTCCAGAGCCACACCGCTACCGCAAATCACAAAAATGTGCATTCAAATATGAGCTTTAACTCATTTAGATGCATTTTATATTGCCGGCATCAGATGACAGGCAGCTCGTGGGAAGCCATTTTGTCACTGTAAAATGTATAATAAAGGCCCATAATTGAATTACATTTCTCTGCTGTGCGCCTCAGATCTGCGACAACCTTTAGGATCTTAAATCATAATCTTTGTAAACTGTTCACTATAATTAAGTCATCGCATATTATTATTATATTATATTATATTGAGTGGAGACCACGACTCGGCAAACGTAGTGTAGGACGCCCTCAGGTGGGATGACGATCTGCGAAAGACTGCAGGCAGATGCTGGATGCGGCAAGCTGAAGACAGGACGCTATGGCGCTCTTTAGGGGAGGCCTATGTCCAGCAGTGGACTAATATAGGCTGATGATGATGATGATGATGATGTGCTTATTTGTATGACATTCATTTTAAATACTCCAACTCGATGTGACATGGCCATGATATAATAAGTCAAAGTTTAATACTTAAATAAAAATATCATTTTGTTTTTCAAATAAGTTTTATTTCACTTATAATAAGGCGCTTGTACTTACATACTTGAATTAGTTATAAATCAACTTTTTTTAAAAACTTTTAATTGTGTACAAACAGTGGTAGATTTATCTTATTAATTGAACGTTAAAACTGGGAGATAATATGCATAAAATAACTTTGTGAAGAATCATCATTTTCTTCATAAGGCTGGTGTTCACTAAGGACAATCGGGCAATTAGGAGCTTCGGTAAAGGTAAGAACAGACTGAGTCCTCTATGTAACGAAATGTAGGAAACGACGGATTGCATGGCGTCTACCATGGCGTACAATGTGTCAATAGTTATTCCACTTTTATATTAATTTGCTGTTAATTACTAAGTAAGTAGTGTTAAGTACTAAGTATGTTTTTGGTAGTACTCATTAAAGGTAGACCACTTAACTGGCGGATCTCTGTAGAACCTTGTCACAATAAAAAAACAAACGCCAAAAGTGGCGTTTGTTACTGTACTGAGGGAAGGATGCGGGTTCAAGTCCCGTCGAAGTCGAAAATTTTTGCGATATTATTTGATTTCTTAGAAATCAAATAGTCCTTTACCGTATAGCGTATAGCCTCGGACTCCCCTATTGACTATGAAATGCGTCATTCTGTCATTCAGTTTTCATTCACTCGCCTGCCAACAATTTAGGATATATCTCCACGGTTGTCTGCTAGAGATCGCTCTTGAGCGATAAGACCGCCAATTGTCACATATTTTGTGATTTTTGTTGTTTTTTTTGTAAATTAATTTGACAAGACAAGTGTGCAATAACGTTTTGTATTTGCTTATACCAAATAGAAAAAATGTTTTTATAAAAATTTGGCGTGGGATCAGTCTGTTTCTACCTTTAACTTTGACATATTAGATCTTTACCTATGAAATTGCCGTTTTGTATGGAGATTTTTACGTAATGTCGGTTTTTCATACAAACATTTTTGCATTTTATTATGATAAACGCAACTTTAACTTTTGTTTTTGTAAATATTGCAACATTGGGAAATGATACGAAAATAGGACGACTATACCTCAGTTATCAGAAATAAAAGGCTGCAAGTTTTTTTGGTTCTCAATTAAATTAATCACTCTTAATAAATAAAGAACTTATAACGTATTATACTGTGACTATTTGTTGTGTTCATCTACGATGTGTTCAAATGCGAAAAAACACCGCCAAAATTTGCGACTAAAACATATGCTCCCTCAATGGTCTAAGAAAAAATCGACAATTTCACCTATTATGTATGAAAACTACAAAATACATCAATTAAAATGTCATTGCCCGATTTTATTTTCTAGAACACATGCATAATTATCCTAATATCAAAAGGTGTACAGAACGGTGTAACGGAGCGTAATGTAACATTCGCAGCGAGCATGAACGTTACAGCTGTGTGGTGCCGGCTTAGAATTTCCACCACCCCGATTCTTCCCGCGGGTGTCGTAAGAGGCGACTAAGGGATATCCACCGGGGGCGGGCAGCAGCGCCCTCTGCAGAACAATTCTACCACCGAACTGCGATCCCAAACCCGCATGCCCAGCGGGGAGGTTATGGGCATTAACCCCATGAGGTAAAAGCCAACAAGGCGCTTATCAGGGGGAGGCCTGCGTCCAGCAGTGGACCAATACAGGCTGTTGAGGTTGAGGTGAGGACCCCCCGTACTACTGCACGAACGTTCGCTCTGTAACACGTTACATTACGCGCCGTAACGTCGTTCAGTGCTCGGCTTAGCTTTAACATTAATTATTCTTAGCTTCATCGCCATTCCGTCCGTCGTTGAGCATCCCTCGAATGCTCAGATCGTAGACGACCTCTTCTATCTTCTTAACATCGTATTTGAGACCGTCGAAACGTTTCCGCAGGTGATCGTTCTTTAGGTTTAGTAACCTGAAAAAAACAAGCTAATTTTACAAAAATAAAATCTTTTTTAGCCGTAGTAGCCTATTATCTAAGTAAGGCTTTACTAACGTACGCCAAATTTCATCTTGATCTGTTCAGTTTTTTTTTTAATAATGCTGGATAATTCTCACAGCATTATCTAGCCCCAAGCTAAGCAGAGCTTGTGTTATGGGTACTAGATAACTGATAGGTATACATAATACAATACACTACATGGATAGATATTTTTTATTATACATAGAAAACATCCAGAACGCCCTGGACAAATGTCTGCAGATCATACAAACATTTGTCCCGAGGCGGGAATCGAACCCGAAACCTCCTGCGTCGCAGGCTGACCTTCGCCCGCTGCGTCACAGAGGTCGTCATTTTGGAGATTCTAGGTAAAAAAAGTAATCCTACTAATATTATATAGCCGAAAGTTTGTGGAATCTAATTTTTTGTGACCAAGGACCTCCCAAAATACTAAACAGATCAAGATAAAATTTGATCATGATCTATTCCACGCCAACCAAAACATATTTAAACACACAGAAACAAAACAAACATTTTCAATTCTCAGCAGTAGGTAAGTAATATTATAATAATTTCATAAACAGCTATATATTTAGATCTTATTCTTATTTATCATCATGGTAGTATATTATTATTATTAGTTCTTTTTAGAGTATAAGGGGTGTATATGACTCTTCAGACCAATATTTTTCCTTCCTAACAGGTATCTTTTAACGAACAGGCAACCGAAGTTGAAACCGGGTTGTCTGTTCGTTAACAAATACTGTTAACATAAACTGGGTTTACTCACTCATTTAATCACTTGTTTTAAAATTCTATGATTATTTAAATTTAGTTTAAGCATATTTTTAGTTGTATAAGTGAAAACTCTAAGCTTAAATTGTTTGTACAAACACATTCACAAATTTGTGTACGATCTGCAGAAATCGTTCCGTTGGTCTGGGTGTTTTCTATGTATATAAAAAAATAATATGTATCTATGTAGTGTATTGTATTAAGTATATCAGTTAACTAGTAGGTACCCATAACACAAGCTCTGCTTAGCTTAGGGCTAGATAATGCTGTGTGAATTGTCTATTTCTTATTGTTTATTTCTTATTTATTTATTCTATCACTGTTTCTACACATTTAATTTTTTTAAAGCAGTTTGTTGTTTTCTATATAAGTAAATAAACAAATAAATCCGTTATAGAATATACTAAAGAATAGAGTTGGTAATATTGGATAATCTTACCTAAATCCAGCATTGAGTTCCATCACGAATTTCGATATCTGCACCGGCCGACTGTACTCTCCGCGCGTCACCGAGTTCACCGCCAGCCGCGACTGGAAACATCAAATTAAACTTATGACGACCGATGTGGCACGGCGGGCGAAGATCCGTTTTATTTATTATACTTTAAGAAGAGATGCGAAGTTGCTCTTTTTTGCCACCATGGTGGCAAAAATGAGCAACTTCGCATCTCTGCCTACACTATACTTTCCAAAACATTTATAGAGGCATTAAAAAAAAGCTTATGATAAGCATCACAAACTGGCCAATCGATTTTCGAAAATTCCTTCGTTTAACAGAATAAGAAGATGCAATAGGTGGTGGCGCTGATTTGGGCCGGGGTAGCAGCTTAAAATGGCTCCACTCCGCTCGCGGTGGAAACCCGCTTGCATCGTTGAATGTCCCCCACGGTATAAAATCATGTACAGCACACTTCTCAAAAGCATACTGAGACTTCACAAATGGTTGTCCAGCAATACTATCATTCTAATAGGTCAGGAACAAATATTACCTGATCATGCAATCCGTCCAGCTGCCGGTATCGAACCAGCAACCGTCTACATCTAAGACTTTCAGCCACTACGCCTCAGAGGTCGTAGGTAAACTCACCAGTTCCGAGCAGAGATGCAGCAGGCCAACCAGGTAGTCCTCGATGTCAAGATGAAAACCTTCCTTTTGCTCCACGGCACTTACTAGAACAGAAACAAAACAAAAACTCTTTATTTACATAAATACAATAAATGTACACTTAGAAAAGGTCAAAGTATAAAACTAAACAATAACAGGCTTAAGAAATGTTTAGTCTGTTAGTTGTTATTTTTCGAGTTGGAGCAAAACCCGTCCTAAGCTTTGTTCTCCTCTAGATAATCTGATATTTTATAGTAAAACTTTTTTCACAGCAAGGTTTTGACAATTTGTTTGCATTCATTTACTGATAATTTTTGTTGTAGAAGCGTATACATTGCCCTTTAAAAGATACATTAATTTTGTGTAGCCTAGTTGTGGGCACAGCGAGTTTATGTTTATTTCTGGTATTAAAATTATGTTTATCGCTATTTTTAGGGAATAGATTGATATTTCTATGAATGTACAACAAGTTTTCATAAACATATTACATGGCACTGTCATTACGTTTATTTCTTAAAATTTATCACGCAGGGATTCTCTGGGACCCATATTATAGATTGCACGAACAGCCCTCTTCTGCAGCACAAATACGGTGTTAATATCTGCAGCGTTCCCCCACAGCATTATACCATAAGACATAATACTATGTAAGTAACTGAAATAAACAAATCTTGATGTATCCACGTCTTTAAAATACTGGATTTTTTTGACTGCATACGCTGCAGAACTAGGTTCAAACATCTTCAGAAGGGCACAAGCTTTCGCTTTTATAATATTAGTAGGGATACTAGTTTCTGCCAACGCAACGGTTTCGAACGCGTTTTTTCTGAATAAAAAGTGCACAGGCACTTTTTATTAGCTAACTTAGCACACTTGCCTGTATCTGGTATAACATACAGATGGTATTCCAGGTCTATAAGTGTGCTAAATCAGCTCGATCTATTTAGTAGTTTTGTCGTTTTCTTTGCGCAGCGGGCGACGACGCAAGAGGTTGCGGGTTCGATTCCCGCCTCGGGACAAATGTTTGTACCTACGATCTAAAGATATGTATTTGTTTCGGATTGTCTGAGTATTTTTTAAGTTTAGTAAACACCTATACTAGTATGTATTAAAATATCTATGTATCAAATAAATCAGTTATCTTGGGATTAGATGATGCTGTGTGAATTGTCCAGCATTATTTATTTTAGATTTGGTTTTGCCCAGGACGTGGACCACATTAACTTTACCCACCACCTAACAAATTGAAAATCTAACAAGGCACCAAATTTTTTCACGGCTCGCTTCGCTCGTCACTAAAATTTGTCTTGTGCAGTGTTTGTTTCTTTTGAACTGACTTAAATGCTGTTAACCGCAGATGGTCATGACAGCGTTACCGGACTTATGGCGGGCGTAGACGGCGCGGCGTCCTCCCACCGCCTCTTGAATATTGAATCAAGCTAGGTCCATCCAGACCATTTTATAGTATCTCAGGTAGAGAATATCAAATAACCTTACTGCCAAGCACCTCGGCGACGGTCTGGTGCGCAGCCAGGATGCCAGCCTCCAGCCAGATGGTCAGCGATATCAGGAAGCAGTACCGCTGGGTCATCATCCTCCAGTGGTCATAGTATCTGAGGTAGAGAATAGATAGATATTGTTTATTGTAAGCTAAGCAGAAAGGGATTATTCTGGACCTCGAGGAGATCAACTTGTGAATAATTTTACAAATTTTTTGCTTGGTTTTTCGGTAAAGTCCGTGTTTAGTAATGAAATTATTACAAAAAAACTAAATTTCAAATTTCAAAACAATAATAATAATGAAGTTTACACGTAAAAGAACACGAATATGAAAAAAACGTATCATATTTTTTTTCAAAAATCCTACTTTTTTTTTGAATGGCAGAAGCCTTTATTCACAAAGAAAATTATAATATAATTAGTATTTACAATTGAAACAATTGAGCTAACTGCAGACTGTTGCAAACAATCTACGGGTAGCTCAACTGATCCAAAAAAAATCCTACTAATATGTAATATAAATGCGAAAGTGTGTGAAATGTGAAATTTTTCTCACCAAGGATCTCCAAAACTACTGAACAGATCGAGATGAAATTTAGCATACACTTAGAACGTAGCCTAACTTTAACAATAGGATACTTATTATAACGAAAGTACGAGTGCGAATCCGCGGGCATATTTATTTAAGAAATGTTCGAAATTAAAACAATTGTTGACCCCCTCGATGTATAATCACCCCTTTCGGATTAGTACACCGTTTCCGTGGCACCCTGTAGATATGATTTGTAAACACAGTAGGCAGTTATGCACACAAACACAGCGGTGTCACAGTCTTGAATGAAGAAGAATATCAAAACATCATCATCATCAGGTACATACATAAACATCCACTGCTGAAAGTGATATAAATAAATGAAATAAATGGAGTATTTTTAAAATGGGGTAGGGGTACCCCATTTTAAAAATACTCCATTTATTTAATGGATTTAATGGTTCCCATGACACACATTCTGCTAAATAACCCTGTAGGTATATCAATAAACACCTTCAAGAACAAACTTGACAACTGGTTACAAAACAAAAAAAAAACCAACAAAAAAAATGACGCAATGACTTAATTCAACACTGTGTGATATGGTCACATCAGCCAGAGGCTGCTCGTCTATTATTAATAAATAAATAAATAAGTAAGTATGGTCCCGTTCAAAGAGTCCTAAGCCACGTCTTTTACCAGTGTTAACACTAGCTGTCCAAGTCCAGCAAGACAGGCAGGCTATATTTATTTATTTATTTGTGATACACAGGCAGCTGTTGAGCTGATGCGTGTATATCTGAGTGATAGAGGGAAGAAGGGTGGTGATGGCCAAGTCCGAAACCACGCGAGTTAAAGAAAAATCGTGAAAGGAGTCATGCCCTCGATTTATAAGAAAAGAAATAACTGCATATTATATTATTAGTTCTTTTTTTTATCTTTTACTTTTGAAGGAAATCGAGATAAGTATCAAAAGAAATTCGTAAAAATTTGCTTTTTCCTTTTATTTTTAGTAAGTAATACATTTCTTTTCAAAGATTGATCAGCAACTTAATATATTGGTTGAATAATACAGTGTCTTTTTTTTTTCAAAAATCATTCGTGTCGATTTCGGTCAAAAGTAAAAGATTATAAAAAAAACTAAATATGCAGTTATTGTTTTCTTAGATATAAATCGAGGGCATGACTCCTTTTACGACTTTTCTTTTCGCCCTTCTCATATAACCACCCTGTATACTTGTAGAATTTGACACGCAGGCAGAGTGTGCCTGACAGAAGTGTGAAATAAAATGGGAACCTCACTTGAAATAATCTGTAGACGGTACAGCCTCTTCAGCTTTTCATAACCTTCTCGGGCCTTCGCAAATAGTTCCCGGGCTTTCAGGCAGGCAGGAGCAACTGAAATAAAACGAGACACGAATTATATTTGTTACAGAAATTAGCATTTTCAGTGACCATGATACACCAGAGATGAAGAGCACATCTGAGGCTAGGCATTGAATGGATTAAGGTTTTTTTGACTCCATAAAATCCTATCTTAAATACGAGCTTAGCTTTCTCTTCTTTTGCTCTTTTTTTTAGCCATTACTGTCCCACTGCTGGGCAAAAGTCTCTCTCTCCTTCCACTCCTCGCGATTTAACGCTGTCACAAGCCATGGTGGATGGTGTGCGTCAAGTTCGTCTCGCCATCTCATCCTGGGCCTTCCACGTCGCTTCCTAGCGTCAAGGGCGGATCCAGCTGTTAGATTAGGGGGGTCATACAGTCAAGATGGGCTCCAATTTGATTAAAATAATTAATATAATTAAAAAGAAAACGTGAAAGGAATTTGGGGGCGGGGGATGAAGTTGAATTAGAAGAGAAGAAGAAGCCCATATGAAATTTACGGACGAAAAATAAAATTTGCTACTTAATTAAAATTCGTCATTTCCTTTTGACTTTACAGGACTCCTAAACATGTCAAATATTTCAAATGATTATAGTGTTGAAGTGGGAAATAAAGTAGTCACTTTTATTTTTATTCATAATTATTATTATTAAATTACAAAATCTAGTTTTCTCTTTTGTTTTCTTGCAAAACGAGTAATTACTTCTTCCACCTCAATAGGTATTGCTTTGTGCACATGGAGAAGCGCTAGCCCAGCTAGGCGGTCTTCTGCCATGGAAGCTCTTAGCCATGTTTTTAGCCTTCGGAGAGTAGAAAATGACCTTTCTGCCGTCGCTACACTAACTGGTAGTGTTGCAAGTATACATAAATATTTTCTTACATTAAGATACATTTCCTTATCACAATTTTCTATCAAATCCGGAATCGACTGTGGAATATTGTAATTACGCTGCCATTTTACCTTCCACAGCTGATATTCGTTTATAACGACAGAAGTTGGAGTATTGTCTAATAACAATTTGTATTTGTTAGCGAGTTCATTAACAGTTTCAATGTCTTCATCTTCGCTAGCGCAAATATAATCAACTTTTGGAATGAACACGCCTAGTTTTAATAAATTAAGTACCTTCTTCTGGAGACAGACGGTCCTCCAGGTCATTTATTACTGAGTCTAAAAGGGGGATGTATACAGCCCTGCGGAAATACTCTTCAGCAGATTGATCAGGTTGGTTATTGGGTCTGTGTGTTTGTCTTGAGACTATTCTGGGGCATTTAATCTCAACATCTAGTTGCTCAGCAACATCTTTTGCCTCTTCAAAAAGCTGTCTGAAGACTGTGTCTGCCTTTTCTCTTATTTTCTGTAAGACACTCATTGTGTCGTTTATAGCGTCTGTGGCCCTTTTTAAATCAATTGAGCTTGTTTGTAAAACTCTACTTAAAGATACAGTAGTACCTGAAAAATATAATAAATTATACGTGTAATTAATCTACCTACAGTACGAATTACTACGTGATACGAGCCTTAGTGTGATACAAACGATGATTTAAATTGGCTTTATTTAATTAAATACACAAAAGTTACTTATCAATATTTTTCAGGTCTTGCGTTCATGCATTAGTAAGAACTCAATAACATAGTAAAAGTATCTTTATACCCACCTAAAACATCAGTCAAACAGATAGATGTTATGATAAAGTCCGAACGGCGCAATGTCTGAAGTAAGCAATGCGCGTCGCTGGCAGTTTTGTGATCTTTCCAAGTAGAAATATTTTCCAGAGCACTACAAATTTTAACTAAGTTTTCTCCTTGGAATTGTAGATGCCCATCATGCCTCTCGACCCAACGCGTCACATTAGCGGATGCATGCCGAGCGATGAAAAAACCCAACAAAACTACATAAATGAACGAAAAAAAGTAAAAGACCTCATAAAAAAAGAAAAGAAAAACTATTATTACAGTATGTTCCACAATAACTCAAAAGATCCAAAAAAAAATATGGGAGATCATTAACAATCTATCTCTAAACAAGATTAAAGATACAACGATAGTACCAAAACTAAAAACAGAAAGGGGTTTGATCACCGATGGTCACGAGATTTGCAACCATTTTAATATATTTTTTACGTCAATTGGCGCCGACCTTGCGAATGACATCCCTGGTGAGTACCATACAGAACATGGAAACATCCCTATGTACGAACGGACGTATACACACGAAATCACTCTATCAGAATTTGCTCCCTGTAGTGTTAATGAAGTATCTAAAATAATCGACCAGCTAGACAGCAACACTAGTACTGGCTTAGATGGAATAAGTACTAAAGCGATAAAATGTCTTAAGGATTTAGTAGTTGACAAACTTACCAATTGCATCAATCTATGTTTAAAAAACGGGGTCTTCCCTGACTCGCTCAAAATTGCCAAAGTTAATCCCATTTATAAATCAGGAAGTAGATCCGACCCAAGCAACTATAGACCGGTGTCAGTTTTACCTGTTATCTCGAAGATTTTCGAAAGAATTCTGTAAAACAGATTAAACACCTATCTAACACAGAAAAACTTTCTTATAGATCAACAATACGGTTTCCGTCCTAAGTCGAGCACGTCGACAGCAGCAATGGACCTAATCACGAAAATCAAAACCAATATGGACCAGAAAAATATAGCGCTAGGCATTTTCATTGATTTGAAGAAAGCTTTTGATACTGTAAGTCATCAAAAGCTTCTTCAGAAGCTTCAAAATATAGGTATCCAAGACACAGCTCTGAAAATGTTTACATCTTACTTGGCCAACAGGCGACAAGTCGTCAAAATAGATACTTTCTCCAGCTCAGGTGAAAATGTGACTTATGGCATTCCCCAGGGATCCATTATTGGACCTTTGATGTTTTTGATCTACATTAACAACATAAATATGATAGGACTAACCGGACATCTTACACTATATGCCGATGATACCTGCCTCTTTTACTTCGACAAAGATATACATGAGCTCATTACTGACGCTCAAAGGGACCTAAATGTGCTTAATGAATGGTTCAAATATAATTTGCTAACAGTAAACACATCTAAGACTTATTTTATGCTATTCTGTGCGAAAAATAAACATATACCGAATTTCCCGGCTCTAACTATCAATAACGATCTAATTATACAGTCTCATTTAGAAAAGTATCTCGGATTATGGATTGACGACAAATTATCTTGGACACCTCATATTGAACACGTTAAAAACAAATTAACATCCTTACTGGGGGCATTGCGGAAAGTTGCCAACTGTATCCCAAAAAAGGCACGTAATATTATATATAATTCATTAATTAAATCACATCTTGAATACTTAATTGAAGTATGCGGCGCTGCTGCCGTTACAAATTTAAAACCATTACAAAGGACCCAAAATAAAATACTAAAAGTTCTGTTCCACCTCCACTATCTCACACCCACAAAGGAACTATACCAAAAACTAAACACTTCGATATTAACCAACTGTACATTTATAATACTTGCTTATTAATAAAAAATATAACTTCACAGTCAATACAATCAAATATTAAACTAAAACACAAAGAAAACAAATATCATCTTAGAAATAAAATTAAACTACATATTCCTAACACTCGAACCAATTATGGAAAAAAATCTATTCTTTCAGAAGGAGCACAATTATTTAACAATCTACCGCACAGTGTCAAGGAATGTGACAGCATAGATATATTTAAAAATAAGTTAAAAGAATATGTGCACTCATTAGTAGATAGATAGCTATTTTTTGTTATTTAGATATTTTTTGTTATTTTTAGATATTTTTGGTTGTTTCTAGATATTTTTTGTTATTTACAAAGATCTCAGAGTTTCCACACATTCAATTTTATAAGTATTATTTTCTTTAAACCAAAAATTCCTTTATTGTTCACCAGAAAAAAAAGAACATACAAAAAGACATTAACATAAAGATAAGTACAATGCGCGGCCTTATCTCTTAGAAGCGATCTCATCCAGGCAACCCTTGGGTGGAAAGAATTATGTGAATTATGTAAACATGTATAACATAGGCCTTGTCTGCACTGCAAGATGGTAGATAAGAAATCAAACACATCTTCACTTTCAACCTCTACTCTTTGCAAGATGGTAGATAAGAAATCAAACACATCTTCACTTTCAACCTCCACTCTTTGCAAGATGGTAGATAAGAAATCAAACACATCTTCACTTTCAACCTCTACTCTTTGCAAGATGGTAGATAAGAAATCAAACACATCTTCACTTTCAACCTCCACTCTTTGCAAGATGGTAGATAAGAAATCAAACACATCTTCACTTTCAACCTCTACTCTTTGCAAGATGTTAGATAAGAAATCAAACACATCTTCACTTTCAACCTCTACTCTTTGCAAGATGTTAGGTAAGAAATCAAACACATCTTCACTTTCAACCACTACTCTTTGCAAGATGTTAGATAAGAAATCAAACACATCTTCACTTTCAACCTCTACTCTTTGCAAGATGTTAGATAAGAAATCAAACACATCTTCACTTTCAACCTCTACTCTTTGCAAGATGTTAGATAAGAAATCAAACACATCTTCACTTTCAACCTCTACTCTTTGCAAGATGGTAGATAAGAAATCAAACACATCTTCACTTTCAACCTCCACTCTTTGCAAGATGGTAGATAAGAAATCAAACACATCTTCACATTCAACCTCTACTCTTTGCAAGATGTTAGATAAGAAATCAAACACATCTTCACTTTCAACCTCTACTCTTTGCAAGATGGTAGATAAGAAATCAAACACATCTTCACTTTCAACCTCTACTCTTTGCAAGATGTTAGATAAGAAATCAAACACATCTCCACTTTCAACCTCTACTCTTTGCAAGATGTTAAATAAGAAATCAAACACATCTTCACTTTCAACCTCTACTCTTTGCAAGATGGTAGATAAGAAATCAAACACATCTTCACTTTCAACCTCTACTTTTTGCAAGATGGTAGATAAGAAATCAAACATATCTTCACTTTCAACCTCTACTCTTGTAAGTTCTGATCAGGCCATTTTCCGTCGCCATTTTCCGCGTATGCGCCCGGGAGTAGGAGGAGTTTCGCCTATTTATTCTCAGGTGTCAGGGTTTAAGTGGGATGGTGGTCTAAAGGCATAGCTCATTAGAGCCATTCAGCACCCGACCCGCACCGCCTCGCCTTGTGCGGTTAGTATTCTTATGGAATTCTAAGTGGTCCACCCGCCGTCGACGCGCGGACGGTGCGCGAACCACTTGGTGATAACTCGCTAGTGGCATGCGTGCCAGGCGTTGACAGCCCATTGCTAACGTTCACGAAAACTAGTTTCACTGGTTGACCACGCGGCGGCGTCCACGCGGGGTTCACTGCGCCAACCTCGCGTGGACGCGGCTTTAGGATGCGTTGCCAATGACGCGGAGCTGGGCAAGTGGAGAGCGGTTTTTGAAAATTCCTTCGCTTATCACACTAATCACACTAATATTATAAATGCGAAAGTTTGGATGGATGGATGGATGTTTGTTACTTCTTCACGCAAAAACTACTGAACGGATCGGGATGAAATTTTACATACAGGTATTTTTAATCCTGGAATCAAACATAGGCTACTTTTTATCCCATAAATCAGTTCCCATGGGATAGAAATCACCTTTAAACAATTCCATAGAAACAACGCGTGCGAAGTCGCGGGCATAAACTAGTCTTAATATAGGTGGTGGCGCTGATTTGGATCGGGTATGCGCCTTAAAGGTACATACCTATAGATCTAAAATAAAACAATTTCTAGGTAGATAGATAAAATTCTTTATTTGCAATTTCAGACACACATGAATTCATTCTATCCAGAATACTTTATGTGAATCAAAATTCAACGGAATCTTTTACGGCAACGTCCAAGGGAGTCTCTTCTGTATCCATTGGGGCACTTGAGATCTGGTATACGCATTATACCTCTTGCTGATATAGTAACCTGGTCTTTAACTATGTTGTCTCGTAATAGGCTGAAAAGAAAACCAAAATTAATTAGTTATCTCTACATACTTTTTTATCAGAAATCATAGAACATTACAGTAACTGAATATACATACTACATCCTTATATATTTTATTTATTTTATAAGGGGGTAAGGGAAATTCAATTTAAAAAAGTAACCACAGATCTGCGATGTCTAACTCGCATGCCCATAATTCAACCCGCGTTTGAATTATGGGCTTTAGAGACCTATTCATTCACCCAGCAGCGTTTGAATTATAGGCATTATCCCCCTTATGATAAAAACCAAAAAGGCGCTTATGAGGGGGAGGTCTGCGTTCAGCAGTGGACCATTAAAGGCTAAGCTGGGCATTTTATTCAGGCATTTTATTTTATAATGCTGGATATATCTTGCCCATAAGAGGGACTATGTACATAATTATGTTAACAAAAATATTGCTGGTTAGTTTCACAGTTTCGAAATATTAAAAAGCTCAAAACGCAAATGATGGTAAATTTTCCTTTTTAAATGACATCATTTATTTATTTAGCTTTAAAATCGGTTATTGGTAAAATTTGTACAAGTAAAAATTTTAAAGTCAGGCAAACTAAAATTATCTACTTAGGGAGTAAGAATCAAGATAGGTAGAAAATGACCACATACCTACGCTAACTAGTCTTTGCCTTATCACTACAAACCACCGCTTTTATATTTTATTTACACGCACTGATTGATTAAAGTAAACATATCGGGTATTTCCCGTCCAACTCATGTTTGTTCCTAAAAGATTGGCGCGAGCGAGTCTGCGCAGGGAATACCCTTAGGCCTCTTTCACATGCGCTCGTTTACCTACGGCACTTTTGTCGTGCCGTGCCGCGTCGTGTTAAGCCTCTACCCCACAGCCGCGATTTTGAATCGCGTCTTGTGTCGCGCGATTTGTTGCGATATTTGTTTGCAGTACATTTTGTACTAAGACGTATACGAGCTTACACACGATATTTACCATGATTTGAGTTTTAAGCTATCAAATACTTACTCCAATCATGGTAAATATCCCTTTGGAAAATGACTTTAGTGTTAATAACCATGATACCTACTTTTAAAGAGTTTGATTCGAATATGTATATATGTTATGTTATTTACCCGCTAGAGTATTATAACGTTTTTCGAGCGTATCTTATCTATGTGTTTGGCAGGGACTTTTTACTACCATAAAGCAACAAAATAGCATACCTAACCTATCTGATTTTGATAATTGGGGTATCATAACATAACACTCGATGAGGATCGGGCCAGCTGTTTCCTAGCATTCCTCTGGCCCTCTGGAATAACTTATGCCCGAATACTCAAACGCAACTTACGTTTAAGCACGTCTCAGTTTGCGATTTTTTGAGAGTTTTCAATTAAAATCTGTCAAAAATTAGTCACTTGAGACGTGCTTAAATTCAAGTTGCGTTTGAGTATTCGGGGATTAGGCTACTTTATTCATTTAAACGCGTGCAAAGCCGCGGGCTAAAACTGACTAAACGTTGCAATAAATATTCTAGAAACTTACTTAGCGTTAACGTTCGAAATATCCCTGCATTGTCCGTTAATCCACTGCTGCCCCACTGGACAGTTCGGGGGCACCGTTACAACATTTAACGGGACCACATTCGGCCTTCCTGCGACCACCGTGGCCCATAAGAGCACAAATAAATAAATCATCATGATTTAAGTCTATTATTTTCTCAATATGTCTTTAAGAGAATGGCGACTGTAATTGCTTATTTATCCAGTTGTTTAAAGCTTTATATGCTTTGTTTACTCGTGGCAAGATGACGTTGTGATAAGATAAGGATTGTACACTCGAGAAATAATTGGAACCTACCTGGTTATCAGCTATAATTATTATGTGTGGCGGATTGTGTTAAACCGATTAAGAAATTCTTCAGGAGTAGATGTGAAAAAAATGCGTTTTTAAATAAAATAAACAAATAAATAATGCTGGGCAATCCACACAGCACCATCTAGCCCCAAAGTAAGCTACTCAAAGCTTGTGTTATGGGTACTAGATAACTGATATACTTATTTAAAACATCATATACATATAGATAGATATTTAATAGCTAATAAATAGATATTTAGTTTTTAAGAAACCTAGGCCAACTTTGACCCGTTGATTCTTGCGCTGCTAAAAGGAGCTTAGGAAATTCTTGTGTTATGTTTGACTGGTCACTTTTTCTTATGAACCTTGATGAAGATTTGTTTATATTATTTTTTAATATAAATATAAAGCATTGGACTTACATGCCTACATTCTTCCCGTTAAGTCCATTAGATCAGAAAGCTTGAGAAACAGTTTCATCCTGTCATCTTATTATGTTTAAAAATGATTTAATATCTTTATTCACAAAGAAAATTACAATCAAATATTAGCAATAAATTAGAACTAGTATTCACAATTGAAACAATTGAGCTACTCGCAGACTGTTGCAAACAATATACAAGTAGCTCAATTGATCCATATGAATACCAGTCAGAAGCATCCCCAAGACGCTGACTGCATTGCCCCGCACTGTATGGCAAAGATTAAAAAATATTGTTTTACCTAAACAGTAGGGATTCCAAAATCGGGTCCTTTTCGAGGAACCGGGAATCCCGGGAAGTTTCAAAGTCGGAACCGGGAATTCCCGGGAATTCCCGGGAAATTTCGAAAAAATATTTTTACTGTTATACCACTATCGAAATAAGATAATTTAATATAACTCACGTCCTTTTTAGGTATTTCGCTGATATCAGGTACCTATGCGGTATTAAGTAAGTTACTTAAAGCTGTATTTCTTTTGAAATGTTAATAAAATGAATAACAAATTCTTAGGTCCATGTCTTTTGTCCCCTCGTTCGACAACAAGCCTGAAGGCTTTTTGTTGTATAGAGTCGTGACTGAAGCCAGCTCTACATAGTCGATTGCTGCCATCTTGCTCAGCAAAGTACCTTGCTGAGCAGCATGTCAGCAATACTCCATGAAGCTGGACTTGAGCTTGGCAAAGAGAAAGTACCAGAGCTAAATGCATTGCTGCAATTTATTATCCTCTTTGTGCATGTTATCATCATCATGGACCTAAAAATTAATATTAATTACAGATCAAAAGTAATATAGCTATAACTAACATTTCTTATACCAGGTTTGATAAAAATCATGGTTAAAAAAGAAAATACGATTAATTTGATTTAAATCGGAATTATTTAATTTAATATTTTATTCTATCAAAATCGCTTTGGTCTATCCAGTTTAAAGGTTTTTATGGGTTGGTAGGAAAGGTAGGTTCAAAGGTTTAATCACACGAAGTACTAGCAGAAAGGAAAGACACCAAGATTTAAACATTTTCATTTCTGTCTTACATGTTTGGTTCAAGTTTTTTTTTCGGTGTCTAAGTCCGTTTATCACACTTCCTACTAATATTATAAATGCATGAGTTTGTGTGAATATTTGTTACCACGTATCTCAGTAACTAGTTAACCGACTTGGTTGAAATTTGGTGTGTAGATAGTTTAAGTTCTGAAATAACACATAGGTTAATCTAATTTGCAAAAAATAATCTCAGGTGGTTAAAAAGGGTGGTTAAGTTTATAGGGATAATATTATTCCTTGGTTAGATTCGCTCAAAACTCGGTATAAATAAACTATAAAGTAAATAATTAATTACGTATTTCTTATTTTTACAAAACGACCCCTAAAGTTATTTATTGCACACCCCCTGTTGTACAATACATAACTGAAATTTAGACGCGGGCGAAGCCGCGGGCCGCAGCTTATAATATTAAAATATATTATAAATATGTCGCATCCAACACGAACGGAGGCGTTGCGAAAGCTAAATTCACAGCGCGCGCGCCTGACAGAGTCGTGTCGTCAAGTGCCCGGTCGACGAGCGGCCGCTCACAGTCAATATATTCCCGGCGCTTGGCGGAGACACACGCGAAACTGTCACCCCGTCCGTGTTACACTATTGTCTACCCTGTTCAAATTAATTATTGTAATATACACTGTGATTCTGCATAACACCTATTATTTGCCTCAACTACCCTGGACACGCTCACAGCAGCTAAGTTGGAAGAAAATGGACCAAAATCCTGACGCCCCGTCATCAGAATTGGGATCGGATTCCACGTACACTAGCAGCGGGAACGAGTCACAATGGCGGGTACTGTTCGAGATGCAAAATAAACAAATTCAAGCCCTTATTCAAGCACTGAGCAAGCCTACAGAAAAACATGACGTCATTTTGCCGGAATTCAACCCAGACAAATACGAAGCGGACGCTCAATCTTGGTGTAGTACTTACCGCCGATTTATGCTTCGAAGGAAGAAATGTCGAAGGAAGTCAACTCATTATGACGATTAGTAAGGCGTTCAGAGGATCAGCTACCACGTGGTTATCTCAAATAACCTATCCAGGTATGACGTGGGTAGAATTTAAACAATTATTTACGGCTCGATTTGTCTGTGCGGAAACTTCTAATAATTGCTCGTAAACCGTAATTGCTCACTTGTCTCAAATCGACACTCGCCTACAACGTCTAGCGTTTACAACGGAAGTTACCACACGTCAGCAGCTGCAACAAGAGCTTCAAGCCTTCACGTACTTGAAACGAAAACTTACAACGGACTCCGGAAACGACGCAGGCAAAGAAAAACGACAGAAGCTTACACCGTCGCCGATCAAATGCCATTACTGTGGAAAAATGGGGCATAAACAAATGGACTGTCGTAGAAAGATAGCGGACGCGAATACTTCAACGAAGCCCTCTAAACCAGATTCCGGACAGCGGCAACACACCACCGGCGGCAGCAGCTCGGTTAAGTGCTACAGATGCGGTGTGACGGGCCACATAGCGAGTCGCTGCACATCGGCGGAGACCAGCGCCTCGGCAGCACTGGCAGAGCGACGCGTCGACCAGTGCGTGGTCGAGTCGCCGTCAGGAACACTATCACAATCTGGTAGGTGTTTTAGATTTGATTATGATTCAGGTGCTGAATGCTCTTTGATCAAAGAGAAAGTAGCTAGTAAACTTAGCGGTAAACGAATTGTCAACGTAGTGTCTCTTGTAGGTATAGGCAATAAAAACGTACAAAGCACTGTTCAGTTGCTAAGCAAGGTGGTTTTTAACGGGTTCACGGTTGAAATTTTATTTCACGTTCTTCCAGACATATACTTACGTAGTGACATAATGTTAGGCCGTGAAATTTTAAACAACGGGTTTCGTGTGACTATGACTGCAACTGACTTTACACTGACAAAAGACAACAATTTGAACGTGAACGCGTGTAAGATTGCTCAGGTTAAATTACGAGCTATTTGCCTCGACTCGGTTGACACAGATATGCCAATAGATAGGAAATCCGAACTTATTGGTATTTTACAGCAATACTCCGAGTTTTTCGTAGATGGTTTTCCCACCACTCGTGTAACTACCGGCGAACTAAAACTAAGGTTAATCGACGCCAATAAAACCGTACAAAGGCGTCCATACAGGCTTTCTCCGGATGAACGTAGGGTTATGCGTGATAGGGTAGATGAATTGTTGTCCGCGAAAATTATTAGGCCAAGCAACTCACCTTTTGCCAGTCCAGCTTTATTGGTCAAAGAAAACATGATGGTTCGGACCGCATGTGTATCAACTATAGGGAATTACATTCCAATACGGTACCGGACCGTTATCCACTACCTTTAATATCGGACCAAATACCTAGGCTTCATGCGTCTAATTATTTTACAAAATTAGATTGCGCAAGTGGTTTCCATCAAATCCCAGTAGAAGAAGAATCGATTGAACGCACAGCTTTTATCACAAATGAAGGACAATGGGAATATGTTACTATGCCTTTTGGTTTGCGCAATGCGATTTCAGTGTTTCAGAGGGCAATAATGAACGCACTAGGTGGCTTAGCACATACGTACGTCGTCGTATACGTTGATGATATTCTGATTGTATCAAATACTGTAGAGCAAGGGCTGGACAGGTTACAAGAAGTACTGACGAAACTGACAAAGGCCGGGTTTTCTCTTAACCTAAAAAAATGTTCTTTCCTGAAAAAAAGGGTAGAGTTTCTAGGTTATGAGGTAGAGGCAGGTGAGATCAAACCTAACAAGCGCAAGATTGAGGCTCTGTCATCGTTACCAGCACCTCAAACAGCTACACAGGTAAGACAATTCTTAGGAATGGCATCTTACTTTCGCCAGTTCGTGCCAAACTTTTCACGGCTGGTATCCCCGCTCTACCGACTTACATCCAGTAAGTGTCCATTCGAATGGAAGCCAAGTTGTGAAGAGGCGCGTCAAAAGGTAATTGAAATTTTAACTAAAGAACCGGTCCTTATGATTTTTGATCCGCAACACCCAATAGAGCTACATACCGACGCTAGCGCAGAAGGTTATGGTGCAATATTATTGCAATCTGTGGAAGGTAAACAAAGGCCTGTTGCCTATTACAGCAAACGTACAACTTCTGCTGAGTCGCGCTATCACTCGTACGAGCTGGAAACACTTGCTGTAGTCAATGCTGTAAAGCACTTTAGGCAGTACTTGCATGGCCGAAAGTTCACAGTAGTCACGGACTGTAACTCGCTGAAGTCGTCACGTAATAAAATTGACCTTACGCCAAGAGTACATAGATGGTGGGCATTTTTGCAGTCGTTTGATTTTGATGTCAAATATGGAGTAGGTAAGCAGATGGCGCATGCAGATTTCTTTTCACGAAATCCCCTACCAACGAAGCTACAACAGCAGGTAATAAAAGTGGAGCAGAAGCGGGTCAACGTCACAGAGCTTGCAGAAAATTGGCTACTTGCAGAGCAGCAGCGAGATGATGAAATTAAAAAGGTAATTACGGACCTAAACTCAGGACAGCTCAATGATGACGTGGCAAAAACATATGAGGTAAGATCTGGTGTCCTCTTTCGCAAGGTACAGCGAAATAATCGAACCAGATGTTTGCCGATTGTTCCTCGGGCGATGCGTTGGTCTATTATTAACAATATTCACGAGTCCATCATGCACCTTGGATGGGAGAAGACCTTAGAGAAGATTTACAATCATATTTGAAGGTATGAGTAAGTACGTACGGAAGTTTGTGGAGAGCTGTGTCACCTGCAAAATTAGTAAACCACACTCAGGCAAAGTACAGGCGGAGCTTCACCCAATACCAAAGGTAGCAATTCCTTGGCACACAGTGCATATAGATGCAACAGGTAAGTTGACAGGCAAGAGTGACAAGAAGGAGTATGTCTTTGTGCTGATTGACTCATTTACCAAGTACGTATTACTTTACCATACAAAAAATATTGACAGCAAGAGTAGCATCAAAGCGATAAAAGACAGTTCGACTCTGTTTGGAGCACCTGCTCGAATCATTGCTGATCAAGGTCGGTGCTTCGCTAGTAAAGAGTTTAAGGACTTTTGCGATAATAAAACCATTAAACTTCACCTTATTGCTACAGGGTCATGTCGTGCTAATGGGCAGGTGGAAAGGATAATGAGCGTGTTAAAGTCAATGTTAACCGCAGTAGAGTCTGACAAAGATAGGTCGTGGCAAGATTCACTAGGTGAGGTACAACTTGCGTTGAATTGTACAGTCAATCGCGTTACGAAGGCCAGTCCATTAGAGCTCCTTATAGGCAAAGTCGCGCGTCCTTTGGACTTGGTAGCTGACGACAACGACGAACCCTTGTCTCTCGAGGCAGTTAGACAATCGGCGACTGACGGTATAGAGACATCCGCACGTTATGACAAAGAGCGTTTTGATAAAACAAAAGCAAACGTTTCTAAATTTTCAATCGGGGAATTCGTTCTTATTGAAAATGAAGAAAGCAATCAAACGAAATTAGACGCTAAGTTTAAAGGACCATTTCAGATTGTTGATGTATTAGATGGGGACCGTTACCTGTTGAAATCATTAACTAGCAAGCGTACCTATAAGTATGCTCATGATCGTGTAAGGAAGATGCCTGAGGGTCAAGTACCTATTGACATAGACGAGATTTTGGGTGACTCAGACGTTGAGTAATAATCAGTTGGGTAGACAGGTTCAAAATTTTATGGGTCGGAGACTGTACCAGAGTATCGTAGCTGTAGCTCGTTAGAAATCGGCGTCTACCCCTGGGTAGTCCGTGAGTAGGCAGCAAGCGGTAGCTCTGGGTGGTGCGGTCGGGTCTTGCCTTGAAGCGAAGATCATAGAGTTATGGGACAACTCGACTTATGGAGCAATACTATTTGCTGAGACTAAGGTTTAGTCGGGGACCACGAAATTGATACTGAAATTTGATTGGTGGAAATTAAAATTAAAACCTGTAATGGTTTTGTTTTGTTTGTGTTTAATCTTTGTCAATGGTGCTCGATCTCAGGATTCTTCTAGCATTTTAGTAGTTTAGTCCACATAGCATAGTCTTGATTTATTTTGCCTTAATGTTTAGTTAATCTAAAGTGATATTGCCCCCATTGTATGGTTTGAATAAAAATCACTTTGGTAAAATAGTTTCTTTATTCTAAAGACGCTGATGTACTCGTAGAATCAAGCCCTGGCACACAGGGTTGGCCGAACGGAAATTGTGCTAGTTGCTCTGTTGTTACAGATTAACACACGAGGACGTGTGTCAGCACACGGATGGCCGTGTCGCATCCAACACGAACGGAGGCGTTGCGAAAGCTAAATTCACAGCGCGCGCGCCTGACAGAGTCGTGTCGTCAAGTGCCCGGTCGACGAGCGGCAGCTCACAGTCAATATATTCCCGGCGCTTGGCGGAGACACACGCGAAACTGTCACCCCGTCCGTGTTACACTATTGCCTACCCTGTTCAAATTAATTATTGTAATATACACTGTGATTCTGCATAACACCTATTATTTGCCTCAACTACCCTGGACACGCACACAGCAGCTAAGTTGGAAGAAAATGGACCAAAATCCTGACGCCCCGTCAAATATATAAGTTTGTACCGTTCCTTCTTCACGCCAAAACTACTCAACGGATCGGGCTGAAATTTTGCATGTTTCCAAAAATAAATTTTAAACGTTTCCAATAGCGCGTGCGAAGGTGCGGGCAGAACGTTACCGGAGTACTAGTTCTTTATACAAATTGTAAAACAGATATGACTTGCCGCAAATACGTTGGCTAATCATCTTTTTTTCGACAACTCGTATTATTAGAATTTTATGGAATTATTAATTTCGGAGAATTTCCTGAATACTCAACCAATAAAGCAGGTATAGGTACATTGTGCATGTGTACACGGAAGTTCAATTTTGGGCACTCTTATACATTTTTGACTGCTCTCTGTTTTCATTGCAGGGAAAATAACAGTTGATTTATATCAAGTGATACAAATCATGTCAACCCTGCCTAATACCGCGTAGGTTAGGTACCTGATAATGTGAAATGCTAAGAGGAAGTGAAATATGTTGAGTTACGTTATTTTGGTAATGCTATAAAAGTTAAAATATTTTTCCCGAAATTCCCGAAATTTCCCGGGAAATGATTTTGGATTTCCCGGTTCTTAAATCAGCTAAAAATTTGGGGAATTCCCGGGAATTTCGGGAACGGGAATTCCCGGGACTAATCCCTACTAAACAGTGCCCTAACGAGCGGCCGCCGCGGTCATCGACCCGCGACATCAATGCAGCGGAAGCGAACAGGCTGCACGGCGTGCTTAGATATGGAGCCTACGTACAACAAATACATTCCAATTTTCCTCTAGGAATAAAAAAATAAATAAATTATTTTAAGTCTTTACACTACACACATTCTATCGCGAAAATGCATACCTAGTTAGTAGGTCAGTAGGTATTCATTAAGCATGCACCTTCCTACTAAAAGATATTCACTACTAGCTTTTATTTTTTCATATCGTTGACTACCTAAGTACCTACCTTCACGTTGAACTTTAAAAACACGGTGAGTAACTAACAATTAACCCCATAAAAGGTTGTTACAATTTGCATTTCCGAAGCACCAGATTGAGACAAGAAAAGGCACAAACTTTTAGCGCGCGAGAGCGAGATAGGTATACAAACTTAGTTCATCCGAATGTTCACCCAATGCTAGGCTTATTGTTAGTTTTGTCAAACTATCACACCACAGAAATGTTATCATAGGGTCAATGGCCGTTTAGTTGCATCATTGCAAGCGCAAGGTGAAGGTCGCGGCGGCGCTTATCGGTTTTTTATGCGTAAAAATGGCTCGTATGCGTTATTCAGATATTGAATACCACGAGATGATGCGAGTGTACTATGGGGAAGGGGAAAACAATTTGCTGGAAACAGTGCGCATTTACGAAGAGAGTAGTTTACAAAGCTTACAAGTACGAGGTGTCATAAATCCGAGCGTGGAAGGGAAAATTAGAATGCATTGGCTAGCTTCCTACATAACTACAACACGTGCAGCCCGCCGCCGCGCGCGCTGCTGCGATATCGCGTGTCCGGTCGTGGGTGCCCCCCGTAAAAAGATGTTTATCTGCTAAAAAGGTATACACAAGGTAGGTACGTAGACCTTTTAATCATATTTTAATGCCAAATAAACACGCGCATCAGTCGTTTGCGCAATGTGGTGAAAATTCCGTATTTATTTAATTTTTCGAAAACTAAAGGGCGGGATTTTTTTAAATATTTTTCCTGAATTCAGTGTTCGATTCTACACTTCACCTGAAAGTTTGGTTAGTCATTTTTGTTACACCCTGTATATTTTCCTAGAAACATTTTAATTAATTAGTGTCTGATTCTAGATGTCTTTAGATAATGAAAGGCTTAAATCACCTACCACTAAAATGTTTTACCTACGCTCAAACCCGTCCTGAAACCAAAATAAAATTTTAAAATGACTAAAGAAATCTATGGAAATTAGGGATACTCAACTCACCAATGCAACCTAAATCGAGAAATTCGATTACTCCCATTAATTATGTGCTGTTTGTAGTTCTTGACAGTGTTTAAGAACAAACTTAATAAACTTTTGACATTAAAATGCTATCATAATATAAATGATTTTTTGTTAGATCGCAACATCAAAATTGACTAATCAGTAATGACAATTTTTTAATTTTTTTTATGCATGTATTTTAACTTAGAATGTTCCTATTATTAATTTATTATGTAATTTATGAATGAATTTTGACATTTCTTTTATTTATATGACTGAGTAACTTAAAATCTATTTTTGTATAATATTATTTTTAGATGCCTACTGCTAACTCCATACCACCCATTTTGCATGCCCTAGATTAAGGCAAAACATGTCTGGTGCTTACCAATATTAATAACCAACATCTTTGTGACCCATGTTTGCAAATAAATGTCTGTAGGTAGTATAGTCACGGGGAGGTGTAAAATTTATGTAGCTATTCATTATCGAAAAGATTTTTAAGATCTGCATTCGTTTCCGAATCGAATCCGACGGATTTATAAAACGCTATTTTAATTGCGCCTCGGGTTGATGATCGAAATAAGGAGCTCCTCCTCATTGACATGGCCATTAGTCAACAGATTCGCTTCGAATTTTCGATCATCCACGGAGGCGAATCAAAATAGCGTTTTATAGATCCGTCGGATTCGATTCGGAATCGAATCGAATGAATTAAAATACCCTTGGTGATAATTATTTCCGGAGATAACCCTTTACAAACACAAACTTACACATTTTTAGATTATAGATACTCAAGCCTTTAAATTACCTTCAATTATTTCATTCTTTTAATCATTATAAATTAAAAAATATATATTCTTTTATAAATTGTGCTTCGTGTGTACTTTCATAATCAATTCTGTGCATAATATCATGAAGATTACAATTAGGCAAGCAATTATATAGAATCCTCCATATTCATGTTTAAAAACTGGCCCATATTTTTCCAATATCATCGCAGTACATTATGGTTTTATTACCAATCAATATTAATTCCAAGTAAACTTTATTAAAGACTAGTTTCTGCCCACGGCTTCGCACCCGTTGTTTCTATGGAAACGTTCATAGGTAATTTATATCCCATGGGAACTGATTTATTGGATAAAAAGTAGCCTATGTTTAATTCCGAGTTACACCAATGCAAAATTTCAACTCAATCTTTTCAGTAGTTTTGATGTGAAGACGTAACAAACATCCATCAATGTATCTATCCATCCATCCATCCAAACTTTTGCATTTATAATTGCGTTTATGCCCGCGGCTTCGCCCGCGTTGTTTCTATGGAAACGTTTAAAGGTGATTTCTATCCCATGGCAACTGATTAATGCGATAAAAAGTAGCCTTTGTTTGATTTCAGGCCTAGAATTATCTTTATGCAAAAGTCCAGCTCGATCCGTTCAGTATTTTTGGCGTGAAGAGGTAACAAACACCCATCCATGTATATAAACTTTCGCATTTATAATATTAGCGTGATTACAATAATCAACAATTTATTGAACTCGCCTTGCCTCGGAACAAATGTGTGTACGATCTACAGAAATTTGTTCCATTAGTCTGGGTGTTTTCTATGTATAGTAAAAAAAAAATCTATATACAGGGTGTAACAAAAATAAGTAACCAAACTTTCAGGTGGGGTCTAGAATCGAACACTGAATTCAGGAAAAATATTTAAAAAAAAATCCCACCCTTTAGTTTTCGAAAAATAAAATAAATACGGAATTTTCACTACATTACGCAAACGACTGATGCACGTGTTTATTTGACATTAAAATATGATTAAAAGGTCTACGTACCTTGTGTAGACCTTTTTAGCAGATAAACATCTTTTTACGGGGGGCACCCACGACCGGACACGCGATATCGCAGCATCGCGCGCGGCGGCGGGCTGCACGTGTTGTACTTAGTTATGTAGGAAGCTAGCCAATGCATTCCAATTTTCCCATTTCAATTTTCATCTCGTGGTATTCAATATCTGAACAACGCATACGAGCCATTTTTACGCACAAAAAACCGATAAGCGCCGCCGCGACCTTCACCTTGCGCTTGCAATGATGCAACTAAACGGCCATTGACCCTATGATAACATTTCTGTGGTTTTTAGTTTGACAAAACTAACAATAAGCCTAGCATTGGGTAAACATTCGGATGAACTAAGTTTGTATACCTATCTCGCTCTCGCGTGCTAAAAGTTTGTGCCTTTTCTTGTCTCAATCTGGTGCTTCGGAAATGCAAATTGTAACAACCTTTTATGGGGTTCATTGTAAGTTACTCACCGTGTTTTTAAAGGTCAATGTGAAGGTAGGTACTTAGGTAGTCAACGATATGAAAAAATAAAAGCTAGTAGTGAATATCTTTTAGTAGGAAGGTGCATGCTTAATTAATGTACCTACTAACTATGCATTTTCGCGATAGAACGTGTGTAAAGACTTAAAATAATTTATTTATTTTTTAATTCCTAGAGGAAAATTGGAATGTATTTGTTGTACGTAGGCTCCATATCTAAGCACGCCGTGCAGCCTGTTCGCTTCCGCTGCAATGATGTCGCGGGTCGATGACCGCGGTGGCCGCTCATTAGGACACCGTTTAGGTGTTATGGGCTTATAAAAGAGATGAATACAGGTACTTAACCATTTTTTTTTAATTCCAAATAGACACATGTATTATAGTCTATTGCCTAATGTTGTAAAAATTTCGTACCTATTTATTAAATTTTTCGATAACTAAAGGGCGGGATTTTTTTTCAATATTTTTCCTGAATTCAGTGTTCGATTCTACACCCCACCTGAAAGTTTGGTTACTTATTTTTGTTACACCCTGTATATGTACCACCTAAATAATGTGTATAACCTAAATAATGTATTAAATATATCAGTTATCTAGTACCCATAACACAAGGTTTGAGTAGCTTACTTTGGGGATAGATGGTGCTGTGTGGATTGTCCAGCATTATTTACTAATTTTATTATTATTGATATTGATCAGTTGAGCTACCTGTAGATTGCTTGCAACAGTCTGCAGTTAGCTCAATTGTTTCAATTGTAAATACTAGTTCTAATTTATTTATATTATTTTATTGTAATTTTCTTTGTGCATAAAGGCTTCTGCCCTTATTTTACTATTTATCTCTTTCAGTGTAAACAAAGAGAAGACAGAAGGTAATACATGCAAATCAGTGATGTCCAGCTTCAAAATCACGTTCTTAAACTCTACGCTGAAGTTCGTCAAGGATGACTCGCAGATGGTACTGAGTTACCCGAATATGTCTAGTGAACAGGTGTGTTGATACAACTTTTATGCGCTTTCCACCAGGCGGGCCGCAGGCCTGTTGGTAAACTAGATATTTTTTTATTGCTCATAGAAAACACCCAGAACACCGATATAAAGTTAATAAGATATATTTTGTAAACAAACAAAGGGGATTACAAAACCGAATAAATATTGATAGAAAATATTTTTTAAACACTGATATAGAAACAAATTAGAATTAGTATTTACAATTGAGCTAACTGCAGACTGTTGCTAATAATCTACAGTAGCTCAACTGATCCATATCAATACCAATCGTCGCGTCCCCGCTACGCTGGCTGCAGTGCCCCGCTGTATGGCAATGCTGATGCGCTGCGCCAGATACTCACCAGCTCTCGGGTCACGCGTCGCTTCGACCAGACTACTTGCCTTCCAGGCTTCATTATTTTAACCACCCTGTATATTTTCCATTTTTGTGTTCTTGAGGGCGTCCTACACTACGTATGCCGAGTCGTGGTCTCCTCTCAAGAACTTCTTGAGTGAAGACCACGACTCGGCACACCTAGTGTAGGACGCCCACCGGCCAGGTGGGATGACGGTCTGCGAAAGACTGCAGGCAGATGCTGGATGCGACAAGCTGAAGACGGCGCTATGGCGCTCATTAGGGGAGGCCTATGTCCAGCTGTGGACTAATATAGGCTGATAATGATGATGTATATTTTCCAGGCTGATTTCGTAAAACAAATGATAGACCAGTGCATGGAGAGAGACAGCACCAAGGCAGGATTCAAAGGACTGTATGACCCGTTGGCTGAAGCATTGAAGATATTCAGCTTGAAGTATGACTTCAAACTGTTTGTTGGAACTCTGGGTGACATGAAGTAAGTACAAAAGTTGGCGCCCACACGTCCAACACCAATGCCTCACATCACAAAAATGAGCTTTCAAATATGGTCTTAACCTCTTACAGCGGTACTACAAAAACCAACGTAAACACTGGTCAAACAAGCGTTTAGCTAAACAGTGTCTAAACCGTTACACATGGGTTTAACAAGAGTTTAACTCTCGTTTAAACTATGTTTAAGCCGTGTCTGTAAACCGTCGTAAAACGCGGTTTGTGGTAACGCTTATATAAAACACGCGCTCAACAGATGTCTAACTTATTTGTAGTACCGCTAATCTTTAAATGCATTTTACAGTATTTCACATCGTATTGTATTTAAGAAACGGCCTATACTATAAAAATGAGTTTTATTTCAGTAAAGGCTACAAAATAGGTACATGCATATACTAATTTCCTTAAATTTTATTTATCGAACAAATTTATCATAAATACAGTATATCAGTGTGTACGTACTTCGGATTAACCTTTGAGATACATAAATAATGCTGGACAATTCACACAGCATCATCTAGCCCCAAGCTAAGCAGAGCTTGTGTTATGGGTACTAGATAACTGATATGCATAATACAATACACTACATAGATAGATATATTTTATTATACATAGAAAAACAAATATCTGCAGACCGTACAAACATTTGTTCCGAGGCGGGAATCGGAACCCGCAACCTCCTGCGTCGCAGGCGGACCTTGCGCCACAGAGGTCGTCAAATGAGATCAGAGGAACTTAACTCTTACTAAGATATACTTGTATGAAGATGTTAGGGCTTTAATTTCCAATTCTTTAGAGGTATACCAGTTAGTTAGATAGTGAATTTCCCAGTAGGTATAAAAATTATTGGTTTTTTCTTTTGCAGAAAATTGAGATTTGAGAAGACTAGAAAAAAAACGGATACCATTAAAACAGAAGGAACGCGAATTATTTATGAAGAAACAACAGATTCGTAAGTATTCATTTAAGTATACCTTATTTACACCATTTTCATCATAAGTTAAAAGTAATAGAAACATCTTTCATCATCAGGGAGTTTGAAAAAAGGTTATAAAACGCTTAACACAACCAAACAATGGATCCCCTGTCTCACAGTAAACTCTACCAATACGAAGACATACTCAAGATCAAAAATAATAGAAACAGCTACAACATTTTATAGAAACCTTTACGCTACGAGAGAATCATATCAAGTAAATCCAACTAGAAATCCCAACTCTACCACTCTAGTGAGATTTTCTACTGAAGAAGTAATTAAAAAAATGGAGAGCCTGAACACAGATAAATGCACCGGACCAGATGGCATCCCCATTGAGGTATTAAAAACAGGCAGATTTTTACTTGCACCGCCTTTAACAGTGTAGGGTGCGTAGTGTGCCCCCCACAATCCTATAAGTTGTTGGTAGAGTTGTAAGTTAAAAGAGTTTGTTAAGTTTCACGGTTTAATCGTACGTAAGTTAAAAGTAAAGTTAATGGTCGCGAGTGTACGCCGTGACGTGTTGCCCAAAGGACAGTTGTTTGCGACTGGCTCTAATTAGCTGTTAAAACACGTCATAACGTAAAGTGCTGACCCGCGGGAACATGCAGCTCTGTATGGTATGAAAACCGTACATGCTCCCGAGGGCGAGTTGAGATGAAAATGATACATCTTAAAAGTAATAAGTAAAGTTCAAGCAAAAAGTAAAAGCGATAAAAACAAAGTATACAAGTAGGTAATATAAAAGTAAAAAGTAAAATAAAGACACAAATTATAAAATGTCACTTATAAATTTCAATCACTTTCACTTGCACTAAAAAGTCTTTTGATAGTAGGTGAGGTCGCCTTGTCCACACGGCCGTATGGACGATGAGTCACGCTAGTATCAGGTTCGAAGCTCGTCGTAGGCACGCTCGAAGTATGTCCCGCCGTCGTAGGTACCGCAGGTAGGTCTACAAGTTGGATGGCGGTCTCGAAGCGCTGTCTGCCTTCTCCCGTCGTCGCTGGGAGCGTCGCCGAGCGGCGGGCGAGCACGCGCCGCCAGCAGTAGAGGATTGCGGCGAAGAGTGCGGCACCAGCCAGTAGATACAGTTAGGGCATCGGAACCGGTTTTTCCCGGTTCTGCAAGAACCGGGAATTCCCGGTTCTTGGGGCTGTGAAAAGAACCGGTTCCCAAAATATTAGGAACCGGGTTTTCGGTTCTTTCGATTCTTTTATTAAATTATGAATATCGCAGATTGTGACACTCACAAGCCACGCATCAAGGTGTTGCAGAGTGGTGGGTGGTGGTGGAGTGGCACAACGATATCACAAACAATTAATTCACGATAAAACAACACTTTCAAAACTAGAAATTTCGGCGAACCGTTACTTCGGGTGCATAAAATCAAATATTCCGTGTGTTTTTGCGATTTTTTACCAACGGGTAATTTTATCCTGTAACGACAAATGACATCATAATTTGGCCATCGATATTTTAAGTTTTTAAGTTGACTACCGGTAGCTAAAAAGATACTATAGATATAAAAACTGATTGCTTAAGAGATTTAAATTCTAGCGTAAAATTCTTATAAAAAAAATTATAATAGTGATTATTTTATTTGATAAAAAGTGTGTAAAAATCTCCTATATTGTAGTGCTAATGTTTTCTTCGAGAATACACTATGTGACCTGATCAAACTCGCCTTCAAAACCATCGAAGCATGGTGCAACGACCATGAACTCTCTGTAAACCCTACAAAAACGGAACTAATAATGTTCACAAATAAGCGACATCTAGGAAATCTGAAAGTCCCAAAACTGTTCAACATAGAGATAAAGTTAACAACAGAAGTCAAGTATCTAGGGGTCATACTAGATAGGAAACTTGTGTGGAACAAACATCTTGAGTACAAACTACAGCGAACCACCGCTACCTTCTACCAATGCAGCAGAATGCTAGGGAAAACATGGGAACTTCGACAGGGCCATATTACACGAACCTCTCATAGCCACCCCCTGTGACAAAATGCCCAGCAAACCAATACCAGATAAACACTACCAGATACAGCTTTATGAAGACCAAAATGAAAAGATGAATCAGGCGCCCACGAAGTCAGAATATACACAGACGGCTCTAAAACAAATACGGGCACGGGTGCTGGGGTTCGCTCAATGGACCTCAACATAAATATATCAATAGCACTAGGCAAACACAGCTCCATATTCCAATATGAATGCGTAGCAATAACCCAGGCAGTCACAGCCGTGCAGAAGAGAGAAATGAGCGACCAATGTATTCTCTCCGACAACGCTGCCATACTCAGGGCTCTGGAAGGAAACAGCTGTTATTCCAAGCTCGTGTACGAATGTCACTTGGCATTAGAGAGGATATCCACCAAAAACAGGATCATTCTTCAATGGATCAAGAGACATAGCGGATCGCTAGATAACGACACCGCCGATAAATTGGCACGGAGGGGATCGGATACTACCACAGAAGGTCCATCACCTTTCCTCCCGCTACCATTCTCGATACCCCAGACATGGACCAGGCTCAATACCAGAGATATGCATAACGAACGATGGACACGCCTTCCAGAGTGCAGACAAGCCAGAACGGCGCTTCCATCAACATCACCGAGGCTGACAAAACGCCTATTCAACCTAAACAGAATGGACCTGCGTATCCTGGTAGGAACACTAACATGACACTGCCCACTAAACAAACACCTATTTACCATTGGAGCGACGGATAGCCCTCGCTGCAGAGGATGCATCAGCGACGACGAATCAGCTGCCCACGTAGTCCTGGAATGTGAGGGAATAACAGCACAACGAACAGAAATCCTCAACTTGCCGAGGTCACTCCACGAAGCCTGTGAAGATCCTAGGAAGATTCTGCGCTTTTGGACGGAGTTAGGCTGACTATTCTAGCTAATTTTAGCGCATAATGGACCAACTACGAGTACCTAAACCTGCTAATGTTTGATTTATTTTCTGTTTGCTATATCTTGAGTTAGAGTTCACTAGCTGTAGCTTAAAATATTACTGTAAGTATAACATATAAAAAATTGATTGTTACAAGACTGATTGTTTAAGAAATAAAAATTATTGCTGTGATTACAAATTCCCTGTTCGATTTTTGACCCTATTGTAGAATATTGTAAGATTTTACTAACAAAATTCTAATAAATTAATAAAAGCTCCACAAGAACCGAAAGAACCGAAAGAACCGGGTACCCGGTTCTGTGTTGGAACTGGAATCGAAAGAACCGGTTCTTAAAATATGGCCGATTCTCGATGCCCTAGATACAGTACCACAAACTGATGGACGTCATGTGTGGATATTTGAATATCTTCGCCTTCCTTCTCTATCTGTTTGATTTGCTCTCCGATTTTGTTTATCTCGTCCTTGAAGCCTTTAGTTTCCTTTCTCTCAAAAGATTGAGAAGGTATAGTTAGGTAGAAGATAGTGTTAATAGATGGTATATCTATCTTAAGTAGGTCGGGCTGTACTTCCAAGTTGTTAGATTGTTTAGTGTGTGAGTATATCGTGAAGCTTTCGCCCTTGATGACACAGCCATTCCCAAGGCTGATTATGCCGGCCATGTTGAGTCGCTCAGCTGTTACCTGTCGTTCGCATAGTATTCTTATCGTTCGTTGAGTACAACAGAAGTACATATACGTATTTTTTTTGTAAAGCTCAATCCACACGTCCCTGCAGATTGTATGTTTTGTTGCGCATTGTTCCGTTTCTTCCTTCATAGTACATAGGCTGTTATCAGACTTCAGTTGGTAGATAGGTCGTTGTAGTTTGCACATAAGTGTATCCATGTTGTATGGTGTGCAGGTATGTAGTTCGTTTTCGGACATCGGTATGTAGGCGTCCTTTTGTAGATTTATGGAAACGTAGTCTGCGATCGGTAGGATAGTCACCATAGTTTTGTGTATAAGTTGAGGGACTGCGATAAGGTTGTAAATCTCGTAGGCATCCCGAGTTATCAAAGGAATTTTGACTTCGAATATAAAGTACTTCAGAGTCATCCTTGCCTTCACGTTGAGTAGATGATAGAGTTTCCGAAGATCCACTTGTATGTTTTCAATAGGTAGAGTTAAGTCCTTCGAAAGTTGACCAGAAATTATGTTAAGCTCTTCTGTAAGCTGTTGCGGACTCAACAGATGGATGTTGAATTTTCCGTAGTGAATTTCGGTAATAGTTTCCAAAAGTGTCTCTTGAAGACCTTTCAAGTTCATCAACATGTTGTTAGCGATGATCGACATCATAGTAGTCATTATTTGTTTTGACATCTCTCATTTCAATCGCTAGTGTGTTCACGGCCTTATGCAGTGTTATTATGTGTTGGTTATACATTTTATATTGTTTGTCGATAGAGTCTTCTATTCTCTTTAGTACGTTGTTCTCGGCCTCTAGAATGGAAGTTTGATTTTTCCACAATAAAGCGAGGTGTTGTTCGTTTGATCGGATGCTATCGATGTCTTTTTCGTAACTTTCGGCAAAGTGTTCATCCAGCACTCCAAACAAGCTGTTGGCGAGGTACCCAACGCCGTTGATGAGACCTCTTCGTACTCTGTTGTTCATTCGTTTTCGGTCCAAAAGCATTTTGCTGTAATGCATCAGTTCCGTGTAGCCGTGTTGCAATTGGAGTAGTATTATACTACATTGATTGTGTGTTTCAATATTAGTACATGTTTGTTGTAGTGTAGAAATGTAGCTTTTGAAAGCTTCTATTCCTTGCCAATAAGGTTGCATATCGTAGTACACGATCAGTTTCCATTCGTCGCGTACTAGGTGCATATCAGTGACCTTATCAAAGTACATACTTTGGTTGTTGTTTATGTTAGCTAGGCTGTAGTCACACCGAACGGGATTTATTATAGCAAAAATGCATAAAATCGCCCAAATAAAGTTGCATGACATTTTGTTTCGTTTTCTAGTTTGTTTTGTGGTTGTTCTTGTTGTGTTTGTTTGGCCTCTAAGTCTTCTTCTTCTTCCGTGTTCGTTTTCGTTGGTAGTTTAGATAGTTTAGTTATAGGTCGTTTCATGATCCCATTTTTCGTTCGCAGACTAACCACGCGAACGCAGCCGTCTTTTCCTTCGTGTAGCTCGACCACTCGTCCTAGGGCCCATTTCCCCGGAGGAAGATTGGAGTCATGTATGACTACGAGGTCGTCGATGCTCATGTTAGGTTTTCGTTGCCGCCACTTGCTCAGCGGTGTAAGTTGGGTCAAGTATTCGGACTGCCATCTTTTCCAAATGTCTTTGAATATTTTTTGGATAAGTTGCCATCGCGTTCTTTCGTCTCTTTCCGTCTCGACGATGGTCAGTGTAGGACCGCTGGAGAGGAAGTGAGCTGGCGTCAAAAAGTCTATGTCTTCGGGATCTTCAGTTAGCGCTTGGAGTGGTCTGGAATTGAGGCAAGCTTCGAGTTCTGCCAGGAGTGTCGAAAGTTCTTCGTATGTCAGTTTTTGTTCTCCGACGACTCTTTTGAGGTGGAACTTCAGGCTCTTGACTGCCCCCTCCCAGAGGCCTCCAGCACTTGCCCAAGTAGGGGCGTTAAAATGCCATTCAATGTTCATGTCAGTGATGGCAGAGTAGAACTCAGGGTCCAGTGTGTTCTTCAAATCGATAAATTCTTCATTTATTGTGCGACTTGATTTTGTGAAGTTGGTGGCGTTATCACTGTAGATGTGACGTGGTGCTCCTCGTCGAGCAGAGAGTCTTCGCAGTGCCGCCAGGAAGGCCGATGAGGTAAGGTCCGAGACGAGCTCTAGGTGTACTGCCTTCGTAGCCAAGCAGACAAAGACAGCGACGTATCCCTTGGTGGTCTTGACACCTCGGCCCTTGTTGTACTTTACGTCTATGAATCCAGTAAAGTCCGTTCCTGTATGATAGAAAGGACGGGAAGGGTTGCATCGAGCTCGGGGTAGTTGGCCGATTTGTTGAGTTTGTTGTATAGGGTTGTGCCTTCTGCACTTAACACAGTTGAAAATGCGTTTCTTAACAGCCCTGTTCCCTCCAATTATCCAGTAGTGTTTTCGTAGTCTTGCTGACGTAACACGAGGACCTCCGTGAAATGTCCTGTCATGCGCGTTGTCAATCAAAATCTCAGTAAAGTGACCATCATGAGGTATGATGACTGGATTTTTCTGTTCTGCATCTATGCATGCGTTGTTTATGTTTATGTATATATTGTTCTATGTATAATAAAAAAAAAAAAAAATATCTATCTATGTAGTGTATTATATTAAGTATATCAGTTATCTATCTAGCACCCATAACACAAGCTCTGCTTAGCTTGGGGCTAGATAATGCTGTGTGAATAGTCCAGCATAATTTATTTTTTATTTTTTGTTTATCCTTCCCCCCACTCTAAGTAGTCCTTTTTCGTCGAGATAGGGATTTAGGGGTAGTAGTTTGCATTTTCGGTTTAGCTCTTTTTTCTGTCTCAAAGTGTTAATCTCATCTTCAAAAGAAGTCAGTTGTACATGTTTTATCAGTAACCTTCTTGCCTTTTGTACTTCGTTTATAGTTAGATAGTTAGGTAGCATCTTGTTTCGAGGCGCTATCGCCCGTAGTATCCAAGCGATAACACGTGTAACTCGAGTTAGACAGCTGTGTTTAGCAAGTAGGTCCTTGATGATGTCATCGTTGTGACGTTGTGTAGTGACGTTTGTTTTGAACTTCTTTACCTCTTCGTTCGTTTCGTAGTTTAGAGAGCTTTCCGTGGGTTGAAACGTAGAGAGCCAATTCGGTCCGTTCCACCAAAGTTGATGTGTTTTCAGTTGAGTAGGAAATATACCACGACTAGCACAATCCGCCGGGTTTTCCGCGGACTTGACGTAGCGCCAGCAGTTTGACGGCATAATTTCCGTTATTTTCTTCACCCTGTGAGCCACAAATGCATTCCAGCGATTGGGGTCACCGTTGAGCCATCCTAAGACAGCAGTGGAGTCCGACCATCCGTAGAGGGTTAGGTTGTGTGTTGATAGGCATCCTAGCACCCTTTTCATCAAAGTAGATAGTAGAGCGGCTGCTAGTAGTTCAAGCCGGGGCAAAGATGTTGTTTTGTTTTTAGGCACTAGTCGTGACTTCGCGGCGAGGATCACGACGGAACCGTTTGTTGTTTTTGTGTAAATAACGCAAGCGTAGGAATTTATGCTTGCATCGCAAATCCATGTACTTCGACGTTATCATTTAGTGTTAGTTGTAACCATCTAGGTATTTTTAGTTCGTGGATTGCTGTTAATTGTAGTTTGACCTTTTCCCATTCTTTGTATATAGGTTCAGGTACATTGTCGTCCCACTTTAGGTCTTCTTCCCACACCTTTTGAAATATTAGTTTGAGTTTTGTTGTCACTGGGCTCAACCATCCCAGTGGGTCAAAAATTTTGGAAATTTCTGACAGTAGTAGTCGTTTTGTGACTGTTTTCGTAGATGTGGTGTCGATTATCAGCTGGAAGGTGAAGTTGTCTTCAGTAGGGTTCCAGCGTAGACCTAGTGTTTTTGTAGACTCTTGGTGACGGAAGTTGTAAGCTTCCGGTGTGTTACTGGTAGGTTCCTCGTCTTGCAGTAGTTCAGCTTCGTTTGACGACCACTTTCGTAGGTTGAACCCTCCAGCTTGAAGTAGGTTTGTTAGGTCTTTCTTTATCCGTAGAGCAGTTTGGATGTCGTCGGTGTTACACAGAAGATCATCCATGTAGAAACACGTTTCGAGAATAGCTGCAGCTTCAGGGTAGTTTTGTCGCTCGTCGTTGGCCAGTTGTTTTAGAGTCATCATAGCTAGAAATGGCGAGGCCTTGTTTCCGTAGATGATCGTAGATAGTTGGAATTCCTGAAGGGGTTCGTTAGTGCTTTCTCTCCACAGTATTTTTTGATAGTTTTGGTCGTCTTTGTGACATAGAATTTGTCGAAACATCTTCTCTATATCAGCCGTAAAGGCAACCTTGAATTGTCTCCACTTCAAAATAAGTGAAAATAAATCAGTTTGTAAGTTAGGACCGCTGTAAGTTACGTCATTTAAACCTTTGCCAGAAGTTGTTTTCGCCGAAGCGTTGAAAATGACACGAAGCGGAGTAGTTGATGAGTCGGCGCGTTGCACACAATGATGTGGGATGTAGTAGCTCGGTTTCATGTTATTTTCGCATAATTGCATGTGGTGTAAGTTTATGTATTCAATCATAAATGACTTGTAGCTTTCGGCCAGATTTTCAGAGGTTCTAAACCTTTTTTCGAGTTGTAAAAATTGCGCCGTTGCTTTAGGTCGAGATTCGCCGAGTTTTTCTTCTACATCTGCGTGTAAAGGTAGCCGCACGATGTAACGGCCATCTTCTTGTCGTTTTGTTTCCGTTTTGTATTGTTGGAGACAGTAAGCATCTTTTGTAGACAATTGAGAGCATTCCGCCCCAATATCTTCTATCTCCCAAAATTGTTTGATTTCGTCCAAATTGTTTAGGACGACGTTGCATTGGTAGGATTTAATGTTGCCACACAAAATCCAACCCAGTTGAGATTGTTGAGCCATCGGTTGTGTTTCATCCCCTTTGATGATGCCACCTAAGATGATAGTAGAGTAGACATCTGCCCCAAAAAGTATGTCGACAGGTCGGCTGATGTTGTAATCAGGATCGGCCAGTGGTATCCCTTCCAAGTGTGTCCATGTAGATGGTTTGGAGAAGGATCTGTTTGGAAGTTTGTTGACTAATCTTTTCATGACGAATACTTGTGAGTCAAATGTATAGTTTTTGTTGATAGATGTACATGTTAGGTTGACGACTCCTTTGCAGTTATTTTCGCGCGTTCCCACGCCGAAAATAACGCCGTTGCATCTCATCCGTGGTAGTCCCAGCAGTTGAGCGGTGTTTTCAGTTATGATGGATATCTGTGATCCTTGGTCGATGAGGGCACGTAGAGTGACCTCTGACCCGTCGTTAGTTTTGACCTTGACCTGAGCCGTAGCCAAAAGCGTTTCGGAAATGTTTTCCATTGAAGATACATTGCTACTTGCACCTTCGTTTTTGTCATTTGAGTTGTTGCTAGGTTTGTCTGTGTTTTTCTTTGTATGTGTTATCTGCGAAGCGTCATGTAGCAAGGTGTGATGATTTGAATTACACTGCAGGCAGCGTTTTTCGGACTTGCATTGTCTGTCTTTGTGGTCGAACAAACAATTGTTACATATGTTGAGTTTTGCAACCAAACTCCGTCGGTCCGCCGTTTGCAATTTGATAAACTCGCTACAATTGTATAATCCATGGTCGTTCTTGCAATGCGGACATTTTACGTGTTTAGGTACTTGTTTGTTCATCGTAGAGTTATATGCGTTATTATAGTTTTTAGGTTTGTATTTATTAGATATAGAACCCGATTTGTTTTGTTGTTGATTTTTGTTGTTATTGTTGTTGTTAGATGAACCCCGTTGTTGTTGGTTATCCGAAGAGCGTTCTTGTTTACGTCGTACGGACTCCAAGGCCGTAAATTTCGTTTCAAGAAAGTTCATGAATTCGGCCAAGTTAGGTAGTTCTCGCGGTTCCTTCACCGATTCTACGTAATCGCTGTACGTGTCAGTATCGAGTTTCAGCGAGAGAAGGTGTACCAGGATAGGGTCCCATGTTGAGATATCGACGCCAAGCTTTACTATCGCGTTCAAGCATTCGTTCGCCGTATCGTGTATTTTCTTTAGGGAAGCACCAGTTTGATTTTGTAAAATTTGTAGATTTAGGATAGTGTTAAGATGCGAGATAAAAATTTGTTTCTTGTTGTTGTACCTGTTGTTGAGTATGTCCCAGCATACCTGGTAGTTGTCGGTACTGATTGTTAGGTGTTGAATTAGCTTTTCTGCTTCACCCTTTACCTTAGACTTTAGGTACTGCATCTTTTGTGCACCTGATAGAGTTCTGTTGTTGTGGATTACCTCTTTAAACAAATCCTTGAAGGCTGTCCAGTGTTGGTAAGATCCAGAGAAAGTAGGTAGTTCCATTTTAGGAGTAGATTTTTCCATGTGAGAAACAGACCACATTTTAGTGTTTATGGCTTTCTTCATGGAGTGGTATTGTTGTTCGTAGATCTCGAAGATCGGTTCGTAATCTTGGTCGAGCGCGTTTTCACTGTCGATCTCCCAATGCAGAGAGTCGATGGTTCTCCACCTAGATTCGAGAGTTTTGAGGGCGTCCTCGAACTCCCAGTTTTCATTAATTTGTTCGATGTTGATTGTCGATAGTGTCCTAGCAAAAGCCCTAAAGTTGCTTTTTTGTTTTCGCAGTAGATCTTCAGACTTGCTAGGGTTACCTTGGGAAATCGTTGTTGCAGGGGCTACGTCACCTGCTTGTCGTTGAGATGTAGACAGTTCTCCCGAAGGTTGTTTGTGTGCAGGGGCTGCCGCACTAGCTTGTTGTTGGGAAGTTGATGGTTCTCCCGGAGGTTGTTGAGTGTCAGATACCTGTACAGTAGGAATCTTCGCTGGTGATCTTTCTCTCGGCAGAGGAGAGACCTCGCACTGTTCGATGAACGCTCGAGCTTCAGCGTAAATCTGCTTTGTTAGTTGGAAGTGGTTATCCGTAAAGTACGCATAATTGCGGTCTTCACATTGGTAGAGATTTGTGTGGTTTGTTTGAAATTCCTTCCAGTAGGAATCAAGAATTTCGAGTCGTTTCTTCACATAAAGTGGAGTTTTTCGCTCACCTCCATCTTTCTTGAAGTTGCGTAGGAGTCTTTGTATCTCCGCTTGCAGTTGAGCTTGGTTTGTTAGGATATTTTCGATATCCATGGTGTTGTAGTTAGTTGTAATACCTAGTTGTAAAGTAGGTAGTTGTTGGGGGTGGTGTGGTACTAACCTGTCAGCATGTGCGACTTCTCAATTCAACCGGTGAGACCCGCTTGTGGGAGGCCAGTCGAACCGATCCGCTACCGATAGGCAATACCTAGTATAAAAGTGAATACTCACTCACCCAGTTGTAGTTGTAGTTAGTTTAATCCTTGTAAAACTCACCGCACTCACTGTAATTTGTTAAACGTGTCGCGCGCGATAAAGTCCACAAGAAAAAAAAAAAAAACAAAGATGTAGGGTGCGTAGTGTGCCCCCCACAATCCTATAAGTTGTTGGTAGAGTTGTAAGTTAAAAGAGTTTGTTAAGTTTCACGGTTTAATCGTACGTAAGTTAAAAGTAAAGTTAATGGTCGCGAGTGTACGCCGTGACGTGTTGCCCAAAGGACAGTTGTTTGCGACTGGCTCTAATTAGCTGTTAAAACACGTCATAACGTAAAGTGCTGACCCGCGGGAACATGCAGCTCTGTATGGTATGAAAACCGTACAAACAGCTCTATTTAACATGATTCTAGATACCAGGAAAATACCGAAAGAATGGGCAGAGTCCGATATAATTCTACTGTACAAGAAAGGAAACCCAGCTGACATATCCAACTATAGACCCATCAGCCTACAATCGAACATTTACAAGTTGTTCGCGTCTTGTCTAGAAGAACGTCTTACTGCTTACACTGAAAAATACCAACCACCAGAGCAAGCAGGTTTCAGGAAAAACTTTTCAACTACAGAACATATCCACACAGTAGATTTGATCGTAGAAAAATATGAAGAACGCAAAAGGCCGCTCTACCTAGCTTTTATCGATTATGCTAAAGCTTTCGATTCAATCTCCCATATCAGCATGTGGAAGGCTTTAGAAGACTGCAACATACCAGATGAAGTAATCGAACTTATAAAAGACATATACCATAAAAGTGTGAGTAGAGTTAAAATGGAATCAAAAGGTACTGAAATAAATATATGTAGAGGCGTAAGACAGGGAGACCCGCTTTCGCCGAGAATTTTCATAACAATACTAGAAAGCATAATGAAGAACTTGAGATGGGAGACGAAAGGCATCAATGTCAAAGGCGAATTTCTTAGCAATCTGAGGTTTGCCGATGACATAGTGCTATTTTCAGAAACACCGAAACAACTAGAGAAAATGATAAATGAACTAGATACAATAAGTCGTCAAATCGGCCTAGAACTCAACACAACAAAAACAAAAGTAATGACAAACAACATACACATACCCATAAAAGTCAATAATATTACACTGGAATACGTACCAAGTTACATTTATTTGGGAAAGGAAATATCATTTAAAAAATCTCGAAACACTGATGAAATCGATAGACGAATAGCACTATCATGGAATAAATTCTGGAGTAACAAAGAACTTCTTAAATCTAAACTTCCAATAAAGCTCAAGAAGAAAATACTAGATTCATGCATACTACCCTGTCTGTCTTATGGCTGCCAAACTTGGATTTATAATAACTACGATCTGCAGGATGACAAGACCGAGTTATAATGGGTGGTTTTGGCCCGAGTAAAACACTCTACTTTTCACTTCGATTGCGACAATATAAATAAAAGAGACCGAAAAAGAAATACGGTTACCTATACGACAAACAACAAATGTCATCGATGCTTTGAAACACTGCAAAAAATTGAAATGGAAATGGGCTGGCCATATCGCGCGTATGGAAGATAACAAATGGATCAAAAAAATCACAACATGGACAGGACCACAAAACAAAAGAACCAGAGGCAGACCAAAAGAGAGGTGGATAGACGAAATAAACAAATCAGCTGGTATAGACTGGCTAATCAAAGCTCAAGACAGAAAGTCATGGAGTAAAATGGAGGAGGCCTTCACTCGATGAGAGGTCCTTAATAATACCATTTTTAGTATTAATTTTAAATTTAATTCTAATCAATTTCTATTTTGTTTAAATCAAGTGTTATACTGCATAATTAAATATTGTAAAATTTTATTTTATTAAGGAAATAAAAAGGCTTTATTATTATTATTATTATTATTTACACCATTTTGATAGTTTAACACTATCGTGTCCCAAGACGAAGATGCCAGTCTACTAGGCGACCTCTGTGACGCAGCGGGCGAAGGTCTGCCTGCGACGCAGGAGAGGGTTCGATTCCCGCCTCGGGACAAATGTTTGTACGATCTGCAGACATTTGTCCGGGGCGTTCTGGATGTTTTCTATGTATAATAAAAAATATCTATCTATGTAGTGTATTTGGGTAATTCTCACAAGGCTCAAAAATACGTGTCCGGCTCGAAAAAAAATACGAAAACTATCCCTAGCCCTTTGATATTTTTTTAGATGTTAGGTTAGACAAAAGTAATGGGGGAGGCCTTTTTTAGTTTTTTGATTTTCTTATTCTAAATAAGAAAAAATAAATAAAAACCTTGGAAATATTGACTTTCGTGGTGCGTCCGGACCTCATGTTCGAGTGTTAATAAATTTTTATATTATCTCCCATTAATAATAGCACTATTTCACACAGGTTCACAAATAACCAGGTAGTTACTAGCTTAACTGACACTATTACTTTGCAAAAATAAGCTTTAGTTGATAAGTTACAACTAGATAACTTTGCGTCCGACGTTTGGCGTTGATACCCCTGGCGCGCACTAATTTATTCATTTATACTGTACTTTAGTAGTTGCGTGAATAGTTGTTAGACCGAGACAAACTATCAGTCGCGCTCCATCAGTGGTGAGGACAACACATCTCTATGTCTCCGCGTCCTTCTGTTATTAAGGTAAGTAATCACTTTTCGTGGCTTGGTATACCACAAGTGTTGATTACCATGCAGAATTTTAATTCGTTCATACTAATCCTATTGTTATAATGATTGTAATAACAGGTGCCTTTTGGGTTCCTAATTTCGACTGCAGATACCAAAGTAATATATACCAGCAATTTAGGAAATTATGTAAGATTTTGTACTTATTTTTGATTTTCGTGGTATTGATTTTCGTGCTTTCCGTGGACAAAAAGTACACGAAATGTCATTTAAAAAAACGAAAATCAAATTTGCAGGTCGATTAACATTTTTATATTGGTAATTTTTTTTTTTTCAGTGAGTACGCTGGGAATATGGTCTACTCACGAAAAGATCGCTTAGTTGCAAAAATATTGGCTGAAAGACGAAAGAGAGCCCGAATCAAGCTTAATCTAGAGAAATATTAGGTTAAAGTATGAAATTTCCGATTTGTATTGAAAAATATTAATTAGTTTTTTTTATTAAACGTATTTATTTAATCAAAACAATTACCATTATTATCTATACATTGCTGCCATCTAATAGGAAGGTCATTTATGCCTTTGCGATAGAACTCTAGTGATCTAGATTCGACAAACTGTGTGAAAGCATTTTGTACTGCCTCCTGAGAAGAAAATTTTTTTATCACGTAGAAAATTGTCCAAACCAGGAAAAAAATGGTAGTCCGTTGGAGCGAGGTCTGGCGAATACGGAGGGTTTCTAATTGCAGTTCCGTTAGAGTTCAAACGTTTTCTCGTGCTGTATGAGGTCTCGCGCTATCATGGAGCAATAATGATGAAGATCGATTCATGAGTCGGGGCTGTTTCACTGCTAGTTTTACTATCATTGTTTGGAGTTCGGCACAGTAGACATCTGCCGTTATTGCTTGATCAGATCGGAGAAAGCTATAGTGAATCCATAGAGTGACACCATGCTGAGACCACCAAACAGTTACCATTAGAGTCATTCGGGGTAAAATGACGCACTTTTGTCTTCTTTCGTTGATAACACTTAAACTGTCACGATGTTAGGAACTTAGTTATGCGTTTCATATAGCAAATTTATTATACTTCTAAAGTGCATAACGTTTTTAGCGATTATTTAAACAGTTTTTTTATATTTAAAGAAAACTGTGAATTGGTTGGACTGCGTACCTTTGCCCCTAAATTTGGGTAAAAGTACGCAGTCGCTTGGGTAAAAGTTCGCATGTAGGGAAAAAGTTCGCAATTGGGTATAGTAAAAAAAACAATTATGGACTATAAATTAATGAGTGTTTATTATAACCAAACATAAACTACAAAATTGCAATGTTATATTAAACCAAGGGAGGTAATAAGTTTAGAATAATGTCTTGTATATAAATGTTTCTTTGGATTTTGCCATTTCTGCCCACAGAGTCCGCTGCAAATCTTTTACTTTTTCCTTTGTCGATTAGCTTTTTGCAGCAATAATTAGTTCTTCGGAGATTAATGTTCTACCCGGTGTTTCTTTTTTTGCGTAGTGCCGAGGCATTTTTATGCATTCTAAAACAATAACACATTAATACTTCAAAAAAGAATCGAATTGGAATGTATATTAAAATAAATAAATAATGTTGGACAATCCACACAGCATCATCTAGCCCCAAGTTAAGCAGAGCTGGTGTTATGGGTACTAGATTACTGATATACATAATAAAATACATATATAGATCTATATATGTATTTTATTATGTATATCAGTAATCTAGTACCCATAACACCAGCTCTGCTTAACTTCATCATCTAGCCCCAAGTTAAGCAGAGCTGGTGTTATGGGTACTAGATTACTGATATACATAATAAAATACATATATAGATCTATATATGTATTTTATTATGTATATCAGTAATCTAGTACCCATAACACCAGCTCTGCTTAACTTGGGGCTAGATGATGCTGTGTGGATTGTCCAACATTATTACTTGTAGATATTTATTTTATTTTACATATGAAATGCCCAGAACACCCGGAACAAATATTTGCAGATCGTACAAATATTTGTCCCGAGGCGGGAATCGAACCCGCAACCTTCTGGACCTTCGCCCGCCGCGCCACATAGATTGTCTCTAAAAAACAGTAAAAGTACGCAAATGTGAGCAAAAGTACGCGTGCGAACTATTACCCCCGTCATTTTACCCCGTTTAGCAGGTAATTCAAATAATACACATTTAGTTTCAAACAAATTTAGTTAGGTTAAAATATTTATGGCTAAATGAATGTCCAAAAACTACATTAAATCAATAAAAGCCACTTACCTCATAAAAGAAACAATCCGACGAACAACACACTTTTCTTTTAAAAAACACCAAAATAAATACTTATTTGCTTGTTGTCTTCGTCACGCACACAGCACGCCATGCACCGCTCAACTGACGTTGACCCAAAATGGCGACTCGAACCCACTCAGATTCGCCGAACAAGCTTCCCCGCTCACTCCCCCGCAGTCCGAGAAAGTGGCAGTGCGTACTTTTACCCAATGCGTCGTTATACCCCGAATGACTCTACTTTCTTATTGGTAAGTTTTGCTTTAGGACACTATTGTGGCGTTTGACCTGGGGTCAGCCATTGCATTTTTCGCGAACGGTTATCGTAAAGAATCCACTTTTTATCACATGTCATTCGATCCAATATTTCTTCATTTCTGTATCGATTCAACAAAGCAAAACAAGTTTCAACACGTGTTTCTTTCTGCAGATCAGTCAAATCATGAGGCACCCGTTTTAATTTTTAATTTTATTGATTTGACGCAAATGAGTCAATATTGTTGGGAAGTTAACGTTAAACCATGCCGCTAATTCCTGGTTAACGTTAAGTGCGAGTCGGACTCGCGCACTAAGGGTTCCGTTTAATTGTAAGACCTTGTTTCGACGTTAATTTCAACTCGATACGTCCACGCGTTTCTGAGAAAAGAGGGTTGACAGACGGACAGACAGACAGACGGACAACAAAGTGATCGTATAAGGGTTCCTTTTTTCCTTTTGAGGTACGGAACCCTAAAAATAGGAGGTTTTCAGGAAAACCAATAACACACTTGTTACAGAAATATCAGTAAAAATATTATATACATCAAATATAGAAATAAATAAAATTGAAGCGTCTGTTAGTAATGACAAAATTACAGTTTTTAACTATAGGCATATAAAAGTATATGCAGCACTTAGGTATAACAAAAAACCATCATTACAATAATTCACGGTAGTAAATAATGTTGGACAATTCACACAGCATTATCTAGCCACAAGGTAAGCAGAGCTTGTGTTGTTGAGTTATATTGGCATTTTACCTTTGATGATAGAATCTACAGATGGCGCGTGTCAGTTGAAACCATTCTATTAAATCTCTCCGTGCAAATAGCACCGCACGCACTATCTGGAGTTTCTTTCAACTATGGACTATTTTATTCTGTGACCATCCATACCATTGTCATAGAAAAGCTAATCTTTGTATACTAGAATCAAGTAATTCCCTGTCTTGTGATGATTATTTGTATGACAATCATTTTAAATACCTACTCCAACTCGATGTGACATGGCCATGATATAATAAGTCAAAGTTTAATACTTAAATAAAAATATCATTTTGTTTTTCAAATAAGTTTTATTTCACTTATAATAAGGCGCTTGTACTTACATACTTGAATTAGTTATAAATAAACTTTTTTTTAAAAACTTTTAATTGTGTACAAACAGTCGTAAATTTATGTTATTAATTGAACGTTATTGGGAGATAATATGCATAAAATAACTTTGTGAAGAATCATCATTTTCTTCATAAGGCTGGTGTTCACTAAGGACAATCGGGCAATTAGGAGCTTCGGTAAAGGTAAGAACAGACTGAGTCCTCTATGTAACGAAATGTAGGAAACGACGGATTGCATGGCGTCTACCATGGCGTACAATGTGTCAATAGTTATTCCACTTTTATATTAATTTGCTGTTAATTACTAAGTATTTGCTAGTAGTTTGTATGTTTTAGGTAGTACTCATTAAAGGTAGACCACTTAACTGGCGGATCTCTGTAGAACCTTGTCACAATAAAAAAACAAACGCCAAAAGTGGCGTTTGTTACTGTACTGAGGGAAGGATGCGGGTTCAAGTCCCGTCGAAGTCGAAAATTTTTGCGATATTATTTGATTTCTTAGAAATCAAATAGTCCTTTACCGTATAGCGTATAGCCTCGGACTCCCCTATTGACTATGAAATGCGTCATTCTGTCATTCAGTTTTCATTCACTCCGTATAGCCTCGGACTCCCCTATTGACTATGAAATGCGTCATTCTGTCATTCAGTTTTCATTCACTCGCCTGCCAACAATTTAGGATATATCTCCACGGTTATCTGCTAGAGATCGCTCTTGAGCGATAAGACCGCCTATTGTCACATATTTTGTAATTTTTGTTGTTTTTTTTTGTAAATTAATTTGACAAGTGTGCAATAACGTTTTGTATTTGCTTATACCAAATAGAAAAAATGTTTTCATACAAATTTGGCGTGGGATCAGTCTGTTTCTACCTTAAACTTCGACATATTAGATCTTTACCTATGAAATTGCCGTTTTGAATGGAGATTTTTACGTAATGTCGGTTTTTCATACAAACATTTTTGCATTTTTTTATGATAAACGCAACTTTAACTTTTGTTTTTGTAAATATTGCAACATTTCCCTAAAATAGGACGACCTCAGTTATCAGAAATAATAGGCTGCAAGTTTTTTTGGTTCTCAATTAAATTAATCACTCTTAATAAATAAAGAACTTATAACGTATTATACTGTGACTATTTGTTGTGTTCATCTACGATGTGTTCAAATGCGGAAAAACACCGCCAAAATTTGCGACTAAAACATATGCTCCCTCAATGGTCTAAGAAAAAATCGGCAATTTCACCTATTATGTATGAAAACTACAAAATACATCAATTAAAATGTCATTGCCCGATTTTATTTTTTAGAACACATGCATAATTATCCTAATATCAAAAGGTGTGTACAGAACGGTGTAACGGAGCGTAATGTAACATTCGCAGCGAGCATGAACGTTACAGCTGTGTGGTGCCGGCTTAGAATTTCCACCACCCCGATTCTTCCCGCGGGTGTCGTAAGAGGCGACTAAGGGATATCCACCGGGGGCGGGCAGCAGCGCCCTCTGCAGAATAATTCTACCACCGTACTGCGATCCCCAACCCGCATGCCCAGCGGGGAGGTTATGGGCATTAACCCCATGAGGTAAAAGCCAACAAGGCGCTTATCAGGGGGAGGCCTGCGTCCAGCAGTGGACCAATACAGGCTGTTGAGGTCGAGGTGAGGATCCCCCGTACTACTGCACGACCGTTCGCTCTGTAACACGTTACATTACGCGCCGTAACGTCGTTCAGTGCTCGGCTTAGCTTTAACATTAATTATTCTTAGCTTCATCGCCATTCCGTCCGTCGTTGAGCATCCCTCGAATGCTCAGATCGTAGACGACCTCTTCTATCTTCTTAACATCGTATTTGAGACCGTCGAAACGTTTCCGCAGGTGATCGTTCTTTAGGTTTAGTAACCTGAAAAAAACAAGCTAATTTTAGAAAAATAAAATCTTTTTTAGCCGTAGTAGCCTATTATCTAAGTAAGGCTTTGCTAACGTACGCCAAATTTCATCTTGATCTGTTCAGTTTTTTTTTTAATAATGCTGGATAATTCTCACAGCATTATCTAGCCCCAAGCTAAGCAGAGCTTGTGTTATGGGTACTAGATAACTGATAGGTATACATAATACAATACACTACATGGATAGATATTTTTTATTATACATAGAAAACATCCAGAACGCCCTGGACAAATGTCTGCAGATCATACAAACATTTGTCCCGAGGCGGGAATCGAACCCGCAACGTACTGCGTCGCAGGCAGACCTTCGCCCGCTGCGTCACAGAGGTCGTCATTTTAAAGATTCTAGGTAAAAAAAAGTAATCCTACTAATATTATAAAGCCGAAAGTTTGTGGAATCAAATTTTTTGTGACCAAGGACCTCCCAAAATACTAAACAGATCAAGATAAAATTTGATCATGATCTATTCCACGCCAACCAAAACATATTTAAACACACAGAAACAAAACAAACATTTTCAATTCTCAGCAGTAGGTAAGTAATATTATAATAATTTCATAAACAGCTATATATTTAGATCTTATTCTAATTTATCATCATGGTAGTATATTATTATTATTAGTTCTTTTTAGAGTATAAGGGGTGTATATGACTCTTCAGACCAATATTTTTCCTTCCTAACAGGTATCTTTTAACGAACAGGCAACCGAAGTTGAAACCGGGTTGTCTGTTCGTTAACAAATACTGTTAACATAAACTGGGTTTACTCACTCATTTAATCACTTGTTTTAAAATTCTATGATTATTTAAATTTAGTTTAAGCATATTTTTAGTTGTATAAGTGAAAACTCTAAGCTTAAATTGTTTGTACAAACACATTCACAAATTTGTGTACGATCTGCAGAAATCGTTCCGTTGGTCTGGGTGTTTTCTATGTATATAAAAAAAAATATGTATCTATGTAGTGTATTGTATTAAGTATATCAGTTAACTAGTACCCATAACACAAGCTCTGCTTAGCTTAGGGCTAGATAATGCTGTGTGAATTGTCCAGCATTATTTATTTACTTTTTATTTATTTACGATGATCCGCAGTTGTGCATGTCTTTTGTAATAGATAATGTGCAACGTGCAATTTTAAGGAATTCGCATAATGTTAGATTACGCAATAAATACCATAATGTTAAGCCCTGGATCACACCTGGTCTTATTCGATGTATGAGACACCGTGACAAGTTGCATTTAAAAGCAAAGTCTAACCCGAATAACTTGGTTTTGCAAATATCGTATAAACGTTACCGTAATTTTTGTAATGATCTTTTACGTAAAGTCAAAATTAACTACGACAAAACTGCACTTGAAAAAGCGGGAAAAAATAGTAAAAAAATCTGGGAACATATTAAAAATGTAACTTATTCGTCAAAATTGCATGAGTCATCTTCGTGTTTATTGCAAACAAACGCATCACATTTGCAATCTGCTAACTCTGCAAATTCTTTCTTCGTAAATGTAGGTAAGTGTCTGTCAGAACGAGCTCAGGGCCTTTTACAAACACAAACATGCACAGCTGTCTCGGACCACAATATTCCAACATCCTTTGTGTTACTAGAGACTGATGAAGCCGAGGTAGAAAGGATAATCATGAGTTTAAAGGACGACTGTGCAGTCGGATGGGACAATATCACAACTAAAATACTAAAACAACTAAGGCACATTTTAATCGCCCCATTGACACACATTTTCAACAAATGCTTATCTTCTGGTGTTTTTCCTGCATGTTTGAAAAAAGCAATAGTTATCCCTGTGTACAAATCTGGCAGTAAAGACCAAGTTACAAATTATAGACCTATTTCTTTACTATCCTCTATTTCTAAAATATTAGAAAAAATTATTAATCAAAGGTTGGTTAATTACCTGGAGGATAAATTAATTTTATCTAAGACCCAATTTGGATTTAGACCTAAAATTTCCACTGCCGATGCTGTACATCACCTGACCAACTATCTCGTTCAAGAACTCGACAAAGGAAAACACACAATAGGAATCTTCCTCGACCTTGCTAAAGCTTTTGACACAGTTTCCATCCCTATACTTTTGCGCAAGTTAGAACTTCTAGGAATCAGAGACACTCAGTTGAAGCTCCTTACAAGCTACCTAGAACATCGCACTCAATGCGTGAGAATTGGCAGTGTCCTGAGCGATGATCAGGAAAACACATCCTTCGGGGTTCCCCAGGGAAGTATACTGGGTCCAACCCTTTTTTTAATATATATTAACGATCTCTGTAACTTAAAGCTAGACCACGGCATTATTATATCATACGCTGATGACACTGCCCTCCTTTTTTCAGCTGATTCTGATAAGGAAGTCTTCGAGTTTGCGCAAAATGGATTCAATGTGGTTAACAAATGGCTACAGCACAACCAACTAACATTAAATACTGAGAAGACCAATTATACTAAGTTTTCGATGCGCAAACAGGCCACAACTAGTAATAACACTAACCTATACGCACATCATTGCTATAGCCCAAACAACACTCAATGTCCTTGTCCCATAATTAAAAGTACAAATCAAATTAAATACTTAGGTATCATACTAGATGATAATCTTACGTTTAAGCCCCACATAAAAACATTATGTGGTAGAGTGCGAAAGTTAATATTTATCTTTAAAAAGCTACGCCATATTGCAGATTATTATATAATTAGAAAAGTTTATTTTGCCCTTTGTCAATCAATCTTAACTTATTGCATTACCACATGGGGTGGAGCGGGAAAAACTGTGTTACTAACAGTAGAAAGAGCACAAAGAGCAATACTTAAAGTGGCAACTTTCCGTCCTTTCATCTTTCCTACTAATCTCTTATATAAGTCCTGTGATGTGTTAACAGTCCGGCAGCTATTTATAATGAACACGGTACTAAGACAGCACGCAGCCCTTCCCTTCAGCACTGAATTTACTAATAAGAGACGGAACGATAAAGTTTGCCCGCAGCCAACAACTCTAAAATTTGCCTTTACGAACAAATTTTATCTATTTCTTGGTCCGTTCCTATACAACAGACTAAATTCAATGTCTAATTTTTACGCGCTTAATTATAATAATTGTAAGAAATCTATTAAACTTACACTTCAAAGTCTTTCCTACGATGATACAGAGAAGCTATTAGATATTATCAAGTAAATTATATTTTTATACATAAAGTTAACCTAGTTAGTATAGTGATTAATCTAGTTTCTACTCGATGTAAGTTAAGTACCTACCATAATGCACAAAATGTTTGTAACCTAAACAACATTAAACTAAATGCCTTTATTGTTTAAGTGATTGTTTTATCTAATAATTAGCACTCTTGTCGCCTGAAACACAGGATTACCTAGTTCAGGCTAATTTGTTATACTTAGCTGTGTTTATTTGTTTAGTGCACTTATGTATTGTCTATTTTACGAGTTTCTTTGAATAAATTTTATTTTATTTTTTATTTTATTTTTATTTTTATTTATTATTTATTTATTCTATCACTGTTTTTACACATTTAATTTTTTTAAAGCAGTTTGTTGTTTTCTATACAAGTAAATAAACAAATAAATCCGTTATAGAATATACTAAAGAATAGAGTTGGTAATATTGGATAATCTTACCTAAATCCAGCATTGAGTTCCATCACGAATTTCGATATCTGCACCGGCCGACTGTACTCTCCGCGCGTCACCGAGTTCACCGCCAGCCGCGACTGGAAACATCAAATTAAACTTATGACGACCGATGTGGCACGGCGGGCGAAGATCCGTTTTATTTATTAATACTTTAAGAAGAGATGCGAAGTTACTCTTTTGCCACCATGGTGGCAAAAAAGAGCAACTTCGCATCTCTGCCTACACTATACTTTCCAAAACATTTATTAGAGGCATTAAAAAAAAGCTTATGATAAGCATCACAAACTGGCCAATCGATTTTCGAAAATTCCTTCGTTTAACAGAATAAGAAGATGCAATAGGTGGTGGCGCTGATTTGGGCCGGGGTAGCTTAAAATGGCTCCACTCCGCTCGCGGTGGAAACCCGCTTGCATCGTTGTATGTCCCCCACGGTATAAAATCATGTACAGCACACTTCTCAAAAGCATACTGAGACTTCACAAATGGTTGTCCAGCAATACTATCATTCTAATAGGTCAGGAACAAATATTACCTGATCATGCAATCCGTCCAGCTGCCGGTATCGAACCAGCAACCGTCTACATCTAAGACTTTCAGCCACTACGCCACAGAGGTCATATGTAAACTCACCAGTTCCGAGCAGAGATGCAGCAGGCCAACCAGGTAGTCCTCGATGTCAAGATGAAAACCTTCCTTTTGCTCCACGGCACTTACTGGAACAGACACATAATCAAAAACTCTTTATTTCCATAAATACAATAAATGGACACTTAAAAAAGGTCAAATTATAAAACTAAACACTAACAGGCTTGAGAAAAGTTTAGTCTGTTAGTTGTTATTTTTCGAGTTGGAGCAAAACCCGTCCAAAGCTTTGTTCTCCTATAGATAATCTGATATTTTATAGTAAAACTTTTTGCACAGCAAGGTTTTGACAATTTGTTTGAATTCATTTACTGATAATTTTTGTTGTAGAAGCGTATACATTGCCCTTTAAAAGATACATTAATTTTGTGTAGCCTAGTTGTGGGCACAGCGAGTTTATGTTTATTTCTGGTATTAAAATTATGTTTATCGCTATTTTTAGGGAATAGATTGATATTTCTATGAATGTACAACAAGTTTTCATAAATATATTGACATGGCACTGTCATTACGTTTATTTCTTAAAATTTATCACGCAGGGATTCTCTGGGACTCTGGCTATAGATTGCACGAACATCCCTCTTCTGCAGCACAAATACGGTGATAATATCTGCAGCGTTCCCCCACAGCAGTATACCATAAGACATAATACTATGTAAGTAACTGAAATAAAAAAGTCTTGATGTATCCACGTCTTTAAAATACTGGATTTTTTTGACTGCATACGCTGCAGAACTAGGTCTCTTCGATATACACAGAACTATATCTAACAGAAATGACAGTTTGTGTCAGCTTTCTTTATTATAAACTAGATTCTGCATGCGGCTTCGCACGCGTTTTTTCGGAATAAAAAGTAGCCTGTATGTTATTCCAGGGCCAGATCTTTACGTGTGCAAAATTTAAGCTTGATCCATTCTGTAGTTTTGTAGTTGTGTTCGCACAAACATCTTCAGAAGGGCACAAGCTTTCGCTTTTTTAATATTAATAGGGATACTAGTTTCTGCCAACGCAACGGTTTCGAACGCGTTTTTTCGGAACTTAGCACACTTGCCTGTATCTGGTATAACATACAGATGGTATTCCAGGTCTATAAGTGTGCTAAATCAGCTCGATCTATTTAGTAGTTTTGTCGTTGTCTTTGCGCAGCGGGCGACGACGCAAGAGGATGCGGGTTCGATTCCCGCCTCGGGACAAATATTTGTACCTACGATCTAAAGATATTTGTTTCGGATTGTCTGAGTATTTTTTAAGTTTAGTAAACACCTATACTAGTATGTATTAAAATATCTCAGGACTCGTACTGAATTCTGACAAAACCAAAATTGTTCATGTTCGCTCCAATCACTTACTAAATGTAGATCGACCACTGGTAATAATTGCGCACAGCCACGAATGCCTGCATAAGTCTATACTACATAGATGCAGATGCAGAAATCTAGAACAAGTCAGTCAATACAAATACCTAGGTCTTATTGTCGACGATAGATTCAATTGGAGTCAACATATTGACCATGTATGTAACAAGCTGAGGGCAATGCTAGCTAAATTTGCAATACTAAAATATAAAGCACCTTTTCACGTCCTAATTAATTTATATAATTCGCTAGCCGAGTCACTAATATCATACGGGCTAACAAGCTACGGTAAAACATTCAAATCCTACCTAGACAAAATCTATAATATTCAGCTGAGAATACTTAAAATAATAATACCAAACAAAATTAAAATAAAGCTATATAGAGATGACAACATTACTGGAATATACAAATACTGTAAAATATTACCAATTCATACAAAATTTAAAATGAACATTCTGACAGAACAATTTCCAAACAAAGACTTGCAAATAAAAATTAGGCATAAGATTACGACAAGAAAAATAACCCAAGATAAACTTGTAATACCCAGAGTTTATAACTACTACGGGAAACGTACAAACAGATATCTAATACCTTACTTAATTAACAAAATGCCCTTTGAAATCTCATCTAATATTAACGACGAAAACTTTAAATTAAAAATTAAAAAATACTACTATGATCTATAACAAAATTTATAAACTCAAATTACTAAAAACTTATAATTCTTGCTAACTTTTTTATAACTAACTAAACTATAACATAAAATACAAAAAATATATTCTAAAATATCGATCGTAACTTCATTTTAGAAATAACCCTGTATAATGTTATCAGTTCACTCCATGCGCTGACGTACGAGCATTGTTATAGGTACTGTCGCTCGCACACCGGGCAGCCAATCAATGTACCCCGCTTGTATCTGCTTGCTTGGCTGACATTTATTTTCTGATGTGAAACTTCGGTGTGTGTTTATTTTGTTTATTTTATTTTTTATTCGTGTACGAGTTTACTATATCAAACTACCAACTTACGTAGGAAGATACATGCATCATGTACCTACTATGTATTGTATAGTACCAACTATTTATAATATTAACTTTAATGTACCTTAGAGACTAAGGCTGACGGACAAACCGAATTACGGTTTATGTTAGCTGAAGATAAAATAAGTTAATAATTAAAAAAAAAAAAAAAAACTATCTATGTATCAAATAAATCAGTTATCTTGGGATTAGATGATGCTGTGTGAATTGTCCAGCATTATTTATTTTAGATTTGGTTTTGCCCAGGACGTGGACCACATTAACTTTACCCACCACCTAACAAATTGAAAATCCAACAAGGCACCAAATTTTTTCACGGCTCGCTTCGCTCGTCACTAAAGTTTGTGTTGTGCAGTGCTTGTTTCTTTTGAACTGACTTAAATGCTGTTAACCGCAGATGGCCATGACAGCGTTACCGGACTTTTGGCGGGCGTAGACGGCGCGGCGTCCTCCCACCGCCTCTTGAATCTTGAATCAAGCTAGGTCCATCCAGACCCATCCAGGTCATAGTATCCCAGGTAGAGAATATCAGATAACCTTACTGCCAAGCACCTCGGCGACGGTCTGGTGCGCAGCCAGGATGCCAGCCTCCAGCCAGATGGTCAGCGATATCAGGAAGCAGTACCGCTGGGTCATCATCCTCCAGTGGTCATAGTATCTGAGGTAGAGAATAGATAGATATTGTTTATTGTAAGCTAAGCAGAAAGGGATTATTCTGGACCTCGAGGAGATCAACTTGTGAATAATTTTACAAATTTTTGAAGTGAAAACTTCTTTAGCAGCGTTGAGCACTTTTTCTGTAATGGGTATAAAATCTTAAACTCGCGTCAGGACACGTGACCTGATCGAAAAAGCGTAAGACGGATGGAGAGTAGACAGCTATCCCCTCTCTACGGCGCGCGGCGCGGCGAAAATGTATGCCTGGGCCTACTGTTTCGTTTAGGTTGTCATGTTTGTGTACGATAGCGCAATAAATGAATATTGTATTCTACCACATAAATGATAGTACTTTTATACTGATAAAGCAATTGGTGCAAAATTATTCCCTTACCATTCCAAAATATCAAACATGCTCAACGGTAATAATCAAGTTTTCACTTCTGCCGGCACTCCCGGAGTGCAACCCGTCTTTTTTTTGCTTGGTTTTTCGGTAAAGTCCGTGTTTAGTAATGAAATTATTACAAAAAAACTAAATTTCAAATTTCAAAACAATAATAATAATGTAAGTTTACACGTAAAAGAACACGAATATGAAAAAAACGTATCTTATTTTTTTTCAAAAATCCTACTTTTTTTTTTAATGGCAGAAGCCTTTATTCACAAAGAAAATTATAATATAATTAGTATTTACAATTGAAACAATTGAGCTAACTGCAGACTGTTGCAAACAATCTACGGGTAGCTCAACTGATCCAAAAAAAATCCTACTAATATGTAATATAAATGCGAAAGTGTGTGAAATGTGAAATTTTTGTTACCAAGGATCTCCAAAACTACTGAACAGATCGAGATGAAATTTAGCATACACTTAGAACGTAGCCTAACTTTAACAATAGGATACTTATTATAACGAAAATACGAATGCGAATCCGCGGGCAGAAGCTTATATTTAAGGAATGTTCGAAATTAAAACAATTGTTGACCCCCTCGATGTCTAGAATCACCCCTTTCGGATTAGTACACCGTTTCCGTGGCACCCTGTATGATATGAATGATTGATTTGTAAACACAGTAGGCAGTTATGCAGAATCTTCAGTTTACGCAGTGTCAGTGAATTACCAATAATCCTGTATACTTGTAGAATTTGACACGCAGGCAGAGTGTGCCTGACAGAAGTGTGAAATAAAATGGGAACCTCACTTGAAATAATCTGTAGACGGTACAGCCTCTTTCAGCTTTTCATAACCTTCTCGGGCCTTCGCAAATAGTTCCCGGGCTTTCAGGCAGGCAGGAGCAACTGAAATAAAACGAGACACGAATTATATTTGTTACAGAAATTAGCATTTTCAGTTACCATGATACTCCAGACCAGAGATGAAGAGCACATCTGAGGCTAGGCAGTGAATGGATTAAGGTTTTTTTAATAAATAGATAAATCAATAAATAAGTAGCTTGTAATTTTGTTTAGTAATTAAGGTTTTAAATTTAATTATTCATAAATCTAGGAGACGGGCGTTAACACTACCACACAGTTTGTAAAGCTTCGGTAGTGTTAACGTTTCAATATGTATTTAAGATCCTGTAAAATGTTCTTAATAAAGATTTTTATTATTATTATTATTTTTTGACTCCATAAAATCCTATCTTAAATACTAGCTTAGCTTTCTCTTCTTTTGCTCTTTTTTCAGCCATTACTGTCCCACAGCTGGGCAAAAGCCTCTCTTTTCTCCTTCCACTCCTCGCGATTTAAAGCTGTCACAAGCCATGGTGGATGGTGTGCGTCAAGTTCGTCTCGCCATCTCATCCTGGGCCTTCCACGTCGCTTCCTAGCGTTACGTGGGCTCCACTCTGTCGTGGTCTTTGCCCACAAGTCGCTAGACATTCGGCAAACGTTTCCGGCCCAGTTCCACTTCAGGCTTCCGGCTTTTTGACCAGCGTCAACGATACGTGGTTTGGAGCGCAGTATGCGAATTATTAGTTATTAATTACCAGTATTATTTTGCCCTTGATAAAAAAAATCTTTATTATCTTCTTATATAATATGTACTAACTAACAACGAAACATCTAGTGCAAAATGTCTGTAATTTTTGATTGTTTTTGGTTTTTACTTAAGAAGTACGGACTGCATTATGCAAACAAGTCATAATACTTTCCATGGTGTCATCTTCAAAATTAGAAGGAGAAGACAAAAGGGGTGCGCGGGGTGGAGATAGCTTCTTACCTACGATTTATTCGAAAATACGTCAACGCTCGTCGTTGTAAGCGGACAATTAAGTTTGAAATTCCGTCGTTACAAGCGGTCGCTCGTTGTAAGCGGAGTCGTAATAAACGGATGTACTTTCATGGTGTCTCATATTAAAACCAAACATATGCCTATACTTACGTCGCTAAAAACGGTTGGTTGTTAAATGCAAAGTCGTACTAAACGGACTACACTGTATCATGCATGATTCTAGGCCAGCAGGAAGTAAGAACCCTATGGTTTTGGTACATGGCGAGAATCAAATATATTTTTTTGTGAATAAACTACTAATTTACGGTTTTCGGATTTTTCCCTTTATTTGTTCTATAAGGCCTTAAGTCTTCAAAATATTTGGACATAAACAGCTGTAATTTTTGATTAAGTTAACTTAGAAGTTTTATTTTAACACGGCTCCAAGAAGTTATGGACTTGAGTATTTGACGTTAATTTCAACTCGATACGTCGACATGTTCCTGAGTAAAGGGGGTTGACAGACGGACGAACGAACAGACAGACAGATGAACAACAAAGACCTTTAAGGGTCGCTTTTTTTCCTTTTGAGGTACGGAACCCTAAAAAGATACTGGTTTCCAATAATTATAGGTAGGTACTTACTTCCTTCTTCATTGTGATGGATAATTTGGAGAGCAGTGGTAATTTCGCGGGATATCTGATCGACATCTCTGCAGGTGGTGCGAATAACCTGAAATGTTAGGTCTTTGATAAATACCCCCAAATTTTAACAACATTCATCTTTAAGTAACGTCGACGGGTTACTTAAAGATGCCTTGCCGTCGGCAACGAGCCGTCCGTGTATATGAGCCCTTAGGTTTGAAGATGATTTCTATTGTTATGCAACTTTGTATAATTGCTAAATAAAAATAATGTATTAAATAATTACAGTGAATTAATTGTCATAAAGTTCTACATATTATGTATGAATATACAATTTAAAAATTAGTCATTAAATAACCCGCCCCTGACCATTCCCGGTGCAAAGGTGCTCATAATGCTTGCAGCATTACCTCGCTGAATAGCGATGGCAATCCTTTACACCAAGAACGACCCGGAGCGGGAGTCTCCTGTCACTTCGTTAATTCTACGGCCTAATTCTCCCACTAAACACTTCGCATCCACACTCCAACTGTCCAAGGTCTCCACTGCTACAGGTGCAAAATGGTAAAGCTGCTCCAAGGAAGCCTTTTTTTTGAGCAGGCGTCTTCGGCAGCGGCTGATGCAGAGAGCATGGTGCGACTTAGGTGACTGGCGGCGACAGTGCTGACGCAAGTTGCGTCCCAAATCAGGCACTTCCCATTTTTCCATGGCACCAAAGTCAGCCCATCGGGCCTCTTCCCATCAGACCTGCTGATACCTGGAGGCTCAAGCACGCAGGGGACATTCGCCGGTATAATAGCTCTACAAACTATGTCGTTCAGCGCATGGTGACGCTGAAACCTCCCAGTGCACCACCGACAGCTCAGTGCGTGATAGCCATCGGCTTCCACCATGGAACCGCAGGTGCATATGAGGTTCACACACCTTACAGCCCAGGCGGAGAGCCACCACCACACGCAAAGAGTGATCGTCGAGAATAGGGCTGCCATTTCTAAAATTTGGCAACCAGGACAAGACGCGAGAAAACCCCGGATTTTGGAGCCCAGAACCCAAACATGTCACAGGTTTTTTTATATAAATAAAACGTCAAGTGCAAGTCGGACTCACGCACTATTGGTTCCATATGATAGTAAGACCTTGAGTCTTGCCCAATATCATGATTCTAGGTCAATGTGACAAAACCTGCCTACAGTTTTGGTCTATGGCCAGAATCAACACAAATTTACGGTTTTCGGATTTTTGCCTTTATTTAGGCTATAAGACTAGGATTCCACCTTTTTTTGAGAAAATAGAGTATAATTTACCTGGTAACAGGTTAAAAAAGTATGATATGTAAAATTATTTATTTTGAAAAATATTATGAGCGGTTGTTATCCTAAACGGCAAAGCAACAAACTTTAAAAATATAATTGCAATTTTGTAGACATAAGTGACAATTGGCCAAAATGGCAAGAAAACCATAAACATGAGTGATATGCAATGTAGTGATAGGTATACACATTCCTGAGAAAAGGGGATTGACAGATGGATAGACCGACAGACAGACGGACAAAAAAGTGATCCTACAAGGGTTCCTTTTCCCTTTTGAAGTACGGAACCCTAAAAAACAGTTGAAAATGTCTTAAATCAACTTTTTATTTATTTTCAGACTTTAAAATTAAATTAAGTCATCTTCTATCATCATTTTAAATGTAACTAAGTACCTACCTAAACAGAATCTTTATAAATATTGCATTTTGTTACAAATTCTTTCATTATACTCTGTTATGAAAACAAAACCTTATTAGATAATTAATTAACCCACTTTCAACAAACTTAAATTAAATTTCAAACAAAAATCTTTAAAGTACTGAGAGAGTGCGTGTTTCGCGCTGCCGTCGCGTCGTGCGGCGGCGGCGGCTCAAGACTTGAAATTTTTAAACCCGGACTACAAATGAAACCCCGCCCAGACGGATGGCAGCCCTAGTCGAGAAGAGTGCCCAAGTGAGGCGAAGGAACCGCTTGTAACCAAGCCCCAGACTCAGGTTCCGATACAGCTCGCAGTCTGGCCTTATCGACTCCTAAAGCATCCTCTAACAATTGTTCTTGAAGCCGCTTTACCCCTACGTCATCGTTTCTATTGACAAAATTTTATGGAAACGGTTTTTAACAATTTTATACTCAGGAATTGGAACCCGTCACAGGAGAGAAGGGTTATGTTATGATAAAAACTTATCATGAGTGAATAATTTTGAACGTGGAAGCCATGGCGTGACGATGGTGGACCTATGACAAAGCTCTTGGGTCCAGCTGGCTCAGGATCGAGCCGTCCTTTGCGTAACGGTGGAACACACTGGGCTAGTTATAATTCAATTTTTGAGTATATCTTTCATGTACCTCGCGTAACTCCTGCTCCGTATTGAGGGTCCTTTGAAAACCGCTGAATATGTCGTTTATCAACAAGTTTCCAGTCATTTTGACTAAAGAATTTATTAGTTTGCTGAAATTTCTTTTCACAAATTTCAATCGGCAATATCATCAAAATACAAACAAAAAACTAGCAAAAAAAAACAAGTGAGTGAGTAGCACAAAAGTGAAAGTTGGCGATGTTGCCATTATAGAAAATCATGTCCAATCGAGTCTTCCACGGAGGATCGAGTCGACGACGACCGACGACGACGCCGCCGAGGATTATGCTCAATCATTTTCATACATTCGAAGCATGACGTATGATTCGAACATAAAGATCCGAACCGAAGACCGTCCGTCGCGCTAGTAGTACATCTTTGGATGTGGACTGGTACGCGTACGTAGGACATGAATGAAACGAAAAATAAATAAGATTAAGAATATTTTAATGTAAAAATTGAAAACCATACCATGCTTAAGTAGGGGTCTTCAATCCAATTAATGTTGGTATCGACAATTTTATCCACGTCGGACATACAATAATACTTTAAAATTCAATTTTAGGCAATTGGTAGGGTACACAGCAAATACCTTTGTCTAAAAAAAAATCTTTATAAAGATTCATGACGTTGTAGGTTTATTCAAAGAGTAAATTAATATTATATACATATGGTTTATTGCTAGACTAGGACAGGGTATTGAAGACATAAATATAATTATAAAAACTACAGGGTACCTACCTAAAGGAATCCAGGGGTATACATGTCTTTGTCTCATTCTTATTCTCTCGTTGAAATAGAACATTAGAACTTCCTAAAACACAGGTATTATTCAATAAGTAAAATCTTTAACATATATAGCTATAAGATCAGATACTACCATCGTCCTAGTGTTTATTCTATTTCTGATCTAACACTGCACTCATTTTGCTAAGCTTTTTGCAGATGACATCATATTTTTCGAATTTTTTTCCGTTGGTCTATGTATAATAAAAATATCTATCTATGTACCTAGTGTATTGTATTTAGTATATCGGTTACCTAGTACCCAAAACACAAGCTCTGCTTAGCTTGGGGCAAGTTATTGTTGTGTGAATTGTCCAGCATTATTTATTTATTTATTTATCAATAGTTTCTAATAGGTACCTAGCAAAACTGGTAGGTACTGATCTCTATGGATATTTAAACACCTTACCTATCTATACACCTTGTTATGGGTCGGCTAAGCTTAACTCCCATAAAACAAAGCTTTTTAACAAGCGATTCTACCCCTATTCCCCTCACAATTAATAACTCTTTTATAAGACAATAGTTTCTGCCAAATCAGATTTCAAATGAAAGGCGCGTGGACGCAGCCACATAACATTCCTCCCCTATTTGACAAAAGCTCTTACATTAGAATAATACTTAAGAAGTTAATCAACAAAATGGTATATAATCAACCCTACGTATATTTCGCAACAATCGAGTGGTAGACCCAATTTCCCAAACATAAATTAGAAAACGCATATCAATAAAATAGTACCGACCTTAACTTTCCAAATTAACTTTCGCTCTCTATGAATAAAAAATCAAGACTCAAAAACAGTAACAAGTGCTTAATACGCTTATGCCCACGCCTAGCTTTGGCATAATTCTATCGGGAAATAGTAGGTACCGACGACAAGCAAAAACTTTTTCGCCAAAAATTATGTATTATATATAATATTTCATAACTTAAATACAGTGGAGAGCTGCAAACCCCAACTTAACTTAACACTGTATTAGAAATATGCATAATAGTCAAGAAGAACTTATACTTCAATACTCTCGCCCTCAAAATGATCACCTTCAAATAACCCTTTAAACTATTCAAAATTTAGTGACAAAAAACATGATTTACGTAAGATATTTTTTTTCACAAGGTCCATTCCAAAGCATCAAAATAAAGTATTTGGTCATACAGTCAGTAGAATTATGTTCACAGCTTAAGGGGTGAATTTAAAATTAAAAGAAAAAGCTTCTTGGTGCAGCTCACAAACATTTTAATACTTTAATCAGCGATTAAATTACAAATAATCCCAACATAATAAATTAAGCAAGGTGACTAACCTATAAAATGAGTACTTTCTAGGTCAGCAATGTCACTTTAACCTTTGACTACTGATACTTAACTATCATTTCTCGCTTACAGAGAGAACGAACTATTGACAAAAAAAGTGGCAGTTAAACGGAAGTACGAAGTACTAAAGGCATATAACTACAATCAAATGAACAATTATAATACTTATTGAAGAAACAATTTTAAAATTGGAAAAAATATATAAGGGCCATTAAAAACATTAGTAATAATCACGTAAATTATAAAAAAAATCAGATTAACATGTTAAGTTACAATATCTTTACTACACACAGTAACACCTTTTAAATTGTTTAAGCAAAAAAAAATCGTGATCCACACTGACTGTTTTTTTAAAAGAAAAAGCCTCATGCTAGAGAAACAGAGATATTGTAATGCCACCAGGAGTAAAAGATACACCTGAAGCCATTGCAATGTATCTGTACAATCTAAGTTCCAAAACAGCACAAATCAGATGTCTTGTGTGTCACCATTTTTTTTTATCTCTTCATCAGCGAGATTCGTACAGATTCTATCAACATCTGCGAGACCTCGTTTCAATATTTCTATAGCAGTCGTCCCCCGGGCTTGTATTCTGAAGTGCAATATAGGTTTACCGATGTAAGGTGATCTTTGGCGACAAAATTCAACTTCTTCACTGAAAAAAACAACAGCATAAGCATTTTCGTACATAATATTAGTGTATTGTTTTTTACTAGGTTGGTAATTGGAACTTACTATTGATCGACGGTCACTTTCAAAGCTTTTCCCAAAAGGATGCTCACACCTTCAAGAACAAAGGTTCTGCAGGTTCCTGCCGCATCATCGCCTGGAAGCTGGAAATAATAACAATTATACCATAGGTATCATTGATGGCAGCCAACAATATTGAAGACAATCATGAAGCTATTGATAAAGCTAGTGTGGAAGCTTGAGGTTATAGGTATTTTTCTATTAGTTTTAAATCATAAATACCACTGATATTTTCATAGTTCCTAGATTTCTTCTGGTGTTTCAAAAATTTGGTACTTTCAACGATATTAAAAGTTAGTTGGTAGGTAATTTCAATGATTTTAGGAATTGTTGGCTGTGGCTGGGCTTCCAAGACTTCTTTTTAATAAACTCCACTTGCTTTTGCAACTGAAATAGGTAAGTAGGTATCAATTGAAACGAAAACAAAAAGCCGCAAATATCACAAAATCCACGAATGGTAAATGGTAATGGTGGTTTGATGAGGGTAATGGCCGCCTTTTATCGATTATTCTCAGTGTTGCCAGTCGAGTCGTTTCAAAACGTCTGAATCGAATTCGAATCCGACGTTTCCGATTTGGAAACGAATCGAATGAATGATTAAATAGAAAAAACCGAAAATCGCTCATTGGCCTAAGAGTGAACGAGCGTCTTCTTCTTGTAAGCGTTCATAAAATGCGCAACTTGAAACTGACATTGTCAGAGTTGTGGCAAACCCAGAAGCCAGTGTTGCTGCCAGATTTTCCACTAAAACTGGTGGTTTCGACCCCCACTTTAGTGGTGAAATATTGCTTTTAGTGGCTAGTGGATTTTTCTAGTGGTAAAATTCACTTTCATTACTGAAATCTATCACTACTACTATCACTCAACCACAAAGCCATTTTTTGAAATATTATTATTTCTATTTAAGATGCTCAAGTTGAATCTAGATTTGAGGATTTAGCAACTTTTGCGATACTACATAAGTACATACTAGATACTTTCCTAATACTGCCTCATTCTAATACCGATGTTGAGAGACTAGTTGAGAGACCTGCCGACCGCCCCGGCTCCGCTGACCAAGCACCTTTCGTAAAGCCCTTGTCTTGGCCTCTCGGCTCTCGTACCGAACGGACGTGAACTAAAGTCTCTGTAGTTGCGTATTAAAGATCACGTAAGCCATATATTTTTGTAAGTTGGTGTTCATTTTTAAATTGTGTAGTCGTTATTTATTTGTGATGATTTGGTTTTTACGACTACATGAACTGTAAGTAATCCATTGTTATCTAATCAAGGATTTAGTATCAAGTAAACAGATTTATTGTTCGAACTAGTTTTTTTTAAGCGCCACTTTCAACTGTACCTAGAAACTTAATAAAAATAAGCAGAGGAACAGAATGAAGATAAATCTTTTAAGCATGCACTGTGATTTGAGATTGGAAGGAAAATGTTGCAATGAATTGTAAGGATAGGTACCGTAATAAAACATGGTTGAATCTTCTGATTTTATTTCCAATTAATAACTGATTTTATAATCCACCTAAGTCATGAGAGACCTGAACTTCCGGTATCCTTGTTTTAAGGATACCGTTATTAAAAAACTGCTATTTTCTGATTTTCATGAATTATTTTATGTGATTAAAAAAAAAAGATGTTACTTCTGGTATCTTTATGGTGTTATTTAAACGGTAAAATGTAAATATATAAATACAGCTTTATATTAAATTTTTTTTTTTTTTTTTTTTTTTAAATAAGCCTTTATTCACAAAGAAAATTATAATATAATTAGTATTTACAATTGAAACAATTGAGCTAACTGCAGACTGTTGCAAACAATCTACAGGTAGCTCAACTGATCAATATAATAAATATAGTTAAATTATTAAAATATTTATTCAACAAAGATAATTCAGTTCAATCGATTGTAATTTTCATCACTAAAATGTCTTCAAGTACTGCGTACTTCTGTTTGACGGCCATGTTGGTATACGTCATTCGTTCATTTCGCTTGGTAAAGGAAAAATGGACAGTCTCATTCTGTAATTCGTCGAGGAAAGACCTCAAACAAGTGAAGGTGACAATAACTAGTGTCCTGCTGGAAATACTTACTGTGAAGGTTAGTCATTGTGTCTTTATATTTTACTTGTCGTGTTTCAAAATACTGAGAAAAGTAATTAAAGTGATTTTGAGCAGCCTTAAGTCTTTTCCGTTATAGTTTAAAAACCCATCCCTTATAGAATATACAATTCAAATTAACGTTACAAAAAAAAACAGTCTCAAAGAACTGACGATGATAGTGCAGACCAAAAAATATTTATCTGAAGAATACGAATAAATTATAATTGTTATTGAATCATTTTGTTAATATTTTATTTAAATAAATGTTATTTACCAAAATAAATACTTATTGATTTCGTTCGTAAAAACTAAAACTTGTTTAGTGGAAATTTTAGCGATTTTTACAGTAGGACCGTTTTTTGTTAGTGGTTTTCTGGTGGTTTAGAGGTTGAATTTGGTGGAGATGGAGAGCTAGTTTAACTGTTGGCAACACTGCCAGAAGCAGAGCCGAGCCAAAAATAAAAGAAGAAGAGAAATGGAATGGAAGAGTAAATTATTTCAACAAACAACGTTCAACAATCTCGTCAAAAGAATAGAATACCATTTTGGAGAATACATTACTAATACCAATCTCTCTCGGCCGGCTCGGCTCGAATTGAAATTCATTATAATCCTTTTTTATTCTTCTATTTGTCCAGTACCTAAGTTACCGTAAACAACAAATTACGACTTACTATAGTAGTCTGTAAATTATGACGAAAATCACGACAAAATAATCACGTCATTTGATGTGGACTGGCAAAGAGAATGTTGTGTCTACTGGGACATCGAAAAATAAAGAAACGATCACGAATCCGAAGATAGACTGGTCTGCCTCGCCCGTGTCTTCACTAACATCGAGATCCTATAGCCTGTACTATATATCCTGAGGAGGTCACGAAAAAGGTTGCGGGTATGTCTAAAGACGTAAACTCATACCGAGGCTACTACCAACCCGGTCAAAACATGTATTACTCTTCAAATAGCGATGGTTCTAAATCGCGAAGCTATACAAGAGACGCTTTGCCGGGTTCTGTAAACCCAACTTTTACTAAAGATGTTGACATGCGACAGTTAAATTATGCAGCCACGAACTATGCTATGAATTCTTATAACTCTGCATGGTCTTTGGCCAACCAAGCTCCTATAAACACTTTCAGCTCGTATTCTACCAGTTCTAGCAATGTAGGTAGAGCTACAAGTCTGCTTGGTGAAAGACACTACAATTATGGGAGATCTGGTGGTATACAAGGACCAGTTAGCACATCCAAAGTGGCAAGATCTTCATATGCTGATAGCTTTGTTACTCATAATATCAATAATCAGGATCCTATGCCCACCTTGCAACAACAAACAATGGAAAGACATACTGTTGACAGTGTAAACCCAATGCTGATATATAATTATAACACTCAAAAGTCCATACCAGATCCCAAAATTTCTTCTGGACAGTCTTACTGGCAGAATAAAGAAAAAAATGTGTCTATAAGAGTCGTACCTGCAGCTGAGCGCAAAGGTAGGCCCCAAAATCCAGATGATATGCGCTTTGTTTTATTCCCTAAAGAACCAACATTCAAAGTCAAAATTATCAGAGGTGTTAGAATAGCCAAGAAGGTCACAAAGATAAGCTACCGCCAAAGCTTAAAAAACACTATGGTCTACACTATAGGAAGAAATGGTGGGTCATGTAAGAAAGTCTTGGCCGAAGGTAAGAGGAAGCGTGCATTATGGTGGATAGCACAAGGTAGAACTATAGAAGAGGCATTATTACTCTGCCTTAGGCCATACCATGAGATTTATGAAGAGATTTTGGAAAAAAATCATTCCTGGGGCACTCAAATGATGATAAGGAACTTACTAGTACAAATAAATAAGGAAGGAATGTATAATCCATTTATAGGTCGACCTGAGGCTAGTTATTCTGAGACTTCAGATGATTCTGCTGATGAGGCAACAGAGCAGCATATCAAGACTGAGGATGAACCCAACAAATGCTATCCTCCTACAAACGATAAATTGGACATGAATGTTCAACAAAATTTTGGTAATAATTCAAATAATTTGATTCTCTGCTCCTTGCCTACTCAAGATAACATGCAAAATCCCACCATGCAAGATAACATGCCAACTCAACAGGAAATAGGAACCAGTTCCATCCAAAATGCTTCATATGATCCAAAAAGTCAATTCCTCAGTAGTCTTGCAGACTGTAACAGACAGCCAGGCAATTCTAAACCTGAATCTAAATTAACTCACAAAGACAATCCTTACACTAAAGTAAATACGAAAACTAAAACAATCAAGCCTAAGAAGTTTATTAAAGGTGCATCTTTAAGAAGATACTATTATTGGTTAAATGTTGGAAAGACACCTGAAGAAGCCCTAGCTTTGTGTGTTGTAAAGGCGGATAAAATACCTGAGTACCATCAAATCAAACATACTGTGGGTACACTAAAGAACTTTGTCAAGACAAACCGAAACCAAGTGAAGTTTCATGGAACATTTCCAACTAGTATCGTTGCCAAACCTGGATACTGTAACAATACAAATGACTTCACTGAGAATATGTCTGTGGAGAATCATCAGGAAGAATCTGAGTCAATTACTGCTGAAAACACAGAAGGTTCTGCACATGGGCTTAAAAATTCAAATACATCAATGACACAAGTATATCTAAAAGAAATAGAACAGTTTATTAAATCTCTAAAATGTGGCAGTATGAAATATAAGAAGATTTTTGAACCAGAAGCAATAGACAAATACAGATGGTGGAGGCATGTTGGAAGAACAGTAAACGAGGCTCAAAAAATGTGTCTATATCCTTTCTTTTGCTATCCGAAAGAACATGAAGAAGGTGAAAAAATAATCGACTTTAGAACATACATTCTTAAGAACGCAGCGAACTTTAACATTGCAGATAATTGTCCTCCTGAGATCAGAGGCCATGCAAAATTGCGATACAATTTCTGGATTAAATTAGGAAAGACACCAAAAGAAGCTCAAGATTTAACTTTACAGGGCTTTATGCTGAAGCGAAAAGAGAGACAATATAAAGAATATTTATCAAACTTGTGGTCTTCTGGGCATACAAATCCCTCTCTCACTCAAAGTTCACAGAACAAGAATCATTGTTTTAGTTCTAGCGTTCCTTTAATTCCAACTATTCAAATACAACCAACTATTGAAGATTTTGCAAAGGATGACTATGATGTAATGGGGACAAACACTGGGGACTACAAAACTGACATACATACATACACTCAGAAAACAGAAGATAATGCAAAACAGCAAGTAGAAAAATCCACACAGCTAACTAATGCAGAACTGATTCGTTTCGAATGGTGGAAAAAGCAGGGAAAATCCGAAGATGAAGCTCGCAATCTATGTCACAAGTCTATGGCGGTTTCAGAAGCTCTGAACCTTATCTCATCTAATAAAAAAGAAGGAGACATTGCTTCTAACACATATGAAAGGTCCAAATCAAACATTCCAGACCTTAACCAAAATCAGCGACCAGAAGAGATATCTAACCAACAAATTTTCGGGAAAAATGCCATAAAAACCGATGCAATGGCTGAAACAAACTTCCCCCAAAATATAGAAGCTCAAGAAGGCCATAACCTCCCGATAACGCAAAACTTTGAAGTGCCTAGCAATGTTAAAGGATCTAAGCAAGGCGAATTCAGAGTCTGTATCAAAGTTAATAAAGTTAATATAGATTTTGACAATCTCAACGCGATCAAAAACTCTTTGAACCTGTGTATCGCCGGCGAGGACGGTATAAAAATTAAGAATATCAATAGAAGAAGTAACAGAGTCATAATTACGTGTCTGAACGAGCAAACCAGAGACTGGTTAGATAAACAAATTCCTACTTTAGTGCCGTGGGAGAACGCTCAACTTGAAATAATTGACGAAGACGAAGTACCTATTGATATTTTAGCCCGGTTCTTCATTCCTTTTGATACTGAAGCAGAGTGCTCTTCTGTGACACGTGAACAATTTATGCAGCATCTACACGAGCAGAACCCAGATGTTGGCTGTGATAGATGGATTGTGCATACGGTTGAGACGAAGACCGATCCTATTGGAGTTTATGTTTTAGGGTGTATTGACAAGAAATCGAAGGATGTCCTGACATCCAAAGATAATAAACTCAAATGGTCTAACAAAAGAAATGTAAAAGTAAAACTCAGCTCAAGGAATAACAAGAGTAAAGCTGAAAGCGCTCCGCGCGCGGTTTTGTTTGTCCCCAAAGTACCTGAATGTAGATTACATTCTTCTCAACAATATTTACTAAATAGGCTACATAAGCTAAATCCAACCGTCGGCTGTGATAGATGGACGATCGTCAAGAAAAGAATAATGGCAGACGGAGCAGCGCTATTGGTTCGTTTTAATAATGCATCCAAACATATAGTGGAAAATATAAAAGAAATACGTTGGTACCGATCCCAAAACATCGTAATTACAATAGTTCCCATTTACATCAATATTAATTTTCCAATCGAAAATGAAAGTAGTTACCTGAGAATCATACCACAAAATCAAATTACCAAAACTTTAATTAACAAATTACATTTTTTTAACCCATCCTTTGGTTGTTTAAAATGGGTTGTAGTCCAATTAGAAGATAAGGATGATGGATGGCACTTGACCTTTAAAATTAATGAACAATGTCACCAGACTCTGATAAATAGTGACTACAAACTTTATTGGTATGGTGGTCGGTGGTTAGAAATCGAGCTAGGTGCGGTGCCAGAACTTGAAATGTTTGAGTCAAAAAAAGACACTAAACATTCTAAAAAACCCGCCACGAGTTATCAACCAAAAGAAAACGTTACCAAACAAAATCTAAACCAAATTGCATCTGGAAGTATGCCCTCCCCGCAGTTAATGGTTAACGAAGAATCTAAAGTACAAGATGCATCTAACCGTGGATTATCGCCATCGATGGTCTGTTATAATCCAGAAAATCGCCCAGACATTGCCATGCTCAGTTCTTCAAGACAAGATCGCACTGCTGACGTGTCTGATACAGAAAGGGAACCCTATCATTATGAGAGACATTACAGAGTTGGTTCTGATTATAATAAAACACACCAGCTTTCACCAGCACCACTTGAATATGCCATGCCAGAGATACCTGAATATGCAAAACCTTCAGATGGGCATGGTCCAGAGTACTTGCGTTTGGTGGAATTTGGAGAAAAAGAAGACATGGCTCAAGAGCATTTCCCTCGTGGGATCCGACGATATGACGATGAAGATAGAGACACAGGTTTAGAAGATAGATATAGATTGGAATCGAATAGAGACGCTTACTATCCAAACACAGAACAAAGAAATGTTGAAAACGTAGATTACGATAATGATTTTAACCTGTATTATAACAATGAGAACAGGCAGGAAGAAGAAGAAAGTAGGCATTTACCCCACCAGAGTCCAGACAATATAGCTAATCCTGATCCTAGAAGTAGGGATGAGTATATGCATCAAGATATAGACGGTTATCATTTTGATCAACATCTACATGACAGGGTAAACACGCGTGAAATAGATTACGTAAGAGAAGAAATAAAATTTGATAGAGGAGAAAGACACTTTGATAGAGAAGGGGATTTTGACATAGGAGACAGATACTTCGACAGGGAAGAAAATTACCTTAACAGAGAAGAAAGGCACTTTAACACGAAGGATAGATACTATGGCAGAGGAGGAATAAACTTTAAAAGGGGACAAAGACACTTTGATAGATTGGACAAATCACCTCAGGATGGAGATCGCTTACATTTAGAACATGTAAGATCCTGTCAAAAAACAGAGTATTTTCAACGGGAATGGTCACCAGAACATCAAAATAGAAATGAATACTCAGATGGAAGGAAACGTAGTCACCCCAGGGATGACCAATGGGGACAAAATTTTCCCCATCTGCACAGAGAAGCTTTACAGGATAGCAGAGAGAGTCTACATCAGAATAAACGCGCTAGATTAAGCGAAGATCGCCGACATGATACACTTAGAGACGGGTTCGAAAGGCTATCTGTTTATCATGATAGAGGACACCATTATCAAGAATCCTCATCATATTCAAACCATAAACGACGAAATTCAAAACCAGGCTTTGATGAACCTCCATCTAAGCAAAAAAGGCAAAGGCGTTAGCTATAACAACGTTACAGCAAATCCAAATTTACGTCTGGTTCTAGTATAAAGGCGTAGAACTTTCTGTACATATAGTTTATACCTAAGTAAGTAATAGTGTAAATAAAACTTTCCTACATCCAATCATTATAAGGCATCAAGAAATCATCAACTTAACGAGACAACTTCGAAAGCGTTGACATCGGAAGTCTAGATTTTGATACCTTGTCTAAATGGATGGCGTAGTCTGGATTATCCTACGATTTAACCTCCTTGGTATTGACATGAGGACAGTACTTAAAATAATACAATACATTAAAAGAAGAAGGCGAATAGTTCTTTGACGGTGAGGACCCCATGATGGTGGCGGTGGATATACCTACAATCAAAACGACGTCTCAGATGAAAATGATTTATGCAGTGTTGATTATCCTACTATTTAACCTCCTTGGCATATCAGAAGAACATGATTTATAAGCAACAGGATTCTACCTCCACTTAATTATATTCAAGAAGATCCCCGAGATGAACTCAATAAACCATCTTTATGGCTTTGAGAATAAGATTGCTGTGTGGAATGGACTTCTTATTCAATTTATGAAGTTGGAAACCTTGCATAAACCAGGTTAGTATTTTATAAGCGGTACGTACCTAGTTTATTGTGTAACTAAAAAATGTGTTTACCGTTGTTTTTCAGATAAGTGAAGACTAGAAGACACGGTGGATATGATTTCGTTCACACGCTGAAGAACTTTGCATCATTGACATCATTTATCAAATCCCATAGTTTGAGAGACTGAAGGTACAGTGTGCAAGGGTGATTTGTCTCGACTAGCGCCCAAATCTTTATTCATAACCTCGACTCCTACAAGCGATCGACTAAGGTCTGTGTTCACCAATAGATAATCGGACATTTAGGCTGCTTCGCCGATTAACGTTACGTATAATGTTTATAAGCTTTTGTCAAAATAGTCAAAATAGTAGTAAAGTAATCATTTATTGCTTGCAATACATGTAAATATAGTACACAGTTGTTATTATAATGTCGTCTCAAGAACCAATGTAGTATTTCTACCAGAGCGTGGTGTGCAATTTCTGGTTCACAGATGTCACATAATAAATAGTTACGAATGCTTAAATTAGAATTAATAAATTAGAATGAATTAATAAGTAAATTTAAAATTAATGAATTAAATTAAAAATACAGACAAGACATTAACAAAAACTAAACAAATTAAGCCAAGAATTATATTTATATTCTCTGCTACTTAAATTACCTACTATTTAGGCACATTACTAACATCATCATCATCATCATCATCATCATCAGCCCATATTAGTCCACTGTTGGACATAGGCCTCCCCTAATGAGCGCCATAGCGCCCTGTCTTCAGCTTGCCGCATCCAGCATCTGCCTGCAGTCTTTCGCAGATCGTCATCCCACCTGGCTGAAGGGCGTCCTACACTACGTTTGCCTAGTCGCGGTCTCAAGAACACGATATCCCCATCGGTTGTCAGTTCTTCGCAAGACATCGCCGGCCCACTGCCACTTCAGCTTGCTTATTCTTTGCGCTATGTCGATAACTTTGGTTCTCTGTCGGATGTATTCGCTATGAATCCTATCCTTCAGAGAAACTCCGAGTATAGCTCTATTTCCATCCAATCCATCCAATTTATTACCATTGCTCGCTGAGCGACTTTGAACTGGTGGACCAACCCTACCGTGAGTCGACACTCACGACGACTCACGTCTCAGCTCCGTAGGTCATGAAGGGGAGGACGCACTGATTGAAAACTTTAGTTTTCAAGCATTGCGTTATGGATGACGAGAAGACTCGACGTAATTTTCCAAACGCTGCCCAGCCTAGCTAGGATCCTCCTCTTGGCTTCCTTCTCGAAATTCTTTTTACCCAACTGCAGAATCTGCCCAAGGTGTACTCGGAAACAGTTTCGAGAAGGTGGCCATGTACGACCACCGTTCTTGGATCAATGTGGCCATTGATCATGATTTTGGTTTTATCCAAATTCATGCCAAGACCGAACCGGGAGTGCAAACATTGGGAGGCTGAAGCTAGGCCGTCCAACATCTGGTTCAGCTCTTCTAGCGACTCCGCCATTAAGACTATGTCATCAGCGAATCGCAGGTGTGAGATGTATGATGAATTGATGATGTAGCCGTTTATGTTAATGCCTCTACCTTTCCAATCCAGCGTCTTAAACATATCTTCCAACGCGCTCGTGAACAGTTTCGGGGTATGACATCCCCTTGACTCACTCCTCTGCGCAATTGGATGGGTTTAGACGGCTGGCCCTGTACTTGGACACACATGGTGATGGCCTCTCATAATCCGATGGGACGGCAGATCGAAATGACCGGGGATAGGTCAGGCGCAGGACCAACGGCTTAACGTGCTCTCCGAGGCACTGAGCACACAACTAAAATATCTCTACATAGTATAAAACAAAGTCGCTTCCCGCTGTCTGTCTGTCTGTCTGTCTGTCTGTCTGTCCCTGTGTATGCTCAGATCTTTAAAACTAGGCAACGGATTTTAATGCGGTTTTTTTTTATTAGATAGGATGATTCAAGAGGATGGTTTATATTTATAAAACATGCATAATATGGTAGAGAAACACTGATAATTTTAGAGGTTTCTAATGAGATGTCGTAAATAAACACATTTTTTGCGCTTACATTGCAAACGCTTGCTGAACCCTACGAGATCAAAATAATGTACGTAAAACGTAAAAAGGTCTACAAAAAAGTCCGTATCAGCATTGCAGCCGTGCGAAGCCGGGGCGGGTCGCTAGTAATAAATATTAACTTTATAGGTAGGTACCTACTATAAAAAACTTATCTATATTAAGTACCTACTTCATTGTTATATTCTTTTACAGGTTCAACGTGTAGTGAAGAAATGGATAGGGCAATTAAGTAATGCTCTTAGTGCTGCAGGCTGTTAATGAGAAAAACGGAAGTTGATTAAGTCTTCATATTGGTTAAACTCGAGAGTTTTGCGATAAATCATTCATTACACTCATTACAATCACTTTTTATTCAATGTACCTAAATTTATAGGGCCTTGTACTGTACGGTGTCACGGGGTGTGATATAACAGTCGCAGCGAGCATGATACGTTACGCCGTTGTTTGCTAAAATCTGTCTCGTTGCTCGTTGCGAGCGCCTTCTTTCCCCGTACTGACTGAACGAACGTTCGCTGTGTTAGGCTGTAGATAATTAGCAGATTCTTGTCGTACCTATTTATAATGTATGACAAAATGAAACATTAAGAAACCCCCGACAGATTTTCTTGAAATATGGCTAAGAAAGAACGCTCGGGATAAAAGTATCTATGACAGAAAAAAACTAAAAGAAAATCGGTTCATCCGTAACGGATGAACCGATTTTCTTTTAGTTTTTAACTATTTTTGTGGTATCGTAGCTGCCAAACGGTTTGGCAGCTACTATACCACAGACAGACACGTTAAACTCATAACAGCCCTCTATTTTTGCGTCGGGGGGGGGGGGGGGGGGGGGTTAAAAAAATCGGTCAAAAATAATATCAGAAAAAAAATCTGATTATATTACTGAACAATCCTTGCAAAATATTGTAGGTAGTTAGATATTAATGTTAGTAGGTTACGTTACGTATGTAGTAAATAAAATAAATATGCTGGACAATTCACACAGCATTATCTAGCCCCAAGCTAAGCAGAGCTTGTGTTATGGGCACTAGATACCTGATATACTTAATACAATACACTACACAGATAGATATTTTTTATTATACATAGAAAACACCCAGACCAACGGAACAAATTTCTGCAGATCGTACACAAATTTGTTCCGAGGCGGGAATCGAACCCGCAACCTCCTGCGTCGCAGGCGGACCTTCGCCCTCTGCGCCACGGAGTTCGTCAGGGTAGTAGGTACCAGTAGGTACCTAACTATTAATGTGTAGAAGTTTTGTGAATAAAAACTGCTTTTATTGTTCAACTGGCTGCATTCTTACTTCCCGTTGTCCTATTACCCGTTTTCCCGTAGGAATGAACTTGTGTGAAGGAATGATTTTCCCGCGGTAAAAAGTAGCCTATGTTCATCAGGAATAATGTGGAATTCTAATGGTAAAAGAATTTTTCAAATCGGTCCAGTAGTTTCGGAGCCTTTTCAATACAAACAAACAAACACAATCAAATCTTTCCTCTTTATAATATTATATTAGTATAGACCAGGGGTCGGCAGACCGCGGCTCGCGAGCCGCATGCGGCTCTTGCCATAGGATTAAGGCTCTTACAACTCACTCACTGCGTAACTGCGCCGCCTGAGCTGAAATAAAACACCTAAAAAACAAGAACGTCAAGTGCGAGTGTAACTCGCGCGCGGAGAGTTTCGAACGTTTGCCGGTTATCATACATGTACTTAAGATACAGGTTAGAGACATCGCTATTTGATGAATACCTACCTAAAAATAGTAGGTACTTACCAAACTACATTTTAGATGGATCGCTCTGCGAGATTAAGCCAATTTATTGACTTTTTTCAAAATAATTCAAAGAGTGTACCTACTCTACAGACATTTCAAAAAATGTTTTGAAACGTGCAAACCTTTCATTTGATAACCCACTCGGTGAGGTAGTGAGGTAGGTATCCCTCTGTTTTAAAAACAACCCCACCCCCCCTTTTTGAGCATTTTTCAAAAAGTGTTCGTTTTACAAACTTCTCTATTATTTTTCCTGTAAAATTTAGATCCATATCTACAAACGTTACATCCATTTCCGAAAGATCGCTCTGCAATCTGTAAGAATGGGTAAAATTTCGACTCTTTTCGAAATATTTCAAAAAGTATGAAACCTACGAGAACAGTTTCGAAATGTACAAACTGATACCTTTCATATTTTCAAACTTACGCGATCTGAACACATTATTATTAGTATTGTTAAACGGGTATTTATCAGTCATCCCGTGACCACGACAGTGTGTAAACCTGTTGAAACGTCGGGTAAAATAGGTAAATAAACGCGATAAATACCCGTTTAACAATACTAATAATAACGGTACCTTTCATTTGATACCTCCCATTACCCTGTAGGTATCTTTTAAAATTTTGACATCACAATTTGTATGGAAAATTTACATTTTTCATTTGTTTTAATGTCTACGAACGAGTATATGTAAATAAATATATTTTTAATTTCTTACATGTTTTATAACTGTAATAGTGTCATTATATTTTTATTAAGATTTGTAGTATGAAGCAAATTAGACTCTAATTAATAGACTAATAAAATTCATGTTACGGCTCTTTGAAGGCGTGGGAAAATCTATGAACATGATATTTGGCTCATTCGGTTGGTAAGTCTGCCGACCCCTGGTATAGACTAAACCAGTGTTGTCTTTAAATCCTTCTTTAATGCAGTTCTAAGTAGCTTCTTTTAATAGATTATTTATCATTGTCATATCAGGCCACACGTCCACAGCTGGTTAAAAGCCTCCTATACCTTATATTAAAAATTCAATTTATTATCTACCTAAGTACCTCCTGTAGATAAGCTAACGGATGTCGGAATGGCACCAAGCCACTTATTGAATAGGTATTATAGTTCAAATATGTAATGTATTTGGACGATCTTAATCTGGTGTACCCACATTGTCAAACATTGCTTAGTATTCCATCAGCTAACATTATAGATTATCATCTTCGCAGGATAAAATCTTTATTACAACCAAATGCGGGTCCTAACGAAGCTTTGCTGTATAAAATCCCTCTGCTACCCAATACAATCATCACAAATTGTCCGTTTTTCAATCAAGAAAGTTCCCGCCATATTTATTTTTAAAAATGTCGGCGAAGTTGGCTGTTGTGTGCGTGGCATTCTACCTAGTTTTTTTGTTGGAGATTGAAGGGTCTTTTATAAAGGCAAATAATGTTCCGCGTGTTGGAAGAAGCAATGAAGGGGACATTTTTGAAGATGGTGATGATGTTATGGGCTATGTTATAAAAACTAATAAGAATATTCCTCGGATAGGCAGAAGGAATTACGACTCGGTAAGATAATACTAGTTAGCTACAATACTTGAAAAGCTTTTAGTAAGTAGGTACCTAGCTATTGTACTTTGTAGGTAGGTTAGATATACCGGTACCTCTAACTAGGTACTAGGTAGTAGGTACCTACTAGTTCCTCTCTGCGCATCTTACCTACCACTAATGTTGGTTCTGTATTTTCTCTTTTATTTGTTTACAGGAAAACCGATTTGACATCCCAAAGTACTACAGACTCCCAGTTTCTAATGATGTCTACGCAGGTAAATCTGAAAATACAGAAAAGTATGTAGTACCTAGGTGCCTTAATTACCAGCTTAGCAGCTTTAATTACCTTTAACTAAAATATGACACGGATTACCTGCCGGCTAGCTAGAGGGTGCCTATTCGACTATTCGTAAATCTTGCAAAGTGAAATAGGTACCTAGGTTAGGTAGGTACTTATTCAATGCTCCTCGGTCCGGTGTCGTCAGGTATGTAAAAGATTAATTACCTAGGTACCCACTTACCTACCTACTTACCTAATGCAGTAGCCAATTTTTAATGTAATAGTAATACTTATATTATTTTATTATATGTAGATACCTACATAGAAAACACCCATACCCGGAATAAATATCTGCAGATTGTCCAAACATTTGTCCCGTGGGGCGAATCGAACTCGAAACCACCTGGGTCCTAAGTGGATCTTCGCCGCTGCGCCACTGAACTATAGGCTTAGCGCAAACGGACCATCGACTACCCCGCCACCACCGGTGGCGAGCGACAAGCTGCTTACATGCTTTTTCATACATTTGGTACGATTTCGCGGCGTAGCCACTCGCTACAGCAGTGTCCGTGACTCGCCACTTGACGCCCCGCTGCGCTGCGCGCCACGCAAGACGCCGACTCTCACCACACGCTAGGCATCCCACGCATCGCACGTGTATATATATGTAATGTGGTCGCTTCCGAACACCGGTGGCTGTGGCTGGTGGTCCGTTTGTGCCAAGCCTTTGTCGTTACGCATTTAAGAGGAGACCTCTTGATAACATTTGTTACCAATATTTTGATTGAAGTTTAACCTTTCAAGAGTTCTTACCAAAAATAGCAAAAAAAATGGCAAGATTTATTATTTTCAGATGATTCGGAGGGGCAAAAAGAAAGTTTTTACAAACAATACCAGAACATGAAATAAGAAATGTTATGCTTTACTAAAAAGGATTGTATCTACTACCCACTTTAAGTGCTATATTTTTTCTAGTCGATTGTCTCATTTTTGTTTTAGTAAAATAAATTGTGCACAAATAATGAAGTTTTTGTTTAGCATAGAATCTGAATGAAACGAAACGTAAGTACAAAATTTGTTTTTCACTTGGCTTGGCTGTCATTGGTGTCATTGTCAGCTGGGAAGAGTATAAACCAACCTATTCGATAGTCTTATTTTGGGTTATGTTTCTCTCTTCTGTTTGTAAGAATTTATATCATCTATCTCTTTTTCACAAGCACTTCTGTAAATTTGCTTTTGGTCGGATTGTACATTTTACTCAATATTTTATCTTCCACAATTTTTGTGGAAGAATTTTCCTATTTATTTTGATTTCCTTCATCCAAACTCGTAGTGATTCTTTAAAAATATAAAAAATGGTTGTTACTAAAGACGTGTACCTTCCGGAGGAATCCGAATTGACCGTGGATGAGGTCAATTTATCCTCTGCTACTTTGATGGGTGCTTCGTTTCACCTCGGAAAATACTGTGAACACGCAAATAATGTAAGTATTCTGACTATTTTAATAAATTTCACAATAATGTGTACTTTAAGTTGGTTGAATCCCATAAAGCAGATGAAATTGATTGCATAACACTCTAAAGAGGTTATGTTTTGATTTTGCTGCAGGGGTTTCTAAGTGTCAACAATGGTTTTCTATTCTTCAAGAGGCAATATTAGCCCCAGCTGTGTTGCTCAGAATTCAGAAACATGCCAAAATATTATGGAAAGAATTCATTGTGAACACCTAATTTTACAAACAGTTTTACATTAAAAATATTTGATTCTGATCCATCAATGAAGTAGTAATCAGACCACATCACCAAGCTCGTACTAGTCTTCTGCTGGATGTAGACCTTTCCTTATAAGCGCCTTAATGGATCTTATTTGGCATAGGTCCTTATTTGGGGGTATTGTCAAACTTCCCAATCCCAAGGCTTGGCATGTGGACAGGGTAAAATACCATAAAACTATATCCCTCAACCCCTTAATAGCCTATATTGGTCCCCACTGGAGGCAGGCCTCCCCCTGATAAGCGCCTTATTGGCTTTTATCACATGGGGGTTAGTGCCCATAATCCCCATGCTGGGCATGCGGGTTAGAGATTGCAGTTCGTTGGTAGAATTGTTCTGCAGGGGGCGCTGCTGCCCACCCCTGGTGGATATCCCATAGTCACCTTTTACGACACCGGGGGGAAGAGTTGGGGAAACTATATATAAAACTTTACTTAACTATAAAACTAAGTTTTATGTAGTATTTTGTAGGTTCTCAATGCACACTCCATTAAATAAAAGCTTTTTCAAGAAGACGAAGTAAGAATTAGATCTTTTGTTTTAGTACTTTTGTCTCTACTCTTGTTAGCATCCTAGTTACCTAATCAACATTTGTAGTGCCGTAGGTGGGACCATGTTTGAAACAGTTTTCTATTATAAGACTTACAAACAACATGGTATCTTACTATAAAAACTATTGAAGTTTGATGAATTCATTTTGGATGTAAGCATACTATGGGATGAAACACTGGTGTTCTTCCAACACAAATAAGGTTCATAGTTAACCTGCTTACATACATAATGAAAATGGTATCAATAATATTTGAGTTTGAAATAAAAATCAATATTCTTTGCCACAGTTAACTAAAGCTTCGTTTAAACATTACCTTCAACTGTTTTTCAGGAGTTCATGCTCTGTCGCCTTGAAGAGAAAGATGCCATTAAATGTGTCAACGAAGGGAAAGCAGTCACAGCTTGCACAATGGATTTCTTCCAGAAAGTCAAGAGTGCTTGCAAGGATCAGTTCCACCAGTACGTCCACTGTCTGGACAAGAGCTCAGGGGATTACTCTTTGTCACAGTAAGTTCACAACTGCACACTATAAAAAAACCTGTGATGAGATGAGTTGCGAGGTGTAGTTAGGAGACTCTCAAATGAGTTGAATGATACTCCGGCCTGTGTCTATGTTTTAGTGCGCGAGCCCACAATGCGTCATACAATGATGAACGCTGTAGGAAGTCATACTATCTACAGATCTAAGTGATAAATGGCAGTGTTATCGCTCAAGAGCGATCTCTACCAGACAACCGTGACAATAAGAGCGCACTTCTATTTATTCCTAAAGATAACTTAGTTGCGGCGCGTTGCTTTTACACCTGTGCCTCGACGCCGCCGCCTCAATTCTTGCTCCAGTGAGCGACGCACCTTAAGCTTAGGCCAAACGTGCATGTCAGACACGTGGGATAAATAAATAAATAATGCTGGATAATCCACACAGCATCATCTAGCCCCAAGTTAAGCAGAGCTTTAAATAAAAAAATAAAATATAAATATTTTATTTCGAATAACAATAGATCCATCAGCTTTGTTCAGCGTACTAGATGAGTGATATACCTAATACAATACACTAGGTACATGGATATTTTTATTATACATAGAACACTCGGAACAAATATTTTTAGATCGTACAAACATTTGTCCCGAGGCGGGAATCGAACCCGCAACCTCCTGCGTCGCAGGCGGACCTTCGTCCGCCGCGACACATCGGTCCTCATGTCTGCGGGACGCGAAGCGGGAGCGTCAACAACGCGAAACTTTTCCACTAAAAAGATACCGCGTCTCGGTCGCGTAGGTGTGCAAGGCGCCATTGAGGCGTCATTGCAGCGTTCGCCGCGCGGCTGACGCTCCCGCTTCGCGCCCTTGTGTGTGATTGACGCGCAGGTTTAGCCTGAGACTTACAGTCGCGTCGGCGGCGCTCTGGCCGATCTTGCGTCTCCGCGCCACACGAGCACCGCTTTTCGCCTCCGCTCATAAGATTAGCGAAAGCAAAACAAACAAAATAGACCATATATGAGTGAAAATTTTAAATAAAATGCATGACTCTTTAACTAGTGCCGCGTCGACTGTAATATTTACGAACAAACTGAAGAGAATCCTAGATAGGGCATACTACAGTTTAGAAGAGTTCTTCGTTGACAAATTTGTTGACGCCGATGTCGTATATACACATTTATAATATTTCTATATATGAATACCTATTTCAGATGCCGCGTCACCCAGGGTGTGTACGATCAGTGCATGGTCGACAAGATGAACCTGCCAAGACCTAGCTTCGGATACTTCACCGAGCCTCGCATCCACGCTACTAAAAGGTTTGTAATTCAATTTATTTATTTACTAGCTGCATTCTTACTACCCGTTGTCCTATTACCCGTTTTCCCGTAGGAATGAAGCATTTTCTCGCGGTAAAAAGTAGCCTATGTTCATCAGGAATAATGTGGGCTTCTTATTAAAATAATTTTTCAAATCAGTCCAGTAGTTTCGGAGCCTATTCAATACAAACAAATAATCATGGGTTCACAAGGAACACTTACCCACGAATACTGAAATGCAACTCAGATTTAGGCACGTCTCAAGTCGCGATTTTTTGATAGTTTTCCACGACAATATGTCAAAAATTCGTCATTTGAGACGTTCCTAGATCTGAGTTGCGTTTGAGTATTTTCGGGGTTAGTCAAGTCAAATACTGAATAATTACATTTCAAAATCACATAACGATCAATTATAAAATAATAACAATACTTTAGGTCGGTAGCTGCAATAGCATTGTCCAAAATGTAGAGTAAAATCAAATTTAAATAAATCATAACAAAATAAGGGATGTCAGATTAAATGTCAATCATCAATCAAGAAAATATTTTGTCAGCAAAAGCTTCATCTTCTTCTAACTCTCAGCATCTTCTTCTAACTTAACTTAACTAACTCTCAACATCTTCTTCTAACTTAAAAAAATAATTATTGATTTTTAATCAATGATTTAAATTTTAGATCTGACATTGATGTTGATACATAATTTGGTAAATTGTTACAGCTTTATTGAATTACAAACAAAACTTTTGAAGATTTTAGTTAATCTTGTTTTCGGGACTACTAAGTTATTTTTTTGTCTTGCGAAATTCGCGAAAGTAATAACGAGAAATTGTATTGTAATCATGAAATCCTATAAATTGTTTTTAGCATAAATCAAATTTTGGTAGGATATACTCTTCAACCATCGTCAAGACGCCTACTTCCCTACAAGATTCGAAAACTTGTAGGTACCTATTTAACTTACCTACTTAGGAATCAAACCCGCAACCTGCATCACCGCAGGACCTTCGCCTGAAGTGCCAGAGAGGTCGTCTAATATTCGAAAAGTTTCGAAAACTTTTATTGTTTTACTAGTTTTAGGCTTCTAGGCTTATGTAATTTTATTCTAATCAATATAAATATAAGCTAAAAGAATATGTACACTCATCACATAGTTTCCAAAACTTGCATTGTTCTCATTTTTCTGTGGTTACGTTGGTCAAAACTAAACATTTTTGTGACAGAATTGTGTTAAGAATAAACATTCTTTTTAAATAAGTTTTTGACACTACGTACAGCTACTTGAAATTATTAATTAATAGATTTTTATTATGTAGCATAGCAAGGTACTTTTTGTTATTTACTATAGATCTCAGAGGTTACACACATATGACCACCTCAGTCGCGCAGCGGACGAGAGTCCGCCTGCGACGCAAGAGGTTGCGGGTTCGATTCTCGCCTCGTAACAAATTTGTGTACGATCTTCAGAAATTTGTTCCGTTAGACTGGGTGTTTTCTATGTATAATAATAATAACAAAATATCTATCTATGTATTTAATGTATTAAATATATCAGTTATCTAGTACCCATAACACAAGCTTTGAGTAGCTTACTTTGGGGCTAGATGGTGCTGTGTGGATTGTCCAGCATTATTTATTTATTATTTAATATTTTATTTATTTTTATAAGTATACTAGCTGCATTCTTAGTACCCGTTGTCCTATTACCCGTTTTCCCGTAGGAATGAAGCATTTTCCCGCGGTAAAAAGTAGCCTATGTTCATCAGAAATAATGTGGGCTTTTAATGGTAAAAGAATTTTTCAAATCAGTCCAGTAGTTTCGGAGCCTATTCAATACAAACAAACAAACAATCAAATCTTTCCTCTTTATAATATTAGTCTAGAAGTATAGATATATGTTTATCTCATTGTAAATGAACTGTATAGTTTGTATAAGAAATAAAGTTCTTTAAACCTATATATTATCTATTCCAGACCAAAGCCCCTGCCCGAGCCGAAGACAGTCTACCCTGACGCGACGCCCGGGTTGCCCGACGATGCGGAACGCAAGCCGGCTCGCATGGGCTCCCGGTACTACTGGATGAACGAGTAGGGGGCTCGGCCCCTCAGCCCTCCCGTCGCGCAATAGCAGGCCCCCCGTCTGACCGCACGTTGGCTACGGTCACTTCTTCAACACAACATTAACTTTTTTTAATATTGCTTACACTAAGGGAAAATTTATTGGGTACTTTAACTTGTAGCGCAATTGGTAGCCATCTCGTGAGAATTTGCTTTGGGATATTATATAAATTCTTGTATCGCGACGAAAATGCCTCCGAAAAAGCAAGCGATACAATTTTAAAATTGACACTGCCTGAATTGTGTCAAGCCAGATGCAGAATCATTTTCCATTACCTTGGAAGTAGAGCTAACAAACATCAGAATGGACGCTAAACCCCTAATACTCAAACGCAATTCAGATTTAAACACGGCTCAAATGATACGGGAAAATTGACAAAAAATCGCAACTTGAGATGTACTATCGCCTGAGGATCTGCCTTTACACCACTAGGATGATTTTTCTGTGAAGTGACCGATTGCCACCCCTGGCTTGATCGATTTCTTTTTTTTAAACATTAGCTAGCTGACCCCGCCTTTTTCTTTTGTTCTCTTATTTTGACCAGTCAAAGACATCTGACATCATTATCAATAGGTTAACATCTGTTTAGGTTTGGCATTTTTATTTTTAACAATGATTAAATATTAAGGGTAAGATTCTGTCATTTTGTATATTTGTTACCTAAAAAGTTAAGGTACTTATATCTGAGTTGCATTAGAGTATTCGGGGGTTAAGCTGCAAGACACCGCTCTTAAGTGACGATAGCTTAGATAATGGAACGCTAGATAAGCCAATGTGCGCTCAGACTAAGGCTCACTCAGAAGGCTCATTTTACCACCAAAAAGTCGTCGCCACAAAGAAACTGGCTACAAAAATATTTTCAGGCTTAAAAGACTTTGCTTAGATCAAATGAGAAACACGATAGATTACGCCCTTTGTTATATTCTGAGTAAGCTTTCTGAGGGCAGACTATTTTAATGTGTGAAAGAAAATCCGTGTAAATCAATAGAACCCTTTAAAGTTTCGTGAAATATAAGTAAAACATTAAATAGATCAAAATGTCTGATTGTCAACTATTTATTTTTAAGTGCAATGGTTTTGATAGATTTCTATTGATTTAAATCATGTTTATTATGTTTAACTGGTACTAGTAATTGTAGTGTACATAAAATGTTGAAAAACTGATGGTGCTTTTATTCTGCTAGCTTCAATTTGACGACCTTTGACGACCTCAGTAGCGCAGCGGGCGAAGGTCCGCCTGCGACGCAGGAGGTCGCGGGTTCGATTCCCGCTTCGGGACAAAAATGTTTATAAGATCTGCAGATTTGTTTAGGATTTGATTGTTCAGGGTGTTCTGGATGTTTTCTATTTATAATAAAAAAAATATCTATGTTTAGTGTATTGTAGTTATCTAGTACCCATAACACAAGCTCTGCTTAACTTGGGGCTAGATAATGCTGTGTGAATTGTCCAGCATTATTTACCTATTACCTATTACTTATTTATTTATTCAATACTTCAATGTGGACATGTAGGTAGGTAGTACCCTAACCAGTACAGACATTATAAAAAATCATCCCGTCCGTCGTCGTCAGGGTCCAGAATCACCCCTTTTCGGCTTAGTACATCTGTTCCGTGGTTACGTACATGTTAGTACGTGTTCACCTGTATAACCGGTAGCAAGTACTTGTACTCTTTTCCTGTCTGCGGGAATAAATGGCTAGTGTTGTTTGTAGTAATGTTCTAGATCTAATACAATCCATCCAGTTGGTGGAAACAGGCAGAAGAAGGAACATAAAAACTCCAGAGAGACTCGTGTCCAACAGAAAGAAAAGCCATTAAAGTCTCCAGTATATGTATAAGTTACCTACTCTATGGGGCAGTGATCTTGAACTAGGCCGTAGCATGACCATTTAACTAAACGTAAGCTATATAGTACAATACAAGATGCAGTAATGATCAGAGTAGCAGAAATGTATAACAAAAACTGCGTAGAACGAAACGGAAAACAGAAATGTCAAAACAAGGTCACTGTGCTTTTGACGTTCGTGGTTTGTTACCTTTTTTTTTACAGATTTTTAGCATAGTAAATAATTTATCCTTGTCTGACTTCAAAAGTTTATATGCTACCGCTATCTCGTTTAAATTCACTCGTCTGTGTGCAGTTTGTGCATTTTCTTGGTTGCCAACTATACGCATTTGGCACTACATCTAACGCTTTTGGGGTAGTTAAAGTTTATCTCCGATTGTTACATAGCATCTTAGTGCACTTAGGGCGAACCGCCTGTGCTTTAGGACTTAGAAGTGGACTAAAATCTGGTTCAATAATAATTTTGGGATAAAATCCTGATTTGATGCAATCAACATTTTTCTGTTCTACGAGTTGCTTCGCCAGCTATTTATGGTTATTCACATGAGGTTTACAACAATATCTGTGCAAAATTTCAGCCCGATTCCTTCCCCTTTTTTGGCGAGAAGTGCCTACTGACATACATCAATCCATCCAATCTTTGTGACAAGTGTGTGTGACCTATAGGTACTTGTTTTTTGCCCCTCTCTCAATAGGCACCTAAAAAATAACAATAAAAAGATTTATACTCACTCAGTATACAGGGTAACTGGGGGTGACGGTGGCTTTTTAATCCAAATTTTTAAAAATTATAGATTTTTGAACTACATATTTGTTAGTGCTGTTCCTAATTTTATTTGACGTATTAGCATGGCTTACACTTTTTATGTTTTATTAGACATATTCGCCCTTACTAATCATATCAATTTATACTTGAGATTTCGTTTAGTTAAATAAAGAAGCTATGGGCATGCAAAGTGTTGAAATATAAAAATTTAGCACGGAGAGTCCAACATTGGGTTATAAAAACTAAGAGTGTTTTTGATCTTCCTATGCACTGAAAACTTCTATATTTCTAGTACCTATAGTATGGCTATTTTAACGGTACATGTGTTAAAACTACTTACATTAATACTAACATTTGATATAAGAGATCTTTTTGCTACTAACAAATTATGGATCACAGTTATCTGAAACTAGCGGCCCGTCCCGGCTTCGCACGGGTGGACATTTATTATTAAACATTTTGAGACAAACGTAGAGTAAATGTAGGTACTTATCTAATATTTCTGTGGCAGGACATTTTATACTTTAACCCAACTGCCTCTTTGGTCTAGCGGTCGCGTGTTCAACAGCTGATAATGAGATCCCATTTTCAAATCCCGGGTCGGGCCAAGATTTGTGTTATTGTGTCTTTTCTAGCAAGAAATATTCATCAGCAGCCCGGAGTCAGGAAGTTGGCGGTGTTAGACGGCTTATGCCGTTATTGACCTCTCTGGTCGTATCGGTCTGCCGTCTTCTCGGATTATAAGAGTGAGGGAATAGAGAGTGCACCTGTGTTTGCGCACACACTTGTGCACATAATATGTCCTGCGCGTCTGGCTAGTCACCGACGAGACTGGCCACCGTGGTCGAAAGTCAGCTAGGAAGACATTACATTATTATTTTATCGACTCCCTCGCTGCGTTGCCCGCTGCGATGCACGGGGCCACACTGCAGACCGGCCATGGCGGCGCGGTGGCCGCGAGGTGCGGTATTTATTTGTCTACTTGTTTATGCCCGCGGCTTGGCACGTTTTTTTTCTATGGAAACGTTTAAAGGTGATTTCTATCACAGGAACTGATTTATGGGTTAACAAGTATGCCTATGTTTGTATCCAGGATTATAATTACCTACCTGTATGCAAAATTTCAGCCCGATCCGTTCAGTAGTTTTGGTGTGAAGGAGTAACAAACATCCATCCATCCATCCAAACTTTCACATTTATAATAACAGTGTGACTAGTGTGACTAGTGTGCCTAGAGTGATGAGATTAGTCTGATAGCGTGATTAGTAGGTATAGTGTTTATATCGACATTTTTAACCCTAGATTCATAAACATTCGTCTCACAGACCGCACGAATCGTAAAAATGATTCAAAGTTTTAGAGCGAAAGAGATAGAAGGCTGACCTCTCAAGTACCTTCCTAAGTCATACGACCATTAGTATCGCGAGTGCATTTTACTCTCAGTGACGCGTCCTTGACGAGTTAGAGAGTTTTATTCGTCTGATGGACGAATATTTATGAATAGAATAAGAATTGACGAGTACGGTACGAGAGTACGAGATAGCCGCTGTGCTATTTCTATGGAATGATCAATATGACAATCATAAATTCGTATGTTGTTTACGTACATAATATTATTATAAAACAAGGTAAAAAACCAGCAACCAGATGATCTTTCATGAAAGATGTTTCAGTGAAAATGACCGCACCGTGGTTACGTAGGTAAGCATCGCGAAATGTCAACTTTGAGGCGATGCCAAAAAGGAAGATAGCTGAAGTTTTTAATGAAAGGCCTACCAGCGATACGCCTGGTCCATGTGGTACCCAAAAAATGAAGTTCATGTGTATGGACCACCGTGGCTTGATGTGTTTGGAATGTTCAGAATAAAAATATTTTTGTTTAATCGTATAAATTTTAAATAACTCAATATAGAAGCTAAACAATACAATTAATTATTTGTTTTCTTTCATTAAAAAAATCATAAAAAACCATACCTACATACCTCAATATTTTCTTCTGTGAGACGAATGTTTATTAATAGTGTTACTCGCACATATGTTTATGAATCTAGGGTTAAATTCGTAATATCTTTTGAATGAAAGGTCCGATTGGAATAATTTAAAAAGTAATCTACAGGCATCAAAACAGTCATAAATACCGAATCTTTCCTCTTTATAATATTAGTGTAGATAAAAGACTTTTAATTAATTCATTTAAAACCACAGTAAGTAGCCAAGAAAATAAGCGTTTATTAAATACCTTTCGATTTTATTATTAGGGGCCAATATAAAAAATCTTTAAAACATTTTATAAATCGCCGGTTTTTAAGAGCTAAAAAAGCCACAAAGCACTATTACTATTATATATTTTTGTACTTGGTTCCACCTACCAGTTAGGGTTCCGTACCCGAAAGGTGAAAACGGGGCCCTATTTCTAAGCCTCCGCTATCTGTCCATCCATCCGTCTCTCCGTCTGTCAGCTGTCAACCGTAATAGGTAGACAGTACAAATTTCCACAGTGTGTATTTCTTCTGCTGCTCTAAAAACAAATAAAATAACATAAATTTCATAAGGGGGCCAACGTCAGTGCCACGATGAGTAGGTACCAATCACCAAAGTTAAGCGACGTCGGGCCCGGTCAGTACTTGGATGGGTGACCGCGTTATGTCGGATTTTGCTTTGTTTTCAATCCATCAAAAATAATCCTTTTTCGGGGATTCTTTTGCTAAATAGTTTTGTACGATGGTACGGAACTCTCTGTGTGCGAGTTGACTCGCACTTGGGCGACTTTATTTATTTTAAGCCGGCTTTTGACTATGGGATATAATATAATATATATTACATCCTGAGATATAATATTTTATCGCTCACCATACATTTTGTATGGCACCGTTTACACTGTACTATTATATATATTACATCCCAAACTATAAATATTTTTTCGACCGAGTGAGCGATATTTGAAGGTCATTTGAAGGTGTATATTTTACCTCACGTCCCCGGACACCGCGCCTCCCCCTGCCTCGCCCTCCGTTTGACTGTTGGCGTTCGTGTGCAGACGTGTAAACTGATCATTGTGTGCTCCAAAATATATATCTTACAGTGTGAATAGCAATCGCGGGATGTAATATATAGCACAAGATGTAATTTATATTATATCCCATAGTCAAAAGCCGGCTTTACACTGTGGCGGTTTTTCCCAGCTGATCTAGCGCTAACGTTCCGTTAGCGCCGGCGGCCGTTGGCTTTTATAGAGGTGATAGAGGTGGCAACCTTGATTGCAATATTTGCAAATAATCGATTCCGTTTTTACTGCGATTTTGTGTTATTGTGTTAAGTTTTTACCTTTAATTTTCCGCGCAAAACATAATTTTCACATAAAAAATGCCATATTACCGGAAACCGATCGATAAAAACCCGGGGTTTCCGCCTAGAAGCCCTTCGCCACCGCAGTTTCGCGAATACAGTTTATGGGGAAGCTCATTCACCTCTTCTAACTTCAGCACTTGCACCAACATGCATGCACCAGCACCCCAAGCACCACAGCGTCATCACCATCCGACGCGAGTAGCTGATGAGGGACCTAGGCCCTACTACCACAGTGCTGACAGTCATCCAAAGAGTCCCCGTATCCAAAGATCCGATAGACTCGCTTGGCCTCCTTTTATGCCAAATCGCGAAGAACAGCGTTCGATGACATTACAGAGTCCAGTCCATTATACAAGGTCACCAAATCAGTTCACTGAAGAGCAACCACCGAGAATCCGGCCTAAATTATGGCACAAGTTATCACAACATGATCAGCAGAGGTTTTCAGTTTCACCGCAGAGACCTGCTGAGTACTGCATGTCGCCATTCCAATCCAGTATGCAATTTTCTGAAGCACCTCAACCTCTGATGTCAATGCATAAGCAGCGTCCTAGGTTTGTATCTCCGACAGGAATATCTGATGAGTATTGCGGACCTCCGTTCCAACCATCAGGGCAATACGGTCAAGATGCTCATAAGTTTCGGATGCGAACTGAGCCTCCACAATTTCCACGATCTGATGAGCATCATAGGTCATCGTTTCCAGCATACAACAGTTTTATGAGATATAATGAAGACCCACAACCACTGGTACCCCACTACAAAGACCACTATGGCGGTATACGATGGCCACAACAAAGACCTGATACCAGGTCTTCAATCCTAGCTGGGTTTTACGATGAAGACTGTCTTCAACCACTGATGCCCCAAAAAAATATTGTGATAGAGGAGGAACCAAAGCCATTTCTGAGCGGGATTGAAGATCAGAAGACAGACAATAGTCCGATAGAGGAGGAACCGAAGCCAGTAGTGACAGGGATTGAAGATCAGGAGTCAGAAGTTGTTATAATAGAGAGAAAATCTCTTTATATCCTTCCGAGCAACTTTGAATATGGTGGTGAAATTGATGAGTAAGTTAACTTTGTTTTAATAATATAAGAAGGGTTGGTCCGTCTCACAGTGTGAAATAAACCCCAATTTTGTTTCATCTCAGTATTATCTCGAAATCCAATAGCTTTTATCATTTTAAGCACTAGAGTAAAACTCTCGCATTGACAGATCATGTAATTTTTTTGATAAAAATTTTCAAAGTAGGTCACACACATCAGAAATGTACAAAAAAAATAAAAGAAAAAGAACTGGGGTTTTTATGTAAGTTTTATGTGTATACAATGGTAATACACATAATAACAAACAATCAAGCAAGTTTTTGAGTTTGTACTGTGAATCGATTATTAAATATTAATATTTTTATCATTTTTCTATATGTTTATTTTTCTCCACTTTAATGCCGTATTAGATGGAAATTTCTAAACTAAACGATTGTATAAACAAACCTTTATTTCCAGTCTTAAAATCATAATCTACTTCTGCGTTATTTAGAAATTATCAGCAATTTCCTTGTTTCGCCAGTGATGCCAGATGTGTATAAACATTATATACAGATAAAACTTAAGTAGCCCAGTTTGTTTTCTTAATTTTTTTTCCATATTTCATGATCCGGAAATAGGGTAACTTTGATAATTTTTAATATAAAAATGATGTGGTCTATCGATGCCAGAGTTTTACTCTAGTGCTTAAAATGATAAAAACTATTGGTTTTCGTGATAATACTGAGATGAAACAAAATTGGGGTTTATTTCACACTGTGCGTCTGGGTCAAGACCGAGATGCATGCACGGAAGGCCTTTGAACGAATGAATGAATAGTTACAGTAAGTACAAAACTAAGTGTTCATTCATTCATTCATTGGAGTCCTAAAAGATCTTTTATTAGCTACTAGTTTATGCCTGCGGCGTCGCACGCGTTGTTCCTATGGAAACGTTTAAAGGTGATTTCTATCCCATGGGAACTGATTTATGGGATAAAGAATTGCCTGTGTGCAAAATTTCAGCCCGATCTGTTCAGTAGTTTTGGCGTGAAGAGGAAACAAACATCCATCCATCCATCCATCCATCCATCCATCCATCCATCCATCCATCCATGCATCCATCCATCCATCCATGCATCCATCCATCCATCCATGCATCCATCCATGCATCCATCCATCCATCCATCCATCCATCCATCCATCCATGCATCCATCCATCCATCCATGCATCCATCCAAACTTTCGCATTTATAATATACTAGCTGCTGCCCGCGGCTTCGCCTGCGTAGTTCCCGTTCCCGTGGTAATTCCGGGATAAAACATAGCCTATGTCCGTCTCCTGGTTCTAAGCTGCCTCCCCACCAATTTTCAGCCAAATCGGTTCAGCCGTTCTTGAGTTATAAAAAGTGTAACTAACACGACTTTCTTTTATATATATAGAAGTTATCTAGTACCCATAACACAAGCTCTGCTTAGCTTGGGGCTAGATAATGCTGTGTGAATTGTCCAGCATTATTTATTTATTTATTTAAATGTGATAGTGTGACAATAGTTTTATTGATTGCATGATGCATCCTCTATGGCGCAGCAGGTGAAGGCCTACTCAACAAGGCCTGGATGATCCTGTGTGGATTGGTATTTATTTAGGGTGCTTAGGTATTTATTTTTATTCATAACTGCTTTTTCAGTCCCTCACCGGAGGCCCAAGAACAGGCCGGCACATCAAGCGGTACCTCTGGCGAATGGACCAGCAATATCTTCAAACGGGAAGGGGATCCATCCTCCCAGAGTCACAATCTGACATCGAGGGTCCACCATCAGAGACAGAGAACCAACAGGTTGAACAACAGACTTGTCAAAGTTCTGTCTCAGCCGGTGAAGATGGAAAAGGGAGCTAAGTATGTTCAATGCGAGTTCCGGGTTGTGCTAGGCAAGAATGGAGAAATATTTATTTTATTTTTATATTTTAGGAAAACTAACAGCTTATTAAATCTTAATATGTTAAACTTATTGTATAACTTAACACGTTAGCTGTCCATGCACTACATGTAGTTCATAGCCCTGTTTCAAATGCATTAGATGTCAGGCACTGAACGCTAGAGCTACGAGGTTGAATTTCGGGGGACGTATAGATAGGTAATTTGGTAAAATAAAACACGGTGGACGTGACGATTTTTTTTTTTAACATATGAAGACAGTCTGGACGCAGTGTGGTATACCCCAAATTATCTTGGGACAGCTAACGTGTTAACAACAGTTTCCACTTATGAGTACATTGTTATGTGTCCATTGGAAGTACGAGTAACAACTAACGGAAAATTTTTGCATTAATAGTGCCAAATATCTCAAGATATCTCACTCAATAATTTGTTACTAGAGATGCCACGAATCGTAATTTTGCCGAATACCGAATCCGATCACGATCTTGGCCAAAGCGCAGAATATTCGACGGCCGAAGGTTCGGCAAGAGGTGTCTACACGTCGCGGGTTTTATGGTACGATCTGTCTCATAGCTGCCGCGGGAGTTTTTTTTGTTTCATTTTCGAGTTAGTCGTTTCAAGGCATGTAATATAATAATGAACACAGTCATTCATGAAAATAGAGCTATTTTTAAAATCGCTGATAAACAAAAGCTTTGACACCATTCAATAAAACTCACATGGGAAATATATGATTTTAATATGTAATTTAAATAAATACAAGACTTATTATTATTAAAACTTTTTAAACTTTAGGGATTTGTTAAAATATTGAATGATTATTTATCGGTTATTTACCGCGTGAGTTATTATTTCCCCTACGATTTTATCGCGTAACAGGGATCGTGGTCCTGGTCACGGGGCGACTTGCGTCTTTTGTTTATGATTTGGTATTCGGCCGAATGGTACGCACTATTTGGCCGCATTGGTCAAATACCAAATAACAGCGGAACTTTCGTGGAAGCTCTATTTAAATCACAAACCAACATCAAAAGAAATTTTCTGTATTCTTGCCCAGACAAAATCTTGCGTAGGCTGTTCACGCTAGAGCTTGAAAAGTTAAAAAGAAACAATACAGTTAACTTACTGAGGGAATATAGCTGATTCTGGCAAAATAATTTCCACTAAAATGCGAAATTATTAAGCCAAGTCAGCAAGCATGATGCGAAATCTTCCTAGATTAGCATTTTGCAGTTTATTTTCAAAGCCCAGCCTTAGTTTTTTTATTTCATTAATTATTAACACTTCAATGGCCCACCTCACGCATATGGATCTTGCAGACGTACCTAACTACTAGCCGTGGGCCGCCCCTGCGTGTCCCGCCGCAGAGGCAGTGAAAGCGTTAATGTGGCGTGTTTATATTATTCTGCCTGGCTATTAAGAAACTGGTAGTGCTGAAGCTTCCTGTCAGTAGATAATAAGCTAATAAGCTAGGTTACAGAATATGTTAAAGCTACCAATAGAATAGCTTAATTTTAATAGCTTTTAATAGGTGACAATTCTGATGTCGTCAAAACTATCTAGTTTTGACAATATCAGAATTGTCAAATTAGTTTTAATTTGACAACACGATTATCTTCATATCATAATATACAAGTATCCGCGCTGACATGTCTCACACTCTGTCGAAGGTTGACGCGATACTGCGTGAAGTGGAGGTTCTGCCCAGTTTAAAATTGTTATTGGTAGTAGGTAATCCCCTCCATTCAATATTCATATTTATATTTATTTATTGCAATAATTGTGTACATTTGTAGGTCTAAAACCCGAGTTCACCAACAGAAGGTTAAATTTTAAACAGTTGTTTTGACGTTTTTGACATATTATCATACATTAAACGACAACTTTAACCAACGAAGTCGCCTAATTGTCCGATTATCTGTTAGTATCTATTAGTGAACACAGACGTAAGACTCGAGTTCACCAACAGAAGGTTAAATTTTAAACAGTTGTTTTGGCGTTTTTGACACAAGATAATATACATTAAACCCCAACTCTAACCGACGAAGTCGCCTAATTGTCCGATTATCTATTAGCTTGGAAATTTCAAAATATTCAGATATAAACGGCTGTAACGTTTGAGTGCGTTGACTTAGTTATGTATATTTATATCGCGGCTCCAAGAGGTTACGGACTTGAGTATTTGACTTTAATTTCAACTCGATATGTCCACGCGTTCCTGAGAAAAGGGGGTTGACAGACAGTCAGACAAACGGACAAAGTGATCCTACAAGGGTTCCTTTTTTCCTTTTGAGGTACGGAATCCTAAAAAGACAAGAACTAAGGCCTAGCGTCCTCGCAAACGTGTTCGTGATCATGGGCAATACCAGCAGTTCACTCAATGTCAGTGAGTTACCAATAACCTAATATACCAGTCTCAAAAGAGGGAATTCTTGATTTCCCGCAACTAGGGAATGCAATCTCGATCTCGCCTCATTTTAACAATTAATTTTTTTTTTTTTTCGAGATCAATCTCGAAGCATAAAATGACGAGATGTCGGCCGAGATTGACGAGATAGAGCAGTAGTCAGCGACGCATGACGCGTGCTCTCTGCGCGCGAGCGAGTCGCTGACTGCCGAAGAAAGTGTCGGACTGCACTCGTAAACTATCCCGACTATTCCCGAGTATTCACGATGTTGGGCGAGCGGAATAGAAAATAATTTAATTCCAAAATGAATAATTTCCAAAATCTCTTTTAATTTAGTTAGGCGCAACCCTTCGTCCATTGGCCATCATGACCCAAGACAGATGATTTCTCCCAGCCCCGTGTGGAGGCGGCGCGCCGCTGGACCGCTGGGCAGTGAATGCGTTAAACTATAACAAAATTAGGTGCTTCTGAATTGTTCCAGAATGATGCAGCGCATGGGCTGGATCGGCGGAGGATTGGGCAAGGACGGAAGCGGCATAGTCGACCCCATCGCGCCGAATGCTCTTTACGTGAGTAACCCATCGATGTAAACTAGGAGTGTTTCGTTAACAGAATTTCCATTCACTTCACTATCTAATTGGGTGCATTAACCGTTAAAATAACTATCTATCGTTAAAAACCGTTAACAACTAGGACGTTGAGAATTTCACGACAGATGTATCTAAACCCGTGAATGTTCACGTTCGGCTAACGTTCGGCTAAAGTTAAAAACGCTAAGAATCGAGTTTATTTCAAGCATGATGATGTGAAAAACTTTCCTCCATACTTTTTCCGGGTTTCAGACACAATAGCTTGAAAAAAAATAAGATAATAAGCCAGAAAATGATAATTGCAATCAAATAATGAAAATATATTAGAACTTGTATTGACAATTTAAACAATTGAGTTAAGAGGGTTCAAACGATTAAAAGTGCATGAAATTACCGTAATCGTGAGCTATTCTATTACGGCCCTGACTCAGTGTGACCCCCCCCCCCAAGTTTTAGGCTACGACCGCGCCCGTCGCTATCTAATTGTTATATCGTATCTAATTGTCTAATTTTATCTGAGCTGCCCAAACGGTGGAAAAATGTACCATTATCAATTTCCAGGCCACATCAACCGTAGGGTTTGGGCAGGAAAAATCAACTAAACAACGCCCCCCACCGAAGCGAGAGAATCGCTGTGTAAAGCCAATCAAAAATAAGAAGACGTGCAAAAATGCATTTAAAATAAACGTTCTGCTGAATCTCCTCAAGTTCGCTACGAATGATATGCAAGTGGAGATATACTTTGACGCGCTACTCAAAAACGTAGAACGAAAAAGGTAAAAAGCATCAATTTATAACCTACTATATTAACTATAGATTTAGGCGTTACTTTGTGGAAATCCTTGTAAAATATTAGGATAAAACATATTTAGTCGCAATAAGGCGCAAAACCTCTGATGACATTCAACAAAATGCAATTCGATTCGCTTGCACATGGCATGTCAATTTGTGGGATGGGTTGGAGCACGCGAATTGCATTTTGTTGAATGTTTTGCGCGGAATTAATAATAATAGTTAAATATTCTTTATCCTAATATTTTTATTACCGGCTCTGTAAAATAGTATAATTAATCTGTCATTTTAGGTTTTTGACATTTTATGAATCTAGCAGCACCAGCGCTGGGTGCAAACAGTGTATTGTATACCCAGCAATGCTGAGCGGAAGCCATGTTTGCTAAGCGCTCTGCTACGCACAAAATTTTAATCATTGCACTTAGCATTAATTTATTATATGTAGTTCAATTTATTGTATCACAATAAAATGAACTATCACAGTAAATGAAATGATCTTATTTATTAACATTTCATTTAATATTAATTTAAAACGCAAACTAATATAAAAATTCGAATGTACTGTCTTGTCTGTCTGTCGATCTGTCCGTCTGTCTGCTTTTTCACGCCTAAACGGCTAAACGGATCTAAGTGAAATTTGGCATGGAGATGATGGTACCCGTGACGGACATATGCTTTCTATCTCGGAAGAAAGCATTCGAAGCCGCGGACAGCCGCTATCATAAACAGACAAAAACAACAAAAACCTTAGCTATAGTTTGACCGAAACCGTTGTACCACTCCTTAAGAAATTGCGGCGAGGTGGGGGCCGAGGAACAACAAGATCCGTCAAGTGCGAGTGTAACTCGCGCGCCGAGGGTTTTTCAAACGTTTGTCAACAAATATGTACCAAAAGTACCGGTTAGAGACTTCGCAATTTAACGAATACCTAAAAATAGTAGGTACCAACCTACATTTCAGATTGGGTAATGGTAAATTTATCGACTTTTTTCAAAATATTCAAAAAGTATGAAACCTACTTACTGATGGTTAGGAGCGGCCGATGCTCCTTCTTTGAGCCATGTCGATAACTTTGGTTCTCTGTCGGATGTATTCGTTACGAATTTTATCCTTCAGAGAGACTCCGAGCATAGCTCTTTCCATAGCTCGCTGAGCGACTTTGAACTGGTGGACCAGCCCTACCGTGAGTGTCCACGTCTCAGCTCCGTAGGTCATGACGGGTAGGACGCACTGACTGAAAACTTTAGTTTTCAAGCATTGTGGTATGGATGACGAGAAGACTCGACGTAGTTTCCCAAACGCTGCCCAGCCTAGCGGGATCCTCCTTCTAGCCTCCTTCTCAAAATTATTTTCCTATATGTTATACGTCCTATATGTGAACACCTTCATTTAACGTATATCATCAGATCACACTAAAATTATCAGTGCAGTCAGTGAAAGTTCGGATGTTTAGATGTATGGATGGATATATGGATGGATGTTTGTTACCTTTTCACGCCAAAACTACTTAAAGGATCGGGCTAGGGAGGGAGGGGAGGAAGGTTTTCAAAATACCACGTTTGGTCACAGGGAGGACACAGGGCGGGGGCTTAGGTTTTCGTCACGTAGTCAATATCCTCTAGGGAAATCTCTCGCTTTTTCGAGCTACATATATTCAAATATGGCGCGCAGCATTTAGCGCTTTTAAAACTCCAGGTGGCAAAACTTGTTTCTGTAAATTAATTTCCTGTTACAATATGCTTTAATAATATGTTTTGTCTTTATATATTTATTCGCTTGGAAGTGAAAAAAAATACTATAGGTATGCACGCACACTTCACATGTTTGCAAATAATGATGAAACTATGAATAAAAACGTGAAAACTACAGGGGGAGGAAAGGGGTCATCTCATAATATGTATACTACGGGTGGTCACCACGGGGAAGGGGTTGTAATGGGTCAAGTAGTATGGGTAAGTTCCCCTCAAATGGATTAATAAATAGACGACAGGGACTGGTCGTCCCTGCGTCGTCCACGACTTTTTTTGTTGTCGTTGTAAAGACAATGTTAACAGTAGGAACTTGTGACGATAGTCGTCCATCGATACATTGCCAGTTACGTGGGAACCGCGTTCCTACGTTCCCCCTAAAGCCATCACATACAGAAACCGTGGCCGTGCCGGATGCGAAGGCGTAAATAAATAAATAAATAAATAAAAATGCGGCGGTTGGCGGGCCGGCTCAGCGACACAAACAGTCGGCGTGCGCGACGCGGAGCCGTGGCGAGGCGGAGGCGTGGCGTGTTAGCGTTGTATTTCAGCTAGTCTATGGAGTGTCTTCACGCAGAGCGCACGCCACGCGTCGCGGTGCGGAGGCGTGCTACTAGCGGAGTTACGAGTTGTATATTTTTACAAAATTTTTAGCTTCTGACCCAAATAAGGTGCTAAATAAAATGGACTATACCTAAAAGTTGATAGTACTAGTTCAACCACATCGTTGTTTATACGTCTGTCGTATAAAAGATTATAAAAATGACATCCTTACGATAAAAAAGGACCTGTTTACAACAATGCGACGCTGTGACCTACACACACAAGGCTCCAAAACGCCTCCGCGACGCCACGGCTCTCGCAGGACTGCAATGTGAAGACATCCGCACCGCGAACGCCACGCCTGGCCCGGCTACCGTCCGCCACCGCTCCGCCTCCGGCTTCAGTGTGTGACGACTTTAATAAAGTAGCGAACTATGAACGCCGCGGCTTCCGGCGAACATATCAAGTGGCTCATACTTATTGTGGCTCATACTTGGTGTTGTAAAATTAAGCCGGCACCACACTTCTTGTGGTTCTACAACGAATAAGAACCACAAGCAGTGTGATGCCGGCTTAATTTTACAACACCCCGACTCTTCCCGCGGGTGTCGTAACAGGCGACTAAGAGATATCAACCGCGAGCGGGCAGCAGCGCCTCCTGCAGAACAATTCTACCACCTAACTGCGATCCCTAACCCGCATGCCCAGCGGGGGGATTATGGGCATTACTCCCCATGAGATAAAAGTCAATAAGGCGCTTATCAAGGGGAGGCCTGCGTCCAGCAGTGGACCAATATAGGCTGATGAGGTGAGGTGAGGTGAGAAGCACAAGGTACACTTGGATATGTCAATTTACAATATAGGTCACAATGAAAGGCAATAGCCTGTCATGGCCACAGTAACCCGAAGACTGACTTTGAATAAAAAGTGGTCCTGTGTGTAGTGTCCAACATTAATTAATTAATTTTATTTTATCTGTTTGTTCTAGAATACATAAAATAGTGGAGGCAATAAATAACAAAGATTCGGCCATGCAGTTTCGCGACTACATCAGTGTAGTGGAGGACATCCGCAGGCGATGTCGGTTCACGCTGAGCACGCAGAGCAACGGAGAGGGCGAACAACGGTCAGTTACACTAAATACTACACTAAGTATTAGATAGAAAAAACGGCCAATTGCACTAATATCTAAGTAACTTTTGGAAAAAATAATCTACAGCACAAAAAAGGGGAAAATGGTAGCTGAATGGGTTGATAGTTACAGTATCTACAAAATAGAACAACGTTCAGTTACATTAACTACAAGATAGAACAACGGTCAGTAACACTAACTACTAGATAGAAAAACGGTCAGTTACACTAACTACAAAATATAACAAGGTCAGTAACACTAACTACTAGATAGAAAAACGGTCAGTTACACTAACTACAAAATAGAACAAGGTCAGTAACGCTAACTACTAGATAGAAAAACGGTCAGTTACATTAACTGCAAGATAGAACAATGGTCAGTAACACTAACTACTAGATAGAAAAACGGTCAGTTACATTAACTACAAGATAGAACAACGGTCAGTAACACGAACTAGTAGATAGAAAAACGGTCAGTTACACTAACAAATCTTATTCTAATAAAAATTTAGAAAATATAACAGTTCAGAATATTTTATCACTTTATCAAAAAATGGGAGATATCAGTAAAGTTTCGATATACATATTTTTTAGGATTTTTTTTAATTAAGGCAGAAGCCTTTATTCACAAAGAAAATATAATTGGTATTTACAATTGAAACAATTGAGCTAACTGCAAACCGTTGCAAACAATCTACAGGTAGCTCAACTGATCCATATCAATACCAGTCGGAAGCGTCCCCAAGACGCTGGCTGCATTGCCCCGCTGTATGGCAATGCTGATGCGCTGCGCCAGATACTGACCAGCTCTCGGGTCACGCGTCGCTTCGACCAGACGCTCAGATAATTTTTTGAAAACCCGAAGAGCCTCGGTACCCCACGGACCTAGGGTCTCGACCCCAAGAGGAGCAAATGTGTAGGCTCTGTCGAGACCTGCATTTTTGGATTGTCAACTTATTTTTAATGTTTTCTATAAATTTCAGTCGGCCACCATGTCCCACAGTTTTGTGGATTTCTGTATTTCATAATATTTTTCCATGGGAAGTACTTTTAAAAGTACTAGTCTTTCGTAAAAGTCAAGTAGTTTTGTGTCGTAACGGCGGCGTTTCACTTAATTTTAGTCTTCAATTAGCACATTATTATTAGCTTTTAAAACAGAATAATTGTCCACCAACTTGATGCATCGCAAAAACACTCAAAACAGAACAACATCAGCGCCTCTAACGGTAGATAATGTAACTATTTTATGATATGATCACTAATGTTCGACCATATCATTATGTAGCCACGCATTAAGCTTTTTTATCGTTAAACGCTGATTATTCATTAATCTGGCCAGAATAAGTCATGATTTGGGCAATGCGTATTTTCCATTTCATGAAATACAACCATTTCATGAAATGGTCGGTTACATTATGAAGTGATCAATTCTAGGATATGGCCACGACATCTACAAGGTAGAACGTAATACGTAATTTTTAGTTAAGTTACTTTTGGAAAAAATTATAACTTTTCTGACAGTGTCCGGTTGATAATTAATAGAAATAAATAAAATGTTGTTAATGTAACATGGTATAGTGTCAGAATGACAGTTGAGCTACGTGTAGTTGGTTTGCAACAGTCTGCAGTTAGCTCAATTTTTTCAAGTTTAAATACTAGTTCTAATTTGTTTCTATTATTTGATTGTAATTTTCTTTGTTATCAACATAAAGCCTTCGTTGACAAAGAGACTTTCAATCAAATTATAGAAACAAATTAGAACTAGTATTTACAATTGAAACTGTTGAGCTAACTGCAGACTGTTGCAAACGATCTACAGGTAGCTCAACTGATCCATATCAATACCAATCGTCGCGTCCCCAAGACGCTGGCTGCATTGCCCCGCTGTATAACAATGCTGATGCGCTGCGCCAGATACTCACCAGCTCTGGGGTCTCAAAATAAATGATTTAATGTTTATGCAATTATTTTCTGTTCACAGTAAAATCTGCGTGTTCAAAGAAGCACCTGATCACATGTTCCTGGTAACTCCTGACGACTGCCGACCTTGCCTCACGGATATCATGGTGGTATGAATATGAACACAATCAATTTCAATTTAAATTTATTCAATTCTATAGGCATACATATTATATTGCACTTAGAATAGTCATATATCAATTATAAATGTTATAGACACACCTTAATAGGTAGTTTGTATATGGATATTTTTAAGATTACGAACTTTTGTACATACATTCATGCAAATAAAAATTATGATTGATTGATTGATTGATTGATTAAATAAATTTATATGTTTCCAAGCATCTTTATCTCAAAGGAAGTATTTTACAGAGCAGTATGCTTTTTCTGTAGTGTCTTTTTAATGATGTTTTTGAACATTCTCTCATTCAGTTTAGTTACATTCTCAGGTAAAGTATTATAAAATTTAACGATTTGTTAACCTTCGCCAACCGTGTAAAAGGTTGGACAAACCTATTTTTGATCTCGTCTCATACTGGTGGATGTCTGACTGTTTATAGTATCGTAAAATATGTTTTCTTGTATGCATAATGTTAAGATAAATATATAATAAATAATGAATAATGCTGGACAATCCACACAGAACCATCTAGCCCCAAAGTAAGCTACTCAAAGCTTGTGTTATGGGTACTAGTTAGCTGATATATTTAATACATTATATACACAGATAGATTTTTTTTTAAAACATAGAAAACACCCAGACCAACGGAACAAATTTCTGCAGATTGTACACAAAATTATTCCGAGGCGGGAATCGAACCACCACGGAGGACGTCAATATCATAGTGTACAAATTAAAGTTGGTTTTTCATTACAGCACGAAGATGAGCCGAACCCTTTTATGAAATCCATCAAAAAACACTTAAAGGAGGACCCAGAAACTGCATCGCCTGCGCCGACGTACCTGATCGATAAGCTCGTGGAGTTCTTCCTTGAATTCTGCGCAGATGAAGAGTATACAGAATTTCGGTAAGGACAATATGCAAATATGCATGTGACTTCAAAAAAGCTAATTATTTTTTTACGTATTCTCTATGATTGTCTATTTATTGTAGTTAATGATTTTATCGGGTATTTATCATTATAGCAAAAGGTAAGCGATAAATACCCGATAAAATCATTAACTATGTTAACAAATCGCGCAAGTTTAAAAAAAATTGTATATTTATTTTTGTATTTTTCGATGTTTTTATTGTGAAATTTGATCATTACACATAGAAAAGTAGATATTTTAAATCTCAATCGCAAATTTTTTATACTCAACGCTATTGGCAAGAGCGAACCGTGACGTCACATTTCACATTTTGTATTGTCATGACATGAAGCTTTGGCGGGATATCTTTTTTTATTATTTCATGGTTTTTTGGTGTTTTCTTTAAAGTTACATTAAATTTTTTATCATATATTTGTGTCTAATTTTATTTTGATATAAAAATCAACGAAGAAACAGAAGCACTTTTGAGTTGAAAATGTGAAGTGTGACGTCACAAAACAAGGGCCAATATGGCAGCGTTTCTATCACCTGAAACTAAGTGCAGTTTTACTTTTTGTTTATTACCTTAATAATTAAATATTTTGTGGGTGTTATATATTTTTTGGGTAAACACATTATTTACAACATTTATAGTACCTTTAACCACATCTTTCTTAAGATTGTTTATTCAGGTCAAAGAACAACATTACAATTAATGAATAAAAATAAATTACAGCTTTAATTAGTGCCGAATAAGGTGGCAATACGGGTCGTTCACCCCCTCCACGAAATTGCAAAATGCAGTAAAATTATCGCTATTCTGTCGCTTTCCATACAAATCTAAAGCAATACAAGTGTCGTTAGAGTACAAGCGTACTAGGAAGCAACGTCTGTTGCTACAAAACATGTAAGACTTGCAAATATTCGAAAATTTTCTTATTCGAATATTCGATTTTTTTGGGTAGTATTCGAATATTTATCGAATAATAAAAAAACTATATTTCTATTATAATCACATCTTCTTTTATTCTTATAACTTTATTTGCATGAACAAACTTAAAATAACAAAGTAGCAAAATATTGTAACGAGATATTGGCGATTTACACGCACAATCAACCACATTTTTTTTGAAAAAACAGTATTTTAACAATTTCTACAATAAAATTAAACACAATAATAAGTAAATAATCACGGTAAGTAACGGTAACACGGCGACGGGGACGGGTAGACAGGGCCCGTACTCTTAAAAACGAAATTGAAATTTCTGATTCGTTTTCGCGTAAACGCTAATCTTATGCAAGCTACATAAAAGTTGATTTTGCGCGAAAACGAACTTCTAATTTCTTTTTCCGAAATATGAATACGAATATAATACGCGACTGCACTACGCAAGCGCACGCGGCACTCCGGAGTGTTTCCGAACGTCATCGCCACTGGAATAATTTGAAGTCGGTTTATCTTTTTTTAAAATACGCCAAATTATAATGTTCTAAAACACCAGAGTAATCTTAAACCGGTGATGTTTTAATTAATGAATAGGCAACCTCAGTCAAGATTAGTATACAATCATACTTATATCACAGATATTATAATACTATACTAGTACTAATATTATAAATGCGAAAGTTTGGATGGATGGATGGATAGATGGATGGATGTTTGTTACTTCTTCACGGCAAAACTACTGAACAGATTGAGCTGAAATTTTGCATCGGTGTAGCTCTAAGCCTGGAATCAAACATAGGCTACTTTTTATCCCATAATTCACCTCCCATGGAATAGAAATCACTTTAAACGATTATAGAAATAACGCGTGCAAAGCCGCGGGCATAAACTAGTTCATACTTACTACAAAATACCAGATTATCTCTAGCTAAAGGATAAATTAAAAATTATAAAAACACCTCGACTGATTTTCATGGAACATGGCTAAGAACACTCGGGATAAAATTATCTATGACACAAAAAAAACTAAACGACAATCGGTTCATCCGTTTGGGAGCTACGATAATCAAATCAAATCAAATCAAAAACTCTTTATTTCCATAAATACAATAAATGTACACTTAGAAAAGGTCAAATCATAAAACTAAACACTGACACGGAAATAAAGTGATATTTTTGATTTCTGTCGCTTCGGTATGTAGACTAAAGTAAAGAAGCGACGAAGAAACCTTTAGCCTGTTAGTTGTTATTTTTCGAGCTGGAGCAAAACTCGTCCCAAGCTTTTTTATCCTCTAGATAATCTGATATTTTGTAGTAAGCCTTTTTACAAAGGACATGTTTGACTATTTGTTTGAATTTATTTATTGATAATTTTTGCAACTCAATTGGAGTTTTGTTGTAGAAGCGTATACATTGCCCTTTAAAAGATACATTTATCTTGTGTAGCCTAGTTGTGGGCACAGCGAGTTTATCCTTATTTCTAGTATTTATATTATGTGTGTCGCTATTTTTAGGGAATACATTGATATTTCTATGAGTGTACAACAAGTTTTCATAAATAAATTGACATGGTACTGTCATTATATTTATTTCTTTGAATTTATCACGCAGGGATTCTCTGGGACCCATGTTATAGATTGCACGAACAGCTCTCTTCTGCAGCACAAATACGGTGTTAATATCTGCAGCGTTCCCCCACAGCAGTATGCCATAAGACATAACACTATGGAAGTAGCTGAAATAGACTAGTCTAGAAGTATCAACGTCTGTAAGATGACGGATTTTTTTGACTGCATAAGCTGCAGAACTAAGTCTTTTCGATAGCTTATCTATGTGTGGGCCCCATTGAAGTTTACTATCTAAGGTTATTCCTAAGAATACTGTACTGTTTACAATTTCTAACGTTTCTCCTTTTACGTTTACATCAATCTTAGCGTGTTTTACATTAGGTAGAGCAAATTTTATACATTTCGTTTTAGTTTCATTAAGCAAGAGATTATTGACACTAAACCAGTGTACTACTTTTGAGATTGCATTATTCACATCGTCAAATTTTATATTTTGTCGTTTCATTTTAAAAATTAATGAAGTATCGTCAGCAAACAATACAATCTCATGATTATTCTTTACTAGGTGAGGCAGGTCGTTAATATAAACTAAAAAAAGGAAAGGACCGAGGATAGAACCCTGCGGTACACCCATTGTAACTACAGACCCCGTAGACCGTTTCCCATTAATGTCAACTCTTTGTATCCTATCACTCAAGTAAGATGTAAGAAGATCCAAAGAGGTGTCTCTTATTCCATAGTGATACGATACCATAGACAGATACGCAGACGCTAAACTTATAACACCCCTCTCTTTTTGCGTTGGGGGTTAAAAAGCTTGGGACGAGTTTTGGTCCAGCTCAAAAACTAACACCCTAAAAAGTTAAAGGTTTCTTGTTCGCTTCTTTACTTTACCTCTGAGATTGAAGTTAACAAAAAATCAAAGTGATCACTTTATTTCCTAGTTATTAATATTATTTAATTTAAATTTTGTGACACGTCCAAGAGTAAGGTCTAAACTAAAGGAAATAAAGCACTTTGATATTTAATATAGTTTGTAGTATCTTTACATAGTATAAAACAAAGCCGCTCCCGCTGTCTGTCTGTCTGTCCCTATGTATGCTTAGATCTTTAAAACTACGCAACGAATTTTGATGCGTTTTTTTTAAATAGATAGAGTGATTCAAGAGTAAGGTTTATATGTATAATACATGCATAATAAAGTAGATAAACACTGAATTTTAGAGGTTTCTAATGTGATGTGGTAAATAAACACTTTTTTGCGGTTACATTGCAAACGCTGGCTAAACCCTACGAGATAGATTAAAATAATGTAATACAGTATTGTACACCTTAAAAAGGTCTACAAAAAAGTCTGTGAGAGTATACGTCTATCTCTTAGGGATAACCCAAAATAACCATTTTTATCCTTTACTTTATACGAGAAATAATGGCTTATTTACGAAGCGATTATAAGTAATACAGCATTAATCCTTATCCAATTTAATACATTGTGCATTTAATAATAATAATAATGCTGGACAATTCACACAGCATTATCTAGCCCCAAGCTAAGCAGAACTTGTGTTATGGGTACAAGGTAACTGATATACTTAATACAATACACTACATAGATAGATATTTTTTATTATACATAGAAAACACCCAGACCAACAGAACAAATTTCTGCAGATCGTACACAAATTTGTTCCGAGGCGGGAATCGAACCCGCAACCTCCTGCGTCGCAGGCGGACCTTCGCCAGCTTCGCCACGGAGGTCGTCATACATAATATAAATCAATATGGCCCTTGACAGCCTGTAATTTAATTTTCGAAGATATTACAGATTTAAAATGCAGGGACATAGCGGTTGCAGCGGTACCGGCCGGGGGCCGATTCTGTAGTATACAGGGTGTAACAAAAATAAGTAACCAAACTTTCAGGTGGGGTGTAGAATCGAACACTGAATTCAGGAAAAATATTGAAAAAAAATCCCGCCCTTTAGTTTTCGAAAAATTTAATAAATAGGTACGAAATTTTCACAACATTAGGCAATAGACTATAATACATGTGTCTATTTGGAATTAAAAAAAAATGGCTTAAGTACCTGTATTCATCTTTTTTATAAGCCCATAACACCTAAACGGTGCCCTAATGAGCGGCCACCGCGGTCATCGACCCGCGACATCATTGCAGCGGAAGCGAACAGGCTGCACGGCGTGCTTAGATATGGAGCCTACGTACAACAAATACATTCCAATTTTCCTCTAGGAATTAAAAAATAAATAAATTATTTTAAGTCTTTACACACGTTCTATCGCGAAAATGCATAGTTAGTAGGTACATTCATTAAGCATGCACCTTCCTACTAAAAGATATTCACTACTAGCTTTTATTTTTTCATATCGTTGACTACCTAAGTACCTACCTACCTTCACATTGACCTTTAAAAACACGGTGAGTAACTTACAATGAACCCCTTATGAGGTTGTTACAATTTGCATTTCCGAAACACCAGATTGAGACAAGAAAAGTCACAAACTTTTAGCGCGCGAGAGCGAGATAGGTTTACAAACTTAGTTCATCCGAATTTTCACCCAATGCTAGGCTTATTGTTAGTTTTGTCAAACTTTCATACCACAGAAATGTTATCATAGGGTCAATGGCCGTTTAGTTGCATCATTGCAAGCGCAAGGTGAAGGTCGCGGCGGCGCTTATCGGTTTTTTGTGCGTAAAAATGGCTCGTATGCGTTATTCAGATATTGAATACCACGAGATGAAAATTGAAATGGGAAAATTGGAATGCATTGGCTAGCTTCCTACATAACTACAACACGTGCAGCCCGGCGCCGCGCGCTGCTGCGATATCGCGTGTCCGGTCGTGGGAGCCCCCCGTAAAAAGATGTTTATCTGCTAAAAAGGTGTACACAAGGTACGTAGACCTTTTAATCATATTTTAATGTCAAATAAACACGTGCATCAGTCGTTTGCGTAATGTAGTGAAAATTTCGTATTTATTTTATTTTTCGAAAACTAAAGGGCGGGATTTTTTTTTTTATATTTTTCCTGAATTCAGTGTTCGATTCTACACCCCACCTGAAAGTTTGGTTACTTATTTTTGTTACACCCTGTATTTAGTATCCGTATTGCACCCGTGCGAAGCCCGGGCGGGCCGCTAGTGTTATATATGTTTGCAACTGGCTCTAAAGAGGTATCGCTGGCTGCATTGCCCCGCTGTATGGCAATGCTGCCAGCTCTCGGGTCACGCGTCGCTTCGACCAAAGGCTCAGATAGAATTATTAATATTAGTATGAATTAATTAATTTGCGACAGATTCCTCGGCCCCTTCTATGAAACAGAGATCGTCGTAATTAACGCGTTCTTCGCGTTAATTGAAGATCTGGTGAAGAAATCCAAGCCGGCCTACAAAGTTCCGCTGGAGTTATTGGACGTGTTTGATGGGAACGCTGAATTCCAGATAATGAGGGACCCCAATGGATTCGCCTCGTAAGTCACATTTTGATAATATAATATAATACATACTAAGACAAGTTTAGCACCACTATTAGGTAGGCTGGTACAGTGCGACCGAAAAGAGTAGAAAATAAATGAGTCCGCTGCTATCGTTTAGATGGCAACACGAATACTACGACGCAAACGGTCTTGATCCTTGCATTAAGCAATAAAATTTTGTTGAAAACGTGGATGTCAATAGGTACAAATCAGACCAAAAATAGTAGAAATTAATTATCAAGGAACGAGATTTTACTGTAAACTGGCAACTCTTTATGAATGTTGCTTGTAGTTTAAATTAATTTACGATTACAAAAGTAATCTCATATTGTTATTATTATCGTAATCATTTATTCTTAAAAATAATAGAAATACTTTAGCATAACAAGTTTACTAAACCACTTTTAAAAAATAATCATAATCAACAAAATAGGTAGCAGGTACATTTTTCTTGATTGCGCACAAATTGAAATCGTCCAATGAAGATCCGTTACGTTTTTAGTTGAGAATGCAGATTTATAGAGCTAAGAAATCCCACCACACCACACCACACCACACAGTCCGAAAATTTTTGTTTTACGACAAAAATTGACGAAGTTATGACCAAATTACTAGCGAAGTTCACTAAGTGACCGCCGCGGGTGCTTGTGACGTCACTCGCTCGATCGCCGCCCGTTAACCGTAGGCAGATAATCAGTTTATTAGTGATTTACTCCGAAACTATAAGTTTAGAAAAAAAATGACAGAACCAGATAGAGTCGGTTTTGAGAGACGCATCATATGATTTTTTTGTATTTTTTTGAGCCGAGCGACTGACTGACTTTTTGCTGTGTATTCTACTCATCTACCTACTATAAGATGTATGTCAAAAAATCTTTAAGATTTTGTATTTGGCTTACAAAGCTAAACTTAAACTTTATAACTAGCGTTATTATTTAGTACCTAGTACTATCTTGCTGTGCCCTAACCGGGTCCATATTTGAGACTGAATATCTTTAATAACCTATGTACATTATGGTCGCAATAAAATATTTGAATTTGAATTTGACGTCACACGCACCCGCGGCGGTCACTCAGTGAACTTCGCTAGTAATTTGGTCATTACTTCGTACATAAAGGTCCGTTTTGGATAATTTAACAAGATATATCATTCTTATGTCATAAAGAATAACGTGGATACTAGTTCTATTGAAATTGCTATAACTTTACTGATCGTCAATGTTATAAGGTCTTCCTTTTCTTTTTTCTGCAGGAGTTTTGAATATTCTTTTGTTATGCTAGTAGAACCTTCCATCTTCAATTCCTGATACATAGCGGATGTACCTACCTAAAAACAAATTTAAATTATACTGAAATGTAACGCAGGACCGTTAAGAGTGGCAGATGGGTTTTGAGGTCTACAAATGGCAAAATTGAATGATGATGATTTTATTTTAAAGACTCAAAATATGGAAGTGGACTATGCTTTTCCCAATACAAACAGATATAAACATTAAAAATAGAATAAACGCTATTTGCAGAAAACAACAAAAATATTACTCAGGCCATCAAATTCACAAGCTTAATCGTTTGCGAGACGCAGATTACACTATTTAAATACCACAGAATCAAGTATTTATCAGTGATCTCAGAGGTTCTTTGATTATGTCCGAAACATCGGGCCATAGCTTTCCCACTTGCAATTCGGCTAAACAATGTATGAAAACTTTATCAATCACTTGTCTTGTTCCACTGGGATTAGTTTTATACATGTTGGATTACAATGAACACCTTATTACAGTTATTTTAATGCAAATTTCGTTGAGGTACCCAATGTTTATTTACATGTGCATGTGACATTTTGAAAAGATTTGACATTGGTTTCGTGTTGCCAGAGCAAAGGTTTAGTTTAGTTCCATTTTAATTAATTTCTACTCTTTTCGGTCCAGCTATACTTATTCTTATAAGCACTTTTGCTCCGTGATAAGATGCTTTCACAATAATTCTTGAAAAAAGAGAGAAGTGTTCGCGAGGTCTACTGTTCATAGAACTACGTAGTAATAATATCCTCTTAACCGAATTTCGGGCCGCGGCGGCCAGTCTTATCAGAGACTAGCCAGATGCGCAGGATATTTATAGTGCACAAGTGTGTGCGCAAAAACAGGTGTTCTCTATTCCCTTACTCTCACAATCCGATGGGACGGCAGACCGACACGACCGGGGAGAGGTCAAGCGCAGGATCAACGGTTTAACGTGCTCTCCGAGGCACGGGGGTGTAACACCGCCAACTTCCTGACTCCGGGCTGCTACTGTGAAGTTTTCTTGCTAGAAAAACCCCAAAAACAACTATTGGCCCGACCCGGGATTTGAACCCAGGACCTCATAATCAGCGGTTGAACAAGCTGACCGCTAGATCAACGAGTCAGTCAATCAAATCTTAGTTCTAATAGAAGTAACAACACAATACAATAAGTACATTAATTTATTTTACTAGAAAAACACGTTACATTTAGGTACACTTAAATATTATACAAAAAGGAAACTTAAATCTAGTTAAATAATTAATGGGTATGATGTGTACATTCGTTGTGTGGTGCCGGCTTAGAATGTGCACCACCCCAACTCTTCCCGCGGTTGTCGTAAGAGGCGACTAAGACCCTTTGTATCGGAAGCAGGAAGACCGTGTGGTCAGAAAGTTGTCCTAAGCGCGGGTCACAGATCGCGCGCAAAAAATAAACAAGTCGCAAAAAACCAATAAGTGTACTCTAATACACCGAATTAGAGTACCAATTTTTATAAAATAAACGATTGTGTCACTAAAATGTTATGCTATGTTTTATTCGAGGCCTAGAAATATCTGCAAAATTTCAGCCTGATCCGTTCAGTAGTTTTGGCGTGAAGAGCTAATAATAAAATAAATAAATAAATAATGCTGGACAATTCACACAGCATTATCTAGCCCCAAGCTAAGCAGAGCTTGTGTTATGGGTACTAGATAACTGATATACTTAATACAATACATTACATAGATAGATATTTTTTATTATAGATAGAAAACACCCAGACCAACAAAACAAGCTAAAAACAGTGTGAAGTGTGATAGCTATCGCACTTTCGTTTACAACATAATTATATACAGGGTTATTGGTAATTCACTGACACTGCGTAAACTGCAGGTTCTGCCCATCATCACGAACACGTTAGTGAAGACGCCAGGTATCAATTCTAAAAATTGGTGAAAGGGAATGATATTAGTATGTACCCCCCCTGTAAAAAGTGTGTGTAAAAACTTATATGTCCGCATTATAATGCAGAGGTGTGATTTCAAGTCCCGTTAGAAACTAAGCATTTGATAATAACGTTCAAATATCACCTCTATTCCAGCATCACGAAGTCCATTCTCGCTGAAGGACTACAAGAAGAAGTTCCGCTAACTTCTTCTTAAGCGTCGTTCTTCGTTGAACTCTAACGAGACGAAAGGCTGTTGCCGTCATTCATCAACCACCGGCCGGATGGCGCACGAAAAAGTTATGCAGCGACGATTAACTTTCGTAAAGTAGGTACCTATGTCATGTCTTTAGAGGATTTTTGAAGTGAAAAATGGTTTATGCGCAAGAACGAAACTGAATCGTCACGCTAGCGTAACCAACTCGTCTGTGTTCACCAATAGATAATCGGCTGCTTCGTCGGTTAACGTTGAAGTTAAATGTGTAAAAAATTGTGTCAAAACCGTCAAAACAATTGTTTAAACCATCTGTTGGTGAACTCGGGTATAAGAGTTTTGATGTGAAAAGTTGTTGGTGAACAGTGAACGATATTTAAACGTCACTTGTGATTTCTTTTTACACTGAGGTATTTATATTTGCTTACTTATTTATGAAAAAATAATATAAATGCGAACGTAACTTCTGTTACCATTTAAGGGTCCGGCGACGGATGAATTTCCCATACAAACGTAGTACCAAAATTATTTGTAATTTGAGAATGTTTTCATCATAGTTTGCTATTATTTGTGTTAGAATAGTATTTATACAGGTTCCTGCCATATTTTTTTTTCAAAATACTTATCTACACAGTTACTAAGACATCATTCATTTTTTGATATAAAAATGCGATCAGGTTTAATTTAATTTCAGAAAGGTATTTTGAAAAAAATTTGTGGCAGGAACCTAGATAAATACTATTTTATTACAAATAATAGCAGACCATAGTGAAAATATGCTCAAATTAAAAATCATTTTGGTATTACGTTTGTATGGGAAATTCATCCGTCGCCGGACCCTTAACTCCTGTATATCAGACGAGATTTTAAATATTAGGGCCAGTATATACTAAAGCGTAACATAGAATTAAGGTGCGTCTACATTTATAGTCAGTTCTAGAATCCTGGATATTTTTTGTAAATAATACAGTCACAAAACCAAGGAAATACAGGGTGATTGGTGCAAAGCTTTAAGGGAAGTAGAATAGTTCATTTAGAATGGTTGTTTAAGACGAAGTCGCACGATCACTATCCTCGTAAATGATACCACAAATGTAAGAGCACTAAGTGTGTTCAATAAGGCTTGTACAAAAAAATCTGTCGTTTATTTTAAAAGGGCGCCCAAAAAAGGTTTTCTTGCAAAAATCTTTAAGTTTTTTTGTAAACTTTAAATGTCTGTAAAAAAATACCTGTAGTCTTTAACAAAACAAGTCTTAGATACCTAAGACTTGTTTTGTTAAATTGATAACATATTAGGTACTTAAATAAGATAAACATACAGTTCATTTTTTGTCTAAACTGGCCATATTAGCAATTAACTGTTGAAATTTCTCGCAAAAACAAAAAAAAAACGTTCTAGCTTCGCCTTGAAGGTTTGCACACAGATACCAATCACCCTGTATTACTTGAAAATATTTTACGACACTTGTACCAACGAAGCAAACCACATAAGGTCGAAACCAGTTTCGGTTTTGACAGCTTTCATACATAATTTAATTCGTCTCTCGTCCGGATTTGAACTTGAATTGGCACCATTTTCGCTGCACGTGTGCAACTATGCGATATTGAAGTTTTTGTACTTTTTTATTGGTTACATTGCTATTTTTTCTTGTTATTATCAGTTTGAGTCAAGTTTTCATAATAAATATATTTTTTTACCAAAAATATCTTGGATTCTAGAATGGAGAGTATATACAGAGCTATGCGATCCCTCGAATAACTCCCTGACCTCCACAAGGTGTTTGCTAAAAGCTATTTTCTAGGGTAATTTAATCGCTTTAGTTGATACCGGCTCTTATTTAAATATGTAGATGTGGTTTGACCGCACAAAACGTTCACAAATGTGTTCTTTATTATGAGCACAAGTAAAAAGACACTGAGCTAACGGCGGCGCTACAGTCCGTAGAAATTCGCAAAGATTTTCGACTCCAGCGTCATCACTTGACCTCGTGGTGTAGTTATTTAGCATATTCCGGTACTGACGGAAGGATGCGGGTTCAAGTCCCGCCGAAGTCGTAAATTTTTGCGATGTTATTTACTTTCTTAAAAAGACACTGAATAGCGAATACCGAAAGACGAATGGTTATGCCGTAAAATCCCTACTCGCTAGCCGACGGGATACCGCGAGGTAGCGAAATCGGACCTAAATTTACAGCTACAGCTCTGGGTAGCAAATACCGCGAAGGTCTGAAGTTGTGAACAGGTCTTTAACACTTTCAGTGCCTATGAAACACATGCCCTTTAGGGGCTCCATGTAGCGGCGGTTCGCCCTTCCTCAGGGTCGCGACCCTGAGGAGGAGAATAACGCGTTGTATAATATTGTGTGTTTATATAGAGTTGCGTTAATTACGTACATTTTGTAAAAAATCTGAGAAAGATCAGATCTCTTGGTTTTATGAAAACAACAGAACAGCCAAGGTGTCAATTCTGTTGTGGCAATACTAAACTAATATGATAGCACTAAAAAAAATCTGCCCCTTTCTTAAAATCGCATAAAAGGACAGCATCATTTTTGTGCTGTAATTAAAATAGTTATTTTTCAGTGTCATTTTACTGCTGTATGAAATAAATATTTTTATTATATGATTTCTATACCCTTATTCAACGTGGCAGTACATGTATGTATCGCCATGTTGAAGAACAAAACATACCTGTACGATAGCGATACGTCGAAGGGTCGAATATCACATGTTATTACCTCACCGCTAAAGCAAACCTTAAGATGTGTAGCACACATTGCATTTTAGATTGACTTGTAAAGTTGTAAATATATATAAGTTTTATATTATAATCTAAAATATAATCTGTGCTACATAGCTTAACGTTTGTTTTAGCTTTACTACTGTCAAATATGTAAATATATTTATAAGTAATTTAATGAGAACTGTAAAAAAATGTAAATATAATAATGTTAACTTTTATGTGTCAACATTTACGGGTAAATAGTTAAGTTTTGTATTTATCTAGTACCTACTATAATTAAGTATGATAGATTTTGAATGAATTTATCCACCTAATATGTAAATAAGGTCCAAAAGACTGACATAATGGTGTTTATTCAAATAGCACAAAAACTAAACTAAACTTATTAGACAGCACTTAAAATGATTATTCTATACAATTTATTTTAGCTTATAAGAAAAAGATGGCACAATTTTTAGTGCTGTCAATTTAGTTTTTGTGCTATCGGAATTGACACCAATGGTTAATCTAACAATTTATAGAAGCCCTCAGAGTAAATTTGAGGGTATCTTCTCCCGAAAAATATTACTACATAAGATACTTATACGAGTACATGATATAGATATTGTGGAATTATAATAATTCCACCAAGATACTTGGGAAGTGAGACTCGAATGTAGACGATTTCGTCCACTTTACATTAGTGAGACTATAAAAACCCGTTAGAAACAAAATGCGTTTTGCTGTGACGCAGTATACTTGCAATTCGATTTTTTTATAGCAAGTTCAGCTGAGATTAACGCCCGATTAAGCAAGTCACAAGTCGCGATTTTTTGACAGTTGTCAATGAAAATCTGTCAAAAACTCGCGACTTGAGAAGTGCTAAAATCTGAGTAGCGTTTGAGTAATAAGAGGAATCTTAAATAGATATATCTGTGAACTTTACAAAAGTGTGTTATACTAAATAAAATTGTACGATTGGCTATTGCGCACTTTCTTGCATATTCACAGTTAGATTTACCAAAAGATTTACCAAGAAAAATCCTGTGTGGATTTTCCAGCATTTTTTATTTATTTATAAATGGGGATAACAAAAATTTAAATAGCCTTCATAATGGCCACTTGACCGCACTGTTGTCGATTCTTTTGGTGCAAACATTAAACCTATTTGACAGCGTTAAAAAATCATTATAAATGTAAGCGGGTTAACTACGAATCTAGTTTGTCTTGGAAAAACACTAACGTTTCCCCCCTTAACGAGAGACTTCATTCAACGTTGGGTGTTCTTCCAAAACAAACTAGGTTCGTAGTTAACTCACTTACATTCATAATGAGTTCATCAAACTACGAAAGTTTTAATAGTAAAATAGCACTAAAAATAGTAAAACAGCACTAAAAAACTCGCGACTTGAGAAGTGCTAAAATCTGAGTTGCGTTTGTGTAATAAGGGGAATTTGAGTATTCGATGGTAATAATCTTAAATAAATATATCTGTGAACTTTGCAAAAGTGTGTTTATACTAAATAAAATTGTACGATTGGCTATTGCGCACTTTATTGCATATTCACAGTTAGATTTACCAAAAGAATTACCACGATAAATCATGTGTGGATTGTTCAGCATTTTTTTATAATATTATTTATTATAAATGACGATAACTAAAATTTAAATAGCCTTCATACCACTTGACCGCTCTGTTGTCGATTCTTATGGTGCAAACATTGAACTTAATTGACAGCACTTAAAAAAACATTATGAATGTAAGCGGGTTAACTACGAACCTAGTTTGTGTTGGAAGAACACCAACGTTTCACCCCTTAACGAGGGACTTCAATAAACGTTGGGCTTTCTTCGAACACAAACTAGGTTCATAGTTAACCCGCGTAAGTAAATAAAAAATAAAAATCGTTTATTTACCCGTTGTGGCCCATAAAAACACACAAGTTACAAACTTTTAATACAGAGGTAATACACCCATAAAAATACATTGTTTACAAATAATGAATTCGCCAAACGAAAGTTTTTATAGTAAAATAGCATTAAAAATAGTGCTTTTTATATTACGATCAGAAACAAAAGAGGGCAACATTTTAGGGCAGTCCAATTTAATTAAGTTTTGGTACCAGCAGAATCGACGACATTAGCTACAATCGCCTAAAAATACTCAATTTTTAGGAATCAAAAGCAGATTTATTTAAAAAAAGAAATTACAAAGTTACCTAAAATGATTTATTAACAATTAAATGAACAAAATGAATAACTAGGTAAGTAGAGCACAAAATAACGTCCGCACAGGGCAAAAGGCGCAAGCAAAGTGAGCGCGCGCCGTAGCCGACCGGTCTCTTGTGATTCACGCGTCTTGGTTCTCATCTAATACAATAATAAAATGTAACTCAAGGTATATCGCGATCGATGTACCTTTAATTGGTTGCAACTTTCTGAGTGACGTTTAAATGGATAGAGTTTTTGCGATCTAGTATGCAGAAACGCATGCGTTGAGTGAAGTCCAAAGATAGGAGTGTAATGGTGTCAATTCAGATATCGTCAAAACTAAACTAAACCAATTTGACAGCACCAGAAATGATGCCAACCTTTTTAACCCCCGACGCAAAAAGAGAGGGGTGTTATAAGTTTAACGTGTCTGTTTGTGTATCTGTCTGTGGTATCGTAGCTCCCAAACGGATGAACCGATTTTCGTTTAGGTATTTTTGTGTCATAGATAACTTTATCCTGAGTGTTTTTAGCCATGTTTCGCGAAAATCTGTCGGGGAGTTTTTAAATTTTTAAATTTTGTTCTTGTTATTTCTACATAATGTATACAAAGGGACGGTAACATTTTAGTGCTTTTAAAGTTTAGTTTAGGTTTTTGACTTGGCTGACTCCATGGAGTCCATAAGACTGTATAAGAAGGTAAAAGAGGCCTTATTTTGTGTGCCTCGAGAAGGGTAGGTAACTCTTTGTTGGTATCGGGAATCGAAAGAAAATGAGTAGAATAGAAATTCTACACATTTTGTTAACATGAAAATGGAATAAAGTGCAGACTTTGACTTTGACTTTTGGTTCGATCGCCAGAAAAGTTTTATCTCAGTTATTGCCTAGAGGAGATCGCTTCTGAGCGATAAGGCTGCCCATTGTACAAGTCTTGTGTAATGTTTTTTTAAAGTTCTTTTTCTGGTGTAGGTACAATTGCTCGTTATTTAAGAGATCAAATGTAATTGAATTTTACACCTGTCGCGCCCCACAGATAAGGGCGTTTTCCCCTTCTAAATTTTACGGCCTAGTGCTAATTCCTAGCTGTTATTAAAGTCTCGTCCGTGCCAAGGTTTGACAAATAACCAAATTAATAAAAAAAAATTGACTAGCCTACTTTCTTTCTTTAATTTGACATTATATATTTATTAATTCCATTATTTATTCATTCCTCTCTCTGTTATTTTTGAGTTGTCACATGCCACAATTATATTTTACTGTACCATATATATAACATGTAATTATGCAGTAAATATACTTTAGCTTGACTTTTAAAGGCATTTTAAATAAAAAAGGTATATGTATAAAACCGGGTACTGACCGATGTTACGCAGCCTAATGTACCATTCGCAGAGAGCATGATACGTTACGTCTTGTGCTGAATTCCGCCGTGAATTCTGTCTCGTTGCTCGTTGCGAGCGCCTTCTTTCCCCGTACTGACTGCACGAACGTTCGCTGTGTAACACGTTACATTACGCCGGTCAGGTATCCACCTTATCAGTTAATAATCGTGTCAAGTCCGTAATTTCATACAGTTTATGTATTTAATTACTAGCTGCATTCTTACTACCCGTTGTCCTATTACCCGTTTTCCCGTAGGAATGATGCATTTTCTCGCGGTAAAAAGTAGCCTATGTTAATCCATCAGGAATAATGTGGGCTTCTAATGGTAAAATAATTTTTCTAATCGGTCCAGTAGTTTCGGAGCCTATTCAATACGAACAAACAAACAATCAAATCTTTCCTCTTTATAATATTAGTATAGATTTCTAAGTATAATTAAAGCTTTACACTATGTGTTCTGAACTGTGAATGTTATAATAACAAATCTCTTTATAAATATATTATTTATGTATAGTGGAAACACAATTTGTATTTGATTTTTATGAAAATCTACAAACTGTCTTAAAATTGCTTTGCCTTTTAGATTTTAGTTAAGTTTTATGCCCCAAAAACTAAACGTAAATGTGGCCATCCTTTTTCAACAGACTCTCAAAAAAAGTGGGAAGTTCTCTATTCGGGTGCTTTTTTTAATTAGGTGCCTATGTTTGTTACTCGATATCTCCGCCAAATAATATCCGATTCTAATGATTATTTCTCAGACATGATCCCAAGGTGGTGGTCCCATACGTTTTTTTCCGAATGATTAACTACCTTTTTTATTATTTTTTATTCGTCGAGGAAATTCATTTACGTATAAACTGGTCTGGGGGGGACCAGAATTATGTGGGACTCGACGCCCTGAGAAGGACGTCATACCCACTAAAACCTCTCCGGTGTCCCTCTCTCGCCATTTTCGCTGAACCACGGGAACATTTAAAACCTCCGCGGCCCGACTGGCGTCCCCTCTTCCTCCTATACATAGCCGGCGAGCCCACCGATCCACACACTCGCCGACCACATTCTTCCGTCACCTTTCCTCCCCCCGTTTAGGACACAGACAGGACAGACACAGTTGGAACCGCGAAGATTAAGTACCTATTATTTGTCCCGTAAAACTTAACTAACAGTGTAAATAATGCAGGAATTTGAAAACGGTTTGTAGTTTTAGTAATAAAACATCAAACTATAATTCGATCGACCTCAAATTAGTTAAGTTTTTGTGTCATCAGAGGGGCGAGTCTATTTGACGTTAGAAACGAAACGTGAACCTGACGCCTCCCTTTTCCATACTATTTGGTACAGCACAGTGTTTCATTGGACCTAAAAAACTTCCTATGCTGTTTACAGCATTAATCGATTATCGAATGCATTTAAAATGCAAGAGTACAACACCCACATCTCTATATCAAATACTTTTTTAAAATAATCTTACAAACGATTCCTAGGCGCATTTTTTTCAGTTTTAGTTTTTGGATTATCACCTCTGGATACCGTTTAATTAATATTTTTCCGATTTTCGTTTTATTTTTTTCTCTATAAAAACTCAAAATTGCGGCTTCTGACTAGCACTGAAAGATTGCTCTAGGCCTATCAGTGGTAAAAATGCCACGTTGCACTTCCGCGGTCTTTGGGAAAAATATGCAAATTTCATTCTAAAGTCGTTAATTTTTACTAAAAAAAAGCATTTGATTCTGTTCTACTCTTGCATTTAAAATACATTCGTTAATCGATTAATGCTGTAAACAGCATAGGTTTTTTTGCCTTTGTGTCAGAAGTACCATTGATTTGTACCATTAATGGTACAAGTGACACAGCTTTGTATCCTTAGTACCATTAATGGTACTAGTGACAACTATTTAGGATCAGTAGTACCATCATAAAAATTTATGTATCGCTAGTAACATGAATGGTACAACTAATCATTGAAGTACTGTGGAGTGGGCCCAGGAAGTGAATTGTCGCAATTAATACATACTACACTTACGATACGCCAAGTACTGGCCACTTATAATTTTAAGTACATTTCGGTTTACGTCAGTCTGACACTATTATGCATTTATTATTTTTCATGTGTCGAACCAATTGTTACCCAACCCAATTTTGATTTTCATAATTTTAAATAAAAAAATAATGTCCGAAGCGGCATCGTCGGATCATGCTTCGGAAATGAAGATAGTGCGACGTGGCCGAGGAAATGTTTTATTGTTTGAAGGTTTCCAGTATTATTTTCATACCAAATATGAAAATGGTAACTGTATCTGGCGATGTAAAAATTTAAAAAAACCTGGTAAATGCACCGGAACTGTTACAGTAATGCAGGTATGTTTGTTTAATTTTATATGGAATAGGTTTGCATTTGATCACGATCTCACCTGATGGTAAGTGACGATGCGGTCTAGGATGGAGTGCGCTTTCACCTGCGAATAATGGCACCGAAGTCATCAGTTTGATATTCAGCAAACATCCCTGATGCACTACAGAAGCGAGGCAGACCCAACATCATCCTGAATATATTATATTATACATATTGGACGCGCAGGGTCGCTAGCGAGTTTTTGTTGTGTCGAACCCAGAGATGTGATGTGTTTGAAAAACTGGAAAATAAATCAATTCAAGTCGGATGGTGTCTTGAAAAATTAAGAAGATAATATAAAATTAGAGTACTGTCTCAAAAACCAAATCTATCATTTACTTTATTTTTAGTTTTTGATTTATTAAAAAAGCGATGTGTTTGTAATGTGTTGATTTCTGTGATAATTAATTTATTTTATATTATTTTAAGTGAAGTTAAACTAGAGTCCCATTTCAATAAAATAAATGTCTTAGTTTCAAATTATAAGAGAAAAAAATTATTTATGCTAGCAATACAAAGTTATTATAAAACAATTCTTGATTAGTAAGAGTAATAATTATTATGTGATGATTCCTGTGATTTTAGATTTTATTAAAATAATTTACTGTTGATCAATATAATAAATTGAATAATATACATTAGTTTTAAATTAAACTTCTAAACACTACAAGCGGGATCCGTTTCGAAAACTATTTTAAGTAATTTTTTGTAGCCACGGATACCGGGATCAGTAAATAAAATATTTAATCGTTTTTCATTGGAAACCAATCCCGGTATCGGTGGATAAAACTTGGCGGTATCAGTGGCCCATTAAATCTGATCCCGGTATCCGTGGACACAAACCCTTAAAATTTTATTTGCGTTAAGAAGTTTCGGTTACATTTTTAATTTTATATCTTTGTGACAATACAAAATAAATGCATGTCAAAAATGAATTGACGTGGAATATGTTTACTTTTCTTTAATGGTACTTGAGATACAAAGTTGTATCACTAGTTCCATAGTAATCGGTTAACATTACGGAGGAATATCCTCATTTTTCTTTACTGGTACTAAGGATACAAAGTTGTGTCACTTGTACAATCAATGGTACAAATCAATGGTACTTCTGACACAAAGGCGTTTTTTTAGGTTCTATGAAACACTGTGCAGCGCCTCTATCGTGGGGCCAGGGAACTACGTAAATTCCAATACAAAACGGAGACGTCGACGACACGTCACTAACGTCAAATAGACTCGCCCCTCTCTATTAACACAAATGATGTTCAAATATAAATAACGCTTGGGTATACTGAGATAAACATATCTGTATAGTTTATGTTGTATTGTTGTGATATATGTGATTTGTTTAGTCTAGGGATATTTTTTTAATTTATTGTTTCCTATGTAAGGGTAGCGTCGACTGCGGCATCTGATGCCGGGTACAGACTAAGCGAGCGAGAGCAAGCGAAGGCTAACGAACGCACGCGAAAGAACCAGTGTGGACGTCATTGCGAAAGCAATCGAGCCCTAACGAAGGCCTTCGTTCGCCTTCGGCCGTGCCCCGGCGGCTGTCGTTACACCAAAGAAAAATGGAACGATCGTCGAATCCCACTCGTTTGCATTCGCTATCTCGCTCGCCCACACCACCATGACGCACTGAACGCATTAAACGGACCATGTGTGCCATATAAAGTGCGTCCACTGATCCGTGCGGTGGGGCCGCACGGAGCGGATACATCGGACTGACGGCAATGCCGGTGATCGGTTTAGTACGGATAGCGTCATTATTCGTTTGCAAATGATCGGTAATCCGGTTGCTGCTTTTACAGTGGACGCATTAAGTTCATAAAATCCGTCTGTTGCGATTAGCGCGGACCGTCCCGATGCCGTGCCGGCCTGTCGACGCTAGCCTTTACTCAGCCAGTAAAATGTACTTACAGGGTGGAATTTTTGGATAGGACAGTAAGGGCAGGTAGGTTTGTCGTTTGTTTTTTCTTCGTATATTTCTTTGACGAGTTTTCGAGGATGCAATGATTTTCATGGAAATGTATGTGAATAGTTTTTAGAGTTTTCTGACTTTTCTTGTACTCAAACCTGAGTTGGTCCCAAAGAACTTTTTGCTCAGTATAAGAAACAGGATTGATTGGCATAAAAAACAGTTGGTGTGAAAAATACCCATTTTCTCGAATGAATGAATGTCCACCCAACACCCAGACACACTTGGGTTATTCGCAAGTAAAAACTAATTTACCTGCTAAATTTTATACAGGATGGAAAGTTTAAAACACCTAAAAGCAATGGGACCACGAGCAATAACTATCTCTTGTGGTCCCATTAATGGGACAAAATAATGGGACCACGAGAAAACACCCGAAATCTGTAACTTTTTTGAAAATCTTTGTATGGGGATGATATTTTTTCTAAAAAAGATGGGTAGTTAGTCCTAACACCATTTTAAAGTAGCTTCAACGGTTAAGGTACCTGCCCTAATTGCCCCGTCCTAAAATTCCACCCTGCAGGTTTTGTAAAAGAGATCCAACTTAATAAAAATTCAGTACAAGCCGTGGATAAAAATTGGGATTAATGAAAAATTACCCACTCTCTCATGATGTCCCGCTTGGATCATGTGTAAATAATAGGGCTGGTCGAAAGTGTAAAACTTCAACTAGGGCTGGTCAGTACAATAACATATACGCACCTCGAGCATTTTGAGCCCTAAATTTCTTTGTTCAGATCCCCGAGTCCGGTGGACGATAGTATAATAATACTTTGATATATATATAATAATAATACTTTGACTGCTTTCCAAAACTGGTTTGATGCGAATAAACTAAAAGTAAATGTCAAAAAAACAAGTATAATGCTATTTCAGTCTACGTCACGGAAAAAGGAAAAAATAGTGACAATCTTTAATAAAGAGAGAGTAGAGAGTGTAAATACAACAAAATTTTTAGGAGTACATATAGACTCGCTTTTAAATTGGAAAAAAGAATTAGAAGACATTGAAAACGCCGTAGCCTCGGCTTGCTATGCATTACGAACACTACGTGATGAAATCAGTGTTTCACAATTAAAAATGGTTTACTATGCATTAGTCGAATCAAAAATAAGGTACAGCATACAATTTTGGGGAAATAGTTACAAATACAACATGGAAAAGGCCTTTGTAATGCAAAAACGAAGCATCAGGACGATTGTTAGAATAACACAGGAAGAATCGTGTAGAGAGTATTTCAAGTCTCTGGGTATTATGACGGTACCCAGTCTCTACGTGCACGTACTTATCATGTTTCTTTCCAAATATTTGCACGAGTACGAAACGCCTGACGAAAATAGGGAGCGTGTTAATAGCAGGAACAAAAATTTAAAAAACAAAGTATCCCCTACACTAAATATTATGAGACACTCTACAAAATATCAAGCTACTAGAATATTTAACAAATTGCCTCTAGATATCAAAGAACTTATAAATAAGAGATCACTTCTAAAAATCAATTTGAAAAGTTTTCTTCTGGAGAAGTGTCTCTACGACATTGATGAGTTATAACTTTTTCCGCCATTGCTATTTATCTAATTTTATCTTCAATTGACATATCTATCATACTCAATTTGACATTGTAATTTTCCAGATTGACATTATAGTTATAGGGCTGACATTTGTATTTATTAGTTTTTTATCATAATTTATTTATAAGATCTTATAATACGCTTTGAATTGTTTTTTTTTTATTTGATTGTTTGACTAGTTTTTTGTGTACCCAGGAGTTTTAGTTTTAAGTTTTCCACACACAATGTATTTTGTTTTAAAGGAATAAATGAATTGAATTGAATTGAATATAACAGCCTACCTATATGCATACAGTCGTTCGACGCAGGCGTTTGTGACGTGGTTTTGACAGAGCAATCGTGCGGGGGGCAAGGGACGGGACGGGGGAGGGCTGCTCCCGAGTTGCATACATCACCGCCTTACCCCTTAATACTCAAACGCAACTCAGGCTTAAGCACGTCTGAAGTCGCGATATTTTGAAAGATATCCATGAAAATCTGGCAAAAATTCGTCATTTGAGTCGTTCTTAAATCTGAGTTGCGTTTGAGTATTCAGGGGTTACCTAGTAACTCGGGAGCGTCCCCCCCCCCGACCCGTCTCTTGACCCCCGCACTATTGCCCTGCCAAAACTCCTTATGATAAGTTTCATCTTGATCTGTTCAGTAGTTTTGGAGATCCTAGGTAGGAAAAATTTCACTTTTCACAAACTTTCGCATTCATATATTACCTACTAGGATTTATATTTTATTGTTTCCTAAGTCAATAATTAATTACGCGTGAAACAAAGAAAGTGACCTGTCAAGGAACGGAACCCATGTGAAATGGACTATACCTCTGATTTTGTTAAAGATCTTTTTAGTCTTAAGTTAGACCGATCCGGTCAAAGGGTATTTGTAATTTAATTTAAATAAATTGTTTTTGTAATGTTTTCGTTTTATTTAGGTAACCCTTGTCTACATTAGGTACTTGCACTAAGTCTACTACGGCCCACATTATGATAACTCAACTAACTTACTCGGTCATCAATCTATGATTGAGTAATGCTTTACTTTGCATAAGCGTTACTCAAGCACTAGTATCAATTCGTATGTCGCCAAAACTAAACTAAACTAATTTGACAGCACTAAATATGATGCCGTCTCTTTCATAACGGTAGAAATAAAAAGGATGGCATTATTTTTAGTGCCGTCAAATTAGTTTAGTTTTGGCGACATATGAATTGACACCATTGATCCGCCTTGTGTCTATAGTACCATTAATTTGTACCATCAATGGTACAAGTGATACTACTATGTGTCCTTAGTACCATCAATGGTACTACCGATACTAGCACGTGTCGCTAGTACCATTGCATCGAAAACATACAAGAAAATATATATACATAATGTCGAAGGGCGCTGTGTACCGCTCAGGTCGCCTTCGTTATCTTCAGACATCAAGGGGTTGGAAAGTAATAGAATGCTGTGTCGTCGACCGTAACGTTACGCTGGGATCATAATGAGTTATCTTTCTCTTCATTGTTACCAAGCAGTTTCGTTACAAGCACTATGGTCATTGGAGGATAGAACAACAATTCATTGAGGAAGAAAACCTTGGCTGTTTCCGCTACGTTTCAACAAGTGCTAGATTAAATCCTGGCCACTTCAAAGATTACAATCTTCTTTTAAATAACTAATTGGAAAGCATCTTGTCTTGTCGTAAACAAATGATTACATTGACTTTACAAGTAAATATATTCATTGGGGGATGATTATATGTTTTAAATTAAAGAAACGTATTGAATTCTAAAACCTGATGGATAAAATGGACATTAGTAATGAAAAACCAAGTGTGAGCAGTGACCAAAATGATATAAAAATAGTAGCTCGTGGACGCGGCAAAGTGTTACTCTACAATGGCCACCAATATTATTTCCACGTGCGGTATAAAAACAACAATTGTTTGTGGAGATGTAAAAATTACAAAACCTTTAACTGCACTGGATCCATTACGATTACCCAGGTAAAGTTTAAAAAAAAATGCAAAGTTTGTTAGCTTTTTTATTTTTGCTTAGGGTCAATTCATGTTTAAGCTATTTTCGACCTTATTGGCATTTTGTAACTATAATGATTTTTCACACTTCTTTGATTAGTTCATGCTTTTAAATACAAAAATTGTGTTTTGTGAAATTCCCATAAGGTTTAAAAATCACTTAAACATGATTTTTTTACTTGCAATCGCTAGGAAGATATATTCCAACATTCAGAACCAAATTTGTGTATTAATTAGTCTGGGTGTTTCTGTGTGCATTGTTTAGTCTACCTAGTAGCCATAGTACATTGAAGTTTGCTTAGTTTGTGATGGCGTTGTGTGTGACATGTCCATCCGATAGGTATTTGTTTATTTTTATTTTATTTTAAATTCTTACATTTTAATTGTAGCCCTACAAAAGTTCAAACATTTAGCACCAATAAAATTTCTGTTTACTTCAGGATCAGTCAAAGTTGGTACAACAAAGGCAGCATTCAAAGAACTGTTTACCAGACGAAAATGAAAACATTATGTGTATTATCACAAGCTCAAGCTTAGACAGAGCAGCATCAAATGTCGAAGAGGCAGTACCTGCGGTTTACAGAACTACCATAGCATCTGTAGGGGCTCGTCGAAGGTGTAAGACTTCAACTAGGGCTGGTCAGGAATGATATCAATAGAAACACTTCAAATCGGTATATTCAACCGTATACACACAACTACGTTCTTAATACAAAAGTCACTGCACTGCACTCAATAATTTACTTTCGTTATTTTCCTTAAGACTTGTTCACTGTTTGATCGCTTAGAACTGAATGAATAATCTGCCAAAAAGCTCGGTTTATATACCTATTTCTATCCTTTCTGGATAATTCTACGCGTTTCCGGAAGCTATACCTATCTCTTTCTTTATTCTAGAAAAAATTTCTGTCCTTGTCTTTCTTTTCGATTCGTTCGAGAAATTAATTGTCTATAGATACATAAGTAGGTAGGTATAAGCGAGCCGGACGCTAGCAACTATTACCTATTCTGTTTACCTAAAAATAATGTTCGATTTTGAACTCTATTTCAAAACAAAACTTCAAGAAATTTCCTAGCTATAATGAAGATATTGTCCTGCACAATTTTGAGCCTTATTCCTTCGGCATAATGTCGTCGTTGCTAACATTCTCCCCCCCAGTGCGCGCTCCAACAAGCACTCCATCTAACTGAAGCGACGACGGCGTATTGGGTACAATGACGATGACGCGAGAAGTAGGTCTCTTCATGATACCACCCTTTGTTCGTACGTCGACGATACGCGTTCGACCATCAGGACCAGGGTATGTTTGTTCTATGACTCCTCTTGGCCAAGTGTTTCGTGGAAGAGAAGAGTCTGCTACCAAAACTGTGTCTCCTATATGAATATTCGTAATTCTTCGGTTTTTTATCTTTCGAGGCATCAGTGTCGGCAGATACTCTTTTAACCACCTCTTCCAAAAGTGGTCAGCCAATCTTTGTGCTGTCTTCCAATTAGGACGGCCGATGAGGTTTACGTCATCGGATTCTCCGAAAATTGCAGCTCCGTTAGAGCGGCCAATCAAAAAATGATTTGGAGTTAAACTCTCTTCTTCTCCCGGTTCAGCGCTGAGATGAGTAAGTGGCCGAGAATTTACTGTGTGTTCTACTTCTGTTAATAAAGTAGAGAGCACCTCCTCTGGTGAGTTTCTTTCATTCAGGACCGCAGCGAGAGCAGTTTTCGCTGACCGCACTAGTCTTTCCCATGCTCCTCCCATATTAGGTGCACCTGGTGGAATAAATTTCAACTTGAATCCTCCATTTTCAGCAGCCTCAATGAGGTCTTGATTTCGGAGTTTCTCGGCCTCTTCCTTGAGTTCTCGTTTCGCTCCAACAAAATTAGTGCCATTGTCAGAAAACAGTATCTTCGGGCTTCCTCTTCTCGATGAGAACCTTTTCAGCGCCATTATCATAGAATTCGTGCTAAGGGATGCAGCCAGTTCGATATGAATTGCCCTTGTTGTGAGGCACGTAAAAAGTACACCCCAACGCTTTTCTTTTCTTCTGCCAATAGTTACATATATCGGCCCAAAGTAATCAACACCAGTACATGTAAATGGTGGCTGATGATGTGCGAGACGTTCTTGAGGTAAGTCCCCTAGTGGTGGCATTTCTGGTTTTTGTCTTCTGATTTTGCACAGCTGGCATTGATGAGCAACTTGTCGTACTGCGTCGCGTAGGGATAGTATCCAAAATCTCTGTCGCAGTTCATTAATTACGGTGTCGTGGTTTCCATGGTGTAGATTTTTATGATAATGTTCAATTATTAGCTGTGACACACGGTTTTTTCCATCCAGGATTGGTAATTTAGGATTTTCTTCGAAGTCCCGAAGCTTCGCTGTTCTAGTATTGAGACGCAATATATATTCTTCATCGAGCGCTACATCTATTTTCTTAAGACGGCTTGAAATTCCAAGCGGCTTGTTTTTATTCAGATTTTCTATTTCATTCTTGAATGATTCTTGCTGGCTGTAACGAATGAAAGCTAATTCTGCTTTCCTCAAATGTTCACTTTCGATAGGTAGCCAGTTTCCTCGGTCCCGTTTTTTAGACGTTGTTTCTTGACTCGTTGATTTCCGGCGGCATAAATCCATGAACATGTATATTCTTGCCGTAGCTCGAAGAAGGCGCATCCAGCTACTGAATCTGCAGGGATCAGGCAGACTCGGCGAAGTGGCGATTCTTGGTCCGGCACAGGTAACTTTTTTCATTTCGTCATGGTCAAGTTCTCGTATTTCCTCTTTTCCAATATCCTTGACTGGCCAACTAGATTCGGATTGATATAAAAATGCAGGCCCATTAAACCATCTCGCTTTGCTGTCAAAGTCTTTCGGGACGTTTCTGGTAGCGTCATCTGCTGGGTTTTCTTTAGTTGGAACCCATTTCCATTCATCTGGCTTGGTGATTTCTTCATCATTGTCTTTCATGCGGCAATGATTCACGAAATTCACGGGGGCTGTTATTCCAGAATGAAAGCCGTGGAGTACCCATCCCAGGCTCGTGAGTGATGCGACAGGTTCGTTTCGTTTTCCCTTCTGGATTTTTCTTGATACGATTAGATCCCAGTTATCTTGCCCAATCAGCAGTGCTGGTTTATTTGCTTCATAGAGGAGCTTTTCTTTCAAGTTTTTCAAATGACTATACCTTATTATTACCTTATGTATGGGACACTCATACTTACCAGATGAAATGATGAAAACTGTGGTGGTACCTATAGTTAAAAATAAGACTGGCGACACTAGTGATAAGAATAACTACAGACCGATTTCGTTAGCCACTATTGTAGCCAAGGTGCTGGACAGTCTGCTTGATGCTCAACTTAGCCGTTATCTAACACTTAATGATAGTCAATTCGGCTTTAGACCAGGCCTGTCAACAGATACGGCTATTTTGAGCCTGAAGCAGACTGTTAAGTATTACACCGATCGCAAGACTCCCATTCATGCCTGTTTTCTCGACCTATCCAAAGCATTCGACCTGGTTAGTTATGATTTGCTGTGGCAAAAGCTCAATGAACTAGAAATGCCACGAGAGCTTAATAACATTTTTAAGTTCTGGTATCAAAACCAGGTCAATGTGGTGCGATGGTCAGGCGCCTACTCGGATACATACAGGCTGGAGTGCGGCGTGAGACAGGGCGGGCTGACGTCTCCAAAGCTCTTCAACCTGTATGTGAACGCGCTGATGGATGAGCTCAGCAGTACCCGTGTCGGTTGTCACATTGACGGTGTCTGCATCAACAGTATAAGCTATGCAGACGACATGGTGCTGTTGAGCGCATCCACGTGTGGTTTAGGTAAATTATTAAAGATCTGCGAGAGGTACGCTACAGAACATGGACTGAAATACAATGTGAAAAAGAGTGAATGCATGGTTTTCCAGGCCAGAGGAAGCTGTCCGGTAGGTACATAACATACCGCCCATAAAGTTATATGGAACTCCATTAAAGGAAGTTAGAGGATTTAAGTACTTGGGACATCTCCTAACCTCTGACCTGAAAGACGATGCAGACATTGAGAGAGAACGGAGGGCGCTGTCTGTAAGAGCGAACATGATAGCCCGCAGGTTCGCTCGCTGCTCTAGAGAGGTAAAAACAACGCTTTTTAAAGCATATTGTTCTAGTTTTTACACATGCAGCCTGTGGGTGAACCATACGCAAAAACAGTACAGCGCCCTACGGGTGCAGTATAATAACGCGTTCAGAGTGCTGATGGGGCTGCCCCGGTTCTGCAGCGCGTCAGGGATGTTCGCCGAGGCGCGCGTAGACTGTTTCTACACCACCATGCGCAAGCGGGGAGCATCTCTGGTGCGCAGGGTCCGAGCCAGCTCCAATAGCATTCTGAGCGTGTTCGCTAACAGATTTGACTGTATCTATATATATCACAAGATTCAAGATTCAAGATTCAAGATATTTTATTGCGGAACATGCTGTACAAAGGTCTTAAAATAAATTATGGTATCAAGCATGCACCCTGCTAGGGCACTGCAACATTATGCTAGGTTCTATCTACTCTTATAACTAAGCTTACACTAATAATATAATATTTGAAAATTTTAAAACACTTAAAATACCTACCTACGTGGACCTACGTAGATAACTACATACATAATATATTTTAGAAAAGGTAGGTAACATTAATAGGTTAAAAACTAGGACTAGGTCTCTCTTTCTAAAAACTCTTGCAAGGAATAAAAACTGTGTTGTATTAAATATTGTTTTAATTGAAATTTGAATAGCTTTATGTTATTTTCACTTTGAATAGAAGTAGGTAATTTGTTAAATATTTTTATAGACATTGAATGGATTCTTTAATTCTCTTATTTTATTATTATTATTATTATTATTATTTTATTTCTTGTTTTGATTATTGTGTTGTTGTGTTTAAATTTGACTAATGTTTTCTGTAATTTAAAGTGACTATTTTATTATTATGTACCTACCAATTTAATGTAATCTATGGACCTATGTATGAAGTCTGAAATAAATGATTATTATTATTATTATTATTATTATACTTTTCAATAGTGTCCACATCGATGCACTGAGGTGCCAGTTTTAAGTCTTCTATGGTGTGCACCCCTTTCAGCATTCGTTTATCCGTCCTAAATGCTCCTTTTATTTTGAGATTCATTTTCTCGGAGTCTTTCGTTTCTATATTCTTTCCACCGACGGTTTCTATTATGAGCGGTTCTGCTTTTCCGGTGGCTCCGATACGACGGGCAACACCTTTATCAATCAACGACACTGTAGAACCTTCATCTAATAGTGCCAAAATTCGCGTAGTCCCCTTCGGTCCGTAAATATCTACAGGAATCATCTTCAGGTAGACGCTTGCTGTTTTGCCCATCGCATAAACGGATGTCATGACGTTTGCAACTTCTTTATTTTCCGTCGTTGGCTGAGTTACAGACGACGTCTCACTTGGCTTGTCTGGTTGCGTTGACGGTGCTGCTTCTCGACGAGATAGCTCCGAGTGCAACATATTGTGATGAGGTCGCTTGCATCTCTTGCACGGCTGTCCTTTGCAATTTGATATCATGTGTCTTCGACGGAGACACATGAAGCATAGCCGATATTTCTTCGCGATCTCCCATCTTTCGTTTGTTGAAGCTTCTTTGAATTTTTTGCATTCTGTGAGCCAATGGTCTTTTTCACAATGGACACAGAACTTTTTCGTTTTCTCAAGCACCGTTTCTTCTTGATCTGTTGCAACATTCACTTGGTGACGTGGGTGTCTTTTCTTGCTAGATTCTGGAGGAGCGTAAGCGGCACACAAGGATGCTTCTTGATTCATGAAGTTCTTGATCTTTATCAATTCAGGTTCTTCACCGCTGCGTGCTTTGAAGTCGAACCATCGAATTCGGTACAATGACGTCAATTTTTCAATTATTTTCTTGCTCGTTTCTGGCGAATGCAAGTGTTCTGTCTTGTTCAGTGCGCTAATCGTCGTAACTGCGTTATTTATGTGGCTTGCAAAGACACATATTTCTCTCGGCGTCTCGCCAACTCGTGGCAGGTCTTTAATTTTCTCAATTTCAGCGAGTGCGATTTGTTCAGGTCTTCCGAATCTTTGTTCTAGGGCATCCACAACATCGCCAGGGTTAGAGGCCACAAACAAAAGACTTCTGACGACTTCCCTGGCTGTCCCTTTGATGGAATTTCTAAGGCGAGCCATATTCTGTACGTCGCTGTGCTGGGCCACGCTGTCTAAATATGCTCTCTTGAATGGTAGCCACTCTTCATAATCTCCATAGAAGTTTGGAAGATCCCACACTTTTGTAGACTGTCCTGATCTAGTGCCACTTATGATGGCGTCGGCGAGTCTACTTATTTCACAATCATGAACCGGTTTGTCCTCACATAGTGGCACTGGTTTATTCTTGGCAGGTGGCATCGGATTGTTCTCAATTTGTGGGTTATTGTATGGATTTTCAGTAAACTTGGTCGATTGTTCGACCCATCGTTCCACCTGTATCGATCTTTCTTCGTCGAAATCATCATCTTCTGATTGAAGTTCTGATGGACACTGGGACCCAGTGACACTCATACGGGCCAAATTCGCGGCGATTGTAGCTGCTTTTTCTTCAGCTTTTACAATAGCAGCTTCAGCATCGGCAGCTTTAGCGTCAGCTCTGGCGGCAGCGACGGCGGCTTTAGCTTCAGCGGCGAATTTAGCTTTGACTGCTGCGGCTTCAGCTCTAGCTGTAGCAATCTTCGCTTTAGCCTCCTCAAGTTCTTTTTCTTCTAGTTCCCGAAGAGCAGATGACTGAGACCTCCTTGAGGATTTCATCGACCTTGGAGCAGGAACAAAGAATGCAGAAGAAGCTGACGGTGGAATCTTAGCAGATCCTCCAATGTTCTTCGGCTTTACATCAGCAGTTGCAGGACAAAACGATTCCAAAGAAACAAACGGTGGAACATCTTGTTTTCCTCCAATATTCTTTGTTTTTGCACGTGCTGACCTCCTTAGTTGCCCTGGCAGCATTGCGGGGCTTTCGAATGCTTCCGTTGTCCCAGACGGTACAACTGTGCAAGGAGTTCCAATGGACAACGGAGCGGCGGTGCTCAAGTCAGCCAGCATGTTCAAAGACGAAGTTGAACTGTATTCGGCTCCCGTCTTCCCGGGGCAGATCGGTGATCTGGAGCGTACAATAGGCATTACGCGAAATCACTTCCTAATCCGGCTCGAAGGACCAAAAACTGTAGGGGCTCGTCGAAGGTGTAAGACTTCAACTAGGGCTGGTCAGGAATGATATCAATAGAAACACTTCAGAACACTTCAAATCGGTATATTCAACCGTATACACACAACTACGTTCTTAATACAAAAGTCACTGCACTGCACTCAATAATTTACTTTCGTTATTTTCCTTAAGACTTGTTCACTGTTTGATCGCTTAGAACTGAATGAATAATCTGCCAAAAGGCTCGGTTTATATACCTATTTCTATCCTTTCTGGATAATTCTACGCGTTTCCGGAAGCTATACCTATCTCTTTCTTTATTCTAGAAAAATTTTCTGTCCTTGTCTTTCTTTTCGATTCGTTCGAGAAATTAATTGTCTATAGATACATAAGTAGGTAGGTATAAGCGAGCCGGACGCTAGCAACTATTACCTATTCTGTTTACCTAAAAATAATGTTCGATTTTGAACTCTATTTCAAAACAAAACTTCAAGAAATTTCCTAGCTATAATGAAGATATTGTCCTGCACAATTTTGAGCCTTATTCCTTCGGCATAATGTCGTCGTTGCTAACAGCATCAATGAGAGATTCAGGACTACACTTGATTAAGAAATTACCAACGTATAACAAATACAAATGCACAGCATACAGAAGAAGAAGGAAATTGGCAGGAGTTGAGAAGATGGCATACAGTGACATGAAGGAAGTTGAAGTGCCTCCAGAGTATGACGACTTCCTTCTTGCTGATTATCGTGATGGCAACGACCGTATTCTCATTTTTGCTCTAAAAGAAGCAAGAGAAATTGTGGTTAATGGAAAAGTGTTCTTATGTGATGGGACCTTCAAGAATTGCTTGAAACCGTTCTATCAGCTTTATGTACTTTTTTGTGATATAGGCAGCACCGCAAATGAAAATAATGTGATTCCTGTAATATACGCACTTCTACCGAATAAGAAACAGAAGACGTATTTGATTATGCTTGAAGTGCATTTCCCCAGGTGTTGCACCACGGTTGCTACTTCCATTTCCTGGATAAAATTAAAAAGAAAGCTACGCAACTTAAAATCCTACGTAAATAAAAAAAAATTGCAACAAAAACTTAACTAAAATAGTGAGCTTGTGCATGGTTCTTCCTCTTTTGCCAGAGTCCAAAATAGAAGAAGGTCTGAATTATATGTATAATTGCAGAAAGTGTAGTTATTGGTAGTACAAAAGAAGTTAAAGATTTGTTAAAGTATATAACACATTTTTGGATGCCGAAAAATGCACAGTGGTGCAGTTTTGGCGAGAGACATCGAACAACGAATTGTTGCGAAGCATGGAACGGTCAATTTAACAAGCGTTTTATGAGAAAACCTACCACAACATGCCAATTTCTAAAAGTTCTAAAAAGAGATGCTGCATACCATTGCGTAAATGCTTTGACAACAGAGCCACAAAACTCAAGATCAAAAGTAGTGATCGACCGCAACAATTACATTCAACATGTGCAAATGCAAATAATTCAAGGCGACATTACAGTCGCATTGTTTTCAGAAAAATTGCGTCGTTAGAAAATAAAAAAAATCTGATTTTTATTTTCACAAGTAAATACACAATTTAAATTACACTATAAATCTGAACCTAACTTAAAACCCCTTAGACCTGCAAACGGCACGGTTTATTATTTTTGATTTGTTTTTTTTTCACGAGTAAATACACGGTATAAACTAGTATCTTTTTCAACGGTACTAAGGACACATAGTAGTATCACTTGTACCATTGATGGTACAAATTAATGGTACTATAGACACAAGGCGCATTGATCGACGGACGACTGAGTAAACTGAGTAAGGCCCGTATTATCATAACTTACTTAGTCGTCAATCAATGCTTGAGTAACGCTATTTGCTATAAGCTATGCTATAAGCTTTACTGAAGCAGTGATTGATGACTAAGTAAACTGAGTAAGGCTCGTATTATGATAACTTACTCAGTCGTCAATCAATGCTTGAGTAACGCTTATGCAAATAATAGCGTTACTCAAGCATTGATTGACGATTGAGTAAGCATAATACGGGCCTAGAGACTAACCAACTCATTTAGACATTTATTTAGTAAAGGTTGCACGTATATTGTATACCCACCTATGTACCCAGGGCTATGCCACATGGAAGGAGAGAAAATTACAATCAAATATTGAAGGAAAGTATCTTAAATATTGTAGATAGAAAATTTTACTGAAAGAAGACTTCTTATTGATTTTAAAAACAAATTAAACTGCATTCAAAGCTTTTTTAATAATCTACAATATGATGCCTTGAAGTTGCCTAAGATGCATGGCCGGCCGTGGGACGCCCTGTATAGCATAGGTACAGTTACCTACACCGAAATGCTTACTATCTAGGTTACAAAACTAATTAAAACTTAAGTACAAACTTAGACATGTACATATAAATAGGATTGAACATTTTATATAATGTCATTGAACAGGTCTACATGTTAGAACTCGAGCAGATAGGTACCTACTTATTCAATAGTTTGAACGCGCGTAGTGTAGGAGCGTAGATGCTGCATTCGTGGAGTATGAGAGACAGAGCCAGTGACTCAAGCAAATAGTTTATAACTGTTCTTTTAATATTAATAATAAAATTGAGTTACAAATAAATGCTTCAATTTACCTATATTGAAACTCAAATTTTTACTCGTAAAACTCTGCTAAAATGGTACCTATTTCTAAAAGATTTACTTTAGACAAAAGTGTCTATATTTGTCACGAAGATCATGCCTACAGCGTTCGATTGTGGATATTGTGTGAATTCAAAGACTTCAGGGGTTGTAAACTTGTTAAATGTGCCATGTGGTCTTTTGGCCTTTCATCTTGAGGTTTTTTATAATCTTTTCTCTCTCAAATTTCCCAAGAGTCGCTAAAAAGTTTTTAAAATTTTCTTACAAAGAAAAAAAAAATTGTGCTTACTACTTACTTTTGGTTTCAGAGTAATTCGAGAAAATAAGATGCCGCTGCAGTAACGTCTAAAACTTTTTAGCTTTCTGAGCTTTAACGTTTGCCTGTATCTGTTGTATTTGAAGCCCTTCAGAAAATCTTGGAAGGAGTAGGTACATACCTCAGAACAGAGAACACACATCGGTCCACTGCTGACGAACGTACCTCTCCCAGACGACTGGAGTTTGCCATTATCACCACGACAATGGCAAGCTTGGCAGGTGGGTTGGTGATCGCAGTGAAGGTGTTAAAAATACACAGAAGGAAGCTGCCCTTCCTCTGGAAGGTTCTCTTATCCCGCTCTTATCCTCTAAGGTTCCCTTAGCCCGCTCTTATCCTCCGGAAGGTTCTCTTAGCCCGCTCTTATTCTCTAAGGTTCCCTTAGCCCGCTCTTATCCTCTGGAAGTTTCCCTTAGCCCGCTCTTATCCTCTGGAAGTTTCCCTTAGCCCGCTCTTATCCTCTGGAAGGTTCCCTTAGCCCTTATTTCAAATATTAATCTTGTGGTGTGTTTTTTAACAAATGATCGTTCCTGGGCAGTTCGTACAATTCCTAATTTCTACAATCGATAAAAAAATCCTGATTCACACAATTTTTGTCATGAATTCGTACAATAACCTTCAGCTTGAAATAGAGGTTGTTGCTGGTCTTCTTTTATACACTTTATCTAGCATCAATAACCGTAAGAATTATTTCGCAACAGTCTGCAGACTGTCTTGACTGATAATAATAACAGTTTTATTGGCAAAAACACAATTTTTAAAACCATTCAAAGACAATGCCACAGTTTTTGGAGTCAGGGCGTATAAACGATGTTATTCTTTAGCCACGGTTAACGCCTTGAAAAGGGTAGGTAGGTAAGTAAAATGAAACACAAATATAATAATTATGAACATATATTATTCGATCATATATACAAACTGCCCTTGTTCATACAATTCAGTCTCTAACGCCTAGTTACCATCAAATATTTCTTTATTCCTTTAAAACCCCATAAGGGGTAAAAACTTATGCTAACACAGGGTGATACATTTCCCCCTAACTAGGGAGATAGAAAAGATATTGACATATCTAGGCCGATGGAAAGTAAGGCACAATGTCAATTCAGATACCGCAAAAAATATCCTGAAGTCCCTCGTTAAGAGATGATACGTGGGTGTTCTTCCAACACAAACTAGGTTCGTAGTTAACCCGCTTACACTCATAAGACAAAATACAAAAGATTTTTTGTAAAAAAGACTAATTTGACAACACCAAAATAATGTTGTCATCCTTTTCTTTTCTATCAAAATAAAAGGGATAGCAACATTTTTAGTGGTTACATTAGTTTAGGCGACATCTGAAATGACTTTGAGAAAAGCTTTTTAGTTCAAATATTTTACAATGTCTTGATACTTTTCATCGGCCTAGTTATATCAAAGTGAACTACTGAATAACGATTATGTATGTCTTGATAATTTATGTAGCCATATGCGTAGTTTTTAATTCATACCATAACTATTTCTTCTAAAAAAACTATTTTTTTACATAATTATACCGCGCTAATATGACTGCATATCTGTCTGATATAACCTGCGTATTTAAAGAATGGAATTGAGAGTGACGTCTTCACATGCTGTCCTACACTAGTCTATACCGGTCCAGTGATGGTCGCAGACCTCTAAGAGCCTTATCGGCTTTCATCATATCGGTAATGCCCGTAAACCCCACGCTGGACATGCGGGTTGGGGGTCGCAGTTCAGTGGTAGAATTGTTCTGCAGGGGGCGCTGCTGCCCGCCCCCGGTGGATATCCCTTAGTCGCTTCTTACGACAACCGCGGGAAGAGTTGGGGTGGTGCAAATAAACCGGCACCATTGGTTCGAATCCGACAGCCTGAGTTATTTATTTATTAAAGATGTGTAAGAACCGTGATTAAGAGTCGTCATTCTCAATGCTGTTCTTTAATTACGCAAGTTATCAAGTTCTTATCATATTATTTTACAGTATTGTTTTTAGCTGCAGAGAAGCGCCAAATTTTTCGTTCTGCAATTCACTAACAGCTATCTACATACGTAATACAATGTGTCCTGGGCCCGTACTCTTAAAAACAAAATAGAAGTTTCTATTTCGTTTTCGTGCAAACGCTTATCTTATGCAAGCGACATAAAAGTTGGCTTTGCACGACAACGAAAACGAAGCTTAGATTTTCCTTTTCCAAGTAGGCCTGCATTTAGTTTTAGATAAATAAAAATAATATATGAAACTACGAGAGTAAAACTAAATAAAAAAACACTCACTTGGGATATGGTTCATTCAAAGACTTCATGGGCTTAGCGTGTTTTAGTACATTTTCCTAGTAAATATTCACTCGGAAATTAAATATCCCAAAAATTTACGTCTTAGAGGGATTTGAACCCGGAACCTTCCGCTCAGTACTGGAACGAGCTATTTGCCAGCAGGACAAGTAACCGATTAGACGAAAATCTTTGGGACTTTGTACAAACTCAAGCGCCGTCGTCAGTAGAATATGTCAATCAATCTACCTACACATAAAAATATAATTAATATGACTAAGAAAATTAAATATCATCGTATAATCACCTAACTAAACCTCTAGATTATTGCGCTATTAAACTAAACGGTTATAATTTCTTCAAACAACCAAATTATCTCAGTAAATGAATGTATATACAAAACCAATAAAAAAATATAAAATCACACAACACAAAGTACCAACACTCAATTATTAAGCTTCGGCCAAAAATGCGCGTCAAACACGCGAGACGCGAAACGGGAGCGTCAACGCGAAACTTATTTACTAAAAAGTTATCGCGTCTCGGTCGCGCAGGTGTGCAAAGCGGCGTATATACGCCATTGCAGCGTGTGCCGCTCCCGCGTCACGCGTATTTGACGCGCAGGTTTGGCCGAAGCTTTAAGGTCCATCTTGGTGGGTAGGTATACATTTTTAAATTAAAGTCATTTCACCAACTGAAGTCTTCTGAAGTCTAATAACCATTTAGAATTCACCAATAAGAGAAAACGCAAAATAAGTTACGCGATACTTTAGTTTTTGACTACCCCTTCTCTGCTATGGTCAAATATTAACTTTATTATTTCTTACTTTACTTAAAATTTACGGTAAACAAAAAAAAAGAATAAATTTAGCTAATTTCAGTCTGAGAAATAAATTTTAAGGTACCTACTAGATTTAGTGCAGATATGTCAAATTATTTGGAAATTCATGATTAAATATTGTTTCCATCACCATCCATATTTATTTTGATTAAATTATAAATATTGTGAATGAGTAGCCAAACAAATTGCAACCTAAGTGCAGAATATGTCTATTTTTGACTAGTGAATATGGCTAATAATGATTTATAAGGAAATGGTGAAGTAAATTCTTTATTAACAAAGAAAATTACGATCAAATAGAAAATAATTATAACTAGTACTTGTCATTGAAACAATTAGGCTAACTGCTGTTGCAAACAATCTACAGGTAGCTCAACTGATCCATATCAATACCAGTCGGCTGGCTGTATTGCCCTGTTGTATGGCAAGATGTAAATATATCTATTGGAATCAATAAATAAAATCTAAAGCCGAAATACTATACTCTACTTAAATTCAAGAAAATGGTGTCAATTCAGATGTCGACAAAATTAAACTATACTAATTTGATAGCACTAAAAATTATGCCATACTTTTTATTTCGATTGTTATGAAAGAGAGGGCTTTTAGTACTTTTTAGTAGTTTCAAATTAGTATAGTTTAGCTTTGGCGACATCTGAATCTACAACAATGTACTTAAATCTAAGTAGTTTAAAAGTACCTATGGGCTTCAAAAATTGTAGAATTTGGTCTAATAATGTTAGTAAAAGGCTAAAGATATGACATTAAATAGGTGCTACAACATAAATAAAATGTCTTTTTATCTACTCCCAAAAAAATAAGCAGTCTATAATTATATCACTTAACAAGGATATGGCAAAAAGGATATTATATAATTGTTATCACAATCACAAAAATTACAACGGTTTTAACCAAATCTTCATATGACAGTTTTAAATGGCTATTAAACTGGACTTTTTGACGTCTGATTACCTTAATGAAGTCATCGATAACCGAATAATCAATAAGTAAAGTAAAAAGTTTTTATTCTGTGTCACAAAATTACAAGTAAAGTTGGTAAAAATAAATAAAAGTTTCAACCGTGACATCAAAAATGGTCTTCGCTCAGCATGATGCACAGTAAAGATGGCGCTACCGTGCGCTGGTTGTATGCGACACCTAGAGGGCGCACCAGCATCGGCTGTGACACGCACGTAAGAATTAAGTTACGATTGACTTAAATTTTTTGGTCAACGCTTACTCAGGGGCTATATCTAGACTTTCTTTAATCCAAGGATTCTACGTGACGATATCATTATCATAGTGATTGATTAGCAGAATTGGGCCCCAGCTAGGGTGAAGAAGATCATAATATGACGCTTTACGCATTGCGGTTAAAAAAGCTTTATAATTTTTATGAATTTGAGAACAATGATAAAAAAACCTCTACATTACACAGGTTCTTTAATAGTAAATTATTGGACTAAATTAACATCCAACGACAGTTTTTCTATACCAAACGCAGGGCAAAAACTTTATTTGAGAAAATAATACAATTTTTTTTTTACATTGACATTGTTTTGAACTCTTTACCTGATGGTAAGTGATGATATTATGCCCGACGATTATCACGAAGGAATTATCAAACTTATGTCATAAAGAAACCCCGGTTGTAATTGGCAGAAAAAACGAAGATATTTTTGAGTTTTAACGAGATACTTAATTTGTGAAAATGTGTGACAGGCATATTTAAATCAAGAAAAAAAGTAATGGAATGACTTCCGCAAAAATGAAATGGTATCGATTTTGACCGCCGCTAGTTCATCGCCTTCAGAGATGATTATGATGCATTATTTACAGGCAATCATAATTTTCGTGCTAAAAATTAAATTTTTATATCTTATGTATGTTAGTTTTAAGGTATATATGTATTACTATGGACCGTAGAACAAGTTCTAAGTTGTCTGAACTAATTTATTTATTTTTTGTTACAAAAAATATGCTAATTTGACAGCGCTACAATCACGGCTTCCCTTTCTTTACGATTGAAATAAAAATACTGTAAAATCAATTATTGGAATTCATCGATACAATAGGGTGTCCTGGGTAAAAAATATATTATTCTATTTAGTCCGTCAGTCAGATTATCAGAAGATATTGGACACATATTTTTCTTCTGTCGATCAAACAAAAAAATTACAATAATAAAGCGCGTCATATTTTGGGAGTGGGGGGTTAGTGACGTCACACCTCACTAAAAAGTGTCGAATGGTGTGACGTCACGCGGAACTTTAACTCGCATTCATCATTTTTTGTTTAATCGACAAAATAAAAGATGCGTGTCCAATATCTTCTGATAATCTAACCGACGGGCTATTTAAAATTTTTTAGGACACTATGACTATTATATCTCCCTGCATTCGGTATAGTTTAAATCATACACTGAAATCTCATATCCTTTCAAATATCACCCTTATTCAAGTGGCTTTACAATCGAAATTATATCCCAGGTTTTTTATAAATAATTATCTACATTAGACAAACGACCTAATTAATTACTAATGTGTAACTTAATTATAAACTAGTTATCGCTTTGAAGATATAAAAAGTTACCGTCTAATGTTCAGATGACTTCATCCAAACAGATCTTAAAGCAGAACTACACATATTCGCTCGAACTTTATTTTAGGGTTTTCGGCAGAATTTTAGTTCGACGATCTTTAAAACAAATAAAAAATCACATGTATGGAATCACTAAGACTGCATTTTCAGTGAATAACCATCCACTTCTGGAAGTGGAACAAATATTATTTTAGGGAAATCTGGCAGGCGGGGCGGGCAAATTTTCCATTGCGAAATTCGCTCTCGCCCCGTCCACCCTATATTAGCAAATATAATGAGGTCGAACTTTAAGAAATCTAGACATTATTGCCATAACGTAGTCTAAAGTTACCCATCTTTTTACACTCGACGCCTTTTTCACCAACTCAAGTCTCATGAAGTCAAATCACTAAATGAAGTCGCTAATAACCTCGTTTACTAATGAGTTACGAAAAACTTCATAGGTACTAAGGTTGATCGTTTCGTGTTGGCGCAGATTTATTTTTTGTAGTTTTTATTTTTTCTGCGATCTACAAGGAATAAAACTAACGGAAAAGTAATTTGTCGCATATCGTAAACCGTTTTCTATAAACCGATGATAAAACCAACTTCAATTTAATTGCATTTAAAAAAGATTTTGGGCTAAAAGTCAACATATTTCCAAATGTGTGAGCATTTGGAAAAATGATGACTTTAGCCTAAAATCTTTTTAGTTTCATTCCTTTTAAAACGCAGAAAAAATAAAAAAAACCCAAAATATTTGAATCGTACCAACACTAAACGATCAGTGAACCTTAATTTTAACTATGTTATGGTGAAACAGGCGCTTAAAGTCTTATTTTAAGAGCTTTATATTTTCAAAAATATCGATACTAATACAAATTACCTAGTGATATATTTACGAACGACGATTTTTACAAGATTTACCAGTCAACTATACAGATTTATTCAGATACATTTCAATAGTTTTATTAGTTACAGTCCAGGGCCCTAGTTCCAGTCCACTAGATTTATCGCTTCATCATGACACATTTTGGCATTTTACCTTTGATGAAAGTAACTACAGATGGAGGAACGCGTGTCAAAAGTGACAAGGTTGAAACCATTATATCAATATCTCCGTGAAAATAACACCGCACGAATTATCTATAGTCCAATTCAGAATCTTAGATAATTTATGTAAACAAAGGTGATACCATATCAAAAAGAATGTTTCGAAATAGAAGTTCATAGAAGATTACTCAATTTTTCTAAATACGCAGGTAGGGTATCTTTCGTATCGCACAAGCAAAACCGCGCGCCATCACTACTAATAGTGATCCATGGTAAAAAAATGATTTCTACCCCTGACTTGTCATTATGACAGTTATATATCATGACATTTCTTTGTTTACATAAATTATCTAAGATTCTGAATTGGACTATAGAGTTCCTTTCAGCTATGGACGATTCTGCGACGGTGACATTGACATAGTGGTATTAATTCAGATGTCGCCAAAACTAAAAAACTAATTTAACAACACTAAAAGTTTCCTTTTTATTTCGATTTTTATTAAAGGCCTCGATTTTCGTGCTGTATAAATAGTATAGTTTAGTTTTGGCGAAATCTGAATCGACAGCAGTAAAGCGATTGGTTAGGAGAATTTGGCTCCAGTAGACTTGTGACATAAATAGTTTCTACTATTTATGTCACAAGCATACCTACTCTACAAGTGTACCTACTCCCGAGTCTTCAGGAGTTAGTTTTTAATTGAGTTTATTACATTTTCTATAGCATTTGTCACTCCTAATCTAGAGGAATCCAACGACACTTCATTTGTGAAAATACGTCCGTTTGGTGAGGAATAATATGTACGCAAACATCCACCCTGTTATAAGCCTCTGCTTACACAGGGTGCTTTTGATTGTAAAATTGACTGATGCTTCATTTGTACCATTATTTTCACCATACAGCTCTGTGCTCCAATCCGATACTGTAACGGTATTACACGGCACATAGCGCAAAAAGTGCATTCAAATGTTAGTCAAATTTGGGCTTAAACTCGTAAAATGCATCTAAATATAACGAGTGTTAGCCCACTGACAAAATTACTTTCCACAAGCTTCATACCATTAGTTTGAAGCTTTGGGTCATTTCAATGTCAATATAAAATTCATCTGAATGTTACGAGAGCCCATATTTGAATGCACATTTCTGTGCTGTGCTGCAGCATTGCTTTATAAGGATATGGTCAAACAATCCACCATTAATTTTAAGACTTTATCAATGTTTTTCTAATGGAATGTCAAACAGACTAACAGTTTTTATATTAATACAACCGCACCGTCATTCTGAAGATATGTTCAGCCTTACCAATTGTTTCTACGCCTAGACTATTATAGTACAAGAGTCAGTAGTAGATTTTTACGTCAAACAACATCAGAAGGGGGGAGGGGGTTATTAAATTGACAGGGATCATAATACTCAAGGTCCAGAATTGTAATATTAGCTTGCTCTAAAATGGGCTAATATTATTATCTTGCTTTAAACGGGGCTAATATCAATATTATCCCTTTTTTGGCAACAGCCCTTTTCATAACGCATGTAAGCGGGTTAACTACGAGCCTTGTTTGTATTGGAAGAACACTGATTACATTTTTAATAAATTCGTCAGACTATTAATGTAAAAAAAATAACTTTCGCGATTTGTGAACATTAGATGATTATATATGAGTCGCCCCGTGACCATGATCGGTGCAACGCGATGGAATCTGATATAGGGGCAATAAAACACGCTACGCAATAAAACCGATAAATTAATCGTTAATACGATAGATTTTAAAGTAAAACAACCCTTTTGTAATCATATACAGGGCGTCCCACGGCTATGCCACATGGAGGGAAAGTATCTTAAATATCGTGGTTAGCAAATTTTACGGATTGAACACGGTCTTGATTTCGAGGTGGTTTTTTGTTTGTTAAACGTTACCATTAACAAGAACAAATTAAAAAATTTAAACCCCCTGACAGATTTTCTTGAAACATGGCTAAGAACACTCGGGATAAAATTATCTACGACACAAAAAAAAAACTAAACGAAAATCGGTTCATCCGTTTGGGAGCTACGATACCACAGACAGATACACAGATACAAAGACAGACACATTAAACTTATAACACCCCTCTCTTTTTGCGTCGGGGGTTAAACACTGTCTTCTTGAAATTCTATTTAAGTAAAATCTGACTACTGACTCTTGCACTAATAACTTAAAGTCGTACTAAAGTCAAATGACTATTAAAGCTACCAATTTTAATAAATACACCCAATGAATTATGTTACATGGCAATACTATTGCGACCCTAAAGGCGGTTTGAGAAGAGTACAATTTACAAGCTTATGCACGCGGCTTCGCATGTGTTTTCCAAGGTAAACAGGAACTTTTATGTTTTTGTAGATATATCACTGCGAAGTTTTAGCCTGATTCGTGCAGTTTTTTAACATATTTACACTTTTGATTAACCTTTATAATACTAGTACGACAATATTTTTAACGTCAATTATACAATTAAATAATTTTAGTATATAAAAAAATAATTTAGAATCATTGTTTATCAAAACTTTTCAAGATATCTGTGAACGCTACAGTCGCTTTAATCGATCCGGTCATATTAAAACACATACATAAACCCCGCACAGCTCAAAAATAAGCATTAAAATATGTGCTTAAACTTGTCATCTTTAGATACATTTTCCATTGACAAAACGGGATACCGCAAGCTTCAAGTGGTCCGCGAGCTGTCTGTTATCTGATGCCGTCAATATAAAACGAATCTAAATATTACGAGTTATAGTCCATATTTGAATGAACATTTTTGTGCTGTACGGTAGTCGTGCGGTCCAGGAGGCCAATTCTGAGTATCACGTATTTAAAGTATTGTATGTACGTATTAAGTATATTCGTGTATTATGTGCAATATCAACTGTTTATTGACTTATATCTGGAAGAAATTCCTTTAAGCAATAAAGCCGCCTATGGTAAGTTTTTATTATATTTAGATATAAGTTATTTTATTAATTTTGTACAATGAGTGTTTATTCAGTCATTTATTCATCGCGTGATATTTTATTGAGTGATACGCAGCAGCACGGGTTAAAATATCACAAATATATCGAGTCTTCCCAAAAACTGCATTTTTGAGCCACATATCGAAGAAAAGGCCTCGATAAATATCGAATTACAGATTTTGAGATGTGGTTTGTATGTGTTTGCGGTATGGTGCCGGCTTAGAATTTGCACCATCCCAATTCTTCCCGCGGGTATCGTAAGAGGCGACTAAGGGATATCCACCGGGGGCGGGCAGCTGCGCCCTCTGCAGAACAATTCTACCAACGAACTGCGGTCCCTAACCCGCATGCCTAGCGTGGGGATTATGGACATTACCCCCCATGAGATAAAAGCCAATAAGGCGCTTATCAGGGGGAGGCCTGTGTCCAGCAATGGACCAAAGGCTGTTGAGGTGCGATTTTGAGAAAACGCTTGCTTGCTACGACGCAATAACTCGATAATTTGACAGTACCTACATTTCAGTTCAGTATATTACGAGAATTGCCCTCCTGATCTGTGACAACCCTAACTTTTCGTTTACCTGTAACGGTTGTCATGACAACCAAAAGCAACTGAGAGAATGTAGTTCCAGTTTCGGCCGTTCACAGACATTTTGATAAGTAAGTCATTGTTAGTGAAGTCATGGTAATAAATTCAGATATTTATTAGTATCAGTCACATAATATGACAGTAGGAGGCCTTCTTTGAAACCAGATATACGAAGTTTCGGGTGACATGCTACACACTAGCTTATCAAAGGTTTTCACAGATAGAGTTCTGAATTACGAAGTTACGAAAGATTTCGAGAATTTTTGGTAAATCTTAAATTTTAGCTAGCAAATTTTTTGTCGCTTTTTATGTTTGCATATTTGGATAAAATCTATTTCGTAACAAAAACGTATCTACTTTACTTTCTTAAGGATCTTACTGTTTTGTGAACTAATAAATAAATTCTATGTCAAAAAAATCATAGTAGAGTCATCGAAAAAACGGATCTATCATACATCGTTACGTAGCACAGTGTTTTATGAGAGCATATTTAGATTTTTTTAGAATTTTTTTCATGTTATGTTTTTATTTTTGTTACTCAATAATCCGCCGTATTAGGACGAGATATTTCACCAAACGGTTGTTTAAGGTGACTTACATTTGGCCTAATAATATCACGACCTAGTTCGGCTCTCATAAAACACTGTGCGTAGGAAACTTCTTATTTAGTTTATAAAGTAGACCTCCTGACGCCATTTTAAATAATTTTACAAGTCGCTTCGTGTTAGTTCATAATACTTCAGTCGAAATACTTTGGTAATTTTTTACATTGGCAAGTTAAAACTCCCGTATTAGGAAGGAACCTTATTTTTTTTTTCGTCAAACTATGTTTTATGATAACTATGGTTTTTTGTATATCGAGATATTTGTAGATGTCTTGAAATCTGGAACGTGGCGTTTCCACCTGAAAGAAAAAATATTATTTATTTATAAATATTTATAATTTATTTTTTATTATACATTTGTGTTAAAGATGAGCGGTATTATCAATGTAGCCCAGAGCGCTATCCACTAATGTGTTACATACATAGAGAATTAAAAACATGCAACTAGATGGCCTAATACATGAAATCACTACATAGTATAAAACAAAGTCGCTTCCTGTCTGTCTGTCTGGTATATTTAGATTTTTAAAACTAAGCAACGAATTTTGATGCGGTTTTTTTGAATAGACAGAGTGATTCAAGAGGAAGGTTTAAATGTATAATACACGCATAAAATAGTAGAGAAACACTGATAATTTTAGAGGTTTCTAATGTGATGTCGTCAATAAACACATTTTTTTGCGCTTACATTGCAAACACTGGCTGAACCCTACGAGATAGATCAAAATAATGTACTACAGTTAAAAACATAAAAGTCCGTGATGGTATATGTCTATCTCTTACGGATAACCCACAACAACCATTTTTTATCCTTTACTTTTTACGAGAAATAAAGGCTTATTTACGAAGCGATTTTAAGCAATACAGCATGCATCCTTATCCAATTAAATACCCAAAGTACCTTAAATACATTGTGCATTTAATATAGATCAATATGACCCTTTAAAGCATGTAATTTAAATGAATATTTTCGAAGATATTACTGATTTAAAATGCAGGGACATAGCGGGTGCGGCGGTACCGGCCGGGGGGCCGATTCTGTAGTATATTTAGTATCAGCATGGCACCCGTGCAAAGCCGGGCGGGTCGCTAGTTATATATAGTCATTATAATTATTATAATTATTATATAAGTAAGTAGGTAGCTAGGTGAGAGCTGGTGTCCTCTTAAACAACTAACTAACTAGAAATGCTAGTAATTAAATTATTTTTATTTGAAAATATAACATTATTTCTAGTAGCAGTAATTATGACAAAATATCATTTTGTTTATCACATTGAAACATAATTTTAACTGCTCTGAAATGGTATTCTCTTTTTGCTCACCATCGTGGCCAAAAAGAGCAACTTCGCATTTCTGCCTACACTATCCTTCTATTCTACAAATATTATATTAAACGAAAGTATGTGAAATTTTTGTTACCTAAGATCTCTAAAACTACTGAACAGGTCAAGATGAAATTTGGCGTAGGTTTAGAACAAAGCCTAACTTTTGCCCGCGGCTTCACACGCGTATTTTCGGTATAATAAGTAGCCTATTATCTAAGTTAGGCTTTCCTCTACACGTACGCTAAATTTCAATTTAATCTGTTCAGTAGTTTTGGAGATCCTTGGTAACAAAAATTCAGATTTCACAAACTTTCGGCTTTATAATTTTAGTAGGATATAAGTGTATATACTAGTTGTAATTGTTTTATTCTATATTCTTCACATCACACCAACATTATAAATGCGAAAGTTTGGATGGATGGATGGTTGTTACCTCTTTACGCCAAAATTACTAGACCGATCGGGCTGAAATTTTGCATACAGGTAATTCTAATCCTGGAATCAAACATAGGCTACTTTTTATATCATTAATCAGTTCCCATGGGATAGAAATCACCTTTAAACGTTTAAATAGAAACAACGCTTGCGAAGCCGCGGGCAGAAACTAGTATTTAATATGTGCTAAATAAATACTAGACAGCTCAAGTAAAATATTCAGAAATCTAAAAAATCTAAAATTTTTTATAATTACCTAGTAAGTGAGCGTAGTACGGCTTTTCAATGCGGCGGCGGTGGCGCAGAGAGACGCTATGCATACGCAAACCGCAGCCCCAGCTTGAGAGCCCACGCTGCCCACGCCTGGGAAAGTAAAGTAATATTTTATTGCATCAAATACATGTAAGTAAGGTAAGGTGTCATAATATCCTTTATTCCATATGTGAGCTAAACCCGATTTAGCTCACTGTTTTGTGCAGCAATGTCTCTGTTTTCCAGAGAGAGTGGTGAAATTGTTATTTCTTCAACAAGTGGGCAAAACGATTTTTCGTTGAGCGTTATGATATTCAATCCCGAGCTAGCGAAGCAGTCTAGAATAGAGTCACGAGCGTAGCACGCGTATTCAGTACAAGGCAATCTACATGGAAAAAATATTTCAAGCTTCTGCTTAGCTTGGGGCTAGATAATGCTGTGTCAATTGTCCAGCATTATTTATTTATTTATTTCGTCCGTTCATGGCTTGAAAGAGGTTTAGGTATAGCATTTTTACCCAAAATGAGTTTCTAACATTCGACCTCTTATATATTACAAAATATTTTCTCGCTAGTCGTGGTGAAAAGTTATATGTTTAACTCGAGGGAAAATATTTTTCGTTTCGTGCTTTTTAAATACCTCGCTATCAGCAGTCTACTTTAGAATAATATCGGCACGCTCATCAAAAAATCGTTTTGCTTACTTGTTAAACAAATAACTATTTCATCCACTCTCGCTCAAAAACGTAGTCAACGTTTTCGAGCGAGTGGTGAAATGCTGCTCAAAAACAGTGATCAAAACCAGGATTTGCTCACACGTCGATGATTAGTAAAAGTACCTGAATCCCAAGCTCCAATAGCCAGCACGTACGAAATGCTGAGGATGAATCCATGTGCAGTGCATCTGTAACAAAACAAACAAATATTTAGTAAGTGAGTTGTACCTCGTGTGTACACAAGTTTTCATACAAAGTAAAACTCAAATATTTTTTGACTATTCTTTCTAATCTTTATAAGATTCAATTTACATTACTTGTCGATACAACTTATATTAATTATGTATGAAAATACAATTTATAAATTAGTCATTAAATAACCCGCCCCTGACCATTCCCGGTGCAAAGGTGCTCATAATGCTTGCAGCATTACCTCGCTGAATAGCGATGGCAATCCTTTGCACCAAGAACGACCCGGAGCGGGAGTCTCCTGTCACTTCCTTGCTTGTCGATTTTGTGAGTTTGGCTTGTCGAAGAGTTATTTTTTTTATGCTGGGTTATTGGTAATTCACTGAAACTATGTTAACTGCAGGTTCTGCCCACCATCATGAACACGTTCGTGAAGACGCCAGGTTTCAATTCTTTAAATTGGTGGAAAGGGAATGATATTAGTATTTACCCCCTTCATTCAAAAATCGTTCATTATAGGGGTTTTCTTTGAAACTAAACCTAAAAACGGCTCTGCCCTGAATTATCAGTGGGTGTGTGTGTGTTCGGCTGTCTCCCAGCCAGGCTAATGCCACTTCAATCATCTTGCGTAGATGTAAAATAAGCTAATGATGATGATGTGGATTTAAATAGGAGTGGGAGGTCGGTGTTTAGTAATTAATTAGGTTTCGTACATTATTTTGCATGTGAGGCGATTTACAAAAAAAAGAAGTAAGACCTGGCGTCTTCACTAACGTGTTCGTGATGATGGGTAGAACCAGCAGTTCGCGTAGTGTCAGTGAATAACCAATAACCCTGTATATTTAAAAAATTACTTGTCCTTCAATAAATATTACTTACAATTTATATGTGGAACTCGCTGCCAAAGAAGTGAGCTTTAGATTTTTTTTGTATCGTGGTTTGTTTAGCTGTATGGTGCCGGCTTAGAATTTGCACCACACCAACACTTCCCGCGGGTGTCGTAAAAGGCGACTAAGGGATATCCACTGGGAGCGGGCAGTAGCGCATCCGGCAGAACTATTCTACCACCGAACTGCGATCCCCAACCCGCATGCCCAGCGTGGGGATTATGGGCATTACCCCCCATGAGATAAAAGTCAGTAAGGCGCTTATCAGGGGGTGGCCTGTGTCCAGCAGTGGACCAATATAGGCTGTTGAGGTGAGGTGAGATTTGTTTATAAAAATTGTACATTGAGTTTAGCTTTAGTGTATTATGTTAAAACGGTACACCGCCTCGACTGCGTATAGCGCCATCTCACTCGACGCTAGATAGAGTGAGGGAGACAGCAACATGCCACGTCTATCTACTGTGGTTACCTCAAGCCCGCGGGGTACACTCGGTAGATCCGAAGCGACTCGGTAAAGAACGCCACAGCGACCAGCAAACGGTACACCGCCTCGACTGCGTATAGCGCCGTCTCACTCGACGCTAGGTAGAGTGAGGGAGACAGCAACATGCGACGTCTATCTACTGTGGTTACCTCAAGCCCGCGGGGTACACTCGGTAGATCCGAAGCGACTCGGTAAAGAACGCCACAGCGACCAGCAAACGGTACACCGCCTCGACTGCGTATAGCGCCGTCTCACTCGACGCTAGGTAGAGTGAGGGAGACAGCAACATGCGACGTCTATCTACTGTGGTTACCTCAAGCCCGCGGGGTACACTCGGTAGATCCGAAGCGACTCGGTAAAGAACGCCACAGCGACCAGCAAACGGTACACCGCCTCGACTGCGTATAGCGCCGTCTCACTCGACGCTAGGTAGAGTGAGGGAGACAGGAATAGCATGCCTGTGCAGGGGGCCGCTGGAATAGAAGAGATGTAGGTTTCAAATGTTTAATAATCACAATCCTATTAATATTATATATGGGAAAGTTTGTATGAATGTTTGTTCTCTGTAACTACTTAACCGATTAAATAAAATGTGGTATGTAGATCCTGCAACAATTCTGCCACTAAACTGCGATCCCCAACCCGCATGCCCGTCGTTGGGATTATGGGCATTACCCCCATGAGATAAAAGCCAGTAAAGAGATTATCAGGCCTGCGTCCAGCAGTGGACCCAAATAGGCTGTTGAAGTTGAAGAAGTCACACTATGATATTATAAATGCGAAAGTCTTATAACGGGACTAGTATTTTATAAGTGCGCGAGCTGCAAGCAGCTCGCGGCGGTGGCTGTCACAGTGTTCGTTTTTAATTGTATTCCCCTTTTCGTAACCTACGTCTTTGATTTTTTCGAAATTGATAACCAAGAGTGGGTTTTGCGATATAAGAATGTCAGCCATCTTGTATTTTGAAATGGACATCGTTTTCGTAATCTACGAGTTCGAGTTGATCGAAATCGATACCCATATCAATTTCTTGGATGGGGGAGGGGGTTCAGGGGGGCTGGGCGTGAGGGGTCACAGCACGGCGAGCGAAGCGAGCCTATAATTCACCTATAATCGCATTGCGGTTCGCTTCGCTCACCGCAATACGACCCCGCACGTGCTGCCACATAGCAAGGCTCGCTTCGCTCGCCTTGCTGTGTGACGTGAGTCGTGTTGCGGTTCGCTTCGCTCACCGCAATCCGACACACGCCCGCCGTCGTCAAATTCGTAATCCTCGCCCCCATGTTAGTCGAAAACAATACCCATATCAGATTTTTTGATGGGGGCGGGGTTCGGGGGGGGGGGGGGGCTGGGCGCCCTGTAGTCGCATTGCGGCTCGCTTCGCTCGCCGCAATGCTCCCCCGGGTTCAGGGGGAGTGGTTTCCGGGGGGCAAGGGGGGGGGGCACAGCGCGGCTCGCTTCGCTCGCCTTGCTGTTCCCCGTAGTCGCTCGCCGCATTGCTCCACCCTAAAAAGTGGTCAAAATATAGGCTAAAAATGGCAAAATTTCAGTTTTTTAATAAAACGGAGAGTCCAGAGGGGCGGGGGGCAAAAATTTTTTTGCTATTCAAATTATAATAAACCTTCTACACGAACGTGAAAAAAGTTTTCTTCTATCGTACTTAGTTTGGGAGATATCAAAAGGGGGGGTGAAAATTGGGGATGGAGGGGGGGTGTTTTTTTTTTCATCCAATTTGAAAAGATACCCTCTATACGATCCTGCAATCGGAACTCCTCTATCACGACGGCATCTTGTAGTAATCGTTAAAGTGGGGTCCGGGGGGGCAAGGGGGGGTAATTTTTTTTTTGCAATAGAAATCACTTGTCCCCCTCTATACAGGCCCTATATTTATTTTTTACCAAATTGCTCCGTGGAAAAGAAGGGGGGGAGGGGTGGGCTCTGGGGGGGCAAATCTCAAAAAGTCGGGATTTTCCCCAAGTCACCCCCGACCCCCCTACACGATTCTGCAAAAAAAAACATACCTTCCCATCCACCATCATGGAGAACAATTGTGTCAGTGAGTCAGTGAATCAGTCAGTCAGTGAGTGGTAATCGAGCTATATATACTATTAATTAATTAATACTATTAATTAATTAATTAATATTTACCATTATTTGAGTTTTGAGCTTTCCAATATTTCGGCACAGTTACATGCGCCATGATCACGGAATAACGCTAAGCTACGGAAAGCTCAGAACTCGAATCATGGTTAATATCCCGTTATAAATGACTTTAATGCTAATAATCATGATGGATTTAACAGTTATATTATAAATGCGAAAGTATGAATGTTTAGATGTATGGCTACAGCTGGCAATCGCTATCCTCGTCTGACTGGTGATGTAATGCGATAGCTCTCTTTCACTCTCCCTTCAATATTTACCATCTACCGTTATTTGCGGCCAGATTTATGTAGGCAACCGTATATCAAAATAAACAGAAAAAAATAGCTTTAATTTGATATATAAATAACTAGTTTATGCCCGCGGCTTCGCACGCGTTGTGAACGTTTAAAGGTGATTTCTATCCCATGGGAACTGATTTATGGGATAAAAAGTAGTTTATGTTTGATTCCAGGATTAGAATTACTTGTATGCAAAATATCAGCCCGATCCGTTCAGTAGTTTTGGCGTGAAGAGGTAACAAACATCCATCCATCCATCCATCCCAACTTTCGCATTTATAATATTAGTGTGATGAACGTACGTTACGGGTGTAAAAATATATCAAAATCGTACCTGTTTACACGGGGCTGCGAAGAGGTGCGGCCAAGTACGCAACGTCAACCGTGATTTTTCAGTCTTTATATATATTGCCGTCAAGTGAACGTTATTTTATATAAAAAAACAAGTGGGTGAACTTTTTGCCCAAAAATCAATTAACAATAATTTAATTAAAAATACTAGCGACCACATTTTGATAAGCAACCTAGTAGATATATATTCTCCTTAAGGTCAGGTAGTCCTGCAGCAGTAGGCGTAAGGGAAAATGCGCGCCTGCCAAGCCGCCGCGCTCGTGTTTTTTGTAGTTAATTAAACATGGTGATTAAGAAAATCATTTTATCAAGTCAAACTCTGCGAATTTGATTAGAAATATTAAGTGTCTCTAGTTGAGTACAAAAAAAAGTGTGATATCAGTAGTTCGCTAGTCGTATTGAAAAAACGTTAGAAAAAGGGGTAACTTTGGGATTATTTTCTATCGAGTGAAGTTTATTAGATCTTGTAACAGTTGTAACTGAATGCGACTTTGACTAGACTAGAGCCTTAGGTAATATATATTGTTTTTTCAGAATCTTAATCACTATTTTCTAAGTCTCAGATGGTTTTAAAAATCACAAAAATGCGGCCCCTGCTGGCCTACCAAGCCTTAACAAAAAATGCGTAAAAATTTGGTTTTCAGCTCATCGAGTGGGTGCATTAATTCTGCAGCCGGATCTTAGACTATGAGTATCTGGCACAGCGCATCAGCATTGCCATACAGCGGGGCACTGCAGCCAGCGTAGCGGGGACGCGACGACTGGTATTGATATGGATCAGTTGAGCTACCTGTAGATTATTTGCAACAGTCTGCGGTCCGCTCAATTGTTTCAATTGTAAATACTAGTTCTAATTTATTTCTATTACTAGTTTATGCCCGCGGCTTCGTACGCGTTTTTTCTATGGAAACGTTTAAAGATTATTTCTATCCTATGGGAACTGATTTATGGGATAAAAAATAGCCTGTATGATTCCAGGATTAGAATTAGCTGTGTGCAAAATTTCAGCCCGATCCGTTCAGTAGTTTTGGAGTGAAGAGGTAACAAACATCCATCCATCTATCCATCCAAACTTTCGCATTTATAGTAATAAATGCGAAAGTTTGGATGGATTATAGGCGCAGCCTCGGTGTGCGGAGCACCCGCCGCTGATCTGCCCAGCGTGAAGGCTGCTTTACAGTCAGCGCGCTCGCCGGCCGATCGTTCGCTACGGTTTGTGCCGTTTACTGCAGGTGAGGTGCATCATATTATTATGAAACGGATACCTCCGAAGCCATCTAAAGATGCGTATGGTATCTCGATGAAACTGTTGGCAATGGCGGCTGATCCGCTGGCGCCGATCTTGGCTCGCCTGTTCAACGAGTGCCTACGCGCTGGTGAATTACCGACCTGCCTTAAGCTAAGTAAGGTTTCACCGATATATAAGGGGAAGGGTAGTAGGTCTAGCATGGATTCGTACCGACCAGTATCCATAATCCCTGCAATGTCCAAAGTAATGGAGAACGGTATAAGCTCACGACTCACAACATACCTGATAGAAACGGAGGCACTATCGGACAGGCAGTATGCGTATCGTGAGGGCCGATCAACCACATCGTTGGCACGAGAGGTGATAAAAAGCGTCTTAGAGGCTAGAGAGAGGAAACAGCAGGTAGCCCTAATCTGCTGCGACCTCTCAAAGGCGTTTGATGTAGCCGACCACGCGGTGCTCGTGGCCAAGCTGGAATACTATGGTGTGCGAGGTTCCGCGCTCACACTAATATCCAGCATGCTAAGATCTAGGTCGCAGGTAGTTGTTGGAGAGAATGGGAACATTCGATCCGGTTCTCTAACAACGAACATGGGGGTCGCTCAGGGATCTGCAGTCTCGAATATCTTGTTCTCCATGCTATTAAATGATCTTCCCGAAGCTGTGAGCACTGCGGAAGTCTTTATGTACGCGGATGACGTGATCGCCGTAGTCTCTGGTACAACAATAGATGTCCTGGAAAATAATTTAAACCTCACCGCGTCCACCCTTGCCGAGTGGTTCAAAGCAAACGGGCTTGTCTTGAACATCTCAAAAACGCACTTTATGCACGTCTGCCTATCTGGACACCTCCCTAGAGCCTTATCGGTTGTCGCGGATGGGATACCTATCGAACAGGTAGCTAAAACCACATTTCTAGGTTTTGAGCTTGACAGGAGTCTCACGTGGGAATCCCACATCGATAAAGTGTGCGGAAAGCTTGGTGGTGCGTGCTACGCGCTCAGTCGCCTGGCGAGATTTCTGCCAAGACACGTAGTACGCTCCTGCTATTATGCGACTGTCCATTCACTTTTGCAGTACGGAGCTGAACTGTGGGGGCGTGCTGCCGACTGGGAGCGCGCCTTCCGCATGCAGAAACGTGCTATACGTGCAATCGTGAAAATACCACAGGACGTCTCCGCAAGACCTCACTTTAAAGAGCTGGAAATACTAACTCTCCCATGCATCGTGATATTCCAGGTATCGGTATACGTGAGGAGCAACATTGAATTGTTCACTAGGAATAGTGACGTTCACAAGTATAATACTCGGCGAGCAGACAAGCTTACAACCCTGCCTCGTACTCTCGCAAAGTCGGGGAAGTTAACGCGCATAATGGGACCGACAGTGTACAACAGTCTTCCTGAAATTGTCACGAAGGCAAATAGCCTCACATCCTTCAAAAACAAACTGAAGCACTGGCTCGCTAAACACAGCTTTTACAGCTATGAAAAATTCTTAGCCTGTAAAAGCGACTTATTGTAATATCTATCTTGTTAGTAGATAAACTATTTGTAATATATATTTTTAATATTTTTAATTATTTTGAAATGAAACGGAACTTATTTTAAAAGTGTAGTTATAAAATAGTGTACCTATAATTTTAATCAGTATTTATTTCTCTTCTATTTGACTTTAATTGAATTGAATTCATTTAAAGTACCTAACAATACGTACTTACATATGTAAACATTGTGTTCTGTAAGTAAAACAAATATGACGTGTTATTCTTGAAATTAACGAAATAAATGATTATTGATTATTGATTATTATTGTATTAGTGTGATTTTATTGTAATTTTCTTTGTGAATAAAGGCTTCTGCCTTTTTATATATCTATCTATTTATCCAACTCACCAACTGGTCTGAGTCGTTCCGGCAACGGCGTGAACAACGCCGCGAGGAAAGTCGCGTGCGTTAAGTATGTCTGCTCCGATATCAAGCCGCCGAGTCTGGAATGAAACACGTTGTCTTAGATAAACTGTGGATAATAATTAATATAATAATAATAATAAATCTTTATTTCAGACACGTGAACCAGTTTACATAGGTACACAGAGTAATAATTATCAGTAATTGAATACACAAATACAAAAAAGCTAAATATACAAAAACAACATTGGTATTTATGGTACCTACGTCAATATAAACCGGGGCGAGTTTATTTGACGTTAATAACGTGACGTCTTCTTTTTGTATGGGATTTGCGTAGTTCTCTGTCGCCATGTTACCGATACCGGCTGTACCAAATCTTTATTAATACAAGAACAAAATTTAAAAATCCCCCGACAGATTTTCATGAAACATGGCTAAGAACACTCGGGAGAAAATCATATATGACACAAAAAAAACTAAACGAAAATCGGTTCATCCGTTTGGGAGCTACGATACCACAGACAGATACACAGACAGTTACACAGATACACAGACAGACACGTTAAACTTATAACACCCCTCTCATTTTGCGTCGTCGGGGGTTAAAAAGGTCTCGATAACTTCTCGTTACCAACGTCAAATAGACTCACCGCTCTATTGTTGTTTGTGATGTTGATGTTGTACGAGCCAATATCGCTCATACAGCAGATTTACTTATTAACTTGACGACCTCTGTGGCGCAGCGGGCGAAGGTCCAGCTGCGACGCAGGAGGTTGCGGGTTCGATTCCCGCCTCGGGACAAATGTTTGTACGATCTGCTGGATGTTTTCTATGTATAATAAAGAATATCTATCTATGTACTTTATTGTATTAAGTTTATCAGTCATCTAGTACCCATAACACAAGCTCTGCTCAGCTTGGGGCTAGATGATGCTGTCTGCATTGTCCAGCATTATTTATTTTATTTATTTATAATCTTACTGGGAGGTGAGATCCGCGTGTCTGGCGCAGCCTCCCTTCATCCCGCGTATCACGGTGTTGTTGAAAACGCACCATTCGTCGAATTCCACGCCTGCTTCCATATCCGTGTCTATTATACTGTGGATAACAACAAACGTGTTAGAACATTTTTTTTAATCATTTATTTGGTGCCTGAGGGTTTTGCCGAACATGGCATGTCACCCCCGTAATTCTGAATTACAATAGGGTTTAAACAAAATAATATTATGTTCTATGTAACGAAACAAAAAAACCTAACAGAAACTTAGTCTATGAGATCTTCTTTACCACAATCTAAATCATTATGTACATTCTACAAAATTTATTTATCAAAAACTAATCTGTGACATAGGTACCTATTACAATAACATATTATAATAATATACAAACAAATTTTTTAAACAAATTGACTGAAAACTAATTTATGAGATAATGTATAACCTAAACTATTCATTGTCCTCTATGTAGGGTAGGGTATACCTATTGAGTAGGGTACGTGACTACATTTACGCGCTGATTACATAGACTTGGTTTTTAAAAGGGCGGTGATGGCCAAGTCGGATACCACGCGAGTTAGAGAAAAGTCGTGAAAGGAGTCATGATCTCGAATTATAAGAATACAATAATATTTAGTTTTTTTAAAACCTTTTACTTTAGACGGAAATCGATACGAACGATTTAAAAAAAAGACACCTGTGTTATTGGAGGAATGGAATTTATTGCTGATAAGGATCAATCTTTGCAAATAATTAATCATCCTGTATACAGGGTGTCCCATACAACCTGTACCAGCGAAGGTCTGTGGTCTGGGGACACCTATCGATTGGAATATATAATACCTATCGATTGGACTCCCATGTATGTTGCGCGATTTTTTGTAGTTTTCGAGATGATTTTTTTTGTTTTATTTTCAGGTTTATAAATATTTTGGATGATTTTAGCTATATTTTTTCTGTGAAGTGATTCTTTGAGATTTTTTTTGTTAGTATCATGGCTAGCATGTGTGCCTGTAAAAACACTTAACACCAAAATTTTGGATCACTACAAGTAGCTCAGAATTTTATCACGAGATCAAAGAATTCTGTTCGAGAGAAATTTTTACTTGATTTGTAGTTGATAAAAACTTACAATAAATAATCGACGTGAACAGTCGCGCCACCACGCAGTCCCACCATCTGGCTGTCCAGATGGTAACCGCCCACCAATTTAGGGGTTAATACAGGTATGATAGGTGCATCTTCTTTTTGTTTTCACTTTAAATTTTTATATTTAAGTTATGTTTACATTTTCCCACTTTGTTATCAGAAAGACAATTGTATGTAGTATGTGTTTATGATAAATAAATGATTTTCTTACTTACAATATGGCCTAAGAATTGCGTTCTGCGCATCTTTATCACGTGGTTTACCAGAGGACAAGAAGGTTGACGATTGTTATAATAGGAATAGGTTTAAAGTATACTCACGTGCTATTAACAAACAGGCATCCATGGAAAGAGGTCCTCGAGCTTTTGACGTTAGCCATCGCGACGTCGTAGAAACTGCAGTTCCAGAACTGGACGTGGAACATTAGCAGGTCGCGGAACGAACTGTTCCTGTAAAGGGCAAAGGTTAAGCTCAAAGGTGAGAAGCTAAGGTCATGTGATGTAGTAGAAACTGCAGTTACAGAAATGTACGTGAAACATTAAAAGTCGCGGAACTAAATTTAGCATAATTTAAGTATGTGTCGATAAGTTTAGGGGCATTTAAAATACGTGTCGATGAGTATTTTTAACGTCACCAAAATTCTAGCATTGTATGTGTGTGTATTTACCTGAAGGTAGTATTTTCGTAGATGGTGTTCTGTATCGTGAGGTTGTAATACTGCTGTCGAAGGTAGAGTTCTCTTTGAAGGCCGTGGAGGTCTCATAGGCATAGCTTTTGTTTCAGTTATCTTCTGCAGAGCTATGAGACCCTGGTACTTTTAGTGAAATTGTTGTGCATTTTATTGTCAAAAAATATGACCAGTAATGTCTATTTCGGTATATCATCTAAAAGGTGTCGATTAATTTAGCATAATTTTAATTATGTGTCGATAAGTTTATGGGGAATTAAAGTACTTGTCGATGAGTTTTTTTAACGTCATCAAAATTCTAGCATTGTTAAGTGGTTATACTACACCTGCTCGGAAAGTTGCCTATTCCTTTTCCATTAATAGAATAGAAAGTATGTCTTTGCAGGCCTATAGGAAACTGGGAGGCTAAACTCTATGGAATTTCATTTCTCACGTGTTTTAGCGGGAGGAAAAAGTGTATGGAAATCCATTTATAACGTGTTATTTTATTTTAATTTCCTAAAAGATCGGCCGGTAGCTATGGTTATTTTCGTTCGGTCAAACGACAAAAAGTTTTTACTCCAAGTCCATTAGGCCTCCTCCGATTGCCGAACAATATTTTGAAAAAAGAACCCAAAGGCTGGCGCGGTCTATGAGGTTTTACCAACATCATTGGGCGCGGTAAGTTCTTCTAAATTTCAATTAATAATTAATTCTGCTTTTTATTTTCCTCGAAGGTGTAGTATAAACTATAAAGCACTATTTATCACTCGGCAGAAAGTGCGATTCCTACCTCGTGTGTTTTAAGAAAACCAAAACGACACACTCGGTAGGAAACGATCACTTTCTCGCCTAGGTGTAAAATGTACTATTACCTGAAGGTAGTATTTTCGTAGATGGTGTTCTGTATGGTGAGGTTGTAATACTGGCTGTCGAAGGTAGTGTTCTCAATGGAGGCCGTGGAGGCCTCGTAGTCCGCGTGTTCTATTGCCACGATGCTGAAGGGAACGTAGCCGGCTAGGAAGAACTGCGAACAAAAGATTTTTATTATTTGATATTTATTTATTCCATACTAGCTGCATTCTTACTACCCGTTGTCCTATTACCCGTTTTCCCGTAGGAATGAAGCATTTTCTCGCGGTAAAAAGTAGCCTATGTTCATCAGGAATAATGTGGGCTTCTAATGGTAAAAGAATTTTTCAAATCGGTCCAGTAGTTTCGAAGCCTATTCAAGACAAACAAATCTTTCCTCTTTATAATATTAGTATAGAAAACAAAATACATTGTGTACGGAAACTTAAATAAAACTTAACTTAAACTAAACTATAATCGTTTTAAATAAACTTATTGAAGACTTATCACATGAAATACGTGAAATTTAGATTACAATTATGACATTGTACCGAAGAACGTCATTCACGGTACAAGTGTAGATAAATAATGGGATTGAAATGGCATGTTGTCCCGCTTAGATAATATTTGACAACTATGACCAGAATGAGATACTATGACAATTTCAATCTCAATCTTTGTCTACGACTTATACTTGGACAAAACGAAGCCTATGGCATAGCTTCGTTTTGTAGGACATGATATCCGAACTACAGGCCCTACTCTAAAAACTACTCTTATCCCTGGATAAGAGTAGTTCCGGATATGAGTCGCTATTCTGTGCAGAGATGCGAAGTTGGTCTTTTTGGCGACAATGGTGTCAAAAAAGAGCAACTTCGCATCTCTGCCGACACTATACAAACTAAAACATTTACAGATGCATTAAAAAAAAGCTTATGATAGGCACCACAAACAAGCCAAACGATTTTTGAAAATTCCTTCGTTTAACAGAATAATAAGATAAAATAGGTGGTGGCGCTGATTTGGTCGGGGTAGCGTCATAATGTCCTATAAAAATCTTACAAACTTTAATCTAAATATTACGAAATAAAGCCCATATTTTAATGCACGTTTTTGTTGTGTGCGGCAGGGGCGCGGTCCAGATCTGCGACAACCTTAAGTTTAGATAGAAGGCCCGTTTTTGCTAACATTTCAAAGCTTGCATGTGGTATTTACCCAATTCTTCCCGTGAGTGTCGTAAGAGACGACTAAGGAATATCCCACTGGGGGCGGGCAGCATGGCCCCCTGCAGAACAATTCTATCACCGAACTGCGATCACCAACCCGCATGCCCAGCGTGGGGATTATGGGCATTACCCCCATGAGGTAAAAGCGAACAAGTCGCTTCTCAGGGGGACCAATACAGGCTGTTGAGGTTGAGGTATTTACCTGTATGGTTATTGAGAAGCCGATAGTGAGTATGAACGTCAGCGTCGTACTGATGTAAGTTGACGAGAATAGCTGGAAGAACGTCTGCCAGAACTGAAAAAAAAACAAAACGTCTATGATTTCATTGGTTTTTAGGAAATCATAAAGATTCTAGGAAGAATTAGGATCTAATTGAATCAATTTAGGGGTCGTAATCTGAAAAGGATTTGAAATAGAAACTCCGTGACAGTTATGAGACCCTGGTACTTTTAGTAGGATTGTTGACAATTAAAATAAACTCGGCGTCACAAAAATCGCACCTTTCCAAAATTATGTTTGAAGCTTCTCCAGCAGCTAGCGCATACATTTTATTCAACAAAAAATAATGTTATTTGAAAGTTTATTCAATTACCCTTAAATGAATTAGCATTTTAATTTATACGCAAAGGAGAATGTTTTGCTACAGAATGTTGAAAAAATTGTTCGGAAATTACTTGTTGAAGTAGTCATTAGTTGCACTATCTCAAAGGAGTATAAGGGCCGATCCAGGTAAAATGTCAGATGAATGTCAGATAGTTAGTCATTGTCCAGACTTCAAAGTGAACACAAGCAAGAAAAATACACTTCAAGATGGATACTACCGCTGAAGAAGCCGCTCAAGTGATAGCACTGTTGCAATCAGGGATGCGGCAGTGTGATGTTGCTCGGCAACTAAACTTGAGCCGTTTTTCCATTCGGCGAGTGTATCAACGGTTCCAAGAAACTGGTGGCTGTATCCGAAGACGTGGATCTGGGAGAAAACGCTGCACATCCGATAGAGACGATCGGTTCCTTGTAAGCACGTCTTTACGCAATCGGTTTTCTAATGCTGTTGAATTGCAACAGCAGCTACGATCAGCTCGTAGAACTTCAGTGAGCGTCTCCACGGTTAGGAGAAGACTACGGGAGAAAAAAATAGCAGCCTATAGACCTGCTAAAGGACCAAAACTGTCTGCACAGCATCGTAGAGACCGACTGCAGTTTGCTCGCGAACATCGCGATTGGTCACTCGATCATTGGAGGAAAGTACTCTTCTCTGATGAAACTAGGGTGACTCTTTTCTGTAACGACAGTCGTAAAAGAGTATACAGAAGAAAAGGGGAGCGATTCGCACAAGCTTGCTTCGAAGAATACGTCGCATATGGGGGTGGATCGTGCATGTTCTGGGGCGGTATTTCTATCGACGGGAAAACAGAACTTGTGTGCGTTTCCCGGGCTGGAGGTGGTCGCGGACAAGGGTCGCTGACGGCTAGTCGGTACATAACGGAGATCTTAGAAGAGCATGTGGTCCCGTATGCTGGTTTTGTAGGAGATGGGTTCAAGTTAATGCATGATAACGCCCGTTGCCACACCGCAATCATTGTACGGGATTACCTACAAGAGGTCGAGATCCCCGTTATGCAGTGGCCAGCTCGAAGTCCAGACCTAAACCCGATCGAGCACCTCTGGGATTATGTCAAACGGCGAGTGCGAGCACGTGAACCTGCTCCTACCATTCTGCAAGAGCTCGAAGCTGCCGTCGTTGCGGAATGGGATAATGTTCCTCAAGAAAGCGTGATCACACTAATAAGATCAATGAAGGACCGCATGGAAGCCGTTATCAAGGCCAGGGGGGGGAACACTAGATTTTAAGTGCTTTTTATAAAAAAAAAACACGTGAATAGAAATCATGTTTTTTCTTGCCTTACACAAACTTTGATTTTTTTATCACATTTAAAAAAAAATATCTCAATGCTTTTATGTTATCTGAGAGTGATATAAATTACCTCTCTGATGGTACTACCCATAATCTAGTCCTGGTAATAACCAAATATGATTAAAAGTATTTTTAAGTAGGCTTTTTAGGAGGTGCGATTTTTGTGATGCCGAGTGTATAATAACATACGAACGAATAAAAGACACTGAAATACACTCATCATCTATAATACATGTCATCTAGTTGCCATCTATCACTTGCCATCTTCACGCTATGCCTGACATGATGCAGGGCGGGCGGGCGACGTTTCCCCGGCAGAGATAACTCATCCAGTCTGTATTCCGACTGGTTGGGGCGCGGCGGCCACGTTGCCTTTACTTCCTGCTTTGTGCTTATGCGAGCCTGGTACTTTTTATCCTCAACCACTTACAAAAAGTCTGATTCTATGGTTTCATGGGCTTTTACGCTTATGTGAGCCTGGTAGTTTTATCCCAGCCACTAACAAAACTTACTTCGATTCCATGGTTTTATTGGCTTTTTGGTGACTAATCAGGAAGAAAGAATTTAGAAGCTGCTGAAGCAATTTAGAATGTATTGAATTAAGAACTCCTCAGCAGTTATGAGACCTTGGTACTTTTGGTCAAATTGTAGCAGATTAAATGACAAAAATAGATCAATAAATTCGTCGCGTCTCTAGTTTTACGACCATCATCATCTATACTAGATGTCATCTAGTTGCTATCTACCACTTACCATCTTCACGCTGTGCCTGACATGATGCAGGGCGGGCGGGCGTCGTTTCCCAGGCAGTGATAACTCGCCCAGTCGGTATTCCGACTCGTTGGGCGCGGCGGCCACGTTGCCTTTACTGATTGCTGATAGTCTGATTCTATGGTTACATGGGCTTTTACGCTTATGTAAGCCTGGTAGTTTTATCCCAGCCATTAACAAAACTTACTTCGATTCCATGGTTTTATTGGCTTTTTGGTGACTAATCAGGAAGGAAGAATTTAGGAGCTTCTGAAGCAATTTAGAATGTATTGAATTAAGAACTCCTCAGCAGTTATGAGATCTTGGTACTTTTGGATCTAAATGAACCAAATATAATGACAAAAATATATTAATTATGACTTCTCGCTGCGTCGTCGTTAGTTGATCATCCAGAGGTGGGTGTTATTTAAAACTATTGTCATCCACCACTTACCATCTTTACGCTATGCCTGACATGATGCAGGGCGGGCGGGCGTCGTTTCCCCGGCAGTGACAACTCGCCCAGTCTGTATTCCGACTCGTTGGGCGCGGCGGCAACGTTGCCTTTGCCACAGATACGTATTTGGTTGCTGCTGTGTATTGCCTGGAAAGGAAGGGATTTGGTGAAGGGTGGCTTAGATACAGGCCAATTCCCTTCGTAGGGGTTAATGGCAAGGGATTTCTGCAAAAGGTTGTAATAGGGTCAGAACTCGATTTGACTACTATTCTTGTTTTGTGTTTAGTGTATGTAAAATGCAGGAAAAGAAATCAGCCAGCTACAACAGAAATCCAAGATTTATAGGGAACGGGTACAATATTTGTCTAATCGATCGATCGTAGGAAGCAAAGAGGTCGAGTCAAGTTCAAATCGATATATATAGTTTGGTACAGCGCCTCCAGTGGCGTCTGTGCGAATTACTATGTAACAAGTAAAGGATGCTAAAATAGGTAATGATTATTTGGCCCCTGATGGGTATGCAGTGCATCCGTTAAGACAGATGGCGCTGTGCGCTGAGTTTAACAGTGTATATTTGATGATGATGACCTAATAGATCTAATAGGCTACTCGATTCATATCAAATTTGACGCAAAAAATAAATATATTCTGTATTTATTTTTTGTGTAGTATTTCACTTGAGAAACCGTTATTTATGGATTACGGATAATAAAAGTGTAAGATGACTTCATATTCTATTTAAAAATCGTTCTTTTAGTTTTTAAGTTTGCACTCTGAAAACGCTGTCGGCTATGGATTTCGGATGACAATGAACCAACGTACTTGATAGACACACATGGCGTCCACTTCCCTTCCCACGTCGAGTAGGTACCGCGGCGACTCTTGCGTCCAGATCAGACTTATCAGGGCTGCCACTATCGGCAGAGCGCATAGCAGGAGGTATCTGAAACATCGTAAGTAGAGGAATAAATAAGTAGCTTATAAGGTTCGAACCAAGCCGGTTTGTTTGTCCCCGTGGTAAAAAACTAGAATTAGACAAAATTAAATTATTTTTCGATTTTTAGGAACCGATTCCTTAATTCGAAAACATAGTTGCGATAAAAAATCATGAAAAGGCACTGTTTTGCACCTAATTTAGTCTAGATCTCAGGAACCCTGCGGTCTATAGAATAGTTATTTGTTAACAAAGAGTGCAAATTTGCTTCTTAACCGCGTGCTCAATTTTGATGACCGAGCAAGCGAAGGATTCAAAAATTAGGATCCTGAGCGTTAGCGAGGGAATCAAAAGAGCACGAAGTAAATAATCTTTGCAGTCGAGTGCAACACGTAACTTTTCATCCCACCTCAGCGAGGAAATGATTAAATGCAAAAAAAGAAAATTGCGCAAAGCAAATTAAATAAAAAGTACACCAAGAAGGTTCTGAGTCTGAGTTTTTAACAAATTAAAAAAGGTTGAATGATAAATTCGGCACCATGGAGGTAGAAGTAAAAAGGTTTAATGATGTTTTGAATTCACAAACTTGCACACGATGTTCTAAATTCAATTTACTTTATCCTCTAGCGGATTAAAACGGCTTTTGCACTCAGATATCGAAGAGCAAAAATACTCTTTCCGAAATGTGGAGATGAAAAAGATTTGTTTTGATTCATAAGTTTACTTATTTGGTTCCTTGATACAGTTTCTTCATAAGTTGTGTAGTTTTCTTGTAAATAAGCTAAAACATCATTTTTGCGCTTACGCCGTTCCAAAAACGTATGCTCCGTCCCGCTCCTATGAACGCGAAATGCTATGCCTATCCTTTTCACAAAATGCCATTCTAATCTTTCAATTCTTCTGGTAGCTTCTTAAAAATAATTATGCACATGTTAAAAATATTTTTGTTGTTAATATCCTAACAACTTTGAGGTTTGTAGAGCAAGTTCTGAAACTTGGCCCTTTTTTGTCGAATATATTCCCATGTTTAGTTTTGACAAATACACAGACTTCTCTGATGTACAGACACAGCGTCAGAATTAAGTAACCCCCCTGCATAACACAATCTGTAAATCGTAGGTGTTTTTAAAGTCGAAAATAAATAATATTATTATTCAGGTAACATAAAAACAGAACGAATACCTATGTAAATAATAAATCGGATTCTAATCCCTAACTTAACCTACAGTGTTATGCAGAGGGGTTACTTAATTCTGACGCTGCCTGTCTGTACATGCATGGCAGGACTTTACAATTCACAAAGAGGGGTTTGCAAGTATCACGGAACCCTGATACTTGCAAACCCCTCTATGTGGGTAAAGGTGTTTTTTGGGGGTAATGGTGGAATTTCCCCCAAATAGAGGGAGATCTGAACCTGGTCCGATCCATCTGGTCCACTGAGTCCTGTGGTCTTTCGACCGACCATTGATGTCGGATAGTCGTAGGGGAACGAGGGGCATAATGGGGACGCTAAGGAAAAACAATGATAAAAGTATCAAAGAGTTATATTAGAATAAAAACATTAATCACAGCCTGTTCGGCATTTATTCAAGTAGCATTTGGCATATTCTTCGGTAACGTTATCATTTAAATAGAATTTTTTTTTTACATTTACTAAAACCTTACTAAAACCCCATTATGCCCCTACCCCGGGGCACAACGGGGTACTGAAAACGGGGCACAACGGGGTACCTAATTATGTTCTAATTATTCTCGCAATGGATAAAAGTAAAAGTAAAGTAAAAGTTTTAGGTACTTTTTAGTTTTACTTTTTTTTTACTTCGTGCTCCTTCTGTGCTTTGGAAGCAGTCTTCCTTGTCTTCTTCTTCTTTTTACTATTTTTTTTAACCGAAAATCATTCGGATCTTCATACTTTTTTGGTCTTTTAAGAGCCTCTAGCTCATTTTTATTTTGCTCATGTGACGTTCCACTGTGGTCTGTGGTATGTCATACTGTACTGCAGCTTTTGTAGCCCATGGATTTGCTAAGAACCGTATCAATAGCTTTTTTCATCCTTTCCACCGACCAACTGTTTCTCGAAGTTTTTTCTTGTAAATACGAGTCATTTTGTATAGCTAAAACAATAGAAATTAAAATAAACATGAGAAAAATATACCTAACATAATAGAGGGGCATAATGGGGACAGGGCATAATAGGGTACCCCATTATGCCCCGTAGCTACGTCCCCATTATGCCCCGATGTTTACGTGTCTAATAAATCATTAATAACAAAATCAAATGAACAGATAAAGAATTATCGTCCACAACTAGACAACAACATAGAACTTAATAAAACATAGGAATTAAACCATACAGTTATCATAAAAACTTACCTGTTTACAAGCAATTCAGTCACAACACAAAGTTAGATAAAATGTCGAGAAAAAATACTAATGCCTCTTAAAAATTAAGGCATGCACTCTGCCCGCCAGTCGCTTACGTACTAAGCGCCGATGCAAAATGGTCACACACATCTAGCGGACACTCATTGAAGCGCTTAGGTAGGTTTACAAGCTTCAGTTTTTTCAGTGTTACTTTTTCTTTGGCGTCTCTATTGACGTTAACTTTGTAGTTCGGCCGATGTCGCCTAGAGGTCGCCTACAGTTTATTACCCCGAGGCATCTTTTTTGTATTTTAAATACTCTTTCTCTTCCTGTTGTGGTGACTGGGGGGGGGGGGGTGAATACCCCCGAATGAACCTTCCTCTTGAATCACTCCATCAATTTAAAAAAACCGCATCAAAATCCGTTGCGTAGTTTTAAAGATTTAAGCATACATAGGGACAGACAGACAGGGGGAGCGGCATTGTTTAATACTATGTAAAGATATGCCACCGTCTTTACATGTACAACTGCGTCGTGTCCATCCCAAGGTTGTCTGGAAGAGATCGCTCTTAGCGATAAGGCCGCCCTTTGTGCAACTCTGTGTCTCCCTTTCCTGTATTTTTATCTTTGTATTTTCTTGCATGTGCAATAAAGTGTAATGTATTGTATTGTATTAAAAGGAGAATTTTGTATCTTTGTGCTGGGTGTTGTCTACAAACATTATTTCTTGAGATTACCTCGAGCATGGTCAGTAATTCAGTCTGTACTCACCGATGCCAAGCACTGAAATGTTCCCTGTTCTCCGCCAGCGTTGCCGCCCCGTCTCCGGGCAGCACGGCGCCCGCCAGCAGCGCGGCCAGCAGCGCCCCGCCCCCCGCCGCCAGCACCGCGCCCCCCGCCGCCGCGCACGCCCACCCGCGGCCGCACATCTCGCACATGTAGCAGTAGCAGAGAGGGAGGATGCCGCCTGACCCGAAGGCGGAGCAAAACCTGAAAGGCGAACTCTTTGTTACTTATGAGCGCCTGGTAGTTTACAATGAAAACAAGCTCTCGCTAGGTGCTTAGCACGCATTTTTTCTCGGATATGTCCTTCCCCCGCGCCCCGGTAACAATCACTCCTTGCCTAATAGGCTAGTGTCGTAAAAAAATCTAAATAGTCCGTCAGTTAGATTATCAGAAGATATTACAGCCTACAGGTATTTTTTATTTTGTCGATTAAACAAAAAAATTATGATATTATATAGCCAGTTAAAGTTCCGCATGACGTCACAACTTGCGACACTTTTTAGGAAGGTGTCATTAGCCCCCACTCCTAAACTTTGACGCGTTTTATTTATGTAATTTTTTGTTTGATTGCGTAAAGCCGGCTTTTCACTATGGGATATAATATAAATATATGATAATATATGAGCTGTATATTACATCCCGCGATTGCTATTCACATTGTAAGATATATATTTTGGAACACACATGATCAGTTTACACGTCTGCACACGAACGCCAACATTCAAACGGAGGGCGAAGCGGGGGAGGCGCGGTGTCCGGGGACGTGAGGTAAAATATACACCTTCAAATATCGCTCACTCGGTCGAAAAAATATTTATAGTTTGGGATGTAATATATATTATAGCACAGTGTGAACGGTCTCGTACAAAATGTATGGTGAGCGATAAAATATTATATCTCAAGATATATATTATATATTTTATTATATCCCATAGTGAAAAGCCGGCTTAATTCAAACTAATTTATGTAATTAATACTTCATTTTACTAGACGAGAAACTGATAGCACCTAACTCTACTTTAACATTGAGTTAACCATTGGTACTGTGTATTATGTGATTGACGACCGATGTGGCGCGGTGGGCGAAGGTCCGTTTGCGACGCAGTAGGTCGGGTTCGATTCCCGCCCAGGGACAAATGTTTGTACGATCTCCGAATATTTGTTCCGAGTGTTATGGGTATTTTCTATCCTACTAGGTAATAATAAAAAGCCGAAAGTTTGTGAAATCTGAATTTTTGTTCAAGAGTTCAGATCAAGACGAAATTTGGCATGCGTGTAGAGCAAAACCTAACTTAGATAATAGGCTACTTATTATACCGAAAATACGAGTGCGAAGCTGCGGGCAGAAACTAGTGTATAATAAAAAAATGTATCTATGTAATGTTTCTATTATGTATATCAGTCATCCAGAACCCATAACACAAGCTCTGCTTAGCTTGGGGCTACATGATGCTGTGTGGTATTATTTATTTCTTTCTTTTTGAATAAATATTTTCATTTCATTCCATGCTGTACACTTATGTATGTGTATATACACTTACCTGGCCATCATAAAAGTTCCGTAAGTAGGCATGAACGCCGCGATGGTAGCGAACACAGCATTGACCGCCAGACATGACAGTAAGGTACGCCGACGACCGAGGCGGGCAGACAGCGAGCCCCAACCGACGCTTCCGAACGCACAGCCCATCAGGCTTATTAGTACTGGAAGAGATGACATTCTTTTATTAGTATTGAAGAATAGTACTTTATACTACACCTGCTCAGAAAGTTGTTTATTCCTTTTCCCAACATAAGGTAGAAAGTACGTCATTGCAGGCGTACTGAAATGCGGGAGGGAAAAGTCTATGGAATTTAATTTCTCACGTATTTAGCGGTGGAGAAAAGTGTAAGAAATTCTAACGTGATATTTTTTTTTCCTAAATATCAGCCAGTAGCTATGATTCTTGACATAATAGATCAAACGACAAAAAGTTTTTACTCCGAATCCGCCATATGATATCGGCATCTTCCGTATTCGGAACAATAGTTTAAAAAAAAGAACCATGCATGCATGTGTAAATCGTATTTGCGCGTATTTATTTTGAGTTTACAATTTGAATTTACTCGAGTGCTTTTGAAGCTTCTTTTGTTTTTATCTAATTAAATTTCTTTATTTAGCTATGTGGGTTGGTTAAAAATAAAAGAGATTGTTCACTTTACTGAGTCTATTCATTACATTATTGTTAACACAAGTACCTACATTAATTACATTAACGATAATCTATAATCCTTTTATTAGGATACCTATTTCTGTTCGAGGCAGAGGGTTGAGGAGTGACTGAAGGCGATCGGCTTGGCCAGTAAAAATGCCGAATAATCGAAACGCGTTTGCGCCGCGTACTTTATGCTAAACTGTGTCACTACAATTCTAAAACGATGATTTTCTTCGAATGTGTAGTATAAAGCACTCGGGAAGGTGTACAATGTACTATTGTACTTCTAGGCGAGAAAGTGCCAAATTCCTATCGAGTGTGTCACTTGAGGGTCTTCAGGCTCAGCCGAGATCCTTAAAACACACGAGATAGGAATTGCAATTGTTCCCGAGTGGTCACGACGACAGTGCGTAAACCTGTTGAAACTTCGAGAAAAATAGGTAAATAAACGCGTTATATAATACGAGTACTAATAATTCCTGGAGAAGTCTTGTGTCGGTGGTCAAGATTCGCTGGGTCACTCAGCCACAGGAGTAAGTTAGTGTGTGTGTGTGTGACTCACTCACCCAGCCAGTTCCTCTCATGCGGTAGAATGCAGAGCTCTATCTCAGCGGAAGGCAACACGAACGGGATGGCAGATAGCTCTAGCGAGGCGCCCACTATAGCGAGAGAGCAGGCTAGGATCACTCGCATTTGGGATATGCCGAAGCCCGCCTGGGGGATAAAGAAACAAAACTATTATAATAAAACTAGTTCCTGCCCGCGGCTCCGCAGGCTTTGTTTCTATGGAAACGTTCATAGGTTATTTATATCCCATGGGAACTGATTTATAGGATACAAAGTAGACTATGTTTGATTCCAGGTCCAGAGTTACACATAAGCAAAATTTCAGCCCAAACTGTTAAGTAGTTTTGGCGTGAATATGTAACAAACATCCATCTTTCCATGCATCCATCCCTAGTGTGATTAGTTTATACACTAAGCACTACCAAGGCAACATTTTCAGTTGGCCGGTTTGAGGCTGTTCTAGCTTCCATTGAAAACGCACCTTTGTTGCCTTTTGGTTAGTTTGAGCATTGCTTCGTTGCTCGTTCCTTGTTATAAGTAAGATACCTACCAGGCAATCATTGTCCAAAAAGAGGTATCATCTATCTAATCGCATCTTCATGAATAGAAGGCTACATACTCTGCCGTGCGGTCACGACGAAAGAATCGACCTCGATAAAGAGAAGGCGAATAAGGGAATCTACCGGTGGAAGGGCAGCAGCTTGTGTATATTCAACACTTCCACTGCGATCACTACTGACCTATGTTTAGATGTGGACGTTATATGGGCTGATATGATTTGTCGATGAGATACCAGGCAATCATAGCCTATAAAGAGGCCTCACCTGCATAGCATCTTCATAGAACTGGTATTTGTTTCTTGGAAGAGCCCTACACACAGAAATTTACTCTCTTGAACGGTTATGAATGGTTCATACCAGGCGATCATAATCTGCAAAGAGGGCTCATGTGTCTAATCGCATCTTCGTGATACTGGTCGAGCACACTCGCGTCGTTATAGTCCAGAACCTCGCCTCGGTTGACATTAGAATGAGACACTAGGCGATCATAATCTACAAAGAGGTCTCAACTACATAATAGCATATTGGTGAAACCGATCAAGCACACTCTAGTCGTTATAGTCCAGAACCTCTTCTGGGTTGATATTAGAATGAGATACCAGGCGATCATAATCTACAAAGAGGTATCAACTACATAATAGCATATTGGTGAAACCGATCAAGCACACTCGCGTCGTTATAGTCCAGAACCTCTCCTGGAGTGTCACTAGAATGAGATACCAGGCGATCATAATCAACAAAGAGGTCTCACCTGTCTAATAGCATCCTCGTGGAACTGGTCGAGCACACTGGCGTCGTTATAGTCAAGGAGCTCTCCATTCTCATTCTCTGCTGTATTGTCTGGAGGACTGATAACCAGATTTATTGGGTTGGCGGCCGCCGGTTCGCCGCTGGCTTCGGTGGCTGAAAGAGAGAGTGATCAATTAGTTATATCGCCGCATCATTTCAGCTGAAAGATATCCACTGCTGAACGAAAGGCCTCCCACCAAAGATCGCCATAACGACCGAACCGCCATGGCTTTGTATCCAAGCGCCTACTCGGAAAAGAAAAATCGAAGCTTCGTTTCTGTTGTCGCGCAAAACCAACTGTTATGTCGCTTGCATAAGGTTGTCGTCTGCACGAAAACGAATCAGAACCTTCGTCAAAGATTGTTTGACGCTCACCATACCTTCTGGAAGGTAGGAGGTTGCAACAGCATCCTCTCAGAACCAGTGTCCCTGGATGCCAGGGCGCTGATAGAAATATATCGTGCAGTTGTTAAAGAGAGATCACAATCGGATTAGTAAGGTTAATAATAATAATTAGTAATAATTAGACTTAGTTCATAAGGGTGACATAATTATTTAAAACCCTGTATAAAAATAATAAAAGATTTAAAAAAAAAAAAACCTTCGATTTAGTTTTTAAGAGTACGGGCTCTGCTGTCCCTTTCTCGAGACCTTCACTAGATCGTCGAGTCCGGAAGACTGGGAGTGTATCCTAGCAGTTAAAAAATAGCTTTCTGATTACTAAAAACAGAAAAACAAAAACACAGTGCTTATGATGACTCGCGAAGACGTCGGAACAATGATATCATTATCATAGGGCACTGCCAACTATACCATAAGACTTGAGCCACGCGCTGTAGTCTGGCATTTTTATGCATTCCTTGGCCGTGTGGTGTGTCTGCTTAGAATTAGCACCACCCCAACTTTTCCCACGGGTGTCGTAAGAGGCGACATGGAGGTGACTAAGGGGGTATGCACAAAGAGAGCCTCTCTTTTCTCTGTTATCAGTCGAAGGGTATAGAGAGCCATCAGTGGGAGAGATCACAGGCTAGAATTAATCATTATAAAAGTCTAAATAGTACAAGGCGACCTATATACCGATAATGTCATGGTGCAACAGATAATTCTAGTTAAAGTATACCTGGCATTTGTACACCTTCAGTATAAGTCTTGTTGCCGTAGACTGTAGAAATGTGTGTCGTCTTCTCGCAAAATTGATTGAAAAGATGACATCGTCACAATCACATGGCATTGGATGCGAGAATCACAAGACATACCTACAAGACCCAGCAGTGTGGTTTGGGGTACAATACTGATAATTAAATCGTGATAAAAGTTGTAGTACCAGCAAAGTACCAGGCACCCATACGCTGCAAGGAGTAGATCTTAAGTCTATGTAAGCTCTTATTGTTGCTCTTACTGAACACAGTTTGTTCTGTGTGTACGTCATGGTGCGAGTGAGAGAGCCGAACGAGCTCAGGTTGGCGGAGTTCTACGAGTCAGAGCGAGCGCACACCAGGCACGCTTGCTCTTCTTAGCACAAGGACTTACTATTCAGTTGGCCTGTGTGTAAGTGTCATGGTGCCAAAAAAAATTCTAGCAAGAGTGTACCAGACATTCATAAACTATAAAAAGTAGAGTGTTGTTGCTACAGAACTGCCGTAGACTGTAGAAAACCGAGTCGTCCTCTCACTAGCTGGGTTGAAAGGACAAGATAGACAAGACCCTACCCGGCAGTGGTAAGTTAAATGCTACTTTATTGATAATGAAGTTGTAGGCGACCTCTAGGCGACAACGGCCGAACTACAAGGCTAACTTGTCAATAGAGGCGCAAACAGCGAAAAAACGACGAAGCATGTAAAAACCCTAAGTGCTTCAATAAACATCCGTTAGATGTCGTGTCGACAACAACAACAAACAATCTAAAAACAATCGGAAGAAGCAAAAAGAGCAATCGATCCTAGATCGCGCAAACACTTGATTCAGTAACAACTGGCTATATACAACTATCCGACATCAACTGTCGGTCGAAAGACCACCGGGCTCAGTGGACCAGATGGGTCGGGCCCGGTTCAGAGGAGATCTCCTTCTGTTCCTATTTGGGGGAAATCCACCTTCACCCCCAAACTGGTGACCTCCGTCGTGCCAGCCGTCGACTACCTCGGACGACTCCTGCCGAAACCCGACGACTGGATTCCTGAACACGATTCCTACATCAAGCAGCGCAGCACTCCAGCCATCAATGACAATCATCATCATCATCATCAGCAGCAGCAGACATCTACCTTCGTCTCTTCTCTCTCCCTCAAGCTACCTTCCGGACCAGCAACTTCGCACCGCACCAGCATCATCCCTCAGCCTCCGCAGTTCCATCGCAGCCGCCCTGACTTCCTGGTTCTGCAGGCTTCCCCTCCTCGATAACGCTTCGTGGAGTTCCCTAGCGGCATCATCCGGGCATACAGTCTCGACCCACCGTAGACTCACCTGGAGCACCGCACCGCGCTTCGTCCCGACTCACCGTGGACCGTCTCGACTCACCGCAGACTACAAGCGCCGCGCTTCGTCCCGACTCACTGGGACACATCTCGACTCACCGCAGATGACAAGCGCTCTCCCGTCCTCAACCTGCTCATCGCACCAGTCTCGACTCACTGAAGACTACGATGAGCTAAGCTGGACACTGGACATGCTGGTATCAAGAACTATATCGACCTTCGGTCTGGAAAGGGAGTGATGTAGGCGACCTCTAGGCGACAACGGCCGAACTACAAGGCTAACTTGTCAATAGAGGCGCAAACAGCGAAAAAACGACGAAGCATGTAAAAACCCTAAGTGCTTCAATAAACATCCGTTAGATGTCGTGTCGACAACAACAACAAACAATCTAAAAACAATCGGAAGAAGCAAAAAGAGCAATCGATCCTAGATCGCGCAAACACTTGATTCAGTAACAACTGGCTATATACAACTATCCGACATCAACTGTCGGTCGAAAGACCACCGGGCTCAGTGGACCAGATGGGTCGGGCCCGGTTCAGAGGAGATCTCCTTCTGTTACTATTTGGGGGAATTCCACCTTCACCCCCAAAAAGTCATCATCAAAGTCGTAGTACTAGGTGCCCATAACCTGCAAGGAGTAGATCTTAAATCTATGTAAGCTCTTACTGTTCAGTTTGTCCTGTGTGTACGCCATGGTGCGAGTGAGAGAGCCGAACGAGCTCAGGTTGGCGGAATTCTCCGAGTCAGAGCGAGCGCGCACGAGGCACGCTTGCTCCTCCGACATCGCGGCTGCTTACAAGCACTGGGCTATTGACAAACATCTGTTGGGAAATAAAAATAAGAAATGTTAAAGTGTACTTACGAAATATTGAGTTGAAAGTGTACAATAGAATTGATATGGGTTTTGTAATGATGAGATATTTCAAATATGATGCAAGAATTTGACAATAAGTGAGGTTTATTTTGTGTTAGGTCCAAAGAAAACAATAAAAATAGGTACGTGTAAGTTATTTATCTATTGTCTGATTGAGTAAACAAACTTTATTAATAGAGTAATAAAAGTAAACAAATAATTAAGTAATTTAGGGAAAATAAAATAAAAAATAGTGATGATGATTGAAATAGAATGTAACTATATTACAGACATGCATGCACACTGAAGAAGCAGTTTCAGTAGATAGCAAAAGAGGATTCATCTATGTTACTGAATAATTCTGCCTGTCTGTCTGCCTAAACGGTTGAACAGATATGATTGTTGTTTGAATAAAGATAATGGATCAGGGAATGTCAGGTCACCAATGATTTTTTATTATAGAAAAAATAAAACGTCAAGTGCGAGTCTGACTCACGCACTAAGGGTTCCGTATAGGGATTGGTCCCGGGAATTCCCGTTCCCGAAATTCCCGGGAATTCCCGAAATTTTTGGCTGATTTAAGAACCGGGAAATCCAAAATCATTTCCCGGGAAATTTCGGGAATTTCGGGAAAAATATTTCAACTTTTATAGCATTACCGAAATTACGTAACTCAACATATTTCACTTCCTCTTATAGTATTTCACATTATCAGGTACCTAACCTACGCGGTATTAGGCAGGGTTGACATGATTTGTATCACTTGATATAAATCAATTGTTATTTTCCCTGCAATGAAAACAGAGAGCAGTCAAAAATGTATGAGAGTGCCCAAAATTGAGCTTCCGTGTAAACATGCTCAATGTAGGAAATTCTCCGAAATTAATAATTCCATAAAGTTCAAATAATGGGAGTTGTCGAAAAAAAGATGCTTAGGCAACGTATTTGCGGCAAGTCATATCTGTTTTACAATTTGTATAAAGAACTAGTACTCCGGTAACGTTCTGCCCGCACCTTCGCACGCGCTATTGGAAACGTTTAAAATTTATTTTTGGAAACGTGCTAAATTTTAGCCCGATCCGTTGAGTAGTTTTGGCGTGAAGAAGGAACGGTACAAACTTTCATATAAATAATATATTTTAATATTATTAGCTGCGCCCCGCGGCTTCGCCCGCGTCTAAATTTCAGTTATTTATTGCACAACAGGGGGTGTGCAATAAATAACTTTAGGGGTCGTTTTGTAAAATAAGAAAAACGTAATTCATTATTTACTTTATAGTTTACTGACCGAGTTTTGAGTGAATCTAACCAAGGAATAATATTATCCATATAAATTTAACCACCCTTTTTAACCATCTGAGATTATTTTCTGCAAATTAGATTAACCTATGTGTTATTTCAGAACTTAAACTATCTACACACCAAATTTCAACCAAGTCGGTTAACTAGTTACTGAGATACGTGGTAACAAACATTCACACAAACTCATGCATTTATAATATTAGTAGGAAGTGTGATAAACGGACTTAGACACCGAAAAAAAAACTTGAACCAAACATGTAAGACAGAAATGAATGTTTCAATCTTGGTGTCTTTTCTTTCTGCTAGTACTTCGTGTGATTAAACCTTTGAGCCTACCTTTTCTACCAACCTATAAAAACCTTAAAACTGGATAGACCAATGCGATTGTGATAGAAAAAAAAATCAATTAAATAATTCCGATTTAAATCAAATTAATCGCATTTTCTTTTTTAACCATGATTTTTATCAAACTTGGTATTAGAAATGTTAGTTATAGCTATATTACTTTTGATCTGTAATTAGTATTAATTTTTAGGTTCATGTCTATTGTCCCCTCGTTCGACAACAAGCTTTAAGGCTTTTCTTGCTATAGAGCCGTGACTGAGGCCAGCTCTACATAGTCGATTGCTGCCATCTTGCTCAGCAAAGTACCTTGCTGAGCAACATGACAGCAATGTTCCATGAAGCTGGACTTGAGCTTGGCAAAGAGAAAATACCAGAGTCAAGTGCATTGCTGCAATTTATTATCCTCTTTGTGCATGTTATTCTGATCGGCTCTGACTTCTGAACCTGTAAAGCGCGATGATATCGCCTGCGTGTCAGGGTGTGTGGTATCAGGTAGAGAATTCAAATGTATTCGAACACAACGAATCGACCGTTTACGGCTGGCAGAAATAAATGCATAGTAGGAAGAGACCTCTGAAGTACCCCGACGAAGTTGATCGCCAATTGATTAGACGAACAGTCATCAATGACGACTGACACGAATGGAAGTCACAATCCAAATAAATTTATTTTTTTAATACCGTGGGCTAACAAAGAACACTTAGTCCAGTTTTATATACATATGTCTCCGTTGAGCCTGGCCACCGTGGCCTAGTATTTGGATAGAAGAACATTATATTGTTTATTATGTGGGTACGTAATAAGGTATTTTTAGATTGATGTTTTCGCTTAGAGGACTCGAAAAACAACGGGAGCTCCTAGGTGTCACTCTTACAACAACTCTGAACTTCTGTACTTTCATTGGATTAAAATGAAGAAACGAATAAAAGCTAAAACGGTGGCCACGAAGCTAAGCGTCTCATACTATACGAGATCAGGCGATATTTCATACAAGGATAGCTCAAGTCCGGCCTCATGGAGTATCAGCAAAGCACTTTGCTGCGCAACATGACAGCAAATGAATGTGTTATGCTGGATTCAGTCACGACTCTATCGAACGAAAAGGCTTATTGTCGAACGAGGGGACAAAAGACATGGACCTAAGAATTTGTTATTCATTTTATTAACATCTCAACAGAAATACAGCTTTATGTAACATACCTTATACAGCATAGGTACCTGGTATCAGCGAAATGCCTAAAAAAGACGTGAAGTATATTAAATAATCTAATTTCGGTACTGGTATAACAGTAAAAATATTTTTTCGTAATTTCCCGGGAATTCCCGGGAATTCCCGGTTCCGACTTTGAAATTTCCCGGGATTCCCGGTTCCTCGAAAACGACCCGATTTTGGAATCCCTAGTTCCGTAAGACCTTGTGTCTTGCACAATTATCATGATTCTAAGTCAACAGGCAGTAGGTACCCTGTAGGTTTTGATCCATGGCGAGAATAAAAATTATTTTTTTTTGGTGAAAAAACTAAAAATTTACTGTTTCTGGATTTTTTCTTTTATTTGTGCTATAAGACCTACCTTCTTACTTAATTTTATGATTCTAGGTAAACAGAAAGTGCCCTATAGGTTTTGGTCCATTGCGAGCATTAAAAGTATTTTTTTAGTGAATTAATTACACATTTATGGTTTTCAGATTTTTCCCTTTACTTGTGCTATAAGACCTTTGCTGCTCACCAAATTTTATGACTCTATATGTACGGGAAGTATCCTGTAGGTTTTGTGTGCATGTGAATTCAACATTTTCGCACATCAAAGGCTTGTGTGTGCGGTGACTTAAAAGTTTTATTTATATCGGGGCTCCAAGAGGTTACGGACTTGAGTATTTGACGTTAATTTCAAGTCGATGCGTCCACACGCTCCTGGGGAAAGAGGGTTGACAGACAGACCGACAGACAGATAGATGGACAACAAAGTGATCCTATAAGGGTTTTTTTCCTATTGAGGTATGGAACCCTAACAATTAAATTAATAAGAAAAGCTAACAATATCTCTTTTTTTATTGTGACGTCTTACACACTTCAATAACAAAGACTTCATACAATTCACTTAAAAAAAAGTTACGAGCATGCATAAGTCAGAAATCTGTGTAAAAGTTATAAATTGTGACAAATTATAAGAAGTAGCCTTTATGTTATTCCAGGTTCAGCCGAAGACAATATCAAAACTAATGAATGGATTGACATTCATTAGTTTTTGATATTGTCTTCGGTCAAACATCTTAAAGAGATCACAAACTTTCATCTATAAGGTGTTAGTACATCCTTAAATGATTATATTTGGCTAAAGCACCTTGCTAAGGAGGGTGTTCCACACTTTTTTCATGCTATAGTAAGCAACCATTCCTTGTTCCCCCTAAGTTCCAATACAAAAATTTTACTTTCAATTATTTGTTTCTTAAATTTTTAAACACTAAGTTAATATTTCGGTTTTTGTTAATATAGTGTGTAAGCACACTATCTCACACTCAGGGTAATTTCTAAGAATTCAAATAATATCCTAAGAAATTTTCAAGTTCATCGGGACTTGAACATGCATCCTTGCTTCAGTAACTACACCATGATCCCAAAGTCTTTAAAAACTTTGAACTCTAGCGCTGTTAGCTCCACCTACACAGGAAACATTGAAGTTTATCCAATTGAACAATTTGTGGGATATTACCAACTTGATTTCTTAGAAGTTAATACATACCAACCATCAGAGTTGTAGATATTAGGATAAGAATATTCTGGCACCTTTACAATTTGAGTTGATTGGTAAATTACCTACTTCAAGATCTTCGTAGCTCCATGTATGCAATAATTGATTGAATCTCGAACCTTGAAGATTCCAATTATCAAATAATCACAGTGGAAATTCTTTAGCCAAAAAATAACATTGTTTACAGACACAATTTCGTATTTTATGCATCTTACCAGAAACCAGATTGACAAGAAGGGAATGAACAGACAGTGAGTGAGATTAGTCTCAGTCAATATCTTCTGACTAAGCACAAAGGTAAATACAATAATAATGAGAAAAGGAAGTAACATATTAAAATTCTGCCGAGGTGTATAATTTCAATTGGTTAGGCTGTAGCCATATCACTGTTGTTAAGAAAACTACATGGTTGGGAAGTCTTAGAGTAGGTTCCTTGAACTGCGATAAATAGAGTACTTTAGATATAAATACCAACTATTTGTACTTATTGTAGGGTGCATCTATTTTTATCAGCAACAACATTGAATAAAGCAAAATTACTTACGATTTCAAGAAAGCTCAGAAGGATCAAGGGTTGGGTACCATTGTAGAGACCGAGAATAAAGTAAGATCTTGATTCTTTTATATATTACGACACGACGACCACTTTGTAAGATGAAATTATAATCACAAACTCATTGAAAACTGCAATTATCAGCAGCAAGACAAAGCAAAGCAAAGACAGTTGCTTTCGACTTGCAAGAATTTATCAAACTGATTTTACAATGCACTATGTTTTATCTGACTCACTCATGCAAAAGAGTTTTTGTATGTGTAAAACAAGGATGGCTATAAGAATTTTTGATTCCACGGCTCTATGTTTTATTTTAATATGACAAGTTGTCAATCAATAACAAAATAGTGATGTACCTGCAAATATTGTTAGTCATCGATATCGATGACCAAAAAAACAATGCTGTCAAATTTCTACAAATATTTTAAATGTGTTCAAAATGTCAACAAATAATAAATTAATACAAACTGCATACAAAAACAAATACCTACCTGCTTCTTAGATAACAATACATTTTAATATATTGAGCTAGTGCGTCACTATTTATTTAAATAAATAGGTATCTTAAAAACAACCCTAATATAAAACTTACACATTGGTTGAACTCCATTTCAAAACTAAGCAACCCAAAATTTTACAAGCTATTCAACTACAAGGTAGGTACTTACTTACTCTCAAAACCTACATAATTATAAGCTACTTACCTACCTTAGCTATCGTACAAATGAGGCTGGCTGCGTACGTTCAAGAATCTACTTACCTACCTACTCTATATTAATTTCAAGGTCTGCAATGTCGCGTTCAAGGTAAGGCATGGGAAAATAACATCGGGATCTACCTGGGAAAGCTTCTTACTTCATTGCATAATATTTATACAGGTATGCAGCTATCGCGTTCAAACCAAAATTGTTCGGTGCCAAAAATTTCATTGCGTAGGGAACACAGTTGCAATAAACAAGCATGCAAAAGAAAACACTACACACGTAGATTGAGAGGGGTAGGTCTGCCTACACAGGCAAAGATGGCATCACCAACTAATCATGATGACTAAATAAACTTACAATTTAAAGCAATAAGCATTTGCACCCGTTTCCTTACGATTAAGCGGTGCCAGGCAGCTGCAGTGAAATCAAGAATGTTGTAGGTCTTGTACGAAATTACATTGTGATTAGAAAAATGCTTGATTGCTTGTGTTTTGTGCTAATTTGCGAGGAATAAGTTTATTAAAACCTGCTGCACTGTAAAAACACAATCATTTTATTTTTTTATAATACTGTTTTTTATGCACTCGTCCTTTTCATATCTTTTTAATATTCACAACATTCACTCGCGAATAATGTTCAGATTCACAAACTCACTGCACTACGTACCACATTTTATGTTACCACACAATCATTGCAAAATCCGTATTTTTTATGTAACAAACTTTGATATTTCCATTTTAAACCACACAAAATTACGCCTTGTTAAAATTTAATGTTGAATGAATATTTTTACCCGAAATACAATAAAACCTGCGAAGTTTAAGGTCAGGAAAAGGGTGGACTGGTTTGAAGCAATGAGAAAAAGAGATGTCAGTTGAAGATTAAAGCAGGTGGGAAAATAGGTGTACACGAGGACACGGTCTGCAGATAGCCGAAGCTTACTAAATAATCGTGTTTTGATTTCTGATTGTATACGTATATTTACAATAAAAACTACTTAATTATAAAATGTTTTTCTAAGAGAGTTCAACATAGGTATATTTTTTAAATGTCATTCAGTGCGCAACATTTTCGTTCGTCGTTAAAGATAGAAGGTCTGATGTTGAATCTCGGGATTTTTTTCTCCTCTAACTTCGCCACGGTATTGATCACGTTGTTGGAACGTCTGTCGTGCTTTCATAAAGTTGCGGAAAATTTGCGCATGCGTATTGTCTACGTGCGTCATTCACAAACAAGATTATTTGGAAATTTTGTAATTTTGGCACAGAATTTTGAAAGTGTCATTAACAAGATCTAAATCGATAATATAATCAATCAAGCGAATGAAATCACTAATAATCACAATAATAACTTGCAAAAAGGTAAAAATTTTCTAGTTTTAGCATGAAAGTGAGACAGAAATATTTATCAACCAGTGTGAGTGAGAAGAAATCTCGCTACACTCTCTTCTTCTTTTGTATTTGGCTCTGCATCATGGCTTGACACAATTCTGCCAATGTCAGTTTTCAATTGCACATTTTATGAACGATGATAAAAAAGGAGGTAGAGTTAGAACAAAATAAAAAGCAAATAATAAAATCTCAATTAAGCTTTAACGGTTATTTAAAACCTAGTTAAATGAGAGAAGCGAGTCTGATTTCCTGTTGCAAGTCGGTAAAATACTTAATTCTCCGATATACCTTGTTTCGTGTGACGTCACGTCGTCCGCCAGGGGGCGCTGTAGCGGCGACGGCGCGCCGGCGGCGGCGAGCTTCGCGCTCCGGCTTCATTGGCGTTTTGAATTTCGTTGCGATCGGTCGTGCTCACCACTATTGCGGTGAGTACCAATAGAATATTCCAGCTGCTATAGCTATTTTATTTTTCAAGCTACCTTAGCTTTATGATAAGATTATACTTTATTTAAAATTTCACACAAAGAAAACGGTGTTACCGTTCGTTTACCTTGAATTATTTTAACAGTGTTGTGTTCTTTCAGAAATGAATAGAAGTGAAGTAGGTTCTGGAGAATCCTCGGATTCTTCAGATTCTTCATCATCGGATTCTCCCGACTCGGCACCCGGCCCGGCACCGGCCCCAGTCCCCGGTCCATCGGTCTCCAGAAGGAGAAAGAGGAGACGATCGGGCTCATCGAAGAGGAAGGCGAAAAGGCGCCGTCGTCGCACAGATGACGCAATTGCCAAGCTGGCAGAACAAGTAAGCAATATCAAGGATTTTATTGGTAGCGTTGCATTCCAACCTGCCTACAGTAATGTTCAGGAATATAACCACGATTGTCAATCTGATGTTAGTGCTGACGTAAGCGGGGAACTTTATGTTGATGAGGTTGCAAGGGGGGAGCCCTCCGCTGAGGCCCCACCCGAGATAGCTGTATCTGAGGAGCATCGGGGTACCTCTGGGAATTTCGAGCTTTCGCTAAATACTGTGCTAAAAGAGCCATCTATACCAAAATCGTTGCCGGCACATGTAGAATTTTTGAAATTAATCCATCATTTTGAAACTGAGGACTGGGATAACGTTCGTTACGCTGAAGTTCAGAAACAGTATTGTTCATCCCCAGGCTTCAATTATTTGGAGACAAATGACGAGTTGAAACCGTACGATAAGACAAATTCACTGGCACTGATTGAACGCGGGTTCGCCTCAATCACGCAAGCAATAATAAAACATAATGAGGCCGCTGAGGCAGGTTTTAAAACTTTAATTGATTGGGCAGGTCTGACTAGTGATTTGTCTCCAAATACATTAAAAGGTAAAATCAATGAGGTTTTCGTAAAGGGTCCTTTTCAAAAAACATCAAGTGATATCCTACAATTAGCATGCGGCCATAGGGCAGAAATTATTCAACAAAGACGTGACACTTTGTTACGAGCAATAAAAGACAGTTATATAAAATCTAGCCTGCGGAAAATTCCACCTAGTTGCGAAAGTTTATTTAAAAAAGAGGCTTTATCTTCGGGTATCGAAAAAGCAGGGGGTGCTGCAAAAGTTTTTTGGCCCCCACGGGCACCAACCTCAAATAAGACCGCTGCGCAAGCTCGGTCAAATCAGCAAGTTCAGGCCCCGCCTAGCTATGCTAATTACAGGCAAAAAGATTATGCACAAGCAGTTTCTAACTACCCTCAGATGCCAATTAATTTAATGAGAATGCCTCACTACGCAGGGAACAATTACACAATGCAAGGGCGTGACAATCCTCGTCCCCCTCAAAGACTTACACAAGGCACGAGACCCTTGCGTCCAAGGTCCCATCAAGGCTATGACGCTCAACCCGGCCCAAGCCGAGGGCACGGAAGAGGGCAGTCCTTTCCGCGCATGCAATCAAAACGGAGATTATGACTCCCAAACGTTTCAGGCAGGCCAACTAAAGCTGTTTGCGAAACAATGGAAGAACTTGCGTGCCCCAGCACCTCTTCTCCAAATAATACAAAATTTTCGTATACCTTTTCTAAAAATACCCCCGTTACAAGTACCAAAATTGCAAAATCATTCCTTTCAAACCCCCGTATCAAAAGAAATGGACAAAGTTATAAAAGAAATGTTGGAAATGAAAGTTTTGGAGCACGCGAGTCACAGTCCCAGCTTTGTATCGCCGATGTTTTTAATTCCAAAAGAAGACGGTTCTATCCGCCCCATATTCAATTTGAAAAACCTCAACAAGTATGTGTGTCTGAGCAAGTTTCGTCTGATAAATGTGCACAAAATACCAAGTTTCCTACAGGCGACGGACTGGTTAGTCAAAATAGATTTAAAAAATGCTTATTTTCATCTGCCTGTGTCCAGGGCACACCGATGTTTTCTAAGGGTTATCTACCGCCAAAAACTTTTACAAATGACTTGCCTACCATTCGGTTTAGCATGCGCGCCAAAGATCTTCGCTTGCCTGTCAAATTGGGCAGCACAAGTTCTCAGAGGCAAGGGATTCAGGGTAGTAGTCTACCTAGACGACTTTTTACTAGTGCACCAAGATCCTCATGTTCTAAACAAGCAAGCTCAGGAATCGATCCAAATCTTAGAGTACCTAGGTTGGCAGATAAATTATGCCAAATCGATTTTAATTCCTCAAACAAAATTACAGTACCTAGGCGTAGTATGGGACCCTCGAAAAAATGTAAAGTACCTACCGCCTCAGAAAATAGAAAATATTCGTCGAAAACTGACAAAGTCACTCGTAAAAAAGAAGGCCAATTTGAAAGAAATTCAGAGTCTGATCGGGTCGATCAACTTTGCAAGTTTTATAGTACCCAGGGGACGGTTGAACCACCGATCACTCCTCAATCATTGCCGGGCCATCTTACTTCAGAATCCGCGCTATCGGTTTGTAATCCCACAAGACGCGCTCATAGAGATGCAATGGTGGGTTGCGAACCTTACAAACTCTTCACCAATACATCATCCTCCCATATCCAACTATCTAGTGACAGACGCGTCGGGTGTAGCTTGGGGTGCACAATTGAACAACATGAACCTTTCCGGCCTCTGGTCACCCAGAGAAATGACTCTCCATTCCAACCAGAGAGAAATGTTAGCGGTGTTGTATGTTCTGAGGGATTATTGCCAATACTTGACAGGGTCGTCTCTGTTGATACAGACCGACAACAAATCGGTGGTGTCGTACTTGAGGAACGAAGGAGGGACCAAGTCGAGACCTCTCATGAATCTGACTTACCAAATTATTTCGATTCTGGACCAATTCAATGTCCACATGGAGATACATTACATTCCAGGCCTTTACAACAGCGAAGCGGATCGCCTGTCACGCTTGTCTCGTCCGCCGGAATGGCACCTTCTTCCCAGTATAACACGGGTAGTATTTGCCAAGTGGGGGGTTCCCCAGATAGATCTGTTTGCGTCAGCAATGGCGCATGTTGTTCCAAAGTACGGGACTCTAGATGTGATGGATCAGCAGGCTTGCCTATACGATGCATTCAGTCAGATATGGAACTTTCGCCTAGCCTGGGTGTTCCCGCCACCTTACTTGATGCCTCGAGTGTTGCAACATCTCAACTCGGCGATAGGAGTGTACCTGGTAGTAGCACCGCGTTGGGAGAAAGTATTTTGGAGGCCCGACCTCAAGAACCGTGCTCTCGATCACCCATTTACGATCAGCAATCTGAGCCAGGTAATGATAGACAGCATAACAGGCCATCCACCGAAAATGACACAGGACATGGTTCTAGAGGTATGGAGATGTGGGGGTGGTCGGAGAGTCTAGTAGGTTGGTCTCTAGAACAAAAGCGACTTTTGCAAAAGAGTTGGCGAGATTCATCGTTGAAAACTTACCGTGTAGCATGGACCAAATGGCGTAGCTGGGCTAGTGAAAACGCTGTTAGTGTATGTAATCCTACTGGCGCTGACTTAGCTAGGTTTCTATTGGATTTACATTTGAAACAAGGTTTGGCATATAATACCATACTAGTGTATAAATCAGCTGTATCGACACTTTGTAACGCTGATTTTAGCGAACGGCTCAGCACTCACATTTTAGTCAAGCAGGCCCTAAAATCTATTAGTATTAAAAATATAAAAAATCACAAAGCCCCAATATGGGATACTGATGTACTTATTAACTGGCTAAAAGATAATTCTGTAAACATAAATAGTTTGTATGAATGTTCGGCACGAGCTGCTATATTACTCTTGTTATGCTCGGGGCGTCGTGTGCATGATTTAACGTTACTATCTGTAGATAAAGAAGACTGCGTGTACACAGATAATTCTATAGTTTTATGGCCAAAATACGGATCAAAAACTGATTCGGTGAGTAACAGACAATCTGGGTGGCGTGTTTTTCAAAACACAGAAAATCAAACCCTTGACCCTATATTTTGGATCAAAAATGTTATACGGTTATCTGAGGCTAGGAGAGCTATTTGTAAAGAATCTAATTTGTTTCTGACTACATGTAGCGCGCCTAAGGCGGCCTCTCGGTCTATCATAGCAGGATGGGTTAAAAAGACTTTACAGAAGGCAGGAATTAAAGCTAGCCCGGGCAGCGTCCGGCCTGCTGTAGCCTCTAAAAACTGGGTACAGAACTGTCCTCTTGATGATATCCTAGCACGCGGTAATTGGCGTTCAGTAAATACATTTGTAAAGTTTTACCGCCGTGAGATTGCTACCGCACCAACACAGTCCTGTAGCCAGTCAATCAAGGATCTTTTTGTACCAATGCCTTCCTAATTTGATTGTTAAAATTTGCACCGATATGATTATTTATAAGTTGCTAAAATTTGGGTGCCAATTTAATAAATATATGTAAATAGGAAATAAATAGTACTAAAGCCTATTTTTTGCTCAATGATGATTGTGTGTGTTAATTGCATTTTCTAAACCTTTGTTTTTCACTTGGGAATAAATCTTTTATTTGGTTCATACTTACTTTGTTTTGATACATACTTACTTGCTTTACCTAACTAACCAGCCTATAGGTATATATAGATACCTAGTATATCAGATTCTATCTAAGATGATCTTAGGCAGGTAAGTATACTCTCAATGAAGTCCTATCATCTCACATTGGCGTTATTCGTCCACCAGGCGATAACAGACAGGTCTCATTTAACTAGGTTTTAAATAACCGTTAAAGCTTAATAGCAGCGTTTTACCTACCAATAAAACGCTTATTAAGCGATAAACGTTATTTAAAACCTAGTATTCTATCGCTGCCTGGCAGAAATCGTTTACTATTTTAAGAATTATGAGTTCCAAGATGTAGGTACTCTACTGATGTAAGTATGTAAAAAGAACTCATAATTATTTAGAGTTTTTATAGTCTATTATCATAGCTATAAAAACTTCATGAGACCCAATGAAGCCGGAGCGCGAAGCTCGCCGCCGCCGGCGCGCCGTCGCCGCTACAGCGCCCCCTGGCGGACGACGTGACGTCACACGAAACAAGGTATATCGGAGAATTAAGTATTTTACCGACTTGCAACAGGAAATCAGACTCGCTTCTCTCATTTAACTAGGTTTTAAATAACGTTTATCGCTTAATAAGCGTTTTATTGGTAGGTAAAACGCTGCTATTAAGTTCATGAATGAGCGATTTGCAATTGTTCCAAACCAGATGCAGAAGCCATTTGACAAGAAGTTGAAGTTGAAATAATTCTTTATTGATCGTGGTGAAAAGTAAGCAGTGCAGAAAGAAGTTGAAGTTGTAGTAAAGTGGCGGGAAAAATCAGCTGATTTTTGTTTTGTTTTGTTTATCGTGTGAATTGAATTCGTTCGTTCGTTCGTTGTAATTTAGTATTAAACGCTTTTGTAGATAAAATGCGTGATTTTGAAAGCGAAAGCGGCACCGCCAAGCAAATTAAACGAATTCGAAAGTATTTGAAGCTGAAAATAGTTGAGGATAATGTATCGTTCAGGAATCATGAAGAGCAAAGGTACCAAGTCTACGATCTGATGAAAAGGACTCTGTGCAGTGGGGAATCGCATTCTGCCCTCATGATAGGGCCTAAAGGAAGTGGTAAAACTACTGTGAGTTTGTTTATTGTGTACCGAAATTAGTTTAGAAATAATAGTTACCAAAAGGTAACCGGTTTGAAATATCTCCGGTTTCCAATGAAAATGTGTATATTCCGACCCATTCTTTAAACATTGCTGGGAATGTTTTTTACTGTCTCATCAAAATATCAGTACCTGAGTTCAAGAGGTAGGTAGGTACCTAGGTAATAGTGCAAACATCAACAGAAGACACTTGCAGAAATATCTAATAAATAAATAAATAATGCTGGACAATTCACACAGCATTATCTAGCCCCAAGCTAAGCAGAGCTTGTGTTATGGGTACTAGATAACCTACTACAATACATACAAAGATAGATAAAAAAAAAATATAGAGTAAGGCAGGACAGGACAAAGAGATATTTATGTGCTGTTTGAAGCTTCTTGCTACTTCTGATCAGCACACATACAACCTCAACTGCCTATATTGGTCCACTGCTGGACGCAGGCGTCCCCCTGATAAGCACCTTATTGGCTTGTTATCTCATGGGCGGCAATGCCCACAATTTCCACACTGGCCATGCTGGTTGAGGATAGCAGTTTGGTGATAGAATTATTCTGCAGGGGGTGCTGCTGCCTGATCCCGGTGGATATCGGTCGAAGAGTTGGAGTGGTTCAAATTCTAAGCCGGCACCACACACCATAAAATTAAAATGAAAAAGCGGAACACACAAATATAATCTGAGACCTTCAAATAACCTTCACTACCCCATCCCCTAACTATAGGAAGAAAAACAACATTTGAAGGAGCAAAACTACACAAGAAATATCCAAAAAATATTAAAGAATGACATCCACACCTTCTACCTAGCTAGGGACTACAGCCTAATTATTTAACTTTAATTAAATTAATATATTATTTCAGCTCATAAACTCTGTATTAAATCAATTGGCCAAGGAGGTGGATCTGGAGAATGATGCGATCATTGTGAAGCTGAATGGACTACTGCATGCTGATGAGAAGGTGGCCCTGAAGTCTATTACAGCGCAGGTTAGTCATCTTCAACTTCAACTTTTTGTCGGATGGCTCTGCATTGACCTATGGTTTGACACAGTTCTGCAAATGTCCATATGGCCTCAAGCTTTTAAAATCACTGCTAAGTTTTAATGCTCACCATACAGTGTTTTTAAATAAAGAAAATATTCATTCATTAGCGGGTAAACTACGAAGCCTAAAAAAATAATGTCCTAGCTGAATTTCAACCACGGCGGCCAGTCTCATCGGAGACTAGCCAGATGCACAAATGTACGCGCAAACACAGGTGCACTCTATATTCCTTCACTCTCATAATCCCATGGGACGGCAGACCTAGACGACCGAGGAGAGGTCAAGCGCAGGACCAACGGCTTAACATGCTTTCCGAGGCACGGGACTTATTTGTATTAGAAGAACACCATTGTTGGGGGCGGAGGCGCGCGTCTAGACCGCGCTCACCCTGATGAGGTCCGTCGTTAAGGTATGAAACATTGGTGTTCTTCCAATACAAATACATCCTGTAACGTTTTAATTCGTTACATGGATTTTTTTCTTTCCAACCCTCGAATTTTGAGATTATTTCAATGTTTTGTGAACACATTTTTATTCTGCGGTGACTGGTTCTTTTGATTTAGTACCAGTAGTCTGGCGCCCGAACATTTTTTTCTCTTAAACTTACTTCACGACGCTGGTACAAGAGAAACTTAATTTTCCAATACTACAATTGGCCCTTTTGAACAACCATTAGTTTTTAATTATTACAATCCGTACCTAATGATTAATGAATTTGTCAAAATACGATAGTTTTTATGGTAAAAAAACTTTCATTGCGAACCAACAAAAAACGTTCACAAGATAGTTAGTCATCCTATGCTATCCTACCCTACCTACTAGATTTAGCTGTAATTGATCCTAAATTACAGCTAAACCTAGTACTAGTAGATATCAACAAATCAAAGATCTTTGAAATCGATCCAGCCGTTCTTGAGTTATAAACGGTGTAACTAACGACGACTTTGTTTTAGTTATCTACAACTAGTTCCTGCCCGCGGCTTCGCACGCTTTGTTTCAATGGAAACGTTCAAAATTTATTTCTATCCCATGGGAATTTTATAGGATAAAAAGTAGCCTATGTTTGTTTACAGGTTTAGACTTACCTGTATGCAAATTTCAGCCCGATCCGTTCAGTAGTTTTGGCGAAAAGAGGTAACAAACATCCATCCATCCATCCAAACTTTCGCATTTATAATATTAGTGTGACTAGTTTCTGTTTTCCTACGTACTTGACAATTATCGTCATATTTAAACAATTCACACAATATCTTTATAAATTGTAGCTTATGTGTTATTCTGATGTATAAGCTATATTATTGTAAAGTTTCATTAAAATCTATTCAGTTTTTACGTGAAAGAGTAACAAACATCCATCCATCCATACTAAACTAGCTGCATTCTTACTACCCGTTGTCCTATTACCCGTTTTCCCGTAGGAATGAAGCATTTTCCCTCTGTAAAAAGTAGCCTATGTTCATCAATAATGGGGGCTTCTAATGGTAACATAATTTTTAAAATCGCTCCAGTAGTTTCGTAGCCTATTCAATACAAACAAACAAACAATCAAATCTTTCCTCTTTATAATATTAGTATAGAAAAAGAACAAAGAAGAGGTAACAGTCTGCTTGAGTTGCAAATCGGTCGCTGTCTCAGCGGCTTGAAAATATAACCTGCATCTGGTATTGATATAGATCAGTTGAGCTACCTGTAGATTGTTTGCAACAGTCTGCAGTTCGCTCAATTGAGTCAATTGTAAATACTAGTTCTAATTTATTTCTATTATTTTATTGTAATTTTCTTTGTGAATAAAGTATCATAACCTGCATCTTGAATAAAATATTTGAGGGAACTAAAAATGCACTGTCAGTTTATTCACAAGGAAAGTTACAATCAAATAATAGAAATAAATTTTAACTAGTATTAACAATTCAAACAATTGAGCTAACTGCAGACTGTTGCAAAGTATCTACACGTAGCTCAACTGATCAATATCAATACCAGTTGGAAGCGTCCCCAAGACACTGCTGCATTGCCCCGCTGTATGGCAATGCTGATGCGCTGCACTTTACATACTGTCAGTTCCTACTGTAAGTAATAAAAGTATTAATACTAATAAGTATTATTACATTTATTACTTACAAGCTTCTGCGTATTTTAGGTATAATAAGTAGTCTATGTTATGTTCTAAATGTACGCCAAATTTCATCATGATCTGTGTAGTAGTTTTGGAGATCTTAGGCAACAAAAATTCACATTTCATAAACCATCGGCTTTATAATATTAGTAAGAAGTAGGAAGTAGGAAGTAGAGAGCACCCGGACGGAACAGATATGAACAGACCGTACAAACATTTTATCCAGCTACATAAATAGAACCCGCAAACCGTCGTCCTAATAAATACCGTAAATATTGTTTAATTTATTAACGCTGTTAAACCGTTTTTAACGGACAGCGTTTTAAAAAACATGGAAGAGAATGTTAATTCTGATTTTTGTTATGACTCAATGCTAACCAATTCAAAACCGTGAACGCTTCGTTTGCGCGATCTAACTCGCCTGTGCTGACATCTAGTTCGGAAATGTTGTACTATTTCCGGAATGGAAATTTTGAGGAAAAATAATAACACCAGTTAGAACCTGCAGTTCACATAGTGTCAGTGAATTACCAATAACCCTGTACATATATTCTGATACCATAGTGTTTTTAAAGTTTTTTTTTTCAATAAATTATTTCTTATTGTATCCTCAGATGCAGCTAGAGAACGCAGTTGGTGACCAAGTCTTCGGTTCCTTCGCTGAGAGCCTCTCTTTCCTCTTCACCTGTCTCCGTTCAGCGGACAAGCGCAGCAAAAGTATGGTGTTCCTCCTAGAAGACTTCCATCTGTTCTGTCGGAGCGGGAAGACGCAGACCTTGCTGTACAACTTGTTTGACAACACGCACAGCGACCACTCGCCCATGTGTGTTATAGGTGAGTGGCTATTATAGGTTAAGAGTGGGTTTGATACATTCACGTAGGTAATGCAAGTCATATGACGACCTGGCGTGGCGCAGCGGGCGAAGGTCCGCCTGCGACGCAGGAGGTTGCGGGTTTGATTCCCACCTCGGAACAAATTTGTGTACGATCTGCAGAAATTTGTTCCGTTGGTCTGGGTGTTTTCTATGTATAATAAAAAATATCTATCTATGTAGTGTATTGTATTAAGTATATCAGTTATCTAGTACCCATAACACAAGCTCTGCTTAGCTTGGGGCTAGATAACGCTGTGTGAATTGTCCAGCATTATTTATTTATTTATTTATATTTCTCCGTTCATCGGACAAGCGCAGCAAAAGCATGGTGTTCCTACTAGAAGACTTCCATCTGTTCTGTTCTGTTTGACAACACGCTCAGCGACTCACCTATAACACACATGTGCGAGTGCCCATGTGTGTTATAGGTGAGTCAGAAGTCCAATGAACACTTGAAAGGTCAAATTAGGTCTAGCGGGGCGGCAGGCTGTCAGAGCGGCTTGTGCCGCCCTCGTAACTTGGCGCCCTGGGCCATGGCCCATGTGGCCCTAGGGCCTAGGTTAAATCGCCGAACACCATCGGACATGATTAATAATTTGTCATGTCATGTCCATTAGTATTTTATGTTTGACAGTTTTAGACGGGCGGGTCGGGTTAACTGAAGTAGGAACGCAAAACCAGCAGTGTATTGTGAAAATGCAACCAGGGGTATCTTTCAGGGGTGCCATTGGTCCGCCCCGTAATTTTCGACTAGTTTATCAGTGGTCTGTAAACCGGTTTAATAGTCGACGGCAAACAAACTGTCTAAAAAACTGTGTTCATTTAACGACCACACCTAGGATTAGCGTTTAAAGCATTTTGTTGTATTTTTGGAATAACGTTGCTTGACAGCTTTTGATATTGTTGCATATTGGTGCTTTTATTGAAAATACCTACATTATAAGAATAAGTATGCTTTGTTTCGTAGCACTGCGTTTTCTTAAACTAAATTAAATTACAGAATTTTACCGGACCTTTTTAGGGTTTCGAGATCGGAGATCGGTTTCGAAACCCATATGGTCTCGCTTTGTCTGTACTTTTTTATCTCTTTAATATTATAAGCAACTACCGCAGCTATTAACTTGAAATTTAAAATAATAATACATTTCGTGCAAATGCAAATGAAAGGTATTAGTATGTGCATATCACTATAGGTTTTGAAATTTCTGTAGGTTTCTAAATATTTTGAAAAAAGTCGAAAAAATGCCCTTTTCCCCCCACTATCTCCGAAGTTTGCAGAGTGATCCATTTGAAATGTATGGATCGTTTGCAGAGATGTATCTATATATTATAGGAAAAATATAGAGGTCTGTAAAAAGAACACTTTTTGAAAAATGGTCAAATAGGGGGGGAATAATTTTCAAAAGGGGAGGCTACCTCACCGAGTGGGGTATAAAATGAATGGTACCGATTTGTACATTTCAAAACAGTTTTTAAAATTTCTGTAAGTTATATCTTGAAAAAAGTCGATCAATTTTCCATTACCCCCTATCACCGAAGTATGCAGAGAGATCCATCTGAAATGTAGGTTACTACTTGTACCTACTATTTTTAGGTATTCATTAAATTGCGAAGTATCAAACCGGTACCTTTAGTACATCTTTTTTGTATAATTGACTAACGTTCGTAACCCTCGGCGCGCGAGTTACACTTGTACTTGACGGATCTTACACAATAATTTACACCATTAATTAATAGCACACATTGTCCGTCTGTAATCGTTCTGCTCGCTCTCGATCAGGTTTTGGCTGAAAATCAGTGTTTTTTGCATTTAAGCAAAAAATTTTCACTGAGCCATGGCCTATTTGCCGTGCTGCAGCACACACAAACTTGCCTCACATTATGTTAATCCTAAATACTTACTTATTTTTTAAAGTGCTCGTTTGATGAATTAAACATACTGTAATTGTGTTTAAAATTTGTATATTTGTACTTGTGTTTAAAATTTGTATATCTTTGTTAATTGTATGTGTGTCTGTAGTACCAAATAATTTTTTTATCTATTTATCTATATATCTTGTTTTCGTAGTCATTATAAAACCTCTGACGCTGATTTTCTCTTCCAGGTGTAACGAACAGACTAGACGTGATGGAGCTGCTCGAAAAGCGAGTAAAGTCACGGTTCTCACACCGACACATCCTATTACTGCCAGATGAAGGATATACGACTATGAAGGAGGCTGCCGCTAGTCTCCTGTCTGTACCACTCAGCAAGGGGAGGAAAGGCACGAAAGGTACCTGATGACCTCAGTACATCATCAGCCTATAAAATATATAAATAATTTATTCAAAAATTTCTCTAGACAACTGCTTAACAAAAGCTACATGCGTCGACACACTTGCGCCTTTCGACGACATCCGTGAGGGCAGGCGCGACGGCAGATTTGGCCGAAGATCTAAAGAGGCGCAAATATGCAGGTCTCGACAGAGCCTTTACTCCTCTTGGGGGCGGGACCCTAGGTCCGTGGGGTATCGAGGCTCTTCGGGTTTTAAAAAATTATCTGAGCGTCTGGTCGAAGCGACGCGTGACCCGAGAGCTGGTCAGTATCTGGCACAGCGCATCAGCATTGCCATACAGCGGGGCAATCATAGTCTTCAGTTTGCCACATCCATTTGCCTGCAGTCTTTCGCAGGTGGCTGGAGGGCGTCCTACACTACGTTTGGCGAGACGCGGTCTCCACTCAAAAACACGTTTTCCCCAGCGGTTGTCGGTTCTTCGCGAGAAATGGCCGGCCCACTGCCACTACAGCTTACTGCTAATTATAATAAATAATAATAATAATAAATAAATAATGCTGGACAATTCACACAGCATTATCTAGCCCCAAGCTAAGCAGAGCTTGTGTTATGGATACTAGATAACTGATATACATAATACAATACACTACATAGATAGATATTTTTTATTAAACATAGAAAACACCGAGATCAACGGAACAAATTTCTGCAGATCGTACACAAATTTGTTCCGAGGCGGGATTCGAACCCGCAACCTCCTGCGTCGCAGGCGGACCTTCGCCCGCTGCGCCATCGGTCGTCGAATTAGAAACTCTGAGCATAGCTTTTTCGATAGCTCGCTGAGAATAATAATAGTTAGTAAAAGTTAATGGAGGAAACGCCTCTCCATCTTCTAGGAGAGTGCGGAACACTGATGCAAAAACGTAGCATCCATCTGGGCAAGCACCTGCTTAGCCCAGACGAGCTAAGAGACTCCACCCCGAAGAAAATCCTACAGTTCCTAGCAGCTGCAAGGGTTAGTGGCGAATTACGAACGCCGCTGTTTCGAGGCGGAACACACAAATTGGCGAACACAATAGACCTATGATGGCCGCGATACGAAAGCCATAAAAAGCTAATAAAAAAAAAGTAATAGTTGAAAAATAAATGTACACCTATTTCAATAATTTCAGTGACCACACCGACCACAGAACATTCAATCCCAGCGGAGGTATTAACACGTTGCCAGTCCACCTTCACGGATCTAGATCCGATGTTCGTACAAGATTGGAACGCGCACGTGAAGGCTTTATTGGAGGATGAACGAGTTGAAAATAGTATTGAGAAGCTTTGCTACTATACTGTCAATGAGCAGGTCTTTAGGAATGTTCTGGTGAGTTTTCTTTTTGATACTGTAAGACCCAATTTTATGTCCCAAATAGATGATGTGTTGTTACGAACCGGGTGTTTGGTATTGGGACCGATACATCCTTTTACAACTTTCGCCTATGTAGGTAGGTAATAGTATTAGGAAGGTAAAATACACTAGACGATTTCGTTGTGGAATGTTTTTAACAAACCGCCCATACTTATATCAGTAGTAGGTATAGTATCATGATAGTTTTGTATGTATTAGTTTAGTAGGTATTATGTGTATTAGTATGAATGGTTTAGATTTATTTTAAGAAGCACTACCATCATTTATTTCTCTCACATCGTTTTGGTTGCCTGGAAGAAATCGCTTTAAGCGATAAAGCCGCCAGTTCCATTGTTCTCTACATGTTTCTATGTAAAATTATTTTTCTATGGTGATGAATAAAAGTATAATCTGTCTATCTACTTAAAATTAACTGTAGCCGCGTCATTTTACGGAATTTACAATTTCTTGTCGATTTAAAATCCTTCCTTCAATAAATATTACTCAGAATGGGGTCCTGGGTAAAATATATATAGGTAGTCCGTCTGTTAGATTTATCAGAAGATATTGTACACATTTTTTTTTGTCAATCAAACAAAAAGTTACAAAAATAAAGCGCGTCACAGCTTGGGATTGGGGCTAGTGACGTCACACCTTGCTAAAAAGTGTCGCAAGGTGTGACGTCACGCGGAACTTCCGGCTATATCTTTATCATCTTTTGATTAATCGACAAAATAAAAAATACGTGTCCAATATCTTCTGATAATCTAACTGACGGGCTAGTTCGAATTTGTCTAGCCTATTATATCTGAAACTCGACGCCAAGTGAGTATTCGTTTTTGGTGTTGTGGTTTGATACCAAACATTCCACATAGATTTTTGTTATTATAGTGCGTAAGCCTCACTCTCTGGCAAATTCTAAGAAAACAAATAATTCGCTACGGATGTAAGCGGGTTAACTACGAACCTTATTTCACCAACCCCACCGCCGCCGGCGCTCATGTCGCGGGCTCAACGCGCGCTCGTGCGCAGTGCTCGGAGAGATGCGGAACGCGCGCGTCTAGAACCGCACTCACCCTAAAGATGTCCCTCGTTAAGAGACGAAACGTTGGTCTTCTTCCAACACAAATAAGGTTCGTAGTTAACCCGCTTACATCAGTAATGAATTCGTCAAACTACTATAGTTTTTATAGTAAAAAAATCAAACAATATCGCAAAAATGTTCGACTTCGATGGGACTTGAACCCGCATCCTTCCCTCAGTACGGTACGGGAATGTGCTAACCAACTACACCACGAGATCAAGTGACGTAGAAGTCGAAAATCTTTTACGACTTTCTACTGAGTACTGAGGGAAGGGTACGGGTTCAAGTCACGTTGAAGTCGAACATATTTGCGATATTATATGATTCCACATAGAGTTTGGCTAGTGTTTAAGTATGTATTTTCTATTATTTACAGTTCTACACAGTATCAAAACTCTCCCCCCGCAAACCATTCATAGACCCCGCAGTATTAATCTCCGCCATAGACAACACCGTGTCACCGGAACACAGAGTGAAACTGCTCCAGTCCCTGTCCATTCTAGAGTTGTCTCTGGTTATCGCTATGAAGCATGGAATGGAGATATTCGATTGGCAGCCGATGAATTTTGAGATGGTTTTACATAGGTAAGATTATTCGACGACCTCTGTGGCGCAGCGGGCGAAGGTCCGCCTGCGATGCAAGAGGTTGCAGGTTCGATTCCCGCCTCGGGACAAATAAATAAAAAAAAAATGATGGACAATTCACACAGCATCACCTAGCCCCAATCTAAGCAGAGCTTGTTGTATGGGTACTAGATAAGTAAATAAATAGTAAATAAATAAGTAAATAATGCTGGACAATTCACACAGCATTATCTAGCCCCAAGCTAAGCAGAGCTTGTGTTATGGGTACTAGATAACTGATATACTTAATACAATACACTACATAGATACATTTTTTTTTTAATATACATAGAAAACACCCAGACCAACGGAACAAATTTCTGCAGATCGTACACAAATTTGTTCCGAGACGGGAATCGAACCCGCAACCTACTGCGTCGCAGGCGGACCTTCGCCCGCTGCGCCACGGAGGCACCTAGAAGCCAAACTACAGCACTATGGCATAGTACACGCTCCATTACGACTACTGGCATGTATGATGAAAGGGAGGTCACAAATAGTGGTAGGAGCTGGAGGAGCACTGAAGTCAAGCCCACTTACCTCAACAATGGGCGTCGCGCAGGGCTCCTCAGTTTCCAATATCCTGTTCTCATTATTGCTTAATGACCTTCCAGAGTCCGTGGACGCTGCCGAAGTGATGATGTACGCAGACGACGTCGCTGCCGTGGTGATGGCACCATCGATCGACCAGCTAGAGCAGAACCTCAACACTGCAGCCAGCCAGCTAGCGGGTTGGTTCGAAATGAATGGATTGGTACTCAATGTCTCGAAAACCCACTTCATCCACTTTTGTCTCTCCGGCCATCAGTTGAGAAAACTAAACGTTCTTGCCGGAGGTCTGCGCATTGAGCAAGTGGACCGAACGACCTTCCTAGGTTTCGAACTGGATAATGGGCTCACTTGGGAATCCCATATAAACAAAATATGCGGAAAACTCGGCGGTGCATGCTTTGCCCTAAGTCGATTATCACGGTTCTTACCTGGGAAGGTCGTTCGATCCTGCTACTTCGCGACGGTGCAATCTCTGCTGCAGTACGGAACCGAGCTGTGGGGCCGAGCTGCAGAATGGGAACGAGCTTTCCGACTGCAAAAACGCGCAGTGAGAACAATCGCGGGCATCCCCAGCGACGAATCCGCCAGACCTTACTTTAAGGAATTAGGCATACTGACCCTGCCCTCCTTGATTATCTACCAAGTAGGAACACACGTGCGCTCCAATCCAGACATATACCCTAAGCTCGGCGCCTCCCACAGATACAACACTCGCCATGCAGAGAGGCTGGCTGCAGCCCCAAGAACTCTGGCTAAATCGGGGAAGCTGACGCATGTGATGGGCCCCACCGTCTACAATAGAATCCCAAGGGACATATTGGAAGCGCCGAGCCACTCGGCATTCAAGCACAGATTTAAAACGTGGCTTGTAAATCAAGCGTTCTATTCGTTCGATGAGTTCGGCTGCCGAAAGACATCAGATTACATTAAGTAATTTTTTATAAATGTACTTCTACTTCCTAATAATTGTGATTTTTAAATGATGAAATGTACGTATGCTGTTTATGCACGAATAAATGAGTTTATGAGTTTATGAGTTTATGAGGTCGTCAGATGACTGATATCTTTACGTATAAAACAAAGTCGCTCCCACTGTCTATCTGTCTGTCTGTCCCTATGTATGCTTAGATCTTTAAAACTACGCAACAGATTTTGATGCGGTTTTTTTTATAGATAGAGTGATTAAAAAGGAAGGTTTATATGTATTATACATTCATAATATAGTAGAGAAACATTGATAATTTTAGAGGTTTCTAATGTGATGTCGTAAACAAACACATTTTTTTGCGCTTACATTGCAAACTCTGCTGGCTGAACCCTACAAGATAAATCAAAATAATGTACTACAGTATTGTACACCTTAAAAAGGTCTACAAAAAAGTCCGTGAGGGATAACCCAAAATACCATTTTCATCCTTTACTTTTTACGAAAACTAATGGCTTATTTACGAAGCGATTTTAAGCAATACAGCATTAATCCTTATCCAATTCCACCATTATTTATTTAAATATTTGCAGATCATACAAACATTTGCTCCAAGGCGGGAATCGAACCCACTACCTCCCGCGTCGCAGGCGGACCTACGCCCGCCGCGCCACATCCGTCGGTGATAGGTACTAAAATAAATATTTCTTTACAGATACACAAAATTCGCAAACGCCAACTCCTCCACCCAATCCGTCCCAAGACCAGTCATCCTAAAAGCTTTCGAGCATCTACAAGCGTTAGAAATAATACTCCCCATTCGTAATATAGACTCTATGTCTAACGCAACAGAGACTACAGCGAGTCGAGTACAGAAGGAATATAAGCTTTATACGTTGGCTGTACCGGTGGAAGAAATTACTGAAGCTGTGAAGGGATTTAAAGCTCTTCCGACGGAAATAAGCCATTGGTATACCACTGATGTGTGTTGAAACCGAAATATAGATTTTGTGGCTGGCAACACTGAAAGGAAATGAATGTCAGAGGTAGCTACCTAATTTTTTTATTAAGCTGGCAATATTGCAAATTTAGAGTGATAGTTACCCTAATTAAATAAAACACTATTTTGTGCTGGCAACATTGGTGTCAATTCAGATGCCGCTGAAACTAGACTAATTTTACAGCGCTAAAAATGATGCCATCCTTCTTATTTCGATTGATAAGAAAGAGACAGCAATACTTTTAGTGCTGTAAATTTAGTTTAATTTAGTTTTGATGACTTCTGAATTGGCACCAATGTTTATCAACTTACGTACTTTGGAAAAAGTGTAGCACTTTCAATGTGTAATTTTCATTTGTTTATTATAATTTATTATTTGTAAATTAATCATTATTCAAAGACTGCATGAAATAAAATGAGTTAGAATGAGATAGACTCTATGTCCAACGCAACAGAGACTACACCTAGCAGAGTACAGAAGGAATATAAGCTTTATACGTTGGCTGTACCGGTGGAAGAAATTAGTGATGCTGTGAAGGATTAAAGGATTAAGGGATTTAAAGCTCTTCCGACGGAAATAAGCCATAGATATACTACTGACGGGTATTGAAACGGTTTTTTAGATTTTGTAGGAGTTTTTATGTGTTAAGTAAGTTTTTTTTTTTGCTGGTAGCATTGTAGGTGCCTATTAACTTTTTGAGAGGAAAAATCAAATTTCATTGCGTGATTTATTAAAATGTTGCAGAGTGTGTTACTTTAAATATTTATTAAGTTAGTAACATTAAAAGACTGCATAAAATCAAATAAATTATAGTTTCTCATTGTTTTATTTCAAATAGGTAAATGTTATTAATGTGCTGTGCGACCGGCTAACCGTTATCTAGTAGGGAATAGTTAAAACAAATCTTAAACAACGTGTAAGTACAAAATAGTACTTCATATTTTAGGTAGGTATATTTAACGACATATTGGTGTCAATTCGGATGACACCAAAACTAAACTAAACTAATTTAACAGGACTAAAAATGTTGCCGTCCCCTTCATAACGATCAAAATAAAAAGGATGGCATCATTCTTAGTCCTGTCAAATTAGTTTAGTTTAGTTTTGGCGTCATCCGAATTGACACCAATACCTACCTACATATCTGTGAATATAATGTCGTACAAAATAATCATTATCACACATAGCAATCACTTTATGTACAGACAGCGTCAGAATTCAGTTACCTGCATAGCACAACGCAGGTTAGCATCCGATTTTATATTTTTTTTTACATATTCGTTCTGTTTTTATGTTACTTAAATAAAAATATAAATTATTTTCGACTTTTAAGACTCCTACGATTAACATATTTGGATTTAAACATGCTTGTGTTATGCAGGGGGGGTTACCTAATTCTGACGTTGTCTGTACCTACACTACCTACATAGTATGTATTATTATTCTTTACACCCCCAGTTAATACCTACATACATGTGCGGTGTGGACTGAGTGCTCACTTTTGAAATCTTTGCAAATTCAATACCTACGATACGAACAAACTGACAAAAATCGAACCCCAAACTAGTCTATCCACCGTAAGTTAGTATTCGCGTTTAAAACATCATTCTTATAATCCTCCACTCCAAACCTATGCCTGAACCTATCCTGACTAGCGTTTATTTCCCCTAACTCTTCCAATTCATTTACTGTCAACTCCTTGTAACTCTTTCCTTTCAAACCTTCTGGAATCATTTCAACTATGTCCTTATTACCGCCATTTTGTTGTTGTACACGACTGCCATTTTGTTTTTTCTTTGTTCCTTTTTTGAAATTCATGCCATCGATCTCGTTGGCCATAGAATCTAGAGTTCTGTGGAGAGCGTTGTCGTTGTCGTGTCGTCTATGGTTGATGATGCCTTCAGAACGCATTGGCGCATCCTCCATGAAAGCGTTGTTTGTGAACATCTGAAGAGAACCGTCGTGTCCAACTTTGCTTTTTCTTTTGTTTACCTATAAATAAAACATAGGTAAGTGACATTTCAAAATGACTTCTTTTTGGTATGTAGGTATGAACCTTAGGTGCCAACCTTAGTTGAGTAAGATCATTAAATTTTATTGTGATTAAGGTCGGACTTTTGCTAGACGAGTTTTATTTCAAACACAGCTAAATCTGGGACCATATTGGGTCACAAGACACAAGACAGAAGATCACAAGACAACCAACCAAAATCGACCGCTACACCCAGTCACAACCAACAAAAATCGCGAAAAGCACATTGATTTTAAAATTGCCTTATTACGGTAAACAGAACAATATTTTCGTAACGTCTTACGTTGCAAAAGTCGCCAATAAACTACTGTTAATCCATAAATTGATTAACATGCTAAGTAGTTAATTTGCTTTAGAAATAATCCCATCCAACAATGTGCATTAGGTAAGGCTGGTGTTCACCAAAAGCTTTGGACAATTAGGCAGCTAAACTCTGACGTTTAATATATGATAACTTGTGTCAAAAACGTCAAATCAACTGTTTAAAGTTTACTATCATACTGTTAGGCATATTCTCCGTTGAGACTAGCCGCATTAGCCGAAATTCGAGTTGGAGGACAACATAATTTATCTAACTAAACCATTAATAGAAGAGGTAGGGAAGTAGTAGTTACCTCTTGTATTTTATCGACAACCAGGCTATGTCCGGTGTTGATGCCGATGTTACTGACGTTCTCAATGCTGTCCGTTCGGTGGTAGTAGGGGCGAAGCGCTGAGACTGCTCGGGATACTCCCACCTAAAAAACAATCATTTTAAATGTTTGGTCCTGTTCCCAAAAAGCAGCTTACCGCAAACAGCATCTGCCAGAAGTATTTTGTAGATCGTCATCTCATCTGTTCAGGGCGTCCCAGGAAGGACGCCCTGAACAGGTGGGATTACCAAAATAAAATAAAAATGTTTACCGAGTCGCGGTCTCCAATCATGAACACGTTTACACCCGGGTCTCGTCCATTCGTCATGGTCGGCCATTTCAAATACAAAATAGTTTATTTAAAAAAATATGAAACTTTGAAACAAAATAAAGTTAGAGCTCTGTCTCCTGTTGTAGCTACAATGTAGCTGTGTTATAGAAGAACAGCTTCTTCCCATATTATAACTAAAAATAGGTGCTTAAATATGTATTAGTTACTTAATATCTAGTTTAGTTCCTAAAACAATGAGTAGGTGGTGCTACAATAAACAAGTATAAGAATTGTAGATGAGTAGATTTGTGCTTTCAAAATTGAATAAAAAAGCAAATTCAGCATGCTAATTTCCTCAGTCACTGCCGAGCTTTAGCGATGCGATGCGACCCAGAGGAACGCGTTGCTGTGCACCACGCTTTCCAACATTTTGCAACATTTCCATCACATTTGATTGAAAACTTTGATTTTCTGTCGGATAGTTTCGAGAATACTTTCCTTCAGAGAAATCCTGACCAATGTCTTTTCGTAGCTCTCTAAATGACCCTCAGCTGTTTGTATAAACCTGTCCATGTCTAATCCTGTGCTCCGTGAGGTCGGCCCCCAGCAGCTCCTCCACGGGGTCCATCCGGATCGGCAGCACGCGGTCGATGACCCACAGCAGCACCATCGTCACCACGATGCCCCACACCATCAGGCAGACAGCTGTGAGTGTCTGCACGCCGAGGAGGTACCAGCCACCACCTGTAAAGCAAATACCATCATCATAAAAAAAACGTTTTTGCGCCAAATGTAGCACATAGCTCAAAATAAATTATGAGTGTGAGCGGGTTAGCTACGAACCTAGTTTGTGTTGGAAGAACACCAACGTTTCATCCCTAAAAGCCTCCACACAGTCCACACACAGAAACCCCGGCCGGGCCGGAAGCGAAGGCGAGCGAGTTGTATCATACGGATTTATATGAGAGACTACATACACGCCGCCCGGCGGTGTATGTGTACTACTAATGTGTAGTCTCTGGGCCACCACTACTACTTTATTCATAAGAAAATTTATAACTACATAAAAACACAAAATATGCTTTATTTTTTATATGGATTATTAATTCACAGAATTCAGCTAAAGATAACGAATAATTTATTGATAAAACTATAAATTGGTCTCAACAGTACCGTCTTTTTGGAAATACAATAATTTAAATAAGTTAACTAAAGTTAGTGACATAAACTTAGAATACAAATTTCAGGCAGGCACTTTATATTAAAAAGAACTAGTTTCTAACCGCTGCTTCGCACAAGATGTTTCCGGGACAAAAAAGAAAAGTTCTTTCAAGTTAAATCTCTTCTCGGGATCATATAAAATTGTTTTAAGCGATACGAACACGTTATTAGAACCTATTATTTAATTTTAAACGTCTTTTTATGAAAAATAAATATAGGTACACATACTTACCACAAACAAATATAAAAACAATTAAAAACAGTAGTCAGCAACTTAGAACAAAATAAATATTGTAACATAGGCAAACCCATGGCAAACTAAAAAACAATATTTAATGCTGATTTCTTAAGGATGTGGCTAATATCACAAAAGTATACACAAAAGTAAAAAATACATTAAATTTATTGAAAATAATAAATTCCATCTTTTTCTTCTGCTTGGACGTGTGATTTTTGCAGACGAGCACTTATGGTCATGTTTTCTGTCCGAGCGCTAAAATGACACTAGTTGAAAATGAAATGGTAAGCATATCATGCCAAAAGGCTTCTCTTTTGATACAGACTACGGTTTCAGGGTGCGCATGCGCATTGTGAATCTATGTATAGGAGCCAGCCAAAACGTTGATCGATGTTGACATAATACTTTAATAAAGCCTAAAATTTTAATTTTGCAAGCCTCGACGAGGCGGAATGTATTGGAGTTACCATTATTATTAAGAGCTTCTACTGTACCTACATTCCTGCGAATAAATGATTTAATTTGATTTGACACTGCTGATCCATCAGTAGTTTCTTAAATCAAAGGTAAAATGCCAAAATGTGTATAATTCGAGACGATATTATGGTTCTTATAGTGAAGCGATTATTCCAACCCACCGAGTGGGTTATCAAATTAAAGGTACCGGTTTGGACACTTCGAAATAGTTTTTCAAATTTCTGTAAATTTCATACTTTTTGAAATATTTTGAAAAAGTCGAAAAATTTACAATTACCCACCTTTATCCGAACCACCCATTTATCCGAAGCATGCAGAGAGATCCATCTGAAATGTAGGTTGGTACCTACTATTCTTAGGTATTCGTTAAATTGCAAAGTCTCTAACCGGTACTTTTGGTACATATACAAATATGTACCAAAAGTACCGGTTAGACAAACATTCGAAACCATCGGCGCGAGAGTTACACTCGCACTTGACGGATCTTGTTTTTCTTTTGCCTATTGGCCCCCTCCATTCTGTCACTCCTTGCTGCGCCAGATACTTACCAGTATACATACTGTCAGTTCCTACTACGTTAGTATTTACATTTAGTATTTACATTTTTTACATTTATTACTTACTAGCTTCTGCGTATTTTCGGTACCTATAATAAAATAAGTAGCCTATTATCTAAGTTAAGTTATGTTCTAAATGTACCTACGCAAATTTTATCATGACCTGTTCAGTAGTTTTGGAGATCTTAGGTAACTAAAATTCATATTTAATAAACTATCGGCTTTATAATATTAGTAGGAAGTAGGATAACAGAGAGCACCCGGACGGAACAGATATGAACAGACCGTACAAACATTATCCAGCAACATAAATAGAACCCGCAAACCGTCGTCCTAATAAATACCTTAAATATTGTTTAATTTATGAACGCTGTTAAACCGTTTTTAACGGACAGCGTTTTAAAAAACAGGGACAATCACTTTCGTTATGATTTATGTTATATTATGATTATGAATCAATACTTACTCCTTTAAAAATACGACGAACCAATTCAAAACCGTGAACGCTTCGTTTGCGCGATCTAACTCGCCTGTGCTGACATCTAGTTCGGAAATGTAGTACTATTTCCGGAATGGAAATTTTGAGGAAAAATAATTTGATTCAAATATATTTTTTTGCGTCAAACATAGGTGATATAGATATAAATAATGTTTCACTATAATCTAGCATGCGATTTTATTTATAAGTAAGGATTAAAAAAAGCCGCATAGCTATTTATCGAAAACACTTTTGTGGAATAGCTCCAAAAATATTAAATAAACTTCCAGACGCTCTACGGAAGCTTAGCGTAATTATGTTCAAGCAAAAATTATTTAAGATACTGAATTACTGACATTAAAATGTGACTATAATGAATTTTTCACGGACTTTAGCATTAAAATTTTACAAGTATGACAAAATTTTATTATATTCTAGCTTTACACGCGACTTTGTTCGCGATTGCCATACCTGCCGACTAATTTAGTCATATTATGAAACTAGTTTATGTCCGCTGCTTCGCACGCGTTGTTTGTATAAACGTTTAAAGTTGATTTCCAGCCCGGAAGGATCTTGTTTGTTTCTCATACTTATGTTTTTTTAAGCAAGGAAGCATGTAAGACAAATAAGCTTTTTTAATCTCTACAATGTCTACTGCTAAGTATTCGAGTGTTCATATTTGATGTTTTCTTTTGCATGATGTGTTGGCCTTTATGAGGTTGGTGCACATTTCACAAGTTTTTTTAAATTATCGACCTTGTAAGTTTTAGTGTACCTACTCGCCATAGACTAACCTAACTATATAAATAAATAAATAGAAAATATTTGGTGGAATTAGGGCTCTGCGCCAGTCTATTGCATGATTGCACTTGCAGTATGTACTACGGCCTTACCAAGTTTGACGTTGGTGGTCTTACCTTTGAACAATCCGGATCTTCCATTGGTGGTGTCTAACGGTATGGGGTTATCAGCAAATAGCCCCACGGCCACCACACCTGAAACAAAAATATAAACTTGTGATGATAAAGATAAAAAAGGTATTATCCGATGGACCCGCCTGCATCCGTCAAAACCTCATCTATAGTTATCGCTAGACCTTAAAACCTTCGTTCCGGTTCGTGCTCGGTTTCAGGGGTCATCTTACCCCAGAACCCCGCAGCTCCATGCACCGCTGATGCCCCGTCGTCGACTCGCAGCCTGTCGAACAGTGGCACGCTTGCCGACACTATGTTGACTCCGATCACCCATTACCTTAGGGTTCATGCTAGACTCATCTTACCCCAGAACCCCACAGCGCCATTCACCGCCGGCTCTCCGTACTCGCAGCCTATCGAACAGCGGCGCGCTCGCCGACACTACGGCGGCTCCAACCACACATTACCTTAGGGTTCATGCTAGACTCATCTTACCCCAGAACCCCGCAGCGCCATGCACCGCCGACGCTCCGACGGGGTCGTCGACTCGCAGTCTGTCGAACAGCGGCGCGCTCGCCGACACTATGGCGGCTCCGATCACACCGATGAGAAGCGCCTCCCATGCTCGGTAGAGGAAGCAACCAGCTGGAAACACAAAGGTCATATCATGACAGTTTCTCGAAGCCTCCCTTCTATAGTACTACGTAATTTTAGGGTAAACAAAGACTTTTTGTATCAAAACTTTTAAATATATAACCCTTCTTGTACAGTCTTGTAAAAAAACTGATGACAAATAACAGAGACCTTAGTTTAGTACCAATTTTGCAAGATTATAAGGATTAGGATTATGTTGATTACATAGCTCCTTAATTCCTTTCATCCCTCCCGCAGTCGAACATACATCACCTTCGCCTCCCCACACCAGGAAGGTGATTACGGTGTGTAGGGCACGGCATTACGGCTCAAACGTTAGCAGTTGAAACGTTAGGGTGCGCGTTCACAGGCCGACATCGGACAATCCGCTGACAAGTATGTCCACTGATCGGCAATCCGAATGACGTCATTCGCATGAAATGGAAAAGTTGCCTTCTAGAATCCTCGCCGTCATTGCCGACAGTCCGCTCCGTGCGGTACGGATCTTTTATGTCAAACCATTGATGGGGCCAGTGCGGATTGTCCGATGCCGGCCTGTGAACGCGCACCCTAACGTTAAAACTGCTAACGTTTGAGCCGTAATGCCGTGCCTTACCACACCGTGATCGCCCTCTTGGTGTCTCCTGTTGTCCAGACTCTCACGAGACTGGTGCTTCAGGAGCACTTAACAACACATCACACACACACACACACTCATATACCAACACGCACGCTCGCTGAAACACACTTCGCGAAGCCACTGAAATAAATTTCTCAGTTTAGTGTTTATTCTGTATTACCTATTTGTTTTGTTGTTAAAGTTTCTTTTTATTTATCAACTTCACTCGCCTTTCTGTTGTAAATCTTTACTTTTTCTATGTAATCCTATAATTGGCATTATTTTAGCATAAGTCCTCTACTGTTTTATGTAAAATGTACCGCTGTAGGATTACTTATTAAATAATTATAGAAATAAGGTATGCATCATACTAAAGTCACATATAATGATACGGAATAACTGATTTATTCCGTGATCATGGCGCATGTAATTGCGCCGAAATATTGGAAAGCTCAAAACTCAAATCATGGTAAATATCCCGTTGTAAGTGACTTAACCATGATGGATTTAAAAGTTTTATGCATCATACTGTCTCGTTGGTCTAGCAGTCAGCTTTCTCAACCGCTGTTTATGAGGTCCTGGGTTCAAATCTCGGGTCGGGCCAATAGTTGTTATTGGGGTTTTTCTAGCAAGAAAATTTACAGTAGCGCCAAATCCGCATTCGAAATTAGGAAGTCGGCGGTGTTACACCTCGTGCCTCGGAAACTAGTTTAACCCGTTGTTCCTGCGCTTGACGACACGACCGGGGAGAGGCCCCGGTCGTGTCTGCCGTCCCATTGGATTATGAGAGTGAGGGAATGGAGACTACACCTGTGTTTGCGCACACACATGTGCACTATACTCAATATGTCCTGCGCATCTGGCTAGTTTCCGAGACTGATGCCGTAGTCGAAATTCGGCTAGGAGGACATTACCAATCGATTGACGTGGATTAACGTCGATCCGTCGATGGTGTGGTAATACCCTTATTAATTATACAAAAGACTTCTCACCAGTTATTGACACCAATGAGCCAAGGATGCTGTTTATCAGCTCCATGACGTCGGCTCTGCCCTTGTTCTTTATCATCGTAAACCTGAGGAATTTACATTTTAAATGTTAGCAGAAATGAGGTTAATTTTAAATCGCCTATCACCGACATTATGGTGGGAGGCCAATTCTGAGTTTCACGTGATATTTTATCGAGTGATACGCGGAGGTATAAACGGGATAAAATATCACAAATATATCGAGTCCCGCTAAAAACTGCTTTCTCGTGCGACTTATCCACTCCCTTGGCAGGAGGCCATAATGTGGCCTGTCAAAAAATACCCTTGAGTGGCAAGCGACCATATTGTGGCCGATTCTGAGAGGTTTTCAAAGAAAAGCCTCCGAGAAATATCGAATACAGATTTTGAGAATACGCATGTTTGCTTTGAAGCGATATTTGTTTTTTTTTTTAAGTTGGTCTGGGTGTTTTCTATGTATAATAAAAAATATCTATCTATGTAGTGTATTGTATTAAGTATATCAGTTATCTAGTACCCATAACACAAGCTCTGCTTAGCTTGGGGCTAGATAATGCTGTGTGAATTGTCCAGCATTATTTATTATATTTATTTATTTATTTTGACAGTTCTTGCCATATTTATCGAGTAGATATATCGCCAAAACTTCCAGAACTGCTCCTCAGGGCTCACGTAATATTACATCTAGATAGGTAGGTACGTTTTCATTCATCTATTGTACATAAGTAGTAGTAAGTACGAAGTCTATTCTGAAAACGTCATATGCCGCTGAACAAGTCACCTTCCAAAACTACTTTGGGGCTAGATAATGCTGTATCGATTGTCTAGCATTATTTATTTATTTTGCTCTTACACGTCCAGTGCCACTGACTCGGCCTGCGTGTTCACGTAATTTTTATTCCAGTGCCGGTGACGCACCTGGCGCGTCAACCGTGAAATGTACGCGGCATCCGGCAAGACATAATGAAAATCGTGGTGGCATTGAAGGTGTTAAATAAGTGACAGCTCTTGTCTTTACTTACAGCAATCCGAAGCAACCACCTCCGAAGGACCCCATCATGGTCATGACGGCTGCTCGGGCTGCGTACTGCCATTTTGATCCGCTCACCTGTAAAGTCACGTATGTTTTTACTATAACAAGAACAAAATTTTAAAAACCCCCAGACATATTTTCATGAAACATGGCTCAAAAAAACAAACAACACTCAAACACTCGGGATAAATTATCTATGACACCAAAAAAAACTAAACGAAAATCGGTTCATCCGTTTGGGAGCTACGATACCACAGACATACACAGATACACAGACAGACACACTTTTATTTATTTATTTATTTTAATTCGGCTTGCCATCAGCTTAACTAAATAAGATAGAAATTAAAATAGACACAGAAAGACACAAAGAAAGAGAAAAACTTATAATACCCCTCTCTTTTTGCGTCGGGGGTTAAAAACTAGCGTAGTTTGACTAAGTCCTTATGAATGTTAGCACTTTCATGAAAGACAGATGATATCGTAACCCTTATGTATATTTAAACTGACATTTCCAAGTGTGCCTAGTGCTCCTACGGCGAATACCTTTATGAGTATGAGTACGTATTTTGCAAGTTTGTAGTAAGTAAACCTAAGTTTGTTTTGATGGGTAGGTAATCTCCAGAATTATTATGGTCCGTTTTACTACTTATGCATGACCGTTACTCGATCACGCTTTGGTTATAAAATATTGTAGAATCAAGCAACAATTTTGCGTTAACAGTACCTAAATACCACGATACGGTCAACTCCAAAAGTTACTAAACATTAAAAATGGCAAAGTGTTACCAGCTTAGAATTTGCACCACCCCAACTCTTTCCGTGGGACCAAGGGGTAGGTACGAGGGAGCGGGCAGCAGCGTCTCCTATGGAAGAATTTTACCAACAAACTGCGATCAAAAACCCTTAGGCCCAGCGCGGGGATTATGGGCATTTCTCCCATATGATAAAACTCAATATGCGCCATATTGAGTTATCAGGGGGAGGCCTGCATGAAAAATGTTGGATAGGGACTCATGCATAAACCCATAAACGCCAAAAGTTTGACCCCGTTCGGTCAGCGATTTTTGTCGGTTCTCTAAGTTACTAGTTAGGTACCTATAGGTAAGTAAGATACCTACCGAATTTTCTTTTGCACTTCCTACTTAGTGCATGAAATCAAAATCAAACATTCAATACATGGTTGCTGGTAGTTAACTCTAAATCGTGGCGATTCATTGCCAAGGCCAGGACATGGTCTTCATGCATTGGTAATGATTGACAATTAGTTTAAGCAGTTAGGGAGGTACCTATCTGTACGGCTTTTTAGCCGGCTTTTGCTTGTGCCTGAATTTTTTTAAATTTCTTTTTCGTTCTTATTTTGGCCACCTACCTCTAAGGCAAACCACTTTTTTATTTATTTCAACTACAAAACTTTAGAGAATATAACCTATTTAATAAAATTCCATTAATTTTTGATTTTCAAATTTTTATTCCATAAATTGCTGTACACAGGGGGTGCTTGCTGTATACGGCCTTTTGTTGCTGACCCAACCCACGACAGCAATCCGCGAGTAGACGGCATTCGTACTTAATTTTAATCAAATAATGCTTGACAATCTACTAGATGACTGATATACCTATTTAATACAAAACATTAGATGCTTTTTGATTTTGATTTTCATTTCCTTATCTACACGATTCATACACAATATAGGTGCTTATAAGATATATTAAAAGTGTAACAGGTCCTGGAAGAATTCTGGACATAATTTTTTTTGCACAGCATTTCTTAAAAGAAAAACTGTGGTCAAACGTGATAATTAGTCGGCAGGTATGGCAATCGCGAACGTAGTCGCGGGTACAACTGGTTTATTATACCTCGATACCTAATGAAATATATATATATGTATATCCTAATGAAATATACCTATGTACATATATGTATGAAAAGCAAAAGCATTCACTGCCCAGCCTTGGCGGCGTGCCCCTGCATACAAATGTAGAATAAGTTTTAATTATGTCCATTGGATTAGCTCCACGAAAACACATAGAAAATAAGATTTTTTTACTTTAGTTGCATTTTTTTACATTAATAAAGGTCAATTATTTAATTTTTTTCAGAAACTTCAAGAATTTAGGGACGATAACTACGCTCTTGAGTTTTGACCCATAGTACGCCGCTACACGGGGCTGTGCAGATCATCTACGTCTTGGGCCATCAAAATGTTAAAAGCCCGGCCAAAACCTCTTCTGAGATTCAACAACTCTACACCATTCATAATGCACTGTCGTTGAGCTAAACGACGCTCATTTCAAAATTAGAATGAATTCAACAAAATGGCGATTACACGCGCACGCGATCTTAATTTGTTTTCATTCTAAATTCTTTTGTTTGCGTTCGGAAAACGTTTTCTTATTCATGAGATGTGAATTTCAATTATTTATGCACTAAGTAGGTATAGGTAGGTAGGTACTGTGTAGATTTTCTCCGTCTGTCAATCACTTCGATTGAGGAGGCTTAAAGATTTTTTTCTCGAGTGACAATCAGGATACACAGCATTTCAAGAGAATAAGAAAGATTGTACAGGGTGCCACGTAACATGTGTAATAAGCTGAAAGGGGGTGATTCTGGACTCCGAGGGGATCAATACAGGGTTATTGGTAATTCACTGACACTGCGAGAACTGCAGGTTTTACCGATCATCACGAACACGTTCGTGAAGACGCCGGGTTTAAATTCTTTATTTTTTTTTGTAAATCACGTCTATTCAAAACTGAAAAATACGATTGTCCGGAACCCAATGATCCAATGAATTACTAAAGACCGATTTTTCACTCTTGCACCCACTGTTGAGTCAGGGCAGAGGCCGTTTTTAAGTTTATTTTCAAATGAAGCCTTTCAAAAGAAGAATTATAGAATGGAGGGTGGTACTTACTATCAATACCAAAATTAAGAATTAAGAGCTGGCGTCTTCACAAACGTGCTCGTGATGATGAGCAGAACCTGCAGTTTACGCAGTGTCAGTGAATTACCAATAACCCTGTACATGTATATAAAAAGCCCTTTCGGCTTAGCACACTTTTTATGGTACCTATTTCAAAATAATATAATGTTTCAATATCATAATCCCGTGGCAAAATTAGCTGTGGCGCGGCGGTCCTGGCGTAAGAATCGAGCCCTCCGATGAACGAAAGAAAGAAAGAAAGAAATCAATTTTTTTAGTTGAGCTACCTGTAGATTGTTTGCAACGGTCTGCAGTTAGCTCAATTGTTTCAATTGTAAATACCAATTATATTATAATTTTCTTTGTGAATAAAGGCTTAGCCATGTATTATTTATTTGGTGACACGAAAATAATAATAACTAAAAAAAATCTTAAAATATAAAATAAAATTATTATTCCGGTGTGAACCAAAAAGGTCCTGCCTCAGCTTCATGTTGCTCAACATAAATTTGAGCAACGCTGGTTTTCTGGCAAGACCTTTGGTGCGTGCGTGTCCACACGGCTCACAGACCAAATGAACGATTATCATCATCATCATCAGCCTATATTAGTCCACTGCTGGACATAGGCCTCCGCTAATGAGCGCCATAGCACCCTGCCTTCAGCTTGCCGCATCCACCATCTGCCTGCAGTCTTTCGCAGGTCGTCATCCCACCTTGCCGGCGTCCTACACTACGTTTGCCGTTTGCGACCTAACCGATAATTGAATGTTAAACACTTATAAGTAAGATTTTGTTAGAATCCGCACTTTGTTGTAAACTAGTATAAAGCGGTTTAAAGTAAATTTTATGTTCGCACGAGGACATTTTACTATTTAACTAAACAGTAGACATTGCTTAAGTGATCTTGAACTCGAATTAGGAGTAAACTGTTAATAAAAAGTCAAATTCAAGTATTTGACTTATCAAGCAGTTACTAACCTAAATTATATTCGTATTTTTTTACAGTGTCAGTCAGCAACGAAACTAAGCAACCTGTCCACTACTGGACGCAAGCCTCCCCCTGATAAGCTAAGCGCCTTATAGGTTTGTATCACATGGGGGTAATGTCCATAATCCCCACGCTGGGCATGCGGGTTGGGGATCGCAGTTCGGTGTTAGAATTGTTCTGCAGGGGGCGCTACTGCCCGCCCCCGGTGGATATCCCTTAGTCGCCTCTTACGATACCCGCAGGAAGAGCTGTGGTGGTTCAAATTCTAAGCCACACGGCTAGCGTACCAACCAAATGGGATAATAAAATCTAGGTTTATTATTTCTTTATGGTGTAAGGTTGCACTTGATTCAAAACGACGATTGTTCAGTAATCTATGAAACCGAAGCCCCGAGTTCGGTTTCACCAAAGATAGTGCGGGACGTGTACCTACGCTACTAGGATCTTTGGGATTGACTTTTGTATCAATTTCAATTCAATTTCAAAATATCTTTATTATAATCTTATCTATAAAAGTATTACAAATCCAGTGTACATTCATCCTAGACAATATTATTCATAAAATATAAAACACGTTTAAAGGCGCTGTGCGCTTTTTCAAACTTATTTAAATAAGGAGAATTAACGAATAGTGTCATACCTAGAGGCTATTAAACCCTTAAACACACTATCTTATTACGACTTCATGCAAGCTTTAGTTGAGCATTACATTTTATTTACATTAATTATAGTTAGATTTATAGCGAAAAAGCCAACATAATTAACTTTTGTATCGGATCTACGTGGTTCCATGTCCACACGCTAGAGGCGCTGTACCAAATCTTATTGACAAATGAAACGTCACTTTAACATCGTCAAACAATTTAACGTTTCAGTCGCTTTTTGTGGAAATTTTTAATTTGCCTTCGGTATTCAGTCACATACCTACTCATTAAGTTAGCTGTTAATTTCTTGAATATTGTTAAAATAAATCCTAGATAAATTACTCGTAAATGCGAACGTTTGTGAAATGTGATTTTTTGTTACCTAGGATCTCCAAAACGACTAAACAGGTCAAGATGAAACTTGGCGTACGTTTAAAAATAGCCTAACTTAGATAATAGGCTACTTATAATACCGAAAATACGCGTGCGAAGACGCGGGCAGAAGCTAGTAAATAATAAATAAATAAATAAAATAAATAATGCTGGACAATTCACACAGCATTATCTAGTCTAGCCCCAAGCTAAGCAGAGCTTGTGTTATGGGTACTAGATAACTGATATACTTATGTAGTGTGTTGCGAGGGGCGAGCGGAGACATCGGGAATAGATAGTTAAACGTCCGTAATGAGTGGCACTCGTTTATTGTCTGTTTAGTATTACCATAGAATGAAAATGCTTACTCGCTACTTTACGCTAACACGTACATTCATAATGCACACCACTACATCATAGGGGTTGCAAAGAAAAAAAAATAAAACATTATTATATTTTTTTTTTACACAATCTACAGTAAGATGTTTGTACTTATAAATTTGACACATTTATAACAGTTTCATAACCAGTAAATATTAATACCTAACACACTTAATGTACCTAGCTTAATTAGCATAACTAACTAATTCCTTCTATCCTAACTTACTAATGTAACAGAAGAATACCTACTCATGTAACGTAAACAATAAACTAAATTATAAACATCTTAGTTCTATTTTTATGAATAGTTTCAGGCTTATTACCTTTAAGTATCGTGACATTAGGTTCATTTTCGAACAACACTTTATAAGGTCCTTCAAATAATTTATCTAACTTTTTTCCAGTTTCATTTTTAACTAAAATTAAATCTCCTTTCTTATAACTAATTGGATTACATTTCTTATCGTAAACTAGCTTTCTATTTATTTTTCTTGAGATTAAATTACTTGCTACTTCCTTATGCGCTAACTGTAATCTATACTTAAGTTCTAACATATAGTTATCAGGATTATAAAGAGGTTCTACTACGTTATTAGTTAAATTACTAGGAAGGTTGCATACTTTACCAAATACTAACTCAAATGGTGAATAATTTGTCTCTGTGTGTATGGTTGTATTATGTGAAAAACACCAAAACTGTAGCCATTGGCTCCAAGTTTCTGGGTGGCCATCACATTGTGTTCGTAAAAATGCAGCTAGGTGCTTATGGGTATTCTCTAAAGCGCCTATCGACTGATGATGATATGCTGTCGAATGAATTTTTTCTATTTTTAGTAATTTGCATACCTCTTTCATAGTTTCGGACATAAACTCCGTGCCTCGATCTGAAGCGATGGTGGTTGGTACGCCGTATCTGAGAATAAAGTTATTTACCAAACATTTTGCAACACTCACCGTGTCTTTTCTCTGCAATGGATATGCCTCGACATACTTACTTAATTCGCACTGTAAACTTAAAATATAAACATTATTATCTAAATCCTTATCTAAGGGCCCTACTAAATCTAAATATACCTTTTCAAAGGCACTCGTCGCTGTCGTAGTTATAGTCATGGGTTCGATTTTATTTTTAGAATATTTATTAAATTGGCACTTTTCGCACTTAGCAACGTAATTCTTAATATCGATGCTCATGCCTGGCCAAAAGTACTTACGTTTGATATTGTTTGTCATTCGCCGTATGCCTGCATGCCCACTTGTAGGTAACAAATGATAGTCATGTAGGATGCATATTTTATCGTCATTATTGAGGACTTTTGTAATAGTACCTCTAAGAATATTTATCTGTGGTCCGGACCATTCGACTCTTTGTTTTATTTCGTCGATTAATTGTTTTATAAAACTTTCATTACATTTGTCTTTTATTATGCATATTTCTTTTATATTTATTTTTTACAAAAAATACTCAACATATTCGCAAATTCGGCTCGCGTAAAATGCGACATAAAATTGAGATTAATGTATAAAGTTAATTCTTCTTTAATAAAAGCAAGATATTCATTTTCACAATTTATATTTTTCTTTATTAAATCTTTTCCTTTTATAAACTTCAACTCGACACATTCGCACGGTTTTCTTAATATCTCCGCTATCCTCGGTTGGCCAAACTTTGGTTCGACAGGTATATTAAGAGAACTACTACTCGTACTATCATCATTCAATCCACATTGCTCATCACTCTGTAAATCTAATCTCGCCTTTTGAGCTCTAGTTGTTACCATAGCTATAATTTTTTCGTTTATCGATTTCAATTCCTCCGAACTTATTGTCACTCTACTCAATGCATCAGCTACTGCGTTATTACAACCTTTTATATATTTTATGTCGTAGTCATACTCCTCTAATTGTAATCTAAATTTTAAAAGACGTGTAGATGGGTCTTTCATACTAAATAGATATATAAGGGGTTTGTGATCTGTCATTATAATAAACCTTCTGCCGTATAAATAGGGTCTAAAATACTTAACACTCCATACTATTGCCAAAAGTTCTTTTTGTATCGTAGGATAGTTAATCTCTGCTTTATTGAGTGGCCTACTAGCGTAAGCAATTGGTCTTAAGTCTTTATTACATAACACTGATCCCACGGCTGTACCAGAAGCATCTGTTTGAAGTATGAATTCATTTTGTTCCGAAAAATCTGGATATTGTAAAACTGGTGGTTTTATTAGTTTATCTTTTAGCGTTTTAAAACATTTATGGCATTCGTTTGTCCATATAAAAAGTTCATTTTTTCGACATAATTTATTTAGGGGTACGGTAATTTCTGCAAATGATGGGATAAATTTTCTGTAATAATTACAAAAAGCTATGAACCGTTTGAGTTCATTTGCGTTTTTCGGTTCTGGATATTTTTCTAAAATACTAATTTTTTCAGGGTCTGGTAGCACACCTTCACTTGACACTACGTGACCGAGATAGAGTAACTGTGTTTTCATAAAGTCGCATTTAACTGGATTGAGCTTAAGGTTCATTTTCCTAAGTCTTTCAAATACATCCATAAGATTTTTATTATGTATATCAGATGTTCTGCCGAATACTATTAGATCATCACAGTACACGAAACATTTTTCATAGGTGAGACCTGACATTGCTATAGACATTACTCTAGAAAACGCACTAGGTGAAATTTTTAATCCCATTGGGAGGCGTTTCATACGATATTGACCTGTACTTGTAGAGAAACTTGTAATATCTCTACTTTCTGGCTTTAAATTGACTTGATAAAATCCTTGTTCAAGGTCTAAATGACTAAAATAAATACAACCCGAAAGAGAGTCTAATATTTCGGTAATGTTCGGTAGGGGAAATTTATCGTCCTGTATCGTATCGTTAACTTTCCTGTAATCTACAACCAAACGCCATTTCTTTTGTTCACCTGATTTTTTGGGCACTAAAAGTATTGGGCTATTCCATTCACTACAAGCTGGTTCGATTATATCATCCCTTAGCATTTTATGCACTTGTTTACTAATCTCTGGTTTAGACGACTGGGGTAAACGATAAGGTTTGACATACACTGGTTTCGTGTAGGGTTTCACTACTATAGACTGATCGGCTACACTCGTTGTACCTAGCTTATCGCCTTCTAGGAAAAATATGTCTGCATATTTTGCGCAAATAATTTGAATTGTTTTCTATCTTTTGGGGTTAAATGTAATAGTTTTAGTTCTGATAATAATTTAGTGACACGATCGGTACTTTTTTGAGCTTGATTAAATAAACACAAGTTGTAATTTTCCAAATAATCAAAATCTTCATGATGGATAATATCTTTTGTTGTTATTTTTATTGAATTTTCACTAGTATTTAAAATTTTTATTGGGATTTTACCGCGATTCGGCTTAACTATACAACCTGCTAAAAATAAATCGTCAGTTAACTGCTTTGGATATAATACGCAATCTTTATAAATGTTTTTATTGATATCAACATAATGTATTGACTCACTACGTTCCGGGATAATTAAATAACTTTCATTCTCAGAACATTCATCGTAACGCTTTTGTATTTGTATATCACATTTTGTCATATCATTTAATTGCAAAGTAAGTATATTCATTGGTAAGTTTATTTTTGCATGATACTTTCTCAGGAAATCTAAACCGATGATTCCGTCAGTTTTGCACGGAACGGTATCAAATAAATGAAATTTATGATAAAACTCTACACCGTTCTCCGATTGCAATGGAATGCATGAGAATTTAGTTGCTTGAACTTTTCCGGCGATTCCTGTTATTATTGTTTTATTAGAGTACGTTTTTAAATTGTTTACTAAATGTGTACTTACTATAGAAATTGATGCGCCTGTATCGATTAAGAATTTTAGTTTTTTATTTCGAAAATATAAATGAATGCAATCTAAAGTTTCGCTTGTCATAATATAATTAGGAGTCCCGAAAAAACTGACCTAGATTAACCTCTTCATTTTTCTCCTCCTTTTGCTCATTAACTAAATAAACATTATTTTGCTGTGCTGACCTTTTACCTCTGTTATTACCTCTATAATAGTATCCTCTATTCGATGATCTGTAGTAACCACGCGGTTGGTAGTATCTACGTCCTCGATAAGAACCTCGCTGAGCAGGTCCCTGGCCTCTAACCTGTACATTATTACCTCTGTACCCTGTTGTCTGTCCGCGGCTGTAATATCCACGTCCTCGATGAGGTCTACCTCGTGTATATGAGAACACGGCATCCTGACCTGAAATTCCGGGTAGTGACTGCTCCTCATCCTCAGCTGCGCGCACAGCATCCTTCATATTATCGTAGTTCCGGGCTGCCAATATGGTACTTAGTCTACGGTTTCTCAAGCCATCTGAAAATCTTTTGACCACTAACCTTTCGTTTATAGGGCTCAATATTACAGCTGCTGCTTGATTTCCGTCAGCTTGCGCTATTGTAAGACCTGTAAACAGGTCCCGCAATCTTTCACCATATTCTGAAATGGACATATTATTTTGCGAAAGGTTGTTAATCTGCGACATTATGGAATTGGCAGATTTTTTAGAGAGAAGGCAATCTCGCATATCTTTGACTAAACTTTGCACAGATTCATATGAATTTTTCAGTTTCAGTTTTGCTGTTTTTGAAAGTCGTGTTTTAATTACGAATGATATTAGTAATTTTTTGTTTGCATCATCTTTTAAACAACTTTCGTACATCTCCAAACCTTCTATTATTTTTTCTATGCTATCCTCTTTACCATCCATAAATGGAATTAAAATACTCGCCGTTTTTAAATTGAAGGTCTCCATTATAATAGTATTATTTTCGTCTATATCTAAAAATTCGTCAGACGAACTCTCTGAAATATCTTTTACCTCTTTATAGCCTAAGATTTTTCTATAAACTTCCTCAATTTTTGTTGGAATTGATGGACTTAATTTTAATTCGTCCTTACGTAGATGTCCGTAATCGGTTAATAGTGTAAACTCATTATACAAATCATGAGCCTCCTGAAACTTTTGCTTACCTATTGTATCTTCTCGACGTTTTGGACCTAATTTTCTAATACTTACGCACAAATCTAATAAACTATTGTATATTTCACTGAGTCTTTCCATTAATAAATAAAGTCAATTTTTATACGAATTACACTGTTGCACGATCTGTCTCTGCAAGGGCTGCTTCGCACTTTTACTGGAACAGCTGCTTGGTTTGTCCACTGCATTGGCTGCTTGGCTCGTCCACTGGATAGGCTGCTTGGGCCGGGCTATACCCTGGACACCACTGGTAACTGAGCCGGGAATACCCCTGACTCCTCCAACAAATAAATTTTTCTTTCTTCTGTCTTCTTAGATTTTATTTTTCACGTTTCTTTATTATTTTCTTCCTATATTTATCTCTTCTTTCTTCATAATTTTTTTTTTATCTTCTTTTTTCACAATTAATTTTCTTTAATATTTATTTCTTCTTTCTTCATAGCTATATATTTTCTTCTTCTTAATTTTGTTACTTTTCATTTTCATTACGAGAGGTGCAGGCGACGCAGGTAGGTTCCTCTACTTGTCTCGCAGTCACGCGGCGGAAGGATCTTCTTAAATTCTGCGTAAAAACTTCGCTCCTTATCCAGTCATGATGGCATTTTTTGTACAGAACGTATAATCCATACAGTCCTGCTATGGATAGTATTGTGCATATTACGAACATAACGATGCTGATATTCGTGAGGTGATATTCTGTGGCTGTGTTAGATCCTCCAGAAGCACTTTGTGAAATGAAAACTTCGTCTTTTTCTATGTTGGAGCGGCACATTTTTTTTTGTTTTAAGTATGTATTTTATTTTATTTTTATTTAACACTGGTTTATTAACGCGACGGTAACGCGGTCGCTGGCAAGGTCGCCATGTAGTGTGTTGCGAGGGGCGAGCGGAGACATCGGGAATAGATAGTTAAACGTCCGTAATGAGTGGCACTCGTTTATTGTCTGTTTAGTATTACCATAGAATGAAAATGCTTACTCGCTACTTTACGCTAACACGTACATTCATAATGCACACCACTACACTTAATACAATACATTACTCAGATAGATATTTTTATTATACATAGAAAACACCCAGACCAACGGAACAAATTTCTGCAGATCGTATCAAATTTGTTCCGAGGCGGGGATCGAACCCGCAACCTCCTGCGTCGCAGGCGGACCTTCGCCCGCTGCGCCACGGAGGTCGTCACATAATAAACTGAACCCAGGAGTGAGGACACATCAGACCCAAAAGAAATATTCTTTGTGATACCTATAGGAGAAGCTTTATTTTTTCAAAGGAAAACTTATGAGTAGGTAATAAGTAAATAACTTACTTAAAGCCGCCACACACAGAACCGTGGCCGGGCCGGAGGCGAAGGCGTGCGGGTTGTAATGCGTGAATATATCAGAGACTACATATATCAGAGACTACACATACACCGCCGGGCGGCGTGTGTGTAGTCTCTCATATAAATTCGTATGATATAACCCGCACGTCTTCACCTCCGGCCCGGCTACGGTTTCTATGTGTGGCGGCTTTTAATCTCTTTCAATATAGCTTCCCGCTGCTTCGCACGCGTATTTTCGTTCTAATTGGTACCTATTATCTAAGTTAGGCTTTGCTCTAAACGTACGCCAAATTTCATCTTGATCTGTTCAGTAGTTTTGGATATCCTAGGTTACAAAAATTCAGATTTCACAAGCTTTTGGCTTTATAATATTGGTAGAGTACCTAGTAGAATATTGTTCGATGATTGATTTTTTTTCACGTTTAATTATTATATATCTGCCTATAGAAATTTGAAAATAACTTACCCCATAGGTACTCCCAGAGTTGAACGCCAGCCAGCCCCACCAAAGCACAAAGGTCCCCATCACAGCGTTAACAGGGTTCCCCAAAGGCAGGGGCGCAGTCCCGCGCGAATACCGGCCCAGTCGGGGGCCCAGCATGAGGGCGGACGCGAAGGCTGACGACCCACCTGGCAACACCACGGAAAACATTAACTATTAATTATACCAGTCTGCTAGCCGAGCCATAACATAATGTAATGACGTTTGAGTTTTCTTTTACTTTTAAATCCATCATGGTTATAGGTTTTATCCGAGGTTCTTTGGGTTTTTAAAAAAAATATCTGAGCGTCTGGTCGAAGCAACGCGTGACCCGAGAGCTGGTGAGTATCTGTGTATACCTGTAGATTGCTTGCATTAGTCTGCAGTTAGCTCAATTGTTTCAATTCTAAATACTAGTTCTAATTTATTTCATGGTTATTAACACTAAAGTCATTTACAACGGGATATTTACCAAGGCTTAGGCCTTCTAACATATCTAGGAATATCATCTGTCCTAGGAATATCAGCCTCAGTACAATGGACCCTTGACCACTCTGACGGGGTTACCCAGCGGCAGTAAACCCAGAGCCTAGCATTGGCAAGGTTCGCAAGTTAAAGCTGGGCGTAAAGTATATGAATGTCTAGCTGTAAGTTACCTACTTACTATGATGAACAAATGTGGCTATTCGGGCAACTCACGTTTTCTTTTTAACCCCCGACGCAAAAAAAGGGGTGTTATAAGTTTAACGTGTCTGTCTGTGTTTCTGTGTATCTGTCTGTGGTATCGTAGCTCCCAAACGGATGAACCGATTTTCGTTTAGTTTTTTTTTTGTGTCAAAGATAATTTTATCCCGAGTGTTCTTAGCCATGTTTCACGAAAATCTGTCGGGGGGTTTTTAAAATTTTTAATTTTGTTGTAATATCTGGTCAATAACAAGCGAAGAAAAGGTGTCCAATGTCATTCCGTGTTTCCTCAAAATTTCTTCTTCTTTCTGGGACTCACCTATAAGATGCACAGGGCCGGAGCCCGCGATGTCCACCGCCCCCAGGTGGTTCAGGAACCCGTGGGAGCCCCACACCCAGCCCGCCGGCACGCAGTACACCACTGTGTTTAGGAACGAAAATAGGCAGTACGCTTTGAAGTTGCATCTGTAAGAAAAATATGATTCAAATACTTTACAAATTAATAATCATTTGGCACAACGCATCAGCATTGCCATACAGCGGGGCAATGCAGCCAGCGTAGCGGGGACGCGACGACTGGTATTGACATGGATCAGTTGAACTACCTGTAGATGGTTTGCAACAGTCTGCAGTTAGCTCAATTGTTTCAATTGTAAATACTAGTTCTAATTTACTTCTATTAGGTATTTGATTGTAATTTTCTTTTTGAATAAATATTATTATTAATTAATATCCAAAGATAATGGAACGTAGTCATATTTATCTTTGGTAGTAGGTAGCAAACCAAGGTATAAATTATTACATTTATTACAAATTGAAGACAAGAATTTTTGTACCTACTCATCTAAAGTACCACCTATGATATAATTCACAATACAAGCTCTGTTTACTTTGACTCCTGCAACAATTTTTTTTGTTCAGACTAAAATAAAAGATGGAGGATCTCAAGTCGATAAAATTATTTTCTGACCTCTCAGCCATAGAACCACTGACAATCGTGGTTGCTGTCGTCGCAAACGACAACTGGAAGAGGAACGACGCGAAGAGTGGTCCCATCAGTGCGTCCCCCACCGGTGGGTCTAGCAAGAAGTCTCCCACGCCCACTACTGGGTTCTCGAGCGGACCGGAGCCGAAGGATAAACCGTAGCCGAAGATCCAGTAGGTTAGTCCTATGGACAATACAAGGCCTTAGGATGGATCGAGATTTTTTTTTTAATTTTCGGAAAACTTATATCTAGAAAATTAAAAAGTAATGGAAATTACACAAATAGTCAGTGTACAGTAAAATAATAATTAGATAGGTAACGAAACAAAATAATATGGTTAGATTATCTATGTATGTTATGACGACCTTTGTGGCGTAGCGGGCTAAGGTCCGCCTGCGACGCAGGAGGGGGCGGGTTCGATTCCCGCCTCGGGGCAAATGTTTGTACGATCTGCAGATATATGTTCAGAGTGTTCTGGATGTTGTCTATGTATAATAAAAAATATCTATCTATGTAGTGTATTGTATTAAGTATATCAGTTATCTAGTACCCATAACACAAGCTCTGCTTAGCTTGGGGCTAGATAATGCTATGTGAATTGTCCAGCATTATTTACTTATTTATTACCTATGATTTTTGCAACTCACTTGGAGTTTTGTTGTAAAAGCGTATACATTGCCCTTTAAAAGATACATTTATCTTGTGTAGCCTAGTTGTGGGCACAGCGAGTTTATCCTTATTTCTAGTATTTATATTATGTGTGTCGCTATTTTTAGGGAATACATTGATATTTCTATGAGTGTACAACAAGTTTTCATATCAAGAACAAATATCTGCAGATCGTACAAACATTTTCGCAGACGGACTTACACCCCTGCGCCACAGAGGTCGCCAAGCAATGGATATCATTTGGCTGCGATGGTGATGAAATTATCCTTACCTCCTAGTGAGATGTCAGCCAGGTTCTTCATCATGATGTTGGCTTCGTTCTTGATGGAGACACACCCTGACTCCAGCATACCGAATCCTGGAAAATATTACGATGCAAAAACGTAGGTAAGGTTTTTTGTTCCAAGTTATAAGTAGATACGTATTAATATACTTTTGACACCAGTTTTGATCATCTATTTTTGTTACCACTTAAATCAAGCCAAATCCGACGCGACCCAAACCAGCGCCACCACTTATCATATTAATTGTTTTCAACTAAGTATTTTTCAAAATTCGGTTTTGCTGTTCAGTGATACCTATCATAAGCTTATTTTAATGCCTTTGTAAAAGATTTATTTTGTATAGTGTAGGCAGAAATGCGAAGTTGCTCATTTTGGAAATCTCTCGCTCGTCAATGGGGATAAAAATGAAATAAAGACATTCTGGCTCCATACTTACTTGGAACTTCATAATAAGCTAAACCTAAGGCTACCTACTTACAGGTATATACCTGTACCTACGAGAACGATTTTGTAACCTTTAAATTCGCAAGTTTGGGTGTTGGTAAGAAATTGAAAATTTTAAATGTTAACATTATACTTTTTCTTTATTAATAAAAAGGCTTGTAGATAATCACCGGAAATACAGATCCCAGGGAGGCTTATGTCCAGCAGTAGACTAGTACCTATAGGCTGATGATGATGCATATCAAATCCTAATAATATTATAAACGCGAAAGTTTGTAAATAAGGATGGATGGATGGATGAATGTTTGTTACTCTTTCACGCAAGAACTACTGAACGGATCTGAATGAAATTTGGCACAGAGATAGATTATAGTCTGGATTAGCACATAGGCTATATTTTATCCCGGAATTCCGGAACAGGAATTACGCGGGTGAAACCGCGAGGCGCTGCTAGTACATTATATTTGGTAAACCAAATCCAAACTGATCAAACCAGCAGATACAAAAAAAAAAAAAAAGCAAAGCAAAGCAGTGAAAGCTATTTGAGAATAAAATATCAAGTCATTTACCTACAACGGGAAATTTACCATGATTTGAATTTGAGCTTTCGAATATTTCGGTTATTCAGTTATTCTGTGATCATGGCGCATGAAACTCTGCCGAAATATTAGAAAGCTCAAAACTCAAATCATGGTAAATATCCCGTTGTGAACGACTTTAGTGTTATGAAACCATGATGGATTAAAAAGTTTTAAAATATCAAGAACTCACCAGTCTGCATGGTAAAGATGATGAATGAAGATGTCAGGATCCAGTTGGTGTCCTCGAGATCAATCTCGAAGTTCTCCTGAAGGGTCGAACTGGAGTTGGTCAAGTTTGGAGAGCGCAGCCCAACGCGGGGGAAGAGAGTCCAGTTCGAATCCATGTTTAGTTAGCCTGGTTTTTTTGCACTGGCAATATTTAGGACCGACCAAAGGAGGTTTTATTTTGGTAGTTTTACTACTTGCATAATAGTTTTTGTTTTTGTTGGTTTTTTCTGCTATTGGATTTATCGAAGCAATTTTAATGAATTAGAAAAAACAACACAGGTGCAACTTCAGGGAAAATTTTTCATATAATTACGGAGGAACACGCATTTCCCTCATCTTAGAAACGATTATTTAGGTATTTTTTATATTTTAGGCGAGTACTGAAGTTTTCTGCTCTGTGGTTTCGCTTCTCTGCTACGTTTTAAAATAAGAAACTTTTTCAGTTGCAACTCCTTTTATACGCAGACGCGAACATGGAGGTCAGAAGAGATTGACAATGACGCGATTGTGGATGTGGTATTTGTTACGTTCCCTAGCTACTACATATTATGTCCGCTACAAGCAGGTAGGTACCAAAAACTTTTAAATGCATCATGGTTATTAATACATAAGTAATTTACAACGGTATATTTACCATGATTTGAGTTTTGAGCTTTCCCATATTTCGGCACAGTTTCATGCGCCATGATCACGGAATAACTGAAGTAGGTACCTACCTCTTACAAAGAGGTAGGTACAACGACGAAAAACGTAACTTTCCAAAAGTTATTTTAGTGTTTAACGCACTCACTGCCCATCCTTTACGGTGCGACCCGCAGGGGCTCGCTGCAGCCCGAGGAACATGTGCGTGTTAGGTAGGTACTAAGTAGTAAGACCTAGGTTTACTTAGGTACCTACTTATATCCTTATACGAGTTTTTTATAATAATAAATAAAAATAATAAATAATGCTGGACAATTCACACAGCATTATCTAGCCCCAAGCTAAGCAGAGCTTGTGTTATGGGTACTAGTAATCTGATATACTTAATATAATACACTACATAGATAGATATTTTTTATTATACATAGAAAACACCCAAACCAACGAAACTCTGAAGCGGGAAACGAACCCGCAACCTCTTGCGTCGCAGGCCGTCTACTACTACCGTCTACTGAGGTCGTAATGTTGTCGATCGGTAATTTTTGGATCAGACCATACTTAGAGAGTTTGCTGAACTGTTGAAATTGTCCAAGAATGTCATCTCAATGACAGTTAACTTGGTCAATGCTCTGTGATGTGGTGATGATAATGAATAAACAATTCAATACAAAATCACTAATTATCATTCGGATGCTACGTAGGTTTACACATCTTAGTTTAAAACCAAAACACTGTGTAGGCATAGAAGAAAAAGGCTTTTATATTTATCTCCCAGTATAAACTCCATATACGTAACTTTAGTCGATTTTATCTAGTTTATAAGTTTTCCTTAGTTTTTTACCCAGGTAAGTATATTTTTATTTTCATTATGTAATTTTATTTATTATTTTTACCAATCTATTCCTAGATACTATTTTCATCTTTGTCCTTGCATTGTAATGTTTAGTCGACCTATATTTTGCTCACGCTGTGGCACCCTTATCTAGAAAAACACTAGACATAAGACCACTTTATTTTTTTTTCTGTATGTATTGTAATTTTTCTGTAGGGGATCCTTAAAGGCTTAGAAATACAAACGAGCTGCAGCCAAAAAATTGCGTCAAATTAGTCGTCAAATTAGTCTCTATTTCTTATTCATACACGTACGCTTGTGTGCGTGAAAGGACTGAAGTTATACATATAATGCTTGTCAACTCACATAGATTCGTTTTTAGCTCTAACCTCTTTCTGAAGATTTTAGCTTCAAAATCAAGAAAATAATTCGATGCCCCCATCCTTCTTCTATGACAGCAGCGTGTTTATATGTAGGTAGGTATGTAGGTAGGTATTAGGTAAGTTCCTAGTTTCTACATCACACTAATATTACATATGCGAGAGTTTGGATGTTTGTTACCTCTTCGCGTCAAGACTACCTACTAGACGGATCGGGCAACTTTTTATCCCATAAATCAGTTCCCAATGAGATAAAAAACGTTTCCATATAAACAACACGTGCGAAACCGCGGGCGGAAATTTGTAATTCTAGTAAAGTATAATAATAAATAATGCTGGACAATTCACACAGCAGTTGGGGCAAACGTGTTCTTGAGTGGACACCACGACTCGGCAAACGTAGTATAGTTCGTTTAGGTTAATATAGTTCGGTAGTATAGTTAAGTTCTCCTCCGGTCAGGCGGGATGACGATCTGCGAAAGACTGCAGGCAGATGCTGGATGAGGCAAGCTGAAGACAGAGCGCTATGGCACTCATTGATGATGAATTCACACAACATTATCTAGTCCAAGCTAAGCAGAGCTTGTGTTATAAATAAGTTTTTACGATTCATCGTCGAACCTCCGGAACAAAAATCTGCATATCGTACAAAAATTTGTCCCGAGGCGGGAATCGAACCCGCAAATGCGTCGCAACCTTCGCCCGCCGCGCCACAGAGGTCATGAAAATCGCCAATAAAGATACACCTAAGTTACTAGTATAGTATTAATAAATCTGTGCCTAAGTTTTAGCTATTCCTATCACAGATGTCACAATGATGAAATATGCAAAATTGTAAGTCGGTAGGTACCTATACCAATACAGGTGTATTAGGTAGGTAGGTACCAATCAATTACAGAAATGACTGTAAATGACTGAAAACTGATCATTTAAAAAACTCATCATAGTACCTAACCTACGCTTCGTTATAGGTATGACCAACTCAAACCCTAGTAGACTATAGAACGTTCATAGGCTCTTGTATCTATAAACCTACCTCACCAGAAGGGGTATTTAGAGAGCATTTAGATTCGGACGAGATGTACCCCTACTCAAAAGTGAAGTGGACATCTCGTCCGATTCGGACCAGATGTACCCTAACCCATTTTAATTCATTCGATTCGTTTCCGATTCGAATCTGACGGATTTATAAAACGCTATTTTGATTTCGCCTCGGGTTGATGATCGAAATAAGGATCTCCTCCTCATTGACATGGCCATTAGTCAACAGGTTCGGTCCGAATTTTCGATCATCAACCAGAGGCGAAATCAAAATAACGTCTAATAAATCCGTCTGATTAGATTCAGAAACGAATCGAATGAATAAAATACCCCTACTGACCTCACCTCAACAGCCTATATTAGTCCACTGCTGGACGCAGGCCTCCCCTGACTGAAAAGCACCTTGCTCTTTGCTCTATGTGAAGTTGCTCTTTTTGCTCACCATCGTGGCCAAAAAGAGCAACTTCGCATCTCTGCCTTCATTATACAAAATAAAACTTTTACAGAGAAATTAAAAATAATCTTATGATAGGTATATCACTAACCCGATTTTTGAAAATTCCTTCGTTTAACATAGCTAATCTCTACTATAATTATAAAGAGGAAAGATTTGATTGTTTGTTTGTTTGTTTGTGTTGAATAGGCTCCGAAACTGTTGGACCGATTTGAAAAATTCTTTTACCATTAGAAGCCCACATTATTCCTGATGAACATAGGCTACTTTTTACCGCAGGAAAATGCTTTATTCCTACGGGAAAACGGGTAATAGGACAACGGGTAGTAAGAATGCAGCTAGTAATAAGATAATATAGGTGGTGGCGCTAATTTGGGTCGGGTATGCGCCTTATTATGTGTGTATTAATGTGGAGACCAAGGCTGTGGAGGAGTACCTTAAAATGAAGACTGGACTCTCGATGCGCGTCAAGAAGCTGGACTCTCGCCATAATGTGAGCTTCAATTCATTTATGGTGAGAGTTCCACAACTCAACATCTGTCGACCTACTTATGCGCAGAGTTTTGGCCGAAGGGTGTCAAGTTTCGAAGGTTCACTGGCCGCCTGCAAGGGGACACCGCCGTGCACCGTCGTCAGCTGACACTCTGATTGCGTCATCTACACGTCGTCACCGTAATCACAAACGATGTGTTATTAATTAAGTTTTTATATTTTATGTATGTTAGTTTTAAGGTATATATTACTATGGACCGTAGAATAAGTTAAATTAGATCTGTAACTGTCTATGGTCTGAAATAAATGAATTATTATTATTATTATTATAAAATCTGTCAGAAAAGATCGAAAACAATTAGTACCTACTTTGCTTGTATGTTTCAATTATTTATTGCTTCAATGTTTTTACTTAAATCTTACAAATTGGTTAACGGTCAACATGAACCCTGTAGCGGCTCTACACTGCTCTACATTGTTATAGGTAGGTAACCCTTTTATAGGTAGCGATTAACCTAAATATTATTCATAGATATCTATATTTAGTTCTATAAATCTTCAGCTTTTTTAAAATATGTACGCTATAAAATGCGATGACCTACCAAACGCGTCCTAGATTTGTCATAGAGCGCCATCTATAATAAAAACGGTATTGAAATAGAACTACAAAGGCTACAAGCAAGCAATTTCACTACCAACCTGAAGACACAACTTTTGCTACTCAATCATAGATGGCAGGACGTGATGTGGTACCGCTACTATCCGGTAGATGGCGTCAAAAGATATTGAAATAGGACTTCAGCGTTTTGGATACTGCGCTTCGTCGTAGATTTTGGGGTTTCTTTTTCCAAAATGTATTCAAAATTTTGTAAGGCCAACTCATGCAAACCTCGCTGGTAGATTTCAGGAAAATAAGTTGGTTCTCAATATTATTTAATAACCGATATGGGGAAGATGTTGTGTGAAGGTGAATGACCGTCTAGTATTAAACAATATGTAAATTACAGCCAAAACTGTTGTTTTAAAATCTTCTAAATCACACGATAAATTAATTTTGGTTTTTCCAATTTTCGATTGTATAAACATACATAAGATAACAATATTTTTAATTGTTTCAAGTAAAAATAAATAATAATATATCACGTGCATACTAGTTTCCTTTGAGAATAAAGGATTTTCCTTAGTTACAAAATCTAGAATATATTATTCTTGGCTTTGAAGCTAGATGATGCTGTTTGGATTGTCCAGAATTATTTATTTATTTATATTTATTTGCCGCGCACGATAAAAATAGCATATAGTTGGATAGAGGAAACTTACCTAACAAATAAAAAATGTGCCGAAACATAATAAATATCCTAAAGAAAAAATAGGTAGGACGCGTGACCCGAGAGCTGGTCAGCATCTATCTGGCGCAGCGCATCAGCATTGCCATACAGCGGGGCAATGCAGCCAGCGTCTTGGGGACACGACGACTGGTATTGACATAGATCAGTTGAGCTACCTGTAGACTGTTTGCAACAGTCTGCGGTTAGCTCAATTGTAAATACTAGTTCTAATTTATTTCTATTATTTTATTGTAATTTTCTTTGTGAATAAAAGCTTCTGCCCTTGTTAATAAAAATAGGTATTTCATATGTGAATATCTCAGAAAACTGACGGTTTAGGACATTCATTTATACTTAGAATATTTTTTATTTGTATAAGTGTCCTCGATTCATAAATACAACTTTCATTGTGCACGGCGATCTTGAAAAAAACAGTGTGGTAGCCGATGTTACTTCCACCATACTGAAATCTTCAAACCCGTTTTATGAAGATATTTGGCTGAAGACAAAGCCAAAACTAGGTACCTACCTTCCTAACCTTTTGGATTGGGCATGCCCGTTTTGTAAAGATGATCTAGAATAACTACAGGCTACTTTTGATCCATAAATAAAAGCGTGCGAAGAAGACGGCAGAAGCTAGTCATTTATAAATGACCCAAAAAATACAAAGGTAAAGATAAAAAATGTGAATTCGTTGATAACTTTTCTATATACAAATTGTATTTGCTACGCCGTAGACCCGCGTAGACCCTTCGTAGACCCTCTACGACGTAGATGCATTGATCTTATTTTTGCGGTTTATTATTTTACTTGCGACATTCTTACTACCCGTTGTCCTATTACCCGTTTTCACATAGGAATGAAGCATTTTCCCGCTATAAAAAGTAGCCTATGTTCATCATGAATAATGTGGGCTTCTAATGCAAAAGAATTTTTCAAATCGGTCGAGTAGTTTCGGGCCTATTCAATACAAACAAACAAGCAATCAAATCTTTCCTCTTTATAATATTAGTATAGACTATGTAGCTTCTTTCTTTTCACGGTTATTATACAGGGTGCCACGAAACATGTGTACTAAGCCGAAAGGGGGTGATTCTGGACCCGAGGGGATCAACTTGTGAATAAGGATTTTTTTAATTTCGATTTTTTTTAACATCTTGTTTTTTATACAAATGACCATTCTCAAAGTGTGCTCCGCGAGGACCCAGCGCTCCTCGAAGCCTCTGTAAGGGCTCCGTGACAATGCTGGTCATGATTAAAAAAAATAGGTTTAGTACATAAAGAAGGTTGCAGAGAAAATTATAACTACCTTATACTTTATATTACGTTATGTGACAGTCACAAAATATATTAATTTTAAAGAACTGCGAGGCGCGTAGCTGTCCACGGAACAAACCTACTTCTCTACTACCTTTTAATTTTCTATATAGCGGGATATGGCGCAGGTGAGTGCTAGAATATTTGCTTACTTGATCCTAGGAAGCGAAACAAATTCAAAATTCAAGTGATAAAGGACACATGCCCACAGTGCGAGCGCAGCGAGTTTCCTGAGTAGGTCAAACCAGATATCTTAATTAATTTTAGAAATGTCACCATGCAGACACTAGTAGGTATGGAATTAATTTCGTATATTTATGACTATATTATATGAATACCTACCTAATCATTTTTCTTCCTTGCTTTCACAAATTTACTTATCGTCTCTAAAAAGTCTTTTTAGAGAAATTTGTGATTTGAGATTTTGAGAGAAAGGAAAAAAAAGACGATATAATTGTCGTCTTTTTTTTCCTTTTCTCTCACAAATTTCCAAATCATCGCTAATTCTTTAAAATTTTCGAGGTTCTCTCCGCTCGCCTATTTTATAAGTTTACTTGGTCTTTTCTTTCAAAAATTTGCCAATCGTCGCTAGAAAAATCGTTTAAATTTTCGAGGCTCGCTCCGCTCGCCGTTTTTATTGGTATCGTCTTTTCTCTCACAAACATATATCCCAAGAGTCGTTAAAATTATTTAAAATGTTCGAACCTTGCTCCGCTCTCAATGTTTTTATTCATTTAGGCAACTTATTTTACAACTCCGTCAAATATTTTCTTGTCCAAAAGGGTTCCGTCGCTAAAAAAGTTTGAAACTGCTGCTCTAGATAGGTAATCTGATATTTTGTAAGCCTTTTTACAAAGGAATTTGTTTATTTTGAATTTATTTATTGTTAAGTTTTTGAACTTACTTGGAGATTTTTGGAGAAGCGTATCCATTGCCCTTTAAAAGATACATTAGTCTCGTGTAGCCTAGTTGTGGGCGCTGCGAGTTTATTCTTATTTCTAGTATTTAAAATGTATATCACAATTTTAGGAAACCGGTTGATATTTTTATCTCATGCAATGCAATCTCTTTTTCGCATTATAGCTTGCTAGAATAAAGGAAGAAATAAACATAAAATACTGTATAAGAAAAGAAAAGCAAAAATAGTACCCATTTGTTGTAAATATTTTCTAGAATATATTACAAAAGATTTTTAGTACGTATGTAGTAGGCATCACACTATCACATAATATTATAAAAGCGATAGTTTGGATGGATGGATCGAAGGATGTTTGTAACCTCTTCACGCCAAAACTACTAAACGGATCGGGTTGAAATTTTGCATCCAAGTAATTCTAATCCTGAAATCACAAAACACAAAACTTTTTATCCCGTTAATCAGTTCCCATGGGATAGAAATCACCTTTAAACGTTTCCATAGAAACAAGGTGTGCGAAGCCGCGTGCATTAACTAGTGTTACATAATCTAGAAAATATTATCAAAACAAAAGGCTTGCGTTCCAAATATCAATCGACGTTCTTTATTTAAAATCATGAGAGATGAAGTGCGAATTCATAATCAAACGTTTATTGGTCGTGACGACGTAGTCATAAGCAAATTACTAGCATATTAGTCTCTAAAACTATAATATCAACCCTATTTTCTGCGGGATAAGCTTTAAATTGCAAGTTAAGTTCGTTATTGACTTAACCTTATTAAACAGTCAAGCGGATTTGAGTCATAAAATGGTTAGATATAGGGTTGAAAATATATTGGAGTTAGTAACACAAAGGAGGTGAAACCTCCCCAGTCAGGAGGCGTGGCCGCCGCATCTTTCGAAAACAGAACTAGAATCCTCAGTTCAAATTCACCATTCGAACGTTCCAAAACCGCGCGCGTGTGTTCTAAATGGATACCGAAAACAAAATGACAAAATTACAAAAAAACAACAACTTTTCTATAGAATCCATAGTCGGATTGAACGACAGACGTTCCCCGGAAATAGACATAGAAAATACAGTTCAAGAATTCACTGAAAACTCCGAGGATGAGGAAAAAGTTCGTGATGCGAAAATGGGATACTATTTTCAGCAAAATCGAGTGCCGAATTTTCCTTTTTTCATGTCGTATGAAAAAAGAGGTTTTAATGAGGGACCGCAAGAGGATCTAAAGCGGGCGAGCCCGGGGAGTGTGAGAAGTGAGGTGGACAGTGACGGAGTTGATGATAGACCACACGGTGAGTGATTGATTAAATACTTTTTGATTGACCTTCTTGGTTCTAGGTTTTTTACCTATATATATATTTTGCAAAACGACTTTATTTGCATGTATTTGTGTAGATTAGGCTCCGCTTGTACAAAGATATTTTTTTAATGTAAATAAATTAAATTATTATGATTAGATTAGTGAGTGGTTATACCATACAAAATGATACCTAAGACATTTGAAATTCGTTGGGCAAACTAAATTGCTAAAAATTTTCTCTTTATACTTAGATCTTGATTACGATTTAGTATTTTTTCATGATTATAAAACGGAAAAAAGTAAGGGTGACGAAATACACAACCAAAATGTTCATGTACCTATGAAAATGTTTGCTCTACGTATATACAGGGTGGTTTTTTGAGAAGGGCGGTGATAGCGAAGTCCGAAACCACGAGACTTAGAAAAGTCGTGAAAGGAGTCATGCCCTCGATTTATAAGAAAAAAATAACTGCATATTTTTTTTTTTTTGTATCTTTTACTTTGAAGGAATAGCCATCACCGCCCTTCTGAAAAAAACACCCTGTATATATTAATTTTTCTTTCTTGTTGGAACTTACTCAATATCTTTTAAGCTTTATATCATATCATAGGAACTACATCCGATACCGATTGCATCTTTCGGTATGTAGACAAAATAAACAAATCATAAGTAGAGCCGTTATTTTTTACCTTCAAAACTATTCCATTCCATAAACAAAACTTAAATATTTTTATAACATTATTACATAACGGTAAATTCTAATGGGTATGCTATAAAACCGTAATTTTGCTTTGTCAATTATCCATAGTCGGCCTCTTTTGACGTGACCATAGAGTAAGGACTCTACAATCTGTTTTATGGTACAGGACCGTCGGTGACTTTGAAAATGGGCTAAATAGATGGTAATATGAAGGTCTTTCTTTTATGAGTTTACTGTAAATTTTTTTGTCGTTTTCTTGGGTGAATGCTCTGTGTAGGTAAGGTACCAACTTATCTTAGGCTAACTGTTAAATTATATTAAAAAAAAAACTAAAATTAGGACTACATAGACGTAAAGAATGATAAAATTCATAAAATGGATTAAAATGTAATTAATTTGCGTATCAATGTATCCGTGATAAATTAACCTGTAATAACAATAAATCGTTTATGATGAATAAAAAAAAATGGAAACATGGTTAAAATGGAGACGATGTAATCTGCAGAAGTAATAAAAACTGTGTCGCAGATGACAACGCGCTCCTCCGAAATTAAAAGTAGAATCAAAGAATAATCAAATCAATGATCATGAAAATCCTTCAAAAGCCTATAGAATAGTATATTATACCTAATAATGCTCAGTGTTTTTTTTAATTTCGTAGAAGATTTTCTCTTTTATGCAAACATAAATTACCATATAGTATGAATAGGTTTAATTTAGGCTTCTCCTACATTCATAATAAATTATAATTTTAAATTTTGAACTGTCTACCTATGTGCTTACCGATTCTGTAATCCTGAAGAAATAAATTTATTGAAATCTTAATCTGAAATCTTCGTCAGTTAATTTTGACGTTAAATGTATGAAAACTTGATCAAAAAAGTCAATTTAAATATTCAAAATGTAATCGTCCGTTTATCTTTGCGAAAAACAAAAAAGATAAAAACGAAAGTCATTTTTTCTTATCTGCAAAAAAAAATCATAGTCCCAGCTGGATAATCCTTATAGCTATAAATATTTGTGTATAAACAACTCAATTCGAGCATCAGATTGCTTTCAAATAAAAGAATTAAGGGGTATTAGTATAAGGGTGAAAAATAGGGTGACTTGTTGTCCGAGTCCTTTTATGTTTTTTATGAGACGGGCTTAAACAAACTAGCAGTGTTGTATTAAGTTTGCAGTTAATTATCATAATCGTTTTAGAGATAATAATTTGTTTAGCTTTTTTAGTGGGTTTGCATTTTTTGCAATTGCAAAAACGTATCCTACATAATTATATAGGATACCATTTTTATTTTATGTTAGGTGAACCAAGTTACTGTACTAAACTGCGGCTAAACTCTATGCAAAACCATTTCTAAAGTTTTTTTTACAAGTTAGTAGCCGGTAGCTATTCAAAAAGGTTTTACTCCAAGTCCGCCAAATAATATTGGCTTTGCCCGTTTTCGAAACAAACATAAAAAAAAACCAAGTGAAAGCGCACTCGCGTCCATTGCCACAGATTACTAGATAGAATATCCTCGAGTGATTTTGAAAAATACTAAAACGATGTTTTTAAGTAGGTACCTATGAGTAAATTTGGAGAAAGTTAAATTCCTACATTTCACACGAGACACCTTTCCTCTACTACTTTATACTTAGTACCAAACCGGGGTATTTTTTCCCCCACGCATAGCAACATTTTCACGAACACTGCTATGAAAAATTTTCAATTTATTTATGATTTTTGATGGCTGTTTTACGCAATATTACAAGTTTAATATTAGTACTCACCCATGAAATTACCTTTTTGCATTGTTAGATTTCTTATTAGTGGTGTTTGCACACCCTTGCACCGCACAATACACCATTTTTATATTTTTTTGTCGGAGCTGCTTTCCGCGCCATTTGAAGTATTGTACTAGGAGGTTCGAAATTGAAATTGCGACGATTAGTCGCAATTTTTTAGACTTACCTCGTTTGTGTCAACTATCATTCTAAGCCTTCTTATTGTAAGTTTATACGTGTAGGTCGTTTTCTTTTCAGTAAAACTGTAGATAAATAAAAAAATATTTTAAAGTTGAGTACTAAGTAGGTAGGTACTTAATTATTTTGGTCCTTATTGTTCCTTTCCCCAATTAAAATTAAAATCGAATTCCGATAATATTGAGGTTGAGGTTGTGATAAAAAAATGATTCGATCGCACGGAGAACTTTGTCTATTTAAAGTCGGAAAAAATAGGTAAGAAAGTAGATTATTAGTAGGTATAGTTGCGGTCATAATTGAAGACCTTAAAGATCATACTCGAAGGTGATCATACTTGAAGGTTAAAATAGTAAATTTCAGCTAATTCCAAATTTCAGCCCATTATTACTGTATGGTACACGTTATGCTTAAGTGAAATATTATCGAATACTTATGAAAAATTGTTTTAATATTTATAATGGTGTAAAATAAATTATGTTATAATTTTCTGTTGTATTTCCTAATGAAATAGATAGTAATATTAAGCCTTAAAATAACGGTAAATATTCAGTGTAAATGACTTTGTAAATATGAACCTAGGACCCAAATAATAATAAATTTGAAAAAGAAAAAGATTTTATTTTGATGTGTATTTGTGTAGATTAGGCGCAAATAATAATAAATTTGAAAAAGGTAAAGTAAAGTACACTACGAATGGCAGCAATACAATGCCTTTAGAATCTAGATCTCCGATTCTGACCGCCACTGTACATAGGTACTACCTAAAAGCCGTCACACACAGAAACCGTGGCTGGGCCGAAGGCGAAGGCGTGCGGGTTGTAATGCATGGCTTTATATGAGAGACTACACATACACCGCCGGGCGGCGTTTGTGTAGTCTCTCATATAAATTCGTATGATACAACCCGCACGCCTTCGCCTCCGGCCCGGACACGGTTTCTGTGTGTGGCGGCTTTAAAGGATAAGGGCAAATAAATACCTAATCAAATAAAAATAGCAGTCACCAATTGTGATGTGACACAATATTATTATTTTACCTCTATAGTGAACGTTTATTGAATGAAGGAATAGGCAACTTGCCTGATATCAAATTAAGCGCAATAAATACATATTTTCAGTAATATTTGACTTAATAAACAAATATTTATAGGTATCAGATGTTAAAATTAATACATATTTTCGATTTAAAAATTGATTTTTTAATTTTTAATTTTGAACTCTGAAAATGTTGTCGCCCATGTTGTGACGTCATAGGACCCTCAGTAAATTTCATGAGATCTTATACGAGTAAAATTCGCTATGTAGTCTGTCTATATTTTTACAATGACGAACGTTTGTAAAAGTCAATTATTGTTAGTATTCGAGACGAATGACGTCACAGCATAGAAAAATATGGCTGACAGCGTTTTCGTCTGTTTACGAAAAGTATACTACAATATAGCTTTGCGGTTTTTAGATCTTAAAAAAAATATGGTATTTTTTTCTCTCTAATTGGACCATAATTAATCGTTAAGACCTACTTTAAGAAAAGAGTAAACTAGCCTATTAAAACCTCTTCTTCCCTCTTCGTCTTCACCAATGTGTTCGTGATTATGGGTAGAATAGAAACGGCAGTTCACATATATTGTCAATGAATTAACAGAAACCCAGTATTGTAAGCAAAGATCTGAGATAGGTATAGGCTAAGTTCCGATTGTAGGCTCCATAATAGTACCTAAGGTCTTCCTAAATTATTCCATTTTAATTGCAAGTTGTAAATCTGAAATTTAACTCAGTCCTGTCAACAACTTAAATAAAAGAAAGGTTTCTACGCTTTAATTTTGACAAATGTGTCCCCAAAACGGTAGCATTTTATAATCCATATCCAATTGCTACTGTTCTTCAATGAAAACATCTTTTTGTCCGCCATCTTGTCGCAGCGTGACGTCTGTAAATTTTACCGCCAATTCTACCATAGACAATAGCTTTCTTTTGTAAGGTTGTTGGTACACAGGGTATTGTCTTTGCTCAATTATAGAGTGGTGTATTGTGGCCACATTGTGACTGTCGCCGGGAATTCTCGAAAATGAAAATATTTATTTTTGTTTAGCTTGGGTTTATGGCTTCCACATTTTTGGTGAATACGTAATGGTTCTACGAAACCGTTACGGGTGTTAGAGAACGGCTTAAGTTTTCTTTCTTTCGGCGTAAACGCGCAAATGTGTTCTGATATTGGCTTATGTTTAGTAGTATAGTAGTCTTTATTTATATAGTATAGTAGACTAGACAGATAACGAAATCATGTTATTTTGAAAAGTGCGGGTGTAATATTCTAAAAACATTTTCTAATTTCTTATAGAAATGTGGCAATAGAAAATTTATTTCAAACTAGTTTATGCCCGCGGCTTCGCACGCGTTGTTTCAATGGAAACGTTTAAAGATGATTTCTATCCCATGGGAAATGATTTATGGGATAAAAAGTAGCCTATGTTTGATTCCAGGATTAGAATCCTCTGTGTGGAAAGTTTCAGCCCGATCTGTTCAGTAGTTTTAGCGTAAAGAGGTAACAAACATCCATCCATCTATCCATCCATCTATCCAAACTTTCGCATTTATAATGTTAGTGTGATTTTATGCTGAATATAAAAAAATACGATTTATTATGTACTCTAACTTATAATACCTAATATCTAACTATTGAACTACTCGCGTACCTACCTAGATGAAATTACATCTTAAATCATACAAAATGACCGCTATGAAATTAACCTAGTCGTCAATAAAGTCTATTTACGACAGCATCAATCCGCTGTATCATAATAGGTAATATAGGTATTATAGTACTTTATCCGCTTTATACAGTAGGTATTATTAACCCTGCCAAGCAATAACCGACCATGATGTTCAGTGCGAACATTAAACTGAAATGAGGAGCTATGATTAAATAAGGCTGTGAACAGAGTGCTATAATTTTATGCTTTTATTAGCTTCAATGCGGCTTTGCATCGAATGCCTTTTTAATCAAATGAAATGAAAATTGTTTATTTCCAAAAGACCCTCCAGAATCATTATCAACGTTAAATATTTGAATACGAATTAATATAGAAGAATCTCTTGCCATTTTTTCAAAGATTCAATCTTTGTGTTAAAACTTTGCGAAATTTTATAACGATTCGTTTGTCAAATGAAGCCCTCGATAAGGTTAAATTCAAACTTTTGCAATTTCACTATTTATATTATTTTCCTGTCGTTTATATAAAACAGTCTATTTTTAATTTCACTTAAGTGATTGAAATTTCCATTCGACAGGTCAATCAAAAAAAAAACAAACAAGTCGATAAGGTAGACGTCCTAATTTATCACAAAATCCAATTATACCCAAACCTCCATTGTGTCCCAGACCTTACCTCGTTAGGGGGGCATAAGCTCTGTGAAAGCGCTGAGCGAAAGAGACGCATAATCATAGCCCCGCCCTGATTGGTGGGGAGCGCCCCCACCCGCCATCGGCCAACCTTATTGGTCAGAGCATTATAGATTTTTACCAACGGGCGGTGCAACGAAAACAAACTGTCTCGACTGACATTGATAGTTCACTTTCGTGCGTGATCGGTGTTTACTCAGTGAGCTTTTTAAGTTTTTGAAAATGGAATCCTTTCGTTTCGCTTTGGATAGTAAGATTCGTGAGCCGTTGTCGGTTGATTTGAAATTTAATGATACGCCGCCATCTTCCCCGAAAAGTAAAGGTATGTAGCTACTTCTACCTAGAAATTATTTTGCAGATCCTAACTCATTTAACCAGGTACTAGGCATTCGCTTTGTGATAATTTTGTCGTAACGTGTTTCATTGATATTAAGTTATCATACCTACTATTAACGCCAACTCACAAAATAGGTAGGCATTCATCTCATCTACTGCCTTTACTGGTCCACTGCTGGACGGCTGGCCTCCCCCTGATAAGCATCTGATTGGCTTTTATTATATCTGGGGTAGTAGCCGTATCTAATCCCCACGCTGGATAATCGGGTCGGACATAATTATAATATAAATCATAGATGATTGATTTTATTACCTATTTTTATGGATACTAAATAGGTGGGTAGGTAATCAAGCACATTCATTAAAAAAACGCAAACTGCTTTTCCACATTTTCAAAATGGCGGTAGATACGGGTTGCCGTCCGACGGCGGCGGCGAGACATTTCACAACTTGAATTAAGTGCATAAAACTTTACCATAAAAAATCATAGATCAAAAACCAGTAGGTACTTAACTGGTTTTTGATCTATGGTTTTTTATTCTAATTTTATTTTACCTGTTCTAAAGCTAAAATCAATAAATAAATAATAATAAATAAATCCAAAGAAATAATGTAAAATTTAATGCACTTAATTCAAGTTTTTTACCACGGGGGTCCCGTGAGCACTGGAATCTCAAATCATGATGTCCAGTTTGATGAACAAAACCTGCTAGGGTCGGCTCCTAACTACCTACCCAAATCGCAAAGATTACATAATATTAACATTAACTTGGTATTTAGGATATTTAAAAACAAACGGGTTTTTGATCTTAATGGATATAATAATATAGGTATGGAGTGGATCATAGAGCATAAATAGATATGCGAATAATTATCATGACCATAAATTAAACCAGTCTCGAATTTCTCAGTCACCGACTTAAATTCAATTCTTCGATTAAGCAGGCGTAAGATAACGGTGGTGGTCCTATTTCGAGTCATGATAAGTAGGTACTTATTTTACAAAAAAATATTCATACATAACGCCCTTCTCAAAATTTATATTTATTTATTTTATTTATAATGTTTTTAAGTAAATGGATGTTGGATGGGGTAATGGTGACAAAAGGTAGGTAGGTACATAAATAATAATAATTTCCACTAGATACCGTTCCTTCAGGCCATTTTACAAATTGAATTCATATTAAATAATGTAGGCTAGGGTAAATAAGTTTACCTACATAAGATAATACGGTCTTCCTTTTACGACCGCTTTAATAAACTCTACCATTAACAGTACAACACGAAACATAAACAAAAACTTAACAGATTTGCAGGTAATCTCTCAATTACACACCGCTGTTATTTTACCCAATTTTAGACACTATACCTTTGTTTTAAGGTTCAGATTACAGTGTTAAGGTTGTTATTTGTACCTATTATAACCTTTTTACGACTACTTTGTGTTTTGCCGATCGATTGTTGGGTGGTCAATAAATATTAAAATCGTTAAGTACTGTTAGCGACGGCTTTGTCGGTGCTAAACTAAAGCCAGGATAGTTTTATTAGTTTTGTCCTTGACTGTACCTACCGTTAGGTCGGTAGGTAGGTATTATTTTTGTGACCGTTCTGTTTTATTTTTCGTGACTCTACTCTATGACATTTGTTATATAAAGTTCTTTTTTTAAAATGTCAGTTTTGAATTTTAATCCTAGCATTCTTTTGTTTTGTTTCTTTTTTCCAATCCCAATAATCTTGCAACAGTTTCAACAGAAACGAAAAACCTACCAAATGCAAAATTTGTACGTTTTAACCAATATTAGCCAATTCCAATCAATTAGCACATCAATTTAGCGCTAAACCGCCATAAATCCGCTAAACACCAATCAACGTCACCAAATTATCTGACCGCAGCTGGCAACAAATAAAAGAAACTTTTGTCTATACCCGGAAGAAAAGCGCGGGAGTTGACAATGACAGTGACGTTTCTACAAGGGGTCAGATTGTAATATGTCTTGTCAAATTGAGCTTAAACTGATTTTGTTTTTATTGGCTCCGCTCCCTAGTGTGATATTTATCTTTATTACATGAGATAGGGCTGTGAAATTGTGTAGGGGACAATATAATTGACTTTGTATTGGATAATTGGTGTAAATTGTTTCAAGTCCGGGAGGATTTGCGCTCATGTTATTTCATGAATAATTTAATCTTAATCTTGTTAATTTTATTCACTTATGTAAACACGTCATTTGAGATATCTAATATCTACTTACATCTACCTATACTTGTTTTGAATAATCTGCTGGTGAGGTAGAAACAAACTGCGGTCCCATGATTTTGAAAATGTACCTAGTGATATTTTGTTTATTGATTTGTGTGACACAATAATTTTACGCGTAATAATAACCTTAGTTATATCAATCGGCAAGACACAAGTACATGTGTAGCATTTTAGTCAAAATACGATGTTTCCGTGTCTACTTGTTCCATATTCCATGTTTGTGAATGATATTGACCATAACATTAGCTTCGATAAAAAAACCATTGCCGGCATAATCTAATAGTATCTATAATTTTCTCACACCGAAGTCAAAATCATAATCGACCGTTAAATCGGAGCAAAGAAACCCGAAATCACATTACGTTCTAATTTCGAATCAGCGGAACGATCGTGTCATAGACAATAAACGTATTAAAGGCGGCCATTCACTGCAATACAATTACCGAAGCGTGCCAATTCTCCCCACATACGGATGGGGACAAAGCAATTGTCAATAATACCGTTTAATGTATAGATTGGTTTACAAGGGCTATTGGCCAAATTGACCACTATTAATTTGGGGTGAATGGTCATTTTACAACACCTGTCTGGTTTCGGTAGCAGTTTTGTTTTATGGGGTTTTGATGTGGGGTCAGTTGGTGATTTCTTGTTTGCTTAATATTTAACTAAGGACAATAACAGATAGGCCTAAATTTTTACCTATAACACAAGCTCTACTTACTTTGGGGCTGATGGGTGATGTGATATAGATACATAGATAGATGATTTATTCATGAACACTATTTTTTTTTTTTAATGGCAGAAGCCTTTATTAACAAAGAAAATTATAATATAATTAGTATTTACAATTGAAACAATTGAGCTAACTGCAATTAATTTACAATTGTATTTGAATATTATGAGTAGGTCTTAAAATATAATTAAGTAATTAATTGATTTAACGATTACAACATTGATTTGATTATAAAGAAAATTGAATACAATGTCTCTTAAAATCTAAGGAATACTATTAAATGATGCTATGTATGGATGACCAGTAATATTTATCAATATTAAGAAGGTACATTTTTTATTTGAAACCTTCCAAATCGATAGCAAAAACATACTATCTACACCAATATTTCTCCGACTTTATAAGTCATGCCCGACCTGAAATATTAACCATTATCCATTTGGTAAAGAGAGTTGTCAAAAAACTTACGAAATCAATCCGCATCATTGATCAGTCAAATTATAAAGATGGCCATCCATAAGAGTGCTAACAATCGCCCCATGTTCTCTTTCATAACTCAATAATGGACTCTTGTTTAAACTAAGAATTAAAGTTGCGAGGTTTTGATAAAGCTGCGACGTTATGATAGAAACCATACAACAAAATACTGTTGTTTCAATTGTAAATACTTGTTCTAATTTATTTCTATTATTTGATTGTATTTTTTTGTGAATAAAGATGAAAAAAGTACAAATTACTAAAAAAATATGGAATTGTGTGTGGCGATACTATGTTTAAAGAAAATATTAACGTTGATTGGGAGAAAAAATGTACAGGTCAATGTAGTTCCTTAGTTTTTATTATTTTTATAGATAAAAATTGTTCATAACAAATCATTTTATTTAATTACCTACTTTTAGCTATAAAAGTAAAATAGATCGATTAATACACAATTAGTTATTTGCATGGAATTAGGACTATATTCCGTGATTATTTGTATTTTTGAAGCTTTTGCCCGCGACTTCGTACGCGTATTTTTGGTATAAGTAGCCTATTATCAAAGTTAGACCATGTTTTAAACATACGCCAAATTTTATCTTGATCTGTTCAGGCTTCATATTGATCTAAAAACGTTAGGTCTACCTAACGTTTTTAGATCATTATAAAGCCGAAAGTTTGTAAAATGTTTTTTTTGCTACCAAGGATCTCCTAAAACTATTAAAACTTCTGAAAATATCAAGATAAAATTTCTTATCTCTCAAAACAGTATTGAAAGTACTATTCTATGTAGACGAGCCTTTATGCATAATGGCTGTATTCAAAGTACCGACCCACCGTTTACTTTTCAAATTAACACGCGTTTTGAAACAAAGACATGGCCGTTTCGAATCAATCTATCACGATCTTTACTCAAACGTGTAACTTATTGCCGTATTTAAAAAAATAAACACCAATAAAAACTTTTTACTAAAACGTTTCCTTCCGATCAATTAAAGACAACAATAAAACCGTTTTCGAGTCGCCATCACCGCCACTCATCTTTTAAAATAAGAACGGAAGCTATTTCGGAACTTTTTCTTTTTTCAACGTTCTTTTTTTGAATCAATGCACGAGTCAAAACGCAGCTGGTGACCATAGACAATACGGAAGCTCGGCTAGACTTAGCAAATTGAGTTTGAGTGTTCTGTCGCCACCCAGCATGGGAACGACTCAAGTGGTGATGACGCCATTAAAAAAAACCTTTGAGCACTTAATGCGTGATAAATTTTCTATAAAGAGAGTTCATTGATATTGCGAATCTTTTAATCAAATGTCAAACATATGTGTATGGGAGGGAGCATAAGCACTATGTTTTGGTTATTTTAGTAGTCGCATCCGAATTGGTTTCGCAATTCTTTGAGGCGATCTAGAGTAATTTTAAGATACTTAACTAAAGCTGTTGGTTACATTACATGCATACAAAAATATATAGGGGACTAGCTTCTACCCGTGGCTTCCGCGCGTATTTTCGGTATAATAAGTAGCCTATTATCTAAGTTGAGCTATGTTCTTTTCTTTTTTTATAAGGGTAGAAGCCTTGGAACGTTTGAGCTAACTGCAGACTGTTGCAATCTACGGGTTGCTATGTTCTAAATCGTCAAATTTCATCATGATCTGTTTAATAGTGTTGGAGATCTTAGGTAACAAAAATTCAGGAATCACAAACTTTCGGCTTTGTAATATTAGTAGGATGAGAGGTAATAATACAACTTTGATGTTTTTAAATGAACAGTAAAATGCTTCAAAAATAAAACAACGGCTCAATCACGCCGCCATCAAACCCATAGACAATAGAAATCAACTTGAAAGCGTTTTAGAACAGTGTCAACAAAACCGCGGCCTTTTTAAATTTAGAACCACTTCAATCTAATCAGACATGTAAAGATGGTGCGTTTAGTTCTTTTATATTTTTAAATTTCGGCCTCTTTGTAACGTATGGGAAAATATATAATTAGACAATGCTTATTTGTGTTTGTTTTGTGTTAATGTATTCTTTTTGAAGCTTTTGGTGTGTCCAATTAGCACCTACGCCAGAATAAATCATAGTTTCCCCGCTACCGGTTTTTCTGTCTATTTTTACGACAAGTCAATTTAGAAAATAATTGGTCGGTCTTTTAGAAGTAACAGACAAAAGGGTATTAAGATATCGTTTTAAATACTTCAAGTGTTCGGTAACCCTTTTAGGCAGTGATATAGAGATAATCGATCCTTAGAAACAATTGAAGAAGCTTAAACGAATTTCAAAGAGGTTTTTTTCAAATGAGGTTTAATGTGTCTGTTTTAGAGGAAGTAGGTAGTTATCTATTTGTATTGATAAGGATAGGTCGGTGTTTGTATTGTTTTTTTTTTAATTGAATTTTGTGTTTTTTTGTCTACAGAATCGCTAAGCCCTCAGTCAGAGCAGATGAACAATTCTGGATCGGCGCCTGATCCGAATATCAGGTAAATCCAAAATATATTAAGTAATAAGTTAATACCTGATACGGATCATTTGAGCTACCTGTAGATTGTTTGCAACAGTCTGCAGTTAGCTCAATTGTTTCAATTGTAAATACTAGTTCTAATTTATTTCTATTATTTTAGTGTAATTTTCTTTGTGAATAAAGGCTTCTGCCCTGATTAATATAAAAAAGCTAATACCTACATCATGTGCAAAAACTTGTGAAACCCTTTTCTGTGTGTAACTATTATGAAACTTTGAAAACCACATGTTCGCAAATAAATGATTAATGATAGGTACATAAAATGATTTTTAAATCACATTTATCACATATCATAAACCAGTTATGTTCCGGGTAGTTTTACAATTCGAATATATGTAAGTATTAACTCTAAAAATAGAACACAGAGAGAAATCGGTCACGACTGCACCAATTTCGATCAAACATTTTGATTTCGATATTAATATGCACGCCATAGCGCGGCTAAAGCTTTGTTATAAACCATTGTCCAATGGAATGAAAAATGAAAACGAAATCTCAAGATACCGTATTTACATCATCCGCTCTACTGTATCTACTTAACACTTTCATAGCCCAAGACCCAGATGATCTCTCCCAGACCCATGTAGCGGCGCCGTAAACATACTGTTTTACCCTCCATAATTCTAAAATTGTTGATTACATTTCGATTTCACCTATTGTATAATGTAAGTCACACACCATTTTTTCAATCAAATGAAAAAATAACTAGATGTAGGTAGGTATTTTTTGTAACGACGAAATGTCGCTAGTAGTGTGAACATTTTGAAATAGTTGATGTGGGGTGAAGGCCTATGCGTAAAAGTCTGAGTCTTGAGTTAGAGAGGCTTAAAATGTATTATGCCTATAGGTATACCTAATGTTTATTTTAGTAACAAACAATTATATCTGCCCCTCAGGAGATACCGCACAGCCTTCACGCGAGAGCAACTCGCGAGACTGGAGAAAGAGTTCATGAAAGAGAACTACGTCTCCCGACCTAGGAGATGCGAGCTGGCTGCTCAGCTCCAGCTGCCCGAGTCTACCATCAAGGTGTGTACGAACATATATCTTCATTATCCTCATCCTCAACAGCCTATATTGGTCCACTGCTGGATTCAGGCCGCCCCCTGATAAGCGCCTTATTGGTTTTTATTTCATGGGGGGTATTACCCATAATCCTACGTTGGGCATGCGGGTCGCAGTTTGGTAGTAGAATTGTTCTGCAGGGGGCGCTTCTGCCCGCCCCCCCGGTGGATATCCCTTAGTCGTCTCTTACGACACCCGCGGGAAGAGTTGGGGTGGTGCAAATTCTAAGCCGGCACCACACGGCTATCTTATCCCATTATATCCGCCTAGATCTTTCCACTGCTGGACATAGGCCTCCCTAAGACGAAGCCACAAATAGCGGACCAGTAGGACTATTCAGACTCTACCGAGTCATCGACATGGAATCTGACACAGATTTTATATATGTTAGCAGTTTTTAATATTTTCGACGTTCTACAAGGAATTAAACTAGCAGAAAAGAAGTTTTCCAAAAATCGTAGACCCCGAAGTTGAAGGCTGACTTAGTCAGCTCTTACGAAATCCACGGGCTAAGTTGAAGGGGTCTATTCTTACGCCGCGACCGTCACGGCCAAAGAGATACACGAATGTATTTAATGTTAATAATACAGAGCATCAAAACATTAAACAAAGATGCAAAGTTTTTTTAGTCCCAATGTTACCTACAATTAGCTCTAGAAAGATGAAAAACTAACAAAATTAACGGAAAAAATAACGGTTCGATTTTAGTTTCACGATCAATGAAAAAATATTCATCGGTAACCTCAAAAATTAAAATGCTATGTAAATTTCGTAAAAAAGAAAAGATAGTTCGATCTACAAATTTGAAAATAGAATAGACCGAATGATTTCGGAACTCACATTCAAAATTTAAACACTGCTATTCTGCTAAACTAATCGCTTCACTATGACGATGGTATCGTCAAATGATACAGTTTGGTATTCTACCATAAATGGAAGAAACAACAGATGGAAGGACGCACGTCAAAACACTTTTGAATGTCTTGCTTCATTTCATAATACCGTTTCAGCCGTACAGCATTACCCAACCTAAATTAACATCTTGCAAACCCACCATGAGCTTATTTACTCTGTCACTTGTCAAAGTGCTTCTAAAAAGATTGTAATTGTCAATGTCAGTTATTAGGGTCATAACGTGGGCGATGAGTGAAGAAACTTTCAGCGTTCGTGGGAATCGATGATTCAATCAATACTGTGAAATTGTGCGAAAAATATGGCTGGACAATTATCACAGCAAAATTACTAAGCATTTACTAAAACTCTATTCTTATTCTCTATTCTCTATTAAAACGAAACATTATTATTTTATTTCGGTACTAACTTTAACTTTTGTAGGTCGTGCTAGTGTGGTTATAAAATGGGATTGAAAATGACAGCGGAACTTATATAACCTAAGCGTGACAGCATGCTGTCTCGCTGAGATCTTCAATCCCATTATTTAGATACATTACTTACAACTATAATTTTGCATATCGCTAGAGGTACCACTTAATAAAGAGGTTTAAGGAGGTTTATGTCTCTACAAACAGTTTACTCCGAAAAAGTCTAAATTTTCTCTTCATTGGCGCTACTCAGCGCCACGATAAGTAACCTAAATTTCAAAAAACGAACGGGAACCATAGACAATAGACTCGTTAAGAACCGTTTGGAAGTATGATGTGTCCATTAGCTAATCAATAATTTCTCAGAAAACACGCGAATGCTAATTTTTCGAAATCACGTTGAGATCGTGTGAAAATGTAGCACATGATCTAAAATGGTAGGTCATTTAGTGCCAATCATTACATTCAAGGTAAAACATGTCTAAGACAAATAGTCGTTTCATGATTCAAAGTTTATTTAAATGATCATGTTAAGTGCTGTTTCTAGTAATAAGGCTGAATTTATAATGTAAAACATGTCGAAGAAGTAGATAGCGTAAAAGAATGTTGGCATCAACTAACATATTCAATTTACAAAGATAATCTTTATTTTTCGTTTTCTTTCGCGTTCCCAAAACATTCTTATTCTAATTCGACGCCAATTTAAATTCCCCGTCACCATCTGTCCCTCATAATCTCAATTATCACCTTCAATAAAAAAGAAAAGCTAAAAAAACACGTGTTTTTATTACCCTCGATTTTTACACGCACGCTAATTTGTCGATGGTTTTATAAAAGAAACCGACCGAATTATTCAGTAGCTGTAGAACGCTAATGAACATTAATGCTGTAAAGAACGGAACGTAGTCATAAACCGGTCATTAGTGAGTGAGTGAATGGAATACACTTCATCGGTTGTCTATGGCATCTGTTTTACGGCGCCAATTAAAAACTATTAAATTAAACCGGCTACCATTTGATTTCGGAACTTTGATGGTGTTTGTTTATTGTGATGAGCATTTATGACGCTATAAATGACGGCAAATCAATAAAATTTTAAATCAATGTGACGTGTATTAAGTTGCTGGATTTTTCTGTTGCGTCATTTAAATGCCATTACCTACATTATGTAATTTACTTAGCTGGGAGGAAGTATTATGAACAAACCTAGTCAACGTGTATTTCGTTGTAGAAACTAGAAAGGTACAACTTTACTTTAGTTCATTATAACAATATAAATTTACAGCTAGACGACTAAACCGTTCGGAAGTATAAGTAAACAAGAATTTTAAATCGTAAACTAAGGGTGATATTTATGTATATTTATTATGTTTAATATATGAAAACTTCTTTCAAAAGCGTCAATTAAAAGAAAGATTTCGAATTACACATTCGTGAAGATTTTACATAAGGCAGCTCATAGGTAGCTTTATTGGCGATTAGTGTATAAATAGGATAACTACATTAAGGCAGGTACTAGGTTAACATAATGGAAAAACACGGATTAACATGGATAAACACTAAATCATGATTAATATCCCGTCACACTTTTACCGAAATACATTCGTGGAATTAATTTCTTTAGGGACTTTATCGACAAAGAAAATGACAATCAATGAATAGAAATAAATTAGAACTAACGTTTACAATTTGTTTAGTGGTTCACAAAACACAAACTTCGAAGTTTAAAAACAAAATAAAAAAATATCTATGGTCAGTGGAAATCCACCGTTTTCGCGGCTAAAATCCTCGCCAATTAACACCTCATCCGGCGCTCTCGCGAACAAAGCAAGCTTTAAACACGTCTTGAAGGGAAAACCTTTTGTTTGCATTTACTTTGTTGTTTCGTGAGCCATTATCCCTTCTTAATGATTTTAAATGGCCCTCCGGCCGTCCGTTTCTTTACGAAAATATGCAATTAATTAGCAATAGTGTGCGAAAAACTGTAGACGGGATTGTTTTATGATCTCTGAGCTATGATAATGCGCTGTTTATTGGTATTTTAGTATTTTATTGCGCGCTAGTGGAATGCCCGCTGCTTTCCTTAGATATTTCGTTTGAATAATAGTTACCACTTAACATCTGGAGGCTTATTTGCGTATTGCGTCTCAAAGTAGGTGGTATAGTAAAACGCATTTCTCAGTTTAGTTTTGACTTGCTTTCATTCACTCATTCGTTCTTTATTTGATTATGATTTGAGTACAAACGGATAATTTGGCGCCTAATAAACAAACAGAAAAGACACAATTTTATACGTATTTATTCTAATTTTATATCACACCAAGCGGTCTTTTAATTTAAAATGTCAGATATTTTAACACATTAGATTAAAAACTTTTTATGATCAAGTGCTTTTTAATAACCGTGATTCGAGGTCAATTATTAATCTTCAGGCAATATAAAAAATAGATACTTACCTACTAACAATCTAACCTTTTTACTTTCCGTTCATCATAACCTCACTTAGATATAGAACCCTCACTTTTTCACTTAGATTATAGAACCCTCACTTTTACGTGGTTCTACTTTCATGTTTTTCACTATAGTGAATGATATTTCGTAAAAGAACTTGCTTTGTATAAAATTTACTAACCTACCTTTTCTTTTGTCGCCAGGTATGGTTCCAAAACCGAAGAATGAAAGACAAACGCCAGCGCATCGCAGTCGCATGGCCGTACGCCGCCGTCTACAGCGATCCAGCATTCGCGGCCTCCATCCTCCAAGCTGCGGCCTCTTCCGTTGGCCTCCCTTACGGCTACCCTTCCCCCGCACTCCTCCCTTCCTTCCACAACCCTCAATTACTACCTCCTGGCTACCCCTACCCTTATCCTACCTACCCTCGTTACCCATACATGCCGCCCACCCCGTCTTCACCTGTCAACTCCGAAACACCATTACGACCGACCTATCCGAACTTTAATATAAACGTTGAAAAGTAATTTGATTGTAATAGGCTAGTGTCCTAAAACATTTAATTAGTCCGTCAGTTAGATTATCAGAAGATATTGGACACGCATTTTTTCTTTTCTCGATTTAACAAAAAATGATGAAGTTAAAGTTCCGAGTGACGTAACACCTAGCGACACTTTTTAGCAAGGTTTGACGTCACTACTGTCACTAGCCCCCATTCCCAAACTTTGACGCGCTTTATTTTTGTAATTTTTTGTTTGATTGATAAAAGAAAAAATAAGCGTCTAATATCTTGTGATAAACTAACTGACGGACTAAATAGATTTTTTTTAACCAGGTCACTACCCTATTGTAAATAGGTTTTATTTTTAGGTAATTTATTGCTGGTCATGTTGTTGTTAAAAGACATTTTTTTTAAGTAATTTTGTACAGTTCATTCCATCTCGCTCATTGTCTATGGTAGGTATGTGATTTGAATTTAGAATGTAGATTGTAAATAAATGAATGAATGTAGAGATATTGTAATTATTTTATAGGTTTTATCGAAAAAGATGTAGATGGTAGGTACTTATTTTTTTTTAATGCAATGTAAGTACTTACATTGCATTAAAAAAAAATAAGTTAGTAACCGAAAATTGGAAATTATGTTTTCTGGACTAAAATAAAAAATTAAAAGTGAACAACTGTGAAACTGATTTTATAAATAAACACAATGTTGTTTTGAGGCTCTTCTAATATAATACATATGTATAATCTACCTGCCTACTAATAAGTACGTATATATTGCATTATGTGAATTTAGTGTTCATACTGTTATATTATTTAGATGTAATAAATATTAATATCGATAAAAATAAGTGGCATTGTAAAAATTATAGATACCTTAAATGAGAAAGTATAAAATAAAAGAAGTTATACATTATTATACAGAAAACGTGTTTTATTTTTTTATTGATCGAATCTTTTGAATTTTGAAATAAGGTATGAACTACCCTGGGACAAAACCTGTGAAAAAAACAATGGACTGGCTAGATATAAAAATTCAAGCATTTTCTCAAGTAATTCTCAAAGAACTCAACGGATTGATCAGAAACTTTGCATAGGTACAGGTAGTTATTTTACCCAAGAAGAGTTCCAACTCTCTTAACAAGTGTAAATACTATTATTTAAGCACCTACCAACTTATAGAAGCCTTTATTCACAAAGAAAATTATAATATAATTAGTATTTACAATTGAAACAATTGAGCTAACTGCAGACTGTTGCAAACAATCTACAGGTAGCTCAACTGATCCATATCAATACCAGTCGGAAGCGTCCCCAAGACGCTGGCTGCATTGCCCCGCTGTATGGCAATGCTGATGCGCTGTGCCAGATACTGACCAGCTCTCGGGTCACGCGTCGCTTCGACCAGACGCTCAGATAATTTTTTGAAAACCCGAAGAGCCTCGGTACCCCACGGACCTAGGGTCTCGACTCCAAGAGGAGCAAATGTGTAGGCTCTGTCGAGACCTGCATATTTGCGCCTCTTGAGATCTTCGGCCAAATCTGCCGCCGCGCCTGCCCTCACGGATGTCCTCGGAAGATGGGAAGGCGCAAGTGTGTCGACGCATGTAGCGTCCCACACAATGGGCCTCCCCAACTCCCATGGGACTAGTGTCATACCGTCGGGCCTTTTACCATCGTCACGTAACAGACCATTCGGTTCGAGAATAGCTGGTACGTTAGCGGTGACAAAGGCCCGCCGGATGATGTCGTTAAGGCTGGCGTGGCGAGATATCCGACCGGCTGCCCTAGTACACGATAATCCGTGATGACCAAGCTGTTCGACAGCAGTACCGCACTGGCATTGATGAGGCGCGCAACACCTTGCACCCAACCGAAGACATGTTGCGATACGGAAAGTTACGGGATCCAATAAAGTACCAGTGTTATATGAAGGAAATGCTTGCAACCAATGTCCTGACTCCCATTTAGAAACGGCCAGGAGGCGGGCGCGATCCGCAGAGCTGGAGCACGTTTGTAACAAACAATTCCGTGTCAACTCACACAGAGGCCCGTCCCATTGCCGTTGGGACAAAAGTGATTTTGGGGGAGCAGCATCGGGGCAAGCATTATGCCAAGCCGTTCGAACTTCGTCTAAAAATGAAATTTTTAATGACTTTCCAGGCGGGACCAAACGAGATGGCTTTAAAATTTTGTCAACTAAAGAACTAGTGCTGTAGACAGAAGACAAGAACGCTGGCAGGGCTACACTTGAAATTTTGCGTATACCTAAGCCTCCCAATTTGACAGGTAGGGAGGCCTGCGACCATGCCTTGTCATCTAAATCAATATTCAAAACCGATGATAAAGTATTCTTTATTATGTTGTCTAAGCCTTCCAAGAGCTCGCTGTGTTTCCACAGTTGACTACATCTCAAAGAATACGTAAATTTAGGTACAAATAGACAGAACCGAATAATTGTAAAAACCATATGACTATTAATTTTGAGCAATCTGTCCGAAGTTTTATTGAAATTTTGAATTTTCTCATCTACAAATGACTGAAAAGACTCATCAAGAATTGGTGAACCAAGGAGTCGAAGTGAACATTTATCTACAACTGTAATGTTGGGGGCTAACATATTGAATTTTCCAATGATATTGTTTTTGTCTACACAAGAGTCCGAAATAAAAATCTCGCATTTTGAAAAATTTAATTCCAAACCTATTTTTTGAAATTCGTCTGTGATGATTTTTAGATCATCAAAAACTGTGTTCACCTCTCCACCTAATGTTCCATCATCCAAATACCAAACATTGAGCTTGGATTGAAGACGTTGAATGATTGGTTGGATGGCAAGGCTAAATATGGCCGGACCAAGAGGGTCGCCCTGCTGACAGCCAACTGCGGACGAAATTACTTTGTTCCTGTAAATTAATTTTGACGGTGAACCATAACATTGCCAAAGGAAAGGGTAAATTTCTGGAATTTTGTCTTTAATTTCTTTTAGCAAGGCGCCCCTGTCTACGGAATTGAAGGCGTTTTTGACGTCAACCTTCAGTATTACCTCCCCATAATTTTGGTCTAAAAATGTACGAAGGGAATGTACTGCGGCCTCACAACCGCCTCGCGAACCAAAGCCTAGCTGAATTGGTCGGAAATAGTCGCCTAGATAGTCGGCTTCTTTTCGACAGCAGACTTTAGCCGCAAGGCGGCGGTAGGTTGTGCCCACAGCTATGGGTCTAATTCCGCCATCCTTCTTTTTAAGGGCACAAAGATTCGCACCGTAAAGGAGTTCAGTGATCTCGCTGTTGACTCGGCCTGACAACATCAGGTTGATTAGAGATGTCAGATCTTCCAGAAGGACTTCACCTGCATGGCCAGACCCGCCAGACAGAAGATCTTTTAGATGCTGTGGAGTCACAGCATCCAGGCCACCGGCAGAGCCACTCTGGAATGATATGACAGCTTTAAGCACGTCCTGGCTGGTCGTGCCCACAGCGACATCACTCTCTTCCGGTGGATCGGGGAGTCGAATATTGGCCCCTGCGGGTGGATGCTTACTCTCAAGAGATATGAGGGTAGCATCGTCATTTGGTGCCATCGTGTCACTTGAAAAAAGAATGCGAGAGGCACCTTTGATATCACCATCACTGAGTTTACTCTCAACAAGTCTGTAGATAGTAGACTCAGATAATGGTTTATTAGTTTTTGAATTTTGTTGTGTGTCCTGATCAACAATTAAAATAGGCTGACCTTCGCGAGCAGTGTACCTCACACAATTTTGTTTTATCCTAACCGTCATTGAAGATTTGTTCGCCAAATCTTTTTTTACATGCAGTACACTGTAAGGGAATACTAGTAAATGCTCCCAAGCTCGCTTGGTGTTTTTTGTTACAGCATTCCTAATGGCCTCTGAGAGAGCGGAAGCGACAGAGATGCGGGCACCTCGAGGAATACGCTTAAAAATAGGGGTAGTAGTTTTGTACTCACTCAGAACTTACCAAAAAGGGCGTGTGTCAGCCACATAATCCGAATTTTGCGTCAAAATATCTACCGCTACTGCAACCGGAGCAGACAACGGGATATTGGGGTCCTTATGCATTCTTGCTTTATGAATTTTGAGGCCTCTCTGTCCCTTGAAAAAGCGAGCCCGGGGACATTGTGTGCACTCTAAGAGAGGCTGCACAGACACGATGGGATGGGTCTCCGTCACATTCCTAATTGCAATCAACGGTTGCGTGCATTGTATCATCACAATAATTAAAACTTATAAATGTAAATAAAATTCTTACAAATATAAATAAACTAACAGGATGACAGCGGCTGGCGCACGCGTGGTAGCCCGGGCTCCACGGCAAGCGCCCTCCTTACTGTAGACAGAAAAATAACAAAGAATAAGCTTCTGTCAAAACCAACGTAAACAAACTACAAAGAGAGAATCCACCTTTTCAATTTATGTTGCGCTGAGGTTGTCCCCGACCTGGAAAACAATACCTGATGCGCGCTAGGTGGTGGACCGCCGGCCCTAGAGCTTCAAAGCTCCGCAAAAGCCGCAGAAAAACTTTTTCTGAAAAAATTCAAGCAAAGATAAGTTAGCAAGCTGACAGCTTTTTTTTTTTTTTTACAACTTATTCCTAATCTTATAATATTAACTCGCAAAATTTTGTACTTAATTAGGAGTTTGGAATAAAAGTCTTGATTATTATTATTATTATTATTCACTCATTTATTCTTAAATCTCGTCATTAAATACATTTCTTTACAATAGAAAATAAGATATTATAAAATTATTCTACTGTAAGAATATATCGGTACGGTGAATCACCGGCCGCGAAGCTAGGCTCAAGAGGCCGGTGAGTAGTGCTGCAGAGAGAGGATATTATTATTATTATTATAACAGATAGTTCTAGGCCTCGAATAAAACATAGGCTAGTTTTTATTCCATATAAATAAATAAATAAATAATGCTGGCCAATCCACACAGCACCATCTAGCCCCAAAGTAAACTACTCAAAGCTTGTGTTATGGGTACTAGATAACTGATATTATATTATACATATATAGATATTTTTTATGATACATAGAAAACACCCAGACCAACGGAACAAATTTCTGCAGATCATACCTACACAAAGTTGTTCCGAGGCGGGAATCGAACCCGCAACATCTTGCGTCGCAGGCGGACTCTCGCCCGCTGCACCACTGAGGTCGTCAAATATCAGTTCCCATGGGATAAAAATATCGTTTCAACAGGTTTACACTCTGTCGTGGTCACGGGATGACTGACTGACTGAATGATAACGGAAAAATAGGTAAATAAACGCGATAAATTCCCGTGAATAATTATAATAATGTGTTCTGATCGCGTAAGTTTAAAAAACTTTATTTTTTAAAGCTCACTGATATTATTATTTGCTGAAGTATACTACGTACATATAGATGAACGGTTTCGTGATTAGATCGGTGAAATCACTAATTATTCGCGCGATTGTCTTTTGTTATTGCACACAATTAAATACGCTGACGTCACGAATCTAGGCCTACATACAAAAAACAAAAGGTGATCGCGCGAACAATTTTTATTATTATTTTTGCACCTGTTCGGAAAGTGACTTAAATTCCTTATCCAAAAATGAGGTAGAAAGTACGTCATTGCAGGCGTACTAAAATGCGGGTAAGAAACTATATAGAAATCTATTTTTGACTTGCTGAGTGGGAGAGAAAACTGCATGGAAATCCATTTCTAACATGTAATTTTTTCGATTGGTGGCTGCGTCTAGTGGCTTGACTGAGCCACTAGTGGTCGCGTTTAGTGGCCGCGACTTCTGGGTCAATGTGCGAAATGCCTTAGGCAGACCGCTTGTCGACGAAGTCAACGAATATAGGTATATACAGGGTGTTTTTTTGAGAAGGGCGGTGATGGCCAGGTCCGAAACCAGGAGAGTTAGAGAAAAGTCGTAAAAGGAGTCATGCCCTGGATTTATAAGAAAACAATGCAGTTATTGTTTTCTTTATTTAGTTTTTTTCTGCCTTAGACAGACCGCATTTCCAAGATTAAAAAAATTTAAATATGCAGTTATTGTTTTCTTGTAAATCGAGGGCATGACTCCTTTCACGACTTTTCGCTAACTCTCGTGGTTTCGGACTTGGCCATCACTGCCCTTCTCAAATAACACCCTGTAAATAAACATACAAACAGCCGAATATTGAACCTTGTTACAGACTCGCACTCAGTACACAAGTACTGCAGAATCGCCCACCTCAGTTCAACAGAATTGCACCCCTAAATGAAGTCCACTCGAGGAAGCAGCGACAACGTGACGCAGAGTCAGCACAACGGGACGCCCGCGTCCTACGGCCGCCTCCGGCCTGACCTACTCCACGAGGCACTCGGCTTTACCTTACTTATAATTTGGTTCTCTCGAACACTAGATTATTTTAGTTTTAATCTTTAAATGTAATTTCTTTTACTTTATTAAAAGGTCTTAATAAGTAAAAGCATTTTTCAGATTTCAGATTTTCAGATTTTATTTATTCACCATCTTATAACAATTTGTGCTATATTAGGTAAGTCTAAGAAAAGTCATTAACAGTTTTAAATAAATACCTATCTAAGTACATTTTATGAACTCTGTATTATAGAGTCTATACCTATACTTAATAATTAAATTACTATATTCTAGATTGATTAAAAATAATAAATCACAAAACAAGTCCATAAATGTAACACAAATCTGTAACTATCTCCAATTCATTCAGTTTTTCTCATTTAGGTATAGTTTATCGTTATCCAAAAATGAGGATTCCTGTATGGTGCTATTAAGAAATTCCTTGAGGCTATAAAATGCATGTGTTTCAAAATAACATTTAATTTTTTGTTTAAATATAATGAAATCGTCTAGGCTGGTAATTTTTGTGGGAAGCTTGTTATACATTTGTAATTTTAGATACTCCCCTTGTTTTTTAACTTTTTGTAGTCTTATTTGTGGTATGTATAGTTTGTCAATATTTCTTAAATAATAATTGTGCATGTCCTTTCTTTTTAAATAATTTCAATCTATTTTTGTAAATTTCTATTATTTTGAAGCACCTTCTGGGAGCGCTCGTCCTAATTACCTCCTTTTCGTGAAAATCGTGTTTTTTACATTCCTACCGCTCAAGCGATAAAGCCCTAACTCCACCAAACACACCCCTACCTAAGTTAAATGGTCCAATAAACGCCTTTATTGGACCAAACTACCTGACGTTGATTAAGCCTCAATGAACGTGATGCATTGCGTAGGTGAGGAACCGAAACAGACTGCCAGGAATTGGTTTTAGGGGACCGTAGTGACACTGAGCGACGACCTTGATTGACAAAAGAAAAATTATATGTGTAACATCTTCTGTTAATCTAACTGACGGACTAAATATATTAATATTTTTCACACAGGACACTAACCTATTGTAAATAGGTTTTATTTTTAGGTAATTTATCTATGGTAGGTGTGATTTTAACTTAGAATGTAGATTGTAAATAAATGAATGAATGTAGAGTATTGTAATTGATGATTTTATGAAATTATGAAAAAATTTTAGATAGTAGTACTACTATCTACAATTTTTCGAAAAAACAAGAAATAATTACAATATCTCTACATTCATTCATTTATTTACACCTACATTGCATTAAAAATACATTAGGTTAGTGCGGGCGAAGGTCCGCCTGCGACGCAGGAGATTGTAGGTTCGATTCCCGACTTGGGACAAATGTTTGTACGAATAATATCAAAGTATTTCTTTTAGACCTTACAAGAGTCTTGGAAACGTCATAAAAATTCAAATTACATAAGTAAAACTAGGAAATAAAGTGATCACTTTGATTTTTTGTTTACTTCAATCTTTTACGTACGATCTTCTTAAATTTGTTCCGGGTGTTCTGGGTGTTATATGTATAGTAAAAATATATATCTATGTAGTGTCACAGATATAATAATACTATAGTGTATTGTAATATGTATATCAGTTATCTAGTAGATCCCATAACACAAGCTCTGCTTAGCTAGGGCTAGATACTCGTAATGCTGTGTGAAAATTCCAGCGTTATTTATAATTTATTTATTTTATTTATTTCTTCTTGACACTTTATTTCACTTTTTTTGACACTAGGTAATTTATAATTTCTGAAGTTCTAAGAATCCTGTCAGCTCGTGTAAACGAAATAAAGCACCGATTAGTATTTTTTTGAGAACAGTGATCATTATTCACAGAGAAAATTACAATCAAATAATAGAAATAAATTGGAACTAGTATTTACAATTGAGGTAACTGCAGACTGTTGCAAACAATCTACAGGTAGCTCAACTGATCCATATCGTCCAGTCGTCGCGTCCCCGCTACGCTGGCTGCATTGCCCCGCTGTATGACAATGCTGATGCGCTGCGCCAGATACTGACCAGCTCTCGGGTCACGCGTCGCTTCGACGTCTTGGCATAGTTCTTGCCCCGATGCTGCTCCCCTAAAATCACTTTTGTCCCAACGGCAATGGGACGGGCCTCTGTGTGAGTTGACCAAAAATCACCAATGTGCCTGAAAAACTTACAGCACATATAGTAAAGTGACACATACATTTTCTGAGAACATCCGATATAAAAACATGAAAAATCCTTCTTCGTATTGTCAAATAAATCACTATCAAAAATTAGGTGCAGCCATAGAGCTAATAATATCTAGAAGCGAATGTGAACATAAAAATAATCAAGTAGATAAGCAGAATTGCTGCGCGTAAGCTAACAGTAGAGTCGGGCAAGGAGCCGAAATATACTTTTAAAAACTTTATTCCCGTCTTTTGCACAAAAAAAGATTTTGGACCTGGAATAACATAATGTTAGTTATAATCCTAGTTCCAAAATCTTTATTTGTGGCTACTTTATATTTCAAAAAACGCTTGCGAAGTCGCGGCCGGTAGGTAGTCAATTAGTAATAGGTAACAATAAGTAAAGGTGCGTGATAGTGGCTTAGCTTATCCGAGTATTTTTATAAAATAAATAAAAAAATAAATAATTCAACCAGCATCATCTAGACCCAAAGTAATTTTGTTATATGTACTAGATAAAGATAACTCATATACTTAATACTACACTACTCTACATCTACATATATGGGTACTTTTTATTTTGCATAGAAAACACCCAGAACACCTAAAACCACCTAAATCTGAAAAACGCACAAACATTTGTCCTGAGGCGGAAATCGAGCCCGACACCTCCTGCGTTGCGGGTGGACCTTTGCCCGCTGCGCCACAGAGGTTATCTTTTGTCAAATGAAAAACGCAATTTCATATCTTTCGGCTTAATTTGAGCCGAATTATTCGGCTCAAAGAACCCTAGAAGCCCATCCCTATTCCGGATTCGTCACGACGTTCGTTTAATAAGACTGAGATGAATATCTGTAATAGAACGAAGCGATAAGGACAATAAATGTGATGCGAATAAAGCGTTGTCTATGGTATATTCTATCTGTCTGTTTGTCTATGATAGAGTGGGATGGCCATGTTGTTTGAATACTTACATAATAGTTTAGCATTTTAGCAACTTGCTTGGCTCGTTATTCATGAGTACCTATTTCATATTCTGATAATAATGTTGATGTAAAGAACAAACAAGATTGTTTTTTTTTCTGGTTTTAAGTAAGTACCTGTCGGGACCATAGGATCTTATAAATTACCTGCTAAGTCGTCTGTCTGTCCGTCGATCATGGACCCTAGCTGTGTCCTCACCGACTGGGTCCAAAGTTGAGACAATTCTGAAAATTTAATAGTCTCTATGCACATAACTATCCTTTTTCAATGCAATTTACCTACTAACTTATGTACCTACAACCTACTAAAGATTTAAAATCTTACCTAAACACCAACTTAACCATGCGCACAAGTTGTAATTGTAATATATAAAGAACTACACTCAGATATACTATTAAAAGATTATTTATATAAATTTGAGCACATTACTGAGTGGATAGAGCGATTCTATTATTTAGCGTGGTAATAAAGAAACGTCTGGTGAAAAATTGGTTGTACGCTCAGGTGTAGACTTATGAATTTGGTACAGACATGGCAAACTTTTCTTATCTATAACTACTTATTTATTAAAATACAAAACTTTTATAACAGAAAATGAAAGTGATCACTTTATTTCCTAGTTTTACAATAGATAATTTTAATTTTCTAACGGGTTCAAGAGTCGAGTACGATCTTTATGAAGATGCTTGATTTATTATGTGTCAAATATTTACAAATAACCATACTGAGTAGGTACTTCGCTGGGAAGTAGCTAGATTGATAGAAAACATGTTATACCACCCAAAGACAGAAACAAACGACAATAAAGACAGAGATGCTTAGAATAGAGGAAGTGTAAAGGACGTAAGGTACTGTACCTACAACAATTACAACTTACTTAGAGTACCTAATGAAAAGGGAGATCGCTCATCGGAATCCATAATTATGACTCTTGATCATTGGTCTAATTAATCATAATCGTGCTAAAGATATGTACCTACGTACTTTTTTGGGTTCTGACAACGTAGGTAACTAATGGGTAATCAATAAATTTATATGAACACTCGTAGAGTAAGTACTTGTTCTGTGACCTACCTGGTATAAAAATAAATTCACAGACCATATAGTAAACACCAAACTTATCGTGTGTGTACAAGTTATTATTTAGAAGCATAGCTCTTGTCGGTGCAACGATTCAAATTCATCCACTTTTACCTTTCCAATGCCTTATTATCTTGTACTTCTTTACCTTACGACGGCGACTTTCTACTTGATCTGACTCATATAGTTAATTCTTGGTCTTCCCCATCCTCTTTTTCCTTCTACTTTTCCTCCTAGGATGTTTCTTGTAGAGCTGTCATGTTTAGGTAACCCTTTGTTTGTGGCGGCCATTTTGCATGAATTTACTCAGTGTGAGAAGCTGTGGGGCAATTCTGGGTGTTTCGCGCGAGAACGGTATTTTGGCACCGGCTCATTAAAATGGAAATATCTCTAAAGTATTGTAGGGAGCTAACATGTAAAATTTATATCGTTTGAATCGTTATAAAATAAGCTAACACATTATAAATGTTTAAGTCCTGCATTGAAATTGTAAAATAAAAAAAAACGCCACAAAGTGCCGAACGATTTTTGATAAAATAATTATTTAGGTCCAAAATCTTTATCAAATACCTACACAATAGGTGCTGTTGTCGATGTGTTAGAGCCCTGTCCACTACAACACTGTCCCCGCTACAGATGAATAAATATTTACCTATAATTGGAGTGATTAGAGTTTATATTTTTATTCAGATTTATTTGTGAGGACGCTTAGAGTGATGAAATGCGGAACAGATTTACCAGAAAAACCTAATGGTCTGTCGGAATACGTTGGTGGCAATACTGGCAAGCCATTGTCATATTATCGGTCAGTGTTACCCGCTGTGCGTATCAACGTCAGTAGCCGATGATTCGTTTCGGACGTCGCTTAGTGTAAATAATTTCATTTTGTTTTGAGCTTTCAAAAGAATTGCATTTCACCAACCTTTTATTTAGAGGTTGTTAAGTTGTAAACAACTTTTTTTACGTTCAACAAATAGTGTGTTGGTTGAATGAGGTAGGTACTAAACCAAATCAAAAAAAAAAATCCTTTGTTCAAAAACAAAAGATTTGTTTTCTTTGAGGTTGTTTATAAGGAGAGTAAAGTAAATAAATACCTACCACAACAATATGTCACTGTAGACGTAGAGAGATAGTAAAGTTAAATAGTACCTACCTAGTACTTACCTACCTACGTAGGTAGATAATATACGCAAACGATACATAACTTACGCTTTGATAGATTTACGTTTCTTACCTATTTGTAGCTCTATGTGTGAAGAAAAACTCCCTATAATTGTTCTAAGCTAGCAATATAATTTAATTTTTGTTACTTTTGCGTAAAATACACAACGCTCTAAAAGAAAATGGTAACAATTTCATCAAAAATAGCCGTTCATAAGCCCTTACGGTTTTAAAAAGAAAAACACATACGACGTTTTCAAAAATGGAATAATAAAGAACACCGCGGGCAATTTGTTTTAGCCAATCACAAGCTCTGAAGTTTTTTTGAAACGGCCAATAGCGGGGCGTAGATAAATGCCCGTTTTCGCTCCAACTTTTTGGCTGAAAAGTCCGTTGCCGCTTTTACATAGAGTTTGTACGGGAAAGCGTACACTGAGTTTCGGGTCGTATTGTATTGTATAATCGGCCATCATGGAAGGCAAGGGCGATTCGCGGTTTCACACCGAAGAAAAGCTTACAGCGCCTGGTTTTCCCCGGTGGGTGCGAAAGAGAGGGGTGGTCAGAAAATGGGAAGTCTGAAAGGGATAGAAAGAGAGAGTAGTTACGTCCTTTTGGTTTCGAGAGTCGGTAAAAGTAATTTTCTCGCTTTTATTCAGCGTGCAGGAGGGCAACACTAGAATGTAACTTGGTGCTTTTCAAAATTCGGTAGAACTTCAATTCTAAGTAATATAATGCAGGTGAACCTACCTACTCGATTTTTTTTATCTGCAAAAAATAGTGAAATTCCCGTAGTAGCTACTATTGTATTGTAGGTACTAACTTTCCTCAATAAATATTGTAAGATGATTAATTATACCTAGGTACCTATTTTTATCGCGACTCCAAGGACTCTAACACTCGCGTGTGAATATTAGTTAGTTTGTATAATTACTAATACGCTACTCCTAAATAAAAAAAGCCTTTTATTTCTTGCATGCACACAATAATGCATAAAAAGTAATTAAAAATAATAGAAAAATTTAGAAAGCATCAGAAGTAAATAAGACTTAGGTGTATCTACTAATTATTTACAATGAGAAAAGTACAAGTTTTTCCTTATATTTATTGTAAGAACCCCTTGCAGGCTCAGGTAAAACTCAAAGAATAATTCTATTTAAAAATTCTTGCTCAAACAAGTTACGTTCTCAGCCCTATTCAGTAGGTTTCAGTAGCGCTGCAGCGCTTAATAGCTTTATAATAAAACAATGTAAGCGCTTTCCTCGCTGCCAGCCGCCAATGATGGCTGTTCATCCGGGACTGCTTTGCACGAAGTGGAATGTTCTTAAACCGTCTCACTAAGCACCTTCTTATATACACACTTCTTATGGACACCCTGTATCTGTATACCCAGGGTGTCCAGAAACTCAACGTCAAGCCGAAAACGAAGGACAGCTGGGTTTATGACGACCCAGAAAAACCACAAAATCATGGGTCTATCTTTAAATAATGGTTTCCGAGTTATAGGCTTTTTAGTTTTTACTGAAAATCAGAGAGTCTCGGTCCGGCGTCAAACTTTTCGATACTGGGACTGCAGATGTCATTATTTTGTGATTTTTATTTTTGTATTACAAACTCAAATAACATATTCATTTATTGAAATGCAAAAGCTAAACATAATGACCACATTTAAAAAAAAGTTTATTTCGGCATCAATGATTTGCGATCGGTTAACTTTGACTTGTCATACTGAAAAAAAGCCCACCACAATAGGCCGGCTCTGATATTCTGTTATAAGTTGGCGCAGTTATAATTAATTTCAAAAACGAAACACTTTTGGTCTACAAATAGGTATTAAAAAATAAAATGACTTTCTGAAATAAGACTTATTGAGATAAGTTCTGCCGTTTGGAGTTTAGGCGTTAAATAATCTCTTAATATTTATCCTTTTCCGAGGATAAATCATCATCATCATCAACCTAAATTAGTCCACTGCTGGACATAGGCCTCCCCTAATGAGCGCCATAGCGCCCTGTCTTCAGCTTGCCGCATCCAGCATCTGCCTGCAGTCTTTCGCAGATCGTCATCCCACCTGGCCGGAGGGCGTCCTACACTACGTTTGCCGAGTCGTGGTCTCCACTCAAGAACACGTTTGCCCCAGCGGTTGTCGGTTCTTCGCGAGATATGGCCGGCCCACTGCCACTTCAGCTTGCTAATTCTTTGAGCTATGTCGATAACTTATGGCGAGGATAAATAATGTAGTTTAATTACTTTACAGAATTTATTTGAAAAATTGTACCCTAGTATTTTACGTGTAATTTTTTTTATGACACGTAACCGAATTATTGTTACGAATAAAGAACTTGAACTTAATTTAATTCCAAAATAATGGCCAGGTTAAGAACGCGCCCGCAAAACGTTTCAAATGACGTTAATTCCGGCGGGAACGTAGCAATAAATGGCGGGTAAATTTGTAGCCGTCTGCCTCCGTATCTTGGATAAATGTCTGCTGCATTAATAAAACGGTGTAATTGAAAGACAAACGCGTCTTGCATTTTAGGTAACGGCTAGAACTAGATACTTCTGAGGTTCGGGTGAGTCTATTTGACTTTATAAACGAGACGTGATTGTGGCGTCACCTTTTTCCATACTATTTGGTAAAGCGCTTCTATCGTGCGGACAGGGAACTACGTCATTCCCATACTTACAAAAAGGACAAATAATGCTGGACAATGAGAATAATTTTTTTTATATACCTAAGCAGATTTGTATTGTTGCTTTAAAAAAAACTAATGAATACTGTTATTTTGTTTTTTAATAGGATCAAATAAGAATACCTATACAGAGATTTTAGTGTTTTTTATTACTTATTTAAAAAACACAGCATTATCTAGCCCCAAGCTAAGCAGAGCTTGGGTTATGGGTAGGTACTAGATAACTGATATTTTGGTACTATAGATATGTTTTACTATACGTAAATACCCCGAACACTTCGAAGAATTAACTGTAGATTGTTCAAACTTTTGTACCGTGGTGGGAATCGAATATGCAACCTACTGCGTCGCAGGTGGACCTTCGCTCGCTGCGCCGTAGAGGTCGTCTGCTACTTTTATACCTACGAAAAAATTTTAAATTCTGGATAATTTGCTAGTTAATTTTAATAAATTTATATTAATTTTATTATCAAAAAAAATCAAAAACTCTTTATTTCCATAAATACAATAAATGAACACTTAGAAAAGGTCAAATTGTAAAACTAAACACTGACACGGAAATACAGTGATATTTTTGATTTCTGTCGCTTCGGTATGTAGACTAAAGTAAAGAAGCGACGAAGAAACCTTTAGCCTGTTAGTTGTTACTTTTCAAGTTGGAGCAAAACCCTTCCCAAGCTTTTTTATCTTCTAGATAATCTGATATTTTATAGTAAGCGTTTTTGCACAGCAAGGTTTTTACAATTTGTTTGAACTTATTTACTGATAATTTTTGCAACTCACTAGGAGTTTTGTTGTAGAAGCGTATACATTGCCCTTTAAAAGATACATTAATTTTGTGTAGCCTAGTTGTGGGCACAGCGAGTTTATGTTTATTTCTCGTATTAAAGTTATGTTTATCACAATTTTTAGGGAACTGATTTTATTTCTATGAGTGTACAACAATTTTCATAATTATATTGACATGGTACTGTCATTGTGTTTATTTCTTTGAATTTATCACGTAGGGATTCTCTGGGACCCATATTATAGATTGCACGAACAGCCCTCTTCTGCAGCACAAATACGGTGTTAATATCTGCAGCGTTCCCCCAGACATAATACTATTATTAGGTATATCATGTTACAAAAAATTGTGACGTATAATTTGAAAAATTATAAATAAAATGTTTATTTGTATATCTACTCTGGATCGGGGCAAACGGCTCTATTTAGGACGCCATAAAAAATATGTTTGAAAAGGAAATGCTCTAGACTTTTTACCAAAAAGGTGACCCACAAGGAATCGCTCTAATTTCGTCATACACTAAACTATGATTTATTAGTTGTAAAAGGAAATAATCGCCAGAATGACGATGATTCCCAAAACCCAATCTTTTATGACCTAAGAAATTGCTTCAATTTCTCCTCCTCAGCTTTTACAACTCCAAGCATGAATAAAACAAAAGCATTCGAAATTCGAAAGATAAAAAAAAAGAATAATAAAACGCGGGAAACATTTTGACGTTTTGAAATGTGACTTTATGGTTGCGTTCAGGAATCGTGATTGTTCAAAAAGGTTTTATTCAAAATCATAATGGTTGGTATCCCACTGCGTTATTTTGTTTATTTAGCTACCAGTAGCAAATGATTAGAGTCGCTGACCATTTTGCTGTGTAAATAATCTTGTTTCTTATTGTTGTGTTGTGTGAAAGATGACAAATCATTTCGTTACGCTGTTCCTCATTTTTTTACCCAAAATAAGACATTTTCCTTGCTTTTTACGATGCTACAGGAGACATTTACCTACCTACTTGGGATGTGTAGCCCCGATTTTGTCTAAAGATCTGAAGCAATAGAAATATAGAGTTCTAGAAACAATTCAATTCGTTTATTGAACCAGACCTAATATTACAGAGTTCTCCAATGCGATACGTCTAGGATCGTGTCTAGGACATCTACTTCCTAGGTAGTATAGAATTATTTTTAAATTATTATCTAAAAACTTAAACAACTGGGTCAACATGACCCGCCTTTAAATTAAAGATAAAAACAGAGAAAATATATTTAACATTATAAAGAAACCAGTTACAAAAGAAATAGGTATGTAGGTGCCTGTCACGCCCGTGAATAGGTCAGTAAATAAAAATTAACTAACAATACCTACTTATAAATTGAATCCACCAATTATGCCAGTAAGCAACAAATTGTTCTATGAAACACAAACCCTTCAACAAATAAACAAAATTAACATACAAACATAATCACGCACCCCTCATAAACAGAACATTTAACGCATAATACAACATCATCCCCGAATAATACAAAAACTTACTTTATTTATTATTAACATTTTCGTCTAGCGACCCCTGTGTCCCGAGACACTCATGAAAATAAAATCATGACCTGACCCGCGTAGATTGAATTCAAAATTGGAATCAAAAGACAATCCTTTCTTTCTTTTTTATAGCTTTGGGTTGCCAGTGCTAAATTTTTGATAGGGTGCCGTTTTTTGGCAGAATTAAAGTTTTTATTACGTCTTGGAGACTGTGATTGAAAATTAGGAGCCATTTGACCTTGTTTATATTGCTCAGAACAATAATGGGGTACGGACAATGGGGTACGGAGTTAACTAACGTAGTATTGTAATAGTATCAATTCATGTACCATTCCAAATTGAGGTCTATAATTTTGGAATATTCTATTAAAAACTGTTCAGAAGTTTCTAAGTTTGGAAACTTTCTATTTTGTATCATTTTTTGGCCTTAGGTTTTATTATACCTACTGTTGTTAAATATACCGCGGTTGGATAACTTAATAAATTAAAAATAATCTACAGGGGTACTGACTAGGTAGGTAATTTTAATACTTACGACAGTATGTATTAGTAGTTAGTACTGTCGTATTCAAATAACCTAATCCAAAAGGGTTTCCAATCATTTGTTTGCTTGCGCAAACACTTGTGCACTCGAATTCCGCGCACATGGCTAGTCTTCCTCCATTTTGACGACCTCAGTGGCGCAGCGGGCGAGAGTCTGCCTGCGACGCAAGAGGTTGCGGGTTCGATTCCCGCCTCGGAACAAATTTGTGTACGATCTGCAGAAATTTATTCCGTTGGTCTGGGTGTTTTCTATGTATAATAAAAACAATAACTATCTATGTATATAATGTATTAAATATATCAGTTTTCTAGTACTACCCATAACACAAGCTTTGAGTAGCTTACTTTGGGGCTAGATGGTGCTGTGTAGATTGTCCAGCATTATTTATTTTATTATTATTATTTATTTATTGCGACTGGCCGCTGTGTCTAAAAATCGGCTAGGAGAACATAATCATCATTGCATTAATAATAGACAGATTTTTCAAATCATAATAAACTTTAAATCTTAATTTAAGAATCTTCTATACAGGGTGTAACAAAAATAAGTAACCAAACTTTCAGGTGGGGTGTAGAATCGAACACTGAATTCAGGAAAAATATTGAAAAAAAATCCCGCCCTTTAGTTTTCGAAAAATTTAATAAATAGGTACGAAATTTTCACAACATTAGGCAATAGACTAAAATACATGTGTCTATTTGGAATTAAAAAAAATGGCCTAAGTACCTGTATTCATCTCTTTTGTAAGCCCTTATCACCTAACGGTAGGTGGTAACCTAATGAGCGGCCACCGCGGTCATCGACCCGCGACATCATTGCAGCGGAAGCGAACAGGCTGCACGGCGTGCTTAGATATGGAGCCTACGTACAACAAATACATTCCAATTTTCCTCTAGGAATTAAAAAATAAATAAATTATTTTAAGTCTTTACACACGTTCTATCGCGAAAATGCATAGTTAGTAGGTACATTCATTAAGCATGCACCTTTCTACTAAAAGATATTCACTACTAGCTTTTATTTTTTCATATCGTTGACTACCTAAGTACCTACCTTCACATTGACCTTTAAAAACACGGTGAGTAACTTACAATGAACCCCATAAAAGGTTGTTACAATTTGCATTTCCGAAGCACCAGATTGAGACAAGAAAAGGCACAAACTTTTAGCGCGCGAGAGCGAGATAGGTATACAAACTTAGTTCATCCGAATGTTCACCCAATGCTAGGCTTATTGTTAGTTTTGTCAAACTGTCATACCACAGAAATGTTATCATAGGGTCAATGGCCGTTTAGTTGCATCATTGCAAGCGCAAGGTGAGGGTCGCGGCGGCGCTTATCTGTTTTTTGTGCGTAAAAATGGCTCGTATGCGTTATTCAGATATTGAATACCACGAGATGAAAATTGAAATGGGAAAATTGGAATGCATTGGCTAGCTTCCTACATAACTACAACACGTGCAGCCCGCCGCCGCGCGCGCTGCTGCGATATCGCGTGTCCGGTCGTGGGTGCCCCCCGTAAAAAGATGTTTATCTGCTAAAAAGGTGTACACAAGGTACGTAGACCTTTTAATCATATTTTAATGTCAAATAAACACGTGCATCAGTCGTTTGCGTAATGTAGTGAAAATTCCGTATTTATTTTATTTTTCGAAAACTAAAGGGCGGGATTTTTTTTTAATATTTTTCCTGAATTCAGTGTTCGATTCTACACCCCACCTGAAAGTTTGGTTACTTATTTTTGTTACACCCTGTATACTTATAATAAAACTGTAACAGGTCCAATTCTGTACATTGAAGATATTTTGAAATTTTTTTTTGGAGGGCTCTCTATTATCGATACTGAAGCCAAAACTGTAATTTTTTTCATTCATGTCTGTCTGTCTGTTTCTTAAACGCGCATCACGTCGAAACTACTGAAGGTATTGAAATGAAACTCGGCACGATTTTAGGTCATACTACGAGGAAGGACATAGGATACTTTTTATCCCGGAATTCAGTCAGGTTTCCCTGGGAGAGGGGATGAAAGTAAAATTTCTTCACCGCGCATGACGCCGAAAGTGCTGAATGAGTTGGAATGAAACCTTGCACGATTTAATTTCATACTAAGAGGAAGGACATGGGATACATTTCATCCCGGAATTCAGTCATGTTCCCCTGGGAGAGAGGATGAAAGTAAAATTCTTTGACTGCGCATCACGATGGAACAACTGAATGAATTCGAATGGAACTCGGCATAATTTGATTTCATACTACGAGGAAAGATACATTTTATCCCAGAATTTAGTAAGGTTCCCCTGGGAGAAGGGATGAAAGTAAAATTCCTTCACCGCGCATCACGCCAAAACTACTGAATGAGTTGGACTGAATTGGTACTATTTGAGTTCAAGGAAGGACATGGGATACATTTTATCCTGGAATTCAGTAAGGTTCCCCAGGGAGAGAGGATGAAAGTAAAATTCTTTAACCGCGCATCACGACGGAACTACTTAATGAAATCGAATGCAACTCGGCATGATTTTAGTTCATACTATGAGGAAAGATACATTTTATCCCGGAATTCAGTAAGGTTCCCCTGGCAGAGGGGATGAAAGTCAAATTCCTTCACCGCGCATCACGCCAAAACTACATAGGTAATGAGTTGGAATTAAACTTGGCACGTTTTGAGTTCATACTACAAGGAAGGACATGGAATACATTTTATCCTGGAATTCAGTAAGGTTCATTCTTTTTGTTAGAAACAGTGTTGCAAGATCGAATTTGACTAAATCAGTAGAAAGTCGAGTAGAAAATCAGTAGATTCATGAAATAACCTGGAGTTAGAAGAAAAAAATTAGTAGATAGAGGGTAGGTAAGTTCCTATCTATGTATTTTTCCAAGACGCACCCATTAGTTAGGTTCCTACCTACTAAGGCGTCTTGGAAAAATAAGTTAGGTTCCTACCTTACATGATATATGGTGGTTTAGCTGGTCCAGTTAACTGTACTACCGAAGTTTGGTTGCAGTAAGTGGTCCAATTAAACTAACTAGACCACAGAAAAATATTTTTTACTGTGGTACACAGCCAACTGTACCTACTTACTAACGAAAAAAAAATTACGGTGGTCCAGTCATATGGATCAGGAGCCCAATTCTGCAATACAATTGCTTCAGTATGACAATGGAATCGTCGCAGAATCATCACATAGAATCATTAGATTAATAAAACTCCAGATAGTGCGTGCGAGATAAATTAATAGTTTCAAACTTGACGCACGTCTCTCCATCTGCATTCATCATAATTTCTTTCATCTGAGGTGGAATACCCAAACGTGTCATTCTGTGTCGATACCCCAATCATAGTGAAGCGATTAGTATAGCAGAATAGGGCCCCAGCTGAACGGAACCATCAGTAAGAAGTGAAACGAGTATGACACTTCTTAACACTGACGCTGGCCGAGTCGTAGCTAAAAGTCGTGTGGATAAAGAATGGGATTAGCCCCCGTAGACACTACACGATTTTTTGCACGGCGGCGTTTCATAATATGAGAGACTATGGTTAAATGTGAACTTAATTAGTCGGCAGGTGAGGCAATCGCGAACGAAGTCGCGGGTACAGCTAGTTTATAATAAGCGCTGAGGTATAACAACGTTTATAATGTGTTCTCTCTCAGTATTCAATATTTTTATTGCAAGACAAAAATATTGCAAAGTTTTGTAAGTACCTATTCATGTAATAGGGTAGGTACATGAGTACTTATAAAACTTTGTAATGGGGTAGGGTATTGTATTTTATACAAAATATAAATTAGCTTTAGTTTTATAAGAAGCTAAATTAAATAACCTTTGATCAGGTTTCGGTTGGATTCTTCTGAAAAACACTACACTCCTGTGTTGAATGTATGAAAATATGATATTTTTTAAATTAAACCAAACAAATTGAACACAAATAAAACGCTCCTCCAATTTTTTCATGAAACCCAACCGAAGGAATAAAAGGTTCCCTTTACTGGCCACTAGCCGAATCATGTTCCTAAACCATAGAGTGAAAATAAACAATATAGAAGTATTGTTTAGGCTATATGGGATTAAAAAAATTGTGGAACAAGCATTAATAGGTAAGTACTAGGTACATTTCAAAATCAACAACGTGTTGATTTTGAAACACAATTTAATATACATAAGTAGATGTATAGATAAATGTAGTAGGTAGGTAAGTACCTAGATTCTCGTTGGTTTTAATTCCTTTTTAGGGTTCCGTATTTCAAATAAAATATAGGAAAAACCTACATAAAGTGCGTCGAGGTATAATCAGACGCGGGTGAAGACCGTATGCAATTGTTTTTAGCAACAGTCTACAGTTAGCTCAACTGTTTCAATTGTAAATAATGTAAATATTATCTGATTGTAATATTCTTTGTGAATAAAGATATATGTAGGTATATTCTTAAGAAAAAAATTTATATTATATTCTAATGCTACATTTTGATAAGCCATATTTTCTAATGTAATCCCTGTTCGATCATACCCCACATACTTTACCTACTTCAGCATAATCATTCTAGCCTGGTTTCACCCACTGCTGGTTAGGTTTCCTTTACCTGTACCTTACAGAGTTAACAATAAATTATATCTTTATTTCGACTCCAGTGATGCATGTAAATAGTTCCATTTGCTTTTGAATTTTTTGATATTATTTGTAGGTTTTGCTGAACTTTATATTTCCTTTCTACATTATTAAGTAAGTATAACTATTATTAAAATCTCTTTATTCAAAAAGCAAATTAAAATAAAATAATAGAAATAAATTATAACTAGTATTTTACAATTGAAACAATTGAGCTAACTGCAGACTGTTGCAAACAATGTACAGGTAGCTCAACTGATCCATATCAATACCAGTCGGAAACGTCCCCGAGACGCTTCGCGCTGGCTGCATTGCCCCCTACTATTAAAATTAACAACAAACAAAATACCAGAATAAAATAATAATTGACATACCTATTTATCATAAAACGTTGTTACAAAGTTACAACATGAAAAAGAAATGAAAAATACTAACTCACACTCACGCAGTAGGTAAAAATAAATAAATGAAAAATAATAAGTTTTACGCAGACACATTTTTATCGCGGCGTTGAAAACGTTGCATCCCTCCACGAAGGTAGGCTTTTATTTTTTAATCCGGGTACGTCGTAAACGCGTGCGACCGGGTTATCCCGGGTCTAACGGATATACCGGGACAATCATCCCACTATCTGCAGTATTTTTCCCGGTAAAATGTAGTATTACACCCGGGGGCTTGCTGATGTATGTTTTATTTAGGTAAGGATTGGCGCGGAAAAGCAGGTTCTGTTTTTGAAATGGAAGTGGGGTTGGCAACTTCTGATTGGACAGTTCGATTTTTTCAGGTGTTTTCATGTCATAATCTTTCCATGATGTTTGAATGTGGAAACATTTTTTGTTTTTATAGTACTTGTCACACATTGCGCACAATTTTGAAATAGTGCGGGAAGGTAAATTTTTAAAGCTTGTCGCACACCTGAAAAGCACTGCACAAATATTGAGTATTGTGCATTCAAATATGGGTTTTAACTAGTAAGCAACATTTTGATGATTTTTATATTGATGGCATCAGATGACAGACGTAGTACACTCAAATTTCAGCTTGCCGTATCGGGCATCTGCCTGTAGTCTTTCACATGTCACCATCTCACCTGGACGGGGGGCGTCCTACACTACGTTTGCCGAGTCGTGGTCTCCACTCAAGAACACACACATGATACATACCTATTCTTTAAAATAATCAAACTGCTCAATTCTCACCGATTTCTACAGTTTGAAATTCAGCCATTTTGAGGTTTACCACTCGATTATGTTTATTGCCAGTTATTGCAGTGCAATTTGTGTTAAACCAAAATTACTTATCAGTTTGTAAACATCTGACCAACCTATTCAGTTTACAGCCTGCTAACATTACAATCAAAGAAAATATCCATAAATAGGTAATAGTCTTTTACAGGGTACAAAATTTTACAATAATTTACAACTTTCAAAGTACGCCGACGTTGACAGAATTCTCAAAAATTACCCTCGAAAACAATAGAATCGCTATTCCCTGTGCCCACAGTATTGCGGTAGTCAGTTAATTACGTTACGGTCGCAATATAATAATAAAATACTACTGTAAGGTTTCAAGCAAAAAAAGAATTTCTCTATCTTTGGTAGTCTTTGGCAGAATGGGCGGTGTTCCATAGCCATATCATAAACTCTTTGTCAAACATGACAAAACATTTTGATTTCGGACGTTCGAACTTTTTGTTCAAACCTTCAGAGTTTCGGAACGAGATTTTTTTGGATGCGGAACGCCCTTGAAATTGGCGGCGAGGAAAAGGCCAATTTTTTTGTTATGTTGGTACAACTCAAGTCAATCCGTTTTTGCATGTAAAGAAAGCTGTAACTTTTTTTAATTTGTGGTCAGCGTTTTGTGGTCGTTATTAGTGCAATAAGTTGATTTTCCTGGTAAAGATATTTGAATCCTATAAAAACAATCAGTGGTCATAATAGATAGGCATTCTACATTTTTATACTCGTAGTATATTTTTAATAACTAGATTTATAAAAAACGTAAAAACGTTAAGTACCTACTGGGTAGGTACGCGCTTAACGCCTTAAATGTTGAACAGTCACCAACTAAGGCGAATTTTGTAACGTAGGCATTGATAGTATTAAATAGAGGTTTAAACATACGTAGGTACCATCAATGAACGTAGGTAAATATCGTCGGTTGCAGGTTTAATTGGCGTAACCGATAACCAAATAAAAAAAAGTTGAGTACCTAGGTATACAGTTTTTCTTAGTTTCTGCTCTTTCGAATGGTATATTTAAAAAAATCTAGCTTTAGAAAAAAGTTAGTTACGGTACACATTTTAGCAGTGAATTTTTCAGATTTCCTTCGTAATTAGGTAGTAACTGCAATATATTAAGAAATCTTGACTGCAAAATGGTGTAACTGCCATAAGCATAAAAAAATGGTGTAAGTAACTGAAATATATATTATCCTAAAATAAGGCATAATTATCTTCCTGGGATCTTCACTGGCTTCTCGGAGTGACCTCGGGTGATCGAGGATTTCGAGCCTAACTTTGACTCCACACCATTGCCCTTTAGGGTGTGAATTTCAAAAAACCCTGAAACACGTGTCTGTTTATTTAAAGTCATCTTTCTACGCTACACATTTTGAAGGGCCAACAGTTACGGTTCTGAAGTTATTATAAAAATGACCTTTGACCCCCTTAGAATAAAAATTTTCAAAAATCCGTTCTTAGCGGGTGCCTACTAGACGTGTGCGCCGATCGGCGTGGCGCACGCCGCCGATCATTTTAGCCACGCCGACGCCGCCGAATTTTTCATCGGCGTCATCGGCGTCTACAAACAAACAATATTCTACATTAAATAAATCACTTTATTTAACAAATTTCTTATATTTTATTTGCAAAAAGTAGTATTTTTACTGGGGACGACGAAGTTCTTATAATGAGCCGCATGAAGAGAAACATGCTTGCGAAATTGAATCACCTCTCTCTCTTCCCAGCTAGTTATCCCATATGGTGGTGGGGTCAGCTCTCCCAATTGATTTCCTCCACTTCGCTCTATCCTCGACGTCGTCTTCGGAAACTTGACACTCTCTCATGTCCTTTAACACTACATCCTTCCATCGTATCCTGGATCACCGATTTCCCATTAATGAATTGATTGTCGCGGCTGCTCTTCTCGATTGCCGTTTCCAAGGAATGTCAGTTAACTATTGACAAATACCTTGAGGAAAGGGGGGAAACGAGAGTCTCTTTTATGTCTGCATTTGTCAGAAAACACGTCAGGGAATCTGATATTTTACAAGAAACGGTGAATGAGCACAGTGAGTCAGTCTCTTCCGCTCCAACCGCTCAACCGTCATCATCTTCATCAAACTTTCTTTTGGCTGTCTTAAAAGTATACAAATCCTGGTAGTAACGTGGCTGATGATCCTGTAGTGGTCGAATGCTGGAAATACTTTGGTGGATGCAACCCAAAAGATGTGCTTGACGGAAACATTCTTCGTTATTGGAAGGAAAAGAAGAATAGTTATCCTTGGCTCTTCAACTGCGTTAGGGCTATCATGAGTCTTCCCGCAACGAGCACGCCAAGCGAGCGAGTTTTCTCAGTTGCGGGACTAACCATTACGGCAAAAAGGTCTCGGCTAAGTCCTACTTCGCTAGACAAAATAATATTTATACCTACATGATAATTATGACATGTGTAAGAAGCAAGTGCAAACATTAAAGTAATTTGCATTTCGCTTAACTTTGTCTTTTCCCTGTTTTTTTTGGAATATGTGATTTGATTGTTGCCATAGAGGTTTTTTTGTTATTGAAATTTAAAAAAAAATTAATTAATTGTTTTAAGACAAATAGGTAAGTCTGTCATATAATTAATGAAAAAAAAGTTTAATAAGGATTAAGGCGTCTTTGACTTAATTTCACATCCACGCCGATTACGCCGATGACGCCGCCGCCGCCGACAAATTTGACGCCAGACGCCGCCGCCGGTCAAATGAGCATCGGCGCACATGTCTAGTGCCTACGACCTGAAAGGAACCTCCATGCAAAATTTCAGCTTCGTAGCTCTTGTAGTTTCAGAGATATCTTGATGAGTCAAGTTTTCTCTTCTCTTTTATACTTATATATATGGACTAGCTGCTGCCCGCGGCTTCGCCTGCGTAGTTCCCGTTCCCGTGGTAATTCCGGAATAAAACATAGCCTATGTCCGTCTCCTGGTTCTAAGCTGCCTCCCCACCAATTTTCAGCCAAATCGGTTCAGCCGTTCTTGAGTTATAAATAGTGTAACTAACACGACTTTCTTTTATATATATAGATAAGGATTCTATGTGATGATTCTGCGACGATTCCATTGTCATAGTGAAGCCATTTTATTACAGAATTGGGCTCCTGATCCATTTGACTGGACCACCGTAATTTTTTTTTCGTTAGTAGGTAGGCTCAGTTGGTTGTTTACCACAGAAAAAAATATTTTTCTGTGGTCTAGTTAGTTTAATTGGACCACTTACTCCAACCAAACTTTGGTGGTACAGTTAACTGTACCAGCTAAACCACCAAATATCATGTCCATGAATATCGCATGGACCATCTGCACATTTTACATACTTTGCCTGAAATAGGCATTGACGCACTCATTAGTTAGGTTCCTACCTACTTAGGTAGGAACTTTAGTAATGGGTGCGTCTTGGAAAAATATATAGATAGGAACTTGCCTACCCTTTATCTACCGATATTTTTCTTCAATCTACAGATTATTTCTTCAATCTATTAATTTTCTACTTGACTGTCTACTGATTTCGTCAAATTCGATCTTGCAACACTGTTACTAACAAAAAGAATACATGAAATCGGACGACGCGTTAATGACTGCTTAATAAGAACACATTTTGACTTTTATCCCCTCTCCCAAGAGAACCGTGCCTATTGATATCCCAGATAAAATGCATCCTGTGTTCCCTCGTAGTATGAGCTCAAATCATGCCAAGTTTCATTTGAATTCATTCAGTAGCATATTTTTACTTTCATCCACCCTCCCAAGGGAACAGCACTGATTCCGGGATAAATCGTATTGCTCATTTGAATACATTCTGTACTTTCGGCGTGATGCGCGACCCAGGAATTTAACTTGTATCCCCCTCCACGGGGAACCTTGCTGAATTCCGGTATAAAATGTATCTTTCGCCGTAGTATGAACTCAAATCGTGCCGACTTCCATTCGAATTCATTCAGTAGTTCCGTAGTGATGCGCGGTTAAAGAATTTTACTTTTTCCTCTCTCCCAGGGGAACCTTACTGAATTCCAAGATAACATGTATTCCATGTCCTTCCTTGTAGTATGAACTCAAATCGTGCCAGGTTTCATTCCAACTCATTCCGCAGTTTCGGCGTGATGCGCGGTGAAGGAATCTTACTTTCATCCCCTCTTCCAGGGGAACCTTACTGAATTCCGGGATAAAATTTATCTTTCCTCATAGTATTAACTAAAATCATGCCGACTTGCATTCGAATTCATCAAGAAGTTCCGTCGTGATACGCGGTTAAAGAATTTTACTTTCATCCTCTCTCCCAGGGGAACCTTACTGAATTCCGGGATAAAATGTATCCCATGTCCTTTCTTGTATTATGAACTCAAATCGTACTAATTCAGTCCTAACTCATTCAGCAGTTTCGGCGTGATGCACGGTGAAAGAATATTACTTTCATCCCTTCTCCCAGGGGAACCTTATTTCGGGATAAAATGTATCTTTCCTCGTAGTATGAACTCAAATTATGCCGAGTTCTATTCGAATTCATTCAGTAGTTCCGTCGTGATGCGCAGTTAAAGAATTTTACTTTCATCCCCTCTCCCAGGGGAACCTGACTGAATTCCGGGATCAAATGTATCCCATGTCCTTTCTTGTAGTATGAAATCAAATCGTGCTAGGTTTCATTCCAACTCATGCAGCACTTTCGGCGTGATGCGCGGTGAAGAAATTTTACTTTCATCCCTTCTCCCAGGGGAACCTGACTGAATTCCGGGATAAAAAGTATCCTATGTCCTTCCTCGTAATATGACCTAAAATCATGCCGAATTTCATTTCAATACCTTCAGTAGTTTCGGCGTGATGCGCGGTGAAGAAATTTTACTTTCATCCCCTCTCCCAGGGGAACCTGACTGAATTCCGGGATAAAAAGTATCCTATGTCCTTCCTCGTAATATGACCTAAAATCATGCCGAATTTCATTTCAATACCTTCAGTAGTTTCGGCGTGATGCGCGTTTAAGAAACAGACAGACAGACAGACAGACAGACAGACAGACAGACAGACAGACAGACAGACAGACATGAATGAAAAAAATTACAGTTTTGGCTTCAGTATCGATAATAGAGTGCCCTCCAAAAAAATTTTCTAAATATCTTCAATGTACAGAATTGGACCTGTTACAGTTTTATTATAAGTATAGATTATGTTAAAAGAAGGAATTTTCAAAAATCGATTGGCCAGTTTGTGATTGCTATTATAAGCTTTTTTTAATGCCTCTTTCAATGTTTTAGTTTGTATAGTGTAAGCTCAGTACCTATACAAAATAAAACTTTTACTATATATAAATTGGTAAAACCTCATTGGTTATAACAAGATAAATTAAACAAAACCGCCTAAAAATCAACATCTCCGAGCCACTTTTCACCCTAAAATCCCCCTATATCGGTTTAAATCCCCCTAAATCCGGATTAATAGTGTGTCAAATCCCCGCCTGGGGCGCCACCTGTGCCCTTTGTCAGCACTTGTAGAGAGGATAAATATTTGATTCGCTTATTAAGTTAGTATGTTTTTTGAAATCCTTTTTTAAGTACTAAACAGGGTGGCTCTTTAAGGTGGGAGTGGATGGAAAAATCCGAAATCATGAGAGTTGGGGAAAAGTCGTGAAGGGAATGACTCCTTTCACGACTTACCCTCAATTTCCGAGAAAACAAATTGCATAGGTGCTTGGGGAATCTTTCATTGAATTTTACAAAATTCTTCACAAATAGATCATCGATAAATATATCGAGGATAAACCCTATCGATATACCTAAAGGCTCCTGGCAGGCGGCAAGCATGTCATTTGTTCAAAAGATAATTTATAATTTTATATTCATGGTTGGTAGGGGGAGTTTTCATATTAAGATTATAAACAAGAACAAAATTTAAAATTTAAAAAAGCCTCCGAAGGATTTTCATGAAACAGAAAACAACACTCGGGATAAAATTATCTATGACACAAAAAACTCAACGAAAATCGGTTCATCCGTTTGGAGCTACGATACCACAGACAGATACACAAATACACAGACAGACTCGTTAAACTTATAACACCCCTCTCTTTTTGCGTCGGGGGTTAAAAATAGCCATCCTATCAGTTTCAATGATGTATTTCTTTGCAAAGATTGATCCTGATGCGACATAATCCATTAGCGTATTTCCATTATCATAACAAGTTCTAATTTTTGAAAAATCAATCGATTCGATTTCCTGCAAAAGTAAAAAATTAAAAAATCTAAATCTGCAGTTTTGTTTTATCTTAAATCGAGGTTAAGCATTTAACGACTTTTCTTCAACTTTCGGATTTGGGCTTCAAGTCCCATCTTAAAAAGCCGCCCTGTATACCTAAAGTACCTTTTTCATCACACTAATATTATATCACACCAATATTATAAATGCGAAAGTTTGTATGGATGGAGGTTTGTTACCTCTTCACTCCAAAACTACTGAACGGAGCGGGCTGAAATTTTGCAGACAGATAATTCTAATCCTGGAATCAACTTACTTTTTATCCCATAAATCAGTTTCCGTGGGATATAAATCACCTTTAAACGTTTCCATAGAAACAGCGGGCATAAACATAGTTATTTTTTGTTATTATAGTGTGTAAGCCCACACTCTAGGTAATTTCTAAGAAATCAAATAATATCACAAAAATTTTCGAGCTAACTGCGCTAGAGTTCGTAGGATGTCACAGAGATTTTCGACTCCCACGTCACTTGACCTCGTGGTGTAGTTGGTTAGCACATTCCGGTACTGCCGGAAGGATGCGGGTTCAAGTCCCGTCGAAGTCGAAAATTTCTGCGATATTATTTGATTTCTTATAAACTAGTTATTTAATATGGACCAGTTGAACTACCTCTGGATACTTTCTCAGCTTGGAATCAAACATCCCTCAACATCAACAGCCTCTATTGGCCCACTGCTGGACGCAGACCTCGCCCCCGGTGGATATTAGGGATTCCAAAATCGGGTCCTTTTCGAGGAACCGGGAATCCCGGGAAGTTTCAAAGTCGGAACCGGGAATTCCCGGGAATTCCCGGGAAATTTCGAAAAAATATTTTTACTGTTATACCACTATCGAAATAAGATAATTTAATATACTTCACGTCCTTTTTAGGCATTTCGCTGATATCAGGTACCTATGCGGTATTAGGTAAGTTACTTAAAGCTGTATTTCTTTTGAAATGTTAATAAAATGAATAACAAATTCTTAGGTCTATGTCTTTTATCCCCTCGTTCGACAACAAGCCTGAAGGCTTTTTGTTGTATAGAGTCGTCACTGAAGCCAGCTCTACATAGTCGATTGCTGCCATCTTGCTCAGCAAAGTACCTTGCAGAGCAACATGTCAGCAATACTCCATGAAGCTGGACTTGAGCTTGGCAAAGAGAAAGTACCAGAGCCAAATGCATTGCTGCAATTTATTATCCTCTTTGTGCATGTTATCATCATCATGGACCTAAAAATTTATATAAATTACAGATCAAAAGTAATATAGCTATAACTAACATTTCTTTTACCAGGTTTGATAAAAATCATGGTTAAAAAAGAAAATACGATTAATTTGATTTAAATCGGAATTTTTTAATTTAATATTTTATTCTATCAAAATCGCTTTGGTCTATCCAGTTTAAAGGTTTTTATAGGTTGGTAGGAAAGGTAGGTTCAAAGGTTTAATCACACGAAGTACTAGCAGAAAGGAAAGACACCAAGATTTAAACATTTTCATTTCTGTCTTACATGTTTGGTTCAAGTTTTTTTTTCGGTGTCTAAGTCCGTTTATCACACTTCCTACTAATATTATAAATGCATGAGTTTGTGTGAATATTTGTTACCACGTATCTCAGTAACTAGTTAACCGACTTGGTTGAAATTTGGTGTGTAGACAGTTTAAGTTCTGAAATAACACATAGGTTAATCTAATTTGCAAAAAATAATCTCAGGTGGTTAAAAAGGCTGGTTAAGTTTATATGGATAATATTATTCCTTGGTTAGATTCGCTCAAAAGTCGGTATAAATAAACTATAAAGTAAATAATGAATTACGTATTAGACCCCTAAAGTTATTTATTGCACACCCCCTGTTGTACAATACATAACTGAAATTTAGACGCGGGCGAAGCCGCGGGCCGCAGCTAATAATATTAAAATATATTATAAATATGAAAGTTTGTACCGTTCCTTCTTCACGCCAAAACTACTCAACGGATCGGGCTGAAATTTTGCATGTTTCCAACAATACATTTTAAACGTTTCCAATAGGGCGTGCGAAGGTGCGGGCAGAACGTTACCAGAGTATTAGTTCTTTATACAAATTGTAAAACAGATATGACTTGCCGCAAATACGTTGGCTAAGCATCTTTTTTTCGACAACTCGCATTATTAGAATTTTATGGAATTATTAATTTCGGAGAATTTCCTGAATCCTCAACCAATAAATCAGGTATAGGTACATTGTGCATGTGTACACGGAAGTTCAATTTTGGGCACTCTTATACATTTTTGACTGCTCTCTGTTTTCATTGCAGGGAAAATAACAATTGATTTATATCAAGTGATACAAATCATGTCAACCCTGCCTAATACCGCGAAGGTTAGGTACCTGATAATGTGAAATGCTAAGAGGAAGTGAAATATGTTGAGTTACGTTATTTTGGTAATGCTATAAAAGTTAAAATATTTTTCCCGAAATTCCCGAAATTTCCCGGGAAATGATTTTGGATTTCCCGGTTCTTAAATCAGCTAAAAATTTCGGGAATTCCCGGGAATTTCGGGAACGGGAATTCCCGGGACTAATCCCTAGTGGATATCCCTTAGTCGCCTCTTATGACACCCACGGGAAGAGTTGGGGTGGTGCAAATTCTAAGCCCGCACCTCACGGAACACACGAACTTACCTACCTACATAAGTGTGCCTTTCAGCTCAATCGGTTGATTATACCTCAATCTCCTCAACATCCTGTATCGGTCCACTGCTGGACGCAGGCCTCCCCCTGATAAGCACCTTATTGGCTTATATCACATGGGGGTAATGCCCATAATCCCCACGCTGGGCATGCGAGTTGGGGATCGCAGTTTGGTGGTAAAATTGTTCTGCAGGAGGCGCTGCTGCCCGCCCTCCGCTTGATTATAACTGGTCTAAAATTCAGTTGCATGATTTGTCCCAGTTAAACTTGCTAAAGATTATCTTTGATACTTACAAGGCAAGTTAAAAGCTTGTAATAAATTTACTGTCTTCCTTTCTTCTATTTTTACAAGCCAATCCATGTGCTGACTGCTTAGCTTATAAAAAACTCCTAATTGTTTCTTTATTAGAGATCGTTTTGCTTTGACATATTAGTTCACTAAAGCGTGCTTTGAACTTAAGTGGTGTCTTTAAAAGGTTTTTATTTTTATGTTGGTTGACGTTTTATTAATGGGGTATCATGTGGTTAGGATTTTTAAGGACTAGCTTATTTTGCTATGCTATGACAGAACCCATTTTGGTCGTGGCTTCGTATGCGTTTTTTGGAATAATGTAGCCCAGAGATGCCAGCCTTATTACTAGTTATGCCAGGTATAACTATGCTAAAACGGTTTAAAGATTGATAGATGGATGTCTGATACCTCTTCACGCCGAAACTACTGAACGAATCGGGCTGAAATTTTGCATTGATATTGTTTTAGAACTGGCCTAGGCCTGGAATAAAACAAGGCTACGTATTATCCCATAAATCAGTTCCCATGAGATATAAATAACCTTAAAACGTTTCCATGGAAACAAAACGTGCGAATCTGCGGGCAGAAACAAGTAAATTAGTAATGATTTATTTCATTATGAACGTAAGCGGGTGAACTACGAACCAAGTTTGTGTTGGAAGAACACCAACGATGAATCCCGAGGAACTTCAAGGTGTTTTATAAATTTTTAAAGTTAAAACTGAACCTAATATTAAAACCATTTGAAAATGGCTAACCAAACGTACGAAGTTAGGCACTTGGTACACTCATCTACAGCAAAGTCGGATCGAACTCCCATTTTACCCCCTTCCACCCTCTTTCAGGGTGGTCCCTGAGGGTGAAATTATATTTTAATGCAATAATTTTACGTGATCATACAGCGTTTACGAGAGCCCGACGGGTTTACAGGGGATAAGAGTGTTGGGATATATCTCAGGATACGTACTGTAAGGGTTTGATGACATTTTGATGACTCTTTACCGCCTTGGGCCTCATAACTATATAGGTCTCAATGTTGTCATATCACACTATTATTATATACTTATGCGAAAGTTTGGATCGATGGATGTTTGTTACCTCTTCACGCCAAAACTACCGAACGGATCGGGCTGAAATTTTAGAGTAATTCTAATCCTGGAATCAAACATCAGGCTTCTTTTTATCCCATAAATCAGGAACCATGGGATAGAAATCACCTTTAAACGTTTCGGGCACAAACTAGGAAAAATATTTACGTTATATCTAAAACTAAATATTTATATTATATTGTACTAGTTTCTGCTCGCGGCATCGCACGCGTTGTCTATGGAAACATTGAAAGGTTATTTCTATGTTATGATAACTTATTTATGGGATAAAAAACACTCTTGTGTTTTTCTAGACCTCTATCTACGCAAAATTCAAGCTAGATCAGTTTAGCAGTTTTGGTGTGAAGAAGGAACTTACACCTATCCATCGAAACTTATACATTTTATCCAGCATCTCCCCCAATACTACGCTGGTTTCCTAATTTGTATTTATTTATTTCATCGTAGGTACACTTATTACACTTGATGTCGTTACATTCTATATTTAGTACTATTTTAACAACACCACACATATTACATTTCGTTATAGGAAACACCATAAAAAAAATTACAAAAGTAAAAGAATCAGACAGACATGCATGACTGACAATTTAAATAAAAATAATTAGTCGGAATCAAATAAGTAAATAAATAAGTTAATAAGCTAAGCATATCGTTACCACATCGTATCTTAGGATGATCTCACCGTGTAAGCCCTCGCTTCGCAGATTAAATTTACCCGGACTGAGCGACTCATCTTGGTACAGAGAAGCGCAGAAGTCAGAATGTCTATCTACTGTTAACTTACATAAACTAGACATTCTGGCTTCTGCGCGGCTTGGTACGTACTAGGTACACTAGTCAAACTGCATGAAGAATGTGTGTAAGCAAACCGCCCATATTGCCGACCTCCGTGGCGCAGCGGGCGAAGGTCCGCCTGCGACGCTGGAGGTTGCGGGTTCGATTCCCGCCTCGGAACAAATTTGTGTACGATCCGCAGAAATTTGTTCCGTTGGTCTGGGTGTTTTCTATGTATCATAAAAAATATCTACCTATTTAGTGTATTGTATGTATTATTTATATGTATCAGTTATCTAGTACCCATTACAGAAGCTCTGCTTAGTTTGGGGCTCGATAATGCTGTGTGAATTGTCCAGAATTATTTATTTCAAATCAAATCAAATCAAAAACTCTTTATTTCCATAAATACAATAAATGTACACTTAGAAAAGGTCAAATCATAAAACTAAACACTGACACCGAAATAAAGATATTTTTTATTTCTGTCGCTTCGGTATGTAGACTAAAGTAAATAAGCGACGAAGAAACCTTTAGCCTGTTAGTTGTTATTTTTCGAGTATTTATTTATTTTAAATATTTAAGGGGCGAAAATAGAATCAACTGATCCATATCAATACCCCAGTCGTCGCGTCCCCAAGACGCTGGCTGCATTGCCTCCCTGTATGGCAATGCTGATGCGCTGTGCCAGATACTCACCAGCTCTCGGGTCACGCGTCGCTTCGACCAGACGCTCAGATAATTACAAAAAAAAAACAAATTAAACGTTTATTTGTAAGAATACAAAATTCAGAAACATCGAATATGTCAGATCTTATAACTATTTTAGTAATTATATTCAGCCTGCACGCAGGCCTGCTAATATTATATCTACGAGTCATATTATTATAATTATATTAAATTATATTAGTCATGTAAGGTACAATTCAAATTTCCAAATACTCGTTCACCGTATAAAAACATTTTTCAAGTAGGTAGTAGGTATTCCTCTTAATTTTTTCCTAAATAAATTTCCATTTAGTTCTCTTAATTCTTCCGGTAATTTATTGTTAACGACATCAAGTGTATATAAATATGTATGGTACCTACGGTGAAATAAATGAAATGAAATATCTGCATCACTCAAAAATGAGAATCTGCCTTGTGTTCGCGACTGCCCGCCTCAGAATTATGCTCAATTATTAAAGCATAATCCAGTGGGTTCCTTCAGGGAGCCACCCGCCGACAGCTTAGCTGCCAATTCGAGCAAGCCTTATTTTTTGGTTTAAAGATGTTTATCCTACTAATATTATAAATCCGAGAGTTTCTGAAATCTGAATTTTTGTTACCTAGGATCTCCAAAACTTCTAAATAAACAGTGATGAAATTTGGCGTTCTGCCCTCCATGTAGCATAGCCGTGGGACGCCCTGTAGAGAAGGATTCTGAAATGGTAGATAAGTAGGTACCATTGTTGTATTCCTGGAGATAAGTGATTCGTAAATGTCCCGCAAACCTTAAAAAACAGTGTTCTTTAAATATTATGGACTTTGTAGTCGGTTTTAAGTTTTTTTTTTCCAAACCATCAAATTATTTACTTCGCACTTAGTATTTTTTATACACAGGATGACGATATTCTGAAATCTGTGTTTTTATATGGGGTGTAAAGTGTTCCTGATATCGGCCACCACTGTTGTTTTTTCACAACAGTCTTGGCCGATCTGTTTTTTTAATCGCGGCTTAGAAATGAATGACTTGGATGGAGGACATTTAAAAAATCATATAATATAATGTCCTAAAGCGTCAGATTTTGAGATATTCACATATGAAAAATTAATTAGTGCATTCCTTAGTTATTTGAGATATTTCCATATAAAAATTTTCGACTCCTTCCCGATTTTCTGCGCTACGAGCGCCATCTATTGTCGAGTAGCGAGCTAGCTTAAGCATGCGGGCGGCGCGAATTCAAACAAATTGACAAAACCTTTCCATGCAAAAAGGTCTAGTAACTTTTGTAGTTACTAGAAAAGTAGGTATATTACTAGCCAGCTAGATATCTAGCTAAAGGATAAAAAAGCTTGGGACGGGTTTTGCTGTAACGCGAAAAATATGCGTCTTTACTTACCTACTACATTTAGTCTCATGATATCGAAGCAAGCAACAGAAATCAAAAATATCCCTCTATTTCCAAATCATTTTAATTTTAAGAATTCAACATTTTATAAGTGTGCAATAATTATAACGGTGCGGATATAAAGTATTCTTGATTATGCGGCGAGACGTGTACCTAGTAAGTCAGTTAACGGGGATTGTTAACGCCATCTAGCGTTGAATAGATAAACTACGTGATATTTGCTCAAGATCCCAGCATAGCAGCCTTTCATGAGGAGTTTTCAAAAACAAGCAGTCAAAATAGTTCTAACAAACTCAATAGAGGGCGCTCTGCGTTGAAGGCTCCCGCCAAAGGCGCGTTTTTATTTTTATCTGCTTTCAGATGGAATTGTTGGTTTTTGCCTATAGTAGGTACCCTACTGAGGGGCGAGTCTATTTGACTATCGTCACGTCTCTTTTTAGTATGGGATTTACGTAGTTTCCTGTCCTCACGATAGGCGCTGTTCCAAATTAGGTATATGGAAAAAGAAGACGTCACGACACGTCTCGTCACCAACGTCTAATAGACACACCCGTTTTCAGGTGTAGGTAAGGTGGACCACGGGCAGGGACCGGTGTATTTACCTATAGTACGAACCTACAGGTATATATATATAGTAATTATTATAAAGAGGAAAGATTTGATTGACTGTTTGTTTGTATTAAATAGGCTCCGAAACTACTGGACCGATTTGAAAAATTCTTTTACCATTAGAAGCCCACATTACTCCTGATGAACATAGGCTACTTTTTACCGCGAGAAAATGCTTCATTCCTACGGGAAAACGGGTAGTAAGAATGCAGCTAGTTTTAATTTAGAAGGGATTTGAATGTATGATGATTATTTCAGTTGCTTTTGTTTTGATTCCTAAGTTATGAATGTAGGTAGGATACCTTTACGCGCCAATCTTTATGAATTCTCGGAAGAAAGCGCGAGTGGCTGCGCTGTTGGTCGAAGGAATGAATGATTACCAAGGAACGCACTCCACTCTACTGTACAATGCGCAGTTTCCCATCCGCGGCTATGTTCACAGAAATCATAAATATATGCGCGACTTTATACTTTTATTCATATAGAAAATTACAATCAAATAACAGAAATAATTTAGAACTAGAAGTATTTACAATTGAAACAATTGAGCTAACTGCAGACTGTTGCAAACAATCTACAGGTAGCTCAACTGATCCACATCAATACATTGCCCCGCTGTATGGCAATGTTGATGCGCTGCGCTTTATACTTGGTCTCTATCTCAAATAAATTTTTACTTACATATATAGAGGTATTTTATTTAATAATTTTCATGTATGCCTCTAAAACAAATGTAAACGTGGGTAAAATTAAAAGTTAGGTTTATGTTTATAATATTTATTAGGTATCAAGATAAATTATAGATTACGGCGTTAACCTGACCCAAATCAGCGCTACCACACCACACCCCCTATTTGATTTTCTTATTATGGTTAAAGGAAGGAATTTTCAAAAAATTATTTTGCAGTTATATACCTGTCATAAGCCTATTTTTAATGCCTCTTTAAAAGTCTTAGTTTGTATAGTGCAGGCAGAGATGCGAAGTTGCTCTTTTTTGCCACCATGGTGGCCAAAAAGAGCAACTTCGCATCTCTTCTTAAAGTATACAAAATAAAAAATTTACAGAGGCATTAAAAATAAGCTTATGATTACCATAAACTAGCCGATCCATTTTTGAAAATTCCTACGTTGAACAGAATAATAGGATAAAATAGGTGGGGGCGCTGATTTGGGTCGGGGTAACGCCTTAATTAACTTAATATTTTTTATCAAATCAAATGTTTTATGTGAAGATTTTGTCCGGTATTACTTATTTATTAGTTACTAGCTGTACCCGCGACTTCGATCGCGATTGCCTTACCTGCCGACTAATTAAGTTCACATTTATCCATAGTCTCTCATATTATGAAACGTTATGAAACGCCGCCGTGCAAAAAATCGTGTAGGGTCTACGGGGGATAGCATATTGTCATCTTCAATCCCATTCTTTATCCACACGACTTTTAGCTACGACTCGGCCAGCGTCAGTGTTAAGAAGTGTCCTACTCGTTTGACTTACTCACAGCTGGGGCCCTATTATGCTATACTAATCGCTTCACTATGACAGGGCTATCGTCACAGAATGACACGTTTTGGTATTCCACCTAGGATGAAAGAAATTATGATGAATGCAGATGGAGTGACGCGCGTCAAGTTTGAAACTACATATTAATTTATCTCGCGCGCACTATCTGGAGTTTTATTAATCTAAGGATTCTACGTGATGATTCTGCGACGATTCCATTGTAGGTACAGTTGGCTGTGTACCACAATAAAAAATATTTTTCTGCGGTCCAGTTAGTTTAAATGGACCACAATAATTAATTAATTTAATTGTACTACCGAAGTTTGGTTGGAGTAAGACTCCAACCAAACTTCGGTAGTACTGTTAACTGGACCAGCTAAACCACCATATATCATGTAAGGCAGGAACCTAACTTATTTTGCCAAGACCCACCTAGGTAGGAACCTAACTAATGGGTGCGTCTTGGAAAAATAAATAGATAGGAACTTACCTACCCTTTATCTACTAATTTTTTTCTTCAATCTACAGATTATTTCATCAATCTACTGATTTTCTACTCGACTTTATACTGATTTAGTCATATTCGATCTTGCAACACTGTTTCTAACAAAAAGAATGCATGAAATCGGACGACGCGTAGACCCGTCGTGATGCGCGGTTAAAGAATTCTACTTTTTCCTCTCTCCCAGGGGAACCTTACTGAATTTCAGGATAAAATGTGTCCTTTCATGTCCTTTCTTGTAGTATGAACTCAAAACGTGCCAGGTTACATTCCAACTCATTACCTATGTAGTTTCGGCGTGATGAGCGGTGAAGGAATTTAACTTTCATCCCCTCTGCCAGGGCAGCCTTACTGAATTCCGGGATAAAATGTATCTTTCCTCATAGTACGAACTAAAATCACGCCGAGTTGCATTCGAATTCATTAAGTAGTTCCGTCGTGATGCGCGGTTAAAGAATTTTACTTTCATCCTCTCTCCCAGGGGAACCTTACTGAATTCCAGCATAAAATGTATCTCATGTCCTTCCTTGAACTCAAATCGTACCAATTCAGTCCAACTCATTCAGTAGTTTCGGTGTGATGCGCAGTGAAGGAATTTTACTTTCATCCCTTCTCCCAGGGGAACCTTACTAAATTCTGGGATAAAATGTATCTTTCCTCGTACCTAGTATGAACTCAAATTATGCCGAGTTCCATTCGAATTCATTAAGTTGTTCCGTCGTGATGGGCGGTTAAAGAATTTTACTTCCATCCTCTCTCCCAGGGGAAAATTACTGAATTCCGGGATGAAATGTATCCCATGTCCTTCCTTGTAGTATGAAATCAAATCGTGCTAGGTTTCATTCCAACTCATTAAGCACTTTCGGCGTCATGCGCGGTGAAGAAATTTTACTTTTATCCCCTCTCCCAGGGGAACCTGACTGAATTCCGGGATAAAAAGTATCCTATGTCCTTCCTCGTGGTATGACCTAAAATCGTACCGAATTTTATTTCAATACCTTTAGTAGTTCCGTCGTGATGCGCAGTTAAAGAATTTTACTTTCATCCCCTCTCCCAGGGAAACCTGACTGAATTCCGGGATAAAAAGTATCCTATGTCCTTCCTCGTAGTATGACCTAAAATCGTGCCGAGTTTCTTTTCAATACCTTCAGTAGTTTCGGCGTGATGCGCGTTTAACAAACAGACAGACAGACAGACAGACAGACAGACAGACAGACAGACAGACATGAATGAAAAAAATTGCAGTTTTGGCTTCAGTATCGATAATAGAGTGCCCTCCAAAAAAAATTTTCAAAATATCTTCAATGTACAGAATTGGACCTGTTACAGTTTTATTATAAGTAGGTATAGATTGTACAGTACATATAATAGGTATTACATTTTAATTAGGTATATAATATAACGTCTAATTATGGAACCAGCTAGGGCGTAGCAAGCTACAAAAGCACATGATTAAGTAAAATTTACTTATAAATAATCTACTAAAAACTATACATTCGTCAAACTCGATGTGAGATGTTTGTACACAAACTTCGACACAAAAACTGAAACTTGCTTGGCATCTTTTTCAGATATTTGTAAGCAATATTTATTAAAGGATCTCATATCGACAAGTAATATAAATTGCGTTTAAAAAGACGCCGAAGACTTTAGGTTAACCGGCCAAATTGTATGTAGAATGTTTGTAAACAAATCACCCAGTGAAATCAAATCAAAAACTCTTCATTTCCAAAGGTTTTTGTTATTATAATGCGTAACCCCACACTCAGGGTAACTTCTAATTTCTTTATTTCCATAAATACAATAAAAGTACATTAAGAAATGGTCAAATTATAAAAATGAAGCACTGACACGGGAACAAAGTGATATTTTTGATTTCTGTCGCTTCGGTAGGTATGTAGACTAAAGCACAGATATTATAATACTATACTAGTAACTAAAGTAAAGAAGCGACGAAGAAACTTTTAGCCTGTAAGTTGTTATTTTTCGAGTTGGAACAAAACCCGTCCCAAGCTTTTTTATCCTCTAGATAATCTGATATTTTATAGTAAGTCTTTACAAGCATTCTAAATACAATCAAACTTGCATATTACATATGTATATATTATAGATGTTGAATAGGGAAAACTTACTAATAACTGTAATGCCTATAGATACACGGGCAGTTTGAAGCAGTTAGGATCTGCCAATAATTCATTTATTAAATCAGCAACATAAATATAAGTTATTTTGTTAGTGAGTCGTCTTAAAATCTATGTTAAAATACAAGGAAAGCACAATTCATAAGAATTAAAAAAGGAAGGTTCAAGAGAGATTTTCTACTTCATCAGGACCCGAATAAAGGCCTTCTGGTCAAGCGGTTACATGTTACATATTGTAACCGCTCATAATGCGTGGCGAGCGAGAATGTGGTTAGCGGTAATTTATTCTGAAATAACTTGCATATAGCTGTCGAATAACTTGTGAGATGGGGTTACCCGAAATCATAAATAAATAAATAATAAAGTAGGAACTGTAAAGTATTGTCTGGAATGGAAAGTTACTCCAAATAAATTTGTAAACTAAAAAGTGTCCCTCTTATCGCTCTGGTCATATAATATTAAGCTAGAAACAGACAGAACCCACGCCACGCAACGTACGCGACGCATTATGAGATCTGTTCAAGCGGCTAACATGTAACCACTTGAGCAGATAACCTTTATTCGGGTCCTGATGAATAGAAAATTTCCCTTGAACCGTCCTTTTTATATATTATATATTATGTAAATAGAAGTTCACTATACAAGTATACAGTCGCAACTTGAAGCAGTTGCATCTGAAAGGTCCTAAACCTTTACTCGTGTCCTGATCAAACTGTCTCAAGAGATACTTTCTACTTGATCAGGACTCGAATAGGCAGGTGGTCGTAGCGATTTGGAATGACCTGTAGGATGCAAGCTCAACATTATAATGTTTGTGAGCATGGCTAACATGCTAAACAGGTTCACAGTTCAGCATCGGTAGTTAAAATTCCTCCCAATTCCGGCAGATTTTGATCCATTATATATAATAGAGTAACATAACAGACACAAAAATATAAAAAAAAAATTTTTTTAGCTCAGTATCTATTCTACCGTCAAGTTCTACACTAACCGATCCTGTCCATCCAAAGGTTGCCTGGAAGAGATCGCTTTCAGCGATAAGGCCGCCGATTGTGCCATACTAGATTTAATTAGTAGTTTGTTAGATATTTTATAAGCATTGATGGTACAATAAAGATATTATCTATATATCTACCAAGTCCACGTTTAATTAAAGACATCCCTCTGAGTTCAATAACATACGACCCGTTAAAATTCACTAGGCGGACAGCCCATATGCGGGCTGTGGCCTCATGACGCTATCGGCCTGCAGCCCTATGGGCTGTGGACTGTGAAATTATTAATACTATCATGCATGGCCCAAGACGCCGATGGTCACGTCCACATCCATGTAGCGCCGCACCGCCGAGGCGAGGCAGTAAATGCGATATACTTAATGATTAACCTAATCACATAATACTATACTAGTAACCTAATACAGTAAAACGGGGTGGATAGAGACTTGAGGGTGAATAGAAATGGACGAAATGCAAAAAATCCTTTTGCAGAGGTCAGATCGACTAATCACAACATCTGTAGTGTAAGTATCTTGTATTTGTCAACCGTTGCCGTAGATTATGTTTATTTTTTATTGTTTTGTATATTTTTGATTGTTAAGTGTCTTATGTGTTATCTTCCGTGACGTCACCAACGGCTCTGTAGGAAGACCAGCGTTGGTTGCAACGTGTTTACAACTAGCTCATGCTGAGACAGAGACCGTTTTGTAACTCTAATCGACAGAAGCTGTACTCTGTGTATCTTTTATTTTATTTTTAAATCATGTTTGTTGATAGAGTTACAAATAAAATATTCTCATTCTCTCATTCTCACTGTGTCACAGAAGGTGAACAGTCACGTTCTAAGGATACTCCCACTGCTACTAGCCAGGTAATGTCTTGCTCCAGTATTTTATCAATCTCTATTCACCCTGGAGTCTCTATTCACCCCGTTTTACGTAGTCACTTTCTTCCTGACTGTTTCAAGGTACCATGTATCTAGGCCCTTATGCCTTAGGTCTCAAGAGTAGATAAAACAGTAAATGCCTGGACAGACCAGTGCATGTGTGTCAAAGGCTTAACATGATTATCATCAGCTTATTATACTTTATTACTGTTGGCAGCCACAGCCGAACATGGAACCTCTTTCTGAGTTGACTTCTTTGATATTGACAATATTAGGTATGAGTCTGTAGGCCTAGCACGGGGACAGTTGTCTATGGTAGAATAGAGAAGAATGACATTGCATTGTCATACATTGCGTAAATTAATGAAGTTGAAGGAATGAGTTTCAAATATAATATTACGCATTCGATGACAATGTGACGTTATATGTTGACAACAAACCCCGTGCTCTGGTTTGCCACTTTTCTGCCAGGGTCCAGTTCATGGAAAGGGGTTTGAAGAGCCCTAACATCGGTCAGGATTTGTTTTTTTCTTTCAAAATCGCGACACAAAATAAAAGTTTTATATTGCATGTTAACAAATGTCTTCTTCGAATGCAGCGACTCGTGTTATTATGGTAAAAGTTCACTTAAGTTAAGTTTGTTAAGCTGTGTGGTGCCGGCTTAGAATTTTCACCACCCCAACTCTTCCCGCAAGTGCCGTGTGAGGCGACTAAGGGATATCAACCGGGGCGGGCAGCAGCGCCCCCTGCAGAACAATTCTACCACCGAACTGCGATCCCCAACCCGCATGCCCGGCGTGGGGATAATGGGCATTACCCCCATGAGATAAAAGCCAACAAGGCGCTTATCAGGGGGTGGCCCGCGTCCAGCAGTTGACCAACACAGGCTGTTGAGGTTGAGATTGAGGAAGTTTGTTTAACCTTCAAATAGAAGAAACATAAATAAATAAAAAATGTTATGACTTAGTGTCTGGTTTCCGAGATATTCAAATATGAATGAAATATAGTTATTTTCGTCATATCTAAGAAACCGGGCACTTTAGGAAAAAAAGATAATTTTTAATTGTTTTAGTGTCCTCTATCCAAATATATACTTAATAAATTTTATTGTAAACGTCGATTTGAAAAAAAAACAAATGTTTGGGCCACTCATCCACACAAAAATCTTCAAACCCCTTTCATAGTCATGGAACATAGGCGTGGTTAACATTTTTAAGTCAGTTATAGACACCTAATATACTACGTTGAAGCCGGCAAATTTTCTTGAGGCATTTCGTTTCGTTTTCTCTCTTTCTCCTTTTCCTCTTTTATATGTTTCAAGGAGTGCTTGAAGAGATATGACTTCTGAAAAAAACGTTTATCACAAACATTGCAGGCAAATGGCTTTTCCCCATTGTGATGTTTGATATGTTGTACCAAATGTGATTTACTATAAAACTGTTTCTCGCATTTATCGCAAGGAAATGGTCTTTCTCCGGTATGAATTCTCATGTGTACTATCAGCACATGTTTTTGCGTATAACTTTTACCACACACGGTGCAAGGGTATGGCTTCTCTTTCTTGTGCGTACCCACATGTCTGTCCAAGTTAGATTTATTGTAAAATTCTTTTTTACAGACCTTGCAGGGAAATGGTTTTTCACCTGTGTGAATTCTCATATGTCGGTCGAGAAGGGCATTGGTATAAAAATGTTTATTGCAGACACTGCAAGGTATTGGTCTGTTCCCTGTGTGCGTTCTCATGTGTACTTTCAAATCGGGTTTGCGACTGCACTTTTTACCGCACACATCACAGGCAAATGGGTTTTTATCCGAGTGAATTCTCATGTGGCCATTTAATTTCATTTTACTGTCGAATTCTTTCCCACACCTATCGCAGGATAGTATATTATCAAGTGGATCTTCTACTGGAGTTTCCTCTATTTCCTCTTGTTTTATTTTCTTTTCTTCATTTTCTGGAATTCTTTCTATTTCCACTTCAACAAATTCTTCATCGTCTGAAATTCTCTCTTCTTTAACTGTTACAAGCAGCTGACTTGTGCTGTCTATATTAACATTCCCACTGCCTTCTATAAACTGATTTTTAATGCACTCCTCGCTTTTGACAGTTTCTGTATTCACTAACTCTTCTCTCTCTTGTTTCACTGATATTTGTAGATACTCGTATTTTGGAGAACTTTCATTATCATTTTGAGAAGAATTTTCGTTATCTTCCAAATAGGTATAGATTTGCAGGGGAGATACGGAAAGAAGTGGTGCTGTTCCAAGGTTGAGCTCAGTTATTTTTTCATGGGTTGCCTGCAACAAAAAAACATTTAAATTTGAACAGTTACCTCTAGTGTTGTCAGGGCGCTCATTGGAGGAGGCTTAGATGATGACAGTAGATGACTAACAGCATTTATCTTAAGTCCAAATATCAATAGAGCGACGACTCAGCAATACTGCTATAAAAACTGTATATTTTTGTAATCAGTTTTAGTGGTAGAATCAACCATACATTTTCATACGTGGTGTATAAGAAATCGCCGCGTATCATCCGTAAGAAAACTGCCTCATTACTCAGCGCGTGGGGCAGTTCCAACAGCATCCTGCAGGTCATTCCAGATCGCTACGACCTGCCAGTTATGAAGGCATTTATTCGGGTCCTGATCAAGTAGAAAATCTCGTTTGAGACAGCTTGGTCGGGACACGATCCTCTATCCTTTCTAATTTTTATGTATTGTGTTTGCTTGTATTTTAACATAGATTTTAAGACAACTCACTAACAAAAAATGGACCTTATATGTTGTATGATTAAATAAATAAATTTTTATTATTATCATTTTATAATATCGATCTTAGAGTTAAGGCCGTTAAACATTTGGTTTTCGGGCCTATCTATCTAGGCCTGGAAACTTACACTATAGATTCTAAACGTAAAGCATTAAAGTTCATTTAAGCTTGGACTTTTCCGTCAGAGAGCTAAATGGATAACAGAAGTTTTTCTGGATTTTAATAGAGGGCATCTCTTTCTACATTATAGAAACTGAGCGAGACTTCAAACCTAGAAAGATAGCAGATGCACTTATAGTGTAAAACCAATAGTGTCTGAAACTGTGTCAACAAAACCGAACAAAAAAAAATAATTCACATGCTTGTAGTTCAGATAAAGATTTCATTCATTATTGTTAACAATATTTTTATAAAGAAAGAATTTCAAATCCACCAGTACTTAAACTATGTGTTCAATTATTGAACATGTTTATTATAGTATACTTTTAATTTATTATATAATATTACACATATAATAATTAGCTGCTTAGTTCATAACAAAATACCATTGTAATAAATTAATAAACAAACAAGTCAACGGCAAAACTAATGTTAGCCTAATTGCATGGCCGACCCAAATCAGCGCCACCATCTATTTTATTTTATTATTCTGTTAAACGAAGGAATTTTCAATAGTCGATTGGCTAGTTTGTGATACCTATCATAAGCTTTTTTTAATGCCTCTGTAAAAGTTTTATTTATTACTAGCTGCATTCTTACTACCCGTTGTCCTATTACCCGTTTTCCCGTAGGAATGAAGCATTTTCCCGCGGTAAAAAGTAGCCTATGTTCATCAGGAAAAATGTAGGCTTCTAATGGTAAAAGAATTTTTCAAATCAGTCCATTAGTTTCGGAGCCTATTCAATACAAACAAACAAATAATCAAGTCTTTCCACTTTATAATATTAAAATAGGTGGATACTTTAAGAAGAGATGCGAAGTTGCTCTTTTCTCTCTGCCTACACTATACTTTCTCTTATTTATAGAGGCATTAAAAAAGGCTTATGATAGGTATCACAAACTGGCCAATTTTTGAAAATGCTTCATTTAACAGAATAATAAGATAAAACAGGCGGTGGTGCTGATTTTGTGCGGGGTAGCTAGATACTAGGTATACCCCGATACTAGCAGCGCCACTACATACATTATTTTTTGATTACGTTATACAAAGGAATTATTAAAAATTAGGATCGCGCATAGACGATACCTATCACAAGCTTTTTTTAATGTATTTGTAATAGTTTTGTTTTGTGTTATTCCGTCAGATACCTTGTTGGGAGAGCTTGGTGGCCACCAATAGGAACTAAACTCTTGAAACAAGTATCTGCCTAAATAATACAATACAAAACTATTACAGATACATAAAAAAAGCTTGTGATAGGTATCGTCTACGCGCGGTCCCATTTTTTGATAATTTCTTTGTATCGCCTTAAGTCTAAATATCAATAGAGCGACGACTCGGCAATACTGCTGCGCTAGATTTAGTATTTAGACTGTATAATTTTGTAAATAAATCAATTGGAATGAAGCACCGAGTCGAGTATTACTCCTCCCCCCTCTACGAAGACCCTACGCGCCCTGAAGTACCAGCACCCGCTGATTAGCAGACCAGAAGTTTCCAGCAACCGCTGGAGGTGCCGCCCTGATGTATCAGCACCCGCCGACGAGCTGCCCAGAAGTTCCCAACGACCGTTGGAGGTGCCGCCTAGAAGTAGGGCAGACTGGGGTCAATTGAAACATGGGTCAATTGAAACAAGTTACATAAGACTAAGACGACTCTAAGACGGTCAGTTATAGGGGCGAGGTCTGGAGGGGGGGAAAGAAGCGCGCTGCGAGTCGGAACGTGTCGCTCAGTACGTGTGGCCGCTCCGAGCACGCTGGACATTTTTACGTGGGTGCACTGCTTTTTCGACTCGAAAAGTAAGTTTTTTTACTATTATTGTTTTGTGTATTGCACTGAAACTATTTACTGTTCTGCAGTGTTGTTTACTATCATTGTTTCTATGAATATTCTAGTTGAATGCTTCGTGGTGAATGCCCACCTATCACATCTGGTTTTTTTCTGAAGGGATGGGGTCAGTTAAAACAAAAGGTTCGGGGTCAATTCAAACGTATTTTTATTCTATGTCATACTTTTGTCGACCTTTATGGTGCGGTGGGCGAAGGTCCGCCTTCATCGCAGGAGGTTGCGGGTTCGATTCCCCCTTCAGGACAAATGTTTGTAAATTTTTATTTAATATTTTTAATTTATATTTTAGATGCCAAGAAACCGTCCAAAAACTACCAACCGGAGAGACTAATATTGACAGGTATATAAAAGCATATGATGCATTGGGACAGGCGGCCGAAAAATCTCTACGTAGTATAAAACAAAGTCGCTTCCTGTCTGTCTGTCTTTCCCTATATGCTTAGATCTTTAAAACTACGCAACGGATTTTGATGCACCTTTTTATTAAATACAGTAATTCTAAGGCTAGTTAAATCATTTGTAGAAACACTTGTTTCAACTAACCCCAGGTACCGTTTTAACTGACCCTGACACGGGGGCAATTTAAACAGCACCCGCTGACGAGCTGCTCCGAAGTTCCCGGCAACCGCTGGAGGTGCCGCCCAGAAGTACCAGCATCCGCTGACGAGCTGCCCAAAAGTTCCCAGCATCCGCTAGAGGTGCGGCCCAGAAGTACCAGCACCCGCTGACAAGCTGCCCAGAATTTCCCAGCATCCGCTGGAGGTGCCACCCAGAATTTCCCAGCATCCGCTGGAGGTGCCGCCCAGAATTTCCCTGCATCCGCTGGAGGAGCCAATCAGAAGTTCCCAGCATCCGCTGGCGGAGCCGCCCAGAGGTCCCAGCAGTCCGCTGACGAACTGATCGGACGTTCCCAGAAACCGCTGGATGAGCTGCCCGTTCGTGCTTCCAGCATCCTCTTACTGTGGCAAAGACTACCTTAGCCATTAGTTTCTAATTGGTCCTATGAGTCTGCTTTTGACCGGCAGTGAGAAAATCCTTCCCTGTGTACATTGCACGCCGTACACGCCCTTGTTTCCTTCCCACCTTCCGTCTGTTACCTTAGGTCTCCTGGTAACAGATATCCCGTTTTATATCTATATATTTATTTAGTACACTTGTATGGTCAGGGATGCGAATGCGAAAACCAAGGCAAAAGATGTAGTACAGAAGATCCTAGAGCTTAAATGGCAATGGGCAGGCCATATACAGCGGCTTCCCCTAGACAGATGGTCACAAATAGCCACAAATTGGATTCCTCGAGACGTCAAACGCAGACGAGGCCGACCAACTAAGAGGTGGTGTGACGACATCAAGGAAGTAGCAGGAAGGCAGGAGGAGGCTTTCACCGCCAAAGGCGGTCCTTACCGGACAACAACTGCCAATCCGTTAATGTAAATAGTATAGTTATAGTTTAAGTTTAGTTTAAGATTTATATATAATTACTTATTCTGTACTAGCTGGTAAGGAAAAATAAAGCTCTTTTTATTTTATTTTTATTTTATTTTATTTATTTTTATTATGGTCAGGGATAGGGTTGTAGGAACAAACGCATTGATAGGGCTACACTATTAGGGCTGATAGGATAAAATACGTGGTTAGGGTTCAAATTAGGTTCCGTTAGTAGGGGTTAGGTAGGGGTTAGGCTGCGTAGAGTAGGCTACGTAGATTAGGTAATAGTGAGTAGGAAGTCCAACTCTCCAACTCTTCCCGCGGTTGTCGTAAGAGGCGACTAAGGGATATCCACCGGGGGCGGGCAGCAGAGCCCCTGCAGAACAATTCTACCACCGAACTACGATCCCCAACCCGCATGCCAAGCGGATTATGGGCATTACCCCCATATGATAAAAGCCAATAAGGCGCTTATCAGGGAGGCCTGCGTCCAGTAGTGGACCAATACAGGCTGTTGGGGGTTGGGGAGTAGCTCTGCTTGTAGTACACGCGTGTGTACCTACAACGCCCACACGTAGGGTAAAGTACCAAGCACTGGGTTATCCTGCAGTAGGAGTTAGTGTCTGTATCACCGACCGATCATCGCACACCCGTGCGTTCACCAGAATCGCACGTAGGGTTAAAAGTCGCCACACACTGAAGCCGGAGGCGGAGCGGTGGCGGACGGTAGCCGAGCCAGGCGTGGCGTTCGCGGTGCGGATGTCTTCACATTGCAGGCCTGCGAGAGCCGTGGCGTCGCGGAGGCGTTTTGGAGCCTTGTGTGTGTAGGTAACGGCGTCGCATTATTGTAAAGATGTCCTTTTTAAATAATTTTTAAAATCTTTTAAACGGCAATCGTATAAACAACGATGTGGTTGGACTAGTAAATAATTTTTTTCGGTATCGTCCATTTTATTTAGCGCCTTATTCGGGTCATAAGCTAAAAATTTTGTAAATAAATATAATTATATTCATACCAGTAGCACCACAAATAAAAATAACATACGTGACAATTGGCGATCCGACGAGCGAAATCCGACGGATTTATAAAACGCTATTTTGATTTCGCCTCGGGTTGATGATCGAAAATCCGAAGCGAATCCGTTGACTAATGGCCATGTCAATGAGGAGGAAGTCCTTATTCCGATCACAACCCAAGGCGAAAACAAAATAGCGTTTTATAAATCCGTCGGATTCGATTCGGAAACGAATCAAATGAACTAAAATACCCCTGCTGGTTGTCTGCCAGAAATCGCTCTTGAGCGATAAAACCGCCAATTGTCACGTATGTTATTTTTATTTGTAAATTGTTTCTTAGTTTTAAGTGTGCAATAGAAGTATTTACTATTATGTTATTTTTATTTGTAAATTGTTTCTTAGTTTTAAGTGTGCAATAGAAGTATTTACTATCTATCTGTATGAATTATGCATACCTGATGTCCCTCGAGCAATAGTTTATTGAAGATCTCTTCAGACTTCTGAACCATCTTGGAGAAGGTGTGACATCTCAACAGCTTCTGGTAACAGAAACTGCAAACAGCTCTCGGCCTTGCATCGTCAGAGTCAAACTGAAATACAAAAAAAAAAAATTCAATTAGGTAAGTATCAATACAATAGGGTAGGGTCCAGGCTAAAATAAATATTTTTCTATTTAGTACCTCAGTTATATTATTAGTGTTGAGATCCTAAGGTGCATGGCTGGGATGGATGAAATAAACTAGAATCTTGGAAACACAACGTATTTTATTTTTTTAAACAGAAAAACTTGGTTTCAGTTACATGTCAGTTAGATTATCATCTTTAATTCAAAACGCATAGAGTAACCATAGAAGAGCTAGACATACTACAATGAAGTTTCTACCTAGTATACTGTCTATAGTCTATGGAGGTACCCTACAGATCCATAGAATAGTCTTCTATCAAATCACATTACATTAACACACCTCCTTGATTTTATACAAGACAATCTGTGAAATCTATCTCTAATAATAACAATAAGTTATAAAGATTCACAAACTTAAATATCTTTAAACATGACATTGCTAAACATGAAACAATAAAACAACAACTTAAAAAAAAACTACACGAACACTGTCATAAAAAACTATCTTAAATTAACAAGTTCCCTAAGTTTCTTAAACCTTAATTTTCCTAAGGCTTTGGTCAATATATCAGCTATCTGATCGTCAGTATGAACCTTAACTATATTTACAATACCCTGCTTTTCGTAGTCATACACAAAATGATAGCTGATGTCAATATGCTTAGAGTTTTTACAGAATTTTCCATTTTTTGCCAAAGCAATAGCTCCGGTGTTGTCTTCAAATATCTTTACTGGTTTTGGGACTATCACATCTAAATCCCCTAATATTCCTATTACCGGCAAAACCTCTTCTACGCAATCTGCTAACGCATAATATTCTGCGTGCGTCGAAGCCCTTGATACAATTTTCTGTTTGTGTGTTTTCCACATTATTGGATTGTTATACACTCTTATTACAATACCTGTGGTTGATTTCCTATCATTTTTATCGGCTGCCCAGTCGGCATCCACAAACGCATCTACGCATTCATCAAACTCTGCATTGTAATTCAGTTTTATATTTCGTGTACAGTACAAATATTTTAAAATACGTAACGCATATTTATAATAAGTCTCGCAGTAACAATTTTGAAAACGGCTTAAAAAATTTACACTGTATGATACGTCTGGTCGCGTTCCACTTGCTATGTACAAAAGAGCTCCTATCAAACTTCTATATCTAGTATTTTCATTGGGTTCACCAGACTCGAGCGACAAATTCTGTTCCATTGGTGTTTCATAATTTTTAGATTCTTTTACAACGTATTTTTCAGCCAGAGTTCCGATATATGTTTCTTGACTCAGTGACATTTTCTTTTGAGTGGGGTCGTATTCGATATCAATACCCAAATAATGCTTAACCTTTCCCAAGTCTTTCATTCGAAATCTCTTACTTAGCATTTGTTTGACTTCCATAATAGCATCTATATTCTTTCCACATAACAAAATATCATCAACATATAAGCACAAATATACCTTAGTATTTTTAATACATCCTGTGTAGAGGCAGTAGTCATAATCTGATCTTGTAAAATTGATGCTCTGCATAAAATAATGGTAGCACTCGTACCAATCTCTTGGACTTTCTCTTAATCCATACAAAGCTTTATTAAGCCTGCAGACCTTGCCGTCTTCCACTTTATATCCCTTTGGGGGATAAATATAAACTTCAGATTTGATAACACCATTTAAAAAAGCCGTTTCAACGTCCATGCTCTCTATGTACCAACTCCTAACACATGCCGTTGACATTAATGCTTTCATTGTGGTCATTCTGGCCACTGGTGAATAAATCTCTTCATTTTCATCGTAAATTTGCTGAAATCCACGTGCAACGACTCTTGCTTTAAATTTACCATTCGTTTTAACTCGAAAGATCCATTTCACATCTATAATTTTCTTGTCATCAGGTTCATCGACTATATCCCATGTATTATTGATTGTAAGGCTGTTTAATTCAGCACTTACGGCTTCTTTCCATTTACTTACTTGTTCACTTTCCATCGCCTCTTCATATGTCTCGGGTGCATTTGCGTCGCTAATATTTACATATACTACATGGTCTTTATATTTACTCGGTAATCTTTTCTCTCTTTTTGGTCTTTGTGTGTTCACCTCCTCGGGAATAGCAGGTCTAACATCAGTTTCTTCTTCCATAGTATCATAAAATTCGTCGTTTTCATGCATTACTTCTCTTCTTAGGTTTTCATTTCCTGTATTATCATCATCAGATCTTCTAGTAACATCTTCAGTTCTTCTCGTCACATCGTCCGTTCTGATATTTACATCGTCAGTTCTTCTCGTCACATCGTCCGCTCTTCTATTCACACTGTCCAATTCGACGTCTACACTATCTTCATCATCAACTTGCCTTCGTCTGATCACTTCTTCGACATTGATAAACCTAACATTACGCGAAATCACTACTTTTTCACCAACCAGTATCCTATATCCTGTGTCTGTATATCCTACTAATTTCCCTTTTACTGCTTTAGGATTTAACTTTGATGAGCGCCTTTCATCAGGGATTCGAACGAAGCATTCTGATCCGAATATTTTTAAATGTTCAACATTCGGCTTCCTACCGAGAAAATTTTCGTATGGACTTTTCTTTTCGTGTGTGTTCGTTAGTAATCTGTTGCCTAAATATGCAGCTGTTAATAAACATTCTGGCCAATACTTTTTGCTTAGATTGCCATCTGCTAGAAGACATCTGCCTCTATCCATCAGCGTTCTATTATAACGTTCAGCTACGCCGTTTAATTGGTGGGTGTAAGGAGGTCCAGGGTTCAGATTTATACCTTTACTTTTACAAAAATTTAAGAAGTTACCATTCAAGTACTCTTTTCCGTTGTCACACCTTATTTCCTTAATTTTCTTTCCAGTCTGAGTTTCTGTAAATTGTACATATTGAGTAAATCGATCGAAAACGTCACTTTTGTTGTTTATTGCGCTAACAAAAGCTAATCTACTGTAATCATCAATGAATGTCACAATATATTTTTGACCATTGTACCCTGCTGGTTGTAGTGGACCCATAACATCAGTATGAACAATTTCTAACACATCATTTGCCCTCCTTCTCGTGTTGGCATAGGGTAAGTTTGCCATTTTATTTTTTACGCATATTTCACAGTCTATAAAATCGTCATTCAGCTTTTCGGGCATTCCGTTGAGGGTTTTGTATGTACATATCTCCCTAAGTTTCCTAAAATTCGGATGGCCTAATTTCTTATGCCATTCTTCTTTTAGAGACACATTTACATAGCTATCACCTGTGTATGCCTTATTTTTGATAATTGTTGCGTTCAACTCATACAATTTGTTTTTCCTATAGGCTTTAACTAATACCTTACCTGTTTTTCCATATATGGTTGCCAAGTCTCTTTTAAATATTATACCATTGTTATTATTTACGATAGACGACACGCTTAGCAAATTTCTTTTCATCGATGCTACATAGTAAACATTATTTACAGTAATCTTTTCTTTACCGCAAACCATAACGATACTACCTTTTTTAGTTGCTTCTAGGCCAAAACCGTCACCTACTTTAATATTTATATTTTTATCTAATTCGTATATTTTATCAAAGTATTTTTCATCGTTTACAATGTGGTCGCTGCAACCACTGTCAAGCAGCCAACTTACTTTCATATTATTTTTTGAGTCAGCTACGGCAACTTCTACGTTGAAGACATTGAAGGACTGATTGGCACCTCTACCACCGCTGTAGCTGCGGCCCCTGCCTCTGCGGCCACGACCGCGTCCACTTCTTCCTCTTCCTCTTGGAATGAAGCTGGTCTTTCTATTCGGACAATCTCGCCTAAAGTGCCCAGTTCTATTGCATTCATAGCATTTGTCCTCTCCTGTGGTAAAAACCATTGTCTCTTGGTTTTCTCCCTTTTTTACGTCCAGTAACAATTTGGATTTGACATATTCAACTGTTTGAGATTCCTTCGGCATCGCGTCTACAATATTTACCACGTATTCGTATTTCTTTGGGAGTGACAGCAACAGATAATTTAATCTCTTCTCTTCTGAAATATTGTCGCCGGTGTTCCTTAATTCATTTATGATCCTCTCGAATCTTTGAAGATATTCTTGCACGTCTTCGTCTTCATGTAACTTTAGTTCCAGTAGTCGACTTTTTATCAATAGCCTGTTGGCGCACCCTTTCGCAATGTAGGTCTCATCTAATTTCCTAATCATTTGATATGCGCTTGTTTGATGCATAATAATGTCGAGTTGGGTATTGTTCACGCTATTTACTATAATGTTTCTGATTCTAATGTCTACTTGCTTATCTTTCTCGTCTTCTATTACCTTTAATCCTTTCATTTCCAAGAACAAATTTAGCCGAAATTTCCATTTTTCATAGTTCAGGCCGTCAAATATTTGTAGAAAATTTTCTTCGCATTTCTTTTTATCGTGGATGTTTTTATCTTCAGTCATTTTCTTTTCTGAAAAAAAAACTTCACTTGTTTTGCACCACCTTCTCTTCTTTGTACGACTTTCTTCTTTTACATTTTCATCACTTCATCCTAAGATCAACCAATGCAACCACGCTCTGCTACCATGTTGAGATCCTAAGGTGCATGGCTGGGATGGATGAAATAAACTAGAATCTTGGAAACACAACGTATTTTATTTTTTTAAACAGAAAAACTTGGTTTCAGTTACATGTCAGTTAGATTATCATCTTTAATTCAAAACGCATAGAGTAACCATAGAAGAGCTAGACATACTACAATGAAGTTTCTACCTAGTATACTGTCTATAGTCTATGGAGGTACCCTACAGATCCATAGAATAGTCTTCTATCAAATCACATTACATTAACAATTAGAATTTAATATAATATATATAATAGATTTGACTCGTATTTTTCCTTGGTCAATCAAAAAAAAATTACAAAAATAAAGTCTGTAAAAGTTTGGGAGAGGGATAGTGACGTCTGGCGTGTGACGTCAAACTGGCTTTTAACTTATTATATTTTTCAAATCGACAAAAGAAAAATAACTTCAACTTCAACTTCTTATTTCATGGCTCGCTGTGTCTGTGCTGCCACAACTCTGCCAGTGTCCATGTCGAAAGAGTCATAAACTTTTGTAGAGTGTTAAAACTTTGAATAATTATTTTTTTTAAATGAAACAACAAAAAATAACTTTGAATAATACCATTGATTTATACCTAAAAAAAACAACACAAAGTTAGTAGGATGCTTGCACAAACACATGGGGTTAATAATATGACCTGTACAAAATTAGGAATTAGGGCTAATATTTACAGTTTAATCTTATTGGAATTTACAAATTTACATAATAAAAAATTTATAGGAGGGGAAAATATAAGGGATAATAAACATTTGAGGGAAGTAGGACGAGGGATATCAGGGGGGAGTACATCATATAGGGAAAAATTTAATTTAGAGCAATTGAAAAATATGTGGTCAATGGTTCCTTCTTCCAAACCACACTCACACATAGAGTGATCCCTAATCCTAAGTTTAGCTAAAAAAACTGGAGAACAGCAGTGACCCAGTCTTAACCTACATAAAGTAGAGGTAGTAAATTTATTTGCCTTTTGGAACTTAGAGAACCAGGGTACTGAGGGTATCTCTGGCTGAATATCGGCATAATGTTTGCCTTTCATTTGTTTTGATGAGTTCCAATTGTCTGTCCAGGATTTCTCAAGCAGCCTTTTAGGAAGGAGACAAAGATCATGTGAAAAGGTTTTGAAATGTTCAAGTGAACCTAATTGAATAGCAGATTTTGCATGGCTATCAGCTGCCTCATTACCAGGAATCCCAGAATGACCAGGAATCCAGGCAAGGATGACATTGATACCATTTTGATGACAATCATATAGGGAATTTTTTATATGCATGATTATAGGGAAGCGAGATATATGTCTAAAGGGATTGGATAGGATTGACTGGAGGCAACTTCTGGAATCAGTGAAAATTATTGAATTATTTAGATTGTGTGATTTTACAAATAGTATGGCTTCATAGATGGCCACAGCCTCTCCAGTGAAAACTGACGATGTGGAAGGACACTTAAAGCTAAGGTTTATACTGGTGAAGGGGATCCATACTGCAGCACCAACCTCCCCATCTGCAGATAGTTTAGAGGCATCGGTGAAAATTAGGTGCCACCCAGGGTATTTTGTAGCAACTTCAGCATTGAAAATTCCACGAGCATCAGGAGAGTTCTTATCTATTCCAAAATCTAGAATAATGTTTGGTTTATAGACTAAGGCATCGTAGGGAGTCTGATAAAGAGGATTTAAGGGGTACTGGGCAATAGGATCAGAGATTTGAGACAAAGTAATAAAGCTATGAAGAAGACAGGGCTTCTTGTCGAAATATCTAAATAATTCGCGTAGGCGATTTAACTTAGGAAGAAGAGGATGGTCAGAGTTTTGAATTAATTTAAAAACAAACCTATCAGAGAGATACTGTCTACGCAAATGTAAGGGTGGTTCGACACTTTCTACTTGCATAGCATTTATGGGAGAAGATTTCATAGCTCCTAACACTATGCGTAAACATTTGGATTGAATTTTATTAATCTTATCTAAGCCAGATTTATTACAAAGATTTAGGAGGAACAAACCATAGTCCAAGTGACTCCTTACAATGGCATTGTACAATAATTTTTGAGAGTATGGATGAGAGCCCCACCATACCCCAGAAAGGGAGCGAAGAGTGTTTAGGTTCTTTTCACACTTTTGAACTATTGCTGTGCAGTGAGGGACACCAGACATCCTTGAATCCAGTGTAACACCTAGGAACTTAACATAATTAGCCTGAGGGATGATCTCCTGCTCAATATACACATTAATCGGTGGGATGATCCTTTTTTTTGTAAATATAACTACAGAACTTTTAGCTACGGAAAGAGAAAGGCCATGATTCAACAACCAGTCAGCAAGGTAAGAAAGAGCAGAATTGAGGCAAGTTACTGCATCTTCAATGGAAGAACTAGAGTGATATAGGGCAATATCATCTGCATATTGGAGAACATTACTAAAAGAGTTTACAGACTGTTCAAGGTCGTAAGTGTACAGGCTGTACAACAAGGGGCTCAGGACAGACCCCTGGGGTAAACCTCTCCATACTGTCCTTGGAGGGAGGAGGCCAACGGGGGATTTGATGATGACTGATCTTTCCATTAGCATATTACAGATGAAACGAACCATCTTCTCAGGGACTCTCAGCTGAATGAGTTTACTCCTGAGAACCGGAAGAAGAACGTTATCGTAAGCTGATACAATGTCGAGAAAGACTCCAACGAGGTACTTTTTTTCCTGATAAGCTATGAAAATGTCAGACGTCAAGAGGCTTAGGCTGTCCATAGTACTAAAACCTTTTCTGAAACCGAATTGAGTTTTAGCAAGTATGGAACTGTTTTCACACAACCATTCAAGTCGGCGTTTTGTCATCTGTTCCGCCACCTTGGCCATAACAGATGACAGAGCTATGGGTCTGTAACTAGATGAACTGGATGGATCTTTACCTGGTTTTGGGATGGGAATAATAATTTGGGTTTTCCATTGATTTGGGATAATGCCTTCATCATAAAACGAATTGATGATTGATAGGTATGTCTGTTTGATTTTATCTGATGAGTTGATTAAAAAGGAATAAGGTATTCCGTCTATGCCTGGAGAAGAGTCAGTCAGTCCGTTCAGTGCAAGGGTTAGTTCATTAAAAGAGAAAGGAGCGTCCAACGAGGAAGTAGAAGGAAGAAAATATGATATTGAGGGAAGGGAAGATAAGGATGGGGCTGAAGGGGGTGCAAGTTTATCCGAAAAGGCCTCAAGCCATGTTGTATGATCACTAGCTGAAGTTTGATCTAAACGAGATGAACCTCTAAAGCGTCTTATCTGTCTCCAGACTATAGAAGAGGAAGTTCTAGGGGATAAATTTTCGCAAAAGTTAATCCAACTTTGTTTTTTCTTTTTTGAAGTAAGTTTTCTAAATGTTGCAGCCGATTTTTTATAACTTATAAAGTTTTCTGCTGTCATGGATTGGGAGTATGTTTTCTCAGCAGCCTTTCTCTCAGCTGCAGCTGCTGTACATTCAGCATCCCACTATGGAGTAGATACTCTAAAGTCTCGAGAGGGCTTCTTAATAGGGATATGAAGATCAGCACATGAGATCATACATTCAATGAAGTAATTATAGGATGAAATAGGGGATTCAACAGAAAGAAGATTGGAATCTAATTTAAGATCAAGGGAAGAAGAATAAGAGGACCAGTCAGCACCAGAAACTCTATACTTTAAAGAAGGGGAAGGGTTACAATGGGGGATGACGCCATGCAAGGAATTAATTTGAATGGTCAAGATTATGGGGAAGTGATCACTACCATGTGAATTGGATAATATTTGCCATGAAGTATCTGCAGCCAGAGAAGGAGAGCACAATGAGAGATCTACAGCACTTTTCGGATTTTGGGATGGGAAAACTCTGCGTGTAGGAGAACCGTCATTGAGGAGGCAGAGATTTGCCTCATCAATGATTTCTAAAAGAGAAAGCCCAAACATATCTGAGTGATTATGGCCCCACACAGTGTTGTGACCGTTAAAGTCCCCCATGATAATCATAGGCGAAGGAATAGATGAGAAGAGGCAAAGAATATCAGGAATTAGAGAGGAGTCTGGATGGGGAATATATATAGATAAAAATGATATATTATAGGACTTGATATCAACGGCAACAGCGTTGATACCAAGGGGGAGGGACGGGAGGGGGATGCGGGAAAAGGAGAGGGAGCGCCTTAATAATAAGGCGCTCCCGGCGTGCCCGTCAAAAATACCTACGTGTCCATCCTACTAATATTATAAACGCGAAAGTTTGTAAGTATGTATGGATGGATGGATGTTTGTTACTCTTTCACGCAAAAACTACTGAACGGATCTGGATAGAATATGGCACAGAGATAGATTATAGTCTGGAATAACACATAGGCTATATTTTATCCCGGAATTCCCACGGGAACGGGAACTACGCGGGTGAAACCGTGAGCCGCTGCTACGCAAAAACTACTGAAGGGATCTGGCTGAAATTTCGCACAGAGATAGATTATAGTCTGGAATAGCACATAGGCTATATTTTATCCCGGAATTCCCACGGGAACGGGAACTACGCGGGTGAAACCGTGAGCCGCTGCTACACAAAAACTACTGAAGGGATCTGGCTGAAATTTCGCACAGAGATAGATTATAGTCTGGAATAGCACATAGGCTATATTTTATCTCGGAATTCCCACGGGAACGGGAACTACGCGGGAACCGCAAGGCGCTGCTAGTGTCCAAATAATAAATAAATATAAATAAATAAATATAAATAATTTTTTTTTTTATTATACATAGAAAACATCCAGAACGCCTTGGACAAATGTCTGCAGATCGTACAAACATTTATCCCGAGGCGGGAATCGAACCCGCAATCTCCTGTGTCGCAGGCAGGCCTTCGCCCGCTGCGCCACAGAGATCGTCAAAATACATTAGCCTATTATTGTGCCCTAATTGCTAAGCTAAGTTTATAACTGCTTTGTACTTATAATAAGTCATTATCATTATCAGCCTATATACCCTATATAGCCGACATAGGCCTCCCCTAACAACATAGTGTAGGACGCCCTCTGGCCAGGTGGGATGACCATCTGTGAAAGACTGTAGACAGATGCTGGATGTGGCAAGCTGAAGACAGGGCGCTATGCTGGTCATAATTAATAGTAGTTTTATATGATAATTATAAAATAAATAACTAGTTAATGCTAGACAATCCATACAGCCCCAAAGTAATCAGACCTTTTGTTTTGAGACTACCTACTGGGGGTAACTGATATACCTAACTTAATAAGTTTTAATAGGTACCTAGTTAGCATGGATTTTTTAGACAGGGCATAGGGGAGGTACCGTAACTGGTTTGGCTAACAAAAACTTTTTTGATGCTAATAAATCCTCTTTCTTTTACTGATCAAATACTTCTATCAGACCATTTGAGGTTGGAGTACTAAAAAGGTCATAATACGCAAAAAACTTTTTATATCATGTTTATATTTAATACATGGCCCTTACTGGGCTTCTCATACTTGGCATTATAATGAAATTATTAAGATCTTTCTCACTGCTAGCTGTGTGGTGCCGGCTTAGAATTTGCACCACCCCAACTCTGTAAGAGGCGACTAAGGCATATCCACCAGGGGCAGGCAGCGGCACCACCACCAAACTGCGATCCCGAACCTGCATGCCCAGCATAAGGATTATGGGCATTACCTCCATGTGATAAATGCCAATAATGCACTTATCAGGGGGAGGCCTGCGTCCAGTAGTGGATCAATACAGGCTATTCAGGTTGAGGTTTCACACTGTTTTATGATTGCAAAAATAAATACTTGGATACATAATTGTTAATGATTCTAGTACCTACTTTGTGTGATTAAACCTTTATGCCTACCTTTCATACTTACTCATTAAACCTTAAAACTGGATAGTCCAAAGCGAATATCATAAAAATCTAAATATTCATAAAACTATGATTTTTACCAACCCTGCTTCAGCAACTAATTTCTCTCTGACCCTACTGATAAATGGATATGTATGTAATGAAATTTATCAAAGAATCAATATTCAAAAACCCTATAAATCCAAACGTACAATATATGTACGCCTAAAAAAGGTCAAATTCACAGACACGGAAATAAAGTGACTAGACTAAAGTAAAGAAGCGACGAAGAAACCTTTAGCCTGTTAGTTGTCAATTTTCGAGTTGGAGCAAGCGCCGTAGAAGATGTATCTAGATGGTAACGCAGGGAAGGACCACGGAAAATACGTAGGCTACATAAAAAGCTATTTTGTCATGACTTACCTTGGTATTACTAAGTTTTTCGAACGCATCTATGAGATGAACATCTTCCAAAGAAAGTAGACTGACGTTGCCGGCGACGCAAACTCTACACACAGTAGACATTTTTGAAGCGTGTAGAATAAACAAAACACTGCAGCTTTATAAACAATGAGACTTGTTATCGATTATCGAAACACTGATAAAAAAACAAGAGTTATCAATCGTTATGAGTAACTAAGAATTAAGAGTAATTGTCTAATTAAGAGTAACTGTCCAGTTAATTGAGTTTCTGAATTAGGATCTCCATTCTCCATGTTCGGACTGAATCTTGTTAAAGTTACGGAATTTCGGAAAAATAGAAAATGAGAAAAGAAAAATTATCTTCTTCTTTTTTAATTGGCTCTATGTCAGACAGAAATTCATATATTCTCAGTGGGAATTTATTTGTGAAGTGAAATGCATGCGGTAAAATAAAATGTATAGTGGTGTGGTGAATGAATGAATGAATAAACCCGTAAATAGATAGCAAACACCTTTCTTTGACTGATTCACTTTCGTTATTTGGCTTGGATTTGGTGATGGTGGATAAGGTAGCAGCTCCGTGCGTTAGCATCCTTATGTACATCTGTGTGTTCGTGAATGAACCCATACCTAACATCAGTAAGCAGTATTTTTATTGCAAAACTAATTTATTACAAAGTTTTGTAAGTAGGTAGGTATTCATGTACCCTGTCAGGTAGGGTACGGCAATATATCTTTATGTAGGACTTAAGATATGGACTAAATAAAGTATTTTGGATTATATACAAAACCACACAGATCTTTTAGGTATATTTGTGTAGGTAGTTAAAAATAATATAAATATTATGTACTTATCACATCCTAAACAACAAAATACATTTCTTTTTATAAATTTGTAAAGGTTATTTTATAATTGTAACACAACACTGAACACAGGCTATTTGTTGAGTTAGCGCTGGGAAAACGTAATAATATTATCTTAAAAATCGACAGAGTATATGTAAAATAGGTACCTAGGTACCTACATCATAGTTCCAGAATTACAAATAGAAATATCTGAATGTACGTACAAAACCAATAATTTACGTTGCGAAATTTCCCAGTAGGTACCTACTATGTATAGCCGCTGCAATTCATCATCATCATCATCAGCCTACATTAGTCCACTGCTGGACATAGGCCTCCCTTAATGAGCACCATAGCGCCCTGTCTTCAGCTTGCCGCATCCAGCATCTACCTGCAGTCTTTCGCAGATCGTCATCCCACTGCAGTTACTACCTACCTAAACCATTTTTTGCGACCTATTGCTTTAATTCACTAAATTTTAATATGAGGTATGTACGGAAAACTCGAAATCAAATTGCAACAAAGAAGTAACCATATCCTGTTTGTTTAATCATTAGCTATTAGAAATAATAACTACCTACATTATCTACATAAGTAGGTACATAATATAATAAAATGTAATTAAAATATCCTCTGCTTTCAAACCGATTTTAATAGAGTAAGAAATTTGCATTGTGAATCGCAGTGTACAGCTCTATTTTTTATTTTAGTTTCATCATCATCATCATCAGCCTATATTTGTCCACTGTTGGACATAGGCCTCCCCTAATGAGCGCCATAGCGCCCTGTCTTCAGCTTGCCGCATCCAGCATGGCCGGAGGGCGTCCTACACTACGTTTGCCGAGTCGTGGTCTCCACTCAAGAACACGTTTACCCCAGCGGTTGTCGGTTCTTCGCGAGATATGGCCGGCCCACTGCCACTTCAGCTTGCTAATTCTTTGAGCTATGACGATAACTTTGGTTCTCTGTCGGGTGTATTCGTTACGAATTTTATCCTTCAGAGAGACTCCGAGCATAGCTCTTTCAATAGCTCGCTGAGCGACTTTGAACTTTGAAAATTTGAAAACGACCATAACGCGACTAGATTGCTTAAATTTTTATATTGCTGATTTTCAATGCACTCCAACTCTGGTGCGTCAAATTAAAGCCACAATGAAAAAGTAGCATTGGACCCACAATCGCTGCAAATACTGTTTTTATGAAAATAATACAAAGCAAAAAAAATAAAATAAATTATAACAGATTTTTACTATCAAATAAATAATAACAGATTTTTAGGACAAAGTCTAAGTCACTGTATTGATGAAAGGAAATACCTATACCAACAGCTCCACCTTCTTTGGTGGTGTTTGAACAGTTAAGTAATGAACAACAAGGCATGTTGCTTTAAAACCTGACGTCTCTTAAGGAAAGTTGTCGGCCCGACCGCATTTCACGTGAGACGTTCGGATCGGAGGCGGACTGAAATTCACGGCGAGCAACGAGGCTCTCCGGCCTCTCTTTTCGCCACGCGTGGTAGGTACATAAACTTTTTGTTTCTATCTCGACAATGATATTATATATAAACTGAGGTAGATGCGTTTTACCGAGGTCTGCGCGGCAAGACAAAACCAGGTGAATTCACTTGACTGAACTCAGTCCGCTCTGCGTCGCGCCGCGATACGAACGTACGTTGCGGGATTTTCGAGAAAAGTAAAACAAACGAAAATGCCACATTTTGTGTTTCGAAAGTGCAAAAATTATACGACAGCTGTAAAAAACAGGCAGGATGTATCTTTCCATTTGTAAGTACTGTTTAGTCTATTTAAAATGGAAAATCATTAATTTTATATTAAAAAATCACTGCCGCGGCGTTGCCGCTTTGCCATTTACACGAACGAGACAAGACGTAGTGCCTTGCATTCATGAGTGACAGAGAGAACGAGATAATGGCGTGCGGTGTTGTCGGTTCGACCGACGCTAAGGGAGGTTAGGGTGATATGGGTAATATGATCATGCAATGCAACAATATTATTTTTCACCACTACTTTCCAATTATTTTTCCTAGTCGGATAATAAAGAGATGGATTTGACTTTCAACATTTGCTTCTATTTTGTTTTAGATTTCCTAAAGACGAATTAATTAGGGAGAAATGGGTACGAGTCGTTAGAACCCAAAGACGAGACGACGAATGGATGCCAACGGCATACTCCACAATATGCTCCAAACACTTTGTAGATACTGACAAGTACGTCACAAAAAAAATCACAAACTGATAAAGAATGCAGTGCCGGTAATTAAGGTAAAATATAAAAAAAAAACTACTTTTAATATTCGGTTGTGTGTTCCTATGTTTGATTAGACAGGTAAAATTTCAGCCCGATCCGTTCAGTAATTTTGACGTGAAGAAGTAACAAACATCCATCCATCTATCAAACCAAACTTTATTAAATTATTATCATAGTAACTAGCGACCCGCCCCGGCTTCGCACGGGTGCAAAGCTGATACTAAATATACTACAGAATCGGCCTCCCTGCCGGTACCGCTGCAACCGCCATGTCCCTGCATTTTAATTCTATGATATCTTCGAAAATATTCATTTACTTTAATTACATGCTGTAAAGGGCCAAATGAATCTATATTAAATGCAAAATGTTAAAATAGCTTCGTAAATAAGCAATTATTTCTCGTAAAAAGTAAAGGATATAAACTGGTTATTGTGGGTTATCCCTTAGAGATAGATATATACCACCCGGACTTTTTATAGACCTTTTTAAGGTGTACAATACTGTAGTCCATTATTTTGATCTATCTCGTAGGGTTCAGCCAGCGTTTGCAATGTAAGCGCCAAAAAGTATTTATTTACGACATCAAATACAAATACAAATATTTATTCAAGTAAACTTAAATGAATTTACATAGCATGGGTTTGGAATCCTCTTTTAAGTATAGAGATACCTGTATTAGAGGGTTCCGCTCTTCCGTAAAATACAGTTATAATAATATTGGAAGGTGCGTATTTGAATAATTAAAACTAGAAAGATAATAATGCTTTACAAAAGTTTACTTCACATAAGAAACCTCTAAAATTATCAGTGTTCCTCTACTATATTATGCATGTATTATACATATAAACCTTCTTCTTGAATCACTCTATCTATTAAAAAAAACCGCATCAAAATCCGTTGCATCGTTTTAAAGATCTAAGCATACATAGACACAGACAGACAGACAGACACAGACAGGAAGCGACTTTGTTTTATACTATGTAGCGATCAGAAGGCACTTAAGTTAAGTAAAAGTATTTTTTCTAGTGTGCTCACATAAATGTACCTATACTAGGAATGTTATACTATAATTCGTAAATAAACATTTTTATTTAAAATTACTGTTTATTTTCTTAGTGGTGCCTCGTTACCCCCGTTTCCCCTAGTTCGTTCCTTAGGCTCTCTTAGGCTGCTAGCCGATGACGTCATAGGCTGTCATTGGCCGTCAGCCCGCTGGCCGCTCGTGTAAAGTGTGAACAGTATGTTCATCTCTTTCTGACAACGGGGTCCTATATATCTCTGTTATTGTTCAGAATTGGCTATCACCTTTTTATAGGTAACGCTGCGACTTGTCATTGACGTATCTGACATTCGTGACTCTGACATTTCTCACGCCGCGTACATTTATGACCGTTAGGTTTTCCCGCGATTTGAAATAAATAATGTAATTCCTTCTTGGAAAGTCGAGTTGAAAGTACACATTTTTACGTTATTATTTTCGGTGTATTTATAATTTATTGTCGTTGTTGTAATTATCATAAGAATACGATACGGATTTGTGCGGTGCGTGTAATTGTTTGCGTTTGACGTGAATTTCGACGCTGTACGAGACTCCACATATTAGCTCTACTGCTCCGACCGGCCCCTCTAAGCTAACGCTAAGCTTGCCCGCCCAGTGAAGTACAGATCTCCAAGGTATAGTTTTAGCCGTGACGCCCCGAGGAACTCTGGAAAGAGCTGAATACTGCTACGCGCCTCTGATTCAAAGGTTAGTGGTTTTTCGTAACACCCTCGATACACCTCATTCACGCAATTCACGCCTACTCTCATATTCTCGCTCCAAGATTGTAATCACTTTCGTTGCATTCGTGTCTCGCAATTTCGGAGTCACACAAACATTCATTAACAAAAAATCTACAGTCCATTTATCCACCATTTCATAAATCTAGCAATCGAACATTTGGTCATTCGAACCGGATTTAACTAGCTTTCATTTTCGCTTTATCATTTCATTTCGCATCATTGTTTTGTTTATAAGATAGTATCGGAATCGGTAAATTTGTCGTTTGTTACCGTTCCGACAATATTATTTAGATTCGCTAAAAATATTGAGGGTACGTATTTAAAACAATCCAACGGTCATAAATGTTCTTTTTCGTTTTATCTATTTGTATTGCTAAGCTCGGTTGACAAATAGGCGTCAGTTGTAGCCACTAAAAAAGAAGTGGAAACGGCAAAATAGCCGTAGCTTTGTATTTGTTTTGTTTACATTTGATATAGAATACTTTTTTGAAATCTCAACTCAATAATAATGGAAACCGAAGGCGGAGATAAATACAGGATCGCTCGAGATTATTCCTATATGCGGATCGAACTTCTGGAGTCCTCGGATCTCGAAGGGGTAACAGAAGAAGATCTCAACATAATTAGTAAAGAGTTTCACTCGGCGCAAATCTACGTATTGTCAGGTACGTCTAAGGCAGATCGTAGCAATGAATTTTCGCACACCATTTCTTTTGATAAGAAATTATTAGGTCTCAAGTCAAGGTTGTCAAAAATACGTGAGCAGATAAACAAACCAACTATCCAGAATGGCAGTATGTTGGCAAAATTGCCCAAGATAGTTTTAAAGCCATTTGATGGAAGGTTTGAGAACTGGGTGTCTTTTAAGGAGCTATACGACTCGCTCATACACAGTAGGGAGTTGCCAGATGTAGAGAAGCTACATTATTTGCTGTCAAGTGTACAGGGTGCTGCCTTTGATCTTATAAAGAATTATCCACTGACAGGCAGCAACTATATGGCAGCATACAATGCACTGCACAAATACTATGATAGGAAGAGAACCATTGCCAACACCTACTATGAAAAGTTATTAAAATGTGAGTTGGTGAAGAATAAAAGTGCCTCGGAGTTGGAACGGGTTCATCGGACATTCACAGAGAATTTGGCCATACTGTCAAGGTACACCCTTCCAAGTCAGGATTTCATGCTGTTTCAGTTGGTATGGTCAAAGCTGGATGGGGCTACTCGGGAAGCATTCGAGCTTCAACTTAGCCCGGATATTGACATTCCGCTGTTCGAAGTGTATCCCCCGACTCCACTTGTGAGTTCTGCCCCAATGAAGGCCATGGTCCAGAAAATTGTCCGGAGTTTCTGAAATTGAACCCAGCAAATAGGTTCCGGGATGTGAAGGTAAGGAGACTGTGTATTTTGTGCCTAAAGCCTGCACATTCGGTCAAAAAATGCAGCTCTAAAGTAACATGCGGAAAATGTAGCCAACGGCACCATACTTTGTTGCATTTTGATGAAGCTGCTCCTATCTCCACTACATCCCAAGAATTGGCACCGCCAGTGGCTCTGGCCGCATATTCATCCAGTACCGATTCATTATTTTCTACCGCTGTGATTTTGGCAAAAAATAATAATAATGAATTTGTTGAAATTAGAATCTTGCTGGATAGCGCCAGCGCTTGTAATTTTATGACCTTGTCGTGCGCACGCCGGCTGGGACTAGAGCTGAGCCCAAAAGCCCAATCTGTCGATGGAATTGGCAGAGCTTCTACCAGAACACTTGGATCGGTTATGTGTGAATTGAGTCCCAAGAGTCAGGACTTCTCAAGCAATTTGGTTGTGGAAGCTGCTGTGCTACAGACTATTTGTCACGACATGCCACCTGGTTTTATTGATACCTCATCATGGGAGCATTTAGATGGCTTGGATCTTGCCGACCCTAGTTTTTATAAACCAGGGCCTGTTGACATGCTTGTAAGTGTCAACATTTTGGCGTCGGCACTCAGACCTGGTTTGGTTAAGGGTGCATCAGGTCAACCCGTCGCTATCCCCACTATCTTCGGGTGGATAGTGATGGGCGAGTGCACTATTGGCACCGGATTCGCTCGCCTTGGCAACAATGCCAATAGTCGTAAAAATTGTTTTTTTGTGTCCAACCTGTCACTAGACAACTCAATAAAAAGGTTCTGGGAATTGGAAAGTGTCGAGCCGCCCAGACCAGTAGCCTTTTCGAAAACTGAAGTGGCTTGCGATAGGCTTATGGAAGCAAATAGTTATCGAAATTCTGAGGGAAGATTGGTTGTCCCGCTGACCTTTGCTGATCCTCAACTTAAACCAGTCTTCTCTAACTCTCGCGATATTGCTGTGAAACGGTTCCTTCACTTAGAGCGTGAATTTAAAGTGAACGCCCAGTTCCAGTCAGCGTACGTCGACTTTATGAAAGATTATCTGGAGAGTGGTCATATGGAGGAAGTGGAGCCTCCTACCACCAATGTCGGTCCTTTCTACTATATCCCTCACCATGGTATCCTGCGCCCAGAATCAGTCACCACGCCACTAAGAACAGTGTTCGATGCTAGCGCCAAAGATGCTGAGGGTAGGTCGTTGAATGACGTGTTGTTGCCAGGTCCCAAACTCCAAAAAAGCATCTTTGATATTTTGATACGTTTTCGATGGCACGAAGTGGTCTTCACGGGAGATATAAAAAAAATGTATCGTCAATTCCTGGTAACCCCTGATGATGCTGATTACCAACGAGTAGTATGGCGCGAATCTGCTGATTTACCTATTCGCGATTTCAGGCTACTTACGGTCACATATGGGGTTTCGTGTGCGCCGTACCAGGCTCTTTGGTGCATGTCTCGTCTGGCGTCCGAGTTTGCACCCCGTTTTCCCCTTGGAGCATCGGTGTTACAGCGGGACACTTATGTGGATGATGTTGTCTCGGGAGCAGACTCGGTGGAGAATGCGATTCAAATTCGTCGTGATCTTACGCTAATTCTGTCATCCGCCGGTCTACACTTGAGAAAATGGACTTCGAACTCTAAAGAGTTCCTCCGCGACTTGCCGCCGTCCGAGTTGTACTCGGAAAAGATGTGCAACTTTGAAGACCTTCAGGATTTGTCCTTGAAAATCCTCGGAATGTTATGGATTCCCACCGCAGACCAGCTCACATTCAGAACAGCTGCGCTCGAAAAGAGGTGTACAAAGCGGTCCATCTTGTCAGACATAGCTCGGATCTTCGATCCGTTAGGCCTTTTGTCTCCTGTCGTATTCCTTGCCAAATATATAATGCAGCTATTGTGGCTGTCTGGTGTTGACTGGGATGAGGATGCTCCTCAATTCATTTCGTCTGAATGGCTTAAGGTCAAGAACCAACTGTCGTCGCTGAGTGCTGTGGCACTGCCTCGGAGAATGGTTCCTTCGTTTGCATCTCTTCAACTTCATGGCTTTTGTGATGCTTCTGAGCGAGGTTATTGCGCTGTTGTCTACTGCCGCGCGTCGTGCAGTGACGGGACAACTGAGGTCCGACTTTGTTGTGCCAAGTCGAAAGTTGCCCCCCTCCGCAAACGCTCGATCCCTCGTTTGGAGTTGATGGCAGCTGTCTTGCTGACTGAGCTTATGTCTTCGTTAACCCTCGCCCTAGATGGTCTTCATCGTGTCGGTGCCCTCTTCGCTTGGTCAGATTCCAGCGTTGCATTAACCTGGATCAATTCCTGTCCGTCGCGTTGGAAAACTTTTGTTGCCAACCGTGTTACGGAAATCCAAGACGGTATACCCTCCGAATTCTGGCAACATGTTCCTACAGCCGATAATCCAGCCGATCACGGTTCGCGAGGTTTACTGCCCGAAGATTTAATCCGGTGTCAGTCATGGTGGTCGGGTCCGAACTGGTTGTTGAACCCTCGTGAAGAATGGCCGCAAAGTTCGTACGCTGCAAACAATGAGTCCGCACTCGAGGAGCGAAGAATATTGACTTTTATGACAGAAAACAATATTGGTTTTGTCGACGGACTTTTAAACAAGTTCTCGTCACTTTCGCGTATAGTGAATATCGTCGCCTACTGTTACCGATTCTCTAAAAATTTAAAGGCATCGGTGAAATCAACTGGCGCCTTATCGGCTGTCGAAACTAACCATGCGTTGCAGTTCTTAGTGAAGCATGTACAGGAAGTCGTGTTTGCTTCAGAATTTCGTGCGCTAAATAAAGGCAACCCAAATTTGCTCCCCAAAGTCTTAAGAAAATTATGTCCTTTCGTAGATGCCAATGGGTTGCTCAGGGTGGGCGGCCGCCTCGTGCATAGCGATCTGAGTTATAGCCAGAAGCATCCGCTGCTGCTTCCTCGAACTCACCGTCTGACCTATCTACTAATCGACGAGTACCATAGGAAATTTTTACATCCAGGACCGCAGACATTACAGAGTCTTCTCGCACAGGATTTTTGGATCCTCTCGTCAAAGCGAGCAATTCGTTCCGTGGTGTCATCCTGCGTCAAATGCTTCCGTGCAAAACCACGACTGTCCGCACCTCCCCGGATGGGAAATTTACCGTGTTATCGTCTAAGTCAACTGAAACCGTTTTCATCGGCTTCAGTGGACTACGCAGGGCCGTTTGACATAGCCCTTGGTCGTGGTCGTGGCGTCAGAACATACAAAGCGTATGTATGTGTTTTTGTTTGCACAGCCACCAAAGCAATCCATTTGGAGCTCGCATCAGAACTCACTTCGGAGGCATATTTGGCATGTTTGAAGCGATTTATAGCTCGTAGAGGTCGTTGCTCTAGATTGGTATCTGATCAAGGGACGAACTTTGTCGGAGCAAGTAACCTGTTAAAAGACTTAATGTCGCAGGCGACGCAGGCCGAGAAGGTGGAGTTCACGTTTAACCCTCCTGGTAGCCCACATTTTTCGGGGCTAGTCGAGGCAGGAGTTAAATCGGTTAAGACTCACCTCGCTCGTGTCGTTGGTTTGCAACGCCTGACTTATGAGGAGTTTAACACGCTGCTGATTCAAATCGAGGCCTTGTTAAACTCACGGCCACTTTCACCACTAAGCTCCGACCCAAATGATTTTTCGGCGTTGACCCCAGGTCATTTTCTTACACTTGAGCCTTTGACTCTTCTGCCTGAGGAACCAATCCTAGAAAAGCACGTAAGTCCTCTTCGTCGATGGAGGCTCATCCAACGAATGCACCAGGACTTCTGGCAGAGATGGCACCTCGAGTATGTGCACACGCTGCAGCAGAGACATAAATGGGTGGATGCGCGAGAAAATATAGTCCTTGGAACTCTGGTTCTCATTGCCAACGAGCAATGCAGTCCGATGAAGTGGAAACTCGGTCGGGTAACGCAGCTCCATCTTGGAGCCGATAATGTTTGCCGAGTAGTTACTCTAAGGACGGCTTCAGGAGAATGCAAACGGCCTGTGGTCAAATTGTGTGTCCTTCCCATGAACGAGGACATCGAACCTGATGCCCAGTCCACCTAATTCTAGCTGAAAGGATTAGGTAAATCTAGCTATGTTAATTGTAAATTTGTTTTTTTTGTTGTTGATAAATTGTTTCGTATCATAATTCTATAAATTGATTAATTATACTTTTTTTTTATTAAGTTGCGGAAAATACTGCGCATTTTGGTGGTCGGAATGTTCAGAATTGGCTATCACCTTTTTATAGGTAACGCTGCGACTTGTCATTGACGTATCTGACATTCGTGACTCTGACATTTCTCACGCCGCGTACATTTATGACCGTTAGGTTTTCCCGCGATTTGAAATAAATAATGTAATTCCTTCTTGGAAAGTCGAGTTGAAAGTACACATTTTTACGTTATTATTTTCGGTGTATTTATAATTTATTGTCGTTGTTGTAATTATCATAAGAATACGATACGGATTTGTGCGGTGCGTGTAATTGTTTGCGTTTGACGTGAATTTCGACGCTGTACGAGACTCCACATATTAGCTCTACTGCTCCGACCGGCCCCTCTAAGCTAACGCTAAGCTTGCCCGCCCAGTGAAGTACAGATCTCCAAGGTATAGTTTTAGCCGTGACGCCCCGAGGAACTCTGGAAAGAGCTGAATACTGCTACGCGCCTCTGATTCAAAGGTTAGTGGTTTTTCGTAACACCCTCGATACACCTCATTCACGCAATTCACGCCTACTCTCATATTCTCGCTCCAAGATTGTAATCACTTTCGTTGCATTCGTGTCTCGCAATTTCGGAGTCACACAAACATTCATTAACAAAAAATCTACAGTCCATTTATCCACCATTTCATAAATCTAGCAATCGAACAGTTATCTTTTAACGTACTCAGTGATACAAATAAAGTTCCATAGTCCTATGCAGGTAGCTATAGTAAAATATCGCCATGTTTTTATTTCTTTCTAATGAGTATGACGTCTCTATTGGTAAAATCTCATTGTATCTCGATACGTTTCTGTGACTGGCACAGACCCTAGATATCTTTCTACGGCACAGACATAGCGAGCCAAACGGAGCCATAACTAAAAAGTTGAATTTTTTCACCAAAGTCAACGTCGAGATCAATAAATAACATTGTCAACTTCACCGAATGTTTAGTCGATGTCATGTCGTCGTCGGTAGGTACATAACTAGGTCTGTCTAAATTAGAGATGAGACGTACTTGCAAAATCGAGTACCAGGGCTTCCAAGTACGTCCTAGTATAAAAACCAGCGCCAAAAACCAGGTTTAAAATACTTTCAAGTATTTTTATACCTTGTACGTATGAATACTCGGATGGCGCTGGCGGGCGGGCGCGGCTCGTGGCGAGTCTCGCACCTTGAAAGTAAAATACTTGCATAGGAAATTGATCCGAGCTCTCATGAGAATAAAGTTCGTTTTGAGTTATCAAAAAAAATACTACGTGTTTTCCGAGTTTTCCAGAGAAAACAAACCCAGGCACTATCTAGCTAGATAAATACCGAGAGTACATACCTAGTTGGTATGGGAGGTTCGATGGCCAAGAAGGCTGGTATTAGATGGATAAGTACCTACCTAGGTAGGTACATAATAATTATCTAGATGCATGATTTCGGACTAAGATTACTTAAAGGTGCCTACTACATGATGTTTATAAGGTTAGGTTATACATCAACCTTTTTAAAAAACATTTTAACTGATTTTAAGCAAGTACGTAGGTAGGTAGGTAGGTATTTTTTTCGTAGGTTTGTAGAAGATACCTGGTTGATACCTAGGTACTATTGGTTTTAATTTAGTTTGATTATTTATTAAGGACAACTTATGAATATCTACCTACCTACCTACCTATCTAACTGAATTGAAATGAAACCGTTTCTTCCTACTTCAAAAACAGGCTTAGGTAGATGGGTAGGACTGTCAAAAGAAATAAAATTAATGAGTAGGTAGGTAGCTAAAGTAGGTAGGTAGGTAATGAATGAATGACTAATGAGTAATGAGTTTCTTACATCTATGGTAATACTTATGATTAGGTATGAGGAATTTAGGTGCAAACTAGGTAGGTAGCAGTGTGACCAAAGTTAGTAGATTTCTACTTTTTCGGTAGATTTTGAGGAACTTGCAACAGCTGCTAGTAGGAAAAAAAATATCAGTATATTTTGGTAGAATTTGCAATTTTTTGGTATATTGGTAGTATTTTTTCGAAAGAAGATGGCAACTCTCTTCTATAATCTATTCTTTTATGGGAATTCCCCCATTATGTGAATCGGAATCAGTCTCTAAACACACGTACTCAAAGAACAAACACTCAAAGCCTAGCCGGGGCTTCCCCCGAAGGTAAATAATTGTTCAATCTATTTTCATTCATTATAAATTTATTTCTGTTGTTCATTCGCTATCATAGCATCATCTGTTTCTGGTGTTGTTTGACTTCGTGATGAAACGTAGATATATTCAAGGGTATCGCGCGGAGTGGGAGCAAGATCCCTTATTCAAGCAATGGTTGAATAAATCAAAAACTAATGAAGCGAATGCACACTGTAAAGTCTGTAATTGCGACATGCTCAGTAGAGTGGCTTCTCTGAAGGAACACATGGCTACATCTAAGCATCTAAAAAATATGAAAGGTTTTTCTGGAACCTCACAGGTAAGCAGCATCTGAATACTGTCTTACAGCGCATTTAGATTTGTTTATAAAATATATTACTATGTATCAGATATTTTATTCATTCGTCTCGTAATAAATGCTACCAAATAGGCAGTGTGTGTTCTTGAGTGGAGACCGCGACTCGGTAAACGTAGTAGTAGAATTCCTGAAGATAAATTTATTTGATTTGTGTGATTATGATGAAACTCTGATGTTTAATTTATTTGATTTTTTTGTTTGATTTGTGTAATTGTGATAAATGAACCTTCATTGAGAATAAAACCTACCTATTGTGACTGAATTCCTGATGTTAAATTGATTGATAACCCAGTTAATTTTATAGTAGATTTTTAGTAGACTCCAGCTTATTATAAGTAGATTTCGGTAATTTTTCACCCTATGTTACAGTAGATTTGTCAATTCAAATCTGGTCACACTGGTAGGTAGGTACTTTTACCTGGTTTTGACCAACAGACAGGGACCTACCTAGGTACATAGCTTTTACTCTATAACAGCTTTGTTGTATTTAGAATGGCGTAGGTACCTAGGTAAGATTCATGCCGACGACGACAGGTTATGCACATCGATCGAAAAATCCTTAGGAAAAAACAATTAGAAATACTGAAAATGTCTGACAGCGACAGTGACACAAAGTTGTCTGGGTCAGACGCAACTTTGTGTCACTGTCACTGTCAGAAGTCAGTCATAGTCTGCTGATTTGCGTCACGCACCTTGAAAGTAAAATACTTGCATAGGAAATTGATCCGAATGGACATGAGAATAAGATTCGTAATGGAGTGTTCAGAACAAATACTTCAAGCACAGGTATCGGCGAAAAATACTTTCATAGAAAATTGATCCGCGTTCTCTTTGTGATAAGGAACAAAATAGTGTCAACGAAAATATACTCGAATACTTTCAAGTATGTAGGTACTTATATCGCGCGGTGCGTCAATACTTGCAAGACCTTCAAAGTATTTCGACTCATACCTGGTTTCCGTACTTGCAAGCAAATACCAGGTATAGAAACCTGGTCGCGTAAATACGTCTCATCCCTAGTCTAAATTAGTCTAAAATTCGGAAATTCAAAATTATGTATTTCAAAAATTATCTGTACTAACCTGTGATCCCGGAAATGATTGAAATTAGTCAATTAAAATGATTTAGCCTATCCCAGACCCGTTGGCGACAATGGAGCAAGTGAACGCATTCGGAGTGGCCTGTATAGAATGTATACAGCATTGGTAGGTTACGTTTTTATTCTTTTCGTAAATCATATATTTTGAATTATTTAGACTCGTTGGTCTTCGCTTTTATTGTCAGAACATTTGAGCCCTTTTCTCTCTATTTCACGTTCATTGTTGCAAATGAAAATAAAGCATCAGACACGAATTTTTGTCCGAAAAATTTAATAGATGAATGTGTTTTCTTCTGTACATATGAACGGTTCGGTCTGAAATCAGGGATGTAGGTAGGTAAAGTACCATTTTCTCCATTAGGTAAATAAGTTCCCATGTGATAGAAATAACCTCGAAGTTTCTTTAAAAACAACGCGTGCGACGCCGCGGGCAGAAACTAGTATTAACTACTAGTATTCTACCGGAGAAATGTAGACCAACTACCCCAACTCTTAAACAAAAAAAATGTTAGTCGCAATACCAAACACACTGTATGATGGAGAATAAATAAAAAATATTTACTTATAATCAAAAATTTCTCTGACAATTGTGGGCCAGTTAATCTTATAGTTTTGTAACTATATTTTATTCCTGTAAGTACTTACCTAACTAGAGAAATAATAGAAAATATAAAGGAATTCAAAGTAATTGTTTTAAAATCAATCTCTTGTTACTACAACAACTGGATAAGTGACAACATTCAAAAAAAGGATGCAATGACTAAATTCAACACTTTGATAAAAACACATTACGAATATTTATTAAAAACACCAAAGGCTGCATCTAAAAATACATAAATTAATATAATCCACAGGTTCAGAGACTTCGATGGGTACTTGGAGCTGATAAATGATGTCTCGAACCCACATCATCTTACTGAGATGCTGTTTCCAGCACTAAGCATCATAGACTCGGTGTTCGCTTCTCAGTTGCTTCTATGCCTGTCGTTTGGAGGATGGCTGAACACTGTCATGAAATGGTATGTAACAAAACTGCAACATTCAACTATTTACCCTTTAGAAATGTACAGAGCGCGGAGACCTTATAGAGACCTTCAAAATCCTCACCAACAGATATAGTATACCAAATTTATCAAAGACACTGTATACAAACCTGAGAGGTAACTCGCTGAAGCTGCAACGCGGGCCAAGTACCAGCAAACACAAAGAGCATATACTTCCAAATTGCATAGTGAAAACTTGGAACCAGTTACCGGAATCAGTGATCAGTGCCCCCTTAGTGAACTCTTTCAAAAACAGACTGGACAATTATTTAATGTGTATTTCTTATAGAGTCCATAGGTGATCGGAATGCTGGCTTTTATTTCGGTCAATGAATTAGCATTGCCATTCAACGTGGCAATGCTGCCAGCATTCTGGGCACTCTGCCTTCTGGTGACGGCTTAGATTTTTAAGAAATAGATATAAGTGTATATATTAGTTGTAATTGTTTTATTCTGTTAATGTTATTTTCTATAATTAAGTGCCTAATAAATATGTTTCTTTATGTGTATTGACAAAAACTCAGATATACATGCATAAGCTGAACAGCTCCCTGTGTATCACAAATAAATAAAAAATAAAATTTAATACACACAGACCATACAGATTAATTAGAATAAGTTTAACTTAGATTTAGTCGGACGCCCAGTTGCGAGGTGGGTCGACGACATAGTCAATGGAGGCAGTTAGCACAGGACCGTGGTGGATGGCACAAACTTCAGGAGGGCTATATTCAGCATTGGGTAAAATCCGGCTGTAGATGATGATGATGATGATGAAACTTAGATTTTAAATATTATCTGTAGTTTGTCGGTCTTTGTATGTCTTTGTTCTGGTACTCTAGCTAGACTAGACAATAGGACTGGTTTGTGATGAGAGCATTGTGATTCTGCGACACAGTGTTCAAACTTTTGCAGATGATATCGTTTTTCAATACTATTTCTGTCCCATGTTCTGTACACATAAACAATTTTAACTTTATATTTACTTCATATAACTATAAAACTTTTTAAAATTTCGCGATTTGTTATCATAGTTAATGGCTTAATCGGTAATTTATCGCGTACCTTTTACGTAATAACAAAAGGTACGCGATAAATACCGATTAAACCATTAACTATATTCATATTAAACAATCAACCTTCAATTCTTAAAATTTTCTTTAAGTTTGAGCAAGCACTAAAAACAAAAAACTGTGTGGTGCCGGTTTAGAATTTGCACCACCCTAAATCTTCCCGTGGGTGTCGTAACAGGCGACTAATGAATGACAAAAACCAGGGGCAGTGTATCCTGGAAATAATTCTACTACTTAACACACTGCGTTCCCCAACCCGCTTGCCCATGATTATGGCGCTCATTCGGGGAGGCCTCTTTTCAGCTGTGGCTCTATAGGTTGATAATGAAATAATTTATCTGTTTTAAGGTGGTTCTTCGAAGACCGTCCGTACTGGTGGGTCCGAGAGTCCACATACTACCCTGATGGTGCTAGACCGAGGCTGCAGCAGACCCACCAGACCTGCGAGACAGGCCCGGGCTCCCCCAGCGGACACTCCAGCGCGGCCGCGATCGCCCTGACCCTCGCTGTCATGTTCGCGGCGCATGTCGCCAGCGATAGGTAACTATGTGGTGTCTATTGGCTTCATCATCATCAGCCTATCTGGTCCTCCCTCCACAATAACATGGACCTTCCTGATGAGCGCCATAGTGCCCTGCCTTCAGCTTGCCGCATCCAGCAATCTGCTTGCAGTCTTTCGTGTTCGTCATCCTACCTATCCAGAGAGCGTCCTACGCTACGTTTTCCAACCGCCATTCAAGAACGCGTCGAGCAACCGCCATGGGAATCAAATCCAAAATCTGATTTTGTTTCAGAAAATGGCGTATACCAAGCTGGGTTAATAGCATAGCTTACCCCACCATAGCATGGCTTCTAGGCTCCGTCATGGTGGCTCGAATGTACGTGGCAGCACACTTCCCGCACCAATGTATACTGGGCGCGCTCGTTGGTAAGTTACTTTACTACCTACTAGCTTCTCAAGAGGCGCAAATACGCAGGTCTCGACAGAGCCTACACATTTGCTCCCGTTGGAGTCAAGTCTAAGTATAAAACTATGTTTATGCAAAATTTCCACTTGATACAATTCGTTGATATTACTTTTTAATATAAACTTCTTACTTTTTAAATATATTAGTTGTGCATCTAACTTAATATTTCTGGTTAGAGTAGTGTCCTCTATTACAAGCAAATTTTGCTTAAGGCGCCACCTCCCCTCAAACTAGCAGCGCCGCCACATGTTATCTTATTACTACGTTTAACGCTCTACCCCGACCCAAATCACCCCCGCCTATTTTATCCTATTATTCTGTTCAACGAAGGAATTTTCAAAAATCGATTGGCTAGTATTTTTCATGCCTCTGAAAAGTTTTATTTTGTAAACTTTAAGCAGAGATGCGAAGTTGCTCTTTTTGGCCACCATAGTGCCAAAAAAAGAGCAACTTCGCATCTCTGTCTACACTATACAAATCAAAACTATTGCAGAGGCATCAAAAAAAAACTTTTAATGGGCATCACAAACTACCAAACGTAATTTTTGAAATTTCCTTTTTAACGTAATAATAAGATAAAGTAAGTGGCGGGGTACCGCCTTAAAGGTGAAATCCAAACCCTGTACGTTTAATTTCTATAAACGAAATAATTTTTTTTTAATTACTTTTGGCGTGAAGTAGTAACAAACATTCACCTAAACATCCAAACTTTCACCTTTAATAATAATAAATATAAATTTAAATAAAGTAAAATTACCTCCATTAATAATAAGCTTTTACCTTCCAGGAGTATTCATAGCCCCAGCCCTATGTCTGTACGTATCAGATCCATACATCTGGCGATACGGTTACCACTCCCACTACCCGTACCGCGAGGCCATGCAGTGGCACTGCGTGTCTGCGGTGCTAACCGCCGGCATCGCAGGGCTAACTTACGTCGCCGTGCTTGCTACTAAGGACCCCATGCAGACTGTGCAGCTGGTATGTACTCTAGACTCCAGGGTACTCTAGACTAGAGATGTTGCGGATACAAATACAACATTGAATTTTACCTGAATAAATAATTCTATACTATTCTAAACATCCATTGACCCCTTGAGACTCTCTATCGACCCCCTTGTGACACCTGATTCACCCCCTGATGACAACTCATCGACCCTTTTCATTAAAAATTTTAGTGAAGAGAAAATCAATAACACCTTAATATGGATCAGTTGAGCTACCTGTAGGTAGATTGTTTGCAAAAGTCTGCACTTAGCTCAATTGTTTCAATTTTAAATACTACTTCTAATTTATTTCTGTTATTTAATTGTAATTTTCATTGTCAATAAAAATAACACCTTATCTCTTTATTTGATACTAATTTATACAATAAAATTTTACTTGTTACGACTGTGGACGTGCTTATTCGATGATAAACTATGACTTGTAAGTCTAAATAATTAAAGTTATTGAAATCTGAAATCTGAAACCCCGTTGACCCCCCTTGTGACACCTTATTGACCCCCCAACGGCATCTCATCGACCCCCTTGTGACTTGATAAACACATACCTAATTGAATTATTAGATCACTAGCTGCGCCAGGCGGCTTCGCCCTCGTCGAAGTTTGTTTCCAACTTTCTTAATTTTTTCTTTCTTAAGATCCTTTTCCTGACAATAACAAACTCAACAAAAAAAGAATTAGCGAAATTGGTTCCGCTGTTCCGCTCACGCGTGATGCCGTGAAAATTGGCTATGCTTAATTACTCTTGATGGAATAAATCTATCACGCAAAGACTAATAGTGAATAGAAATATGCGGTTGCTTACTCAAGTTAGTTTTTAGTTAAATTAAGTTCCCATTCTATTTCTGATAAACCAAGTTTAAATGCATAGAAGTCAGCCTTGTCATAACAATATTTGTACCGAGGTGCTGGTTTTAACATCTGCGTTATACAATATCTTCAGTCACCTTACCCTACATATTGTATAGAATAGATGATATTTATTATTGTTTATTAGATCATAGCACGGGAACATTCTACATTTCCGGTTCAAGGTAGTCTATTATTTTATATCAACTCCAGGATAGCTATCCAGGTACCAAAATTTTATCTAAATCCGTGTACCCGTTTTAGCCGTTGAGCCATAAGACTGCCCGTCCACTGACGCGGAGCGAGGCAGCGCTCTGTTTCAGTGGACCAATGTAATTGCATAAGGAGTTACAAACACACATACACGCATACCATTTATAATAGCACGGGTGCAATGCTGATACTAAATATACTACAGAATCGGCCCCCCGGCCGGTACCGCCGCAACCGCTATGTCCCTGCATTTCAAATCTTTAATATCTTCGAAAATATTCATTTAAATAACATGGTGTAGGGGACTCATATTGATTTATATAAAATTCACAATGTAGGTTTAAGGTACTTAATTGGATAAGGATTAATGCTGTATTGCTTAAAATCGCTTCGTAAATAAGTCATTATTTCTCGTAAAAAGTAAAGGATAAAAAATGGTCATTGTGGGTTATCCCTAGTACATATACCACCATGGACTTTTTTGTAGACCTTTTTAAGGTTTACATTACAATACTGTAGCACATTATTTTGATCTATCTCGTAGGGTTCCTGGCTGAACCCGTTTGCAATATAAGCGCGAAAAATGTGTTTATTTATGACATCTCATTAGAAACCTCTAAAATTATCAGAGTTTCTCTGCTATATTATGCATGTAATACTTATAATCCTTTCTCATGAATCTCTCTATCTATTAAAAAAAACCGCATCAAAATCTGTTGCATAGTTTTAAAGATCTAAGCATACATAGGGACAGACAGACAGCGGGAAGCGACTTTGTTTTATACTAATTGTAATAAAATTTGTCTTATAATTTTATTCCAGGCTTTCCGCTGGTGCGAAAATCCCGACAGTATAAGAGTTAGCACCACTCCGATGTTCGCGCTAGTGCAGAGTACCGGCTACTTGCTAGGCTGGGCAGTGGCGGTCACGCCCGCGGTCGCCAAGTAAGTGTCACCTAGTCGCCAAGTAGCCACTAGTTTGAATCCCAACAGTATAAGAGTTAGCACCACTCCGATGTTCGCGCTAGTGCAGAGTACCGGCTACTTGCTAGGCTGGGCAGTGGCGGTCACGCCCGCGGTCGCCAAGTGAGTGTCACCTAGTCGCCAAGTAGCCACTAGTTTGAATCCCAACAGTATAAGAGTTAGCACCACTCCGATGTTCGCGCTAGTGCAGAGTACCGGCTACTTGCTAGGCTGGGCAGTGGCGGTCACGCCCGCGGTCGCCAAGTGAGTGTCACCTAGTCGCCAAGTAGCCACTAGTTTGAATCCCGACAGTATAAGAGTTAGCACCACTCCGATGTTCGCGCTAGTGCAGAGTACCGGCTACTTGCTAGGCTGGGCGGTGGCGGTCACGCCCGCGGTCGCCAAGTGAGTGTCACCTAGTCGCCAAGTAGCCACTAGTTTGAATCCCGATTATACCTTACAGAACTACTTGAATTTTTGTGACGTGTCCAAGAGGACACCACGTCACAAAAATTCAAATTACATAGGTAACGTAAAACTAGGAAATAAAGTGATTACTTGATTTTTTGTTCACTTCAACCTTTTTAGTGAAAGGAAAGAAACGAACAAGAAACCTTTACCGTGTTAGGTTGTTAGTTTTCGAGCTGGAGCAAAACTCGTCTCAAGCTTTTTTATCCTCTAGATAATCTGATATTTTGTAGTAAGCCTTTTTACAAAGGATCTGTTTGACAATTTGTTTGTATTTATTTATTGATAATTTTTGCAACTCACTTAGAGTTTTGTTGTAGAAGCGTATACATTTCCCTATAAAAGATACATTAATCTTGTGTAGCCTAGTTTTGGGCACAGCGAGTTAAATTTTATTTCTAGTATTTAAATTATGAATGGTGCTATTTTTAGGGAACCGGTTGATATTTCTATGAGTGTACAAGTTTTCATAAATACACTGACATGGTACTGTCATTATGTTTCTCTTTGAATTTATCACGCAGGGATTCTCTGGGACAAATATTATAGATTGCACGAACAGCTCTCTTCTGCAGCACAAATACGGTGTTAATAGATATTAACGCTACAGATGTAGCGTTTCCCACAGCAGCAGTATCCCATCTTCAGAGCTGTTAACTTCAATAGATTTATTTTCTTGTTCCAGGTACCGCCACAACACACCAAACCGCTCTCTCCTAATGTCCGCCTTCTGCACAGCTCTAACTCTCTACGCGTATAAGCAAATCGACGAGAACTTATGCAAAAGTAACACATTAAGATATTACCTCTCCAAGTTCCTTATGTTCGCAGTAAAACCTATGATTCTGTTAAGGGTGCTGCCCGCTGTATCCATGTGGCCGTTTAGCTCTGATGTTAAGCTAAAGAAAGCATAACTCGTGTTTGCTCGCGGCTTCGCACGCTTTTTTTATTGGATAAAAGTAACTAGTCTGGTTATGGAGAGTTCAAATTCAAATTCAAAATTCAAATTTATTTATTCATAAAGATGTCAGGTCTAAAATATCAGGTCTTATTGCTAAGTAGGTATTAAATTCACTGCATCTTCCCTAGGGGCGTATGAATATGTCTGGGTTTGTGCGAGGTTCTACTAATTTAGCTAGGTATTAATAATATCAGAAATATGAAGTTATACAGTTTCTATGTCTTATAAATAACGCACTGTAAAAGTGTCTTTACAAGGATCCATATTTTAATATGCAAAATGTTTACAAATGAACTACAATTTAAATGTTTGTTTTTGGTAATAACAATATCCAAAATTTTAAAAAATATATCCACACACTACGATTATTATCACAATAGTCCATTATATTCTTTTAAGTCATAAAATCAGTTGTCTAGTAGCCATTTTGTAACTGAATAATTTGATAGTTTTGAAAAAACTAATAACTGACTTTGCATCCCTTGCTTTTAAACTGTTTTTAAAGTGTTGCGGGATAAATATTAATCGGGAATAAAAACCACCTCGGGATGGTCCTCTATACTATTGCAAAAGAATGATCCAAATCGATTCTTAATTGATGGAGAAATCGACAAAGATACTTAAAAAAAACAAATACAACCGAACATAGAACCTTGCTACTTTTTTCGAAGTTGGTTAATAATATAAGAATATTTCTATTATATAAAGCACTAATAGCAATAATAGCAATAATTATTATAAATAATAGATGAAATTGTCACCTTGAAAGTATTATTGTGCACCAAAAACTATTTCCTACATTATAATAGCCACTATACTAGGATATGCCCACGGTTTTGTACGCTTTTATGACTAGAAGATATATGGGTGGTGTTAAAATTTATTACTATTTAGGCTCAAACAGAATCAGAAATTATATGTATATTATTGTAAACTGCCGAGGATCTCAAGAGGCTCAAATATGCAGGTTTCGATAGAGCCTACGCATTTGCTCTCTTTGGAGTCAAGACCCTAGGTCCGTGGGGTACAGCGGGGCAATGCTGCCAGCGTCTTGGGGACGCGACGACTGTTATTGATATGGGTCAGTTGAGCTACCTGTAGATAAAATAGTTCGAATTTGTTTCTATTATTTGATTGTAATTTTCTTTATTAATTATTGTTGTACAAGATATCTTATAACTGAGTGTACACAGTTTTATCAGCCTACAAACACAACAGCATACAATTATAGACAGCAAATTATAGACACTAAAACTTTTTAAATTGGGATTTGTTAGAGTCTGTGCAAAAAGAGAAGCGTCTTAGAAATTGAGGTCGCCCGTGTGCCAATTTACTACTTTTGTTGCGTTGGCAACACTGGTCTGTGAATGCCAGTACTACGACTAAAAGTGTTTGATACTTGGTAGACATCGCAGACACCAACTGTAACAACACAACTGTTACAACTAGAAAATCTTAATTGTCTTATCAAAGACTAGCCAGATGCGCAGGACATATTAAAGTGCACAAGTGCGCAACCACAGCTGCACTTTCTATTCCCTCACTTTCATAATCCGATGGGAGGGCAGACCGACACGATCGACGAGGTTAGGCGCAGGACCAACAGCTTAACACTCATCGCCAAAGACACAGATGATCTCTCCCAGCCCCGTGAGCGCGCCCGAGGCTGGGCAGTGAATGCGTTAACGTGCTTTCCGAGGCACGGGGGTGTAACAAATATTTCTTGCTAGAAAAGACCCAATAACACAAATCTTGGCTCGACCCGGGATTTGAACCCAGGACCTCATTATCAGCGGTTGAACACGCGACCGCTAGACCAACGAGGCAGTCTATGCATATGTTATACGTACTTAAAGGTACTTGTATAAAAAGCGTCTTTGCTATGCGTCCATATAACTTAATGCATTTTAAGAAAAATAATTGTGTACAAAATGATTCTGTGATATTTATTTGTTATATTTACACTAACCGTGATATTTAATTACGATTTCTTTAAGCACTCTGTAAAAAACAATAAAAGCTGGTTCCACCTAAGCGAAGATAAAGTAAAACTAGTATAACAATAAACACCAATATTTAAGAGGGCACGTTTCAATTTGTGCGATTATGAGAGGAATAGGATTTCGCGTTCATTTCATGGGTTCATTTCAGTTCATGGGACAGAGCATACATAAAAACTATCGTAGTTTGACGAATTCATTACGGATGTAAGCGGGAATACCAACACCCAACACAGTAGGATCTTTACGAGGAGATGACTCTCACGCCCTACAGCATCTACAAGCAGCCCCCCCCCCCCACCACCCCCACCCCCGGCGCTCACGTCGCGGGCTCAACGCGCGCTCGTGCGCAGTGCTCGGAGGGATGCGTAACGCGCGCGTCTAGAACCGCACTCACCCTGAAGATGTCCCTCGTTAAGCGATGAAACGTTGGTGTTCTTCCAACACAAATAAGGTTCGTAGTTAACCCGCTTACATCCGTAATGAAGAGCATACCTTTTTTGTAATAGAGTATCTAAGCGCTAAAATCACATACACGGACTGAGTTGGATGAGTTGTACGCCATACAACAACATACAATACATCATCAGTGGTCTTCAACATCTCGACTAAGTGAAATGCTGATAAGAATCGAACTTAAGTTCTTTCTTCTGGCTTCAACGCCGAGCGAGATGACACTCGAGTCTTGTGTTTACGGTCAATACAATAGCATGGTGTCAAAACAACGTCCAATGACCATCACGTCATCTATTTCAACTACAACCAACTCATGCTGAGACAGGGACCGTTTTGTAACTTTAACAAACTTTATATGTTCTTTTGTTTTAAGTTTTGTATGTCTGTGTTTGAGTTACAAATAAACGTTTCTATTTCTATTTCTATTTGAGATTATAATGGTTGTTTTTGTTGGGAGGTTGGTACTTCCCCGTGGTGGAACCATGGTTTTATTTATCAATGGTGGAATTGGTGTTTTTGCTTATAGTTCTTAAGTATCTTGAATAAAAACTTTTCCTCAGATGTTTTTTTTTCTTTCTAATTATATTACCTACGAGCTTCTGCCCGCGGCTTCGCACGCCATTTTTCGGGATAAAAAGTAGCCTATACTCTTCCCCGGGAAACCGTCTACCTCCCGGCCAATTTTTTTTTTTACTGAGCGACTTTGAGCTGGTGTACCAGCCCTACTGTGAGTGTCCACGTCTCAGCTCCGTAGGTCATGACGGGATGACGAAAAGACTCGACGTAGTTCCCAAACGCTGCCCTGCTGAAGACAACTGCAGAATCTGCCCGAGGTAGGTAAGTGTAATCGGAAACGATTTCGAGAAGGTGACCTACGACCACCAGACTTGGATCAATGTGGCCATTTATGGCTTGGTTTTATTTGCTTTTGGTTTTATCCAAATTTATGCCAAGACCGTTGTATTGTATCGCGAAGATGAAGCTAGGCCGTCCAGCATCAGGTTCACCTCCTCTAGCGACTCCGCCATTAAAACTATGTCATCAGCAAATCGCAGGTGTGAGATGTAATCGCTGTTTATGTTGATGCCTTTGCCTTTCCAGTTCAGCGTCTCCACCGCGCTTGTGAATAGTTTCGGGGATATGACATCCACCTGTCTCACTTCTCTGCGCGATTGGATGGGCTTAAACTGCTGGCTCTGTACTTGGACACTTATGGTGGCGGCTTCGTAGAGACATTTCAGCACCTCGATAGAACGACAGTCTACTTGGAATCGCTGTAAGGATTCCAGAACAGCCCAGGTTTTGACGGATTCAAAGGCCTCATAATTCACAAAAGCCAGATACAGGGGTTAATCTCTTCGGACTTCTGTATAATCTGCCTCACTGTGTGAATGTGGTCTATGGTTCCATATCCTCCGCGAAACCCGGCCTGTTCTGGTGGCTGGAACTCGTCGAGTCTCTTGTCGAAACGGTTCGTGACCACTCGTGAGAACAGCTTATAGATGTGGCTCAGGAGTGAGATGGGTCTGTAGTTTTTAAGAAGGGTTTTATCTCCCTTCTTAAAAAAGAGCACTACTAAACACTCGCTCCACGCCTTTGGAGTTCTCCCACTGTGAAGGACGGCGTTGAAGAGTTTCTGTAGCTCCTGTATAACAGGGGCACCTCCAGCTTTCAAAAGCTCTGAAGTTATTCCGTCCTCACCGGGAGCATTTCCATTTTTAAGCTGTCTCAGAGCTAACACGATCTCGTCTTGACTGATGTCTGGCAGTTCGTCGGTAGAGTGGCGTATCAGGGTGGTAAATTTATTGTAGGTATTTAAGGAAATAAAGAGTTTTTGATTTGTTTTGATTTGAAACGTATTGTAGGACGCCCTCCAGCCAGGTGGGATGACGACCTTCTCTAGACTGCTGGTAGATGCGGATGCGGCAAGCTGAAGACAGGACGTTACGGCGATGGCGCTCATTATGGGAGGCCTATATCCAGTGGTGCACTAGTATTAGGATAGGACATTGTTTGCGACGTAGTGTAGGACACCCTCCGGTGTGGACGGACCACAGGTGGGATGACGATCTGCGAAAGACTGCAGGCAGATGCTGGATGCGGTAAGCTGAAGACAGGGTGCTATGGCGCTCATTAGGGGAGGCCTATGTCCAGCAGTGGACTAATATGGGCTTATGATGATGATGATTGTTTGCGAGGATTGTTTTTGTTTTTAGTGGCCACCTTGCTGCAACCTTGTATTTTTCTGTTAATAATATAATTTTTTGAAAATTTGCTACACAAATACCTTGGTTTACATAGAAAATGTTGGGCTAACTGCCTATAGACTTAGAACAACATAATTATATTACTTCTATCCAAGAAAAAAGCGTGCAAAGCCGCTAGCAGACGCTAGCTTTCGTAGGTTCACATCAGAGCTAAACGGCCACATGGATACAGCGGGCAGCACCCTTAACAGTATCATAGGTTTTACTGCGAACATAAGGAACTTGGAGAGGTAATATCTTAATGTGTTACTCTTGCATAAGTTCTCGTCGATCCCAACAAACATTTCATAAGTCGCCGCAACGTGCCGATTCTAACTTTTGGTTTCAAGTCTGGTAGTAAAGACGTCGCTATCACGTTAAAACAACCCAGAAAAGGCCCATTTTATACGAATTAAAGTCGTAATAGAGTCGTGTAGCAGTCGTATTAATCACTAACATGGTCGTGTAGTGGCCGTATAGACGTCGAGTTATTCCCTTTTAATCGAGTTATGGTGTTTATTACCGCTGCTTTACGACATTTTGTCGACTATGTAGTGTTAATGACGACTTTTTCACGGGATTTTATTCTGAAGTGATCTCAAAGATATCGTGTAAAATTAAATCAGACAGTTTATTTTAAATGTGATATCATTTTTATCATGTAAGGTAAGTACAGCCATTTTATTTTATAATTATTACATAAGTACATCATTGAAATTCGTTTTCAAATAAATAATTCAATTGGGAAATTAATGTTATCGGGTAATATGCGCTAGTAATCTCAATATAATTAATGCGCCTTAGAAATTATTTAATTTTAAACAATTATTTTACTTTAATTTGACGAATGTCATAAAGGCTACCATAATACGACTTAGAGTTTTAGACACGACCGTAATACAATTTCTTAACGACTTTTTACTATGTGCGCTTCTTTTGTTGTCTGCCATATTAATGAAATTAGGGTTCAGTCAAATAAATCCTATGAGAATTAGTGTTTATGAAACTAGGTATAATTATGACAGGAAATATTTACCGGTAAGCTATTTTCGTAATTTGATCAGAGAATCTAAACTTTCTCCTACCTACTTATTTATGTATGGTTCTTAATTTTTAGGAATATCTATGGTTCTTAATTTTTAGGAATATTCTAGTTTTAAAGGTGAGCTCGTTGTGTGAAGAGAACAATAAATGGTTATTATTATTATTATTGTTCCAGACTTAGAACTACGTCTATGCAAATTTTCAGCCCGATCCGTTCAGTAGTTTTGGTGTGAAGGGGGTAACATACCGCACACTTTCGCATTTATAATATTAGTGAGATATGCTTCGACTTATACTTAAATATAATATATTACATAAACTACACTTAGATCAGTAATATGACTTCGAATTTACTGTTTCTAAGGTTTCAATGTCAAAAGCGGGCAACACATTCTTTGGTAGACATTGTATCTTCTTATTTTTATCTGCACAATAGTCTTCATTTATACATAATGTATTCATAATATTATCACTGCTACATGGCACATGGCATTGCGTTGGTTTGTATAGCTTTGATCTTACCTAATTTTTTTTCTTTCAGGATTTGGATCAACAGTATGATCTACAATTTCCAGATCCCCAAACTGCCACCACTACCGAATCTATACAGGTCCCTCAACAAATTGGATATTTAATAGAAATAATGTCAAATATTCAAGAAAACCAAATAATTATTTTTGAAAATCAACAAAATATACTTAGTCTTGCTTTGGTAAACACTAAACTAGATAAGAAGAATATGTGAATGAAATCAAACTACTTGTAGTTGTACTTTGATTAGATTAAACCCATGCTACCGAGATAATGTATTTAAATAAGTAAATATAGGTACATTTCAGATAAAAATTTGGTTAACTAATAATAAATAATAAAACCAATCATAATGATTTTTTTTTATTTCAAAGTATGAATGAGTGGTTCAAAATAAATATTTGAACCATATTCTGTAGTTACTAACTTACATTTTATGTCACTTATATTAACTGACGACGATTCCAGTCTTCTAATATTATTACATTTCATCTTAAAAATATTTAAAAATGACGACCTAATCGGCGTATCAGAAACATCCTAAACATTTTGAATAATATTCCCAATTAAACTTATACACGTTTCATTATCTTCAATAGATATTAGTTCGAAAACATCACAATTGTTAGTCAAAACCCACTTATTTTGGTTAGCTGTGGAGAGAATAAATGATTCCAGACGAAACACTTTTATAGCAGTTTTTTTATATATTATATGTTTTAACGACAGGCTTCATCTACTACATCTTCTGACTACTATTATAGAACCACTGGAACTCATTTCTGTGCTTTGAACAACATCACAACTTTTAGACCCACTTTGCACCGAAGTCAAATCTCCTCAGTTCAAAATTAAACTTTGTACGGAACCCATTGCAGTCTCTTTACAGTTCACTTGTCGTGTAGAAATAAATATTCGGTGCATTATTGTTGGAACTAAGAAGCGCAATATAGTTTTTTTTTTTACTTTTCTTTTAAAAGCACCACTTTTTTTTACCTTTGACCAGCTTTGTCTGTTCATTTTAATGACTTACAACTGTTTTTATGTATTACAAAAATATGGTAGTAGGTACATCTCTGTGGCGTTTGGTATATACATGATAAGTCCAAAATTGGTCATTTTCTGATTATTCATCACCCGAAATCAGTTTTTTTTTCTCTTTCGTTTGATCTATGTAAGGTAAGTCTATCAATGCTAGAAGTATACGCAATCGTTTGCTCTATGAATGATAAGTCATATAAATTATGATCTATTTATGATAAAAAAACTTATCATGCCTTTGCAACACAAATACGTATTATGCAACATGGTCCACTTCATATAAGTGTACTTATCAAAATTATTTCAAACAATGTTTGTTCCGAAATTTGCTTTAAATGTGTTATGTCGACTTATCTTACTTGTATCACTTTATTATTCAAACACTTTTATGCATATCTGCGGTTCTATTGTGATAAGTGTGAATTATCATATTTGTATCAAAATAATTTGGAAATAAACAATCTTCCACCAACTGTATTATCAGAATTTATCCACATATTTAAATGCAACGAGTTCATTTCGCGCCACATCGTACCGTTCCGAGACATTGTTGTGATTGGCTAAGCCACTCAGCAGACTTCTCGCTGCTAGTATTTGATTGGTTGAACCATTTTGTTGTCATATGGAAGCCGTTCGCATCTTGAATCGTGTGCAAAACCGATTTCTTCGGATTTTCAAAACTATTGACGACCCACTTTATCAAGAGAAATATCGCGAAAGATAAGATGACATTTGCATGGAACAGTATTTTATACTACACCTGCTCGGAAAGTTGGCTATTCCTTTTCAATTTATAGAATAGAAAGTATGTCTTTGCAGGCCTATTAGGAAACCGGGAGGAAAAACTCTATGGAATTTAATTTCTCACGTATTTTAGCGGGAGGGAAAAGTGTATGGAAATCCATTTCTAACGTGTTATTTTTTTTTATTTCCTAAAAGATCGGCCGGAAGTTATGGTTATTTTCGTTCGGTCAAACGACAAAAAGTTTTTACTCCAAGTCCATTAGGCCTCCTCCGATTTCCGAACAATATTTTGAAAAAAGAACCCAAAGGCTGGTGCGGTCAGTGAGGTTTTACCAACATCATTGGGCGCGGTAAGTTCTTCTAAATTTCAATTAATAATTAATTCTGCTTTTTATTTTCCTCGAAGATGTAGTATAAAGCACTATTTATCACTCGGCAGAAAGTGCGGTTCCTACCTCGTGTGTTTAAAGGTGCCAAAACGACACATTCGGTAGGAATTGATCACTTTCTCGCCTTGGTGTAAAATGCACTATTTTGGTTGAGTTATGAAAAGTCTAATGATGTGGGGCAGCAAAGATAACTATGAAGAACCGTAAATGAAAATGATTATTAGCTTAATATTTGTTGATTATTAAGTACCTAATAAATAAGTATGTATAACAAACATTTAATTTTTTTATTTTAATAAAATGTAGGATAAACCTCCCGGTATCTCAGTCTTTGCAAGCCGCGCAGACTAAGAGGTTAGACTGAGGTGATTCTTTTTCGTGCAAGTAGGTAAGTTGGTAAATTAAATGTTGGGAACCGTAATAATAATTTGTGCTTAGTTACAGTGACTCATAAATTTTAGAAGTACCTACCTAATGAAACATTTAAATACGCCTAAAATAAAGTGCATGAAGGCAATCATTTGGTCAAATGATGATAGGTGCGACATTTTATTTAAAAAAAAAATCGTCTTGTTTAGTACAAAGTTGATAAGTACCAATAATTCCTAAACTAAACCATTTTTTATATATTTTCCTTATGTAATAAAAACTTGACCATATTATATATATCATTAAAATAAAAAGATAACACTGAGTGTCTTTTCCTATTAGTTATGATTTTTATAAACTTCAAATGCTCGTCCTGTAAAAACTGGTTTTTGGACTTATCATGTAAATATCAAACACCACAGATCTAGTCGTTAAATAGTAGGATAAAAGGGTTCAAATTTACTTAAAATAGTATAAGAGTGAAAATTACCACTCTTATATACAATGGTCACGTAAAAGTGGATCTTGCGACTCTAACACGATTAATCTAACATGATATAAATTCGTATAAGAGTAAAATTTATCACTTTTACACGAACGTCACGTAAAAGTAGTTCTCGCAACTCTAACACGATTATTGCCGATGTAAAAGTCGTATAGACGTTACTAATATTTCAGCAGTGGTTTTACTACTGAAAGTTGTATAATTGGCGTATAAACAGTCGTATAGAAGTTTATACTGATGTCTTTAAACGACTCGAAGTTGTAAAAAGATAAGAGGCACTAAGTTATATAACACGCAAAAATTACTTCAATGCGATGTTTATACCATTTTGAGTCGCGTAACTTGTACTTATATGACTGAAATGTTTGTTGGGTTGCTTATACGCGTAGAGAGTTAGAGCTGTGCAGAAGGCGGATATTAGGAGAGAGCGGTTTGGAGTGTTGTGGCGGTACCTGGAACAAGAAAATATAATTATTATGAATAGGTATCTTCTACTAATAGCTCAACAGCCTGTATTGGTCCACAGCTGGACGCAGGCCTCCCCCTGATAAACGCGAGTTTGGCTTTTATCTCATGGGGGTAGTGCCCACAACACCCACGCTGCGCATCTAGCATAGGATCGCAGCTCGGTGGTGGAATTGTTCTGAGGTGACAGTCACTTTGCGATCGCGGGCGTGACCGTCACTGCCCGGCCTAGCAAGTAGCCGGGAGTCTGCACTAGCGCGAACATCAGAGTAGTGCTAACTCTTACGCTTTCGGGATTCTAAGTAGTGGCTAATTGGCGACGACGTGACACTCACTTGGCGACCGCGGGTGTGACCGCCATTGCCCAGCCTAGCAAGTAGCCGGTACTCTCAGCAAGTACCGACGGAGTTGTGCTCACTCGTATACTGCCGGGATTTTCGCACCAGCGGAAGGCCTGGAATAGAAATAAAATATTTTAAATAAGTACTACATTTATTTATCAAAAACACGTGCAATAATAATACAGTACAGTGCCAGCAGAACTGAAACCAGGCAAGAATACTTGTATCTCGACGTCCTTGAGTGCGATTGATAGGACTGAAAAGATGGCGCTTTTAGTTTGCAATTAAAATGGCTTACTTTACCTGCACGGGTTGACATGACATTCTACTACAAACTTTGTTCTTCCGCGAAAGATCCCGGCCATCTATTAAAGTCTAAGTTAAATAGTATGTAGGATCCGGCTCGAAGGACCATGTAGGAATCGCGGCTATCTCTTCCCGGGATTTATGATATAAAAGTCGAGATATGGAACAATAGCTGTATTGTGTAAAACTACGACTAATGTGAAGGTGACGCGTGCGGTTTGGATGATTGCTGTTGATGCACTGACCTCCGTAGGCACGAGTAACCTACTTAGGTCAAACTGCTGATGATGCTGATTAACCTACCTACATGATCACCAGTGTATAGAACATAGTTTTTTGTTTAATGTTCAAAATTGGTTAGGCATGGATGGACAGATCTAAAATTATACTATATTTCGATCGTAATGAAAAGGACGGCATCATCTTTAGTGCTGTCAATTTATTTTAGTTTTGGGGACAATTGAATTGACACCATTATGTCGCCAAAACTAAACTAATTTGACAGATATAAAATTGATGCAATCATTTTTATTTTGATCGTTATGAAAAGGACGCCATCTTTTTAAGTGCTGTCTAATTAGTTTAGTTTTAGCGACATTTAAATTAACACCAATAATAATTCAACCCTACTGAAAAAGGCGCTATTTTGGTTCCGCAAATTTAATTGGACATTACACCCCATTACAATCTACATTTCTTCCACGGGTAGTCAAAGGCAAGGAAAAGGGGGGGTTGATTTTTAGGGTTCCGTACCTCAAAAGGAAAAATTGAACCCATATAGGATCACTTTGATATCCTGTCTATCTGTCAGTCTGTCAACCCCCTTTTCTCAGGAACGCGTGTAGGTATCGAGTTTAAATTAAAATCAAATATCTACTCAAGTCCGTAACCTCTTGGAGCCTCGATATAAATAACACTTATAAGTCAACATAATCACAAGTTACAGCTTTTTTATGGCCTTTTTATGTCCGAATATTTTGAAATTTCCAAGGGTTCCAAGTACTATGCCATTGACCTAGATTCATGATATTTGACAAAACACAAGATCTTAACCCCTTAATGTGCGAGTCCGACTCGCACTTGATGTTTTATTTGTTAGAGCGTTGCGCTAAGTGTCTCAAGTGGGTAGATAGAATATCACATGAGGCAGTTCAAGGTACCTACTAAATGTTCGGCCTGCATAGGGTCCTTAGTGGCCAGCACGGCGACATACGTTAGCCCTGCGATGCCGGCGGCGAGCACCGCACACAAGCAGTGCCACTGCATGGCCACGCGGTACGGGCAATGAGAGTGGTAACCGTATCGCCAGATGTATGGATCTGATACGTACAGACTAGGGCTTGCATTCGAATATTCGAATATTCGAATAATTCGAATATTATATTGGTTCGAATATTCGAATACTGAAATTGCAATATTCGAATATTCGATTAAATCAAAAACTAACAAAATGGCAAAGTTATAGGGTTCGGAAACACTCGGGAGTGCCGGAAACACTCGGGAGTTGCGACTGCGTAGTGCATTCGCGTATGCTTATTTCGGAAAAAGGAAATCGAAGTTTAATTTTCGTTGTCGTGCAAAACCAACTTTTATGTCGCTTGCATAAGATAAGCGATAGCACAAAAACGAATCAAAATTTGATTTCGATTTTAGAAGTACGGACCTGTCTATCCCGTCTATCCCTCGCGGTGTTACCGTTACTTATAGGGTCTCCACCTTTTTTTTGAGAAAATTGAGTCTAATTTACCTGGTAAGAGATTAGTAATACTTATTATTAAAACGGTACTTATCCTCAATGGCAAAGAACCAAACTCTAAAGATATAACGGCGAGCGGAGAGAGCTGCAAAAATTTTCAGACTTAAGTGGCAATTGGCAAAAATGGCAAGAAAACCATGACCATGCGTGATAATGGCAAACTGAAAGGGCTACTAAGTGTGCGTAGTGAGCAACACATAATTTTCAGGCTTTACAGCCGCTGTTGTCCAAAATGACAAGCATGCTAAGGCAACACCATGCGGAGAGACCGCGTTCATTTTGAAGACTTTTGCAGCTGAATTATTTGAGCTCTCTTTCTAAAAAAAAATACCTCGTAGTAACGTGAAACGAACAAATAAAGTATTTTCGCATACTTTATTGTGCTCTTAAAGTATAGAGTACGTTAGCAAGTAATAAAGTAGGTACAATACTTTATTAAAAAGTACGGGTGGCAACCCTAGTTACTTACCGTGTTTATGTACTTGTTATTGTATTAAATTTTATTGTAGATATTGTTAAAATACCTATTCACCTAATTAAGAAGAATGTTTTTTCAAGAATTTGTGGTTGAGTGTTCGTGTAAATCGCCAATGTTTCGTTACAACCTTTTGTTAATTTGATATTTTAAGTTTGTTCATGCAAATAACACATTGTAGTGGTTTTCGCTCCTGCCTGGCTTTAGGTTTGCCTATGGGGTCCCTCCGTGCTGTGCAAACTACCTTAGGGACCCGATGCTTCGCCTTCCTATGCTGCCAAGCTTGGTGACCACGTAGCAGCCAAAATATGGGATCAGGTTCCAATAAAAGAGTATTCTTGAGGATGGATGGCAGCGCCTTGTTCCGGGAAGATCTCACTTTGGTGATGTTGCTCGCTCGGTGTCGTAAACTGTACTTAAGTTTGCGCGCGGGGGCGCTATATTTATACAAATCGCCGTGAGATCTCCGAGGAGTGGGGGGTGCTTTGCCGTTTAATTTTCACAAAACATTCTTATGTTTTAAACACAATATTAAACAGGTTAGCATTATAATAAGAAAAACATATTCTTATAAGATTCTAAATTACTTAGTAAAAGTATTCTAATAAGATTTTGAAAGTTATAAAAATTCTAAGGAAAAGTATTATCCTAAATTTACATTGCAAAATATTCAAATTACAAATTTCGTAGTTAAAAAAGGTAAGTTAATACAATTAAGTAAAATTAAGTAGATTACAATTGAGTTTTGTCAAAATGAGTGTTTCAACCCATTTTATGGTGTAATTTGTTAACATAGGTATGTACATAGCTTAAAACAAGCATTCCCTATTTTACAGTTTAAGTTGTCATAAGCGTAAATCGTCAACAGTCTCCCCCTCGTGCGGAAGTATGGAAGCACTATTATCTTTGTGGGCGACGATTCGCGTTATTTTAATCAAGCGGTTAGTGGGTCGACGCATTATACCCGCGGGGGTTCTTATTTCGACGGTTCTAATTTTTCCGTCTGACCCAGGAATGGTTTTCACTATTTCTCCGCGAGGCCAACAACCTCTAGGTAAACTGGTGTCAGCAATTATAACTATGTCACCCGGTAAGGGATTTGAGAATTCTTTAGAGCCGTCGTTTGGTTTTGGTGTTATGGTCGGAAGATACTCATGTAACCATTTTTTCCAAAATACATCTGACAGCCTTTGGGCAGTGCGCCAGGTGTTTTTGCCAATAAGGTCGTTGTCGTCGAATTCCCCAAAACTATTACCGTTCAAAGCACTGGATCTACCAATTAGAAAATGGTTAGGCGTGAGGCTTTCATCATCATTAGGATCTAGGCTAACTTCGGTTAAAGGTCTCGAGTTGACCAAATGTTCAGCTTCTAATAATAGTGTATATAGGACCTCTTCAGGCGGTTGTCTAGACTTTAAAGTTGCGTTTAAGGCTGTTTTTACCGTTCTTACCATGCGTTCCCATGCTCCTCCCATGTTCGGAGCGCCGGGTGGAATTCTTTTCCATGTAATATTGCGCTCGCTTAACGCTTCAGCCAGTTCTTTAGCCGCGCCTATAAAATTGGTACCGTTATCACTGTATATTGTTGTCGGCATGCCGCGTCTAGCTATGAACCTTCGTAAGGTCATTATTGTGCTATCCGCACTTAAAGAGTTTGCTAACTCGAGATGTATTGCTCTGGTTGTGAGGCACGTGTACAAGGCTACCCAACGTTTCTCCGTTCTTCTACCTATTGTAACGGTAAGTGGGCCAAAGTAATCTAAACCTACGTGTGTAAACACATGCTGTTTATATCCGATTCTTTCTTTTGGCAAATCGCTAGTAGGCGGGATTTGTGGCGCCGATTTGTATACCTTACACCACTGACATTGTCTTACCGTGAGTTTAACTATGCTTCTTAATGATGTTATGTAATATTTCTGTCTTATTTCGTTCATTACGGTTTGATGATTGCCATGGTTGTATTTTTCGTGATAATGTTTAATCAAAAGTTTCGTTATAGGATGGTGGCCGTCCAGTACTATGGGTCTCTTTTGGTTTTGTGTAACACAGTCTGCTTGACTCGCTCTAGTACATAAGCGGATAACATCATTTTCCGAGGTTAACTGAAATTTATGCAGTTTTGCGGATTTAGGTATGGCGTGACCCTGTTTAAGAGCTTGTAACTCTAACTTGAAGCTTTGTCGTTGCACTGTTTGTACAAGAAGCTTTTCCGCTCTGTTTATTGTTTCATTGGGTAATGGTACCACATCGATGTTATTTTGTTTGTTTGGCCCTACGTTTTTATATTTACAACGGTTGTATTTACGCCACGACTTGTCTCTTATGGTCTTTTTTAAGGCCATGGTTCGATCGCGATTTATTTTTGACTTGAAAACTTCTATGGTGTGCAGAAGTCTGGCTGTTGCTCTTAAAAGCCGATTCCAGCTAGAAAATCGTTCCGGTTCTGGAATACAAATCTCATCTACTGCGGAAACCGATGAAACTGCGTGATGTTTTATTTCATTCGTTATAATAGGGACAACGGCGCTTTTGTCCTCCGGCCATTGATCTATGGATTTTTGAAGAAATTCGGGGCCGTTAAACCATCTGTGTTTCGCGTCAAACTGCGATGGTACCGTTCTAGTTGCGTCATCTGCAACGTTATGCTTGGTGGGCACCCACCTCCACTCGTTCGTTTTAGTGAGCTCTTCTATTGCCGCCAGTCTATGAGCTACGAACGTTTTGAAGGTTCGCGGGTCTGCTTTTATCCAGGCCAAAGTTGTTCTGGAATCGGACCAATAAAATTTTCTTTCCACGTTCGCATTTATCTCTCTCTCTATAGAGGAAGCTAGTCTGCTTCCCAAAACTGCTGCTTGCAGCTCTAGCCTGGGGATAGAGACGGGTTTGAGAGGGCACACTTTCGCCTTTGCTGCTAGTAGTTTGGTTTTTATTTGTCCGTTTCTGTTGGATCGCCAGTAGACTGCGGCAGCGTAAACGTGCTCGCTTGCGTCTACGAAGGTGTGTAACTCGCCGTTACTTAACGAGTCTGTACACCTAGGTATTTTCAAGTCCTGCAGGCTCCCCAGATTTTTTATCCAGCTTTCCCAGTCTTTGCGCAGTTCTTCGGGTATGGGTTCGTCCCAAGTTATGCCGGTCTTCCATAGCTTTTGAATGAGTATTTTGCCTTGCACAAGTACGGGGGTGGCTAAGCCCAGCGGGTCAAAAACCGACATTATAGCGCTGGTGACCTCGCGCTTTGTTGGTGGGCGTACACCTATCACCACGTCTTCAGGCGTATTGCGTAGGTTTAAGGTGTATTTTAGGTTGTCGCCTCGAACTTCCCAAAGCATACCTAAGGTTTTTTCTATTTTTTCCGGATTTCCTAACGAAACGGTTTCTGGAGTTTCAGTTGCTAGCGTGTCGATTGCGTCGGGACAATTGCTAGCCCATCCCCTTAATTCGAACCCAGCCTGTCTGTGAATCATATCTACCTTGGTTGAAACGCATTTTGCTTCCGATGAGCTTTCGAAGCTTTGCAAATAGTCGTCCATATAATGACAACGAGTTATGGCGTGATAGGCTTCTGGATGTTCTTTTTCGAATCGCTCTGCGTTAGTGTTTTTTACGTAGATAGCGGAACACGGCGAAGATGCTGCGCCGAAAATGAGCGAATTCATCCTATACTCCTCTGGTTCCTTTTCGTTGTCTTCTTGCCACAAAAATCGCAGGCTGTCTCTGTCTTCTAACCTTATTTTTACGCGAAGGAACATTTCTTTTATGTCTGCCGCAACTGCTACGGGTCCCTGCCGAAATCGTATCATTACTCCGAACAAAGATTGAAGTAAGTCTGGGCCGCTCAGTAGGACATCGTTCAGACTGGTTCCCTTGGTTTTCTCCGCAGCATCGAAAACAAGTCGCATTTTTCCCTTTTGGGGGTGATACACGGCGAAGTGCGGTAGGTACCACGTTCGCGGTGATGTAGGTGCGGTGTGGACCCTTTCTGCGTATCCGTTTGTCAATAAATTTTTAATTTGTTCCGAATATTTAATCTTGAAGGTTTCGTCTTTGCTCATTTTTCTTTGAATGTTTTGGAAACGTTTTAGCGCGCTTTCCCTATTGTTGGGCATGGTTATATTGTCATTTTTCCACAACATTCCACATTCGTATCGGCCCTCCGGTAGAAGTTTAGTGGTATTTTTTAATATATTTAGGGCTTTTTGTTCGGGGTCATTTTTTGGTAATATTGGTAGAATTCCTATCGAGTCAAGCTCGAAGTAGTTCTTTATGGTGGTCTCTATGTTTGGATTATTGGCTGTCCTTATGTGTCCGCTGAATAGAACTGGGCGCGTCAAATTGCTTTTACATCCATGTAGGATCCACCCCAGCTTTGTTAGAGACGCTACGGGTTTGTGTGCTTCGGCGCACTTTAGTTGGCGCGATACTATAAGATGCCAGTTGTCTTGCCCTAACAAAATAAGGGGACGCGTCCTGGCGTACATTAGCTGGTCTTTGATATCGTCCAAGTGAGCGCAATCTTGTAGGTCCTCTGGGCGCACGGCTTGTGCGGCTAAGTTCAATTCGTTGACAGTATACGCGGTCAGGTCTATCGTATCTCGGGAAAACTCTCCTTGAATTTTTAAATTTATTTTCATTGAAGATTCGTCTTTATAGATGTGGCCGGTCACTCCTTCTATGGACAGTTCGCTTTTTACCCCGCATGCGCCTATGGAGTCGGAGACGTCCTTGTGGACCAGTGTAACTGTCGAACCTTCGTCCAATAACGCCGATACTTTGGCGGTTCCAGTCGGCCCGGTTAAAGTCACAGGTATTATTTTTAAGTAAGAGCGTAAATGCCCTACATGGTTAACCGATACTATTTGACTATTCGGTGCTTGTGTACCCGTTTCTTGCGAAGTTTTCTGTTGTTCCGCGATATCATGATGCAGCATTTCGTGATGTTGTCGTGTGCACCCGTTTTTGTTACAAGTTTTCACGCTGCAGTTTGTGCTGCGATGGTTGGTTTTTAAGCACTTAAAGCAGACTCTTTTTCTCTTCACTGTGTCCCACCTCTCTTTGGTATTTTGAGCTTTGAATTTGGGACAAATTACTAATTCGTGATTGTTTCTGCATAACGGACATTTCGGCTGAACAGCGGTTGTCAATACGAAGTTCCTTTCCTGCTCATATTCTTCATCCGAGAATTCCTCCTCGCCGTCAGATTCGGACGATGATGATGATGATAGGTTGGCGGTGTGATTCACCCTGTTTCGCGATTGAAATGGCTTGTTTTTATTATCCGATTTAAATTCTCGTTTTACTCGAGTTGTGGTGTCGTCGTACGACTCGCATTGGTCTGCTATTTTGTTTAGGAATGTAGAAAGAGACAGCAATATGGGCGTCTCTTCGTGCTCCGCGCGGTATTCGTGCCATCTGAATTTGATCATTAGATTCATTTTTTCGATGATTTTTTCCGATACTTCGTGCGAGTATAAATATTCCTTTTTGTCGAGCTGTTTTATGGTGTTTACGCTGTTGGCTACTGCGCTAGCAAATATGCCTATCCCTTTCACATCGTTGGACATATTGGGCAGTTTTTCTAAAGCCGCTATCTCGCTCTTAACCAAATGAATCGGACGCCCGAAACGTCTTTGCAAAATATCTAGTATTTCGTGCGGGTCTTTAGTTGTATACATAATCGATTTAACCGATTCGCGAGCTTGCCCTCTTATGGCTTTTCTAAGTCGAGATACATTTTCGATAGGGGCGAAGTGTTTTTCAGTGTCGGAGTACGTAGCACGGAACGATATCCACTCTCTCGGATTCCCGTCGAACGGATGGATTTCGCTCATGTATCTTGGTGCCGTTTTGGGTGCTGATGATGATGATGAGCTTTGGATCGCGTCCATTAATGCCGTTGCCAAATTGTTGATCGGACGGTAGTCATTTGGTTTGGTCGGTTGTTTTTGGCGCGTAGTTTGATCCACCCAATCCGCGACTAAATCGTCATTTTCGACTTCGCTCAGATCGCTATCTGATTCTTCCCGCAATTGTAGCAACTCTAACTTTGTTTTTGCTATAGCGGCATCTTGTTCCAATTTTTTCCGTTCTAAACGCTCTAATTCGAGTTTTGCCTCTAAAGTGGCCCTCTTTCGGTTTGTTTTTCCGGAGGTTTTGGAGGCGGCCTTTTTTTGCTGTACCACTGTGGCTTCCGATCTTGCCTGAGCAGTTTTTTCCTCACCTTCGGTTTGTTTAGGATTTTTTGCGTTTTGATTTTTATCTTTTTTACCTTTACTTCCCGAGTTACTCACGTTTTCCGTTTCGTTGGTACTCATTGTGCTTTCGGTGGGAGTACTGTAGTCGGAGAAAGTTGGAGCGGAAGATTCGGAAGTTTCTTGAGTTTTGGTAGCGTTTTTGGCTTTACTTCTAGTATTGATTTTGCTCATTACAACGTTAAATTTACAGTTTTATTTTAACATGAAAAAATTAAACCTAACACAAAAATTAAACCTACCATAAAATTAGATTAACATGAAAATTAAACCTAACACGAGACTTGTACCTAACACGATACTTATACCTAACACGATACTTATACCTAACACGATACTTATACCTAACACGATACTTATACCTAACGCTAAGAAATTAAACCTAACACAAAATTAAATCTAACACGAAATTAATAGTTACCGAATTTACAAAGTTTAAACCTAACACACGGGAATAATTTTATATTTACAGATATTTTTAGCACGCGAAAATTGGTTTATTATTGCACGAGTTTTATTTTTATTTTTAGCGCGCGAAATTGGTTTATTATTGCAAGAGTTTTTTTTTATTTTTAATTTTAGTGCGCGAAAATCGGTTTATTACTGCACGGGTTTTATTTGTTTCGTAATTTACAAGAATTTAACGCGGAAATTTTATTGAAATTATTTTAATTATTTTAGCGATCACAAATCGCGTTCCCACTTTACGACGGCGACTTTACGTCACCCACAAAGACAATAACGATTCCCCCTGTTGACGGAATTAGTAAACCTAACCTCCCTAGCAGGCCCTAACACTAACAATCTTGGCCGAGGACCTCGCAGAGGCACAACGGTCAAGGATGGAAAAAGGTGGAAAGGGTGGGGTGGGAATCGCCCGACAGAGGACAGTATCAGAGACCAAAGTGCTCAGGCACTGGGGGGAACGCCCAGCACCCTCGGCATGCCAACTTGTGGCCAATGGCTCTTGACGAACAGTCATGAACGGCGCGATCGGACTATACGGTCGCCTTGATAAAGGCGTATACCGGTAACGGCGTCCGGCACGTTACTCCCGTCTGATCGCAGTGATACAGACGTTAACCAGACAAGTAGGGCGGTATGGCACGGTTAGTTGCCTACTTGAATGGCCGCGGCTAACCGCGTAGGGTGGCTCTGAAAAGAGCCGATTTACGTTTGACACAGTCACTTCACTTCACTTCACTTCTTCGATCTTCACTCCCGGCGCCTTCCTCCAGCAGCAGTGTCCGCGGCTCCAAATGCCCAACGACGGACTTGCACCTCACTGGACTCGAACGCTCGTCGACGGCAGCCTTAGCCCGGAAGCTCCATATGCCTCCAGACCCGTTGATGGCACCCTGTTACCGCGACGATCCTTCCAACGCGGGCGGCAGCAGATGTCCCGACAACCTTCGTGTTATCAAGGACGCTTGCACCTCACCGCCGCGTGGGGCAGAAGACAGTGATCCGGTTTCTCCTTGGCTCTGCTTCTCCTCCCTGCACCTTCCTCCAGCAGCAGTGTCCGCGGCTCCAAATGCCAACAACGGACTTGCACCTCACTGGACTGGGCACACGTCGACGGCAGCCTTAGCCTGGAAGCTCCATATGCCTCCAGACCCGATGATGGCACCCTATTACCGCGACGGTCCTCTTCACGCCGACAGCAGCAGATGTCCCGACAGCCTTCGTGCTATCAAGGACGCTTGCACCTCACTGCAGCGTAGCGGAGAACGGGTATCCTCTTGAATCCTCTTCTTTGGCGAATCGGGCTCGAAGGACCATTTACTGTAGTGGTTTTCGCTCCTGCCTGGCTTTAGGTTTGCCTATGGGGTCCCTCCGTGCTGTGCAAACTACCTTAGGGACCCGATGCTTCGCCTTCCTATGCTGCCAAGCTTGGTGACCACGTAGCAGCCAAAATATGGGATCAGGTTCCAATAAAAGAGTATTCTTGAGGATGGATGGCAGCGCCTTGTTCCGGGAAGATCTCACTTTGGTGATGTTGCTCGCTCGGTGTCGTAAACTGTACTTAAGTTTGCGCGCGGGGGCGCTATATTTATACAAATCGCCGTGAGATCTCCGAGGAGTGGGGGGTGCTTTGCCGTTTAATTTTCACAAAACATTCTTATGTTTTAAACACAATATTAAACAGGTTAGCATTATAATAAGAAAAACATATTCTTATAAGATTCTAAATTACTTAGTAAAAGTATTCTAATAAGATTTTGAAAGTTATAAAAATTCTAAGGAAAAGTATTATCCTAAATTTACATTGCAAAATATTCAAATTACAAATTTCGTAGTTAAAAAAGGTAAGTTAATACAATTAAGTAAAATTAAGTAGATTACAATTGAGTTTTGTCAAAATGAGTGTTTCAACCCATTTTATGGTGTAATTTGTTAACATAGGTATGTACATAGCTTAAAACAAGCATTCCCTATTTTACAGTTTAAGTTGTCATAAGCGTAAATCGTCAACACACATAAAAAATAAAAGAAGATGTGATTATAATAAAAACATAGTTTTTTTACTATTATTCGAATAATATTCGAATATTCGAATAGTACCCGAAAAAAAATCGAATATTCGAATATCAAAATTTTCGAATATTTGCAAGCCCTAGTACAGACATAGGACTGGGGTTATCAATAGCCCTGGAAGGAAATAAATTATTATTAATAAGGTAGGTAGCTACTAACTAATATTATTTTTGCAGCCAACAGCGTCTTGGGGACGCTTCCGAGTGGTATTGATATGGATCAGATGAGCAACCTGTACATTGTTTGCAACAGTCTGCAGTTAATTTATGGTTGTAATTGTAGGTTAATGCGAGTTCTATATTATTTTTTTTGTCATTTTATCTATACTTATAATAAAACTGTAACAGGTCCAATTCTGTGCATTGAAGATATTTTGAAAATTTTTTTTGGAGGGCACTCTATTATCGATACTGAAGCCAAAACTGCAATTTTTTTCATTCATGTCTGTCTGTCTGTCTGTCTGTCTGTCTGTCTGTCTGTCTGTCTGTCTGTCTGTTTGTTAAACGCGCATCACGCTGAAACTACTGAAGGTATTGAAATGAAACTCGGCACGATTTTAGGTCATACTACGAGGAAGGACATAGGATACTTTTTATCCCGGAATTCAGTCAGGTTTCCCTGGGAGAGGGGATGAAAGTAAAATTCTTTAACTGCGCATCACGACGGAACTACTTAAGGTATTGAAATAAAACTCGGTACGATTTTAGGTCATACCACGAGGAAGGACATAGAATACTTTTTATCCCGGAATTCAGTCAGGTTCCCCTGGGAGAGGGGATAAAAGTAAAATTTCTTCACCGCGCATCACGTTCACGCCGAAACTACTGAATGAGTTGGACTGAATTGGTACGATTTGAGTTCAAGGAAGGACATGGGATACATTTTATCCTGGAATTCAGTAAGGTTCCCCTGGGAGAGAGGATGAAAGTAAAATTCTTTAACCGCGCATCACGACGGAACTACTTAATGAATTCGAATGCAACTCGGCGTGATTTTAGTTCGTACTATGAGGAAAGATACATTTTATCCCGGAATTCAGTAAGGTTGCCCTGGCAGAGGGGATGAAAGTTAAATTCCTTCACCGCTCATCACGCCGAAACTACATAGGTAATGAGTTGGAATGTAACTTGGCACGTTTTGAGTTCATACTACAAGAAAGGACATGGAATACATTTTATCCTAGAATTCAGTAAGGTTCCCCTGGGAGAGAGGAAAAAGTAGAATTCTTAAACCGCGCATCACGACGGGTCTACGCGTCGTCCGATTTCATGCATTCTTTTTGTTAGAAACAGAGATGCAAGATCGAATATGACTAAATCAGTAGAAAGTCGATTAGAAAATCAGTAGATTGATGAAATAATCTGTAGATTGAAGAAAAAAATTAGTTGATAAAGGGTAGGTAAGTTCCTATCTATTTATTTTTCCAAGACGCACCCATTAGTTAGGTTCCTACCTACTAAGGTGGTGGGTCTTGGAAAAATAAGTTAGGTTCCTGCCTTACATGATATATGGTGGTTTAGCTGGTCCAGCGAAGTTTGGTTGGAGTCTTACTCCTCTCGCCTCGCGGCTCTTGTACAGTGTGGATGTGCTCGCCCTTTTGACTAAATTTATTAAAATTCTGGTGACTTCGCCCTGGGACTGGTGACTTCGCCCTGAGACTTTGGTTCTGACTGGTACGTGGACCCTTGCTGGACTGGGTGCTGCTGTCTCTGCAATTGGCGCGGATCTTGGTCTCCGACCGTGAGTGAACATTTAAATAAATATTTGCTCTGAACGGGATTCGAACCCACGGCTGTCCGCTTCGCAGTCCGTGTGTGCGACCACTGCACCACGAAGTCATTGAACGGCCGGCTCGAAATTATTGAACCGATACCACGCTACACAATTAGTGGCTACGAATGAGTAAAGGACTAACTGGAATTTGCATTGGGTATACCTAATATAAAGTGAGACTAACAACTTTCTAAAGAATAAAGAGCCTATAATTAAAGAGCACGCACCCACAAATCTAGCGCCTTGCTTTTAATATTAGCAAATCGCATCATACTCTGCTCTGCACAAACTGTTACTTGCTGCCGCTTTCTACATATTTGCTTTTTGCCGGTTAAATTACCAGACATCACAACCATGGAGCGTACTCCACCTAAAGCTCAAAGAGATGATATGTCACAGTATGCCCCCAGCCGCTCGGAAACAGACCAAGAGGCGGCTGAATCAGCCAATGTCACCCACAGAATAAAAAAGAAAAAGAGTCCTAAATTAGACTTGGGCGCAACACTAACTTTTAAGTTAAACTCGTTCAAGCACGACCTTACTGAGCATATGACTTTGCTCTTCTCAAAGTTTCAGGAGAAACAAGATGAAACTCTGTCGTCAATAAAATCGGACATTAATGACGTCAAAACTGAAATCATTGAACTTAGAAAGTTTAATACAGATCTAGAACAGAAGGTAGACACCCTAACTGTCCACTACGAAGCCACCTCAGTAAGAACTATGGAACTTGCTAACAGCCAAGCTGCGAATTCCTCCAAAATCAAACTTCTGGAGGATAAAGTAGAGGAAATGAATCGCCTGTCTTGCGCCTACAAAATCGAATTGAAAAACATACCCTCTAAAGCACAAGAGACTACAACAGACCTTGAAGAAATCGCTGAAAATATGTTTAAGGTCTTAAAAATTAATATACATCCAACTGAAATAAGAAACATTCGAAGACCTTTAGGTAAAACAGACGCACCCAGGCCTATTGTTGTGGAGCTGGCCACGATGTCAATGAAAAACAGAGTCCTGCGTGAAGTAAGACAGTTCAATAGAACCAATAGTAACTGTAAATTGAACTCAACACACCTCTCCATTGAGGGCCCGCAAAGACCGGTTTACATTGGTGAAAGCCTGACTTATAATGCCAAGAACTTGTTCTTCAAGGCGCGTGAACATGCCAAGCAGTATAACTACGCTCACTGCTGGACTAGCTATGGACAGGTGCGTCTGCGTAAAACAGAAGGTTCAAAGAGTATCCTGATAAAAAATGAAGAGAAACTGAAGGAGCTAATAGATTGACTATTTTACATAAGTTTACATTGTATCATTATAAGATACGATCTTAATTTACGTTACATTATAGGATTTTCTGCCTTTAGTTTTATAGAAATCGATTTAAGTACTGATCAGCCTACGCAAACACACAAGAAGCCCACTCTCAATCAAACGTTTAAAAACACTATACAGATTAGATATGATTATAAAACTCTACCAATGATGACGTGCCATCAAAATATAACATTAACTTTAATATTCTTACTTACTTACTCCGAAAGACAAGCCAGGACAGACAGTATCTATCTGCCGTTTATGTTTGTGAGGTGGTCTATGGTGCTATTCTATGTTATCAACCTATCATTAATACCTTCGGGTGAACACCTAATACACTGTTTGTTTTACGCAGTGTCCATAATTCATATAAGAACTGAGTAAAATGAACAGTAACGTTGAACTTATAAATGGTAACTTAGATAGCGCTACTAAATCGCAAGCATACTTGTGCACGGCTGAAAATTGTCTGTCCTACTTGTCGGAAATCAATAAAAAATTAATAGTAATCCAACAAAATATAAGAAGCATATCACGAAATTTCGATAACTTTTTAATTCTAATTAAGCGCATGAAGATAAATCCAGATATTATAATACTAACGGAATGCTGGTTATCTAAGATTTATAACCCGCCTCTTCTAGATGGTTACAACGTCTTTTTCACAAAAAATAATGTCTTACAAAATGATGGTGTAGTGGTCTACGCCAAGTGCAATCTTCAAGCTAGTTCTTATGAGCCAAAATTTTCGGATGCTAACTGCTTAGTTACTGTAGTGGACAACTTACCCATTATTTCTATATACAGATCACCATCCTACAAAAACATAGCAAACTTTACTCTTTCGTTGGAAGCCCTACTGACGTCGTTTTCAAAATCTAAAAATATTATCATGAAAGGAGATATCAATATAAACATCTTAGACGACGAACAGCGTTCGTCGGAATACCTGGACGCTTTAGCATTCCATGGCCTTTTGCCCACTCATACCTATCCTACGCGACTAACGAATTGTCTGGACCATTGTTTTACTAAGACCGTACGAAGTTCACTGACTCTAGTTGTTCAAAATAGTGTCACAGATCATGATACCATAATATTAGCTCTTTCACAGTCGACCAATAAAATCAATAAAACTATAATTAAAAAACCTAACTACTCTGCAATCAAAAACGATCTTAGTGCCACTGATTTCAGTTCAGTAATGAACAGCACTAGTTGTGATGTTGCTACAGATATCTTTATAGACTTGCTTACTAAGATTATAAATCGAAACACACAGGAAATTAAAATGTGTCGCCGAAAAACGCCCATTAAGTCTTGGATTACTCCTGGACTCATACGATGCATGAGGCACAGAGACAACTTACATAGTAAACTACGAAAGTATCCTAAAGACGAAACACTTAGAAATATTTACAAACGGTATCGAAACTTTTGTAATTCCTTGCTTAGAAAACTAAAACAGGCTTTTGAGAAATCGGAATTTGAGAAAGCAGGCACAGACATTAAAAAGACTTGGAAAATTATAAATCACATCACGAATTTCAAACCAAATAAAGCACTACCTCTGGATTTAATAAAAGACAAATGCCCTACTTCAGCTGTAAACTATGTAAATGATTATTTTGTAAGTGTTGGAAAGACATTGGCAGAAAAATTTACACATAGAGCAGACACGGCTGTGAATGATCAAAGTAGACGTAGTAACTCCTTTGCGTTATTTAATATTGACTGTTCAGAGATTCAAACACTTATAATGTCTCTAAAAACAGATTGCTCTACTGGATGGGATGGAATCTCTGCATTGATTCTCAAACAAAATATAGAGATGGTAATCGAACCTCTTACTCACATTTGCTCTCTAAGTTTTTCGACCTCTACTTTTCCAAAAGCATTTAAAAAATCCGTCATACTCCCGATCTACAAAAGTGGCGATAAAACTACTGTTAGCAACTATAGGCCCATATCAATCCTGCCTACACTTTCTAAAATATTAGAGAGAGCCATTAACAACAGACTAGTTAACTATCTGGAAAAGTACGAACTGCTTTCTATAAACCAATATGGTTTTCGAAAAGGGAGGTCAACAGCTGACGCCGTATCGCAGCTAAATGACTTTATTGTTAACTGCTTAGATAAAGGGACAAAATGTTTAGGAATCTTTCTGGACTTAGCCAAAGCTTTCGATACGGTTTCAATTCCTTTGCTGTTACGAAAGATGGAGGGACTAGGAATACATGGAAACGAACTTAAACTATTTGAAAGTTATCTCAGTGATAGAAGGCAATGCGTAAAAGTTGGTGAACATCTTAGTTCCGAGTTAACTGTAACATACGGTGTTCCTCAAGGAAGCATACTCGGTCCGACTCTATTCTTGACATACATTAATCAAATTTGCAACCTTACTCCGGAAGACTGCAAACTGATAACATTTGCAGATGATACGGTTCTGCTTTTTTCGGGAGACACGTGGAACAATGTTTTTAAAAATGCTCAACGTGGTTTTAATGAAGTCTCTACTTGTCTCTACCAGAATATCTTAACACTGAACCCTGAAAAGACAAAGTATCTTGTATTCTCTTTGCGGAAAAGTGGTGTGCCCGATGCCTCTAACTCGAACCACGAAATTAGATCCCATACGATGCAATGCCTCTACTCAAAACCTCAAAAAGACTGCAATTGTATTAGATTAGAACGATGTGACACCATAAAATACCTAGGTATAACAATTGACTCGCAATTGACGTATGTGCCTCATATCAACCTACTTACCTCAAGGATACGTCGACTTATTGCAGTGTTCAAAAATATTAGACATGCAGCTACCAAAAAACAATTGAGGATAACTTACTTTGCTCTTTGCCAAACTCTACTTATGTATTGTGTGACTGCTTGGGGTGGTTCCTCTAAAACGCATATGCTCCCGCTTGAGAGAGCGCAGAGAGCGGTCTTAAAGGTAGCAAATTCTTACCCATATAGATATCCTACGTCTCAGCTCTATATCGACTGTCAGGTCCTAACTGTCAGAAAACTTTTCATACAACAAACTATTCTTAGACTTCGCGCAAATACTAGTACTATTACTACCCATGACTCTCTTTTGAAAAGCACAACACGAAGAGCTAACACATATCGAACAATACATTGTAAAACCAGTTTTGCTCAAAAACACTCCTTGTTTTTAGGAGCATTTTTATATAATAGGATAAACAAAACAGTTGTTCTACAGAACACTAGTCATGCTGAATTGAAAAAGAAACTTAACTTGTTCTTACAGAGTCGTGACTATTCAGATATCGAAAATATGCTTAAAATTCATAAATAACATTAGTTTTGTTGAAATACACCCACATCTTTTAATTTATCTCCATAAATCACCCTAATTATATTTATACATGCATTCATTACATACTTACATATTCACATCACGCAAATATTATACAAAATCTATACTTATAATAAAACTGTAACAGGTCCAATTCTGTACATTGAAGATATTTGGAAAATTTTTTTTGGAGGACACTCTACTATCGATACTGAAGCCAAAACTGTAATTTTTTTCATTCATGTCTGTCTGTCTGTCTGTCTGTCTGTCTGTCTGTCTGTCTGTCTGTTTCTTAAACGCGCATCACGTCGAAACTACTGAAGGTATCGAAATGAAACTCGGCACGATTTTAGGTCATACTACGAGGATACTTTTTATCCCGGATTTCAGTCAGGTTCCCCTGGGAGAGGGGATGAAAGTAAAATTTCTTTACCGCGCATGACGCCGAAAGTGCTGAATGAGTGGGAATGAAACCCAGCACGATTTGATTTCATACTACAAGGAAGGTCATGGGATACATTTCATCCCGGAATTCAGTAATGTTCCCCTGGGAGAGAGGATGAAAGTAAAATTCTTTAACCGCGCATCACGACGGAACAACTGAATGAATTCGAATGGAACTCGGTATAATTTGATTTCATACTACGAGGAAAGATACATTTTATCCCAGAATTTAGTAGGGTTCCCCTGGGAGAAGGGATGTAAGTAAAATTCCTTCACCGCGCATCACGCCGATACTACTGAATGAGTTGGACTGAATTGGTACGATTTGAGTTCAAGGAAGGACATGGGATACATTGTATCCTGGAATTCAGTAATGTTCCCCTGGGAAAGAGGATGAAAATAAAATTCTTTAACCACTCATCACGACGGAACTACTTAATGAATTCGAATGCAACTCGGCATGATTTTAGTTCGTACTATGAGGAAAGATACATTTTATCCCGGAATTCAGTAAGGTTCCTCTGGCAGAGGGGATGATAGTCAAATTCCTTCACCGCGCATCACGCCGAAACTACATAGGTAATGAGTTGGAATGAAACTTGGCATGTTTTGAGTTCATACTACAAGGAAGGACATGGAAATACATTTTATCCTGGAATTCAGTAAGGTTCCCCTGGGAGAGAGGAAAAAGTAGAATTCTTAAACCGCGCAACCCGAGGGGTCTACGCGTCGTCCGATATCATGCATTCTTTTTGTTAGAAACAGTGTTGCAAAATCGAATTTGACTAAATCAGTAGAAAGTCGAGTAGAAAATCAGTAGACTGATGAAATAATCTGTAGATTGAAGAAAAAAAATTGTAGATAAAGGGTAGGTAAGTTCCTATCTAATTTTTCCAAGACGCAACCATTAGTTAGGTTCCTACAATACAATACAATACAATACAAAATTTCCTACCTACTAAGGTGGTGCGTCTTGGAAAAATAAGTTAGGTTCCTACCTTACATGACATATGGTGGTTTAACTGGTCCGGTTATCTGTACTACCGATGTTTGGTTGGAGTAAGTGGTCCAATTAAACTAACTGGACCACAGAAAAATATTTTTTACTGTGGTACACAGCCAACTGTACCTACCTAATAACGAAAAAAAAAAATTACGATGGTCCAGTCAAATGGATCAGGAGCCCAATTCTGCAATACAATTGCTTCAGTATGACAGTGCAATCGTCGCAGAATCATCACGTAGAATCCTTAGATTATTAAAACTCCAGATAGTGCGTGCGAGATAAAGATAAATTAATAGTTTCAAACTTGACGCGCGTCTCTCCATCTGCATTCATCATAATTTCTTTCATCTGAGGTGGAATACCAAAACGTGTCATTCTGTGTCGATACCCCTGTCATAGTGAAGCGATTAGTATAGAAGAATAGGGCCCCAGCTGAAAGGAACCATGAGTAAGAATTGAAAAGCGTATGACACTTCTTAACACTGACGCTGGCCAAGTCGTAGCTAAAAGTCGTGTAGATAAAGAATGGGATTGAAGATGACAACATGCTATCCCCCGTAGAACCTACACGATTTTTTTCACGGCGGCGTTTCATAATATGAGAGACTATGGTTAAATGTGAACCTAATTAGTCGGCCGGTAAGGCAATCGCGAACGAAGTCGCGGGTACAGCTAGTCTTAAATATAACTTGTTATCCTACTACAAGTCAGGAGGAACAGCAAACACGGGTATACTTTCTCGGTATTTATTTTACAATAATACAACAATCTATTAGCAATTCAGCACTGCTGATTAAACTCTCAATTACAGCAATATTAGAGATAATATGATAATACTAGTTGAAGTCTCATTCAGCACGCAGTCTTCTTAAAACACAAATTACGCAAACTCCACTATAGATACACAAAAATATTTGTTAAGGGCTTGATCTTCTTTTGTTTTACTTATTTTGTCTAGTTTTTAGTTAAGTTTACTGTTTCCTTTTTTTTTCTGCTTGATTATTATTATTTTTATTTTTTTCTATGTACCAACTACTAAAAACATACTAAACCCGCACTCCCTGGATCTGCCGAGGTAGAGTTAGCCCTCGCGTCTTATCACAAGTCTTTACTTAGTAAGAGCGAGGAGACGATGCATTGTCAGCACTAGGTTTTCGGTTACAGTATCATGTACTTACTGGTAATTTAAATTAACACAATATAGAATCAAATTTTAGATATAAGTACCTACTCTGTAAACCATCAACCATTTTTGGAAATAAATTTTATTTTATTTATTTTTATTTTTATTTATTTTATTTTTACTCCAACCAAACTTCGTGTACAATTAAATTAATTAATTATTGTGGTCCACTTAAACTAACTGGACCGCAGAAAAATATTTTTTATTGTGGTACACAGCCAACTGTACCTACCTACTAACGAAAAAAAATACGGTGGTCCAGTCAAATGGATCAGGAGCCCAATTCTGCAAAACAATTGCTTCAGTATGACAATGTAATCGTCGCAGAATCATCACGTAGAATCCTTAGAATCTAAGGATTCTAAGGCTTAGATTAATAAAATTCCAGATAGTGCGCGCGAGATAAATTAATATGTAGTTTCAAACTTGACGCGCGTCTCTCCATCTGCATTCATCATAATTTCTTTCATCCAAGGTGGAATACCAAAAAGTGAAAAAAATTCTGTGACGATAGCCCTGTCATAGTGAAGCGATTAGTATAGCAGAATAGGGCCTCAGCTGTGAGTAAGTCAAACGAGTAGGACACTTCTTAACACTAACGCTGGCCGAGTCGTAGCTAAAAGTCGTGTGGATAAAGAATGGGATTGAAGATGACAATATGCTATCCCCCGTAGACCCTACACGATTTTTTGGACGGCGGTGTTTCATAATATGAGAGACTATGGTTAAATGTGAACTTAATTAGTCGGCAGGTAAGGCAATCGCGAACGAAGTCGCGGGTACAGCTAGTTAGTAAATAAAGGTTTATTTTATGAAATTTTGATATGTAGGTAATCACTATCACACTTATTATTAGAAGAAAATTTGTGCTGTTGTGGGATGTTTAGGCGAAAAACGCCGGAAGTGCTGATCGGTCGTTGATGAAACTTTGCACAGATATAGTTCTGGGTACACTCCGGCAAAACTAAAGACCCTGTAATGTTAGTAAACATTGTACTTAACCTAAACCTCGTTTCTTGTTGATTATTGACAAATCAAATCAAAAACTCTTTATTTCCATAAATACAATAGGTAAATGTACACTTATTAAAGATCAAATTATAAAACTAAACACTGACACGGAAATAAAGTGTTTTTTTGATTTCTGTCGCTACGGTATGTAGGTAGACTAATGTGAAGAAGCGATGAAGAAACCTTTAGCCTGTTAGTTGTTATTTTTCGAGTTGGAGCAAAACAAGTCCCAAGCTTGTTTATCCTCAACGACAGAATTTGCACTAGGTACTTGTCGATTTGAGCTCTTCCCTAGTAGAATGCATACTGGCAATTATATCGCAAACGCGACGCGAAAAACAAAATATTACAAAATTCTAAATTCTGTTTTTGGCGTCAAGGTAGACACAAAAATATGGCTGTGAAATGTTTTCAAACATTAAATCTTGAGAACAGGCTTGAGTTTAGGTCTGGATGAAAATTACAATGAAATAAGAGAATTAAATTAAAACTAGTGTATACAATTAAAACAATTGAGCTTACTGCAGACTGTTGCTAACAATCTAATCAGGTAGCTCAACTGATCCATATCAGTACCAGTCGGAAGCGTCCCCAAGATGCTGGCTGCATTGACCCGCTGTAGGTACCTTACCTACCTATGGCAATGCTGATGCGCTTCGCCAAATACTCACCAGCTCTCGGGTCATACGTCGTTTTTTTAAAAACTCGAAGATCCTCGTTACCCCCGGACCTAGGGTCTCGACTGCAAGGGGAGCAAATTTGTAGGCTCTGTCGAGACCTGCATATTTGCGCCTCTTGAGATCTTCGGCAAAATCTGCCGCCGCACCCGCCCTCACGGATGTCCTCGGATTAACATTACATTATAGACTTTTTATCCCGGAAAACGCGTGTGAAGTTGCGAGTAGACGCTAGTAGGTGGTAAAGTAGGCAGAAGTTTGGAAGTTTAGGTATTTGGATGTTTGTTACCTCTTCACGCCAATAATACTAAATAAAAAAAAATTAAATTAGACAGTTATTTCTATAACTTACAAAAATTAAACATACAGGGTTTGGAGTCCCCCTTTAAGCAAAATTGTATTTGCGCCTCTTCAGATCTCTTGAGATCTACTCAAATTAACATTATCGACTTTTTCTTACCAGAAAAAGGCGGGTGAAGTTGCGAGTAGACGCTAGTAGGTGGTAAAGTAGCTTACCAACGAGCGCGCCCAGTATACATTGGTGCGGGAAGTGTGCTGCCACGTACATTCGAGCCACCATGACGGAGCCTAGCAGCCATGCTATGGTGGGGTACGCTATGCTATTAACCCAGCTTGGTATACGCCATTTCCTGAAACAAAATCAGATTTTCGATAGATAGATAGATAGATAATACTTTATTATACCACACAAAGACAGATAACAATACAGAAATAAATGCTACGAGTAGACGAAGTACAAAGGCGGCCTTATCGCTATGAGCGAGCTCTTCCAGGCAACCTAGGGATGGACTGGACATGTAAGAACAAAACAGACGGTAGCACCCGAAAAAAAAAAGATTTTTACACTACTTAATTACATATAACCTACAAACAATATAATAAACTTACATAAACATAAAAATAAAGTTATCTCACTTTGCAAGGATAGATAATGCTGATGAAGCAGTTTTTTAAAGAGATTTTGAGATTTTATTTGGATTTGCTTCCCGTGTCGGTTGCTAGACGCGTTCTGGAATGGCGGTTGGAAAACGTAGTGTAGGACGCTCTCTGGATAGATAGGTGACGAACGCATAAGACTGCAGGCAGATGCTGGATTCGGCAAGCTGAGGACAGGGCGCTATGGCGCTCATTAGGAAGGCATATGTTGTGGACAGTGAACTAGTATAGGCTGAAGATGATGCTGAACCAAATAGACACTACAGTTACCTATCACTGGCGACATGCGCCGCGAACATGACAGCGAGGGTCAGGGCGGTCGCGGCCGCGCTGGTGTGTCCGCTGGGGAAGCCCGGGCCTGTCTCGCAGGTCTGGTGGGTCTGCTGCAGCTGTGGCCGCGCACCCTCGCGGTAGTACGTGGACACTCGGACCCACCAGTACGGACGGTCTTCGAAGAACCACCTTTAAATAGGTAGTTTTTTTTATCGGGCTGTAAAGCCACAAGTGGAAAAAAGCCTCCCCTATTAAGCGCCGTAACGTGAGTTCAGCATTAAATCGGTTTAAAGAATCTTTATTTTCTCAAAGAACATAAATACAGTTCACTTTAAATGAGAAAAACAAATCTTGTACTTATATTTAAGTACCTATCTATACTTAGGTTTATTATTCAAGTTCGAGTGTGTTTACCTATTAACAAGTATAAACTACTTGGCACTAAAAATCACTCTTTGCCCGTGGCACAGTTCAGTTGTCCGGTACCACTCCACCTCTACTCCACCTCTTGGAGCCTCGATATAAATAAAACTTCTACGTCAACGCAATCAAAAGTTACAGCCGTTATGTCCGAATATTTAGAAATTTCCAAGGGAATCATGCACACAAAACCTATAGGGTACTTCTTGTTGACCTAGAATCATAAAATTTGGAGAGAGGCGAGGTCATATAGCACAATTAAAGTGGCCACCACACCTCAACAGCCTTTAATGGTCCACTGCTGGACGCAGGCCTCTCCCTGATAAGCGCCTTATTGGCTTTTATCTCATGGAGGTAATACCCATAATTCCCACGCTGGGCATGGTTGGGGTTCGCAGTTCGGTGGTAGAATTGTTCTGCAGGGGGCGCTGCTGCCCGCACCCGGTGGATATCCCTTAGTCGCCTCTTACGACACCCGCGGGAAGAGTTGGGGTGGTGCAAATTCTAAAGCACCACACAACAATGTTTTATTAATGTTACATACCATTTCAAGATAGCATTAAGCCAGCCTCCGAAGGACATGCATAGAAGCAGCTGAGAAGCAAACACCGAGTCTATGATGCTTAGTGCTGGAAACAGCATCTCCATGAGATGGTGCGGGTTCGAAGCTACGTTCATCAGCTCTAAGTACCCATCGAAGTCTTGGAACCTGTGGGTAACGCATAACAAGTGATTGATTTGTAAAAACAAAATGTTGGTGTTCCTTAAGACTTCCATTGCTTGTAAGAAAATTTAAAATCTGTAAAAAAAAGAATCGTTTGTAGCTTGGTGATGTATCTGAATATGACGCAGGAGGTTGCGGGTTCGATTCCCGCCTCGGAACAAATTTGTGTACGATCTGCAGAAATTTGTTCCGTTGGTCTGGGTGTTTTCTATGTATAATAAAAATATCTAGGTATCTATGTAGTGTATTGTATTAAGTATATCAGTTATCTAGTAACCATAACACAAGCTCTGTTTAGCTTGGGGCTAGATAATGCTGTGTGAATTGTCCAGCATTATTTATTTATTAATTTGTGGTACCTAGCAGGTGAATAGCCTTCAGCACCTCATCCTCAACCTCAACAGCCTGTATCGGTCCACTGCTGGACGCCGGCCTCCCCCTGATAAGCGCCTTATTGGAATTTATCTCATGGGGGTAATGCCCATAAGGCATGCGGGTTGGGGATCGCAGTTTGGTGTTAGAATTGTTCTGTAGGGGGCACTGCTGCCCGCCCTCGGTAGATATACCTACCTTAGTCGCCTCTTACGACACTCGCGGGAAGAGATAGGGCCTCCTTCAGAATTTTTTATTAATTTGAAAACACCCTATAACCCCTTTTACTGTTTTTTTAAGTATTGCGGGACCAAAAGAATAGTCTGCTGTTAATAGGTTGTAACACAACACAGGCCATTTGTTGAGTTAGCGCTGGGAGAACGTACCATAAAGGTATACCGAATTTTATTTGATCTAAGGTGCTTCTAAACGGGCTACACTTTTCTGCAATATGTGGCTGCAATACAATGGCCGGCAACATTGCTCGCAATACCAGCCAGACTATACAAGATTGCAGTAATGGCCCGGCATTATTGCCAAACATTTTAGGTGTGGCCAGTATGGCCGGTATGGCCGGGCGATCGCTGACCGATCGATTTTAACTGCAATATTGCCCAGCCAGTTCTATTGTTGTTTCAGTCGCTCCCTATTGTAATGGCATAGTGCATCTTTTTCTACCGACATGAAGTTTGTTATGAGTGATGCTTTGACTAATTGCTATTGATGTAGGTTTTATGTTAGATACTTTATACCTTCTTAGTTATATTATAAACTATAGACCATGCATAGAGAATGTCATCGTGATGTCTCGATATGTCACGTCATGTGGAATAAACCCTATACTCTGTAAACAGGGCTGTTTTATTACAACAATTTATTCCACATGTAATCGTATATAATCAGACTCTAGAAACATGGAAAAGTATCTCCGGCCAGAGCGGTTCGACGGAGACCCCGCGTTGACGGGGCAAGCTAACGATATTTCGTCACAGTGGATACATTGGAAGAAAACATTTGAAAATTTTCTCGGAGCAAACGAGCAAAAGCCTGCAGAATCATCGAAACTACAACTGTTGGTTAATTTTATCTCATCGGGTTTGTATAAGTACATAGAACACTGCGAGGACTACACAGAGGCCATAAAAACATTAGAAACATTATTTGTAAAGCCAAAAAGTGTAATTTTTGCAAGATATAAGTTAGCAACAAGGAAACAGCAGGCAAGCGAATCTATCGACCAGTATATACAGGCTCTACATTTATTAAGCAAAGACTGTCAATTCAAGGACACTAAAGCCATTGAGAACGAGAAGGCGTTTATTAGGGATGCATTCATTGCCGGATTAACATCCCCGGACATACGACAACGATTACTGGAAAATCAGATGCTGAGTTTGGAGGAAGCAGGTAATCAAGCGAGAGCCTTAGAGTCAGCTAAAATTCAAACAGCGGGTTATGCATCTCGATCTGTAGAAACACCCTTTGCCGCTGCAAGTAACTTGAACCGAAGCTTAAATCAGAGCGCATGCTATTTTTGTGGCAAATCAAGACATCCTCGCCGTTTTTGTCCTGCCGCAAATGCTAGCTGCTTAAAATGTGGCAAAACCGGCCATTTTGCAAAAGTTTGCAAAAGCCCAATTACCTCAACAACGACTCAAAAGGGTGATGACACCGCTTCATGTATCCAATTGGCATCAACAGCTGGTTTTCAGAAATGTATCATTTCAATTCACGTCAATGGAGTACCAGTAAAAGCCTTAATAGACACTGGAAGTACTGCCAGTTTTATTGATAAGGACGTGATACGACAGTATGGACTGGAAACAAAACCATGGAACCAAAAAGTTTTGATGGCCTCCTCGACCTTACAAGAAGATATTAAAGAAATATGTTATGCATCTGTTCAGATAAACGACCATGAAATGCCAAATACTCCGTTGCGAGTGATGAGGGATCTATGCACTCAAGTGATATTGGGTCATGACATTCTAAAACATCATGCCGAGCTGACCATAGTGTTTGGTGGAACCCAGCCTAAGCTCAGACTGTGTGTATTAGGACTAGCAAACATAGAACCTGTCAATTTATTTGAGAACTTAACAACTGACTGTAAGCCAATCGCTATCAAATCTCGCAGATATACACCTGGTGACCAAGCATTTATAGAAACTGAAATAAAGAAACTGTTGTTAGAGGGAATAATAGAAAAGAGTACTTCTCCATGGCGTTCGCAGGTACTTGTTGTAACGTCTGGCTCTCACCACAAGAAACGAATGTGCATTGACTACTCACAAACTGTCAATAAATTCACCTATTTAGACGCCTACCCTCTTCCAAATATTGAAGATTTGGTTTCCAAGGTATCCAAGTTCAAGGTTTTCAGCAAAGTTGATTTAAAATCAGCTTATCATCAAATACCGATAATTGCAACGAATAAGCCAATGACGGCTTTTGAAGCAGCAGGAAATTTGTATCAATGGTGTCGTATACCTTTTGGAGTTACAAACGGCGTAGCTTGCTTCCAAAGAACGATTGATTCGATTCTGCAACTGTCAAATCTGGATAGTGTTTACTCGTACTTAGATGATATTACAATTTGTGGAGTAAATCAGGAAGACCATGATCAAAAACTGACCAAATTCATGGAGATTGCTGAAAAATATAACCTTACCATCAACAAAGACAAGAGCGAATTTTCAGTGAGGAACCTCAACATACTAGGATATAACATTAACGATGGAGTGGTTAAACCGGACAAAGACCGTTTAGCTCCATTATTAGAAATGCCGGTGCCACATGATTCAGCTGCTTTAAGACGTACCATTGGTCTTTTCTCACATTATTCAAAATGGGTACCAGATTTTTCGAACAAACTACGAGCATTAATTGATGTAGAAGTATATCCACTAAACGATAAACAAATTGCAGCTTTTCAGAACTTGAAGCAAATCATATCAAAAGCTTCTCTTTCTGCAATTGATCCAAAGGAGCCATTCACAATCGAAACTGATGCATCAGCACACTCAATAGCTGCATCATTAACTCAAAACGAAAGACCTGTAGCATTTTTCTCACGAACATTAAGTGAAAGTGAACAAAAATATCCTTCTATTGAGAAAGAAGCATGTGCAATCATCGAAAGCCTAAAGAAATGGAAACACTACGTACTCGGACGGCAATGCTATCTTATAACTGATCAAAAATCAGTGGCGTTTATGATGAATGGACATGCAAGTAAGATAAAGAATGAGAAAATTCAGAGATGGCGTATGGAACTTGCCAACTATAAGATAGACATTAAATATCGATGCGGAAAAGAAAACATTGTAGCCGATGCTCTGTCACGTACTAAAGCAGTATGTGCTAATACAAATATTAATGATGTTATGAGATTACATGAATCTTTGTGCCATCCAGGAGTAACAAGAATGATACATTGGGTAAGATGCAAAAATCTTCCATATTCAGCGGAAGAGGTAAAACGCGTTGTTCTGTCTTGCAAAGTATGTGCCGAAGAAAAACCAAGATTCAATAGAAATTTAATCGGCAATTTGATAAAAGCAACAACACCTTTCGAACGTTTATCTCTAGATTTTAAAGGACCAATACCATCTTCCACCGCAAACAAATATATACTTACAATAATTGATGAATATTCAAGATTCCCGTTTGCATACCCCTGCAAAGACACAAGCTCGGACAGTATTATCAAAAGTTTAACGGAATTATTCTCAATGTTTGGAATGCCAAGTATGATACATACAGATCAAGGAGCTGCGTTTATGTCCAGAGAATTAAAAGACTTCTTAAACGAAAAAGGAATTGCCACTAGCCGGTCAGCACCGTACAATCCTCAATGTAATGGACAAGTAGAACGCTTAAATGGAACGCTATGGCAAACAATACGTCTTGCACTGAAAACCAAGAACATGGCTGTAGAAATGTGGGAGAATGTTTTAACGCAGTCTTTACACAGCATTCGATCACTTCTTTGCACCGCAACCAACATGACTCCACACGAACGGATGTTTGTCCATCAAAGACGATCATCCTCGGGACAATCACTGCCATCATGGTTCAAAGACGACAAAGTGCTTCTGAAGAAACATGTACGCGGCAAGTACGACCCACTGGTGGAAGAGGTTGAGATGATCGAACCGGCACCAATGAGCAGCAGAGTGCGATTTGCTAGTGGACGAGAAATAATGGTATCTAACAGACACTTGGCGCCAAGAGGCGAAGGCGCAGATGTTAGCGAAACTTCAGACTCTGAAGATGCGGAATTTCATGACACAGAAGAATCTCCTTCACTTCCTCCACCTGACCTTCGACGTTCCGAAAGAAGCCGACGTCCGCCACCTCATCTGCAAGACTATGAAACAAATCTAAGTAGGGGAGAATGATGTAGGTTTTATGTTAGATACTTTATACCTTCTTAGTTATATTATAAACTATAGACCATGCATAGAGAATGTCATCGTGATGTCTCGATATGTCACGTCATGTGGAATAAACCCTATACTCTGTAAACAGGGCTGTTTTATTACAACAGCTATGTTCCATGCTTTGTTGTTTGTTTTTGAACGCAACACATGGCCTGGCCATAGATTGCTCAGCCATAGAGTGTTCGAACAATATTTTTGTAATGGCCGGGCAATTAGTTGCCAATAGTGCAGCCACTAATTGCAGAAAAGTATAGCCCGTTTAGAAGCACCTCTATAAACCTACCAGTACTGTATAAAATCTATACACATCACTCCAAACACGTGGATTTGCTCCATTGTCGCCTACGGGTCTGGGATAGGTAAATCATGATAATTTAATTAATTTCAATCATTTCCGGGATCACAGGTATTTTGAATTTCCCGGATTTCGAACCGAACCATATTGTATTCAACTTCTTGTCTGATGGCTTGTGCATCTGGCATGACACAATGCTGCCAATATTGTATTCAACTTCTTGTCGGATGGCTTCTGCATATGTCTTGACACAATTCTGCTATCTTAGAATCAACTTTACTTCTTGACTAATGGTTTGACAATCTTTGAACCGTAGAAAGAGAATGCTATAGAATATGCGCAAATACCATCGCATTCACACTAAAGAGAGAACGACTTTTGCCTAAAGCCTAAGTAGAAATGAGATAGAACGAATAGCTCACTACCTATCTCATCGAGCGTGCCGATTTTTTAATTGTTTAGCACATCTATGTGTTAACCAATTTCCTATAACATCGACGAGCTCGACACAAGAATGTTCTTGTTGACTTAAAATTTTGTTTTCTGTATGTAAATGTGATTAAAGTGTTTCTGTGGACATTCCCGCACATAACGGTAAAAACCAGAAGCGACAATAAAATTCCCCAAATCTCGCACTGAAATATTTTTGAATATACCTACAAAATGAGCTACATGAATTCATCATAAAATGTTTTTATTTGTTACAGATTTCCCGAAAACAACGATTTACGTCTGCTTTGGATAGAAGCCATGGGTCGCAGCGCAAAGATTGGAAACGAAAAAAACGAAAAAATAGCGAACTTATCTGTTCCCTCATGCTGTTAAATTCCAAGGCTAGTTGGTAAAATAAATAAATGCATAAAGTAATGATTCCGTGCCATAGTGGGTGAGACCCAGAGAAAGTTTGTCTCAGAGACTTGTAGTCTAGTTAAATTTCTAATAATGGTTATCTCAGTCAGAGTAAGATTAAATTAATTAAGTAGTAGAAATGTAATTTCCAAGTCTGTTGACTAAGCCTGGTTAACGTGTAAGAATTTAATTCCCTAACAAAAATGTAATTTAAAGAAAGAACATTATTTTTCTATATTTTAGTCTCTAAAATTATTTCTACTCGTATCTCGTACCTATTATGTGGTATAGTCGAGATCTCAGGTACCCTGTGGTCTATAGAAAATATTTTTGTTTTGATTAGGTACTTATTAGTTTTTACTAATTCTTTGGTTCATTAATAGGTACTGTTTCTTTTTAAGTTGTGTAGTTTTCTCGTAAAAAGCAAAAACATCATTTTTGCGCTAACGCCATTCCAAAAACGTATCCGTTCCGCTCCTATCATACATAAGCCTATCCTTTTCACAAAATGGCTCGCAATGTATTTGCTCTTAAAGTATTTGTATGCATTGATTTTGTGGATAGTTGATCCAACTTTTTAATTAAGTATAATATAAAATTAGGTAGGTAAGTACCTATCGAATAGTATAACACTTTTATTAATTAAAAGATTAATTTACGCAACGGCTGCAATGCAAGCTTGTAGGTTCCTTGCGCATCTGAGTGGATTGCCTCGATGATATGTTACCTACCTACGTAACACAATAAATGGTAATCATAAAAGTTAAGCCTATTAGCCAAAACACTATTAATAACTACTCATAGTGTGCGTTCGTCAGCATTTTAATAACGCACGCATTTAAAGACAATGTCACTGTTTTTAGTGTCAGGGCGATCTAACGATTGAATTCTTGGCCGACGGCCTACCATCGAATACGCATCCAGTGCGGCCGTTGCTTAAGCCACTTAGGTAGGTATCTATTATTCTGTACCTGTACTCTTATCTAAATAAATCTCTTGACTTAGCATAGAGAGCTTTTTTAATAACTTTTATTAGTTTTATTATTGGTCGGTTCGTTGGGTAGATAAGTGACATGACAATGGTTGGGATTTTTACTGCGTCGGATTTTCTGCAATACGTAAGTACATTTTACGATCTCTGTGGCGCAGCGGGATTCGATTCCCGTCTCGGGGCAAATAAATAAATAAATAATGCTGAACAATCCACACAGCATTATCTAGCCCCTTCGAACATGTTTGATGTTATATGTCTAGCCCCAAATTAAGCAAAGCTTGTCCTAAGGGTACTTACCTATTATAGAACTGTTTTATAAAGTATACCTACTACAGATTGTTTGCAAAAGTCTGCAGTGAGCTCGATTGTAAATACTATTTCTAATTTATTTTTATTCTTTATTTGTTATTTTCCTTATACCTACTGCATAGATACATATTTTTATTTTAAAAAGAAAACACCCAGAACACCTTACAACACGGTTAGATGATGCTGTGTGAATTGTCTAGCCATAGAAGAAGAACCCCTGACAGATTTTCCTGAAACATGGCTAAGAACACTCGGGATAAAATTATCTATGATACAAAAAAAAAATTAACGAAAATCTGTTCATCCGTTTGGGTGCTACGATTACACAGACAGACACGTTAAACTTATAACACCCCTCTCTTTTTGCGTCGGGGGTTAAAAACACGCTATCCTTCTATTATGTGTCTAGCATTACCTATTTATCACCTGTTTTAATTTATTCATTTATTTTAGTAAATTGGTTTATACTTCACATTTATTTTTTTCTTTCTATTGAATCGTTAAATTGTTATTTCTATCCCATGGAAGCCTATGGGATAAAAAGTCGCCTATGTGTTATTATCATAGGTCTAGGGCTGTTTTGCATAATGCCTGGGCATTATGTCAATTTCAGCCTCATCCGTTCAGTAGTTTTGGTGTAAAGAGCTCACAAACATCACTTTTTAACCGACTTAAAAAAAGGAGGTTGTAATTATGTATATTTTTAACTAGCTGTACCCGCGACTTCGTTCGCGATTGCCTTAGCGGCCGACTAATTAAGTTCACATTTAACCATAGTCTCTCATATTATGAAACGCCGCCGTGCAAAAAATCGTGTAGGTTCTACGGGGGATAGCATGTTGTCATCTTCAATCCCATAGATGAAAGAAATTATGATGAATGCAGATGGAGAGACGCGCGTCAAGTTTGAAACTATTAATTTATCTCGCACGCACTATCTGGAGTTTTATTAATCTAAGGATTCTACGTGATGATTCTGCGACGATTGCACTGTCATACTGAACCAATTGTATTGCAGAATTGGGCTCCTGATCCATTTGACTGGACCACCGTAATATTTTTTTCGTTAGTAGGTAGGTACAGTTGGCTGTGTACCACAGTAAAAAATATTTTTCTTTGGTCCAGTTAGTTTAAATGGACCACTTACTCCAACCAAACATTGGTAGTACAGATAACCGGACCAGCTAAACCACCATATTATGTCATGTAAGGTAGGAACCTAACTTATTTTTCCAAGACGCACCACCTTAGTAGGTAGGAACCTAACTAATGGGTGCGTCTTGGAAAAATTTGATAGGAACTTACCTACCCTTTGTCTACAATTTTTTTCTTCAATCTACAGATTATTTCATCAGTCTACTGATTTTCTACTCGACTTTCTACTGATTTAGTCAAATTCGATTTTGCAACACTGTTTCTAACAAAAAGAATGCATGATATCGGACGACGCGTAGACCCGTCGGGTTGCGCGGTTTAAGAATTCTACTTTTTCCTCTCTCCCAGGGGAACCTTACTGAATTCCAGGATAAAATGAATCCCATGTCCTTCCTTGAACTCAAATCGTACCAATTCAGTCCAACTCATTCAGTAGTATCGGCGTGATGCGCGGTGAAGGAATTTTACTTGCATCCCTTCTCCCAGGGGAACCTTACTAAATTCTGGGATAAAATGTATATTTCCTCGTAGTATGAACTCAAATTATGCCGAGTTCCATTCGAATTCATTCAGTTGTTCCGTCGTGATGCGCGGTTAAAGAATTTTACTTTCATCCTCTCTCCCAGGGGAACATGACTGAATTCCGGGATGAAATGTATCCCATGTCCTTCCTTGTAATATGAAATCAAATCGTGCTGGGTTTCATTCCCACTCATTCAGCACTTTCGGCGTCATGCGCGGTGAAGAAATTTCACTTTCATCGCCTCTCCCAGGGGAACCTGACTGAAATCCGGGATAAAAAGTATCCTATGTCCTTCCTCGTAGTATGACCTAAAATCGTGCCGAGTTTCATTTCGATACCTTCAGTAGTTTCGACGTGATGCGCGTTTAAGAAACAGACAGACAGACAGACAGACAGACAGACAGACATGAATGAAAAAAATTACAGTTTTGGCTTCAGTATCGATAGTAGAGTGTCCTCCAAAAAAAAATTTCAAAATATCTTCAATGTACAGAATTGGACCTGTTACAGTTTTATTATAATTATAGATTAGGCATACTCACTCACCGATTCTCCCATCAATTTTTAAACCAATTTTGATGGTTCTTTCGCTATTGATCCCGAGATGAACCCATATTATTTTACCTCCTCATTTTTTTCGAAGTCGGCTACAAAATCATGATATTATTGTGTCACAGGCGACATCTATCCTTAAAGAAGCGAGACTACGCGAGCTCTCACTAGAGGGCAGTGATGGAAACTACAGCTGGTTGAAGACGAAACATCATCATCATCACGACAACGTGGACGCTGATTTGACGGAACTACTGCCTGTCATTATGAAGGTATTCAGCCGAGCGAGGTCCACAGTTCACGGGACATAGGCCTCCCAAAGATCGCTACAATGACCGGTCTTGCGCTGCCTGCCTCTAGCAGTTTCCTTCGACTTTCACTAGGTCGGTCCGCCTCGTACGAAGGAGGCCTAAGGTACCTATTCACTCGCCTCTTTTATGAATACTTACCATTCGTGAGTGTATTACGCATGCCATTTACGCTGCTCATAAGTTCATTTTCTTTTGTTTTTTATTTGCAACTAGCTGTACCCGCGACTTCGTTCGCGATTGCCTTACCTGCCGACTAATTAAGTTCACATTTAACCATAGTCTCATAATTATTATGAAACGCCGCCGTGCAAAAAATCGTGTAAGGTCTACGGGGGATAGCATATGTTGTCATTTTCAATCCCATTAAAGAATGGGAGGATAAAGATCCACACAACTTGTAGCTACGACTCGGCCAGCGTCAGTGTTAAGAAGTGTCATACTCGTTTCACTTGTTAGTCATGGTTCCGTTCAGCTGGGGCCCTATTCTGCTATACTAATCGCTTCACTATGACAGGGGTATCGACACAGAATGACATGTTGTGGTATTCCACCTCAGATGAAAGAAATTATGATGAATGCAGATGTAGAGACGCGCGTCAAGTTTGAAACTATTAATTTATCTCGCACGCATTATCTGGAGTTTAATAAAACTTAAATCTAAACTTGAATCTAAGGATTCTACGTGATGATTCTGCGACGATTGTCATACTGAAGCAATTGTATTGCAGAATTGGACTCCTGATCCATTTGACTGGACCACCGTAATTTTTTTTTTGTTTGTAGGTAGGTACAGTTGGCTGTGTACCACAGTAAAAAATATATTTTTCTGTGGTCCAGTTAGTTTAATTAGACCACTTACTCCAACCAGACTTCGGTAGTACAGCCTGGACCAGCTAAACCACCACAATATAATCATGTAAGGAACCTTACTTATTTTTCCAAGACGCACCACCTTAGTAGGTAGGAACCTAACTAATGGGTGCGTCTTGGAAAAATAAATAGATAGGAACTTACCTACCCTTTATCTACTAATTTTTTTCTTCAATCTACAGATTATTTCATCAATCTACTGATTTTCTACTCGACTTTCTACTGATTTAGTCAAATTCGATCTTGCAAAACTGTTTCTAACAAAAATAATGCATGAAATCGGACGACGCGTAGACCCGTCGTGATACTTTTTCCTCTCTCCCAGGGGAACCTTACTGAATTCCATGATAAAATGTATCCCATGTCCTTACTTGAACTCAAATCGTACCAATTCATTCCAACTCATTCAGCACTTTCGGCGTCATGCGTGGTGAAGAAATTTTACTTTCATCACCTCTCCCAGGGAAACCTGACTGAATTCCGGGATAAAAAGTATCCTATGTCCTTCCTCGTAGTATGACCTAAAATCGTGCCGAGTTTCATTTCAATACTTTCAGTAGTTTCGACGTCATGCGCGGTGAAGAAATTTTCCTTTCATCCCCTCTCCCAGGGGAACCTGACTGAATTCCGGGATAAAAAGTATCCTATGTCCTTCCTCGTAGTATGACCTAAAATCGTGCCGAATTTCATTTCAATACCTTCAGTAGTTTCGACGTGATGCGCGTTTAAGAAACAGACAGACAGACAGACAGACAGACAGACAGACATGAATGAAAAAAATTACAGTTTTGGCTTCAGTATCGATAATAGAGTGCCCTCCAAAAAAATTTTTCAAAATATCTTCAATGTACAGAATTGGACCTGTTACAGTTTTATTATAAGTATAGATATAAATACAGCCAATTAACTGCGATTATATACATGCGTACGTACTTGGCGACTACTCACAATAAAGATCTGAATCCACCGCAATTACTGTCACGCTCGGGTCAGTTACGCTGAATCGGGTATACTCGGGTCCATGTCAACAATATAAAAAGTTTTCACACACTGCCGGTCATGAGCATATTATTATAACCTTCTTACATGGGATTACAAATAACGTATTCTCTCATGCTTAGCTGGATTCTCAATCCCACCCTTCAGTACGCAGGTCATACCATCTTTGTCTTTACGAAGTCTTTATTTCGTGTCCATTTTCTCCAACAGATGTCACCAGAAAGCTGTACGGCCGTAGCTGTCAAATTAGACACTGTTTGCTGTCAAACTGAGCTATCATTGTCAAGCGCTCATATTCTAACTACCCTCAAAACGTTGCTGAGAGAGCAGGACAGCATGAGCATAATGGCGGGAGCGGTGAAGCAAGCGAAAGAGACGAAATATAGAAAGGTGAAAGTGCACCCAGTGTTGGAAGGGAGGGAACCAACAGTTTCCTTTGTTGTTTATTCTAATAAAGTTTGATTTTTGATAAACCTGTATTAGCATGAATAGTTAAGATAGAGTCTGTTCAAAAAGAGAACCGTCGTAGGAATTGAGGTCGCGTGTGTGCCAATTTACTACTTTTGTTGCGTTGACAACACTGCTCTGTCATTGCTAGTGCGACTAAGAGTTTTTGATACTTGGTAGAAAGAAATCATGCACAGACACCAATTTTTGTCATGAATAGGTACTTCTTGCTGATATGTATCTTCGCATAATGGTGATTGAAATTGGCTACCATAGCACTGCACAGGTGTTATGTGATGAATGTGATGAGCCAAAAATAAATGCATGATTCTACTTTGGTTTAAGTGATAGCTTTAATCAAAATTATTAATAACGGACTTAAAAAATTAAACATAGAGACATTTTATGATTTTATTTACATTTTCTTAATATACAGTAAAAATTTACAATTATAGATAATAATTTAATCAGTACCATAATCAAAATCTGAATCTAAGTATTCAATGCCGCTTATGTCTGAGCTAGCTTTGGAGCATTCACTATCAGACTCTGTTTCATCTTCGGATTCTGATTCTGTTACATTTATGATAAATTCTTGTAAATTGTCCATCAAATGGTCCTGTTCCCAATATTTTTCTTCAACATGTTTCACATGTTCACATTCTTTTTGCCACTGAGCAGTAGTTATATTATTGAAGCATTCGTTTATTATGGGCAGCAATTCCTTGGCTGATACATTAACATTCTTTGCTGCAACATCTCGTTTAACTAAACTCCATATTAATTCTATTGCATTCAAATCGCAATGATACGGCGGTAACTTGACAACTGTGTGACCATGTGCTTCAAGTAATTTATTTATTTTGTACACAGGATCACCTTTGTTACTTTTTATTAAATCGAATAATTCAGCTTTAAGTGCATTTTCTGGGAATGATATTCCTTTATCGTTTAACCATTCTTTCATTTTGTCTTTCTTGTCACTGTAATTTGGAGGTTTATCTAAACGTACACTGTGATAAGATGCATTATCCATCACAATCACCGATTTTTCGGTAAGATTGGGTATAAGTTTTTCTGTTACCCATTTTGTAAAGTTCTCATCATTCATGTCGTGATGATAATCTGCTGAAGTATTTTTACCCTTGTATGCAAGTAAACAGTTATCTACAAATCCATTCCGGGTACCAGCATGTACGATAATATATCTTTCACCCAGGGAAATGGCTTTAGATACCCCAGGTTCATTTGGGCCTTGCCAGCACTTGTTGACTTCATGCGCAGTATGGATGTATGTCTCATCTAAATAAACAATTGGTTTTTCTGTTTCTCTCAATCGCTTCATGGTTCGCAAATATTTGGCACGCCAAACCACAATATCATGCCGCTCTATAAGTATTTTTCGTTTCGACTGACATTTTTTATATTGATATCCCATTTCTTTCAAAACACTGTGCAGACTAGAAATTCCACCACCAAAATTTATGTCTTCTTTTAGTACTCTATGTAGCTTCCTCAGAGTCGGTACCTCTTTTCGAACAGTATAAAACTGTCGAATTTTGCTCCGTATGGCACATTTGTCAAAATCGTCCAGAATTATTGTCTTGGGCCGGCCTTTGCGTTTTTTCCCTGGAGTGCACCACACACCTCTATTTACAGCACCTTCTTTTTTAATTTTAGACACAGTGTCTCTACTAAGACCTGCAACATAAAATGTACATAGTTTAATATCTAAAAACGCAAAGTATCAATATGTGTTAGTCATACACTACAAAAATAGGTCAGCTGAGGCTTGAATGAGTTTTACCTAATATAGTATTTCCGTTTACGCTAATCGCACATACAACACTAAAGACACTGTTTATTTCGTATAAGAAATCAATGTACTGTCCAAAATACACCACAACAAGACTTACATACCAGTCATTGCGGCTACTCGTTCCGTAGCTTTGTTCAGGTTGATGATTGGGCTTTTTGACGCTTTTTCGCGTTGACAAAACTGTATAACATTATATACTATTTGCCTCACAGTGCTGCGTAACGTTTTTCCTCTTTTCGACATAATTAAAGCAATAATTTCCACAAAAACAAGATCAACAATAATTTCAATTCAATTCAATTCTTGGTTAATGGCTCTGCGTCTGGTCGACACAATTCTGCCAATGTCCGTTATGAAAAGTGTCATAAACCTTTCCGATTTTATAAAAAAATTCCAAAAAAAGATACCCAAAGTGATCTGAGGGCGTGATTGGGAAACCAAAACCTATAACAGAAAACAACACACATAAAACAGGATAAATACTGAATTTAGAAGTTAGGTTAGGTAAGTAAGTATAGTAAGTGTAGTATGATCAACTAAATCTAACTTACAACTTGATATTATTTATTTTTATAAATTTACATAATACAGAGTTTAAGGAAGGAGAAAAAGTGAAGGAAAGCAGGCATTTAAAGGAAGTAGGAAGAGGAATTTCTGGAGGAAGAACATCATAAAGAGAAACGCGAAGTTTAGGACAGCAAAAGAATATATGGTCCACGTCTCCTTCGTCCAGACCACATTCACAGATTGAATTGTCTTTAATCCTAATCCTAGCAAGGAAAACTGGTGTACAAGCATGACCAATCCTAAGGCGGCAAATTGTAGAAGTAATAACTTTGGAAGCTTTGCGGAATTTAAAAAACCATGGAGACTGAGGAACAATAATTTACCGAGTTGAAAATATATTATGACAGTTGAATGATGAGACAGATGACACATCGATTGGGTTGCCATATAAAAATCTTAATGTTAGTTCACCGTAACGCCACGACGGTTCTCTTTTTGTACAGACTCTAGTAAATATTTTCCTGTAATATAGAATCTGATAAGACGTGGAGCGCTCAAATGTCACTGTCACGGAGCGGGCGTATAGATAGAGCGACGCCCGGCAAGAAGTTGAAGAGATTATTTTAGTATCTAATTTTTTTAATAGGCTCCAATCGGCTCCATTTTTAAATACAAAAGTAAAACAGGTTAAAGGCAATGTTCTACGGTACCTAACAGATTATCATTAAAGTAATGAATGACCTTTTACTTGAGATTGGTGTTTGAACCAAAGATTTTATGACTACGGTCATACAACTATCTTTGGTTTGAACTGATTCGACAATACCTGTTTGATGTCAGACGTACCTAGTGATAGGTACCCCCTGCAACTCAGCCGGCGCGGCGCGTGGATGCACACATGTTCATACATAGGTCTACATCTGTGCGTGGATGTCGTAAAAGGCAACTATCGGAACCGGCCAGAGAAAACGCAGCAGCGTCCTTTTGTGTTCCTATATTTGACATCTCCACTGCAATCTCCAAGCCCGTATGCAAAGCGTCAGGATCATGGCATTACCTCATAAACTAAACTAAACTAACACATTCATGGCCCAAGACGAAGTTGTCAGTCTACTCACCCGTGTGGCGGCCGGCGGCGGCGCTCCCCTGGCTGCGGGTCGCACCGCCGAGGCTGGGCAGTGAATACGTTAATATTAAAGGTATTAAAATATACCTACTAAACTAAACTAAACGACCTTTGGGGGTATATGGTCAGTTGTAACTGAATCAAGTGTTTGCACGATCTGGGAATTGCTTCTTTTTGCTTTTTTCCGATAATTTTTAAGGATATCTAGCGGCCACTCTTTGAAGCGCAGGTTAAGTTGACTAGCTTCAGATTTTTCGGTGTTAGCGCCTTAATGACACGTAAGCCTTGTCGTTCGGCCGTCGTCGCCTAGAAGTCGCTACACGACCTAATGATAAAAACCAAAATTGAAGTCATAAATAACGGGATATTTACCATGATTTGAATTTTGAGTTTTCCAATATTTCGGCACAGTTTCAGTGTGCCGAAATTGGAATTGAAATTGGATATTGGAAAACTCAAAATTCAAATCATGGTAAATATCCCGTTATTTATGACTTTAGTGTTAGTTAATAACCATGATGGATTTAAAAGTTTTAAAAACCAAAATGGCGCTTAATATGGGAGGTTGATGATGTACCTACCTAAGTTATTATTAACGTTCGTCTACTCAAAGGATTTGTTATACCAAGGTTCCAAAAATAGATTTCTATAAAAATATTTATTTACATTTTTACAGATCACATTATTTTGAGCATTAAAATGGCAGTACGCGCAGATTGACTTGACATTAACAGTTAGAAAAAATGGCGGGAGTTATTACGTAGAATTTTGCGTTCTGTTGTCGATGGTTCACCAGCAGTAGGGGTAGTTGGGGCACAGGGCTGGCGGCAGGCCGGCGGGGTAGCGGGGCGCAGCGGGGACGACGCTGAAACAATATTATTTTTTGGTTCTAATAAAGAAAATTACAATCAAAGAATATATACGAATAAGAACTAGTATTTACAATTGAAACAGTTGAGCTAACTAAGGACTGCTGCAAACAATCTAGCGCCCCAGGAGCTGGCTGCATTTTTAGGTAAATACTGGGAATGGGAACCAAACTCTATGTGAGTAGGTAGGTAGGTACCTATTAATAAAAGTCAGTCAATGAGTTGTCCAGATTAATTTCCGCAACTCATTTTCTGCTAGTTTTCGGAATGAGCTATAAAAATAGTACCTACTAAGCGAGACCTTGGCTAAAATTAGAATTCACTAGTTTATACCCGCGGCTACTCACGCGTTGTTTCTATGGAAAGGTTTAAAGGTAATTTCTATCCCATGGGAACTGATTTATGGGATAAAAAGCCTATGTTTTATTCCAGAATCAGAATTACCTGTATGGGAAATTTCAGCCCGATTCGTTCAGTAGTTTTGGCGTGAAGAGGTAACAAACATCCATCCATCCGTCTATACATCCATCCAAACTTTCGCATTTATAATATTAGTAAATTTTGAAAAGGGCTGTGTCTTAAATTTGTTAAATAACAGAATCAGTTAGTATAACCTTGCACAGATTTGGTTATGATACTTCGTAAGTAGGTTTGGTCGCTTACTTTGCGGACGCGGCGTACAGAGCCGGATTGAGGCCCCACTGTGGGATGGGGGTGCCGTCAGGGGTGTGGCGGGCGAGTACCTCCACGTCACAGTACGGGTAGTTGGGGCACACGGCGGGGTGGACACCGGCGGGGTACTCCACTGCTAGTGCTACCGATAGCACGGCTAGTGCGATGAACTGAAAATGAAATGAAATGGTTTGAAATGAAACTTTAACCATAAAATCTTTCGTTGGTTGACGAATTCATTGAAGACTTTGAAGAAGTCCCGCATTACGTAAAGGACGCTGCCGTTGTTCCAACACAAACTACGTAAGTAGTGACATAATTAACAAAGAAAATTACAATTTAAGCATAATAATATAAACTAGAATTAGGTACATAGTATTTACAATAAAAAAATGGGTTTGAGAAAAATTTATTAACATCGTGCATTTTAAATTGACGGCATCAGATATCAGACAGCTTCTGGGTCGTTTGAAGCTTGCGGTAAGCCATTTTGTTAGGTACAAAAATGTATCTAAAGATTACGAGTCCCATACGCCCATAATTGAATGCCTATTTTTGTCCTTTGCGGTAGCGGAGCTGTATTTATATCCATAATTTACTTAAATCAGTATTTTGGAACTAAACCGGCTTTCGGCTTAAATGACAAACCTCAGGAACAATGCAAATTCCAATAAATTTCACACAATTACGATACCTATTAGCATAGCAATAGAGCACGAAATAGTGCATAACTGCACGCCCACATGCTCACAGTTTGGTAATCCTGCGCAATACGGATTAAGTGTTATTATTAATCGAGAGAAATTCCTGACACGCGAACTTATTGTGTCAAATGGGCAGTTTAGAAAGCCGGGGCCTACTCGGAAAAGGAAAATTGAAGTTTCGTTTTTGTTGTCGTGCAAAACCAACTCTTATGTTGCTTGCTTAAGATCAGCGTTTGCTCGAAAAATAATCAAAAACTTCGATTTCGTTTATAAGAGTACCCAGGTTGCGTCTAGTTTGCCAGCTTCGATTACGTGGTACATAAATATAACATAGCCATATACTCGAGCCGTTCTGAAGAAATATTGTTGGTATACAAGTCACAAAAATCCTTAATTCTCGTTTTGGCGTCAAGTTTGAAATATGTAAAATTTTCAGCATTGTAGGAACGAGCTAAAATCGAAAATTTGTACAAATTCTGTCAAAAAATCTATACTTATAAGTTATAATAAAACTGTAACAGGTCCAATTCTGTACATTGAAGATATTTTGAAATTTGTTTTTGGAGGGCACTCTATTATCGATACTGAAGCCAAAACTGCAATTTTTTTCATTCATGTCTGTCTGTCTGTCTGTCTGTCTGTCTGTCTGTCTGTCTGTCTGTTTGTTAAACGCGCATCACGCTGAAACTACTGAAGGTATTGAAATGAAACTCGGCACGATTTTAGGTCATACTACGAGGAAGGACATAGGATACTTTTTATCCCGGAAATCAGTCAGGTTTCCCTGGGAGAGGGGATGAAAGTAAAATTATTTAACTGTGCATCACGACGGAACTACTAAAGGTATTGAAATAAAACTCGGTACGATTTTAGGTCATACCACGAGGAAGGACATAGAATACTTTTTATCCCGGAATTCAGTCAGGTTCCCCTGGGAGAGGGGATAAAAGTTAAATTCCTTCACCGCTCATCACGCCGTCAAATGGATCAGGAGCCCAATTCTGCAAAACAATTGCTTCAGTATGACAATGGAATCGTCGCAGAATCATCACGTAGAATCCTTAGATTAATAAAACTCCAGATAATGCGCGCGAGATAAATTAATAAACTTGACGCGCATCTCTCCATCTGCATTCATCATAATTTCTTTCATCCAAGGTGGAATACCAAAACGACTCATTCTGTGACGATAGCCCTGTCATAGTGAAGCGATTAGTATAGCAGAATAGGGCCACAGCTGTGAGTAAGTCAAACGAGTAGGACACTTCTTAACACTGACGCTGGCCGAGTCGTAGCTAAAAGTCGTGTGGATAAAGAATGGGATTGAAGATGACAATATGCTATCCCCCGTAGACCCTACACGATTTTTTGCACGACGGCGTTTCATAATATGAGAGACTATGGTTAAATGTGAACTTAATTAGTCGGCAGTTAAGGCAATCGCGAACGAAGTCGCGGGTACAGCTAGTCAACAATAAGAAAGTGATTTTTAATTCTAGTTTATGCAATGTTTGTAAACATTATATCTTCAGTTAAACCAGAGTATACATTTTATGAAAACAAGTTTTAGTATGATGTCCCCCTAACCGAAGTTTGACCATAACGGCCAGTCTCAACGGATATTATCTCGCAGGACATAGTGCACAAGTGTATGCGCAAACACAGGAGAATTCTCTATTCCCTCACTTTCATGATCCGATGGGATAGCACAGTTATTCGTATATTCACTAAACAATAATGAACCTCGCTTAGCTATCTAATAAATAAATAAATAATTAACAAAGTCTGTCGGACTAGTATCTAGTGCCAGACATAATATACCCATTGTAAAAAAATATTACAAAAAAATCTTAAAATTCTTGGTGACAACATTTTTATAAAAGATTAATTATATTTTATATACTTAGCATATGTATATTATAGATATTTAGCTTAGCTAGATATATATCTTTATATTATAAAAAGATATTTAGCATATAAATTAAATGCATGAAGTTTGGTATTTTATTGATTTAGCGATCGTAACTTAATATGAAAGATATTGGTTAGGAATGAAACTGTAGGTATTGTTGCAACCTAAGAACCTATGTAATTGTAATTGATCTACTTACAAGCATAATGTGGATGTAAATCTCTTGTACCCACAATAATTCTGTATCTGTATACATTAATGCCAATGTCGTATACATATTAATTAAACAATAACATATTTGCGCCTACCTTACCTATGTAGGCAGTTTAATAAGCTTGTACATGAATACATAAATAATTAAATAACAGATACTAACGTACCTACATTACCTACTTTGTAAAATAAAGAAATCAGAAATCAAAAGCATATATTTCTTTAGGCTTGCAAACTAAGCTCATAGACAGGTCAAAATTTTAACTGAAAATTATTGTCAATTTAGTCAAATAAGTGTTAATTTATTTTCTCTTCACTTCATTGTTTTGTTCACAAAAAAGAGCTTTAGCTTGTGTTATGGGTACAGTTATCTAAACTGATATAAAAATATTAGATTTTACTTAAAACAAAATATAGATTTTTAGATAAATACCTAGACCCGCAACAAATATCTGCAGATCGTGCAAATATTTTGTCCTGTGGCGGGAATAGACCCCAACCTCGCATCACAGGATCTTCGCACTACGCCACTGAGTTCCACAAATGAGATAATGTTGATAAACAATGAAGTTAATAATAATAAATTAAAATAAAATTAAAATAAAACTAATAACATTGCAAATGATAAAATAAACTTTTTTGCAACAGCCTATTTTTTTAATTTTTATTGTCCTACTCTTGAGCAAACGCGTCCCCCAATCTTTCCACACCATGCAATATTGAAAAGAACTTGAATTATTAAATATTTATAAATTAAATAAAACTCACCAGTTTTCCAATCATTTTGACAAGTATCCTCTCGACTGTTAAAGTGAGACTGATATGCCTGGGCTGTGCTACGCGCGCTTTTATACCCTGCGCGCGGCCCTGGACGTAGGGTTGATTTGAAATTAGAACGCAATCGCATAGCGGGAATGTTCGAGATTTGAAATTTATTGTTGAACGTTTTATATTCGTGTTTTTCGTGTGATATCATTTTTTTTGTATAATAGGTTTGTTAGTCTACCTACTTTTTAGATCCTAACATAATATTATGTATTACGTATAAGACATACCTACGTGAAAAAGGTAGGATAAACCAAGTAGGATAGATTTAACAAGGAAACAATATTATCGATCGTTACCAAGACAGTTGTTTTTTATATTATATCTTTTTGTTCATGGATGTCATACAAGCCGACATAGGGAATCTACCAGAGAAAAGACAGATAGCGGCTTCCTTCTGTAAAATAAAACAATATAAAAAAAATTACCTCGATAGGACTTCAACCCGCATCCTTCCCTAAAGTTGTACCTACCTAAGTGTGGGTTACGCATTAAAGATGCGCGACTGCAAATAATCTGGCTAGTCTAATGATCTACAACTACTAATTAACTAATTCGACTTGAATATTAGTAATAAACTAATCTTCAAAGTCGAATGACAACTTCTAATTAGTAATTACTAATGCCTCTACGAATTGATTGCGAAATCATTTCTTTATTCGACGCCACTCGCCATTACTTACCAAATTCGTTACTAATTTGCCCTAGTCATTCGAATGGTTCGAATGATTTGTGAAGTGGAATAACTCGAATGAAATCGTTCATAGTCGCACATCTTTATTAGGCACATCTTTATTACGGGCCAAACGCAATGGCATCTAAAATCTATAGCAAAATACCGGATATACTAAAAGACGAGGAAAAAGACCATATAATTGAAAAAAAATTAAAACAATACCTTTTACATAAATGCTATTATGATTTAAGTGATTTCTTCAACGACAAATAAAAATAAAACTTACGAATTTAATTGCATTATGTATACATACATTGCTACCTATACAATATTTTATAAAAACGTAACAACAAAAGTTATTGAATTATATTTTTCCGCTAAAACCTAAAACCTAAATAGAGATTCTTATAGAAACCCGGTCCACCTCCACTCTCAGTACCTATTGCCACGCCCTGCTAGGGTACCATTGTGTCTCTTATACATTACTTTAATACTAAGACCTAAAAATGTACACAATGATTGCAATAAATATTATATGATTATATGAAATCCTGCGCGTCCTTCTGCGTTTTTAACACCTGCACTGCGAGCACTAATCCGTCTGCGTAGTAATTGTTGTTAAAACACGTTCAGTGGTGGTTGTACGAGTGCTGGTGAGGTATCTAACCATTATTGTTCTTCTATTAGTTAATAAATATATAAATAAAATAATATTTATTCTGTAATAAGTTTACAGTAAGTTATTCGATAGTTGAGATTGAGACCCTCATTAAAGTATACAAAACTTGTGTTAGAGGATCTCGCTTTTTTATTTCAAACGTTACAGATGACCTAATTAGTTTAACAAAAAAACATAAAGAAAAAGTTAATTTGAATCTACATAGTTCTATTTTAAGTATTAAAATCTAAAATCTATTTTAAGTAAGTAAGTATGTCTAGTTTATTTTATAAAAAGAAGGTAAAATGTGCGATTTGTGTAATTATGAGTGTGAGTGAAGTCTGGGGTTCCCCTGAAATACCAGTCTCATAAGGCGGTTAACCGCCTAGAGTCTGGGCAACATGGGTCCCAGACTTTATTAGAATTAGATATCTTTTACTTATGTACAAAATCTAACCTAAAATAGCAACCACAACTATTCCAATTTTGTGAAAATTACCCCAAAAACTTCGTCCTGAATCCAGGCCCTAGATCACAGGAAATTTTGACATCCTCAAAAATTGATGGGTCCCGTTTAGAATCAAACCTGCGTCCTGCGTCTCAGACGATGCATATTGTTTTCTACGCCAACCTCACTACCTAATACCTATAGGCTTAGCGGATCGCTCCGCAACCTTCGGAGATAGGTGGAATGGTAAATTTTTTGACTTTTTTCAAAATATTTCAAAAAGTATGAAACTTACGGAAATTTTAAAAACTGTTTTGAGATGAAAGGTATTCTTTCATTTGATAAGCCACTAGACCTTGTAGGTTTCTTCTAAAATTTTGGCATCAATTTTAAAAATCTATACCTACAGACACGAGATTTATTAGGTACCTACTATTTTAAGTTTCAAGTTGATAGCTGCGTTAGTTGCTGGGATATTAAAGAGGGAAAGAAGGACAGACAAAGCGAATAAGGGTTTCGAAATTGATCTCGAACCTCTAAAAAGTACAGACAGAGCAAGGCCTATAATATGTTTATATCAAAACTCCAAGTGAGATGCAAAATTTATCAATCAATAAATTCAAAACAATTGTCAAACATACCTATCCTTTGTAAAAAGGCTTAGGTACTACAAAATATCAGATTATCTAGAGGACAAAAAAGCTTGGGACGAGTTTTGCTCCAGCTCGAAAAATGACAACTAACAGGCTAAAGGTTTCTTCGTCGCTTCTTTACTTTAGTCTCTATCTACTTTAGTCTTTAGTCTCGACATACCTACCGAAGCGACAGAAATCAAAAATATCACTTTATTTCCGTGTCAGTGTTTAGTTTTATAATTTGACCTTTTACAAGTGTACATTTATTGTATTTATGGATATAAAGAGTTTTTGATTTGATTTGATTTGATTTGAAGCGGAATTCGCTACCCAGAGCAGTAGCGGTAAAATTTTACCGGGATTTCAATTGTATTCCCAAGACAGAAGAAATGGAGAGTGCACCTGTGTTTGCGCACACACTTGTGCACTATAATATTAAATGGCAAGCAAGGAGGCCAACGCCCAACTGTGGGAGCTTTTTTGGAGTGAACAATTTTTTTTTGTCAAGTGTGAGTAGCGCCTAAAATCAATGATTGTATTTTTTTTTATTCAGTTTCATGTTCAGGCATAATTTAACGTATCATACTACGCTACACTACGCTACACTACGGCGCTACGGCGCCCTTGCAGATCCGCAGTGTTTCAAGGGGCCTAAAAAAATTCCCTATGCTGTTCTACTCTTGCATATAAAATGCATTCTGTGATCGATTAATGCTGTAAATCTTTCTGTGTAATTAAGAACAATCTTTCTATGATAGTCCTAAGTGGCACTTTTGAGTTGTTAGGGAGAAAAAAATTCAAAACGAAAATCTGAAAAATATTAATTACTTACTCGGTATCCAGGGGTGATTTTCCGAAAATCAAAACTGGGAAAATTGCACTTTAGATGCAGAGATTGCAGATATATTTATTTAAAAAATATGTCTTAGCCAGTTACTTTTACAGTAATTTTTAATAATAGTTTTTAGGTCAAGGTCACCTAAACTTCATTAATTTTTATAAAAAAAAGTACGTGGGTTTTCTACTCTTGCATTTAAAATGCATTCGTTGATCGATTAATGCTGTCAAGAGCACAGGGACCTTTTTAGGGTTTTGATGATCGAAGATCGGTTTCAAAACCCTTATGGTCTCGCTTTGTCAACTTGAAATTTAAAATAATAATACATTTCGTGCGCCTGTACAGATTTAGAGAAAAATTAATGAAAATAAATGAAAAATGAAAATGAATATTTTCCATACAAATTGTGATGCCGAAATTTTAAAAGATACCTACAGAGTCATATGGGGTATCAAATGAAAGGTATCATTTTGTACATTTCAAAATATTTTTTAAAATTTTTGTAGGTTTCATACTTTTGAAAATATTTCGAAAAAAGTCGAAAAAATACCCATTCCCCCCCCCCTATCTCCGAAGATTGCAGAGCGATCCATGTAAAATGTATGGAGCGTTTATAGACATTGATCTATATTTTACAGGAAAAATATAGAGAAGTTTGAAAAAAGAACACATTTTGAAAAATGGTCAAAAAGGGGGGGAATAATTTTCAAAAGGGGGAGCTACCTCACCGAATGGGGTATCAAATGAAAGGTATTGGTTTGTAAGTTTCAAAACAGTTTTTCAAATTTCTGTAGGTTTCATACTTTTTGAAATATTTTGAAAAAAGTCGAAAAAATACCCATTCCCCCCCCCCTATCTCCGAAGTTTGTCGAGCGATCCATTTAAAATGTATGAAGCGTTTGTAGCTATGGATCTATATTTTACAGGAAAAATATAGAGAAGTCTGTAAAAAGAACACTTTTTGAAAAATGGTCAAAAAGGAATAATTTTCAAAAGGGGGGCTACCCCACCGAGTGGGGTATCAAATGAAAGTTATCGGTTTGGACATTTCAAAACAGTTTTTAAAATTTCTGTAACTTTCATACTTTTTGAAATATTTCGAAAAAAGTCGAAAAATTTACCATTACCCACCTTAACCGAAGCATGCATAGAGATCCATCTGAAATGTAGGTTGGTACCTACTATTCTTAGGTATTCGTTAAATTGCGAAGTCTCTAAACGGTACTTTTGGTACATATTTGTTGACAAACGTTCAAAACCCTCGGCGCGCGAGTTACACTCGCACTTGACGGATCTTGTTTAAGTCCCATGAAACTCTGTGAGATTGCATTGAACTGTCGCGACTAAGCAGTGAATGTGTTAACCCCCTCAACAGCCTGTATTGGTCCACAGCTGGACTCAGGCCTCCCCCTGATAAGCGCCTTATTGGCTTCTATCACATGGGGGTAATGCCCATAATCCCCACGCTGGGCATGCGGGTTGGGGATAGCAGTTTGGTGGTAGAATTGTTCTGCAGGGGGCGCTGCTGCCCGCCGCTGGATATCCCTTAGTCGCCTCTTACGATACCCGCGGGAAGATTTGGGGTGGTGCAAATTCTTAGCCCGCACCCCACCGCTCTCTCTGTTAACCCCCATTCATAACCAATTGACTGAGGAACGGAACGTCAAAGTAAAACTAAAAAAACTGTTTTATATCAATACTAGCTTCGGCCCGCGGTTTCGCTCGCGCTTTTTCAAAGTCCGCCCCGGGATACCGTCTACCTCCCTGCAGAATTTCATTAAGATCCGCTCAGCCATCTAAGGGATATGGCCTCTAAGGTACAAGAGCCTCATAAAAAAGTAAACAAAAATATTTATCACTTGTTTCACAATCATCTTTGAAAATAAGTTAATACGTAGGTAATGAATGAGTAATGTGATTTATTTATTTTAAATTTTTGATTGTAATTTTCTTTGTCAATAAAGGCTTCTGCCCTTATTGGTAAATAAGTAATGAGTAATGGGGTGGATGGGAATTTATATTCCCAACCACCCCATTGATGTGGAGGTTTATTGGGTGGTTGGGAATATATCGTTTATGGTAACAGACAGACAGATGGACACACAGAGTTACTTTCGAATTTATATTATTAGTATATTTAGTATCCTCCGTGCCTCGGAATGACGATCTGCGAAAGACTTCAGGCAGATGCTGGATGCGTCAAGCTGAAGACTATGTCCAGCAGTGGACTATCATAGGCTAATGATGATGATGATGATGATGTGTCTCGGAAATCACGTTAAGCTGTTGGTCCGGCGCATAACCTCTCCCAGTCGTCTGCCGTCTCATCCGATTATGAGAGTTAGGGGAATAGAGAGTGCACCTGTGTTTGCGCACCCACTTGTGCACTATACCTAATAATGTCCTGCGCACTTGCATAGTCTTTGGTGAGACTGGCCGCCATGGCCGAAATTCGGCTAGGAGGGCATCATCACATTTAGTATGGATATTTTTAGTTGCAGTGGGACACCCACACTGTCCTTCCGTATCCATCTCTTGATTGACTCGTCCCACGCGTGGGCAATCATTATCTCACCTCAAAACTACTCAGTCATGGTCTTCCGCTATTAAAATATAATAAACTTGTAAAAAGTAAAAATAAACCGATCTGTTGTCGACTCGATAAATTCCGACAAAATAAAAACTATAGTCAACGGCAGAAATTACTGGTTAGTATTTGTCCTGTTTAATATAAGTACTTGTTTATATTTATTGCCCAGTCTGTAGGTATTTTTAAATAAATAAATAAAAAGGAGTTTATTCATCAAAACTATATCTAGGTTTTATATAAGACTTATCTTAAATCTTATAAGTAACTAATTACTTACCTAAGACATTTGATTTTATATCAAACAGTTTTTAAATAATAGATTTTTTTTTTAGGGCAGAAGCCTTTAACCACAAAGAAAATTATAATATAATTGGTATTTACTATTATAATTGGTAGCTCAATAATAATAGAAATAGAACTAGTATTTACAATTGAAACAATTGAGCTAACTCCAGGCGGTTGCAAACAATCTACAGGTAGCTCAACTGATCCTTAAATATACCAGTCGGATCGGAAGCGTCCCCAAGACGCTGATTACTTACTAGGTAGTTAATAAAAATTCAATTACGATGATAATTAAAGATATGCTTATTTTTTGGGGTAGGTACAATCTAATATCAAATTATTAGCTAAATTCGTTATGGTGGCGAAGAGTCGACACCAACTTATCCGCGCATGTCGTAAGAGGAATTTTGCAGTTACTCATTATTGCAAACGGTTGCTAAGATACAGAGCATTTTCATTAAAACTTTTCGTTTAAACTTACCGGTACCTTTAGGAAACACCGTCATAATTTCAGAGAACGATGAATCAAATGTGTGATCGTTTTCAAAGGAGTTTCATCTAAAATTTTGTACTTCTATTTCTGTTGCTGAGATATTGCATTTGTGTTTAAATTTGAGTTTTTTTGTTAGAATTTAAGTTTTTAGTACTAAGCATTGTTACTTTCGACATAGGTAGGTAATTATTGTAGTGCCCTAACCGGCTCCATGTTTGGAACTATTTTTATATAAGACCAACAAACAACATGGTATCAATAAAAAAAATTTATTTGAATTAAAATTTGGGTATAGGAAAACACCGTCTGAATTTCAGAAAACAATGTATGAAACCTGTGATCGTTTTGAAAGGAGAATTTACATGTAAAATTTTGTAGTTCTATCGCTTATGGTTACTGAAATAAAGAAAGAAGAGTATTTTTGTTCAAACTTTCACCTCCTATTTTAAAACTCGTCAAAACTCGTCGGAGAGCGAATTTTCAAAATTCCTTTATTAGTGCACCCCTACACCGTAAAAGGAATAAACACCCCAAATATTGATAATCCGTCTGCCTCGTTGGTCTAGCGGTCAGCTTGTTCAACCGCTGATTTTGAGGTTCTGGGTTCGAATCCCGGGTCGGGCCAATAGTTGTTATTGGGGTTTTTATATCAAGGAAAATTCACAGTAGCAGCCCGGAATCAAGAAGTTAGCGGTATTACACCCCCGTGCCTCGGAAAGCACGTTAAGCCGTTGGTCCTGCGCCTGACCTATCCCCGGTCGTGTCGATCTGTCGTCCCATCGGATTATGAGAGTGAGGGAATAGCGAGTGCACCTGTGTTTGCGCACACACTTGTGCATATGTCCTGCGCATCTAGCTAGGCCGATGAGACTGGCCGCCGTGGCCGATATTCGAGTATAAGGACATTTAGTATGGATAAGTGTTGTAGTTGCAGTGGAACACCCACCCTTTCCTTCCATATTCATCCCTTGAGTATCTCGTCCCACGCGTGGGCCATCGTACTCAGTCATGGTCTTCCGCTATTAAAATAATTAAAATAAACTAGTTTATGCCCGCTGCTTCGCACGCGTTGTTTCTATGAAAACGTTTAAAGGTGATTTCTATCCCATGAGAACTGATTTATGGGATAAAAAGTAGCCTATGTTTGATTCCAGGATTAGAATTACCTGTGTGCGAAATTTCAGCCCGATTCATTCAGCAGTTTTGGCGTGAAGAGGTAACAAACATCCATCTATCCATCCATCCATCCAAACTTTCGCATTTATAATATTAGTGTGACTTGTAATAAGTAAAAAAAAACGATCTGACGCCTCATTCTCAATTCAGGAATTTCTGACGCTGACTGTACATTCTTACAGTAAAATAAATATTCCTGCAAGTACCTACAAGATAAAGTTCAAAACATCTTTTTAAACCAGTTTGCGCTTCAAGTAATTCCATTGATTGTTTTCTTAAGGGCAAACCAAACGTATTTGGCTATCTTATTAAATAAATTAAGAGACACATTTTATTTTATTTTTATTGAGGGTTTCGTTGATTGTTATTGATAATGATAAATGTCGATCGGTACCACCTACCTGTTTACTTGTTTGTTGGGGTATGATCGAACGCGGATGAAGACCGTATGAAATTAATTTTAGCCGAATTAAACCATATTCTTAGGATTTTGGAACATGATTGGATAAACTTCAATGTTTCCCCTGTAGCTGGAGCTAATGGCGCTAGATTCCGTAGAGAGTCCCAAAGTTTTCCGACTTCTACGTCACTTGACCGCGCAATAGGGCATAGATTTTTTTATTTTTCTTAATCGATTATTTAGGTTAATTGGTATTTGTATTGTATTTCATTTATTTTAGATTATTAAATAATCTATATTACACATACCTATACAAAATTAAATTAAATTCAAATTAAAAAATTATATATACCTACATGTCAATAAATTAATAAATAAGATTAGATTAATTAGGTCACAATTATTTATTGATACATTACCGAAAAAATATAACATCCACAAAATGGTAAAAACAAAAAGTAAAACTGCACTCGGTTTCGGGTGATAAAAACGCTGCCATATTGGCCCTTTTTCCTGTGACGTCACACATCATTGCGGGTTCGATTCCCGCCCCGGAACAAATTTGTGTACGATCTGCAGAAATTTGTTCGGTTGGTCTGGGTGTTTTCTATGTATAATAATCTATCTATGTAGTGTATTGTATTAAGTATATCAGTTATCTAGTAACCATAACACAAGCTCTGCTTATCTTGGGGCTAGATAATGCTGTGTGAATTGTCCAGCATTATTTATTTATTTATTTATTTATCATCACATTTTGAACTCAAAGCGCATCTGTTTTACGATGACTTTTTATCAAAAAAGAAATACAAACAAATAAATGATACAATTTAACTTCACAGAAAACACCAAACAACCGCGAAATAATACAAAAAGATATCCCACCAATTAGAAATTTTACGACAGATTTAAAATTTCTACTTTTCAATGATTAATATAATATCACAGTAAAAACATCAAGAACGACAAAAAATAATACAGATATATTTCTACATCAATGAGTAAAAAAATATTAGCTGTTTTGAAGTCACATGTATATACCTACCTACCCTATTGGTAAGCGCATTTCCGTATATTTTTCCGTATTTTTTTATCATCATCGAAACATTTCTGGGACATTTTTTCGTAGGCCATTTTTCCTAATGCTGCCAACATTTTTTACGACGCCATTCATTCAAATCCGACTAGAGATTACAGTCCGGATGGTTCGAAATTCGAATTATCTTGATAATTTGTCAATTTTATTTATCCGGATTTATGCATTGAAATCCGTTTTTAATTTAAATTTTTATATAATTTGGGCTGTTTTCTTTGTGTTTCTTGTTATTCCGGTTACTTCAACCTTGCACCAGCACGCCTGCGTACATACAATGTAGGACGTTTATAGGTCCTACATACGTCGCATTGTTTAAATATTTCACAGATGTTTTTACTTGTTTTTTACACCCGGTACTGTCTGCAGATCGTACAAACACTTGTCCCAGGGCAAGAAGCGAACCCGCAACGCAGGAACCTTCTCCCGCTGCGCCACAGAGGTCGTCAAATACTTCTGGGTACTAATTAGATAAATACAATAAATAACCTTAATTAATAACTAGTTTCTGCCCGCGGCCTTGCACGCGTTGTTTTTATGGAAACGTTTTAAGATTTCTATCGCATTGGATGGAACTGATATAAGGGATAAAAAGTACCTGTTTCATTCCAGGATTAGAATTACCTGTATGAAAAATTTCAGCCTGATCCGTACAGTTGTTTTGGTGAAAAATCCATCCATCCATTACTCCATACATCTAAGCATCCAAACTTTCGCATTTATAATATTAGAGTGAAGAAAATTACAATCAAATAGTAATAGAAATAAATTAGAACTAGGTAGTACATATTATTTACAATTGAAATATGTGAGCTAACTGCAGACTGTTGAATATGCTATCATTTGTTTCAATTGTTACGCAAGGCTGATCTATGGAAAGTGCTGCGCTTGCACCGACCTTAATACTGCACGTACTTCGAGTGTTATGCTTTGTCGACGGCTCGTGTTAGTGACGTCAATCGCGATGTCTTCATTTACCTAGATTATAAGGAATTACACATTCTCGATTCACACTTCGAACGAGTTTGAACTCTGTAATTTTAACTAATAAATTAGGGTTAAATATTAAAGTCTTTTTTTAAAAGCCACCCCGGAGCGTGACCTACATAATTGGCGCAGTCTCCCGGATACTTACTTCTAGAAGATATCTAGAACGAACCTATTAGTGTTGCGCTTCGGTTGAATCCGAACTTAGATTCAGTGCAGTGGTACCAGAAATCAAATGCGGTAAGTTGAATCTTTCATCCTTACATGCTCCCTTATTTCTAATCCTATCCTTATTATATGTATTTCGTGTGTGTTAGATTTAATTAATTTTTCAAAATTTTTCATCCTAAAAATTTTAAGCCTAGGTTAGGTAAAGTTAGTAGTAATAGTAGGCTTAGAGTAGTAGACGAAAATAGACAATTAGATTTTGAGGACACGATGTCTGAGGATAACGCCGCCGCGCGGATCATTGTCACTAAGATGGACATGATCTACAAGTCCATAAGACTTGTGCCAGATTTTGACGGCAACCCCCATATTTTAACCAGATTTATAAATTTGTGTGACCAGCTCGTGCTAACCTATTTTAGTACGGAACCAGGTAGTGAGCTTCCAAATCAAGCTCTCCTAAATGGTATTCTAAATAAAGTATCGGGGTCCGCGGCTAGATTGATTAATTCGAACGGAATTCCAGATAACTGGCAAGGCATAAGAAGCGCGCTAGTTAATAATTTCGCTGACCATCGCGATGAGACCGCTTTGTATAGTGATTTATCCTTAGAGACGCAAGGATCTAGTACACCGCAGGAGTTTTACGAAAGGTGCCAAAATTTATTTAGCACCATAATGACTTATGTCTCGCTTCACGAGAGAATTGGCACGACAATTGAGGCAAAAAGGTCCTTATACAGTAAGCTGACCTTACAGGCATATTTACGAGGACTCAAGGATCCTCTAGGCTCTAGGATTCGTTGTATGCGTCCCGAGTCTATGGAGAGGGCCCTGGAATTTGTCCAGGAAGAAATAAACACCCTGTACATGCAGGAGCGTAGTGGTGGCACACCAAGTAAAAAGGAATGGCAACAGCCCGTCCTTAAGACGCCCCAATTTCACTTGCCCCTAAATAATTTTGCCCCACGTCCTTCTGACGGCCCTGGAGCAGGACAAGTGCGATCAAATTTTAATATGCCTAGTCCATCAAGGCCAGCTCTGCCTCCTCAAGGCTGGAGACCAAATCCGATGCACCAATTCAGACCACCACAGGGTCCTTCACGCACCCTTCAGATGTTCCGCGCCCCGCCGCAGAACTATAACCCTCAGAATAATGCATTCAGGATGCCTCAGCCTCAGCCACAACAGTCATTTAAATTTGGTAACCCCCAGCGTCCGACTCCCATGAGTGGTGTTAGCCACTATGTAGAAAAGCGACTACCCCTGACAGGACATGACTGGCGTAAGCACGGGAATCCACCCCCTACCAACTATTTTAAAACGCGCGAATTAAATTTTAATGAATTCGACGAATCTGGCTACGATAATAGTTACTATTGGGACTATAACATGTGCTCCGACTTTTCGGGTCCGATTTACCACGAGGATTATTATTATCCGTGCGAACCCGAATACTACCCCGGGCAGTATTCTTATGCCGAGTCGCCCGTTGTTGAGGAAGTTAAGGAGGAAAAAGATGAAAATTTTCAGAAGGAGTCCAGTTCCGAAAAGCCAAAATAGAGGTCAACTTGCATATTCAAAGGCAGTTAGGGTACATTCAGATCGCTAATCCACCTTTAAAATTTTTAATTGATACAGGAGCGAACCAATCGTTTATCAGCCCTGACGCGGTAACGCGATACTTTAGCCACATTCCATTGAATTATGATCCTTTTGAAGTGACGAATGTACATGCGACGAGTAAAAATAACTACTCTATCACGCTGCCCTGTTTCGAGGAATTTAATGACCTTCATGATGTGACTTTATATATATATAAATTCCACAACTACTTTGACGGACTTATAGGATTTGACTTATTGGATTCATGGGATTCTAACATTGATTTTAAAAATAGATTACTAATAACCCGTAACACGCAGATCCCTATTCAGATGTACGATTCTAGGAACGTCAATTTATACGAGGAGATTATTCCAGCGAAATCTTCGAAGCTAGTCAGATTGCCGGTTAACTCGCAGGATGGCGAAGTTTTGGTGGAAAACCAGGCGATTTGCAATTGTTTTATTTCAGATTGTGTGACGACGGTCCAGAATAACCGAGCGTGGGTGGAAATTACTAACCCCTCTACTAACGATGTTATTTTTTCTATGGATCGTCCTGTTGAAGCTGAAATATTTAATTTTGAATGTGACAGTACTGAAATTTTATCAGACCGCGCGAAGGATGTTTTATCTCGCCTTCGAACTGACCATCTTAATCCCGAAGAACTCGCTAATTTACGGCGTTTGTGTGCTAATTACGCGGATGTGTTTTATCTGGAGGGTGAACCCCTTACATTCACCAATCAGATCAAACATAAGATTAGGACAACTGATGAAATTCCAGTACATACGAAAAGCTATAGGTACCCTTACGTTCATCGACAGGAGGTCAGAGACCAAATTAATAAAATGCTTGACCAGAACATCATAAGACCTTCAGAGTCAGCTTGGAGCTCTCCGATTTGGATTGTACCTAAAAAGGCAGATGCTTCCGGTAAAGTGAAATGGCGTCTTGTCGTGGACTTTAGGAAAGTTAACGAGAAAACGATTGACGATAAATATCCTATTCCTAATATAACGGACGTCTTAGATAAATTGGGTAAATGCCAATATTTTACGACCTTAGATTTGGCGAGTGGTTTTTACCAAGTAGAGATGGATCCTTCAGATGTTCATAAAACAGGATTTAACGTTGAAAATGGCCATTATGAATTTTTAAGGATGCCCATGGGACTTAAAAATTCCCCCTCCACATTCCAAAGAGTCATGGACAATGTCCTTAGGGGTCTTCAAAACGAAATTTGCTTAGTTTACCTGGATGACATCATTGTCTTCAGTACATCCCTTCAGGAACACATTATTAATCTAGAAAAAGTATTCAAAAGGTTGAGAAAATCTAATTTCAAGATTCAGATGGATAAATCTGAATTTTTGAAGCTTGAAACCGAATTTTTAGGCCATGTCATTTGCAAGGATGGTGTAAAACCAAACCCTAATAAAATTAAAGCTATACAAGATTACCCACTTCCTAAGACGACCACGGAAATCAAACGTTTTCTCGGGCTTTTGGGCTATTACAGGAAATTTATTCCAGATTTTGCACGCATCACGAAACCTCTAACTCAATGCTTGAAAAAGGGTTCTAAAATTAAATTAGATCAAAAATACATAAACTGTTTCGAACACTGTAAGACTCTGTTAACGAACGACCCAATCCTACAGTACCCTGATTTTAATCGCGAGTTTATTCTAACAACCGATGCCTCAAATGTAGCTATAGGCGCAGTTTTATCACAGGGTACTAAAAGCTCAAATAAACCTATCGCATACGCGTCGCGAACTCTTAACTCTAGCGAACTAAATTACAGCACTATCGAAAAGGAGCTTTTGGCGATCGTCTGGGCAACCAAGTACTTTCGACCATACATCTATGGTAGGAAATTTCTAATCCTGACAGATCATAGGCCCTTGCAATGGCTAGTTAATCTCAAGGACCCTAGTTCACGTCTCACTAGGTGGCGCCTAAAGCTCAGCGAGTATGATTATAGAGTCGAATATATTCAAGGCAAAATCAACTCTAATGCCGACGCGCTATCGCGTATCGAGGTCAATAATGAAGAGCTTATGTCGATTGTAGTAAACCCGTCCGAAACGAATCCCGCGTTAGACGAATCTAGGACCATAACAGCTACGGAACCCGGTGATAATTCTAGAACCGCTACCGTTCATACGAACAACGAAAACCCCATCTTAGAGGTCCCTATTTCGGATGATCCCTTGAATAGGTTTACTAAACAGTTAATTTTAAATGTCGTCGGTGACATTAAAGGAAAGCCTCAAGTCACCAAGCCCTTTGACACGCACACCCGAATATCTGTGCAAATATCCGAGTCGAACCTTGAGGAAGACGTAATAAACGCGATTAAGGAATATGTCCACCCTAAGATCAAAACAGGACTATTCATTAATCCTTACTTGGCTATGTATACTATTATACCTATTATACAAAAAACCTTTAAAAATTCGGCTATGAATCTTACACTAACAAAAACGGAAATAGAGAACGTTAGGGAATATTTAAGGCAACAGGAAATCATCAATAAATATCACGATGGTAAAACCAATCATCGCGGTATCAATGAATGTTACCTAGCGTTATCTCATAGATATTACTGGCCAAAGATGAGAGAACAAATCGCTAAGTTTATTAATGAATGCACTATCTGTGGCCAAGCGAAATATGACCGGTCACCGATTAAGCAACAGTTCCAAGTAGTACCGCCCGCTAGTAAGCCGTTCGAGCTAATTCACTTAGATTTATTAACCATTCAAAGTGAAAAGTTTTTGACTATCGTCGATTCATTTTCGAAATACGCACAGGCTTACTATCTACGAGACGGCACTGCCGTAAGTGTAGTGCAGGCCTTATTGAACTTTTGTACTCATCATGGGATTCCGATCACTATGGTTACAGATAACGGTACCGAATTCACAAATCAACTCGTTGCGGAATTCGTTAAGATGCATAAAATCCAGCATCACAGAGTAGCTCCCCACACGCCTAACGAAAATGGGATTGTTGAAAGATTTCACTCTACGATATTAGAACATCTTCGTATCTTGAAATTAGGACAAAAATCCGAATCTGTAATTAATTTAATGCCCTACGCCCTTTTGGCTTATAATAGTAGTATTCATAGTTTTACTAAGTGCAAACCGATAGAAGTAGTTACAGGACATTACGACCCTAGAGACCCTTTCGACGTAGACCTTTCGGCGCATTTATTACAACAGTACATGACTAGCCACAAGGACAAGATGACTAAAGCCTATAACGCGATTCATGACATGTGTACGACGACACGTAAAGATCTTACTGACCAACGAAATAAGGAACGGGAACCAGAGGCTGAATACTCTCCCGAACAACAGATTTTCGTGAAAAATCCGTTCGCTTCCCGACAGAAATTAGCTCCCCGTTTTACTCATGATGTCGTAATGGCAGACCTCCCTATTCATATTTATACTAAGAAAAAGCGAGGTCCCATTGCCAAGTCTAGGCTAAAGCGTCTCCCTAAAAGCGCTCGCTTGTTACAGGACTCTCCTAGTATTCCTCCTGCTGCTGGCCCCAGCTCAAATGCAGGAGATAAAACTTGAAAGCCTCGATGATGGACCTGGTATTTTACCCTTTAAACTTGGCCCCGCTAAAATTATTACTCATTACCATTCCTTTCTACAATACGTGGACCTTATTGAATTGCGAAATAAGATTATTTCAGTCGAAAATCAAATTGATAATTTCAGCCCTCAGCTGCATAATAAAACTAACTTTTTATTCGAGCCTCATTTAATCTATTTGAAAAGTAAATTAACGAATGTGCTAGATCAGTTGCAGACCTTCGAGATAAATCGTGTTAAGCGAGGACTCGTAGATGGTCTCGGATCCTTAGTAAAAAGTATCACAGGCAACCTTGATTATACAGATGCGTTGCACTATAATCAGGCTATAGCCCGTTTGGAAAATAATGAAAATAAATTAGCAATTGAATTAAATAATCACGTTAGCTTATCTAAAAATTGGACCTCTCAGTATTCTAAAATTTTGGACAGTATTGTAGATAATCAAAATAAGATCCGTATCTTAATGAGTAAAATAGAGCAAGCCGAGGCTTCCCAGGACTATGATTTAGTGAAATATGCACATTTCGCTCAAGTACTTATGGTACTCACAGATAATGTAGATGCGATTTCCTTAGAATTAGTTAACCTTCAGAATGTCCTAGCCTTTATTAGAGCTTCTACCACGCATCATTCGGTCCTTAATTTGTATGCAATTCGCGAAATTATTCGTAAATTGAATATACTATATAGCAGTACGCAGGTGTTAGATTTAGATTTTAGGGAATACTTCGATATAATTAGGTTAGGTTCTTACTATGTAGGTAATCAGATAGTTATAGTATATAAATTCCCCGTCGTGCTCCCATCCACTTACGACATGTATAAGCTATCCATTGTTCCCAATAAAAATCATGAAATCCTTACTCCTCCTTTCCCGTACCTAGCCATCCATGAGAAAGATTTCAACTACATAGAGGCAGAATGCCCGAAGACAAGTAAATGGTACCTCTGCGAGGAGAAAAGGAATCTACAGAGCCGATCTTCAGATGACTGCATCCAGCATCTCATCTCTACACAGCAGCGAAGCCGAAACTGCACACTCACTACCATCACCTTAGAAAAACCAGCATACGAAGAACTCGACGAGAAACATTACAGCATCAGCTTCCCGGTTTCTACGAAAGTACATCTCTCCTGTGGACAGGACCTCTACAAGACACTTCAAGGAAGTTATCTCGCTGTAATACCTCAAAATTGCTTCATGAAAACCGCCGAATTTACGATCTCCAACACTAAGGATCGTTTGAAGGGACAAGCACTGAAAATCATGGACGTGCCTGCAAACTTCAACTTCAGGACATCATCTTCAGCTCCAGCATTCAAATTAAACTCGATTAATTTGAACTATCTTCACGAAACAAACCAGAAAGTTCTACACCAAATGCCATTGAATCTTGAAAAGGACACCGGACACAGTTTATATCATACTACAATACCTATGTACCTCATCACTCTATTCGGTGCATGCACACTGGCGGGCCTGCTCTACCGGCGCTACCGAGTAAAGACAGTCAACTCACACGAAGTTTCTGGAGATAGCCAAGCTGAACTACAAGGAGTCTACACCATCCCTGTTCCTGTTACCAGAAGGGTTGATTCCAGTCAACCCCCAGCTCAATTTACGACAAGCTTCAATAGTCGCTGTTCTTCGGGGGGAGGTGTTACGCAAGGCTGATCTATGGAAAGTGCTGCGCTTGCACCGACCTTAATACTGCACGTACTTCGAGTGTTATGCTTTGTCGACGGCTCGTGTTAGTGACGTCAATCGCGATGTCTTCATTTACCTAGATTATAAGGAATTACACATTCTCGATTCACACTTCGAACGAGTTTGAACTCTGTAATTTTAACTAATAAATTAGGGTTAAATATTAAAGTCTTTTTTTAAAAGCCACCCCGGAGCGTGACCTACATAATTCAATTGTAAATACTATAGTAGGTAGGTACACAATTTATTTATATTCGTTGATTGCAGTTTTTAACCCCCGACGCAAAAAGAGAAGGGTGTTATAAGTTTAACGTGTCTGTTTGTGTATCTGTGTGTGGTATCGTAAATGATTTTATCCCGAGCGTTCTTAGCCATGCTCATGCTCAATGAAAATCTGTCGGGGGGTTTTTTAAATTTTTAATTTTCTGCTTGTCTTTATGAATAAAGGTTATCTTGTTCAATATGCTTAACATACTACATAAGTGTTGTTCTCTTTGCCAACTAGAGTCTAACCTGAGGATTCAAATTACAGGATACCTTGAACAGTTTTACTAAGGTAGGTACTGACCAGGGGTACCTACTCGACGTAATGTAACGTGAGCTCTGTGCATATTAGTCCAATACTGATACAACCCGACACAAAAATGCATTAAAATATGGACTTAAGGCTGCACGAGTCGTCCGGTCCAACTCATCAGTGTGCGCGGCCTAAATGTATGCCATCTCTTATCACCATCTATTATAGAAAAACTATTGCGATTTACGAGTATCATTTCAAAATAAATTTATTTAAATTTTTGAATAACTAAACTATGTCTGTACGGGCTTTATTTTAGAGTTTTCTTTCTCCGTATGTTATTTATTTTCGCCCAAAGTTGGGCTAAAATCGGTGTTAAAAGTGGCGAAATACGAAAGTTTAGAAGCTTGTATTTCTTAAATAATACTTATTTTTTCAGTTTCGGGTGCATTGCATACAGACATAGACAGACAATGACGAGATAAATTGATATTATCCTTAGTTTTGGATGGTTATCATCAAACAGCGTAGTAGTTACCCTTCCACGTTTGTATGGAGAGATGACTCGTTCAGCCTTAAGGCGCTAACTCCCCTCACACTAGCGCCGCGCCGCCACCTATTTTAGATTATTATTACGTTGATGAAAGGAAATTTCAAAAATTATATTGGGTCGCTTGTAATAGGGTAGACAGGGCTAATGGCGCTCACTGGGTAATGGCGCTCACCTATCTAACTCTGTCAAATTGGAACGTAGCAACACGCCACGTCACATCAAGTGCGGGAGGAGGGGTCCTCTGACAGACAGCGATGCAAACTGGCAGTCTGCTCGCGTCATGCGATAGTGAAGTGCGTTTCTTCGTTTGCGGCCGCATTGATCTAATTTTTGATTGGGTGTTTTTGTCGGTAAGTCCAATAATTTAATGCTTATTTAATTATTCATTTTACTTTTCTGATACTAAAACTAGTCTACTTTGTAATAATGCAATCAGTTTTCAACAATTGTGTATGATTTTTTTTTTATTTTACATTAATTACAAAATGACCGTTTGGGGTTATACCGCTCATCTGAGCGCCATTACCCCTTAGTGACTTATTTCTTTATTGTTATAGATATGCCATATATGAAAATTATAACAAATGTATTATTTGCGAAGAATTTGGAAAAAATAAAGAGTTGTGGTACCGCTGCACCATCTGCGGACTGTGGGCCGATGCTATATGTTCGGGGTGGGATTCACCAGATCTGTGATTTATGTGTCCAAAAATAAAAAATAACTATTTCTGATTTGTATACTCTTATGAATAATAATTGATGCTAATTTGTGATTGTAGACTTTACTTTTATTATATAATGTTGATCTCAATAATATTTGCTATATTAAAATGTATCTTACTTGTTATATTCGAAAAACCATATTTGAGCGTCATTACCCCGTACGCTGAGCGGCATTACCCAAAGTCAGGGGCAATGCCGCTCAAACATGTTTTTTTTATAATGTTGTCCTACTACTAGTAGGTCAAAGATATATGCTTTTGTTGTTACATTGTTGATTACTAGATAATTAAAGACTCTGTTACTTTTCTTAACTTTGATTTATAATAAATAATTTAAAAAATACAACGTTTTTTCCTTAAGTGAACGCCATTCCCCCTCCTTACCCTACATAGGTAGGTATTACAAGCGACCCGATATAATTTTTGAATAGCAAAAATGCTATTAATAGTAATAGCATTTTTGCTATTAAAAGCCTCTGTTATAGTTTTATTTTGTTTAGTTTAGGCAGAGATGCGAAAATAGAGTTTGGTGGCCATGCACCAAGGTACTAGTATAGTATTATAATATCTGTGACCAAGGGCAACTTGGTATCTCTGCCTAAACTTTACAAAATAAAACTATTAGGTACAGATGCATAGAAAAAAGCTTATATTATGTATCACAAACTCCCCAACGTAATTTTTTAAATTTCCTTTCTTAACTTAAATAATAAGATAAAATAGGTGGCGGCGCTAGTGTGAGGTAGCGCCTTAAGGTCGCTAACCCGATCCAAATCAGCGCCACTACACCACCTATTTTATCTTAATACTTGCTATACCCGCGACTTCGTTCGCGATTGCCATACCTACCGACTAATCGAGTTGACGTTTAACCACAGTTTCTCTCATATATGCAAAAAATGCTTCGATGCGCAGAAATGGACGTGTTACACTTTTAATGTAAGTATCTTTATTTAGGTAAGTACCTATCTAGTTAAATTGTGTATATATCGAGTAGGGTGTACTGTACGGGGGATAGCATGTTGTCATCTTCAATCCCATTCTTTATCTACATGACTTTTAGCTACGATACAACTCAGCGACATTCTCAAGAAGTGTATCACTCGTTTCACTTTTTATTCATGGTTCCGTTCAGCTGGGGCCCTATTCTGCTAAACTACTAGCTTCACTATGACGGTGGTATCGTCACAGAATGACACGTATTGGTATTGATGAATGTAGATGGAGAGACGCGCGTCAGTCAGTGTCAAGTTTGAAACTATTAATTTATCTGGAAAGCTCTATTTGGAGTTTCATTAATATAAGACGTGATGATTCTGCGACGTTCCATTGTCATAGTGAAGCAATTATACTGCAGAATTGGGACCCTGATCCATTTGACTGGTAGTCCAATCCACAAAAACATTTCTCTAGGAGCCACATACCACTACCAAAGTTGAAGACAGGGCGCTATGGCGCTCATTAGGGAAGACCTATGTATGTCCAGCCGTGGACAAACGTGGGCTGATCATGATGACGATGATGAGCCACATACGGAGCTTTGTCTTATTATATGGCAAATCTGTTGTGAGGCCGCAGGACATTCTCACACTCTTTGTACATTTTTAGACCAAAATTATGGGAATTCTGAAGGTTGACGTCAAAAACGCCTTCAATCCCATTTTTTTGTGTTTCAATTGTAAATACCAGTTGTAATTTATTTCTATTATTTTATTGTAATTTTCATTGTAAACACTAGTTCTAATTTATTTCCTCTAATGATCCCCCTTTCACCACCGGACAAGCAGACGCACTAGTAAATACCACCCATACCACCCCACCAATTACAGTAGCAAATGGCAATGGGGAAAGCAACAATGGGGATCATTTTGGCAGCCTTAATAGTATCTAAATCTTATAAAACTTGAATAGGGGAAGCTTTTTGGTTTAAATATTCCTTCTTTCAAGTTTCAAAAGATTTGGACAGCGCTAAGGCTGCCAAAATGATCCCCATTGTTGCGTTCCCCATTGCCATTTGCTACTGTAATTGATGGGCTGGTCAACATACCACAATGCCGAACCAAACGTTTCAGCTCTACTTTCGTTTTTAGTACCTACTGGTAAAGAGTGGAACGAACTTCCTGCGTCCGTTTTTCCGGATGAATACAATCTCGGAGTCTTCAAATCCCGAGTGAATAAGTTCCTTCTGGGAAAGCATGCCCCATCTTAGGCCACATCGTCACTTTCTTAAGTGTGATGCTGGTCAAATGCGTTGCAATCCACAATGAAAAAAAAATCTATTATTTGATTATAATTTTCTTTATGAATAAAGAATTTAGATCCAAAAAAATATTTACTCACACTTTTTTAATCATTACTAATAACTAAAAAGGCAATTCATCCTCCACGATTTTATATGATAAAAAAAATTGCTGCAATTTACTTCGCTGACGGTACCAAAGAGAGTTGATTAGTGTCTAGGTTAATTATCGCTAATTGGATCAAACGTATCCGGCATCCTTATCTGATAATAACCTACCTAATATGGGAATACTGCTTCCATAAATCCTAAACAATATAATAATAGGTTAATAGTAATAAGCACTTGGTAACTACCTTTTTTGCAACCCTTTGTTGCAATTATTACAGAATCGACAATTGACAATTGACGACCTCAGTGGCGCAGCGGGCGAGAGTCCGCCTGCGACGCAAGAGGTTGCGGGTTCGATTCCCGCCTCGGGACAAATTTGTGTATGATCTGCAGAAATTTGTTCCGTTGGTCTGGGTGTTTTCTATAATAAATAATAAAATATCTATCTATGTATCTAATGTATAAAATATATAGTTATCAGTACCCATAACACAAACTTTGAGTAGCTTACTTTGGGGCTAGATGGTGCTGCGTGGATTGACCAGCATTAGGTATTTAAGAAATAAAAAAATTGGTAATTCGCGATAAGCTTATTTTTAACCCCGACTCAAAAAGAGAGGGGTGTTATAACTGTTATATACCGATTTTCGTTTAGTTTTTAGGGTTTCTGTTAGAATGGGACGTTTACTAATCCATCAATGCCAAACTGACATGACATTTGGGTGTCTCATAGCTATTACGTCATATCCGATTCCGTTTTGTCTCCCCTTTTAGAATCTGCCAACAACGTAGAGATCACTCTGTGAGATTTTCAAGTGTCCCAAATATAATGTAAGATACAAAGAATTACATGTACCTACTTATTATTATTATTGAATATGCTATTATTAGTCCAAGTCAGAAAGGACTGGCCTGATAAGAGATCCACGAGCATTTTCCACAATTTATGGCAGGTAGGTATAAAAAAGTAGCTTCAAAGCCATAAAACAGACAGAAAATAAACAAGGAACTTAGGTACAAACTTTTGATAAATAGATCACTGTAAATGGGCATCGTTAGAGTCATGTAGGTAAACAAAATAATACAATGTAATTATTATATATAGGTGCTGCTGTAAAATGGCATTGTCTGATATAATTAATTCTAAATAAATATTAAATAGGTATCACAGTGTAGGTATGCAGTTACTTTAACTAGGTAAAGTATAGCTGCTAAGAAAGCATTGTCATTTGTGGACTATCAACAGGAGATGACGCCACTCACGAGGTATTTTTGACAATGATGATTTAACAACCGAAGGGGGCAGTACGCACGCAGCACGCAGCACGCAGCGTACTGCGTACTAATCAAGAGACCAAAGCTATAGCCGGGTAGGCGTATGGAATTCTTTAAAACTATGTTAATTTATACACAAGTGCCTACATAATGTAATCACTATTAATTTGTAGATTGACATGCATAGTTGAGGTGACAATTATATTAGCAGGTCACCTTGTTTTTGTTGTTATGATGTGGTACCAGTCTGTATCACATATTTATAAATCAACTTGTTTTTCTCACTGTGCCCAGTTACCATTTTATGCATCACATTTAGGCTGTGTCCCCACTCCCCAGTAGGCAAACTGTGAGCGGCCGACTGAGTTTGCGGCGTATCGGTTCAGTACGCCCTTCCCAGTGAGTTAAAGAAAAAAAGAACGAAAGAAAATTTAATAAATATTAAACACTACAGTACACTACTAATAAAATAAAATAAAAGACTACTTAGTAACACATAGGTAGGTACCTACAAATGTACACAAGTGAACAAGACTAACACAATACGTAGGTACCTTATTAACACAAGGACCTATATACCTAAGCATTGGGGTTATAAGTAGTGAATAGTAGTTCAATGGCCCTTCCATATATTTTAAATTGAGTGTCCACAGTTTACTAGTTTGCGCTCACTGTACGCAGTTTGCAGCGTTACGTGCGCCGACTGTCTCAGTTAGCGGCCGACTCGCAGCAAAACCGGTTCCAGTCGGGGCGGCGCGGCGGCGGCGATATGGTTGTTCGCCGGCGTAGTGAGTCCGTTTGCCGCCAGTTCGCCACTTTGCGGCTCACTCAGTCGGCCGCTCACAGTTTGCCTACTGGGGACACAGCCTTATGTTAGGTACATTGTTTCCTAGATTTGAATTTTTAGAAAATGTTTGTTGTAATCGTCCATAATTAAATTACTCAAGTTAAACTCACCTTTCTGGTGTCCGCGATACAGGCTTTGCCCAGTGCGGAGGCCGATGGTAAATTGGAACCTGGATTGTTTTACAGAAATAAACATTTTTAATTTTTTTTAACAAGTTTCTTCCCTCAGTTTCACACGCGTCGTTTGCCACAGTCTGCAGTTAAAACCTTTAAAATCATCATGGTTATTAAATATTAAAGTTATGATAAACTTAATAACAAAGAAAATTACAATCAAATAATAAAAAAAAATAACTAGTATTTACTTATTTTATGGGCAGAAGCTTTTATTCACAAAGAATATTATAAAAATATAATAAATAAGTTAGAACTAGTATTTACAATAGAAACAATTGAGCTAACTGCAGACTGTTGCAAACAATGTACAGGTAGCTCAACTGATCCATATCAATAACAGTCGTCGCGTCCCCGCTACGCCTGGCTGCATTACCCCATCATCATCATCATCACCATCATCATCATTGCTAGATACACTAAACTAAAGGAATTCTACCAATATTTCGGCACAGTTTCACGGAATAACTGAAAACTCCTCACCTCAACAACCTATATTGGTCCACTGCTGGACGCAGGCCTCCCCCTGATAGGCGCATTATTGGCTTTTATCTCAAGGGGGTATATTGCCTATAATCCCCACGCTGGGCATGCGATCGCAGTTGGGTGGTAGAATTGTTCTGCAGAGGGCGCTGCTGCCCGCTCCCCGTTGATATCCCTTAGTCGCCTCTTACGAGACCCGCGGGAAGAATTGGGGTGGTGTAAATTCTAAGCCGGTGGTGCCACACACAGAAAACTCAAATCATGGTAAGTGTCCCGCTGTAAATGACTTTATTCTGCAGTTAGCTCAATTGTTTTAATTGTAAATACTAAGTACCTACCTAGTTCTTATTTGTTTCTATCATTGTATTGTAATTTTCTTTTTTAGCAAAGGTAGGTAGGTACCTATTTTACTGAAAGGAAACATTCCTTTACCTAATAATAATATATTATAAAGAGGAAAGATTTGATTGTTTGTTTGTATTGAATAGGCTCCGAAACTACTGGATCGATTTTAAAACTTCTATTACCATTAGAAGCCCACATTTTTCCTGATGAACATAGGCTACTTTTTACCTAGGGAAAATGCTTCATTCCTACGGGAAAACGGGTAGGTAATAGGACAACGGGTAGTAAGAATGCAGCTAGTAAGATAGTAAAGTTAATCAGTTTCAAATATGGACCCGACTAGGGCACAGCAAGATTAGTACCTACCTACTAGGTACCTACTAATTACTAACGCTTGTTTTAATATAAGGTTTAAGTTTAGCTTTGTAAGCGATCAGAGAATATGTACCTATCGAAAAAACGATAGAAAAATGGGCGCGCGTATCAGATTTCAATTATGAGTTTACGATTTTGTAAAAAAAAAATCTAAACTTGGTTGGTTTATGGTTTTGACGTCAGCTTGAAACTGTCAGTCAACTTTAAGGACATTGAAATGGCTCAAAAGTTCCAAGAACCAAAACATACATGTTGAATTTTATGTAGGTACCTACCTAATTCGAGTTTTTTACCATGGTGATCCCGTGAGTACTGAGATCTAGGCCTGGTTTGACCACCAAACCCGTTAGGTTCGCCCCTTAGGCAGGTAAGTAGTAGTACCTACACACAAATATCTTTCTACCTACCTAAACGGTATAACTTTTAACCGCCACACGCAGAAACCGTGGCCGGGCCGGAGGCGAAGGCGTGCGGGTTGTATCAGACGAATTTATATGAGATATGAGAGACTACACACACACCGCCCGGCGGTGTTGTGTAGTCTCCATGTAGTCTCTCATATAAATTCACGCATTACAACTCGCACGCCTTCGCCTCCGGCCCGGCGACGCCATGGTTTCTGTGTGACGGCTTTTAAGCCCTATACCAACTATACCGACACCTACTCAAGAAGCGAGATAAATAAACAACATTAAATAACTACCTAGTTACTATTGGTAACATTGATAACCTACATGAAGATACTTAATAAAAACAAACAATCAATAAAGGCCTTATACAAATTGGAGGAAATAAAATATACAAGTTCATTCAATTACCTACCTAATAAAAAACTGTACTAAACGTAACAAAATTACAATTGTACGAAGTAGGAAAACCTTGAGAGGATGTGGGTAGGTAATGTTCCTACTTGGTTAGAGGCGACAGAAAGCCAACGTGCCTTATTATAACAACCGTCCCATTAGGTAGGTATATTAGGTGGATTTCTTTGATGGGGCAGTATGGGGATGTGGCTACTTTAACCGGTGTAGTATAGCTACAGGAAAATGGTCTTGGGTGACTAGGGACTATCAAAAATAGGCATTTTCCACGAAAACTTTTTAATGTCAATCAATCGATCCTGTTTCTTATACCTATCGATCAAAAACTTTTATCGGACCTACTACTAAGGTTGGACTAGGTAAGTCAGAAATCGCAAAAACCTTTTTTCATACAACACGCGCAAGATGCTTTATGCGTTTTCGCGACTTGTCAAAAGCGTTCGATTGCGTAGGTAACTACCTACCTAGGTGCACAATAGGTATTTAATAATAATAATAATAATAATGCTGGACAATTCACACAGCATTATCTAGCCCCAAGCTAAGCAGAGCTTGTGTTATTATTTACATGAATAACTTGAGTAACCTTTCTGCGGACGGTTACAGACAATCGAAATATAGCTTATCTGAATGTAATGTACCTAGGTTAGGTACTCACTCGCATAATATTTGATTTTATCCGTTTCTGTGAAGGAATAGTTTGAAGGCATGTTTGGGTAATAGCCCAAGATATTTCAACACTCAAACTGACAAATAGATCAAAGAAAGAAAACAAAACATGCCGGGCAAATAGTCGAAATGAATTTTTGTTTGGCATGCATCATGCAATGCACTGCAAGCTGCATGTTTCTTTTCTGTTTGCTATTTGTGTTGTTCAAAAAAGATTGAAATCAAAACAAAAAAGATTGAAAATAGCTGGAAAAAAATCCTGCTGTAATTTAATTTCAACATCTTTGATAGCAACATAGTTGACTTGAATTTGTGGTGCAGCTCGATGTTTGGACGGTTATTTAATTCGGCTTGAACTCAGAAGTGAAGAGAGGAGAATGTCTGCTGTGTGTAGAGTTTGCCTCGCCGGCAATACGACACTGCATTCCTTGATAAACAACCTGCTCATCGATGTCTACGAAATACTGTCTAACACCAAGGTAAATAACGCGTTCAAATTGAACTCGATAAAATATTGATAATCAAATGAGTTGGGCTTTTTAAAACGAACGCATTCTCATAATATTACCCTTACCTTCATATCCTCCCAGCTGGCAAGCCCCGGGCGCCACATGTTATGCCATAACATGTTGGAGTTATCTAACAAAGAAAGCGCGTACTTACCGACACTAAAATATTTTAAATAAAGCAAATAAATAAAGGAATGTCTGTAGTTAAAAGTATGTAGATACCAGCTTGCCTCCCTACACCGTAACTTCTCCAAGATCTAACTACAATAATGTGAAACAATTATTTCAGTTCAACTGTGAAGATACGAGGCCGAGAGTTATATGCCACTTTTGTTACCAGAAGCTGCTGAGATGCCACACCTTCTCCCAGATGGCTAGTAGATCTGAAAAGATCTTTGATCAGATTTATGATAAAGGACTTGAGGTACAAACTAATTCCTTAAGTTATTAGAAACTAACTTTAGTCAGCACATTATCATCAGCCTTATATATATAAACAGAGTTCTCCGTCGCGCCATGTTTGAATATGATACTCAAAAACTACCAAACTGAGGCTTATACAATTTTCTCCAATGGATCATAGTTTTGAGAAAAATCTCGGAATAATCATGCTGGCTGGAAGTTCTACTACATTCGCCAAACTCGATTTGGAATGTTTGTAAACAATCTGCCCATACCAAAGCTAATATCACTCTATCGTCACCACATCTTTATAAATATTGTTATAAATTAATTCTACCTGAAACTCGACGCCAAGCTTATGAGTTTTAGTTTTTTGTGTCATGGTTTGTTTTCAAACATTACACATCAAGTGTGGCTAGTGTATAGGTTTGCCACATAAATATACAATGTGTTTGGAGACCAGTGCCATGTGGTAACTAATGCATGCCATTTTAACCCTGAAAAGCCTCTCGGCTATATTACAGAATTTTTAAAAGATTAATATCCGAAAATTGTAACTCAGTTATAAGTGCAGGATTTTTTTATACAAAATAACATGGCTTACAATTTTTTTATTATATCTGGTTCGCTAGTCCGTACTATTAAAATCAATATTTAGGTGAGATGTAGGTAATATAGAAGCTATGGGCAAGCAAATTGTTGATAAGTGTAAATTAAAAACGGAGAGATAGATAGATAGATAGAAGATAGAAAATTCTTTATTGCACACATAACAAGATAATTCACAAACAATAACAACATTTTCAGAATATGTGACAATTGGCGGTCTTATCGCTCAAGAGCGATCTCTACCAGACAACCGTGGATGGATAGGATTGTTGGATTAAAAGTGGGGATCTGTGTGCATTATTACATAATACAAATTTTACAACAAAAAGAAAAGAATATCGACTAAATTATAAATATACCTTATTATAATATATACCTACATATATATACATATATAAATGTAAACATAAATATATATATTTTATAAAGGGTGAGGTCAGTGACAGCAGGACAAATAGTATTCTTTTACCATACTCTTGAATATTGGTAGTGACTTTGCACGCCTTACTGAGACTGGTAGTGTGTTCCAAAGCTGTACAGCACGGGCAGTAAATGAGTTGTCGTAGAAAGAAGTAGAGTGGATAGGGACTTGAAGCATAAGAGTTTCAGAAGAGCGCAGAGAAAGAGCGTGAGAATGATGAAGAAAAGTGAAACGTTCCTTGAGATAAGGGGGTGCAGAAGCGAGAAATAATATATTATAGAGAAGAGAAAGGATGTGACTATTACGGCGAAGCCGTATAGGTAACCACTTGAGCTTCCTGCGAAATTCCGAGACGTGGTCATACTTGCGCAAGCCAAATATAAACCTTATCCCGACATTCTGCAGGCGCTCAAGTTTGTCAAGTTGTTGCTCAGTTATATCAAGAAAGGAAGAATCAGCATAATCAAGAACTGGAAGGAGAAGAGATTGTGCAAGAGAAATTTTAGTGGCGATAGGTAAAAAGTTCCGTAGTCTTCGAAGGGAACCAGCTGAAGCAAACATTCTACGGCTGACTTCAGAGAGCTGAGGTCCCCACGACAGATTCCTGTCAATGAGGACACCTAAATTTTTCACCGTTTCACTTTGCCCCACAGGTGGAAGACTACTCCAGGTTACCCGAGATATCATCCGCGAGCTTCCTACTGTGATAACCTGAGAGTTCAACTTTAAATAAATACAAAATGCTAGACAATACACACAGCATCACCTAGCCCCAAGCTAAGCAGAGCTTGTGTTATGGGAACTGGGTGACTGATATACTGAATAGAATACAGTACATACCAAGTTATTTTTACTAGACATAAAAATACCCAGAACACACGTAACAAATGACCTTGGTTTGAATATTAAAAAAATTCTCTGCTCTTCCAATGCAATGAGTGCATGTGTCATTATAAAAAATACATTTACAAAATTACATAAAATACATTTAAAAAATCTGCTAGATTTTATACCCTGAAACCAAAACTTTTGTCTCCTAATCGTGTTGTAAGCATGTTTGGTTCGGTAGAATTTGTGCCCAAGGATAAGTGGGGGTAGGGCAAACCAAATACAATATCATGGTGGTCTTATTGACCCTCAACAGCACCACCTTTTTGATAGACTTATCCCCATCGAGTTTGGGTTTGTCGGACATGTCTTCCAAGCACGTTGGTCCTGGATGATAAACAATAAAATTATTTTAAAAATTCAATCAAAAGTTGAACTCTCAGTTTTTAATTTTAACGCATGCCCATAGCTGCCTTATTCACCTAGATTCCACGTAAATTTTGATTTTAATAGGACGGCCTAACATGCCAGATGTTATAAAAAAAATTAAGCGATGTTATTTCGGATAAAAATTACAGCACAAAATAGTTATATTTCGGCAAATAATCGAAATATCTTAGAAATAGCCTAGATGCGCCGTTGCATACGCAAATTTTGTAATTTAAATTCATTCAGAAGAATATAACATAAAAGTTAAATCTAATTAATATTTTTATGTCATGTAGCATTTTAGAAAAGGAAAGGAAAGGGAAACTTAAGAACTTTTTTTTTTGTGAATAATCTACAAAACGATTACTGTATTTTCCCTTTATTTGTGCTAAACGACCTTGCTTCTTTCTTACTAAATTTTATGATTCTAAGTCTATTTTTCCTTCAAGTACTTTTGCTATAAGACCTTGCTTTTTGCCTAATTTTATGATTCTATGTTAACGGGAAGAACCCTACTATAGGTTTTGGTCCTAGGCGAGAATCAAAACTTTTTTTTAAAATAAACTACAAATTTACTGTTTTTTTATTTTTTCCTTTACTTGTGCTATAAGACCTTGCTTCTTGCCAAATTTCATAATTCTAGATCAACGGGAAGTACCCGATAGATTTTGGTCCATGGCGAGCATTAAAAGTAATTTTTTTAGTGAATAAATTAAAAATTTATGGTTTTCGGATTTTTCCCTTTACTTGTGCTATAAGACCTTGCTGCTCACCAAATTTCATGATTCTAGGTCTACGGGAAGTACCCTATAGGTTTTGTGTGCATGTGATTCCCTTGGAAATTTCAAAATATTCTGACATAAACGGCTGTAAATTTTGAGTGCGTTGACTTAGAAGTGGTTTATTTATATCGCGGCCACAAGAGTTTACGGACTTGAGCATTTGACGTTAATTTCAACTCGGTACGTCCACGCGTTCATGAGAAAAGGGGGTTGACACACGGACAGTCAGACAGACAGACGGACAACAAAGTGATCCTTAAAGGTTTTTTTTTTCCTTTTGAGGTACGGAACGAGAGCCTTTGAGAGCCCTTAAAACCAGCCTGTATAGTTCGTACTACCATAAAATCTTAAGTTCAAATCCCTGGTCGGACTTGAGTATTCGACGTTAATTTCAACTCGATACATCCACGCGTTCCTGAGAAAAAGGGGTTCACAGACGGACCGACAGACAGTCAGACAACAAAGTGATCCTATAGGGTTCCTTTTTCCATTTGAGGTACGGAACCCTAAAAAGTTTAATTCTTCATCAACCTCTTAACAATAAGTGCGTCCGAATCATTCGATTCGGAATGAGCACACAAAAAATTCCTACTGTTACTTACTAAAAAGATGTTTAGTTTTTCGTTATTAATAACTCGTTTAATATTATTTAAGAATTTTTGAAACAAACAATATATAAAACTTTAATAAACTTTTATCGCGTCATCACTGTTATGTATTGTATGATAAACATAATGTAAGAAGGTCTCCATGAAGCAAATTTTTTAGGTCAATTATTCAAACTATGTGGGCTTTTGTAAAAACAGGGATTGGAAAGAAATTGATTAATTGTATAACTTTTTGGAAAACTGTCATTTTTTTATCCAACAGGGTTTGGTTCTTTCATGTATGCGACATTCCGAATCGAATGATATATCTATCGCACATATTTTTAGGAGTTTGATCAAGAATTTAGACTATTTTTAATTGTTGACTGGACTATAACTTTTACACAGAATTTTTACTTTGAATACTCATCATAACTTTATAAATATTCTATGTGAATCGTAACAAGTAATAGTTTATTTAGAATAAGTATACATTGAAGAATACAGCACATGTTACCTACTTTGTGGCATTACAACCACAAGCAAAAAAGATAATGATGATTTGGAGGCGAAATGTTTGGTGATTTAAAAAAAACGTTACAAAATATAATATCTCCGCAATGACACTGTCCTGACTCGTCAAAAAAATTATGTCGATGGCAATACCAGACACCCTGCTCGTTGTAGAGGAAACATAAATTTTTCTCAAGTTGCCTATAACATTAGCTATCTGTCCCTTCAAAATCGGTCACCGAAATAAATTTTACAAGTAACAATTTGATTTGTAAAGGAACAGTCTTACAAATTAATTTCTTGTTAATCCAGAGTACCTATATTAGTTGTGCACAGTTAGGCAATAGGAATCGGTTAGCTTTTATTCATTTTTGGAATTGCGGATATTCGGGTCTCGTTGTATGCATCTACAATAATTTAGATTGTTTAAGTAAATAAATGATTGTTCTTTTCAGGCAACTCATGAGTATATCACTGAAATGAAACTTGAGATGAACCAACAGTTGTCTGTGACCACTCCGCAGTTTGTTACCATTGATGGCAAAGCAACTGATGCAGGCTCTCAGCTAACCATCAAAGATGAACCTAAACCTAGTATTGATATAAAAGAAGAGGTGACCACAGAAAAGGTTTGGTCTATCGCTGAAGATTGTACAGAAAGTCAATTAACTTTAAAAGAAGATAATAGTGATCAAGAGAATGTTGAGGAAAAATTTCCTTCTTACAATCACGTTGAGCAAAGCAAACAAAACGACTCAAAAATGACATTATGTTGCAACAATTGCAACAAAATATTTTTTCATAAGAGCAAACTCATAACACACATAAAAAATTCGCATTCTCAATTTAAAATAAATTATTTAGTTGAATACATGAAAACTCACAAAAAAGAGAAACCATTTGCTTGCAATGTTTGTGATAAACAATTTATACGAAAATCTAGATTAACTACACATATGAGTACTCACACAGGAGATATGCCATTTTCCTGCAGTGTATGTGATAAAAAATTTATTCAAAATAGTTATTTAGTTGCACACATGAAAATGCATACAGGGAAGAAACCATTTGCCTGTAATGTATGTGATAAACAATTTAAGCATAATAGTATTTTAGTCGCTCACACGAGAACTCACACGGGAGAGAAACCATTTGCCTGCAATGTATGTGATAAACAATTTAAGCAAAGTAGTAGTTTAGCCACACACAAGAGAACTCACACAGCAGAGAAAACATATGTCTGCAGTGTATGTGATAAAAGGTTTCATCAAAAGGCATGTTTAGTTGCACACGTGCGCATCCACACAGGAGAGAAACCGTTTACCTGCCATGTATGTGCTAAACAATTTAAGCAAAGTAGTACTTTAGTCAATCACATGAGAATTCACACAGGAGAGAAACCATTTGCTTGCAATGTTTGCGATAAACAATTTATACGAAAATCTAGATTAATTACACATAATATGAGAACTCACACAGGAGAGAAACCATTTTCCTGCAGTGTATGTGATAAAAAATTTATTGAAAAACGTGCTTTAGTCGCTCACACGAGAATGCACACAGGGGAGCAACAATTTGTCTGCAATGTATGTGATAAACAATTTAAGCATAATAGTAGTTTAGTCACTCACAAGAGAACTCACACAGCAGAGAAACCATTTGTCTGCAATGTATGTGATAAACAATTTAAACAAAATAGTCGTTTACTCGCTCACACTAGAATGCATACAGGAGAGGCACAATTTGTCTGCAATGTATGTGATAAACAATTTAAGCATAATAGTAGTTTAGTCACTCACAAGAGAACTCACACAGCAGAGAAACTATTTGTCTGCAATGTATGTGATAAAAGATTTTATAGAAAGACTTATTTAGTTGGACATATGCGCATCCACACAGGAGAGAAACCATATTCCTGCAATGTATGTGATAAACAATTTAAAACAAATAGTCATTTACTCTCTCACACTAGAATGCATACAGGAGAGGAACAATTTGTCTGCAATGTATGTGATAAACAATTTAAGCATAATAGTAGTTTAGTCACTCACAAGAGAACTCACACAGCAGAGAAACCATTTGTCTGCAGTGTATGTGATAAAAGATTTTATAGAAAGACTTATTTAGTTGGACATATGCGCATCCACACAGGAGAGAAACCATATTCCTGCAATGTATGTGATAAACAATTTAAAACAAATAGTCATTTACTCTCTCACACTAGAATGCATACAGGAGAGAAACCATTTGCCTGCCATGGATGTAATAAAAGATTTTATAGAAAGAATAATTTATTTAGACATGTGCGCATCCACATGAGTAGGTACTGAGTCTGTGTTACTTGTTGCAATAGGTCCAGGGCGTCTATTATAATTCTCCGCATCCGACATTGTCGACCCCAATGACGCAAGTGATAGCTATTCTTTTACACTGTCGGTTGGGCTTTTTTCATGCGGGCACACACGGCTACCTTCGTGACCGATCATGTGAATGAAACCACCGGAGAGCATAGAAACCTTGGTCAAATTAAATAAAAAAAAAGTCAAGTACGAGTAGGACTAGTGCGAGGGTTCCGTAGGTACAAACTTATACCTACCCTAGTGAAGACCCTTGTTAAGAGCACTCTTACATTTCGGCGATATACACAAGAGCTATACAAGCGTTAGTTTCTTTCAAATCTATTGTCTCGTGATATGGCTAATATGGCGACTAAATGATCTTGATCCACAGTAATACAAGTTTTCTTAAGATGGAGTTCAGTGGATGGTTTTTTTATGTGAAGTATCAATTTATTTTATTACACACACATTTCGGCGATATACACAACAGCTACACAAGCGTTAGTTTCTTTCAAATCTATTGTCTCGTGATATGGCGACTAAATGATCTTGATCCACTGGAGTTCGGTGGATGGTTTTTTTTATGTGAAGTATTAATTTTATTCATATCATAATTGATTTTTAATTTTTTTTTTCTTTATTTTTACGCAGTAATCGATTGCTTACCGACTGTTATGTCTACTTAGCATATTTTCGAGTTCATGTAGATATCCATAGGTAGGTAGGTCTGACAGTCGCTAAATAAATGTCAAAGCAACAACACGTACACGTATTTTTCTGTTCGCATCCATCCCTACAAAATCATCATAAGATCAAGTTTAGCTCCCGACATAATGGTCGCAATCTAGCCGGATTACCTAGTGCAGCGCGCGGATCACGGAGAAATAGCGTTCTAGATTACTAGATCGAAAAATCAATCACTCACGGGAACATAACCCCAACACCGTGCAACTTGTGGTGATTTTCGTCATTCATGAACTTTTACGAAATATTTTTACGGAACAGTGGAAACAGTGATTATTGGTCAAATGAAAACATTTTGTGAACTTGCGGAAAGTCTCTATCAAAGTGAAAAACAAATTTGGACATTTGCAAAACTTGGAACGTAAAATTAATTTTCGATTGCATCAACAACACGTGAAAAAATGGCGCCTACGTTGGAACAAGCCCAGCTACTCATGGTGCTCGAAGATTGTGCCAAAAACTTCCAAGCACAACAGACGAACCTAAAAAAATGTCCGAAAACAAGGCTGACGAGAGGTTATATTGAGGCTCGATTACAAATCATTGAAGATCATTGGCAGCGTTTCAAATCTTGTCATCAAGAACTGGTAAAGATAACCCCGAAGGACGTCAAAGGAACCTTACCGTACTTCCAAAATGAAGAGTTTTACATTTATTAAGACCTTTACAACGTGTTACAAGGAGATTTGAAAGACATGCTCATAAAAATCAAGGAATGTTCTGCAATCGAAACCAGTTCATCAAACATAAGTGGCAATGACAGTCACTTTGCCTCAATGCAGGTGCATCTACCTAAGATTGTGCTTCCTAGCTTCAACGGAACGTATGAAGGATGGCCAACATTCAGTGACTTGTTTGTTTCCTTGGTTCACAACAACACAAGTCTCAGCGAAGTACAGAAATTACATTACCTCAAAACAAGTGTCACCGGAGAGGCTGAAACTTTATTGAAAAACATACAAATAACATCCAATAATTATCAAAGTGCATGGATCATATTGAAAGAAAGGTATGGTAACAAACGTTTGATTATCAACAACACATTGAAAAGATTATTTAATCAAAAGAAGTTAAATTCCCAATCTGCAGTGCATCTGAAAGGCTTATTAGATACCACTAGTGAATGCCTGAATACATTGAACAATTTTGAAATAAATACAATCTCATGGGACCCTCTGATTATACATTTACTAAGTCAAAAGCTGGATCCAGAGACTCACAGATGCTGGGAAGAATACTCATACAAAGATGAAACGGAAGCTTTGCCTACTTGGTCTCAGTTCAAGAAGTTTATTGAATCTAAGTTCCGAACACTAGAAATGATCTCAACAAATACTACGACCAGGGATACAAAATCAAACACTCAACGCTCCTATCATGTTACCACACCTACTACAAGGACATGCATCATGTGCAAAGACAATCATACACTCAGCCACTGCAAAGAATTCAGCAAGTTGGAACCTATTGAACGAAGCAAGTTTGCAACAAACAATTGCCTTTGTTTCAACTGTCTAGTACCAGGACACGCAGCTAACAAATGTCGTCTGCCTGTCTCCTGTAGAATATGCAAGCGTCGTCACCATTCTCTACTACACAATAACAAGAAACTGGAACCAGCGGATACAACCAGATCATCACAAACACCCCTGGCTTCACAACATGTGGTAGAAGAAGAAGAAGAAGAAAAGGAAATTCAAGTCAATACAACGACAGCATCTCAACACAATACTGGACAGTCACTATTAGCAACAGCAGTTGTGGAAGCCATTAACAAACAAGGACACATCATTCCACTACGGGCACTAATAGATCATGGGTCCCAAGCCACATTTATTAGCGAAAAGGCAAGTCAACTCCTTCAACTTAAGAAACAACCCATGAAGGGAAACGTTGTAGGAGTGGGTTCTACAAAAACAGAAATAAAGCATGTGGTTCAGCTCAAGATAAGATCACAGTGGAACTCAACATTTTGCATACCAATCAGAGCCTATGTTATGTCAAAACAACTGACCACAAAGATACCCACTAAAACAATCCCAACACAACAATGGCCTCACCTCAAAGGCCTACAGCTAGCAGATCCAACCTACTTCACTCCTGGGTCGGTTGATCTGCTACTTGGAGTTAAAGAGATAACACAAATTTTAGAAAACAATTACATCAAGGGTCCACCAGGCACACCATGCGCCCAGAAAACCAGCCTTGGTTGGATTCTGTTTGGAGAAGTATGTTCAAGATCACAAGACAACACTTATGTAGTAATGCACCACAATTTAGAAATGAATGACATGCTGAAAGCACTGTGGGAAATAGACACAATTGACAAAAGAAACCTAACTGAAGAAGAAAAGCATTGCGAACAAATCTATGACACAACTCACAAAAGAACTGAAGATGGAAGATATATACTAAAATTACCTTTCAGAACCAGAGAACCCAAATCACCAGAAGGAAATACAAAGGAAATGGCAAAACATAGATTACTTCAATTAGAAAGAAGATTCAAAAGAAACCCACAGCTTAAAGAAGACTACACAAAAGTTATGGAAGAATACTTAACACTTGGACATATGGAAGAAATAACTAACAATGAAACAAAGAAAGAAAAGGCAGTGTACTTACCGCACCATGCCGTAGTCCGTGAAGACAAAGACACCTCGAAGACACGCATTGTATTTGATGCCTCAGCCAAAGGTACCAATCAAGTTTCCCTCAACGATGAACTACTTGTTGGCCCTCAACTCCAAGATGACCTAAGAAATATCATCATGCGATGGCGATTGAAAAGAATATGTTATGCAAGTGACATAAAGATGATGTACCGACAATGCCTTGTGTTAGAGGAAGATGCTGACAAATATCAACGTATCCTGTGGCGAACAAACGAAACTGAATATATTAAGGAATACCGCATGCTTCGAGTCACATTCGGCACAGCGTCAGCACCTTATCTTGCTGTAAAAACTCTTTTTCAGGTTGCTGACGATGAAGGGCAGAATCATCCAGAAGCTGCAAATATAATAAAAGAAGACTTTTACATGGATGACCTGCTTTCTGGTAATGACACTACAGAAGAAGCAACAGTCAGAGCCCGAGAAGTAACTGACACACTAAAAAGAGGCGGCTTCAATCTTTCAAAATGGGTTTCCAACTGCCCAGACTTCATGAGATCCATTGAAGAAAAAGAACGATCCAGCCATGCACATTTAGATTTCAAACTAGATGGGATGATAAAAGCACTAGGAGTGACATGGAATCTAGGAACAGATCAATTTCAATACCAACTGAACCTACCAAAGATCACAAACAACATCACAAAGAGAACAATTTTATCTGAAATCCAAAAACTATTTGATCCACTGGGATGGATTGCTCCAAGTCTAATTCTAGCAAAGATATTGATCCAAAAACTTTGGTTAGAGAAGGTCAGTTGGGACGAACCAATAAGCAAATCTGTAGAAGAACAATGGAAGACAATTAGAGAAGACTTAAAGAATGTTAACAAAATTCAAATCGACCGATGGCTTGACACGAAAGACAGCAAAATGAAGAATTTAGAAATCCATGGCTTCAGCGACGCATCAATGCAAGCCTACGCAGCAGTAGCCTACATAAGAGTCGAGAATGCAGATGGCACTATAACAACAAAGCTTATAGCTTCAAGAACAAGAGTTGCACCAATACGGACCGTATCCCTTCCACGTCTTGAACTGTCAGGAGCTCTGCTGTTGTCAAGGCTTCTAAAACAAATCGAACAAGCCATGAGAATACCAACATCCAAAATGTATGCCTGGTGTGACTCAACAATCGTCATAGCCTGGCTATCTGGAGAGCCCCACCGGTGGAAGACGTTCGTAGCCAATCGAGTCGTAGAAATCCTTGAAACAATACACAACAATAGGTGGTACCATGTCCCGTCAGAAGAAAACCCCGCAGATATAGCATCCAGGGGCATGCTACTTACTGATCTTAAAGACACAAATCTATGGTGGAAAGGTCCCGCCTGGTTATCTGAAAAGGAAATAAAAATAGAACAAAAGAACTATTCTACAGAACAAGAGATGAAAAAAGAAAAAATACAAGTCAACCTAAAACAAGAGAATGAAGAAACAACAAAATATAATCTAACATCAAAATTTGATCAATTTGAGAACCTAGAGGAACTTGTCAAGGTTATAGCAATCAGCAAAAGATTTCTAAACTTTAAAAATGCAGACATGCATGAAAACAACTTCACTACAACAGAATTGAACAATGCCCTAATGACATGTATTATACTAGTACAAGAAGAAGAATACAGTGATGAGATAAACAGAATAAAGAAAAATAAAGCTATGAAGAAAGATAGTAACATAAAAACACTTAATCCTTACTTGGACAACGACAATATCCTCAGGGTGGGCGGTCGCCTGCGACATGCAAACTTAGATGAAGACAAGAAGCACCCTATAATCCTAGGAAACAAAAACAAACTAGTTACAATGATTGTCGCAGATGCTCACATTCATACACTACATGGAGGCGTTCAGCTGATGTTGTGCTACTTACGCACAAAATACTGGATCATAAGAGCTAAAGGATTGGTAAAAAAATGCATTCACAAATGCTTAGTGTGTGCTAAACAAAGAGGCATTACTAGAACTCAGATAATGGGAGATCTGATAAGAGAACGAGTAAATGCAACAAGAGCTTTCTTACACAGTGGAGTAGACTTTGCTGGCCCATTTCATGTAAACATGTCGAAAGGAAGAGGATCTAAAACACAAAAAGCATACATATCCGTATTTGTCTGTATGTCTACCAAGGCTATACATCTGGAACTTGTTGGAGATCTCACCTCAGAAGCATTCATTGCTGCTTTCAAAAGATTTGTTTCCAGAAGAGGAAAATGTAGCCATATATGGAGTGATCAAGGAAGGAACTTTGTAGGAGCAGAGAAAGAATTGAAAACAGCATGGGAAGAAGCTAATCTAAACCTCGAAACTGATATAACAAACAAGTTAGCACTAGAAGGAACACAATGGCACTTTATCCCTGCCTATTCACCAAACTTTGGAGGACTTTGGGAGGCCGGTGTGAAGTCGGTCAAACACCACTTGAAGCGAATACTAACTACCAATCTTACCTTCGAGGAAATGACAACTGTGCTGTGCCAAATCGAATCTTGTCTCAACTCCAGACCACTGTGTGCAGTAGATGATTCAGACCCAGACCAGGTGGAACCACTAACACCTGGACATTTTCTCATCGGAGAAGCCCCTATAGTTGTCCCTTCACCAGACTTCAAAGATGTAAAAATGAACTCTTTATCCCGTTGGCAATATACACAAAAGCTACTTGGAGACTTCTGGCGACGTTGGCAACAAGAATACCTTTCAAGGCTACAACAACGCCCCAAATGGCTTAAGAAAATGGAAGAGTTCAACATTGACGACATTGTCCTGATCAAAACAGATGGCTTACCACCAGGAAAATGGTCTCTAGGCCGTATTGTTGACAAGCATCCTGGAGCTGATTCTCACACACGAGTATACAGTGTGCGGAGTGGTGGTAGTGTAGTTAAAAGGTCAATTTCCAAGTTGTGTCCACTTCCTATTGAAACTAATTGATAATTAGGTATAGATTTTATTAATTCATTTTCTATTACAGTCCACTATTAGGTCCAAAATTTAATTAATCTATTACTTAATTTAAAACTTGGTTTTTGAAGCTAACTTAAAACAAAATATTATGATCTAAGTTTTATTGTTCATGTAGCAAGCATGTTAATATTTAAAACCAATACTATAAGATATATCATTTAAATACTATTTGTAATTTATAGTCTAGCAATATTTTGAAACTCAAAATATTTATTTAGATTGTAAATTAATTCATTTTGTATAAATTTGCCTAACCTACCTGTATTTGAATTTTTATTGTTAAAGTTAATGAATATTCATATAATGTTCTGTAAGAATCAGCCTACAAATTGAATAAGTATGTATTTGGCTTGCATTCAATTTAATGTTAAATGTTTGGTTCATTTTTCTATTAATGTTTGGAAAAGGACTAGTGCCCTTTTGGTGGGCGGAATGTTATGTCTACTTAGCATATTTTCGAGTTCATGTAGATATCCATAGGTAGGTAGGTCTGACAGTCGCTAAATAAATGTCAAAGCAACAACACGTACACGTATTTTTCTGTTCGCATCCATCCCTACAAAATCATCGATCAAGTTTAGCTCCCGACACCGACATCCGCAGCATAGTGGTATATTTAAACAGACTGGAATTTTTGGACGGGGGCAGGTACCTTAACCGTTGAAGCTACATGAAAATGGTCACAGGAAACAACCCATCCTTTTTAGAAAATAACTTTTTGATTATTATATGAAACAGTAGAATCGATTGGCATTTGGCATCAAGAAAGATCTTGTGAAAAACGTCTATTTTCTCAAAGCTGGAACTTTTTTGAAAATCTGTGGGGGTGAATGATACTCGTATTTTCCATGACCATTTCATGTAGCGTCAACGGTTAAGGTTACAGTACGCGTCAGAATTAAGTATATCCCTTGTCTCCAAAATATTTTCTTTATCTACTATTCGCTTGTAACCAATTTTCACATGCAAAAACTAATCACCTCGCTCAGGATCGAACCTCACACCCTTATCTAGAGACTCGAATTCTCGATAGTAAACCAACTCGGGTAGGGTTTGATTTAATATTGTTTGTAGCGAACAAAGTAATTGTCAAGCGTCTTATTTCGTGTGGTTTGTTTGTCCTTAAAAATGTTAGTTTACTAACGAGAGATCGAAATTGTTACTTAATACCTAGTTATCATCTCCTTTTTTCGATATAAACAAATTATTTCTGAAAGTTATCAGTACCTATCTCTAAATGAAAGCCTTTCACTGTTTACAAATATTATTTGTTATTAAATAAAACTATTAATTCTTTACTTAATCTCCTTAATCTAGTATGTATTGTAAAATGTTGTAGGCGATTATAAAATAAAAATATTTTAAGTTGTGTTTTTTCATTAACTTGCCTTAAAGACTAAAAGGAGTATGACTAATAAAAATCTTGCATAACGCAACGAGAATATTTGATAAAAAAAAAACAAAACGATACACCGTGGATACACCGCTGACGAGAATTGAACCCTGTCACACATTTCGAGTAGGTATTAATTTGGCTGTTGCTCTTGCTGCCGCTGAGCCAAGATGTTACCTATGGACCTTCTCGAAATTATGATTGAGGTTACCAAAACGAAAATGAAATAAAATTAGCAATTATAAAAACTTTGCATTTTAGAGATACAAAACATAAAATTTTGTTGGAATCGTCAAAAAATATCAAAAGAAAATAGAAAATTATTAATAACATGTAGTTTTTAAAAATTGAGTATTGAGTGTTTTAATCTCCCAATCTCCAACGTTCGGCGGCAGGATTAGAACCCACATACATGGAGAGAGGGGGGTAGGTACTTAATTGTGAAGCCGTCTGTACCTGTCCTTACTGCCACGTCCAAAAATTCCACACTATTTAGATAGGTAAATAAAACTTACAAATGTAACTAATAATAATTTATATCAGTTGATTATTTTAATATCTAATTACCATTTCAGATAAAGTATTAGAAAAATATTTCCCGCAACGGCATTGATCGAGCTTTTCTCGAGTCGATAATTTCTGGAAATATACATTTTTCATAAAAGCTTGCAACTTTAGAAACATTATTTATAATCCAAAAACGTTCGTAATCTACACCCTCGATTTAGTAGGAAACGATTGGTCAAAATTTGGAACAAAAAATCCGCCATCTTGGATTTAAAAAATAACCATCAATTCCTAATCTACACCCTCAATTTAATCGAAAACGATACCTATAATCAAAATTTGGAATAAAAAGATAAAAAGCCATTTTAGATTTAAAAAATCAAATTCGTAATCCACACCCTCGATTTAGTTGTATATTGTATACGATACCCATGAACAAAATTTGGAAAAAAAACCGCCAATTTGGCTTTAAAATATGGTCAAATGGGAGAACAATAATTATGTCAGCGAGTCAGTCAGTGATATTCGAGCTTTATGTATGAACTATACGAACCGGTTAGAGACTTTGCTATTCAAAAGGATATTTATTTTATTGACAAAGAAAATTAGAATCAAATAAACGAAATAAATTAGAACTAGTATTTACAATTGAAACAATTGAGCTAACTGCAGACTGTTGCAGACGATCTACAGGTAGCTCAACTGATCCATACCAATACCAATCGGAAGCGTCCCCAAGACGCTGGCTGCATTGCCCCACTGTATGGCAATGCTGCTGCGCTGTGCCAAATACTGACCAGCTCTCGGTCACGACGCGTTCGCTTCGATCAGATGAAATATTTTTTTAGGAGGTAGGTACATATATTTCAGATGTATCGCTCTGCAAACTGCTGACGCAGTGGTCAATTTTTCAAAATAATTCGAAAAGTATGAAACCTAAATTTCAAAAACTCTTGAGACGTACCTACTAATACATTTATTGGATAGATAACCCACTCGATGAGGTAGCCTCCCCTTTTGAACCTACAGAAATTTCAAAAAGCAAACCGATAACTTTCATTTAATAGGTACCTCATTTGACTTTGTAGGTCTCTGTTAGAATTTCGAACTCGCAATTTGTACTGAAAATTTTCATTTATTCTAATTTTTTCTTTAACTTGTAAATTACCTAATAGCTGCGGAAATAAATTCAATGGTTTATTTTAACACTACATAATTTTGCCTCATCCAATTATTGCGTGGGGCATAGATATAAATCGTTAGATAGGCCCTTACCGCAGTGAGACCGCGCCGTGTTGTTCCACAGTCGAAGTGAGTGAGGCTCACTAACCTGGAGTTAGTGCACATCCTAACACAGTGTGAGCCGGACGTGTTGTAAAGGACGTTTGCGAACTTTGCGAGCAGTTTACTGTCACAAAATGCCATCGTGTGCCTTTCTAAAGTGCAACAACAATTCTAGAAACACAAATAAAGCCAGAGGTGTAACATTTCACTCGTAAGTATTGCGATTTCATTGAAAAACTTTTATTTTTCTTCCGCACTGTTCGAAAATAACAAATTTAAATGGCGAGTGCATGAAAGAGAAAGTCGTGTTGGCAACTAATCTGGGAGAAAAAGAGATGACACTATTTTCTCGGTACCTACGCTTCAGCGTAGACTGCACCGTTTTACAAATTGCACAGGTTTGTTTAGATAGTCACATTTTCGATTACAGGGCTTATTAGGCCGTTTTTTTTTCATTGAAGTATGTGCAATACGATTGCACACGAAATAATAATAATAATGATTAGGTTTATTGGCAAAAACACTATTTCTAACTATTATTTGTTCTACACAAATTGCACAGGTTTTTGACACTACGTTGACGCACACATTCAAACATTTTCGATTTCAGGGCATCTAAGGCAATCTTTTTTCAGGAAAATGTGTGCAATACGATTGCACACGAAATGGTAATAACAACAGATAATTACAATGGCAGAAACACGATTTTTTAACTACTTTTTTGAATGTGTGCGTTAACCGTTAGTGTGCGTGCGTCGGCATTTTGTTAACCCACAATTCAAAAACAATGCCACAGTTTTTGGTGTCGGGGCCTATCTAACGATATAGGTAAATCTATGGCGTGGGGGAAGAAGTGAACAACTGACTTTATGCAGTTTATTCGATACCAAATCCGCGTTTTGATCGAATTTTGTTCTCAGTTGTTCATTTCTACTTCAATAAGTTTTGTGACAAATCATAGATGCATTTCTGCAATTTATGATTAAAATTGACTTTTTACAGCGACAGATACAGATATCAAGACGTGAGTCATACATAACAAAAGATGCAGCTTGTTCTAGACTCTACGAAAACGCAATAAAGTCGATTTCGCACAAATTGTTAGGTATCTCCACTCTCACACTCTACAGTAGCGATATATCTAACTATGGTGGTCCAGTCAAATGGATCAGGAGCCCAATTCTGCAAAACAATTGCTTCAGTATGACAATGGAATCGTCGCAGAATCATCACGTAGAATCCTTAGATTAATAAAACTCCAGATAGTGCGCCCGAGATAAATTAATAGTTTCAAACTTGACGCGCGTCTCTCCATCTGCATTCATCATAATTTCTTTCATCCAAGGTGGAATACCAAAACGTGTCATTCTGTGACGATAGCCCTGTCATTGCGATTAGTATAGCAGAATAGGGCCCCAGCTGTGAGTAAGTGAAACGAGTAGGACACTTCTTAACACTGACGCTGGCCGAGTTGTAGCTAAAAGTCGTGTGGATAAAGAATGGGATTGAAGATGACAATATGCTATCCCCCGTAGACCCTACTCTACACGATTGTTGGCACGGCGGCGTTTCATAATATGAGAGACTGGATAAATGTGAACTTATTAGTCGGCAGGAAAGGCAATCGCGAACGAAGACGCGCAGCTAGTATATTTTAAACTTGCTTTTTATAACCTCAAAATGGATCTTGTGTCTAAAATAACGAATTATTATTATTTTAAGGGTTCCCTTTTCCATTCGAGGTACGGAACCCTAAAAAGAGCGACCTACTAAGAATGGTCATTATTTCTTAAACCAGAGGCGCTATTTATTTTAATTTTGCTCTAAATACACGCCATTTAATAATCGAATTCAGGTTTATTTATTTATTTATTTATAAGGCAATGCCAACAATACACATAATAAAACGTTCTTTTATAACAATTAGGTATAAAGTTTCTTAGTATAGAATGTGTGCTTCTAACAGGCATGCACAACATTTACTAAAGGTGCACAAACACAAAGGTTTGTTGTACTTATTACCTAATTGGCATAGGTAACAACAAACGTGAATTCGATTACCTGGGTACGCTACTTTGACGGACACCAAAACTATTTCGCAAGAACAATTGGTTTGTTTGAGGATCTAAAAAAAGCAAAAAGCCTAACTCGCGGTCCCCCATCCAAGTACTGACTGCGCCCTACGTTGCTTAATTTCGGTGATCAGTTGGTATGGTACTTCACCTTGGTAGGGATGTTGACTCCGTTATTTATTTCGTCAAAATTTCAACTAGGTACCTATCTTTGCGGTTCAAGAAATACAGCCTTGACAAACGTAGAGCACAAATAGCCAAAAACACCCTTGCCTTTACTTTTTAAATTATTTTATTTTTATTATTTGTTGTTTTGGCGGCAAGAGAAACACACACATTGCCTACGCACTCTGTAAAAATTTCATACGTCTCGTTCATTTGTCTACCTTTTACGGTTCATGAGATAACACCAGCTAACAGACGGACGGACGGGCGAAAAGATAGACAGCGAAGGCTTAGTAATAGGGTCCCGTTGGCACCCTTTTGATACGGAACCCTAAAAATGTGTAAAGTTGCCTTTCCCGAGAAATGGTAATAGGTAGGAGCAAAATGTCTAAGAAAATCAATGAGGTTATTTGAAGAAAATCAGAAAATAAAACCAGGTACCTACACAAAAACGTGATTGTTTTGAGAAACCCTCTTGTCGTGTGCGACTTGGCGCGCACTTGGCCGGTTTTTAAGTCGGTTTTGTGAACTTGAAACTAAAACGCCTACGTCTATTATTCAGGGCTCACTACTAGTTTTATTTGTGCCATCAATTATGTGTTAAATGATATTAAAAATGATTTGTTTTATAATAATGTTTTTTAAACCAATTAAAAATGTATTACCTTACTTTTTACCTACCTACCCATTTTCGCTGAGGCACCTATGGAAAGAGCTATGCTCGAAGCCCGAAGGAAAGGATTCGAAACGAAAACTTCCGACAGAGAACCAAAGTTAACTATCGACATAGCTCAAAGAATTAGCACGTTGATTTGCCAGTGGGCCGGCCATATCTCGCGAAGAACCGACAACCGCCAGCTTACACGTGTTCTTGAGTGGAGAACGCGACTCGGCAAACGTACCGACGCCCTCCGGCCAGGCGGGCTGACGACCGTGAAAGACTGCATGGAGATGCTGGATGCGGCAGGCTGAAGACGACGCTATGGCGCTCATTTTGGGAGGCCTATGTCCAGTGTCCAGTAGTAAACTAATATAATAATAGGTTATACAGGGTTATTGGTAATTCACTGACACCATGTGAACTACAGGTTCTGCCCATCATCATGAACACGTTCGTGAAGTCGCCAGGACTCGATTCTTAAAATTGGTTGTAAGGGAATGTTTTTAGCATTTACTCACCTCCATTCAAAAATCGTTCATTAAAGCAGTTTTCATTGAAACTAAACCTACAAATGGCTCTGCCCTGAATTATCACACCATACCAGTGTGTGGTGTGTGTTCGGCTGTCTCCCAGCCAGGCTAATGCCACTTCAATCATCTTGCGTAGATGTAAAATAAGCTAATGATGATGATGTGTATTTAAATAGGTGTGGGAGATCGGTATTTAGTAATAAATTAGGTTTTGGACATTATTTTGTACGGGAGGCAATTAAAAACAAGATCCGTCAAGTGCGAGTGTAACTCGCGCGCCGAGGGTTTTGAACGTTTGTCAACAAATATGTACCAAAAGTACCGGTTAGAGACTTCGCAGTTTAACGAATACCTAAGAATAGTAGGTACCAACCTACATTTCAGATGGATCTCTATGCATGCTTCGGTTAAGGTGGGTAATGGTAAATTTTTCGACATTTTTCGAAATATTTCAAAAAATATGAAAGTTACAGAAATTTTAAAAACTGTTTTGAAATGTCCAAGCCGATACCTTTCCTTTGATATCCCACTCGATGGAGTAGCCCCCCTTTTGAAAATTATTCCTTTTTGACCATTTTTCAAAAAGTGTTCTTTTTACAGACTTCTCTATATTTTTCCTGTAAAATATAGATCCATATCTACAAACGCTTCATACATTTTAAATGGATCGCTCGGCAAACTTCGGAGATAGGGGGGGGGGGGAATGGGTATTTTTTCGACTTTTTTCAAAATATTTCAAAAAGTATGAAACCTACAGAAATTTTAAAAACTGTTTTGAAACTTACAAACCAATACCTTTCATTTGATACCCCACTCGGTGAGGTAGCTCCCCCTTTTGAAAATTATTCCCCCCATTTTTGACCATTTTTCAAAATGTGTTCTTTTTTCAAACTTCTCTATATTTTTCCTGTAAAATATAGATCAATGTCTATAAACGCTCCATACATTTTACATGGATCGCTCTGCAATCTTCGGAGATAGGGGGGGGGGGAATGGGTATTTTTTCGACTTTTTTCGAAATATTTTCAAAAGTATGAAACCTACAAAAATTTCAAAAAATATTTTGAAATGTACAAAATGATACCTTTCATTTGATACCCCATATGACTCTGTGGGTATCTTTTAAAATTTCGGCATCACAATTTGTATGGAAAATATTCATTTTCATTTTTCATTTATTTTTCTCTAAATCTGTACAGGCGCACGAAATGTATTATTATTTTAAATTTCAAGTTGATAGCTGCAGTAGTTTTTGAGTTATTAAGGAGGGAAAAAAGGACAGACAAAGCGAGACCATAAGGGTTTTGAAACCGATCTTCGATCATCAAAACCCTAAAAAAATAAGAATTAAGACCTGGCATCTTCACGAACGTGTTCGTGATGATGGGCAAAACCTGCAGTTTACGCAGTGTCAGTGAATTACCAATAACCCTGTATAATATAGGCTAATGATGATTTACCAAAAATGTGTCACACATACCTAACATAATTCTAAGTACCTACCTAATTGATATAGGTAAGTCAAATTCTGTAGATATGGTACGTTCTTCCAATGCTATCTTAACATTTGGCCTGCGTTGTGTTAGAACTAGGTAAACGCAAAGACACGCTATTTCTAATCTGTTATTTATGCAATAGGTATACCTACCTGCTACCTAATGAACAACAACGATGATGGAAAGACGTATCTACTGTGACTGAGGTGGGTGGACCTAATTGAACCTACTTTGAGCATTCCACTTTCGAGTAGCTAGTGCTCAATCTCCCGAATTTTACTCCAATCCATGGCAGATTAGGATGCATTGGCGGATACAGGGGGGGGGGGGGGGGCTATGGGGGCCATGGCCCCCCCCAAAAGACCCAGGAATTCCATAGACTCATTATTACGATTCAATTCAGGTGTAAAAAAAATGTAATTCGAACTGCGAGGCGCGTAGTGATCCACGGAATAAACCTATTGTAAAAAACCTTTGGAAAAAATTTCTGTAGCGGGATAGGCGCAGGTGAGTGCTAGAATACCTACCTAGGAAGCGAAACATATTCAATAAGAGCGAAAGGACACATATCTAGCGCGAGCGCGCCGATATTCCTGTGAGGCTCAAACGAGATATTTTAATAATTTTTAGAACTTTCACCAGTTACTAGTACAGAATTAATTTCGTTTATACATAACTAGCTTCAGCCCACGGCTTCACACGCTCGTTTCAGGTAGCCTGTGTCCGGGATACCGTTAAGTTCCCAGCCAAATTTTATTAAGACCCGCTTAGCCGCAAGCGCGGATCCAGGGGGGGGGGTCATGGGGGTCATGACCCCCCCCTTTGGCTGAGTCTAGCTAGGTACTTACTGTGTATGGTGGTAAAGGAAAACTGGGTATAGTTAGAACAAGGTGCAGGGTTCGTATTTTGAAAACAATGTGCCTAACTACCTGTACCTAGGTAGGCCCAAAAACCCGATATTTTATTATTTCAACCAACACAAGTCAAAGCCACACCTCGAGCACGATGAGAAAAGTTGTAGCATTTGCCAATGCATCCGCTAAGAGGCATCAAATATTTGAAAATGAACTTGGAGCTACATTGCAAGGTATCTGTGAGACGCGTTGGGTCGAGAGGCATGATGGGCATCTACAATTCCAAGGAGAAAACTTACTTAAAATTTGTAGTGCTCTGGAAATTATTTCTACTTGGAAAGATCACAAAACTGCCAGTGACGCGCATTGCTTATTTCAGACATTGCGCCGTTCGGACTTTATCATAACATCTATCTGTTTGACTGATGTTTTAGGTGGGTATAAAGATACTTTTACTATGTTATTGAGTTCTTACTAATGCATGAACGCACGACCTGAAAAATATTGATAGGTAACTTTTGTGTATTTAATAAAATAAAGCCAATTTAAATCATCGTTTGTATCACGCTAAGGCTCGTATCACGTAATAATTCGTACTGTAGGTAGATTAATTACACGTATAATTTATTATATTTTTCAGGTAATACTGTATCTTTAAGTAGAGTTTTGCAAACAAGCTCAATTGATTTAAAAAGGGCCACAGACGCTATAAACGACACAATGAGTGTCTTACAACAAAAAAGAGAAAAGGCAGACACAGTCTTCAGACAGCTTTTTGAAGAGGCAAAAGATGTTGCTGAGCAACTAGATGTTGAGATTAAATGCCCCAGAATAGTCTCAAGACAAACACACAGACCCAATAACTAACCTGATCAATCTGCTGAAGAGTATTTCCGCAGGGCTGTATACATCCCCCTTTTAGACTCAGTAATAAATGACCTGGAGGACCGTCTGTCTCCAGAAGTAGGTACTTAATTTATTAAAACTAGGCGTGTTCTTTCCAAAAGTTGATTATATTTGCGCTAGCGAAGATGAAGACATTGAAACTGTTAAAGAACTCGCTAACAAATACAAATTGTTATTAGACAATAGGTAGGTACTCCAACTTCTGTCGTTATAAACGAATATCGGCTGTGGAAGGTAAAATGGCAGCGTAATTACAATATTCCACAGTCGATTCCGGATTTGATAGAAAATTGTGATAAGGAAATGTATCTTAATGTAAAAAAATATTTATGTATTCTTGCGACACTACCAGTTAGTGTAGCGACGGCAGAAAGGTCATTTTCTACTCTCCGAAGGCTAAAAACATGGCTAAGAGCTTCCATGGCAGAAGACCGCCTAGCTGGGCTAGCGCTTCTCCATGTGCACAAAGCAATACCTATTGAGGTGGAAGAAGTAATTACTCGTTTTGCAACAAAACAAAAGAGAAAACTAGATTTTGTAATTTAATAATAATAATTATGAATAAAAATAAAAGTGACTACTTTATTTCCCACTTTAACACTATAATCATTTGAAATATTTGACATGTTTACGAGTAAAGTCAAAAGGAGGTGTTTGACCTGTAAAGTCAAAAGGAAATGACGAATTTTAATTATGTAGCAAATTTTATTTTTCGTCCGTAAACTTCATATGGGCTTCTTCTCTTCTACTTCAACTTCATCCCCCGCCCCAAAAATCCTTTCACGTTTTCTTTTTAATTATATTAATTATTTTAATCAAATTGGAGCCCATCTTGACTGTATGACCCCCCCCTAATCTAACAGCTGGATCCGCCCTTGCTTAGCCGTTTAAGCGTGAAAGGTAACAGACAGGCTGACAGACAGAGTTACTTTCGAATTTGTAATATTAGTATGGATACGTTCTTTTTTCCCATCAGTCGCTAGAAATGACGCAAAATTTTAGCGGCTTGCTACCCTCGCCATTGTTTTTGCTTTGGCTTTTTTTTCGTACTCAAATTTTTCCACCGCCGCTAGAGTCTCAATAATTGTTGCGGCTCGCACCGCTCGTCAGCGTTTTTATATCGTATTTTCTTCTTTTTCTATCACAAATTTCCCAACCTCTCTAAAAAGTCTTCAAAATTTTCGAGGCTCGCTCCGCTCGCTATTTTAATATCATCCTTGCTTTCTTTTGTCTCACAAATTTTGCAATCGTCGTTAAAACAAATTTAAAATTTCGTGGCTCGCTCCGCTCGCCTATTGCATTGTATAGTCTTTTCTTTCACAAATGTTCCAATCGGTGCTAAAAAGTCTTTTAAATTTTCGAGGCTAGCACCGCTCGCCACGCTGTTTTCATATCGTCTTTTCTTCCTTTTCACTCACAAATTTCCAAAAAATCGTTAAAAATCTTAAAAACTTTCGAGGTTCAGTCTTCTTCAGTCTGATAACGCTTCGGTAGCAGCTACAATATTAACCTCTAAATTAAAAAAACATCGCTCTACAGCACACAAAAACTGTCAAAATTAATAGGCGTAAAAACGTTACCAAGAGCTGGATCACCCCCGCACTGCTAAAATGCATGAAACATAGAGACGCCCTTCACCTCAAGGCGAAGAAGCACCCCGAAGACATGAATATGCAACTGACACATAACAAGTATCGTAATAAATTTAAGGTTCTGCTGAAAGACGCCAAAGTAAACTATAATAAAAAACAGTTTATTGAAAATAGAAGCTGTCCCCTAAAACTCTGGAATACTATCAAATCTGTGTGTGACCTCCCAAAAAGAAAAGACTGTTCCCCTGATCTGCTTAAGCTCAAATCAACGCCAGTAGAGTCATTAGATTCCTGCAATGACTATTTCGTTAATGCTGGCCATAAGTTGGCAAACACTATCCTTCACAAGCTAGGTAAGTCACAGTAGGACCTGGCAGCACAGATAACGGTCTCCAGTAATTACCCTCACTCATTCTTCATGGCGCCGACTGACCGATCTGAGATCTCTTCGATTATAGGGCTCTTTAAAAACAATAGTGCTCCAGGCATTGATGGTATTTCGAATGTATTAGTAAAAAAGGTAGGTAATTAATTCGATTGTAGAGCCCCTTTGTCATATCATAAACTTAAGCCTCTCTACGGGTGAATTCCCCACATGTTGGAAAACTGCTTCAGTAATACCCATACATAAGGACGGCCCAAAGACGTCTCCTTCCAACTATCGCCCTATTGCTCTCTTACCAGTCTTCTCCAAAGTTCTGGAAAAATTGGTTAACAATAGATTAACTAAATTCCTGGAACAGAAAAACCTTCTATCTGCTTGCCAATTTGGTTTCAGAAAGGGTAAATCCACTGAGGACGCCGTGCAATTCCTCTTGGATACTGCAGTTTCCACGCTGGACTCCAACAGGAGATGCATTGGCGTCTTCTTGGTTTTAGCAAAGGCGTTCGACACAGTCTCGCCGATTATACTGTTGAATAAACTTGAACGTTTGGGAATCAGGGGCACTGCTCTTCAGTGGTTCAGATGCTACCTGTCAGGTAGAAATCAATGTGTTTCGGTGGCGGGTCAATCTAGTGGCATAAAAAGCATATCTTTTGGGGTTCCTCAAGGCAGTATTTTGGGTCCGACGCTGTTTACGTTGTATATAAATGATATAACCTCCCTTTTCGATGAGCCCAGCATAGCAAAGGTGCTTTGTTACGCTGACGACACGGCTATTTTATTTCAGGGCGATACGTGGAATGAAGTCTCAAAGCTTGCAGAGGAGGGACTATCGCGGGTCGCTTTATGGCTCGACGCTAATCTACTCACTCTCAACGCAAGTAAAACCAAATTTCTGTGTTTTCACAAGACTAAGCCATCTGGGCCTCCTCTCGCTCTACGCCTACAGATTCATAGTTGTGGTCTTGTTCATTCGTCTCCTAGCAACTGCTGGTGCCCGGCAATTGAAAGCGCAAGTACCATCAAATACCTAGGAGTTACGCTGGACGAAAATCTGTCTTTCAAACAACACATTAATGCTATTGCGGGACGCACTAGGAAGCTCATTTACGTTATGAAGCTTCTTAGAGATGGTGCTGACCGCGAAACCCTAAAAATGGCATACTCAGCCCTCTGCCAGTCAATTTTAGGCTATTGCATTACTGCGTGGGGCGGAGCGGCGAAGTCGTACATGATATCTCTTGAAAGAGCACACCGAGCCGTGCTAAAAGTCATGTTTCGCAAGCCCTTTAGGTATCCAACAGTTTCGCTTCATGCAGAGTCTCAAACTTTGACTGTCAGACAGCTCTACATACTCCGGGTCGCAACCTCGTTCCACAAGTCTAATGCTAAACCATTACGTGATTCTCACTCGAAGTCTGGTCATCGTCGAATTAAAATTGAAGTCCCTTCGGTTAAGTCTTCGTTCGCGAGGCGCTTTCGGTCTTTCTCCTTCCCATATATCTATCGTCGCTTGCTAATGCACTGTCAACTCCTATCGTGTTCTCTATATGGTGTCAAGGAGAAGGTTCGAAGGTGGCTCCTTACATTGGACTATGATGCCACTGAAGGACTTCTAGTAATTCAACGCTAATTTCTGCTTAAGTCATAGTCTTACATATTTTCTCAACTACCGCTCATACCCACGTTTCCCCCCTCAAGCCCCCCCCCCGTTCCCCTGTCCCTCAAAGTCCCGCCCTAATGTCGTGTTGTGTCCTTGTCATTATCCAAATCATGTTGTCCAGTCTTTCGATTCATTGTCCTATTATACTTCTTCTATACTATTGTTTTAAAGGTACATGTATTAAAGTCCTTCAATTTTATTTTTATCATCAGTAGTATGTTTCCTAGAGTGAACAGCTGTCCTGTATATACAGTCTTAAATTTCTGTAAGTAATTCTGTTTGTAATTCGGCCTCCCGCGATACAGGTTCTGAACCTTGTGCGGGGACCACCAGTAAACTGTGTAAGCTTTTTTGGTATGGTAAATAAATGAATTTTGTATTTTTTTTTTTGTTCAAATTCTCAATCGTCGCTAAGACTTTAAAATTTTCGAGGCTCGCTCATTCGCCATTTTAATATCGTCTTTTCTTCCCTTTCACTCACGAATTTCCAAAAACTCGCAAATTAATCTTGAAAAATTTCGTGGCTCCTTCTGCTCACCGTTTTTATATCGTCTTTTCTTTTACTAATTTCCCAATCGGCGCTAAGACTACAAAATTTTCGAGGCTCGCCACCGCTCGCCCATTTTATATGTATTTTCTTATCTTTCACAAATGTCATAATCGGTGCTAAAAAAAAAAAAATTTCGAGGCTCGCTCCGCTCGCCGTTTTTATGTCATCCTTGCTTTCTTTTTCTCAAAAATTACGCGATCGTCGCTAAAACAAATTTGAAAATTTCGAGGCTCAAATTTCCCAATCGTCGCTAAGACTTTAAAATTTTCGAGGCTCGCTCCGTTCGCCGTTTTTATGTCGTCTTTTCTTCCTTTTCACTCAAGAATTTCCAAAAAATCTTGAAAAATTTCGTGGCTCCTTCTGCTCACCGTTTTTATATCGTCTTTTCTTTCACTAATTTCCCAATCGGCGCTAAGACTTCAAAATTCTCGAGGCTCGCTCCGCTCGCCGTTTTTATGTCATCCTTGCTTTCTTTTCTCTCACAAAATTACACGATTGTCGCTAAAACAAATTTCAAAATTTCGAGGCTCGCTCCGCTCGCCTATCTTTTTATTTAGACAACGGACTTATTTTAGAGCTCCGTCAAATATTTCGATGTTAAAACGGGTTACGTCGCTAAAAGATTTTTAGAACCGCTACCTCAGAGAATGAATTTTTTTCGACAACGCCGCTCCGCCTCCCGCTTCGCCCGCGCGTGACATTGTAGTTCAGTTTCTAAAAATGCTTTTATAAACCTTTTTTTTTGTTTACTTGTGATTTAACCCTTTCTCCGAACTTTGTCAAAATGGCCCCTGTTAAAGCTGTACACCGTAAATATAAGAAAAACTCGTAGTTTTGTAAAATGATGTGCAGATTTTTATTAGAGACTTCAGATGACAGCGAAAAATATTGACAGTAATAAAAAACTAAATTCTAATGGCCAGCGGCTCTCCAAAGAGGCCGTCGTCTACACCTCCAAAGAGGCCGTAGTCTACACTCCCCACCCTAGTGCGAAACTAGCACTCATTAGCTAACGGTACAGGTGCAACGCGCGCCACGGACCGGCGCAGCACGCCGGTAGCGGTAGTCACTTCAACTACTCTGATGCGACCATCCTTGCCAGGCACGACAGTCTTAACTATGCCCCGTGGCCATACGTTTCGAGGCGAGCCGGGATCGACGACGAGCACGAGGTCACCGACACTCAGTGGCCTCTGCTCCTGCTGCCACTTCTTTCTGGGTAACAATTGCGGAAGGAACTCCTTCAGCCAACGTTGCCAGTACATGTCGGCTAAACGCTGAGCGATGCGCCACTGTTTCCTTAACGTTAGGTCTGAATCGTCAAAAACTCCATTCAGTGGCAATTTGGATGAAGAGCCTATAAGGAAATGGTTAGGCGTAAGCGCTTCAGTAGAGCCCGGCTCTACAGAGACATGTGTCAAAGGTCGACCGTTCACAATGCCTTCTACTTCCGCTAGCAGAGTACTCAGGGTTTCATCTCGGGGCGCTCGTTCCTTCAAAATTACGTAAAGTGATCTCTTGACAGACCGAATTAAGCGCTCCCACGCCCCACCCCAATGGGGACTAACGGGAGGAATAAAGGTCCACTGAGCTTGGTTATTAACAGCCTCCGCTCTTAAAGTTTCTTCGTCGAACTCCTCTATAGATCTTCGCAGCTCTAGGTCTGCGCCCCGAAGGTTTGTGCCGTTATCTGAATAAATATGCGCCGGCCAACCACGTCGAGACGCCATTCTGCGCAGCGCCATGATCAAGGAGTCGGTGGTAAGTGAGTGCGCGATTTCTATGTGGACCGCGCGAACAGTGAGGCAGGTAAACAAAACGCCGTAACGTTTCTCTCGGTGCCTGCCTACCGTGACTTCCATGGGTCTAAATAGGTCAATTCCGCAAAAGGTAAATGCGCGCTGATGATGCGCCATGCGTGCCTGAGGCAAATCACCCATTCGAGGCACCCGAGGGGTAGCCTTCCTTAATCTGCAGAACATGCAGCGGGACACAACAGTCTTGACAGTAGGACGCAACTGGATTATCCAATACATCTGTTTCAAGTCGTTCACTACCGCTTCTTGTTGTCCGTGCGAAGCCTTAATATGATAATGCTTGACCAAAAGTCGGGTAGTTGGATGCCGTCCGTCAAGGATTATGGGTCTTTTCGCTTCCTGAGGTACATCGTAAACAGCATCTATTCGGCCACTCATGCGAAGAACACCGTTCTCGTCCAAATAAGGGGAGAGATTTATCAATCTACTATCGCGTGGCAAGTCTTTGCCTATCTTTATTGCTTGCAGATCACTGGCAAATGAATCCTCTTGAGCTTGCCGCAGAATTAATATCTTTGCTTGCTCCATCAGAGCATAGTCGTCGAGTGGAGTAAGACCTCTGCATTTCTTGGTAAACTTCAGAACCGAAGCAGCAGATCGAACAAGCCGTAGCCACGAAGAGAAGCGCTCAGGGTCAGGAACGGGTAAGCATGTAGATGAATTTTGAACAACGGTCACGCAAGCTTCAAAACTGTCCCTATTCTCAGGTTCTATGACGTTCACAGGCCAGTTAATTTCATCTTCGTATAAGAACGCGGGCCCCTTGAACCATTCGTTGAGAAATGAGTCATAATTGAATGTTTCCCTAGTAGCAATGTCTGACACGTTCAGTCCTGTTGGCACATATCTCCACTCAGAGGCTTTTGTGAGGTCATCTATCTCACCCAACCTGTTAGCTTCGAAAGTTTTGTACTGACGAGTTTTGTTGTAAATCCAGTGAAGTACCGTGCTGGAATCGCACCAAAAGTATCGCCGAGTGACGTGTAATCGATGCGCTTTTGCTATCGAATCGGCGAGCCGTGCTGCGAGCAGTGCAGCCTGAAGTTCCAAACGTGGCACGGTTTGAGGTTTCACCGACGATACGAGTATCGTCCCGAGGGACTTGCTGGCAACGAAAGCGACATATATTTGACCGTTGCTCTTCCACCGCCAGTATGCGACTACGGACATTGCTTTGAGCGAAGCGTCGCTGAATAAATGCAACTCCAAATCGCCATAGCTTTGCTTGGTCGCAACACTCATAGAAGGGCTTCCTGCACTGGCAGTCATATCTTCAGACTCATTCTCATTACATCTGGCAGTGCATGATTGGTACCATCTCGGCAGGCGAATTTCTCCAATAACTTTTAATAGTCCTAGCCAATTACGCCATTTTTTGTACAATGCGTCTGGAATAAGTTCGTCCCAATTGATGGTTAGGCGCCAAGTGTCCTGAAGCATAATTTTTCCTTGCGTGGTGAAAGGTGTCAAGAACCCGAATACGTCAAAAATAGACATTATGACACGTAACATAATTCGTTTTGTGGGTCTTTGTTCCCCTTTAATCACACTCTCAGGGATGCGCTTGAATGACACATCGAACCCTAGTTCGTCTTTAGCGGGGTACCAGATTAGTCCGAGCGTGCGCTCGCCTTCGTCGTGTTTGTCCAGTCCAAACGTGACGGCTGTAGTGCCTAAAATGTCTTTAGGTATAGTGTCGAGCACAGTAGCGCTATTACACGTCCAGTTGCGGATTTCAAAACCTCCCGCGCTGTGAATATCTCGAATATTCTTTACCATAGTGATGGCGGTAGTCTCATCCGGCAGACTATCGATATAGTCGTCCATATAGTGCTGGTGGTGTATAGCGGCAACCGCAGCCGGGAGGGATGACATGAACCTGCTTGCGTTCTTGTCCTTAATGTACTGCGCTATAAAAGGTGAACAGTTGGCACCAAAAATCAGAGACGTCATCGTGTACGTCTTCACTGGGCCTGTGGGGTTTCGGCCTCTCCACGGGAATCTGAGGGCATTCTGATCTACAGAATTAATTTTAATTCTCAGAAACATATCTTTAATGTCGCCGGTTACTGCTATCCTGTCCTCTCTAAAACGAACCATAATACCGAACAAGGAAGCAAGCAAATCCGGGCCAGTAAGAAGAAAATCGTTTAAGGACTTGCCTTGACTTTTAGCAGCTGCGTCATAGACTAAACGCAGTGTTTTCTTGTTCGGATTGTCAACTCCAAAATGTGGCAGGTACCATGTATTTGGCGTGTGTGTCGTGTCGGTCATTTCCCGAGCGAAGTCATTTTCAAACAAATGGTTGACACGTTCCTCGTACCTGTGTGCGTAATCTTTATCGGCGTGCATCTTTTTTTCAACACCCTGTAGCCTTTTGAATGCACTGGGAAAACTATCGGGCAAGCTACAGTGCGGATCCTTCCACGGGAGACCCACAGTCCATCTGCCATTGTCAAGTACGGCGGACTTTTCTAGCATCTTTTGCGCTTGTACATCATCAACATTCTCCCTAGGCTTACCTGAAACACCCAAAGCGTCGATCGCAAAAGAGCGACGCACCTCTTCATGAAGCTCGCGCAGTGCGTGCGTGACGGGGCGGCGTCTTCCTCAGGCACCACACAAAGGTTGAGCGTGGCGTGCGCCGAGCGCGCGCCCTGCGGCGTGCGCGCTACCTGTACCGCCCCGTGTACACACCAACCTAAGGGAGTTCGTGTAGCCGACGGCTCATTGTATCGACCTACACAAATGTCTAAAGGCAACAACAAATTATAGTTATCCTGACCTATGAGTAGCTCCGGCTTACAATATGTATTATTAAGCAGTACTGATTTGAGCGCTTTTAAATGCTCATACCTATCGCAGTCTACTAGTGCTACATTTTGTACAGGTAAGTCTAACTTTTTTATACTGCGTACAGCTAGAGTGTGCTTAGTACCGTCAGCAACGCTAGAAATAGTTAAAGTCATTAGGGTTGCTTCACACACAAGCACGTTATTGTTCCACGCGCCGCTTACGCGCATAGTCTCACTGCGACCGCGAAGGCCGACGCGCGCCGCTAGTCCGGCGCTCAGGAGTGAGACTGACGAGCCATCGTCCAAGAGAGCAGTCGTACTAAACACGCCATTCGGGCCGTGAATCTTGATAGGAACCACCTTCAGTAGTACGCGCTTATCGTTGTCTATGAAACAAGTTGCTCCTGTCGCGCTTACTGTCTGCAAACTCGACGCTGTAGGCTCCGTGACTGGCAATGCTGTAGGCTCCGGCAGCAGCAGGGCACTGGCATTCACGTCTTCCGGCCGGCGGGCGCTGCCGTTGACCTCGTAGTGCAGCAGTTTGTGGTGCGCGCCACCGCATCCTTCTTTGTCGCACGCAGGTGCAGTACATGTCTCACGGTCGTGACGGTGCAGTAGACATTTGAAGCAAAGTCCGTGCCTTTTCACGTGGCGCCATCTGTCTTTGCGCAAAGCGCGTTTAAACTTCTTGCAGTCCGGTAGGTCGTGAATTTGTTGTGCACGGCAAAAGAGGCAATTGTCACGCTTATCATTGTCGCTGCGTTGCTCAGTTTGCAATAATAGAGGTTGCGGGCGAGCGAAGTTATCGTGTTGCTTGTGTTTACTGTGATCAGTGCGATAACTCTGCAGATGTATGTTAGCAGTGGTGGCTATCTTCACAGCTTCCGCATTTAGAAAGTCCGACATAATACTCAGGCGGGACTTTGTTCCAGCTTTGATGAGCGGGTAGCTATAATCTGACCACTTAGAAACAAGTATTATTGGCAGCTTCGATATAAGTAAAGGTACAATACTTAGTCCTTGCACGTACTCCTCGCGTCCCACCGCCTTAACCGATTCCACGAAGTTTTGGACTTTGACAGAGAAGTTGACAATATCTCTCTGGTACTCGTTGGATATGGGTGGAAATTTCTTTACCTCCTGTATAAGCCTGCTTACTATAAACTCTGGGTCACCATGACGAAGTTCCAATGTAGCCATAATGCGGTCAGGTGAGGCAGCACTTATGAGCAAGGCTGAGACGGTTTCTTTGGCCTGTCCGCGCAGGCACTTGCGTAATCGCCAAATATTCTCTTTGGGGCTAATTTTGCACACGTCGGTCGACTCTTCGTACGCCTGTTTAAACTGAAGCCACTCTAGTGGATCGCCGGAATATTCTGGTAGATCTCTAGGCGTACAAATACGACTCCATACGTTAGTATCACACTTACTATTGGTGGAGGCAACAGTTAGGTTTTGTAGTGCAGCAGCAAGCATCTGAATAACCCCTTCGCTGGATCCGACGACGGGTGCCGCCGACTGATGCATCTCAACTTTATTCAAACCATCATGGGGGGTTGGCTGTGCTTTCTCGTGGGCGGGCTGTGCTTTCTCGTGGGCGGGCTGCGCTTTCTCGAGGGCGGGCTGCGCTTTCTCGAGAGCGTGCTCACTCTGTTCCAACCACTTTTCAACGTCATGACGTGTGCGATTACTAGCATTACTAATGTGTGGACTGTATTTATCTTCTTCGAGGTCGGCTAAATCAGCCTCTAACTGAATGTCGATCAACTGAAGTTCGATCAGTGCTCTCTGTTTTTTGGCCTCTAGTTCCAGCTTCTTCTTTCTAGCTGACATGGATGTAGATGCGGACGGTACCTTATTGTGCGGTGGCAGCGGGTGCGGCACACCGTCGTCCCTCAACGACGGCGCCTTATTATCCATACAGTTGCTGCCTGCCACGAACGTCGTATCTGCGGCATGTCGTGTCAGTGATGCTGGTGAAGAGCCGGGTGCCCTAGCAGGCGTCGACACTTTTGCTTCTGCCTCGCGTTCAGCGCGAGTTACACTACGGGTTTTTATTCCAGTCGGCGTGCGAAACATTTCGCGGTGATGTACACATGTGCGGCTCAAATTAACCACAGATCCGGCTCGAAGGACCACTTTGTTAAAGCTGTACACTGTAAATATAAGAAAAACTCGTAGTTTGTAAAATGATCTGCAGATTTTTATTAGAGACTTCAGATGACAGCGTAAAATATTGACAGTAATAAAAAACTAAATTCTAATGGCCAGCGGCTCTCCAAAGAGGCCGTCATCTACACCTCCAAAGAGGCCGTAGTCTACAGCCCCCCCCCAAAATTATATCCTGGATCCGCCCGTTAGGATGAAATTTGGTACCTACCAGTGTATAATAAAATCATAGATTACCTAATAAAGGCTTATTTCGATCCCGGAAAAGTTCAGTGTTCCTGTGGGTTGTTCAAACTTACCGCGGGACAGCTAGTTAAAAATGTATAAATCTAAGCTTGATTTTGCGGTCACTGGTCTTTTTATTTTTGTAGGTACGGTCTACCTATATTTTTAAACTGTGTCATTTTTCCAATGTTTTTCAAAGGTTTTTTGCCTGAAATAAACGAATTTTATTTTATTTATATAGTTATTATTGAAGTCTACCTATCCTGTTCAAAGATTATTTTTGATTATACATAGAAGATACCCAGAACACCCTAAACTAATATCTGCAGATCATACAAATATCGGGAATCGAACCCACAACCTGCTGCGTCGCAGGCGGACCTTTGCCCGCCGCGCCACAGAGGTCGTCGAAGCTAGTATAAAATACAGTAGGTATATCGCCTAATTACAATTAGGTATTAGGTACATATATAACTCTTTACGTAGGTACCTACAGTGTTTTGTCATGACAATATCACCATTGACAGAGGACTGTATGTATTATGACAAAACTCTTTTTTGACGATATTTCACTAGGTAATCTTTTAAAATATCGCATTATAAAGGTCAAACCGCACTTGAGCAGCGCGGCACAAAAATTAATGTCAGTCGTGGCAAGATTTCATGAAAGATGGACGTCATTAAAGATGAAGAGATATAACATTTGGTTGGAAATAAATACAACAATGTACTAAAAAATATACCGCCAAGTTTTATCCACCGATACCGGGATCGGTGGATAAAACTTGGCGGTATCAGTGGCCAATTAAATCTTATCCCGGGATCCGTGGACACAAACCCTTTGAGCATTAAAGCACAAACCCCACTAATTAGGTTACCTACTCTGGTTTAGTAAAAATAATATTTCTATTCTTTGTTACGTGTAGAGTTTTAATCAATTTTAGTGGCGCACTGAAATTGTTTAGGTTAATACCTAAATACGACTTGGAAATAAAATTAATTTGAAATTTCGAAAGAAATGAAACATGAATGAAACGCAGGCCATCTGACAGTGACAGAGAACAAGATTTTATGGTCTGTGGTGCATGCATGCACGCATACCAGTGTGACCAAAGTTAGTAGATTTCTACTTTTTCGGTAGATTTTGAGGAACTTGCAACAGCTGCTAGTAGGAAAAAAAATATCAGTATATTTTGGTAGAATTTGCAATTTTTTGGTATATTGGTAGTATTTTTTCGAAAGAAGATGGCAACTCTCTTCTATAATCTATTCTTTTATGGGAATTCCCCCATTATGTGAAGCGGAATCAGTCTATCTCTTTCTAAACACACGTACTCAAAGAACAAACACTCAAAGCCTAGCCGGGGCTTCCCCGAAGGTAAATAATTGTTCAATCTATTTTCATTCATTATAAATTTATTTCTGTTGTTCATTCGCTATCATAGCATCATCTGTTTCTGGTGTTGTTTGACTTCGTGATGAAACGTAGATATATTCAAGGGTATCGCGCGGAGTGGGAGCAAGATCCCTTATTCAAGCAATGGTTGAATAAATCAAAAACTAATGAAGCGAATGCACACTGTAAAGTCTGTAATTGCGACATGCTCAGTAGAGTGGCTTCTCTGAAGGAATTATAATAATAATAATATAATTATAATAATTATAAAGAATTATAATAATCTGACTGAATTCCTGATGTTAAATTGATTGATAACTGATAACCCAGTTAATTTTATAGTAGATTTTTAGTAGACTCCAGCTTATTATAAGTAGATTTCGGTAATTTTTCACCCTATGTTACAGTAGATTTGTCAATTCAAATCTGGTCACACTGACGCATACGCATTCTCTCTTCTTTCTGATCTGTGTTGTTCAAAGAATTGCTGAAAATAATTTCAACATTAATGATAATCTTTGAATTGAATTTGTGGTGCAGCTCGATGTTTTGACGGTTATTTAGTTCAGCTTGAACTTAGAAGTGAACACAGGAGAATGTCTGCTGTGTGTAGAGTTTGCCTCGCCGGCAATACGACACTGCACTCCTTGATAAACAACCTGCTCATCGATGTCTACGAAATACTGTCTAACACCAAGGTAAATAACGTGCTCATTTTGAACTCGATATACTTAATAATGATGATCAAATGAGTTGGGCTTTTTTAAAGGGCACATGCTCATAATATTACCCCCATATTATTATCATATCCTCTCGGCTGCCAGGCCCCGGGCGCCGCATTGTTATGCCATAACGTATTGTATTTATCTATCAAAGAAAGCACCTACCTACTCACCTACAACAATAAAGAATTATAAATAAATCAAATAAACAAAGGAATGTTCCTGTAGTTAAAAGTACCCATGTAGGTACCAGCTTGCCGCCCTACTTCTCCAAGATCTAAACTACAATAATGTGAAACAATAATTTCAGTTCAACTGTGAAGATGCAAGGCCGAGAGTTATATGCCACTCTTGTTACCAGAAGCTGATAAAATGCCACACCTTCTCCAAGATGGCTAAAAGATCTGAAAAGATCTTTGATCAGATTTATGATAAAGGACTTGAGGTACAAACTAATTCCTTAAGTTATTAGAAACTAACTTTAGTCAGCACATTATTATCAGCCTTATATACCTATATAAAGTATAAACAGTTCTCCATCGCGCCATGTTTGAATGTGATACTCAAAAACTACCAAACTGAGGCTTATACAATTTTCTCCAATGGTTGATGGTGTAATATTTGAGAAAAAATCTCAGAAAAAACGTGGGGACTGAGAGTTTTACTATACTTTAGCCGTTGGTCTAGATTTTACTTGCAACTTTTCAACACTTTGCATGCCTATAGCTGTTCACCTAGCTAGATTCCACATTAATATTGATTTTAATAGTAAGGGTTATAAAAAAATAAAGGCCATGTTATTTCGTACAAAAAAAAGCTACAGCACAAAATAGTTAAAATTTCGGAAAATAATCGAAATATCTTAAAAATAGCCGACGTTTTTAAGTAGGTAATCAATTTTTGTAATTAAAATTCATTCAGAAGAACAAAATATAAAAAGTGTCTGCATAATCATCACCCTAGCAGTCAAGTTCTTATCTCTAAGTTTGAAAGTCGATAAGGAAAGGGAAAATGAAGACATTTTTAAAACAAAATGGCTTTAATTTATTGTTTATGAATGTTGAAGTTGTACAGGTTTAATAATAGTCCAGTCAACGAGTTAAAAAGGTGATAATTTGTTTTCATGTCAATAGTAAGTTGATCAAATGTATCTCGATGATTGATTAGCACACAAAAAATTGCAATTCTTATAAAAAAATAAGATGCAAAAAAACTTAAGTTTTTTGTTATTTACTCAAAAACTATTATTTAAGAATTTTTGTAACAAACAAAATATTAAACTTTAATAAACTTTTATTGCGTCATTTGTTATGTTATGTTACATGGCACATATTTTTAGAAGTTTGATCAAGAATTTACACTTTTTTTAAATTATTGACTGGACTATAACTTTTTCACTGAATTTTGACTGAGAATGCTCATAACTTTTTAAAAGTGAATTGTATCAAGTAATAATTTATTTAGAATAAGTATACATTGAAGAATACAGCACAAGTGTTGCTGTACATTAAAACCACAAACAAAAGAAATATGATGATTTAGAAGTTAGATGTTGGGTGATTTTAGAAAAACCTTGGAAAATATGTATGTCCACAACTGTGACACTATATATTCAACCAAATAAATGTAGCCCATGACTCGTCCAAAAAATTATGTTGGTGGCCATACCAGACACCCTGTACAAGGGAGAGGAACCGTCCATTATTCTAAAGTAGCCTATGACATTAGCTATCTGTTAGTCGAAGTCCGTTCAAAATCGGTTACTGAAATTAATTAGAAAATTTAACAATTGATTTGCACAGGAATAGTTTTGCGAATTAATTTTTTGTTGATAATCCAAAGTAAAATAAGTGGTGCATAGTTAAGCAGGACTATTACAAACGAATTAAGTAAGAGCAAACCCACTTATAGAAAGCAAAATTTCAATTGTCGTGCCATTCAGTAAGGAGAGGTACTGGCTCTTTTTCAAATTCGTCGATTGTTTCCTATATAGGGCAGGAATTATTCAGGTTTTATTAATTTTTCTGTGTGGTGCTGGCTTAGAATATGCACCACCCCAAGTCTTCCCGCGGGTGTCGTAAGAGGCGACTAAGGGATATCCACCGGGGGCGGGCAGCAGCGTTCCCTGCAGAACAATTCAACCACTGAACTGCGATTCCCAACCCGAATGCCCAGCGTGGGTATTATGGGCACTACCCCCCATGTGATATAAGCCAATAAGGCGCTTATCAGGAGGAGGCCCAAGTCCAGTGGACCATTAGGCTGTTGAGGTTGAGGTATTCATTTTTGGAATTGCAGATATTCGGGGCACATTTTGTATACATAGATATAGATTATGTAAGTAAATAAATGAATGTTCTTTTCAGGCAACTCATGAGTATATCACTGAAATGAACCTCAAGATGAACCAACTGTCTGTGACCAGTCTGCAGTTTGATACCATTGATAGCAATGCAACCGATAGAGGCTCTCATGTAACCATCAAAGATGAACCTATACCTAGTATTGATATAAAAGAAGAGGTGACCACAGAACTGGTTTCGTCTATCGCTGAAGATTGTACAGAAAGTCAATTAAAGCTAAAAGAAGAAAATAGTGATCAAGAGAAAGGTGAGGGAAAATTTCCTTCTTACAATCATGTTGAGCAAAACAAACAAAACGACTCAAAAATTACATTATATTGCAACAATTGCAACAAAATATTTTTTCATAAGAGCAAACTCATATCACACATACGAAATTCGCATTCTCAATTTAAAGGAAATCGAATAAAGAATTTAGTTGAACAGATGAATACTCACAAAAGAGAGAAGCCACTTGCTTGCAATGTTTGTGAAAAACAATTTAGTCGAAAATCTACTTTAACAACACATATGAAAATTCACACAGGAGATATGCCATTTTCTTGCAGTGTATGTGATAAAAAATTTGTTCAAAATAGTCATTTAGTAACTCACACGAGAATGCACACAGGAGAGAAACCATTTGCCTGCAATGTATGTGATAAACAATTTAAGCATAATAGTAGTTTAGTCGTTCACACGAGAACTCACACAGGAGAGAAACCATTTGCCTGCCATGTATGTCACAAACAATTTAAACATAGTAGTAGTTTAGTCTCTCACAAGAGAATTCACACAGGAGAGGAACCAATTGCTTGCAATGTTTGTGACAAACAATTTATACGAAAATCTAGATTAACTATACATATGAGTACTCACACAGGAGAAATGCCATTTTCCTGTAGTGTATGTGATAAAAAATTTATTCATAATAGTCATTTAGTCGCTCACACAAGAATGCACACAGGGGAGAAAACATTTGCCTGCAATGTATGTGATAAACAATTTAAGCATAATAGTAGTTTAGTCGCTCACACGAGAGCTCACACAGGAGAGAAACCATTTGCCTGCAATGTATGTCATAAACAATTTAAACATAATAGAAGTTTAGTTGTTCACACGAGAACTCACACCGGGGAGAAACCATTTGCCTGCAGTGTTTGTGATAAACAATTTAACTATGATAGTAGTTTAGTCGCTCACATGAGAACTCACACAGAAAGGAAAACATTTGCTTGCAATGTTTGTGATAAACAATTTAAGCATAGAAGTAATTTTGTCGTTCACAAGAGAATTCACACAGTAGAGAAACCATTTGCCTGCAGCGGATGTGATAAAAGATTTAATCGAAAGGAAGATTTACTGAGACATGTGCGCACCCACACAGGAGAGAAACCATTTGCCTGCCATGTATGTGCTAAACAATTTAACCAAAATAGTCATTTAGTCGCTCACACGAGAACACACACAGGAGAGAAACCATTTGCCTGTCATGTATGTCATAAACAGTTTAGGAATAGTTATAATTTAGTCGCTCACACGAGAACTCACACTGGAGAGAAACCGTTTGCATGCAGTGTGTGCGATAAAAGATTTAATCGAAAGGAATATTTAGTTGGACATCTGCGCATCCACACAGGGGAGAAACCATTTACCTGCCATGTATGTGCTAAACAATTTAAGCAAAATAGTCATTTAGTCGCTCACACGAGAACGCATACATTAGAGAAACAGTTTGCCTGCCATGTATGTCATAAACAATTTAACAATTGTAGTAATTTTGTCGCTCACAAGAGAATTCATACAGAAGAGAAACCATTTGTCTGTAGTGTATGTGATAAAAGATTTAATCGAAAGGAATGTTTAGTTGGACATGTGCGCATCCACACAGGAGAGAAACCATTTGCCTGCAATGTGTGTGATAAACAATTTAAGCAAAAAAGTCATTTAGTCGCTCACACTAGAATGCATACAGGAGAAAAACCATTTGCCTGCCTTGTTTGTTATAAGCAATTTAGTATAAAAAGCAATCTACTTAAGCACCACGTGAGAATTCACAAGTAAGTAGGTAGGTAGGTACTGAGTTACTTGTTGCAATAGGGCCAGGTCCGTTGTCAATAGACCGATCATAAGGCCGATGTTTAAAATTGAATGTCTGTGAAGCGACCTTATCGGCAAGTTTACTAAAGATAACAGAGGAAAATTACTAAATAAAACCGGCCAAGTGCGAGTCGACTCGAACACGGAGTGTTCTGTATCATCGTATAAAACTATCGTAAGAGAAACCCTAAATAAAGGGTTTGTTTGATGAATCGAAAAAAAAATAATACGGTCACCCATCCAAGTATCTACTGACCGCGCCCGACGTTGCTAAAGAATCCGGCGACAACGGTCGCTCGCAACTTGAATTCAACTTGTCAAATGGCTTCTGCATCTGGCTTGACACAATTCTGCCACAACATGAATTCGAGGCGCGTGCATTAATCGGTATCTCGGTTTAGCCCACAGATGACAGAATTAAAGTTTTTTAACGTGGTTCGGCCACTAAGTTGGGTGTAGAGCATGCAAACCGATAATCGATAATCGATAAATTATCGGTAATCGGCTCATTTATGTCGGCGATAATTATCGAAAAAATCAATAAAATATCGATAATAGATAAATTCTTAAATAATCATTATCAAAACCATTCCCATCACGGCGCCTCAATCGCGAGTGTTTAAAATTACCCGCGCAAGTGTGTATGAGCTCGCCTAACCGCTGCGCACGGGGTGCGTCAGTTCATTTTATCATTTATTCGGTCGGTGGCAGTGGTCATAGTCACTTGTGGTCAGCACCCCATTATCAAATAAAGATTAGATTAACAAACAAATAAGCAAAATTAGCTATGATGACACGGACAAAGGCAGAATTGGAAATGTTTCTACGGCTAGGGATAAGACATTTTGACGCTGCTAAAGGTTGAAATGTTATTGTATGGAGAAAATGGAGGTGACCGAGGACAGTTGTTGTCTAAAGGTTATCGATGGCTTCGTTCGTTCAATGAAGCCAACGAGTGTCGAAAGTGAACGTGCCTTTTCTGCGGCTGGAATACTGTGTAATAATATAAACTGCGCACAAGTCTTAATGACAAAACAATTGATTGCTTGTCATTTCTCCGCACTCATTTCCAACAGCAGAAAGTTAGTAAAATTAATCAACCTTCTGCTGTTGAAAATCTTTAAATGAAATATTAACACGAATATACGAATAGTTCATTTTTTTCCTAATTAGACCAAAAATGTCATGTCTTAAATTTTATTTTTTTAAATTTGATTTCTTCATAAAAAAAACTATTTATAGAAAATGATTTATAGTCCTAGCATTCTATTCACTCAATTGTTTAATTAGTTCGTTCTATTAAGACTGAAAGTGTCAACTAATTAAAAGTTATTCGATAAGTAACACTAATCGAAATAATATTATGTTTATACCTAAATGGAGGATTTTGTTTTTTGTAAGTAAGAAAATATTTCATTTAATTTTGTTCTATTCACAAATATCTATACTTATTATAATCATGAGCCCTTAAATGGTTCGCTAGACCGAACTTGGTCTTAAGTGCTATACGTATGTAATAAAACCATATTCTTGAGTAAATAATGATGAGTTATCATTATCTTTTATCCATCAATAAAATAATAATGTAAAATTTAAACAATTTAAGTTGTTTTCCATATTATTAATGGTACATTCAATCTTTGAAACTTTAATGACCGAAAGTTATAAGGAAAAACATTTAATAACTAAATACATATAACGATATAGATAGATTAATAGTAGGTAATACATAAATCTTGCTAAGTGCAGCAGATTGGATAAATAGAGCAGTTAAATTAGATACCGAAACGTAAAGATATTTTTCCTTCACCAAAACCGATAATTCTCGATATTTATCGATAAATAGAGCGATAAATATCGAATTATCGATTATCGAAAAGTTTCGATAATTGCATGCCCTAGTTGGGTGACAGATTTTACGTGGAGGTAAGCCCTAGTCAAAGGAAACACTCTCACTTCCGTTAAAATAAAGTTTAATGAATAAAAACACAAGGATGGACACGAACAATTACACGCACGACAATAAAACAAGAATAAAGGGTACAGGTAAACACATAAGTTACTAAACACATAAAAGGGAAAACACTATACAAGACACAGTTCGGTTACTTAAGGCTAGACCTCTCGAGCCGAGAATCGCGGTGAGGTTAAATACGCTCAAACCGTACGTGCTACGAGTATAATCGCGGGGTCTCGACTGACGAGCAGGACGCGTCATTCATTACGCATCCTGTGTTCTTTGGGCTGACCACTAGCTTAGCGCGGTCGCGTCCCGCTCCACGTGTAGGCCTCCTATTGGTCGACGCCGGCTGCTTCCTGCCTGGGCGACGCATTTCTTAGAAACCTACCCCTAAAACAATGCCTCCAGATGTGAGTTTCTTCGCAGGCATCGTGTTCCGAAAATATCGCGCGTTACATCCTCCCCCTATAACCCTACAGAGCGCCCTCGCCGTGGGGTTAGCACTCAGCAATTAGCCGACGTGGTCTGCCGCGCCTACGCTTCTCCCGAACGGGGCGTTCCACCGGTCCGACGAAACTCGCGAGGTGTGAAACGTGGTACTTGCCTACCCCTTCCCCGGTTTGGGTGCTCTCTAACATGTACGTCGTTGGGCTAACAATCTCTCGGATTCTGTATGGCCCATCGCGTCGCGGTATAAATTTCGCCGATTGACCGCGGCCTGCGTCATTGGATCCCTGGGTCTTCAGAAGGACTAGGTCTCCTACCTGGTATTCGGGTGGCAGCCTCCTGCTTTTGTCCGCGTTACGTTTCTGGACTTCCTGCGCCTTCTCTTGCATATCTCTGGCCTGGTCCGGGGTAGCTGCCAACCTTTTGAAATAAGGAGTGATACCTGGCACGAAGTTGTCATTATTGACGATTTTGCATACCTCCGGGTCGGCTCGCTGATTATCAGACTTAACGCAAATCTTAGCTCCTTCGACATACCCTATGAACTTACCTACCGCCCACACGACTGCGAGGGCTTCTCGCTCAGTCGTCGAGTAGCGTTCAGCGCTGGTGAGGAGTCTGCTTGCATACTCTATAGGTTTCTCGTCGGGGCCCTCCCCCTGCATGAGAACCGCTCTCAAACAATAGTCGCTGCTATCGGTTCGGAGGACGAATGGCATCGATTTATCAGTGGAGGTGTTAAGTTGGATGTCCTGTACGAACTCGTATGAACGTTCGGGTTCATCGGCGAACGCATACTTACCTCGGCCTATGTCCAGAATCAGCCCTGCCTTGGCGATGAAGGTTAGGCCTAGTAGTGTCCTGGTTTTAGCGCCGGGTATGACCAAGAAGTCAACGACAAACTCTCGCCCCTCCAAATATACAGGAACCTCGGTAGTCAACACTTCTCTTATCGTCTGGGTCCCATCGGCTAACCGAATACTTACCGAAGTCTCTGCAAACTCCGCGCCGCCTTCGGCAAGCACCTGGTACAGTGCTGGGCTAGCAATGTTGCGCGTGGCCCCCGTATCGACGAGGGCTATGCCGCGTCGTCCCATTGTACCTAGGTTAATAGTCGCCATCATCGTTGTGGAGTTCTCCGGCGGGATGGTAGTTATGCTATCGAGCCTAACATCGTCGTCGGATCGTCCATCTACGTGGTTGACGATTCCTGCGCGATCGGCCTCTTCAACTAGACCGGACTTACTTACGCGGGCCGTTGTAACGTGGGCCAAATCGCTCGAGGGAGCCACCAAACCAACCGGAGCCCCATTTCCTACCTGAGCCAATTGAGTCGCGGAATTATCGGAAGTCTTGCTACCTACCCCCGTTGTGCCAACGCCTACCTGGGCTACCTTACTTTTGTTGCCTGCGCTGACCTCGTGTTCCAACACCTGTTTGATAACGGCGACGTTAAATTCGGCCTTTTGTTTTTCCGCGTTACACACCACACATTTCGATCGAATAACGCCGGGTTTTCCGCACCCGTAACATCTAATCGAATTAGTGCCTACCGTTCCCGCTTCGCTTCTACTAGTACTAGCGCTCGGTTTGTCATCGCTCGGTATTTGACTTCCCGAACCGGCGCTAGTCGTTTTATTACGACGGCGACATTCGTCTGCAGTATGCCCGAACTTTCTACAAACTGAACAACGAGCCTTAGTACCTGCCTCGCGCGTAGAACTCACATTGGGGTCGGAACTTTGTTTGCTACAGTGACTAGACGCGACACGTGACGCTAGCGGTGCCGACTTCGGCTGAGCGTCCTTAGCGGTCTCCTCCGCGATTCTCGCCTTATCTAAGAGGTCGTCTAAATCTAACACAGATTCACGTGGCACTCTCTTCTTAATACGGCGGTCGAGGAGTCCGTAAACAATGTCCACTTGGACCTCCTCCGCCAATCGATACGGAAGCTGGGCCAGAAGGGCTCTTTTATCACAGATAAACCTATCACTGACCTCACTGTCCTGTTCGTTTTCAAATACCTCTCGGAAAAGTCTGTGCACCGGGCGCGGCGCGCCATACATGGCGCGCAGCCGCAGCTTGGCGTCTGTCCACGACGCGACGTGGGCGCGCACGCCGCGCCACCACACGGCGGCGTCTCCTCCGAGCAGCATGGGGAGCCCGCGCAGCGCGTGCTCGTCCGACACTCCTTGAATACTTCGACGGCGTCGAGAAACGCCTCTAACACCTGGGCGTCGCGTGACGCGCCGTCGAACCTCGCCGTGCACCTCGTCAGGTTTCCGGCGGTCGCGCTGCTGTTTCCAAACAGCGGCGGGGTAGCACTCATCGCTGGCGCCGGTAGTGAGGATACCCCGGAGTGATGGTCTCCACGGGGTACCGACAGGAGGGCCTGGATGAGGGCCTTATTGGCCTCCGCCTGCGCTTTGGTTATGGTCTCCATCAAAGTTGTGAGGAACTGGTCTGAATCTGCTGGGAGTGGGAGGCTACGCGGCTGCTCTGGCGCCTTGCCGGCTGCGGCGTGCCCTTCACCAACGCTGTCCGTCTCGGAGACAGGCGCTGCTCCCGTCAGTGTGTTGTCTCCCTCGTGTTCCGCTTCTTCTTGTTGCACTCGTCGTGACGCGTCCTTACGCTGCGGGCGTGGCATTTTGGCGTCTTTCGTCACGTGACACACGTACCGACCGAAAATGCTTCGCTTTCGCGCGTAAAGTACTCGGCTACTCGTACTTCGTGATTGTACACGTGCGTGGTTCGGCCCCACGTTGGGCGCCAGATTTAACGTGGTTCGGCCACTAAGTTGGGTGACAGATTTTACGTGGAGGTAAGCCCTAGTCAAAGGAAACACTCTCACTTCCGTTAAAATAAAGTTTAATGAATAAAAACACAAGGATGGACACGAACAATTACACGCACGACAATAAAACAAGAATAAAGGGTACAGGTAAACACATAAGTTACTAAACACATAAAAGGGAAAACACTATACAAGACACAGTTCGGTTACTTAAGGCTAGACCTCTCGAGCCGAGAATCGCGGTGAGGTTAAATACGCTCAAACCGTACGTGCTACGAGTATAATCGCGGGGTCTCGACTGACCAGCAGGACGCGTCATTACGCATCCTGTGTTCTTTGGGCTGACCACTAGCTTAGCGCGGTCGCGTCCCGCTCCACGTGTAGGCCTCCTATTGGTCGACGCCGGCTGCTTCCTGCCTGGGCGACGCATTTCTTAGAAACCTACCCCTAAAACAATGCCTCCAGATGTGAGTTTCTTCGCAGGCATCGTGTTCCGAAAATATCGCGCGTTACAGTTTTTAAAACTTACGCGATCAGAACACATTATTATAATTATCCAGTCATCCCGTGACCACGACAGAGTGTAAACCTGTTGAAAGGTCGGGAAAAATAGGTAAATAAACGCGATAAATACCCGTCAATAATTATAATAATAATGACAGAATTACCCAGATTGAGTGACGCGCGTCAAGAGTGAAGAGGTTGAGACTCATCTAGGTAGCATCAGTTGGTCTATCTATGGACAGGCGTCCGTCCGACGTGGCGCGCTGAACTCAAAAATTATTGTTATGATAACTCCATTTTGTGTCGTTCACAAGCATACACATTCAGCTAGGCTTAAAAGGAAACAGAAATGGATCACATTTCACGCAGCTCTAGTTGTTCAAATAATTAATTTTGTTACCTAATTTTCCTGTTAATAGTTAATGTTTTGCGGCAAATAACTATTCCAGTAGTAAGAGTGACGAACGTTAATAAATCTGGATAATTCTGTCATCTCCCTCTACTCTTGTAAGTCCTGGTCAGGCCATTTTCCGTCTCCATATTCCGCGCATGTGCCTCCAAGTGGGAGGAGTTTCGCCTATTTATACTCAGAGGTGTCAGGGGTGATCTGTGTAGGTACAAGCCGTTCAAAACGTGGTATGAATTTGGTTGTGTTCCATAATACCAAAAATGATGACTGTAAACTTTTTATATTTAACACATAGTATTGTAATTCTGTAATTAGACAATAATAAGCTATGTTCGTTAACTATAGATATTATAGTTGTATTATACGAATCAAATAGAAAGAAAACTTGTAAATTTCAGCATAAAAATATGCAAAATGCGATTGGCTTTTATTTCATTTTAGGTATCTAAGTATAATATAATAAATAACTAAGTGTTATAAAAAAAACTGTTCAGGAACCTAGACAAAAACTAAGTATTCGAATATAAATAATACAATAATATAGTGGAAATATGCTTTAAATGTAATTTTGGTAAAACGTTGGTATGGGCATCATCTTCCGCTGGCCCCTTAACTTCGGTGATCAGTAGGTAGGTAGGTACTCAATTTGGTTGTTGTTGACCCCCATAATTAGGTATTCAATTTATTTTAATCAATTTAAGTGAACTTGAAGCTTAAATGCTCACTACGATATTGTGTTGGGCTCACATCTAGTTTTATTTATATAATCAATTGTAGTGTTCAATTGTAAATAAACATTAATTTGTTATAATGTTTTAAACCCATTTCGATGCAGGACCCTTGAAAAGTCGTAAAGAGGGTACAACTCACCCGAATCGAAAACCAAGAGACTTTAGATTCGGACGAGATGTACCCCTACTCAAAAGTGAAGTGGACATCTCGTCCGCGGATGAGTTTGAGATTTGGACCAGATGTACCCTAACCCTGGAAAATGTGTTACCTTACTTTTTACCTACTACATGCTCGCTCAGTCAGCTACAAGGAACATTATACTCTATGGGTCAGCTATGTAGGTATGTATTCAAATTCAATAGTAGCTACCGATAGCTTATTTCAACTTCAACGTTTTTCTTCTTCTTAATTTGTATATGGCTCTGCATCTTGTTTTGACACAATTCTGCCAATGTCAGTTTTCAATTGTTAAGTTTTTAAACGACGTTAAAATTTAAGGATTTTGAGTTTGTCCAAAATAAAAAGAGGATAATTTAATCTTAATCAAGTTCATTACAAAAGCAAACGCAACCAAAATATAGAATAAAAAGCTATTCAAAAATATGTTTTTAATCTTAAGTAACTAGATTAATTGATTTTTAAAAATCGTGTTAGTTACTAAACAAATAAAAAAGTAATCCAAAAGAAAGCATTAAGATGTATTTATAACTTAAAGAGCACTGATTCATTCCGAAATATCTTTTAAAAGGAAAAGATTCTGACATTTCTAGAACAAAAATGGAAACCTCTCGTTTCCATGTGTACTTTTGTAAAGAGAAATAAGGTATATTTTTTCTTTATTCTCTCAAAAGTCCAAGCATAAATTGTATCCATCAAATCAATAACACAATGTATCACAAAAACACTCACTGTCTTAAACATTTTCAATAATCTTCCCTTAGAACTTAAAACAATGGATACCTATTTAGAAATAAATTAATAAAATAATCAAATACTTTATAGTCGCTCAAAGGATTCTTTGATAAATTATGGTTCCCCTTGGGAACCATCATTTATGTGTATGTGTCCTATTTTAATGTTCATAAAATAAAAAACTTGGAATGTTAATAAATATATAGGTAGGTAGCTGTAAAGCTGTTATGGTACACATTTAAAAGTTATTGTATATCTATTATAGATAAGCTGTTGAAACTGTACACTATTTTATACCTACTTAATGTTAATTTTTAATCTGTACCTACCTCTAAATAGCAGCTCGATCCATTCAGTAGTTTTGGTGATGTTTCATCAATATCATCAGCCTATATTAGTAAACCGCTGGTCATAGACCCTGACCGCCATAGCGCCCAGTCTTCAGCTTGCCGTATCCAGCATCGGCAGTCTTTCGCAGGGTTCATCCCACCTGCATATTTTAATTCATTCGATTCGTTTCCGAATCGAATCCGACGCATCTTAAACGCTATTTTGATTTCGCCTCGGGTTGATGATCGATTTAAGGAGCTCCTCCTCATTGACATGGCCATTAGTCAACAGGTTCGCTTCGGTTTTTCGATCATCAACCCGAGGCGAAATCAAAATAGAGTTTTATTGATCTTTCGGATTCGATCATCCATCATCGGGGGGAGGGCATCCTACACTACGTTTGCCGAGTCACTACGTCTCTCCAGCGTTTACGTTTACGTTACCCCAGCGGCGATTCTTACGGTCTTACGGCTGTGTTAACGGTCAATTTCACAACTTTCGCCTTTAAAATATTAAGAGGATAGGAAGCAGGACATCTTGACATTTTTAATCCCTTTCTTTATCTACAAGACAAGACTAAGAAACCGACGAAGACGACCTCAGTGGCGCAGTGGTGAAAGTCCGCCTGTTACCCAGCAGGGTTCGATTCCCGCCTTCGGACAAATATTTTTACGATCTGCAGGGAAGGTAAAAGGTTTTTTTCACACCACACAGCAAAAGGCTTTGTTGAAGGGGAAAGGTTTATAAGTGACTTGGTGGAATTAAATAAAATATTTTATGAATGCACATTTATAATATTTGTTATAATTATTTCATAATAATAATTTAATATTCTCTTACAACACTATTAAAGCTGGCACAGATTTTTAATTGGTTTTACCGCAATTCCGCTAAAGTCATTAAAATAATTTAACAGTAGGTAGTACATACACTTAAATATCAAATAAAATATTATTATAAAAAATTATGAATTATAAATAACAACTAGTATTTTATAAGTGCGCGAGCTGCAAGCAGCTCGCGGCGGTGGCTGTCACAGGGAGGGGTGGGCTCTGGGGGGGCAAATCTCAAAAAGTCGGGATTTTCCCCAAGTCACCCCCGACCCCTCTACACGATTCCGCAAAAAAAACCATACCTTCCCATCCACCATCAGGGAGAACAATCGTGTCAATGAGTCAGTCAGTGAGTCAGTCAGTCAGTGGTAATCGAGCTTTATATATTATCATGATTTTGTAGTCAACAACCAACGCAAGAACAAAAATCAAGAAACAAGCTTGTGTACCGACATTCTTTGCTTTAAGTAATATAAATAAATAAAATAATTAAAGTAAAATGTACAAAATAAGTAAAAATTCGATTCTCTAGTAAACTTTAAATATCTAATTAAATTCGCACTATGCTAAGCTTTCTTACAGTAAATCCGATTATTATTTATAAATTTATATAATATTATGATAACTTTCATATTTTTAACTGGATTATACATTATTCTTGAGGCTTGAGGGCATTGCCATGCAGCATGCCAGCAGTGGGACAATAAAACCAGCGTCTTGGGGACACCTCCGCCTGGTATTGCATCAGTTGAGCTACCTGTAGATTGATTGCAACAGTCTGCAGTTAGCTGAATTGTTTCAACTGTAAATACTAGTTCTAATTTGTTTCGATTATTTTATTGTAAGTTTATTTGTTGATAAAGGTCATTTCTTCGTCGCTTCTTTACTTTAGTTTACATACCGAAGCGACAGAAATCAAAAATATCTCTTTATTTCCGCGTCAGGGCTTAGTTTTATAATTTGACCGTTTCTTAGTTTACATTGTTGTATAGATTTTTGATTTTGATTAAATTAAATTGTTATAATAATAAAAACAACACCAAGATATTCCGAATAAGTTTTAGTGATTATTCCCAATGGTAATTAGGATAATTCTGTAAGATGTCAAATAAAAAAATTGTTCGTTATTATCAGCTAGAAGAATAATATAAAATCCACGCAACTAATAACAGATCAACAGCTAAAGTATAGACAATTTACAAGGTGCCACGGAAAGGGTGCACTAAGCCGAAAGGGGGTGATTCTGGACATCGCCCCTCGATGTTGTTCTAAGATTTTTTTAATATGGATCATATTTTTACTTTTTTACTTGAGTGTTTGATGTTAATTACAACTCGATACCTCCACGCGTTCCTGAGAAAAGGGGGTTTAGAGAAAGACGGACAGACAGACAAAGTGATCCTACAAGGGATCCTTTTTTCCTTTTGAGGTACAGAACACTAAAAACAAGCAAAAACATTTGTGAAATATTTTATAATGTTACTTAAGCATGCAAGCTGTGTGTAAAAGAACACGTATAGGAAGAAAAAATATTTTGAATTAAATATTCGAAATTCAACAATCGTTATTCACATGTTGATGCCCTTGGAGTCCACATTCACCCCCTTTCGACTTAGTAGACCCTTTCCGTGGCACCCTGTTTAGATACCTAACTTTAATAATTATACGTAACAACAATAGTTATCCAATAACATTCAGGAACACCGATATTCAAATAATTTACTTTTAAATTATTTGGAAAAACCTAGATATTAATATTTTAAGCACCAACACGTACACATAACAATGAACATTAATAATTAAGTAGGTATCTAAAATATTATAAATTAAATTTACATTGCATATTTACGTGAAATGCAAACACATTCAGTCCAGGTTTTATTTTATAACAATAATTCGCAAAATAATAACCTGTAGTAAATAATAAATGAAGTTTTATTAAAAATGAAAACACTTCGTTGTGCAGTCATTTTGATCCTTTGGACGGAATGCAAATGAATAATAATTATAAATAATAATTGAGGCATTATAAAGGTTAAAACTTACAAATAGCGTGCATTTTCAAGTTCCTCTAATAAAGTATTATAAACTGGTCTATAAATGGATTAAAAATTCTATAGAAATATATTTACAAAAACGATGACGCAGGATTTCCAGGACGTTTTTGTTTTTATTGGCACAATTTTGATATAATTTTGATTTCGACCAATAAAAATAATATTATCTATAATGAAATGAATGAAAGCAAATTTTTAGATGACATTCTAACACCTAATGCATTTTCTAATATACCTGCTATCTAGTGTCGCTAACCACTACATGAAAGTAAATATATTTTATTAATATTATATTGATATAATAAATGAAATAACCTACTAGCAAAATGGACGTTTGAAATTGGCAAGCATTAATATTTTAATATTATTTTATACGTGAAGTGCTTTATAAATGCGATTCGGGAGATCTATGAAAATGGAATAATTTAATTAATGAGTTGTTCTTACATTAAAAATAAATGATTGTTTTTTTATTAAATAATGATTGATCTAAACATTGACTAGTACTTATACTATATAAATCTAAATAACAGTAAGTACACCAGTGAACACAAAGATCACAACAATTAGTGATCAGTATTATTATTATTATAACTAATAATAATAAATACTATTAACTAAGTCGTAGCCCACTAATTTACCTATATGAATTTTTTGACTGAACGAATTGAAATAAAATTGAATGAATAATAAATAAATAAATAAATAATGCTGGACAATTCACACAGCATTATCTAGCCCCAAGCTAAGTAGAGCTTGTGTTATGGGTACTAGATAACTGATATACTTAATACAATATACTACATAGATAGATATTTTTATTATACATAGAAAACACCCAGACCAACGGAACAAATTTCTGCAGATCGTACACAAATTTGTTCCGAGGCGGGAATCGAACCCGCAACCTCCTGCGTCGCAGGCGGACCTTCGCCCGCTGCGCCACGGAGGTCGTCGATGACGGAACGATTCGTACATTATTCATATTTTGCATTAATTCATTTAGAAATATGAAGTAAATTAACCGCTAAATGTGATAAAATAGAATGAATTAATAACTAATAGGATAAAAAGAACGAATGAATGAACGTTTGCTATATTAACAATGAGTGAACAGTTTAAAGAAACTACGCCCTTTCTCCGGTTCTGGTCCCATTAGCATTGGCACTTGGTTCTTGTGCGTTATTGTTATCTGAAAGAACAATAAAACTTATAAGAAATCAAATTGGTGTCAAATCAAATTGGTGTCAATTCAGATGTTCCCAAAATTAAACTATACTAATTTGTCAGGTCCAAAAGTGTTGTCGTCCCTTTCATAATGATCAAAACAAAAAGGATGGCACCATATTTAGTGTTGTCAAATTAGTTTAGTATTTGCGACATCTGAATTGACACCATAATATCCCGTAAAAAATCGACTTCGAAGGAATTTGAACAGCATCCTTTTCTCAGCTGGAGCTAACGGCGCTAGAGTCCGTAGGAAGTCTCAAGGTTTTTCGACTCCTACGTCACTTGACCTCGTGGTGTAGTTGGTTAGCGCATTTCCGTACTGAAGGCAGCACGCGGGTTCGAGTCACGTCGAAGTCGATTTTTTTTTGGGATATTTGATTTCTTAGAAATTACCCTGAGTGTGAGATCTTACGCACTATAATAACAAAAACCCTTATAACCAAACAGTAGGCCAGTTGGCTAGAGTAGAATAGAGAAAAACTACGTGACTTTGTCATCGAATGCGTAAATTACTTGAAATTTATTCCTTCAACTTCAATAATGTACGCAATGAATGACGATGCAATGTCATTATTGTCTATTATACCGTAGAAACAATCCCCGTGCTTTGTCTACTGGTAAGAAAAATTGGCAGGTATAGTTTGACCAAAACCACTGTACCGCGCCTGAGGTATGCGCGCAGCGAGATGAGGAGGGTAGTATCGGCCGCTCCGATCCATCAGTCTGCCAGACAACACAACAGACCATCAGCCAGACAATTCAATCTCGTGTGTACTTTTGCTCTTTTTTCCTCGGCCCCCACCTCGCCGCACTTTCTTAAGGTGCAGCGGTTTCGGTCAAACTATATCGTACAGCCCACTACCATCATCAATGCGTCTACCAATCCTGCCATACATCTATTGCTGAACGTGCCACCATACAAGGGCAGCTTATCGATGACTACCACGTTTGGCACGAGGATTAATGATCTCATTGGAGGAGAAGACCGCTGCCTGTTCTCTGTTAGTCGGCTCTGACGACATCCATGGGCATAAAACTTTTAGATCCATCATTGATATTGAGATTATACATTCGCTCGCCGCCCGTTAACCGTAGGCAGATATCAGTTTTTAGTGATTTACTCCGAAACTATACGTTATGTATTTTTTTTCCTTAAATTATAGTTTCGGACGTCACACGCACCCGCGGCGGTCACTCAGTGAACTTCGCTAGTAATTTGGTCATAACTTCGTCAATTTTTGTCGTAGAACAAAAATTTTTGCACTGTGTTATGGATTTTTAGCTCTTTAAATCTGCATTCTCAAATAAAAACGTTAGGGATCCTCATTCTATGAAATTGTAAGGCAGACTGTCTCATTCCCCGGCCCGACAACGACATGCCTGCTTGCGCCGGCGCCGACAAGTCTTAGCAGCAATTCTCCCTCTTGTGTCGGGCTAGCATCGTACATATGTGTTGTGTACCTAACCAAGCTTCTATGTGGGCGTGTGCGGTCTCTGTGGAATTACAAAGCCGTCGTGTTGGTGAAATGAAGAATGTAGCTGTCAGTGCAGTGTCTTTGAGTACTGTCGGTATCGGTGCCGGGCCGGGCCGGCTAATGAAGGAGGTATACCTTGCAAGGAGGCTGCATCCAAGGCTCTCCATCAATCTGCATGGGGAAGGTTCTTTTTGTTGTGATGGTGATGGAACTGCACTGCGCGAGGCGCCGTCCTGATGCGCGAAGACCTGGAAAGCGAGGGTTTTTTCAGTTATGTGGGGTTTTTGATTACAAAATAATGTAATTTTTATTTTATTTAGTACTAGTTTATGCCTGCGGCTTCGCACGCGTTGTTTCTATGGAAACGTTTAAAGGCGATTTCTATCACATGGAAACTGATTCATGGGATAAAAAGTATGTTTGATTCCAGGTTAAGAATTACTTGTATGCAAAATTTCAGCCCGATCCGTTCAGCAGTTATGGCGTGAAAGTAAACACCCATCCATCCTGGACAATTCAAACAGCATTATCTAGCGCCAAGCTAAGCAGAGCTTGTGTTTTGAGAAGGTAGGTACTAGATAACTGATATACTTAAGTATCTGATTTTACAACATAAAAATATATTTTTTATCATACATAGAAAACACCCTGAACAAATACCTGAAGATCATACATACATTTGTCTCGAAGCAGGAATCGAACATTTGATTATTAGTTTCATGTAGCTCGATAGATGGCATAAAATGGCCACCGGTAGAAAGAAAGAAAGAAAGAAAGAAAATAGTTTTATTTTTAACTTCAATCACAAAAGCTATTAGATACTATTTATAGACTAAGTATTAAAATAATTACTTATCCCAAAAAAATAACGAAAAATACCACGTACAACCTAAAAACAAATTGATTGGTTATGGGATAGGTAGTAAGAAGGTTTGAGCGAGATTGAATAACTTTTTGTTTACTTATATACGACTAGCTTCTTCCCGCGGCTTCGCACGCGTATTGTCGTTATAAAAAGCCTTATCCTGTTAGCCTGTTATCTAAGTTAGGCTTAGCTCTAAACGTAAGCCAAATTTCATCTTGATCTGTTCAGTAGTTTTGGAAATCCTAGGTAATAAAAGTTCAGATTTCACAAACTTTCGGCTTTATAATTATATTAGTAGGATTCCTTGAATTTTTTAAAACTTGTAAAACCATGGTTATTAACACTAACGGCCTCTGTGGCGCAGCGAGCGAAGGTCCGCCTGCGACGCAGGAGGTTGCGGGTTCGATTCCCGCCTCGGGACAAATGTATGTACGATCTGCAGACATTTGTCCAGGGCGTTCTGGATGTTTTCTAAAAATATCTATCTATGTAGTGTATTGTATTAAGTATATCAGTTATCTAGTACCCATAACACAAGCTCTGCTTAGCTTGGGGCTAAGCAGAGCTTGTGTTATTGTTGTTAGTCCAGCATTATTTATTTATTTATTTATTTTATTTAGTACTAAAGCTTCGACAATAGTCATTTACAATATCCTGTGGTAAATGACTTTAGAATGCCTTAAAAACTCATAAAAAATCAAAAAACAAAATAGATAAACTTCAATGTGTCTCCTGTAGGTGGAGCTAACGGCACTAAAGTCCCAAAGTATGTCGACTTCTACGTCACTTGACCTTGTGGTGTAGTTGGTTAGCACATTCCCGTACTGAGGGAAGGATGCAGGTTCAAGTCCCGTCGAAGTTGATTTTTTTGGGTTATATAATTGATTTCTAAGAAATAACCCTGAGAGTGAGGGCTTAGGCGCTATAATAAGAAAAAACTTCAAACTTCTTGATATAAGGAATTTTGTTTGTCCGTGGCCCATGCTAACTTCATGAATTGATTGGTTCGATTCCCGCCTTGGTATACAAATATTTTTACGGTCTGCAAAATATATAGTCTGGGTATTTTCTATGTATGATAAAAAATATCTATCTATGTAACGTATTGTATTATGTATATCAGTTATCTAGTAAGTACCCATAACACAAGCTCTGCTTAGCTTGGGGCTAGATAATGCTGTGTGAATTGTCCAGCATTATTAAAGATCAATTCATGAAGTTGGTTGTTTCGTTTTGACATGTTGCCAATCGCCATCTATCGAGTTATTTGGAACATGGGTACACAGAAGTAGTGCTGTGGAATAGTAGGTACCTACTTATTTTTTATTTATCAGACTGACCTGTTCTCACTTGGCCCATGTGCAAGCAATTCTCTAAGCCAATCACTTCTATAAGTTTGTCGCCGATATCTGTGGAGAAACAAACATACATAACTATAATAAAGTTGTTTTCAGCTGATTTCATTATGTGACCCTTATAACTGAGAGAAAACATAGATTTTTAAGACGATTCTTCGATCTTTTTAGTTCGTAAAACTGTTTTGTGATCTTTTCGCTGGGTGTCCTATTTAATAAATAAATAAATGGCATTCACTCGCTCATCTTATTTTCGCCGCTCATCGGCTGCGTTCTGAATACTGACAGAAATGACAGGCGAAAAAAATGGTATGACACTCGCTGATTGACACAGGAATGAATGTTCCGCTCCTTGTAGCGACGGACCCTTGTTCATTCACTCACTCATTCAGTCATTCATTCAACAGTCAGCGTCGAATCTACATTGCTGCGCGTTAAAGAAGCACCCCCGGCAATACGCGCCGCCAGAGCTATGCAGGCCCCTTGGGCGTGCGGAATGTTCAGAAGCGCCACGCCTTGTATCGATGGACCCTTGTTCATTCACTCACTCATTCAGTCATTCATTCAACAGTCAGCGTCGAATCTACATTGCTGCGCGTTAAAGAAGCACCCCCGGCAATACGCGCCGCCAGAGCTATGCAGGCCCCTTGGGCGTGCGGAATGTTCAGAAGCGCCACGCCTTGTATCGATGGACCCTTGTTCATTCAGCATCGAACCCACCTTGATGTGCATTGTGGAAGCGCCCCCGGCGATGCGCGCCGCCGGAGCCCCATAGGTTGGAGCCCCCGTGTGCGTACGGAATGTTCAGGAGCGCCACGCCTTGCAGCGATGGACCCTTGTTTAGTTCCAAGGAGGAGCCGTCACACTGGAACAAAAGTTACGGTGGATTTAAGCTGAAGGTAGAGTGGCAGTCAGAAGTGGTTACCTAAATTCCAAAGACATTGTCTTGCAGCCATTCGTGGTTCTTTTGAACGTTTTCAAATTTATTATTATTTGGGTCCTAGGTTCAAATCCACAAAGACACACACACTCACACAACACTTAATACTTACCTTAATTTTGAAGCTAAGTATGTATATTATCATTAGGAAATAAAACAGCATAATAACTGTTTAGGATTCTGCTTTACTCTTTAGGTAATTTGGAAGAAATAAAAATTATTCGCTACGTATTTCTCAGCATTTAATTAGTAAGTGAGTGATGACATAAAACCACAGAATATCCTAAACAAACAAAAGGCAAAAATACTGCAAGTGTGCTTGCTATTAGAAGAGAGTAGGTGCTCGAACAATAACCATTAAAATGATTCCGAAAAATTCTCATATCAGACTTAAAACGCAGAACAGTCGATAAGATTATCATCAGCCTATACTAGTCCACTGCTGGACATAGGCCTCCCCTAATGAGGGCCATAGCACCCTGTTTTCAGCTTGCCGCATCCAGCATCTGCCTGAAGTTTTTCGGTTCCTGGCTGGAGAGCCAGGTGGGATGACGACCTGCGAAAAACGTTTCACGTAGTATAGGACGCACATCAGACATCCAGACACGTGTCCACTCAAGAACACTTTCACCCCCGCAGTTGTCGGTTCTTTGCGAGATATGTCCAGCTCACTGCCGCTTCCGCTTGCTCTTTTAGCTATGTTGATAACTTTGGTTCTCTGTCGGATATATTCGTTACGAACCAGTCCTACTACATACCTATAGAAAAAACTTGCGGATTTGTTTGGTAGCGGAAGTGCAACCCTTAATTATCAGAAATCTCTGTGGCGCGTACAAATAAAAGAACGAATGATTGAATGAACGAAACCCACCTCGATATCAATATTCTCGTGCAGATTCTTGCAGCTCGCCGCGAACTGTTCCGAGGTAGCGAACTCAAAGTACCACAGTTTGTTCTTCATCCTTGAACTGAACTTGTCCGGGTTTCGTTCCCGCTCTGTGTGGAATTTCACGCAGATTGCTGCATCCTGGAATAGATGGAAATACACATTTTAATTGCGTATATAAAACTTACCTATGAACAATCTCTACCAATGACCTTGAATAGCGAATATAATACAAAATCGTTGGATTGCACAAGAAGAATAAATGAATTGTAATTCTAACTAATAATAATTAATTGTTAAGGTTATATTGTAGAAAGAATAATATAGATATAGAATGAACGGCAACGAGACATTTTGAATGGTAAAATTAAAGAGTGAATGATTATTGATTACCAACATTAAATAATGAACACTAACATTTAAATGTGAATGAATGTGAATGATTACTAACATTTAAAAGTTAGAAAAAATGTTGAATAATCCTACTAATATTATAAAGCCGAAAGTGAAATCTGAATTTTTGTTACCTAGGATCTCCGAAACTACTGAACAGATCAAGATGAAATTTGGCGTACGTTTAGAGCAAGGCCTAACTTAGATAATAGGCTACTAATTACACCTACATATAGCGATAGAAATAAATAAATGGCTACTTACCACGCCGATAGAAAAGTAGTTATTGATGATGTTGTAGGGAACTATCGTAGGGTGCGGGGCTGAATCGGGGATGATTTGAAGATCGCACTGAAAAATAATTAAAATTCATACTTAATATTAAAAAAAGCGACGCGTGATCCGAGTGCTGGTCAGTATCTGGCGCAGCGCATCAGCTTTGCCATACAGCGGGGCAAAGCAGCCAGCGTAGCGGAGATGCGACGACTGGTATTGATATGGATCAGTTGAGCTACCTGTAGATTATTTGCTAGTATTTACAATTGAAACAATTGAGCTAACTGCAGACTGTTGCAAACAATCTACAGGAAGCTCAACTGATCCAGTTACCAGTCTGTCGCGTCCCCGCTACGCTGGCTGCATTGCCCCGCTGTATAGCAATGCTGATGCGCTGCGCCAGATACTGACCAGCTCTCGAGTCTCGCGTCGCTTCGACCAGACGCTCAGATATTTTTTTAAAAACCCGAAGAGCCTCGGTACCCGACGGACCTAGGGTCTTGACTCCAAGGGGAGCAAATGTGTAGGCTCTGTCGAGACCTCCATATTTGTCTTTCTAATAATTCTACGGATCGTAAAGAAAATAAAACGGAAAACTAAAACAACAAGTGTGGAACAGATTGTTTGAAGAGTTGTGCTTCCATGACGGAGAATTTTTTTTAAGATCTGCTAACCTGCGACGAACAAGCGAGGTGAAACACAACCGTCTTGAGTGAGCGCGGCAAACGTACTGAGGCGCCTTTGAGCATGTACAAAAACCCACAACGCTCGGCCCGGCCCGCGGCACGCTCGGTCGAGGCAGCTCGTGCGTTTGCCTCGGGCAAGGCACGTCCTTACTGGCCGAGCATTTGCTTCGCGCGGCAGGCCTCGCGAGACTGCTAGGTCAGTCAGTACGCGGCTACTCGGGAGCGTCCCGCCCCCCGACCCCCACGATTGCCCTTGGCCCCCACGATTGCCCTGTCAAAACGCCTTCGTCGAACGACTGTATGCATATAGGTAAGCTGTGATAGTACTAAGTAAATAGGTGATAGTTACGACCTACCTCCGTAGAAGTGTTTTCCACGTGTATGGACCACCGGTCCATCATCACGGTGCTCGCTTTGCCGATCTTATCCAGGATCTTGTGTATGGACTCTCCTTCGTAGCTGAATACAAATTAAACAATATTATAAAGCTAATTTCCCAAAAATAACCTTAGTAGCTAAGAACCAAAGTTAAGCAAGCTGAAGTGGCAGTGGGCCGGCCATATCTCGCGAAGAACCGACAAATAGCTGGGGTAAACGTGTTCTTGAGTGGAGACCGCGACTCGGCAAACGTAGCTTGGAAATGTCAGTTTAAATAAACCTATGAGTCACAATATGTGGTGCAATTTATAATTCAAAGCCATAAAACAGACAAGACAGAAAATAAAAAAATATAAAATGGACTAAAGTACTTACCCCCCACCCCACCGCAGGCAGCGTGCTAAATCGTTGCCGGTGCCGAGCGGAATTACTCCAACAGCTGGTTGCATCTCCATTTGTACTTTATCTGCAGAATAATTAAGTCCCAATGATTCAAACAAGAACAAAATTAAAAATTTAAAAAACCCCCCGCCAGATTTTCATGAAACATGGCTAAGAACACTCTGGATTCAATTATCTATAACACATAAGACTAAACGAAAATCGGAAGCGTAGCTCCCAAACGGATGAACCGATTTTCGTTACACTAATATTATAAAGAGAAAAGATTTGTATTTTTGTATGTTTGTAACGAATAAACTCAAAACTACTAAACTGATTTCAAAAATTCTTTCATCATTAGAATGCTACATTATCCCTGAGTAACATAGGCTATATTTTATATGTTTAAATATAAATGTCCACCCGTGCGAAGCCGAGACGGGCCGCTAGTCTATCTATATATTTATTTCTGTGTACTCACCCATAGTTTCTAACACCCAGCCCACCGTGCCGTCTCCTCCGCAACAGATCACCCTGTAGTTCCGCACATCTTTGAACATCTGGAGCCCTGCAATATTCATACATTTAGTATATTATTCATGTAGTGTATTGTATTAAGTATATCAGTTATCTAGTACCCATAACACAAGCTCTGCTTAGCTTGGGGCTAGATAATGCTGTGTGAATTGTCTAGCATTTTTTTTTTCATACAATATTCATCCAATTTTTCATCCTTAGACCTGCAATATTCATACAATTTTTATTTCCGTGCCTCGGAAAGCACGTTAAGCCGTTGGTCCTGCGCCTGACCTCTCCCGATCGTGGCAGTCTGTCCGTGTGAATTATCTGAGCGTCTGGTCGAAGCGACGCGTGACCCGAGAGCTGGTCAGTATCTGGCGCAGGGCATCAGCATTGCCATACAGCGGGGCAATGCAGCCAGCGTAGCGGGGACGCGACGACTGGTATTGATACGGTACCAGTAAACTTTGTTTCATTCCCTCCTATTCCATTCCATCCTACCTAATTACATTCCATTTTCTGCTATATTCCACTCTGTTCTATCATACTTAATTCCATCATATACCGTACATTACAAAGAGCTTCACTTACCCTGCATAGGCCCGGTCTTGCCAATATCATGGACTTGTCTCGGGTTCAGTATATACTGCAGCTTCCGTAGCACCCTCGACCCCTGACGACCCCCCGACTTGGGGTTGATGAACACCAGGAGTGGACAGGTCCCGTCAGGGGGCGTGATTTGGAAGGAGATGGGGGGCGCTCGTGGTTTGTCCTTTGTCTCCTCTGTTATTGAGCTAGGCAGGGATATTGATGTGGGTATTGAATGCTGAAAATGAAAAGTAATTTCGTGAAAATTACAGTAGGGTAAATATCTAAAGATCTCTCCAAACTTTTCACAGAGGTTCATCAGGGTCCTAATTCCACTAAATTAATCAGAATCACAGATTTTTTTTTATTGTTCAAACAATATCAACAGCCCTTATGTCTAAACAGTTCTAACCTTAATAATCTAACTTACGGCCAATAAGAGATTTACATTTTATAGAAGAAACATCAAAATACCGACAGTCTAAACAAAATCAAACAAGAAAGTACAGTTAATTAAAACAAGATCCGTCAAGTGCGAGTGTAACTCGCGCGCCGAGGGTTTCGAACGTTTTTCAACAAATAGGTATGTACTAAAGGTACCGGTTAGAGACTTCGCAATTTAACGAATATCTAAAAATAGTAGGTACCTACCAACCTACATTTCAGATGGATCTCTCTGCATGCATCGGTTAAAGTACTAATGATAAAACTTTTAAATCCATCATGGTTATTAACACTAAAGTCATTCAGTTATTCTGTGATCACGGCGCATGAAACTGTGCCAAAATATTGGAAAGCTCAAAACTCAAATCATGGTAAATATCCCGTTATTTATGACTTAATGGTAATTTTTTTACTTTTTTTCAAAATATTACAAAAAGTATGAAGCCTACAGAAATTAGAAAAACTGTTTTGAAATGTCCAAACCGATACCTTTCATTTGACTCGTTTTGGTAACCCCCCTTTTTGACCATTTTTCAAAAATTGTTCTTTTTACAGACTTCTCTATATTTTTCCTGTAAAATTATATATTATTATATTCTATAGTCTGTTAGTTATCTATAGTTACCTGATCATGATGGTGTTTGTGCGGCAGAGAGCGCTGCCTGTCTAGCACTAGGGGGCGGATAGCGGTGGGGGGCACGATGTGTGGCGCGTGGCGGCCGAGGGAGCACGACCCGCCGGCTGCGCCGACACAACGATTGTGCAACTAAAATGATAAAAACTGAGATATTTTGACCACACGATATAAGTAATAATTTGAGTTGCCGAGCCGAGTTTTGCCGAGCGCATCGAGCACATAATGTGCTTGATGGCCGAGCGTAACTGATTTGAGCGTGACAGTTCAGTTTGATTTACTGTTCAGAAGAATTGTGCAACATGTGTCAACGTGACTCTGCCTTTTTTTCGGTTGCGAAAGTTTTTCGAGTGAACATAATTCCGTCTGTTGTCTGGCGTAGTAGATTCTTGTTAGTTTTGTTAAGAATTTTGGGTTGGTCTTGAAGTTTGTGCGTTTCCGTTGAACACTAAACTTACCGTGATGTGGCACCAGCGGCAGTGCAGCCCGGTTATTCCGTTGTAGCCTTTGATCTTTTTTCGACATCTCGCGCACTTGCCGTGGCAGTTTCCTGAAAATATAATTATCTGTTTAAAATCAAAAGTTCCGTAACTAGATGGTAAACTAAATCCCTAAACATACAGGCTGCGCCAAGCGCTAAATATTTCTGGTTATATATGGTTATATAAATGGTTGAGTTTTACTGTAGACGCAAAATGAGGGGTGTTAACGTGTCTTTTTATAGTGAAAGGTGGATAGAATTTGTATTAGGTTCACACGCAAACAGCATAGGAAAAACTAACAAGAAAAACAGAAAACAGTATTATAGGTACACATATAAGAAATCAGGTACACATTTACAGTAAATGAATAAAAGAAGTAAAAACCAAAACAACCCAATATGATATGATTTACAAAGGCACCTTCCTACCAAAAGTGCTCTTGCCGTAGTAACACGTAGGTTGTCACCGCCCCTACTCTGGGCGGGGGACTACTACGCGTTTCTGCGTTACCGTGGTGGGTGAGCCCAAAAGAGTCAGTCTTAGCTTGATGCAGTGCTGCACCAGTATAGGTACAAAAGTGCGCTGGTTTTCAATAAAACAATATCTATCTATGTAATGTGGCTAATACTAAATAGGTATATCAGTTATCTAGAAGAATCCACACAGCATTATCTAGCCCCAAGCTAAGCAGAGCTTGTGTTATGGGTACTTGACGACTGATATACATTACAAAGATAGATATTTTTTATTGTACTAAGAAAATACACAGAACACTCGTAACAAATATTTGCAGTTCGTACATACAAACATCTGTCCCAAGGCGGAAACCGCAACCTCGTCCCAGGTGGACCATCGCCCGCCGCGCCACGTCCGTTGATTTTTAACAAAGGACATTTTCAGGGCGAGTACGGTTCATAATGAATTCCTCAAACTACGACAGTTTGTGTCACATACAATATTGGCTGATATAGCCAGTTCTACTACCTTCGATCCAATGATGCGCCAGCGTGGCGGGCGCCCGCTTGGACTTGGAGTAGGTGGCGATGCAGGAGGCCGGCGCGCGTTGCACGCAGCGCTCATGCACAGTGAACTTGCAAACTGGGAACAAGAAATATCATGTTTAGAAAATCATGACCAACATGTTACATGTATAGTCGGCCACCATAGTCCGTCGCATCTTTGCATTAATGTAGTGAAATCCAGCCGGCTGCGACAGTTAAAAATGTTAACGTGGGTGTATGTAGTTGACCTATAGCGGTCAATTTACGATGAACTTTACCAACTTTACATGGTTCGTTGAATCCAACGTTTAGTTTTACTTGCATGAGTTGTCTTTTCAAGCTGTTGATTGACCTATATAGCGCTCGATTTACAATGAACTTTACCGACTTTACATGGTGAAAAAGTGTCTTTTTCGCCACTTTTAGAACACAGCTTGTCATAAAATCGAACCAGGTGTGATAAAACCTGATTAAATAAGTAGAACCCCGCTTTAACAAATAAGTACCTTATTCTTCCCTTACACATACAACTCAGTATTATCATCAAACCCCTGGGTTTGCTTTTATTTTTTTTCTCTATAAGGCTTCCGGCTGCGCCAAAGAGATCACCATTAACTGGCGCAGCTGCTAGGATTTTTGACTTTCCTGTTTGTGGTAAAGTAATATGATCTCTACTCACATATGCAACAGAGTCCCTTTTTCCCCAACCCTACAAGCATATTCAGACACAGATTGCAGTACGCCGGTCTGCTGAAGTGCTTCAGTCTCCACGCGTGCTCCCCATCTTCTTTTACGTTTGTGTCGAGGCCTAGTAGGACAAGCAGGGGGATGGTTGTCATTCTGGAATAAACAGATACTAATTTAGTTTTACTACACAACTAAGAAGGTCTGTGTTCATCTAATTGTAGAAGTATGTTCACCGATTTCTCGGTTAATTGATGATTCTTTTGATTTTTCTGCTTAGCTTGGGCTTGATGATGCTGTGTGGATTCCCCCTCTTCCCCTCAAGCTTAACAGATTGGTCCACTGCTGGACGCAGGCCTCCCCCTGATATGCGCTTTATTGGCTTTTATCATAATCCCCACGCTGGGCATGCGGGTTGGGGATCGCAGTTCGGTGGTAGAATTGTTCTGCAGGGAGCGCTACAGCCCGCCCCCGGTGGATATCCCTTAGTCGCCTCTTACGACACCCGCGGGAAGAGTTGGATGGTGGAACTTCTAAGCCGGCACCACACAGCTGTGTGGATTGTCCAGCATTATTTATTTGTTTCCTTTAGAACTCTTTATTTGACTTTCACAAAATCTAATTTCAATTTTCCTAATTTTTAGAATGTTCACTCAGAGTAAAGCTTATTTTCAAAGATTTTTATGACCATCTCACACCGCACGCACAGCGTTTAACTGTCTTCGGAGATTTTTGATAAAAGTGTGCGAAAATAGTCAACAAGATAATTTATATGAAGATATACAGGATGGCTTTTTGGAATTGAAGTGGAAGGCCAAATCGGAAACTAATGAATAAAAAGTTTGAATTTCTCGTAAATTGAGCCCATGACTAATTTCACGACTCATAGTTTCTGATTTGCCATGCACTCCCATTACAAATAGCCAACTGAGAGTTTTACCCGCGGGATCTAAGTCCGGGGTGAGCCACTAGTAATATTATACGTAGCCTTTTTCTTTGCAAGAAAAATAAAAAAGATTGAAGAGGAAGACTAAAAGATCATAACCTAAGTAAGAATGTATAGCTGTTTATTAGGTTAGGTTACAAAACAACGTCACGACCAGACGCGAAGTTGCACTGATTGCTTATGTATCAAATTAAACAGCTGAATTAAACAAAATGTAAGCAAAAAAAAATTATGCGTACCCTCCTCTTTTCCACTCGTCCAGTGAAACCGTGCCGTCTGCATCATAATCAATCTCCACCATCATGTCTTGGAGGATCTGAAACAGATAGTCTATTTAATGTAATGCCTCGGAACAAATTTGTGTACAATCTGCAAAAATTTGTTCCGTTGGTCTGGGTGTTTTCTATGTATAATAAAAAAAATCTATCTATGTATTTAATGTATTAAATATATCAGTTATCTAGTACCCAAAACACAAGCTTTGAGAAGCTTACTTTGGGGCTAGATGGTGCTGTGTGGATTGTCCAGCATTATTTATTTATACAATACAATACAAATACTCTTTATCGCACATCTAATAAAACAGAAACACAGGACAGGAGACCACATACAGATTACGTTGCAGAATGGGCGGCATTATCGCTATGAGCGATCTCTAAAAGAAAAAAAAAAGAAAGTATTATCTATCAACCTATCTCTTCCAGAGGCAACCTTTGGATGGACAGGAACTGATAGAACAAGTATAGACGGTGGCGTGTTATACAGAATAATCATTTGGAATTATATTGTGGGATAACGAATTTTAAAGTATAATAATAATAATAATAATGCTGGACAATTCACACATCATTATCTAGCCCCAAGCTAAGCAGAGCTTGTGTTATGGGTACTAGATAACTGATATACTTAATACAATATATTACATAGATAGATATTTTTACTATACATAGAAAACACCCAGACCAACGGAACAATATTCTGCAGATCGTACACAAATTTATTCCGAGGCGGGGATCGAACCCAAGTATATTTGAATACTTCACCTCACCTCAACAGCCTATACCTATTTGTCCACTGCTGGACGCAGGCCTCCCCCTAATTCCCACGCTGAGCATACGGGTTAGGGATCGCAGTTCGGTGGTAGAATTGTTCTGCAGGGGGCGCTGCTGCCTGCCCCCGGTGGATGTCCTTTAGTCGCCTCTTACGACATCCGCGGGAAGAGTTGGTGTGGTGCAAATTCTAAGCCGGCACCACACAGCTCATTTGAATATGAATGCCTAATTCTGTCGAGTCTAATCTTGCTAACAGTTAGGACCTAGATACATTTTATTTATTTATTTATTAATTTACAAATGGACTTACAGTTGAAACCAAAACGTCCAGGACTCAGATACATAAGAATAATAAAATAGGCACAAAGTAGTCAAATCTTGAACACAATACAAAACCATGAATACAAATATGTATCAATCTTAACGTCAATCTCGATTCTCAAGTCATTACAATAATTAATAATCAATAAAAAAATCAAATTCTTATATCTATTTAACTGAATAATAAATGACATTAAGGCAGCTTGTCGCAGTCGATCCTGACTGCGACAAGCTACGACAGCATAGTAAACTATGTAACTGCTCTTTTCAATTTCAGTGAACATCCTACTAATATTATAAATGCGAAAGTTTGTGAAATGTGAAATTTTAGTTACCTAGGATCTCCAAAACTACTGAAAAGAATAAGATTAAATTTGGCATACATTTAGAACGTAGCCTAACTAAAACAATAGGCTACTTTTTAGGGCTTCGCCCTCGAGTTCGGTTTTAAGGAAGGGCTTGATAATTAATTTACACATCACGTCCAACGAGAAAATAAAACATGTATTATTGCCAATAGGTTAGGCACCGTATGTACCACGCGAACGAAGTTGCTAGTACAAAATTACAACTTACAGGCCTCAATTCCGAAGTCTCCCATCCGAGGTACTCAGCAACTGTCATCATCTGGTTCACGATGCAGTCCATCTCGTTTGTATCCAGCACTCCGTTACCATCCGTGTCGTAGAGGCGGAACATGACTGAAATAATAGAAAATAAATTGTGACTGACGGAGCCAGGAGTTGAAGATCAAGTTTCAAGTAGTCCTCTTTGTAGCCCTTTCGAGAGGGATTGATTTGTATCCCCGTTGTTTTAGAATAGCTTTTCGCATGTATTTAAACATGAGAAATTGTTAATTTAATATCATTATTTTAATTTTGTACCAAAACTTGCTCGCCCTACCCCCCTACGCTGGCGGGACAAAAATTTTAAATATAAATGGCGCTGATTTGTATGAAATTTGTAGTCAGCCAGTCATCAAGCAGTAGTAGTAAACCAGTAAATATGGCGCCAAAAGTCAAGAAGAATAAACCTAGTATACAGTCCAACGTTGTTTCATTAAGCCAAGGAACGTGGAGGAGAACCCGGCTAGTAGGACATCACAGTAGGACCCCCACATAAATATCTGGTTATTGTATAACCCCATGAGATAAATGAGGCGCTCTTATCAGGCCTGCATCAAACAGTGGACCAATAAAGACTGTACCTACTGGTTGGTGAGTCTATTTGACGTTGGTAAATAGACGTGATGGTGACATCTCCTTTTTCCATAAAATTTTGTACAGCGCCGCTCTATCGTGCGGACAGGGAACTACGCAAATCCCGGACTAACAGGATAAATCACGATCACTCTTCTTTTGACCATGAGGCTACAAAATAAATGCGCTACGTACGTCTCGCTACATACCCCATTGATGGGGAAGTCGATGGGGTGGATGGGAATATATCGGTTCCCATAATGAACCATTCAAACTATCGTACTTAGTTTGACTCACATTCTGAAGAAATCCCTCGTTAAGAGATCCTTGTTCGTCCGTTATGGACACCTTGGTGTTCTTCAAATATTTATGGTACCTATGTACCTTTTAGTACTAAAAGTAGTAGAAGACCAAATTGTCTCTCTGATCTTGTTTTTTTACCTATTTTAGGATTATTTTATAACTTTCAAGTTAGATAGACAGATAGTAAAAAAAAATATTTTGTACTAAAGACACACATACAATTAACATAGATAATACCTATACAATTTTAAACACAAGTACAATAGGTTTAAATAATCAAACGAGCACTTTAAAAAGTAAGTACTTCTTGGCGACGAAGTGTTGGAACAATATACCTCCACCCTTACGTATTCTTAACACTAAATTCACATTCAAATCACGCCTAAAGTCTTTACTATTACACAAACAAACTGTTGGAATCCCTAAAGACTTCATTTGCCAATTTTAGAAAGCTCTGGCTTTCGTTACTTCTACCTGCACAGTTCCTGTCTTTTTCTGCTGTTACGCCTAGCACCAATCTGTAGGTAGGTATACTAAAGACACGTTAACTTTCTATATTTTATCAAACACTGCAACGGTATCTTCACTTAAATTGTTTTGACACATCATTACTTGTTGGTATCTCGTTTTTCTGGTCACCTCAGAGGGTATAACTGAAAATCAGTGTTTGCTCTTCGAGCAAAACTATGCGCTGAGTTACCTTTTTGCTGGGCTGCAGCACACACTTTACCTACCTATTTGTAATTTTTTTATGTGTGCAACTTATTTTCTTCTATTACCTACTTAATTAATTCTTTTTTCCTTGTCAGCTCATTATATTTTCTGTCAAATGTTTATAATCATCCCTATGTACTGTGTGTTGCCAAGCAAATAAATGATTTATCTATCATCTATTTAAGTAAGTACTTAGGATTAACATAATGTGAGGTAAGTTTGTGTGTAATGCAGCACGACAAATAGGCCTTGGCTCAGTGATTTTTTTTGCTTAAAAGCAATAACACTATTTTTCAGCCAAAACCTAATCGAAAGCGCGCAGAACGAGACAAAAATAATATAGATAAATAGTACATGACAATAGTGCAAAAAAAAAAAGTTACGTTCTGTTCCGTAGCTAATTATTTTCTATTTAATCTGAGAATAACAAAGCCCATTATATGAGCAAACCTTTCTATACATAGGTTAAATTTTTCTTTCCCATTTTTGATGTGTTTATGATATTGTGCCCCCCGCTAGTGGTTGTGGGAACCGGCGGAAGAACAGCGTTATTATTATTTTAATACCTACTTAGTCTGTAAATAGTACCTAAAAGTTTTGTGATTGATAAAATTATTTCTCTCTTTTTCTTTCTTCCAACACAAACCAGCTTCGTAGTTAACCCACGTACATTCATGATGCACTTACATTCTAGCTTATCTTCTGGTCTTCCAGCCTCCAACAGAGACAGATAGCAGACGATGTCTTTGAGAGAAACCCTGGCTGTGTGCACTTCTAGGGCCGAGGATCTTCTGATGATGTTCCTGAAATCTGGAGAAGAAGATAGTCATTAAAAAAACGCAACGTTAAGCGAAAAATGACTAGAAATACTGACTCAACATTACACAAAAAGCCAAACTCAGGATTGCCATGTTTAACCAAACCTAATAAAAAACATCCAATCCGATTACTTATTCACAAATTAATTAAAACGATTCTAAGTTGACGAATGCTATTATGAATTTTTAAATGACAAAATAGACAAAATAGACGTTGAAGGCCGAAGATGAGATGGCGAGACGAGCTTGACGCACACCATCCATCATGGCCTGCGAGGAGAGGAAGGAGAAAAGAAAGGCTTTTGCCCAGCAGTGGGACAGTAATAGCTGAAAAAATAATAAACAACCTGTCATGAAGGAGAAAAGAGAGGCTTTTGCCCAGCAGTGGGACAGTAATGGCTGAAAAAATAATAAACAAACTGTCATAATAAAAATGACAAAATTTAATTTGAATACTGACATTATTTGACGGAGGTAGGTACTACTCACCTTAGTAACTACATCATCATCATCATCATCAGCCTACATTAGTCCACTGCTGGACATAGGCATCCCATAATAAGCGCCATAGCGCCCTGCCTTCAGCTTGCCGTATCCAGCATCTGCCTGCAGTCTTTCGCAGATCGTCATCCCACCTGGCCGGAGGGCCTCCTGCACTACGTTTGCCGAGTCGTGGTCTCCACTTAAGAACATGTTTACCCCAGCGGTTGTCGGTTCTTCGCGAGATATGGCCGGCCCACCGCCGTTTCAGGTTGCTAATTCTTTACCTACATACACATTAGTACCTACATATTTTTTCCCAAAAAAATATCTTCTGACCTCAGTACAAAATCAAGTCCCGTCGAAGTCGAAAATTTTTGCGATATTATTTGATTTCTTAGAAATTACCCTGAGAGTTACGCACTATAATAACAAAAAAACCAGAAATTAGCTACATTAGAATTAAATTAAATTAATTAAATTAGAATTAAGCAACGCGACACCTCTCGTCAAACGAACTAAATGTAACTTTAGTCTTTGAACATGGTTGGATAAACTTCAATGTTTCCCCTGTAGGTGGAGCTAACGGCGCTTGAGACCGTAGGAAGTCCGAAAGATTTTCGACTCCTACTACGTCACTTAGCCTCGTGGTGTAGTTGGTTAGCTCATTCGGTTCAAGTCCCGTCGAAGTCGAAAATTTTTGCGATATTGTTGTATTGTGTTGTACGTTGTACCTTCTATTTTAGACTGGTTGACTCGCAGAGAGTTGCTGCTCTTTCTACTCGAGTTCCTCGACATCTGAAAAACAAAAACAATCCTATTATTTAAATTATTTCTAACATCCGCACTTACACAGTTGTGCAATAGTAGAGGCTTGCAATGATGAGCGAAAACCACGTTTGCCTTGAGCTCTGCTACGCATAATATTTAAATCACGTAGCAATAACCATTATTATAGTTCAACTTATTGTGTAGTACATAGTTCATACGGTAAATAAAATATTTAATTTATTCATTCAAGACGTTTTCCCCATCCGTTATCCGTGCGGGATAATTGAGTATTTTACAAAAAAAAACTATCGTAGTTTAACGAATTCAATACGGATGTAAGCGGGTTAACTACGAACCTTATTTGTTAACTCGAACCGCACTCACTCTGAAGAAGTCCGTCGATAGAACAGCATATCTTTATTTTCAAAGGTGAAACACATGAAAAATTGGGTTAGGATACATCTCGTCCGCCGAAGAGATGTCCATTTCACTTTTCAGTAGGGGTACATCTCATCCGAATCTAAAGTCTCTTACAGGTTTACAAAATTTCGGTGGCTAAGACTTAACATGTACCTACACCGAAAGTTGAAGGATGAAACGTTGGTGTTCTTCCAACACAAATTTTAATAAGGTTCGTAGTTAACCCGGTTACATATGTATATTTCTTGTACCTGGCTGTGGCTCGGACTGGTCTCAGTTCTTCGCTCGAGGCAGAGAGAATGTGACGAGTAGGATGGGTTGGTGGTGACCGCGAACATTGGGTGGACGCTACCTGAAACGCAAAAAAACTTTTGTTAAGCATAGAGATAAATAAATATCACTAGCGGCTAGAGTGGCCGGTGCCGGCTTAGAATTTGCACCACTACAACTCTTCCCGCGAGTGTCGTAAGAGGCGACTAAGGAAAATCCACCGGGGGGCGGGTAGCAGTATCCCCTGCAGAACAATTCTACCACTGAACTGCGAGCCCCAACCCGTGTGCTCACCGTGGGGATTATGGGCACTACCCTTACCGCCCATATGATGAAAGCCGATAAGGCTCTTATCAGGGAAAGGCCTGCGTCCAGGCACATTAATACTGTCCAGATATAGACTGTTTTTTGCGGCTCGCTTCGCTCACCTATGATTTTATAGTCTGTAGTGCTACCATTTTGTTGTTAATTGCCACGTTGTTGTAAAACGCTACGAAATGTCAACAGGTAACTTTCACAAGAAAAACAAACATAGTTCAGTTCAATTACAGCATTAGTGGCAGTGTTGTTGAGAAAGTTCAGTCGATCCGTGACCTAGGCGTAGTACTGGATTCAAAAATGCTATTGGCGGAGCATATTGACATAATTGTGAACAAAGCGTACAAATTGTTAGGCTTTATTAAACGGGCCAGCAAACATTTCACGAACGTTGACTGCATTAAAATTATGTACTTTGCCTAAGTAAGAAGTGTGCTTGAGTATGCCTGTAGTATTTGGTCTCCATGTTATGCTGTCTACATAAATAAAATAGAAGGGATACAGAAAAAATTCATAAAATATCTAAGTTTTAAGGACTACAGACAGTTTGATATTTACCAGGAGGCATGCAAGTACTACAGGATTGATACGCTGGAAGCGCGTCGACGGCAATACGATATTATGTTATTACGAAATATACTGAATGGTGACATCGATGATAGCGAGTTACTGGCAAAAATATACTTCCAGGTACCGGCATATCGCACCAGACACACGCCACTATTAAATGTCCCTCAGGTTTCAACCTCATACGCTAGGAACTCTGTTCTTTGTCGAACTGTCAGATTGTACAACAAACTTTACTCCGACCTTGACCTCTTTGCTTGCCCTAAAAATACCTTTAAACGTAAAATCCAGACAATCCATTCATCTGATCTATGTAATTAAAGGATCCCTATCTTTCATTTTTCTCCCTCACCAGTTCCCACACAGCCATCACTCTCTGCATACCTCTCCAAACCGGTTGTGTCCTGTTGTCCAGACTGGTACCTCAGGAGCTCCCTAATTCCTTTCATCCCTCCCGCATTCGAACATACATCACCTTCGCCTCCCGACAGAGGGTGTCTCCTGTTGCCCAGACTCTTAAGAGACTGGTGCCTCAGGAGCTCCTTAATTCCTTTCATCCCTCCCGCATTCGAAAATACATCACCTTCCCCTCCCGACACCGGGTGTCTCCTGTTGCCCAGACTTTTAAGAGACTGGTGCCTCATGAGCTCCTTAATTCCTTTCATCCCTCCCGCATTCGAAAATACATCACCTTCCCCTCCCGACACCGGGTGTCTCCTGTTGCCCAAACTCTTAAGAGACTGGTGCCTCAGGAGCTCCTTAATTCCTTTCATCCCTCCCGCATTTGAACTCGCATCACCTTCGCCCCCCCCCACACAAGGTGTCTCCTGTTGTCCAGACTCTAATGAGACTGTTGCTTCAGGAGCACTTAACAACACATCACACACACACACACACACACACATACCACACACACTCATATACATACACGCACGCTCACTGAAACACACGTCGCGAAGCCACTGAAATTTTCTCAGTTTACTGTGTACTCTGTACTACATATTTGTTTTATTGTTAACGTTTCTTTCTATTTATCAACTTCACTCACCTTTCTGTTGTAAATCTTTACTTTTTCTATGTAATCCTATAATTGGCCTTATTTTAGCATAAGTATTACACTGTTATAATATGTAAAATGTATCGCTGTCGGATTACTTAATAAATAAATAAATAAATAAATCTTAAAATTATTCATAATCTTATCTTCATTACGTTGTTAAGAAGCAAACCTCACCAATTCAAAAAAAAAGCTACGTCTTACTCCACTCGCCGATATTTATTTTGTATAATATTAATTAGTAGGATTAGTTTTTTAACAATTTCATCAACAGACGTTAACGCCGCCGATCTTTTTGTATTTCTAACTTTTTAATTAACCGCAGAAAAAATCAGATAATGTCGCGGCTCGCTCCGCTCGCCGTATTCTCTCCGGTTTCTTGGTTCCGCATTAATGACCTACCACTCAGGAGCAGACAGGCGTAGATACTCTGTCCAAACTATTTTAGTGACAAGACCCCGTGAGGCTTTTAACACATAAGTTACCAAACCAAAAGCGTAATAACGACCAATTTCAAAATTCAGCAATATAAAACAGGAAAGTTCAAGAAGGCTAAACGTGCTGGACAGCTCCCTACAAGCATTTCAATTCAATGTCTCGGTTTCAGTCACAGCATCACCCTGACTCTGCGGCCTTATCGCTGAAGATGTCTACCAACCAAACAAACAAAAAAACAAACATAAAATTTTTGCACTGTGTGTTATGGATTTCTTAGCTCTATAAATCTGCATTCACAACTAAAAACTTTACGGATCCTCATTGACAGTATCGTTTGATTGTAAATCACGATGATGATGAAGTCCTCTTAACCGAACTTCCACGGCAGGCTAGCCTTAACGGGGACTAGCCAGGTGGGTAGGAAATAATATTATAGTGTACAAGTGTCTGCGCAAACAAAGGTGCACTCTCTATTGGTAAATCATGATGATGATAACGTAAAGGATGTTTTTATCTAAGCATCCCTAAACCACCTAAAACAACAAACAATGTAGAATTCAATAACAACAGCATTTTGCTTCTATAAAATTTGGCCTAGGCAATTTTGTTTCAGTTCTTTTGTGGACGTCAACAACGATGAAAGTTTTATACGGTGTAATTTTTTATTTTTGTTTTCTAAACGGTAAGTTTCTTGCCTTAAACAAGCTTTTATTTAACTTGCAATGTATGTAACTATGTTTTGTACGGGTGGAAATTTGCAACTCAATTTTGAAGCAAATTCATTTATTTTTATTACGACCATTTTGTGCATATGTTATTAAAGTTAATCAATCTCAAATATGGACCCGGCTAGGGCACAGTAAGATAAGTAATAGGTACAAAGTAGATATCTTCAACCGATTAAGCTGAAATGTTGTATACCTTTACGTTTTGTTTGGATGCAATACATTTTAAGCTTGTTTTTAATAAAGGTTTAAATAAAAAACTTGTAAAAATATTTAAACTTATTTTGATGTATGGATGGATGTTTGTTATTGTTACCTCTTCACGCCAAAACTACTGAACTGCTCGGGCTGAAATTTTGCATACAGGTTATTCTAATCCTGGAATCAAACCCATAAACCAGTTCCCATGGGATATAAATAAATTTTTAACGTTTCCATAGAAACAATGCATGCGAAGTCGCAGAAACTAGTTTAATACTAGTTTCTAATAATAATTATAATAATAAACCTCGTTAAAGCTGAGAAAGATAAAATTAGCAAATATCTTGATTTGGCTAACGAGGTTGTCAGCATGTGGGATGTTGATTCAGCGACTATCGTCCCGATAGTCGTTTCGGTTAACGGCGTAATAGCGAAGAGTCTCGATCAACATCTCAAGAGACTCTCGCTAAGAAGTAGGATCAAGGACCAGATTCAAAGGGCGGTACTCCTGGACTCGGCGCGCATCGTCAGGAAGTTCCTCTCGCTGCAGTCCTAGTCACCAGCCGCTTGAGCCTAGCTTCGCGGCCGGTGATTCACCTTGCCGATATATTTTTTACTGTAGAATAGTTTTATAACATTTTATTTTCCATATTAAAATATGTATTTTATAAACGAGATTCAACAATAAATGGGTGTATAATAATACATATCTCAAATGAAATGTTATTCGCAGGTGAATCAGATGGCTGGAGAGCAGTTCCAGCCAACGAGGCGATGTACGCCGCCAGGAGCTCTGACGTGGGCCGGAGGGCGGACGCAGGGGCTGGATGGCGATACGATCATCTACTGCCCAGAAGTAACTAGATGATATTTCACTAATTATATTATATGCTTGGAGTTTCTCTGAAGGACGGGATTCGTAACGAATACATCCGACAGAGAACTAAAGCTAATAGCTCTAGGAATTAGCCAGCTGGAGTGGCAGTGGGCTGGCCATATCTCGCGAAGAACCGACAACCGCTGGGGGAAACGTGTTCGTGGAGACCACGACTCGGCAAACGTAGTGTAGGACGCCCTCAAGCAAGGTAGGATGACGACCCGCTAAAGACTGGAGGTGGTTGCTGGATGCGGCAAGCTGAAGACAGGGCGCTTTGGTGCTCATGCAGGGGAGGCCTATGTTAGCAGTGGACTAACATATCAAGATCCGTCAAGTGCGAGTGTAACTCGCGCGCCGAGGGTTTCGAACGTTTGTCAATTATACAAATATGTACATAAGGTACAAGTTAGAGATTTCGCTATTTAATGAATACCTTAAAATAGTAGGTACCAAAATACATTTTAGATGGATCGCTCTGCATACGTCGGAGATTAGGTCAATTTTTCGACTTTTTCAAAATATTTCAAATAGTATGAAACATACAGAAATTTTAATAACTTTTTTTAAATTAAATATAGGTACGAAACGATACCTTTCATTTAATAACCCCTCGGTGAAGTAGCCCCGCTTTTGAAAATTATTCCCCCCTTTTTGTCAATTTTTAAAACGTGTTCAATTGTTTCAATTGTAAATACTAGTTCTAATTTATTTCTATTATTTTATTGTAATTTTCTTTGTGAATGAATTGCCTCGCTCCGCTCGCCGTTTTCATGTTCAACGATTTCGGCAACGACCTTATTATAAGGCCCCGTCAAATATTTCGATTTACAAGAGGGTTCCGTCGTTAAAGACGTTTGAAAACCGCTGTTATAATGAATCTGTGTGCAGGTAACCAATGTTAGGGCCGAAATATTCAAACCCCTTTAATTTTTTGTAATGTAGTTTTTGTATTTTCAGCCTACATGCACAGTTTATACAAATTCGGGTATTGTACCCCGGAAGCCATTGACCCAATTTGGTTGAAAGCAACGCTGAATATTACCTTTGGCACTCTGGACGACGCCAAAACTGACTATATTTACGTAAGTCCTCATCAGCAAGAAAGAAAGAAAATAATTTTATTTAGGTACAAGGTGTCTCAAAAGAAAGTTTATATCTAAAATTTCGATTTAAAAAAAGCCATCTATCGATTTTTTTAATGAATTATTTAAACGCACTCTTTGGGAATTTATTTCTTAAAAATAGCGTCGTCCAAATGTCTACCCTCGCGTCCGCAACACTCATTCAATCTAACAATAAAATTTCTGATGACGGCGGCATGGCAACTAGGCTCCGTGATAGCTCCCATTTTGTGGCGCATAAAGTTTTAACTGCACCAAGGAAGTTGGTTTACTAACATACATTTTATATTTAAGGATACCTCACAGGAAAAAGTTCATAGGAGTCAAATCAGGATTGCGTGGCGGCCAATTTATGTTCACCTCTTCTGGAGATTAATTCGCCTGGAAAAATTTCACGAACTTGCATCCTGGGCTTTCAACTCTTGCACCATGAGAATTTTATAAGGGTTTTATAAATTTTATAATGGTTTTTTTTTATTTTATTTACATTCAAAGCACTTGAACGCTTCCGAATGGAGAGCTTAGGATCATCACGAACAGACTGGTTAACCCGTTCCACGTTCTCTTCCGCTCTCGATAACCTTGGGCGTCCAGATTTTGGATAATCTAGTGTTGAACCGGTCTCCTCAAACTTTTTTCATCCTCTATACAACTTCAATCAAAGAATCACCGAAATCAGTCCATTAATAACGGAGAAATTGACGAATAGGTATACATAAAAAAACAAGATCCGTCAATTGCGAGGTGTAACGCGCGCGCGGTTTCGAACTTTTGTCAATTACATTATACACGGATATGTACCTACTAAAGGTACCGGTTAGAGACCTCAATATTTAATAAATACCTATAAATAGTAGGTGCTAACCTACATTTCTTCTTCTTTTGTTTTGTTGTGGCTCTGCATCATGGTTTGACACAATTCTGCCAAAGTCAGTTTTCAATTGCACATTTGTAAACGAATAAGATAAAATTTTGGCAGAATTGTGTCAAACCGTGATGCAGAGCCGTGATGAAGAAGAAGATAAAATTTAATTAGGTTGAGTTTGTACAACATAAAAAGAGGATAATTTAATCTCAATCAAGTTCATTATTTACAAAAGCAAAACAACCAAATTTCAGATGGATCGATGGTGATTATTAATATATTTTTTGCAGGCAATAACAGACGTGTCGTGGGAGAGATACCGTCTGCAGTGTGTGATACTGAAGTTTTATGTGCCGAAGAAGTATTTGTTCGTGAAAGGTCGCATGCCTCTCGCTTACTGCCAAGGACAAATCTATATATTCGTCTTGATGACTGTCCAACGTCTATCAGTCCACGAGTTCTACATAAAACCAAGTCTATATTTGCCTACGGATATGTATTTGGAGTTTTATCATCCGCCTTTTTTGTAATCTCAATTTTAATTTATGAGCCAAACGAAAAAGTTTTCGTTTTGGGTATTTACCTACTATCGCTGACCTGACAAAGCTGTTCTGACAAAATGCAACAAATCACTCAGATTCATTCGAAAACTGCAATCGAATTGGCCGAATTGTGGCAAGTAGTTGCAAAATCCACCAAACAAAAACAATGACAAAGAGTGGGTCAAAGTCAATCGAATAATCTACCTTAAATAGATTCATTTATGATACCACGTATTTCGCATAAATTCGTGTTATTATTTTCGTATAATAGGGCGCATTGCGTGTCTTAAGAGTGGGACAGAGCATACCTATGTTTTTGGAACGGAACGTGTTTTTCTAAGTTCTTTATGTAATTTCAATCAGGCAATCAATCAAAAACGTTTATATGCAAATAAAACATAAATTAAATAAACCTTAATTAAAATAGAATACAAAATAACAATATACGATATAACATAACCAACATTATTATTATTATTATTATATAAAATTACAATAAAATAATAGAAATAAATTAGAACAAGTATTTACAATTGAAACAATTGAGCTAACTGCAGACTGTTGCAAACAATCTACAGGTAGCTCAACTGATTCATATCAATACCAGTCGGAAGCGTCCCCAAGACGCTGGGAATAATATTATATTATTATATTATATCGTATATAAGATATAATTTAGATAGCAGATAATTTGTTAGTCATTTGCTATGAGTCTTTGGTTAAAAAAACTTTGAATTAATTGTAGTTTTGAAGTCTATATAGTTGATTTTAATACCTAATAAATCTAAAAACGACTGTTGATTTGTAGCTTCTTTTACCGTCGGTTCATAGCAAATAGTATTGGCTACATTGTATAACAGCTAGTTTATTATCTTGTAAAAGCAGAAATCACAAAAATCCCTGATTCAAAAAAACTACGTCACTTTTCACTTCAAATTTTTTCTGTGCGATTTAATTTATCCAATAATGGTCTCAATAAATTTTACCTAAGTATCTATCAGTTTATTTTTTTTAGTATTAAAAAATAGCATTAATTCGCAAAGAAAATCTATATTCACAAAGAAAATGCAATCAAATAATAAAAATAAATTAGAGCTAGTATTTACAATTGAAACAATTGAGCTAACTAATAACAATGGTGAAATTTTTTTGACGACTTCTGGCGCAGCGGGCGAAGGTGCTTGCAACGCAGGAGGTTGCGGGTTCGATTCCCGCCTCGGGACAAATGTTTGTACGATCGGCAGACATTAATCCAGGGCGTTCTGGGATGTTTTTTATGTATAAATAAAAATATCTATCTATGTATAATAGTAAGTATATCAGTTATCTAGTACCCACAACACAAGCTCTGCTTAGCGTGGGCTAGATAATGCTGTGTAAATTGTCCAGCATTATTTATTTAATTTATTTAAATCAATGATTAGCTAAAGTTAGGTGTTAGCAGCTTCTCGTCAAGTTTACACCCAAATTAAAGTATAAATTACATAAATTAGTTTAAATTAGGCATATAGAGAATGTTGTAAGCCCTGTATACGGGTATACGACAAGTGTTTCCCTCGGCCATGCGACCTGGAATACCAGAACCCAAACCCAAGAATAATGAAGGAAGTTTTACTGAGAGGAATCATGGAATCATTCATTTGACTGGCCGCCGCCGCCTTAGCCTTTAGGCCAAGAAGATTTTTTTTTACCGCTATGGTGGAAAAATACATCCTTTATAGATGTGCGGACTATGACTTTGTCGAATAGCCGATTTGTCGATTGTACAGCCGATAAGTCGGCCAAGCCTATCACTGTTTCGGGGGTATTCGGTAATTTCCGTGACGCTTCGTTTACAGCTGATTTGCGGGCAAGTCTCAAGCCGCCTGCGATCGTGTCGGAATCAAAGATCTTTGCTCGGAACATGTTTTGTTTCGTTTCTTGATTTTTGCTCTAGCACGGTAAGTGCGGTGTTTTTGTATAAAAAATACAATGATTCCCTTAAAGTCAAGAGTAATCAGTTTCAAATGATATTTTCAATGACATTGAAAAGTTTCAATAGCTGTCAAAATCCGCTTCCGCTGCTTAGGTACTGATAACACTCCATAAAGTTAAACAGTCGTAGAAACTTCAGCGTAACTTTAAAAGCAACTCTAAAGTGCCAGTCAGCAAACTTGAAAACTTATGTAAAAGCTACCTACTTCCGCGCGAGATTGGAAACTCTTTGTCGAATGCCTTAGGGTTCTATTCCTTCTAACTTCTGAAAAGTTTTTGCCTGAAAGTTTTTCCCTTATTTTCAGGGCTTTTCGCACGTATTCCTTCCACAGTTTCTAACAAATTTATGTTTACTTTTTTGTCACACGTCCTCGCTTCAAAGACTCCTTGTCTTTGAAGCGACAATGTGCAGTAAGATCTATTGAAAAACGCTGACACTGCTCACAGAAATGTGCGCGTCCTGTTGAAAAGTTAGGTTGAATCGGACTTACCTACCTACCCGACAGGAGTATTAAGGTTCCTTGTATCTACCCGATGTTATCCTAAGAATGGAAAAAGACGAAAGGGACGTCAAGTTAAGAGACGAGAAGATGATCTACCAAAAGTTTGGAGGAGATTAGCTCGTAACAGGGATGCGTGGAAGAATCAAGGGGAAGCCTATGTCGTAGGACAACTTGACCAGCAAACTGGTTGCTCAAAATAAATTAGTTTTCTATTTTATGTTTAAAAATAGTTACTGTATAATATTATGCTATAAATGTACCTACTGTAACATGGTCAGCGAACAAAGGCTTGCCTATTTGTTTTGATTTGACCTACCCGAGAATGAAGGTCTAGATACTTTTCTGTTCTTTTTTTAAAAAACGATAAATAGATAGATACATCATAGCTGTGTGGTGCTGGCTATTATTATTAACTTTCCCAATTCTCGGCTATAACTCCGAGTACATTAGTCGCCCCGTGACTACGATCGCTGTAACGCGGTAGAAACGTAGGGGAAATAATAACAAAAGGTACGCGATAAATACCTGATACAATCATTAACTATCTAAACCTGTAGATGTGGGAACTGACCTGTTCTACTCCTGGATCCCTTGTCGCTGCCGTCAACGGAGTCTCCAGAACTCTTGCCCAGCTGCTGCAGTCGCTCCGCCAGGCCCTGGATCTTGGAGGCCAGGCTCGTCTTGTTCTGGAATGAGTGGTTTAATGTCTGGTCAATGTGGTACTGGTAGCTAGGCTTTTTTACAGAGAGAGGATGATTCTGGAGCTCGATGGGATAAAATTGTGACCATAGATTTAGCTTTATTTAATCCCTCTGAAATAGTTTAGTATAATTTAGACAGAGAAGCGAAAACAGAGTTCAGTGGCCACCAAGACCAACTTGGCTATTCTGCTTGTCACACTTAATATTATAAATGCGAAAGTTTGGATGGATGGATGGATAGATGGATGTTTGTTACCTCTTCACGCCAAAACTACTGAACAGATCAGGCTGAAATTTTGCATACATGTAACTCTAACCCTGGAATCAAACTAGGCGACTTTTTATCCCAAACATCAGTTCCCACGGGATAGAAATAACCTTAAAACGTTTACATAGAAACAACGCGTGCGAAGCCGCGGGCAGAAGCTAGTAGGAAATAAAAGAAAACTATTTCATGGGCATTAAAATAAAGCTTATGAAAGGTATCATAAACTGTTGCATAAACGCATGTGTGATCGCCGATCGGGAATGGTTTTGTGGTAACTTACGTGGTCGGAGTGCGCGGTGACGGCTGCGCACGCGGCGGTGGAGCTCGCTGCCGCCATCTCGCGGAGCGCCGGCCGCCGCTCGCGGCGCACGAACGACAGGAACAAATGTCTGCAACCACAAGAGGTATACTTACATCTGAGCAGAGCTGTGTGGTGCCGGCTTAGAATTTGCACCACCCCAACTCTTCCCGCGGATTTCGTAAGAGACGACTAAGGGATATCCACCGGGGGCGGGCAGCAGCGCCTCCTACAGAACAATTCTACCAACGAACTGCGATCCCCAACCCGCTTGGATTCCCCGCTGCGTGGGGATTATAGGCATTGATTTTGACGACCTCCGTGGCGTGGCGGGCGAAGGTCCGCCTGCGATGCAAGAGGTTGCGGGTTCGATTCCCGCCTCGGAACAAATTTGTGTACGATCTGCAGAAATTTTTTTCGTTGGTCTGGGTGTTTTCTATGTATAATAAAAAAAAATATCTATCTATGTATATAATGTATTAAATATATCAGTTATCTAGTACCCATAACACAAGCTTTGATTAGCTTACTTTGGGGCTAGATGGTGCTGTGTGGATTGTTCAGCATTAGGTATTAATTTATTCATTTATTGCCCCTGATGAAATAAAAGCCAGCGCTTATCTGGCGAAGGCCTGCGTCCAGTAGTTGACCAATATAGGGTATTGAGGTGAGGATACATACATCTGAGCATATACAGGGTTATTGTTTTAACTTTACTTTAGAATTATCCAAAGCACCGTTTTTCCTTATGTGTGTGCGTCGTCCTCAGTATTTTATTTTTACGATACGAACAACCATGTTTGTCATTCCACCTGGATAGAGGGCATCTTACGCTACGTTTGCCGAGTCGCAGTCTTCTCAAGACACGCGTTTATCGCATGGGGGAAAACCAACTGACCTGGAGAGTTCATCTGGGGTGGAGACCTCGAGGAATGTGTCCAGGAACCATCGGAAGTTCTCATAGTCGATGTCCTGGAACAAACACAACTCGGTTAGCAGGAATAGGCATATCGGTCCAGTAGAATCGGAGTAACTGACGTGAGATACGAACACACACGTGTAAAATCACATCTAATCTACTTTCAAAAACGTAGCGATGTGATAACCCGGCAAAAAAGGCGTAAGTTTAACAATTTGCTCTTCAAACACCAGTGCTATAAAGATATCAAAAAGAAATGTTTATAACATGTGCATCACTATTTACAATAAATTACCGGAAGAATTAAACTAAATATATTTAGGAAAAACTTAAGAGGATGGCTACTTGAAAAATGTTTTATACGGTGAACGAATATTTGGAAATTTTAATTGTAACTTATATATGACTAATATAATTTTATATAATTATAATATGACTCGCATAGGTAATATTTGCATTGTGTTTGTACTTGAATTTTGTATTCTTGCACATAAACGATTAATTTGATTTGATTTGACACACACACAGTAATGATTCTAAATCACTGTTATAATACTATTTTGAGTTAACAGATACTAGCATTCACACGACTACCTATCCTGTTTCCTCACCTCACCTCAACAGCCAAAAGCAAATGCGAACTACACTTGCGAGCTTTAAAATGGAATCGCTTCATCGCGAGTTGATCAAAACAATTTTTTTACAATTTATGTACAATGAACTATAGATTGTGGTATATCATTTGAAAGGTAATTTTGTTACCTTTCAAGTGATATCAAGAAGATTTAAAATTAATTAAATTGGCTACCTAAATTTTGGGAATTATTGCAATAGGTCGAAGTTGCATCTATCGGCTTCTATCGGCGCCGGAGTTGGATTAGCTGGATTTCTCCCTCGTATCCGCTGTTTTAGCTCGTCCCACATATGCCAGATTGGGTTCAAGTCAGGAATAAGGGCTGGCCAGTCTAGTGTGGGAATGCCGACATGGAAGACGTCTGTCGGTACTGTCTAGTCACTGCTGCGGTGTGGCAGCGGACATTATCGTGCATTAAATCAAAATTTATCGTCGCCAATAAATCCTGCATAAGGGAAAACATAACTTAACTCATAGTTCACTGCAAAGAAATTGTAAAAATTAGTCTTGAACAACCCTTGAAGCGATTCTAGTTTAAAGCTCGCAAGTGTAGTATTTACGATTAAAACATTGACCTAACTACAGACTGTTGTAAGCAATCTACAGGTAGCTCATTGATCCATATCAAGTCGGACCAGCCGTCGCGTCCCCAAGACGCTGGATGCATTGCCCCGCTGTATGGCAATGCTGATGCGCCGCGCCAGTTGTCGCCTGTTCTATTCTTTGATTACAAATTTCTTTGTCACTTAAATCAAGAGGTATAGGCGAGTTTTGCCTCCAAACACACTCAGTGTTTCGAATATCAATCGACATAGAGGTAGGCTCAGCATGTGTTGAACATTATACGCTTATTGCTGTCAGAGATTTTATTGGAAGATATCTCGTGCAACTCATGCTGAGTTTTATGACTCCACTCTAGCAAGTTGTTTTACTATACTAATGTGGTATATTGGGATAAAAAATATTTTATGTCAATTCCGCGCAAAACCTTAATTCAATACCTGCGGGTTCGATTCCCGCCTCGGAACATACATATTTGTGTAAGATTTGCAGAAATTTGTTCCGTTGGTCTGGGTGTTTTCTATGTATGATAAAAAAATATCTATCTATGTAGTGTATTGTATTAAGTATATCAGTTATCTAGTACCCATAACACAAGCTCTGCTTAACTTGGGCACAGATATTATAATACTATACTAGTAGACTTGGGGCTAGATAATACTGTGTGAATTGTCCAGCATTATTTATTTATATTTACTCACAAATTATGGATCGTTTTGGTGTCCGAAATAAAATATTTTTATTTTATTTAAAAGGTCTATAATGTAGGCTTATCATGATGATAATTCATTCTACACCTTTCTTACACCCATTCCTCTGACAACGTTTCAATATCAGAGCCGATGTGTATTTTCTTTACCAAAACACCCTCAAGCACAGACGTGTAGCTCTATCCATGTTCTTCTAATAAAGACCAAGAACCCGTCTCTTAGAACCCACGTAATTTGATTCGTATTATTATATACTAGCTGCTGTCCGCGACTTCGCACGTGCTTTTCAAGTAGCCTATGTCCTTCCTCGGGATACCTTCTACCTCCCTGCCAGATTTCATTAAGATCCGTTCAGCCGTTTAGGCGTGAAAGGTAACAGACATAGTTACGTTCGAATTTATTTATGACCAACAGTTATAATATTATATGTTTACAAATAGTCTCTTACGTTTAAACAGGCCTTAAAGGTCTTTAAAAATATGGTAATCACGTAATAATTATGCTCCTACCAAATACATTACTCAAAGAAATAGAAATTAAAAGCTAAGTGCAACAAAAATTCTAAGGAATCAAATAATATCGCAAAAATTTTCGACTTTGACGGGACTTGAACCCGCATCCTTCCGTTCAAGTCCCGTCCAAGTCGAAAATTTTTGGAATATTATTTGATTTCTTAGAAATTACCCTGAGTGTGGGGTTACGCACTATAATAACAAAAAACCCTAACAAAAATTCTCTACTTAATATATTTGACTAGGTATTTATAACAGAATTGAGAAAACTGCTTATTAATTGATACGATGTTTATTATTTAGTTTGAAGCTTATTACTTGTTTTAAGGACATAATTACAAATTTGACTCGCTCGAATTTAGGTTTCTGAGCCTGCACACTAAAACAAAAACTCCACGCACACATTGAAGCCGCTTTACGCTTGTTTATACATTATCTAACAAATCTTGGTACTTGAAGCTTTGGCAGGATTGATGTAAAAAAAATTGCAATAGCATAGCAAGTTATTTATCTTTTATCTATTCTATGCATAATAAAATAAACAAGATCCGTCAAGTGCGAGTGTGAATCGCGCTCCAAGGGCTTCGAATTTTTGTCAATTTACTTATAATATTAGTAAGAAGTAAGAAAAGAAAGAAAATACATATATTAGGACTATACATAACAAAGCACATTAAAATCATATATACGTACAATGAACACAGGATTATAGAGAAAAGAAAAACAAAAAAGAAAACAGATACAAATTAGATACCTAGTGTGTTACATACGGGCCAAAAAGTTCCCTGTCTCAATATTATGTCGCTACAAGCCGAAGCTAGTAGCGGCGCTGGTTTTTAACAAAAAGCACTTTCTATTTCCCGTATGTTACAATTTTCCGGTTAACTTTTCCCATTTTTCTTGCCTTCCCATACTATTATCATAATGATTATACTAAAGTAGTCCTCGGAAAAAGTGATACTCTTTTCTTTTCGGATAGTTTCCCTACTTCCAGTCGCCCTCTGCCGCTAGAGATCGTCATAAATCATTATACCCTGCTCAGGTGTCGCCACCTACCGCGAACTTTCAGCTAAATGCTTAATAAACGCGATTCAACCAAACAAGGTAAAGTTTTCTAATTCACTTCTTGAATGAATGACCCCCATGCTAGACAATCAACATAGCATCATCTAGCCTAGATGGCTAGATAGTAGGCAAGATGATGCTATGTAGATTGTCTCTGAACTATGAATTTATTGTGTCTCGGTATTTGACGACCTCCGTGGCGCAGCGGGCGTAGGTCCGCCTGCGACGCAGGAGGTTGCGGGTTCGAATCCCGCCTCGGAACAAATTTGTGTACGATCTGCAGAAATTTGTTCAGTTGGTCTGGGTGTTTTCTATGTATAATAAAAAAAAATATCTATCTATGTAGTGTATTGTATTATGTATATCAGTTATCTAGTACCCATAACACAAGCTCTGCTTACCTTGGGGCTAGATAATGCTGTGTGAATTGTAAAGCATTATTTATTATTATTTATTCAATATTTCGTAGTACTAAGGCACAGATACAGTCAAACCTTGAAACTGCCAAAATAATCAACGTATAGTCACACGTTTTCAGGAGGAAACCAACGAAACACATGTATCTTTGGGTGTTCTTCCAACACAAATGAGGTTCGTAGTTTACCCGCGTACCTTCGTAATGAATATTGAATTGAATTGACATAAAGTTGTAACCCAAACCATGCCGTATTAGCTCCCTTACTATTCCCGTTGCCTCGGCTCATGTAACCTACGTTGCTTAGCAACGCTCTCGATTCCGAACGCAAACATCTTGCCAATGATTGTCTATTTATGCTATTTATAGGTTTTAGCATTCTTTGTAGGTGTTCGTCGAACAAAATGAGACCCTTTTTTGAGGATTTTGGGAAAGAGTTTGAAGCTTTTCGTATAAATAAATAATACTGGACAATTCTGATAACTGATCTACTTAATACAATATAGGTACATAGATAGATATTTTTGATTATACATAGAAAACATCCAGAACACCCTGAACATAATGCCAGATCGTACAAATATTTGTCCCGAGGCGGGAATCGAACCCGCAACCTCCTGCGTCGCAGGCGGACGTTCGCCCGCTGCGCCACTGAGGTCGTCTCGTATGGAGCCCTAATATGGCCACACTGCTTTTTTTTTCAAAGCCGTCGCGTACAATGAATGTTATAATATATAATATTTGGATAGAGAACACTTCACACTAATGTTATAAATGCGAAAGTTTGGATGCTTGGATGGATGGATGTTTGTTACCTCTTCACGCCAAAACTACTGAACGGATCGGGCTGAAATTTTGCATACAGGTAATTCTAATCCTGGAATCAAACATCAAACATACTTATCTCATAAAGTTACCAAGGATAGAAATAACCTTTAAACTTTTCCATAGACAAAACACGTGCGAAGCCGCGGGCGTAAATTAGTATACAAATGAAATGTGGTTTAAATTTCAAAATTTCTTTAGGTAGTTTATAATAAATTATGTGTCAATATATAAAAATAATCGTGTAACCTAGCGCGTCCTAATGCGTCAGGTAGGTATGTGAGATATTCTTCACAGATGAAAATATCTATGTATATCTCCATTTTTTTTATGTATCTCATAAACTTGACGCTTTAGGTCATTATGTTACAGAACATTTTTTTATTTGTATTAGTGTCCTCTATCCAAATTTATAAATTTTAACGTGCGCCTCGATTTTGAAAAAAAATGGTGTTGCTGATGTTAAGGCCAAGTTACCGATCGGGCTGAAATTTTGCATAGATGTAGCTATAAGCCTGGAATCAAACGTAAGCTACTTTATTTTATTTTTATTTATTTGGGAAACATAAATTTATTATAAATAATAAAAATACTCCTTAATACGAAAAAAAACCAGCAAACTTTCCACCATTAAATGAAACGGAAAAAAACAGACAGTTCAAGAGCTCATTAAGCTACTAAAAACAAAAATAACTCACTTGCAGTGCCCTCAGTTATTCCGTGATCATGGTGCATGTAACTGCGCCGAAATATTGGAAAGCTCAAAACTCAAATCTTGGTAAATATCCCGTTGTAAATGACTTTGTGTTAATAACCATGATGGATTTCAAAGAAAATAGTAGTCTATAATATGAAAATACGTAAGTATCTCAAACTCACTGTCTATGATAAAAAATCACGACTGCACAGAACCTAATAAAATTTTGCAAGATGGATTATGAAAACAAACCTAATTTCCGTCTCAAAAAATCTTCAACTAATAAGCTCACGACACACTGGTAACAGCTGGTGTCTATTTTCTAAAAGTAGGAAAATTTCCAACACCCCAAATATTTTTCCCATAATTTTTCCCTTCTCAATGTTGATTTTCCCTAACGCTCGGGAGCGTTCAATCAAACATGACAAGTCTTCGGGGAGTTTGTAGGGATTATTGGCACTTTTCTCTTATGTTTCCACAGAGCTGTAAATCTAATAGAAGTGACTGTTAAATGTTGTATCCTTCGTTTTACGCACAAGTGATTTTCCTGGGTGGTCCTTTGGGAATTTGTGTTTATTATTGTGTAAAAGAAAGGGAAAGTTTATTTTATGCTAGGTTCTTCCCATGGCTTGGCTTTCGTGCACTCAGGGAATATTAATAATATTAATTAATTGGGTAAAATATTATTTTTCGTTTACTAAGTAGAAATAGGGTGTGTTTATTACTTATTCTTTGGCTAGATGTGTGTCAAAAATGTAGCTTACTAGCATGGCCCGTTCAGTCAGATCTAGGAGGTATTCGCTGTCTTTAATTTGTGAACTTTTTTTTAAGTCTGACCAGTACCTATTTCCTGTGATTGCACGTCACAAACAAAGTTACACTCCTTCTTATTTAATGCTGAGTAGTTTTTAGGGTTCCATACCTCAAAACGAAAAAAAGAACTCTTGCAGGATGACTTTGTTGTCCGTCTGTCAACCCCCTTTTCGCAGGAACGCGTAGAGGTATCGAGTTGAAATTAACATCAAATACTCAAGTCCGTAACCTTGGAGCTGCAATATAAATGAAGCTTCTAAGTCAACACAATCAAAAATAACAGCTCCTTATGTCCTTATATTTTGAAATTTCCAAGGGAATCACATGCACACAAAACCTACTCATAGGGTACTTTCCGCAGACCTAGAATCATGAAATTTAGTAAGAAGCAAGGTCTTAAAGCACAAATAAAGGAAAAATCCGAAAACTGTAAATTTATAGTTATGCAGAAAAAAAAAATAATTCTGTCTTAGGACCAAAATTTACAGGAACCAAAAACAGAATGTTTATTTTTATGTAATTCTAGTTTTTTACCACGGGGATCCCGTGAGTACTGAGGTCTAGTTCTATTTATAAGTCATTTACAACGGGATATTTACCATGATTTGAGTTTTGAGCTTTCCAATATTTCAGCACAGTTACATGCGCCATGATCACGGAATAACTGACCGTAATATTAACCATGATGGATTTAGTTTTATAGTTAAAGTTTAACAACCAGACCCGATATGTTCGCCCCTTAAGCATAGATTACAGAGAAAAATAAATCGTTTTTAAAGTTTGACGACACTGATCAGCATCTCTTTCTATTGGCTGAATTTTACTGATCTGTGGCTACTCTATCTAACGTCCAAAGCCCTAATATTATTGTGTACTTTATCATAAAGTTTCTTCGAGCATTTCTGAGAAAAATATGGATCAATATGAAGAGGGATGTTACTTAAGGTGATTCGATTCGTGATGACGGGATTAATGGTTTGCTGATTTTTTATTTCCTGCGTTTTAAGTGGTATATTCACCCCAACTCTGCCCGCGGGTGTCGTAAGAGGCGACTAAGGGATATCCACCAGGAGCGGGCAGCAGCGCCCACTGCAGAACAATTCTACCACCGAACTGCGATCCCCAACCCGCATGCCCAGCGTGGGGATAAGGGCATCACCGCCATGAGATAAAAGCCAATATGGCGCCTTTCTGGGGGAAGCCTGCGTCCAGCAGTGGACGAATATAGGCTGTTTAGGCAGCAGTGGGCGAGTATGGGCTAGTAAGATGAAGTAAGTAGTTCATTCCCTTATAAAACTAACGAAAAATTATTGCTCGCAAATATATACTAATTTTATAAATAGGAAAGATTTGATTGTTTGTTTGTTTGCATTGAATAGGCTCCGAAACTACTGGACCGATTTGAAAAATTATTTTATCATTAGAAGCCCACATTATTCCTGATGAACATAGGCTACTTTTTACCGCGGGAAAATGTCTTTAATATTTTCAGAGAATGTATGTTATTAGAAACTCTAAAAACGTATAATATATATTACATCTCAAGATGTAATATATATTATACTAGCTGGTGCCCGCGACTTCGTCTGCGCAGGATTAGTATTTCGAGTAGCCTATATTAGCGTGGAGTAGAAAATAACTAACATTATAATAATAATAATAATAATAATAAGCCTTTTAATTCCAAATCTTAAATAACAATTGTGAGATTGAATTAAAATTATAAATAAATTGTATAGCATTGAATTTGTGAATAATTGTATTTAACCAATAATATTTCTAAAAAATAATTTCGTTTATCAGTCATATCATGCATTTTCATTTTCTACTGATTTGGAACTACCATTATGTCATTAAAATTATCACATTTATATACTGTGGCGGGCTTTTTTGTAGGACTATTTAAGATAAACATTTCCATCATACATTACATAATGTGTAACTCTAGCGGTTTTAGCAGCGCACGCCAGAATAGCACAGATGGTAGATTTTTTCTACTTACTTGACACTCATCGTCATATTTTGGACAATAATTCACAATATCTTTATGTATAAATTGTAGCCTATGTGTTATTCTGATGTATAAGCTATATTATCGTAAAGTTTCATTAAAATCCATTCAGTAGTTTTACGTGAAAGAGTAACAAACATCCATCCATCCATCCATCTATACTAACAAAGTTTCGCGTTTATAATATTATTATAGTAGGAGTAGGAAGTACGATTACATCCCATAGTCAAAAGCCGGCTTTAGCGTTGGGAGAGGAGAACGTACCATATTTACAGAATGTTACTTATATTTATGGCTCTAACTTATATAAAAATATGTTCTTTTGGTTGTGCAAAGATATAATTACCAGCAGGGCTTAGACGGCGAGTTTGCGAGCTGCGGTCGACAAAGTTTAATTAAAATGTATAAATAACCCTCCTTTAGTGGTCGGGTAAAAATAAACTCCTGCATTGCGGGTAAAAACGTGCTTATTTCGAATCCGCGGAAGGAACAGCTCGTGGTAGGATTTAAAAACTATAAAAATCACACTAATATTATAAATGCGAAAGTTTGGATGGATGGATGGATAAACGGATGGATGTTTGTTACCTCTTCACGCCAAAACTACTGACCGGATTGGACTGAAATTTTACATAAAAGTAATTCTTATCCTGGAATCAAATTAAACATAGGCTACTTTTTATCCCATAAATCAGTTCCCATGGGATAGAAATCACCTTTAAACGATTCCATAGAAAACAACAAGTGCGAAGCCGCGGGCATAAACTAGTATACTTATATATCTGCTGCTGGTGGCTTCGCAAGCGCTTTTCAAGCGACAAGTAGTCCCCGAGATATCTTCTACCTCCCTGCCAAATTTCATTAAGATCCGTTCAGCCGTGTATCCGTGAAATGGTAACAGACAGACAGAGTTACTTTTGAATCACACTACTCACTACTAATATGTATTATGTGAAAGTTTCGAAACATGGATGTTGAATAAATAAATAAATAATGCTGGTCAATTCACACAGCATCATCTAGCCCCAAGTTAAGCAGAGCTTGTGTTATGGGTACTAGATAACTGATAACTTAATACAATACACTACGTAGATAGATATTTTTTTATTATTTATAGAAAACATCCAGAAAGCCCTGGACATGTCTGCAGATCGTACAAACATCTGTCCCGAGGCGGGAATCGAACCCGCAACCTCCTGAGTCGCAGGCAGACCTTCGCCCGCTGCGTCACAGAGGTCGTCATGTTGAGATGGATGTTTGTTACCTCTTCACGCCAAAACTACTGAACGGATAAGGATGAAATTTTGCATACAGGTAATTCTAATCAAACATAGTCTACTTTTTATCCCATAAATCAGTTCTCATGGGATAAAAATCACCTTTAAATGTTTCCATAGAAACAACAGGTGAATCCGCGGGCAGAAACTAATCACACTAATATTATAAATGCGAAAGTATAGATGGATGTTTGTTACTCCTTCTCGCCAAAACTACTGAACAGTTTTAGCTGAAATTTTGCACTCTTAACCTGGAATCAAACATAGGATATATGAGGCTGTGTGAATTGTCCAGAATTACTTATTTAACGCATTTAAATTTTTTAAAACCAGTGTATTGGTTATTAACACTAAAGTCATTTACAAAATTAAAACTCAAATCATGGTAAAAACGGGATATTTACCATGATTTGAGTTTTGAGTTTCTCAATATTTCGGCACAAATCATGGTAAATATCCCAATGTAAATGACTTTAGTAATGTCATCTACGGCGGCCAGTCTCATCGGAGACTGCTGAGATGCGCAGGACATTTATAGTGCACAAATGTGTGCGCAAGCATAGGCGCATTCTCTATTCCCTAACTCTCATAATCCGATGGGACGGCAGACCGACACGACCGGGGTGAGGTCAAGCGCAGGACCAACGGCTTAACGTACTTACCGAGGCACGGGGGTGTAACACCGCCAACTTCCTGACTCCGGGCTGCTACTGTGAATTTTACTTGCTAGAAAAACCACAATAACAACTATTGGCCCGACCCGGAATTCGAACCCAAAACCTCATAATCAGCTGTTGAACAAGCCGACCGCTAGACGAAGCCGGAGCAGGTCGGTAGTAAATCCTAAAGGATTTTACTAACGACCTGCTCCGGCTTCGCACGGGTGCAATTCTGATACTAAATATACTACAGAATCGGCCCCCGGCCGCCGTAACCGCCGCGCGCCATGTCCCTGCATTTTAAATCTGTAATGTCTTCGAAAATTTTCATTTAAATTACATGCTGTAAGTAAAGGGACATATTAATTTATATTAAATTCACAATGTATTTATGGTGCTTAATGGATAAGGATTAATGCTGTATAGCATAAAATCGCTTCGTAAATACGCCATTATTTCTCGTAAAAAGTAAAGGATAAAAAATGGTTATTGTGGGTTATCCCTAAAATATATACGAGACATAATATACCATCGCGGACTTTTTTGTAGACCTTTTTAAGGTGTACAATACTGTCGTACATTTTTTTGATCTATCTCGTAGGGTTCAGCCAGCGTTTGCAATTATATTTGTCCAAAACCGGAATCGAACTGGCAGCCACCCGCTGCGCCACTAACCAATCGTTTCCCAGTGCTTTATTTACCAGTAATTGATATAAACGGCTGGTCCTCGCAACTCGTCTTCATTTGGAAGACGTCGGCTCGTTCCGATTGGGGTCTTATCAGGTTTTATGGGGTTTGTTTTGGCAATTGCGACAATAAAAACAAATAAGGGCTATTTCGTTCACCATGCCTAATGTTTTCAAAGTAGGATACATAATCAGCGGTTGAACAAGCTGACCGCTAGACCAACGAGGCAGAAAAAGAAGTCAAGAAGAGATGAATCAAAATATATCTGTATTAAACCGGTATTTTTAATTTAATTCGGGTAAATTAAGCGTCAAAATAAGAGATTTTGGACTAAATATCAACACATAATGCTCCCAAAATACAATTGAATCGAGTTTGGTTTTATCATGAGTTCTCTTACAAGAGTTTACGAAATGCTGCATATTACTTTTCCGTTTGTTTTAATACTTGTAGAAAGTTAAATAATAGATTAAAGCGTTACTTTGCGGAAATCCATTTTATAATATTAGGATAAAATAATATTTAGTTACAATTCCGCGCAAAACCTCCTCCGACAAGATCCAACAAAATGTGTTTCGCGTGTACCACCCGCCCTCCCACAAATTGCTCCCACTTGCAATCAGTGAAGGTAAACAACAGACTTACGCAATACACACACGACACGCGAATCACATTTTGTTGGATCTTGTCGAAGGAGGTTTTGCGCGGAATTGTTACTAAATATTGTTTTATCCTAAATGAATCGGACCAAAACGGGTGCGCTATGTGGAAGTACTTAGGTGCGGTTCATCTGGGTGCGCTACGAGGAATGCCTCAATATTATACTCATAGAAAGCAGAAATTTTTCAGGATGATGTTGGGGCTGCCCCGCTATTGCAGTGCATCAGGGATGTTTGCGGAGTACCATGTAGATGGGTTTTATGCTATTCTCCGCAAAAAGACCGCCTCCCTGATGCGCAGAGTCCGGGACAGCACGAATAGCATCCTGGGAACTATTGCTGATAGGTTCCCCTCTCCTATATGGATATGTTTTGTGCGTAGGGTAATAGCTGATAATAATATATGATGTTTCTTATAAGTGTGTGTGATTTGATTAGGTATTTGTTACTAATGTAATGCTATATTTTACCAATAAATGTACCATTGAACCATTACTAACCTTAATTTTAAGTTTATTCTATACTTACAAAATATGGGTCTTGTGAACGTCTTACGAAATAAAATATTTTTATTTTTATTTCTTTTTTATTTTATTAAAATAAAACCACAAAAAAATCACGTCTCGAGAAACGAAACGCCTACCATGTTTCATCTATCTACAGCATTTATAGTCCTTTCGAATAAAAAACGTATAAGGTTTACCACACAACGCTCAGCCTTATTGCCTAGTGGTAGCAATCTTAACAATTTGCTTTTATTCAGTTTTTCCCTTCCTAGTAAAAATTTAATAGAAAAATATTCTACGAAAGCTTAAAGCTTTGAAGCATTTAGTAAGAATTATACTCCCATATATTAATATTTGCCTCCACGATATTTCTACGAATAGCAGTTTTGTAAAGAAATTATAATCCTCTTAGTCAGAACGTGGGGAAATAACGTGAGGAGAGCGGATTTTCTACGTGTTTATTTTTCAAAATTTCTGCGCAGGGTGTCCCGAAACTGAATTTCAAGCCGATAACTGAGGAGGTGGGTTCACCACGAACCAGAAAAACCACAAAATCATGGGTCTATCTTCAATGGTTTCCGGCTTTTTACTGAAAATCATAAATTCTCTGCCCGGCGTCAAACTTTTCTATGCTGTGACTACAGATGTCAATAGCTTGTGATTTTTATTTTTGTAATAAAAACTCAAATAACACATTCATTTATTGAACTACAACATTAAAACAATGACCGCATTTATCGAAAACAAAAAAGTTTAGTACTGTTTTTGCATCAATGATTTTCAATTGGTTAAATTTGACTCTTCATTCTGAAAAAAAAGTTAACCACGATAGGCCGGGAAAATTCACGATATTTCCGTCTAGTATTTCCTAATGAATCCATAAAAACTACGCATGCATGTCCATGCATTTGTTGTAATTTTTGTGTTGTTGAAGAATGTTGTGTCATGTCGTTTAAATAAAATAAATTTAAGATTATACCCGATAGTTTTTTATAGTAATTTTTAACTCCTAGCCCTAATCGCGATAAATTGAATACAAACTTAGATATTTTTTTGCTCAGAAATGGTAAACTATTGTACACATTATGGTCTAATCTAAATCAACAGGAAATAATCTCCTAGCAGGAATAGGCAGAATAACCCATTTATAGCGCCCGGAAATTACAAAATGGTTACCGATGTTAGGGCTAAAATCTTCAACTCCCAGGCCAGCCGTGCGGTTGCCGTGTGGGCTTAGAATTCGCACCAGCCCAGCGCTTCCCGCGGGTGTCGTAAGAGGCGACTAAGGGTTAAACAATGGGGCGGACAGCAGTGCCCCAAGCAGAACAATCCGATCACCGAACTGCGATCCCTAACCCGCATTCCCAGCGTGGAGATTATGGGCATTACCCCCCATGAGATGAAAGTTAATAAGACGCTTATTAGGGAGGGACCTGCGCGTCTAGGAGTGGACCAATATAGGCTATTGAGGTTGAGAACCATCATGGCTGATGATGATGATGGAAGCACGTGGAAGTATGGATTGTCAAAGGTGTTTTATGAAACTGGAAGCTTTTAAGGCAATTTTTTTGACCAATTTTTTTTAGCACTCGTGATCGTGGTTGTGAGACGATTGTAGACCGCCGGTCCCATAACATGAATCAGTTTGGAGGTTTTAGTAAGGCGCCGCTTCACGGCCCTCAGTTTCTGCCTGTTTCTCGTTGTGTAGGTGTGACCGTCACCGAATTTAGCGTACTCGCTTGACCAAGTTATGTGTAAAACAGTGCACTTTCATGATTTTTGAAATCGTAACTGTTTTCTCAATCGTATTTTAACATTCCGTTGAATTCCGCACCAAAGAAAAATAATTGAATTTTATGTAATTCGTGTTTTTTACCACGGGGATCCGTAAGTACCGAGATCTACGCCTGGTTTGACAACCAAACGTTAAGTTCGCCCCTTATATATTCTAAAGATTAAGGTCGGTATTTATTTTACTTTGTTTGCTTAGGGGCAGGAGCCTTTGACAGAAAATCCTTTGATCTTTGAACTGAAGAGCGACGCTCTCTAATCCCTTCGCATCAAAGATCCTATGACTACGTTCCTTTGCTTCGCATAAACCAACTCCTTAGTAACCTGTAGCAGTTGTCATGACAACCAAATAGCAACTGAGTGAACAAATACCTAAAGATCGTACATACATCTGTTTATTTTTTTGTATTGTATACATTTGTCACGGGACAGGAATCGAACATAGGATTATTAGTTTCATGTAGCTCGATAGATGGCATAAAATGGCCACCGCAGTAAGGCCATCAACACACTGCCACGCACCACGCTGCATCTTGCGTGAATGCGTGTTCTAACGTTGCTTGTAAGTATCTCCGTTTGTATAGAAAACACGCACAGTCCAACACACAGAAAATGCATCCACGCGCGTACATGCAGATCACGCGCTCAAGCGCGGAGAAACATGCATCCCCGCGCGTAGGTGCGGGCGAGACGCAAGGTATGGCACACCGAGTCCCGCAGTGCCGTGCGTGATTTTGGAAGGGCTTGAATGAAATGAGTCAGAGCCGCCGTGAATCTACAAAACGCGCCTACGCGCGTGAGTGCGTAAAAAACCCGCACGATGATGCAGATCTGCACTCCCGCAAGTACGCGCGTAGGTGCGTCGAAACGCAAGATGTGGTGCGTGGCAGTGTGTTAACCGCCTTAGGCTGTATGTTTGTCGATTTCTTAATGTATTGTGGACTGGTTTTGAAAATTATTTCGCTTTTTAAACGACTTCAAAAAGTAGGAGGTTATCAAATCGTGTGTATACGACGACCTCCGTGGCGCAGCGGGCGAAGGTCCGCCTGCGACGCAGGAGGTTGCGGGTTCGATTCCCGCCTCGGAATAAATTTGTGTACGATCTGCAGAAATTTGTTTCGTTGGTCTGGGTGTTTTTTATGTATTATAAAAATATCTATTTAAGTAGTGTATTGTATTAAGTATATCAGTTATCTAGTACCCATAACACAAGCTCTGCTTAGCTTGGGGCTAGATAATGCTGTGTGAATTGTCCAGCATTATTTATTTATTTTTATTTTTATTTGTATGTTAATTTTTTTTTGTATGTATGTTACTTGGTATCTCCGCCTGTTTTACGATTTTTCTGATTCTTTCACTATTGTATAGAGAATTAACCCAAACTGGTCCCATAAAAATGTTATTACCGATTGGTGTTTATCCCGTACAGCTTAAAAAACAACATACCTACAACTTTTGTAATGCGGCTTAGAATTTACACCACCCCAACTCTTGTTGGGTGTCGTAAGAGGCGACTAAGGGATATCCACCGGGAGCAGGCAGCAGCGCACCCTGCCGAATAATTCTACTACTGAACTGCGATCCCCAACCCGGATGCCCAGCGTGGGAATTATAGGCATTACCCCCATGATATAAAATGAAATGAAATAGTATTTATTTGCTTAAATATAGGATAACAATGATGGTTTTAGAATAGGGTAGGTATCACTATATTTGACTAATTAGTCGTGCACATGTTTAATTCGGATATTTTTGTTAGAGTAGAAAATTAACTTAACTTAATTGATCAATAAATTTGCTCTCACTAAAAAAAGCCAATAAGGCGCTTATCAGGGGGAGGCCTGCGTCCAGCAGTGGACCAATATAGGCTGTTAAGGATTTGATTGTTATTTTCTGTAAGCAAGGCTCAAACGGCCATGATATTTGCAACCCCTTACCCCCTCACCCCTGTAACTCTTAACTAGGTCGTCGAAATATCACTGGGTCGAGCCGCCCCATTCAACCTTCAACTTTGATCTTTGGACACAAGAGTTAATTTCGAATGGAAGTATGCTGATAATACTTGTAGATTGTGTTATCTGTGCAAACAGAATCATTTCAGTCTATTATTAGTAACAAGGAAATCTACACATCTTTATTAATATTATAAAGAGGAAAGATTTCTATTTTGTTTGTAAAGAATAAACTCAAAGACTAGGACTGATTTCAAAACTTCTTTCACCATTAAAATGCTACATTATTCCTGAGTAAATTAGGCTATTATATGTTTAAAAATAAATGTCCAGCCGTGCGAAGCTGGGACAGGCCGCTAGTAATATACAGGGTGTCCCATGCAACCTGTGCCAGCAACTACTCGTATTCAACTCGAGTACATCTTTTTACCTAAGATCATTGCCCCCTGATGTGCGACACGTTGATCAGCGCAAAACATCTTTTTAACTAATATTCAGAATTATTCACCATATCAACCGGAAAAATGTGAAAAAAGTCATTTCAAATGCATGAAATAAGTTTAAATTTTTTCGACTGTATCAATAGGGATTAGTCCCGGGAATTCCCGTTCCCGAAATTCCCGGGAATTCCCGAAATTTTTAGCTGATTTAAGAACCGGGAAATTCAAAATCATTTCCCGGGAAATTTCGGGAATTTAGGGAAAAATATTTTTAACTTTTATAGCATTACCGAAATAACGTAACTCAACATATTTCACTTCCTCTTATAGCATTTCACATTATCAGGTACCTAACCTACGCGGTATTAGGCAGGGTCGACATGATTTGTATCACTTCATATAAATCAATTGTTATTTTCCCTGCAATGAAAACAGAGAGCAGTCAAAAATGTATGAGAGTGCCCAAAATTGAACTTCCGTGTACACATGCACAATGTACCTATACCTGCTTTATTGGTTGAGGATTCAGGAAATTCTCCGAAATTAATAATTCCATAAAATTCTAGTAATGCGTGTTGTCGAAAAAAAGATTCTTAGCACTTGGGTACGGGCGTTTGAACCTACCTTTCCTAATAACCTATAAAAACCTTTAAACTGGATAGACCAAAGCGATTATGATAGAATAAAATATTAAATTAAATAATTCCGATTTAAATCAAATTAATCGTATTTTCTTTTTAAACCATGATTTTTATCAAACCTGGTATAAGAAATGTTAGTTATAGCTATATTACTTTTGATCTGTAATTAATATAAATTTTTAGGTCCATGTCTATTGTCCCCTCGTTCGACAATAAGCCTTAAAGCTTTTCTTGCTATAAAGCCGTGACTGAAGCCAGCTCTACATAGTCGATCGCTGCCATCTTGCTCAGCAAAGCACCTTGCTGAGCAACATGACAGCAATACTCCATGAAGCTAAAAAAACAATAAAAAACGATCCACAGGTGATCTTCTAGCGTATGCTACTTATATCTGGAGTGAAGCCATGGAAAAACACGGCGAAGCTCTTGCGGTCTCTCTGGACATTTCCAAGGCTTTTGATAGAGTTTGGCATAAAGGTCTCATAAGCAAGCTTTCTTCATACGGTCTAGCGTCCAATCTAATCAAGTGGATCTCTGATTTCTTGAGGGAAAGATCGATTCGAGTAGTCGTAAACGGCTGCTCCTCCGATCTATTCGCTATCAATGCTGGGGTACCTCAAGGGTCTGTTCTATCAGCAACCTTATTCTTGTTGCACATTAACGACTTGCTAAAACCCGGTATCTTTGGGTACGCTGATGATAGCACAGTTGCTGATAGATACTTTGCCAGTCCACGTGATAGTGCGGATAAAATCCAAAAACTCCGCAATGAGATGGTAGAACGTTTGAACAGCAAACTGAGGTTAGTGTCTGAATGGGGTGACGCAAACCTTGTGCGGTTCAACGCATCCAAAACGCAGGCGTGTGTGTTCTCGGCAAAGAAAACACAATTTAATCCTGTGCCCACTTTTTGTGATGCTGCGCTTCAGATCACTGACAGTCTGAACCTACTGGGCGTAGAGCTTAGCTCGAATTTAAATTTTGGCTCCCATATCGAGTCGAAGGCCAAATTTGCTGCTATGAAGCTAAGCATCCTGGCTAAGGTTCGGCGGTACTTCACACCGGGACAGCTTCTCAATCTATATAAAGCACAGGTCCGAACTTGCATGGAGTACTGCTGCCACCTTTGGGATGGCTCGGCTAAATACCAGCTTGAGGCCCTCGACTCGATTGAAAGACGCGCTGTTAGACTTATCGGCGACGATTCTCTTGCAGAGGCCAATCTTCAAAGCCTCGATCACAGACGGCGCGTCGCCAGACTGTCGGTGTTCTACAAGTACCACTTTGGTGATTGTGCGCAGGCATTGCACGACCTTATCCCATCTTCTCCCTTCTACCATAGGACCAGCAGACGCACAGAAAAATACCACCCGTACCTGGTCGACATACCACAGTGTCGAACCAAAAAATTCTCCTCTACTTTTTTAATATGCACCGCCAAAGAGTGGAATGAGCTTCCTGCGTCTGTTTTCCCGTTAGAGTATAATCTTGGAGTCTTCAAGTCTAGGGTGAATAAGTTCCTTCTGGGAAAGCGTGCTCCATCTTAGGCCACATCTTCACTTACTTTAAGTGAGTTGGTGGCCAAACGCTTGACCATTTTCAATAAAAAAAAAAAAAAAAAAAAGCTGGACTTGAGCTTGGCAAAAAGAAAGTACCAGAGTCAAGTGCATTGCTGCAATTTATTATCCTCTTTGTGCATGTTATTCTGATCGGCTCTGACTTCTGAACCTATAAAGCGCGATGATATCGCCTGCGTGGGTATTGTTAGGTAAAAATACCAGAATCTGGTATCAGGTAGAGAATTCAAATGTATTCGAACACTTCTTCGAACACAACGAATCGACCGTTTACGGCAGGCAGAAAATGCTATTAGGAATCGCCAATTGATTAGACGAACAGTCATCAATGACGACCGACACGAATGGAAGGACAATCCAATTTAATTTATTTTTTTAATACCGTGGGCTAACAAAGAACACTTAGTCCAATTTTATATTTGTCTCCGTTGAGCCTGGCCACCGTGGCCTAGTATTTGGATAGAAGAACATTATATTGTTTATTATGTGGGTACGTAATAAGGTATTTTTAGATTGATGTTTTCGCTTAGAGGACTCGAAAAACAACGGGAGCTCCTCGGTGTCACTCTTACAACAACTCTGAACTTCTGTACTTTCACTGGATTAAAATGAAGAAACGAATCAAAGCTAAAACAGTGGCCACGAAGCTAAGCGTCTCATACTCTACGAGATCAGGCGTTATTTCACACAAGGATAGCTCAAGTCCGGCCTCATAGAGTATCAGCAAAGCACTTTGCTGCCCAACATGACAGCAAATTAATGTGTTATGCTGGGTTCAGTCACGACTCTGTAAAACAAAAAGCCTTCAGGCTTGTTGTCGAACGAGGGGACCTGGACCTAAGAATTTGTTATTGATTTTATTAACATTTCAAAAGAAATACAGCTTTAAGGGTCCGGCGACGGATGAATTTCCTATACAAACGTAATACCAAAATGATTTGTAATTTGAGCATATTTTCACCATGGTCTGCTATTATTTGTATTAAAATAGTATTTATCTCGGTTCCTGACACATTTTTTTTTTTTCAAAATACCTTTCTGAAATGAAATTAAACCGAATCGCTATTTTACATTAAAGAATGAATGTATTCATAGTTTTTGTGTAGATAAGTATTTTGAAAAAAGCTTGTGACAGGAACCTAAATAAATACTATTCTAATACAAATAATAGCAAACCATGGTGAAAATATTCTCAAACAACAAATCATTTTGGTACTACGTTTATATGGGATATTCATCCGTCGCCGGACCCTTAAGTAACTTACCTAATACCGCATAGGTACCTGATATCAGCGAAATGCCTAAAAAGGACGTTAAGTATATTAAATTATCTTATTTCGGTAGTGGTATAACAGTAAAAATATTTTTTCGAAATTTCCCGGGAATTCCCGGGAATTCCCGGTTCCGACTTTGAAACTTCCCGGGATTCCCGGTTCCTCGAAAACGACCCGATTTTGGAATCCCATCAACTTGAAACTCCGTTTTCACTTAGAAATGCTCAGTAAAGTACCAACTTTTTTGTGTTATTTTGGGAGCTAAAGAACCCATAAAGTTTTTTAAATTACCAAGAACTTATTGAATCATGGTTATGTATTTTATTTGTCAAGTTGAAATCAAGTTAATATTTATCAGATTTTTTTATTCAGTGTTTAAAATTTGATCTACTTGTTGTGAGAACTTTGATGTTTAGTATTTTTACAGACAAACACTTATGCTAGCCCTGATACTAACAAAAAAAAATTCAAAGAATCGCTTCACAGAAAAAATTATAGCTTATAACGTCCAAAATTTAAAAAATCTAAAAAATAAAACAAAAAAATATATATCTCGTAAACTACAAACAATCGCGGAACATACATGGTTGGACCCCCAATCGATAGGTATTGGTCTACCCTGACCACAGATCTTCGCTGGTACAGGTTGCATGGGACACCCTGTATATGAGGTGAAGTTTGTACGGGAAGTACATGGTTTTCTTTTTAGACCAAATCTAGACGAATCTTGGTATAATTTTGATGCTTAGGGTCCATGCTCCACTGTCTGTATATTCCTTAATAATCATATATATGAGTAAAATTCTGTAATATGAAACGTTCTCCCAACGCTAAATCAAGAAATGGCCTGTGTTGTGTTACAACTACAACTAAACGCGGAGACACACTTTTTCCAATCTTTTGCGATATACCTACCGAATGAACAACAAAGTTGGAAAGACGTACCTACTTAGATAGAAGTGCGACTGAGACAACAATACGCACGCGAAACACGAACGCCGGACCGGTCCGACTATGACCGAGGAGGTTGGACCAAATTGGACCTAATTGGAGCGTTCCACTTTTGAAAGGCTAGTACCGTATATCTCCCGAATTTTACAAACATCGATGCTCGTCGCTGTTGGATCAAATCTCGATAAGTCTTGGTAAAGGTCAAGATCGGGTTACGACAAGATCTCAATTTGGACAAGACAATGATCCTTGTCCCATCTTGATATTAAAAGTTGATCACGAACGCGTCAAATCGAGATCTGGATTGGACAAATATCACTTGATAGATACTGGCGGGCAATTCTTGCATTATATCTACTCGATAAATATAGCAAGAACTGCCAAAATATTGTGTGATTGCTTGCGTATTCTCAAAATCTGCAATTCGATATTAATCGAGTTATTATCTTCGAAATATGTTGATCGATAAGTCGCAAGAGAATGCATTTTTTGGCGGGACTAGATATAATATATGACGACCTCCGTGGCGCAGCGGGCGAACAAATTTGTGTACGATCTGCAGAATTTTTTTCGTTGGCCTGGGTGTTTTCTATGTATAATAAAAAAAATATCTATCTATGTAGTGTATTGTATTAAGTATATCAGTTATCTAGTACCCATAACACAAGCTCTGCTTACCTTGGGGCTAGATAATGCTGTGTGAATTGTCCAGTATTATTTATTTATTTATTAATATTATTGAAGCCTCAATATTTATCACGTGACATTTTATCCCGTGAAACTGCGTATTTCTTGATAAAATATCGAGTGATACACAGAATTGACCTACTGTTCGTTTACTTAGATACCAAGACCCGCTGGCTGCATTGCCCAATGGCAATGCTGATGCGCTGCGCCAGCTCACCAGCTCTCGGGTCACGCGTCGCTTCTATGAGCTAACTTCCTCGCACCCTGTATAGGAAGCCTCTTTAATAAACCAGTAGCATTTATTCAAAACATCAATAATTCTGTATAATCTAAATCCAATCATACAAGGCAAATCCGCCCCTCGTGCCATGAATAAATACAGCTTAATATCGAGTCTATAGAGATTTAAGATTCGTATTCGCAAAGCCGGATAAACAAAAGGTCGGAATAAACAAGGACCTACGTAAATCGATCAAAATTTTGAACTCTTTATTTCCATAAATACAATAAATGTAAAAACAGTCAAATTATAATATTAAACACTGACACGGAATTAAAGTGATATTTTTGATTTCTGTCGATTCGGTATGTAGACTAAAGTAAAGAAGTGACGAAAAATCTTTGGCCTGTTAGTTGTGTTTCGAGCTGGAGCAAAACCCGCCCCAAGCTTTTTTATCCTCTAGATAATCTGATATTTATAGTAAGCCTTTTTTGCACAGGAAGGTTTTAACAAATTTGTTTGAGCACCAGGCAAGACCCTTGTTTGGGGGGGGGGTATTTTTTACATTTTAAATGGCGTAAGTGGGTATATCTATTTAAAGTCAAACTTCTTTATTTCTTCTTGCCTTTACAAAACTCTTGGACACGTTTTTGTGACGAATCAAACACCAACGACATCTGATAAATAAAAACCGCCTAGAATTTACAAACATACCCTTATTATACTACATACCCCCAAAAACAATACCCGTTTTCTTCGGAATCAGGAAAAAAATAAACTTAAATTAGTATTCTAAACCCTTCAGAAGTAACTCGAAGCTTCAGAACGAATTCTTCCTTTCATCCACCTGCAGATTTTAGCCGGATCGTTCTCTAATACTACGGCGACACTATCGCGATAACGCGAAGATTTGCGCTGTCGCGACAAGTCTGGTCAAGAAGTTCGTCCTATCGCGTATCATCATCGTGACAACAAATGCCCTTCGAGACGCTGTCGGTCAACTGCCGCACATCAAAGGGTTTTGTCGCGACAAAATTTCGTGCGGTTGGCTACACTTAGCGCGCTTTGTTGACTTAAATAATATAATGTAGTAAATCATTATTTTCCGCCATGAGCGCAACCGGCTCTTCCGTAAAATGAATTATCGCGACGTTCTAGATTATCGCGATTTTTTCCAATGTGAGCAAACACTTCATCGTAGATCGAACACGAAGTTTTATCACGACAACGGAAGACGAATATTCACCTTGAAATGTGGCCGTAAAATAAAAGGCTGGACACCTCCCCCTCCCTATCCCAAAGCTACTCCAAGTTATTGCATAATAAACAGACCCTAAATATCTCGATCCCACTCAGTCTCGATGTTATTGCGATTTACGAGTACAAATCGAGTTTATATCGATATTAAATCGATTTTAATCGAGATGCGATTTCGTAAAAAATGGGTTAACTTCCGACACTTTGAAGGTCTGCTATTGCCAGGATTTACTACTTAATACAGTGTGTCCCACGGCAAAGGGACATGGAGTTTTAAATTGAACTAAGTCATTCCTAAGCAAATCCTTGTTTAGGAGCTTGGTTTGTGCCCTTTTCCATCGCTCTATATTTATGAAGTAGCGAATTTTGTAAGAATCACGGACATTTATTCAGAAAGCATGCGACAAAAACCCTAAACTATGTAGAAGACCCGAATAGATTGATTCTAAAAGAAAATCCACATTCTGCCAAGTATATTAAAGCTAAACGAGTCGCTCATCTTTCCATACAAACGTGTAAGGATAACTACAACGCTGTTTGTTGACCATCCAAAACTAAGGATAATATCAATTTATCTCGTCATTATCTATGTCTGTATGCACCCGAAAACGTAAAAAACGTATTAAAAAAATAAAATACAAAGCAAAAAAAATACAAAATACAAGCTTCTGAACTTTCGTATTGATATGGATCACAGTTGAGCTACCTACCCTACCGTAGATTGTATGCAACAGTCTGCAGTTAGCTCAAATGTTTCAATTGTATTTGTTTCTGTTATTGATTGTAATTTTCTTTGTTAATAAAGATTTTTGTACAATGTCAGATAATGTACCTATTATAGTCAAACATAATAACCTGCAAATGGGTTTGAAGATGTCGTCATCTTCCCCCTCAGATCGGATTCGATCTGCAGCATGACAGCTACTTGTAGATAGAAAACAATTTATTATACCACACAAAGACAGGAAACAAAATAGAGAAAACTACTAACTTAGAATAGAGGAAGTATAAAGGGCGGCTTTATCTCTGATAGCTATATCTTCTAGGTATCCTTGGGATCGACTGGACATGAAAAGAACAAAATAAATGAATAATGCTGGACAATTCACACAGCATTATCTAGTCCCAAGCTAAGCAGAGCTTGTGTTATGGGTACTAGATAATTGATATACTTAATACAATACAATACATGGATAGATATTTTTTTAATTATATATAGGAAACACCCAGACTGTCCCAGACCAACGGAAAAAAAATTCTGCAGATCGTACGCAAATTTGTTCCGAGGCGGGAATCAAACCCGCAACCTCTTGCGTCGCAGGCGGATCTGCGCCACGGAGGTCGTCATTAAAATAAACGGTGGCACTGAATAAATCTATTTGGATACCTACTTAAAGAAACCAAATACTTACACTACATACTATAATACGTACATAACCTACAAAGATTACAATAAACTTACTTAAACACAAAATAAGGTTGTCTAACATTTTAAAAGGATAATTAATCCTGATGAAGCAGTTTTTTGAAGATAGGGTGTGATTTTGCACCAAATTTCATCTTGATCTGTTCGGTAGTTTTATAGAACCTAGGTAACAAAAATTCAGATTTCACAAACTTTTGGCTTTATAATATTAGTAGGATGTTAAATTATCTGTATAATGCTTGTATTTGTATTGTATGTTATGTATTTTATTGATAAAAATTCATGTATTCTATTGTGCACTACCAACTGTTTATCCACTTAAATATTTTGTTAGTAATAAATAAGGTTCCCTGGAATAAATTGTTTTAAGCAATAAGACCGATTGTACGTTTTTATTTTATTAAGACATAAAGTTATTTGAATATTTTTTTACAATAAAGCGTTCGTTCATTCATTAATTTTGTAACTCCTATCCCAGGTCACCGTTTGCATCCTATTTACAGCTTTCAGCTTTTACGCACAGGATGAACTCGACTAACCCTTAAATGCTAGTAGGTAAAATAAGAAAAGGCAAATCATGGTGAGCCATTATTATATAATCTATCACCTACCTACGTCATATCCAGGACTGCCGACGTCATGATGTGTACGTCACATGCCGTGGCGCCACTAGCAAACTAAAGGATGCTGTTGTGATTCCCCCATCAACAAGTATCGGATGGTTTATGATTTTGTTTGTGAGAGAAGTTTTTGTCTCGCTTCTGCCAGCGCGCTTCCCATGCCTTTTTTATGTATAAAAATATATAGTTATTATTTGTGTGTTTTGTATTTTATTTATTCCATCGTAGGTAAACTTGATGTCGTTATATTCTATATTTATATTATAAGAATAGCACACAAATTTCGCTATAGGCGAAACACTCTAAGTTAGGTAAAAAAAACAGTCAGGTATGACTGTGAAAAAATTAAAAGCAATTAGAGTGAAATAAATAATTAGTTAATAAATCAAAACTCTCTATCTGTAAATGTAGAGAATAACATTTTGGACCGAACATCGGTCACCATTTTGTTTATCTTTCAAATAAAAGTTATATCATCACCATTATCCACAGCCGGATTTTACCCACTGCTGGGTATAGGCCTCCCGAAGTTTGTGCCATCCACCACGATCCTGTGCTAACCGCCTCCATTGACGCCCTCCGACAAAAGTTAAAAGTTATATAATAGAGGACAATCAAAAATGTTCTACATCATAATGTCCTAAAGCGTTATACATTATATTAGCTTATGATGGGCCTCTATACAAAAATCTTCAAACCCCTTTCAGCTAGTTCCCTTTATTATGTTTTGGCGTAAGGAGGGAACAATCATTTAGATATTAGTGTGATGTGATCTGCTAAGGCAACAAAGATGAATTAGAATGCATGCTATTAATGTATTCATAAATTAAGTCCTGGGTTCAGCAGTGGACCAATACAGATTGGTGAGGAATTTAATTATGTACTTTGACGACCTCTGTGGTGCATCGGGCGAAGGTCCGCCTGCGACGCAGGAGGTTGCGGGTACGATTCCCTCCTCGGGACAAATATTTATACGATCTGCAGATATTTGTTCAGGGTGTTCTGGATGTTTTCTATGTATAACAAAAAAATATCTATCTATGTAGTATATTGTATTAAGTATATCAGTTATCTAGTACCCATAACACAAGCTCTGCTTAGCTTGGGGCTAGATAATGCTGTGTAAATTGTCCAGGAGTATTTTTTACCTTGACTTTTTCTGACTTTACATGAACATAATTAAAAATTTTATAAACCCCCGTCAGATTTTCATGGAACATCTACATGAACCCTGAGTAAAGGCGTTGCTACATTTAGGTATGTTTAAACTAAATAGTTAAAATTTTACATTATTCAATTAATCATATAAATTTGCTAGTTGAGATACAAAAAAAATGTACAAATGCATAAAATGTAAAGTTTATCATATAATGTTTGAAATATTCAACAATTAAGTAAAATGTATGTCAAAAGAAAATAAAGAAATAAAAATTGAACTAAATGTCAATGGTTAATCTCTACATAGTATACAAGAACTAAATTAAAAGTTTTAAAAACCCCCTATAGATTTTCAATGTAATGTATATAATGTAGTTTAAATAATAATAAATAATAATAAAATCATTTATTTCAGACATAAATCCATACACATTTTTATAAATACAATAAACAATTACAAATTTCAATTTAATATAATATAATAATAATAATAAAAGTACACAATCAAATTAAATTAAATTAAACAATGTGGCATCATTGAGCCACCAGCGATGATACTGGCTTCAGCATCATCATCCAGTGGCCCATGATACCGGAGCGGAGGTCCTGCGCCACGGCGGCCAGCAGGCTGTTGGAGCTGCGGCGCATGCGGCCCACCAGGGATGCGACCCGCTTGCGCATGATTGCGTGGAACCCATCCACGTGCGCGTCCGCGAACATCCCTGATGCGCTACAGTATCGCGGCAGCCCCAACAACATCCTGAAGCCGTTATTATACTGGACGCGTAAGGCGTTGTAGGCTTTTAGTGTATATCTGGCCCACAGACTGCACGTGTAAAAAGAAGTACAATACGCCTTAAAGAGAGTTATTTTGACTGGCGTTGTACAACGTGCGAATCTGCGAGCCACCATATTACACCTCACCGACAACGCCCTACGCTCCCTTTCTATATCCACATTATCCGACATATCCTCAGTGACCCAGTGACCCAGATATTTAAATTGTTTGACCCAATTTAGAGGGGTACCGTTAAGCGAGACCCGAGGTACAGAGTAGCTCTTCGTGCCTGCTTTGAAGAGAAGCAGTTCACTCTTCTTTACATTATACCTGAGTCCATGGGCCGCTGCATATGTCTCACAAATCTTCAGTAACCGTCTCAGGGCACTGATTGATGGGCTCAGTAGAACCATATCATCTGCGTAGCTGATATTATTTACACTATTGCCATGGATAGAACAGCCTATCCTTGTTCTACTGAGCTCACCAATCAGCTGATTAGTGTACAAATTGAAAAGCTTTGTAGAGGTAATCCCCCCCTGCCTTACCCCACACTTCAATCTGTACTCCTCAGAGTGCGAGCCCGACCATCTAACCATGTTTTTCTGATTATGGTACCAGAACTTAAAGATATTTATGAGGTCACCAGGCATTGTTGTATCCTTCACAAGCTTATCCCACAGGATGTCATAAGAAACCAGGTCGAATGCCTTCGATAGGTCCAGAAAACAGGCATATATTGGTGTCTTCTTGCTGGTATAGTATTGGACAGTATGCTTGAGGCAGAGGATTGCAGTTTCAGTGGAGAGACCGGGTTTAAACCCAAACTGCTCATCTCGAATATTTAAGTGCTGCATTAGATGTTTGTCAAGTATACTAAATATTAAAGCCGGGTGGGTACCGATCAAAATTCGAGAACACTCGGGATAAAATTATCTATGACACAAAAAAACTAAACGAAAATCGGTTCATTCTTTTGGAAGCTACGATACCACAGACAGATAAATATATACAAAGACAGACACGTTAAACTTATAACACCCCTCTTCTTTTGCGTCGGAAGCTAAAAGTAGCATTGGTAGAGGAGTTCTACCGGTATTGAGTTTTTATAGGTGGCCAATCAAACGGCTACCAGAGCCACGCAGTCAAATATTTAGCAAAAAAAACCCTACCTAGAGGTCCTTAACAAAATTACGATGTAACCGGCCTAATTCTGGACCCTTCTCGTATTTTCCTCCAATTTAGCTTTAAAAGACCAAAAGCTGAAAATTGCCGTAAAAAGGGTCGATCCATTCCCTATTCGTGCCCGTAAAAAATAATCTCTTTGTTTACTTACTCGCATTATAGACCTTGATGCCTACACAATAAGAGCGGAGACAAAGCCTTCCTGGTTCCCGGAACATTCCTGTGACGTCATGAATCGGTTTATATTAAGCTATCGCCACAGCTATCGCTATGTATTATGGATGTACTTTTATACAGGGTCGTCAAAATGCCTTCCTTCCTTATTTTTACAAGTTTGTTTTTTTAACGTGAATTTCAGGGCAGGGCAAGGTTACTTATGAATGGAAAAAACGTTTGCGAAAACTATCATTTATAAAAGCCATTGATTTCATCAGTGGCAGACTGTTTAAGACTGCATTAGTCATTCAGTTTATAATAAAACAAGGCTTGCTGTATGAACACAGATATAAAGCAATCGAAATTAAAGAATACCCATTATAAGGAAAGTACGTTATAGTTTAAAGACTGTTTGATACTATAGCCATTAAAAGTTTTTTTTTTATTATAAAATTAAATAAACCTGGCAAAAACATCTAACGAAGTATTTCTTCCAATTTTCTTTTATCCTTTTCCCCTTTACTATCCCATCGCAATCTAACCCTGTACACAATCACTTTTGCCTTCGATTGAGGTAGATGACGTCACATGGTGAAGCGATGACGTCATACTTCGGTTAATGTCAGCTTGACTATTATCTATTCTGTGGTTATAGTATTTGGTAGTACGGAGAAGGAATATAAATGGAAAAAAGTAACCGACTTACGAATAAAGGAGGCCTAAACTGTGTGTCAGATTTCTTGTCGATGACTCGGTAACAGAGAGTCTGAATAGAACTTCTTTAACTTTCGCGATTTGATAGCATAGTTAACGATTTTATCTGGTATTTATCGCGTACCTTTTTCTTGGTTGGTTACCTTCAAATCGTCTTCAGAATCAGGAATGTCCAAGTTCACATTACGACACTACACTGACCGTGTCCGATTGCAGTACAGACGGATCACGACGCAAACACATATTAAGGCTTGGTAGGCCAGCAGAGGCCGCATTTTTGTGATTCTTAAAACCATCTGAGACTTAGAAAATAGTGTTTAAGATTCTGAAAAAAATATATATATTACCTAAGGATCTAGTCTAGTCAAAGTCGCATTCAGTTACAAGATCTAATGAACTTCACTCTATAGAAAATAATACCAAAGTTACCCCTTTTTCTAACGTTTTTTCAATACTATGACTAGCGAACTACTGATATCACACTTTTTTTTTACTCAACTAAGGATACTTAATAACATGTCTAAACAAATTCGCAGAGTTTGACTGGATAAAATGATTAAAACCACAAAAAACGCGAGCGCGGCGTCTTGGCAGGCGCGCATTTTCCCTTACATCTACTGTTGCAGGACTACCTGGCCTTAATCACAGGATTCCACGAAGAAGAGAGACGAAAACTAACTTCACGATTAAAATTCGGGTGTTTCTTGAATTCAATCGCCTCTCGAACCATCCTTTTGTAGTAGAGGCGTTCACGGGATAGAACTTTTGGGTCATGTAGCTCAATCCAGTGGTTGCTTCCTGAGTCTGAATAGCCCTGCAGATGTCTTAATGCGTCGCATTCGTTGTAAACGATACCTGGAACCGTTCTGGGGTCTACTTGGCAAACGGCAAATGAATAAAGGAGGTCGTAACCTAGCAGTGGGTGACTTTGGTAGGTCCAATTTTTGAAGAAGTTATCGGGTTCGATTCTCGCCGCGGGAGAAATGTTCCGGGTGTGCTGGGTGTTTCTATGTATAGTGTAACTCGTATATGTGTAATAGGTAGGTACCTACCTAAATCATTAGTTATTAAATTTAAATCTGCATGCCATACTCTCTTATTTTTTGCATACCTACCGATAAAAATTGGTTAAACATGTTGTGCCATAAATTACTTATCATATTTGTTAACGAGTTTTATGCGTATCGTCAAAACTGCTTTTCGCCATTACCCAATTTTTGCGTTTCGTCAAAGGTTCGTTTTGCCAAAGTTATGTATGGTCAAGACATTTTCGTCAAAGTCACGTGTTTTTGCAAATAAATTATCTTTATCTTTTATCTTTACCCATAACACAACCTCTGCTTGCGAATACACGATGCTGTGTGAAAAGCCCAACATTTGAAATATCAAATATTTTTTACCAAGTCACAAGAACGCGATATCAAATTTATTTCGCACCAACAAAACACAGCAATAATAGCAAATGAATAAACGAAATTAGACCAAGTTTAACTAGCACAAACTCATAACAATGTTAATAACTATAACACAGTTTTAAAAGTGCTCTAACTCGAATTATTTCGGGGTAAACTCCAGAACTGCTATAGTAAAGTAATAATACGAGTAGCTATGATGTGGCAATGGGATCATTGGATTAATATTTTTGTTTATATTTTGTTAGCGCTAAGTTAAAATATCACTTTTTTCATTATCGTAGAAAAACCGTATTCTGCTGTTGTATGTATTGCTAAGGTTTTGAACGTTTCATATAAAAAATCGAGTTTGAATGAGGACTACATAGTTTATTCACGCTATTAAACGGTTATAATGTGAAAATATGAGTTTTTAACCTTTTTTAAACAATATTGAACTATTTTGGAAAAAAAACACGCGTTCGTAATCAATACTGTATTATTTCGAAATATTCACAAAACGCAGATTCAGAAAATATCCTCAACACTGAATTAAATCAAAATAATTGGCAAAAAATTTCGTACGCCGCCATTCACCAACATGAGATTCACAAAATAATTCAACCTTGTGTAAACGCATCACGTACATTTTCCATTTGAGACTAAAATTCTAAGGAGCAACCAGAAATAAATTCGTGTTCATGGTATGAACTTGCACCCATTTATTCACAAAGAGCGACGTAGAGAGCCGCCCGTTAGGCATTTTTGCAAATTACGATATGACTGTCTTGTTGGAACACGCGGTAAAATTTAGCCGATTCAAATATGCAAAAAGGTAGAAATATGTATGTTTATGATAATAATGTAAGTGACATTAGAATAGGTTTTGCTGCTTTCATAAACTTTTTTTGTTTTCCGAGTCGGCCCCCTGGTAAGTCGACAATTTTCGCAACTGATCCGTCTCTGAACATTATTTCATTAGGTATTATTTCGTGCTTTAAATCTTATTTAAGTGCCACGTGAGAGACGCCACGGCATGAAGCTAGTAAGATAATAATTATGTCGGTTCTCTCTCTTACTGCCATTTTATTCTCCTCACGTATTAGATTACTTCCATATATTATTATTGTGTATGTCATTTATGTAGTTTAGAGCAAAGTACCCAGATAAAAACGTGTTGTAGTCTTTTGTATAAAATAAGTAATCTTATGTGATGTGGTACTCTACAAATGGAAGCAAATGTGGCATCGAAAAATTAGTATTTCTGTGAGTGTTTTAAGCCATTTTCAATGAAAATCGGTGCATGCGAGGCTCATGCTATGATGTTATTAATTTAAACTCGCGTTTTATTATGGAGCGAGCGGCGCTGATTTTGGTGTTTGATGAGTTCGGGTTAGCAATAATATAGAAGAGACGACGGCGAGCGGAGATAGCCGCAGCATTATTAGTATTATTTAAATTATTTAAAATCGCGTTTATTAAATTTAAATAAACGCGATAAATACCCGTTAAATAATACTAATAATAATGTGTTCAGATCGCGTAAGTTTGAAAATATTAATAGCCGCAGCATTTTTGCGAATTTTTCCATTAACAAAAAAGTTAGAAATACAAAAAAAAAAATACTGAATAAGATATCACGGCAAGCGGAGCGAGCCGCTGAAATGTTCGTTACTTCATCGGGTGGTCACAAAGTAGTTAAGTGAATATGATAAAATAAATAACAGCGAGCGGAGCGAGTCATGAAAATTTTGGAGAGTGGCGGCGGCGTCTGAAAAAATTATTAAGAAACTTACACAAAATTAATATCGGCTAAAATTAATATGGAGTGATCGCGCAGCTTTTTTGAAATTAGTGAGGTATGCTTAGCAAGACAAGGAAGCTAAGATGAAGTCTTTTTGTCGATTAACAACAAAATAATAGGACAACCGACTCTATAGATTCTACGGCGAGCAAAGCGAGCCCCGACAATTTTTATGTTCTGACTGTGCGTGTGATTAGTCATTGTCACCTCTCGGAGGTACCAACTCCGCCAAGAACGCTACGAAAATTCATCTATACCTGATTTTTTTCTCATTTATTTATTTTTGTTGTTTTCACAGTAAACTTTCCGTAACTAACTAATCAAATCTAGATTTTCGTACTCAATTGCTTCGATACAGGCTTAGTGCAGGCCTAGTGAAGAAATCAATTTAATACCAGGTGTTAATAGCTGTCTGCAAAAGACATTAGTAACTCTTCACTACTCTTCTTTTTATTTTTTCTTATGTGTTATATTTGATCTTCCTAGGAACCTATTTTGTTTTATATACAGTTCAGAATATCCAACTAATATAATAACCTATGTCTTTTGCTGTAATAAATACTTTTTACTTTACTTTTTAGTTTAAAATAGTAAATTTCATCTATTAGGTACCAAATTTCCGAGATTGTACGTTTGTACATAGATAAAGACTATCGCGCAGAGTTCTTGATGGAGACGTTGGTGAGGAACTAAGTCTAACATATACCAAGCATTCTTCTCAAGCACCACACATCTAGAGCGTCTATTTGGGATAAAAGCATTAAACTAAAATGTACTAAATTAACAAAGTCGCGAGCGCAAGCTAGCTAACAAGTGACAAAGATAAACGTTATCAAAGCAATACGATACGTATTATCGAATCGAGAGCTATCGCGCCACTTCAATTGATTAGTCAATCGGATTTCATTATGAGAGTGCTAGCGAAGTCTATCCGGCTTTTTGGGATAGACTCCGGCTACTATTAGCTATATAGCTGAAAAAAGCCGCAAAAAGCTAAACGCTTATCTGTATAAGCTTAGCAAGACAAATTAAGGTGTTTAATGGAGTCTATTGACATTAAGAGAATTTTTAATATGAATAACATTAAGCCCACCACAGACGTAGCTATAATATATAGCAATATACCGTGCTATAATTTATATTATAGCAAGCTGAAACGATGTAATAATATATAGTTTGCCTTTATTTCACGATGGTCGGCCTAGTTTTCTTGCTATACTATGCTATGCAATAATATAAATTACATTGCTTGTATAACCAACCAAAAAAAGCCCCAATTTAATTGCAACGTAAGCGTTCACACACCCTTGGCGAGTTTATTTTATGACCCTCTAGTGCTAGGGAAAAACTTGGCTACTCGGTGATACTTTCATTATTTGATTACAGAATTTTATTTCTCTAACAGATAATTTTGCAAATTTACTATGTGTGTAGCTCGTTATATTATATATAATTTCATTCTATCCGGCTATTATGTCAATCAATCCGTCTTTCCATCAATCAATAACTTACCCAACTCTAACAGGATTATAAGTAAGTAAATTGAAGAGGTATTATTATCAACTTTGCTAATCAAAAGGCAACGTGATCAGTGGGGTATTATTGGAGCCCATTAATAATGCGTGATTCAAACGTTTTGGGACGTAGAGACCCCTTTAGGGTAGCGGTTTTACCCCACTTATCCTTGTAAATAATAAAAATACTTTAGTAAAGTGAGTTTTGGAATTCACCGAGCTTTTCAATGGACTCCGAGAAGGATTCGGCTGTATTTTTTAAGGTTCCGTACCCGATGGGTGAAAAGGGACCCTATTATTAAGCTTCCGCTGACTGTCCGTCCGTCTGTCAGCGCGGGCTGTATCTCATGAACCGTAAAAGGTAGAGAATTGAAAATTTCAATGAGTGTGTATTTCTCTTGCCGCTATAACAATAAATAATTAAAATAAGATATGTATTCAAATTAATACGGGCTCCCAAATGAGGTGATTTTTTGTGGTTTCTCTTGTTTCTTTTGCGAAAGCACTTACATATCAAGTATATGGAACCCTTCGTGTGCCAGTCAACTCGCTCGTGTCCAGTTTATTGTACCAGTTATATTTTTGGATAGATCAAATAATAAATATACCATAGCATAGCTGCCGGTTTAGAATTTACACCAGCCCAACTCTTCTCGCGGGTGTCTAGAGAGGCGACTAAGGGATATCCACCGGGGGCGGGCAGCAGCGCCCCCTGGAGAACAATTCTACCACCGAACTGCGATCCTAAACCCGCATGCCCAGCGTGAGGATTATGAATCAAAATCAGAATCAATAGTTTATTTGCAGAATACAATAATTACTTGCCAAGATCTTAAAGCTATGTGATGATAATGTATTCGACCCGCAAGCAGGTGTGCCAATATTAAATATGTCATTATTATTATAAGGTATTAATTATAGTTTAAAGTATCATTAACTTATTCTCTTAATATTTAAAATTTAAGTATTCGTTTACACTATAAAACAATTTGAAAGTAAATTTCTAACTGTTTCTTAAATAAGTTTCCATTTAAATCCTTCAATTTTTCTGGTAGCTTGTTATAAATGGCTTATTCCAATAATCCCCTGCCATGATCCCCTGCGAAGGGGATTTCTTAAATAATTATGCACATGTTAAAATCATTTTTCTTTTAAATATCCTTACAACATTGAGGTTTGTAGAGCAAGTTTTGAAACTTGGCCCTTTTCTGTCGAATCATAACATCCCCACGTTTAGTAAAGTAAGCTGGGTAAGATTTGACAAATACACAGACTTCTCTAATGTACATGCATGGCAGAGGCAGGACTTTACAATTCACAAAGAGGGGTTTGCAAACTTTGCAAGTATCACGGAATCATGATTAGTTTATTACCCTGAAGCATCTTTTTTGTATTTTAAACACTCTTTTTAAGTATGGGCATTACCCCCCATGCAATAAAAGCCAATAAGGCGCTTATCAGGGGGAGGAATGCGTCCAGCTGTGGACCGATACAGGCTGTTGAGGTTGAGGTGCGTATCGGAATAAATGTCATTTTTTCTAAATTTTAAACACTCACCCCATCTGATGTCTGCTTCTTGACTTCCACAAACTCGTTAAGAACATCTTGAAGCTTCTTCGTGGAATCTGTGAAAAGCATACAAATATTACCTTAAACATTCAAATATTTAACAATAGAAAAAATTAGAACTAGTATTTACAATTGAAACAATAGAGCTAACTGGAGACTGTTGCAATCAACAGGTAGCTCAACTGATCCATATCAATACCAGTCGTCGCGTCGTCGCTACGCTGGCTGCATTGCCCCGCTGTATGGCAATGCTGATGCGCTACGCCATATACTAACCAGCTCTCGGGTCACGCGTCGCTTCGATCAGACGCTCAGATATTTTTTTAAACACCCGAAGAGCCTCGGTACCCCACATACCTAGGGTCTCGACTCCCAAGAGGAGCAAATGTGTAGACTCGATCGAGACCTGCATATTTGCGCCTCTTGAGATCTTCGGACAAATCTGCCGCCGCGCCTGCCCTCACGGATGTCCTCGGAAGATGGGAAGGCTCAAGTGTGTCGACGCATGTAGCGTCCCACACAATGGACCTCCCCAACTCCCATGGCACTAGTGTCATACCGTCGGGCCTTTTACCATCGTCAAGCAACAGACTATTCGATTCGAGAATATTAACATAATGCCGCCTTTTGATGCAGAGGCAAGTCAACGGCGATTATTAGATTAAACCATCATCGATGTAAGTAAAATTCGGGAGATTTGGTACTAGCTTCATTTCGCGTGCCTATTTTTGTTTCAGTCGCATTTGGGTCTAGTGCTACGTCTTTTCATCTTTCATGTTCATTAGTTAGGTATATTGCAATAGATTTGAAATAGTGTGTATTTGCTTTTCATTTAGTTGTAACACAACACATGTTATTTGTCGAGTTGGGCTGGGAGAACGTACCTTAAATACAGAATTTTACTTAGACAGAGTTATTGGTACTTCACTGAAACTGCGTAAACTGCAGGTTCTGCCCATCATCACGAACATGTTAGTGAAGACGCTAGATCTTAATTCTTATTTTTTTTTTGGAAATCGCGTCACATACAAAATAATGTCCGAAACGCAGTTATTTACTAAATACCAATCTCCCACTCCTATTTAAATCCACATCGTCATCATTTACTTTACATCTACGAAAGATAATTTAAGTGGTATCAGCCTGGCTGGGAGTCAGCCGAACACACACACACACACCCACTGATAATTCAGGGCAGAGCCGTTTCTAGGTTTGGTTTCAAAGAAAACCCTTTTAATGTATGATTTTTGAATGGAGGGAGGTACCTGATATCAAGGACTTTCCACCAATTTTAAGAATTGAGACCTGGCGTCTTCTCGGTCGTGTTCATGATGGTGGGCAGAATCTACAGTTAACATAGTGTCAGTGAATTACCAATAAAATATATATGAATAAATAATGCTGGACAATTCACACAGCATTATCTAGCCCCAAGCTAAGCAGAGCTTGTGTTATGGATACTAGATAACTGATATACTTAATACAATATTTTTTTTATTATACATAGAAAACACCCAGACCAACGGAACAAATTACTGCAGATCTTACACAAATTTGTTCCGAGGCGGGAATCGAACCCGCAACCTCCTGCGTCGCAGGCGGACCTTCGCCCACTGCGCCACGGAGGTCGTCAACCCTGTATACCTATATGGATTGAGCCTTTAAATAATGTTAAGTCCGTTGCGACCCTATAAAGACAGTCGCTTCACATCACACTTAACATTATAAATGCGAAAGTTTGGATGGATGGATGGATGTTTATTACTTCTTCACGCCAAAACTACTGAACGGATCGGGCTGAAATTACCTAATTCTATCATACTACCATACAAGTACCTAATTCTAATCCTGGAAACAAACATAGGCTACTTTTATCCCATAAATCAGTGGGATAGAAATCACCTTTAAACGTTTCCATAGAAGCAACGCGGGCGAAGCCGCGGGCTGAAGCTAGTATATTATAAATGCGAAAGATTGGATGGATGGATGTTTGTAACCTCTTCACGCCAAAACTACTGAACAGATCGAGCTGAAATTATAGATACAAGTAATTCTAATCCTGGAATCAAACATGGGCTACTTTTTATCCCATAAATCAGTTCCCATGGGATAGAAAACACCTTTAAACGTTTCCATAGAAACAACGCGTGCGAAGCCGCGGGCATTAACTTGTTTTAGCATAAAATTGAACTGTAGCTCGACATTATCTAATTGGCTATAACAAATTGCTATCGCCGATGGTAATCCATCAGAGAATAGGTAATACAGACTGTATTACTTAACTGTATTATACAGTTAAGTAATTACTGTATTATGTTACTGTATATATGTATTGTATATATACTTAACAGGCTACTCAACTCATATTGGCGAAACAAATTTGGCGCAATAAATCAAATCAAATCAAAAACTCTTTATTTCCATAAATACAGTAAATGTACACTTAGAAAAGGTCAAATTGTAAAACTAAACACTGACACGGATATAAAGTGATATTTTAGATTTCTGTCGCTTCGGTATGTAGACTAAAGTAAAGAAGCGACGAAGAAACCTTTAGCCCGTTAGTTGTTATTTTTCGAGCTGGAGCAAAACAAATAAATATTTTATGTAGTATTTGATTTAAAAACACAATATTTATAGTTTTCAGATACCTATTCAATTTAAAGCTTAGGTATTTTTAATTCCTCTGTAAAAGTTTTATGTTGTATAGTGTAAGCAGAGATGCGAAGTTGCTCTTTTTGGCCACGATGGTGAGCAAAATGAGCAACTTCGCATCTCTGCTTAGACTATACAAAATATAAAACTTTTACAGAGGCATTAAAAATAAGCATAATGAAAAGTATCACAAACTGCAAAATCGATTTTTGAAAATTCCTTCGTTTATCATAATAACAACAAGATAAAATAGGTGACGGCGCGCTGTTTTGTGTCGGGTACCTTAAGGCTGAACGAGTCGCTCATCTTTCAATACAAACGTGGAAGGGTAACTACAACGCTGTTTGATGTTGACCATCCAAAACTATGGATAATATCAATTTATCTCGTCACTATCTGTCTGTATGCATCCAGAACTGTAAAAAAGTATACATTTGAAAAATACAAACTTCTAAACTTTCGTATTTCAACACCGATTTTAGCCCAACTTTGGGCGAAAATAAATAACATACGGAGAAAGAAAACTCTAAAATAAAGCCCGTACGGACATGGTTTAGTCAATCAAAAGTTGAAATAAATTTATATTCAAAGTATACTCGCAATAGTTTTTCTATAATAACTTAATAACCCTTGTCCTAAAAGTCTTTTCCCATTTTTTTTACGCGGACGTTTTATGAATAGATTTGTTTGCCTTTCATCAAGCGCGCGGGAATGTCTATTATGTAAGATGCGATGACATACATTTAGGCCGCGCCCACTGTCTGATGAGTTGGATCGGACGACTCGTGCAGCCTTAAGAGTGAGATACATTTTTACAAACAATTGGTCTTGAGTTTGGCCGGAGTATAGTAGATATGAAGCCTACCGTGCTTCATATATATATGGTTGGTCCACCAGTTCAAAGCCGCTCAGCGAGCTATGGAAAGAGCTATGCTCGGAGTCTCTGAAGGAAAGGATTTGTAACGAATACATGCGACAGAGAACCAAAGTTGTCGACATAGCTCAAAGAACTAGCCAGCCGAAGTGGCAGTGGGCTGGCCATATCTCACGAAGAACCGACAACCGCTAAGGTTAACGTGTTCGTGAGTGGAGACCGCGACTCAGCAAACGCAGTGTAGGACACCCTCGGGCAAATGGGATGACAACCTGCGAAAGACTGCAGGCAGATGCTGGATGCGGTAAGCTGAAGACAGGGCACTATTTTTTTATTAGCTGTGTGGTGCCGGCTTAGAATTTGCACCACTCCAACTCTTCCTGCGGGTGTAGTAAGAGGTAAGGGATATCCACCGGGGGCGGGAGCAGCGCCCCCTATAGAACAATTCTACCATCGAACTGCGATCCCCAACCCGCATGTCCAGCGTAGGGATTATGGGCACTACCCCATGAGATACTAGCCAATAAGACGCTTAACAGGGGGAGGCCTGCGTCCAGTAGTGGACCAATACAGGTTGTTGAGGTTGAGGCATACGAATTTTATTGAATAATACATATTGTATTTTTTATCATTTACCGATTTTAGTTGGCAGCTCTACCGATTTCGTACTATTACGTTCGAGACCTCTGCCAGCAGTGGACTATAGGTAGACCACACAACAGGCGGATTGCTGTAGAACCATGTCACAGTAACAAACGCCAAAGGTGGCGTTTGTTACTGTGTTTAGCGTTTGTTTTCTTACTGTGACAAGGTTCTACAGAGCTCCGGCAGTTGTGTGGTCTACATGCTGATGATGATAAAACTTACATGAAGCCAGTTCCTGCAGCTGCTGGAACTCAGCTGGCGATAGCTTGTCCCATTGGAAGCCGCTGCCCACGCCTGCCATTTTTGGCGCCACCTGTCGGACAAAACATAAAACTTGTTAAGGGGGCTCCGCTGTAAACTGCTCTTTTCTATCCTCACCGTTTTAAAGATTTCTATATTATAAGTAGGTAGGTATGTACTGAAACAAATCACAAAATATGACCAATATCTGATCTACACGATAAAATATTTAGTTTTACATTATTTTTTATACTTTCATAATAAATTAATGTAGAATATACAAAAAAATTGTGCGGGGTGGTAACCCTGTCAGGAAAATGGCAACAAGAAATGAAAAAAGAAATCAACTACTTCAATATTTTATATATATTTTATAACTATTTCAATATCTTTCCTGTAAGCTATAAAGATTTTCGTAATTTTTATTACATTCAATACAATAATAAGAAAATAAAAGCCCAAAACAACTCTTTTTTGTAAAGCGCCTTGCGGAAAAATTAGAGCAAATTTAATATTTTTCCAAAATAATTTCAACCTTATTATGTGACACTAGTCCCATGTAAGTTGGGGAGGCCCATTGTGTGGGACACAACATACGTCGACACACTTGCGCCTTCCGAGGACATCCGTGAGCGCGGGTGCGGCGGTAGATTTGGCCGAGGATCTCAAGAGGCGCAATTATGAAGGACAAAACCTACACATTTGCTTCTCTTAGAGTCGAGACATTAGGTCCGTGGGGTACAGAAGCTCTTCGGGTTTTAAAAGAAACTATCTGAGCGTCTGCTCGAAGCGACGTCACCCGAGAGCTGGTCAGTATCTGACGCAGCGCATCAGCATTGCCATACAGCGGGGCAATGCAGCCAGCGTAGCGGGGACGCGACGACTGGTATTGATATGGATCAGTTGAGCTACCTGTAGATTGCAACTGGCTACAGTTAGCTCAATTGTTTCAATTGTAAATACTAGTTCGAATTATATCTATTATTTGATTGTAACTTTCTTTGTGAATGAAGTTCATACAATAATGAACTATACAAGTAATTTACATTATGGTAAATGAAACCATTGATATGGCTAAGCGATTATTTAAAGGGTGTGAAGCCCAGTTGGCGGGTAGCGAGTTACATAAATAAGTTAGAGAACTAACCCCCTGTGTGGTCGTTACATCATTATGTCACTACATAAAAGCGTATCGTCTGTCCGACCGTTCATCCATCACGTCTAGTTCGATGGAGGATCACAACACAACTATTAATAGAAGCGAGGAAAACGGGAGAATAACTTGCGTTTACCTTATCGGTAGTTCGGAGCAGACTAATAAAAAATGTTAGCGCGTTCACTGCCAAGCAGGTAGCTTTCGACGAACGTCAGTAGCAGTAATAGTGTTAATCCAATATCACTCAAGAACTTAGATTTGTCTTATTTTTTTATTCAGGTTGTAAAAATAAAATGAAAGACACGTATTTTTGTATTTTTCGTATCACACTAATATTATAATTGCGAAAGTTTGGATGGATGTATGGATGGATGTTTGTTACCTCTTCACGCCAAAACTACTGAACGGATCGGGCTGAAACTTTGCATACAGGTAATTCTCAACATAGGCAACTTTTTATCCCATAAATCAGTTCCTATGGGATAGCAATCACCTTTAAACGTTTCCATAGAAACAACGCGTGCGAAGCCGCGGGCATAAACTAGAATTTAATAATTTCTGAAAAATAGGGAGTGTTGTTGATAGCCAATATTGAGCAATCAGACCATTATCGTTCTTCGTTGGCTTTTAGGGTTCTAGCACCGATTGGCAAAAACGAAACCGTTGAGCTGAATGCTGAGCGGAACCTATCGAACCGAATGCAAAGCCGAAGTGTGTGGAAGTACATATAATAAAATCGTAACAGGTTCAATTCTGTACATTCAAGATACATATATTGAAATTTTTTTGGAGGGCACTCTGTTATCTTTACTGTATTTTTTTTCGTTTGTGTCTGTCCGCCTGTCTGTCTATATATGTGTGTGAAAACTCGAACTACAATTCAACATTTTTTCTTTGGTTCCTTGAATGTGAAAAAACGACTGAGAAAAAAAATACGACGATAAAAAATCATGAACATCTTACTACACTAAACTGCGTGCACTGTTTCGCGCTTAATTTAAAAATATTAAATTCGATTCATGTTTTTTTTCAACCCGCATGCCCAGCGTGGATATTATGGGGACTACCCCCATGTGATAAAAGCCAATATGGCGTTTATCCGGGGAAGGCCTGCGCCCAGCAGTGGACCGATACAGGCTATTGAGGAGGTTGAGGTAAGTATAATGTTTTTTGATCTGACCGAAAGTAGGTCTTTTGCCATACTTTTGCTGATTATCGCTTGTTTTCTTCTGGGTGGGTTGAAATAACACTGTAATTTTGTGTGGGTTGAAATAACCAAAAATTTTTATAACTTTTCGCTTGTGGGATGAAAATTTGGGTCGAAATAACAATACACCAATTTGGTCGAGATCTCAGGTACTGTGCGGTCTATTGAAATGACTTGTTTTGATTCGTAGGTTATTTTATTACCTACTTATTATTTGGGTTCCTTGAACCAGTTTCTTCACCAGTTGTGAAGTTTTCTAAGAACCTTAGGAAGCTCTTAGTTTTGGGGCCAAATGATGCACTGTGAGTTGTCCACCATTATTTATTTATTTATTTTATAATAAAAAAAAATGCCCGACGGTATGACACTAGTCCCATGGGAGTTGGGAGGCCCATTGTGTGGGACGCTACATGCGTCGACACACTTGCGCCTTCCCATCTTCCGAGGACATCCGTGAGGGCGGGTGCGGCGGCAGATTTGGCCGAAGATCTCAAAAGGCATAAATACGCAGGTCTCGACAGAGCCTACAAATTTGCTCCTCTTGGAGTCGAGACCCTAGGTCCGTGAGGTACCGAGGCTCTTCGGGTTTAAAAAAAAAAAAATCTGAGCGTCTGGTCGAAGCGACGCGTGACCCGAGAGCTGGTGGGTATCTGGCACAGCGCATCAGCATTGCCATACAGACAGGGCAATGCAGCCAGCGTCTTGGGGACGCTTCCGACTGGTAATGATATGGATCAATGGTTCAATGGTTCATTTATTGGTAAAATATAGCATTACACCAGATCAGTTGAGCTACCTGTAGATTGTTTGCAACAGTCTGCAATTGTTTCAATTGTAAATACTAGTTGTAATTTATTTCTATGAGTTGATTGTAATTTTCTTTGTGGATAAAGGCTTTTGCCCTATTTGCCTTTGTAATTAAAAATGTTAATTATATCAGTTATCTTATCTAGTACCCATAACACAAGCTCTGCTTAGCTTGGGGCTAGATAATGCTGTGTGTATTGTCTAACATTATTATTATTATCTTTCAGCTTAGAAAATCTTTTGCAATATTTTCAGGTTAGGCACTAAAAAGGTTTTCATGCTGCAAATTCCAAGTAAAAAGTGACTTCTGGCAGATAAGAAAATGAAATACTTCAGTCACTTCGGTTTAAAAGCAAAGCTTCTTATAGAGAAGATAGGTACCTATGTACATAACACTAATGCGATAGAAAGAGACGTCAATATTCCAGGCTAGATAGGCCACTAGATAATATTTATTGATTTTCCTACGATAGCGGTAACCTACTTTCATTGGTGCATCTATCTTCCTCGTATGTACACGTGTGACGTAGGTCAGGTTTCACATGTTAAATTCTCTCCATTATTTTGTTTAACCTTTCTAACACATTTAGGTAGGATATTGCATGTTTCTAATGCAACAACTGCGTCCCAGAATCCAAGATATGTTTTGTTAACAATGGGATTACAAAATCAAAGATTTTCATATGGTGGAAAATATTTGTTTCGTAAAAGTTCGAGCGAACCTTATTATGGGTCACAGATAATCCCTACGTGATAAATTCAAAGAAACGAACATAATGACAGTAGGCACCAAGTCAATATTTTTATGAAACTTGTTTCTATGAACTATCAATCGGTTTCCTAAAAATAGCGACTTCCATACTAATTTAAATACTACAAATAAGAATAAACTCTCTGTACCCACAACCAGGCTTCACAAGATTAATGTACAGACAGCGTCAGAATTAAGTAACCCCCCCTGCATAACACAGTGCAGGCTAAAATCCGATGTTTTATTTATTTTTACCTTTTCGTTCTGTTTTTATGTTACCTAAATAAAAATATAATTTATTTTCGACTTTTAAAACTCTTACGATTAACAGGTTTGGATTTAAACATGCATGTATTATGCAGGGGGGGCTACTTAATTCTGACGCTGTCTGTACCTACCTATCTTTTAAACGGCAATGTACTTATACTCTTCTACAACAAAACTCCAAGTGAGTTGCAAAAATTATCGATAAATAAATTCAAATAAATTGTCAAACATATTCCCTGTAAAAGGCTCACTACAAAATATCAGATTATCTAGAGGATAAAAAGGCTTGGGACGAGTTTTGCTCCAACTCGAAAACTAACACCCTAATAAGGTAATGGTTTCTTGTTCGCTTCTTTACTTTACCTTAAAAAGATTGAAGTGAACAAAAAATTAAAATATTTATTATTTTTTATTTCGTAGTTTATAACCCCCGACGCAAAAAGAGAGGGGTGTTATAAGTTTAACGTGTCTGTCTGTTTAACGTGTCTGTCTGTGTATCTGTCTGTGGTATCGTAGCTCCCAAACGGATGAACCGATTTTCGTTTAGTTTTTTTTGTGTCATAGATAATTTTATCGCGAGTGTTCTTAGCCATGTTTCATGAAAATCTGTCTGGGGGGATTTTAAATTTTGTTAATTTGAATTTTAACGTGTCCAAGACTCCTGTAAGGTCTAAAGGAAATAAAGCACTTTGATAATTGATATTGTTTGCATCAGTCTGCAGTTTGCTTAATTGTTTCAATTGTAAATACTAGTATATATATATTTATTTCTATTATTTGATTGTAATTTCACAATGGCAACATTGATGTAACAAAACAGAGTGGGCGCTAGTAAATCTGCCACCAGTGTGTTTTATCGGAGCGTAATGGAAGAAAGCTCCGGGATGCACGATAAACTAGGGTTGCCAGTTCCATTGCTGTTCTCTAATGTTTCTATGTAAAATTTGTTTTATAAGGTGATGAATAAATGTATTATCTATCTATCTAAGTTTTCGAATTTTTTTCGTTATTTGTGCTATATGACCTTGCTTCTTGCCAAATTTCATAATTCTAGGTCTACGGGAAGTACCCTATAGGTTTTGCTCCATGGCGAGCATTAAAAGTAATTTTTTTAAGTGACTAAATTACAAATTTATTGGTTTTCGGATTTTCCCTTTACTTTTGATATAAGACCTTGCTGCTCACTAAATTTCTTATAGGTTTTGTGTGCATGTGATTCCCTTGGAAATTTCAAAATATTCGGACATAAACGGCTGTACTTTTTGAGTGCGTTGACTTAGAAGTTTTATTTATATTGCAGCTCCAAGAGTTTACGGACTTGAGTATTTGACGTTAATTTCAACTCGATACGTCCACGCGTTTCTGAGAAAAGAGGGTTGACAGACGGACAGACAGACAGAGGAAAACAAAGTGATCCTACTAAGGTTCCTTTTTTCCTTTTGAGGTACGGAACCCTAAAAACGTAAATTATTAGTCCTTTATGTTCGAAGGTATAAAATTATCTATGACACAAAAAACACTAAACGAAAATCGGTTCATCCTTTTGGGAGCTACGATACCACAGACAGATACAAAGACAGACACGTTAAACTTATAACACCCCTCTCTTTTTTCGTCGGGAGTAAATACAATTTCACAATGATTGACAACATCGCAACATTGATGTGACAAATCAGAGTGGGCGCTAGTAAATCTGCCACCAGTGTGTTCTATTGGAGCGTAATGGGAAAAAGCTCCGGGATGCACGATAAACCAGGGTTGCCACTTTCCACACTAAAAAAATCCTTTAGCGTAAACTTGTCTTGAAAAATAGGGATAGGATAGGAAATACTTTATTGCAAACTTAAATCAAACAGAAATAATTTACAAGAAAACAACTTAAGAACTAACTGAAGGAGGCTCGTCCAGCAGTGGACCAATATAGGCTGTTGAGGTGAGGTGAGGGCGGAAGGCTTACGATCGCAGTGAATAATTATAGCAAAACAAAAATATACCTTGTTAACAGGCAGAATAATAAGCGTGTGGCAACCCTAAAACAAACACAATCAGAGAAGGGTTGCCGCCTGCTCTCAGATTGTGAAAAACTTTTTTGTCTTTCGGTGAAAGCTATTTGGGGTAATTTCACAAGGCCGGGCGTTCGTTCCACGGGTTGCCTCGTTTTCCTGACCGCCCCGCGCCAGTTTATTTTTTTACATAAGACGGTAGTTTATTTTGAGGGATAAACCTTTCAGGGAGGCGAAATTTGAGCTTCTTGCCCGTGGTCCCGTTCAGCTGGTCCAGTTGACTGTACTAGCACAGATTTTCTTTCCTCGATAGTACAATTGCTTCCTGATCAGAAAGTCTAATTTTCAAGGTGCCTAAGAAGTAAAATGTCTAAATGTCATTTCTAAAAAGCAAAATGTCTAAGATTCAGGATACCTATAACGTTAGTATGCCAAAGACAAATCTACCACCGAATTTTGTTCCCCGACGCAAAAAGAGATAGATAGATAGATAGAAAATTCTTTAGTTCACACTTATCAAGATAATTCACAAACAATAACAAAGAGAGGGATGTTATAAGTTTAACGTGTTTGTCTGTGTATCTGTGTGTGGTATCGTAGCTCCCAAACGGATGAACCGATTTTCGTTTACTGTTTTTTGTGTCATAGATAATTTTATATCGAGTGTTCTTAGCCATTTCTCATGAAAATCTGTCAAGATTAAAATTTTGTTCTTATACATTATTCAATTAGTCCTCATATAAAGCTAGTTAAGATACAGAAAAATAAACACAATTCATCACCTTTAAGTAAGTTTAATCATAATTCCGAAATATATATATTTTTTTAAAGTTGGTCAAAAGAAAATAAAAGTTTAAGTAAATACCAATGGTTAATTGATTAAAAATGTCAAAATTCGTGATAAGCGATGATATACCCATCTAAGTTCTAACGTGTGAAAAGCCGCAGTCAGAAGCACTATACAGGACGCCGCATAGAGGTCGGAAGCTATATACAGGGTGTAGAAAGCCTGTTAAAGCTGATTTATCGAGGCGGAAAGATAATCTCGCGCTAATGATCTCTTCCACTGAACGAGATCGTAAGTTACCTACTACGTTTATCTACGTCGTATACAGGGTTATTGGTAATTCACTGACACTGTGTGAACTGCACATCACGTAAATGTTTGTGAAGACGCCTGGTGTTAATTCTTAAACATGTTGGTAATAGATACCCCCCTTCATTTCAATAACCGTTCTTTAGAGAGGCTTTATTTGAATCTAAACTTAAAAACGGATCTGCCCTGAATTAACCTATTAGGAATTAAGCAGGTTGTAACTTTTCTTACTGCTTACAAGCAGTACTCGAAAGAGTTTTTTATGGATAACTAACTCCATGATAACAAACAATAATACATTGTAAGTATTAGTCATTATAATATTGCAAAGATATAGTTACGGAACGTGGTCATAGGATCTTTGTAACATTGATACAAATTGGACATTTTGACACTCATTCATTTATGCCGTTAAGATTTTATGATATTATACTTTTTGACACTCTATCGTTCTAACACTTGCACTTTGTAACAATTAGTTCCATATAACAATCGTTCTTTCAAACAGTCGTATTATATGTATGTCTGTTGTGCATTATGACTCTCATACCTATTATCTAGCACATAGGTAAATAAATAAAAGTAAAGTAAAGTAAAGTATCGTTTATTGCATGAAATACATGTAGGTACAGATGTTTTTATGTCTATTAAACGAATCAATGTATTCCTACCGGTTTTACGGTGTGCAATGTCTGTGTACAAATAATAACAGCTTATTAAGTTTATAATAAAATGAAATAAAATTAAACTGAGCTTGAAACTAATGTTGGATGAAAGCAACTTAAAAATAACGAATGTCACGAAGCAGAAAAATCTTTGTCAGTTAAGAATTCATTTATAGCATAATAACATTTATTTGAAAGAATCGTTTTTAAAATAAATAATGCTGGACAATTCACACCGCATTATCTAGCCCCAAGCTAAGCAGAGCTTGTGTTATGGGTACTAGAGAACTGATATACTTAATACAAAACATTACATAGATAGATATTTTTATTATACATAGAAAACACCCAGACCAACGGAACAAATTTCTGCAGATCGTACACAAATTTGATCCGAGGCGGGGATCGAACCCGCAACCTCCTGCGTCGCAGGCGGACCTTCGCCCGCTGCGCCACGGAGGTCGTCAAGGTAATCGAACAATTTGGACATTCTGTCATGTGTGCAGCCATGGCCCGGAAGGGAATTACCAGCTATTATAGATTTTTAATTTTTGTAGGTGGTGATTTTCTCAGAATTTTACTTATATTTATGCTAATAAAATAAAATTTTATTAAACCCATACTTACTTTCTTTTATTTTTGCTATCGATACCTACTTAATCAATTTTAGTTTTTAGAGTCTTTTTTTATTTGACTTCATTAGATAATAAAAGTTACATAAACCTATTGTTGAATAGTATATATAGGTATTGGTCCTGCGCTTGACCTCTCCCCGGTCGTACCGGTCTGCCGTCCCATCGGATTATGAGAGTGTGGGAATAGAGTGCACCCGTGTTTGCGCACACACTTGAGCACTATAATATGTCCTGGGCATCTAGCTAGTCTCCCATAAGACTGGTTTACCTTAGTACCGACCTAAAGTCCATGAAACTTATCTAACTCGCCGGAGGTGGCCGTTACGATCTGCAACACAGTATTTTACTTCTGCATTTCGCATCGATACCTATTTTTGTTATTTGCCTCAACATGTTCCTAAATAAAGACTTTATGTTTTGTTTTATGCTCTTACGACATCCACGGGTTGACTTGGACGGGTCGATTAAAGCCTCTACCCCACAGCCGCGATTTTGAAGTGCGTCTTGTGTCGCGCGATTTGTTGCGATATTTTTTGCAGTACATTTTGTACTAAGACGCATGCGATCAAACAGTGCTGCGATTTTTCAACGCGATAGAAGTTAGACGACGCATTTCTGCGTACTGCGATTTTGCTATAATTGTTCAAGGAATATTTTGTATTAAGACGCATGTCATCATAAACACAGCTGCGTCTTGCGTTTTGGGGCGAGGTGGCGGCGCGCGGCGTCTAGAAATCGCGGTTACAAAAACGCAGCTGTGTGCAAGGAATCGCGCCACAAAATTGCAACAAATCGCGCGACACAAGACGCGCTTTAAAATCGTGGCTGTGGGGTAGAGGATTCATACGTCACGACCGCCACGGCACGAGACCGCATGTAGGTACGATGTTCCGAAATTCACGGGTCAATAAATAATGTTGAACATTTCACAGCGTCAACAAACCCTGAAGTAAACAGAGCTTGTGTTGTGTTAGTATCGGTGTTTGTGTTCAGCGTTCGTATAAAATACACAATTTTAATACTATTTAGTATTAAAACTTTTAGCCCTAAAATGTAACTTTTTAAGGTGTTTTGTATTATAATATAAGCCTTTTGAAAGTAAACTTGTTTTGATTTTTTTTTGATAGGTAAGTATCCTCCGAGTGTATATTTATTTATTATTTTTATTTTTCGTTTATTAAGGCACAAACAGTATACAATTTTCTTAAAGTTAACAGTGTATATAGTTAAGTATAAAACCAATCAAGATGCCACTAATAGAAACATTATTTACAATAAAACACAACAACGTTACAGACGCTAATTTGGAAAATAAACAAATAAAGACAAATCAAGTATGAATACACAAAATTAACCCAAGAGAGATACTTGTTAAGTAAGGTACTTAAAGGGTGACTTTTTGGGATGGGACTGTATGGTCAAATCCAAAGTCAGAGTCATGAACTAGAGAAGTCGTGTAAAGTCATGGGCTCAATTGACGAGAAAACCAAAACTGCATTTTTGACGGATTTTTTCTATTGTTAATCCTTTACAATAACTTACGCTGCCGCTTATAGATACTAAATAGGTTAATTTTGTCATTTATTTACTAATTTAAAAAAACTATTATTACTATTTAAAGCCATGCCTGTATTATAATTATTACAAAGAACGTGCACTGTATACCAATATTACCTGTATACATCCTTCAATAACATACTGAAGCACTGGCTCGCTAAACACAGCTTTTACAGCTACGAAGAATTCTTAGCCTGTCAAAGCGACTTATTTCAATTATCTATCTAGTTTGTTTGCAATATGTTTGAATTTAATTTAAAAGAGTAGTTATAAAATAAGTGTACCTATAATTGGAATCAATATGTATTTCTCTTCTTGTGACTTTAATTGAATTGGGTTAATTTAAAGTACCTACAATACGTACTTACTTACATTAGGTATGTTATGTAAGTAAAACAAATATGACGTGTTATTCTTGAAATGAACGAAATAACTGATTATTGATTTGATTATTGTATATCCGTATTGAGCTCGATGTATATCCGAGGCTTAATGTAGCAAAGCATGGCAGTAGGTATTTGAAATGAAAGCAATTGACAATCCAAACATTTTCAAGAATAAAGAAAACTTTTGCAGAAGGGGTGTTTTTACTCAGTTGACGAGTTTATCAAACGAAAAGTATTATTATGTTAGCAACAAAGATGAATTGGAATATACAGGGTTATTGGTAATTCACTGACATTATTTTAACTTCAGGTTCTGCCCACCATCATGAACACGTCCAGGAAGACGCCAGGTCTCAATTCTTAAAATTGGTGGAAAGGAAATGATAAATTAGTATGTACCCCCTCTATTCAAAAATCGGGTTTTCTTTGAAACTAAACCTAAAAACGACTCTGCCTTGAATTATCAGAGTTTTTGTGTGTGTTCGGCTGAATCCCAGCCAGGCTGATGCCACTTAAATCATCTTTCGTCGATGTAAAATAAGCCAATGATGATGATGTGGATTTAAATAGGAGTGGGAGATCGGTATTTAGTAATTATTTGGGTTTCAGACATTATTTTGTATGGGAGACGATTTTCAAAAAAAATAAGAATCAATACCTGGCGTCTTCACTAACATGTTCGTGATGATGGGCAGAACCTGCAGTTTACGCTGTGTCAGTGAATTACGAATAACCCTGTATATAATTGCATGCTATTAATTTAACTATGTAGGTATCTAATATTCACACACCATGTAAATTGTTTTTGAATAAATAAACGAAACTTATATTTATTATAAACAACGTGCACCTCAATCACCAAATTGATGGCTCTCAGAACACGAATATCCAATATCCGTAACTCCATTGAAAGTTTCAAACATGTCCACCTCGAATTCCACGAATATCCAATTTCATACGCGCGGATACCAGGAATATCCAATTTCACACGCATGCAAATCCATGCTACTTGAATTCCTACTCTCAAAGGAATATTTCATGGAAATGAACCAGTAGTTTCTGCTTCACTGAAATTGGTTGGACGTTATTACCCAGTAGATCCATACTAATGTTAAAAATTCGAAAATAACTCTAGTCTATCTGTTACCTTTTCACGCCTAAACGGCTGAACGGATCTCAATGAAATTTGGCAGGGAGCTAGATGGTATCCCAGCTAGCTGTGTGGTGGTGGCTTAGAATTTGCACCACCCCAACTCTTCCCACGGGTGTCGTAACAGACGACTAAGAGATATCCACGAGGGACGGGCAGCAGCGCCCCATGCACAACAATATTTTTTTTGTATACTTTTTAATTTATATTATATATCTTTATTCACAAAGACAATCAAAAAATAGAAATAAATTACAACGAGTATGTTGACCCAATTGAAAATATGTTGGAAAAGAAATTACTCAATAAAATCGCAAGATTTTGCAAAAACTCCGGTTAAATATATGTCATAAATACATGGTGGTCCAGTGGCGTTCATTGTTAGCAACCCACCCTGGCGTGTTCCAAGCCTCGTAATTACATAAGTTTTAGTTTTATAATATTAAATTTAATGTTTTTATATAAAACGGCTTGCGATCTTCATTTTACGGATTATATTCTACTAGTACTGTATTCATAGAAATTGACTTCAAACAAACCAGAGGGGTCAGCTAACAATATTCGCCACTGTACCATTTTCGTATTTAAGAAAAGCGTGTCCTGAATTTTTCCCATTGTAATTTGGGACAAGGACATTCCTGTCCCATTTCGTCCCAACAACCTACCTATTCCTTGCATACTTCCTTTAGTAATTTTCGAAAGATAATAATATTCTTGCTTTAATGAAATTGTTCAAAGATTATACTGCGTTGTTTTTACAAGCGTACTGCGTATCATATGCGTAGCGTACTGTGAAATTTTTGACAGATACGCACTGCGTTGTTTTTACAAGCTACTTTCATCAAATTCGAAATTGTTTATCCTATGAGATAGAAAACTAATTGGTTGACAAGTTAGAGCAAGAAAAATTCACAGTAGCAGCCCGGAGTCAGGAAGTAGGCGGTGTTACACCCCCGCGCCTCGGAAAGCACGTTCAGCCGTTGGTCCTGCGCTTGACCTCTCCCCGGTCGTGTCGATCTGTCGTCCCATCGGATTATGAGAGTGAGGGAATAGAGAGAGCCCCTGTGATTGCGCACACACTTGTGCACTATAATATGTCCTGCTCATCTGGCTCGTCTTCGATGAGACAGGCCGCCGTGGTCGAAATTCGGCTAGGAGGACATCATCATCATTAATAGGAGTAGGATTAGTGTGAAGTGATACTGTTTGATTCGTCCTTTCGAAATTCACAGAATCAAATAGGCTTTGCTCAGCGACTTTATTCCAATGCTACATAACTTTAAGGTTCATTTTAACGTCCAATCGTTTACTTCCAAGTTTATTTAGGAACTACAAAAGGATTCCTCGTACTTCTAATAACACGTAAACTCATTAACTCGAGAGCTTTCAAGTCCAGCGCCAGGGATGGACTAAGGCTTAACAACTAAGTGGTCTAAAAAGATCAAGTAAAATGGTGAAATGGAAAAAAACAATATCTTTTATTGGAAGAAAGGCAGAGCACTTTTATTGCAGCCGTCCCCTTCTGCGATTTTTAATACCTGTACTGCGAACACCATTCGCCTGCTAAGCGTGCTGATAACGGCGTAATTTTTTAAAACATCCTGAAAACCCTGAACAAATATCTGCAGAACAAACAAACAATTGTCCCGAGGCGGGAATCGAACCCGCAGCCTCCTGAGTCGCAGGTGGACATTCGCCCGCTGCGCCACAAAGGTCGTTGTGTGGAATCACTGTTTCAGACCCGCGAGTGAGCATCATACAAATCAAGCTCATTTTACAAAAACTTGTAAACCCTTTTCTTACCGTCGATTTTACTTAGAGACTCTGTAGATAGATAGATATATAGTATCTTTATTGAATTGTCCAGCATTATTATTATTATTGTACCATCAATGCTTATAAAATATCTTACACACTACTAATTAAATCTAGTATGGCACACTCTCGGTTAGGTAGGTATATTTACAGAGACGTACAAGCATAATTTTGTGGCTGCGGGAAGCACAGGACAGGAAGGTCTGGCATAAGCGAAAGGAGGCATACCTAGCAGTGGGTGATACCAGTCAGAATTATGATATTGATGATCACAACCATAATATATAGATAGCTGTATATCTGGCGCCATATGGCGCTTAAATCACCATTCAAACAAGAAAAAAGAATTCGGTTTATCTATGAAGCGGATAAAAAAAAAATAAGTAACTTAATACTTTTGCTAAGCAAAGCTTACTTGCGTACACTTTGCTTAGCAAAAGTATTCTAAGTCAAAAGTATTCTTAGGTCAAGCGCCTAAGCAAGTATTTTATTTTATTTTCTATGTATAATAAAAAATATCTATCTATGTAGTGTATTGTATTAAGTATATCAGTTATCTAGTACCCATAACACAAGCTCTGCTTAGCTTGGGGCTAGATAATGCTGTGTGAATTGTCCAGCGTTATTATTATTATTATTATTATTATTTACCCTTATTTACCGTCCTTCCGCTCTTTTTTAGAAATCAAAATTTAGTATCATCTATAGGTGAATCATTTTAAATTTGAAGTCACTGAGCGACATATATGAGATAGACTTTTTATATATATTACCGCCCCCGCGCCCCGCCCTCTTTAAACCCGTCGTACTAAGCCCGACCCTGGTGCAATAACAGAGGCCGGAATGCGAGGCCCGCCTCAGTAAGAAAGCTCCCGGATTATGTTCACGAGATAAATAAAGGACCGCCTCTAAATATTAAAGGAAATCATTTTGAATTTGAAGTCACTGTGCGACATATTTATCACCCCGCCCGCTCCCTTTAGAAATAGTACTGTGTCCGACCCTGGTGCAATAACAGAGGCCGGAATGCGAGGCCCGTCTTAGTTAGAAAGCTCCCAGATTATATTTACGAGATAAATAAAGGACAGCCTCTAAATATTGAAGAGAATCATTTTGAATTTGAAGTCACTGTGCGACATATTTATCACCCCGCTCCCGCCCCCTTTAGAAACCGCACTGAATCCGACCCTGGTGCAATAACAGAGCCGGAATGCGAGGCCCGCCTCAGTTAGAAAGCTCCCGGATTATATTTACGAGATAAATAAAGGACGGCCTATAAATATTAAGAGGGTTGGATCATTTTGAATTTCAAGTAATTTCGAGACACGGACGGGCAGTTTTATTTAGTTTATATATAGTAAAAACTGACAACCCAGAGCCATATTAAGTTGACACAATCTTAGTCGAATTGTTACTAGTAGAAATGTTTTATCGAATTGTTTAAGACGAATTGTTTTAGTCAAATTTTCCGCAAAGCTAGTTTTCAGGTAGTCGTTCAGGGTTTACCATTCCGTAGATTAAAAGTAGGTACCTTCCTAAGTCTCACATTTCGTTCGCTATACAGGGTGTCTCACGGCCATAGGACAAGAAGGGCAGGTACCAGAAATATTGCAGATAGGAGGTTTTACAGTAGGGAAACATTCCTTTATTTTTAAAAATAATTAAAACTTCGAGCACACAGTTTGAAAAATAACATGCGTTATCCGGTAATCCAACCCACTAAACTCCAAAACACCCTGTATTTTTTTAATCGTGTACAGAACGCATACATATATTTCAAAAAACTCCATCTTTAGGGTGCATACGGTTACTTCCATGTGTCTTCATACAATTACATACAATTTGGGGACGCTTCCGACTGGTATTGATTTAGATCAGTTAAGCTACCTGTAGATTGTTTGCAACAGTCTGCAGTAAGCTCAATTGTTTAAATTGTAAATACTGATTCTAATTTATTTCTTTTATTTTATTTTATTGTTATTTTCTTTGTGAATAAAGGCTTCTGACATCATTTAAAAAAAATTACGTATAGATATATTTCAAAAAACTCCGTCGTCAGGGTATTTTATGTATGTTCATACAACTACATATATTTAATAGTTAAATGCCCTGTTAAATCCACTTCTGTCAGACTTCCATAAATCGACCTGCTCGCCTCGTATCGGATACCCGGTTTAATGACGTTATAACCGAATCCCTTAACCGGTTTCATATTAAACGGATGAACCGGAATGTACGGAAAACTGATGTTATATTCTCATCTAACATTTCATCTAAAATTATCGGGGGTTATCGGCGAATACCCGACCCAAATCAGCGCAACCACCTATTTTATCTTATTATTATGTTAAACGAAGGAATTTTCAAAATCGATTTAGGGTCAGGTCGTGTTAGCGACTTATTTTTTTTTTTTAAATGCACTTGAAGAGAATCACTGCTTTAATTTTCTTCCGTTTTATTTGCCGCAATTTTTCTCGATCTTTTTTTTCACGCTTTTTAGAGTTTCGAGATCGGAGATCGGTTTCTAAACCCTTATGGTCTCGCTTTGTCTGTCCTTTTTTCGCTCCTTAATATCTCAGCAATTACCGCAGCTATTAACTTGAAATTTAAAATAATAATACATTACGTGTGCCTGTACAGAATTGCAGAAAAAAAAAACGTAAATTAAAAACGAAAATGAAAATTTTCCGGTACATTAGTACATATTTTTTGTATAATTGACTAACATTCGAAACCCTCGGCGCGTGAGTCACACTCGTACTTGACGGGTCTTGTTGGAAGTGGCTTTCTACCACAAACTCAAAATGATTACCCTATCTTCAAGGGGGAATTCTGAATCGCATTTTTTTATTCCATTTTGCGAGGGGGCGGGGGAATCTCAAGGGGAAAACTGGAATAACCCAAATGATATTTTCTCAGTTATTCAAGTTTTCCGTGTTCAGTGTTGTGTGGGAATCGTACCACAAAACTCTTGCGTCGCAGATGCTCTTTCTCCCACTACACCACTGAGGTCATCAAATGAGACTACCGTTTGTGAGACTCGACGTTACGGCAATAATTCGTTAACCTTCTAACTCGTTTGAAATGAAAATTACGATGCGAAGGCACGAACGCAATTGGACGTGCTGTAAAATTTTCCTGTTTCATTTTTTAACTAACAGTTTTACGGTTTTTTTAGTATCTTTTGTTTGCTATCTACACAAGGCTACCACGACAGTGTATAAACCTGTTAAAACGTCGGAAAAATTTGTAAATAAACGCGATAAACCCGTGAATAGTTTTTATAATGTATTCTCATCGCGTGAATTTAAAAACTTTACGATAAGCTTGTTATAGTTAGTCTGTTTTCCCGTTAGAGAAAAATCTTGGAGTCTCAAGAAACTGTGAACACTTTTGGGCGAAGGCCTACAAAATATCGCTGAGGACCAAGAACTATAAAGAAGAGCAGACGAGTATTTTGATACATTTTTTTTTTGACATTTGAGACAAAAAAATATTAGCCATAAAGCTAGTTAGGGATTTTAGATTGCAAATATCATACGCAATTAAGTACCTACCTACTTAAACTTGTTAGGTAGTGATTCTAAGAATTAAAATAAAATCCTTACTTTAATCGGAAAATAAATTTTGTTGATTAATTTTTCAGTTGAGCTACCTGTAGATTGTTTGCAACAGTCTGCAGTTAGCTCATTTGTTTCAATTGTTAATACTAGTTCTTATTTATTTCTATTATTTGATTGTAGTTTTCTTTGTCAATAAATTTTTATAGACCAAAAAGTTAATTACTAACACCGGCATTTCACCTAACTTACTAGAATACAAATGAACATGTTTTTACTCCCATTACTTACGAATATCCTGGACGGGACTCGAACCCGCTCAGTAACGGAACGCGCTACCAATTTCTGTCACAAAGTCAAATAAGTCACAAAAAATTAGTACCTACTTAGAATTGTTAATAAGTGATTTAGATTTTTGATCATTTTGTTTCTGTAAGCACTACAGAAACAAAATCATACAACTCTTTATTTGCATAAATATAATAAATGTATCTACACTTAGAAAAGGTCAAATAAGTCAATAAAAACCTCGACATCAGCGATTTTCAGCAGTTAAGTTTTTAATCGATAGGTGCACGTCCAAAATACCCGACCGTGCGACTTTTAATAAAATAGGTTTTTCCACAGACATAAAAGTTTTATTATTTTTAGGAGGTACACACACGGGATAGTCGAAACGTAGTCATACGATCTTTGGGGTAAAGTTGTAGAAATATTATAGGTAACAAACTAATGTGTGTGACGGTCCTTATTGTTTTGTCTATGATTAGTAATCATCCTCCTTGGTACTTAGTCTTGTCCTCGGTCTTGTCTATGATTAATTACTAATCAATGATTAGTAATCATAGACAATACAAATAAGAACCGAGTTGTATTGTCTATGATAAGTTGTCAGCTTCCTTAGTTGGTCCTTAGTCTCGTCCTCGGTCCTTTGTTGTATTGTCTATGATTACTAATTAATCATACAAATAAGGACCGTCACACACAGTTTGTTACCTATAATATTTCTACAACTTTACCCCAAAGATCCTATGACTACGTTCCATGTAATATCAAACTCACGACCTGCAATTCCAAACCAGCACACCCCCCGCTATGCCAGCACGTAAATAACCGATACCGACGTTTCGATCAATCGCCGCGAAAATAGACCGTTATTTGTGACTGACCGGACATTCAACCCGTGTGCTTGATTTTTATACTTCTTAATTATATTTTTAATGCTGACCTAATAATTTATTTAAGAACTGATCGTATTTTAGGGTTATTCAAAAAATGAATTCCAGATTTCCCCCTTGAGAATTTTTTTTCAGAGATTGATGCGATTTCACTAATTTTGGTCTCGAAATATTTGTGCAAATTCAGGGAAGGTTTAAAAGGTGAGAGTGGTAAGTTCTCCGGGTCAGTTATTTTATTTATTTATTGATTGAAATTTTCTTTGTGAAATACATACAAAAAAATCTAATGTATCATTCATAAATTATTATTTTGAGTCATAATTTTTATTCAGGAGAAGTTTTTTTATTTGTTACTAGCTGCATTCTTACTACCCGTTGTCCTATTACCCGTTTTCCCGTAGGAATGAAGCATTTTCCCGCGGTAAAAAGTAGCCTATATTTATCAGGAATAATGTGGGCTTCTAATGGTAAAATAATTTTTGAAATCGGTCCAGTAGTTTCGGAGCCTATTTAATACAAACAAAAAAACAATCAAATCTTTCCTCTTTATAATATTAGTATAGACTAGTCTCTATAGTTCTTTAGATTAAAAAAAAAAACAAATAAATTAATTAAATTCCAAATTTTACTTCCATCGATGCCCTGTACATCCCTACCTCTTATACATATGTAGTTGCCTTCTTTCATTTTCTCGCTTCTCTTAATTAAAACATATTGTTAAGCAATCCAGAAAATACAGCAATTAAATTCTTCAAGCTGGAGTAATGTTCTGCGAAGCGAAAAGTTAACTTTAAAATGTTAATTATTTCTGGCATTTTCATAAGTAGCTGCTTGCCTCGGCTTGGTTCATAGGATTTATAGTAGAAAGTGGGAAATAGCACACCATATCAAAATGACACAGTCCCATAGGAGTTGGGGTTGCCCATTGTGTGGGACGCTACATGCGTCGACACACTTGCGCCTTCCCATCTTCCGAGGACATCCGTGAGGGCAGGCGCGGCGGCAGATTTGGCCGAAGATCTCAAGAGGCGTAAATATACAGGTCTCGACAGAGCCTACATATTTGCTCCCCTTGGAGTCGAGACCAGGTCCGTGAGGTACCGAGGCTCTTGGGTTTTTAAAAAATTATCTGAGCGTCTGGTCGAAGCGATGCGTAATCCGAGAGCTGGTCAGTATCTGGCACAGCGCATCAGCATTGCCATACAGCGGGGCAATGCAGCCAGCGTCTTGGGGACGCTTCTGACTGGTATTGATACGGATCAGTTGAGCTACCTGTAGATTGTTTGCAACAGTCTGCAGTTAGCTCAATTGTTTACATTGTAAATACTGGTTCTAATTTATTTCTATAATTTTATTGTAATTTTCTTTGTGAATAAAAGCTTCTGCCCACATATCAAATAGAATTTTATCAAGCTGGTTCAATTCTATTTAAAACTAGCTGCTGCCCGCGGCTTCGCCTGCGTAGTTCCCGTTCCCGTGGTAATTCCGGGATAAAACATAGCCTATGTCCGTCTCCTGGTTCTAAGCTGCCTCCCCACCAATTTTCAGCCAAATCGGTTCAGCCGTTCTTTAGTTATAAATAGTGTAACTAACATGACTTTCTTTTATATATATAGATTTATGTATTAAAAGATCAGTATGAACGTAAGTATAAGCTACTGTAATTTTTTTAATACTTTAAAAACCACATCGATTATGGGCATTACCTTCATGTGATACAAGGCAATAAAGCGTAAACAAAAAAAACCAATAGCAATGATGATATTTCAAGATGTTTAAATCTCTTTCATTCGACAATAAAATTAAATAAAAATATTATAAGTCGAGTGTTTGGATGGTATGTTACTTCTTCACGGCAAAACTACTGAACAGATCTGACTGAATTTCGCATAGATGTAGAAACCTCGAATCAAACATATTTAAACTTTTCCATAGAAACAACGCGTGCGAAGGCACGGGCAGAATCTAGTTTGTTATATTTAGTCTCCTTGTCTCATTCATTACATCTTAAATTCCACTGCTAGGTAAGGGTCCATTCATTTATTACGTAAGACGATTTAGGGGGGAGGGGGTCGATCATGTTTTATTTTTTCTTACAAGGGGTGGGAGGGAGTCTCGATAGTTCTTACGTAAGACGACAAAAAACCAAACTAAAAATAAAAATTATTACTACCTTTGTAAGAACAAAATAACATTTCTAAAAATTGTTACCTTAAAAAATAAACATTAAAACAAACCAAAAGTGTATTATTTGTTCCATTAGATTCTTACGTAATAAATATTAAACGGGGGGGAGGGGGTCGGCCGAAAAAACGTCTTACGTAATAAATGAATGGTCCGTAAACTAATGAATTTTCTCGCTGAACACACGCCATCCTAAGATTTCTAAGTAAATAAACTAATAACTTCTTATCATTTATGTAAACACGTCAGATTGTTATCAGAAACACTAAAACTCTTATAAAACACTATTTTCTGCCCGCGGCTTCGGACACGTATTTTCGGTATAATAAGTAAGCCTATTATCCGCATTAGGCGTTGCTTTAATCGTTCGCCAAATTTCATATTGATCTGTTCAGTAGTTTTTGACCTAGGTAACAAAAATTTAGATTTCTCAAAAAAACTGTTAAGAAAAAAATTTGGATGAGTTAAATATATAAATAAATAATGCTGGACAATTCCAATTAAATAAATAAATAATGATGGATTTAAAAGTTTTATTTTTTTGTAGAATGCCCATTGTCCTTTAAAAGATACCTTAATTTTGTGAAGCCTAGTTGGCGAGTTTATGTTTATGTCTGGTATTCAAATTATGAATCAAAATCAGAAACAATCGTTTATTTGCAGAATACAATAATTACATGCCAAGATCTTAAACCTATGTGATAACAATATATTCGACCCGGAAGCAGTTGTGAAAATATTAAATACCTACCTATGTCATTATTAGTAAAGCGACAGAAAGCGACAGAAATCAAAAATATCACTTTATTTCCTTTTCAGTGTTTAATTTTATAATTTGACCTTTTCATGTACATTTGTAGACAGGGCGCTATGGCGCTCATTCGGGAGGCTTATGTCCAGCAATGGACAGACTGGACAGGCTGGTGATGATGATGATGATGATGGGGATGATGGTACATTTGTTGTATTTATGGAAATAAGGAGTTTTTGATTTTGATTCTGATTTTGATCTGAGTTGTAGGAGTTGATTCTTACGACCTCCACCAGAGGACAATCCTGCCAGGCGTGAGTTTGCAAGGTCAGCAATTTTGAAAGTGATGTATAGGATTCTGGACCGTGATAAGATAAATGTTCAGGCCCCAGGGTAAACTGTTTTCATATTTTGTGTTTTATATAAGAGTTTCAGTGTTTTTGATAACAATCTGACGTCCTACTTCCTACTAGTCCCACTATATAAGAGTAGGTGGTCATCTCATCCACTTAATGACATCCAGTTTGGATCAGTAGGTCAATCCAAAATGTTTAGTGGTCAACTGACGACCTCTGTGGCGCAGCAGGTGAAGGTCTGCCTGCGACGCAAGAAGTTACGGGTACGATTCCCGCCTCGGGACAAATGTTTGAACGAGCGCAGATCCAGGGCGGTCTGGATGATTTCTATGTATAATAAAAATATCTATCTATGTAGTACTTAATACTATTGTATTAAGTATTTCATAGATAGATATTTTATATCAGTTATCTAGTACCCATAACACAAGTTCTGCTTAGCTTGGGGCTAGATAATGCTGTGTGAATTTTCCTACGTCCAGGAGATATCAGTGGACCAGCTAGCATATGATGATGAGAACCAATCAATCGGCTTAGAATGCAGACAAAACAATTTGTCATTGGCTAATTGTCACCAGCCAAAGCGTAGATAAGTCCACGTCTAGAAATTTTTCTTAGAAACCGTCTTCTAATCCTTGGAATTGGAAGACGGTTTGTAAAAAAAATGTGGGCCCTATTGAAGTTTATGATCTAAGGTGATTCCCAAGAATACTTTACTTTCTACTATTTCTAACGTTTCACCTTTAACGTTTACGTTGTGTTGTGTGTCGTGATCGAGTTGCGTTCGATAATGAAACCGGTGATAGTAGTAACGTTCGTAGCAAAAGACAAAAAATGAGGGTAGATCGATATATATCTGCCAATCACTCACTGTAACGAAATATTGGAAAGCTGAAAACTCAAATCATGGTAAATATCCAGTTATAAATGACTCCACAACAAAACTAGAATTATCAGTAATTTATTTAAAACAAATTGTCATAATCTTCCTGTGCAAGCAGGCTGGCTATAAAATATCAGATTATCAAGAGGATAAAAAAAGTCAACTCGAAAAATAACAACAGGCTAAAGGTTTCTTTGTCGCTTCTTTATTTTCATCAACATACCGAAGCGACAGAAATGAAAAATATCACTTTATTTCGAGTGTTTAATTTTATAATGTCACCTTTTCTAAGTGTACATACATTTATTGTTTTTATGGAAATAAAGAGATTTTATTTTGATCTAAGTTGGAGGAGTTGATTCTTACGCCTCGACCGGCACAGCCCGGGTAGCCCACTAGCTACACCTTAGTATATCAAGACCTCTAATTTCCTCGAAATATCAAGGACTAGCGACCCGCCCCGGCTTCGCACGATGCAATGCTGATACTAAATATATTACAAAATCGGCCCCCCGGCCGGTACCGCTGCAACCGTTATGTCCCTGCATTTGAAATATGTGATATCTTCGACAATATTCATTTAAATTACATGCTGTAAGGGCCATATTGATCTTTATTAAATGCACATAGTATTTAAGGTAATTGAAAAACTTAACTGAATAATGAGTAATGCTGTCTTGCTTAAAATCGCTTCGTAAATAAGCCATTATTTCTCGTAAAAAGAAAAAATATAAAATTGTAATTGTGGGTTATCCCTAAGAGATAGACGTATACTCTCACGGACTTTTTTGTAGACCTTTTTAAGGTGTACAATACTGTGGACATTATATTAATCTATCTCGTAGGGTTTCGCCAGCGTTTGCAATATAAGCGCAAAAAATGTGTTTATTGACGACATCACATTAGAAACCTCACAAATTATCAGTGTTTCTCTACTATATTATGCATGTATTATATACATAAACCTTTCTCTTGAATCACTCTATCTATTAAAAAAAACAGCATCTAAATCTGTTGCGTAGTTTTAAAGATTTAAGCATACATAGAGACAGACAGACAGCGAGAGTGGCTTTGTTTTATACTATGTAAAGATGAAGCTTATATCAACTCTCATAATTCTGCTAATAAAAAAAGTCGTCTAAAGGTGGGTACAGAAGGGATATTTTAATTCATTCGATTTGATTCCGAATCGAATCCGACTGATCATTAAAACGCTATTTTGATATCGCCTCGGGTTGATGATCGAAATAAGGAGCTTCTCCTCCTTGACATGGCCATTAGTCAACAGATTCGCTTCGGATATGCGAATGTTTGTGTGAATCTTTGTTATCACGTTTCTCCGCAACTATATTATCGATTTAAATGAAATTGGGTAATAATGTAGATAGTTTACGTCCTAGAATAACCTCTTAACTCTGTAGTAAAGATTCTATGTGAAATTATTAATCCTTGGTTCGATTCACTCAAATCTCGGTAAAAGTAAACTATAAAGTAAATAATTAATCACGTTTTTTTTAGAAAACTACCCATAGGGGAAATAAATTTCTAAAATTTGTTGATTTCAAGCGGGACTTATGTAGCCTAGCCATAAAGCTAGTTAGAGATTTTAGATTGCAAATGGTACATTCGAACTCGTTTCATGCTCACTGCGAATGGTACATTACGCGGCGTAACACAGGTCTGTACGCGGCTTTAAAATAAAAATTACAAAGCAGACAAATGGGAAATCTCTTTTGAACTCGGCCGAGAGTTACGATCATCACCTGCCATCCTTTCAAACCAAAACATCTTTATAACTCATAAAAAACTAACGAAAATAAATTATTTAGCGCATAGCCCACACAAGAATCTATGCGAAACGTAGGGTTGCCAACTTGTTGCCGATTACGTGTGCGGTTCACATTTTCAATACCTAATTATCTACCTTAACTCGTGCCAAATTCGATGTGAAATGTTTATAGGGAAACTTAAGCCTCCAACCCACAGCCGCGATATTGAAGCGCGTCTTGTGTCGCGCGATTTGTTGCGATATTTGTTTGCAGTACATTTTGTACTAAGACGCATACGGTCTTACACACTACTGCGATTTTAGCGACGCGATAGAAGTTGGACAATTGTTCACGGATTATTGTGCATGTAGGACGCATGCCATCTTACACACAGCTGCGTCTAGCGTTTTGCGATTTTTGCGGCGGCGGCGCGCGGCTTCTAGAAATCGCGCTTACGAAATCGCGGCTGTGTGTAAGGAATCGCGCTACAAAACCGCAACAAATCGCGCGACACAAGACGCGCTTCAAAATCGCGGCTGTGGGGTAGAGGCTTTAAAACATACATTCAGCCCAACATAGAACCTTCTTTTTTCGAAGACGTTTAAAAATATCAAACGCTGTTTGATATTTTTAAACGTCTTGCTGTGTGGAGTGTCCATCATTTTTTTTTTTGTAGTGTATTGTATTAATTATATCAGTTATCTAGTACCCATAACACAAGCTCCGCTTAGCTTGGGGCTAGATAACGCTGTGTGAATTGTCCAGCATTATTTATTTAAATACCTCGTGCGTGTGAAAAAATATGTGACTTCCTTTGAAAATGTCCGTGATATTTCCAAAATTATAATCCAGTAGTAGAGAGTGGTAACCCTACGAATATGAATCCAACGGCAATAACTAGTCATAATAATCGTGCTATATCTTTGATATATGTTGCAGTCAAAGGAAAATTCGGGCATTTTATAAAATTTCTACATGGGAGAATGATCTCAGGGTGGTAAGCACCATATAAATTTTATTCCGGAGAAAAAGAAAAAAAAAGATTACCACGAAAAAAGAGGGTAACACGTTTCCCAAAATATTAATAATTACCCATGATTGTGGAATCTGTAATGAAATTTTTGTGTTTATTAGAGTGAATTGAATTATAATTATAAATCACATCCTTCAAACTTCACAATATTACTGACTAGCAACCTGCCCCGGCTTCGCAAGGGTGGCGGAACAGTTTAATAAAACTTTGAAGGGGAATAATTTCGTAACCAACACTCGCATAACTATTCGTTTACGCGACTCACGCCAGCAAAGCTCCCTGAGGGTATCATTTTTCTCAAAGTGTAGATGTCAGAAAAATTATTTGCATTATGGCATTTTGACGCGGTTTTGACGAAGCAGTCGTGCAGGGGGCAAGAGACGGGACGCGGGAGGGACGCTCCGAGTGTCATACATCACCGCGTTAGTGACTCGGGAACGTCCTCCCCCGACCCGTCCCTCGCACGATTGCCCGGTCAAAACGCCTTCGTCGAACGACTGTAGGTATGCTTATAGGTAGGATATGCTATTACCTATCTTAGTTTATCTAAAACCAGACTTACCTCATATTGCCGTACCTTCAAACTTCGCCTACAACATACCCTGGCAAGACGCCACAATAATAATCAAACCTATGATTTTAATTTCGAATTCTGAACGGAGGGGATAATTGACAGCCAATGTCAAAATAGCGGCAAGTTGAACTTTTTGGCGCGAAAATTGTTTTGAAAAAAAACAGCCTACTTACCCAAATTCATACATACTCGTATTTTACGCTGAGCAGTATTGACTAGGTATATATAGATAAATGATGCAGAAAGCTGTGTGGTGCTGGCTTAGAATTTGCACCACCCCAACTCTTCCCGCGGGTGTCCTATCCGCCCCCGGTGGATATCCGACTAAGGGATATCCACCGGGGGCGGGCAGCAGCGCCCCCTGCTGAATAATTCTACCACCGAACAACTGCGATCCCCAACCCGCATGCTTACCGTTGGGATTATGGGCTGGGCACTACCCCCATGTGATAAAAGCCAAAAAGGCGCTTATCAGGGGGAGGCCTGCGTCCAGCAGTGGACCAATACAGGCTGTTGAGGCCCGTGTCTTAAGGTACGAGTTGGTAGCGGGCGACATGAGGCAGCAGCGGACGACGTGTCGCAGCGACACTACTGGTTTCTATGTATTTCTATGAAATTCCCTCTGTAGTTAGCGACACGAAGCTAGCGACGCGTCGTCGAGCGATAGACAAGACACCAGTGTCGCCCGACCGCGGATCAGTAGTGCCGCTGACGCAGTGTTGCCGTCTGTAGTCGGGTTCGAAATCATGACTGCAGCGACAGGACGTAACGACGTGTTGTGGCGACATGAAGCGACGACACGTCTACTGCTGCCTCATGTCGCCCGCTGCCAACTCGTAACTTTAAGAACCGACCCTCAATTCAGTCTGTGGATGTCGTAAGAGCCGACTAAGGGCACGGACACGGACTGCACATTGCCAATGGCAATGCCGGGTGCTGTTGCCTTGCCGTTGGCAACGTGCAGTCCGTGTATATGAGCCCTAAGGAACCTAACAGAAGAGCAACAGCTTCCTTCTATAAGGCTCGACTCAAAATTACTTACGTATACTTAAATTAGTTTAAGAACTTAGTTATTAAGGTTTATTATTATTAAGTTCTAATTTATTTCTATTATTTTATTGTAATTTTCTTTGTGAATAAAGGTGTAATTAAAGTTAAATAATAAGGTTTTATTTTACTTTTTTTGTGGCTATAAATATTAATTACTACATGCTTAATTTTTGATAACTTTTAAAATAGCTACCTACCTTACTTTAGCTATTAACTGTTATATAATCCTACTTTAATAAAATACAAAAAATAAATATACTTTAATATAATTCCTTAACAATAAATCACCCCTATTTTCCCACACTAAGGGAAGGATTTTTTTATTTATTTATACGGAACCAATTTTGAGGTATAACCTATCCAATAAAAAAAGAATTATCAAAATCGGACTACTCTGTAAAAAGATATGCGTGGTCATACATTACAATCAGTGAGTGAACAATCAATCATCCCCTGTTTTCCTACCCTTAGGGTTAGATTTTTTTTTCCAATTTTATATGGGACCAACTTCGGGGTAGACCCTTTCCAATAAAAAAAGAATTATCAAAATCGGACTACTCAAAGTTATGCGTGCTCATACATAAAAAAATATTTACGCGTCGACTTGAGAACTTCCGTTTTTTCGTCGGACAAACACAAAAGTTTCTATGAAATATTGCATTCCTCACCTCAACAGCCTATATTGGTACACTACTGGACGCAGGCCTCCCCCAGTGTGGGGTTATGGTGCCCATAACCCCACGCTGGGCATGCTGGTTGGGGATAGCAGTTCACTGTTAGAGTTGTTCTGCAGTGGGCGCTGCCCGCCCCCGGTGGATATCCCTTAGTCGCCTCTTACGACACCCGCGGGAAGAGTTGGTGTGGTGCAAATTCTAAGCCGGCACCACACATGGTATTCTTTTATTCAGTCACAGAAAATAAATGTGTGGACAGAGCATAATTAAAGTACTTAGAAGCTGTATTTGTTTTCACCTCGACCCGTAAATGAGACGAGATAAGATAATATCGTACGAACGTACATATTATACACAAATATACATCACGGTTACATCAATTTTCTCTGAGAATAAGATTCGTTACGAATGTATCAGACACTAACTGTAGCCCGCGGCTTCGCACGCTCTTTTCCGGCGTAAATATTTTTGCATACCGACTAAGACTGTACTACGGAATACCGGAAGTAAAAATACCGGAAAACGGTATATCGAAAGTTCACGAAACCGTAGATCGAAATACCGAAAGCACACAACACCGAAAAACTGTAGACCGGACGAACACTCTCGAATGCACGCTATACCGAAAGATCACGAAATCGAAAGTACGCTATGTCGAAATTTTCTTCAGGGTTGTACGTTAGTTTTGTCATACCAATTGAAATATTTACAAAACTTTTTAGTGTAAGCAGTACGTTTAATAAGTTACTTCAAATTTACAAACAAACCGATGCCTTTCATTTGATATCCCACTCTGTGGACTTTGAAAATTATTCTCACCCTCAAAGGTCAAGTGTGTTGATTCATAAAATGTATTTATTTGTTACCTTACATAACACATGTTTTGGCAAATAAGAAATATTTATCAAGTATACCAAATTCGATAAAGATTCATTTAATTTAAATTCATTAATCCAGCCGTTTAGGCCTGAAAAGGTAACAGACAGACAGACAGACAGATGGACGGACGGACAGAGTTATCTTCGAATTTATAATATTACTAGCTGCTGCCCGCAGCTTCGCACGCGCTTTTCAAGTAGCCTATGTCCGTCCCCGCGATCCCATTTACCTCCCTGCCAAATTTCATTGAGATGCGTTCAGCCGTTTTGGCGTGAAAATGTAACAGATAGATAGATAGACAGAGTTACTATATTAAGTATACTAGCGGCTCGTCCCGGCTTCGCATGGGTGGTCATTTATTTTTTTAAAACACTAATAATTATTACTAATGCGAAAGTTTGGATATTTAGTGTTTATTACCTCTTTACACCGAAAATACTGAACGGATCGGGCTGAAATTTTGCTTTGATGTAGTTCTAGACCTGGACTTAATTACGGGGCGGGTTTGGTTGTCAAACTAGGCCTAGATCTCTGTACTCACGGGATCCCCGTGGTAAAAAACTAGAATTACGTAAAAAAAAATTTCTTCATTAACTTTATTTAAAAACAAGTGAAAAAAAATAAGATAAAAAAAATTAAGACGAAACTGTAAAGTGCACTGTTTGCACCTGATTTGGTCGGTTGCCTGGAAGAGATCGCTTGTAAGCGATAAGCCCGCCCATTGTACTCGTCTTAAGTAATTTCTCCATTTAATGTTATTTTTATGCTATACAATAAAACATTTTTGTATTGTATAATTGTATTGTAAAATGAAAATGACCCAGAATTCTAATTCTTTCGGTAAATCAACTCGTGCGCAAGTCGATCCACGTCGATACTTAAAACTCCGTTTACGTCGTCCCACCGTTACTAGAGAGAGAAAATCAACAATTACCCAATTATAAACAGGCACGCGGGCCAAAAGCTATAAAAAACTACAGTTACAATTTACTAACACTAAAACTAAATTTAATTATTACGTTCTGGATACGCTACAATGTTGGATCGTACAAAAGTATGACGTCAATGTTCTAATTGTAATGTAACCTCAAAAACGTTATATATTATTATGGGATAGTCTATTTGACGTTAGTATAGTAACGATAACGAGTCGTAATAATCATCACGTCTCCCTTTGGTATGGGGCCATTCATTTATTACGAAAGACGATTTAGGGGGGGAAGGGGGGGTCGACCATGTCCTTTTTTTTCTTACAAGGGGGTGGGAGGGAGTCTCGATAGTTCTTACGCAAGATCACTAAAAGCCAAAGTTGATTACTACCAAAAATAAAAAATATTAGTAAGTACCTTTGTAAGTACAATACACATTTCTAAAAATTGTTACTTTGAAAAATAAACATTAAAACAAACCAAATGTGTTTAATTTTTTCCTTTAGATTCTTTCTATTAAACAGTAGGGAGGGGGTCGGCCTATTCTTATTTTTTTCTTATAATAGGGGGGAGGGGGTCAAAAACTAGCGAAAATCGTCTTACGTAATAAATGAATGGCCCCTATGGGATTTGCGAAGTTCCCTGTCCGCTCGTGTAAGTTTGCTATAAATAAATGTGTACAGTTGGCAATATTTTGGCATAGGACTAGCAGAATATGTTGCTAGAGCGGGCAACTCCATATGTCATACCGAATGGATTTCACAGCTCAGATAATGCGGGGATAAGTTTTGGTTTGGGCGCATAAGGTCCCATTCGCACAATGTCTCAGTCCCTTTCGCAAAAGGTCCCTTTTATAAATGTCCCTCAAAACGGCCCCTTTGTAAAATGTCCCGTCCTCAAAACGTCACACGATAGAGGCGCTCTACCAAATTGTGTGGAAAAAGGAGACCTTTTGATAGGTATCGTAAAATTACGGGTGATTTTTTTACAATTTTGCAGGTTCGATTCCCGGTTCAGACAGGCGATTATTCAAAAATGTTTGAATGCAGTTTAAATTGTTTTCAAAATCAAAATGAAGTGTTCTTTCAGTAAAATTTTCTACAATATTTGAGATACTTTCTCCATGTGGAATGGCCATGGGACGGCCTGGATTTCCGTCAAACGAAGTCGTCCACATGGAAGATAGCAAATCGTCTGCAATTGAAAAGGTCCTTTAAGCAAGTTGTCATAGAGGTCCTTACGATGTTACACACCATAGTTTTTTATTAGCGTGTTCTCATTATTCTGTTCCCTACTTCTAGGCAAAGGTCTCCCTTCTCCCGTCACTCACACTATAGTTACCAGAGTTTAAATTTCCGGTCAACATCCTTTTAGTGTTAACTACTTGGAGTAATAATTATTTATTTTATTTATTTATTTATAAACATGTACATCTTTCCTAACAGGCACACCCAATGCAATAGAGTACGTTAGATTCTAGTCTTACTATTGTTAATATTTAAATTAGCAAATCCTTAAAAATTATAGAAAAACGACAAAAAAAATTAAATAAATATAAATGTGATAGATACAATAATATACAGATAATAATGTCAAAGTAATTTGATTATAAAGTTTAATAATTATCAAATTAAGAATAATAATAATAATAATCCTAAAGTCGGCCTTAAATAAATTTACGTAACATAATCGAATTTAAAAATCTTATACATGTCCACAATACAATAACATTCATAAATTAAAAAATTAGATTAAAATCGAACTGTGGATTATGTTTACTAAGTGTTTACTATTAAACATGTTTTATGTTGTTTCATCTTCGTCAATTTACTGCGCGAATTTTCCTGTATATTTATTGTATATAATGTTTGTTTATTTTTTACCTTGTTGCTGACAAACACTGGACAAGGGACAGGAAAAAATAAAGCCGTTATCTTCCCTACCAAAGCAGCAGTACAAAACAATACCTACATTTACACAGACTACACAGAACTAGTATTTATAATTGTAACAATTGAGCTAACTGCAGACTGTTGCAAACAATCTACAGGTACCTACCTAGTTCAACTGATCCATATCAATACCAGTCGTCGCGCCCCAAGACGCTGGCTGCATCAAGCAATGCTGCAAGCAATGCTGATGCGCTGCGCCAGATACTCACCAGCTCTCGTCTCACGCGTCGCTTCGACCAGATGCTTAGATATTTTTTGTAAATCCCATGGTTTAAGTACCTACCTACCCATGGGCTAAAAAGTAGCCCATGTTTTAATCCAGGTCTAGAGCTAGGTACCTCAACCTCCACACCCTGTATTGGTCCACTACTGGACGCCGGCCTCCCCCTGATAAGCGTCTTATTGGCTTTTATCAATGGGGTAATGCCCATAATCCCAACGCTTGGCATGCGGGTTGGGGATCGTAGTTCGGTGGTAGAATTGTTCTGCAGGGGGCGCTGCTGCCCGCCCCCGGTGGATATCCCTTAGTCGCCTCTTACGACACCCGCGGGAAGAGTTGGGGTGGGTGGTGCTAATTCTAAGCCGGCACCTAGGAGCTATGAGCTAGGTACGCCTAGGTACTATGCATATTTCAGCCCAATCGGTGGTTCTGTAGTTTTTTGGCGTGAAGAAGTAACAAACATCCAAATTTTAGCATTTATGATACATAATGTGAAGGAATGAGTTGTGAATGTTGTGATATTGTGTTAGGTAGGTAGGTATAGGTACCTACGTACCTACTTGAGCAATAAGTTGTAACCGTCTAAACATAAGTAGGTGAGTGTACTTACACGTGTGAAATTCACTAAAACATTCACTACAAACATCAGGTGTACGTTTATCACTGCATCTAAATAAAGATCGTCTATTTAACTAGATAAACAAATGTCTAATAGGTAGGTAGGTATTTAGAGTGCGCGCCACAGTACCCGCGTGGCCGAAATTGAAACTAATCTTTTAGCTAGGTAAGTAACTACCCACCTACCTACCTATGTAAAAGTTTAGTTTTCCCCCATAGTTTTCCCTAAAAGATTAGGTACCTTCCTATTTTAAAAAGACGCTGCGGCCACGGTAATACCTAGGTAGGTATCTAAATAAACAAAATGACTTATACCGAGGTACCTACCTAGGTATTTAGAGTGCGCGCCACATTGCACGTGTGGCCGAATTACCTACCTAGCTAGGCTACCTAGAACTACCTAGGTAAAAGACCAGTTTTCCTTTTGAGATTACTTCATAATTTAAAAAAACGGCCGCGGCGCGGCGATAGGTAGGTACTTACCCAAGTAGTAAGAATCGACCCCTCCAAGTCAGGCCGTGGATGTCGTAAAAGCCTACCAGAATGGCGCGGGCGGCGGCAGCATTACCTACGATGTCATTAAACTAAGACGAACAGATACCTATCGGCGGTTGAAATAAATTACAAAAACAAAGACTTAGATTTATACATAGTACCATGCTAGTACCTATGTGTAGGTAGGTAGGTAGGTACCTATGTAAAGTACCTACCTAATAGGCAGTACAAATACAAAGGTACCTTCTATGTATGTAGGGTAGGTATTTCTTGAAACAGCATGCTGAACGCGTAGGTATACACATGGTATACATAACTAGTTGAGTGAAGGTAGGTAGGTATTGTACCTGTACCAATAAAAAAAAAAGTATCCGTTTTATGTACATACATAACTAAATTAAATAGATAGGTAGGAACTTACGGATAAAGCTTCGAAGTTCAAAAGTTACATTACATTTCACTTAGCACGGAGCTGTAGGTAGGTTTAGGTTCTTGAAGAAAAATCGACACAGCACAAACAACCTAGACATGAAAGATTCCAAACATCCACTTCACATTTTAGTTAAAACACAAATCATACAGTACATTAGCCTATTATTATTTGTTGCTTAGAATTATGCGAGGCATTTTCACGAAACACGACACGTTTTACCTCCAACGTTTTTACCGAACGACTGAATTGAATGAATGAAATGAAAGATGAAAGTTTGAAAAGCTCTAGTGAATGAAGTGAATGAACGAAACAGGAAAAGTCGGTCAATGCGCGCATGCGCAGTTTTCACGGAGGATGATCGTGACGTAAGTACCGTGTCAGCGTGTCAGTAAAAAAACTAACCAGGATTTAATATAATATTTTAGCCTGGACTGCACAGGGGAAAGCATTTATTATGATATTTAGGTCGCCTACTTATTCCGTAAATTGCCGTATGCACCACATAATTTAAGAATTCCATGCCACACGCATGTAGTTCCACTATTTAGGCAAATATTTATCTAGCAACTTTCATTAAGTTCCTACTGAAAACTTGACTCATCAAGAGATTTCTGAAACTACAAGAGCTACGAAGCTGAAATTTTGCATGGAGGTTCCTTTGAGGACGTACCGCTAAGTACGGATTTTTGGATTTTTTGGAAATTCGTATCTAAGGGGGTCAAATCAAAGGTAATTTTTATAATAACTTCAGAACCGTAACTGTTGGCCCTTCAAATTTTATAGCGTAGAAAGATTTTAAATAAAGAGACACGTGTTTCAGGGTTTTCGGAAATTCACACCCCTAAAGGTCAATGGTGTGGTTTCAAAGTTAGGCGACTCACTGACATATCACAAAATCTCAGGAACTAGAAGGTTTCTATTAGGACGTAGGCACCCGTTAAAAACGGATTTTTGGGAATTCGTATTTTAAGGGGGTCAAAGGTCATTTTTATTAGAACTTTAAGTAAGTACTCGTCAAGAATAGATTTTAGAAATTCATTTTCAAAGATAGTTAAAATGGGGTCGTAATCGAATAAGTATTTTTTTAAAACAAGCATTATTAGAAGGATGAAATGGGATTTATAGGTTTTCTCATAATATCGTTAAAATTCTTTAACCCTAGCTCACTAACCTTAATTTCGAGTAACGTTATCACTAACCATTCGTAAATTTTACGACGACTTAAAACATCAATATTTTGTTATTCAGTTTTTATTAATGAGACAAAACAACCATAATTAGAACGTTTAGCCTTCTCTGAGTAAAACTTAAGGGTCTATTTCGAAAATAACTTATAAGAATAGTAAGTAGACCCATAAACAATATGCTCCCAGCAAATCGCTTGTTTGCTGCCTTACAGAAGTTCAAGGTCTTATGATTTTTTTGTAGGATATTAGCTGCAAGTTTTAAAAGTTCTGGGAACACCTTGAATGGCTTACCTGAAAACCATAAATATTCATGATTTCACCGATGATTTGGCTTCATATTTGTGTGCAAAGTTACAGTCTGAATTTTTTATAACTCGTTATCTCTCGTTGCAACATATGTGCATCCGCAATAAGTGACTGCAGGTCTCTAATAATACAATTTAGGAAGGTATAAGAAACGGGTGGGGTGGTAGAGGTCGGGAACATAGCGAAACACTAAATGCTCCAGGTACGCCTCGTCAATTTTACGAATGGTTAGTGATCTAGGGTTAAAATACAATAAACAGATACGTATTCCAGGGTTTTTTTAATTCACACCCTAAAGGTCAATGGTGTGGAGTCAAAGTAAGGCGACTCACTCACTGAAATACCACGAAATCTCAAACTAGAATAGCTAAGAAGCTGTAATTTTGCATGGAGGTTTCTACTAAGACGTAGGCACCCGTTAAAACGTATTTTTGGAAATTCGTATTTTAAGGGGGGTCAAAGGTCATTTTTATAATAACTTTTAGAAAGTAGGCACTCACTAAGAACGGATTTTGGAAATTCGTATTCTAAGGTAGTTAAAATGGGGTCATAAAGTAATTTTTGAAACAAGCATTCTTAGGAGGATGAATGGGATTTATGGGTTTTCTCATAATAACTTTAAAATTGTAAAGGGTTGGTTGTAAAACTTTGGCATTGATAGTTTGCATGGAAACCAACATTACTTGGGGTCTTAGTATTACTGACGCCCACGCGAAGGAAATCGCGGCGGGTCAGTTAGTTATTAATTACTAAAGCAAAAACACAAGCTTCAACAACGCATTTTTGCACAAACACCGCGAAAAACGAAACGAAACCAAAAATTGTTTCGAACTTCTGCGATTTGGTCTGATGAATGTCATTAAAGATTTTCCATCAATCTTTGATTTTGTAATCACCTTGTTTATGAAAATTATTTAGGATTCTAGAACAGTGTAGCTGTCTATTTGTCAGCGTATGCGTCATTAGCGCTTCTGAAGTTCTGAGTGAAATTAGGCACTAGTTACGAATTGACAAATAGACGAATGAGCCCAGCCGGTCATTTAGCCTCGTCGCTCGTCGTATTCAATTCAACATTCAAATTTCGAATGAATGAAATGAAGTTGTGTTGTTTCTGTTTGTTTATTTTGGTTTGTGGTCTCTCTGCTCGCGCCAAAAAGTTAAATACCGCAAACCCTGAATTACAGTACGTAAATAAAGTGTTATTCCTTGAGAATAAGACAAAAATACAGCAGAATGTCTATTGATGACAAAATTTAATCTTTAGTGTTCTCTCATCATCTCGGTTTCAGGACGCGAAATATCACCATGTCACGAGTAAAACTCAACCTCATCGCAGCCGCCTGTGATAACATGGGTATTGGAGTCAACGGAACTTTACCATGGAGGCTAAAGTAAGTTTCACACGTGTTTTATTTATTATATTTCTTACATGTACCGGTGGAATGATTGGTGAGAGGTTATCGCGGTTTTTAGGGTTGCGGTGTCAAATAGTAAACGAACACTTGTAGTGTTATCAGCAGTGGTTGCAATTAGGCGGGCTTAAATACCTAAAGTTCAAAGAACAGAGGCAAAAAAGTGAAGACTTCCTTACTACAACAATTTAATACAGCCCAATCGGGCCGAAAATTGGGACGACTGTCGCATTTAATAATAATGTTACTTACTACTATTTGAACTAATTCAAATTATTTTTCTTTTTAACAGACTGCAAAAAGTTTTTTATTTTCTAACTTACATTTATGTTTTCATTGTTATTAACGCAGGTAAAAAAAAGGCTCCAAAAAGAGTAAAATTAATAAAATAAAGTTTTCCGAACAACATGCCATTGCCACCAGAACCAGTCATAACAAGGTGTACATGGCTAGAAGCACCCTCGTGTAATGCCAAATATTAGAACAAATTAAAACTATTATAAGACTTAGAAGCTTTGAATCTTTTTCTATCAGGCACGCTAAAATTGTACTAGAAAATGAAAATTTAAAATAATTGAATTGAATTGAATAATGTACTTATTCTCTCCTACAAAACATAATTTAAATTTTTAGCTTAATCTTAATTTGTATCAAGTTATCTTGTTTTGTAAGAGACTGGTGCCCGAGAGAGGTTTATAAAACCTGTGGTACGGGTCACCAGGGCCTTCCTCCACAAGATAATTTGGGGTACCTACATAAAAGAGACTGTAACAACCACTTGTTCCAAAAATAACAATAAATTAGACCTAGCTAATATACAAAAAAAGAAGTAAGTAGATTAAACAAATAGAAAATAAAAGCCTAATTTATTGTTAACGGAATCTTTCCACATATAATAGTCTAAGCTGGTGTTCATCTGAACCAGTCAAAATAAAACTAGAAAACAATATAAACAAAAATCCCGATCTGGATGCATTAAGAGACATTTGCGAGAAATTACATAAAGAATCGGACTATGAAAATGAATAAATAAATAAATAATGCTGGACAATTCACACAGCATTATCTAGCCCCAAGCTAAGCAGAGCTTGTGTTATGGGTACTAGATAACTGATATACTTAATACAATACACTACATAGATAGATATTTTTTATTATACATAGAAAACACCCAGACCAACGGAACAAATTTCTGCAGATCGTACACAAATTTGTTCCGAGGCGGGAATCGAACCCGCAACCTCCTGCGTCGCAGGCGGACCTTCGCCCGCTGCGCCACGGAGTTCGTCAATCATTGTCATATTATAAATATGTACCTATAACTTCAGTTGATGTTGAAATGTCATTGTCTACCTATAAATGGATTTTAAGTACAAAAAGAAATTGTTTGAAGATTGAAAATATGGCAAATCTCGTAATAATTTATTTTAATTCTCCGGATGAAAAATATCTGATGGTGATAAGGAAAACGCCGTCCCTGTTGAAACCTTTAGCGATTCAGATAAACAGACTAATTTCAATTTCAATCAAAATAATATTCTCCTGTGTCTTAAAATTAATTATTGAGTTTAAGTTTAGTGCCAATGTACAAAATGAATAAATTATATGAAAACTATAAAATGTATTTTAAGTAAAAGCATAGTAAGTGTTAGGAATAAGTTTACTTGATGGAAGATGCCTCCTGGTAAAATAGGTACTTCTCATAAGATTGAACCCAAATCACTAGAAAACCATACAAACCTTGTATAACTGAACCCTTTTACTGAATCTGTCCATTCATGCCTTTGCCGGTTTTATTATCTCTGTACAAAGTATTAAATGCCCTGACGAACATAGATTGATATTTTTACTATACATAGAAAACACCTGGAATAAATACCTGCAGATCGTACAAATATTCGTCCCGAGGCGGGAATGGAACCAGCAACCTCGTGCGTCGCAGGCGGGGCTTCGGCCACTGCGCCACAGAGATCGTCTAACTATAATAATATTCCCACTTTTTTTTACTTTTACTTACTTCTGCTTGGTATTTTTTCTGGGTCATAAAAGAAAAGCCAAAGATTGTCTCCAAATTGACGACCTCTGGCGCAGCTGGCGAATGTCCCCTTGCGACGCTTTACGTTGTGTTATATGCTTGTGTTATATCAGTTATCTAGTACCCATAACACAAGTTATGCATGAGGCTAGGTGGTAATGTGTGAATTTTCCAGCCATATTTATATTATTAGAGAAGAAAGATTGGATTAGGGATTCGACCCATACCGAAAAAAAAACAAAAATAATTGCTTTAATTTGATAAACCCTTCTCACAAGTTCTTGGTGCAAAGGATAGCCATCGCTATTCGCTGCAAGCATTATTTAATTATATTGAATATACCACCTAAAAATTACTCTTTATATAACCCGTTCCTGACCATTCCCCGTGCAAATGTGTCCACCTTTGCACCTCCCGGTGCAAATGTCCACCTTTGCACCGGGAATGGTCAGGAGCGGGTTATTTAAAGATAAGAAGGTATATTCAATACATATGTAGAACTTTATGTCAGTTTTTAAACTTGTCCTCTTTTGTAGAAACTTTGTAGAACTTTATGTCATTTGATAAACTTGTCCTCTTTTCTAGAAAAGAAATGGCCTACTTCAGCTCAATGACCACAACCGTCTCCTATCTGAGCAAAGTGAATGCGGTGATCATGGGCAGGGTGACTTGGGACTGCATCCCGCTGAAGTACAAGCCGCTGAGCGACCGGGTTAATGTTGTGCTGACCAGGAATGTGGAGAAGTTGAAGAAAAATGTATGTTTAAATAAGTAATGCTGGACAATCCACACACAATTAAACTTTTAAATCTATCATGGTTATTAACACAAAGTCATTTACAACGGGATATTTACTAAGATTTGAGTTTTGAGCTTTCTAATAATTCGGCACAGTTTCATGCGCCATGATCATGGAATAACTAAGGGGAACTCCAAGTGAGTTGTTATTGACAGATATTCTTGTTTTTTACCATCCTTTTAAAGTCCTTAATTTAATTTGCATGCTATAGAATAGTTAAACATGAGCTCATAATATAACCACCTTTTGTACCATGTTTTATGCAATAAAATATCATTTCATTTCATTTCATTTCATTTCATTTCAAAGGAATAGAAACTATTTCAGTACTTACCTATTGTATACCAGTTTCTGCCCCTGGTTCTTGCGTTTTTGGAATAAAATGTAGCCTATAAGTTATTCTAGGTCTAGATGTGAACTTTGGCCTTTATAATATTAGGACTATCAATAACATACAACTCCACATATACACAAACACACGCATATATACACACATACAAACGCGCGCGCGCAAATATCTATTCTAACAGTAAATATATATAAATAATAGTTATATTTATTACTTTGTAGTTATTACTTTTAAGATAATTTACATTGTTCAACACTTCTGATTTACCTTGCTGTTCCATTTGTTTATTTAATATCGGTGTAATCCTGTTTGTCCTTAGTGTTTTATATATTTTAACTATTTAAATGAAAACTGTAACGCCCACAGCGTTACAGTTTTCATTTAAATAGTTAACCTCAATAAATATAATTAAATAAATAACATAGTAACAATGATTTCAGGTCCCAGAAGGGGTGATAGTGTTGGAAAGCATGGACGAAGCGGTCAAATATATTGAGGGAAGAGCTGATATCGAGTCCACATGGGTCATAGGAGGTTCAGCTATTTACAAGGTAAATTAATAATTCAACATCTCGTAGGAAATAGGGTGAGCATGGGAAAAAAGCGAAATTCCATGTAATGTATGAGACAAGATCAACACCTACTAAGTAATCTGTATTCATTTGCATTGCATTGTCCCGCTGTATGGCAATGCTGATGCGCTGCGCCAGATACTCACCAGCTCTCGGGTCACGCGTCGCTTCTACCAGACGCTCAGATAATTTTTTAAAAACCCGAAGCCTCGGTATCCCACGGACTAGGGTCTCGACTCCAAGGTGAGCAAATGTGTAGGCTCTCTCGAGACCTGCATATTTGCGCCTCTTGAGATCTTCTGCCAAATTTGCCGCCGCGCCTGCCCTCACGGATGTCCTCGGAAGATGGGAAGGCGCAAGTGTGTCGACGCATGTAGCGTCCCACATAATGGGCCTCCCCAACTCCCATGGCACTAGTGTCATACCGTCGGGCCTCTTACCGACGTCACGCAACAGACCATTCGGTTCGAGAATCAGTAATAAATTATAATGTAAATCATACATATCATACCTACGTCGTATAGTATTATAATATCTGCCTACGTTATATCGGTATCGAACCACGATGCGGATCATAAATCAGCGCCATCTATTAAACTCACGTGCCGCTTCCCGGCACGCGCACAGTACGCTCGCAATAAAAATATTATTAAAATAGTTAATTACATGATTAAGTAGCAGGTGTATTAAATTCTCAAATAGTTAACTATAAAGTAATTACAAGTGAGAGTGTTATCTACCTAATATCGATATCAAAAGAAAACCAGTACTTTTTCTAGCATTCTACTTGGTGTAACGTATATTTTACTACCGTATAATTTTCCTAAAACATTAAGTATTTAGTCCAAAGTGATATTATAAATAACTGACATAATAATTATGTACCTACGTCCAAAAGTGTTGTCATGTGAGTGAAGTACAAAGAACATAAAAAAATCTAAGACTAAGTCAACAATTTCAAGGTTATAACTTTTCAATTACAAATCTCTAACTCCGTGCACAAGTGACATTGGCCTTGAACTTTTGAACTGTGAAGGAAAGTGATCCCCAAATCGGGCCTCCCGTGCAGTGGCATAACTGTTTTAAATAAGGACTCATAATTTCGACTACATGAGAAACATCTCGATGGTGTAGCGCATACTAAGCTCGCCTCAGAAGCGTTGGGTACCGTGATCGCATCTGGCAAGAGAATAAAATTTTGCACAGCTTATTTTTATTTTTCTTCGTATTAGAACTTTTTATGGACAAATACCAGTTTTTGGATATACCTACTTGGTGAAAATTTGTGGTTTTGCTGATTTTAATCCACTAACATTTCGGTGGTGTAGTGCATACCTGAGACGCCCGCCTGAGACGCTGAGACGCTAAGACCACCGTTTTCGCATCCTGCAAGAGACTAACATTTGCACAAATTATTTATTATTATCTTTTTCTTCGTATTCTGTTTACTTAGCTTTACGGAAAACTTGTACAATTTTGTGGCCCAGTAAAACTCATAGATTGCGGCAAATGTGGACAAATAATTCCAAATAGACAACATCTAACATGTTCACTTTGCAAATTATCGTACGATCTGGAATGCGCCAATGTATCCGCAACGAGATTCTACGGAACACTTATCGGTGAACGCAGAACGACCTGGGAATGTTCAACATGTATTGGAAAGAAGCATAGAAGGAATAACGTAAATACACCTGTAGGAATTCATTACATAAATGATGAAAACAAAAATGTTACCATGAGGCGCAAAAATATTGCTAAGAAGCTATCGATTGAAATCTCGCCAAACGAGTCCATAGATTTTAGTCTAGATGAAACATCAACAAGCATTATCCAACCCGAAGCATCAATGATATCTGAGATAACAAGACTAAAATCAGAATTGGTCGAGATGACAAATCAGCTTATAGAAGCAAAAAAGGAGATCAATAGCCTGCAATGCGACAATACCACATACAGGAATAAAATTATAAAGCTGGAAGCTGATGATAAAGAAAAACAAAAATTACACGAGGAAAGCATTAGAAGGCTAAAAAATAAGGCTTACACAAGCAGAAATGATCTAATTAAATCTCATGGGGAAAACAATTTTTCACGACCGCTTGAAAAATCACAGGAAATGAAACCTAAACCTATAGAGGGCAAGAAACTGAGACCAAAGATTATGATTGTCGGAGATCAATCTTGTAAAAGCCTGGCTTCGAAACTGATATCCAAGCGCTCATTGGTTAAAAATGCTAAGGATTATGACATCATAAACTACTGTTACCCAGGTGCACAAACTGAGCAAATTATAAAAAGCGCCAAGATACACGAACACAATCTAAATGAAGAGGACTGGATTGTATTATCCCTAGGATCAAATGATAAGAATCCTACAATGTTTTTCTCAGAAATGACCACGTTGTGTAAGAATCTAACAAAATCAAATGTAATAGTCGCTGAAGTTACACATAACCGCTACATAAATGAGGAAACACTGAATTATAAATTAAAAGTAATATTGAATAATTTCAATAGATGTCATTTCTTAACTCTGAAAAAAAATTACTCTCATAAAATAAATGGAAGAAATAAATATAATAACTTAGATGAAACTGTAAACAACTATATTAATACAGCAGACTATAATGAGTGCTTTCTTGATAAAAATATTAATAAACTGAGGATTTTACATAACAATGATTCAACTAAAGCAATGATTAAAACTAAAACCACAAAACCTACTGCGCAAAATAAAACTTATATGAAACCGGGTACTATACCTTTTTTCTTTGATAAAATGCGCAGAAATGATCAAATGAAAAAAATAACTGCTGCAGCTGCACAAATCGACGAAAAAATGAACATTAACGATACAACGAAATTACCTGTGGTAAATGTTCCATTTTACTACGGCAAAGCACCGCAGCAAAACAAAAACTCTCGGGAAGAACTTATATCATCTTCTGGAAAGTTTTTTCGTCAGTAAAAAAGGTCTTAATATAATGCACCTAAATGTACAGGGGTTAAGGTCAAAAATCGATCAGTTGGAAATAATAGTAAAATATCAAAATACTGATATCATATGCTTAAGTGAAACATTTATTAAAAATGATGAAATTATGTGTACAAAAATTGACGGCTATCAAATAGCTTCACATTTTTCCAGAAAAAATAAAGCTCGTGGTGGTGTCGCTATTTATATAAAACACTCTATAAATTTCACAAAATTAGATTGGATATCAAAATTAACAATTGAACGTCACTTTGAATGTTGTGGAATATTATTAACTGACTTAAATATAATTGTTATTAGCATATATAGAACACCAAATAGCAATTTTGAGCTATTTATAAATACATTAGAGTCTATATGCCATAAAGTTTCAGTAAAGTTAAGAAATAATAAGAAAAAAGTTATAATAGCAGGTGATTTTAACATAAATACCCTTGAAAATAATAAAAAAAGTGATCAATTCATAAATACCCTCAAAATGTTCAACTTGCATCTCACTATCAACCAACCTACGAGAATTACCTCTCACTCTCACACATGTATTGATAATATAATAACCAATATAAAACGCTATGATGTAAATGTCATAGATTTAGGCATATCGGATCATACTGCACAATTAATAAACATTCAAACCAATAACAGCTTCACTGAACAATTTTGGTTTATTGAAAGGAGAAACATTGATACCCATCTAGATATTTTCAACAAATATTTATCACAACTTAGTTTTGATGAAGTTTATAGTGAACGAGAATCTGATGCAGCTTATAATAAATTTATAGAGCTACTACAAATGATATTTAATCTCTGCATACCCATAGAAAGATTTAAAGTAACTTAAAAACGAAAACAAAATTGGAAATCTAAGGGAATTCTAGTATCAAGCAAAAAGAAACGTCAAAAATATTTACAACATAAAAATAGTAAAAAAGATAAAACAAATGAAAATTATAAAATTTACAATATTAAAAAGAGTTATTCGAGTCTCAAAGAAAATATCAAACATAAGATACATAAACAAGAGCACTAATAAAACGAAAGCCACATGGGGAATCATTAAACAATACACAAATAGCACAAATACAATACGGACGCCTATAGATAAAATTAAAACTGTGGATCAAGAAGTCAATGATCCTATGGAAATTGCAAAGTTATTTAATAAATACTATATTAACTTAAATATAAACAAATCAGTGGCTACAAATAATCAAAAATCAAATCGTACCACACAAACAAATTGTAACAGCATATTTCTTGCACCTGTTGATGAGTGTGAAATTAAAGAGATTATTAAAAAATTAAAAAATACTAAGAGTTTCGGTCACGACCAAATCCCCATTCAGGTAATAAAAAGCAGCGTTCATATAATCGCAAAACCCCTGGTCTATCTTATTAATAAATCCATTGAGTATGGTTGTTTTCCTAAAAAAATAAAAATAGCTCTTATAAAACCTTTACATAAAAAAGGATCAAAATTTGACATGGGAAATTTTAGACCCATAGCTATTCTGTCAAGTATTTCAAAAATATATGAAAAAGCTATTTACAATCGTGTCATAACATTTTTAGATGCAAATAAAATACTTAATCCTAATCAATACGGATTTCAAAAGGGAAAAAACACTACACTGGCAATATTAATATAATATTGGACAACGACGCTTAAAATACTTCCCATCCCCTTCCTACAATCCTATCCCTTACCACTCTACAAAAATAACCACACTCTTCAATTTACATAAATTTAAAAGAATGACAATCACGGTCCTTAAAATATGTTTCTACCAATTTCTAAACTATCAATATGGTTTTAGTTGATACATTTGAAGACATTGATGAATCCGTAGCTATTAATTGTCATTCTTTTACATCCCTAGAATCCTGCCAAAAGTTCTTCGTAAATGAATCACTTAACTTTAAAATCATGTCGTTGAATATACGGTCTTTCCAAAAAAACTTTGATAGTTTTACAGTTGCTTTGCAAAGACTCGACTCAGACATAGACGTTATTGTGCTGACGGAATGCTGGCTTACTGAGGGAACGATTATTGACTCTCTTCCAGGTTATATTGCCTATCGCTCCACAACTCAACTGAACAAAAACGGTGGAGTCATAATCTTCGTAAAAAGCACACATGACTCAATTGCAATTGAACCCACACTTCAAGATACCGATCGCCTTTTAGTAACCATAAACAACAATTTAACGGTTCTTGGCATCTACAGGTCGCCCTCAATAATAGCTTTAGATCCATTTCTGAATTCTTTAGACTTAGTTCTATCAGAACACAAAAACAAACCCTGTTTTGTTATTGCCGGTGACCTCAACATAGACATATGTAACCACTCCTATAACCAACTTTCTGACTACCTTTGTCTAATGGCCTCCCACTGCTTTTAGCCCGCTACCACAAATCCAACTAGACTCAACTCCTGTTTAGACCACATATTTATCAAAAGTCGATACAGGTCCTGCGGACTGGTATGCACGTCTAGCATTACTGACCACTCTATAGTTATGGCAGGTCTCTCCTTACGACAACCTTCTATAAAGTACACAAGTCAGTGGCGTTCCAAAATAGACATTGATTCTGTTGCTGCTGAGATGACAGAGACAGACTGGGGTGACGTTACCAATGAACCGGACATTGACAAGGCTATGTCAATTTTTTATTCACGGGTCAATAATATAATAAAAGAACATACAAAAACAGTTAAAATAAGTCGTAAAATGAAAATCATTAAGCCGTGGATTACTCCAGGTTTGATGCGCTGTATGAGGAACCGCGATAAGTTACACCAGGATAGCAAAAACGACCCCAAAAACTTAGAAAAACTAAAAATATACACTAGATACAGGAACTTTTGTAGTAAACTTCTCCGTAATATTAAAACTGAATATAATAGCCGACTAATAGATGAAAGTAAACAAGACCCCAAGAAACTATGGAAATCTATCAAAATAATCTGTCAAAACTCTAACAAAAGCAGTGACTCATCGGCGCTGTTAAACTCATGTCACGACAAGGTTCTTTCACTCAACCGCTGCAATGAATATTTTGTCTCGGTCGGCAAAAACCTCGCTGACAAGATACTGGAAAAAATGCAAATTACGGAACAATCTCTACTGCAATCTCATCATCCTCGTAGATCTATACCACAGTCCCTGTTTCTTTACCCCACCGACTCCAACGAAATCTATACTATCATCTCTAAACTTAAAGTAGATAGCTCTCCCGGGTTGGACAACTTCACCGTACCCCTATTAAAGAAATCATTTTCTTCTATCGTTACTCCTCTCCTTCATTTGTTTAATCTTAGCCTCAGCTCTGGAAAATTCCCTGATTATTGGAAAATAGCAACTGTTTCACCAATTTTTAAAAGTGGCTCTAAAACTCTTCCAGACAGCTACAGACCGATCTCCCTACTTAGTATCCTTTCAAAAATTCTAGAAAAGGTTGTAAATAATCGTCTTGTTCCTTTCCTAGATAAACACAACCTGATATCAGACAAACAATTCGGCTTCAGGAAGGGTAAATCGGCTGAAGACGCGGTCACGCTGCTTGCAAATCTAGTGTCTTCCCATGTTGATAGTGGCAAGTGTTGCATTGGTGTGTTTCTAGATTTAGCAAAGGCATTTGACACCGTCTCCGTCGATTTGCTCCTCAAGAAACTGGAATACGCTGGTGTCCGTGGTATAACACACGATTGGTTTAGGAGCTACCTATCAAATCGAAGACAATGTGTGAAAATAAGTAACGAACAAAGTGCACACCTTCCTATCAACTGTGGTGTGCCCCAAGGTAGTGTCTTGGGTCCAACATTATTCTTGCTCTATATAAATGACATCTTACAACTAGAGTTGAACAGCGCTGATGTAATAGCATACGCAGACGATACTGCAATCATATTTTACGGAAATAGCTGGGAAGAAACCTACGCAAGCGCCGAAAACAGTCTAGTGGCCATAAAGAAAGCTCTTGACAGGAATCTATTGACCTTGAACATAACCAAAACTAAACATCTTGCTTTTTCAAAGACCTCAGTTGCTAGCCCCCCAGTCACGTGTACCCTACGGTTGCATTCTTGCTCTATGGATAGCTACAAAACCTGCTCTTGTAGCTCTATCGAACGAACTCATACTATAAAATATCTCGGAATAACTCTTGACGAAAATCTATCGTACAAAAAACACCTCTCAAACATATCAGGGCGAGTAAGGAAGTTGATCTATGTCATGAAAAGGCTTCGAGATTGTGGCTCACCTGAGGTACTGAAAACGGTATATGTTTCCTTATGCCAATCGATAATTCAGTACTGCATCTCTGTATGGGGAAGCGCTGGGAAAAGTTCATTTATACAGCTAGAGAGAGCTCAACGCGCACTTATTAAAGTCTCCTTAAATAAACCTTTTCGCTTTTCCACTGATACCTTATATCAAGAATTTAAAGTCCTCCGCGTCCGACAGCTCTTTGTCTTAACCGCAGGACTTAAGACTCATCGAAGCATACGGTCGCGCTCGGATTATGACAAAATCAGGAACAGACGTGTTTATAGAATTCCTTTAGTTCCAACCTACTCTCACATAGCAAGACGTAGCCCCGCCTTTTCACTACCTAACACCTATAATAAAATTTGTAACAAGATCAGTGACATAATTGAAAGCAACATATATAAGTGTAAAAAACTAATTCAGAACTGGCTACTCCATTTGTCGTACGATGAAACTGAAGAACTGATTTAATTTTAAGTTATTCACGTAGAATCCTTCTTATCCCGTCCTCACTTACTCACCTTGGAAAGATTCCATGCAGTTAAACTTTATTTAAGTATAAGATCCCCACTTACCTCACCACTTTTATGCGTCCAAGTCAAAATTTAATTTTACATAGTTTTTTAATAACTTTCTTTTTTAATAACTTTCACACACAAAAATGTACCTACTTATGTCCATAAAACTACAGTTTAGTCTGAACTAGTGCTCTCCTGACACCCAAGACACAAGCCTAGTGCTTAGTTTGGGTCTCACCAGTAATCCCTAAGTATGTATATATTTGGTGAATAAATGATTTATGATTTATGATTTATTTAAAACTCTAAAACTGGCATGGGAAGAAATTAATAATAAAAGACATGGAGTGGCCTTTTTCTTAGATTTATCTAAAGCATTCGATTGTGTCGATCATAACATACTCTTAAGTAAGTTAGAAGAAATTGGCATAAGGGGAGTAGCTCTCTCGCTATTTAAATCATATCTATCTGATAGACAGCAGTCAACTGTTATTGATATTTATAATAAAAATACTAAAACTATTGAACAAGTTGATTCTGGTTTTGAGCCCATTTCACTGGGGGTACCCCAAGGCAGTGTTTTGGGACCACTTTTGTTTTTAATTTATATAAACAACCTACCAAATATTACAAAACACCTTTGCGTCATGTTTGCAGATGATGCTACAATTTTTATACCCCAAATACACCATAAAGTTCAGGATTTTGAATTCGAAATTAATAAAACCCTCGAGGAAATAGTAAATTGGTTAGACATCCTAAATTTAAAAGTAAATATTAACAAAACAAAAGTTCTAAGATTTAAAAACTATAAAACACCTTCAGTCTGTTTAAAAATATGTAACAAGGGAAACATAGTAGAAGAACTAAATGAAATAAATTTTCTTGGGATGAGAATTGACACTTACTTAAATTGGAAATAAAACAAACAAATAAACACTCAGTTGAAGTGCAATCAGTGTTTGTTATGCAAAAGAAATGCGTTAGAGCTATATACAACTTAGAAAGTACTCACTCATTGCGAAATATCTTCAAAGAAAATAATATTCTAACACTTACGGGTATATTTATATTAGAAATCTGCCTATTTGTACAAAATAATTCAAGTTTCTTTGATACAAAATCAAATCGATCAGATAAGTTGAGAAATAAATATAAATTTAATCTATCACTGCCCCAAATAAATAATTCTATGTTCCAAAAAAGCACTTACATTACAGCTATAAAAGTATACAATAAATTACCATTAGAAATAAAACAACTAACTGGAAATATGTTCAAATGTAAGTTGAGAAAATGGCTTGTTAATTGCGTGCACTATAATCTAAAAGAATTTTTTGATGAAAGTTAAACGGTTTTAATTCTATCTTTAAAATAAGGCATTATGTAAGGTTTTAATTTTATCTTCATAATAAGGTATAGTAAGAAATGTAAATATTTTGATTTGTATCTTTACAATTACCTAGTTAAATTGTTAAAAAAATATTATTGTACGTCCGAAACGGACAAAATTGTTGAAACATTTATTTGATTTTAAGACCTTGATGTAACACAATTTTCACAATAAAAATTATTCTATTCTATTCTATTCTATTCTAAAGCCAAGATGCAATCATTAATCAGCGCCATCTATTGAAAAGTATACGAGGTGCAGGTGCCACAAACGTAGATATAAGAAAAAAAAATATTATGCTTACAAATAATCTAAGTACTTTATAATATCTGTGCACAACAAAGGGGTTCGTAAACTTCTAGTTTCTGATGAAAATATTTGCTCTTATATTTTTTTTGATAACTGAATATCTCAGAAACCTTTTAACTTTAAGATATTAAGTAAAATGTCATTTTTTATGTGTTTATGTGTCCTCTGTCCAACTAAATACATAACTGTCATCGAGCGCGACGATTTTGAAAAAAAAATTTGGTCCCATAATCTTCAGACCCTTTGCACCTACAATGCCGAAAAGAGCGCGTTTTTCCCGCTGAGAATATTTACAATACATTTATCTAGAGGATAAAAAAGCTTGGGACGGGTTTTGCTCCAACTCGAGAAATAACAACTAACAGGCTAAAGGTTTCGTCGTCGCTTCTTCACTTTAGTCAGACTACTTCTACAGAAATAAAAAATATCACTTTAATAATTATTTAATAATTTGACCTTTTCAAAGTGTACATTTATTGTATTTATGGAAATAAAGAGATTTTGATTTGATTTGAAATAAATAATACTGCACACAGCATCATTGCCCCTGGCCCCTTTAATAATACTGCTGCTACTCAGCTCTACTGAGTTGAGTTGACTTTCGTTATTCATTGCTTCACAGTAAGTGCTGAACTGCTTAGAGGCAGTCAGTCGGTGGCAGTCAATAGGTGAGCAGTGGGGAATCCCCCCCACTGAAAACTGATGATCACTGAATCCAAATTTCGCTTACTATTTTTTTTTCATTTTACAAATTTTCTTTTCTTCTACTTTTACAGGCCGCTATGGAGCACCCAAACTGCGACAAAGTCTACCTGACAGAGATACAGAAAACATTCGAATGCGACACTTTCTTCCCTGCACTAGACACCAACAAGTTCCGGCTCACTACAGAGGATAGGGTACCACAGGAATTACAGACGGAAGGAGATATTAGTTACTATTTTAGGATATATCAAAAATTGTAAAAATACTTATTTAAGTACCGTAAAACGGGGTGAACCGAGACTTCAGGGTGAATAGAAATGGATCAAATACTGGAGCAAGACATTACCTGCAGTGGAAGTATCCTTAGTCCGTGACTAAGTACCTTCTGCGTCGATCTGACCTCTGCAAAAGGATGTTTTGCTCCAGTATTTCGTCCATTTCTATTTACCCTTAAGTCTCTATTCACCCCGTTTTACCGTACATAAAAACTGGTCAAATCTAGATTCAAAATTTCTTTACTAACATAATAAAATATAATATTACAGAGTACTAGTGTAGATTAAATCCTAATGCTTGTAAACATAATTTTTGAGCTGTTTTCTAAGCCATACATTACTTATTTAAAAACTTGAGAAGATTGTATTAATTGCATACGTTCGAAGGCATAATGAACATAAATTTATAAAATTCAGCAAAAGCTATACCAACATAAAAGAGATAATGAACATGTATATTTTATACTAGCTGCATTCTTACTACCTGTTGTCCTATTATACCCGTTTTCGTTTAGGAATGAAGCATTTTCCCGCGGTAAAAAGTAGCCTATGTTCATCAGGAATAATTTAGGCTTCTAATGGTAAAATAATTTTTCAAATCGGTCCAGTACTCTCGGAACCTGTTCAATACAAACAAACAATGAAATCTTTTCTCTTTATAATATTATATTTTATATTTTCAAAGTCAAATCTAGGACCCGCTTAGGTAGGTAACTACATTTGAACTAGGAGTTTTTTATCTTAATTCCTACATTCCATATTGTCAATGGGCCTAGGGCCAAATATTAGATACCTACTAATTATACAAAAGCATTTAGGTAAATCTAGATTTAAGACTTCGATCAGGTATTCCGCGGCCTCCCCCGTAGATACCTAGAACCTTACAAAAGTGATAGGCACTCAAAATTGTCTTCGACTTGTTTTGTCGCAGACAGTTTGCGCAGAGCCTGACAAGTGGCATTATTCATCAACTTAGAACAAAATAAATATTGTTACATTATGCAGACTAAAAAACAATATTTAATGCTGATTTCTTATGGATAGGGTTAATATAACAATACAAAGGTAAAAACTACATTTAAACTTACTGAAAATAAGAATTTTTGTTCTGCTTGGCCGAGTGATTTTTGCATTTTTATATGAGCAACTGGCCATGCTTTCTGTTGGAGTGCTAAAATGACACTAGTTGATATAGTAATGCTTCTCTTTTGATACAGACGGTTACCGGATGCGCATTGTGAATCTATGGCGAAACCCTTATCGAAGTTTTAAGATTATTAAGCTCTTTCTAATAGGGCTTGTAAAAGAAAACTGTACTACCATTTTGCCGCTAAGCTGCATTTCTGTTTTGTAGTGTAATAAAGTGAATTATTTTTCATTCCGTATTTTTTATTCACAAAATTGATATTGAATATTATTAAATAAAAGAATGCTGGACAATCCACACAGCATTATCTAGCCCCAAGTTAAGCAGAGCTTGTGTTATGGGTAGGTACTAGATATCTGATATACAATGCAATACACTACATAGATAGTTTTTTTTTACTGTACATAGAAAACCTCCAGACCAACGGAACAAATTTCTGCAGATCATACACAAATTTGTTCCGAGGCGGGAATCGAACCCCGCAACCTCCTGCGTCGCAGGCGGACCTTCACCCGCTGCGCCACGGAGGTTGTCAAATATTATTATAAAATATCTATTTAGGTAATGTTATATTGTAAGCATAAGTTATTTCTAGTAGGTGCACATGCTCTGCTTAGCCTGGAGCTAGAGATGCTGTGCGAATTGTCCAGCATTATATTTTATTTATTTAAGGAAGACTATAGCCTAATAAATAAATACAAAAATAAGTTACAAGAACCTAACAACAAAAAAGCTAATATTGGCCTTCACGGCTAAATGAAAGAGGTTTTTACTGTTTCCAGCCCAACTAACTTCTTTACTATGGGTTGATGGCCATCTAGCATTATTTCATTGGACGTACCAGGTAATTCCCCAAAATAGGCGGGGCAGTCAAACAACCGATAAGGCCTTTATGCCTACCTCAGAGATTTCAAACTGATCTAAAAATAAAACAACGTATTGCAATGGATTATTACCTTTATTTTAGTCAATGAATACAATAATAACTATAGATACTAAAAGAATCCCTAAATAATACGGGAAGATTATAATAGAACGAAATACTGAAAATGTGGTCAAAATTATCCTATTGTATGTGTTAATATGAACCGACAAGAATGAAGTCTATTTATCTATGTGCTCCTACAATTATGTGTGCAAGATTAAAAATAAACGAAAAACCTTGGAACAGTCCTAATGTGTGGCTGAGTTAATGTAGTATATGTGTTATTATTACTTATAATTATAAAATACTTCGTTCTACACCCCGAGAGGGCAAAAAGGAATACACGACGACAATATTACTTAATACAATTATAATTTTATAAGAAAGTGTTAAAGAAAAAATATATTACTATAAAGATTTCAAAATCAGTTTTGAAGTGTTAGAAAATAAACCGTTAAGTTTGAGTCAAAGCTGATTTTGATTTAAAACTCGAATTTCAATTGAGTAGTCATTTCTACAAGATTTTATTGTATTTCAGGGCTTTAGCAGCAATAATCAGCGCCTTAAGTGGACACACTCGAAAGAAATTCAAAATTTAACTTTAATGTTAATGATACCACTAATTCTAATTCTAAGTAACTTGTTTCGCGCTAAAAGCATGATTACATATCTACGTGCATCCAATACTGATTTTAAAAGTATTTGACATAAAAAATGTTAGAAATTGAACTTGGTTTAGAAATTCCCCCTAAAGTCGGGTAAAAAAATGGGGTACGAAAAAGCAACGTGGGTTAAAAACGTCTATAAAGTGACTATAAGCGAAAATGTGATCTTATTTTATATCAATTCAGAGTGTTATTAAGCTTGCTAGATCTATTTTCGACTATCGTACATTAGTACTTAGTGTACTATACCAAGATGTTACCAACTAAACATTCAAGATTTTACCCAATTTATCGTCATCTCTGTTAACCCTTTTACAGTTATTGTGAGTGTTGCCGCAATGTATGTTCTCCCCAGAGTGGGGGCGATTTAACGCTTATATTCAAAGTTAGTGTTAGTGTTGCTCGCAATAAAAGTTCTCCCCAGATTGGGGGTGATTTAGGGGTTATCCAAGTTCTTTACTGCATGGTGTAGTGCAGGAAAATGTAGTCGGGATGGTCGATCTCACGCGGCATCATCGGAGACCCCGGGGGCAGCACCTGAGGAATATTTTTTTTTATTAGTTTTGACAATAGGGTATTGAGTGTCCTGAGTAAAATAAATATTCTATTTGTTATTTTTTGTTTTTTTTTTTAAATAGCTGGAGCGATACCTTTTTTTCGAAAACTGGTTCGTATAGGCCTGAATTTGTGACGTCAGCTTGGATAATTGTATGAAATGAACCAAAGACAATTGCGCCAGTGAGTACAGTTAAAACTGTTAGCCGCTAACAAAGGTCTAACAAAGGTAGTGTTATGTTACCTTTGTTGACTTTTAAGTATTAACCCTTTGTTTCTTCAACATTAACACGTTAGTTTACACAATATAGCGTTCGTGCTTATATCCTCGAAACTATCTTAGTTAAATATTTGATAATATTTAAAATAAATGTAATCTATAATTGCAATAGCTGTGTGGTGCCGGCTTAGAATTTGCACTACCCCAATTCTATCCGCGGGTGTCGTAAGAGGCGACTACGGGACATCCACCGGGGGAGGGAGCAGCGCCCCCCCCCCCCCCCCCACATGCCCGGGGATTATGGGCATTACCCCCATGAGATAAGCCAATGAGGCGCTTATGGGGAGGCCTGCGTCCAGTAGTGGACCAATATAGGCTATTGAGGTGAGGTATAGTAAAATGAGGGTGTAGTACATACCTGGAAGCCCATGAACATGAAGGTCCGGAGCAGCGTGGCGCGATCCTGACGAGATTTCAGCACGCAGATGATACAGCTGAAATTAGAAAATAATGTTAGTTTAAGTTGATTCTTAGATAAAAATATAGATAAAACATTTATTTGCTAGCATTTATTACCCTCCATCTTTCTTCTGATAAATGATAAATTAAGTGGACTAAACGTCGGTTGATAATAGGAGTATATTAGTCATCTAGTACCCATATCACAAGCTCTGCTTACCTCGGGGCTAGATGATGTTGCGAGAATTGTCCTGCATTATAATGATAATATTAATGGTGTCCAATCCACACAGCATCATCTATTTACACTAATATTATAAAGAGGAAAGGTTTGTATTTTTATAGGTTTGTAATGAATGAACTCAAGAACTACTAGACCGATTTAAACAATTCTTTCACCATTATAATGCTACAATATTCTTGAGCAGCATTTGCTATTTTGATATGTTTAAAAAATTAATTTCCACCCATACGAAGCCAGGACGGGTCGCTAGTATTTAATATTTAAAAGTCAACAAAGATATTTATTTATATAACATCCCTTTGTTTCTTCAACATTAACACTTTATTTTATCAATATCTCGTTCGTGCATATATCCTCGAAACTTAAATATTAAATATTAAGTTAAATATTTGATAATATTTAAGATAAATGTTATCTACTATTACAATAGCTGTGTGGTGCCGGCTTAGAATTGACACCACCCTAATTCTTCCCGCGGGAGTCGTAAGAGGCGACTTAGGGATATCAACCGGGAACGGGCAGCAGCGCCCTGCAAACAATTCTAACTGCAGTTCTAACCCGCATGCCCAGCGTGGGGATTATAGGCATTACCCCGAGCTATGAGATACAAGTCAATAAGGCGAATAACAGGGGGAGGCATGCGTCCAGCAGTGGACCAATATTGGCTGTTGAGGTGAGGTTATCTATAATTGGTACTAACTTGTTGCAGGCCAGAGTTTCCTCTGCGAATTCAAGAAGCAGAAGGAAACTTTCCTTGCTGCCGGCCTGGAGCACGCTCGGCACGCGCAGAAACATGCTGCCGCCGGAAACCACCTGCAAACAAATAATAAAGAATTTAGTAAAAGGTTACGATTTATATAATACTAGCTGTACCCGCGACTTCGTTCGCGATTGCCTCACCTGCCGACTAATTAAGTTCACATTTAACCATAGTTTCTCATATTATGAAACACCGCCGTGCAAAAAATCGTGTAGTGTCTACGGGGGATAGCATGTTGTCATCTTCAATCCCATTCTTTATCCACACGACTTTTAGCTACGACTCGGCCAGCGTCAGTGTTAAGAAGTGTCATACTCGTTTCACTTCTTACTGATGGTTCCGTTCAGCTGGGGCCCTATTCTGCTATACTAATCGCTTCACTATGACAGGGGTATCGACACAGAATGACACGTTTGGGTATTCCACCTTAGATGAAAGAAATTATGATGAATGCAGATGGAGAGACGTGCGTCAAGTTTGAAACTATTAATTTATCTCGCAAGCACTATCTGGAGTTTTATAAATCTAAGGATTCTACGTGATGATTCTGCGACGATTCCATTGTCATACTGAAGCAATTGTATTGCAGAATTGGGCTCCTGATCCATTTGACTGGACCACCGTAATTTTTTTTAAAAAATATTTTTCTGTGGTCTAGTTAGTTTAATTGGACCACTTACTGCAACCAAACTTCGGTAGTACAGTTAACTGGACCAGCTAAACCACCATAATATCATGTAAGGTAGGAACCTCACTTATTTTTCCAAGACGCCTTAGTAGGTAGGAACCTAACTAATGGGTGCGTCTTGGAAAAATACATAGATAGGAACTTACCTACCCTCTTTCTACTATTTTTTTTCTTCTATCTCCAGATTATTCTACTGATTTAGTCAAATTCGATCTTGCAACACTGTTTCTAACAAAAAGAATGCATGAAATCGGACGACGCGTAGACCCGTCGTGATGCGCGGTTAAAGAATTCTACTTTTTCCTCTCTCCCAGGGGAACCTTACTGAATTCCAGGATAAAATGTATTCCATGTCCTTCCTTGTAGAATGAACTCAAAACGTGCCAAGTTTAATTCCAACTCATTACCTATGTAGTTTCGGCGTGATGCGCGGTGAAGGAATTTGACTTTCATCCCCTCTGCCAGGGGAACCTTACTGAATTCCGGGATAAAGTATCTTTCCTCATAGTATGAACTAAAATCATGCCGAGTTGCATTCGATTTCATTCAGTAGTTCCGTCGTGATGCGCGGTTAAAGAATTTTACTTTCATCCTCTCTCCCAGGGGAACCTTACTGAATTCCAGGATAAAATGTATCCCATGTCCTTCCTTGAACTCAAATAGTACCAATTCAGTCCAACTCATTCAGTAGTTTCGGCGTGATGCGCGGTGAAGGAATTTTACTTTCATCCCTTCTCCCAGGGGAACCTTACTAAATTCTGGGATAAAATGTATCTTTCCTCGTAGTATGAAATCAAATTATGCCGAGTTCCATTCGAATTCATTCAGTTGTTCCATCGTGATGCGCAGTTAAAGAATTTTACTTTCATCCTCTCTCCCAGGGGAACATGACTGAATTCCGGGATGAACTGTATCCCATGTCCTTCCTTGTAGTATGAAATCAAATCGTGCAAGGTTTCATTCCAACTCATTCAGCACTTTCGGCGTCATGCGCGGTGAAGAAATTTTACTTTCATCCCCTCTCCCAGGTAAACCTGACTGAATTCCGGGATAAAAAGTATCCTATGTCCTTCCTCGTAGTATGACCTAAAATCGTGCCGAGTTTCATTTCATTCATTTCCTTCAGTAGTTTCGACGTGATGCGCGTTTAAGAAACAGACAGACAGACAGACAGACAGACATGAATGAAAAAAATTACAGTTTTGGCTTCAGTATCGATAATAGAGAGCCCTCCAAAAAAAATTTTCTAAATATCTTCAATGTACAGAATTGGACCTGTTACAGTTTTATTATAAGTATAGATTATACATCTAGTCACCCCATGACCACGAGCGCTGTTACACGGTAGAAACGTAGGGGAAACAAAAGGTAAGCGATAAATACCCGATAAAATCATTAATTATGGCCAGGCCAGGTATTCCTGCAGCAGTAGGCGTAAGAAAAACGCGCGCCTGCCAAGCCGCCGCGCTCGTGTTTTTTGTAGTTATTTAAACATGGTGACTAAGAAAATCATTTTATGAAGTCAATTTGTTTAATAAAGTGTCCTTAGTTGAGTACAAAAAAAAAATTGTGATATCAGTAGTTCGCTAGTCATAGTATTGAAAAAACGTTAGAAAAAGGGGTAACTTTGGGATTATTTTCTATAGAGTTCATTAGATCTTGTATCTGAATGCGACTTTGACTAGACTAGATTTAAGTAATATATATCTTTTTTTCAGAATTTTAAACACTGTTTACTAAGTCCCAGATGATTTTAAAAATCACAAAAAGCGGCCTCTGCTGGCCTACCAAGCCTTAACAAAATCTACATCATAAAACCATCGTATTAATCATGCAATAACCACGAACGAGCCACTACCGAGTTGCTCTCAGCATGATTGTCAGCTGTTTATAATTTTTGTAAGATTGTTTATAATTAAGGCGCTTGTATGCCTCAAACTAGCGCCGCTGCCTTTTCTTATAATTACGTTATTCAAAGGAATTTTTCAATTTTGTGTCATTGTGCAGTTAATAGTTTTATTTTATTTATTTTATGTAGATTAGCGAAGTTGCTCTTGGTGGCCACCGAACTCTGTTTTCGCTTCTCTGTCTAAATTATACGAAACTAAATTATTTCAGAGGGATAAAAAACAAGCTAAGGATAGGTATCATTGGATATTTGAAAATACTTGTGTTTAAGGCGCTACCCCGACCCAAATCAGCGCCACCTTAAACGTTAAACGAAGGAATTAACTAAAATCGATTGGCCAGTTTGTGATCCCTATCATAAGCTTTTTTTAATGCCTCTATAAATGTTTTAGAAAGTATAGTGTAGACAGAGATGCGAAAATGCTCTTTTTTGCCACCATGGTGGCCAAAAAGAGAAACTTCGCATCTCTTATTAAAGTATAATAAATAATTTTTTTACAGAGGAATTACAAAAAAAGCTTATGATAGGTATCACAAACTGGCCAATCGATTTTGAAGAATTCCTTCGTTTAATAGAATAATAAGATGAAATAGATGGTGGCGCTTATTTGGGTCGGGTTAGCGTCTTAACGTAATTATAAGTAAAAATAGGTGGCGGCGCTAGTGTGTGGCATACATCCGCCTTAATCATGCATAAACCACGAACGAGCCACTACCGAGTCGCTCACACACAGCATGGTTGTCAGCTGTTTATAATGTTTGTTACATTGTTATAAGAATTAGATCATATACATAACATACATGATATCATCTTAGGGACTGCATTACGCGGCAGAGGTTATCATTATCAGGAGAGGCGTACGTCGCACTTGGCTGTTGTGATAACGGAACCTATATAACTGTACTAGCTTCTGTTCGCGGCTTCGCACGCGTATTTTCGGTGTAATAAGTATCTTATCTATACTAATATTATAAAGAGGAAAGATTTGGCTCCGAAACTACTGGACTGATTTAAAAAAATATTTTACCATTAGAAACCCACATTATTCCTGATGAACATAGGCAATTTTAACCGCGGGAAAATGATTTATTTCTACGGGAAAACGGGTAATACGAGAACGGGTAGTAAGAATGCAGCTAGTTATAGATAATAGGATATTTATTGTACATTTAAGAACGTTATTATTTTTTAGAACATAGAAGTTAGGCTATGTTCTAAATGACGACCTCTGTGGGGCAGCCCGCTGCGTCGTCTGAAGGTCTGCCTGAGACGCAGGAGGTTGCGGGTTCGATTCCTGCCTCTTTTTTCTTAGTGTATATATATTGTATTTATGAGGTTTTTGATTTGATTTGGTACGTTTATTGTGTAGTTCACTCCAAGTGAGTTGCAAAAATTATCAATAAATAAATTCAAATAAATTGTCAAACATATCCTTTGTTAAAAAAGGCTTACTACAAATTATCAGATTATCTGAGGATGAAAAAGCTTGGGACGAGTTTTGCTCCAACTCGAAAAATAACAACTAACAGGCTAAATGTTTCTTCGTCGCTTCTTTACTTTAGTCTACATACCGAAGCGACAGAAATAAAAAAATATCACTTTATTTCCGTGTCAGTGTTTAGTTTTATAAATTGACCTTAGTGTACATTTATTGTATTTATGAAAAAAAAAGAGTTTGTGATTTTGATCCAGCATTATTTATTTGTACGAGCAAGAGTTTCGCGATGTATTCGTTGTGGCAATTAATTTTACAATTACTTTATGAGCGTGTACTACGGCGATTATGCTTATTGACACGTGGCGAGAGATAAGTCTGAACGGCGCTAGAGTCCGTAGAAAGTCACAAAGATTTTCGACTCCTACATCACTTGACCTCGTGGTGTAGTTGGTTAGCACATTCCGGTACAGGAAGGATGCTGGTTCAAATCCCGTCGAAGTTGAAAATTTTTGGGATATTATTAGAGTCTGTAGCCCTCTTGCGTGGGGAGGCATGTCCAACAGTGGACGTATATTTGGTGATGTATTTATAAAAGATACTTACAGCCTCCCAGCGCGTCGCGGTGTTCTCAGTGAGATAGACCTTGAAGTCGATCTTCACTGGCTGGCGCTCCTTGCGCTCCAAGATTTTGGCAACCACCTGGAATTGTAGATAGATAATACTTTATTGTACCATACAAAGACAGCAATACAGAAATAAATGCTTAGAGTAGACGAAGTACAAAGGCGACCTTATCGCTATGAGCGAGCTCTTCCAGGCAACCTAGGGATGGACTGGACACGTAAGAACAAAATAGACAGGAAAAATACTACACTCAAAATAAAAATACTACACTGCATACTGTAATACCCACATAACCTACAAACAATAGTAGTTGTGTAGTAATGTAGTTTATAGTTATTTCGACTTTAGTGACAAAAAATTCTCGGTAGCAATATTTTTTAATTTTATAACACCCTTGAGTATAATTGCGAAGTGAAGCCGGACAGTAACTTAATGAAAGAAAAACATTTCTTTAATGAAAATAGTTAAAAAATCGAATGAACATCTGACCATTTGACAGTTGCTCTGTCTATCGAATTTATAGTCAAATCATAGCACAGTGTACATAATGTACCTACAATAAACTGGATTTAATATACTTATGCTGATGTCCACCAAAAGATAATCGGACAATTATGCAGCTTCGTCGGTTAACTTTCGACGTTTAATGTATGAGATTTTGTGTGAAAAAAGTCAAAACAACAGATTAAAATTTAACCATCTGTTGGTGAACTCGGGTCTTAATGAAATATATTTTGTTTATAGTAATTTAAGGTACCTAATATTCGGTTCTAAAATCCTCAATTATTATTTTTTTGTAAAGAAAACTGTATATTTTTAACGAAAGACTGCAGGCAAATGCTGGAGACTGCAAGCTTCAGACAGGGCGCTATGGCGCTCATTAGGGGAGGCCTATATCCAGCAGTGGACTAACATAGACTGATGATGACGACTGCTATCACCGATCAGTCTGCCAAGCGTGTTGACTATGGCAAAACCAGGCGAGTCTTTTGCGCGATAAGCAGTAGACGTCGTGTGGTCATGAGTAGTACCTGCTGGTCGATGGGCTGGCGCTGCGGCGGGAGGAGGCTCTCGGCGCTGCCACAGAGCGAGCTGGAAGAGCTCCACAGCAGAGCGCTCAACAAGTCACCTGTAATTATTCATCATTTTTTTTATTTTTATTTATTTAGACGCACAAAACATAAAATAATCACAGAATATACAAAACTTAAATAAAATTGGTTCAGAACTTGATTATTTCACAAATTATGTGCATACAGAGAATCTTACGAGCAAAACATGTAGAGCAAAAAATTCACAATATAAAAAATATGGTATATGTATATACATATATAAAACAGAATAAAGGGATACCATCGGCTAATTATAAGTAAGCGTTTGAGCACACCTACCAGCAATTAGACCATTGTATGTTTAGTATTTGGAGTTTAATTTAATTTAATTGATTTTAAGGTTCGGGTAAACTAAAATCATTTACGTGAAGGGATTGGTAGAATATAGATTTTAAACAGGTACATACCTACTCCTAATATTTTGTAATTTATGTAATACTGTATTGCAGGGTTCATTTATTGTTTGTAAGTTATGTACCTCCTATTTCTGTTCTGTGCTGTATCATTGTGTATGTCAATAAATGTTTCTCAATCTCTCTATCTTTATTTATTAAAGGTCTGCGGTCTTTGTTGGAAGTTAGATCGGGATAGCCCTTGCATATTCAGCATGAAGTCAAAACTAAGAAAGTTTAATCAACGCTGTACTCAAAGTCATATTTTACTGAAATATCCTTGTATAAAACAAAACCTTGCAAAGTATGTTCGTTCGTCCATGCTACAAGAGCGGGTCAAGACGCCATGTAAATAGACTTCGGCCTTGCATTCGATAAAGTCAACCAAAAATGGCAGTAATAAAGTCCGGTATGCTTCAAGGATCTCTTTTGAGCCAATCCATTTCCCCCATCTTCATTGATAACATCTAATAAAATATCAATCAATTTTTACTACAGTTTAACTGCATCTTTTCACAACATCTTTGGCCTATATCTTTGTAGTATACTAGTATACATTATAATATATCTTGTATCTAGTACATTAAGATGTACTCACGGTTGTTGTCGTCGTGTACGGGGGTAGAGGGGAGTGCGGGGCTCGCGGCCCCGCTGCCCACCCCTCCGGGCGGGGCTGTGCCATTTGCCGGTGCATCAGGACCACCTGATGAAATTATTATTGTTACAGCCGTTAATTTCAAAAATTTAAGTAGGATTAGGATAGATACATTTGCCAACATAATAATGGAAAGACTAGAAAGCTGCCAAATCCAAATGCTATTAAACAATTAATTGATACCACAGAATAAAATTTATGGCTGTACAGAGCCAAGGCCACAGATGAGATCAGCCATACATAAGGCTTGTCTGAAAAGCTATTACAACAGCTTTATCTACCTACATCTGCTGTAACGCCGCTGTCAAGGCCCAAAGGTCACTCATTCCGCTTAAAATTTGGACTGATTATGCGGGATAAAAATGCACAATACGCTCAAATACAAATGTTTTCCACTTTGAATTAGAGACCTTTTCAATAAAATTGCTGGATAATACACAATACTCCGAAGTAAAATGTCACAGAACATCGCATTTCCCCACCCAGAATTAAGGACCTTTTCAATATAATGCCAATAGAGCTTGTAAAGCTGTAATGGTTACTTACCACAGAGGCCCGGCACCCAGGCACAGCGAGAAGCACTCGGCGTCCGAGGCCGAGACGGCGGAGCGCTTGCTGGCGGCGGACGCGCTCAGGGACGCGCCATCACCACTGCAACAAGCAGACAACATCGTTGAGAATTATGAACTAGGAGTACCTAGAGGATCTTTTAGCGAATGAAGGCGAATATGCTGAAGGAAGGATGTACCCGGCATAATTTTTAACAAATCCCTAATCTCTCCCTTTTAGATCTTTTATTGCATAAAGATCATGGTATGAGGGTCTCACATCGACGTCATTGCATTGGAATCGAGCAGAATTCAAAGTACGTAGATGGTCAAAAAACATTGCCAGGGAAGACGAAAACAACCTGGAACTTGAAAAGGGTCGTGGTCATCGCAAGGTGGACGAAAAATGATCGCGAATGGCGCTCCGCTTTGCGTTAGTGTGACCAACGCTCATAGTTGGAGGCCAGCATGAGTACCTACTCTATCCGCGCTGCGGAAGATCGACCTCTATGGAGACGGTCAAGGTCAAACAAGGTCCTCTCGACCCTCAGCACTGAGGATATCAAGACAAGGAGGAGATTCGAAAACAAATGTATTTTTTCGCATCGATCGCCCCCGAACTTCTGTATGATCGAACACGTCAATGGACTTATGAAAAGACACTGCCATATCTAATAAATAAGCGAATCTTAAATTTGCCATATCTATTCTCATTGTGAGGTCTGCGCGACTAAACTGAATCCGAAGAAAGTTCAGAATTAAACGTTTTTTGTTGTTATTATTATTAATAATGATTGTATTCTATATTTTATACAATAGCTTACTTGAGGACTGGATGATACCTCGTGAATATGTTCAGCATTCTTTATTCCTATTTTTGTATCTAACGATCACAAGATAATTATTATTTTCGATGATATCTCTTGTCTTCTATGTCTTTTAATCTATCACAGGTTAAAAGCTAGACTGTCTACCTAAAACGAAACCTACGTGATTAGTCCTGCAATCGTTAAATCTACAAACGTCATAACGACTCTATCTGTACACCGACGAAAATATTGACACTGCTGTAAGGCGCATCGTTAACACCTTCAAATATTGTTCTAGAGATATGGTTTATGAGAAATTGTTTTACTGTCGTCGTCTTGTCGTAAAATAAATCCTAATGTTTTATTTATAAAGACTTTATTGTTAGAGAGAGAGAGAGAGAGAGAGAGCGAGATTAACAGAGATGAGTATTCAAGGTTTTCAACTTATCATTTGTACCTAATCTTAAGTTTATTATATAATAGGTCGTCGGATACCACTACCACGCGTATTTCGACGGTAGGTAAAATGCGCTTTACTTCATTCTAAGAGAGTATAACAGCCGAATAAAATAAATGTCAAAGATGTTCGATTATTCAGTCTAAAAAAATGTCCAAACAATATCATATTCGAACGAACTAGGACTTAATAAAATAACCGCATTGTCTATCTCCATGTCTCCCTTTCTACTGTACAGTGCATTGTAGATGTGCCACTTAATTTGATTAGGTACAGGCAATTTATTTGTAGGTCACCTTTTTGTACCGTATAATTACATTTATATGGAGAATGATTGGACATTTTATACGACATGGCAAGTAACATCATAGAAGGAAAAGTAGAAGAAGACGAGGAAGGGGAAGACCAAGAATTAGCTATGTAAGTCAGATCAAGGATAAAGTCGCTGTCATGTTGTTGAAAGAAGTAAAAGCTATTGCTTTGGAGAGAGAAAGGCGGAGAAAATTGCATCATTACACCGACAAGAGCTAGGCTCTATAATTTATCCGTAATAAATATATTTTATATAAATTTTCCCACTTCGTTACAGCGATGGTGGCAACGGAAAACAAAAAGGTGCGCTATAAATTACTCTGAACTTGAATTATGTCAACAAAACACCATTCAGAAGAATTTCACTGCAAAGATTATGTAACATTTATCTACTGGCAAGTGGATACCCGTTAGCTGTGGCGATCGCGCCGTTAAAATTTACCCCTACTCAACCCATGGAATAAGTCGACATAGAACTATTAACTTAAATTTTTTATTGATAATGGTCAAGCGTTTGGCCATCATCTCACTGGTGAAGATATGGCCTAAGATGGAGCCTCTTTCCCAGAAGAAACTCACCCTGGATTTGAAGACTCTAAGATTGTACTCTAATGAAAAGACAAAGGCAGGAAGCTCATTCCACTCTTTGGCCGAGCTTCTAATGAAGTAGAGCAGAAGTTCCTTCTATGTATTTGAACACCTCCACTGTGATTAGTGATTATGATTACTGATCACCAATCCTGCCAAGCGTGGTGATTATAGCAAAAAAACCCCTTGATTCGAGGCATGTTCAACAGTGGACGAATGTGTTCCGAGGAAAATGGATACCCTGTTAGAAACCGCTGATATTGTGTTTCGATTTCCGAGTTACGTTAGGTACCTATACCACGTTGGCTTGCGTAACATTTCATAACAAAGATAAGGGTGGAGTGTAGTTAACCGATTTAAACGTCTGGTATGATTGGTTTTATACTGCGTTGCAGGTTTTGTTTAGGAGCCACGGTGGCTTATAAAGGTGCAATTATTGGTTTGTTAACATAACCAAGTCGGTCAAAGGACCAAACGAGTTCGGTCGAACAAAGGAGAAGGAAGGATTTTTGAGATGGGGCAGTACCCGTACCGTTACCGTTCTATAAAATAAGTGAATTACGGACCGATTTTCCAACTTAGCAAATTTGTAAATTATCAGCATAATCAATATGTTAGTTGGCAGCTTGGCAGTGGCAGGCACCAGAAGTTATAAAAGAATGCAAGGTCTTTTATAAGTTCTGGTACCTGCCAACTTACTAAATATACAACAAAATAAAGAGAATTTAGGCCTCCCTTTGCCTTCGGATGGAATGTTGCATACGGTTAGCATTTGGCCGGTTATTGATTGTAGGTATCTTACTAAACTATGGTCTCAGCTGTAGCGAAGTGCAGGAACATCCAATGGGTTTTAGTCAGTATTACTAGTCTGACATAATTTACGAGAACTCCGCCGCTCGTGAATAACCATTAGGGATTTCTCTTGGGAATATGTGATGATGACACACCGAGAGATCAACACGCCGACGACTTACCGGTATAGCTTCACCATGATGCCGTTAAAAATAAACAACAAAACTGCTCACAGCAAATAAACTACAATATCACAAAATCTGGAATGTTTTCGAAGATACGCACAATTTTTTTAGAAAATTTACTGTTTTGAACGACGCAAAAAGGAGGCTCTCTAGTCGACGCGTAGTTTAAGGTTTTTTATTAACAGTGGTTAAAATAAACAACAAAGTGTAATTAAGGAACTCAAAATGGGTTTAAAGAAAAATAATGATTAATTAATGACACTTGGTGGAAATAAAAATAAACTAAGTACGACACTGTATAAATTTTACGTCAGTAAGGTAAACTTATACTTGGTGGAAATTTCCTAAACAGAATTTTAATGCTGTATGCCGTGTACAGCATTCTACGTGATTTCAAAAAGCAAATTATTTGTTCCGTGTTGTTATTCGTTTGAAGATCTTGATCGCACTGTTTGGTGAAAGATATATTTCGGGAATCATCAAAATAAAGCGAGCCTTGCCAAGACAGGAATAGGACTGGTGATAGTTTAACAGTTTTAGGGTAAGCGTGCAGTGGGCACCAGTTCATAAGAGGAGCGATAATAGCAATAGTTTTACTTATAATAGGTATAGGTATAGCACGACCATAAAAATATTTTGACAACTTTGCTAGAGCGTTGGTCCAACAGAACCAGGATCTTGACATATGGAGGGATCAGGGGGAGACTTATGCCAAACCTTGGGGACGGTTCAGAATAATTGCAATGTTTTTTGCAATCTACAATGCTATTATTTATTGTATTAATTATTATTTTACACTGTAATGATTTCAAAATTATGTGAGGTACTTACGACATTGCCAATTATTAATTATTTTTGTATTTTTTTTTATTAAATTTGTTAGTAAGTACCAGTTAGTAGTTTGAAAGTGGCGCCAGTGACGGAAAAGATTATGAGTTATGCGGAGGGAAGAATGTCATGTGACGTGAAGAGTGTTTGAATGTGGAGGGATATTAGAGAGAGGAAGACCGAAGAAAAGATAGATGATTACCAATAAAATGACTATTGGACTATCTAAAATTGAAATTGAGACATGACATAACATATCCAGGAAATAAAGTGATCATTTCGATTAATTTTATTTATATTTTTCAAGATCGAGTGATGTCGGTCAGTGGGTATCAATGGCCTACGATGGTGCCGTCACCATCGTAGGCCATTGATACCCACTGAAGCTAGAGGTTTATTTTCACTTCTTGACTCCGTAGTCAAGAAGTGAAAATAAACCTCTAGCTTGTTGGTTTTAGCAGTATCGCCGCGAGACACTCGCTGATGATGTTGGTATAGTACAAATCCGCTGAATGGTAGTTAAAATGGAGCATCGTGGGATTCGCAAGGACAAGAATGCTGCATAGATACTATTACTGAATTCCTGGTAACAACTTGTTTGTTCGACAGTAATAATTATCTGGCGCGTTGGAACGGAATACCTTCCGGCGGTGCCAATGTCAGATTATTAGAACTGGTGTTTTTAGCAGCCACGTTTAAGAATTATTATGTTTTCAGAGCACAGAGGAGGCCTAAATCGCCTACTGGTTACAGGCCTCCCCAGATCGTTTTTTAACCCCAGCGACTTAAGAGGTATAACTTCGCTGTTAATTATTATTTAATAATTAATGTATAAATTATGATTAATTATAAATTTTTTTATTGACATGTTACTAGGAGTAATGAATAAAGTCTGTATTTCTGTATAACTTAAGATCCTACTTATCGAAAGTGTGTGAATTTTATTTTATTACCTAAGAACTCCAAAACTACTGAACACAACAAGATGAAGTTTGCCGTAAATTCAGACATAGCGTAACTTAAATAATAGGCTACTTTTTATATTTTCACAATTTTGGAGAAACTTGGGTACAGCTACGTTTACAAATTTCAGATGAACAATATAGAATGCCTGGATAGACCAGTGCATGTTTGTTGACGGCTAATTACATGTTTATATACTTAAAATAGCATGATACACAGTAAGTAGACGGCTTTTTAGAAATAACAAAAACGAATAGAAAAAAACAAAAAAAAAACAAGAACTAATATCTCATTTATTTCTAATTTTTGTCTGTAATTATCTTTGCGAATAAAGTATTTAGTAACAAGAACAAAATTAAAAAAATTAAACCCCCCTTCCCCTCCCCGACAGATTTTCATGAAACATGGCTAAGAACACTCGGGATAAAATTATCTATAACACAAAAAAAAATCGGTTCATCCGTTTGGGAGCTACGATACCGCAGACAGACACGTTAAACTAACACCCCTCTCTTTTTGCGTCGGGGGTTAAAAATAACTAAGTTAATAAGGTAACATACATATACAGTTAGCTTACACTTGAAAAAAATTGAACATTCACAGGTTGAGATGGAGAGGTCGATTCTTAGCCTGCCTTTCCACCAGAGATGTGCTACGTTGCTGAGTTTCCAGCCGACCAATAGAATCTTTCCATTATCGCGTCATTTTCATTCCTGACAAAAATGACACGATCAAGAAGCGATCCCATTGGTCGGCTGGAAACTTAGCAACGTGACATCAACTGTGGTGGAAAGGCAGCCTTACGCCGTGAGCATACCATAGATAAAGATATCTTCGCTTAGCTACCTAGCACATCTCAGTGGAAATCTAGCTTTGCTCTTAATCGTTCGTACGTGCCAAATCGACTTTCTCTACGACCCGGCAGCGATAAGGGAAAAATACAGATTTGGCCTTCATCCATGCAACAACAACAATCAATTCTCAATTGAGGTTATAGTATAATCATTGTTTAGACTAGCTGTGGAACGTGAGTTCGGACGTTTTTTTCGGAACATTATAGTTTATGTAGATTTTAATAATCCTAATGAAAACTACTTATTCATATTACTTAGGTATGCAAGCCCCCTCAAAGACTTTGAGGGCTTGTATTCCATGATGTAATATGATTCTCGAATTCCAGATAGGACTTGTGTATGTAAACTGTGTGTAGTGCTACGTCTGAAATAAATGATTTGAAATCAAATAATAGACCAAATATATTTCGACTTCAACAGGACTGGAACCCGCATCCTTCCCTCAGTACGAGAATGTGCTAACCAATTTCACTCACACGGAGTGTTAGGGCTTCCGCACAAAACCTTAAGAACCCTCTTCTAGATTAACTCTTATAAAGGGTCTCTGTGCCGTTGGCTTCGGCCCCACCTCCCTGCTCTGCCCAATAAAAAACCAGGTCAAAATATGGCCCGAGATCATGGCAATAAGAGACAAATAATAATATTACTGGACACTTCATACAGCATCATCTAGTTAAGCAGACAGAGCTGATGTTATGGGTACTAGATATGTCTAATTATAGATATGATCAATGATTTGATTTGATTGCATACCCAAGTTTGTTGCATTCTCTGAACAGAGTAATATATTTACTGTTGCCTTGCATTTACATCTACCATAGTCGGTGAGTAAAGCCTAGACAGATGGAATACCTACGTAGGTATGTCTGACCACAACACCCGGCATAAAAATAAAACGTAAACAACATCTGCGCCAATTCCATCTACTTTGTTTTTATTATTTTGCCAGCTTTGCCAATTTGTGAGGAATTTCTTGTGTTTATTTATCTACCTACATTGTTAATTTACCTAGGTGTTTCAGGAACTATTTTTGATAGTAAGTACATAATTTGAAAGTATTTTAGTGTAGAGTAGAGCGTGTAAACCGATTAATCGATTAATCGAAAAACCGATTAATCGACTGATTTTACGTCGGTCATTCATCGGTTTTTTTTGTCAAAATAATCGGGTTTTCGGTTTTTTTTAATGAGTAATAAATGACAAATTTATTTATAACCTTGCCTAGCCCAGCACACACAGCCGCGATTTTTAAGCGCGTCTTGTGTCCAACTAATTATTTTACAACATTTATTGCGTTAAAATTACAAAAATACAAACAAACACCTTTCAGAAATCTTTTCAAAGTTCAAAGTCAAGCGCGCTGCTTTTGACCGCATAGAAAATGGTTAGTATTAGTATTCAAGTAGACTCGATTTAGAAACGCGAGTTAGGGTAGAAATGGCCCTGTATAATGAAGGGGGACACATGGGACATAACTTAAAGAAGGTGTACCAAGCTCTAAAGTCGATCCCTCCCACTTCTGTAGAATCAGAGAGAATATTTTCAGCAGCAGGCCTAATCTGCAACAAAATCCGCAGTTCACTGGTTGACGACTCTCTCAACGCACTTGTGTCTCTTCGGTCTCATTATCAGAACAAAAAGTAGAACTCATTATCTGTGACTTAATGTTAACTATGTGTTTCAAGTTTATTTGAGAATAAGAGAGAGTTGAATCCTACTAAATAAAAGTAGTTTGCAATCTATGTTATTTCAAATATAAATTGTTGATTTTGTTAGTAACTTTTAGATCTGATTTATCATAATGTTTAAGGATTACTATATTTTTGATTTTTATAACTTTACTAGCTGTACGCGCGACTTCGTTCGCGATTGACATACCTGGCTACTAATTAGGTTCACATTTAACCACAGTTTCTCTCATGTTATGAAACGCCGTGCAAAAAAACTTCGATGCCCAGAATTGGACCTGTTACACTTCTAACATAAGTATCTTATTTAGGTACCTAGTTAAATTGTGTATAAATCGTGTAGAGTCTACGGGGGATAGTATGTTGTCATCTTCAATCCCATTCTTTATCCACACGACTTTTAGCTACGACTCGGCCAGCGTCAGTGTTACGAAGTGTCATACTCGTTTCACTTCTTTCTCATGGTTCCGTTCAGCTGGGGCCCTATTCTGCTAAACTAATCGCTTCACTATGACAGGGGTATCGTCAAAGAATGACACGTTTTGGTATTCTACCAACATGTATTCCATGTCCTTCCTTGTAGTATGAACTCAAATCGTGCCAGGTTTCATTCCAACTCATTCCGCAGTTTCGGCGTGATGCGCGGTGAAGGAATCTTACTTTCATCCCCTCTTCCAGGGGAACCTTACTGAATTCCGGGATATAATTTATCTTTCCTCATAGTATTAACTAAAATCATGCCGACTTGCATTCGAATTCATCAAGAAGTTCCGTCGTGATGCGCGGTTAAAGAATTTTACTTTCATCCTCTCTCCCAGGGGAACCTTACTGAATTCCGGGATAAAATGTATCCCATGTCCTTTCTTGTATTATGAACTCAAATCGTACTAATTCAGTCCCAACTCATTCAGCAGTTTCGGCGTAATGCACGGTGAAAGAATTTTACTTTCATCCCTTTTCCCAGGGGAACCTTATTTCGGGATAAAATGTATCTTTCCTCGTAGTATGAACTCAAATTATGCCGAGTTCTATTCGAATTCATTCAGTAGTTCCGTCGTGATGCGCAGTTAAAGAATTTTACTTTCATCCCCTCTCCCAGGGGAACCTGACTGCATTCCAGGATCAAATGTATCCTATGTCCTTCCTTGTAGTATGAAATCAAATCATGCAAGGTTTCATTCCAATTCATTTAGCAGTTTCGGCGTCATGCGCGGTGAAGAAATGTTACTTTCATCCCCTCTCCCAGGGGAACCTGACTGAATTCCGGCATAAAAAGTATCCTATGTCCTTCCTCGTAGTATGACCAAAAAACATTCCGAGTTTCATTTCAATACCTTCAGTAGTTTCGGCGTGATGCGCGTTTAACAAACAAACAGACAGACAGACATGAATAAAAAAAATTACAGCTTTGGCTTCAGTATCGTTAATAGACCTCCAAAAAAAATTTTCAAAATATCTTCAATGTACAGAATTGGACCTGTTACAGTTTTATTATAAGTATAGATTTGAGCAAGAGTGAGTTGAAAATTACCAAATGTTTAATCCATGTTAAAGGGCAATTATATTGGTGCTTAAAAGCAATATTAAAAGTTCATTTTTATTCAAATTTTATGTTTTTTCGTCCCTACATACCCATGTAAAAAAAACTCGAAAATAACCGAAAAAACCGGTTTAGCCGGTTATGAAAAAAAAATAACCGTAAAACCGGTTTTTTTAAACAACCCGGTTTTTACATGCCCTAGTGTAGAGGTATTAAACAATACCTAGTACATGTCTTTATTTCATTCTTCCAACAAGAAATACTACTAACTTACTTTTTTGAAAATGTTTGTTTGATTATATTAAACCTAGTGTGCTTATGTTTAAAATTGCCTATTTATGTAATTTTTTTCTAAATAATGTTCCTCAGACTCGCTCTTTTACATAATACTTATACAGACCTCAGCGGGCGAAGGTCCGCCTGCGACGCAGGAGGTTGCGGGTTCGATTCCCGCTTCGGAACAAATTTGTGTACGATCTGCAGAAATTTGTTCCGTTGGTCTGGGTGTTTTCTATGTATAATAAAAATATCTATCTATGTAGTATATTGTATTAAGTATATCAGTTATCTAGTACCCATAACACAAGCTCTGCTTAGCTTGGGGCTAGATAATGCGGTGTAAATTGTCCAGCATTAAAAAAAAAAAAAAAAAAAACAAGAAAACTTATGCAACGATGTTTCTAGAAGCCATGGACTGTGGAGCATGCTAATTTGTACTCTAAATCAACGTCAATAACTATCACTACAGCCTGATTTGCAACCAAGGCCTTTGTATATTAAATTCTATTGAAACTGATTGACTGTTCAGTACTTTTCCATAAGAGAATTGACATATGGCATATTAGTGGTTGCCGAGTAGATCTTCTATTGTAAGGGCTCACCTAGGAGAGTGCCTACTATGACTGTTGTCCCGCCATTATAAAATAGGTAAACTTGAGAAATATGGTGTACGGGGCAATGTCAGAGACCTCATTTTGTCGTATTTGAGCAATAGACAACAAGTTACTCAGATAGCTAGAGTATGTCCATCTACACTGTCTGAGACTACTTATACTTCTACGTTGAGAACAGTTAGTTATGGAGTACCTCAAGGAAGTGTGGTGGGACCTTTATTATTTATTATATATATTAATGACTTACCTATGATAACTAATAACTATATGACATTATTCGCTGATGATAGCACAATACTATTTACGAATGACACACTTAATAATATAGAATACGACATAAATAATTCACTGACACTTATAATTAACTGGCTGAAATTTAATAATTTGAACATTAACCTAACTAAAACATACCTAATGAATTTTGAGCAAAGGCCATCTACTTCACGATCATTGGACATTCATTATCTAAATCAAAAAATACAATTTGCTGAATGCACGAGATTTTTGGGCAAGCAGATAGATAGCAGGTTAAATTGGAAATTACATACCGACACGCTTTGCAATCGATTATATCAATACTCATATGCACTATTTAAACTGAGCAAAATAGCAAACACCACAGCTTTACTTGCAGCATACTATGGGCATACTGCGTCATTATTAAGATATGGCGTCATTTTCTGGGGAAACTCAACAAATAGAGAAAAAGTATTTAGAGCTCAAAAGAGATGCATAAGAGCAATGTTCGGCCTAAGACAGACCGACACGTGCAAGGGTGTTTTTAAACAATGGAAAATACTCTCTCTTGCTTCCCTCTACATCAGGGGTGCTCAAACGGTCGATCGCGATCGACCGGTCGATCGCGAAAGCTTTTCGAGTCGATCGCCAGCAATGTAATCATTGTGATTGTAGCAATATACCTAGTACCTACTCATACCTAAAATAATAGGTAACATTGAACGGTGCGCGGCGACGATCGACGAACACACAGAATTTGTAGTTCGTAAGTTACGTTAAGGTGAAGTGAGTCCCAAAACCCACGTTTTTAATATGCGTAAAATCAATTTTAGGGCAAACAAACATTGAATTTTAAAAAAAAATTTGATATACTGCAAATGTTTAGGATTCTAGTTAGTAAGTTATGGAATTCGAAACACGATTGATAAAACTTGACTCGATACAAAAAAGTCGCAAAGTTTACTTCATCATTTTTGCACAAATACTACTACGGAAAAAGCTGTTTTATTTGCTAGTTACTTATCATATTTCAATAAAATTTCGTCTACGTGTTCCCTAATAAGTACTTTAGGCGATTATGGTTTTATTTTTTTGCGAAAGAGTGTTATTTTATGCAAAAAACAAATTACAAACAAACGGCCAGTGAAATTGCGCGCGGGCTGGCCATTCCGCGTCTCTCGCCTTCCTTTCTCGCCTTCCCAGCGCGACGTTCGCTCGTCCTTGTCTCGCAAAACCGATCCCACTGATTCCTTCATTTTGTACGTGTTCAATTTTAAAGTGCAGTAAAACGATTATTAAAAAAAAAAATTGTTCGTACCTACATAGTAGCTTAGTCGATCTCTTGCTTTCAAAATATTTTTTGGTAGATCGCAGACACCATAAGTCTGAGCACCCCTGCTCTACATATACGAAGTCGGAATCTTTGTTCGAACTAATTTAGATAGATTTGATCTATACCCGGCTGGCACTCGCCGTGAAGGTACTCTACGCTCTCACTCGTGTAAAACCGCCTTGTTTAGAAAGAGTCTGTTTGGCATGGCACCTAGTATCTATAATAAAATCCCTTTGGCAATACGCTCCGAAGGTAATTTGATTGCATTTAAATATAAGTTGAACAAATTAATGGAGGAAAAAGTTTATTATACGGTGGATGAATTTCTTAATGATAAATTGTAATTACCTATTTATATTTTTTTTTTATTTTACTTTTGACATTAATTTATTTTTTCTTTAACATAATTTATCATTGACATTCATTAAAATAGATACATTTATTTAATTTTAATTACTTTTGTGGTAATCATTGACTATGCCTACATTGAAAAATTTGTTTTGGATTTGTTTAACTTCACCATATCTCTATTTTTTTTGTTTTTTCTTCTATTAACTTCTCATTTTGCATGTCAATGCTGTAAACCTGAGCATGGTAGACTAGAGATACCTACTATAGATTGACCTAAGACCAATGTACTCATTACCACCTAGTTACACAGCAATATATCCATTTATCATTTATCATTTGACAGTTCATCAAAAAATAAGGTGACTTTGTAATAATAATAATAATAATAGACTATCTAAAGCAAAAAGTCTATGCGTGGGCAAGCCGAATTAGAAGATACAAAAAGCGAGTTGACAGATTTTGGCAGAATCGCATCTTTCAAAGTGACCAAAGGAAAGTTTACCGCGATTGGGAGAAACCCGATCTACGTGTGTCTGACGATCAGGTACCGGATGCCGAAACCGGAAATAATTTTTGGCGAGGCATCTGGTCAATGCCGGTCGAACACACGGAAGCGGACTGGATGAATGTGGTAAATTCTGAATGTGAAAACATCGAAACCATGGACTCTATCACCATCTCTCCGCTAGACGTAAGTAATGCAATCTGCTCGGCCCAAAACTGGAAAAGTCCTGGCCCGGATGGATTGCATAACTTTTGGCTAAAATGGTTTCGGTGCTCACACTCAGTTCTAGCCACACAATTCCAAGAAGCAATTGAGATCGGGTCACTCCCACATTTTATGACGACGGGTGTAACTTTCCTGCTCCATAAGTCTGGTAGTACTGCGGAACCGAAGAATTATAGACCTATAACATGCTTACCCACCATCTACAAGCTACTTACATCCATTCTGACCACAAAAATTAACACGCATATTGTTACAAACAATATTTTGGCATATAATCAGAATGGATGTAGGGTTGGGTCCCGTGGTACTAAGGAGCTCCTCCTCATTGACATGGCCATTAGCCAACAGGTCAAACGTGGCAGAGGGAACTTGTCGGCTGCATGGATAGACTATAAGAAGGCTTATGATTCGGTGCCTCATACTTGGCTTGAGAGGGTCTTAGAGTTGTATAAAGTAGATACTACTCTAAGATCGTTCTTGGGATCATGTATGAGGCAGTGGATCACTGTTCTTCGTCATCCAGGGAGCCGAATGGATCCACCTGCCACCAATGATTTGATAAGAATAGAGAGGGGTATATTTCAGGGCGACAGTCTGAGTCCCTTATGGTTTTGCCTAGCTCTGAATCCACTCAGTACTCTACTGAAAGATTCAGAAATAGGCTATCGCCTTCGGAGAGATGGTGGGTTCATTTCTCACTTGTTGTATATGGATGATCTCAAACTATTCGCACCGAATAAAACCCAGTTAATGGCCCTTCTGAATATCACACAGATATTCAGTAGTGCTATTAACATGGAGTTCGGTGTTGATAAGTGTGCGGTCATACAAATACAACGAGGGAAAGTTGTAAATTCTAGTAATTTACAACTTTCAGAGATAATGTCTCTCAAATCTCTCTCAGAGGGTGAAACCTACAAATATCTTGGTATGCCAGAAGCGTTGGGTATATTGGACGGGGACATAAAGCAGTCGGTGAAGGAGCGCTTCTTTTGTCGCCTTACAAAAGTGCTAAATAGCCTTTTGTCAGGTGGCAACAAAGTGCGTGCCTTCAACGGCTGGGTTATGCCACTGCTCACTTATACTTTTGGCATACTGAGATGGACTCAGACTGAACTAGACGCCTTGGACTGTAAGGTTCGTCAACTTTTAACCACACATCGCATGCGACACCCACGAGCTTCGGTAATGAGATTGTATATCCCGCGGAAATGTGGTGGTCGAGGCTTTTTAAACGCCAAGACCCTACACAACCGTGAGGTATGCAATCTCAGAAATTACTTCCATCAAGCCGAATACCAGATGCATCGCGATGTGGTTACAGTTGATAAGAACCTTACCCCTCTCTCCTTAGCTAACGAAAACTGGCGCAAACCTACGGTGATGAGCATCCAGGATCGGAAGGCTATATGGGAGAGCAAAGAGCTGCATGGGAGATTCTACAAGGTCCTCACAGGACCTGATGTAGATCTCCCAAGCTCAGTAAACTGGCTACGTTTCGGTGACCTCTTCGGGGAAACCGAAGGTTTTGTCTGTGCAATTATGGATGAGGTGGTGAAGACGAACAACTACCGAAAGTATATCATGAAAGATGGCACGATCGATATCTGTCGAGCGTGTCATCTTCCTGGAGAGACCCTTCGTCATATACTTTCGGGTTGTTCGCACCTTGCTAACTCTCAGTACTTGCACAGACACAACCAAGTAGCCAAAATTATACACCAACAACTTGCTCTCCGATATGGCCTTACTGGACCTGAAGTTCCGTACTATAAGTACACACCGGCGCCAGTTCTCGAAAACGGCCGTGCCACGCTCTATTGGGACCGATCTATCATTACAGACAGGACTATTCTGGCGAATAAACCTGATATTGTACTGATAGATCGGTTAGAACGGAGGGCGGTGCTCGCTGATGTCACCATACCACATGATGTTAACCTCGTTAAAGCTGAAAAAGATAAAATTAGCAAATACCTTGATTTGGCTAACGAGGTTGTCAGCATGTGGGATGTTGATTCAGCGACTATCGTCCCGATAGTCGTTTCGGTTAACGGCGTAATAGCGAAGAGTCTCGATCAACATCTCAAGAAACTCTCGCTAGGAAGTTGGATCAAAGGCCAGATTCAAAAGGCGGTACTCCTGGACTCGGCGCGCATCGTCAGGAAGTTCCTCTCTTTGCAGCCCTAGTCACCGGCCGCTTGAGCCTAGCTTCGCGGCCGGTGATTCACCGTTTTGATATATTTTTTACTGTAGAATAGTTTTATAACATTTTATTTTCTATAGTAAAAAATGTATTTTATAAACGAGATTAAAGAATAAATGAGTGTATAATAATAATAATAATTGAATTTATTTATTCAGATTTTGCAATCCATTGTGTTAGTTGGCTTATATCTAGGGGTTAGTACTTAAAATTAATTATTGATATTGTCCTTTGGACCAACTTGTACATTATAGGACAGTCAAATTTTTCAGCAATCGCGGTTAGGATACTATTGCCACTCCCGCGGGTTCTGCTGAGTAGGGAGGCCGACTTCTTTCGCCAGATGGCATCAAAGGTGTCAGTGTGTGCCTGGGCGAACATGGCCGAAGCACTGCAGAATCGCGGTAGTCGCAACAGCCACCTAAACGCGTTGTTATATTGGACCCGCAGAGCATTGTAAGCTTTTTGGGTATAGTTGACCCACAGACTCGCTGAGTAAAATGATGTACAGTATGCTCTGAATAAGGTAACCTTCACCGCATCTGTACATCGAATAATGGCAGACACATGGCATTAGAATTGAATAGGGCAATTAGACATTTTTTTCCAGTTACTAAAAAACCATTGTGATGTGTGTGATTATCTTGTTCCTCCTATACCTATCTTTTTCTCTAACCAAGCAGCATTGCTTTTTTTTCAGTTTGTAGGGCAAGATTGCCAGTGAAATTACAGACACTGGCTTTACATCTTTAACACTATGTATTAACATAATGTCGAAAGTACCTTCATACTTACCTAAGCAGACCTTAGATAACTTAGAATTTGACTTAACACTTAATTAATTTTGTTTTTTGTGTTCTATTCTCATCTGCAATCAGTCTTCTGGCTAAGCAAATTTGATGCAGGTGAGAGTCGTTTTAAGGAATTGGTCTAGCGATCATTTCTCCATTGTTTCATTAAATCATATGTCTAGCTCTATGATGTGTTGTCTGCGCAGCCTATTAGGGTAGCGTATAGTGGTCAGCTGTAATACCGGGTGATTAGTGTGTTGGTTTGGAGAATTGCTTTATTTCTTTGTTGATTGTGTTCATGTCAAGTTTGTTACGCAGCTTGAGATCATTTAGACCCATGGAGCATTAGATAGATTTCATAAGATGCCATTTTGGGCTCTTTGTATAATTGTTATGTTAAATAAAAGATTAATTGCAAAATGTTAGTGTGGTGTCCTGATGATGTCTTGTGGAGAGACAAAACTACATACCTAGTTGATTACTTACTCTGATGTATTATTCTTTTGTGTAGTTGGTGTGTTTTTTCTTCTACAGTTAAATAGTGTGTGTGTGCCGCGAAGTGACTTGGCAATTTAATATTGCACAAGTCTGTTTTTTACCTCGTCTGATTGCATGGCATGTCAATTTGTGAGTCCCACTGATTGAAAGTCAAGCAAATTGCATTTTGTTGAATCTCATCAGTAAAGGTTTTGCGGGGAATTGTTACTAAATATTTTTTCTCCTCCTAAATTGACATGTTGGTTTTGCAAGCTGATCCTCACAGCTGTATCCGATTTGTCCATATCAGTTTCAGCACCATCTTGAATACAGGAATTTGTGTCTTTGTTATCTTGGCTGAGAACAGTTTGTGCCCTGCAGCTATTGCAGGTTATGGTATTGGAGGTTTAGCTCTCTTTTCTTCAGTAGATGAGTTGTCCAGGTCAGTCTTCGGCCCAAGTGCATCCTCAGGTATTTGACCGACTCATTGTATTGTAGTGTCCGGTTTACGAGACTAACAGGTGCACAATCACTTTAGCAGAGTGAATGTTGCGTGGGTTGACTTTGAGGCAATGGTTCTGATTCTCCACTTGGCAAGCCACTGCTCAATTCTGCCTAGCTCGGTTAGGAGAGATTTGGAGAATGCACTTCTGAATAAATAAAAAAATCCTAGCAGACTATCATCTGCCGGTATTGTGAATAAGCAAGATGATAAATATGTAAAATGTTCTGCGGCAGTATGGGCACACAATGCAGGTAACATCAATTATTTAGAAAGCCGAGGCTCATTGCATCAACAAAGGGAGGCCTAAGCCCAGCAATGGGTGCAAAACTGTTGATGTTGATGATGATGACCTATGTTTTAATCTCAATAGAGAACAATGACTTTAATACAGAATAAAAACCCTTTTCTGTTTGATAAGGTACAGAGTTCTAAAATGTGACAGTTATGTGGTTTTTCTACCTACCTACAAAATACTACTTGATCGTGGATAGAGGGTAAACTATTCATCCGATTACAGCTCCATTTTCTACGATTCTTCTTGAGATTATTAACGCTTGTTTTTTCAACTGGTTTAAACGAGTAATATAACCCGATGTAAAGTGGGTCATTAAAGGTAAGATCCCATTGTAAACAAAAACAAAAAGATAGGCATGTCATGTAATGAAAGAGAATGAAAGTAAATCTTGCATGGCAGGTGATGACGTAGTCGTTACCAAGGACATTTTACAATGGAAATAATTGAATTATAAACCTTCAAGATGCATCTAGAACAGCTCTGCGCGTGATTAAATAGGCACAGAACGCTCATCAAACGCTTAGATTAGATAAAAATCTAAAAATACTCACCCCCACTTTTTCTCCGAAATTGGTTCCAGACCAGCCACATCAACATCGTATTTACTAATACTACTACTAAAATTTAACTGCTGTATTAACTTGGTCATCTTGGCAAATCGTAATTAAGCCTTGCAGTAACTTGGAAAGAAAATTACGGTCAGAACCGCGGAGGCAGACGGCAGCGCAATTGCGTAGAACACAAACTTCAACAAACGAATGAATGACGACGAACAAATCACATTGAAGTTTGAACAAAAGAAACAAGGCAACAAAGTAAATAATCACGTGTTTACAGAGAAATCTATGACAAATGAAGCCTTTTAAATTTAGTCGCTTTACAGTTTTTACAAAATGGCCACCGGAACTGTGACGTTTACCAACTGAGTTAACATTCCGTTCCACACAGAAACTAACCGTCATACGATAAATAAAAGGTTTGACGCAGAGCTTTCGAGGAGCGTTGACATTCCATTCTTCGCAGATTTCCTGACCAACACGAAGTTAGCAACAAGTTTGCGATCGATAGGGATTGAAAATAACGTCAATGCAATTAACAAACATCGATTTTACTTACCGATTCTGAAATACTAGCGACGGCATTGTATTCTGCTTCGAATCGATGCTTTTAAACCTTTGTTTCATGTAGTTTGATGTCGGCAAGGCAAATAACGTCATAACTTCACTTTGAAAAAGCCACTTCACTGGAATTCAACCCTGCTTGGTGTGTTTAGTTTTTCCACTGATTGGCACCACATTCGATTGGGAACAAATTGAATCGATCGATTCAGAACTGCATAGTTTGCTTGGAGAAGACATTCAGGCGCGGCGGTGAGGTTCCAACTGTGACTGTCTGCAGAATAGTCGGAGGTTGTGAATATAGCCTGTCTCTCTCTATTTTTAGGGTGCTGCTTTAGCGTAGGAGGCATACTTACGGGAACAAATTCGAAACTGCTACTTGTTCTCCATTGTTCTCTTTATAGGTCTCCATAAGAAAATTACGCATATTATTATTTACTTGCTAGGTTTGCTCTTGCTGTTTATATAGGCGTCGTCCATCGGAGTACCCAGGTCCATTTATCACACACTCAGGGGTTGTTTTGTGGGTGTTCGAAGTTTCTCTTCGACGAACCATATTGTGGGTATCCTAATTTGCAGATACTATTTTAGGAAATCATAAAAATTCGACGTTTAAAAATATATAACCTTGGGAAACGTTACTTCAATAAGGTCCACATGTGGTAGTGTTCTCTACAAGCCATATCTAGCATGACTCAAGCAAACCTACGACTTTCAGAGAGACCAATAATCTTATCTATATTCTATAGGTACATACGTTCTTGTCTTTTTTAAACTACGTTATATTTAATGTTAATGACCTTGTGGTGCTGGCTTAGAGATTTATACCACCTCAACTCTTCCCGCGGCTAAAGAGGACACTAAGGATTATCCACCGACCGGAAGCGGGTAGCTGCGCCTCTGCAGAACAATTTTACCAAACTGCGATCCTGAATCCGCATGTCCAGCGTGGGGATTATGCACAGTATCCACTACAATATGATAAAAGACAATAAGGTGCTTATCTAGGGAGGCCTGTGTCCAGCAGTGGACCAGTCTATTTAGGCTGTAGATTAAGTAGTCACTAAATAGTTTCAGGTAGGCAGGTTGCCTACGCGCCATTAAAAGTTGGTCACAATCAACTGACGATAAATTAACAGAAAAGTACTTAATCATAATTTCGAATCAAAATCTTTAGAGAATGTAATCAGCTACGTTAACCATGTTCAAACTACTTGAGTCAACCTCGGTGGCCCATACGGCGGAAGGTCCGCTTGCGACGCAGCTGAGGTTCAGGGTTCAATTTTTCAAAAACTTACTTTTTTGTTGTTGATTTTTGACAGAATTTCAATTTGCACAACTTCTCGATAAGAGCTCTTTCCTACAGTGCTTAAGTAATGCTGACATTTATTTTTCAAACGCGACGTCATAACGAAAATTTTTAATTTTTTATGTTGTGAGTGGTTTATTAAAATATTTCTTCAGAATGGATGGAGTAGATATAGATTCCCATCTAAAAGAGTATTTAAGGCAGAATGTATGTTTTTAAAAGTTTAAAAAAATGTCCACCCGTATGTTTCCAATCCCCCTATTCACGCAAGCGCAGAAACACTGTCTTTGACGTCAAACGAATGGCTGAATCACTCGGTCACCCTGAATGAAATATGTCTGGATTTATGAAAGCGAGTCTAGTCCTAAAAATAGAGTTCATCTAACTCAGCCTCTACCACCTAAATAAATCTTTACCAGAGATTAGGTTCTACCCACTCTACCCAGTCATTTATTGATCAATTTATTTTGACCCGAGGTTCTAACCTCTGGGCAAATAATAAAAAGAAAACAAAGGAAAAATTCAAGCTAACTAGCTAGTCCTCATTCCATACTTAGGTAGGTAAGCTAAAAAAAACTATCAGGTTTTCCCTGATTTCTAGTTCCACAGATAAAATTATAGTGATAGTATTTTTCACAAATATTTTCACAACAATTCAATTCAAATTAGAACTAGTAAGTCCCTATATATTTACAATTTTAACCAGTTAACTGCAGACTGTTGTAAACAATCTTGGGTACGCTTCTGACTGGTATGGATATAGATCAGTTGAGCTACCAGTAGATTGTTTGCTACAGTCTGTAGGTAGCTCAAATGTTTCGTTTGTATATACTAGTTTATTTTTATTTATTTTAATTTAATTTCCTTTGTGAATAAAGATAAAGATAAACATCTACAGGTAGCTCAACTGATCCATATCAATACCAGTCGGAAGCGTCCCCAAGACGCTGGCTACATTGCCTAGCTGTATGGCAATGCTGATGCGCCTCACCATAAACCTCTCACCGGCATCAGTCACGCATCGCTTCGACCAGACGCTCTGTAATTTTTTGAAAACCCTCACTTTTAGATATTCCTATAAAACTGGAAAACTCTTATAGGTATGAATAATAGTTTAATTTAGGCTTTAATCAAAAGCGAATCTAATTTAGGTATTATTAAATTCTAAATATAAAATATAAACCAAAACATAACACGTGTACTATTATACGATATATTTAATGTTCTAATAAAAGAAGTAGGCATTAAATTTGTTATGCCTATTATTTAAGGTCCAAGTTATTATGGAAATTGACTGACACTCTCAATAACTGTTTTGTTTATCAAAAATATTTATTTGATAAAAAATGATCACACCTTCGCGCGTCGTATAGGTATTATAAATGCAAAAAATTGGATAGGTTTATAGAATATAGATATAGGTCTGGATTTACAATAAGCTACTTTTTAAGAAATCCAATAATAGCACAAAAATTTTCGTCTTCGACGGGACTTGAACCTGCATCCTGCTGTCAGTACCGGAATTTGCTAACCAACTACACGGTACTGATGGAAGGATGCGGGTTCAAGTCCCGTGGAAGTCGAAAATTTTTGCGATATTATTTGATTTCTTAGAAATTACCCTGAGTGTGGGGTTACCCACTATAACAAAAAGAGCTACTTTTCCTACTGGAAAATGCATAAAAAGCCGCGGGTAGAAGCTAGTTAGAAAATAATGAACATAAACGTTAAACATGGACCTGCCTATAAAATACACCAACAAAGGTTATGAATAGTTTTGTCGTGTCTATTTTTATATCGCTTTCGGGTCTTATCTAAGTATATTTAAAAGTATAAAAGGTGAGCTGAATGTCATTGAAAATAAATTATTTATTCAAAACACCTACTTACTGATCCGATAAAAGTAACTTTTTTCCATTACATATGTATCTGTAGGTATTTTCGCAACGTACCCATGTCATTGAAGGTAGGTATGTTGGGAATTACCCAATTAGAGTGATGTGTCTTCATACCATTTCTTGAGCGTAATCAAGCGAGACAATTTTTTTAAATAAAATTCTGAATAATACATCATTGTAAAAAAATGCACCATTATGTCAGTCGCTACAAATTATGGGGGTTGAAATTTCAAATTAGACCATGATCTATCGACTATCATCTTTTGACGACCTCAGTGGTGCAGCGGGCGAGAGTCCGCCTGCGACGCAAGAGGTTGCGGGTTCGATTCCCGCCTCTGAATAAATTTGTGTACGATCTGCAGAAATTTGTTCCGTTGGTCTGGGTGTTTTCTGTTTAAAAAAAAAATAACTATGAAAATGTATAAAATGTATAAAATGTATTAAATATAATCAATTATCTAGTAACCATAACACAAGCTTTGAGTAGCTTACTTTGGGGCTAGATGTTCCTGTGTGGATTGTCCAGCATTATTTATTTATTTATTTTATACAAGTACAATGCAAGATTTGCAAGTTAAAAAACTGTAAAATAAATCATGACAAACCTTCTCTCATTTATGCGAACGATAGTATCAAGTAGGTTTACTATACTCTTTTCGCTGTCTAAGTTGAAAAAAATTAAATTATGCATTGTCTTTTAATTAATTATTTTCAAACCTCGCACATTTTGCCTAGCTTTGACATGTGATAAGGAACTAGAACTGTGATTGTTAATTTTTTCAACAAATTCCCGTAAAGCTGTTCCAAAGTTATAGCTTTCGGCTTGAACAAAACTGCTACTGATTCATCAGCATCATTACAATGCACTGCTAAAGTTTTTGGACTATCTAAATTAGTTGTTAGTTTCTTAGCACCAAGGTTTATATTCGATTGTGGTTTAACCTCCTTCATTATTCCTCTGATTACATCTCTTGGTTGCGTGTTGATTTCTCTAGGTTGTATGTTTATTTCTCTAGGTGGTATATCATTAACCATGTCTCTGTCTCTAGGCTGAATATTAACATCCCTCGGTATGTTTGCTTCCCTACGTTCGTCACAAATTATTTCTCTAGGCAGTACTAGTACATCATTCATTATCTCTTTAACTTGTAGATTCACTTCTTTCATTGGTACTTTTTTTCTTTCCCTTGGCATAACAGACATGTCCAGTATGTCAGCTGCTCGTTGACAAGGGATTGTGAATGCTGGATACTTTGGAATAGGGCTCTGATTGGCTTGGATTGTCTCCTGTTTTAGAATCACTTGGGAGTGTTCTTGCGTAGTCCTATCGTTTATCACTGGTTTTGGTTTGAAAATTGGAATCATTGTGGGAATATCCCAGTTTGTATTGTTCAGACATTCCTGTTTTTCAGTTTTTAACACTAATTTATCAAAGAAGTCTTTTTCTACGCTATCATTATTTTCATTATCTTTGATCTCTTCGTTTTCTTCAATGTTTGTGTTTGTGATATTTGTTTTATCCGGGACATAGTCGTTTTGGTCGTTTGCGTCAATATAATTTTCCAATTCATCTGCTAGGGCGCTTTTGAGTAGATTTAAGATGCAGGAAAACTTTTCTTTTCTAGATCTTGCTGATTCTTTTACAGATTGGATACGGGCAGTTAAATCTTCACAATTAGCTTCCGGTTTTAAGTCAGCAGTTTGACCAACAATGTACTGAAAAAGGAAAATTTTTTATATACTTATCTACGTTACGGAATCGATTTTCAATTTTGCTTTACTAACTGAATTCGGGCATGATAATTTGAAACCCTATTTGTGATAGAAGTCAGGGACAAAAGCCCATTTACTTATCCTTAAAGAAAAGAAATATCTAATAATAAAGCTAAACCACTTCAGCTGGGTAAATAAACAATTAACCATTTCGTTATTGCATCATCCAGGTAGGTACCTACCTACATAAATCTACTTATTTTAAATAGTACCTAACCCTGTATAACTGTAGGCGAGCTCTTGGCAATGTAATGACAGTCTACGAATATAGGTACATTAAACGAAGATAATAAAACAATATTTATTATATATAATATCCAGATATTGTACAAAAGAAAAGCCGGTATGTAAAAAGTATGGGTATCTAACTATACCCGTTCTTTATGTGCACGATTGGGTAGGTACGTAGGTAATGAAATACTACCTAATTTTGTTGGTTATATTTTAATAAAACTAGGTAGGTAGTTCGTGGTAGGTTTGGCGAGGTACTTAGCCCTACAGCACCATACTTGGGTACCGCTAAAATTATGCGAATTAGAATTTCGAAGCATCTATTTTACATTTTTGTACGCAATAAACATACTTACATTCAATGTTAAACAAAACACAAAGAACACAGCAACTCGCATTTTAAAATTCAAATTTAATTTCCCATGCGATAAGACACCTTGGCTGCCAGTTGTAACAAAGTTACGAATCATACTATTGCATTTTAACATTTTGTATAACCCATGTTTTAATCGATTTTGCAATCCGATTTCGATAATCGATTTCAGTCGAATGTTGCCCTGCACTAGTTCTGTGACACAGGTGTGAGAACGGAAATCAGAGTAGTTGCACAACTTTTTAAGATTCTGTAGATTAATTTTAGACAATTAAGCTACTTTAATTACTGCATGAAGAATTTATTACGAGTAAATGGTTTTCATAATTTCTTTTGAATACTTTCGATCCAATTTTACAAAAAATACGAAATAAAATGAGTTAAAAATAACTTCGGTTTAGCGGGAGGTATTCAAAACTTCAGATTTTCCCCTCGGTTAGTACCTATGAGATGTACCTACAGTAGATAGGTATCATATTATTGGCTAAAGTTATGTATTTCTAGGGCTCTGCCACCAACGAGCAACGAGCTTTCTAAGCACCTACGTACGTGTATTGTGTATCAAGTTAGATAGATAGATAGAAAATTCTTTATTGCACACTTATCGATAGAAATAATACAACAAAACAGCTTAAAACCTAAGTGACAAGTGGCGGTCTTATCGCTCAAGAGCGTCTTATCTCTACCAGACAACCGTGGATGGATAATTGGATAGTAGGTACTAGGGGATCTGTGTGCTCATGAAAGTAATATATATAAATACTTTCAATATATATTTCAAGTTGCTTTTTTAACATCATCATCAGCCTATAATTAGTCAAATAATGTGTCTTCGCTTCCCGCATCTACCTGCAGTCTTTCGCAGATCGTCATCCCACCTGGCCGGAGGGCGTGCTACACTATGTTTACCGAGTCACGGTCTCCACTCAAGAAGGAACACGTTTGCCCCAGCGGTGGTCGGTTCTACGCGAGAACTTCGCGATTTTACATAGAATGACAAAAATGATAAATATTTATCACTTAATAGGGGTATATGTCATAATCACTACTACCTATTAGGGAGTGCAATCTTGCAGCAAAATCGTCAATCTCGGTATTTGCAAGATTTAAGAGGTCTAATCTCGCAAGATCTCGGTATTTTGCGAGATCTCGCAAATCTACGAAGTATTTTTAATTATGTAATATAAGTAGGTATTCTGTTGAAATTTGGTAAATTTATTATTCTAGGGGCGAAATAATGAAATAATAAACACATAAATCAATAAATGATATGAATATTCATAAAAAAATACTGAATCATTTATTAAAATAACTACGGATTATTTTGAAAAAAAAAAAACTCCTAAGAAAACACAACATATCTAGAGTGTCGTCTGCCAACTGGCTTCGGATGTTTCGTGCCGAAAACCCAGCAGCTGAAAAGGCCAGTTCTGCCTCTACGCTTGTTGGCACCACTGATGGATGATAGACATTGATACGCTGACTGCAGGTGCTGCCCCTTTGCTCCGCCTGATTCTGTTCGGTGCTCACGGAGTCGAGTCCTCATAGCGTCAGCCAGCTTCTGCGCTTCTGGTGTTGTTAGTTTTTCTAACTTTCGTAACATGAACCGCAAAGTGGTTTCAGCGATGATGAGATCTAAATCTCTCGACATAATACTTCAACTGCTAATTTGACCGGTTGAAACACGTGTTCTAAGTCGGTAGACAAAGCGGCATATTCTTGTTCTAAGAAAACATAATTCGAATTTGTCCCATACTTGCAAATATTGCAATCGATCAAAGCTTTGCTTACACACGTCTTCACTTTATTGAATCTGGAGATCATTTTGCATTTTCATTGCGCGCGGTGTGCCCTCGAATCGAATGGTCATGGAATGTGTTTCTGTGCAATCTTGCAAATCTCGCGAGATCGCGCTCGATTTTGGATGCAAGATTAATCTTGCAAAATTGGTGCAAGATCTCGGTATTTCAAGATCTCGGAATACCGAGATTGCACTCCCTACTACCTATACTTCTCTCTGCCATAAATAATTCTCACGTTTGGGATCACAGGTCCAGCTTTTTTCCCACAGCTGATTGACTACCATGACCTTTAGCTATGTCCGTGATGACAATGCCGTGTATTGCCAGCTTGGAATTTGCGCCACCCCAACTCTTCCCGCGGGTGTCGTAAGAGACGACTAAGGGATATCCACCGGGGGCAGGTAGCAGCGCCCCCTGCAGAACAATTCGACCACCGAACTGCGATCCCCATCCTGCATGCCCGCGTGGGGATTATGGGCACTACCCCCTATGAGTTAAAAGCCAATAAAGCGCTTAATAGGGGGAGGCCTGCTTCCAGCAGGGGAAAAATATAGGCTATTGAGGTGATAAGACCCAATAAGGCACATACCAGAGGAAGCCTTTGTCGTTTTGTGGTGGTGTGTCACCTTCCTTCATACTATACCTACGTACCTAGTTGTATGAGTAAAAAGGTTACCTACATCCATAAGTAAAAATTAAAACTGCGACCCATTTCAATGAATTTTTATTTATCTACCTACCTACCTAGATTTTTTTATCAGATTCGATAACTCTATTTACCAATCAAAACCGATAAAAATGTAGGCAACGAAATAAAATGACACGTTTATAAATTAAGAAATCGCAATAATGTAATTAATTGGCACACACATAGCTATAAATATGTTAAACGTTATAAAAAAATAGCTCATAATTATTCGTGTTTAGTTTGTTTCTAGGAAAAAAATAAGCAATAATGAAATTGTTTGTGTGCGCGCTTTTGGTCGCTCAGGCTATTTTGCAGGTCAGTTATAACATTTAACAAATAGGAATTAAATTGAAATACTAATTTTTAAATCTGTCACAAATATCACAGAGTGTAAGAAAGATTTAACCTGCGTGTTTAGAGAGTGGAATTGAGAATGACGTCATCCGATCTCTATAGCCAGAATCCAATATTTTATGTACCTTCATGGTGAGGACTGCCTAGTAAACCTGTTAATTCAAAACCAGATATTTGGCCCACTGCTCCCACTCATTTTTATCTGCAGTAAAATTTTCTCATCAAGCATCCTTCAAAAACCTTTTATTTTTTACAGATCACCAACGCCCAAGTCATCCGAACCATCGCTGGACCACTCAACCCCTGCGGGTGTGGTGGACCCCTCCTCCAGGCACCCCTGCTCCAAAACGCACCCTTCATCCAAAGCGCACCCCTAATCTCCCCCATCGCTAGCCCCCTCGTCGTCAACAACAACAACGTCGCCGCCAGCCTTGCTGACACGCTATCTTTGCTGACCGTCAGCAGTCTGTTAGCTGACACTCTGCCGCTGGGACCTAATGTTGTCGGTCTACCGGTCGGTGGGTGCGGCTGCGGTGGTTTGGGTTATGGTGGTTATTATTACTAAAGAACAACCTAACTTTCAGCGTTTAGTTCTACTTCCATAGATGTGCGTGGAGTTATAGCGTTAATTTCTAAAATAAAAAACTTTTTACCGTGTAATTGTATGATTTTAAATTTTTTCGGAGAGCAAGGTAAGTTGATAAGAGCTTCCTACTGGTCTATTGATGACTGAAAGTCATAAGTGACTCGCTCAAACTATTTTTGCCACTCATTGACTGCACTCACAAAAAATATAAGTAAATAAAAAAAATGCTGGGTAATTCACACAGCATTATCGAGCACCAAGCAGATCTTGTTTTATGTGTACTAGATGAATGATATAGATTCTTAATATTTGGGTGAATTTTTGTGACATGTCCAAGGGTCCTGTAAGGTCTAAAGGAAATAAAGCACTTTGATATTCGATAATACATTATTATATTACATATGTAGATAGATATTTTGAACATAGATAGAAAGCACCCAGAACACCCGGAACATACTTGTTCCGGGTGTTCTGCAGACAATACAAATATTTGTCCCAATGCAGGAATCGTGCCCAAAACCTCCTGCGTCGCAGGCGGACTTTCGCCCGCTGCGGCACAGAGGTCGTCGAAATTTAAATAATATGTTAAACAAAAAGACCCCTAAGCCGCGAAAATTGTTCTTATCACAGGTAGATTAGCTGATACAAAGGCATTATCATCCAAAGCGCTCCCCTAATCTCCCCCATCGCTAATCCCCCCTCGTCGTCAACAACAACAAAGTCGCCGCCTGCCTTGCTGACTAGCTCTCTTTGCTGACCATCAGCAATCTGTTAGCTGTCACTGTCGCTGGGGCGTTATACTTATACAAAGTTTTCTGGCCTATCTCTCTGGGTCCCGAAAAAATACATTTTAGATTCTAAAAGCACTACAATAAAGTTCATTTCAGCTTGTACAGGCCTACGGGTAAATGAAAAATAAAAAGAGATTGCGCCAGCTTTAAAAAGTTAGCCTAGATACAGCCCTGATTATACGAGTACAATTTTTACGCAGTAAGTAACTTTTTAACCTTGCCCGAGTTAAGTTTGTTTTGCTGTCTGGGTCAAATCGAGCGCTCAGCTTAGGTCAGCATAACAATTGGCAGACACGTAGGTTATACAAACATTAATTGAAAGCTAGTGAATGTAATCCTTCATCAAAATTCAAAACAAGCCAGCGGAATCGAGGTCATTAATGTTAATGATTTTTTTGCAGACTTGGACTGCAAAAAATCTCTTAATTATGGAATTATTAGGTACTCATAATCATGGAAAAGAATAGTTATTTGTTTGAAAAGTGGGCCAAACGATTTTTTGCTGAGCGTGCCGATTTTAAGTCCCGAGCTAGCGAAGGAGTCTAGAACAGAGTCACGAGTGGCTCTAAAGTAGACTGCTGAGGAAGCGAAGGATTTAAAAGGCACGAAACGAAAAATATTTGCGCTTTAATAAACATAGACATACAACTTTGCACCACAACTAATATTTAGTAATTTATAAAGAGGTTGAAAATGTCAGAAACTCAACCTTGAAGGGTAAAAATGCTACAAACCTCTTTCAGAACATGAGCGGACGAATAATTTTTTACGAAGGTAGCATTGTTCTCAATTCAAATTATTTTTTTAACAGGTTGAATTATATTCTTTTTCCACATGTGAGCAAAACCCGGTTCTTACTTTTTGTACCTATTTAGTTAGGTTAGGTTAATTATAATTTTTCTTTATTTTCTTTTCGTCTTGTAAATATTTAAATTTTTGTATACCTTCTTTGTCCGTGTTTATTGTTTTACGCGCGTGTCACAGCTACTGCTGCTGCGCCCTCTAGGTGTCGCATACAACCAGCGCACGGTAGCAACTCTTTTCTGATGTCACGGTTGTAACTTTTATTTGTTTGTACCAACTTTACTTGTAATTTTTGTGACAGGGTATAAATATATACTTTCACTGTTTCAAAAAGAAATTGAGTCGTGGCCGCTGAGGTTAGGGTACCTACTAAGTACTTACAGATACTAAGTATAGGTACCACACTGAAAAAATATAGTCCAACTAAGACGCATTTTATCTTAGTTGGCGTCAAAATAGTTGGGACATTGAATTCATTCAATACAAACAAGAATGCACCATGCATTCTTCAGCTACAACATATGGAATTTGTTTAAAACAAAAAACAGGCACATCATTGACTTATCAATGTTCTAAGTGAAAATAAATATTCACTAAGATTACGATTTAACTAAGTTCTCATAATCACAGAAGACACGATCTTAGGTATAGGGTCATTAGATTCATGTGCATGATCACATTAGACAAGATAAAAATCAATATAGAAAAAAAAAAACAGCGCAATGTATTGTATTGTGTAATATCGTGTCTAGTACTTATTATACATATCATATTAGCATCGGTTGAACCGTTAATCTTTCATGGCATAGCAGTAGCAGAGATCTAAAATTAAATTTCCCAACATTCTACTATTTATTAAGGCCTACTTTTATAATATGGCTATTTTAAATATATGTGCGCTGAGCATAAGTGAAATAATTACGTATTTCATTTGAATGTCAAAATGACTAATTTGCATTCAATATGTGAGGCATGCGATTGTAACAGTTATTATAGTAAATTCAAATTGGCGTTGTGTATCACCCTCACCAGGCGATAACAGACTCGTCTCATTGGTAGGTATAGCTTTGAACAAGCTACTGTATAATTAATAGAAGCGTTTTACATAAAATAAAATGCAATTATTAATTAATCTACTAACCTTGTTCAAAGCTATAACTTTACTGTAGGTAAATTTTGACAGAAAGTCAATGCAGTTATTTGTAAAGTTATCTGAGCGTCTGGTCGAAGCGACGCATGACCCGAGAGCTGGTGAGTAGGTATCTGGCGCAGCGCATAAGCATTTCCATACAGCGGGGCAATACAGCCAGCGTAGCGGGGACGCGACGACTGGTATTGATATGGATCAGTTGAGCTACCTGTAGATTGTAGTTTTTGCATTCTGCAGTTAGCTCAATTGTATCATTGTAAAAACTAGTTCTAATTTATTTCTATTATTTGATTGTAATTTTCTTTGTGAATAAAGATCTACATAACTTAAATTTACATTAATTAAATTTGAATATTGTGGCGGAAAACGATAGGCCTATCTTATTAGTAGCTTTGAAGAAGGTAAGTAAAATAATATGCGTTTTATTTTATGTAAAACGCTTGTGTTATATTATTATTATATGATTCTAATTCTGGAAGTTTGTAATTCATTAATAAGTATTTATTTAAATTGTTTATTTATTATTAAGAACTTAATTTATTCAAATCCTTTAAGACAAATTCTTTATAAAACTTAGGGGCACCTTCACCGTACGTAAAATATACGTGATTACATTTTTTTAGGTTAACTTTATGTACATTAGGTTTTATTGTCAATTTTCGCTTCAACTTATTCACATCCTTTACGTCAGAGAGCCAATCATTACCACAATAATACATTGACATGTTTGTGGATATTTTTTCTAATTTATACGTCGGCGGCGTATGCGTCCCGTACTTTTTCACATTTTCTTTTTTACCGTAGTCATACATCTGAAAATTTTCTTTGTCACCGATTTGAATAAAATGAAGAATTTGCTTCAAGGCACTACCCGCGAGATAGTGATTCAGTTGCTCCCCTGCATGGTTGTAATCAATTTGATCGTAATCAAACCCGAATAGCGGGAAAAGTATGGTAAAACAAATTGTTTTCAGGAGCTTAGAAGACCCACATATCGCTGTCACTGTACTTATTGGCGGACGATGAGGAAATACTTCGTACAAATCAAGAGCTTTGAACGCTGTTTCTACAGGCTTCTGAGATTTGACCAGGAGTTGGAACAAAGGGCTCTTCGCGTTCGATATAAACGAGATAGGAGCCAAGGACACAACACCCAGAAACTTTTTGTTATACTCCGGCCTTTCCGACAGCAAAATGTATACCATAGTAGTTCCTTGTGAGTGTCCTACATAAAGAAGCTTCGTCTCCTCTCCAATAGTATCACAAATGTAGTCTATACATACTGGTAAATCACGTCTACCCATTTCGTCGAAGCTGAAGTCCCAGAATTGGGGATCTGTTGGTGGTAAGTTGATGTTTTCTCTGCTGTAAGTGTTGCCTCTAGCGTTACCAATCCATACATCATAGCCATGTCGTGAGAGTATAAGTGGAAGGGAGTTGTTTCCTAGACCCATCCAATCATCAGAGCTGGCGAAAAGCCCGTGCATTAGAAACACCGCGGGTCCGTTTCCTGGTATCCTGACCATGTTCAGCTTATACCCGTCGGAGATAAAAGTGTGTTCTTCAGTTTTGAAGCCGCCATAGTGCTCGATTAGTTGAGAGGTGTTCATTGACTGCGTGGGTAATATCAGATGCTTTGTTACATCAATGGTTACTAGAAGTGGGTTTACAATGGATATAAAGTGACTCAAGTCATTTTCTGTTAGATTTTTGACGGTTGAAATAGATTTTGTTATTGAATCACTTATTCCATCAGATATGGTATCAGGAAACGAACTGGAGTGAGTGAAGGATAGAAAAGAAATTGAAATAAACGTAACTTTCCACATATTGACGGTTAATGAAAATAATTTATAATTGTCTGATATTAATACACAATTGCGTTGATTCAAGTGGCGCGATTTTCGTTATATGTAAATATTGATTTGGGTATTTACTCCAAACTTTATTTCTAATAATGAAGACACTTTTATGTCAAGATCTCAGTTTTTTAGGGGTCGGTACCTCAAAAGGAAAAAATGAACTCTTATAGGATCACTTTGTTGTCCGTCTATCTGTCTTTCTGTCTGTCTGTCCGTCTGGCAACCCCGCGTGGAGGTATCAAGTTGAAATTTACATCATATAGGTACTCAAGTCCGTAACCTCTTGGAGCCTCGATAAAAAAAAACTTCTAAGTCAACGCAATCAAAAGTTGAAGCAGGTGATGTCCGAATATTTTAACATTTCCAAGGGAATTACATGCACACAAAACCTTTAGGGTACTTCCCGCAGACCTAGAATCATGAAATTGGGCAAGCAGCAAGGTTTTTTTATAGTACAAGTAAAGGAAAAAATCCGAAAGCCATACATTTTTAGTTTATTCACGAATAAAATTACTAGGGTACCTACTTCCCGTTGATCTAGAATCATGATATTTGGCAACACACAAGGTCCTAAAATTATACGGAACCCTTAGTGCGCGAGTCTGACTCGCAATTGACGTTTTATTTTCTGTTGAATAAAGTGTCTTCGTTTGAATAATTTACTATTTACCAATGATGAAGAGACAAATATCGTTTAACATTTTCATTGAAATGTTAATGAAGACCTAGCCTCAGCCTCGCGACGCATCGGTCTTGGCATGAATTTGGATAAAACCAAAGTCATGATCAATGGCCTCATTGATCCGGGACCGGTCGTCGTACATGGCCACCTTCTCGAAATTGTTTCCGAGTATACTTACCTTGGGCAAATTCTGCAGTTGGGTAAAAATAATTTTGAGAAGGAGGCCAAGAGGAGGATCCAGCTAGGCTGGGCAGCGTTTGGGAAACTACGTCGAGTCTTCTCGTCATCCATACCGCAATGCTTGAAAACTAAAGTTTTCAATCAGTGCGTCCTACCCGTCATGACCTACGGAGCTGAGACGTGGACACTCACGGTAGGGCTGGTCCACCAGTTCAAAGTCGCTCAGCGAGCTATGGAAAGAGCTATGCTCGGAGTCTCTCTGAAGGACAGAATTCGTAACGAATACATCCGACAGAGAACCAAAGTTATCGACATAGCTCAAAGAATTAGCAAGTTGAAGTGGCAGTGGGCCGGCCATATCTCGCGAAGAACCGACAACCGCTGGGGAAAACGTGTTCTTGAGTGGAGACCACGACTCGGCAAACGTAGTGTAGGACGCCCTCCGGCCAGGTGGGATGACGATCTGCGAAAGACTGCAGGCAGATGCTGGATGCGGCAAGCTGAAGACAGGGCGCTATGGCGCTCATTAGGGGAGGCCTATGTCCAGCAGTGGACTAATATAGGTTGATGATGATGATGATGATGATGTTAATGAAGACGACTAGCTAAGTTAAAACTGGCAGTGACTAAAACGAGCCATTCCAATCAAAGTACTTTGTCTCGAACCACATTTTGGCAGATTTTATGGTCTTTCGATATATTTCTTATGATTGACTCTACCTATCGCAGTCATAAACTCAGAGATTGTTATTTTTAGGGTTCTGTATATCAAAAGGAAAAAAGGAACACTTATAGGATCACTATGTTGTCCGTCTGCCAATCCCCTTTTCTCAGGAACGCGTGGAAGTATCGAGTTGAAATTAACGTCAAATTCTCAAGTTCGTAACGTCTTGGAGCCGCAATATAATTAAAACTTCAAAGTTAACGCACTTAAAAGTTACAGCTGTTTATGTCCGAATATTTTGAAATTTCCAAGGCAATCACATGCACACAAAACCTATAGGGTACTTCCCGTAGACCTAGAATCATGAAATTTGGTGAGCAGCAAGGTCTTATAGCACAAGTAAAAGGAAAATTCCGAAACCAGTAAATTTGTAGTTTATTCGCAAAAAAAAAAAAAAATAGTTTTGATTCTCGCCATGGACCAAAATCGGGTACTTCATGTTGACGTAGAATCATACAATTTGGCAAGGAGCAAGGTCTTATAGCATAAGTAAAGGAAAAAATCCTAAAATGGTAAATTTGTAGTTTTTTCACTAAAAATACTTTTTATTCTTGCTATAGACCAAAGCCTATAGGGTACTTCCCGTTGACCTAGAATCATAAAATTTAGTAGGAAGCAAGGTAAAGCACAAATAAAGGGGAAAATCCAGAAACCGTAACGAAAAAAATATTCTGGCCGCGGACCAAAACCTACAGGTTACCTACTTCCTGTTGACCTAGAATCATGATAATTTGGCAAGACACAATGTCTTACGGAACCCTTAGTACGCGAGTGCGACTCGCACTTGAAGTTTTATTTAGATTTTAGTACTACTCTAAGTACATATTTTAGTTTTCGGTTCGAATATCGGCAAAAACAATCATTTTACGAAATGGGGTGAATGCAGATCTACTTATTTAAAAAATAAAGGAATGTCCTTTGATTAAAATATCTTGAAAATTTCTGGTTAATACTTGTCCTTCAGGTAAGGTTTATTTGTCTATAGATAGCACTTTTAGGAAATGTAGTTGCTTTACGAAATATAGTTGTTTTACAAAATGCAGCCCCTCTACGAAATGTAGATCCTCTACGAAATTTAGTTGCCAAGAGTAATTGCTCTACGAAATGAAGCCCCACTCTGAAATCAGGCCCTCTACGAAATGTAGGCCCTCTACGAAATGTAGCTGCCCTAAAAATGTTTGCTGAAAACCAACACGTCCCAAAATGATTTCATCATTTTGGGACGTGTTGCTTTTCACCTGCTATAATAAGAATTATTATTATTTAGAATCTTTATCACCCATCGATTAGCTTACCTATGCTTAAATTAATTTATCTCAATCTTTATTTAATTATTTCGTTTTACTGCATGCCCTTCACATTGTACCTATTTAATTTTTGCATTTGTCATAATTTTTTATCGAATCTATTTGCTAGTGTACCGCTCTCCCAGTGTCATGGCAATCAATCGTTGTTCACTCGGTCTCCCGCGAAACAGGCCTAGCCTAGTTTCGTGATCATAGGTAATCAATGCTCTTACAAATGTAACATCTATAGGTAACATTAAGATATGTGTTTTTTATCCTAATGACAAATAAGTTATTTTGTATTTATTCTGAATGCAAACTCAATTATAGCCTTTAGATAGCAGAATTGTACCTATTGTATTGTGCCCGATTCTGTTCGATAGTTAATCCAAATGCAAGGTCAAATTGTTAGTGTTTTGGTCTCATCTGTTATTAGGTAGGTGTATCGGGTATTTTCCCGACATTTCAACATTTCACGTTACAGTGAACTTGGTCAAATGATTATGATCGATGTAAATATGTAAAGTACGTCACTGCATCACCGCAGTAAGTCATAGTACAAATATTTTAGTAGAAAGAACAATGGCAAAGCTTTTTATAACCCCCGACGCAAAAAGAGAGGGGTGTTATAAGTTTAACGTGTCTGTGTATCTGTCTGTGGTATCGTAGCTCCCAAACGGATGTACCGATTTTCGTTTAGTTTGTGTCATAGATAATTTTATTCGTCTAGTGTCTTTAGCCATGTTTCATAAAAACTTAGGGGTTTTTAAAATTTTTAATTTTGTTCTTTCTAAATGCTGATAATGCTGTTGACTGTAGATGGCCATGACAGCGTTACCCGACTTTTGCTGGGGGCCCAGAGGGCACCTCGCCGGTAAAGTAAGGTTGGAGCAACACGCACACCACTGTGAACCTCAGCTTGGGCTGTTGCCATGTCAGATGCTCGAAGAGGAAATGAAGGTTTCTTCTAGGTACAAGAATGCACTAAGGGCCGAAGAGGGCAATTCTTCGACCCCGCGTAGGGTGGGGTCGGTTTTTGGTCGAGTGTTTAGTGTGGCCGGTTGCCGTCAACTCCGGGTTAGCGTCGGTGATTGGGTCAACGGGGGGGGATTTTTGGTCAACATAAATAATTATCCTTCTTCTTTCGTAAGAGTAATTACTAATTTAATTGAAAATTATTTATGTACCTACCCGTAGTCGACCCGTAATCTACCATTTTGTTTTTTCTTCGACCGAGCAACAACATTGCTACAAAATTAAGTTACTTAATTTTATTGTCTGATAGGACAGTGCATCGCCATAATGAGACGTAATAATTAGATATGAATAACAAAACATTACGTAAGATTTCTTAATATTAATTTTATTGCACTTTAACACACTCTACACCCACACGGCTCGCAGGAAGCCGCCAGACTTCCACCAGCATTAATAACCGCGGATCCAGTCGAAGGCACAGTGCCATCTACCGACACAACACCGTAAACTGGGAAACAACCGCTGACTTTTATCGATCCGCCGATAGGAATGTCGCCAGCGACGTTGACGTCACCGAATTGTAAAGCGGGGATGATTTCTGTGGTCAGGGGGACGGTTGAGGTGTGGTGGCCGCGGCAACCACCGACTGTGGTTATGGCGTTGCCGCAGGCCATTGTAGGACCTCGGTTGCAGTTGCCGCAAGGGAGGGATACGGCATCCTGTAAAGATTAATTGTTTTTGAAAAATAATGAACAATGGGCGAATAAAAAATTGGACCCTGGTGGTGGAAAACAGAGAGTAGAAGGGAGGCGTTTGTTTTGTACTTGGCGGCTCGGACTAATAGAAAAAAAGAAGCGCTGGTTTTGCTTACAATTTACGCTACTTTACAATATTAGATACATTTTAGAAATAATACTCAACTGACCGTGAAATGTAAACCAGGTCATAAAATAAATAAATTTTTAAAATAACAGCAAGAATGTGAGCCTCATGGCAAGTCACTCCATCTAGTTATGGTCTCGAAGTTGGAGTTTCGTCTTACACATCAAGAGATGGCAGCAGTAGGTAAACTTACGCAAGATTTGACTTCTATAGCTCACCAAATCATTGCTTACCTTTATTATGAAAACACAAAATATTATAAAATACTTCTTCATTGTATTATTTACTATTTACAACTAAAAGGCGTCCTACATTAAACAGTTTATATATTTATATCTATTACAAAATCATTTCTTATGACCGTTATCAGTTACAGTTGGTAATGACAAACTTGATGGATGATAACACAATTATTTTATCATAAAAAATTGGTTAACAGTTACTTTTAAGTTCAAATGTTAAATTATGCTAGCAGTTAATTTATCAATAAGTAAGGCATAGAGTTCAATAATTTCGTGGAAATCAATCTTCTGTAAATTACGGTTTGATATCGTGGTTTCTTAATAAAACGAAATATACCTTCTAATAAGTAAATACTTAGGAAGTTGTTTCCTCATTTAAAACTCAAGAATAGGAATTTATAATTAAATACAATTATCAGAAAAAGATATGATATGGAGTAGCTAGTTCCGAAAATTACCCATAGCAAGCAAGCTTATATTAATACCTATTGTATGGATCCTTGTATAGACTACTTTACTTCCATCTGCCCACGGGTTCGCCCACTTCGTTTAGATATAAAACGTAGCATTTATGATATTCCAAGTCCCGAATTTGGTAATACGAAATTTCAACCCATTTGTTCAGTAGTTTTGGCCTAGAGAGGTGAAAACATCCAAACTTTCGCATTTATTATGATACTGTGATTGTTTTAATTCAGATACCTGCTCATTATCTGTCTGTAGGTAGAGTTTACTTTCTTTTTCCTAATGAACTTTTATCTATTTAAGTTGTATGTATTAAATATATCAGTTATCTAGTACCCATAACACAAGCTCTGCTTAGCTTCGGGCTAGATTATGCTATGTTATTTGTCCAGCATTATTTATTTATATATTATATCGTGAACGTTCAGTATAATTTTATGGCTTTCTCCTAACGAATAATTAACCGAATCTTATCATTTTGAAACTAAGATTAGGTCATTATATTAGTGTGTCAATATTTCGTGATTTTCACCTATGTAAAATGCTATATAACCTACTTAGAGTCAAGAAACGGTTGATTTCAAGTAGGATATTGTAATTATTAGGTGTGGAAATGAATAAACCAGTATTATTTTGTATTTTGGCAGCTGTTTTGCAGGTAAAGTTATAGAGATATGCTTAATTCCGACTCTTTTTAAGACTCTAACCAGACCGGTTTTATCTTCTGACCTTACAAGGGCGCATCTTTGGCGCAAAATAATAATACTAATAATGAGCCAGATTCAAAAGACGGTACCCCTGGACTCGGCACGCATCGTCAGGAAGTTCCTGACGATGCGTCTCTCTGCAGCCCTAGTGCGTGCACCGACCGCTTGAGCTTAGTGATTCACCGTTTTGATATAATTTTTTACTGGAGAATAGTTTAATAATATTAAATTTTCCATGGTAAAATGTATTTTACAAACGAGATTTAAGAATAAATGAGTGTGTAATAATAATAATTTTGGACAATCCACACTAATATGGCACTGTGTTGTGATCGATGTAAATCTAGACCAGCTCATCGCAGTGATTTTTGTCTGAAATTACAAAATGATATAGTCAAAATTAATTCCTATATCTGTTAGCGATAAAGCCACCGATTGTGTCTCACGTAGTTGTGTTAGTCTTAAATTCTTGTTTAATTGTTTTATGTTTTGATCGTGCAATAAATTAAAAATTTATGTATCTGTCTATTCTAGAGGAGACAAAAATCGCTATGTTAATGGGGCTGGAATAACATAAAGATTACTTTATAAACTTAAGGAAGCTTGTTAACAATAAGAACTTTTAAATCCATCATGGTTATTAACACTAAAGTCACTTACAAAAAATGAGGGTAGATCGATATATCTGCCAATAACAACTCACTTACAGTGCCCTCAGTTATTCCGTGATCATGGCGCAAATGTAACTGCGCCGAAATATTGGAAAGCTCAAAACTCAAATCATGGTAAATATCCCGTTTTATGTGACTTTAACAATAATAACGTTCACTTTTCAGCTGACCTCCGCCCAGTGTCCCTGCAAGCCGACCCTATCCCAGGTAAGCCTGGGTCCTGGCACCATTAACGTCTGCTCCGAAGACCTGCAGATGTCAGGCCCCGTGGCAGTGGCAGGAAAGCTTCCGTTCTGCGGCACTGCTTCGCTGCAAGGGGAAATGCCCGCTTCAGGCAGTGGGAATGTTAATTATAGCTGTGGGACGTGTTAGTCCACTGGTCCTAGGTACTCATTAGGTAGCGCCATCTTGAAAACTCAACAAACTAAAGACGTAAAGGAGAGTTAAAATCTGGCGTTAGTTTAAGCAACAATAAACTATTATGAATAGAAGAAGTGTTTCAGTTTATTTTAAGTAATAGTGTGCAAATTATTTTTATTACACGTCACGGCTGGACATGCCTCCATAAAATAAGGGGGTTTGCTATAGCCACTGTTGGCAAGTGGATTGGTTTTCGCAGTGGGATGGTCAAATACATCTGTGGAAGTTGCTGCCCTCTGGTAGGATCTCTTAGTCGGCTCTTACGACATCCAAGGGCTGAGTTGAAGTGGTTGGTGTGACTTGAAGAAGGGCGTGGCAGTCATGACCGCCACAGCCTTTGTGACACAATAACTGCGTTGGTTCCGATCAATCTGTCTTGTATGCGTAGTGATCGCGGCAAACCCCATTGTTTGGGGATACATGTTCAGAAGTAGATATTAGGGGTGTCGATGAGTATGCATTAACATAAACGGCGACTACATCTCACACCTGCGATTCGCTGATGACATAGTTTTAATGGCGGAGTCGCTAGAGTAGCTGAACCAGATGCTGGGCCTAGCCTCATCCTCGTGACGCATCGGTCTTGGCATGAATTTGGATAAATCCAAAGCCTCATTGATCCGGGACCGGTCGTCGTACATGACCACCTTCTCGAAATTGTTTCCGAGTATACTTATGTACCTTGGGCAAATTCTGCAGTTGGGTAAAAATAATTTTGAGAAGGAGGCCAAGAGGAGGATCCAGCTAGGCTGGGCAGCGTTTGGGAAACTACGTCGAGTCTTCTCGTCATCCATACTGATTGCAGTAATGAATAATGCATAGTGATTCAAGCATTGGCTTGAACACTAAAGTTTTCAATCAGTGCGTCCTACCCGTCATGACCTACGGAGCTGAGACGTGGACACTCACGGTAGGGCTGGGTCCACTAATTCAAAGTCGCATAGACATAGCTCTAAGAATTAGCAAGCTGAAGTGACAGTATTAACAAGAATTAGCAAGCTGAAGTGACAGGCCATATCCTCGCGAAGATCCGACAACCGCTGGGGTAAACGTGTTCTTTAGTGGAGACCGCGACTCGGCAAACGTAGTGTAGGACGCCCTCTGGACAGATCATGCATGCTGAAGACAGGGCGCTATGGGGCTCATTAGGGGAGGGGAAAATTTCAGCCCGATCCGTTCAGTCGTTTTCAGTCGTCTTCGGCCAAACATCTTCACAACGCTACAAACTTTCGCCTATAAAATATGAGTAGGCTTATAAATTTTTATCAGAACATTATAATTCTTGACTGTGCCAAGTCATGACCTATTACCACACTGTTACTTATCTACACCTGTTGTTATATTCTGCACTATCAGCTGTTAGAAATAGGTTTGTCAATCAGATACGTACGTGTCTGCAGACATAATGTTAACTTGGCCGGTCTTGGCCAGACGTTGTCTGTACGTGACGAAAGACAAATTTCGCGAATTAAACCTATATTAAGTAACCTTTTTTCTAATCTTGTTGTTGTCTTCGATTTTTTTACTATTTTTAGCCAGCACTATCCTAAAGCCGGGTACATCGTTAAGCTTTGGTCTCTTGCCTCTTAACCCAACTCTTCCCGCGGGTGTTGTAAGAGGTGACTAAGGGATATCCACCGGGGGCGGGCATCAGCGCCTCCTGCAAAACAATTCTACCACCGATCTGCGATCCCCAACCCGCACCGCAGCGTACTGCGCAATGAGACAAGGCCAGCGAGCGTTCGTAAAGTCAGTACGGGGAAAAAAACGCTCGCAACGAGCGATTTGAACACATGGCGGCGCCGCGGCGTAACGTATCAAAATCAAAAATCAAAATTAAAAACTCTTTATCCATAAATACAATAAATGTACACTCAGAAAAGGTTAAATTATAAAACTAAACACTGACACGGAAATATCGTGATATTTATGATTTCTGTCGCTTCGGTATGTAGACTAAAGTAAAGAAGTGACGAAAAAACCTTAAGCCTTATGTTAGTTGTTATTTTTCGAGTTGGAGCAAAACCTGTCCTAAGCTTTTTTATCCTCTAGATAATCTGATATTTTAGTCCTTTTTGCACAGCAAGGTTTTGACAATTTGTTTGAATTAATATACTGATAATTTTTGCAACTCACTAGAAGTTTCGTTGTAGAAGCGTATACATTGCCCTTTAAAAGATACATTAATTTTGTGTAGCCTAGTTGTAGGTTGTATTATTCGCATTAATTACTTAAAACTATAGTTGTGTTAAGAATTTTGTTTTTTGGTTGACGTTACTTATGAAAATACTGGTAAAACAACTGTTATGAAAAAGTTTTGGATGAGTTAACCACTAAACATTTTGGATTGACCATCTTATCTATGGATGAAATTAAGTGGATGAAACTTTGTAAACTTTCGCGGTTTGTTAACATAGTTAATGGTTTTATCGGGTATTTATCGCGTACCATTTGTTTGTCTAACAAAAGGTACGCAATAATAATAATAATAATAATACGAGCTGCATGGGAGATTCTACAAGGTCCTCACAGGACCTGATGTAGATCTTCCAAGCTCAGTAAACTGGCTACGTTTCAGTGACCTCTTCGGGGAAACCGAAGGTTTTGTCTGTGCATTTATGGATGAGGTGGTCAAGACGAACAATTACCAAAAGTATATCATGAAAGATGGCACGATCGATATCTGTCGAGCGTGTCATCTTCCTGGGGAGACCCTTCGTCATATACTTTCGGGTTTTTCGCACCTTGCTAACTCTCAGTACTTGCACAGACGCAACCAAGTAGCCAAAATTATACACCAACAACTTGCTCTCCGATATGGCATTACTGGACCTGAAGTTCCATACTACAAGTACACTACTGGACAAGGAAAATAAATGAAAAATGAAAATGAATATTTTCCATACAAATTGTGATGTCGAAATTTTAAAAGATACCTACAGGGTCATGTGGGGTATCAAATGAAAGGTATCAGTTTGTACATTTCAAATAGTTTTTGAATTTTTTGTAGGTTCCATACATTTTAAAATATTTCGAAAAAAGGCTTAAAATACCCATTCCTCCCCCCCCTATCTCCGAAGATTGCAGAGCGATCCATTTGAAATACGATACCTTTCATTTGATACCCCACTCGGTGAGGTAGCCCTCCCTTTTGAAAATTATTCCCCTCTTTTTGGCTATTTTTCAAAAAGTGTTCTTTTTACAGACTTCCCTATATTTCAAAAGGGGGGGCTACCCCTCCAAGTGGGATATCACAGGAAAGGTATCGGTCTGGACATTTCAAAACTGTTTTTAAAATTTCTGTAGGTTTCATACATTTTGAAATATTTTGAAAAAAGTTGAAAAATTTACCATTACCCACTTTGACCGCATGCAGAGAGATCCATCTGAAATGTAGATTGGTACCTACTATTCTTAGGTATTCGTTAAATTGCGAAGTCTCTAACCGGTACTTTTGGTACATATTTGTTGACAAACGTTCGAAACCCTCGGCTTGCGAGTAACACTCGCACTTGACGGATCTTGTTTTAGTTTGAATTATGTAGAAAATTACTTTTTGCTGTTATATTCTAGCACTAGCTACTGCCCGCGGCTTCGCACGCGTTCTTTCGGTATAATAAGTATGCCTGTTGTCTAAGTTAGGCTTTGCTTTAAACGTACGCTAAATTTCATCTTGATCTGTTCAGTAGTATTGGATATCCTAGGTAACAAAAATTCAGATTTCACAAACTTTCGACTTTATAATACTAGTAAAATAGACAGTGCGCGACCAGAATGGGATAGAACCATATGAAACTGGAACAAAAACGGTCGGTTTACTTTGACTAGGTTCGATCACACGCGGATTATAACTAGGTAATACATTTCGTAATAGAGCTACATTTTGTTGATGATATCGGTTAATATCAAAAAGATTACATGTTTTTGGATATTAGTGCCTTAAATCCCAAGTTAGGTTTATCTAGATACAAGGTTTATCTTAAAATTGCGAAAAAGTAACATTATTTTGAGTGTTCTGGTCTGATTCATTCAGTTTCTTTCAAACCACGGCAAAATAAAGCACAAAAAATGTTAATAAACCCAAATATTTGTGGCTCGCCGAAAACATTGATTGCTTATAGCTGCCGCTTTAGGTCATTTTGCCCACCACCACGAAAGATTAACTTGACCCCATTTCAGGTAACTTAACCTCCAAGGCTTAGGGCTCACCTCCTCCCCAAATAAATTACTGGTTACGGCCGGTTTCAACTTATCTTTACTTTGAATTTAGTTGTCTTCATTTACATTTTAATGAAACTGTTATAAATTACGATATTGCTCTCTTTATCATTGTTGAAAAGTAAACTATTCAAAAGTGAGACACTTTTTGTCAACGGAACTAGTGTCTTATAGTTAAAATGTTTTATTTTTAACCTTGTCTTATTTTTAACATAAAAGTAAAATGGAAAGTAACTCTTGAAACCCATATTTAAATTCAATAAACGCCAGTTGTGTTTTAAATCAGAAAAATTGTGAATTATTTTCAATAACCGTCAAGATGTGGAATATTATATTCATTTCGTTTTCCTTTATAACCTTCACTCATTCCAATTCGTTCCCCGATACCATCTCTGGTTCAATAAGTGATTCGAAGACAAATTCTATTTCAACCGTTAATAAAGTAACAGAAGGTGACTTGAGTCACTTCGTATCGATGGTAAACCCAGTTCTATCTACCATTGATGTAAAAAAGCATCTGATATCACCAACTCAGTCCATGAACACGTCTCAACTAATCGAGCACTATGGCGGCTTAAAATCTGAAGAACACACCGTTATCTCCGACGGGTATAAGCTGAACATGGTCAGGATACCAGGAAACGGATCCGCGGTGTTTCTAATGCACGGGCTTTTAACCAGCTCTGATGATTGGATGGGTCTAGGAAACAACTCCTTTCCACTTATACTCTCACGACACGGCTATGATGTATGGATTGGTAACGCTAGAGGCAACACTTACAGCAGAGAAAACATCAACTTACCACCAACAGATCCCCAATTCTGGGACTTCAGCTTCGACGAAATGGGTAGACGTGTTTACCAGTATGTATAGACTACATTTGTGATACTATTGGAGAGAAGAAGAAGCTTCTTTATGTAGGACATTCACAAGGTACTACTATGGTATTTATTTTGCTGTCGGAAAGGCCGGAGTATAATAAAAAACTGGTGGGTGTTGTCGCTTTGGCTCCTATCTCGTTTATATCGAACGCGAAGAGTTTCTTGTTTCAACTCATGATAAAAACACGGAAGATTGTAGAAGCAACGTTCAAGGCTCTTGGTTTCTACGAAGTTTTCCCACATCGTCCACCAATAAGTACTTTGACAGCGATAAGTGCGTCTCTTAAGCTACTGACCACCATTTTTTTGACCGTACTCTTCAATCTATTCGGGTTTGATTACGAACAAATCGACTATAACCATACGCATGATCAACTGAGTCACTACCCAGGAGGAAGTGCATTGAAGCAAATTCTTCATTATCTTCAGATAGGTGCCAATGAAACATTTTGTCCGTATGATTACGGTAAAACAGAAAATATTATAAAGTATGGAACGAATAAGCCGCTGCCGTATAAATTAGGAAATATTTCCACAAAGATGACGTTGTTTTATGGCGCTAATGATTGGCTCTCTGACATAAAGGATGTGAAGAAGTTAATGGCAAAACTGCCAAAGAAACCTAATTTATATAAAGTTAAGCTAGACCATTTTAACCACATGGACTTTCAGTGGGGTAAAGATGCCCTCAAATTGGTGTTTATTCCAGTCATAAAGGTTTTGGATCAAATATGCAGTTCTTAATAAACAGACTTTCAGAATCAGAATCGATACCGTTTACTTTTTTAAACATAGCCCAGGGGCTATGTTTAAAAAAGTAAACGGTATCAGGATAGAAGGGTTTTCTATTTTGGCATAAAATTGTTAATCTGCGTTTCAACTCCATAGATGGCATAGAATGGACACTGGCAGTAGTGCAACTTTGGGTTCATTATACTTGGTTTAGTATCAAGTGCAAGTGACAAGTGAAGTAATCAGTGAAAAGTAAAATTGGTCCGTTTACAAGCTGGTTTTAATAATCACTTCCGTTTACACGCGGTTCTTAGGGAGTTAGATATCTGACTTAACACTTATTCTTGTCACTCGTACACGTAACAAATAGTAAATCAGCGCTAAGCGAAAAACCCTCATTATTAAAATCTGTTAGTTGCTTATCTGTGTTTTTTTACTCTGACTTCTTTAATAGTTTTTTTTTCCACAAGTGCTTTAGCATTAACATTCATACCTACCGAAACTTTACATGTAATCATGGTTATTTATACCTTTTACTTTATGATTCGACGCAGCCATCGCTTGAACTTTTTTGCAGCCAAAAGGATGGAGCTTTATAAAATGCATGAACAAAGAAGAAAAGTTTGGTAATTCCACGGGCATCCAAACGCCTACGTCATAATTCGATAGTCAGCTATCCTTGTTCGATGCATGTCTTTATCATATTTTTATCTGGCTCACTGGCTCAATGACCAGGTATTGCGATTGACACTTAGCTATTATGACGTATTCCTTTGGGGTCTTAATCTTAAAAAAACTTAGATTTACGTTTTGGATGAAAAAAACGCTGCTGTCACAGCAGAAGTATAGTGTATTTGACGACCTCCGTGGCGAAGCGGGCGAAGATCCGCCTGCGACGCAGGAGGTTGCGGGTTCGATTCCCGCCTCGGAACAAATTTGTGTACGATCTGCAGAAATTTGTTCCGTTGGTCTGGGTGTCTTCTATGTATAATAAAAATATCTATCTATGTAGTGTATTGTATTAAGTATATCAGTTATCTAGTACCCATAACACAAGCTCTGCTTAGCTTGGGGCTAGATAATGCTGTGTGAATTGTCCAGCATTATTTATTATTATTTTTTATTTATTATTATTAATTCAAATTTTTTTTTGATTTTGAAGCATTAGCAACTTTATTACATAATTGCCAAAGTCTGTGTGAATTGGCAAGCATGTAAATTAAGTATTTTGATACACACAACGTACATGTACGAATAGGAAAATGAGATTAATTTATCGCATTTATTTGGCTACACCCCGTTTGTGTCTACTATCATTCTAATTCTTCTATGACTTCCACAATAAAACGCAAGAATCAACAAGAAACTTTTATTCATAAATAACTAAACCTAAACCCTAACTACGTAAACCAAATCCAGGCCCTCCAAAACCACTTAACCCTCCAAAAGATCCAGATCCAGGATTCCCACCCCCCCTTTCACTAACAATCCCCACACTCTCCCCTCCACAGGAATAATTCACTGATCCTGTGCCAGTGTTCTGCATTGTCCCTTCAATACCCACTGTGCCCAGGAATGGGAGGCTCCCCCCTACATTCAAAGGTCCTTCTATAGCTAAGTTCTCTGCGAGTACTGACACTCCAGTTGGTGAGACAGGAGAGGTGCTGGTGACTGCGAAGCTGCCTCCTGTGGAGCACCCAGGGGCTCCGAGGTTTAAGCCAGACTTGGCATTGGATAAGTTGGGGCCGAAGCTGCTTGGTGCTCTGTTTTTGAAGCCGATGCTTTGGGTGGATGTTATCTGGAAGGATTTAGTAAATTGATAATGGTAGGTAAAATAGGAACACACCCCTTGAGAAAAAAGCCAATAAGGTGCTTATTAGGGGGAGGACTGCGTCGAGCAGTGGACAAATATATGCTGTTGAGATGAGATAAAATCGGCGTTTATATGAGTCCTAAGTTAAAATAAATTTACTTCATCACATTGTTTATTTGTATTCAAACAATTGAATAAAATAATAAATAACGTAATGGACATTGCCTCTTCGATAGAGCACGGGTCTGTATAGCGAGGGTTATAAGAAAGGCTTTTGTCCAAACTTTGGGACGTATTAGGCTATTTGTCATTAGTGCAAGACCGTATGTCAGTAAGTGCAAGACCTTAACCCCTCTACGCAATATATTTCCTCTAAAAATTTATCTCCTCTATGAATTGTAGAACCTCTACGAAATAAGGTCCGTCTACGAAATATAAAACCTCTACGAAATGTAGTCCGTCTACGAAATATAAAACCTCTATGCAATGACGCCCCTCTAAGAAATGTTAAACCGCTACAAAATGACGCCCTTTACGAAATGAAGATCCTCTACGCAATGTAGATCCTCTAAAAAATGTAGATCCTCTACAAAATGATGCCCTCTACGAAATGTAGATCCTCTACGAAATTATGCACTCTACGAAATGTAGATCCTCTACGAAATGACGCCCCTCTACGAAATGTAGATCCTCTACGAAATGATGCTCTCTACGAAATGTAGATCCTCTACGAAATGACGCCCCTCTACGAAATGTAGATCCTCTACGAAATGATGCCCTCTACGAAATGTAGATCCTCTACGAAATGATGCTCTCTACGAAATGTAGATCCTCTACGAAATGACGCCCCTCTACGAAATGTAGATCCTCTACGAAATGTAGATCCTCTACGAAATGATGCCCTCTACGAAATGTAGATCCTCTACGAAATGACGCCCCTCTACGAAATGTAGATCCTCTACGAAATGATGCCCTCTACGAAATGTAGATCCTCTACGAAATGATGCTCTCTACGAAATGTAGATCCTCTACGAAATGACGCCCCTCTACGAAATGTAGATCCTCTACGAAATGATGCTCTCTACGAAATGTAGATCCTCTACGAAATGATGCTCTCTACGAAATGTAGATCCTCTACGAAATGCAGCTCTCAATCACTATTGAGGGTACCATACCTTCATAAAATATGAAGTGGGTTTTCCAGCGATTCTAATAGTTTGTATTATCAAAGAAAATTACAACTAATGAATAAAAAAAATTAGAACTAGTATTTACAATTGAAATAACGTTTTCATTGACTTAGCATAACGTATCCAACTAATATTTAAAAGCCGAAACTTTGTGAAATGTGAATTTCATTTTGTTATCTCCAAAATTATTCGACAGATCAAGATGAAATTTGGCGTTAATTTAGAACATAGCCTATCTTAGATAATAGCCTACTTATTTAACCGAAAATTCGCTGGTATGTAATATTTCACAAAATCTAGAGCCCTGACATGGCAGTATTGCGTAATTATTGTTTTGACGCGTGACTTTGCATTGGGAAAAAGACAAGACAATCATAAAGATAAATTCTAGATCAGCCAAAAATTACACGTGCGATTAGGATGCGTTTACGGTGGATAGCAGGAGCGGAAGAGTTAGCGGGTTGATGTATTTCAATAGAAGTTGTTACCGCCGCGCGATTTTTCTTTGAAGACTGACAATAAATCGCTTCTGCTCTTATCGACTCATGAGTGTGTTTTTGGTGATAAGCGTGAGCGTTATCGAAAGAGAATTTTCGACAATGTTAAATTGATATTTATGTTTCTCATAATCACTCCTCTGCTGAACATCTTTCTCGAAGTAAGGATGGAATCAAATAATAACCAAAAAAAAAACTGTATTGACCGGATAAATTCTGAGAAAAAGATTTATTTACCTGAACTAAAACAGCTGAGATGCAAAAAATTGCAAACTTATACCCCATTGTTATCAATATAAATTACTGTAAATAATTAATAGTTTAAAAAGTTGCATTCCGCTTATAAGGCAAGTAGTTTCAAAATTAGATAATTTTCATTATCTAAGCATATTACCTATTTATCAATTATGTAACATCTAACTTCATCGTCATTTATTTAATACGTCTTGCATATTTTAGGTGTAAAAATACTCGCAGCTGTTAAAGAATTATTATTTCCGGGCAAGATACCAGTCACTTGAATAAACAGCTGGCTATTCTTGCCACGGCCGACTGTAGGATGGTAGGTGATCTGCTAAGTTACCAGTCAACTTTGCCTTTGCTTCAGTTGTTGCTAGACGTGGGTTGGAGTTTATAACCGATAAAAGACGTCGCTTCGCTAGATCCAGGGTCCTTATTCTATTATATGTTCGACGAAACCATTTTTTGTCATTCTGATATTACAGCGGCTAGCAGCGGATTGGTTAGCAGAATTGGGCCACAGCGGTGCGGCCGTGGCCTTGCACAGTCATGTGCGCAGGACATAAATGTGTACACAAACATAGATGTTATTTCTACTCAATCACTCTCGTAGAACGATGGGACGGCACGGCAGATCGACGCGACCGGGGAGAGGTCAGGCGCAGGACGAACGTCAAGCCGTTTGTGCTGCGCCTGACCTCTCCCCGAGCTTTCCGAAGCACAGAGGTGTAAACACCGCCAGCTGCGAGCTGCGAGAGCTGCTTTGAATTCATACAGATGGTTTCACAGTAAGAAATGTGAATTCATAAACATGGATTGATATATAAATATAATAGATGCAAAAAGAAAGGCATATTATAAACTACTGCGTAAACTTGCGTATTTAAATTCTTTTAAAAAATCGCCGGAAATTTCACACATGACAAAATATTTGCAACGTGTTTTGAAATAGTTATCGTCAAAATCAGATTGCTATAAAACAAAGGTAGATTTCAAATTGATATAAAATAATAGCACATATTTTTTGCTAATAGAGTTTTTTCAATACTTATGGCGAACAGACTTTTCGTTGTTATTTCTCTACATACTTGTTTATATCATGTAAGTACGATGACTAGTGTGGCGCCAATAATCTTTCTAATAACTCAGAAGGTTACGGGTTCGACTCTCACTACGGGATAAAAGTTTATGTTCTGCAAATATTTGCTCCGGTCTGGTTGTTTTTCTTCACTGACAAAGAAAATGATTAATAATTTTATAGATGCAAGGCTGCAAATTTACATACTTATATGTACTTACATAAAAAAACCGCGTAATTCCCGTTCCCGTGGGAATTCCGGGATAAAATATAGCCTATGTGCTAATCTCTGTGCCAAATTCCATCCAGATCCGTTCAGTAGTTTTTGCGTTCAGCGCCTCGCGATTTCACCCGCGTAGTTCCCGTTCCCGTGGGAATTCCGAGATAAAATATAGCCTATGTGCTATTTCAGACTATAATCTATCTCTGTGCCAAATTTCATCCAGATCCGTTCAGTAGTTTTTGCGTACAGCGCCTCGCGATTTCACCCGCGTAGTTCCCGTTCCCGTGGGAAGTCCGAGATAAAATATAGCCTATGTGTTATTCCAGACTAGAATCTATCTCTGTGCCAAATTTAATCCAGATCCGTTCTGTAGTTTTTGCATGAAAGAGTAACAAACATCCATCCATACTTACAAACATTCGCGTTAATAATATTAGTAGGATTATATTTTCTCGCTACTCGTGGTGAAAAGTTGGGCTTATTCCACTAATCCCCGTTGATAATCCCCGTCAACGGGGAAAAGTGAACTTTTTGTTCACTATTCCCCGTTGACGCCGATGCGAGCTCGTAATGGGGATTAGTGAACTAAAAAGTTCACTAATCCCCATTGCGTCAAAAATAAAATTCTAAAACCTATAAGAATCATGAATCATTTTATAATCATTTATTGCCTAGGCAACGATTCATAACCTTTTTAATAAAGTTGTATGTATGTTTAACTCGAGGGCAAATATTTTTCGCTTCGTGCCTTTTAATCCCTCGCTACCTCAGCAGTCTATTTTAGAGCAACTCGCTACGCTCGTGACTCTATTCGAGACTGCTTCGCTAGCTCGGGATTTAATATTGGCACGTTTTTTTTTACATTACGTAACTAAATTTAAAGATGCTGAAGTTTCGTTTTCTTTCAGGTTGTACGCCCGTCAAATTATTTTGCATTTACAACTTCCGGAGGACCTAAACAAATCAACCAACTGGATATAAGATCCCTCTACCCAGGAGTTCACAGCACAACTGGTTTCACAGGTCCCTATATTCCGAACACCGAATCAACTCCCAGATTTCTGGACCAAGTGATTCCCCCCCAAATTGTATCTACAGACCTCTTATCCACTACAATGGGCAGTATTCTTCCCGATCCGGGTCTCAGTCACTACCAGACATCATCCCAATGGACAAAAAGACCAGGAGTTGGCACTGGGGGTTTTATTCGTGGAGTTTTTCAAGCTGCAGGCAACGGCCGAAGACTAACAGGTCCTATTAGTATAAGACCAGCTTGTGGAGTTAGTGAGTCAGGCGGTAGGAACTTTCATGAGTCAACAGGTAGTAGTGATTCAGGTATAGGCTTTAGCGGGTGGAGTAGTAGCTATGATGAGTCAGCTAGGCATTGTGTGTTAGGAAGTAACGGTGAGTCAGCTTCTAGCCATACCCAATCGAAAAGTAGCGTCGGTAAGCCATTTAGCAACTATGATGTGTTAACTAGTAGTCATAACGAGTTAAGAAGTAGCATCAGTGAGCCAGTTACTTGCAAAAGCAGATTGGACAGTAATTTAGGTGGGTCGGGTTGTAACTACGGTGGGTCAATCAGTAGCTATAGTGGGTTAGAAAGTAACGGTTATTCAGCCTCTAGCAACACCCCAACGGGTTGTAACTTCGGTAGGTCATACAGTAACTATGATGTGTTAACAAGTAGCAATAGTGGGTTGGGACGTAACGTCGGTGAGTCAGTTTCTAGCAAAAGCAGATCGGACAGTAATTTAGATAAGTCATACTGTAGCTGTAATGGCTTCGCAAATAGTCTCGGTGAGTTAGTCCCTAGCAAAGGTAGATCGGACAGTAACTTTGGCGAAACTTATTATAGCTATGGTTCAAAACATCATCATGGGTCAACCAATAGTAATGAGTCAAGAAATGGTAGTGGTAGAAAGGTTAGCTTGGACCATGGTGCAGTAACAGTGGCTGGTGAATTACCAGTGGTTGGCCGCACTACAGTGGTTGGCCGAGTCCCTATAACTGGTGGAGTGAAATTCAATGGTTTTATACCCGCCGCGGGGAGAGTTACTATAGGAGGTAGTTGCTATTGTGGACCGCCATTTGCATTTTGATTTGACTATCGACTCTGAGGCCCTATTCTGCTAAGCAAATCGCTTCACTGTGACAATGGTGTCGTCACAGAATGTCAAATTTTGGTATTCTACTTTGTATAGGAAAGAAACTACAGAGGGCGGGACGCAATTCAGAAGTGCACTGAAAGAAATATAGTCCAACTAAGACGCATTTTATCTTAGTTGGCGTCAAAATAGTGGGAATGATAAATATCTCATTCAATACAAACAAGAATGCATGGTAGCTGCAACATATCGAATTTGTTTAAAACAAAAATAGGCATATCATTGACATATCAATGCTCTAAGTGAAAATAAATATTCACTTTGTCATATTAAACATTTATTTGCACGGGGTTAGCAAACAACTTTGTTGCATTTAATCTCTGAATTAAATTTAATGACTACACATTAGAAGGCCAATTCATTACTAGCTAGTAGAAGGAGCTATTACGATTTAACTAAGTTCTCATAGTCACAGAAGACAAGATCTTATCAGGCTCATAAGGATTCATGATGCGTGATCACATTAGACAAGATCTTAATCCTACCTCAACCTCAACAGCCGGTATTGGTCCACAGCTGGACGCAGGCCTCCCCCTGATAAGCGTCTTATTGGCTTTTATCTGATGGGGGGGGAGGGGGGTAAGATCTTAATATATGTAAAAAAAAAAATCAGTGTGTATAACTATTCTACCAATCTCTTCGTGCAAATTGCACCGCACGCACTAACTAAAGTTTTTTTCATCTAGGTTTCTACGTGACGATTCTGAGACGATATGGTTGTCATAGTAAAGCGATTAGTTTAAATATATAAGAATAGGACTCCTGATATACAGTGCGTTGAGACAAATGAGTAACGAATAGATTCTTGACGCTATAGGTTTTTTTATGTTCTAATAAAACGAAAGAACACTGTTGCATTAATTTTAAGATTAGAAATGTAATAATTTATTTGTGTAATTTTAATAAACTGACTATTAAATTTTTTTAGTTTTTTGTCCTCATTTAGGTACCGTTAACAATTAAAACTAACTAACACTTACAACTAATACTTATATTATGATAAAAATTAAAAATTAAATACAAAATAAAAATCAATACTAAAATTAAAACCAAAATCATCATTAAAATCAAAATCACAATTAAAATTATCACTCAAAACATAACCCAAATAAATCAGAGTAGCTATGGAATACCTATGGAGTACCTATATATACTCCAAATATTGTCAACCGTTTCGAGACCGTAGTCAACGAGATTCCTCACAATGGGGACTATCGTTTCTTTGCTAACCAAATGGCGCCACTGTTGACTAAGGTCCAGATGTATAGCTGTAAAAACATATTTAAGAAAAAATTTGTTTGTTAACAGTAAACAATCCAACCTCTGATTTAGCTGCTCTTTGAAACCGCTTATTTTAGCGCCTCTTTTTCTTAATTCCGCTTTCAAAGCGTTCACATTCGACTCCGACGACCTCCGTGGCGCAGCGGGCGAAGGTCTGCCTGCGACGTGTTCGATCCCCGCCACGGAACAAATTTGTATACGATCTGCAGAAATTTGTTCCGTTGGTCTGGGTGTTTTCTATGCATAATAAAAATGTCCATTCTAGTACCCATAACACAAGCTCTGCTTAGCTTGGGGCTAGATAATGCTGTGTGAATTGTCCAGCATTATTTATTTATTTATTTATTTACATTCAACGACAAATAATCCACATTCGCGGTAATTTCACGAAGGAGATCACTTTTCAACAGGTAAATTAATGAAATTATAATTTATGTCTGTCCATTTGCGTGATGGGATTCAGGTAATTTACGTAGCAGGTAAATTACGTAAAAAAATCTAGTCCTGGTTATTTGCGTTTCTGGTACTATGCGTCTGAACGGTCACGAAGCCCGCCAAATCCAGTGAAAAGTGAATGTAATTTGACCTCACGCGACACAAGCGCCTCTAGTGGCAAATTCACACGCGATACCCCCCATTAAGGCCAGGTAGTCCTGCAGCCAGTAGGGAAAACGTGCGCCTGCCAAGCCACCGCGCTCGTGTTTTTTGTAGTTATTTAAACATGGTGATTAAGAAAATCATTTTACCAAGTCAAACTCTGCGAATTTGTTTAGAAATATTAAATGTCCCAAAAATGTGTGATATCAGTAGTTCGCTAGTCATAGTATTGAAAAAACGTTAGAAAAAGGGGTAACTTTGGGATCTTTTTCTATCGAGCGAAGTTCAATAAGATCTTGTAACTGAATGCGACTTTGACTAGACTACATCCATAAGTAATATTATATATATTTTTTTTCAGAATTTTAATCACTATTTTCTAAGTATAAGATGATTTTAAAAATCACAAAAATAAGGCCTCCGCTGGCCTACTTAGCCTTTAATGAGAATTTTGAGTTGATAAGAGCGTGCAATTCAGTCCCTGGGCGTCGTAATAGTCGACTAAGGTAACCGATCTCACTTGTGGGCATAATTGGGTAATGTCAGTTGAAATAGAGCTCTGAAACATAGACACAAGGCTAGGGCCTCTGACTACATGAATCGTGAGTCCGTTTCTACGTGGTTTCTGTGACTTTCCAGTACTTCCAGCTATGATGATTGAACCAGAATTCCACTTAAATGATTCTTTCAGTTCCTTCTATCATCTCCTAGGATTAGAATTTTACCAACTTTTTATTTTACAATACAATATAATATTATTTATTGTATGTATTTTCATACAATAATCAATTACAAAAAGAAGATTAGTTCCGAATTTTGCACTTTGCCGACTGCTATTTATTTATTATCTTCCTGACTATACATATGTTCAACAGCTTGCGAAAATATACTTAATTTAATAGTTGTCAAAACGCTAATGATTGCATAAAGATTAAAAAACTCGACAGTATGCGAAAGTTATCGAAAAGCAATTAATTGCATAAAAAATTCCTAGAGTCGGCACTCCGCTATTACCTGTATTGAACTCTGAAAAAGTCGGCACAGTGCGAAAGTCGGCACTAAGCTCCAAAATCTCGAATTGGTCTGACGTAAAACAATAAACGTTGTTGGTAATCTGCATAGTTAATATGCGCATTGCAAGATAAGTAAGGAGGATGTAAAGCACCCTTCAACGCATTCACTGCGAGAGGCAATGAGAGTGTTAAACATGATATTCAACACCTTCATCTCGATCCAGTCCGCCTGCCAAGCGTGGTGAGTAGGGCAAAAACCTTGTTTGGACATATTCTGCAGTAGAGGTTTGAGTGACATCCTCTGCAGAATATGCGTCTTCCAATGATGGTCACTAATAAATGTCAAAGATATTTATCACAATAAAGAGATTATTTATAACATTTTATACATTATTTTTAAACCTCTATGAAAATGCTACGGCGTAGAACTTGCTACGAGACCTCTACGAAATGATGATACAAAACCTCTACGAAAAATGCTACGAGATTTGAGAAATATGAACTTACTAGATAATTAGTAGTCGCACTAATATTATAGACGCGAAAGTTTGGATGTTTAGTTTAGTATAGAGTATGGATAGTAAAGTAAGTAAATCATTTATTTGTCACATAAAACACACACATACAATTGGTTTACTTATTACAAATTAGCAAAATTTAAACACTATTATTATAAAAATTAAAAGTGAAAACAGAAAGTAGACGCACCTCTCATAGCAGTGCTAATCGCGCCGCTAGGTTCCTTTTGTCACACTAATATTATAAATTATAAATGCGAAAGTTTCTATGGATGGATGGACAGATGGATGGATGGATGGATGTTTGTTGCCTTTTCACGCCATAACAACTGAACGGATCGGGTTGAAATTTTGCATACAGGTAATTCTAATCCTGGAATCAAACATAGACTTTTTATCCCATAATCCCACAATCCCATCAGTTCCCATGAGATAGAAATCACCTTTAAACGTTTCTATAGAAACAACGCGTGCGAAGCCGCGGGCATGAACTAGTTTACAATAAAACAACTGTTCTAACTGTTTTCGACATTGACATAAACATTATTAATTACACATGATTTTATAGTAGTTTAAAGGAACCGGGCTTAAACACTAAGTACCTGCTAACAATTCAAAGCGCTGTTGATTACTTTAACCAAAATACGTGTGTACTTGGAAAGTAGGCTAGATGGGTGTATGATGCTGGATGGATGGATGTTTGTTACCTCTTAACGCCATAACGACCTAACCGCGATCGGATATGCTCGATAGCATAGATGCATAAGATGTAGCTCTAAGCCTGGAATCAAACATGGCTACTTTTTATCCCATGTTCCTATGTAATAGAAATGAACGATTCCATAGAAGCAACGCGTGCAAAGCCGCGAGTAGAAACTAGTACTTTATAAACAACTAGCGACCCGCCCGGGCTTCGCACGGGTGCAATGCTAATACTAAATATACTATAGAATCGGACCCCGGCCGGTACCGCCGCGCGCCGCCGCAACCGCTATGTCCCTGCATTTTAAATCTGTAAAATGCTGTAAGAGCCATATTTATCTATATTTGAATGCAAAATGTATTTAAGGTACTTAATTGGATAAGGATTAATGCTGTATTACTTAAAACCGCTTCGTAAATAAGCCATTATTTATCGTAAAAAGTAAAGGATAAAAATGGTTATTGTGGGTTATCCCTAACAGATAGACATATACCATTGCAGATTTTTTTGTAGACCTTTTTTAGGTGTACAATACTGTAGTACATTATTTTGCAATATCTCGTAGGTTCAGAAAGCGTTTGCAATGAATGTAAACGCAAAAAATGTGTATATTTACGACATCACATTAGAAACCTCTAAATTATCAGTGTTTCTCTACTATATTATGCATGTATTAATACCTTTCTCTTAAATCACTCTACCTATTAAAAAAACCGCATCAAAATCACAAAATCCGTTGCGTAGTTTTAAAGATCTAAGCAAACATAGGGACAGACAGACATTGGGAGCAACTTTGCTTTATACGATGTAAAGATAAGGAAGAAAATTACAGCTTAAAAATAGGCTAACTTACTTTACTTAGACGAAACTTAGAAATTTAACTACAATGTTAAAAACAGAACTTGTTTGTGTGCTGGTAAAGAAGGTAAAATGTGTGTATAATAAATAAGTACCTATTATAATAATTGATTAAAAACTAGTTACCAATATTCTAAAGCCTGATATTTTTATCATGGCAATGACCAGAAATATTAAAAATGGTGCTGAAAGGATTTTGAAAACGTAGATCCGTAGATATCGGCTACTCCACTGTGATTATCAACTAACCTATTATTTTCTATTAAAAGTATTTTTTTGTGACCATCGTATAACCTACCTGTTTGAGATTTTTTTAATGACCTGGGAATGATCTCTGAAATGTAATTCTTATTGTTTGCTATTATATTATTAAAAGTGTTTTATTGTAACCACCACAAAATCTTTTCTGTTTGTGATCTTTGAAGGATCTTTGAATGATCTCTGAAGTGTAAAAATTATTAATAATAAGTGTGAGTGAGACACTCACGTTTAAGGTGAATGTTATTGGTATCCTTTCATTATTTTGTTGAATATATAAGGTATGGTATTTATACGTGTTTTCATTTCTTAGTGGTAGTTCCCCATTAGGTAGGTAGAACAACTTACCACGGGATTCAGCTCTAATTTATGCTAGCCTGGCAGAGAAGGAACCAATGACAATGCCAAGTAGGTAACAGCTAAACAGGTTTTTTTATGTACATACCTATAAGAAAGAAACATTTGCTCTGTACGAGTCACCGATGGTAAATAGTTTGTAGGTCATGCACAGCATAAGTCACTTTTCATTTAGATTAGGCTACAACTCAATGGTCACGTCGATTACATAAATATTTTACCTAATTATTTACGGTGAACTAATTTCACATTGCGTAAATATTTGGTATATATTCCGGTGGTATTGCTACAGCGTTATCCTTCCCACTCGATCACAAAACTTAACATGGCGTTCAAGGCGTTGGTTCTCTGCGTTTCAGCTCTTCTGCTCAAAGTAAGTGCTTTTAAATCAATGTATTCGCCATTTGTCCTCTTTCGCAAAACAGGACATTCATAGGACATATTTATACTAACCAGAAATAAGTGTCAGACTGGCGGTATATTGTAGAAATACCTAGCTAAAGGTCCAGACCGTCCCCTTTTCAGACTAAATCTTAATGTTTTGTGCCTACTTGCCACTGTTGGGCAAAAGCCCCCTAATTTCGCTTTTCTTGACTATTGTTTACCAGTCGCTTTCGTATTTTATGCGTCGCTTGCATCTAACGGATATTTAATACAAACGGACTAACGGAACACGGAATAAGAAGAAGACGCAAAGGAGAAGGAAGAAGAAGCAAAAAAACTACATGTGTTCAATTTCAATTTGAACACATGTAGTTTTTTTTGCTTTACCAGCTTGTTGAGATTATTCACGAAAATACTGTAAATAAACAGGAAAAAAATGAGCTAATATTTACCTTCACTGTTTGAAAAGAACATAACTCACAAAAAAATTGATGACAATCAAAAGGCAGAATGGCCAAAATGCTGACAGCGTTATGAATGTCGTAATTAATATATCAAGGTATTTGACATTGTGGTATTGTTTTATTCATTACATAGATACACAATTCCGAAGAAGACAAAACAATTCCGAAAACGATCATTTTTCTAAATATAAATAACAGTTAGGAATTTTAAATTTTTCATTTAATTTTTCTATGTTTGCCTTGATTACATTGGCTAGCTTTAGATCCTGTGTTATAGACATCTATGCCATCATCATTACAGTGTCATTGATTTTATAAAAGAAAGTTTCAGATCCAAGATTCTTTATTACGAGACTGCTGTACATAAATCTTAACATAACAATAAATAAATAAATAATGCTGGACAATTCACACAGCATTATCTAGCCCCAAGCTAAGCAGAGCTTGTGTTATGGGTACTAGATAACTGATATACTTAAGGCGAAGTGGGATCGTGGTTGCGTAGGTATTTGACGAGCGATCGCCGCGCGGGGTCCACCCTTCCCCGCGCGGGGTCCGCCCTTCCCCGCGCACTCCCAACTAGCTACTACGAACTAAATAGGCAGGTAGGCATCTCTATGGTATCTAATATTCGATAGCACGAGGATTTATTCTATTGATTGTATTTATTTATAGATACCTATGCCTGCTTACCTATACCTACCTAATACAAATATTTTGTAGTTCTATATACCGTTTTTTTATTGAGGATGTAGGTAGGTTAGGTAGGTAAGATGTGTGAGTAACGTAGATGGGTAGGTACGTAAAGTTATAAACGGATTTGAAGAAAGGAATAGTTTCTCCGTTCGCTGGTTTTACCTAAGTAGGTATTTTTATAATTGGTTTATTTTATACATTTATGTAGGTTGGTATTACCTTTATAGAAAACCCAATATCCATTTGGATCAGTTCTCTGCTAGGTATATTCAAAGGTGGCTTGGAAGAAAACGCTTTTAGTGATAAGTCCGTATAGAGAATTTGAAAAGTAAGGTACCTACCTACACTTTTTGTTAGTCGGATACACGGTCGGACATATTATACCTAATGTAAACGTTGGTTTTTGTCATCCCTAGATAGGTATACCTATTAGGTACCTACCCGGCCCTAATATGGCCCGGTGCCATAGATGGCCCACTTTCAGAAAAAACTTTTTCCGTGTTTTTGTTTCATGGATTGTTGTTTTTATAAAAAAAAAAAATTCTATGCGTAGGTAAATATAAAGAGCTAGGTAGGTTAGGTAGGTAAGATGTGTGAGTAACGTAGATGGGTAGGTACGTAAAGTTATAAACGGATTTGAAGAAAGGAATAGTTTCTCCGTTCGCTGGTATTACCTAAGTAGGTATTTTTATAATTGGTTTATTTTATACATTTATGTAGGTTGGTATTACCTTTATAGAAAACCCAATATCCATTTGGATCAGTTCTCTGCTAGGTATATTCAAAGGTGGCTTGGAAGAAAACGCTTTTAGTGATAAGTCCGTATAGAGAATTTGAAAAGTAAGGTACCTACCTACACTTTTTGTTAGTCGGATACACGGTCGGACATATTATACCTAATGTAAACGTTGGTTTTTGTCATCCCTAGATAGGTATACCTATTAGGTACCTACCCGGCCCTAATATGGCCCGGTGCCATAGATGGCCCACTTTCAGAAAAAACTTTTTCCGTGTTTTTGTTTCATGGATTGTTGTTTTTATAAAAAAAAAAATTCTATGCGTAGGTAAATATAAAGAGCTAGGTAGGTTAGGTAGGTAAGATGTGTGAGTAACGTAGATGGGTAGGTACGTAAAGTTATAAACGGATTTGAAGAAAGGAATAGTTTCTCCGTTCGCTGGTTTTACCTAAGTAGGTATTTTTCGCCTGCGACGCAGGAGGTTGAGGGTTCGAATCCCGCCTCGGAACAAATTTGTGTACGATCTGCAGAAATTTGTTCCGTTGGTCTGGGTGTTTTCTATGTATAATAAAAAAATATCTATCTATGTAGTGTATTGTATTAAATATATCAGTTATCTAGCACCCATAACACAAGCTCTGCTTAGCTTGGGGCTAGATTATGCTGTGTGAATTGTCCAGTATTATTTATTTATTTATTTATTTTATAATTGGTTTATTTTATATATTTATGTAGGTAGGTATTACCTTTATAGAAAACCCAATATCCATTTGGATCAGTTCTCTGCTATATTCAAAGGTGGCTTGGAAGAAAACGCTTTTAGTGATAAGTCGGTATAGAGAATTTGAAAAGTAAGGTACCTACCTACACTTTTTGGTAGTCGGATACACGGTCGGACATATTATACCTAATGTAAACGTTGGTTTTTGTCATCCCTAGGTAGGTATACCTATTAGGTACCTACCAGGCCCTAATATGGCCCGGTGCCATAGATGGCCCACTTTCAGAAAAAACTTTTTCCGTGATTTCTGTTTCATGAATTGTTGTTTTTATAAAAAAAAATTCTATGCGTAGGTAAATATAAAGAGCTAGGTAGGTTAGATAGGTAAGATGTGTGAGTAACGTAGATGGGTAGGTACGTAAAGTTATAAACGGATTTGAAGAAAGGAATAGTTTCTCCGTTCGCTGGTTTTACCTAAGTAGGTATTTTTATAATTGGTTTATTTTATATATTTATGTAGGTAGGTATTACCTTTATAGAAAACCCAATATCCATTTGGATCAGTTCTCTGCTATATTCAAAGGTGGCTTGGAAGAAAACGCTTTTAGTGATAAGTCCGTATAGAGAATTTGAAAAGTAAGGTACCTACCTACACTTTTTGTTAGTCGGATACACGGTCGGACATATTATACCTAATGTAAACGTTGGTTTTTGTCATCCCTAGGTAGGTATACCTATTAGGTACCTACCCGGCCCTAATACGGCCCGGTGCCATAGATGGCCCACTTTCAGAAAAAACTTTTTCTTTGGTTTTTGTTTCATGGATTGTTGTTTTTATAAAAAAAAAAAATTCTATGCGTAGGTAAATATAAAGAGCTCGGTAGGTTAGGTAGGTAAGATGTGTGAGTAACGTAGATGGGTAGGTACGTAAAGTTATAAACGGATTTGAAGAAAGGAATAGTTTCTCCGTTCGCTGGTTTTACCTAAGTAGGTATTTTTATAATTGGTTTATTTTATATATTTATGTAGTTAGGTATTACCTTTATAGAAAACCCAATATCCATTTGGATCAGTTCTCTGCTATATTCAAAGGTGGCTTGGAAGAAAACGCTTTTAGTGATAAGTCCGTATAGAGAATTTGAAAAGTAAGGTACCTACCTACACTTTTTGTTAGTCGGATACACGGTTGGACATATTATACCTAATGTAAACGTTGGTTTTTGTCATCCCTAGGTAGGTATACCTATTAGGTACCTATCCGGCCCTAATATGGCCCGGTGCCATAGATGGCCCACTTTCAGAAAAAACTTTTTCCGTGATTTCTGTTTCATGGATTGTTGTTTTTATAAAAAAAAATATTCTATGCGTAGGTAAATATAAAGAGCTGGCCAAGATTTGATTAAATTGAAGAAAACAGATAGGTATTTTAAATGTGATTATATTTATTATTACCTTCGTACTATACATAAGTACGTACATTCTAATTCTAATTCTAAGCGGGGGAACCTCTCAATGGCATTAAAATCATCAATTCAATTAAAATGTGAAACCAGTCCAGAGCGCTTTTCCGTTTCTAAAACCAAGCAGCTAAAATCACACTGAAAAAGAGAGTCGTGATTTAGCTGTTGCAATTGGTTAAAAAAATATGTTATGTCAACAATTCTGCGACCGATGATTTCTTTGATCGTGTTTGTCACATACTCTTCTTCCACTATGTAAGGCAGGTCTTCTGAGTCGCTGAAACAATTGAGATAAACGATGTTATATTGATGACTAAATACGGTTTTGCGACAGAAACAATACCTACTTTTAGCTATTATGAAATACTTAAAATGTTGCATTTCCTGGATAGGAATATGCGGATTCATAGAATGATAAATTGAAACTTGGATAGGTACTCTTTTATTATAGTAGTAAAGTGCTATGATTTTACTTACTCAGATTCACAAGGCTGAGGTGTGTCTGACACTAATTGAAGGTTTTCTAGTGCATCTTTAGACATTTCTTGCACTTGTGGTGATGTTTTTTCAGTAATTCCTTCAGTATGTAGTAGGTTTTCTGAGGTACTGAAACAATCAAGAGAAGAAGCACATGTAATATTGAAAGCAAATACGCATGTAGGTAGTGATAAAGTGTGCGTGCAATGTCCGGGTACCAGACTAACTGAAGAATTAAGGTACCTAAGATGTTGCGTTCACACATTTCCGCGAAATTTTAATTATTTTGAATCAGTGGAAACTAGGGCTTGCATACGAATATTCGAATACTGAAATTGCAATATTCGAATATTCGACTAAAATGAATATCACTAATCTCAGACAGAACTCCGACGTGCATAAAAAGCCAAGTTCGCGAGACATGTCCATACAAGACAATAAAAGCTTACGTCGTTCGGGTTAACAAAATGACAAAGTTATAGGGTTCCCGAGTTCGGAAACACTCAGGACTACCGCGTGCGACTGCGAAGTGTATTCGCTCACCTAGATTTAGAAGACTGTTTTTACTAATAATTCGTGGGTAATGTGCGTGTAAATTCCCAATGTCTCGTAATAACCTTTTGCTAAGTTGATATTTTAAATTTGTTTCTGCAAATAACACATAATATGTGTTATTATCACATGTGTGTTAAAATCACATCTTTTTTTATTCTCATATTATGAGAATAAAAAAAGATGTGATTTTAATAAACATATAGGTTTTTCTATAAATTCGAATCATATTCAAATTATTCGAATAGTACCAAAATAATAGTATAAACAGTAAAAAAAAAAAATAGAAAGTATTCGAATATCAAAACTTTCGAATATTTGCAAGCCCTAGTGGAAACACGTTTTTTGAAAGTGGGCCATCTTAGGCAGCGGGCCATCTTAGACAGCGGGCCTTCTTAGGGACAGTCGATATCTTACTCGGAACAGACTAACAGACATTTATATTTAGGTAGGTAGTGTAGGTACCTATCTAATAGGGGTAGGTTATAGCAGTAATATGTGGATTACATTACAATAGGTAGGTATCACCTAATTATTATAGCTACCTACCTAAAGTAACCTGTAATATTATTATAGGAGAGTATAGGTAGATAACTATCGAGAGAAAAAGGTTGGTTCAAAGTTTCAAACGATTACGTAGGTAAATATTTAGATCGATGGGTAGCACAATAGGTAGATATACCTAGGTATCTATTGGTGGTAAAATAATCAATAAAAACCTTACCTGTTCAAGTTCATCACTTTTCGTTCTTCAATTCAATTCTTCAATCGCGAATATTTTTTTGTTTTGTTATATTTATTCACCATTTTTGCTTGTAATGAATTTCTCGTTCAATATGCGTTTACGTACCTACGCGGCAGCGGAGAGGGCGCGAAAAAGTTGTACACGGGTGCTCTCGACGAGGCGCTGCGGCCGACTGATGGAAGGCGACTGCCGCGCAATGGCCGGCCTGCGCGCAGTTTCACTGTTCTTTATTTAGAAATGTATTTTTTGCTACAAAATAATATTATTTCGCAAAAAACTAAAACCATAATCGTCTAAAGTATTTATTAGGGAATACGTAGACGAAATTTCATTGAAGTATGTTAAATAACCAGCAAATAAAACTGATTTTTCCGTAGCAGTATCCCTGTAAAAATGACGAATTAGAGGAAACTTTGCGATTTTTTTCTATCGAGTCAAGTTTATTCAATCATGTTTCGGCTCCCATAACTTACTAACTAGAATCCTAAACTTTTGATTGTCATCAAAAACCAATAAGAAAATTGATGTTTTATTGCCTTAAAATTGATTTTCCGTGCAGTCAAAACGTGGGTTTTGGGACTCACTTCACCTTAATACAATATATTACATAGATAGATATTTTTATTATACATAGAAAACACCCAGACCGACGGAACAAATTTCTGCAGATCGTACACAAATTTGTTCCGAGGCGGGGATCGAACCCGCAACCTCCTGCGTCGCAGGCGGACTTTCGCCCGCTGCGCCACGCAGGTCGTCTAAAAAACAATGGTATCAAGCATGCACCTTGCTTACCTAGGTTATTTTTATTTAAATCCGAACCAACCATTTTTATCTTTGTCAATTTATATCACTAGACCTACAAAGAGTAGTATCATAATTAACTGATAATAATTTTTTCACAGTCCGCCTTCTCCCAGAACTTGGGCCGTGGATACGCCTTAGTTCTCAACAACGGCATCAACAGCGGCCTCAGTGGCCTCAGTGGTCTCGGCGGTTGCGGCGGCTGCGGTGGTGGTGTGGCCTCCACTGGTGGCAACTTCCCCGCCGCCAGCGCATCCCCCGCCCAACCCAACGGCATCTCCGTCCAGTCTGACAACCAGTACGAGGGACAGCTGTGCTTAGGTGGTAACCTGCCCTTCCTCGGAACCGTTGCTCTGGAGGGTCTCCTGCCCACTCAGGGCTCCAGTCAGGTCTCCTACGGCTGCGGTAATGGAAACGTTGGTATTACTGCTGAGCAGGGTATCAGCACTGGTATTGCAAGCCCTGGTACTTACCAGCCGGGTCCTGGAGCCTTGAGCTGCGGCTGTGGTGGACGCTGGTGAATCGAATAAGAGGGAGATAGATTTTAATAAACTAAAATTAATTATATTTTCTGTCTTTTATTAACTCTAAAATAATAATTTGTCAATGCGATCATTATGAAATGGACGAAATTTTAAAGTTATTTGTGACAATGTTGATTTGACATTATTTCAAATAATCTTAATGCAATAACTTTGAATAGAAGCTGATTATTTTGCAGTTGTTTTAAACTTCAAAAAATACTTATGAATAGACACGTAACGAAGCCGTGTCTTTAATATCCCTCGGGAATAATTTTTTTATGTTACCATTTCGGAATTATTTTCTATATGTAGTACAATAGCGAAAGAGTCATTAAAATCTGTCCACAATTCATGGAGAAATCGACAACATAGAACCTCCTTGAATATAAAACGCTCAAACCGATATTGTAAGTAGGTTAACAAAATAGTTTATCAGTGTTTTGTTTTTCTTAATACTGTCAACAAAAGAAAACAAACAACTCTCAGCAAATAGCTTCTTTAGGGATAGCAAATTGATGTGTAAGCGTCTCATAATTTCATAATTCTTTATGGCACAAAATAAGTACAAGTAAAACATTTAACAGGAAAAATAATGACAAAGGTGACCATTACCCTTAAAAGAGTTTTCTTCCAGAAAACCTTATTAGGGAGAGAGACAGATTTCATGTTAACCTACTTAACTACGGCGTTCTTTGACAATTTCGTAAAATACCTTCTACATGTGACCAGTTCTGGTTGTGAACACTTTTTGATGTACCCAGTTCAAAGACGGATGATTTCTGAGGTAAAAATATTAAAATGTAACAACTAAAGGGGCAATGCAGCCAGAATCTTGGGGATGCTTCCGACTGGTGGTATTGTTATGGATCAGTTGAGCTGTAGATTTGGAACAGTCTGCAGTTAGCTCAATTGTTATATCAAATATGAATTTACACGTCAAAGTAGTTACTACGGTTTAATAGTTTACATCTTTATTATTATTATGTATATGTAAATTACAGTAACAGAATAAAACAATTACAACTAATATATACACTTATATCTATTTCTTAAAAATCTAAGCCGTCACCAGAAGGCAGAGTGCCCAGAATGCTGGCAGCATTGCCACGTTGAATGGCAATGCTAATTCGTTGACCGAAATAGAAGCCAGCATTCCGATCACCTGTGGACTCTATAAGAAGTTTATAAAAAAAATTACACGTCAAATAAAATTAATCATATAGTCTACTTCGTTACAATTAAAATAACAAATCAAATCAAATCAAAAACTCTTTATTTCCATAAATACAATAAATGTACACTTAGAAAAGGTCAAATCATAAAACTAAACACTGACACGGCAATAAAGTGATATTTTTGATTTCTGTAACATTAACTTACTTTCGAATCATATTATTTCATTATAATTATATTATTTTATTTCACTATACATAGGATAAAACAATATTTAGTAACAATTCCGCGCAAAACCTTCTCGGATAAGATCCAACAAAATGTGATTCACGTGCACCGCCCGCCCTCCCACAAATTGCTCCCACTTGCAATCAGAGAAGGTAAACAACAGACTTACGCAATATAAAATTGCCAAGTAAATTACCCTTCAACTTTAAACACGAACACAACTTAATTTGTAAAAGAAAACGTTCACTGTAAATAATTTACCTACTTATTGACATATCAATGCTCGAAGTCAAAATAAATATTCACTTTGTCATATTAAACATTTATTTGCACGGGGTTAGCAAACAACTTTGTTGCATTTAATCTCTGAATTAAATAAATTAACTACACTTTTTACGGCCAATTCATTACTTGGTAGAAGGAGCTATTACGATTTAACTAAGTTCTCATAGTCACAGAAGACAAGATATTATCAGACTCATATGGATTCATGATGCGGATCACATTAGACAAGATCTTAATCAATGTTAACAATTTTTTTTCAGTGTATCTTTTAAGTCACTGTACTGTGATCACTGATCACATAACCGCAAACCTACCAAGCGTGTTGATTCGCAAAACCCTCCTTGTTTTTGATTGAGGCACATCCAACACTGGACGTATAATTGATGAGGAAGTCATAGATCCTAACGTAATAATTATACAACTATTATTTCATTATCTATTTACCTATCTATTGTAACAGATACCCAGACCTAGTCTATTATTCCGTAATCATAGATATCTAGATATTACAGGTTAAAATGATGACATACATACAAGTTTAATATAAATTACTTGAGATTTTTATCAGCATACCATTGTAAACCCAGTAGGTAGTAAAATTATAGTATTAAAAATGGCATCAAAAACTATTTTAGTTATCTGTGCCCAGATTTTTTTGATTAAGGTAAGCTTAAAAATCTGTCAAATTCAAAACTTATTTATTTGCTATTTTAGGGTACGTACAGTAAATAAGGTTCATGTTTAAAATCTAAATAAAACTTCTAATGGTATTAAGAATTGAGCAAAATTAAACTTTCTTTGGTTATTTTATTAAATTGGAGGTACTTAATGTTTTTCAAATAGTAGTAGCCGAAAAGAGAGTGCTAGTATTTTATTCTGTTCACTTTCAACCTTTTTAAACAAGAGCTTGAAGTGTGACTTGTCTAAGAAGTGTTTTGAGATTGTATAAAGTTACCACGTAAACGTATAAAATTACAATTTTCAAGATGTATCCTATAATATTTCAACTTTTATCCAACAGATCGTATTAACTCAGTCTGTCAGCCGAGGCAGTTCCTCTTCCAACCTCCTCAGCCAAAGCATTGGATCTGGCACTGGAGGCCTTGGAGGCCTAAGCCTCAACAATGGAGGACCAGGTTCAGGCCATGGTATAAGCTCAGGAGGCCTTGGCCTTAACTCTGGGGGCCTTGGAATCAACTCTGGTCTCGGTGGTAGTTCCGGAGGACTCGGATTGAGTTCCGGCCTTGGTAGCAGCAGCGGAGGCCTTGGTCTTAGCTCTGGAGGTCTCGGCAGCAGCAATGGAGGCCTAGGTCTCAGCTCCAGCGGCCTTGGCGCTAACTCTGGTGGTCTAGGCCTCGGTCTTAGCTCTGGCCTAGGAAACAACCCTGGCGGCCTTGGTATCAGTTCTGGAGGCCCTGGCATCAACCCAGGAGGCTGCGGTGGCTGTGGAGGAATAGCTTCCAGTGGAGGAAGCTTCCAAGTTAACAGCTACTCTCCTATTGCTCCTACTGGAATTAATGTCCGATCGGAGAACACCTTTGAAGGTAAGAGAAAGAATCTATTTAATTGATAATTATAGCAATTTAAGACATTGAACACGGTTTTTATAAAACTTTGACATTTTAAAATCGTGATTAATCAAAACTGGCGGTAGTAAAACGTTGACCTATTAAAAATAGTAACTGATCAAAAATGGCGGATCGAGCGGTTTTTTAGCAAAGAATTAATTCTTTGTGACAGAGTGGCCACGTTTAATACAAACAAGCTGACAGAAAAAAATCTAGAACTCCAGATGATTTCATTCTTAACCATCGTAATCATTAGAACGGCTCATCATCATCATCATCAGCCTATATTAGTCCACAGCTGGACATAGGCCTCCCCTAATGAGCGTCAGAGCGCCCTGTCTTCAGCTTGCCGCATCCAGCATCTAGAATGGCTAATCCGGTTTGAATCAAACAAAGTTTATACACTATTAATAAATAACCTTTCAAGCTACAAAAATGTACATCAGAATTAGTTCATCCGTTTGGGAGATATGACGCCACAGACAGACACCCAGATGTACTTACAGCATCCCTTATTTCGGTTCAGGGGTTAAAAACTCTAATATCTTAGCTTTTAATTTCTTCCACTCAGTTTCACCTCACCTCAACAGCCTATATTAGTCCACTGCTGGCCGAGGCCTCCAACTGTTATGCGCCTTAATGGCTTATATTTCATGGGGGTAATCCCCATAATCCCCACGCCAGGCATGCGGGTTGGGGATTGCAGTTCGCTGGTAGAATTGCTCTGCAGGTGGCGTTGCTGCCCGCCCCCTTTGGATATCCCTATGCCTCCTATGACACCCGCGGGAAGAGTTCTGGTGGTGCAAATTCTAAGCCAGCACCACATAGCCACTCAGTGTAACCCTAACTAATTCAAAACGATTTTCATTTAAATGTTAACCTGTCCATCTTTTGTTTTAGGAACCCTAAATCTTGGTGGAAACATACCCTTCCTAGGCGCAGTGTCGATAGACGGAGACCTTCCTACCACCGGTACTGGAGCCATTAACTACAGCTGCGGGAATAACGACGTTGGCATCACGTCAGAAGGTCCAAATCCCTCTGGCAACAGTCCAGGGTCGCCTGCCTTTGGGTCGTTAAGCAACAGTTCACCAGGACCTGCTTTTGGTTCTTTAGGTTCAGCGGGATCTTCTAGTTTTGGTTCAGGATCTCATGGATCAGGGTTTGGAGGGTTCAACGGATTGTAGTATATGTTAGTTTAATATATAATTGTTAATTTATTGAATTTACTAGTTTTATTATTTTAAAAGGCTATTATGAGTTTGAGATATCAATTTCTTTATGCTAGTCCCGCTAGTCATATCAATCATCAGGCCGTTTACGTCCACTACTGGACATAGGTCTTCACCATACGCCACAAATAGAGTTCCTGAGCCGCCTCCATCCATCTACTCCCTGTGACCGCTACAATATCGTCGGTCCAAATCAATACGATTATTTATTTATTTATATTTATTGAGGCTTCCACAGCGTTACAATTTCCATATAAATACTTAAAATATATATAACACTAAGGCCTAAAAGGACTACACCAATATTAAATAAACAAATGGAACGGCAAGGTAAGTCAGAAATGTTGAACAATGTAAATAATATTATTTACATTGTGCTATTTCCAATCTTTTGCAATGTAAGGTATATTGCAAAAAATAATTAATTCAAATATGATATACGAAAGAGGGCGGCGCCGCGCCGCCCCGGTCCGATTATGATTGAGGTGGGTGGACCTAATTGCACCTTCCATTTTCGAGAAGCTAGTACCTAACCTACACTTACAAATTTTATTAAGATCGATTATACAGAAGCAAAAATATGTCGAAATATGTACGGATTGTAATCGAACTTAGTAGGTACCTAAAAAAATAATGCTGTGCAATCCACACAGCATTAGCTCCAAGCTAAGCAGAAAATGGGTAGTTTAAATTACACATTGGTACCATTTTGTGGTTTAAGCAATTTTTTACGCCTTGCTTTTGAGTTAGTATAGCAATCGCGGTTGTGGGGTCAGGGCTTATATTAGAACAAAATAGTTACTATAGTAAACTTTTCTGTTAAGCCTCTACCCCACAGCCGCGATGTTATGGATTTCTAGACGCTGAATCGCCGCTGCACCCCGATACGCAAAACGCAGCTATGTGTATGATGGCATGCGTCCTAATACAAAATGTTCCGTGAACAATTATACCAAAATCGCAGAACGCGGAAACGCGTCGTTCAACTTGTATCGCGTGGAAAAAATCGCAGCAGTGTGATAAGATCGGTTGCGTCTTAGTACAAAATTTACTACAAACAAATATCGCAACAAATCGCGCGACACAAGACGCGCTTCAAAATCGCGGCTTTGAAGTATAGAGGCTTCATTGAACGTAGAAACACAGGATATCACATCTCATGTCACACTCAAAATGGATGTTTATTACTTCACGCCAAAACTACAGAACGGGTCGAGGTGAATTTTGCATGGATGTAGATCCTAGACCTGATTAAAACAGGACACTTTTTATCTCCTAGATGAGTTTCCATGTGATGGAAAAAACCTTTGAACGTTTCATTCAAAGGCTCCGGTTTGTATCTTTTTCATTTCAATAGAAACAACGCGTTCGAAGGCGCGAGCAGGAACTAAAAATTTCTTTGTTTTTTTTTGCCATCTACGCGTTTCCGACAGGCTGATGGCGCAGGAAATGATTTTTTACCCCCGACGCAAAACTAGAGGGGTGTTATAAGTTTAACGTATCTATCTGTGTATCTGTCTGTGGTATCATAGCTTCCAAACGGATGAACCGATTTTCGTTTAATTTTTTTTGTGTCTCAGATAATTTAATCCCGAGTGTTTCATTAAAATCTGTCGGGGAGTTTTTAAAATTTTTAATTTTGTTCTTGTTGTCGCTTCTTTTCAATAGAACTTATACCTAACAATTTCAAAACTATCTCAGTTTGTCAAACAAAGAAAACGCAGCTATCAAAAAATGTAATCCGCTCCCCGCTCTCCACCAAAAACACAGCCTTACCAAATTGCTTACACTGTAAAATATGAAATTCGATGAAAGGCTATACGTGACTATCACGCGATCACAAACCACGTAACGATAAAGTTTTCCACGTAAGATACGTGATTATATGACCTAGTCGAAATTATGTAGGAAATAAATGAAACAGATAAAGGAGTTTTAAGATGAGATTCGCTCAGTGAACGAATGGAGGCCAGACGAGATGATATAAAAATTATGAATGTTTTTCAGAGAAATATATGATTTTCAGGTCATGGATTTTATGATTTTCAGATTATGAACACAATGATTTTCAGGTTATGGTTCCGGTTTAGAATGCTCTTCTTGCAACAAAGATATTTTTGTAAGTATTTCGAATTATCTGCAAAAGATTTGGTAGGTATGATTGGCTGCACTATCAATAAACCTAATACATAGCTATACATTACTACATATTAAGTCAAATTAATAAGCCTAATTATAAGTGCTTGTGTAAATTTACTAGCATATTATGGATCTATTTGCCGTGCGAAATAAGATATTTTATTTTATCTATACCGTATTTATACTGTACCTTATACGTACCTATATTAAGTACATATCAATGTTAAGAAATCGATGGAAAGTGTCTTAGCGACGTGAAATTAATAACAAGAACTAAATTAAAAATTTAAAAACCTCCCGACAGATTTTCATGAAACATGACTAAATACACTAGGGATAAAATTATCTATGACACAAAAACTAAACGAAAATCGGTTCATCAGTTTGGGAGCTACGATACCACAGACAGATACACAGATGCACAGACAGACAAGTTCAACTTATAACACCCCTCTCTTTTTGCGTCGGGGGTTAAAAACAAGCCCATTTTTTGTAATATCTGCATTCTACTATGTTTTTACTATGTTCTATGTTTTTGCTACCGTTGTAATGGAAACCATTTGCTATACTTTGAATAAATTATCGGTATAGAGTCTATTGACATTATTGCCAAATCAAGTACATAACTCTACGCGGAACACAGCACTCTTTCAGACGATTCTCTATAGTTAGTTTAGTATATTGCATTCACTACCCGCCTCGGCGGTGAAACCCGCAGGGGCGTGCCGCCACCACGGGAGTTCTATGGTGATGAATAAAAAAAGTATTATCTATCTATCTATCTATCTATCTATCTATCTATCTACCTCTGTGACCTAGTGGGCGAACAGAAGTCTGTGATGCCGTAGGTTCGATACATTTATCTGTTTTTTTTTTATCTATCACATAGTTATATATTTTTTTCTATTTTATGATATGAGTAGGTATCGAGCGCTATTATGGATTCAAATCTTACTTAAAAAAATTAGGTATGAAGAAACAGCAAATTGTCCCAAGGAAAAACATTACTATAATTTCATTATTTTTAATTAAATTTAATAAGTCTTTTACTCTGTAGTCTTTACAGTCTCCCGCATCCGCAACCGCATCCGCGACCGATACCTCCAATGGGACCCTCATCTGTGATACCGACATTTCCGTTTCCGCATCCGTAGGAAACTGAGCTGGAACCTTGAGTAGGAACCACACCTTCCAAAGCAACCGTACCCAGGAACGGTAGGTTGCCATTCACACATAGTTCCCCTTCATAGTAGTTCTCGGATTGGACGGAGATTCCTAGAGGGGGGTAGGGTGAGGAACTGGCGATGGGGAAGTTGCCGCCGGTTGACGACACTCCTCCGCATCCGCCGAGGTTTCCGTATCCGTTGCCGATACCGCTTCCGCATCCGCATCCGCCACAACTGAGGACGGTCTAGGGGAGGAAAAATTATAAGTTTATGATATCAGAGGATAGCTAAAAAGCAAATAATAAAGGTTTCTTAACTACCAGTAAAAAATAAACCAAACAAGTCTGTTTCTCAGTAATAGCCAGAGTTTTCTCTCGGGATGACTTATCGTTCCATATAGATTTTTTTTAAATTGTCCTATTGGCTTCAAGGGGTGCCTTTGTTAAGTGGTTTTTGGGAAATTAAAGTGCCCCACTTTAATTTCCCAAAAAGAGGAAAAATTTGTTAATAATTGTTATCATTCTTTTACAATGTTCCCACTTAAAACTAGTAAATTCGTTACTAAATTAAGTGAAATAATTTGATTAGGACTGAATACGCTTATAACTGTGGAACTTATGTAACGGGCTAGCTTGTTTTTTTTAACCTAGGTAAATTTATAAAAATTTAACTCTTTTCCAACTCCTACCTGGATGAAAAACGCCTGGGCGCACAACACTAGGGCAGTCTTGAACATGGTTGTTTCTGATTGCGATTAAACTATGCCCGTTTTCCAAAATACCTGTAGTTTTATACATACTGTCGAAGTATTTCATAAATAGGCTACATAGAAACGATGTAACACCATTTTCACTTAATTTATGTAATTATTTTCGTTATCCACGTTGCTACATAAAGTTTTGGTTTGTTATCACGTTTTCGTGACCTGATTTTGATTCGTTATTGGGTCGTCAAGACGCGTTCACTTTTCATACTTGGTAATTTTAAATCCTAATTTTGTTTATTTTATTATTGTATCCAGCTTCATCATCATCATCAGCCTATGTTAGTTCACTGCTGGACATAGGCCTTCAATAATGAGCGCCATAGCGCCTTGTCTTCAGCTTGCCGTATCCATCATCTGCCTGCAGTCTTTCACAGGTCGTCATCTCACCTTGCCGGAGGGCATCCTACACTACGTTTGCCGAGTCGCGGTCTCCACTCAAGAATACGTTTACCCCAGCGGTTATCGGTTCTTCGCGAGATATGGCCGGCCCACTGCCACTTCAGCTTGCTAATGATTATTCTTAGAGCTATGTAGAAACTAAGGTACTCTGTCGGATGTATTCGTTACGAATCCTATCCTTCAGAGAGACTCCGGGCATAGCTCTTTCCATAGCTCGCTGAGCGACTTTGAACAGGTGGACCAGCCCTACCGTGAGTGTTCACATCTCAACTCCGTAGGTCATGACGGTTAGGACGCTCTGATTGAAAACTTTCGTTTTCAAGCATTGCGGTATGGATAACGAGAAGACTCGACGTAGTTTCCTAAACGCTGCCCAGCCTAGCTGGATCCTCGTCTTGGCCTTCTTTTCAAAATTATTTTTACCTAACTGCAGAATCTGCCCGAAGTAAGTGTATTCGGAAACGATTTCGAGTAGGTGACCATGTACGACCACCGGTCTTATATCAACGTGGCTATATATCATGATTGTGGTTTTATCCAAATTCATTCCAAGACCGACGCATCGCGAGGATGAAGCTAGGCTGACCAGCGTCTGAATCAGCTCCTCTAGCGACTCGGCCATTAAAACTATGTCATCAGCAAATCGCAGGTGTGAGATGTAATCGCTGTTTATGTTAATGCCCTTGCCTTTCCAGTCCAGCGTCTTAAACGTATCTTCCAACGCGCTCGAACAGTTTCGGGGATATGTGACATCCCCTGACTCACTCCTCTGCGCAATTGGTATCAGCTTAATTTACTTCAATTACTCGTATGACGTGGACGTAACCTTAAAGTTTTAAGAATAGCTGAATGCTCTATTATTTATTAATTTTCATCGTTATTAATAGATCAGTCCACGCAACCGCTGGCGTTCTATACTGCGGTGCAATGCAGCCATACGACGCCATAAATAGCGGCTCTGAGTCGTCTATCCCTACGACTGCTATATTCTCATCGGTCCATAGCTTGTCTCCCAACAGTCCGGTTCGCGATGCATCGCGGTCGCCATCTGATCCAAGTTTCTTACACACGTATTCAAGAACAATACTATGAGGTCTCACAGTGCTCACGAACGCATCATCATCAGCCCTTGTCGACCCACTGCTGGGCATAGGCCTTGGGCCAGGTGTAGCCTACGGTTTTGCGAACACGAACGCATAGGGCCGGTTAATTCGATTCATAATTAGTTTGTTATATGATTCATCATTAGGTTAGTTCATTTGATGTGAACCTTACGTAAAGTAGCTAGACAGCTATTTTAATCAACGCATAGTATTGCCACAGCCTACCTATACTATGCATACAGTCGTTAGACGAAGGCGTTTTGACAGAGCAATCGTGTGGGGGGCAAGGGACGGGACGGCGGAGGGACGCTCCCGAGTTGCAAACATTACCGCCTTAGTAACTCGGGAGCGTCCTCCCCCCGACTGTATGCGTATAGGTAGGCTGTGGTATTGCTATGTCACCTTTGACTAGTAAGTATGTCACAAATGTTAGGTTATGTTATGTCAGTATTTCTTTGCTTTGCGCAAAACGTAGTCATAGGATCTTTAGCTTTGAGATTTTGTTTGTATTCATGTTTCTAGGGAAACAAAATTGTTTCATTAGGTTTGTGCAGGTTTTTACAGGTTATATTTTATGTCATCCACACCAATCTATCAAACACACCGACCTCAATGGCGCAGTGGGCGAAGGTCTGCCTGCGACGCAGGAGGTTGCGGGTTCGATTCCCGCCCCGGGATAAATATTTGTACAGGGCGTTCTGGATGTTTTCTATGTATAATAAAAAAAAATATCTATCTATGTTGTATATTATATTGTATTAAGTATATCAGTTATCTAGTACCCATAACACAAGCTTTGCTTAGCTTGGGGCTAGATAATGCTGTGTGAATTGTCCAGCATTATTTATTTATTTATTTATAAAGATCAATCACAGATCTGTAATCGACGCAGTGCATCGCATAGTAAAGTGTCTGATGTTGTAAAAATAGTGTAGCTTCTTGTAAAAGTGCTCCTCCGGCGAACTAACCAGTCGTTTCTGTCACCAAGCAGCATTGCTGTAATTTTAAGGTAAATGTCAAGTTGCGGTGGTGTTATGATTGCGGTGAAATTTCAGGAACACATAGATTAACATAACACCTATGCCTCAGGTGGCAGTGCATTCTAGAGCTAACTTTTCTAGCATTATTTGCCCATCGAGATAATTGTCTGTTGATAAAAACACTTCACATCAGGTTCTTATCAAGGCCTTGTTCCGTCAAGTAAGAGTATTAAAATGATCGGGATTAAAACAAAAGTATTGCTTAATTTTCTCTCATTTATTTTAACAACTACAGCAACCACACCCACCACCAAAACCAAAACCACTGCACCCACAATTCCAACCACAATCGCAATCATTACCATGCAAAAGTTCATGCAATCTTCTACCAAATGGTGATGAGTACATGTTGCTTGGGTACCAGCAACCTGACAAACCGAAGCGTTTTAGCAAAGCGAAACTGTTGCTGTTGCTAAATCCGTTGCCGCTGCCAAAATTGCTATTACTAGAAAGACTATTGCCTGAACATTGACAACGATCTTGACATTTACAACAGTCAAGACACTTGTCAATGTTGAAACCAGCGTTTGAACTTTGACAACAGCTAGACGGACCATTGTCTATGTTAAATCCAGGGCAAGGGCATAAACAAATACTAGATGGATCGACGGTCCACATAGGGTTAATGTTAAAACAGCAATCAGGGTGAATGTTCAAAGATATACATTTGTCACAGGCACATTTGCCACAGCAACTGCCAGAGTTGGAACAGCCACAGCCGCAATTGTTACAGCAGCTGCCAAGGTCGCAACAGCAACTACCAACATTGATACTGCCACATTGGCAATTGTCACAGCAGCTGCCAAGGTTGCAACAGCAACTGCCAGCGTTGCCACAGCAACCACCTACGTTGCAAGTGCAACTGCCAATGTTGACACAGCCGCAACCAGCGTTGTTGCAGCCACACTTGTTACAGCAGCTGCCAGCGTTGACATCGCAGCCAGTGCTTTCAATGCCAATGTCACCGTCGCCGCATGTGTAGCAGACCTCACCAACTCCTGTAGTTCCGAATTCTCCTTCCAGAGCCGCGGATCCTGGAATAAAAAGGAAACATGTTTTACAAGAAAATCAAATTTTATCTTTTAGTAACCGTTGAGATAAATAACGGTACAGAATAAATTTACTTTATTTTTATTAGACGCCATTGTATTGTATTTAAATTATATTTAAACCAATATAACACACTTTATTATGATTTAGTTGTAGAGCTTGCTTGACGAAATATTTGTGCCGAGACGGGAATAGAGCCCGCAAGCTCCTACGTAGCAGGCAGACCTTCATCTGCTGTGCCACAGAGGGCGTTGAATGATAAAAACTATATTTAGGTTTACCTCTGTCAAAAGGGACCTTGAGTTACAGACTCTAGAAGAATGTTCCTGTGCAAATTTTCCACTCTCACTGCCCATCACTGGACAAGATGTTTGGCGGATACTATGCCCAAGTATTACAGTAAACTTACCTTTACATTTATTTCCTATCTATGTCCTAGAAGAATACAGAATTATGTGGTCTACGAACTCAGAAACTTACCTAGAAGTGGTAAATTCCCTTGAACACACAAAGCGCCTTCGTACACGTTCTCAGAACATATGGCAATGCCGACTGGGGAGTTGGGGGAGTAGCTGGTCACGGCGAAGTTTCCCCCTGAGGTGGGAAATCCGCAGCCCTCACAGCAGCTTAGTGCATTCTGAAAAGGTTGTAAATACATTTAATTTAACAACAACGAGCGGCAGATTTGGCCGAAGATCTCAAGAGGCGCAAATATGCAGGTCTCGACAGAGTCTACACATTTGCTCCTCTTGCAGTCGAGAACCTAGGTCCGTAAGGTATCGAGGCTCTTCGGGTTTTTAAAAAAATATCTAAGCGTCTGGTCGAAGCGACGCGTGACCCGAGAGCTGGTCAGTATCTGGCACAGCGCATCAGCATTGCCATACAGCGGGGCAGCCAGCGTCTTGGGAACGCGACGACTGGTATTGATATGGATCAGTTGAGCTATCTGTAGATTGTTTGCAACAGTTTGCAGTTAGCTCAATTGTTTCAATTGTAAATACTAGTTCTAATTTATTTCTATTATTTTATTGCAAAAGGCTTCTGCCCGTTATTTTAATTTAATCGAGTCTTTAATGAAAGACATACTACCGCACCGCAAAAAATTAAGCGTTCGAATATGGACTTAAACTTGTTATTTTAAGATACATTTTACAGTGACAAAATGGTTAACCATAAGCTATAATTATTTTTACAAGCAGCATTTGAAGTGACAACTGTGATAATTTGGCTTGTTTAAAAAAACTATAAACCGACTTCAAATTGATCTACATAGTTAAAATTTATATGGGACCAATTTCGGGGTATATTCTTCCAATAAAAAAAGAATTATCAAAATCGGAGGTCTCTGTAACAAGTTATGCGTGGTCAAACATTACAATCAGTGAGTGAAAAATCAATCATCCCCTGCTTTCCTACCCTTAGGGTTAATTTTTTTTTTAAATTGAAATGGAACACCCTTCAGGGTACCCTTTCCAATAAAAAAATAATTATCGAAATCGGACTACTCTGTAAAAAGTTAAGCGTGATTGATCATACAAAAAAAAAGACGGGTTGCACTCCGGGAGTGCCGGCAGAAGTGAAAACTTGATTATTAACGTTGAGCATGTTTGATATTTTGGAATGGTTAGGGAATAATTTTGCACCAATTGCTTTATCAGTATAAAAGTACTATCATTTATGTGGTAGAATACAATATTCATTTATTGCGCTATCGTACACAAACATGACAATTTATATTACATTAAAAATTTAAAACTTTAAAACTATTACAATTATTTTACATTAAAAAGTTTATCTCTCCGAAAAATCAACTTTCATCCATAATTTCAACGACTTTTTCACCATCATCATTACCAGAACTATCATCGCCAATCTCTAAAACTGATACGATAGGTTTATGGTAGCTGAAGTAAGAAACGAACAGTTTTGATTCGAACCTATTTAAATGTCTAATAAAGACCGCATCAATAGTAGTTTTGTATTTCGTTGTGCTAAGATTGCGATCATTCGACATAGTTAAACCAAATTCATTATTTAAAAATTCAATTAATAGTTGATTTTTATCATCTGCGAAATTTATGTTGAAATCTCCACTCAAAATGTGATAGCTGTCTACTCTCCATCCGTCTTACGCTTTTTCGATCAGGGTCACGTGTCCTGACGCGAGTTTAAGATTTTATACCCATTACAGAAAAAGTGCTCAACGCCGCTAAAGAAGTTTTCACTTCAAAAATATATACGCGTCGACTTCAGAACCACCTCCGTTTTTCGTCGGTTGAAAAGTGACAACTACCTACATAAAAATTACGTCAGCAATCTATCGTTAATGTGAAAGTCTATCGTTACACGATAATTACTTTATGTTGCGATTCCAAAACGTTTCATAGAACTACATAGAAAATATCCATGTAAATAACAAAAGATCTTACAGTATAAAAACTATCGTAGCTTATTTGTGTTGGAAGAACACCAACGTTTATATTCTTCCAACACAAATAAGGTTCGCAGTTAACCCGCTTACATCTGTTATGGATTTAAGAGTAACTCAACGAACACAAAATTTATAGGACCGTAGTTTAGAAAAAAATTGAATGGTTCTCTATTTCTAAAGGATGATTAATAAAAGCACAGTGTGTTACGCATAAACGACTCCTAGTTTTTGCACATATTTCTAAAACGCGCGTTTTAAGAATCGGTCCCCGACATCCATGCATACCCAAACGCCGCCCGCTCTTATTAAAGCGCGTTTGGATTTGTACGTACAACGCGCCTTAAACGCAACGCCAAGACACCAACGCCTACCAATGCTTCCTCGCTCTTACGGAATCCAGTACCTGCATCTGATAGTAGGTTTACCTATACGGTAGATTTAATAGAGAACCTTACTTAATAGCTATATAACTTCGTTAACAAAATCAATTCTATACCATTCGATGCATGAGAAACCCCTAAGAATACCTCACTTGTATTATTTATAAATAATCATCTGGTATCCATAACACAAGCTCTCCTTACCTACTTAGGAACGATCTACAACATTTTTTATTATTTTATTTGCCTATGTTGGTATTTACCTGAACAAATAAAGCTAATATACACTGAGCCACAAGGCAACCAGGATAGGTTGCCATCTTCTCAAACACTCACTAAACAATGACATTTCAAAAGCAACCCTAGGTTTTATATAAGCATCATTATCAGGGTCCAAAATAAATCATCCAACTGAAAACATGAAGAAATAGTTCCTATAGCAAGGACATTCTACTACTACTGGTATTTATTATAAATGCACACTTATATACAGACGGACGACCCTTATCTACCCATAAGTAGGTATACGGTGAAACCTTGAATCGTACTGTCCAAGAATCGAACCTTGTACCTACCGAAATCCTGCAAAATAATCGAGAATTTCCTTCTGGTGTGACCGGCCGATTCAACTTTTACTACAAAATTTCTTTACTTTCTATTACGACATATACTTTATTTTCTTGATTCACACGACATATTGCATTTCCCCCGATAAATATTTGTAACTTTCTGATGAAATTTTGTTGTAAATAGGTCACTATCTCACGTAGGTAGGTTTGTCCTAATTTCGTAAAAGTATGGGTATAAAAGTGAGGTTGGTATGGCATGTGCCACTTTGGTATATTCCCGTAGCCACCATGAAATCCGTCGCTATTCTTTTTGTGGTCATCTTCGCTTGCTTGCTCCAAGTAAGTTGAAATAAGTCGATGGTTCTTCACTGCAATCAATAAATTGGACAACCCACACAGCATCGTCTTGCCCCAAGCAGAGCTTTGAGCTTTCTCAATGTTAAGTACTATACTTATTAGAAAATCTATTAAAAGGGGTCTCGATGACCTTGAGCTAGATTGTTCAACAGCTCAATTCAAGATAGTCACGCGGGAAAGAAATTTTAGGAAAGTGAATGCGAGAATAACCGTTCTCTTTTGAAATAATAACATTACTCAGAAAGCTGTTATTTTATCAAAGTAAAATACATCTTATTCTTGTACAGAGATTGATTTATCAAAGTAAAATAGATCTTATAATTGTACAGAAATTTGTTTAAGTCAGCGTGTCCACTCCGCAAAACGATATCGAGTCAACGTAGTATCGTATCTTAACAAATAAATGAAGTGACATTCGATGACAAAGCCCTTAGGGGTGAGTCTATTTGACGTTAGTAACAATTTGGTACAGCACCTCTATCGCGCGAACATGGAACTAAAATCCCATACAAAAAGGAGACATCGCGTTCACGTTTCGTTACTGACGTAAAATAGACTCAACCCTCAAATCCGCAGGAAAAACCTAACGAACGAATACGATAGATATTTTTTTCAATTTGATAAATAAACAGATTTGTCGTTACTCATAGTGACGGCTGAAATAATGTTCTAGAACTAACCTGGAAGGGACTTAGTAACTACAGCACAAGTCTCTGACGTAGTTACTACAGAACAAATCTCAAATACCAAGCTGTCTCTAATTGTAATTTATTAATTTATCTACCTATATCAATATTATAAAGAGGAAAGATTTCATTGATTGTTAGTTTGTATTGAATAGGCTTGGAAAAATTATTTTATCATTAGAAGCCCACATTATTCCTGATTAACATAGGCTACTTCGCGGGAAAATGCTTCATTCCTACGGGAAAACGGGTAATAGGACAACGGCTAGTAAGAATGCAGCTAGTATTTTATATATTGTGATCATGCTTGTTTTTTTTCTAAAATAAAAGTAGATAGATAGATAATACTTTATTTATCACCATAGAAAACTAATTTTACATAGAAACATGTAGAGAACAGCAATGGAACTGGCGGCCTTATCGCTTAAAGCGATTAAAGTTATTAGTATTAAGTTACTAAGGAAGTTTACTTTTGAATAGGTATGGCCGTCGATTTGCAGAGTAGACACTTCTAAGTTAAAGCGATAAGACACATTTTCAGTTATGTAATTACATAATCGTAGATTGAAATAGGTTCTACTGAGTTACTAACCTACTCTACATAATACTTATTAACTGTTATTGCTGTTCGAACAATTTAAGTAACAACCTACTAAATTTATACTGTAATTCTTAACAATGCATATTAGTTTTAGTTCGTTTATTTAGTTCAAAAGTTGCCGACGATATTTGTTCAGTTGTGTACTTAGAGTTATTCAACTGAACGAATTAACACTAAGAAAATTAAGAGGTGAAAAAAAATACAAGAGGGAAAGATATGAAAAATTATAATAACATTTTCCGAGTCTAACGTTATTTTGATAATTTTTGTTGTTACAGAGCACTGTAACTGCTTGCGGTTGCGGTGGCGGCCTCGTAGGCCTCGGCAGTTACGGTGGTTACGGTGCGGGCACCGGCTGCGGTGGTTACGGCGGCAGCGGTTGCGGTAACGTGGCCGTCGAGGGAGAACTACCAGTGTGCGGTCAGACCGCTGTCTGCGGTCAGGTGCCCATCCTCGGTTGTGTGGAGTACAGCGGCCCCGTGTGCGCCGCTGGCTGCGTCAAGATCGTTGGTGACTGCCAGTGCGGCTGCGGTTGCGGCAATGGTCTTGGTTTGGGCGGTATCTACTGAGTGTGACGCGTAAAACACAATGATGTTAATAAAATCATGAGTGAGGGCGATACATGCTCATCTTTTATTTTTCTTCATATAAATCTGTCCAATTGACTACAGTGGAGCTGAAATCACTCGGTAGATTTCTATCATCTCTATCCTAGATCTGTGTGGACGACAGTACTCTGGAAGTGGGATGGAACAATAATACCTTTTGGGTAATAATAAATGACAAAAAATATGATTTAATTTTAAAAACCCGAAGAGCCTCGGTACCCCACGGACCTAGGGTCTCGACTCCAAGGGGAGCAAAAGTGTAGGCTCTGTTGAGACCTGCATATTTGCGCTTCTTGAGATCTTCGGCCAAATCTGCCGCCGCCGCATCCTGAGCGTCTGTCTGGTCGAAGCGACGCTTGACTTGAGAGCTGGTGAGTATCTGGCACAGCACATCAGCATTGCCATACAGCGGGGCAATGCAGCCAGCGTCTTGGGAACGCTTCCGACTGGTATTGATATGGATCAGTTGAGCTACCTGTAGATTGTTTGCAACTGTCTGCAGTTAGCTCAATTGTTTCAATTGTAAATACTAGTTCTAATTTATTTATATTATTTGATAGTAATTTTCTTTGTGAATAAAGGCTTCTGTTTTTTATTTTATCGTGGGTTGAATAGTCAATATATTTGGGTCGAAATAACAATACACCAAAATAACAACGGCACTAATTTTCTAGTAGAATTTTGGTTTGTTTTTCACTTTGGCTTGTGTTTTTCAAAAGTAAATCGGACAATTACCAGATTCTAGTTTAATTTTGACGTTGTATGAATGGATGAAAACGTCTGTCAAAAACACCATAAAAATGTAATTGCCCGATTATATTTTTGATGAACACATGCCTGAAGAAAGCAGCCTTCTGAGTGGCTAAAATGGGTTTGCACTACACCAAAACGAAAAAGTTTTCGTTTTGGGTATTTACCTATCGCTGACCTGACAAAGCTGTTCTGACAAAATGCAACAAATCACTCAGATTACGCGCTTACTTACCTACGACCGCTCTATTGTTCTAGTTGCTAGTGAAATGCTTGCTTTTGTTAAATAGTTTTTACTAGTTACCCGCTTTATTTGCGTCTCAAAAAAATTGTGTTGGCTTTTTTGCTATAAATCTAATGTAAATAAAATGTAATGCTCAACTAAAGCTTGCATCAAGAGTTATAATAAGATAGAGTGTTTATGGGTTTAATAGCCTAGGTATGTTACTATTCGTTAATGCTCCTTAAAGAAGTTTGAAAAAGCGCATAGCGCTTAAAAACGTGTTTATAATTTTATATATTTATGAATAATATTGACTTGGATGAATGTACACTGGATTTGTATTACTCTTACAGATAAGATTATAAATAAAGATATTTTAAAATTGAAAAAATTGACTCAGATTCATTCGAAAACTGCAATTAAATTGGCCGAATTGTGGCAAGTAGTTGCAAAATCCACCAAAAAAAAAAAAATGACAAAGAGTGGGTCAAAGTCAGTCGGATAATCTATAATACCTAAAATAGATTCATTTATGATACCACGTATTTCGCATAAAATTCATGTTATTATTTTCGAGAGGGCGCATTGCGTGCCATTTTGTGAAAAAGATAGGTCTCGCGTTTATAGGAGCGGTACAGAGCATATGTTTTTGGAACGGCGGCGTAAGCGCAAAAATATTGTATTTGCTTATTTACAAGAAAACTATACAACTAATGAAGAAACTGTATGAAGGAACCAAAGAATTAGTAATAACCTACGAATCAAAAGAAAAATCTTTCTATAGACCACAGGGTTCATGAGATCTCGCAAAACAGTGCACTTTCATGATTTTTTCACCGTCTTGTTTTTTCGCATTCGTGTTTTAAATTTTAAGGAACCAAAGAAAATCTCAGTACTCACGGAGGAGTACCCCGTGAGTAAGATCTAGGCTTAGTTTGACAACCAAACCCGCTAGATTCGCCCCATAAAGCTGCACTGCATGTAAACTTACCACCTACAAACACAAACTCTTCTTGGATCATATTTGTAAATGCAAACGCTGTTGATGATTAAGTAGGCAACACCAATTAACTTCTTAAGTTAAAAGTAAGTACCATTTTTCGACGAACACACGAATTTTGGAAAGACCCATTGAACGTTTGCCCGCCACGCTGCCGTTTCAAGGTTTTTAAGGAACGAAGTAAATACCCGTTCTCCACCAAAAATGCGGCAATGTTTTATATTTCTTTCATCATCAACACTACAAATCAATGAAATGAAACAAGTGCAGTATTTCCATTCGAGTTTTCAGGGGTAGGTATACGAGAAGGCGAGGTTGTAGGCAAACGTAGATCTATCCCTTTAACAAAATTTTTTTTTCGTGATATACCTATGTAGCGCACTTTCCTGATTTGACACATACCGACGCATTCAAGTCTTAGATAGAATGCCAAATTCTTTGGAATTTTAATTATCTCAGACTTTCTATTACATTTCTGAAAGCATTGTTTCGGCATCTGATATCGGGCGAGAGTATACTTTTGAGAGGAAAAAAATATTGAATATAAATTATATGGAGCTTTATGAAACCACTTCATGTCAAACCGGACCAAATTTAAGGTTTTTTTCGATAGAATTCTTAGTTCTTAAATTGTCTGTTTTTAAAGTTAAGCTAAAAGTCCTATATAGTTATTCTGTGCTTTATGGCTACCATATGGCATTTCATCGAGCAAGGGTTTTTTCCAATATAATTTTATATAGATTTAACTATCAGCGTTAAACAAAAGACAGATAAATAGAGGGCAATTTTGTTTATTTCAAAAATAACTATCACCAAATCACCATCCGCGTCCACCACAACCGCAACCGCAGGTCAGGGCTCCAGGACCAGGCTGGTAGGTACCAGGGGTAGAGATGCCAGTGGAAGCACCGCGCTCGTCGGTGATACCGATGTTTCCGTTGCCGCAGCCGTAGGAGACCTGGCTGGAGCCCTGAGTGGGCAGGAGACCCTCCAGAGCAACGGTTCCGAGGAAAGGCAGGTTGCCGCCGAGGCACAGCTGTCCCTCGTACTGGTTCTCAGACTGGACGGAGATGCCGTTGGGTTGGTTGGGGGAAGCGCTGGCGGTGGGGAAGTTACCGCCAGTGGAGGACACGCCACCACCGTTAAGGCCACCTCCGAGACCGATACCGCCGAGACCAGCACCGCAACCGCAACCGCAAGACAGAGCGGACTGAAAATGGTAAAAGATCGTTAGCAACTTTTTGGATGAGCTTAGCTCGGTTAGGATTGTAGTTATTAGACCAATTAGTTTGAATTGATTACTTATGTTTTCAAATATATCATAGAAAGTAGGTATTTCCTAGTCTCGTAATTTACAGTGTGACTTACTTGGATCACCACGAGGGCGCAGAGAGCGAAGAAAGCTTTGGCTGCCATTGTTGTTTTGTTACGTTGTCTGTTGAACAAGTATGCTTCTTCAGTAGAGTTAGTTCCTTTTATAGGTCATACCTTATCACCATGTTTATTTCATTGTGAAAGAAAACTATCTAGTCAACTAGAAATAATAAATAATGGTGAAACGTAGAAAATGAAAGTCGTAAGAAAACGTGTAGATAGGATTTCTAATTACGAAACGTATGTGCCCTAATTTAGTATAAATTTTTGTTAGACTTCGCGGGAAAGCATTCTGAACATTTTCTTCAGTAGTAATCAACCATGTCTGCCTACGGATTCCTCCTTCTCTGCATCCAAGCTTGCTTGGTCTTCGTAAGTATCATTTCATTAATGACAAGTTTTTATTCTAGGATAGCATGATAGAAGTTTCATTGTAATTTAAACTGACTTCGAAAAAAGGTGGATCTGCTGTGTTCGGCTGAATGTTTGTTTTTGTACATAAATGTGAAATGTTCGTCGATTTCTCCGTCAATTATGGACATATTTTGATAATTCAGAGAATGATTCCAAGATAGTCCCATAAAAATGTATTCCCGAGGGATGAGTCCCGAAAATAATTAAAATACTATGAAATATTAAGGCATATGAAGTTGATTGTGAGTGTTTTCAAAACAATCAAATTATTTATTGTGTAGGAGTGATAATTATGAGAACTTTTTAGTAACCCTTCTTCTACTTAAATACATATATAATAATAATAATAATAATGCTGGACAATCCACACAGCACCATTTAGCCCCAAAGTAAGCTACTCAAAGCTTGTGTTATGGGTATTAGATGACTGATATATTTAATACATTATATACGTAGATAGATTATTTTTATTAGACATACACCCAGCCCAACGGAACAAATTTCTGCAGATCGTACACAAATTTGTTCCTAATAATGCTGGACAATGGATAAAATGTATTAGTTACTAACCAAAATGTTTTATTCCAGAGCGCCGTCAACGCTTGCGGTTGCGGTGGTGGCATCGGCCTGGTAGGCCTTGGCGGTTATGGAGCGGGCATTGGCGGTGCCGGCAACGGTGGTTACGGCGGCAATGGTTGCGGCAACGTGGCCGTTGAGGGAGAACTCCCCGTGTGCGGTCAAACCGCTGTCTGCGGACAGGTGCCCATCCTCGGTTGTGTGGAGTACAGCGGCCCCGTGTGCGCCGCTGGCTGCGTCAAGATCGTCGGTGACTGCCAGTGTGGTTGCGGCTGCGGCAACAACAATAACGATCTTGGTTTGGGCGGACTCTACTAAATCTTGAATAACCATTTCAACAGATTATTAAAATAATGAAGTGAAACATATATTTTTTTTATCCTTTCCTTATTCATATTTAGCTTAATCACATCAATAGCCAACGGGCTGCCTGAAAGCAATTTGTATAGTGTTATAAATAAGCTAGGTGTTATAAGCATGTGTGCAGGACATACCTAATACAGCGCACAAGAGTATGCGCAAACGCAGTAGCATTCTTTATTCCCACATTTTATAATCCGATGGGCAAAAAATAACCCAAAGATCATCATCATCATCAGCCTGTATTAGTCCACTGCTGTAAATAGGCCTCCCCTAATGAGCGCCATAGCGCCTTGTCTTCAGCTTGCCGAACACAAAGATACTATCTACTGAAATAGGATCTAGATAGTTACATCACTTGGTATTACATATTTCTACCTACAGACAGATACCTACAGATTGACTACTAAGCCTACTTCATTACTCACTTTATCTCGCTGTAAAATACTGACAGAAATCAAAAATATCACTTGATTTCCGTGTCTGTGTTTAATTTTATAATTTGACCTTAACTGTACATTCTCATTCCTAACTTTTCTCGTGGGTGTCGTAAGAGGCGACTAAGGGATATCTACGATTTGCGCTTCCTAGCCATTTTTTCAACTGGTATATTAACTTTTCAACCATGACCTTATATTGATTTATGTACGAGTCTTCTTTTATTGTTCTGAAATACAATTTTTCTAATACCTAAACCTGTGTTTTCGCCCTTGTATAATTATGTTCCTCACTAAAGGCTATATATATATATTTTTTTTCATAGGCGGAAGAGGGGACGCCTGAAAGCCGGGCCGTGGTAGATTTTAAGTGTATTGATAGGGATCAGTTGAATTACCTCAAGATTGTTTGCAACAGTCTGCAGTTTTTTTCAACCAGAAGTTTTGTTTCTAGGTTTTCATCGAAATTTTCGGTATTTAATAGATATATACAAAATAAATAATAATAATAATGCTGGACAATCCACACAGTATCATCTTCCCCAAGCTAAATAAATGATTTAAAATCTGTCGAAAAATCACGACCTGAGATAAAATCTGACTGGCGTTTGAGATTTCGGGGGAAAGTGCTACAATGAAAAATTAACAAAAAACTAACATTCTCACCCACCTAACAATTTTTCAAAAGTTTGTTGTCAAGCTGAAGGCATGCAATTATTGCAAATGCTATCGTAGAGCGCAAATAGCATCTCTAGTAAAAACTTGATCCTATAAATAGCTTTCTTTTCCGTAAACCTAGCCGATTATTTAGTGGTCCCTCAATTGTTAATTGTATTTTTATACTGTGTTTGTAATACGCGAACTACATACATACTGCCTAATTGCATTTTGGCTATTCCTTTACTTACCTTTATTGGCAGTTGGGTTGCAATTCGCATTAAAACTGTTGATTATATAAAATAAGACGTTTTCCTTAAAAAGTCTTATTTTATAATCGAACAGTTTAGTCAGGTTTATATCAACATGAATGTTTAACAAATAATAGGAGAAAAATATGATTTGATACTGTCTTGTATTTATTCATTCAAACAATTATATTCAGTAGAGGCCTCCCAAACCAAGACCGTTGTTGCCGCAGCCGCAACCGCACTGGCAGTCACCGACGATCTTGACGCAGCCAGCGGCGCACACGGGGCCGCTGTACTCCACACAACCGAGGATGGGCACCTGACCGCAGACAGCGGTTTGACCGCACACGGGGAGTTCTCCCTCAACGGCCACGTTGCCGCAACCATTGCCGCCGTAACCACCGTTGCCGGCACCGCCGATACCCGCTCCATAACCACCGAGGCCTCCCAGGCCGATGCCACCACCACAACCGCAAGCGTTGACGGCGCTCTGGAATACAAAATTACATAAAAATAAAGTTCACTTAAATAAATAATGATTGACCATCAACACAGCATCATCTAGCCCCAAATGAGCTCTGCTCTGCCTTTTTTATGGGTAGATAACTGATATTACGTAGATAGATAGATATTTTTTACTATAAATATAAAACGCCCAGAACAACCACAACAAATCAGATCGTATAAACATTTACCGAGGCGGGAACAAACCCTTAACCTATTCAAAATTTAAAACGTAATAAAATTGTTAGCTATGTTCATCTCACTGAAGAATTAAAACCTCACCAATTTTCTTTTGATATTAAAATTGTATATAGTTACAAATTAATGAAACTTTTATCCAAGTTAATCTTTATTATTGAACCTCATTCAATATCACCGCTTGCTAAACATTTCTCAGTTTTAACCGGATCAACGTGCGCTATGCGCTGAACTCGTATTATTTTGTTGATCGCGTTAAATTGCAACGGTGAAATAGGACCTTAGTAAATCAATGTAAATCGTTAAAGTTAACTTACGAAGACCAAGCAAGCTTGGATGCACAGAAGAAGGAATCCGTAGAGAGACATGGTTGATTGCTACTGAAGGGTTTGTTCAGAATGGTTTCCCACGGAGTCAAACAAAAATTTATACTAAATTGAGGCACATACGTTTCGTAAGTAGAAATCCTATCTACACGTTTTCTTACGACTTTCTTTTACAATATTTCACCATTATTTACTATTATTGTTTAATAGTTTTCTTTCATAATATAATAAACATGGTGATAAGGTATGACCTATAAAAGGAACTAACTCTACTGAAGAAGCATACTTGTTCAACAGACAACGTAACAAAACAACAATGGCAGCCAAAGCTTTCTTCGCTCTCTGCGCCCTCGTGGTGATCCAAGTAAGTCGCACTGTAAATTACAAGACTAGGAAATACCTTCTTTCTATGATATATTTGAAAACATCAATTCAAACTAATTGGTTTAATAACTACAATCCTAGCTAACATAGCTAAGCTCAACCAAAAAGTTGCTAACGATCTTTTACCATTTTCAGTCCGCCCTGTCTTGCGGTTGCGGTGCTGGTGCCGGCCTCGGCGGTATCGGTCTCGGAGGTGGCCTTAACGGTGGTTGCGGTGGCGTGTCCTCCACTGGCGGCAACTTCCCCACCGCCAGCGCTTCCCCCAACCAACCCAACGGCATCTCCGTCCAGTCTGAGAACCAGTACGAGGGACAGCTGTGCCTCGGCGGCAACCTGCCCTTCCTCGGAACCGTTGCTCTGGAGGGTCTCCTGCCCACTCAGGGCTCCAGCCAGGTCTCCTACGGCTGCGGCAACGGAAACATCGGTATCACCGACGAGCGCGGTGCTTCCACTGGCATCTCTACCCCTGGTACCTACCAGCCTGGTCCTGGAGCCCTGACCTGCGGTTGCGGTTGTGGTGGACGCGGATGGTGATTAGGCAATGTGCTTTGATTATTTTGAAATAAAACAAAAATTTCCTTATATTTCCTGTCTTTTGTATTTTGAAGTTTCCATTGGCGCCTAAAAGTAGAAACAAAATACAACTCGATCATCTTTTATGCAAAACAATTACTACATTGATTTATTTTCGATACTAACTATTGAATTTTAATAAGACTTGTTTAGTAGTACCTCGGTACATTTACTTTTTTTTTCATAGATGAATGTCAACAATTAGTTTGGCTTGTTTAAACTAGATTGACGACCATTTGCGTAGAGCTCTTTAACGAACGAACGTAAAATAACCGAAACGTTAACAAAGAGACCATAAAATCACAGGGGTCATTAAAGATTAAACAAATTTTAGATGACAAGGCTATAAAAATGCGAATAAAAATTACAATAAGTACTGGTCAATAAAAGTGTTTATTTTTATATTCTTTCGCTGACAAAACGTCTGCTCGATTGAAAAACATGTAGCATTATTTTTCTACGCGATCGAAAATAAATACCCAGCGTTTTTGTTGCAACGAATCAAGACAAATAATTCCTATATTGGTTAAATACCGCATTAACAGCTTAGCTAACCTGAAACGTAATTTAGGTCAGCCAGAAATTTAATATAACTAAATTTATTCCATTATTCGCTAAGCGACTAACCCCTTTGTTATAAATAAAAATAACTAAACCTATCCTATGGACTATCAGGCCATAAAGTAGGTAGGTACCTAAACACCACGTGGTATTTAATTTTAAACTACCTAACCTCAACAATTATCGCTTCTAATTTTCATTTTTCATCATTTACTAATTTTAAATTTATATGTTCTCTCAATTTTATACTATTTTAGTAGTGCCCCACGACGCTGGCTGCCTTGCTTCCCTGTATATCCGGACACACAGCCTCGACAAAACCTCGTCTAGAGACATTGAATCGTCATCGCATGTGTACAATTCTTGAAATTTGTTTCTTCAACTACTTATCTATGAATTAGTCCATTTCTAGCATTGATACAAACTTTAGCTGTCTATGCAAAGACCAGTCAGCTATTGTATATGATAGAGTGCTGACTGAACCTCCGATCTAGAATACCTAGGAGACCTACGAGAGTTGAGACCTACCGTTGTCTTATCATCTTATTCCAGAAGAAGAAAGCGCAAAAACCAGTTGATTTTAAGAGTTATATTATTAGGGGTGCATGTGTGTGCTTTATGGTTAGTACTTGGTTAGTATGGTTAGTACCTACTTACACATTGTTCGTAAAATTTCAAATATAAGAGTCTTCATGGATTCAGTTGCGATCTGCGACTTACTTTTTATTTTAGTTTCTTTATGTTCCTAAGTAAAAGTAACCCTAAGATTTTATACTTAACTACTTATAGAACCAAAAGGGTAGGTTATGTATGTCGGTACTTTGATAATATATTAATAAATTTTAAAAAGACCAAGCTTATCACTTCATATTTTTATTAACCGTTCGTTTGATCAATTATTTTCGTGAAATCAGTACAGGGCTCCCAAACCAAGACCACTGCCGATGCCGTTGCCGATGCCGCTGCCGCATCCGCACTGGCAGTCTCCGACGATTCTGACGCAGCCAGCGGCGCACACGGGGCCGCCGTACTCCACACAACCGATGATGGGCACCTGACCGCAGACTGCGGTTTGACCCAACACGGGGAGTTGGCCTTCGACGGCTACGTTGCCGACACCGATGCCACCATAGCCGCTGCCGATGCCTGCACCGCCGATGCCTGCGCCGCCGAGGCCTCCCAGACCGCTGCCGCAACCGCAACCGCAAGCGTTGACGGCGCTCTAGAATAAAACATTTGACATTATTCACTGTGATTTTTATTACCAAATGACATATTATCAAACCCCGTGCCTCGGTGCGCACGCAAACACTTGTGCACCATAAGATGTCCTGCGCATGGCTAGTCTTGAAAAAAAAAAACTCGATAAATAAGAAGTAAGAGGTAAAAGGTTTCTTCGTCGCTTCTTTACTTTAGTCTACAACCGAAGCGACAGAAATCCAAAACATCACTTTATTTCCGTGTCAGTTTTTAGTTCTTATATTTTAACCTTTTCTAAGTGTACATTGATTATATTTATGGAAATCAAGAGTTTTTGATTTGATTGGAGTCTTCGTTCGCCGTGGCCGAAATTCGACTTGGAGGAGATGTATGGGAGTAATATGATGTATTATGATGCCAATCATACCAAGTGAGAGTAAAAAATTATATGGCCACCCACATCGTGGCGGAGTCATGGATTAAACAGTGTGTACAAGCCTTAGGCTCGCCATGACTAAGCCGAAATATAGATGGGCTGTAAAAGTTATTTTCAGTGTAAAAGACAACTTACGAAGACCAAGCAAGCTTGGATGCAGAGAAGGAGGAATCCGTAGGCAGACATGGTTGATTGGTACTGAAGAATATTTTCAGAATGATTTTCCCTACAACGATGTATTAATTTATACCAATTCTAGGCTTATATGTTTCGTCATTATTTATTTATAATCTATTTATTGTTTCAAGGACATTTTGAATACTATGCTCTTGATGTTTTCTAATGAGCTTGTATTCGTCGATAGTAATTTCACAATTATTTACGGTTTGTAATGACCTATATTTTTTCTTTCACAATGTAATTAATAATAATGATAAGCTCAGACCTATAAAAGGTGTTTACTTTACGAAAAGTGCATACATTGTTTAACAGACAACGTAAAGAACAACAATGGCAGCCAAAGCTTTCTTCGCTCTCTGTGCCCTGGTGCTGGTCCAAGTAAGTTTTACCTTCAATGTCTTCTCTCGTGTAAAACATCATTTCCAACAGTTACTAATTAAATGCCTGTAATATACACAGGGAATATACTAGTACTAAATATGGATGCAAGTAGTTACGCAAAACCACAACCCCTACTAAAGACCGTAAAAATATATAGTAGGTACCGTTTTCCTGGCTTTCGAACAAATTGTCTAACAGTGTGATTTATTTCCAGTCCGCCCTCTCATGTGGTTGCGGTAGCGGCATCGGCCTCGGCCTCGGCAACATTGGCGGTGGTTACGGTGGCGTCGCCTCCACTGGTGGCAACTTCCCCGCTGCCAGCTCCTCCCCCGCCCAGCCCAACGGCATCTCTGTTGTATCTGACAACGCATACGAAGGCAAACTGTGTCTAGGCGGCAACCTGCCCTTCCTCGGAACCGTTGCTCTGGAGGGTCTCCTGCCCACTCAGGGCTCCAGCCAGGTCTCCTACGGCTGCGGCAACGGACAAATCGGCATCACTGCCGAGCGTGGCGCCAAAACTGGCATCTCCAGCCCTGGTTCTTACCAGCCTGGTCCCGGAGCCCTCAAATGCGGCTGTGGTTGTGGTGGACTTCTGTAAATACTATACGACCTTGCAAAAAATAATCCGAAATACACAAAAAATGCATCTTACTTGTATGTTTCATTGAATGATGACCCATTTTATTTTATTTATAGTTTGTTAGACGCATATCAAAAGGTGTCGAGTGGATATTATAAAATTTAAAGAAGTGATTTCTTAAGCTTCCTGAAACACAATGTCTAACTGTTAGTCGAATAGGTATCTTCCTTGTACACTCTTTAACGCATGAACATACGATGAGACCAATTTATTTATGTAGGAAATAATGTGAGACCTGAAGTCTTCCTGTGTAGTCTTCCGTCTTGATGTTCCTATGCAGTCTCGTATGGGGTGCTGAGGGACGTTTTTGTGTGTCATTTTTACAATCAAGAAAACCAAAACGCAAATTGGAGGTTGCCTTCGAGTGGAGTAGAAGTCGAGGTTATGACTGAATATATCTGCGATTCAGAAATCCAGCTCTAAGTGAAGTAAGAGTTTTAAGAATGGAGACGGTTTCAGATCCAAGTAGAGAAAATGATGCGAGTTTAATATATGAATAGGTACCTAGTAAATACATATGCCTAAATGCAGCATATTATAACATAATAGAGCAAACATGGCAAAACAAAGCCGAAGGCATTTATTTATTGTTTTAATTTTTATAATTTGGACCAAGACTTTTTTTGCTTTTTCAAGAGTAAGACTTAATTATGAAGGGCTGGGTGGTTAAGATAACGTTAAAATATATATTAGAAAGACGTAAGTATCTATTGTTATAAAATATTTGAAATTTTGAAAAAAAAAAAATATTGCCGGTCGATCATTAAATTTGTTTCAACACTTTGTTTATTCATAAATTGTTTGACAAACGGCTATACATTTGAAAGAAATGTTTTTTTTGATCATATTATTTTTACTAATTAGGTAATGTGTTGATATCGGTCTTCTTTTCTATATTATCATGAAATTTTTGAAGGTTCTATATCATTAATATACTGTGTAATTTATCCTTTAGCTTGAATTTGTTTTGGATTTTAATACAACTTTATTATTCATTCGCTGTCTTTGCCTGCATTTTAGTGAACTGCGGGAAAGGAATCTAGGGCTGTAGTTGTCAATTGAACGGGAACGAGAACGTTCCCAGCGGATAATTGAATAATAATACATTTGAAAAATGTCTTCTCAGCGAAAATACACACTTTGACTCCAAACGGCAGTCGCATTGGAAACGGTCACTACCATCCGTAAAAGTAAAAAGTAACAACAACATAGTAATGTAATCATTTCATTTTATATTTTGTTTACTAGCACTTAACTCCTACAGAAATCCACTCCCACACTTAATAATGTGACTACGGTGGGTGATGAAAGACGCAAGACTCCAGGTCTTAGTTTTACCAGCGACCACCGCAACCGCAGCCGCAGCTGAGGGCTCCAGGACCGGGCTGGTAGGTGCCGGGAGAAGAGATGCCAGTGGAAGCACCACGCTCGCCAGTGATGCCGATGTCACCGCTACCGCAGCCGTAAGAGACCTGGCTGTTGCCACCAGTGGGCACTTGGCCTTCAAGAGCAACGGTTCCAAGGAAAGGCACGTTGCCGCCGAGGCACAGCTGTCCTTCGTACTGGTTCTCAGATTGAACGGAAATGCCGGTGGGTTGGTTGGGGGAAGCGCTGACGGTGGGGAAGTTGCCACCGGTGGATGATACGCCACCGCAACCACCACAGCCGCCTCCAAGGCCACCACCGAGGCCACCGCCCAGACCACCGCCGAGACCGAGGCCACCACCAATGCCTCCTAGACTAGCACCGCAACACTGGATGTACGTGATCTAGAAAAAAATGCGTTGATTATTAATCTACAGATTCTACAGAATAGAAAATGAAGACTCAAGTGATAGTTATAACGCAAAATGTTTGAGCATTTTGATAGTTGCTTTCTACAGAAATACGGATGAACTAGGATTTAAATTTTTGCAGTTATTAAAAGGGAGCATTACACATAGACTTTTTGGGGTTAGCAGCTTGATAAATTACATTTTTTAATTACCTGTGCCAGAGCGCAAAGGGCAAAGATTATTTTGACTGCCATTTTTGTTGCTTGTACAAGAGAGTACTTTACAATGATTAACTAAAATATAATACATCTTTTATATCAGTGACCTTACACAAACTTTCATATTATGAAACAAACTTTCAATATATTTGATGAAATGCTTTCACATTTAACTCTTAATCAATGACATTTCAAAATTTCCCTACTTTACGTGTCTTTGATACTATATTTTATATAGAACATGTCCTTGACTTGGTAGATAAGTAATTTCGAAAGGCTTTTATGAAATTAGTATAAAAACTTTATTAGTCTTCAAAAATATCATTCTGAATTTGTCCTTCAGTTCAATAAACATGTCGTCCACCTTCCTTCTCGTTCTCCAAGCTTGCTTGGTCTTCGTAAGTATTACTTCAATAACCTCCCATCCAAAATGTATTGTTTTGTTCCCAATTTAACCAAAATTTTCTTATTATAGACTGCCGTCAACGCTTGCGGCTGCGGCGGTGGTATTGGCATCGGAGGCCTCGGTGGTTATGGTGGTTACGGTGCCGGTGCCGGCTGCGGTGGCTACGGCGGAAATGGCTGCGGTAACGTAGCGGTGCAGGGTGAACTCCCCGTGTGCGGTTCCACTGCCGTCTGCGGTCAGGTTCCCATCATCGGTTGCGTTGAGTACGGTGGTCCCGTGTGCGCCGCTGGCTGCGTCAAGATCGTTGGTGACTGCCAGTGTGGTTGCGGTTGCGGCAACGGTCTGGGAGGCTTGGGTGGTATCTACTGAAATGTTTAGTTTTTGTGCTAAATACCATGCTTGACCAAGTGAACTGGTTAATAAAATTGTGAATCAAATATAATTTCTTCTAAATTCCTCGTACCTACCTTATCCTTACTAGGTGTCTACAAAAAAGTGATTTACTGGCTGTATTTACGGGAGACAGAGGTAGAGTCTAAGAAGATTTGTGATAGCTTTCAAGGGAATAAAACGTTTCATTGAAATTTCGACTTTCACTGCTCACCGAAGCAATTCTTGCAACTCAGCCGAAGAACCAATGAAAAATGTGGACACCCTGAACCACTAGCTAGATTCATTTTGTCTTTACTAGTAAAATCATTACAGCGGCACACTGACCCAGAAAATCTAGTACATAGAACTCAGCGGTCAATCAACTCGATATTAAAATGTCATCACAATACGTTTTTCAATACTCGTGACTTTTCAAGCATATTTTTTTTACTAAATTATGAAGTAATCGAATTTAAGCACGCGCAGACGGCTAGTTACATGTACGAAAGAGATAAACGCTTTACGACACAATTAAGAGCGCTTGTGATTCGTATCAATAGTACATATAATTTTATTGATTGTTATTAAGGTGTAGGTAGGTAATTTTATATAGTTCGTATCTGTAAAATGATATCTCGAACATATCGCGCGACATACCTATAATAAAAAATATCTATCTATGTAGTGTATTGTATCAAGTATATCAGTTATCTTACTAGATAACTGATATACTTGATACAATACACTAGCCCATAACACAAGCTCTGCTTAGCTTGGGGCTAGATAATGCTGTGTGAATTGTCCAGCATTATTTATTTATTTATTTTATACCATTCTTGACTTTCTAAAACTGTGTGACTTTTTCTACTTTAATATAGGTATGGTTCTTTATGTTCTCTGAATCAAAAAACGAATTAGCGACGTGTGTTCCGAGAGCTGGTAAGTCTGGCGCAGCGCATCAGCATTGCCATACAGCGCAGAGCGGGACAATTCTGCCAACGTCTTGGGAACGCTTCTGACTGCTGAATTGAAATGATTGATATGGATCAGTCAAGCTACCTGTAGATAGTTTGTAACAGTCTGCAGTGAGCAAAATTTGTCAATTGTAAATAACAATTCTTATTTGATTGTAGGTAATATTATTCCTTTTTGTTAGAAACGAATTTATCTTACATTAATATCGAATCCGAGCATTTAATTATCTACAATACAGATCTAAAAAGTTCGGACCAAGTTGTTGCATAATGATGCATGGATTCGGAAAAGGATTCAGTAGGGACGCAAACAAACAAGGATGCTATTTCATCAGACTTTAGATTTCTAGTGAGTGGCGATGGATAAGTCAAAAAAATTCATCTCTGATGAAAAGGTAGACAAGCAGGGGTATGTTAATTCACCGATTCCTTTCCGAATCGAATCCGACGGATCTTTAAAACGCTATTTTGTTTTCGCCTCGGGTTGATGATAGAAAATAAAATTCAGTAAAATCGAATGAGTTTTTGTTTATTTTGAAAATAACCGTAGTTATGGCGAAGTTCTTCAGAGGCGTCCAATACCACAGCCGCAGCTGAGGGCTCCAGGACCAGGCTGGTAAGTACCAGGGCTTGCAATACCAGTTTTGCTTCCCAGCTCGGAAGTAATACCAACGTTTCCATTGCCGCAGCCGTAGGAGACCTGACCAGCACCTCGGGTAGGTAGGAGACCCTCCAGAGCAACGGTTCCGAGGAAAGGCAGGTTACCAGCTAGGCACAGTTGTCCTTCATACGCGTTGTCGGAAAGAACGGAGATGCCATCAGGGCGGGCGGGAGAGGAGCTGGCAGCGGGGAAGTTGCCACCAGTGGACGCTACGCCACCACCGCGTCCGCCAAGGTTGAGTCCGCCAAGGTTGAGTCCACTGCCGCAACCGCAAGAAATTGCGGACTGAAATTAGAAAATAATGTAAAAAAAGCCAAAGCTGTTAAGCTGGGACATTTTAAAATAAGCAAACCAACTTGTAACCCGTTGTCTGCAAATACATGATTTGATTTGATTACAATCTATCTTTGAAACACCGACCGCAAAAGAATTGACCAACAAAAGAATATTCGTAAATCGAGATTAAATTTTATATAAGTTCACTTAGCAAGTTACTACATCGAGGCAAAAACGTCAATTCGATCCAATTTGATGTTTCGGCGTGATGGCAAACCCCACGTTACAAACATATCTCAAGATATTTCTGTGCAAATACCCCAAAAGTTCGCTTCTAGCTATAATAGAGTCTACGTCTACATAACAAATTCGACACAGCCGACGCGACGGGTTGGTGGTGACACTTCAGTGAATGAATATTGTAGAAGGCAGATAGAGTTTTGTCAACGTGTCGGGGACCCGCCAACTTTGGTATGAAGACTTTGTAACGTTAGAAAGAATCCGAATCTCGGTCCAATACAAAACATTGTATTGTACATTGTACATTATGTTATGAGCCGCTGTGAATTTTAGTTCTCTTTGGGAAACTGAATGAAAAACTAAGTACTCAGATATAACTTACTTGGATGAGTGCTAAGGCACAGAGAGCGAAAATAGTTTTGGCTGCCATAGTTGTAATGTTACGTTGTCTATAAACAAAGTATAGCCTTCTATATAAATCACTTCTTTATATAGCTCATTATCGTCATTCATTCTTGTTTCGAAACGAGTATTAAAAGCTTAAGTCATTTTGAAATGTCTGGTCCACTGATCAATCCGCACGTTTTATAAAAAAAACTGAATGATATTATGTCCTTGAAGCAGATATGATACTAAATTTAAATTGTGAAATGTGCTTCCTAGAATCAGTATAAATTAGGACTTCAAGTTAGGGGAAATCATTCTGAAAACATCCTTCAGTGCAAATCAAACATGTCTGCCTACGGATTCCTTCTTCTCTGCATCCAAGCTTGCTTGGTCTACGTAAGTAGATTTGTATTTTATATTGTGCCTTTTTGTAGCAGGTTTTAAAGTTTTATTTTCTCATTTTCACACATACCAATGTGTGAGTGATATAATATCAATTTCTACTAAAATGACGAGTTTTAGATTCCATATAAGATCACAAACAACTTTGATTGATTTGACAGCCTGTAAAAGCCAGTCATTAATATAACTTAGCCAGCATGAGTATACGCTATTAGGCAATGTCAATGTATGGCATATTGCGATTTTGTTTTGTTCCATATCTCCCATTGGATTTCGCAGACAGTCGTCAAATACTTGTTGGTCCATGTGCTTAATGACCTCTTTTTGTTTATTTTAGAGCGCCGTCAACGGTTGTGGTTGCGGCAGCCGTCTGGGAGGCCTCGGCGGTGCAGGCATCGGCGGTGCAGGCATCGGCAGCGGCTATGGAGGCATCGGTTGCGGCAATGTGGCCGTCGAAGGTCAACTCCCCGTGTGTGGTCAAACTGCTGTCTGCGGTCAGGTGCCCATCATCGGTTGTGTGGAGTACGGCGGCCCCGTGTGCGCCGCTGGCTGCGTCAGAATCGTCGGAGACTGCCAGTGCGGATGCGGCAGCGGCATCGGCAACGGCATCGGCGGCGGCCTTGGTTTGGGAGCCCTGTACTGATTTCACACAAATAGTTGATCAAACGAACGGTTAATAAAAATATGAAATGATAAGCTTGGTCTTTTTAAAATTAATTTGAGATAGATACCTAGGTATCACACTAATATTATAAATGAGTTAGTTTGAATGGATGGATGGATGGATGGATAATTGTTACCTCTTCACGCCAAAACTACTGAAAGGATCGGGCTGTAATTTCGCATAGGTCATTCTAAGCCTGGAATCAAACATAGGCTGCTTTTTATCCCATAAATCAGTTCCCATGGGATAGAAATCACCTTTAAATGATAATAGAAACAACGTGTGCGATGCCGCGGGCATAAACTAGTAGAAAGTGGTCTATTTTTGAACTCTTCAATTAATTATTCGGTAAAATCGACGTCTATTGTATGAAGAAAATGTAGTTTCACTTTTTATTTTTGTCGACTTCCACAAACACATGCGAAAACAACGCGGCACCGCAAAAAATAGCGGTAGTGTGGCTGACGTCGGAGCAGTTCGACGAAACCGAGCAGGCATAGACAACTAAAGTCAAATCTATGCGTTAGAACAGGCAGTTTCGCTAGTGTTCCGCTTCCACTACATACGGACAAGACTACTTTTTATCCCATAAATCAGTTCCCATGCGATAGAAATGACCTTTAAACGTTTCCATTGCAACAACGCGTCGAAGCCGCGGGCATAACTAGTCCTAAATACAATTTAAAAGAGTAACCTACTTATATCGGGAATCTACCAGGGGAAGCAGCATCTTTCTTCTGTTTATTAACACCTCCAACATGTTCAATGTTCCACCTGCCAAACGTGGTGACTATGGCAAACCCCCTCCCCCCTTGTTTGGACGAGGCATGTTCAGCAGTGGACAAGTGTGCTGATGAGGAGCCTCTGTGCAAGAGCAAGTTACTTTCTGTGTATGCGAGCAATGAAATGGAGGAAGTGATTTTTGTTTAATTTATTGGGAAATCAACGGCTTAAACTAACTTGATCAAATTACTTGATAACATCAGAGAACCAATTAAAGATTTTTACGTATAGTGACAATTTAACTAATGCCATGTGAACATAAATAGACAACTGCTCAAACGACAGGGACGTGGAAACAAAATATTAGCAATAAACTATAGTCCTAAAAGTGGTAAATAAAATTTATGTGAAACCTACACTAATTGAAACCATTGAAATCTTTCTGATTAATTTGTGATTGTGGTCATAATATACAACTAGCTGTACCCGCGACTTCGTTCGCGATCGCCTTACCTGCCGACTAATTAAGTTCACATTTAACCACAGTCTCTCATATTATGAAACGCCGCCGTGCAAAAAATCGTGTAGGGTCTATGGGGGATAGCATGTTGTCATCTTCAATCCCATTCTTTATCCACATGACTTTTAGCTACGACTCGGCCAGCGTCAGTGTTACGAAGTGTCATACTCATGATTCCGTTCAGCTGGGGCCCTATTCTGCTATACCTACTAATCGCTTCACTATGACAGGGGACACAGAATGACACGTTTTGGTATTCCACTTTAGATGAAAGAAATTATGATGAATGCAGATGGAGAGACGCGCGTAAATAAATAAATAAATAAATAATGCTGGACAAACTATTAGGTAATTTATCTCGCACGCACTATGTGGAGTTTTATTTATCTAAGGATTCTACGTGATGATTCTGCGACGATTCCATTGTCATACTGAAGCAATTGTTTTGCAGAATTGGGCTTCTGATCCATTAGACTGGACCACCGTAATTTTTTTTTTCGTTAATAGGTAGGTACAGTTAGCTGTGTACCACAGTAAAAAATATTTTTCTGTGGTCCAGTTAGTTTAATTGGACCACTTACTCCAACCAAACTACGGTAGTACAGTTAACTGGACCAGCTAAACCACCATAATATCATGTAAGGTAGGAACCTAACTTATTTTTCCAAGACGCATCCCTTAGTACCCCCTACTAAGGTAGGAACCTAACTAATGGGTGCGTCTTGGAAAAATAAATAGATAGGAACTTACCTACCCTTTATCTACTATTTTTTTCTACAGATTATTTCATCAATCTACTGATTTTCTACTCAACTTTCTACTGATTTAGTCAAATTCGATCTTGCAACACTGTTTTTTACAAAAAGAATGCATGAAATCGGACGACGCGTTAATGAGTTACCACTTTTACAAATACAAATACAAATCTAATTCATCCACTCTCCCAAGGGAACCTTACTTAATTCCAGAATAAAATGTATCCCATGTCCTTCCTTGTAGTATGAACTCAAATCGTACCAATTCAGTCCAACTCATTCAGTAGTTTCGGCGTGATGCGCGGTGAAGGAATTTTACTTTCATCCCTTCTCCCAGGGGAACCTTACTAAATTCTGGGATAAAATGTATCTTTCCTCGTAGAATGAAATCAAATTATGCCGAGTTCCATTCAAATTCATTCAGTTGTTCCGTCGTGATGCGCGGTTAAAGAATTTTACTTTCATCCTCTCTCCCAGGGGAACCTTACGGAATTTCGGGATGAAATGTATCCCATGTCTTTCTTCGTAGTACGAAATCAAATCGTGCTAGGTTTCATTCCAACTCATTCAGCAGTTTCGGCGTCATGAGCGGTGAAGAAATTTTACTTTCATCCCCTCTCCCAGGGAAACCTGGCTGAATTCCGGGATAAAAAGTATCCTATGTCCTTCCTCGTAGTATGACCTAAAATTGTGCCGAGTTTCATTTCAATACCTTCAGTAGTTTCGGCGTGATGCGCGTTTAAGAAACAGACAGACAGACAGACAGACAGACAGACAGACAGACAGACAGACAGACAGACAGACAGACAGACAGACATGAATGAAAAAAAATACATTTTTGGCATCGATTTTTAGAATTTTTAGAATTTTTAGAATCGATAATAGAGTGCCCTCCAAAAAAAATTTTCCAAATATCTTCAATGTACAGAATTGGACCTGTTACAGTTTTATTATAAGTATAGATAGATTGATCTTAGTTTTAGTTTTAGGTCAGCCAATCTACTCTTACGAGCTTACAAAAATATCACTTGTGTTCAGAGTTGATAGAAAGCATGCATTGACGAATTCTTTTGATTATATTATCCAGGGAATACAAATTTCTTATTAAAAATAAAGCGTTGATCCAAGATATATACTGCCCGTTTTCACGGCCGCATGGTTGAAGATGTGCTACATAATTGTTATTTGTAAGTTGCTAGATTTTTTTAAAGCACCCTCTTGCTGCTCGATGACGCCAGACCGCATGAATACCGCAGAAGATGACCGACCATCATCAAACATAGTCTTAATTAAGAAAATTACAATAAAATAATAGAAATAAATTAGAACTAGTATTTACAATTGAAACAATTGAGCTAGCTGCAGACAGTTGCAAGCAATCTACAGGTAGCTCAACTGATCCGCTGTATGGCAATACTGATGCGCTGCGCCAGATACTGACCAGCTCTCGGGTCACGCGTCGCTTCGACCAGACGCTCAGATAATTTTTTAAAACGCTTTATTGAAAAACTGCAAATTGTTGCGAGGGAATCGCTGGATGCGCGCAGCGTAAAATCCGTCACTGTGGAGATCTTTAGGGGTGGCCTATGTACATCAGTGGACGTCGTCTGGCCGATATGATGATGATGATGACTGCAAATTGAAAATTAGATCAATAGCCGGATTTTATGAACTAACTAGTCTGCCCGCGCCGCTTCGCATGCGTTTGAAAGATAGATAGATAGAAAACACTTTATTATACCACACAATTGCAGGAAACAATACAAAGAAAATGCTTAGAAAAAAGGGAATAAGGAAGGAGCGATCTCTTTCAGGCAACTGTGGGATGCACTGGAAATCAAAGAACAGAATAGACGGTGGCACTGAATAAACGCGTTGTTTCTATCGAAACAGTTAATAGTACATTTTACACCAAGGCGAGAAAGTGATCCATTCCTACCGAGTGTGTCGTTTTGGGCCCGAGGCGCAGCCGAGGGCCTTAAAACACACGAGGTAGGAATCGCACTTTCTGCCGAGTGATAAATAGTGCTTTATACTACACCTTCGAGGAAAACAAAAAGCAGAATTAATTATTATTGAAATTTAGAAGAATTTACCGCGCCCAATGATGTTGGTAAAACCTCATTGTTCTTTTTTCAAAATATTGTTCGGAAATCGGAGGAGGCCTAATGGACTTGGAGTAAAAACTTTTTGTCGTTTGATGAAAGAAAATAACCATAGCTACCGGCCGATCTTTTAGGAAATTAAAAAAAAAATAACACGTTAGAAATGGATTTCCATACACTTTTTCCTCCCGCTAAAACACGTGAGAAATGAAATTCCATAGAACTTTTCCTCCCGGTTTCCTATAGGCCTGCAAAGACATACTTTCTATTCTATAAATGGAAAAGGAATAGGCAACTTTCCGAGCAGCTAGTCTAGCCAAGTTGCAAATCTATGATCGCTAACGCTATAGAAAACGCAGAAAATGTATGGGAATCACATTTCTAAAACGCAAAGTCACGTGGTCAGAACAAACGAATCGAGAAACCGTAGCCAAGTTTACAAGTAAGCGTTTCGTCAACACGAGTAGAATAGAATGTTGTCGATTCTATTGGCTTGATGGCTATACCCCATACAAATGGTAGACAAGCCGCACTTTTGACAACCGCTAACGAAACGAATTCTAAGTTTGTGATCGCTAGGCGAGCGTTCGCCGAGACCCAGTAGAAAACGCTAACAAAATGGCGGATTTGGCATCAGCTGTTCTAAAATACGAGTGTTTGTGAAGGAGAAGTGTGAATTATAATAGATTTTTGGACTTTTTTGCCCTTTAGCAAATACCTACTACAGGGCAACTACCTATTATGAATTCAAAATGCATTCCTTGTGATGTGCCCTTATTGAAAAAGTGTCGTGAAAATTGCCGAAAAACACGTACATATAACGTGAGTGTGCTAAGACACCATACAAGAAATGTCGTACACTTTATAAATGCAGAGATTTCGTCTAAATAAACTTACTTTCAAGACAAAAAAACTACATTATAAGGAACAAACGAGATTCTACTGGAAGTTAAGGTAAAAAGTGGCAAAGTTTGCGACTAGGTATTCGTGATGTAGGTACAACCATAGGTACAAATAATTCTTACAGTGCAGTGTAGTAGTCCATACAAAGGTTGAAGAAAAAAGAAAGTAAAAAAAATTAGGTGTTATTTTATTAGATATACCTGATATAATTTAATGTATACCTAAGTATAACGTTTTGGATGTAAGTCTGTTAAGTTATATTTAGTTGAATAAATAAATTTGAATAAAAGTATTATACATTTTGTTTGTTTTAATTTAGTCCTAAAAACACTATATTCTAATGTTTACAATATATTTGTTGAAGGTAGCGATGATGATCTTATCTGCAGCAAAATTGCAGAAAGTTCCAACTTAATCACATCTGTGGCTGGTATTTAGGAGTGAAACTCAGGGATGGAATCTTCGATCAGTGGTGGTAGAGAACTTCTTTGAGATGTTCCTTCCTGAAAAATATGAGATATTATATTAGTAACAAAACCAAAATAAGAAAAAAAAAACACTTTACAACATAGCGATGATCTTATGCAAAAAATGAACTAACATTAAATCCTCTCTTCTCTCTTCAATTGTAGGTTGACCGACATCAGCAGTCAATCCCATTATATTATCCGTTGATCTTGTGACATTCCCACCAATGGAGTTTAGCGATTCAGCCAGCTCTTGCCATAGCCTTTAGTTAGTCTGCCTTGTGCCCCTTGTTGGGGCCTCCCTCGCTATATCACCTCGGCTACAACAAAAGTTAAAACTATTTTAGAAACACAAAGGGACTAGGTACTTTATAAACAAAGTGTTAGTAAACACAATCAATACCTATGTTTGTTTCATTCATAAGTATGTGAACGGTTCAAGTTCAAGTTGCATACCGCGTCATTGTTTATGTTTCGTGTTACTGAGTAAGTATTAGGAAGATTAAAACAAAGGAAGATTTTGGTTTAATCCTACCAAAATTATAAAGGCGAAAGTCTGTGCCATTGGGAAAATGTTTGGCCGAAGACAACGCCAAAACTACTGAATGGATTGGCGTAAAATTTTGCATAAATAAAGATAGACCTAGAATAACATATAGGCTACTTTTTATTCCATAAATGTGTGTGAAGCCGCGGGCAGAAGCTAAGTAACTTATAATTTACGTACCTCTCCATGGATTCTAATAAAGCCGCGAACTGTAATACCAATCCTGTGTATGCACATAATGTAGTGTCACAAATTGGTAAAAAGAGAGCTTTTACCTAATTTCACTCACTTTATAGCACAAAACAATTCAAAACATCTATTACGAAGTTCACAAATGAATGAGATCAGCAAGTGAAACCTGTGACTAGAGATGGGCGTTGTCGTTGAATTTCCACAACGATGCGCATCGTTTTTGTTAGAATGGCATCCGTTGTGAACAACGATGTTGCCGCCAACGATGTCGGCCGGGTTGCTAACACAACACTGACACTAGGGTGTCGATGTTGCCGCCATCGATGTCGGCTGCGTTGCGGTGCGCACATCATCGTAATTTGCGTAGGTAATGAAAAAATCCAAACAAACGACAAGAATAACGAGCATATGAAACTTACTGGAAGTGACATGAGCGTTTTAGATGGGTAGGTCCTAAATTACGGAATTTGAACAAATAAAAATGTATGGGTAAATCTAAAAACCATAATACTTACATTAAAACGAGACATTTGATAAAAAAATTATATATCGTATTTTTTTTAATAATAAAAAACATTGGTAAATGGTTCATGCCATATCTAGTTAGTTATAATAAAACGTTCCGTTCTATGTTCTAGCATCCTCTCCTCTCGCTCACACACACGCAGGCATGCGGGCGGTGAGGTATGGATGGATGTTCGTTGCTTAGGTTTGGCAATCGGCATTACTCGGCTGACTTCGTTGTTCGCCATCCGATGCCGCGCCACTAACCTCCCCGCTCTTCCGATGTCGGTGTGACGTTCGTTTGTTGTCGGTGGCGATCGGCATTACTCGGTTCGGCATCTCGTTGTCGCAGGCATCCGTTGTTCACCTATTCGCCATCCGATGGGAACATCGTACACTGACATCGTTGTTCAACAACGATGTTAGTAAAAACGACCACCTCTACGGTAGAGGTGGTGTCGATGTCAAAGTCGATGTCAAAGTCACAGGTAGAGGCTCTACCTGTGACTTTGACATCGTTTTGACATTTGAGAACGCTAACCATAGACAAAGATTTGATTGTATTCTATCCGTGTTGTAGAATGAGCGATTCATACAGTCGCGTCAACTTGGCTACCAACATTCTACTATCTATAAACGCAACCGCTAAAGCGTGAGCAATTGTAGAAAGAGAATAGATATGATTCGTTTGCGATTTGGCTAGGCCTGCAGGTGTAGTATAAAGGTTATTTTCCATTCAATGGAAACTGATTTATGGAATAAAGTTTTAGTCCAGGTCTTGAACTACCTGTATGAAAATTTCAGCCCGATCCGTTCAGTAGTTTTACACAAACATCTGAACTTTAGCATTTAAAATATTAGTGTGATGTGATCATCAGCGACCGTGATGACCCAGCTGCCTACTTGCAATTTTTGTAAGAATCATCAAAACACAGTGTTCCACTGACCTACAATCAAATACCTTATCAGCACCAAGGTCAATCAACTCAGTATAACTAAACAGAAATTAACTACCTTCTCTAATTTCTCACGCCAATTAAAAATTTATAAACTGACGATGAAGCACGTACGTAGATAGTAACGCGTGGTTAAACCAATCAGGAACTGTTTTACAGCTTACGGCACGAAATTCATATTGAAAACATGATTTTATTCATACTTTAACAATGTACTCGTATAGTCAAGGAAATAGTGATGTGATAAGGCAGTTTGATTATCCGACTGCGCAAGAAAGAGGGTAATGTTTCTCGAGATATGCGTGAGGTTTCTTTGGCTCGCCCTACGGTCACAAGAATTTAAGATGGAACCCGAAAAAATTAAAGAGAAAACTTTGCTGAATAAGTAAATTATACCCATCAGTAGATAAAACTAACTCACCAGATTAAAAATAAATAAATAATACATAAATAAATAATGCTGGACAATTTACACAGCATCATCTAGCCCCAAGCTAAGCAGAGCTTGTGATATGGGTACTAGATAACTGATATACTTAATACAATACACTACATAGTTATGCATAGAAAACATCCAGAACACCCTGAACAAATATCTGCAGATCGTATAAACATTTGTCCCGAGCCGGGAATCGAACCCATTCGTCATCAGATATTTATGACATCCTCCCCGCGGCTTTGCACGCTTTGTTTCTATGGAAACGATTAAATGTTATTTCTATCCCTTGGGAACTAATTTGTACAAAATTTCAGCCCGATCAAAAGGTAACAAACACCAGAAAAAACTTTTGCAGACGGTTTGCTTTAGAGATTGCTTTATTTAGGAAAAGGGTAGCTTTAGAGATAGGTTTTGACAATTGAAAACAATTAATCATGTATACATACAGCTGTTAAAATCTATAAATAGCTTCCTTTACTGGCGAGTAAGCAGCGAACAGCGCGGGGTTATGCAGCCAGCGTCTCGGGGACGCTTCCGACTGGTATTGATATGGATCAGTTGAGCTACCTATATCTAAATCAAAATCTATAGATTGTTTGCTAAAGTCTGCAGTTAGCTCAATTGTTTCAAATAGTTTCAATTGTAAATACGAGTAAACAATTTTTTCCATTAAAGTCATAAATAACGGGATACCATGATACCATGATTTGAATTTTGAGTTTTCCAATTTTTTTTTTTTTTTTTACTTTAGTGTTAATAACCATGATGGATTTAAAAGTTTTAATTTTTTCCATAATCTGATTGTAATTTTATTTGTTAATAAATGTTATAAAAAAAACGTCATCAAATAACTTCCTAATCTGAAAAGTTGGGTAACTTTTATTGCTCTTACTAAAGAAGAAAATTAACAAAACCTTAAACCATTTTCAACTTGCACCACTACAAGCATGGAGAATTTCAAATAAATAATGCTGGACAATCCTTCTAAGCTACTCAAAGCTTGTGTTATGGGTACTAGATAACTGATATATTTAATACATTATATAGGTACAGACAGCGTCAGAATTAAGTTACCCCCCTGCATAACACATGCAGGTTTAAATACAAATCTGTAAATCGTAGGAGTGGTAAAAGTCGAAAATAAATTATATTTTTATTAAGGTAACATAAAAACAGAACGAATGCCTATGTAAATAAAAAAAATCGAATTCTAACCTACGTTGTGTTATGCAGGGGAGTTACTTAATTCTGACGCTGTCTGTACATAGATAGATATTTTTTATTATACATAGAAAACACCCAGACCAACGGAACAAATTTCTGCAGATCGTGCACAAATTTGTTCCGAGGCGGGAATCGAACCCGCAACCTCTTGCGTCGCAGGCGGACCTTCACCCGCCGCGCCACGGAGGTCGTCTGATGAGAAATAGTGACTGGCTAAGTACGTAAGTAAAATGAGGTATATATGACTGCCTTGTTGGTCTAGCGGTCAGTTTGTTCAACCTCTGATTGCGTGGTCCTGGGTTCAAATCCCGGGTTGGGCCAATAGTTGTCACACACAGTAGCAGCCCGGAGTCAGGAAGTTGGCGATGTTACACCCCCGTGCCTCGGAAAGCACGTTAAGCCGTTGGTCCGTTGGTTGTTAAGGAATAGAGAGTACACTTATGTTTTGTGATATTTCGCACACACTTGTGCACTATAATATTTCCTGCGCATCTGGCTAGTCTCCGATGAGACTGGCCGGAAACGGACTTGGTCGAAATTTGGCTAGGAGGACATTATTATTATTAAATGGACGTAAGCTTTCAAAATTGTGTTATAACAAAAGAACAAATGAGAATAGATTTTTGTTTATTTTAAAATCACAGCAAACATTGGTAAGCAACCCTTAACGGGTCAAATCACAGACGTCCGCAACCACAACCGCATCGCAGGGCTCCAGGACCAGGCTGGTAGGAACCGGGCTTGGCAATACCAGTGCTGGCTCCGAGCTCATCAATGATGCCGACGTTTCCGTTACCGCAGCCGTAGGAGACCTGACTGGAGCCGCGAGTTGGCAGGAGGCCCTCCAGAGCAACGGTTCCGAGGAAGGGCAGGTTGCCGCCGAGGCACAGCTCACCCTCGTACTGGTTCTCGGATAGGACTGAGATGCCGTTGGGCTGGGCGGGGGAGTTGCTGGCGGTGGGGAAGTTGCCACCAGTGGAAGCCACGCCACCGCGACCACCACCGAGGCCGATGCCGCCGATACCGCTACCGCAACCACATGAGAGCGCGGACTGTAATTAGTAAATACAAATGTTAATCATGTAACAAATATAAAGCTCTTTGTAAGGGCACTGAAAGAGAAATCATCCCGTGTGTAAATCTATTGAAACGTCGGGGAAAACTTTAGTATTAAATACCCGTGCACAGTTAAAAGGTATAAGTGTGCTAATCGCATATTTATAGATTTTTAAATCTTTAAAAGAAAAGAGTTATTACCATGACAACATTTACTATATCTAATTCGTATTATTTTATTTCTGCAACAGTCTGCAGTAGCTCAACTATATCAATTGTAAATACTAGTTCTTATTTTGTTTCTTTTCTTAATGTTGTTCTTTATTAGTAAAGTTTTTACTCCTTATTTTATGAAACTTACTTGGACCAGCACCAGGGCACAGAGAGCGAAGAAAGTTTTGGCTGCCATTGTTGTTTTGTTACGTTGTATAAACAAAGTATTGACTACTAGTAAAAATACTTCTTTATATAGCTCATTATCAAATTTCAGTTACGAAAGTAGTATTTTAAAACCAAAAGCATTGTGAAATGTTTGGTCCATGAATGGAAATGCACGTTCTAATAAATAAATCAATAAAAAATTGTCCTTGAAGCGTTGATGATATTGAATAGTAATTGTGAAATGGAATGCCTTGGTTTCGTATAAAATAGGACTTGATGTTTTGTAAGTCATTCTGAAAACATCCTTCAGTAACAATCAAACATGTCTGCCTACGGATTCCTCCTTCTCTGCATCCAAGCTTGCTTGGTCTTCGTAAGTACCTTTGCTTTCATCATGCAGTGTACCATTAATGGAAACATATGGCATAGCACAGAGTTATATAGAACCCATAACACAAGCTCTGCTTACTTTGGGGCTAAATGATGTGGTGTAGATTGTCCATCATTAATCCATCCAGTCCATAGTCCATCAAATTATATTATTATTGTATCTCTCTTCTACGACGTTTTCAAGTGCTGTTCGCCATTTTTGATACAGTGTTGTCTTAGTCCTCTTAAAATCATGAAATTCTATGAGTCCTTTCTGCTGTGCTATCAGAGCTTCTAATAAAACCTTTAAGTTATAAGAAGTATTTCAAAATGCAATGTTTTATTCTAGAGCGCCGTCAACGCTTGCGGTTGCGGCAGCGGTCTGGGAGTCCTCGGCGGCGCAGGTATCGGCGGTGCAGGCATCGGCAGCGGCTATGGTGGCATCGGTGTCGGTAACGTAGCCGTCGAAGGCCAACTCCCCGTGTTGGGTCAAACCGCAGTCTGCGGTCAGGTGCCCATCATCGGTTGTGTGGAGTACGGCGGCCCCGTGTGCGCCGCTGGCTGCGTCAGAATCGTCGGAGACTGCCAGTGCGGATGCGGCAGCGGCATCGGCAACGGCATCGGCAGTGGTCTTGGCTTGGGCGGCCTTTACTGAGAGATCTCCAACTGAAGAAATGACGTGATTAATAAAATTATGAAACAAAATCATATTTGTTTATATTTTTTTTTGGCGGCAGATTTGGCCGAAGATCTCAAGAGGCGCAAATATGCAGGTCTCGACAGAGCCTACACATTTGCTCCTCTTGGAGTCGAGACCCTAGGTCCGTGGGGTACCGAGGCTCTTCGGGTTTTCAAAAAATTATCTGAGCGTCTGGTCGAAGCGACGCGTGACCCGAGAGCTGGTCAGTATCTGGCACAGCGCATAAGCATTGCCATACAGCGGGGCAATGCAGCCAGCGTCTTGAGGATGCTTCCGACTGGTATTGATATGGATCAGTTGAGCTACCTGTAGATTGCTTGCAACAGTCTGCAGTTAGCTCAATTGTTTCAATTGTAAATACTAATTATATTATAATTTTCATATCCCGTTGTAAATGACTTAAGTGATAATAACCATGATGAATTTTAAAATTTTAATCTTCGGTAGATACCGTAACGAAGGAAGAATAGTTATTTGTGCAAGAGCGAGCAAGTTGTCTTTTGTTAAATGTCGCGATATTATATCCCGAATTACAGAATGTTTATTATGGGTTCATTGTAAGCTTCCTTTTTCGAATATTTCCGACGCTTTCGAGTCCTTCTTATACATTTAGCGCCTTGCATCACTCCAACCGGATCGAGAGGAATTACTTTTAATAGTATGACAACGATCCAATCGTTTCTTCCAAACTCGATGATAGTTTTCGAATGATTTTGAGTGATTTGTCGCACTTTGACATGACAACGGCAGTCACGTTTGCGCCATTGATGTTATAAAAGTAAGTAAATAGAGGTCATAGAAAATACCTTCAATTGGTGCTTAAAAAAATAATAACGCACAGGAAAACATTTCACTCGGTACATGCACCGAATCGTTAGTTCGAATAATCGAAAGTTTTTAATTTTTCGTATAAACGAAAGTTTTCGATTATTCTTTCGATTATTCGAAAGTTTTTTTCGAATAATCGAAAGTTTTTAAATAATCGAAAGATTTTCCCTTACGATCTATGAGCGTACCAAGTCTAACCCAACACGTCAATCATAGAGGTAAAACACGCTCATTCAACAACTCTCTTATTTCGAAGGCAAAAACGAATCTATGTGTGAGTTGACAAGTATAATTATAACTTCATTGATATCACGCATACGATTTTTTGGCTACGCCTCGTTTGTGTCTAGGTACTACCTCCATTCTAAGCCTTTTATAACCCCCGACGCAAAAAGAGAAGTGTGTTATAAGTTAAACGTGTCTGTCTGTGTATCTGTCTGTGGTATCGTAGCTCCCAAACGGATGAACCGATTTTCGTTTAGTTTTTTTGTGTGTCATAGATAATTTTATCCCGAGCCATGTTTGAAAATTGAAAAAGTAACATGAAATTGAAACATGAAAATCTGCCGGGGGGTTTTAGAATAGTCGAAAATATCATGACGAGCGTAGTGCTATAAAATTGAATACCGATAAACTAAAACAAAAATAGTTAAGCCTAAACCGACTACGTTAACGTAAATGTAACGAGCTTTTATCGATTGTCATAATAATTTTTATCTACACTAATGTTATAACATTCTACTTATGTTTCCAATACTTGACTTATAATTACTACTGTTATAGCGCAGATAACAAAACACTCAATTTAAGCAATTTCACATGATGGTATAATATCCACATCGATATCGTAAAATCTCATTATAACATCAATAAAACGCGACCAATTAACCTGGCGAGCCTTATGTCAAAATCCTCATACAAGTTGTATAAAATTTTGATATTAGGCTGGCTTTTGAAAACAGTTGGGTTATACGTGAAAACTTCGTCGAAACTACTAAACTTACATACACAAAACTCTTTGGTAAGATCTTATTCAAGTCTCAAATACGATCTTGAACAGTATAGAAAACAAGACGAATGAAGTAATTATAAATATTCCGACTCCGTCTACGAGCTCTACTGCTTGCCCCGCGGCCGCTACAGCTGCTGGATCAATAATTAACATTAACTTTCAAAATTGTACCATCCAAAATTTGAACAATTATTATTAATTAACTATTGTCAGCTTTTACTCTTGTTGTTTGATTAATTGCATTAGTGAAGATAAAGTAGTGTATGCAACTGCATATAACACGGGTATTAAAACACTCGTTACTATTATGAAACTCGCTGCGCTCGTTTCATAAACTCACACTCGTGTTTTAATACCCTTCATTATATGACAGTTGCATAAACTACTATTTTTGAGACTTAGTTAAGTGGGTAAGTGTGTAAGTGTGTCTGATAACAATCTATGTTTTACTGATACCATTTCAAATAACTGTGGTTTTATTGTTCACTAGCTGTACCTGCGACTTCGTTCGCGATTGCCATACCTGCCGACTAATTAAGTTCACGTTTACCCACAAAACTTCGATGCGCAAAAAAAATGTATGAAATCGGAAGACGCATTAATGAATTACGACTAAGACTTACAGATTTTGACTTTAATCCCCTCTCCCAAGGGAACCGTGCCTACTGAAATCCCAGATAAAATGTATCCTATGTTCTTCGTTGTTGAATTCATTCAGTAGCATATTTTTACTTTCATCCACATTCCCAAGCGAACCGTACTGATTCCGAGATAAATAGTACCTTTTGTTAATTTGAATTCATTCTGTACTTTTGGCGTAAAGCGCGGCCATGGAATTTGACTCCTCCCACTCTAGGGGAACCTTACTGAATTCCAGGATGTATATTTCCTCGTAGTATGAACTCAAATCGTGCCAAGTTTCATTCCAACTCATTCAGTTTTGGTGCAGTCAGAGAAGGAAGGTGCAAAGTGCAGGTGCAAGTGGGTGGGCGGGCAGTACACGCGAATCACCTTTTGTTGGATCTTATTAGAGAAGGTTTTGCGCGGAATTGTTAAATATTGTTTTATCCTAATATTGCTAATTAAATAGTTAAGTTAACCTAGCAATTAATTAATTATATTATCAGATCTATTGAATTGACCACCCAATGAAACTAAAAACTACCATTGGACTACATTTGGAAATGAGCTCATAATTTAGGTATTATAAATAAGATAATATTATAAATAAGATAATAAGCTTGATTTCTGAACTTCAGAAAATGATTAATCTGATTATATAGCTACTTTCAGTTGTGTTTTATCCGGCTTTACTCATGACTATGACCAAAATAGCCGGGCACAAATAATATGTAAAATAAAAGATAGATTTATCGTGCGTGCATCATTTTTATTTTCAGTCAAGGGTAGCAAATATCTGTATCAATGTAGGTTCCAGTAGCTGTAGCTAACTTAACGACCACAGCCGCAGCCGCAGCCGCAGCACTGGCCGCAGATCTTGACGCAGCCAGAGGCGCACACGGGGCCGCCGTACTCAACGCAACCGCAGATGGGCACCTGACCGCAGACGTTGGTAGAACCGCACACGGGGAGCTCTCCCTGTACGGCTACATTACCGCAACCCTCGCCGCCGTAGCTGCCGCAACCACCACGGCCACCACCGCCGCAGCAACCACAGCCGCAACCGTTGACGGCGCTCTGAAAAAAACAGTAGTTAAAGTAAGGGCAAGGTTTTTAACAGATAAAAGTGAGTTTCGATTTTTATATACAACATCGTATTTTAGCCTAAATCGCCGGACAGAGTCACCATTTTGAGGTAAAATGGCCGAAACAGTTGGTTGGCTAAGATATCGAGGATAAAGCAAAGTGGAAATGATGAAATATAATATAAAAAGCTGACCCCCATCATCGCATGGATATCTAGCAAGGAAGAGGGAGAAAGAGAGAGGTGGTCGAATATTCCAGACCATCTGCCAAATGGTCAGATGACAGAAGTCAGGGTGGCCCAAATGCTTTTGGTAAGTCTTGCACATCTGGTCGATTCAGATATATTCCCAAGTGATCTGGTCGATTCAGATGTATTCCAGATGAAGTCCTAAGTAAATTAGATTTGAACGACATCTGTGTACATAAACATGTACCTAAGATGGAAAAAATGAACTGTATCTTCCATATTATTTTCGCCACTTATCGCTGCATTTTGATTCCGAATACGAAACGAAAGAAAAAGAACCAATATTATGAAAAAATATTATGTGTGATAGACACGAATACATCTGAATTGATCAGCAGGAGCCATTAAAATGGAATGAAGTGGCTGTAGAATCAACGGGCAGAGATGTTGATGATAACTGGTTGGCAATAAAATTATCGATATGATCGATTTGTCAGAAGTCACGCGCTTTCATTGATAGTATTTCCAATGGACGTGACAATTTTCAATAATAATTCTGAACACTCTGCCTTTTGATAAAGACCTTATTTTATTATATTTTTAATGAATGGCTATTTTTGATGGTCCATGTGGTCATATAGGTATTCCCAAGGGAGAAGTCAAAACAAAATGAGGATTTAGAGGAAGATGCAATAGAAGTTAAAGTTTTCGAAGTTGAAGATGACGTAATGAAATAAAGTATGTAATTAGGTACTTACGATGACCAAGCAAGCTTGGATGCACAGAAGAAGGAGTCCGTAGAATTTCATGGTTGATTTGTACTGAAGGATGATTTCAGAATGATTCTCCACAATTCAAGACAATCCTTTATACCAGCTTTGAGGCCTTCAGGTATCATCATTTCGTAATTCTTCAGATTAAGCGCACCTGCCTCTTCTGATAAACCAAATCAGGACCTTGAGTAGGTACTATTCTGTATTCTGTAAGCTGAGTATAAAAGGACAAGGATCTCTGTAAAATGTATTCTTGTTACAACATTTGTAATACGACATTAACAATGGCATTCAAAGCTACCTTCGTCATCTGCGCTTTCGCTCTTCTGGTTCAGGTAAATATACTTTTCTCAACTTTAAATCTTCTCTAGTCTATAATGGTGGTTTCTTTAGTAGCCTTACAAGCTTACAACTAACAGCCTATTATGGGTTTTCTCTCTCTCCCTTGGAAATTTTTACTGGCATCTCATGATAGGAACTGCTGTTTTGGAAATGAAAGCCTTGTATGACCTATGATTTGCAAATATGTCAGTATTTCATATAAATAATTCAGTGAAAAAAAACAGTCACTTGTATTTATAAATCGTACTCTTCTTACTTTTGAGCTGATGCCTTTATGAACAGCCAGTAACAAGCAACTTTTCGGTTGTTCGAAACTTATATCAATTTCGTAAAAATCTAAGCCGTCACCAGAAAGCAAAGTGCCTCAATTGCTGGCAGGTTTTTGGATTTGAATTTTTGATTGGTTGTTTTGTAACAGAAACATAATTTTCTAACATATAATTTTTTATTCTAGCATGCCGTCAATGCTTGCGGCGGTGGTTGCGGTTGTGGATGTGGTTGTGGATGCGGCGGTGGTAGCGGTGGACGCGGTGTATCCTCCAGCGGTGGTCAATTCCGCGTAGAGAGCTCGTCCAGCGCCCCCACTGGCATCTCCGTGCAGTCTGAGAACCAATACGAAGGCGAACTCTGCTTGAACGGCAACCTTCCCTTCCTCGGAACCGTTGGCCTCCAAGGTTGCCTGCCAACCTGCGGCTGCGGCTCCGTCTGCTACGACTGCGGTGGCTGCAACATCGGCATCACCGAGAAACGTTGCGGTTGCGGCTGCGGTTGCGGTGGTCGTTAATCGCAATATAGATCGAGTGAAACTAATCGACGAATTTGGCGAATCAATGGAAATAAACGAACAAGCACGCAATTTACTCAGTTTTATTTGAAACCCTGATATAATAATAGAAATTCAGTGTTGGATTAAAGTAGTAGTAGTAGGTACTTATAACACCATATAGGGGACGTAGAACGAAAGTCGCATAATTTTGATCTATTGATGACCTCAGTGGCGCAGCCCGCCTGCGACGCAGGAGGTTCCGGGTTTAATTCCCGGGACAAATGTTTGTACGATCTGCAGATATTTGTTGAGGGTGTTCTGGATGTTTTCTATGTATGATAAAAAAATGATCTATATGGTGTATTGCATTATGTACATCAGTCATCTAGTACCTATAACACAAGCTCTGCTTAGCTTGGGGCTAGATAATGCTGTGTGAATTGTCCAGCATTATTTATTTATTTATTACTTGCAGCGCCTAGCGGTTTTACACGCGTATTTCCCGTTTCCGTGGGAATTCTGAGATAAAATATAGCCTACGTGCTATTCCAGACTATAATCTATCTCTGTGCCAAATTTTATTCAGATCCGTTCAGTAATTTTTGCGTAGCAGTGCCTTGTGATTTTACCCACGTAGTTCCCGTTCCCGTAGGAATTCCGGGATAAATATAGCCTATGTGCTATTCCAGACTCTAATCTATCTCTGTGTAAAATTTCAGCCAGATCCGTTCAGTAGTTTTTGCGTAGCAGCGCCTCACGTTTTCACCCGCGTGTTTCCCGTTTCCGTGGGAATTCCGGGATAAAATATAGCCTGTGTGCTATTCCAGGCTATAATCTATTTCTGTGTCAAATTTCATCCAGATCCGTTCAGTAGTTTTTACGTGAAAGAGTAACAAACATCCATCCATCCAAACCTACAAACTTTCGCGTTTATAGTATTGGTAGGATTTATAAGTACCTTTACATTTATGGTATTTCATTCATAGGTTTTCTTAATTCTTTGAGCTATGTTGAAAGCTAAGTCCTATCTCGAATATAATTATTATTCGTTAGGAATCCTATTATATTTCTTCAAATAAACTCCTAGTTTAGGTAACTCTTTCTATAGCTCGCTGAGCGACTTAGAACTGGTGGACAAGCCCAGCTGAAGTGGTAGAGGGTCGGCATCAAAGGGTCGGCATCGCGATGAACCGACAAACGCTGGGATGAACGTGTTTTTGAGTGGATATCGCGACTTGGCAAACGTACAGTAGGAAGCTGTCTGGCCAGTCATTTCATTTTATTGGATGTGGCAAGCTGTTGAAGACGGCACTATGGCGCTCATTAGTCTATGCCTATGTCCAGACGTGGACTAGTAGGCCTATAGGTATTACAATGATGATAGGTTCTGAAAATTTACCAAAGGTTAAATTGTAAATTCCTGTAACTGGTATGGCCACAAACAGATAAAATTGCAGAAAATTGTAAATTTTTAAAAACGCGTTCATACACGATTACATAATGCCTCCCTGGTATCGCACACCTATACAGAAGAAGCCTTTAGAAGCTTGTATTAAAATTTAAGTTGACCGTACATTGCCTTACAATAATCGCACGTAAAACACATCACACTATATCACACTAATATTATTATAAATGCGAAAGTTAGGATGGATGGATGGATGTTTGTTATTTACCTCTTCACGCCAAAACTACTGAACGGATCGGGCTGAAATTTAGCACACAGGTAATTCTAATCATGGAATCAAACTTAGGCATTTTTATTTTTATCCCATAAATCAGTTCCCATGGGATAGAAATCACCTTTAAACGTTTCCATAGGAACAACGCGTGCGAAGCCGCGGGCATAAACTATTTAATAAATAATACCTACTGGAGTTTTTCCCACGAAGTTATCAGACTGCACAACTTCCACCACCGAACTGCGATCCCCAATCCGCATGCCCAGCGTGGGGAGAGTGGGCACTACCCCCATGAAATAAAGTTACTACGGCGCTTATCAGAGGGAGGCCTGCGTCCAGCAGTGGACCAATATAGGCTGTTGAGGTTGAGGTAGTATTATTGAGGCGAAAGTTTGAACCTTTACTGAATGTATCGTGCTGAAATTTTGCACTGATGGAGTTGTGTACCTTTTTTTATTCGGCGAGAAAATTCGTTTACGAATAAACTGGTTGGGGAAACCAGAATTATGGGGAACTCAACGCCCTGACAAGGACGTAATATCCACTAAAACCTCTCCGGTGTCTTTTGCCATTTACGCCGAACCACGGGAATATTTAAAACCTACCGTGGTCTAAAGATGCGCTACTTTGAATCATTTAATTCGAATTATTCGACTTCACAAATCATGAATGACTGGGGCAAATTAGTACTAATCGGTTAGTAACGGCAACCGCTCGAGCCGGGCAATCGAACTCAATTCGTTATTCGACGTCTCTGGCCATTACTAACCAAATAAGTAACTAATTTGATTAGTAATGGTGACTGCCTGTTCGGGCAGTCGAACTCAATTCGTTATTCGACGCCTCGATCAATTCGTAGAGGCATTGGTAATTACTAATTAGTAGTTGTCATTCGACTTTGAAGATTAGTATATTACTAATATTCACGTCGAATGAGTAAATTAGTAGTCGTAGATCATTCGACTAGCCAGATCATTCGCAGTCGCGCATCTTTACCGCGGCTCCACAGGCGTCTTCCTCATGGCTGGCGAACCCACCGTTTCACACACTCGCCAAACCCATTCTTCCGTGCTTAGAATAACATAGGTATAGGCTACTTATTAAAAAGAATCAATGCGTCCGAAGCTCTTTCGGTCTTTTTTCTTTGAGACAATCACGAAATTATGTACTGGTCGATTTATTTAAGAAAAAAAAAATCCCATACTTATATTTTTCTCAATTCCAAGATTTTTTTGTCAAAAGAGGCATTTATGGATGAAAACTTCACAAAAAAACTGATAACAATATCAGAAAACAACAAGGTTATCACTAAAAATTAAAACACAAACATACTACAAAACATACTACATATTACATATATAAACATACAACAAACATACTCGTACTGCATTCATAAACATACTACAAAAACACTCATTATTGTACAAGCTGAAAAGTTTCAATTTCAGTGCCACCGTCTATTTTGTTCTTTTATTTCCAGTCCATCCCAAGGTTGCCTGGAAGAGATTGCTTTTAGCGATAAGGCCGCCCTATAAACTTCCCTTTTTTTCTAAGCATTTTCTTTGTATTTTTCCTGTATTTGTGTGGTATAATAAAGTGTTTTCTATCTATCTATCTAAGCACATGTGCAAATGAGTTATTGTGTTCTTTTTAAATAAATGTAAATTATTATTATTGTATAGTGATTGTGTTATCTCATTACATTACACTTGAGCATTTCATAAAGAAGTACGTAAACATTATGTTAACGCAACTTGTATCTGTAATTTTTAATTATGTAAAACCAGGGTTCCGCATGTTCTTTCTGGAATAAAAATAACTCTATCTGCGTCCCTGGGATACTTTTTTCTTCATCTTCTTCCCTGCTTTTGACTTTTTGTCAGGGGTCCTGTTGACTTAATTGTAACGCTATTCAGATTGTTCTGTCAGTCTTTTTACACTTGTCAACTCTGGACACATTACACCAAAAAAGCGCTTGGAGGCATCAGGGTTGCTTACGTACATCTTCAGACAGTTCTTTGGACTAGCATGGTGTTGCAGCGCCTCTGGGATGTTCTTTGAGGCAAGAGTAAGCTCTTTTGAGGCTATCCAAAGAACCCGTATCGCGAAGTTCTTATCCAGGGTTGACAGGTGTAAAAATATTATATCTAGTCTGGCAGATCGATTGATACAGACAGATGTTTGTTGTAATTGTGTTGTGTACTTACCTGACTATTTTATTCTATAAATTTAATTGTATATGGATCAAGTGTCTGAAATAAAAGCATATTATTATATGTAACCGGTCTACTGAAACGCAAAAAGTACATTTTCTGTGAGACTACACTCAGTGTGGGGCGGGACAGCACAAGGAACATTATGTCGTATTAAATCCATTGATGGATCAGAGTGCAACATGATGTCGAATCTATTCTGTCAGTGGATCTAACTGCCGCACCTTCCAATATTATTATAACTGTATATTACAGAAGAGCGGAACCCTCTAATACAGATATTTCTGTACTTAAAAGAGGATTCCAAACCCATGCTATGTAAATTAATTTAAGTTTACTTCAATAAATATTTGTATTAGTATTTATTATAACTGCCGTGAGTCTTGGGGATGCTTCCGATTGGTATTTATATGGATCAGCTGAGCTAACTCTAGATTGTCTACAGCGGTCTGCAGTTATCTCTACTCTGTCAACAGTAATAATAAGACTATAACTGAGCGTCTGTTCGAAGCGACGCGTGACCCGAGAGCTGGTGAGTATCTGGCGCAGCGCATCAGCATTGTCATACAGCGGGGCAATGCAGCCAGCGTAGCGAGGACGCGACGACTGGTATTCATATGGATCAGATGAGCTACCTGTGGATTGTTCGCAACAGTCTGCAGTTAGCTCAATATTTTTTTCAATTAATGTTAAATAATTAATTTATTTCTATTAATTTATTGTAATTTTCTTTGTAATAATAATAATAAAATATTTATTCTCAGAGATGGGTTTACAAAGTAGGTACTTACAATCTATTGCATATTCAATTATGTAGTTCTATGTAGTTAGAATAATTTTGTGTGTCATCAATACGTAGATACCTAGGTACTTGTAATAAACCTTTTAGGGTCAAAGATAATGACACCTCGCTCTAACTAAGTTTGCATTTGTATTTGGTACTAGCTGCATTCTTACTACCCGTTGTCCTATTACCCGTTTTCCCGTAGGAATGAAGCATTTTCCCGCGGTAAAAAGCATTATGTTCATGAGGAATAATGTGGGCTTCTAATGGTAAAAGAACTTTTCAAATCGGTCCAGTAGTTTCGGAGCCTATTCAATACAAACAAACAAAAAAAATCAAATCTTTCCTCTTTATAATATTAGTATAGATTACAGGAACTTAGTAACAGCAAAGAGAAAAATAGAACAGTAAATGCTGGTTCTAATTTGTTTCTATTCTTTACCTTTCCGTAGTAGTTCGGACGTATTCATCATCATATTTAATAACCTAAGTACCTTGGCTAAGCCTTTATTCACACAGAAAATTATAATATAATTGGTATTTACAATTGAAACAATTGAGCTAGCTGCAGACCGTTGCAAACAATCTACAGGTAGCTCAACTGATCCATATCAATACCAGTCGGAAGCGTCCCCAAGACGCTGGCTGCATTGCCCCGCGCTGTATGGCAATGCTGAGTAAGTAAGTACCTAAGTACCCATTATTTAAATAATAATAATGTCGTCCTAGCCGAATTTCGACCACGGCGGCCAGTCTCATCAGGGACTTGCTAGATGCGCAGGACATATTATAGTGCACAAGTGTGTGCGCAAACATAGGTACACTCTCTATTCCCTCACTCTCATAATCCGATGGGACGACAGATCGACACGACGGGGAGAGGCCACGCGGAGGACCATCGGCTTAGCATGCTTTCTGAGGCACCGCCAACTTCATGACTCCGAGCTGTTACTGTGAATTTTCCTTTGCTAGAAAAACTTCAATAAGGTGTTATTGGACCGACCTGGGATTTGAACCCAGGACCTCATAATCAGCGGTTGAACCAGCTGACCTCTAGACCAACGAGCTATTATTTAAATAATTATGTACTAAGTACCTACAAAATTTTATAATAACTTATCTATAAACCTACTTTATCGATAGGGTAAATTAAAAGAATGTAATTTCTAATGCAACATTTTATTTCTTAGTCTGGTTCTTGACAAGGTCACCATATTTTGTGTCGAGGCATCAATTAGTAACCACCACCGCAACCGCATCCGCAGCACTGTCCGCAGATCTTTACACAACCAGAGGCACACACGGGGCCGCTGTATTCAACACAACCGCAGATGGGCACCTGACCGCAGGCGGAGGTGGTACCGCACACGGGGAGTTGACCTTCGACGGCAACGTTGCCGCAACCCTCGCCGCCGTAGCTGCCGCAACCACCACGGCCGCCACCGCAACCACAGCCGCAACCGCAACCGTTGACGGCGTTCTGTAATGAAATAGATGTTGTAGTTTTAAGCTTCTTTTAGCGACTACCGTTGACGGCGTTTTGTAATTATTATAAAGTTGTAGTTTTTAGCTTTATCTAAAGGACTCTTAAGTGACGTTAAGGAACATCAAGACCAACTGTACTGTTTTATTGCTTGGGTAAAAAAAACTGTCAAGTAACCACCAGGAGTGATAACGAGCTAAAAACTAAGGATGTTCAATGGTAGTAAAGTAGGTAGGTAATAAATAATAGTATAATGAACTTCAAAGAATTGGCAACGAACGTGACAATTTGCAATTTATAAATAACTAGCGACCCGCCCCGGCTTCGCACGGGTGCAAATGCTGATACTAAATATACTACAGAATCGGCCCCCCGGCATGCATACGTCATCCATACGTCCATTACATAACTGTCATTTTCGTTTTGTTAATCCAAGTCTGATTCTTTTTTGTTATACCACGTTTTATAGTGACTGAAGTTTTATGTAAAATCACACGGGAACGCTGTCGAATGGGATAAACAGTAGCCTATGTCCGTCTCCTGGCTCTAAGCTACCTACCCACCAATTTTCAGCCATATCGGTACAGCCGTTCTTGAGTTATAAATGGTGTAACTAACACGACTTTCTTTTATATATATAGATGGTTACTTTCAATTGATGTAGGACATGTAAAGTGCTACGGAAATTATGTGGATATTCGGCTATGCTGCTTGAAAATCACTTTTTCTTATTAATTAACACCAAAATAGTAGTTTAGAATAGTTTACATTAAGAGCTTAAATCTAGAGAACTAAGCTTTCTTAATGAAATATAATGTGATTTTAGGTAATTTTTTTAAATACTTACAATGATCAAGCAAGCTTGGATGCAGAGGAGGAGAAATCCGTAGGAAGACATGGTTGGTTTGTACTGAAGGATATTTCCAGAATGATTGTCCAAACACCAAGGCTTTATTTTATATGAATTCGCGGCGCTTAAATTTCGTAATTCTTTCGATTAGGCGCACCTGCGCCTATCGTTAGGTCTTGATCTTCTGACCTTGTGTCCTTCTTACCTTGAAGGGGCTGATAATGGTAATTCGTACTTATGTATAAAAGGCCACAGTTTCAGAATTAAATCATTAAATCAACAGAAACAATGGCAGTTAAAACCACCCTTGTTATTTGCGCGCTCGCCGCAGTCCTGGTTCAGGTAAATACAAAAAAAATATTATTTTTGTTTTCTTTTTAATTTCATAATTATGTAACCTATTTTTGTTATTTGGTCTATTCCGACCACTCGGGTCACTAGTGGGCTCCAGTGGGATAGGTTCATATTATGTTGCATTGGTTGGTAAAACTTTTTTTTAAATACATGGTTATACACTCAAATCATCTAGCCCAAGCTAGGCAAAGCTATATGGATCAGTAGAGCTAATGTAGATTGCTTGTTTTTGCAAGCAATCTACATGTAGCTCATCTGATCCATATCCATAGAGCTATTCCATAGATCTAATTTGTTTCTTTTATTTGATTGTAATTTTCTTTAATAATAAGGATGTCCAGTAAAAAAAAGCAAATCTTGGGTACTAGATAACTAAAAGATACCTAGATGTTTTTATTACGTATAGAAAACACTCATAACACCCGGAGCGAATATTAATATAGATCTTTGCCTTGTGTTAAAACTTTTGTGTGAATTTTCTTTTAAATCAGTCATTACTTAAATCACTAATGGGTTGAAAAATGTTTCCTATAATATGAATTTTCACCCGATAAAATCAGTGATAGGTTTTTTTTATTGCAAAGTAAAGGTCATTGTCTAAAAGCTAAACTAATTAATTTCAATGTAAATATTAATATTTTATATTATTTACAGGTACTCTCAGCATCCATCGGCGGTGGTTGCTGTGGTTGCGGCGGTGGTGGTTGCTGCGGTTGTGGTGGAGGAAGCGTCGGCAGCTGCTGTGGTTGCGGCGGTGGCAGCATCGGCGGTGGCTGTTGTGGTTGTGGCGGTAGCAGCATTGGAGGAGGCTGTTGTGGTTGCGGCGGTGGCAGTATCGGTAGTGGTTGTTGCGGCTGCGGTGGTGGTTGCGGATGCGGTTGTGGCTGCGGCGGTGGAAGCACTGGCGGTGGCTGTTGTGGTTGCGGCGGTGGTAGCATCGGTGGGGGCTGCTGTGGTTGCGGTGGTGGTTGCGGATGCGGTTGTGGTTGCAGCGGTGGCAGCATTGGTGGAGGTTGTTGTGGTTGCGGCGGTGGAAGCACTGGCGGTGGTTGCTGCGGCTGCGGTGGTGGTTGCTGTGGTTGTGGAAGCGGTTGCGGCTGTGGTTGCGGCGGTAGCGGGGCTTCCTCCTACGGAGGCCAATTTGCCGTTAGCAGCTACTCTCCCAACGCCCCCACTGGCATCTACGTGGAGTCTGAGAATGAATATGAAGGTGAATTGTGCCTCAACGGTCAACTGCCCTTCCTCGGAACTGTTGATGTGGAGGGTTGTCTGCCAACTTGCGGCTGCAGCGAGGTCTGCTACAGTTGTGGTGATTGCAACGTTGACATTTCTGAGAAGTCATGCGGCTGTGGTTGCGGCGGTGGTTGTGGTTGCGGCTGCGGCTGCGGAGGCGGATGCGGCTGCGGTGGCGGATGCGGTTGTGGTGGTGGATGTGGTTGCGGCTGCGGTTGTGGTTGCGGACACTAAGGTGACCGATATAACAACGTTTCATAAATATCCAGGAGATCGGATTCTGAAACGGATGGAAGAAAAATATTTGCATTTGAAAATAAAGTTTCTTCAATAATAAAAATATAAAGTTTTATTCCAAATTCTCACCTGTTAGCTAAGTTTTAGAAGACATAATAATTACTGACATAGCTGAGTAGCATTATAGGTCATTTATTTTTATTCCCAAGTATTTATAAAAAAAAACACCTGCTCATCAATGTTGTCTAGAAAGTTCAACTTTTACAAACAAATAGCAAAGTTGAAATAACAGGCATTTTTTGGTGTAATTAGTTCAACTGGTTGAACTTACAGTTGGACTAAATGGAACAGGTGTAAAAAAATTCAGGGTTCTAGTTTTTGAGTGTATCTAAGTAAATAATATTAATAGATAATAATAAATAATGCTGGACAATTCACACAGCATTATCTAGCTCCAAGCTAAGCAGAACTTGTGTTATGGGTACTAGATAACTGATATACTTTTTATTCAACATAGAAAACACACAGTATACACGTCACAAATATCTGCAGATCGTACAAACATTTTGCCCGATGCAGGAAACGAACTTGCAACCTCAACCTCCTGCGTCGCAAGAGGACCTTCGCCCGACTGCGCCACAGAGGTCGTCATACCATAATTATGTTACTTTTTGTCTCGACAAATGTAAGTAAAACAAAGCCGTTAGCAGAAACTAGTCAGATTTAAAAAGCACAAAAAATAACAACTCATAGACACAAATTGATGTACGATGTGACTTGTAGAGTATTTGCAACAGTCTGCAGTTAGCTCAATTGTTGCAATTGTTAATATTAGTTCTACTTTGTTTCAATAATTAATGGCAGAAGGCTTTATTCATAAAGAAAATTAATAAAATATTAAAATAAATTAGAACTAGTATTTACAATTAAAACAATTGAGTTAACTACAGACTATTGCAAACAATCTACAGGTAGCTCAACTGATCCATATCAATACCAGTCGGAAAGTCCCCAAGACGCTGGCTGCATTGCCCCGCTGCATGGCTGCATGCTGATGCGCTGCGCCAGATACTAACCAGCTCTCGGGTCACGCGTTGCATCGACCAGACGCTCAGATAATTAAAAACAAACCCGAAAGCCTCGGTGCCTCACGGACCTAGAGTTTCGACTCCAAGAGGAGCAAATTTGTAGGCTCTGTCGAGACCTGCATATTTGCGCCTCTTGAGATCCTCGGCCAAATTTGCCGCGGCACCCGCCCTCACGAATGTCCTCGGAAGATGGGAAGGCGCAAGTGTGTCGGCGCATGTAGCGTGCCACACAATGGGCCGCCCCAACTCCCATGGGACTAGTGTAATACCGTTGGGCCTCTTATCATCGTCACGCGACAGACCATTCGGTTCGAGAATAGCTGGTACTTTAGCGGTGACAAAAGCCCGCCGGACGATATGGTAAGGCTGGCGTGGCAAGATATCCGACCGGTGGCCCTAGTACACGATAATCCGTGATGACAAAGCACCCAACCGAAGACATGTTACGATACGGAAAGTTACGGGATCCAATAAAGTACCAGTGCTATATGAAGGAAATGCTTGCAACCAATGTCCTGACTACCATTTAGAAACGGCCAGGAGGCGGGCACGATCCGCAGAGCTGGAGCACGTTTGTAACAAACTATAAATAGGAAATAAATAAATGTTTATGTTAATGTAATGTAGAAAAAAAATCCATATTCGTAGCTGGTTATCAAAGATCAGCTACGTACGTTTAATGGATATTTAAATCCCATGGGAACTGATTTACGGTACAAAATGTAGCCTATGTAACCTGTGTTATTCCAGGGTTAGACTTATATTTGTGCAAAACATCAGACAGATTTGTTCAGGACCCGTTTTTGGAATAGGCCCATTAGAGTCATGCAACTCTCTCTTTAAGAAACATAAACTCTTAACGCTCACTAGTTTATACATTTACCAAATTGGCTGTTTTGTAAAAGAGCACGCTTCATTTTTAACCAATATAAAGATAAAAACAACTCTGTTATAAAATATAGAGACCCCACTAGGCTTATATTGCCCCCACACAAAACTGCACTGAGTGGGAAAAATTGCTCTACCATGATTGTTAAAGTATTTAACAAAATTCATCGAGACATAAGAGAACTGCCTACTAGTAAATTTAAGACAAAACTCCGTAGGTGGCTCTTAGATAAATGTTTTTATGATATTTAAGAATTTTATAATCAATAAATTACCTAGTTATATAAGTTAAATATTGTACGTCCATAATTAATGGATCAACTGTTGTTCCACCTAGCTTTAAAGATCTTTTTTGTACACAGTTTCTACAATAAATAAATTTCATTTCATTTCATTTCAGTAGTTTTGGCGACGTAAATCGTCCATCCATCCATCCAAGCTGTCGCATTTATAATGAGTGACTTCGGCCCCCAAACAGGCTAAGTTACTATATGCTATGTCAGTCATCGATGCTGAGGCATCTGAGGCATCGATGCATATACTTGAGTAACGCTTTTGCCATCAAAAATCGCTACTCAAGCATAGATTAATGACTGAGCAGGCTTTTATAATACGGGTCTTAGTATGTAAAATTATAATCGATAAATCTATCGACTCTTTAATAGTAATTAATGATATTATCGCGTTTTGTTATTACTTCCCCTACGTTTCTACCGCGTTACAGCGATCGTGGTCACGCGGCGACTAGATGTACTCGGAGTTACAGCCGAGAATTGACGGACTCGGTCGGTCAGTGTAGTCCTGATTAGTCCTGATTCTGAAGACGAATTGAGGGTAGTCGTGGATACTCCTAGTGAGTTGAAATTATCAGTAAATAAATTCAAAAAAATTGTCAAAACCTTGCTGTGCAAAAGGTATACTATATACTATATAATATCAGATTATCTAAAGGATAAAAAAGCTTAGGACGGGTTTTGGTCCAACTCGAAAAATAAATACTAAGAGGCTAAAGGTTTCTTAGTCGCTTCTTTACTTTAGTCAACATACCGAAGCGACAGAAATCAAAAATATCACTTTATTTCCGTGTCAGTGTTTAGTTTTATAATTTGACCTTTTCTAAGTGTGCGCTTATTGTATTTATGGAAATAAAAGGTTTTTGATTGATTTTGATTTTGACTGCCGTCAATTCTCGGCTGTAGGTAACTCAGAGTACATCAAGTCGCCCCGTGACCACGATCGCTGTAACGCGGTAGAAACGTAGTGGAAGTAATAACAAAAGGTACGCGATAAATACTCGATAAAATCATTAAATATTTTAACAAATCGCGAAGTATGTATAATCGATTCAAAGTACGTAATCAGCATCCACATACCACGTTACCTACATCTGTTTACGTGCTCGCAGTGGACTTACTGCCAGACATGCCGGCATTGCACGTTCCATATGTGCCGATATCAACGGAACTTTGAATTCCTTTTACACAGATAAATAAAATTATGTTAGATGATAGCTGTTGCTAACTGAAATAATATTAATAAAATAACTATGAAAAAATATTAAGTGACAAATCTGCGCAAAATTTTCTTTGATGAGATTCAACTAAATGCAATTCGCGTGGACCGCTCACCCTCTCACAAATCGACATGCCATTTATTTTGTGAAAGGGGAGGGTTTTGCTCGTTATTTTTATTTAGCAACGGATTTACGCAAAGTAACTCCTTTATCTATTATTTATGACATGAAAATTAAAAAAAACTTTTTAAGGCTGGGTAGGCCAGCAGAGGCCGCGTTTTTGTGATTTTTAAAACCATCTGAGACCTAGAAAATAGTGTTTAAAATTCCGAAAATAGATATATATTATCTAAGGATCTAGTCTAGTCAAAATCGCATTCAGTTACAAGATCTAATGAACTTCACTCCATAGAAAATAATCCCAAACTTACCCCTTTTTCTAACGTTTTTTCAATACTATGACTAGCGAACTACTGATATCACACTTTTTTTTGTACTCAACTAAGGACACTTAATATTTCTAAACAAATTCGCAGAGTTTGACTTGATAAAATGATTTTCTTAATCACCATGTTTAAATAACTACAAAAAACACGAGTGCGGCGGCTTGGCAAGCGCGTATTTTCCCTTACGCCTACTGCTGCAGGACTACCTGGCCATAATAAACAAGCTTTTATTCAAAAAATCTGTCAGAATATGGATAAGGTTACTTTATTTCGTAGTATTTCCTATGACTTCCATCCGGCTTGGTCATCAGGTCCTTGGTTATCATCTAGGACCAAAGTGCTTAAGAAGACAAATCCAACTCCAACTTTGAACCTGAGGCTCTGGACGTAAATCACTTATCTAATTATTATTGAATTGATTGAATTCGTTACTACTAACGAAATATAAAATCATCTTTGTAAACAGCAACCTGCAAAAAAACATTTACAATGGATATAGATAGAGCAGAAAACGGTCGGTGGTCAAAAATGCATTATAATTGCACCAGCGAAATATTGATTTTTCAGTAAAATATCAAAAATTACGGTTTTTTGATCTTAGTTATCCACTCAAATAATAATAGCACAACATAGCCACGATAGCAAAAAATCATCAAGACGTTGTGTTCTACTGAAATGTGTAAATTATTTTCGTTGGCCGGCACTTTTAAATTTTTGGTCCAAAAATGTATGAAACTTGATTGACCTTTCAGTTCAATCGCAAGCAGGCAAGCAAAACCTACAGGGTACCGTTATACTTTTTTTGATTTACCGATTTGATTTGATTACCCGTTGACCTAGAATCATGATTCTAACGGGAAGTATAACGGTAACCTGTAGGTTTTGGTCCATGGCGAGAATCAAAAATTATTTTTTGTGAATAAACTCCATTAAAACAGTTTTCGGATTTTTCACTTTATTTGTGCTATGAGACTTTGATTCTTACCAAATTTTATGATTCTAGGTCTACGGGAAATAACGTAGTACGTGATGAGGATTTCAGTTTCACAGGCGGGGATAAATCACGTTCAAGTTTTTTTGAAATAAAAAGATGTTGATATTTTATTTACATAAATCTGATTATATTCGCCTATAAGTTGGTGTAAATAAATATCGGCGATTGGAGTGAGTCTTAGGAGGACTAGCTAAAATAATGAGCTAAGAACAATTATAAGTTTTGGGCGATTAACAACAAAATAGCAGGACAACAGACTACACCCCATAACAAGGGTTCGCTTCGCTCGCCGTTGATACGGGAGTGGTAGCGGATATCCGACAGTATTTAACAGCTGTTCATCTCTCATCATCTCGATCTTCCATACCAAACCAACTACCACACCTACTAAAAAGCTGGTTTTAGTATAAAAATAATATTTTTAGGGTTCCGTACCTCAAAAGGAAAAAAAACCTTAAAGTATCACTTTGTTGTCCGTCTGTCCATCTGTCAACCCCATTTCCTCAGGAATGCGTGGAGGTATAGAGTTGAAATTAACGTTTGTTTAAACTAACATTAAATACTCAAGTCCGTTACCTCTTCGAGCCGTGATATAAATAAAACTTCTAAGTCAACACAATCAAAAATTACAGCCAGTGTACGAATATTTTGAAATTTCCAAGGGAATCACATGCACACAAAACCTATAGGCTACTTCGGCTACGGGAAGTATAATTTACAATGTTCGGTCGGATTTTTCCCTTTATTTGTGATATAAGACATTGTTTCTTACTAAATTTAATGATTTTAGGTGTAGACCTACTGTAAGTGTAGACCTATAATCATAAAATTTGGTAAGAAACAATGTCTTATAGCACAAATAAACGGAAAAATCCGAGCATTGTTAAGTATTCTATACACAAAAAAAAAATATTCTCGCCATGGACCAAAACCTACAGGGTATCTACTTCCCGTTGACATAGAATCATGATATTTGGCAAGAAACAAGGTCTTAAAATTATACGGAACCCATAGAGCGCGAGAGTACTCGCACTTGACTTTCTATTGGTAAACATACTGGTCCGATTCTAAAATAATTTTACTGATATTAAGTGCTCTTCCCTTGGCTTTGATAATGTGTGGTAAGCAGGTAGGTAGGACTTATCACATGAACAAACCCGCGAACTTGACATAAATCAAATAATTTATCATCAAAGAGCTGAAAGAATTTCAAGCTTTTAGGTCAATAAACTTTAAATGAAGATTTTAAAAGCAAGCTTCAGGTACTAAATGTTAATTTTCTGCTTGGAGTTTTCTCGGTTCAAGGTCAGACCCATTATGTCAAGTTACATAAAAACTGTAAAAACTTGACCCTCCGTCTTGCGCAGTGGGGCAAAAATTATTTTTGTAAACTTATCGGTCGAAAGGTTTTTTTAAACCATATTTTTTGTTGAGGAGTTTTACTTTTCAAAGTATCAGTCCTATCATAACCTAAATTTATTAATAACACACAAAAGAAAACAAACAAAAAAGCTCTTCAAGTTTTTAAAAATTTCTGAGCGTCTGGTCGAAGCGACGCGTGACCCGAGAGCTGGTGAGTATCTGGAGCAGCGCATCAGCATTGCCGTACAGCGGGGCAATGCAGCCAGCTTAGCGGGGACGCGAAGACTAGTATTGATATGGATCAGTTGAGCTACCTGTAGATTGTTTGCAACAGTCTGCAGTTAGCTCAATTGTTTCAATTGTAAATATTAGTTCTAATTTATTCCTATTATTTTATTGTAATTTTCTTTGTGAATAAAGACTTCTGCCATTGTAAAACAAAAAAAGTCAGTGATGCATAAAAAGAGGTTCCACTAAAATGTTAATAGTGAATTTTTATAGTTGAAAAGTTAGGGAGTTTTTTTTTGGCTATGATAAGAGCCTATCAGCCGCTTATCAAGGGAGGCCTATGTCCAGCAGTGGATTGGTAAAGGATGTTGTTGATGGCAATGATATTCACCCATTCTTAGTAAATCTACATAATTATAATTTTTAAAATATAAATAAAACTTGAAAGCTTGCGTAGTATTTCGTTTATTTCCGTTGTTCTGCCAAAATTCATCAATTTATCAATCCCATGAAGATTGAAAGATTAGCGACCGCAACCACAACCGCAACCGCAACGTTTCTCGGTGATACCGACACCGCAGTTGCCGCAGTCGTAGCAGACGGAACCGCATCCGCAGGTTGGCAGGCAACCTTGCAGACCAACGGTTCCGAGGAAGGGAAGGTTGCCGTTCAAGCAGAGCTCTCCTTGGTACTCGTTCTCAGATTGCACGGAGATGCCAGTGGGGGCGCTCGAGAAGCTCTCTACGCGGAATTGGCCTCCGCTTGAGGAACCACCGCGGCCGCCGCCACCGCCGCAACCACAACCGCAACCGCATCCGCAACCACCGCCGCAAGCGTTGACAGCATGCTATAAAAAACATCCAATTAATATCATTTTCAAAAATAACAGGTTTAAGAGATGTCTTGAAAGAGAACGGTCGGTGAATAAATGTGATAAGGTAAAATTTGTTTGCTTGAACAAAGTGAAACTAGTTTTTCACGCAAAGAGTTTGATCACCAATGATTATCACAAATTATCTTTTATCATAGCTACTGCCTTAAAGCTAGAAGATTAATAAAAAATAATAGGCAAGTTTTAAAAATAAATTGATGTTTACCTGGACGAGGAGAGCGAAAGCGCAGATGACGAAGGTAGCTTTGAATGCCATTGTTAATGTCGTATTACAAATGTTGTAACAAGAATACATTTTACAGAGATCCTAGTCCTTTTATACTCAGCTTACAGAATACAGAATAGTACCTACTCAAGGTCCTGATTTGGTTTATCAGAAGAGGCAGGTGCGCTTAATCTGAAGAATTACGAAATGATAATACCTGAAGGCCTCAAACCTGGTATAAAGGATTGTCTTGAATTGTGGAGATTCATTCTGAAATCATCCTTCAGTACAAATCAACCATGAACTTCTACGGACTCCTTCTTCTGTGCATCCAAGCTTGCTTGGTCATCGTAAGTATTTTTATATCATATATTTCGTAAACTTCAACACCTGTTCGACGATTCCTTTTCCTTCATCCCTTTTCCTTAGTCCAGCTTGTGATTTTGATATAATGGGGCCACATAATCACTCATTTAAGATAACTAAAGCATTAAACAAGAAAATCTTCAACCAGTTTCCTCCATAATCTGTAAACGCTTAATATAAAATGTCACGTTCTAATAAACCAACAAAAACTGCAATGCAGTAATAATAATTATTATGCCTGTTTATGTCAGATTTTACTCACTGCATCTATACAAATCCTGAATTTTGTGTCATCTTCCATACTACAGGGCTAGCTGCATCAATTGAAACCCCGTGACAAGTACCCACCTTGACAAAGGGATGATGAGGGAAGGATACGGGTTCAAGTCCCGTCGAAGTCGAAAATTTTTGCGATATTATTTGATTTCTTTGAAACTGGGTGCTTTATGTTCTTTTGCCACCTTAACAGTAAGGTCTTCCAGCCGTCGTCATCTCACCTTGCTTTGTGCCAAAAATCTACAACTACAATTTTTTCAGAGCGCCGTCAACGGTTGCGGCTGTGGTTGTTGCGGCGGTGGTAGCCGTGGTGGTTGCGGCAGCTACGGCGGCGAGGGTTGCGGTAATGTAGCCGTGCAGGGAGAGCTCCCCGTGTGCGGTTCTACCTCCGTCTGCGGTCAGGTGCCCATCTGCGGTTGCGTTGAGTACGGCGGCCCCGTGTGCGCCTCTGGCTGCGTCAAGATCTGCGGCCAGTGCTGCGGCTGCGGCTGTGGTCGTGGTGGCTATTAAGTTAGCTACTGCTTCTAACTGATTATATCCACACGAAACCTTGCAATCCTTCACAATGACTGAAAAATAAAAAAAACGACCTGGAAACAAACCTCTTTTCATTCAAGCTGCTTTCCCGACCTTTTTGTCAACTGTAAATAATACCTACATTTTAAACTATAAGTAGGTAGTGTCAATACCTACATTTTTAACTAAATAGTTTAACATTATTCTACAGTGAATAGACCCTTGACTAGCTATGTCGCTGATTTCTATCACAGGTTTGTTTTTAGAAATAGTTTTTTTAAAGCAGCACTCCTGATTTGAAGTGGCTACCATCGGAGACCCCAATAGATTCTGGCTTTACTTTGCGGAAATCCATTGCCAAATATTAAGATGATAAATATTTTGTAACAATTCCACGCAAAACCTTCTCTGATTAGCTCCAGCAATATGCAAATCACGTGCGACAAATGCACTCCCACAAATTGACATGCCATGCAGTCAAAGAAGGCAAAAAACAGACTTGCCTACACATTATAAAAATAGCACAAAATCGAATGGATCGATCCAGTGTCTGTTGATCGGGAACGGGTGACCGAGATGTTCGTTCACGTTCAGCGGAAACGGACGCGGTGCGTGGCACTGAAGGAAGTTGTCGAGAGCTCGCTTGGGCGGCAGTGGCGCCGTCCGTTGCGGCGGCGGCGACGGCGACGTGAACTATCGGCGCCGGTGAAGAGTGACGAGCAAATCTCGAGCTTCGGGCTAAGTCCTTTCAACTTCAAGCAAACACACAATCAAATTGTATAGGGGCTTTCAAAATTATTGTAGAAGAGAAAACCACACAATGTACAACATGAAAAATCCAGCAAATCGGAGACCCGTAAGATCATGTGCACGTCGAAACAGGGTCAGGAGAAGTAGTGATATTTTGAAGGTGTGTGTTGTCAAAGTAGTTTCTGTCGAAATAATGTTTGTCGATGTTCCGTCGAAACAATGACTAGTCTAACTATGGTTTTTCGAAATTAGCGACGTGTCGTAATAACGCTCTGTCGAAATTCAGTGGTACACTCAAATGCTAAGTTTAGAATGGCCTGTTTGAAAGACTCCATACAATAGGGTAGTTTCGTGGGTAAAAAAAGTCCGTCGGTTAGATTCTCATAAGATTTGGACACAAATTTTTCCTTATGTCAATCAAACAAAAATGAGTTAGATAAAGCATGTCAAAGTTTGGGAGTGGGGGCTAGTAACGCCACACATTGCTAAATAAATAAATAAATAAATAACGCTGGACAATTCACACAGCATTATCTAGCCCCAAGCTAAGCAGAGCTTGTGTTATGGGTACTAGATAACTGATATACTTAATACAATACACTACATAGATAGATATTTTTTATTATACATAGAAAACACCCAGACCAAGGGAACAAATTTCTGCAGATCGTACACAAATTTGTTCCGAGGCGGGAATCGACCACGCAACCTCCTGCGTCGCAGGCGGACCTTCACCCGCTGCGCCATGGAGGTCGTCTAAAAAGTGTCGCAAGGTGACGTCAAGCGGAAATTAAACTGACTATATCTTCATCGTTTTTTGTTTAATCGACAAAAGAAAAAATACGTGTCTATTATCTTCTGATAATCTAACTGACGGACTTATTCGAATTTTTTAGGACTCTAGGCTATAGTCGTTGTCTAGAATCCAAGATATTTTTTGTAAACACAGACATTTGAGTACGAAACCTAATCGTCCTGAATCGGTATTGTATTGAATTAAGTAACACAATTATGTATGGTAATCTCCAAAGACTGATGTAGCAGCATAGCACATTGCTACGGGATCTACGCAACACTTTGAAATTAAATTTAATTTTTGTAAAGAAATTCTAATTTACTTTAATTATTAATAACTTTTTCCAGAGGTGTGCAAATTAACATTTTTATATATTTTATCGTCGCAGTGGAGCGAAAAATCATTAGGCGCTATTTGGGCGAAATTGAGTTAAATATGACATCAAAATCACCAATTTTGTGCATCTTACAGTCTTACAACCATGCCAGAGCTGACACAGTTTTCACTATGAATGTGCTAAAAATACTAGGTAACTCTACATATTAGGGAGCCCAACCATGCCTGTTATTATTAGTATTATTTAACGGGTATTTATCGCGTTTATTTTCCTATTTTTCCCGACGTTTCAACTGGAATTTGAAAATATTTAAAACCATGCCTGGGTAATTTTCAATTATTCGATTTTAAAATGTCTCTTTCTTGGTACCCAACGTGTGCTGTGCATGTCCAAAATCAAAAGTAAATCGGCCCCAAATCAAACCCCAGAAGTTGAACCCAGGACAGTCAGGGAAATAAACTATGTTACTCGTATTATTGGTACAAATTTACGGGTATTCATCGCGTTTATTTACCTATTTTTCCCGACGTACCAATAATATTACCTATAATAATGTGTTCAGATCGCGTAAGTTTTAAAAGTATTTAAACTACGTGGAACCAGGCTTATTATAAATTGATTTGAGTTCCACTCCACGCAAACGCTTTACACAACTGCTTTCCTCAAAGCATTCGGCATCGACTAAAAGACCAGTTCATTGCTACCTCACTCCCTCTCGTCTGCCACCTATCTCGTGTCAGACGATACAGCAAGCAAACCTCATTAAAAGGTCCCGCTGCACGATTCCTGTAGCTTCAAACATCCAGCTTCTCAGTAGAGGTGTAGAGGACGCCGACGGCACAAACAGGCTTGTGCAATGAGTTTTTTGTATTCCACAGATCGCTGCTAGCCAAGATCTAATAAGAACCTATCTTATGCTCACGAGTGACTCCGATACGGTTAGAAGCGGTTCGTTAGCCTGCTATCCCTATGGCTAAAATGCTATTTCACTAGTCAATAAAAAAATCCTTGGCAATTGTTAAAAATATAACATTAATTTTGTACAAATATCATTCATACTGTGCCTTTTAATAAGTTTCATGTTACGTATGTACTCAGATACTTCCTTTTATTATTTAAAAAATCCCTCAATAGCAAACAAGGTAAGTCAGTGAATAAGGTAAATAAAAAGTGTTTTTTCTATTGCGCGTTCTTTATTTTTTGTTGATTTGCCAAAAGTTTGTGTTGTTTTATCAATTGAATTTTATAATTTGGGAACAGAACCCTCCAAGAGCGGTTGGTCAATAAGACTGTATGTCTTTTCTTAACGACCACCGCAACCACAGCCGCAACCGCAGCGTTTCTCGGTGATGCCGACGTTGCAACCACCGCAGTCGTAGCAGACGGAACCACAGCCGCAAGTGGGCAGGCAGTTGCCTTGCAGAGCAACAGTTCCCAGGAAAGGAAGGTTGCCGTTAAGGCAGAGCTCTCCCTTGTACTCGTTCTCAGAGACTACGGAGATGCCGGAGGGAGCCTGGTTTGATGAGCTCTGGACACGGAAGTCTCCTCCGCTGGAGGAATAGCCGCGACCACCACCGCAGCCGCAACCACAGCCGCCACAGCAACCTCCACCCAATGATGCTGAGAATACGCACTGTAAACGAAAAACAATAAAGACTTTAAATTTATAAATTCGTTCTTAAAAATTCTGTGGTTATGTGGTAAGGAGTTAGATTTGAGTCTTAATTGTATGCAGTCACATGGCATCAGCAGATCGACACGTTTTATTTTAAGTCCAAATTGTGTGCTAAAGTTGAAGTCTGTCAATTTAAAATGGGATTGAGGTGGATTCTATAGTTGCGTACAAGAAGATCTATCGGCCAACACAACCTCTGAATAGGTAAAGATAACGCGGAAGGTCCTGACTGGAAGCTTAAAATGAATTGTACCTATCCACAACTGGCTAGTAATAGAGAAGAAAGTAATGGAGGATTTATAGAAGGAAGAACAGCCTTTAAGTACCCTACTGCAAACAAAAACTACAGGCTTCTAATGTAATGTAGTGTTATGTAGTACAAAAAACTTTAAAAGAATAAAACTGTATTTACCTGAACCATGAGTGCTACAGCGCAGAAGACAACAAGGGTTTTGAAGGCCATGGTTAATATCTGACTACAAGTTGTAATGAGAATGATTTGAATCGGAAACTGTGTCCTTTTATACATTAGACAATTAACCATTATCTCTTCAAGGTCTCAAAATCAGGACCAAGTGGGTAGGTTTTATCAGTTCTTCTGCAGGTGCGTCTAATCAGAAGAATTTTGAAATAATGTCGCAGACTGGTATAAAAACAGACTTTGATGTTTGGACAATCATTCTGAAAATATCCTTCAGTAATAAATCAACCATGAACTTCTACGGACTTCTCCTCCTGTGCATCCAAGCTTGCTTGGTCATCGTAAGTTTCCGAGTTCATTTATAAAAGTTTGATATTGAAAAGCTTAAATTCTAGTTTCGTAGTATTCTATTTTTGAATAAAGGCTTCTCTAGTTTGATAATATTTCTCCAATTTAAGGGTCCGGCGACGGATGAATTTCCCATACAAACGTAGTACCAAAATGATTTGTTGTTTGAGAATACATATTTTCACCATAGTTTGCTATTATTTGTATTAGAATAGTATTTATTTAGGTTCCTGCCACAAGCTTTTTTCAAAATACTTATCTACACAAAAACTAAGAATACATTCATTCTTTAAGGTAAAATTGCGATTCGGTTTCATTTCATTTCAGAGAGGTATTTTAAAAAGAAAATGTGCCAGGAACCTAGATAAATACCATTTTAATACAAATAATAGCAGACCATGCTGAAAATATGGTCAAATTACAAATCATTTTGGTATTACGTTTGTATAGGAAATTCATCCGTCGCCGGACCCTCCAGCAAAAGTTGCAATCAATTAAAACCATTGTTTCGTTTCAATATTTCCTGCTTTTGTTTCCAAATCGCACGTGGTATAAACTGATTATAATTGGTAAATTCTAGATATTCTAGTAAAAAAACCAAAGTTCCCTAACTCAGAAATTGTTTTTATAAAAGCATTTTTGGTCACGTTCATTTCGAACATAATCTACGAAAGATTCACGTTTATAACGTTTCCTTTACTGACGAAGATCACGTTTCTCGAATCGATGACTCATCATTGGCCTAGTAACCTAGGTTATGACATGCATTTTTAATTTTGTTCTGTCATAGGTTCTAGACATGACAATATGAAACTAAATCTTATTTTTTACTTTCAGAGCGCCGTCAACGGTTGCGGTTGCGGTTGTTGCGGCGGTAGTGGCCGTGGTGGTTGCGGCAGCTACGGCGGCGAGGGTTGCGGTAATGTAGCCGTGCAGGGAGAACTCCCCGTGTGCGGTTCTACCAACGTCTGCGGTCAGGTGCCCATCTGCGGTTGCGTTGAGTACGGCGGCCCCGTGTGCGCCTCTGGCTGCGTCAAGATCTGCGGCCAGTGCTGCGGCTGCGGCTGTGGTCGTGGTGGCTATTAAGTGACACACCGACGCCAATACTTCCGGACCCCTGCTTAATACAAATGACCAAAATATAAAATAATCAACCGGAAATTTAATATTTTCATTACGTACCTTCCCTATACCATAAACAGATACATAATATTACATAGAACTGTTTTATGCATCGCTAATCAATTAGAAAAAATAGTTAGTAAAACGATGCCTTATATACACAAGGCAGGGCTGCCCAGAACTAAGTTCCATACTTGTTGATTAAAGTAAACATTTCATTTTCATTTATACACTAGCCAAACACGTGGTATGTTTGTAAATAAACCACTACACAATAAACTAAAAATTGGCGTCAATTTCATTTCACATCAATTCAAATATTATGCGATATTCATTGAAGGAAGGATCTCAAATCGACAAGTAATGTAAATTGCGTATGAAAAGAAGCGGCCACTGTGAATTTTAGGTTAAGTATGGGTGGTTTGTTTACAAACATTCTGCATCGAGTTTTGCATAGTGTATAGATAGTTAGCGCTATGGCGCTCATTAGGGGAGGCCTATGTCCAGCAGTGGACTAATTTAGGCTGATGATGATGATGATGATGATGATGGTAGATAGTTAGTAGGTACCATATTCATTTAATATAACCCCTTGGCTGGCGACGCCATTTTGCAAATTAGTATCGTAAAAAAATTAAATGTCACACTGCTTATCGATCGATGTTATCACACAATGCATTCATACTTTTCTGTAAAATTTAATGCCTGATTTACCTTTTTTAGGACCAAATGATAGACAAGTTGACAAAATAGATATTTAACACCTAAGGAATACTACAGACTATAAAAGCTCTAGATACTTTTAATCTATCAAAGGTTTCGAATTCAGTTTTTTACGTCGCATCGAACTGAAATTCAATCGGAAGTATATTTGTAACACTGACGAGAAAATGACTAACCTCACCCAAATGTCAACATCTTAGTCAATTCAGAACTTGCCACAATTTTTATATAAATCCGTGTGGTGTGACTCTTTCTTAATGGACAATCAACTTGATGCAAAAGCCCTTAAAATATCAGACGCGACGCGAATTAGTAAAGTAATTAAAAGTAAAAATGCGTTTATTTTGTTATCACATACAAAAGATAAAGGTAAAAGTAACATATAATCAGCAGATGCTTTGGCAGGATGTATCCTACCATAGCGCTGGTCTTCCGTGGAGGCCAGAAAGAAACGCGTTAGTCGCGGCGTTATTCAAATTAGTACAAATAAGTAGCTGTGTGGTCCTGGCTTACAATTTGCACCACCCCAACCCTTCCTGCGGGTGTCGTAAGAGGCGACTAAGGGATATCAACCGGGGGCGGGCAGCAGCGCCGCCTACAGAACAATTCCACCAACAAACTGCGATCCTCAACCCGCATGCCCGGCGCGGGGAATATGGGCATTAAAACCATGAGATAAAAGCCAATAAGGCACGTAGCAGGGGGAGGCCTGCGTCCAGCAGTGGACCAATATAGGCTGTTGAGGTGAGGTGAGGTGAACCAAAATTTGCTTATTACGTCAATGAAGTCTAAAATATTTAACAAAAATTGAGTTTTATATATCTGCAGATTACCGCTCTATATTTATTTACGATGGTGATTTTTTAAAGATAAATAATATATAATGTATGAAACAAAGTCGGGTTGGTTACTCAAGAACAAAATCGAAGATTATTAAAATCGGTGTAGCCAACACCGATTTTAATAATGTTCGATTTGTTGGATTTGTCTCCGTCCCGAACTAGGGTTAAAATTCAGCGCAAAATTCTTTGCGTACAGAGCGGGGACAGCTAGTTACAGATAAAACTAAGATATCTTCGTCGATTAGTTTCGTAGTATTAAGCTAAAAAAATCCAAATAAATTGTAGTTATCTTGAACACTACCGTTCGTTACTTAAATATTTTCTAACCTCTTGACCGAGCATTTTAACCCTGCATTTACGCCCGTAGCACACCTCCGCTGCGGAATTCGAGTAGCGGAACCGCTGACTGAATTCTGCTGTGATCAATTGTAGATTGAGTTGCGGAACTAAAGCGGAGGTGTGGCTGACGTCGGAGCAGATGGACGAAACCGCGCGGAGAAAGAGATAGAATTATAGTCAAATCTATACGTTAGAAGAGGCAGTTTTGCTAGTGTTCCGCTTCTCCTACATACGGACAAGACATGGCGAAATTACTGCGTTTCCGCTGTTATGGTTTTAGGTCTGGTATAGGGGCGTTATATCAGTCAAATCAGTACGTACCTACTTAATTGGTAAGAATTATGCTGGTAACGGATAGTTACAAAGAAAATATACAGGTATGTCGCTATTCCGTTGTTATTATTTTCGTCTTATAATTTGTGATTTTTAATTCATTGATCTTCTTTCCTGAAATGTACTACAAATTTATAAAGTTTTTGCGCATTATATTTCCAATGGATAACCTTCTTAGCGACCACTGCAACCGCAACCGCAGCCACGCTTCTCAGAGATGCCGAGGTTGCCATTGCCGCAACCGTAGCAGACGGAACCTGAGCCGCAAGAATCGAGGCAACCTTGGAGGCCAACGGTTCCAAGGAAGGGCAGTTGACCGTTCAGGCACAGTTGGCCTTCGTACTGGTTCTCAGATTGCACGGCGATGCCAGTGGGGGCTCTGGAGGAGCTTTCTACGCGGAATTGACCACCGCTGGAGATGCCGCCGCCGATACCGCAACCGCACCCGCACCCGCCAATGGATGCAGAAAGAGATGACTGTAAATAAAAGATATGTTTAGTTTTCATATACCAAATAATACCAAATTTATAATTAATTTAATTTAATTTTTAATTTTTTTTTTAATTTTATCGCGTAGTATAATAATAATTCCTCCTAGCCGAATTTCGACCACGGCGGCCAGTTTTATCGGAGACTAGCCAGATGCGCAGGACATATTACAGTGCACAGGTGCACTCTCTATTCCCTCACTCTCATAATCCGATGGGACGACAGACCGACACGACCGGAGAAAGGTCAAGCGCAGGACCAACGGCTTAGCGTGCTTTCTCGTGCCCGCGTACTATATTACAAAGGCCAACAAGGCGTTTATCAAGGGGACGTCTGCGTCCAACAGTGGTCCGGTATATGATGAAGATGTGTCGCGTACATTCTCTTTTGTGTACCCTACGTTAGTAAAACAAAAGGCGCGCGATAAATAATATTATAAAGAGGAAAGGTTTGATTGTTTGTTTGTTTATATTGTAAAGGCTCCGACTGGAACGATTTGAAAAATTCTATTACTATTAGAAGCCCACATTATTCCGGATGAACATAGGCTACTTTTGCGGGAAAATGCTTCATTACTACGAGAAAACGGGTAATAGGACAACGGGTAGTAAGAATGCAGCTAGTCTGTAATACGTATTATGTTAACATATCGCGAAAGTTTAAAAACCCCTTAACATTATTTGCGGCTCTGAATAAATAATCAATCATCCGTCAGAAAAATTCATTAGAATTAGAATTTTGTAAGACAACTTCGCTTTTGAGTTCGTAAACGTATGTACCTACATTTAGACTTAAGAAAAATCCTATTTTAATGCCAATAACTCCAAAACCATAGAGCTGGTGAGTATCTGGCGCAGCGCATCAGCATTGCCATACAGCGCGGGGCAATGCAGCCAGCGTAGCGGGGACGCGACGACTGGTATTGATATGGATCAGTTGAGCTACCTGTAGATAGTTTGCAACAGTCTGCAGTTAGCTCAATTGTTTCAATTGCAAATACTAGTTCTAATTTATTTCTGTTAAGTATTTTATTGTAATTTTTGTTAATATAGAAGTGACGACAAAATATGGAAAGAAAGTAAAAATAAAAATGTGAATGATTTTCTCAAAAGCTGAATTTTCGGCCACGGCAGCCAGTTTTAACGGAGACTAGCCATGTTGCAGGATCTATAGTGCACAAGTGTGTACGCAAACACAGGTGCACTACTTAAAAATGTTAATGTTATTTACCTGAACCAAGATTGCGATAGCGCAGAAAGCAAGGGTAATCTTGACGACCATCGTAAATTTATTTTTAAAATAATTTGAATCGGAAACTGTGTCCTTTTATAATAAATCCCTGTTTTTATTTATCAGTAAATTGTCAGCTGCATTGAAACTACAACAAAAATATTTATTAAGATATTCAAATTACGAAATTACTCACTTCAGTACGCGTTGTATGAATGAAGGTTTGATAACAGCGGCATCAATTGAATTCCTTTGTTCGGATATAAATTGTAGTTTTTAGGGTTCCGGAGAAATAAAAGGAACACCATGAATTTTAACTTTAGATGTAAAATTTTGTTCAGAAAAATGAAAAGCTGGCATTGCCGTCAGGACATTTTTTCATTTTTCTGAACAAAATTTTACATCTAATGTTAAAATTCATGGTGTTCCTTTTATTTTTGACACTATGTTATTTAGCAAAAAATAATCCTTAAGATGAAGCCTTTCGATCGGTATTACAAAGCTACAGGATGATTGTTTTTCTCGTGTAACGGGTTCGATTCCCGGTTCAACCATGTAATTATTTAAATATCTATGAATGCAGTTTAAATTGTTTTTTAAATTAAAATAATGTCTTCTTTCAGTAAAATGTTCTATCTACAATATTCAAGGTACTTTCCCTCCATGTGGCATGGCCGTAGGACGCCCTGTATATTATATATCCATGTGGATTTCCAAGTATAATAGAACCCATAATATAACACAAGCTCTGCTTAGCTTGGGGCTAGAATCTTCACCCACATTCACCCACACAACACCATCTAGCCGCTAGATGGTGCTATGTGGGTGAAGACAAATAAGATGCTGCAATGACTGATATAAAAGTCCCACAGATGCAAACCATGTTCGAAATTCAAAATTGTTCTGAAATACGAAATGTTTTTGAATTACTCGTGAGAGCATGGAGTTCGTAAACTTCTTAATCGCTACAGTATTATTACTTCTTTATTGTGCAATTAGAATTTAATAAAATGTTTGTTGGAGGAATTTTGCTTTGTCCTGCTGGCCTAGCACGGAGATTGTTGTCTAGGGTAGTATACAGAAAAATTACGTCACATCGTCATCGAATGCGTAATATGTTTGAAACTCGTTCCTTCAACTTCAATAATTTACGCAATGTATGACAATGCGATGTCATTCTTCTCTATTCTACCCTAGACAACTATCCCCGTGCTAGGCCTACTGTTGTATGAGAATACATTTTATTAAATTTGACTAACTTCCGCTGCTCAGATTTTTTTCATTCCATACAATAAAATAATCCTTACAAAGGACTGAGACGATTGCCACAAAAAAAAATTACCAACTTCATTCATTTTCAGGCGCTACTCACGATTGACCAAAAAATGTTAATGCCGAAATATTTTTCTCCAAAAAGGAGCTGATGTTTCAAAAGAAACTGCACCTGTATCTTCTCTGGTTATGCGTGCCCCCCTACTGTCCCAGTTAAAAAAATACTCTGTTGGTATATAAAAAAATTGTTTAGGACATATCACATGGATATATTATACATCCAGCATCGCTAACGCACAGCACAAGAATAAGCATACAATATAAACTCGAAATATTTAGATACATTTTACAGTGACGAAATGGCTTACCGCAAGTGTGAAGCGGCCCGCGAGCTGTCTGTTATCTAATACCGCCAATGTTACGAGTTAAAGCTTCCGCCAAACCTGCGCGTCAAACACGCGGGACGCGGGACGCGCAGAGGGAGCGTCAGCAGCGCGAGGGACGCCGCAATGGCACCTTACACACCTACGCGACGGAGACGCGGGAACTTTTCAAGGGCATAGTTTCGCGTTTTTGACGCTCCCGCGTCCCGCGTGTTTGACGCGCAGGTTTGACCGAAGCTTTTAGAAATGCACGTATTTCTGCTCTGCGGCAGTGATGCCGTCTCGCGACAATCCGTAGGTCGACGAATAAATTAAAGTCTGTCTTAATATTACTTAATATTTAATTCTTTCATAAAAACAACACAAAACCTAACAACTAATCTATCAGTCTTTCTTCTTCCTCCGATCAGTATAAACCACCACAACCACAACCGCCCAAACCAGAACCATAACCAATTCCTCCGTAACCAATTCCGCCAAAACCACCAGGGCCATACTGGTTGGCAGGGCTGGACTCAGAGGTGATACCGACGGAGCTGTCCCCACAACCGTACGAGACTGCCCCGTTGCCGTTTGTTGGGACTACGCCTTCTAGGGCTACGGTACCTAGGAGGGGTAGGTTACCACCGACGCAGAGTTGTCCTGGAACAAAAAACACTAATATTAGGTAGTGCTCTTAGCGAAATTTGGGTAGGACTGGTGGAAGGGTATAAACTGTATGTGCTTCCATGGACAAACGGTATGCTAAGAAATCATATAATATTGGACAAATGTTTGTACGATCAGCAGACATTTGTCCAGGGCGTTCTGGCTGTTTTCTATGTATAAATAAAAAATGTCTATCTATGTAGTGTATTGTATTATGTATATCAGTTATTTCTTACCCATAACACAAGCTCTGCTTAGCTTGGGGCTAGATAATGCTGTGTGAATTGTCCAGCATTATTTATTTATTCATTATTTTGCGATATTATTTGATATCTTAGAAATTACCCTGAGTGTGGGGACACGCACTATAATAACAAAAAACATTAAACGGTATGCTGGCAGAATACCTGCTAGATGGTTAAACACCACAATGCCTAAAGTTTCTGATTCGTTTTCGTGCTAACGCTAATCTTATGCAAGCAACATAAGAGTTGGTTTTGCACGTCCACGCAAACAAAGCTTCGATTTTCCAAGTAGGCCTGATCCTGGCTAAGTAATCGAAAATCATTGGGAGTTGGGGAAAATCAATGATTACCCAACATTAATTATGTGTTGCAAACGGCGCGCTGAGCCGAAAGGCTCTACACATTGAAATTATCCAAACCTGTCAAACTGTTCACCAAAATGAATTCACAGAATAATTTGGATAAACACAAAAAAAAACTACCTTCATATTGATTCTCCGACACTACCGAAATGCCGTAAGGTGCGATGGGGGACGCACTGGATATGGGGAAACCTCCACCACTGGAAGGCACCCCACCGCAGCCGCAGCCGAGGCCTCCGCCTAGGCCTCCGAGGCCACTGATCCCACCACCGCCGATGCCACCGCCGATACCTCCACCGATGTTGTTGCCAAAGCCACCGAAATTGGCGCCAGATAACTGGCTAACGGCAGACTGTGGAGAAAGGAAAGTTTTTCTAGTATACGACTTGGGTCTTTACTTACAAAGAAAATAAGAATCAAATGATAAAAACAAATTAAAACTAGTATTTACAATTGAAACAATTGAGCCAACTTCAGACTGTTGCAAACAATTTACTTAAAGACTTGGGTGTATTTCTATTGGAATTTTGGTCACCCTACGTACGATATTTTCCTTTGAAACAATGTTTAAATGTCATGCAACTCGCCGGAGGGCGGACGGTTCATGGGAATTTCATTTTGTTGGATCTTGTCAGAGAATGTTTTACGCGAAATCGTTAGGTACCAAATATTTTTTCATCCTATTATGTTTAAAACTATTTAAAAACTGCTCACGCTGTTCACTGAAAATGCATCCTTAGCCCTCAAGACTGCATTTGCATACATGTAGAGTTTGTAGAGTACAGAATTATAGAATTATGTATCTTAGTTATCTGTAGCTGTTATGTTTCACACAACTCTAAGCGGCTCTTTTTTTGTTTACAATTGTATTTTAACACTTATTGGTTTATGTTTTACTGTAGTTTTTTTTGTTAAATCTTTTATGAAAAATGTTTATTTGCCCGTTCCAGACGTCCTATTAGCCTAGTCCACTGCTAAATCCTAACTTCTAAAAATCACAATCAAAGATTGGTTGATTTGTGAGTATGCCACTAATTGGGCACAGTTGAATGCACCATGATCACGGAATTACTAGTAACGGCGAGCGAGTTTTTATTGGCAGATATACTGATCTACCCTCATCTAAGATGCATGCAACCGAAAAAAAATATTTATTCGAAACCTCAAAACAACATGGCAAATACCCCGTTATTCATGACTAGTTATATAACCAGTATAAGACAAAGAAAATTGCAATCAAATAATAGAAATAAGGTAGAACTAGTATTCATAATTAAAACAATTGAGCTAACTGCGGACTGACAACATTCTACAGGTAGCTCAACCGACCATTATAAGTATTTTTAATTGATTTGGAATTTTTATTGTACCATAGTTAAATGTAAATTGATGTATACAAGGGTTTTTCGAGCTCCTAGCCGTAGCTAATAAACGTGTACCTATGCGAATCCTAGAATGAAAATTAAAAAAATATTTGGAAACTCCCGATAGCTTCAGTTCACTCCAAAGGGGCCAAGTTTTTCAATGTGGTCTCTTGCATGGTTTAAATATTATTTAAGTTATACCTAGGTAATAAATATATTAAGGGCTAAAAATACCTGAATAAGAAGCGCCTGGGCGCAAAATAGCAGTACTGTTTTGAATGCCATGGTTTTATATTAGTTCTTTTAGTTCTCTTGGCGATTAAGTTAATACCAACTTTCACACATTTACTAATGATTTTATACAAATAAACCTACATTTGTTACGGTTATTCCGAAATACGTTACGTATAAAACGTGACATTCCACGTAAAACCGTTATTATGTCAATAATATCAAAATTGCTATTTTTTTGTGATATTTGCCTGGTGAACTTCTTTCCTTAATCGGTTTCGAAACGTTGTTGATTGCAAGTTATGCATATTTCTAAATCACGATAAGAATCACGTTTTAGCGTTATGATTTGACAAGCATGTTCTCGTAGTACTAACCTACTAACCAAAATGCAAGTAAACATCTATCTGACTGTGAATGATTTCATTCGAATTGTTCGACTTCACAAATCATTCGAACCATTCGAATGACTAGGGCAAATTAGTAACTAATTTGGTTAGTAATGCCGAGTGGCGTCGAATAAAGATTTCATTTCGCGTCGACTGCCCGACTCGCCATTACTAACTAATTTGGTTAGTAATGCCGAGTGGCGTCGAATAAAGATTTCATTTCGCGTCGACTGCCCGACTCGCCATTACTAATCAAATTAGTAACTAATTGGTTAGTAATGGCAACTGCTCGAATCGGGCAGTCGAACTCAATTCGTTATTCGACGCCTCTTGTCATGACTAACCAAATTAGTAACTAATTTGATTAGTAATGAAGACTACCCGAGTCGGGCATTCGAACTCAATTCGTTATTCGACGTCTCGATCAATTCGTAGAGGCATTAGTAATTACTAATTAGTAGTTTTCATTCAACTTTGAAGATTAGTATATTACTAATATTCAAGTCGAATGAGTAAATTAGTAGTCGTAGATCATTCGAATAGGCAGATCATTCGCAGTCGCGCATCTTTACTTCCTGCAATTACCAAATAATTAGGTAGAGTTCGCGCAAAACTTTATGAGCTCTGTGAAGTTAGCTTCAACGGCTGCGCACCGAGCCGTAAATAAGGCGTTGGGGGGAAAGAACGGGGTGAGATCTGTTTGTTAAACCAGGGTTGCCAACAAGAATTTATGCGTTTTTTTTTTTGTCTAGCACATTTTGTTCTGCATTAATTAATTTTTCAATTCAATATTTTATATAATATATAAAACATCATTTACTCAATGACGGATTATTTAAAACCTAAAATGTTAGAATAAATTAAACTTTTTATCTAACGAGTACGCACTCTACCTACGTATGAACTGTGTTTTGGTCTCGCTCCATTTGCACAGTGAGTGTAGAAAGAGTATCTACGGTTTTTTATCTCGACTCAGGAAGATAGCTGTTAGCCCTTTGGTGTTAGTTATCTGGACGGAGAGGTAAATCGAGGGGAAAATTAACTTTGTGGGCTGTTCCTTGAATTTAAAATGTATTTTATAATTCATAATTCTTTATTGCACAAAATAGGTAGTACAAGTAAAATATATCGCAAGAAAAATAAAAGCTGGCGAGCTTAACCCTAAAAAGAGTTCTCTTCCAGCAAACCTTATTGAGAGAGACAAATTTGGAAAAGTGGGTACATGTGCTTAAACAGAGGATTTAAGATTTAATTATAACCTTCTTATTAAAAAGACTACTGCATAATATAATACAATACATAAAATACTATAACCTAACAAATACTACAATTACATACGCATATAAATTGAATAAATACATAAATACAACAGAGTCATAAAGATAGGCTCTTTGACTTAACGCTTGAAAATGAAGAGTGAGGGGCTAGCACGAATATCGTGTGGTAGAGAATTCCATAACCTAACCGAGTCGACAGTAAAAGAGATACCGTAGCGGCTGCATGAGTGAACAGGAAATTTAAGGATGAGGGACAAAGATGATCTACATGGTCTATCACCAGGGTAAAGAAACTCAAAACGCTCATGGAGGTAAGAAGGAAATAAGAAGGAAGATATTTTTACCAGGCCCCGACAGAAAGCCCATGTCGTTAAAAATAATGTGGGTAGGTCAAGGTGCTATTTTGTACCTACGATAAAATAAACATTTGGTCTCCTCATGAACTACACTGAGTTTCTGTTGTGTTCCCATAATTCCGAACTATCCCATATTTTAACAACCAACCTCAGTGGCGCAGCGGGCGAGATTCCGCCTGCGACGCAAGAGGTTGCGGGTTCGATTCCCGCCTCGGAACAAATTTGTGTACGATCTGCAGAAATTTGTTCCGTTGGTCTGGGTGTTTTCTATGTATAAAAAAAATATCTACGTATGTATATAATGTATTAAATAAATATCAGTTATCGAGTACCCATAACACAAGCTTTGAGTAGCTTACTTTGGGGCTAGATGGTGCTGTGTGGATTGTCCAGCATTATTTATTTATTTATTTTCCATTGGTGGCGATAAAAACTGTGACTTTTGCGTGTTCTGTGATCAGCACCTATTCTAAGTAATTCTCCATGAATACTTATATGAATATACGTACCTAATATTTAATTTGCCGTTTGGTATTTCAACTCACAATCAGATAATTATGTCCTAGTCAAAGATCCTTCGACTACGTAGGTTTATAACAATCTTTGGTCCTAGTAAAATGCTTTACCGATTCGATTTTTTATGACAGTCGATTTTGTTTATGCAGTGGTTGTAATCGATTTTGTATTATTTTACAGACCTTACTGGTGCGTCTAAATGACTTCTATTTTGGAATCAGAATATTCAATAGAATAAAATAATATATTGTTTGATTTCCTAGAAATTACCCCGAGTCCACACTCAGGGTAACCCCGTTGGTGCGTTACGCACTATAATAACAAAAAACCTTACAATAAAATAGTATTATTTTTGTTATTTTATATCCTGCTTGCTTATACCCGCGGCATCACACACATTTTTCCGCGATAAAGAGTAAGACAGATTAAGTTACTGTGGTCAACTATAATTTTATACTATTTTCATAGAAAAATCACCTAGAATAATCTTCGTTACATACTCGACTCGAAAAAATCGAAACTTTCGTAAGTCTCCATACTTTTTGAGTCCACACTTTTCGCACCTCTATCCGTCAAAAGTAACTGTGTCTATAAAATATTTTCAGTTTTCGTTCACTCACCTGTCAACAATTAAGGAAGTTCATAGTCTTGCATAAACTGCAAATTATCTTCTACGGTAAATTCGACTAAAACAATTCGTCTAATACAATGCGACTAAAACAGTTCGACTAAAAAACAATTCGACTAAAAACATTTCGACTAGTAACAGTTCCACTAAAGAGCAATTCGACTTTGAGTTGACCCGACCTGTTGGGGACCCTGAGGGTTCGTGAGCCACATGTTGACACAATTTTTTTTGTTGTTTAAACGAACTGTTTTGGTCGAATTTTCCGCAAAGCCAAATTATTTCATGGACGGGGTATAGTGATAACATTTTAGAACGATGGCGGTCTGTAAAATTAAAGAATTTGAGACCTACCGAGTCCGGTAGTTGGACTTTGTACTGCGAAAGGGTCAAGATGTATCTATTTTCGTGCCAACGCGATCAAAGAGAAATTGAAGTTCCCTATCACTAGTTGGTGTTTACGAAGTCTAGGCAGAGATGCGAAGTTGCTCTTTTTGCTCATCATCGTGGCCAAAAAGAGCAACTTGGCATCTCTGCCTACACTTTACAAATTAAAACTTTTACAGAGGCATTAAAAATAAGCTTATGATAGGTATCACAAACTGCAAGTTCGATTTATGAAAATTCCTTCGTTTAATATAAAATAGGTGGTGGCGCTGATTTGGGTCGGTATGTGCCTTAATGGTGAATTCGTGCAATCCAAGGAAACCTACGGACTTGACCTATGATGATGAACTCATGACCATTGTTCGTGAATATTTCCAATGGCGGAACGTTGTCGTTTTCGTCAAAAACAACAAGAAACCGACGAGGATATAATGTAGTACATCGCTGCTCTAAAAAACTTTCTTAAGGATTGTGAATTCACAGAAACCTCACCTCACCCCATAGGCCTGTATTGGTCCACTGCTGGACGCAGGCCTCCCCTAAGCACCTTATTGGCTTTATCACATGGGGGGGTAATGCTCATAATCCCACACAGGGCCTGCGGGTTGGGGATCGCAGTTCGATGTTAGAATTGTTCTGGTTGGGGCGCTGCTGTCCGCCCCCGGTGGATATCCCTTAGTCGCCTCTTACGACACCCGAAGAGAAGAGGAGGGAAGAGTTGAGGTGGTGCAAATTTAAAGCCTTCCTTCTAACCACACAGCTCCCAGAAACGCTGACAGATAATTTACCTGACCAGTTGACTTGTTTGTGGACTGAGCAGTAACCTTATCAAACACTGGTTTTTAATCATATTTTCCACTTACGACACTCTTAATGAGAATCGTGAATCGTGACTTCTATCTACAGGAAAGGCAGAATTCATAATTTTCCTAATATTCCAACTAAAGTCAGGCGGTGTGGTGGTCCGGCTCACCAGAAAACCAGGCTTGGAGCAGAGAATGTTTCTATTAAAATTTAATTTAAAGAAGCTAACACTTTAATTGCCCACGACGTACATTGAAGTGTACGACGTTGCTGGACAGTCAATGTGATATAGTTTCCAATAGTCTTTTATTAATAACAAGAACAAAATTTAAAAATTTTAAAACCCCCCCGACAGATTTCATGAAACATGGCTAAGAACACTAGGGATAAAATTATCTATGACACAAAAAAAAAAAACTAAACGAAAATCGGTTCATCCCTTTGAGAGCTACGATACCCCAGACAGATACACAGACAGACACGTTAAACTTCAACAACATAACACCCCTCTCTTTTTGCGTCGGGGGTTAAAAAGGTTTCATTCAGCTAAGTCTACCACGTAGTAGTAAAGCTAAGCAACAAATACGTAAAATGTTTAGCTCACTGGATGCAACAGCAGAATCGATACCCTCTTACTCTTTTAAAGTGTTACTGTTGTGTTATTATGGAGAGATGGCGGTAGCGCTGTCATGTAAACATTAGCTCCACGTGAATTTATTCGAAAAAAATAGATTTACCAAGATTTCAGTGACAAATATAGCTCTAAAACGTTAATAACAGTAAATGAAGTACGCAAAAGTGTTATCTTTCCTAAATAACAAGATTTTAAGTCACAAAACTCAAGTGAAGTGAAAATTATTAAAACTCTCGAAACAGTCATACAACCTCGTGTTAACGCGATAAACTATTAAATACTACGAATAAAATAGCAATCAATGAACTGAAGATTTTGTTAAATGTCAAATACAGTGATAAAATTGAAAAAATACCAAGTTCATCATAACAGCTGTATGTATGAAATTATTGTTTAAATGACGGTGTGCAAAAAAAACTATAACCAACGCCTAACGAACTTACACATTTGAAAAATACTATTTCAAGAACTTGATCACAAATTTCGTCACAAACGATAAGTTCAAATTGGTCAAGGGGTTGACCAGAGTGACTTTATGCCTTATTACTGCGCTGACGTTACTAGGTTCGAATCCCCCTGAGAACCTATCTTACGATTTTGCATGCTGAAAAGTTTTTAGTGACATCTACCGAAGCTCACTAAAATTAATAAGCATCTAAATGGATCCTCAAAATAATGTAACAATTCGACGTGCGCTTACGCAAATAAATATTAACACCAGTCCAAACATGAGTGTTGATGATGCTGCGCTAGATGGCTCTACCAGTAGCCTCCCAGGGCTATCTAATGACAATGAACAAATAAAAATCTTGCGACAAAAAATAGAAGAACTACAAATACAATTAAGCAGCGCTCATAATGAAGTAGAAAGATTATCACTTGAAAATAAAAATATGAGAAAATCCAATCAAGAGTTATTAAAAAAAAATGAGCTCTACAAAAAAGTCGGGAGCCCTTCGTGTTCTCCTAATTTACTGAAACGAAATGCGAAAGGACAATCTAAGCCGAAACTTAGCAAAAAAACACAAACTGATAATGATTACCAAAAATGTTTGGAAAAGCAACCACAGAAACATCAGGAAACCCAAACGTGTACGGAGGATAGTACAAAAATACTGATGGAGACTACAGAGAGAAAAAATCAAGAAACACAGACAATAAATGATCTAAAAAATGGAACGAACAAAAGTACTCAAACTCATAAGCGACAAGAACCAGAATATGATATAAGAAATACACAAAAACTGTGCCAAAATTATCTACAGCCAAAGATCTGCATACTCAGTACAAATAAGGATAATAATATTCTACCGATTGCAGAGAACACATTAAACTACTCAAACTTATGCCACTATCTGAAACCAAGTTGCAATACCAAAGAGTTGTTAACGGGACTAGACACAAAATTAGCAGACTTCACAATGAATGATTTTTGTATAATCTTCATAGGAAAGAAAGAATTTAATTCCACCCAAGACTACTTTCAAACAATCCAAGATATCAGGGAAATAACGCTGAATATTAACAATACAAATATAATAATCTGCCTACCTACATATAAATATGGCAAATTCATGGATATGTATAACTGGAGAGTGGAAAGCTTTAATAATCTACTGTATCTAGATGTGCTGACACACGAACACGTATATTTAATAGACTCGAATAAAAATGTTGAGTATGATTTTACCATGTTCAATCGACATACTGGAAATATGAATAATCAAGGAATGAAAAATATCTTTAAGAACTTGAAAAATCTCATCGATGACTTCCAGTATTATAGTATGATAGAAAACATGAACAGTGTGAGTAAACCGGACGTCCTGGAAGAAAATGTCCAGTTTTTTCGTGACCCACAGCAGGTCTATTAGTTTATTACATCTTAACATAGCAGGTGCGATTAACAAGCAAGAAGACTTGTACTGTTCACTTTTACATCTTAAGAAACAAGGTATACATGTTGACATTATCTGCCTTTGTGAAACATTCATACAAGAGGGAGCCGAGAAAAATCTAAAAATAAAAGGCTATAGATTGGCAGCCTCTTACTCAAGAAAAAATTCCAAAAGAGGAGGCGTCGCTATATTTATTAGCATTGACATAGAGTGCAAGAATATTTTCATTGATATGTGTGAACCATGTACTTTTGAATGCTGCGCCGTAGATCTCACTGAATTCAAAGTAAGGTTGATCTGTCTCTACAGAACACCATCATCAAATACCAACAGATTTTTAGAAAAATTGGAAGAGATTTTAATCGATTTCGGGAGGAATACACGAAAAAAGATTATTATGTGCGGAGACACGAACATTAATACCTTTAAACAATCTAGAGACTTATCTAACTACATGAGTATATTGGAAACATTTAAACTCGATCACAAAATTCTAGAGCCAACAAGAATCACAGATACTTCAAGCTCTTGTATTGACCACATTGCCACCAATATTGAAGACGGAAAGGCATCAATTCATGACTTAGGTCTCTCTGACCACACGGCTCAATTATTTCAATGGACTATAAGACAAAAGCCCCAAACTCAAACAAGTAAATTACGGTATTGGTACGAACTTATGAGAGACTACGACGACGATAACTGTAGAAAATTTGTGAACTGCTTATCCAGTCTCTCCTTTCAAGAAGTATTTGACGAAACTCTTGCGAACGCAGCCTTCGATAATTTTTCAGATACTTTTACGCTGTTTTATAATTTGTGTTTTCCTGTAGTGAAAATTAGAAAATGCAATAATTCGAATAGGAACTCTAAGTGGTTAACAAAAGGTCTTAAAAAAAGCAGCTCTACAAAACGTCTTCTGTACCTTAAATATAGAAATAACACCCGTAGTGAGAAGAACAAAGCTGCATATTTAAAGTATTGTAGGTTACTAAAAAAATGTTTTACGGTATCACAAAAGAATAATAATATGAACTACATACAAAAAGCACCTAATAAGGCCAAAGCAGTTTGGAATATAATTAAAAAATACTCTTCTGATAGCTCTAGAAATAGGGAAATTAATAAAATTTTTGTTAATGATAACGAAGTGACTGATCCTGCTTCTATTGCTGATTGTTTTAATAATTTTTTTATAGACATTGTGCATAATCATGTAACTGATGACGATGACTCTATCAATTTGAATTTTAATAATGTATCCAGTGTAAATAGCATGTATGTTACGCCGTTAAGTTTAGAGGAACTAAAAAAGGTTGTAAGCTCTCTTAAAAACTCCAAATCCGTAGGTTACGATAACATTCGAACAGACATTATTAAATTATGTCTTAGTTACATATCTGGTCCGCTTTTACATGTAATTAACCTTTCCTTGGAGCAAGGTATATTTCCGGAAAATCTTAAGCTGTCTATAGTAAAACCATTGTTTAAAAAGGGCAACACATCAGAGATGAACAACTACCGACCAGTCACTTTGATACCTATTTTCTCTAAAATATTCGAAAAAGTAATGTATAGGCGACTATATAGTTTCATAGAAACAAACAAAATCATAAGTGATGAACAAAATGGATTTCGTAAAAACAAAAGTACTTCTCTAGCCACTTTTAATTTAGTAAAGAAAATCACTGATGCTCTAGACAGAAAAAACCCAGTGTCTGTTATATTCATGGACATGAGCAAAGCCTTTGACTTTGTTTGTCATAAAAGACTTTTAAATAAGCTTGACAAGTACGGTATCCGAGGACCAGCATATAATTGGCTGAAGTCTTACCTAGGAGACCGTAAACAGTGTGTTGAGACCTCGAATTATGACACAAAAACGAAATCAATTTTACCATTCAGATCAAGTTTTTTAACCAACAAATATGGTGTTCCCCAAGGTAGCATTCTAGGCCCATTGCTGTTCCTCTTATATATTAATGATCTGCCAAGAGCAGTTAGTCATCCCTGTATTTTGTTCGCGGATGACACAACAATTGTAGTAGAAGGAGTTGATAAACTTAGCTTTGAACTAAATGTAAATAATGCACTAAAAGCCGCTATTACTTGGCTTGATCAAAACAACTTGAAAGTAAATATAGAAAAAACAAAGCATATACAATTTCAAACAAATAAGGGAAGACAACAAAATCTGAAAGTAGCTCATATGGGTCATACAGTTGAAAATATTACGTGTATTAAGTTCTTAGGTATTTACATTGATTATTTATGTTCTTGGAAACAGCATGTAGATCACATTTGTAAGAGATTGAATAGTTTTGTATACCCACTAAGGCGTATCGCTCAGACAGTATCCAAAGAATCTGCTATTACAGCTTACTACGGCTATGTAAACTCTCTTCTCTGCTATGAATTATTGATTTGGGGTAGATGCGTTAACATAGAACAGGTTTTCAAAATGCAAAAGCGATGCTTGAGAGCTATTTTTGGGTTAAAAATGACCGACTCTTGCAGGCCATACTTTAGACAATTTAAGATATTAACGTTGACTAGCTTATACATACTCGATATAAGCGTGTTTGTTTTTAAGAATAAAGACATATTTCAATCGGCAAATCAAATGAGTAATTATAGCGTCCGACCAAGATATAAAAATAAATTATTTCGACCTCAAACAAGATTGACATTATCCACGAATAATAGCTTTATGATGGCAATTAAAATATACAATAAAATTCCCGACAATTTTAAAGAAATGACATTATTAACTAGATTTAAATGTAACCTGAGAAAATGGCTGACCGAAAAATGTTTTTATAGTATAAATGAATTTTTTGAATATAAACTGTAGGTAACTATTAATTGATTTTGCATGATTATGTGTGACATGTTTCTTTTTTTAATGTAAATTTTATTTAATTTGTATTTTCATTTGGAACCTACCATCATTTATATTCTTATATTATATTCATACGCCTGAAAAGGCAGGTTTTGGTTAAAGTAACTAATAATAATTGTAAGATCTATGTATAAACCTGAAACTTTATGAATAAATGAATTATGAATTATGTTTTGTAAGGTACGTCGTTTGAGGTAGGTTATATTTCATAATATATCTCTAATAGGTGTACAATATTTTTTATAAATATATACCTATTAAGTTTTCTTATTACGTAGGTAGTAGTTAAGTAGTAGCATTAGTGTAGGGTAATTTAAGAAACTAGCTTAGTGCACGTTTTGTAAATGCTATAAATAAAGATTTTCTTATCTTCTTATCTTATCTTATCTTATAAATCTTATTCGCCTTGAAACGTCCACTGTTGGACATAGGCCTTGGCTATACGTGGCACATGGCACGTGATAGAATTATGGGCTTTACCTACCTATAAAATGGTCTTGTTCCGATAGAATCAAGGAATTACCTACCTTACAATGCAACCTCACATTTTGGGAACTGGAATTAATGAAATCAGAAGTCAGAAGTGAATACCTTCATTTCTTTAGGCTCACAAGATCAACACATAGACAAGTCTACCCATCAATTACTATCAAATAAGAAATAAAGTGGTATTGAAATTCTCTTCACTTCAATCTTTTGTCCACTAGTGGAAAAAGGGAAAAATAAACCACCAGCACATTAATATAATAATAATTAATATAAAACTTATGTGTCTAATACTTACAATGTTCCTTATAAAATAAAAGCAATAAATAAATAAATAAAATAAAAGCAAATATAAACATTCTAAAAGAATAAATAACCTTATAATTTAATCTTGACCTTCAATAATTTCAGTCCTAAAACAAACTAAGACACATCTAGAAAAAGGTTCTAGTAGAACCTTTTTCTGGATGTGTAGAACCGTTCTACAATCTAAAACATCTTACCATAATACCTACGACCTCCGTGGCGCAGCGGGCGAAGGTCCGCCTGCGACGCAGGAGGTTGCGGGTTCGATCCCCGCCTCGGAACAAATTTGTGTATGATCTGCAGAAATTTGTTCCGTTGGTCTGGGTGTTTTCTATGTATAATAAAAAATATCTATCTATGTAGTGTATTGTATTAAGTATATCAGTTATCTAGTACCCATAACACAAGCTCTGCTTAGCTTGGGGCTAGATAATGTTGTGTGAAATGTCCAGCATTATTTATTTATTATTTATTTATTTATTTATTTATTTATTTATTTATAATAAGAGATGCTTCCAGCTTACAGGGTCATCAAACAGTGGCAGAGCCAGCTTACCGTCTTTTTTAAATAAAATTAGTTCAATGGACCGTTGGCTGTCGTTATACCTCGGGCTATTCAGCAAAACATCGGCAAGATCGTTTGTCATAACATTTCACAACCAAATAAATTGAAATATCTTCTAATATGACAATATAGCCATGACAAATGGTCTCAAATATTAAGATAACAATTAAGATACTTAGTCCATCCAACTAAATGCATTAAGAAATAGTTTATTATTTAAATAAAACTAATTTGTCTCATATTTGAATTGGAGAGGCAACAGAAAGGAAATCAAGCCTATAAGGTTATATTGAATATCTTTTGGAACCTTACTGTTTACCACAATAGACACTTTTTATATTTTAATATTTATTATTCAACAAATTATAACCATTCAATACATTAGAGTATAGCTTATTCATAATAATGAAACTGATTTGACCTAACATTTGAATTTAGGCGGGGAAACAAGAAGGATAAGGTCTGTTACATTTTATAATTGAATATCTTTCGAAACCTTGTTGTTTAACACTACCAATATTTGTTACTTTGTATATTTATTATTAAATAAATTACAATATCTTACATACGCGTGTGTAAGATATGCGACTTAACCGACCCAAATCGGCACTTTGATACAACGTGTGAAATGAAATGAAATGAAATGAAATGAAATGAAATGAAATGAAATGAAAATGGTTTATTTTAGCACGACACAAAAAGAAACTTAAATAGGAAAGACTAAGCTAGGAATATGAGATTTAATTTTTATAAAAATAAAAAATAAACTAGAAATTAAAGTATGCACGTTAGAATTATTTACGTTGAAGAACTAGGCCTAGCTAGCATTAGTACTTTCGCAGGCTGCTTGGCAAACCACCGAGTGTCGAGCCAAAAAAGGTATCAACTCAGCATGTTGCTGAATAGATAAGTCGGATTACCTACTCAGCGCTGGTATTATGTTGACCCTTGTGGAGTAAGTTACGTCACCAACGACAAACCCATATGCGCACTGCTTTTTATATGCTCAAGCTCAACCAAAAAATAGTAATGTGAGTTTATACCTTCAAAATATGATAGTTTACCTTAAGTAAAAAAGTGATTAAACATACCTAACCAGTGTATGGGTACAACAAAAGAAAAAAAAATAAAACAGTTACTTATACCTACTAAACTAGATATGCCTGCATGTTCATAGATTATATTAATTATAGATAATAGGTATATTATATTATTATTTGATCCTCAAATTATCGATGCATCATTAGTATTAATGCCGTCCCACCCTCTTTGTTCTTGAATAGACTTAATCGTGTAGACTTTTGTAGACCCTTTAGCACTACCCGAACTTTTATAGTCTGTAGTCAGATGGCATATTTATAAACGTAACAAGGTAAAAATTCTTGTGCTATAAAACCTTGCTGCCCAAATTTCATGATTCTAGGTCTACTGGAAGTATCCTATAGGTTTTGTGTGCATGTGATTCCCTTGGAAATTTCAAAATATTCAAATATTAGTAACTTTTGAGTGCGTTGACTTAGAATTTTAATTTATTTTTTTTTATTTATGTTGCGGCTCCAAGAAGTTACGGACTTGACGTATTCGACGTCAATTTCAACTAGATACATCCACGCGTTTCTGAGAAAAGAGGGTTGATAGACGGACAGACGAGCATAGATAAAAATTCACATTATTAAATAAATTAAAATATAAAACTGAATAAAAGGATACCTTAAGCTAAAATTGTAAGTAACTTACTAAGTTATTAAGCACACCTACCAACAATTACACCATTGTATGCTTCGGGTAAACTGTAGATAACGTAAACGGATAGATTTGGACAAGATGGACCTTAACACTTTCATGGCCCTAGACGCAGACGTGCCTCTTGATCGCCGTGTCGCGGTGGTGCGACCCGCAGGAGGCTGGGTGGGAATGCGTTAACCCACAATTTCGTTGGTCCATCAAGTGGACAGTCTGATGATAACAATTTCTTTCGCTAAAGTCATAAATAACGGGATATTTACCATGATTTGAGTTTTGAGCTTTCCAATATTTCGGCACAGTTTAATGCTTAAAACTCAAATCATGGTAAATATCCCGTTATTTATGACTTTAGTGTTAATAACCATGATGGATTTAAAAACTTTCTTTCGCGTTCGTCTAAATTGGTCGCCACCCGAGAATCTTTACTCCTCATCGATTCTGCCAGCGAGCTAGTAGCTAATGGATAATTTCGGATTCCTCCGTGGGAGTCTTACAGGGATAATTTTAAGACACTTAACATTTTGACAATACCGAGCCTCTATATATTAGTAGTTCTTATGGATGTTGTCAGGCATCCTTATAAGTATGAATCGATTGAACAAAGGGCAATACGGATAAGTACAAGAAGGAAAAATCTCGACACTCCTTTTCAGCCTAGGTTTAATATTGTGAAGCATGGCTCTAGTACCAGGCTGTTAAGTTATTTAACTCCCTGCCTATTGACTTAAAAAACATTGATAGTCCTAATATATTTAAAATCAAATTAGAAAAGCTTTTGTTGGAAAAGTTGTTGTACTCATTAGATGACTTAAAATTTTCAATTTTGACCATGTAAGCGACCTCCAATTTTAATAGTATTCCTTAGATTTTAAGGGACAATGTATTCAATACAATACAATACAATACAGTACTCTTTATTGCATTATTGCACACCAAATAGAAACACAGGACAGGAAAAGACAAATACAAATAACGTTGCACAATGGGCGGCCTTATCGCTATGAACGATCTCTTCCAGGCAACCTTTGGATGGACCGGAAGTGAAAGAACAAGTATAGACGGTGGCGTCAATTTTTTTTTGTCAAATCAATGTTTTAATCGTTTAGTTAATTATATCTTAAGACCTACTCATAATAATTCAAATACAATGTAAACATTGTTCATGAATAAATCATCTATCTATCTAGCTATATGGCCTGCCCACTTGTGATGATACCAGGTACCAATATATTATTTTCTTCACCTGGATTGTATTCTAGTTTCAAGGCAATTTCAAGTCAAACACAACACGGTTTGTGATAAAGCTTGAACCTTTAGTCTAACACGATGGTAAAGTTTCGAATCTCGATATCTACTACTTAGATAAGATAAGGATTTGACTGACTTATGCAATTTTTTTTTAATAGTTTACATTACGGATGTAAGCGGGTTAACAACGAACCTTATTTGTGTTGGAAGAACACCAACGTTTAAGCCGTTTACATCCGTGATGAATTCGTCAAAGTGCAATAGTTTTTGTAGTAAGATTTTAGATTTTAGAATTTAAAACACATTATATAATATTTTATTGGTATTTTTATTATAAAATTTATTTAACTCGCAATAATTTTTCACTGATCATCGATTTACCAGCGTCCATAACCACATCCGCAGCTGAGGGCTCCAGGACCAGGCTGGTAGGTACCAGGACTAGCAATACCAGTGCTGATACCCTGCTCAGCAGTAATACCAACGTTTCCATTACCGCAGCCGTAGGAGACCTGGCTGGAACCTTGTGTGGGCAGCACGCCTTCCAGAGCAACGGTTCCGAGGAAAGGCAGGTTACCACCTAGGCACAGCTGTCCTTCATACTGGTTGTCAGACTGAACCGAGATGCCGTTGGGTTGGGCGGGGGATGCGCTGGCGGCGGGGAAGTTGCCACCAGTGGAGGCTACACCACCACAGCCGCAGTTTGATCCGTAGTTGTAACCGCCCCAACCAAGACCACCGCCTAAACCACCCAGACCACCAGCTAAAATCTGGCCGTATGCTTGAACGAGAAGCGCTGAGGCGCAGACCAAGAAAATCTTGAAAGCCATTGTTAGTTCTCTACCAAACTGTTGCATTCAAATTCTGGTTAATACTTTTTATAGCAATTGTTATGACATAGAGTTTAATAATTGGGTGAAATGTATATTGTAATCATGATAAACATTTCAAACGTGACTTTTCAGCTTTTGCGTTTGTTCTACTGATATAGTTTTGCAAGTTTTATCACCTTATCGTTAATATCCTGATAACAAAACCTTTCACAAGTAGTTGTATAAAACTGTTCACCTGTTATTTACTGGACACTTAATTTTGAAGATCAGCAAAAAAATTAACTATTAGCAAAAAAATTGTAACTAAAACGAATTCTAAAATGTCTTCTTTCACATTTGCTTTACTTTGCGTCCAGGCTTTTTTGTTTCATGTAAGTTTTGATAGATAAACGTTATAATATGCTATTTTTCAACTTATGATCGATCTCTTTTTTGATCTGAACGATGCGCGATAAAAACGTTGATCTTTAAAATAAACTAATATTACGATACGATACCGGAGCAACTACAGCGGACTATTTTCTAGGGCTGGGCAAAAGACTGGATGAGGCTCACACAAGACCGAATCTATCTGCGAACTGTGAAATTGAAGGACTAAGCCCAACAGTGGGTGTCACTGAACTGAGATGATAGTTAATTAAAAAAAGCAGTACAGACACTGTACAGGCGCAAAAATATCCACAAACATCAGCAGCTATTTCGATCACCTTCAATTTATTTATGCCACATTTCATGATTCAAAACGCTAATATTGTATTTTATTCCTCTTGCAGAACGCATGCAGCCAGATCCTTGCAAGCCCAAGCCTTGGAGGCGCTGGTCTTGGCAGCTCTGGGCTAGGTTCTGGGCTAAGCTCTGGCCTAGGAAGCCCTGGTCTCGGCAACGCAGGTTGGGGTTGGGGCGGCCCCTCAGCCAATGCAGGTGGTGGTTCCTTCTGGGGCGGTCAAGGCTCTAACTGTGGTGGTTACGGCGGGGCTGGTAATGGCAATGTGGCTGTTGCTGGTGAGCTCCCAGTGTGTGGGTCCACAGCTGTCTGTGGACAGGTACCTATCATCGGCTGCGTGGAGTACGGTGGTCCTGTGAGCGCCGCGGGCTCTGTCATTATCACAGGGAACTGCGCCTGTGGGTGTGGAGGGGGGTATTAGCACCTAGGCTTAGGATGAAGTTAATTTATGATATTAAAAATATTTCTATATAGCCTTTTGTTTTTGTGCCGTGTCATGGCCGACAGAACCTTATAACATAGCCTGTGTCAAATGTCTGACTATTTTTGTAAGTAGCAAGTTTAAGGGCAGAAGCCTTTATTTACAAAGAAAATTACAATCAAATAATAGAAATAAATTAGAAGTAGTATTTACAATTGAAACAATTGAGCTAACTGCTGACTGTTGCAAAAATCTACAGGTAGCTCAACTGATCCATATCAATACCAGTCGGAGGCGTCCCCGCTACGCTGGCTGCATTGCCCCGCTGTACGGCAATGCTGATGCGCTGTGCCAGATACTGAACAGCAAGTTTAATTGGATTGGAGTTACTAGGCAAGATCATGATATAATGGTATACTTCGTTAGGTATAGCATTCCTGTTCCCTGTTCCTTCCATATAGCAATCTGATGAAACTATGTGCTTTTGTAGGTTTATGGTGACGGCTTAGAAGTTGCTTCGAATTTGCACCACCCCAATTCTTGCCGCGGGTGTCGTATGAGGCGACTAGGGATTCCACCGGGGGCGGGCAGCAGTGCGCCCTGTAGAACAATTCTACCATCGAACTGCGATCCCCAACCCGCATTCCCAGCGTGGGGATTATGGTCTTTACCCCCCCATGGAATAAAAGCCAATGAGGCACTTATCAGGGCGAAGCTTGCGTCCAACAGTGGACAAATATAGGCTATTGAGTTGAGGTGAGGATGTGGTTTTGTATTAACCAATTATTTATTACATTAACTCGTATGTGACTAAAACTGTTTTAGCTGATCCAACAAACAAAATTGACGATTGAGGTTTTTTCGACTATTTAATTTTGTTTCCCAACTTCTATGCTTTGTTGCAAAAGTGCCATTCCAACTGAACAGTGGCGTAGTTCCAAAAAACAAGGTCTGGCATTCCGGAAGTGAAACTTGTCACTTCTGGAATGCCAGACCTTGTTTTTGTTGGAACTGTTTTATGGGATAAAAAAGCCTAGGTTGTTAGCCTATGCTTAATTCCAGACTTGTACACCTTCAAAAGGTCTACAATAAAATCTGCGATGGTATACATATGTCTATCTCTTAGGGATAACCCACAATAACCATTTTTTATCCATTACTTTTTACGATAAGTAATGGCTTAATTACGAAGCGATTTAAAGCAATACAGCATTGATCCTTATCCAATTAAGTACCTTATATAAATTGTACATTTAATATAGATCAATATGGCCTAGATATTTAATTAAGTTACATGCTGTAAAGACAGCATGTAACTTAATTGAATATCTTCGAAGATATTACAGATTTAAAATACAGGGATATAGCAGTTGCGGCGGTACCGGCTGGGGCCCGATTCTGTAGTATATTTAGTATCAGCATTGTTTTGTTTTTGTTTTTGTTTTGTTTTTATTTAGGAAACAAACAGTTATAATAGTACAGAATACAATGGAGACATAGAATTAATACAAAAACCAATAAGTGTTTCCACCGATAAAAAATAGTACACTGTAGTAACGCTTTGACGTGTGTGAAACATAACAGATACAGATTATTTAGATACATAATTCTAATAAACAACATAGTGATACGAGTAATAACAATTTTAAGAAGCAGTATTGGCGAGGCGGGCAAAGCATTCATTGCACCTGTGAGAAGCCGGGGCGGGTCGCTAGTTATAAATAAATGTCTAACTGATATTAGTGTAAAGTGTAATGTGATGTGATACATAAGAACCTACATTCAATTCAAAGTGCTTAGTAAGATAGCTTCGTAACCTACGTGCTTAGCAACAAAATTTTACGTTCATGTTCAATCTATTTAGGTTTAAATATATCAATAGGTACTTTTGTTTGTTATCGGTAATATGTGGAACTATTATTCCTATTCGAAAGATTGTATTTATCAAAAATTACGATATGTACCATGCATGCGCGATCAACGCACCTTGTCAATGTAAATATTTAAAGTTGTTCGATTCGTGTTGGCGTAAAATAATTTTTTTGTGACTCAAGAAACTGGTGCAATAGGCAAAAACTAACTTAGATTCACTGGCATTTTCAGCATTTGGAAAAATAAGAGATTTTGGACTAAAAATTAACATAGCAGCGCAATGATAAACTATATTGCGCGCGGATAGTTTTTTCGTCTCCTTCCCATTTCGTTAACTTCCCATCTCGTAAACATTTTAAAACAAAGGAAGAAAATTTGAATGTTTCATACATTCATCGCGTTTGGAAACCTTTTCAAGAAATAGCGTATTTGAGTACTACAGTCAACTAGAAAGATAGCTACTGAACAGATCACGGAACCTGTTGAATACCCATCCTACTATAATAAAAGCCGAAAGTTTATGCAGATCTGAAAATGTGAGTTTATTTTAGCCATAAAAACTAGGTACTGATTAAAACGCTGTAGCGTGGAATCGCCCTTAACTCTATACATATACATTTTGAAAGAAAATATCAATTTTTTTGTTAATTCGTAAACGCTTTTTGCTTTTCATGACGCTGCCCAGCCTGCATGCCCAGCGTGGGGGTTATGGGTATTACCCCCCATGTGATAAAAGCCAGTAAGATGCTTATTAGGGGGAGGCCTGCGTCCAGCAGTGGACCAATACAGGCTGTTGAGGAGGTTGTGCTCCATAAATGAGGACGGGCAGAATATACGAGTCGATGAGTTTCCGCTTTAGTGACAGAGGAAGGTTCCCTTCATAAGCTCTTTTATGGACCAGTACTTTTATCCTGCCTGTTTTCGAAGGAAACTATCTATTCCTTTTTTATCTAATCAATATTCCAGCTTTTTACTAGCCCGTATCAACTTTTTCCGGTTCCAAAGAGTTTGTTTCTCATACTCACTTTATAATGAACGCCCTACGTATTATCAACGAGACGTTTATTCGCTACTAATGTTAGCGTCGTAGCATGTTCTACGATAAGGTATAATCATATATTGGGAAGGTAGGAAAAAGAATAGCGAAACATAAGAAAATCAAAAGGCAAGAAGAATAAATAAATAAATAATGCTGGACAATTCACACAGCATTATCTAGCCCCAAGCTAAGCAGAGCTTGTGTTATAGGTACTAGATAACTGATATACATAATACAATACACTACATACCTATATATTTTTTATTATACATAGAAAAACATCTAGAACACCCTGAACAAATATCTGCAGATCGTAAAAACATTTGTCCCGAGGCGGGAATCGAACCCACAACCTCTTGCGTATTAGGCGGACCTTCGCCCGCTAGCCACAGGGATCGTCAGAAGATCTAACTGACCTATATTATAGTGACATTCGGTACGTTTTCGAGCTTCTAAGAGGGGGATATGTTATACTGTACGACAGCGAAGTGCGCGTTGAAGTCTTTTGTATGCAACGTGTGTCCGTCGTAGCAAAGTAGCAAGTGCTACGAAGGTCTACGAGAAGGGTTTGCTTATCGTCATGGGAGAAGGGAAAAGGGTAGCGGAAACTGAAATATTTCAAAGGGATGAGGGCAAACGCACCTTCCCAATTATGAAATATGCAACTCTCTACCTACCTCTAGTTTTCTCTACCTACGTCAGAGCACCCAGAGCGTCAGACGTTAAGACCCCGATTGTGGCGCCACCTGCTGCCCCGGAGACACCCTGTGCTATCGCGGGCGTGCCTGGAGCTGTGGGCGGTGCCGACATGGGGGTCGACGCTGACCCTAGTACAGGTGAGAGGGAACTTTCAGAGGAGGCAATAGATGAGCTCCTGGATGACGTGGGTGATGAGTTAGGAGGCCTTTCAGGCCTAAATCTACTCTCACCTGCGCCTGAAATGGACATGGAGCTCTCTATGGCATCCCCGGCAGGTTCCCTCCCACCGCAATAAAGTAGATCAGCGTGAGTCTGTTATCTACTTCCCCCTATACCCCCCTTTTCGCTTCTGACTTATAATGTCTGTCAAACAAAAGGTATCGAAACAAACTCCCCACAATCCCACACATGGGATACCAATTAACCAAAATCTCACCTCTCTAGATAACCACAATAACTCGAATACTCGAACCACTATAACTCAAAATAGGTTAGACGAAATCAATACAATCTCAGTAGTCCAAGCCAATATCCAACACAGCGTCACAGGGTTCGCCTCGCTAAGAAGAACCCTGGAAGAACAACCGCACACCATTGCACTGGTCCAGGAGCCCTACATCGTCCGGGGAAGGGTATGTTTCACTTCCTTACCGGGTACTGTATTTACCTCCCCAGTTAACAATAAGACTAGAACGCTAATATACGTACCCAAAAACATGAAGGCTTCACTGGTTACACACCTGTGCACGGATGATCTCACCGTGGTGCAGCTGGAAACTGGACTGGAAGGTAAGCTTAAAACCATTTTAATTGCCTCAGCATATCTGGACTGCAATGTGGAGGCGCCGCCGGAAGAACTAGAGGCATTACTCCAATATTGCAACACACACGGCATGGAATGCATACTGGGCTGTGATGCTAATGCGCACAGCTCCGTATGGGGTTCCCCAGATACAAACGACAGAGGCAAAGATATCCTCGACTTTGTACTCCGACACAACCTCAATATCATAAACAGAGGCTCTGAACCAACGTTCGTAACATCCTGGGCTCAGACCATTATAGACCTAACAATGGCTACCAGTGACATTGCAGAGTACATCCAAAACTGGCACGTAGCGACACAAGAAGCATCATGCGCAGACCACAGGCGAATTAGATTTCAACTGTTGACAGGAGAAATCCTCCCACGCACATATAGAAATCCTAAGAAGACTGACACCGCATTATTCGCGGAAACCCTAAACAGTAAACTGGACGCTCAAGAGGGACCTGACCCCGGACCTCAGCTAACTCCAGAGGACATTGAACAAACGCTGACCGAACTGACGGCACATCTAATCACCAGTTACGAAGAAGCGAGTCCATTGATAACCGAAAGCAACAAGATTGCTCATCGCAAAGACAAATGGTGGAACAAAGAACTAACCAAACTCAGAAAGAAAACACGTCATCACTTTAATAGAGCGATGAACACTAAAGATGACCAAGACTGGTCCAACTATAAAATAGTTAGACAAGAATACAAAAGGAAGATTCAAAGTAGCCGAAACAACTCATGGAAACGCTACAGCAACTCCATAGGCACTCAGAGCGAAACAGCTCGCCTCAACAAAATACTATCCAAGGATACGTCTACCAAACTCGGCTCACTAAAAAAGCCAGATGGATCATACACAAAATCCGAGCGGGAACAGCTCGAATTACTGTATAAAACACATTTTCCAGACTGCAAACTGGAGGAAAACACTGGATGGGAAGCAAGAAATCATTAAAAACCCCATAACAACGACTGGGAACTTGCAAACCAGATAGTAACAGAAGAAGCGCTGGATTGGGCGGTTAGCAGCTTTAAACCGTACAAAGCAGCTGGCACTGACGGTGTCTTCCCCGCCCTTCTGCAGTGGAATCTAACAAGAATCACATCAAGGTTAGCCTCTATATTTAGAAGCTGCATTGCATGGAAATACATCCCTCATGCCTGGAGGGAGGTCAAAGTAATATTTCTGCCAAAACCTGGCAAAACAGATTACACCCAACCAAAGTCATTCAGACCAATAAGCTTAAGCTCATTCCTACTGAAGACACTAGAAAGACTATGCGACAAGTTCATTAGAAATGGGCCGCTACTTAGAAACCCAGTGAACAAAAACCAACACGCCTATCAATCAGGTAAATCTACTGAAACGGCTCTACACCAAGTCGTCCACAAGATTGAATGTGCGCTTGAAAATAAACAATCGTGCCTGGTCACCTTCATAGACATAGAAGGTGCCTTCGACAAAACAACGTTCCCGTCAATTGAAAACGCTCTGCGAAAGCAAGGAGTTGATCAAAATCTGAATCAGTGGATAGCTGAAATGCTATCCAACAGAGCAACCAAAATCGAGAGTTCAGAATCCCTGGGGCAAGCAGCCCAATGCAGGGTGACGCGAGGGTGCCCACAGGGCGGGGTCCTTTCACCGCTCCTGTGGATACTGGTCGCGAACGAACTCTTGGACTCACTGAACAAAGATGGTATTCTATCGATCGCATATGCAGACGACCTTGCAATCATGATATCGGGGCTTTTCGAAACAACTCTTTGCGAAAAGATGCAAAAGGCGCTACGGACTGTGGAAACATGGTGCACCAAACACAGTCTGTCAGTAAACCCGAACAAAACAGAACTAGTACTCTTCACTCGCAAAACTAAACTACCAAAACTAGAACTCCCCTCACTACTAGGTATAACACTGACACTAAGCAAGGAGGTCAAATACCTCGGCATATGGCTAGACAGTAAATTACTGTGGGGCAAGCAACTAGACCATATCACAACAAAAGCCACAAACGTTTTATGGCAATGCACCCGAGCGGTAGGCAAGGACTGGGGCCTAAAGCCCAAGCTATGCCTGTGGCTGTATACAGTCATGGTACGCCCGGTGCTAACGTATGGTGCAATAGTTTGGTGGCCTAGAACAAACTTAGTCACCACTATTAACAAACTGCAGCAAGTTCAAAGACTGGCCTGCGCACTCATTTGCGGATGTAGGAAATCGACCCCATCTGCTGCACTGGACATAATTTTAGGACTAACGCCCTTGCACGTCCACATACAGCAAGAAGCAATGGCAGCGTCTCTAAGAATTAAATCAACAGACCAATGGAAAGGCGATTTAGGCCTAACAAACCACTGCAGAATATTAAGTAAAGCTTTAGCTGCAATTCCAGAAGCGGCGAATGGTACTGACAGAATAGCGTCTACCTACTTAACCGGTAAGACCTACACAACAACGCACGAAGAGAACGCAGTTGCGAACACCGCACATGATGTTACCACATATAACATCTACACTGATGGAGCCAAGAACAAAACAGGAGCTGGCTGCGGCTACTTCTGTCCCGAAACTGGACTCTCGAGAGCTCAACCACTAAACTCAGCCACCACGGCCTTTCAGGCGGAAACACTGGGACTACAACTGGCGGCAAAACACATGCTGCTGGAAACAACTATCAAAGAATCGACCTGCCAGATGCAGCTGGTCTTCAAGACAGACAGCGCGGCACTATTAAACGCGCTCAAAAGGACAGACACAAGATCAAAATCAATTGTAGAATGTCACAGCGCTCTACAAAGTCTCTCTGACCAAACGAAAGTCAGCATAGTATGGACGGAGAGCCGATCCGATCCAGGCAACATAAATGCAGACAGACTTGCAAAGGAAGGAGCGAGACAGACCCCAACAAAACAGGACATCAGTCTGTCAAACCCACCCACAGCAGAAGTAAGAAACAGACTAAAACTATACTCTGAAAAAGAACACCAAAAACTATGGGAGCGCCGAACAGACTGCAAACATACAAAACTAATATTCCCCTCCAAAGATAGGAAAACCACAAACACATTGCTCAAGATGAGCCGCGAGGACCTCAGAACAATGGTGGACATCATCACAGGTCACTGTGAACTGAACCATCATCTTCTTAAAACTGGAGCCACAGACAGTAGTCTGTGTCGTGGCTGCTTCCAGGAAGAAGAGACTGTGGAACATGTAGTGGTACACTGCACAGCCACAGAGGACGTCAGACGGGAAACGGGACTGAAGACTCTTATAGAGGAATCAGACCCGTCCACGCCTACAGAAAAGCTGAAACGAAGCTGTCAATCGCCAAGGGTCCTGCTCCGATATTTTAAGGAGCTGGGCTGGTTAGGGCCTGGTTAGGCAGGGGGACAATGCACAATACACTCCTATGCGAGATGTCAGTGCAGATCCCGGTACCCCCATTCAGAATTAGAATTAGAATTACCTCTAGTTTCCGAGTTTTTTCTATTTGCGCAAATGACTATACTGCAAAAATGTCTGTTATGGCAATTTAGTACGAATAAGTTGTGCTAGAAGAAGCTTATAAATGACAAATTGTTATGATGCACTTATTACACGTAATAGGTATAAAAGTGCATCATTATTCTGTTGTTGTTGTTGTTGTTGTTATTTAGTTTTTGATTTAGCTTTATTAAATCAATATTCTACATGTTGCCTAAACTATTTTTTTTCTTGTTAGCTTATTGTATTTTTTTGTCAAATGTTTATAATTATACTATCTCTGTACTTTGTCTTCCAGAATCAAATATCTATCTTACTATTTCCTGGAAAAAAGACACCGTAAGTGTATACAAACGTGAAGTCGATTTTTATCGCTATGCAATGTCAAAACGTTTTCCAATACATAATCTTGTACAGAAAACAAAGCTGAAATAAAACGTTCTATTTGATTCATAGAAGTTATCTATTTAGAAATTGATAAATTATAGAAATCATGTCTAGATAAGAGATTTCGTTGTACTATTTGTTAATATTCCTTGATAAAATCATTTCATTGTCGAAAGGTATAAAACCTTGTTTGGTTTTTAATTTATGTCAGTTTGGAATAATTATTGACTATTTTCTTAATCTAATTTGGAATAAAATGGCACGAAAAACTGCATTGATTTGCGCTTTCGCGTTATTCCAGGTTTGTTAAAATACCTTATTATAACAATTATTATTATAAGTCGCGTAGATAAAGATGGGGCTGAAAATAGAATAGAATAACTTTATTGTCAAAGATGTCAAATAACCCCCTCTTTCATACTGTCCAATCATAATCAACGTGGCTTGTGCCAAGAAAATAAATATAAATACCAGCAGTCTAAGCATTTTAATAGACAAACCATAGCCTTCGACAAAAACCTTTTTCCACAGTCATGATCATCATCGTCATCATCAGCCTATATTAGTCCACTGCTGGACATAGGCCTCCCCTAATGAGCGTCATAGCGCCCTGTCTTCAGCTTGCCGCATCTAGCATCTGCCTGTGTTTCCACAGTAAAACCGCCTAAAAAGAATAATAATTTATTTTGATTCTTTTCAGACCATCACAGGCCAAGCCCTCAACAACATCCGTGGCCTCAACGGCAATGGTTTGGCCTCAAGCATTCTAGCCAGCAACAGCCTCCTCAACAGCGGCACTGCCAGTGGCCTTAGCAATTTGGGCAGTAACAACCCAGCCAGTAATCTTGGCAACTCAGGCAATAATTTTGGCAACGCAGGCAGTAACTTTGTCAGTGGAATAGGCAATTCAGGAAGTAATCTAGGCAAAAGCTGCGGTGGCGTTGCATCATCTGGAGGAAGCTTACCAGTGCAGAGCGCATCACCAGCAAACCCAACTGGAGTATCAGTTGTTTCTGATAATGCTTATGATGGTTCTTTATGTGTAGGGGGGAACCTACCGCTTCTAGGTTCTGTGGGTTTGGAAGGAACCGTGCAGTCTTCTGGGCAAGGTTCGGTTTCGTACGGATGTGGTAGCGGGTCCGTAGGTATTACTAGCGAGGGACCGGTGTCTACAGGGATCACCAGTCAGGGGAGTTTCCCCCCTAGTGGGCTGTCTGGGTTAAACTTGGGTGGTGGGTATTTGGGGAGAGGATTTGGTGGTAACTGTGGAGCTTGCTAGGTATTGTGCCTCTGAGTAGGTTGTAGTTTGTTATTTATGTCAATAAATTCTAAGAAATCATAAGTTTTGTGTTTATTTTTTGTAAGAACTTTTACTTAACCTGATACATGGTTTTTGAGGTACCTTTAAATGCTGAAAAGCTAATTAACCTATTCAGTAGATATCTAACCATCCCAACTCTTCCCGCGGGTGTGGTAAGAGCGACTAAGGGATATCCACCGGGAGCGGGCAGCAGAGCCTCCTGCAGAATGCGGAATAATTCAAACTAACAAATGACGGTTTTTGACGAGATGATGGTTGAAAACGTCGGAAAAAAACACGCCGGGTTTTACAGAGGCATAGCTCTGCTACCTGATTGTCTATTATTAAAATATACATGCAAGTTTTTGAAGTTGTTATATGATTAGGCGTAGATATTGCCGAAAAACAATGGAGCGGGCTGAAATTTAGCATGATGCAGTTCTAGATGGAATTATATTAGGTAGTTACTTATTCAATAGCTACTTTTTTCTCGCAAAACGCATTCGAAGCCGCTTTCAGAAACGAAAATTACATTATTTTAATAAATATTTACTGAGCATTGCATGAAAATCGATAAAGTCATTCACTGCAAAAAGACACAAAAACAACACAACGTTAAATTATGAAAACACTTATTTAAACCAATTTCCTAAAAAACTAATAAAGGCTTTCTACAGCTTAGAATCCGATATTTCGCTTGTGAAAATGAGTGCCACGAAAAATTATCATCAGAAAATCTAGTTATTATTATGAGCCCATACTTTTCCACTGATGGGCTAAAGCTGTGCGCACATTAATGCAACACCGCTACCGCGGAATACAAAGATGTGCATTCTAATGTGGGATTAAACTCGTTATCTACACAAATAATATTGTAAAGTTTTTTGTTATTATAGTGCGTAACCCCACACTCAGGGTAATTTCTAAGAAATCAAATAATATCGCAAAAAATTTCGACTTCGACGGGACTTGAACCCGCATCCTTCTTAATATTTGAGATATTATTTGATTTCTTAGAAATATTGTCAAGAGGAAAGATTTGTATTTTTGTATATTTGTAACGAATAAACTCAAAAACTACTGATATCAAAATTCTTTCAACATTAGAATGCTGCATTATCCCTGAGTAACATGGCTATATTAACCCCAAATGTTAAAGACTACTGAACCGATTGGTAGCAGGTAGCAGGCAACTACCGGAAAAACACGTACGTAGCCGCGGACATAAGTTAGTTGCTACGGTATACAGGGTTATTGGTAATTCACTGAGAATGAACTTTTAGTTCACGCAGAACTAAAAGGTTCTGTCCATCATCACGAACACGTTCGTGAAGACGGTCGTTTTTTATTCTTAAACCTGGTAATGCCAGTAGGTACACTGAAAAAAATATAGTCCAACTAAGACGCATTTTATCTTAGTTGGTGTCAAAATAGTTGGAATGATAGATATCTCATTGAATACAAACTAGAATGCATGGTAGCTGCAACATATCGAATTTGTTTAAAACAAAAAATAGGCACATCATTGACATAGCAATGCTCTAAGTGAAAATAATTATTCACTTTGTCATATTAAACATTTATTTGCACGGGGTTAGCAAACAACTTTGTTGCATATAATCTTTGAATCAAATTATATAACTACACTTTATAAAGCCAATTCTTTACTTGGTAGAAGGAGCTATTACGATTTAACTAAGTTCTCATAGTCACAGAAGACAAGATCTTATCAGGCTCATATGGATTCATGTGCGTGATCACATTAGACATTAATCAATGTTTACAATTTTTTTTTCAGTGTACTAGTGAGAATGGATGGGCCATTCATTAATCAACAATATAGGACCTTCATTTGAAACTAAACTTAAAAACGCTACGAATTAACAGTGGGTGCGGAAGTGGGACATTGGTCTTTAGAAATTCTTTAGGTTCTGGACAAACGTGTTTTTACATTTTGTATGGTAGGTGAATTACGCAAAATTTTAGGAATTAAGACCTGGCGTCTTCAAGAACTTGATGATGAGCAGAACCTGCATTTCTGCAGTGTCAGTGAATCACCAGTAACCCTGTATACCTTCGTGTAGTTAGTAGCACGTGTTTTTTATAGGTATTTAAATAGGTAAAATCAAAGTGATTTATCGTAACAAGGTAATTAAATCAACGTCCGTGACTTTTACCAATTCCTCAATCGTTTTATCTGTAACAATCTTTTTAAATTTACTGAAATTATTACGTTGTTTGTTGTGAAAATTCTACCTTATAAATAAGGTATTCCATAACATGGCTTCAGTTATCAATACTTTCCAAAATGGCTGTCCGATTTCTGGTTTTAGTTGTTTTAGCTTTAGCTTTGTCGGTAAGTACGGCATCTAATCTAAAAAAAACATACTCAAAACTAGAAAACTTACATAGATTGACATTAAACAAGTACCTATAAGGTACCTATGTACGTATGGTGGTTATCTCTTAGTGTTGGTACCAATCAACGAAGAAAATAAAATACCATAGCCATACCACAGCCTACCTATATGCAAACAGTCGTTCGACGAGGGCGTTTTGACAGGGCAATCGTGCGGGGACATATGGACGGGTCGGGAGGGAGGACGCTGCCGAGTTACTAAGGCAGTGATGTATGCAACTCGGGAGCGTATCTCCGCGACCCGTCCCTTGCCCCCCGCATGATTGCCCTATCAAAACCACGTCAAAATGCCTTCGTCGAACGACTGTATGCAAATAGGTAGGCCGTGGCCATACCATGCTCCATCTATCCATGTCTTCTGAGGTGCAAGATAGCTTGAAATAAATCCGCTTTCACTGCCTAGCATCTGCGATGCTTCTCGCAGGGATACGCCGCAGCTCGGGGAACTCGAAGATGCACACGCTTCATGAGCCATGAAAGTGTTAGTTTAATAGTAACAATCTCACCTGATGGTGACGCTGTGGCTGACGATGTATCAGTGTGTATTAAAACCATTTTTTCTTTCAGATTGCCTCTTGCCAGATTCTGAACGGTGGCAACAGATTTGGCAACGGGTTTGCCAATGGCCTCGGCAACGGTTGCGGCTGCCAAAACTATGGCGGTTGCGGTTGTGGCTCAGTCAACTATGGAGATGTGGCCATAAATGGGGAGCTTCCGGTGACTGGCTGTACGACAGTCGGTGGCCAGGTGCCAGTTATTGGTTATGTTAATTTTGAGGGATATTTACCAGCTAATGGCTTGGTTTCTGTATCGCCTAACTGTGGTTGTGGATGTGGTCGGTAGATCGGTCGGTTCAGGTTCTGGAGTAGCGCGTAGTTTAAATTAAAGAAAATAAAATACTAAGAAATTTGTTTTTATGCTTTTCTACTTCACCTTACTGCGTTTATTTCAGCAGATTTTATTTATAAATATTGATGAATTTATGACTCTCTCCTTCCTACATAGAGTTCTAGACGATCAGACCGAATATTTTTTCAAAGAAAACCATTGGTGTTATATTATCCTACCTGCTGGTCAATTCAGATTTATTAGTGAGAGTCATACACTCACGAATAAATCTGAATTGACTAATTGAATACTACAATGTTATAAAAGAATGCTAAGAGACATTAATAACAAGTTTGCATTTAATCAGTTTATTTTAAATAAGTTATAAATAAATTAGAAAGTATAAACTACTTATACATATTTATATAGAAAATGTTAACATGAAAATTCAACATTTCCTGCACCCTTGGTCGGTAGCTTACCATTCAGACCGACAGTACCATAAATTGGCAGTTTACCATTAACCGTCACATCACCAACCATTTTCAAACCATCTGCGTCTACCTTCAGGCCATATTGTCTGGCAGAATTGGCCAAACGGCCATTGATATTGCCACTAGTTTTGCCAATATTACTGGCAACATTAAAATCATCTTTAGAGGTACCTAGCTCGTATTTGATTACTTTTGCATTCCTGAAATTTTTATTACCAATGTTAGAAGGAACTTGTTTGGCTATTCCAGAGTTGGCTAAATTGGCTCTTAACTGGTTGGTGTTATCTTTCCCTGTTAAGGAATTAGTATTTGCCAAGATACTAGGTGTATTCGCGATACAAGGACTGGTGCTTCTTGTTGATGTTATACTCGAAATTGTATTGGTGTTAGCAAAGTTTCCTAGTCCGTTCACTGCCACTCCTTGTCCATTCCCTGCTATTCCTGGTCTATTCCCTGCTGTTGATTGTCCGTATCCTGCTATTCCTTGTCCATTCCCTGCGATTCCTTGTCCATACCCTGCCGTTGCCAGATTCCTTGCTAGTGCGTTGGTTTGTGAGGCTCCCAGGGTACTGTAGGATTGGCTAGGTATGTCATTAAGTGTTCTGGCATTTGGCAGAAGGTGGCTAAGTCTTTGCGTATTAAAAGTTCCTTGGTTTGAGAGTTGTCCAAAGGTTAGCTGTAAAAATTTAAAATACTTAGTTATTATTTTTGGTTGATAGGTTTAAATGCCTAATTTTGTACGATTTTAACGAAAACGCAAAGTTGTCTGGAATTTGAACTGCTCTATAAGACTTTAGAGGTAATTTAAGTAAGCGTCATAATTATCATCATTTATTTGAGTTCAGCTCTATTTAATAAAGAAAGTAGCAAACAAAAAAAACAACCAAAAATAATGAACTTATTTTTTATCAACTTCTAGAAAGGAGGTTTTCGGAGTTTACTCCCGGGGGAGTACTATTTGTCTCGAAAACTATGCAAATATAAAGGAATACGGATTCGCTTTTTAGTTTTTTTTAAACAATCCTTTGTTATGTATTCAATTCTTCTAATAAACTTAGTAGTCATCAATAACTTACATGGATCAATGCAAAACAAATAAAATAAGTAAGATAAGTCATTTTTAGAGTACAAAGTGCAAATAACAAATTATCTACCAAATCATCGTTTTATAAAACGGCAAACTAAACATAATCAGTGATTTTGTTTATCTTTAAGCTACGTGATGATATTATGCAAGTTATATGTGAAGTTAAGTATTGTAAGCGAAACGTATTTCTTAGAAAAAATGTCATTCTATTCATCAATAGAAAGAGCCCCGACTTTGGGGAAATATTTTTGTAGGTACACAAAGGAAACTATACCTACAATACATTTGGTTAGAGATTATGATCGCTTATCTTCCATAGTTAAGTACCTACTTAAGCTAAATTGATTTATTTTGTATCTTATATTTGCGTTTCATTTATCCGTAACTAATTTAATCAGCCTGCAAAGCGTGGAAAACACTAAATATAAGTCTCCGATTCCATATCGAATATAAGATGCAATTTCAGTGGATTTTTTTTTATGGGAACTATCATTGAAAACTTTCCGCTGAGAATAACTTTACTCCCATTCTCATTCATCATCATCATCAGCCTATATTAGTCTGCTGCTGAAAAAAGGCCTCCCTTGATGAGTGCCATATCAAAGTATCAAATAACAAAAAATCTTTATTTATGCAACTCACTAGGAGTTTTGTTGCAGAAACGCATCATAATTAAGGTTTTTGTTATTATAGTGCGTAAACCCTACACTCTGGGTAATATCTAAGAAATCAAATAAAATCGCGAAAATTTTCGGACTGAGGACAAAATTTTCCGACTCCAGCGTCACTTGACCTCATGGTGTAGTTGGTTAGCTCATTCCCGAACTGATGGAAGGATGCGGGTTCAAGTCCCGTCGAAGTCGAAAATTTTTGCGATATTATTTGATTTCGCATACATCATCATCATCTCACCTGCCCGGAGGGTGTCCTACACTACGTTTTGCCGAGTTGCGGTATTCACTCAAGAACAGGTTTACCCTAGCCGTTGTCGGTTCTTCGCGAGATATGGCCGGCCCACTGCCACTTCTGCAGGGGTATTTTAATTCATTCGATTCGTTTCCGAATCGCTATAAAACGCTAGGTATTTTGATTTCTTATTTCGATCATCAACCCGAGGCAAAATAGCGTTTTATAGATCCGTCGGAATCGAATTCGAATCCGTCGGATTCGAATCGAATGAATTAAAATACCCCTGCAGTTTGCTAATTCTTTGAGCTATGTCGATAACTTTGGTACTCTGTCGGATGTATTCGTTTCAAATCGTATCTTACAGTGAAACTCCGAGCATAGCTCTTTACATAGCTTGCTGAGCGACTTTAAACTGGTGGACCAGCCCTACCGTGAGTTTCCACGTCTCAGCTCTATAGGCAATGACGGGTAGGACGCACAAAAACTTTAGTTGAAAACTAAAGTTTTGCACTGCGATATAAATGACATAGACGAAGTTTCCCAAGCGCTGCTAAGCCCAACAGGACCCTCCTCCTGGCCTCCTTCTCAAAATTGTTTTTACCTAACTGCAGAATCTACTCAGAAACAATGCCATACCCATTGACACATAATAACATATAATTTTTAACGGACTTTAAAGAAAGAGGAGGTTGTACTGAATGATTCTATATTTGATTGAATGTTGGTGACGGTAGAGTTGTAGGTAAGCAATTTACTCACCTTGAAGTTAAACGTTTTATTCTTTAGTTCTTAATATCTGGCAGCAATCTTGACACTGCCGCTCGCTGGCACATATCCACTAACGGGAAACCATCTGGGAAACTCATCTTCTTCACCACTGTCATAATCAGAATAACCTAGAACTCGTGCAAAATATTCTTCGAAATCTTCATATTGGTCTTCTTGATGGTAATTTTTATCTTGATGGTGGTCAAAGAGGTAGTTTTGAGAATGATCAAAGTGGTGATCTTGGTGATGGTCAGAGTGGTGATTGTGATGACGGTTAAAGTGGTCATGATGATGGTCAAAGCGGTAATCTTGATCATTATCAAGGTGGTGATCACGATGATGGTCAAAGTGGTATTCCGGAATTCTACACGGTCCACATGACCCTGCAGAAGGATAGAATTGGTAAGCTATATTGGGACACCGGTAATCTTCGTCTTCTTGAAAGCCGTGGTCATTTTCCGACGAGGAATGGGAGAAGTGATGACCGTGAGTGCATGGGCGCGAAAAACACATGCTGATTGGTGGACCTGAAATAAATTAAATAATAAATAAATAATGCTGGACAATTCACCCCAAGCTAAGCAGAGCTTGTGTTATGGGTACTAGATAACTGATATACCTACTTAATAAAATACACTACATAGATATATATTTATTATACATAGAAAACACCCAGACCAACGGAACACATATCTGCAGATCGTACACAAATTTGTTCCGAGGCGGGCATCGAACCCGCAACCTCCTGCGTCGCAGGCGGACCTTCGCCCGCTGCGCCACGGAGGTCGTCAATATTCATAGTCATGTGATAAAAAAATTACATCATACACGGCTGAACAGATATTGAATCAAATTTGGTAAATAAATAACTTAAATCCTCGATTAAGGCATAGGCTACTTTTGATCCGGAAAAGTGTAGTGTTCCCGTGGGATGATCAAATAGTTAAAGGAATTCGGATAATTTTATTTCTACCTAAAAATTTTCACCCCTTATTAAAGGCTGTAAGAAGTTTAACGTGTATAATCCTTGCTTCTAAATGAATGAATTGATATGTTTTTTGTTTAAAAAGCTGGATGTATCATAAGTTTTCTTACCTAAGTTTGATGAAAAGCAGTTCAGTCTTCAAATGTAATGGTATACATTACTGTACTCGAGTTTCAAAGTATAGTAGTCGTAACAATTAACGTGGGTTCTCTATGATTTGTAAAATGACCTTGTTTATGGTTTTACTAAATTTTTCTTACCTCCGCATCCATAATGCGCTCCTACACACACATTCCCTTGAGCATGTACGGAACCACAAAAGTGAACGTTGTCATCATCTTCATCACCATCATCTTCACCGTCAACAGTTTCATTGCTATCTTTTGAAACATAACCAGGATGGACTATTTTGCTGCTATCCACTTCGACTGTGTGATCATCTTTAAAAGCCAAAATTGGTATATCAAAATCATTACCTAGCTATTTCTACTTAATATTGAAGTCTTCTGATCTACTGACTTGTATGCTTATTTACTACTAGCTGTACCCGCGACTTCGTTCGCGATTGCCTCACCTGCCGACTAATTAAGTTCACATTTAACCATAGTCTCTCATATTATGACACGCCGCCGTGCAAAAAATCGTGTAGTGTCTACGGGGGATAGCATGTTGTCATCTTCAATCCCATTCTTTATAAACACGACTTATAGCTACGACTCGGCCAGCGTCAGTGTTAAGAAGTGTCATACTCGTTTCACTTCTTACTGATGGTTCCGTTCAGCTGGGGCCCTATTCTGCTATACTAATCGCTTCACTATGACAGGGACACAGAATATCGACACAGAATGACACGTTTGGGTATTCCACCTCAGATGAAAGAAATTATGATGAATGCAGATGGAGAGACGTGCGTCAAGTTTGAAACTATTAATTTATCTCGCACGCACTATCTGGAGTTTTATAAATCTAAGGATTCTACGTGATGATTCTGCGACGATTCCATTGTCATACTGAAGCAATTGTATTGCAGAATTGGGCTCCTGATCCATTTGACTGGACCACCGTAATTTTTTTTTCGTTAGTAGGTAGGTACAGTTGGCTGTGTACCACAGTAAAAATATTTTTCTGTGGTCTAGTTAGTTTAATTGGACCACTTACTGCAACCAAACTTCGGTAGTACAGTTAACTGGACCAGCTAAACCACCATATATCATGTAAGGTAGGAACCTAACTAATGGGTGCGTCTTGGAAAAATACATAGATAGGAACTTACCTACCCTCTATCTACTAATTTTTTTCTTCTAACTACAGATTATTTCATCAATCTACTGATTTTCTACTCGACTTTCTACTGATTTAGTCAAATTCGATCTAACAAAAAGAATGCATGAAATCGGACGACGCGTAGACCCGTCGTGATGCGCGGTTAAAGAATTCTACTTTTTCCTCTCTCCCAGGGGAACCTTACTGAATTCCAGGATAAAATGTATCCCATGTCCTTCCTTGAACTCAAATAGTACCAATTCAGTCCAACTCATTCAGTAGTTTCGGCGTGATGCGCGGTGAAAGAATTTTACTTTCATCCCTTCTCCCAGGGGAACCTTACTAAATTCTGGGATAAAATGTATCTTTCCTTGTAGTATGAAATCAAATCGTGCAAGGTTTCATTCCAACTCATTCAGCACTTTCGGCGTCATGCGCGGTGAAGAAATTTTACTTTCATCCCCTCTCCCAGGGAAACCTGACTGAATTCCGGGATAAAAAGTATCCTATGTCCTTCCTCGTAGTATGACCTAAAATCGTGCCGAGTTTCATTTCAATACCTTCAGTAGTTTCGACGTGATGCGCGTTTAAGAAACAGACAGACAGACAGACAGACAGACATGAATGAAAAAAATTACAGTTTTGGCTTCAGTATCGATAATAGAGTGCCCTCCAAAAAAAATTTTCAAAATATCTTCAATGTACAGAATTGGACCTGTTACAGTTTTATTATAAGTATAGATGAATGTGCACAGTACGATCACGAGAAAAGTTTCAAGAGCTCAGTAGACTATGACTTGAAATTTATTTATTGATCTTTTTTTAATTAATAATTAATGAACTTAAACAAATATTACATAGAACACTTATAATAAAAACACTGAGTAAACCACTGAGGTTTGTAAAGAAGTGTTATTAGCTATCTCGCTTACACGTACAAAAAAGAATATAATAAGTATTCCGTGAAAATAGCCTGTGTCAAATCTCTCAAAACCATTCGAAAACTATAATCGTGTTCGTATGAAACTATTCAACTGCTGTCAAAGTACGAAAAAGAGTTCCCCTTTACCTTTTAATCGGTAAAGGCGCTGCAAGGCGCCAAATCTATGGAGAGTCGAAAACTTGATTGTAATTTTCCCTGTTAATAAAGAATGTAAAAATTCTTTGTATTTATTTTTCTTGAATTGTTCTTACCTCCACATCGTAATATTAGGATAAAACCATATTTAGTAACAATTCCGCGCAAAACCAGAAGAATTGTTACTAAATATTGTTTCATCCTCAATATTATAAACGAATTTTTTTTATATGTATAATGAATCCAGGTTACAATTTCCCATCGGCTTCCGCACTGGGTAAAGTCTATATCGCTAACAAAATTAAAATCAAAATTATGCAATAGATCTCCGCAAAGTAACGCCTGAATCTATTTATTTACCTCCACATCCATAATGTGCTGCTACACACACCTTCCCGTGTGCATGCACGGGACCAGAAAAGTGAACGAAATCATCATCATCATCAACAGTTTCATTGTTATCGTTTGAAACATCACCTGGATGAACTATTTCGTTGCTATCCAATTCGATAGTGTGATCATCTGTAAAAACCAACATTGGTTAAAACAAAACCATTACCCATATATTTCGTATAGTTAATATTGGATTCTACTGACCTACTTCCCGAAATAGATAAATAATGCTGGACAATCCACACAACATTATCTAGCCCCAAGCTAAGCAGAGCTTGTGTTATGGGCACTAGATGACTGATATACATAATACAATACATATTTTTTTATTATTCATAGAAAATTCCCAGAACAGGATAGGTGTATTTAAAGTGTCATATAATTCAACTAAAACAAGGCACGGGACTGAGCGCCTTTAGGAGGTTCCTGCGCGACAAATGCGATAAATTGAGATCGTCCATAAAAAGGTGTTCCGACATATAAGCAAAGTTTTATGCAAATGGCCGCGTCGCAATAAAGGATTTGAGATAGACCTTTTAAGGCGGTACGAAATATTAGAGCATTTAAGATGTTTCACCGATCGCTGCCAAAACTTAATTCAACAGAACCAAGTTTTGTTTGATCGTGTCCACATTTTTGTGACATGACAGCTCTTGCAAACAGTGAAATTGGATCTAAGTTGTTGATTAAGGTCCAATTTCACCGCTTAAGTTCAAATACCTATTGTGTGGCATACAGCCAGCATTTGACAGCATTTGAACTCGGTTTAGCGCTTGAACCGGATCAACTTTAATGAATATAATAATGAATGAATGAAAAGAGAACTCGTTTAAATCGCTTAAGTGAAACTAAGTTATCGTCTTATATTGAACGCGTTCAATTGCAACGGCGAAATTGGACCTAAATTCTTTCTTAAATATTTTTTTTTGAATTGTTCTTACCTCCACATCCATAATGTGCTGCTACACACACCTTCCCTTGAGCATGAACGGGACCAGAAAAGTGGATAAATTCATCACCATCATCATCTTCATTAGTTTCCATATGGTTTAAATTGTTTGAAACATCAGCAGGATCAACTATTTCACTGCTTACCACATTGATTGTGTGATCATCTGGAAAGCCAAAAAAATCGATATAATTAAAAATAAAATGAAATGAATTTTACTCGTCATGAACGTAACTATAAGATTCAAGGCTCTCTTGAACGAACGAAATCACCTTTGTCTAAGAAATCAAATAATATCGCAAAATTTTTTACTTCGACGGGACTTAAACCTGCATCCTTCCGTCAGTACCGGAATGTGCTAACCAACTATACCAAGAGGTCAAGTGACGTAGCAGTCGAAAATCTTTGCGACTTTCTACGGACTACAGCGCCGTTAGCTCCACCTACGGGAAACATTGAAGTTTATCCATTCCTGTTCAAAGACTAAAGTTACGTTTAGTTCGTTTGACGAGGTGTCGCGTTGCTCCAACTCTAAAGATTTTGTTTTTATAGTGCGTAAGCCTCACACACTCTGGCTAATTTCTAAGAAACCAAATAATATCGCAAAAATTTTTGACTTCGACGGGACTTGAACCCGCATCCTTCCGTCAGTACCGGAATGTGCTAACCAACTACACCACGAGGTCAAGTGACGTAGGAGTCGAAAATCTTTGCGACTTTCTACGGGCCGTTATCTCCTTTGTCCTATTACACCTCTATGCCCTCATTGTTTTGCTAGAAAATTAGATGCCCTGTAATTTTGGGACTGAAATTCTTTTTTGAAAATTTGCGGCGCTTTTTCAGTATCATCTCTCGGTAGGTAGAGTAAGCTGAACATTTAAGTATGTATGATGTAATTCGAGCTGACTAAATCACTCATTATAAAAATGGGTACGAGATGGGAAGAAGCCAGAATAACATAGCTAGTAACTTAAAGAAGTTACAAGTAACACACTAGAGTAAAGTGACTTTCCTCCGCACAAGGTCTGTATTATAGCAGAGAGTCATGCTCTTGCTCTCGGGTTTAAAAACATATGTTTTTTTCTTTGTATAATATGTAACTTAAATTTTAAAGAAAACTTATGAAGATTACAATTTTTAAAGATTACAAATAATTTTAACAGAAAAAACAGGTAGGAAATATCATATGAATTGTCTATTTTACGCATTAGGTAAGAACCTACTTACTAGTCTACCAGTCATTTCTTGAGGGCTATATGGCAATGTATATGATCCATCCTAGTAGGTTGATGACAGGCTAGTCGAAGTTTAAGAAGCTGTTAACGCGTTAACTTACCTTGAACCTCAAAATGTAAAACGATCGTCAGTTTGCCGTCAACTATCGCAGAGCTGTTCATTCTGATTGTCTGATTTAACAATACTATTTCATTTGTTTCTACGCTTGCATTTTTTTCTATACTTTCATTTGTTTCTTTACCTTCATTTGTTTCTACACCATCGTCTCTCGCTTTGTCTTCATTAGCTTCTGTACTTTCATTTGTTTCTTGACCTTCATTAGCTTCTGCACTGTCATTTGTTTCGACATTTTCTTGTTCAGTTGTTTCTACTTGTTCTTTGGTTTCTTGTTGTAGATCTGTTTCTGGCGATTCGTCTGTAATACAATACTATAAGTTTTATTAAAAGCGTAAGCTAGTATCAACTTTCTTTCAAGATCTCATCTTATGCAGAAATAGATACATTCAATGGGATCGGCACGGATCTACAGGAAAAACCTCTATATAATTTTAAATCATCTTATATGTGTAACCCAAATGTCAATTTTAGCATTGTGTGACAGACAATTCGTCCCACTGCGTTGGCATATTTATATGCTGTATGCTATGTCTGTAACCCAAATGTCAATTTTAGCATTGTGTGACAGACAATTCGTCCCACTGCGTTAGCATATTTATATGCTAAAATGGCTAACCAAAATTTTCATATCCACTATCATTTTTAATATTTTTATCAGCATGGCCGATGTATTACTAAACTACTAATCATATTACAGAACCATAATTTTACCTTTGCAATCAGCACCTTCACCTGTCTCTTCTACTTCTGCAGAACACGGTGCTGTATCTAAAGCTCTATCAGGTCTTGGAATATTGTCATCATCATCGATTTCACCTTCAGAGGCATTAGGTGGAATATCATTGTCTTCTATAGAAATTCTCTCCAATGATTCTGTTGTGATGATGTGATGTCCATGTTCTTCGATTGGAATCATTTCTACATCATGAGGAATGAGGAGACCATCTTCTAATGGTTTCCCAAGATTATGCTGTGAAAAAGTTAATGATAAGTGGTTTTATTTAGACAAATAATGTCAATGCATTATTTCAGCAGCAGTATTAGGAAAATCAGCAATGGAATACGGAGGCATTTTTCTAGCAATGGAATCCAATGGCACTTTAGTTCAGATAGTTCGTTACTTCTTCACACCAAAACCTTTTTAGATATATTATGTAGATATCTACTCACAAAATGTCACTATATATACGCGTAAGCGTGCAAAAATGCTAAACCTTTCATTTTTGTGAATACATATTTCATTTCATTTATTCTCCCGTGAGTTTTGTGAGATGCGACTAAGAGATTACGCCAGGGGGATAGGCTAAACTTATCCACTCGAGTCGTCTTCATCATCAGCCTATACTGGTCCCAGCTGGACAAAGACCTTCCCTAACGAGTGCTATAGCGCCCTGTCTGCTTGACGCATCCACCATCTGCCAGCAGTCTTTCACAGGTTGCCATACCACCTGTCAGAGGGCGTAAGTTCTGCATACATTAACCTAATACCGCTGCCACGCAGCCCAAAAATGTGCATTCAACTAAGGGCTTTAACTTGTTATCTTTTGATACATTTTACAGTGACAAAATGGCTTCCCACAAGCTTTAAACTAACTCGTGGCCCGCAAGCTGTCTGTCTTCAGATACTGTCTATATGAAGCTCATATTTGAATGCACATTTTGGTGCTCTGTGGTTCCTGGGCGCTTGTGCGCCTCTGATCTGCGACAACCTTAATGGCGCCGAATCGCGGTCTCCGCTCAAGAACATGGGTACCCCAGCGGTTGTCAGATCAGTTCTGCGGGAGATATTGCCTACCCAAACACCTCAGCATGCAAATTTTTAGGTATGTCGATAAAAGCCAATAAGGTTCTTTTCAGGGGGAGGCCTGCCTACAGCAACCAATACAGGCTGTTTAGGATGGGGATATCGGTAAGTTTCGTTACACTTGAGCAACGACCCACCATCCAAGCGTGGCAAACTTATTTGCGCTCATTGAGGGAGGCCCTGTGAAGTCCTGCAGTGACTTTTTAGGTGCTACTGTGCTGGTGCAAATAAAGCTACGTTCACGTAAACAACAGGTAAAATTGCAACACTCACCTGTATCAATGCCACGGCAATTAAAACCCTAAACATGTTGAAAACGGTTGAATGTACACTGCACAAAGCAATACATTTGATTAGAAATACGTGACCACTTATATAAGGCACTGGGTTATCTTCCATAGTCCTTCAGTGTGATGATTAACTTGAATTAAAAACAAGTTATTATAAGTAAAAATAAAGACTTAAATGCGTAGAATTCATTTTGGTATGTAAGGTTGACATTTAAATAGTCTATTTAAACCTTAATGATAATCCAGATGATTATCGGAGTTGCTCTGAAGGACAGGATTCGTCGAACGAATACATCCGACAGAGAACCAAGTTATCGACATAGCTCAAAGAATTAGCAAGCTGAAGTGGCAGTGGGCCGCCATATTACGCAAAGAACCGACAACCGAGGTAAACGTATTCTTGAGTGGAGACCGCGACTCGCCAAACGTAGTGGCCAGGTGGGATGAGTACTTGCGAAAGACTGCAGGCAGATGCCGGATGCGGCAAACTGAAGACAGGGTGTTATGGCGCTCATTAAGGGAGGCCTATGCCCAGCAGTGGACTGATATAGTTTGATGATCGTGATGATGATGTAGAAGAAACCTACGAAACCTCATTTGTTAAAGTCCATGCATCCATTAAGGCTCAGCTAAGATAGATAGATAAATAAAAAAACACTTTAATATACCACACAAAGACAGGAAATAATATAGAGAAAAAGCTTAACATAGAGGAAGTATAAAGGGCGGCCTTATCGCTGAGAGCGATCTCTCCCAGGCAACCTTGGGATGGACTGGACATGAAAAAACAAAATAGACGGTATGACTGAATAAATCTATATAAATAGGTGCCTAAAAACACCAAATACTGACACTACATACTATAATACCTACATAGCCTATATTAGAATAAACTTATATAAACATAAAATAAGGTTGTCTTTTACAAGGATAAATAATGCTGATAAAGCAGTTTTTTAAAGATATGGAGTGATTTTGCACGTCTGATGTCCAGATGTCTAATATTTTCTATGGGCTATTTCTATAGCCATCGGTACTTACTACGTTGGCTATCGCTGTAGCATTCACGTTACGTTCATTGCCAATAACGTACACCAAGGATCTCCTGCAGCTAAGAGGCATGGCACTGAATGCGTTAAATAAACAACCCGTCAGACATTTAGAGAGAAGGTCTCGTATAAATGAATACATAATTTGGCGTGTTTTAAAAAACGATAAACCTTCTTGTGGCTTTATGTAGTTAAAATTGGAGTCTAATTTAGTTTGATAAATGATGCCACATCGAGGTATACCATATCCAATAAAAAAAGAATTATCAAAATCGGACTACTTTGCAAAAAATTATGCGTGGTCAAACATTACAATCAGTGATTGAACAATCAATCATCCCCTGTTTTCCTACCCTTAGGTGTGGTTTTTTTTTTTCAAATACAAATGTACTACCACTGGGGTATCTTCCATTAAAAAAAGACACCACCCTTTCCATTAAAAAAAGAATTATCGCAATTGGACTACTCTGTCAAAAGTTATGCGAATACATAAAAAATTATATTATAATCTATACTTATAATAAAACTGTAACAGGTCCAATTCTGTACATTGAAGATATTTTGAAAATTTTTTTTGGAGGGCACTCTATTATCGATACTGAAGCCAAAACTGCAATTTTTTTCATTCATGTCTGTCTGTCTGTCTGTCTGTCTGTCTGTCTGTCTGTCTGTCTGTCTGTCTGTCTGTTTGTTAAACGCGCATCACGCCGAAACTACTGAAGGTATTGAAATGAAACTCGGCACGATTTTAGGTCATACTACGAGGAAGGACATAGGATACTTTTTATCCCGGAATTCAGTCAGGTTTCCCTGGGAGAGGGGATGAAAGTAAAATTCTTTAACTGCGCATCACGACGGAACTACTTAAGGTATTGAAATAAAACTCGGTACGATTTTAGGTCATACCACGAGGAAGGACATAGAATACTTTTTATCCCGGAATTCAGTCAGGTTCCCCTGGGAGAGGGGATAAAAGTAAAATTTCTTCACCGCGCATCACGTTCACGCCGAAACTACTGAATGAGTTGGACTGAATTGGTACGATTTGAGTTCAAGGAAGGACATGGGATACATTTTATCCTGGAATTCAGTAAGGTTCCCCTGGGAGAGAGGATGAAAGTAAAATTCTTTAACCGCGCATCACGACGGAACTACTTAATGAATTCGAATGCAACTCGGCGTGATTTTAGTTCGTACTATGAGGAAAGATACATTTTATCCCGGAATTCAGTAAGGTTGCCCTGGCAAAGGGGATGAAAGTTAAATTCCTTCACCGCTCATCACGCCGAAACTACATAGGTAATGAGTTGGAATGTAAATTTTCACGTTTTGAGTTCATACTACAAGAAAGGACATGGAATACATTTTATCCTGGAATTCAGTAAGGTTCCCCTGGGAGAGAGGAAAAAGTAGAATTCTTTAACCGCGCATCACGACGGGTCTACGCGTCGTCCGATTTCATGCATTCTTTTTGTTAGAAACAGAGATGCAAGATCGAATATGACTAAATCAGTAGAAAGTCGAGTAGAAAATTAGTAGATTGATGAAATAATCTGTAGATAGAAGAAAAAAATTAGTAGATAAAGGGTAGGTAAGTTCCTATCTATTTATTTTTCCAAGACGCACCCATTAGTTAGGTTCCTACCTACTAAGGTGGTGGGTCTTGGAAAAATAAGTTAGGTTCCTGCCTTAGATGATATATGGTGGTTTAGCTGGTCCAGCGAAGTTTGGTTGGAGTCTTACTCCAACCAAACTTCGTGTACAATTAAATTAATTAATTATTGTGGTCCACTTAAACTAACTGGACCGCAGAAAAATATTTTTTATTGTGGTACACAGCCAACTGTACCTACCTACCTACTAACGAAAAAAAATTACGGTGGTCCAGTCAAATGGATCAGGAGCCCAATTCTGCAAAACAATTGCTTCAGTATGACAATGGAATCGTCGCAGAATCATCACGTAGAATCCTTAGATTAATTAAATTCCAGATAGTGCGCGCGAGATAAATTAATATGTAGTTTCAAACTTGACGCGCGTCTCTCCATCTGCATTCATCATAATTTCTTTCATCCAAGGTGGAATACCAAAAAGTGTCATTCTGTGACGATAGCCCTGTCATAGTGAAGCGATTAGTATAGCAGAATAGGGCCCCAGCTGTGAGTAAGTCAAACGAGTAGGACACTTCTTAACACTGACGCTGGCCGAGTCGTAGCTAAAAGTCGTGTGGATAAAGAATGGGATTGAAGATGACAATATGCTATCCCCCGTAGACCCTACACGAGTTTTTGGACGGCGGCGTTTCATAATATGAGAGACTATGGTTAAATGTGAACTTAATTAGTCGGCAGGTAAGGCAATCGCGAACGAAGTCGCGGGTACAGCTAGTGTATATATACGCGTCGACTTGAGAACCGATTTTCGTCGGTTGAAAATAGGAAACAGAGGGGTGAGTATAAGAGGCGCTGTACCTACCAAATTGTATGGAAAAAGGAGACGTCACGATGAAGATTCGATATTATAAAAGACTAGCTTCTGCCCGCGGCTTCGCATGCGTTGTTTCTATGGAAATGTTCAAAGATAATTTCTATCCTATGGGAACTGATTTATGGGATAAAAAGTAGCTTATGTTTCCAGGCTTAGAGCTAAACCGATGCAAAATTTCAGCTCAAGCTGTGCTATAGTTTTTGCGTGGAGACGTAACAAACATCCATCCATCCATCCATCCAAACTTTCGCATTTATAATATTAGTGTAATAAGTTAGGTACTCGTTACTATAAAAGATATTATAAAATAACGATATCGTTATAATAGACTAACCCCACAACGGTAATAAAAAAATAAAAAATCAACGTTATTTTATACATTTTTATTTTTCTTATAAATAGAGCAAAATAAATTACTATTCTACTAGTCCTAATATAGTCATACTACAAATACCCATAAACGTGATTTTGATTTAGTTGTTCAGGGTTAACAACTGATACTGTCTCAGTAATACCAATAACTGGCAACCCACTAAAAATCGGTAGAGTACCAAGCTCTCCTAAATTCAGCATGTTGATATTAGCTAAGTCTGGCAAATTATAATTGGCAACGTCTGGCATATTCATAACTTCTGGCAAGTTGTAGTTATTAAACATTTCTGGTCTGACATTGTCAGTCAATTGGCTACCAGTGTTAATTGCTGGCCAGTTAGAAGCCGTTGGGATATTATGGTTGTTTTGATTAGCCAGTGGTTGCCATTGGTTAACCGATTGCTGCTGGTTTGAAATTAGTTGTTTATTATAATAAATATTATTGCCAATAACAGCCAGTTGACCATTATTCAACGACGCATCTTGGACATTAGTTGCCAGGTTATTATTTGCTGGAATTAACTTGCCAATTATTTTATTTTGTAAAGGATTAGCTGCTTCATTGTATGCGTTATTATTTTGTACTGGAATAGCGTTATTCTCGAGGTTAGCTGGATAACTAGTTTCAGTTGGCAGACTTCTCGATATTTTGTAACCGTTATCAACGATATCGTTGTAGATGGAAGCATCTTGCGCATTAAATGAGTTAGCCGGTAAAACTGAAAATGGTAGTCCGTTGTTGCAAGCTTCACCTGTTAGTATCAAACTATTTACTTTCGGTAAATCAACTAGTGATTTTGAACATGATACTGGTAAGATTTGTTGATAGTTATTGGTATTGATACCGTTATTGCAAGGAGAAACGTTGCTTACCAACGGAACATCGTTATTTTCAGCAACGTTTGGGATGTTATTTATAACGTTAGTTGGAACAACATTATTAGGGGAAATATTTGGATAAAAACTAATTGGGACTGCGTTATTAGGTACAAAATTATTAAGAACAGGGTTTTTTTGGACACAATTACTTGGTCCCATATTATTAGGAACTAGATTATTTTGAATTTGATTCAAATTTGGATAAAAATTTATAGGAACATTGTTCAATTGATTATTATTACCTTGATCCAAACAATTTACTTGAGAGCAAGGGTTACTTGACAGAACGTCTTCAACGTTATTCTGAACAAGGGTGTTTGGGTAAAAAGTTATTGGCACGTTATTAAGTTGATTATTATTATCACCTTGATCCAAACATTTTGAACAAGGATTGTTTGATTGCAAATTATCTACGTTATTTTGTACAACGGTATTCGGAAAAAAAGTTATTGGAACGTTATTAAGTTGATTATTATTTACTTGACCATTTACTTGTGAACAATGATTATTTGATGGCAAGTTATTAACAGGTTCGTTACTATTATTTTCTGTCAATTGTCTTTTATTAATTTTTGATGCGAAATTAATAAGATCTGTGATTTGACCATTTACAAATGTCATTTTTGGAATCGATTGCAATTCATTTAATATATTCCCATTTTGCTGGCCGTAGCCACTTTGCTGACGATAGCCATTTTGCTGACCATTGATGAAACCATTGTTGCTGGCAATCGGGTAATTGCTATTGCTGCCAGATGGCTGGCTATTGATGTTTTGGCAATTCTGGCAGCTATTCCATGTCACTGGACTAAACTGAGCGACGATACTCTGAAATAAAAATAAGTACAAATTTACAAATCTTAGCCTCTACGATAGGGTCATGGATACCATTTCTATGGTAAAGTCCACTGTATTATTATTAGTTTTATTTAACTGGTATTTATCGCGTTTATTTACCGATTTTTCCCGACGTTTCAACAGGTTTACCTACACACTGTCGTGGTCACGGAATGACTGGAGTACGGGAGCTACCGCCTCTGCATAGCGGGGGCAGTACTTGAAACTACCCTCACATGGTTTTCGAAACTAGGTGCGTCCATTAAGTGTCTCCAGTACTCTAGTCATCCCGTGACCACGACAGTGCGTAGACCTACTGTTGAAACGTCGAGAAAAATAGGTGAATAACCGTGATAAAGACCCGTTAAATAATATTAATAATTGAAATTGATAATTTATTTATGCAGCATAGTATCATCCATTTTGTTAGTAACACAATATTATTAATATTGAGAATGGTTAGTACAGTTACAAAACAAATAAATAAATCAATAATGACAATAATAATAGTTTCAAATATGATGTCATGTAGATGTTAATATAGTGAGCAAATTAATATTTAAATGTCAACAGTTATAGGGTTACTAGTGGGGCGAGTGGCCGATGTTGATTTACAATTACAACCCATCGACTCATGATACCAGAATTGAAATTAAAACTATCATTTACAGATCGCGTAAGTTTGAAAATATTTAAAGTCTTCTCGTTAAAACTACTAACTTTAAAGTAAAACAGAGCTAAGACTTTTTTCTTCTTTCCCACGCTAGGTGAGGTCAGCACAACATGATTTCTTCCACTCTCCTCTATTAGTCTATCTACGCCTCTTACGTCTTTCACACAAACCATCCATCTTTTCTTCTGTCTTCCTCTCCCATAACTCCCTCTACATTCATACCTAACACTCATCTTATTACGTGATATTCTGATTCTAAACTCATTTCGTGAAAATGGCACTAGCGGGAGTTCGAAGACCTAAGTATAGCCAGCAGGGGGTAAATTTAAGTGCGGAAAATGATGATGGACTTATGTATGAAACAAATAAGAATAATATAGATAGATAATGTCTTAATAATATATAATAACAATATAATATAATCTTTTGCCTATGTTATGGCAAGAAAAGCTTACCTGGGTTAAAAATACGGTCAGTAAAATTTTTACATAACTCCTAGACATTTTTTCTTCAAATGAAGATCTTTTGTAATAATTTATCTTTTATACGTTTTAACTTTTAGATTTCAACGTGTTTTCGTAGAAATGATAAAAATAGCTGGGACGTGATCTCAGTTTCATTGTAGTGAAGTAGATAATTTTCACTTAATATGCCCCAACTCTTCCCGCGAGTGACGTAAGAGGCGACTAAGGGATATCCACCGGGGGCGGGCAGCAGCGTCCCCTGCAGAACAATTCTACCAACGAACTGCGATCCCCAACCCGCATGCCCAGGTTGGTGCCCCCATGAGCTAATAGCCAATAAGGCGCTTATCATGGGGAGGCCTGCGTCCAGCAGTGGACCAAAATTGGCTGTTTTGGTAAAGTGAGTTGAGGCTTCTTCCGTACTCACAGAAGTGTAAATATATATAAATAATGCAGGACAATTTACACAGCATCTGGCCCAAAGCTAAGCACAGCTTCTGTTATGGGTACCTACTAGATAACTGATAGGTATACTTAATACATTACACTCTACATCTACGTATTTATTTTATCATACATAGATAACACCCAGAACTACCGGAACAAATATCTGCAGAACGTAGAAACATTTGTCCCGTGGCGGGAACTGCGGTCTTATAGGTAAAGTAAACACCAAACTACACGCCAAACGACGTTGATACGATTGAAATAAAAATGTACTAATAAAAATTTAAATTCTTTTATTTATTTAGACTAGCTGCATTCTCACTACCCGTTGTCCTATTAGGTACCCGTTCCCGTAGGAACGAAGCATTTTCTCGCGGTAAAAAGTGGCCGTTGTTCATCAGGAATAATGTGGGCTTCTATTGGTAAAATAATTTTTCAAATCGGTCCAGTAGTTTCGGAGCCTATTCAATACAAACAAACAATAAAATCTTTCCTCTTTATAATATTAGTATAGATAAACTGTGATCCATAATTTCTTAGCTACTACATTTAATTAAATTCGATCAAATTAAATTAAATCAAATTACTTACATAGAAATAAACACAGACTTAAATTGAATAAATGATTGATCAAAAGTTATATAACAAAGTTATATTACTTTTTGCACAAAGTGCTGACATATCGGCGATGTAGTTATGTTATATTTATTTAGTTCTTATATAGGGCTCGTTAGGTCCCACCGTCAGGCTGGGCACTGAATGCGTTAATTTATGTAGGTAATCAATTTGGGTAGGTAAATAAGTAAGCAAGGAATCTACGTTGAATAAAATGTGAAAAGTATTTTCAGGGCTCGTTAGGTCCCACCGTCAGGCTGGGCACTGAATGCGTTAATTTATGTAAGTAATCAATTTGGGTATGTAAATAAGTAAGCAAGGAATCTACGTTGAATAAAATGTGAAAAGTATTTTCAGTTTTTATTTTATATCATTTTATAAATTACTTATTTAGATTTGTGCATTTACTTTTAAATACATAATGCATCATTTCTGTAAATGATGAACACACCTTAGACGTAGGCACCTACATATTTTAAATAAAAAATCTGCCAGCTCGATTCGGCAAATAATCCACACCCGAAACTAAAGATCCCGATAATAGAGACAAATCATTGGCAACCAGCAACGGCTCTTTGGCAAACAACAGCGGCTCGTTGGCAACCACAACTTTACGACCTATTGGTTGCCGTAGTTGTGGTGCGTATTCCATCAAAGACAACACGGATCTCTGTGGTAACAATGACAACCTAGAATTTGGTGTCAAATTGCTCAAAGCTTGGTTAGTGTATTCCACCTGTTGCAACCCAGTATTTGGTATCAAATTGCTCAAAAGTTGATTGCCATTGCTGTCGCAAAAACTGGCTGCAGTCCTTAGACTCTGTAGAGCTGATTGCTTGAAAATATCAGCTTGGTAATTTGTTCTCCTCGGTGGAATGTTTTGTACTGCTGCTGTCAAAACCTCAATCTTTTCTGGTAGCGATGCTTGGTTGCGATTTTGCAGGAGGTAGTTTATGAGTTGTTGCTTTGGGATTGGCCTGTTTATCGGTTGTTGATTTGGGATAGGTGTGCTTATTAGTTGCTGGTTGATATCGCTTTGTATTGGTTGCAGGGATGGTCCAAACTGTGCTAAAGTGTTCTGAAAATTGATAAACGCATATTGATTATGCGACAAAATAGTAGACAGGTACAAAAGCTAACAGAAAAAAATATTTTCGTGAAAAAGATTAAGTTTTCAACTCAGTTCGTCTTGAAAAAATTATTAGAGATTTCTTAGGTAACAGACAGACACCATTTCTTTCGTTTTTATAATATTAGAGTATGGAAGTATGAGTAGAGACAAATACTTACACCAAACAAAATAAGATGCAAACATATAGTTCTATGCATGTTGATTGAAATGCCAAAATTTTGTAAATCATTTTGAAAGTCACACGCTTATAAGAGTGAACACCTATCTCCATATCTTTATCTATAATATCACTTATCGTGCAACTTGTCGTCGCAACGAGATAATGTATTCGAAGATAAGTCACGAAAGCTAATTATAAATGTAACACTGTACTTTCAACAGATAACACTATTTTGAAATAGCAAGTGCTTTTTCAACCAGCTGGAAACCTGTCATGGCTTTCTAGTTTCAGGTATTTTTGGCTTTTTTCGGTTGGCGTATTACCTCTACAAAAAATACTTACACAATGTTTTTTTGTGTTAAGTGCATATCGTAAAACAATGAGAAATGAATACAAATGATAGAAAGGTTCCTTCCACACATAATTTAAAACTTTACACACATAAAACTGCAATCTGTATTGGAACCTAAAAAAGATTGTTTTTTCGATGATTGTTCTCGACGTATAAATTAAAAGGAAACAAAGCATGGTGCGAGATGTAGAATGAAAATAATATCCTTTTACGATTTATCAACTCTCACCAGTTGGGAGAAGATTGATGGTGTGAGTCGAAGAACGACTCAACTCGCAAAAAGACTATTGCTATCTCTTTTGATTCACTAATGTTTCGTATATTTCTATCCTTGTCTGCAAATGGCGAAAAAAGGCAGTTAATTAATCAGAAATTAAAATTTTTGGTGTACTTAACGTGTTATGTAGGTTAGGTATTTTCTATACGATTTTGTTTTAATCAAGTTAATTCATATTTCACAGTGTTGTTTTTTTCTCCGTATTTTATTGATTTAATTTATATAGAATAACCGGTGAATCACCGGAGAATCTTCGGTTATTCAATATAATTTCCGCATAATCTCCGGAGGCTAATATTGCCTCCAGTATACATCACTAGTAAGTAATTAGATGTGACCTACCTAGCTTCTGCAAAATGACCAGCAGTAGTTAAAGCTGAATCCAATTTTATAACTGGCACTTCAAATAGCCCTACATTTTTTAACGGATAAAGCTATTTGGGTAGAGTGCTAGCCTTTAGCTACCTACCTACTTCATCAAGTCTCTTTGCATAGTTATAGTTATAGGTATATTCTTCATAGCAAGCTTAGCAGCTACTCAGATTGGGTCTGATACTTGACAGACATAAAAACACAGATTGTAGGTACTCACTTCGAAATATTTATTAAAAACATATTAAAAACCTAAATTTAAAAAATAAATATTTAAAAACTAAATTAAATGCAAGGAGGAGTTATAGGAATTTTCCTCAAATAATGACATCTTGAGCAAGGGCACGATGGTGGGGGGAGGGACGCTATCGCAGGTGGCGCTGGCAGGTAGGGGTTGCCTATCGGCAGTCCATAGGCAACCGGGCCGGGGCAACCAACACTAGGGGCAACCACGGGTGCCGGTGGTAACAGACATTGGTTGCCAATTGGTACTTCATAGGCAATCGGGCCGCGACAACCAATACTAGAGGGGACCACTGTTGGTCCCGATAGCAATGGTAGTAGACATTGGTTGCCTAGCAGTTCACAGATAGCCGGACCAGGGCAACCTATTTTAGCGGGAATCCCTGCTGGTGGCGGCAGTTTTCCGAAAGGTAGATCGTACAAGATCGAGTTAGAACAACCACAACCACCTAGAGCTGAAAGCAGCGCGGCAGATGGTAGGCCTTGGTTGCCAATGGACAGCTCGTAGGCAGGTGGAGGGCAACTTTTTGTCAGGATGGCTTGGCTTGCAATCTAAAACAAGAAAAAGCATTTGACTACCTATCTTTTTATCTGAGCAAATTATTTATTCGAGTGATTAAATTGATACAAATATATTTAACTTACAACAATAAAACAAATTACTTGGAACTCCTTCATTTTGACCGCGTTAACTGAACTAATTTTGACTAGATATTGCAAAGGTTTATGTACTACGGTTTATGCAATTAGATTATTCGATAAAATACTCTTCAATGTGTTTATTTTGCATCACTTTTATTGCATAAGTTTAATATAAAAGAGTGGGTAAATAGGGCAGGAATTTCAATCCCTGATCTTGACTCACTCATGAAAATATATATAACAAAATCCTACATAATAGTAACAATACTGGGTACCTACGTGCGTGGCTAACCAAACGTAGTGTTAAACTGGACGCCCTGGTTAGGTGGGATGAAGACCTGCGAAAGTCTACTGACAGATGCTAAATGCAGCAAGCTGAAGATGGGGTGCTATGGTGCTCATTTGGGGAGGCATATGTCCGGCAGTGGACTTGTATAGGCCACACTTGGCAGGTATGATGTTGATTATAGTAGTTAAAACTTTTTATATGTATTAACTTAGTCCACTAATGTCTGAGTTAAGTTTTAATTCTTGAACTTGTTTACATTCAGCTGAGAAGCGAAGTCCTACAAATTTTAAGCAAAGCTTTAATTCCTGTTCAAAAACCATGTTTACCCACTTTTGTTATGACTAAGTAGATATATGTATTATTAACTAAGTAGATAGGTACCTACCTACTTTCCAGAAACAACACTGTTTCTTTTCTTTTATCCTTAGATATAGTATAAAAATATTCGATTAGCAAATGCATTTTAAAAAGTAAAATGAGAGAAGTAGGTATAATTTCCCAGCCGAGATCGTCCGACGGGTACCAAGGCACTTCGGTTTGTCAAAAAATTATCAATGCGTCTGGTCGAAACGACGCGTGGTGAGCTGGTGTATCTGGCGCAGCGCATCACACCAGCATTGCCATACAGCGGGGTAATGTAGCCAGCGTCTTGGACACACTTCCGATTGGTATTGATATGGATCAGTTGACCTACCTCTCGATTGTTTGCAGTAGTCCGCAGTTAGCTCAACTGTTTCATTTTATTATTTCTCTGTAGTATACCTACATATTTTTTTTTATTTGAAAGACTTCCGGAAGATTTTCAGGGTCATTATGACCGTGCATTTCAAATGTTTGTATGTTAAGCAAAATATTACAACACAGTGGAAAACTGCAAAGATTGCACAGCACATAATTATCAGCACGTTTCATTAGTAGGTAGACACTACAATAATACATAACAATGCTTACATATGACACAGTTTTAAAAATTAAGATTAAAACTCTATAATTTTTCTTTTTTCAAGTTTATCCAAGACAAATATTATGGATGTCGTTAGACTCTTACGACATCCACGGGCAGGGTTTTAGGGACCGATATTCACATTTTTCTGCTGGGTAGACCTCGGCAAACTTTATAAGTGAAACGAAAAACATAAACAAATGACCCTCCTTCACGCCCGTACACACCTCCGCTGCGAAACCATAACAGCGGAACCGCAGTAACTTCGTCATGTCTTGTGCGTATGTAGAAGCGGAAAACTAGCGAAACTGCCTGTTCTATCGCATAGATTTGACTATAATTCTATCTCTTTCCCCGCGCGGTTTCGTGGATCTGCTCCGACGTCAGCCACACTTCCGCTATTTTGTTGCGGTGCCGCGTTGTTTTCGCATGTGTTGTGGAAGTCGACAAAAATAAAAAGCGGAACTACATTTTATTCATAAAATGGACGTCAATTTTACACAATAATTAGTTCAAGAGGTCAAAATTAGACCTACTTTCTAAGTATTTATCCTTTTCAAAGTTTAAGTCCACAATAATATTGCTTCATCCTCTGACTGGACTCAACTTACTCGCGTGACTGCGACGAACGCCCAGTTCCGCAACTCAAACTACACGTGATCGCAGCGGAATTCATCCAGTGCGCGGTTCCTCTACTCATATTCTGCAGCGGAGGTGTGCTACGGGCGTCATGGAGAGGCGGGTAATAAACTTACTTATCATAAAATTAACTTATTGAAAACTTATCGAGTGACAAAGAGGGCAGCGGGTTCCTTCCTGTGTTTTTTATACCTCTACTGTGGTCACAAATCTGCCTGCTAAGTGTGGTGATGATAGCAAATCCCCTTTGTATAGGTAGGCACATTTAGCAGTCGATGTTTGAGTGGTCATCAGGCACGGTAGTTGTTTGCAACCTCAGCATAATATGCTGACATACCAACATATTATGTTGGTTGCTAGTCAACCTTGCTTGCTGAGGCTGAGCCAATTTTTTTACTGAGCTTACACTCCTTTTTTTAATTCATTTTTCTCTTTTTGTGTTTAGTATGATTTCTGTGTAAGTTTTGTAAGAAAATAAATATATTATATTCTATTATAATACCTTCATTATGAACGGTGTTTGTCGAAGGAAATAACATTAAAATTTACAACAATTTTAATAAATAATAATTAATAACCTACGACTTCCTAATTCTAAATTATCAGCTACAAAAATCTACAAACAAGGTGGTGGAATAGGTATCTTCCTTAAAAAATGTCCCCTTGACTGTATAGGGGGTGGCATATTCAGCGGAGCCGACGCAGATACGGGTGATGCCACTGGTAAGAAAGGATTATACGCTGCTGGTGGTTGACAAGCCTTAGCTGGTTCCTTAGCGGCTGCCACTGCCAAAGACTGGAATATCTCTTTGGGGATAACCAAAGAATCTATCAGGTTGGAATCTCTTTCTCTTACAACCGGGTTGACGACTCTTGCACAGCCATCGTTGACTATCCGTGGTTCTCTTGCTACAGTCCTGGATGGATATTCGCTGGCTATAATCCTGGGCCCGTAACTTTCTGGCAAGTCGCTGGCCACAATTCTGGCATTCCCTGGCAAGCCAATAATTCGTGCATTCCCTGGCAGATCGCAGACTGCTCTGGGTGCTTTAGGACATCGGTTGGCTGATGCTGATCGTAGAAGTTGGATGATATTCTCAGAATTTCCTGGTGATATGATGTTTTGCAGAGAATTCCTTGAGAGGATTTGGGCCGATGATGATGCCAGAGTTATGGCAATTAGTATTATGGCACTTTTTATTGCCATTTTGTGTTTTTCTGTAAAATAATTAGACTTGATTTTTAGGGTAGTACGATTAGAGTAAAAAATCTTGAAATAAGATTGCGAAAGTTGTATGCCCCCACTCCAAGCTTTAATTTATGTAAATAATACTACTTTTTCTATTTGTCTGCTTTGTTCAATGTAAAACCGTTGTTTGTAGTTTTTAGTACGTTTTCAGTTTACTCTGCTTGTTAACACTTTTTATGTAACAATTATTATTTTTAGCTGTGAAAACCTCTTAACAGTCTCCTGCTTTGACTTCTTTAATATAATTTGTATGTATGTGCTGATCCTTGCAATAAATAAATAAATAAACTAATATTTATGAGAAAAAAAACAGATTTTCATGTCATGTACTTACCCTGAATTTATATTACAATCAATGAATAATTCCAAAGAACAATCAGCAAGTGCAAGAAATTCTTAGATTTCAAACACTTTTAAAGCAATACTTTATCAGATTTCAAACTAGTTTCTAAAATCATTGCTAAACATGATGTTATTTTATTTATCTATTCTAAGAAACAGACTAACTTGTGTCAATGCTATTTTGTACACACGTACCTATGCAAGATAATAGAAGAAGCGGCACAGTGCGCACAAATTCCTTCCACATCAGCACTAATGCGTCTACTGCTGAAAGTACCTCCCCCAAACTAATCCCCACTCTTGGATACAAGATTTTTTAAAAAGGGTTTCTCGTGGGCTACGGAACTCTAAAAAATAACGGCCCTATTTTATTAACACAAACGCCATTATAAAGCTAAAAAGATCTGCTATTGAACGTGTTATTTTCTTATTAGGTACCATCGGCTGAGCCATTTTTGCGAAAGTCTACTTCAATGCAAAATGTGCGACTGACTTAATTTACGTCTCACGTGTGTATCTTATTGCAACCTGTTTCGATGCATTGAAGAAATCAAAATATTTATTGTATTATTTCTTTTTACTTACCTGAACTTTTGACTTATTTATCCACTATATCCACTTATTTGTTTAACAAATAATTCTTAGGTAACATTTATCAAGGGCGCAATGATGTAAACGGCGGTAGGTAGGCAGTAAGTAAATTAACCTTGCCTACCTTACACATAATACGTAGGTTAGGTAGAAGTTAAATCAAAATACTTTGGTTATTTTAATGTCGTTTATTCATTTTTATCTATAAACATAATCACATAAAAATTAAATATTTTATTTCTATTTAAATATGAATCACAAGTATGGTGGTTGAATAGTAACTTTTCTTAGATACTTTACACATTCGTCTTGGCAACCACAGGGCGATTGACAACCACAGGGAGCTTGGCAACCGCAGGGCGATTGGCAACCGCAGGGAGAGGACTGGCAACCACAACTACAGGCAGTATCTACCTGGTAGGCACAAGGAGCTGATGGCTGGCAACCACATTGACAACTCTCTGTTTGACAACCACAAGGAATATTTAACGTTTGCACTTGACAACCGCAGGGTAATTCGAATTGGCAGCCACGGCTTACAGCCTGACAACTGCATGGTACATCTTGGCAACCACATTTTTGACGCTGACAACCACACACATCAGCTTGGCAACCACAAACTTCAAGGGGTTGACAACCGCACACAATGTCAGGTAGTTTGATGATCGGACACGGTACATCAATGGAATTCAAAAAGTCAAAAGTAGGTTTACAAGACTCGATTTGGTAAGCATTTTGACATTGACAAGGATATTGGTATAAAGTAGGTAGGTTTATGGCGGGTACTGAAATGCCTGCGTCAAGGTTGCCAAAAGTTTTCGGCAACCTGATAGCAGGGAAACGATCTAAGCAAGACAACTCGTTTAAAAGACCGTAGGATTCGATACAATTGCATTCATAGTTGCAACCACAAGGTAAGTCCTCGACGAATATGCTTTGGCAACCACATAGGCCTTGACAAGGGTTAGGGCAACCACAGAGGCCTTGAAGAGCGTTGGGGCAACCACAAGCATTGTTGGGGCAAGCGGAGGGGCCGGAGCAACTGCAGATTTTTGGGCAGCCACAAGGACCTAGGCAACCACAGGCTTTGTTAGGGCAACCGGAAGGTCCGGGACAACTACAAGGCTTATTATTACACGTGCAAGGACCTGAGCAACCACATGGATAACCAACTTGTTGTGCTGTACAGATTGAAGGACAACCACAGGGATTAGCATAGCTATAGGTCGTAGGGCAACCATAATTATAAACACCGGAACAACCGCAAACACCAGGACAGCTGCAAGGTTCTTGACAACCACATGCTCTAGGGCAACCACAACCAGGGCAACCTACTGTAGCTAGGCAACCATACGTAGGGTCCAATAGTGCATTGACGTTGGGTAAATCGGCCAATGATAAGCAACAAGGTGGTACTTGGATAGGCACGAGAATTTTTATTTTTTTCTGTCGTTTTATGCTCCCTGCGTTTATCTGTAAAAAGGATAAGAATTGGTTAGGTTAGATACCTACTTACTTAAGTTATAAATCTTATAATGGACCTACGTGCAATTTTTTTATTTACAAAATTACAATTATACTTGTTTTGTGACTGCTACGAATGGAAGGGGCGGCCTATGTCCAGTTGTGGACTACCAAAGGCTGATAATGATGACGATGAGGAATAAAATAAAAAGAAATGCCACACACTTAATTACAAATTAGACAATTTATGACACAATGGACATCCTTATCGCTTAGAAGTAATCTCTTCTAGACAACCTTTGCAAGGATAGAATTTATGAAAATGTAAGAAAGAATTTATGGTAGGTACCCTAAGTACTTAGAAATTGTCTAGAACTCTGTAATAACAGGCATTTTGGTATCTAATTATATATCCTATCCATTCAAGGTTGTCTGGGAGAGATAGGTCTTGTGCGATAAGACCGCCAATTGTCGCTTATTCTTTATTAATATGGGTAGATATTCTTTTGTCAATTATTTTCAAGTTAACTATGTGTGAAATAAACTTATTATCTTTCTAAGTAGGTAGGTACCTAATTTAAATTTACTTTTTACTTACGCATAAAACGGCAACAGCCAAAACGAAAAACACTTTTGTCAAATACATTTTAATAATATTTACAAAACTAAGTCTCTATGACCTATCAACACCTACTTTATACTAATTCTTAGCAAATATTACTAAATAAACATTATTACTAATAATTTTGATAATAGATTGCAAAATTATAACAGTAGTTCACTGTTACAGTAAGTAAAACTGTTACTAAAGTTATGCAATTAATTTACAAAGAAATTCTAGATTGATAAAAATCTAGGCACGTTTACCATCTCAACCTTAATAGCCTGTATTGGTCCACTACTGGACGCAGGCCTCCCCTGATGAGCGCCCTATTGGCTTTTATCACATGGGAGGTAATGCCCATAATCCCCACGTTTGGGGATCGCAGTTCGGTGGTAGAATAGTTCTGCAGAGGGCGCTACTGCCCGCCCCCGGTGGATATCCCTTAGTCGCCCCTTACGACACCCGCGGGAAGAGTTGGGGTGGTGCAAATTCTATGCCGGTACCACACAGCTTTCGTTTACGTTTACCTACTAAAAGATTATTTTCACACATAGGTACTACTTAAGGGGGTTGTATGTCTCAAACTAGCGCCATTGCCTTTTCTTTCTTATAAATTACGTTTATCAACGAAATTTTAAAAACCATTGTACAGTTTATGATACTTATCATAAGGTTTTTTTAATGCCCATAAAATTGTTTAGTTTTCTTTTATATACTTTATACAGAATAGCGAAGTTGCTTTGGTGGCCACCGAACTCTTGTTTTCGCTTCTCTGTCTAAATTTTACGAAACAACTATTTCAGAGGGATTAAAAAAAGCTTAGGATAGGTATCTCAAACTGTGCATTGGATATTTGAAAAAACTTGTACCTACATCTATACTTATAATAAAACTGTAACAGGTCCAATTCTGTACATTGAAGATATTTTGAAATTTTTTTTTGGAGGGCACTCTATTATCGATACTGAGGCCAAAACTGTAATTTTTTTCATTCATGTCTGTCTGTCTGTCTGTCTGTCTGTCTGTCTGTTTCTTAAACGCGCATCACGTCGAAACTACTGAAGGTATTGAAATGAAACTCGGCACGATTTTAGGTCATACTACGAGGAAGGACATAGGATACTTTTTATCCCGGAATTCAGTCAGGATCCCCTGGGAGAGGGGATGAAAGTAAAATTTCTTCACCGCGCATGACGTCAAAACTACTGAAGGTATTGAAATGAAACTCGGCACGATTTTAGGTCATACTACGAGGAAGGACATGGAATACTTTTTATCCCGGAATTCAGTCAGGTTTCCCTGGGAGAGGGGATGAAAGTAAAATTTCTTCACCGCGCATGACGCCGAAATTGCTGAATGAGTTGAGAATGAAACCTAGCACGATTTGATTTCATACTACAAGGAAAGACATGGGATAAATTTCATCCCGGAATTCAGAAATGTTCCCCTGGGAGAGAGGATGAAAGTAAAATTCTTTAACCGCGCATTACGACGGAACAACTGAATGAATTCGAATGGAACTCGGCATAATTTGAGTTCATACTACGAGGAAAGATCCATTTTATCCCAGAATTTAGTAAGGTTCCCCTGGGAGAAGGGATAAAAGTAAAATTCCTTCACCGCGCATCACGCCGAAACTACTGAATGATTTGGACTGAATTGGTACGATTTGAGTTCAAGCAAGGACATGGGATACATTTTATCCTGGAATTCAGTAAGGTTCCCCTGGGAGAGAGGAAAAAGTATCACGACGGGTCTACGCGTCGTCCGATTTCATGTATTCTTTTTGTTAGAAACAGTGTTGCAAGATCGAATTTGACTAAATCAGTAGAAAGTAGAGTAGAAAATCAGTAGATTGATGAAATAATCTGTAGATTGAAGAAAAAAATTAGTAGATAAAGGGTAGGTAAGTTCCTATCTATTTATTTTTCCAAGACGCACCCATTAGTTAGGTTCCTGTTCCTACCTACTAAGGTGGTGCGTCTTGGAAAAATAAGTTAGGTTCCTACCTTACATGATATAATTATTATGGTGGTTTAACTGTCCAGGCTGTACTACCGAAGTCTGGTTGGAGTAAGTGGTCCAATTAAACTAACTGGACCACAGAAAAATATTTTTTACTGTGGTACACAGCCAACTGTACCTACCTACTAACGAAAAAAAATTAACGGTGGTTCAGTCAAATGGATCAGGAGCCCAATTCTGCAATACAATTGCTTCAGTATGCCAATCGTCGCAGAATCATCACGTAGAATCCTTAGATTAATAAAACTCCAGATAATGCGTGCGAGATAAATTAATAGTTTCAAACTTGACGCACGTCTCTCCATCTGCATTCATCATAATTTCTTTCATCTGAGGTGGAATACCACAACGTGTCATTCTGTGTCGATACCCCTGTCATAGTGAAGCGATTAGTATAGCAGAATAGGGCCCCAGCTGAACGGAACCATGAGTAAGAAGTGAAACGAGTATGACACTTCTTAACACTGACGCTGGCTGAGTCGTAGCTACAAGTCGTGTGGATAAAGAATGGGATTGAAAATGACAACATGCTATCCCCCGTAGACCTTACATGATTTTTTGCACGGCGGCGTTTCATAATAAGAGACTATGGTTAAATGTGAACTTAATTAGTCGGCAGGTAAGGCAATCGCGAACGAAGTCGCGGGTACAGCTAGTCGTAAATAAAAGTAAAAATAGGTGGCACCGCTAGTGTGCAGCATACCACCGCCAATCAGGGTAAGTTTTAAGAAAAGCTTATGCGAATCTAAAAGTAGATACCTACCCACAAGTAGGTTATCCACATAAATGTAGGGAACAATATCATTTATTCCACATGTGAGTAAAACCCGATTTTGCTCACTGTTTTTGAGCAGCAAAGTCACCGTTTTCGAGCGGGAGTGGTGAAAAGAATATTTTTCAACTTGTTGATAAAAATTATTTGAATTCAGAATAATGCAACCTTCATAGAAATAAAAATTTCGTTCGTTCGTTGTTTGTAAGAGATTTGAAGCATTTTTACCCTCCAAGAGGTTGAATGTCAGAAACTCATTTTGGTCAATAAACAGAAATGAGTTTCTGACATTCAACCTCTTTTATAAATTAGGTACAAAAACATTATCTCGCTAGTCGTGCTGAAAAGTTGTATGTTTAACTCGATGGCAAATATATTTCGTTTCGTGCCTTTGAACGTCAACTTTAGAGCCACGAGCGTAGCGAGTGGTTTTCGTCAACAACCTTGGTGGGAAAAAATGCTACAAACCTCTTTCAAACTATGAACGGACGAAATTTTGTTTTCAATGAAGGTTACATTGTTCTTAATTCAAATTACTTTTTTCAACAACTTGAATAATATATTTTCTTCCACATGTGAGCAATACTCGATTTTGCTCACGGTTTTCGAGTAGCAAAATCACCGTTTTCAAGCGAGTAGTGAAAATAACTATAATCGGGTATTTATGTAGTACCTTTTGTTATTATTTAATTAAACAGTCGCCCCGTGACCACGATCGCTGTAACGCGGTATATAGAAACGTAGGGCAAATAATAACATCATTAATTAGATACGTTAATAACTCAAAAGTTTAAACAAAATAAGATGTATTTTACTAGGTGAGGCTTATGTCCAGCAGTGGACGAATATAGGCTGATGATGATGATGTATTTTATATTCTACTAGCTCCATTCTTACTACCCGTTGTAATATTACCCGTTTTCCCAGAGGAATGAAGCATTTTCCCGCGGTAAAAAGTTGCCTATGTTCATCAGGAATAATGTGGGCTTCTAATGGTAAATGAATTTTTCAAATCGGTCCAGTAGTTTCGGAGCATATTCAATACAAACAAAAAATGAAATCCTTCCTCTTTATAATATTAGTATAGAAGTATAGATTGGTAAACTTTCATTGTATGCGCTTTGTTAGAATCAGGCATATCAGTAATCAAAAGACTTATTCAACAACAATACTTTATTATTTAAGTTTAAATACATCTAAAAACTAATTTTATACACTAACACATGTATTTAGTAGATGACACATTTTGTACTGCCCTAAATTTACAAGAACCAACAGATTTTCGCTTAAGAACCCTCGACGGGCGTGTGTATCGCTGCCGATAGATTTGTGAACACTCTAGTAAATTACAACACTACGAGTGTGCGGTTCTGTTGCCTCATCGCGGTACATTCGCTTGTGAAGTTAGTGCTTTATGAGAAGGAAAAAAACTATTATCAGAGAGTCCATTTGACGTTTGTAGCGAGGCGTGGCGTCTCTTTTAGTATGAGATTTGCGTAGTTCCCTCTACGCACGATAGAGGCGCTGTATAAACAACAATATGTTGTATAGAACAAGAACAAAATAAATTTTAAGAATCCCCCCAAACAGATTTTCATAAAACATGGCTAAGAACACTCGGGATAAAATTATCAATGAAACAAAAAAAAAACTAAACGAAAATCGGTTCAGAGTTCGAACACAACCAGACACAAGACGGGGCTGAAGAGTCTCATTGAGGAATCAACCCCATCCACACCCGCAGAAACACTAAAACGAAGCTGTCAGTCACCTAAAGTCCTGCTCAGGTAGTTCAAGGAGCTGGGCTGGTTAGGGCCTGGTGAGGCAGGGGGATAATGCACAACACACTCCCATCCAGAATTAGAATCGGTTCATCCGTTTGGGAGCTGATATAATATAATATACTTTAATACATCTTCAGATATAATATTTTATCGCTCGTAATACATTTTAGACTTTTACCATCCATCCATTTTTAGACCATTTTTAGACCGTTTACACTGTGCTATAATATATATTACATCCCAAATTATAAATATTTTTTCGACCGAGTGAGCGATATTTAAAGGTCATTTGAAGGTGTATATTTTACCTCACGTCCCCGGACACCCCACCTCCCCCTGCCTCGCCCTCAGTTAGAATATTGGCGTTCGTGTGTGTTCCAAAATATATATCTTACAGTGTGAATAGCAATCGCGGGATGTAATATATAGCTCAACATGTAATTTATATTATATCTCATAGTGAAAAGCTGGCTTCAGAATCGGTTCCTCCGTTTGAGAGCTACGATACCACAGACAGATACACCAATACAGACAGACACGTTAAACTTATAACACCCCTCTCTTTTTGCGTCGGGGGTTAAAAAGGATATGTCACGTTAACGTCTCGTTATTAACGTCAAATAGACTCGACTCTCTGGTCCGAATGTTTAAATCATTATGTATTTATTTTAGCGTTTTGAAAAATCACTTCGAATCCCTCTATTTTAAACTTTTTTTAATTTTACGGGATAAATACAAATCCCTCGGAAATAATATTTTTATTGGAGCAATTCGGGATTATTTTCTAAACAATAGCGAAAGAATTTTCATAATCGGTCCATAATTGACGGAGAAAATGATAAATATACATAAAAAACACAGCCGAATTAAGAACCTCCTTCTTTCTTCGAAGTCGGTTAAAAATAAAAGAAATGCATAAGAAATGCTTCTGAAGATAGGTGTTTCGTCTATACCAACATAATTCTTTTGATTTTGTCCAGGATTTTACATAACAAATAAAAACTTTACACAAAAAATATCAATACCTACAAAAAATACCTACAATTGCTGTCCACCATACTTGCCATGTTTATTAATCATTAACATAATAGGAGACGTAGGTATAAGTGCTGATTAGGATGATTGTGTGGATGTTTGTAGCATCGGACTATTTTATGCTCTACACAAGCCAAAATCGATATTGAATGTTTGTAAACAAACCACGACACAAAACACTGAAATTTACTAGTTTGCAGTCCAATTTCAGAGATAATTAATATTTGTAATAGTAAGCAATATTTAGCTTGCACCACCCCAACTCTTCCCGCGGATGTCGTAAGAGGCGACTAAGATGGGCGGGGCGGGCAGCAGCGCCACCTGCAGAACAATTCTACCACCGAACTGCGATCCCCAACCCGCATGCCCAGCGTGGGGATTATGGGAACTACCCCATGTGATAAAAGCCAATAAGGCGCTTATCAGGGGGAGGCCTGCGTCCAGTAGTGGACCAATACAGGCTGTTGAATATTTACTGAAAGGATCTTAAATCGTCAAGTAATGTAAATTGCGTTTAAAAAGAAGCGGCGACAGAGTAAATTTTAGGTTTAGTATGGGTGGTTTGTTTACAAACATTATACGTGTGTTTGGGTATAGTTTATGCCATCTAACATGGTCTGTGGTATCCCATCTACTGACACCCCCTTCTAACAAGGACGTTGGAACCTAATTCTTCAAGGGTGGTGGTTTTCCACTCGCCAGAACTTCTTTCATGGTCTTCATCATCGAAGGGATGAGCCCCATGTGCTTGTCCACGCATTTTACTGCACATTTCTCGAACTCTATCGTGGCTTTGTCGACCTGAAAAGAAACAAGATAATCTATATATATAAAAGAAAGTCGTGTTAGTTACACTATTTATAACTCAAAAACGGCTTTAACGATATGGCTGAAAATTGGTAGGTAGGTAGCTTAGAGCCAGGAGACGGACATAGGATACTGCTTATCCCGTTCGACAGCGTTCCCGTGTGACTTGACATAAAACGTCAGACACTATAAAACGTGGTATAACAAAAAAGAATCAGACTTGGAAAAACAAAACGCAAATGACAGCTATTTAATGGACGTATGGATGACGTATGCATGCCTGGGGGCCGATTCTGTAGTATATTTAGTATCAGCATTTGCAACCGTGCGAAGCCGGGGCGGGTCGCTAGTTTTTAATATTTATATTAAATAAATAATATAAGTAAATAAATAATGCTGCACAATTCACACAGCATTATCTAGCCCCAAGCTAAGCAGAACTTGTGTTATGGGTACTAGTTATCTGATATACTTAATACAAAACACTACATAGATATTTTTTATTATACATAGAAAACATCCAGAACACCCGTAACAAATATCTTCAGATCGTACAAACATTTGTCCTGAGACGCGATTCGAACCCGCAACCTCCTGCGTCGCAAGCGGACCTTCGCCCGCTGCGCCACAGAGGTCGTTAAATTTTCATACCATTTATTGTGATTTTATACATACATGTATTGTTTTTAGGTGTAGGTAGTATTATCTAGTGGGTACACAATGCATAAAAACCCTGTCAGGGCGCTATAATTATTTTGGGTTCGCTCTTGTTAGATTGATAACTTTGGTACTACATATATTATATGGAATTAATTGATTTAGGAATGTCATTTTTAGAATAAGTAGCAGTTATAAAAGGCAAGAATAAATAATAATTGAATTCAATAAGATTATTAATAGAACGATCGCAAATAAACGTATAAGATTTTAGCAAATATCGGAACATGGCCGTTTTACAAGATAAAATTTAAAGTAAATAATGAATCAAGTATTTTTTATTTTTACAAAACGGGTAATTTTGTAGGGTGCGTGCAATCAATTTCTGAAATGTAAAATTAACTTCCTTGATGTTTATTTTATACACAGTTTACAGTCTTATTTTTATACGATAAAAACCAACGTAGTTTAACGAAGTCTTTGCAGATGTAAGTGAGTTAACTACGAACCGTATTTGTGTTGGTAGAAAACTAATGTTTCGTCACTTAACGAGGGGCATCTTCAGGGTTTTACAGTCCTTGTGGATTTGGTATCCTTTTTTCAAATAAACTAAGCACATAAATTTAAGATTTTTTTGGTCAGATTTGTTGATTTACATGACATAATCCAAAGTACCTATGCAGAGCGATCCATCTAAAATGTAGTATGGAAAGTACTTATTATTTTTAGGTAGGTATTCATCAGATAGCGATGTCTCTAACCGGTACCTTTATTACATGTATGTATTCTCGACAAACGTTCGAAACCCTCGGCGCGCGAGTTACACTCGCACTTGACGGTCTTGTTCATCTATAACATTTTGTTTCAGTCTTTAGTTTTAAGTAGTTTTAATTTTCAATCTTTGGCTGTATTGTTGTTCATGAGAAATAAATAAGTTTCATATCGTTTCAGCTTAGCTAAAACCACATCTATGTCTGTGTTTGGTAAGAGATCAGGAATATTTGATGATCTCACCTTCTCTTGTGAGGGGTTTGCTCCGAGCCGGTCGCGGGCTGAGTCGTTGCAATCCATCACACAGCGCTGAAGTCTATTCTGGAAGTGCTGGATCTCATTCTGAAAGTGATAATTTTGGTTGATTATTTCAGTGTCAAAGCTATTTTAGAAACCTCAACCTCAACAGCCTGTATTGGTCATGGTCAGGTTTTATCTCATGAGGGGTAATGCCCATAATCCCTCCGCTGGGCATGTGGGGTGGGGCTCGCAGTTCGGTGGTAGAATTGTTCTGCAGGGAGGGCTGCTGCCCGCCCCCGGTGGACATCCCTTAGTCGCCTCTTACGATACCCGAGGGAAGAGTTGGGGTGGTGCAAATTCTAAGCCTGCACCATACAACTTTTTTTTAGAAACAATGTGCTAAAGTCCTTATGTTTGGTGATAATAAATTAAATAAACAATTAATGCTGGACGGACAATCAAAACAGAATTATCTATCCCCAAGCTAAGCAGAGCTTGTTTTATGGGATGAATAAAAAAACAATAACATTTATTTATTTTGGCTTACAACAAAGCTCATCTATCTATCTAACCAGCACACCCACTGCTGAGTATAGGCCTTCCTTATTTCGCCATCCCTGACGGTCTTATGTCAGTCAGATCCACCTCTTCCCTACAGCGCCCACAATGTCGTCTGACCATCAACCGGGAGGTCTATCTCGGGCCGCCGCATATCTCTCATATCTCAAAGGTAAGTATCTCATAAGTAAAATTTTAAATTATTATTAACTAGAGTATGTCCGCGGCTTCGCGTTGTTTCTATGGAAACGTTAAAAGGTGGTTCTATCCGATGGGAACTGATTTATGGGATAAAAGTAGCCTATGTTTGATTCCAGGATTAGAATTACCTGTATACAAAATTACAGCCCGATACGTGCATAAGTATTGGTGTGAAGAGGTTACAAACATCCATCCATCCATCCAAACTTTCGCATGTATAATATTATTGTGATTAAGAATAATTTCTTACTAGCTTCTGTCTGCAAACGTGGATAATTTTGTGTCTTGTGTCAGATACAAGCTACCAATGATGTCTGAATTCTGTAGAACCAGTATAAAATCATCCACTCCCTGCGCGTAAGTACGATCACCGCTACAGGACACAGCAACTACGGTTCCCTGTGATGGAATGCCATACATAGTATTTGTTGGCAAAAAAAAAGTGTCTACGTTGCGCAGTGCCAAAAGTAGCCTATGTTCGTCCCCGGGACACCTACCTCCATGCCAAATTTCGGTAACAGACAAGCAGATTTACTTTTGAATTCATAATATTAGTATGGAATCACAATGACACTAATATTATAATTGCGAAAGTTTGGATGGATGGATAGATGTTTGTTACCTCTTCACGCCAAAACTACTGGACCGATCGGGCTGAAATTTTGCATACAGGTAATTCTAATCATGGAATCAAACATAGGCTACTTTTTATCCCATAAATCAGTTCCCATGGGATAGATAGAAAACACCTATAAATGTTTCCATAGAAACAACGCGTGCGAAGCCGCGGGAAGAAACTAGTTGATAATAATTTAAAATTTCACTTGTCTAATATGCACTTAATTCATATTTTATATTTCATTTATTGCATCCATAATTATAGGTAGGTACATGAATATTTCACTATTCTAACACTCTTAGTTGGTAGATCTTATAATTATGTACCCAGTCAGGGTGTAGCAAATTGAGAAGATAAGTACTAAAGTTAATATTCAATTATTTACTGTCACATTAATAAGTATTATCAATACTTCAGGGAGTATAAGGCTGGTTAGGGCCCGGTTAGACAGGTGGATAAGACACAATTAACCTCCATGAAAGATGTCAGTGCAGTTTGCCATTTCACCACTAGCAATACTATTAAAATCATAAAACTAATTTGATTGAATTGAAAAAACTAAAAACGGACTTCAAATCTCTTAATTTTACAACATTTTTAAGTTTTCATGGGCCAAATTAATTTACTAATCCCTCAGGAAAAAAAAATATTTTCATTCATGAACGCATTTTCTGTACAATATACGTTGCTGTTTTATTATACAGTATGATGATGATGTCCTAATAGCCAAGTTTCAACCACAGCGGCCAATCTCATCCGAGACTAACTATGAAGTCCTGGGTTCACATCCCGGTTCGGGCGGATCAGAGGTTGAACAAGCTGACCGCTAGATCACAGATGCAGTCCATTTACAGTATAATATATGTAAAAGTATATATAATAATAAATAAATAAATGGTAATCAAAATTAAAAAAAAAAATAACATTCTCAGTCTTCATGTAAACCTTTGAACTTACCTTTCATTCCTTTTTATAAAAACCTTATAACTGACCAAAGCAATGAAATTAAAAAATATAAGAAATCTGATATAAATGAAATGAATCCAATTTAAATGAAATTAATAAAACATTTTAATTTCTGAATTTTTTTTATGAGTTGATAACTCCATAATTATATATCTCCAGCATCCATTGACAATTAATCACAGCTTGACTTCACCCATGGTAGGGTAGGACCTTATATAAATTGTAATCCAAAAATTTGTAGTAAAACTGTAATGTTATAATATCTATGTTGCCTAAACGAAACTAAAAATATGTTCTTGCCGATATCGACAATTCGACAATGCTACCCCAGATATTGTCCTTACCTGCACATAGTTGTTAGCCTGGTTTAGTGGTACAGAACACTTCTCAATGCAGTAATGTGCACTTTCCAGCGAAGAGGTTTGATCATCGCAACAGTTGGCCGCACATCTGTGCATTTCACCCTGGAAACAGTTCGTCTATTTGTTAGGTTGTTTTTGAGTGTAACATAAATAAAAACGGATACAAAGGTCATTTTTTAGCAGAAAGGGGACAAAGCAAGTTAGTTATTTATTTTTGTGGCCTTAGAATAACTTATTTTCATTGCATAAGGAGTCCCTAAGGTTCTTATTGCTAAGGTCGGCAACATAACCTACAAACCTGCATTTTGCGCAAATAGTTCTTGTCCAATTCATTGACCATATCGGTCATTTGCTGCTCTATCCTGACTTTCTGTGCTTCAACCATTTTTGCGGGTTTTCTGTTAGAAATCAGAAGAAAATTATGAAAATCTCCTGTTGCACAACACAAAATCACATTACAATACAACTGTCAAAATCACTGACACTTGAATGAAAGATAGAAGTGATTTTTATGTGATGTCATTGTCAGAGTTGACAGTTATTTTGGCAGATTCAAACTCCACAATGACAGAACCTTCCCCATTATAGCCAAAAATAAAAAAAGAAGAAGACCTTACCCTCGAATCGATTGCTACCGCGCGGCGGCAAAATTCAAATTGTTTCTAAATTATCAAAATATTATAAATTATTTTCTATCTTATTTATTTAAGTACGCATAAAAGTTACTATAGGGAATGTATACATAGGTTTATAGCGCTTGTGATCAACTATTATTTTGTAAAGATCTTCGTTTGACCACAATTTGTGACGAGATGGGGCCGACGATGTATTATGATGTGTTCTTATCTATCTATACTTATAATAAAACTGTAACAGGTCCAATTCTGTACATTGAAGATATTTTGAAAATTTTTTTTGGAGGGCACTCTATTATCGATACTGAAGCCAAACCTGTAATTTTTTTCATTCATGTCTGTCTGTCTGTCTGTCTGTCTGTCTGTCTGTCTGTCTGTCTGTCTGTCTGTCTGTTTCTTAAACGCGCATCACGTCGAAACTACTGAAGGTATTGAAATGAAACTCGGCACGATTTTAGGTTTTACTACGAGGAAGGACATAGGACACTTTTTATCCCGGAATTCAGTCAGGTTTCCCTGGGAGAGGGGATGAAAGAAAAATTTCTTCACCGCGCATGACGCCGAAAGTGCTGAATGAGTTGGAAACCTTGCACGATTTGATTTCATACTACGAGGAAGGACATGGGATACATTTCATCCCGGAATTCAGTCATGTTCCCATGGGAGAGAGGATGAAAGTAAAATTCTTTAACTGCGCATCACGATGGAACAACTGAATGAATTCGAATGGAACTCGGCATAATTCGATTTCATACTACGAGGAAAGATACATTTTATCCCAGAATTCAGTAAGGTTCCCCTGGGAGAAGGGATGAAAGTAAAATTCCTTCACCGCGCATCACGCCGAAACTACTGAATGAGTTGGACTGAATTGGTACTATTTGAGTTCAAGGAAGGACATGGGATACATTTTAACCTGGAATTCAGTAAGGTTCCCCTGGGAGAGAGGATGAAAGTAAAATTCTTTAACCGCGCATCACGACGGAACTACTTAATGAAATCGAATGCAACTCGGCATGATTTTAGTTCATACTATGAGGAAAGATACATTTTATCCCGGAATTCAGTAAGGTTCCCCTGGGAGAGAGGAAAAAGTAGAATTCTTTAACCGCGCATCACGACGCACGGGTCTACGCGTCGTCCGATTTCATGCATTCTTTTTGTTAGAAACAGTGTTGGAAGATCGAATTTGACTAAATCAGTAGAAAGTCGAGTAGAAAATCAGTAGATTGATGAAATAATCTGGAGTTAGAAGAAAAAAATTAGTAGATAGAGGGTAGGTAAGTTCCTATCTATGTATTTTTCCAAGACGCACCCATTAGTTAGGTTCCTACCTACTAAGGCGTCTTGGAAAAATAAGTTAGGTTCCTACCTTACATGATATATTTTGGTTCAGCTGGTCCAGTTAACTGTACTACCGAAGTTTGGTTGCAGTAAGTGGTCCAATTAAACTAACTAGACCACAGAAAAATATTTTTTACTCTGGTACACAGCAAACTGTACCTACCTACTAACGAAAAAAAAATTACGGTGGTCCAGTCAAATGGATCAGGAGCCCAATTCTGCAATACAATTGCTTCAGTATGACAATGGAATCGTCGCAGAATCATCACGTAGAATCCTTAGATTTATAAAACTCCAGATAGTGCGTGCGAGATAAATTAATAGTTTCAAACTTGACGCACGTCTCTCCATCTGCATTCATCATAATTTCTTTCATCTGAGGTGGAATACCCAAACGTGTCATTCTGTGTCGATACCCCTGTCATAGTGAAGCGATTAGTATAGCAGAATAGGGCCCCAGCTGAACGGAACCATCAGTAAGAAGTGAAACGAGTATGACACTTCTTAACACTGACGCTGGCCGAGTCGTAGCTAAAAGTCGTGTGGATAAAGAATGGGATTGAAGATGACAACATGCTATTCCCCGTAGACACTACACAATTTTTTGCACGGCCGCGTTTCATAATATGAGAGACTATGGTTAAATGTGAACTTCATTAGTCGGCAGGTGAGGCAATCGCGAACGAAGTCGCGGGTACAGCTAGTTGTACATAAATGAGTAGGTTGGTAGGTGGAAAAACATTGTAACTTCAGGTTTAATTATTTTTTGGCATTTTATTAGGTAAAATAAATAGGTTTTCTTACATTAATAGCATAGTTTAAGAAAGTATTCTCTACGATTCGCACCTTAAGTTGTTTCGCTTACAATCAGATAGGTAATAATAGGTAACCACTAGTTTCAATCTCTAAGTAGGTAGGTACCTACCACATCTACATTATACACATTATCACAACAACTTCATGCGTTAAACTAGCAAAGTTTTTTTATTTTTTCCAAATCCTAAACCAGTCAAGAACCCATCCAACACGTCTTCATCAAATCGAAGTTTACCAGACAATTTATGCTCAAGAAGCTCAGCCAGTGGCTTTTTACACAATTCCTTCAAATCTTCAAGTTTCGACACATCTGGTTTCGTAATGGTAGGAATCTTGTCCAGTATACCGGGCAACACTGACGTAGACAAAGGAGGTGGTGCTAGTTTCGAACTCTTTGGTACATCCGCGAAGCCATTGCAAAACGGACATTTGTACTCAGGAGTTTCCAGGATATTTTCTTTCACAGCTTCCGCTGATTTAGGTAGTTCTCTTGATAAATAGTAAACAGCTGTGTTTGGAGGGAATTTTGATGATGGCGCAATTTTCTTGGCTGTTTGGTAATTTGGCAGCGTTGGCTGCGCTTGCAATGCTTGGTTTTGGTATGCTGGATACTGCGGGGTTGGATATGACTGCGGATAAGTTGGCGGGAAGTTTGGCATTTGCGCATAATTTGGCATTGGCGGATAGGGTGCAAAGTTCGGTGGTAACACCCCACTTGCTGGATTGTAGGGGAATGGCGAGGTGTAGCTTGGCTGTGGTAATCCAGGACATTCGTTTGGCGGTGTGAAAGGTGTTGGAGATAAAGGAAATGGTAGCTGTGGGAAAGGTACAGGATATTGACTTGGCGGTGGTGGTGGTGCGAACTGTGTAGGATACATAAGCTGTTGCTGGGGGTAAAAACTTGGCTGGTAGGGTGGTGGCTGTCCGTAGAATTGAGCATTAGTGACCTGAAAAAATAAATTAAATTAGAAACTGCTAAGTAATTAACCTCTTTTGTGTGTCTCGTGACGTTGAGCGTGAGTTCTATTTTTGAATGAGATTATCATAATTTGCTGAATATGAATGACGTCATCTCTCATTCTGTCAAGCTCAGAGGGGCGAGCCTATTTGACGTTAGTAACGATACGTAATCGTGACGTCTCCTTTTTAAATGGGATTTGCGTAGTTCCCTTTCTGCACAATAAAGGTACCAAATAGTATGGAAAAAGGAGACGTACCTCAGATCAGATTCGAACCGAGAAGGACAGCATGAAAGATGACGTCATTATCAATCCCTTTCTGTAAGTACGCAGGTTATACCGATATACCTAATTCAAAAATAGAACCTTTTATTTTCAAGTCACATCTAGGTATATGTAGACTCACCTTCAAACAAAAGAAGGAAATAATTAAAATTTTGACAGCCATCGTAGATAAGGCCTAGGTGTAGTTATTAAAAAGGAACTGACTTTTATTTTAATTTTCTTATTGTTATGTAGTTTCCATCGCTATCTATTTCTATTGATTTTGAAACTTTTGAAATATAACAGGTGCATGTAAATTAATGCAATGATGGCTTGATAAAAAGTAGGAAATTTTTCGTAAGTCAGGTCATTTTTCATCAATGATTAAGTAGGTTAATACCTAAAAAGTGTCGGATTACTTTTATATTGCAACTATGTCTATTATTTATTGCAAACTCAATCTTAATAGATGCCTAGGTACTTAATTTATATAAAGATTTAGCAGATAGGTACGTTAGTTTCTAACGTACCTATCTGCTAAATCTTTATCTACCTGTGGAGGTATTTTTAATTTTTTTAATTTAACAACAGATCTACTGCCTAAGCATCAGTGTTATATTCTGGCTTTCCTTTTCATAAGTCTCTGTAGTAGGTAGCAAGGTAGGTACCTACAAAACATCATTTTATCTTTGTAAAATAAAACATCGCGAGAGTTAACAAAATAAGTATTTAATTTTAATAGACATACGAACGATCTATACAATAACGTAGGTAGGTACTATATCCATATCCTACAATATCACAGAATGTACCAAAGGTGCCCAATCTGGACTGACAGGAGAAGCCAATGTCAAACAGCTATACGGCGAGGCAATAGGGATATTCGCCCCCGAACACTTTCCCGCCATCTCCACTGCTGGCTCGAAGCAGGAAGCCACGTAAGGCACAGCCGATGGAAGATAACCTAAACCTTCAAATAATTCAACTTGTGCCGGTGGTAGAATTAGTTGGTCATTTTGCTGGCAACTTTCGCATCTATTCCACCTTGGACAAACTAGATTATCCTCCTTGAACTCTTTAAACTTTGGCAGAATGTTTTCCATCCTTGGCCATTTTTTGCAACCACAATCCGGGAAGTCAGTTCTTTGTTTTGATAGCAGGCTTTTGCAGTCCAAAAAGTTTGGTAAGTCAGTTTGATAAGGCAGAATGTTTTGGTTAAGCTGCGGCCAATTTTTGCAATCGTAATTCGTGAATAGCGTATTTTTGTTTTCTAAACAACATGGCGACTCAACTTGATATGGTAAAACGTTTTGAAATTGAGCACATTTGAATTCAGGCAGTTTTTGGTAACAATTTAACGACTGCGTATGAATCGGTGGTAAAAGGAGAGGGTCGTTTCGCGCGCTTTTCCTATATAGATCCGGTATTGCCGTGTTTTCAATAACTAACAATTTGGGAGGTTTTCGTAGACGCTGCCGGCATCTGCGGGCAGAGATAATCTGAAAATTTAAAAAAATATAGGAATTTATCATAATAATTATGTTCGCTCTGTAACAGTGACAACTCCATTTCTAGACCTATGAAGAAAAACCGTGGGCTTAAAAGTCTGGACAAGATATTTGTGAAACAACCGAAGTCTCGGGCTAAGACAAAACCAAAACCACCAAAACTTATTTTATTACCTACCTGTATTGTAACAAACACAATGAAGTAGCTTATCTTCATTGTTTAATAACTAGGTATGTGTGTTTTAACATTTTGTTAATCAATAAATAGCTTGATAAGTTGCAATTTCGAAAACTGTGTCGTTCTGATGCAATGTAAAACAAGGTTTGTTTCAAATTATTTTACTTTTGCATTAATAAGCTAGGTAGCTTATTTTTTGCTGTAATTTTCTTTGTTAAAGTATTACCAGTTAATATGCAAGTAAAAATTCTTACATCTGGTAGCATTTTCGTAGAGGTCTCGTAGCAATCTTCTACGCTGTAGCATTTTCGTAGAGGCCTCGTAGAAAACTTCAAAGCCGTAGCATGTTCGTAGACCTTTCGTAGCGATTTCGTAAAGGTACGTGACCGCTACAGCAATCTACTATTTTATATTATAGTACCTACGTATTTGGAAGATGTTTTATAGAAATTTTGTTGCAACTTACTGAATAGAAAAGAATGCTTAGTTTGTTTTATAGGTTGTTGTAATTCTATTCTAATTTTTCCACTGGGTGCTTACTTTAAAAAACATAAAAGTATAGATATTTAAGAGATTATACAAAATTGAGTTTATGATTAAAATAAATCGATTTTGTATAATCGGACACTCTTGAACAATATTATAGTTACTTAATTTACCTACCTCCTGCTAGCACCCGATTGGGTGTAATTTTTATGAAATTTTAATAAGATCAAAACTTTATTTTTCCTTTTGTTTTGTAGTTTTATGGAGTTATTTTTTGTAAATACTGTACAATACATAGAGATTGTTGCTCACTCCATAAAGCTTGCAATGCTAAGAAGTTGAAGTACAAACGTCATTGAGCAAAAAGGTTTGCTCAAAAAAAAAAAAAATCATGGTAAATATCTCAGAAGAACGATCTTACGGAACTGCCGTTATTGTTCAATTTGACACGGAAGCAATAATGGACTACCACTCTCTTTCTCACAACAGTGGTTTTACGTTAGGAAAAAGCATACACACTCTTTTTATCAGCGCCCTCTTCCTGGTTTCGATGTACTTTTGCTGTCACGGACGCCATTTTAGTCTACGGTTTTGTTTACATGTGAGGAGATGTCATTGTGAGAAATATAAGTTTTCCCAGTGTTTTCGACTTATTTATTGAGCCAAACTGTGATATTAATTGAAAATCATATAGATGAGGTACCATGAAGTGTTCTGTAGCATGCTGTGGCCTATGTCAAAGCAAAAACAGGCCGAATCTGACCTTTCACCCGCAAGTGGCTAACATTTCGTTAAACTGTTGTCTATTGTATAATGTATTTGATATAAAGTGTATAAAAACCTGTTATTTTGAATCATCTTTGTTGTGAGCTGTAGAAACCCGCAATATTCTCAATATTTCATTCACATCGAAGACATAAAAACCGGTGCTAGTGTCGAATATCATCGACCATCGAACGTTATCGATAAATTAGGTAAGGTCTGTAGTGACATATAATTGCAGGGTTTGTTGCAAGGAAACTGTCACGAAATTTAAAATGTATTATCTGGTACCTTACCTTACTTTTTTCAGAAAAAAAGTATGATTGTTTTTTTTATTATATCTTTGAAAATAAATGATTGTATAAAAATTTATTGTGTTTGTTGTTTACCTATGATAGTTATTAAAACATATTCTGCTCTTGCTTCACCTCCGGTAAACCCTCGGATCCAGCTCTGATTCTGAAAATGAGGGTTTCCTTCGATTTCTGCGGGATTCCACTATCCGATCCTGACTTGGTTCTATGGCACTATCTCAGATATGCGCTCTTCATAACATAGTATAAAACAAAGTCGCTTCCCGCTGTCTGTCTGTCTGTCCTTCCCTATGTATGCTTAAATCTTTAAAACTACGCAACGGATTTTGATGCGGTTTTTTTAAATAGATAGAGTGATTCAAGAGGAAGGTTTATTTGTAGGTATATTACATGTATAATATAGTAGAGGCACACTGACAATTTTAGAGGTTTCCGTGCGAAGCCGGGGCGGGTCGCTGGTATGATATAAATGTAAATATATTTTCCCGTCGCCTATTAGTATTTTGTCCTGACCTTACTTTACAGTGGCGCCAACTTATGAGCACAAAAACGGTAGCCCTCGATTAAAAAGACAAGCTCGTCCATCGATATAATGTTATCGACTAGACGAACAAGTGAACATCCCTAATCCGCCATGTTTGTCAACCGATTTGTTTACTTAGGTATCCAGGAAAAGTACATGCTTAGGGCAGTTCCATAGGATCGTTCTTCTGAGGTAAATATCCCGTTATTTATGACTTTAGTGTTAATAACCATGATGGATTTAAAAGTTTTAAGGTTTGCTCAATGAGGTTTGTACCTAATTGAATTTTCAGAGAACTCCTATAGCCTACATACAAGTGCAGCTTACTGCTTCGAGTTGGCCGTAGTTTAAAAAATACTAGTATGATTCAACAAACTGTACCTAAGTAAGTAGGTACCAACAATTATCATTTCACTTAAAAACTCTTCTCTCATAACCTTACGCAATATTTTATCGATGCTTGACAGATTTTGATAAAACACGATCATAATGATAACGCAACTATTAATATTAACTTTAACACGAAACATTTTATTATATAATCAAGTTTCTTTGATAGTGAACTGTTTTGGTGATTTTCTTTTATTTTTGCAAATGGCGAAAATACTTTTTATAGCAGCATTTTTAGTTTTACATAATAAAGTGAGTGACTGATAAATTGATATTATTAAATAATCTTTTTCTTTAATATTGCTACATTTTACTACCGAAGCGAATGGCATAAACATAGAGAGGTCTATGCCCAGCAGTGGGTTAACAGGGGCTGATGATGATGATGATGCTACATTTTCGTCAGAGTTGGTTAATATTTATTGTTAAAAATAAATAATTCGGTACCTACCTGACTAACTCAATAATAAGTTATTGTAATTTACTTTCAGGTACTATCACAGATCCTGGGACAGCCAATCGGAGAAGCCATAGTCGACTCACCTCAATACATCTTAGACTCGTCCCGTCTCATTGAATCACCCTGTCAATTCAGACAGGCGATCCAATCTCCTCAAATTATCCAAAACATTGAACCATTCAGTTTTATTCCACAAGTAGTCCCTAACATTAACTACCCAATTAACTTTCCCAATTCTGTTAACATTCCGAATTCTATAATTCCTAATGCTCAAACAATAATAAATGATTGTACTCCATCGGTTTGTACTAACTTAGCAAACACGATTCAATTGTTAATAGTTTCAAATTTACTTAAAGAGAAATTAACACAAGAGGAAATTGTTATTCAACCTGTTTTGAATAATATACTAACGAAATGTCCAAACTTACCTTATCTAGCTCCAAATATACAGAACGCTAACTTGAGATCAGTTAATCCTAATTTCGTTAATGCAAATTTTGTTAATCCTAATATTGTTAATCCTAATTTTGTTAATTCAAAATTAATTTCTCCTAACTTTATTAATGTTAACCGTAACTTGATTACACCTAACACTGTCACTTTTAATCAGGTTCCTAATAGAATTGTGTCTAATAATGTAATTCCTAATATTCCTAATAATATTGAACGAGGAACGTTACTGAGAGCTCTGAAGTTATTAAGAAATGATTTGTGTTAGTTGCTAAGTATATATTTTATTTATGTAAATTATTTAATTATTTGAAACTTTTAAAATTGTGGAGTAAGATTAATTAATACATATAATTACTTAGTACGTAAGTAGGTGCATCATGATTTCGTTGCTTTCTTAGATTTCTAAAATTACAAATATAAAAGAAACTTTATGATAGGTATTGATAGTTATACATAATTTAAAGTGTAACGAAAAATAGAAGAATAAAAAAATACAATACTAAATAATTATTTTGTTATTTATTATTACAAACAAACACTGAATATTCCTCCAATCCTTTACATTTATGTACAACGACATCTAGTCTCCAACTCTTGAACTAATACCTACAACAAGGTTCTACGTTCACACTTACACAAGGTACACTAGCTGGCTTATATCCAAAACTACACAGCAATTGAGCTGGTATTTCCGCTGGGAACATAACCTCAGCAGCCATGGGAGAACACACGTTATCACAACCAAAACCACTGCAGAATGGGTTGATCTGACAGCTGTCAATGCAAAAACCGCCGCAAGGGTTAAAACCGCAATCGCATATTAAATTGCCGCATGGGTTACCGCAACTGCAATCAGGTTCTTGATAGCATGGAATTTCTAAAATAGGTTCAGATTGACAATAAAAATCTGGGGTGAGTAGCTCTATGACGTTACCGCATGGGAAATTACAGTCACCAGAAGAAAGCGCGTTGCAATTCGAATTTTCTAGCAAATGGCTAACTATCAAAAGCTGCAAGGCGTTAGCTAAAGTTATTGCAAGTGTGTTGTCTACAACAGGTGAACAATCGGAACCACAACCACAATTAGAACCACAACCACATGCGCAACCTTGGTTATTGCTGCATGTTTGAATCAAAGACCCAAGGTTACTAATGGCTTGCATGCCGCAAGAGTTGGGACCGCACGGTACTTGTATGTTGCATGGTGGGACTTGAACGTTGCATGAAGGTATTTGAACGTTGCATTGGCAAGGTTGACAATTGCATGACGAACAAGACGCTCCACAGGATGACAGTGATTGTATGCAGCATGAGCCGCTTGCAGGTACTGGTATGCCGCATGAAGTGCATGACTGTATGCCACAGGGTGAACATGTTGGTACGTTTATGCATGGAGAAGTCTGTACGCTAAATGATGGGCAACATGGTTGGGCACATTCGCAGGATGGGCTGAATGATGCTTGTACAACACACGGTGGGCATGATCCACAGCAACCACAACCACTACTGCAACCGCTGTTGCAGCCACAACCACTGTCACAACCACAACCGCATCCTCCGCTGCAACAGCTGTTGCACCCATTGCCGCAACAGCTGTCATAACCACAACCACAGCCGCCTCCACAACCAATATCACAACCACAACCGCATCCTCCACCGCATCCTCCACCGCATCCTCCACCGCATCCTCCACCGCAACCTCCACCGCATCCGCCACCACATCCACTACAACCTTTGTCAAATCCACAACCGCAGCCACCACCACAACTGTTACCACAGCCACCACCGCAACCGCTATCGCAACTACAACCACAACCACCACAGCAACCGCTGTCACAACTACAACCAGAACCACCACTGCAACCGCTGTCACAACCACAGCCACCACTACAACCACAACCATAATTACCACTGCAACCAACACCACAACCGCTGTTGCAACCACTATTGCAACAACTGTCGCAACCACAACCACCATCACAGCCACCACCACAATTGCCACTACAACCAGTATCGCAACTACCACATCCACCAGCGCAGCCACAACCACCGCTGCAACCACCACTACATCCACCGCCGCAACCACCACCATATCCGCCGCAACTATTGCCGCAACCTCCATACAGGTTTGGGCAACATCCTCCAAGGAGGTTTGGAATGCAACCTCCTAGGCCGCAACAGTTGTCACCGCCTCCATAGATATTGGGTAAGCACAGTTGGGTTTGGACCTGCAAAAAAACAAAATCAGTTCAGAGCTTTAGAAACAACACTGTTTCTAGGTCATGTCCTAAGTTCTAGGTCAGTTTTAGTTTTAAAAATATGGCGAGAAAGATTCTACAAATTATCCTAAAGCCGTTCTAATTACTACATCAATAAATAAATAACAGATATTTTAACCGATCAGGTGTTCTTTCCAAAAAAGAGGAGTAAAACTTCTAAGTCTATAATTGTAATAGTCTAAAATATACTTTCTTCAAGGACACATTCTGTTTGCGGCGATTTAATTATTCCCCATATTCATGTTAATGCTGTGTTCATGTAAAGTCGCTTATTCATGAATACGCTCAAAGAATTATAAAAATAAGTAGTGTTTGTAATGAATTGCAGAGACTTACTGTTTCTGTACAAAAATCAGAGGGCTTCTCTACCCCCGACAAAATTGAGGCGTCTAATAAGTTTAACGTGTGTGTTTGTGTCTATTCAAAGAGAATGTAACGTTACGCGTCTATCAATGTCCTACGGCATCGAAGCTCACAAAATGATGATCAAAATGAGCGGTTTTCAATTTGCATTAAAAAAATATAGTTCCAAATATCTAGATTGGTGGTAGGGCGCCAACTAGAAATTAAGGTTGACATACCTGTCATACATGTCAAATGAAAGGAAACAGGTATCTACTATTTACAGGGTTATTACGTTGCGTTAGTTGTTAACTCACGCAACCGTAAATCGTTCATTCAATATACTTTTTTTTGTTTGAAGCTAAAGCACTTTAACGGAAGAGGTTGTAGGTTTGAAGAAAAGAGATTTGAAGATTGCGGCCCTAAAATCGGTCGGTTACCGCACTGTTGTTTTTATAAATAGATTACTTACAATATCATGAAATTAATAGTTATTTTCATCTGTGATTATCTCAGAAACTTGACACTATGTTTGATTTGTTAGTGGTTCGTCCAATTAAATTAAAAACGTGTTTCAACATTGTTTTATCAACCATTTTTTTTTTTTATTTTAGCATGTGTTACCATAGTGTTTTCATTTAGTGTGTTTTTTGAACTAACATTGAAAGTTTTATTAGTTTTTAAAGTGTTAACTCCTGTAGCATGTGAGTAGGTACATTATCAACACATCTAGATTTCTATTTCACATCTAGATCTAGATTTTGAGCAACGCGACACCTCTCGTCAAACGAACTAAATGTAACTTTAGTCTTTGAACAGGAATGGATAAACTTTAATGTTTCCCCTGTAGGTGGAGCTAACGGCGCTACAGTCCGTAGAAAGTCACAAAGATTTTCGACTCGTCACTTGACCTCGTGGTGTAGTTGATTAGCACATTCCGGTACTGACGGAAGGATGCGGGTTCAAGTCACGCCGAAGTCGTAAATTTTTGCGATGTTATTTAATTTATTATCAACACATTCTTTGAAGTAACTAAGTGTCCTATGTGATGTGTCCCCTGCTGAAATAAATGAAATGAAAGTAAAATAATTCTTGGAATTTTTTTGTGTGAAATAAGATGTTTATTATTGTGAGTGGGACGATTTCTTACTCATAAACCACGCAAGCTAAGCCCGTTTGCTTGATTAAAAACTAGATATTTTTAAATTATCTTTCTTACCTGATAAAAAAGCAGGCCCAACACCCACAAAACCGTGGTCCCCATGTTATTATCGAAAACTACGAAATATCTCAATGTCGATAATTTATATAACCATCGACATGTACCAATGACATAGTTACATACTTATATTTCGAAAACAGATAAGGATGTTGTTTGAAACCCTTGTTTTATTGATTAGGAAATGATGGAGTCAGATGTAAAAATCTATAAAGAACTAAGCTTGCTCTAATAAAATAAGCAACGAAATCTGACGAATATTAAACACAACATTGTCTGTTCTCAAAGTGAAAGATCTGAGAGCTTGTACTATCGATTAAACCAATACACATAATGTAGAAGTTCCTTTGAACGGTTCCCTATACGTAGCGTTTCATTTCGTAGCGAAATTTATCCAATTATTCCCGGCGCATAGCGATCTGCTGAAGTACAGTCAATTATGCCATATGCCATAATCACCACATATGCCGCCCGTAGCAAACCTCCGCTGCGGAATCATAACAACGGAACCGCAGTAATTTCTCTCTTGACCGTATAGCAGAAGCGTAAAACTGGCGAAACTGCCTGTTCTAACGCATATATTTGACCATAACTCTATGTCATTCCCCGCGCGGTGCGAAAACAACGCGGCACCGCAAAAAATGACGGAGGTGTGGCTGACGTCGGAGCAGATCGACGAAACCGCGAGGAGAAAGAGATAGAATAACAGTCAAATCTATGCGTGCGTTACAAACGGACAAGACATCGCGAAATTACTGCGGTTCCGCTCTTAAGGTTTTGCAGTGGAGGTGTGCTACGGGCGTGATGACTCTGTCATCCGTGGATGTGGGGTTATTTGATAATAAAAGCACAGAAGAAAGGTGCTGCCCTTTTCCCGGGTAGATTTCTTTAGACGTTTTTCACAATATTCACGGACTAATTTGAACATTTCGATTTTTACGGCGTGACCGCCACGGAAAGTTCACTTTACCTAGTTAGGCACCTTAAGCTAACAGCCTATTGCGATCCACTGCTGGAAACAGACACCCCCCTGATAAGCGCCTTATTTATCTCCTGAGTGGATAGGGTGGTGTTGGAGTTTCTCTGAAGGATAGGATTCGTAACGAATACATCCGACAGAAAACCAAAGTTTACATAGCTCTAAGAATTAGCCAGCTGAAGTGGCAGTGGGCCGGCCATATCACGCGAACCGATAACCGCTGGGGGAAACGTGTTCTTGAGTGGAGACCACAACTTGGCAAACGTAGTGTAGTAGGACGCCCTCTGGCAAGGTGGGATGATGACCTGCGAAAGACTGCAGGCAGGTGCTGGATGCGGCAAGCTGAAGACAGGTTGCTATGGCGCTCATTATGGACTAACATAGGCTGATGATGATGATGAGTGGTTATGCCCATAATCTCCACGCTGGGCATGCGGGTTGGGCATCGCAGTTCGGTGGAGGCGCTGCTGCCCGCCCCCCGGTGGTATCGGGTCGTCCCCTAGTTAGGCACCTACTATTCTCTTAAAAAGCACGCAACGCAAAGCTTTTTGTTACGTACTCGCCGAATTAATTGTATTATTTACATGAACTGTGTTAGTTCATAGATAGTTTCTTTGTACACTTCCTCTATCTATTCCATTGCATCTCCTATAACTCTAAGGTTTGCTGGAAGAAAACTCTTTTTCAGGGTTAAGCTCGCCTATGTACATATGAGTTCATGCTTTGTATTGATTGTGTGTACAATAAAGAATTACGGAATTAGTGTCTGGCCTCGTACACTTGCTAATCAACATTTTGGTTGAATAATCAAAAATCATTGGTTTTTAATTTGATTTGATTCGCCTTGTCGGCACGTTCGGTTCATATTTCTCATCGTTTAACGTTAGCCAAGGGTAAGTAATTACTTGAAAACTTTCCAGACATACATACTTCATCTTAATTATTTGATTAGGCTGAAGAGTTTTTGCGCCAATCTTTGTAATTATCTGTTGGATATGGAAAAAACTTTTTGCAAATGATAGCCATCATTGGGAATATAATTAATTACCCAGGTATCAGGTAAGACTTCTCATTTCGCGGGGTTGAAACTGCTGGGCATAGCGAGTACCTATCTACTAAATAATACAGTTTCACAAAGTGAAAAAGAAAACAATTAAACTAATTACAACATTTATTTATACCTCATAGTTAATCAACCAAATCAAAATAAATTACTTACAAAAATAAACATAAACTAGAATAAATCTGCGAAAGAAAACAAATCTTTCTTTCCATCAGCAGCTAAAATAGATGCATACGGACTTTGAAAATCTTGCTTGGTATACGTCGTTACAGAATCACCGAAAGATGTCCCTAAGGCATCATACGGTGACATAAGCGTCATGCTAGATCTAGGATTTGATCTAACACCTACGTTAGGACTAAAACTAGGTTCAGAAAACCGTCCCGCGCCTAGAAACTTAGAATTTGGTAGAGTTTCATAGATTAAAGAGTTTGATTGGAGTAAAGAGTTCGGTTGTATATCATATGGCTTTGGAACCATTTCATACAAAGGTTTTGAAACCATATCATACGGATTTGAACCCATGTCGTAGTAAACAGGTTTATCCAACGAAGAGATTGAAGGTAAGTAAGAAATAATAGGTTTTTCGTGTTTTAGATCTAGTTTTGATAAAGACTCCAGTTTGCTAAGACGCTCTGGCTCTGGCATATTCATAATATTGCTTACGATGAGCAATTGTAGGGCTATAGCTAAGTTATTTAATACATTTGAATCTAATGGACCGTTTTGCTCCAGCTTTGGGCTAACTGATTTACAAGGCGAAGGGGCATTATTGGGTAAAAGCGACTGAAGGGGTAAAGGTGAAGATTGTGTGGCTAAAGGCGGTGTAGGTAAATTTTGTGTGGGTAATGACTGCGGTAATGTTAAAGTTGGGTTTTGGTTGACATTAGGCCCATAACTGGATAACACGTATTGGGTGATCTGTTGAGGCAGTTGTGATGTAACCTGAAAAGGACATTAAAAAATTAAGTTGATACAGGTAATAATTGGTAAAACTAACTTTGTCTTAGCTAAACCAATTTAAAAGAAAAATCGTGGTTGTCTAAAAGAAATACAAAAGTAAACAGTAAGTAGTTTTACTGTAAAACTTTTAAAAAGGAGGCCATTGAGATTACCAAACACAGGAACTTCAACCGAGAAGAAGCTTTCCAATTATCTGGAACCTGGAATCCTGTTGTGAGAATGTGCAAAAACCGAAGAAGTGATGTAACAACCGCGCCGCATTCTGATACCGTCAGTGTTGTGTGTCGTGATCGAGTTGCGTTCGATAATGAAACCTGTGGTAGTAGTAACGTTCGTAACAAAAGACAAAAAATCAGGGTAGATCGATATATCTGCCAATAACAACTCACTTGCAGTGCCGTCAGTTATTCCGTTATACTGTACCGAAATATTGAAAAGCTCAAAACTCAAATCAAGGTAAATATCCCGTTAGAAATGACTTTACTGTAAGTAAATCTAACATAATAAGTTATTGGGCCACTTATACTTACACTAATAATAAATTCATTGTCAGTAAGTCTAACATGACAAACTAAAGGTCAGTTACACCAAACAGATACTTAGGGCCTGTTCAGACTACGCGGTATCCCGCCGAGTATTTTAGTGATAATAGGATTACCACATACCCAGTCGGATTTCGCTGCCCCTCTGGGCACACCGTGTAGCAGGGGCATTTTAATTAATTTGATTCGTTTCCGATTGGAATCCGACGGATTTATAAAACGCTATTTTGATTTCGCTTCGAGTTGATGATCGAAATAAGGAGCTCCTCCTCATTGACATGGCCATTAGTCAACAGATTCGCTTCGAATTTTCGATCATCAACCCGAGGCGAAATCAAAATAACGTTTTATAAATCCGTCGGATTCGATTCGAAAACGAATCGAATGAATTAAAATACCCCTGCAGTGGACCAATACAGGCTGTTGAGGTTGAGGGTGAGGAGGTTGAGTTCAGAGAATGCGTGAGGTACCTATGCAAATATGCAAAATTGTCCGTTACATGTTGATGTGAAATTGAACCTTCCAATCAGAAAGACTAAAACAACAGATTTCATAATTCCTCAGGGATACAAGACGCCGAAGAAAAGGAAATGAAACAATACAGGCCTTTTCTACAGCTATACAAAAAATAAATCTACACTTGAAGACGAAAATTTAGTTTTTTTTCGTACGTGGTCAGTATTTTTTGGTCTATATTAGAATAGATAAAAATCTTGCTTACTTGATAAATCGCAAGCTGGATCAAAAATATCTGTATTTTGTAACTTCTCGCTTTCACACCCATTGTACAAATGATTTTCTATTTAACAATGTGATATCCACTTATAAAACCTTTTATTTTATCAAAGATCTTTAGGAAATTATGCAAGACAAAGATTTTATATTCTCGGAAAAATGATAATATTTTGTAATCAAGTGCATAAAATATTTTTTTATCTTATTTAATACCATGCGGTGTTTTTTTCACGTTTTCATGATTTTGATGAAACTATTGTATTATAATACTATTTATAAACACTTTTTATAAAATACTCACTAGTTTCTGCCCGCGGCTTCGGCTGCGTTGTTTTTATGGAAACGATTACAGGTTATCTATTACTATCCCACGGGATTTATGATATAAAAGTAGTATATGTTTTATTCCAGGCATAAAACTGCATTAGTCCAGAACGTTGAGTATTTTTGGCGTGATCAAGTAACAAACATCTAATATCCGAACTTTCGCATTAATAATACTAGTTTTTGCCCGCGGTTTTGCACGCGTTACTATAGAAACGTTGTTACTATAGAAACGTTTTCTATCCCATGGGAACTGATTTTAGGATAAAAAGTAAAAAGTAAAAATGTAAAAGCCTATGTTTGATTCTAAGATTAGAATTATCTGTATGCAAAATTTTAGCCCTATACGTTCAGTAGTTTTGGCGTGAAGAGGTAACAAACATCCATCCATCCATACATCTAAACAAAAAAAGTGTGAAGTGTGATAAGCTATTTTGCGTAGAACCATGAACCATGTAGAAACATGTAGAACCTGGATTAACATATAGGCTTTTTATCTTGGAAAGTCATACCAAGCCGTGAGCTGAAGCTAGTTAAATAAATAAATAATGCTGGACAATTCACACAGTATTATCTAGCCCCAAGCTAAGCAGAGCTTGTGTTATGGGTACTAGATATCTGATATACTTAATACAATACACTACATTGATAGATATTTTTTATTATACATAGAAAACACCCAGACCAACGGAACAAATTACATAATATAGTTACTTAATACAGTAGGTATTAAATCAGCAGAATTCACATACGACACAGTTTTAGTTATGCATTAACTGCCGACGACTGTGCGATTATAATTTCAAAGTCATGCATAATTTAGCTGACGCACTCATACGATGTGGTTAGCTAATTAATTAATGTTGCTATAGAATTTATTAGAATCAGAGTCTCTCTGAAGGATAGTATTCGTAACGAAGACATCCGACAGAGAACCAAAGTTATCGACATAGCTCAAAGAATTAGCAAGCTGAAGTGGCAGTGGGCCGGCCATATCTCGCGAAGAACCGACAACCGCTGGGGTAAACGTGTCCTTGAGTGGAGATCGCAACTCGGCAAACGTAATGTAGGACGCCCTCCGGCCAGGTGGGATGACGATCTGCGAAAGACTGCAGGCAGATGCTGGATACGGCCTGCTAAAGACAGGGCGCTATGGCGCTCAATAAGAGGACCATGCCCAGCGACGGACTAATATAGGCTGATGATGATGATAGAATTTATTATTTATTAGGGCAGAAGCCTTTATTCACAAAGAAAATAATAATAATTATTATTATTTACCATTGAAACAATTGAGCTAACTGCAGACTGTTGCAAACAATCTACAGGTAGTTCAACTGATCCATATCAATACCAGTCGTCGCGTCCCCGCTACGCTGGCTGCATTGCCCTGCTGTATGACAATGCTGATGCGCTGTGCCAGATACTGACCAGCTCTCGGGTCACGCGTCGCATAGAATTTATTAGTATTAATTTAGCTAGATGTTGAAACATGTGTTAGTATTAGTTAGGTAGGTACTAAAGTCATTTATAACGGGATATTTACCATGAGTTTCGAGCTTTCCAATATTTCGGCACAGTTACATGCGCCAGATCACGGAACAACTGAGGGCACTGCTAGTGAGTTTTGGCAGATATATCAATCTACCCTTATTTTTGTCTTTTCCTACGAACATAACATACTGCTACTGACCTAATAACGTTACTACAAATCATGGTTAATATCCCGTTGTAAATTACGTTAGTGTTAATAACCATGATAGATCACGTATATTCTCGAAGGTTTTTATATACGGTATAAGTAAATGTTTCTCAATTTTTTTATTTAATAAAAATACGTAATATTCGTTACTATTACTATTACTATACAAGTTAGTAAATATGGCAAATACTAAAACTAGCGAGTTCCAAAAAAAAACATGACGGAAATAAAAGTTTTATTGGTGAGGTAGATATACATAGACTTAGGCCCATATTGTAAAAACTTCCTCAGTCATTGATCTATACTTTAGACAGTAGGTACCATCTTTACCATAAGGGCAAACGGGGCACGGGCCCAGAGCCCCCAGGGGGTCAAGTTGAGTCAGTCAATTTGACCAATAAGATTTTTTAGCTGTAGCTTCTTGTAACATTGCCCGGAATTGTGGGTTATTCCAGTTTTCCCTCTTGACAAATCCCCTTTAAGGGAGAAAACTAGAATAAAAAAAAATGAGTTCCAGTTTTCCCCCTGGAGAGAAGAAAACCAAAGAGTAGCAAAAAAACTAAAGGATTTAACAGTATAATTTTTTTCTTGTATCTTGACAGCAATGTCAATATGACAGAATTAGCAAAAATGACACAAAATTAACAAGACAAAATTAAAATTTTAAACACCCGCCGACGTTTATTGGCTGCACAGATTTTCATGAAACGTGGCTAAGAGCACTCGGAATAAAATAATCTATGACACAAAAAAAAACTAAATGAACTTGACGACTTCCTACGGACTCTAGCGCCGTTAGCTCTACCTACAGGGGACACATTGAAGTTTATCCAATCCTTGGTTAGAACATTCCGGTACTGACGCAAGGATGCGGGTTCAAGTCCAGTCGAAGTCGAAGTGCGATATTATTTGATTTCTTCGATTTCGTTTTTTAGAGTACGGGCCCTGAGTTGGACGAGTTGATTCACGCGCTCGCCACGCCACGGAAATGGTGTTTACCTCTGGTTTGGTACAAATCCCTCATATATCACGTAGTTAAATCAGGAAAGTGGGATTTACGGCGGCTCTGGCATAAGTATTATCTTTGTTGGTTGTTTGCAGTTTTACTGAAATGATATATGGAGTTTTGGGGAATATTTGTTTTGTTGATTGCGTGTGTATTCACGTACCTATGACTAATTTTGTTACGTACTTATACGAAAAAAACCAGCTTAAATATTATGGAATGTAACAACGACGTATTTTTATTAATTTTTTAGAGATAATCTTTGTGGCGGGTCGGGAAAAGGTCCGCCTGCGACGAAGTAGATTGCTGGTTCGATTCCCGCCTAGAAACAATTGTATGTACGATCTGCAGATATTTATTCCGAATGTTCTAGGTGTTTTCTTTTTTTAAATGATATACATGTTTATTGACAAAGAAAATTACAATCAAATAAAAGAAATAAATTAGAACTAGTATTTACAATTGAAACAATTGAGCTCACTGCAGACTGTTGTAAACAATCTGCAGGCAGCTCAACTGATCAATTGTTGGTGGCTTTCGGCCCCTGTGAATTGTCCAGCATTATTATTTTCGTACAATGTCTTACTTATTATAATAAATGAGAGAGTTTGTTATTTCTAACTTTAAAACTTTTGGGTGGATCGGAAAGAAATTTACAGTTAAAAGTAAATATATCTTTACTGACAAAGAAAATTTGGAATCAACTAATAGAAATATATTAGAACTATTATTTGCAATTGAAGCAATTGAGCTAACTGCAGACTGTTGCAAAAAATCTACAGGTAGCTCAACTGATCCATATAATACCAGTCGTCGTGTCCCCGCTACGCTGGCTGCATTTCACCACATGTCTGTATGTCAATGCTGATGCGCTGCGCCAGATACTCGTCAGCTCTCGGTTCACATGTCGCTTCGACCAGACGCTCAGATAATTTATTAAAAAACCCGAAGAGGTAAAGGAGCTAAAGGTTCTAAATTACAGGCTATCTCATCACACTTATACAGGGTGTAACAAAAATAAGTAACCAAACTTTCAGGTGGGGTGTAGAATCGAACACTGAATTCAGGAAAAATATTGAAAAAAAATCCCGCCCTTTAGTTTTCGAAAAATTTAATAAATAGGTACGAAATTTTCACAACATTAGGCAATAGACTATAATACATGTGTCTATTTGGAATTAAAAAAAAATGGCCTAAGTACCTGTATTCATCTCTTTTATAAGCCCATAACACCTAAACGGTGCCCTAATGAGCGGCCACCGCGGTCATCGACCCGCGACATCATTGCAGCGGAAGCGAACAGGCTGCACGGCGTGCTTAGATATGGAGCCTACGTACAACAAATACATTCCAATTTTCCTCTAGGAATTAAAAAATAAATAAACTATTTTAAGTCTTTACACACGTTCTATCGCGAAAATGCATAGTTAGTAGGTACATTCATTAAGCATGCACCTTCCTACTAAAAGATATTCACTACTAGCTTTTATTTTTTCATATCGTTGACTACCTAAGTACCTACCTTCACATTGACCTTTAAAAACACGGTGAGTAACTTACAATGAACCCCATAAAAGGTTGTTACAATTTGCATTTCCGAAGCAACAGATTGAGACAAGAAAAGGCACAATCTTTTGGCGCGCGAGAGCGAGATAGGTATACAAACTTAGTTCATCCGAATGTTCACCCAATGCTAGGCTTATTGTTAGTTTTGTCAAACTGTCATACCACAGAAATGTTATCATAGAGTCAATGGCCGTTTAGTTGCATCATTGCAAGCGCAAGGTGAAGGTCGCGGCGGCGCTTATCGGTTTTTTGTGCGTAAAAATGGCTCGTATGCGTTATTCAGATAAATGAAACCACGAGATGAAAATTGAAATGGGAAAATTGGAATGCATTGGCTAGCTTCCTACATAACTACAACACGTGCAGCCCGCCGCCGCGCGCGCTGCTGCGATATCGCGTGTCCGGTCGTGGGTGCCCCCCGTAAAAAGATGTTTATCTGCTAAAAAGGTGTACACAAGGTACGTAGACCTTTTAATCATATTTTAATGTCAAATAAACACGTGCATCAGTCGTTTGCGTAATGTAGTGAAAATTCCGTATTTATTTTATTTTTCGAAAACTAAAGGGCAGGATTTTTTTTTTAATATTTTTCCTGAATTCAGTGTTCGATTCTACACCCCACCTGAAAGTTTGGTTACTTATTTTTGTTACACCCTGTATTATGAATGCGAAAGATTTGATCTTTAGATGGATGGATGGATGTTTGGACTGTACTCGGAATACGGCAGTCGAAATAACGGAGCACGGTATATCGAAAGTACACGAAACCGCAGATCGAAATACCGAAAGCTTATGAGGCCGCTTCACGGAATACCGAAAGCACATAACACCGAAAAATTTAGACCGGACGAATCTCGAATGCACGCTATACCGAAAGATCATGAAATCGAAAGTACGCAATGTCAAAATTTTCTTCAGGGTTGTACGTTAATTTTGCCATACTGGATGTATTATAATTTTAAATTTCAAGTTAACAGCTGCGGTACCGGTAACCGAAAATTAAGCAGAGCATTATTCAAACTGACCCATAATTAACCTTAAAAGCCTAGCTTGTTACTTCTTCACGCCAAAATCATTGAACGGAGCAGGGTGATATTTTGCATAAATGTAGTTCTAAGCCTGGAATTCATTTATTTATTTATTTATTTATAACTAGAACGATTACATTCAACCAATAACACTAGTCAGTAACAAGTATAAGCTTCTTTTAAGCCGACTCAAGAAAGGAAGATGTTCTTATTCTGCTGGATCAAATCATTATTTGTATATACCTAATCTAATTACAAAGAATAATTTGATTATTTTGAAAAAGTAAAAAACTTCAAACACTTCAAATGCCGTTGTTTTTGTAAGTTCTGCGAAACGAATAGGTACGAATCCCTCGTGAATATTTTTTATTGGAGCATCTCTGATCTCAATGGTTATTTTACAATTAATACAATAGGTATAAATACTCTTTATTGGACACCAAGATAAAGTAACAACAGAACAGACAAACACAAACATACAGATATTTTCAGTGTAAAAATAGCCTACTATCTAAGATAGGATATGTTCTAAATGTACGCTTAATTTCATAGTGACCTGTTCAGTAGTTTTGGAGATACCAAAAAATAAATTCAGATTTTACAAACTTTCGGCTTTATAATATAACTAGTTTTTTATATGTGCGCGAGCTGCAAGCAGCTCGCGTCGGCTGTGTATATTGTTTGATTTTAATTGTATACCCCTTTTCGTAACCTACACCCGCGATTTGATCGAAATCGATAACCAAGAGTGGAGACTGCGATATAAAAATGTCACCCATCTTGGATTTGGAAATGGACATCTTTTTCGTAATCTACGAGTTCGAGTTGATCGAAAACGATACCCATATCAATTTGTGGATGGGGAGGGGATTTAGGGGGCTGGGAGTGAGGGATCACAGCTCGGCTCGTTTCTCTCGCCGTGCTGTTCTCCTATAATCGCATTGCGGTTCGCTTCGCTCACCGCAATACGTCCCCGCTCGTGCTGCCACACGGCAAGGCTCGCTTCGCTCGCCTTGCGGTGTGACGTATTGCGGTTCGCTTCGCTCACCGCAATCCGATACACGCCCGCCGTCATCATATTCGTAATCCTCACCCCACTGTTAGTCGAAAACGATATCCATATCAGATTTTTTGATGGGGGCGGGGTTCGGGGGGGTGGGGGGCGGGGCTGGGAGTGGGGGGTCACCGCAATCCGACACACGCCCGCCGTCATCATATTCGTAATCCTCACCCCACTGTTAGTCGAAAACGATATCCATATCAGATTTTTTGATGGGGGCGGGGTTCGGGGGGGTGGGGGGGGGGGCTGGGAGTGGGGGGTCACAGCACGGCTCGCTTCGCTCGCCGTGCTGTTCCACTGTAGCCGCATTGCGGTTCGCTTCGCTCACCGCAGTACGTGCGCTCGTGCTGCCACACAGCAAGGCTCGCTTTGCTCGCCTTGCGGTGTGACGTATTGCGGTTCGCTTCGCTCACCGCAATCTGACACACACCCGCCGTCATTAAATTTGTTATTCTCACCCCCATGTTAGTCGAAAACGATACCCATATCAAATTCTTGGATGGAGGAGGGGGTTCAGGGGGGCTGGGCGTGAGGGGTCACAGCACGGCTCGCTTTGCTCGCCGTGCTGTTCCCTTGTCCCCGCTCGTGCTGCCGCACAGCAAGGCTCGCTTCGCTCGCCTTGCGGTGTGACGTATTGCGGTTCGCTTCGCTCACCGCAATCCGACACACGCCCGCCGACATCAAATTCGTAATCCTCACCCCAATGTTAGTCGAAAACGATATCCATATCAGATTTTTTGATGGGGGAGGGGGTTCAGGGAGCCTGTGGGCGTGGGGGGGTAACAACACGGCTCGCTTCGCTCACCGTGCCGTTCCTCCGTAGTCGCATTGCGGCTCGCTTCACTCGCCGCAATGCTCCCCCGGGTTCAGGGGGAGGGGGTTCTGGGGGGCAAGGGGGGGGGGGGGGGGTTAAAGCGCGGCTCGCTTCCCCGTAGTCGCATTGCGGTGAGCGAAGCGAGCCGCAATGCGACTACCCTAAAAAGTGGTCAAATTAAAGGCTAAAAATGGCAAAATTTCAGTTTTTGAATAAAAAAGAAAGTCCAGAGATGCGGGGGGCGAATTTTTTTTTTGCAATTAAAATGGCATTAAACCCTACACGAACGTGAAAAAATTTTTCTTCTATCGTACTTAGTTTGGTAGATATCAAAAGGGGGGGGTGAAAATGGGGGCGGGGGAGGGGTGTTTTTTTTTCCTACAGTTGGAGAAGAAACCTTCTATACGATCCCGCAATTAGAACCCCTCTATCGTGACGGCATCCGATAGCACTCGCAAAAGGGGGGGTTCGGGAGGGCTAGGGGCGTAAATTTTTTTGTAATAGAAATCACTTGTTCCTTTTTATACACCCCCTATAGAAAAATCAAACAATATAACTCCGTAACGAAGCCCCCCTGGGGGGCGGGGGTTCCGGGGGGCAAATCTAAATAAGTCGGAATTTTCTCTAGGTCCCATTGAAAACCCTTCTACATTTCTGCAAAAAAAAAACATACCTCCCCTTCCACCATCAAAGAGAACAATTATGTCAGTCAGTCAGTCAGTGGTAATCGAGCTATATAGTACTCGCCTTGCTGTGTGACGTGAGTCGTATTGCGGTTCGCTTCGCTCACCGCAATCCGACACACGCCCGCCGTCATCAAATTCGTAATCCTCGCCCCCATGTTAGTCGAAAACGATACCCATATCAGATTTTTTGATGGGGCGGGGTTCGGGGGGCCTGGGCGCGGGAGGTCACAGCACGGCTCGCTTCGCTCGCCGTGCTGTTCCCCTGTAGTCGCATTGCGGTTCGCTTCGCTCACCGCAATGCGACTACACCCGCTCCCCGCTCGTGCTGCCACACGGCAAGGCTCGCTTCGCTCGCCTTGCGGTGTGACGCCCGCCGACATCAAATTCGTAATCCTGACCCCAATGTTAGTCGAAAACGATATCCATATCAGATTTTTTGATGGGGGAGGGGGTTCAGGGATCATGGGGGCGTGGGGGGGTAACAGCACGGCTCGCTTCGCTCGCCGTGCTGTTTCTCCGTAGTTGCATTGCGGCTCGCTTCGCTCGCCGCAATGCTCCCCCGGGTTCAGGGGGAGGGGGTACTGGGGGGCAAGGGGGGGGATCACAGGGCGGCTCGCTTCGCTCGCCTTGCTGTTCCCCGTAGTCGCATTGCGGCTCGCTTCGCTCGCCGCAATGCTCCACCCTAAAAAGTGGTCAAAATATAGGCTAAAAATGGCCAAATTTCAGTTTTTTTATAAAAAGGGGGGTCTAGAGGGGTTGGGGGCGAAAAATTTTTTTTGCAATCCAAATGGTGTTAAGCTCTTCACACGCATGTGAAAAAAATTTTCTTCTAGCTTACTTCGTTTGGGAGATATCAAAAGGGGGGGTGAAAAAAGGGGGCGGGAGGGGGGGTGTTTTTTTTCTCTTTCAATTGGAGAAGAGACCTTCTATACGATCCCGCAATCAGAACCCCTCTATCGCGACGGCATCTCGTAGCACTCTTAAAAGGGGGGGTCTTGGGGGGCAAGGGGGGCTGAAATTATTTTTGCAATCGAAATCGCTTGACCCCTTCTATACAACCCCCTTAAAATTATTCATCAGTATGACTCCGTTACGAAGCCCCCTTGGGGGGCGGGGGTCCTGGGGGGTAAATCTCAAAAAGTCGGAATTTTCCCTAGGTCTCCTTGACCCCCTCTATACATTTTCGCAAAAAAAAACATACCTCCCCCTCCACCATCAAGGAGAACAATTATGTCAGTCAGTGGTAATCGAGCTATATATCGCTCATTTGCGAGAAGAACGGGTTATGAGATTTAGGTATCGTTTTGGAATAACACTATATCCAAATCCGCCGTATCGCGCTCTACTTGCTACAAAAACGCGATATTTCTAGCGCCTAAATTGACCTTGGTATGAAGGAAAGAGACGACAAGACGCGTTCTAGCTCCCTCCTTTACATCGATGAAGTTCGTTTCAACATCGGTACATGTCAGTGGATTCCGTGCGCGCGACGAGTGAGGTGCTGTTCAATTGCAACAAGAACGTGACATGGTCAGCGTGTCACGTTGTTGACGGAAAGGTACGTGCATTATTTGGGTTTTTATATGTTACTTAAGCGTGATATCATGGTTGGAACCACTTTAGCTGTAAAATAAAATTTCACTGTATAAATTTTTAGGCTACCTAGTCACGTTTTTCTCGCAAAAAACTTATATTTATTCGGAATAAAAAGGTATGTACCGTTTTAGATGGTGAATCAAATCTCTAAAGGTTTAAGCTTTTTTGGATTATTAACTCGTATCTCGTTTTTGTCGTAAAGTGTGTATACATTTTGTCGTGATAGAATAAGTTGTTGCATTACAGATGACGACACATTTTTAAACTCCCACCTTATTTTTTCAGATGGAGTCACGATCGCGATCCAAGAAGATTTTGGATCTTCTTGCTAAAACACCTATAGCAATGACCAAATAGGTATGAACTGTTGTTTATTTAAAACTAGTTTCTGCCCGCGGCTTCGAACGCGTTATTTAAGAATATTTCTATCCCATGGGAACTGATTTATGGACTATAAATCCCTATGTTTTAGAACTACCTGTATGCAATTTTCAGCCCGATATGTTCAGATGTTTTGTCGTGAAGAGGTAACAAAAATCCATCCAAACATCTATGTATAATAAACATCCACACTTTCGCAATTATAATAGTAGCAGAAATAATGTGTGAATTATATTGATTTAAATCGAAATAACAATTGGTCAATCGAATTAATTAAATTTTTACTTATTAGAATGCTCCACGGAAAAAAGAGCCCCTGATTGTACCAAGCGTCGTCGTCATGATTCCACTAGTTCAAGCTCGTCAAGCTTCTCAAGCAGCAGCTCTTCTTCGTCGGGACCGTCTCTTTATGAAGGTAACAAATAACATTATTTTTTAAAGATACGAGTAAGTACTCAATGTATGTATTTATTGTTGTAGAAGTTAGGTATTTACTTTTATTCTTGTGCTGGTACTGTAGGTACTGAAATAGATATAAATAATACGTACAAATACTAAAATCAAAAATCTCTTGTTATAGATACTGACGACTGCCATAAAAAAAGAAGGGAGATAGATGTGGAAGTTAAAAAACTGTACAACACAAAACCTTCCATATCCGAGAAAAAAAACGGACCTCATGGAACTGGTTAATAAAAACCTCATTCCCCGATATTATAAAACTTTTTACGAATCTCTTTAAATTTTAAAAACAGTTTAAATATTCCTTAAATGTGCATGTTTCTTAGTATTTTTCATTACAATTGTTATTTTATAATAGAACATTGTGCTGTGAAAAATATTAATTAGTTACTTTCTCTAATATGTTTAGTATAATAAGTGCAAATGTTAATTCATAATTCTTTACTGCACAACATAGGTATTATAAGTAAAACATATCACAAGAAAAATAATGGTAAAGGCGAGCTTAACCCTAAAAAGAGTTCTCTTCCAGCAAACCTTATTGGGAGAGAGAGACAAAGTGGGTACATGTACACAAAGGATATGTATAAGATTTAATTTTAACCTACTTATTAAATAGACTAATACATAATATAATACAATACATAAACTAATATATCCCAACAAATAATATAATTATATACACATATAAATTGAGTAAATACATAAATACAACAGAGTCATAAAGATAGGTGTCATAAAGATGCTCTTTGATTTTAATGATGTTAATGCTCTATGTTAAGTGCCATGCCATTGTTAATCTTATAGTAGAACTATTGAAAATAACTGTGATTGTTTTTGCTAAGATGTTTTGATTATTTAATGGTAAGTAAACGATGATTACCTACGACGTTAAGTATTGGATAGACATAATTGTTTGTATTAGGTAAGAAGTGTGCCATGCAAAAGTAAGACTTAATTATTGTCGAGACTGATAAAATTAGTACAAAAGTATTTATGTAATTTAATTATAGTCGAGACAGTTTAAATACAAACAGTAATTTATGTTTTATAATTATGGTCGAGACTGATTAAAATAGTAGGTACAAAAAGTATAACTTCCTTTTCGTAGCCCAACATAATGTAACGGTGTTTTAGTAATATTTCTTTTATAATTACATACATTTTGACTGCAAAAGCGTGTTTTAATTCGATATTTCGTTAGTTTTACAAAAATATTACCATATAAAACGTGACACGTCTGTATATCCAATGAAAAAAAAAATATTTTGCTAGAAAAACGTAACAACTGATGCCATTTTTTAAAATAAACGTGGTATTTTAGTGAAAACGGATAAGGATACCAGCTTACAATCAGTTTTTCGAAAATAGAATTGTTGGAGCACCTATATCGCCAATAAAAAGTTGAGAAAGCGCAATAGAAACGAAAATATACGGAATTGAAAACTTTAAAGCCGTTTTCTGAACAATCACGTTTTCTGACTTGTCACGTTCTTGTCGCAGATGAGCGATATATTATAACTAGCTACCGCTCGCGGCTTCGCACGCGTAGTTTTGGTATAATGTGTAGTTTTCGTATAAATAAATAATAAATAATGCTGGACAATTCACACAGCATTATCTAGCCCCAAGCTAAGCAGAGCTTGTGTTATGGGTACTAGATAACTGATATACTTAATACAATACACTACATAGATAGATATTTTTTATTATACATAGAAAACACCCAGACCAACGGAACAAATTTCTGCAGATCATGCACAAATTTGTTCCGAGGCGGGAATCGAACCCGCAACCTCCTGCGTCGCAGGCGGACCTTCGCCCGCTGCGCCACGGAGGTCGTCAAAGGTATAATGTGTAGTTGTTTAAGTGAGGTTACGTTCTAAGTGTATGCCTAATTTCATCTTGATCTGTTCAGTGGTTTTGGAGATCCTAGGTTACAAAAATTTCACATTTCACAAACTTTCACATTTATAATATTAGAATGATTAGGATAGGATTTACTAACGAGCTGAATTTATTTATTTAGTCAATCTTGACTTACAGAATACATTCCAAAACGTCAAACATAAAAGACAAGCTGCATTCTTACTACCCGTTGTCCTATTACCCGTTTTCCCGTAGGAATGAAGCATTTTCCCGCGGTAAAAAGTAGCCATGTTTACCAGGAATAATGTGGCCTTCTAATGGTAAAAGAATTTTTCAAATCGGTCGTTTAGTAGTTTCGGAGCCTATTCAATACACACAAACAAACAATCAAATCTTTCCTCTTTATAATATTATTAGTATAGATCGATCAAGTATAATAAAAGTGCTTACAATTGTTAGAAGGTACGTGCATATTTTCAGCTTCGTTGTTTAAAACGATAACAGGTTGCCAACAAAATTATCTCAAGAGTTATCATTTTCTAGAATTCTTGCAACTTCTAAATCATTTATCATTTTCCAGTCCTCAGTTGCCTAATGTCTGATAATAATGCAAAAAGTATTTTATAAAATAGATATTTATAAAAAACTGATTAGTTAGCTTCAATCTTTTGTAGTTATAAGTATTTTTTTCGCAAATTAAGTCTTTTTATTGGTAAAAATGAGTGCAAAAATTATTATTTTATTATGCATACAGTTCGCAGTATTAGATGTAAGTTTTTTAAAGTTGTTTGATCATAAAGAAGTGTACAGTTAGCAATAAAATTAGCTTTCACCTTTTCCAAAACTACTTGTGTTATTTATCTAATAACTTTTGTTACCAAAAGATTCTATGAATTTGATAATATTAGTTGCTTTAGGATGAATAAATCAAGACGATGCTGAAAAAGTTATTTAATTGATTATTTTGCTTTATTTTTCAGATAGCGTTCTGCCAATTCATAAACAGAATCATCCAAAACCGTGGACCCCTTACAGAGGCATTACTTCCCAACAACTACGCCTGCGACCCCTACGATATACTACCCAATGTGGTATCACTACCCAACCTGATACAGCCTAACCTAATCCGGCAACTACCCAATTATATGCAAAATAATGTGATACCCGCACAACCTAACATAATATCCGCACAACCTAACATAATATCCGGTCAACCCAACATAATACAAGATGGAACCGTTGCCAATAGCTTAGCAAATGCGTTGCAGTTGCTCGTTGTAAGCAGTTTGTTGAGCAACACGTTGCCAACTTCCGATAATGTTGTGTACCCTGATTTAATTGGCCCTTCAAGAGGTGTCAATTATATTTATTAAACTAGCAAATTGGGAGAAACGGGAAAATGGCCGACGGATATGCTAACTACTTATCAAAAAACCTATATTTAATCTATGTAGTATATTTTATTTTATCTATGTAGATCTACGTTTAACTGTGTAGTAATTTATTGATTTTTTAATGAAAATAAAGCGATTGTAAAATCTATTTTTTTAATGAAAAATTGTTTTACATTTTTTAATCGAGTGTTTTGATTGTTATTACCCATTATCCTACTTCCTACTAATATTATAAAGCCGAAAGTTTGTGACCTCTGAATTTTTGTTACCTAGGATCTCCAAAACTACAGAATAGATCAAGATGAAAGGAGATCAATCAAGTTTCATACATTTTTGGACCAAAAAATTGAAAGTGCCGGCCAACGAAAAAAATTTACACATTTCAGTAGAACATAACGTCTCGATAATTTTTTTCTATCGTGGCTATGTTGTGCTATTATTATTTGTGTAAAAAATCTACATTTCGCTAGTGCAATTATAATGCATTACTGACCGCCGACCGTTTTCTGCTCTATTTATATCTATTGTAAATGTTTTTGCGGGTTGCTGTTTACAAACATGATTTTATATTTCGTGAGTCGTAACGAATTCAATCAATTCAATTATAATTAGATAAGTGATTTACGTGCAGAGCCTCAGGTTCTTACAAAATATATCAAGATATCATTTACTAACAATGCACATGTAACTCTTACCTGATTTTGAAAATATTAGGTAGTATTTATAAAATAAACGAAAATAATCGATTTTTGACTATAAATAACAATGCATATGCAGCGCATGCAGCTTAGCCTTCATTACAAAAAAATATGCAAATATTATGCTTAACCGGAATATATAAAAATTATTCTTTGGATTATTGGTCCAAAATGAATGATGTCCTTTGGCGTAATCTTAGAGCAAAGCCTAACTTAGATAATAGGCTACTTATTATACCGAAAATACGCCTACGAAGCCGCGCGCAGAAGGTAGTATACAATACACTTCATACCCAAAGTGATACACTACCTTCTATCCAATGTTAAACACTTCCCGCTACGATATCATCCTTTGAGAAGACTCAGCCTTAACGCAAATGGCAGGTACCTACTACAAGTTTTCCTATAAGTAATATCCCTTAAGTATTTATCGCATATTTTTTCACAAAAGCCGCCCTAAAATATCGAATTTACAAACCATTCATCCGAATAATAAGTGCCTTTAGGGGCTTGTTAGAGATATAACGATGTCGGATCGTTAGACCCTAACAATGTATCGACATTGAGATTAATGATGTAACGTGGGCGGCCATGATTAGGCTTTTGCTCTCGGTTTCACTCGTCTGGGTTAACAAATTCAAGGTTAAACAAACTTACCTCAAGTGAAGTTTGACCATAATAATAATTAAACGAGTCGCTGCATCCGCAGTGATTCATGCAAGGACTATTCCTTCACCCACATAATCCGATGGGACGTAGAGAGTGCCTCTAAGCTGTGTTTACACACACAGTTGGGCACTTTAATATCACAGAATATTTTTTAATTTCTATTATAATTTCACGGAATTTATATTTTATAATTTCACAGAATATTGGATCAGAACTAGGTCTGGGTATGATTCGAGACCAAGAACTAAAAGATATATACCTATCGAGGTAAGTCGGGTGTCATCGAAGTCGATTTCTCTACAGTCCAGCGGAAAGAAAATATATTATCAGAATTCAAAAAATACAACAAATCAAAAAGGGAAGATAAAAAACCACTCTTTAACTCCGAGCACATAAAGCTACCTGGGCCTCCCATCTCCCATCTAGAATTTACTTAACAGAGTACCTAAGTACCAAAACAAAACGCATTTACTACGAGGCTAGACTACTTGATGAGGGCAAGAAAATCTTCGCTGCATGGTCGTCCTACGGGAACATATAGGTATCGAGCGTATCCGTTAAAATTGGCCGAAGATTCAGCTAGGAGGACATCATAGTAAAGCGGTTCCCCAGACATCATCTCTCGCTTCGCTTCCCGCGTCCCGCGTCCCGCAGTGTGGCCTAAGCTTTAATTGTTAAAATATAATGAGTGTTGCATAACTGTTTGCCACTTTGTATGAAATTTTCTACGCTGTTTTAAAATCCATAATGCTATGGTATTAAGTAAGTAAAGGTTGGGTCAATGATAATAATAACAATAATAAATGTTTATTCACAAAAGGTAGGTTTGCAAAGTTGGTACATAAATACTATTTTAATGAATATCCTGACATTTAGTAATCTTTGTAGTACAAATATACTTGTGTTCTATCTTTGTAGTACAAATATACTTAAGTTAAACCTATCATGGGCGATGATGCTGTTATGATGACGTACCTATAAGTAGAAGGTCTATAACAAATATTATTTCAAAACGGAAAGTGATATTATCAATAAAGTTATTCGTGGAAAACGTTATAAAACAGTAGGGTATCAAGTTACTGGAAAAAATCACTTCATAATAACTTTTATTTGTACTAGCATTCCTGGAAAAGACAATTTCGAAAAATGAGGTTATAAATATAGGACAGTAGTGTGGCCGCCATTTTGTAATTATATTTGGAAAAAATGGAAGTGCTGGCTTTCTTTTTGATTCTGTATTTACGGGTAAGTGTACTTATTCCTTTCTTTTTAATCATGAGAATTTGACTAGGCCAGTGAATTGGAGTTCTACAGCAAATTATTTGGTAATGCGATCATTAATTTTCATAACAGATGTGGTAAGTGGCAATCAATAATAATTAATGATGTCTATGATACATTCTGAACCCTGAGTTCGGTTTGATGATAGTATCGAAACATCATCTGGTCTTATTTTTCTGTGGGATTTGGTACATCATCTCTAGCGTGCAAACAAAGAATATTTATGAAGGTGCGCAGTAATACAACAACTTACCTGATAACATTAAGAACTGTTTATGTACATATTTAAAAAAAGACTAAAACAATATATTTATGATAATATCTTTTAAGTTAGCGCAACGGTACCAACCATTATGGTGAAACTTGTAACGAAAATTATTAATAAACTTCTGTAATGTAATATTCATTAATTAAGATAGTAAGTAAGGTTATTGTAAGTACTGATTTAAGTGAACATTGTTCTTTTGAGTAAATAAATTCGTTAAACTGAAGAACTACGAACGTACGTGGTGACGTTCCGATACCATCATCAAATCGAATTTAGGGTTCTGTTAAGTATTATTAAAACAACCCCAATAAAATCCTTTTTTTTCAGGTCATAACAATAACAGCACATGGAAACTCCCTACCCCTGACCACGGCGAGCAGTAAGATGGAGCCATTAAAAGTCTTACCACCAGACAAGGAAGCCCTAATTTTAAATAATTTTCCAATAACTGAACTGGATTTTCCACTATCACCTAACTTACATATTGTATTACCGGAAATTGAAAATAGTAAAGCGAAATCTGAAATCCTTCTAGAAGGTGCTGCGTCAGCTTTTCCTCCATCTTTAACTAATTCTAATTTTGATCCTTCAACATCTCAATCGGTGGGAAACTCTCTCCCAACTTTTGGGTGTAATTCTTTCACCAACGATTTTTGTGGAGCAAGGTTTATGTCATATTTCAAAGAATTACGAGACTCAATTGAAGCGTACGCGAATTTCATTTCATCATCTCACTCGGTCTTCAAATTACCCATGGCTATACAAAGTTCTGGAGATTCGATTTCAAAATCATTTGACGTACCTTTTGATTCATTCGCTTTACCAAGCACCTTGGATGAACCGCTACCTCAGTGTGTACAATTAAGTGATACTATTAGTCCACATTTAAGTTTCTTAAACTTAACTCATCCATGTCCATCTTATTCACAAAGTATGTTTTCAGCGTTTGATTTTCCAAGAGCTATAGAAACTCGTCAATCTCCATTAGTACTTCGTTCTTCTGATTTACTAACACATGCTCCATGTGTCAAATCATTTGATACCTTAAATCCAGATTTTAGATTAGTTTCGGATTCTTGTCAAGCTTATTCACAAAGTATGTTACCATTATTAGACTTCCCAAGAAATATAGAAACATGTCAATCTCCATTGGTATCAAGTACTCAAAATTTGTTACCAGTTTTTGATTTTCCAATTGAAACTGGTCAATCTTCAACGTTGTCTCATTGTCCTTCACCTGAAAAAAATTTATTGCCAACAGTGTCTAGCTTATCAACAGTGAACGTGTCACCAAATTTTATAAAGTTTGACAGTTTTCCGCCATTTTCTTCGAGTCCAGCTTTCACTCTACCAATAACTGTTAATTGTATTGATTGTAAGTCTTGTTCTTTATGTCCATCGCCTCCTAATTCTCCTACTTTTTCAGTGCTGCCAGTACAAGAAATAATAGAAGACTGTATTGTGTCTACTTCAAATACTTTACCTTCACCTATTTTACCAAAGTCTTCATCGTGTTCTCTGTGTAGTTCTCCTTTGACTGTATCTATGTATTCTCCGCCCATTTTCGACTCTTTTCTGATAGATGATTTGATTTCGAATGAATGTCCCAAAGTACCAACTACTTCTTCTTTACCTTTGTCGACAGACCTAGGATGTTGCATGATTTCTGTAAAGAATCTTTTACCATCATTAAATGGAGCAAAGTCTACTTCTAACAGTCTTTCACCAGTTCCCTTAGCATTGTCATCAAGTTTACCAAAACTACCATTAGAAACGACTTCTTTTCCACTCTTACCTAAATCTCCTATTTCTCTATTTAATAACTCTTTTTTTGAGATACCCGACTTATCAAACAGAGTTTCAGTTTTTGACAACACAATGTTTGAATCTTTAGCTACTCCGATTTCCTCTAATTTACCTTCTGCAAACATTCTCACGCCAACCCCATTGATTACACCAAGTTTTAGTTGCATGCCCCCATCTTCAGTGGTTCCTATGCCATCGTCTTTATGTTCAAATTGTTTACCACCTACATCAATAGATTTACCTGCATGCTATAAAAAGCCGAATCGTTGCAATATTTGCGGTTCTTCTATTGTTTCTGATCAAACAGCATTAGATACTGTTTCTCCTGTCCCATTTTCAAATTTCTTTGATATTATGCCAAACAAAAACTCAGTCCGTGAGCCTAATGTATTTTTGACAGATCGAAAATCAGAAGTCTTAAAAAATTATGATAATGGTGATTGTGGTTTTTTAAATGAAATTTTGTCTATGTTTTCTAAGGTTTAAATAAATGTGTTGGATTAAACATTTGTTTATTTATGTTAAAAGTTTCAAACAATAGTTATTATTGATAGGTACGCGTATTATTTATTAACAATCGACGATAAATTGGAAGTGAACAACAAGCTATCGTGTTCAGCAAAGTACGTAATTGTATGATTTTCATGAGAGAAACACTCACGGAGACGGTCAAAGCTCTACTGAAATCGGTAGGTAAGTAGTAGGTTATATATAACAAGTACACAATAAAAAAAATTGAAGCACATGATATCTCTTAACTTTAAAACTTCTTATGTTAGTAGTCGTACTTTTTTTTTAAATCTAGTCTCCTCAGTTTCAATATCAAGTTTAGGTGAAGTAAACATTTATAAACTAAACACAGGAACTAAAACTAATAATAATCTTCTGGACGTCCAACAGATTTAGCTATGACGTATGTAGGATGTATTTCATCCGAGTTTTCTTCAGAATCTTCAACTTGAACTGAGATATCTTCCATCGAATCAGCTATGCCATATTTAACGACTTTGGACCCAGCGAACACGGTTTCAACATTTTCAACCTTAGGTCTAATGTTCTTAGGGGGTATTTTAACTCTTATTATTTCTGCACTGGATTTTAGTATCTCATGTTCTGGCGTAGCTTCTTCTTTGTCTTTGTAGTCAACTTTTCTAATTCTTTTTGTTTTAAAATCTGGGTTTTCAAGCATTTGTCGACTATCATCTCTTTGGCTTCTTGGAGCTTCGTATCTGTCAAGTTTTTTTCTATCTAAGTTTTCTGTATCATAAAAATATCTGTTGTCCAAATTCTCTGCATCGGGGTTAAAGTAGTCATCGTCATCAAAGCGGGGGTAGTAATCGTTAATTATATCATTGTAGTTAAAAGTAGGGACTTCATCTTCTTCCCCTAACTCAGGCGTATCCAGAAGATTCTCAAGTTTACTATAAGTTTCATAACTTTCATTGCTTGAAGCTTCTACTTCTTTGAAAGATACTTTGTGAGGTTTTTCCATTGGGATTTCAGTTATTTCTTCTACTGATTTATCAATAGCATCTAATTCAATGAGTTTTTCAGATTCTTTAGGTTTGTCCTCCGTATTTTGTGCAAGAGGTTCCACTTCCTCAACTGTAACTTTTTCTGGAGAATCAACTTTTTCTGCGGAATCGACTATTTCAGAAGTTTGAACTTTTTCTGGGGTAACAACGTTTTCTAAGGTCACAATTTTTTCTGAACTAACTTTTTCTTTAGGTTTTTCTGAACTAATAGTATTATTTTCTTTCTTTTTCGGTTTTAGTTCGATTTCGATTGTGTGTATGTTTGATGATGTACCATTCTTTCTATTTCGTTTTTTGTGGTTTGATGGTGCTTTCATTTTTCTGTTTTGTTCTTTGTTGTTATCCGGTGCAATGTGTTCTCTTTCTTTATCTTTAGGCTTCTTTTTATTCTTGTTAACATTATTATTTCTATCGTGATCGCGATGTTCATAATACTGGTTAAAATTATAGGGATAAAATGAATAGGGATCATAGTAGTTCCCCATAGGCATGTATGGGAAAAAACCTTTAAGTGCATCTTCAGGGAATGGATAGGTATTACGTTCCTTCGGTGTTGTGCGTACACTTTTCTGCTCTGGCCCTTTTTTGGTTGCATTTCTTTTAGAACCTCTTGTCTGTCTTTTATCGGCACTAACCGGAATATCTGAAGGTTTTTCGATATTTTTCAAAACTTGCCCACTGTGAGTATCGACAATGGCCTTACGGTCTTTTTTCGTCCTTTTTGCTTGGACAGTATCTGCGTTTTTTGTTGTATCAATCTCTTCTTCTATTACTCGCCTAGATTTTGGGTTTCTAGCCCTTGCTCTTCTTTTGCTTTCTATCTCCTTTTGTTTATCAACAGTTTCATCGTTTTCTTCTTCCGACGTGTACTTTCTTGGTTTTGTTTTACTTTTATTTTGCCGCTCAATTTTCGGGTTTTCTCGCTGCTTTCTCGTACTGACTACATCATCAAATTCATCTATGACATCCAGCTCCTTTTGTTTACTTTTCTTTCTTTTCGGTTCAGATTCTGTCTTTCTTCGAACAACTGGACTTTTCTTTTCTACTATTTCTTCATCGTCTAAAGCTAGTTCCTCATCTATTGGTCTTCGTTTATTTTGTTTTTTGTTGTCTTTACCGTTTTTAGTTTGCCCTTTGTTATTTTCGACATCTGTTTCATTGAGGTTAAAAAACTCCGGCGGTACTATAAAATAGTTATTAATCACATTAGGTGAACCTGTATTTCTTACTTGCCGTTGGACTTCTTCGCCGTTTTGATTGTAAAGTCTGGTATTAGGGTCTATTATCTTTTGCAATGATGGATTTAACAGTATTTTATTAAGTAGGAGTTGGTTCAGAGAGTTTCCGATAGGAGCTGGCAAGGAGGGAATTAAGGCTGTATTTGTTTGAGCATAGGCGTTGCTGTTGCTTGGGATGGCTTGGTTGCTATATGGTTGACAGGCGCTGCAGGCGAGTTGAGAAATTGGATTTGAAGAAACCTGTAAATGAGAAATACGTTTTTTTACAACCGGGTTTGACGTCCTTTGTGGCACAGTGGAAGATGGTTTTAACGTATGTATTTACTTAGAAAATATTAAAAGCTAAGCAAATAAATGAAAAGTTCCTTCAGTATCCGGTACGTAAGCTGCAAGGTGCTAAATGGAAATGAAAACTGTTATAGGCAGGTACGTAAATTTCGCAAACTATGCAGAACTCATACCAAGGCCTCTAGTTCCCATAAGACAAGCTCTGCTCACATAAGGGTAGATGATGCTGTTTCAAATCCCTAACATTATTTATCTATAGTAATATTATAAAGAAGAACGATTTGATTGTTTGTTTGTATTGCATAGGCTCCGAAACTACTAGACCGATTTAAAAAATTCTTATACCATTAGAAGCCCACATTATTCCTGATGAAAATAGGCTACTTTTTACCGCGGAAAAATAATTCATTCCTACGGGAAAACGGGTAATAAATAGGAGAACGAGTAGTAAGAATGAAGCTAGTTATTAATATAAGTGTAAATAAGTTGGTACATACCGCCAAAACAGAAAGCAAAACTAAACAAATTACTTCGAACATTTTGTTTTTTAATCATTCTTCATTACTTTTGTTAAAATATACTAAAAACTGTACAAAATCGCCGAAACCTTGTTTTAAAATACGTGTGCTTTTTATAATATTCTCTTATATTACGTTGGAACAAAGATAGTGGGCATTACGTAAAATTTGATGATAGTAATTGATTCGAATCCTGATAAAGCACGGAACTTTGTATTATTTCTTGAAAGAAATGCTGATTTTTGGATATTTTTTTGCATAATTTTGTATTTACTGACTTAGGTCACACAGTAATAAAGAAAATACCAATCAAAATGGTCTTAAGCGCCGCCGCTGCGCCCAGCTTTATAGCCTCTACCTGGCATGGCTTCATGGGTGAAATAGCCCCACGATGACCATGGACTGCTGTCGAACGTGAATGACCTTTGGAATGCAAATAGTTTGGAAAATAAGGCAGTTTTGTGGGTTTTGGTGTACAAAGTAGAAAGAGTATGCCATACAGCGGGGCAATGCAGCCAGCGTCTTGGGGACGCTTCCAACTGAAATGGATCAATTGTGATAGGTACCTGTAGATTGTGTACAACAGTCTCCAGTTAGCTTATGTAGCTATCAATTGTAAATATTGGTTCTAATTTCTTTCTACTTTTGTTTATAATTTTCTTTGTTAATAAAGGATTAAAAGAACTTTTGCAAACACATTGTACAGCGATTGGTTTGCAGAATTTTCCCTATTCGTAGATATTTGTAAATGATGTAAAGTTTTTCCGTTACCAGTCCGTTTTGCTACGTCAAGTGTGCGAAACTAGTTCATTTTAGGCTTTTACACTCGACCATGGACTACACCTGGCCGAGGTTGGGGCTGGTCCAAAGAGCCAGTACATTGTCACTAATTATCTACTTGTTCTGCGAACAACTTCAGGCAGATGATGGATGGGGCAAGCTAGAACTAAGGGTACTATAGGCCTGAATATGGGAGGCCTATGTCTAGACTATATCTATAGGATACTAGACTATATCTAAAGCAAATCTCTATAGATATGCTTTAGATATATCATCCTATGATGTTGATGATGATGATTTACTTGTGGCTAGCCACCACAATGATATGTATAAATGGCAAACAGTAAGGCCTACAGAGCAACAATATTTTAAAATGTTAAATTCGTCAGAATAGGTACTCAACTGAGATATTTTATACTTACCTACCGATGAAAGGAAATACCCCGAGTATCGGGTCCATCTTTTTTGGTTGTGTTTCAACAGTTAATTATTAAACAACAAGGCATTTTGTTAATAAAACCTTACGTAGCACGCGCAAAGTGGTCGAGAGCAGTGTTGCAACCGCAGATAGTAATATTTTCAAGAAATCCACTATGTTCTACTTTATGGAGTTAGTATTTATTTCTGGTAAATGTCTATTATCTATATCATTTAAATATTAGAGTATATTAATCCGTCTCTAGAACTGTGCAAAATTTCCACCCAATTCATTACCTACGTAGTAGCCTGAAGTCACATCCAACCAGATGATTGGATGTGACCGACTGTCCGTACTTTCGCATAACTATTATAAATGCGGAAGTTTGGATGGATGGATAGACGGATGTTTGATATTTTTTCACGCCAAAACAACGAAACATATTGCGCTGTAATTTTGCACAGAGGTAGTTCTTTACGTGTCATAAAATAAAAGTTATAGTATTTATATCCCATTAATCAGTTCTCATGGGATGTAAATAACCTTAGAACATTTCTTGGCTTCAGGGCTTCTTCTGTTCTCCTAGCCCTTGGATACCATCTCTGAATTCTCGATAGGTACTGCAAACAACTAAACAAGACCAAATTTAAAAATATAAAAACCCCCCTGACAGATCTTCATGAAACATGATCGAAACGATCTTCGATCTTCGAAACCCTAAATAGAGGTTATGTGCACATTACGCAGACGTTACCAAAACTTACCTAACCAACTTACACCTTTCTTATCCATGTCCTCTTTCACACGATCCATACATCTTATCTTCGGTCTTCCTCTCCCCGAGGTGTGAAAAACATCAATTTATTCTACCTTTTCTCTTATATCATTCATCTACGAGACTTCGTAGCACTTCGTAGACCCTCTACGATATTTTACACACCGCTCACATGATCCGTAGACCGTCTACGAATCCCGTAGACCTCTCTTCAGACAGTGTTCTCAGTACATTCCGTGATCAGAAAGGAACAGAGCCTTGTCAAAATAAATATTTAACGTTTCTTCACAAAGGAAATATTTGACATCTCCAACTAGTTTTTTCGCGCGGCGGACGCGTTGTTTCTAATGAAATATTTCAAGGTTATTTATATCCCATGGGAACTGATTTATGGAATGATAAAAATAGTAATAAATAATGCTGGACATTTCACACAGTATTATCTAGCCCCAGAGCAGAGCTTGTGTTATGGCACTAGATAACTGATATACTTAATACAATACACCACATAGATATACATTTTCCTATTCATAGAAAACATCCAAAACACCCTGAAAAAATATCTGCAGATCGTACAAAGATTTGTCCCGGGGCGGGAATCGAACCCGCAACCTCCTGCGCCCCGTCGGATAATAAGTAACCCATGTTTTATTCCAGGTCTCTACCTACATATTTGCAAAATTTAAGCCCGATCCGTTCAGCAGTTTCGGCATGAAGAAGTAACAGACATTCATCCATCGATCTACCCATCCATCCAATTTTTCGCATTTATAAAATTAATGTGAATCTGCGTTTCATCAAAATGGTTTGGAATCATGTCAAAGCAAATGTCCGAACGCTTCAGGCTGGGTAGGCCAGCAGAGGCCGCATTTTTGTGATTTTTAAAACCATATGAGACTTAGAAAATATTGTTTAAAATTCTGAAAAAAAGATATATATTACCTAAGGATCTAGTCTAGTCAAGGTCGCATTCAGTTACAAGATCTAATGAACTTCACTCTATAGAAAATAATCCCAAAGTTACCCCTTTTTCTTACGTTTTTTCAATACTATGACTAGCGAACTACTGATATCACACTTTTTTTTGTACTCAACTAAGGACACTTAATATTTCTAAACAAATTCGCAGAGTTTGACTTGATAAAATTATTTTCTTAATCACCATGTTTAAATAACTACAAAAAACACGAGCGCGGCGGCTTGGCAGGCGCGCATTTTCCCTTACGCCTACTGCTGCAGGACTACCTGGCCTTAAGTTTCAGTTCGAAATGGTTCCATCTAGTTCATAGAGGATTGTAAAATCAATACTTGTTTCTGACGTAGGTAGCGTTGGATGCCGTAAGCACTAAGAACTGCCTTCTGTATGTGGCTTCGAATGTGTTTTGTTTTAGGTGTAGTTTTGTATGGATTTGATAAAAATTTTAGGTTATTTTTTTATCTGCGACGGAACAGAGACGGTATATGCGTTTAGGGTGAGATATTGTTTGTTTTTAAAACTTACGCGATCAGAACACATTATTATAATTATTCACGGGTATTTATCGCGTTTATTGTAAATAAACGCGATAAATACCCGTGAATAATTATAATAATATTGTTTGTTTGTATAACTGTGCACAACAACGTTTACAATGATCTCCGAAACGGCTCGATCTATTTAGATGCGGTTTTTACCAATTTGCATTGTACTATCTCTACTATTATAATATTACATTTGTGAAGTGTATGAATGTTTGTTACCACGTGTCTCCGTAACTACTTAACCGGTTTAGATGCTATTTGATATGTTATAGTTTAGGTTCAGAATAAAACAATTACAACTAATTTAAACACTCATATCTATTTCTTAAACATCATGTTTAGGTTCATGATCTAATTTTCAAAAATTAACCACTGAGGGGGTTTTAAGAGATGGTAAAAATTCTATGGAAAATTTTCCTTTGTTTGATTCACTCAAAACTCGATATAAATAAACTCTAAAGTAAATAATGAATCATGTTTTTTTTTTTATTTTTACAAAACTACCCAAGCCCGCTTGGAAATTTGTATGATTTTCACGCGGGGCGGAGGTAATATTTATAGAACCTTGTACAACCTAACGTTATTTTAAGGTTCATTCGTGATACATTTGATGCTGTTCAGTTTTGAGGATGAAGTATCTACCTATTCATTTTAAATCTTATGGCTCTCTCTCTCTCTATCTCTATAGATTATGAGTATTAGAATAAAACAGGCACAATTATAAGTTAACTAAAACATTTATTAACTATAACAATAACTTATCCAACTCGACAACAATCGCTGTGATAAGCTTGATCAAGCCGCTCAACAAGCCAGTACCATCCGTCAAGCCACTCAACAAATTCAAAACTAGGTTCAAAACTGACGAGACCAGACTTAGCAGCAAGCCTGGGGCCGCCAACACATTAGACCTAAACAAAGATATCAATACACTGATATACAAGAACAAAACTGATGCTAAATCTGTCAAAGTCGCATACAAAAGCGGCAGCGTGCAACCGAAGTACGGCAGCAACGCTGGCGTCAAGTTTTGTACTATATTTGATAGATTGTTCAAGTTATTGATCAAGTTTATAAGAAAAGGTATGAGTAGGCACGCTAGCTGGTTAGCTATGGGTAGGACAGTGGCTATTTCATCGAAAGCTAGGCGTAGGGCGGAGATAGAATATGCAGGGATCATAGCATCACTGGATGGGACCTGAAAGTAAAGAGATTGGTTAAAATAGGTTTTAATTAAAAATAATGCTGGGAAAACATTGGTGTCAATTCAGACTTTTTCTATATTTCCTTTTTGTACCCAGGTTAATAAAGAATTAGTTTACGACTTTATGCCACAGACACTGGCATAGTGGTAGCGAAAAGCAATCGGCGCCATTAAAAAAGAAGTTGAAATTGAATAAAGACATGGCTCGGTCAACACGAGTCTGCCAATGACGGACATTGGCTAGCAGCAATGCTAAATGTCATCAAACCTTTCTGAATTAATAAAAAAAAAAATATGGACACAAAAAATAATAATTTGACAGCACTACATTCATATGTAGTGCTGTCAAATTATTAAGAAAGAACGGTAGGTATCATTACCTACCGTTCTTTCTTAGCGATCTAAATAAAAAGGATGGCATCATTTTAGGAATGTCAAAATGGTTTAGTTCATAACTTATAGTGCCATCTGAAATCACCTTTGGTGTCAATTATGAGCTGTCAATCTTCTATTGGCTAATCGTTTATTCTTCTGTTGCAGGTTTTGGTTTGCCAATCCCTCCCTCAGATCACTCTGATGTTTTTCTTACTTCTATAATCTTTTGGAATATTTTTATAAACTCAGAAAGGTTTATGACACGGTTTAAGGCAGAATTGTGTTGACCAGACGCAGAGCCATTAACCAAGAATTGGATTGAATTATTCGTAAATGACGTTAATTAATGAGTTGCCAATTAATATTGAAGTAAAGGAAATATTCAAGAAACTCAAGGCTTTCATTACACTATACAACGGTGATCAATTCCCTAAACTAAACTGACAGCTACGTCGAACTAATTGAACATATACTAAACTCGATTTAACTGAGCTTAGTTTATGTTTGGAGAAGTCGGGCCCGCTGACTAAGTTAAGAAAATAATGTCAGCTAAAGCAGCCCGCGTTTTGGGCACACGTCCGGTTGGGATCCATTTGAGTCAGTTGAGCTACCCGTAGATTGTTTGCAACAGTCTACAGACAGCTCAACTATTTCATGTGAATTTGGTACCTTCTTGTAACATTAAGATTCGATAGTGTTTGTAGCTAAAAGCCTTAATTTCTATTAAGTCATGTAACAATCGGAAAAAATTATAGTTTATAAACGATTTTTTTGCAAGAATTTATAAAGAATGATAGGTAACTTACTAAATTTAAATAAACTTACTAACCAATAAGACTATTGCAGAAGCAAATAATATTATGTACTTGTTCATTTTAAAAACTCTAACTAAACTAAATTTTAAATTATATTTGCTACATTTTTAACATTTCATTTTATATAAACACAATTTTATCGTAATTTCAAATTATTTACACAATTCCTTATGTAAGTCTTTGTGGCAAATTTTACTGATAAAAATCTATTTGAAATCTGTGTTATCTACCTCTATTTAAAGCAGGTGAAATAGATAAAAATATAGGTTTCTAAATATTTCTTAATATCGGCTTTTAACCTATTTTATAAGTCTATTTTATTTTATATATTTTATAAGCTACCTGTAGATTGTTTGCATTTGTTTGTCTGCAGTTAGCTAAATTGATTCAATTTTAAATACTTTATTTATATTATTTGATTATTCTGAATAAAGATATGCCTATTATTAGCAGATTCCTTATGATAGGCAAACTTGAATTACAATACAATACAGATACTCCTTAACGCACACCAAGATAGAAAAAAACAGAAAAGAAAAAATAAAATAAAAACAATGCAGGGAATAGAAATAATCTTAATTCAGCATACTTTTTACGGCATCATAATTTTAATGCAGCACCAAAACGTGCTTTCAAATATGGGTTTCTGAACTGTTATCTTTGAATACATTTTACAGTGACAAAATTGCTTCCCACTTGCTTCAAATACCTACGAGCTGTTTGTCATCTGAGTTAAAGCCATATTTGAATGCGCATTTTTGTAGTAGCTGCAAGCGGTGCTTTCCAGGTCTGCGACTTGCTTTAGGAACCCTAACCCAAATTCCCTAACATACCAGAATCAAAATCTCATCTTTGTGTTCTGTTAAAAATCTCTTGCAACTGCATAAAACTAAAAGGAAACGTAAATACGTGAGTTTACATAAAACACAGCTGGTGATCAGTAGGTCAATGAGTCAGTAGGTACAACATACATAAGCACATTTTGAAAACTGCTAATGCTGACTTTACAAACGTGATGTTTATTAAATCAATGCTATGGTTAAGGTCATATTATGCAGGTCATTATCGTGGCAACGTCTTACGTAATTATCATCATTATCATTCTTCGAGGCCTGTCATGGATCCATTTCAGGATGTATGCCTCCTCCAAACGCCACCACTCTAGCCGGTCTTGAGCCCTCGACATTCAATCATGGCCTGCGTCTTGTCGGATATCGTCAATCCATCTTCTGGTGGTCTTCCCCGCCTCTGGTTTTCTGTCGCGGTCATTTTAGGTTTGGAGGGGGAGTTGTGAGGGTAGAGCTTTTATCACCACGCCAGCAACGACGACGGGTTGGTGATGACGGTGATCGAAGGTAGGTCCGACTTCTGTCTTCTCTGCTTCCGACTGTTCCGTACATATCCTGTTGTCTCCTATTGGTTGTCCAACCATGTCACAGTAACAAACGCCAAAAGTGGCGTTTGTTTTCTTATAGTGACAAGGTTCTACAGAGATCCGTCAGTTGTGTGGTCTACCTATAGCCCATGCTGGTACTGATAATGCCGCTTCTATCATTAGAGAAATCAGAAATCAATTTTGTTTCTTTTGGCTTACAAAATAAGCGTACAAGTAAAATTATAAACAATTAATTGTAATCAAACTAGCTTCTCTCCGCGGCTTCGCATGCGCTGTTCAAGTGGTCCCCGGGATACCATTTTTCCCTGCCAAGTTTCAATAACCGTTCAGCAGTTTACGCGTGAAAAGTTAACATTAAGACACAGAAATTATATTGGTAATATTTTTTTTATTAAATTTATAACAGGTAATTTTTAATTTTCCTATGTTCAATCATTTCACTAAATTTATAATAATTTTATAGTTTATTCAATAATACTTAGATATAATAATTAGGGTAGATAAATAATATTTTTTTTATAAAATAAGAAATAAAGAATAATAAGAATTTGCCAGAGTGTGAGGCTTACGCACTATAAAAACAAAAACTTAAGAAATAAAATGTTAATTGATTCCCTCTTCAGGTCCATTTTTTGACCGCTAGAGGGAAAAGTGAAAATGAATAAAATTTCCTCTCTACAATTTAGTTCTAGTCTTATGGCGGTTGATAAAGGAGAGATAAGTCGAAATAACCAAAATTATGGCTAGCATGATAACCAACAAGATCCGTCAAGTGCGAGTGTAACTCACGCGCCGAGGGTTTCCAACGTTTTGTCAATTATACAAATATGTACTAAAGGCACCGGTTAGAGACTTTTTAATGAATACCTAAAAATAGTAAGTACCTAAATTTTAGATGGATCGCTCTGCAAACTTCGGAGATAAAGTAAATTTTTCGACTTTTTTCAAAATATTTGAAAAAGCGTGAAACCTACAGATTTTAAAAACTGTTTTAAAATGTACAAACCGATACCTTTCAATATATATACTCGGTGATGTAGCCCCCCTTTTTGAAAATAATTCGCCCTCTTTTCGACCATTTTTCAAAAAGATCTCTTTTTGCAAACTTCTCTTTATTTTTCCTGTAAAAAAGGTGTCTCTTAATTGTTATGACATGACGGGTTCGTAGATTTTACACATCCACCACTTCACTCAGCTTTGGCGTAAATCCATTTGATTATAAGATGATGATTGTATAGCCCACACACGTTCACTGCTGGACATAGACTTCCCCACACGACGCCAAGAATAGCGGCAAGCCGAATCCATCCATCGATTCCGCTATCAAAGAAATAACTTCTTTGTTAACATAAACAAAATCAGGTACCCTGTCAGTAAAACGCCTGGTTTGACTCATATATTTTTGTCATTTTACCCGACTACGCCAGAAAAGGCGTATTATGTTTATTATGTTTTATTAGAAGCATACAAATTTTAAGTAGTTTATTACTGACCTATTCAAGCACTGAACCTACGATTGTCTGATTAACTCCTTCCTGTCTCTCACTAGGGCACTACGGTCAATCATTCCAAAATATCTAAACAAAAATCTAGATAAAAAAATATATCTGGTACAAAAATTAAATTTACGTAATAATTGCAATACTGAAACACAATTAAAGTTTTTATCTACTTATTATCTTTTTGTAACATAAATTTAGCAATGACTGATATATAAAAAGTGTTAGTATATCTATTTTGCCATAGACTGTTGGTATTTTTGTAGTATTATTTTTATTTTTAAGTTATTAATGATTTAAAACTATGTCGAAACTGAGTATAGCAGTATTTTGCATTGTAGCTGTATTTTCACTAACGGTAAGTTATTATTAAAAACTCCGGCTAAAAATAAAAATAAATCATCATGGGAAATTTTTAATCCAGTCTTACATTACATACGGATTGTTAACTGTAACATCTAGGAACAACAGAAAAAATACAATAGACCAAGCAATCTAAATGAAACAATTGAATTGAAATTGTTCTGTGAATTCAAAAATTCGATTACCTTCAATCCATCAATCGAATTATTTATTTCGGCTCCTTACTAAAAATCTCAAGTAAAGGTTAAAACCTTTATTTTTTTCTGATCTACCTGGAATTCAAAATAACTAATTGTGTAAAAACTGTCGTTGCTTCACGAATTCATTATGAATGAGAACGGGTTACCTACGAACCTAGATAGATAAGTTCGTAGAATAGGTCTAGAAACATCGATAGGTTCATAGTTACCCACATTCATTATAAACCCACTGCGTGTCAATAAAAAAACCTATTTCTTTTCCAGCCCCCGGTTTCAGCAACAGGCGTCCAGCTTCCAGCAGTTTACCCTTTAGTAAACATCCTCCTTCCTCTACTCAACAATGTATATAACCTCCTTTTATCACTTTTATCAATCTTCGACACCCTACCTCCTTCGATCAGCTGTCTAATCCCTGTAGACTTAGGGGCTTTAGAGACATCGCTTCTCAAGCTTTATTCTCAAGCCTTAGCGATTGTGAACTTCCTAAGGTCTTTGCCGGAATACTCGTTTGGAGCAAATCCGAATACCCCGCCCAAAGAGGTCGCAAACCTTCAAGGTTTATTGGGTACGCTGATTTCATCCATCACGGATTTGGCTGATGATTTGCTGATCGGTATTGGTGGGGGACTGCTGCCGGGGTTGTTGAAACTTGTTGTTATGGTTGTGCAGTGTTTGTTGAGTTTGTTGTTGTAGGTTTTAGTGTAATGATAGAGGTAGTTATTTAAATAAATTGAACTGATTAAGTACATGTTTTTTGACCATCCCTTCTTTAGCTACGCTAAGTCTAAGAATAGTCTGCTATAAGTTACGCAGAGAGAGAAAGAGATAGATGTAGTCCCTACATTTATGAAAATTTTCAGCCCGATCCGTTCAGTAGTTTTGACATGAAGAAGTTACAAACATACATCCATCCAAAATTTCGCATCAAACTAATATTATAAATTCAAAAGTTTGGATGTGTAGATGTATGGATGAATGGATGTTTGTATCTCATTACGCAAACTACTGTACGGAAATTTTGCATACAGGTAATTGGAATACTGGAATCAAATATAGGCTACTTTTTAACTTTTATGCGATAAAACAAAATCAAAAACTCTTTTTTTCCATACATACAATAAATGTACACTTAGAAAAGGTCAAATTATAAAACTAAACACTGACACGGAAAAAAGTGATATTTTTGATTTCTGTCGCTTCGGTATGTAGACTAAAGTAAAGAAGCGACGAAGAAACTCGAGTTGGAGTAAAACCCGTCCCAAGCTTTTTTATCCTCTAGATTATCTGATATTTTATAGTAAGCCTCTAGTTCCCATGGGATATAAAACGTTTCCATAGAAACAATGCGTCAGAAACCGCGGACAGACACTAGTTTATACCTAATATTAGTGTGAATACCAAGTCAGGCCATAACCGCTAAACCAATCCACTTTAGAACACCCCCGTAAACATGGAAAGCAATAGCAGTAAACAAGTACAACCACCGTCAGAACTCATCCGTTCACGTTCTTGATCGCTCGCACTTCCCACGCTTGTTGGGTTTGAGTGTACCAAGTGGCTATGACGTACTGCTCATATAAGGGGTGGGTCATACTGGGGATGAAAACCCGGGAATCGAAGCCGCAATAATAATAATAATAATAAAATAATTCTTCTCTTCTATAAAATATTTTATGTCTGTCTTCTGCAGGTTATAATTATTCCATTTTAATTTTTTCCTTACTTTTAAGTGTGCTATAAAATTATTACTATCTATCTTAGGAACAAGGACAATTAAAGATATTTTTAATATACATAAAAAACACAAGAATTATAATTTAAGTCAGTCCATAAGCGCTAAACCAATCTACCATATGAACATCCCATAAACATAGCAATAGCAGTAAAGAAGTACAATCACCGCCAGAACGCATTCGTAGGCAGGAAAATGTCTGGTTACACCAGAAACAAACAAACAATCCAAAACGTAGATAAATTATTTTATTCAAAATCAAACTAATATAGAACGAGCTGGTACAGAACTGATTCAACAGAGTTCGAAATTGTTCCATTGACGTACTTCTTATGTAAGGGGTGGGTTATATTGGGGATGAAAATCTGAAACTGAAACTCGACCTTTATCGCCATTTAAACAACTCTATCCATACTTTGGAAGTTGGTTATACTAAATAAAATGATGCTGGAACTCCACACATCATCTAGCCCCAGAGTAAGCATAGCTTGTGTTATGGGTAGCTACTGTATTAGATAGCTGATGGTTACTTAATACATTACATTTTACTGTACATAGAAAACTCCCGGAACAAATGTCAGCAGATCGTACAAACATTTGTCTCGACGCGAGAATCGAACTTGCAACCACCTGCGTCGCAGGCGGACCTTCGCTCTCTGTGCTACAGCGATCGTGCAGAGGGTTAACATGTAACATGTAACAAGTACAATCATCGACAGAACTCATTCCGTTCACGTTGTTGAACGCTCGCACTAGTTCACGCTTGTTGGGTGTGAGTGTACCAAGTGCCTGTGACGTACTTGTTATGTTAGGGGTGGGTTATATTGAGGATGAAATCCTGAAACATGTGGCATGGGTCTAAAACTCAATCTATACTTAGGTAGGCATAGATAGGAAGCGAAAATTTTATATTGTAAAATTGACTTATTTTCTAAGCCAATATATAATTAAGAAATAAACGTTATTCCGATTCAGTAAATGACACTAAACGGCTGCATAAATTTTATTATTGAGACTTTTTGTAGAATATACTTTTAGGACCTCTGATTTTTTTGTACCAAACGAGGAACAAATGTTTGTCGTTTATAATACATTTAATTTTGTGTCCTTTATAAGTCGCCCTACTTAATCAACCTTTCCTTACTCTATTTACGCCTATGTTGGCTTCTATTTACGCCATTATCTTTCAGTGATTTCATTATATTAATCGAAAACAAAATTTTCAGTTCAACCATTATTATGCTGACAGTTTCTGAAATGCCCAGCGATTTATTGTTCCTTTACAATCTCTAATAGAAATTCCTACAATGATCCCAACCCTAAAAATAAACTGGCACCTTACCTACCTCTACATTCCTTTAAGATCACCTATAACCTACCCTTATGGTCATACCCTTAGGACCTGCGCAGTTCACCTTCTTGTATGGATCGCCAGTCCAGGCCAGATCGTCGAAGAGACAACATGTCCCGGTGAGTTATCCTTTTTGCTATAGCTAGGGGTAGATTTGTTTTACAGATTTTTTTCTGAGTGTCGGTTCGAGATTTGAAGTTTTGAAGTATTTTTTTCGTGCTCTGCTTTACCAATCCAATATTTAAAATGAATAGGGTAGGTATTTAATGTTTCCGTAAAATGATTAAAGTCGGATTTTCTTTTCCTTTTGATCGATACTTATAGCAATTGGTAGCTGGTGCAAATATATAGTGATTTAAAATGTTTTGATGTATCCATGATGTCTTTTTAAATATAAGGAAATATATTTGATTACGTGATTGAAATTTGTACGCCACATTTGATTTTTTAAAATTTGTCCGTCGCGATGGAAAACCAGACAATAAACGTTTCGATGTTTTCATTTCATGGAAGTGACAGAACTTTTTTTAGAAATATCCTCTGTGTTACTTTTTATTTAAAAAAAATTATTGATAACAATTTAGAAACATAAATTTGAAGTTCTCCTAACGATTCAATTCTACATAGACATTTTAGAAATTTCAGCCAAAAACTAAATATTATATAATTTTTCCAAAATAAAAACCGATAAGGGAAGTCTCTAAATATAATCATAAATCCCGCAGTATCCATAAAAACCAGCAAAAATAACTTTTTCGTAATTACTTTATTTGCAAAAATTACTTTTTCGTAATTGCGAAAGAATAGAACACATAACAACAGGAAGTAAAACATACACACCCTAAAAACACAACCCTTATTTTCAGGGCTGTAATATAACCCGACCAATTTAGCAAGTTCATCTCAAGGGCAAGGTCATTGACTCCAATTTTCCTTAATGGGCGTTCATTGAAGGGCTTGACGGCTCTTGAGCTAACTAAGTTAATTCAAGCTGGAGAGAATTTGAGCTTAATGAAATCGTGTTAATAAAGCTCAAATTGGCACACACGTTGAGTTAAACTGAGTATGTACGGCATCTACAATAATTTCGATGTTGCATTTATGATGATGATGTCCTCTTAATAGAATATTCAGCTATGGTGGCGGCCAGTTTCAATGAAGACTATGGTTCAATGGTTCATTTATTGGTAAAAATATAGTTTTACACGACAAATAAAATAAAATAAATTATAACAAAAGAGAAGGTAGGTAGGTAATAGTACACCTTAAAATATACTAAAGTACAGAAATAAAATATACTAAAGTATAGAATATCTACATTTAAGATGGCATCATTAACAATAAAAATAATAATAAATTAATTATAATATTTCAATGATTAAATTAAATTAAATAAAAATAATAAACTAATCGATATAAAAAAATTATATCACTGGAAAAACAATAATATAAAATAACAATACAATATTATTTTACAAATTCGTCAGACTAGGAGAGAATATAAGTATTTTAGTGCACAAGTGTACACACGTGTGCGCGCAAACACTGGTGCACTGACTATTTCCTCTATTGAAAACCTTGATCAACGATTGAACGTGCTTTCCGAAGCATGGTATGTGATACGACCTATGTGATGCAGTGGATGAAAGTCTGCCTAAGACGTAGAAGAAGCGGATTCCCCGAAGAACAAAATGATGGCGCTGAAATTACTAACGCATTAATTTCAAATTTGCAATAAAACAATCAATGAGAAATCTACCATTTAATAAAAACAAAAAGCTGCCTACTGCTCCTTTTTAATAAAAAAACAATGAACAAGCGCATTCTTATTCAACCAACAAAACGATCTGGTTCAACGTCTGGTTTAATGCTCTAAGGGTTCAACCAATAACTCGAGACCTGGAATCAAAAACATTTTTAACAAGAATTACAAGGCAATAAAGCCGCTTGGAGGCCGCACACCGGCACCATATTTACCACGAGGCTACATTTATCTTGCCACATATACCGTGCCACATGTAGCGACCGAACGAAGCTACAAAAATGTGCCCTCGTGTGCGTGCTTGCGCGCAGATAAACGGGGGCGTTAAATATGTCGCCTTTCAAATGTGACCATACACTACAATGCAAGTGTATTTATTTATTTATTTATAAGGCAATGCCAACAATACACATAATAAAACGTTCTTTTATAACAATTAGGTAAAAAGTTTCTTAGTATAGAATGTGTGCTTCTAACAGGCATGCACAACATTCACTAAAGGTGCACAAAAAACAAGTGTATGTCAAATATGCCTGTCTTTTAAGTAAAAATGAATGACGACTGTGATTAAACGACGAAAGAGTAATAATAACCACTTTATCTCCAGCTTAACCATGTCCATCACCACCTTGGCCTTGCTGTCTTTCTTCGCGGGAGGCCACGCCTGGGGAGGCCTTTTCAACCGCTTCAGCAATGACATGCTTGCCAACCTGGGGTATGGCCGCTCTCCGTACCGTCACTACCCGTATGGTCAGGTAAATATCAACTACTCGATCAGTTTACTACCGAGTTGGTCAATTTACTGTAGTTCATCTTGTCTATTTACTACCGAGTTTGTCAATTAATTATCAAGTTACTTCTAGTTACTTCCCCTTCATCATTTTAGTGCCGATCTCGACTAGGCAATTAACGACAGAGTTCACTTATTTACTACCTACCGAGTTTGACCGTTTACGCACGTTTGTCAATTTTTTCTTATTTTGTCAATTTACTATCTCATTTGTCAATTTACAACCTAGTTTGTCAATTTACTACCTAGTTTGTCAATTTCCTGCTCTTTCCGATCATTTGTTATAGAGTTTGTTTACTGCTGAGTTCTTCAATTTGATACCCAGCCATTCAATTTATTCAATTAAACACTTGGTATCTCATAATATTAATTGATTTATACGTAACAAAAGTTGATATTAGTTTTTGTGAGTAGTTATTGAATTGAGTCAGTATATGACTCCCAAATTAACTTTGTTTATTCACAAATTCTTATCTACTTATTATAATGCCTATTTATGGAGCTGAATGAAAGCCTTTAACAAAAAGTCCAATCGAACGAAAGAGGGAGGCATCAATGACGTCACATCAATTTATATGAACACGGAGGGTGGTAGTGCAACCTACTGGGCCCAATTCCGCTAGCCAATCGCTTTACTATGACAATGCCATAACACAAGCTTTGCTTAGCTGGCTAGATGATGATGTGTGGATTATATAGCAATATATGTTTATCCTTTTAATTAATTAGTTTCAATTGTAATACAGAAATATACAATCAAATAAGTAATAGAAATAAATTAACTAGTATTTACAATTCAAACAATTGAGCTAACTGCAGACTTGCAAACAATCTACGGGTAGCTCAACTTTTGTAAATACTAGTTCTAATTTGTTTCTATTCTTTGGCGATTATATGATTTTTCGTCTTTATATTATTATTGCACAGGCCAGCTATTAAGAATTATACATATATTTAAACAGTTTTAGAGATATATTTATTTATTTATTATTTATTAATAATATTTTTGCTATGTAGCCTAGTCGTAGCTCTTTGGTAAATTTTGTTTTGATTGATAGAATGGTACCTGACACTTTTGAAGCTCGTCCCTCCATTTGTAATATCTTTGATGTATGGTAAAACTAGTTTCTGTCTGTGGCTTTGCACGCGTTGTTTCTATGACGTTTAAAGTAGATTTTTATTCCATGTGAACTGCTTTATGGGACAAAATGTAGCGTATGTTTGATTGTCTATAATTACCTGCCCGCAAAATTTCAGCCCGATCCGTTTTGGCGTGAAGAGGTAACAATACATCCAAGCTTTAGACATTTATAATATTATTTGTGATACCATTATGCGTCATTCTGTGACGATACGATTGTCATAGTGAACCGATTAGTTCAACAGAATTAGGGCTTCCACCCCTCACGTGAAAGGTTATAGGTCACTACGTAAAAGGCAATGGTCGGGAGCCGTGTCAATTTATATTGTTATTTATAGCTGGATCCATGTTTATAGGTTTACGCATATTTTTAAAATGGCTGACATTTTTAAATGCCAGGAGTTTTGTGGAGCATCTTTTTTTAGGGCTGTGTTTTTTCATCAGCGGCCGTTTTTACAGATGATTGTATTTTCGGACGTGTTTTAATTCAGAGCGAGCAATGCTGATAGGCATAGAATTTCGCGTTCATAAGAGCGGGACCGGACATACTTTTTGGAACGGTGCGGCGTACTAACTAACTAGTAAAACTACACAACTTATAAAAAAACTGATTCGAAGAACCAAATTATTAGTAATAACCTACGAATCAAAACATAAGTCATGTCAATATACCGGAGGGTTCCTGAGATCTCGACCTAATTATGTGCAAAACAGTGCACTTTTATGATTTTATTATAGCGTCTGTTTTTTTCTCAGTCGTGTTTTCGCCTTCAAGGATCCAAATAAAAAATGTAAAATTTAATGCAGTTTGAGTTTTTTACCGCGGGGATTCCTTGAGTACTGAGATCTAGGCTTAGTTTGACAACCAAATCCGCTAGGTTCGCCCCTTAAGCCCTGGGCAAAACAGGTACCTACTTCGGTGAACAGCTGGAGTAAAACTGAGAGCAGAGGCTAGAATGGAAACGTACCTACCTATATAGGTCAAAAATCCATATGGGTTTTCTTACCAAAGAAAGGATCTCAAGTTAACACCGACTGTAAATTTTGTAAAAAATCAACATCAAAAGAGTTAATTATAATCGCACTGATTTATAAAATCAAGTAAAGGTTTTATAGACTCAGGCTTAAGTTTCCCATTCTTCCCACCAGGAGCCTGAGGAAGCTTACGCAGAAGCACTGGAGTCCAACCGTATTGACGACGTGGTAGATGAACCAGTCCATTGCTACAGCTCACCATGCGCCAGTAACGGTGACTGTTGCCGCGGACTTAGCTGCCTCGAGACAGGTTAGTGACTCATTGATTTATGGTGGACTCATTGACGACGTGGTTGATGCACCAGTCCATTGCTACAGCTCACCATACGCCAGTAACGGTGACTGTTGCCACAGACTCAGCTGCCTCGAGACAGGTTAGCGACTCATTAGCTCATGGTGGACTCATTGACTCATGATAAATCAGCTGACTACTGTAGCTAAAAATAAGCGGCTGCTGCTGTAAAATTTGCCACCCAAATAGAACAGATTGAATCATGGACTTATTATAGGTAAAAACACTGCTATATATAACTCGATGATCAACGACTCGAGACAGGTTAGTGACTCATTGGCTTATGTTGGACTCATTCACTTATAATAAGTAAGCGGCTGCTGTTTTAAAATTTGCCACCGAAATGACATTGACATTTGAAATATGGGACAAATCACTGCTTTATGTAACTCGACCGACGGTGACTGTTGTCGCGGACTCAGCTGCCTCCAGACAGGTAAGTGACTCATTGACTCATGGTGGACTTATTGACGACGTAGAAGGTGAGTAACGGTGACTGTTGCCGCGGACTCAACACATGTCTCGAGACATGAGTTGTCGCTTGATTCAACTGCTGTTGATAGGTAAGTTTGAATCAAGATGAGTCAGTTTACTACTCCAGCTATTCGATGCTGGTAATGGCCACTGTCGTATATAGAGTCTGACTCATGCCTGCCACCTAAACTAATGTTTAAGTATAAAATACTTTATAATATTTTCGAAACGCAAAATTGTTGCAATCAAAAAACATGAATTTTCATAAACTTCCAAGAACGTAGATTAAGTAATTTTCACAGTAGGTACTTTTATATACTAGCGACGATTTGAATAAATTTCAAGAAACATCACAATTGCAAATTAAATTAGTTTGTAAATAAATTATTTCTTAGCACGCGAAACGCAAAGTTTTAAGTTGGCAATAAAAACTCGGGTTGTTTGGTTTATGATGAAATTTAGGTTTTTAGAGGTCAAATTTAGAACGTTGGTTTTGCAAGTATTTTTAGATTTTAATTACAAACAGAAAACTTTTCTGCCGCCGCTTTAACTCACCAATTAATTTTGGTCTGGGTGTTTTCTATGTATAAAAAAAAATCTATCTATCTAGTACCCATAACACAAGCTCTGCTTAGCTTGGGGCTAGGTAATGCTGTTTGAATTGTCCAGCATTATTATTATTATTACTAGCTGTACCCGCGACTTCGTTCGCGATTGCCTTACCTGCCGACTAATTAAGTTCACATTTAACCATAGTCTCTCATATTATGAAACGCCGCCGTGCAAAAAATCGTGTAGAGTCTACGGGGGATAGCATGTTGTCATCTTCTATCCCATTCTTTATCCACACGACTTTTAGCTACGACTCGGCCAGCGTCAGTGTTAAAAAGTGTTCTTACTCATGGTTCCATTCAGCTGGGACCCTATTCTGCTATACTAATCGCTTCACTATGACAGGGGTATTGATACAGAATGACACGTTTTGGTATTCCACCTCAGATGAAAGAAATTATGATGAATGCAGATGGAGAGACGCGCGTCAAGTTTGAAACTATTAATTTATCTCGCACACACTATCTGGAGTTTTATTAATCTAAGGATTCTACGTGATGATTCTGCGACGATTCCATTGTCATACTGAAGCAATTGTATTGCAGAATTGGGCTCCTGATCCATTTGACTGGACCACCGTAATTTTATTTCGTTAGTAGGTAGGTACAGTTGGCTGTGTACCACAGTAAAAAATATTTTTCTGTGGTCCAGTTAGTTTAATTGGACCACTTACTGCAACCAAACTTCGGGGACCAGCTAAACCACCATTTATATCAGTAAGGTAGGAACCTAACTTATTTTTCCAAGACGCACCACCTTAGTAGGTAGGAACCTAACTAATGGGTGCGTCTTGAAAAAAAATAGATAGGAACTTACCTACCCTATATCTACAATTTTTTTGCTTCAATCTACAGATTATTTCATCAATCTACTGATTTTCTACTCGACTATCTACTGATTTAGCCAAATTCGATCTTGCAACACTGTTTCTAACAAAAAGAATGCATGAAATCGGACGACGCGTAGACCCGTCGTGATGCGCGGTTTAAGAATTCTACTTTTTCCTCTCTCCCAGGGGAACCTTACTGAACTCCAGGATAAAATGTATTCCATGTCCTTCCTAGTAGTATGAACTCAACACGTGCCAAGTTTCATTCCAACTCATTACCTATGTAGTTTCGGCGTGATGCGCGGTGAAGGAATTTGACTTTCATCCCCTCTGCCCGGGGAACCTTAATGAATTCCAGGATAAAATGTATGTTTCCTCATAGTACGAACTAAAATCATGCCGAGTTGCATTCGAATTCATTAAGTAGTTCCGTCGTGATGCGCGGTTAAAGAATTTTACTTTCATCCTCTCTCCCAGGGGAACCTTACTGAATTCCGGGATGAAATGTATCCCATGTCCTTCCTTGTAGTATGAAATCAAATCGTGCTAGGTTTCATTCCAACTCATTCAGCACTTTCGGCGTCATGCGCGGTGAAGAAATTTTACTTTCATCCCCTCTTCCAGCGGAACCTGACTGAATTCCGGGATAAAAAGTATCCTATGACCTTCCTCGTAGTATGACCTAAAATCGTGCCGAGTTTCATTTCGATACCTTCAGTAGTTTCGACGTGATGCGCGTTTAAGAAACAGACAGACAGACAGACAGACATGAATGAAAAAAATTACAGTTTTGGCTTCAGTATCGATAATAGAGTGCCCTCCAAAAAAAATTACAAAATATCTTCAATGTACAGAATTGGACCTGTTACAGTTTTATTATAAGTATAGATTATTAATTGTATACAATAACGAGCCCGCGCGGGCCGTACGCGAATGCAGTTATGAAGAACTGCAACAAAATAAAGAAAATCCATAGAACTAGAAGACCTTGTGAAGAAATATATATAAATTCCATAGAAAAAAGTACAGTGTGCTCTTTATAAAGCCTATATATATCATTATTCTACCCGGGCGAGGCATATCAAAAAATTATAAAAATAACAAAAGAGATTTTGCATCGGCCGGGAATCGAACCCGGGCCGCCCGCGTGGCAGGCGAGCATTCTACCACTGAACCACCGATGCTTATTACAAATAGTCAAAACGAAATTATGATTTACACTAATAGGAAAGAATCACGTTTCAAAATGAAGAAATTTCACGTCTTTGAATTATTACCCTAGTAAAATATTTTTAACGGATTTACAAAAAGTTGCATCGGCCGGGAATCGAACCCGGGCCGCCCGCGTGGCAGGCGAGCATTCTACCACTGAACCACCGATGCTTATTACAAATAGTCAAAACGAAATTATGATTTACACTAATAGGAAAGCATCACGTTTCAAAATAAAGAAATGTCACGTCTTTGAATTATTTATTACCATAATAAAATATTTTTAACGGATTTACAAAAAGATGCATCGGCCGGGAATCGAACCCGGGCCGCCCGCGTGGCAGGCGAGCATTCTACCACTGAACCACCGATGCTTGCATGTGGAACACGAAAATAAACATGCGTCCAGAACAATAACAAGGAATTTTTTATTGACATGTTTTTGAACTGATGAAAACATAAAACAACAGCGGATTTTTATATGAAACTAGCTGCTGCCCGCGGCTTCGCTTGCGTAGTTCCCGTTCCCGTGGTAATTCCGGGATAAAACATAGCCTATGTCCGTCTCCTGGTTCTAAGCTGCCTCCCCACCAATTTTCAGCCAAATCGGTTCAGCCGTTCTCGAGTTATAAATAGTGTAACTAACACGACTTTCTTTTATATATATATAGATAACTGTAATACTTCTTTATGGATATGTCTGTGTATTACGTAAGAATCTACAAATAAAACTAGGAACTTGTCGGGTAAAGAACCTGCTTCATTTTTAACCCCCGACGCAAAAGAGAGGGGTGTTATAATATATACTCTTTAGACCTCTTCTTAAGTTGGGATTCTGTTGAATGGCTGCGCAACTCATATAACTTTCTATTTATATTTTATTTTATCTCTGATTTTTTGTAATGTTTTATATGACATGTAATTAGGGTAAGATAGTTCCACGAACTTTAGGTACTTAAGTTTAAACTATATTAGGTAACAACTTATAAACTAATGAAGATAAATATAAAAGAGTTTCTAAAATAAAATAAAATCTAGAGCAAAAATATTAAATAAAAGAAAGTGAGGAATAGTTAAGTAGAATTTTAACATCTATCTAAGACTGTTTACAAAGAGTGCGTGTGTGTGTGTGTGTGTGCTTGTGTGTGAGGGTGTGTGTGTGTGTGGTGTCTGAGCACTAGGTGCTCCTGAGGACACCGGTCTCTTAAGAGTCCGGGCAACAGGAGCTTCCGAGATGCGTTTGTCTGTGTGTGTGTGTGTGTGTGTGTATGTGTGTGTGGGTTGTGTAACTTATGGACAAAATTATGTCTGAATAAACAAACTTTTAAAAACTCTGTATTATTTCAAAATATTCGGACATAGAACGACACGGACCTAGAAGTTTCTTTTATGTTGAGGCTTCAAGAAGTTATGGACTTGAGTATTTGATGTTAATTTCAACTCGATACCTCCACGCGTTCCTGAAAAAAGAGGGTTGACAGACGGACTGACAGACAGACACACAGACAACATAGTGATCCTATAAGGTTCCTTTTGAGGTAGAGAACCCTAAAAACTGTGCGGCTGCCGCATCGCCCGCCTCATTGGCACAACATAAATAAATTATAAGATAATACTTATTCTTGAGTTATTATAAAGTTAAATTAAAAACAGAATACATAATGTGATAAATGTGAAATTTAATTGTGCACTAAATTAATCTCGAGAGAGTAGCTCGTGCTGAAATAGCAATTTAAGTAGGTACATAGGTAAATTCATAATATCTTAATAAAACTGGGTTATTTATGTAGGTTTAAATACTTACTTTTGTTAATCAATTACAAAAATATTTAGCTAACGCGAATACTGTCAAACTTGCGAGGAATCGTATTTTAAATCGAGGACTTTCTGCTTTCGTGACCATTTACACAACGGTCGTTTGACAGTCAAGTTAAATCGCTTTGTACGGGCAGCACTTTTTCAATTGAGGACGTTTTGCGCCCATGACGAATCGCGTTGTGAACGTTTTTCTACTGAGAACATTACGCGCTATGGACAAACCACTCCGTATTGAAAAATAGTTCATGCAAAAACCTAATTATTTTCAAACCTCAGCGATGTATTATGTGTATAAAACATCGAATGATAGAATTTCTTAGAAAAACTATCAATATTGAATCAAACATCATGTCTTGTGTGGATAAAATTCGTTATTGGGAACATGAGTTTGTACCACACTTATCAGCACGTCAAAATCTTTTTTTTAATAGACATATTCTTTCATATCATATAGGTATTATGATTTTAGGTTCTTAGGTGTAGGTAGTCTTAGTGGGTACACAATGAATAAAAACCATGTCAGGATGCAAGAATTATTTTTGGTTCGCTCTTGTTAGATTGATAACTTCGATAATTCATATCTATTGTATTCATTAATTAAGGAATTTCATGTTTGAAATAAGTATTGGTTAAACACGGTGTAAGTAGAATGGTCATAAATAAAAAAATAAAAAAAATAAATGTAAAACAGCCTGAACGTCGCAATTGCAGCAAAACTATTAGGTCTGCGATTGTCTTGCCCTGCCTATATTTAATTAAAAAAAAAAGTATTTAAATTCTTCTTCTTTTTTTTTTAATTTCGAAAGTCCAAATAACTTTTAAACTGCTGCATATCGCAGAACATACAGGGGGGTTAAATCGATAGGTACTGAGGTCTTTCATCCTCACCACCGATGATCCACCCCTCTAGTTAAGCCGTGTATAAGGCAGGAATAAATAATAATTGAATTGAATAATATATTTTCAATTTAATATTTCTATAGATTAAAGTTAATTATTTACTCAAATAAGTCACGTCCACGTCTTGGCGTGATCAACATTTAGGTTCTTACTTATATTAGCCGAATTCAAAAAAGGAGGAGGTTTTCAATTCGTTAGCATTAATTTTTGATGTTGTAGCCTGAAAGTTCTATTATAAATTTGGTAGATATTCACTGATTTCAATATATTTTATTGGAATAGTTTTTTTTCTACAGAAAGTTTGGTTCAATCCATATCCATACTCATATTATAAATTCGGAAGTAACTCTGTCTGTCTGTCTATCTAACTGTCTGTCTGTCTGTCTGTCTATCTATCTGTCTTTTTATCTGTCTGTCTGTCTGTTACTTTTTCACGCCTAAACGGCTGATGGACACCCAGAATTGCCGCCACAGTTAAGCATATTCATGCAAAAAGGCGCAACAAAGTAAGGGTTAAAGCGGTACGTTTCCCGAAAATTGAACATGGGCTTTGATTTTGAAATCGGTTTATTTTATTAAGAGAGAGAGAGAGAGAGAGAGAATATTTTTATTTCTCTTAAGAACTACCTACACAATTAGCCTTAGGACTTAATTAATTAATGTTACCAAAGACTTACAAAATAGATTTGTTTTGTGCGTAGCAGCGTTTATGGCATACATGGCCCTTCACTCAGCGTTGTGCTGGATGCGCACTGGTGTGTCCACCCAGCGCTGATTTTCAATGAAGACCAGAGCGATTACGTCACGTAACGTCACGTTATTAAAAAGTTAGTAGATACTTCGCTTCCACACTTTTTTTGCTGATAGGTGTTGTTCTACCTGTAAGCCGAGCCTCGAGCAATCTTGTATAGATTGCTCGAGGCTTGAGCCCTTTGAACAGGCTTCTATGATTTGAAGCGAAAAAGGTTATTGAAAAGAAGTTTGGATACAAAGAAAAATGGATTAGGTTAAAGAATAGGTAAATTTACAAATCTATTGTATCAATACCATCATCATCATAGTCCACAGTTGGGCATGACGCTATAATTTATTTTATATCTATAGCTAAAGACAAAAAACACATTTTTCTTCTTTGCTAAGGGTTTTGTGGCACTTGGTATTATGACGCCATACAAAAAAACGCAATATAGTGTAACAATAAAGTCCACTGAACATCTGCTTTGTTTAAAAATAATGGTAAACCAAATTTATTGGAAATGAGAAACATGACAACCACTAAATATGACAACCAATATCAAAATTGACAGTTCCTGAAAAAAATACCACGACACTGAATTTAATTACATACACAACCTACTTACTTCTGCCTGGAAGAGATCGTTCATAGTGAGAAGACCGCCCCATGTACTTAATTGTCTTAGCAATTCTTTTTTTTCTGCATTGTTTTTTCTGACTTTTTGTGTTACAATACCTATCTACTTCTAATGGTTCTACGACTCATAGTCTAGTATTTAATTCCAAAATATTTAGGTGCCTACATCTATGGGTATAAAACTTTTAAAAATAATATGGTTATTTACTATTTTTTTTTTTTATAGTCATGAGTTAGGCGGGTCCTATAATATCTAACGTTATTGTTAAGTTCGCGTACCGGTAGGGAATAACTGCGAAGCGAACATCGCGCACAATCAACCGTTAACCGTAACTTATCATAACTACCCAACCCTTCAATAACTGTCATCTAATCGAGGCACGCTAGCCACCGTCCATCCAGTAGATTTGGTTAGAAATAACTCATACTTGTTGGCATCCCTATCTATCACCAGGATTCTCGTGCGAGTAAACGAGATAGTTTGTTATTTGAAATACTTAATACTTGTCGGCATCTTTGTCTAACACCAGGATTCTGATGCGAGTAAACGAGACGGTCAATTATTGTTACCCATCTAAGAAATCTCATTTTTCTGTGCTTTTCTAAGTCGTTGATTTGATATGGATTATATATAATAGATAAGGTATATATGTAGGTACAATAACTATCTATTTATTTTAAGGTTATGTTTAGGTATTATCAAGTATTTAGTATTGTAACGTTATTGGGTACCAGTTGGTTCTAACGTTTTTAGAACAAAATACCCAACTAATAACTGTTGGAAAAAATACCCAATAACTCCCATCTCTATTATTTACAATCAAGTCATTTACAACGGGATATTTACCATGATTTAATTATTGTAAATATCCCGTTGTTGACTTTAAGTTTTGAGCTTTCCACTATTTCGGCGCAGTTTCATGCGCTATGATCACGGTAAATACCTACCTAACTTTAGACCTTAAAAAATACTATCCGAAATGCCTATATAAATCTATATCCCTACCATTTACCGAAATTTATATTTAACAATTCATTGGAAAAGGAAATCAGACCAACGAAATCAGTGGGTCAAACAATAGCTTTAGGCGTATTTAGCGAAATCCATATTTTACGTGGGATCAAGGGATTTTCAGGTTAATTCCTGAATATTCCCTTGTAACTCCGTAATTGGACTCTTTGATACAAACTCTCATGGGCTTCTATTGAACGTTTATTTGAATTGTGTAGGTAGCAGTAGCAGTGGGTATGTTTCTGAATTTCTTAAACGGTTAAATATTGCTCAGTTACTCAAGGCTGATGCGAGGGCCTACAAAATGTAGCTAAGAACCAATTAGGAGAACAAACGAGTATTTTGATGCTTTGTTGAATTTTCGACTGAAACAATTCGACTAAAACAAAATTCCGTGGGGGTGGGAAGCCTACAGGTCGGGTCAACTCAAGGTCGAATTGAAGTCGAATTGTTACTTTAGTTTGATCGAAACCGCTGTACCGCGCCGGAGGTAGGTATGCGCGCAGCGAGTCGGGGGGAAGTATCGGCCGCTCCGATCCATCAGGCTGCCATACAACGCAACGGACCATCAGCCAGACAATTTCGATCTCATGTGTACTCTTGCTCTTTTGTCCTCGGCCCCAACCTCGCCGCACTTTCTTAAGGTGCGGTACAGCGGTTTCGGTCAATCTGTAGTCGAAATGTTTTTAGTAGAATGTATTAGACGAGTTGTTTTGGTCGAATTTTCCGTAGACGATTTTGATAGGTACTTCTTTGTTTTATTATCCTGAGGGAAATGCGCACGCATATCGTACTGCCACGGGGACACAGTACGATTATGTGGGACTCCAACACCACTAAAACCCTCAGGGTGCTTCCGCCTCTGGTTGGAACGTGGGGACGCTTTCGCTTTCTTCCACGAACCCACCAGGGTTGCCGTGCCTTATCGGGAAACTGACACGACGAGAAAACGTTCATACTTATATATCTCTTACTACTTACTGATTTACGAGTAATTTTATCTACATTACTCGTAAATAAGTAAATAGTAAAAAAATATATGTTTAAATGTTTTCTGCAATACACTTCTCGAGTTTTTTATTTACACAATACAGCGGGGCAATGCAGCCAGCGTCTTGGGGACGCTTCCGACTGGTATTGATATGGATAAGCTGAGCTAACTGTAGATTATTTGCAACAGTCTACAGTTACCTCAATTGTTTCAATTGTAAATACTAGTATTACCTAATATATTACTAATAATTTATTTCTATTATTTTATTGTAATATTCTTTTTGAATAGAGGCTTCTGTTTACCCAATATTTCAGCAAAAATACACACTTTAGTGGTAACAGGACAACTTTTATATTATTGTAGGTCACCCCAACCCAAAAACCAATCACACTAAGTAGAAATGATTTGGACATTATCATTTTGAACATGTTATCATTTGATAAAATTACATTTCATATATCTAGCAGACTCAAATAGAAATAGGATGCGACTTCTCTCTTATTTCTGCTTCATTTATTTTCCCGGCTGCAGATAAATGAGGCACAAATAATTTGAGAAACAAGTGAAAGTGTTTTATGTGATCTTTTGTGAATCAAGAATAAGATTAAAAAACATTTATAGTTCAAACTGTGTACATAGTTAGTCCTTTAAATTGTTTAACAGTTTGTCCTTTCGGTCGGACATACAGTAATAAAATTATTATTAACATTAGTTAATAAACTTAAGATTATAGGAATTGCACATTTTCTATATACTTAACTAGCTTCATTCTTACTACCCGTTGTTCTATTACCCGTTTTCCCGTAGGAATGAAGCATTTTCCCGCGGTAAAAAGTCTATGTTCATCAGGAATAATGGTAAAAGAACTTTTCAAATCGGTCCAGTAGTTTCAGAGCCTATTCAAACAAACAAACAAACAATCAAATCTTTCCTCTTTATAATATATAATATATAGACTAGGTAATATTTTTATGTCTGTTTTGTACTGTGTAAGTAGCAAATAAACGATTATCTATGTATATGTCTAAAAAATACAGAAATACTACGTCTGTTTTATTTTTATAGGGCTGAATATCAAGAGTTTGCTAGACCTGAATTATTAATAGAACAGAATTGAGGTTCAAATTAATCTAAACATTAATTTGTAACCTCGGGGTCGTAAGCCTTGGGATTTGTCTGAAGGGTTGAAACATACGTTTTGTGAGGTACCTTCGAGTACCATTATTTATGCTGAGCTTTCGGGTTCAAGATACGGAATAAATTAGAATAATAATTGGGATTCCCAGTTGACGTAGCCCAATTCGGCTAACTTTACGCGTTTCTATGAAAATGGTATCGTAGAATCGTTAGGTGAAAAAAACTCTAGATACCTAGAACGTACGGCGCTATTTGCACGGACAAATTGATATAAAGGTTTCGACCTTGACACTTATGAGGCGTGTCCCTCCACCTGTAGTTACTTCCATCAAAGGTGGAATACTAAAATGTCATTCTGTGGCGATATCATAGTCATAGTGAAGCGACTAGTTAAGAAGAATAGGGCTCCAGTCTTCCTTATTAAAAGTGTAAAATAAAACTATCACTATATAAACTATCGTATGATTTGTACCTTGTTGATACGTACTTGGGTTTTATTCTTTTTGGATTATCTACCGTGTGGAACGAACAATAATATTAATAATATGATTTTCTACATGATTGTCTATTAGACTCAATAAGTAGGAACAAAAAAATCAGTAGGCTTTCTTTCTGTTCTTTTAAGCTAAAAATACAACCCTAATAGACACGAGAATTTTGTAATGAGACATAACTTTATTGACAAAGAAAATTGCAATCAAATAATAGAAATAAATAAGAACTGGCATTTACAATTGAAACCTAACTGCAGACTGTTGCAAACAATCTACAGGTAGCTCAACTGATTCATATCAATTAAGACAATATAAGACGCCGCTTGCATTGCCTCGCTGTATGGCAATGATGCGCTGCGCCAGATACTGACCAGCTGGGGTCACGCGTCTGGCTCGGGTCACGCGTCGATTCGACAGATGCTCAGATAATAATAATAATGATTATTTAATATCTAAGCTCGAAATAGATCCCAAAAAACTAAAATACTTTTTATAGTAAAAAAAGAAAAAGGTTGTTCAACATTTTTCGCCATTTTGGTAAAAAAATAAGCTCTCCAGTGTGATATTGAAAACTCGTCTCGTCAGCAAATGTAGTTTTTATTGAATCGTGAGAGCTCTCTGTACCATTTTACTTTTACGGAAAATACCCTCGAAAACCTTTTTATTTTATGATCCAGCTCTTGAGAGTGTAGATATCGAAGGTTGAGTTCTATCGAGACATTTCGGTCCAATTTCATCGTGTGCTGCCAAAACTATGATCAACAAAACTTAGTTCACTTGATCGAGTTTAAATTCGTAATACCTATCACAAGTCACGGAATAACTACTATACATTATTGGTAATTCACTGACACTGCGTAAACTGTAGGTTCTGCCCATCATCACGAACACGTTCTTGAAGACGCCAGGTCTTAAATTCTTTTTTTTTACCTATCGTGTGACATGACAGTTCTTGAATTCAGTTTAGCGCTTGAACCGGATCACTTATAAGTAGGTGAATTGTGCTGAACTCATATATAAAGATAATAATAAAGGTGATAAACCCAGTTAAGCGCTCTAAGGCGCGTACCCAACCCGAATCAGCGCCACCACCTATTTTATCTTATTATTATGTTAAACAAAGGAATCTTCAAAAATCGATTTTGTAGTTTGTGATACCTATCATAAGCTTATTTTTAATGCCTCTGCAGGAGTTTTATTTTGTTTAAGGCAGAAATGCGAAGTTGCTCGTTTTGCTCACCAGTTGTGGCCAAAATGAGCAACTTCGATTTTTGTAATTAGTTCGTTTAACTTAATAATAAGATAAAATAGGTGGTGGCGCTGATTTGAGTCGAGTATGCGCCTTAGAGTGCTTAACTGAGGTTATCTTATATTAAACTCGATCGATTGCAACGTAAATGAGTTCAATTGTATTCAATCGGTAAAATTGGACCTTAGCCATTCAGAAGTGTCCAAAAAAGATCGAAAATCGATTATCCAGTGGCTATTGTGGCTATGATCGAGTTGTTTGGAGTTGCGTGGTTGTTAGAGTTAAGCAAGCATTTTTCTGTGATTAAATGTATTTTATGTTTTTGTGGATGTATTAATCCAGTGTATGTATATCAGTTTATTAGTTTTATTTAATGAACTAGTACAGAAATACATTTCTATTAGAATTAGAAATTTTCTAATTACACTAGTCATAAAGGAATTAAATAATATATAATTTATGTATATAATACTAGTAAATTTATCTATTTAAAATGTATTAATAAAAAACAATAAAAGTAGTTTTGGCGTGAAGAGACAAACATAAAATTTTTATCATGTAAGTTAGGTATAATATTAGTGTGATGAAATTACATGTGTGAAGTGAATTTGGTCGTTCTATTTAATTATAATATTACGTGCAATTTGATGTAGGTTTGTAACAGCATCGGTGGTTCAGTGGTAGAATGCTCGCCTGCCACGCGGGCGGCCCGGGTTCGATTCCCGGCCGATGCAATTTCTTTTATTAACCGTTTTTCAATTTCTTTTAAATATTTTGACGACCTTTGGTGGCAGAAATATTGGTCTGTGGGTAGTACTTATTTAAAAGTTCTTTAATTTTTAAGTTTAGTATCTGCAAGCTTCAGAAATACTGTTCTAATATTAATTAATAATAATAATAAATAATGCTGGACAATTCACACAGCATCATCTAGCCCCAAGCTAAGCAGAGCTTGTGTTATGGGTACTAGAAAACTGATATACTTATATAATGCAATAAAACATAAGCATAATACATAAACTGAATACAGGGCGCTATGGCGCTCATTAGGGCAGGGCCTGTGTTCAACAGTGACTAATATAGGCTGATGATGATGATGATGAATACAATACACTACATAGATAGATATTTTTTTATTATACATAGAAAACATCCAGTACACATTGTCCCGAAACATTTGCCCCGACGTGAGAATCGAACTTCTTGCGTCGCAGGCGGACCTTCACCCGCTGCGCCACAGAGGTCGTCGTTCTGATTCCGAAAATTCTCCCATTATTAGGTAGCTACATTTTTTTGAGTGCGAGGCAACAAATCTCGGAAACCCTCCGTACTAAGAGTAAAAGGTAAAAACAATAAAAAGAATAACGACCGCCATTCCAACTAGTATGAAGTTACTCTAACTCACTTCCACTTCCGGTTCCAGGAGCGCCCCAGGGACTGCTTTCCGGTTCCTAACTTCCAGTCTGTAATTTATTCAGATTTCGGTACAAGGATGTATGAAAATGTTTTATGTAAAGTTGGAGACGTTTATTTCAAAACTAGAATCTGTGTTACTTATTATTACGATTTACAGAGAAAAAAGAATGGGGAAAAATTTAAGGACTTTCAGCGCAGCTGCCCTTTCTTTTGAAGTGAGAAGTTTGGTTTTTTTAGGATCTTATTGGTTTATTTCGAAGAAAAAACAACTGCGTCGTCCTTACCAGCTTTCAAACCTGGCTACAAGGTGGGAGTTCAGATTTTCCGTTTCGTAGCCAGCTTCGAATCGGAATTATTTTTTCCATGTTGAAGTCAGCTTCCGAATCTGGCTACGAGATTGGAATTAAGGATCAAATCACAAAAAGTTTACTCCTAAAATAATATTAATAGTTAATAGTAGTCCAACTTCTATGAAATGTAAATAGAAATCACCCTGTGGAAAATGTAGCGTCAGTTGAATTGTCTAGCATTATTTACTAAGTATAAAAAAATTACAACCGCCATTTTGAATTTTCGTGTCGTTTATGGAGGAGGCCTATGTTCAGCAGTCAGAAATCATAAAATAATAGAAAATAAAAATACAAAAGTAATTTTGCATCGGCCGGGAATCGAACCCGGGCCGCCCGCGTGGCAGGCGAGCATTCTACCACTGAACCACCGATGCTTAGATAATTATAATAAAATTAAATAATACAGTACAAATACAGTTAAATGTCACGTTTCTGAAACTCAAAAATATCACGTTTGTCAGACGATAACAAAATAAAACATTCAAGACAAATAATTTGTCTGCAAAAAGTTCTTGCATCGGCCGGGAATCGAACCCGGGCCGCCCGCGTGGCAGGCGAGCATTCTACCACTGAACCACCGATGCTGATGATGATGTTTTCGAATAACAGTCTTTTACTAAATGATGGAAACTATAGTCACGCTTAAAACACCAAGAATTGACCTATCTGAATTGAATTGAACTGAAACTGTCTAAACCTACCTTAAAGGCCTTAAGGGTCAGTGCCTCAAAGGCAGGTTTAGACAGGGTCAGTGACTGACTCCGAATTCGAGACAAGTCAGCGCTGACCCGAAAAAAACCCAATGTTATTTGATTTGAAGTCAGTGCAGCGGTGGGAAATCAGGGCTCACTTGAAATATTTCGCCGTGGCTCTCGGTAGCGATACCGCGTAGTTCTATACAGGCTAGACTAGAGACTAGCTAGTTGATACTTGGATCTACAATGCAAAATATTTTATGTGAACAAAGACATTTGTGAAAACTTAACAAAAACTGATAACAATAAAACAAGCACAAGTTAACAGCAAGTAATCACCAAATCCCGAAATACGCCCAGTGGAAAAGGTGCACATTCGAGTTTTAAAAGTAGACGAGACACCAATTCATAAACGCTGCCAAAACACCGAATTCCGACAAACGTACAGTGAAAAAAGTGCAAATGTAAATGAATTTATATATTTATGCTCCAAAATACACCATTTTGGAGCTATGAAATATATTATTAATTTTAAACTTAGTACCTAAGTACTAATAATAATACATTTCATCTGTTGCTGCTATGTTTAAATATTTATGTGTTCCTGGTACGAGTAGTGATGCTGAAAAAAATTATTTTTATTTATTTATAAAATAAAATCGGACTTGAGATTGGAGTACTAAAAAGACGGAAATCGCAAAAAAAATCCTAAACATTACGTACCAGTGTCATAATTTTTTTTAAATCACAATGCCTACTTGCTTTACATTTTTTCATTATTTAATTTATTATTTTGTCAACAGAGGACGGAGGGCGCTGCCTGCCAGCTTTCGGCGGGCGCAAGATGGGCGAGATGTGCAACCGAGAGAACCAGTGTGATGCAGGGCTGGTCTGCGAGGAGGTTGTGCCAGGTAACTGACAACTTTTAACCTCATTTGACTTAAAAAAATAGTTAAAACCGTAAACCCCTGTAAGTAAAAGTCTTTTTTTAATATTTGCTTGAGCTTGATCACACTGCGATTATGTCGCTCTTACTAATTAACAAAAAGAATAACAAATACTTATAAAAAATTAAAAAACTAAACCTATTGAACTAACATCTACTAAACTATCACACTAATATTATAAATGCGAAAATTTGGATGGATGGATGGATGGATGTTTGTTACCTCTTCACTCCAAAACTACTGAACGGATCGGGCTGAAATTTTGCACACAGGTAATTCTAATCCTGGAATCAAACATAGGTTACTTTTATCCCATAAATCAGTTCCCATGTGATAGAAATCACTTTTAAACGTTTCCATAGAAACAACATAAACTAGTTGTAAATAAATAAGAACATTAAAGTCAACTCCGATCACAGTGTATTATGGAGACCATTTTTCGGACATCGGCTTTTTTTGGCAAAAACCGATAGATCTAATGATTTCCAACATTGGAGTAGAACTCCCGATTGCCAAATCTGTTTAATAAAGGAGAAATATTTTTTTGAAATTTACATTATTTTTAACGGATATAATTAAAAAAAAAATCCTGTGCCTAAATTATAAATTCTTTAATAAAATAACAAAAACAGTTCAAAAGCCTATCTTATGCTTCACGTTTGAGAATGGTCACGAACCTTGTGACTATCTTAAAATACAATATATTAATATTTTTCGGTTTTTCGATTTTATTTTTTTTCTCCGTCATTCCACACTATTGGGAAAAGTTATTTATAAGGAAATAAAGATCTATGTTTTCTGTACCTTTCACAAAAAAATCATATCCCAATCACGTGGAGTAATGAAGTTAGGGCCAGTTATATTAATAACCGGACTTTTGTCTCGTAGGGTTGTCACTAATTCGAAGGATAATATCTAGTATCCGGATTTATTTAGAAATGTAAAATAGTGTTTTATAAAATCTCAACGGATAGACAGATTTCGATTAATTAAAATTATATTGATGAGAAAGCTTATTATAACACAATAGTGTTGGTTTCGAGTTAATTTGTCGACCTCAAAACAAACCTCAGTGAAGGCTTTTTTCCCTTTATTTTCATTTTATGAGGACAGAACGTATCCCCTGTTATTTCCAATCGTCATTCAGTTTGTTTCAGCGTGCTAGATCGTTTAGTTTAAGAGTTACTAGCTCTTTACAGTATGTAATTTAAATGAACATTTTCGAAGATATCACAGCTTTCAAATGCAGCAGTACCGGCCGGGGGGCCGATTCTGTAGTATATTTAGTATCAGCATTGCACCCGTGCGAAGCCGGGGCGGGTGGCTAGTCATATTATAAAACTTTAAAAAATCCATCATGGTTTTTAACACTAAAGTCATTTACAACGGGATATTTACCATGATTTGAGTTTTGAGCTGTCCAATATTTCGGCGCAGTTACATGCGCTATGATCACGGAATAACTGAGGGCACGAGTGCGTTGTTATTGGCAGATATATCGATCTACCCTCATTTTTGTCTTTTGCTATATACGTTACTACTACCATCACTTTCATTAGCGAACGCAAATTATCCCTGGCATCCTAAGACAGTAACGTTACACAAGATATGGATACATGGCAATGAAATTATTAGATCAACAACGCTGCCTATTGGTATGCTCTCGGAGCAAGCATCAGAATCGAGAAATAAATATTGGAGAAGTGATCGAGAGCACCATTCCCGAAAAATTGATCGTATAAAAACCATGACTGATCTATTTCACAGGGCTCTGGAATCATCGGATCCTTTAATATCAAATGCACGACTTCGAACACGAAAGAAAAATCAACAAAGAATACCACTACCTGAAGCTGCTAGAACATTATTAAAACCTATGGCCAATCCAGACTCACTTGAAGGAGTTAGTAATATCGACGAAACACAAAACTTTGATTCAGACGAAAGTGTGGTACTTCGCAATGAGGAAAATTTCTAAAGTTCAGACTAGCTAAGTTTCGGATTTACAATTTCAAAAAACCGGATATCACAGTACCTCAAAAAGTGACAACCCTAATAGACGCGAATAACTGACCCTAACTTCATTACTCCACATAATTGGGATATGATTTTTTTACGAAAGGTACAGTAAACAAAGATCTATATTTCCATATAAATAACTTTTCCCAATAGTGCAGAGTGACGGAGAAAAAAAATAAAAACGAAAAACACAAAAATATTAATATTTCGTGTTCCAAGATAGTCACAAGGTACTTATCAGCTCTAAAACGTGAAACGTAAGATAGGCTTTTGAATTGTTTTGGTTATTTTATTAAAGTATTAATACTTTAGGCACAGGATTTTTTTTTAAATTATATCCGGAAAAAAAAGTGCAAATTTCAAAAAATTATTTCTCCCTAATTAAACTCTTTTAGCATCCGGGGATTCTACTCTAACGTTTGAAATCATTAGAACTATCATTTTTTACAAAAAAAAGCCGATGTCCGAAAAATGGTCTCCATAATACACTGTGGATCGGTCTGATCGGAGCTGAACTTAATGTTGTAAAATTTCACTAGATTTTTAACTTTTTCCGAACTTAAAGTTTTAGACAAGCATTCATCTATTGTCTTTTTAATTTTTTAATAAACATTTGTATCTTACCTCTCACCCCCTAGGCGAGATGCACATTTGCCGCCCTCCGTCCTCTGGTCGGAAGCAGTACAACGAGGACTGCAACAGTTCCAGCGAATGTGACGTCACCCGCGGCCTGTGCTGCCTCATGCAGCGCAGACACCGACAGAAGGCGAGGAAGGTATGTTAATGAGGCTTTGTCCCTTTCTCTCTTATCTATCGCCGTAGCTAGCTATCTCACATGGGGAAGGGTAAAGTTAGAAGCAGTTCGAGGGATGCAGCAGTTCCAGCGAGTGTGACGTCACTGTTCTATTCCATCAGTAAAGGCTGATGTCATCAGACCATCAGGCAAAAGCAAGCCTTCCAAAGAGCCATAATAGTCCTGCTCTGCCAACATCCAGCAGTTTCAGATCGTGTCAATTCGGATGTCCTCAAAACTAAATTAAACTAATAAATTAAATAACATCGCAAAAATTTTACGACTTCAGCGGGACTTGAACCCAGAGTGCTTTTAGTTGCTAGAGTGTGAGGCTTACGCACTATAAAAACAAAAAACTTAAAATTAAACTAATTTCACATAAACTAGGTCAAATAAATCAATTATGCCTAACAATCTACACAAATTTACAAAGCTTCGATTTGGATGACTTGATTCCAAAAAACAAGCAAGAATTTGTGTTTCATTTTATAAAATGTAGGTCGGTACTTTATTAAACCGGCCCAACAAAAAAGCCTTTAGTCATATATTGAAAGAAAAAAGTCTATTCGACCAAATAAACAGTCATTTTACGACCTAGAAATTTAATGAAAGTACAACAAAGGCAAAATAAAAAACGCAAACAGAGACTTTGTTAAATAAATTCGTTTGGCTGAAAAGGTTTTTGTGAGTAAAGCGCCTTAGGGACCATGGTTTGATTAAGTAAAGGAATTTTAAATGCCGACTGAATACGTTCTCATAATACCCAAAAGATTGTTTTGTCATCTGAATAAGAAATAAACTGGAATATTAAAGGTGAAATGTAAGAAGCCCAAATATTATTGAATTATTGAGAGACATTTTATTTTTTGATTGTAACAAATGTTAGGATTTTCTGGTTTTTTTGTTAAATTGCGATTCCAGAGATTTTTTTCAAGGTTACATAAAAATAGCCAAATGCCAAACGCTTAGTACGTACACGGTTTTACGCATTTTAAAATAAACAACTCTGTAAAGTTTGGAAGGGCAGCAGCTTTGTTTATTTTTAACATGTCCACTGCGATCAGCAATACGCCTGCCAAGCGTGTTTATTGTGGCAAATACATGGGGGAAGCATGTTCAATAATGAATGGTATGGTGTGCTATTGAAGATTCTCTTTTGTTTGTCGGTTCTCCAGTTGTAAGGCGCGCTCTATGCCTTTCCCCTTGAGAAAACCACCATTTTATCAAAAATTGTTCTTTACAGAGCTGTGGATACTTCAAGGAGCCTCTGGTCTGCATTGGTCCCGTCGCCACCGACCAAATACGTGAGTTCGTACAGCACACCAACGGGGAGAAACGCATTGGCGTCTACCGCTTGCACTAAGCGCCATTTTGGATGACAGTGACATTTCGTTGACGTTTCTTTTTTTGGCAAAAGCTTCTTGCAACCAATTTTTTTTCTGTATTTTGTAAGTGTTGCCTTTTAGATTCTTTAAATATTCTTAGTTTATACCTATTTCTTTGCATCGTTAATTTACTTTGAAAGAGAGATGTTAAATAATTTGTTGGCTTTATAACATTACAGTGAATAGGTAAGCTTACTTAGGGTTAATTTGAATGTTAAATTTAATTACTTAGTACAGAATTAATGGCAAAGCTTGTTTATTATTCATGACGCTTCTTGTGCGGTCTTTGTTTAGATTACATTTTGCGAAATTATATAGAGGTGTTTCATTAATTTCCTCTTTATTATGAGTTTCTTAAAAAGAAACGACGTAAAAATTATAATGAGCCCGATAACTACAATTTAATTAAGTTTTAAGGAACTTATAATATTGTATTATCTTAATTTATAGTTATTTTTGAAATTGTATTTTATCGAAAATTTGCTTGTAGAATAGCTACCGTAGATTTTAAAACCTAAGATGGTTGATCTTGTTAGATGAAATATTTTGTATATTTCATTGCCATTTCCTCTTACAAAATACAATTTCAAAAATCATTATTAAAAATGACACAAAGCTTCGAAAACGGTTAACCGATTGGCATAATTTTATTTCGTAATAAATATTGAAAAATACAAAAAGAGTAGCAGATCGAAATTTTTATAATTTCATTTTTATTTAAATGATCGTGTAGTAATTAGAATAATTAATATTAAATTAAATGTCTTATTAATCCATATTAATAAATGTTATTATAACTAATAGTTATTAAAGCGTATAATCGCATCTTTTAAAATAATTATGTCTATCTTAAATAATAATTAGATTTTAATATAATTAAGTCTTCGATTGAAACAAATACATATCTTACTGGCTGAGGCATTTATATTAGTTTATATTAAATATAAAATCGGTGTTAAAATTAAAACATATCATTACTAATTCTAGTCTAAAATTTCTAGGTTAAGTGTAACATAGATGGCTTTTTTCATAATTAGGTCCTTTTAAGACAAAAAGATAGGTGCCTAGGTAAAAAAAAACATATCATTAGAAATTTCTTTTAAATCACGTTTTAAACTAAATTTCTTCTCCGTTGATAAATATTTAGAGTAAGAACTGATGTGTGACTATTTTCGGAAATTATATGAAAACCTATAATTATATATATTTTCGCCAAATACTTTACGCTGTTAAAGATATATGATATCTTCTTTGGACTTTTCTATTTTTATCGTAAAAGCGCATTTCTTCGAAGATTGCATTTGGCCTAAAGTCTACGGACTTATCAAGCATTATTATAATTATAAATGTTGTTAGTAGACTCATAAGTAACTATGTTGTACGTATTGTAACTTGTGTTATGTGTTATAATTATATAAATTATGTCTGCAATGTTGTTTTATTTATCCTTCCAAACATAATTTTATCAAAACTCTACTACACATAGTTGCATCTACATGTAGATTGTTTGATGTTGATTGATCACTATTAAATAAGCATAGTTATGAAGGCAAAACAATTTTGATGTAATATTAATATCTTATATCACCATTTTTAGGTTATCATTATACCTAACAGTAAAAAGGGTAGGTACAATAACAAAGTTCAATTTGTTCGTGCATCAAATCAATTATTAGGCTACAATGGGCATTTGTAACTTTGTCATGGTTGCAATGCAATAACAAAATAAGGTTGTAGTGAAAACAATGCAACCCTTGTCGCAACAACAAAATGGTGACTGTTGTCAATCAAAATAATAACATTGTTACTTTACCCATTTTGATAATTACTGTTAGAATGACAAATCGCGTTTGACAATACAAAGGTTGTTCCTGCAACAATCAAATTCTTGTTACGGTAACAATATTTTTTTCTGAGTGCAATCAAGGGTAAATAAAAAAAAATGATAAATAAAAATAAATAATAATAATAATAATAGGTCGAGGCTTTTTAAACGCCAAGACCCTACACAACCGTGAGGTATGCAATCTTAGAAATTACTTCCATCAAGCCGAATACCAGATGCATCGCGATGTAGTTACAGTTGATAAGAACCTTACCCCTCTCTCCTTAGCTAACGAGAACTGGCGCAAACCTACGGTGATGAGCATCCAGGATCGGAAGGCTATATGGGAGAGCAAAGAGCTGCATGGGAGATTCTACAAGGTCCTCACAGGACCTGATGTAGATCTCCCAAGCTCAGTAAACTGGCTACGTTTCGGTGACCTCTTCGGGGAAACCGAAGGTTTTGTCTGTGCAATTATGGATGAGGTGGTGAAGACGAACAACTACCGAAAGTATATCATGAAAGATGGCACGATCGATATCTGTCGAGCGTGTCATCTTCCTGGAGAGACCCTTCGTCATATACTTTCGGGTTGTTCGCACCTTGCTAACTCTCAGTACTTGCACAGACACAACCAAGTAGCCAAAATTATACACCAACAACTTGCTCTCCGATATGGCCTTACTGGACCTGAAGTTCCGTACTATAAGTACACACCGGCGCCAGTTCTCGAAAACGGCCGTGCCACGCTCTATTGGGACCGATCTATCATTACAGACAGGACTATTCTGGCGAATAAACCTGATATTGTACTGATAGATCGGTTAGAACGGAGGGCGATGCTCGCTGATGTCACCATACCACATGATCTTAACCTCGTTAAAGCTGAAAAAGATAAAATTAGCAAATACCTTGATTTGGCTAACGAGGTTGTCAGCATGTGGGATGTTGATTCAGCGACTATCGTCCCGATAGTCGTTTCGGTTAACGGCGTGATAGCGAAGAGTCTCGATCAACATCTCAAGAAACTCTCGCTAGGAAGTTGGATCAAGGGCCAGATTCAAAAGGCGGTACTCCTGGACTCGGCGCGCATCGTCAGGAAGTTCCTCTCTCTGCAGCCCTAGTCACCGGCCGCTTGAGCCTAGCTTCGCGGCCGGTGATTCACCGTTTTGATATATTTTTTACTGTAGAATAGTTTTATAACATTTTATTTTCTATAGTAAAAAATGTATTTTATAAACGAGATTAATGAATAAATGAGTGTATAATAATAGTAAATGACGCTCTATAAAAAAAAAATCTTTTTCTATTTTCTAGGTTCTACAAGTTAATTAGATAGCAGTTAAGAAGTTTTGCGCACATGGTAAGCCATTTGCTATGAATCTTTGCTAAAAGAAACTTTTTTGAATCAATTGTAGATACGGAGTCTATCAACACAACGATGATTTTAGTAAAAAATCACTTAGCCACCTTAAATGGAAATACACGTAGGTAGGTATAGTGTAGTGGTAGTAATAGATAGTAATTATTGTGCCTAGAATAATTGTAGGTACTAAAATTTTCAATTTTTAGAAAATAACAAAACAAGCTCTAAGAACCAGATATAGAGTTTTTTGTTTTTTTTAGTTCTTGTCTACAGGGAAACTCCTTAGAATTTCGATACAATCCCAAGAAAATCCCAAATGTGTCATAAATAAAAATATGGGATATTGCTTACGTTCTTATATGATATATAGGTAGTAACATTTCTCTATATAGAAATGATCTCGTCCGGGCTTCGCAGAATAAATAAATAAATAAATAATGAAGACAATTCACACAGCATTATCTAGCCCCAAGCTAAGCAGAGCTAGTGTTATGGGTACTAGATAACTGATATACTTAATACAATACACTACATAGATAGATATTTTTTATTATACATAGAAAACACCCAGACCAATGGAACAAATTTCTGCAGATCGTACACAAATTTGTTCCGAAGCGGGAATCGAACCCGCAACCTCCTGCGTCGCAGGCGGACCTTCGCCCGCTGCGCCACGGAGGTTGTCAGTAGTTGTAGAATGGATAACAACATCCTGTGAAATATTAGGTCGGAACTCAGGATATTCAGATGTACTGCCTACTTTCTTATCGGATATCATTCAGTGAAATTCCGCCGGATATCCAACATAACGAAGAGTTAGCGGATATCCTTTGCTTCTCTCGGTATCTTCGTAACTACGAAGCACAGTGTAAAATGAACTCCAAGTTTTGTTATCCAGAAATAGGGTTAGTATAGAATAAGGCTCAATAAAGGCAGAAGCCTTTATTCAAAAAGAAAATTACAATAAAATAATAGAAATAAATAAGAACTAGTATTTACAATTGAGCTAACTGCAGACTGTTGTAAACAATCTACAGGTAGCTCAACTGATCCATATCAATACCAGTCGGAAGCGTCCCCAATACGCTGGCTGCATTGCCCCGCTGTATAGCAATGCTGATGCGCTGTGCCAGATACTGACCAGCTCTCGGGTCACGCGATGCTTCGACCAGACGTTTTGATATTTTTTAAAAACCCGAAGAGCCTCGGTACCCCACGGACCTAGGGTCTCGACTCCAACGGGAGCAAATTTGTATAAGCTCTGTCGAGACCTGCATATTTGCGCCTCTTGAGATCTTCGGCCAAATCTGCCGCCGCACCCGCCCTCACGGATGTTCTCGGAAGATGGGAAGGCTCAAGTGTGTCGACGCATGTAGCGTCCTACACAATGGGCCTCCCCAACTCCCATGGGACTAGTGTCATACCGTCGGGCCTTTTACCATCGTCACGTTACAGACCATTCGGTTCGAAAATAACTGGTACGTTAGCGGCGGTGACGAAGGCCCGCCGGATAATTTTATCATAAAAAATAAATGATCTATCGATGCCAAAGTTTTACCATAAGCTTAAAATAATAAAAACTATTGATTTTCATGATAATACTGAGATGTAACGAAATTGGGGTGAAGAAAGAAAATAAGGTCATGCTGCCAGCATTCTGGGCACTCTGCCTTCTGGCACACTTCTGGTGACGGCTTAGGTTTAGTGTATATTATTAGTTGTAATTTTTTTATTCTGTAAATGTAATTTTAGTTCTAGTTGAATAGTTTTGATAATATAAATAAGAATCTAAATAACCTAATCCTGTATTAATATTGGCCTAAATTTAAAGTGTTGTGAATGATGGACAAGAAATCGCAACACAAAAGTAACAGTCCCAAATAATAATTTCAATTATATAAATACTATACTATAAATAATTATTTAATATACTATAAATAATTATTTCAAATTGTACAATTTCTGACATGCCTTGTATAACGACCTATATTATAAATGGTAAATAAATAAATACAATACAATAATTTATTGCACTTTGTAAATTAAATATTTGAAAAGCGCATCAAGATCATCGATATAACAGCCAGAAATCGAACTATGGATATTCTAGTCTCATTTTAATCCAGTGAAAATAAGATTTGAGGTCTCATAAAATATTCCTGAGAAAAACGTTTCTTTACAATGACAAGCCCGTCTGCGCCAATTTGACAGTCATCCGGGGCACGGATATTGAGCTACACCTATATGTGGCTATTGGCGGTTGATGGAATAATTTCGAACTAACACAAGCTTAATTGGTTATTACAACATAATAAATTATTAAAGGTCACAAGTAAGTATAAAAGATTGGCATTTATCCGATAAAAGGTGGTGGGGGGTACCAGAGCGGCGGTAGTGGGTATCGGTAGAAGCCACCTCCATAGCCATACCGATAGCCACCGCCGAAGCCACCGCCGAAGCCACCGCCGAAGCCACCGCCGAAGCCACCGCCGAAGCCTCGGCCGAAGCCTCCGTAGCCCACAGCGATCGGTGGACCTCCGAAACCGCCGCCGTAGAAATGACAGCTGATGGACTGAAAAAAGATTATGATTATTAGAAGATGATTATAAAAAGAATATTTATATTATGATTATTAGATAGATAGATATTTATTTATTGTTTCAAAGTTGTTACAATTTAACGTTAATAGCGTCTTAAATCCTAACAAAGGTTTATCTAGACACTAGTAATACATAATTATAAATTATAAATAATGTATAAGCTAGCATCGGAGATTAATGCGGTAGGCAGCCACGTACACAAGCACAGTGACATCGCTGTCCGCTAGGTAGCTCGGATCTTAGATCTTTTGTATGAGAAAATAAATACAATATTCAATTCAAATTCAGTTCAAAGATGGGAGGATGAACTAAGAGAGACTGCAGGACAGACATGGTCTAGAACTGCACGAGCAAGGGAGGAATGGAAACAGTATAAGAGGCCTTCGCCAAAACCGGGAAAACAGATACAGAGGTTGCCTATGTCTAAATTTAAACTTACTGTTAACTTAGTTCAGGTGTCTCAATAAAGGCTTTTATTTATACATTCAGTTATTCTTAAATCTCGTTTATATAATACATTTTAACCCCCGACGCCAAAAGAGAGGAGTGTTATAAGTTTAACGTGTCTGTCTGTGTATCTGTCTGTGGTATCGTAGCTCCCAAACGGATGAACCGATTTTTTTGTGTCGTAGATAATTTTATCCCGAGTAGTCTGAGCCAAATTTCATGAAAATCTGTCCGAGGGATTAAATTTTTTTTATTTTGTTCTTGTAATTGTGATATTATTATGCTATATTACTTTAATTATATTATCATATATTACATTAAATTATTATTTAAGTTACCAACCTGGAATAAAACTGCTACTACTACAAGAAACAAATTAACAAAACGATACATTTTGATATATTATAAGAAATGAGGATGTTACTTCCAATATAAGATTTTTCTGACTGATTGATTTATAGTGTAGGACATTTTTATATAAAATCATTGGCGTGTAGAATCTATGGTAGAATACTCGAGGATTTTGCACGTTTTTAAACGCTCTTATTACAGTGGAATAGAGTTTATAATGCGTTTCACAAATTATGTGTATTGTTTGAATATTATTTAGCAAGTGTATGTAAAATGATAGTTACTCATAGGTATTGTTTTTCCCGTGGAACCAGTTAGTTGTGGAGTGAGATCTCTAATTTATAACTATTAAATACGCATGCCCAGCGTGGGGATTATGGGTATTACCCCCATGAGATAAAAATCAATAAGGCGCTTTTCAGGGGGAGGCCTGCGTCCAGCTGTGGACCATTATAGGCTGGCGAGGAGGAGGAGGAAATACTATCGGCGCCCCGCGGCCTCGCCCCCGTGGAAATTTAAGTTTCCGACTTTCTTATTTTTTTTTTACATAAGAACCTTTTCCTGACAATAACAAACACAACAAAAAAGAATTAGCGTAATTGGTTCAGCCGTTTACGCGTGATGCCGTGACCAAGGGAAATAGGAATTCATTATAAAAGATATACTTTTATAAAATCATTCTATATATAATTCTTCACAAAGAAAATTACAATCAAATAATAGAAATAAATTAGAACTAGTATAAACAATTGAGCTAACTGCAGACTGTTTTCTATACAGTAGTGAAAGAATCAGCGAAAACGGTTAACCATTAGTGGAAATCAAGTAACATACACACAAAAATTAATAAAGCCGAATAGAGAACAGAAGGATTTCCTTTTTTAAAGTCGATTAAAATAGAGGCAATTAATTCACTAGCTACACAACATTACGACGCAAAGGTTCGATTCCCGCCCCAGGACCAAAGTTTGTACGATCTGTATATAATATTTTATAGGAGTGTTCTGGGTGTTTTCTTATAAAAATAATAAAAATATAGTTTGTGCCCGCAGCTTCGCACGCGTTATGCTATCGAAACGTTTAAAGGTGGTTTCTATCCCATGGGAACTGATTTATGGGATAAAAAGTAGTAGTAGCCTATGTTTGATTCCAGGATTAGAATTACCTGTGTGCCTAATTTCAGCCCGATCCGTTCAGAAGTTTTGGCGTGAAGAGTTAACAAACATCCATCCATCCATCCATTTATAATCTAATAGTGTGATATTAGTGTGATTATTTTTCCTTGGCTGGTATGTGCTTCATAATAAGTTTTATTCATTGAGGCACGGATCCATTTTTAATTGAGATTTCGTCAGATATTTAAATTAGAATTCCCATTGAGATCTCGCGTCGCTCGATCAGAGAGGTACATTTATTACAAGTTATTGTGAAACTTTGAGAACATTGCTATAATGTCCTGTCTAACCTAATGTCATTGATACTAAATCATTTACAACGGTATACAGGTTGGTTTTTTGAGAAGGGCGGTAATGGCCAAGTCCGAAACCAAGCGAGTTAGAGAAGATTCGTGAAAGGAGTCATGCCCTCGATTTACAAGAAAACAATAACTGCATTTTTTGTTATTTTTAAACCTTTTACTTTTGACGGAAATGGACACAAAAGAGGAAAAAAAGACCCTGTATTATTGAACCAATGGATTTTGTTGCTGATAAGGATCAATCTTTGCAAAGAAATGTATTACTAAAAATGAAAAAGCATATTTTCATTATTTTATTATTTTTACACGGAAGAAAAATTACTCCTATCCAAACTTTTTGCTCGTTATGTGTGAAACTCATTTGTATTATTAGCGGGATAAGACGAAGCCGCAGGAATAAACTAGTATATTATAAAGGAGCTGAAGACAGGGCGCTATGGCGCTCATTAGGGGAGGCCTATGTCCAGCAGTGGACTAATTTAGACTGATGATGATGATGATGATGATGATTATAAAGGAGTACCTGACTCCAACACAAAGCCCGAGCCATTGGTTCTAGAGGCTTGTACGCAAAATGCATACGAAACCGCAGCTGACATACAAAAGTTGTGCGAACTTTTTGCGCCTTAGCAATACCAGTAGCAATAACAAAAGGGAATATTCAAACAATAATAGTACCTACCAACGTCTAAGTATAAATAAGTACGTAAACAAAATATTAGCGAGACTTCTCTAATTGACAAGATGGGAATCACCTAAAGAGCTGTGTTGACCGGTGTTACCTGTCGTAATGTACCATTTAGGTCCGCCTGCGACGCTGGAGGTTGCGGGTTCGATTCCCGCCTCGGAACAAATTTGTGTACGATCTGCAGAAATTTGTTCCGTTGGTCTGGGTGTTTTCTATCTATAATAAAAAATATCTATCTATGTAGTGTATTGTGTTAAGTATATCAGTTATCTAGTACCCATAACACAAGCTCTGCTTAGCTTAGGGCTAGATAATGCTGTGTGAATTGTCCAGCATTATTTATTATTTATTTATTTGATTCGAGCATGAAACGTAATAAAAATGCATCGGACAATCCGCTGACAAGTGCGTCCACTGATCGGCAATCCGAACGACGTCATTTGCAATCGAATCCTCGCCGGCATTGCTGACAAACCGCTCCGTGCGGTACAGATCTGTTATGTCAAACCATTGATGGGGTCAGTGCGGATTGTCCGATACCGGCCTGTGAACGCGCACCCTAACGTTTCAACTGCTAACGTTTGAGCCGTAATGCCGTGCCTTACCACACCGTGATCGCGGCCCGTACTCTTAAAAACGAAATGGAAATTTCTGATTCGTTTTCCTGTAAACGCTCTCTCATGCAAGCGTGCAAACGACATAAGTGTTGGTTTTGCATTGGTTTTCCACGACAACGAAAACAGAACTTATAAAATAAATAACATAACATAGCTTTAAAGCGCTACCCCGACCCAAAACAGCGTCACCATCTATTTTGAAAAATCGAATTTTCAAAAATCGATTGGCCATAAGCTCTTTTTACTGTAACTATAAATGTTTAGTTTGTATAGTGTAGGCAGAGATGCGAAGTTCCTCTTTTTTGCCACCATGGTGGCCAAAACGAGCAACTTCGCATCTCTGCTTAAAGTATACAAAATAAAACTTTTACATAGGCATTAAAAAAAGCTTATGATAGGATTCACAAACTGCCCAATCGATTTTTGAAAATTCCTTTGATTGTATCGATCGCACTTCGGTCTAGATACGTCATTCCATCATTGTTCATTATGTAGTAGGTATATTGCAATAGATTGGAAATTGCTTGTCTTTGCGTTTAGTTGTAACAAAACACAGGCCATTTGTTGAGTTAGCGCTGGGAGACCGTACCATATCTGCGTAGGAACATCAGGGTGCTCTGTGTTCTTGTTCTACTCTCAAAGACTCCTTTGCTCCAGAATATCTGAAGAATCGTTTTTCATTCCTAGCTGACTCACGTCATGACCGACCACTCAGATCATCAAGCAATCTCCTCCTAGAGATACCGGCACATAGCTCATCCTTCTGTGAGAAATCTTTTTCAATTGAGGCTGTTAGACTCTGGAACTGCCCATACGATACCTATCAAGAAAGTTGAATCAAAATATTGTTTCAGAAAACTGACTCGTGAGCATTTTTTCAAAATTCTTTATCCGTCTTCTAGTTAGAAGTTATAGAAGTCATTTCTTTACAAGTACAAATTTTTATTTAGTTAGGTATCTAACTACTTATTCTTTTGTATATCATAGTAAACATTTAATATAGTGTTTTTTTCTGTTATATACCTACTTAATTTTTAATATAGCTAAGTTTAAGTTAAGTCTAAGTTAAAGCACGCCTTTTTCTCGTTGTTGACCCTGTGTGGTTGGCAGGTAGAAAATGCCATCGGCATTATGCCCTTTTGTGTACTTTTAAAATTGTGTGCAATAAAGTATTAAATAATAATAATAATAATCTACAGAATTTTACTAATATCAATGTTTGTAACACGTTACATTACGGCCCATAACAACGGTCAGTATGGGGGGGAAAGCTAGAGAAGGGTCGGGGAGGGTGCCTGTCTGCAGATGATGAGGACAGGCATCCTCCTCCTCCTTATAAGACCTATCTGCGGTGTCACATGGCGGGACACATTATTACCTCGCAGACTCTAGCCAGTCCTTGGATCCACGTCCATCGTCGTCCTCCCTGGGAACTTCTGCAGCCACATCATGTGACCGCCAACTGTACCTCGCTCTCGTCGGGGGCCTGCGCCGCGGTCTGGCGACCTCCCTTGCTTCTTGCGATAGCAAGAGTCGGGAAGGCGCAAGACCGGGCGGTGGCACGAAGTGGGGGACGTACAGCGCTGCAGATGCCAAGTGATCCGGGGCGCAAAGGGTGGATGTTTCTGGGCTTTACATTCGTAGGGCGCAAAAACATCAACCCATCATCATCACTGGGGGAGGGGGGAGGGAGGGGGCGCGAGCATCGTGCACCCTCTTCCCCCCCTCTGTCACCGCTGAGGGGAAACCCACAGCAACTAACAGCTTCGTTCACAGCTATAAAAGAACAAAATATGCAAATGCAAAAAAAGGAAACAGTGACGCCATGCGACCCGGCCAGCACCCGGCGCCCGTTGGGTTCCGGGCCCTCGGGTGTTAAGTTGGCTACCGAAGGCGGAGGTGGGGCGGGACCCCAGGCCCCGCCTTCCGCAGCTGCTACTGGGGCCAACAAAAACATAGACGCACATGCGGCTACCCCAGGCACCTCTTCGTCATCCCAGGCGCCTTCCTTGGATGGACCAGTGCCACCCAAGATGGGAAAATGGAAGAGGAGGAGACTGGCGGCGAAGGAAGCGCGGGCGAAGGCGGTAGCTGCAGGCACGGCGGCGACTACTGGCGGCGCTGTGTTGGATACGGGTAACGTAGGGACCGGTCGCGGAGCCTTAGGAACGCCTTCAGCGCAAACCGGCACCGCGGCTTCAGGTAAACTGTCTGTTGGTCCACTGAATCACAGACAGAGAAAAGAAAGGAGACTGAAAGCCTCCGCTCTCATGCAAAAGGTGCTGACCGATCGTATCGAGGGGTACGTGTACCCTGCTGACCTGTCGGCCATAGCGCCGGCGGTCAGCAGGGTAATGAACCTTCCGGTCACACCCCATCCCCTAACCTCACTATACTCGGGGGCGGAGGGAGCCCCGGCCGTGGGCGCCGGTAACGGACAGAGCCAACGTAGGGCCATGGCCCCGCTAGTAGCTGCTGAAACGAACCGTGACACCCCACGGACCGGGTCCCATTAGCCCACCGAGAATACGGCCAAAGACGGCTCCAGGCAGCCCAAGCGGCAGCGTAGTTCTGAAACAATCTCGCCCTCCTCTGCGACAGCGGAAAAGAGGGCGTGTATTGAGAAGGACGGTGTCGTTTTGGCTGCTGGTGCTGTACAGGAAAGTGTCGAGGAGACCTCGTCGTATGCAGCGTCCGCCAGATCCCACCTAAAGGTGGTGATCATGGAGAAAAACGGCGTTCATATGGACGAGGGACGCGCGACTCTTCTCCGCAGACACCTAGACGTGTGCTTCGCAGCACTATGTCGGGACGACAAATATAAATTCGAGCACGAGGCTCCGGGGTTCGAAGCCATGCCGAAACCGGCACACGGTGGCCTAAGCGCGATAGCAGCCGACGACTACAGTCTGGAGTGGCTCGCTGCGACGGTCGCTAGCCTGCCACCGTTGTGGCCAGGGACGAGTGGACTGGTAGTGGTGCCACAACACAAGCTGCCAAGATACCACAAAGGTGTCGTTTTCGTGCCGGACTGTGACGAATCCCCCGAAGACATCCGACAGATACTAGCTTGGTGTAATAATCGGAGATTACCACCCCTGCGCATAGACCAATGGCCTATCTTCGCCCACAAACGGACCCCGAACAACGCCATGACCGATAACGTCATGGTGTTCGGTATCCCGGTGGAGGAGCTCTCGGCTGTGGCGGCCAGGAAAAACAAGCTAAAATATAGACTGGCTAATCTGCACCTCACCGTCAGAGCACCCAGAGCGTCAGACGTTAAGACCCCGATTGTGGCGCCGCCTGCTGCCCCGGAGACACCCTGCGCTATCGCGGGCGTGCCTGGAGCTGTGGGCGGTGCCGACATGGGCGTCGACGCTGACCCTAATACAGGTGAGAGGGAACTTTCAGAGGAGGCAATAGACGAGCTCCTGGATGACGTGGGTGATGAGTTAGGAGGCCTTTCAGGCCTAAATCTACTCTCACCTGCGCCTGAAATGGACATGGAGCTCTCTATGGCATCCCCGGCAGGTTCCCTCCCACCGCAATAAAGTAGATCAGCGCGAGTCTGTTATCTACTTCCCCCTATACCCCCCTTTTCGCTTCTGACTTATAATGTCTGTCAAACAAAAGGTATCGAAACAAACTCCCCACAATCCCACATATGGGATACCAATTAACCAAAATCTCACCTCTCTAGATAACCACAATAACTCGAATACTCGAACCACTATAACTCAAAATAGGTTAGACGAAATCAATACAATCTCAGTAGTCCAAGCCAATATCCAACACAGCGTCACAGGGTTCGCCTCGCTACGAAGAACCCTGGAAGAGCAACCGCACACCATTGCACTGGTCCAGGAGCCCTACATCGTCCGGGGAAGGGTATGTTTCACTTCCTTACCGGGTACTGTATTTACCTCCCCAGTTAACAATAAGACTAGAACGCTAATATACGTACCCAAAAACATGAAGGCTTCACTGGTTACACACCTGTGCACGGATGATCTCACCGTGGTGCAGCTGGAAACTGGACTGGAAGGTAAGCTTAAAACCATTTTAATTGCCTCAGCATATCTGGACTGCAATGTGGAGGCGCCGCCGGAAGAACTAGAGGCATTACTCCAATATTGCAACACACACGGCATGGAATGCATACTGGGGTGTGATGCTAATGCGCACAGCTCCGTATGGGGTTCCCCAGATACAAACGACAGAGGCAAAGATATCCTCGACTTTGTACTCCGACACAACCTCAATATCATAAACAGAGGCTCTGAACCAACGTTCGTAACATCCTGGGCTCAGACCATTATAGACCTAACAATGGCTACCAGTGACATTGCAGAGTACATCCAAAACTGGCATTTAGATTTCAACTGTTGACAGGAGAAATCCTCCCACGCACATATAGAAATCCTAAGAAGACTGACACCGCATTATTCGCGGAAACCCTAAACAGTAAACTGGACGCTCAAGAGGGACCTGACCCCGGACCTCAGCTAACTCCAGAGGACATTGAACAAACGCTGACCGAACTGACGGCACATCTAATCACCAGTTACGAAGAAGCGAGTCCCTTGATAACCGAAAGCAACAAGATTGCTCATCGCAAAGACAAATGGTGGAACAAAGAACTAACCAAACTCAGAAAGAAAACACGTCATCACTTTAATAGAGCGATGAACACTAAAGATGACCAAGACTGGTCCAACTATAAAATAGTTAGACAAGAATACAAAAGGAAGATTCAAAGTAGCCGAAACAACTCATGGAAACGCTACAGCAACTCCATAGCCACTCAGAGCGAAACAGCTCGCCTCAACAAAATACTATCCAAGGACACGTCCACCAAACTCGGCTCACTAAAAAAAGCCAGATGGATCATACACAAAATCCGAGCGGGAACAGCTCGAATTACTGTACAAAACACATTTTCCAGATTGCAAACTGGAGGAAAACACTGGATGGGAAGCAAGAAATCATCAAAAACCCCATAACAACGACTGGGAACTTGCAAACCAGATAGTAACAGAAGAAGCGCTGGATTGGGCGGTTAGCAGCTTTAAACCGTACAAAGCAGCTGGCACTGACGGTGTCTTCCCCGCCCTTCTGCAGTGGAATCTAACAAGAATCACATCAAGGTTAGCCTCTATATTTAGAAGCTGCATTGCATGGAAATACATCCCTCATGCCTGGAGGGAGGTCAAAGTAATATTTCTGCCAAAACCTGGCAAAACAGATTACACCCAACCAAAGTCATTCAGACCAATAAGCTTAAGCTCGTTCCTACTGAAGACACTAGAAAGACTATGCGACAAGTTCATTAGAAATGGGCCGCTACTTAGAAACCCAGTGAACAAAAACCAACACGCCTATCAATCAGGTAAATCTACTGAAACGGCTCTACACCAAGTCGTCCACAAGATTGAATGTGCGCTTGAAAATAAACAATCGTGCCTGGTCACCTTCATAGACATAGAAGGTGCCTTTGACAAAACAACGTTCCCGTCAATTGAAAACGCTCTGCGAAAGCAAGGAGTTGATCAAAATCTGAATCAGTGGATAGCTGAAATGCTATCCAACAGAGCAACCAAAATCGAGAGTTCAGAATCCCTGGGGCAAGCAGCCCAATGCAGGGTGACGCGCGGGTGTCCACAGGGCGGGGTCCTTTCACCTCTCCTGTGGATACTGGTCGCGAACGAACTCTTGGACTCACTGAACAAAGATGGTATCCTAACGATCGCATATGCAGACGACCTTGCAATCATGATATCGGGGCTTTTCGAAACAACTCTTTGCGAAAAGATGCAAAAGGCGCTACGGACTGTGGAAACATGGTGCACCAAACACAGTCTGTCAGTAAACCCGAACAAAACAGAACTAGTACTCTTCACTCGCAAAACTAAACTACCAAAACTAGAACTCCCCTCACTACTAGGTATAACACTGACACTAAGCAAGGAGGTCAAATACCTCGGCATATGGCTAGACAGTAAATTACTGTGGGGCAAGCAACTAGACCATATCACAACAAAAGCCACAAACGTTTTATGGCAATGCACCCGAGCGGTAGGCAAGGACTGGGGCCTAAAGCCCAAGCTATGCCTGTGGCTGTATACAGTCATGGTACGCCCGGTGCTAACGTATGGTGCAATAGTTTGGTGGCCTAGAACAAACTTAGTCACCACTATTAACAAACTGCAGCAAGTTCAAAGACTGGCCTGCGCACTCATTTGCGGATGTAGGAAATCAACCCCATCTGCTGCACTGGACATAATTTTAGGACTAACGCCCTTGCACGTCCACATACAGCAAGAAGCAATGGCAGCGTCTCTAAGAATTAAATCAACAGACCAATGGAAAGGCGATTTAGGCCTAACAAACCACTGCAGAATATTAAGTAAAGCTTTAGCTGCAATTCCAGAAGCGGCGAATGGTACTGACAGAATAGCGTCTACCTACTTAACCGGTAAGACCTACGCAACAATGCACGAAGAGAACGCAGTTGCGAACACCTCACATGATGTTACCACATATAACATCTACACTGATGGTGCCAAGAACAAAACAGGAGCTGGCTGCGGCTACTTCTGTCCCGAAACTGGACTCTCGAGAGCTCAACCTTTAAACTCAGCCACCACGGCCTTTCAGGCGGAAACACTGGGACTACAACTGGCGGCAAAACACATGCTGCTGGAAACAACTATCAAAGAATCGACCTGCCAGATGCAGCTGGTCTTCAAGACAGACAGCGCGGCACTATTGAACGCGCTCAAAAGGACAGACACAAGATCAAAATCAATTGTAGAATGTCACAGCGCTCTACAAAGTCTCTCTGACCAAACGAAAGTCAGCATAGTATGGACGGAGAGCCGATCCGATCCAGGCAACATAAATGCAGACAGACTTGCAAAGGAAGGAGCGAGACAGACCCCAACAAAACAGGACATCAGTCTGTCAAACCCACCCACAGCAGAAGTAAGAAACAGACTAAAACTATACTCAGAAAAAGAACACCAAAAACTATGGGAGCGCCGAACAGACTGCAAACATACAAAACTAATACTCCCCTCCAAAGATAGGAAAACCACAAACACATTGCTCAAGATGAGCCGCGAGGACCTCAGAACAATGGTGGACATCATCACAGGTCACTGTGAACTGAACCATCATCTTCTTAAAACTGGAGCCACAGACAGTAGTCTGTGCCGTGGCTGCTTCCAGGAAGAAGAGACTGTGGAACATGTAGTGGTACACTGCACAGCCACAGAGGACGTCAGACGGGAAACGGGACTGAAGACTCTTATAGAGGAATCAGACCCGTCCACGCCTACAGAAAAGCTGAAACGAAGCTGTCAATCGCCAAGGGTCCTGCTCCGATATTTTAAGGAGCTGGGCTGGCTAGGGCCTGGTTAGGCAGGGGGACAATGCACAATACACTCCTATGCGAGATGTCAGTGCAGATCCCGGTACCCCCATTCAGAATTAGAATTAGAATTAGAACGGTCAGTACCCGCCTTAGATAGTATTTGATTTACTTAGGTTCATTAACACCACAGAGGTTACATTGTTTTCCATTGAAGGAAAATATTGTGAGTCATGGGTTTTTATAAAGTCCCACCTAAGTTAAGTTTGGTGACTGTGAGGGCTCCTTCCCATCGCGCAAAGTTCCCATCTCGTAAACATTTTGAAACAACTGAAGAAAATTTGTAGGTATGTTTCAAACATTTCGTCGCGTTTGGAAACCTTTTCAAGAAATAGCGTATTTGAGTACAGTCACCTAGAAATACAGCTAGTAAACAGATCACGGAACCTTTTGGATACCCATGCTACTATAATTAAAGCCGAAAGTTTATGCAGATTTGAACATGTGAGTTTATTTTTGCCATACAAACTACTGATTTAAACGCTGTAGCGTGGAATGGCTGTTAATTCTATATTACATTTATAGGCCTCATGGCGCCAACTGGTGTATTCACTGTCATTGCATTGTCGTTTCAAAAAATTGTAGGTAATTATTCTAAAATGCATATACAACACACAGTGTATATTTTTTAACTAGGACCGTATTGGGTCGCCCTTACCAGGGGTCCTGTTTTGCTAAACAAATCGCTTCACTTTGACTGAAAACCAGCGCTCTTTCAAAAAATACCCACCCTAGGTTTTTGTGTTTGAGCAACAAGCTGAGTCAGGCAGGACCTGTTAGAGCTACACACATGCGCTCGTCGGCTTGCTGAGTGGGCTACTTACACTGAAAAAAAAATGTTTACATTGATTAAGATCTTGTCTAATGTGATCACGCATCATGAATCCATATGAGCCTGATAAGATCTCGTCTTATGTGACTATAAGAACTTAGTTAAATCTTTCTTTATCTTAATAAATAAATAAATAAAATAAATAAATAATGCTGGACAATTCACACAGCGTTATCTAGCCCCAAGCTAAGCAGAGCTTGTGTTATGGGTACTAGTTAACTGATATACTTAATACAACACACTACATAGATAGATATTTTTTATTATACATAGAAAACATCCAGAACACCCTGAACAAATATCTGCAGATCGTACAAACATTTGTCCCGAGGCGGGAATCGAACCCGCAACCTCCTGCGTCGCAGGCGGACCTTCGCCCGTTGCTCCACAGAGGTCGTCAAAGGTTAATAAATGTTTAAAATGACAAAGTGAATATTTATTTTGACTTAGAGCATTATTGATATATCAATGATGTGCCAATTTTTTGATTTAAACGAATTCGATATGTTGCAGCTACTATGCATTTTTGTTTGTATTGAATGAGGTTTTTAATTTTTTATCATTCCAACTATTTTGACGCCAACTAAGATAAAATGCGTCTTAGTTGGACTATATTTTTTTCAGTGTAGTAGTAACACAATGCTTAGGTATATCCTAGTGTTAATATATGTAGGTACGTATTGATGTGTTAGTATGGTTCACTTGTGTTTTTTTTGTAGGTTAGGTGCGTGTTACTAATTAGTCTTTTATTTTATTAGTAGTGTAGAATTAAATAAAACAACAATCTTTTTTTCTTTCTATCTGTATGACAACTATGACAAGGCTATCATCACAAAATGACAATATTATACTTTTATTTTGAGCTCTATACATACAGTGTGCATTTTTTTACCGGGACAGTATCAGGTCATCCATAATAGTGGCCCTATTTGTCTAAACAAATCTCTTCACTTTATATAAATAATGCTGGACAATCCACACAGCACCATCTAGCCCCAAAGTAAGCTACTCAAAGCTTGTGTTATGGGTACTAGATAACTGATATATTTAATACATTAGATACATAGATAGATATTTCATTTTTTATTATACTTAGAAGACACCCAGACAGAAAAATAAATACTAGTACGCTTTTAAGAAATTAAATAACATCACAAAAATTTACCACTTCGGCGGGACTTGAACCCGCATCCTTCCGTTTAATTTCTTAGAAATTTGCCAGAGTGTGAGGCTTACGCACTATAAAAATAAAAACTAAAGTACGCTTTTGTTCATAATGCGAAGAAATTCCACTGTCGTCCTATTTAATTTTAATCTAAATTCTAGAACGACTAGAATAAACTCTACAAACAAAGAAAACTGCATCTTCCTTAGTAAAGCAATTTAATTTCTCGAAGGAAACGTTTGCTTCTTAATAAGTTTCAGCTTCAGGGGAATATAGGCCATAATACAAGTAGATAGAGACGATAAACGCGTAACGTTCATTTAGCTAAATAGATTCTGTTGGGTCAAGTACGTAGATGACGTCATAAGGATGAATAGGGGTGGGTAGTGTCGACTTTTATGTATCGATGAAACGAGCTACTAATCGTACAGCTTTTAGCATAGACATTTTTGTGGGTATCTACAATACCATGTACCTTCTACGCTGGCCTGTTTGGGTTTGGTATTTGTTTTAAAAGACTGAGCAATGTAAAATAATATTTATTTATCCAGAGCAAGTGGACATTTTTTTCATATCTCTATGACTTATGTTTTGATTCGTAGGTTTTTACTAATTATTTGGTAGATATCTTGTACCAGTTTCTTCATAAGTCGTGTAGTTTTTTTGTAAACAAACAATTACTTGATTTTTGCGCTTACACTGTTTCAAAAACGTATGTTCTGTCTCGCTCCTATGAACGCGAAATCCTATGCCTATCCTTTTCACAAAAAGTCGCGCATTGCGCCCTCTAAAAAAACACATTACGATGAAATCAGAAGTAGTTTTTATCACAATTACAGAGAGTGCGGCATTGATTCAGATAATAAAATGTCGATGTCATAGATTTTTTTGTATACCTACATCACCATAGTTGATTACCATCAGTACTTACAGACAATGGACAATTTTTTAAGGTATCATCATTCGTAAGTCCGTACCACGATTTCGCCCACTGTCGGGTATCATATGAGCCTCCAAACTCTTCTGTTCTCCACACGGTCCTGTGCCAATCCCGTCCAGGTTGTCGATGTTTTGATATCGTCTGCATATCTAGCTGCATCTTCTTTGTAATAAACGGTCCGTTGATTCTGTATTGATTTAATTAATTATTTGTTCACAAAATAGATACAAAATATTAATTCGAACAATTTAATTCCTTGGAATACTGGTCTGTATTCGCAGTTTAATTTTACCATCCCATACCATCAACATAATTATTATTCATGACTAAAATTGATTTATCATCGAAGAAATTTATTTAACAGACATAGTAATATGTTTATTTCAGTCACAAAAACTTAAGGACCCATATTACAAAAGATAAAGTTAACTACAATATACAATTAAAACAATTACAACTATTATATACACTTATATCTATTTCTTAAAAATCGAAGCCGTCACCAGAAGGCAGAGTGCCCAGAATGCTGGCAGCATTGCCACGTTGAATGGCAATGCTAATTCGTTGATCGAAATAGAAGCCAGCATTCCGATCACCTTGTGGACTCTATAAGAAGTTTAGTAATAAGACATAGTAATCAGTTTATATACATTGGCAATCTTCATTAAATACTTCGCTTCGCAAATTATTAACTGAGCAAAAGCCCGATTGCTAAATAGTTACATCTGGAGAATATAAACTAGATGCACCTACTTTTGTAAGCATTAATACTAATCGATATCGATAGATCCATCTGCAATGCGCTCGATCGATGCAAGACGGATGTACTGCCGCCACCGTCGTGGCAAAGAAGTGAGATAGTCTTACCTCTAAAAGTCATATTCATCGCTATCGATAGATCCACTGCGCCGCATCCCCGCCCTAGCGACGCATCTGCAGTGCGCTCAATCGATGCAGGGCGGATGTACCGCCGCCCACGACCCGCCCGCCCACGGATTTAACATTCTACTAAAGGTTGTGGGTTCACAGTTTACTTGTTCATTTCATTCATTTAATTTCAAGGCTTTTATTCAGAAAAACTATTTACATTTTGTTACCTACTTCATACTATTGCTTTGTTACGACATTGAAATTTTGTCTGTTTGCCCTCTTCTGGCCAAGGCCTCCAACCCCTTCCACTTTACTAAGAAATTTTAGAAATTTGTTCCGTTGGTCTTGGTCTGGGTGTTTTCTATGTATAATAAAAAATATCTATCTATGTATATAATGTATTAAATATATCAGTTATCTAGTACCCATAACACAAGCTATGAATAGCTTACTTTGGGGCTAGATGGTGCTGTGTGGATTGTCGAGCATTATTTATTTATTTATTTATTTTACTCCATCTCTCGCCAACCTTACCCAAGTTTTACCTGCTATGTCTTTTAGCTCGTCCTGCCACCTTATATACCGTCTCCCTCTTTTCCGTTTATTATATTTTGGAAACCAGTCCATCAGCGTTCTGCTCCATTTGTCTATTCCTCCTGTAGTATGTCCAGTCCAACTCCATTTCAGTTATTTTACTTTAAGTGTGACGTCTTCTATTTACTTGTTACTTGAAATTAATTGCAAGTTTCTGCCCCACGCTCCGCACGCGTTGTACGTTTTAAAAGAATTGATAAATGTAAGTTTATTTTATCCCTGGAAAACTGATTAATAGGATACAATTTTGCGTATGTATTATTCCAGGCCTAGAATTACCTGTATGCAAATTTCAGTTCGATAACAGATCGAACTGAAATTTGCATACAGTAGCTTTGGCGTGAAGAGGTAACAAACATCCATACATCCAAACTAGTGTGATTAGTGAGGCTAGCCGCCCGCCCCCGCTTCGCAGCGGTATCTAAGCAGTTCAATAGATGTTAAAATAAGAATAGGTAATTCCGTAGATAGATATACGATAAAAAAAATATTCGACACTACACCACATAATACAAGTCACATAGTAACATTACACAGAAGTAATAATTTTTGTTGGAAAACAGCTTGGGAACATTATGTAATAGTAAAAAAATTAAACTCAAAATTCTAAATCAAAAGCTCTTTATTTTCATAAATATAATAAATGTACACTTAGAAAAGGTTCAATTATAAAACTAAACACTGACATCGAAATAAAGTGATATTTTTGATTTCTGTCGCTTGCGTATGTAAAAAGTACAGATTTATAAAAATGTGTGTTTGCTGCAGCCTATGGAAAAGGCAATATCTCAGCGAAAAGCTTTGCAAAACACTAATACATGGTTTTCGCATTGAGCTTTCAGATGATGGAAGGGTCCTCTTATAGTTTTTTGAATCGTGCATATAGCAAACACAAAATATAAATAAATCATGCACCGACCGACCATAGCTGGCTACCTGGACATGTTCTTGGTACTGTAGCTTGTCATCAATGAGTTATCATTATCACCCCTAAAAGTATAATCATAATTTTTTTTAACGGACAGGAGCCTTTATTAACAAATAAAATTACAATAAAATAATAGAAATAAATTAGAACCAGTATTTACAATTGAAACAATTGAGCTAACTGCAGACTGTTGCCAACAATTATAATCATAATTATTATTATACAGGGTGTCTGGTAATTAATGGATTATCCCGCAGGCATTTGTGGGGGGCACTGCGGCCAAAAAGGAAAAAATATTTTAAAAATCTATCTGCAGAATCTATCTTGTCTAGGATTTTTTTAATACGAACGAAATACCTTTGTTCACATTAGGCACTACGGTTACAAATTCAATACCTAATAAGGATAGATTTACTCTGGGAATAACCGTGAACAACTTGCTATGGCGCATTACAAACATTTCACGAATGTAATATTTCGTAGAATTACGTCGACGTGTTTTTTTACATAAATTATAAAATTGTCTATTTGAAATTGTCGTTTAAATTTTTTTTTATGGGCAGAAGAGTTATTCACAAAGAAAATTACAATAAAATAATAGAAATAAATTATCAATAACACCCCAACCACCCCATAATACACTTCCACAGATAATCTAAATACATTTCTTAATATAGTATATTATTTTTTTATGTTATAAGAAAAATAAAGCTAGAGAAACATAAGGTAGCAACAACAAAAGCCAATGGCCTCAGTTATTGCTACCTATCCTATCCAGGCTCGCTTCGCTCGCCTTGCCGTGTGCCGTGCCGTTTGTCGTATTGTACGCGCGCCATCAGTGTGGTCACGAAGCGCGGCTCGCCTTGCTGTGTAACGAGTGTCGCAGGGTAAGAATTGACCCCAAAATCAGCCCGTGAGTATCGTAAGATTCGGCTAGCCTATCAGACTCGGGAATCTACTGAACTGCTTTCTGGCCCCTTGTGGGGGCACAGAGAGGGGCCTCGAGGCGTGGCCTCATTACCCCGGCTTCATCTCAAGGGGCTACTACCCCTTGGTCACTGGGTTGGCACTATGCTCTTTTAGTGCTTGTTTTTTTTGTTTTTTTTTTTAAGGCTGCATTTTCATTTTTTTTTTTTATTTTTTTTTTTTTTATTTTTTTTTTTTTTGGGGTTGGAAAGGAAGCTTTGGGGTTGGGAAGGTAGCCCGTGGGGTTGCTGGCCGCCCTGACTTTGAAGGAGACGGCGCGCGGTGGGCAGGCGGCGGTGCCGCTCCAGGCCAATCCGGTGGGCAGGCGGCAGAGCCGCTCCAGGCCCATCCGGTGGGCAGGCGGCGGAGCCGCTCCAGGCCCATCCGGAGGGCGGGCGGCGGTGCCGCTCCAGGCCCATCCGGTGAGCGGGCGGCGGTGCCGCTCCAGGCCCATCGTGTCGTCATCCGGGGAGTCGGGCTGGCCAAGGCAGCAGGCTGGCGGGGGGGGGTTGGGAAGGGAGGGGCTTGGGATAGGGGTTAGCCATTTCTTCTGCTCATCTGCGGTGACGGCGGTGGCTCCATGAGCGAAGACTCCTCCGAAGATGTTGCGGTGGAGCTGGATGGCTTGGGCGGCAGTGGGAATGCGCGCTGGTGCGCGTGGATGCGATGGTGATGTTCCCCTGGCTGTCGGCTTCCGCGAAGTCAGCGGCGTGCCTTGCAGCGGAGGGGACTCGTGCAAGAGAGAGGGCAGCAATCATTGCCTCTTCTCCTCCTGGGTGTCGTAGGGTCGCGGCGGGGCCCTGGATCCCGTTACTCCTGGCCAAGGACGGGGCGGAGACGCAGTTCCGCACACGTCCATGGCGAACGAGCCTGCGGGGGGCTGGGGGGCGTCAGTGACGTTGGACTGAGGGGGGGAGGGGGAATCAGTGGGAAGTGCACTCCGTGGAGCAGTAACCAGCAGGGCGGAAACACCCAGCCAGGTGAGATCCCTAGGGAAGGCCCGGCTGAGGTGATCCAGCGACGCTTACCGGTTACTGCGGCGGGCGAGCGGAGGGGAAGGGGGAAGTGTTAGTTACTGCACTGAACGTTTTGAAACAAACGCCAGACAGTAACTTCCACCAGGCAGGATAAGTGGGTGCACGCTGGAATAGCGGTCCTGCGGGTGGAGAACGGGGCTCGCTGACACTCTGCAGAGGGGTCGCAGTGTCCGCTGCACGTTTGAGGTTCCCGGCACGCGAGCACGCGAGTCGCCTGCCCGGGACTCGACAACTAACCGGTGGGATAGTCGGAGTGCCACGGGGCAGGGCCAAACGTGGGGTGGGGGGGCCTCTACGGCGCGGTCTTCTGTGCCCTGCGTGCGCCTGTGTCCGCTGCACGATGAGGTTCCCGGCACGCGAGCACGCGAGTCGCCTGCCCGGGACTCGACAACTAACCGGCGGGATAGTCGGAGTGCCACGGGGCAGGGCCAAGCGTGGGGTGGGGGGGGGCCTATACGGCGCGGACGACTGAGGCGCGCGCGCTCTGTGTGAGCGAGAGAGGCGAACTGAAGTTAAAGTTGTTGACTCGGGAATCTACCAGCCGATATGCAGGATCTACCTTCTGTGTATTTGAACACCTTCGTTGCGGTCGCCAATCCGAATGCGAAGCGTTTTGCGAGTGGTGTGATTATGGAAACTCTCGTTTGAGAGAGCCATGTTTAGCAGTGAATGTATGTGTGTTAATATAGATAGAATTGTTTGGAATTTCATGATAAAGTGCTTATATCATTAATGTAAAATAACTGTTGCTATTATTAAGCATATCAGAGCACTTATCTTGTTTACATTAGATAACCTCCTATTGTCAACTATACCATTATCAGCGCTCATTTACCAAATTGTAATAACCAGTGCCGCTTCATATATTGTGATGAGAAGACAACTGTATTTATTCTAGTCATAGCCACATAGATTTACAATAGTTCATAACAAAATAAAGTGAAACAGAATGGATAAAAAACATTGCGAATCGCGAAGGTAAAAAAGTACTACAGAAGAAAATAAGTGATGTAATAACATAACTATAGCAATCAAGTGAACTGTGTTTATTCTATGGATTGGAAGAAACACTAAGTGATTGGAAGCGACACCGATTGTAAACACAGAATTAAGACAGAAAACTTGGTAATGATTAAAAAAACCAGCCGTTTTTTACGATTCACAAATCGTTGGGAGCAAAAAGAGATCGTAACGATGTCTCGGAAGATGTCTTCAAAAGCAATCACTTTCGAAAATATGAATCCAAACATAGTCAAGCTCCAATACGCCGTTCGAGGTCCACTTGTCATCAGAGCTGCCGAAATAGCGAAAGAACTCCAAAATGGAGCAACAAAACCTTTTGAAAGAGTCATTCACGCTAACATAGGAGACGCTCACGCTATGGGGCAGCCACCTATAACCTTCATCAGACAAGTACTAGCCTGTGTGACCTATCCAGACCTGATAGAAAAGTTCGATTTCCCCCAAGATGTGAAGACCCGCGCGTGTGAGATACTAAACGCTTGTGGAGGTAAATCTGTCGGTTCATACTCCGTGTCTTACGGCATCGAGTTGATAAGAAAACGAGTGGCAGATTTTTTAGAGAGAAGAGACGGTCATTCAGCTAATTGGCAAGACATATCCTTGTCTTCTGGGGCGTCAACGGGTATAAAGAATTGTCTACGCCTACTTTGCAACAATATAGAAGGGAAAACATCAGGGGTATTAATCCCTATACCACAATACCCTTTGTATTCTGCATCGTTAGCTGAATTTGGACTTGAGCCAGCTGGTTATTACCTTGATGAAGACCAAAATTGGGCGTTGGACATGGCAGAGCTGGAACGGGCAAAGTCTTGCTCCGACAGCAATGTAAGAGCTGTAGTGGTCATCAACCCAGGGAATCCTACAGGGCAGGTATTAACAAGAAAAAACATTGAAGAGATTATCAAATTCGCGCATAAACATAAGCTTTTTATCATCGCTGATGAGGTCTACCAAGATAATATCTACGCCGAAGGCAGTGAGTTCTTTTCGTTCAAGAAAGTTTTACGCAAACTGGGGGAACCTTACACCTGTGAAGTTGAACTTGCGTCTTTCAACTCTATAAGCAAAGGTTACGTTGGAGAATGTGGTTTGCGCGGAGCATGGATGGAGTTAGTGAACATGGATCCTAAGGTACAAGATAATCTATACAAAAGCATCTCAGCAAACCTCTGCCCGTCAGTCTTAGGACAAGCCGCAGTTGATTGCTTTGTTAAACCACCACAGGAAGGAGAGGAATCTTACGAGCTTTTTATAAAGGAGAAAACAGCTGTATTGACTTCGTTGAAAGAAAGAGCTAAGATGATCGCTGATACGTTCAATGAAATGAAAGGTTTCAAATGCAATACTGTACAAGGAGCGATGTACGCTTTCCCGTCCATCAAAATACCGGAGAAAGCAATAGCAGCTGCGAAAAAGGCAAATCAACCACCAGATGTCTTCTACGCATTCAGATTGCTTGAAGAAACAGGAATATGTATTGTACCGGGGAATGGTTTTGGACAAAAACCTGGTACTTATCACTTTAGGACCACGATCCTGCCGCAGCCTCAGCTTTTACAAGAAATGATGGATATTTTTAAGCGTTTTCACCAAAAGTTCACTCATGAGTTTTCGTGAATCCATGGAATAAATCATACGACGTTCTGTTTACACCAAGGTGGGGAGAAATGGGGTAAAACCATACATCTAATCTCGAATTAGGTGTAGTCATATTTATGTAACTCTAGTGTTTTTTTTTGCTAGGATAATTTTCTGTAATAATTTTATTTTATAGAGCTTAGACAGAGAATCGCAAATAGAATTTGGTGGCCACCAAGGGCAACTTCGTTTCTCTGCCTAAACCATACAAAATAAAACTATTACAGAGGCATTAAAAAAAGCTTATAATAGGTATCACAAACTGGCTGCCCTAATTTTTGGAAATTAATTTCATAAACGTTATGATTCTTATTAAATAAACATAACTTAATGCATAAACGTAGATAAAATAGGTGGGGGCGATAGTGTGAGGGGAGGCAGCGCCTTAAAGGCACTTATATCTAGACGAGAGAGTCTATTTGACGTTAGTAACGAAATGTGATCGTCACGACACCTTATTCCATACAATTTAGTACAACACCAGGCGTCGTATCAGCATAGATATGGCAGGTATCGGGCGAACCCTTTATAGTCCACGTTAGAGATGTGAGTTATTGGGTATTTTTTTCAACAGTTATTAGTTGGTTATTTTGTTCTAATAACGTTAGGACCAACTTGTACCCAATAACGTTACAATACTTAATCACACTAATATTATAAATGCGAAAGTTTGGATGGATGGATAGATGGATGGATGGATGGATGTTTGTTACCTCTTCACGCCAAAACTACTGAACGGATTAGGCTGAAATTTGAAAAATTGCATAAGTACAAGTAATTCTAATCCCGGAATCAAACATAGGCTACTTTTTAGCCCATAAATCAGTTCCCATGGGATAGAAATCACCTGTAAACGTTTCCATAGAAACAACGCGTGCGAAGCCACGTGCATAATATAGTACTTGATAATACCTAAACATAACCTTAAAATAAATAGATTAGATAGTTATTGTACCTACATACATACTACATACATACCGACTTGGCTTGGGGGGTCACAGTCACAGCACGACGAGCGAAAAGGAACTACGCAAATCTCATACAAGGACATCACATAGAAGACGACGACGATGACGATCACGTCACATTACTAAAGTCAAATAGACTCACCCTTCAGAGGAAGTACAGTTAATTTTGGACCAATTTGACTCATTTTCAGGCGCTACCTTAATCTCGAGATTGAGATGAGATTTATATTCTTACGAAAATGGTTTTCATTGTAAAAAATCTGATTTTCTAAGAAAATTTCCTTCTTATTATGGGCGCGCTCATTTTATTCCAGGTAAAAAACACTAAGTTTATTTAAAGCTAAGTATATTTTGGTCCCATGCTTTCGGTAATTTTTTTTGCTTCGCTCTGCTTTTTCGGTGTAAGCTGGCCTTAACTGTTTTATATCCCCGAGTCACCGAGTTATCTAGTTCAATTGGCTTAGTGGATGTTAGACTTTCAATCCAAAAGTGGGTTCAAAGTCTGTTCTCAGTATTTTAACATAGTATCTACCTACCCTTGTTAAAAATATAAATTGGTTATGATGTAAGTAAATTATTAAATCTTCTGCACCTACGCTTTTTTACTCAACTTGTGCCGCAATGTTTTGATATGTACCTAAGCCATTAAAAATTTTAATTTAAGTTGTCACTGAATCAAATTTTACTAATGCCTAAAAATCTAAGCCATCACCAGTTTTTTGTACAACAGCTAACAATAAATATATTTCTGATTCTGATCTGAAGGCAGAGTGCCCAGAATACTTGCAGCATTGCCACATTGAAAGGCAATGCTATTCCGTTAACCACAATCAGTATGAGAAGTTTTGTAAGATCTATAAATATTGCGTGTGCCCCAGGACTTCAAGGACCTAGGGTATCCACCCCAAACGGCTCAAATAGGTAACCTCGGTCAAGATTAGCGTATTTTTACCGTTTGAGGGACTTCGCTGCTGTTGCTGCGGAGCCGGCTATTACCGATATCCCTGCAAGATGTGAGGGTGCTAGGGAACTAACACACGTGATTTTGGAATACCACGTGTCTAAACTTTAGAGAACCTAAAACGTTTGCTATTATTATTTAAAAAAGGCGTATCTAAAGTCTATGAATATCTTGAAATACTACCTTTAGAATCGAAAGGTATTATTTCAAGATATTCATAGATACGCCTTTTAATGAATATCTTAAAATAATACCTTGAGCCTAAAGGTATTATTGATACGCCTTTTCAAATAATAATAGCAATCTTTTTAGGTTGCAGCAATAACTTAAAAGGAATTGAGAAGCCCGCCGTTAACCTTTAGATAGTATTATTATATCTGTGGCTTTAGCTACTATCTTGACACGAAGCTACGTTTAAATTCATTTATTTATTCATTTGTATCTACATTTTAGGTCAGCAACACAGCATACAGCTTAGGTCTTAATGTTAGCTTAGGTCAAAATTATTAACATGTAGGTACCTACACCCTCTTTGTAAGTTTTAATATATCATTATTCCTTCACGGTAAAATACTGAACGATATCGGTTAATTATTTCATCAACATTTAATTTTCAGCTGTACGACGACTTCCACTGGTCCACTACTGGACATAGGCCACTTCCAAAGATCCTTAATTCCAAAGATTATTCATTAATCATTTTTAGAAACCGTCATATTTTCGTATTAAATTATCCTCTCGATTGGCCTCATTCATCAACAATTGGATTTTTTTAAAACGTTTTTCCATATGACTTCCTATTCCTTTATATTTTCATTGTTTTTTAAGTTTTACGGGTATTGTGTATTATAACAGCCCCTCAAATTTGTATGCTACCCCCGAGATCATGATGTGTTTACAAAACCAAATAATCATCAAAATCCGTCCACGATTGACGGGAAAACCGGCGAATATTAATGACACATAATATTAATGATACAGAATTTAAAACCCCCAACAGATTTTCATGAAACATAGCTAAGAACACTCGGGATTAAATTATCTATGGCACAAAAAAAACTAAACGAAAATCGGTTCATCCGTTTGGGAGCTACGATACCTCAGACAGATACACATACACACAGACACGTTAAACTTAGAACACCCCTCTCTTTTTGCGTCGGGGGTTAAAAAAGAAGGAGACTCTATGTTCATAGAACCTCTTTATTCTAAAAATAGCTTGAAAGATTGTTACCTAAGTAATTAGATTAATATAACTACCTAATAATACCTCTTACTGAACCAGGTTAGAACTCTTTCGCGGTTCCAACTGTGTCTGTCCTGTCTGTGTCCTAATCGGGGGGACGAAAGGTGACGGAAGAATGGGGGTCGGCGAGTGTGTGGAGTGGTGGGCTCGCCGGCCATGTATGAAGAGGAAGAGGGGACGCCAGTCGGACCGCGGAGGTTTTAAATGTTCCCGTGGTTCGGCGAAAATGGCGAGAGAGGGACACCGGAGAGGTTTTAGTGGGTATTATGTTATTTTCAGGACGTCGAGTCCCACATAATTCTGGTCCCCCCCCCAGACCAGTTTATTCGTAAACGAGCACTGAATAAATAATTATATTCTATTCTATTCCTCCTTTTTTCAAAGTCGGTTAAAAAAAGCAAAGCTAACAAAGAATTCTTCGATTCCTCGGACACCCTATCCTACAAACGAGGTGGCTGTGTGTGTCAACAACTTTCGGAAGGTCATTGATCGCAACTGGTTTATAGGAAGAAACGGATTCACAGACGGTAAATACCTACCTACCTATATCCACTGATGGATTATTAATACTTATTTGTAGGTAACTTGAACCTAGAGGCGGTAGCGTCAGCATAAAAAAACAAGCAGCAAAATAATAACAAGTTTGATACACTATGACAGAGGTCCAGATAAATGGAGCAAAGAAACAACAACATGGTTTCCCCAAGGGCAGACCTTTCATTCGATGAGCTGTTGAGCTTGTCAAAGGAGCAGGCAAGACATGGACGAGGACCCATGGCAGGGAGGAGTGGAGAAGGCTGGAGGCCTGCCTTTGCCGAGTGGGAAACCAGTATTCTTAATTTTGTAAATAGTATGAAATAGTACGTAATTATGTAATGTTTGTAAATACTTAGTTTGAATAAAGGCTTATATTATTATTATTCAAGGCGCTTATTAGGGGGAGGCCTGCGTCCTGCAGTGGAGCAATATAGGCTAACTAGCGACCCGCCCCGGCTTCGCACGGGTGCAATGCTGATACTAAATATACTAAAGAATCGGCCCCCCGGCCGGTACCGCCGCAACTGCTGTGTCCCTGCATTTTAAATCTGTAATATCTTCGGAAATATTCATATAAATTACATGCTGTAAAATGCCGTATTGATCTATATTAAATTCACAATGTATTTAAGGTACTTAATTGGATAAGGATTAATGCTGTATTGCTCAAAATCGCTTCGTAAATAAGCTATTATTTCTCGTTAAAAGTAAAGGATAAAAAATGGTTATTGTGGGTTATCCCTAAGAGATAGACATAAAGCAGCTTTTTGTAGATCTTTTAAGGTGTACAATACTGTGGTATATCATTTTGATCCATCTCGTAGGGTTAAGCCAGCGTTTGCAATGTAAGCGCAAAAAATGTGTTCCTCTAGAACTAACAGTGTTTCTCTACTATATTATGAATGTATTATACATATAAACCTTTCCCTAGAATCATTCTATCTATTAAAAAAACTGCATCAAAATCTGTTGCGTAGTTTTAAAGATCTAAGCATACATAGTGACAGACAGACAGACAGACAGACAGACAGGGTGAGCGACTTTGTTTTATACTATGTAAAGATATTAGGACAAAACAATATTTAGTACCAATTCTGAGCAAAACCTCCTCCGACAAGATCCAACAAAATGTGATTCACGTGTAGTCAAATTGATCCCGCACTTGCAATCAGAGAAGTTAAACAACAGACTTACGCAATATAAAATTGCCCAGTAAATTACCAATATAGGCTGTTGAGGTGAGGTGTGAGGACGATCTCGGAGAAGTAGCTGGGAGCACCTGGACCAGAATAGCAAGGGACAGGAGTGAATGGAAAAGCTTGGAGGAGGCTTTACCGCCAAAGGTGGGTCCTTACCGGACAAAAACTGCTCTGTTAATGTAAATAAAGATCTTTAAACCAAATAGTTAAGTTCAGTTTTATAGATACAGCTAGATGTTTTGTTTTACAGGCTGCCACGGAAAAGGTGTACTAGATGTTTTGTTTTACAGGCTGCCACGGATTCTGAACATCAAGGGGGTTATTGTTTGTTCTACAATTTTTTGAATTACGCTTTTTTTTGAAAAATATTTGAGACGTTTTTTTCATATTCTTGTTTACGTGTTCGTTCCTTTACATTTTTATTATTGTTTTGATATTTCAAGGTATTTAAATCGTATTTTTGTAACAATTTCGTGCAAAAACAATGGTTCTGCTGAAAAAAAAACAAGCAAAATAATTTGCGAAATAAAGATAGTATCGATAGTTTTTATACAATACTATCGATATTGTCGATATTGTCGATGATGGGCTGATGATGATGATGATGATGTCGATGTTATCGATAGTTTTGTCACTCTGGCATTGAATACTATCGATATTCTCGATTTTATTACAAAAAGTCAATATAATTACCGTTCGTCACTCTATCGATAGAGTTACTAATTTTCAAGGTCAACTATCGATAGGCAAACTATCGATATTTTGGCAACACTATGTAAAACATTTTGTTATATTAAATAATGCAAAAGTGCGTGTAAAAGAACACAAAAAGGAAGATAAAAATAAAGTTTTTGAAAAAAAAAATTCGTCATTCAAATTAATAGGTAACGAAACGAAATAAAGGTCTTTTTACTTGATTTTATTTACCGCTATCACCAATTATTCGCCTGCCAAGCGTGGTGTGAGGCTGGGCAGTGAAGGCGTTAAGCATAGACCGAACGGGTTTTTATTGTTTTCAATTTTACTTGTTGACCCGTTACTTTAAAATAATGAATCACATACTTAGGGTTAATAAAGAAATATTTATTACGAGTAAAACTACGCACGTTGCTTTTTTCACATGCCTGTTCAATACCGAACTTTCATTACTTCCCAGTAACTACAAATGTAACCCTTGTGTTAATATATTTACGGGTTAGTTTACCTAAAGCTTAGCTAGCAGTTAGGACCTTATTGCAAATTTAAGGAACAGCCTTCGAATGAACTGAGTTAGCAATATTGTGATGTATAAGGCTTGGTGCAGATTGGAGATCTTATATAGCTAAATCGTAGTATAAAACAAAGTCGCTCCCGCTGTCTGTCTATCTGTCTGTCCCTATGTATGCTTAGATCTTTAAAACTACGCAATGAAATTTGATGTTTTTTTATTAAATAGAGTGATTCAAGAGGAAAGTTTATATGTTTAATACATGCATTTAATAGCAGAGAAACACTGATAATTTTAGAAGTATCTTATGTGATGTCGTAAATAAAATCATTTTTTCGCGCTTACAGACGCTGGCTGAACCTACGAGATAGATCAAATTAATGTACTACAGTATTGTACACCCTAAAAAAAAGGTCTACAAAAAAGTCCGCGATGGTATATGTCTATTTCTTGGGAATATCCCACAATATCCATTTTTATCCTTTACTTTTTACGAGACATAGTGTCTCATTTACGAAGCGATTTTAAGCAATACAGCATTAATCCTTATCCAATTAAGCATTGTGCATTTAATGTAGATCAATATGGCCTTTTACAGCAAGTAATTTAAATGAATATTTCCGAAGATGTTACTGATTTTTAATGCAGGGGACATAGCGGTTGCGGCGGCGCCGCGCGGCGGGACCGGCGGCCGGGGGGCCGATTCTGTAGTATATTTAGTATCAGCATTGCACCCGTGCTAAGCCGGGGCGGGTCGCTAGTAAATAAATAAATAAATAATGCTGGATAATTTTGGTTCCTTTTTTTGGTATCACGGTAAAAGTAGACATCCTATCCTATCCTTTTTTTTCGGCGAGGAAATTCGTTTACGAATCAACAGATCTGGGAGGACCAGAATTATATGAGACTCGACGGCCTGAGAAGGACGTAATAACCACTAAAACCTCTCCGGTGTCACTCTTCCATTTAAAACCTCCGCGGCCCGACTGGCGTCCCCTCTTCCTCCTATACATTGTCGGCGAGCCCACCACTCCACACACTCGCCGACCACATTCTCCCGTCACGTTTCCAGACATCCTATCCTAATTCCACCTATATACAGGGTTATTGATAATTCACTGACACTGTGTAAACTGCAGGTTCTGCTCATCATCACGAACACATTAGTGAAGAAGGTCTTAATTTTTTTGTAAATCGCTTTACAAACAAAATAATATCCGAAACCTAATTAATTACTAAATACCGATCTTCCACATTACCTTCACATTATCATCATTAGCTTATTTTATATCTACGCAAGACGCAAGATGATTTAAGTGGCATTAGCCTGGCTGGGAGATAGCCTAACACACACACACCCACTGATAATTCAGGGCAGAGCCGTTTTTAGATTTAGTTTAAAAAAAAACCCTATAATGATCGATTTTTGAATAGAGGGGGGTACATACTCACATCATTCCCTTTCCAACAATTTTACGAATTGAGACTTGCCGTCTTCACGGCCGTGTTCATGGTGGTGGGCAGAACCTGTAGTTGACATAGTGTCAGTGAATTATCAATAACCCTGTATACTACCTACCTACCTAAACATTATTTCTGTTTCACACCGTCTATAATATTCGATCACTTCTCGTCCATCATATTTTTGTCTAGAAGAGATCGCTCTTAGTAATAAGGCCGCCGTACATATCACGTACATTTTCTGTACTTGTTTTTGTGTTCTGTGATTTTTATTATTGTTATAAAAGCGAGAGTTTGTGCCATTAAGCCGTCGTTGTGAAATACAATCATGGAATTTTACATCTGGAGAGTTGGATATTCAGGGAATGAAGGTTCTGGGAATTGGACGAAATACACAGGCTGGACATTCAGAGAATTGAACCTAATAGACCGGACCCGTTTGGGCAAAGATAACAACAAAACTACCAGAAAACAAGCCTACTTCAAGATTTGATCCTACCATCCACTCCAGGATAACCGTGCGGTGCATTACCAAAGAGAGATAATGCACCGCAAATTATATTTATATTAATTTTGTGTATTAATATAAATATAGTTAAATATTACAAAAATTAAATATAGTAAAATATTGTTTATTTTTATTAATCGAATTAATATCATAAAAATTTGTATATAACAAGGATATCTCCTGGCTACGCAACATACGGCAATGGACTGGCATTAAGAAGGCAGAAGACCTATTCAGGCTAGCCCTGGATAAGGAAAAATTCAAGAGGATGACCGCCGACCTTCACTAATGGAGAGGCACTATAAGAAGAAGAAAGATTTATCTCCATTCATAAAGAAAATTACACTCAAATAATAGAAATATATTAGAACTAGTAATAACAATTTAAACAATTGAGCTAACAGCAGGCTGTTACAAACCATCTACAGGTAGCTCAACTGATCCATATCAATAAATATATTATAAAATTAAATATTAATAATTAATTTAATTATTATTAATATAATAAAATAAGTTAATTATAATATTAATATTCTTTCCACTAGTACTAAGCGGTAATCCTCTATCTTTATAATTCGTACCTTAGCGGTGAATTGGAACTCGCTGCTTGCTTCTATTTTTCCGGCCAACTAAAGCCTGGTCCTCTTCAAGAGAAGACTGAATAGGTGTCTTCTAAACCTTCGTGACACATCGTCGAACACATCGTCATTTCCGATCAGGTGAGGTTGTGGTCAAACGAATGTCCATTCACGGTAAAAAAAACTACTGAACGGATCGGGCTAAATCCTTCTCTTAACCTGGATTTACATAAAACTTTTAATCTCGGAATAATACGTGTGAAGAGACGGGCAAGAGCTAGATAGAATAATAATTTAATTTAGTTTATTTGTTGTATTTGAATGGAAGAGCAGGACATCCTGGCACAAGTATATTTATATACTTAAAAAGGATGTCCTATCAACTGTGTAGCACGTAATGTAAAATATTTTTATACAAATAAACAATTTTCAGTTGTTTTTTTTTTTCAATTTTCAAATAGAAAGGTATTTCTCTGATGGTAGAGCTACATTGTCTGCCTTACTACTAGGTTAACAAAGCCTCGAGCAAAATTCGCATATGCAGCGAAAAGGTGGAATTTCGGGTTAGAAAACGGATGCGAGACAAATGAAATTATTATTAAAAACTGTTAAAAGCTTTGTTTACACAATAAATTCTGGTATTCGAGGACCGAGTATATGTATTATATTTTATTTTAATAAATCAGGCAAAGATGTTTCTCGGTGTTTCTTTTAATTTTGAAGCAATTTTTTTTCATTCTGGTTAACACACCTATTTTACACATACTTTACGCCCACTTTTCTTTTTATACGTGCCATATTTTGTAAGAATTACGACGAAAGCCTTAACGTATTTTTACGCTCGCGTTTTTCAAGATTTAAGAGTCCCTTTAGAAAAATAGCTAACGATTTATTTAAAAAAACTCCCAGTGGCGTCTTAAAATACCCTAACCTGGTATAGCTAAGTAACTTTTATAGCAAAATTTATGTTCTTAATGTTACTTGCTGTTAGCTTAAATCTATTCAAACTTAATTACATTACCACTTAGGAATCAAACATCTAAAATCCGTGAGGGTGGGTGCGGCGGCAAATTTGGCCGAGGATCTCTTGAAGCGCAAATATGCAGGTCTCAACAGAGCCTACACATTTGCTCCTCTTGGAGTCGAGACCCTAGGTCCGTGGCGTACCGAGGCTCTTCGGGTTTTTAACAAATTATCTGAGCGTCTGATTGAAGCGACCGGTAACACCCATTTGTTCTAGACTGTAACGCCATAAAACTGTTACCACTTTTTATCTCCGTAGTTCCATGGTAGAACTATTGAAACAAAACCTGGCCCATTTGTCCTATAGAACTAATAATACTTGGTAACTTCCACAGTTTTATAGAGCTGTTCCATGGTCCATGGGACGCATGACCCCAGAGGATATCTGGCGCAGCGCATCAGCTTTGCCATACAGCGGGGCAATGCAGCCAGCGTCTTGGGGACGCGACGACTGGTATTGATATGGATCAGCTGAGCTACCTAAAGATTCTTTATATTCTTTTCAACAGTCTGCAGTTAGTTCGATTGTTTTAATTGTAAATATTACTTCTATTTTGTTTCTTTGTTATTAAAGATTTTTTGTTACGAAAATAAACGCATTTTTTATTTTACCTTACTTTACTAAACAGATAAGAACAGAGTTATATGCATTGTTAATAATTATAATGGACTAGCTGCATTCTTACTACCCGTAGTCCTATTATCCGTTTTTCCGTAGGAATGAAGCATTTTCCCGCGGTAAAAAGTAGCCTATGTTCATCAGGAATAATGAGGGCTTTTAATGGTAAAAGAATTTTTCAAATCGGACCAGTAATTTCGGCCTATTCAATACAAACAAAAGAACAATCAAATCTTTCCTCCTTATAATATAAGTGTAGATTAGTGTACTTAAAGATGTATTTTATAAACCAGTTCTTACTTAAAATGTAAATAGCTCTTGTGTGCGCAGCTTAACCGCACGATCCAGTCAGTCGCGTCGAAGCCTGCGCGCGCGTCGGTCGCCATGACACTTTGAGCGCCATCTTGAATAAGTAAAATCAGCTGTCAGTTTTAAGGTTAAGTCGTTAAGTGCAGTGTTGTGTTTAAAAGGTTGGTTATTGCCGTTTTTTTGTATATTTTTTGAGAAGGAAACTGGATTATGTAGTTTTTTAGGTATTTTGCTGTTTCTACGGATTTAGAGTCAAGTTTTTTGAAGGTGACTTGTGAGCGAGTGAAGGATTTAGGTTGTAAGGAATTGGATTTTGTCGTGAATTTTTACTTAACTTATTGCAGGTGGGTAAATTAGGTAGATGTAAAAATGTTTCTAAGTCTCAAGTAATCTCATGAATGAATTTAGAGTTTCTCAGTGAAACTATAGGTGTCTCATAAAACCTTGTAAGTTCTGAGGAAGGTAACGATTACGTCATTAAATCTTAAGGTGGGTCGGCTTCTATGCAAAAAGTCATTGAACATTCATTAATGCATTCACTGCCCAGTCGTTGCGATGACCCGAAAGGCCCAAAATGTATTAAAAAAATACTTGAGAGTAAAATGTAAAACGATGTATGGTCGCACTATTTTCAGTAGGTATCTTATTGTATCAACTTGGGGCTAGATAATGCTGTGTGAATTGTGTTAGCATTATCTATTATATTTATTTATTTTATTGTATGTATTTTATTTTGCTCTCTCTCTCTCTCTCTGGTAAGTTTTATCCTACTATCCTACTAATATTATAAAGGCGAAAGTTTGTGAAAACTGAATTTTTGTTACCTGGGATCTCCAAAACTACTGAACAGATCTAGATGAAATTTGGTCGACGTTTAGAACAAAGCCTAACTTAGGTAATAGGTTACTTGTTATATCAATAATACGCGTGCGAAGCCGCGGGCTGAAGGTAGTTTTTTAAATTTTAGTATGTACTATTAGTATTCATACTACTAGAAATGCGAAAGTAATTCTTTTAGATTCATTATTGATAACGCTTGTAAAATTTCATAATAGTACAAATAATAAAAAATAGTTCATAAGTAGGATGGATGTATGGATGTTTGTTACCTCTAGTTTGTGATACCTATTGTAAACTTTTTTTAATGCCTCTGTCATAGTTTTATTTTGTATAGTTTAGGCAGAGAAACGAAGTTGCCTTGGTGACCACCAAACTCTATTTTCGATACTCTGTCTAAACTATACAAAATAAAACTATTACACAGGCATTAAAAAAAAGTTTACAATAGGTATCACAAACTAAATAACGTAATTTTTGAAAATTCCCTTCTTAAACGTAATAATTAGATAAAATAGGTGGCGGCGCTAGTGTGTGGGGTGGCAGCGCCTTAAGTTAAGGCTAAGCCGTGGAGAACTAAGACTGTCAGATTGCATGTCAATATTACCAAATATGGTAGGCAGAGGCGCTTAGTTTTTACATAGACTTATGCAAAATTTATCTATCGTAGAAGAACTTTCAAAGATTAATTATTTGTTTAAACAATGTGATATTTTTCATCATATAAATTACATGCGCGTTAGAGTAATTTTAAGGAAGGCAATGTATAAATAAATAATCAATAAATAAATAATACTGGACAATTCACACAGCATTATCTAGCGCAGAGCTTATGTTATGGGTCCTACATAACTAATATACTTAATACAATACACTACAGAGATAGGTATTTTTTTATTATACATAGAAAGCATCCAGAACGCCCTGAACTAATATCTGCAGATCGTACAAACATTTGTCCCGAGGCGGGAATGGAACCAGCAACCTCTTGCGTCACAGGCTTACCTTCGCCCGCATTCTTGGGGCCTCTTAAGAAAAGAGATAAAATTGTAGAGATTATTGGAGCGAAAGTATTTTAATCAAAACTAAAGTAAGACTGATTGATTCGTGCCACTCTATTTATATCACTCTTAGTAAAGGCGAAAGTACGGATGTATGTCACCAGCGATATAACGACCGTTTTACACTAGAGTCTGCCTACTGAGTGTTGATACTGAAAAAAAAAACAACATACAGACGAATTGAGAAGCTCCTTCTTTTTGAAGTCGTTTAAAAAGTGTTAAGTTTAGTTTTGTATTATCCTACGCACTCTACACATGTATAAGCGTTATTTTATAACTAAAGAAATATTAGTAGAATTGTGGCGAATCGATCGACTCGCACGTCACAACCCTATTGGTGGGGTACATCCCTAGTGGAGAAAAAGAGACAAGAATTTTCTTCTGGGTTTTTTGGCTGGTTATATTGTAAACCATTTTTGTATTTGGTATTAACTCTCTGCACCAATAAATCCCAGTGATCGAAGCCGCTGTTTCATTTACGTGGGAAGAGTTTTCCCCACAGAATAAATTGACAAACAATCATCGGTGCAAATCATGAAAGTTCAAAACGTCTTTTAGTTTTATAAGTTTTCACTCATCTTCATCCGTTTTCGAACTTGATATAGTACGTTTTTAGGGTTTTGATGATCGAAGATCGGTTTCAAAACCCTTATGGTCTCGCTTTGTCTGTCCTTTTTTCCCTCCTTAATAACTCAAAAACTACTGCAGCTATCAACTTGAAATTTAAAACAATAATACATTTCGTGCGCCTGTACAGATTTTGAGAAAAATAAATGAAAATAAATGAAAAATGAAAATGAATATTTTCCATACAAATTGTGATGCCGAAATTTTAAAAGATACCTACAGAGTCATATGGGGTATCAAATGAAAGGTACCATTTTGTACATTTCAAAATATATTTTGAAATTTTTGTAGGTTTCATACTTTTTAAAATATTTCGAAAAAAGTCGAAAAAATACCCATTCCCCCCCCCTATCTCCGAAGATTGCAGAGCGATCCATGTAAAATGTATTGAGCGTTTATAGACATGGATCTATATTTTACAGGAAAAATATAGAAAAGTATGAAAAAAGAACACTTTTAGAAAAATGGTCAAAATGGGGGGGAATAATTTTCAAAAGGGGGGGCTACCTCACCGAGTGGGGTATCAAATGAAAGGTATTTGTTTGTACGTTTCAAATCAGTTTTTCAAATTTCTGTAGGTTTCATACTTTTTGAGATATTTTGAAAAAAGTCGAAAAAATACCCATTCCCCCCCCCCCCCCCCTATCTCCAAAGTTTGCAGAGCGATCCGTTTAAAATGTATGGAGCGTTTGTAGATATGGATCTATATTTTACAGGAAAAATATAGAGAAGTCTGTAAAAAGAACACTTTTTGAAAAATGGTCAAAAAGGAATAATTTTTAAAAGGGGGGCTACCCCACCGAGTGGGGTATCAAATGAAAGGTATCGGTTTGGACATTTCAAACCAGTTTTTCAAATTTCTGTAACTTTCATACTTTTTGAAATATTTCGAAAAAAGTCGAAAAATTTACCAATACCCACCTTAACCGAACCACCCATTTAACCGAAGCATGCAGAGAGATCCATCTGAAATGTAACCTACTATTCTTAGGTATTCGTTAAATTGCGAAGTCTCTAACCGGTACTTTTGGTACATATTTGTTGACAAACGTTCAAAACCCTCTGCGCGCGAGTTACACTCGCACTTGACGGATCTTGTTTGACATGCGTGTGCTTATTTGCGTTGTTGAAATTGTTTTTCGGTCCCCTTGTTATTTGTTTTTTAAATAAACGAAAACACTGATAGGTAACAATAATAGTATTGTTACCTATCAGTGTTTTCGTTTATTTCTCTTTGTTGGCATAAAACATCTTGAATCCGAGACCCGAGTAAAGCAAAGGATTTTTGCCAAGGACTTACCTACTTACCAGAAACCTTTACAAAAACCAAAATAATCTCAATAAAAGAAAGAAAAATGTCTAAAAAACATTTGTGTTTGTCAAACACAAACAAAACATTGCACAAGTATTCAATGTCATATTGGTTTGTGTAGCCTCAATACCGTACAGGGTGATTCACCGAAACAGGTCTGGGTGAAGCAATCACACTATATACTAATATTATAAAAGATTTGATTGTTTGTTTGTTTGCATTGAACAGGCTCCGAAACTACTGGACCGATTTGAAAAAGTATTTTACCATTAGAAGCTTACATTATTCCTGAAGAACACAAGCTACTTTTTACCGCGAGAAAATGCTTCATTCCTACGGGAAAACGGGTAATAGGACAACGGGTAGTAAGAATGCAGCTAGTAATAAATACGAGTGTTTGTATAGATTGACTGTCTATAATACAATCAAAGAATAGAAGCAAATTAGAACTAGTATTTACAATTTTAGAACAGTTGCGCTAACTGCAGACTGTTGTGAATAGGCTACTGGTAGGTCAACTGATCCATATCAATTTCATTCGGAAGCGTCCTTATGACGCTGGCTGCGTAAAGGCATCCTCAAGAGCCTATATTGGTCCACTAATAGACTCAGGCCTCCCCCTGATAGACTCCTTATTGGCATTCATCCAATGGGGGGGGGAGAAAAATCCATAATCCCCGTGCTGGGCATGTGGGTTGGAGATCGCAATTCGGTGGTACAATAATTATTCTGTAAAAATTTAGTACTTATATTGAGTCCACGCTTTTATTTTCTTACACACGTAATAATATCAGCTCGATAAATATCGAAGCTCTCGTTATATCCCGATGATTTTCAAGGCGATAGATTCGCATCATTATTACAAACACAAAATTAAAATTTTTAAAAACCTCCCGACAGATTGCCATGGAACATGGCTGAGACACTCGGGATAAAATTATCTAAGACACAAAAAAAACTAAACGAAAATTGGTTCATCCGTTTGGGAGCTACGATACCTACGTAGAGGCATTAGTAATTACTAATTAGTAGTTGTCATTTGACTTTGAAGATAAGTATATTGTTAATATTCAAGTCGAATGAGTAAATTAGTTGTTGTAGATCAGTCGACTAGCCAGATCATTCACAGTCGCGCATCTTTACGGTGTCTCCATCTAAGTGGACTATAGGTACCTACTAAGCCCAGACCAGTTCTTAGTCAATGACATCATCTTACTAAAAACTTTTTGAGTCTGACCTTTTCTTACATCGACATAAATGTGTACGTCATCTGGTTCAAACATAAAGAAAATTACAATAAAATGATAGAAATAAATTAGAACTAGTATTTACAATTGAAACAATTGAGCCAACTGCAGACTGTTGCAAACAAAAACACACACTAATATTATAAATTAGTTTCGCGTTTCACGAAACTTTTAAAGGTTATTTCGATCCCTTGCACACTGTTTTATACCAGGCTTAGAGCTTTGCAAAATTTTAGCCGGAACAAATATCTGCAGATCGTACAAATATTTGTCCCGAAGCGGGAATCGAACCCGCAACCTCCTGCGTCGGAGGCGGACCTTCGCCCGCTGCGCCACAGAGGTCGTCAAGTCACAAGTAGTGTTTTAAAAATTATGTACAGATTGTCAAATCAATCAAGACAAAGAACATTTGCATTAAGTAAGTACCAACGTGAGGATGGACCATAAAGGATATACTTTGTATGCAAAACATAGAAGTTTTCCATGAATTACTTGATAATTTTCATATTTGAAATGCATACACACCTATACTACTGCAGCAAGTATTTCTACAGCAATAATTAAGGTGTTTTAAAAAAAACCTTTTTACGTTAGACCTCAAAAGATGGCAAGGATCTTTCGTGGTAAGGTACCTAATATTAATAACTAGCTTTTGTCCGACGACCTCCGTGGCGCAGCGGGGCCTGCGACGCAGGAGGTTGCGGGTTCGTTTCCGGGTTGGAACAAATTTGTGTACGATCTGCAGAAATTTGTTCCGTGGTCTGGGTGTTTTCTATGTATTATAAAAAAAATATCTATCTATGTATTGTATTGTATTAAGTTTATCAGTTATCTAATAACTTATCTAGTACCCATAACACAAGCTCTGCTTAGCTTGGGGCTAGATAATGCTGTGTGAATGGTCCAGCATTATTTATTTATTATTATTTAATTGTAATTGAATAGAATTTTATTTAATCTGTAATTTCTATGATGATAATAGCTAGTATATATTTTTTTGAATTTATTATAATGAAACATAAGTGACTAGTGTAATTGGAATTTTTGTTATAGTTCAATAAATAAATAAATAAATAAATTATTGTTTAAGTTAGGCTACGTGCTAAATGTATGCCAAATTTCATCTTGATCAGTTCAGTAGTTTTGGAGAATCCTAGGTATTTCGCATTTATAATATTAGTAGAATTATAACAATAACACACATAGGTTCTTTGTTATAGGAAACACCATGAGTGAAACATTTAATAAAAATAACAAGTCACAGTCAAATAAATAACGAATTAATTAAATGAAGGATACCCTTCATTTAATTAATTCGTTATTTATCGTATGTCAAAGTATATATAAGATTAAAGAAAAAAAAGAAGATTTTTCCTCGTAGTCCGGCCCTACAAACGCTTTGTTAGAGTTCTCTATTGGATTTCTCGGACCCTTCTCCTTAGTTTTCCAAGTTAACGTTATTGAATCAGTGGGTTCCTAACTTTGTTATTACCTATTACAAAGGCGAAAGTTTGTACGAACAGCGAACTTTCTCTGGTAGGCTTCCTTATTGACTGAGTTGGAGGGGTCAATTCTGACGCTGCGACTGCCTCGGCTAACCAATATTTACACGGAAAAACACATTCAAAATTGCAGGAATTAGGTTGTTTTATGTTAATAAAAGAAAAAATACAAGCAAAGCCTGGAGCAAAAGCTTATTCAGAGATAAAAATAATCTCAGTTAAACTAGCCATTAAGTTAATTACTGATCACTGTCCGAGAATCAAACCTGCATGCTCCGATGCGCAGTCAGCGATGCGTCATATACGTACGGTACTGTTGTTATTGTTTTTAGGGTTCCGCTAATGGCCGGGGGAACCATTTGAATAATTAATTTGTAGCGGGCAACTCTAGAATTACCCGCTAATTAGAAACAGTTACGTTGTTCATTATTTATAATTATTTTACATCATTTGATAGCTGTTATAAGTCTTGTTAATTATTTGGTTTCAGGTTATCGTGTAACAAGAAGATTCAAGATGGCAGCCTTTAAATTGTTGGTGTGTTTATGTTTTGTACATGCAGCTTTTGCTAAAGGTAAGTGATAAAACCATAAGGATTAAAATACAAGTAACTACTAACCGTACGCTTTAGAATAATAAGTAATAAACTTAAATTCGTAGCCCTTTATGAAGAACTGCAATAAATACATATCTAGAAGAACCGTCCAAAAATTCCGGACCTTTCTTTTTACCTACTTTATATAGTACTTCGGCGATCTTAAGTGAATTTAGCCTTCAAGACTTCTTCGGCTTTGGAGGTCTCTCGCCGGTTATTGATCTATGTAAATATTAAATATACCTACGGAACCATATAACATAATTTTGACTCACGCTTTCAATTATCTAGTCTTTATTGAATTATTTGGAGCGTACAAGTGAAATGTTCTGTGAAGAAAAACATGTTCCTACTAAATGACTATTATCTACAAAGATCATCATGGTAGTAAAGAGTACACATACTGATTGAGAAGGGTTTAAGTATAACCAGAGAATACAGGGTGCCATGAAATATGAGTGTGTTATGTGTACTAAACCGAGAGGGGGATCACCCCCTCTCGGTTTAGTACACATGACCCTCGGGGTTCAAAATCATTTGGACCCCGAGGGGATCAATTTATATTCTACGATTTTTTAATTCCTGTTTTTTTTTTGAAGATAATTAGAGACTTTTTTACTTATAACAGTGTTCTGTTTACTTACATTATCATTATTAAATCTGCATATTTTATTGTAATAATTTGCACAAAACATTGGTTTTGATGAAAAAACAACCAAAAAACATTTGTGAAATATTTCATAATATTATATGTGTATAACGCAAGAGTGCATGTTACATTAGTAGAACACGAATAGGAAGAAAAACATAATGTTTTTTGAAAGAAATAAAAATAATCGATATTTAAAAAAAAAACATTATTCACAAGTTGATAACCTCGGGGTTCAGAATCACCCCCTTTCTGCTTAGTACACCTGTAACGTGCCACCCTGTATAATTAAATAATAGTCCAGTTTGGTGGAACTCAGTCAAACTTATTTTAAATCTATTTGGTAAGTACCTACCTAGGTAGTACTTAAAAGGATAACCCAAAATAATTAAATCGGTCACTTGTTTTACTCTAGCTAAAGAAAGAAAAGGAAAGAAAAATATGATTAAGTTTTATCGGAGCTCGGAGAGGTATTTTTTCATTAATCAAAAAAATCAACATCACTAGGTTCTGATATGAAAGTTACAATATTTTTTTTCTGAACTTTAAAAGCAATTTCATTGCTTTTTTGCAAAACCACCATTAAATTCTACTTATTTTCGTAATTAAAAACCATAAAAGTATTATGGTGTTTTTAGCACACCGCATTCGCGTATTTTTATGTGTTTAAGCGGTATGGGTGAAAATTATATGTTTGGCGGGTAATAATAACTGCAATAATAACTTTCATAACTGCGCAGGAGCCATGTTTTTACGCTTAAGGCCAGGGCGCCATCACGGTGTGGTAAGGCACGGCATTACGGCTCAAACGTTAGCAGTTGAAACGTTAGGGTGCTCATTTAGATTCAGACGGTACCCCTACTCAAAAGTGAGTGCACATCTCGTGCGCGGATGAGTTTGAGATTCGGACCAGATGTACCCTAACCCGCTCGTTCACAGGCCAACATCGGACAATCCGCACCGACCCCATCAATGGTTTGACATAAAAGATCCGCACCGCACGGAGCGGAATGTTGACAACGCCGGCGATGATTCTTGAAGGCAACTTTTCCATTTAATGCGAATGACGTCATTCGAATTGCCTATCAGTGGACGCACTTGTCTGCGAATTGTCCGATGCCGGCCTGTGAACGCGCACCCTAACGTCTCAACTGCTAACGTTTGAGCCGTAATGCCGTGCCTTACCACACCGTGATCGCGGCCCTGGTATTTACGCGACTGATAGCGCCTGCCAAGCCCCCGCGCTCGTGCATTTTGTAGGTATTTAAACATAGTAATAAAGAAAACCATTTTGTCAAGTCAAACTGCAAATATGTTTAGAAATATTTAGTGTCGTACACAAAAATATTCAAAATATCAGTATTTCAGTCATAAATTAATATCGAAAAACATTACAAGAAGGTAACTTTGGGTTTTTTTCTATAGAGTGAAGTTCATTAGATCTTGTAACCGAATGCGACTTTGACTAGACTAGATCCTTAAATATCTTTTTTCCTATTTTCTATGACTCAGATGATGTTAAAAATCACAAAAGCGCGGCCTCTGTTGGAATGCCAAGCCTTAATGGCTTTTATTTTATTAAGTAAAAAAGTAAAAAATATTTATTGCAGCAAATAAGAACAGATAGACTTATTCCAAAACTTCATGATACCTATGGGTAAAAAAAAATAGTTCTAATTTATTTCTATTATATTATTGTAATTTTCCTATGGGTAATTTTGTATATAATTTGCTGTACGAATTTCAACAGAAATTTTCGTCGACTTCTTTACTAGGATGGGCCTGTTCCGAGAAAGCCAGTCTTGTGTAAAACATCCTAGAGCTGTGGAGGTCAGAGCAATTCTAGGAGTTTCACTACATGATAGAAACCGAGATACGGAAATCCCTAGAAGAACCAAAGTTAGCGACATAGGCCTCAGAATTAATAAGCTGAAGTGGCAGTGGTCATATACCTCACAAAACTGATAACTGCTACGGAGTAAAGGTTCTAATTGTTAAAGGGTAGCGCCATTCCTTTTCTTGTTTTACTTTTTTAAAGTTGTAGAGGTTTATTTTGTGCAAATCCAAGTTTAAGTTGAAATTACTACTCTACGTAGAGGTAATATTCCAAGCTACGTGCGTGGCCATCAATGCTAAAAAATATGGTTTCAAAATGGTTGCCAAAATTTATTTGGATATGAACTATATGAATCAGAGACATTACATTACAATTACAATTAAAATCACATTTATTTCAGACTAAGTACATAGACAATCTATACTTATCGAGAACAATTTACATAAATCACAGAAACAATCATATCTGTGTAGCCACGCACTAGGGAAAGACCAATAATTCCTTTCATCAGACTTTACTCGTAGAGTTCTTTTTAATATTTTTTTAAGCACTTGTTTTATGATGTTTGTTTGTTTGTTTTATGCAGTCTCTATTGTTGTGTTTAGGGTAATTTTTGTTTTGTTTTAATTTTCTCTCAGTGTTTTGTATGCTAAATAAATCTCTATTCTATTCTATTCATATTACAATAAATTAAAATAAAACTCAACGAAACAATGAAACAAAGCTTTTCAGACTATTTCATTTTAGAATCTTAAGTATCTTTTTTTGGGCGTCCTCAAATAAAATAAATAAGTTTCTTCATGAACACCTACACTTGATTCGCAAAAATCTAAAATCTTGTTTTATGATGTTTGTTTGTTTGTTTTATGCAGTCTCTATTGTTGTGTTTAGGGTAATTTTTGTTTTGTTTTAATTTTCCCTCAGTGTTTTGTGTGCTTAATAAATCTCTATTCTATTCTATTCATATTACAATTAATTAAAATTAAATTCAACGAAACAATGAATGACCTTTTCACACAATTTTATTTATGAATCTTGAGTATCTTTTGTTGGGCGTCCTCAAATAAAATAAATCAGTTTCTTTGTAAACACCTACACTTGATTCGCAAAAATCTAAACCTGTACTGCTCCATACAAGGCTATGAAGGATGGTCCGATGTGGTGATTAATACTTTTACCGTTACACGTCATTGGCTGGGTTTGATGTGGGTTTGAAACCCGTCATGCACGCATTAAAATCATCATTAACAGGAGTAAATAAGTTTAGGGTAACAACTTCCGAATTTGGCCTCATAAATGGAGTATGTAATCCCGAACGCAGGGATTTTTGTGGGAGAATACATTTATTCTCTGTGTAATTTACCTAATAGTTTGTATTATTTGGTATATACTAAAAATAAATACCTGCCTACATAAGTACCTTCTTAGGGTAATACAGACATAACAGATCTTATAATGTCATTAAGTTTGACTAGGCACTTAGTTAAATTAATAAACGACAAATGACTTTAATTTGTTAAACTTTTGATAAAATGACTTTCAAAAAATAAATTTTTCCTGAGAACTAAAAGTCGGTTTCTGGGTTTTGCCCTACAAAAATGCACATTTAGCGACTGGAGGTACATTAGTAAATTTTTTTTTGCCCTTTTCATTTTTATACCTTTAAGAGGGTAACGGACGGTATTGACTAATACTTGCCATCTACCAAATTCGTTACAATGTAATTTCTGTGCCATGCCTGTTACTTCCACAGGTAGAAAGCCTATGTTAATAACCAACGTATAAACTAGCGTTCTAATGCGAAGCTCAAACTCTATAGAACAAAGTAGATACAATATTGTGAAACAAAAACGTTCTTCGTAACTTCAGCACAAGTTTGTCACCTTGTAGTTACAAACGTAAATGCCTTCTTGTTACATACGACACTATTTTGAACTTAGATATAAGTAAAATTTTGTAGATATGGTACGTTTTCAAGGGCTAACTCAACAAATGGCCTGTGTTCGGTTACAATTAAACGCAAAGACACGCTATTTCCAATCTTTTACAATAAAACCTACCTACCGAATGAACAACAAAGATGAAAGACGTAGATATACCTAGACCGAAGTGCGACCGAGACATCAATGCGCACGCGAAATACAAACGTCGTCGGCGCCAGTCCGCCGTGAGTGAACCTAATTGGACCTAATTTGAGCGTTCCACTTTCGAGAAGCTAGTACCTACCCAATCTCCCGCATTTTACTTACATCAATGGTTTAAGCTGAACTTTTATAACCTATGGTTACTTACTGTAAAAGTTCGTAATATATTTTAATAGTTCATGTCACTGTGGTCTTGGTGGGAATAATGCTGGACAATTCTCACAGCATTATCTAGCCCCAAGCTAAGCCGAGCTTGTGTTATGGGTACTAGATAACTGATTTACTAAATACAATACATTATTTTTTATTATACCTACATAGAAACATCCAGAACAACCAGAACAAATATCTGCAGATCGTACAAGCATTTGTCCTGAGACGGGAATCGAATCCGCAACCTCCTGCATCGCAGGCGGACCTTCGCCCGCCGCGCCACAGAGGTCGTCATCGAATTCAGTTCTTAGTTTAGGAAAAGAGTTTTTTAAGCCGGTTAAAACTGTCTTAAAACTAAGGTTTTTAGTAATATATAGTGCTCACACACAAGATAATTTCTAAAAAATAAAAAATAAAATTGTTTCCCCTGTAGATAGAGCTAACGGGGCGCTGGAGTCAGAAGGAAGTCCCAAGGTTTTTCAACTCCCACGTCACTTGACCTCGTGGTGTAGTTGGTTAACACATTCCTGTAGGAAGGATGCGGGTTCAAGTCCCGCGAAGTCGAAATATTTTTCGTATATTATTTGATGTCTCAAATCTCTCAATAGGTGTGTTTCATTATCGTCAGAACCACCAATTCCATGATTACCTAATTCGCAAATATGCTCGACAGAGCCTACACATTTACTCTCCTTGGAGTCGAGACCAGGTCCGTGGGGTACCGAGGCTCTTCGAGCTTAAAAAAAAAATATTTAAACGTCTGGTCGAAGCGACGCGTGACCCGAGAGCTGGTGAGTATCTGGCGCAGCGCATCAGCATTGCCATACAGCGGGGCAATGCAGCCAGCGTAGCGGGGACGCGACGACTGGTATTGATATGGATCAGTTTAGGTACCTGTAGATTTTATGCAACAGTCTGCAGTTAGCTCAATTGTTTTAATTGTAGTTCTAATTTATTTCTATTATTTGATTGTAATTTGCCCTTATTTGTTAATTTAACGTTTTTATCAGCCCGCTTTCGAATCATCATGAATAAGCCGCTACCTCCAAAAATGGCGCGATGAATACGCGAAAATATCCGCAAAGGTTCATCAACTCTCGTGACCTCGTTAAAGTTTAATACCATTAGTTTTTGTGCACCCTGTCGCCCACACCTACAGCACTTTTGTGCCTAATTGTAGTTTGTACAGTCATCGACAACAGAGAAATGACCAAGCTCTGACTAAGGATAATTCGATGTTTTTTTTATCTTTAGATTGACAATAATAAATGATGACAAACGTTTTACCATCATATATTATTGTTATCATTTAATTTCAGAATCGGAAGTTAATTAGACCGCCAACACGAGAATCGTTCATACAGGTTCTTTAAAACAGATAATAATTATCTGTTTTAAGGATAAAGTTAAATAAAAATTTTGTTATCTTGACAAAAGAAAGAAGCAAAGTCTTATTGCACAAATAAAGGGAAAAATCTGGAAACCGTAAACTTGTAGTTTATTCGCAAAAAAAAAATTTTTTTTAATCTCGCCATCGACCAAAGCCTACCTACTACCCGTTGACCTACAATCATAATATCTCACAAGGTCTTACAATTATACGGAACCCTTAGTGCGCGAGTCTGACTCGCACTTGACGTTTTATTTGTTTATTTGCTACTAATTCTAAGCCGGCGCCAATAGCACTCAAATTCATGGTGACGTAACTGAATATAATGTTAAATTCCGCTCTAGAACTTTATTTATTCAAAATTTCACCCTGGTCCGTTCATTCGTTTTGGCGTAAAGTGTGAAGAGGTAACGGAGGGAACCTTCAAGGCGAACTTCTGGAATTCATTTTTGAACTCAAGATTTCCGGGGTTAGCTGTAATAACCCCAAACATCGAACATCCAAACTCTCGCATTTATAATAGTAGTGTGATGTAATTTAACAGTAAATAAGGAACTAACAATGCAGTACTTACGGGAAAATCTATTGGGTAACTAATAATAACTTATTTTATTGGGTAGTGAGTAAAAACTTTTACGGGGAATTGTTGATTAAATTTCTTGTTTTATTGCGTTGGTAATAGATTTCATTGATAGATAATAATTTTCATTGCTGTAATAATTATTTAATAAGTATATAAATTATTTGTTTACAACACGGACCATTAGAATAAATCATTAAATATGTTATTTTAAGTTTAACAATCAGCCAGCGTCTTGGGGACGCTTCCGACTGGTATTGATATGGATCAGTTGAGCTACCTGTAGATTGTGTGCAATTATTGTCTGCAGTTAGCTCAATTGTTTCAATTGTAAATACTAGTTCTAATTTATTTAAATTATTTGATTGTAATTTTCTTTGTGAATAAAGAGAGTATTCATTATCTTATAAAAAGTTTATCAAAAGAAAATTAGAAAAAAAAGAATTTGAAAAAACTTGTACAAAACGATTCAAGCCAGATCGTATAATTTTTTTTGTGCTATTCTATTATTGCTCGTAAAGTGTTTTGTGTACCTAATAAACTTTTCCTACCTTTAGTTCCTACCGTTAGACCAAACGGCTGAACAGTACATTGTTATTTTGCAACGAGATAGATTGCATCCTGAGGAAGGACATAACCGAAGCTTATTTTTATCCAAAAAACGCGTGTGAAGTCACGTGTAGAACCTAGCTATCAATTTTTATTTGTCGTGAGACTGTATAAAACGATAAATAAAAGTACTTTTGCAATAAATCGTGAAAAAAATGAATAATTATTGCATGGTCATGAACATGGTTGATAAATGATTTTGCATGTGATAGAATTTTAGGCTTTACCTACCTATAACATGGTCTTAACTCAATAGAATCATAGAATTACCTACCTTACAATGCAACCTCACATTTTGGGAATTGGAATTAATGAAATCAGAAGTCAGAAGTCAATACCTTTATTTCTTTAGGCTCACAAGATAACACATAGACAAGTATACCCATCAATTACCATCAAATAAGAAATAAAGTGTTATTGAAATTCTCTTCACTTCAATCTTTTGTCCACTGGTGGAAGAAGTGAAAAAGAAACCACCAGCACATTTATATAATCACTTAAGTGTCTAATACTTACAATGTTCCTTTTAAAATAAAAGCAATAAACCATACAAATAGAAACATTCTAAAAGGATAGATAACCTTATAATTTAATCGTGACCTTCAATAATTTCAGTGCTAAAACAAACTAGGACACATCTAGAAAAAGGTTCTACAATGTAAAACATCTTACCATAATAGGAGATGCTTCCAGCTTACAGGTTCATCAAAGAGTGGCAGAGCCAGCCAGCTCACCGTCTATTACCACTAACAATTCCGCCGTTTCATTTCGAGTGATACCGCCAATAACTGGCTAGGGCGTAACGTCATAACATTTCACAACTAAATACATTAAATATCTTCTAATATGATAAAATATCCATGACAAATGTTCTTAAATATAAATTAACAATTAAGATACTTAGTACATCCAATATAATGCAATATGAAATAGCTTGATCATTAAATGAATCTGATTTGTACTAGAATTTGAATTTGAGCGGGGAAAACGAGTAGGAAGTCAGGCCTGTTACATTTTAATATTGAATATCTTTGAAACCTTATTGTTTACCACTACATATACTTCTTATATCATATAATTCATTATTAAATAAATAACAATATCTCGCAAATAGCTTATTCATGTAATGAAACTGATTTGTCCTAATATTTGAATTTGAGCGGGGAAAGCAAGTCGGAAGTCAGGCCTTTTACATTTTAGTATTGAATATCTTTGAAACCTTATTGGTTACCACTATTTATACTTGTTATATTTTATATTTATTATTAAATAAATTACAATATCTCGCACTGCCATTCTGACAAATGCTTCGTTCTCGGAGCATCTTATTTGCACGTTTTATTACACATTTTCTACAACTCTTTATCATAGTAACTTAACAATCGAGCACTTTTATATGTAGGTACCTTTATTGATTTTTTGTTTTCAAAGTTATTGAACAGTATTTTTCATTTATTTTATAGTCCAACGCCGGGACTCGCATTATTGTATCTGTACAGTTATATTCAAAGTTAGTCGTAGAAAGTTAAGTCACAAGTCTGTTTTCCTCTAACCGAGGGACCTCGACATGTATACTCGCTATACCCGCTGCAAATACCTAAAGTATACACCAAGTCCGTGGGCCGCCAGCGGAAGGACCTAATTCATTAAGCATTTTTAGTTTTCCTCTTACCGTATACCTCGGCCATATACTCGCTATACCCGCTACCAATATCCAAAGTATACGCTAAGTGTACGGTCGACTAGCGGGAGGACTTATTTCTTTTTTCATCTGACCAGAAGACCTCGGCCATATACCCGCTGCAAATATCCAAAGTATACGCTAAGTCTACGGTCAACAGCGGAAGGAACCATTTTCATTTAGAATCAAGCAATTTTGTCTTTTTATTCCTCTGATCGATAGACCTCGACATGTATACTATACTCACTGCAAATATCTAAAGTATACACCAAGTCAACGATCGCCAGCGGACGGAATGTATTTGTGTTTTCGTTTTATTAAAATTTTCTGTGTTTTATTTTCCTTTTATTCTCAAGTATTATTTTCAATTTTCAACATAGGTACCTACTTAAAACCAACCTATGGATGTCCTATGGACACATAAATGTTTAATAGTTAAAACAAACTAAAACGAATAACTTAGTCTAAGGTAATGGTAGATACTAGATAGGTGGGTACCATTTCATATCATTCGTAAGAAATCGAGCAGTCATCTGCGGTTCTAGGCGAGTATCACCAAGTACGTCATTTATTCTAGCCTGTATATTAACCTCAACTTCTATGTACAAAGTAATCGGAGTGGATAAATCCAGGTTAATTATTTAGCATGATGTAAATTTTGGTAATGTCACAATTTATCAGAAATCATGGAAAATTACAGTAACAGAATAAACAATTACAACTAATAAATACAGTTATATCTAATGGTTGTATGGTTATATTTATTGATTGATTACCGAACCTTCCGAAAATCGCTCGGCCAAGCTGACTACATAAAAATAAAACTATTTCGATCAAATAAAAATATTCTCACTAATTCATTGAATTGGCCTTCAAATTGCATTTTTTTGTGTAAATAAGTTTATTTTGATATTGGCCCCATAATGGAGCATAGTACACAAATACATACATTAGCAATTAATTTAAGTTTTCTAAATTCCTTTTAAAGCACTTTTATAACCAACCCTATAAAATGTTTGTTTTGGTATTAGGTACGTGGTTAACAGCAATCTTATTTGGGTATAATCTCTTATTATGTTTAAAAGTAACAAATTGTGTATTTAAGTACCATTTATTTTTTAACAGATTCTGTATTTATTCCATTATTTTTATTTTTGTTTAAGTTTATTTGACAATGCCCATATACAGCAGCATACTTTGACATACCTTTTAGTTAATTACGTAATTAATTAATTATTTGAAACTGACTTATTTTTTTTTTAATATTTCAATTGTCTCTGTTTTTTTTTTCGTGTACCTTATTGTGTTTCCTATTACGAAGTTTGTGTGATATTGTTATAATAAAAATATAGTCTGTAACGACATCCATTGAAATTATTAAAGAATACAAAATAGCGGAGCTTACAGATGTAGTCCTGAAAAATCATCAAAACAGTCGAGCCATCTTTAGACTGGTGGCTTGGTGCTCTGGAATTATTGATCAATAATACCTAAAAGTAAATGAGATCTCAATGCTATCAATTTTATGAACATGTACCTTCCAATGCAATCTATCCATACACTGGAAATAAATGAAATATTAAGCGAATCATACAAGCTCTGCTTACTTTGGGGCTAGATGATGTGTGGATTGGCCAGTATAATGAAATTTATGAAGATTTAATTTAATTTAATTTCATTTAATTTAATTTAATTTCATTTAATTTCATTTAATTTCATTTCATTTAATTTTATTTAATTTCATTTGTTTCATTTCATTTCATATATAATTTCATATCATTTAATTGCATTTAATTTAATTTCGTTTCATATTATTTCATTTAATGTCATTTAATATCATTTTATTTCTTATAATTTCATTTCATTTCATATCATCTCATTTAATTTCATTTTAAATAGGTATAATTTAAATATATATGTTTCAGGCCCACTGAAATTCCTTTGTACAAAATTTTTCTGCTTTTGTTCTACTATTATTATTTACCCTACAATTATCAATAGTTAATATAAGTGACCAGTAAATACTAGTTCTAATTTATTTCTATTATTTGATTGTAATTTTCTTGTGACCATGTGAATATCAGGATATTCAAAAACTTTTACTTTAGTTACCTGTAGATTGTTTGCAACAATATGCAGTTAGCTCAACTGTTTCAATTGTATAATTCAATTGCTAGTTCTAATGTTTTCCTATTATTTACTTTATAAACAAATTGAATAACCATTATGTGTATAGGTACGACACAATGACACATGTGAGCCAATCAGCCCACACAATATATACCTACGGAGTGAGGGTAAATCTATTGTGTGTGTGTCGTTCATTATCTAACTACTTAAAATAAAAAATTGATGCAAAAGTCATCAAATCGCACAGGGAGGGTAATTTTATTAACTATTTTAAACACCACTATAGTCGAGCTTAGAGTGAGCTGCAAACTATGTCAACAAATCCAAAATAAAATCCACTGAGGAATGGTCTCTAATCCATAGGTAACATCATGTATCCATAGGTAACTTTAATTTTGAACAAAATGATCAAAAGAGGGTTAAATTTAGGTTAAGCCTTAAAAATGCGGGATTGGTAATCTATTTTGTAAATAATCTTTTTTTTTAAATAAATCGAGTACCTACCTATAGGCTCCGATTCTACTGAGGCTAAAATCACTGACATATAACCCAAGACTCGAGAATTTACTCTGATCTAATTGTTACTTGTCGGTTTCTCAGACACCTTATAAAAAAACTCGTTGGCTACAGAGGCTACCAACGTTTTATTATTATAACCAACAATAATGAAATATCTACATTTTAATGACGCCAGGCCTGCACAGTAAAAATGGTGAATTTAACGTAAAAATTAAAACAAGTTACCATAGCGGGTTCTAGTACCTACAACCGGCTATCAGAAACGCTTTAATCCGCAGGTCTTTAAGGCTAGTATACACACTTATTAGTATACACACTTAGTATGTAGTATACACACTAAGTAGTTAGAGTTTTAGCAAAAAGTTAATATAAATTGTAACGGAATAATCTTCGTTTTTTTTTCGCTTACTTGTTATCTGCATATTTCTCTTAAGAATTAGGTAAATTCACTTACAAAGACAGTTACGACGATAAGTATTGAATATTTGTTGGGCTAATCGTACAGAAGCAGAAAAGCTTCAAAAATTATTATCTGCCGGTAGTTAGGAATAACGCCAACAACTCGAATTCCAAAACAATAGCGAGAAACATAGATCGAACGTTACTAGAAGTGGCAAATATTCTTTCGTGTTTCTTTAGTGTTGTGTAAGTTTTTGTGAATTTGAAAATAGAATATGCTACCAACTTATTAAACAGGTTTCTTTTTAGGATACAATAAAAGTTTGTTGCTATAAGAAATACCGTTAGTATCGTCCAACGTCAGGCTTATCCGTGGTCGTACCAAGTTTACGAACACTTCAGAACCTTTGTGCCAACTGACACGCTGCTCCTTCGTCCAAATTTCGTTGATGAGCATCCCAATGTGGTCGCACCAAATGGAAGCGCCGCCGTCGTGGGATCGGGTCATTGGCAGCGTCACGTCGTCACCATCTTGTCGCAGATTGGAAGACACAGCGTCAGTCAAAAATCGCCTTAGCAGACCTTCGTCCTTGAAGGTCTGCTGCAGGATCCATCCTGAAACTTGTACAAGAATGTATTAGAATTTTGAAACAGTTCCAGGCTATCCCACTTCTGATGATAGAATTTTAGGCTTTACCTACCTATAACATGGTCTTAACTCAATAGAATCATAGAATTACCTACCTTACAATGCAACCTCACATTTTGGGAATTGGAATTAATGAAATCAGAAGTCAGAAGTCAATACCTTTATTTCTTTAGGCTCACAAGATAACACATAGACAAGTATACCCATCAATTACCATCAAATAAGAAATAAAGTGTTATTGAAATTCTCTTCACTTCAATCTTTTGTCCACTGGTGGAAGAAGTGAAAAAGAAACCACCAGCACATTTATATAATCACTTAAGTGTCTAATACTTACAATGTTCCTTTTAAAATAAAAGCAATAAACCATACAAATAGAAACATTCTAAAAGGATAGATAACCTTATAATTTAATCGTGACCTTCAATAATTTCAGTGCTAAAACAAACTAGGACACATCTAGAAAAAGGTTCTACAATGTAAAACATCTTACCATAATAGGAGATGCTTCCAGCTTACAGGTTCATCAAAGAGTGGCAGAGCCAGCCAGCTCACCGTCTATTACCACTAACAATTCCGCCGTTTCATTTCGAGTGATACCGCCAATAACTGGCTAGGGCGTAACGTCATAACATTTCACAACTAAATACATTAAATATCTTCTAATATGATAAAATATCCATGACAAATGTTCTTAAATATAAATTAACAATTAAGATACTTAGTACATCCAATATAATGCAATATGAAATAGCTTGATCATTAAATGAATCTGATTTGTACTAGAATTTGAATTTGAGCGGGGAAAACGAGTAGGAAGTCAGGCCTGTTACATTTTAATATTGAATATCTTTGAAACCTTATTGTTTACCACTACATATACTTCTTATATCATATAATTCATTATTAAATAAATAACAATATCTCGCAAATAGCTTATTCATGTAATGAAACTGATTTGTCCTAATATTTGAATTTGAGCGGGGAAAGCAAGTCGGAAGTCAGGCCTTTTACATTTTAGTATTGAATATCTTTGAAACCTTATTGGTTACCACTATTTATACTTGTTATATTTTATATTTATTATTAAATAAATTACAATATCTCGCACATGCAAGCGATGGTATGGGTAAAAATATCTTGGTATTCTGTAAATTTCTAGAAAGTCTTTATGTCAGGCATGGTTATTTAGATAAAATAAGTAATACCTTTATTAAGGGTTAAAGGCATACGTTTCATGAACGGGAACGGAACGTGACAATTTTTACATACAAAAGAATAAGTCCCGTCTCTTCCATGCTCCCGTCGCGTACATTTTACTACAGTAGGTACTATTGTATGCAACTATGTTTAAAATTGGACCCGTTCTGTCCAGGACACGTTACATTTCCGGGTGTTTTCGTTGCATAATTTAAAACAAAATTAAAATTTTTAAAAACCTCCCTTACAGGTTTTCATGAAACATGGCTAAGAACACTCGGGATAAAATTATCTATGACACAAAAAAAATGAAAATCCGTTCTTCTGTTTGGGAGCTACGATACCACAGACACGCTAAACTCATAACACCCCTCTCTTTTTGCGTCGGAGGTTAAAAAGTATATCAGTTATCCCATAACACAAGCTCTTCTAACTTTGGGGCTTTATGATGCAGTGTAAATTATTGTGAGTAGAAGCTAATTAAAATAAATACAGCTCTTTGAACATGGTCACGAAGAAAACATCTAGAATTTGCTTATAACAGTCTGGTGACGATAACACGGAATTGGAAAGTTAGGTAATTAATCCTAATTTCTAAATCCGTGGATGACAATGACAGTGCCAACGAGAAGGAATTACGTGGAATCGGACATTGTTTTTGTTTCTAATAATATTTTTTCCTGTTCTTGAGTGGAGACGACGACTCGGCAAACGTAGTATAAGACGCCCTCCGGCCAGGTGGGCTGACGGTCTGCGAAAGACTGCAGGCAGATGCTGGATACGGCAAGCTGAAGACTGGGCGCTATGGCGCTCATTAGGGGAGGCCTATGTCCAGAAGTGGACTATTATAGGCTGATGATGATGATGAAATTTTTTCTTTTTTTGACATCATTCTTCGTGAACGACACTTTTAGCAAAAAAAAATCACGCGTCCGCTAGTTGAAAGATTACACAAATGCCAAGATCTCGCAAGATCAGGTTTTCATAATCTTACAAATACATACTGAGATTGCAATTTTTTTATTGCAATCCGTAAAGTGTCCCATGTTATAAAAACCTCTGGGACTCTCGGGCAAATTGTGTATTTTTTTATTTATTAAAATCTTAGATCATGTCATTTGCGATCAAAGAACGGGGCGTTCTTATATTAAAAGATATGTAAAACCGTTGGTAAACTTTTTAAGCAATGCATAAATTATACCTCAAATTCCATAACGCAAATGTTGTCTACCAAACGTTTTGTATAGATGTATTCAAACAAATACATTTGGAGCTGAATTTTAAAAAGTATGTCAATAATCTAGCATAACCTCGTCTGACGGCCATCTGTGGTGGCCATATCTCTCTTATGAGACTGGTGTCTACAGAAACACACTCTTACAATCAGTACACGCACACACAAACAAACATACACACAAACAAATATACACACATTAATCATCAGACACACAAATACACATACACACTACACAGGGTAACGTTTCACTCCCCACCACCTTTACAAACAACTACTCCCCAAGTGCATTTAAAAATTAGTATTAGTTATTAGTAGTAGCTACCTGCTACCTTCAGTAGTACCTTGTTGTTATTCTTATTTTTTTTTTTCCTTTTAATTTTCATATATTTTTGATTTGTTACTTATATTTTTTATTTATTTATTTTTTTTTCCTTGTTGTGTAGAGCAAGTACCTACTACTATATATTAATTTTATATCGTCACCTTTCATAGGCTAAGAGAGTCCGAAGCGAATCACTGTAACCTCGCCACACAGGCTCTTCGGAAACCTAGTGCGAGGGACAGAGCTCTGCTAAACAGCTACATGGTAGTCATGATAATATTTCTGAGTTAAGTCTAGTTAAGTAGTATGTACCTAACTTTTAAGATTTTTGATTTTGTTAAATAAAATTTTTTCATTTTCATTTTCATAACATAACTCACCATAAATTAAGTCGGGTTGAGTGGCTGGCCAGGAATTCCACGGTGACCAAAAACCATATACCTACCTATTCCTAAGAAATATTAAATAATATCCCTTATTCAGCCAATTAGGCATTAAACCATTTAGGCATTTTGTTTTGTAGGCATCCACTTTAGACAAACTGCTTCATTGACATGCAAAGAGGTTAAAGACCATTGACCATAAGTTGGCGAAATCCAGAAAGCTGGTGCACATGCTTGGCCCTAGTGTATACAACCGATTGCCACCCGAAATCACCAGCGCACCATCGATGCAATCATATAAGCAAAAGCTTAAAAATTGGCTTATTGACATGTGTTTTTATGATATTAATGAATTAATTATAATGAAAATGAATTGATATTTTGACATTCCGATTTTATATAATATAAAATTGTATTGTTTAATATTTATGATTATTGTTATGTTTACTGAATCCAATTGTTAATTTATAATGTTATTATACTATATTAATTTTAATTATCACTACTTACAAATTAAGTAAGACTATGTACCACTTGTACCACTTGTACGACCTGTAACGATGTTGCCAATAAATAATCTGAATCTGAATCTGACATCTTTCGTTTAGGGTAACCTGCTTTTTAGGCAAACCTCATGTTAAGGTATAATGCCATCATTGGAATGTAGAAAAAGAAGAAGAAGTAACCTCTTTGTTTAAAAATATATATAATATCTAGGTTTCTATCACCGAAATTTGTAAGGGGATTATACTTGGGCAAGTGGCCACACATCTTGGCGTCATAGTGAGTTATTACCCCAATTTTAAGTTTCCGTTCAAATTTCAAAATGTTCGTCAAGCGCCTGAGGCGAAAACGCTAATGAAAAAAACAAAGGAATAGCGGTGGATAAAATTAACAACTCAAGGAGGATTTACAAATTAAATAATTTGTTCAAAGAATAGAAAATATATTTTATAATGAATTGACGACCTCAGTGGCGGCGCAGCGTTTGAAGGTCCCCCTGCGACGTAGGAGGTTGTGGATTCGATTCCCGCCTCGAGGCAAATGTTTCTGCAATCTGCAGAAAATATCTGCATCCAGAACATGCAGAAGATGCGAGACATTATATTCCGCATGTTCTGGTTGTTTTCTATTCATTAAAGTATTTATTTTGAACAGAAAATAACAAAAGCTGAAGGATCTCGTGTCTGAAATAAAGATTTATTATATAGATTAGATAATATAACAATTACAACTAATATTAACACATCTATTTCCTAAAAATCCAAGCAGCATTGCCACGTTGAATCGCAATGCTAATTCGTTGAACGAAATTGAAGCCTATGTATAACAAAAAATATATTATATCTACATAAGATGTAATGCAATTTATTAAGTTTACTTATCAGTTATCCACAACACATGTCATGTTAGCTTGGGGCTAAACGATGCTGTGTGGATTGTCCAGCGTTATTTATTATTTTGAAACTACGTTTATCCCAAACAGCTTAAAACAATAACCGTGCGAACTGCAATTACGTCATTAAGTAGGCGGTTTTTTCACGTGGGCAACATTTTTCTGTCATTTCATCAACAGTTTCAAAATGAGCTCTATAACTTTGTAATAAGGATTGTCATTTTGAGGTTACCGTATGCAGCCTTCAGCCAGGTAAGGACGTGTGTAGGTTAAATTAATATGAATTACCCAACCTTTTGTCTGGTATGAGTGTGTTTGTAAAGACCTTTATGGCGTAGTGAGGAATTCGTCCCGTCGGTCGCAGGACAAATTGATTAAAGAAACGTAGTCGATGAAAACAAGGTCAAGTGTGAGTAACATAATTATGGGGCTTAACGACAAGTAAGTTACGTATTATTTATTATTAGCCTAGTTCATTATCACTGCTGGGCAAAGGCCTCCCCAACTCTCAACACAACTTAGGTATTAACACATTATAAGGAGGAAAGATTTGATTGTTTGTTTGTATTGAATAGACTCCGAAACTATTGGACCGATTTGAAAAAATATTTTATCATTAGAAGCCCACATTATTCCTGATGAACATAGGCTACGGGAAACGGGTAATAGGACAACGGGTAGTAAGAATGCAGCTAATAGGTACCTAAATAAAAATAAACTTTTTTTGAAGTTGACAACTTCGTCGTCGGTTGGTTCCAGCCAGAATATTGTTTGTATTTGTTTTTTTACCATGTGATGGAAAACGAAATCGTTTATACCGAATCTCCTCTATCTCAAGAGGCGCAAATATGCAGGTCTCGACAGAGCCTACACATTTGCTCCCCTTGGAGTCGAGACCCTAGGTCCGTGGGGTACCGATGCTCTTCGGGTTTTAAAAAAATTATCTGAGCGTCTGGTCGATGCGACGCGTGACCCGAGAGCTGGTGAGTATCTGGCACAGCGCATCAGCATTGCCATACAGCGGGGCAATGCAGCCAGCGTAGCGGGGACGCGACGATTGGTATTGATATGGATCAGTTGAGCTACCTGTAGATTGTTTGCAGCAGTCTGCAGTTAGCTAAATAGTTGCAATTGTAAATACTAGTTCTAATTTATTTCTATTATGTGATTGTAATTTTCTTCATGTTCATTACGATCTCATATATATGGTAGCCAAGATAGAACTAATCCGGATCGGAACAAATATCCAAACTTTCAGATTTATAACATGTAATAATTAGGTAGTGTTCTTGAGTGGAGACCGCGACTAGGCAAACGTAGTGTAGGACGCCCTCTGGCCAGGTGGGATGACGACCTGCGAAAGATTGCGGGCAGATGCTGGATGCGGCAAGCTGAAGACAGTCTGCTATGCCACTCATTAGGGGAGGCCTATGTCCAGCAGTGGACTAATATAGGTTGAAGAAGATGAGTGTGATTGTTAAGAAATTACCTGTAGTAAAGTCCAACTCGACCTAACCAAAACATGTTTTTTCTGCCAATGTTGCCATACGCGATAAAATGGCGTAACTAACGAGCGTATGCAGTGTGCAAGTGCCCATATATGGCAACACAGGGTCTATGTGGGTGACTGGGTGACTGTACAACAGACTTAACTTGTTTGGAGGCCTTTGAAGATATGTAGTGTTTTAATAAGGTGATCAGTTTTCAGTTGAGTTTTAAAATTTTTCATTTTCGAAATCTCTTCTCGCTTTGTCTGTCCTTTTTTCCCTCTCAATAGGAACTACCGCAGCTGTTAACTCGAAATTTAAAATAATAAAACATTATGTGCGCTTGTGCAGATATACAGAAAAATTAATGAAAAAATAAATACAGTACAAATTATGAATGTCGAAATTTTAAAGAGACCTACAGAGTCATGTGGGGTATCTAATGGAAGGTATCGGTTCGTACATTTCAAAACAGACTTGAATTATCTGTAGGTTTCATACTTTTTGAAATATCTTCCCTATCTCCGAAGTTTGCAAAGCGATCCATCTGAAATGAATAAATGAGTATGAAGCAATTCTAGATGTGCCTCTATATTTTACAGCAAAAATATATATTTTAAATAAATCTGTGAGTAGATCGCATTTTGAAAAATGGTCAAAAGGGGTTTTTAAATTATTAATTTTGTTCTTGTATATTGTCAATTAGTTGCAAATTTTGACCGAGCGCTAAATCACGCTACGAAGCGTTTTGTATTCCTGTAAACGTATTTAGTAATATTAGGTAATTCATCATTCATTTATTGTTTGTGAATCAGGTAATATTATAGTCAGTTCATGAGACTTATTTTAGATCGCTGGATTCTGCCACTAGGGCGTACAAACATTTCAATATACATATTCTTAATTATACAGGTACGGTGTCTGATAATATTTGAAGTATCCAACTGATATAGATATTTTGTGACGCTATTTTATATAAAGGTATTGTTAAATAAATAATATGAAATACTTATGCTGAACAATTCACACAGCGTTATCTAGCTCCAAGATAAGCAGAGCTTGTGTTATGGGTACTAAATAACTGAGATACTTAATACAAAACACCACATAAATAGATTTTTTTAAAGCCAACCACGTAGAAACACTCAAAAAACATAACCCACACCTTGCGGGTAAAAACCACTATAATACCGATCACTTTAAATCGAGGTATGCGGCCGAAACCACAAGTCGGAAGCTGGTGTTACAAGGCGTAAGTCTTCGTAGTTTTGTGTTCTCTTTGGCGTAATGTAACATTCGCAGCGAGCATGATACGTTACGTCGTGTGCGTTCGTTTCTTTGCTCGTTGCTCGCCTTCTTTCCCCGTACTGACTGCACGAACGCTCGATGTGTAAAGCGGATTTCAGACTACGCTATAATATTAGGTCCTTACATATGAAATTGGCGTTTTGTATGGGAGGAACAAAAAGTCGAATATTTTTTAATATAATATATTTAATTAATCAAAGTATGAACCATTATTTTCTATGCACTTTTGCCATCTTATAGGTAGTTCATTGATCCCTTTACTAAAAAAACCAGTCGGACGGGAATCAATAAAATCTTTGAAGGCGATTTGGACTGCCCCATCGGAGTTGAATTTTTTCCCTTGCAAGAAGTTATTCAAATTTCGAAAAAAATGGTAATCTGTTGGAGCAAGGTCCGGGGAGTACGGAGGATGTCTTAGACTTTCCAATTGAAGCTCTTCTAATTTAGTAGCCGTCTGTTGCGCAGTGTGTGGTCTAGCGTTGTCGTGAAGCAGCAGTGGCGTGGAGCGATTGACCAGCCTAGGTTGTTTAGCCGCTAGCTTTTCCATCATGGTTTGCAATTGCTGACAATAATTGACAATAATTGCTGGATCCGCTTCCACAATAGCCTTCAACTCTTCATTATCAACTTGAGTCTCAGGCCGTCCACGGGGCTTGTTCTGCAAGTCGAAATTTCCAGAACGAAAACGTTGGAACCAAAAACGAACTGTGTTTTCTTTTGCAACACGACCGCCATACACATCATTCACCCTTCGAGTTGTTTCCGCAGCACTAGTGCCACGGCGGAACTCGTACTCGTAAATAATGCGATATTTTAAGTTTTCCATTTTGTAAAATGAGTGACGCAAACAGAAAAAAACAGAAGAAAAAAAACAAATGAATGACGATCATCGAAGCACAAATACACGAGTCTATAGCTGTACAAATTTGAATTTGGAATTCCTTACCAAAGAGGAGAAATTTGTGATTAAAGTGGCCAGTACGAAAAACGCCAATTTCATATGTAAGGACCTAATATAATATAATAGCATAGCATATAGCACAACAATATCGCGCACCATACATAGTTATGGACACGTTCACACTGTACTGTACTATATATTATTGGCTTACTATACGCTATAAAATTAGTGCGATGCGCTGAGTTCTTGCTGTGCTATATCCGCCCTCTTCCTCCTTCCTCACCCCCACCAGCCTATGCTATGCAACTGTGCACACTCTTCAAAGATCGCGGTCAACAGAGCTTGCTATTTATACTACAAATGCTTGCGATTATATCGCGTAATGTGAACGCCATGCTATATAGTATAGCATAGGTCCTTCTTTGCTATACTATTATAGCACAATAGTATAGCCGCTTAACACGTTACACCACGTAACGCCGGTCAGTTCCCACCTATAAACAAAAGCATATGTTAAAATGTTCTTTTATAGCTTCAGCGAGGGAACCACCGCAAAAACATCGTTTTATTATACGAGCCGTGGTGTGAATATCGATCAGGGTTGTGATAGAGGTATTGAAAATAAAAGGTAGCAGAGGATGATAGAACATCATAAATAAATAATTCAAATTCATTTATTTCAGATAACAATGATCGATAATTTGTTAGAAGCAGAAAGATCTCTTATATTAAATGTTAGTATTCTTAGCCTGCTTACTACATTATTTTTAATTTAAATTATAATTATATCAAATTAAATCATATAAAATTAAATGAAAACAAATTACATACAAATAAATAGAATTAAAATGAATCTGACCACATAATTATATCGAAAGTTAAATTAATTTTATTATATACACAAAATTATATGACTTTTTGCAAAAAGTGCTGCCATGTTGGCGAAGAAATTCTGCCAGTTACAGTTTGTAGGATGCTGTTGGGGCTTTCCCGCAATAATGCTGGACAATCCACACGGCATAATCTAGCTTCAAAATATGCAGAGCCCATGCAGAGCTTGTGCTTACTACTAGAGAAAGATATAAGATATACGACCGTGAGAGTCTTATGTACTTATTGTATTCTCTTTGCGTGAGTGTGACTAAAACCTTTTTCCTGCACATTGATAACCTCAAACCAAAGGAGGTTTGCACCATTACAAATTGTCACATAACTCATCTACCGTAACAGCATAAACTAAGATGTCTGCATCGATAGCGTGTGAAAAACTGCTAAATATAGTATAAAATTCTAATCTGTTTTAGATAGAATCTCTTTGTTCCTATGATTGTGGGAAACTTTTTGTAGTAAAGTATTTAGGGTTGTATTCTAGAACGAAGTCGTTGGTGTCGATTCTGTTGTTACTGTTTGACATCATCATATGGTTTGTTCTGGGTGTTTTTAAAGTAAGTATAAGAAAAACTATCTATGTAAAGTATTGTATTAAGTATATCTGTTATCTAGTACCATAACACAAGCTCTAGCCGATGCTGTGTGAATTGTCCATCATTATTTATTTATTGACTGATATGTAATTATAATTAATAAATAATGCTGGACAATCCAATAATATAACAATATAATACAAAACGAAGTCGCTTCCCGCTGTCTGTCTGTCCCTATGTATGCTTAGGTCTTTAAAACTACGCAGTTTCAGTTACAGAAACAGTTTTTTTTAGTAGATAGAGTGATTCAAGAGGAAGGTTTTTATGTATAATACATACATAATATGGAGATAGAGGTTTCTAATGTGATGTCGTAAATAAACACATTTTTTGCGCTTACATTACAAACGCGCTGGCTGAACCCTATGATATAGATCAAAATAATGTACTAGAGTATTGTACACCTTAAAAAGATCTACAAAATAGTCCATTTCAGCATTGCAGCCGTTCGAAGCCGGGGCGGGTCGCTAGTTAAACAGAAAAAATACCCAGAACAACCAATAATAATATTATTTGCTGTCTACTGTAGCCCATTAAACCACCAACCTCGCTAACTTCCAGAAAAATACAGAACGAATCCTTCCCAAAAAACTTAGTTTTGAAGGAAAAGGTAAAAACATTCCGCAAAACAATTTACTTATTCAGTTATTCAAGGTTTTAAAGCTTGGCCCTTGTGGGAAATATGTTAATATGCTATTTATGAATTCAATTATTTATAAATTCTATTACTTTTACTGCCGGTTATGTTATTTTCTTTGTGAGAATTTTCGCTAAAGTTATTTAAAATAATCTTGCCTTTGAAAAAGAAAAAGCTTGGTTGCTGTTGTTTTTCAAAGGGTAAATACTCATCCTTTGAAAGAGCCGCCAAGCTTTTTGATAGTTCTTTCGTATATCGCCTTTTTGCAATTTTCGATTTTATTGCAGTAGGTAACCGACATGTCATGGCAAATGGTACATTTTAACTTAATTCATAGTTATAAAAATTTATTATTTCAACAAAGACAACAAAACCAAGAAAATTAAAAACTACATCTATTTATATAGTTATTTACACTTATATCATATTCCTAAAAATCTAAGTGACCAGAATGCAGAGTGCCCAGAATGCTGGCGGCATTGCCACGTTGAATGGCAACGTTTTATAAGGTTTTTTTTTATTATTACAGTGCGTAAACCTTCACACTCAGGGTAATTTCTAAAAAATGAAATAATATCCCAAAAAAAATCGACTTCGACGGGACTTGAACCCGCAATGTTTTATAGTTTTATTGAAATTTGTCAAGATACAGAGTTTAATACATACGGTTTTATACGTACCTACTATCTACTCACGAGAATGATCCCACACACTGGTCCAAAAACCTTTATTCCAAAGAGACAAGAGTCATTTAAAAAATCTTTTACAACGGGATATTTATGGTAAATATCCCTGATTTGAGTTTTGAGCTTTTCAATATTTTACTGACTTTAGTGTTAATAACCATGATGGTTTTATTTATTTCATTTATTCATAACGAGTTATTCACAAATCAGAAAAAATACAGTAGATACATTGTTGTTACGAACTATATTTTACCCAAAAATGCAAACAAAACAAGTGATAAAAAGTGTTGTAAACTAAAATGTAGGATTTACCAAAAAAATCGAAAGTTTTCGTTTAGTAATTTAAAGTTATAAAAGTTTTAAGACTCATTATTTGGCTCGTAAATCTACATATTTTGAGATTTTAAATCAGTTCTAAGTTTTAGTATGAATTGTTCAAATATTAGGTAGGTACACATACCTACATAAACAAGGTCCTAAACATAACAAAGTCTATCATCAGGTACCTACTAGAAATTGCTTGCAAAAAATACGTGCATTGCATTGCATAGCCTAGCACATAAAAAACTCGTCTTCTAATTAAATAATTGCAACAACTCTAGAAAATAATGCGAAAATAACACATCTTCAACGCTTAAAAAGCTAAAAGAAAGCAAAAGAAACCGAAAAATTATGTCGCCATTGTGTACAAAAAGCGCGCGTTCTATTTTTAAACCTTGTAAATTCTTTTTTCTCTAGTGTTGTACTGCGGGAACTCGAGTCAGTAACAATCGAGTCGATGCTATGTAGATATCGATTACGATGTTTTTTCTCACGATGTTTCGCTTTTTTATTGGTTATGTTGATTTATGAAGTTTCAACTTGGATCTGATAATTTTTACTGGTGTTCTCTATTTTGCTTGACTCACCTATCCTATAGACCTGACTATACAATTTTTCCGTACCTAATATACATTTTTTTCTATGTATAGTAAAAATATCTATCTTTAAAGTATATTGTATAGATTTTATTATGATTTGCAGAAAAAGTAACCAATCTGGTAGTACTTAACTACTTTTCTTGTGGCTGATTTTAAACAAAATTTTAATAAATAATATAAATAAAAATCATTTGTTTCAGACTTACAAAATCCATAGATGTTACACATCTAAATGCACAATTAAAAATTTCAAATTTAAATATTATATAATAATACTTAATAATGCACAATCAAATAAATTAAAGTAAATTAAAATCATTTCTTGAATTATATTGGTAACAATTTTATCTTTATCTAGACTCCAAGCATGTGAATTTCAGTTATATTTGTTTGGATTTATTAATATTATTGGCTGCAACTCTATACTCGACCATAATAATAATTGACATGAATAAAAATTTAATATTTATTATAAAGTTATTTAATTAAATACGAAAAAAAACCTATAATTATTAGATCCTTCCAAACATAACCCTGATTGTTTTATTCATTATTAAACCACAGATTAAACTGACAAGTTTACAAATTTAAAATTTAGTAAACCTTAGGATTATGTTAGTTTAGGATATACAAACTTAAAGTAACTTATCACGTTAGCCGCCATGTCAGTCACCGTTGCCTGACAGCCATTACTTGTTCAGGCCGTTGCAACAATTTGTGATTGACATCGAGACATTGAATTGAAATGCTTGTAGGGAGTAGTTTGGTACGTTTAGCCTGCTTGAACTTTTCTTTTTTATATTGCTGAATTTTGAAATTGATCGTTATTACGATTTTGGTTTGGCAACTAATGTGTTAAATCACAGCTAAAACTATACAACAAGCATGTAACAATGTACCTACTCCTTAAAACATCTTTTATAGTGTTACGATGTTGCCATGGCTGAATAAATATCTAAAATAGGTACATACTTACCTAAATTTTGTTTACTTTAGTTAGACCATTCAAACGATACTCAGAAGTAGGCTTGACATTTTATAATTTGATTCGCATTATAATTTGACTTCGAATTCCGTGATATATACAATGACCACTAATGGATCACCGCAAAAGATTTTTTGAAATCGGTCCATGATTAACGGAGAAACCGACGAACATACATAAAAAACCATACATTATCATATCTGAATCGACCAGCTGGCCACTGGGCGTCCTACACTACGCTTGCAAAGTCACAGCTAACTTTGCGGAACTATAGAGTTCTACGTGGGCACTATAAAGCCGTGTACACACGAGCCACAATTCTGAGAATCTCATTGTTTGCGCTGTAATAATTAATGTGAACGCGCTTTACGCTGTTTGAGTATACAGGATGTTTGAAATTATAATGGAATGAGTTAGAGCTATTTGGCTTAAAGTATAAAGTAAAAATCATAAAATAAATTAAATAATATTTCGTAGTGTTACATGTTAGGTAGGTACTACCTAACTACTTTGTGTGTACCTACGTGACGACCTCTGTGGCGCAGCGGGCGAAGGTCTGCCTGCGACGCAGGAGGTTGCGGGTTCGATTCCCGCCTCGGGACAGATGTTTGTACGATCTGCAGACATTTGTCCAGGGCGTTCTGGATGTTTTCTATGTATAATAAAAAATATCTATCCATGTATTGTATTAAGTAAGTATCAGTTATCTAGTACCCATAACAAGCTCTGTTTAGCTTGGGGCTAGATAATGCTCAGTGAAATGTCCCGCATTATTTATTTTTTTACTTTTACCTACTTACCTACCGGTTTTACAATTATTGGAACACGCATCATTACGTTGTGTTGTGAGTCGTTTTAAAAATAACATCATTGAGATTTCTACGATTGTTTTACCTACCTACTATATTTTCTAATTTCTACAATTTTTAGGGTTTTGAAGATCGAAGATCGGTTTCAAAACCCTTATGGTCTCGCTTTGTCTGTCCTTTTTTCCCTCCTTAATAACTCAAAAACTACTGCAGCTATCAACTTGAAATTTAAAATAATAATACATTTCGTGCGCCTGTACAGATTTAGAGAAAAATAAATGAAAAATGAAAATGAATATTTTCCATACAAATTGTGATGCCGAAATTTTAAAAGATACCTACAGAGTCATATGGGGTATCAAATAAAAGGTATCGTTTTGAACATTTCAAAATATTTTTTGAAATTTTTGTAGGTTTCATACTTTTTAAAATATTTCGAAAAAATACCCATTCCCCCCCCCCCCCCCCTATCTCCGAAGATTGCAGAGCGATCCATGTAAAATGTATGGAGCGTTTATAGACATGAATCTATATTTTACAGGAAAAATATAGAGAAGTTTGAAAAAAGAACACTTTTTGAAAAATGGTCAAAAAGGGGGGAAATAATTTTCAAAAGGGGGAGCTACCTCACCGAGTGGGGTATCAAATAAAAGGTATCAGTTTGGACATTTCAAACAAGTTTTTAAAATTTCTGTAGCTTTCATACTTTTTGAAATATTTCGAAAATAGTCGAAAAATTTACCATTACCTACCCACCTTAACCGAACCACCCATTTAACCGAAGCATGCAGAGACATCCATCTGAAATGTAGGTTGGTACCTACTATTCTTAGGTATTCGTTAAATTGCGAAGTCCCTAACCGATACTTTTGGTACATATTTGTTGACAAACGTTCAAAACCCTCGGCGCGCGAGTTACACTCGCACTTGACGGATCTTGTTTCCCATGGGCCGCATTTGGGCCATAACAAAATAGTGCCTAATTCCAACCCCTGCATAAAAGTAAGTTCACGTGCTACCGTGCACTTTACTTTAGATACAGACACTCTGTACATTCACAAGCTTAAAAAACGACCACCCTGTACCATCCAAAGCTTTGAGCGCAAAATATTCGCTAATGACTAAAGCATACCGGAATATGTTTTTGCAAAAATAGTCGACGGTAAGTAACCATGCCGTGCGCCTTTTTGTGAAAAAAGAAAGTGTTTTTTTATTCTTCTATATTGGGTTTTCTTAAAGTTGCAAAGAGTTTCTATTCTTTTGTTTTTACACTTCTTTTGTTTGTAAGCAGATTTTTTAGGCAATTATCTTGTTATTCCACGCGGATTTTTCATCAACAGACACTACTTCTTTGTGGGTGCTCTACCTGGGAATAAAATAGGTGCACTTATTAAATAAATAAATAATGCTGGACAATTCACACAACATTATCTAGCCCCAAGCTAAGCAGAGCTTGTGTTATGGGTCCTAGATAACTGATATACTTAATACAACTTCATAGATAGATATTTTTTTATTATACATAGAAAACATCCAGAACACCCTGAACAAATATCTGCAGATCGTACAAATATTTGTCCCGAGGCGAGAATCGAACCCGCAACCTCTTGCGTCGCAGGCGGACCTTCGCCCGCTGCGCCACTGAGGTCGTCAATTGTGGTGCCGTTAAAATTGGTGCCCTAAATGGTAATACGTCATCATATGTGTCCTAACTAATTTGAAAACTCCGCGTGGAAAAACTAGATGAAGGCCTAAAAAGTCGGCGCGTAGGGGTTTTTAAATTTTTTTCAATAGTCCGTATGTATCGGCCAATAATTTGAAGTGAAAGGAATAGAAATTAAGGGGAAAATTTCTATTATATAAACTACTCTCAGAAGCCTTTATTCACAAAGAAAATTATAATATAATTGGTATTTACAATTGAAACAATTGAGCTAACTGCAGACCGTTGCAAACAATCTTCAGGTAGCTCAACTGAGTAGGTTCATTGTTCATAACCCTTACTTTGCTTCGGCCTATATGCATGAATTCGCATAGGTAGGTATGCGAATTCATGCAAAAAATGCAATTCTGTCCCGCGCGAGATTATACTTAGTATAGTATAGTAGATATGTATATTAATCTTTATCCTTAACACAAATACGCATAAAAATTTGGTTTTAGCTCATACTCGATAGGTGCACTAATTCTGCAGCCGGATCTCGTAGGCCTGTCATACTAAAATGACCTGCTTAAATCGTGCATAGTTTGACTTGGCATCCATTTCTACTACTACCTGCTACACTTTTTTAACCTCCCTGTTGCTATCATATAAGTCAATAATCAATTTTCACTGCCTCGCTATTCTAGCGGTCAGCTTATTCAACCGCTGATTATGAGGTCCTACGTTCATATCCCGGGTCGGGCCAATAGTTGTTATTGGGGTTTTTCTAGCAAAAAAATTCACAATAGCAGCCCGGAGTCAGGATGGCGGTGTTACACCCTCGTGCCTCGGAAAGCACGTTAAGCTGTTGGTCCTGCGCTTGACCTCTCCCCGTTCTGCCGTCTCATCGGAATATGAGGGTAAGGGAAGAGTGCACCTGTGTTTGCGCAGATATTTGTGCACTATAACATGTCCTGCGCATCTGGCTAGTCTTAGATGGGACTGGTCGAAATTTGACTAGGAAGACATCATCATCACCAATTATCTTTTAAGATTCTGAGATAATATCGATTGTTATTACCGATCTATTATTTTCTGAGATAAAATCTTTCGCCCGACACCAATGCATAAGCAGAAAATGTTTTTTTGTTATTGTTATTTTTCTTGTCTGAGAAACGTTGATAGATGTGTTACAATAATGATTTGTGTAATTGTGTTGAACGCGGTTATGCATAAAGGCTTGTTACAGAAATTATCTATACGGTGGTGTGAAGCAATTTAAATGTCTACTAAATTATGCATGTGAAGGATCCTACTGGAATGATCAATTACCTACCTATATAAAAACGTAGAAAACGATCATGATCATTAAAACTAAAGTCATTAATAACGGAACATTTACCATGTGGCGCGGCGGGCAAAGGTCCGCCTGCGACGCAGGTGGTTGCGGGTTCGATTCCCGCTTTGGGACAAATATTTGTGCGAGTAAAACTTCCCATCTTCAATATTTCTAGAACTGTACCTTCCATATTTCATGGCAGTGGGACACCTGTAGAGACAAAAAACAATTTTTGACATTACGGATCTTTCAACTTCAACTTCTTGTCTGATGGCTCTGCGTCTGGTTTGACGCAATTTTGCCAACGTCTCATGAAAATCTAAAATCCTATTGCAACATAAATTCAGCTCCACATTCATCGTAATAGTGCTCTGCTTCCATTCCCCGTAATTCGTCCGTCCATAGCGAAACACATGTCATGTCCGAAGCAATTGGGCTATTACCGTCATTTCACGATAGGGAGGGGACAAGCCTAGACCGGAGTCCAGGCGAGACTGGACCAGAGAATATAAATAAATAAATAAAAATGCTGGACAATTCACACAGCATTATCTAGCCCCAAGCTAAGCAGAGCTTGTGTTATGGGTATTATATAACTAATATACTTAATACAATACACTACATAGATAGATATTTTTATTATAATTATATAGAAAACACCCAGACCAACGGAACAAATTTCTGCAGATCGATGACGTAAAGCGCACGCATGGGACGCCGATGGTGTTCGATATTTTGTTTGTTTGATCATGGAAATACAAAATTTATATTTATTTGGAGTTTTTATTAGTGGGAGGAAATTAAAACAAGAACAAAATTTAAAATTCAAACCCCCTGACAGATTTTCATAAAACACGGCTAAGAACACTCGGGATAAAATTATCTATGACACAAAAAAAAACTAAACGAAAATCGGTTCATCCGTTTGGCAGTTACGATACCACATACAGATTCACAGATTCACAGACAGACACGTTAAACTTATAATATAACACCCCTCTTTTTTGCGTCGGGGGTTAAAATTAAAATATTTTGAGTTATTTCGCAATTATCTCACTCGCACTATATGTTCATGAAGTGACCATAGACGTCATACACAAACACGCATACCTACAGTTGCACGTGTATGTGCCGAGACGCGGCTTTTGTTTGAAGAATTGAGCGAGTGTACAATCGAAATATAGGACCATAAAAATATGAATATCTCAAAGTCGGCTGCCAGGTTCACACAGCTGCGTCCGGGGTGTGACTGGACTTAGATTTATTTAGAACATGTACTTTGTATTGTAAAGATGTCATGTCCGAAGCAATTGGGCTATTACCATCATTTTACGATAGTTAGGGGATGAGGCTGGTCTAAACTCCAGACGAAACTGGACTTAAATTCAGATTACGAACATAGATTTTGCAAGTACTTTAGCGCGGTGTTCTTCTGGAAGACTTATTTATTTAGATAATTCAAAATTGTTGCTTTTGATAGACGTTTTGATACATACTACCTACGTCAAAGTTAACAAACATTAACCTAATAAAATAAATGATATAGACAATGATTTAGCTACAACCTACCTGTAATAACTGTATAAAACCAAAAAAAAACAAATCTAGGACTAAACCACCCCAACTCTAATGTAAAACCTGTCCAGTTCAGAGGTCGTCTAGTTGAAGCCTAACGCACGACCAGCCTTAGGACACGTCATGAAAAAGTCAAAATTTGCTATTTTTCTTCAAAATCTCTTTAGAAATAGTCCTTAGGGCGTTTCTATTTGTAAAGGTTAAAGATAAAAATATTTTTTTCAACCAAATGGTAGGTAATAATTTAGGTTCATTGGTACCTAAATTATTACCTACCATTTGGCTTAACTTGAAATTATGCAAATAAATACGAAATCAGAACCATTGAAAAGAGATTTTCTTTACATTCTTAACGAATCCCTTTTTCACACCTAAGAACCGACTTGAAATTCTTTAAATATTTACCACGATTGACGGAAAAATCGACGAAAATATATTAAGGCGCTAACCCGACCCAAATCAGAGCCACCACCTATTTTATCGTATTATTAAGTTAAACGAAAGTTTTTTCAAAAATCGATTTTGCTGTTTGTGATACCTATCACAAATTGCAAAAATACACTGATGCACTCACGAATACCTTTGAATCAACCTGCAGTGTGTAAAAGGGCTAAGATTGCCAGCGCCCTACAGGTCAATAAGGTCCGGTCCTATCTGTGTTAGTGTGTAACACGATGACTTATTTCGGGATACAATAGCAATAGTACCTACAATAGCAAAATAATCATCAAAACCAGTCCACAATTGACCGATAAATTGACCTCTGAATTTACCTGCAGTGTGTAGTAGGGCTAAGATCCCTACTGCCCTACAGGTCAATAAGGCCCGGTCTGGTCCTATCTGTGTAGTGTGTAACAAGATGACTATTTCGGGATCATTCTATAAACAATAGAAAAAATAGGTATCATCGAAACCAGTTCACAATTGACCGAAAAATCGACGAAAATACATTCAAAAATGCACTGGCAAAATAATCATCAAAACCAGTCCACAATTGACCGATAAATTGACGAAAATACATTAAATATTGCACCGATGCACTTATTAATACCTCTGAATTTACCTGCAGTGTGTAGTAGGGCTAAGATCCCTACTGCCCTACAGGTCAATAAGGTCCGGTCCGGTCCTATCTGTGTTAGTGTGTACATGACCAGGTATGTAGGCAGCTTGTAGGATGCATAGGGTTTGCCGACAGCTTTTTGCTCTTTTAAAGTGGTCTTCTTTTTAGCAAGATAACATGGGACCGGCCCGTATTATGTATGTTGCTAAAAAGGTAGGGTAGGATAAAATGTAGGTATTTCAAATTAGTATTTAAAGCACATTTGAAGTTTGCTAAAGTTTTTAATATTAAAACGTTTGTAGTTGACGTTAATTCATTATGAATGTAGACTTGGTTCGTAGTTAACCCATAAGCATGTTAACTACGTTATCTTTAAGACGGTTTAAAGACAAAGTTTATTGAAAATGGTTAACGGTAGTAGCAAGTCGCAACTCTGGTTATAGATATCTACAAAGTAAGTTTAAAATCGGAAAAAAATTGATATCCCGCCGCTCGCGAAACGAAGAAACCTTAAGAAAACTAATAGGTGCCTACCTTATTCCTCAAAGGTTTTTTTCTTCAGTCCACTTCGTCCCACTGCTGGCCAGGGAAAATCAAATTTTATTTGTTAAATTAACAATAATTAAAAATCTAACCTGAATAAAATCTCTATGGTGTTTAGGTACCTATGTCCACCATAAGTCAGTACATAAAAATGGATTAAAAATGTCACACAATTTTTTTTATATCTATGCGGACAGCATTACCTTTCAATCCCATTCTTTGTCTACACGATTTATACCTAAGTTTGAAATAAGAACCGACATGTTTGGGCAACATTATTCAAATCATCATCATCAACCTATATTAGTCCTGTTAGACATAGACCTCCCCTAATGAGCGCCATAGCGCCCTGTCTTCGCTTCCCGCATCAATTTTAAAATCAATAATTATAATTTATGTTAATACTAAATTCTGCCTGCGGCTTCGCACGCGTGTTTTCGGTTATATAAGTAGTCTATTATCTAATTTAGGCTATGCTTTAAACGTACGCCAAATTTCATTGTTATCTGTTCAGTAGTTTTGAAGATCCTAGGTAACAAAAATTTACATTTCACAAACTTTCGGCTTAATAATATTAGTAGCATATATACTAGTAGGATTATCGTGTTTGAGTAAAGTTTGAATAAACAAGCTCAGGCTCAGAGAATCTACAAATAACATAATCAATCACTAAGTAATTGCTTTAGGGCCGCCTTCCAATTTATTTGTTTTTGTTTTTCACTTTCATGCGCCATTCGATAAAATGGAAGATTAATTACTTATGTGATTGATTTTCATAATTTACCGAAATCCAAATTGAAATAACAACTGTAATGACTTCTCTTCAAAGCTTTTAGATTTTCTAAACAGAATGAAATTTTAATTGGATTTCAAATTTAAATATTCGGGATTTTAAAAATTATCTGAGCGTCTAGTCTCTGCAACTATTTCTTCTAAATCTACTCATACTATAAAGAGGAAAGATTTGATAGTTTGTTTGTATTGAATAGGCTCCGAAAGTACTGGACCGATTTGAAAAATTCTTTTACCATTAGAAGTCCACATTATTCCTGATGAACATAGGCTACGTTTTACCGCGGGAAAATGCTTCATTCTTACGGGAAAACGGGTAATAAGAATGCAGCTAGTACCTATAGTATACTTTGGATTCCTAGCTACACCTTTCTTTCATAAAACCAACTTCACCTGCCCACACCACACAAATAATTAACCCTAAAACAAAACCATAACGATACGACACCACAATTAAAAAATAACCCAAGCCCATCATTCTATAAATGGGTTAATAAAAAACGAAATTACATCCACGCCTTCAGTTAAAAGTATAACCTGAGACGTTAACGATACTTTTAGAAAGTGATACCGCGGTAAAAGGATTGCTAGGGATGGGTAGAGAATTATATTTTATCGATAAACTCTAATTATAAAGACGTAAGACGAGGGCTCGTGCGTAGTGCTCGGAAGAATGCGGAACGCGCGCGTCTAGAACCGCACTCACCCTAAAAAAGTCCCTCTCCTCTCCGTCCCGGGATGATACATTGGTGTGTCTTCCAACGCAAATAAGGTTCGTAGTTAACCCGCTTACATCCGTAATGAATAAAGACGTATCATAATTTAACAATGATGGGGAATCGGTAATCCTTTGTGATAAAATAGAAAAATTAAATGAAAAGTAAAATAAAAAAGCGCTTTGCTTCGAGTGTGTTTGTTGCATTGCATTCAACGACAAATATTGCTGAACAGGGTCAACGAAGCAAAATAAGTTTTAGGTCTAGACACTTCAATATCTATCTAGACACTTGATCTAGACACTTGAATATTGACGGTATTCATTCAGCCATGTTTGACGTTGACAACAGCAAAGTCTTTTATTTCTAGAAATAAAAAATCAAATAACACAAGGCTCACGCAAAAAACGTAGAGAGCATTCATCGACAACTAATCATGTTTTTTTATCGACATCGATTAAATTCCCCCTATCCCTACGCCACAGTTACCTCTGAGCTACTTTTTATCCCGGCCTTTAGCGTCCTATAAATACACGCTGCCACCTGGACCCTGTTTATAGATAGTAGGTACCTACAATCCAGTTGTAAACACGTTCGGTGCCTACTGGGCGCGAATGACCAATGTTGTTTTAGGAGCTTTTAGCTCTCCTTCACGCAAGGGTTTATTGCCATTGCTATCTTTAGGTCTGCGCGCGTTCAGAAAGGGACTGAACCTTGTCACAATTTTATTAGATAAGTTATATTTTATTGTCCTAGGGTGAGGCTGTTTTTATATAAAAGTTATCGTAGTTATGTTTCAATAAAACCCCATAAGCCAACTACCTAATTGTCTATCTATCAAAATGTGTCGGTCTACAAACCAGAACCTTCCATTTAAAAAAAGGTCAATATTATGGGAATACAACTTTTAAATAATTCAACATTTTGCGAAATAAAAAAATTTCAACATTCTAGGAAATTATACATTTTGGAATTTCAACATTTTGCAAAGTCAACCGAATGGTCCTAAAGGATTTTATAGGTACGTAAAAAGGATGTTTCACGGTCTACAATAACATTCAACATTTTCAATATTTTAGGATTCAACATGCTGCAAATTCAACATTTTAGGAAATCGTCTTTCTGCAATTTTAACATGTTAGGATTCAACATGCTGCAAATTCAACTTTTTGCAAATTCAACATTATGAGAGTTCAACATTCTGTTCCTAAAGGCAATTTACTCTAAAAGAAGCTTTCGGTGGCTCGGCGAGCCATCGAACTTTTATTTAAAATTTACTCATAATAAAAAAAATCTCGCAGGTTCCGAAATACGTGGTTTTCAATACCCATCGTTTTGACCTATCGCTTATAAGTACTGTCGAAGTGCGGATTTCATATTCATTTTCATATGATTTTTTTAAAACCCGAAGAGCCTCGGTACCCCACGGACCTAGGGTCTCGACTCCAAGAGGAGCAAATGGCCCTAGGTCCGTAAGGTACCGAGGCTCTTCGGTTTTTAAAAAAATTATCTGAGCGTCTGGGCGAAGCGACGCGTGACCCGAGAGCTGGTCAGTATCTGGCGCAGCGCATCAGCATTGCCATACACCGAGCAATGCAGCCAGCGTAGCGGGGACGCGACGACTGGTATTGATATGGATCAGTTGAGCTACCTGTAGATTGTTTACAACAGTCTGCAGTTAGCTCAATTGTTTCAATTGTAAATACTAGTTCTAATTTATTTCTATTATTTTATTGTAATTTTCTTTTTCATATTATTTATTGTGATTTATGCATACAGGGCTAAGGGTACTTACGCACTTTGCGGTTAGATAGTGAGTTGAGGGATTAATGTCCCTTATGTCACTGACCCTTCGATCTGAAGTCTACACGTGGCATTGACCAAACAGGGCCCCTCGGAGTATACAGACAATGGACACGACAAACGAATAAGGAAGTATCAGATCCATCCAACAAAATTAATTGTATGCCACTTATGGCTTGGTAGAGGACATGTGAGTTAATCTTAGTTATCTTCTATCCAAGCTATGGTTTTCCAAGCGTAAACGAAACTTGAATCTTTTGGCTCAGTGCACCAAATAAGGGACTCGAGGAATGGGTTTCTTTATCATTCTATTTCGGCTTCATGCATGTTCTATAAGGCACCTAAAATTTATAATAAGATACCGGAGTCGTTTCTAAATCTTAGTGAAACTATATCCAAAACTAAATTAAAACAATTATTAGTTTGTAAGTGTTATTATAATTTTAATGACTTTTTAGTTGACAACCTGAAACTTTGACCACTTATTTATAAGTATGAACAAGTTACGTATAGGTATATAATCTAAAAATTTGCACGCCTAGTTTTAAGGTAGAACATAATTGAAACATTTAAGATCTACAACTGTAACCTACATTATGTTGAAGCAAATAAATTTATCTTTATCTTCTGTGGCCACGCATTTGCAAATTTATTTGTCTGGATAACAGAATTTTAAAAAGCTATGTGACAATTTAACTAAAGATGGAGTTTGAAGCCAGCGAGCTTTGGAAATAGCTTTGCTCGGAGTTTCTCTGAAGGATAGGATCCGTGATAAAATTATCAACGAACGAACGTTATGCAATGCAATGCAACGAATGAATGTTATCGACATAATCACTTAATCACACTAATATTTTAAATGCGAAAGTTTGAAATGTTTGGATGTATTGATGGATGTTTGTTAACTCTTCACGCCAGAACTACTAAACGGATCGGGCTGAAATTTAAATCAAATCATTTATTTGCCGAATACATTATTATACAGGTACATGTTAGATCTTATGACTAGAGTGATGTCAAATGTATTCAACCCGCAAGCAGGTGTGCAAATATTAAATCACAGTGATTCAAATCGTTATAATAATCAATTTTGAAAATAATCAAGGATACAATCGAAAATAAATAGTTAACAATCAGAAAATTAATTAACAATCGTGGTATAAACATAATAAATTATTCTATTTAAAATTGATATATTCATTTACAGTTTATGGTAAAGTGGGGGGTAAGATTTTGCAAACATGCATATGTCTCTAATGTACATGCAAGGTAGAGGCATTATATTACAGATCTAAAACAGAGAGTTTACTCGCTGCACCCCCGTATCTCACCCCGTGGATGTCTAGACAGCCGACGGGCGAACCTGACGGGTATGTTTGTCAAACTAGGCCTAGCTTCAGTGCTTACGGGATCCCCATGGTAAGGAACTAGAATGACATAATTTAAAAAAAATTCCTTTGGTTCCTTATTGAAAACTAGATAGCGAAAAAAATGACTATTAAAAAATCATGAAAGTGCACTGTTTTGACCCTAATTTGGTCGAGAACTCAGGAACCCTACGGACTATAGAAAAGATTTTTATTTTGATTCGTAGGTTATTACGAATTCTTTGGTTCCTTTTTTAAGAAGTTATGTAGTTTTCTTGTAAATAAGCTGCCAATATGAAATGAATTTAAAGGTTACGAGTTAAAGCCCAATATGTATGCACATTTTTGTGTTGGTGCAGTGCGTCTGCGACAACCATTGTCGCCTCTTACGACATCCACGGGGTCCACAGGGTCGATTCTTTGTTTACGGAAAATTCGACTAAAACAGTTGAACTAAAAACAATTCCACTAAGAACATTTCGACTAGTAACAATTCAACTCAAGCAATGCGACCTTTTGACCGGACCTGGGGGTCAACCTTAACTTACTCTTAACGAAGCACGCCCAACGACCGCAGAGCAGGAGGGGGGGGGGGGGGGGGGGGTCGTGGTGACTCTGAAACTGAAAGAGTGTGTAATATGCATAATTGCGACTAGAGCCATAATGATGTCACAAATTTTTTTGTTGTTGAAATGAATTGTTTTGTTAAAGTTTTTATTTACAATAAATAAGTCCTATAATAGTGTAAACTTACAGAGGTAGAGAACCCTCGCGTTTATATCACAAGTCTTGAACTTAGTTAGAGCGAGGTGTCGAAACTAAAAAGTGAAATAGGTCTATAGTACACATTACTTTGTTTTTTTGTCGTTAGTCGAAATGTTTTTAGTCGAATTTTCCGCTTCTTACGCCGTGACTAACACGGCAATGATGCTGGCGTGGAAACCAGTGGAACCTCAGCAAAAGAATTGAAATTGCCTGATGAAAGAATCAGCCCTCACGTCCTCACAACACGTAACATGCGAAACGGTTCATATTTTATTCATCTGCTAAAATCAAAGGCGTCACGACTCTACCGGTTAAGGTGAGGGGGCACTGCGGCGTGCGTTGCGTCTGCGGGCATGTAGGTGGATATCGTGCACATGTTGTTGGGCGGAAAGTAAAGTAGGTAATTTATAATGCATGTTTAATCGTCTCATCTAAGCTCCAAATTTTTATGCATGCAGTGCCACCCTTTAAGATGGAACGCCTGAACACGGACATTCGCTAGGAAACTAACGAACAGAATAAAATAGGTATTTAACCTAAATGTGTAGATTAGATAATCTAGTAAAATACTTACAAAATAGTTCATGATAATCTGTGACTACTTACAACCAGTACCACCTAGTTTTCATTAGCAGATACAACTTTAGGGTTATATAGGGTTATAGGATAGTTCAAGATGTTTTGGCTTCTGAGAATTGTGGCATGGTAGTTTGGTCGCTGTGTGCACAACCCAACTCTTCCCGCGGGTGTCGTAAGAGGTGACTAAGAGATATCAATAAGGCGCTTATCAGGGGGAGGCCTGCGTCCAGCAGTGGACCGATATAGTCTGTTTAGGTTGAGGTTGAGTTTGGTTTCATGTTTCATATAAAATATAAAATATCAAGGTTTTGTATGCTCGCAGCCAGGCGTCATCCGCAATCGGTCTACACATTTAACTATCTCCCCTTACAATAAGGCCTATATTCCCGTGCCAAATCAATAAAAACGTTTCCGTTATAGACTGCCACTGTCCTTTGAAATAAAGTCCAAAATCGCTCTAATATCACTTCAAATAAACTTTCTTATCACCAAGGAATAAGGTTGAATATTATTTCGTTAAATTTGCAAATTCATACTATCTTATCTCGTTGTAATATAATTCAAATTAATTGTGAATTGCTTATGTATGAGCAGTCACGTGTGTCGATTGTATATTTGCTAACTGTAGAAAAACCGAAATGGCTATGAAAAACACCGACAAAGCGCGGAAGTCGCTTTTTGTTTTATTATTTGAGTACGTTAGGCGCAAGAGTATTCAAATTCAAATTCATTTATTTATCGAAACATGGGTTACAGGGGTGTTAAATTATAATAGAATGAGCATAGCCATGATCAGCTTTACAGCATGCAAAGTCACGATAAATGTAAGTATATAAATAAATACAATGTAAATCTCTAAATTAATTAATAATCAATGAACTGTCTTATTCTAGAATTTATCCATCAGATATGCATTAACATTGTAATATGCCTTCTCAATTAACAATTGTTTAAATTTATGTTTTAAAATATTAATAGTATTGCTTTCTTTAATGCTTGTAGGTAGGTGATTGATTATAGATACGAGGTGCCCATAGACAAGAAAATTTGTATGTCAAAGAAATTCATATTAGTTTTTACGAACACTGCAGTCTCAAAGATGTACATGGATGGCAATGTTAAGATTCTCGACTGAGTAAAGAACGGTTTACAGCTTTCCGTTTGTTTGATGTCACAAATTGATCGAACGCGTATAAAGGTCTAAATTATAAAGAAAATTACAATCAAATAATAGAAGTAAATTAGAAGTAGTATTTACTATGATTTGTTAGCAGTTCGTCCAAAAAGCGATTAGTCCAAATGCAAATCGCGTTTTGTCCAAAAAGTGGTTCGTTCATTAAGCGTTTCGTCCATTAAACGGTTCGTCAAGAATCCATACACAGTTCGTCCAATTCTTACTAAGTACTTTGACTTTAAAATTATCCAAAATAGTTTACATTTCATATTGTGTCATACATTTATGAAAAATTACATTGAATGCCAAATATGACAGATGGTGTCAAAAATGACATGTACAAAAATGACATGCTTTTGATCATTTTCGCTTATTTTCTTCAGGTTGAGTTTAAACAACACTGTATTTGTGTGGGTTGAAATGATAAAAATATTTATTACTTTTCACTTGTGGAATAAAAATTTGGGTTGAAATAACAATACACTGGCAATGCTGATGCGCTGCGCAATTAATTTGTGGGTTGAAACGAAAATCTTAAAACAGCCGGTGAGAAACGACACAATTATTTTTACTTTTAGCTTGTGGTGCGAAAAATTTGGTGCGAAACAGCGCTACAACAACTATCCACGCCTACTGCCTACTCGTTTACGGGACTATGTAACTAATTCCACCTAAAACGAGTGGGCAAGCAAGTTTGATTAATCAAGTACAGTCGTCAACATAATTATTAGAAGAACAAGAAAAAATCTTTAGTGCGCCACAAATTCAAAATTATAAAATAAACGAACGAAAACAAAAACAGTAGCATGAAGATAAGTGAAATAAAAAGGTGTTAAAAATAATTTAACGTGGTTAAAAAACTATAAACCGACTTCAAACCCGCCAAATCTGTTTTACGGCGCATACATCAATTCCTCGAGACTCAAACTTATATGGAACCACCTCAAAATCAACCTTTAGACACTATCGAAACAATCATCGAAATCTATTAAGATTTAGCGAAGGTATCACCAAAATTGATCGATAAAATGTTACACCAAAACGCTCGTTGGTTTCAAATCAGGTTGGTTGTAACAAACATGGAGTGTCATCTTCGAAGTGTGGTTCGAGTAAATGTAAAAACAGTGAATGCTCGATGTTCTGTTACAAGTAATAATAATATTAGGTATAATTTATTATAATATAATTATATTATAATTGTCTCAGTATATATTTTCTCTAGTTTATTATAACTAGTTTCTATAGTTTCTCTCTGGCCGTGTGGTGCCGGCGGCATAGAATTGCACCACCCCAACTCATCCCGTGGGTGTCGTAAGAGGCGACTAAGGGAAACACACACCGGGGGGCGGGCAGCAGCGCCCCCTGCAGAGCAACTGTACCAAACTGCGATCCCCAACCCGCAATGCCCAGCGTGGGGATTATGGGCATTACCCCCCCCAATGATGAAAGCAGCCAAAAAATGGCCCCCAGTTCCCGGCCGCCTCGCTATTCCTGGCCATGGTAGCGGCCACGGTAACGGCGGGGCAGGGGGTGCTAGGAATCCCCGGGCTACATTAGGCTACCATTCATTGCTCAAAAAACTGACCCTGGCGACGTTTAACGGACGAACTCTGAGGCTGCACCATCATCTAGCGCAGTTGGAAGTGGAGTTAGAGAATATTAAATGGCATGTTCTGGGGTTATGTGAAGTCCGTAGAGAGGGGGAGGACACCGTAACTCTAGACTCAGGCCATCTTCTCTACTTTCGCGAGGGTGATAAAACATCCCAGGGTGGCGTAGGGTTCCTCGTAAATAAGGCTCTCGCTAGCAACGTTCAAGAAATCTCCAGTGTGTCGAACAGGGTAGCGTACCTGATCCTTCGGCTATCCAAGCGGTATAGCATGAAGGTAATTCAGGTCTACGCACCGACCTCGACACACTCGGATGATGAAGTGGAGGATATGTATGAAGACATATCCAAAGCCTTACACAACACCACTAAGGCCCACTTCAACGTTGTTATGGGGGACTTTAACGGCAAGGTGGGAACCCAGACTGGCAACGAATCCCGAATAGGCCCGCATGGTTATGGAGTTAGGAATCACAGGGGGCAAATGCTTGTCAACTTCCTTGAGAAAGAGGGGCTGTTCTTAATGAACTCCTTCTTTAAGAAACAGCCTCAAAGGAAGTGGACATGGCAAAGCCCCGACACTGTGACTAAAAATGAGATCGACTTCATCATGACGGATAGCAAGCACATATTCAGAGATGTCTCAGTGATCAACAGGTTCAATACCGGATCTGATCACCGACTGCTCCGAGGCTCTCTGAATATCAACTTGAAGCTTGAAAGAAACCGTCTGATGAAGTCCACGCTCCGACCTAACCCAATCCAAATCATGGCGGGCACCGAGAAGTTCCAGCAGCTTCTCGGGAATAGATTTGTTGCCTTGGATCCCACTGATGACGCTGACGAGACCCTACACAATCTGGTCGAAACGCTGAGGGATGAGGGCATCAAGTTTTGCAAAAAGCAGCGCACTGGCAAGAAATCCAAACTCTCGGATGAGACTCTCGGTCTGATGACAAAAAGACGGGAAACCACTCAAGCGTCTTCGTTAGAGAGGTCAGACCTGAACAAGCGAATTGCGAAGATGGTACGGCGCGACCTTCGGAGCTCCAACACACGCCTCATCGAAGAGGCGATAGAGCGAAACCGAGGGTCCAAAGTATTCACTCAGCAGCTTGGCAGGAGCCACCTGACGAAGCTTAAAACGCACGACGGGAGGACCGTATCGTCGAAACCGGAGATCTCCGCCGAGGTAGAGGATTTCTATGGCCGCTTATACGCTGCACATGCCCCCCATTCCCGGCGAGACGACCATGATTCTAGAGCCACCCTGACACGCCACTATACCGACGAACTGCCAGACATCAGTCAAGACGAGATCGTGTTAGCTCTGAGGCAGCTTAAAAATGGAAAAGCCCCCGGTGAGGACGGAATAACTTCAGAGCTTTTGAAAGCCGGAGGTGCCCCTGTTGTACAGGAGCTACAAAACCTCTTCAACGCCGTCCTTCACAGTGGGAGAACTCCAAAGGCGTGGAGCGGGAGTTTGGTGGTGCTCTTTTTTAAGAAGGGAGATAAAACCCTCCTTAAAAACTACAGACCCATCACGCTCCTGAGCCACGTCTATAAGCTGTTCTCACGAGTGGTCACGAATCGTCTCGCCAGGAGACTCGACGAGTTCCAGCCACCGGAACAGGCCGGGTTCCGCGGAGGATTTGGCACCATAGACCACATTCACACGGTGAGGCAGATTATACAGAAGTCCGAAGAGTATAATCAGCCTCTGTGTCTGGCCTTTGTGGACTATGAAAAAGCCTTTGACTCTGTCGAAACCTGGGCTGTTCTGGAATCCTTACAGCGATGCCAAGTAGACTATCGTTATATCGAGGTGCTGAGATGTCTCTACGAGGCCGCCACCATGAGTGTCCAAGTACAGGGCCAGCAGTCTAAACCCATCCAACTGCGCAGAGGAGTGAGACAGGGGGATGTTATATCCCCGAAACTGTTCACGAGCGCGTTGGAAGATATGTTTAAGACGCTGGACTGGAAAGGTAAGGGCATCAACATAAACGGCGACCACATCTCACACCTGCGATTCGCTGATGACATAGTCTTAATGGCGGAGTCGCTAGAGGAGCTGAACCAGATGCTGGACGGCCTAGCCTCAGCCTCGCGACGCATCGGTCTTGGCATGAATTTGGATAAAACCAAAGTCATGATCAATGGCCTCATTGATCCGGGACCGGTCGTCGTACATGGCCACCTTCTCGAAATTGTTTCCGAGTATACTTACCTTGGGCAAATTCTGCAGTTGGGTAAAAATAATTTTGAGAAGGAGGCCAAGAGGAGGATCCAGCTAGGCTGGGCAGCGTTTGGGAAACTACGTCGAGTCTTCTCGTCATCCATACCGCAATGCTTGAAAACTAAAGTTTTCAATCAGTGCGTCCTACCCGTCATGACCTACGGAGCTGAGACGTGGACACTCACGGTAGGGCTGGTCCACCAGTTCAAAGTCGCTCAGCGAGCTATGGAAAGAGCTATGCTCGGAGTCTCTCTGAAGGACAGAATTCGTAACGAATACATCCGACAGAGAACCAAAGTTATCGACATAGCTCAAAGAATTAGCAAGTTGAAGTGGCAGTGGGCCGGCCATATCTCGCGAAGAACCGACAACCGCTGGGGCAAACGTGTTCTTGAGTGGAGACCACGACTCGGCAAACGTAGTGTAGGACGCCCTCCGGCCAGGTGGGATGACGATCTGCGAAAGACTGCAAAATCAAAATCAAAATCAAAAACTCTTTATTTCCATAAATACAATAAATGTACACTTAGAAAAGGTCAAATTATAAAACTATACACTGACACGGAAATAAAGTGATATTTTTGATTTCTGTCGCTTCGGTATGTAGACCAAAGTAAAGAAGCGACGAAGAAACCTTTAGCCTGTTAGTTGTTATTCTTCGAGTTGGAGCAAAACCCGTTCCAAGCTTTTTTATCTTCTAGATAATCTGATATTTTATAGTAAGCCTTTTTGCACAGCAAGGTTTTGACAATTTGTTTGAATTTATTTACTGATAATTGTTGCAACTCACTAGGAGTTTTGTTGTAGAAGCGTATACATTGCCCTTTAAAAGATACATTAATTTTGTGTAGCCTAGTTGTGGGCACAGCGAGTTTATGTTTATTTCTGGTATTAAAGTTATGTTTATCACAATTTTTAGGGAACAGATTTTTATTTCTATGAGTGTACAACAAGTTTTCATAAATATATTGACATGGTACTGTCATTATATTTATTTCTTTGAATTTATCACGTAGGGATTCTCTGGGACCCATATTATAGATTGCACGAACAGCCCTCTTCTGCAGCACAAATATGGTGTTAATATCTGCAGCGTTCCCCCACAGCAGTATGCCATAAGACATAATACTATGGAAGTAGCTGAAATAAACAAGTCTAGATGTATCCACGTCTGTAAGATGACGGATTTTTTTGACTGCATACGCTGCAGAACTAAGTCTCTTCGATAGCTTATCTATGTGTGGGCCCCATGACTGCAGGCAGATGCTGGATGCGGCAAGCTGAAGACAGGGTGCTATGCCACTCATGCTATGGCGCTCATTAGGGGAGGCCTATGTCCAGCAGTGGACTAATTTAGGTTGATGATGATGATAGTTTCTCTCTAAACTCATACGACCAGAGCGATTACAGCGACGCTCTTCATCATCATCATCATCATCAGCCTATATTAGTCCACTGCTGGACATAGGCCTCCCTTTATGAGTGCCATAGCGCCCTGTCTTCAGATTGTCTCATCCAGCACCATAATTCTTAGAGCTATGTCGATAACTTTGGTTCTCTGTCGGATATATTCGTTACGAATCCAATCCTTCAGAGAGACTCCGAACATAGCTCTTTCCATAGCTCGCTGGGACGCTTTTCACTCCACAGAAATCTGTGTGGCACTGCGCTTACAAGAATCTTAATAGTTTATTTATGCTTAAAGATGCTTTTACATGATAATTTGGAAATGCTTTAATCAGATGAATGTTTACATTCGTCGAACCACATTCTGGATTTGTAGGGTGACTGTGAGTTTGGTGAAAACGAGAAATAATAGTTTCACAAAATCTATAATACCTATGAAATTCATGGATTTTTATTTCTTTAATTTCTGGATTATCCAGCGAACTTTTTTAACAAAGAAAATTATAGTTAAGAATTAATACTCAATTCCGGTACTCAATCATTAATTTTATTATATATAGAGGTATTTATAATTAATATAATTAATAGCCCCATGAGATAAAAGCCAACAAGGCGCTTAACAGGGGGAGGCCTGCGTCCAGCAGTGGACCAACACAGGCTCGAGTTGAGGAGGCCGGTGGCATACAAATTGTAGATTGATATTATGATATGTCTATGTCGAAATCCAGTTAAAAAATATCCTCAATTTCTCATATTTTAAGGCCAGCGTAAACAAATCCGGTCGTTGTCCGTTTCGGTGTGTGCGTGCTAACCCTACGAGGTAGAGGATAAGAAACTTTATTATTATGTATAATTATAAAATTATCGCCTACATCATATTATCCTTTAAGAGATGTTTTGAAATATTCCTTCCTAGCAGTTCTTTAGTATGTCTGTATGACCATGGATTTCATAGCCTAATAAAATGTCACTGTAGCTGAAAATGGATAAACAAATGGTGAAACCGTTAACAAATATCCTCAATTTCTCCTGCCTCAAGGCCAGCGTACACAAGTCCGGTCGACGTCCGTTCCGGTGCGCGCGTGCGAACCCTGCGTCTGCGCAGACAGGAAGTAGGACCAGGAATTTTATAATTGTGTAGCGTCTTTGAGTTAGAATAGGTGCCTACCAAGCACAATCGGTTGACAACCAATGCGGCGCGGCGGGCGAAGATCCGCTTACTACGCTGGAGGTTGCGGGTTCGATTCCTGCCTTGGACGAATGTTTGTACAATCTGCAATTTTGTTCCGGGCGTTCTGGATATTTGTATGTATTATCAAAAAAATATCCATATATGTAATGTATCGTATTATGTATAACAGTTATCTAGTACCCATAACACAAGCTCTGCTTAGCTTGGGGCTAGATGATGCTGTGTGGATTGTAATAAAATTATATTATTCATGCTCTGAACCCGAATAATTTTATTTTATACTGGCTGCGCCCCGCGGCTTCGCCCCTGTGGAAATTTATGTTTCCAACTTTCTTATTATTTTTTCTTACATAAGAACCTTCTCCCGACAGTAAAAAATTCAACAAAAAAGAATTAGCGAAATTGGTCCAGCCGTTCACGCGTGATGCCATGACCAAGGGAATTATGGATTAATTTTTAACCCCTAACGCAAAAAGAGAGAGGTGTTATAAGTTTAACGTGTCTATCTGTGTATCTGTCTGTGGTATCGTAGCTCCCAAACTTTTTTTTTGTGTCATAGTAAATAATTTTATCCCGAGTGTTCTTAGCCATGTTTATTGAAAATCTGTCAGGGGGTTTTTTAAACTTTTATATAGGTCTATCGTATCTGGTATAATAGTATAGATAATAAAAAGCAACTTCTCTGGCATATCCTTACCTATTTTGACTACTTAATTTTTTATCCTTAAGTATTTTAAGATATTCTGCGACAGTTACTTTACAGACAATCTTCACCTCACCTCACCTCAACAGCCTATATTGGTCCATAGGGGGTAATGCCCATAATCTTCACGCTGGGCTTGCGGGTTGGGGATCGCAGTTCACTGTTAGAATTGTTCTGCAGGGGGCGCTGCTGCCCGCCCCTGGTGGATATCCCTTAATCGCCTCTTAAGACACCCGTGGGAGGAGTTGGGGTGGTGTAAATTCTATGCCAGCACCACACAGCCGGCAAGCTGAGACAGGGCGCTATGGCGCTCATTAGGGGAGGCCTATGTCCAGCAGTGGACTAATATAGGCTGATGATGATGATGATGATGACCACACAGCCACTACTTACAATCAATAAAAAATAATTTTACTTTTCTACTTTGTTGCAGGATCTCCGGCCCAGGTGGACTGCACTCCGGAGATCATGAAGGTGACAGTGCCCATGGATGGAGACAGGAAGCTCGCCTTCCTCGATCAGCTCAAAGGTAAGTTCCATGAGTCTCTGATATAGGCATCTGTGGCGCATCGGACAAAGGTACACCTCTACGCAGAAGGTTGCAGGTTCGAAACGACAAAATATGTTTATTTTGGTGATTTTTCAGACTGATGCTGCCATGATTTCTTGTCGCGGTTTCATTCATAGGTCAAAATAAAGAAGTTATAGTGTGAAATTCAGCGATGTTAGTAGAATTTGGGAGATTGGGTACTAACTTCTCGAAAGTGGAACGCTCAAATTTGATCCAATTAAGTCCACCCACCTCAGTCATAGTCGGACCGTTTTGGCGGCGGCGGCGCTCGTGTTTCACGGGCGTACGATGTAGATAGGCGGTCTAGTGCGACTAAGACAATACTTAGTCGCACTGCGGTCTATCTACATCTTTCCATCTTTGTTGTTCATTTACGTAGGTATACCGCAAAATATTGGAAATAGCGTGTCATTGCATTTAGCTGTATCACAACACAGGCCATTTGTTGAGTTAGCGCTGGGAGAACGAAACATATCTACAGAATTTTACTTATATCTGTGGTTATATTACCATTATTAATTATTTCTTCAAGAACATTTCGTGTTAAATAAGAATTAATTAATAAAAACAAATTAGAACTAGTGTTTACAATTGAAACAATTGAGCTACAGTTAGCTCAATCGTCTGAATTCAGATTTTTGCAAACAATCTACAGGTAGCTCAACTGATCCAACCCAAACGTCGCGTCCCCTAGACGCTGGCTGCATTGCCCCGCTGATGGCAATGCTGATGCGCTGTGCCAGATACTCACCAGCTCTCACCGGTCACGTGTCGCTTCGACCAGAGGCTCAGATAATTTTTAAAACCCGAAGAGCCTCGGTACCCCACGGTCTTAGGGTCTCGACTCCAAGTGGAGCAAATGTTTGGGCTCTGTCGAGACCTGCATATTTGCTTTTCTAAAGATCCTCAGTCAAATCTGCCGCCGAACCAACCCTCACGGATGTCCTTGGAAGATAGGAAGGCGCAAGCGTGTCGACCCATGTAGCGTCCTACACAATGGAGGCCCATTGTGTAGGCCGCCCAACCATATTTATTTACTTTTTCTATTATATAAATACCAATTGTGGATAAAAGACCCAATGAAAATTATACTAAAAAAAAGTACAGGACGTCTACTGATGGTTAAATAATTTATATAATTTGTAAAAGTTTGTTCAGCGATAGGTGAGAGAATTATTCTTACCCATTTTGATTTATTAAATGACATGAGAAAACTATTCAAGAAGATTATTTTCGGACTTTGTCCATATTTTTTTTTCAGTAGGTATAGATCTTAAAACGATCATATTGATTATTTATTCTATGTAACTTTGACCCGGTAGACTTAATTCACCTGCAGTTAATCACTTGGGTGAATTAAGTGGTACGCACGGTAGACTTGAAACTGTCAGTCAACTTTTAAGACATTGACATGGCTCAAAAGTTGACTCTACGTAACAAAACTTCGACGAAACAAAAGACAAGCCGAAATTCACGCAAATCGGCCAGAATATGGTCGCTTGCCACGCAAGGCTATTTTTTGACAGGCCAGGCCTCTTGCCACGTGAGCGGTTAGCTAAGCACAGCTTTCAATATAGCACCCGGAAGACTTAATTCAACTGAAGTAAATCACCTGGCTGTATTAATTGCTACGTACCTTAGACTTGGTGTGTCATACACACAGAAAAACAAACTTGCACAGAACTACAGCACAGGAGTGCTGTAGTTCTGTGCACGTGCACCGAAATATGAGACCTATACCTTTCTTTTTCAGACTACAAATATGAGACCTAGGTATACCTTTCTTTTTCAGACTACAAACCCTGCAGGCCTCAGCTAGAGGGCAGCACTGCTCTCTTCGTGTTAGACCTACAGGATCCTCACCAGTGCGGGGTCACCAGAATACTCAATAAGATGACGGTAAGACAGGTTTCTGATTAGTCGGTAAGGTTTTACATCAGCACGCTCCGATGTCGAAAACTTACCGCGCCGCCGGCGCTTGCACGTCGTTCGTTCGTTCCGAAGTCGGTTCAAACTTAAATTAATACTCTAAAAACTACATAAAGTTACGGTGGCACCGTTAAAAAACAAATGGCCAGTGGAGTTTTATCTATTTTATTTATTTATTTAGAGTAAGATGTAAGTATTACACAGAGAAAATTACAATCAAATTATAGAAATAAATTAGAACTAGTATTTACAATTGAAACCATTGAGCTAACTGCTGACTGTTGCAAATAATCTACTGGCAGCTCAACTGATCCATATCAATACCAGTCGGAAGTGTTCACGCTGGCTGCATTGCCCCGCTGTATGGCAATGCTGATGCGCTGCGCCAGATACTCACCAGCTCTCGGGTCACGCGTCGCTTCGACCAGACGCTCAGATATTTTTTAAACACGAACGACTCGACTCCAAGGGGAGCAAATGTGTAGGCTCTGTCGAGACCTATATTTGCGCCTCTTGAGATCTTCGGCCAAATTGCTCTTTTTGGCCACGATGGTGAGCAAAATGAGCAACTTCGCATCTCTGCGGCGCTAATTTAACAAAACCCTAACCAGCCAACTTTTTGAAGTAACGGAGTAGCAAAATAACCCTCTTTCCCTCAATTTCAGGGCAAAAAAACCTTCTACCACAAAGTAGTGATAGAAAACAGCAACGGACTTCGAGAGACGGTCTCTGTCCGCTGCGAAGTTAGCGGCAAGCAGCGGATATCGAGACAAGTGGGGCCTTTTCCGCTGGATGACTTTGACGAGCCTGAGTAAGTAGATCCTCCACAATAGTTATTTGTTATATAAGAGTGCAAAGTTGCTTTTTAACCGCGTGCTCAATTTTGATGAGCCAGCGAAGGATTCTAAAATTGTCAATGAGTTACGAGTACAATATCACATTTTTACTTTGCTTTGTTTCTTGACTTGACATTGTTGATCTGTCATTTCTGACAATGTCACTCCACTATTTCAACAGAGTAGGCTAAAATTTTACCATAACAGTCAAATCAAATCGAATCAAAAACTCTTTCTTTCAATAAATACAATAAATGTACACTTAGAAAAGGTCAAATTATAAAATGCTATGCTGGATAGGTAATTATAGGGTAGATTGACACGGTCAAGCAAAGGGATTTCGGCTAAAATCTTCATAGCCAAACATCGCGTGTGTTTGACGCGCACGTTTGCCCGAAGCTTTAATGTTAGTTATCAAATGAAAATTGTTATAAAATGAAAAAAACAATGATATCAAATGTTATTTTAATACATTGCGCAAAGTTAATGTTAGTCATTATTTGCTTTGCCCTTTATCAATATGTTTACACGTAATTTTTGTTTTTCTTGCCCCATTTATGTTTTCTTAGGTTAATTCTTTTCTATTTGATATAATTGTTTTTAGTTGTTTATTGAGCTCTGAACTGTCTGTTTTTTTTTGTTTTTATTTCATTTATTGGTTGAAACTTTGCCGGTGTTAGTTAAGTAGCATATTTTGTTTAGCTTATAAGAACTGTACGTTTCCCAAATAAATTAAAATAAAATTATATTTTCCAGTGTCCTGAACATCACCAGGTACGAGGAAGGCAAGGCTCCGGAGCCGGTGCTCGGAGCTGTCGTCAAGCAGAACGGGAAACAGTGAGTATTAAAACTTTTTTAACTTTCGCCATTTTGTTGCCGTAATAACGATTATTTATCGGGAATATATCGCGTACCTTGTGTTTTTATTTTCTCGATTGTGATACTGACAAGGTACGCGATAAATAACCGATAAAAATCGTTATTACAGTGAGGGTTCTTCAATATCTGTTCTCCCATTTTCTCACAATAAAACTTGAAAAATATATGAGATTTATTTACTTGATTGTTTCTTATTCTTGACTAGCTCATGTGTGCAGTTTTGCACGTGTTTTACCAGGATAATAATAGTCTACATGTAATTTAACCTTTTTTTCAATTCAATTCAATTTATTTATTTCGGTTTTTATCATAAATAATAGTAATAGTACACTACTTATGTACTATGTTTATTACCATAAAAACAGACTTAAACAGTCACATAAACTTCATAATACATTCAATAAATTATCATTCCAAAACTAAATTAAATCACAAATTCTTAGGTAAATTAAATTAAAGCATGTAAATGTCAAATAAAATGTAGTAAGCAATTTCGAATTTTTGCCCGCTTTATTTTATATTTTATTACTTAATTATAAGTCTGCACAGCTCGACTTGTTCTGTAGTTTTGGCGTTGTCTTCGCTGAAACATCTCAAAACTTTACGTCTTCAAAAGCGAAAAAAGTCAAAAGTAAACGGCCATTCGTTTGATATTACTAAATTTCAGTCCGTTTCACTTGTCGCTTATTCTAGCTTCCCTCTTGAAAATTTATCCGGGAAAACTGAACTCTCTCAAGTAAAAATTACAGAAAATCATTTTATTCCACTTTTCCACATTTAAAAACTGGCCTTAATGCCTACGAAGATAGAGACAGCATGAAAATAAAAGTGGACGCAGTGAATCAAAAAATAGCGCTTTATATTATTTTTAATATGGCATTTCTACTGTTCTGAAATTGTTATTTTTGAACGATAATAAACTAAAAAAAGCGCGTTGAAATCCTTTGTACGCGTATCGGTCACGTAGCGGTCCCGTAGCGGCGTCGTAGCGGTGTCGTAGCACATTCTACAAAGTCTACGAAAAAGGATAATTGTCATTCAATCCTTAAAATCTAACTAAAAACGTTATTTTTTAAATTTTCAGAGTATCAGGAGAGATCTCAGTGAGCCCCGGTACCCCATTATCCATGGAAATATTCCTGAACGAGAAGTCAGCGCCAGTTTACGGACTCCTAGTGAACTACATGCACGCTACAGACACCGGCAGTCAGCAAGAAACTATTATATTGAACGGGTATGTTCTATATTGAACCCTTCGAGGATTTTTTAAGTGTATAAAACCTTAAAAATAAAACCACAAGGATCGCCGTCACGGCAATTCAAATTCTTTTTTAACCCCCGGCGCAAAAAGAGAGGGTTGTTATAAGTTTAACGTGTCAGTCTGTGTATCGTCGGGGGTTAATAAGAACTATTTACATACAATTGTAACAGTTGAGCTAACTGCAGACTGTTGCAAATAGTCCAGAGGCAGCTTAACTGAGGGGTGAGTCCATTTAACGTTAGTAAAGAGGGGTGGTCGGGACGTCTCCTTTCTATATGGGATTTTCATAGTTCCCTGTCCGCACTATAGAGGCGCAGTGCCAAATTCTATGGAAAAATAATAATAATAATTCATTTATTTCAGTTATTCTACAAAAAAGTTATTCTACAGTCCATAGTAATATATACCTTAAAACTAACAAACATGAAATAAAAATGGAATTAGAGTAAATGGGAAATAAAACTCAGACATCGACAGTAAAAGAAATATAAAATTCTCATACAAAAATCACGTAACTACAAATAATAAATAGAGTTATAGAAAGAATAATTATTCTATATTCTAAATCTTTTTACAGAATAAAAAATTCCAAGTATTTTCTGAAATACAAGCATTTTAGTCCAAATCGCGAAAATTTCGCGAAGTGCGCACCACCGTAATCTATATATATAAAAGAAAGTCGTGTTAGTTACACTATTTATAACTCAAGAACGGCTGAACCGATTTTGCTGAAAATTGGTGGGGAGGCAGCTTAGAACCAGGAGACGGACATAGGCTATGTTTTATCCCGGAATTACCACGGGAACGGGAACTACGCAGGCGAAGCCGCGGGCAGCAGCTAGTCCTTGATAAAATAATGGGATAAAAGCTACATATAATAAGTAAGAATCCTTGAAGGGTTTAAATAACACATTGTATGTGATTACGGTTACGATGTGTCGATGAAATCAGGGTGTCAACTGACGACGGTGCACGGCGGTGTCCCCTTGCAGGCGGCCAGGGAACCTTCAAAACTTGACACCCTTCGGCCAAAACGGTTATTTAAATCCTACTGTCAATCTTTTTATACCAGCGGCCTGTGGGTTACTTATACCAAGACATCAGTGCCCTACGTGTCCTTTATATTAATTTGTTTAGAGCAATGGTGGGGCTGCCCAGATACTGTAATGCGCCTGGCAATTTCAATTTTTCAATGTCAATTTCAATTTATTCAATTCTATAGGCATACATAACATATTGTACTTAGAATAGTCATATAACAATAATAAATGTTATAAACACTCTTTAAATTAATTTATATGTTTCCAAGCATCTTTATCTGAAAGGTAGTCTTTTACAGAGTAGTATGCTTTTTCTTGTAGTGTCTTTTTGATGTTTTTGAACATTCTTTCATTCAGTTTAGTTACATTCTCAGGTTAAGTATTATAAAATTTAACACAATTCACAACAAACGATTTGTTAACCTTCGCCAACCGTGTAAAAGGTTGGACAAACCTATTTTTTGATCTCGTATCATACTGGTGGATGTCTGACTGTTTAAAGTATCGTAAAATATGTTTTCTTGCATGCATAATGATAATTATATATAGAGATGGCATCGTTATAATACCTATATCCTTAAATAATATTTGAGGCTGTCTCTTTGCCCGAGTCTATAAATTGATCTTACTGCTCGCTTCTGTAAAACAAATGTTCTATCCGATGTTTGCTGACACACATGTAAAGGACTTTCTCTATAAAACCCAGGATACTGGGCAGCACCAACAGTCTGATAGGGGTTCTGGCGGATAGACATTGCAGTAAACTGCAAAGGCACGCCATGTCAAGTCTGATCAACCCCTGTACCAAACAAATTTATTATATAAATTAATTTTGTTATTACCAACTTTGTACCTTTTTTGTGTGATTATTTGTGTGACATTTAATAATCTAATCTATGGATCTTTGTGTGTCTGAATTAATAAATGAATTTGAATTTGAAAAGTCTGGGTTTAAGTAGGTCGAAAAGGACACGTCACGATCTGTCTCGTTACTAATGTCAAATAGACTCGCTCAGAACCATTTGAAAACCAGTCGTCGCGTCCCCGCTACGCTAGCTACATTGCCTCGCTGTATGGCAATGCTGATGTGCTGCGCCAGATACTCACCTTTATTGACTTTATTCCTAATTCCAGTTGCTCAGTGGACCCGTACCTGTTCGAGAACTTCATCACGACAGACGGAGACGTGCTGACGGGCAAGTTCCGCGCGTTCAAGTTCCCCGACAGTACCTACGTGCAGTTCAAGGGGACAGTCACGGTGTGTCTGGATAAATGTCAAGGGGTGAGTTGTTATTTGTTAAGTGTCTGCCATGCCCATAAAGTTTAGGCTAAAGACAGACGGAGACGTGCTGACGGGCGTAAATACTATACAGGGTGATTGGTAGCGGGATGAAAAGCTTGAAGGTGAAGCTAGCGCAGACCATTTGGAACCATTTGAGCCATGGTTGACTTAAACGATGTCTGACCATTAATTTTTTTACCTAATTTTTACGGATTTTTCAAAAAAACCCAAAATCTCTACAGTATTAAATACATATAATAATGTTGGTCGCAATCGCAATACCAAACACTCTATATTTTTTTATTATACTTATGACTATATATACATCCAACAACCTAAGATCTCAACTCAACCTCAAAAGCCTGTATTGGTCCACTGTTGGACGCAGGCATCCCCCTGATGAGCACCTTATTGGCTTATCTCATGGGTGTAATGCCCATAATCCCCACGCATGGCATGCGGGTTGAGAAACGCAGTTTGGTGGTAGTATTATTCTCAAGGGCGCTCTGATGCCCGCCCCCGGTGGATATCCCTTAGTCGCCTCTTACGACACCCGCGGGAAGAGTTGGGGTGATGCAAATTCTAAGCCGCATAACCTAAAATCCCAGAAGCTAAATCCTAAATCTCTTCAGGTGCAATGCAGTAACGGCGTCACCGGGTACGGACGTCGGCGGCGCTCCATCGCAGCCGGCGGAGGAAACAAGCTGTATGAGGTCTCGCTCACCACCTTCATCAAGGTGGACTACACCAACGGGGATAAGGAAGCTGGTGAGGATTCTTAACTACCGTAAAACGGGGTGAATGGAGACTCCAGGGTGAATAGAAATGGACGAAATACCGGAGCAAGACATTACCTGGCTGGTAGCAGTGGAAGTATCCTTAGTACGTGACTGTTCACCTTCTGTGTGATCTGACTACAAAAAGATGTTTTGATCCAGTATTTCGTCCATTACTCTCTCTCTCTCACTCACTAGTACTCTACTCGTAAGTCACACTCTCAAGGACTCTTTTTTTTAACTTTTACTTTTGACTAAAGCACGGTATATTTACCCAAGGACCGTTAGGGACCCAGATAGAATTGTTTTATCAAGAACGCCCAGAACTGTTCTGTCTCAATAAGTTATCATGCGATTGTGTGGACGCATTTTCAACAAGATACATAAAGATATCAAAGAATTACCTTGCAGAACTTTTGCATTTAAGTTCAAAAACTGTCTTATTGACAAATCATTTAATAAAACTTTTAAATCCATCATGGTTATTAAAACTAAAGTCATTTCGTAGCAAAAGACGAAAAATGAGGGTAGATCGATATGTCTGCCAATAACAACTCACTCGCAGTGCCGTCAGTTATTCCGTGATCATGGCGCATGAAACTGTGCCGAAATATTGGAAAGCTCAAAACTCAAATCATGGTAAATATCCCGTTATAAATGACTTTAAATCATTTAATATTGTATCTGAATTTAATATATATCGAGATTGACACTATAGAAATTCAATGACACTTTAAGATTAACTAATTTTATATATGTATAAAACGGAGTGGGTACTTTATCTGTCTCACTTGTGGGCATAATTGGGTAATGTCAGTTAAAAATAGAGCTCTGAAATACAGACAAAAGTGGCTAGGGTCTTTGACTACACGAATCGCGAGACCGTTTCTACATGGTTTCTGTGACTTTCTAGTACTTTCAACTACGATGATTGAAACAGAATTCCACTTAGCTGATTCTTCCAGTTCCTTCTGTCATCTCTTAGAATTGGTCTAACATCAAATAATAGACGTTGGTGATCCGCATAGATAATAGGCGCATTGCAAGATAAGTTAGGAGGTTGTACAGAACCCTTTAACACATACACTGCGATAGGCAATGAGAGAGCTAGATCATCTACGATATATATATATATATTTAATTTCATTTCTAAGTATTTTTTATTCTGCTCAATTTAAATTTATATTCTTTGTCGATTTTGCATGCCGAATTAACCGGTGAAATATCTAATTCTAAGCCTAAGAGCTTTATAATACCATTTTTCGTGGAATAAAGTGATTACGATTATGCTAACGATTACGATTACGATAATGATTACGATTATGATTATGATTACTTTAGCTCGCAGCTTCGCACCCGTTTTTTTATGTAAACGTTTAAAGGTGATTTCTATCCAATGGAAACTGATTTATGGGATAAAAAGTAGCCTATGTTTTTGATTCAAGGATTAGAGTTACCTATTTGCGAAATTTCAGCCTGATACGTTCAGTAGTTTTGGCGTGAAGAGGTAACAAACATCCATCCATCCAAACTTTCGCATTTATAATATTAGTGGGATACGAAAGTTGTATAATCCCGTGCTTAGTGACCACAAGCAGTAGTAACATTTCTCCATGCATTCCGGTTCTGAGTTGCTGCTAGTACCATCGAGTTCGCAGAGAATCAAACCAATAAATCCATAATTATTTATTTACAGAGGATGTCCTAGCCCTGATCAAAAACCTGAAAGGAGCGAACCAACGCTTGGAAGAAAACGACGGCACCTCGGCGACCGTCGCCGAACCAACCATAGACGATACACTGATCCTGCACGAAGCGACGAGCAAAGCGAGCTACGTTGTTTTCAGTGTAGCATTACTCGGCCTTGTACTAGCTGTCTTGTAAAATTACTAATTTATACCAATCTTACTAATATGAAGGCGAGAGTTTGCGAGGATGTTTGTGTCAAAAGAACGCAAATAAGGTCCAATTTCACCGTTTGCTGCCAAAACTTGATTTCTTTATTATCAAAGAAAATTACAGTAAATAGAAACAAATTAGAAATAGTATTTACAATTGAAACAATTGAGCTAACTGCAGACTGTTGCAAACAATCCGGTCCAGTCAGAGGCGTCCCCAAGACGCTACATTGCCCCGCTGTATGGCAATGCAATCAATGTTAAAACTAAGTTCAACGCTGAAAAAGCGAGCAAAGCTGCGGGGAGAAGCTAGTGTAGCTAGTAACACGTAGGACGGTTACCTATAATATCCATGGCGTTTACTAGTTCTTTTTAATAATAAAAAACCAAGAATACCATAACAACTAGAACAAAATAATCTATATTTACTGCCATAGTGCATTTTCTCATGCATACGTTTACGGCACGGTCGCCGGACCGTATAAAGTAGTAATGTACGAGTTAAATAGACCACTTTCACATGTCACGGCGACCGTGCCGTGACCTATCGGGTGAAAAGAACCTTATGCTACATTGGTTGGTAAGCTTGGATTTCTTTAGGCTTACGAAATGCGCCAAATATTGTATGTAGACTTTTTACTGATTTTGGGTTTTTTGAAGATATTGACTAGGTATGAGAATCAAGAGTAAAAAAATTTCATCAATTTGGAGAGCTGAAAATGACTTGCTAACATGCGATATCTATAAAAGCTTTCTACATAAACTAGGGAACGAGCGAAAACTTCTAAAACTTTTGGTTGAAGCGCTTTTAGTGCCTTTTCACACATCCCGGTTGCCGGGTACCCAGTGCCGGTAATTTGCATACTTTCGCCGCCGTCGTTAAAGCTATCGTAGATTCCAATACACTTCGCCCCGGGTAGGTACCTGCCACCGGCTACCCGGAAACCGGAACGTGTGAAAAGGCACTTAATATCTCATTTCAGGATATTTTCAGCCCATATCATTTTAAACGATTTAATAATAATAAGGTGCTAATGTTTATAAGGATTATTCAATAAGTTATTGTTAAGCCCAGTTTCAATAATCTTAAAAAAGTACAATTCTATTATAAAAAGGAGTCTTCTAAGAAATTAATAAGTACAATACTTATTTTACAAAATATTTTGTTGCCTTCAACAAAAAAATGCAAACTTCCTAACTTATACCCTAGCCAAACTCGATGTGATATATTAGTAAACATACTACGACACAAAAAACTAAAACTCACTGGCTTGGCGTCAAATTTCAGATATTATTGTAAGCAATTTTTATTCAAGGAAGGATCTCAAATCGACAACTAACGTAAATTGCCTATAAAAAAACGCGGCAACAGAGTGAATCTTAGGATAAGTATGGGCGGTTTGCTTGCAAACATTGAACATCCAATTTGGCTGAAATATAGAAAGTAACTGCCATTTTAACTCTCTAACTAGAATAATAACCGGTGATTCTTTAATTTAATATAACGCTTATATTAAAAACATCACATTTAATGCTAACGCATTTAAGCTCACTAGTCTTATGGTAAACTAGACCTATAGCAAAATCTATGGGACAGTCGAGTAAAACAAAGGAATAATAAAAAATAAATAATAAAAAGTATATAACAAGTTCAGAAGAAAAAAATGAGAGCACACCTTAAGGTGAGTATAGACTAAAGCGTTTGCTAGGGCATTACGATGATAGATAGATAGATAGATGGTTTATTTGGTTCACAAATGGACATCAAAAAATAAAATCAAACATAGACAAGTAGGTAGGTAAATGATGAATTAAAAGTATAAAAATAAATGAAAATAATGTTGGACCATTCACACACAGCATGCACCTATGGCTTAAGTATGATGTACTCTTTTATCAAAAGAAGCAAATCATAAATATTTTAACAGCTCCTAATAGATACCGGACTGTTAGTATTAAACGCTCTACGAAGCCGAAATTAGCCAAAACGATCGTTGGTTTTTAAAATCAGGGTGTATCAAAACATTCAACGTCATCTTCGAAGTGTGGTTCGAGTAATTTAAAAACAGCGAATGTTCGATGTTCTGTTACTAGTAAACGCTTTAATCTACACTCAAATTTACATTATAGATAATCGACGATTCTCTATTTGTCAGGTGCACTCTGTAGCACCTACCATTTTACCAAAAAAAAAACAACTGTCAAGTCCCTAAATCCCTTTTCACACGTCCCGGTCGCCGGCTAACCCGGCGGCGAATAGTATGTAAATTATGCCGATACGTGTGAAAGCCGTACATGCCCATACAGTTCGCCGCCAGGTAACCGGCACCGGCTACCCGGAAAACGGAACGTGTGAAAAGGCACTAAGAGACTAGTAATAGGTACGATGGAGAACAGTTTTAGAGTGGTACTTATGATTGTCGGGAGTCATAGAATCGCCCTATGGTACCGTAGGTACCACCTATTATGAATTCTAAGAAACAAGAAATAAGGAAAAACAATACATTATTTCGAGACAAATCTTTAGATTTGGTACCTACTTCATTTTGTTTTACTTGCTAACCACTGTTTATAATTTTGATAAAAATAATTTCTTTGTATCACAATAAATAAAATAATAATAATTTATACGGTTGTTTGATTTTAAAATACCTACCTACCTAAGTACTTACGACCTATGTTATAAAACTCAAATCTCTGTAATTTTGTATAAATACAAAACACCCACTTAAGGCCAGGTATTCCTGCAGCAGTAGAAGTAAGGGAAAACGCGCACCTGCCAAGCAACCGCGCTCGTGTTTTTTGCAGTTATTTAAACATGGTGATTAAGAAAATCATTTTATCAAGTCAAACTCTGCGAATTTGCTTAGAAATATGAAGTGTCATTAGTTAAGTACAAAAAAAGTGTGATATCAGTAGTTCGATAGTTTTAGTTTTGAAAAAACGTTAGAAAAAGGGGTAACTTTGGGAGTTTTTTCTATCGAGTGAACTTCACTAGATATTGTAACTGAATGCGACTTTGACTAGACTAGATCCTAAAGTATAATATATCTTTTTTTCAGAATCTTAAACACTATTTTCTAAGTCTCAGATGATTTTAAAAATCACAAAAATTCGGCCTCTGCTGGCCTACCAAGCCTTAATGCCAGGTTTTCAAACAAAGGCCGCGCTTTTGTGATTTTTAAAATCATCTGAAAATAGTGTTTCAAATTCTGAAAAAAGATAGGATCTAGTCTAGTCAAAGTCGCATTCAGTTACAAGATCTAATGAACATCACTCAATAGAAAAAAATCCCGTTGCGTTACCCCTTTTTGTAATATTTATTCAATATTTTGACTTAATTATTGATATTTTTTGCCTATTTTTTTGTACTATACTGTCTTTTTTGTTATTATAGTGCGTACCCTGAGTGTGGGGTACACTCAGGGTAATTTCTAATAAATCAAATAATATCGCAAAAATAAGCGATACCTTTCCCACTGGCAAGGAGGAAGCACAAGACCCGATCTCCTCCAAAGAGCAGCGAGATATCTGCCACCTCCTCAGTGCAGTCAGCCACAGACTCAGTAACGGAGAAGGTTATTAACTGGCAACATTGTGGTATATCCCCTCTAAAACCGATCATGTCAGATGATGAATCCATAGCATCATTCAGCGAACTGGCCACCCCATCAGCCGCTCCCAAAGTGCGACACAGCATGCTGGTCGAGCATACAAGAAAACGAACGGGGATTCAGATGGATAGGGCCACGAAGGTTGCGAACGAGATGCTGCAGAAGAAAGTAAGCATAAGACTTTCAAAAACTACTTTACTTTAGCTCTCTTACTGCTTACGATGATGATCTCTCCAACTTAACAGCAAAATTTGTAAACCACTTTATTTCGACTAAATAACCAACTTACAGCATATTCGAGATGAGTGGAAGCTAGAAGTGTACTACAACCTAACTGGCTATTTTCAAGCTATCACTGAAATGGAGACATCTGACAGACATGACAATGAATGGTAGACCCCAATATCAGCAAATAACTAACCAGCTTTCACACGAACTAACTGAAATCGAGCACTACAACCGACTTCTACAGATTCTTGCTAACGACAGAAAAGAGGTATCGTAAAAGGTGTCGGGAACTTAGCTATCTATCTATTTCGAGTATTGGACGACAATTTTGCTAAACATTACGCAAAGGATATTGAAAAGCATTGAACGAATAATATCATCTACAAAAGCTTATTAAAAATTAAACTGTGTAACGCGCGATATTTTCGGAACACGATGCCTGCGAAGAAACTCACATCTGGAGGCATTGTTTTGGGGTAGATTTCTAAGAAATGCGTCGCCCGGGCAGGAAGCAGCCGGCGTCGACCAATAGGAGATCTACACGTGGAACGGGACGCGACCGCGCTAAGCTAGTGGTCAGCCCAAAGAAACACAGGATGCGTAATGACGCGTCCTGCTGGTCAGTCGAGACCCCGCGATTATACTCGTAACACGTACGGTTTGAGCGTATTTAACCTCACCGCGATTCTCGGCTCAAGAGGTCTAGCCATAAGTAATCGAACTGTGTCTTGTATAGTGTCTTCCCTTTTATGTGTTTAGTAACTTTTGTGTTTACCTGTACCCTTTATTCTTGTTTTATTGTCGTGCGTGTAATTGTTCGTGTCCATCCTTGTTTTTATTCATTAAACTTTATTTTAACGGAAGTGAGAGTGTTTTCCTTTGACTAGGGCTTAACCTCCACATAAAATCTGTCACTCAACTTAGTGGCGGAACCACGTTAAATCTGGCGCCCAGCTTAGTGGCCGAACCACGCACGTGTACAATCACGCAGTACGAGTAGCCGAGTACTTTACGCGGGAAAGCGAAGCATTTTCGGTCGGTACGTGTGTCACGTGACGAACGACGCCAAAATGCCACGCCCGCAGCGTAAGGACGCGTCACGACGAGTGCAACAAGAAGAAGCGGAACACGAGGGAGACAACACACTGACGGGAGCAGCGCCTGTCTCCGAAACGGACAGCGTTGGTGAAGGGCACGCCGCAGCCGGCAAGGCGCCAGAGCAGCCGCGTAGCCTCCCACTCCCAGCAGATTCAGACCAGTTCCTCACAACTTTGATGGAGACCATAACCAAAGCGCAGGCGGAGGCCAATAAGGCCCTCATCCAGGCCCTCCTGTCGGTACCCCGTGGAGACCATCACTCCGGGGTATCCTCACTAACGGCGCCAGCGATGAGTGCTACCCCGCCGCTGTTTGGAAACAGCAGCGCGACCGCCGGAAACCTGACGAGGTGCACGGCGAGGTTCGACGGCGCGTCACGCCACGCCCAGGTGTTAGAGGCGTTTCTCGACGCCGTCGAAGTATTCAAGGAGTGCGCAAGCGTGTCGGACGAGCACGCGCTGCGCGGGCTCCCCATGCTGCTCGGAGGAGACGCCGCCGTGTGGTGGCGCGGCGTGCGCGCCCGCGTCGCGTCGTGGACAGACGCCAAGCTGCGGCTGCGCGCCATGTATGGCGCGCCGCGCCCGGCGCACAGACTTTTCCGAGAGGTATTTGAAAACGAACAGGACAGTGAGGTCAGTGATAGGTTTATCTGTGATAGAAGAGCCCTTCTGGCCCAGCTTCCGTATCGATTGGCGGAGGAGGTCCAAGTGGACATTGTTTACGGACTCCTCGACCGCCGTATTAAGAAGAGAGTGCCACGTGAATCTGTGTTAGATTTAGACGACCTCTTAGATAAGGCGAGAATCGCGGAGGAGACCGCTAAGGACGCTCAGCCGAAGTCGGCACCGCTAGCGTCACGTGTCGCGTCTAGTCACTGTAGCAAACAAAGTTCCGACTCCAATGTGAGTTCTACGCGCGAGGCAGGTACTAAGGCTCGTTGTTCAGTTTGTAGAAAGTTCGGGCATACTGCAGACGAATGTCGCCGTCGTAATAAAACGACTAGCGCCGGTTCGGGAAGTCAAATACCGAGTGATGACAAACCGAGCGCTAGTACTAGTAGAAGCGAAGCGGGAACGGTAGGCACTAATTCGATTAGATGTTACGGGTGCGGAAAACCCGGCGTTATTCGATCGAAATGTGAGGTGTGTAACGCTGAAAAACAAAAGGCAGAATTTAACGTCGCCGTTATCGAACAGGTGTCGGAACACGAGGTCAGCGCAGGCAACAAAAGTAAGGTGGCCCAGGTAGGCGTTGGGACAATGGCGATAGGTAGCAAGACTTCTAATAAGTCCGCGACTCAATTGGCTCAGGTAGGAAATGGGGCTCCGGTTGGTTTGGTGGCTCCCTCGAGCGATTTGGCCCACGTTACAACGGCCCGCGTAAGTAAGTCCGGTCTAGTTGAAGAGGCCGATCGCGCAGGAGTCGTCAACCACGTAGATGGACGATCCGACGACGATGTTAGGCTCGATAGCATAACTACCATCCCGCCGGAGAACTCCACAACGATGATGGCGACTATTAACCTAGGTACAATGGGACGACGCGGCATAGCCCTCGTAGATACGGGCGCCACGCGCAACGTTGCTAGCCCAGCACTGTACCAGGTGCTTGCCGAAGGCGGCGCGGAGTTTGCAGAGACTTCGGTAAGAATTCGGTTAGCCGATGGGACCCAGACGATAAGAGAAGTGTTGACTACCGAGGTTCCTGTATATTTGGAGGGGCGAGAGTTTGTCGTTGACTTCTTGGTCATACCCGGCGCTAAAACCAGGACACTACTAGGCATGACCTTCATCGCCAAGGCAGGACTGATTCTGGACATAGGCCGAGGTAAGTATGCGTTCGCCGATGAACCCGAACGTTCATACGAGTTCGTACAGGACATCCAACTTAACACCTCCACTGATAAATCGATGCCATTCGTCCTCCGAACCGATAGCAGCGACTATTGTTTGAGAGCGGTTCTCATGCAGGGGGAGGGCCCCGACGAGAAACCTATAGAGTATGCAAGCAGAATCCTCACCAGCGCTGAACGGAACTACTCGACGACTGAGCGAGAAGCCCTCGCAGTCGTGTGGGCGGTAGGTAAGTTCATAGGGTATGTCGAAGGAGCTAAGATTTGCGTTAAGTCTGATAATCAGCGAGCCGACCCGGAGGTATGCAAAATCGTCAATAATGACAACTTCGTGCCAGGTATCACTCCTTATTTCAAAAGGTTGGCAGCTACCCCGGACCAGGCCAGACATATGCAAGAGAAGGCGCAGGAAGTCCAAAAACGTAACGCGGACAAAAGCAGGAGGCTGCCACCCGAATACCAGGTAGGAGACTTAGTCCTTCTGAAGACCCAGGGATCCAATGACGCAGGCCGCGGTCAATCGGCGAAATTTATACCGCGACGCGATGGGCCATACAGAATCCGAGAGATTGTTAGCCCAACGACATACATGTTAGAGAGCACCCAAACCGGGGAAGGGGTAGGCAAATATCACGTTTCACACCTCACGAGTTTCGTCGGACCGGTGGAACGCCCCGTTCGGGAGAAGCGTAGGCGCGGCAGACCACGTCGGCTAATTGCTGAGTGCTAACCCCACGGCGAGGGCGCTCTGTAGGGTTATAGGGGGAGGATGTAACGCGCGATATTTTCGGAACACGATGCCTGCGAAGAAACTCACATCTGGAGGCATTGTTTTGGGGTAGATTTCTAAGAAATGCGTCGCCCGGGCAGGAAGCAGCCGGCGTCGACCAATAGGAGATCTACACGTGGAACGGGACGCGACCGCGCTAAGCTAGTGGTCAGCCCAAAGAAACACAGGATGCGTAATGACGCGTCCTGCTGGTCAGTCGAGACCCCGCGATTATACTCGTAACACGTACGGTTTGAGCGTATTTAACCTCACCGCGATTCTCGGCTCAAGAGGTCTAGCCATAAGTAATCGAACTGTGTCTTGTATAGTGTCTTCCCTTTTATGTGTTTAGTAACTTTTGTGTTTACCTGTACCCTTTATTCTTGTTTTATTGTCGTGCGTGTAATTGTTCGTGTCCATCCTTGTTTTTATTCATTAAACTTTATTTTAACGGAAGTGAGAGTGTTTTCCTTTGACTAGGGCTTAACCTCCACATAAAATCTGTCACTCAACTTAGTGGCGGAACCACGTTAAAACTGTAGTAATCGAACAAGGAGCAGATAATGAATAAGCAATTTTCTCTAATTAACGAGCATTTATACAACGTATCGGCAGTCCTTAATAAATTGAGTTCTGAAACTGATAATGGTCATATTATATGATAATATTACGTCATCAGCCTTATCCGCGAATATCATCCTAGAGAAACTGAGACGCATACAGACGTCACTGATAGACACCGTGACAGACATGAGTCACTCATGACTCACATCTTATAGCTTGCGAACAACTGGAATAACAACAATCATCCAACCATCATCAAACCATGTGCATACACAGCACCTGCAGGGGATTATTAGAATAAGCCCTTAACTTCATATCGGCACAGCTACAGGGTGATCTAAAAGTACCCTCAGAGACGGGTAGCATACCTACTAGATATCTACAAGCTACTGAAGGTATCAGCGAAGGTGTTTAAAAGATATCTCATCCATCATCGAAATTAGAATCCGACTTGTCAGCAACGAAATTTACGAGCTCGATATAATTAGTATTCCACAAAACAAGGAACGAAAAAATAACCTTACCGTACCTACCTACCCCTATCTAGCTTTCAACTTACGAAAATACGCAGTCTTATTCCTGACAGACTACGATCTTTTTTTTTTTTTTTTTTTTTATTCGGCGAGTAAATTCGTTTACGAATAAACTGGTCTGGGGGGGACCAGAATTATGTGGCGACTCGACGTTCTGAAAAGAACATAATACCCACTAAAACCTCTCCGGTGTCCCTCTCTCGCCATTTTTGCCGAACCACGGGAACATTTAAAACCTCCGCGGCTACAAGCTTGTCTTCATGCAACTGAAGAAAAAATATATACTCTATCTAGATAAACCTATGTATTTATTTACGATTTTAATATACAACAGCATAGCATTTGTAATCTTACTTTAATAAATGCAGGCAAATTAACACCGCCCTGTACTTACGAGCAATCCCCATGTGTAAACAGATGGATCAAGTAACACAGACAGAACTCTTGGCTTTATTCGTGTTGCGACAAATGCAACATTCGCACTTATTGCACAGCTGATGTTAGTATGAGTACTTTAACGGGCACCGGCCTTCTTGATATAAGTCAAGGTTGCACTATTAAAGCTGATTTATTTACAATTCACTCTCATAATAACTTCTTACGAAAGTTTAGTATAGAGCCTACTATCGAAGCCCCAGAGGTAGGTCTATTATGAATAGCGTCATGAAGACTTCTGGAGCCAGCTACAACTTCACAGCGGAGAACCACGAGCTAGCTTATCGTCGGGTGTTGGACGAGATCGACAATCTGAAGCAGCAGTCAGATTCCAACCTCAGCGTTCACGATGTCCATCAATACTCCATCATCTACCTACGGCATGCTCATCGTACTGGTTATACTAGCTATCTTAGCGGCCTGTCTTCGAGCGAGGAGACGTTGCATGCAGCTGGCGGCTCCTCCCGGGGGAGAAGCCCCGGTGAGTGTTCCCGCGAGTGCGTTCAACGAGCGATATTTATCCAGCGAGTATGGTTTTCGAGAATCAGTGAGCATGGACAATTTAAGTGCAAACAAAGGCACCGCGCTCCGTAGGCCCCCACGTCAATCAGTGTCGATTCCCATACCGTGTGACTACTTTGGTGACGTAGTAGAGCCGTCAGAGGTCGTCGGCATAGTCCAGAACGGGGAGAAGAAGAGATTGGACTAAAGCATACCTATTGGTAGCGGTCGGTAGAAAGTACCGCAACTTTCTAAGAGAACCTGCTGAAGCATAGAGCTTCTTACAGGTGACTTCAAGCTGAGGACACCATGAAAGCTTACGGTCAAAGGTAACCCCTGGGTTCTTTACTGTCACACTGTAGGGAATGGGTAGTCCATCAAAGTTGAGTTGAGAGGGTGCATGAATACCTACAAAATGCTGTAAAAATTTGTCATGCAAGAAAAATACTGAACAGTAGGTACATACAAGATAGAGGCATGCCAATATTAGGATAAATGGCAATAAATAATTTTAGGTAGGTACCTACTACCTACTCATTACGGATGTGATGACCTATGAACCTTATTTTTGTTGCAAGAACACCAACAACGTTGGCGCATACCCCACCCAGATCAGCAGCGCCACCACCTATTATATCGTATTATGTTAAACGAAGGAACTTTCAAATATCGAATTTGCAGTTTGTGATACCTATCATAAGCTTATTTTGAATGCCTCTGTAAAAGTTTTATTTTGTATAGTTCAAGCAGAGATGCGAAGTTGCTCTTTATGGCCACGTACGCGATGGTGAGCAAAAATTCCTTGGAAATTTCCAAATATTCAGACATAAACGGGTGTAACTTTTGATTGCGTTGACTTAGAAGTTTTATTTATATCGAGGCTCCAAGAGATTACGTACTTGAGTATATGATGTTAATTTTAACTCGATACCTCCACGTGTTCCTGAGAAAAGGGGGTTGATAGACGGACAGACAGACATACAGACAGACGGGCAACAAAGTGATCTTACAAGGGTTCCTATTTTCCTTTTGAGTTACGGAACCCTATAAATGAGTGGTATTTAACCACCAGGTTTCAATAAATTAAGTCCATCTCAGAATTTCAGTCTTTTAATAGAACCATAATGAAAAACGAAACTAACTAATAATAGTACCTACACACTTATTGTACACAAAAACTTAACTACAAATCACATGAAAATACATTAATTAGTAATGAGTAATCAAGTATCAAGGTATTTTGTAATAATCAATTCCTTAATAAATAGGTATTTTCTAATATCAACACCATCAGCATATTAAAAACAGTAGGTACAGAATTCCAGGTTAATTGAAAATTGATGATTACAGTGGGTATTATAAGAAAAACTATCGATAACGGAATTGTTGTAAAGAATAGTAAGAAATAACGTTTTAATACTAATTTTAACAAGACAAAATATACTACGATTCTAAAATATTTACTTACAATGTTACAATAATATGAATTATTATTAAATTCAACTTACCTTGTTAATAATACCTCATTAGGTATATGTCATGGAAATGAGTATGAAAACGATTAAATGAGGCAAGAAATCATCGTTTCGTGTTGGCGCACGATACATTTTTTATTGTGGTTTTAAATTTTTTCTGCGTTCTACAAGGAATAAAACTAGCGGAAAAGTTATTTGCCGTAAATCGTAAAACCATTTTCTATCAAGTAACTTGTAAATTAACTTCAATTCACTGATATTTTTGTAGCATTTGATAGACTTTGGACTATAATTCAACATATTCCCAAATACTATTACAATTGAATCGAAGTTAACATCATGGGTACATAGAAAATGATTTTTCACTGTCGGAACATTACTTTTCCGTTTGTATATTCTTCCTAGAACGCGAAGAAAAAATAACAACCACAAAAAATATTGAGCCCACACGAAATGATCGAATAGGTACAAGAATAGGTATTAAATTTTAAAACTACTTTATTATCTACTTTTGACCAACAAAACTACCTTAATTTATAATAAGCACATAATTTAATATTTCACGTAGTAATTCAAAAAATAACGTACTTCGAAATTATTTATGCACAATATTGCTTAACATGGAAGATCTTAAAAAATAATTTTACTACAAAAACAATTTCTAGACAAAGCTATTATTACTATTATTCCATAAATTACATTATTATAAATAGTTTGGCAAGATTGTAATGTGATTATAAAATAAAGATGGACGGATGAGTGAACGAAATGAATGAATGAAATCAATAAGAATTGGGTGAATGATGATGAAATGGGGACAGTGATGTTTTTTTTTTATTCTACTTGGCACATTACAAACATACTAAGACAACAAATTACGGTTAATTATTTTATAATCGCAGTTTAATTCAGAATACAAGTTTTTAATAAAATCTAGCCACATACATCATCATGAACCTATATTAGTCCACTGCTGGACATAGGCCTCCCTGTCTTCAGCTTGCCGCATCCAGCATCTGCCTGCAGTCTTTCGCAGGTCGTCATCCCTCCTGGCTGCGGGGCGTCCTACACTACGTTTGCCACATACAATTTTCATATAACTTATTGCCTATACTCATTTATAGGTAATAATGAATTAAATCTAAACGAACTATTCAAAACACTAATGGTTTATTTTACATTAAATTAGAAATTCTACAAGAAATCGTAAATTCGAACTTCTATTTCCAGAATTAAAAGCAAAATAGGAACACTTTAAGTGACACTACAAAACTTTTGTCCTACAAATTTTAATAATATTAAGCTGTCATTTCTAAGCAAAGATTCTAGAAGACTACGTTAGGCATTAGGAAAAAATTAAGATGTGTTTACGAACTACGAACCTTATTTGTGTTGGAAGAACACCAACGTTTACCACCAACGTTAACCCACTTACATCCGTAATGAATTCGTCAAACTACGATAGTTTTTATAGTAAAATGTGTGCTTACTTATCAAGGTAACTCATCTTAACATTTTCCCTTACCTAGCTCACGCAGAATAATCAAATAAAAAATCAAAATAATATGTACGTAGTAGTAATAATAATCGTTACAAATCTTACTCAAATCAAAACTAATCTTTGTTTGACAGCACTAAACATGTTGACGTCCTTTTCATAACGATTATAATAAAAAAGGATTGCATAAAAGAACGTAAAAAAAAGTGCCTAAAAAAATACTGTATATTAGTTTTGTTTTGGCGACATGTTTATTGACACCATCATTTCAATTTAGGTTTCATTTACCTTTTCCTGGTATCGAAAATAATAACATACGAAACTCACTAATAAATCGATGTCCTAACTGTTAATTTACTAGGACTTATTACGTATCCTGGTAATCTATGTACCTGTTGTTTTATACCAAACACGGAATCGGTCCTCAAGTCCCTAAACATAAGGCCTATGAAATACCCTCGTGAAGAATTAAAATGTTAATCAGTAACTTGCTTCTCAGAGCCACTTTGCCAACCAGAATCCATAGTATTAGTATCACTGTAACAATGATGATGGTTCGTCTTCAAAATCTCGACTTTTTCCTCCCTAACCGGCTGGTACTGAGAGTCCGGTCCAAGGCATTTTGAACCTTCTGGATCGTTAGAATAAACTGTATCTTGGGGCCTGTCGTCGTCAGATAATAAAGACTCTTCAGTGTTTGGCGATAAAGGTGATATTATCGGTGGTGGTGGCACGAAAAATTCTGGCTTGGTCGAATCCGTGCTAGATTGCCTCGGGTGTTCTTTAGGTATGTTTTTAGGGCTTGTTCTGGGCATAGGAACGCGTAACGGACTTATATGAGTCCTTATTTTTGGACTGCCTTCGATTCTGATACTAGAGTTCAATTCTGACATTCGTTCACTCAGTCGGGAATCGTTCATTCGCTCGAGGCGAGAATCGTTCATTCGTTCGCGAGATTCGTTCAATGGATCGGTCATTCGACTGATCCTGGAATCGTTTAATCTAGGATCGATGCGTTCGAGCCTAGCGTCGTTCATTCGGTCACTGATACGCGAATCATTCATACGTTCAATTCTAGAATCATTCAGGCGGTCTAATCTCGAATCGTTCATCCTCTCACTGATTCTAGACTCATTCATCCGTTCCAGACGCGACTCATTCAATCTATCACAACGTTCACTCAATCTAGTTTCATTCATTCTGTCACTGATCCTAGAATCATTCATCCTGTCGAGCTCATTTCTCGAATCGCTCAGCCGATCTCTAGAGTCAACTCTCACTGAATGATTTAAGCTCTGCAACTCGTTCAACCGGTCTCTAGAATCGATTCGTTCATTCATCCGCTCACTCATGTTCATTCTCATGTTCAGTTGTTCTATCTGATGTTCTGTGAGACGAAGAGAGGAGTTTACATTACGAGTACGTTCTTGTGTGGTAGGGATACGTTTTTCTTGTGTGTTGGTGCGGATTTTCTCCGGCTTGTGTTTTATGGGGCGACGTTTTGAGCCGACTTGTGGTTGGGGTCGCTGCTGGCGGGTTAGCGTGAACGAACCTAGAAAGAAAAATATTTTTTAAAACCTAGTTTTAAAAAGTATGTAAATATTTATTCCAAATTAGCATTATAAACAAGATTAATTGGGATGTGGGCGTAACCTCTGTTTGTATTTTTTCAAACTGTGTTAGATATTAGGTCACTTCGGTCTTGTCGCTTATTTTTATGACAAACGAAAAACAGCCAACAAAAGAATCATTTGTGTACATATTTTTTTTAAAGCTGACGCGATTGTCTTTTGTTGTTTTAACCAATTATCCACACTGACGTCACAAATCCAGGCTTCCAGTAGAAAAAAAAATTAAAGGGGATAACCCCAGCTTTTGAAAAAAAATGTACAGGTCTATCTATAGGACATGTAGGTAATCATACAACAAAAATTAATTAGAAAACTAGACTAGGCAAAAGGTTTTTTTTTATATCACCATGTACCTACCTACTCATGTAGCGTGGGTAAATAAATATTATTATACAGGTGGTTTTTGCTATTTCCTTTCATTTTTAGTAATACATTTCTTTGCAAAGATTGATCCTTATCAGCGTCTTTTTTTTATCTTTTGTGTCCATTTCCATCAAAAGCAAAAGGTTTAAAAAAATATGCAGTTATTGTTATCTCATAAATCGAGAGCATGGCTCCTTTCACGACTTTTCTCTAACTCTCGTGGTTTCGGACTTGGCCATCACCGCCCTTCTCAAAAAAAATCCTGTCTAATAATATAATTTTTTTTCTTATTTTCTGCAAAACTTCAGATATTAATGTCTTTTAAACTTACCTTCAGATTCTGAAGTAGATTCGGGATGGTTCTCTATAGTTCCAACTAGAGACACGTTGGGGTTCATACAGCATTCCGCCTGGGGAAGAACGAATGAATGAATGTATGAGTGAATGAATGGAATGGACCAACGATACATCACACTAATCGCACTATAACACTTCACACTAACATTATAAATGCGATAGTTTGGATGGATGGATGTTTGTTACCTCTTCACACCAAAACTACTGAACGGATCGGGCTAAAATTTTGCATGTGAGTGAAATTTTACAGGTAGTTTAAAGCCTGGAATAAAACATAGGCTGGGCAATTTTTATCCATAAATCAGTTCCAATGGGATTGAAATAAAATAACCATAAAATGTTTCCATAGAAATAAAACGTGCGAAGCCGAGGGCAGAAACTAGTTTATTATAAATGTGAAAGTTTGGATGTATGGATGGATGATTGTTACCAGTTCACGCCAAAACTACTGAACGGATTGGGCTGAAATTTGAATACTACTTGTACTTATGCAAATTTCAGTCCAATCCGCTTAAATAACATTCAGTGAGAGTTTTAGGCCTGGAATAAAACATAGGCTACTCTTTATCCCATAAATCAGTTCCCATGGCAAATAAATAACCTTTAAACGTTTCCATAGAAACAACGCGTGCGAAGCCGCGGGCATAAACTAGTTAATAAATAATGCTGGACAATCAGCATCATCCAGCTAGGCTGGGCAGCGTTTGGGAAACTACGTCGAGTCTTCTCGTCATCCATACCGCAATGCTTGAAAACTAAAGTTTTCAATCAGTGCGTCCTACCCGTCATGACCTACGGAGCTGAGACGTGGACACTCACGGTAGGGCTGGTCCACCAGTTCAAAGTCGCTCAGCGAGCTATGGAAAGAGCTATGCTCGGAGTCTCTCTGAAGGACAGAATTCGTAACGAGTACATCCGACAGAGAACCAAAGTTATCGACATAGCTCAAAGAATTAGCAAGTTGAAGTGGCAGTGGGCCGGCCATATCTCGCGAAGAACCGACAACCGCTGGGGCAAACGTGTTCTTGAGTGGAGACCACGACTCGGCAAACGTAGTGTAGGACGCCCTCCGGCCAGGTGGGATGACGATCTGCGAAAGACTGCAGGCAGATGCTGGATGCGGCAAGCTGAAGACAGGGCGCTATGGCGCTCATTAGGGGAGGCCTATGTCCAGCAGTGGACTAATTTAGGTTGATGATGATGATGATGATGATGATGAATCAGCATCATCTAGCCCCAAGCTAAGCAGAGATTGTGTTATGGGTACTAAATAACTGATATACATATTACAATACAATACAAAGATAGATAATATTATTATTATACATAGAAAACATCCATTAGCTTATAAATAGATTTCATCTACAAATTTACCAAGTTTATCAAGTATAGGTGTTGTCTGGTAGAAATCTTTTAAGGTATTTTGTTGTATTGTTTCTATCGATAAGTGCAATAAAGCATTTTCTATAATATCTATCTCAGCGATAAGACCGCCCTGTATACATCTTCTATTCGAAGCTTTTACTCTATATTGTTTCCTGTCTTTGTGTGGTATAGTAAAGTATTTCTAAGTATAGTAAAAAATATCTATATATGTAGTGTATTGTATTAAGTACATCAGTTATCTAGTACCCATAACACAAGCTCTGCTTAGCTTGGGGCTAGATGATAATGAGCAGTGGACCAAAGGCTGTTGAGGTGAGGAGGAGAGGTTTACCTTGACGGAGACGTTGCAGCAGCTGGACACATCAGCGAAGTAGACCTCGGACTCGGCATTCTGGCTTACTACTCGACAGTCTTGCATGGAAGACCTGCAAAATTCAAATGGTTAGTTCGATTTGTCGCCAAATATTTTGTTAGATCTATGTCTTGTAAATATTTTGTTACATTTATGTCTAAATCCTATCAAATCAAAAACTCTTTATTTCCATAAATACAACTAAACACTGACACGGAAATAAAGTGATATTTTTGATTTCTGTCGCTTCGATATGTAGACTAAAGTAAAGAAGTGACGAAGAAACCTTTAGACTGTTAGTTGTTATTTTTCGAGTTGGAGCAAAACTCGTCCCAAGCTTTTTTATCCTCAAGATAATCTGATATTTTGTAGTAAGCCTTTTTACAAAGGCTATGTTTGACGATTTGTTTGAATTTATTTATTGATAATTTTTGCAACTCACTTGGAGTTTTGTTGTCGAAGCGTATACATTGCCCTTTAAAAGATACATTTATCTAGTGTAACCTAGTTGTGGGCACAGCGAGTTCTCTAAACATTAAGTTAGTTTTATGTCTCTAAATATTACCTTAGTAAAATTTTTATATTTTGTTAGATCTGTGTCTAAATATTTAGTTACATTTATGTCTCCAAATATTAAGTTAGTTTTATGTCTCGTTAATTTACTTGAAAAAAAGGTGGCAACCCTAGACTCATTGTATGCTACAGATAATATTAAACTTTAGCTGATAAACAAAAACTAACCTGGTCGGTGAATGTTTGTCGTTTTGGAAGCCGAGGTTCTCCTTGCCTTGCTTCGTGCAAGAGTCGGAGCTTTGGTCTGAAACTGTATACGATATACATTAGAAACAATAAAAATTATACAAGTTCTCATAAAATTATACACTTCCTCATAAAATTATACAGCTTCTCATAACATAATACAGCTCCTCATAAAAAATATACAACTCATAAAAATTATACAGCTTCTCATATGAATAAGTATGTTTAATAATACGTATGTTTAGATGTATGTATCTTCACGCCAAAACTACTCAACAGTGGGCTAAAATTTACAGTTCTAGAACTATTCAACACTATCTATTCTATATACTTATAATAAAACTGTAACAGGTCCAATTCTGTACATTGAAGATATTTTGAAAATTTTTTTTGGAGGGCACTCTATTATCGATACTGAAGCCGAAACTGTAATTTTTTTCATTCATGTCTGTCTGTCTGTCTGTCTGTCTGTCTGTTTCTTAAACGCGCATCACGTCGAAACTACTGAAGGTATTGAAATGAAACTCGGCACGATTTTAGGTCATACTACGAGGAAGGACATAGGATACTTTTTATCCCGAAATTCAGTCAGGTTTCCCTGGGAGAGGGGATGAAAGTAAAATTTCTTCACCGCGCATGACGCCGAAAGTGCTGAATGAGTTGGAATGAAACCTTGCACGATTTGATTTCATACTACAAGGAAGGACATGGGATACATTTCATCCCGGAATTCAGTCATGTTCCCCTGGGAGAGAGGATGAAAGTAAAATTCTTTAACTGCGCATCACGATGGAACAACTGAATGAATTCGAATGGAACTCGGCATAATTTGATTTCATACTACGAGGAAAGATACATTTTATTCCAGAATTTAGTAAGGTTCCCCTGGGAGAAGGGATGAAAGTAAAATTCCTTCACCGCGCATCACGCCGAAACTACTGAATGAGTTGGACTGAATTGGTACTATTTGAGTTCAAGGAAGGACATGGGATACATTTTATCCTGGAATTCAGTAAGATTCCCCTGGGAGAGAGGATGAAAGTAAAATTCTTTAACCGCGCATCACGACGGAACTACTTAATGAAATCGAATGCAACTCGGCATGATTTTAGTTCATACTATGAGGAAAGATACATTTTATCCCGGAATTCAGTAAGGTTCCCCTGGCAGAGGGGATGAAAGTCAAATTCCTTCACCGCGCATCACGCCGAAACCACATAGGTAATGAGTTGGAATTAAACTTGGCACGTTTTGAGTTCATACTACAAGGAAGGACATGGAATACATTTTATCCTGGAATTCAGTAAGGTTCCCCTGGGAGAGAGGAAAAAGTAGAATTCTTCAACCGCGCATCACGACGGGTCTACGCGTCGTCCGATTTCATGCATTCTTTTTGTTAGAAACAGTGTTGCAAGATCGAATTTGACTAAATCAGTAGAAAGTCGAGTAGAAAATCAGGAGATTGATGAAATAATCTGTAGTTAGAAGAAAAAAATTAGTAGATAGAGGGTAGGTATGTTCCTATCTATGTATTTTTCCAAGACGCACCCATTAGTTAGGTTCCTACCTACTAAGGCGTCTTGGAAAAATAAGTTAGGTTCCTACCTTACATGATATATGGTGGTTTAGCTGGTCCAGTTAACTGTACTACCGAAGTTTGGTTGCAGTAAGTGGTCCAATTAAACTAACTAGACCACAGAAAAATATTTTTTACTGTGGTACACAGCCAACTGTACCTACCTACTAACGAAAAAAAATTACGGTGGTCCAGTCAAATGGATCAGGAGCCCAATTCTGCAATACAATTGCTTCAGTATGACAATGGAATCGTCGCAGAATCATCACGTAGAATCCTTAGATTTATAAAACTCCAGATAGTGCGTGCGAGATAAATTAATAGTTTCAAACTTGACGCACGTCTCTCCATCTGCATTCATCATAATTTCTTTCATCTGAGGTGGAATACCCAAACGTGTCATTCTGTGTCGATACCCCTGTCATAGTGAAGCGATTAGTATAGCAGAATAGGGCACCATTTCATTTCATTTCATTTAACACTGACGCTGGCCGAGTCGTAGCTAAAAGTCGTGTGGATAAAGAATGGGATTGAAGAAGACAACATGCTATCTCCCGTAGACACTACACGATTTTTTGCACGGCGGCGTTTCATAATATGAGAGACCATGGTTAAATGTGAACTTAATTAGTCGGCAGGTGAGGCAATCGCGAACGAAGTCGCGGGTACAGCTAGTAATATTATAAAGAGGAAAGATTTGTATGTTTGTAACGAATAAATTCAAAAACTACTGGACCGATTTTAAAAATTCTTTCACCATTAGAATGCTACATTATCCCTGAGTAACATAGGCTTTATTTATATGTTTAAAAAATAATTTCCACCCGTGCGAAGCCGGGACGGGCCGGTAGTTATGTTATAAAAAGCAACAAACCTTTGCTAGCACTCTTCTGATGCACGCATTCAATATTAACCCCTTCATCCAATCTACACTCCCTATGCAGACTACTTGCACTCATATCCATCCTCTGACACCTATACGGGACCAAATGACCCCTCAACGTGTTAAACCGGCCATCTTGAATATGAGTCATCTCCATATCTTCAGGGTACACTTGACTCATAGCCATTTGTCGCGACTCATGGCTCAATCTGTCGCTCATCCGACTCATCTCTGGGTTGATACGATTCATTTCGTTCAAGCGAGATATATCCGAATTTCGACCTATTTCTTGTATGCGGTTGATGTCTTGCAAGCGTTCCGGCCGTTCGTTTAAACGGGAAGGTTGACTCATTGGTCCCTGCTGACTCATCAGTTGTTGACTCGTAGGTCCCGGTTGACTCATTTCATTCATTCGTTCCGGATTGATGCCAGAAACGCTCTGTATAACAGCGCGGTCGATTCTCTCGTTGGGTGGTAGGTGTAGGTAGGAGTTACGGCAAGTGTGTGTGTGGTCGTGTGTGTTGTGTGTGTGTGGTTCGTGGTCGTGGGAGTTCCTGTGTACTTCTATGTGGTGGTGGTGGAGAAGGGTCGCCGCGGCCGGGTCTTGGTGGAGATGATGGCTGTAACAGGGAATGTGTATTCTATTAAAGTAGGCAGGACTTCAAATTTTCTTATTAAATGTAATTTTTTTAGCTGTGTGGTGCCGGCTTAGAATTTGCACCACCCCAACTCTTCCCGCGGCTGTCGTAAGAGGCGACTAAGGGATATCCACCGGGGGCGGGCAGCAGCGCCCCCTGCTGAACAATTCTACCACCGAACTGCGATCCCCAACCTGCATGCCCAGCGTGAGGATTTTGGGCATTACCATGTGATAAAAGCTAATAAGGAGCTTATCAGGGGGAGGCCTGCGTCCAGCAGTGGGCCAATACAGGCTGTTGAGGTTGAGGTTGAGGTTGTCATTTTTAGGGTTGCGTACCTCAAAAGGAAAAAAGAAACCCTTATTGATCACTTTTTTGTCCGTCTGTCTGTCTGTCCGTCTGTCAAGCCCCTTTTCTCAGGAACGCGTGGAGGTATCGAGTTGAAATTAACATCAAATACGTTAACTCAAGTCCGTAACCTTTTGAAGCCGCGATATCAATAAAACTTCTAAGTCAACGCAGTCAAAATTTACAGCCGTGTATGTCCGAATATTTTGAAATTTGCTCGGAATCACATGCACACATAAACTAGTAGGCCCATAGACCTAGAATCATGAAATTTGGAGAGCAGGAAGGTCTTTTAGCACAAATAAAGGAAAAAATCCGAAAACTATAAATTTCTAGTTTATAGACTAACAAGAACCAAATTAAAAATTTTAAAAACCCCCGACAGATTTTCATGAAACATGGCTAAGAACACTCGGGATAAAATGATCTATGACGCAAAAAAAAATTATACGAAAATCGGTTCATCCGTTTGGGAACTACGATACCACAGACAGACACGTTAAACTTATAACACCCCTCTCTTTTGCGTCGGGGTTAAATAATACTTTTGATTTTCGCCATGTGCTAGGTAGGTACTTATATTAACATAGTGGTCAAGGATAAAATGGATCCCTGCTTCAGCATGTTGCAGTATTAAAGTATTTAACAAATACTGCGCTGGTTTCAGGCAGGTTTATTTGTTGTTGACAAATTTCTATACACTTTTCTCTCCCGCTAAACGCGTGAGAAATGAAATAAATAATAAATAATGCTGGACAATTCACACAGCATTATCTAGCCCCAAGCTAAGCAGAGCTTGTGTTATGGGTACTAGATAACTGTTATACATAATTTCACTACATAGATAGATATTTTTTTATTATATATAGAAAACACCCAGACCAACAACGGAACAAATTTCTGCAGATCATACACAAATTTGTTCCGAGGCAGGAATCTAACCCGCAACCTCCTGCGTCGCAGGCGGACCTTCGCCCGCTGCGCCACTCAGGTCGTTAATTCCATAGAGTTTTCCGTCCCGCATTTTAGTACGCCTGCAATGACGTACTTTCTACCTTATGTTTGGAAAAGAAATAAGCTACTTTCTGATCAGGTGTAGCATAAAGTAACGTACCGACTGGCACTCCGTCCTTGCGGACTGTACGGCGGTGGCGGGCCCCACACCCCCGTCTGAGCGTCGAAGCTACCGCTTGACTCGCCGAAACCTTCCTGGTAGGGGGCGAAACCGGCTTGGGGGACGAAGTTGGCTTGGCTGGGGGTGAAGTTAGCTTGGCTGGGGGGGTAGTTGGCTGCGGTGGGGTAGGTCCCCTGGAATAATAAATTAAATTTTTATTGGTAATTCAACAATGGATGGTAACAGGGAACATACAGAATCACACTTGATATTATCATAAAACAATCAAAGCATAATTTATTTATGCCTTTTTTGAGGGGCATCGTCGCAGAAACCGTACACGCTGTCACTGGACTGAGGGACTCCGTTTCCATAGCTGTATACAAGACTACCTGTGATACCGGTCACGGCCAGAACGTGTGAACCACACGTGGAAGACACTATAGGTAGACCACAAAACTGGCGGATCTCTGTAGAACCTTGTCACAATAAGAAAACACAGTAACAAACGAACTACATATGTCACAGTAACAAACGCCAAAAGTGGCGTTTGTTACTGTGACATAGTTCTACAGAGATCCGCCAGTTGTGTGGTCTACCTATAGCCTTAGACGTTCTGACCGAGGTAGTGCAGGTGGCGTGACCGTCTTTTGTTTTTGTATACCGCGCCGACAGATTTCTGATAGTCACATATCAGCGTAGTCATTTCTATGGAAAGCACAAGCTAAATGGACCAAAGGAGCTGTATTTACATTTTCACTTTTGCTTTTCATACAGTTATCCACGCTGACGTCACAAACCCAGGCCTCTAGTACGCGAAAAAAAAGTAACCTTTTTAAAATTTACTACTATGCACACCTGAGGGCACTGTCTTCGGTTTGCCGCTCAGGATGCGCTATGCCGCTCATTAGAGGTCGTCGTCCAGCAGTGGACTATCATAGGCTGATGTCTATCTCCTTCTATACACACACCTGAGGGTACTGAGTGAAGTTGCTCTGCGGGTAGTTCTGCCGACAGTCGGGGTATGCGCGCGTCTCGTAGGGCTGCGGCTCTTGTTGCGGCGCGTCGTCACAGAAACCGTACGCGCTGTCACCGGACTGAGGGACGCCTAGCTGACGGGAGCTGGAAATAAACAAAATGTAAGAGAATTTGACAAAAAAAAGGTTTTAACAGATGTCTCGATAACCTAAACCCAAAGAGGAAATGTAAGGTTAGAAGATTTTTGTATGGAGCCCTAAGATTTGACATTCTTTTCTTAATCACTAAAACAAATAAAAAATGTTCGGTTTCATAATCCTATGTTATTATACTATCCTAAAACGTCAGGCTTCTGAGATATTCACCGATGAAAAGAACTATATTTTTCTTCATATGTAAATATTTTAGAAACCTGACGCTTTATGATATTATTTTTTAGGACATTTTTATTTGTTTTAGCGTCTTCTATCCAAATCATCATCATCATCATCATCATCATCATCATCATCAACCTAAATTAGTCCACAGCTGGACATAGGCCTCCCCTAATGAGCGCCATAGCGCCCTGTCTATCTATTTATATTTATTCTTTCCAAATATATAACATTTATTGTGCGCCGCAATTTTCAAAAAAACTAGATGGTGACCGTTGTTAGGGCCAAAATCTTTAACCCCCTGAGCGCTATACCGCCCTGTCTTCAGCTTGCCGCATCCAACATCTGCCTGCAGTCTTTCGCAGATCGTCATCGCACCTGGCCGGAGGGCGTCCTACACTACGTTTGCCGAGTCATGGTCTCCACTCAAGAACGTTTACCCCAGCGTTAGTCGGTTCTTCGCGAGATATGGCCGGCCCACTGCCACTTCAGCTTGCTAATTCTTTGAGCTCTGTCGATAACTTTGGTTCTCTGTCGGATGTATTCGTTACGAATTCTATCTTTCAGAGAGACTCCGAGCATAGCTCTTTCCATAGCTCGCTGAGTGACTTTGAACTGGTGGACCAGCCCTACCGTGAGTGTCCACGTCTCAGCTCCGTAGGTCATGAGTCATGACGGGTAGGACGCACTGATTGAAAACTTTAGTTTTCAAACATTGCGGTATTCTTGTATTGCCTTCGGTAAATGTTTGGGCGCATTATTACGTTTCCCTCATTATATTTTCCGGGTTCATGAAAAAAACGGAGATGTTGAAATTATTTCTATTTTGAAGACTTACTTCTGACTAGTACTCCGGGGCCAAGGAAACCAGCTCCAAGCGGACGCCTTCCTGCCGGCGCCAGGGTTGGGAGAATACAGGTTTCCAATTCGACCTGGAAAAAGTTTATTACTTTTTAAAATATCGTTAATATTTCATTGCAAGTAATAATAAAATAAAAATAATAAAATGTTATTTATTTTCTTCAGAAAGGTGGTTGACAATTTAACAAAGGATAGACTAAGCTAGGGATTTTACCAGGTAAACATTGTCACAGGTCATGACATGACAGGTCACCAGGTCATCACTCAACGGACCTATACAACTGACCTGCACCATATAATAGGTAGGTATTTAAATAAATACCAGTAACTATCCAGTACCCCACAATCTCTGACTGGCCTGGGGCTAGATGAAGCTGTGTGGAGCGTCCAGTGTTATTTATCATTATACAAGAAAGTGTTAAAGGGATATGTATATTTTTAAAAACTGGCGTTATTATCTTTTGTTTTTTCATACAATTATCCACGCTGTGTCGCTGTGTGGTGCCGGATTAGAATTAGCACCACCCCAACTCTTCCCGCAGTGTCTAGAGAGGCGACTAAGGGATATCCACCGGGGGCGGGCAGCAGCGCCTCCTGCAGAACAATTCTACCACCGAACTGCGATCCCCAACCCGCATGCCCAGCGTGGGGATTATGTGCATTACCCCCATGTGATAAAAGCCAATAAGGCGCTTATCAGGGGGAGGCCTGCGTCCAGCAGAGGACCAATACAGGCTGTTGAGGTATCTAAGCTGATGTCACAAACCCATTCAGATTCTACACTGCCGTGTCATCGACAAGGAATCTGCGACAAATTCGCGCGGAATACAAATACTTTGACAGTTTTAATATTTTCTGCGTTTTGCAAGGAATGAAACTACCAGAAAAGTAGTTATCCTTAAATAATAAAACATTTTCTATGAAGCCATGTTTTAAAAAATTTAGATTTAGTGCTACTTTTATAACAATTAATGATATGATCTTTATTACTAACTAGCTGTATTCTTACTACTCGTTGTCCTATTACCCGTTTTCCCGAAGGAATGAAGCACTTTCCCGCGGTAAAAAGTAACCTATGTTTATCAGGAATAATGTGGGCTTCTAATGGTAAAAAAAAAATTATAATCGGTCCAGTAGGTTCGGAGCCTATTCAATACAAACAAACAAACTATTGTAGTAGTCACTAGTATAGATATAGAAAATCAACATATTACCAAAAGTTACATTATATCATACTATATTGTGACATGGATTCATACAATGGCCTACGATTTGTGGAAAACTATTTTTTTGGAATTTTAGTTCCTTGCAGAACGCGGAAAATATTAGAATATTTATTTAATGTCATAAGCTGTTTACCTGGTGCCCAGAACCGATGCTGCAAGCTGATGTCCCAAGCTGGCTGGGTGGGGTGGCATTGAGCACAGCAGCTGCAAGAGTTCTGGAAAGGAAATAAATATAAATAAATAATGCTGGACAATTCACACAACATTATCTAGCCCCAAGCTAAGCAGAGCTGTGTTATGGGTACTAGATAACTGGTATAATGTAGTATAATGCACTGTGTATCACTCGAGAGTAGATTCCTACCTCGTGTATTTGAACTCAAATGACACACTCGATAGGAATTGGTCAGTTTTTCGCCTAGGTGTACAATGTACTAATTATTCTATTGTGTGCACTGTATTTTTTGTGTTTTCGTCTGATATGGGTCTTTTTAAGCAATAAACTGATTTCATTTATTTATTATGGGACCCCTGGAATCTATGCAAAACCATAAGAAATCGGTAAATTTATTTAATTAAATTATATTTAAAAACTAGTTTATGCCCGCGGCCTCGCATGCGTTGTTTCTATGGAAACGTTTAAAGGCGATTTTTATCCCATGGGAACTGATTTATGGGATAAAAAGTGATTCCAGGATTAGAATTACCTGTATGCAAAATTTCAGCCCGATCCGTTCAGTAGTTTTGGCGTGAAGAGGTAACAAACATCCATCCATCCATCCAAACTTTCACATTTATAATATTAGTGTGATAACAGGTTCTCAGCTAAGCCGCGGACGGACATACGGACATGGCGATACTATAGAGTTCCTTGTTTACTACGGAACCCTAAAAAATACAATATGCAGCTGAACATAGAACCTCGTAACGTTAGTTAGTATACCTGTGGAGGCCGCCCAGTGGCCTGCGACCCGGCCGCCCCCGTGGGCGGGCGGTAGAGAGACCGGCAGCGAAGCTCCAGTTGCTCCCAGTACATTTTCTTGCGTTCGTGGCTGTAACAAGGAATTTATGTTATTAATGCTACTATATAAATAAATAAATAATGCTGGACAATTCACACAGCATTATCTAGCCCCAAGCTAAGCAGAGCTTGTGTTATGGGTGCTAGATAACTGATATACTTAATACAATACACTACATAGATAGATATTTTTTATTATACATAGAAAACACCCAGACCAACGGAACAAATTTCTGCAGATCGTACACAAATTTGTTCCGAGGCGGGAATCGAACCCGCAACCTCCTGCGTCGCCAGCGGACCTTTGCTCGCTGCGCCACGGTGGTCGTCGTTTAGAAATATTAAGTGTCCTTAGTTGAGTACAAAAAAAGTGTGATATCAGTAGTTCGCTAGTCATAGTATTGAAAAAACGTTAGAAAAAGGGGTAACTTTGGAATTATTTTCTATCTAACTTCATTAGATCTTGTAACTGAATGCGACTTTGACTAGACTAGATCCTTATGTAATTAAATATCTTTTTTTCAAATTTTAAAAAACAATATTTTCTAAGCCTCAGATGGTTTTCAAAATCACAAACATGCGGCCTTTACAAAATCGCGCAATGCGCCCTCAAAATCACGTTCGTGCTTCGAGGTCATAGCTTGTAATCCTTGTCTCCAAAACTTTGCTCCATCGAGGTTTTATTAGCTACCCTTTAAACTCTATGGTCATGAAGTGGTAAAATCCTTCATAGTCGACATGCAACCTTCACACGGAAGGTGATAATATAACTCCCGTTAACGTGTCCATGGCAACGTAACAACACCATGGCAGCAACACCTCGGAAATGACTTCAATAAGCTTGAATATCAACCTTATGGGGTGAGAAACAAGGTGGTAGGAAAGGTGTTAAATAAGCTAGGGTTGTAGGTGCGAATTCGGTCGAAGCGGTTTCGGCAAAATGGAACGAAACGTCGGTGATTACACTGTATGTATGAAATTGTTGTTCAATATAAAATAATGCAAGTCTGTAAATATTGAAGCATACGCTTATTTTTATTGCCTTTTTAAAAGTCTTAGTTTGTATAGTGTAGGCAGATATCTGCTTAAAGCATACAAAATAAAACTTTTACAGAGGCATTTTGGTAGGTATCACAAACTGGCCAATCGATTTTTGAAAATTCCTTCGCTGAATAGAATAATAGAATAAAATAGGTGGAGGCGCTGATTTGGGTCAAGGTAGCGCCTTAAGAGAAAGTGTGAAAATACTGTGAATATCTGAAAATAGGGCATGTGAAGATGCAGGTAAAAGCTAGTTCTATAAAAAGCTTCACCTTATGGACCGAAAACAAGTACCTCAGTACTTTAGCGGATTCTTCGGTTAGTTTTCGGCAAAAGCATTAAAGACCGAAATCGAAAATTCCGCCCACCAGTCACCACTATTTATCGCTAGTCAAAACAGCACATTTCGTGGTACTTTTGTTATTTCGGATTTTTTTAACGTTTTATACAAGAATGTAATAATTTTACCTTTTATAACTTTAGATAAACAGTTTTTTTACGAGTGCCCGTTTTTGTATAATTTTTAGCACTTTTATAAAATAGTGGTCAGAAATCTAGCAAAATCTACCATCGCAAGTTGCTGACCAAGTTTTTGACAATAATTTTATCATACAAGAATCGTGCGTTAACAGTCTATAATTGATCAAGACCTCAATAATGAGTATCATAACTTTAGCAAAGCCAGGTATCCATATCCGTGCCTATGCTTTTTAACCGACTTCGAAAAAAGAAGGAGGCTCTAAATCCAGCTGTGTGTTTTTTAACCCCCACCGCAAAAAGAGAGGGGTGTTATAAGTTTAACGTGTCTGTCTGTGTATCTGTGCATATGTCTGTGGTATCGTAGCTCCTAAACGGATGAACCGATTTTCGTTTAGTTTTTTTTTTTGTGATAGAAAATTTTATCCCGAGTGTTCATATCCATGTTTCATAAATATCTGTAGGGGGTTTTCAAAAATTTTTAATTTTGTTATTGTTATGTATGTACGTCGATTTCTCCGTCATAATATAATTATGGACCGATTTTGAAAATTACTTCCCCATTGAATAGTTAATGATCACGTGGCGGTTCCCATAAAAACTTTAGTCCCGTGGGATTCTTTTTTGTCCCGCAAAAATTACAACAGTGTAAAATCAAGGGATTCGAAGATTTCGAAGTTAATTTTCAAAATAATCAAATTATGTATTACCTATTTCTATCAATACTAACTGCTTCTTGCGGCTTCGCAAGCGCTTTTTAAGTAGCCTATGTACGTAACCACGATACCATTTACCTGTCTGCCAAATTTCATTGAGATTCGTTCAGCCAAATTAGTCGTGAAAGGTAACGGACAGACAGAGTTACTATCGAATCACACTAATATTATAAATGCGAAAGTTTGGATGGATGGATGTATGGATGTTTGTTACCTCTTCACACCAAAACTACTGAACGGATCGGGCCGAAATTTTGAATCCAGGTAATTCTAATCCTGGAATCAAACATAGGCTACTTTTTATCCCATAAATAAGTTCCCATGGGATAGAAATCACCTTTAAACGTTTCCATAGAAACAACGCGTGCGAAGCCGCGGGCATAAAAAAATACATAATACATTACATAAAAGTATATTTGACTAAACATAGAAACTCTTAGTTCGTGAGAGTAGTACCTATAATTTTTTTTCCAGAAAGCTGTCCAATGTCAGGACATGGGCATAGGTTCAGCATCAGTCAGCACTCGCGGTCAGCAAGCCAGTTCTTCAACAACTCTGATGAACTGACCGATGCCGAACTGATCAAGCAGGTCAATGATTTGAAGCGGCAGGTCAAGGTACGATGAATTTATTTATTTTGTTTATTTATTTTATTTTTGCTTGCATGTTCATTCATAGTTAATGGTTTAATCGGGTATTTATCGCGTACCTTTTGTTATTATTTCTCCTACGTTTCCTTACGCGATAAATGCCCGATTAAACCATTAACTATGTTAAGAAATCGCGAAAGTTTAAAAAGTTTTATGTTCATTTATTCTTAGGTCTAAGTGAATGGTTAATTAGCTTGTCACTAGCTAGGTACATGCACCCTGAAAGAGCACTGCAAAAACTGAGTTAACTTTATGTACACATGTCAAATAGAGTTTAAAATACTTACATAATTAAAACAATAACATTAATGACTTGATCAAGGTATCACATTATCACAGTTTTGTCAACAACTGACCGTGCTGACCAAACAAATACAAAATAATTTATTTGCCATTAATGTTACAACATAATCTCTTAATGTTACCCAAAAACATTACATTTTAATGTGAGAGCAGTGATTACCTATGATCCCCGCGCTAGGCTAGGCCTGTTTCGCGACAACCCCTTGTTTGGTCAGCACGGTTAGTTGTTTAAGGGGCGAACCTTACGGGTACCTATTTGTTTGTCAGATTATTCGGCGAGGAAATTCGTTTACGAATAAACTGGCCTGGGAGGACCAGAATTATGTGGGACTCGACGCCAGTTATTTATTTATTTATTTATTTTAACAAAATCCACAGTCCTTATTTTACATAAACTTAAAATACTTATATGTTTTTCTTACGACCAATAACGGATTTACATTATATAGATGATAATTTTTAAACAGACAGTCAAAAAGCAAGTTTAAATTAATGTTATAAATCAAAACATGTACTTTTTTACAAAGGTAGAGATTATAGGTATCGCACAATCACTTAAAGTAAATAAAAAAAATAATAATAAGTATGTAACCAAATAAAATATATAAATAATAATAGAAAATACAAATAAGTTATAAAAATGCGTAAGTGTACCTACTTTCTACGCAGTGTCTTCTAAAATTTTTATAACATCCCTTTTAAAACCTCCCTTGCTGGTATAAAATAAATCGGTTGAATCAAATCTCTTATTATAAATTCTATGAAGTCTGTTAACTAATGTGTTTTGTGCATAGTTTGTAGATGAGCGCGAAACAGCAAATAATTTAGTGTGTCTAGTACGGGTAATCGGGGCATTTAAACATAATATCCTACTGGCGAGTTCAGGGCAGTCAACGTATCCGTTACATATGCCGTGCAGGAAAGCCATGGAGCCATGGAAGTTAGGACGTAATACCCACTAAAACCTCTCCGGTGTCCCTCTCTCGCCATTTTCGCCGAACCACGGGAACATTTAAAACATCCGCGGCCCGACTGGCGTCCCCTCTTCCTCCCATACATGGACAGCGAGCCCACCACTCCACACACTCGCCGACCCCCATTCTTCCGTCGCCTTTCCTCCCCCCGATTAGGACACAGATCAAATAAGGCCGAAATAGAATTAATTTGATCTGATCTAAACGGTGTTCGGGTAAACCAACCACGCAGCAGCTATCCATTTAGCTGCGCTTGCAGTTGTTGCGTATTTCCTCACGTTTAGATAAATTAACTCAGTTCGCGATCGACCGCCATCGTCGCGGGTTCAAACCAATATTACCATTTCAATTCAACCATTTCGTACCATTTTACCATTCTTACCATAAGTTAGAGGCAGTAGTTTAACACAAACAAAGTTGAATCTCGCACGAACACGAAATGAATAGTCTTAAGTTTACTTTTCGATTTACGTTCTCTGAAGTCTTACATGTAACACAGATTACATAACTTATTTAGCTACTCAATTTATTTATGTATTTCTAAGGTAGGTAAGTCATGTATTTTATGTATTGTATTGTCTATTTAATAAGTAGGTTAAATAAAATCTTATATCCTCTGTTTAAGCACATGTACCTACTTTCACAAATCTGACTCTCTCTCCCAATAAGGTTTGCTGGACGAAAACTCTTTTTAGAGTTAAGCTCGCCTTTGCCATTATTTTTCCTGCGCAATGTTTTACTTGTACTACCTATTTTGTGCAATAAATAATTATGAATGAATGAATGAGTACATTAAAAATCTCACGTGAGATTAGGAGTGCAATATCTCACAACATCTCACCAAGGGGAAAGGGGGGTCGAAAAATCGTCAAAAACACCTCGCGTAATATGCATAGAAATGAGACTAATGCCCAAAAATTCTAAATTGCAGATTCTGACACTGGAGAATGAAATCCTGCATAACACCATTATGCGTCTGGAACCATCCCTGATGCATGGAGTACAATCGGTATCTACTTTAACTTTACTTTATCACAAGAACAATATTAAAAATTTAAATAAACCCCCCACAGATTTTCATGAAACATGGCTAAGAACACTTGGGATAAAATTATCTATGACACAAAAAAACTAAACGAAAATCGGTTCATCCGTTTGGAAGCTACGATACCACACACGAATTTTTTCTATATAACAAGTAGCGTATTATCTGAGTTAGGCTTTGCTCTAAATGTACGCCAAATTTCATCTTGATCTGTTCAGTAGTCTTGGAGATCCTAGGCACAGTACATAAATAGTATATTTATGTACATAAATAGTATATTTATGTACATAAATATATTTATGCACTGTGTCCTAGGTAACAAAAAATCATACTTCACAAACTTTCGGCTTTATATTATTAGTAGGATGACAATAAAATAATAAATAATGCTGGATTCACACAGCATTATCTAGCCCCAAGCTAAACAGAGCTTGTGTTATGTAATAAATTACATTCACAGATATTTTTATTATACATAGAAAATACACAGAACAAATATCTGCAGATCGTAGGTAAATTTACTCGAGACAAATGTCTCGAGGCGTGAATCGAACCCGCAGCCTCCTGCGACGCAGGCGAACCTTCGTCCGCTTCGCCAGAGATGTCGCCAGATCAAACAAACCGATAAGTAATTTGGCAAAGATGTCTTAATTCCCGAGGAAGGACGTAGGCTATTTTAAACATGAGAAACGCTTCCGAAGATGTCGACAGTAGCTAGCTGTAGCATACTAGTTACCTATAATAAAACCTCAAGTGCTAGTCGGACTCGCGCGCTAAGGGTTCCGTTTAATTGTAATACCTTGTTTTTGCCAAACATCATGATCCTAGGTCAACGGGGAAGTATGTACCCTGTATACGTTGGTCCAGGGAGAGAATTTTTTTTTTTTTTTTGTTTATAAACTAGAAATTTATGATTTTCGGATTTTTTCCTTTACTTGTGCTTGCTTCTTGCCAAATTTCATGATGCTAGGTGTACGGGAAGTACTCTATAGGCTTTGTGTGCATGTGATTCCCATGGAAATTTTCAAATATTCGGACATAAACGGCTGTAACTTTTGGTTACGTTGATCTAGAAGTTTTATTTATATCGAGGCTTCAAGAGGTTACGGACCTGAGTATTTGATGTTAATTTCAACTCGATACCTACTCGCGTTCCTGACAAAAGGGGCTTAACAGACAGACGGACAGACAGATAGACAGACGGACATCAAAGTGATCCTATAGTGTTCCTTTTTTCCTTTTGAGGTACGGAACCCTAAAAAGATAAATAAATTCAGTACCTATTCAGTATTTTATTTCTTGCATTCATATAATCAGGTTTTTGTGATTAGGTGACTATATGTTACTAGCTGCATTCTTACTACCCGTTGTCCTATTACCCGTTTTCCCGTAGGAATGAAGCATTTTCCCGCGGTATAAAAAGTAGCCTATGTTCATCAGGAATAATGACAACCTCCGTGGCGCAGCGGGCGAAGGTCCGATTGCAATGCAGGAGGTTGCGGGTTCGATTCCCGCCTCGGAACCAATTTGTGTACGATCTGCAGAAATTTGTTCCGTTGGTCTGGGTGTTTTCTTTGTATAAAAATATCTATCTATGTAGTGTATTGTATTAAGTATATCAGTTATCTAGTACCCATAACACAAGCTCTGCTTAGCTTGGGGCTAGATAATGCTGTGTGAATTGTCCAGCATTGTTTATTTATTTTATTTATTTATAATTTGGGCTTCTAATGGTAAAATAATTTTTCAAATCGGTCCAGTACTTTCGGAGCCTATTCAATACAAACAAACAAACAATCAAATCTTTCCTCTTTATAATATAAGTATAGATTTAAAATAGTCATCGCTGCCTTTTACAGGCACTGGAATACGCGAACAAACTGCAGAGCAATACGTCACTCAACGTCGGCAGCTTCGTCAAGTCCAGGACATCAGCGTTCGGACTACTCGAGTCCATGATGAGTCCGTCCAGGATGCTCACGAGTCCGTCCAGGGTCAGTACTTCGAGGAGAGTGGACTCCTGTGCCAGGATCGGAGGAAGATCTAGTAAGTTTGTGAGATAGGTAGGTACTATTCCAGAATCATTTGGATTATAATCATAATAATTTATTTAAAATATTTTTTTTTATTGTGGATGGCAAAGCATTTAACCACCATCACAGTTAAGAAAGTGACGATGAGTCCTATGATGGGGCATGCTTTCCCAGAAGGAACTTATTCACTCGACACACTTTAAAGACTCCCGAGATTCTACTCATCCGGAAAAACGGACGCCGAAAGTTCGTTCCACTCTTTACCAGTACCTACTTAAGGTGAAATGAGTCCCAAAACCCACGTTTTTACTGTACGGAAAATCAGGGGGGGGGGGAGATAGATTGAGCGAACGATGACCTTAAAAGAAGTCGGACATTACAGACCTCTTTTTCACAGGCACGGTGATATTCGGATCTGGTCCCCGGATCAACGTACTGGAGCGTTCGGAACTCGTGTCTATAGAGATGGAGACGGTTGTAGCCACATTCGCGAAGATAAAGAAGAAGGTTAGTACGAGTTACACTTCCTTTCTGCATATTTCAGGCACTGTGATATTCGGAACTAGTCACCTTATCAACGTACCTAACCTACTAGGCTTGAGGGTTTGGAACTCGTATCTATTTTTGAAAGTGTTTTTACTTATGTCTGATGAAAATATTAACGTTTTATAAAGGAAATAAAATATAATCAGGAATAATCAGGAATACTTAATCAATTTCTTGGTAAAAATATTACATGTCAGAAAATAATTATTATCTATACTTATAATAAAACTGTAACAGGTCCAATTCTGTACATTGAAGATATTTTGAAAATTTTTTTTGGAGGGCACTCTATTATCTATACTGAAGCCAGAACTGTAATTTTTTTCATTCATGTCTGTCTGTCTGTCTGTCTGTCTGTCTGTCTGTCTGTCTGTCTGTCTGTCTGTCTGTTTCTTAAACGCGCATCACGTCGAAACTACTGAAGGTATTGAAATGAAACTCGGCACGATTTTAGGTCATACTACGAGGAAGGACATAGGATACTTTTTATCCCGGAATTCAGTCAGGTTTCCCTGGGAGAGGGGATGAAAGTAAAATTTCTTCACCGCGCATGACGCCGAAAGTGCTGAATGAGTTGGAATGAAACCTTGCACGATTTGATTTCATACTACGAGGAAGGACATGGGATACATTTCATCCCGGAATTCAGTCATGTTCCCCTGGGAGAGAGGATGAAAGTAAAATTCTTTAACTGCGCATCACGATGGAACAACTGAATGAATTCGAATGGAACTCGGCATAATTTGATTTCATACTACGAGGAAAGATACATTTATCCCAGAATTTAGTAAGGTTCCCCTGGGAGAAGGGATGAAAGTAAAATTCCTTCACCGCGCATCACGCCGAAACTACTGAATGAGTTGGACTGAATTGGTACTATTTGAGTTCAAGGAAGGACATGGGATACATTTTATCCTGGAATCAGTAAGGTTCCCCTGGGAGAGAGGATGAAAGTAAAATTCTTTAACCGCGCATCACGACGGAACTACTTAATGAAATCGAATGCAACCCGGCATGATTTTAGTTCATACTATGAGGAAAGATACATTTTATCCCAGAATTCAGTAAGGTTCCCCTGGCGGAGGGGATGAAAGTCAAATTCCTTCACCGCGCATCACGCCGAAACTACATAGTTGGAATTAAACTTGGCACGTTTTGAGTTCATACTACAAGGAAGGACATGGAATACATTTTATCCTGGAATTCAGTAAGGTTCCCCTGGGAGAGGAAAAAGTAGAATTCTTTAACCGCGCATCACGACGGGTCTACGCGTCGTCCGATTTCATGCGTTCTTTTTGTTAGAAACAGTGTTGCAAGATCGAATTTGACTAAATCAGTAGAAAATCGAGTAGAAAATCAGTAGATTCATGAAATAATCTGGAATTAGAAGAAAAAAATTAGTAGATAGAGGGTAGGTAAGTTCCTATCTATGTATTTTTCCAAGACGCACCCATTAGTTAGGTTCCTACCTACTAAGGCATCTTGGAAAAATAAGTTAGGTTCCTACCTTACATGATATATGGTGGTTTAGCTGGTCCAGTTAACTGTACTACCGAAGTTTGGTTGCAGTAAGTGGTCCAATTAAACTAACTAGACCACAGAAAAATATTTTTTACTGTGGTACACAGCCAACTGTACCTACCTACTAACGAAAAAAAAATTACGGTGGTCCAGTCAAATGGATCAGGAGCCCAATTCTGCAATACAATTGCTTCAGTATGACAATGGAATCGTCGCAGAATCATCACGTAGAATCCTTAGATTTATAAAACTCCAGATAGTGCGTGCGAGATAAATTAATAGTTTCAAACTTGACGCACGTCTCTCCATCTGCATTCATCATAATTTCTTTCATCTGAGGTGGAATACCCAAACGTGTCATTCTGTGTCGATACCCCTGTCATAGTGAAGCGATTAGTATAGCAGAATAGGGCCCCAGCTGAACGGAACCATCAGTAAGAAGTGAAACGAGTATGACACTTCTTAACACTGACGCTGGCCGAGTCGTAGCTAAAAGTCGTGTGGATAAAGAATGGGATTGAAGATGACAACATGCTATCCCCCGTAGACACTACACGATTTTTTGCACGGCGGCGTTTCATAATATGAGAGACTATGGTTAAATGTGAACTTAATTAGTCGGCAGGTGAGGCAATCGCGAACGAAGTCGCGGGTACAGCTAGTTATAACTATATAGGTATAATAGTAGAATTAAAATTATTATTTTAATAAAATAAATTAATAGAACAATGATTAAAATATTAAACTATTTTTCGCACATATTCGTCAACACTGTAAAACGCCTTCTCGACGAGCCACGGTTTAAGTCGTTTATTATACGTTTGAATGTTAATATAGATGATTCATATTAATTTATTGAAATCTGCATCTATGCACATTTTTCGGAATGTTCCTATGCTAACTGTGCTATAGGTATTATATCCCTATGGTTTTCGAAAATCGGTGACATATAAATGAAGCATCATCTATGTACGAAGATTACTAGTAAAACCAACGGGGGTTTTAATTAAATATATCTTGTGCTAGTTAGTTTTGTCGATAGATTTTGTACACAGATACACTTGCTTGTTTTCTTTGGTTAGGTTGGGCTTGGACATCTTTATTTTGCTTTTATTATATAACACATTTGTGCTGCAGAAGACGGCTGTTCGTGCAATCTATAATAATAATATAGGTCCCAGAGAATCCCTACGTGATAAATTCATAGAAATAAACTTAATGACTAATAAACACAAGTACCATGTTAATATATTTATGAAAACTTGTTGTACACTCATAGAAATATTAATTGGTTCCCTAATAATAGCGATAAACGTAATTTAAATACCAGAAATAAACATAAACTCGCTGTGCCCACAACTAGGCTATACAATATTAAAATATATTTTAAAGGGCAATGTTTAAGCTTCTACAACAAAACTCCAAGTGAGTTTCAAAAAATTATGGAAATAAAGAGTTTTTAGTTTTGAGTTTTGATTGAAATTCATTGGTTGATTTGTTTTAGACCGCGAAGCAGCATGCCATGCTCAAAGCTCAGCTCGAAGAGATTGAAGTGAGGGTGGCAGAAGTCGACAAGGCAGTGGCTATGTTCAACCAGAGCGTTATAGTTGAAGGTAAAAGTATGGTAGTTCTATGGGTACTGACCCAGACTAGTGCAGGGTCGAGGCGAATGGCATAAACACAGATGCCTATGCCCAGCTGTGGGTCGACAAGGGCTAATGATGATGATGATGGCGAATTCTATGGATAAAACTTTTTAATCATGGTTATTAACAGTAAAGTCATTTACCATGATTTGAGTTCATGATGTAAGTGATCATGGCGCATGAAACTGTGCCGAAACATTGGAAAATTCAAAACTCAAATCATGGTAGGTAAATATCCCGTTGTAAATGACTTTAGTGAATTCCATGGAAGGTATTTTGTACAGGATTACGACCATTCTCCATAGCAACTAAATTCCCAAGAGCCAGGCTACCGATTGACAACCCCCCCCCCCCCCCCCGCGCCCCTCAGAATAGTTGCGTTAACGCCAAAACAAATTTCTTTTGAGACACCCGTATAAGGAAATTAGTCGTTAACTTAAGAACCAAATTTTTGGAGGAACTTCATCATTGTGAGTCGTATTGATTACAAATCTTCCAGTCTTAAGTTATACTCTTTCTGGCGATTTGCGCATTAACTTCCAAACCAAGGCGACGCGACGACTGGTATTGATATGGATCAGTTGTTCTACTTCTAGATTGTCTGCAGTTAGCTGAACTGTTTCAATTATAAATACCAGTTCTAATTTCTTTCTATTTTCAATTAAATTTTCTTTAATAATAAATAAGTTACGAGTACCAACAATGAACGCCACTGTCGAAAACTTGCTGTGCAAAAAGGTTTACTAAATATATCAGATTATCTAGCTAGAGGATAAAAAATCTTGGGACAGGTTTTGTTCCAACTCAAAAAATAACAACTAACAGGCTAAAGGTTTCTTCGTCGCTTCTTTACTTTAGTCTACATACCGAAGTGACAGAAATCTAAAATCTCATTTTATTTCCGTGTCAGTGTTTAGTTTTATAATCTGACCTAAGTGTACATTTATGGTATTTATGGAAATAAAAAGGTTTTTATTTTGATTTTTTGATTTTGTGCATAAATTTATTTTTGTGTGAATCAGGTTGGGATAAGATAGCCCAACGCATCCCGGCCGAGATCTGGGTCCGCTTCATGAACGAGTGGCTGAAGCTGGCAGACAAGAAGATAGGCAAGATGCGGCTGCGGACCAGCACGCTCAACACGCAGTTCAGCAAGCTCACCGGACAGATCAAGGTAGACTCTATGTAGCGAGCAGTAAGGTTCATAATACATTCATAGTAAGAAGATAGGCAAGATGCGGCTGCGGACCAGCACGCTCAACACGCAGTTCAGCAAGCTCACCGGACAGATCAAGGTAGACTCTATGTAGCGAGCAGTAAGGTTCATGATACTGCCATAGGAAGAAGATAGGCAAGATGCGGCTGCGGACCAGCACGCTCAACACGCAGTTCAGCAAGCTCACCGGACAGATCAAGGTAGACTCTATGTAGCGAGCAGTAAGGTTCATAATACTGTCATAGGAAGAAGATAGGCAAGATGCGGCTGCGGACCAGCACGCTCAACACGCAGTTCAGCAAGCTCACCGGACAGATCAAGGTAGACTCTATGTAGCGAGCAGTAAGGTTCATAATACTGTCATAGGAAGAAGATAGGCAAGATGCGGCTGCGGACCAGCACGCTCAACACGCAGTTCAGCAAGCTCACCGGACAGATCAAGGTAGACTCTACGTAGCTAGCAGTAAGGTTCATAATACATTCATAGTAAGAAGATCCGCGTGGCGAGCGATATAACATGGGTACAGGTTACGATTAGTTGTTTAGTAAGTTGCTTGTAGGGTTCCGTAACTCAAAAGGAAAACAGGAACCCTTTCACTATCACTTTGTTGTCCGTCTGACTGTCAGTCCGTCTGTCAACCAACTTTTCTCAGGAGGTATCGAGTTGAAATTAACATCAAATAATCAAGTCCGTAGCCTCTTGGAGCCGTAACATAAATAAAACCCTTCTTTTTCTTCTTCTTCGTTTTATAATTTGACCTTTTCTAAGTGTAAGTACCTACATGTATTGTATTTATGGAAATTAAGAGTTTATGATTTTGATTTTAACTGAAACGACCAACAAAAATTATGTTCTCCTGCCACCAGGTCAAAGGAGAGCTAAGCGAGAGTCTGCGCCCGGTAGACTTTGAGAAGCTGAAGATCGAAAACGATGAGTGCCAGCTGGCCATAGAACAGAAGCTGCTTCAGTTGGAGGACCTCAAGAAGATGACAGGTATGTTCTAGAAGATACTGAATATAACTTAGTTTCCTCTTCTCTAAACTGTTAAAGCGAGTCGGAATGATTGAAAAAGAAACGTTTTATTTGTAACGCAGAAACGCATGAAACTGTGCCGAAATATTGGAAAGCTCTAAATTCTAATCATGGTAAATATCCCGTTGTAAATGACTGACATGATGGATTTAAAAGTGTTCTCATTCATCGTTTAATTCGTATTATGTGATAAATAAATAAATAATGCTGGACAATTCACACAGCATTATCTAGCCCCAAGCTAAGCAGAGCTTGTGTTATGGGTACTAGATAACTGATATACTTAATACAATATATGTATATACAAGATAGTTATTTTAATTATACATAGAAAACACCCAGACCACCATAATGTATTAAGTATATCAGTTATCTAGTACCCATAACACAAGATCTGCTTAGCTTGGGGCTAGATGATGCTGTGTGGATTATCCAACATTATTATTATTATTAGGTACTATTCGTCTCTCAAATGCTGAGACAGGGATCTTTTTGACCCCTTTTATGTAATTTTTATTCCTTTGAATATTTATATGTGTGTGTTCGACATATTTAAGTATCCTGTTCACCGATATTCGCGAAATGTTGGTCTGCAGAGCTAATTTCTTTTGAGTCCGGCAAGGGTTGCAATTCGCTCTCTGATTACTTTGATGTTGGCGGGCGTCCTTACAGACCGCGGGCGGCCACATCTTCCACGGTCTTCTAAAGAGCCGGTCTCCTTGTACCTCTTTATGGTATAATACACAAAGTTCCGACTACATCCCAAACTTTGGATTTCACTAAAAACTTGCATTGGTTTTTTTCCTGCTTGAAACAGTGAAATTACAGTCGCACGCAAATCTTTTGTTGGCGCCATTTTCACGGAGAATGAAACAAATATTCAAATGTATATTTTTTCTGATTCAAAACATTCGAAATTTAAATTTTAAAAGTTTAAAAAAGGTTGCATGAATTACTTTCTTTTTAAATTAATTAAATAAGTTCGTCTCAAAACTTATGAACACACGAGGTAATTTATTTCTATTATTTCATTGTAATTTTCTTTGTGAATCAAAACTGGGTTATACGCTTATCTCGAAACAATATAATGTTTTATTTTGTAGGCGACGCAAACCTTAACCTGACAATCCACAAGAAGCTGATGATGGAGCAGAACAACTACCTGACCAACATGATAGAGACGCGGAAGAACAGGGAACTACAGCAGGTTAGAAGAATAATAGGAATATTTATTTATTATCTATGGAAGTGGGTTAACTACGAACTTAGTTTGTGTTGGAAGAACGCCAACGTAACATCTCTTAACGAGCTTAGATCCGTAATGAATTCGTCAAAGTACGATAGTTTGTATAGTAAAATCTCTTAAGGGTCCGGCGACGGATGAATTCCCATACAAACGTAGTACCATAATAATTAGTTATTTGAGAATATTTTCACCATGGTTTGCTATTATTTGTATTAGAATAGTATTTATTTAGGTTCCTGCCACAAGCTTTTTTCAAAATACTTATCTACACAAATACTAAGAAAACATTCATTATTTAATGTAAAAATGCTATTCGGTTTAATTTTATTTCAGATACATATGTATTTTGAAAAAAAATTGTGGCAGGAACCTAGATAAATACTATTTTAATACAAATAATAGCAGACCATGGTGAAAATATGCTCAAATTTCAAATCAATTTGGTACGTTTGTATAGGAAATTCATCCGTCGCCGGACCCATAAGGCGTTCATTAATCATGTAAGGCTCGGAAGCCCCCTTCAGATAAATTCAGGAAATATCTCAAGGATGTAGTGAGATATCACGTGTATTTATATTTGTGATGAAAGCGCGATTTTTTTTCATTTTTTAACAAAATATATAAAGCTACCCGTCATGAGCTACGGAGCTGAGACGTGGACACTCACGGCAGCCAGGTAGACCAGCCGGTCCACAAGTTCAAAGTCGCTCAGCAAGCTATGGAAAGAGCTATGCTCGGAGTCTCTGAAGGATAGGAGTCGTACGTAACGAATACATCCAACAGAGAACCAAAGTTATCGACATAGCTCTAAGAATTAACAAGCTGAAGTGGCAGTGGGCCGGCCATATCTCGCAAAAAACCGGCCACCGCTGGGGTAAACGTGTTCTTGAGTGGAGACCCCGACTCTGCATAAGTAGTGTAGGACGCCCTTCGCCAGGTGGGATGACGATCTGCGAAAGACTGCAGACAGATGCCGGATGCGGCAAGCTGAAGACAGGGCGCTATGGCGCTTTTTAGGGGAGGCCTATGTCCAGCAGTAGTATACGATAGGTATGATGATGATGATATAAATCAGTCTTTATTATTTTTCTAGGTGCAGCTTGGCAAGGAGCGAGACATCATCGAGGCGCAGGCTGACTCATTGGAGATAAAACTGGAGGACGTTAAGAAGGTACTTTTGTCTTCACCTACCATTAGGGAACGTGGATACGTTCCCTCCCAGTGACCAAGCAAAAAAAAAACTCTTAAACCAAATTAATAAATAACTCGACAGGCTAAGGACGCCCTTAGCCTGTTGAGTTATTTATTAATTTCTTGTCTTGTACTTTAGTTAGGTCCTAAACAGTGTTTATAATCTACGCATGTAAAACTTTTATGTTATAAACTTTGAAAAACAAAAACAACAAACAGTGACCAAGCGTGGTATTTTGAAGACCTCCCTCCCTACATCTGAACGAGTCACGTAGTATACTTACGTGACCCGTTCAGGGGGGGAGGATTCATCCATCCAAACTTTCACATTTATAATATTAGTGTGACTAGTGTGATGAACCGTAGAATAAGTTAAATAAGATCTGTAACTTTTCTATGGTCTGAAATAAATGAATTATTACTATTATTATTGGCGGAGGCTATGTCCAGCAGTGGACTAACATAGGCTGATGATGATGACAGACCGCTATACCAAGTTTATTTTTGTTCTCAGGTAAGATTAGCCTATGAAGTCCCGGACATAATGGACTACGTAGCAGTGAAGTCGGAGGAGACAGAGCTGAAGCACAGCATCAAGGTCCTGCAGAACCGACAGCACATACACGAGATAGCGCTCGCTTCACTGAGGCAGAAACTGCACTCCTTGTCACGGATGAAGCAGGAATGATGTGTTTACAGTGACGTCACAAGTTACTGCTACAGTACACTACGCAGCAGTACAGTCGGAGGAGACAGAGCTGAAGCACAGCATCAAGGTCCTGCAGAACCGACAGCACATACACGAGATAGCGCTCGCTTCACTGAGGCAGAAACTGCACTCCTTGTCACGGATGAAGCAGGAATGATGTGTTTACAGTGACGTCACAAGTTACTGCTACAGTACACTACGCAGCAGTACAGTCGGAGGAGACAGAGCTGAAGCACAGCATCAAGGTCCTGCAGAACCGACAGCACATACACGAGATAGCGCTCGCTTCACTGAGGCAGAAACTGCACTCCTTGTCACGGATGAAGCAGGAATGATGTGTTGTACAGTGACGTCACAAGTTACTGCTACAGTACACTACGCAGCAGTACAGTCGGAGGAGACAGAGCTGAAGCACAGCATCAAGGTCCTGCAGAACCGACAGCACATACACGAGATAGCGCTCGCTTCACTGAGGCAGAAACTGCACTCCTTGTCACGGATGAAGCAGGATTGATGTGTTGTACAGTGACGTCACAAGTTACTGCTACAGTACACTACGCAGCAGTACAGTCGGAGGAGACAGAGCTGAAGCACAGCATCAAGGTCCTGCAGAACCGACAGCACATACACGAGATAGCGCTCGCTTCACTGAGGCAGAAACTGCACTCCTTGTCACGGATGAAGCAGGAGTGATGTGTTGTACAGTGACGTCACAAGTTACTGCTACAGTACACTACGCAGCAGTACAGTCGGAGGAGACAGAGCTGAAGCACAGCATCAAGGTCCTGCAGAACCGACAGCACATACACGAGATAGCGCTCGCTTCACTGAGGCAGAAACTGCACTCCTTGTCACGGATGAAGCAGGATTGATGTGTTGTACAGTGACGTCACAAGTTACTGCTACAGTACACTACGCAGCAGTACAGTCGGAGGAGACAGAGCTGAAGCACAGCATCAAGGTCCTGCAGAACCGACAGCACATACACGAGATAGCGCTCGCTTCACTGAGGCAGAAACTGCACTCCTTGTCACGGATGAAGCAGGAGTGATGTGTTGTACAGTGACGTCACAAGTTACTGCTACAGTACACTACGCAGCAGTACAGTCGGAGGAGACGGAGCTGAAGCACAGCATCAAGGTCCTGCAGAACCGACAGCACATACACGAGTTAGCGCTCGCTTCACTGAGGCAGAAACTGCACTCCTTGTCACGGATGAAGCAGGAATGATGTGTTTACAGTGACGTCACAAGTTACTGCTACAGTACACTACGCAGCAGTACAGTCGGAGGAGACAGAGCTGAAGCACAGCATCAAGGTCCTGCAGAACCGACAGCACATACACGAGATAGCGCTCGCTTCACTGAGGCAGAAACTGCACTCCTTGTCACGGATGAAGCAGGAATGATGGTATTTTAATTATAATGTAGTTAGGAAAGTGAAGACGTGTATTATTATTATTTTGTTTATAGCATTTAACAGAATCAAGTGGTCTCTTAGTCGCATCTACAGTCTTAGACTTCAACAAATATAGTTCTGGAAAGTTACGAGTTGTTTCTTTATGTAGAAAGAGAAACTAAGAGTTATGACAAAAACTGATTCGACAGTAGCGTCAAGAGTTGTTTCTACGGTGACGTCAAAAGTTGGTTTAAAAGTGACGTCAAAAGTTGCCTTTACAGTGACGCAAAAAGATGCTTCATGGTGGCGTCAAAATTAACTACCAGAGCGATGACAAATTATATGTACAGGGACGGCAAAAGTTGATTCTGCGGTGATGTAGAAAGTTGCTTCTATAGCATTGTCACTAGTAGTAGCTAGTACAAGGTTAAATCACATCAACAGTAACGTCAAAAGTTGGTTCTACAGACGCCTCAATGACGCATCTTTATTGTCTTAAAAAGTTGCTTCTAAAGTAGCATCAACTTCGGAACTACAGTGAGCGTTAAAACTGCCTAATAGAGTGACGTCACAAGTTATTTATACAGTGCGCTTTCTGTCCAGTCGGAGTGATCGCATATGCAGCTGTCTAGTAGGAGTGTGAGAGCTGAAGCAAAGCATTGAGGTCCTGCAGAACCGACAGCACATACAAGAAATAGCCGCTGTTTTTTCGTGGTCCCATTATTTTATCCCATTAATGGGACCACGGGGGAGAACTATTTCTTGTAGTACCATTAGTATGTGCGGTTGTCGAAATTTTCGTCCTGTTGTACTCCAAGGAGTAATGTCTATAAAATGTTTTAGATATAGTTTTGAAAGTGATTATTTTGTTGAGTATTTTTGAAGGTAGTTTAATATTGAGAAACTATTGTGATGTCAAATCATCTATTATATCGTTAATATCTCATCAATAGTTTCCAAAGTAGCAATTACAGCTGCGTCAAAACCGCATTATGGTGGCGTCAAAATTAGCTACTAGAGCGATGACAAATCACATGTATACAGAGACGGCAAAAGTTCCTTCTACAGTAACGTCAAGAGTAGCATAAATATAGCGTAACAAGTTTTTCTAGAGTCTGTAGGCTACACTAGTATGGGTGCGCTGACCTCGTCAAACATCTGTCGGGTAAATTAGTGTGGAAGCAGTGACCTCAGCAAACAGGCTACAATAGTATGGATGCACTGACCTTTGCAAACACCTGGAGGCTACAATAGTATGGATGCACTGACCTCAACAGCTGGTAGGCCAGCATGCAGCTGCAGATGCAGACCAGCACTGCGCTGACGGACAGCGCGAACACTCCGCGCAGGCACCAGTAGAGAGCGCCGTGGACTACTCCGCATTCGGAGACACCCTCGAACACGCAGCGGACTCCTGAAGTGTGAAAAGGTGTTGGTCAGCAATTACTTTGAACTAAACCAGTTCGTAATGTAACGTTGTATTTTCTCGTTATCAATTTTAATACTTAATTTAATAAACATCTACGTACCTAGGTAGGCATTTTAAAAATCTTATTACTTTATTGCGCGTGACCTTGCAACGCGCTGCGCTGCGGTCCCGCCCCACGCGTGCCGTGGGAGTGGGGAGCGCGCGCAGCGCGTTGCAAGGTCACGCGCAATAAAGTAATAAGATTTTTAAAATGCCTACCTATACTTTATCCATCGAGCTTGTAGATTTTTCGTAAACAAACGTAATCAGCTGATTTTTAGGGTTATCACCATGAAATGACACAGGCCTAACGTAATTCCAATGATTTCACCCATAGATTCCGTTAGATTTGTTACTTTTTTCAATCTTTACTTCATATCTATGCAATATCTAGTTGTAGCAATTTACAAATCGTCATTATTTGGTCAAAAACGAAGATTCAAATGACCAGATATTTTTATCTTTTGTTAAAGTGCCAACCCTAACGAATCTTAGTTTTGACGTCATGGGATGCAAACAATTGGTATTTTTTGAACTATGCTTCCCAATTTAGGATAGCACTATGACCATACTTATTTCATATACAGAGCAGTATTTTATTTTTAGCCGGATTATTGAAGAACGAATGGAACGTAAACTCAACACTGAGCGAGTGCTGCCAGCTGGTCTTAGCTACCCTATTGAGTGTAGTTTTAGGGCGCTTTAGGGTGTGTTCCCATTTTTTTTAGTGACGATAGATAGTCGTGCAGTTTAAAGCATCGTGGCTTGTAAACACGATGTCCCAAAACTCCACGTCAAGACGGAAACAAGTGACAGGCCAAGTCAGGGTATTTATCACAAGAAATTAAAAAAAAAATCTAAGTGACCTATTTGTAAAGAAAAGGTAAATAGAAAAAAAATCGAGATCGTCTACAACCTGTGATGGTCTTTTAACCTTGTTTACTGCATTTTTTTTCAATTTTTATTTTTAATCTGAATCCTGAGTAAATTGTTCTTCAGTAAATTGTTGCAATGAGAGAAAAAATATGAAGTACTTTTAGTTTTTTATTATAAAATATAAAATAATATGATATATAAATATAATTGAAATCCTTAAAATGGCTAAACAAAAAAATCTAAATATTATCATAGACCCAGGAAGAATCTAAGAAATCAATGATGCTTAGAAAATATGGTCAATGTAAAGACATAAAATTAAGAACGTCTATTTACTAATGGGCCTGGGCCTGAAACGCCTTCCTTCCAATGGAACCTCATTGACAAATAATAATCTAGCTAATCTAAATCTTCCACACTATTGATTTATGAATTGAACTCTACCAGTAAAAATCGTTTCATTTTTACATTTACAAGATTATTTCTTGGATTATGTTTTTTTTTTATTTAACAATGATTTGAACAATGCTTTCTTCAAGACCGAAGGGTGAGACTTGAGAATTTTCAGCAAAACCAGTGTAAAATTACAAAAATATGTAAATCTACGTACGTAAAATTATGTGTGTAAAGTATGCGGATAATAATGTAGCCACTGCTGTCACTGCACCCTGCTTGGGCACCATTGTGTCATATACTTTACCTAGATACTAATGCCACAGTATAAATAATAATATACAGTAGGCCTTTGATATCGCGGAACCTGCCGACAAGTGACGCGACCAGGTAATCAGGCCAGGGTTGTCACCATGCTAGCGCAATGCTAGTGTTAAATGAAAACTTTTAATTATTTATTATAAGGAAACATCATCATAAATAAAACATTATGATTTTATTTTTGGTGATTTTTCAAATGCCTCGCCCTTTGCCCCCCGCACGATTGCCCTGTCTAAATGGCTTCGTCGAACAACTGTATGCATAAGTTGGCTGTGCTAATACTTACAAATCTACAGAATTATTACAATTAAATTTGAATGAATGAACGAATGATAACATAACTTTATTTTCCCCGTTTTTCTGACAGAGTGGGTAACACTACCCACGATCGCCATTTTATTTCCTTACTTGACTTTCTTGCTTTGTTGTGGCTAATTCAAGTAATTCTCTCCTTTTGTGCTCTCTGCTTACGTTACGTTGTTTTCGTTGAGTTTATCGTTGTTTCTTGAGTTTTTGTTATTGTTGAGTGTTACTGTTGAGTTTTTGTTGTTTGTTACGTTTGTTGTTTTGATACAATGAGCAATGAACCTGGCCAGAGTTCGTTGAAGCTCTTTGGTTCGCCCAAGAAGAAGCGTCAAAAGAAAACGCCTCTCAGTTCTGCAGAGAAGCTCACGATTATTAATATTTATAAACTGGTGGAAGAAACTTGGCCTCGAGACCAATTTCCCTATAAGCAGGAGATGGTGAAAAGGACTGCCGATACCGCTGGAGTTGGCGTCAGTACGGTGTGGAAAGTCCTGAAAGGCTATTCTACTGAGCATCGCGTTCAGTCACCAGCACCTCTACCTCCAAGAGTAGCCAAAATTGACAAACTCTTGGACTTTGAACTAAGTGCCATACGAAGAAAAGTGCATGAATTCTTCTTCAGAAATGAAATCCCCACACTAAACAAAGTGTTAAATTCGGTTAACGAAGATGATGACCTACCAAATTTCAAAAGGAGTACATTTGCAAAGCTTTTAGCAAAGCTAAAAATAAAACACCTGAAAAGATCACGTAACAGCAGTCTCATTGAAAAACATGAAATAGTAAGGTGGAGGCGCAATTATTTGCTAAAAATTGCCAAAATGAGAGAAGAAGGGCGCAAGATATATTATACAGATGAAACATGGTTAAACGAAGGTAATTTACTCTTTGTTTATTATCCTTTTTAGTAAATAATTATATTAAATATCAAACATGTAGTCGTTAAACTGAACTGAACTGAACTTTTGTATGTTATGTTAACATTGTTTCTTGTTTTTGTAGGTCATACGAAAACGAAGGTGTGGCAAGACATGACAATACAGTCAACAAGGCAGGCACACCTGGAAGGCCTTTCTACAGGACTCAAAGGGCCTTCTGGAAAAGGAAAACGCCTAATAATAGTACATATTGGTATGTTATCTGTTGTATTTTCATGAATCAGGATAATTTATTTAAACAATAGCATCAACATATCAAAGAAGTAGCACCATGGTCAAGTATGAATAAGTATAGATTGAGTATTATTATTGCATCTTGTAATATCATTGATACTTTTATGGGTGGTGATGCAATAAGGTCGGTTTTCACCAATAGATAATCGGACAATTAGGCAGCTTTCAGTTAAATGTATCAAAACTTGTGTCAATAACATCAAATCGACTGTTTAAAGTTTAATATTTGTTTTTTTTTCTAGGAAACGAAGATGGATTTTTGAATGGTGGAAAATTAATATTCGAAAGCAAAAGTGGTGATGGAGATTATCACAAAGAAATGAACGCAGAAGTATTTGAAAAGTGGTTCAAAAAAATTATAGATTTAATTGAGCCAGAATCAGTTATAGTAATGGACAATGCTCCCTATCACTCTCGTCGCCTGGAACGAGTACCAAACATGCAATGGAAAAAAGCTGACATCCAAGATTGGTTAAATAGCAAGGGTATCTCGTTCCAGGACACTATGATAAAAAGGGAGCTTATCGATTTGATAAAACCAATAAAACATAATTACATGGCCTATGCCACTGACACATTCGCAAAAGAAAAAAATATTGAAGTCTTGCGATTGCCCCCCTATCACTGTGAATTAAACCCAATAGAAATGATATGGGGGCAAGTCAAAGGCCATGTTGCAGATAAAAATAAAACATTTAAAATGCATGAATTGAAGATTTTATTAGAAGAATCTATGAATTTGATAACACCTGCAGCATGGCAAAAATGCATAGACCATGTTATACAAGAAGAGAAAAAAATGAGGGAACTGGATGGTATTACAGATAATGTAATTGATCAATTTATCATCCAGGTGTCCGGAGATACATCAAGTAGCTCAGATTCTGACAGCGATGATGATAATTGATTGTTGTCTATCAATAATGTCCCAGAAGAGAGACACATGTATACTAAAGATTGAAAATATAAAATGATGATAATTAAATTAACTAATGATAATGTCCCAGAAGAGAGACACATGTATACTAAAGAGTAAAGACATAAAATGATGATAACTAAATTAACTAATGATGCAACAATAAATTATTCCTATAATTTGCATTTATAGTCTTATTTCATCTCCTTTACCTTGTATTTCCTTTTTAAGGATAGGTAACAATAAAAAGTAGTACTGATTTCACAAGACTACCTTATTTACTTATGCCAACTATTATTCACATTAAATATCACTACCCAGAGACATCTATCAAAGCTCAAAATAGCCGCCATATGAGTATAGCTTGGTAGGTTATGTACTAATTTGTTCTATTTTAGTTAGGTATGTCATAGGTTTTATAATTATTTCGTTCTTTGCGTCAGTTAGAAATCAAATAAGACCAAATTATGTATATCCTAAATACGCAAACGAAGACGCAGGCAAGAGCCAACCACATTATTAAAAAGGTTTTTCACCCCTGCATCAGCTGATTGAACTGTCAGTGGCTTTGTTATTGAAAATTCTACAAGCTCGATGGATAGAGTATAGGTACGTAGATGTTTATTAAATTAAGTATTAAAATTGATAACGAGAAAATACAACGTTACAGTATGTATTATTATTAAGATTAGATAATTTTTACTGGATAAAAAGAATTAAAAAGAAAAAACAACGTGAGACCAAAAGGCTGCCTACTCGGCTACTCGCTACAGCGCTGGTCTTCCGTGGCACCTTAGCGAATAGTGCGTCACTGGCTATGGACACACTCTTTATAGTAAAGGTTGGTATGCAACGAACATAAATTACGTATTTAGTTAAATTTTATAAAAGATAATAAAACATTTGCGAGTCAATGACGCTTTCTTCTAACGATGCAAACATGACATGTAAATGACATATAAGTTATAGTACAAATTAAACTTGTAACAGTTAATTCCATGATAATTACGTGACCATTTAGCTGATAACTTTACCTTTATACGTAGTTTATGAAACTGAAATGCTGAATAAAATGGGCCTAAATCGCGTTGTATAAACGTTTTCATTACGTGTATATGACTTAAGTCAGTTAATAAGTCAGTTAATGTGCTGAATAAATTTCGTTGCCGCGGCCATTTTATAACATTTATTTGCTAGTTGGGTCGTCTCCCTACACAACGTTGGCGCAGCCGGTAGGATTAATAAAGGTTTACCTTCGTCGTCCCCGGCATTGTGCTGCGTGTCCGGCGGCATCGAGAAGCAGGTGCAGGTTCGAGTCAGCTTCGTGTACTCACAAAATTTTAACGTTTGTAGCCTGAAATTGTAAGTAATTAATTAACTTTTTATCCCATAAAACATAACAGTTCTCATGGGATAGAAATAACCTTTGAACGTTTCTACAGAAACAACGCATGCGAAGCCGCGGGCAGAAACTAGTTAAACATAACTTTGTAAGAAAATTCTTTATCCGTCTTCTAGTTCGATAACCGTCATTTCGTTACAAGTACAAATTTTGATTTAGATAGGTATCTAACTACTTATTCTTTTGTATATCATAGTAGACATTTAAAAATATAGTTTTTTCTGTTTTATACTTTTATTTTTTTTATAGTTTACTTTAGTAAGGTAGAAAATGCCATCGGCATAATGCCCACCTATTGTATACTTTTAAATTGTGTGCAATAATGTATTAAATAAAATAAATAATAATATGGTAACTACCAATCAATTAGATTCTTTTGAATCTCAGAAGTTTCTCAAGAAAATAGACATGATCGAGTGTAAAAAAAAATTCAGTAGGTACTACTTACTTGTTCATATGGATGACAGTTGTGGTGATTGTGACCAGAACACACGTCAGGGCACACATGAGGCAGCAGGCGCCCACTACTTTTATCTGAAAACGAAAAATACAAAATAATTTATTTAGAATAAGCTACATAGCAGATAAGTTAGGAATGAACGATGAGACAGCAAAAGTTAAGAACCGTACAGCTGCCGCATCGCCCGCCTCCTTACAACATAAATAAATTATAGGCGAACACATTTTAATAACCTAGTTAAAAAACATGAAATGTTTGAAGACTGAAAAAAAAAACAATCAGTAATGTATACTTATTGTATTACGTAAGTATTTCAGTTATCTAGTAACCATAACACAAGCTCTGCTTAGCTTGGGGCTAGATGCTGCTGCGTGGATTGTCCAGCATTATTTATTTATTTACCTGAATATTCTCTCATGGCTGTAATAGTGTGTGCAAATAAAAAAAAACAATCCTGTGGTTAACTGTGGTTAAAACCTTCATACCATCATGATTATCATTTCATTTCCATTTACAATAGTTATTTGTTTATACAAGAGTGCTTTTTAACCGCGTGCTCAATTTTGATGATCGAGCAAGCAAAGGATTCTAAAATTAAATCACGAGCGCAGCGATTGATTCAAAAACTAGAATCCTGATCGCGTTAGCGAGGGAATCAAAAGAACACGAGGTAAAAAATCTTTGCACTCGAGTGCAACACGTAACTTTTCATTCCACCTCAGCGAGGAAATGACTAAATGCAAAAAATAAAAAAAAAAGCAAATTGAATTAAAAGTACACCAAGAAGGTTCCAAATCTGAGTTATCAACAAATTAAACAAGATCCGTCAAGTGCGAGTGTAACTCGCGCGTTTCAAACGTTAAACGCAATTTAACGAATACCTAAGAATAGTCGGTACCTACCAACCTACATTTCAGATGGATCCCTCGGCATGCTTCGGTTAAAGTGGGTAATGGTAAATTTTTCGACTTTTTTCCAAATTTTCAAAAAATATGAAACCTACACAAATTTGTAAAACTGTTTTGAAATGTCCAAGCCGATACCTTTCATTTGATACCCCACATGACCCTGTAGGTATCTTTTAAAATTTCGACTATCGACATCACAATTTGTATGGAAAATATTCATTTTCATTATTCATTTATTTCCTTTAAATCTGTACAGGCGCACGAAATGTATTATTATTTTAAATTTCAAAATAAACGAATTGAACAAAACTTACGTCTTACGCTATGTAAGGACGGCACAACATAATTTCTCTTTCACTCTTATCTCTTTCTATCCCCTTTATATACACCAAATTAAAACCGGACACTCTTCAAACTAAAACAAAAGTAAAATAAAATAATAAGCGATTACACATACTTTTCTTACCATATAGCTGTATCGGTTACGTCTCCGAGCGAGGCTCATGATGCATACACCGGTCAGGACCAGCTGAAATAACCAGAAAAATTAGGAATTAATTTATTTATTAAATTTTTTGTATCATATGTCGTATCTACAGAGGCGTAGTAGAATTTTTTTTTTCGTTAAGCCGCCACGATATGCTGGAATAATTTTCCACCTCCCCTTAGTTAATTCAAGTTCATTTTACAGTTTTAAAACCAATGTTAAAATGTATATTTTAAATCTCCAATGTGATTCGAATTAATGTGGTCGATTATAGTTTCTGCATACAGTTCGTTGATTTTGCGTGCTTATTTCTTGTTTTCTGTGTTTGTTTCTTAAAGAAACAAACACAGAAAGAGTAATAAATAAAATACAAGCTACTAAAAATCAACATTAACCAAAAGCGAATTTTTTTTGACGTGACAAATAATTTGAAATAGAAAAGCTAAAGAAAGTTTCTTTCTAAATCGAAATTTGTTAAAACATGGGTTCGTAGAAAATGTTTTATTTTTTATGGAAAACTAATTTTCTGCTAGTTCAATTCCTTGTAGATTGCAGAAAATATAAAAAATCGCTAAATTATTAGAACTTCGCGCGAATCTGTGTCAGTTTCCGTGTCGATCACTCGGTAGCGGAGTCAGAATAGACCTGCTGGTCTCAAAAGTATCGTCTCCAGTGCGGTCACATCAACTTCAAAAATATGTCAGAAGTGACAGCCATTATCCAAAATGGCGATCACAATAGCGGCGCGCACCGTCTCGAGGTGATGTGGCAAGGCGGTGTAGACGCGCATCGGGTTTTTCTGCGCCGCCAGCAAGTCGCCCAAGACGGCGCCAGCGCGTCGCAGCCGTAGCACCACCAGGCGTACTTAGTACATAGCTAGGTGTAACTATTGACAGCCACTCACCATAGCGGCGGGCACTGCAGCGGGCACCGTCTCGAGATGATGCGGCGAGGCGGTGTAGGCGCGCACCAGGATGTGCTGCGCCGCCAGCAAGCCGCCCAGCGCGGCCGCCAGCGCGCCGCAGCCGCAGCACCACCAGGCGTACTTGCGGCGGCGGCATGCTGTATCGGCGGTGCAGCCAGCTGATGCTGTAAACAAATTGTGGTTGATGATGAGTCTTTTTATTTTCTTTATAAGTAATCAAAACTTATACCTACTATTTTTTATGACACTAAAAACTAGAGGTTCCCGAGTTCTCTTTTGTGTCGTCGCATACAGCGCGTAGAGTGAAGATAATGTGACATAAAGCCTAAATGCCAAAATAACTAAATGTTCCGGGCACAATTATCGCAAAATCGCAGGATGCGGAAACGTGTCGGACAACTTCTATCGCGTCGATAAAATCGCAGCACTGTGTAAGATCGTATGCGTTTTAGTAGAAAATGTACAGTGCGCGTCAGAATTAAGTATCCCCCTTGTCTCCAAAATATTTTCTAACTGCTATTCGCTTGTAACCAATTTTCACATGCAAAAACTAATCACGCCGCTCAGGATCGAACCTCCCGCCCTTATCTAGAGACTTGTATTCTCGACATTAACCAACTGAGCTAATTAGCTGTTAAGCACTTTGTCGAATTTTGTCTATGGGCCTAATTAGTCCCATGTTTTTATTCCAAGTCTTACCATTATTTTATTTATTTTATGGATGCGGGTAGAGTTTGATTTCATATCGTTTGTAGGGAACAAAGTAATTGTAAATCGTCTTATTTCGTGTGGTTTGTTTCTAATAAAAAATGTTAGTTTACTAACGAGAGATCGAAATTGTTACTAGTTAACACGTCTTTTTTTCGATGTATACAAATAATTTCTGAATAAGTTATCACTATCTATAATAGAAAGCCTTTTACTGTTTACAATATTATTTGTTATTAAAATGAAAACTATTAATTCATTATTTAATCTCCTTAATAAATTAATTAATTAATTATTTCTTCTCTTAATCTTCTTGTATTTATTGTAAAATGTTGTAGGCGATTATAAAATAAAATTATTATTTTTAAGTTTTTAAGTGTTTTTTCATTAAATTGTCATAAAGACTTATTAATTAAAAATCTTGCTTAATGCAACGAGAATATTTGATTTAAAAAAAAAAAACAAAAAGAAACACCGCTGACGTGAATTGAACCCTGTCACACAATTCGTGTATTAATTTGCCTGTTACTGCCACTGAGCCGAGATGTTACATATAGACTTTGTCGAAATTATGAGTGCAGTTACCAAAACAAAAATGAAATAAAATTAGCAATTATAATAACTTTGCATTTTAGAGATACAAAACACACAATTTAGTTGGAATCGTTAAAAAATATCAAAAGAAAATAGAAAATTATTAATAACATGTAGTTTTGATCTCCCAATCTCCAACGTTCGGCGGCAGGATTCGAACCCACATACATAGAGAGAGGGGGGTACTTAACTGTGAAGCCGTCTGTACCTACTGCAATCAAATATCGCAACAAATCGTGCGACAAAGACGTGCTTCAAAATCGCGCCTAACATTGTTAGCGATTCAAACATAATATTTTTCAATACCTGCAACTAAAACCAAAGCACATTTTTTAAACTTTCGCGATATCAAACTCCTGCTTCGCAGACGGAGTTTTGCTACCCCACTGCTCCGCAGAGGTTGTCAAATGTTTCTTTGAAGCAAAGATCCTAAGACTACGAATTACGATCTTTGCTTTGAAGTCTTATACAAAGTAGGTATTTGACATCTTGGTACCTAGAATTTATTGGGATAAGAACTTTGATGAACGGAAAGAGAAAGAGAGCGAGAAAGTAATGGGTATTCCAAGGCTTTAGAGTAGGTAGTACATATTTTATGTAAGTACCTAGGTACTTATTTTGGGAACGGAAATGAAGTAGTACCTACCTACCATTTCAGTTTCCAAAATACTTTCAAAATATCAAAAGTAAAATTATTGCAGTAGGAAGTTGTGATCGAATTTTAGTTTAGGTAGGTTATTTACTTGGTTGTAAAATTATTGAAATAAAAATTCCTACCTATTGCTTCCTGCGAACAGTTTCTTTTGGTAGGTACCTAATATAATAAAATAACCAATGAGATTTTACTTGCATAAACTATACCTAACTGGATTTCTGTCCACAATGTCCACGCTGATGGAAATAGAAAATAGATAACCTATCGTACCTAGGTATGTTTCTTTATTATATTGTGTGCACTGTATGTTTTTCTATTTTTGTGTGATATGGGTCTTTTGTGCCTGCAATAAACTGATTTTATTTGTTATTTTATTACTTATATTTATTTATAACAACTACGAAAAGTAAGTAACTACATAGGTACTTATTACCTTCATGCAAAGGAGACAAACAATAAAAACTTGTTCCAAATTTGAATTACCGAAATATGGTGGTGGAGGAACGTAGTGTTGTGCCACATCCGCTGCGATTGTCGATTGAGGTGTCGATACTTGGTACTGGAGCACTTGCATCATTTTATCGATTTCAACAAATAATTTGCACTGTCATAATTTTTTCATTGTAAATCACTGAAAGTTTTTCTATTAAGTAAGTGTCTTAGTGTATTAAGTAAGTGTTTTAGTGTAGTTGTAATGTAATCTTATAAATTTGTAAATACAATAAATTTTTAATAAAACCAAACCAATCAAGAATAACGTAAAAGTGTCGTCAGGCAAATATATTAAATTCCGTAAGAATGTATAAAATTTTAAAACTCGCGCCATTTCTTTAAAATCGATATTCAACCTACGCGGAGAAGGAACGTTGACCTCTTTGTAATAAACATTGAGTATTCATAACGACACTGGCTGAACACACTTAAAACCATTGCTATTTAGAAAAACACTATTCTTAATTCAATTCATTGCAAAAACGAAGATTTTAATTTCTTTGTTCGTATTTTTCCCTCCTATCCTTTGTTTATTTCACCGAAAATTCACAAAACTAATATCACTACACGTTAAATTGACAACTCCACACGCATATCGAGATAAACCACGACAGTTTTTAGTCATAAAACACAGAATTATAGTATTTTATCTAAATTGGATTGCATTAGTAATTCAAAACCATTGTGATACTAGGTTATTTTGACAATTCTCGCGCAGAAGCAGTACGTTACTTCGAGTCAGGTACGGAATATCATCAATTAAAGTTATAATACGAGTCCAAGTGACTTACTACGCTTTGAACTTGCGTAAAGTATTGATTTTTTTCATACATACATTGTAGGTACGTACAGTCGTACAGGTTGAAAGAATCTATTGTGTTTTTCATAAAAAAAAATAGAGGTTTGATGCGTGGGAACGCTTTCGAAAGCTTTTGTTAAATTTAAAAGAAGTTTTTGCAAGTTCTTTTATGTCTGTGAAGTTGACATTATTATAGTTTGCAATGTAGCCTTTGATATGGTGGATTTATGTTTTCCGGTCCAGTTGAGCTTTTATGTTCCGAAATATTATGAATTTTTTACGGGCATTTGCTGTGTGTATTATACTTACTAAATCTATAATAATGCCTACCTACCTGTCTATTAGTCTCAGGTTTTCAAGTTCGCCTCTCATGTCGATGAATGCTTTATGTATGACCAAATCGCTATGTCGGTGTCGCACTTGTTTTCGTAGATAATAATAGTCTATGTCTTTCCCCAGGATATAATATATCTCCTTGCCAAACTTCATTAATATCAGTTCGGCTATTTAACGTTAAAAAAGGTAGATAGTAAGTAATAAACAGTCTGAGATAAATTGAGCTTTTGGGGTTCATAATTATTTTAATGCTTAAATATGGTAGGTTTTACACGGTCTTAGGCTTACAGTTCAGCAGTTCCACATAATTTACCGTGTAATTCTCAATAATTTAGTCTGCGTATCTATTTCATACAGCGTATCCTCAGCCGCCGGTGCAAAAAAAACTATCAATGAAAAGTAACCTCATATCTTACCATTAGTCCTCCTGTTAGCAAGCACGCTGGTCGGCGGGCGAGGGGGCAGCGCGGGCGGGGTATCAGTCTTAGCGGGGGGCGGGGGGCCGGGGTCGTCCGCGCATGCGTACTGAGCTGAACCGGGCTTGCATGTGCACGCTACTTGGTACTGAAAGACAAGATTTTATTTCTAGGCTATTACTTCAAAATTTGCATGCAAAACTGCGTAAATTCTTTTAGAAGCCCACTGGTCTATTAATTTAGTGAGTCACTCGCTCAGACTATTTTACCGCTCATTGAGTGCATTCGAAATACTCGCAGAAAAGACCAATGTGCTGGGAAAATAGTATGCGCGAGTCATTTACAAGATGTCGTAGATAGAGCACGTGTACGCCCCAGGACAGTAATATCTTAGACATTACAAGTAAATTAATGGCATGAGACTCCAACGGGACTGGGACTTGATTAGGTATGTAGGTAGGTAAATGATTAGCAAGAAACATTAATCTTAAGGTTCCTTTTTGGTGACACAACGGGAGCCGGAGAAAATGTAAACAGTTTTCAATGGAACATGAGAGTGATTGTGGCAAAAAAGAGAACATACACAGGAGAACTAACTAAGCATAATAATAAGTAAACGTTTAAAAAATAGGTAAATTAAATATGTTTGGTAAGTCACCTTGTGTAAGTCGGAAGTGACGGAGGCGGTGGCATCACACTCGGGGCAGTTCTCCGGAGTGGGGGAACTGCGAGCTGACGTCACGTCCGCCAGAGACATGACTACGGCTCCTGTTGAAAAAACAAATCTTAAAACTCTCATAGAAACTGCCGTCAATGTGTCTCAAGAAAATATTTTTTTTATAATAAAGCCACCAACGAAAGAAACACAATTTTACAAAAGCTGTTCCAAAGTTAGGTATATGATGTAGCATCTCATCTTTACGATTTATATATTTTTTTTTTTTTTTTTTTTTTATCAAAGCACACGCATTACTTTACCCGGCGAAAGATCAACAAGGTACCTACCTACTTTAATTTAAATAAATATTTGTCAAATAAAAAGAAACAAACAAAATCACCGTAAAAAGGAACTGATGATAATGTGGTATAAATTTCATCGATATTGATAAAAACGACCTAACTACCCCATCACTATAAACTTTTATTTTTAATTTAACACAGCAAGGTGGTCATGATCACATTCAGCCAATGATGTTATAATATAAAAGAACCTCATTGCATTCAGCCATAATTTATATTAATAGAATCTGCAAAAACTAGACCCACCGTCCTAGACCAGACTAACTGCCACCGTGCACTCTGCATCTGCTGAGCGGACGTAAGATGTGAGTGACAGATGGCTAGTTGACTTGCACAAACGGCCAGTTGTTAGAAATTAAGGGTAACATAAGTTACCTAGTACCTACCTAAGTTGTTACAAATTAAGGGTAGGTAGGTACAGGTAGTACCTACCCTTAATTTGTAACAACTTAGGTACCTAGGTAACTTATTAGGTAGGTAAGACCTAATCAATCCTAGGTACTTATGGTAGGTAGATAGATACCTAGAACCTACCTTACCTAGGTACCTCTACTTACCTATCTCACTCAGGGTACCTTACCTAGTTACCTACAATTTTAGATACTTACCTACCTCCCTAAACTTGAACTTCCAGGCTTTTAACTACAAAGTAAATCATCATAGGTAAATCATAAATTTTATTGTTACCATATTGTTTGTACCTACCTACCCTACCAATTAAGTAGGTAGGTAAGTCCTACCTAATTTACTATAAAAAGTTTTGTTTCCGGTCCTCCCTAATCAATCAAACCCACTCCTTACCCGCTAGGTAACCGTAACCACTATGCCATAACCGTGAAATAATAAAAACATCTTGTAAGTAAACACGAAAACAAAATGGCCATTAGCGCGCGTTACAGAATAGATAGGTACATAGTAGTATCTACAAGCGTTGAGCGTAAAACCGCAGAGGTCACTGACCGGCGTAATCACTCAATCGTACCTACCTAGGTACCTACCTACTGGGTTCATAAGTTCATGTTTTGGAAGGTTCTTGGAAGCTTATCTTTTGTAACATTTTCTCGAAACTTAGATCGGACTAGCTAAACTCAAAGTAGAATTTTACGTTTGTAAGCAAAGCACCCTTAGCTAACCTAAAATTCACTCTGTTGCCGCGTCTTTTTAAGCCTCCACCACACAGCCGCGATTTTGAAGCGCGTCTTGTGTCACCGATTTTTTTTAAGTACGGTAGGGGAAGTGCTTACAAACTATAAAGGTATCTTGAGTTTGATTTATAAACTATCGTTACTTAATTAATTTTAATGTTGAATGTAGGTATTATTGGTTATAGTTAGTTAGGTTTGCATGCTGCTAGCCTAAAAAATTGCCTCCTTAAGCACTATGCTAGTGTTGGGCACGTAGGGTGTGCGATAAGATTTTATCGATAAAAATTCCACGCCTCGAACGAATTTGAATTTGGCGGTGGCGTTCCATCTTTAAAATAAAGTCTTCACAGATAATCTCAGATCACAGATTAAATAAGTTACGTTATGAAGAGATCGTGATCCATCCAGGGCACAGAATAAAATATAGTAACAACCGCAACGAATTTCTTTTTTTCTTTTTTTTTTTACCGCTATTAAGTAGTTGAATGGCTGATTTGAAGTGTTTTAGAAGATCGTTAGTTTAGTTTATATTTCGAAACTGTGTCTTCAAAACTTTTTTTATAGTCCGTTCGACCACAATCTCACTTGATGGAAAGTGACGATGCGGCCGTAACACTGGTCAAGAGAGTACAATTACGATGCGACCCGGAGGGAAGGGCATGTCGGCATCAGTCGCTAGGCGTCACTGGCACTCAATGTGTTAACTAACTAGCTAATTAATAATTACCTATGTTTGCGTACTACTTATAATTCATATTTTAATTCCGATTAGATCATTGATTCCTTTTTACTTCCGATGTTTACTTTCGACGACTGATGTGACGCGACGGGCGGAGATCGGCTGATCGACGCAGGAGGTTGCGGGTTCGATTACCGCCTTGGGACAAATGTTTGTACGATCTGCAAATATTTGTTCCTGTTGTTCAAATTCAACTGTTCCTTGTTCTGGGTATTTTCTATGTATACTTAAATATTGTATGTAATGTAAGTACCTAACATAATAAGTATATCAGTTATCTAGTACCCATAACACAAGCTCCGCTTAGCTTGGGGCTAGATAATGCTGTGTGGACTGTGGATTGTCCAGCACTATTTATTTTTGTCGTTTTCTTCAACACACTAGAATTTTTGCAATTTTATTTTTATTATTTTCACCCATATACGGAGCGCTACGAATTTTCCAAACTGCAGCTACCTATTCAGAATTTCAGACCATTGTTAAGTGTATCAAAACCTTGAAAAAAAGTCTATACCTGCTTTACAATGACTTTTATTCTTTCAAAAATCGGTAACTGTGATCCCATAACAGGTAGAAATAGATTGTTTTTTTACTGAGAATCAGGTATAAGAAGATTTTGGACCAAAACCATCGGTATGTTTCGTTATCAAACTATGTAATTAGCTACACAAGTGATTTCTTGATAGGCGCCTGACATATTATGGGAAGTTATAGTAGGTTCTATCCTACTAATAGGTATTATAAAGCCGAAAGTTTGTGAAATCTGAATTTTTGTTACCTACCTCTAAAAATACTGAAAAGATCAAGATGAAATTTGGCATACGTTTAGAGCAAAGCCTAACTTAGATAATAGGCTACTTATTATACTGAAAATACGCGTGCGAAACCGCGGGCAGAAGCTAGTCTATAATTAATCCATTCTTTTATTTGAGACTGACTGGCTGAATCAAATATAGTCATGATGTCCTTATGCTTTACCGATTAGATTTTTTTATGACAATCGATTTTGTTTATGAAGAAATTGTAATCGATTTGTTATTTTTTGCTCAACATTTTGTACCTACAGATATTGGTTTCGTTCGATACGATAGGTATTTGATTTTAATAGGGACATTGAATAAACCATCACATTTAAATTTTATAACATCTAGGTAGTCAAGCTTTTCTATTTTGTTTATTTAGGTACAATTACGTAAAAATTATTAACAATTTAGTGACGGCCAATTTTAGCTTTGATTTGAAACGAATTGAGTTGATTGGTCAAAAAATATAACAGGAGTTAAATGAGTTTAGTGATGGGACAAGAACCATTCGTTTTATCGATTAATTTCTTTTTCTGTCAGTGTCAGTAGTGTTATCTACTAATCTTATCTATCTTCTAATGATTATTTAAGTTCTAAAAAAGCAACTTGTGGAACTTGGTATTACTTGTTTTTTCATCAAAAATAGGTCGGTGAGTGCCCGCCCAGTCAACGCATCCGTCTACCTACTCTACCTCAAGAGAACATAATTGAAGTGCATCTCCTACGCCAAAGCTCAAAATCTACGCGAATAATTGCGTGATCGCAAAAACAATGCAAAATAAAAATATAATTCAAGGCTTAGTACGATAACTTTCTCTGACCTCTGACACCCATTTGTCTGCAGAACAATTACAGAGCATGAGAACAGAAGGTTTTACTTTCACTTTAAATAAACTAAAACACTTTTATGCAGACCACCTTAGATGGAATACGTAAGTGGTTTGCCATGCTAATTATATGTCCACTGCTGAACGGGCCTCCAAGGGGGTTATCGCGATATCACCACACCACGCTTGGCACGATTGGTGAGCGGTCTTTAAAAAAGTTTTTTTTTTTTTAATAAATGGTATGTCTATGTTTATGTTGCCGCCCGATAGATCGTAGAATCAGCACTTTAAAAAAAGGCACATTTCACATAAATGTCTATGCCGATTTTAGAACGATCAAGGTTCAACAATATGGCAAAGCGTCACATAGCGGTCTCGTCCAATGATTGATATGACTCTATTGATTGCTCCCAACTCCAATAAAAAGTATTGGGCTAAAAATATGTAGCTTAGCTATAGCTACAGTTTTGAATCGTTCCGAGGAGTACCCATTTTACAAACATGTTCTCAAATGTAACCACTTTATTATAGTAGATAAAAATAAATCAATACTGCTGGTCTATAAACACAGCAGCGTCTAGCCCCAAGCTTAGCAGGGCTTGTATTGGTTAGATAAGTGATTTACATAATACATTAAAGATTACTTGCTACATGGATACATCCACAACATCCAAAACACCCGGAACAAATATTTGCAGATGGTATAAACATTTGTCTGAAGGCGGGAATCGCACCCGAAACCTCCTGCGTCGCAGGCAGACCTTCACGCGCTATCGTGGTCGTCTTTCCAACGACTCCTACCGGCAGATTTCCTCCAAGAAAGTAGTATGCTATAATCAGACCATTCATTGTCTGTCGGAAAAGCAGCCATAAGCTTCGCTAAGACAAACATTATGGCCAGTTAACTGGTCAATTATCTTATGGCCGTTAAATTGGTTAAATTATGTCAAGCATTGCACTGCACATCTTGAGCACACATTGTGTTGATTACTCCCTTTATGAATGCTGGACTATTCCATGTCTGTACTCCAGATAAAGTTCATGTCATGTCAAGTGTGACAAATTTTTTAACCGGTTCCCATCGTCTCAACTACCTATGAACATTTGAAACGTAACCTACAACAATGTGTCAAAATCAGCGATGCTACACAATACTAAAGAATCTTGATATTAAACATAATATCCAACAGTTATCTAGTACCCATAACACAAGCTCTGTTTACTTTGGGGCTAGAACATTATGCTGTGTGGATTGTCCAGTAATATTTAAATTTTAATAACGAAACCTAAGAACCGTTAATTATTTAAGGATAAGCAAGATTTTTGCCTCTACTCACTGGTAACGACAAACAGAAGAGCGTACAGAGCTTCCTGTGTACGGCGCATTATCTTATTAGTGCGAATGATATCAATGACTCTTTGTCTCGAGCCCTGAGCCCCAGTTCACACGCACAATGAGATTTAGTCATCGGACTTCAGCTTGAAATCACATGATTATCTGTAGGTACGTATTATTATTTAAAACGGGCAGATTTCACTAGTAGCCGAATTTAATAACTTAAACTATCTCATGCATGATGCATCTTGCTCCATAAGTTTAGGAGCGTTTATTTCAGGCTCAAGATGATCCCGTGAATTTCGTATCACCTACAATTTTTTACCCTACTTTTTTTAACCTCGCCTGTATTAGAGCACACAAAATTCAGCAGTCAATGGAGGATCCAATCCAACCCCAGCAATAAGTGAAGGCGGACTATTATTATGATGATGATGATAAAACGAGCTAGGTATTACTGGCTAAGCAAGCCAGTGTTTTAGATTTTTACTGGCACATTAACAAAATGTTATAAAACAGAAACCAACTTATCTACGTCAAGAACGTATCTTATTTCGTCGTTAATCAGCAAAGGATTAGTCTTGTGTAGTTCGCGAACGAACTAGTTCGTAAGAGCGCTCCCACAGATGAACTACGCGAACTAGTTCGTCACTCCCCGCTCCGCTAGTTCGTTAGTTCGTGACCGAATTACCGGTAAAACCGACCGAGCAAGGGTGGCGTCAACTGAACTAATATTATTTAATATTAGGGTCTGTCTGGGTCTGTCAGTCAGTGGGTGGAACTACATTATTCTATGGTATTTTAGCGGCAAGCAACTTTTTTCAAACGAAAAGTTTTGACGCGGCAAAAGTAAGTGTTTATTTCAACTGTGGTCATCAGGTAAGTTATGTTTGTAATATAAAATGACTATTTAACTATAAGTAATGTTTGTAATATACCATATTACGTATAGGTGTGTTTTGTTTATAGTGTAGAAATTGTAGACAAAAGTACAGCAATCCATAATCTTGTTGCGTGCCCGTGCAGGATCAGTATCAAAACGAGCGAACGATCTGCCTTCCTCTGAATCGAGCTGGAAGCTGACGAACTAGAAGAGCGAACTAGTTCGTTTAGGAGCGGCGAACTAAACTGAGCGATCTCCGTCGCGAACTACTATGCGCAAGACTACAAAGGATTGTCTAACGCCTTTTAAAACGGTTTCAAGTTAATGCTAGTGATGGGTTTATGAGGTCGATAATGTATCGATAACTATCGACAATTATCACTACACTGATGTCCATACGTGGAAATTAGAGGGAGCATCCATTAGAGCACCTCGTAGGTGAAACTATAATTTTGTTATATTTTGGTTTACTTTACTTACATGCATTTTTTAGACTCTGAGGCTCTGCATTGAAGAGCTCAAAATAAACGATAAACCTTTACAGCCACTCCTCCCAAAAACAAATTTTATGTACCTTTGTCCTCATACTACCAGTTACCATACGATACGATACCAGGTGCCATTGATTTGGAATTACCCCAATTCTAAATCACCAGACCCTAGAGGAGATGAAAGAGTCTTTGCGATAAAAATAATTTTAAAATGTATTTTGTTTACATAAACCAGATCAGATATTAGAATAAGAAAGGTATGTTCAGCACCAGTGGAAAGTATCCCTTAAGCAACATGATACGGCCCGTGACTACTGTGAGAGAAATTCTCTGTTAATAGTCGAGTTTTAGTTATTCAGTGATACAAATGTTACAAATGTTACAATGGACTGATGACAGTGTGGGCTACTTCCGACGACGGGTTAAATGACACGGTGGCTTGGGAAATACAGTATCAAAAGGATGTCTATTGACTATAAAGAAAAATTTAACAGTTTGATGAGTTTTTCAAAGAGGTAACCGAATAAAATGCGTGTAGTTAGGTAATCATCAAACACAAAAGTTTGTAAAGGGTGTACAAAATAAGATTTTTTTTTTTTTACGTTGTATGGATTTGTTACATTGGCAAAGTCAGAAGAGACCATCAAATATTAAATTTTTAGTTTAGTGGGTATCAAAAATTTTTATAGTTGTTTGTTTGGCGCGAGATTCTGTTTCTTAATGTGTGGTTTTTATTTTTTTCTGGCTTCTACAGGGAAAGGATACGAATGGAGAAGAAAGTAATTTGCCGCAAATCGTAAACCATTTTTTACAGCTTCCCACGAAACTTAACAAAATAACTGTTTCATGCATGAAAATGTTCAGCCATAACCCAGTTTAGGCGATTTGTTTTACCATCAATTCAAATCAATGGTACACCACCGAGCCGAATTGTTCAAGGTGGCCTCGTAAAAATATACCTACCAAATGGAACGGATTAGCTATGGTGCATGAAAGGCTACTAAATTTGGCTATTTTTAACGTTTTTGGTACCTACTAGGTATGGGAATCTAGAACGTGCATAAACTGCGAGAAGAATAAAATGATGAGGAACAAAACAATGGATAGAGTAGAAAGGTTTTCGTTATAGATATACTTACCTATCTATTCTCTTGTTCAATTTCTGCTTGACTCATTTTTTGGTGATCAAGCGTCTGGTCACCAACTTACTTAAGTAAGTGAAGCTGAAGATGTGGATGGAGATGATCCTAAGATGGAGCACGCTCTCCCAGAAGGAACTTTTCACACTGGATAGTGCAATCTTGGAGTTACAATAAGTCTTGAAGACTCCAAGATTATAATCTAACGGGAAAACATACGCAGGAAGCTCGTTCCACTCTTTTTTGGCGGTTTCGTCATTTTCCATTAAGCCAAGTTCCGAGGTCCCTTACCTATTCAAGGTTACAATTACAACTTTACGATTCTATTTAATGCAGAAAAGTGTCAAGATACAAATGAAAGGTATTGCACCATGGATGGATCGAATCCGCAATTTCTGTAGTATTATAATAGACATTAGAGATCGTGTACAAAAGATAAGTAGGTGCAATCTTGGAGCAAAGTGGTACCTACGTAAGTACATGATTTACCCACAAAACTGCGTGGGAAGTTAGTACAATTACTGGCCACCAATTCCGGTAGGTATAGTAATAGGTTTGCAAGTTCTTTTGATAGGTACTAAAGTGTTACCTACTTAGGGTAGGTAATAAAAGTTGTACCTACGTACGTAGGTAAGTTAGATACGAATTTGCTTATTACCTACCTACTTAACCTATCCTTATGGACTTAGGATTTTAGGAACTGGGTGGTCATGGCAACTACGCCTCTTTTCGAAACGAGCAGGTTTATTAAGTTAGGAAGCCTTCCTTGTTTACTTATAATGAAGGTTTTAAATTCATATACCTTGGTACATATACCTATAGTTAGATTTATCCGAAAGCGAACCCATCTGTCGTGTCGATCAATGCACGTGCATGATTAAAAGTACGAACGGTCGACAAATATTACTTTTCAATTTCATCGATATCGATAAACCACTCACCACACTAGAACATCACTAAGGGTGGGCCTAGCAAACTTTTTGCAGCCGAATAGAATACGGGATCATGTCTCGCATCACATCCTGTTTCATTCAGTTTCGACAACGAAAAGACGCGCATTATACTTAAAACTAGTTCTGTGCTCCGTGGTCTTATCTTTATCTTGATGCCTTTTGTTCTCCCGACAAATTCAAACCACGATTTTCACCATTAAAGTCGAATAAAACTTTCAAAAGCCATTCAGAACTTACCATAAAATCAAGAATCACGAAAACCTTGGTTGAATGCTCTGGCAGAATGTAATATCCTTTCGAAGTCACAAAACTTTTGAAATTAGAACAACGAAAACGCTCGGGCACACCAGCGCCTCACATTCACTGCACTCAATTGATTTATCTTTTACCATCAAAGTTTGAAACAACTTCACAAAGAAAACTTTAGATATATAAAAAGATAAATAAACAAATCTAAGACGTTCGCTTAGCGGCACGCCACATTTTTACTGGATTGAGATGAGTTGACCGAAGTTATTTTTACCTGTGCTTGGCAAAAAAAGTTCTTTTCACTCTGTTACTCGAACTTTTCTCTAAAACTATTTCCGACCGTACTGTCCAAGCATAAAGTTCAAACTCTTGCGCAGCGTGTGAATTGCACAAGTGTGAATGTAGCTGCGAGTGTGTACAGTTGAAACTGGAACTTGTGGTTAAAAGTTTAGAGTAGAATACAGAATGGCACGGTCATAAAAGCTCCTTGGAAGCAGCTTTGCTGGTAGGTAGTTGTATTTTGTGGGCAGTTGGTCAGGATCTGTGGTTCTTAAACTTTTGTTGATGCTGCGCGCAAACTATTATTATTTAATAAATTGATCTAAGCTAAGGTCTAAGCTAATTTTGTACTGTAGAATTAGGTAATCATTTGTTATTAAGTCGTGTCGTGTTAGATTTAGTGTTTTTAATAGGTATTTGCAAATTTTTGCTACTTTCAACCGAAGATTATCTAGGAGATAAAAAAGCTTGGGACCAGCTTGGAACTAAAGGTTTCTTTGTCGCTTCTTCGAAGCGACAGAAATTAAAGATATCGCTTTATTTTCTTGTCAGTGTTTAGTTTTATAATTTGACCTTTTCTAAGTGTACATTTATTGTATTTATGGAAATAAAGAGTTTTCGATTTTGATTTTGACTGCTGCAATCTCATACTAGCCATTATTACGTACCTACTACTTTCATAGTGCGCAAAAGCTTTGAAAATATGTGTTTAACATTCTTACGGTAATGTTGCTGCGTTAATTGGACAGCTATTTAAAAAGTACATATTCCAGAAGTAAGTTTATCAGAATCGTTGTTCAAAAGCCCTGTGACATCGTATTGTTTCATGGACATGGACACCTTACAGTCAACCTACACCATGATGCAACGTGCTAGAACAAGATCCGTCAAGTGCGAGTGTAACTCGCGCGCCGAGGGTTTTGAACGTTTGTCAACAAATATGTACCAAAAGTACCGGTTAGAGACTTCGCAATTTAACGAATACCTAAGAATAGTAGGTTACATTTCAGATGGATCTCTCTGCATGCTTCGGTTAAATGGGTGGTTCGGTTAAGGTGGGTATTGGTAAATTTTTCGACTTTTTTCGAAATATTTCAAAAAGTATGAAAGTTACAGAAATTTGAAAAACTGGTTTGAAATGTCCAAACCGATACCTTTCATTTGATACCCCACTCGGTGGGGTAGCCCCCCTTTTGAAAATTATTCCTTTTTGACCATTTTTCAAAAAGTGTTCTTTTTACAGACTTCTCTATATTTTTCCTGTAAAATATAGATCCATATCTACAAACGCTCCATACATTTTAAACGGATCGCTCTGCAAACTTCGGAGATAGGGGGGGGGGAATGGGTATTTTTTCGACTTTTTTCAAAATATTTCAAAAAGTATGAAACCTACAGAAATTTTAAAAACTGTTTTGAAACGTACAAACAAATACCTTTCATTTGATACCCCATTCGGTAAGGTAGCCCCCCCTTTTGAAAATTGTTCCCCCCCATTTTGACCATTTTTCAAAAAGTGTTCTTTTTTCAAACTTCTCTATATTTTTCCTGTAAAATATAGATCCATGTCTATAAACGCTCCATACATTTTACATGGATCGCTCTGCAATCTTCGGAGATAGGGGGGGGGGAATGGGTATTTTTTCGACTTTTTTCGAAATATTTTAAAAAGTATGAAGCCTACAAAAATTTCAAAATATATTTTGAAATGTACAAAATGGTACCTTTCATTTGATACCCCATATGACTCTGTAGGTATCTTTTAAAATTTCGGCATCACAATTTGTATGGAAAATATTCGTTTTCATTTTTCATTTATTTTCATTTATTTTTCTCAAAATCTGTACAGGCGCACGAAATGTATTATTGTTTTAAATTTCAAGTTGATAGCTGCAGTAGTTTTTGAGTTATTAAAGAGGGAAAAAAGGACAGACAAAGCGAGACCATAAGGGTTTTGAAACCGATCTTCGATCATCAAAACCCTAAAAAGGACAAACTAGGTGTAGGGGTTACATAGACCGATAGTGTACACGATAAGGGATACATCGGCTCGGCACAGCCGAGGCATTCATCAGCTCATGATGATCAGCTCGACCTCCTCCGCAGTCGGCATCCGTTCGCCTGTCAACCCGGATTCCCGCCTTCTCGGCTATGTCCGTCTGACAAGTGACAGTGACAGCTGATTTGCAACACCTCGACCTACGAGACGATGTATGTAGACCATGGTTTTACCTGGACATACACTACACTAGGTACTTTCAAGCCCTCTCTCTCTCACTCGTCTCGTTTTTCTGCTCTGAGATGTCACAAAGAAAAATGAGTCTTAGGATCATGAAATTACAGGGTACCTACTTTAGAATGAAAGAAATATGTTCGTTCGCGATCCAGTTACTCTGAAGATTCATGCATATAACCGAAATTTTGTTAGATTAAGAAAAAGCTTGCTCGAAGTGTTAGTTACACTGACACAAAAAAATGTTTGATTGGGGTAGAGTAACGCTGTGTTATTCCAGTCAAAAACTTTTTTGTTTCACACATTACCTAGCCACATTTCTGTCTGACCTCTACGAAAGTTTGAGCACCACTGCTCTGGTCCCAGCCCCAAACTGGTTTCAAGCCTACATAATAACGGCCGCTTACTACGAAATTAATCGTGCACTATCCTAAACGAGTAGGTAGGTCGGCAGATTATTAATACCTAATGCTGTACTGTAGGTAGGTTTCACAAAGCATCGTCGAGCCCCAAAGTAAGCAGAGTTTTTGATAAAGGTACCTTCCTACTCGATATTTTTTTTAGGTAGGTAAGTAGGTACCTACGTTTAATATTGCTTAGGTTTTTTAAGCAATATCCATGCTAATAATATTATAAATTCGAAAGTAACTCTGTGTGTCTGTTACCTTTTCACGCCTAAGCGGCTGAACGGATCGTAATGAAATTTGGCAGGGATGTAGATGGAATCCCAGGGACGGACATAGGCTATAGGGCAGCAGGTAATTAATAGTATAACACAAAAAACAACATTAATTCAGCGGCCTCTGTGGCGCAGCGGGCGAAGGTCCGCCTGCGACGCAGGCAGGAGGATGCGGGTTTGATTACGCCTCGGGACAAATGTTCATACGATCTGCAGACATTTGTTTAATATAAAATATAAATAAAATAAATAATGCTGGACACACAGTATTATATACACTATTATATCCGTACACGGCGTGAATACATTGACAAGTCGACTTATATCAAATTTTAAGTTATAGCAAAATTGTCGTCGAGATTACTTGCTTTATATGGGGAATAAATGAGTAACTCGATTCTCTCACTTATTTTTGGGACATCGCACTTGTGAGTTATTAAACAACTCTGTTTCCAACGAGAACATTATGACATATAGAGATATCTGATTACATTAATGTTATTTATTTAAATAACTCAACACGTTATATTATTTACGCCACAAATTCAAATGAACTAACAGAATAACTTAAGATGGTCAATTATTCACATTACCCATAATTGCGTTCCCGACTATACATATCCAGTTGTCAAGTTATTACCGGCGCGAAAGTGCAGTGTATTAAGTGACAAGTAAATGTGTCAATAAGTCGCAAAACTGACCGTTGCGTGTCTAATGAGACAAAGCGATACGTAAGACAAGGATAAAAGCTATCCTTGGAGGCCAAAACAAAAAGTGCGCCTGTACCGTTTTAGAGAAAAATAAATAAAAATAAATGAAAAATGAAAATTAATATTTTCCAAACAAATTGTGATGCCGAAATTTAAAAAGATACCTACAGAGTCATATGGGGTATCGAATGAAAGGTATCATTTTGTACATTTCAAAATATTTTTTGAAATTTTTGTAGGTTTCATACTTTTTAAAATATTTCGAAAAAAGTCGAAAAAATACCCATTCCCCCCCTATCTCCGAAGATTGCAGAGCGATCCATGTTAAATGTATGGAGCGTTTATAGACATGGGTCTATATTTTACAGGAAAAATATAGAGATGTTTGAAAAAAGAACACTTTTTGAAAAATGGTCAAAATGGGGGGGAATAATTTTTTAAAGGGGGGCAACCTCACCGAGTGGGGTATTAAATAAAAGGTATCGGTTTGTAAATTTCAAAACAGTTTTTCAAATGTCTGTAGGATTCATACTTTTTGAAATATTTTGAAAATAGTAAAAATAATACCCATTCCCCCCCCTATCTCCGAAGTTTGCAGAGCGATCCGTTTAAAATGTATGGAGCGTTTGTAGATATGAATCTATATTTTGCACGAAAAATATAGAGAAGTTTGAAAAAAGAACACATTTTGAAAAATGGTCAAAAAGGGGGGGAATAATTTTTAAAAGGGGGAGGTTCCTCACCGAGTGGGGTATCAAATAAAAGGTATCGGTTTGTACGTTTCAAAACAGTTTTACAAATTTCTGTAGATATCATACTTTTTGAAATATTTCGAAAAAAGTTGAAAAAATTACCATTACCCACCTTAACCGAACCACCCATTAAACCAAAGCATGCAGAGAGATCCATCTGAAATGTAGGTTGATACCTACTATTCTTAGGTATTCGTTAAATTGCGAAGTCTCTAACCGGTACTTTTGGTACATATTTGTTGACAAACGTTCAAAACCCTCGGCGCGCGAGTTACACTCGCACTTGACGGATCTTGTTTAATTAATAAAAATATAATTAAATACAAGTTTTCTGTTTTATTTTGACATGGATCAATTCAAATAATTATGAATAACTAGCTATTACAAATTTATGCAATATTTTTATATTTTTAAGTTAACAATCTAATTTGTTTTCTCGAATTTCAATGAATTGCTTAGGTGAATATATTGACAAGTCGTCGGTGAACAACTTGATATGTCATTTTTTTTATTGATTAAAACGTTAATTAATCATTATACTTACATTATCTGAAAATTCCCATTAAATTACATAGATATAAGTAAAAAAAGAAAAAAAAGTATAAAAAGAAGATTTACCAAAAATATGTAAACTTTAAAATGGGTGCCCTGAAAAGTATGCATTTTCGATTTGTCAATGTATTCACGCCGAGTACGGATATAGCCCCAAGCTAAGCAGAGCTTGTGTTATGGGTACAATACACTACATAGAATTTTTTATTATACCTACATAGAAAACACCCAGACCAACGGAATAAATTTTTGCAGATCGTACACAAATGTTCCGAGGCGGGAATCGAACCCGCAACCTCCTGCGTCGCAGGCGAACCTTCCCCCGCTGCGCCAGGGAGGTCGTCAATCTCGTTTAGAGTGTACTGGAAGTTTATTAAGCACTATAAAAAATATCTACCTATGTACCTATTGTTTTAAGTATACGAGTTATCCAGTAGGTACCCTTCTTAACACAAGCTCTGCGTAGCTTGGGGCTAGATGATGTTGTGTGAATTGTCCAGCATTATTTAATTATTATTTATCGGATACTAGCTGCGTCCCGCGGCTTAGCCGCAGTTTCTATTCGATAGAAAATATTTTTGTTTTGATTCGTAGGGTATTACTTGGTAGGTACTTATTACCATTATAAATCTATGCTTATTACTAATTCTTTGGTTTCTTCAGCTTCTTCATTAGTTGTGTAGTTTTCTTGAAAAACAGCGACATAACTAAATCAGAAAAAAACATCATTTTTGCGCTTACGCCGCGTTCCAAAAACAAATGCTCCGTCCCGCTCCTATGAACACAAATTCCTATGACTATCCTTTTGACAACATGGCGCGCATTGCGACCTCTTACAAGGGGGAGGCCTGAAGCCGGCTTTTCACTATGGGATATAATATAGGTAATATATATTACATCTTGAGATATAATATTTTATCGCTCACCATACATTTTGTATGGAACCGTTTACACTGTGCTATAATATATATTACATCCCAAACTATAAATATTTTTTCGACCGAGTGAGCGATATTTGAAGGTCATTTGAAGGTGTATATTTTACCTCACGTCCCCGGACACATGTCATGTGTGTTCCAAAATATATATCTTACAGTGTGAATAGCAATCGCGGGATGTAATATATAGCACAAGATGTAATTTATATTATATCCCATAGTCAAAAGCCGGCTTGAGTTCAGCAGTGGACCAATAGATATAGGTTGTCGAGGTGTGGTGAGGTGAGTTGTACTTGTTTACATTGGATCTATGTTGCCTACCTTACGTATTAAGAAAATATCAATAGGTACTTAATTTAAATATTTTGTCTCGAGGCAGGAATCGAAACCCTTCTTCGCCTGGTGGGCAACAGAGATCATCATACAGACGCCTCATTGCAGGATTTTGAAAAGGCAATAAATCTCTTTATTGACAAAGAAAATTAAAATCGAATAATAGAAATAAATAAGAACTAGTAGGTATTTACAATTAAAACAAGCTAACTGCAGACTGATGCAAACAATCTACAGGTAGCTCAACTGATCTACTATATCAATAACAGTCGGAAGCGTCCACGACGCTGAATGCATTGTCCCGCTGTACGGCAATGCTGATGCGCTGCGCCAGATACTCACCTGCTCTCGGGTCTCGCGTCGCTTCGACCAGACGCTCAGATAATTTTTTTTAAAACCCGAAGAGCCTCGGTACCCCGTGGAAGTCTCGACTCCAAGGGGAGCAAATGTGTAGGCTCAGTCGAGACCTGCATATTTGCGCCTCTTAAGATTCTCAGCCAAATTAATAAAATAAAATTGATTTTAAAACCTATTAGGCTTGACCCACTCCTTTGTCCATTAGTGGGATGGAAGTGGCTGAAAATAAATATGTAGGTAGGTATAGCAATTGAATTATTTATTTATTCACTTTCTACTTACAAACTAAAAAACAGATATAAATATTATTTCTACCCTTGCATTATGATTCTAGATGCGGTCTGATGTTTATAATTGTTAATCACACATTAATGATGTGTGTATATTTTAACATTTTAGGGATCTTGAAGATTTTCTTGCCAATACATAGAAAATGAGTGCCGAGTGAGTACAGTTGACCCCTCCACAGAATAATCATTATTAAACATTCAAGGTTCTGTAGCTCTAAATATTATTATTAACTTATTATATTCTCAGAGGCTCAAATGGGTAGCGATATTACATATACAATGATAAAAAAAATTGTGAACCAAATCTGTAAGCTTAGACAAGCCTTGTCTGGGATAGAATGAACAAAAATTACATCATCAAATTACCTTATAAGTTTAATATTTGAAACTAGTTTCTGCCCGCCGCTGCACGCGCGTTGTTTTTATATAATATGTAGCTTTGTTCTTCTTCATAATTATATTTTTGTTATTGTAGGCTAACTTCATCAGTGCAAAATTTCAGCCCGATTCATTCAGTAGTTTTAGCGTTGTCTTCGAAACATTTCAAAACGGCACAAACTTTCGCAGAACTATTAGTAGGATTTACTCCTTCAATTTCAATAATTTACGCAATGTTTGATATTTTCCTTATTCTATCATAGGCAAAAGCTTCTCTAGACCGTGCATTGTCCATGTAAAGCTTCAGACAAACTTGCGCGTCAAACACGCGGGCGGGACATGAAGCGAGAGCGTCAACCGCGCGGCAGACGCTGCATTGACGCCTTGCACACCTACGCAGATAACATTCCGTGCGTACGCGACCGAGACGCGGGAACTGTTTGCCGGTAAAGTTTCGCGTTGTTGATGCTCCCGCGTCTTGCATGTTTGACGCGCATGTTTGGCCGACGCTTAATCCTTCCATTTCAATAATTAACGCAATTCTAAGGTTTTTGTTATTATAATGCGTAAGCCACGTTAAAACTCAAACGGCGCTAGAGTCCGAAGGAAGTCCCAAAGTTTTTCGACTCCTACGTCACTTGATCTCGTAGCGCATTCCCGTACTAAGGGAAGGATGCGGATTCAAGTCCCGTCGAAGTGGAAACTTTTTTGGGATATTTTCATTTAAATAATATAAATAATAGATTCAGGCGCTACTTTGCGAAAAACCATTGTATAATATTACATTACATTACTACTATTCACATTTTGTTGGATCTTGTCGGAAGAGGTTCTGCGCGGAATTGTTACTAAATATTGGTTCATCCTAATATTATATTTTCATTTGTTAAAAATTTACGTAAAGTTTGATTTTTTTCTCCATTTTAACCCAGGCAAAAGCTAGTCTTTGCTATCCATGATAGGCTGCTGTAACTTTAGAGTCTTTAGGCTTTCTTAGGCGGAGTCCAAGCCTCTATCTTCGGGCGGGTGGTGCTATAGGGGACGTACTGGGCCGTCGTGCCGGAAGGATTCTCTGTTGCGTCCATCATCCATGGGTACTTGGGACGGGTTGTGTCCTAAAATTAAAAAAAAATATTGATGTTTATAGAATCCAGAGGGGCGAGTCTATTTGACTTTTGTAACGAGACGTGATGTCTTCATTTTCTATGGGATTTACGTAGTTCCCTGTCCCCACGATATATACATTATAATTGGACGTCGCTTAACTAAAACGTTCCAATCCACCAAAAAGTCGAAAATGAGTTGAGTATACCAGAGGGGTCGTTAAGGTCTATTCTATCCATCAGAATAAAAAAATCATGAAAAATACATTGTTTTCACATGTTTTTCAGCCAACTATACCAATCCACATGTATGGCAGGCATTAATTTTTAATCGACTAAAACATTCCAGTCTTCTTGGATCATTCTCAAAAAATCACAGTTAATGAAACTAAAGAAGAATTATTATAACAGAAACGATCCAAAATGTGTGGATCTATTTTGATAAATAAATTTTTACTCACTTTCAATACAGTCTTGAAAAACTAAAACGATCCAAGATGCTTGGATCTGTTTTGGTAAATTAATTTTTAACACATTCTTGAAAACCTAAAACGATCCAAAGGGTTTGGATCTTTTTTGATAAATTCATTTGAGTCATTTTCAATATACTCTTGAAAAACTAAAATGATCCGTAGTGCTTGGATCTATTTTGATAAATTCATTTTTATTCACATTGAATACACTCTTGAAAAACTAATCCGATCCAAAAAGCTTGGAACTATTTTGATAAATTCATTTTAACTCATATTGCATACACTCTTGAAAACTTAAATAATCCAAAAAGCTTGGATCTATTTTGATAAATTGGACGTTGCTTAACTAAAACGTTCCAATCCACATGAAGTTACTTTTGTTTGAGTTATGAAGGATTGAAGTTTATACGATGTTTCATTGTTTGTTGGCCTTGCTTTGATCTTTTATCATTTGTTATTATATAGAACATTATACGTTATTTTTAGGTGTTAAAGTATTATTACGATTAGTTTCATATTTTTCGAGATATCTTGGTAAATGTGGGTTTGGATCATTTTTAATAAATACTATTTTGACTGACACCGGCTCTAATTTAGTTTCACAATAACGTTCCACATAATTAATTATTAGCTATTTACAAGGAAATCTGATAATATCAGTAAAACAATTATCTATGAAACAACATTTATTATTCTTTACAATGAGTTCAACTATAGGTATTCACTTAAAACGTTAAGACTTAATATTCTTATAGCCAAAAATCAAGAAATCTATTCAAAGATTAACACTAGGTTTTTTTTTAATTCAATGGCAATGACTTGATTTTAGGAGTATTTTAAGAATGATTTTAGTATTCCGTAAAAATAAAGTATGATATTGCATAAATATATTAAGTCTTATCATACATTAACAATAAAACAATCATTTTAAGCAATGACAGATAAAAAACTATACCCTCATAATAATCAACTATAAAAATCTTACCTAGCTTTGGTACATTACATACGTTTTATGACAAGATATAAAATATCTTATATTATGAGATCACTATTACTGTTATTGAAAGACAATTTTTTTTTTATCATCATCATCACATTAATTTAAATATGTTCAATCATTGTACGGTTTCTGTGTCATTTACATCCATGTCATCTTGGGTTTCCAGTATAACATCTGGTGGTCCATCATACCCATCTATGTCATCAGTGAGACTGGCATTCCCCCTTAGTGACTTATAAAATCCTAGGCAGTCTTTAGGTATAAGATCGAACATAGACTTCAAATCGTCTAGTTTTGCTTGCGGTATTTCCTTTCCATTTGGCCACAGGGGAGTAAAGTCATTCTCGGTCTAGTCATGAATTTGTTTAAGCTTCTCGAGGTATACCTCGAAAATACCTGGTTATAAGTTATAAGTCTAATAGGTTATAAGTCGTATATTTTCAGTCACACAGTCGCTGTTTTGCTGAACTCCCATCCAACTTCAAGGACACTCAAATACCTAGAGTCAGGTCATACATTTTTGCCAAACGACACAGATTTTTCGAAGATAGAAACACAATTAAAGTTTCATGAAAGAATATATACAGCAGACGAATACATTAATGTCATAAAAAGCTGTAAAAAAAAAGATTCCGCTTCAAGTATGTATATCAAATTGAAAAGAAAGACTCTTTGAGTACAAAAAATTTAGAGAAAAAAATCGTAAATATACCTAGAAAGTCGTTCGTAAATAAGACTAAAACTAATAAACTACAAACAAAAGAATGCTGGAAAAAGAAGCTGTTTACTCGATCTTTATGAAAACGACGTTAAGCACGGACAACTTTCAAGAGCTCAATATCGAAAAGAAGTTAAAAGGGAGTTCATTGGTGATATCCGAGAATGACTTTACTCCCCTGTGGCCAAATGGAAAGGAAATACCGCAAGCAAAACTAGACGATTTGAAGTCTATGTTCGATCTTATACCTAAAGACTGCCTAGGATTTTATAAGTCACTAAGGGGGAATGCCAGTCTCACTGATGACATAGATGGGTACGATGGACCACCAGATTTTATACTGGAAACCCAAGATGACATGGATGTAAATGACACAGAAACCGTACAATGATTGAACATATTTATATTAATGTGATGATGATGATAATAAAAAATTTAGTCTTTCAATAACAGTAATTGTGATCTCATAATACAAGATATATTATAATCTTGTCATAAAACGTATGTAATGTACCAAAGCTAGGTAAGATTTTTATAGTTGATTATTATGAGGGTATAGTTTGTTATCTGTCATTGCTTAAAATGATTGTTTTATTGTTAATGTATGATAAGACTTAATATATTTATTCAATATCATACTTTATTTTTACGGAATACTGAAATCATTCTTAAAATACTCCTAAAATCAAGTCATTGCTATTGAATTAAAAAAAACCTAGTGTTAATCTTTGAATAGATTTCTTGATTTTTGGCTATAAGAATATTAAGTCTTAACGTTTTAATTGAATACCTAAAGTTGAACTCATTGTAAAGATTATTATATTTTATGTTTCATAGATAATTATTTTATTTTTTTATCGGATTTCCTTGTAAATAGCTAATAATTAATTATGTGGAACGTTATTGTGAAACTAAATTAGAGCCGGTGTCAGTCAAAATAGTATTTATTAAAAATGATCCAAACCCACATTTACCAAGATATCTCGAAAAATATGAAACTAATCGTAATAATACTTTAACACCTAAAAATAACGTATAATGTTCTATATAATAACAAATGATAAAAGACCAAAGCAAGGGCGACAAACAATGAAACATCGTTTAAACTTCAATCCTTCATAACTCAAAAGTAACTTCATGTGGATTGGAACGTTTTAGTTAAGCAACGTCCAATTATATAGAAAAAAAAGAGAAGTCACGATGTAAGGATTGACTATTGTTTATTAAGATACGTTGTTACTCTAATGCCACAGAGTAGGAACATGATACAATATTACATAGGAAGGTATATAGTTATACATAGTTACTACATCTCATTCCACCGCAATAAGGAAATAAAATAAAATGATAGTTTATTTTATCCTGGCAGGGTCGCCATGTAAGGATTGACGTCACAGGCGAGTGAAACCACTGAAATCTAGATGATGAGTATTGTTTATTAAGATACGTTATTACTCTAATGCCACAGATTAGGAACATAATACAAGTTACATAGGTACATAGTTACTACATCTCAACGATCACTTCTCGTTATCAACGTCAAATAGACTCACCCCTGTGGTTACAATTTACCATCGGCCTCCGCATAGACAAAGCCGGTCGCGGAGGAAAAAAGGAATGCTGGGATAATCACAATTCGAAACTGACCTTAAATTCTTTAAATGTTTACAGTTTTTTTTTAGTTTAGTGGGACAAATACTAATCCCTCGGGAATAAAAAATAAAACATTATGGGACCATTTCATTATCATTGTAATATAAATATAAAATTAATAAGAACCCCCTTTACCACCTAAGTATTCTATACTGCCTGCCCTTACTGTCCCGTCTCAAAAATCCACCCTGTATAGACAATAGCTGGTAGGTTCCCTATACAGTTCTTACGACATCCACGGACAGAGCTAGTGGGTTCGATTCTTACAGGACTTTGATCAGATATTTTATCGGAAGGAACTAGGGCATGCAAAATCGGAAAACCGGAAATCGAAAAAATCGGAAATCGGTCAATATTCCTGGAATTATTAAAACCGGTTTTCAAAGTCAAAATCGGTGTTTTTCGATTTTTCAGATCTTTACCATTTTTATAAATTCTCCGGCAGTGGCAACACCACACCATACTCTAATTTATTCTATGTATTAATTGTTAATTAAAGCTTGATACGCGGGACATTGACGTTGACATACACGTAGTGATCACGCGCATGAAGTTCCATATTTTTATTCCTTCAATATGTACGCAAGACAATAATCATACTTTATTGGTGGTAGGGGTTGGTTTAGCATAGAGTAGTGCGTCATCTTAACCACAGACTATAATGAATCGATTATGAAAATGTGAAAATCGAAGCAATTTGATTTAACTAGTTACTTAATTATTTAAAAAGTTGTAGTTAATAATATGTTTATATTATGTTATATATATATACATATATATACTGGGAGTAAGTGGTTTTTTGGACGAAACATGGCTCAACGCAAACCACAAAGTATCAAAATCGTGGACAGATGAGAAAGCGGAATTTACCACCAAAGTACCCGAAGGCAAAGGAAGGACAGAGACTCATAATTGCTCATGCTGGGACTGCTTCAGGTTTTGTGCCTAATTGCCTTCTGGCATTCGAGTCGATGAAGACCACAGATTATCATGAAGAAATGAATTTCGAACAATTTAAGAAATGGTTTTTGATCCTATTAAATAATTTAAACGAGCCGCATGTGATAATCATGGACAACAAAATTACATCACTATGGAATAAGCAACACCTCTTTGGATCTTCTTACTTCTTATTTGAGTGATAGGATACAAAGAGTTGACATTAATGGGAAACGGTCTTCGGGGTCTGTAGTTTCAATGGGTGTACCGCAGGGTTCTATCCTCGGTCCTTTCCTATTTTTAGTTTCTATTAACGACCTGCCTCATCTAGTAAAGAATAATCACGAGATTGTATTGTTTGCTGATGATACTTCATTAATTTTTAAAATGAAACGACAAAACACAAATTTCGACGATGTGAATATTGCAATCTCAAAAGTAGTCCATTGGTTTAGTGTCAATAATCTTTTGCTAAACGAAAGCAAAACAAAATGTATTAGATTTATTCTACCTAATGTTAAACAAGTGAAGGCTTATGTAAACGTTAAAGGAGAAACGTTAGAAATAGTAGAAAGTACCGTTTTCTTAGGAATCACCTTAGATCATAAACTTCAATGGGGCCCACACATAGATAAGCTATCGAAGAGACTTAGTTCTGCAGCGTATGCAGTCAAAAAAATCTGTCATCTTACAGACGTGGATACATCTAGACTTGTTTATTTCAGCTACTTCCATAGAATTATGTCTTATGGTATACTGCTGTGGGGGAACGCTGCAGATATTAACACCGTATTTGTGCTGCAGAAGTGGGCTGTTCGTGCAATCTATAATATGGATCCCAGAGAATCCCTACGTGATAAATTCAAAGAAATAAATATAATGACAGTACCATGTCAATATATTTATGAAAACTTGTTGTACACACATAGAAATAAAAATCTGTTCCCTAAAAATTGTGATAAACATAACTTTAATACCAGAAATAAACTAAACTCGCTGTGCCCACAACTAGGCTACACAAAATTAATGTATCTTTTAAAGGGCAATGTGCTTCTACAACAAAACTCCTAGTGAGTTGCAAAAATTATCAGTAAATAAATTCAAACAAATTGTCAAAACCTTACTGTGCAAAAAGGCTTACTATAAAATATCAGATTATCTAGAAGATAAAAAAGCTTGGAACGGGTTTTGCTCCAACTCGAAAAAAAAACAACTAACAGGCTAAAGGTTTCTTCGTCGCTTCTTTACTTTGGTCTACATACCGAAGCGACAGAAATCAAAAATATCACTTTATTTCCGTGTCAGTGTATAGTTTTATAATTTGACCTTTTCTAAGTGTACATTTATTTTATTTATGGAAATAAGAGTTTTTGATTTTGATTTTGATTTCAACGCTCCGTACCACTCAGTGCAAAAATCAAACCGCCGACGTCCAGCAACCGAAAAATGGAACTAATCGTAGCATAGAAGCCAACGAGACGATGCTGAAAATTGAATTACTGAAATTAGTTAATAATATACACAAACCCCGTACGCCAACTTACATTTTAGATGAGATCGCTAAGGAAAAAGGCCATACAGTCATCCGTTTGCCACCATATCACTGTCAATATAACGCGATTGAACTGATATGGGCCTACGTCAAAGGTCACGCAGCCAGACATAATACTATACCTCCTTTTAAGGCAAATAAAAAGCTCACATTACTGCACAATGCCTGTGAAAATGTCACGCCAGAGGACTGGAAAAATGTGGTTGATAAGTGCAAAAAAATCATAGATGAAGATTGGGAGCGCGATATTCGATTCGACAATTTGTCTGATCAAGAGCTTTTTGAGATCGTAGTTTCGGCAAGCGCGGGGTTAGATTTCATGTTTTATTAAATGTCTACAAAAATAATCAAGTATTATATTTGTATTGAAACAATAAAAATCGAAAAAATCGAAAAAACCGAAAAAACCGATTTTAAAAATCAAAAATCGAACAAAAACCGGTTTTGGGTATTCTTCCGATTTTGCATGCCCTAGAAGGAACATCCAAAAACAAATTTTCAGAGCGAATAAAAAAGATTGTCAGAAGTGGGATTCGAACCCACGCCCACAGAAGTGGACTGCGACCTGAACGCAGCGCCTTAGACCGCTCGGCCATCCTGACTTGGGGACAGGTGTCGAAAAACAAGGAATAAAGCCTCCACATCACTGCCGCGATTTTGAAGTGTATTGTGTCGCGCGGTTTTTTCGATTTTGTAGTGCGATTCCTTGCACACAGCTGCGTTTTTGTAAGCGCGATTTCTAGGCGCCGCTTAAAACGCAGTTGTGTGTAAGATATCATGCGTCCTAATACCAAATGTTCCGTGAACAATTATCGCAAAGTCGCAGGATGCGGAAACTGCGGGGTGGAGGCTTAAAGCCTCCACCCAGATCTTATGCGTCTTAGTACAAATAGTACCTACTGCAAACAAATATCGCAATACATGATGTCATACAAACATTCTACATAAAGTTTGGCTAGTGTGTACGGATTTTTTTTACTATAACACACATTAATTTTTTACTTTAACATAGAAACACTCAGAACACCCGTGACAAATATCTGCAGATCGTACAAACACTTGTCCAGAGGCGGGTATCGAACCCGCAACCTTCTGCGTAGCAGGAGGACCTTCGCCCGCCGTGCCACAGAGGTCGCCAGTCTTCTCATGAGCTCACCATTTGAGGTGGGACATCAGTTTTGTAATGCAGCCATCCAAACCATTCAGGGGGAACCTGGAAGAATTACAATTAACTTTAAATCCTTTATTCACAAAGAAAATAACAATAAAATAATAGAAATAAATTAGAACTAGTATTTGCAATTGAAACAATTGAGCAAACTGCAGACTGTTGCAAATAATCTACAGGTAGCTCAACTGATTCATATCAATACCAGTCGTCTGCATTGCCCCGCTGTATGGCAATGCTGATGCGCTGTGCTGTGCCAGATACTGACCAGCTCTCGGGTCCTTAATTTACTTTAATTACATTTTTATAAACTATAACTAATTCTACTAATATAACAAATGCGAAAGTTTGTGTAATGTGAAATTTTTGAACTAAGAATCTCCAAAATTACTGAACAGTACAAGTTGAAATTTAGCATACACTTAGAACGTAGCTTGACTTAAACAATAGGCTACATAATATACCGAAAATACGCGTACGAAGCCGCGGGCAGAAGATAGTATAACTATATATACTATCTAGTCTATACTAATATTATAAGAAGGAAAAATTTGTTTATATTGAAAAGGCTCCGAAACTACTGGACCGATTTGAAAAGTTCTTTTACCATTAGAAGCCCACATTATTCCTGATGAACTTAGACTACTTTTTACCGCGAGAAAATGCTTCATTCCTACGGAAAAACGGGTTATAGGACAACGGGTAGTAAGAATGCAGCTAGTAAATCATAAAGAAGGGGGAGGTACCGAGGCTCTCAGGGTCTTAAAATAATTATCTGGGAGTCTGGTCGAAGCGACGCGTGACCCGAGAGCTGGTGAGTATTACGTATCTGCCTCGTTGGTCTAGCGGTCGCGTGTTCAACCGCTGAAACTGAGGTCCCGCGTTCAAATCCCGGGTCGTGCCAAGATTAGTGTTAATGATAGAAATCAAGAAATATTCACAGTAGCAGCCCGGAGTCAGGAAATTAGTGATGTTACACCACCTTTCTTTATTGGGTACATGAAAATTTATAATTATTTTAGTATTTAAAATTTAATTTAATTTGTTATTTTGTACCTCATTTTAATTTTATAGACTTGTAAACATTATTTTACCAATAAAATGACTATCTGACTATCTGACCCGTGCCTCGGAAAGCACGTTAAAGTTGGTCTTGCGTCTAAACATCTCCCCGGTCGTGTCTACCGTCCCATCGGATTATGAGAGAGGGAATAGAGAGTGCACATGTGTTTGCGGGCACACTTGTGCGCTTTAATATGTCCTGCGCACCTGGCTAGTCTTTTTTTATGATTGGTCGCCATGGCCAAAATCCGGCTAGGAGGGCATCAGTATTGTATCTGGCTGAAGCAGAGTACCTTGTGTCTACATACAAGTTCATTCTTAGAGCAAGGAGTCAATGTATCACTACACATAGGTTTTAATACAAGGTAGGCAAAACATACTTGTTATTTATACAGAGTAGAGTACTATGTACGTAGTTGCTCTATGACTCTTTTACCTTCCTTATTTACTGTGTATATACAAGTACAAAATTAAAATTTAAAATACCCGCCATCAGATTTTCTATGACTAAAAAAAACTAAACGAAAATCGGTTCATCCGTTTGGGAGCTACGATACCACAGACAGATACACAGATACACAGACAGACACGTTAAACTTATAACACCCCTCTCTTTTTGCGTCGGGGGGGGTTAGTAAATCAGAACCCACTAAAACTAAAACTAAGAAGCTACTTGAGACTAAGGTCTCAAGTAGCTTCTTAGTTTTACCCTATTAATATAAGATAGGTTAAAATTCCTACGTTTTAAAAACCACTGGCAATTAAATAAAGTTTTATTATTATTTTTTACAAGTCTGTTTTTCTTGGAATATTCTGGAGATTTATGAAGCTCTCTGGCCTAAGCCAAGTATCACTTTATCATTCACATTTCAGCTTTCTGCATTGTTATGAAAATGTTTTGTTGTAATCCTTTAACATTCAGGTAGTGAGCGAGGTGTTTAGGAATAACTCCAGTACTGGAGAGCACGAGTGGCACTATGTAAACTTTGTTCATTTTCCACATTCTTATTATTTCTTCTTTAAATTCAGTATATTTATGTATATTATTATACTAGCTGTACCCGCGACTTCGTTCGCGATTGCCTTACCTGCCGACTAATTAAGTTCACATTTAACCATAGTCTCTCATATTATGAAACGCCGCCGTCCAAAAAATCGTGTAGGGTCTACGGGGGATAGCATATTGTCATCTTCAATCCCATTCTTTATCCACACTTTTAGCTTTTACTACGACTTTTAGCTACGACTCGGCCAGCGTCAGTGTTAAGAAGTGTCCTACTCGTTTGACTTACTCACAGCTGGGGCCCTATTCTGCTATACTAATCGCTTCACTATGACAGGGCTATCGTCACAGAATGACACTTTTTGGTATTCCACCTTGGATGAAAGAAATTATGATGAATGCAGATGGAGAGACGCGCGTTAAGTTTGAAACTACATATTAATTTATCTCGCGCGCACTATCTGGAATTTTATTAATCTAAGGATTCTACGTGATGATTCTGCGACGATTCCATTGTCATACTGAAGCAATTGTTTTGCAGAATTGGGCTCCTGATCCATTTGACTGGACCACCGTAATTTTTTTTCGTTAGTAGGTAGGTACAGTTGGCTGTGTACCACAATAAAAAATATTTTTCTGCGGTCCAGTTAGTTTAAGTGGACCACAATAATTAATTAATTTAATTGTACACGAAGTTTGGTTGGAGTAAGACTCCAACCAAACTTCGCTGGACCAGCTAAACCACCATATATCATGTAAGGCAGGAACCTAACTTATTTTTCCAAGACCCACCACCTTAGTAGGTAGGAACCTAACTAATGGGTGCGTCTTGGAAAAATAAATAGATAGGAACTTTCCTACCCTTTATCTACAAATTTTTTTCTTCAATCTACAGATTATTTCATCAATCTACTGATTTTCTACTCGACTTTCTACTGATTTAGTCATATTCGATCTAGCATCTCTGTTTCTAACAAAAAGAATGCATGAAATCGGACGACGCGTAGACCCGTCGTGATGCGCGGTTAAAGAATTCTACCTTTTCCTCTCTCCCAGGGGAACCTTACTGAATTCCAGGATAAAATGTATTCCATGTCCTTTCTTGTAGTATGAACTCAAAACGTGCCAAGTTACATTCCAACTCATTACCTATGCAGTTTCGGCGTGATGAGCAGTGAAGGAATTTAACTTTCATCCCCTCTGCCAGGGCAACCTTACTGAATTCCGGGATAAAATGTATCTTTCCACATAGTACGAACTAAAATCACGCCGAGTTGCATTCGAATTCATTAAGTAGTTCCGTCGTGATGCGCGGTTAAAGAATTTTACTTTCATCCTCTCTCCCAGGGGAACCTTACTGAATTCCAGGATAAAATGTATCCCATGTCCTTCCTTGAACTCAAATCGTACCAATTCAGTCCAACTCATTCAGAAGTTTCGGCGTGAACGTGATGCGCGGTGAAGAAATTTTACTTTTATCCCCTCTCCCAGGGGAACCTGACTGAATTCCAGGATAAAAAGTATCCTACGTCCTTCCTCGTGGTATGACCTAAAATCGTACCGAGTTTTATTTCAATACCTTAAGTAGTTCCGTCGTGATGCGCAGTTAAAGAATTTTACTTTTATCCCCTCTCCCAGGGAAACCTGACTGAATTCCGGGATAAAAAGTATCCTATGTCCTTCCTCGTAGTATGACCTAAAATCGTGCCGAGTTTCATTTCAATACCTTCAGTAGTTTCGGCGTGATGCGCGTTTAACAAACAGACAGACAGACAGACAGACAGACAGACAGACATGAATGAAAAAAATTGCAGTTTTGGCTTCAGTATAGATAATAGAGTGCCCTCCAAAAAAAATTTTCAAAATATCTTCAATGTACAGAATTGGACCTGTTACAGTTTTATTATAAGTATAGATTATCTTACCTGACTGCCATCATAGTTCATGTGGTACTTCTCATTGTACTCAATCCAGCGGCTTCTCCCCTGGAAGTACCTCGGGTTATGATAGTACTTGTTGCCGTACTTGTCTTCTCCCACCAGCACACCATCTTTTATCTCGTCTTGTCTGAAGAAGAAAGTTTTTGATAAGAAAACTATTGTTTTAAAGATTATTTATTGTGTAGGGCTTTTTTTTTATGTACATAAAACAAAAGGCCTACAAGAAAAAAAAACTAATAAGGTACAAGAACAAATTTTTAAAACTCCCTACAGATTTTCATGAAACATGGCTAAGAACACTCTGTATAAAATTGTCAATGACACAAAAAACAGAACGTCAAGTGCGAGTGTAACTCGCACGCCGAGGGTTTCGATTGTCCAGTATTATTTATTTATCATTCTTTATGAATGTAATGTGAAAGTGAAAACTAGGTAGTTATAGTTAACCCACTTAGGTATGAACCTAGTTTGTGTTGGAAGAATACCAATATTTCTATTTCTACCTGTAAAGAGAGACATCATCAGAAATCAAAATTGAAATTTAACATAATAATACATTTCATGTGCCTGTACACATTTAAAGAAAAATAAATGAAAAATGAAAATGAATATTTTCCATACAAATTGTGATGCCGAAATTTTAAAAGATACCTACAGGGTCATATGGGGTCTCAAATGAAATGTATCATTACGGATGTAAGCGGGTTAACTACGAACCTTATTTGTGTTGGAAGAACACCAACGCACTCACCCTGAAGATGTCCCTCGTTAAGGGATGAAACGTTGGTGTTCTTCCAACACAAATAAGGTTCGTAGTTAACCCGCTTACATCCGTAATGAATTCATCAAACTACGATAGTTTTTATAGTAAAATGAAATGTATCAATTTGTACATTTCAAAATATTTAGTTTTTGAAATTTTTGTAGGTGTCATATTTTTTAAAATATTTCAAAATAAAAACGAACACTATTTGAAAAAAAAGGGGGGGAATAATTTTCAAAAGGGAGAGCTACCTCACCGAGTGGGGTATCAAATGAAAGGTATGGTATTAGACATTTCTCTAACCAGTACTTTTGGCGACCATTACCCTCTTTAACCGAAGCATGCAGAGAGATTCATCTGAAATGTAGATTGGTACCTACTGTGACGTTTTATATTACGCCCCATGTTTTGTTGCTGTCTTGTTCGATTTTTAGTCGATTTTAGCTAGGTTCTCTGTCCATCTGACAAGTCGCGGACATTTGACAGTGACGTTTCGTTTTTGTTTTGTCGATCATATCGAGAATGACCTCTGATTTGTTCTTTTTCAAGGTTGACATTACTGTCGTATTTGACATTTAATTTCAAAATGGACGCACTTTCCTCCTGCCCTCGGACATGAAAAGAACCATGTAGGGGTTTTTATCAAAATTTTTTATCTTACCATGTTGTTTTAAAACATGAAAGTATTTGCTGCGAGTTGGCGCGTTCAGAGTCGCTGCTGCCGTGGGATCATTGCCGTAGGAGAAATTTACTGCCACTTCCTCGGAGACCCAGACTGGCATTTATTTATTCGGCGCTCTGACGCGAAGGCGTTTTGGACATTCCATCGTCTCTTGGCACCTTGGAAGCGCGGCCGCGTGTTCGAGCATTTCCTTTAGCTGAGGACCACCAAGGCTTCCGCTCCACGCGATGAAAAGGAACGTTGTACTCGAGCTAAGTATCGCCAGACTCTGAGCAGTGGTTGTCTTAGGTTGTCTTTTACTAGTCTTTTACTGTTGTTTTTGTCTTAGACTTTGTCTTACTATATTTTGGTTGTTTTTGTCCTTTAGCCTAATTTCCCAATCCAAAAATACCTCATGGTCTAACCTTAATTTAAATTAGTGTTTAAAACCTAACTTTTAGTTTAGGAGTGAGTTCTTTCTCATATTCTAGTTTCTTTACACGTTCTACGTCTGGTTTTTCTCCAGAAATAACATAATATTTTCTATTTTGTAGCGTTGAACATCCTCGGAACACACACACTTTTGCATAACTTTATTTTTTTATAAGGATGCAGTGGTAATTTACACCCTAGTTTTAAGCTTAGCTACCGCCTCTTTACTGGCGTGTCGTTTGTAGTAAATCCTAGTTTCTAATTTTGAAATAAAACTTAATTTTAATTTTTTAAGTTCGCTCTTCTAGCGGACCACACTCAACTTCTTGTTTACTGGTCCTACAGACCTACCAAAGCCATAGGCAGCCTTCTGCTACCTGTGCGCTTCATAATAAGGCATTTTTTCCACGCCGCCATTCTGGAACATTTTTTCAGTTGTGAGACATTTTTGTTTTTTTAATGATAAACCAAGCTCCGGGCTGCCTTCTGCGACCCGTGCGCTTCTTATTTTGCCAATTTTCTCACGCCGCCATTCTGGAACATTTTTTCAGTTGGAACATTTTCAAATTTTTTTAATAAAACAAGTGTAAGATTTTATTAAAACGCTACTTTACTTTTAAGAACCGTAATTGTACACCTTTATCCTAAATAAGCCTAGTCTTAACCTTAATTTTAATAAACTTAGATTTTTAAATTTTAAATCTACTGTTTTATTGAAGGTCCCTGCCCTGTGATTAGAAGTCTAGTGTTATCAGCTGACATTTCCGGCACAATTTATAGTGGTATCCGTGGGTCTGGCGCCCGAACATTTATTTTCTTAGTTTTGATTTTTATATTTTGACCTGCGGATCCATTTTCTTGCCTTCTAGGTAGAATTTAATTTTGAGGTTGGCCCTTGTCCAATCTTAACTTTTAAATTATTTTACATTTAGCGTTATATATTACATTTGACGCTACTTCAAATTTTTTAAACATTACACTACTAACCAGTACTTTTGGTACATATTTGTTGACAAACGTTCGAAACCCTCGGCGCGCGAGTTACACTCGCACTTGACGGATCTTGTTCTTTAATAGTCTTGACACACCTTGTTTTTTCCTTTAACACTAATTATCATTACAGTTTAAAATGTTACTTGTGTATGAGCTTGTTTTTTTAGCCATTAGTAACAGCAATAAACCTTGTTGATTTCTGGTTGCCATGACACATACGGTATTCTCACCTCCCTGGTGCTATCGCTGAGCAGTGAATGTGTTAAAAACATCCGAGTTACCAGATTATGCGTCAATTTAAAAATCTTGTCTAAGTAGAGAAAGGATATTTAAAAGTTACATTTAAAAGTACCCTCTAGCCTCTACCTCTAGCGCCAAGGTCAATGAACTAAGAGGTCAAACCTTAGTGACCCCCTCCACGATTCTATAAAAAATTCTTTTTCGTCTTTTTAGCCTTGTAATTGGCTGCATCCACTGCACTACTCCAACCAGCCTTTGTTTTAATTTTATAGTAGGTAGGTATGTGACATGTTTACAATGACGATAAACAGTAAAATAGTGCATTTTTCGATTATTTGAATTCAAATAAAACTGAGTTTCTCTAATGTAATTTTGGTAAAAACCTACGTGATAGATGTGTGATAGTCTTTATTATACCTTGGTCAGCCCTTGCTAAGCCTGTAGAAGGGCCAGAGGGGTGAAAAACTACCCAAAACATAACCTTTCATAGCAATTACATAATAACAGTTTTATGGCGTACCTGTACATTTTGTAGAGGCATCCGCGTATACCACCATTCTGACGAACTATGGTGAACAAGTTCATCAGCTTATCCAGCCCTAAATACTTCGTCACCGACATTTTTCTGGGAATTTTTCGTATTTTCGATGTAAATAAAATTTATTTTTCTTCCACAGTCACAAATTTTATGACAGTGACGTGACATACGGATGACATATAAATATTTTTGACATTGAAAGTCAAAGGCTTGCGGGCTGTCTTCTACGACTATGACGTTTAATGAGATTGAGCGTCTGGTCCATACCTTAAATAGTGATCTGTGGTCTGGTCGAAGCGACGCGTGACCCGAGAGCTGCCCACCAATTACAGTAGCAAATGGCAATGGGGAACGCAACAATGGGGATCATTTTGGCAGCCTTAATGGTATCTAAATCTTATAAAACTTGAATAGAGGAAACTTTTTGGCTTAAATGTTCCTCCTTTTAAGTTTCAAGAAATTTGAACAGCGCTAAGGCTGCCAAAATGATCCCCATTGCTGAGCCGTTGCAGAGCTGGTCATTATCTGGCACAGCGCATCAGCATTGACATACAGCGGGGCAATGCAGCCAGCGTCTTGGGGACGCTTCCGACTGGTATTGATATGGATCAGTTGAGCTACCTGTAGATTGTTTGTAGGTAACAGTCTGCAGTTAGCTCAATTGTTTCAATTGAAAATACTGATTATATTATAATTTTCTTTGTGAATAAAGGCTTCATCCCATAAACTTAAAAAAAATGAACTTGATATAAATAAATCAAAGATCCTACTTTGAAATAAATATAAATTAAGATTATTGATTGCTCATACAAAAATTATGTTGAAGTGGCCCAAGCATTTGAAAACTTTTTTACTGAAATTCGCTCATCGAATTGTGCTCTGTCCGCAGCTAAGTCCAGAGACTATCACCCCTAGTACTAGAAAGCTGTAATTTGGCATGGGTAATAATAATGTTATATTATGTAAGTACATTATTAATTACTATAATTTATATATCATTATTACTATAACACTGAAGAAGTCGTAGGAAAAAACCTGATTTTTAGGGTTTCGAAGATCGAAGATCGGTTTCGAAACCTTTATGGTCTCGCTTTGTCTGTCCTTTTTTTCCCTCCTTATTAACTCAGCAACTACTGCAGCTATCAACTTGAAATTTAAAATAATAATATATTTCGTGCGCCTGCACAGATTTAAAAATAAATGATAATAAATGAAAATGAAAATTTTCCATACCAATTGTGATGCCGAAATTTTAAAAGATACCTACAGGGTCATGTGGGGTATCAAATAAAAGGTATCGGTTTGGACATTTCAAAACAGTTTTTAAAATTTCTGTAGATTTCAAATTTTTGAAATGTTAAACAAAGTCAAAATATTGACCATTACCCTCTTTAACCGAAGCATGCAGAGAGATTCATCTGAAATGTAGATTGGTACCTACTAACCTACTAACCTAACCTATCCTAACCGGTACTTTTTGGTAGGTACATATTTGTTGACAAACGTTCGAAGCCTGCGAGTTACACTCGCACTTGACGGATCTTGTTTATTTCAGTGTATGTAGGTACTTGTCTAAGTTGGGCAATAATAATTGTGAAAAAAATGCTTGTAGTAAGTGGTGTGAATTTAAAAGGAAAACTTCACAGCTTTTGTATGCTTAAAGCCGGCTTTTGACTATGGGATATAATATAAATTACATCTTGTGCTATATATTACATCCCGCGATTGCTATTCACACTGTGAGATATATATTTTGGAGCACACAATGATCAGTTTACACGTCTGCACACGAACGCCAACATTCAAACGGAGGGCGAAGCGGGGGAGGCGCGGTGTCCGGGGACGTGAGGTAAAATATACACCTTCAAATGACCTTCAAATATCGCTCACTCGGTCGAAAAAATATTTATAGTTTGGGATGTAATATATATTATAGCACAGTGTAAACGGTGCCATACAAAATGTATGGTGAGCGATAAAATATTATATCTCGGGATGTAATATATATCCCATAGTGAAAAGCCGGCTTTACTAGGTGAGTAGGTAGGTACCTAATAGTCGTCCTAATCAACTTAAAAAAATTACTTTGGTAGGTAACAGGAAATTTGAATAAATTAATGAAAATAACTAAGATGAGGTTGTTAGATATGTAAAACAGGTAAATACATGAACCGTGCAACTACTTACACTGCACGTGGTCATACAAGCACTTGACCGTCTATTAAAATTATTGTTTCCAAAATGATCGGAGCCGATCTTATTTTGCGGACTTGGAATAAAACCTTTTTTCGTTTGACCTAGGTATAATGATAGTTACCATAGCTACCGGCTGATATTTCGTAAAATTCAGGACTTTGGAAATGGATTTTCATAGATCCTTTTTGTTAGATTTTTGATGACAATGATCAATTGACACCCGCAGTTAACTTAAATAATGATTGATTTAAAAAAAAGTAGGTGATAAAAACCAAAGATCCTATGACTACGTTCCGTATCGTCATTGTTTTTATCAAAGATATTGTATCTTTGATAAGAACAATGACGTGTTTTCATAGTGAGACTTTGCTTCAGTTACCCAATTTCTTAGGGAAAATGCCATACACTTGCAACATTCCCAACAACAACACATGTGTTGAGATCCTAAGGTGCATGGCTGGGATGGATGAAATAATCTAGAATCTTGGAAACATAATGTATTTTATTTTGTTAAACAGAAATAACTTGGTTTCAGTTACATGTCAGTTAGATTATCATCTTCAATTCAAAACGCATAGAGTAACCATAGAAGAGCTAGACATACTACAAAGAAGTTCCTACCTAGTATACTGTCTATAGTCTATGGAGGTACCCTACAGATCCATAGAATAGTCTTCTATCAAATCACATTACATTAACACACCTCCTTGATTTTATACAAGACAATCTGTGAAATCTATCTCTAATAATAACAATAAGATATAAATATTCACAAACTTATTTATCTTTTAACATGACATTGCTAAACATGAAACAATAAAACAACTTAAAAAAAAACTACATGAACACTGTCATAAAAAAAAAACTATCTTAAATTAACAAGTTCCCTAAGTTTCTTAAACCTTAATTTTCCTAAGGCTTTGGTCAATATATACCAGCTATCTGATCGTCAGTATGAACCTTAACTATATTTACAATACCCTGCTTTTCGTAGTCATACACAAAATGATAGCTGATGTCAATATGCTTAGAGTTTTTACAGAATTTTCCATTTTTTGCCAAAGCAATAGCTCCGGTGTTGTCTTCAAATATCTTTACTGGTTTTGGGACTATAACATCTAAATCCCCTAATATTCCTATTACCGGCAAAACCTCTTCTACGCAATCTGCTAACGCATAATATTCTGCGTGCGTCGAAGCCCTTGATACAATTTTCTGTTTGTGTGTTTTCCACATTATTGGATTGTTATACACTCTTATTACAATACCTGTGGTTGATTTCCTATCATTTTTATCGGCTGCCCAGTCGGCATCCACAAACGCATCTACACATTCATCAAACTCTGCATTGTAATTCAGTTTTATATTTCGTGTACAGTACAAATATTTTAAAATACGTAACGCATATTTATAATAAGTCTCGCAGTAACAATTTTGAAAACGGCTTAAAAAATTTACACTGTATGATACGTCTGGTCGCGTTCCACTTGCTATGTACAAAAGAGCTCCTATCAAACTTCTATATCTAGTATTTTCATTGGGTTCACCAGACTCGAGCGACAAATTCTGTTCCATTGGTGTTTCATAATTTTTTGATTCTTTTACAACGTATTTTTCAGCCAGAGTTCCGATACATGTTTCTTGACTCAGTGACATTTTCTTTTGAGTGGGGTCGTATTCGATATCAATACCCAAATAATGCTTTACCTTTCCCAAGTCTTTCATTCGAAATCTCTTACTTAGCATTTGTTTGACTTCCATAATAGCATCTATATTCTTTCCACATAACAAAATATCATCAACATATAAGCACAAATATACCTTAGTATTTTAAATACATCCTGTGTAGAGGCAGTAGTCATAATCTGATCTTGTAAAATTGATGCTCTGCATAAAATAATGGTAGCACTCGTACCAATCTCTTGGACTTTCTCTTAATCCATACAAAGCTTTATTAAGCCTGCAGACCTTGCCGTCTTCCACTTTATATCCCTTTGGGGGATAAATATAAACTTCAGATTTGATAACACCATTTAAAAAAGCCGTTTCAACGTCCATGCTCTCTATGTACCAACTCCTAACACATGCCGTTGACATTAATGCTTTCATTGTGGTCATTCTGGCCACTGGTGAATAAATCTCTTCATTTTCATCGTAAATTTGCTGAAATCCACGTGCAACGACTCTTGCTTTAAATTTACCATTCGTTTTAACTCGAAAGATCCATTTCACATCTATAATTTTCTTGTCATCAGGTTCATCGACTATATCCCATGTATAATTGATTGTAAGGCTGTTTAATTCAGCACTTACGGCTTCTTTCCATTTACTTACTTGTTCACTTTCCATCGCCTCTTCATATGTCTCGGGTGCATTTGCGTCGCTGATATTTACATATACTACATGGTCTTTATATTTACTCGGTAATCTTTTCTCTTTTTGGTCTTTGTGTGTTCACCTCCTCGGGAATAGCAGGTCTAACATCAGTTTCTTCTTCCATAGTATCATAAAATTCGTCGTTTTCATGCATTACTTCTCTTCGTAGGTTTTCATTTCCTGTATTATCATCATCAGATCTTCTAGTAACATCGTCAGTTCTTCTCGTCACATCGTCCGTTCTGATATTTACATCGTCAGTTCTTCTCGTCACATCGTCCGCTCTTCTATTCACACTGTCCAATTCGACGTCTACACTATCTTCATCATCAACTTGCCTTCGTCTGATCACTTCTTCGATAAACCTAACATTACGCGAAATCACTACTTTTTCACCAACCAGTATCCTATATCCTGTGTCTGTATATCCTACTAATTTCCCTTTTACAGCTTTAGGATTTAACTTTGATGAGCGCCTTTCATCAGGGATTCGATCGAAGCATTCTGATCCGAATATTTTTAAATGTTCAACATTCGGCTTCCTACCGAGAAAATTTTCGTATGGACTTTTCTTTTCGTGTGTGTTCGTTAGTAATCTGTTGCCTAAATATGCAGCTGTTAATAAACATTCTGGCCAATACTTTTTGCTTAGATTGCCATCTGCTAGTAGACATCTGGCTCTATCCATCAGCGTTCTATTATAACGTTCAGCTACGCCGTTTAATTGGTGGGTGTAAGGAGGTCCAGGGTTCAGATTTATACCTTTACTTTTACAAAAGTTGAAGAAGTTACCATTCAAGTACTCTTTTCCGTTGTCGCACCTTATTTCCTTAATTTTCTTTCCAGTCTGAGTTTCTGTAAATTGTACATATTGAGTAAATCGATCGAAAACGTCACTTTTGTTGTTTATTGTGCTAACAAAAGCTAATCTACTGTAATCATCAATTAATGTCACAATATATTTTTGACCATTGTACCCTGCTGGTTGTAGTGGACCCATAACATCAGTATGAACAATTTCTAACACATCATTTGCCCTCTTTCTCGTGTTGGCATAGGGTAAGTTTGCCATTTTATTTTTTACGCATATCTCACAGTCTATAAAATCGTCATTCAGCGTTTCGGGCATTCCGTTGAGGGTTTTGTATGTACATATCTCCCTAAGTTTCCTAAAATTCGGATGGCCTAATTTCTTATGCCATTCTTCTTTTAGAGACACATTTACATAGCTATCACCTGTGTATGCCTTATTTTTGATAATTGTTGCGTTCAACTCATACAATTTGTTTTTCCTATAGGCTTTAACTAATACCTTACCTGTTTTTCCATATATGGTTGCCAAGTCTCTTTTAAATATTATACCATTGTTATTATTTACGATAGACGACACGCTTAGCAAATTTCTTTTCATCGATGCTACATAGTAAACATTATTTACAGTAATCTTTTCTTTACCGCAAACCATAACGATACTACCCTTTTTAGTTGCCTCTAGGCCAAAACCGTCACCTACTTTAATATTAATATTTTTATCTAATTCGTATATTTTATCAAAGTATTTTTCATCGTTTACAATGTGGTCGCTGCAACCACTGTCAAGAAGCCAACTTACTTTCATATTATTTTTTGAGTCAGCTACAGCAACTTCCACGTTGAAGACATTGAAGGACTGATTGGCACCTCTACCACCGCTGTAGCTGCGGCCCCTGCCTCTGCGGCCACGACCGCGTCCACTTCTTCCTTTTCCTCTTGGAATAAAGCTGGTCTTTCTATTCGGACAATCTCGCCTAAAGTGCCCAGTTCTATTGCATTCATAGCATTAGTCCTCTCCTGTGGTAAAAACCATTGTCTCTTGGTTTTCTCCCTTTTTCACGTCCAGTAACAATTTGGATTTGACATATTCAACTGTTTGAGATTCCTTCGGCATCGCGTCTACAATATTTACCACGTATTCGTATTTCTTTGGGAGTGACAGCAACAGATAATTTAATCTCTCCTCTTCTGAAATATTGTCGCCGGTGTTCCTTAATTCATTTATGATCCTCTCGAATCTTTGAAGATATTCTTGCACGTCTTCGTCTTCATGTAACTTTAGTTCCAGTAGTCGTCTTTTTATCAATAGCCTGTTGGCGCACCCTTTCGCAATGTAGGTCTCATCTAATTTCCTAATCATTTGATATGCGCTTGTTTGATGCATAATAATGTCGAGTTGGGTATTGTTCACGCTATTTACTATAATGTTTCTGATTCTAATGTCTACTTGCTTATCTTTATCGTCTTCTATTACCAGTGATCGGAATTAGGTGGGCTAAAATACCTAAAGTTCAAAGAACAGTGGCAAAAAAAAATGGAGACTTCCTTACTACAATAATTTTATTGGACCCAATTGGGACGAAAATGGAATACTTGTCGCAGTTAGCATGTATATTAAATATTAATGTTTTTATAATATTACGAACTAATTCAAATCATTTTTAACCATTCAACCCAACCAACCATCTTTTTAACCAACTGCAAGAAGTTTATTATTTTGTAACTTACATTTCTAATTGTTATTAGCTCAGGTAAAAAACTGATTCACCTCATTGTTTTCTTTTCCCAGAATAGCCGAAGCTTGTTGTCTCTTTCTAGATTTTGCTATCTTTTGTTTGTCACTGGTTTGCAGTGTAAGTACCTATTCAATAAAGAATGATAAAAAGTTTTTATTTTTATAGTGCGTAAGCCTCAACACTCTGGCAAATTTTTAAGAGATTAAATAACATCGCAAAAATTTACGACTTCGGCGGGACTTGAACCCGCATCCTTCCGTCAGTACCGGAATATGCTAACCAACTACACCACGAGGTCAAGTGACGCTGGAGTCGAAAATCATTGCGACTTTCTACGGACTGTAGCGCCGAAGCTCCACCTACAGGGGAAACATTAAAGTTTATCCATTCCTGTTCAAAGACAAAAGTTACGTTTAGTTCGTTTGACGAGAGGTGTCACGTTGCTCAAATTCTAAAGTTTTTATTTTTATAGTGCGTAAGCCTTACACTCTGGCAAATTTCTTAGAAATTAAATAACATCGCAAAAATTTACGACTTCGGCGGGACTTGAACCCGCATCCTTCCGTCAGTACCGGAATGTGCTAACCAACTACACCACGAGGTCAAGTGACGCTGGAGTCGAAAATCTTTGCGACTTTCTACGGACTGTAGCGCCGTTAGCTCCACCTACAGGGGAAACATTAAAGTTTATCCATTCCTGTTCAAAGACTCAAGTTACGTTTAGTTCGTTTGACGAGAGGTGTCGCGTTGCTCAAATTCTAAAGTTTTTATTTTTATAGTGCGTAAGCCTCACACTCTGGCAAATTTCTAAGAAATAACATCGCAAAACTATAAAATTGTTTTTTTAACCTTTACCTACTTTAATTTTTAATATTAGTGTGACTAACAAAGGTTAGTCACACTAATATTATAAATGTGAAAGTTTGGATGGATGTTTTTTACTTCTGGGACGAAAAAATAAACGGACGAAAAATTGGGACGAAAAAATATTTAGTCCTAAGGCGTCTCCATTTGGTCTCTGTTATTTTTCGAAGTTTAGGTATTTTAGCCCGCCTAATTCCGATCACTGTCTATTACCTTTAATCCTTTCATTTCCAAGAACAAATTTAGCCGAAATTTCCATTTTTCATAGTTCAGGCCGTCAAATATTTGTAGAAAATTTTCTTCGCATTTCTTTTTATCGTGGATGTTTTTATCTTCAGTCATTTTCTTTACTGAAAAAAAAACTTCACTTGTTTTGCACCACCTTCTCTTCTTTGTACGACTTTCTTCTTTTACATTTTCATCACTTCATCCTAAGATCAACCAATGCAACCACAATCTGCTACCATGTTGAGATCCTAAGGTGCATGGCTGGGATGGATGAAATAATCTAGAATCTTGGAAACATAATGTATTTTATTTTGTTAAACAGAAATAACTTGGTTTCAGTTACATGTCAGTTAGATTATCATCTTCAATTCAAAACGCATAGAGTAACCATAGAAGAGCTAGACATACTACAAAGAAGTTCCTACCTAGTATACTGTCTATAGTCTATGGAGGTACCCTACAGATCCATAGAATAGTCTTCTATCAAATCACATTACATTAACACACCTCCTTGATTTTATACAAGACAATCTGTGAAATCTATCTCTAATAATAACAATAAGATATAAATATTCACAAACTTATTTATCTTTTAACATGACATTGCTAAACATGAAACAATAAAACAACTTAAAAAAAAACTACATGAACACTGTCATAAAAAAAAAACTATCTTAAATTAACAAGTTCCCTAAGTTTCTTAAACCTTAATTTTCCTAAGGCTTTGGTCAATATATACCAGCTATCTGATCGTCAGTATGAACCTTAACTATATTTACAATACCCTGCTTTTCGTAGTCATACACAAAATGATAGCTGATGTCAATATGCTTAGAGTTTTTACAGAATTTTCCATTTTTTGCCAAAGCAATAGCTCCGGTGTTGTCTTCAAATATCTTTACTGGTTTTGGGACTATAACATCTAAATCCCCTAATATTCCTATTACCGGCAAAACCTCTTCTACGCAATCTGCTAACGCATAATATTCTGCGTGCGTCGAAGCCCTTGATACAATTTTCTGTTTGTGTGTTTTCCACATTATTGGATTGTTATACACTCTTATTACAATACCTGTGGTTGATTTCCTATCTATATATATTAATGACATTACCATGTCAATATATTTATGAAAACTTGTACAATTACTTAGTTTTAAGGGTTTTCTCAACATTTACGCAATAAAAACATGTGTACAATTCATGGAATTAGAGTAAATACGTAATAAAACTGATGCGTATGTTTCCAGTTACCTTTCTAGTCTCACTTTATATTATATTCCAAGTTGATAACCGGCTAGAGCACAGCAAGCTACTCGTAGGTACCTACTAAGTTATAATAATAACGCATATAGAATAAAGTTTAAGTAGGTATCAATCACTCCAGAAATTTTGAATAAAACTCTATAGGTACCTGTATAGTTCTTGAAGTTTTCATGCAAGAAATATTTAAAAATTGAAAATTTTGAAAAATATAACTTGCGCGCTTCTTGGGCGAAGCTAGGGTGATATATGGGGTGATAAAAACTCGCAGAATCCGCCATTTTGTTTTTGACGTTGACAGCACCATGTACAAAAATCTAACAAGTCAAAGATAAAAGAAGAAGTTGAAGTTGAACACCTCTCTCTCTCTCTCTCTAAACCTCTCACAAAACCTCTTCTCTGACCATAAATAAATGAAATATCAAAATAAAACAAACAAATAAACAGTGTTTTTAATATATCTAGAAGTCTAAAGGGAGGGACACAAACAAACTCCTCTTGTGTTTTATGTCTTGGTCCTTCGATTTTCGTCCTTCTGATATTTCCAAGAGTACAGGAAAATGTCTTCTGTGTGTAGAGTTTGTCTCGCTGGGAATAAGATGCTGAAGTCTTTGAAAAACACACTCCTCGTAGACCTGTACGAAAAACTGTCTACTGCCAAGGTTAGTTAGTACCTAGATCGTGTTCAGGTAGGCAAAATATATCGAATTGTTTCAACTACCACGGACCACGGACTGATTTGATTACGAAACATCCTGCCCCGAACTTAAGCGTTTTCAAGAAAGTGGACTTCCAATTTTTGGTCTGTTGTTCTGTTTTTTGGGTTTCTTGCCTCTAATATAGTTGTGTATGCGATTTTTGTGTCGTTGATTTATTACTATCAACACTAAAATTGCAGTTAACTGAACCAACTGGGTCGCAGTAGATGATTGATAGTTATAAATTGAGATTAACTTTAAAAAAATATTGTTTTCTTTCAGAAATAATTAAAAAAATGTCAATGACAGTCATGCTGCAGATGTGCTTAAAAATATCTATGCTTCATACGCTTTTTAGCAAAGTATAACAAGCTAGGGTATTATCAGAATTCCTATAAAAAAGTCTCTCCTCGCGAATTTATTATAATTTATATGTAATTATCAATTGTCTGTTGCGAGTTGCAACCCAGTTGGTTCAGATAACTGCAATTTTAGTGTTGAGAATAATAAAACAACTCATCTACCTACTACTCAAAAATCGCAAACTTAAATTAGAGGAAAAATTAAATAAACAAAATAGATAAAAAATTAAATAAAATAATTAAATAGACAAAAAAACAGTATATAAAAAAACTTCAAAGTCCTATCCAGTCCAAACAATCAAAACTTACATTCAGGAATTTAATGCACACATTTTCCACTTCACTTCTAGAATTTGAAGTATGTAAGTCTTTAAATATAATTTCACTTATTTTGAACTGCAACAGAACCTTAATTATTTCTCTGGCCTTTTTATCAGTTTGCATATTATAAACTTAATTTTCTAATTATATAAATTGCTTTCTTATTATTTTATCTTAATTTCTTTCTCGGACTAACACTACCCATCATCATGGAGTTAGAAGCGCAGCGAGGGAGTAAGACAACCTTCTATACCTACATATATTTCGTATTGCGACTGACATAATTTTTTGAGGAGTTGGGGAAATCATGGGCCATAAGAAAACTAAAGTAAAGTAAAGTAAATTTAAACTCTATATCACAGTAAGTTTTTTTTAAATGAACTTAGAAGTGGTCATGATTTATAAGTTTTAAACAGTCGGACATACATTGAATGCATAATTGAATCTCTGCAACCGTGACACTGAGGAGATTTATTCTACCGGAAAAATGTAGCCTATGACCCCCACGACTCCCCAAAAATAAGTATGGTTGCAATACCAAACACCCTGTTTATTGGGATGGTTTAGTCCCTTGCAAAAAATCTTCTGTTTATTCGTACCATCTAATCTTGAAAATCCAATAGGAGGGTAGGACGACACGAGTAAATCCATATTTAGTATCATGGACTCCCCATAATAATTCAGCCACCAAATTCCACAGAGTGAAATAAACAAATTACAATAATGTTATAATGTTGTAGATATATGCAGTTATAAAGAATGACAATTGTTCCAGTTCAACTCCCAGGATACAAGACCGAAAGCTTTATGCTCCTCTTGTTACCAGAAGCTGCTGAGATGTCACAACTTTTCCCAAATGGCTCACAGATCCGAAAAGATCTTTACTCATCTTTTCCACGAGGGACTTGAGGTACCTATCAACACCATGTTTAGATCAATATTAAGATTCATCATCATCATCAGCTGGACATAGGCCTCCCCTAATGAGCGCCATAGCGCCCTGTCTTCAGCTTGCCGCATCCAGCATCTGCCTGCAGTCTTTCGCAGATCATCATCCCACCTGGCCGGAGGGCGTCCTACACTACGTTTGCCGAGTCATGGTATCCACTCAATAACACGTTTGCCCCAGCGGTTGTCGGTTCTTCGCGAGATATGGCCGGCCCACTGCCACTTCAGCTTGCTAATTCTAAATATTTAGATTATTTATCCTCAACCGCTCAAGGTGAAAAATCTGAATCCAAAATTCTTTGTTTCCATGAATACAATACAATAAATGTACCAACATGAAGAAAAGGTCAAATTCATGTAATGGTGAATTTTGGCACACATTACTTATGTAGGTATGCCAAAATTAACCTTTGTCCGTTCGCCAACAGCAATGGTACCATCGATTTGATCTGATGATGGAGACAAAAAGTCATAGGAACACTTAAACGAAACGACCGATGCCGACGTGACCCTGTTAAGTTTGTGTTCGTTGGATTTGTTTTCCCAAGCACTTCGGGATTTCAGAATAAGGGCTAGTTTTTTTAATTATTAGGGTTGAGATTAAATCGCTGACATAACGCACCTCCATTCGTTCGTTCGTAGACTGGCTCAATTCAAAATTCATGTTTTTTTGGGAAATGAAGAAAACGTGTTTTGGTCCTTGACAGCTTTTGGTAAATCACACTATAACCATGGAATAGAGAGCTTATTGGAATTTATGTTGAACGTACCTTTATAAGATTATTGTATAATCTGTGGCAATTTTTGCTCGCATTATGGCGGACGAATTGTAATGAGAAATAGGAGTGTTTTAAGCAGTTTAATTATAATAAAACTATGTAGACTTATTGTGGGTTTTATTATCAAATTCTAATAGGTTATGGGCCCAGATCCCATCAGTAAGTCAGATGGACATAGTTTAGCGTAGGAAAGTGGAAAATAGGAGAACCGTGTTTGATCACAGACAAGGTCACACGTGTTTTATCAGAAAAGGGGTAGTGGTTTACTTTTCAGCAATTAAAGTACACAAAATTACAAATAAGAAAGATGACGACCACATCTACGCAAGTCCCGCTTTTGGATGGTGAAAACTTTGATAACTGGTTGTATAGAGTTGAGATCATTTTGGATGAAAGAGGAGTCAAAGACGCCATTATAACAAAGATAGAACAAGAACAAGATACGAAAGAAAAAGCGAAGGATGCCAAAGCTCGCAGCACAATTGTACAAGGACTGCCTGACAAATATCTCGAATATGTAAAAGGGGCGGAATCAGCTTTTGATATGATAAATAAACTAAAAAATGTATTTCAAAGGAAAAGTACCATTAGCAGCCTATGTCTTAAAAGAGAACTTATCAACTTGAAATGTAAAAAGACAGACAGCCTGCAAGAACACTTAAAAACATTCGACAGGCTAGTACAAAGTATTGAAGCACACGGGATTAAAATAGATGAAAAAGAAAAAGTGTGCCAATTACTCCTAAGTGTCGAGGAGGCCTACCAACCAATAGTAACTGCATTAGAGATGTCCGATATTGAACTAAATATGGAATTTGTCCGTGGAAAACTACTGGATGCTGAGACTAAAGGTCAGAAACCAAGTTCCCATAGAAATGAATATGTCTTCCAAACTGCTACAGTTAAGTGCTACAATTGCAGTCAGCCCGGCCACTTTGCTAGGGATTGCCCAGGCAGAGGAAAAGGCAGAGGAACAGGCAGAGGCAGAGGCCGAGGGAGAAGATCATACAGAGGATCATATGGAGGGCGAGGCTCAGTACCTCAAGCTCATATTGGAGAAGCCTCAACTTCAAATGAGGGAATATCATTTGTGGCAGCTCACTCAGCAGAAGAAAAATGTCAAAATAGCAATGAAATTGAGCTAGTAATCGATTCGGGTGCAACTTACCATATGTTAAACAAAAAATATGAAAAATACATGACCAATATTCAAGAAATACCACCTATAAAAATTCAAGTTGCAAATGGTAATACAATAACAGCTAACAGAAAAGGAAAATTAGTGGGAATGTCAGAAGAAGGCATAAAAGTTACAATAGAAGAATGTCTTATATTAGAAAGAATATCACACAATTTGTTATCTGTGCTGAAATTAAATGAAAAAGGTTTAAAAGTGATATTTGACAAAAACAACATACTAATAACCAATGACAAAGTAAAAGTTTATGGTAAAAGTAATGGAAGATTATGCACAATAAAACTAAATCTGACATCATCAGACGCGTTACTGACCGAGAAGACAGACACAAATCTATGGCACAGAAGACTTGGTCATTTGAACCATGGAGGTCTGAGGATACTTGGACTACCTTTATCCAATGAATGCTGTTCTGTATGTATGGAAGCTAAAGCAAGTCGATGTCCATTCAGTCAAAACCCAATACCACGCACTAAGAGTATTGGTCAGTTGATTTATTGTGATTTAGGAGGACCAGTCACACCGATAAATAAAGATGGTGAGAGATACTACTTGACAATCATCGATGACTACTCTCATTTTTTGGAAGTATATCTGCTGAACTCAAAGGATGAAGCGAAAAGTTACATCATAAAGTACATCAAAAGAATGAAGAATAATGGAAATAATGTGCAAAGAGTAAGAACAGACCGAGGCAAAGAATTCCTAAATGAAGAGTTAAAAAGTTTCTATGAAGAATATGGTATAATACAAGAAACAACATGTGCATATACGCCGCAGCAAAATTCAATCTGTGAGAGGATGAACCGTACGTTGGCCAATAAAGTAAGAGCAATGTTGATAGAAACAAATCTACCGAAATACTTGTGGGGTGAAGCCATCAGATGTGCTGCATATATAATTAACCGATCACCCACAAAGGCACTAAAAGGGGATACTCCATCAAATCGATGGTATGGTAAGAACAACCTCGAAAAACTACGAGTATTTGGTTGTAAAGCCTGGAGCATGATCTTTCCAAGGCCAAGCAAATTGGAACCCAGAGCGAAGCCTGTGATAATGGTGGGTTATTGTGGATCAGGATACAGATTATGGGATCCAAAGACTAACGAAATAGTTGAGTCACGTGATGTAAGATTTGACGAGTCTAACTATAGATATACTGACATTGAAAAAGATACACAAATCCCATATGCACAAGAAGAGGAGAAAGAAAAGAAAGAAGATGAAAAAGAAGAAAGCACAAGTTATGAAGACACACCGGACATGACAATTACTGAAGATACAAATACGGAAGAGGAAACCGAACGGAAAAAGAGGACGATAAAGTTACCAAGTAGATATGAAGATTATGACATGTCAAATATAGCCTATGCACTAATATCAGAAGACCCGAAAACCTACAGTGAAGCTATTAAACAAGAAGGATGGTTAAACGCTATAGAGAAGGAACTAGAAGCACACAGAAAGCTAAGAACATGGGATGAATGTGACTTACCTGAAGGATGCAAGGCCATAGACACAAAATGGGTATTTCGCACTAAGACTGACAATACTAAGAAAGCCAGACTAGTCGCAAAAGGGTTTCAAGAAGAAACTACCCAGAATGTCTACGCACCAGTGGCCAGAATGATAACAGTAAGGTTATTTTTAAATAAAGCACTTCAAGAAGATCTACCTATAAAACAATTGGATATACCTACTGCATTCTTAAATGGAGAGTTGAAAACTAACATCTATATAAAATATCCAGAAGGGATACAGAAGCAAAAAGAAGGCAAAGTTTTAAAGCTAAGAAAGGCACTATATGGATTAAAAGAATCGCCACGTTGCTGGAATGAAAAACTTAATCATTTTCTTACTCAAAATGGTTTCAAGCAGTCTCAAAGTGATTTCTGTTTATACACTGGAACAGACACATACATACTTATATTTGTGGATGATATACTAATAATTGGAAATGGAAATACAATAATACAGAAACTAAAAGAAGAATTTCAAGCTAAGGATATGGGAAATATAAGTAAATTTTTGGGAATGGAAATAACAAGGACAAGAGACAGCATAGAAATAAAACAAACTAATATCATTCAGAAGATTTTATTAAAATTTCATATGCAAGACTGCAAGGGATCAAATACACCTATGGAAGTTGGTTTACAGATTAATGAAGATGAAGATTTAATTACAGACATCCCTTATAGAGAACTTGTGGGATCACTGATGTATTTAGCTACAATCAGTCGACCAGATATAGCTTATGCAACTGGATTTCTTAGCCGATATATGAATCGTCCCACTCATACACTGTGGACCGGCGCGAAGAGAGTCCTTAGATACCTGAAACAGACAAAAGAAAAAGGATTAGTATACAGAAGAGAAGACAATAATAATAATACCTTGTTAGCCTTTTCAGATTCCGATTGGGCAAGTGAGAAAATGGACAGAAAAAGTGTTAGTGGAGTTGCAATATTCCATTGTGGCAACTTAGTCAGCTGGAGCTCCAAGAAGCAAACTTCTGTGGCACTCTCAACAGCCGAAAGTGAATACGTCGCCGCCGCATTTGCTGTAAGTGAAATAATGTACATTAGAAAAGTGTTTAAAGATTTTCAGTATCATAAAAACTTAACCTATACTTTATGTATTGACAATCAGAGTACAATTAAGATGATAGAGAGTTACGAAAACAGTAAAAGATCGAAACATATCGATATAAGAGTTCATTTTATCAAAGACATTGTAAACAAAGGTTTATTAACATTGAAATATATATCTACCAATGAAAACAAAGCGGACATTTTCACAAAACCTTTAAATATAATAAAGCATACTTACTTTTGTAAATCACTGGGTTTATGTTAAGTAACTTTGTAGTAATTATAACTGTTACTATCATTTAATTGATTATGTGAAACATTGCGTTGTTATTTTTCTAATTATTTTCAGAGTACGAAATTGGAATTGTATAAATGTGTAAGGTTATGTTATTTCTAGTTGTCAAATTCAAAAATGTCAAATGTCAGTTGTCAACGTCATAATGACAGTTCGATAGTGTTGCTAGTTGTTAACTCGTTTTGTTTTTGCAAGTTCAAGTTTATTTGCTATTGTGTAAAAATTAAATAAATACTTTTAATTTGAAACTTAAACTTGAGCCGGGGTATTGGAATTTATGTTGAACGTACCTTTATAAGATTATTGTATAATCTGTGGCAATTTTTGCTCGCATTATGGCGGACGAATTGTAATGAGAAATAGGAGTGTTTTAAGCAGTTTAATTATAATAAAACTATGTAGACTTATTGTGGGTTTTATTATCAAATTCTAATAGAGCTATTTACAAAATTCAAAGTCCTACAGGTTATTTCGTCTAAGAACTACTTATGTGGATAAAAAATCCTTAAAAATATTTAAAACAGTAGGAGTAAATTGACGCTGAAAAAAAAACAAATAAGGAGTCGCTTTAGTACCTACTGAAAAAACTTTTGACTTATATACAAATAGGTCTGTTTAATTCCTAGCAATACGTTTGATTGGATGACTTATCAGTACAAAACTGACCAAACTTTGTTAGGGTTTAAGGTAAATGGTGCTTTTGTGACTTTGTTTTATGTGTTTTCTCAAAAGTTATGTAATTAAAACATGTGTACAATCCATGGAATTGGAGTAAATGGGAAATGAAACTGAGACGTCGACAGTTAAGAAAAATAAAATTCTAATACAAAAATCATGTAACTACAAATGAAAAATAGACTTATAGAAAGAATAATTATTCTAGATTCATTTTTTTTACAGAATAATAAAATTCCAAGTAGTTTCTGAGATACAAGCATTTAAGTCCAAATTGCGAAAATTTCTCGAAGCGCGCGCCACCCGTAATCCTTGAGGCATAAAACCTATAATAAGTAACAATCCTTGAAGGGGTCACAAAAAATTGCTCAGTTTACAGTTGTAAAGTGACTCAAAACAAAACTTCAGTCGTTTACGATTGAAATTAACATAGTAAACTTATAATATTAGGATGAAATCCGCATGAATGATTTCCGCAAAGTAACGCCTGAATCTATTATTTATTGTAGTAAACTTACCTTAAATTTTCTACAAGAGTAACGAACTGAGGTTTAGGTCACTTTTTCATTAGTAGCGCAGCATCTCACTCCAACCACTTCTCACGCAATACTAAATACGACATCCTCGTAATGACGAAAGGCACCGGACTCGTCATTAAGAAAGAGACAAGATTGCGTATCTCTTTTTCCAGTCTTATTAGGGCAGTTCTGATTTACAAGGCGATAGAACCCACTTTTATGAGTCGTTCTGCATACTTAACTCAATTCACCCAAATTTTTGGTTGAGCCAGTCTAAGAATGGAGGTGCGATAAATGGGTCATTAAAATCAATTGTTTTTTACTGTAATTAAAACAGAAAGCAGTGAAAAATGTATAGCGATTGTGACGAAAATATGATTTAAATCAAATAAACCGAATTTTAAGTATTTAAATAATAAATCATGATATTTATCTACCCAGGTACTTTTTTGTCCTTCCTAGGAACTTACTTGTTGTTTGTAATATGGTGATAAATATATCGACGGATGGTTATGTTTTCAATTTCAGCAGTGGTCGCAAAATCTTGCGACTTTTTTTTTTATAAATGGCAATTGTGTAGGTTTGACCTCTAAAGAAAGAAATAGATTTTAGGGAGTAAAATTTTCTAGCTCAGTAGTTTTGATATTTATGTACAAAGCTCTTTAGAAGTTATGTTACTGACCTAAACCTTGATTATTGCAGGCAACCCAGGCAAATATCACTGAGATGACCACGAATAGCTGCCATTCATCAGCGGCCACTATGCAGTTCACTACCATTAATGGCGAAACAACAAATGCAGCTACTCAGGTTCCTATCAAAGATGAACCGATTTCTAGTATTGATATAAAAGAAGAGATCACCACACAAAATGATATATTGGTAGAAATTGACTCTGCCCAGGACTGTATAAAAAGTCAATTTAAATTAGAAGATAAAAGTGGTCGAGGAAATGAGATGGAAGAAATGCCTTTTATCGTTAAAATTGAGCAAACCAAACCAGATGGCTCAAGGTCTTTGATGGAGCCCTCATCCTCCAATGAATTTCATGAACAATTTAATCAAAATGGTCATTTAGTTGAACGCATGCACATTCACACAAGGAAAATGTCATTTGCCTGCAATGTGTGTCATAAACAATTTTACCACAAATGCAATTTAGTTGTACACATGCGAATTCACACAGGCGAGAAACCATTGGTCTGCAATGTATGTGTTAAACAATTTAATCGAAAATCTTCTTTAGATAAACACATGAAAACTCACACAAGAGAGAAGCCATTTGTCTGCAATGTATGTTCTAAACAATTTAGTCGAAATAGCCATATAGTTCGTCACATGCGAATTCACACAGGAGAGAAGCCATTTGTCTGCAAAGTATGTGATAAACAATTTAATCAAAAGAGTTCTTTGGTTTTTCATACGAAAACTCACACGGGAGAGAAACCATTTGCCTGCAGTGTATGTGATAAACAATTTGATCGAAAATACTATTTAGTTGAGCACCTGCGACTTCACACAGGAGAAAGGCCATTTGTCTGCAATATATGTGGTAAAAAATTTAATCGAAAAAAACATTTAGTTGGTCACATTCGAATTCATACAGGAGAGAAGCCATTTGCCTGTAATGTATGTCATAAAAAATATAGTCGTAAATGTCATTTGGTCAAACACTCCGAAAATCATAGAGGGGAGAATCCACCACAAACACAACAGTAATAATATTAGTCCACAGTTTTACGCAGGCCTCTCCATGAAGCGCCTGATTGGTTTTTATCTAATGGGGGTTAATGCCCATAATCCTTATGCCGATAGGGGATCACAATTCGGTGGGCGAATTGTTCCTCAGGAGGCGCTACTGCCCGCCTCCCGGTGGATATCCCTTAGTTGCCTATTACGGCACCCGCGGGAAGAGTTTGGGTGGTGCAAATTCAAAGCCAGCACCACACGGCTTAGTAAGGAAAATAAAGCTTTCATAGTTATTAAATAAGAGCTTTATTTTCCTGACCAAGCCGTGTGGTGCCAGAATAACCTTCTGGGGGAACACGGTGGATATAGAATCTACTTGTATATACTTTGTGCCTGCGAGCTATTGTTAGTAAGTACAGAATCTCTTCGCAACATATTCAAAGTCAATAATATTTAAACCTTCACTGGATTATACATTTTGGAAATATGCCTATTTATAAAAAAAACAACAAAAAACTTTTCTTCGAAAACTAATCTAGTCGACATAATAACCTACGAAAAAACTTAAATATAATATTTGTATGCCTCAAGAAAACAATGCAATGTTCCGCAAAAGTCTATATAATTGTACTATTAAATATACAATAATTTACCGTTCGAAAAAAAAATAGAAGATAAAAAATTTAAAATAAAATTAAGAAAATATCTGTTAAGTGTCAAAAACACATTGTCATGATATTATAACAGAATATTTTGACAGTACCCCCCCAAATTTAGATAGTAATTATTTATATTTCAGTCCTATTAACCTTAACCATAAAGAAATTGTGCAATTCCTATAATTTTAAGTTTAATATCTAATGTTAGGTAATATTATTTATATTAATGTATCTCCGAAGGACAAACTGTTGACCAATTTATAAGTAGGTAGGTATCTAGTTCCGACCAACTGTGTACACAGTTAAAACAATAAATGTTCTTTCATAATGGCGCCGCCTATTTTTTATTTTACTTTCCGCCACAAGTCTTTCAGAACCTTCACCTGTCCAGAATGGCAGAATGGACGGAAACAACCTGGGATGGCCCGTGGGCACCAGCAACATTGCGAGGACGGAGGCCTACGTACGCGTTGGTGCGATTAAATCATACAGTTCCCTTGGGTTCCCTTTGTTGGAAGTACCTAGGTAAAAATATGCTACGTACTGAATTAATTCAAATGAAACTTAGCATGATTTGAGCTCATACTTGGATACATTTTATCTGGGATTTCAGCAGGCCACTAACGAAAAAAACAGTGGTTCAGTCAAATGGATCAGGAGCCCAATTCTGCAATACAAATGACAATGGAATCGATGCAGAATCATCACGTAGAATCTAGATTAATAAAACTCCAGATAGTGTAAGTAATAATAGAAATAAATAGTTTCTGACACTTTGACGCACGTCTCTCCATCTGCTTTCATTAAAAATTCTTTCATTTATGGTAGAATACCTACTAACCAAATTGTGTCATTCTGTGACGATACCACTATCATTGTGAAGCGATTAGTTTAGCAGAATAGGTCCCAGCTGAATGGAATCATTAGTAAGAAGTGAAAAAAACATGAGAGTTAGACAATTAATCATATAATCTCACAAAACATAGGTAAGGAATCACATTTCAATACCTAATTTAAATGTGATTTGATTATTTACCTGTGTTAAGTAAAGATAACAAGTTATGTATGTATAGGTACTTTACTGTACCAAATCTAGGCTGGAATCTACCCAGGACTAGGTAGTAGTCATTGGGACTTTGCTGTCCGGCGGCGGGCGGCGCGGCGATCAGGAACGAAGTGAGGTGTCTTTGTGGCTCGCACGACTCGATGGCTACGGGTTTGATCGGTTCGGTCGGAGTTTCGAGTCATGCATGATGCGATGCTCGGTCGGACGGGACGGTCGGAGGCTCGGCGTGTGTAAAGTTTGAATTTGGCGCGCTTCTTTCACGTCGACTTCAACTTCTTTCATAATGTTGCCGTTTACTTCGCTACGACTCTGCCGCCAGTATCTGTGTAGGACTGTCATGAACTTCGAAAATAGAATAAAATCGGTTTTTACGAACCTAGATCTTAAAATTTTGTATCAAAATGATTTTGCTAAAACCCCTACGGAACGTAGTCATAGGATCTTTGGGTAAAATAAACACTCGGTGACAGCGGGAAAAGAAACGAGAGCGACAACAGAAGTGAAACGAGGAAGAAGTATGACACATCTTGAGACTGACGCTGGCCGAGTCGTAGCTATAATTAATGGGATTGAAGATGTCAACATGCTATCCCCGTAGACCCTACACGATTTATACACAATTCAACTAGGAGGTACCTAACTAAATGTAGATAGTTAGTACCTACATAATATATTAAAATTGTAACAGGTCCAATTCTGCGCATCGAAGTTTTTTTGCACGGCGTTTCATAAAATGAGAGAAACTGATTGAATGTGAACTAAATTAGTAGGCAGGTATGGCAATCGCGAAGTCGCGGGTACAGCTAGTTTCGAATAAAAACATTTTAGCATAATTAATGGTGTTTTTAAAAAAATATTAGGCAATTCAAGAGTCACAATACCTAGCATAATATATTTTTTTAGTGTTTCAACGAATTCTCTTGTAGGTCTAGTACTAAGGAACTGTGTTAGTGTGTTTAGAAAAAATAACTATGGAATCTGCCCGGGACAACGACGCACACGTTTTTGGAATAAAAAGTAGTCAATGTTATTCTGGATCCAGATCTATAGGTGTGCAAAATTTCAGTCGGATCGGGCTGAAATATTGATAGGGCAAATCTTTCTTTTTTCGTTAATGTATACAATAATCGATTAAAAATTCGACCCATAATTATACCCTAAAAGAGGAAGACAAGTCTTTTAAGCTTATTACCCTATTGCGTCAAAGTCAAACCAGACGCTGAGCCATCAGACAAGAAGTTGAATTCAAAGTTTGTTTACTTTTACTGTTATATTTAATCTGTGCTTTTACTTCTTTCAAAGACTTCGTTCGTGCTTCGTTCAAAGACGATGATGCTATCATGGGACCTCAGCATGAGACAGACATTGGCAGAATTGTGTCAAACCCTTTGTCAAACCAGATGCAGAAGCCAGCGTTGCCGGTGCGGGCAATTTTGGACAGTTCCGGACTTTTTTCTGCCTCTGCGGATCTTTTGCGGACCAAATCGCCTATCCAAATGGCCTCGGTACATCCCAGAGCAAACCTCAATATTTGAAAATAAAAAAACATACGGTACCTACGAAAATGGCCAGGCAGTATGGCTCAATAGGCATGTCCAGTAGGACACATTCATTTATGTAAAAAAATTGCTCTACGTCTATAGTTACATTTTCGCTTCTCACTTGTCTATTTCTTTATGTTTCGTGTTGAATGGAATGGTGGACTTGCAAATTCACTTTTTGAATGTTTGAAGTTTGAATTTAAACGAGTACCTGACTGAAGCAAGGAACTAGCTGAAGACGTAACCAGACATCAGACAGATTACAGCAAACTTAGGTAAGTAGATAGATAAGTACCTATTGTTTTTTATGTCAATAGACTTGAGTTTCTGGATTGGACATTTTCCTTCACTCGCGTGGCGACAGAGTTGGGCGCTTCGTCTGCTCAACATGAATGTATATGAGTGTGTAACATTTTTTTTAAATTTTTCATGTCTGTTTTTCAACCTTTACAATGTACCTTACCTTGTCATTTTATTTTCAGATAGGTACACTACCTACCTATCGATATTAAAAAATGCAGTGTAAAAATATGCGAAGTTTACTGAAGTTCATCAAGATGAAGCAAAATAAAATTCACAATTAATATCCCCGTTACGACAAGAAAGTTTTATTACACAAAATTTGCAAAACGGTATTATTTTTTCATATTTCGGACCATTTTGGCGTTCGGATCGGAGCTTTTCATTTTGACTGCGGGCAACACTGGCAGACAGAAGTCATTTGACAAGAAGTTTTGAGAATGCAGTAAAATTAAAATACACATTTTCAATATTATAGTAAACATAGTTAACGTTAGTTTTTGCTTGTTTGGCGTACCTAGTTTAATCTCTTTGTGTTTGGCAAGCACAGAGTATTTTTTGAAGTGAAGTTTAGTTTGGCCTTTAAGACGCTGCCCAAACAGCGACACCGTAGAAAGTACACTTTTTCGTCGCACCGTTAGCCGTTCTCCGACATATTACAAGCCCAAAAAAAATACAGTGTATAGTCAAATGTATGGAAAAAAGACTTATACAAAAATATTTTATAAAACGATCTAGGATCTTGAAAAAAAAAATCACAAGAAAGAACAAGAAAAAAATTTTTCGTCTCGAAATGCTCAATATTTTGAGTGACAACCATTAATTATTCTAATACTATATGAAAGGAAATTTTATCAACTAAAGAAATATGTAAAAAGTTTTAAATAAATAAAACCATTAACATAATAAAACCCAAAAAACACATTTTTGTAAGGCGTTTAGCGAAGTAATTGCAAAAATTATAATATTTTGCCAATAGAATTTCAACCTTATTACTCAAACATCCCTTTCAATATATGCTCAAAATAGCTTCCACTAGCTTCATTCGGAGGCTGGATGCCTCCTCGGACGGACGTGAGGTTATGTAACTTTTTTCGCGATGACAGCTGGGTTCGACGGACGAATTACGATTTTCGACAACTTTTGTTTTGCGGGTTAAATGGTTCATTCGTCATTGAAATAAAGTCTATATTTGATTGAAGCTAAGCCAAAAGAAATTTGCAGGAATTTTATTCATTGACAGACCTACCAATTAAGTAGAATAGGTTTATAGTGGTTTTATCTCTGGTAGCTAGATAGGTAGGTACTACTCAACATGTTTACAGCACGGAAAGTATTGGTCGAGTTAAAATATGTTAAATAGGTAGGGCGATTTTGATGACCTTATATAATCATGAAACCATAATAATAGTCGGGGACATAAATATAAATACTCTACCTAGAGACTCTGAAATAACTTATGAGAAAAATAACAGACAAAACTATTTGAATGTACTATCAATGCACGGACTCTTGTCTGGTCATAATCTTCCAACAAGAGAAACCGCATGCCTAGACCATGTTATCTTAAAATTAAATAAACATAAAAACTCTGCAACTATTGCTGTAGTTAACACGTCTTTTACGGATCACCTATCAACTCTAGTTAATATATCTAAAATACAAATTAATAATTCTATAACATACAAGACAAAAACAGAATATGAAAAATCATTACAATATTTAAAAGAATTTAATTTTGCAGACTTACTTGAACAACAATGCGATCCAAATTATTTATGTGATAAATTAATAAATACTATTCAACAAAGTCTATCTATGCATACAAAGATAGTTCGTGTACCTAGAAGCAAACAACTCATTAAACCTTGGATTACCCTGGGCATTTTACGCTGTATCAAAAATAGAAATAGTATGCAAAAAAAACTACGAAATAATCCAAACGACAAAATACTTAGTATAACTTATAGGAGATATAGAAATTTCTGCAACAATTTAATTAAAAAACTAAAACGAAAATATGAAAGAGACCAACTATATAAAAATGCTAAGAATAGTAAAAATCTTTGGAAAACCATAAACGCTATTACTCATTACAAACCTACAAAAACACCTAATATCCAACTCCTTGATATAAAACCATCGCCTAATGAGTCAGTTAATTTTGTAAACAAGTTTTTCGCTAATATTGGTAATGATCTAGCTCAAGCTATTGCTAATTGCAGGGCTAACCAGTCGTTAAGTATTATATCTCCATTTGTAACACTTAAACAGGTTTCATCGTTTGTCTTACTAGAAACAGATCCAATTGAGATAAATAAGGTCATAATGAATCTGAAATCTGAAAGTGCGCCTGGCCCTGATAACATCCCTACGAGTTTTCTGAAGCTTGCTAAAGACATTCTTACACCAATGTTATGCCATCTAGTAAATCTCTGTTTTGATAAAGGTGTATTCCCAAGACAACTTAAAAAGGCTATAATAACACCGGTTTTTAAAAATGGGAATAGAGATGAACTCAATAATTATAGGCCAATTTCAGTTCTTTCCTCAATTTCTAAAATACTGGAGAAACTTATTAACATTAGATTACATTCGTACTTTGAAAAATTTAATTTATTCTCCAACTCACAATACGGTTTTAGGAATGGCCGTTCATCTGAAGACGCTATCGCTGCTTTAACCAATCACATCGTTGATCAAGTAGATCGCAAACAGAAATGCCTAGCAGTTTTCCTAGATTTGAAGAAATAATGAATGAATATTGAATGTTAATCATAATCACTCATGAGTTCTTGGAAGGCAGCAACATAATAAAGAATACTTTATATCGGTATGAATATCAATTTGGATAGCAAGGCATGGTCTGTTGTGGTTTTAATGATTATTTTGTAGAATTACAATCTAAACTAATACTATCCTCATGATTGTTGCGTTTTATTTCCGGAAAATAAAATTAATTATGTAAGCGAGTAGTACTAAGATTGTGTACAAAATTATATCCGTGAAATTCATCATTCAGCATTCCAACATTCACGTATTTTATTTTACGAATATTTTTATAAATATATATTTTTATAGTATCGATTTATAGATTATCTTTTAAAGGGAAATGTATACGATTCTACAACAAAACTACAAAAGTGTTAAAAGTTATCAAAAAATAATTTCAAACAATTTGTAAAACATATCCTTTGTTAAAAAGGCTTTTGTTTTTTTTTTTGTTAAAGAAATATCTTCAACGATTGACACTTTTGTAATCCATTTAGACCTCAGTTGTTTTGACTAAATTAGTATATTTTTTTAATGTATAAAGTATTATCATAATGGTCGGTGATATTGTCGGCACTTTAACATGCATGAAGATGATATTATTTTTTTAAGTGTTTCTGATTTCTATGAATAACTATCGATGAATGTAATTTTTATTATAATTGAGAAGCTACAATGAGCGACATAGGTTTTATTAAGGTATTTTACATGCAACGATAGTAAAGCCGCGGGCAAATGTTAGTTAACATTACATTATTACCTTGTGATTGTGCTATCAACCAAAATAAAACAAAAGTTTGCCTCTTCTACAACAGATAAATTTTGCATAAGTCTATGTTAAAAATAAGCGCCTCTGCCGACCACATTTGGTAATATTGACATGCAATCTGATAGTCTTAGTTTTCCATGCACAGCGCCTTAAGTAGTTATTTTGTGTATTCCTCTTCTCACACTGAGTTTCAAAAGTAATATTGTTAGTATTTTGTGGGAGTACTACTAATATTATGTGTTCAATAAGTAGCAAAATCTTTTGAAATGGTTTTATTCACAGACTAGATAATATACTTGTTTTATTGTACAGATTTCTGAAATATGAGTTTTATTGTTAATTAAAAAAAAATCAAACGCTACTTTTATGATACACTGTTTAACATCAACTCTAGTTACCTACCCTAGTGTTGAACCGTGTGTGGTTATCAATATAGAAATGTAAGTATTTAGTTAAATACAATTGTTTTGGTTCCTAGGTTCCTACTGTGATCTAGGTACATTTAGGGCATCGAGAATCGGCCATATTTTAAGAACCGGTTCTTTCGATTCCAGTTCCAACACAGAACCGGGTACCCGGTTCTTTCGGTTCTTTCGGTTCTTGTGGAGCTTTTATTAATTTATTAGAATTTTGTTAGTAAAATCTTACAATATTCTACAATAGGGTCAAAAATCGAACAGGGAATTTGTAATCACAGCAATAATTTTTATTTCTTAAACAATCAGTCTTGTAACAATCAATTTTTTATATGTTATACTTACAGTAATATTTTAAGCTACAGCTAGTGAACTCTAACTCAAGATATAGCAAACAGAAAATAAATCAAACATTAGCAGGTTTAGGTACTCGTAGTTGGTCCATTATGCGCTAAAATTAGCTAGAATAGTCAGCCTAACTCCGTCCAAAAGCGCAGAATCTTCCTAGGATCTTCACAGGCTTCGTGGAGTGACCTCGGCAAGTTGAGGATTTCTGTTCGTTGTGCTGTTATTCCCTCGCATTCCAGGACTACGTGGGCAGCTGATTCGTCGTCGCTGATGCATCCTCTGCAGAGAGGGCTATCCGTCGCTCCAATGGTAAATAGGTGTTTGTTTAGTGGGCAGTGTCATGTTAGTGTTCCTACCAGGATACGCAGGTCCATTCTGTTTAGGTTGAATAGGCGTTTTGTCAGCCTCTGTGATGTTGATGGAAGCGCCGTTCTGGCTTGTCTGCATTCTGGAAGGCGTGTCTATCGTTCGTTATGCATATCTCTGGTTTTGAGCCTGGTCCATGTCTGGGGTATCGAGAATGGTAGCGGGAGGAAAGGTGATGGACCTTCTGTGGTAGTATCCGATCCCCTCCGTGCCAATTTATCGGCGGTGTCGTTATCTAGCGATCCGCTATGTCCCTTGATCCATTGAAGAATGATCCTGTTCTTGGTGGATATCCGCTCTAATGCCAAGTGACATTCGTACACGAGCTTGGAATAACAGCTGTTTCCTTCCAGAGCCCTGAGTATGGCAGCGTTGTTGGAGAGAATACATTGGTCGCTCATTTCTCTCTTCTGCACGGCTGTGACTGCCTGGGTTATTGCTACGCATTCATCTATACTTATAATAAAACTGTAACAGGTCCAATTCTGTACATTGAAGATATTTTGAAAATTTTTTTTGGAGGGCACCCTATTATCGATACTGAAGCCAAAACTGCAATTTTTTTCATTCATGTCTGTCTGTCTGTCTGTCTGTCTGTCTGTCTGTCTGTCTGTCTGTCTGTCTGTCTGTTTGTTAAACGCGCATCACGCCGAAACTACTGAAGGTATTGAAATGAAACTCGGCACGATTTTAGGTCATACTACGAGGAAGGACATAGGATACTTTTTATCCCGGAATTCAGTCAGGTTTCCCTGGGAGAGGGGATGAAAGTTAAATTCTTTAACTGCGCATCACGACGGAACTACTTAAGGTATTGAAATAAAACTCGGTACGATTTTAGGTCATACCACGAGGAAGGACATAGGATACTTTTTATCCCGGAATTCAGTCAGGTTCCCCTGGGAGAGGGGATAAAAGTAAAATTTCTTCACCGCGCATCACGTTCACGCCGAAACTACTGAATGAGTTGGACTGAATTGGTACGATTTGAGTTCAAGGAAGGACATGGGATACATTTTATCCTGGAATTCAGTAAGGTTACCATGGGAGAGAGGATGAAAGTAAAATTCTTAAACCGCGCATCACGACGGAACTACTTAATGAATTCGAATGCAACTCGGCGTGATTTTAGTTCGTACTATGAGGAAAGATACATTTTATCCCGGAATTCAGTAAGGTTGCCCTGGCAGAGGGGATGAAAGTTAAATTCCTTCACCGCTCATCACGCCGAAACTACATAGGTAATGAGTTGGAATGTAACTTGGCACGTTTTGAGTTCATACTACAAGAAACGACATGGAATACATTTTTATCCTGGAATTCAGTAAGGTTCCCCTGGGAGAGAGGAAAAAGTAGAATTCTTTAACCGCGCATCACGACGGGTCTACGCGTCGTCCGATTTCATGCATTCTTTTTGTTAGAAACAGAGATGCAAGATCGAATATGACTAAATCAGTAGAAAGTCGAGTAGAAAATCAGTAGATTGATGAAATAATCTGTAGATTGAAGAAAAAAATTAGTAGATAAAGGGTAGGTAAGTTCCTATCTATTTATTTTTCCAAGACGCACCCATTAGTTAGGTTCCTACCTACTAAGGTGGTGGGTCTTGGAAAAATAAGTTAGGTTCCTGCCTTACATGATATATGGTGGTTTAGCTGGTCCAGCGAAGTTTGGTTGGAGTCTTACTCCAACCAAACTTCGTGTACAATTAAATTAATTAATTATTGTGGTCCACTTAAACTAACTGGACCGCAGAAAAATATTTTTTATTGTGGTCACAGCCAACTGTACCTACCTACTAACGAAAAAAAATTACGGTGGTCCAGTCAAATGGATCAGGAGCCCAATTCTGCAAAACAATTGCTTCAGTATGACAATGGAATCGTCGCAGAATCATCACGTAGAATCCTTAGATTAATAAAATTCCAGATATTGCGCGCGAGATAAATTAATATGTAGTTTCAAACTTGACGCGCGTCTCTCCATCTGCATTCATCATAATTTCTTTCATCCAAGGTGGAATACCAAAAGTGTCATTCTGTGACGATAGCCCTGTCATAGTGAAGCGATTAGTATAGCAGAATAGGGCCCCAGCTGTGAGTAAGTCAAACGAGTAGGACACTTCTTAACACTGACGCTGGCCGAGTCGTAGCTAAAAGTCGTGTGGATAAAGAATGGGATTGAAGATGACAATATGCTATCCCCCGTAGACCCTACACGATTTTTTGGACGGCGGCGTTTCATAATATGAGAGACTATGGTTAAATGTGAACTTAATTAGTCGGCAGGTAAGGCAATCGTGAACGAAGTCGCGGGTACAGCTAGTATTGGAATATGGAGCTGTGTTTGCCTAGTGCTATTGATATATGTATGTTGAGGTCCATTGAGCGAACCCCAGCACCCGTGCCCGTATTTGTTTTAGAGCCGTCTGTGTATATTCTGACTTCGTGGGCGCCTGATTCATCTTTTTATTTTGGTCTTCATAAAGCTGTATCTGGGAGTGTTTATCTGGTATTGGTTTGCTGGGCATTTTGTCACAGGGGGTGGCTATGAGAGGTTCGTGTAATATGGCCCTGTCAAAGTTCCCATGTTTTCCCTAGCATTCTGCTGCATTGGTAGAAGGTAGCGGTGGTTCGCTGTAGTTTGTACTCAAGATGTTTGTTCCACACAAGTTTCCTATCTAGTATGACCCCTAGATACTTGACTTCTGTTGTTAAGTTTATCTCTATGTTGAACAGTTTTGGGACTTTCAGATTTCCTAGATGTCGCTTATTTGTGAACATTATTAGTTCCGTTTTTGTAGGGTTTACAGAGTGTTCATGGTCGTTGCACCATGCTTCGATGGTTTTGAAGGCGAGTTTGATCAGGTCACATAGTGTATTCTCGAAGAAAACATTAGCACTACAATATAGGAGATTTTTACACACATTTTATCAAATAAAATAATCACTATTATAATTTTTTTATAAGAATTTTACGCTAGAATTTAAATCTCTTAAGCAATCAGTTTTTATATCTATAGTAATCTTTTTAGCTACCGGTAGTCAACTTAAAAACTTAAAATATCGATGGCCAAATTATGATGTCATTTGTCGTTACAGGATATAATTACCCGTTGGTAAAAAATCGCAATAACACACGGAATATTTGATTTTATGCACCCGAAGTAACGGTTCGCCGAAATTTCTAGTTTTGAAAGTGTTGTTTTATCGTGAATTAATTGTTTGTGATATCGTTGTGCCACTCCACCACCACCCACCACTCTGCAACACCTTGATGCGTGGCTTGTGAGTGTCACAATCTGCGATATTCATAATTTAATAAAAGAATCGAAAGAACCGAAAACCCGGTTCCTAATATTTTGGGAACCGGTTCTTTTCACAGCCCCAAGAACCGGGAATTCCCGGTTCTTGCGGAACCGGGAAAAACCGGTTCCGATGCCCTAGGTACATTGTTTTGTAAGTGTACTTCGGTAGGTGAATAAAATAAATAGTCTGGATATTATTATGATAGGTAATTCATAAAGCATAGTCTAGCCCAAAGTTCCAGAACTTCCATTCATCAGACTAGGTTACTAGGTTCGTTGTCGATGGCTCGGTAGCCGAGAGTCTGAATAGCCCTGCAGATTAGCTGGGACTATTGAGGCCCTGCTGTAGTTGAATTATAATTAGACTATTATTAAGCGTGTTCATCTGTTGCGCGCGTTCTGCGTGCATTCATATTATATTCCCTGAAGACTGTTATTATATATATTGGTGTTCTTCTAACACAAACAAGGTTCGTAGTTAACCCGCATATATTCGAAGACTCTAAAATGTTAGACAGGGTTATTGGTAACTCACTAACACTACGTGATCTGCAGGTTCTGCCCATCATCACGAACACGTTCGTAAAGATGCCAGACTTAATAGCTATTTTTTTTGTAAACAACCACTAACAAAAAATTAAAAATTGTTTGTTGCGCAGAACCCACTGAATTACTAAAGACCGATTGCTCACTCCCACACCCACTGTTAATACCAATACCAGATAAACACTACCAGATACTGCTTTATGAGGACCAAAAAGATGAATCAGGCGCCCACGAAGTCAGAATATACACAGACGGCTCTAAAACAAATACGGGCACCGGTGCTGGGGTTCACTCAATGGACCTCAACATAAATATATCAATAGCACTAGGCAAACACAGCTCCTTATTCCAATGTGAATGCGTAGCAATAACCCAGGCAGCCACAGCCGTGCAAAAGAGAGAGATGAACGACCAATGTGTACGTATTCTCTCCGACAGCGCTGCCGTACTCAGGGCTCTGGAAGGAAACAACTGTAATTCCAAGCTCGTGTACGAATGTCACTTGGCATTAGAGAGGATATCCACCAAGAATAGGATTATCCTTCAATGGATCAAGGGACATAGCGGATCGCTAGTTAACGACACCGCCGATGAATTGGCACGGAGGGGATCGGATACTACCACAAAAGGTCTATCACCTTTCCTCCCGCTACCATTCTCGCTACTCCAAACATAAACTAGGCTCAAAACCAGAGAGATGCATAACGAACGATGGACACGCCTTCCGGAATGCAGACAAGCCAGAAAGGCGCTTCCATCGACATCACCAAGGCTGTCATAATGCCTACTCAACCTAAACAGAATGGATCTGCGTATCCTGGTAAGAACACTAACAGGACATTGCCCACTAAACAAACACCTATTTACCATCGGAGCGACGGATAGCTCTCTCTGCGGAGGATGCCTTAGCGACGACGAATCGGCTGCCCACGTAGTCCTGGAATGCGAGGGAGTAACAGCACAACGAAAGAAATCCTCAACTTGCCGAGGTCACTCCGCGAAGCCTGTGAAGACCCCAGGAAGATTCTGCGCTTCTGGAGGGAGTTAGGCTGGCTATGCTAGCTAATTTTTAACGCATAATGAACCAAATGCGAGTCCGAATGCGGAAATAGGAGTACTATACCGTACCATACCATAGAATAGAATAGAATAGAATGTTTATTTACTTAAAAAGAATACATATGTTTTGACAATGTTGCACCATTAAACCATATTAGGTTTGTGTTGGTGCACAGACTCGTCTTATATAAAATTAACAAAAACACTAACTATCACTACTATCTAGATTTATAATAAATTAAACATAAATGAAATTACGCAAAACCAGGTTAAAACGTAGATTCTGGCATGTACTTACCTACCTACAAGCTGTCGCAAAACGTTATTATCGTATTATTTGATCGTGGAATATCGAGATATAATAGGTAGGTACTATAATTAAAGATTTATAAATAGATTTAGATATGGATCAGTTGAGCCACCTGCAGATTGCCATACCCACTGTTAATTCAGGGCAGAGCTGTTTTAAAGTTTATTTTCAAATAAATTCTCTCAAAAGAACGATTATGGAATGGAGGGCAATACGTTCTACCAATATCAAATTTAAGGATTAAGACCTGGCGTCTTCACTAACGTGTTCGTGGTGATGGGCAGAACCTGCAGTGAGGATCGGTAAAGGTAGGTATAGCAATTTCAATAGAACTAGTATCCACGTTATTCTTTATGACATAAGAATGATACTTATATCTTTTTGAATTATCCAAATCGGACCATCACAGACAAAGATACATTACGCCGTTGCTGCTGGTTTAATCAAAATATGCGGGTGCGTGTGACGTCACAATGCTCGGAGGCCGCCTGTTAACCATAGACAGATATCAGTTTTTAGTGCTAACTTATGTTTGGAAAAAAAATCAGTGATTTTCGCCAGTAATTTGGTCTTAACTTCGTCAATTTTTGTCGTAGAACAATATTTTTTGCACTGTGTGTTAAGGATTCCTTAGCTCTATAAATTTGCATTCTCAACTAAAAACGTTACGGCTCCTCAAAAATCCAATGGATTAGTGGAGCTGCCTTTAGATTGTTTGCTCAACTAATCCATAAGCATTGGAACTAATCCATAATGGATTAGTTGGTCTGCCTCTACATTGTTTGCTCAACTCATCCATATGGATGTTTAGCTGCCTCTAGATTGTTTGCCCAGCTAATCCATACCTATGGATTAGTTGAGTTGCCTCTAGATTGTTTGCTTAAGTAATCCATATGGATTAATTGATCTGCCTGATATCTGCCTACGGTTAACGGGCGGCCTCCGAGCATTGTGACGTCACACGCACCCGCGGCGGTCACTCGGTGAACTTCGCTAGTAATTTGGTCATAACTTCGTAAATTTTTGTCGTAGAACAAAAATTTTTGCACTGTGTGTTATGGATTTCTTAGCGCTATAAATCTGCATTCTCAACTAAAAACGTTACGGATCCTCGTTCACGCAGTATCAGTGAATTACCGATAACCCTGTTTAATCCCTAAATTTCTAGATGACCACACACAAAGTATTTGTCTATGGAACACTGAAACGTAATGAGCCCAACCATCACTGGCTAACGGACCCGAAGAACGGTAAAGGCACATTTCTAGGTGAAGCCACTACGAAGAATAAATACCCGTTGATTATCGCTACAAAGTATAACATACCGTTTTTGCTGAAAGAACCGGGCAGCGGGAATATGGTTAAAGGTAAAGTTTTGATGGATTTTTATTAGCCGTCTCTTAAAGCTACGTAAAAGATCGGTATATTTTACATATGTAGGTGTAGGTTAGAAAAACATAGGCTACTTTTTAATAAAAAGTAGCCTGTTTTACTTGCTTGCCTTAATAAAAAGTTTTTACCTCATAGAAATGTTCCGATGGGATCGAAATCAACTTTAATCGTTTCCATTGAAACAAAGCGTGCGAAGCCGCGGGCAGAAACTAGATAAATAGAAAAAACTTTTGTTGCACACATAAAACTAAGAAACAATTTACAAATGAAATAATTATAACCATAATGACAATTGGCGGTCTTATCGCTCAAGAGCGATCTCTGCCAGACAACCTGGTATGTATAGGATCGTGGTATATGTAAATGGGGTAAGATCCGTGTTATGGTTTTACTTAAAAAATAAATAATTACTAGGTACACAAAAAAATAACATAGTTCAATAAAAAAAAATACATACACACCTATTCCTATAAATTTATAAATATTAATATACCTACACCTATAAAAATATATACATAGGTAATATATTCTTACACTAGCGACCCGCCCAGGCCCCAGGCTTCGCACGGGTGCAATGCTGATACTAAATATACTACAGAATCGGCCCCCGGCCGGTACCGCTGCAACCGCTATGTCCCTGCATTTTAAATCTGTGATATTTCAAAAAAAATCTTTAAATTACATGCTGTAAAGGGCCATATGTCTATGTATATTAAATGCACATTGTATTTAAGGTACTTAATTGGATAAGGATTAATGCTGTATTGCTTATAATCGCTACGTAAATAAGCCATTATTTCTCGTAAAAAGTAAAGGATAAAAAATGGTTATTGTGGGTTATCCGGTATCCCTTAGAGACAGACGGCAGAAAGTGCGATTCCTACCTTGTGTGTTTTAAGGACACCATTCAAAACGACACACTCGGCGCTCATTTTACACCAAGGCGAGAAACTGATCAATTCCTAATTGATCACTTTCTCGCCTTGGTGTAAAATGCACTATTTCCGTTAATTTTATTCCTTGTAGAAAGCCGAAAAATTTTAAAACCACAAAAAAACGGTTTTTTTGTAGTTTTAAACAGGGCCTTTTATTTATTTATTTATTTATTTATTTATTTAAGGACTCCCAACAGAAAAATCACATCACATACAGATTATCAAATAAAGTGGTCTTAAGTCTAGTGATTTTCTAAATAAAGGGTGCCACAGCGTGAACAAATTAAGGGTTGACTAAACATTACTACAAACAAATATTAAACTATATAAAGTTTTAACAATATAAATTTAAAGGACAAAATAATAGGCAATCAGTGGTAAAATATTAAAATATTAAAGTTACAGAATAAAAATATCAGACTAAAAATATAGGAGGTTTGCTTTTAATGATCAAGCGTTATAGTGCTGCTTTTAATGATCATGATCAAGCGTTATAGTGCTTAGGAACTGGAGAAACTCAGCAGCGAACAGTGTTTCCCAAGGTTGATACTAGAGTATTGTGTTAATAAATTAGAGTTATGATAACATCTTTCGCGCTCCTGAGGACTCTAAAGATTCCGGGCAACGGGAGCTACTTGGGTGTGCGTGTGTGTGTGTGTAATGTGTGTGTGTTTGACGCTCCTGAGAACACCGGTCTCTTAAGAGTCCGGGCAACAGGAGCTAACCAGGGTGTGTTAGTGTATGTGTGCGTGTGTAAAAGTGATGTGTGTGTGATTTTTTGGCGCTCCTGAGAACACCGGTCTCATAAGAGTCCGGGCAACAGGAGCTAACCAGTGTGCGTGTGTAAATGCGATATGTGTGTGTGTGTGTGTTTGGCACTACCGAGAACACCGGACTCTTAAGAGTCCGGGCAACAGGAGCTAACCCGGGTGTGTTAGTGTGTGTGTAAATGTGATGTGTGTGTGAGTGTTTGGCACTCCTGAGAACACCAGTCTCTTATGAGTCCGGGCAACAGGAGCTAACCAGGGTGAGTTAGTGTGTGTGTGTGTGTGTGTATGTAAATGTGATGATTGTGTGAGTGTTTGGCGCTCCTGAGAACACCGGTCTCTTAAGAGTTCGGGCAACAGGAGCTAACCAGTGTGAGTTAGTGTGTGTGTGTGTAAATGTGATGATTGTATGAGTGTTTGGCGTTCCTGAGAACACCGGTCTCTTTAAGCGCGTGTGTGAGATGCGTGTGGTATGCGTTGCCTAAGAGTGGTTAATAGAACTTAATTCAAGTAGCTACATTAAGGTAAAAAATTAAAACGGAGTTCAGTTTAAAAATAAATTAACTGTTTATACTGTGAGTTTGAAATAAAATTTCACAAAGTTTCTTTTTGAACTTAGGTAGCGGTTCCGTGATGTCTATGTCATCTCTTTTACAAATTGTGTTATATTGCCTACAGAGTCTCGACAGAGAAGAATACTTACCTAAGTTTGTGTTTGAGAAAGAGGTGGAAAATAGGTTGTAGGCGCTTTTCCTAGGTAAACGAGATGGGGAGTTAATACTTAGTTCACCGACTAGTTCCGAGCAGTCTATATGGCCGTTAATGAGCTTATGTAAAAAAACTAAATCTAACATTGTTCTTCTAGACGAAAGCAAATTGATTCCATAGTTTTTTAACCTTTTCCCGTAGCTATTAAATTTTTTGGCTTGATTGTCACCATATGAGACGTGATACAAAAAACGCCTCTGAACGCTTTCAATTCTTTTGGAATATATTTCATAATTGGGGTTCCAGATGAGACTACAGTATTCTAGTATAGGTCTGACCAATGTGTTATAGAGTTTAATTTTAGTTGATGCATTTTTGAATTCTTTGCTGTTTCTTATTACGAAACCAAGAGTTTTGAAGCTTTTAGAGGTAGTTTTTAGAATGTGACTGTCAAATTTCAGAGAAGAGTCAAAAATTACGCCTAGGTCACGAATTTCGTTTAATGTTTTTAATTCAGAATCGTTAAGTGTGTATATGGTGCTATTGGGAGTTTTGTTGCGACTGAAGTGGATGTGGAAGCATTTATTGACATTAAGTGGCATACTATTATTTCTCGACCAGGAGGACAGCCTATTTAAATCGTCTTGAAGTGCCAAGGTATCATTATGCGTTTGAATTGGTTTTATTATTTTCATATCGTCTGCGTATAAATATATTCTAGAGTTGTGGAAGCATGTGGTGATGTCGTTTATAAAAGCATTGAATAAGATTGGTCCTAAGTGAGAGCCTTGTGGGACCCCTGAGCTAGCGCAAAATGGTTGGGACTGATAGCCCTTAATCTTTACTCTGAGCTGCCTGTTGTGGAGGTATGAGGAGATCCACTTGTGAAAACTACCAGATACGCCCAATCTAGACAGCTTCTGCAGAAGAATGAGGTGATCGATTTTGTCAAAAGCCTTACTAAAATCAGTATAAATAGCGTCTACGGGAGTTCTACTGTCTACTGAGCTGGTAAGTTCTGAGGCGTAACAAAGTAAGTTGGTAGCAGTGGAGCGTGACTTCATAAAGCCATGTTGAGATTCAGTAATTATTTGTTTGAAATGCCAATATAAATGATGGGTGACAAGTTTCTCGAAGACTTTACCAAAGACTGATAATATTGAAATGGGTCTGTAGTTGGCCACATTATTCTTTTCGCCAGATTTAAAAATTGGGACTATTTTGGCCTCCTTCCATATATCTGGAAAACAACCATTTTGTAAGGAAGAGTTAAAGATGGTGTACAGTGGTGTAGAGAGAGAAGAGGCACAGTTTTTGATAAAGATCGGCGGTAGATCGTCGCTCCCAGCTCCCTTCTTATCGTCAAGATGTTTCAGCCCCTTTTCGATGTCATCAATGCTTAGATGAAATGAGCAAAGGGTTGAAGAGGTCTCCGTAGTTGAATAATCTGCAGGAATATTGGTATAATTTGAGGTGCTGGCCGGTATAGCAGAGACAGAGTAAACTGAAGCAAAGTTTTCAGCAAAGAGTTCGCATATTTCTGCGCCATTATAAGCAGTTTTGGTATTGAGGTTCATAGGTGAGGGGTATGATCCACTTGCCTTTTTTTTATTTTTGACAAAAGACCAGAAAAATTTAGGATTCTTGTTAACAGAACTTTCGATCAGTGCGATGTAATTACGATAGCATAGTTTCTGTAGGCTGGCGCAAGTTTTTCTTAAATCACAGAACCATTCGTAGTGTAGCGGATTATTGTATTTTTTAAATTTTAGATGTAGTTTATTCTTTTCTTTGAGCGTACGTATTAGTTCTTTTGAGTACCATATAGGAAAGCCAGATGTTTTAGGTTTTTTCATAGGAACATGTTCTTTGATGACATCGTGTAGTGTTGAGTAAAATGTGTTGACCATAGCATTGACATCACTTTTAGAACCTTTAAACTTTTCATCCCAGTCAATAGAGTCCAGAGCATTGGAAACTAGTTCGTAGTCAGCTTTGAAAAAGTTAGGCCTAGCATTGTTGTTTTCGGGTAGGCTTTTAGAAATGGCTGAGAAAGAAGATGAAAACTCTAAAGCTGGGTGAGGACTGTCTTCAGATATTAAAGGTGTCTCTGTGTGGTTTAGATTATTTATAGTTTTATTACTTAAAATTAAATCGAGGGTTCTATCGTCATCATTAAGAGTAAAATTATATTGGTGTAAATCGTTGAGAGAGGCGAATTCCGTAAAACATGCATTTACCTCAGAGTTGTTACCGGTAGAAGTGCAGTGTGTTGAGTTGTGAGCCTTTGACCAATTTAGTTTGTTTAAATTAAGATCACCAGCTATTATTAAATGGTCGTAATCGTGGTTATTCAAATTTGTGAGAGCTTTATCAGTAAAGTGTTGTAGGTCGTCAAACTTCAAAGGTGAAGGTAAATAGACTGCACATAAGCAAAGCTTACTAAGTTTGTTCCCATTCTTGCTACTAATACAAATCCATAGGTCTTCGCAATTACTTTCGAATCCAGTAATTTTGAAAGAGTCCAAGTGGTTAGCAACTGCAATAAGGACACCCCCGCCATCTTTTCTCTTGTGGTACTTGCTAGATTCGCGGTCCCTCCTATAAACTATGTACCTGTCATCAAACAGTTCAGAATTGTAGATGCTGTCATTCAACCAGGTCTCTGTAAGCACTATAACGTCATAGCTCTGCAATTTACAGTTAAGGAAAAAATCTGTTGTTTTGGTCTTTAAGCCTCGTACATTCTGGTAATAGAATTTTAACTGCGGGCTATTCATACAATAATAAGAAAAGGTTGCTTACCAACAAGTTATAAATGGAATAAAAATAAAAAATAAAAATAAAAAGGATTAATGAACAAAAATGTAGGTAAGTTCCTTTCTAGAAAATAATAACAATAATAAACTAAAAGAAAGATGGTAACAAGATTGAAATTGAATTATTTTTTTGAGTCACACAAATGTGCCCAACAGTATGTGACAAAAAGGGGTTAAAAAAAATATATATTCAAAATCTAGGGCAAAGTTGCAAAAGTTTGATACCAAAAAAAAAATGTAGTTACGGGAAACAAAAATATTAAATTAAGTTATAATGTGTAGGTTATGTAAGATTAGATTATGTGAATAATTATAAGTATCTATGGAGGAGGTTCTACTTATTTACTAATCTTTTAAGTAAGTACTTAAAGCAAATTAATTAACTTTTTTAAGTGTGTCTAATTTTTCAAAGCTGTCTATCAGGATACGGTTGGCGTCTTCAGATTCTTTGATGAAGATACGACCGTAGCGCACCCAGACAAATTTGAAGCCCAGTTCCTTAGCGCGGGCCCGCGTGGCGGCGTGTAGAGCCATAAAACTTTAAAGCCTTTAAAACACACGAGGTAGGAATGGCACTTTCTGCCGAGTGATAAATAGTGCTATATACTACACCTTCGAGAAAAATAAAAAGCAGAATTAATTATTAATTGAAATTTAGAAGAACTTACCGCGCCCAATGATGTTGGTAAAACCTCATTGGCCGCGCCAGCCTTTGGGTTCTTTTTTCAAATTCAAAATATCAGAACGAAAATAACCATAGCTACCGGCCGATCTTTTAGGAAATTTAAAAAAAAAACACGTTAGAAATGCGTGGAAATGGATTTCCATACACTTTTTCCTCCCGCTAAAACACGTGAGAAATGAAATTCCATAGAGTTTTTCCTCCCGGTTTCCTATAGGCCTGCAAAGACATACTTTCTATTCTATAAATGGAAAGGGAATAGGCGAATGAACGCGTGTGATTTTCAATCAAAATGTTCCAAAATGGTCCAAAAAACAATTACCGTTACCTACTTTATTCCTTAAAGAACGCAGATAAAATGAATACCAAAAAAATGGTATCTTGCGCCAAGGGGAAACGAATAACCTTCATGATAATTAGAGGGTAATGCGTTAATCCCCACGCTGGTCATGCGGGTTGGGGGCGGGCTGCTACTTAGGAGATTTTATGCACTAGCAACACTGCTGGTAAAAACTGGTCATTGTCTATGGCTTTGTCTTTAAAAGACGTTTTTAAATTGAAATAAAAAGTATAGGTAGGATGATGATGGTTATCTTAGAAGAGCCATAGAGTTCTTATTAAAAAGGTACCGTTAATATCTTAGTATATCTCAACGCAATCACTGCCTAGCCCGGCTGCGACGCGGGGCAGTAGACAGGCATCTGCTTCTTGGCCCATGATAGGTAGTGTTAGACATAGTATTTTACTAAAACCCTGATGAAGTCCCTCGGCAGGGGGTGAAACGTTGGTGTTCTTCGAACACAAACTAGGTTCGTAGTTAACCCGCTTGCAGTCAATTAATAATTACACCTTTTTAATAATAATTCTATGGTTAGAGCACACCATTCAATATACAGCTTGTACACCAATTTTAAATTGAATAATGAAGTATAAAAAATCATGTTTATTTATTTCAGGTGAAGTTTACGAAGTGGATGACACAATGCTACTTAAATTAGATGAACTGGAGGACCATCCAAACTTCTATGTCAGAGAGATCGACGATATCCTACTTAAAACGTGAGTACTTAAATATATTAGACTGACAGTTATTCGTTATTCATTCACTTGTATATCCATCTTGCAACAGCGAGCGGAGCGAGCACTGAAAATTTTGGGAGAGTTTGCAGCGGCTAGGTAGAGAAAATGATAAAGAAACGAATTCAAAATAAATACCGGCGAGTGGAGTGAGTCGCTGCCTTTTCTGAAAATGGTGAGGCATGCTTAGCAATAAAAGGAAGATAAATGAGCTCAAAATAATTATAAGTTCTTTTGGCGACAAACAACAACATAGGACGACATAGGACATCGAAGACAGCCTATAGAACCATAAATCATTTACGAGGTCTGCAGCGTGCGGCGCGTGACGTCTCTGATGTTGCAGGCGTCCATAAGCTGCTGTAACTGCTTCCCATCAGGTGGACCGTACGCCTGACCGCCATCTTTGTGGTAAAAAAAAAACAACGACGAGCGAAGCGAGCTGCAGACATTTTACGTTCGGGCTGTGCGTGTAAGTGGTCGTTGTCACCCCTCGGAACTTGGTAGCCGGGGCGGATCATTAAAGGGAGCTTTGGCTAGTTTTGCTCTACGTTTGTCAAGGCGGTTGTCTCTTGAACGGTAAAAGGTAGACAGTTGAATTTTTTACAGAATCTGCATTAGGTGCTGTTGCCACTGTAACAACAAATAATAATAATATATAAATTTAATAATTAAGGGGAGGATGGTCCACAACAAGTAGAGCAACGATCATCGAAGTTAAGCACCGTTGGACGCGGTCAGTACTAAGATGGGTGATCGCGTCATGTTGGTTTATTGCTTTTTTTGCGACACATAAAAAAAACTTTTGTAGGGTTGCTTTTGTTTCTTTTGCGAAAGTGTATCAAGTATGGAACAGAACCCTCCGTGTGCGTGTGCGAGTCGACTCGCACTTGGCTGGCCGGTTTATTTTATGTATGTACGCCGATTTCTCCATCCATTTCCATGCTCCACCGATTCAGTATTAGTAAGGGGAATTATCCAGAGATCGGTCAAAAAATATTCACGTAGGATAAAGACGGAAGCTTAAAAAATTGAAAAATTACAATCAAGAAACAAATTAGACCCCACGGACCTAGGATTTCGACTTCAACGTTCGTTTTTTTCTGGGAACTGATTTATGGGATAAAAAGAAGCCTGTGTTTGATTCCAGGATTAGAATTACCTGTATGCAAAATTTCAGCCCGAGTAGTTTAGTTTTGGCGTGAAGAGGTAATAAACATCCATCCATCCATCCAAACTTTCGCATTTATAATATTAGTGTTATAGTGTTATGATAATAGTGTTATATCATTTATCTAGTACCCATAACACAAACTCTAAATATTATTTATTTATTTATATTTATAATTATTTATTATTCTATTCCAGATCATCAGAAGTTCCAGAGACAGTGGAATGCTGGGTGTACTTCCTCCAACAATACCAGCCGGACTTGCTAGATCTGCCATATTTAGAGGACTACGCATCATTAGGAGCACACGGCAGGCCATATGCGGAAAGGTCAAGTCGAGATCCTAGCTTTAATTATAGAGCTGAAGTTAAACGAAGTGATGAATAGTGACAGGCAAGCCATGCAGAAAGGTCAAGTCATGGACTTAATTATTCATAACAAATCAAATAATTTCGCAATTTTTTTTGACTTCGACTGTGCATTACTCCTATAGGAATGTGCTAACCAACAACACCACGAGGTCAAGTGACGTAGGAGTCGAAAATCTCTGGGACTTCCTACGGTTCAATTCTAAGGTTTTTGTTGAAACAACAATGCGACACCTCTCGTCAAACGAACCAAACGTAACTTTAGTCTTTGAACAGGATTGGATAGACTTCAATGTTTCCTCTGTAGGTGGAGCTAACGGGGCGCTAGAGTCCGTAGGAAGTCCCAGAGATTTCCGACTCGCACGTCACTTGACCTCGTGGTGTAGTTGGTTAGCACATTCCCGTACTGAGGAAAGGATGCGGGTTAAAGTCTCGTCGAAGTCGAAAATTTTTGCGATAATATTTGATTTCTTAGAAATTACTCAGTGTGAGGGCTTACACACTATACATGTAATAACAAAAACCTTAATAATTATCATATACCTAATTATTTATTTATTGAAATCATTGGGATCAATTCAGATGTCACCATAACTAAACTAAACTAATTTGACGGGAGTAAAAATGATGCCATCCTTTTAATTTTGATCGTTATGAAAGGGACAGTAACATTTTTAATCCCGTCAAATTAGTTTAGCTTAGTTAGGGCGACATCTGAATTGGCACCATTGTGTACATTTTTAAGTCTTAGTATCGAGGTAAATGTAAAAGACACAAAGGGTACCTTTACAGGGCGTGGCAATAGGTAGGTACTGAGAGTCGAAGTGGAGCAGGTTTGTTTAAGAATGTCTAGTTAGGATTTAGCAGAAAAATTTAATTCAATACCTAACTTATGTTTTTGTTAATATGTACCTACCTACATTTTTATAAAATATTGCATAGGTAGCAATGAGGTATTATTAACGCATTATAGCCAGTTATTTTTTTTATCATACGACAAATGATAATAAATAAAATAACTGGCTTGAAGTCAATGAAATCATTATAATGAATGAATGAATGAATTCTTTATTGCACAAAATTAATAAAATAACATATCTTAATAAATTAAAAATGTACAATAGGCGGCCTTATTGCTTAAAGCAATTTCTTCCAGGCAACCTTATATATTATAGCATTTATGTAAAAGGGATTGTATTGATTTGGTTTCAAATATTTGTCTTTTCCTCGTCTCTTAGTAAGTCCGTTATGGAGCATACCTTTGGTGAATCATCTTTGACCACATTCTTACTTAGGCTGCGTTCCGTTTTACGCTTAAAACGCTCATGCGCGCATGAAGTCGTTCCTTTTCTACTTTCAGCGCGATGCGAGACCGCACGGGAACGCCCACAGGAGCGCATGAACTGCCTCACCTTTCGAGACGAGGCAGCTCGTGCGTTCATGTGGGTGACGTCATATGGGCGCGAAATTTGAAAACTGGACGTGTTGTTTGTGTGATATTTTGTTAACTGGCACGTCATTGTTTTCCAGTGTAAGCTCGTTGAGTCAAATGCACTGATCATCGCGGCCAAAACTGGAGTAAACTCTGACATGATTTCAAGATGATCGCATTGCGCACCAGTGCACTTAGATGAAACGAAACGCACTCTAGCACGCAGAGCTCGTGCAGTGCCTGAGCGCTTTAAGCGTAAAACGGAACGCAGCCTTACCATCAGGTGAGATTGTGGTCAAAAAAAGGCTCTGAGTCGAAAAAAGGTGTACCTATCAAAAGAATTCAAAGAACGTCAAAATATCACTGTGTGCAAAATATTAATTTTATTTTGAAACAACTTCTACAATTAATGTTTCATTCATTTTCAGCTCAAATGAATCTACGATAGACGACTTGAATGATGAGATAAAGAAGTAGAGAGATTTAATTATTTAATGTGTAAATGTATCGAAGAAGACACGATGTACCTTGGTAAATCCGAATATATTTTATTCCTACTAAAATTTTCGTTTTATTTATATTATTACCTACTGTAAATCTACCAAACTTCGCGGTTTTATTTTAATTTTTAGACGATGGCCACTTGACTACGCTGACGTCCATGCCGTGGAATGTGGAACTCAATTCCATCTGCCAATGTCAAAAGCCATGTGACTTTGACGTATCGTTCCTTCGTGATAAAATTTTGAGGTTATGTTATGTTTACGAAGTAGTGAACCATGTATTTACAAATAAAAACTTAATTAAATCAATTTTATCATGGATTTTGCAAGAAAACAACTGGAAAAATACGGATGGTCCGATGGTAAGTCCACAAATTCAAAAACCAACTGCGAAACTATTATTTTGACCAAGTAAATTAATTTACTGAGGTAACAACAAGGTGAGATTGTGGTCAAAAAAAGGCTCTGAGTCGAAAAAAGGTGTACCTATCAAAAGAATTCAAAGAACGTCAAAATATCACTGTGTGCAAAATAATAATTTTATTTTGAAACAACTTCTACAATTAATGTTTCATTCATTTTCAGCTCAAATGAATCTACGATAGACGACTTGAATGATGAGATAAAGAAGTAGAGAGATTTAATTATTTAATGTGTAAATGTATCGAAGAAGACACGATGTACCTTGGTAAATCCGAATATATTTTATTCCTACTAAAATTTTCGTTTTATTTATATTATTACCTACTGTAAATCTACCAAACTTCGCGGTTTTATTTTAATTTTTAGACCGTAGAAAGAGTATGCTATAGAACACGCGCAAATGCTATCGCATTCACACATAAAGAGAGAACGACTTATGCCTATAACCTAAGAAGAAATGAGATAGAGCGAATGGCTTGCTATCACTTTCTCGCGTGCCGGTTTTTTCATTGAAAAGCAACTCTAGTTGCTAAACAAATTTCTTACACATCGACGGAGCTCGAACGAGAATCATCGAAATTGTTGTAAAATTTTGATTTCTAAGTATAAATGTGAATAAAGTGTTCCTGTGGACATTCCCGCACCTAAAAACAATAAAAACTAAAGGCAACAATGGTGCGGTGCTGTGTTTTCGAATGTACAAGTGACAGTGAAGCAAAAGTGCCGAATTTATCATTCCACTCGTAAGTACAAGTTCTTTTGACTACAAAAAGGTTCAAAATTTACAGATTCATAGATTTACATGAACAATTAAGAGGTACAAGGCTCAAAAGTTATGTTTTATGAAAATTTTAATTAATATAACCTAACATTGCGAAAATTTAGGGTTGCCTGCACTAGACAATAAAATTCCCCAAATGGCGCGTTGAAATATATTTGAATACGTACATAACGAGAAACATTATCTTAAAACTAGTTTATGCCCGCGGCTTCGCACGCATTGTTTCTATGGAAACGTTTAAGGGTGTGATTTCTATCCCATAGGAACTGATTTATGGAATAAAAAGTATTTTAGAATTAGATACCTGTATGCAAAATTTCAGCCGATCCTTTCAGTAGTAAGTAGCGTGAAGAGGTAAACATCCATTCATCCATCCATCCAAACTTTCGCATTTATTATTTAAGTGTCATGTTTTTATTTGTTCCAGATTTCCTGCAGATAAACATCTACGTTTGCGTTGGAAAGAAGCAACGGGTTGCAAAGATTGGGGACCCAAAATATAGTCCAAAATTTGTACCTAGTAAACATTTCTATGAAAATTTATTAATAAAAATGAAACAGCGAACTTATCTTTTCCCTCATGCTGTTCCAAGGCTGGTACGTAATATATATAAAAAGAATGAAAGTCTGTTTAAGACTCTGAGAAAGTTTGTCATACCTACTTTGTATTATAATCTACCTTCCAAACAAATATATAAATAACCAATCAAAATATTTACATATTGGGTAGTATTACTTTTATATAGGGTGTAACAAAGAGTAAGGACCAAACTTTAGCTTCGATCAAAGACCACAGGAAAATATGAAAATTTAAAACAAATAAATAAAAACGAAATTATCACTAGACTGGGTAATGAATGAATGACTGTTGTCATTTGCTTATTATCATAAAACCGAGGAAAAATGCATTTGTAAGACCTACCTATCACATCTAAGAGGCGTTTTCCGCTGCGATGACGTCGCGGGTCGTTGAACTCCACGGTCAACGACCCACGACGAAGGTGTTTTGTGTTTTAATGGAGTTGTAAAGAGGTACGTATGCCTTTTTAGTTTATTTTACCTAAAAAGAAGCACAACATTTAGTTTACTTTTTTTTCGAAACTATTCGGGAATTTTTCTTCGGTTCTATAATCAAGTCGGAACCCACCCATGAAAGTTTAGTGCTTACTTTTTGTTACAACCTGTATATTATTTATAACCAATAATTATGATTCAATATTCTTACATACCATAATATAGATTTAATTTGAGAAAATTAAATCTGAGAATGTAAAAAAAATGCAATCCAGTATAAAAAATAATAAATTTTATTTAACTAAAGACTATGTGATTTGATTAAGAACATATTGAAATAATCGTCTTAAAGACTGATCGATCATACATACTTATTAATTATAACAGAATATAAATATTTGGATTAGTAGGCAGGAATGTTGGTAATATTGTGGTGTAAAAGTGTCATTTAATTTTGTTGTATTTGCACTTTTTTCTTTTTAGCTGCATAATAATTTTAAAAGTGCCATTAAATTTCGTATTAAAGGTTACCTTAGCAATATCTAAACCGTAAAATTTAATTTATTAGGAGAAATGTGATTTCGAAGTCTGTTGGCTAAGCCTGGTTAACGTGTAAGAATTTAATTCCCTAATAAAAATGTTATTTAATTACTATTAACATAAAACTATTGATATTATTTTACTATATTCTAGTGTTTAAAATTATTTCTACTCGTATCGTAATAAGTGAATATACCTACATAACAAAACAAAATTGATAGGTTCCTAACTAAACGTTGTTTCCTTTCTAGGCTTAGTTAAATTAAATGTTTACCTATTCCCACATTCGTACCTAATTTAAGTATATACTTATATATTTATTTACTAGAAAACTAATAACTTTACTGGAACTGGAACGATTAAACTTAACCAAATACACAAAAAAGTTAAAAGTTTGCTTTAAATCCTAACAGAACAGGATCAATAGGTTGTAAGTGCGCAAGTAATAAAATAAGACCTACCGGACCGAGGAATAACCGCAGGCTGTAACAAAAAGTAAGGACCTAAACACACCAGTACTTAAAACATTCACTACAAAGGTCAACCAAGGTTTGGTGGAATTTCCTGTTCTGAATTTGAACACCCAAATTTATGAACTGGAAAATCTCAAATCCAATCTACCAACAGAGACATGAAATAAGAAACCTAAAATCGGGGTAATAAAATTGCATGGCAACACTTTCCCCCCACCACCTTGCAATCTTTGGTCTTGCTCATCGGCACGCTTGCCACAAATCTGGTTATATTAGGTCCTTACATATGAAATTGGCGTTTTTCGTACTGGCCACTTTAATCACAAATTTCTCCTCTTTGGTAAGGAATTCCAAATTCAAATTTGTACAGCTATAGACTCGTGTATTTGTGCTTCGATGATCGTCATTCATTTGTTTTTTTTCTTCTGTTTTTTTCTGTTTGCGTCACTCATTTTACAAAATGGAAAACTTAAAATATCGCATTATTTACGAGTACGAGTTCCGCCGTGGCACTAGTGCTGCGGAAACAACTCGAAGGGTGAATGATGTGTATGGCGGTCGTGTTGCAAAAGAAAACACAGTTCGTTTTTGGTTCCAACGTTTTCGTTCTGGAAATTTCGACTTGCAGAACAAGCCCCGTGGACGGCCTGAGACTCAAGTTGATAATGAAGAGTTGAAGGCTATTGTGGAAGCGGATCCATCGCAAACCACGTCCGAGTTAGCTGCAGGCTGCGGTGTTAGTGATAAAACTGTTTTAATTCACTTGAAGCAAATTGGGAAGATTAAAAAGCTTGAAAGGTGGGTACCTCACGAATTGACTGAAGCAAACCGGCAAACGCGCGTCGACTGCTGCGTTACATTCTCAGTCTAAGACATCCTCCGTACTCCCCGGACCTTGCTCCAACAGATTACCATTATTTTCGAAATTTGGATAACTTCTTGCAAGGGAAAAAATTCAACTCCGATGGGGCAGTCCAAATCGCCTTCAAAGATTTTATTGATTCCCGTCCGACTGGTTTTTTTAGTAAAGGGATCAATGAACTACCTATAAGATGGCAAAAGTGCATAGAAAATAATGGTTCATACTTTGATTAATTAAATATATTATATTAAAAAATATTCGACTTTTTGTTCCTCCCATACAAAACGCCAATTTCATATGTAAGGACCTAATATTTAATCTGTGTTTTAGACGATGGCCACTTGACTCTGCTGACGTCCATGCCGTGGAATGTGGAACTCAATTCCATCTGCCAATGTCAAAAGCCATGTGACTTTGACGTATCGTTCCTTCGTGATAAAATTTTGAGGTTATGTTATGTTTACGAAGTAGTGAACCATGTATTTACAAATAAAAACTTAATTAAATCAATTTTATCATGGATTTTGCAAGAAAACAACTGGAAAAATACGGATGGTCCGATGGTAAGTCCACAAATTCAAAAACCAACTGCGAAACTATTATTTTGACCAAGTAAATTAATTTACTGAGGTAACAACAAGGTACAAGTTTATGACTTGATATTTTTAGGCAAGGGGCTCGGTAAAAATGAGAATGGAATATCGGAAGCACTAAAGCCGAAGCTGAAGCGAAGCGTAACCGGAATAGGGCATGATCCTGCTTCAGAATTCAACGAACACTGGTGGACTTCGTTATACGACAAAGCTGCAAAAAACGTCGAGGTAAATTCACTAAAACGTTATGATTAGTCTTTATTACGGTAAATGAAGGTGATGTATCCTACTCTATATAGATTGTAGTCTGGAATAGCACATAGGCTATATTTTATCCCAGAATTCCCTCGGGAACGGGAATTACGCGGGTGAAACTGCGAGGCGCTGCTAGTGCTCTTTAGTGTCTCTCATGTAATACTTATTTCATAGGTTTCTTTAAGGTTACCAATAATAAGTTAATCCAGTAATAAGTCTAGAACTGTCTGCAAATTTCAGCTTGATACCTCCGTACTCCAGTAGTATTGGCGTGAAGAGGTAAACAACATGTTGCAACGGTTGCTTTTCCATAGAGCCTAGAAATTGGTAGTTTCCACACCTCTCGGTTTTTGTATCTCTGCTCAAATCTTTTAGTCTCTCTATGTATATCTTTTCATCTAGGTGGAAGAAAAAAACGGCAAGACAAAAAAGATAAAGACAAACAGTAAGGACCTAGTTATATCCACTAGCACTTGGAAGATCAACAAGAAACCAAAAACAACAGACGAGTCAGAATACTCAGAGTATTTTGTACGTACATCTGTCCTTACAAATGATAAAGGAGGGAGGAAGACGGAGAATGTACGAAGTGACTCGGATGATGATGATGATGACGTGAAGAAGGATGTGTTTAAGATGACAGATGAGGAGTTATTTGCGGCTTGTGAAGGCAGGACTGCTCATAAGTAAGAGATTTATTGTTTACTAGTCGCGGCTTTGCACATCTTGTTTCTCTGGAAACATTTAAAGGTGATTTCTATCCTATGGGAACTGATTTATGGGATAAAAAGTCGCCTATGATTGATTCCAGGATAGGAATTACCTGTATGCAAAATTTGAACATATCAGACGTTCAGTAGTTTTGGAGTGAAGAGGTAACTAACATCCATCCATCCAAACTTTCACATTTATAATATTAGTTTGATAGTGTGACTCGTTTCTGCCCTCAGTTTCACACATGTTTTAAGGTTATTTCTATCCCATGGGAATTTATGGGATAAAAAGTAGCCTATGTTTTATTCCAGGGCTAGTACTACCTCTATGCAATATTTTAGCCATTCAGTAGTTTTGGTGTGAAGAGGTAATAAACATCCATCCATCCATCGAAAGTTAGGATTTGATATAAATAAAATAAATAAATAATGCTGGACACTTCACACATCATTATCTAGCCCCAAGCTAAGCAGAGCTTGTGTTATGGGTACTAGATAACTGATATACTTAATACAATACACTACATAGATAGATATTTTTATTATACCTACATAGAAAACACCCAGGCCAATGGAACAAATTTCTGCAGATCGTACACAAATTTGTTCCGAGGCGGGAATCGAACCCGCAACCTCTTGCTTCGCAGGCAGACCTTCGCCCGCTGCGCCACTGAGGTCGTCAATATATTATATTTTTCATAATATTTTTTTATTGTATAGAGGTGATTCCTTGTGAATTAGTATTTGTCCCACTAAATTTAAACAAGATCTGTCAAGTGCGAGTGTAACTCGCGCGCCGAGGGTTTTGAACGTTTGTCAACAAATATGTACCAAAAGTACCGGTTATAGACTTCGCAATTTAACGAATACCTAAGAATAGTAGGTACCAACCTTTTTTACCAATTTTTCGACTTTTTTCGAAATATTTCAAAAAGTATGAAAGCTACAGAAATTTAAAAAACTGGTTTGAAATGTCCAAACCATTATCTTTCATTTGATAACCCATATGACTCTGTAGGTATCTTTTAAAATTTTGGCATCACAATTTGTATGGAAAATTTTAATTTTAATTTTTCATTTATTTTCATTTATTTTTCTCTAAATCTGTACAGGCGCACGAAATGTAGTATTATTTTAAATTTCAAGTTGATAGCTGCAGTAGTTTTTGAGTTATTAAGCAGGGAAAAAAGGACAGACAAAGCGAGACCATAAGGGTTTTGAAACCGATCTTCGATCTTCAAAACCCTAAAAACAGAGTAAACTTCAGGAATTTGATGTCAGTTTCTAGTTTTCTGAAAACAATCAAATTATTGAATAAGAATATCTTTATTTGTAGCTAAGATACAGTATTTTATAGCAGACTAGCGACCCGCCCCGGCTTCGCACGGGTCCAATGCTGATACTAAATATACTACAAAGGTCTTTATATACAATGTTCCCAGCTTTTTTGTCATTAGACAAACATGTTTTCTTTATAGGCATGCGCCGCGAGCCCCCGACCGATACCGCCGCAACCGCATTTTTAATCTTTAATTTAGTAGTTTGTTAGATATTTTATAAGCATTAATGGTACAGTAAAGATATTATCTATCTATCTATCTGTAATATCTTCGAAAATATTCATTTAAATTACATGCTGTAAAGGCCATATTGATCTAAATTAAATGCACAATGTATTTAAGGTTCTTAATTGGATAAGTTTTAATGCTGTATTATCGCTTTCTAAAAAAGCCATTATTTCTCGTAAAAAGTAAAGGATACAAAATGGTTATCGTGGATTATCCCTAAGAGATAGACATATACCATCGCACTTTTTTGTAGACCTACTATATTATGCATGTATTATACCCATAAACCTTCCTCTTGAATTATTCTAACTATTAAAAAAAACTGCATCAACATCCGTTGCGTAGTTTTAAAGATCTAAGCATACATGAGGAGAGACAGACAGCGGGAAGTTACTTTGTTTTATACTATGTAGAGATATGCATTTAGTTTGTTACAGTTATAATTACTACTAACTAACACCATTACCGTAAAAGATTCAGAACTTATAAATTGAACTAGTAAATTAAAAACTTACAACAACTAACCACTACTATTGGTTTGTGTTACACCTGTTCCTACTTACCTAATTACTTTTTACTATTTCAGAGGAGCGCGCCATGGCTTAAGAGCCACAGGGAAGCTAGCGAGAATAGCTGAGCAGGAGCAAAAGCTTCTAACACAACCGCAGTATCAAGGTTACTCACATGCCAAGAAACTAAAAGAAGGTACTAAGAAAACAGAAGTACAGAATGTTCCAGAAGTACAGAAGAAAAAGAAGAAAGGTAAAAAATGTAATGATTTAGAGGCAGAATGCAATGTATTAGCGGGAAGGAAGGAGAAAGATGAAGAAAATAGAGTAGAAGTAGAGAACAGTAGAGATATCAGTGACTCTGAGAATAATCTTGGAGAATCAATATGTAATGAAGAAAGTGTTGATAGTATAACGGCAAAAAAGAAAAAACGGAAAAAGGAAAAAGTGACAGAAATAACGAGTGAAAATGTTGATGAGAATTCAAAGCAAAAACAGTCAGAAACAACAAATGTGGAGACAAACGAACTATCTAAAAGTAAAAAGAAGAAAAAGGACAAAACAAGGAAGTAATGATTTTTAAATAAGATTTTAGGGAAACAAATTAAAACTAGTATTTTCAAATGTTTGTTGAGCTAACTGCAGACTGTTGCAAATAATGTAGAGGAAGGTCAACTGATCCATATCAAAGGTTTTTGTTATATAGTTTGTGTTCTTAAGCACACTCAGGGTAATTTCTTAAAAATGTTTTTTGGGCAATTATTTGATTTCTTTGATCCATATCAATACCAATCTAAATCGTTCCAAACAAAATTCAAAATAGATTTTTGGGAATATTGCATTTCGAGAATATCATTAAGTTAAATATACCTTATCTACCAGCTACAATGAAGTTTTACTATAATAAGTACCTACCTCCTAAGAGATAGAGCCTCCGTAGAGCGAAAAGTCACTAAGTATGTCATTTCGTGTTTTGAGTTATGAAGGTTAGTTTTGAAAAACAAATAAAATCCAACTTTGTTTCGGTATGGGATATTTCTAATTTTATGGTCTTACATGTAAGATAATTAAAAGCTCATTGCACTATAGTCAATGAATAATTGATATTTTCAGGAATAATGAAAAATAACCACTTTAGGTATCATTTAAAAGATAGCTTTGTAGCCATAATATTGGGGCGGAAACTAACTTAACATGTTAAATGATTTCTTGCTCTAAAATTATGAAGTACAATTATCGCATCTCACGTGTACAGCCACCGGTGGGCTGTAGCCGGTGGTCCGTTTGCGCCTAGCCTTATAGAGCACAAGTGTGCGCAAACAGGTATCCACTCTTTTCTGGATTTAAAGAGAAGGAATAAAATAATATGAAAGAAAAAATATCTTAGTTCAGCATTTTATTTCGTAAACATTTTAATGAATAAATACATCGTTTATTATTTGACACTTAATGTCCTTCGTCAATGGTCATGGTCAAGTCCTCAGGTTCATACGTAGAGTCTATATAGCGGTGTTTCACAATGTGTTTGTACACAAGGGCGGATTTACGAGCGGTGCGGGGGCGGGCTGGGTCCTCGAAGTCCACTTCATAGAGGCCGAAACGTTCTCTGAAAAAGTAAGGCTTTTGTAAGTACCTACTCACCTTTATGTATGAGACGAAGTACGAACCAAGAGATTAAAAACATCTTTATGAGTCGCCTTTTAATAACTATTTGGTACAAATCTTTCTGCTACCTGCGAAGAGTACGAAGAAAGCAACATCAATTTAAGCCGTGTGGCGCATTCACTACCCAGAGCCCAGCATCGCGCGGCGGCGGCGGTGCGACCCGCAGGGGCTCCCCTGCGGGTCGCACCGCCGCGCTTGTCCTCCAACTCGCTTGTCTCCGATTTTCAGATATAATTGTAAGCAATATTTATTAAAGGAAGGTAATGCCTATAATCCTCACGCTGGGCATGCGGTTTGGGATCGCAGTTCGGCAGTAGAATTGTTCTGCAGGGGGCGCTGCTGCCCGCCTCCGGTGGATATCCCTTAGTCGCCTCTTACAACATCCACGGGAAGAGTTGGGATGGTGCTAATTCTAAGCCAGCGCCACACGGTCTTTAGTAAATCGACGTCCAAACTGGGAACTATACATAAACCAAATATCCCTCCTTGTAGGTAGGTAGGTACCTACTATTATACCTACTGTTATTGCCAATCATTAGTACATTTTCCATCGTTTGTTAATCGTAGTGATAGATACCTACACTCACGAATTTAAATAGACCAGCAGGCGTTCAACGCGGGTGTCCTTACTTACAATACCCAAAATAGGAAGTGCCTAAAAGTAAACCAAATGTCATCTCTGTCAACTTACGTGTAACCTTCCATCCACTCAAAATTGTCCATCAGACTCCAGGCCATGTACCCCCTGAGATCGATGCCCGCGTCCAGTACATCCAGCACGCTGTTCAGAGCCGCTCGGTAGTACGTGATCCTTTCATTATCTCTCAGGTCCTGTCCAGGGGGTGTGCTCCATCCGTTCTCCGTTATGTAGAAGGTTGGGTGGTTGTAGCGGTTGGAGAGGTGGGTAAGGCTGTTGAGGATGCTGTTGGGTGCAAACTGTGGAGAAAGGCGATCTTTTATTTGGCTTTACAGGCAGCAGCATCACACTGATCAGTGATCACACTAATATCACAGCTTACCTATATGCATACAGTCGTTCGACGAAAGCATTTTGAAGAGGTTTTGACAGGACAATCGTGCGGGGGGCAAGGGACGGGACGGGGGAGGGACGCTCCCGAGTTGCATAATGATATATAAGCAACTCGGCGGTGATCCGCCTTAGTAACTCGGGAGCGTCCTCTGACCCGTCCCTTGCCCCCCGCACGATTGCCCTGTCAAAACACTTTCGTCGAACGACTGTAGATATGCATATGGGTAGGTAGGCTGTTCTAATATCACCTTTTTGCTGCTGTTAAACACAGTACAGTCTCTCTTGTTCTGGTTTTTTTTTTGTGTAATTGTTTTTTTTTTGTATATTTTAAGATAAGTTATAATAAGTATATGTAATATTTTTTATGTCTGTTATGTACTGTGTAAGTAGCAAATAAATGATTGTCTATGTCTATATCATAACATAACTACAGAATGGTATTTTGAAATTTTGCACACGGTTTGTTTCTGGAATAAAATAGGCAGTTTTTATACCATGAATCAATTTCCATAGGATAGCAATTACCATAAAACGTTTCCATATAAACAACGCGTGTGAAGCCGCGGGGAGAAACTAGTAGAGAAGTTATCAGATAAGATGTATAGTTAGGTAGGTAGGTATCTGTAGGTATACCTGCTTGGCTCCTGAAACACAACACTGTTTTGAACTACTTCAAGCTCCCATGGACTCATTAAATTAATGTCTGTAAACTATAATACATGTCAAAAACAAGCTAGGTAATTTGTAAATACTGTACAATACATAGAGATTGTTGCTCCGTAAAGCTTGCGATGCTACCATGAGACGGAGATTGGCAGAATTGTGTCAAACCAGCTCGATGTAATGGATAGGTAATTGTTGTTATGTAAGTAGCTGAATACTTACTACGAATAACCAGGAAGAAGCGGACGACGTCCAATCATCAGGTACCTATAGATCTTATAGATCCAGTAAATATCAGTGACGAGTGTAGGTTCCACGTGTCAATATACATGTGCCAGAAATGAGAAGTAATGGATAAATTGTTATGTAAGTAGCTGAATACTTACGAATAACCAGGCAGAAGCGGATGTTGGCCATTCTTCAGGTATAGAGCTCATAGATCCAGTATCAGTGATGAGTGTAGGTTCCACGTCACCATATTCATGCGCATGCACCAAGAATGAGGTGTAATGATTCAGGCCGAAGAAATCTGAGGCTCCTGGGAACAAAACATAGAAATAAGTACCTACCTAAGTAAAATTCTGTAGAAATGGTACGTTCTCCCAGCGCTAGGTCAACCTGTGTTGTGTTAAGTACAACTAAATGCAAAGACACGCTATTTCGTACATAAATGAACAACAAAGACGGAAAGATGTTCCTAGACCGAAACGATACGCACGCGAAACACGAACGCCGCCGATGGCGCCGCGCTAGAAGCTCAATCTCCCAAATTTACTCACATCGATGGATCGAAATACCTAGTAAAGTTATGACCTCAATGCCGAAGGTCCGCCTGCGACTCAGGAGTTTGCGGGTTCGATTCCTGCCTCGGAACAAATGTTGACTTACGATCTGTAGATATTTTACGAGTGTTGTGGGTGTTAAATAATAAATAATAATAATAATAAATAATGCTGGACAATTCACACAGCATTATCTAGCCCCAAGCTAAGCAGAGCTTGTGTTATGGGTACTAGATACCTAACTGATATACTTAATACAATACACTACATAGATAGATATTTTTATTATACATAGAAAACACCCAGACCTACGGAACAAATTTCTGCAGATCATGCACAAATTTGTTCCGAGGCGGGAATCGAACCCGCAACCTCCTGCGTCGCAGGCGGACCTTCGCCCGCTGCGCCACGGAGGTGTCTCTTAAATATGTTTAGCTAAAAATATCTATCTAATTCGAAATAAGATCCGTCAAGTGCGAGTGTAACTCGCGCGCCGAGGGTTTCGAATCAGTTATACAAATATGTACTAAAGGGGTGTAGGGGTTCCAAAGACCGATAGTGTATGTACACGATAAGGGATACATCGGCTCGACTATTAATAAACATGGACTAATGACGGAGTGTACAGCAAGCAGGGTTATTCAGAATCTCTGTTTCCGAGTCTTTGACTGCAATCGACACAGATTCGCGAGAAAATTCTAATATTTTAGCAGATTTTAATATTTTCTGCGTTTAGCAAGGAATAAAACTACCAGAAAAGTGATTTTCCACGAATCATAGACCATTTTCAGTGAACCCATGTTACAATAAAGTACCTACGTTATAGGTACCTACTTATTGGACCTTTAGGATGTTGATTTTTGAGGAATTAATATCATATATTATTAATTTCTCCAAAAGTAGCACCAAATCAAAAATATAAAACCGCTAAAATATTTATTATTATTATTTGAAATACATGCGAAACCGTTTCAAAGACTCGGTAATGAAGTTTCTGTATAGCCCTACAGGTAACTATTGTGGTAGATACATATAGGTAGGTGGATAGGTAGGTATTTTCCTTTTTTTTACCTCTGGCGAAGAGTCTTTCCTCCTCCGTGAAGGTTGGCATACGGGAGCGCGGGTAGCCTTCCTTAGCGCTTCTTTCAGCGACTAATGCGGATAACTCTTTGGGGAAACCTCCTTGTTCAGAGAAGATTGGTTCGGCGTAGAGTCCCCACTGAAAAAGATGTGAAGGCAAATGTAAGGTAGGTATATTAAAATAGTCTTATGGCGTAGGTAGCAAGTGTCTGTACCCACAGACGTAACCTATAATACCTACGTGATGATGTGATTCTTTTTGTAACCTAAGATCTCCAAAACTACTGAATAGATCAAGATGAAATTTCACGTAGAACTTTTAAGAACATAGCCTCACTTAAATAATAATAAAACTACTAAATGGATCGGGCCTAAGTTTCGCCAAGACCTGGAATAGGTATCAGGAAATTTGCACGAAAGACAATTTTATTTTGCGCGATGGGCATTGGCGCGAGTGGACATTTGTGCGAAAAATCAATATCTAAGCTCCTAATAGGTAGGAATGTAGGTATATCACAAAATCTCTCTTTCCTCATATCTATCTATACTTATAATAAAACTGTAACAGGTCCAATTCTGTACATTGAAGATATTTTGAAAATTTTTTTTGGAGGGCACTCTATTATCAATACTGAAGCCAAAACTGCATTTTTTTTCATTCATGTCTGTCTGTCTGTCTGTCTGTCTGTCTGTCTGTCTGTCTGTCTGTCTGTCTGTCTGTCTGTCTGTTTGTTAAACGCGCATCACGCCGAAACTACTGAAGGTATTAAAATGAAACTCGGCACGATTTTAGGTCATACTACGAAGAAGGACATAGGATACTTTTTATCCCGGAATTCAGTCAGGTTTCCCTGGGAGAGGGGATGAAAGTAAAATTCTTTAACTGCGCATCACGACGGAACTACTAAAGGTATTGAAATAAAACTCGGAACGATTTTAGGTCATACCACGAGGAAGGACATAGGATACTTTTTATCCCGGAATTCAGTCAGGTTCCCCTGGGAGAGGGGATAAAAGTAAAATTTCTTCACCGCGCATGACGCCGAAAGTGCTAAATGAGTGGGAATGAAACCTAGCACGATTTGATTTCATACTACAAGGAAGGACATGGGATACATTTCATCCCGGAATTCAGTAATTTTCCCCTGGGAGAGAGGATGGAAGTAAAATTCTTTAACCGCCCATCACGACGGAACAACTTAATGAATTCGAATGGAACTCGGCATAATTTGAGTTCATACTACGAGGAAAGATACATTTTATCCCAGAATTTAGTAAGGTTCCCCTGGGAGAAGGGATGAAAGTAAAATTCCTTCACTGCGCATCACGTTCACGCCGAAACTACTGAATGAGTTGGACTGAATTGGTACGATTTGAGTTCAAGGAAGGACAGGGGATACATTTTATTCTGGAATTCAGTAAGGTTCCCCTGGGAGAGAGGATGAAAGTAAAATTCCTTCACCGCTCATCACGCCGAAACTACATAGGTAATGAGTTGGAATGTAACTTGGCACGTTTTGAGTTCATACTACAAGAAAGGACATGGAATACATTTTATCCTGGAATTCAGTAAGGTTCCCCTGGGAGAGAGGAAAAGTAGAATTCTTTAACATCATGCGCATCACGACGGGTCTACGCGTCGTCCGATTTCATGCATTCTTTTTGTTAGAAACAGTGTTGCAAGATCGAATATGACTAAATCAGTAGAAAGTCGAGTAGAAAATCAGTAGATTGATGAAATAATCTGTAGATTGAAGAAAAAAATTAGTAGATAAAGGGTAGGTAAGTTCCTATCTATTTATTTTTCCAAGACGCACCCATTAGTTAGGTTCCTACCTACTAAGGTGGTGGGTCTTGGAAAATAAGTTAGGTTCCTGCCTTACATGTTATATGGTGGTTTAGCTGGTCCAGTTAACAGTACTACCGAAGTTTGGTTGGAGTCTTACTCCAACCAAACTTCGTGTACAATTAAATTAATTAATTATTGTGGTCCATTTAAACTAACTGGACCGCAGAAAAATATTTTTTATTGTGGTACACAGCCAACTGTACCTACCTACTAACGAAAAAAAATTACGGTTGTCCAGTCAAATGGATCAGGAGCCCAATTCTGCAAAACAATTGCTTCAGTATGACAATGGAATCGTCGCAGAATCATCACGTAGAATCCTTAGATTAATAAAACTCCAGAAGGTGCGCGCGAGATAGATTAATATGTAGTTTCAAACTTGACGCGCGTCTCTCCATCTGCATTCATCATAATTTCTTTCATCCAAGGTGGTATACCAAAACGTGTCATTCTGTGACGATAGCCCTGTCATAGTGAAGCGATTAGTATAGCAGAATAGGGCCCCAGCTGTGAGTAAGTCAAACGAGTAGGACACTTCTTAACACTGACGCTGGCCGAGTCGTAGCTAAAAGTCGTGTGGATAAAGAATGGGATTGAAGATGACAATATGTATATATATAATATCCCCCGTAGACCCTACACGATTTTTTGCACGGCGGCGTTTCATAATATGAGAGACTATGGTTAAATGTGAACTTAATTAGTCGGCAGGTAAGGCAATCGCGAACGAAGTCGCGGGTACAGCTAGTACTTATAATAAAACTGTAACAGGTCCAATTCTGTACATTGAAGATATTTTGAAAATTTTTTTTGGAGGGCATTCTTTTATCGATACTGAAGCCAAAACTGAAATTTTTTTCATTCATGTCTGTCTGTCTGTCTGTCTGTCTGTCTGTTTCTTAAACGCGCATCACGCCGAAACTACTGAAGGTATTGAAATCAAATTCAGCATGATTTTAGGTCATATTACGAGGAAGGACATAGGATACTTTTTATCCCGGAATTCAGTCAGGTTCCCCTGGGAGAGGGGATGACAGTAAAATTTCTTCACCGCGCATCACGCCGAAACTACTGAAGGTATTGAAATCAAATTCGGCATGATTTTAGGTCATATTACGAGGAAGGACATAGGATACTTTTTATCCCGGAATTTAGTCAGGTTCCCCTGGGAGAAGGGATGAAAGTAAAATTTCTTCACCGCGCATCACGCCGAAAGTGCTGCATGAGTTGGAATGAAACCTAGCACGATTTGATTTCATACTACAAGGAAGGACATGGGATACATTTGATCCCGCAATTCAGTAAGGTTCCCCTGGGAGAGAGGTTGAAAGTAAAATTCTTTAACCGCGCATCACGACGGAACTACTCAATGAATTCGAATGAAACTCGGCATAATTTGAGTTCTACTCTTTGAGTACGAGGAAAGATACATTTATTCTGGAATTAAGTAAGGTTCCCCTGGGAGAAGGGATGAAAGTAAAATTCTTCACTGCACATCACGCTGAACTGCTGAATGAGTTGGACTGAATTGGTATGATTTGAGTTCAAACTACAAGGAAGGACATGGGATACATTTTATCCGGTTCCCCTGGGAGAGGGGATGAAAGTAAGATTCCTTCACCGCGCTTCACGCCGAAACTGCGGAATGAGTTGGAATGAAACCTGGCACGATTTGAGTTCATACTACAAGGAAGGACATGGGATACATTATATCCTGGAATTCAGTAAGGTTCCCCTGGGAGATAGGAAAAAGTATAATTATTTAACCCCGCATCACGACGGAACTACCGAATGAATTCGAATGGAAGTCGGCACGATTTGAGTTCATACTACGGGGAAAGATACATTTTATACCGGAATTCAGTAAGGTTCCCGTGGAGGGGGATAGTCAAATTCCTGGGTCGCGCATCACGCCAAAAGTACAGAATGAAATCAAATGATGCATTTTATCTGGGATATCAGTAGGCACGGTTCTCTTGGGAGAGGGGATAAAAGTCAAAATGTGTTCTTAGTTGTACCTAATTCATTAACGCGTCGCCGATTTCATGCATTCTTTTTATTAGAAACAGTGTTGCAAGATCGAATTTGACTAAATCAGTAGAAAGTCGAGTAGAAAATCAGTTCATTGAAACAAAAAAATCAGTAGATAAAGGGTAGGTAAGTTCCTATCCATTTATTATTCCAAGACGCACCCATTAGTTAGGGTTCTACCTTAGTAGGTAGGAACCTAACTAATGAGTGCGTCAATGCCTATTTCAGGCAAAGTAAAATGTACAAATGGTCCATGCAATATTCATGAACATGATATTTGGTGGTTTAGCTGGTCCAGTTAACTGTACCACCGAAGTTTGGTTGGAGTAAGTGGTCCAATTAAACTAACTGGACCACAGAAAAATATTTTTGACTGTGGTACACAATCAACTGTACCTACCTAATAACGAAAAAAAATTACGGTAGTCCAGTCAAACGGATCAGGAGCCCAATTCTGTAATACAATGGCTTCACTATGACAATGGAATCGTCGCAGAATCATTACGTAGAATCTTTAGATTATTAAAACTCCAGATAGTGCGTGCGAGATAAATTAATAGTTTCAAACTTGACGCGCGTCTCTACATCTGCATTCATCATAATTTCTTTCATCTAAGGTAGAATACCAAAACGTGTCATTCCGTGACGTCTGTGACGTCCCTGTCATAGTGAAGCGATTAATTTAGCGGAATAGGGCCCCAGCTGAACGGAACCATGAGTAAGAAGTGAAACGAGTATGACACTTCTTAACACTAACGCTGGCCGAGTCGTAGCTGAAAGTATTGTCGATAAAGAATGGGATTGAAGATGACAACATGCTATCCGCCGTAGACCCCACACGATTTATACACTATATAACTAGGTACCTAAATAAAGATTCTTATATTAAAAGTGTAACAGGTCCAATTCTGCGCATCGAAGTTTTTTTGCACGGCGGCGTATCATAATATGAGAGAAACTGTGGTTAAATGTGAACTTAATTAGTCGGCAAGTATGGCAATCGCGAACGAAGTCGCGGGTACAGCTAGTATTTTATAAAATCTCGCGTTCGCCCACCAGGGAAAGGGGAGAGATCCTTTACTTCACCATATTTTAAAATAGTACATCGTAGCGCGTGCTACGATGTTACCGCGGACGGGGCGGCGGCGTACAAAAGACTTCAACGCGCACCCACTTTCGTACTACACAATAAATTCCTCAAGAACTGTCATAGCGCCTACTCGGTAAAGGAATAACGAAGTTTCTCTTTCGTTGTCGTGCAAAATCAACTCTTATGTGGCTTGCTAAGGTCAGCGTTTGCACGGAAACTAATCAGAAACTTCGATTTAGTTTTTAGGAGTACGGGCCCTGTCTACATTGATCTTTCTGGGCTATCATTCTGGGCCTGGGTAAAATACATTTTAGATTCTAGCTTAAACGCAAAAAGTTCCTTTCAGCTTGTAGCTCTCCGTCATCTGATGGTGTTTCGACTCAGTTAGCTATCTTGCTAACAGCTGTCTCTCTGAGTCGAGATTGGTTATCTCTTGTCTACACTATGTAAATTGAGGGAGACTAAATCCAACGCCACTATTAACTTTTTAATCGAGCCCCAATTAGCTAGTTGACTTGTTAGTTTGACTTGTTAGGCCCAGACTCCACCTAAGCGGAGATATGCGGAGATGTCCGAGGCGGAGACGAGAGGAGATGCGTAGGTACTGGCTACACTGGAATGGAGATGTGTGTGCTAAAGCGGAGATGTGTGTTGGCTAAAGCGGCTGAGCTGCGTGCGGCGATCGTCGGATGTTTGTTGAGATGAATGAACTAGCAGCGCGACGTCGCCAGCTTGCAAGACACAGCTCACACTCCGCTCGGAGATGCAATTATGATACATCTCGCCTTCAGTTGATGGTATCCGCTGAAGCTGAGCGGAATAACGACGTTCTCTTTGTTGTTTAAAACACATCTCTTCTCCGCTCGTCTCCGCTTTGGTAGAGTCTGACCCTAAAACCACTACGTAGATCTTCGAAGCATGTGCGGTGACGGACGATTGTGGTGCGTAGCATTACTTCAACGCGCACCCACTTGTCTACTACACACTAAATACCTCAAGAACTCTTACCTCAGCTTGCCGCCTCAGTTCAGCGGCTGCCTTATCCTCCTCTGAGTCAGTCAGTTCTGTTATCCAGTTGGAGCTGATGGTGATGCCGCATTGACCGCCTTGTGTAGGCTTTAAATAAAGAAAAAAACAATTATTTTTCCCTTATCGATTTAGGTGGAGAATAACTACTAAATAAAATTATGTGCTGCTATTATACACGACGGTGCTTGCATGTTGTGGTGGAAAGTATTTGATAATTCAGAGGACATGTCATCCCGTGACCACGACAGCGTGTAAACCTGTTGAAACTTCGGGAGGATTATGTAAATAATCGCGATAAATACCCGTTAAATAATACTTATAATATGGGATAGGAGTTTCTGAGTACAGCCAATCAGGTCCAGGATTTTGTACAGGCCTTCCCGACTAACCGTGTCAAAAACTTTGTTGAGAATCTACAAGGGCTATGACCAAGGGAGTGTTCTGCTCTCTGCACTTTTCCTGGCTCTGTCTAATAGTAAAAATCAACTCCTTCACTTTCTTCCTAGGTACTAATATTATAGATGCGAAAGTTTGTGTGAATATTTGCTACCAAGTTTTTTCGTAGCTAATTCACATATTAAATCTTTATGCCCAAACAAAATAACAATCAAATAATAGAAATAAATTCGAACTAGTATTTACAATTGAAACAATTGAGCTAACTGCAAACTATTGCGATGTACAGGTAGTTCAACTGATCCATATTAATACCAGTCGTCGCGTCCCCAGACGCTGGCTGCAGTGCTGATGCGCTGACCAGATACTCACCAGCAGGCTTAGCCAAATCATTGTCATTCGGATTGCTGATCAGTGGACGCACTTGTCAGCGGATTGTCCGATATAGGTCTGTGAACACGCATCCCAACGTTTCAACTGCTAACGTTTGAGCCGTAATGCCGTGCCTTACCACACCGTAATCGCCTTCCAGCTCTTGGGTCACGCGTTGCTTCGACCAAACGCTCAGATAATTTTATAAAAACCCGATGAGCCTCGTTACCCCACGGACCTAGGGTCTCGACGCCAAGGGGAGCAAATGTGTAGGCTCCGTCGAGACCTGCTCTTGCCCAATTAAATAAAAATTAAGGTATGTACCTTGAACTCATTGTTATAAAGATGGTACGCCTTAGCATGAGCCATCACCAGGTTCTTAGCACAGATGTAGGTCCCCATAGCTGTTGCGTTCAGACGCGGCGCCTTCGTTAGGGCTCCATAACCTGAAACATATAAGATTCTGAAAACCGGCCAAGTGCAAGACGATCTCGCACACGAAGGGTTATTTTTAAACGTTTTCCCCGTTGGCAAAAAAGTTTAATCTTTGGTTGGTAGGTTAGGTACCATTTGGGCATGAAACTAGGGTTTTTTTGATGGATCGAAAGAACCAAATAATATGACGCTTAGGTGTGTTAAAATCAGTGCATGACACTATAAAAATACGAAAGTTGGTAGTGCCTAAACTACTGAACAGAACTGAAGGCAAAAATTTAAGCAACTACTTGTTAACTGACTTCAAAAAAGGTTTGACTGTATGTGGTATGTTTTTTTGGAATAACATAACGATAGGCTTTTTTTATCCACGAAAAAAACGTACAAAGCCACGAACATAGAAGCTAGCTGCAAAACCATTAACGAATTCTTACGCACCTTCATAACAAATCTCTCTCGGTTCATTAAAAGTGATCCACAACTTCACCCTATCCCCGAAATTCTCAAAAGCGACCTTCGCATAGTCCTCAAACCATTGCAAAAACAAGGGATTCTCCAATCCTCCCAACTCCTGCAGCTTCTGCGGCAAGTCCCAATGGTACAGCGTCACCATGGGCTGTATGTTGTACTTCAACATTTCATTGATATAGTTGTTGTAGAAGTCGATTCCCGCTTGGTTAACTTTATTAGTCATGCCGTTGGGAAGTATTCTAGACCAGGAGAGTGAGAAGCGATACGCGTCCAGGCCGAGTTCTCTCATCATTTCCACGTCTCGCTTGTAGTGGTGGTAAGAGTCGCCGGCGATGTCGCCGTTGGAGACGTCCTTTATGACTGTTGGGTTGGTATGAGTCATGTAGTCCCAGATGTTTTCGCCTTTGCCTGGAGAAATAGAAGAAAATGAAGAAAAACACAAGATTACTTGCCTGGTCATTCATTCACGTGAGATTCGAAAGGGTAAAATTCCCCTTTTGAACGTGCACGTGACAAAATGTTCGGAAAAATCACGACAAATCACCAGGGGAATGGGGTGCAGTGAAATATTTTACGTGTAAATTTTTATCGCGGTGCTTATTATTTCAATTGATCATTCCAATATTAAATAAGATTATACCTACCTATACCTATGTACACCACTTGGATAGTTGGACAATATTCTGGAATATAATATATATTATGGCTAGGTACAAAGCTTTGTTTTGAATAATACCTAAAGTGTTTTTTTTTTCATTACTCCTGAAAATATAAATCATTCTTTGACTGTAGTGAATGGACCTTAACAGCTTTTAATTTTCTTACATATGAGACCATAAAATTAGAAATATCCCATACCTACCGAAACAAAGTTATGATTTTATTCGTTTTTCAAAACTTTGAACCTTCATAACTCAAAACACCAAATGTCCTACTTAGTGACTTTTCGCTTTATGGCGACGAATAATAAGAAGAAAATAATAAGAAAATAATTTCTATCTACAAAAAATTACAAGTGATTATAGTTAATTACCTATATTAGTTATTATAGGTAGAGATAGTTACCATGTAGGTATCATCAGAGGGAGGGGGTAAAAATTGCTTTAAACTACCTAATGCTCTAAAGAATCGAAGTTTGTTAAAACATGGTTTATAGAAAATGGTTTAGGTACCTACTATTTGCGAGAAACTTCTTTTGCGCTACCTAGTTTTATTCCTTGTAGAACGCAGAAAATATAAATGATTGCGTATTCTTTTTTATTTTGTATGATAGGTAACCTATTGTTGCAAACAATCTACAGGTAGGTAGCTCAACTGATCCATATCCACCTGTCGACCAGTCGTCGCGTCCCCAATACACTGGCTGCATTGCCTTGCCTGTATGGCAATGCTGATGCGCTGTGGCAGATACGTTGGTTGGTGTTTCAATTAAAAATAAATACCTAAATGAGTAAACTACATCATCATCATCAACCTATATTAGTCCACCGCTGGACATAGGTCTCCCCTAAAGAGCGCCATATAGCGCCCTGTCTTCAGCTTGCCGCATCCACGGAGGGTGTACTACCTACACTACGTTTGCCGTTGCCGAGTCGCGGTCTCCACTCAAGAACACGTTTACCCCAGCGGTTGTCGGTTCTTCGCGAGACATGGCCGGCCCACTGCCACTTCAGCTTGCTAATTCTTTGAGCTATGTCGATAACTTTGGTTCTCTTTCTTGTTCGTTACGAATCTTAGACTAGGTATATACAGACATACAGAATAGACTACACAGCTTTCTTAAAATAAAATTAAAAGTTTTCTCACCATCTTCGTTCCATGCTCCTTCGATCTGATAGGAGGCCGTGGCGGTTCCAAAAAGGAAGTCGTTGGGAAACCTCCGCTGGGCCTGGCAGTAGGCGACTGCCACTAGGCTGAAAAAAAAAGAACATCAGGGGCGCACCTAGCGGGTTTGCTTGTCAAACTCGGCCTAGATCATAGTAGTCACGGCATATCCGTGGTAAAAAAAAATTGTATAAATGTGAAATTATGTATTTTTATCTTTAACTTAAATTTAATTAGTGTTATGGTATTTATACTCTGTCATTTTGCTTAAAGCTATGTGTGTAAGATTGGTGTAGCGAGTAGCTCTGCACTTATCACCCGGCACCAGCGATGATGATTTGAAAACCAGCGCTGCTATGGCCCTTGTGCCATAGCAGCATTAAGCTGAGCTGGTGACCGTTTTGTGTTTTATTAAGTTTAATATTAGGTAGTTATAAGTAATTTCATTTTATTATATCACACAAATAAAGATTTTCTATTCTATTCTATACAAAACTAGAATTATAAACTTGTGAAAACACGATTGCAAAAAAATATTAGGTAACTATGAAAAAAAAATTATGAAAGTGCACTGTTTTGCACCTAATTTGGTCGAGTTCTCCGAAACCCTGCGGTATTTAGAAAAGAATAAAGATTTTCTATTCTATTCTATACAAAACTAGAATATAAAACTTGTGAATACACGATTCCAAAAATATATTATGAAAAAAAATTATGAAAGTGCACTGTTTTGCACCTAATTTGGTCGAGATCTCAGGAACCCTGCGGTCTATAGAAAAGATTTTTGTTGTTGGTTCCTTCATAAGTTGTGTAGTGTTCTTGTAACTAAACAAAAACATCATTTTCGCGCTAACGCCGCGCCGCCGCGCCGTTCTAATAATGTACCTACCTATGCTCTGTCCGAAATCCTACAATAAATATCCTTTTCAATTTTATTACTTTTGATACTGTTAGCTTATGTTTGATGATTTTTACCAAGTATATGTTAATTATGTTTTGTATCTTGAACTTTTGGTATTTTATGTTTTTCATATCTTTTTTTTTTTAAGAATTTTGTAATTTTAAGATTGTATATTTCTAGGTATTTACCTAGGTACTAGACAGTGTGTGTAGAACGGTTTGGAGGAATTTTGTTATGTTGTAGACTTGTTTCTATTAAATAAAAAAAAAAAAAATTGACCGGTTCATTTTGTTTACGTTACGTTGGTTGTTAGCAGTTATAATTACAATAATAAAAATTATTAATGTTCCTTCAAACAAGCTACTAACTACAACATACCTAATTCTATTTTAAATATTCCTATGCGTCTTATCCAAAGAAATTAAAACCGCATCCATGAATTTTGGCAATGACATAGAAAATAAATCAACATCCTCATCTGCACATAAACAATTAATAGCCCGAAGGGCCCGTGTGAACGGGGACTGGCTCAGGAGGTTAGTTCTTGCCTTCGGAATCGCAAGTAGCCTAGGTCTTCGGCGTGCATACACATACTTGCTAGGTACGTGCAGTCCTATGTTCATTAAAACCAGAGGGTTGTGTACCAAGCCTCTAATCAGACAAATTGTATTGATTTGTAAAATATTACTCACCAGAGTGCTAAGACGACCTTCATCGCGTGGACACGGATGGTGATTTAAACGTAACCTTTCTTATATATAGCTGTTGACATCCCATATTATCATCTTTATCAGTTCAGCTCTTTAAACTCTTGAGATTATTGTTATTATAGATATCTCTACATATATTTCAGCTTTTAGATTCATATTTATATGTTTTTCTCACTTTGTGCTCGTAAAACGCACTATAATATGTCAAATATCTAACCGAAGCAAGTGATTTAATATAGCCGTGGTGATTAAACAAGATCCGTCAAGTGCGAGTGTAACTCGCGCGCCGAGGGTTTTGAACGTTGGTCAACAAATATGTACCAAAAAGTACCGGTTAGAGACTTCGCGATTTAACGAATACCTAAGAATAGTAGGTACCAACCTACATTTCAGATGGATCTCTCTGCATGCTTCGTTTAAATGGGTGGTTCGGTTAAGGTAGGTAATGGTAAATTTTTCTACTTTTTTCGAAATATTTCAAAAATTATGAAAGTTACAGAAATTTTAAAAACTGGTTTGAAATGTCCAAATCAATACCTTTTATTTGATACCCAACTCGGTGGGGTAGCCCCCCTTTTGAAAATTATTCCTTTTTGACCATTTTTCAAAGTGTTCTTTTTACAGACTTCTCTATATTTTTCCTGTAAAATATAGATCTATATCTACAAACGCTTTATACATTTTAAATGGATCGCTTGGCAAACTTCGGAGATAGGGGAGGGGAATGGGTTTTTTTTCGACTTTTTTCAAAATATTTCAAAAATTATGACACCTACAGAAATTTGAAAAACTGTTTTGAAACGTACAAATCAATACCTTTCATTTGATACCCCACTCGGTGAGGTAGCTTCCCCTTTTGAAAATTATTCCCCCCCTTTTTGACCATTTTTCAAATTTTGTTCTTTTCTCAAACTTCTCTATATTTTTCGTGCAAAATATAGATCTATATCTACAAACGCTCCATACATTTTAAACGAATCGCTCTGCAAACTTCGGAGATAGGGGGGGGGAATGGGTATTTTTTGACTATTTTCTAAATATTTCAAAAAGTATGAAATCTACAAAAATTTTAAAAAATATTTTGAAATGTACAAAATGATACCTTTCATTTGATACCCCATATGACTCTGTAGGTATCTTTTAAAATTTCGGCATCACAATTTGTATGGAAAATATTCATTTTCATTTTTCATTTATTTTTCTCTAAATCTGTACAGGCGCACGAAGTGTATTATTATTTTAAACTAGCTGTACCCGCGACTTCGTTCGCGATTGCCATACCTGCCGACTAATTAATTAAGTTCACATTTAACCACAGTTTCTCTCATATTATGATACGCCGCCGTGCAAAAAAACTTCGATGCGCAGAATTGGACCTGTTACACTTTTAATATAAGAATCTTTATTTAGGTACCTAGTTAAATAGTGTATAAATCGTGTGGGGTCTACGGCGGATAGCATGTTGTTATCTTCAATCCCATTCTTTATCGACAATACTTTCAGCTACGACTCGGCCAGCGTTAGTGTTAAGAAGTGTCATACTCGTTTCACTTCTTACTCATGCTTCCGTTCAGCTGGGGCCCTATTCTGCCAAATTAATCGCTTCACTATGACAGGGACGTCACAGACGTCACGGAATGACACGTTTTGGTATTCTACCTTAGATGAAAGAAATTATGATGAATGCAGATGTAGAGACGCGCGTCAAGTTTGAAACTATTAATTTATCTCGCACGCACTATCTGGAGTTTTATTAATCTAAAGATTCTACGTAATGATTCTGCGACGATTCCATTGTATTACAGAATTGGGCTCCTGATCCATTTGACTGGACCACCGTAATTTTTTTTCGTTATTAGGTAGGTACAGTTGATTGTGTACCACAGTCAAAAATATTTTTCTGTGGTCCAGTTACTTTAATTGGACCACTTACTCCAACCAAACTTCGGTGGTACAGTTAACTGGACCAGCTAAACCACCAAATATCATGTTCATGAATATTGCATGGACCATTTGTACATTTTACTTTGCCTGAAATAGGCATTGACGCACTCATTAGTTAGGTTCCTACCTACTAAGGTAGAACCCTAACTAATGGGTGCGTCTTGGAATAATAAATGGATAGGAACTTACCTACCCTTTATCTACTGATTTTTTTGTTTCAATGAACTGATTTTCTACTCGACTTTCTACTGATTTAGTCAAATTCGATCTTGCAACACTGTTTCTAATAAAAAGAATGCATGAAATCGGCGACGCGTTAATGAATTACAACTAAGAACACATTTTGACTTTTATCCCCTCTCCCAAGAGAACCGTGCCTACTGATATCCTCAGAACTGATATCCCAGATAAAATGCATCATTTGATTTCATTCTGTACTTTTGGCGTGATGCGCGACCCAGGAATTTGACTATTATCCCCCTCCACGGGAACCTTACTGAATTCCGGTATAAAATGTATCTTTCCCCGTAGTATGAACTCAAATCGTGCCGACTTCCATTCGAATTCATTCAGTAGTTCCGTCGTGATGCGGGGTTAAATAATTATACTTTTTCCTCTCTCCCAGGGGAACCTTACTGAATTCCAGGATATAATGTATCCCATTTCCTTCCTTGTAGTATGAACTCAAATCGTGCCAGGTTTCATTCCAACTCATTCCGCAGTTTCGGCGTGATGCGCGGTGAAGGAATCTTACTTTCATCCCCTCTCCCAGGGGAACCGGATAAAATGTATCCCATGTCCTTCCTTGTAGTTTGAACTCAAATCATACCAATTCAGTCCAACTCATTCAGCAGTTCAGCGTGATGTGCGGGGAAGAAATTTACTTTCATCCCTTCTCCCAGGGGAACCTTACTTAATTCCAGGATAAATGTATCTTTCCTCGTACTCAAACAGTAGAACTCAAATTATGCCGAGTTTCATTCGAATTCATTGAGTAGTTCCGTCGTGATGCGCGGTTAAAGAATTTTACTTTCATCCTCTCCCAGGGGAACCTTACTGAATTGCGGGATCAAATGTATTCCATGTCCTTCCTTGTAGTATGAAATCAAATCGTGCTAGGTTTCATTCCAACTCATGCAGCACTTTCGGCGTGATGCGCGGTGAAGAAATTTTACTTTCATCCCTTCTCCCAGGGGAACCTGACTGAATTCCGGGATAAAAAGTATCCTTTGTCCTTCCTCGTAATATGACCTAAAATCATGCCGAATTTGATTTCAATACCTTCAGTAGTTTCGGCGTGATGCGCGGTGAAGAAATTTTACTTTCATCCCTTCTCCCAGGGGAACCTGACTGAATTCCGGGATAAAAAGTATCCTATGTCCTTCCTCGTAATATGACCTAAAATCATGCCGAATTTGATTTCAATACCTGCAGTAGTTTCGGCGTGATGCGCGGTGAAGAAATTTTACTTTCATCCCCTCTCCCAGGGGAACCTGACTGAATTCCGGGATAAAAAGTATCCTATGTCCTTCCTCGTAATATGACCTAAAATCATGCCGAATTTCATTTCAATACCTTCAGTAGTTTCGGCGTGATGCGCGTTTAAGAAACAGACAGACAGACATGAATGAAAAAAATTACAGTTTTGGCTTCAGTATCGATAATAGAATGCCCTCCAAAAAAAATTTTCAAAATATCTTCAAAGTACAGAATTGGACCTGTTACAGTTTTATTTTAAGTATAGATTTCAAGTTGATAGCCGCAGTAGTTTTTGAGTTATTAATTAAGGAGGGAAAAAAGGACAGACAAAGCGAGACCATAAGGGTTTTGAAACCGATCTTCGATCATCAAAACCCTAAAAAGAGAAGGTCAAATGGGCATGAGATCTCTTAGTTCGAGTCTCCTTGGTCAACATTCCCATAAGTACATATATTTTGAGGTTTATTTGAGGCAATTTTAACTCATAATAACTCCCTTGGGAATAATGAACATAACTGCCAAAGGAATAGTGTGATTGAATTTAGAACATCGAAATTATCTGTGAAATTTTTACCAACAAGATCCTTGCATGAGATATCCTACGGAATTCGAACTAACCTCTGTTCAGAAGACGAAATAACAAGAACAAAATTAAAAAATTTCCCCGATAGATTTTCATGAAACATGGCTAAGACAACTCGGGATAAAATCAGCTATGACAAAAAAATAAATAAATAATGCTGGACAATTCACACAGCATTATCTAGCCCCAAGCTAAGCAGAGCTTGTGTTATGGGTAGGTACTAGATAACTAATATACATTTTTATTATACATATTTTTATTATACATCCAGAACACCCTGAACAAATATCTGCAGATCGTACAAACTAATAACCCTGGTCTGCCTATCATCACGAACACTTTTGGGTAGACGCCCGCCAGGTCTACCCCCCTCCATTCAATAATCGTTCGTTATAATCAAATCAAATCAAATCATTTATTTGCCGAATACATTATTACAGGTGTAGGGTAGGTACCTACACATGTAAGTAGGTGGAGTGATGTCAAATGTAGGTATTCAACCCGCAAGTAGGTGTGCAAAAATTAAATCGCAATAATTCAAATTGTTAAAATAATAAAAAATTAAATGGCAGAAGCCTTTATTCACAAAGAAAATTATAATATAATTAGTATTTACAATTGAAACAATTGAGCTAACTACAGACTGTTGCAAACAATCTACAGGTAGCTCAACTGATCCATATCAATACCAGTCGGAAGCGTCCCCAAGACGCTGGCTGCATTGCCCCGCTGTATGGCAATGCTGATGCGCTGTGCCAGATACTGACCAGCTCTCGGGTCACGCGTCGCTTCGACCAGACGCTCAGATAAAATAATTAAATATGAAAATAATCATGGATAATACAATCGAAGGTAAATAGTTAACAACCAGTTATTTAGCTAACAATCATGGTCATAAGTCATAACATAATAAATAATTCTACTTAAAATAATATTTTCATTTACACTATAGAAACATTTGTCAAGCAACCACTTATTTAATTTTTGTTTAAATAAATGTCCATTGAGTTCTTTAATGGATTCTGATAACTTATTAAAGATAATGAATTATCTTTAACAAGGGCATCATTCATTATAATGAATATGATGCACATACTACATACATTTTTCTCATAAATCCGTTTATGGCATAGTGGATTGTGCCTATACATAACAGATAATTGAATTGTGCTCTTTTTTGTGGAGAGACTATTTGAAAATAAACCTAAAAACGATTCTGCCCTGAATTAACAGTGAGTGTGGGAGTGGGTCGATCTTTGATAATTCATTGGGTTCCAGACAAATGTGTTTTTTTAATATTTTCTTAAAATGAATTAAAGAAAAATTGGCAATTAAAACTTGGCGTCTTCACGTTCGTGAAGAATGACTGAGGTTTTAATTCTCAATGTCCTGTCCATCATCATAGTTCGTGATGATGGACAGAACATGTCAGTAATTTACCAATAACCCTGTATTTGACAGGCGAATCACGTCGCTACGACCAGACGCTCAGATATTTTTTTAAATCCGAAGAGCCTTGGTACCCCACGGACCTAGAGCCTCGACTTCAAGGGGAGCAAGGTTGATTTTTGATTTGTAGTTCTTAAGCGACGTAAATCTGCAAATTGTAGGTATACCTCCCATTAACCAAAATGCAGCTCAAGTGCTTCAATTCAACAGATATTCGCATGTGTCAAAAAAGCAATACCTACTGTAGATAATGTCCGTTATGAATAGTAGGTAGGTATGCACTTATCGGAAATACGAACAACTTGAAAACACTCAGAAACAAACACTTGAAATTGTGCTGGAAACTGATTAAGTGTTACTACATAAGTCCTTATTGATACTACAAACTCGCCCCGGCTTCTCTCGGGAGCAGAGCAGTTGTACTTATAGTGGTTTTACACAGTTTTTATGATATACCTATATCTCTCCATTTTTGAAATATTTTGATTTTTAACATTAATTTAAACTTGCCATTTGACTGTTTTAAAATTATCCATCTATAAAATGTAAATCCAATGGTCTTAAGAAAAACATATAATATTAAATAAGGACTGTGGATTTTGTTAAATAAACAAAATTTAATACACTGTTGGCCCGCCAGATATCTTCTAGGCCTGGAATATAATATAATTTTAGTGCAACGCAATAAATTTTATTTCTTTTCACTCATACTTGTCGAAATCTTGTAGGGATTAACTGTAGCTGAAATAAATAAATTTTTCTGCGTTGTAAGAAAATAAAATGTTTTGAGACCATAAATACCTATATATGCCGTAGATCAATGTCAGCTAGCCGTGGTGCCGGCTTAGAATCTGCACCACCCCAACTCTTCCCGCGGGGCGGGTGTCTAGAGAGGCGACTAAGGGACATCCACCGGGGGGCACGCAGCAGCGCCCCCTGCAGAACAATTCTATCACCGAACTGCGATCCCCAACCCGCATGCCCAGCGAGGGTATTATGGGCATTACCCCTCATGTGATAAAAGCCAATAAGGCGCTTATCAGTGGGAGGCCAGCGTCCAGCAGTGATAGTGGCAGTGGCAAGCAAGCTAGAATCTAGAACGTATTTTTTCCCGGCCCAGAATTATAGGTAGGAATGAGTAATATAAGTATTTTGGTTATAACTATCGCGTTCAAACAGACAGACGCGACAGGAGATTTTGTTTTAGGTAGGTATAACATGCATTTAGTGATAGTGATCAACAGGTAAATATTCCAATGTAAAATTGCAAGGACTGTCAGTTTATAAATCTAGACAGATAGTAAACTGCAGGAACATTGCGATCATAGAAAATATCTCGCAAAATCAAAAATTTGTAGTTTATCACAAAAAATATATTTTCTTTCTATGAACCAAATCCTATAGGGTACTTCCCGTTGACCTAGAATCAAAAAAATATTGAAAAAAATTTGTAAAATCAAAGCACAATTGATTCTCGCCATGGACCAAAATCAGTTGACCTATAGTCTTGAAATTTGGCAAGAAACAAGGTCTTACAGTTATACGGAACCCTTAGTTCGCAAGTCCGACTCGCACTTGACGTTTTATTTTCTATCTTCAATGACAACTGCATGCACCGGGACCTAGGTTACAATCTAAACTTCTCGCCAGCACACACACATCGTCCACAGATAGATGGGCCTCTCATCCCTTGAAACCAGGGGGTTTTCTTCATGACGTTGGTGACGTCGAGTCTTCTCGTCATCCATAATAAATAAATAAAATAAAATAAAATAGCCTTTTATTTCTTGTCATTCCTAATACTAATACATTATTTCTAAGTTAAAGATTAATTAATTAATTATTGTCACACTATTTCAATTTTAATTCAACATTTTATTTAGCAAGTTAATATAATAATAATCTATAATATGTCAAATTCATACAAGAACCCCACGTTTAAGGGTGAAGGCCTCCTCCATACTTCTCCATTGGTCTCTGTCAACGGCTTCTGCCATCCAGTCTTTAGTCAATTTTGTGATTTCATCGTCCCATCTTGTAGTTGGTCTGCCTCTTGCTCTAGTGCCTCCCGGACCAGACCAAGCTGTTAATCGCTTAGTCCATCTGGTGTCTTTTATTCTGGCAACGTGTCCCGCCCACCGCCATTTAACACGCTCAGCGCCAAGCCCTGTAGGCCGTTTCGTTAATTTTTTGACATAAGTACATATTTTTTTTGTGTTTTATTGTGTTCTAAATGTCTTAGAAACCATATTTTTCTTTGACACCCCCCCTTTTTCAGGTTTTTTACGGGATTTTCAGCTGTGTGACATTTGGATACACGTGGCCTGGGAAATAGTTTACCCGAAAAGCATACCTCCCAGGCCATGTGTATCAACATAAAAAATGGGATAAAGAAGAAAGCTCGGTGCTATAATAAATACGGAAGGGAAGGAAAAATGATTGACGGTAAACTGAAAAAAGCTTATCAAATTATAACAACATGTTCCGTTTGCAAGGTTCCAATTTGCAAAAATTGTTTCAATGAAGTCCAGTAAAGGTTCTGATGTTTATCAAAAAGAGATATGATTATATTAGTTATTCCCAATGCCATTAAGTTGATTATAGTATAATAATTTTTCCATGTACCCGAAAAATAGGGCAATGAAATTCAAAAGGCGACATTTTTTTTTTTAAATAACCGATCCCCAACCCACTTATACCAAAAAAATGCGCCAGGCCAGAGCTTTAATTTTTGCCTATAAAATGTATAGAAAGTGTGCGCCTAAAGGAAGCACAGTGTTCTAACCAAGTAGAGGGATGTGTATACTTTTGAATACACAGTGTATCAGACACTGTGTGACTAAAGGATACACATGGCGCTGAGCGTGTTAAGCTTCATTGAGTATGTTACAGCGTCAGTTACTTTTATAGTCTTTCTTATGGCGGTGTGTGGAATTTTTTGCATTTTTCTCGTCATCCATACCATACCGCAATGATGAAAAGTTTTCGATCAGTGCGTCCTACACGTCATGACCTACGGAGCTGAGTCTGGTCTGGACACTCTCGGTAGAGCTGGTCCACCTGCAGGGCCATTCAGACTCTTCGCTACCGAGTCATCGACACGGAATGTGACACAGATTCGTGCGAAATTCAAACATTTTGGCGGTTTTTAATATTTTCTGCGTTCCGCAAGTAATTAAACTAACAGAAAAGTAATTTTAATAAATCATATAAAATTTTCTATGAACCCATGTTTTAAGTAATTCAGATTTAGTGCTACTTTTGGAGCAATAAATAATATTAGGGTTTTAGTACTTCAAATCAACATAATACAAAAAAAAAACATTTTATCATACCTATTTTATTGTAAGTAACATAGGTTCATAAAAAATTGTCTACGATTTGTGATAAACTACTTTTCTGGGAGTTAAGTTCCTTACAGAACTCAGAAAATATTAATAACCTTTAAAATATTTGAATTTCGCGCGAATCTATGTGGGATTCCGTGTCGTCGACTCGGTAGCGGTGAGTCTGAATGGCAGTTCCAAGTCGCTCAACGAGCTATGGAAAGAGCTACCTATAGGCGGTTAACACGGAGCTCCGTTTGTATAGAAAACGCGCAGTTGACACGCAAGTCGCAGCGTGATGCGTGGCTATGTGTTAACCGCCATAGGTAGGGACAAAAAAATCAAAGTGATCACTAAATTTCCCCGTTTTTAACCCCCGACGCAAAAAGTGTGGGGTGTTATAAGATGCACCGATTTTCGTTTAGTTTATTTTTGTGTGAGAGATAATTTTATCCCGAGTGTTCTTAACCATGTCACATGAAAATCTGTCTGGGTTTTTTACAATTTTTAATTTTGTTCTTTTATATTAGTGTTATTTTGAATTTTGCGACGTGTCCAGGAGTCCTGTTAGGTGTAACGGAAATAAAGCACTTTGATTATTTGATTAGCTAAGCTTCGTCAATCCCGGAAACAGGCTACCGACAATAATAAATAATAAATAAATAGTGCTGGACAATTCACACAGCATCTAGCCCAAAGCTAAGCAGAGCTTGTGTTAATACACTACACTACATTGATAGATATTTTTTATTAGACATAGAAAACATCCAGAACGCCCTGGACAAATGTTTGCAGATCGAACAAACATTTGTCCTGAGGCGGGAATCGAACCCGCAACTTCCTGCGTCACAGGCAGACCTTCACCCACTGCGCCAAATAGGTAGAGGTACAAGAAAATTGCTGGCGAGAGACGCCGCGGGCAGAAGTTTGCTTCCTATCACTGAAAGATATACCGTACCATCCTATTATCTGGAATTGCAGATAAAATGGACAGATACATGAAGATAGACGTAAAATATGTGTGATGAGTTGCCAACCACAAAAACTTACCAGCTCTCGGAATAAATTAGCTCCCCGCGCTTTTCAAGTAGCGCATTTCCGTAACCGGGATGTAGATGGTACCTCCCTGACAAATTTCATTAAGAGCCGTTCAGCCGTTAAGGCGTAAAAGGTAACAGACAGACAGAAATGCTTTCGAATTTATAATACTGGCTGATGGCCGCGGCTTCGCATGCGTTTTTCTAGTATCCTAATTCCTTAACCGGGATATTGTTTACCCCCCTGCCTATCATTATGATCTGGCGTGAAAACACAGTGTAAAAGTAACAGACAGACAATCCAGACAGACACAGTTACTTAAGATATTATAATATTTATTTCTATTAATTTCATTTTAATATTAATTTCTTTAGTTTAACATTATTTAAATTTTAATTTCTATGCGCGCGCACTCTACCAAAAATAAGGTATGTAAGTATACAAAAAATTGGCAATGATGTATTAGAGTACATAATTACTTTAGAAATTGTTTTATAGGTACATAGTTAAAATATTTATGATGTTTGTGTTCTTTAAATAAATAAATTGTAGGTACCTACTCTCTTGTTTCTTTTACTTCTTAGTCATGATTCCGTTCAGCTGGGGCCCTATTCTGCTAAACCAATCGCTTCACTATGACAGTATGTTATAGTCACAGAATGACACATTTTGGTTAGTACCTATTCTACCTTAGATGAAAGAATTTATTTTGAATGCAGATGGAGAGATGCGCGTCAAAGGGTCAAGTTTGAAACTATTTATCTCGCACGTACTATCTGGAGTTTTATTAATCTAAAGATTCTACGTGATGATTCTGCAACGATTCCAATGTCTTTTGTATTGCAGAATTGGGCTCCTGATCCATTTAACTGAACCACCGTTTTTTTTTTCGTTAGAAGGTAGGTACAGTTGATTGTGTGTGTACCACAGTAAAAATATTTTTTCTGTGGTCTAGTTACTTAGTTTAATTTAATTGGACCACTTACTCCAGGTGGTACAGTTAACTGGACTTGCTAAACCACCAAATATCATGTTCAGGGCGATCGCATGGACCATTTGTACATTTTACTTTACTTTGTCTGAAATGGGTATTGGGTAGTAGGTAGGAACCTAACTAATGGGTGCGTCTTGGAAAAAATAACAGATACGAACTTACCTACCTTTTATCTACTGATTTTCTACTCGACATTCTACTGATTTAGTCAAATTCGATGTTGAAACACTGTTTCTAACAAAAAAGAATCGGACGACGCGTTAATCATGCCAAGCTTCATTTGAATTCATTCAATAGCATATTTTTACTTTCATCCACTCTCCCAAGGGAACTAGGTACCTACTGACTTTGGTATAAATAGTATTGTTCATTTGAATTCATTCTGTACCTACATTCGGCGTGATGCGCGGCCAAGGAATTTGACTTTCATCCCCTCTCCCAGGAGAACCTTACTGAATTCCGGGATAAAATGTATCTTTCTTCGTAGTATGAACTCAAATCGTAAAGAGTTCCATTCGAATTAATTCAGTAGTTCCGTCGTGATGCGCAGTTAAAGAATTTTTTTTTCATCCTCTCTCCCAGGAAACTTTATACTGAATTCAATTCCATGTCCTTCCTTGTAGTATGAACTCAAATCGTGCCAAGTTTCATTCCAACTCATTCAGCAGTTTCGGCGTGATGCGCGGTGAAGGAATTTTACTTTCATCCCCTCTCCCAGGAGAACTTTACTGAATTCCGGAACATTCAGTAGTTTCGGTGTGAAGCGCGTTTAAGAAACAGACAGACAGACATGAATGAAAACAAGATCCGTCAAGTGCGAGTGTAACTCGCGCGCCGAGGGTTTCGTACGTTTGTCAACAAATATGTACCAAAAGTACCGGTTAGAGACTTTGCAATTTAACGAATACCTAAAAATAGTAGGTACCAACCAACATTTCAGATGGATCTCTCTGCATGCTTCGGTTAAATGGGTGGTTCGGTTAAAGGTGGGTAATGATAAATTTTTCGACTTTTTTCAAAATATTTCAAAAAGTATGAAACCTAGAGAAATTTGAAAAACTGATTTGAAATGTCCAAAGGTTACCTATCATTTCATACCCCCATTCGGTGGGGTAGCCCCCCTTTTTGACAATTATTCCTTTTTGACCATTATTCAAAAAGTGTTCTTTTTAAAACAAACAAAGAGTGTAATGTGCATGGCACCTGTAATCTATAATAAAATACCTAAGAGCTACAAAGACTACATGTAAACTTATTTGACTAAATTAAAAAACTTTTATGTAAAAAATGCTACTAAGTATAATATTGAAAATGATGTAATCTAATTTTATGCTACGTACTTATACTAAATTCAAATTTAATATTAATAATCTTGTTAATTTTTTATATATTGTTATTTACAAATACATTTAGACCTGCATGCCATACTCTCTAATTATTTTTGCACATCAATGAATATTGGTCAAACATGTTGACTCAAAAAAAAACTATTTGTCATCTTTTTTTTACACGTGTTTGCAAATAAATGACTTACTTTTATTAATGAGCGCCATAGCACCCTGTCTTCAGCTTGCCATCATCCAGCATCTGCCTGCAGTCTATCGCAGGTCATCATCCCACCTTGCCGGAGGGCGTCCTACACTACGTTTGGTTTGTTTCACTTAGTTTGGTAAGCAAAATAAAGCTCTTATTTAATAACTATGACAGCTTTATTTACCTTACCAAGCCGTGTGGTGCCGGCTTAGTAATTGAACCACCCAAACTCTTCCCGCGGGTGCCGTAATAGGCGACTAAGGGATATCCACCGGGGGGCGGGCAGTAGCGCCTTCTCAGGAACAATTGTATCACCGAATTGCGATCCCAAACCGGCATGCCCAGAATTGGGATTATGGGCATTAACCCCATTAGATAAAAATCAATCAGGCGCTTCAGGAAGAGGCCTGCGTCCAACTGTGGACTTCTTTACTTATATAGGCTGTTGTGTTTGTGGTGGCTTCTCACCTCTATGATTTTCGGAGTGTTTAACCAAATTACTTTTACGACTATATTTTTTATGACATACATTACAGACAAATGGCTTCTCTCCTGTATGAATTCGCATGTGTTCAACTAAATGTTTTTTTCGATTAAATTGTTTACGACATACATTGCAGACAAATGGCCTTTCTCCTGTGTGAATTCGCAGATGCTCAACTAAATTATATTTTCGATTAAATTGTTTATCACATTCACTGCAGGCAAATGGTTTCTCTCCTGTGTGAATTTTCGTATGAAAATCCAAAGAACTCTTTAGAGTAAATTGTTTACCACATACATTGCATACACATGGCCTTTCTCCGGTATGAAGTCGCAGGTGTTCAACTAAATCATATTTTCGATTATATTGTTTATCACATTCACTGCAGGCAAATGGTTTCTCTCCCGTGTGAGTTTTCGTATGAGAAACCAAAGAACTCTTTTGAGTAAATTGTTTATCACATACTTTGCAGACAAATGGCTTCTCTCCTGTGTGAATTCGCATGTGACGAACTACATGGTCATTTCGATTAAATTGTTTATAACATACATTGCAGACAAATGGCTTCTCTCCTGTGTTAGTTTTCATGTGTTTAACTAAATTGCATTTCTGGTAAAATTGTTTATGTGTATTACAGTCCAATGACATTTTCCATGTGTGAATGTGCATGCATTCAACTAAATGACCATTTTGATTAAATTGTTCATGAAATTCATTGGAGGATGAGGGCTCCATCAAAGACCTTGAGCCATCTGGCTTGGTTTGCTCATCTTGAACGATAAAAGGCAGTGCTTCCGTCTCATTTCTTTGACCACTTTTATCTTCTAATTTAAATTGACTTTGTATACAATACTGGGCAGAGTCAATTTCTACCACTATATCAGTTTCTGTGGTGGCCTCTTCTTTTATAACAATACTAGAAATCGGTTCATCTTTGATGGGCACCTGAGTAGCTGCATTTGTGATTTCGCCATCAATGGTAGTGAACTGCATAGGGACCACTGATGAATGGCTGTCATTCATGGTCATCTCATTGATATTTGCCTGGGTTGCCTGCAATAATCAAGGTTTAGGTCAGTAACATAACTTCTTAGGGCTTCGAACATAAATGTCAAACATATAGAGCTAGGAAATTTTACTCCAAAAATCTTCTTTCTTTAGAGGTCAAACCTAACACAATCGTCATACATAAATAAAAAACACAAGTCGCAAGTTTTTGCGACCACTACTGAAATAATTATCCATCAACAGATTTATCACAATGTTACAAACAACAAGTACCTAGGAAGGACATAAAGTAGGTACCTGGGTTGATAAATGTCATGATTAGTTTTAAAATTAGTTCTTGAAATTCTATTTATTTTCGACTGCTTTCTGTTTTCATTACACTAAAAAATAACATTTTAATCACTCATTTGATTTAAGTCAGTGATATAACCCTGGTAAGTAGGTACATACTCATTAAATAATACTAATATTAAAAAAAGTGAAATAATAGATTCAGGCGTTACTTTGCGGAAATCCATTGTATAATATTAGGATAAAACAATATTTAGTAACAATTCCGCGCAAAACCTCCTACAACAAGATCCAACAAAATGTGATTTTGTATTGCGTAAGTCTGTTGTTTACTTTCTCTGATTGCAAGTGGGAGCAATTTGTGGGAGGACGGGCGGTACACGCAAATCACATTTTGTTGGATCTTGTCGGATGAGGTTTTGCGCGGAATTGTTTTATCCTAATATTATACAATGGATTTCCGCAAAGTAACGCCTGAATCTATTATTTCACTTTTTTTACATCAGACCAAATCGATGGTACAGCTTGGCAAAAAAATATAGAAAATAATGGAGGCGCCACTGTGCAGGGTATATGGCAATCCGAAAATATTATGATAAATGGTTTTGATACTTGATAACGTTGCTAGAATCTACTCAAGTTTGAAATGGCATCCTTTCTAACATGGGTGTTTTTCAAAGGCATGCCTTTTTATTTGTTTGTGTGTATAATGAAATAATGTAATTTTTTTAAATACATACTTTTATTTTAATAAACATATTTTATACTTTTTAATCTAATAGGTCATCCTCCAAATATTCAACGCCTGAGAATTGTCAGAATTCCATATCACAGCTTGAGCTATGAGCAACATTGGGCATGTCATTTTCCGAGTCGGATTCTGAGGTGTCATCGCTGCTGCTGTCATCTTCCATTAAAATTCAAATCTTCTCTGACTACTGGAAGTAGGTTACGCAGAGTTGGTACCTAAAAAAACAACATTATAAGTAAACAAGGTGTACTACATAATATGTGTCAAAATAAAAATAGTAGAAATTAATTAATTCATTTTATAAAAACAATATAATTGATATGGTTACCTACCTGCTTTCTAACAGTATAGAAATGTTGAATTTTCTGCCTTATAGCACACAAATCAAAGTTATCCAAATCCTTCCTGGGACATCCTGTTTTGTGTTTTCTTGGTGTGGAAAACTTGCCATTGTTATTTGCACCTTCATTTACAATTCTTCTCACTGTACTGACAGATTAAACTGAAAGAAAAAACAATTTATTTGGTACCTTTTCTTGAATTGGTTAAAAGTATCAAAATTTCCGTGTTACACTATTTTGTTTTGTAAACATAACCTTCAAATGATAGTTTAATTATTTATCAATTTTAATATACGAGACGGTTTTTAACCAGTAAAATATACTAAAATAACCGTATCTGATTAGAAAAATGATTTCAACATAGTTGAATACCTGTCATTTCTGCGGTTCTCTGAAAAACTTTATCGAGATCAGACAACTTGTTCCTGCTTCTTTTTCCAACAAACACCGCTTGTAAACTTTATAAATTACTTCTCTGGCACTGCTCCGGAGAGTTTTATTCATTTTGAAACACTCCTAGTCACAATAAACTCGCGAAATTTATAGATTCAATATTAAAATGCAAAATATTTACGACTATCTGACGTTACTTGTACCTCTGCTTGACACCACAGAACAAATATATCATAGCCTTGACAATGAACGGGGTTGCCAGTAAGTATCGTGTAATTTTAGTTCTGATTCTAAACATTTTTGCCAAGCTGTACCATTGCTGTTAGCGAACTTACGGTAAATTTTGGCATACATAGGTAATGTATGCCAAAATTCACCTTTACAAGAATGTGACCTTTTTTAAGTGTAGGTATAATTATTGTATTCATGGAAACAAATAATTTTAGATTCTGATTTTTCAGCTTGAGTGGTTGAGTTGAGGATAACTAATCTAAAAATTTAGATTTAAACACGTTGGTGTTGGTAGGTACCTCAAGTCCCTTATGGAAAAGATGAGTAAAGATCTTTTCGGATCTGTGAGCCATTTGGGAAAAGGTGAGACATTTCAGCAGCTTCTGGTAACAAGAGGAACATAAAGCTTTCGGCCTTGGATCCTGGAAGTTGAACTGGAACAATTTTCATTCTATATAAGTCTGCATACATCTACAATGTTATAACATTTTTGTAATTTGTTTATTCCACTCTGTGGACTCTGGTTGCTGAATTATTATGGGGAGTCCATGATGCTAAATATGGATTTACTCGAGCATCGTCTGGACCTATTGGATTTTGAAGATTAGATGGTACGAATAAACAGAAGATTTTTTGCAAGGGACTAAACCATCCCATTATACAGGGTGTTTGGTATTGCGATCGTATTTTTGTTTGGGGAGTCGGGGGAGTCATAGGCTACATTTCTCCGGTAGAATATATCTCCTTAGTGTCACGGTTGCAGAGGTATATTAATTACGATTTTTTTTTAGTCATATAATATCTCATCTTTAAATCGTCATATAAATAATAATAATAATAATATAGCCTTTTAATTCCAAAACTGTGTGACATTAATTGAAAAGATTCTTAAACTTATATATATACGTTTCCTATTGCGGCTATTGGGCCCGAGGCCCGACCTTGGTATATTATATCTCATGATGAGTGAGTGAGTGAGTGAAGTCCCTAAGGGTTAAGGCACACTGACGCAGAGTCGAGTTAGTCAAGTGGAAGTGCGAAATAACTCTATCTACCTCCAAGTCCGAACTCGAAGCGATATCCGCTGGAGTTGGCGTCAGTACGGTGTGGAAAGTCCTGAAAGGCTATTCTACTGAGCATCGCGTTCAGTCACCAGCACCTCTACCTCCAAGAGTAGCCAAAATTGACAAACTCTTGGACTTTGAACTAAGTGCCATACGAAGAAAAGTGCATGAATTCTTCTTCAGAAATGAAATCCCCACACTAAACAAAGTGTTAAATTCGGTTAACGAAGATGATGACCTACCAAATTTCAAAAGGAGTACATTTGCAAAGCTTTTAGCAAAGCTAAAAATAAAACACCTGAAAAGATCACGTAACAGCAGTCTCATTGAAAAACATGAAATAGTAAGGTGGAGGCGCAATTATTTGCTAAAAATTGCCAAAATGAGAGAAGAAGGGCGCAAGATATATTATACAGATGAAACATGGTTAAACGAAGGTAATTTACTCTTTGTTTATTATCCTTTTTAGTAAATAATTATATTAAATACTAGCTGTACCCGCGACTTCGTTCGCGATTGCCTTACCTGCCGACTAATTAAGTTCACATTTAACCATAGTCTCTCATATTATGAAACGCCGCCGTCCAAAAAATCGTGTAGGGTCTACGGGGGATAGCATATTGTCATGTTCAATCCCATTCTTTATCCACACGACTTTTAGCTACGACTCGGCCAGCGTCAGTGTTAAGAAGTGTCCTACTCGTTTGACTTACTCACAGCTGGGGCCCTATTCTGCTATACTAATCGCTTCACTATGACAGGGCTATCGTCACAGAATGACACTTGTTGGTATTCCACCTTGGATGAAAGAAATTATGATGAATGCAGATGGAGAGACGCGCGTCAAGTTTGAAACTACATATTAATTTATCTCGCGCGCACGCGACGATTCCATTGTCATACTGAAGCAATTGTTTTGCAGAATTGGGCTCCTGATCCATTTGACTGGACCACCGTAATTTTTTTTCGTTAGTAGGTAGGTACAGTTGGCTGTGTACCACAATAAAAAATATTTTTCTGCGGTCCAGTTAGTTTATGTGGACCACAATAATTAATTAATTTAATTGTACACGAAGTTTGGTTGGAGTAAGACTCCAACCAAACTTCGCTGGACCAGCTAAACCACCATATATCATGTAAGGCAGGAACCTAACTTATTTTTCCAAGACCCACCACCTTAGTAGGTAGGAACCTAACTAATGGGTGCGTCTTGGAAAAATAAATAGATAGGAACTTACCTACCCTTTATCTACTAATTTTTTTCTTCAATCTACAGATTATTTCATCAGTCTACTGATTTTCTACTCGACTTTCTACTGATTTAGTCATATTCGATCTTGCATCTCTGTTTCTAACAAAAAGAATGCATGAAATCGGACGACGCGTAGACCCGTCGTGATGCGCGGTTAAAGAATTCTACTTTTTCCTCTCTCCCAGGGGAACCTTACTGAATTCCAGGATAAAATGTATTCCATGTCCTTTCTTGTAGTATGAACTCAAAACGTGCCCAGTTACATTCCAACTCATTACCTATGTAGTTTCGGCGTGATGAGCGGTGAAGGAATTTAACTTTCATCCCCTCTGCCAGGGCAACCTTACTGAATTCCGGGATAAAATGTATCTTTCCTCATAGTACGAACTAAAATCACGCCGAGTTGCATTCGAATTCATTAAGTAGTTCCGTCGTGATGCGCGGTTAAAGAATTTTACTTTCATCCTCTCTCCCAGGGGAACCTTACTGAATTCCAGGATAAAATGTATCCCATGTCCTTCCTTGAACTCAAATCGTACCAATTCAGTCCAACTCATTCAGTAGTTTCGGCGTGAACGTGATGCGCGGTGAAGAAATTTTACTTTTATCCCCTCTCCCAGGGGAACCTGACTGAATTCCGGGATAAAAAGTATTCTATGTCCTTCCTCGTGGTATGACCTAAAATCGTACCGAGTTTTATTTCAATACCTTAAGTAGTTCCGTCGTGATGAGCAGTTAAAGAATTTTACTTTCATCCCCTCTCCCAGGGAAACCTGACTGAATTCCGGGATAAAAAGTATATATGTCCTTCCTCGTATGTCCACCTAAAATCGTGCCGAGTTTTATTTCAATACCTTCAGTAGTTTCGGCGTGATGCGCGTTTAACAAACAGACAGACAGACAGACAGACAGACAGACAGACAGACAGACAGACAGACAGACAGACAGACAGACATGAATGAAAAAAATTGCAGTTTTGGCTTCAGTATCGATAATAGAGTGCCCTCCAAAAAAATTTTCAAAATATCTTCAATGTACAGAATTGGACCTGTTACAGTTTTATTATAAGTATAGATCAAACATGTAGTCGTTAAACTGAACTGAACTTTTGTATGTTATGTTAACATTGTTTCTTGTTTTTGTAGGTCATACGAAAACGAAGGTGTGGCAAGACATGACAATACAGTCAACAAGGCAGGCACACCTGGAAGGCCTTTCTACAGGACTCAAAGGGCCTTCTGGAAAAGGAAAACGCCTAATAATAGTACATATTGGTATGTTATCTGTTGTATTTTCATGAATCAGGATAATTTATTTAAACAATAGCATCAACATATCAAAGAAGTAGCACCATGGTCAAGTATGAATAAGTATAGAAGTATAGAGAAGTATTATTATTGCATCTTGTAATATCATTGATATTTTTATGGGTGGTGATGCAATAAGGTCGGTTTTCACCAATAGATAATCGGACAATTAGGCAGCTTTCAGTTAAATGTATCAAAACTTGTGTCAAAAACATCAAATCAACTGTTTAAAGTTTAATATTTGTTTTTTTTTTCTAGGAAACGAAGATGGATTTTTGAATGGTGGAAAATTAAAATTCGAAAGCAAAAGTGGTGATGGAGATTATCACAAAGAAATGAACGCAGAAGTATTTGAAAAGTGGTTCAAAAAATTTATAGATTTAATTGAGCCAGAATCAGTTATAGTAATGGACAATGCTCCCTATCACTCTCGTCGCCTGGAACGAGTACCAAACATGCAATGGAAAAAAGCTGACATCCAAGATTGGTTAAATAGCAAGGGTATCTCGTTCCAGGACACTATGATAAAAAGGGAGCTTATCGATTTGATAAAACCAATAAAACATAATTACATGGCCTATGCCACTGACACATTCGCAAAAGAAAAAAATATTGAAGTCTTGCGATTGCCCCCCTATCACTGTGAATTAAACCCAATAGAAATGATATGGGGGCAAGTCAAAGGCCATGTTGCAGATAAAAATAAAACATTTAAAATGCATGAATTGAAGATTTTATTAGAAGAATCTATGAATTTGATAACACCTGCAGCATGGCAAAAATGCATAGACCATGTTATACAAGAAGAGAAAAAAATGAGGGAACTGGATGGTATTACAGATAATGTAATTGATCAATTTATCATCCAGGTGTCCGGAGATACATCAAGTAGCTCAGATTCTGACAGTGATGATGATAATTGATTGTTGTCTATCAATAATGTCCCAGAAGAGAGACACATGTATACTAAAGATTGAAAATATAAAATGATGATAATTAAATTAACTAATGATAATGTCCCAGAAGAGAGACACATGTATACTAAAGAGTAAAGACATAAAATGATGATAACTAAATTAACTAATGATGCAACAATAAATTATTCCTATAATTTGCATTTATAGTCTTATTTCATCTCCTTTACCTTGTATTTCCTTTTTAAGGATAGGTAACAATAAAAAGTAGTACTGATTTCACAAGACTACCTTATTTACTTATGCCAACTATTATTCACATTAAATATCACTACCCAGAGACATCTATCAAAGCTCAAAATAGCCGCCATATGAGTATAGCTTGGTAGGTTATGTACTAATTTGTTCTATTTTAGTTAGGTATGTCATAGGTTTTATAATTATTTCTTTCTTTGCGTCAGTTAGAAATCAAATAAGACCAAATTATGTATATCCTAAATACGCAAACGAAGCCGCAGGCAAGAGCCAACCACATTATTAAAAATGTTTTTCACCCCTGCATCAGCTGATTGAACTGTCAGTGGCTTTGTTATTGAAAATTCTACAAGCTCGATGGATAGAGTATAGTTCACTGCATTTACTCTTTGACTGATTTCTGTTGCCATTTCCATGTTACTTCTACAAAATGTCTCTCAGTTTGGTGTGCCTTTCGGCATAGGCCTCCTCCAACTGCCTCCATTGAGACCTGTCCTCTGCCACTCTTGTCCAATATGGCCCAAGGGTAAGTCTTATTTCATCTTCCCACCGTGTCTTTGGACGCCCCTGGCTTCTGTTGCCATCCCTTGGGTACCATGTTGTGATTTGCTTGCTCCACTTGTTTGCTTTGTTGCGTAGCATGTGTCCAGTCCAGCCCCATTTCTGGCGGTCTATGCGAGTGAGTATATCAGTGACTTTGGTTTTCGATCTTATATCTTCATTTCTGATTTTGTTCTTCAGTTTTATACCCAACATACTTCTCTCCCTTGCCCGTTGGCATTTTGCTAGCTTGTCTCTATGATTTGCTGTAAGTGACCAAGTCTCACATCCATATGTTAGGCATGGAAGGATGCAGGTATTGAAGGTTTTCTTTTTTATATGTATGCCAAGTTCTTTGCTTTTCATGATTTCTTTGAGTGACCAGTATTTTCTCCATCCACTTGCTATTCTTTTGTTCACTTCTTTTGTCATTGAATCACTGGGGGAGATGATCTGTCCTAAATATACATACTCACTAACATATTTCAGCTTGTTTCCTTCCAGGACTATATCTACCTCGGCTGAGTTAGTCAAAAGTTAGTAAATCGTCATATAATTTTTGTTTATGATTATAATGCCAAAAAGTAACTTGTGCTGTATTTTTTAATATCTACTTATCTATATATATAAAAGAAAGTCGTGTTAGTTACACCATTTATAACTCAAGAACGGCTGAACCGATTTGGCTGAAAATTGGTGGGGAGGCAGCTTAGAACCAGGAGACGGACATAGGCTATGTTTTATCCCGGAATTACCACGGGAACGGGAACTACGCAGGCGAAGCCGCGGGCAGCAGCTAGTTCTTTATAAATGATAACTTCATAATTCACTTTAAAAAAAAAATTACGAGCATTCAAAGTATGTCTGACTGTATAAGAGTTATAAATCGTGACAAATTCTAAGTTCATTTAAAAAACCTTAATGTGATATAGGGTTTAGTTTTCTTAAGGCCCATGATGTCGCCAGCTCCTCAAAAAATTATGTCAGTTGCAATAAGAAACACCCTGTAGGTATACAAGGTTGTCTTACTCCCTCGCTGCACTTCTAACTACATAATGATGGGTAGTGTTGGTCCGGGAAAGCAATAGAGATAAAATAATAAGAAAGCAATTAATATAATTAGAAAATTAAAATAATAACATGCAAATAGATAAGAAGGCCAGAGAAATAATTAAGGTTCTGGTGCAGTTCAAATTACATGATGTTTAATAAATATTAAAGACTTAGGTACTTTAACTTCTAGAAGTGAAGTGGAAAACGTGTGCATTATTTTCCTGAATGTAAGTTTTGATTGTTTGGACTGGATTGGACTTAGATGATTTTTTTAAATACCGCTTTTTTGTCTATTTCATTTATTACCTATTTTATTTATTTAAGTTTTCCTCTAATTTAAGTTTGCAATTTTTGTGCAGTAGCTGAGTTGTATTATTATTCTCAACAACACTAAAATTGCAGTTAACTGAACCAACAGGGTTGCAACTCGCATCAGACAATTCATAATTACATATAAATTATAACAAATTCGCAAGGAGAGCCTGTTTTATAGGAATTCTGATATACCCTAGCTTGATATACTTTGCTAGAAAGCATATGAAGCATAGATATTTTTAAGCACTTCTGCATCATGACTGTCATTGACATTTTTTAAAATATTAAAAACAATATTTTTTACAAGTTCATCTCAATTTATATATATATCAATCTTCTACTGCAACCCAGTTGCTTCAGTTAACTGCAATTTTAGTGTTGATAGTAATAAATTAACTCATCTACTACACAAAAATAGCAAACACTTCTATATTAGAGGCAAAAAACAGGCCAATAGACCAAAAATTGGAGGTCCACTTTCTTGAAAACGGTTAAGTTCGGGGCAGGATGTTTCGTAATCAAATCAGTCAGTGGTCCATGGTCCATAGAAACAATTCGAAATATTTTGCCTACCTGACCACGATCTAGGTACCGTAGAATGGGGTGGCTATGTGCCACATTTCAAGGTTATTCAGTGTTAGCAAAGCCAAAATAAGTTATTTTTTAAAAAAATAATAAAGATAATGCTCTTTATATATTTGTTTACATGTTCTTTATCTCGCCATTATTTAAAGAATCATACTTTGGTAGAAAAATAAAAAAAATGGTGGCACATTCTCACCTCACCAGTCGGGGTGAGAATGTGCCACTTCACAATTCCCTTCCTATCTCTTACAATTTGTGAAATGGCACATTGACACCTATCTGTACTTCCAATATGATCCACCAGGGAACGATAAAAAACAAAAACTTGAATGCTGCCATCAAAAAATCACAAATAAGGACGAATTTTTCGTACTCGTGTCAGGCCTGACACTCAAGAATGTCAACCTCCGCGCGACTTGTGCCCCTGTCGCAGGAAAATTTGTTATGCTGCTAAATCCCTCATTCGATCTATTATAAATTATAAATGCTACATTTTCAAAAATTACTGCATTTTCATATAGTAAAATGTAGTACGTTTTAAATCAAAAACTAAGTAAGGTTCTACATGATTTAGGTAACCTAGTTGACCTACCTTTAGTTGAAAAACGACACTAAATAGAATGTGACTTGGTTGTTAAAGTGCGTTATATTTAAAATAAAACTCGTAAGATTTATGTTCAAGTAAAATATAAAAAAAAATTAAATAAAAATGTATATTTTAAAAAAATAACGTTTCTTCTGTGAAATTTTTGTAAGGCCTGGACCCAACCGTACGTTTATAATGCCGTGGCATTATTAAGCACTGAAATAATACAAAAAAACGTAGATTAGTAGAATTGTATGCTAATGTATGGCAAAACAGGCAATTTTGAAGCAGTGCATTTGTGGCACATTTTCACCTGCGAAGTTTTGATATTTTGAAAAAATTCCCGTATATCAGTCAAAACAAAACATTATCTTATTGATGTATATTCATTCAATTGCCAATAAAAAATACTTTATGCTTATCATACCTCGATTACGACAGCTTCCGTAAATTATGCTGGATAACATAAAGTTTACACCCGACTTCAAATTTGCCCGCTCTAACTAAAAACTTCTAAAAACTGAATGACACTGACAGTTGAAATTAATTGTTTTGCAATATGTACAAGAGATGGGAAAATGTTTTTAAAATCGATTAATCGAAGAATAAATCGTCATAAGTCAAACTAAAAATAGGAATCGACTATCATCTTGCCGATGACCCCCATTGCACATTCTCACCTGCTTGGCACATAGCCACCTCATTCTACGGTACTAACTAACCTTGGCAGTAGACAGTTTTTCGTACAGGTCAACGAGGAGTGTGTTTTTCAAAGACTTCAGCACCTTATTCCCAGCGAGGCAAACTCTACACACAGAAGACATTTTCCTGTACTCTTAGAAATATCAGAAGAAGGACAAAAATCGAAGACCAAAGACCTAATAAAAACAGGAGGAGATTGATTGTGTCCCTTTAGAAATCAGTAATTTCAAAAGACTTCTAGATTAAATAAAAAGGGAGACAATAATGTACGACAAAATATTGTACGTCACGATAATTGGAGACCAAATTTGTACACCCAAATAATTCGTGTACATGGCTTCCGATTATCGTGGTGTGCATTATTATGAGCGTACAATATCAGGCCGTGCTTTATTAACACGTGACGAGCTTCCAAACTCATTTTTGTACGGCCCATATTAACCACCCTAATAATTCGAAGCCATGACACGGTTTATTGGGGTGTACAATATCGGGGCATGCATTATCAGCACGTGTTGCTATTGTACGCATAATAAAACGAATCCACTAGAAGACAGCAGCTGTCAAATCGATGCTTCCTTTACACCCATGGCGTGATAACGATTGAAAATCGTGCACCAGGTGGCAGACAGTTTTATTTATCTATGCCTCTATGGTCAGTGCTTTCGTTCCCGCCAGTAGCAAGGAACATTATACTCTATGCCAGCGATGCCAGTAGTATTGTTCTGTGCCGCCAGGGCTCCACTCCGTCCAGTTAGTTAGTAAACATGTTAATTAATTGTGAATAACTTTCACTAGCAAACATGTTAATTAATTGTGAATAACTTTCACTAGTCCATATTCTTACCATTAGCACCCATAATATGTATGATGTACACTGTACATTGTACAGTGTCTATATATGTGAAACGGAAAATGGGAGGTCAATAATGCTCTACAGGAAATGTGGTCAAAATGGCTTGTATTGTAGCCATTCGTAGAAGACAAGGCCAACAAGGACTTCAAGACGATTACAAACAGATGAATCAATCGTAAGCATTTACAAATTTTATTTGTTAATTTAGTTTTCTAGTGTTGTGTCCAACCTAGCCTATGTTCTTATATATACCTATAATGCAAGTATACTTAAATGTAAACACACACAGCCTTTGACAAAACCTTTTCTTATCTCATGAAATCAATTTATTCCTACTCTAGCCAAACTCAAGATACCTACAAAAACTGTTGTGCAACAGAATCTCCTCATCATAGTTCAGTAAAAACTTTAAAAAGTTTCAGTTTCAAAGTAATATATTAATTTCTGGGAAATGGCAACTACTTATTATTCAATTCGTTACATACCTATTTCGTGGCCTTGTAAATTTCAAGCTAATGATTTATAAAATTTAATAACATATTTCTTATCTTCTATTTCAGAGGCAATCAAGAAACATGTTGCCAATCAACGAGATACAAGACAAAAATCATTTTGCCAGAGAAGAAGAAAGAAGTCAGTCAGTCATCTTTTATCTAAACAGGTAATCATTTTGTATCTATTTTGTCTAATGATTCATTGAATTGTTAATTACAACCGAGATAAAAACAACGGGATGACATTGTTTGTTATCTTCTGAAAGCAGTTCAATGACTAAATGCTGATCCATTACTTGAACCCTCATCAATCATCCATCATAGTAGGTATTGTAGTTTCAATAACTTAAAGTTATGTCATACTCATAAAGTTTTTACGTTTACCTACTAGTATTTAGTAATTAGTAGTAGAATAGTTATCTGAACCAACTACACACTAAAACCATACTTTATTTTTTTTTATTATTTCTTTTTTATTTATTAATTCCTGTTTCAGCCGGGTAAATGTGGAAAGAAATGCAGTGCCTACCAATCGATTAAACTCCTGTGGAAATTCAAAGAAATAATGAAAACCTAGGAAAATACATCAACATAAAATGGAAACTGTTATCAATACATACACATACAGTACTCCCAGTACTAACATGGTGATGCTAATTTTTGAGATCTTACTAAGGCACACAATATCATAAAGCTTGAAGTCTGCCAAAGATTGAGGAAGATGAGCATGTTAGTTTTTAGAAAGCTAGATAAAATTAAGAAAGATAAATAAATGGAATCGAATAACATGTTGTGCCAACCCCACCCAGAGTGGGATGTGGGCAAGGCAAGGGCAGATGAGATTCAATCATGAGGAGCAAAACGAAACTAAATGATGTCTACAAAATCCTCAAGAACAAAATGATGGGTGATGGGCAGGACAAACAATACAAGGAACAGAGAAATGTTTCTGTCTAAGTTTATTTTGCATTGGTCCCCTAAGGATTACAAATCAAAATATAATAATAATAATAAAAACGAAAAGATGAACTTAATTCAGTCATGGTCTGGTCATCACAAAAAACATGGAAGCGGCTTTTGTCAAAAGGCAAACAGAAGACATAAACGACAAAAGTTTCAAATTCAAAATTCAAATTCATTTATTTTGCAAAACATGGGTAATAGTTTTAAATAGATATTATTATTAGTATTATGGTTAAAGAAAGTGCATTTTTTGTTGTTAGTTCATATTTTATTAAAGACTTTATCTTAGCATGTTTCTAAAATTTTTGTTACTACTAATTCTACCTAATAAATAACTGTCTGAATAAAAGGCTTATATTATTATTATTAATTCAACCTTATTCTTCCGATTTCTACCCTAGACTTCGCATGTATTGTTCGGGAGTAAAAAGTAGCTTTTATGTAAATCCGGGCCTAGAACTACATCTTTGCAAAATTTAAGCCGAATAAGTTCAATCGTTCATGAAGAGAGAACATACCTAATGAACATTATCTAAACATCCAAACTTATGCTATTATATTAAGTTCGTAGTCATGTAGGTCTCCAGGACCATTTTATTGAATGTTTGAAGGTATTTGTAGGTACAGTCTAGTTTTTTTTTTGGATTAAAAATACGGTTAACTGAAATTTTTACTGGGAGTTTAGAAAATAAGCAATTTTATAGATTTCGGGAGAGACAATTCACTAACATGTGAGGTGACCTGCAAAATAAGTGCAGGTAGATGCTGAAAACATTGTAACAGAGATGGAACATCCTTTTTTTTTGAAGTCGGTTAAAGCCTACATAGAATAATTCCTTAATTTTACACTGTATTTAAGTTACAAATACTAATGCCTCACGGGAATATATTTTAATGGAACTATCTCGGGATTATTCTTAATAGACCTAAATGCAATGCCGAGAGCACCAGCAAAGAGAAATGAACGGTGAACGTATACAATAGACTTAAAAAACCTACGCTTTACCTACCAATCTCCGATATACCTAGATACCTCATTGATCCATAAAGTGGGTAATCCTAGTAATAGCTAGCATGACTTCAATTTCATAACCTTCCGTTATACCTAATCTGTGATTTAGCGGAGGTAGGTAATCGCACAACAGGGTGTGCGTGCAAGAACTGACATATTGTATATATCTCAATTTTGTATTCTTGAAAATAAATGATTGATTTGAATTGAAACGTAGTAACTTACTAAGCGTGCATACGCGCGAATGCAGAACTGCAGACAGATTCGCGCACAAGTTACCAAGCGCGTGCTGTATGGTAACTTGTTGATTTATATATTCCTACTTATATTTATATTTATATTATTAAGAGATTTTTTACACGTAGCGCCTTAGCTAAGCAAATTGTGCCGAGCAGCTGGTTAGTTAGAATTACTTAAGTACGCAGGTAGGTTCGCGTGGGGGTCCCGCCAAGTCTCGCTCAGTTTGCATAGTCTAGAACGAGATGCCCTCTATTTTGACGCAGAAAGGCAGCTGTTAGCTATTTAACGTTCTGGCGGAAAGCTGAAAAGAACTTTTTGAGTTTAACTGAGAATCTAAAATATATCTTTTCTTAGCCCAGAAAGAATTCTAATAATAATGTAGTTAAGATATGGATGTAGGTAATTACTAATTTACACTATATATATTTACATTTACACTATATATATAGCTGCATTACCATTGACTGACTGACTGACTGACATAGTTGTTCTCCTAGATGGTGGATGGGGAGGTATACTTTTTTTGGTACCATCTCGTAGATCGGTTCAATCATGACGGGGGAAAAATCGTACTTTTCCCGATTTTGCTTTCCTTCCCCCTCTTTTGGGGGTTGCCGCGGACCATGTTTTTGAGGTAATTTGTACGAAAAATTCAAACTTTTCAGTTTTTCTTGCGGATTCGAGGAGCAGGGCGGCTCGCGAAGCGAGCCGCCCTGCTCCCCCCACCCCGAGGCGTCCCCCCCGCTGCGTGGCGAGCGAAGCGAGCCACGCAGGGGGGGGGGGAAGCAACGCGGCTCGCGAAGCGAGCCGCGATGCGCCAGGGGTGGGCAGCACGGCTCGCGAAGCGAGCCGTGCTGTTCCCCCCGTGCCCCCTCCCCCCCTAAAATCCCCCCCCACCCCCCAAAAAAATTTTTTTTTTGTTTTTTCTTGCGGATTCGAGGAGCAGGGCGGCTCGCGAAGCGAGCCGCCCTGCTCCCCCCACCCCGAGGCGTCCCCCCTGCTGCGTGGCGAGCGAAGCGAGCCACGCAGGGGGGGGGGGGGAAGCAACGCGGCTCGCGAAGCGAGCCGCGATGCGCCAGGGGTGGGCAGCACGGCTCGCGAAGCGAGCCGTGCTGTCCCCCCCGTGCCCCCTCCCCCCCTAAAATCCCCCCCACCCCCCAAAAAAATTTTTTTTGTTGTTTTTTCTTGTGGATTCGAGGAGCAGGGTGGCTCGCGAAGCGAGCCGCCCTGCTCCCCCCACCCCGAGGCGTCCCCCCCGCTGCGTGGCGAGCGAAGCGAGCCACGCAGGGGGGGGGAGAAGCAGCGCGGCTCGCGAAGCGAGCCGCGATGCGCCAGGGGTGGGCAGCACGGCTCGCGAAGCGAGCCGTGCTGTCCCCCCCGTGCCCCCTCCCCCCTAAAATCCCCCCCCACCACCCAAAAAATTTTTTTTTTGTTTTTTCTTGCGGATTCGAGTAGCAGGGCGGGTCTGTTCCCTCCCTTCTCGGCCGCCCCCCCACGCAGTGGGGGGCGAAGCGAGTTTTTTTTTTTTTAAATTGTCAAAATTTTTATTTTTTTTTTTCGGATAAACGAAGCGGAGCATCTCTTTAATTGAACCGATCTGTTGTCCGACCTCCAGGCTGCTCCCCCGCAGCCTGGCGAGCGAAGCGAGGTCGTTTTTCATACATTTTGTTGAAAATTTTTATATTCTATCGCGAAAAGGGGAAGCACAGCGGCTCGCGAAGCGAGCCGCCGTGTTCACCCTTCCCCCGAACCGCCCCATCACTGCGTGACGAGCGAAGCGAGGTCATTTTTCATACATTTTGTTCAAAATTTGGATTTTTTGTCTGATCGAGTGATTTTCATGGTTTTTCTCCTAGATGGTACATTTATTTCGCTGAAACGAATGGGGGTGTTCAATCAGACCCCGTTAAAAATCCAATTTTTCTATATTTCCCCCCTCTTCTCCCTCAAAAGGGGATACGCCCGTAAGTCGTTTTTCATACATTTTGTCGAACATTTTGTTTTTTTCTCGCAGAAAAGGATAGCAGAGCATCTCGGAAGGCGACCGATCCGTTCCTCTCCCCCCAGGCTGCTCCGCAACTCAGTGGCGAGCGAAGCGAGATCGTTTTTCATACATTTTATTGAATTTTTTTATTTTTCGATTTATTGACTGATTGACATAGGTTATTCTCCAAGATGGTGGATGGAGAGGTATCGTTTTTTTTGCAGAAACGAATGAGAGTGTTCAATCGGACCCCGGAAGAAATACTTTTTTTCCGGATTTCCCCCCGCTTCCTCCTCAAAAGGGGGTTCGCCCGAGGGTCGTTTTTCATAAATTTTGTCGGAAATTTTGTTTTTTTTCGCGGAAATGAGTAGTAGAGCTGCTCATTAATCAAGTTGTTTGTCCCCCCTCCTCCCCCCACTGCATGGCGAACGAACGGAGGTCCATTTTCAAAAAAATGTTTTTGTGGTTTATCCCTTAGAGATAGGCATTTATCGTGGAAGACTTTTTTGTAGACCTTTATGAGGGGTACAATACTGTAGTACATTATTTTGACCTTCCTCGTAGGGTTCAGCCAGCTTTTGCAATTTAAGCGCAAAAAAAGTGTTTATTTACGACATCACATTAGAAAGCTATAAAATTATCAGTGTTTCTCTACTATATTATGCATGTATTATACATGTAAACCTTCCCCTTGAATCATTCTATCTATTAAAAAAAACCGCATCAAAATCCGTTTCGTATTTTTAAAGATATAAGCATAGACACGTACGTACTACGTAACCGTACCTACTTTTACAGATCTAAGCACAGATAGCGGGAGCGACCTTTCATTATTATTATTATATTTTAGGTAATTTGTTGTGTAGGTAAGCTAATGCTTGCTTGTGGTAACTTGTGGTAACCTGTAAATATTGTACCTACCTTCCTACTGCTGCATGAAGGTGCAAAAAACTGATGGTTAATATTCATTTATATTTTAGATTTTAGCTGTAACGCAATAAAGTTTATTTCATCTTGTACTTTTCCGTCAGACAGCGCTAAATGGTTGACAGCCGTCAATCTGCTTTGAAATAGAGGGCATCTCTTTCTACACTATGCAAACTGAACGGGACTTCACACCTGCGCGCGAGGAGTTTGGTAGTGTTGCCATTGAGAACCCATTACGTTTCATTTAGATAATCATTCGAAATCGGACTGCGCCATATTTTTTGAATTTTATCGAGTAGATCTTCTTGTTTGGAATTGTAAATGTAATACCTATTTGAAATATGGGTAGATACTTACATTGCATGAGATCAATGACACAGTGGGAAGGTCCAAGAGGACGGTGCTGACCTGGAAGACCATACCTACACACGACGGAATAGAGAAAATTTAAAAGGCTTTGGAGTAGGCCTTCATCTGCGATTTTTATAAGATATACCTAAGGAAAAACTTAATTAGTAGGTATGAACTCCACCTACTACTAATGATACGTTATCATAGGTAAAGATATTCATTTATTAGTTTTTTTGCATTATTGAGGGCAAAAAATATGTGGGTTTTTATTATTATTTATTTTTATTAGAATAGTTTTATGAAGAAGAAGTCGGAGGAGGGTTACATATTTCGTAGGTACCTTATTTTGTATCATCTCACAAAAGAAAGTGCCTAGGTAGGTAGTGTAGATACCTACTTTACATAGCATAAGCCAGTGAGGTTCGAAACGTCGTAATCGAGACTCATTGCATTGCAAGCACAAAGCACAACTCGGTTTTGCGGGTGTGTTGATATTATCATGTAGGTAGTTCGTTACACAGATACTGCGTGGAAGCCATTTTACTAAGAAAAGAGTTGCGGACAAATTATTATCGTTGTTTTTTTTAAATAATTTGGCTGGTTAGCCAAAAGTTTTTATGCACGCTGGCAACACTTTTTTCTCTTCAAAATTTCCAACAGAAACTTTGTCGTAAAAGATTTTCTTTTATTTGTTTACCTATTTATAAGTTTTCGTGTCGTTACACTGTGTTATTTCGGCAAGGATAAATCATGAAACGTTCCAGCACCACGCAAGTGCCCAAGCGAGCGAGACAAAGTCGCCTTTCTGATGAAACCACAACAGTCGCTGTAACAGCAGGTGAGTCAATTCAATTCCTTCATTAAGTGGTGTTTGTGTTGTTACCTGCTATGTGGGAGGCACGGTCAGCTGTGGACATAGGAGGAGATTCCTCGATTAGCATGTGATGGCGCGAAGGCGCCATTGATAGGTACGCAAGTGGAAGCTAGACGTGAGCTCCAAAGCCGGCGACACAGGCCGGCCGGTTGGTGCGTCGGAAACTATCCACCACCGCCACGTCGCGCCACCGCCCCCGCGCCGCCCCTTGCCTATTAGTCGGCGCGCCGACCAGCGACCAGACAGACAATCTATTTTGTCTAAGCTACTTAGTGGCACTTCTAGCTTATGTTTTTAATCTGGCGCAGTGAATCAAGAGTGCTGGCGATGTTTGGTAACAGCAACCGCAGAATCTTGTAGGAGACGACATTATTAAGGAAGGAAAAGGACTTAATTCTTGGCGAGTTTTGAACAGATTCTCTGGTGGTCGCTGGTCGGCGCGCCGACTGATAGAGATGGCGGCGGCGGTGCGGGCCAACAGCGGCGTGGCGCGCAGGTCTACTACCTACTTATTGTCAGAACAGTGTGTTTCTCAGGCTCGCGTAGGTAAGGGCTTGTCAGTTATTGTAATTTATGCTCCGTCGTAGCACAAATCAATCACTCCATTCAAGGATATGCAATACTTACGATCTATCATCTATCTGACCTATCAGATCTCTGATCCTGTATCACTATATTATCGGGCAAAAATATTTTCTACATGTTCAATTTATGACTTGTGTAATGTTTAAAAAATTTGAAGTTGCGTCAAATGTAATATATAACGCTAAATGTAAAATAATTTAAAAGTTAAGATTGGACAAGGGCCAACCTCAAAATTAAATTCTACCTAGAAGGCAAGAAAATGGATCCGCAGGTCAAAATATAAAAATCAAAACTAAGAAAATAAATGTTCGGGCGCCAGACCCACGGATACCACTATAAATTGTGCCGGAAATGTCAGCTGATAACACTAGACTTCTAATCACAGGGCAGGGACCTTCAATAAAACAGTAGATTTAAAATTTAAAAATCTAAGTTTATTAAAAATAAGGTTAAGACTAGGCTTATCTAGGATAAAGGTGTACAATTACGGTTCTTAAAAGTAAAGTAGCGTTTCAATAAAATCTAACACTTGTTTTATTAAAAAATTTGAAAATGTCTCCCAACTGAAAAAATGTTCCAGAATGGCGGCGTGGGAAAATTGGCAAAATAAGAAGCGCACGGGTCGCAGAAGGCAGCCCGGAGCTTGGTTTATCATTAAAAAAACAAAAATGTCTCACAACTGAAAAAAAGTTCCAGAATGGCGGCGTGGAAAAAATGCCTTATTATGAAGCGCACAGGTAGCAGAAGGCTGCCTGTGGCTTTGGTAGGTCTGTAGGACCAGTAAACAAGAAGTTGAGTGTGGTCCGCTAGAAGAGCGACCTTAAAAAATTAAAATTAAGTTTTATTTCAAAATTAGAAACTAGGATTTACTACAAACGACACGCCAGTAAAGAGGCGGTAGCTAAGCTTAAAACTAGGGTGTAAATTACCACTGCATCCTTATAAAAAAATAAAGTTATGCAAAAGTGTGTGTGTTCCGAGGATGTTCAACGCTACAAAATAGTAAATATAATGTTATTTCTGGAGAAAAACCAGACGTAGAACGTGTAAAGAAACTAGAATATGAGAAAGAACTCACTCCTAAACTAAAAGCTAGGTTTTAAACACTAATTTAAATTAAGGTTAGACCATGAGGTATTTTTGGATTTGGAAACCAGGCTAAAGGAATTTTGGATTTGAAATGGGGGCTGAAAAGCAGCTTCTTTGTCGAATAAAATGTCTATAATTTGCCCAAAACGAAAAGACAACCATGACAAAAAATTACAAAAAGGTAAACTACCAAAATAGAAAAAGACAATAGTAAAAGACAAAAACAACAGTAAAAGACAACCACTGCTCAGAGTCTGGCGATACTTAGCTCGAGTACAACGTTCCTTTTCATCGCGTGGAGCGGAAGCCTTGGTGGTCCTCAGCTAAAGGAAATGCTCGAACACGCGGCCACGCTTCCAAGGTGCCAAGAGACGATGGAATGTCCAATACGCCTTCGCGTCAGAGCGCCGAATAAATAAATGCCAGTCTGGGTCTCCTGGAGAAGAAATGAAGACATTAGCAGACATTCCGAGGAAGCGTCATGTCCAAAGGGGACAATTGAAATCCAAACTCACCGAGGAAATGGCAATAAATTTCTCCAACGGCAATGATCCCACGGCAGCAGCGACTCTGAACGCGCCAACTCACAGCAATACTTTCATGTTTTAATACAACATGGTAATATAAAAAATTTTGATAAAACCCCTACATGGTTCTTTTCATGTCAGAGGGAAAAAGGAAAGTGAAGTGCCTCCATTTTGAAATTAAATGTGAAATACGAAAGTAATGCCAACCTTGAAAAAGTACAAATCCGAGGTCATTCTCGATATGATCGACAAAACAAAAACGAAACGTCACTGTCAAATGTCCGCGACCTGTCAGATGGACAGAGAACCTAGCTAAAATCGACTAAAAATCGAACAAGACAGCAATAAAACATGGGGCGTAATATAAAACGTCACACTTGGTATGTTTTTTTGCTTTGGATTGATCAATGTTCGGCCTCCGCTTCACTATGCCAATGGTACATTCTGGTAATTTACCAAAGACTTTAAATGAAAGAAACTAGGTACACTACACACAAACTACGGATGAGCATCAAATTAAAAGAAAACGTTGAAACTATTACATCATTCTCTCTGTGTCATAGTAGAAGTCATAGTAAAGTGATCAGAATCAGCAGAATTGGGCTGCAAAGTTTATGTGCCTTGCCGTTGCATCTATCATCATTGTGTGTGTTTTTGTGTGATGATTTGACAACTTAAGTGATATAATGGTGGTTTCATTTACATTATTTCTTCATTATAATAACAACCAGCAGTGTGCTGGTTTGCTTTTGAAATATGTACCTACTAACTATGAGCAACATACACATAAGACTTTAATCATCGTTACTGCAATCAAAGTTTGAAAAATAATCAACATTATGTTTACTGTGGTGAAATTAAACTTTAAGAGAAAATGTTGTTTAGTATGAAAATAATATCAGTATCACTTAAATTTAGATTGTTAATATAATAAAATTATAATTAAATGTAAGTAATTTATTAATTTATATGTTTATTAATTTGGTTTGTGTTTGAACAATTATAAATCAGTTTTTTTTTTCTATAATTGTTTATAAGGAACCGTAGGTGTCTTCGAAGCCATCAGCTGAGATTGGCCAGAGCTAAGAAGTGCAGATGAGTGTGTGTGTGCGTTTATAAGCCAGCAAGCTTGCTTAGGACTTTTAACTAATACAAGCGTTTGTTTTGATTGTATTTATAATACTATTTATATGTCTCTCACAATTACTGAACTAAGTTGCTATAATACATTAGTACAAGTACTTTCAACACAAATAATATACTCGCTACCATTGCGAGAGACTGTTGCTGCTGTTTCGGTGCTTCAGAAAAACCAGAATTAATTGTGTATTTTATGTGGGTGCCTGTACATCAGGCATCATGGGTGTAGAATGTTTGTGTTACGACAGTGCTTACTCCTGAGGATACTTGCATTCATAGGAGAGCGGGCAACAGGAGACCACTATTTTTAAAATTTTATTTACATAAATCTAAATAGTTATTTGTTATAAGTAGGTACCTAAGTGCAAGTTTTTACCTGTTGATATTTTTTTTTGCATTTTCAGAACTGAAATACAACACAAATTTGCTGTCTGACCCAACAAGCCTTAATGGAAGCATAAGATTACAAAAATATAATTAATGTACCTATCCAACTCATGTAAATAAACATAAATATTAATATAAAATGACTTTTATTGAAACTGTTGAATAAAGGTTTGAATATTTCTATGGCTCTGATGTACGGTTGCCATCTCTAAAATATGGCCCCGGATAAAACCCCGGATTTTGGAGGCCAGAACCCAGACATGTCAACAGGTTCTTTTAAACATAGTCAGTATTCTAAAAATAAAACGTCAAGTGCGATTTGCACGGGTTGCGTATAATTATAAGACCTGGTTTCTTGCCACATATCATGATTCTAGGTAATTTTTTTCCGGTTCCGGCTTCAGGTCCATTACGGACTAGAGTATTTTAAGTTAATTTCAACAAGATACCACCACGCATTCCTTAGAAAAGGGGGTTGCCAGATGGACAACAAAGTCCTTTTTTCCTTTTGAGGTAGGGAACCCTAAAAACTGTTGAAAATGTCATAAATCAACTTTTTATTTATTTTCAGACTTCATACTTAATTAAATTTAGTGATCTTTTATTATCATTGTAACAAAACAGAATCTAAGTGCAGTTTGTTTAATAATCTTTTTATATTTTATGGTCTCGCTTTGTCTGTCCGTTTTTCCCTCCTTAATAACTCAAAAACTACTGCAGCTATCAACTTGAAATTTAAAATAATGATACATTTCGTGCGCGCCTGTACAGGTTTAGAGAAAAATAAATGAAAATAAATGAAAAATGAAAATGTATATATTCCATACATAAATGTATATATACTAATTAAAATAGTCTATAAGTACCAACTTTGTAAACCTACCTTTTGTGAATAAACATTTATTATTATTATTATTATTATTATTATTATACAAATTGAGATGCCGAAATTTTAAAAGATACCTACAGAGTCATAATGGGGTATCAAATGAAAGGTATCATTTTGTACATTTCAAAATATTTTTGCTGCCGTGCTGTTACCCCCCACGCCGACAGGCTCCCTGAACCCCCTCCCCGATCAAAAAATCTGCTATGGATATCGTTTTCGACTAACATGGGGGCGAGGATTACGAAATTGATGACGGCGGGCGTGACGGATTGCGGTGAGCGAAGCGAACCGCAATACGTCACACCGCAAGGCGAGCGAAGCGAGCCTTGCCGTGTGGCAGCACGAGCGGGGACTACAGGGGAACAGCACGGCGAGCGAAGCGAGCGTGCTGTGACTCCCTGCGACCAGCCCCCCCCAAACCCCGCCCCCATCAAAAAATCTGATATGGGTATCGTTTTCGACTAACATGGGGGCGAGGATTACGAATTTTATGACGGCGGGCGTGTGTCGCATTGCGGTGAGCGAAGCGAACCGCAATACGACTCACGTTACACAGCAAGGCGAGCGAAGCGAGCCTTGCCTTGCTGTGTTAACCCCCACGCCCCCAGGCTCCCTGAACCCCCTCCCATCAAAAAATCTGATATGGATATCGTTTTCGACTAACATTGGGGTGAGGATTACGAATTTGATGTCGGTGGGCGTGTGTCGGATTGCGGTGAGCGAAGCGAACCGCAATACGTCACACCGCAAGGCGAGCGAAGCGAGCCTTGCCGTGTGGCAGCACGAGCGGGGACTACAGGGGAACAGCACGGCGAGCGAAGCGAGCGTGCTGTGACTCCCTGCGACCAGCCCCCCCCCCCAAACCCCGCCCCCATCAAAAAATCTGATATGGGTATCGTTTTCGACTAACATGGGGGCGAGGATTACGAATTTTATGACGGCGGGCGTGTGTCGCATTGCGGTGAGCGAAGCGAACCGCAATACGACTCACGTTACACAGCAAGGCGAGCGAAGCGAGCCTTGCCTTGCTGTGTTAACCCCCACGCCCCCAGGCTCCCTGAACCCCCTCCCATCAAAAAATCTGATATGGATATCGTTTTCGACTAACATTGGGGTGAGGATTACGAATTTGATGTCGGCGGGCGTGTGTCGGATTGCGGTGAGCGAAGCGAACCGCAATTCGTCACACCGCAAGGCGAGCGAAGCGAGCCTTGCCGTGTGGCAGCACGAGCGGGGACGTATTGCGGTGAGCGAAGCGAAAATTTCGCCCCCGACCCCTCTAGACCCCCCTTTTTATAAAAAAATTGAAATTAGGCCATTTTTAGCCTATATTTTGACCACTTTTTAGGGTGGTGCATTGCGGCGAGCGAAGCGAGCCGCAATGCGACTACGGAGGAACAGCACGGCGAGCGAAGCGAGCCGAGCTGTTACCCCCCCTCGCCCCCAGGCTCCCTGAACCCCCTCCCTCATCAAAAAATCGGATATGGATATCGTTTTCGACTAACATTAGGGTGAGGATTACGAATTTGATGTCGGCGGGCGTGTGTCGGATTGCGTTGAGCGAAGCGAACCGCAATACGTCACACCGCAAGGCGAGCGAAGCGAGCCTTGCCGTGTGGCAGCATGAGCGGGGACGTATTGCGGTGAGCGAAGCGAACCGCAATGCGACTACAGGGGAACAGCACGGCGAGCGAAGCAAGCCGTGCTTTGACCCCTCGCGCCCAGCCCCGCCGAACCCCGCCCCATTAAAAATCTGATATGGGTATCGTTTTCGACTAACAGGGGGGTGAGGATTACGAATTTGATGACGGCGGGCGTGTGTCGGATTGCGGTTAGCAAAGCAAACCGCAATGCGATTATAGGAGAACAGCACGGCGATAGAAGCGAGCCGTGCTGTGATCTCTCACTCCCAGCCCCCCCTAAATCCCCTCCCCATCCACAAATTGATATGGGTATCGTTTTCGATCAACTCGAACTCGTACATTACGAAAAAGATGTCCATTTCCAAATCCAAGATGGGTGACATTTTTATATCGCAGTCTCCACTCTTGGTTATCGATTTCGATCAAATCTCGGGTGTAGGTTACGAAAAAGGGTATACAATTAAAATCAAACTATAAACACAGCCGACGCGAGCTGCTTGCAGCTCGCGCACATATAAAAAGCTAGTTACTAATTACTAATTACTAATTACTAATATATATATAGCTGCATTACCATTGACTGACTGACTGACTGACATAATTGTTCTCCTAGATGGTGGATGGGGAGGTATACTTTTTTTGGTACCATCTCGTAGATCGGTTCAATCATGACGGGGGAAAAATCGTACTTTTCCGGATTTTCCCCCCCTTCCCCCTGAAAAGGGGGTCCGCCGGAGGGTCGTTTTTCATACATTTTTTCGGAAATGTGAATTTTTTTTAACGGTGGGTGGTAGCAGAGCGGCTCGCGAAGCGAGCCGCTCTGTTCCCCCCCCTCTCGGCCGCCCCCCCACGCAGTGGGGGGCGAAGCGAGTTTTTTTTTCAAAAATTTTGTCAAAAATTTTAATTTTTTTTTTCGGATAAACGAAGCGAAGCATCTCTTAAATTGAATCGATCTGTTGTCCCCCCTCCAGGCTGCCGCCCCGCAGCGTGGCGAGCGAAGCGAGGTCGTTTTTCATACATTTTGTTGAAAATTTTTATATTCTATCGCGGAAAGGGGAAGCACAGCGGCTCGCGAAGCGAGCCGCCGTGTTCACCCTTCCCCCGAACCGCCCCATCACTGCGTGGCGAGCGAAGCGAGGTCATTTTTCATACATTTTGTTCAAAATTTGGATTTTTTGTCTGATCGAGTGATTTTCATGGTTTTTCTCCTAGATGGTACATTTATTTCGCTGAAACGATTGAGGGTGTTCAATCAGACCCCGGTAAAAATTCAATTTTTCTATATTTCCCCCCTCTTCTCCCTCAAAAGGGGATACGCCCGTAAGTCGTTTTTCATACATTTTGTCGAATATTTTGTTTTTTTCTCGCAGAAAAGGATAGCAGAGCATCTCGCAAGGCGACCGATCCGTTTCTCTCCCCCCAGGCTGCTCCGCAACTCAGTGGCGAGCGAAGCGAGATCGTTTTTCATACATTTAATTGAATTTTTTTATTTTTCGATTTATTGACTGATTGACATAGGTTATTCTCCAAGATGGTGGATGGAGAGGTATCGTTTTTTTTGTAGAAACGAATGAAAGTGTTCAATCGGACCCCGGAAGAAATACTTTTTTTCCGGATTTCCCCCCGCTTCCTCCTCAAAAGGGGGTTCGCCCGAGGGTCGTTTTTCATAAATTTTGTCGGAAATTTAGTTTTTTTTTCGCGGAAATGAGTAGTAGAGCTGCTCATTAATCAAGTTGTTTGTCCCCCCTCCTCCCCCCACTGCATGGCGAACGAACGGAGGTCCATTTTCAAAAAAATGTTTTTGTGGTTTATCCCTTAGAGATAGGCATTTATCATGGAGGACTTTTTTGTAGACCTTTATGAGGGGTACAATACTGTAGTACATTATTTTGATCTTTCTCGTAGGGTTCAGCCAGCTTTTGCAATTTAAGCGCAAAAAAATGTGTTTATTTACGACATCACATTAGAAAGCTATAAAATTATCAATGTTTCTCAACTTTAATATGCATGTATTATATATATAAACCTTCCCCTTGAATCATTCTATCTATTGAAAAAAAACGCATCAAAATCCGTTTCGTATTTTTAGAGATATAAGCATAGACACGTAGGTACGTACTACGTAACCGTACCTACTTTTAAAGATCTAAGCACAAACAGCGGGAGCGACCTTTCATTATTATTATTATATTTTAGGTAGGTAATTTGTTGTGTAGGTAAGCTAATGCTTGCTTGTGGTAACTTGTGGTAACCTGTAAATATTAGGTAGGTACCTACCTTCCTACTGCTGCATGAAGGTGCAAAAAACTGATGGTTAATGTACATTTATATTTTAGATTTTAGCACGAACGCAATAAAGTTTATTTCATCTTGTACTTTTCCGTCAGACAGCGCCAAATGGTTGACAGCCGTCAATCTGCTTTGAAATAGAGGGCATCTCTTTCTACACTATGCAAACTGAGCGGGACTTCACACCTGCGCGAGGAGTTTGGTAGTGTTGCCATTGAGAACCCATTACGTTTCATTTTGATAATCATTCGAAATCGGACTGCGCCATATTTTTTGAATTTTATCGAGTAGATCTTCTTGTTTGGAATTGTAAATGTAATACCTATTTGAAATATGGGTAGATACTTACATTGCATGAGATCAATGACACAGTGGGAAGGTCCAAGAGGGAAGACCATATGATACCTACACACGACGGGATATGGTGGACAGGGCTGCAGTGGCTTCAAGTAGCCCGGAATAGGGAAAATTTAAAAGGCTTTGGAGTAGGCCTTCACCTGATATTTTTATTAGATTTAAGGAAAAACTTAATAAGTAGGTACGAGCTCCACCTGCTACTTATGATCAGAGATCGGAGTAGGTAGAATGATTTGGGACCAATGACCTCAAATGCTAAGTTAGTATGGATATGCCTCCGGAATTCCGGTATTTTATAATTATGAAGCCATTTTTTCCGTAATTTCTTAGATATTACATGGAGGCGTAACGGACAAATATGGTTAATGGACAAACAATCCCGCAATACGTATTAGAATGTTTAGAAAATCTATGGCAAGACTCTTTTGAGTCTAAAGTTGGCAATGTTTTAATGCTCTGCACTGATAGTGTAGCGTACATGCTATCTGCAGGGCGAAATCTCAAAAATTATTTGCCTGAAATGAAACACGTGACATGTTTGGCACACGCGCAGTAGAAAAGGAAAATTTACAAATTGATTTAAAAGACATTGAAAAAAATTACTTTACCATTCAACTTTCACTTAAAGAATTACCAAAACATGATCTATCCTTAGCTGATTCATTGTTAGCATTGGACCAAGTCAGAGCTGATATTAACGATTGCAATTCGGAAAATATAAAAAATAAAATTGAAAATGTTATGGAACGAAACCCTGATTTAGACACACTCAGAGAATACAGTGAAAAGAATGAAATAAATGAGGCAAATGATGTAGTTTCATCTTTTAAATTCTCTACGTTGACGTCAGTAGATGTAGAACGATCATTTTCCATCTATAAATGGATTTTAGACGTCTAAAGAAATAAGCTAAGCATAGAAAATATTAAAAATCTTATGGGTATTTATTTTAATTGTATAAAGAAAGATCAGAATGTAGAAATTGTGATGGATGTCGATGAAGATTAAAAAATATTGTGAATGTGAGCTCTAAGCAGAGCTCACAATCACAATTATTTTTAATCTTGGGGCTAGATGTTGCTGTGTGGACTGACCAGCATTGTTTATTTATTTATTATTTATTGTAATTGTGAAATACCAAATATGTTTTTTTTATTTTTACCTGTTTTTTAATCCATTTTTACCTACACTTTTAGGTAGACCATAAAAAGGTTGTATATCTAGACAAAGTATCCAATAGACAAAATAATGAGAATTAGGTAAATTTTCAAACATTGGTATTTTTGTGCACAAAGCCTCCGAAATAATTAATATTATACAAAACAATAGCGAACTGTCAACTTTATTTATCAAAGTAGACCTGAACATTTTTTCATGGGAAACGATTAAATGCTTAGAAAACGTCACAAAGTTGCACACAGCAACTCAACAAAGCTTTAAATCAGTTGGATGAATTTCATAGAATAGCATACGGCGGAAACAAAAAAAAATACATAAAATCATTAGTCAACAGTAATAAAAATCAATTACCTTTTTTTACGTTTGACAATCGCTTCCGATAAGTTTCAAAAGTAGTAGTTACTAAATTACTACCTACTTTAATTATAATATTTAACTGAATCCGGTAAATATCGGAACTTTCCGGAAAAAAAGCCATATCCATGCTATAAAACCATGATGCAAGTACGTAAAATCATTCTACCTACTCCGATCTCTGCTTATGATACGTTATCATAGGTAAATTTATTAGTTTAGTTGCATTATGAGGGCAAAAAATATATGGGTTTTTAATATTATTTATTTTTATTAGAATGGTTTTATGAAGAAGAAGTCGGAGGAGGGTTACTTATTTCGTACATTATTTTGTATCATCTCATAAAAGAAAGTGCCTAGGTAGGTAGTGTAGATACATACTTTACATAGCATAAGCCAGTGAGGTTCGAAACATTGCAAGCACAAAGCACAACTCTGTTTTGCGGGTGTGTTGATATTATCATGTAGGTAGTTTGTTACACAGATACTGCGTGGAAGCCATTTTACTAAAATAAAATTTAAGAAAAGAGTTGCGGACAAATTATTATCGTTGTTTTTTTAAAATTATTTGGCTGGTTAGCCAAAAGTTTTAATGCACGCTGGCAACACTTTTTTCTCTTCAAAATTTCCAACAGAAACTTTGTCGTAAAAGATTTTCTTTGGATAAATAAAAGCTTTCGTGTCGTTACACTGTGTTATTTCGGCAAGGATAAATCATGAAACGTTCCAGCACCACGCAAGTGCCCAAGCGAGCGAGGCGAAGTCGCCTTTTTGATGAAACCACAACAGTCGCTGTAACAGCAGGTGAGTCAATTCAATTCCTACATTAGGTGGTGTTTGTGTTGTTACCTGCTTTATTTGTGGGAGGCACGTTCAGCTGTGGACATAGGAGGAGATTCCTCGATTAGCATGTGATGGCGCGAAGGCGCTATTGATAGGTAGGTACGTAAGTACCTAGACGTGCACACCAAAGCCGGCGACACAGGCCGGCCGGTTGGTGCGTCGGAAACTATCCACCGCCACGTCGCGCCACCACCCCCGTGCCGCCCCTTGTCGCGCCAACCAGCGACCAGACAAACAATCTATCTATCAAGTCTTCTTAGTGGCACTTCTAGCTTAGTTTTTGAATCTGGCGCAGTGAATCAAGAGTGCTGGAGATGTTTGGTAACAGCAACCACAGAATCTTGTAGGAAACGACATTATTAAGGAAGGAAAAGGACTTAATTCTTGGCGAGTTTTGAACAGATTCTCTGGTGTGGTCGCTGGTCGGCGCACCGACTGAAAGAGATGGCGGCGGGGCGGTGCGGGCCAACAGCGGCGCGGCTCGCACGTCTACTACCTACTTATTGTCAGAACAGTGTGTTTCTCAGGCTCGCGTAAGGGCTTGTCAGTTATTGTAATTTATGCTCCATCGTAGCATAAATCAGTCACTCCATTCAAGGATATTGTCCAATGCAATACTTACGACCTATCATGTATGTATCTTAATGACCTATCAGATCTCTGATCCTGTATCACTATATTATCAGGCAAAAATATTTTCTACATGTTGAATTTATGACTTGGTATGTTTCTTTGCTTTGGTTCAATGATCAACGTTCGGCCTCTGCTTCACTATGACAATGGTACATTCTGGTATTTTACCAAAAACTTTAGATGAAAGAAACTAGGTACACTACACACAAACTACGGATGAGAATCAAATTAAAAGAAAACGTTGAAACTATTACATCATTCTCTCTGTGTAAATAGAAGTCATAGTAAAGTGATCACAATCATCAGAATTGGGCTGCAAAGTTTATGTGCCTTGCCGTTGCATCTATCATCATAGTGTGTGTTTTTGTGTGATGATTTGACAACTTATGTGATATAATGGTGAGTTTCATTTACATTATTTCTTCATTATAATAACAACCAGCAGTGTGGCTGGTTTGCTTTAGAAATATGTACCTACTAAGTATTAGCAACATACACATAAGATTTTAATCATCTCTACTGCAATCAAAGTTTGAAAAATAATCAAAATTATTTTACATCGGTGAAATTAAACTTTAAGAGAAAATGTTGTTTAGTATGAAAATGAAATTAGTATCACTTAAATTTATATTGTTAATATAATTAAATGTAAGTAATTTATTAATTTATATGTTTATTAATTTGGTTTGTGTTTGAACAATTCTAAATCACTTTTTTTTCTATAATTGTTTATAAGGAACGGTAGGTGTCTTCGAAGCCATCAGCTGAGATTGGCCAGAGCTAAGAAGTGCAGATGAGTGTGTGTGTGTGTGTTTATAAGCCAGCAAGCGCATAACAGCCTTGCTTAGGACTTTTAACAAATACAAGAGTTTGTTTTGATTGTATTTATAATACTATTTATATGTCTCTCACAATTACTAAAATAAGTTGCTATAATACATTAGTACAAGTACTTTCAACACAAATAATGTAATCGCTACCATTGCGAGAGACTTGCTGCTGTTTCGGTGCTTCAGAAAAACCAGAATTAATTGTGTATCTTATGTGGGTGCCTGTTCATCAGGCGTCATGGGTGTAGAATGTTTGTGTTACGACAGTGCTTACTCCTGAGGATACTAGCATTCATAGGAGAGCGGGCAACAGGATACCACTATTTTTAAAATTTTATTTACATAAATCTAAATAGTTATTTGATATAAGAAGGAACCTAAGTGCAAGTTTTTACCTGTTGATATTCTTTTTTTGGCATTTTCAGAACTGAAATACAACACAAATTTGCTGTCCGACCCAACAAGCCTTAATGGAAGCATAAGATTACAAAAATATATTAATGTACCTATCCAACTCATGTAAATAAACATAATTATTAATATAAAATGACTTTTATTGAAACTGTTGAATAAATGTTTGAAGATTTCTATGGCTCTGATGTACGGTTGCCATCTCTAAAATATGGCCCCGGATAAAACCCCGGATTTTGGAGGCCAGAACCCAGACATGTCAACAGGTTCTTTTAAACATAGTCAGTATTCTAAAATTAAAACGTCAAGTGCGAGTTGCACGGGTTCCGTATAATTATAAGACCTTGTTTCTTGCCAAAAATCATGATTCTAGGTAATTTTTTCCGGTTCCGGCTTCAGGTCCATTACGGACTAGAGTATTTTAAGTTAATTTCAACAAGATACCTCCACGCATTCCTTAGAAAAGGGGGTTGCCAGATGGACAATAAAGTTCTTTTTTCCTTTTGAGGTGGGGAACCCTAAAAACTGTTGAAAATGTCATAAATCAACTTTTTATTTATTTTCCGAAATCATACTTAATTAAATTTAGTGATCTTTTACCATCATTGTAACAAAACAGAATCTAAGTACAGTTTGTTTTAATTATCTTTCTATATTTTTAGGGTTTTGAAGATCGGTTTCAAAACCCTTATGGTCTCGCTTTGTCTGTCCTTTTTTCCCTCCTTAATAATTGAAAAACTACTGCAGCTATCAACTTGAAATTTAAAATAATAATACATTTCGTGCGCCTGTACAGATTTAGAGAAAAATAAATGAAAAATGAAAATGTATATTTTCCATACAAATTGTGATGCCGAAATTTTAAAAGATACCTACAGAGTCATAATGGGGTATCAAATGAAAGGTATCATTTTGTACATTTAACACGATAAACGCCGATTCAAATTTAGCGGTTGTTCCGTTTGGGCCGTGGGGCTCACGGGTGAGCGACAGCAATACTACCCGTTCAGGCCGTGGGGCTCACCGGTGACCGCGCGACGGGCTCGTGTTTGAACTCAATTTTCTCGCTGGAGGACACAGTGCCGATACAAAACTAAATAGAGCGTGCCCGGCGCGGCTCTGGAGAACAGTTCACGCATACTAGCTCATTTCGACACTGTATAAAAAACGACTTAAACGATTTTTTCTTGAGTATCGTTTTTGACTAACATGGGGGCGAGGATTACGAATTTGATGACGGCGGGCGTGACGGATTGAGGTGAGCGAAGCGAACCACAATACGTCACACCGCAAGGTAAGCGAAGCGAGCCTTGCCGTGTGGTAGCACGAGAGGGGACGTGTTGCGGTGAGCAAAGCGAACCGCAATGCGACTACAGGGGAAAAGCACGGCGAGCGAAGCGAGCCGTGCTGTGATCCCCGCGCCCAGCCCCCCCCCCGAACCCCGCCCCATCAAAAAATCTGATATGGGTATCGTTTTCGACTAACGTGGGGGTGAGTATTACGAATTTGATGACGGTGGGCGTGTGTCGGATTGCGGTGAGCGAAGCGAACCGCAATACGTCACACCGCAAGGCGAGCGAAGCGAGCCTTGCCGTGTGGCAGCACAAGCGGGGACGTATTGCGGTGAGCGAAGCGAACCGCAATGCGACGGAGGACAGCACGGTGACCCTCCCTCCCTTGCCCCCCCAGAACCCCTTCCCCTGAACCCGGGGGAGCATTGCGGCGAGCGAAGCGAGCCGCAATACGACTACGGAGGACACCTCCCCACGCCCCCCCGGCTCCCTGAACACCCCCATCAAAAAATGTGATATGGGTATCGCTTTCGACTAACATCGGGGCGAAGATTACGAATTTGATGACGGCGGGCGTGTGTCGGATTGCAGTGAGCGACGCGAACAGCAATACGTCACACCGCAAGGCGAGCGAAGCGAGCCTTGCCGTGTGGCAGCACGAGCGGGGACGTATTGCGGTGAGCGAAGCGAACCGCAATGCGACGGAGGACAGCACGGTGACCCTCCCTCCCTTGCCCCCCCAGAACCCCTTCCCCTGAACCCGGGGGAGCATTGCGGCGAGCGAAGCGAGCCGCAATACGACTACGGAGGACACCTCCCCACGCCCCCCCGGCTCCCTGAACACCCCCATCAAAAAATGTGATATGGGTATCGCTTTCGACTAACATCGGGGCGAAGATTACGAATTTGATGACGGCGGGCGTGTGTCGGATTGCAGTGAGCGAAGCGAACAGCAATACGTCACACCGCAAGGCGAGCGAAGCGAGCCTTGCCGTGTGGCAGTACGAGCGGGGACGTATTGTGGTGAGCGAAGCGAACCGCAATGCGACTACAGGGGAACAGCACGGCGAGCGAAGCGAGCCGTGCTGTGACCCCCGCGCCAAGCCCCCCCCCCCCCCCCCCCCGAACCCCGCCCCATCAGAAAATCTGATATGGGTATCGTTTTCGACTAACATGGGGGCGAGGATTACGAATTCGATGACGGCGGGCGTGTCGGATTGCGGTGAGCGAAGCGAACCGCAATACGCCACACCGCAAGGCGAGCGAAGCGAGCCTTGCCGTGTGGTAGCACGAGCGGGGACGTGTTGCGGTGAGCAAAGCGAACCGCAATGCGACTACAGGGGAAAAGCACGGCGAGCGAAGCGAGCCGTGCTGTGATCCCCGCGCCCAGCCCCCCCCCCCCCCCCCCGAACCCCGCCCCATCAAAAAATCTGATATGGGTATCGTTTTCGACTAACGTGGGGGTGAGTATTACGAATTTGATGACGGTGGGCGTGTGTCGGATTGCGGTGAGCGAAGCGAACCGCAATACGTCACACCGCAAGGCGAGCGAAGCGAGCCTTGCCGTGTGGCAGCACGAGCGGGGACGTATTGCGGTGAGCGAAGCGAACCGCAATGCGACGGAGGACAGCACGGTGACCCTCCCTCCCTTGCCCCCCCAGAACCCCTTCCCCTGAACCCGGGGGAGCATTGCGGCGAGCGAAGCGAGCCGCAATGCGACTACGAAGGACACCTCCCCACGCCCCTCCCGGCTCCCTGAACACCCCCATCAAAAAATGTGATATGTGTTGCGGACGGTTACCAGGATTGGCCTGATACGCCCTGGGAAAGTATCCCACTTAAATTCGACGCGCGTTGTCCTTTTCCTTCCGCTGCTGGTAGACGCACGCCGCCACGCACCCCTGAATGCGTACTGTTCGTGTGGTACAATATCCTAACTTCACTTTTCCTTCCTAATGGGGGCTTCAACTAGCTTCGAAATAAAACACTGATCCAATCTTGAAACTTGATCCGGGTTTCGGCTTATTCCCTACCACTACTTGCTGGCTTCGTTTTCTTGCTGACTACTTCTTGCCTCTCCGGAGGCTAGGCTGCGACTGCGAGTGCCGGCCCCACGCTTATATTTATATGGTCGTGTTTTACCGCTCAGACGCCGGCGTAATTTTGACCTACTTTCTATCGAGTTTTGCCTAAGCCGAAACCTTTAGATCTTTATTTATTTATTATTTCCTTACAAAAACCCTTATAAATTAAGTTTATTATATAGTAAAAACACTCCTTCTTATTATAAAACCTTCCTATCTAGGTATTAAAAGGTAGTAAAAAAGTTCTAAGCCTAAAACCTACAAAAATTTACTTAGGAACATTTTTTCTTACACAAATATTGCAACTGATTCTAATAATTTAAGCTATACACTATTCCTTAAGCCTAAGCCTTGCTCCTAAGGGTGTTTTTATCGTAAAATTTTATTAAATAAAACAATACCACACTAAAATTTTATATAACTTAAAACAAAATAACAAAGCTAACCAAGTTCAAATTTAAAACTTATTTTACGTAATTATCCTTTCGTATCGCCGACATTCTCCCCCTCGTGCGTCGCACCATCCTCCAGACTCGGCGATCCCTCTGGCACCAACAGCACCACTCTCGAACTGGGTCTGCGCAGTACTCCTCCTTTGGTCTCGACGTCGACGATTCGGGTACGCCCATCCGGTCCAGGGTATACTTGCTGGATTCTTCCGCGTGGCCACGTGCATCTTGGTAGGGTGTGGTCGACAATCAGCACGATGTCTCCAACTCGTAGGTCTATGGCGCTGGTCCTCTTCAAAATCTTTCTCGGCAGCAGAGTGGGCAGGTATTCTCGCAGCCAGCGTTGCCAGAAGTGGTCGGCAAGCCGCTGCGCAGCCTTCCAGGTGTGTCTGCCCACGAGCTCGTGGTCCTCGAAGTTGCCGATCCTCGCAGCGCCGCAGGAACGCCCGAGGAGGAAGTGGTTTGGAGTCAGCGCTTCCTCCTCAAGGCTCTCGGAGAGGTGGGTGAGAGGCCGGGAGTTGACAATGTGCTCGGCCTCTAGCAGGAGGGTGTGGAGTACCTCCTCTCGTGGATGCTTCTCGTAGAGTGTGGCGTCTAGTGCGGTTTTGATGGATCGCACCAGACGCTCCCATGCACCGCCCATGTTTGGTGCACCAGGGGGAATGAACTTCCATTTCACGCCGATCTTTTCCGCTTCTGAGACGAGGTCTTCTTTTTTCATTTGGTCTACAGCTTCCCTGAGTTCCTTATTCGCGCCGACGAAGTTGGTCCCATTGTCCGTGTATATGTTCTTTGGCATTCCTCTTCTTGCAGCGAATCTTCGTAGTGCCATGATCATGCTGTCTGAGGAGAGAGAGGGAGCAAGCTCAATGTGCACAGCTCGAGTTGTTAAGCATGTGAACAGAGCGCCCCATCTCTTCTCATGGCGTCTTCCTACGGTGATCATCATTGGGCCGAAGTAATCTATTCCGGTGCAGGTAAAAGGTGGATTACTGTGCATCAGCCTCTCAGCAGGTAGGTTGCCTGTCGGTAGCTCGTGGGGTTTCGCCTTCCGTGTCTTGCACCATTGGCATTGATGTTGAACCGCCTTGATCGCCGACCTCAGTCCCAGCACCCAGAAGCGTTGCCTTATCTCGTTCATGACCGTAGCGTGATTCCCATGGATGAAGCGGCGGTGGAACTCTTCTATGATGAGTCGCGTCGTCTTGTCCTTACTATCGAGCACAATAGGTCGCTTGTAGTCCCTTGTGACGCCTTGTATTGCGTCGATTCTTCCTTTCAGCCGCAGTAGTCCATCTTCCAGTGTCACGTCGAGTCTTCTCAATTTGCTGTCGCCTTGTACTGGTCTTCCTTGCTGAAGACACCTGATGTCTTCTCTGAAGCTTCTTTCTTGACTATTCTTCAGCAGTAGAGTTTCAGCTTGCTCTAGTAGATCTGCTTCTAACGGTATGTGGTTAACCGCTTTTCTTGAAGATGGAGGTCTTCGCGTGATGGCTTTCCTTGGTTTCCTTTTCGTTTTCCTCCAATCGGGGTCTGCTTGGCTGACGTTGACCTTCTCCTTTCTCCTGCAGAGTTTGATGAACTGCAGTACTCTCGCTGTGGCTCGTAATAACCTCTTCCACGATGAAAACCTTGCTGGATCTGGTGATGGATGCGTGAAGCCCGTTGCTGCTGTGATGTCCGCCGTCTTCTCCTCGCCGGTGGTTTCCTTTTTGAAAGTTCTCGTCGCAGGCCAGTAAACTTCTTCTTTCTTCAAAAAGTCCGGCCCGGTGTACCATCGGTGATTACAGTTGAAGTCTTCTGGAACGTCACGTGTTGCATCATCTGCAGGGTTTTGCGTTGTGGGGACCCATCTCCAGTCTTGAGGTTTGGTGAGATCTTCTATCTCAGCCAGTCGATGGGCCACGAATGTCTTGAAGGTTCTTGGGTCCGTCTTGATCCAAGAAAGCACGATGCTGGAGTCCGACCAGAATGTCTTCTTTGTCACCTTCAGCTCCATCTCTTCCTTGATTGAATGCGCTAGTCTGCTTCCTAGGAGAGCCGCCTGCAGCTCAAGCCTTGGGATGGAAACTGGCTTCAATGGAGTTACTCGTGCTTTTGCTGCTATCAAGCTGACATGGTAGATTCCGCCTTGGTCTTCCGTCCTCCAATAGACTGTAGCTGCATACGCTGTCTCGCTGGCATCCGTGAAGGTGTGCAGCTCCCCCTCGGTGCGATGTGGCGTCAGACATCTCGGGACCTGTAAGTCTTGAAGCAACTTCATCTTCTCCAAGTAGGTCTTCCATGCTGCGTACTCTTTTGCCTCGATCTCTTCATCCCAGCCGACGCCGCTTCGCCAGATGCCTTGAAGTAGCTTCTTGCCTTGGATGAGAACTGGTGATGCCAACCCCAGTGGGTCGAAGGTCGACATCACGGCGCTGGTGACTTCTCTCTTTGTGGGCACTTGGAGCCCCTTGGCAATTTCTTCTGGCGTGTTCCGGAGGTTTGCTCTGAAGCCGATGGAGTCCCGTTCCGTGAACCAGCGTAGTCCCAGAGTCTTCTCCTCTTTCTCGCCGAGGTCCACTTCTGTTCTCTCTGTTGCTTCAGTCTTCAATCCTAGTAGCAGCTCAGGTTGGTTTGATGCCCAACCTCTGAGTTCGAAGCCCGCCTTCTTGTGTATGAAGTTCACTTGCGCTGTCACTCTGCGGAACTCTTCTTCTGAATGGAAGCTGTGAAGATAGTCGTCCATGTAATGGTTCAGCTCGATTGCCTTTGCCGCCTCTGGATGTTGTCCCTTGTAGTCCGCTGCATTTCTGTTCTTCACGTAGATTGCTGTGCTTGGAGATGATGTTGCGCCGAAAATTACTGATGTCATCCTGTACTTCTTCGGCTGTTCGTCGCGACGATCTCCTCGCCACAGGAACCTCAGGCTGTCTCGATCCTCCGGTCTGATGCGAACTTGCAGGAACATCTCCTTGATGTCGGCTGCCACTGCGAGGGGTCCTTGCCGAAACCTCAGCAGAACTCCGAAGAGTGACTGGAGTAGATCTGGTCCTGGCAGTAGAGCGTCGTTGAGGCTTCTTCCTTTGGACTTGGCTGCAGCATCGAACACGATCCTTATCTTCTTTTTCAAGGGGTGAACCACTGAGAAATGCGGCAGGTACCACATCTTCTTGGACTCTTCTTGTCCATCTGGTGCTTCTTCTGCGTAATTGCTTTCGATAAGATGTTGAATCTGCTTGTCGTACTCCGTTTTTAACCGCAGATCTTTGTCGATTTTTCTTTCGATGTTGAAGAGGCGGTTCCTAGCAGAAGTGTAGCTTTCCGGCATCGGCTCCTTTTCATTCTTCCATAGGAGTCCAGCTTCGAAACGCCCATCTTCCAGTCTTCTGCAGGTTTTCTCCAGGATGGCGAGTGCTCTTCCTTCAGAGTCCGTCGTTGGTCTTCTGGGTAGCACACCGAGCGCTTCAATGGCGAAGTGGTCCTTGATAGCCTGGTGCATCTCCTCTTCTGGTGTACTGATGTGTAGGCACGTGTTGAGAAAATGCACTGGTCTTGCACCCCCGATGTCTGTCCCATGGAGCACCCATCCAAGTCCTGTTCTGGATGCGACCGGTTCACCTGGTTTTCCTTTTCTTATTTCTTGAGTCACGATTAGCTCCCAATTGTCTTGCCCGATGAGCAGCTGCGGTGACTCCCCTTCGTAGTGTAGATCTTCGGCGATCTTTTGCAGATGTGGATATTCTTGTATCTTCTTCTTGTCCAGGAACTGTGGAGTAAGCTTCAAGTCGTCGATGGTCCGGACTCTCTTCAAGGTCTTGCATTGTCCTTGATGAACCCCTTTCAGCACGAGGTCCAGCACCTGTGAGTCCTTCTTCTTGATGAGCTTGCCTCCTACTGTTTCGATGACCAACTCTTCCTTGTTTCCACGAGCGCCGATTTCTTCTGCCACCTCCTTGTCTAGAAGTGACACTGTTGACCCTTCGTCCATGAGGGCCAATATCTTCTTGGATGCCTTTGACCCGAAGACTTCTACTGGAACGATCTTCAGGTAGGCCCTTGCGTTGTTGACTGTGTTCACTGATCCAGTGACGCCTGATGCCTCTGGTGATGCTTCCATCTTTGATGCTTCCATCTTTGATGCTTCTTCACCGGAGGTCCTTTCTTCTGACTCGACGTGCAGTAGGTGATGATGCCACCTTTTGCACTCTTTGCATGACGGCTTCCTGCAGCTCTCCTTCCTATGTTTTCCTTGAAGGCACTTGAAGCAGACGCGACTTTTCTTGACGGCTGCCCAACGGTCTTGAACCGACGCTTTCAGGAACTTCTGGCATTCCACGAGGAAGTGTTCGCCCTCGCACATGGGGCAAATTTTCTCTGCCTTCCTCTGGTCCTTTTCCTTTGTAGAGTGTACCGCTTGTCTGGTCCTCTTGAAGCCGCCGCTTTTGTCTTCAGATGTTGCGAAAGCCCCGCACTTATCCGCTTCCATGTTCAGGAACTTGGAGACCAGTGTCAGGTCCGAGAACTCGCCTTCTTCTGATGCCGCAGTGAAGTCGTACCAACGGAACTTGAGAACAGTTGGCATCTTTTCCACGATTTGCTTCACTATCTCCGGTGAATGCAGGTACTGTGGCTTCTTCAGTCCCTTGATTGCTGCCACGCTGTTGTTGATTTGACTCGCGAAGATGCAAATGTCCCTTGGGTTCTCCGTGATCTTCGACAGTGCTCTGACTTTGTCAAGTTCGGCCAGTACCAGCGCGTCAGGTCTTCCAAATCTTCTTTTGAGGGCTTCCATTACTTCCACCGGGGAGGCTTCGGAGTACAGCAGACTCTTGATAGCTTCTCTTGCGTTGCCCTTCAGTGCTCTTCTTAGTCGAGCCATGTTCTGGACATTGTTGAACATCGGTGCTGTATCGGCGTAGACAACCTTGAACGCCAACCACTCGCTGCTGTTCCCATCGAAGTAAGGTAGCTCGTGGATGTAGTTAGGCTGTGATGCTGAGCCTCTTCCTCCTGCGAAAGTTTCCTTCAAGGCTGTTGTCAGCGCTTGTATCTCGATCATGGCCCCTCTTGAAGAGTTCTCTTCGGGCTTTACCCCCTGGGGGTCTTCCGGGGCACTTTGATTTCGTTGCTCCGGTTCATCCTTGTTTTTCTCCAGCACGGATGTTTGGATCCAGCTCTGCACCTGTGCTGTCCTTTCTTCTTGTTCTTCCTGGTCTTCACCCACGGAGTCTTCGTCTTCACATTGTGCCAGCTCCAATCTGACACGGGCCAGCTTCGTTGCAGCCTGGGCTTGCTTCAGCTCCCGGCGCGCCAATTCCTCCTTGGCTTCCAGCTCGCGTCTTCTGGCTGAAGAACTCGTGGTCTTCGTGGACCGGGCTCGACGACTGACCTCCTTTGGTTTCAGGGTCGCGGCTGAACCATCTTGGCCCTTTTCTTTGGCATTTTCTGAGGTCTTCTTGGCCGTCTTCTGGGCTGCTTCTTTATTTTGTCCCTTCCCGGACGCAGCCGTGGTCGCAGTAGCCTCCGAAGTAATAGTTGTTTCCGTTGTTGCAGTAGCTCCCGTGCTAGTTGTACCTTCCGTCGTCGTTGTACCCGTGTAAGAGTCCGAGGTAGTCCCCATGGTTCCCGATGATCCTGATTCTGTCGCAGACGTGACCGCTTCTGACCCTGATGTTCCTTCCGTATCTTCTTTCGACATCGTCTCCAAGAGACGGGACACAGGGTGTGAGGGGCCATCCTTCTGCGACCTGGTGTTCATCGGCATCTCGAGTCTTCTATTCTTCCGGGTCCTTCCTCTTGAATCTTCTAACTTCTAGCAGGGATCCGGCTCGAAGGACCAACTGTTGCGGACGGTTACCAGGATTGGCCTGATACGCCCTGGGAAAGTATCCCACTTAAATTCGACGCGCGTTGTCCTTTTCCTTCCGCTGCTGGTAGACGCACGCCGCCACGCACCCCTGAATGCGTACTGTTCGTGTGGTACAATATCCTAACTTCACTTTTCCTTCCTAATGGGGGCTTCAACTAGCTTCGAAATAAAACACTGATCCAATCTTGAAACTTGATCCGGGTTTCGGCTTATTCCCTACCACTACTTGCTGGCTTCGTTTTCTTGCTGACTACTTCTTGCCTCTCCGGAGGCTAGGCTGCGACTGCGAGTGCCGGCCCCACGCTTATATTTATATGGTCGTGTTTTACCGCTCAGACGCCGGCGTAATTTTGACCTACTTTCTATCGAGTTTTGCCTAAGCCGAAACCTTTAGATCTTTATTTATTTATTATTTCCTTACAAAAACCCTTATAAATTAAGTTTATTATATAGTAAAAACACTCCTTCTTATTATAAAACCTTCCTATCTAGGTATTAAAAGGTAGTAAAAAAGTTCTAAGCCTAAAACCTACAAAAATTTACTTAGGAACATTTTTTCTTACACAAATATTGCAACTGATTCTAATAATTTAAGCTATACACTATTCCTTAAGCCTAAGCCTTGCTCCTAAGGGTGTTTTTATCGTAAAATTTTATTAAATAAAACAATACCACACTAAAATTTTATATAACTTAAAACAAAATAACAAAGCTAACCAAGTTCAAATTTAAAACTTATTTTACGTAATTATCCTTTCGTATCGCCGACAATATGGGTATCGCTTTCGACTAACATCGGGGCGAGGATTACGAATTTGATGACGGCGGGCGTGTGTCGGATTACAGTGAGCGAAGCGAGCAGCAATACGTCACACCGCAAGGCGAGCGAAGCGAGCCTTGCCGTGTGGCAGTACGAGCGGGGACGTATTGCGGTGAGCGAAGCGAACCGCAATGCGACTACAGGGGAACCCCCGCGTGACCCCCCGCGCCCAGCCCCCCGCCCCCCCAAACCCCGCCCCCATAAAAAAATCTGATATGGGTAGCGAAGCAAACCGCAATGCGACTACAGGGGAACAGCACGGCGAGCGAAGCGAGCCGTGCTTTAACCCCCGTTCCCAGCCCTCCCCCCCCGAACCACATCTCATAAAAAAATCTGATATGGGTATCGTTTGAATTTGATGACGGCGGGCGTTTCGGAATGCGGTAAGCGAAGCGAACCGCAATGCGACTACAGGGGAACAGCACGGCGAGCGAAGCGAGCCGTCCTGTGACCCCCTCGCCAAGCCCCCCCCCCCCCCCCCCCCGAACCCCGCCCCATATAAAATCTGATATGGGTATCGTTTTCGACTAACGTGGGGGTGAGTATTACGAATTTGATAACGGCGGGCGTGTGTCGGATTGCGGTGAGCGAAGCGAACCGCAATACGTCACACCGCAAGGCGAGCGAAGCGAGCCTTGCCGTGTGGCAGCACGAGCGGGAACGTATTGCGGTGAGCGAAGCGAACCGCAATGCGACTACAGGGGAACAGCACGGCGAGCGAAGCGAGCCGTGCTGTGACCCCCGCGCCCAGCCTCCCCCGAACCCCGCCCCATCATAAAATCTGATATGGGTATCGTTTTCGACTAACATGGGGGCGAGGATTACGAATTTGATGACGGCGGGCGTTTCGGATTGCGGTGAGCGAAGCGAACCGCAATACGTCACACCGCAAGGCGAGCGAAGCGAGCCTTGCCGTGTTGCAGCACGAGCAGGGACGTATCGCGGTGAGCGAAGCGAACCGCAATGCGACTACAGGGTAACAGCACGGCTCGCTTCGCTCGCCGTGCTGTGACCCTCGCGCCCAGCCCCCGCACCCCGAACCCCGCCCCATCACAAAATCTGATATGGGTATCGTTTTCAACTTACATAGGGGCGAGGATTACGAATTTCATGACGGCGAGCGTGTCGGAATGCGGTGAGCGAAGCGAACCGCAATACGTCACACCGCAAGGCGAGCGAAGCGAGCCTTGCCGTGTGGCAGCATGAGCGGGGACGTATTGCGGTGAGCGAAGCGAACCGCAATGCGACTACAGGGGAACCCCCGCGTGACCCCCCGCGCCCAGCCCGCCGCCCCCCCAAACCCCGCCCCCATAAAAAAAATCTGATATGGGTAGCGAAGCGAACCGCAATGCGACTACAGGGGAACAGCACGGCGAGCGAAGCGAGCCGTGCTTTAACCCCCGTTCCCAGCCCTCCCCCCCCCGAACCCCATCCCATCAAAAAATCTGATATGGGTATCGTTTTCGACTAACATGGGGGCGAGGATTACGAATTGGATGACGTCGGGCGTGTGTCGGATTGCGGTGAGCGAAGCGAACCGCAATACGTCACACCGCAAGGCGAGCGAAGCGAGCCTTGCCGTGTGGCAGCACGAGCGGGGACGTATTGCGGTGAGCGAAGCGAAGCGAACCGCAATGCGACTACAGGGTAAAATCTGATATGGATATCGTTTTCGACTAACATTGGGGTGAGGATTACGAATTTGATGTCGGCGGGCGTGTGTCGGATTGAGGTGAGCGAAGCGAACCGTATTACGTCACACCGCAAGGTGAGCGAAGCGAGCCTTGCCGTGTGGTAGCACGAGCGGGGACGGTTCGCTTCGCTCACCGCAACTCGACTAATACTCACCCCCACGTTAGTCGAAAACGATACCCATATCAGATTTTTTGATGGGGCGGGGTTCGGGGGGCGGGGGCTGGGCGCGGGGGTCACAGCACGGCGAGCGAAGCGAGCCGTGCTGTGATCCCCGCGCCTAGCCGGGGGAACCCCCGCGTGACCCCCCGCGCCCAGCCCCCCGCCCCCCCAAACCCCGCCCCCATAAAAAAATCTGATATGGGTAGCGAAGCGAACCGCAATGCGACTACAGAGGAACAGCACGGCGAGCGAAGCGAGCCGTGCTTTAACCCCCGTTCCCAGCCCTCCCCCCCCCGAACCCCATCCTATCAAAAAATCTAATATGGGTATCGTTTTCGACTAACATGGGGGCGAGGATTACGAATTGGATGACGGCGGGCGTGTGTCGGATTGTGGTGAGCGAAGCGAACCGCAATACGTCACACCGCAAGGCGAGTGAAGCGAGCCTTGCCTTGTGGTAGCACGAGCGGGGACGTATTGCGGTGAGCGAAGCGAACAGCAATGCGACTATAGGGGAACAGCATGGCGAGTGAGGCGAGCCGTGCTGTCACCCCCACGCCCAGCCTCCTGAACCCCCTCCCCCATCCAAGAATTTGATATGGGTATCGTTTTCGATCAACTCGAACTCGTAGATTACGAAAAAGATGTCCATTTCAAAATACAAGATGGCTGACATTCTTATATCGCAAAACCCACTCTTGGTTATCAATTTCGAAAAAATCAAAGACGTAGGTTACGAAAAGGGGAATACAATTAAAAACGAACACTATGGCAGCCACCACCGCAAGGCAGAGCCCTACTAACGCGAGCTGCTTGCAGCTCGCGCACTTATAAAATACTAGTTAAAAATATGAAACTAAAGTGACGACCTCCGTGGCGCTGCGGCAGAAGTTCCGCCTGCGACGCAAGAGGTTGCTGGTTCGATTCCCGCCTCGGAACAAATTTGTGTACGATTTGCAGAAATTTGTTCCATTGGTCTGGGTGTTTTTTATGTACTTTAAAAAAAAACTATCTATGTACCTATATAATGTATTATATAATATATATATCAGTTATCTAGTACCCATAACACAAGCTTTGAGTAGCTTACTTTGGGGCTAGATGGTGCTGTGTGCGGTGTGTGAGGTACTGATATACAATACAATACAAACACTTTGCCCGAGGCGGGAATCGACCCTGCAGCCAATCGCAGGCGGACCTTGGCGAAGGTAATTCGAATCAGTTGTCAAGTACCTACCTAGCTACTTGACTTACTTTGCATAGTAAAATAATGTATCTACTTACTTATCTAAACAATGCCACAATTTAACGAAAGTGATTCTCTACATAGTATAAAACATAGTCGCTTCCCCTGTGTATGCTGAGATTTTTAAAACTACGCAACGGATTTTGATGTGGTTTTTTCAATAGATAGAATGATTCAAGAGAAAGGTTTGTATGTATAATACATGCATAATATATATATATATAGTAGACAAACGCTGATAATTTTAGAGGTTTCTAATGTGCATTTTTTTTGCGCTTACATTGCAAATGCTGGCTGAGCTGAACCCTACGAGGTAGATCAAAATAATGTACTACAGTATTTAATTGTACACCTTAAAAAGGCCTAAAAAAATCCGCGATGGTATTATGTCTATCTCTTAGGGATAATCCACAATAATATTTTTTATCCTTTATTTTCTCGATAAAATTACAGATTTCAAATGCAGGGACGTAGCGGTTGCGGGGTTGGTACCGGCTGGGGGGCCGCACCGTATTGCACCTGTGCAAAGCCGGGGCGGGTCGCTGTCGCTAGTATAGTATAAAGTAGGTAGGGTAGGTATCAGCTATGATAATTATGTACCAACGTAATATCAGTACCTACGAAATGAAGGAACGGTTACGGTAGGACGGAACGGGTAGGTGCCTAACCTATCTAATGTGTTATTATTACCTTGGTATACTATTTAATTTAATTTAATCTCCATCTTCCGAGGACATCCGTGAGGGCAGGCGTGGCGGCAGATTTGGCCGAAGATCTCAAGAGGCGCAAATATGCAGGTCTCGACTAGACGTGTGCGCCGATCGGCGTGGCGCACGCCGCCGATCATTTTAGCCACGCCGACGCCGCCGAATTTTTCATCGGCGTCATCGGCGTCTACAAACAAACAATATTCTACATTAAATAAATCACTTTATTTAACAAATTTCTTATATTTTATTTGCAAAAAGTAGTATTTTTTTATTTCGCTGTCTAGCAACACTGTTTGCCTCCAGTTTCGTCGGCGCCATTTGCATTTCTGATGTCGTCTAGGCTGGCGTGGCGAGATATCCGACCGGCGGCCCTAGTACACGATAATTAGTGATGACCAAGCTGTTCGACAGCAGTACCGCACTGGCATTGATGAGGCGCGCTACACCTTGCACCCAACCGAAGACATGTTGCGATTCTTGAAAGTTATGGGATCCAATAATGTACCAGTGTTATATGAAGGAAATGCTTGCAACCAATGTCCCGACTACCATTTAGAAAAAGCCAGGAGGCGGGCACGATACAATATGTTGATTAATTGTACTTAATACCTATACAATTACGCTTTCAAGCACTATTGCCTTTATTCTCATGTTGACTGTAAAAAATCCACGATGGAAGAATCGATGACGAATTTACCCATAAAAATTAAAATTTTATTCATTGGTGACATTTTTACCCTCAAAGTATGCAACTTACAACTAGCACTAAAAATGGTCCAGTGCCATTTTTACCCCAACCCAAAAGTTTAATAAGGATTAAGGCGTCTTTTACTTAATTTCACATCCACGCCGATTACGCCGATGACGCCGCCGCCGCCGACAAATTGGACGCCAGACGCCGCCGCCGGTCAAATGAGCATCGGCGCACATGTCTAGTCTCGACAGAGCCTACACATTTGCTCCTCTTGGAGTCGAGACCCTAGGTCCGTGGGGTACCGAGGCTCTTCGGGTTTTCAAAAAATTATCTGAGCGTCTGGTCGAAGCGACGCGTGAAACGAGAGCTGGTCAGTATCTGGCACAGCGCATCAGCATTGCCATACAGCGGGGCAATGCAGCCAGCGTCTTGGGGACGCTTCCGACTGGTATTGATATGGATCAGTTGAGCTACCTGTAGATTGTTTGCAACGGTCTGCAGTTAGCTCAATTGTTTCAATTGTAAATAACAATTATATTATAATTTTCTTTGTGAATAAAGGCTATTTAATTTAAGAATTACATGTACAAGTAGTACCTAGGTAATTATTTTCTGTAGGTTAGGTGCCTACAAGCCAAACTGTTTTAGCATTATTAGTAGGTAGGTAAGCTAGCTAATCTTTAGTCAAACTTTGTGTAACAATAGGAACAATGAAGTAGATATAGATTTATTTAATACCTCAACCAAGCATCTTAAACGCTTGATGAGTAATTTATTTTTTGAGTAGGTATAAAATTGTTATTTAGTTTTATATTTTTATTAGGTAGGTATCAAACGCGCCGTCTATTTACTAACATTTCTTCGACTGACACTAACATTTAACTTAGGTAGGTACCTAGTTATTTTTTGTGGAAACTTCTAATTAGCCGTAAGTTACCCACCATCTCTGTAATAATAGTTACCTAGCTGTTAGTTTCCCTAAAATTGTAAAGTCAAAAAAAAAAATAGTCAGAAATAATTTGGCAAATTATTGACGAGTTTTTTTTTATTTCAATTCATTATTGAGAAGTTAATTTAATTTTGAAAATTATTCGACTAATATAATTAAATTATACCTATTGACCACAGTTGTTCTCACATTAAGGAAAGCTTAATAATAAATTGTGTTGTGTGCCCTTGTTCATTATAATTACTTTGATTAACAGTCTCTTTGTTTTGTTATAGAGCTGAGCGTTGTTTACGTTCATAACGTACACTAAATAGGACATGGGCCCTATTCTGCCACTCTAAACGCTTCACTATGACAATGATATCACAGAATACCAGTTTTGGTATTTTTCCTTAACCATAGATATTAATATACAGGGTGTCCCATGCAACCTATACCAGAGAAGGTCTGTGGTCAGGGAACACCTATACCTATCGATTGGACCCCCATGTATGTTCGGCGATTTTTTGTAGTTTTCGATATATGATTTTTTTGTTTTATTTTATTTATTTTTATAATTTTGGACTTTTTAAGCTATATTTTTTTCTGTGAAGCGACTCTTTGAGATTTTTTTGTTAATATCATGGCTAGCAATAGCATACGTGTTTGTCTGTAAAAATACTAAACACTAAAATTCTCACAGCAAGCATTTTAGCAATTTATACATAGAAAACATCCAGAAGTGAACACCCTGATAATTATCTGCAGATCGTACAAACATTTGTCCCGAGGTGGGAATCGAACCCACGACCTCCTGCGTCGCAGGCGGACCTTCACCCGCTGCGCCACAGAGGTCATCATAATAATATACCGTAGCTGAAAGAAACTACAGAAGAAGGGACGAACGACAAAAGTGACAAATTTGAAACCATTTCATCAATTTCTACGTGCAATAGCACCTCACACGCTATCCAGATTTTCTTTCTATGTAACGATTCTACGATGATACCAAGATATAAAAGATACCATTTACGTCGGGATATTTACCATGATTTAAGTTTTGAGCTTTTCAAATCATGGTACATATCCCGATGTAAATGACTTAAGTGTTAATAACCATGATGGGTAAAGTTATTGACGATACCAATGTCATACTTAAGCGATTGGTTAGCAGAATTGGGCTCCGTGTATCTGAGGAGACGGGTACATGTAATATAAAGCGAGCGGATGAATTCCATTACTGACAATTAAAACATTCTCACTCGTGTTACAAATAAACTATCTACTTAATTCAGAATTGTTACGTACAGATTGACACATATTGATTTTTTCATCAATCTACTGAGTTTATACTCAACTTTTTACTAATTTGGACGAATCGATCTTGCAACACTGTGTGTGTCTAACAAAGGAGCTGAGACGTGAACAGGAACACTCATGGATTGGTCCACCAGTCCCAAAGTCGCTTAGCGAGCTATGGAAAGAGAAGGATGGAATGATTAGATGATGGCATGATAATTCTGTCATCCGTGGGAAAGAGTTATTCTTGGAGTTTCTCTAAGGGATAGGTAGGATTCGTAATGAGTAGGTACATCCGACAAAGAACCAAAGTTATCGAGATAGCTCAATGAATAAGCGAGCTTAAGTGGCAGTGGGCCGGCCATATTTCGCGAAGAACCGACAACCGCTAGAGTAAACGTGTTCTTGAGTGCAGATCGCGACTTGGCAAATGTAGTGTAAGACACCCTCCGGTCAGGTGGGGTGACGATCTGCGAAAGACTGCTGGTAGATACTGGATGCGGCAAGCTGAAGAGGATGCTATGGTGCTCATTAGGATAGGCCTATGTCCAGCTGTGGACTAAAATAGGTTGATGATTATTAACCTCTCAGGAAACGAAATAGGAAACGCGGCGTTTTGCGATATTTGCGTTTTCTTGATTTCCCGAGAAAAAACTAGTACCTGCACCATTGAATTACTATTACTAGCGTAAACTCACTGACCTGCACGGACGAACTAATACTCTTGTAGTTTCATTTAGATATCTATGGTAAGTACCTAGGTGCTTAGTTTACTAGGCACCTCTATCTCAAAACGATCGGCTTTATTTTGATACTGTTAACTGATTTTAAAAATACCTAGTAACATTATTAAAATTCTTTATATCGGATTACAGATATTACCTAACCATAAGTTGGTCAGTAACCAGGGCAACAGCATAAAAGACTCATCTAATAAATTTTAATATTCTTAGAATAATAAAAGCAGAAAAAAAATGTTTTCACGAAATGTATGAGTTATATTCATAAAATAAATAGTAAATAAATTAGGTGCTTTACTTGCCTACATGTTTATTTGTGTATGAACTTATCCGATACCGAAGCGACATAAATCAAAATATCACTTTATTTCCGTGTCAGTGTTTAGTTTTATAAATTGACCTTTTCTAAGTGTACATTTATTGTATTTATGGAAATAAAGAGTTTTTGATTTTGATTTTCCGATAGCTTTAAACAATGGTTTAATGAATAAATTGCCGTAGATTTAGCTGTTCCTAGGTAATGACCTAGGAACAGCTAAATCTACGGCAATTTATTCATGGTAAGTTTCTGATAAGTACCTAGGTTAGTAAAATGCCAACTGGGACAACTAATTCCAGATTTCAATAACTTTATTTCTTTATTAAGGCTGACATGATAAACATTAGACAAGTCAGATTTTATAGGTGCCTACTATAGATTGTTATGAAATAAGAAATAATAATATAACGAATACGGTATGTATTCGTTATCATTCAAACAATAAATAATTCTGGAAAATTCACACAGCATAATCTAGCCCCAGGCTAAGCAGAGCCCGTGTTATGAATACTACTAGATAATTGATATACCACCTACTTTATACAATACACTAGGTACATAGATATTTTTTATTATTTGACGACGAAGTCCAGAACCCCCAGAACCAATATCTGCAAATCGTACAAATGTCCCGAGGCCGGAATAGAACCTGCAACCTTCTGTTCTCCGACACAGGCGGATCTTCGCCCACCGCGCCACAGAGCTCGTCGTCGAAAAAACCTTTATCAACATAAACAAAACAAACCCTTGTTTTATAATTTTGTAAACAAAAAGTCGGTTCAAGTTGACATTGATACTCGACACCGTCCATAGTGATGGGACACCGTAACATTTTGTGAGGCTATCGATGAAATGGTGTCGACTGTCGAGGCCTATTGTCATACCTACTATTTGTCACCGCACGGGATTGGAAAATCAGCACGCATTGGCGTAGACAGTTCACTGAATCTCGCATCTATACAATCGGCCTAGGCATTCTACAAAAGAGCTGCTTTAACTATCCGGTGGCAACATGTGCTGCATATCTACTCATATTTAATTTTACACAATAAAAATAAAATTGATGCGTCAATTAGCCTCTATATCCATGAAAATTATTTATGTAGGTTTCGTTTGGCGGCTTTTACGCAACACTTGAAGGACCCACATAGGAAAGACTGATGTTACAAAATTCATGTAGATACCTATTTACAAAAATGACTAATGGTGGTCTAGTACCCAAGTATAGGCTGATGATGATGTAACAAAAGTATCGATCACTGTCGATCGACATATTACTGACTCTCATCTCATCACTTCATCACTAGCCATAGACATTCTTCGGCAATACGTCAAGCAAATCTGGACCATGGGTCGTAACAAATAAGGTTTATTTTGTATACTTGCTCTTTTTGGCCACCATGGTGGCAAAAAAGAGCAACTTCGCATCTCTGCCTACACTATCCAAACTAAAACTTTTAAAGAGGCAATAAAAACAAGCAATGAAAGTATCACCAACTGGCCAATCGATTTTTGAAAATTCCTTCGTCGAACAGATTATAAGATAAATAGGTGGTGGCGCTGATTTGGCTCGGGGTAGCGCCTTAGGTGTGAAATTCGATTCCTTATTTTTAATTTTAAGCCTAGCTGAAAATGTTGAGACACAAAATGGTATAAAAATTTGAGTTCAGCGCGTGCGTCCCGACGGACGCCTGACCACAGACCAACTGACTAGGTATTTTAATCTATATAGAAATCTAGAATGGTTTCTACCTCTCTTGACGTCACTCCATCTAGCTAGATAATCTGTAATGGGTGTAAAATTCGAAGCCTTGACGGATTAATCACAAATCACTTACAATACCTCTAACATTTGTAATAATTCCAGGGGGAAATACGATAACCACTTTTTTTTAAATGGTAGGTACCCTTTTCATATTGTGTTTTAAAATCAAAACTATACAATAACAATAAGAACTATACAAAAACAATAGGTAGAAGCAAAAAGAGGTATCCTAAAAATAGGGTACAAAAGGGTCCCTATCTCAGTAGTGTAGCATTCTAGCATTCGGCTAAGGCCAATGCGACGCTGATTTTCAGGTAGAGCGCGACCCTATAGTAACAATATTATCAGATACTAGATAGCGGTACCTGGATTTGTTTGACGACTCAGCTGTGCAGTGGGCGAAGGTCCGTCTGCGACACGATTGTAGGTTCGATTCCCCACATGGGATAATTTTTGTATGATCTGCAAACTTTCGCCTTTATACCTAAAGTAATAGCTGACCCGTTCGCGATTTAATAATAATTGGTACCTACCTCAAATAATGTTTCTTTTCATGCACTGTCATCACCAATATTTTGGATTCAATCTATGTAACTCTACTAGGTAAATTTCGAGAACATTTTAGAACAAGTTTCAATGTTGAATGTACCTATGTATGTATTCAACATTGAAATGTGTTCTAAAATTTAATGTGTGATGTTTTGAAATTGCGTACTGACAAACCTTGAAATTTAACGCCTTTTTGAATTTCAGAAAAAAAATAACTTAAGAATAACTACAAAAATAACTCGGAACTGTGTGGTGAGTTAGCACCATCTCAATTCTTCCGCGGGTGTCGTAAGAGGCGACTAAGGGATATCCACCGGGGGCAGGCAGCAGCGCCTCCTGCAGAACGTTTCTACCACCGAACTTCCACACAACCATGCCCAGCGTGGGGATTATGAGCATACCCCCCCCCCCCATGAAATAAAAAACAATAAGGAACATATCAAGGAAGAGGCCTGCGTCCAGCAGTGGGAAAATACTAGCTGTTGAGGTGAGGTGAGGGATGTAGGTAGTTTAGGTACCTTATCCCATGTTGGCAAAGTTCGAGAACAACCAAATTTTCACATGAGGGATAACATCGGACGCAAAGAACCAGAACAACAGAAAATCTTTGGGAACGTTTTTTGAACGATATTGGACACAATAAAATCTGATAAGTTTATGAAAATAAAAGACACATCGAAAATCTACCTATATTTCTTATCTACATAATCTATCTTCTTAACATGTCCCACTATATTTCAATATTTTGACGTGTATTGGTCTCTAAGGAAAAATATTTAGTTAGACCATTTGAGTAGCTGAAAATCCAACCGGTCAAACCCCAACGCACTTTATGGCACAGAAACTTCAGCCTCATAAGGTTTAAGGTTACAAAGAGAGCAATAAAAACAATATTATTAATTCATTTTTAAAAAGTTATAAATATTATGCCATGTATTGTATTAAATTAAGTATAACAGTCATCATGGGTATTAGACCCATAAATAAAACAAACTCTGCCTAGCTTGGGGCAAGATGATGCTGTGGGATTGTCCAGCATTATTTATTTATTTCAGTGTATAGAAAAGTTTTAGATCTTATTTTACTTATTTTACGGTATAACATATTGTATACCTCTAAACAAATATAAATGAAATATGAAATAATTATAGATATAAAGACTCGTGTAGATGACGCAATCAGGGTGTCTGCTGACGACGATATAAACATAAATAAACGGTGGTGTCTCTTTGCAGGCGGCCAGTGAACCTTCGAAAGTTGACACCCTTCGGCCAAAACTCTGCGCTTAAGTAGGTCGAGAGATGTTAAATTAGAACTCTCACCATTAATTAATTGAAGCAATAAAAAAAATTTTAAAAAAAATATACTGGGCAATTCACACAGCATTATCTAGCCCCAAGCTAAGCAGAGCTTGTGTTATGGGTACTAGATACCTGATATTTATACTTAATACAATACACTACATAGATAGATATTTTTATTATACATAGAAAACACCCAGACCAACGGAACAATTTTCTGCAGATCGTACACAAATTTGTTCTGGGGCGGGAATCGAACCCGCTACCTCCTGCGTCGCAGGCGGACCTTCGCCCGCTGCGCCACGGAGGTCGTCAAAATGGAGAGAACTTAACTCGGATTGTTTGCGAGATTGAATCAGAAATTAGGTGATCCGTAGAAGAACCACCATAGGTTTTCATCACCATAGAGTAGTACCGGGAACCCGCTCACTAAGCCACCGCCTGTCTTTCTATCTTTCCGTCTGTTAGTTATTAAAGGGTTAATAACATGACAGGGGTCTTATTTATTTTATTATTATTTATATATTTATGTGGAAAACAAACTGCTTATACAAAACTTCAATGTGTAGAAACAGTGGTGGTATAATTCAAGCTTAATAGTTTTGACTTATAGTACGAAAAATAAGCTTAAACTTAATCTTAAATTAACTGTCTACCTATTACAGTTCATGATATTATAGCCCGCTGACAACGGATGGACAAGGAATCGGGACCCGCTGACACCATTTGTGTAGGGAACCTTAAAACTTGATAATGATGTTTGCTGATTTAAAACTTTTTAGTACGGAAGCCTTCGTGAGCGTGCCTTCTGTCTTCCACTTCTCGGTTTTATCGGGCTTTTTTCAATTACATTTCATTATTTTTTGAGTCTTGGACAGACGAAATCACTTTTCTTCGGAGCTTAGATACGATCTTCGCATAGGGATAATAGTTTCCTGTATTTATGTACTCTAAGCTCAAATGCAGCTTTGTCTAGATCGTTCTAGAACCTCGTTTCAAGAAACCAATTTTATTGAGTAGGTACTGCATGGTTTCCAAACCGGAAAGTTCCGTAAAAACTAAAAATAATTCATTAAATATAATGGCAACTTTTGAATAAAACGCACTAGTCGAACTGGTACAGTACAAACGAAGCATGACTGTCTTTATTTCGACCAACGAGGAGAGAGATTCTCAGCCAATGGGAAGCAAAGTCACTTTGAAAATTGGCTTTGAAATTTGTCACGTGTCAATAATGCGCACCTTATTATTGCACGGCCGAATAATGTACACCTTGATAATCCGTGTCATGGCTTCTAGTTTCTTGTGTACAATAACGGGCCGGACAATACATGGCTGTACATTATTGACACGTGACAAGCTTTCACGAGCTGATAATGCATGGCCCGATATTGTACACCACGATAATCGGAACCCTTTTTGACACGGATTATCAAGGTGTACATTATTTGGCCGTGCAATAAATTGTCGTGCATTATAGTGACCCAATAAAAACACTGTTATTTACTATTTTTGTTTGGTAGACCTTGTCTGTCTGTCAGAACTGAAGAGATAATCAACTTCAACTTCTTCTTTGATCTTTGGCTCGTTATATAAAAGTTCATGGTGCTGTCAACGTCAAAGACAAAATGGCGGATTCTACGAGTTTGTTTCCCTATTTATCACCCTAGCTTCGCCCAAGTTATATTTTGCTAAATGTTCAATTATTTTAATTTTTCGTGCAAGAAAAATGGAGAAACTATGCACAAACTACCTATAGAGTTTTATTCAGAATTTCCGGAGTGATTGATACCTACTTAAACAAAAATTCCATGAATTGTACACATGTTTTTATTGCGTAAATGTTGAGAATAACTTTAAAACTACCTAGGTACTTAATTGTATATTCTTTTTTTTATTTTTCTTTTTTTTTTCTCTCTACCCGCGGAAGCGTGAACAGTGCTTGAAACCTCGTCGTATTTTAAAATTTCGCTAAAAATATATTTAACGTGAATTCAGTGTCGTTTTATAGTGAACCAGTGAAATAACCATCAATAAATCGACGAATAATCATTGACAGTGTGGTCAGATCGCGAACTTTAGTGCAAAGTGCAAAAACGTCGGACGCACTCCGTAACGGCTTTTTCGTACCAGTGTTGGGCAAAAAAAATTATCAAAATGAAGTGTTTCGAGTGCGATATTGATCAAAACGATGATAATACAATACAATGTGATGGATGCAAGCGAAACATCTGCTTGAAATGCAGTAATTTGACCAGTAGTGAGGCACGCGTCATGGGTCTAAAGGGCAAGCGTACACTCCTATATCTGTGTCCCCCGTGTCGGGAGGGTCTCTTCCAAGTACCTAAACTGATTAAATCCTATGATAGCCTTCGCGAAGAACTAGACGAAGTGAAAAAACTGATATTAGACTCTCAAAAATCCCCGCCGACACCGACCGCCGCCCCCGCCGCTGCCCCGGCGGCTACGACAGAGTGGAACTCGCTGCCACGCGATACGAATACCTTACTGGAAGAAATTATGGAACGGGAACGGAGGGCTAGCAACATTATAATTGTAGGAGTACAGGAGAGCACCTCTGAACTAGGCACGGAAAGAAAAACACATGATGAAACCTGTATCAAACAAATCATCTCCAACATGAGCAATAGTGATTTTACTGAAAAAGTGGTTATGGTGCAACGTCTGGGCCGTCGTGACCCCGACAACCGCAAGCCTCGACCGGTGAAGGTGATCTTCAAGTCCAGAGACGATGCGGTCTGGATCCTAAAAAACAAGAGTAAGGCGATAAAAGAGGTAAGAATCTATGATGATAAAACACCACTTCAACGTGATGAACTCAACAAGCTTCGCGAGACACTCAAACAAAGAATCGAGAAAGGTGAAATGGGCCTGACCATAAAGTTTGTGAAAGGCTGCCCTAAAATTGTACACCAAAAAAACTTATAAACTCCTACAGAGAACCGTACACTGACCTCACGTTTATGTACACAAACCTATTCTCGCTATCTCCTAAATTCGACCTGCTCCTACTCTATGTCAACTCAAACAAACCTTGTATTGTTATCTTGACTGAAACATGGCTAAACAGCAAGGATCGGAGCAGCTCTTACAATATACCTGGATACACACTATTCAGACATGACCGTAAACACAAGAAAAATAAGATAGAAGGTAAAACAAGGGGTGGCGGTGTAGCTATGTATATTAGAGAAAACGTAAATGGTTGCCCTATCATTGCAAAATTAAATAAAAGGTACATGCAGGACGATATAGAGGCACTTTATGTTGATATACAAATTGAAGCACACCACTTTTTAATAGTAGGTGTATACCGTTCAGAGAGTACAGATGAAAGTGTATGGAGACCCTACGACACCAAATTACTGACTAATCTCATAGCTGCTTCAGAAAACAACACGGTCATAATTGCTGGCGACTTTAATTACCCTACCCTCAGGTGGCCAAACCTCTCTACAGACCATAACCAACCTGGTCCAGCCGATCTTTTCCAAAACATGTTTATAGAAAGTAATTTACACCAACTAGTAGTAGAACCTACGCGTTTCAGAGATGGTCAGACCCCATCGCTTTTGGACTTAGTTTTGGTGAATGATGAGACACTCCTAAAGGGTATTAGCCATAAATCACCCATAGGTAAAAGTGACCACTGCATTTTGGAGTTTAATCTCCAATGTCTTATACAAAAAGTAAATGAAACCAAGCAATACAAAAGACATTACCAATCTATTGACTATGATAAATTTAACATTGACTTATCAAATAATTTTGACATTTTAAATCCTGACATGAATACCGAAACCTTATGGAAAGGCATCCAATCTGCCATTAACTCAACCACTGACATTCATGCTCCTGAGCGAAGAACCAAATCCAAAATCCATAACAAGCAGTGGATCAACAAGGAAATTTTAGAAATGGTATCCCATAAAAAGCTACTCTGGGACCGATATAAGAGCACTGGCGCTGTGATAGACTATAAACATTTCAGAGAGGCTAATAACAAATGTGTGAGCTTGACAAGAAAACAGAGAAGTAATTTTGAAGTTAGAATATTAGACTATGGAGACAAAGCTTTTTATTCTCATATCCGTCGCTGTATAACCTGCAAAGTTAGCATACCACCGGCAGTAAGAACTGTCAATGGTGACCTCGTCACAAAACCTGAAGACATTGCAAATACCTTCGCTGATGAGTTTGAAGGAGCCTACTCAAGGGAACCACCACTAATTGACCAGCAAGCAAACATATTTCTTGACAATAGCCTGAGTGATATCAAGTTCACGGCAGAAGAAGTGGAAAAAATTCTGTCCAGCCTGAAAACTCAATCCTCCCCAGGCCCAGATCAAATACCAAACTGCATCCTGAAGAACTGTGCGAAGACACTCTCCTCCCCCCTCGCTGTACTCATGCAAAAATCATTTGACTCAGGTTACATACCCCAAGGCTGGAAGCATGCAGTAGTGACTCCAGTTTACAAAAAAGGTGACAAAATGGACCCTAGCAATTTCAGGCCAATCAGTCTCACCAACACAACTGTGAAAATCATGGAGAAAATTATCAGCAAATATCTTACTACGTACCTCAATAGACAATGCATAATATCCCACAAGCAGCATGGATTTGTAGAGAAGAGATCAACCGCCACTAACCTTATATCATGTGTGCACTCTTGGACCAAAGACCTTGACAATCGAACCCCAGTGGACATCATCTACCTAGATTTTGAGCGCGCCTTTGACAAAGTTCCACACCAACGGCTACTATTAAAACTAAACCAGTTTGGGATCCGTGGCAAACTTCTCCAATGGATTGCGAACTACCTCAGTGGCAGGACCTTTCAAGTAAGAGTAGGTAACACACTATCTAGGCAAAAACAGGTCCTGAGTGGTGTACCCCAAGGATCGGTCCTTTCGGCTCATCTGTTTGGGATTTACATTACTGATCTTATTGAATGCCTAGAATCTGAATCAGTCTTCTTTGCTGATGATGGGAAATTCTTTGCCAACCCAATGACTCACTCAAGTCAACTACAAGAAGACTTAAACCGTATCCAAACATGGACTAAAGACTGGATAATCAAACTTAATGTATCCAAATGCAGTGTTCTACATCTGGGGCAAACAAACCCCAAGATTACATACACTTTGAACACCCCTATCCCTTCAGTTAACCAACAAAAAGACCTAGGCGTTACTGTTACTACTAACCTCAAATGGGAAGAACACATCACAGGAATAGTAAAGAAAGCTAATTCCTTTATCTATGTTATAAGAAGAGCTTTCCAGACAATGACGGTGGAGATATTCCTGAAAATCTATAAAACTTATATTAGACCTCTGTTAGAATATGGCTTTCAAATTTGGAGCCCCTACCTACAAAAAGACATAAACCTACTAGAGAGTGTACAAAGGAAAGCCACAAAAATTCCCAAAAGCCTTCGCCGGATGTCCTACCCAGAGAGACTAGCCACCCTACGCCTCACTACCCTAGAGGATAGACGCCTCCGTGGTGATCTAATAGAAACATTCAAAATTCTATCCCACACCTACAACCTGCCCGACATACACAGAATATATACCCCCAAGGTGCCATTCAAAACAGCTAGAGGCCATAGTCTCAGAGTGATCCGCTCACCATCAAACTCTAACATTGCTCATCACTTCCTTAGTAACCGAGTGGTGCACAATTGGAACCGGCTTCCTGAAGAAGTTGTAACAGCCCCCTCTGTGAACAGCTTCAAAAACAGACTCGACCACTGGTTACGAACGCATAATCTGACCACAACAAAGACAAACTAGTGTAGTGAAAAACTTTAAAAGCACTATGATATAGACATACCAGCTGTCAGCTGCTCGTCTATAATCCAAATAATAATAATAATAATATTCAGCCCTTAAAATTAATACTAATAATAATTGTACAATATGTTTTCATGAATAGTCATGGTACGTATACGTAGGGATTCTCTGCGACCCATAATAAAGATTGCATGAACAGCCTCTTCTGCAGCACTAATAAGGTATTAATATCTAAAGCGTTTCGTTTAGCAAAAGATTATTGACACTAAACCAATGGACTACTTTTGAAATTGCATTATTCACATCGTCGAAATTTGTGTTTTGTCGTTTCATTTTAAAAATTAATGAAGTATCATCCATCAGCAAACAATACAATCTCGTGATTATTCTTGACCAGATGAGAAAGGTCGTTGATATAAACTAAAATAGGAAAGGACCGAAGATAGAACCCTGCGGTACACCCATTGTAACTACAGACCCCGAAGACCGTTTCCCATTAATGTCAACTCTTTGTATCCTATCACTCAAATAAGATGTAAGGCCTCTTTGGATCAATGAGGTGTTTCTTATTCCACTGTGATGTAATTTCCTGATTAATGTTTCATGGTGTAGGTACGCAATCGAACGCTTTTGACAAGTCGCAATAACGCCTAAAGCGTATTGCGACTTCTCCCAAGCATCAAAAATATGCGATACTAACTCTACACCGGCATCAGTAAATGATCTGCCGCGAATAAACCCGAATTGTTTACAATGCAGCAGGTCATTGCCATTGAAATGCCTAAGCAATTGATGTAAAATAAGTTTTTCAAAAACTTTGCTGAATGTAGGCGGTACTGATATTGGTCTAAAGTTAGCGAGGTCAGACCTACTACCCGATTTATACAGTGGTATTATTTTACTACATTACATTAGATCAGGAAACACGCCGCAATCAATAGATTCATTATATAAAAAAAAGCTAGATCTGTTGCAATGGTATCTATCAAAGGTTTAATAATTGTAATGGAAATGCCCCAGAGATCTGCAGTTTTCGTTATATTTAAAAGTTTAAAGTCTTTTTTTAATATCTGTTTCATCAACATGGATGAAATTTAATTTATTTTTGCATAAAGATAGGTACATTTTGTATTAGAACCTAATAATGACTCAGCAATTACTTGAGAAGAGTTTAAACACTTTGTAATAGAGATTGGAATTTCAGTAAAAAAGTTGTAGTTTTCAAATGCTTGGGCTACTTCAATGCATTTTTGACTGAGCAATCATTAATCTTTAAATAATAATTGTAATCACACTTTTCTGCAATACGTGGCTGCAATACAATGGCCGGCAATATTGCTCGCAATACCAGCCAGACTATCCAAGATTGCAGTAATGGCCCGGCAATAATTACCAAACATTTTAGGTGTGGCCAGTATTGCCGGTATGGCCGGGCGATCGCTGACCGATCGATTTAACTGTAATATTGCCCAGCCAGTTCTATTGTTGTTTCAGTCGCTCCTGTAATGGAATAGTGCATCTTTTTCTACCGACATGTAGTTTGTTGTGAGTGATGCTTGGACTAATTGCTATGTTCTGTGCTTTGTTGTTTGTTTTTGAACGCAACACATGGCCCGGCCATAGATTGCTCGGACATCAGTGTTCGAGCAATATTTTTGTTTAATGGCCGGACAATAAGTTGCCAATAGTGCAGCCACTAATTGCAGAAAAGTATATACCGTTTAGAAGCACCTATAAGGGTTTGCTCAAGATGGCGGCATAAGGCATTTTTGGTGTGGTTTGTTGTTTGTTGTGAGAATACATTTTGAGTTTTATGCGTGTTAAAATGCCTAAAACAATCAAGAGTGGCGTGCGAAAGTAATTATTCTGTATGATATCCAAGTATCAGGAGAGGCAGCAGGAAAAAGAAGTTGTATTCCTGCAGAAACAGGATTCTAAACGACAGCAGCGCCCTCATTTATTTTCTATTTCTACTCTTTTCGGTCGCACTGTAGTAGAAGGTTTTTATATAAATGTGTTTATTTATTGTAAATTCAATTATCCTACAATTTTGAATTATTTTCCTTTTGTTTTGTAGTTTGTGGAGTTTTTTTTTGTAAATACTTTACAATAAATAGAGTTTATTGCTCACTCCGCTTGCGTTTGCTATCAATAAACGGACATTGGCAGAATTGTGTCAAACCAGATGCAGAAGCCTTTAGAAAAGAAGTTGAAGTTGAAAATAAAACAAACAACTCAAATTTTTTCGGCGGGAACCTGCGATTTGAAAAAGGTTACCTGGGTATTCACGTCGATACCCCGAGGACTCAAAAAAGGGTGAGTACGTTGTTTTTCTCTCGAACAACGAGGACCGCCCTTTTAATGATCGAGATCGCATGGCTCTCTCAAAGGCTTTGAGGGAGCACGGTGTGTCGGGTGTTCTACACCTCAAAACATTCAATAAATATAGAGTCGGCATTACTTTTGACATGGCAAATAATGCCAATAAATTCCTGCAGAGCCAAAAATTATTAGACCAGCTGTGCTTACGTGCCAGCATTCCTGCTAAAGAGGCTGAAATTACTGGTGTTCTGTCCTCGGTCCCTGCCGAGCTATCTAATAAAGAAATATTCTCCCTTATTGGTAGCTCGTGCAAAGTTATTCAGGTCAGGCGCTTTATGCGCAGAGTTCGTACTGGTCCTACAAGTCCACCGCAGTTCCTACCTACTCAGGCAGTCGCGGTAACGTTCGCGTCCACCACATTGCCGGAACACGTCTTTCTAGACTCATGGAGACATGAAATAAAGGTGTACGTACCTCCCGTAAAGCAATGTTTAAAGTGCATGAGGTACGGACACATTGCCAAATTTTGTAAAAATGCTGAGGTTTGCTCCATCTGTACTGAGGGACATAGTTTCCGGCAGTGTCAGGTGGACCCTAAAGACGCTAAGTGTAGGAACTGTGGTGTAGATGTGGGCGCCGCCTTAAAAATTCTCGGCGGCGGCGCGCTGACTAATTTCAATCGGCGGCGGCGTGGCGCCGGCGGCGTAGTTTTCTACTACCTACCTCCAACTTAAACTCGCAATCTACTCCCTACCTTAGTACCTTCTTTAAGCCGGCCGGCTTCATAATATCGTTTTAGGCGGACGACAGGAAAATGTCAGTCCTATACAGTACAGTAAATACCTTGTCCAGATCAGGTCATCAGGTACAAAAAAAAAAACAGTTTTCCAAAGGGACACTTTAATAGCCTCGTAAACAATTTTTTAACATAAACACAGATAATAATAATTATAAAATATGTAAGATTGATAATCAATCTTACATCTTACATATTTTATAATTATCATGAATAAATATGATTTTATTAACCCGAATCGAGCTCAAGCGAGATCTTTTGGCCGTAACTGTTAGCCCAGCTACTGAGAATACCCTCTCACTCGGAGTGCTAGTGGCAGGTATACAGAGTAAAGCTCTAGCAAGAGCAGCAAGATGAGGAAATGCTTCTTTTTTATTATTCCAATAGGATAATAAATCACCATCTTTTGGTTCTGTAGGATCAGCACCAGCAATGTAACGCCAACATTCTTGCTCTATTGGATCACCTTGAATGCCTTGGCATGAACTCATACTATGTTTCCTTGACAGTTTGTGCAATAATGATGTGTCAATTACATTGCTGGTGCTTGTACTTGCTGCGTTTTCGGCTAAAGCTTCTGGTTCGTTATTAATATTTATGATTTCCCTAATGTACGAGGAAAGGAATGACGTCCTGGTCATATTCTGGTTTTCAAGATATGAATCTATTTCTGATAGACTCATGAAGCGATTATCCAATAGTGCTGCTGCGACAATGGGCTTTGTTACTGGGAATCTTTTATTTATTTTTGCCATCATGTTGCGTTTTAAGCGTAACATTATTAGCGCTTCATCATCTTGATTGATCCTTAATACGTCTTTAATCTCCGAAAGAAACACCAGAGCAACATTCATCGTGCATGCTTTCTGAGACGACAAGATTTCGACGATTTCGCGAAAGCTTCTCAAAAATTTTACCAGATCCTCTAAAAGGATCCACTCACTCTGAGTTATTCTGAGTTCTTCTTGGCCAATCTTCCTCAACATATTATTTATAGGTTCTCGGTTGCATATGTGGATTACACTTTCTAGCATTTCTAAGATGCTGTGCCAACGAGTTGGGGTCGCGGTTTTGATTGTTGGAATATTTTTGTAATTTTCGGATCCTGATGGTAAAGCCCTGCCCTCATTTTCGGTTTCTTCCGCATTTTCCAATATTAGATCAACTTGAGGGACAGGGTCGCTCTCGTCACTTTCTAAAGTTTCAACGACGCTTTCTATTTTTTCCAAAAACTCTAGCTGTTGCTGTACCTTTTCGGCCTCAGCATGCAACTCTGGGGCGCGATATCTCACAGCCTTAACAACTTTTTTGCATTTCTGGACTAGTAGTGCAATTTCTGGAACCGAGTTAATGCCATCGACTGTAACCAGATTGTGAAGCCCATGACCTAGACATAGATGGTGAGTCATTTTTGCCATCCCAACTGCTCGTTTCACATTGCTTCCAGCATCAGTAACTGCAACTATAGCTTTGCCGACTAATATGAACCTCTTCTTTATGTCCTGTGATAAGCAAGTAGGTTTATGTACTCACGATCCAAACGTTACATCTTCACTCTCGTTTTTCACAGCAGTCAGGCATGCAGAACAATAAACGTGGTCGGAGTTGAGAATTCTTTTCTTGTTACCTTCAATCAATATTAGGTGCCCAAAATATTACCAACAAAAGCTGCTTCTAGTTTTCGCATCGAAAAAAACGTCAATGGAAAGTTTATTCACTGTAGTTTTTGATAATTCAGTCATTTTGGATGAGTCAATCACGATAAAAAATACACGTCTTTACGCCACTCACGCCGCGCGGTGAATGCCGGCGGCGGCGGCGGCGTGCGGGGGGCACACGGCGGCGCGGCGCCGGCGCGGCGCCCATATCTACTGTGGTGGCAATCACATTGCCATCTCTTCCGCTTGCCCGATTAAAAAACAAAAAATAGAAGAAAATAAGGTCAAGTCACGCTCAGCAACTTACGCAGAATTATTTAACACCAAAGCTTTTCCCTCACTTACAGCAAGATCCCTGGATACCCAAGTACAAAACTTAATGAAATCAGATTTTTTCATAACCCTCCTCGTCGAAACAATCACCAAATGTATTAATAACAAAGATGTACCTATAAACTTTGCGTCAATAAAAGACGCACTACAAAAAACCTTAAGTAATAAGTTACCTCCATCTACATAATGGTTGTTATCAACATTATGCAATGGAATGCACAAAGTTTATTCAGTAACAAAGATGTATTCATATATTTTCTTAATTCATTTAATATTCATATAGCAATAATATCAGAAACATGGTTAAAACCTCATAAATTATTTAAAATTAAAAATTTTAATATAGAAAGAAACGATTGCGGCAATGATCACAACGGTGTCGCAATTCTCATTCACAATAGTATTTTATACACTAAAATAGATACTTATTTCGATAATTCACTACAAAACATATGTGTTACTTTAACTATAAATAACAAAAGAATATCTATTGTTAGTTTTTACAGTCCCACAAACAGTAGTCCAGTTTTTCAAAAGGGTAAATTTGATTTGTTAATTAAGTCCATCCCAAGTCCTTTTATTTTTGCAGGAGACTTTAACGCCCACAATACCCATTGGGGTTGTGGCTCTGACTCGACTCGTGGCAAAGAGGTTTTAGAGGTTATCGATGACAATAATTTGGTTTTACTTAATGACGGCAGATCAACGACTATTGGTTCGTTGACCTGGCGTCCAAACGCATTAGACTTGTCTTTCGCTTCACCTTCTCTTGCAATGAATTGTGATTGGTCAGTTCATGACAGTCCTCTTGGTTTTAGTTACCATCTTCCTGTTTTAATTAATGTACTTATCGATAGTAATAACATTGGTCCTGATTCTCATCAAACTTGCCACGCTAACCATTTGCCCATCTACCCAAATTATAAGCTGGTGGATTGGAAAATGTTTAGTAGAGTTATTGATAATTTTTTAGTCGATTTTGAAATTAACTCCAGTCAACCTCTGGAATCGTATAGTAGTTTTTGTGAAATTTTACAGTCATTGATTCAGGAATCTTTGCCAAATTCTATTCGTTCTAATCAATCTAACGTCAATAATACTCATTGTCCTTCTAAAAATTACAATTTTCAAAGGCCTCCTCTTCCATGGTGGAATGAGAAATGCTCTGAAGTCGTCATGAATTCCAAAGAGGCTTATTTAAATTTTAAAAACAACCCGTCGGAAGAAACCTATTTGGAATTTAAGCGGCTTCGAGCTGTTAAGAAACGGACTATGAAAATAGAAAGACAAAAGAGCTGGGTTTCTTTGTGTGAAACTTTCAATCGTTGTACACCCATATCTCATATTTGGAAATTCGTTCGTAAATTCAATAAATCTTATACTAACAGTGGCGATGCGGATGATTCTTGGATTTTAAATTTTTTGTCAAAATATACTCCTGATTTTGTTGTTAACAGACTTGATTTAACTAGCAATTCATATACAAATCCTAATAATGAATACCTTTCTGTTCCTTTTTCCTTGCAAGAACTACAGTCAGCAATTTTTTCTAGAAGGGAAACGGCCTTTGGTCTTGACGGCTTACCATATATAATTTTTAAGAAACTTAGTAATTCTGGTATAAAGATACTTTTGAAAGTTTTAAATACACTTTGGGAATCTATTTCTATACCAACGGATTGGAAAATAGATTGCTTAGTACCAATTTTAAAACCTTTAAAACCAAAGCTATGCCCAGAATCTTATCGTCCTATTGCATTAACATCGTGTGCTGGGAAAATATTTGAACAGCTCCTTAAGCAGCGCTTAGAATTTTTTATAGAACAAAACAAAATTTTACCTTCCAATCAATTTGGTTTTCGTCGAAATTATTCAGCTCGTGAAAGTATCTGTCAACTACAACTTGATGTTCTTAATTCAGTGTCGGTAAATAATAATTTGGTTGCTGTATTTTTTTATATTACCGGTGCTTTTAATAGCGTCAATGTTGAAATTCTCTGCAAAGAGTTGTTAATCATAGGTATTCCTGAAAAAATTGTTGTTTGGATTAACACATTTTTAACAAACAGAGAAGTATTTGTGAAATATAACAGACACCTTTATGGCCCAAGAAATTGTTCCGTAGGAGTATGTCAAGGTGGTATTTTGTCCCCTTTAATTTTTATTTTGTATATACGTCGTTTAAATTTAATACTAGGATCACATGTAAAAAATCTGCAGTTTGCAGATGATTTAGTTGTTTATGCATCTGGAGCAAATTTGGCTCAAATCGCTAAAATTGTAAACGATGCATTAATAAAGCTCAACAAATATTTTTCATACTTAGATCTTAATGTTAATCCATCGAAAACAAAAGTTGTGGTTTTTGGGAAGAAACACGCCAACATGCCTCTTTTTCACTATAATAATACTCCATTGCCCGTGTCATCCGAGGTTAAATTTTTGGGAGTATTATTCTCCCACAATTTATCTTGGAATAATTATTCTAAACAAATCATAAACAAAGCTCAAAAAGCGTTTAACATATTAAAGTCTTTGTCTGGCTCTTATTGGGGAGCTGACCCTAAAATTCTACTAACTTTGTACAAATCTCTAGTTCGAAGTCATTTTGAATATGGTTTCTTTTGTTACGCTGCAGATGTAAAAATTGTAAATAGGATTAATGTATTTCAAAATAAATGTTTGCGTCTAATCACGGGAGCATTTAGAAGTACTCCTATTAACGCTATGCAAATTGAGTGCAGGCTTCCTCCAATCAGTATTCGTTTGAATTATTTAAAAGAAAGATTTATCCTGAAACTTTTTAGCTTTTCTAGCAATAGTCTGTTGGTTAATTTGTCCAGCGCTGGTTCTGTTTCAAAGCCATTTTATATGTTACAAGATTTTCAAAACGTTTTACAATTTCTTAAAAATTTAAACATTTATCAATCAGACCTTATTTTACCTTGCTATGAAGGATCTTTTATAAGTAAATTTCCAGGAATGAATATAGTTATTAACAATGACTTGTCCACTAAAGAAGAAGTTTATTTGATGTTGTCTGAGTGGACAGGCCATAAATTTATTTACACAGATGGATCAAAAGATGACAACGCTGTGTCGTTTGCCATATTTGATCCTTCTTCGAATATTGGTGTTGGTCATAAAATCGATAAAAATGCTAGCGTCTTTACAGCTGAAGCTGTTGCTATTTTGAGTGCTCTAAAACATATTCAATGTCGTAACCTAGGACACACTGATTGGGTCGTGGTTAGTGATAGCATGAGTGTTTTAAAAAATTTGGAAAACCACAAACTGAATGCTAATACTAACTACTTCATTTATTTAATAAAACAGTTATGGGTGGAATTAGCGGAATCTATACTTATAATAAAACTGTAACAGGTCCAATTCTGTACATTGAAGATATTTTGAAATTTTTTTTTGGAGGGCACTCTATTATCGATACTGAAGCCAAAACTGCAATTTTTTTCATTCATGTCTGTCTGTCTGTCTGTCTGTCTGTCTGTCTGTCTGTCTGTCTGTCTGTCTGTCTGTTTGTTAAACGCGCATCACGCCGAAACTACTGAAGGTATTGAAATGAAACTCGGCACGATTTTAGGTCATACTACGAGGAAGGACATAGGATACTTTTTATCCCGGATTTCAGTCAGGTTTCCCTGGGAGAGGGGATGAAAGTAAAATTCTTTAACTGCGCATCACGACGGAACTACTTAAGGTATTGAAATAAAACTCGGTACGATTTTAGTTCATACCACGAGGAAGGACATAGGATACATTTTATCCCGGAATTCAGTCAGGTTCCCCTGGGAGAGGGGATAAAAGTAAAATTTCTTCACCGCGCATGACACCGAAAGTGCTAAATGAGTTGGAATGAAACCTAGCAAGATTTGATTTCATACTACAAGGAAGGACATGGGATACATTTCATCCCGGAATTCAGTAATTTTCCCCTGGGAGAGAGGATGGAAGTAAAATTCTTTAACCGCCCATCACGACGGAACAACTTAATGAATTCGAATGGAACTCGGCATAATTTGAGTTCATACTACGAGGAAAGATACATTTTATCCGAGAATTTAGTAAGGTTCCCCTGGGAGAAGGGATGAAAGTAAAATTCCTTCACTGCGCATCACGTTCACGCCGAAACTACTGAATGAGTTGGACTGAATTGGTACGATTTGAGTTCAAGGAAGGACATGGGATACATTTTATCCTGGAATTCAGTAAGGTTCCCCTGGGAGAGAGGATGAAAGTAAAATTCTTTAACCGTGCATCACGACGGAACTACTTAATGAATTCGAATGCAACTCGGCGTGATTTTAGTTCGTACTATGAGGAAAGATACATTTTATCCTGGAATTCAGTAAGGTTGCCCTGGCCCTCTGCCAGGGCAACCTTACTGAATTCCGGGATATGATGAAAGTTAAATTCCTTCACCGCTCATCACGCCGAAACTACATAGGTAATGAGTTGGAATGTAACTTGGCACGTTTTGAGTTCATACTACAAGAAAGGACATGCAATACATTTTATCCTGGAATTCAGTAAGGTTCCCCTGGGAGAGAGGAAAAAGAAGAATTCTTTAACCGCGCATCACGACGGGTCTACGCGTCGTCCGATTTCATGCATTCTTTTTGTTAGAAACAGAGATGCAAGATCGAATATGACTAAATCAGTAGAAAGTCGAGTAGAAAATCAGTAGATTGATGAAATAATCTGTAGATTGAAGAAAACAATTAGTAGATAAAGGGTAGGTAAGTTCCTATCTATTTATTTTTCCAAGACGCACCCATTAGTTAGGTTCATACCTACTAAGATGGTGGGTCTTGGAAAAATAAGTTAGGTGCCTGCCTTACATGATATATGGTGGTTTAGCTGGTCCAGCGAAGTTTGGTTGGAGTCTTACTCCAACCAAACTTCGTGTACAATTAAATTAATTAATTATTGTGGTCCACTTAAACTAACTGGACCGCAGAAAAATATTTTTTATTGTGGTACACTGCCAACTGTACCTACCTACTAAAAAAAAAAATTACGGTGGTCCAGTCAAATGGATCAGGAGCCCAATTCTGCAAAACAATTGCTTCAGTATGACAATGGAATCGTCGCAGAATCATCACGTAGAATCCTTAGATTAATAAAATTCCAGTTAGTGCGCGCGAGATAAATTAATATGTAGTTTCAAACTTGACGCGCGTCTCTCCATCTGCATTCATCATAATTTCTTTCATCCAAGGTGGAATACCAAAAAGTGTCATTCTGTGACGATAGCCCTGTCATAGTGAAGCGATTAGTATAGCAGAATAGGGCCCCTGCTGTGAGTAAGTCAAACGAGTAGGACACTTCTTAACACTGACGCTGGCCGAGTCGTAGTCGTAGCTAAAAGTCGTGTGGATAAAGAATGGGATTGAAGATGACAATATGCTATCCCCCGTAGACCCTACACGATTTTTTGGACGGCGGCGTTTCATAATATGAGAGACTATGGTTAAATGTGAACTTAATTAGTCGGCAAGTAAGGCAATCGCGAACGAAGTCGCGGGTACAGCTAGTGTAATATAACAGTAGATTTTGCATGGGTGCCATCACATATAGGTGTAGTTGGCAATGAAAAAGTAGACTATTTAGCCAATACTATTGTAAAACAGGCTAATTACATTCCTGACCCTGAGAATACTGATACCAATGTCCATTTACCTTACACAGACGTTGTAAGTCTTCTAAAACAACGAATGCGTCACTCTTGGGGTGAGCATTCTTATCATTATACTCAGGTTCAGAACAAAGGCACTTGGTATACTTATTTAGATGCCCAAATTGATTCTCAACCATGGTTCTCCCGAAGTAAGTTTTTTGTCCACAGAAAATTTTATACAACTATTTGTCGTCTTCGTTTTGGCCATTGTCGTCTAAATTTCCATTTGTTCCGTTTGAAAATTGTTGATTCGCCTTCTTGTAACTATTGTAACACTGGAGATCAAACTCTAGATCATATATTTCTTAACTGTCCATCATTCAACATTCAGCGCCTTGTGTTGATAGATGGACTCATAGAGATTTTTGGTAACTCTGATTCGGTCCCGCATTCCACCCAAGAATTATTACAAAATATTTCAACATACCGTCATTTGTTTAATTTTATAAAATCTACCATAGGTGAAATTTGATTTGTAACTTTGTTTTGTAAATATGTACATATCAATTCAATTTGTGTATATAAAATGTTAAACATATTAAGTAGTTATTTATGTTTAGAAACTATTATAATAAACACAGACAAATTGTAATATGTAATAAAATAACGAAAGACGAGGCAGTATGGCCATAATGGCTTTAGCCTAATTTGTCCAAAGGGATAAATTAAAAAAAAAAAAAAAAAAAAAAAAAAAAAACAACTCAAAACAACATTTCTAATATTTCTAATTAAAGTTTCTCTACAATCTAGCAGAGGTGTCTCTTGAAATTACTGTTTTCTACAGGGGCACAATCAAACTCCTCTTGTGTATATTACTTATTAGGTCTTTGGTACCCACTCTTCGATATTCGTCTTTCTGATACTTATTTCCAAGAGTACAGGAAAATGTCTTCTGTGTGTAGAGTTTGCCTCGCTGGGAATAAGCTGCTGAAGTCTTTGAATAACAAACTACTCGTAGACCTGTACGAAAAACTGTCTACTATCAAGGTATGTTAGTAGATACCTAGATCGTGGTCAGGTAGGCAAAATATTTCAGACTTGTTTCTATGGACCACGGACCACAACATGCTGGTAACTTTTGGTTTAGTCCTTAACTGTCCTACCTAACTTATATTTTACCTGTTGGTAACTATCATAATGCCAACTAATTGCACTAAATAAAAGTTGAAAGGGTGGCCTTAGTGCCGCCGTGGGACAAATCCTCATATATCTACTCACCACACACATTTTGGCTTAAAAGTTTAGAAAGCAATAAAACACTTGCAACTAAGCTTTAATTCATGATATAAATTCATCTCATACATTTTTTGAATTTCAAATAAAGAATTTGAATTAAGACCTAGCTTCTGCACAAACATGATGGTAATGATGGGCAGAACTGGCTGTTCACGCAGTTTCAGTTAATTACCAATAACCCTGTATATACTCTAGAGCTTCAGTTATTATATTCAGTTATAATTGATCGTGTATTATGCCCCACGTTTCTGATAAATAGTTGATTGTTTTACTAGAGACTAAAACATCCCATTGTAAAGGGTTACAGGGTAAGATAGATCCTAGATCCTTGAGGGGGTTGTAGTTTCTCTGAGTCCTGACTGATTTGAGTACGAAACACCCTGCCCGAAACTAAACCATTTTCAAGAAAGTGGACTTAGAAGTTCTAAAAAACAAAAACCAATTTTTTGTCTATTGGTCTGTTTTTTGAGTTTTTTGCCTATAATTTATTTGTTTTTGCGAGTTTTGTGTAGTAGATGAGTTGATTTATTATTATCAACACTAAAATTGCAGTAAACTGAACCAACTGAACTGTACTGTGAAATCATTTATTTAGTAAAAGTATAAATTAAAAAATATAGCACAAGTTACTTTTTGGCATTACAATCACAAACAAACAAGATAATACGACGATTTAAAGGTAAGATTAGGTGATTTTAAAAAAATCTTCTGCAACCGTGACACTGAGGAGATTTATTCTACGGGAGAAATGTAGCCCATGACACCCCTGACTCCCCAAAAATAAGTATAGTCGCGATACCAAACATACTGTCTAATGGGATGGCTTAGTCCCTTGCAAAAAATCTTCTGTTTATTTGTACCATCTAATCTTCAAAATCCAATAGGTCCCGACGAGGCGACGACGCTCCAGTAAATCTATATTTAGCATCATGGACTATGGACTCCCCATAATAATTTAGCAACCAGAGTCCACAGAGTGGAATAAACAAATTACAATAATGTTATAATGTTGTAGATGTATGCAGACTTATATAGAATGAAAATTGTTCCAGTTCAACTCCGAGGATGCAAGGCCGAAAGCTGTATGCTCCTCTTGTTACCAGAAGTTACTGAGATGTCACACCTTTTCCCAAATGGCTCACAGATCCGAAAAGATCTTTACTCTTCTTTTCCACGAGGGACTTGAGGTACCTATCAACACCAATATGTTTAAATCAATAAATTTTAGATAAGTTATCCTCAACCGCTCAAAATGAAAATCAAAATCAAAAATTCTTTGTTTCCATCAATTTGACGACCTCCGTGGCGCAGCGGGCGAAAGTCCGCCTGCGACGCAGGAGGTTGCGGGTTCGATTCCCGTCTCGGAACAAATTTGTGTACGATCTGCAGAAATTTGTTCCGTTGGTCTGGGTGTTTTCTATGTATAATAAAAAAAATATCTATCTATGTAGTGTATTGTATTATGTATTGTAATAAATAAAAAAAAATTAAAAGTTAAGATTGGACAAGGGCCAACCTCAAAATTAAATTCTACCTAGAAGGCAAGAAAATGGATCCGCAGGTCAAAATATAAAAATCAAAACTAAGAAAATAAATGTTCGGGCGCCAGACCCACGGATACCACTATAAATTGTGCCGGAAATGTCAGCTGATAACACTAGACTTCTAATCACAGGGCAGGGACCTTCAATAAAACAGTAGATTTAAAATTTAAAAATCTAAGTTTATTAAAAATAAGGTTAAGACTAGGCTTATCTAGGATAAAGGTGCACAATTACGGTTCTTAAAAGTAAAGTTGCGTTTCAATAAAATCTTACACTTGTTTTATTAAAAAATTTGAAAATGTCTCCCAACTGAAAAAATGTTCCAGAATGGCGGCGTGAGAAAATTGTCAAAATAAGAAGCGCACGGGTCGCAGAAGGCAGCCCGGAGCTTGGTTTATCATTAAAAAAACAAAAATGTCTCCCAACTGAAAAAATGTTCCAGAATGGCGGCGTGGAAAAAATGCCTTATTATGAAGCGCACAGGTAGCAGAAGGCTGCCTGTGGCTTTGGTAGGTCTGTAGGACCAGTAAACAAGAAGTTGAGTGTGGTCCGCTAGAAGAGCGACCTTAAAAAATTAAAATTAAGTTTTATTTCAAAATTAGAAACTAGGATTTACTACAAACGACACGCCAGTAAAGAGGCGGTAGCTAAGCTTAAAACTAGGGTGTAAATTACCACTGCATCCTTATAAAAAATAAAGTTATGCAAAAGTGTGTGTGTTCCGAGGATGTTCAACGCTACAAAATAGAAAATATTATGTTATTTCTGGAGAAAAGCCAGACGTAGAACGTGTAAAGAAACTAGAATATGAGAAAGAACTCACTCCTAAACTAAAAGCTAGGTTTTAAACACTAATTTAAATTAAGGTTAGACCATGAGGTATTTTTGGATTTGGAAACCAGGCTAAAGGAATTTTGGATTTGAAATGGGGGCTGTAAAGCAGCTTCTTTGTCGAATAAAATGTCTATAATTTGTCCAAAACGACAAGACAACCAAAATATAAAAAGACAATAGTAAAAGACAAAGACAACCAAAATAGAGAAAGACAAAGACAACCAAAATATAAAAAGACAAAGTCTAAGACAACCACTGCTCAGAGTCTGGCGATACTTAGCTCGAGTACAACGTTCCTTTTCATCGCGTGGAGCGGAAGCCTTGGTGGTCCTCAGCTAAAGGAAATGCTCGAACACGCGGCCACGCTTCCAAGGTGCCAAGAGACGATGGAATGTCCAATACGCCTTCGCGTCAGAGCGCCGAATAAATAAATGCCAGTCTGGGTCTCCTGGAGAAGAAATGAAGACATTAGCAGACATTCCGAGGAAGCGTCATGTCCAAAGGGGACAATTGAAATCCAAACTCACCGAGGAAGTGGCAGTAAATTTCTCCTACGGCAATGATCCCACGGCAGCAGCGACTCTGAACGCGCCAACTCACAGCAATACTTTCATGTTTTAATACAACATGGTAAGATAAAATTTTTTGATAAAACCCCTACATGGTTCTTTTCATGTCAGAGGGAAAGAGGAAAGTGCCTCCATTTTGAAACTAAATGTGAAATACGAAAGTAATGCCAACCTTGAAAAAGTACAAATCCGAGGTCATTCTCGATATGATCGACAAAACAAAAACGAAACGTCACTGTCAAATGTCCGCGACCTGTCAGATGGACAGAGAACCTAGCTAAAATCGACTAAAAATCGAACAAGACAGCAATAAAACATGGGGCGTAATATAAAACGTCACAGTATATAAGTTATCTAGTACCCATAACACAAGCTCTGCTTAGCTTGGGGCTAGATAATGCTGTGTGAATTGTCCAGCATTATTTGTTATTATTATTTATTTATTATTATACTTTATTATTTATTTATTATTATTAGCCGTGTGGTGCCGGCGGCATAGAATTGCACCACCCCAACTCTTCCCGTGGGTGTCGTAAGAGGCGACTAAGGGAAACACACACCGGGGGGCGGGCAGCAGCGCCCCCTGCAGAGCAACTGTACCAAACTGCGATCCCCAACCCGCAATGCCCAGCGTGGGGATTATGGGCATTACCCCCCCAATGATGAAAGAAGCCAAAAAATGGCCCCCAGTTCCCGGCCGCCTCGCTATTCCTGGCCATGGTAGCGGCCACGGTAACGGCGGGGCAGGGGGTGCTAGGAATCCCCGGGCTACATTGGGCTACCATTCATTGCTCAAAAAACTGACCCTGGCGACGTTTAACGGACGAACTCTGAGGCTGGACCATCATCTAGCGCAGTTGGAAGTGGAGTTAGAGAATATTAAATGGCATGTTCTGGGGTTATGTGAAGTCCGTAGAGAGGGGAGGACACCGTAACTCTAGACTCAGGCCATCTTCTCTACTTTCGCGAGGGTGATAAAACATCCCAGGGTGGCGTAGGGTTCCTCGTAAATAAGGCTCTCGCTAGCAACGTTCAAGAAATCTCCAGTGTGTCGAACAGGGTAGCGTACCTGATCCTTCGGCTATCCAAGCGGTATAGCATGAAGGTAATTCAGGTCTACGCACCGACCTCGACACACTCGGATGATGAAGTGGAGGATATGTATGAAGACATATCCAAAGCCTTACACAACACCACTAAGGCCCACTTCAACGTTGTTATGGGGGACTTTAACGGCAAGGTGGGAACCCAGACTGGCAACGAATCCCGAATAGGCCCGCATGGTTATGGAGTTAGGAATCACAGGGGGCAAATGCTTGTCAACTTCCTTGAGAAAGAGGGGCTGTTCTTAATGAACTCCTTCTTTAAGAATCAGCCTCAAAGGAAGTGGACATGGCAAAGCCCCGACACTGTGACTAAAAATGAGATCGACTTCATCATGACGGATAGCAAGCACATATTCAGAGATGTCTCAGTGATCAACAGGTTCAATACCGGATCTGATCACCGACTGCTCCGAGGCTCTCTGAATATCAACTTGAAGCTTGAAAGAAACCGTCTGATGAAGTCCACGCTCCGACCTAACCCAATCCAAATCATGGCGGGCACCGAGAAGTTCCAGCAGCTTCTCGGGAATAGATTTGTTACCTTGGATCCCACTGATGACGCTGACGAGACCCTACACAATCTGGTCGAAACGCTGAGGGATGAGGGCATCAAGTTTTGCAAAAAGCAGCGCACTGGCAAGAAATCCAAACTCTCGGATGAGACTCTCGGTCTGATGACAAAGAGACGGGAAACCACTCAAGCGTCTTCGTTAGAGAGGTCAGACCTGAACAAGCGAATTGCGAAGATGGTACGGCGCGACCTTCGGAGCTCCAACACACGCCTCATCGAAGAGGCGATAGAGCGAAACCGAGGGTCCAAAGTATTCACTCAGCAGCTTGGCAGGAGCCACCTGACGAAGCTTAAAACGCACGACGGGAGGACCGTATTGTCGAAACCGGAGATCTCCGCCGAGGTAGAGGATTTCTATGGCCGTTTATACGCTGCACATGCCCCCCATTCCCGGCGAGACGACCATGATTTTAGAGCCACCCTGACACGCCACTATACCGACGAACTGCCAGACATCAGTCAAGACGAGATCGTGTTAGCTCTGAGGCAGCTTAAAAATGGAAAAGCCCCCGGTGAGGACGGAATAACTTCAGAGCTTTTGAAAGCCGGAGGTGCCCCTGTTGTACAGGAGCTACAGAACCTCTTCAACGCCGTCCTTCACAGTGGGAGAACTCCAAAGGCGTGGAGCGGGAGTTTGGTTGTGCTCTTTTTTAAGAAGGGAGATAAAACCCTCCTTAAAAACTACAGACCCATCACGCTCCTGAGCCACGTCTATAAGCTGTTCTCACGAGTGGTCACGAATCGTCTCGCCAGGAGACTCGACGAGTTCCAGCCACCAGAACAGGCCGGGTTCCGCGGAGGATTTGGCACCATAGACCACATTCACACGGTGAGGCAGATTATACAGAAGTCCGAAGAGTATAATCAGCCTCTGTGTCTGGCCTTTGTGGACTATGAAAAAGCCTTTGACTCTGTCGAAACCTGGGCTGTTCTGGAATCCTTACAGCGATGCCAAGTAGACTATCGTTATATCGAGGTGCTGAGATGTCTCTACGAGGCCGCCACCATGAGTGTCCAAGTACAGGGCCAGCAGTCTAAACCCATCCAACTGCGCAGAGGAGTGAGACAGGGGGATGTTATATCCCCGAAACTGTTCACGAGCGCGTTGGAAGATATGTTTAAGACGCTGGACTGGAAAGGTAAGGGCATCAACATAAACGGCGACCACATCTCACACCTGCGATTCGCTGATGACATAGTCTTAATGGCGGAGTCGCTAGAGGAGCTGAACCAGATGCTGGACGGCCTAGCCTCAGCCTCGCGACGCATCGGTCTTGGCATGAATTTGGATAAAACCAAAGTCATGATCAATGGCCTCATTGATCCGGGACCGGTCGTCGTACATGGCTACCTTCTCGAAATTGTTTCCGAGTATACTTACCTTGGGCAAATTCTGCAGTTGGGTAAAAATAATTTTGAGAAGGAGGCCAAGAGGAGGATCCAGCTAGGCTGGGCAGCGTTTGGGAAACTACGTCGAGTCTTCTCGTCATCCATACCGCAATGCTTGAAAACTAAAGTTTTCAATCAGTGCGTCCTACCCGTCATGACCTACGGAGCTGAGACGTGGACACTCACGGCAGGGCTGGTCCACCAGTTCAAAGTCGCTCAGCGAGCTATGGAAAGAGCTATGCTCGGAGTCTCTCTGAAGGACAGAATTCGTAACGAATACATCCGACAGAGAACCAAAGTTATCGACATAGCTCAAAGAATTAGCAAGTTGAAGTGGCAGTGGGCCGGCCATATCTCGCGAAGAACCGACAACCGCTGGGGCAAACGTGTTCTTGAGTGGAGACCACGACTCGGCAAACGTAGTGTAGGACGCCCTCCGGCCAGGTGGGATGACGATCTGCGAAAGACTGCAGGCAGATGCTGGATGCGGCAAGCTGAAGACAGGGCGCTATGGCGCTCATTAGGGGAGGCCTATGTCCAGCAGTGGACTAATTTAGGTTGATGATGATGATGATGATGATGATACAATAAAATTTATTGTATCATCATCATCATCATCATCAATTTGACCTTATCTAAGTGTAGGTACATTTAATGTACCTACACTTAGATAAGGTCAAATTCTTGTAAAGGTAAACACGGCAATGGTACCATCGATTTGGTCTGATGATGGAGACAAAAGGTGGTCGTAGGAACACCTAAATGAAACGACCGATGCCGACGTGACCCTGTCGAGTTTGTGTTTGTTGGATTTGTTTCCCAAGCACTTTGGAATTTCAGAATAAGGGCTAGTTTTTTTAATATTAGGGTTGAGATCAAATCATTGACATAAATGAGTGATTAAAGTCAATAGTTTTTTACTGTAATGGAAACAGAAAGCAGTCAAAAATGTATAGTGATTGTCACGAAAATCTGATTTAAATCAAAATAAACAGAATTTTAAGTATATTGAAAATAAATCATGATATTTATCTACCCATCCCATGTACTTTTTTGTCCTTCCTAGGTACTTGTTGTTTATTTATTTATTTATTTATTTATTTATTTTACAATTTTAGGGAAACTAACAGCTAGGTAACTATTATAACAGAGATGGTGGGTAACTTACGGCTAATTAGAAGTTTCCACAAAAAATAACTAAGTTAAATGTTAGTGTCAGTCGAAGAAATGTTAGTAAATAGACGGCGCGTTCGATACCTATCTAATAAAAAATAAATAAAACTAAATAACAATTTTATACCTACTCAAAAAATAAATTACTCAACAAGCGTTTAAGACGCTTGGTTGAGGTATTAAATAAATCTATGTCTACTTCATTGTTCCTATTGTTACATAAAGTGATTGCCATTAAATTATTAAAGGATTTACATGCCCTTAAGATGAACGAGTTCTGCCTATAGTTCGTCCTCACCATTGGCTCATACAAGAGATTAGGCTTGCGAAGTGAGCCTATGTTCGTGCGCAAACCTATCAGCTCTAACAGCTCTGGACAGTCCACCGTTCCGTTCGCTATGTTCATGAGATAGCATAAGTCTGCAATGTTCCTTCGTTCAATAAGGGGTAGGAAGTGGAATTTACGACAGCGTTCAGTATAATCTGACAGATAAATTTTTGCTCTAAACTGCAAGTAGCGTAAAAAACGTTTTTGAATACCTTCAATTCTGGAGTTATAGATGTCATAGCGCGGGTTCCAAACCTGCGAAGCATACTCTAAATGACTGCGAACGTACGCACAATACAGAATCTTAAAGGTCTTGATACTGGTAAACTCTGATGACATCCTAAAGACAAAACCTAACGATTTAGATGCTTTCTTGACAATGTGGTCAATGTGATGGTCGAAAAGGAGCTTGTTATCGAAGTTAACACCTAAATCGCGGATCGTTTCCACTCTGGTTAAGGTAGTATTGTTTAATGTGTACTCAAAGTTCAATACCTGCTTTTTACGTGTGTATGATGATACATAGCACTTGGATACATTCAGATGAAGGTTGTTAGTGATGCAGTAGAGTTGAAAGCGATCCAGTTCATTTTGTAGGCGCAGTGCATCTTCAGTGCTACGAATGACAGTAAGAATCTTCATATCATCTGCGTAGAGGAGTACTTTGGAATGATTAAAGCATGTGTGTACATCATTGACCATTATGAGGAATAGGAGTGGACCTAGCAGGGAACCCTGGGGTACTCCAGAAGGAATACTCATAGGAGAAGAAGAGTAACCACTGAGCACTACCGTTTGACATCTATTATGAACATAAGAGGTGAACCAGCGGTAAAGGTTGCCTCTTATTCCAATAAGCTGTAGTTTTTGCAGAAGAACCAAGTGATCTATTCGGTCAAAGCACTTTGTGTAGTCAGTGTAAATTACATCCACTTGAGACAGCTCAGACATATGGTGTGAGATAAACTCACTACAGAGTAAAAGGTTAGAGGTGGTAGATTTGCCTCCGACAAAGCCATGTTGACCAGAGTTAAGATCCTGTTTAATAGCTGAATACAGTTGTAAATGAATAATTTTTTCAAGGATTTTCGCAAAGAGGCATAGTTTTGAAATCGGTCTGTAATTTTCAACCCTATTTTTAGCCCCTTTTTTATGGATTGGTGTAACAAATGCGTTTTTCCACATGTTAGGCATTATGCCTTCTGAGAGGGAGCGACGATATAGTATTGAGAGAGGTAAGGTTAAACTTTCAGCACAATTGACTATAAAAATAGGAGGGATATTATCAGGCCCAGCAGACTTATTGAGATCTAATGATTTTAATAACTTAAGGACCTCATTATTAGAGACCTTAATGTCGCCTATATCTGCTGTTGATGTACAATATTCAGACAGTTCCGATGGCGGATGAGCATACATAGGTACATTATTAAGGAAAGTGGAGTGGAAATATTCCCCAAACATGTTTGCAATCTCCTTGCCTTGGTCTGAGGAGCGGTCACCATAGTGGAGTACAGAAGGATAAGAGTGAGACTGATTCTTTGTTTTCACATAGGACCAAAAGGCACGAGGATTTGTTTTAATATGATTTTCAATATTTTGTATGTAGGTGTTATAATACTCCTTTTCAAGTAATTTTGCTCTCTCCCTAAGTAATATGAATGAATTATAGTCACATAGATTACCATACTTCTTGAATTTAAGGTGGAACTTATATTTCTCCTTTAATATTTTGATTAAAGGTCTTTTATACCATATTGGGTACTTAGTGGAGGGTGAGATTAACTTAGATGGTATGTATAGGTTACGGAGGTTATCCAAGGTAAGGTAGAAATATGAGACTGCATCTTCAATTGATTTATGGAAAAGTACTGCATGCCATTCAACGGAGTCAAGTTCCTTACAGATTGATTCATAGTCACCATCCTTATAAATAAATTTAGTGTAAGAGAGTGGTTTAATTGAGTGATATTGTACAAAGTCAGCCTCACATACAATGGAACTGTGATGTGGGTCTTCTGGTACTAGTGGGGATTCACAGAGCTTGACACATACATCATGGTTAGAAAATACTAGATCCAAAACATTATTGTTGATGTTTGAGATTGAGTTGTATTGCAGTAGATTACTAGTATTTAGTTCATCAAACATTTCTACCTGGTGTGAACCCTGAATGTTATTTGGAGAGTAGGACATACCATCGCTACTGAGTGACCATGAGATATTAGGTAAATTGAAATCACCTAGGATTATGAACTTATCAAGAGGGTGCTCTAATACTATGTTTGATAAACTTAAAATAAAATTTTCTCTTTGAACTGTCATAGAATTACCTAGGTTTTGATTACATATATACACTGTACAGATATGGATCCTATAACAATGAGTACCTACTTGGTTCTTGTTGCGAATCGAAACTGAGACCCACAGGTCTTCCGCCGAAGAGGACCACTCAGGGCACTCGGCTGCAAGTTTGTAACATTGTGATACATCTGTCGATGGATAATTATTTCAGCAGTAGTGGTCGCAAAATCTTGCGACGTGTGTTTTTTTATAAATGACGATTGTGTAGGTTTGACCTGTGAAGAAAGAAGTAGATTTTCGTAGTAAAATTTTCTAGCTCTATAGGTTTGATATTTGTGTTCGAAGCTCTTAAAAAGTTATGTTACTGACCTAAACCTTGATTATTGCAGGCAACCCAGGCAAATATCACTGAGATGACCACAAACAACTGCCAGTCATCAGTGGTCCCTATGCAGTTCACAACCATTGATGACGAAACAACAAATGCAGCTACTCAGGTTCCCATCAAAGATGAACCGATTTCTAGTATTGATCTAAAAGAAGAGATCACAGAAAATGAAACATTGGTAGAAATTGACTCTGCCCAGGACTGTATACAAAGTCATTTTAAATTAGAAGATAAAAGTGGTCTAGGAAATGAGACTGAAGAACTGCCTTTTATCGTTCAAGATGAGCAAACCAAACCAGATGGCTCAAGGTCTTTGATGGAGCCCTCATCCTCCAATGAATTTCATGAACAATTTAATCAAAATGATCATTTAGTTGAACATAGGCACATTCACACACGGAAAAAGTCATTTGCCTGCAATGTGTGTGATAAACCATTTTACCACAAATGCCATTTAGTTCGTCACATGCGAATTCACACAGGAGAGAAGCCATTTGTCTGCAAAGTATGTGATAAACAATATGCTCAAAAAAGTTCTTTGGTTTTTCATACGAGAATGCACACAGGAGAGAAACCATTTGTCTGCAATGTATGTGATAAACAATTTATTCGAAAAAGTTATTTGGAATTTCATACGAATATGCACACGGGAGAGAAACCATTTACCTGCAGTGTATGTGATAAACAATTTAATCGAAAATACAACTTAACTGAACACATGCGACTTCACACAGGAGAAAGGCCATTTGTCTGCAATGGATGTGGTAAACAATTTCATAGAAAAAAATATTTAGTTGGTCACATGCGAATTCATACAGGAGAGAAGCCATTTGCCTGTAATGTATGTCATAAAAAATATAGTCGTAAAAGTCGTTTGGTTAAACACATCGAAAATCATAGAGGTGAGAAGCCAGCACAAACACAACATTTCTAACTTGCACAATGATGTCGTTTTGCCAGTGGCGGATTTACCAGCAGGCTGAGTTTCTCCCCCCCCCCTCGTTGTCTAAGACAGCCCTCCTTGTCTAACACCGCAATTAAGCTGGTAGTTATCTGACGGCTCAGCGCCCCACCTGACACTGCTGGTCTGATTCTGGTACCAGAATTCAAGAAGATCAACAATGTCAGTCGGGACGTCCGAGCCATCTCGCAGCTTTCCCCAAAGACGGTTATGGTTCAAGGTATCGAAGGCACGGCTGAGGTCGAGGAATACAGCGTACACGGACGTTCCTTGCTGCGTGCAGTAACGCACAACCTGTTTCATGGAGAATATGGTCATGTCTGTCGATACTTGAGGACGAAATCCGAACTGACCATCAGGTTATGTAGGGCAGCAAGCTAATGTGTGACTGTATGATACGGTCAAGTACTATTGTAGCCAAGGAGATGGGTCTGTAATTGGCTACGCTCGAGATATCACCAGTTTTGTTTTTAGTTAGTAGTAAAAAACGCGCCAGCACCTCACAAATATGTTGGCCCGCATGCAGTAAGTGCTATATGCTTAATCCGTCATGTCCGGGAGACCTGCCACGGTTTATCTTTCGCAGAATTACCCCAATTTGTTCAGGTGTAATTCACGTGACCGGCCTCCGGAACCTGACGAACCTTCTGTTCACGGTTTTGGTAATTAAAAAAAATTAGTATTGATTCTCGCTATGGACCAAAACCTATAGGGTACCTACTGTTGTACCGACAATAAGCATAATGCATGAGTCTTAGTGATCATTTCATTTTAATTTATTTTTCAATAAGTAAAGTCGGGAATTTTCTAAAATATTTTTCCCATGTTCTGTGACCGAGTCTGAACCACTCCTGAAAGTTTGGTCCTTTATCTTTGTTACACCCCGTAGAATAAGTACCTCATACCTGAAGACTTGCAAACAATCTACAGGTAGCTAAACTGATCTATATCATAAAGTAAATTAATTATTTATTTAGTACTAGTTTCGGCCTACGTGACGGATTTCAAAAAATAATTCGAACATTTTTCAATCATAACATTGTGAAATCAACTGAAACCTAGTGTAAATAGGTCGAGTCTACAGATGACGCTGCAATGCAAACACAATGCACAAAATAGTATCTCTGCAATGTAACAGATGTCGCTTTATACAACATTTGTAAAGGAAACGATTTTATGTGTGTTTAGCAACCTTATTTATTTAATCTGTATCAATATATAATCTATATATATAAAAGAAAGTCGTGTAAGTTACACTATTTATAACTCAAGAACGGCTGAACCGATTTGGCTGAAAATTGGTGGGGAGGCAGCTTAGAACCAGGAGACGGACATAGGCTATGTTTTATCCCGGAATTACCACGGGAACGGGAACTACGCAGGCGAAGCCGCGGGCAGCAGCTAGTATCAAATAATATTCATAAATCATTAATTGGATAAACGGGAAGTTTTGTTAAGTTATAATTTCTTTAAATATAAGCTTGGTTTACGATTACGTCAGTTGAATCGGAAATATGATTATAATTGACCGATTTTGTATTTGTAAATTAATTAAATAAAAAAAAAAAAAAATTTTTGCTACCTATGTTATTTAATTTCTTAGAAATTTGCCAGAGTGTGAGGCTTACGCTGTATAAAAACAAAAACTTTAGAAGCAGATAATATTCATAAAACGTTAATGTACCTAAATATGGATAACTGTTGTTAAATTATAATCAATTTAAATATAAGTTTGTAATTATTGCTTCATCAGCGAAATCCTGATGACGATATTAACCTCAGGGCGATGATGTACCCTTTTGATGACCGGCAAGAGGCTTCGAATAAGTTTGAACATAGGTTTATCATGTTATCTGTTTCGAAAAGGGTTAGATTAAGAATAAAAGTAGATCTTGATTCTGATTGGCTCTTGTGATTCAAGAAACATGACCATATTTGGATAGGAAAGACATACATACATAGATTGGAGGGGCAGTAGAAAAGGGGAAGATAAGCCAGAACGGGATTCAGTCTATCCTCCGCAGACCGAGACACGTTCTCGGTGACCCCGTTGACCCAATCACCGCCGCTAACCCGGAGGTGACGGCAACCGATTCGCTTCCGCACACTACACAGTTGACCGCCGGATGCGGGGTCGAAGAATTCCCCGTTTCCGCCCATAGGTGCAACCTCCCTTCCCTCTCGGAGCATCTGGCAACAGCCCAAGCCGAGGCTCGCACCTAACTGGTGGCCCTTGTGCGTGTTGCCCCAACCTAACTTTTAACCGGCGAGGCGCCCTCTGCGCCCGCCAAAAGTCCGGTAACGCTGTCATGGCCATCTGCGGTCAACAGCATTTTAGTCCAATCGAAAAAAAAAAGAACGGGGTTCAGTTTGTGTTGTGCAGTTCCGGAGACAAAGTTAAGTGAACCTTTGTTATTATACTTACTCCTTATGTATTTTTCCAAGTACACGTACAGGTACAGCATCTACAAGTAGGTACGTAGGTTATTTCGCTTGTAACTATAGCTTCCGAGTGGAAACCAAATAATATATGTATGTACATATTGTTAAACTGAAGTAGGTATGTAATTTGGTACCTTCTAATTAATATTGTCTTCATTCATTTGTGTGTTGATGTAGGTTCAACTCTTAAAAGGGAAGATGGTTGTTCTACCTAGTTTTCAAAAGCTTCTCGTTTTTATCCAGCCCATGAATTAGTGACTAATGATTGACTGATGACTACAGTAGTATTTCATTTAATGCATTTACATAAGAATCATCTTAGCTACTTCGCAGTTGTGCAGTAGTTAGGTACTCGAAGACATACAATCTGTTTAGGAACCCTTAAAATTTTAACACACGTGTTGTTTCTGTGGAAACGTTTTCTATCCCATGGAAAAGGAAACCGATTTAAGGGATAAAAGTAGCTTTTGTTTGATTCCAGGATTAGAATTACCTGTTCGCAAAATTTCAACCAAATGGATAGACGCCAAAACTACTGAACGGACCGGCGCGGCGTTCAGTAGTTTTGGCGTCTATCCATCCATATACCTAAACGTCCTATAGCAGTGTGATTGATTAACATACAGTAACAGTCACTAACTAAATAGACACCATTAGGTCCTTACTGCTATTTGTGTACCAAATAAATAAATAAAGTCCCAACAAGTCTTACTATTGCGAATTAAACAAAATAAATAGGTACCTATCTATCGATATCGATCAATGTGCTACCTGGTGCAGCTTTAGTCGAGTAGCAGTCGATGGTCGACCTGTCACGCGAATGTCAATCTTAAGGCAAACGTTTTTAAGTTTATAATTGTGACCACTGAAAACACCGCCATCTAAGGTCAAGTAGCGGAATTAACTTTTCAATCGAATGTTTGGTTTAAATACGTTCTGATGCTTAAGTAAAATAAATCTTATCTGTAGAAGTCAAGGTTTATTTCCAAATCTGTGAAATTGGCTAGTTCTGACTAAACTGAACACTACCAATCAAACAAATTGTTACTTTGTAGAGCATTATATGCGTAGATTATATGATTACTGGTTTATTTGTGTGAGTTTGGCGACACCACCGGTGACCTTAGTAATTTTGTTGCATAGCTCATCCACCTAACTTTCTAATTCCGTGCTCCACTACAACTGGCCTGGTGGTAGCTGTCTAGGAAGCCCACTAAACTACTTAAAGCTACGTATTGAATCTGCTAACTGCCTTTGTTGATGCTAGGTACGTAGCATAATGGATTAAATTGCCAAATTAAATTAAATAAAAATAAAATAAAAGTTATTCTATACGATGTGTTTTATTACAATACCTACTGCAATAGGAACGTGGTAGGACAGGAGGACGATTACGGGTGTGGTAAGGCACGGCATGACGACAGCTCAAACGTTAGCAGTTGAAACGTTCGGGTGCGCGTTCACAGGCCGGCAACGGACAATCCGCACTAGCCCCAGCAATAGATTGACATAAAAAATCCGTACCGCACGGAGCGGACTGTCGGCAATGCCGGCAAGGATTCTTGAAGGCAACTTTTCCGTTTAATGCGAATGAAGTCATTCGGATTGCCCATCAGTGGACGCACTTACCACACCGTGATCGCGGCTCAGGTGTGGTGTGATAAATGTCAAGTATATTCACTAAGCGGAGCCCCTCTCACCAAAAACCATTTGAGAACCTTATAAATTATGGGTACTTAGAAGTACCTAGTTATTATTTTCTACATTTTGGCTCAAATCTCAAAAGTCAAATAAATATAACTTTTTAAACTTTCGCGATTTGTAAACATAGTTAATGGTTTAATAGATGATGATGAATGGGGATATAAAAACAAAAGGTACGCGATAAATACCCGATTAAACCATTAATCAAATAAATATTCTCGCCAATTCTATGAAACGCACACACGTACTATGCTAGCTTATCAGTGATAAGGGGGCGTATACTACAAACACGTGATAAGTTATCACAATTGTTTGTAGTACACGCCCGCGATATTTTCTCACTGCTCTTATCTGAGTCTATCCTTTTCGCACACTATGTCAGGTGAAATAGCATTATGAACCTCTAACGAACCTGGACTGTGCACATGTTACATAACATTGTTAAGTACAGTAATATGGAAATCGTACTAGAAAGAGATGAACTACTACTTTGGGGCCTCTCACTCTGCTCATTTTTATGAAACACGTGCACAGTCCAGGTTTGTTATAGGTTCATAATGCTATCTCACCTGACATAGTGTGTACATAATAAGTACATGATAAGTTATCATGTACTTATTAGCATTACAGCCGATGACTTTGAAGTTTGAGCCGACAACTTGAGTAGCCTTAGGATAGGAATTAACTTAATGAAACTAAAGCAAATTAAATACTATTGTGTCTATTGAAATGGCTTATATTTCTAAGGACATTTGTCTACACGATGCGTTACTATCTGGATCGGTCTTCCGCAACGCACATTGCGTCGCTCATGCTGGATTCCAGCGATGAGCGGATTTGAGCGCACCAACGCAAAGGACTTCGCCCTCGCAATCTTGCCGGTGACCATGTTTCTTTCTGTTTGTTTCCGTCCATTCTGGAAGGGTCTCCGAAGAACTTCATTGTTCTGCGAATGCTTGCGGTGGATAGTCTGGTTTTTATGTTGAGTCCCTTATGAATGGAACCGAAGATGTATTGGTAAGGAAAATAATAAAGCTTTTATTTTATTACATTGCAAGCAAATGGCTTCTCTCATGCATGATTTTTGAAGTGTGTAACCAAATAACTTTTTCGAAGAAATTGTTTATCACATACATTGCAGGCAAACGATTTCTCTCCTGTGTGAGTTTTCGTATGAAAAAATAAAGTGCTTTTATGAGCAAATTTTTTATCACATAGATTGCAGGCAAACGATTTCTCTCCTGTGTGAGTTTTCGTATGATAAAATAAAGTGCTTTTATGAGCAAATTTTTTATCACATAGATTGCAGGCAAATGGTTTCTCTCCTGTGTGAATTCGCATGTGTACAACTAAACACTTTTTTTCACTATATTGTTTATCACATACCTTACAGGCAAATGGTTTCTCTCCTGTGTGAGTTCTCTTGTGTGCAACTAAATGGCATTTTTGTTTAAATTGTTTATCACATACATTGCAGACAAATGGCTTCTCACCTGTGTGAATTCGCATGTGACAAACTATATGGCTTCTTTTATTAAATTGTTTATCACATACATTGCAGGCAAATGGCTTCTCGCCTGTGTGAGTCCTCATGTGTTCAACTAATGAGGATTTCTGATTTAATTTTTTTTTACATACATTGCAGGCAAATGGTTTCTCCCCTGTCTCATTTCCTCGATCACTATTATCTTCTAATTTAAATTGGCTTTGTATACAATCCTGGGCAGATTCAATTTCTACCAATATATCATTTTCTGTGGTAACCTCTTCTTTTATGTCAATACTAGAAATCGGTTCATCTTTGATGGTCATCTGAGTAGCTGCATTTGTGATTTCGCCATCAATGGTAGTGAACTGCATAGTGGCCACTGATGAATGGCTGTCATTCGTGGTCATCTCAGTGATATTTGCCTGGGTTGCCTGCAATAATCAAGGTTTAGGTCAGTAACATAACGTCTAAAGAGCTTCGAACATAACCAAAAATCTACTTCTTTCTTCTGAGGTCAAACCTAGACAATCGCCATTTATAAAAAAAAACACAAGTCACAAGTTTTTGCGACCACTGCTGAAATAACTATCCATCGATAGATTTATCACAATGTTACAAACAACAAGTAGGTAGATAAATATCATGATTTATTTTTAAGTAAGTGCTTGAAATTCTCTTTATTTTGATTAAAAATTTGACTCGCTCGAATTTAGGTTTCTGAGCCTGCACACTAAAACAAAAACTCCACGCACACATTGAAGCCGCTGTACGCTTGTATTTATACATTAACTAACAAATCTTGGTACTTGAAGCTTTGGTAGGATTGATGTACAAAAAATTGCAATAGCATAGCAAGTTATTTATCTTTTATCTATTCTATGGATAATAAAATAAACATGATCCGTCAAGTGCGAGTGTGAATCGCACTCCAAGGTCTTCGAACTTTTGTCAATTTACTTATAATATAGGTAGCAGGTACTTCGGAGATTAGGGCGTAGGTGCTGAGGGATGAATCTGGCAAAGCGTGATCAAGACGTCGACTTCTCGATCACATCTCGACTGTTGGTAGTCCAGTAGTTATCGGGGACGTGTCGAGTAGCTGTCGAGCAGGGATATAAAAATAGTTTTTATCTGAAACGCAGCTCATATACGAACCATTGATATTTACCACCTGACGCATGACGACTCAAAGTCAAGATTATTTATTTTGATTTATTTATTCCATCCGCAAATAGATCGCATTCAGGGTTCGCATCCAAGAGGGCATTCAGTGATGAGAGTGTACGTGGAATTGGAGATTGCGCGTGAGCAACAGTTCGACAGTACGGCACCGCAAAAAGCCTATGATTCCTACCACGAAGGTAGTTGTCTGGGACGTAAAGCTGCAGGAGGGCATCGTTGACGTCCGGGGCGTCAATCTTGCCTCGAAGAATCTTCAGCATGATTGTGATTTGGTTGTTTGTTCTTCTGACCTCTAGACTGTTATAAACAAGGCAGCCCAACAGGTACCGAGTTTGATACATGATATGATAGGGTAGTACCCGAAAAGGTGATAAAAGGGGCTTGTATAGGAATCGCAGATTTACTTATCTATTGTCTTTATTTACTTGTCTAATGTAAAACAAAATGAGCTGACCCTAAAGTCTGCGTATATTTTTTTTTGTAAAAGTATTAATTATTTTGTAATTGTTAAAGTAACATAGTATATAAGCGATTTTAGCACTGTGTTTTGTTAAAGTAAAGAACTTGACCGTCTTGGAACCTACGGGATAGTTGTAGCTTCGGTGAGGTAGGTATCTAATTTTGACAGAAAATAGTCCTAAAACAAAATTATATTACGTATTGATTACTTTTATTAAATAAAATTATTACAAATTAGTGATTTATTCATAGATATAACAAGTAAATATTCAATATTACTGTACCAATAAGCTGTAATTATTGAAATCTATACTTATAATAAAACTGTAACAGGTCCAATTCTGTACATTGAAGATATTTTGAAAATTTTTTTTGGAGGGCACTCTATTATCGATACTGAAGCCAAAACTGCAATTTTTTTCATTCATGTCTGTCTGTCTGTCTGTCTGTCTGTCTGTCTGTCTGTCTGTCTGTTTGTTAAACGCGCATCACGCCGAAACTACTGAAGGTATTGAAATAAAACTCGGCACGATTTTAGGTCATACTACGAGGAAGGACATAGGATACTTTTTATCCCGGAATTCAGTCAGGTTTCCCTGGGAGAGGGGATGAAAGTAAAATTCTTTAACTGCGCATCACGACGGAACTACTAAAGGTATTGAAATAAAATTCGGTACGATTTTAGGTCATACCACGAGGAAGGACATAGGATACTTTTTATCCCGGAATTCAGTCAGGTTCCCCTGGGAGAGGGGATAAAAGTAAAATTTCTTCACCGCGCATGACGCCGAAAGTGCTAAATGAGTTGGAATGAAACCTAGCACGATTTGATTTCATACTACAAGGAAGGACATGGGATACATTTCATCCCGGAATTCAGTAATTTTCCCCTGGGAGAGAGGATGGAAGTAAAATTCTTTAACCGCCCATCACGACGGAACAACTTAATGAATTCGAATGGAACTCGGCATAATTTGAGTTCATACTACGAGGAAAGATACATTTTATCCCAAAACTTAGTAAGGTTCCCCTGGGAGAAGGGATGAAAGTAAAATTCCTTCACTGCGCATCACGCCGAAACTACTGAATGAGTTGGACTGAATTGGTACGATTTGAGTTCAAGGAAGGACATGGGATACATTTTATCCTGGAATTCAGTAAGGTTCCCCTGGGAGAGAGGATGAAAGTGAAATTCTTTAACCGCGCATCACGACGGAACTACTTAATGAATTCGAATGCAACTCGGCGTGATTTTAGTTCGTACTATGAGGAAAGATACATTTTATCCCGGAATTCAGTAAGGCTGCCCTGGCAGAGGGGATGAAAGTTAAATTCCTTCACCGCTCATCACGCCGAAACTACATAGGTAATGAGTTGGAATGTAACCTGGCACGTTTTGAGTTCATACTACAAGAAAGGACATGAAAGGACACATTTTATCCTGAAATTCAGTAAGGTTCCCCTGGGAGAGAGGAAAAAGTAGAATTCTTTAACCGCGCATCACGACGGGTCTACGCGTCGTCCGATTTCATGCATTCTTTTTGTTAGAAACAGTGTTGCAAGATCGAATATGACTAAATCAGTATAAGGTCGAGTAGAAAATCAATAGATTGATGAAATAATCTGTAGATTGAAGAAAAAAATTAGTAGATAAAGGGTAGGTAAGTTTCTATCTATTTATTTTTCCAAGACGCACCCATTAGTTACGTTCCTACCTAGGTGGGTCTTGGAAAAATAAGTTAGGTTCCTGCCTCACATGATACATGGTGGTTTAGCTGGTCCAGTTAACAGTACTACCGAAGTTTGGTTGGAGTCTTACTCCAACCAAACTTCGGTAGTACAATTAAATTAATTAATTATTGTGGTCCATTTAAACTAGCTGGACCGCAGAAAAATATTTTTTATTGTGGTACACAGCCAACTGTACCTACCTACTAACGAAAAAAAATTACGGTGGTCCAGTCAAATGGATTAGGAGCCCAATTCTGCAAAACAATTGCTTCAGTATGACAATGGAATCGTCGCAGAATCATCACGTAGAATCCTTAGATTAATAAAACTCCAGATAGTGCGCGCGAGATAAATTAATATGTAGTTTCAAACTTGACGCGCGTCTCTCCATCTGCATTCATCATAATTTCTTTCATCCAAGGTGGAATACCAAAACGTGTCATTCTGTGACGATAGCCCTGTCATAGTGAAGCGATTAGTATAGCAGAATAGGGCCCCAGCTGTGAGTAAGTCAAACGAGTAGGACACTTCTTAACACTGACGCTGGCCGTAGCTAAAAGTCGTGTGGATAAAGAATGGGATTGAAGATGACAATATGCTATCCCCCGTAGCACCTACACGATTTTTTGCACGGCGGCGTTTCATAACGTTTCATAATATGAGAGACTATGGTTAAATGTGAACTTAATTAGTCGGCAGGTAAGGCAATCGCGAACGAAGTCGCGGGTACAGCTAGTAATTAATAAAATAAAAACTTAAGAAGACTATGTCATTGTAGAACTAACTAATAATTAACTAGTTTTCTGTTACAGTTTGTTTTTAGGTGAGACTTGTCTTATTATTTATTTGGAGTTAATAAAGAAGTCTTATAATAATTATGAGAATAGTTGAGAGGTTATATATTTATATATATTATAAATAATGAAAATTGTACGAGGACATGGTTTTTGGGTATTTCGAAAAATAAATAAAGACCTTATGATTACTAAATAAGTTGTTTGTACATGATTTTATAAATAAATTAAATGTTTAAGGGGATTTTTAGATTTTTGTCTAATAATCCCCTTCAGCCCGAATAATTTAAGTGGTAAAGGGGATTTTAAGACAAAAATTATAATAATCTTCTTCGCAGGGGATTGTCTAAGGGGATTATTAGACCAAGCCATAATAGAATTATATTTACGTATTAATTTTTGCATTTTTTGATGTTTTTATTGTAAAACTAGCTGTACCCGCGACTTCGTTCGCGATTGCCTCACCTGCCGACTACTTAAGTTCACATTTAACCATAGTCTCTCATATTATGAAACGCCGCCGTGCAAAAAATCGTGTAGTGTCTACGGGGGATAGCATGTTGTCATATTCAATCCCATTCTTTATCCACACGACTTTTAGCTACGACTCGGCCAGCGTCAGTGTTAAGAAGTGTCATACTCGTTTCACTTCTTACTGATGGTTCCGTTCAGCTGGGGCCCTATTCTGCTATACTAATCGCTTCACTATGACAGGGGTATCGATACAGAATGACACGTTTGGGTATTCCACCTCAGATGAAAGAAATTATGATGAATGCAGATGGAGAGACGTGCGTAAAGTTTGAAACTATTAATTTATCTCGCACGCACTATCTGGAGTTTTATAAATCTAAGGTTTCTACGTGACGATTCTGCGACGATTCCATTGTCATACTGAAGCAATTGTATTGCAGAATTGGGCTCCTGATCCATTTGACTGGACCACCGTAATTTTTTTTTCGTTAGTAGGTAGGTACAGTTGGCTGTGTACCACAGTAAAAAATCTTTTTCTGTGGTCTAGTAAGTTTAATTGGACCACTTACTGCAACCAAACTTCGGTAGTACAGTACTGACCAGCTAAACCACCATATATCATGTAAGGTAGGAACCTAACTTATTTTTCCAAGACGCCTTAGTAGGTAGGAACCTAACTAATGGGTGCGTCTTGGAAAAATACATAGATAGGAACTTACCTACCCTCTATCTACTAATTTTTTTCTTCTAACTCCAGATTATTTAATCAATCTACTGATTTTCTACTCGACTTTCTACTGATTTAGTCAAATTCGATCTTGCAACACTGTTTATAACAAAAAGAATGCATGAAATCGGACGACGCGTAGACCCGTCGTGATGCGCGGTTAAAGAATTCTACTTTTTCCTCTCTCCCAGGGGAACCTTACTGAATTCCAGGATAAAATGTATTCCATGTCCTTCCTTGTAGTATGAACTCAAAACGTGCCAAGTTTAATTCCAACTCATTACCTATGTAGTTTCGGCGTGATGAGCGGTGAAGGAATTTGACTTTCATCCCCTCTGCCAGGGGAACCTTACTGAATTCCGGGATAAAATGTATCTTTCCTAGTAGTTTTTAGTATGAACTAAAATCATGCCGAGTGCATTCGATTTCATTAAGTAGTTCCGTCGTGATGCGCAGTTAAAGAATTTTACTTTCATCCTCTCTCCCAGGGGAACATGACTGAATTCCGGGATTAAATGTATCCCATGTCCTTCCTCGTAGTATGAAATCAAATCGTGCAAGGTTTCATTCCAACTCATTCAGCACTTTCGGCGTCATGCGCGGTGAAGAAATTTTACTTTCATCCCCTCTCCCAGGGAAACCTGACTGAATTCCGGGATAAAAAGTATCCTATGTCCTTCCTCGTAGTATGACTTAAAATCGTGCCTAGTTTCATTTCAATACCTTCAGTAGTTTCGACGTGATGCGCGTTTAAGAAACAGACAGACAGACAGACAGACAGACAGACAGACAGACATGAATGAAAAAAATTACAGTTTTGGCTTCAGTATCGATAATAGAGTGCCCTCCAAAAAAAAATTTCTAAATATCTTCAATGTACAGAATTAATTTAAAACAATTTTTACTTTTTGTTCTCGAGATGATAACTACAGAGGTCCTGACAAAGGTTTTATTCTTATTGATAAAAATTAATTAAAATTAACGTCACAGAAAACCGCGCCAGTATGACAGCGTTTTATCACCCGAAAATTATTGTAGTTTTGATTTGTATTTTTTACATTGTGATTGCCAAATTTAGTGAGCGTCTTATCATTTTTCGGTTAAATAATGACCTAAAGAATCAATTAAAACAATAAAAAATTCTATGTATATACCCTATTAGTTGGTACTTTTACCAAATCATACATATGTAGGCACTTTTACTTTCAGTCCAAAAAAGTGTCAATGTTATCAAGTCACAGTACTAACACAACACACATACTGTTCTTTGGAACCTTATCGTTCTAATTATTTGAAAAAAAATACATACCCGTGCTTCTATGAGCGCGGCTGACGCGCGACTGACAAATCAATTATCAAAATGAAATAGTCTAGGCGCGGCGCGTTCCGAAACTTTTTCATAGAAAAATGTATGGAAAAATCATGGTGGACTTTCGGCTATATTCTTTAATAAATAATATAAACAATAAAGTATTTGATTTGGGTACAAAATAATACCACGGCGTATAACTATATAAACCACATTTTTAATTACTCTTACGTTGAAATATAACAGCAGAATTGACTATTTACCTATCCAGAATTTCAGACCCCATTTTTCGACATCTTCAGCGATTCTTGCGTTGGTAAAAATGTTTTAATGTGAAAATATTGTATGTATATTTAATGGGACTCCTATTTCATTTTCGCACCCTATAAAGATTAATATATTATCTTTCATTTTACACCCTGATATATATACAGTGGCGATTCCTGGTTCATTAAATGGTACTTAAAAACCATTGGGGCTAGATAATGCTGTGTGAGTTGTCCAGCATTATTTATTTATTATTATTATTATTATTGAAATTGGTAATTACACCCTTAATGCAGATTTTCGTGACAGTCGCTATACATTTTTGACTGCTTTCTGTTTTCATTAGGTACAGTAAAGAACAATTGATTTTAATCACTCATATAAGTCAGTGATTTAATCTCGACCCTAATATTTAAGAAAACGAACCCCTTCCTAAGAGCTTGGGAAACAAATCCAACAAACACAAACTCGACAGGGTCACGTCGGCATCGGTCGTTTCGTTTAAGTGTTCCTACGACCACCTTTTGTCTCCATCATCAGACCAAATCCAAGTACCATTGCTGTCGGCGAACTTACATACATAGGTGTATGCCAAAATTCACCTTTACAAGAATTTGACCTTTTCTAAGTACCTACACTACCATTTATTGTATTCATGGAAACAAAGAATTTTTAATTCTGATTTTTCAGCTTGAGCGGTTGAGGATAACTAATCTAAATATTATGGATCTAAACATGTTGGTGTTGGTAGGTAACTACCTCAAGTCCATCGTGGAAAAGATGAGTAAAGATCTTATCGGATCTGTGAGCCATTTGGGAAAAGGTGTGACATCTCAGCAGCTTCTGGTAACAAGAGGAGCATAAAGCTTTCGGCCTTGCATCCTGGGAGTTGAACTGAAACAATTGTAATTCTATTTAAGTCTGTATATGTCGTCGGGAACTGTTGGATTTTGAAGATTAGATGGTACGAATAAAAGAAGATTTTTTGCAAGGGACTAAACCATCCCATTATAGGGTGTTTGGTATTGCGACCGTAATTCGTTTTGGGAAGTCGGGGGGTCATGGGCTACATTTCTGCGTTAGAATAAATCTCCTCAGTGTCACGGTTGCTGAGATATATTTTTTTACGATTTTAAAAAAATCACTAATATCTTATTTGTTTGTGATTGTTATGCCAAAAAGTAACATGTGCTGTATTTTTTTATATACAAAATAAATGATTCCTTTATATTATACAATACACTTTTTAAAAAAAGTTACGAGCATTCAGTCTGTCTGACTGTTTAAAAGTTATAAATCGTGACCACTTCTAAATTAATTTAAAAACTTAATGTGATATTGAGTTCAGTTTTCTTAAAGCCCATGATTTCCCCAACTCCTTAAAAAATTATGTCAGTCGCAATACGATACACCCTGTAGGTACCTATACAAGGTTGTCTTACTCCCTCGCTGCGCTTCGAACTCCATAATGATTGGTAGTTTTGGTCCGAGAAAAATATGCAAATGGAACATAAGGAATTAGACAAAAAAAAACTAAACAAAAATCGGTTTATCCGTTTGGGAGCTACGATACCATAGACAGATACCATAGGCTACACAAGATAAATGTATCTTTTAAAGGGCAATGTATACGCTTCTACAACAAAACTCCAAGTGAGTTGCAAAAATTATCAATAAATAAATTCAAACAAATTGTCAAACATATCCTTTGTAAAAAGGCTTACTACAAAATATAAGATTATCTAGAGGATAAAAAAGCTTGGGACGAGTTTTGCTCCACCTCAAAAAATAACAACTAACAGGCTAAAGGTTTCTTCGTCGCTTCTTTACTTTAGTCTACATACCGAAGCGACAGAAATCAAAAATATCACTTTATTTCCGTGTCAGTGTTTAGTTTTATGATTTGACCTTTTCTAAGTGAACATTTATTGTATTTATGGAAATAAAGCGTTTTTGATTTGATTTGATTTGATACACAGACAAACACGTTAAACTTATAATTTAGCACACCTCTCTTTTTGCGTCGGGGGTTAAAAATAGGGTGGTTTAGTCCCTCCTAGTATAACAATCTACTGTATGTGGAGCATAATACATAATCAATAACTGACGCGCTCGAGTATATACAGGGAATTAAACGACACTACGTGAACTGCAGGTGCTGCCTGTCATCACGATCACATTTGTATGGACTAGGGTTTAGTCCCGGGAGTTCCCGTTCCCGAAAGTCTCGAAATTTATGGCCGATTTAAGAAATCATTTCCCGGAACATTTCGGAAATTTCGGGAATAATATTTTACGTTATATAACGCTACCGAAGTAACATAACTTAATATATTCCACTTCCTCATAAAGCATTTCGCATATCTGGCCTAATTTACTATTTGTCTTTGTTGAGCCTGGCCACTGTGTTATTGACTCTTTCTGTCATTGTCCTAACATAGATAAAGTAACAACTACAAAATACCTAGGAATAATGATTGATCAACGACTTTCCTGGCATGATCACATCGAACTTTTGATGAAAAGGCTTCGTAAACTAATCTGGATCTTTAAAATATTACGTCACGTCGCAACAAAAAAACTAATAAACCAAATTTATACATCGTTGGCACAATCAATTCAAAATTACTGTATACCAATCTGGGGAGGAGCTAATAAAACCAAGTTCTTAGAACTTGAAAGAGCACAGAGGTCTCTATTAAAAGTCATGTATTTCAAGCCCTTCCGATACTCTACGAATGTACTCTACCAAGACGCGCCGGTCTACTATCAGTCAGGAAACTCTACATCATAAGCGCCGTTTTGAGGCTACATAGATCTCTTGAGTATGACCCCAACAAACTTAATAAGCGAAGAAGTGAACAAGTAGCTCCTAAAATCTCTACTCGGTCCCGGTTTGCGTCGCGACAATATGTCAAGCAATCTGCCTTTCTCTACAACGCAATAAACAAAACCTTAAAAATCTACCCTATGAATAATTATGAATGCAAAAAATCCCTAAATAAATGGCTATTAGCCCTTTAGTTCGCAGACAAAAAAAAATTGAAATTATTGTTTTTTTCCTATATAATGGGGTTAGTTATGGTCCTAGAATGCCTTTTATTGTAAAAAAAAAATTCTAAAGCCTATAGATTTTGAGAAATCATATGTTTCTCACGAGCAACACTGCCCATTCCTCGGAAAAATACGTAGTAAAAACTATGTTGCTCGCTAGCGACACTGCGGCTTGCGTAGAATGTTTGCCTACGATAAAAATAAAACAAAGTATGAAAGAGAACCAGTTTTTTTATGAAGTAAATTAAAAGAAAAACCAATAAAATATTTTGTTTTTACCTACATAATTATAAAAGCTCAAATTAGAAAGTCACATCTCCCAGTACATTGCGTTGAGTACAAATTATTATTGTCCGTGATGAGGTCCATGATATCTTACGAAAAAATTATTTCGAAATAATAAAGAGCAAAAATGGTATTAGCATCGAATGGAGGCCGATACTCAGATGATAGGGAGCTGTTTATGAGGGTCGACAGTTGGAAATATTTTGTTTATAAACGGTGACAGTGGGATGATAATATCTTATCAGACAAAACTCGTGTTGGATTGGATGAAGCTGGTGTCGGGTTGAATGGAGCTGGTGGAGAGTTAGTTTACGTAGTTCTACAACAAGCAACTTCATCGTTGGATTTTCCATAAATGTCCAGGTTATTTAGAGAAGAGATAGAGGGGTAGGACCCTGATTCCGAACTGTAGTACGTGGCATCAATGGATTCATCATTACGCGTCGGGATTATGACTTCGTCATCTGATCTGCTGCTACTATCGGATGAAGATACAGTTTCTGGAGGCACAAGTGCCGTAATCGTACCTGTCCTTTGCCATTTTGTTTAAATTTGAAGCAAGCAGACAAACACAACATGCAAACTACACCCAGAGCATATTGATTAGGCACTTATCTACATATATCCCAGTAAGAACAGACTGCCGTTGAACCTTAGAGGTCTCACATGATTATGTGTGTTTAGTACGTACACATAATCATGTGATACCTCTAAGACATCGAGATAAAAGGCCAACAGGAAAGTGAGATGTAGGTAGGTAAGCAAATATAACAAACGGTTAGTCAAATGAAAGCTTACTTTTATATACCAAGTCCTCTACCTAGCTATGTAAAATATTAAGTCCCCAGTGTTAGTATAACAAACACATACAAAAAGTCTTAAATTTAAATTATTCTTGGTGAAATATTGTAGAAAGCCATCCCTGAAAATAACATTGCTTTTCGTAGTCTGATGCGCAGTGTTGATTCTCAGCAACACTCAAAATCCTAATAACTTTACAGAGCACTTCGCAGCGTCGCGCCTAAGCAACATACATGTTGACAAGCCGATTGTCAGTTATTTTATGCTAATAAGTATATGCTTTTGGCACACATCTTTTCGAAAATTGTTTTAGGTAGAAATGCAAATGAAAAATAATCTACTTACAAAGTAAAAATCGATAAAACCGATTAATATTTACCTTCGATCCGCACGGCGCAAGCGGTATTGGCGCCAACTTTCGAAAAATAACTTTTGAATTGTCTGGGTTGCCAGCTGTAATTTTATTTTAGGTTGCTTTTTGTTTTTACTATGGCATGTTTTAGTCAAAACTAACAAAAGTATAGCGAAATATGCGCAGGATTTTTTTATTTATGATGTTGCCCGTTAGCAACACTGCGAATTAAAGGGTTAACTCTAAACTACGAAGAAACTGAAAAACTTTTGGAAAGTGTTTCGTAACATATAAACAAACTCAACATGCTAGGCACTCACACTTGCACACAATACACACATGCACACAACACAAATACACTTACAGACGTGCACAAAACACTAACACACACATACACTCACACACACACACACACACACACACACACAGGCACACACCATACAATCACATGCTACCAAACTTTTGTAAAGCATTATTATCTTTCTAGTTTTAATTATTCAAATACGCACCTTCCAATATTATTATAACTGTATATTACGGAAGAGCGGAACCCTCTAATACAGGTATCTCTATACTTAAAAGAGGATTCCAAACCCATGCTATGTAAATTAATTTAAGTTTACTTGAATAAATATTTGTATATTTGTACTGTGGCCTAATATTTGGTTACAAGGATATTAATTTGTTTATTATGTAGGTACATAATAAGGTGTTTCTAGATTGTTGTTTTCGCTTAGAGGCCTCGAAAAACAAGAGGAGCTCCTTTCTCTCAACTCTAAGCTTCTGTACTTTCATTGGATTAAAACAAAGAAACGAATCAAAGCTAAAAAGGCGGCCACGAAGCAAAGCGTCTCCTACTATATGAGATCAGGCGATATTTCACACTAGCAAGGATAGCTTCTTTGAATTTTTTCTTTTTTCTTTCTTTCAAATTTGACATTGAATTTGAATTGAACCCTAGGGTCAGGACACACATTCCTACCCAATGACAATGAATTTGCTAAAATTGAGACTTGGCTCAAACAATATGAATAAATATACTCGGTGGATGATTATATTGCCATTATGAAACAATGTAAAAACAGAAAACCTTTACAGGTGTATAAAATGAAAAAAATATGATTTTGTTGGATCTCAAAAAATAAATAGGAAACTAATAAATAGAAAAATATTCAATGATAAGAGTAAAGTAAACTGGCTCAAAATAAAAGAAATATTAATATAAAAAATGTGTATATTCACATTATTTGTTCATGAGAACTTCTTAAACTGAGGACTACAAGGAACTAAACATTAAAAAGAAATATAAAGGTGTTGATTTGGATGTCATAGAAGAAGATTTATGGCTGTCAGGAAAACTGATTCACAAAACAAGCTAAGCAATTTAAAATCGTTATTCATCTAATACCAGATGATTGCATGCATTGATTACTATTAAAAACCAAAGGAAAGCGATGCAATAATCAACAATGTAAATGGTTTTTGTGGTGAACCTGATTCTGATTTGGACGAGTAGGGCCACTTTTGTTTTTTTATTATTTACTTAAAACACAAAATCATAAATAATTTTTATTAAGTACCTATACTTTGAATAATTTATGCATTTTTATTTTTGCAGCCTCTTTCCATACAAAATTTATTTTGTAATAATGATTCAGGCTCAAGTTTTCCCGAATATCTATTAAGCTATTAAAATTTATTCTATATATTTTTACTTAATAGTAAATTACTTAGTTAATTCTAGAATTATATTAAATTATAAGAAATACCACCACAAACTTAAATGTCAATTATCTCGAAATGAGGTTTAAATTGGGCTGGATCAGTTTTGTTTAAATCGGTCCCATAGTAGGCATTATGATAGTTACCAACAGGTAATAGATAAGTTAGGTAGGACAGTTAAGGACTAAACCAAAAGTTACCAGCATGTTGTGGTCCGTGGTCCATAGAAACAAGTCTGAAATATTTTGCCTACCTGACCACGATCTAGGTATCTACTAACATACCTTGATAGTAGACAGTTTTTCGTACAGGTCTACGAGTAGTTTATTATTCAAAGACTTCAGCAGCTTATTCCCAGCAAGGCAAACTCTACACATAGAAGACATTTTCCTGTACTCCTGGAAATATCAGAAGAAGGACTAAAATCGAACAGTGGGTACCATAGACCTAATAAACACAATTTCAGTGTCCTAAATCAGTCCTAAATCAGATGCAGTGCCGCGCGCGGCACCAACCACACGCGTATTCGTGAGCCCCGTGAATTTTTAATCGTTACATAATGTTTTTGTGAGTTTTGAGTGCCCATTCGAACAAAATCGTGTTTTACATCGTATATTTGCTGTTTTTAGAGTAACAGACAAGTTTAAACCTTCATAAATAGTGTCTTTTCAACACAAAATAACTTTAGTTTTTCGCGCGCAAACAAGTAGGTAAACGCGCGCTCGCCTGGACTGTGTTATAGGTACCTACCTAAAATGTCGCCTGTTACTAAGTCGTGTGGCAAGTGCAAGAGTGTGGTAAAAGGCAGGGCTATTCTGTTCTGCAATACCTGTAATTTGCATTTCCATATTGACTGTGTTAACTATGAGAAGCTCTATTATCTGATGGATGCAGACAAAAAAGCTAAATGGAATTGCGGCCCCTGTTTGCGGAACAATTACAAAGCGAAAACAAAAAAAGCACCGGCCTTTACCAAATCTGAGATGCCCAGTACATCATCATCAGCATCACACAGCGCAAGTCCAATTTCCCGCGCAAAATCCGACCGCGCAGTGGAGGCGAGCGCGAGCGACGACGAAGAGGTCAACGACCCTTTCATAAATGTAACACTCCGTAAATCGCGCAAGCCGAGTAAATACTGCTCAAACGAAGACGTAGGCGAATCGGCTCTTGAGATTACCGAGGCTCTGAAAGACTACATTAAAAACGAAATGTCAGCCTTGACTCATCAGCTGCTAAACAAAATGGATGGCCTCGCATTGTCCATCCAAAACTTCAGCAAGAGATGTTGTCTTATCGAGGACCGCGTTACGCTCATAGAGAAGCGCCTTGATGACAAAGATGAAAAGGTCAATGACCTCACTGCTACAGTTGATCGGCTAAGAATTGAACTTAATGACAAGGAGCAAGCTTTGCTGGCGAACGAGGTGGAGATCTCCGGTATTCCCGAGTTGGGTGGGGAAAATCCTATCCATATTGCGTCACTCATCGGGAACAAGCTTGGCGTAAAGATCGCGTCGAATGAAATCGTAAGCGCTGTGAGAGTAGGCGCCCGTCGTGAGCCCGCATCCGCGGTCGCCGCACCGGCACGTCGCCCTGCCGCCGCCGCCGCCGCCGCCGCCGCCGCCGCCGCCGCCGCCGCCGCCGCAGCTGCCAGCGCCACCGCCGCCGACGCCGTTGCCGGAATAACTGGTGTTACCGACGGCTCTGCTGCCGCCGTAATCGAAACAGGACCGCGACTTCTCGTGGTGCGCCTGCTGCGCCGCGCCCAGAAAGAGGAGCTGCTGAAAGCTGCACGCGTGCGCCGCGGCGCTGATACCACCGGCCTCGGCCTCCCTACTCCGACACGCCGGTTTTACGTTAACGAACGGTTAACGCGCGCAAACCGGCTGTTATTCCGCCGTACGCGAGAGGAGGCCCGTCGTCTCGGCTGGAAGTTCGTGTGGACCCAGGATGGAGCGATTCTTATGCGCCGAGACAACGGCGAGCCTGCGAGGCGCATTCGATCCGAGGATGATCTGGTGAAGGTTTTTGGTGCGCAACCAGTTAGTGCTTAATAACCTATACTTCGTGTTTCACTTGACTTTACTCGTTATTTTTATAGAATTACTAAAGTGCCATTGTTTTTTAATAATATTATTTTACTGCATAAATTACAGAAATAGTAACTGTAGTCTACTGGACCCAATGATAACATTTGTTTTGGATTTACTGGTGCTTTTTAAGTTTCTTAGGCAAATAATATTTTATATGATTGTTTTATGTAGTAAATTGTTTTACCGGTCTTCTCATGCAAATACTAATAATAAAACTATCTTACCAGCATGGATGTGGAGTACGATCGCGGCGACATGGTTTGAATTTTCTGATCATCATCATGTTTCGTGTTTGAGACTTCTTATTTTAAACTGTAAGTATGATCAAACCATTTATTCGTTTGTGATTCAATTTGTAAATAATAAGTTTTTAACACTCGGATTACTTAATAAGGGGTCTCTAGGCACGAGGCACGATGAGTTTGTCGCGGCAATGATGCGTTACCCAGTCGATATAATGGCTATAAATGAGACGTGGCTGCGGGAGGGCGAGGAGGCGCGTGCGGCTAGGGTGCCCGGTTACACCCTGCAGCATTTACCACGCCGCTACGGTAGCGCCGTTGGTGGCCGCCAGCGCGGCGGAGGAGTAGGATTCTACGTAAAACGCGGCGTTAGCGCGCGCTTGCTCGCCCATCCGGAGGCACCGGGTGTAGACCAGATGTGGCTCAGACTCACTGCAGGCGGCCTCAAGTTAGCTATAGGAACTGCCTACCGCCCACCATGGCAGAATATCGAAATGTTTTTAGATTGTCTTACGGATACAATAATCTCTTTTTCAGGTTTTGACCACATAATATTGACAGGGGATTTTAATATAGATCTTTTGGATTCCCATACCAACAAAAAAAGTCTATTAGATTTTTTGAACTGTTTCCGTCTAGAACAGTATGTCAACACTCCTACTCACTTTACTGATCACAGCGCCACACTGATCGATATTCTTTGTTCCAATGTGCAACTCTCCGAAGTCGTTGTCGATCACATACCAGACTTAAGTGGGCATGCTTTTATAACATGCAAGGTACGGGTTAAGAAAAAGAAACCTCCACCAGAATGGATTACTTATCGGCCGATTAAGGATATGGATTACGACCTTTTTCTAAAGGACCTAAATGATGTAGAATGGGACAAACTCATTGGCGATGACGTTGATGGTATGGTAGAAGGTTTAAGCTTAAATATTCGTAATCTATTCGATAAACACGCCCCGGTTAAACAAGTTCTGATAAAAAACAAAAGCTATCCTTGGATAACGTACAACATTAGGGAGATGATGAAGACACGTGATAAAGCTTATTCTAGATGTCGTTCTACTAATGTTGAAGCTCATAAAAGTTATTACAAAGAACTGAAACATGTTGTTAACAAGGCACTTCATGCAGAAAAGAAGTCTTTTTTCAATACTAAAATTAATTCCAATTCAAAAAACCCACGGTTGTTATGGAAAAATATAAAACAAAATGTTGTAAATTTTAAAAATAAATCCGTTGACCTACCATCTCATCTTCAAGACCCAAATTTAATCAACAATCATTTTTTATCCCTTCCCGGAGACAATAAAGTTAATATCAGTGATTTAACCTTTTTTGAGCATCATAGGTATGGTTCTTCTACTTTTAGTTTACTTCCTATCAACGAGGATGATGTTTGTAGAATAATCCATACTTTTTCTACAAATGCAATGGGTATAGATGGTATGTCCATGGACATGATTCTGCTAACGCTTCCACAAACACTTTCTTTAATAACATCTATAGTTAACAAGTCTTTTATAACAAATACCTTCCCCTCCTTTTGGAAAACAGCCGTAGTAAAGCCGTTACCAAAAATAAATTCCCCAAACAGCTTAAAAGACCTTCGACCGATAAGCATTTTGCCCTTTTTGTCGAAATTAATTGAAAAGGCTGTTTGTACACAAATGACTAATTATTTAGAAACGCATAATATCTTACCGAAAAAGCAATCAGGTTTTAGAAAAGGTTTCAGTACCGCAACTGCTTTGCTAGATGTAGTGGATGATGTCCTAGCAGCTCAAGACGTAGGAGAAGGCACCTTGTTGACACTTTTGGACTTTTCTCGTGCCTTTGATACAATTAACACAACGCTCCTCTTATCCAAGCTTGCCTACTATGGATTCGACCACAATAGCATTCAATGGTTTGCAAGCTACCTGAGTCATCGTTCACAACTTGTAGAAATCCGTACGAGTAGTGGTCTTATTTCAAAATCTGACGTAAAGCCTGTTTTACGTGGTGTTCCACAGGGTTCAATTTTAGGACCCATACTTTTTATTTTATATTCAGCTGATATTATAAAAAATATTAAAAATTGTAGCGTACACCTTCGAGAAAAATAAAAAGCAGAATTAATTATTAATTGAAATTTAGAAGAACTTACCGCGCCCAATGATGTTGGTAAAACCTCATTGGCCGCGCCAGCCTTTGGGTTCTTTTTTCAAAATATCAGAACGAAAATAACCATAGCTACCGGCCGATCTTTTAGGAAATAAAAAAAAATAACACGTTAGAAATGCATGGAAATGGATTTCCATACACTTTTTCCTCCCGCTAAAACACGTGAGAAATGAAATTCCATAGAGTTTTTCCTCCCGGTTTCCTATAGGCCTGCAAAGACATACTTTCTATTCTATAAATGGAAAGGGAATAGGCGAATGAACGAGTGTGATTTTCAATCAAAATGTTCCAAAATGGTCCAAAAATACAATTACCGTTACCTACTTTATTCCATAAAGAACGCAGATAAAATGAATACCAAAAAAATGGTATCTTGCGCCAAGGGGAAACGAATAACCTTCATGATAATTAGAGGGTAATGCGTTAATCCCCACGCTGGTCATGCGGGTTGGGGGCGGGCTGCTACTTAGGAGATTTTATGCACTAGCAACACTGCTGGTAAAAACTGGTCAAAAAAAAAAACTACGATAAAAATAAAACAAAGTATGAAAGAGAACCAGTTTTTTTATGAAGTAAATTAAAAGAAAAACCAATAAAATATTTTGTTTTTACCTACATAATTATAAAAGCTCAAATTAGAAAGTCACATCTCCCAGTACATTGCGTTGAGTACAAATTATTATTGTCCGTGATGAGGTCCATGATATCTTACGAAAAAATTATTTCGAAATAATAAAGAGCAAAAATGGTATTAGCATCGAATGGAGGCCGATACTCAGATGATAGGGAGCTGTTTATGAGGGTCGACAGTTGGAAATATTTTGTTTATAAACGGTGACAGTGGGATGATAATATCTTATCAGACAAAACTCGTGTTGGATTGGATGAAGCTGGTGTCGGGTTGAATGGAGCTGGTGGAGAGTTAGTTTACGTAGTTCTACAACAAGCAACTTCATCGTTGGATTTTCCATAAATGTCCAGGTTATTTAGAGAAGAGATAGAGGGGTAGGACCCTGATTCCGAACTGTAGTACGTGGCATCAATGGATTCATCATTACGCGTCGGGATTATGACTTCGTCATCTGATCTGCTGCTACTATCGGATGAAGATACAGTTTCTGGAGGCACAAGTGCCGTAATCGTACCTGTCCTTTGCCATTTTGTTTAAATTTGAAGCAAGCAGACAAACACAACATGCAAACTACACCCAGAGCATATTGATTAGGCACTTATCTACATATATCCCAGTAAGAACAGACTGCCGTTGAACCTTAGAGGTCTCACATGATTATGTGTGTTTAGTACGTACACATAATCATGTGATACCTCTAAGACATCGAGATAAAAGGCCAACAGGAAAGTGAGATGTAGGTAGGTAAGCAAATATAACAAACGGTTAGTCAAATGAAAGCTTACTTTTATATACCAAGTCCTCTACCTAGCTATGTAAAATATTAAGTCCCCAGTGTTAGTATAACAAACACATACAAAAAGTCTTAAATTTAAATTATTCTTGGTGAAATATTGTAGAAAGCCATCCCTGAAAATAACATTGCTTTTCGTAGTCTGATGCGCAGTGTTGATTCTCAGCAACACTCAAAATCCTAATAACTTTACAGAGCACTTCGCAGCGTCGCGCCTAAGCAACATACATGTTGACAAGCCGATTGTCAGTTATTTTATGCTAATAAGTATATGCTTTTGGCACACATCTTTTCGAAAATTGTTTTAGGTAGAAATGCAAATGAAAAATAATCTACTTACAAAGTAAAAATCGATAAAACCGATTAATATTTACCTTCGATCCGCACGGCGCAAGCGGTATTGGCGCCAACTTTCGAAAAATAACTTTTGAATTGTCTGGGTTGCCAGCTGTAATTTTATTTTAGGTTGCTTTTTGTTTTTACTATGGCATGTTTTAGTCAAAACTAACAAAAGTATAGCGAAATATGCGCAGGATTTTTTTATTTATGATGTTGCCCGTTAGCAACACTGCGAATTAAAGGGTTAACTCTAAACTACGAAGAAACTGAAAAACTTTTGGAAAGTGTTTCGTAACATATAAACAAACTCAACATGCTAGGCACTCACACTTGCACACAATACACACATGCACACAACACAAATACACTTACAGACGTGCACAAAACACTAACACACACATACACTCACACACACACACACACACACACACACACAGGCACACACCATACAATCACATGCTACCAAACTTTTGTAAAGCATTATTATCTTTCTAGTTTTAATTATTCAAATACGCACCTTCCAATATTATTATAACTGTATATTACGGAAGAGCGGAACCCTCTAATACAGGTATCTCTATACTTAAAAGAGGATTCCAAACCCATGCTATGTAAATTAATTTAAGTTTACTTGAATAAATATTTGTATATTTGTACTGTGGCCTAATATTTGGTTACAAGGATATTAATTTGTTTATTATGTAGGTACATAATAAGGTGTTTCTAGATTGTTGTTTTCGCTTAGAGGCCTCGAAAAACAAGAGGAGCTCCTTTCTCTCAACTCTAAGCTTCTGTACTTTCATTGGATTAAAACAAAGAAACGAATCAAAGCTAAAAAGGCGGCCACGAAGCAAAGCGTCTCCTACTATATGAGATCAGGCGATATTTCACACTAGCAAGGATAGCTTCTTTGAATTTTTTCTTTTTTCTTTCTTTCAAATTTGACATTGAATTTGAATTGAACCCTAGGGTCAGGACACACATTCCTACCCAATGACAATGAATTTGCTAAAATTGAGACTTGGCTCAAACAATATGAATAAATATACTCGGTGGATGATTATATTGCCATTATGAAACAATGTAAAAACAGAAAACCTTTACAGGTGTATAAAATGAAAAAAATATGATTTTGTTGGATCTCAAAAAATAAATAGGAAACTAATAAATAGAAAAATATTCAATGATAAGAGTAAAGTAAACTGGCTCAAAATAAAAGAAATATTAATATAAAAAATGTGTATATTCACATTATTTGTTCATGAGAACTTCTTAAACTGAGGACTACAAGGAACTAAACATTAAAAAGAAATATAAAGGTGTTGATTTGGATGTCATAGAAGAAGATTTATGGCTGTCAGGAAAACTGATTCACAAAACAAGCTAAGCAATTTAAAATCGTTATTCATCTAATACCAGATGATTGCATGCATTGATTACTATTAAAAACCAAAGGAAAGCGATGCAATAATCAACAATGTAAATGGTTTTTGTGGTGAACCTGATTCTGATTTGGACGAGTAGGGCCACTTTTGTTTTTTTATTATTTACTTAAAACACAAAATCATAAATAATTTTTATTAAGTACCTATACTTTGAATAATTTATGCATTTTTATTTTTGCAGCCTCTTTCCATACAAAATTTATTTTGTAATAATGATTCAGGCTCAAGTTTTCCCGAATATCTATTAAGCTATTAAAATTTATTCTATATATTATTACTTAATAGTAAATTACTTAGTTAATTCTAGAATTATATTAAATTATAAGAAATACCACCACAAACTTAAATGTCAATTATCTCGAAATGAGGTTTAAATTGGGCTGGATCAGTTTTGTTTAAATCGGTCCCATAGTAGGCATTATGATAGTTACCAACAGGTAATAGATAAGTTAGGTAGGACAGTTAAGGACTAAACCAAAAGTTACCAGCATGTTGTGGTCCGTGGTCCATAGAAACAAGTCTGAAATATTTTGCCTACCTGACCACGATCTAGGTATCTACTAACATACCTTGATAGTAGACAGTTTTTCGTACAGGTCTACGAGTAGTTTATTATTCAAAGACTTCAGCAGCTTATTCCCAGCAAGGCAAACTCTACACATAGAAGACATTTTCCTGTACTCCTGGAAATATCAGAAGAAGGACTAAAATCGAACAGTGGGTACCATAGACCTAATAAACACAATTTCAGTGTCCTAAATCAGTCCTAAATCAGATGCAGTGCCGCGCGCGGCACCAACCACACGCGTATTCGTGAGCCCCGTGAATTTTTAATCGTTACATAATGTTTTTGTGAGTTTTGAGTGCCCATTCGAACAAAATCGTGTTTTACATCGTATATTTGCTGTTTTTAGAGTAACAGACAAGTTTAAACCTTCATAAATAGTGTCTTTTCAACACAAAATAACTTTAGTTTTTCGCGCGCAAACAAGTAGGTAAACGCGCGCTCGCCTGGACTGTGTTATAGGTACCTACCTAAAATGTCGCCTGTTACTAAGTCGTGTGGCAAGTGCAAGAGTGTGGTAAAAGGCAGGGCTATTCTGTTCTGCAATACCTGTAATTTGCATTTCCATATTGACTGTGTTAACTATGAGAAGCTCTATTATCTGATGGATGCAGACAAAAAAGCTAAATGGAATTGCGGCCCCTGTTTGCGGAACAATTACAAAGCGAAAACAAAAAAAGCACCGGCCTTTACCAAATCTGAGATGCCCAGTACATCATCATCAGCATCACACAGCGCAAGTCCAATTTCCCGCGCAAAATCCGACCGCGCAGTGGAGGCGAGCGCGAGCGACGACGAAGAGGTCAACGACCCTTTCATAAATGTAACACTCCGTAAATCGCGCAAGCCGAGTAAATACTGCTCAAACGAAGACGTAGGCGAATCGGCTCTTGAGATTACCGAGGCTCTGAAAGACTACATTAAAAACGAAATGTCAGCCTTGACTCATCAGCTGCTAAACAAAATGGATGGCCTCGCATTGTCCATCCAAAACTTCAGCAAGAGATGTTGTCTTATCGAGGACCGCGTTACGCTCATAGAGAAGCGCCTTGATGACAAAGATGAAAAGGTCCTCACTGCTACAGTTGATCGGCTAAGAATTGAACTTAATGACAAGGAGCAAGCTTTGCTGGCGAACGAGGTGGAGATCTCCGGTATTCCCGAGTTGGGTGGGGAAAATCCTATCCATATTGCGTCACTCATCGGGAACAAGCTTGGCGTAAAGATCGCGTCGAATGAAATCGTAAGCGCTGTGAGAGTAGGCGCCCGTCGTGAGCCCGCATCCGCGGTCGCCGCACCGGCACGTCGCCCTGCCGCCGCCGCCGCCGCCGCCGCCGCCGCCGCCGCAGCTGCCAGCGCCACCGCCGCCGACGCCGTTGCCGGAATAACTGGTGTTACCGACGGCTCTGCTGCCGCCGTAATCGAAACAGGACCGCGACTTCTCGTGGTGCGCCTGCTGCGCCGCGCCCAGAAAGAGGAGCTGCTGAAAGCTGCACGCGTGCGCCGCGGCGCTGATACCACCGGCCTCGGCCTCCCTACTCCGACACGCCGGTTTTACGTTAACGAACGGTTAACGCGCGCAAACCGGCTGTTATTCCGCCGTACGCGAGAGGAGGCCCGTCGTCTCGGCTGGAAGTTCGTGTGGACCCAGGATGGAGCGATTCTTATGCGCCGAGACAACGGCGAGCCTGCGAGGCGCATTCGATCCGAGGATGATCTGGTGAAGGTTTTTGGTGCGCAACCAGTTAGTGCTTAATAACCTATACTTCGTGTTTCACTTGACTTTACTCGTTATTTTTATAGAATTACTAAAGTGCCATTGTTTTTTAATAATATTATTTTACTGCATAAATTACAGAAATAGTAACTGTAGTCTACTGGACCCAATGATAACATTTGTTTTGGATTTACTGGTGCTTTTTAAGTTTCTTAGGCAAATAATATTTTATATGATTGTTTTATGTAGTAAATTGTTTTACCGGTCTTCTCATGCAAATACTAATAATAAAACTATCTTACCAGCATGGATGTGGAGTACGATCGCGGCGACATGGTTTGAATTTTCTGATCATCATCATGTTTCGTGTTTGAGACTTCTTATTACACGTTGTTTGTTGTAGAGCTGCATATCTCGCCCGAGTACAGGCACGTGAATATTTTAGGAGTAAATACTACTTAACTAGTTATACAAATCATAAACATTAAAATTAGATGTCATTGAATTAATTGGATTATATAAACGCAAATATTAATAAATTGTCTGCTGATCTCACTAGGTCAAAACTTAAAATTAAGGTAATCTTACACTAGCGACCCGCCCAGGCTTCGCACGGGTGCAATGCTGATACTAAATATACTACAGAATCGGCCCCCGGCCGGTACCGCTGCAACCGCTATGTCCCTGCATTTTAAATCTGTGATATTTCCAAAAAAATTCTATAAATTACATGCTGTAAAGGGCCATATTGATCTATGTAGGTATATTAAATGCACATTGTATTTAAGGTACTTAATAGGATAAGGATTAATGCTATATTGCTTATAATCGCTACGTAAATAAACCATTATTTCTCGTAAAAAGTAAAGGATAAAAAATGGTTATTGTGGGTTATCCGGTATCCCTTAGAGACAGACGGCAGAAAGTGCGATTCCTACCTCGTGTGTTTTAAGGACACCAAAACGACACACTCGGCGCTCATTTTACAAATCAATTAGGAATTGATCACTTTCTCGCTTCGTGTAAAATCCACTATTTCCGTTAATTTTATTCCTTGTAGAAAGCCGAAAAATTTAAAAACCACAAAAAACGGTTTTTTTGTGGTTTTAAACAGGGCCTTAAAACACACGAGGTAGGGATCGCACTTTCTGCCGAGTGATAAATAGTGCTTTAAACTACACCTTCGAGAAAAATAAAAAGCAGAATTAATTATTAATTGAAATTTAGAAGAACTTACCGCGCCCAATGATGTTGGTAAAACCTCATTGGCCGCGCCAGCCTTTGGGTTCTTTTTTCAAAATATCAGAACGAAAATAACCATAGCTACCGGCCGATCTTTTAGGAAATAAAAAAAAATAACACGTTAGAAATGCATGGAAATGGATTTCCATACACTTTTTCCTCCCGCTAAAACACGTGAGAAATGAAATTCCATAGAGTTTTTCCTCCCGGTTTCCTATAGGCCTGCAAAGACATACTTTCTATTCTATAAATGGAAAGGGAATAGGCGAATGAACGAGTGTGATTTTCAATCAAAATGTTCCAAAATGGTCCAAAAATACAATTACCGTTACCTACTTTATTCCATAAAGAACGCAGATAAAATGAATACCAAAAAAATGGTATCTTGCGCCAAGGGGAAACGAATAACCTTCATGATAATTAGAGGGTAATGCGTTAATCCCCACGCTGGTCATGCGGGTTGGGGGCGGGCTGCTACTTAGGAGATTTTATGCACTAGCAACACTGCTGGTAAAAACTGGTCAAAAAAAAAAATGAAATAAAAACTATAGGTAGGATGATGATGGTTATCTTAGAAGAGCCATAGAGTTCTTATTAAAAAGGTACCATTAATATCTTAGTACATCTCAACGCAATCACTGCCTAGCCCGACTGCGACTCGGGGCAGTAGACAGGCATCTGCTTCTTGGCCCATGATAGGTAGTGTTAGACATAGTATTTTACTAAAACCCTGATGAAGTCATACATAAATTTATGTACATATGACATAAATTTATGTACATACCTACCTTATCCCTAACTTTAATTCACAAGCGCGTTGATTCTGGCTAGTATGGGGGTCATCATTATGGTACTAGTAAAAATATCTATTCATAATTTTATTTTTTTTATTTTCTATAATGCATGTAAACACTTTCAAACATGTCTATAATATCTTTTGTGTCCAAATGTAATGTAATGTATATATTTATAAGTACAAAACGAGTGTGAGCACCAATACAAACCAACGCTGGTTTAATGGTGCAATATTATTAAATTATGTATACCTTTTTAAAATAATAAATATTCTATTCTATTCTATTCTATTCCCTCGGCAGTGGGTGAAACGTTGGTGTTCTTCGAACACAAACTAGGTTCGTAGTTAACCCGCTTGCAGTCAATTAATAATTACACCTTTTTAATAATAATTCTATGGTTAGAGCACACCATTCAATATACAGCTTGTACACCAATTTTAAATTGAATAATGAAGTATAAAAAATCATGTTTATTTCTTTCAGGTGAAGTTTACGAAGTGGATGACACAATGCTACTTAAATTAGATGAACTGGAGGACCATCCAAACTTCTATGTCAGAGAGATCGACGATATTCTACTTAAAACGTGAGTACTTAAATATATTAGACTGACAGTTCTTCGTTATTCATTCACTTTTATGTCCATCTTGCAACAGCGAGTGGAGCGAGCACTGAAAATTTTGGGAGAGTTTGCAGCGGCTAGGCTGAGAAAATGATAAAGAAACGAATTCAAAATAAATACCGGCGAATGGAGTGAATGGAGTGCTTCCTTTTCTGAAATTGGTTAGGCATGCAGGAAGATAAATGAGCTCAAAACAATTATAAGTTCTTTTGGCGACAAACAACAACATAGGACGACATAGGACATCGAAGACAGCCTATAGAACCATAAAACATTTACTAGGTCTGCAGCGTGCGGCGCGTGACGTCTCTGATGTTGCAGGCGTCCATATAAGCTGCGGTAACTGCTTCCCATCAGGAGGAAAGCAGGCCTGACCGCCATCTTCGTGGTAAAAAAAACAACGACGAGCGAAGCGAGCTGCGAACATTTTACGTTCTGGCTGAACGTGTGAGTGGTCGTTGTCACCCCTCGGAACTTGGTAGCCGGGGCGAATCATTAAAGGGGGCTTTGGCTAGTTTTGCTCTACGTTTGTCAAGGCGTTTGTCTCTTGAACGGTAAAAGGTAGACAGTTGAATTTTTACAGAATCTGCATCAGGTGCTGTTGCCACTGTAACAACAAATAATAATAATAAATAAATTTAATAATTAAGGGGAGGATGGTCCACAACAAGTAGAGCAACGATCATCGAAGTTAAGCACCGTTGGACGCGGTCAGTACTTAGATGGGTGATCGCGTCATGTTGGTTTATTGCTTTTCTTTTTTGACACATAAAAAAACTGTTGTTGGGTTGCTTTTGTTTCTTTTGCAAAAGTGTATTAAGTATAGAACGGAACCCTCCGTGTGCGAGTCGACTCGCACTTGGCCGGTTTATTTTATGTATGTACGCCGATTTCTCCATCCATTTCCATGCTCCACCGATTCAGTGATTCTTTTGCTATTAGTAAGGGGAATTATCCAGAGATGGTCACATGCAAAAAAAATATATACGTAGGATAAAGACGGAAGCTTAAAAAATTGAAAAATTACAATCAAATAATAGAAACAAATTAGACCCCACAGACCTAGGATTTCGACTTCAACGTTCGTTTCCTATTTTTTTCTGGACACTGATTTATGGGATAAAAAGAAGCCTGTGTTTGATTCCAGGATTAGAATTACCTGTATGCAAAATTTCAGCCCGATCCGTTCAGTAGTTTAGTTTTGGCGTGAAGAGGTAACAAACATCCAGCCATCCATCCAAACTTTCGCATTTATAATATTAGTGTTATAGTGTTAAGTGTTTTATTAGTGTTATGTTATATTAGTGTTATATCATTTATCTAGTACCCATAACAAAAACTCTAAATATTATTTATTTATAATTATTTATTATTATATTCCAGATCATCAGAAGTTCCAGAGACAGTGGAATGCTGGGTGTACTTCCTCCAACAATACCAGCCGGACTTGCTAGATCTGCCATATTTAGAGGACTACGCATCATTAGGACCACACGGCAGGCCATATGCGGAAAGGTCAAGTCGAGATCCTAGCTATAATTATAGACCTGAAGTTAAACGAAGTGATGAATAGTGACAGGCAAGCGATGCAGAAAGGTCAAGTCGTGGACTTAATTATTCATATCAAATCAAATAATTTCGCAATTTTTTTTTACTTCGACTGTGCATTACTCCTATGGAATGTGCTAACCAACAACACCACGAGGTCAAGTGACGCAGGAGTCGAAAATCTCTGGGACTTCCTACAGTTCAATTCTAAGGTTTTTGTTGAAACAAAAATGTGACACCTCTCGTCAAACGAATTAAATGTAACTTTAGTCTTTTAACAGGATTGGATAGACTTCAATGTTTCCCCTGTAGGTGGAGCTAACGTCGCTAGAGTCCGTAGGAAGTACCAGAGATTTCCGACTCGCACGTCACTTGACCTCGTGGTGTAGTTGGTTAGCACTTTCCCGTACTGAGGAAAGAATGCGGGTTCTCGTCGAAGTCGAAAATTTTTGCGATGTTATTTGATTTCTTAGAAATTACTCAGAGTGTGAGGGCTTACACACTATACATGTAATAACAAAAACCTTAATAATTATCATATACCTAATTATTTATTTATTGAAATCATTGGGATCAATTCAGATGTCACCATAACTAAACTAAACTAATTTGACGGGAGTAAAAATGATGCCATCCTTTTAATTTTGATCGTTATGAAAGGGACAGTAACATTTTTAATCCCGTCAAATTAGTTTAGCTTAGTTAGGGCGACATCTGAATTGGCACCATTGTGTACATTTTTAAGTCTTAGTATCGAGGTAAATGTAAAAGACACAAAGGGTACCTTTACAGGGCGTGGCAATAGGTAGGTACTGAGAGTCGAAGTGGAGCAGGTTTGTTTAAGAATGTCTAGTTAGGATTTAGCAGAAAAATTTAATTCAATACCTAACTTATGTTTTTGTTAATATGTACCTACCTACGTTTTTATAAAATATTGTATAGGTAGCAATGAGGTATTGTTAACGTATATAGCCAGTTATTTTTTTATTATCATACGACAAATGATAATAAAAAAAATAACTGGCTTGAAGTCAATTAAATCATTATAGCATTTATGTAAAAGGTATTGTATTGATTTGCTTTCAAATATTTGGTCTTTTCCCTCGTCTTTTAGGATGTCCGGTATGGAGCATACCTTGGTGATACATCTTTGACCACATTCTTACTTAGGCTGCGTTCCGTTTTACGCTTAAAACGCTCATGCGCGCATGAAGTCGTTCCTTTTCTACTTTCAGCGCGATGCGAGATCGCACGGGAACACCCACAGGAGCGCATGAACTGCCTCACCTTTCGAGACGAGGCAGCTCGTGCGTTCATGTGGGTGACGTCATATGGGCGCGAAATGTGAAAACTGGACGTGTTGTTTGTGTGATATTTTGTTAACTGGCACGTCATTGTTTTCCAGCGTAAACTCGTTGAGTCAAATGCACTGATCATCGCGGCCAAAACTGGAGTAAACTCTGACATGATTTCAAGATGATCGCATTGCGCACCAGTGCACTTAGATGAAACGAATCGCACTCTAGCACGCATAGCTCGTGCAGTGCCTGAGCGCTTTAAGCGTAAAACGGAACGCAGCCTTACCATCAGGTGAGATTGTGGTCAAAAAAAGTTGTATCAAAAGAATTCAAAGAACGTCAAAATATCACTGTGTGCAAAATATTAATTTTATTTTGAAACTTTAAACAACTTCTACAATTCATGTTTCATTCATTTTCAGCTCAAATGAATCTACGATAGACGACTTGAATGATGAGATAAAGAAGTAGAGAGATTTATTTATTTAATGTGTAAATGTATCGAAGGAGACACGATGTATCTTGGTAAATCCGAATATATTTTATTCCTACAAAAATTTTCGTTTTATTTATATTATTAGGTACCTACTGTAAATCTACCAAACTTCGCGGTTTTAATTGAATTATTTGACCATTGCCACTTGACTACGCTGACGTCCATGCTTTGAACTCAATTCCATCTGCCAATGTCAAAAGCCATGTGACTTTGATTTATCGTTCCTTCGTGATAAAATTGAGGTTATGTATGTATATAATATGATATGTTTACGAAGTAGTGAACCATGTATTTACAAATAAAAACATAATTTTATCATGGATTTTGCAAGAAAACAACTGGAAAAATACGGCTGGTCCGATGGTAAGTCCACAAATTCAAAAACCAACTGTGAAACTATTTTTTTTGACCAAGTAAATTAATTTACTGAGGTAACAACAAGGTACAAGTTTATGACTTGATATTTTTAGGCAAGGGGCTCGGTAAAAATGAGAATGGAATATCGGAAGCCCTAAAGCCGAAGCTGAAGCGAAGTGTAACCGGAATAGGGCATGATCCTGCTTCAGAATTCAACGAACACTGGTGGACTGCGTTATACGACAAAGCTGCAAAAAACGTCGAGGTAAATTCACAAAAATGTTATGATTAGTCTATATTACGGTAAATGAAGGTGATGTATCCTACTATATAAAGATTTTAGTCTGGAATAGCACATAGGCTATATTTTATCCCAGAATTCCCACGGGAACGGGAATTACGCGGGTGAAAGTGCGAGGCGCTGCTAGAGCTCTTTAGTGTCTCTCATAAATACAATACCTATTTTATAGGTTTCTTTAAGGTTACCAATAATAAGTTAATCCAGTAATAATAGTGCTATATTTGATCCCAGAATTCCCACGGGAACGGGAATTACGCGGGTGAAAGTGCGAGGTGCTGCTAGTGCTCTTTAGTGTCTCTCATAAATAAAATACCTATTTTATAGGTTTCTTTAAGGTTACCAATATTAAGTGAATCCAGTAATAATAGTCTAGAACTGTCTGCAAATTTCAGCTTAATATCTCCAGTACTCCAGTAGTATTGGAGTGAAGAGGTAATCAACATCTGAGCTGGTTATTGGTGGCCTGGTTGCTGGTTGCTTTTCCATAGAGCCTAGAAATTGGTAGTTTCCACACCTCTGTTTTTGTATCTCTTTGCTCAAATCTTTTAGTCTCTCTATGTATATCTTTTCATCTAGGTGGAAGAAAAAAACGGCAAGACAAAAAAGATAAAGACAAACAGTAAGGACCTAGTTATATCCACTAGCACTTGGAAGATCAACAAGAAACCAAAAACAACAGACGAGTCAGAATACTCAGAGTATTTTGTACGTACCTCTGTCCTTACAAATGATAAAGGAGGAAGGAAGACAGAGAATGTACGAAGTGATTCGGATGATGATGATGATGATGATGTGAAGAAGGATGTGTTTAAGATGACAGATGAGGAGTTATTTGCGGCTTGTGAAGGCAGGACTGCTCATAAGTAAGAGATTTATTGTTTACTTGTCGCGGCTTTGCACATCTTGTTTCTTTGGAAACATTAAAAGGTGATTTCCAGCCCAAGGGGACTGATTTATGGGATAAAAAGTCACCTATGATTGATTCCAGGATAAGAATTACCTGTAAGCAAAATTTGAACATATCAGACGTTCAGTATTTTTGGAGTGAAGAGGTAACAAACATCCATCCATCCAAACTTTCACATTTATAATATTAGTGTGACAGTGTGACTAGTTTCTGTTTAGACTCACTTTCACACATTTAAGGTTATTTCTATCCCATGGGAATTTATGGGATAAAAAGTAGCCTATGTTTTATTCCAGGGCTAGTACTACCTCTATGCAATATTTTAGCCCATTCCATTCAGTAGTTTTGGTGTGAAGAGGTAATAAACATCCATCCATCCATCGAAAGTTAGGATTTGATATTTTTTTATTGTATAGAGGATGATTCCAAGATGGTCCTATAAATTTTATTCTCGAGGAATTAGTATTTGCCCCACTAAACTTAAGCGGGAAGCGACTTGTTTTATACTATGTAGAGATATGCATTTAGTTTGTTACAGTTATAATTACTACTAACTAACACTATTACCGTAAAAGATTCAGAACTTATAAATTGAACTAGTAAATTAAAAACTTACAAAACCACTACTATTGGTTTGTGTTACACCTGTTCCTACTTACTTAATTACTTTTTACTATTTCAGAGGAGCGCGCCACGGCTTAAGAGCCACAGGGAAGCTAGCGAGAATAGCTGAGCAGGAGCAAAAGCTTCTAACACAACCGCAGTATCAAGGTTACTCACATGCCAAGAAACTAAAAGAAGGTACTAAGAAATCAGAAGTACAGAATGTTCCAGAAGTACAGAAGAAAAAGAAGAAAGGTAAAAAATGTAATGATTTAGAGGCAGAATGCAATGTTTTAGCGGGAAGGAAAGAGAAAGATGAAGAAAATAGAGTAGAAGTAGAGAACAGTAGAGATATCAGTGACTCTGAGAATAATCTTGGAGAATCAATATGTAATGAAGAAAGTGTTGATAGTATAACGGCAAAAAAGAAAAAACGGATAAAGGAAAAAGTGACAGAAATAACGAGTGAAAATGTTGATGAGAATTCAAAGCAAAAACAGTCAGAAACAACAAATGTGGAGACAAACGAACTATCTAAAAGTAAAAAGAAGAAAAAGGACAAATCAAGGAAGTAATGATTTTTAAATAAGATTTTAGGGAAACAAATTAAAACTAGTATTTTCAAATGTTTGTTGAGCTAACTGCAGACTGTTGCAAATAATGTAGAGGAAGGTCAACTGATCCATATCAAAGGTTTTCGTTATTATAGTATAATAATAATAATAATAATAATAATAAATTTTATTTATTTCTTCACAAAAGTGCTTGACAATTTTTTAACAAAGGACTAAGCTAGGGATTTTATCAGGTAAAACATTGTCAGACCCTGTTTTGTGAAGACTGGTGCCTGATGTAGGTTCTAAGAACCTGTGTTACAGGTCACCAGGACTTCGCTCAACGGACCTATACAAAAGACCTGCACCGCATATAATGTTGGTATTTAAATAAATAAATAACAGTAACTGTCCAGTACCCCATCATCTCTGACTGGCCTGGGGCTAGATGAAGCTGTGTGAAGCGTCCAGTGTTATTTATCATTTTACAAGAAAATATAAGAAAAATATAGTTGCTAGTAAAATTAAGGTTAAGTGTTACAAACTATACAAACAGTCACAATGCCTGTCAGAATACTAGTGTGAGTGTGTGTGAGAGTGTGAGTAATGTCAGTCCTGGGCTATATGAGACACCAAGAAACACCAAGAAAGTGAGGAGATAGAGTGTTGAGTGAGGATGTGTGTAGAAGTAAGGTGGTCCTAGGGTCTCCCGAGAACACCACTCTCCTTAGAGCCTGGGCAACAGGAGACACCAGGATCGTGTACCTAAGTGAAGAAGTGTGCGTGAAGGATAAGATGCTTGAACGATCGTCAAAGCTAGTTTGTGAATTTAGATAGGTAGATTGTTTAAGGAGATATGAATGCAATGAAATAGTTGAATATTCTAGAAGTTACGCTAATGGCTTAAGGAAGGCTTCTGTAACATTATAGTCTTGCTTTTTTAGCCAGTTTGTTACGATTTTTTTTACTCTATATTTGGGGTGGGGGTGTATGTTTAGTAATTTATTCATTTTGTTATATGCAAAAGGCCCCATGTAACCAAAGAATTTGTGCGAGTGGGAGTTATGAAATGTCACTGTGTCACAAACAGTGCCCTTTCTACGCTTATTTTTTAGTCGCACTGGGTCATACTCTTGACGTGAGTGTTGTTTAAGGACAGTAAGGAGTATGTATGTTTGCCTTACGGTGAGTACGTCCCACTCTTTATAGAGATCATCGGTTGGAAATCGATAAGGAAGACAAGCCCCCACTTTCAAAATAGCGCGTTGAGCTCTCTCTACCTCTATTAAATGAGTTTTAGCAGAACCACCCCACGTAATCAGGCAATATTCCAATATGGATTTACACAGTGCGCAGTATACTGTTTTTATGGTTTTACGGTCAGCTACATGCCTTAGGCTTTTAAATATGTAAATGAGTTTCCGCATACGACTTGATAGAATATCAATATGCGGTTTGAAGCTGAGAGTATGATCTATTGTGACACCAAGGTACTTAATTTTATCAGTCCTGCTCAGTGTGAGACAGCTGCAGTTGGTAGCGCATTCCTTTCTTACGTGTGCAGTTAAAGATAGGGAATTGGATGGGAGGAGGTTTGATTTAAGGGCGAAAGTCATATATTTGGATTTAGAGACATTAAGTGTAAGTATGTTGCTCTTTAACCAATGGGAAACAATATCAAGTCCATTTTGGGCAGAAGAGAAAACGTCTTTCCAGGAGTCACCGTGGAAGAATAAGGCAGTGTCATCTGCAAATGTGACGATCTTGCCGTTTTGGAGATTCAGGTTGCAGAGTCCATTGATATAGATGAGAAAGAGCGTTGGGCCTAGGACACTGCCCTGCGGTACCCCAAATGTTACTGGCTGTTCATCACTGATCCATGAGTCAATCTTAACACGTTGTCTGCGGTTAGTGAGGTAGTCTTTAAAAAGGTTGAGGGAAGATCCTCTTATGCCACAATCTTCCAGCTTTATGAGTAGTAAGGGGATAGAGACTGTGTCAAACGCCTTGGCAAGATCTAAAAAGATTGTGACACATTTCCTCCTAATATCTAGGTTGTTAACAATTGATTCGACTAGGGAGAGTACAGCATCACTGGTGGATAAACCAGCACGGAAACCAAATTGCGCAGACGATATGACATTATTATTCTCCAGAAAATTAGTGAGCCGTTTATTTAGTAATTTTTTTAGTATAGTTCTTAAGCACACTCAGGGTAATTTCTTAAAAACGTTTTTTGGGCAATTATTTGATTTCTTTGATCCATATCAATACCAATCTAAATCGTTCCAAACAAAATTCAAAATAGATTTTTGGGAATATTGCATTTCGAGAATATCATTAAGTTAAATATACCTTATCTACCAGCTACAATGAAGTTTTACTATAATAAGTACCTACCTCCTAAGAGATAGAGCCTCCGTAGAGCGAAAAGTCACTAAGTATGTCATTTCGTGTTTTGAGTGAAGTTTTGAAAAACAAATAAAATCCAACTTTGTTTCGGTATGGGATATTTCTAATTTTATGGTCTTACATGTAAGATAATTAAAAGCTCAATGCACTATAGTCAATGAATGATTGATATTTTCAGGAATAATGAAAAATAACCACTTTAGGTATCATTTAAAAGATAGCTTTGTAGCCATAATATTGGGGCGGAAACTAACTTAACATGTTAAATGATTTCTTGCTCTAAAATTATGAAGTACAATTATCGCATCTCACGTGTACAGCCACCGGTGGGCTGTAGCCGGTGGTCCGTTTGCGCCTAGCCTTATAGAGCACAAGTGTGCGCAAACAGGTATCCACTCTTTTCTGGATTAAAAGAGAAGGAATAAAATAATATGAAAGAAAAAATATCTTAGTTCAGCATTTTATTTCGTAAACATTTTAATGAATAAATACCTACATCGTTTATTATTTGATACTTAATGTCCTTCGTCAATGGTCATGGTCAAGTCCTCAGGGTCATACGTAGAGTCTATATAGCGGTGTTTCACAATGTGTTTGTACACCAGGGCGGATTTACGAGCGGTGCGGGGGCGGGCTGGGTCCTCGAAGTCCACTTCATAGAGGCCGAAACGTTCTCTGAAAAAGTAAGGTTTTTGTAAGTACCTACTCACCATTAGATATGTATGAGACGAAGTACGAACCAAGAGATTAATCTTTCTGCTACCTACAAAGAGTACTAAGAAAGCAACACCAACTCAATTTAAGCCGTGTGGTGGCGGTTTAACGTATTCACTACCCAGAGCCCAGCCTCGGTGCGGCGCCGCCGCGGTGGTGCGACCCGCTGGGGCGCGCCGCCCCGCTTGTCCTCCAACTCACTTGCTTGTCTCCGATTTTCAGATATAAATTGTAAGCAATATTTATTAAAGGAAGGTAATGCCCATAATCCCCACGTAATAAATATTCATAAAACCGCATGCGGTTTGGGATCGCAGTTCGGCAGTAGAATTGTTCTGCTGGGGGCGCTGCTGCCCGCCTCCGGTGGATATCCCTTATTCGCCTCTTACAACACCCGCCGGGAAGAGTTGGGGTGGTGCTAATTCTAAGCCAGCGCCACACGGTCTTTAGTAAATCGACGTCCAAACTGGGAACTATACATAAACCAAATATCGTCTCCTTGTAGGTAGGTAGGAACCTACTATTATACCTACTGTTATTGCCAATCATTAGTTCATTTTCCATCGTTTGTTAATCGTAGTGATAGATACCTACACTCACGAATTTAAAAGGACCAGCAGGCGTTCAACGCGGGTGTCCTTACAACACCCAAAATAGGAAGTAGGTACCTATAAGTAAACTAAATGTCATCTCTGTCAACTTACGTGTAACCTTCCATCCACTCAAAATTGTCCATCAGACTCCAGGCCATGTACCCCCTGAGATCGATGCCCGCGTCCAGTACATCCAGCACGTTGTTCAGAGCCGCTCGGTAGTACGTGATCCTTTCATTATCTCTCAGATCCTGTCCAGGGGGTGTGCTCCATCCGTTCTCCGTTATGTAGAAGGTTGGGTGGTTGTAGCGGTTGGAGAGGTGGGTAAGGCTGTTGAGGATGCTGTTGGGTGCAAACTGTGGAGAAAGGCGATCTTTTATTTGGCTTTACAGGCATCGCATTGATCACACTAATATCACAGCTTACCTATATGCATACAGTCGTTCGACGAAAGCATTTTGAAGTGGTTTTGACAGGACAATCGTGCGGGGGGCAAGGGAAGGGACGGGAGAGGGACGCTCCCGAGTTGCATAATGATTTAAGCAACTCGGCGGTAATCCGCCTTAGTAACTCGGGAGCGTCCTCTGACCCGTCCCTTGCCCCCCGCACGATTGCCCTGTCAAAACACTTTCGTCGAACGACTGTAGATATGCATATGGGTAGGTAGGCTGTTCTAATATCATAACTACAGAATGGAATTTTGAAATTTTGCACAAGGTTTGTTTAAGGCCTGGAATAACATAGGCAGTTTTTATACCATGAATTAATTTCCATAGGATAGAAATTACCATAAAACGATTCCATAGAAACAACGCGTGTGAAGCCGCGGGGAGAAACTAGTAGAGAAGTTATCAGATAAGATGTATAGTTAGGTAGGTAGGTATCTGTAGGTATACCTGCTTGGCTCCTGAAACACAACACTGTTTTTAACTACTTCAAGCTCCCATGGACTCATTAAATTAATGTCTGTAAACTATAATACATGTCAAAAACAAGCTAGGTAATTTGTAAATACTGTACAGTACATAGAGATTGTTGCTCCGTAAAGCTTGCGATGCTACCATGAGACGGAGATTGGCAGAATTGTGTCAAACCAGCTCGATGTAATGGATAGGTAATTGTTGTTATGTAAGTACCTAGCTGAATACTTACTACGAATAACCAGGAAGAAGCGGACGACGTCCAATCATCAGGTACCTATAGATCTTATAGATCCAGTAAATATCAGTGACGAGTGTAGGTTCCACGTGTCAATATACATGTGCCAGAAATGAGAAGTAATGGATAAATTGTTATGTAAGTAGCTGAATACTTACGAATAACCAGGCAGAAGCGGATGTTGGCCATTCTTCAGGTATGGAGCTCATAGATCCAGTATCAGTGATGAGTGTAGGTTCCACGTCACCATATTCATGCGCATGCACCAAGAATGAGGTGTAATGATTCAGGCCGAAGAAATCTGAGGCTCCTGGGAACAAAACATAGAAATAAGTACCTACCTAAGTAAAATTCTGTAGAAATGGTACGTTCTCCCAGCGCTAGGTCAACCTGTGTTGTGTTAAGTACAACTAAATGCAAAGACACGCTATTTCGTACGTAAATGAACAACAAAGACGGAAAGATGTTCCTAGACCGAAACGATACGCACGCGAAACACAACGCCGCCGATGGCGCCACGCGAGAAGCTCAATCTCCCGAATTTACTCACATCGATGGATCGAAATACCTAGTAAAGTTATGACCTCGATGCCGAAGGTCCGCCTGCGACGCAGGAGTTTGCGGGTTCGATTCCTGCCTCGGAACAAATGTGGACTTACGATCTGTAGATATTTTACGAGTGTTGTGGGTGTTAAATATGTTTAGCTAAAAATATCTATCTAATTCTAAAAATTAATAAAACAAGATCCGTCAAGTGCGAGTGTAACTCGCGCGCCGAGGGTTTCGAATCAGATAGGTAGGTATACAAATATGTACTAAAGGGGTGTAGGGGTTCCAAAGACCGATAGTGTACTCGATAAGGGATACATCGGCTCGACTATTAACAAACATGGACTAATGACGGAGTGTACAGCAAGCAGGGTTATTCAGAAATTCTGTTTCCGAGTCTTTGACTACAATCGACACAGATTCGCGAGAAAATTCTAATATTTTAGCAGATTTTAATATTTTCTGCGTTCTGCAAGGAATAAAACTACTAGAAAAGTGATTTTCCACGAATCATAGACCATTTTCAGTGAACCCATGTTACAATAAAGTACCTACGTTATAGGTACTTATTGGACCTTTAGGATGTTGATTTTTGAGGAATTAATATCATATATTATTAATTTCTCCAAAAGTAGCACCAAATCAAAAATATAAAACCGCTAAAATATTTGAAATACATGCGAAACCGTTTCAAAGACTCGGTAATGAAGTTTCTGTATAGCCCTACAGGTAACTATTGTGGTAGATACATAAATACCCATAGTTAGGTAGGTGGATATGTAGGTATTTTCCTTTTTTTTTACCTCTGGCGAAGAGTCTTTCCTCCTCCGTGAAGGTTGGCATACGGGAGCGCGGGTAGCCTTCCTTAGCGCTTCTTTCAGCGACTAATGCGGATAACTCTTTGGGGAAACCTCCTTGTTCAGAAAAGATTGGTTCGGCGTAGAGTCCCCACTGAAAAAGATGTGAAGGCAAATGTAAGGTATACTAAAATAGTCTTTAGGCGTAGCAAGTTTCTGCACCCACAGACGTAACCTATAATACTAGCTAAGACTGAGAAATAGAGGAATAGGAAAGTAGGTACCTATATGATACAATGATCGTAGTTCCCTTTCCGTACCTATAGAATAGAGTCGCATTTTTTTTTAATGCTGGACAATTCACACAGCATTATCTAGCCCCATGCTAAGCAGAGCTTGTGTTTATGGGTACTAGATAACTGATATACTTAATACAATACACTACATAGATAGATATTTTTTAATATAAGTACATAGAAAACACCCAGACCAACGGAACAAATTTCTGCAGATCGTACACAAATTTGTTCCGAGGCGGGAATCGAACCCGCAACCTCCTGCGTCGCCCGCTGCGCCACGGAGGTCGTCAAAGAAAAGAATAGAGTCTATAGAATAGAGTAAGTAGCATTTATTTCGACACACACATCTTATCCTACTTCCTTCTAATATTATAAAGTCGAAATTTTGTGTTATGTGATTCTTTTTGTTACCTACCTACCTAAGATCTCCAAAACTACTGAATAGATCAAAAAGAAATTTGGCGTAGACCTGGAATAACGTATCAGGACATTTGCACGAAAGACAATTTTATTTTGAGCGATGGGAATTGGCGTTAGTGGACATTAGTGCGAAAAGTTGATAACCTCCTAATAGGTATATCACGAAATCTTTCTTTCCTCATTATAATAAAATCTCGCGTTCGCCCACCAGGGAAAGGGGAGAGATCCTTTACTTCACCATATTTTAAAATAGTACTTCTTTCTTCTTTCGTTCTTGCTACGATGCTACCGCGGACGACGACGGGGCGGCGGCGTAGCATACAAAAGATTTCAACGCGCACCCACTTTCGTACTACACAATAAATTCCTCAAGAACTGCGCCTACTCGGTAAAGGAAAAACGATGTTTCTCTTTCGTTGTCGTGCAAAACCAACTCATAGGTGGCTTGCTAAGGTCAGCGTTTGCACGGAAACTAATCAGAAACTTCGATTTAGTTTTTAGGAGTACGGGCCCTGTCTACATTGATCTTTCTGGGCCTGGTTAAAATATATTTTAGATTCTAGCTTAAACGCAAAAAGTTCCTTTCAGCTTGTAGCTCTCCGTCATCTGATGGTGTCTCGACTCAGGTATCTAGCTAACAGCTGTCTTTCTGAGTCGAGATTGGTTATCTCTTGTCTACACTATGTAAATTGAGGGAGACTAAATCCAACGCCACTATTAACTTTTTAATCGAGCCCCAATTAGTTAGTTGACTTGTTAGCTTGACTTTTTAGGCCCAGACTCCACCTAAGCGGAGATATGCGGAGATGTCCGAGGCGGAGACGAGAGGAGATGCGTATTGGCTGCACTGGAATGGAGATGTGTGCGCTAAAGCGGAGATGTGTGTTGGCTAAAGCGGCTGAGCTGCGTGCGGGGATTGTCGGATGTTTGTTGAGATGAATGAACTAGCAGCGCCGCTCACTGCGCTTCGCTCACATCTCTTCTCGTCTCCGCTGCGCGACGTCGCCAGCTTGCAAGACACAGCTCACACTCCGCTCCGGAGATGCAATTATGATACATCTCGCCTTCAGTGGATGGTATCCGCTGAAGCTGAGCGGAATAACGACGTTCTCTTTGTGGTTTAAAAAACATCTCTTTTCCGCTCGTCTCCGCTTTGGTAGAGTCTGACCCTAAAATAACTACGTAGATCTTCGTAGCATGTGCGGTGACTTGTGGTGCGTAGCATTACTTCAAAGCGCACCCACTTGTCTACTACACACTAAATACCTCAAGAACTTTTACCTCAGCTTGCCGCCTCAGTTCAGCGGCTGCCTTATCCTCCTCTGAGTCAGTCAGTTCTGTGATCCAGTTGGAGCTGATGGTGATGCCGCATTGACCGCCTTGTGTAGGCTTTAAATAAAGAAAAAAACAATTATTTTTCCCTATCGATTTAGGTGGAGAATAACTAAATAAAATAATGTAATGCTGTTATACACGACGGTGCTTGCATGTTGTGGTGGAAAGTATTTGATAATTCAGAGGACATGTCATCCCGTGACCACGACAGCGTGTAAACCTGTTCAAACTTCGGGAGGATTATGTAAATAATCGCAATAAATACCCGTTAAATAATACTTATAATATGGGATAGGAGTTTCTGAGTACAGCCAATCAGGTCCAGGATTTTGTACAGGCCTTCCCGACTAACCGTGTCAAAAACTTTGTTGAGAATCTACAAGGGCTATGACCAAGGGAGTGTTCTGCTCTCTGCACTTTTCCTGGCTCTGTCTAATAGTAAAAATCAACTCCTTCACTTTCTTCCTACTAATATTATAAATGCGAAAGTTTGTGTGAATGTTTGCTACCACGTTTTTTCGTAGCTAATTCACATATTAAATCTTTAGGCCCAAACAAAATAACAATCAAATAATAGAAATAAATTCGAACTAGTATTTACAATTGAAACAATTGAGCTAACTGCAAACTATTGCGATGTACAGGTAGTTCAACTGATCCATATTAATACCAGTCGTCGCGTCCCCAAGACGCTGGCTGCAGTGCTGATGCGCTGACCAGATACTCACCAGCAGGCTTAGCCAAATCATTGTCATTCGGATTCCGATCAGTGGACGCACTTGACAGCGGATTGTCCGATATAGGTCTGTGAACACGCATCCCAACGTTTCAACTGCTAACGTTTGAGCCGTAATGCCGTGCCTTACCACACCGTAATCGCCCTCCAGCTCTTGGGTCACGCGTTGCTTCGACCAGACGCTCAGATAATTTTATAAAAACCCGATGAGCCTCGTAACCCCACGGACCTAGGGTCTCGACGCCAAGGGGAGCAAGTGTGTAGGCTCTGTCGAGACCTGCACTTGCACCATTAAATAAAAATTAAAGTATGTACCTTGAACTCGTTGTTATAAAGATGGTACGCCTTAGCATGAGCCATCACCAGGTTCTTAGCACAGATGTAGGTCCCCATAGCTGTTGCGTTCAGACGCGGCGCCTTCGTTAGGGCTCCATAACCTGAAAAACATAAGATTCTGAAAACCGGCCAAGTGCAAGACGATCTCGCACACGAAGGGTTATCTACTGAACAGAAATGAAGGCAAAAATTTAAGCAACTACTTTTTAACTGACTTCAAAAAAGGTTTGACTGTATGTGGTACGTTTTTTTGGAATAACATAACGATAGGCTTTTTTTATCCACGAAAAAAACGTACAAAGCCACGAACATAGAAGCTAGTCGCAAAACCATTAACGAATTCTTACGCACCTTCATAACAAATCTCTCTCGGTTCATTAAAAGTGATCCACAACTTCACCCTATCCCCGAAATTCTCAAAAGCGACCCTCGCATAGTCCTCAAACCATTGCAAAAACAAGGGATTCTCCAATCCTCCCAACTCCTGCAGCTTCTGCGGCAAGTCCCAATGGTACAGCGTCACCATGGGCTGTATGTTGTACTTCAACATTTCATTGATATAGTTGTTGTAGAAGTCGATTCCCGCTTGGTTAACTTTATTAGTCATTCCGTTGGGAAGTATTCTAGACCAGGAGAGTGAGAAGCGATACGCGTCCAGGCCGAGTTCTCTCATCATTTCCACGTCACGCTTGTAGTGGTGGTAAGAGTCGCCGGCGATGTCGCCGTTGGAGACGTCCTTTATGACTGTTGGGTTGGTATGAGTCATGTAGTCCCAGATGTTTTCGCCTTTGCCTGGAGAAATAGAAGAAAGTGGAGAAAAACACAAGATTACTTGCCTGGTCGTTCATTCACGTGAGATTCGAAAGGGCCTCCCCCTTTTGAACGTGCACGTGACAAAATGTTCGGAAAAATCACGACCAATCACCGGTGGAATGGGGTGCAGTTAAATATTTTACGTGTAAATTTTTATCGCGGTGCTTAATATTTCAATTGATCATTCCAATATTAAATAAGATTATACCTACCTATGCACACCACTTGGATAGTTGGACAATATTCTGGAATATAATATATTATGGCTACAAAGCTTTGTTTTGAATAATACCTAAAGTGTTTTTTTTTTATTATTCCTGAAAATATAAATCATTCTTTGACTGTAGTGAATTGACCTTAAGAGCTTTTAATTTTCTTACATATGAGACCATAAAATTAGAAATATCCCATACCGAAACAAAGTTATGATTTTATTCGTTTTTTTAAACTTTGAACCTTCATAGCTCAAAACAACAAATGTCCTACTTATTGACTTTTCGCTTTATGGCGACGATATATAATAAGAAAATAATGTCTATCTACAAAAAAATACAAGTGATTATATTTATTAGTGTGGAGTGGCACAAAAGTTTGGAGACCTATACCCAGCAGTGGGTGAAGTCGGGTTGCGGATGATGATGATGATGATGATAGTTATTACCTATATAAGTTTTTATAGGTAGAGATAGTTACCATGTAGGTATCATCAGAGGGAGGGGGTATAAATTGTAATGCTCTAAAGAATCGAAGTTTGTTAAAACATGGTTCATAGAAAACTAGCTGCTGCCCGCGGCTTCGCCTGCGTAGTTCCCGTTCCCGTGGTAATTCCGGGATAAAACATAGCCTATGTCCGTCTCCTGGTTCTAAGCTGCCTCCCCACCAATTTTCAGCCAAATCGGTTCAGCCGTTCTTGAGTTATAAATAGTGTAACTAACACGACTTTCTTTTATATATATAGATGGTTTAGGTAGGTACTATTTGCGAGAAACTTCTTTTGCGCTACCAAGTTTTATTCCTTGTAGAGAACGCAGAAAATATAAATGATTGCGTATTCTTATTTATTTTGTATGGTAGGTAGTTACCTACTGTTGCAAACAATCTACAGGTAGCTCAACTGATCCATATCCATACGTCGTCGACCAGTCGTCGCGTCCCCAATACACTGGCTGCATTGCCTTCCCTGAATGGCAATGCTGATGCGCTGTGGCAGATACGCTGGTTGGTGTTTCAATTAAAAATAAATAAATGAGTAAACTACATCATCATCATCAACCTATAATAGTCCATCGCTGGACATAGGCCTTCCCTAAAGAGCGCCATAGCGCCCTGTTTTCAGCTTGCCGCATCCAGCATCTGCCTGCAGTCGTTCGCAGGTTATCATCGCACCTGGCTGGAGGGTGTCCTACGTTTGCCGTTGTCGAGTCGCGGTCTCCACTCAAGAACACGTTTACCCCAGCGGTTGTCGGTTCTTCGCGAGACATGGCCGGCCTACTGTCACTTCAGCTTGCTAATTCTGTGAGCTATGTCGATAACTTTGGTTCTCTTTCTTGTTCGTTACGAATCTTAGACTATACACAGACATACAGAATAGACTACACAGCTTTCTTAATAAAATTAAAAGTTTTCTCACCATCTTCGTTCCATGCTCCTTCGATCTGATAGGAGGCCGTGGCGGTTCCAAAAAGGAAGTCGTTGGGAAACCTCCGCTGGGCCTGGCAGTAGGCGACTGCCACTGGCTGAAAAAAAAAGAACATCAGGGGCGCACCTAGCGGGTTTGCTTGTCAAACTCGGCCTAGATCATAGTAGTCACGGCATATCCGTGGTAAAAAAAAATTGTATAAATGTGAAATTATGTATTTTTATCTTTAACTTAAATTTAATTAGTGTTATGGTATTTATACTCTGTCATTTTGCTTAAAGCTATGTGTGTAAGATTGGTGTAGCGAGTAGCTCTGCACTTATCACCCGGCACCAGCGATGATGATTTGAAAACCAGCGCTGCTATGGCCCTTGTGACATAGCAGCATTAAGCTGAGCTGGTGACCGTTTTGTGTTTTATTAAGTTTAATATTAGGTAGTTATAAGTAATTTCATTTTATTATATCACACAAATAAAGATTTTCTATTCAATTCTATACAAAACTAGAATAATATAAAACTTGTGAAAACACAATTGCAAAAAAATATTAGGTACCTATGAAAAAAATTTATGAAAGTGCACTGTTTTGCACCTAATTTGGTCGAGATCTCCGGAACCCTGCGGTATTTAGAAAAGAATAAAGATTTTCTATTATATTCTATTCAAAACTAGAATTATATAAAACTTGTGAATACACGATTCCAAAAAAATATTATGAAAAAAATTATGAAAGTGCACTGTTTTGCACCTAATTTGGTCGAGATCTCAGGAACCCTGCGGTCTATAGAAAAGATTTTTGTTTTTGGTTCCTTCATAAGTTGTGTAGTGTTCTTGTAACTAAACAAAAACATCATTTTCGCGCTAACGCCGCGCCGCCGCGCCCCGTTCTAATAATGTAGCTATGCTCTGTCCGAAATCCTACAATAAATATCCTTTTCAATTTTATTACTTTTGATACTGATGTTTGATGATTTTTACCAAGTATATGTTATGTTTTGTACCTATCTTGAACTTTTGGTATTTTATGTTTTTCATATCTTTTTTTTTAAGAATTTTGTAATTTTAAGATTGTATATTTCTAGGTAGTTACCTACTAGACAGTGTGTGTAGAACGGTTTGGAGGAATTTTGTTATGTTGTAGACTTGTTTTTAATCAATAAAAAAAAAATATTTGACCGGTTCATTTTGTTTACGTTACGTTGGTTGTTAGCAGTTATAATTACAATAATAAAAATTATTAATGTTCCTTCTAACTACAACAACGCAATAGATTTAATAATCTAGGTAAAGTCGTTAAAAGATTGTGATCAATAATTGATTGTTTTTAAAATAGGTAGGTACTGAAATGCGGGACAAGCGAATCCCTCGAGCATCAAAGTTTTATGGGACCATCCCGAGATCATCATCCGCTATAAAAATTGCGAAAAAAATATCTAAATCGGTTGAGTTACGGATATAATTGTAAGCAATATTTATAATTCTTTATTATCGCAAAGAAAATTACAATCAAATAATAAAAATAAATTAGAACTAGTATTTACAATTGAAATAATTGAGCAGACTGCTGCAAACAATCTACAGGTAGCTCAGCTGATCCATATCAATACCAGTCGTCGCGTCCCCGCTCCGCTGGCTGCATTGCCCCGCTGTATGACAATGCTGATGCGCTGCGCCAGAAACTGACCAGGTCTCGGGTCACGCATCGCTTCGACCAGACTTAGATTTTAAAAACCCGAATAGCCTCGGTAACCCGCGGACTTGAGTCTAAGGGGAGCAAATGTGTAGGCTCTGTGTTGAGACCTGCATATTAGCGCCTCTTGAGATATCTATACTTATAATAAAACTGTAACAGGTCCAATTCTGTACATTGAAGATATTTTGAAAATTTTTTTTGGAGGGCACTCTATTATCGATACTGAAGCCAAAACTGCAATTTTTTTCATTCATGTCTGTCTGTCTGTCTGTCTGTCTGTCTGTCTGTTTGTTAAACGCGCATCACGCCGAAACTACTGAAGTATTGAAATGAAACTCGGTACGATTTTAGGTCATACTACGAGGAAGGACATAGGATACTTTTTATCCCGGAATTCAGTCAGGTTTCCCTGGGAGAGGGGATGAAAGTAAAATTCTTTAACTGCGCATCACGACGGAACTACTTAAGGTATTGAAATAAAACTCGGTACGATTTTAAGTCATACCACGAGGAAGGACATATGATACTTTTTATCCCGGAATTCAGTCAGGTTCCCCTGGGAGAGGGGATAAAAGTAAAATTTCTTCACCGCGCATGACACCGAAAGTGCTAAATGAGTTGGAATGAAACCTAGCAAGATTTGATTTCATACTACAAGGAAGGACATGGGATACATTTCATCCCGGAATTCAGTAATTTTCCCCTGGGAGAGAGGATGGAAGTAAAATTCTTTAACCGCCCATCACGACGGAACAACTTAATGAATTCGAATGGAACTCGGCATAATTTGAGTTCATACTACGAGGAAAGATACATTTTATCCCAGAATTTAGTAAGGTTCCCCTGGAAGAAGGGATGAAAGTAAAATTCCTTCACTGCGCATCACGTTCACGCCGAAACTACTGAATGAGTTGGACTGAATTGGTACGATTTGAGTTCAAGGAAGGACATGGGATACATTTTATCCTGGAATTCAGTAAGGTTCCCCTGGGAGAGAGGATGAAAGTAAAATTCTTTAACCGCGCATCACGACGGAACTTCTTGATGAATTCGAATGCAACTCGGCTTGATTTTAGTTCGTACTATGAGGAAAGATACATTTTATCCCGAAATTCAGTAAGGTTGCCCTGGCAGAGGGGATGAAAGTTAAATTCCTTCACCGCTCATCACGCCGAAACTACATAGGTAATGAGTTGGAATGTAACTTGGCACGTTTTGAGTTCATACTACAAGAAAGGACATGGAATACATTTTATCCTGGAATTCAGTAACGTTCCCCTGGGAGAGAGGAAAAAGTAGTATTCTTTAACCGCGCATCACGACGGGTCTACGCGTCGTCCGATTTCATGCATTCTTTTTGTTAGAAACAGAGATGCAAGATCGAATATGACTAAATCAGTAGAAAGTCGAGTAGAAAATCAGTAGATTGATGAAATAATCTGTAGATTGAAGAAAAAAAATTGTAGATAAAGGGTAGGTAAGTTTCTATCTATTTATTTTTCCAAGACGCACCCATTAGTTAGGTTCCTACCTACTAAGGTGGTGGGTCTTGGAAAAATAAGTTAGGTTCCTGCCTTACATGATATATGGTGGTTTAGCTGGTCCAGCGAAGTTTGGTTGGAGTCTTACTCCAACCAAACTTCGTGTACAATTAAATTAATTAATTATTGTGGTCCACTTAAACTAACTGGACCGCAGAAAAATATTTTTATTGTGGTACACAGCCAACTGTACCTACCTACTAACGAAAAAAAATTACGGTGGTCCAGTCAAATGGATCAGGAGCCCAATGCTGCAAAACAATTGCGTGAATGGAATCGTCGCAGAATCATCACGTAGAATCCTTAGATTAATAAAATTCCAGATAGTGCGCGCGAGATAAATTAATATGTAGTTTCAAACTTGACGCGCGTCTCTCCATCTGCATTCATCATAATTTCTTTCATCCAAGGTGGAATACCAAAAAGTGTCATTCTGTGACGATAGCCCTGTCATAGTGAAGCGATTAGTATAGCAGAATAGGGCCCCAGCTGTGAGTAAGTCAAACGAGTAGGACACTTCTTAACACTGACGCTGGCCGAGTCGTAGCTAAAAGTCGTGTGGATAAAGAATGGGATTGAAGATGACAATATACTATCCCCCGTAGACCCTACACGATTTTTTGGACGGCGGCGTTTCATAATATGAGAGACTATGGTTAAATGTGAACTTAATTAGTCGGCAGGTAAGGCAATCGCGAACGAAGTCGCGGGTACAGCTAGTACCTAATAAATTAACATCAATAATAATTTTTTAGTAAAGTAAATTGACATATTACGCGCCGGAAGGCGTCAAAAGAGGCAGTTAGCACAGGACTGTGGTGGAGGCCTATACCCAGCAGTGGGTAAAATCGGGGTGTGGATGATGATGATCATGAAATTAAATTGTATTGATTTGTAAAATATTACTCACCAGAGTGCTAAGACGACCTTCATCGCGTGGACACGGATGGTGATTCAAACGTAACCTTTCTTATATATAGCTGTTGACATCCCATATTATCATCTTTATCAGTTCAGCTCTTTAAACTCTTGAGATTATTGTTATTATAGATATCTCTACATATATTTCAGCTTTTAGATTCATATTTATATGTTTTTCTCACTTTGTGCTCGTAAAACGCTCTTTATAAGTCAAATAGGTATCTAACCGAAATCAAGTGATTTATTATAGCCCTGGTGGTTAAAAAGGTTAAGGTTAAATGGGCATGAGATCTCTTAGTTCGATTCTCCTTGGTCAACATTTCCTTAAGTACATTATTTTGAGGTTTATTTGAGGAAATTTTAACTCATAATAACTCCCTTGGGAATAATGAACATAATTCCCAAAGGAATAGAATTTAGAACATCGAAATTATGTGTGAAATTTTTACCAACAGAATCCGTGCATGATCCTACGAAATTCGAACTAACCTCTGTTCAGAAGACGAAATAACAAAAACAAAATTAAAAATTCCCCCGACAGATTTTCAAGAAAAATGGCTAAGACAAATCTGGATAAAATCATCTATGACACAAAAAAAACTAAAATAAATAAATAAATAATGCTGGACAATTCACACAGCATTATCTAGCCCTAAGCTAAGCAGAACTTGTGTTATGGGTAGGTACTAGTTATATGATATACATAATACAATACACTACATAGATAGTTTTTTTTATTATACATAGAAAAACATCCAGAACACCCTGAACAAATATCTGCAGATCGTACAAACATTCGTCCCGAGGCGAGAATCGAACCCGCAACCGCAACCTCCTACGTCGCAGGTGGACCTTCGCCCGCTGCGCCACAGAGGTCGTCAAAAATCTTAAAACGGAGATAGGGAAGCGGGGGCATGGGTATTTTTTTCGACTTTTTTCAAAATATTTCGAAAAGTATAAAATCTACAGAAATTTCAAAAACTATTTTGAAATGTACAACCTTTCATTTGATACCCCAATTGACTTTGTAGGTCTTTTTTAAAATTTCGACATCACAATTTGTATGGAAAAAATGTTATTTTAAGGGTTTCGAGATCGAAGATCGGTTTCGAAACCCTTATGGTCTCGCTTTGTCTGTCCTTTTTTTCCTCCTTAATAACTCAGCAACTACTGCAGCTATCAACTTGAAAATTAAAATAATAATACATTTCGTGCGCCTGTACAGATTTAAAGAAAACTAAATGAAAATAAATGAAAAATTAAAATGAACATTTTCCATAAAAATTGTGATGCCGAAATTTTAAAAGATACCTACAGGGTCATGTGGGGTATCAAATGAAAGGTATCAGTTTGTATATTTCAAAATAGTTTTTGAATTTTTTGTAGGTGTCATACTTTTTAAAATATTTCGAAATAAGTCGAAAAAATACCCATTCACCCCCTCCCCCCTAACTCTGAAGACTGCAGAGCGATCCATATAAAATGTATGGAGCGTTTATAGATACGGATCTATATTTTACAGGAAAAATATAGAGCAGCTTGTAAAAAGAACACTTTTTGAAAAATTGTCAAAAAGGGGGGAATAATTTTCAAAAGGGAGGGCTACTTCACCGAGTGGGGTATCAAATGAATGTCGGTTTGGAACATAGAAATCTAAATAACAAGGCACTGTTATTTAGATTTCTATGGTTTGGACATTTCAACACAGTTTTTAAATTTCTGTAGCTTTCATACATTTTGAAATATTTTGAAAAAAGTCGAAAAATTTTCCATTACCCACTTTAACCGAAGCTTGTTGACAAACGTTCGAAACCCTCGGCGCGCGAGTTACACTCGCACTTGGCGGATCTTGTTTTTCTTTATATCCGTACAGGCGCACGAAATGTATTATTATTTTAAATTACAAGTTAATAGCTGCGGTAGTTGCTGAGATATTAAAGAGGGGGAAAAAGAACAGATAAAGCGTAATAAGGGTTTCGTAACCGATCTCCGATCTCGAAACCCTAAAAACGAATGCCGCGAAACACGTAACCAAACGTTAAGTACCTATAACCCTCGCTTCGCTCGTGAGTTACTCTACTTAGTTGATCTACTATTGTTTACTATCAATACCTATAGATAGGTAGGTAATGTGTGGCGGCAATAGGTGCCTGCCTTGCCTACCCCGTGCCTCGGAAAGCACGTTCAGCCGTTGGTCCTGCGCTTGTCCTCTCCCCGGTCGTGTCGGTCTGCCGTCCCATCGGATTATGAGAGTGAGGGAATAGAGAGTGCACCGTGTTTGCGTGCACATTCGTGCACTTTGATATGTCCTGCGTATCTGACTAGTCTCTGATAAGACTGGCCGTGCGCTCTGTGGTCGAAATTCGGCTAGGAGGACATTATTATTAGGTGCCTACTTGGATAAGTACCTAATTAATAATTTTATTGTTGCTATAAGTAGATCCTTATTATCTTCATCTCTATGTATCGTGTAAGCGACGCACAATCCTGCATATTTTGTGAGCAGGCGGAGGAAACATCTTCTGGGATAGTGCGAAGCACTGATGCAAAAACGTAGCAACCATCGCTGGGCAAGCACCTGCGCAGCCCAGACGAGCTAAGAGACATCACTCCGAAGAAAATCCTACAGTTCCTAGCAGCTGCAAGGGTTAGTGGCGAATTATGAACGCCGCTACTTCGAGGCGGAACACACAAAGTTGCGAACACAATAGACCTATCATGGCCGCAGTGATACGAAAGCCAAATAGAGAAAATAAATAAAAAATAAAAATAAGGACAGTCTGAATAGCCATTTTTTTGTTTTTTTATTCGGCGAGGAAGTTAGTTTACGAACAAACTGGTCTGAGGGGACCAGAATAATGTGGGACTCGACGTCCTGAAAACAACGTAGTAGGTAATACCCACTAAAACCTCTCCGGTGTCCATCTCTCGCCATTTTCACCGAACCACGGGAACATTTATAAAAACCTCCACGGCCCGGCTTGAATAGCCCTGCTCTTCCCGGTCGCGTCGTCGGTCTGCAGTTCCATCGGTGAGGTACTAAAGAGATTGTTTTTGTATTTGTTGTCCGACCATTGCTATTTCAATTGGGATATACCCCGCCAGTTAGACAGGGTTATTGGCAATTCACTGACACTGCGTAAACCACAGGGTCTGCCCATCATCACGAACACTTTTGGGTAGACGCCAGGTCTACCCCCCTCCATTTAATAATCGTTCTTTTCAAATCAAATCAAATCATTTATTTGCCGAATACATTATTACAGGTGTATGTGTAGGTGGAGTGATGTCAAATGTATTCAACCCGCAAGTAGGTGGGCAAAAATTAAATCGCAGTACTTCAAATTGTTAAAATAATTAAATATGAAAATAATCATGGATAATACAATCGAAGATAAATAGTTAAGAACCAGATATTTAACTAACAATCATAGTCAAAACATAATAAATAATTCTACTCAAAAATAATATCTTCATTTACACTAAAGAAACATTTGTCAAGCAACCGCTTATTTAATTTTTGTTTAAATAAATTACCATTGAGTTCTTCAATAGATTCTGGTAACTTAATAAAGATAATGATGCACATACTACATACATTTTTCTCATAAATCCGTTTATGGCATAGTGGATTGTATACTTAAAAGATAGGTAATTGATTTTGCTCATTTTTGTGGAGAGACTATTTGAAAAACGGTTCTGCCCTGAATTAACAGTGAGTGTGGGAGTGGGTCGATCTTTGATAATTCATTGGGTTCCAGACAAAGGTGTTTTTTCATATTTTATTAAAGTAGGTAAATTAAAGAAAAATTGGGAATTAAACCTGGCGTCTTCACGTTCGTGAAGAATGAATGAGGTTTTAATTCTCAATGTTCTGCCCATCATCATAGTTCGTGATGATGGAACATGCAGTTTACGTGTAATGTCAGTAATTTACCAATAACCCTGTCGCTACGACCAGACGCTCAGATATCTTTTAAAACTCGAAGAGCCTCGGTACCCCACGGACCTAGAGTCTCGACTTCAAGGGGAGCAAGGTTGTTTTCTGATTTGTAGTTCTTAAGCGACGTAAATCTGCAAATTGTAGGTACCTATACCTCCCATTAACCAAAATGCAGCTCAAGTGCTTCAATTCAGCAGATATTCGCATGTGTCAAAAAAGCAATACCTACTGTAGATAATGTCCGTTATGAATAGTAGGTAGGTATGCACTTATCGGAAATACGAACAACTTGAAAACACTCAGAAACAAACACTTGAAATTGTGCTGGAAACTGATTAAGTGTTACTACATAAGTCCTTATTGATACTACAAACTCGCCCCGGCTTCTCTCGGGAGCAGAGCAGTTGTACTTATAGTGGTTTTACACAGTTTTTATGATATACCTATATCTCTACATTTTTGAAATATTTTGATTTTTAACATTAATTTAAACTTGCCATTTGACTGTTTTAAAATTATCCATCTATAAAATGTAAATCCAATGGTCTTAAGAAAAACATATACATAATATTAAATAAGGACTGTGGATTTTGTTAAATAAACAAAATTTAATACACTGTTGGCGCGCCAGATATCTTCTACGCCTGGAATATAATATAATTTTAGTGCAATGCAATAAATTTTATTTCTTTTCACTCATACTTGTCTAAATCTTGTAGGGATTAACTGTAGCTGAAATAAATAATTTTTTCTGCGTTGTAAGAAACTAAAATGTTTTGAGACGATAAATACCTACCTATATATGCCGTAGATCAATGTCAGCTAGCCGTGGTGCCGGCTTAGAATCTGCACCACCCCAACTCTTCCCGCGGGTGTCTAGAGAGGCGACTAAGGGATATCCACCGGGGGGCACGCAGCAGCGCCCCCTGCAGAACAATTCTATCACCGAACTGCGATCCCCAACCCGCAAGCCCAGCGAGGGTATTATGGGCATTACCCCTCATGTGATAAAAGCCAATAAGGCGCTTATCAGTGGGAGGCCAGCGTCCAGCAGTGATAGTAACAGTGGCAAGCAAGCTAGAATCTAGAACGTATTTTTTCCCGGCCCAGAATGATAGGTAGGAATGAGTAATATATTTTGGTTATAACTATCGCGTTCAAACAGACAGACGCGACAGGAGATTTTGTTTTAGGTAGGTAGGTATAACATGCATTTAGTGATAGTGATCAATAGGTAAATATTCCAATGTAAAATTGCAAGGACTGTCAGTTTATAAATCTGGACAGATAGTAAACCGCAGGAACATTGCAGGAAAATATCTCGCAGAATCAAAAATTTGTAGTTTATCACAAAAAAATATAATTTTCTTTCTATGAACCAAATCCAGGGTACTTCCCGTTGACCTAGAATCATAAAATTTTGTAAGAAGCAAAAGTCTATAGCACAAATAAAGGGAAAAATCCGAAAGCCGCTTTGTGGTTTACTAACAAAAAAAATAGTTTTTGATTCTCGCCATGGACCAAAATCCGTTGACCTATAATCTTGAAATTTGGCAAGAAACAAGGTCTCACAGTTATACGGAACCCTTAGTGCGCGACTCGGACTCGCACTTGACGTTTTATTTTCTATCTTCAATGACAACTGCATGCACCGGGACCTAGGTTACATATAAACTTCTCGCCAGCACACACACATCGTCCACAGATAGATGGGCCTCCCATCCCTTGAAACCAGGGGGTTTTCTTCATGACGTTGGTGACGTCGAGTCTTCTCGTCATCCATAATAAATAAATAAAATAAAATACCTAGCCTTTTAGGTATTTCTTGTCATTCCTAATACATTATTTCTAAGTTAATATTAGGTCTAAGATTCATAAAAAATTGTCTACGATTTGTGATAAACTACTTTTCTGGGAGTTCAGTTCCTTACAGAACTCAGAAAATATTAAAAACCTTTAAAATATTTGAATTTCGCGCGAATCTGTGTCGTATTCCGTGTCGACGACTAGGTAGCGGTGAGTCTGAATGGCCCTGCAGTTCCAAGTCGCTCAACGAGCTATGGAAAGAGCTATAGGCGGTTAACATTAACACGGAGCTCCTTTTGTAAAGAAAACGCGCTGTTGACACGCTAGTCGCAGCGTGATGCGTGGCTATGTGTTAACCGCCATAGGTAGGGACAAAAAAATCAAAGTGATCACTTAATTTCCCGTTTTTAACCCCGGACGCAAAAAGTGTGGGGTGTTATAAGATGCACCGATTTTCGTTTTTTTTTTGTGTGATCGAGTGTTCTTAACCATGTTTTATGAAAATCTGACGGGGGTTTTTTTAATTTTTATTTTTGTTCTGGTACATAGGTAGTGTTATTTTAATTTTTTGACGTTTCCAGGGGTCCTGTTAGGTGTAACGGAAATAAAGCACTTTGATTATTTGATTAGCTAAGCTTCGTCAATCCCGGAAACAGGCTACCGACATAATAATCTATATATATAAAAGAAAGTCGTGTTAGTTACACTATTTATAACTCAAGAACGGCTGAACCGATTTGGCTGAAAATTGGTGGGGAGGCAGCTTAGAACCAGGAGATGGACATAGGCTATGTTTTATCCCGGAATTACCACGGGAACGGGAACTACGCAAGCGAAGCCGCGGGCAGCAGCTAGTATAAAATAAATAAATGATGCTGGACAATTCACACAGCATTATCTAGCCCAAAGCTAAGCAGAGCTTGTGTTATGGGTACTAGATAACTGATATACTTAATACAATACACTACATTGATAGATATTTTTTATTAGACATAGAAAACATCCAGAACGCCCTGGACAAATGTTTGCAGATCGAACAAACATTTGTCCTGAGGCGGGAATCGAACCCGCAACTTCCTGCGTCACAGGCAGACCTTCACCCATTGCGCCAAATAGGTAGAGGTACAAGAAAATTGCTGGCGAGCGACGCCGCGGGCAGAAGTTTGCTTCCTATCACTGAAAGATATACCGTACCATCCTATTATCTGGAATTGCAGATAAAATGGACAGATACATGAAGATAGACGTAAAATAATGTGTGATGAGTTGCCAACCACAAAAACTTACCAGCTCTCGGAATAAATTAGCTCCTCGCGCTTTTCAAGTAGCGCATTTCCGTATCCGGGATGTAGATGGTCTACCTCCCTGACAAATTTCATTAAGAGCCGTTCAGCCGTTAAGGCGTAAAAGGTAACAGACAGACAGAGTTGCTTTCGAATTTATAATACTGGCTGATGACCGCGGCTTCCTTCGCATGCGTTTTTCTAGTATCCTAATTCCTTAACCGGGATATTGTTTACCCCCCTGCCTATCATTATGATCTGGCGTGAAAACACAGTGTAAAAGTAACAGACAGACAATCCAGACAGACACAGTTAAGGTATTATAATATTTATTTCTATTAATTTCATTTGAATATTAATTTCTTTAGTTCAACATTATTTAAATTTTAATTTCTATGCGCGCGCACTCTACCAAAAATAAGTTATGTAAGTATACAAAAAATTGACAATAATGTAATAGAGTAATTACTTTAGAAATTGTAATAAAGGTACATAGTTAAAATATTTATGATGTTTGTGGTCTTTAAATAAATAAATTGTAGGTACCTACTCTCTTGTTTCTTTTACTTCTTAGTCATGATTCCGTTCAGATGGGGCCCTATTCTGCTAAACCAATCGCTTCACTATGACAGTATGGTATAGTCACAGAATGACACATTTTGGTTAGTACCTTTTCTACCTTAGATGAAAGAATTTATTTTGAATGCAGATGGAGAGATGCGCGTCAAAGGGTCAAGTTTGAAACTATTTATCTCGCACGTACTATCTGGAGTTTTATTAATCTAAAGATTCTACGTGATGATTCTGCATCGATTCCATTGTCATTTGTATTGCAGAATTGGGCTCCTGATCCATTTAACTGAACCACCGTTTTTTTTCGTTAGTAGGTAGGTACAGTTGATTGTGTGTGTACCACAGTAAAAATATTTTTTCTGTGGTCTAGTTACTTAGTTTAATTTAATTGGACCACTTACTCCAACCAAACTTCGGTGGTACAGTTAACTGGACTTGCTAAACCACCAAATATCATGTTCAGGACGATGATCGCATGGACCATTTGTACATTTTACTTTACTTTGTCTGAAATGGGTATTGGGTAGTAGGTAGGAACCTAACTAATGGGTGCGTCTTGGAAAAAATAACAGATACGAACTTACCTACCTTTTATCTACTAATTTTCTACTCGACATTCTACTGATTTAGTCAAATTCGATGTTGCAACACTGTTTCTAACAAAAAAGAATCGGACGACGCGTTAATAAATTACAACTAAGTAAGTAGGTACACATTTTGACTTCTATCCCCTTTCCGAAGGGAGCCGTGCCTACTGAAATCCCAGACAAAATGTATCCAAGTTCTTCCTCGTAGTATGAGCTCAAATCATGCCAAGCTTCATTTGAATTCATTCAATAGCATATTTTTACTTTCATCCACTCTCCCAAGGGAACTAGGTACCTACTGACTTTGGTATAAATAGTATTGTTCATTTGAATTCATTCTGTACCTACATTCGGCTTGATGCGCGGCCAAGGAATTTGACTTTCATCCCCTCTCCCAGGAGAACCTTACAGAATTCCGGGATAAAATGTATCTTTCTTCGTAGTATGAATTCAAATCGTAGAGTTCCATTCGAATTAAATTAGTTCCGTCGTGATGCGCAGTTAAAGAATTTTATTTTCATCCTCTCTCCCAGGGAACCTAATACTGAATTCAGGGATAAAATGTATTCCTTGTCCTTCCTTGTAGTATGAACTTAAATCGTGCCAAGTTTCATTCCAACTCATTCAGCAGTTTCGGCGTGATGCGCGGTGAAGGAATTTTACTTTCATCCCCTCTCCCAGGAGAACTTTACTGAATTCCGGAACATTCAGTAGTTTCGGTGTGAAGCGCGTTTAAGAAACAGACAGACAGACATGAATGAAAACAAGATCCGTCAAGTGCGAGTGTAACTCGCGCGCCGAGGGTTTCGTACGTTTGTCAACATTATATGTACCAAAAGTACCGGTTAGAGACTTTGCAATTTAACGAATACCTAAAAATAGTAGGTACCAACCAACATTTCAGATGGATCTCTCTGCATGCTTCGGTTAAATGGGTGTTTCGGTTAAAGGTAGGGTAATGATAAATTTTTCGACTTTTTTAAAAATATTTCAAAAAGTATGAAACCTACAGAAATTTTAAAAACTGATTTGAAATGTCCAAACCGATACCTTTCATTTCATACCCCATTCGGTGAGGTAGCCCCCCTTTTTGACAATTATTCCTTTTTGACCATTATTCAAAGTGTTATTTTTAAAACAAACAAAGAGTGTAATGTGCATGGCACCTGTAATCTATAATAAAATACCTTAGAGCTACAAAGACTACATGTAAACTTATTTGACTAAATTAAAAAACTTTTATGTAAAAAATGCTACTAAGTATAATATTGAAAATGATGTAATCTAATTTTATGCTACGTACCTACTTATACTAAATTCAAATTTAATATTAATAACCTTGTTAATTTTTTATATATTGTTATTTACACATACATTTAGACCTGCATGCCATACTCTCTAATTATTTTTGCACATCAATGTATATTGGTCAAACATGTTGACTCAAAAAAAAAACTATTTGTCATCTTTTTTTTACACGTGTTTGCAAATAAATGACTTACTTTTATTAATGAGCGCCATAGCACCCTGTCTTCAGCTTGCCGCATCCAGCATCTGCCTGCAGTCTTTCGCAGGTCATCATCCCACCTTGCCGGAGAGCGTCCTACATTTGGTTTGTTTCACTAAGTTTGGTAAGCAAAATAAAGCTCTTATTTAATAACTATGAAAGCTTTATTTACCTTACCAAGCCGTGTGATGCCGGATTAGTAATTGAACCACCCAAACTCTTCCCGCGGGTGCCGTAATAGGCGACTAAGGGATATCCACCGGGGGGCGGGCAGTAGCGCCTTCTGAGGAACAATTGTATCACCGAACTGCGATCCCTAACCGGCATGCCCAGAATTGGCATTATGGGCATTAACCCCATTAGATAAAAATCAATCAGGCGCTTCAGGAAGAGGCCTGCGTCCAACTGTGGACTTCTTTACTTATATAGGCTGTTGTGTTTGTGGTGGCTTCTCACCTCTATGATTTTCGGAGTGTTTAACCAAATTACTTTTACGACTATATTTTTTATGACATACATTACAGACAAATGGCTTCTCTCCTGTATGAATTCGCATGTGTTCAACTAAATGTTTTTTTCGATTAAATTGTTTACGACATACATTGCAGACAAATGGCCTTTCTCCTGTGTGAATTCGCAGATGCTCAACTAAATTATATTTTCGATTAAATTGTTTATCACATTCACTGCAGGCAAATGGTTTCTCTCCTGTGTGAATTTTCGTATGAAAATCCAAAGAACTCTTTAGAGTAAATTGTTTACCACATACATTGCATACACATGGCCTTTCTCCGGTATGAAGTCGCAGGTGTTCAACTAAATCATATTTTCGATTATATTGTTTATCACATTCACTGCAGGCAAATGGTTTCTCTCCCGTGTGAGTTTTCGTATGAGAAACCAAAGAACTCTTTTGAGTAAATTGTTTATCACATACTTTGCAGACAAATGGCTTCTCTCCTGTGTGAATTCGCATGTGACGAACTACATGGTCATTTCGATTAAATTGTTTATAACATACATTGCAGACAAATGGCTTCTCTCCTGTGTTAGTTTTCATGTGTTTAACTAAATTGCATTTCTGGTAAAATTGTTTATGTGTATTACAGTCCAATGACATTTTCCATGTGTGAATGTGCATGCATTCAACTAAATGACCATTTTGATTAAATTGTTCATGAAATTCATTGGAGGATGAGGGCTCCATCAAAGACCTTGAGCCATCTGGCTTGGTTTGCTCATCTTGAACGATAAAAGGCAGTGCTTCCGTCTCATTTCTTTGACCACTTTTATCTTCTAATTTAAATTGACTTTGTATACAATACTGGGCAGAGTCAATTTCTACCACTATATCAGTTTCTGTGGTGGCCTCTTCTTTTATAACAATACTAGAAATCGGTTCATCTTTGATGGGCACCTGAGTAGCTGCATTTGTGATTTCGCCATCAATGGTAGTGAACTGCATAGGGACCACTGATGAATGGCTGTCATTCATGGTCATCTCATTGATATTTGCCTGGGTTGCCTGCAATAATCAAGGTTTAGGTCAGTAACATAACTTCTTAGGGCTTCGAACATAAATGTCAAACATATAGAGCTAGGAAATTTTACTCCAAAAATCTTCTTTCTTTAGAGGTCAAACCTAACACAATCGTCATACATAAATAAAAAACACAAGTCGCAAGTTTTTGCGACCACTACTGAAATAATTATCCATCAACAGATTTATCACAATGTTACAAACAACAAGTACCTAGGAAGGACATAAAGTAGGTACCTGGGTTGATAAATGTCATGATTAGTTTTAAAATTAGTTCTTGAAATTCTATTTATTTTCGACTGCTTTCTGTTTTCATTACACTAAAAAATAACATTTTAATCACTCATTTGATTTAAGTCAGTGATATAACCCTGGTAAGTAGGTACATACTCATTAAATAATACTAATATTAAAAAAAGTGAAATAATAGATTCAGGCGTTACTTTGCGGAAATCCATTGTATAATATTAGGATAAAACAATATTTAGTAACAATCCCGCGCAAAACCTCCTACGACAAGATCCAACAAAATGTGATTTTGTATTGCGTAAGTCTGTTGTTTACTTTCTCTGATTGCAAGTGGGAGCAATTTGTGGGAGGACGGGCGGTACACGCAAATCACATTTTGTTGGATCTTGTCGGATGAGGTTTTGCGCGGAATTGTTTTATCCTAATATTATACAATGGATTTCCGCAAAGTAACGCCTGAATCTATTATTTCACTTTTTTTACATCAGACCAAATCGATGGTACAGCTTGGCAAAAAAATATAGAAAATAATGGAGGCGCCACTGTGCAGGGTATATGGCAATCCGAAAATATTATGATAAATGGTTTTGATACTTGATAACGTTGCTAGAATCTACTCAAGTTTGAAATGGCATCCTGTCTAACATGGGTGTTTTTCAAAGGCATGCCTTTTTATTTGTTTGTGTGTATAATGAAATAATGTAATTTTTTTAAATACATACTTTTATTTTAATAAACATATTTTATACTTTTTAATCTAATAGGTCATCCTCCAAATATTCAACGCCTGAGAATTGTCAGAATTCCATATCACAGCTTGAGCTATGAGCAACATTGGGCATGTCATTTTCCGAGTCGGATTCTGAGGTGTCATCGCTGCTGCTGTCATCTTCCATTAAAATTCAAATCTTCTCTGACTACTGGAAGTAGGTTACGCAGAGTTGGTACCTAAAAAAACAACATTATAGGTAAACAAGGTGTACTACATAATATGTGTCAAAATAAAAATAGTAGAAATTAATTAATTCATTTTATAAAAACAATATAATTGATATGGTTACCTACCTGCTTTCTAACAGTATAGAAATGTTGAATTTTCTGCCTTATAGCACACAAATCAAAGTTATCCAAATCCTTCCTGGGACATCCTGTTTTGTGTTTTCTTGGTGTGGAAAACTTGCCATTGTTATTTGCACCTTCATTTACAATTCTTCTCACTGTACTGACAGATTAAACTGAAAGAAAAAACAATTTATTTGGTACCTTTTCTTGAATTGGTTAAAAGTATCAAAATTTCCGTGTTACACTATTTTGTTTTGTAAACATAACCTTCAAATGATAGTTTAATTATTTATCAATTTTAATATACGAGACGGTTTTTAACCAGTAAAATATACTAAAATAACCGTATCTGATTAGAAAAATGATTTCAACATAGTTGAATACCTGTCATTTCTGCGGTTCTCTGAAAAACTTTATCGAGATCAGACAACTTGTTCCTGCTTCTTTTTCCAACAAACACCGCTTGTAAACTTTATAAATTACTTCTCTGGCACTGCTCCGGAGAGTTTTATTCATTTTGAAACACTCCTAGTCACAATAAACTCGCGAAATTTATAGATTCAATATTAAAATGCAAAATATTTACGACTATCTGACGTTACTTGTACCTCTGCTTGACACCACAGAACAAATATATCATAGCCTTGACAATGAACGGGGTTGCCAGTAAGTATCGTGTAATTTTAGTTCTGATTCTAAACATTTTTGCCAAGCTGTACCATTGCTGTTAGCGAACTTACGGTAAATTTTGGCATACATAGGTAATGTATGCCAAAATTCACCTTTACAAGAATGTGACCTTTTTTAAGTGTAGGTATAATTATTGTATTCATGGAAACAAATAATTTTAGATTCTGATTTTTCAGCTTGAGTGGTTGAGTTGAGGATAACTAATCTAAAAATTTAGATTTAAACACGTTGGTGTTGGTAGGTACCTCAAGTCCCTTATGGAAAAGATGAGTAAAGATCTTTTCGGATCTGTGAGCCATTTGGGAAAAGGTGAGACATTTCAGCAGCTTCTGGTAACAAGAGGAACATAAAGCTTTCGGCCTTGGATCCTGGAAGTTGAACTGGAACAATTTTCATTCTATATAAGTCTGCATACATCTACAATGTTATAACATTTTTGTAATTTGTTTATTCCACTCTGTGGACTCTGGTTGCTGAATTATTATGGGGAGTCCATGATGCTAAATATGGATTTACTCGAGCATCGTCTGGACCTATTGGATTTTGAAGATTAGATGGTACGAATAAACAGAAGATTTTTTGCAAGGGACTAAACCATCCCATTATACAGGGTGTTTGGTATTGCGATCGTATTTTTGTTTGGGGAGTCGGGGGAGTCATAGGCTACATTTCTCCGGTAGAATATATCTCCTTAGTGTCACGGTTGCAGAGGTATATTAATTACGATTTTTTTTTAGTCATATAATATCTCATCTTTAAATCGTCATATAAATAATAATAATAATAATATAGCCTTTTAATTCCAAAACTGTGTGACATTAATTGAAAAGATTCTTAAACTTATATATATACGTTTCCTATTGCGGCTATTGGGCCCGAGGCCCGACCTTGGTATATTATATCTCATGATGAGTGAGTGAGTGAGTGAAGTCCCTAAGGGTTAAGGCACACTGACGCAGAGTCGAGTTAGTCAAGTGGAAGTGCGAAATAACTCTATCTACCTCCAAGTCCGAACTCGAAGCGATATCCGCTGGAGTTGGCGTCAGTACGGTGTGGAAAGTCCTGAAAGGCTATTCTACTGAGCATCGCGTTCAGTCACCAGCACCTCTACCTCCAAGAGTAGCCAAAATTGACAAACTCTTGGACTTTGAACTAAGTGCCATACGAAGAAAAGTGCATGAATTCTTCTTCAGAAATGAAATCCCCACACTAAACAAAGTGTTAAATTCGGTTAACGAAGATGATGACCTACCAAATTTCAAAAGGAGTACATTTGCAAAGCTTTTAGCAAAGCTAAAAATAAAACACCTGAAAAGATCACGTAACAGCAGTCTCATTGAAAAACATGAAATAGTAAGGTGGAGGCGCAATTATTTGCTAAAAATTGCCAAAATGAGAGAAGAAGGGCGCAAGATATATTAAACAGATGAAACATGGTTAAACGAAGGTAATTTACTCTTTGTTTATTATCCTTTTTAGTAAATAATTATATTAAATATCAAACATGTAGTCGTTAAACTGAACTGAACTTTTGTATGTTATGTTAACATTGTTTCTTGTTTTTGTAGGTCATACGAAAACGAAGGTGTGGCAAGACATGACAATACAGTCAACAAGGCAGGCACACCTGGAAGGCCTTTCTACAGGACTCAAAGGGCCTTCTGGAAAAGGAAAACGCCTAATAATAGTACATATTGGTATGTTATCTGTTGTATTTTCATGAATCAGGATAATTTATTTAAACAATAGCATCAACATATCAAAGAAGTAGCACCATGGTCAAGTATGAATAAGTATAGAAGTATAGAGAAGTATTATTATTGCATCTTGTAATATCATTGATATTTTTATGGGTGGTGATGCAATAAGGTCGGTTTTCACCAATAGATAATCGGACAATTAGGCAGCTTTCAGTTAAATGTATCAAAACTTGTGTCAAAAACATCAAATCAACTGTTTAAAGTTTAATATTTGTTTTTTTTTTCTAGGAAACGAAGATGGATTTTTGAATGGTGGAAAATTAATATTCGAAAGCAAAAGTGGTGATGGAGATTATCACAAAGAAATGAACGCAGAAGTATTTGAAAAGTGGTTCAAAAAAATTATAGATTTAATTGAGCCAGAATCAGTTATAGTAATGGACAATGCTCCCTATCACTCGTCGCCTGGAACGAGTACCAAACATACAATGGAAAAAAGCTGACATCCAAGATTGGTTAAATAGCAAGGGTATCTCGTTCCAGGACACTATGATAAAAAGGGAGCTTATCGATTTGATAAAACCAATAAAACATAATTACATGGCCTATGCCACTGACACATTCGCAAAAGAAAAAAATATTGAAGTCTTGCGATTGCCCCCCTATCACTGTGAATTAAACCCAATAGAAATGATATGGGGGCAAGTCAAAGGCCATGTTGCAGATAAAAATAAAACATTTAAAATGCATGAATTGAAGATTTTATTAGAAGAATCTATGAATTTGATAACACCTGCAGCATGGCAAAAATGCATAGACCATGTTATACAAGAAGAGAAAAAAATGAGGGAACTGGATGGTATTACAGATAATGTAATTGATCAATTTATCATCCAGGTGTCCGGAGATACATCAAGTAGCTCAGATTCTGACAGTGATGATGATAATTGATTGTTGTCTATCAATAATGTCCCAGAAGAGAGACACATGTATACTAAAGATTGAAAATATAAAATGATGATAATTAAATTAACTAATGATAATGTCCCAGAAGAGAGACACATGTATACTAAAGAGTAAAGACATAAAATGATGATAACTAAATTAACTAATGATGCAACAATAAATTATTCCTATAATTTGCATTTATAGTCTTATTTCATCTCCTTTACCTTGTATTTCCTTTTTAAGGATAGGTAACAATAAAAAGTAGTACTGATTTCACAAGACTACATTATTTACTTATGCCAACTATTATTCACATTAAATATCACTACCCAGAGACATCTATCAAAGCTCAAAATAGCCGCCATATGAGTATAGCTTGGTAGGTTATGTACTAATTTGTTCTATTTTAGTTAGGTATGTCATAGGTTTTATAATTATTTCTTTCTTTGCGTCAGTTAGAAATCAAATAAGACCAAATTATGTATATCCTAAATACGCAAACGAAGCCGCAGGCAAGAGCCAACCACATTATTAAAAATGTTTTTCACCCCTGCATCAGCTGATTGAACTGTCAGTGGCTTTGTTATTGAAAATTCTACAAGCTCGATGGATAGAGTATAGTTCACTGCATTTACTCTTTGACTGATTTCTGTTGCCATTTCCATGTTACTTCTACAAAATGTCTCTCAGTTTGGTGTGCCTTTCGGCATAGGCCTCCTCCAACTGCCTCCATTGAGACCTGTCCTCTGCCACTCTTGTCCAATATGGCCCAAGGGTAAGTCTTATTTCATCTTCCCACCGTGTCTTTGGACGCCCCTGGCTTCTGTTGCCATCCCTTGGGTACCATGTTGTGATTTGCTTGCTCCACTTGTTTGCTTTGTTGCGTAGCATGTGTCCAGTCCAGCCCCATTTCTGGCGGTCTATGCGAGTGAGTATATCAGTGACTTTGGTTTTCGATCTTATATCTTCATTTCTGATTTTGTTCTTCAGTTTTATACCCAACATACTTCTCTCCATTGCCCGTTGGCATTTTGCTAGCTTGTCTCTATGATTTGCTGTAAGTGACCAAGTCTCACATCCATATACTAGGCATGGAAGCATGCAGGTATTGAAGGTTTTCTTTTTTATATGTATGCCAAGTTCTTTGCTTTTCATGATTTCTTTGAGTGACCAGTATTTTCTCCATCCACTTGCTATTCTTTTGTTCACTTCTTTTGTCATTGAATCACTGGGGGAGATGATCTGTCCTAAATATACATACTCACTAACATATTTCAGCTTGTTTCCTTCCAGGACTATATCTACCTCGGCTGAGTTAGTCAAAAGTTAGTAAATCGTCATATAATTTTTGTTTATGATTATAATGCCAAAAAGTAACTTGTGCTGTATTTTTTAATATCTACTTATTCTTTATAAATGATAACTTCATAATTCACTTTAAAAAAAAAATTACGAGCATTCAAAGTATGTCTGACTGTATAAGAGTTATAAATCGTGACAAATTCTAAGTTCATTTAAAAAACCTTAATGTGATATAGGGTTTAGTTTTCTTAAGGCCCATGATGTCGCCAGCTCCTCAAAAAATTATGTCAGTTGCAATAAGAAACACCCTGTAGGTATACAAGGTTGTCTTACTCCCTCGCTGCACTTCTAACTACATAATGATGGGTAGTGTTGGTCCGGGAAAGCAATAGAGATAAAATAATAAGAAAGCAATTAATATAATTAGAAAATTAAAATAATAACATGCAAATAGATAAGAAGGCCAGAGAAATAATTAAGGTTCTGGTGCAGTTCAAATTACATGATGTTTAATAAATATTAAAGACTTAGGTACTTTAACTTCTAGAAGTGAAGTGGAAAACGTGTGCATTATTTTCCTGAATGTAAGTTTTGATTGTTTGGACTGGATTGGACTTAGATGATTTTTTTAAATACCGCTTTTTTGTCTATTTCATTTATTACCTATTTTATTTATTTAAGTTTTCCTCTAATTTAAGTTTGCAATTTTTGTGCAGTAGCTGAGTTGTATTATTATTCTCAACAACACTAAAATTGCAGTTAACTGAACCAACAGGGTTGCAACTCGCATCAGACAATTCATAATTACATATAAATTATAACAAATTCGCAAGGAGAGCCTGTTTTATAGGAATTCTGATAATACCCTAGCTTGATATACTTTGCTAGAAAGCATATGAAGCATAGATATTTTTAAGCACTTCTGCATCATGACTGTCATTGACATTTTTTAAAATATTAAAAACAATATTTTTTACAAGTTCATCTCAATTTATATATATATCAATCTTCTACTGCAACCCAGTTGCTTCAGTTAACTGCAATTTTAGTGTTGATAGTAATAAATTAACTCATCTACTACACAAAAATAGCAAACACTTCTATATTAGAGGCAAAAAACAGGCCAATAGACCAAAAATTGGAGGTCCACTTTCTTGAAAACGGTTAAGTTCGGGGCAGGATGTTTCGTAATCAAATCAGTCAGTGGTCCATGGTCCATATTTCAATTCAATTTCAATTTATTTATTAGACCATAAAGATATAACATTACAGGAACTTAGCCTAAGCCGTTACATCTCTCAAACATTATACACTTCTCAAAATTACAAAGCAGAACACTTCATATAAAAATGGAAACACGATATAATAATAGTATACAACAAAATTACACATAAATAAAATTTAAGAAACAAACAAACACAAAATTATAATACCATAAAACAGCAAAATATAAAAAACAAATATAAAAACATAGAAACAATTCGAAATATTTTGCCTACCTGACCACGATCTAGGTACTAACTAACCTTGGCAGTAGACAGTTTTTCGTACAGGTCAACGAGGAGTGTGTTTTTCAAAGACTTCAGCACCTTATTCCCAGCGAGGCAAACTCTACACACAGAAGACATTTTCCTGTACTCTTAGAAATATCAGAAGAAGGACAAAAATCGAAGACCAAAGACCTAATAAAAACAGGAGGAGATTGATTGTGTCCCTTTAGAAATCAGTAATTTCAAAAGACTTCTAGATTAAATAAAAACACTGTTATTTACTATTTTTGTTTGGTAGACCTTGTCTGTCTGTCAGTCAGAACTGAAGAGATAATCAACTTCAACTTCTTCTTTGATCTTTGGCTCGTTATATAAAAGTTCATGGTGCTGTCAACGTCAAAGACAAAATGGCGGATTCTACGAGTTTGTTTCCCTATTTATCACCCTAGCTTCGCCCAAGTTATATTTTGCTAAATGTTCAATTATTTTAATTTTTCGTGCAAGAAAAATGGAGAAACTATGCACAAACTACCTATAGAGTTTTATTCAGAATTTCCGGAGTGATTGATACCTACTTAAACAAAAATTCCATGAATTGTACACATGTTTTTATTGCGTAAATGTTGAGAATAACTTTAAAACTAGGTACTTAATTGTATATTCTTTTTTTTATTTTTCTTTTTTTTTTCTCTCTACCCGCGGAAGCGTGAACAGTGCTTGAAACCTCGTCGTATTTTAAAATTTCGCTAAAAATATATTTAACGTGAATTCAGTGTCGTTTTATAGTGAACCAGTGAAATAACCATCAATAAATCGACGAATAATCATTGACAGTGTGGTCAGATCGCGAACTTTAGTGCAAAGTGCAAAAACGTCGGACGCACTCCGTAACGGCTTTTTCGTACCAGTGTTGGGCAAAAAAAATTATCAAAATGAAGTGTTTCGAGTGCGATATTGATCAAAACGATGATAATACAATACAATGTGATGGATGCAAGCGAAACATCTGCTTGAAATGCAGTAATTTGACCAGTAGTGAGGCACGCGTCATGGGTCTAAAGGGCAAGCGTACACTCCTATATCTGTGTCCCCCGTGTCGGGAGGGTCTCTTCCAAGTACCTAAACTGATTAAATCCTATGATAGCCTTCGCGAAGAACTAGACGAAGTGAAAAAACTGATATTAGACTCTCAAAAATCCCCGCCGACACCGACCGCCGCCCCCGCCGCTGCCCCGGCGGCTACGACAGAGTGGAACTCGCTGCCACGCGATACGAATACCTTACTGGAAGAAATTATGGAACGGGAACGGAGGGCTAGCAACATTATAATTGTAGGAGTACAGGAGAGCACCTCTGAACTAGGCACGGAAAGAAAAACACATGATGAAACCTGTATCAAACAAATCATCTCCAACATGAGCAATAGTGATTTTACTGAAAAAGTGGTTATGGTGCAACGTCTGGGCCGTCGTGACCCCGACAACCGCAAGCCTCGACCGGTGAAGGTGATCTTCAAGTCCAGAGACGATGCGGTCTGGATCCTAAAAAACAAGAGTAAGGCGATAAAAGAGGTAAGAATCTATGATGATAAAACACCACTTCAACGTGATGAACTCAACAAGCTTCGCGAGACACTCAAACAAAGAATCGAGAAAGGTGAAATGGGCCTGACCATAAAGTTTGTGAAAGGCTGCCCTAAAATTGTACACCAAAAAAACTTATAAACTCCTACAGAGAACCGTACACTGACCTCACGTTTATGTACACAAACCTATTCTCGCTATCTCCTAAATTCGACCTGCTCCTACTCTATGTCAACTCAAACAAACCTTGTATTGTTATCTTGACTGAAACATGGCTAAACAGCAAGGATCGGAGCAGCTCTTACAATATACCTGGATACACACTATTCAGACATGACCGTAAACACAAGAAAAATAAGATAGAAGGTAAAACAAGGGGTGGCGGTGTAGCTATGTATATTAGAGAAAACGTAAATGGTTGCCCTATCATTGCAAAATTAAATAAAAGGTACATGCAGGACGATATAGAGGCACTTTATGTTGATATACAAATTGAAGCACACCACTTTTTAATAGTAGGTGTATACCGTTCAGAGAGTACAGATGAAAGTGTATGGAGACCCTACGACACCAAATTACTGACTAATCTCATAGCTGCTTCAGAAAACAACACGGTCATAATTGCTGGCGACTTTAATTACCCTACCCTCAGGTGGCCAAACCTCTCTACAGACCATAAACAACCTGGTCCAGCCGATCTTTTCCAAAACATGTTTATAGAAAGTAATTTACACCAACTAGTAGTAGAACCTACGCGTTTCAGAGATGGTCAGACCCCATCGCTTTTGGACTTAGTTTTGGTGAATGATGAGACACTCCTAAAGGGTATTAGCCATAAATCACCCATAGGTAAAAGTGACCACTGCATTTTGGAGTTTAATCTCCAATGTCTTATACAAAAAGTAAATGAAACCAAGCAATACAAAAGACATTACCAATCTATTGACTATGATAAATTTAACATTGACTTATCAAATAATTTTGACATTTTAAATCCTGACATGAATACCGAAACCTTATGGAAAGGCATCCAATCTGCCATTAACTCAACCACTGACATTCATGCTCCTGAGCGAAGAACCAAATCCAAAATCCATAACAAGCAGTGGATCAACAAGGAAATTTTAGAAATGGTATCCCATAAAAAGCTACTCTGGGACCGATATAAGAGCACTGGCGCTGTGATAGACTATAAACATTTCAGAGAGGCTAATAACAAATGTGTGAGCTTGACAAGAAAACAGAGAAGTAATTTTGAAGTTAGAATATTAGACTATGGAGACAAAGCTTTTTATTCTCATATCCGTCGCTGTATAACCTGCAAAGTTAGCATACCACCGGCAGTAAGAACTGTCAATGGTGACCTCGTCACAAAACCTGAAGACATTGCAAATACCTTCGCTGATGAGTTTGAAGGAGCCTACTCAAGGGAACCACCACTAATTGACCAGCAAGCAAACATATTTCTTGACAATAGCCTGAGTGATATCAAGTTCACGGCAGAAGAAGTGGAAAAAATTCTGTCCAGCCTGAAAACTCAATCCTCCCCAGGCCCAGATCAAATACCAAACTGCATCCTGAAGAACTGTGCGAAGACACTCTCCTCCCCCCTCGCTGTACTCATGCAAAAATCATTTGACTCAGGTTACATACCCCAAGGCTGGAAGCATGCAGTAGTGACTCCAGTTTACAAAAAAGGTGACAAAATGGACCCTAGCAATTTCAGGCCAATCAGTCTCACCAACACAACTGTGAAAATCATGGAGAAAATTATCAGCAAATATCTTACTACGTACCTCAATAGACAATGCATAATATCCCACAAGCAGCATGGATTTGTAGAGAAGAGATCAACCGCCACTAACCTTATATCATGTGTGCACTCTTGGACCAAAGACCTTGACAATCGAACCCCAGTGGACATCATCTACCTAGATTTTGAGCGCGCCTTTGACAAAGTTCCACACCAACGGCTACTATTAAAACTAAACCAGTTTGGGATCCGTGGCAAACTTCTCCAATGGATTGCGAACTACCTCAGTGGCAGGACCTTTCAAGTAAGAGTAGGTAACACACTATCTAGGCAAAAACAGGTCCTGAGTGGTGTACCCCAAGGATCGGTCCTTTCGGCTCATCTGTTTGGGATTTACATTACTGATCTTATTGAATGCCTAGAATCTGAATCAGTCTTCTTTGCTGATGATGGGAAATTCTTTGCCAACCCAATGACTCACTCAAGTCAACTACAAGAAGACTTAAACCGTATCCAAACATGGACTAAAGACTGGATAATCAAACTTAATGTATCCAAATGCAGTGTTCTACATCTGGGGCAAACAAACCCCAAGATTACATACACTTTGAACACCCCTATCCCTTCAGTTAACCAACAAAAAGACCTGGGCGTTACTGTTACTACTAACCTCAAATGGGAAGAACACATCACAGGAATAGTAAAGAAAGCTAATTCCTTTATCTATGTTATAAGAAGAGCTTTCCAGACAATGACGGTGGAGATATTCCTGAAAATCTATAAAACTTATATTAGACCTCTGTTAGAATATGGCTTTCAAATTTGGAGCCCCTACCGAAATTGGGTATGCAGCTTGAGGAGCGCGACATAGTTTTTGCTGAACGTGTGGGAGCGGCGGCGCCCACCCCAGAACGCGAGGATTCCAGCAGGGGCGCAAAGGGGCGCGACCGTCGCGTTGTGGTACGCTTTTCGCGCCGGTGCCTCCGGGATGAGATGCTTCGTGCTGCTCGCGTGCGCCGCACGCTGTCCGCCGCCGACGCTGGGTGCGTCGTCGGTAGTGAGTCAGCGAGGCTACACAGTCGTATATTCGTCAATGAGAGGCTGACTCGAGCAAATCGGCAACTGTTTCATAAGGTCAGAGAAGAGTGCCGCAAGCAACAATATCGTTACTCGTGGACGAAGCAGGGCCGCATCTTCATAAGGCAGAGTGACGGTAAACCGGCCCACCGCATACGTTCAGAGTCCGACTTTGCCCGGTTTTTTGGACCAGTACCAGTCTGAAACCACACTTCGAACAAGGTCTAACACGGATCTCTTTTTCAATTTTTGTGAATGATAGGAAAGGTTATCATGGTTTAATTTTAAGTTTAACCACCAAGCTATTCTATGTAGAATTCAACCATCATCCTACCATGGAAAATTATATTCGTTTGCTGCATTACCTATTAGTATTGTTCACATCTTCGAATATTATGGATATGTTGTTGTATAAAAGCCAACATTATGAAAAAAGCTTCATATTATGTTATTCCCAGTCTAAATCATATTTTTTAAATTATATGTTAAAATTGGATACTATTTCTAAATTATATTGCTACACTAAACTAAATCTACTTAAATACACTCTAAACACTATACACACTCTAAAACAAGGCAGAAAAATTCCAGTTATTTGTTCACTTTTATTTTACAATTGCATTTATAGTCTTAGTAACATACTTAGATATTTACATTTTATAGCTATTGTTGTATGCTATCCTGATAGACATAATCACATCTATATCTTTATGCAGTTCCAGTTATTTGCACATATCTATTTTTTTGTAAGATCATTAAACAGTAACAATGATTAAGACAAATTTTCTCAAAGTTGGACTCTATAATGCAGGCTCGCTCGGTACAGACCACGATAATTTTATTGCTCATATGCTACGGCAGGAAGTGGATATTATGTGTATCAACGAAACGTGGTTGAGAGCAGGTGAGGAAGGTCGTGCGCCTACTGTTCCACAGTACCGTTTGCGGCACTCGCCGCGCCCCGCCCATATTCGCGGCGGGCGCGGCGGTGGCGTGGGTTTTTATATTAAACGTGGTATTAATGTCCGTTACTGTGCCCCGCCTGAAAACCCTTCGGTTGAGCAAATGTGGTTCAAAACTACAATAAATTCAAATAAACTTGCGGTTGGCACGGCATATCGGCCACCCTGGTTAAATGTTACTGTTTTTCTAGACGCCATATTGGATTCTGTGGCTTATTTTGCAGACTGCGATTACATTATTTTATCTGGGGACTTTAATATAAATATGTTAAATACTACTGATGCTAAGTATCTAACATTTAAAACCTTTTTAGCCAGCACAGGGTTGATTCAGACAGTTAACACTCCGACTCATTTCACTGACAGTAGTCAAACTCTTATCGATGTAGTATGTACAAATGCAAATACCCGTGGCTTATCCGTCACACCTACGGGAATTAATGGTCATGCTTTTATATCCTGTGAATTTAATATGAAAAAGCAAAAAATTACACCTAAAATATTAACTTTTAGACCTTTACGGGACATTTCTATAGAGCTATTTGATAATGATCTTGACAATGTTAGATGGGATATTATAAAATCTAGAAAAAATGTCAATGATATGGTCTCAGATTTTACAGATGTCATTTTGCTCTTATATGATCTGCACGCCCCAATGAAGTCAATAACTATTAAAAGCCTACCCAGCCCTTGGATAACTGATAACGTCAAATTAATGATGCGTCTTCGCAATGAAGCTCTCGGCAGATATCATAGCACTAAAATGGTCGCTCATCGTGAAAATTATAAAAAATTAAAGAAAATGGTGACATTTGCTTTAAATAGCGAAAAGAAAGCTTTTTTTAAGCAACATATTAATAGCTACATCCATGATTCTAAAACTTTATGGAAAACATTAAAATCTAAAGTCTTGCCTTCAAAGTCCACCGAGCTTCCTAATCATTTTGCTAACCCAGATGAAATCAACTCACACTTCTTAAGTATTCCTAGTGCCTCTTCTGTCTCTATTTCTGATCTATCCTTTTATGAATTTAACAGTTTTAGTTCTCATACCTTTTCTTTACAACCAGTTACTACTGATGTTATTTCAAAATGTCTACGGGACATTAAAAGCAACGCGTTAGGTAGCGATATGATTTCTATAGATATGATCAAAATGACAACAACTCATAGTTTGGAAACGATTACTGCTATTGTTAACAAATCGATACAGACTTACACCTTTCCCCTTTTGTGGAAAACTGCAATTGTCAAGCCCATTCCTAAAGTGCCCAATCCCAATAACATTAAAGACCTGCGACCTATTAGTTTATTATCATGTCTATCCAAAGTGTTAGAAAAAGTAGTATGCCTTCAAATGACCGAATATCTAGAAAAGAATGTTCTACTCCCGGATTGTCAATCAGGGTTTCGCAAGGGACGTAGTACGAATACGGCTTTGTTGGATGTCACCGATAATATCTTGGCAGCGCAGGACTCTGGGATGGCAACATTTCTAGTACTGTTGGACTTTTCTCGCGCCTTCGACTCGATTAGTATACCTCTTCTACTTTCTAAATTAAAATATTACGGGTTTGAATCGAACACAATCAAATGGTTTGACTCATATTTGAGTAATCGCAAGCAAGTAGTAGCGTTGCAGAGGACTAATGGTACAAGTATAAAGTCTCAGGAACTACCTGTGAAACGCGGCGTTCCCCAGGGTTCGATCTTGGGTCCAATTTTATTTATTTTGTACAGTGCTAATGTGGTTAACTGTTTACGTCACTGTAAACTACATATATACGCAGATGACATACAACTGTACATTTCCTGTCGACCTGAAGATACACAACACACAGTACAAAAGCTAAATGAGGATCTCGATAGAGTATAACAATGGGCGAAATGTAACTCTCTGCTTCTGAATTCCGGCAAAACCAAGTTTATGATTTTAGGTACTAAAGCACAGATTTTCAAAGTATTAAACGAAGCACCGGTGATAACAATTAATGGAGATGCTATCGAGCGAGTGTCTGAAGTTCGGAATTTGGGGTTAATTATGGATGAAGCTCAGCGTTATGAAAAATATGTATGTGACACAGTAAATAGTTGTTTCTACAGGCTTAAAATTCTTTACAAATTTCGTAACTATCTAGATCCAGACCTAAGAATAAAATTAGTAGACTCTTTGGTTTTGTCGAAATTTAATTATGTAGACTGCGTTTATGGGCCGCGTTTGTTTCAAAAGACCTCAAATCTAATACAGCGAGTGCAAAACGCTTGCGCTCGTTTCTGTTTTGATGTTCCACCTCGCAGTCATGTTACACCCTTTTTTAACAAATTCGGTATCCTTAAGATGGTGTATAGGAGAGAACTTCATTTAGCTAGTCTCTTATTTGGCGTGGTCAAAACGCAAATGCCTAAATATCTTTTTGATAAGCTTAACTGGACCCAAAAGAATAATCCTTACCCAATCCGAGCCCCCAAATGCTTACTTAAGACCCCTCAGCATGGTACTGCAGCGTTTCGTGGAAGCTTCCGCTATAGTGCTACCAAATGCTGGAATAACCTACCCCCTCCGATTAGAGAACTCAAAAACGTTAACACTTTTAAATCAAAACTAAAAACTATCATGCTGGAAAAGCAAAAATCTGTCTGAGCATAAATACTCCGTGTCGGCTCCTTTCTGTCTGGTCCCGTAATGGAACTGTGACTTTGGGAACTCCTGACACATTAGAACGCACATACACCCATACACTCATACACCGCTGGGTAACTCCTGTTGCCCGGACTCTCATGAGACCGGTGTCCTCAGGAGTTACCTTACGTCACACACATACCCACGCACATTATATACGCACTCAAACTCATACACACAAAATCAGTATATTTTTGCTTAACAGATTTTATCTTATGATAAATGCAAAAATAAAGATAACATTAATTAATTAATTATAAACATAATCACTTTATCAGAAGTATCTAAAATTAGATTAGTTTAATGTGTTACTCTAAAACCGAAACTATCTGCATACATAATTTCATCTAAATTGATTAAGTAATGTGGGAAACGTAGTAACAAACATTTACACAAACTATGGTATTTTTATTGTAGGATTTATACATCGTTAATATAATCTGAATTTCTATAAAAGTAGTATTCTTTTTTCTTTTCATTTTGTACTAAGTGCTTAGTTTTTATAGTATTATTTACGTTAGTAGGCGTAGGTCCGTTCGTGACGACATTCTGTACGGGTCCTAACGGAAGACCAGCGCTGGCTAGACCTCTTTCGGTAGCTTAGCCAGCATTATGCTGAGTTAGGGCCTTTTTATAACAACTTTATGTACCTATATCCCATAAGTGTGTTTTCTTTTTTTGTACCTACAGTGTTGTTATAAATAAATGTCTTTCTTTCTTTCTTTCTTTCTTTCTTACCTACAAAAAGACATAAACCTACTAGAGAGTGTACAAAGGAAAGCCACAAAAATTCCCAAAAGCCTTCGCCGGATGTCCTACCCAGAGAGACTAGCCACCCTACGCCTCACTACCCCAGAGGATAGACGCCTCCGTGGTGATCTAATAGAAACATTCAAAATTCTATCCCACACCTACAACCTGCCCGACATACACAGAATATATACCCCCAAGGTGCCATTCAAAACAGCTAGAGGCCATAGTCTCAGAGTGATCCGCTCACCATCAAACTCTAACATTGCTCATCACTTCCTTAGTAACCGAGTGGTGCACAATTGGAACCGGCTTCCTGAAGAAGTTGTAACAGCCCCCTCTGTGAACAGCTTCAAAAACAGACTCGACCACTGGTTACGAACGCATAATCTGACCACAACAAAGACAAACTAGTGTAGTGAAAAACTTTAAAAGCACTATGATATAGACATACCAGCTCTCAGCTGCTCGTCTATAATCCAAATAATAATAATAATAATATTCAGCCCTTAAAATTAATACTAATAATAATTGTACAATATGTTTTCATGAATAGTCATGGTACGTATACGTAGGGATTCTCTGCGACCCATAATAAAGATTGCATGAACAGCCTCTTCTGCAGCACTAATAAGGTATTAATATCTAAAGCGTTTCGTTTAGCAAAAGATTATTGACACTAAACCAATGGACTACTTTTGAAATTGCATTATTCACATCGTCGAAATTTGTGTTTTGTCGTTTCATTTTAAAAATTAATGAAGTATCATCCATCAGCAAACAATACAATCTCGTGATTATTCTTGACCAGATGAGAAAGGTCGTTGATATAAACTAAAAATAGGAAAGGACCGAAGATAGAACCCTGCGGTACACCCATTGTAACTACAGACCCCGAAGACCGTTTCCCATTAATGTCAACTCTTTGTATCCTATCACTCAAATAAGATGTAAGGCCTCTTTGGATCAATGAGGTGTTTCTTATTCCACTGTGATGTAATTTCCTGATTAATGTTTCATGGTGTAGGTACGCAATCGAACGCTTTTGACAAGTCGCAATAACGCCTAAAGCGTATTGCGACTTCTCCCAAGCATCAAAAATATGCGATACTAACTCTACACCGGCATCAGTAAATGATCTGCCGCGAATAAACCCGAATTGTTTACAATGCAGCAGGTCATTGCCATTGAAATGCCTAAGCAATTGATGTAAAATAAGTTTTTCAAAAACTTTGCTGAATGTAGGCGGTACTGATATTGGTCTAAAGTTAGCGAGGTCAGACCTACTACCCGATTTATACAGTGGTATTATTTTACTACATTACATTAGATCAGGAAACACGCCGCAATCAATAGATTCATTATATAAAAAAAAGCTAGATCTGTTGCAATGGTATCTATCAAAGGTTTAATAATTGTAATGGAAATGCCCCAGAGATCTGCAGTTTTCGTTATATTTAAAAGTTTAAAGTCTTTTTTTAATATCTGTTTCATCAACATGGATGAAATTTAATTTATTTTTGCATAAAGATAGGTACATTTTGTATTAGAACCTAATAATGACTCAGCAATTACTTGAGAAGAGTTTAAACACTTTGTAATAGAGATTGGAATTTCAGTAAAAAAGTTGTAGTTTTCAAATGCTTGGGCTACTTCAATGCATTTTTGACTGAGCAATCATTAATCTTTAAATAATAATTGTAATCACACTTTTCTGCAATACGTGGCTGCAATACAATGGCCGGCAATATTGCTCGCAATACCAGCCAGACTATCCAAGATTGCAGTAATGGCCCGGCAATAATTACCAAACATTTTAGGTGTGGCCAGTATTGCCGGTATGGCCGGGCGATCGCTGACCGATCGATTTAACTGTAATATTGCCCAGCCAGTTCTATTGTTGTTTCAGTCGCTCCTGTAATGGAATAGTGCATCTTTTTCTACCGACATGTAGTTTGTTGTGAGTGATGCTTGGACTAATTGCTATGTTCTGTGCTTTGTTGTTTGTTTTTGAACGCAACACATGGCCCGGCCATAGATTGCTCGGACATCAGTGTTCGAGCAATATTTTTGTTTAATGGCCGGACAATAAGTTGCCAATAGTGCAGCCACTAATTGCAGAAAAGTATATACCGTTTAGAAGCACCTATAAGGGTTTGCTCAAGATGGCGGCATAAGGCATTTTTGGTGTGGTTTGTTGGAGAATACATTTTGAGTTTTATGCGTGATATAATGCCTAAAACAATCAAGAGTGGCGTGCGAAAGTAATTATTCTGTATGATATCCAAGTATCAGGAGAGGCAGCAGGAAAAAGAAGTTGTATTCCTGCAGAAACAGGATTCTAAACGACAGCAGCGCCCTCATTTATTTTCTATTTCTACTCTTTTCGGTCGCACTGTAGTAGAAGGTTTTTATATAAATGTGTTTATTTATTGTAAATTCAATTATCCTACAATTTTGAATTATTTTCCTTTTGTTTTGTAGTTTGTGGAGTTTTTTTTTGTAAATACTGTACAATAAATAGAGTTTATTGCTCACTCCGCTTGCGTTTGCTATCAATAAACGGACATTGGCAGAATTGTGTCAAACCAGATGCAGAAGCCTTTAGAAAAGAAGTTGAAGTTGAAAATAAAACAAACAACTCAAAACAACATTTCTAATATTTCTAATTAAAGTTTCTCTACAATCTAGCAGAGGTGTCTCTTGAAATTACTGTTTTCTACAGGGGCACAATCAAACTCCTCTTGTGTATATTACTTATTAGGTCTTTGGTACCCACTCTTCGATATTCGTCTTTCTGATACTTATTTCCAAGAGTACAGGAAAATGTCTTCTGTGTGTAGAGTTTGCCTCGCTGGGAATAAGCTGCTGAAGTCTTTGAATAACAAACTACTCGTAGACCTGTACGAAAAACTGTCTACTATCAAGGTATGTTAGTAGATACCTAGATCGTGGTCAGGTAGGCAAAATATTTCAGACTTGTTTCTATGGACCACGGACCACAACATGCTGGTAACTTTTGGTTTAGTCCTTAACTGTCCTACCTAACTTATATTTTACCTGTTGGTAACTATCATAATGCCAACTAATTGCACTAAAGAAAAGTTGAAAGGGTGGCCTTAGTGCCGCCGTGGGACAAATCCTCATATATCTACTCACCACACACATTTTGGCTTAAAAGTTTAGAAAGCAATAAAACACTTGCAACTAAGCTTTAATTCATGATATAAATTCATCTCATACATTTTTTGAATTTCAAATAAAGAATTTGAATTAAGACCTAGCTTCTGCACAAACATGATGGTAATGATGGGCAGAACTGGCTGTTCACGCAGTTTCAGTTAATTACCAATAACCCTGTATATACTCTAGAGCTTCAGTTATTATATTCAGTTATAATTGATTGTGTATTATGCCCCACGTTTCTGATAAATAGTTGATTGTTTTACTAGAGACTAAAACATCCCATTGTAAAGGGTTACAGGGTAAGATAGATCCTAGATCCTTGAGGGGGTTGTAGTTTCTCTGAGTCCTGACTGATTTGAGTACGAAACACCCTGCCCGAAACTAAACCATTTTCAAGAAAGTGGACTTAGAAGTTCTAAAAAACAAAAACCAATTTTTTGTCTATTGGTCTGTTTTTTGAGTTTTTTGCCTATAATTTATTTGTTTTTGCGAGTTTTGTGTAGTAGATGAGTTGATTTATTATTATCAACACTAAAATTGCAGTAAACTGAACCAACTGAACTGTACTGTGAAATCATTTATTTAGAAAAAGTATAAATTAAAAAATATAGCACAAGTTACTTTTTGGCATTACAATCACAAACAAACAAGATACGACGATTTAAAGGTGAGATTAGGTGATTTTAAAAAAATCTTCTGCAACCGTGACACTGAGGAGATTTATGCTACGGGAGAAATGTAGCCCATGACACCCCTGACTCCCCAAAAATAAGTCTTAGTCCCTTGCAAAAAATCTTCTGTTTATTTGTACCATCTAATCTTCAAAATCCAATAGGTCCCGACGTGGCGACGACGCTCGAGTAAATCTATATTTAGCATCATGGACTATGGACTCCCCATAATAATTCAGCAACCAGAGTCCACAGAGTGGAATAAACAAATTACAATAATGTTGTAGATGTATGCAGACTTATATAGAATGAAAATTGTTCCAGTTCAACTCCGAGGATGCAAGGCCGAAAGCTGTATGCTCCTCTTGTTACCAGAAGTTACTGAGATGTCACACCTTTTCCCAAATGGCTCACAGATCCGAAAAGATCTTTACTCTTCTTTTCCACGAGGGACTTGAGGTACCTATCAACACCAATATGTTTAAATCAATAAATTTTAGATAAGTTATCCTCAACCGCTCAAAATGAAAATCAAAATCAAAAATTCTTTGTTTCCATCAATTTGACGACCTCCGTGGCGCAGCGGGCGAAAGTCCGCCTGTGACGCGGGACGGTTGGTTGCGGGTTCGATTCCCGTCTTGGAACAAATTTGTGTACGATCTGCAGAAATTTGTTCCGTTGGTCTGGGTGTTTTCCATGTATAATAAAAAAAATATCTATCTATGTAGTGTATTGTATTAAGTATATAAGTTATCTAGTACCCATAACACAAGCTCTGCTTAGCTTGGGGCTAGATAATGCTGTGTGAATTGTCCAGCATTATTTGTTATTATTATTTATTTATTATTATACTTTATTATTTATTTATTATTATTAGCCGTGTGGTGCCGGCGGCATAGAATTGCACCACCCCAACTCTTCCCGTGGGTGTCGTAAGAGGCGACTAAGGGAAACACACACCGGGGAGCGGGCAGCAGCGCCCCCTGCAGAGCAACTGTACCAAACTGCGATCCCCAACCCGCAATGCCCAGCGTGGGGATTATGGGCATTACCCCCCCAATGATGAAATAATAAATAAATAAAATAATGATGAAAGAAGCCAAAAAATGGCCCCCAGTTCCCGGCCGCCTCGCTATTCCTGGCCATGGTAGCGGCCACGGTAACGGCGGGGCAGGGGGTGCTAGGAATCCCCGGGCTACATTAGGCTACCATTCATTGCTCAAAAAACTGACCCTGGCGACGTTTAACGGACGAACTCTGAGGCTGGACCATCATCTAGCGCAGTTGGAAGTGGAGTTAGAGAATATTAAATGGCATGTTCTGGGGTTATTTTAAGTCCGTAGAGAGGGGGAGGACACCGTAACTCTAGACTCAGGCCATCTTCTCTACTTTCGCGAGGGTGATAAAACATCCCAGGGTGGCGTAGGGTTCCTCGTAAATAAGGCTCTCGCTAGCAACGTTCAAGAAATCTCCAGTGTGTCGAACAGGGTAGCGTACCTGATCCTTCGGCTATCCAAGCGGTATAGCATGAAGGTAATTCAGGTCTACGCACCGACCTCGACACACTCGGATGATGAAGTGGAGGATATGTATGAAGACATATCCAAAGCCTTACACAACACCACTAAGGCCCACTTCAACGTTGTTATGGGGGACTTTAACGGCAAGGTGGGAACCCAGACTGGCAACGAATCCCGAATAGGCCCGCATGGTTATGGAGTTAGGAATCACAGGGGGCAAATGCTTGTCAACTTCCTTGAGAAAGAGGGGCTGTTCTTAATGAACTCCTTCTTTAAGAAACAGCCTCAAAGGAAGTGGACATGGCAAAGCCCCGACACTGTGACTAAAAATGAGATCGACTTCATCATGACGGATAGCAAGCACATATTCAGAGATGTCTCAGTGATCAACAGGTTCAATACCGGATCTGATCACCGACTGCTCCGAGGCTCTCTGAATATCAACTTGAAGCTTGAAAGAAACCGTCTGATGAAGTCCACGCTCCGACCTAACCCAATCCAAATCATGGCGGGCACCGAGAAGTTCCAGCAGCTTCTCGGGAATAGATTTGTTACCTTGGATCCCACTGATGACGCTGACGAGACCCTACACAATCTGGTCGAAACGCTGACGGATGAGGGCATTAAGTTTTGCAAAAAGCAGCGCACTGGCAAGAAATCCAAACTCTCGGATGAGACTCTCGGTCTGATGACAAAAAGACGGGAAACCACTCAAGCGTCTTCGTTAGAGAGGTCAGACCTGAACAAGCGAATTGCGAAGATGTTACGGCGCGACCTTCGGAGCTCCAACACACGCCTCATCGAAGAGGCGATAGAGCGAAACCGAGGGTCCAAAGTATTCACTCAGCAGCTTGGCAGGAGCCACCTGACGAAGCTTAAAACGCACGACGGGAGGACCGTATTGTCGAAACCGGAGATCTCCGCCGAGGTAGAGGATTTCTATGGCCGTTTATACGCTGCACATGCCCCCCATTCCCGGCGAGACGACCATGATTCTAGAGCCACCCTGACACGCCACTATACCGACGAACTGCCAGACATCAGTCAAGACGAGATCGTGTTAGCTCTGAGGCAGCTTAAAAATGGAAAAGCCCCCGGTGAGGACGGAATAACTTCAGAGCTTTTGAAAGCCGGAGGTGCCCCTGTTGTACAGGAGCTACAGAACCTCTTCAACGCCGTCCTTCACAGTGGGAGAACTCCAAAGGCGTGGAGCGGGAGTTTGGTGGTGCTCTTTTTTAAGAAGGGAGATAAAACCCTCCTTAAAAACTACAGACCCATCACGCTCCTGAGCCACGTCTATAAGCTGTTCTCACGAGTGGTCACGAATCGTCTCGCCAGGAGACTCGACGAGTTCCAGCCACCAGAACAGGCCGGGTTCCGCGGAGGATTTGGCACCATAGACCACATTCACACGGTGAGGCAGATTATACAGAAGTCCGAAGAGTAATAATCAGCCTCTGTGTCTGGCCTTTGTGGACTATGAAAAAGCCTTTGACTCTGTCGAAACCTGGGCTGTTCTGGAATCCTTACAGCGATGCCAAGTAGACTATCGTTATATCGAGGTGCTGAGATGTCTCTACGAGGCCGCCACCATGAGTGTCCAAGTACAGGGCCAGCAGTCTAAACCCATCCAACTGCGCAGAGGAGTGAGACAGGGGGATGTTATATCCCCGAAACTGTTCACGAGCGCGTTGGAAGATATGTTGAAGACGCTGGACTGGAAAGGTAAGGGCATCAACATAAACGGCGACCACATCTCACACCTGCGATTCGCTGATGACATAGTCTTAATGGCGGAGTCGCTAGAGGAGCTGAACCAGATGCTGGACGGCCTAGCCTCAGCCTCGCGACGCATCGGTCTTGGCATGAATTTGGATAAAACCAAAGTCATGATCAATGGCCTCATTGATCCGGGACCGGTCGTCGTACATGGCCACCTTCTCGAAATTGTTTCCGAGTATACTTACCTTGGGCAAATTCTGCAGTTGGGTAAAAATAATTTTGAGAAGGAGGCCAAGAGGAGGATCCAGCTAGGCTGGGCAGCGTTTGGGAAACTACGTCGAGTCTTCTCGTCATCCATACCGCAATGCTTGAAAACTAAAGTTTTCAATCAGTGCGTCCTACCCGTCATGACCTACGGAGCTGAGACGTGGACACTCACGGCAGGGCTGGTCCACCAGTTCAAAGTCGCTCAGCGAGCTATGGAAAGAGCTATGCTCGGAGTCTCTCTGAAGGACAGAATTCGTAACGAATACATCCGACAGAGAACCAAAGTTATCGACATAGCTCAAAGAATTAGCAAGTTGAAGTGGCAGTGGGCCGGCCATATCTCGCGAAGAACCGACAACCGCTGGGGCAAACGTGTTCTTGAGTGGAGACCACGACTCGGCAAACGTAGTGTAGGACGCCCTCCGGCCAGGTGGGATGACGATCTGCGAAAGACTGCAGGCAGATGCTGGATGCGGCAAGCTGAAGACAGGGCGCTATGGCGCTCATTAGGGGAGGCCTATGTCCAGCAGTGGACTAATTTAGGTTGATGATGATGATGATGATGATACAATAAATGTACCTACACTTAGATAAGGTCAAATTCTTGTAAAGGTAAACACGGCAATGGTACCATCGATTTGGTCTGATGATGGAGACAAAAGGTGGTCGTAGGAACACCTATGTAAATGAAACGACCGATGCCGACGTGACCCTGTCGAGTTTGTGTTTGTTGGATTTGTTTCCCAAGCACTTTGGAATTTCAGAATAAGGGCTAGTTTTTTTAATATTAGGGTTGAGATTAAATCATTGACATAAATGAGTGATTAAAGTCAATAGTTTTTTACTGTAATGAAAACAGAAAGCAGTCAAAAATGTATAGTGATTGTCACGAAAATCTGATTTAAATCAAAATAAACAGAATTTTAAGTATATTGAAAATAAATCATGATATTTATCTACCCATCCCATGTACTTTTTTGTCCTTCCTAGGTACTTGTTGTTTGTAACATTGTGATACATCTGTCGATGGATAATTATTTCAGCAGTAGTGGTCGCAAAATCTTGCGACGTGTGTTTTTTTATAAATGACGATTGTGTAGGTTTGACCTGTAAAGAAAGAAGTAGATTTTCGTAGTAAAATTTTCTAGCTCTATAGGTTTGATATTTGTGTTCGAAGCTCTTAAAAAGTTATGTTACTGACCTAAACCTTGATTATTGCAGGCAACCCAGGCAAATATCACTGAGATGACCACAAACAACTGCCAGTCATCAGTGGTCCCTATGCAGTTCACAACCATTGATGACGAAACAACAAATGCAGCTACTCAGGTTCCCATCAAAGATGAACCGATTTCTAGTATTGATCTAAAAGAAGAGATCACAGAAAATGAAACATTGGTAGAAATTGACTCTGCCCAGGACTGTATACAAAGTCATTTTAAATTAGAAGATAAAAGTGGTCTAGGAAATGAGACTGAAGAACTGCCTTTTATCGTTCAAGATGAGCAAACCAAACCAGATGGCTCAAGGTCTTTGATGGAGCCCTCATCCTCCAATGAATTTCATGAACAATTTAATCAAAATGATCATTTAGTTGAACATAGGCACATTCACACACGGAAAAAGTCATTTGCCTGCAATGTGTGTGATAAACCATTTTACCACAAATGCCATTTAGTTCGTCACATGCGAATTCACACAGGAGAGAAGCCATTTGTCTGCAAAGTATGTGATAAACAATATGCTCAAAAAAGTTCTTTGGTTTTTCATACGAGAATGCACACAGGAGAGAAACCATTTGTCTGCAATGTATGTGATAAACAATTTATTCGAAAAAGTTATTTGGAATTTCATACGAATATGCACACGGGAGAGAAACCATTTACCTGCAGTGTATGTGATAAACAATTTAATCGAAAATACAACTTAACTGAACACATGCGACTTCACACAGGAGAAAGGCCATTTGTCTGCAATGGATGTGGTAAACAATTTCATAGAAAAAAATATTTAGTTGGTCACATGCGAATTCATACAGGAGAGAAGCCATTTGCCTGTAATGTATGTCATAAAAAATATAGTCGTAAAAGTCGTTTGGTTAAACACATCGAAAATCATAGAGGTGAGAAGCCAGCACAAACACAACATTTCTAACTTGCACAATGATGTCGTTTTGCCAGTGGCGGATTTACCAGCAGGCTGAGTTTCTCCCCCCCCCCCTCGTTGTCTAAGACAGCCCTCCTTGTCTAACACCGCAATTAAGCTGGTAGTTATCTGACGGCTCAGCGCCCCACCTGACACTGCTGGTCTGATTCTGGTACCAGAATTCAAGAAGATCAACAATGTCAGTCGGGACGTCCGAGCCATCTCGCAGCTTTCCCCAAAGACGGTTATGGTTCAAGGTATCGAAGGCACGGCTGAGGTCGAGGAATACAGCGTACACGGACGTTCCTTGCTGCGTGCAGTAACGCACAACCTGTTTCATGGAGAATATGGTCATGTCTGTCGATACTTGAGGACGAAATCCGAACTGACCATCAGGTTATGTAGGGCAGCAAGCTAATGTGTGACTGTATGATACGGTCAAGTACTATTGTAGCCAAGGAGATGGGTCTGTAATTGGCTACGCTCGAGATATCACCAGTTTTGTTTTTAGTTAGTAGTAAAAAACGCGCCAGCACCTCACAAATATGTTGGCCCGCATGCAGTAAGTGCTATATGCTTAATCCGTCATGTCCGGGAGACCTGCCACGGTTTATCTTTCGCAGAATTACCCCAATTTGTTCAGGTGTAATTCACGTGACCGGCCTCCGGAACCTGACGAACCTTCTGTTCACGGTTTTGGTAATTAAAAAAAATTAGTATTGATTCTCGCTATGGACCAAAACCTATAGGGTACCTACTGTTGTACCGACAATAAGCATAATGCATGAGTCTTAGTGATCATTTCATTTTAATTTATTTTTCAATAAGTAAAGTCGGGAATTTTCTAAAATATTTTTCCCATGTTCTGTGACCGAGTCTGAACCACTCCTGAAAGTTTGGTCCTTTATCTTTGTTACACCCCGTAGAATAAGTACCTCATACCTGAAGACTTGCAAACAATCTACAGGTAGCTAAACTGATCTATATCATAAAGTAAATTAATTATTTATTTAGGACTAGTTTCGGCCTACGTGACGGATTTCAAAAAATAATTCGAACATTTTTCAATCATAACATTGTGAAATCAACTGAAACCTAGTGTAAATAGGTCGAGTCTACAGATGACGCTGCAATGCAAACACAATGCACAAAATAGTATCTCTGCAATGTAACAGATGTCGCTTTATACAACATTTGTAAAGGAAACGATTTTATGTGTGTTTAGCAACCTTATTTATTTAATCTGTATCAATATATAATCTATATATATAAAAGAAAGTCGTGTAAGTTACACTATTTATAACTCAAGAACGGCTGAACCGATTTGGCTGAAAATTGGTGGGGAGGCAGCTTAGAACCAGGAGACGGACATAGGCTATGTTTTATCCCGGAATTACCACGGGAACGGGAACTACGCAGGCGAAGCCGCGGGCAGCAGCTAGTATCAAATAATATTCATAAATCATTAATTGGATAAACGGGAAGTTTTGTTAAGTTATAATTTCTTTAAATATAAGCTTGGTTTACGATTACGTCAGTTGAATCGGAAATATGATTATAATTGACCGATTTTGTATTTGTAAATTAATTAAATAAAAAAAAAAAAAAATTTTTGCTACCTATGTTATTTAATTTCTTAGAAATTTGCCAGAGTGTGAGGCTTACGCTGTATAAAAACAAAAACTTTAGAAGCAGATAATATTCATAAAACGTTAATGTACCTAAATATGGATAACTGTTGTTAAATTATAATCAATTTAAATATAAGTTTGTAATTATTGCTTCATCAGCGAAATCCTGATGACGATATTAACCTCAGGGCGATGATGTACCCTTTTGATGACCGGCAAGAGGCTTCGAATAAGTTTGAACATACCTAGGTTTATCATGTTATCTGTTTCGAAAAGGGTTAGATTAAGAATAAAAGAAGATCTTGATTCTGATTGGCTCTTGTGATTCAAGAAACATGACCTTAATTGGATAGGAAAGACATACATACATAGATTGGAGGGGCAGTAGAAAAGGGGAAGATAAGCCAGAACGGGATTCAGTCTATCCTCCGCAGACCGAGACACGTTCTCGGTGACCCCGTTGACCCAATCACCGCCGCTAACCCGGAGGTGACGGCAACCGATTCGCTTCCGCACACTACACAGTCGACCAAAAACCGACCCCGCCGGATGCGGGGTCGAAGAATTCCCCGTTTCCGCCCATAGGTGCAACCTCCCTTCCCTCTCGTAGCATCTGGCAACAGCCCAAGCCGAGGCTCGCACCTAAGTGGTGGCCCTTGTGCGTGTTGCCCCAACCTAACTTTTAACCGGCGAGGCGCCTTCTGCGCCCGCCAAAAGTCCGGTAACGCTGTCATGGCCATCTGCGGTCAACAGCATTTTAGTCCATTCGAAAAAAAAAAGAACGGGATTCAGTTTGTGTTGTGCAGTTCCGGAGACAAAAGTTAAGTAAACCTTTGTTATTATACTCCTTATGTATTTTTCCAAGTACACGTACAGGTACCCTGCACAGCATCTACAAGTAGGTACGTAGGTTATTTCGCTTGTAACTATAGCTTCCGAGTGGAAACCAAATAATATCTGTATGTACATATTGTTAAACTGAAGTAGGTATGTAATTTGGTACCTTCTAATTAATATTGTCTTCATTCATTTGTGTGTTGATTTAACTCTTAAAAGGGAAGATGGTTGTTCTACCTAGTTTTCAAAAGATTCTCGTTTTTATCCAGCCCATGAATTAGTGACTAATGATTGACTGATGACTACAGTACCTAGTATTTCATTTAATGCATTTACGTAGGAATCTGACGAATCATCTTAGCTACCTACTTCGCAGTTGTGCAGTAGTTATGTACTCGAAGACATACAATCTGTTAGGAACCCTTAAAATTTTAACACACGTGTTGTTTCTGTGGAAACGTTTTCTATCCCATGGAAAAGTAAACCGATTTAAGGGATAAAAGTAGCTTTTGTTTGATTCCAGGATTAGAATTACCTGTTCGCAAAATTTCAACCCCGGTCCGTTCAGTAGTTTTGGCGTCAAGAGAGGTAACAAACTCCATCTATCCATCCATATAGGTACCTAAACGTCCTATAGCAGTGTGATTGATTAACATACAGTACAAGTCACTTACTAAATAGACACCATTAGGTCCTTACTGCTATTTGTGTACCAAATAAATAAATAAATAAAGTCCCATCAAGTCTTACTATTGCGAATTAAACAAAATAAATAGGTACATATCTATCGATATCGATCAATATGCTACCTGGTGCAGCTTTAGCGTTTCAACTGATAACGTTTGAGCCGTAATGCCGTTCCTTACCACAGTTACCACAGCGTGATCGCGGCCCAGGTGTGGTGTGATAAATGTCAAGTATATTCACTAAGCGGAGCCCCTCTCACCAAAAACCATTTGAGAACCTTATAAATTATAGGCACTTAGAAGTACCTAGTTATTATTTTGTACTTTTTGGCTCAAATCTCAAAAGTCAAATAAATATAACTTTTTAAACTTTCGCGATTTGTAAACATAGTTAATGGTTTAATAGATGATGATGAATGGGGATATAAAAACAAAAGGTACGCGATAAATACCCGATTAAACCATTAATCAAATAAATATTCTCGCCAATTCTAGGAAACGCACACACGTACTATGCTAGCTTATCAGTGATAAGGGGGCGTATACTACAAACACATGTGATAACTTATCACAATTGTTTGTAGTACACGCCCGCGATATTTTCTCACTGCTCTTATCTGAGTCTATCCTTTTCGCACACTATGTCAGGTGAGATAGCATTATGAACCTATATCGAACCTGGACTGTGCACATGTTACTTAACATTGATAAGTACAGTTATATGGAAATCGTACTAGAAAGAGATGAACTACTACTTTGGGGCCTCTCACTCTGCTCATTTTTAGGGTTTTGAAGATCGAAGATCGGTTTCAAAACCCTTATGGTCTCGCTTTGTCTGTCCTTTTTTCCCTCCTTAATAACTCAAAAACTACTGCAGCTATCAACTTGAAATTTAAAATAATAATACATTTCGTGCGCCTGTACAGATTTCGAGAAAAAAAAATGAAAATAAATGAAAAATGAAAATGAATATTTTCCATACAAATTGTGATGCCGAAATTTTAAAAGATACCTACAGAGTCATGTGGGGTATCAAATGAAAGGTATCATTTTGTACGTTTCAGAACAGCTTTTGAAATTTTTGTAGGTTTCATACTTTTTAAAATATTTTGAAAAAAGTCGAAAAAATACCCATTCCCCCCCCCCTATCTCCGAAGATTGCAGAGTGATCCATGTAAAATGTATGGAGCGTTTATAGACATGGATCTATATTTTACAGGAAAAATATAGAGAAGTTTGAAAAAAGAACACTTTTTGAAAAATGGTCAAAAAGGGGGGGAATAATTTTCAAAAGGGGGGGCTACCTCACCGAGTGGGGTATCAAATGAAAGGTATCGGTTTGTAGGTTTCAAAACAGTTTTTTGAATTTCTGTAGGTTTCATACTATTTGAAATATTTTGAAAAAAGTCGAAAAAATACCCATTCCCCCCCCCCTATCTCCGAAGTTTGCAGAGCGATCCGTTTAAAATGTATGGAGCGTTTGTAGATATGAATCTATATTTTACAGGAAAAATATAGAGAAGTCTGTAAAAAGAACACTTTTTGAAAAATGGTCAAAAAATAATAATTTTCAAAAGGGGTGCTACCCCGCCGAGTGGGGTATCAAATGAAAGGTATTGGTTTGGACATTTCAAAACAGTTTTTAAAATTTCTGTAGCTTTCATACTTTTTGAAATATTTCGTAAAAAGTCGAAAAATTTACCATTACCCACCTTAACCGAACCACCCATTAATCCGAAGCATGCAGAGAGATCTATCTGAAATGTAGGTTGGTACCTACTATTCTTAGGTATTCGTTAAATTGCGAAGTCTCTAACCGGTACTTTTGGTACATATTTATTGACAAACGTTCAAAACCCTCGGCGCGCGAGTTACACTCGCACTTGACGGATCTTGTTTATGAAACATGTGCACAGTCCAGGTTCGATATAGGTGCTATCTCACCTGACATAGTGTGTATGTGTAACTGTGTACATAATAAGTACATGATAGATAAGTTATCATGTACTTATTAGCATTACGGCCGATGACTTTGAGCCGACAACTTGAGTAGCCTTAGGATGGGAATTAACTTAATGAAACACTAAAGCAAATTAAATACTATTGTGTCTATTGAAATGGCTTATATTTCTCAGGACATTTGTCTACACGATGCGTTACCATCTGGATCGGTCTTCCGCAACGCACATTGCGTCGCTCATGCTGGATTCCAGCGATGAGCTGATTTTAGCGCACCAACGCAAAGGACTTCGCCCTCGCAATCTTGCCGGTGACCATGTTTCTTTCTGTTTGTTTCCGTCCATTCTGGAAGGGTCTCCGAAGAACTTCATTGTTCTGCGAATGCTTGCGGTGGATAGTCTGGTTTTTATGTTGAGTACCTTATGAATGGAACCGAAGATGTATTGGTAAGGAAAATAATAAAGCTTTTATTTTATTACATTGCAAGCAAATGGCTTCTCTCATGCATGACTTTTGAAGAGTGTAACCAAATAACTTTTTCGAAGAAATTGTTTATCACATACATTGCAGGCAAACGATTTCTCTCTTGTGTGAGTTTTCGTATGAAAAAATAAAGTGCTTTTATGAGCAAATTTTTTATCACATAGATTGCAGGCAAATGGTTTCTCTCCTGTGTGAATTCTCCTGTGTTCAACTAAACAGGATTTTCGAATAAATTTTTTATCACATACTTTGCAGGCAAATGGCTTCTCACCTGTGTGAATTCGCATGTGTACAACTAAACACTTTTTTTCACTATATTGTTTATCACATACCTTACAGGCAAATGGTTTCTCTCCTGTGTGAGTTCTCTTGTGTGCAACTAAATGGCATTTTTGTTTAAATTGTTTATCACATACATTGCAGACAAATGGCTTCTCTCCTGTGTGAATTCGCATGTGACAAACTATGTGGCTTCTTTGATTAAATTGTTTATCACATACATTGCAGGCAAATGGCTTCTCGCCTGTGTGAGTCCTCATGTGTTCAACTAAAGAGGATTTCTGATTTAATTTTTTTTTACATACATTGCAGGCAAATGGTTTCTCCATTGTCTCATTTCCTCGATCACTTTTATCTTCTAATTTAAATTGGCTTTGTATACAATCCTGGGCAGATTCAATTTCTACCAATATATCATTTTCTGTGGTAACCTCTTCTTTTATGTCAATACTAGAAATCGGTTCATCTTTGATGGTCATCTGAGTAGCTGCATTTGTGGTTTCGCCATCAATGGTTGTGAACTGCATAGGGACCACTGATGAAAGGCTGTCATTCGTGGTCATCTCAGTGATATTTGCCTGGGTTGCCTGCAATAATCAAGGTTTAGGTCAGTAACATAACGTCTAAAGAGCTTCGAACATAACCAAAAATCTACTTCTTTCTTCTGAGGTCAAACCTAGACAATCGCCATTTATAAAAAAACACAAGTCACAAGTTTTTGCGACCACTGCTGAAATAACTATCCATCGATAGATTTATCACAATGTTACAAACAACAAGTAGGTACCTAGATAAATATCATGATTTATTTTTAAGTAAGTGCTTGAAATTCTCTTTATTTTGATTTAAGGACGTAATTAAAAATTTGACTCGCTCGAATTTAGGTTTCTGAGCCTGCACACTAAAACAAAAACTCCACGCACACATTGAAGCCGCTGTACGCTTGTATTTATACATTAACTAACAAATCTTGGTACTTGAAGCTTTGGTAGGATTGATGTACAAAAAATTGCAATAGCATAGCAAGTTATTTATCTTTTATCTATTCTATGGATAATAAAATAAACATGATCCGTCAAGTGCGAGTGTGAATCGCACTCCAAGGTCTTCGAACTTTTGTCAATTTACTTATAATATAGGTAGCAGGTACTTCGGAGATTAGGGCGTAGGTGCTGAGGGATGAATCTGGCAAAGCGTGATCAAGACGTCGACTTCTCGATCACATCTCGACTGTTGGTAGTCCAGTAGCTATCGGGGACGTGTCGAGTAGCTGTCGAGCAGGGATATAAAAATAGTTTTTATCTGAAACGCAGCTCATATACGAACCATTGATATTTACCACCTGACGACTCAAAGTCAAAATTATTTATTTTGATTTATTTATTCCATCCGCAAATAGATCGCATTCAGGGTTCGCATCCAAGAAGACATTCAGTGATGAGAGTGGAATTGGAGATTGCGCGTGAGCAACAGTTCGGCAGTACGGCACCGCAAAAAGCCTATGATTCCTACCACGAAGGTAGTTGTCTGGGACGTAAAGCTGCAGGAGCGCATCGTTGACGTCCGGGGCGTCAATCTTGCCTCGAAGAATCTTCAGCATGATTGTGATTTGGTTGTTTGTTCTTCTGACCTCTAGACTGTTATAAACAAGGCAGCCCAACAGGTACCGAGTTGAATACATGATAGGGTAGGTAGTAACCGAAAAGGTGCTTATATAGGAATCGCCGATTCACTTATCTAATGTCTTTATTTACTTGTCTATTGTAAAGCAAAATGAGCTGACCCTAAGTTCTGCGTATTTTTTTTTGTAAAAGTATTAATTATTTTGTAATTGTTAAAATAACATAGTAAATAAGCGATTTTAGCACTGTGTTTTGGTAAAGTAAAGAACTTGACCGTCTTGGAAACTACGGGGTAGTTGTAGCTTCGGTGAGGTAGGTATCTAATTTTGACAGAAAATAGTCTTAAAACAAAATTATATTACGTTTTGATTACTTTTATTAAATAAAATTATTACAAATTAGTGATTTTACATTGTGATTGCCAAATTTAGTGAGCGTCTTATCATTTTTCGGTTAAATAATGAATAAATGACCTAAAGAATCAATTAAAACAATAAAAAATTCTATGTATATACCCTATTAGTTGGTACTTTTACCAAATCATACATATTTAGGCACTTTTACTTTCAGTCCAAAAAGTGTCAATGTTATCAAGTCACAGTACTTACACAACACACATACTGTTCTTTGGAACCTTGTCGTTCTAATTATTTGAAAAAAAAATCGACATACCCGTGCTTCTATGAGCGCGGCTGACGCGCGACTGACAAATAGACGTGGGCGTTATTTCACGTCGCTAGTTACAGTAACTAGCTACGCAGCATGTAACCGAATAACTAGTTTCGAGTCAAATGACAAGTAGTGATTTTTGTAATGCGTTACTGTACTCTGCCCTGTTCGTTTCATTTCTTTCGCACCGCGCTACCGCAAAAAACTGAAAAACTGTATAACATTAAAAAATTGTATATTTCCAAACAAAACTATTGTACCTATAGTGTAAAAATAAGTGAAATAAACAAATGACAGTTATGAAAACGAAAAATGTAAAAAAAAATTAAATAGCCAAATAGTGTAAATGAACTGTAATTTTGAACAATAATTATTGTAAACAAAATTTTATTAAATTTTATTTAAATCATAGTTTTATAGTTAGCACTAATCATAATTACTATAAAAAGCAATAACATTTAATGTAGTCAGTTCCAAGCCTGAATAAAGTATGAAGGGAAGTTAATTTATTTGTCCTACGTTATTGATAAACTGTTTACAAACAAACAGTTACCTATCTGATTTCAATAATTTTCGCTTCGCGAGTAACTGTATTGGTGGTTGAGTTATTTATACTAACAATCACAGTAGCAGAATAAAAAGAAACTGGTTACAAAAATCACTAGTTTTAAAACAGGTGACGCCGATCAAGTCACTGGTTTAGTTACGTTTCTTGAAAATGACGTAACGACCCACGTCTACTGACAAATCAATAATTGATTTTAATCACTCATTTATGTCAGTGATTTAATCTCAACCTTATTATTTAAGAAAACGAACCTCTTCCGAAGAGCTTGGGAAACAAATGCAACAAACACTAACTCGACAGGGTCACGTCGGCATCGGTCGTTTCGTTTAAGTGTTCCTACGACCACCTTTTGTCTCCATCATCAGACCAAATCCAAGTACCATTGCTGTCGGCGAACTTACATACAAATTACCTATGTATGCCAAAATTCACCTTTACAAGAATTTGACCTTTTCTAAGTGTAGGTACATTTATTGTATTCACGGAAACAAAGAATTTTTAATTCTGATTTTTCAGCTTGAGCGGTTGAGGATAACTAATAAAAATTATGGATCTAAACATGTTGGTGTTGGTAGGTACCTACCTCAAGTCCGTCGTGGAAAAGATGAGTAAAGATCTTATCGGATCTGTGAGCCATTTGGGAAAAGGTGTGACATTTCAGCAGCTTCTGGTAACAAGAGGAGCATAAAGCTTTCGGCCTTGCATCCTGGGAATTGAACTGAAACAATTGTAATTCTATTTAAGTCTGCATATGTCGTCGGGACCTGTTGGATTTTGAAGATTAGATGGTACGAATAAAAGAAGATTTTTTGCAAGGGACTAAACCATCCCATTATAGGGTGTTTGGTATTGCGAACGTAATTAGTTTTGGGAAGTCGGGGGGGTCATGGGCTACATTTCTGCGTTAGAATAAATCTCCGCAGTGTCACGGTTACTGAGATATTTTTTTTTACGATTTTTTGAAAATCACTAAAATCTTGTTTGTTTGTGATTGTAATGCCAAAAAGTAAATTGTGCTGTATTTTTTTAATATACTAAATAAGTGATAACTATATATTATACAATACATTTTTTTTTTAAAGTTACGAGCATTCAAAGTATGTCTGACTGTTTAAAAGTTATAAATCGTGACCACTTATAAATTAATTAAAAAAAACTTACTGTGATATTGAATTTAGTTTTCTTAAAGCCCATGACCTCACCAACTCCTCAAAAAACTTATGTCAGTCGCAATACCATACACTCTGTAGTGTAGGTGATGGTACATACTCCCTCGCTGCGCTTCTAACTCCATAATGATGGGTGGTGTTGGTCCGATAAAGCTAATTAAGATAGTTACTATATGCAAAGAGAACATAGGTAGGCCAAAGAAATAATTTTTTTGTTGCAGTCGTAATCGCGTGATATTATATTATTATTCAAAGACTTACTTCAAATTCTAGAAGTAGAGTCAAATTCTAGAAGTGTGGAAAACGTGTGCATTATTTTCCTGAATGTAGGTATTTCTCGGTCTTGGCATTCTCCCTAGCTGAGTTTAACAACCTTGTATAAACAAGAACAAAATTAAACATTTTAAAACCCCCCCCCCCCGACAGATATTCTTGAAACATGGCAAATAACACTCGGGATAAAATTATCTAGGACACAAAAAAAACTAAACGTAAGTCGGATCATCCGTTTGGGAGCTGCGATACCACAGACAAATAAACAGACAGACACGTTAAACTTATAACACCCCTCTCTTTATGCAGGGGGGGTTAAAAAAAAGACACACATAGCCGAACATAGAACCTCATCCTTTTTTTGAGTCGGTTAAAAATACTCTTCCATGTTGAACTCTCTTTTTGCGTCGGGGGTTAAAAATAGGGTGGTTTAGTCCCTCCTAGTAAAACAATCTACTGTATGTGGAGCACAATCAATAACTGACGCGCTCGAGTTTATACAGGGTTATTGGGAATTAACTGACACTACGTGAACTGCAGGTGCTGCCTATCATCAAGATCACATTTGTGAAGACTAGTGTTTAATCCCGGGAATTCGCGTTCCCGAAATTCCCGAAATTTTTGGCTGATTTAATTTCCCGGAAAATTTCGGAAATTTCGGGAATAATATTTCAAGTTATATAACACTACCGTAGTGACATGACTTAATATATTCCACTTCCTCTTATAGCATTTCGCATATCAGGTCTAATTTACTATTTGTCTTTATTGAGCCTGGGCACTGTGGCCTAATATTTATACGGCTAGAAAGACGTTAATTTGTTTATTATGTAGGTACATAATGAGGTGTTTCTAGATTGTTGTTTTCGCTTAGAGGCCTGGAAAAACAAGGGGAGCTCCTTTCTCTCAACTCTAAGCTTCTGTACTTCCATTGGATTAAAACGAAGAAACGAATCAAAGTTAAAAAGGCGGCCACGCAGCAAAGCGACTCATACTGTCTCATACATATGAGATCAGGCGATATTTCACACTAGCAAGGATAGCTTCTTTGAATTTTTTCTTTTTTCTTTCTTTCAAATTTGACATTGAATTTGAATTTGTGAATTTGACATGTGTGTCCTGACCCTAGGGTCAGGACACACATTCCTACCCAATGACAATGAATTTGCTAAAATTGAGACTTGGCTCAAACAATATGAATAAATATACTCGGTGGATGATTATATTGCCATTATGAAACAATGTAAAAACAGAAACCCTTTACAGGTGTATAAAATGAAAAAAATATGATTTTGTTGGATCTCAAAAAATAAATAGGAAACTAATAAATAGAAAAATATTTAATGATAAGAGTAAAGTAAACTGGCTCAAAACAAAAGAAATATTAATATCAAAAATGTATTCACATTATTGTTCATGAGAACTTCTTAAACTAAGGACTACAAGGAACTAAACATTAAAAAGAAATTTAAAGGTGTTGATTTGGATGTCATAGAAGAAGATTTATGGCTGTCAGGAAAACTGATTCACAAAACAACCTAAGCAATTTAAAATCGTTATTCATCTAATACCAGATGATTGCATGCATTGATTACTATTTAAAACTTAAGGAAAGTGATGCAATAATCAACAATGTGAATGGTTTTTGTGGTGAACCAGATTCTGATTTGGACGAGTAGGGCCACTTTTGTTTTTTTATTATTTACTTAAAACACAAAATCATAAATAATTTTTATTAAGTACTTTGAAAAATTTATGCATTTTTATTTTTGCAGCCTCTTTCCATACAAAATTTATTTTGTAATAATGATTCAGGCTCAAGTTTTCCCGAATATCTACTAAGCTATTAAAATTTATTCTATATATTTTTACTTAATAGTAAATTACTTAGTTAATTCTAGAATTATATTAGAAAAACATTTTGCATTTCAAAGCCTGAGAAATACCACCACAAACTTAAATGTCAATTATCTCGAATGAGGTTTAATTGGGCTGGATCAGTTTTCTTTAAATCGGTCCCATAGTTGGCATTATGATAGTTACCAACAGGTAACAGATAAGTTAGGTAGGACAGTTAAGGACTAAACCAAAAGTTACCAGCATGTTGTGGTTCGTGGTCCATAGAAACAAGTCTGAAATATTTTGCCTACCTGACCACGATCTAGGTACCAACTAACATACCTTGATAGTAGACAGTTTTTCGTACAGGTCTACGAGTAGTTTGTTATTCAAAGACTTCAGCATCTTATTCCCAGCGAGGCAAACTCTACACATAGAAGACATTTTCCTGTACTCCTGGAAATATCAGAAGAAGGACTAAAATCGAACAGTGGGTACCATAGACCTAATAAACACAATTTGAGTGTCCTTTAGAAATCAGTAATTTCAAAAGACTGCTAGATTAAATTCAAACATTTTAAACACTGTGTTGGGTTGTGTTAGGTTATTTCGTCGGAGCGTATTCAACTTCTTTTATTTTCGGCTCTGCATCTAGATTCTGCAAATTTCAGTTTCTCCCAAACCGAAACAAAATACTGAACTGCCTTGGGGGTCATGAATCTATAGAGTAAACTGGACCGCGCAAAAACATAAATAATATTACATTCTCTTGGCATAAAATATTTCATTCATTCAAAAGTAGGTACCCTGTAACTTTATGATCCTAGGAAGGTTCTTTTTTCTTTGTGACATCTCAGAGTAGAAAAGCGAGCGGAGTGAGAGGGCTTGAAAGTAGTAGTTGGCCCTTGTCAAGCACGTTGCAACATACTATAGTGTAGTGTCCATGTTAGAATGTCACATGGCTTTTGAACAAAGATACTGATTTTACTTCTGGAATTATGTACTTTTTAAAAAGCGACAAATTACGCAACAACATTACCGTAAGAGTGTTAAACACATGTTTTCAAATCTTTGGCGCACTATGAAAGTAGTACCTACGTAATCAAATCAATCATGGCTAGTAGACAGTTGTCGGCGATACGAAAGGATAATTACGTAAAATAAGTTTTAATTTGAACTTGGTTAGCTTTTGTTATTTTGTTTTAAGTTTTATATAATATAACTAAAATCTCTCTTGCACAATCTCTTCTCCTTCCAGTCCTCGACTATGCTGATTCTTCCTTTCTTGATCTAACTGAGCAACAGTTAGATAAACTTGAGCGCCTGCAGAATGTCGGGATAAGGTTCATATTTGGCTTGCGCAAATATGACCATGTCTCGGAATTTCGCAGGAAGCTCAAGTGGTTGCCTATACGGCTTCGCCGAAATTCTCATATTCTACATCTTCTCTATAATATCTTATTTCACGTCTCTGCACCCCCTTATCTCAAAGAACTTTTTACCTTTCTCCACCATTCTCACGCTCTTTCTCTGCGCTCTTCTGAAACTCTCATGCTTCAAGTACCTGTCCATTCTACTTCCTTCTTCGCCCATTCCTTTACTGCCAGGGCTGTACAACTATGGAATGCATTGCCAGTCTCGGTGAGGCGAGCAAAGTCGCTACCAATCTTCAAAACCATGGTAAAGGAGCACTATTTGTCCTGTTGTCACTGAACGCATACCTGAGTCCCTATGTATATAAGTAGTTTATGTAAATATATGTAGATATATATATAAAGTTATGTATGTAGTATATTTTATGCGAAATATATATTGAAAGTATTTATTTATATAACTTTCATGAGCACACATATCCCCTAGTACTATCCAATGATCCTATCCATCCACGGTTGTCTGGTAGAGATCGCTCTTGAGCGATAAGACCGCCACTTGTCACTTAGATTTTAAGCTGTTTTGTTATATGTTTCTATCGATAAGTGTGCAATAAAGAATTTTCTATCTATCTTCTATCTATATTAGTGTGGTATTGTTTTATTTAATAAAATTTTACGATAAAAATACCCTTAGGAGAAAGGCTTAGGCTTAAGGAATATTGTACAGCTTAAATTATTAGAATCAGTTGCAATATTTGTGTAGGAAAAAATGTTACTAAGTAAATTTTTGTAGGTTTTAGGCTTAGAACTTTTTTATTACCTTTTAATACCTAGATAAGAAGGTTTTATAATAAGGAGTGTTTTTACTATATAATAAACTTAATTTATAAGGGTTTTTGTAAGGAAATAATAAATAAATAAAGATCCAAAGGTTTTGGCTTAGGCAAAACTCCATAGAAAGTAGGTCAAAATTACGCCGGCGTCTGAGCGGTAAAACACGACCATATATCTAACTAGACCATATAAATATAAGCGTGGGGCAATTTATAAAAAAGTACAGATGTAAGGACATCCTACTAGAAAGAGAACTATTACTTTGGGGCCTCTCACTTGGCTCGTTTTTTATGAATCACGTGCACAGTCCAGGTTAGGTTTAAGTTCCTGTTGGGTGCTAGGGGTTGACTTGACCATGACTTGACAATCTCGACTATCGACTCGTTTTGTAGCTTATATAGGAAGATGACTCATTCATCATAAACAGACACGTACCTACCTATTTCAGGGTTTTCTGAAATTCACACCCTAAAGGCACAGCCTACCTTTAACACAGCCGTTCGACGAAGGCATTTTGACGTGGTTTTGACAGCGAAAACGTACGGGGGGCAAGGGACGGGACAGGGAGGGACGCTCCAGAGTAGAATACATCAACGCGTAGAAAGAGTATGCTAGAGTTATAAATAGAGTTATATTTAATCTGTGTTGGCAATGGTTATTGGTAATTCACTGACACTAGTGAACTGCAGGTTTTGCCCACCACATCGATATTTATGTACTACGCACTTTAACTCAGTGGCCCACCATCTTGAAAACGTCCGTGAAGACGACAGGACAGGTCCCAATTCTTAAAATTGGTGGAAAAGGAATATTCGTAGGTCCTCCCTTTCATTAAAAAATCGTTCTTTAAAGGGGTTTTCTTTGAAACTAAACCTAAAACCGGCTCTGTCCTGAAAAATCAAGTGTGTGTTTGGATGACTCCCAGACAGACTAATGCCACTTAAATCATCTTTCATAGATGTAAAATAAGCCAATGATGATGATGTGGATTTTAAAAAAGGGTGGAAAGTCGGCCTTCAGTAATTGATTGGGTTTCGGACATTATTTTGTAAGAGAGGTGATTTACATAAAATTTTTAGAATTCAGACCGGAGGGCGAAGGCACAGCATTACTACGGCTCAAACGCTCTAACGTCAGCAGTTGAAACGTTCGGGTGCGCGTTCACAGGCCGGCGGCATCGGACAATCCGATGCCGGCCTGTGAACAATCAAAAACGTGGGTAGGTACCTGAAGAATATAGTAGAGGAAGGGGTGGTAAAATGGAACCTGCTGATAATTTGAACCCCTTAATATCTCATAACCAGACAACTTAGATGATCAGTCAAATAGTTTTGTGGAAATACTCAAAAAACAAAGTAGGGTTCCATATTACCATCCCTTACTCTATTTCTGTTTCCTGATAATGATAACTAACCTACCGATGCGTATGCATGATGAACTGAATCCGTCCGAATCCGAATCCGAATTCAGTGCCCAGCCTCGGCGGTGCGACCCGCAGGGGCACGCCGCCGCCGCCACACGAGTCGTAGGTAAGGCTCGTCTGCGTCTTGGGCCATGAAAGTGTTAAATTAAGTACCTATTTTTTTCAAAAAACTTAGTAAGGTACCTTAGTATCACACTCATTAAGGAATTTATTAAAGCTGCTACTAAAGCAAATTAAATGATACATAATTGAAATGTCTTATATTTCTAATAAAATACCATTTATGTTTAGATGTTTTTATTCTACATTTTATTGGTATGAAATAGGCTTTCACAAATCTTGCAAAACCCAGAAGACTTCAATGCAAAATACAAAAAAATTAGCTACATGCTTTATAACAACTGTTTTTGTTGGATAGTCTTTTTGTAACTTATTTATGCTATTATTTTACGTAAAACTGGTTATTTGTGCATGAATTACAAGCATAGCATCATTACATTAAAAATACCATCGGGTCGATATCTCCGCATGGCCGAGGGTCGAGACCTGGATGTAGGACCTTTGTCTGCACAATGTGTACCTATCCATCTAGATCGCTCTTCCGCAACGCACATTGCGTCGCTCATGCTGGATTCCGGCGCTCAGCGGATTTGATTGCACCAATGCGTGGGGCTCTGTCCACGAAATCTTGCCGGTCCATTCTGGATAGATGAAGGTTATGAAAGACTTGTGGTGGAAAGTCTGGTTTTTATGTTTAATTCCTTATGAATGGGTAAGTTTGGTAAGGAAAATAAAGCTTTTATTTTACTGCAATGCCAACAAGTGGCTTCTCTCATGTATGAGATTTGAAGTGTAAACCCAAATTACTTTTTCGACTAAATTGTTTTTCACATACATTGCAGGTAAATGGTTTCTCTCCTGTGTGTATTCTCGTATGAAAAATCAAAGAACTTTTTTGAGCATATTGTTTATCACATAGTTTGCAGATGAATGGCTTTTCTCCCGTGTGAATTCGCACGTGACGAACTATATGGCTTCTTCGATAAAATCGTTTATCACATACATCGCAGACAAATGCCTTGTCTCCAGAGTGAGTTCTTGTATGTTCAACTAAATAGCATTTTCGACTAAATATTTTATCACATACATTGCAGGCATATGGTTTCTCTCCTGTGTGAATTTTCGTATGTAAAGCCAAAGAACTTTTTTGAGTATATTGTTTATTACAAAGTTTGCAGACAAATGGCTTCTCTCCGGTGTGAATTAGCAAGTGACGATCTAGATGGCTTTTTCGATTAAAGTTTTTATAGCATACATTGCAGGCAAAAGGTCTCTCTCCTGTGTGAGTTTTCATGTGTCTCATTAAACACAATTTTAGATTAAATTGTTTATTACACACATTGCAGGTAAATGGTTTCTCTTCTGTGTGAGTTCTTACATGTTCAACCAAACACTTCATTCGCTCATATTTTTTACCACATACAGTGCAGGTTAATGGTTTCTCTAATGTGTGCATTCGCATGTGTTTAGCTAATTGCCATTTTTGTTTGAATTGTTTAACACATACAGTGCAGACACATGGTTTATCTCCTGTGTGATTTCTCATGTGCATAGCCAAAGAGTATTTTCGATGAAACTTTTCATCACATACTTTGCAGGCAAATGGCTTCATACCTGTGTGAATTCGCATGTGTACAAGTAAATTGCATTTGCGGTCAAATTTTTTATCACATATATTGCAGACTTCTTTAATTTCCATTTTAGAAACTGGTTCATCTTTGTTGGTTATCTGAGAAACTGGTTCATCTTTGTTGGTTATCTGAGAATCTGCATTTGTTGTTTCACCATCAATAAACTGCATATTGGCCACCGATAAATTATCCAACTCTAGATCCATCTCTAGGTCCCCTAGGTCCAGCTCTAGGTCCAGCCCTAGGTCCAGCCCTAGGTCCAGCCCTAGGTCCAGCCCTAGGTCCATCCCTAGGTCCATCCCTAGGTCCATCCCTAGGTCCAGCCCTAGGTCCATCTCAGTGATACTGTCCTGGGTTGCCTGCAATAATCAAAGTTTAGATATGTAACACAAAAAGCTTTGAAATTTAGAAGTTATCAAGCAGTTAGACTAATTAACTTATACTGTAAAGCAGTGTATGTAACAAGTTGCGACACCAGCAAAGAGCTACAAACAACCATAGACACAATTTTACGCACCTAAATGTGTAGAATGTTGTATTAAAAAATAGCCGTAATATCGAAAACTTGCTAATATAAATTAAAGGATATGAAAACAATGCATTTTATTCATTTTAAAATCATATTTCATAGTAACATTTACTGCTTATGGCACTGTCACCCCGCACACTAGCGCCGCCACCTATTTTATCTAATTATTACGTTTAAGAAAGGAATTTCCAAAAATTACGTTAGCCAGTTTGTGATATATATTATAAGCTTTTTTTAATGCCTCTGTAATAATTTTATTTTGTATAGTTTAGACAGAAAATCTAAAATAGAGTTTGGCCAAGGGCAACTTCGTTTCTCTGCCTAAACTATACAAAATAAAACTATTACAGCCATTAAAAAAAGCTTTTAATAGGTATCACAAGCTGGCTAACGTAATTTTTGGAAATTCCTTTATTAAACGTAATAATTAGATAAAATAGGTGGCGGCGCTAGTGTGCGGGGTGACAGCGCCTTAAGCAGTAAATGTTACTATGAAACATGATTTGTTTTGACAGTGGAATGAGCTTTCTGCATCTGTTTTCCCGTTAGAGTACAATCTTGGAGTCTTCAAATCCTGGGTAAATAAGTTCCTTCTGGGAAAGCATGCTCCACCTTACCATCACCTACCATCACCTACGTAACCAAGCGTGGTATTTTGAAGACTTCTTTTCTAATGTATGTTTTTTTAAACAGTATTTCATGTTGTTTTCATCATCATCATCATCATCATCAGCCCTTGTTGACCCACTGCTGGGCATAGGCCTCTCTATGTTTATGCCATTCACCTCTGTCTTGTGCTAGTCTGTCATGTTGTTTTAATTTAGTTAAATAGTGTAGTAATGTAAATAGTGTAGGTCCAATCGTGACATCATTTATACGAGTTCTCACGGAAGACCAGCGCTGGCTAGGCCTCTTATGGGAGCTTAACCAGCATTATGCTGAGTAGGGGCTTTTTTACAATAACTTTACGTATGTACCTAGTATCCTATAACATGTCTAGTTTTTTTTGTATTATTGTTATAATTAAACGTCTTTTTTTAAAAATAATAATAGTTCTATGCAAAGAAATTAAAACCCATGAAAATGTGAGTGCTAGTAAATAAAAAAGCCATGGGAACAGCAGTAATGACGAAATATTATAAATTAACAATGTGCTTTTTTAATACGGGATTTAAACATGGTGGTGTTTGTTGGTACCTCAAGTCCCTCATGGGAAAGTTGATTGAACATCCTTTCAGATCTGTGAGCTTTTTTGGAAAAGGTGTAGCATTTCAGCAGCTTCTGGTAACATGAGGAGCATAAAGCTCCCGGCCTTGCATCCTTGAAGTTGAACTGAAACAATTTTCATTCTATATTAGTGTACTTACACTGCTGTAGATGTTATTTTTTTATTCCAGCCTGTGGTGTAGACTCTACATTAACTAAATAAATAAATAATAATAAATAATGCTGGACAATTCATACAGCATTATCTAGCCCCAAGCTAAGCAGAGCTTGTGTTATGGGTACTAGATGACTGATATACTTAATATAATCATTACATAGATAGATATTTTTTATTATTCATAGAAACGACCAGAAAAAATATTTGTAGATTTACAAACATTTGTCCCAATGCTGCAATCGAACCAGTAACCTCCTGTGCCGCAGGCGGACATTCGCCCTCCACCCCACATTGGTCGTCAAACTTGACTTTGAGACTCCACACCTTTAGGGTGTGAATTTGTGAATTATTTTATTCCAGCCTGTGGTGTAGACTCTACATAAACTAAATATTACTAGAAGGACAAGTAGCATACCCCAGACTGATGATAGCATGTTTTAGTTTAGATAGTTAAAATATTTGTTGAATTTTACAGTGTTCTGAGCTAAATTAGGCTTTATTAGTTATTAGGTGAGTAAAACTGCATTTATAGATATTAAAAAATAAATCTAGCTTCAATAATTAATGTTCTAAGATATTTTTCGCCCCTATTTCTGTTTTTTTAGCCAGATGGGTTGAAAAACTAAAAATATATTTGTTTTTTATAATAATGGGTTTCAAAATATCAAGGATTCTATGTCTTTAATGGTGGTGTGTTGAGTGGTTGCCTGCCTCATTGGTCTAGCGGTCAGCTTGTTCAACCGCTGATTATGAGGTCCTGGGTTTGAATCCCGGGTCGGGCCAATAGTTGTTACTGGGGTTTTCTAGCAAGGAAAATTCACAGTAGCAGCCCAGAGTCAGGAAGTTGGCGGTGTTACTCCCCCGTGCCTCGGAAAGCATGTTAAGCCGTTGGTCCTGCGCCTGATCTCTCCCCGGTCGTGTCGATCTGTCGTCCCATCGGATTATGAGAGTGAATAAAGAGTGCACCTGTGATTGCGCACACGCTTGTGCACTATAATATGTCCTGCGCATCTGGCTAGTCTCCGATGAGACTAGCCGCCGTGGTCGAAATTCTGCTAGGAGGACATTAGTTGAGTGGATATTGGTTGGAAGGTAGAAAATACCTTGGCACTATGCATTTACTACACAGCCGCCTGACGGCACTGGAGATGCGACATGTGAATCGTGACACTGTTCACGACTTGTTAAGCCCATATTTTGAACTTTTCAGTCATGCAATAAGTTTTGTAGTGTAGGAATATATATACAGGTAATAGTTATGCTATAGGTAGACCATACAACTGGCGGATCTCTGTAGACTTGTCACAATGAGAAAACAAATTTTTGGGGTTTGTTACTGTGACATGGTTCTACAGCGATCCGCCAGTTTCAAGGTCTACGTACAGGACAGGGACTGGTTGGAGATGAGTTTACGGGACGCAAATAGGAATGTAGAAGACTCGCAAATGACTACGACTTATGTACTAACCTTGGTAGTAGACAGTTTCTAGTACAGATCTACGAGTAGTTTGTTTTTCAAGGACTTCAGCATCATATTCCCACCGAGGACATTTTCTTTTCATTTTATTCTTGGAAATATCAGAACCGACCAAAAGGAAAAATTTGGGTAAAATACCCCACGAATACAAACATAAGAACAGTAGTTACATAAAGTAATAATGTTCTTATTAAAATTATTGTGTTCTTTTCGTTCCTACAGAAAGAAAGAGAAAATTTCTTTCATTAGATTTTGAAAAAAGAGCTTCAATCAAAACTTCAACTTCTTTTTTATGGATTTGAATTGAACTAGGGTTTCGCGGAAAGTTCGACTAAAACAATTCGACTAAAAACATTTCGATCGACTAGTAGAGCGATCGCAAAACATATGACATCCCCCTACCACACTCCTCTTCGCAATAAGGAAGTTTCAATTTTAACAAAAAAAAATTACATAAAGAAATTGTAAAGCAAATAAATTATGATATAATGGTAAAATAATTATTGTCATAACTTCAAAAATGACAAAATGAATCCACTTTTACTGAATCTCGAAAGAATTTTGAAATGCGCGCCGAGTATTTGGTCTGTGACGTCACAAGTCTCGCCGGGTCGACGGTACGGATGGGGCAGAAAGCGTTTAGCGGCTGTTTCGAGTGTTTCGTCGTTTGTTGCTCTCAGTACATTGGCGGATCCAGGGGGGGGGGGGGGGGGGGGCATGGGGGCCATGGAGACGCGGACTGCTTCTTGTGCTTTGCGGATCACTTTGGATGCTTCCAGGTACCACCGATTGCGAACCACCGGTTGGGTACCACTGAATGAGACGAATTATTTTAATCGAACTTTCAGTAGACGGAACGGACCTTAGGAACGGACACAAGACCTGCCGTTTGACATGACAAAAGCATGAACCTTTATCTAACCCTGGACTGTGCAGTCTTACATAAAAACGAGCCGAGTGCGAGGCCCCAAAGTAGTAGTTCGAAAAAAACGACTTGGTTCGCTATTATATGCACCCAAAGGTGGTGTTATCTATAAAAGCCATCGCACACAGAAACCGTGGCTGGGCCGGAGGCGAAGGCGTGCGAGTTGTAAAGCGTGAATATAAATGAGAGACTACACATACACCGCGCCGCTCCCAACCCACATCACGGATGTCCTCGGAAGATGGGAATTTTTATTTATTTAAGGACTCCCAACAGAAAAATCACATTGCATACAGAATAACAAAAACAAAGTGGTCTTAAATCAAGTGTTTTTCTAAATAAAGGGTGCCACAGCGTGAGCAAATTATGGGTCTACTAAACATTATTACAAATATTACCATATACAAATTTATAGGTTAACGTTAAAGTTTTTAGGTGTTTTATTATTAGATACTATTTAATTTCAATTTAGTTGTTACTCTTGAATCCCTCGCTACATTCAGGATTCTACTAAAGAATCCTTCGCTACGCTCGGGATTCTACTCTGGAATCCCTCACTTCGCTCTGGATTCAAAAAAGCGCCCGCCCAAAAAATAATTTTTTGCTTCCATATGATACAATCTACTATTCTACTATTTTGTTGTAGTATTCACTGTCTGCTAGCCATTATTACGTACTACTTTCATAGTGCGCAAAAGATTTAAGGTTATGTTTTTAACATTCTTACGGTAATGTTGCTGCGTAATTTGGACAGCTTTTTAAAATGCACATATTCCAGAAGTAACTTTATCAGAATCTTTGTTCAAAAGCCCTATGACATCGCATTGTTTCACTATACACCATGTTGCAACGTGCTAGACAAGGACAAAACTTCTACTTTCAAGCCCTCTCACTCGGCTCATTTTTCTACTCTGAGCTGTCACAAAGAAGAATGAGCATATGAAGTTACAGCTGGACCGAAAAGAGTAGAAATTTATTAAAATGGAACTAAACTAAACCTTGGCAACAAATCATAATCATAATCATAATCATAATCATTTATTTGCCAGAATGTATGTACAAAAGTTCTTAAAATTATATATGTCCATTTACAATCTACCCATTAAGGTGTGCAAAATTTATACATTATTGTCAACAATTTAAATAATAATTAAAGATTCATAATGTCAATTATTAGATTAAAAATTTAAAAAAGTCAAATTGAATTGAAAATTATGAGGAACAATAAAAACGAAAAAAGTAAGATTAATTTTTAAAATTCAAATAGTCTTTTACACTATAGAAACAATTATCTAAAAGCCAGTGTTTCAGTTTAGTTTTAAACAAGTTGAGCGGCAGTTCTTTAAGACTATTAGGCAATTTATTGTAGATAGTAATGGCATGATAGTAAGAGTTTCGCTTTACAAGCTCTATCCGACAAGGCGGGACGTATATTCTATTTTTGTGTCTTGTATGTCTAGTTAAGACTTCCGCGTGTGTTTTAAAATATTGAGGGTATTGTTTGACAAAGATACAGATGTCCCTGATGTACATGCAAGGTAACGGAAGGATCTTGAATCTCTTAAATAACGGCTTGCAACTATCCGTACTCCAAAGTCCACATATCGCACGCACGGATTTTTTCTGTGCCTTAAATGCTTTGTCAAAGTCAACCGAGTTTCCCCACATAATAAGGCCATAGGCCAAGGTTGACGATACGTAGCCATGGTACGCCGTAAGGGCCGCCTCGATTGATACGCGAAGTCTTAGGCACTTTATTGCGTAAACAAATTTGTCTATTTTGTTACAGACTAGATCTATATGTGCCTTCCAGTTTAGATGTTGGTCTATAATAATACCCAAGAATTTAACAGACTCGACTTCCGCTATAGGTGTCTTGTCATACTTAATATTAATAATTTCTTTCATCTGTCGATATGTCCCAAATTGTATTACGCTAGTCTTATTGAGATTAATGTTAAGGTTATTCTGATTGAGCCAGTCAATTGTTTTACAAAGTGCGTCAATAATATCTCTTTCGAACGTCAGTTTATTTTGTCCTCTAATAATAATGGTAGTGTCATCCGCAAATAATATGGTTTTATGTTTAGTGATGTTAGGAAGATCATTAATATATAGAAGAAATAGGAAAGGACCAAGAACGCTCCCTTGTGGAACTCCATATTTGCATGTCTTAAAAGTAGATCTCACACAAGTTTTGTTTGATTTAACCGTTTTTGTTATTTCGACGCATTGTTGGCGTGTTTCAAGGTAACTTTGCAACCAGTCGTTTGCCTTTCCTCTGATACCATACTTTTCTAACTTGAAAAGCAGCGTTTTGTGGTCTACAAAATCAAACGCTTTAGACATGTCTAAAAGCAGCGCCACCACTGGGACTTTGTCATTGATTGCCTCTGTCAAAATCTTGACTAGGTTGAAGCAAGCAAGCGTGGTAGTGCTGTTTTTCCTAAAGCCAAATTGATCTGAGTTTAACGTATTGTTATTGGTAGTAAACGACTGTAGCCTTGATAGAATAACCTTCTCGAATATCTTTGAAATTACAGGAATTAGTGTCACAGGTCTATAGTTATTCATATCAGTTTTTACACCTTTTTTGAAGAGTGGTTTTACGATAGAAAACTTTAGTTTATTTGGAAATACGCCTTCCTCAAAGGACATATTTATTATATGGCTAAGTGGTACGCAAATGAACCGGGCACAAAGTTTAATAAGTCTGGTATTAAGTCCGTCTATTCCAACCGAATTTGTATTTTTAAGGTTCCTTATGATTTTAAGAACCTCATTTGGATCCGTTGGCTGTAGGAATATCGAGGAGCAGTTAGCATTAATGCTACAGCACAATTTACCAGGTTGTAATTTTGGATTGGGATAATTAGTCATGTTAATAAAATACTGATTAAACTTTTCGCTTATGTCCTGGGGTTCATTAAATGTCAGATTATTATTGTCAATTATTTTTTCTATTTCATTATTTTGGTGTGTATCGTTTATGTTCTCATTTATAATTTTCCACACTGCCTTGCACGTGTTGGTACTTTTTTTAATATATTTTAAATTTTGTATCTGTTGTGATTTATACGTGCATTTTTTGAGTAACTTCGTGTAGTTCTTATAATATTTTTCTGCAATTTTTTTATTACCACTATTTAATTTTAGTTTGATGTACAAACATCTTTTTTTAATGCTCGACCGTTTTAATCCTTTTGTAAGCCATCCACAGCCTTTTACGCAGGATCTTTTTTTAATAACATAATTTGGAAAGCATAAGTCAAAGAATAGAGTAAACAAATCATGAAATATGTTGAAAGCCTCATTTGTAGAGTCACTTACGAAAACATCGGAAAAAGATAGAGATGCTATGCAATTATAAAACTTTTTTGTGTTTTCGTTGCTAAAGTCTCTTATAGTCTCGAACCAATCTGGTCTTATAGTTTCTTTCCTAATCGGGACGTCTAAAGTTTGCCCCGTCTCATGGTCCGATAGAGCCAAATAATGAACTTGGGCGTTAACTTTCTTAAGATTGCTTACAAAAAGATCCAAACAAGACAAGTTACGGGTTGGTGTTTTTATGTTAATTTCCAAATTATAGTTATTAAGAATACTTTTTAATTCACTGCTCTGTTTATTGCTTTTTAAAATATCTATATTCCAATCTCCACAAAGTATGACATTTTTATATTTCCTAGTTAAAGTATCTAATACACTATTTAGTTTGTCCAAGAAAAATGTTACGCTACTATTCGGTGTTCTATATATGCAAATAAGAGCTATCTTGTATGAAATAATCTCAACTCCAGTACTTTCAAAGCAATATTTGCAGGCCATATCACTAACATGTTGAAGTACTTTAAATTGCATGCCGTTTTCTACCATAATACACGCTCCCCCCCGTTTTTTGTCCGAGCGTGAATATGCGGAGGCCATTCGGAATCCCGGTATTTTTAATAGTTGCTCATGGCCCTTTAATATGAAGCTCTCAGTAAAGCATAACACGTTCACAGTAGATCCGTTTTTGCGCAGTTCTGATAGTGCGACGTGAATGTTTTCCGCTTTAAATATTGCACCGGCGATGTTTTGGTGAAAAATTGTCATTTTTTTGTTGATATTGCATGTGTTTGTCGAAAAAAAGGAATTTGTGTATTTTTTAAATCATTCGGTTGCTCCTGATCTACAACTGCAGGCAAAGACGTTGGATTCTTTTTAGTGACTACAGTGCGGAAGTAGTAAGGTATAGTCCCCGCCTTAAATTTAAGGTGATCCTCTCGAATAGCTGACAATTTAGATTTTAGCTGTGCCCGTAATGTACTCAGTGATCTGCCAATGTCAAGAAATTGTTTTTTATACGACAAGCTATCTATTTCGATATTGATTTTGAAGCTTAGCTTACGCATAGATATAAAAGATTTTTTGGTGTATTGAAAACCACTATCATAGCCATCACATATCTCAATGAACCTACAGTTGGCATAGTTTTTTATTAAAAGCTTTATGTCATTATTCAATTTATCAACATTCAAGTACATATTTTTTTGTACATTTACAATAAAAACAGTTTGTCCTCCCAGTAAATGCAAAAAGTTACACAAACTAGCAAACAGAGAAAAGGGGTTTGAATCATTGGCCCCTAGAAGCAGGATCAAAATATCCTGGTCACCAATTTTTGTTACATTATAATTATTCAGAATTTCACTGCTTGTTGCTGATGGTTTTATCGTGCCAAATATGTCATAAATATCGTTCCATTTGTTTTGCCTGTCCATGGTTAATTGCATCGTTAGGTAAATACAGTTAAAGAAACCAATGTCAAATCTTTTCAAAATGTCACGCAAATGTAAATAAATATTAGGTACCTCAAGGAAATTTGCATTAAAATACTGTTTTATAAAACTTTTTTAATGTGTAATAAGGTGTTTAGTGTAATCCAACATGTAAAAAATTAATCGCAGTGGAACAAGACAAGTGATTGATAAAGTTTTCATACATTCTATGGTATTTAAGTAGTAAAATCTGCCCCTCTCAAACGATTAAACTTGTGAATTTGATTGCCTGAGTGATATTTATGTTGTTTTTGCAAATTGCGTTCATGGTATTTTAAATGTTTATTTCCGTTTGTAGTGGAAAAAGTATAGTCCACTTCCATATTTTGAGTCTATAAAACAAAATCATCATCATCATCATCATCCGATTTTGCCATCGAGTATTACTGTATTACAGCCATTGCCTACACTTTGGTACCTGAGCAGAAGCGAACAAAATTAGATCCCAAATCTACTATGAATATATATTTGTGGGTTTTGTTGACTTTAAACCCATTCACCACTCTTAACGGTCCTGCGTTACATTTCAGTTGGTACCTATAATTTAAATTTGTGTTTAGGTAGATAAGTACATCTTTTATGTATCAGGAATTGAAGATTTGCAAGGTTCTACTAGGATAACAAAAGAATATTAAAGGTTCTTCGGGGGATCATATATAATCCGGGCATTTTGGAAGGGATGCAGCTGAATGTTCCGGAGGAATTCGTGCAACGGAGGAGGCGTCCCACCCTATTTGCTCTGCCTCGAGGAAGAACCAATCTTCATAACAAAGCTCCCATCGCTCCCAAGCTCCACGCGCTCCATCCGCACACTCAATTTGCTTGCAGAGAAGTTGGACTTGTTTCACTGCTCCCTGAACGAGTTGACAAAGGCTGTATTGTTTATTTTATGTTTTTAATGTTGTGTGACCTATTTATGATTGAATTAATTGTTATTTTCTTATTTTATTTTGGTGTATTTGAATTATTTATTTCGAATTTAATTTAATTAATTAAGTACTATTATTGTAATTATTATTATTTTTGAATTAATTTGTATCGTTTTGTATCGTTGTATGTTATTATTAGAATTGTAATAAGTTACTTTAAAAATGACCAAATATTGTATGACATGACTGTGACTGTAACTATTAAGATTGAGAATAATTATGTACCCTATCGCATTAGGTGTGCCTGTAAGGATAGGTGTACTTTTTAATAAATAAATAAATTTTCAAAAATCCTTCAGAAAAAAGAAAAGGAAGACCATAGAACAGTTGGACGATTTCAATTTACGCGCAATCAGAAAACATGTACTAAGTACCTATTTTGTTGATTATGATATTTTATTAGATTATTTTTCAAAAGTGGTTTAGTTAACTAGTTATGCTAAAGTATATCTTTTATTTTTAAGAATAAATGATTACGATAATAATAACAATGTAAGATTACTTTTGCGTAAATTAATTTAGTCTACAAACAACATTCATAAATAACTCTTTATGAATGTTGTTTGGCAACTGCCAGTTAACAGTAAATTTTCGTTCCTTGATAATTTATTAATTATTGGTCGGATTATTCCTATTGACATCCACGTTTTCAACAAAATTTTATTGCTAAACACAAAGATCAAGACCGTTTGCGTCGTAGTATTCGTGTTGCCATCTAAACGACAGCAGCGCCCTCATTTATTTTCTACTCTTTTCGGACGCAGGTACTGTTGAATGAATGAATTATGTTCGTGCGAGATCCAGTTTCCTCTAAAGATTCATGGACACAAGTTGACACCACACAACTCGGACGAAGGAAATAACGGACTAGACCCATACCACAGATTAGGTAACACATTAGGTAATGTTTTAAACATTCAAAAACTCGAGCTGCTGTCAAGTCAGCTGTCACGTCACTCGTACACTTCAACGAAAGTCAAAATCAAAATTAATCTCAGTCGAATTTTCACGAAAACGGGAAAGGTCGTTTCTATGAAAATTAATTTCATAAAAAATAGCGCTGTAGTTATGTGCCATCGTTTGTGACTATTTTGGCATCGTGGTAGTGAGTCAATTTGAATAGTTTGTGAACTAATTTCTGTGAAAGTTTATCAAGATGAGGTTAGCCGGGGCAATTTTCTCAAACGTTACCAAAATGCTCGATTTCTACTCGCAATTTAATCCATCGCCGTTGTCCATCAAACAGTTCATTGATTTTGGTAAGTTATATTTATATTCTAGTAATAATTCTTTAATAAATTTTTAGACACTAAAACATGGTAGTTAAATAATTTACGATTCCAACCAAGGTCAGTTTTATCGGCCAATGTTGATGTTTTTACCGCAATTACGTCTGTTTTTGCTATCACCATTATAATAAACAGTGTCAATAAATTGGCAGACGTAAAAGCGACAGAGGGCAACCTTTAATAGATGATAGGAACCTACCTATAACGACTTTAGAGTCATTCGTAAAGTACCTCCAAGTTCTAAGTTCGGTGGCGAAAGATATTGGCTCCCTAAAAGCTGTCTGTTTTTAACAATTTTACTACTGAAAACCCTGAAATTTTTATTACGAAATGTCTTGGAAGTTGCAAGTCTTTGACAGTTCTTGAGTTAGATGACCTTTGACTCTTGATGCAATGAAATTGCAAGAAACTCATTGTAAAAAACAAACCTCCTTACTTTTTTCCTATAACTATGTTTTGAAGACTACTGGAATGATGAGTTAATAATTATTGTGTCCAATGTCAAATAAACTAATTATAAAATTAATGTAAGGGATTAGAAAGTAGCCTTCAGGTGTAGGATTAAGCTAATCTTAGTCTAAACTATTTGGACTTTTGACATGAAGAGGTAACAAACTACAGATTTATAATAATATTAGTGTTGGTTGTTGATGTGTTTTGTTACCTACAAAAAAGTAGCGCTTTTATTTCATTGAAATCATATTTTATTTATTATTACTTAATTATGATACACAGGGAGCTCATAAGCTGATTTGTGTATGTCTCAGTCTTTGTCAATGTACTTTAAATATTTGTCCAGTCTATTTTTGAAAGAGTTCACTGAGGGGGCACTGATCACCGATTCCGGTAACCGGTTCCAAGTTTTCACTATGCAATTGGGCAGTATGTGTACTTTGATTTCAATTCAATTCTTTTATTTATGTCAGACATGGTAAATTACTCTAGTGCTTTTATTACTAATTAACTAGGTTCTGCCAGCGGTTTTGCACTTAATTTTCAAGTAGCCTATGTCCATCCCATATAGTTTATCTTCTTGCCAAATTTCATTAAGATCCGTTCAGCCATTTACGTATGAAAAGGTAACAGACATACAGACTTTTGAATTTTGAATTTATAATATTAGTATGGATTTAATATAACTTAACCATTAGACTCGTTTGCGTATGAATTCATACACAAAACTGCATACTGCAACAGATGCGCCGCGCGATTCTAAGGGTTAATCTCATATCCCACATGATCAGAGGAGAAGACAAATGGAGTACAATAACCGCACATGGTACCTAGGGGATGGAAAAAGAAAGAGAGGTAGACTTCAGAGAAGGTGGGATGACAACATTAGACAAGTCACGGGAATTACATGGGGCAGAGTGGCCATAGAAAGGCCAGAATGGAGAAGATTGGAGGAGGAGGGTTTTGCCACCTGGCAAAGGGACATACAAAGAACAAAAGAGAAATATATGAACAACAAAGAAATACTGTCATGTCCGACTAAAGGCTTATTATTCCCGATTCCTATTAGGTATTACAAATGTTTGTACAATCTGCAGATATTTGTTCAGGGTGTTCTGGATGTTTTCTATGTATAATAATCTATTGTATTAAGTTTATCAGTTATTTAGTACCCATAACACTAGCTCTTCTTAGCTTGGGGCTTGATAATGGTGTGTGAATTGTCCGGCATTATTTATTTATTAATTATTATTTCATATCCATACCAATATACTAAATTTAAAACTAATTCTTTCTGTCTGTAACCTTTTCACAAGTAAATGGTAGAACAGATTTAAATGAAATTTGGCAGGGAGGTAGACAATATCATGGGGACAGAGATAGGCTGCTTTTAAAAATGCATGTGAAGCCGTAGTCAGAAGCTAGTCCTAATAAAATGCTCAGATAGCAACTGCTCGTAACTAACGAAGCACCTATGCATAACTAACACAAACAAAATCTCTGCCAACTAATTCTGTAGTTTTCCTAACTACCACTAGGTATTTTAGATTTTAGCTCATAAAAAACTAAAAGTTTTATATCTTAAATAAATAATTGTTGCATTTATTGACACATGGCGATCGCGGCGTAGGAATCGATCACTCAATCCAATGGTGGTTATTATGTCTTTGAGATAAATATGTATTTGTCGTTTGGTGCCGGCTTAGAATTGCGCCATTCCAACTTTTGCCGCGGTTGTCGTTAGAGGATATCCACCGTGGGGTGGATAAAGCAATAATCTTTATTGACAAAGAAAATTACAATCAGTAATAAAAACAAATTAGAACTAGTATTGACAATTGAGCTAACTGCAGACTGTTGCAAACAATTTACAGGTAGCTCAGTTAATCCATATCAATACCAGTCGTCGCGTCCCCGCTACGCTGGCTGCATTGCCCCGCTGTATGGCAATGCTGATGCGCTGCGCCAGATACTCACCAGCTCTCGGGTCACGCGTCACTTCGACCAGACGCACAATCTGTAAAAGCAATAAAGCTATAAACCTGTATGATGACAGGAAGCGAGATGCTATAGCTATGCTATTTGCCCGACATTGACCGAGACCGACGCCATGGCTGGCCGCCAACTGTTCACGCCAGATTATTGGGCTCTGACATAAACTTCATGATTCCATATCTCCACGTATCTAAAGAAAAACACAATCAAATAATAGAAATACATTAGAACTAGTATTTACAATTGAAACAATTGAGCTAACTGCAATTTTTTATATTTATTTTAAAGGTTATTTCTATATCAAAAGAACTGACTGATAAATTGTATAAAAAGTAGACTATGTTTCATTCCAGGTCTTTGGTCGTTCAGTAACTTTGTAGTGAAGACGTAAAAAAAACATTCATCCATTAATTCAAACTTTAGCATTTTTAACGCATTCACTGCGCCGCCGCTACACGGGGCAGTGGGAGAACATCTGCGTCTTAGGCCATAAAAGTTTTTAGTATATCCGATTAGTTTCGTTATGCTCGATTCCCGTTCTGCACGGATTTTAAAATACCTAACAAAATGTGCCTTTACTAATTTATCAGTTTACCTTAAACAATGGATGGTGTTTCTAAAGTATACTCTTAAAGCTAGCCTGCGCCTACATAATTTGAGGAATAAAGTTTTGATAGAATTTGAATAAAATAAAAATCTAATTTCAATTTACGAATTGCGTAGTTATCGCGCCCCTGCGGGTCGCACCGCCCGCTGCACGGGCCTATGGGAGATCATCTGTGTCTTGAGCCGTGAAAGTGTTAAGTTCTAGGTCACGTTCTAGTGTGTCTAAACATAGAATCTAACAATTGATCTAACTATAAATAATAGGGCAAAGTCGCTCACAGAATGAAAAAGACATTCTGTTAAGTGGCCTATCGTGCACCGTGCAGCGTGCTAGTTCAGGAGATAGTGAGCTGGATTTTATTTTTTCGAGTCCCAGAAAGATTCGTCAAAACTCATGGATTATGTATATCTATTCAACTTTAATCTTAAGTCCATCATGGTTATTCACACTAAAGTCATTTACAACGAGGTATTTGCCATGATTTGAGTTTTGAGCTTTCCAATATTTGGGGACAGTTTCATGCGTTATTCCGTGATCATGGCGCATGAAACTGTGCCCACATATAATGAATAAATGATGCTGGACAATTCACACAGCATCATAGGCGGACCGGCACCGCCCCGGCGTTCATTGTTTCGCGTGCGTATTGTTGTCTCGGTCACACTTCAGTCTAGGTACGTCTTTCCATCTTATATATCCAGGTTAGGTATATTGCAAAAGATTTGAAATAGCGTGTCTTTGCGTGTAGTTGTAACACAACACAGGACATTTGTTGAGTTAGCGCTGGGAGTACGTACCATGTGTACAGATTTTACATAGTTCTAGCTATAAACCAGTAAAAGGGAGTAAAAACAACGCAGCGTACCGATAACGAACTCTTTGTTCTTCAGCAAGAAGCACAATGTCCGACGACGACGCACCTGTGTGGCCCTTAAAAGTAAAATTAATTTACTGCCTGAGAATTTCTTAAACTACACTAAAGTTGAAACCTTTCACAGAGCAATCTAAATCCTGGCGTTAACGCGTCAATCGCGCGCTTATCGTTCTTCCTTCAAATGGAACACTATAAGATAGTATGTAATGCAGCGTGCTCCTAGACTAGCCATTCAGTGCAAAAATAAGACATTTTGCAAAGTGCGCTGCCGAGCTCACAATTTTCATGCCGTGTGGTTTAGAAATAAATGTCTTTATTACTGCGTCATTATTTCAGTTTGATTTCAATTAAACAAACTGGTACCTACATATTTACAATTGATGCAATTGAGGTAACTGCAGACTGCTGCAAACAATCTTCGGCGACCTCTGTGGCGCAGCGGGCGAAAGTCCGGCTGCGACGCAGAAGGTTGCGGGTTCGATTCCCGCTTCGGGACAAATATTTGTACGATCTGCAGTTATTGGTCATAATTAAGAATATCATAATCATAGAGGTCATAGATAGGTAATATAAGTAAAATTCTGTAGATATGGTACGGTCTCCCAGCGCTAACTCAACAAATGTCCTGTGTTGTGTTACAACTAAACGTAAAGACACGCTATTTACAATCTATTGCAATATACTTACCTACTGACAGTTTCTTCTTAAGATGTGTAGTAACAAACGCCAAAAGTGGCGTTTGTTACTGTGTTTTGCGTTGGTTTTCTTATTGTGACAAGGTTCTACATAAATCATAAATCATTTATTTGCAGGAATGTAGGTACAATGAATAGGTCTTAATAATAAAATATCACTCCAATACATTCTGCCTCGTCTAGGCGTGCAAAATTAATTAGTCACTAGGGCTCTATATAAAATTATAATTAAAATAACTGATATTATCACAACAAAAAAAAAAATTTAAATTATTCAAAATGAGAGTACAAACAAAAAAAAAATTAGTATGTCATAAAAAGTCAGTTTCAGTTTAAAGAATTTTATTTCTCAAAAGAACATAGTTCACTTAGATGAGAATATAAACACAATATTCTTAAGCTAGCTATCTTAACTAATTGATAATTTATTCTATAATGTACAATACATAGGTTAGGTTAGTTATCTAGCAGTTTAAGTATTTTAAAAGTTATGTTTGCATAAAGTACCGTTTTATTAGCAAATTTTGTCATAAATATATAGTTTTAATTTTTTCTTAAATATGTGCATTGATAAGCAGTTTTTAATGTTATCAGGTAAGTTATTATAAATCTGCGCACCTTCATACATGATGTTCCGTTTTCCGTAGTTAGTCCGTGGACTCCTCAGTTTTAACTTATTTTTGTTTCTTAAATTGTAGGTGTAGGTTTTCTTTGATAGTGCGACTTGCGTATGTATTTTATCAGTTACTATTTTCCTAACAAGGATGCAAGTGAGGTAGGTATATAGTTGGTTGATGTTAAAAATTTTGGTTTCTTTGTAAATAGTATGTGTGCTAGTTAGGTACTCATATTTGTATAGAACTTTAATCAATTTATTTTGAGATATTTGCAGTGATTTTAGATTAGATACTGCTGCCGTTCCCCATACTTCCAGTAGATATTGTAAATGCGATTTAGCTAGGGAATTATAAATAGTCATTCGAATTTTATGTGGCAGGCATCCCACGGATCTACGCAGTGCACCAGTTAGTGAGGCTAGTTTAGTTCTTACATGTTCAATATGATATTGCCAACTTAAGCGGTCGTCGAGTATGAGACCTAGGTACCTCTCTTGTCGTGAGCGATGTATTATCGAACCACCTATAGTAAGTGGCGGAAATTGCGGGATTTTTTTATTCTTAGCTGCGAAAATCATAAACGAGGTTTTTTTTGCATTGACTGTCATTAGGTTGCTCTGACACCAGATGTTAAATTTAATTAAATCCGACTGTGCATCTTTTACCAGTTCGCCGAGGTTCGGGCCGAAGTAGAATAGGCAAGTATCGTCGGCATATAAAGTAACGTGTCCCTTTAGTCCTATTTTGCTTATATTATTAATATAAATCAAAAAAATTCTGTTTTTAAAATTAAAAAGTCAATTTCTAAAATTAAAATATTCCTTAACGTCGTAAAAACATTTGTCTATAAGCCATAATTTTAGTTTTATTTTGAGTAAATTATATGATAAAGCTTTTAAGTCACTGGGTAATTTATTGTATATATTTATCGCCTGATGATATGCGTTCTTTTTTATAAGCTCTAATCTACAGTTTGGTGCGTAAAGCTTGTCTTTATGCCTTGTGTGTCTCTCCAACACATCCGCGTGAGTTTTAAAGAGATGAGGATTTTGTTTCACAAACAAGCAAATGTCCCTTATGTACATGCATGGTAAAGGAAGAATACTAAATTTCTTAAATAGGGGTTTACAGCTATCGGTATTCCAAGCGCCACAGATGGCCCGTACGCACTTTTTTTGTATTATGAAGGCATTTTCTACATCGGTGGAGTTTCCCCACAAAATTAATCCGTACGCCAAAGTCGATGAGACGTATCCATGGTACGCTCTGAGCGCTGCATCGGTAGACACCCGTAGTCTCAAACTTTTTAAGGCATAAACAAACCTATCTAACTTGTCACAGACGAACTTGATGTGAGCCTTCCAATTGCAGTGCTGATCGAGCCAAATTCCTAAGAATTTTGCTGTATCAACTTCGGCAATTGTGGTATTATTATAATTAATAGAGAAGTCTATTTTTTCCCGCCTATATGTTCTAAACTGTATAATATTGGTTTTAGTCAAGTTAATCTTTAAATTATTCTTATTTAGCCATTTAATTGTATTAGATAATGTAATATTAATGTCACTTTCAAATGTCATAACGTCATTGTTTGGTTCTCCTCTTATAATAATCGTGGTATCGTCAGCGAATAGAATTGTCTTATGTCTAGTAATATTAGGAATGTCATTAATGTACATCAAAAATAAGAATGGTCCTAAAATGCTACCTTGCGGTACTCCAAATCTGTTGTATTTGAAGCTGGACCGCACGGCATTCCTATTTCCCATATAAACTTTCGCTACCTCAACACATTGCTGACGATTGCTGAGGTAACTTTGAAGTAATTCATTTGCTTTACCTCTGATTCCGTACTTGTTCAGTTTAAAAAGCAAAGATACAGAGACCGCCAGTTGGGTTGTGTGGTCTACCTATAGCAATATCAAATCAAATCAAATCAAAAACTCTTTATTTCCATAAATACAATAAATGTACACTTAGAAAATGTCAAATCATAAAACTAAACACTGACACGGAAGTAAAGTGATATTTTTGATTTCTGTCGGTTCGGTATATAGACTAAAGTAAAGAAGCGACGAAGAAACCTTTAGCCTGTTAGTTGTTATTTTTCGAGCTGGAGCAAAACTCGTCCCAAGCTTTTTTATCCTCTAGATAATCTGATATTTTGTAGTTAGCCTTTTTACAAAGGATTATGTTTGACAATTTGTTTGAATTTATTTATTGATAATTTTTGCAACTCACTTGGAGTTTTGTTGTCGAAGCGTATACATTGCCCTTTAAAACTAGCAACGAGATACTCTCTACCTTGCAATCTTCACTTCCTGTTTGGTCACGCTTAGCCTTCCTGGCGTCATGTGATCTGATGTAGTAAGTACATACTAGCTTCTGCCCGCGGCTTCACTCACATGCGTTGTTTCTATGGAAACGTTCAAAGGTAATTTATATCCCATGGGAACTGATTTATGAGATAAATAGTATGTCTGATTCCAGGCAAAGCTACATCGATGCATAATTTCAGCTCAATCTGTTCAGTAGTTTTACTTATTTATTTATTTGTTTATTTTAAGGAAGGCCTACAGCTTATATAGGTAATAACACAATATTTTACAAGAATTATCGGCATAAAAGCTAATGAATGGCCTTCACGGCTAAATGACAATTCGGATATAAAATACGCTATGCAATCATATAATTTGGTAAAACAATTTAAGTTCAAAAATGGTCGAAATTCACATTGGAGACAAAATATAAGTTTACCTATAAAACAATGGCCTACCTAATTAACAAAAAAGAAGAACAAACCCTCCCACTTCTAGTCTTCTCTCTTTACTGACTGCTTTACGTAACAAACATCCATCCATCCATCCAAACTTTCGCATTTATAATATTAGTGTGATGTGATTGGTGACCTTTGTGGCGCAGCGAAGGTCCGCCTGCGATGCAGGAGGTTGCGGGTTCGATTCCCGCCTCGGGACAAATAAATAAATAAATAATAAATAATGCTGGACACAATTCACACAGCATTATCTAGCCCCAAGCTAAGCAGAGCTTGTGTTATGGGTACTAGATAACTGATATACTTAATACAATACACTACAAAGATAGATATTTTTTATTATACATAGAAAACACCCAGACCAACAGAACAAATTTCTGCAGATCGTACACAAATTTGTTCCGAGGCGGGAATCGAACCCGCGACCTCCTGCGTCGCAGGCGGACCTTCGCCCGCTGCGTCACGGAGGATGTCATAAATATAAATAAAATTTATTTATACTTTAATATATTTATACTTATATATATAATTTATTTTTATTTATATTTATTATTCTGCCCGCTGCGTCACGGAGGATGTCATAAATATAAATAAAATTTATTTATACTTTAATATATTTATACTTATATATATAATTTATTTATAGTACTTTGGGACTAGATGGTGCTGTGTGGATTGTCCAGCATTATTTAATAATGCTGGACAATCCACACAGCACCATCTAGCCCCAAAGTACTAGCTACTCAAAGCTTGTGTTATTTTTTATTTATTTATTTATTTGACCATCAAAATATAACATTAAAGGAACTTAGAGATAACTGATATATTTATAATAGACAGAGATTTTATTTTTTATTTTTATACACAGAAAACACCCAGACCAATGGAACAAATTTCTGCAAATCGTACACAAATTTGTTCCGAGGCGGGAATCGAACCCGCAACCTCTTGCGTGCGTCGCAGGCGGACTCTCGCCCTCTGCGCCACTGAGGTCGTCAAATGTGTGTTTGTTCTGCAGATATTTGGTTCCAGGTGTTTTGTTAAAAACCACTCTAGACGATTTAATTTTTTTATTAATTGAAAACACCTAGAACACCCGGAACAAATATCTGCAGAACGAACACACATTTGTCCCGAGGCGGTAATCGAACCCGCCAACCTCACCAATACTATCTAATCGATCAGATATAAAAGCTGAAAGCTAAATTTAATCCAAAAACGCGTGCAAAGCCCCGAATAGCTGTTAAGTTTCCAGCCGACCAATAGCATCGTTTTTTCATCACGTCATTTTTATCAGTTAAGAAAATGACGCGATAATGGATCAATCCTATTGGTCGGCTGGAAACTTTGCAACGTAGCACATCTCTGGTGGAAAGGCAGCCTATAAATCTTCGGCTTCGATCATTTACGTCAGTATCCGATTTAATACGGCAAATCAGAAATCCGATTAGAGTAAAAACCTTGAGATCGAGCCGTACACAATCCGAGCCCCTAGTTGGTTGCGTCACATAGACGTCATGGCCTACGTAAAATGCTTTCTCGTTCTCTACGACCATGTACACATTAGAGCGAGCGCACACGGCGACTTTTTGTAGTGATGCTGTCGTGCGTTTGTATCGATACTGATAGCCAAATCAGTTGAAACACCAGGAACGAGTATTTTAAAAGCCTTAATTGTAATTAAAACATTTCTGTACCTTTATTTCCACTAGTAATTGCCATAATCCAACTTTTGTTTGGAAAACATGATATATTTTCGCCATGATATTTTTCTAATGCCACAGTCTAGTTCCATACCTGTCCGCCTGGCGCGTCTATTATGAATGACAATGACAAATAAAAGCCTCCTTCAGAAGCAATTTCTCAAAGACGTACATAAATAGAAGATTATTTATTTTTTTACCCGACTCTGCAAGAAAACGGGTTATATTTTATTAGTGCTAATAATACACTCTCGATTCTAAAAGTAAAAGTATATTTATTACATGTACAGTAAAATAATAGTGTAGCACTGTAATTTGCCCTATATGGGCGTGCAATTATCTGTCTATTGTAGGTATGACAATTATGCATTCTGTCGTGCGTTTTATTCGATACAGTCAAGCCTTTGCATCGCGATCGTATAAAACGCGCGACACCATCGCAACTTACCTTGAGATCGAGCCGTAGACTATCCGAGCCCCTAGTTGGTTGCGTTACGTAGACGTCATGGCCTACGTAAAATGCTTTTTCGTCCTCTACGACTATGTACACATTATGGTGGGTATGGGTACAGACCAAGCGATCGAGAGCGAGCGAATGCAAACGAGTGGGAGTCGAAGATCGGTACGTTCGTTTCATTTTCTTTGGTGTAGCCACAGCCGCCGGAGCACGGCCGAAGTCGAACGAATGCCCTCGTTTGGGCTCGCTTGCTTTCGCAATGACGTCCACACTGTTTCTTTCGCGCTCGTTCGTTAGCCTTCGCTTGCTCTCGCTCGCTTGGTTCGTACCCAGCATTGGAGCGTTCGCATACGGCGACTTTTTGTAGCGATGCTGTCGCGATGCTGACGTGCGTTCGCATCGATACAGTCGTGATTCTATCGCTGGTTGTGTACCTTCGCCCACGGCTAGCGCTCTTAGGCGTTTTGAAGCGCGTTTTGCTAATGCGCGTTTTAAGAACCAACCTTTCAGATGTATCCGTAATTCCGTACCGTACACATTCAAACACGCGCTTTTATTCAAGTGAAATTCCTAATTTCCTTACTCCTTCATTTCATTTCATTAAAGACAAAGAATCTTTATGTTGCTGTATGACTCAGATTGTGACTTATTTGTAAACGCAATGTAACCTCGCCTGTATTTAAATATTTGCCGTTTTATTTTCTTTTACGAATCTGAAATGAAGAATCACTTAAGAAAAACAGAACATTTTGATTTTCAGAATAATTTTTCTAAGCCGAATTTTAAGAAATACCTTTTAACACTATAAGTGGATATGATTATGATGACTTACGCGTTCTCGGAATAGCCCTTTTCAGTATTAATATATTCTGGTTAAAGACATTTATATTGATTACAAAAGCCGTAAGTCTTATTGAAGCTAATATCCATTATGGCGCTGCTTCCCTTCACACGAAGTTGCCCTTGGTGGCCACCAAACTCTTTTTTTCGAATCTATGTCTAAACTATACAAAATAAAACTATTACAGAAGCATTAAAAAAGCTTATAGTAGGTATCACAAACTGGCTAACGTAATTTTTTTAAATTCCTTTCTTAAACGTTATAATTAGATAAAATAGGTGTCGGCGCTAGTGTAACAATAACAACAACAACAATAATGCTGGACAATCCACACAGCACCATCTAGCCCCAAAGTAAGCAACTCAAAGCTTGTGTTATGGGTTAGATAACTGATATATTTCATACATTATAAACATACATAGATATTTTATTTTAATGTACATAGAAAACACCCAGACCAACGGAACAGATTCTGCAGATCGTACACAAATTTGTTCCGAGGCGGAAATCGAACCCGCAACCTCTTGCGTCGCAGGTGGACTCTCGCCCGCTGCGCCACTTAGGTCGTAGTGTGAGGGGAGGCAGTGCCTTAACACTTTCAAAGAATGGATATGAAACGTAACTGTCAACACTGTCAACAACCAAATCAACAAAATCCTACCAGGTTCCCTAAAAGATAAATCGGACGATCAGTTTCGTCGCTTCGTCTTGGCCCAATTCTGCTAACCGTTTGACCGATACCGATAGTCGTTTCACTATGAAATGGCATCTTCGCAGATTCTTCACGTAGAATCCTTAGATTAAACAAACTACAGATAGTCCGTGAAAACAGGGAGGGGCGGACTTAACCCCAGTAATAGGGTCCCATTTTAATTCTTGCACCTTTTGTTGCTTGGTGTTTCAAATACATAGGTACATCCTTTTGTATGCTACTTAGGAGTAAGGATAAGCTTTAACGCGTTTACAAATAACCCTTACAAAGAAACATCTGTTTGATATAAATAATGACCTTTGGACCAAAGCCAGCTTGACTTTGACTTTACGAGTTTGTTAGTAAACAAAGAATCTCCGATCGAAAACTCCTGGTTTGTTGCCAGGGCTACCTTGGATGAATCGAAATTGATGTTTTGCTTCACAAGAACAAAAAATATAGGTAAAGCTCCATTTAGCGCAGTCGGGTAATAAAGCCCCAACTCCCCGCGGGTGTCGTAAGAGGAGACTAAGGGATATCCAACGGGGGGCCGGCAGCAGCGTCCTACAGAACAATTCTACCATGAAACTGCGATCCCAACCCGCATGGCCAGCGTGTTAATTATGGGTAATACCCCCCATAAGATAAAAGCCAACAAGGCGTTTATCAGGGGGAGGCCTGCGTCCAGCAGTGGACCAATATAGGCTGTTGAGGTAATTAATTACAGTGTTTTCCTAAAGATATAACAGTCTAATTATAAAAGAATCGCCATCACAAACAAGTTTTTGTATTATGCCATGTTGGTACCTATTCGGGGTTCTGAACTACGGTAGGATCTAAGGCACTAACCATCCGAAATGTTAAAGGCTTGGTAGACCAGCAGAGGCCGCACTTTTGAGATTTTTAAAACCATCTGAGACTTAGAAAATAGTGTTTAAATGAAAAAAAGAAAGATCTAGTCTAGTCAAAGTCGCATTCAGTTACAAGATTTACCTAATGAAATTCACACGATAGAAAAATATCCCAAAGTTACCCCTTTTTCTAATGTTTTTTCAATATTATGACTAGCGAACTACTGATATTTTTCTTTTGTACTCAACTAAAGACACTCAATATTTCTAAACAAATTCGCAGAGTTTGACTTGATAACATTATTTTCTTAATCACCATGTTTAATTATCTACAAAAAACACGACCGCGGCGGCTTGGCAGGCGCGCGTTTTCCCTTTCGCCTACTGCTGCAGGAATAATCGACTACCATAGGTACCATACCTAGGTTCTATACATATAGTACCAACATGACATTTCACTGAAAGGCGAGAAAGATCGTGATATCTGCCTTCTGAAGCGTCACCTTGATCTGACCTTGACCTCTGACTGTTAAGGTTAACCTTTACGTTTGACCTCCGTCGATATTGCTTACGAGTTTTTGGCTGTCTGCAGTTTACAGTTTTGTTACATAACAAAATGAAAACTGGAGTGTACAGTTGATATGTCTTTCATAACATGAATCAGCTGCACAGGAAAATATATAGTTATTTTTATCTGTGAATATCTCAGAAATCTGATGCATTAGGAAATTTTTTGTTGGTTTAGTGTCTTCTTTTCAAATATATAACATTCGACGATCCTCTGTGGCGCAGCGGGCGAAGGTCCGCCTGCGACGCAGGAGGTTGCGGGTTCGATTCCCGCCTCGGGACAAATGTTTGTACGATCTGCAGATATTTGTTCAGGGTGTTCTGGATGTTTTTCTATATAAAATAAAAAAATATCTATCTATGTAGTATATTGTGTTATGTATATCAGTTATCTAGTTCCCATATCACAAGCTCTGCTTAGCTTGTGGCTAGATTATGTTGTGTGAATTGTCCAGCATTATTTATTATTTATTTATTTATATTCATTGTGCGTCGTACAGAGAGCCATGGAGCGTGCCATGCCCGACATCACATAGCTAGATCGAGTTCCTAACACTGAAATTAGCAAACGGACTAAAGTTCAAGACGTTAGTGAGCGGATGTTGGGGCTCCAATGGATTTGGGCAGGTCACTTGGTCAGATGGTGTGACGACAGGTGGACTAAAGCACTGAGTGATGGCCGATGACATGCACAAAACCGTAGGCTATACCTGGCTCAGAATTGCACAAGACAGAGGTGAATGGCCTAAATAAACATTGAGAGGCCTATGCCAAGCAGTGGGTCAACAAGGGCTGATGATGAAGATAATGTGCTGTGCGCGGCGATTTTGAAAAAAGTCAAATACTAGGGCCACCCGATACAAAAGTCTTTAAGGCTTGGTAGGCCAGCAGAGGCCGCATTTTTTTTTTAAATCATCTGAGAAAAATGTGTTTAAAATTCTGAAATAAAGATTATATTACTTATGGATCTAGTCTAGTCAAAGTCGCATTCAGTTGCAAGATCTAATGAACTTCACTCGATAGAAAAAACTCCCAAAGTTATCCCTTTTTTTTAACGTTTTTTCAATACTATGACTAGTGAACTACTGATATCACACTTTTTTTGTACTTAACTAAGGACACTTAATATTTCTAAACAAATTCGCGCATGATAACAATATTTTCTTACTCATCATGTTTAATTATCTACAAAAAACACGAGCGCGGCGGCTTGGCAGGCGCGCGTTTTCCCTTACGCCTACTGCTGCAGGAATACCCGGCCTTAAACCCCTTTCCTGTCCTGTCCCCTTTCCACTAGCGGAGCGACCTCGAAATCGAAAGTGGCCGCTTACACCGCTACTCCATCACAGCCGTTTATTCTAGAATATCCTCAATTATTCCAATTAGTTTTAATAAGGATGCATCCATTACCGTGTTTACAAACACCGTTTTATAATTTACGTTGGTACGTCAGTGGTTTAAGTAATCGTGAAATAAGATACTAGCTGCCGCCCGCGGCTTCGCACGTGCTTTTTAGGAAGCCTTTGTCTGGGATACCGTAGACCTCCCTGTTTATAAATGAGGGTAGATCGATATATCTGCCAATAAAAACTCACTCGCAGTGCTCTCAGTTATTCCATGATCACGGCGCATGAAACTGCCGAAATATTGGAAAACTCAAAACTCAAATCATTCACTGAAAAAAAAAATGGTTTCCATTGATTAAGATCTTGTCTAATTTGACACGCATCATGAATCCATACGAGCCTGTTAAGATCTTGTCTTCTGTGACTATGAGAACTTAGTTACCTAAATCCTAATAGCTCCTTCTACCAAGTAATGAATTGGCCTTATAAAGTGTAGTTATTTAATTTAATTCAGAGATTAAATGCAACAAAGTTGTCTGCTAACCCCGTGCAAATAAATGTTTAAGACGCTGTCCAAACAGCGACACCGTAGAAAGTACATTTTTTCGTCGCACCGTTAGCCGTTCTCCGACATATTACAAGCCCAAAAAAAAAACAGTGTATAGTCAAATGTATGGAAAAAAGACTTATACAAAAATATTTTATAAAACGATCTAGGATCTTGAAGAAAATAATCACAAGAAAGAACAAGAAAAAAATTTTTCGTCTCGAAATGCTCAATATTTTGAGTGACAACCATTAATTATTTTAATACTATATGAAAGGAAATTTTATCAACAAAAGAAATATGTAAAAAGTTTTAAATAAATAAAACCATTAACATAATAAAACCCAAAAAACACATTTTTGTAAGGCGTTTAGCGAAGTAATTGCAAAAATGATAATATTTTGCCAATAGAATTTCAACCTTATTACTCAAACATCCCTTTCAATATATGCTCAAAATAGCTTCCAGTAGCTTCATTCGGAGGCTGGATGCCTCCTCGGACGGACGTGAGGTTATGTAACTTTTTTCGCGATGACAGCTGGGTTCGACGGACGAATTACGATTTTCGACAACTTTTGTTTTGCGGGTTAAATGGTTCATTCGTCATTGAAATAAAGTCTATATTTGATTGAAGCTAAGCCAAAAGAAATTTGCAGGAATTTTATTCATTGACAGACCTACCAATTAAGTAGAATAGGTTTATAGTGGTTTTATCTCTGGTAGCTAGATAGGTAGGTATTACTCAACATGTTTACAGCACGAAAAGTATTGGTCGAGTTAAAATATGTTAAATAGGTAGGGCGATTTTGATGACCTTATATATAAATAAACAATGCTGAAAAATTAAAATAGGAGCCTACGTCCAGCAGTGGACTTATATAGGCTGATGATGATGAATTCACACATCATCACCAAGGCCGAAGCTAAGCAGAGCTTTGTTATGGGTACTTACTCGATAACTGATTTACTTAGGACCAACCATTTGCATTTTTTTTCTCGTAGTTCTACCAGTAGAACTACAGGCAAATTTAAATTAATCGTAGTTCTATCGGTTTGTTCTCTTAGAGAAGAGAGATTCTCAAAAGGACAGATACTCAAAAATAATAATTTACTTTAAATTTTTAATAACTCATAGAAAAACCTCATCGGAGGTCTATTCGACATACTTCATCTGAGGTGAGGTAGTGAGGTCTAGAGATGAAATTGGTTATGTTTTGTTTATATTTCTGTTTGATCAGAAAACCAACTCCATTTTCTCCACTTTTTTGCTTGTGTACATCAGTATATAGTTTTCGTGTTGCTCTATTTTAGTGCCTTTCTTTTTTACTTCTGATAGTCCTATGATAACCCATTTTATGTTTTTCAGACAATGTTCGAGTTCGTCCAATCTTCCCACTCCGACCAGGCCTCTTACATTGAAAGTGCATATGTGAAGTAGGTTTTTTTGTCACCTTTGTTCGATGGATGGAGGGTTTTAGTCTTTTTTCTCCCGCGGGGACCAACCGTATTGGGAGATATAGATTTTATTATGTGATTTTCTTTGTTTGAGTATTCATTCAGATAGAGGGAGGTCTTTTGTCGTTGCTATTCCTTATCCATAATTGGTATTTCTGGTTCAGCAGTGCTAGACTGTGAAATAGCTCTTGATTTCATGAAAGATTCGATTATAGGTTTATTATTCTTATTTTTTACATTGTAGGCAGTACTTCTCTGTTTTGATTTTTGTGGGTTCTCTTTTCCTGGAGAGAAGTTTAGTTTTCTCTTGTTGATTATGTTTGTACTATCTAGTGGTTGGCGGTGTTGGAATGGAGCCAGAGTCACCGACTCCTTAGGTTTGTTAAGAATAATAATTTTGTCGTATCGCAGTGCCACATTTTCACCTTGTTCTTTCCGGGCTTTGTATTCAACCTGAAGTTCTTTCCTTTTTTTAAGTACTTTTTGTGTGAAGTCTTCTTTTATATAAATTTGGAATTGTTCTAGTAACTTTTTGTTTTTCAGTAACTGTATTTTCAGGCCCATAGAACTTGCAGTCAGCACAACCGGTCGGATATGGTTTGTCTCATTTGTTGTTTGTCTTCCAATTCGTTTAACCAGCTCAATATCTCGTCTCTCGCATGGTATCTTCATGTTTTCATTTATCAGTCTCACTAGATTCCCTTCCAATTCTTGGTATGATTTTTCTTTCTCTTCAAAGCCGAAAAATATAAGATTTCTCTTTTTTAAGTGTTGTTCCATTCTTTCTATGGATGTTTGTTGGTCTTCTATTTGTTTTTCGAGGCTAATAAATTTATATTCCATATTTTCGAATTTCGAGTCAATGTTTTTGTTTATGTCCAAAATTATTGTATCTTTCATTTTATCTATGTCATTACGTTGCGTTCGCATATTTTCTTCGATTTTTCTAAGCATTTCCATCATTTCATCCATTTTTGCTGGGTGATCTAGGTAAGTTGTGAAAGGATGACTTGTCTTTTTTTTTACACAATTTTTAGGTTATGTTTACGAACACTTTTGGATGCTTGGACTTTACTCACAGATTTATTCCTTCTGTTTTGTCTTCAAACAGTGTATTTACCAATGTACTGAGTGTTGATTTCACATGTAAGCAGTTTTTGGTCGTTTTTTCGCGTCGGTCGTCGATTTATAGATTATCTTTTAAAGGGAAATGTATAAGATTCTACAACAAAACTCCTAAAGAGTTAAAAGTTATCAAAAAATAATTTCAAACAATTTGTAAAACATATCCTTTGTTAAAAAGGCTTACTACAAAATATCAGACTATCTCTAGAGGATAAAAAACTTAGGTACCTAATGCTAATAGTATTGCTCCAGCTCGAAAACTAACACCCTAACAAGGTAAAGGTTTCTTGTTCGCTTCTTTACTTTACCTTAAAAAGATTGAAGTGAACAATAATTGTTTTGACTAAATTAGTATATTTTTTTAATGTATAAAGTATTATCATAATGGTCGGTGATATTGTCGGCACTTTAACATGCATGAAGATGATACTATTTTTTTAAGTGTTTCTGATTTCTATGAATAACTATCGATGAATGTAATTTTTATTATAATTGAGGAGCTACAATGAGCGACATAGGTTTTATTAAGGTATTTTACATGCAACGATAGCAAAGCCGCGGGCAAATGTTAGTTAACATTACATTATTACCTTGTGATTGTGCTATCAACCAAAATAAAAAAAAAGTTTGCCTCTTCTACAACAGATAAATTTGGCATAAGTCTATGTTAAAAATAAGCGCCTCTGCCGACCACATTTGGTAATATTGACATGCAATCTGACCGTCTTAGTTTTCCACGGCAGCGCCTTAATATGACAAAGCGAATATATATTTTGACTGAGAGCATTGATATGTCAATTATTTGCCTATTTTTTGTTTTAAACAAATTCGATATGTTGCAGCTACTGCATTCTTGTTTGTATTGAATTAAATATTTATCACTATAACTACATATTTTGACGCCAACTAAGATAAAATGCGTCTTAGTTGGACTATATTTTTTCAGTGTGGTAAATATCCCATTGTAAATGACTTTAGTGACCGAGAAATAATGTTTGTAAACAGATACGACCTCGAACTCGCGAATAAATTAACATAACATCTACATATTATTTAATATTGTATTCTATGAAGATAAAACATTTTGCAAATAAAATTTTAGGGGATTTGAGAAATATAACATTCGTGCCGCAAAAACTGACTATACTTGGATACTAGTATAGTATTATAAATAATTATTATTATAATTATAATATTGTGACTTGGATTTAGACAACTAAGTACATATTTTTTGTAAACAAAGGGGTACACAAGAACATAATCAAAAATTTAAAAAACCCCCGACAGATTTTCATGTAACATGTCTAAGAAAACTCGGGATAAAATTACCTATGACCCAAAATAACCAAACGAAAATCAGTTCATCCGTTTGGGAGCTACGATACTACAGACAGATACACAGAAGGACACGTTAAACTTGTAACACCCTTCTCTTTTTGTATCGGGGGTTAAAAAAGCAAATAAATATTAGTGGGATAGATTTTACGACACTGGCATCATCTTGGGACAAATCGCAGAAATTCGTAACAATTTTTGGGTTTGAAAACTTTCAATCATGATTTCATTTGTTAATCGTCCTTTTTTGAACTCGAATTTAAACCTTTTTCGCTGTGGGAGTGCAATTATACCTTCTTAGTGTTTTTTTTTACTTTTATTAACAAACGATTACAATCAAAAATATAAACAAACTAGTTCATGCTCTTGGTTTCGCACGCGTTGTTTGTATGGAAACGTTTTAAGGTTATTTTTATCCCATGGGAACTGATTTATAGGGTAAAAAGTAGTAGTCCATGTTTTATTCGGTGTCGAGACCTAATACCTATTTGACGTGAAGAGGCAACAAACATCCGTCCATTCATACATCTAAATATCCAAACTTTCGCATTTTTAACAAGTGTGATGTGATTAAAATTACTGATCGAAGCAAACAGTTTTTTTTAATCTCGAGCGTCGGTACCACGGACCTAGGGTGTTTTTGATTTCAGTGAAAATGGTCTTGCCCATCTGAGGCGAGATCGATATATTAGTAAACTAAAAAAAAAAAGCATCTTAACGGAAATATTGTAGTTATTTTTCCATTAAAAATGTATTGTTTTGATAAGGAAGTGGACGCTAGAACGCTGGAAGCCAGCATGAGCACGATCTCTGCGCAGCGGAAGACTGACCCCGATGGAGACAATCGTGCATTCCAAGGTTCTACATAAAGGTCCCGACTAGGGTTGGCAACCCTACTATATTATATAGTATCGTACTATAATTCAGCTTCGCCTACTCTATATTGCTGCAAAAAATAAGGCGAACCTACTATATTTTTGGGGCCTTAAAGGGCCCAAAGTATAATGTCGTGCAACAATTCCTTTTTGCGTGAAACGTATATTGAATGAATCTTTGGATGTCAATAATTTTCCGTTAATGTACTACTGACTGTCAAAGTTCTACTCTACTATATTTTAGACTTTATTTTAGAAAAAGAATTAGAGTTTCGCACAATTTTTTTTCCGTTTCTTCACTTACATTTTTTTCCAAAGTACAATGTTGCTACTTGTTCGTTTTCGAGTTGAAGAAAAACCAGTCTCAAACATTTTTGAACCTCTAGTCTCTAGTAGCTCATAGCTCTAGATAGTGTGACATTTTGTAGTAAGCCCTGTTGTTACGCAGAATAGTTTTGACAAAATGTCATATAACTATGGTGAATTAGCATTGCCATTCAAAACGTGGCAATGCTGCCAGCATTCTGGGCACTCTTGTCTTCTGGTGACGGCTTAGATTTTTAAGAAATAGATATAAGTGTATATACTAGTTGTAATTGTTTTGTTCTGTAATGTAATTTTCTATGTACTAAATAAAAAGTATATATAACTTATGTTGAACAGAAACTAGGTACCTGTACCTACCTACTCTTTTTTTTAAGATTTCTCCTATCTATATTTTTACGAGCAAGATCCCCAATCTTACTATATTCTAACCAAAATAAGTTGGCAACCCTAGTCCCGACCCACAGCACTGAGGATATCGACGCAAGAAGGATAACGAAGTGTGAAAAATTTGTACCTATTTCTACTGTTCGCTGTTTAATATTCTTGTAATTACCTGCATACCTACGTACCTGCATACCTAAGCGATAACAAATGCATCGTCACGCATCGCCTATAGCCTTGGTTTTGTTTATTCATACTTCCCCCACCTATCCTTCTCCCCTCCCTGCTTCCACTGTGGTATATTCGCTTGCCTAGACTCTTACGAGACTAGTGACCTCGGGAGAGACCACAAATCTACCAGTCCATACCTCCTTACCATCAAATCGTCTCATACCATACTTGTACCATATTCTAGTATTTGTTCCAACTCGATTTTTTGCACGAAAGAGATGCGCACGCTAGCCACAATACAGGTTGTGGGCCATTCATTTATTACCGAAGACGATTTTCGCTAGTCTTTGACCGGTCCACCCTTATTATTAAGAAAAAATAATAATAGGCCGACCCCCTCCCCCCTGTTTAATATTTATTACGTAAGAATCTACAGGAAAAAATGAATACCTTTTTGGTTTGTTTTAATGTTTATTTTTCAACGTAACAATTTTTAGAAAGATCTATTTATACCTGTTTACTAACAACTATCTATCCGGAAATGATTTTTATCAAGAAAATTATCTACAAGACCGCGAGACGATAAAATATAGATAGATAAGGAACAGTCGAAAATAAAATATGTAAATAAATCATCATCATCCCCAAACTGATTTACCCACTGCTGGGTATAAACAGGGTGTTTGGTGGAACGATGTAAGGATTGAAGGAGCTGGTCAATAGTTATATAGATTAGAATAGTGCATTAATCACTTTTGTTAAGGCTTCTAATTAAATAATAAATAAATATAAATAAATAAATAATGCTGGACAATTCACACAGCATTATCTAGCCCCAAGCTAAGCAGAGCCTATGTTATGGGACTAGATGACTGATATGCATAATATAATACATTACATAGATATTATATTTTTTATTATACATAGAAACGACCAGAACACCCGGAACAAATATTTGTAGATTTACAAACATTTGTCCCAAGGCGGGAATCGAACCCGCAACCACCTGCGCCGCAGGCGGACCTTCGCCCGCCGCGCCACATCGATCGTCTATTCGACATATTTCGTGACACATTTTATTTTCGTAACACTTGCCCCCTATAACTTTAGATAATAGCATTGAAACGCCCTCGTAACGTTATCTTATCTTATCAACATCATCGTTATAAAAACATGTTTACGCAACTTCTTATCAAAGAAATGAAAATAAAGTTTTAGTGGTCATTGATATCGTAGATCTCTTTGTTATGTTAGCATTCTTCAGATGACCTCTGTGGCGCAGCGGGCGAAAGCCTGCATGCGACGCAGGAGGTTTCGGGTTCGATTCCCGCCTTGGGACAAATTGTACGATCTGCAGATATTTGTACCGGTTGTTCTGGGTGCTTCTATGTATAAGGAGAAAAAAATTAAAATTTTAAAAACCCCCGACATATTTTCATGAAACATGGCTAAGAACAGAGCTCGGGATAAAATTATCTATGACACAAAAAAAGAAAATCGGTTCATTCTTTTGGGAGCTAAGATACCACAGACATATACACAGACAGACACGTTAAACTTATAACACTCCTCTCATTTTGGGTCGGGGGTTAATAAAAAATATCTATACGTAATACACAAGAATTTTCAAATATCCAATGTAATATGTTTGTGATACCTATCCTTAGCATTTTTAATCCCTCTGAAATAGTATAATTTACACAGAGAAGCGAAAACAGAGTTCGGTGGCCAGCAAGAGCAACTTCGCTGTTCTGCACAAAGGAAATAAAATAAAACTATTTTATACGCTATTTTGTGAAGAGGATTGGCATAGGATTTCGCCATTGTTTTCAAACAATACAATTAACTTAGTTATTTACATGCTTTCAAACAATACAACTAGCTTACATATTTATATACTTCTATCTGAATTTAGCCTTCTATAGATTAATGAAGATTATCACAAGTGGGCTCAACGCAATTTATTTATACTCGTAACCGGTCGCTATCTATCACACTTATGAATAGATCCCCGTAATGGCTATCGCAATTATACTTATGTTTATCAGTGGATGGATAATCAATACACCCATTATCGTAATTGACCTTTGAGTCCATAACGGGATCGTATGACGACACTTCGCCATCATTGTATTATTAAGTATATCAGTTATATAGTACCCATAACACAATTTCTGCTTAAGGCTGAACGAGTCGCTCATCTCTCCATACAACCGTGGATGGGTAATTACAATGCTGTTTGATGTTGACCATCCAAAACTAAGGATAATTTCAATTGATCTCGTCATTATCCAGACATAGTTAATGACGACATAAATTGATTTATCCTATCCCGAAACCGTAAAATAAGTATTAATAAAAAAAATACAACCTTCCAAACATTCGTATTTCAACACCGATTTTAGCCCAACTTTGGGCGAAAATAAATAACATACGGAGAAAGAAAACTCAAAAATAAAGCCCGTACCGACATAGTTTAGTTATTCAAAAGTTGAAATAAATTTATTTTTAAATGATACTCTCAATAGTTTTTCTATGTAGGTATAATAAAATAACTCTTGTGCTAAAAGTCGTTTCGCATTTTTTTACGCGACCGTTTTACGAATAAATTTATTTGCCTTTCATCAAGCGCGCGAGAATGTCTATTATGTTATGTCAGATGAGATGGCATATATTTAGGCTGCGCCCACTGATGAGTTGGACCGGACGACTCGTTCAGCCTTAACTTGGGGCTAGATGATGCTATGTGAATTGTCCAGCATTATTTATATTTATATTTATTTATATTGACAACCTCTGGCGCGGCGGGGATGGTCCGCCTGCGATACAGGAGGTTGCGGGTTTGATTGCCGCCTTAGGACTTGTTTGTACGATCTGCAGATATTTGTTCCGGATGTTCTGGGTGGGTATTTTCTACCTATTACAAAAAAATGTACCTATTACAAAAATATCGATCTATGTAGTGTATTGTATTAAGTATATCAGTTATCTAGTACCCATAACACAAGCTCTGCAAGCTTGGGGCTAGATAATGCTGTTTGGACTGTCCAGCATTATTTATTTATATTGGTTTATAATGAGTAATGACAGGTCTTGCATTTTCACATCAACGAATAACGTCATTTATCCTAGAAAGTTATAAAAACAGAAAATTCACAGTTGTTGTCGCCAGAAATAATATTGGACTTTGTCCGAGAGCACTCTGTTTGTATCTCAGTAGGTAGGTACACATAGATTACCTAGATGTGGGTAGATATGCCCAGCGTGGGGATTAAGGGCATTTCCTACCTTAACCCCCATGAAATAAGGCGCTTATCAAGGGGAGACCTGCGTCCAGCAGTGGACCAATATAGGCTGTTGGAGTGAGCTGAGGTAGATATTATTGTTTACTAGCTGTGCCCCGCGGCTTCGCCCGCGTGGAAATTTCAGATATTTATTGCACACCCTCTGGAGTATTGTAAAAATAAAAAATATGCGGTTCATTATTTACTGTAAAGTTGATTTATACCGAGTTTTGAGTGAATCAAACCAAGGAATAATAATTTTTCGTATAAACTTTTCCGACTTTACCTCCTCAGAGGTTACTTTTTGAAAATAAAGTTAGCCTATGTGTTATTCTATAATCTAAACTACATGCCAAATTTCAGCTAAATCGTTTAAGGCGAAGTGGGATCGTGGTTGCGTAGGTATTTGACGAGCGATCGCCGCGCGGGGTCCGCCCTTCCCCGCGCGGGGTCCGCCCTTCCCCGCGCACTCCCAACTAGCTACTACGAACTAAATAGGCAGGTAGGCATCTCTATGGTATCTATTAGGGATTCCAAAATCGGGTCGTTTTCGAGGAACCGGGAATCCCGGGAAGTTTCAAAGTCGGAACCGGGAATTCCCGGGAATTCCCGGGAAATTTCGAAAAAATATTTTTACTGTTATACCACTACCGAAACAAGATAATTTAATATACTTCACGTCCTTTTTAGGCATTTCGCTGATATCAAGTACCTATGCGGTATTAGGTAATTTACTTAAAGCTGTATTTCTTTTGAAATGTTAATAAAATGAATAACAAATTCTTAGGTCCATGTTTTGTGTCTCCTCGTTCGACAATAAGCCTGAAGGCTTTTCGTTCTATAGAGTCTTGACTGAACCCAGCATAACACATTCATTTGCTGTCATGTTGCGCAGCAAAGTGCCTTGCTGATACTCCATGAGGCCGGACTTGAGCTATCCTTGTGTGAAATGTCGCCTGATCTCGTAGAGTATAAGACGCTTAGCTTCGTGGCCACTGTTTTAGCTTTGATTCGTTTCTTCATTTTAATCCAGTGAAAGTACAGAAGTTCAGAGTTGTTGTAAGAGTGACACCGAGGAGCTCCCGTTGTTTTTCGAGTCCTCTAAGCGAAAACATCAATCTAAAAATACCTTATTACGTACCCACATACTAAACAATATAATGTTCTTCTATCCAAATACTAGGCCACGGTGGCCAGGCTCAACGGAGACAAATATAAAAGTGAACTAAGTGTTCTTTGTTAGCCCACGGTATTAAAAAAATAAATTAAATTGGATTGTCCTTCCATTCGTGTCGGTCGTCATTGATGACTGTTCGTCTAATCAATTGGCGATTCCTACTATGCATTTATTTCTGCCTGCCGTAAACGGTCGATTCGTTGTGTTCAAAGAAGTGTTCGAATACATTTGAATTCTCTACCTGATACCAGATGCTGGTATTTTTACCTAACAATACCCACGCAGGCGATATCATCGCGCTTTATAGGTTCAGAAGTCAGAGCCGATCAGAATAACATGCACTAATAAATTGCAGCAATGCACTTGACTCTGGTACTTTCTCTTTGCCAAGCTCAAGTCCAGCTTCATGGAGTATTGCTGACATGTTGCTCAGCAAGGTACTTTGCTGAGCAAGATGGCAGCAATCGACTATGTAGAGCTGGCTTCAGTCACGGCTCTATAGCAAGAAAAGCCTTAAGGCTTATTGTCGAACGAGGGTACAATAGACCTGGACCTAAAAATTTATATTAATTACAGATCAAAAGTAATATAGCTATAACTAACTTGATTTAAATCCGAATTATTTAATTTTATATTTTATTCTATCATAATCGCTTTGGTCTATCCAGTTTAAAGGTTTTTATAGGTTGGTAGGAAAGGTAGGTTCAAAAGTTTAATCACGATTACTAGCAGACGACGTACTAGCAGAAAGGAAAGACACCAAGATTGAAACATTTTCATTTCTGTCTTACATGTTTGGTTAAAGTTTTTTTTTTCGGTGTCTAAGTCCGTTTATCACACTTCCTACTAATATTATAAATGCATGAGTTTGTGTGAATGTTTGTTACCACGTATCCCAGTAACTAGTTAACCGACTTGGTTGAAATTTGGTGTGTAGATAGTTTAAGTTCTGAAAAAATAACACAGGTTAATCTAATTTGCAAAAAATAATCTCAGGTGGTTAAAAAGGGTGGTTAAGTTTATATGGATAATATTATTCCTTGGTTAGATTCACTAAAAACTCGGTATAAATAAACTATAAAGTAAATAATGAATTACGTATTTCTTATTTTTACAAATAGACCCCTAAAGTTATTTATTGCACACCCCCTGTTGTGCAATACATAACTGAAATTAAGACACGGGCGAAGCCGCGGGCCGCAGGTTATAATATTAAAATATATTATAAAATATATGAAAGTTTGTACCGTTCCTTCTTCACGCCAAAACTACTCAACGGATCGGGCTGAAATTTTGCACGTTTCCAAAAATAAATTTTAAACGTTTCCAATAGCGCGTGCGTGTTCTTTATACAAATTGTAAAACAGATATGACTTGCCGCAAATACGTTGGCTAAGCATCTTTTTTTCGACAACTCGCATTATTAGAATTTTATGGATTATTAATTTCGGAGAATTTCCTGAATCCTCAACCAATAAAGCAGGTACATTGTGCATGTGTACACGGAAGTTCAATTTTGGGCACTCTCATACATTTTTGACTGCTCTCTGTTTTCATTGCAGGGAAAATAGCAATTGATTTATATCAAGTGATACAAATCATGTCAACCCTGCCTAATACCGCGTAGGTTAGGTACCTAATAATGTGAAATGCTTTATGAGGAAGTGAAATATGTTGAGTTACGTTATTTCGATAATTCTATAAAAGTTAAAATATTTTTCCCGAAATTCCCGAAATTTCCCGGGAAATGATTTTGGATTTCCCGGTTCTTAAATCAGCTAAAAATTTCGGGAATTCCCGGGAATTTCGGGAACGGGAATTCCCGGGACTAATCCCTAGTATCTATAATGTATATTCGATAGCACGAGGATTTATTCTATTGATTGTATTTATTTACAGATACCTATGCCTGCTTACCTATACCTACCTAATACAAATATTTTGTAGTTATATATACCGTTTTTTTATTGAGGATGTAGGTAGGTTAGGTAGGTAAGATGTGTGAGTAACGTAGATGGGTAGGTAGGTATACGTAAAGTTATAAACGGATTTGAAGAAAGGAATAGGTAGTTTCTCCGTTCGCTGGTATTACCTAAGTAGGTATTTTTATAATTGGTTTATTTTATACATTTTTGTAGGTAGGTTTTACCTTTTTAGAAAACCAAATATCCATTTGGATCAGTTCTCTGCTAGGTATACCTATTCAAAGGTGGCTTGGAAGAAAACGCTTTTAGTGATAAGTCCGTATAGAGAATTTGAAAAGTAAGGTACCTACCTACACTTTTTGTTAGTCGGATACACGGTCGGACATATTATACCTAATGATGACCTAATGTAAACGTTGGTTTTTGTCATCCCTAGGTAGGTATACCTATTAGTAGTATTATAATAATCTGTGCTATTAGGTACCTACCCGGCCCTAATATGGCCCGGTGCCATAGATGGCCCACTTTCAGAAAAAACTTTTTCCGTGATTATTGTTTCATGAATTGTTGTTTTTATAAAAAAAAATTCTATGCGTAGGTAAATATAAAGAGCTAGGTAGGTTAGGTAGGTAAGATGTGTGAGTAACGTAGATGGGTAGGTACGTAAAGTTATAAACGGATTTGAAGAAAGGAATAGTTTCTCCGTTCGCTGGTTTTACCTAAGTAGGTATTTTTATAATTGGTTTATTTTATATATTTATGTAGGTAGGTATTACCTTTATAGAAAACCCAATATCCATTTGGATCAGTTCTCTGCTATATTCAAAGGTGGCTTGGAAGAAAACGCTTTTAGTGATAAGTCCGTATAGAGAATTTGAAAAGTAAGGTACCTACCTACACTTTTTGTTAGTCGGATACACGGTTGGACATATTATACCTAATGTAAACGTTGGTTTTTGTCATCCCTAGGTAGGTATACCTATTAGGTACCTATCCGGCCCTAATATGGCCCGGTGCCATAGATGGCCCACTTTCAGAAAAAACTTTTTCCGTGATTTCTGTTTCATGGATTGTTGTTTTTATTAAAAAAAATATATTCTATGCGTAGATAAATATAAAGAGCTGGCCAAGATTTGATTAAATTGAAGAAAACAGATAGGTATTTTAAATGTAATTATTATTTTAAATGTAATTAGTATTTTAAATGTAAATATTTATTATTACCTTCGTACTATACATAAGTACGTACATTCTAATTCTAATTCTAAGCGGGGGAACCTCTCAATGGCATTAAAATCATCAATTCAATTCAGCGATTCAGCAATTATACCAGTCCAGAGCGCTTTTCCGTTTCTAAAACCAAGCAGCTAAAATCACACTGAAAAAGAGAGTCGTGATTTAGCTGTTGCAATTGGTTAAAAAAATATGTTATGTCAACAATTCTGCGACCGATGATTTCTTTGATCGTGTTTGTCACATACTCATCTTCCACTATGTAAGGCAGGTCTTCTGAGTCGCTGAAACAATTGAGATTAGGCATGTGTCGTTCGATCATTCACAAAGATCGATATCAATCATGATCCGTTATGAAAATGAACCGGGTCAGATGACCCGATCATTTGAATGATTGTTTTTGCCGGCGGCCTATCATTGCCTCAGTTCGATTTTTCGTTTCATTTCGGTCTTTTCGATTTTGTGATCGATTGCCTGTGCGAGATCGGTTCATTTCGTCGTGTCGTTTCAGTCGATTTGGTTCTCGCAAAAACTTTTCGAATTCTCGGTTTATATCATTCATGATAATTTTATATAAGGTACCTGAATTTAGATAGGTACTTACCTACTTAGTACGTCTAAGTTAGAAGTATAACTACCTCACAGTAGATAGAAAGATGTGTAAATACCTACCTTGCGGGCCTCCAACCTGCCGATTCGGCATGTTGGCGTCCGGAGTTGATCAGAAGGTGTCGGTCGCGGCAACACGACGTGTCATTCATTACACAGGTGCGTCTAAAATGGTCAAATTGCGAGATACCTACTAGGTACTGAGCTATAAAAAAAACTCGAGTAATATTGTCCGACAGAAAAAATATTATTCCTTCCTCAATTAGGTAGGTAGGTACCTTACCTACTACCTAGTATTGAATGGGAATTTAGGCAATTGAATAAGCTTATTAATTTGAGGTCCCAAGGCTACTAAACAATGGATTGATTGATGCGACGACTTTGATGGAAGCTACTTTAGAAATAAAAAATACTAGGTACCTACTTACCAAAACTTTACAAAGCTTATCCGACTATTGCTAGACCATTTCAATCAGCTTTCATTTCACTTTGATTTAATACCTATGCTTGATATTTTTAGGTTTCATTGTTGGTAAATAATTTATATAGAGGCATAGATAATAAATCTATGTATAGAGGTACCTAACCTACCTACCTAGGTAGTACCATAAGAATAGACAAGGTAGTACCTACCTACGTACAGTAGGTACCTACATACCTACTTAGATACCCAAGTACTTACATGTTAGGTACATGTAAGTACTTGGGTATTCTTGGGTATTCTCGAAAAATAATAGCCTTCTCTGTCGGACAATCGGGTAAATCGATTATGATTATTATTCGTCTGTGAGTATAAAATCGATTTTTGGGAATAAAGGCCTAAGTACCGTACTGCGACAACAGACTCTATTACGTTAGCTTAGGGTACCTACTTTTTAATCAGGCTGTGAGTGGATGAGACAGTCCACAGAATGTGTCCTACTCACACGCACCACTTGCAGCCTCGCGAGAGCAAGACGCAGCCGATCTTCGTGTCAAGTCGCGCGCGTCTCAGTCAGTCATTCACAATGACCCGTTCATCGAAATGATCGGGTCTTTTCGTGGAGACTGTTCGGAACAATCACGCGCGGGCCGTGATTGCAATCAAATGAGCCGTTCGTTCATGATCGACACAATCCTAATTGAGATAAACGATGTTATATTTATGACTAAATACGGTTTTGCGACAGAAACAATACCTACTTTTAGCTATTATGAAATACATAAAATGTTGCATTTCCTGGATAGGAATATGCGGATTCATAGAATGATAAACTGAAACTTGGATAGGTACTCTTTTATTATAGTAGTAAAGTGCTATGATTTTACTTACTCAGATTCACAAGGCTGAGGTGTGTCTGACACTAATTGAAGGTTTTCTAGTGCATCTTTAGACATTTCTTGCACTTGTGGTGATGTTTTTTTCAGTAATTCCTTCAGTATCTAGTAGGTTTTCTGAGGTACTGAAACAATCAAGAGAAGAAGCACATGTAATATATAATATTGAAAGCAAATACGCATGTATGTAGTGATAAAGTGTGCGTGCAATGTCCGGGTACCAGGCTAACCAATATCCACTAGCTAGGCTAACTGAAGAAGTAAGGTACCTAAGATGTTGCGTTCACACATTTCCGCGAAATTTTAATTATTTTGAATCAGTGGAAACTAGGGCTTGCATACGAATATTCGAATACTGAAATTGAAATATTCGAATATTCGACTAAAATGAATATCACTAATCTCAGACAGAACTCCGACGTGCATAAAAAGCCAAGTTCGCGAGACATGTCCATACAAGACAATGAAAGCTTACGTCGTTCGGGTTAACAAAATGACAAAGTTATAGGGTTCCCGAGTTCGGAAACACTCAGGACTGCCGCGTGCGACTGCGAAGTGTATTCGCTCACCTAGATTTAGAAGACTGTTTTTACAAATAATTCGTGGGTAATGTGCGTGTAAATTCCCAATGTCCCGTAATAACGTTTTGGTAAGTTGATATTTTAAATTAGTTTCTGCAAATAACACATATGAGAATAAAAAAAGATGTGATTTTAATAAACATAAAGGTTTTTCTATAAATTCGAACCATATTCAAATTATTCGAATAGTACCAAAATAATAGTATATACAGTAGAAAAAAATAATAGTAAGTATTCGAATATCAAAACTTTCGAATATTTGCAAGCCCTAGTGGAAACACGTTTTTTGAAAGTGGGCCATCTTAGGCAGCGGGCCATCTTAGACAGCGGGCCTTCTTAGGGACAGTCGATATCTTACTCGGAACAGACTAACAGACATTTATATTTAGGTAGGTTCCTATCTAATAGGGGTAGGTTATAGCAGTAATATGGATTACATTACAATACAATATTATCACCTAATTATTATAGCTACCTACCTAAAGTTACCTGTAATATTATTATAGGAGAGTATAGGTAGATAACTATGGAGAGAAAAGGTTGGTTCAAAGTTTCAAACGATTACGTAGGTAAATATTTAGATCGATGGGTAGCAAAATAGGTAGATATACCTAGGTATCTATTGGTGGTAAAATAATCAATAAAAAACTTACCTGTTCAAATTCATCACTTTTCGTTCTTCAATTCCATTCTTCAATCGCGAATATTTTTTTGTTTTGTTATATTTATTCACCATTTTTGCTTGTAATGAATTTTCGTTCATTATGCGTTTACGTAGGCGGCAGCGGAAAGGGCGCGAAAAAGTTGTACACGGGTGCTCTCGACGAGGCGCTGCGGCCGACTGATGGAAGGCGACAGCCGTGCAATGGCCGGCCCGCGCGCAGTTTCACTGTTCTTTATTTAGAAATGTATTTTTTGCTACAAAATAATATTATTTCGCAAAAAAATAAAACCATAATCGTCTAAAGTATTTATTAGGGAATACGTAGACGAAATTTCATTGAAATATGTTAAATAACCAGCAAATAAAACTGGTTTTTCCGTAGCAGTATCACTGTAAAAATGACGAATTAGAGGAAACTTTGCGATTTTTTTCTATCGAGTCAAGTTTAGTCAATCATGTTTCGGCTCCCATAACTTACTAACTAGAATCCTAAACTTTTGATTGTCATCAAAAACCAATAAGAAAATTCATGTTTTTTTGCCTTAAAATTGATTTTCCGTGCAGTCAAAACGTGGGTTTTGGGACTCACTTCACCTTAAGGCGCCGCCGACCCAAATCAGCGCCACCACCTATTTTATCTTATTATTATGTTAAACGAAGGAATTTTCAAAAATTCTTTGGCCACTTTGTGAATCCTATCATAAGCTTTTTTATAATGCCTCTGTAAAAGTTTTATTTATTTTATTTAAGCAGAGATGCGAAGTTGCTCGTTTTGGTCACCATGGTGGCAAAAAAGAGCAACTTCGCATCTCTGCCTACACTATACAAACTGGTTGTTACTACGGATCTCCTAAATTACTTAACTAATTTAGATGAAATTTGGTATTAGTAGGATAGTAGGATAGGATAGCTACCTCTAGCCAAAATCAGCTTACATAGCTTACTGTTGAGCACGCTGCTCCAACATAATGTTCCTTCGAACCGTACTAAAAGTGGATCACCATAATACATACCATATTATGAAGACCATGATTATGGTCCTCATTGTAATCATTGTTCTGGTAAACAAATCTACTACCTGTAGTTGGCACCGCTCCCCAAATCTAAATCTACTGGACTTTAGTAACAAACTACTGACGCAAATTATCTAAAAATCGCAACGAATAACGTCATTTATCCGAGAAAGTTATAAAATAAGAAAAATCGCGGTTGTCGCCAGAAATAATATTGGACTTTGTACGAGAGCACTCTATTTGTATCTAAGTAGGTAGGTATACATCACCTATACAATAGCTATGATTATGAGAGTGAGGGAATGGAGAGTGCACCTGTGTTTGCGCACACACTTGTGCACTATAAGGCTGTGTCCCCAGTCGGCAAACTGTTAGCGGCCACTAAACTGAGCGTAACGCTGCAAACTGCGTAAAGTGAGCTAATAGTTTGCCTACTGGGGACACAGTCAAATATCGCACCTCCAGTCGTAGACGGGCTCAATCAAAAATTTGGGTGAATTGAGTTAAGTATACAGAACGACTCAAAAAAGCGCGCTCTATCGCCTAGTAAATCAGAAACTGCCCTAATAAGGCTGGAAAAGGAGATACGCAATCTTGTGTCTCTTTCTTAATGACGAGTCCGGTGCCTTTCGTCATTACGAGGATGACGTATTTAGTATTGTGTGTCAAGTGGTTGGAATGAGACTCTGAGCTAATAATGAGAAAGTGACCTAAACCTCAGTGCGTTACTCTTGTAGAAAACTTAGGGTAAGTTTACAACGTTAATATCATTCGTAAAGCGACCGAAGTTTGTTTTGAGTCACTTTACGACTGTAAACTGAGCAATTTTTTGTGACTTAAACATAGTTTGGTCAGTTTTGTTCTGATAAGTCATCCAATCAAACGTCTTGCTAAAAATTAAAGAGACCTATTTGTATATAAGTCAAAATTTCAAAAGTTTTTCACTACTAAAGTGACTCCTAATTTGAATATTTTTTTTCAGCGTCGATTGACTCCTACTGTTTTAGATATTTTTAAAGAATTTTTTATCCGTATAAGTGATCCTTAGACCAAATAACCTGTAAGACTTTGAATTTTGTAAATTTATTCCATAAAGTTATAGTGTGATTTACCAAAACCTGTCAAGAAACGAAACATGTTTTCTTCATTTCCCAAAAAATGTGAATTTTGGATTGAGCCAGTCTACGAATGGAGGTGCGATATGTCCTGCGCATCTGGCTGGTCTTCGATGAGACTGGCCGCCGCCGTGGTCGAAATTCTGCTAGGACATCATCACTATACACTAGCTAAACTCGATGTGGAATGTTGGTAAACAAACCACGACACAAATAACTAAAACTTATTTGCTTGGCGTCGAGTTTCAGATATAATTGTCTCTACATAGTATGAAACAAAGTCGCTTCCCGCTGTCTGTCTGTCTGTCCCTATGTATGCTTAGACCTTTAAAACTACGCGACAGTTTTTGGTGCGTTTTTTTAAATAGATAGAGTGATTCAAGAGGAAGGTTTATATGTATAATACATGCATAATATAGTAGAGAAACACTGATAATTTTAGAGGTTTCATATGCGATATCTGTGTGAATTGTCCAGCATTATTTATTTATTTATTAAGGCTTGGTAGGCCAGCAATGGCCGCACTTTTGTGATTTTTGAAATTATCTGAGACTGAAAAAATATTGTTTAAAATTCTGAAGATAATGAGAAAGATATAGTATGTTACTTGAGGATATAGTCTAGTCAAAGTCGCATTCAGTAACAAGATTTAATGAACTTCACTCTATAGAAAGAAAAACCCAAAGTTACCCCTTTTTCTAATGTTTTTTCAATATTATGACTATTCATATTTTTTTTTACTCAACTAAGGATACTTAATATTTCTCAACAAATTCGCAGAGTTTGACTTGATAAAATGATTTTCTTAATCATCATGTTTAAATAACTACAAAACACAAGAGCGCGGCGACCTGGTAGGCGCGCGTTTTCCCTGCTGCAGGAATACCTGGCCTTAAATAAAACATTACAGCATAGAGTTTGACATTTGTGAAACTGACGTTCGCAGCTACGTCGTCGGTCGGCTCAATCCAGCCTGAAAATTGTTTGTATTTGTTTTTGTACTATGTAATGGAAACCGAAATTGTTTATACCCAGTCTCCCCGGATGACGATCCATTGAATGGAATATTTTACCGTAATCGCACAGTTGAACTGCAGAGAACAAAGTCTACAGTCTACAAAGGTATACGTGTTCCGCCTGTCTCGTCTCGACGTCTCGAGCCAATTTCTTCAAGGTCAAATTTGTTTGTTTTTGTGCTATGAGATGAATGCCCGATAGCCAATCTTACTGTTAATTGAATATACGACGACCTCTGTGGCGCAGCAGGCCAAGGTCCGCCTGCGACGCAGAAGGTTGCGGGTTCGATTCCTGCCTCGAGACAAATGTTTGTACGATCTACAGATTTTTGTTCAGGGTGTTCTGGATGTTTTATATGTATAAAAAAATCTATCTATTTAGTGTATTGTATTACCTAAGTATGTCAGTTATCTAGTAACCATAACACAAGCTCTGCTTAGCTTGGAGCTAGATAATGCTGTGTGAATTGTCCAGCATTATTTATTTATTTAATTATTATGAAGTAGTTTCTGCACGCTGTTTTGCACGAGTTTAACGCATTCACTGCCCAGCCTGGGCGGTGTGACGCGATGGTAGTGTTAAAAAACATTAAATTGTGTATAAAAAAACGCGACAACAGAGTGAATTTTAGGTTAAGTATGGGCGGTTTGTAAACAAACATTTGTACATCGAGTTTGGTTAGTGTGGAGGCGATTGGAGGAGGCCTACATCCAGAAATGGATCTATGACAGGCCGCGATAATAATAATCATGAGGGATCTAATTCCGCAAACGCGGGATCCTACACGTGTAATGTAATCCCGCTATGATACATTTTTTGCAGTCCCACAAATCCCGCCATTGATGACCTTTTTAGATATCAATGCGGGATTGGATTCCCTATTCGTGAGTTATTTCACGGAAACACTAACGCAATAATATTTACCTAGGTACTGCGTTATCGTTAAAACATGACAATTTGAGATTTCAATACAGATGGGATTCCCTATTCGTGAGTTATTTCACGAAATACTGTACAATAATATTAACCTAGGTACTGCGTTATCGTTAAAACATGACCTTTTGAGATTTCAGTGCGGGATCGGATTCCCTATTCGCGATTTATGTCACGAAAACACTGACACAATAATATTTACCTAGGTACTGCGTTACATTATCGTTAAAACACGCTCACCTTGAGATACATATTGACAGTTTTTGTATCTTGAGTTTCCGAATTCTGTTTTAGCTATAAAATTCTAACTTATTGAAGAAAACCTTATCTCATAACAATATTACGCGGACCTAGATATTTTCATCGAGTCTTCTGTGGCATACTCAATCAATATACATTCAATGTACTTACCCCGTTTATTGGGTGTATATGTATATCCTCATCATCATTATCATCAGCCTATATTAGCACACTGCTGGCAAACAACTTTGTTGCATTTAATTTCTGAATAAAATTAAATAACTACACTTTATAAGGCCAATTCGTTACTTGGTAGAAGGAGCTATTATGATTTAACCAAGTTCTCATAGTCACAGAAGACAAGATCTTATCAGGCTCATATGGATTCATGTGCGTGATCACATTAGACAAGATCTTAATCAATTAAACAATTTTTTTTCAGTTTGACCTCTACCTCGACAGCCTATATTGGTCCACTGCTGGACGCAGGCCTCCCCCTGAAAAGCGCCTTCGGTTTCAAGAACTTTATTTCTCATAAAAACATTACAGTTCACTTAAAATTAGATAAATTTAAAAAGTAACTATGTACTAAAACTAACTTTAAGTAGTAACATTGTTGTTTGTATTGAATGAGATATTTATCATTCCAACTATTTGACGCTAGAGTTGGGCGTTGTCGTTGAATTTCCACAACGATGCGCATCGTTTTTGTCAGAATGGCATCCGTTGTGAACAACGATGTTGCCGCCAACGATGTCGGCCGTGTTGCTAACACAACACTGACACTAGGGTGTCGATGTTCCCGCCAACGATGTCGGCCGGGTTGCTAACACAACACTGACACTAGGGTTTATGAAACCTACTGGAAGTGACATGAGCGTTTTAGACGGGTAGATCCTAAATTACGGAATTTGAACAAATAAAAATAATTCAATATCTAACTTGGTTTCTAGTACATAGTAGGGTAAATCTAAAATACCATAATACTTATATTAAAACGAGACATTTGATAAAAAAATAGATATCGTATTTTTTTTAATAATAAATAACATTGGCATATGGTTCATGCCATATTTAGTTGGGTATAATAAAACGTTCAGTTCTATGTTCTAGCATCCTCTCCTCTCGCTCACACACACGCAGGCATGCGGGCGGTGAGGTATGGATGGATGTTCGTTTGGCAATCGGCATTACTCGGCTGACTTCGTTGTTCGCCATCCGATGCCGCGCCACTAACCTCCCCGCTCTTCCGATGTCGGTGTGACGTTCGTTTGTTGTCGGTGGCGATCGGCATTACTCGGTTCGACATCTCGTTGTCGCAGGCATCCGTTGTTCACCTATTCGCCATCCGATGGGAACAACGTACACTGACATCGTTGGTCAACAACGATGTTAGTAAAAACGACCACCTCTATTTGACGCCAACTAAGATAAAATGCGTTTTAGTTGGACTATATATTTTTCAGTGCAGGTCTAGATTTTAGACCTGGGGAATACCAATCAGGCTACTTTTAATTCAGGAAAATCAGTAAGATTGTACAGTAAGGAATAACACGAGCCAATCTAGAATTATTAATGTCAAGTGGCTGACACTAATATTTCTTCAGACATTTTCAATGACGCAAAGATGTGCGTTTTAATCTTGAAAAAACATTCTGTTTGTGTTTATTAAAAATAAAGAAGACCTTCACTTTTTGCTTCGCGTAAATTTTTTACCCGACTGCGCAAGAAGAAAAGTAGTAAAGTAAAGTAAAAAGTATTTATTACAGCAAAAGACATAGTTTATTATTATTAATTACATTCGTTGCACATTCTGAACTGTGTAAAACAAAATAGGTATCCTAGGAAGTTCAAGATTTACACACATGCAAGTATAAATAAAGAGAAGAGTTATTATGTCATTTGCAGACAGCTATTATATAAATATATTAATACTTGGTATTGTATTTGTCTGATGATTTCTTCACTAGGCTAAGCCTGTATCGAAGAAATCTTGAGTACGAAAATTTAGATTTGATTAGTTAGTTTGGAAAATGTACTGTGAAAACAACAAAAATAAACAAATGAGAAAAAAAAAATCAGGTACCTACCTAAATAATGTAAACTTAAGGAGGAGAGTTATGTTTTTAACACAGAACAAATATCTACAAACATTTGTCCCGAGGCGGGAATCGAACCCGGAATCTCCAGCGTCGCAGGCGGACCTTCGCCCGCTGCTCCACAGAGGTCGTTTATGGCGAATTTGCATGCTTATTGTTGTGTTGTGCGGTAGCGAAGCTGGATGTTCGTGCTAAGTCCTTAATACGCAATATAACGGCCCAGTGCCTCCCAATGCCCTTTATAACAATATATAACATTCACTTTTCCGAGCCGACGACCTAGAAAACGAGTCGGTGATTCGCTGAGTTGACATCTGCGAATATAAGTTGATAGCTGAGAATTTTCCGATGTCAACAGCTTTACAAGGTGACATAGAATTAGGGTTGCCATCTGTAAATTTGGTGAACAGGACAAGACGCGTGAAAAACCCGGATTTTGGAGCCCTGAAACCGGACATATCTTTTTAATAGTATTTTTTTATTCTTAAATAGAACACAAATGATTATTATACTCTGTAATCTAGCGGTTCGTTGGTTGATCGCGGCGGGCACAGTGCGTGTGTCGCGGCGGCCCAAGACTTGAAATTTTTAAACTACGCACTACAAGTGAAACCCCGCCCGAACGCTCCCCGGACGCCCTCTAAACTAGGACAAATCCGGGGAAACCCGGACGGATGGCAACCCTACATAGAACAAGTGTACTTAGTTGAATAAATAAATACTGCTGGACAATAATTCACACAGCATTATCTAGCCCCAAGCTAAGCAGAGCTTGTGTTATGGGTACTAGATAACTGATATACTTAATACAATACACTACATCGATAGATATTTGTTTATAGAAAATAGTAAATAGCATAGAAAATAGCGACAATAAACGGAACAAATATTTGCAGATCGTACAAATATTAAACCCAAGGCGGGAATCGAACCCCTCGCATCGCAGCATCGCCACATCGGTCGTCATAATAAATAGGAGGTCAACTCGAACTCCGGAGGGTCGCCTTTTGTGTCATATCTTTTTAAAAGGCCTTTTATAAAAGTGTCTTCCTTTTAAAATAGTTCGAGCTTATGGAAAAGGGTTTTTTTTTTGTAATTTTGGGTCTGCCAAATTAACATGCATTTGCAGGTAGATGCTGGATGCAGCAAGCTGAAGACCTGTCTTCAGCTTGCTGCATCCAGCATCTACCTGCTATGGCGCTCATTAGGTGTCCAGCTGTGGATTAATATAGGTTGATGATGATGAAATTTTCTATGTTGACAGTGCATAGTCGAAAATTAAGCCAGGCCCACTGCAGCGCACCTTTGCGCGCTGTGCTGAGCGTGCAGAGCGTGCGCCGGAGTAGGGCTTTGGCTTTACAACCCTAGTACAACCACTGACCCACTGTTCTTCCAAGAGATCTAATTCAAAAAGGTTTTTTTTAAAGGTCACATGAAAGCTTTAGGGTCTTTTTATTTTAGCTTGCTCGACTGCAAAGAAGGCTAGTAATGTTCTTGGGGTTTACCTGCATATTAATAAATCAAATCCTCTTTATTTCCATAAATATATTAAATGTACACTTAGAAAAGGTCAAATTGTAAAACTAAACACTGACACGGAAATAAAGTGATATATTTGATTTCTATCACTTCGGTATATAGACTAAAAAGTAAATAAGCGACGAAGAAACCTTTAGCCTGTTAGTTGTTATACCTGTTGTTAACCCCTGACACCTGCGAATAAATAGGCGAGACTCCTCCCACTCCCAAGCGCATGCGCGGAAAATGGCCTGATCAGGCCTTACAAGAGTACGAGAGATTAAATTGAGTTTGTGAAGTGTATTATTATTACATACTAAATGTTTTTCTTTTGCTCCAGGTCTCAATGCTTGCGAAACGAAATCCTACCTATTCCTGCGGAAAGAGCTACCAGTCAGGTCAGTACATCATTAATTATCCAACTTGTAATCAAATAAGACGGGAATAAATAAATAATGACGGAAACTCAAAGATAAATAGCAAGGTGTTCCATTTCCTGTCTGTGTCCTAATCGGGGGGAGGAAAGGCGACGGAAGAATGGGGGTCGGCGAGTGTGTGGAGTGGTGGGCTCGCCGGCCAGGTATAGGAGGAAGAGGGGACGCCAGTCGGACCGCGGAGGTTTTAAATGTTCCCGTGGTTCAGCGAAAATGACGAGAGAGACACCGGAGAGGTTTTAGTGGGTATTACGTCCTTCTCAGAGCGTCGAGTCCCACATAATTCTGGTCCCCCAAACCAGTTTATTCGTAAACGAAGTTCCTCGCCGAGTAATAAAAAAAGGTTTTCCATTTACATTCGGTCGAAATTGGATTAACAAAAATAAAAATTGTTTATTGCATAAAAAGTATATCACACTTATTTAGGGCTCACAACTATATATTAAACAACAAGAAAAGAAATTAAAAATCTCCCGACAAATTTTCATGAAAAATGGCTAAGAACACTCGGGATAAAATTATCTATGACACAAAAAAAAACTAAACGAAAATTCTTTCGTTTGGGAGCTACGATACCACAGACAGATTCACAGACAGACACGTTAAACTTACAACAACCCACTCTTTTTGCGTCGGGGGATAAAAATAAATTGACGTTTGTTACGCCCGGATACTCAATCACAAATCAGATAAAAGTCAATAAGGCGCTTATCAGGGGGAGGCCTGCGTCCAGCAGTGGGCCAATACAGGCTGTCGAGGTCGAAGATTCTGATGTCAATGTCAAGAATAATATTGACTTTGACACCACATTTCGCGATTCGGGAGTTCAGAGAAACCCACGTCACGTCAGTAAATACCAGACATAAACATAACATCATACATAACTTAACATTGCATTGTCGTGAAAATTTCATACAATAACTTCTTAACATTATGTTTTCATGAAAGGCATGATTCATTTATTGATAAACTAGTTTCTGCCCGTGGCTTCGCACGCGTTGTTCCTATCATCATCAGCCTACATTAGTCCACTGCTGGACATAGGTCTCCCCTAATGAGCGCCATAGCGGCCTGTCTTCAGCTTGCTGCATCCAGGATCTGCCTGCAGTCTTTCGCAGATCGTTATCCCTCCTGGCCGGAGCGCATCCTAGACCTTGTTTGCCGAGTCGCGGTCTCCACTCAAGAACACTTTTACCCAGTGATTGTCGGTTTTTCGCGAGATATGGCCGGCCCACTGCCACTTCAGCTTGCTAATTCTTAGAGCTATGTACATATGTCGATAACTTTGGTTCTCTCTCGGATGTATTCGTTACGAATCCTATCCTTCAGAGAGACTCCGAGCATAGCTCTTTCCATAGCTCGCTGAGCGACTTTGAACTGGTGGACCAGCCCTACCGTGACGTGGACAACGTCTCAGCTCCGTAGGTCATGACGGGTAGGACTCACTGAATATTACAATACAAAAATACTTTATTGTACACCATAAAAATAACATTACAAGGAGAAATTACATAAGACAAGTACAATGGGGACCCGGACCAGGAATATCTCAAAAACTTTCAACTTCGAAGGGACTTGAACTCGCATCCTTCCGTCAGTATCGGAATGTGCTAACCAACTACACCACGAGGTAGGGTTGCCAGATACGGGCTTATCATTTCCTGGACATTTCTGGGGTTACAAACAGATTTTTGGAGTCCAAAACCAACTACAAATGTTACGGGCAATAGAAAACTTATTACAAAATTACTGGTTAGGTATTTGAGAAGGAAAACAAGATCCGTCAAGTGCGAGTGTAACTCGCGCGCCGAGGGTTTTGAACGTTTGTCAACAAATATGTACCAAAAGTACCGGTTAGAGACTTCGCAATTTAACGAATACCTAAGAATAGTATACCAACCTATATTTCAGATGGATCTCTCTGCATGCTTCGGTTAAATGGGTGGTTCGGTAGGTAATGGTAAATTTTTCGACTTTTTTCGAAATATTTCAAAAAGTATGAAAGCTACAGAAATAAAAAAAACTGGTTTGAAATGTCCAAACCGATACCTTTCATTTGATACCCCACTCGGTGGGGTAGCCCCCCTTTTGAATATTATTCCTTTTTGACCATTTTTCAAAAAGTGTTCTTTTTACAGACTTCTCTATATTTTCCTGTAAAATATAGATCCATATCTACAAACGCTTCATACATGTTAAATGGATCGCTCGGCAAACTTCGGAGATAGGGGGGGGAATGGGTTTTTTTTCGACTTTTTTCAAAATATTTCAAAAACTATTAAACCTACAGAAATTTGAAAAACTGTTTTGTAATGACCAAACTGATACCTTTTATTAGATACCCCACTCGGTGAGGTAGCTCCCCTTTTTGAAAATTATTCCCCCCCTTTTTGACCATTTTTCAAAATGTGTTCTTTTTTCAAACTTCTCTATATTTTTCGTGCAAAATATAGATCCATATCTACAAACGCTCCATACATTTTAAACGGATCGCTCTGCAAACTTCGGAGATAGGGGGGGGGGGATGGGTATTTGTTTGACTATTTTCAAAATATTTCAAAAAGTATGAAACCTACAGAAAATTAAAAAAACGGTTTTGAAATGTTCAAACTGATACCTTTCATTTGATACCCCACTCGGTGAGGTAACCTACCCTTTTGAAAATTATTTCCCGCCTTTTTGACCATTTTTCAAAAAGTGTTCTATTTTCAAACTTCTCTATATTTTTCCTGTAAAATATAGATCCATGTCTATAAACGCTTGATACATTTTACATAGATCGCTCTGCAATCTTCGGAGATAGGGGGGGGGGGGGAATGGGTATTTTTTCGACTTTTTTCGAAATATTTTAAAAAGTATGAAACCTACAAAAAATTCAAAAAATATTTTGAAATGTACAAAATGATACCTTTCATTTGATACCCCATATGACTCTGTAGGTATGTTTTAAAATTTCGGCATCACAATTTGTATGGAAAATATTCATTTTCATTTTTCATTTATTTTCATTTATTTTTCTCTAAATCTGTACAGGCGCACGAAATTTATTATTATTTTAAATTTCAAGTTGATAGCTGCAGTAGTTTTTGAGTTATTAAGGAGGGAAAAAAGGACAGACAAAGCGAGACCATAAGGGTTTTGAAACCGATCTTCGATCTTCAAAACCCTAAAAAGGTAAATAATTTTAAGAACATGTAAAATCTATACCTAGCTATTAACTAAGATACTGTGTACTTACCATACACAGTAACATATTAGTCTTTTTAGTTTAAAAAAAAATAAAGCACCTCTTTTAAATGAAAATCAATTTCAGATATTCTCAAACATAAAAACTGATTTATAGGATAAAAAGTAGCCTATGTTTGATTCCAGATTTAGAGCTACATCTGTGCAAAATTTCAGCCCGATGCGTTCGCGCGGCTAACTTCACACCTACTGAATTGCGGTATCTGAGTAAAGTACATGCGCCGCGCCGCCGCCCCGTGGTGTCGTAGCTTTGTGGAAAAAAAAACTAGTGTTCATGAATTTCGGGACAGTAAAGTGTAATTACTGGACACGGGACCACGCGTGAAATTCCGGGACTTTCCCGGAATTCCCGGCCATCTGGCAACCTTACCACGAGGTCAAGTGACGTGGGAGTCGAAAATCTCTGCGCCTTCTAGACTTCAATGTTTCCCTGTAGGTGGAGCTAACGGCGCTAGAGTCCGTAGGAAGTCGCAGAGATTTTCGACTTCTACGTCACTTGACCTCGTGGTGTAGTTGGTTAGCATATTCCGGTACTGGCGGAAGGATGCGGGTTCAAGTCCCTTCGAAGTCGAAAATTTTTGTGATATTAGTTATTAGATTTCACGTGAGTGAAGCCACAAGCATAAGTGAGTACACACATAAAGCCAGGTATACCAAACATGACAGACACTTCTGCTATACTAGTCTAGAAATACACTACCTATTGTCGTCACGTTTCAGGTTTTCAAAGAAACTCTCGTCACCTGTCGTGATACAAATATTAACAAGTCTGATGGTCATGCCCCTGAAAGATGACGAGACGTGACGAAGTTAACACTTACACACCTACCGTCGGGTGACATGTCACTAAGTTTTTTTTAAAGTGCAGAAGCCATTATTCACAAAGAAATTATAATCAAATAATAGAAATAAACTAGAATTAGTATTTACAATTGAAATAATTGAGCTAACTGCAGACTGTGGTAATCTACAGGTAGCTCAACTGATCCATGTGTCACTAAGTTGAATTTCACGACTGAACCTATCTAAATGATACTTGGCAAGAAGATTGATTGTAATTTGGAGAAGGACATCAGGGGGCGTCCATTAATTTCATGACGCGGGGGGAGGGGGCATGACACCCAATCTCACGTGGGGGAGAGGGGGGTCTTGGCAAATATCACGTAATTTTTTTTTCTACGAATTTTAGCAGTTCCTAATGTTCCTATAATGTATGTATAAGGTGGTTCGTTTCAAATTGGCGGCGCGGCGCGAGAATCAAATTTGTGATAAAAAATCGTTTAAGATTTGAGGTAAATTGCTTTGAATCTCACGTATTTTATTGTTCGATTTGGTCCCTGTGATTCTAAACTATATTCTTAGATCTCATAAAATAATAAATATTATCTTATACCTTTATTATTCCTATAAGTACCAAGTTATTTAGTTACATTTGAAAAGAATGTTTGCCAAATAAATAAATTTTTGTACATTTTTGTAAGAAAGAAGAAAAGAAAGAAAATGAATTTATTTGAACCAACACATACATACAGGTTGTACAAATGGCGACAGTGCTGCCCCTGTTGGCCAAAAAGGGTCAAACTCAGCTCTGTGCTGAACAACGCGAGCGCGCGGCTCGCTTGATTTTCGAAAAGATTAGAATAAAATAAGAATAGAATAGAATAGAGATTTATTTAGCACACAAAACACTGAGAACACCACAATAGAGAAAACAAACAAACAAACATCAAAAAATCTGGTTTTCAATCTAAACCTATGGGTGACGTCACATTACGAGTATAAAATATATAGCTAGCAGTCAACAAAGTTTAACATACGGGAGTTTAGTTAGGTAGGTAAATAAATACAAAGAAAATTTAGAGTAAAAATATATACCTAATGTAAAAGCAGTAAATTATTTAAAAACGTGGTTGTTGCAAATTTAAGAGAAAATCTGAATTGCATGCTTAAGTAAAGAATATAATATAAGATTTTCAGTTTGCTAAGGACCCCTCTGCGGGTATAGGCCTCCTCCAGTTGTAGCCATTTTTTTCCATCCTCTTCTAATATCATAAAATAAACAACGTGAGGCGACTTTGACGATTCTTCGACGTCCCGTAAAAGTAAAAACGCATTTATTTTTTAAAATTTAATTTCACGCGAATATGTGTCATTCCGTGTCGAAGACTCGGTAACGAAGTTACTGTACAAGAATAAGAATAACTCTGCAGGATTCGATGCTCTCTTCGGATTAAATTGGCAATGGCGTCGAGTTACCCACTACCCCAACACGACCAAAATATCTTTTAAACCTCAATGTAAATAAAACGCTTCTTGTCAATCAAATAAAGATATGAAGCGAAAACAAATAATATTTGTTTGTAGGTACTAACCACGTAAGATCAAAGATCATAATTTGTACTTGTGTTATATCACTCACACGTGTTTTTAAGTTTTTTAAAGTCGCTCGATATTTTTTTTTACTAGTATAAAAACAAACTTAAGGCGCTTAAGAAACTTAAGGCTTGGTATTCCAACAGAGGCCGCGTTTTTGTGGATTTTAAAATAATCTGAGACAGAAAATAGTGTTAAAAATTCTGATAAGTGATATACAGGGTTATTGGTAATTCACTGACACTGCGTAAACTGCAGGTTCTGCCCATCATCACGAACATGTTAGTGAAGACGCCAGTTCTTAATTCTTATATTTTTTGTAAATCGCCTCACATACAAAATAATTTCTGAAACCTAATTAATAACTAAATACCGATCTCTCTCTCCTATTTAAATCCACAGCATCATTGGCTTATTTTACATTTAGCCTGGCTGGGAGACAGCCGAACAAACACACCCACTGATAATTCAGGGCAGAGCCATTTTTAGGTTTATTTACAAAGAAAACCCTATAATGAACGATTTTGGAATGCAGAGGGGTATGTACCCCTCTGCTTAAATCATTCCTTTTCCATCAATTTTAAGAATTGAGACCTGGTGTCTTCAAGGACGTGTTCATGATGGTGGGCAGAACCTGCAGTTAACATAGTGTCATGTCAGTATAATAACCCTGTATATTATTTAAGGATCTAGTCTAGTCAAAGTCGCACTCAGTTACAACTTTACAAGATCTAATGAACTTCACTCGATAGAAAAAAATCCAAAAGTTACCCCTTTTTTGTAATATTTTTTCAATATTATGACTTAACTACAGATATTATAAAAAAAATTGTACTTACAGAACACCCGAAACAAATATTTTCTGATCGTACAAACATCCAAGGCGGGCGAGGCGGCAAGGCGGGAATCGAACCCGTGACCTCCTGCGTCGCAGGCGTACCCTCGCCCGCCGCGCCAAATCAGTCGTCGAACTATACACTAGCATTAAGGCTAGTGTATAGCTACATTCCAAAAAGATTTGGAATGTTTGTAAACAAACCGCACATAGTTAACCTAAAATCCACCCTGTTGCTGCGTATTTTATACGCAATTTACATTACTTGACGATTTGAGATCCTGCTTTCAATAAATATTGCTTACAGTACAATGGGATGTTGTACGTACATTTGCCACAAAGTAAATTCGTCACATTATTATACACTCCATACATTGAAAGTAAATTCGTCACATGCGTTAAATCAATTATATCTGAAACGTACGCCAAGCAAGTGAGTTTAAGTTTGTGTCGTGGTTTCTTTATAAACATACCACTTCCAGTTTGGCTAGTGTATATTAAGTAATGAAGGGGTATAGGAAAATAACATTTTGTACTCATTATCCTACCGAAAATACTTTGTACTAAAATTTATTATCAGTGCAAAAGTGAACTAATAATGAGGCAACATGGAAGAGTATTTTTAACCGACTCAAAAATAGGATGAGGTTCTATGTTCGGCTGTGTGTGTCTTTTTAACCCCCGACGCAAAAAGAGAGGGGTGCTATAAGTTTAACGTGCCTGTCTGAGCATCTGTGTATACCTATGTGGTATCGTAGCTCCCAAACGGATGAACCGATTTTCGTTTAGTTTTTTTTGTGTGATAGATAATTTTATCCCAAGTGTTCTTAGCATTTCATGAAAATTTGTCGGGGGTTTTTTAATATTCTTAATTTTGATCTTTAATTTTGGTGTTGAAAATAATAGATATAAAAAACCTATGGATATAAAGAGAATTTATAAAGCGAGTGTGGATAGATAATGTGTTCATACAAGACAGAAAAACATTACATAGACAGATAGATTAGTTAATTAGTATATTAGTCTTAAGTTATAAAAAGTATATAAGTCTTAAGTAGTTTTAGTTTTCAATTTATGGCTTTATTGTGGTTTATGACAAACTAGCGACCCGCCCCGGCTTCGCACGTTTGTAATGCTGATACAGACTTTTTTGTAGACCTTTTTAAAGTGTACAGTACAATACTGTAGTACCTACATTATTTTGATCTATCTCGTAGGGTTCAGCCAGCGTTTGCAATGTAAGCGCAAAAAATGTGTTTATTTACGACATCACATTAGAAACCTCTTAAAGTAAGACCCTAAGCAGTGCTCCGTCGTCACTCCCTCAGTTTTGAGTTAGGTAAGTATCGCCTGCAGTTACCTTAGCAAGCAGAGATTTAGGAACATTATTTCTACCAATGTGAGGCTCAAAGTTGTTTGGTGAAGCCAAGTAAGGTATCTGTTACGAATATTTCCTGTGCCTAAGGGCAAGTTCCAATGATATACCTTCCTACAAACAGGAATTACAAAAACATGGTAGGTAGGTACCTAAATATCCCGTTTTAAATAACTTTAGATGTACTTAAGTACCTACATTAATTGTTGAAAAAAGTTAGTTTTCGCGAGGTCTACTGTTTGTAGAACTGCTAGTTTTATACTATGTAGAGATAAATAAGTTTCATTTCATTTCATAATAACAAAAACGTAGATACCTGTACTGTAGGTATTGTATATTGTATTTGTAAATAAGAACAACGGTCATTGGCCTTTTGCCTTGTAATAAGCTGTTATGTCAGTACAATGTACATGTCTGCACTACATAATAAATGTACATAGTAAGAAATCAATATAATAATATGTATTTACATAGTATACAGTGTACATAGTATTATCCGCTATACTATGCTATATCCGCGCGCAATAAAAGTTATTTACTAGGATAGAGGACACTGTCTTAAACAAATAAAAAAGGGGTATTATTAATTTCATATCAAATTAAATAATCACCTATCAATTTCTGCACAGCTAATTAACTAGAGCGAACCGTCCTGGAGGCGTCCCACCCCCGCGAAGCGTGTGGGTCCCTCGACATTAACTTGCTCCTATTCGTTAGGAGCCCGTTCGACCCACGCGAAACGGGGAGGGCGGTTATTCAAGAGCCCGATTCGAGTTGCGTATTTTTTTGTGCAATTGCACATCTTACTAATCATCACATCTTACTAATTAGTAAGATGTCCTGTAACATGATGTCCTAACGTCCTAATGTCAAAAGCGAGATATTCACAGATGAGAATACCTATGGATCAATTTTTTTTTTGCCGCGTTTATAATTCGCTACTTACCCTTGCAGCTACGAACTGTAAAATTTTCTTAAGGGTCATGTCTCAAAGCTAGTCTGGGCTGAGCAGGTGAGCCCAGACGAGTTCGTACTTCGTTTTTGCATCAGTGCTCCGCACTCGCCTAGCAGAAGGCGTTTCCTCCGCTTCCTCATAGAATCTGCAGAACTTTGCATCGCATAGCCCCAATGAGGATCAGTAAAGTTATAGCAATTTCAATAGAACTAGTATCCACGTTATTCTTTATGACATAAGAATGATTATATCTTTTTAAATTATTTAAATCTTACCAATCGTACGTTACGTACGGAGATGTTAAGTAATAAATCATTACGCCGTTACTGCTGCTGGTAAAATCAAATTACGCGGGTGCGTGTGACGTCACTCGCTCGGTCGCCGCCTGTTAGTAATAATATCAGTTTTTAGTGATTTACTCCGACACTATAAGTTTAGAAAAAAAATAGCCACCGTTCGTGGAGGGTCCGTTTGCGCCAAGCCTAACAGTAGTACAGCCTGAAGGCGAAGCTTGTATTATGTCTGTGAGTCTGGGTCATATTATTTGACTCAGACTGTTCTTCCTATTATAATTATATAAGAAAAAATAAAATATTATAATTATACAAAAAAAAAAAACCCCCCAACATGGCTAATAACACTCGGCATAAAATTATCAATGACACAAAAAACAACTAAACGAAAATCGGTTCATCAGTTTGGGAGCTACGATACCACAGACAGCACAGATACACAGACAGACACGTTAAACTCATATCACCCCTCTCGTTTTGCGTCGGAGGTTAAAACAATCCTATTCAACCTATCTACGAACGAGTTTGTTATTCAACGTGTGTACTCTGTTTAGAAGCGTGAAAATGAATTCACGGCACTATGATAATTTGATTGAATGGAAAACAACTTACGTCTCTATTAAACAGCTTTGTTTTGGGAACAAGAGGTTGAATAATTTTATTGATTAAGGCTAAACGAGTCGCTCATCTCTCCATACAAAAGTGGAAAGGTAACTACTACACATAGTTTTTTATGGCACTGAACCCTCCGTGTGCGAGTCGAATCGCACTTGACGGTTTCATTTTTATTTGATTTTTTAGGTTTTGATTGTAGTTTAGGTTATTAAGGCACGGAGGGGTGCCTCGTGGCTATGCCTCTTTACCCCGGCTTCAACTCGAGGGCGGACGACCCCTCGGTCCTTGGGTTGTGCTAATAATCTTTTTTCTCTAATAATAAATATTTTTTTAGGCTCCATTTATTTTATTTTTTGGGTTTTGGTTTTAGATTAGGTTAGGAGGGCACGGAGGGGGGAGGGGCCTCGAGGCTTGGCCTCTACCCCGGCTTCAACTCGCGGGGTGTCGACTCCTCCTTGGGTTGAGCAAATGTTTTTTTTGCTCTCATACCTTTTTTTCGGTCGCATTTTTTTTTTCATTTGTGTATCGCATATCGCAGTCAGCCTCCTGTTCACGCTACGTTTTGAAAACGTGTCGTGAGCAAAAGTCCTTACAATAAATATAAATATAATATATAATGCTGGACAATTCACACAGCATTATCTAGCCCCAAGCTAAGCAGAGCTTGTGTTATGGGTACTAGATAACTGATATACGTAATACAATACACTACATAGATAGATATTTTTTATTATACATAGAAAACACCCAGACCAACGGAACAAATTTCTGCAGATCGTACACAAATTTGTTCCGAGGCGGGAATCGAACCCGCAACCTCCTGCGTCGCAGGCGGACCTTCGCCCGCTGCGCCACGGAGGTCGCCTTACAATGACGCTACTGTACTCTGATATAGAGTCATTAAAGTATCTGTTTACTTCAGTAGATCATAAACAATCAGTAACCAAAGAAACCTTATCTAAAAGTGTACTCGCTACACCTAACTACTGGTAATCTCTACATAGTATAAAACAAAGTCGCTTCCTGCTGTCTGTCTGTCCCTATGTATGTGTATGCTTAGATCTTTAAAACTACGCAACGGATTTAGATGCGGTTTTTTTAATAGATAGAATAATACATGCATAGTATAGTAGAGAAACACTGATAATTTAAGAGGTTCCAAATGTAATCTCGTAAATAAACACATTTTTTGCGCTTACATTGCAAACGCTGGCTGAACCCTACGAGATAGATCAAAATAATGTACTACAGTATTGTACTGTACACCTTAAAAAGGTCTACAAAGGGATAACCCACAATAACCATTTCTTATCCTTTACTTTTTACGAGAAATAATAGCTTATTTACGAAGCGATTTTAAGCAATACAGCATCAATCCTTAGCCAATTAAGTACCATAAATACATTGTGCATTTAATATAGTTTAATATATTGCCCTTTACAGCATGTAATTTAAATCTGTGATATCTTCGAAAATATTCGAAGATATCACCGATGACATAGCGGTTGGGGAGGTACCGGCCGGGGGGCCAATTCTGTAGTATATTTAGTATCAGCATTGCAACCGTGCGAAGCCGGGGCGGGTCGCTATTGAAAAATATGGTGACAGATAACACTTAGTGTTGACAATGGAGTATTCGTTATCGTGACATAATATAGTAGTTTATTGCCTTCTAGCTTCTGCCCGCGGCTTCGCATGCTTTTTTGCGATAAAAAGTACCTAGTCCAAAAATAGTATGACAATATTTCCTATGACGCATCGTTTAAGAGATGTAAACAAAAAAAAAAAAAAAAAGGCCTTCTTTGTGCCTCATAGGGCTCACATCACAGGGATTTTTGTATGTTTTAATAAATAAATAAAATTTATTCAAAAAATGCGTAGAGCCAAGTGTAATAATTTAGCCTGAACTGGGTAGGTAAACCTGTGTTTCAGGCGACAAGAGTCATAATTATTATAAAACTAGCTGCGAAAAATGTACTATTTCTATTGACTAATTTAGGAACCGACCAAGAAAAAGATAAAATTTGTTCGCAAAAGCAAATTTTAGAGTTGTTGGTTGAGAGTTTGTCTCCTAACTAATCCAAACAAAGTTCCCAAGTAAAATTTTCAGCTTTTCCATCCAATATCCTTCGTTGACTGGACTACTAGTTGACGTAAAGGAGTCCCCCTCCTACGTTCACACATTTGTTTTACCACGCCTTGTAAGCGCAGCGCACTGATGCAAAACATGAGTGCATTTTATTTATAGAATCGCAAACTATGTCGAGGAATAATCTCGAGAATATTATGCCAGACGAAAGTATTGTAAAAAAATACCTACTTATTATCCTTTTTTTTTAATTCTTATATAATTTAAATAAGGGGACTTTGAGTCATTGGTGACTATGTCAGTCCCGTATTTTAACAAACTATTTACATACTAAAACTAAATTATGTATAAAAGTAACCTAAATAATTTAATTGCCGCGTCACTCAGTGGAGCATCTAAAATTATTTGGATACTAACACCAGTATCTGAGGTAATCTGCCTCTTTTTAAAACCTCTTCAGATGACCTCTTTAAAAGAACAAAGCTATTCAATAGTTTCAATTGTAAATACTAGTTCTGGTTTATTTCTATTATTTGATTGTGAATTTCTTTGTGAATATAGATTTACCAATCTTGTAGATTTAAATTAGTGTTTTTTGAGCCGAGATGTTTGCCTGATTTTCCGGCCAATTATAACCTGAGACAGACTCTTCAAGACAAGGGTAGTCGACGGTCTATCTAGACATAATAATAATAATGGCTCTGTTGATGTTGTAAGTACACTGAATTTCACAATAAAGTTAATTTTCCTTATCACAGAAATAAACATAAACATGTGTGTCATGTGAAAAAGAATGAGGGAACAGATGTTCCCTGACTCATTCATGTCAAATGAATTTATACTTTCAAAACGAGGTTGAACTAATTATCTTTAACCGACTTCAAAATAAGGAGAAGGTTATATGTTCGGCTGGACATTCAGCATCATTATTCCGTTTAAATCACTAAGTCCTTAGCAAGCTTTGTACCGATGTGGATGTACACAAAAGAGATTTAGAACCAGGGGAAAGTCGTTGTTTTGCGATGGTGATGTACTGAAAAAATACCCATTTTTTACAACTTTTTTATGTTTTATTCACAATAATTGTGGATCGATTTTATTTATTACTAGCTGTACCCGCGACTTCGTTCGCGATTGCCTTACCTGCCGACTAATTAAGTTCACATTTAACCATAGTCTCTCATATTATGAAACGCCGCCGTGCAAAAAATCGTGAGGGGTCTAAGGGGGATAGCATGTTGTCATCTTCAATCCCATCCTTTATCCACACGACTTTTAGCTACGACTCGGCCAGCGTCAGTGTTAAGAAGTGTCATACTCGTTTCACTTCTTACTCATGGTTCCGTTCAGCTGGGGCCCTATTCTGCTATACTTATCGCTTCACTATGACAGGGGTATCGACACAGAATGACACGTTTTGGTATTCCACCTCAGATGAAAGAAATTATGATGAATGCAGATGGAGAGACGCGCGTCAAGTTTGAAACTATTAATTGATCTCGCACGCACTATCTGGAGTTATATTAATCTAAGGATTGTACGTGATGATTCTGCGACGATTCCATTGTCATACTGAAGCAATTGTATTGTAGAATTGGGCTCCTGATCCATTTGACTGGACCACCGTGATTTTTTTTTTCGTTAATAGGTAGGTACAGTTGGCTATGTACCACAGTAAAAAATATTTTTCTGTGGTCTAGTTAGTTTAATTGGACCACTTACTGCAACCAAACTTCGGTAGTACAGTTAACTGGACCAGCTAAACCACCATATATCATGTAAGGTAGGAACCTAACTTATTTTTCCAAGACGCCTTAGTAGGTAGGAACCTAACTAATGGGTGCGTCTTGGAAAAATACATAGATAGGAACTTACCTACCCTCTATCTACTAATTTTTTTCTTCTAACTCCAGATTATTTCATCAATCTACTGATTTTCTACTCGACTTTCTACTGATTTAGTCAAATTCGATCTTGCAACACTGTTTCTAACAAAAATAATGCATGAAATCGGACGACGCGTAGACCCGTCGTGATGCGCGGTTAAAGAATTCTACTTTTTCCTCTCTCCCAGGGGAACCTTACTGAATTCCAGGATAAAATGTATTCCATGTCCTTCCTTGTAGTATGAACTCAAAACGTGCCAAGTTTAATTCCAACTCATTACCTATGTAGTTTCGGCGTGATGCGCGGTGAAGGAATTTGACTTTCATCCCCTCTGCCAGGCGAACCTTACTGAATTCAAGGATAAAATGTATCTTTCCTCATAGTATGAACTAAAATCATGCCGAGTTGCATTCGAATTCATTAAGTAGTTCCGTCGAGATGCGCGGTTAAAGAATTTTACTTTCATCCTCTCTCCCAGGGGAACCTTACTGAATTCCAGGATAAAATGTATCCAATGTCCTTCCTTGAACTCAAATAGTACCAATTCAGTCCAACTCATTCAGTAGTTTCGGCGTGATGCGCGGTGAAGGAATTTTACTTTCATCCCTTCTCCCAGGGGAACCTTACTAAATTCTGGGATAAAATGTATCTTTCCTCGTAGTATGAAATCAAATTATGCCGAGTTCCATTCGAATTCATTCAGTTGTTCCATCGTGATGCGCAGTTAAAGAATTTTACTTTCATCCTCTCTCCCAGGGGAACATGACTGAATTCCGGGATGAAATGTATCCCATGTCCTTCCTCGTAGTATGACATCAAATCGTGCAAGGTTTCATTCCAACTCATTCAGCACTTTCAGCGTCATGCGCGGTGAAGAAATTTTACTTTCATCCCCTCTCCCAGGGAAACCTGACTGAATTCCGGGATAAAAAGTATCCTATATCCTTCCTCGTAGTATGACCTAAAATCGTGCCGAGTTTCATTTCAATACCTTCGGTAGTTTCGACGTGATGCGCGTTTAAGAAACAGACAGACAGACAGACAGACAGACAGACAGACAGACAGACAGACAGACATGAATGAAAAAAATTACAGTTTTGGCTTCAGTATCGATAATAGAGTGCCCTCCAAAAAAAATTTTCAAAATATCTACAATGTACAGAATTGGACCTATTACAGTTTTATTATAAGTATAGATAAACATACACATACTCCGTCAATAATTGACGGAGAAGGTAATCGATCAACATAAATAAAATAAAAAACATGCCTTAAAGCCCACAGAACCTTCACCTTTTTTGAAGTCGGCTCAAAAATGACCGACGAGCTCTTCAGATCAACGAACAGACATCTTATCTTATCTTTTTAACCCCCGGCGCAAAAAGAGAGGGGTGTTATAAGTTTAACGTGTGTGTCTGTGCATCTGTATGTCTGTAATAACGTAAAGAAAGCACTATAAAAACAACAGCTTTTGCTACCTTACTTGTTGCAAGAGAGCGCTAGTTTTCTGATGGAACCAGTTTGAGGTGACACAATGATGTCGATTTTGTTGTTTTAGGATTCCTAACTTACATTTTACGATTTCTAAGTTTTCTAAGTTAGGTTGACCTATGATATTGATATGATATTCTCTATACGGATCCTAAAAATACCTAAAAATACCACAAAATCCATATATCACTTTTTCAAAAGAATCTGCCCGTTTTTCACTAGAATAAATTTTAATCATGACCAAATTAAATGCCTGCTAAAATTAGGTAGACGTTTCTAATCATAGCTAAAATGCAATGCAAGGACTAGGGTTTTAACTATTTTAACTAAGTCGAGTTGTTTTAAACCTGTCAACGTAATTTCAAACCTGACAGTCTAATTTTTCAAACATAGAATAACTTTCGTCTATTTGACATTCCTAAATTCTAATTTTAGCTTATTTTGGCTAATTCTAAAACAACAGAATCGACACCTATGTCTTACTAACTAACAGTAAGAACAACGGGGTTGTTGTCAGTGTAACTAGAGTATAGACATAATACAAACAAACTAATGAAAGGAGTCCCTACAAAAGTAGATACTCTACGTTCGTACTGTTATTGTATATTCTATCCGTTAAGTCAATTCATTAGAATTCCCAATCAGTATTCACCAGTTAGTGTGCATTTCGTACCTATTATTTGTACTGTATCTACTGAAAGCTAATGGAGGTTCAACTGTGTTACTGAAATAAAACATGGCATGATATTAACATGGGCTAGGTATATTCCTTTTACAACTTAAAACAATTTATCCATAAAATCAACATAACTTTTCTACAACGGCGTCCATGACAGATAGAATGTTGCACTCTTCAAATATTTTACAATCTATAAAACACAATTATTTCCAACTCTAAACCTATTTTTTTGGGAGGCTAACATTCGGCCATTCGACATAACACGCGTCTCGCGTGGCTCCAAGATTAGGTTAAATTTAAACATTATAAGTATGTCAAAATTACAGCGGAATTAAATTGGCAATTACAATTTAAGTAAGTTATACTTTCTGCTTTATCATAAGAATAAAATTTCTTTACTGTTTCAACTGTAACATATAAATTACTAATCAGTTTGTCCGTTCAGACATACAATAATTATTGTTAGAATTATTAAAATAAACAATTTTTTTTTCTTGATTTTTGAACAATTAATATTAATAAGCATAGATTATGAATAACTTTCAATTGATTACTTTTAATTAAAATAGATGGTTTTTTTTTTAAATAAAAATATATACAATAATAGGTAACTATTGACCATACTTTTATAATAACTTCGTTTAAGTTATACACTAAGTCAATAAACACATTTTTGTTTTTACCCCGCAATTGTTATAAAATCTATTTTATGATTAGAAAAAAAACATTATAACCACCACTAGCTATTCTGAAAACGTTAGTTCCATACATATAAAGCTTAAGTGCGTAGTATCAGTTGACTACATTTAGTGGCGTTAGCAATCCAGATAACTTAAACTGCCTGGCTTGTCAGAATTATACAATTATTGGTAGATTACAGTATACTTAATTTAATGTGTGAATATCATTAATACTTGTCTACCACAAAAAAAACAGATTTGTTTATAATCTTGCTATAGATAAGCGTTTCCATTATCATTACAATATCTCTTTTTTTAACATTGTCGTATCGCTTTCATTTCATTTTAGTATCACTATCATTATGTTATCATTTTAGTATAAATTATCATAATTCACAAAGATATTTCAAACAATGATTCTAGAGGCAAATGAAGATTTAGGGTACATCATAACATAAACATTACCTATTATCCATAAATGATAACTACATAATTTTTCAACTTTACGTTAATTTGTAATAAGCGTACAAGTTATAACAAAGACTGTTTTCGCTCGGCCATACTGCCAATAATATACGCGACCTCGCGTTCGATATCTAAATATTTGCATGTGAGTAGGTAAATATCGCAAGCAAAATGCTTAATATTACATAACAAATTTTAAAAGTTAAAATTATAAGATTCAAACATAATTTCATAAGCCTTGATAAATCACAATAATATAAATATGACTAATATTTAATTAGCAATTTATTACATAATAGTCTTATTAACTATTATACTATGTAGTGATACAACTTACACCGTTGCAATCCAACGGATCACTTTATCTGTTGCGTCCAACAGAAACTATTTATCACTGTCGCGTCCAACAGTTCATTTAAATTATAATTAACACCTTACATTTAAATTACAAATAACAACTTACACCGTTGCAATTCAACGGATCACTCTATCTGTTGCGTCCAACAGAACCTATATACCACTGTCGCGTCCAACAGATCATTTAAATTATAGCACCTTACATTTAAATTAAAATTAACAAATTACACCGTTGCAATCCAACGGATCACTCTCTCTGTTGCGTCCAACAGAACCTATATACCACTGTCGCGTCCAACAGATCATTTCGGTCACTATTATACTGTTAAAAATAATTATAATATAGTCTCTCTATGTACTCATTGGTACTCACTTTAGGAGATATAATATCTCTCGCTCTCTTTCTCTCTCTCTCTCTGTTGCGTCCAACAGAAACTATAGATGACTGTTGCGTCCAACAGATCATTTCGGTCACTATTATGTTGTTATACAAATAATTATAACACAATCTCTCATTTATCTGTGTACTCATCGGTACTCGCTTTTTTTTCTTTTTAATCGCTTATATTTTTCACTGTGTATTTGTTTTATTTATTTCACTATATTTGCTTTTTTTTTCACTTTACACTTTTTCACATTTTTTTTTTTTTTTTTGGAATGTATCTGCGATTCAATGTCCTCTTCACTTTGATTTCTCACTTTTAAGGAAATAATTTCACAATTATCGCTTTCGTTGATCACTGTCTTTGGATTTTTTTTTTTAAGTTTTTTTTTTTCACATTACTTAATTATTGGCTTTTCTTGATCACCCTTATATTACTTGAATATAATATTATCTCTTAAAATTATTTTGCTTATTCTCTAAACACACATAATTTATTCGTATCATATGCTCCGCTTTCAATATTTACATTTATGAAAATAAGAATCATAATAATAATCATGATGCTTTAATATCATTCACGTTCAATATTCACACAACAACTTTACCGAAACATTACAAAGCTTAAATCAACAAATTATCAAGTTATTTATGTATGTAATAATCGATGAGAGTAATATTCTCTGATACTATTAATTCACCATGACTATTTATTTTTTGTTTTAATACATTTTCTAATAATTTCATTTAACAAACGGTATTACACAATTTCGAAAAATTCGTTTATTATAATTATGTTATTTTTCTCTTATGCCATTGTACAAAATCAAAATCAAAAACTCTTTATTTCCATAAATACAATAAATGTACACTTAGAAAAGGTCAAATTATAAAACTAAACACTGACACGGAAATAAAGTGATATTTTTGATTTCTGTCCCTTCGGTATGTAGACTAAAGTAATGAAGCGACGAGGAAACCTTTAGCCTGTTAGTTGTTATCTTTCGAGTTGGAGCAAAACCCGTCCCAAGCTTTTTTTTTTATCTTCTAGATAATCAGACATTTTATTTTAAAGGTTTTGACAATTTGTTTAAATTTATTTACTGATAATTTTTGCAATTCACTAGGAGTTTTGTAGAAGAAGTGTATACATTGCCCTTTAAAAGATACATTAATTTTGTGTAGCCTAGCTGTGGGCACAGCGAGTTTATGATTATTTCTGGTATTAAAGTTATGTTTATCACTATTTTTAGGGAACCGATTTACATACTGATAATACCGATGTACATGTGTACTAAATTTACTTGACATCAATGTATGGATCTCATTACTGAAATATAATTTTTCGCTTTAATAACTTACTTTAAATAAAAAATATTGAATATAGGTACTTCATTTTAAAATATATAATGAACCTTTCACGGTAATTGTTGATCCAGTACGATTTCTTAAGAAATGTTGATCCACCTATTTCAAGTGTACATTCGACTCTAAACCTAGTAAACAGATTTACTTTGATCCACATTTGAAGAGCACATGACAACGCTAGATCTACATTTACTGGTTATCGAAATACTCACATTCAAAATATCCCAAAATACCAAAATTTTGTTGATCCTCTAACGGTCAAAAATTTTACACTAAAACGTCTTTTTCACATCCGTTACATATTTAACTACGCGCAACATTAGCTTAGACAATGTTGATCCGCAGACTTTGGAGCCACAAATGACTACTTCGTCTGTTTTCAAAGCGGCAACGCCGCAACGCCGCGACTGTGAAACTGACAAATTACATGTTTAAGTAGTTCCGACCACTTTTGAGTAGAACATGTAGGTACCTATAGTTATTGGTTATGAGAGCGGACGTGAGGTGAATGAACCGTATGAAATTAACTTCGGCTGAATTAAGCCATATTTGCTAATAATTCGGCTAAAATAAATTACATACGATCTTCACTGATCATACCCCAACTTAAGGTAGGTTCATCATCATCATCATCTACAGTCCACTGCTGCACATAGGCCACCCCTAGTGAGCCTGTTTTCAGCTTTCCGCATCCAGCATCTACTTGCAGTCTTTCGCAGATCGTCATCCCACCTGGCTGGAGAGCATCCTACACTACGTTTGCCGAGTCACAGTCTCCACTCAAGGACACGTTTACCCCAGTGGTTGTCGGTTCATCGCGAGATATGGTAGTTACCTTTGGTTCTCCCTCAAATGTTTTCGTTACGAATCCTATCCTTCAGAAAGACTCCGAGCATAGATCTTTCCATAGCTCGCTGAGCGGCTTTGAACTGGTGGACCAGCCCTACCGTGAGTATCCACGGCTCAGCTCCGTAGGTCATGACGGTTATAGGAGGCACTGATTGAAACCTTTATCATTCAAACATTGCGGTATGGATGACGAGAAGTTTCGACATAGTTTTCCATACACTGCCCACCCTAGCTGGATCATCTCCTTGGCCTCCTTCTCAAAACTATTTTTACATGACTGGAGACCTGAATTTCCCCTGATTGCAGAATTTGCCCAAGATAAGTACACTCAGAAACAATTTCGATAAGGTGATGGTCTGTAGTTATTCAGGAGAGTTTTCTCAGTCTGTTCTTTAAGATGGGTATCTCTCCCTTCTTAAACAAGATCCGCCTCGGGGTGGTTCGAGAAAAGGCATATACATACTTTATCAGCATTTACGCAATAATGCGCATACAGTTTGGGGATAATCTCGGTTGACGGCCGTTTGCGCATTGAAAACCTAATATACTTTGTCTTATCTGCATTTAGAGTTAGTAAGTTATGCTCAAGCCATTTATTTACAATATTGAATCCACACTGTGCAAACTTATACAGTTCTTCTTCAGAGGCAGCGGAAAACAGGAGGGCAGTGTCATCAGCATATGATATGATTTTGCCATGGTCTAATTTTAAATTGCAAAGGTCATTGATGTAAATTAAAAACAAAGTAGGTCCTAAAACACTGCCTTGGGGAACACCAAACTCAGTGTTTTTCTGATCATTGCTGAGCACATCGCCTATCCTGACGCACTGTGTGCGTTCTTCGAGATAGCTCGTGAAAAGTTTCAGCTGCGTGTCTCTGATACCCAGTGTTTCAAGCTTGCGCAAAAGTATAGGCACGGAAACGGTGTCAAAGGCTTTGGCTAGGTCTAAAAAGATTCCAAGTGTGTGGTTACTCTGATCCAGTTCTTGTTCAAGATAGTGAGTAAGGTGATGAACTGCATCTGCAGTAGAAACCTTAGCTCTGAACCCGAATTGCATTTTTGATAGCACAGACTTTTCCTCTAGGTAGTTGACTAACCGTTTATTTATAACTTTTTCTAATATTTTAGAAAAAGCTGGAAGCAGGGATATCGGTCTGTAATTGGTGATTTGATCTTTAGGGCCAGATTTGTAGACCGGTACAACTACAGCTTTTTTAAGGCATTTGGGGAAATGGCCTTGGCTTAAGCATTTATTAAAAATATGTGTCAGTGGTGGGGTAAGAATGTGTCTGTTTTGTTTTATTATTTTGGTAGATATATTGTCCCAACCTACTGCGCATTCGTCCTTAAGGCTCATTATTATACTATCTATTTCAGTCTCATCAGTGTTAAGCAGAGCAAATGAGGTTAGTGTTGTATAACATGAAAAATATTTGTTAGTAGTAAGTTGCGGGTGACCTTTATCCGCCAAACACTTACCTACGTTAATGAAAAAGTTATTTGCAATGTTAGCAGATTCAAGCGGTGTAGAGCATGCTTGCAATAAACATGAAGGTGACTCACGATGCTTCGAGGTATGAGTTACAGTTTTAATACAGTTCCAGATCTTTTTACTATTTTTCCCGGCATTATCTAGTATCATTTTATTGTAGCTGATCTTTACTTTCTTTAGAATTTTATTACAAAAATTTCGGTATCTCTTGTACGTTATCTGAAGAATAGAATTCGTGGGATTTGATTTGGCTTTCATATGTAACTTGTCTCTGTGCTTCATACACCGAATGAGACCAGCTGTGATCCATGGTTTTATGTTAGAGTTCTTTTTACTCAAACGAATATTTCTAGTATTTTTAGTTAATGCCTGTTGGATATTTTGTATGACAAATGACATGGCGAACTGCGGGTCAGCGGAATCGTAAACTGGGGCAAAGTCTATGTTACGTAAGTCAGCTTCAAATTTATTCCAGTTTACCTTAGAACAAGTACGAATGTTGTTTAGTTTCGGTACTTTACAATTTAAGGTTAGTAGGGCAGCATTGTGATCGGTTATGGACGAATTTATAACAAGCGAAAGTGAGGGAAAATTTGATTTCAGTATGATGTGATCCAAACAAGACCCAGCTTGATGAGTTGGAAGCGTATGCGCGGGAAGCATGCCATGAAAGGAACATAGATTTAGGTAGTCCTGTGCGCCAGGGTCGTTACTATCAGGAAGAATGTTGCGTAATAAAACGTAAATAAAACGATACGTGCGAGTCGAACTCACGCACTAAGGGTTCCGTTTAATTGTAACAAATATTATAATTCTAGACAAGCAGGAAGTACCCTATAGGTTTTGGTCTATAGCTAGAATCAAGTTTTTTTTTTTTTGTGAATTAATTACATATTTCCTTTTTTCGGATTTTTTCCTTTATTTGGGCTACATCTTGCCACATTTCATAATTCTAGGTCTACGGGAAGTACACTATAGGTTTTGGTCCATGGCGAGCATTAAAAGTACATAATTTTTTAAAGTGAATAAATTACAAATTTATAGTTTTCCGATTTTTTTCATTACTTGTGCTATAAGACCGTGCTCCTCATCAAATTTCATGATTCCAGGTCTGCGGGAAGTGGGTACTTCCCGCAGGTATAGGTTTTGTGTGCTTGAGATTCCCTTGGAAATCTAAAATATTCGGACATAAACGGCTGCAACTTTTGAATGCATTGACTTAGGAGTTTTATTTATATCACGGCTTCAAGAAGTTACGGACTTGAGTATTTGACGAAAATTTCAACTCGATACGTCCACGCGTTCCTGAGAAAAGAGGATTGACAGACGGACAGACCGACAGACAGACAGACATATGGACAACAAAGTGATTCTATAGGGGTTCATTTTTACCTTTTGAGGTACGGAACCCTAAAAACTAAACAAGGTATGAAATACCAAGAAATAAATCACAAAAAATAACTGTTTATTTGGTTATAGGTTTCAATTAGTAACACAAACAAACAAGATTCGTCAAGAGCAAGCGTAATTTGCGCGCCGAGGGTTTTGAACGTTTGTTAATTATACAAATATGTGGGTAGGTACTTAAGGTACCGGTTCTACCTAAAAGTAGTAGCTAACGACCGACCTACATTTAAGATGGATCGCTGTGCATACTTCGGAGATTAGGGGGCTATGTTCAATTTATCGACTTTTATCAAAATATTAAAAAAAAATGTTAATGAGACCAGCTGTGATCCATGGTTTTATGTTAGAGTTCTTTTTACTCAAACGAATATTTCTAGTATTTTTAGTTAATGCCTGTTGGATATTTTGTATGACAAATGACATGGCGAACTGCGGGTCAGCGGAATCGTAAACTGGGGCAAAGTCTATGTTACGTAAGTCAGCTTCAAATTTATTCCAGTTTACCTTAGAACAAGTACGAATGTTGTTTAGTTTCGGTACTTTACAATTTAAGGTTAGTAGGGCAGCATTGTGATCGGTTATGGACGAATTTATAACAAGCGAAAGTGAGGGAAAATTTGATTTCAGTATGATGTGATCCAAACAAGACCCAGCTTGATGAGTTGGAAGCGTATGCGCGGGAAGCATGCCATGAAAGGAACATAGATTTAGGTAGTCCTGTGCGCCAGGGTCGTTACTATCAGGAAGAATGTTGCGTAATAAAACGTAAATAAAACGATACGTGCGAGTCGAACTCACGCACTAAGGGTTCCGTTTAATTGTAACAAATATTATAATTCTAGACAAGCAGGAAGTACCCTATAGGTTTTGGTCTATAGCTAGAATCAAGTTTTTTTTTTTTTTTGTGAATTAATTACATATTTCCTTTTTTCGGATTTTTTCCTTTATTTGGGCTACATCTTGCCACATTTCATAATTCTAGGTCTACGGGAAGTACACTATAGGTTTTGGTCCATGGCGAGCATTAAAAGTAATTTTTTAAAGTGAATAAATTACAAATTTATAGTTTTCCGATTTTTTTCATTACTTGTGCTATAAGACCGTGCTCCTCATCAAATTTCATGATTCCAGGTCTGCGGGAAGTGGGTACTTCCCGCAGGTATAGGTTTTGTGTGCTTGAGATTCCCTTGGAAATCTAAAATATTCGGACATAAACGGCTGCAACTTTTGAATGCATTGACTTAGGAGTTTTATTTATATCACGGCTTCAAGAAGTTACGGACTTGAGTATTTGACGAAAATTTCAACTCGATACGTCCACGCGTTCCTGAGAAAAGAGGATTGACAGACGGACAGACCGACAGACAGACAGACATATGGACAACAAAGTGATTCTATAGGGGTTCATTTTTACCTTTTGAGGTACGGAACCCTAAAAACTAAACAAGGTATGAAATACCAAGAAATAAATCACAAAAAATAACTGTTTATTTGGTTATAGGTTTCAATTAGTAACACAAACAAACAAGATTCGTCAAGTGCAAGCGTAATTTGCGCGCCGAGGGTTTTGAACGTTTGTTAATTATACAAATATGTGGGTAGGTACTTAAGGTACCGGTTCTACCTAAAAGTAGTAGCTACCGACCGACCTACATTTAAGATGGATCGCTGTGCATACTTCGGAGATTAGGGGGCTATGTTCAATTTATCGACTTTTATCAAAATATTAAAAAAAAATGTTACCTACAGAAATTTCCAGAACGGTTCTAAAATGTACAAACCGATACCTTCATTTGATACCCCACTCGGTGAGGTAATCCCCCTTTAAAAAATTATTCCCCCCTTTTACCTATTTTAAGAAGTATAAAACCTGCAAAAATTTTAATACTCTACAAAACGATACCTTTAAAAAATTTCATTCTAATTTTTTTTTATTTTCGTTTATTTTTCTTTATATCTGTTAAGGTGCACAAATGTAATATTATTTTAAATTTCAAGTTAATAGCTGCGGTAGTTGCTGATGTATTAAAGGGAGAAAAGGATAGACAAAACGAGACCATGAGGGTTTCGAAACCGATCTCGAAACCCTAAAATAACAAAATAGTTACATAATCATCGCTAAAAAGTATTGACGGATCAACATTTGACCGTAGAAAATTGTACGCAATGGATTTTGAATAATTTAATAATGACTAGGGAACGCGATGTCACAATAAATAATAAATGTCATGGAACATGGCGTTACCTAGTCAGTACGATTCTACACGAGTCGACCCCTCCCCCAGACGGAGCGGCAACGTCGCAGCCATTTTCGACCAATGCTGCGTTCTGATTGGTTCATTTGAATCGGATCAACTTGTGCAAAATGGATTTGTATATTGGATCAACAAATGGTATCATAATGCCTAAGGCTACGGGAGGTCAAATGTTGATCTGGTCGGAGCCACACTTGTTCCTGGAAATGCATAATAGATCAACAAAAGAGGCTCGGATCAACATGTGTTTTTGGATCAACAAAGTACTCGCCGTGAGTCGCGCCTGATCAACATTTACCGTAATGGTATCTCTATATATATATATATATATATATATATATATATATATATATATATATATATATATATATATCATTCTACTACTTTTCATTTTAATAACTTTTTTTTGTAAATAGTAATTCGTTTATTCAATATTATTATTGTCTATCAATCTCTTACTTGACAACACTTTTAATTTGATGTAAGTATGTTATTTGTGGGTAGTGACAGAAAGTACGTTTCTACAAGAAAAATTACTGTAATCATATAAATTATTCATCACCACGTTTTTTTTTTTTTGTACCTTAATAATAAATTAGTTAATTTTAATTTCAAGTCTATAGTCTGCTATAAACAAATACATCGACTTCCTTCTCAGTAATACCCTTGAACCACTTTAAAACGTAGAGTTTTATTTTCGCATTTAATAGGTTAAGTGATAATACTTCAAAAACTTACTACTAAAACCATCTCTATTGTCATTTATTTTACTGTTTATCTGTATTATAACTGAAATAAATTTCACAATCATGTCAACATTATTATCTCTCCTTTTATTTGTTATCTTTTAATGTTTATATCGCCAATACATTTTCATTTTCAAGTACGTCTCATATTATGAAGTTTATCTAAAAATAATATTCTGCGTATTATTTGACAATTGTAAATTCAAACAATCTGCGTTCTTAGCTTTTCGTATAAAAATACTGACTAACTGAAGATTAGTTACATTTTTTTTTATTGGGTTATGTATTAAAATATTAATAATAATTGTTCATACTCGTTAATCAGATTCAGATTCCCTTAATATGTACCTGTGTACGGTACCTATTTATTTCTCTGACTTTTACACAACAGATGTTCTCTAGTATGACAAATTTTTGACAATATTCTTAATATAATATGTCACATTCTCTATTTAATGTTTCTTTGTTTTAGAAATCCAAATTTATTCATTTCTCGCGTGGCGTTCCTGACCACAACACAGTTTTATTCTTTAAACGGTCGGTAATCTTTGTAATAACTTTATAGCGTTTATTTACGTTGTATTTTAAAGCAGTATCTCGTTTTTACTAGTCGCCATTTTTATTCATCTAATCCTAAATATTATTCATATCAAAATGGACACAATCAATATTTTCGTAAGCAACATATCGTTGTATAAAAATGTAAGTACGAGTATACTTCTTGCTCTATTCATTGCGTTTTTAAATTATCTTAATTTTGTGGAAATAGTACTTAGTTTATGATTATTATTATTTATAGTTTCAATCGTGCCTTCGTTTATTGTGGGTAGATAACTTAAAATTTATCGATTTAATTTTATCTCTTTAAATAATTCGATTTGTTACGTTATGCTTATTTAGGTCCAAGTAAGGTTTGTTTGCTTCACACTAATAGTCTGATTTATTTTACTAAGGCCCTTTTTTTATGGCATCTTATGGAATCTTGTCTTGTTCTTTAAAGATAAACTTTAGTTTATTGAATCCATTTTTTTTTTAAATAATTTCGTGCACCTAACACAACAAGCGGTATACGTAATTTAAAGTAAAACTTTGTTATTTCGTTTTCAAATTAGTATTTCATATGAGCCATGTCAATTTTAAATAAGTGGTTTATTTCTTTCTCCTTAAATGATTGTTATTTATTTTGTTATGTTAACAATAACAAAAAGCACTTACACACAATAACAAAAAGGAATTCTGTTTATTTAACTGTGCAAATAACTCGTCCGTTTTGTCTAGAAACGTTTTTTATCATTATTATTATTACTCTCTTTGTAGGTATGATTCTCTTCTCTCTATAGCTTTTAATAAGAATTTTAAGCGACTCATCATTTTTTTTTTTTTTTGTGCTCTTTAATTCACATGACTTGTGTATATTTTGTTGGTAATTCTAAATAAATAAATAACGTCAGTGAGTAAAATACTCGATTTTCGCAGTTGAATAATTATTCAAACAACAATGACCTACTTATGACACATTAGTTCATCCACTAACTAAATATCAATATACCAGCGAACCGGTAGCAAACATACTTTTTTTTTTTTAATTTATTTATTCAACTATAATCTACAACATTGCAACTGAATTTAAGTAGGTACCCATTAACCCTCAGGAGATACTTTTCTTATTCACAAAATTAATATCACAAGTGTCTGTGAGACTATGGGTAGGTAGTAAAGGGTTAAATATCAGTGGTGTCTGTAAAACGATGGGTACGCATTTCAGGGTTAACCCCGAGAAAAGGCATAATCCGGTCATTATTTTCCACGAAGCCGATGAAATGTCATCATGTGAAATGTCATCTATATCACATGCCTACCAATTAGCAATGTCACTATTTTCCATTTTATATAAAATTTTATTAAGGTAATTACTTATTCTTGTCTCCCAACCCTGTCGGGTTAGTATTGAACATCTAAGACAATTTCTTAAACTGATAGTTGACATAATTGTATTCCTGATAGGTACGACAACAATGCATCATTTCGAGTTAATGAAATAAGTATTTAGATTATCATCATTGTTCAACCCAGTTATTATATAGGGAGTTATTTCATTCACTACTAATAAGTATATTTTCAAGCCAAAGTGAAGCTAGTAGTAACTAAGTTACTTCCAAAACTGGTATCACTATTTTCAAATACTGAGAACAAGAAAATAGATATTTTGCTCACCCAACATTTCTCAGTCTATGCAAAATTATTATTATTATGTGTACTACACTTGGATGGTGCTTAATATTGTTTTCTTATTATTTGTGCCTGAATAAGGGTTATAAATTCTATTCATAATCATTAGATCAAATATTCAATAAAGTTTGGTCGCTCATCATAGCAATTGGTACCTATAGATACTTTCTGAAAATACTGTGTGATTAACATTGAAATAATTAATATGTCTAAAGACTTGTATAAGAATCCAAAGTTAGTTGTTAGTTAGTTCAATTCACTTCAAGCAAATGTTTATGCAAAATGTAATGCATAACAAGTAAGAAACAAATTCTCACAACGGGAAGATTTTTGAATTTTCATCTTTATTTTGTTTTTATGTGTTGTAGATTTCAAGGAATTTACCAGCTAAATAAGTACCTACCATCACTATTCAGAATGTTAGTGCAAAATTTCTATTACAAATTGTGAACAAAATCAAATAATTCCATGATATTAACCAAATTAACTTTGATTACACAATTTCTGTGTTTTTGTGTTTAAAATTCATGTGTTTAGTTAGTTATCTCAATCATCTCTATTAATTTAATGTGGCATTGTAAAGGTATTGGTACAAACCCAATCATATATTTTCTCTTGTAGCAAGATTGCTCGATGAACATGGGAGTAAACTTGTAATGCATTTTGTTGTTCACTTTAATTACTGTAAAGGGTTTCATTGGTAGCTTGTATTTTACTAGTTCAGATCAATTCACAACATCATTTTTAACAAACCATCAAGAAAAGAATAGAAAAAGTAACTTTATCATATTGGAGGTTACAAGTACGCTATCATTTAAATATGATTAATATGATTATGGATGACTTTGAACTCTTATTGAAAGTCTTTACTATTTACCATTGAATTCGAATGGTTTTCAATCAACACAATCTAATATTTCGCTTGCCAAAGTTTGGCGGATAGGTAATAATTGCAACTTGTACCTAAATATGTAAAATCAATGGTTAAAATCAAAGAGAATATACCCACTCCGGTTCAAATATGCGTTTGTTTTTGTCGTCAGCCGATTTGTATAGGAAATCATTGCATATGTCATCGAAACTTGAGTTTTTTCATAGGAATAGGTTTCACTGAACTTTTCGGAAGGTCACATTCACATTACTGTAGGCGTGTCTTTCCCTCTTCGGACTGAAAGCTAATGGAGGTTCAACTGTGTTACTGAAATAAAACATGGCATGATATTAACATGGGCTAGGTATATTCCTTTTACAACTTAAAACAATTTATCCATAAAATCAACATAACTTTTCTACAACGGCGTCCATGACAGATAGAATGTTGCACTCTTCAAATATTTTACAATCTATAAAACACAATTATTTCCAACTCTAAACCTATTTTTTTGGGAGGCTTACACTACATACAATGAAGTAATGGATACCTAAGTGCGTATTGTTTACTTTTATTATGTTTGTGTTATGTTAATTCATTAGAATTATTATGAATCGTTTGTTATTGTTACATACCTAGCAACTACATATATCAAGTTAGTCTTTCATTGTTGTGACCTATTATTGTCGAGTCTTTTTTGTCTTTTGACCGTCTCGTTGACCTAGCGATCAGCTTGTTCAACCGCTAATTATGAGGTACTGAGTTCAAATCCCGGGTCGGGACAGTCGTTGTTACTGGGATTTTTCAAGCAAGAAAAATTCACAGTAGCAGCCCGATATTGTTCAGTGATTTCTATCTTACCAATTTAAGTATTTTTCTTCCGCAGGTTAGCGAACATAATGAAGGAGATCGCTCTACTCCCGGAGAATCTACTCCGAATGCCGTCGGTTGGCCTGGTGAACCAGTGGTACGAGCGTTCGTTCGAGGAGATCATACAGTTCGAGCAGATGCAGCCGGAACCGCCGGTTTTGAGCCAGTAAGTTACAAACATTATGAAATAGATCGCTTTACTCCCAGATAACCTACTCTGAATGCCGTATGTTGGCCTGGTGAACGAATAGTACGAGCAGTCGTTTGCGGAGATCATAAAGTTGGAGCAGATGCAACTGGAACCGCCGGTTTTGAGCCAGTAAGCACATATTCCTGCCTAGTAATTTCAAAGTGGTCAGCTTTCTTGATAAATATCCTCGAAGCTCTGTTATTGTCGTCGTTTTTTAAAATTGTGTGTCTGTCTCGTGTCTCATATATATTTCCACCTTCCCTTGACCAGGGATGGTAATGGCGAATATATGGATTTATAGAATATTCGGCAAAACTGTTAGTCACCTTCAAATAGGTACATTCTTCCAGTGGCCGAGTTAGAGCGGTTCCAAGAACCATTAAATTACATCACAGTATCACATTAATATAATAAATCTGAAAGTTTGGATGGATGGATGCATAGATGTATGTTTGTTACTTCTTCACGCCAAAACTACTGAACTGATCGTGCTGAAATTTTGCATTATGAAATTGTGCATAGGCTTTTTATCCTATAAATAAGATCCGATTATTAATCCCTGGGATATAAACAACCTAAAAACGTTTCCATGGAACTTTTTATTGACTTGGAATAAATTTTTCATCAATAGGCTGTTTTTTATCCCGGAAACAAAACACAATTGAATAACACACAGTTTTTTCATTTCTCTTACAGATTCTGCGAGCGCTTAGTCCACATCCGCAACCGCCACGCCGACGTGGTGCAAACCATGGCGCAAGGCGTGCTGGAACTGAAGGAGTCGCACGAAGTGGATGCGGGCATTGAGAACTCTATACAGTACTTCCTCGACAGATTCTACATGAGCCGCATTTCCATCAGGATGCTCATCAACCAACACAGTAAGTGTCTGTAGCCGATAAACCCCAGCAACCGTTGGGATAACGTGTTCTTGAGTGGTGACCGTCCTGTGACAGACTTGGCTAGATTTTTGTCTAGCAGATGGACTAGAGAAGGCTGGTGATGATATGTCGATGACATCTGCAAAACTATAGGTCGCACGTGGCTCAAACCACGGCGCAAGACGTGCTAGAAATGAAGGTGTCACACGAAGTGGATGCAGGCATTGAGAACTCTACAGTACTTCCTGGACAGATTCTACATGAGCCGCATTTCCATCAGGATGCTTATCAACCAACACAGTAAGTGCCGATAAACCCCAGCAACCGTTGGGATAACGTGTTCTTGAGTGGTGACCGCGACTCCGCAAACGCTGCTTAGGACGTCCTGTGACAGACTTAGCGAGGTTTTTCTCTAGCAGGTGGAATAGAGAAGGCTGGTGATGATGAGTCGATGATATTCGCAAAACTATAGATAAGTGGATGCAGGCATTGAGACTGTATACAGTACTTCCTGGATAGATTCTACATGAGCCGAATTTCTATCAGGATGCTCAACAACCAATACAGTAAGTGTCTTTTTACTTACTAAGCACAGACATCAGTAGACATCTTCCCTCGTTAAGAGATGAAACGTTGGTGTTCTTCCAACACAAACAAGGCTAGTAATCAACCCGCTCACATTCATAATGAAGTAGTGTAGGATGTTTTCCAGCCGGGGTTGATGACTTACTCCTGTAGCTGTACCATAGTAGATCTTTGACTCTGAAGAAGCTTTGTCCTGGCATTTGATTTCTGAGCTGTCTCTCGCTAGTAAAGTCAAATTCGCGGGGCTTTCACTCCGGCCGACCTAGGACTAGGAACTATTCTTAAGTAGAGACTGCGACTCGGTTAACGTAGTGTAAAATGTCTTCCAGCAAGGTGAGATTTGTGAAAGAGTGCTCTGGTTGGTGATGGATGGGGCAAGTTGAAGACAGTGCTATTAGGGGAGGCCTACGTCCAGCGAGGTAAGCATAGGATGATGATGAATTGTGACTCAAAATAGAGTCAACAAAAGCTAAAAACAAAAGCTGATTGGCGTTCGAGACAGTTTAGGGTGTCCACCCTTGTCTCCAAGTGCGATTTGGGCGCAACCCAGCCATTTCAGTTACTTATATAAGCTGTTATCATTCCAGCACTTCTCTTCGGCGAGCAAGCCCTCGGCAACCGGCAAGCGTCAGTGTCGGGCATGGGCGGCGGCGGACGGCACATCGGGTCGATCGACCCGGCGTGTGACGTGGTTGCGGTCGTCAAGGACGCCTACGAGAACGCCAGGTTCCTCTGCGACAGATACTATCTGGCAGCACCCGAGCTGCAGCTACTGCAAAATGGAGGTTAGTAGACTTTAACTAGATTAAAGAAAGAAAGGACCATGATGAACTCAACCAGGCCTTCGCTATAAAGGTAGAAGAGCTGAGGTCGTGAAACAAAGAAAAAATCAGAATTACACAGAAACACAATTTATTCATAAAGCCAATTTACATGTCAATATCTTTGTACATGTATACAAAGCATAGGTATACCTACAAGTTTTTAAATAATTCAAATAACACATTAACACAATACAAAATTTTTGTAACTAACTAAATAAATAAGAATCAGACTAATATTATAAATGCGAATGTTTGGATAGATGGATGGATGGATGTTTGTTACCTCTTCACGCCTAAACTACTGAACGGATCGGGCTGAAATTTTGCATACAGGTAATTCTAATGCTGGAATCAAACATAGGCTACTTTTTATCCCATAAAACAGTTCCCATGGGATATAAATATCCTTTACACGTTTCCATAGAAATAGAATTAATTAACATTAGTCTTCGTATTCTCGAGTAGTTCTGCTACAGAATAAAAATTCTGCTCGACAAGTCAACGTTTCAGGCGGAACTTGAAGCCAGTTAGATTGCTATCAGATGTGACAGCTTCTGGCAGTTGCCAACTGCCGGACCCATAACGTGAGTCAACTTTGAGGACTTCGTGAGGGAGCGGGTGATAGTCGAGAGCTATCAGAATCCAATCAGTAGTTGAAGGATCTTCATTATATTACTAGTAGTTCTACGAACAGTAGACCTCGCGAGCACTTTTTTCAACAATTAATTTACTTAATACAAGTTAATTAAAACGGAATATTTAGGTAGGTAAATACCATTTTTTTGTAATTCCTGTTTGTAAGTAGGTACTTATATAGTGAGAACTTGCCCTTAGGGCCCAGGAAAATTGAATTCGTAACAGATACTTTACTTACTCGTTTACACCAATCAACTTTTTGTCTTACATGGGTAGATAGAATAGTGCATTTTACACCAAGGCGAGAAAGTGATCCATTCCTACCGAGTGTGTCGTTTTGGGCCCGAGGCTCAGCCGAGGGCCTTAAAACACACGAGGTAGGAATCGCACTTTCTACCGAGTGATAAATAGTGCTTTATACTACACCTTCGAGGAAAATAAAAAGCAGAATTAATTTTTAATTGAAATTTAGAAGAACTTACCGCTCCCAATGATGTTGGTAAAACCTCATTGACCGCGCCATCCTTTGGGTTCTTTTTTCAAAATATTGTTCGGAAATCGGAGGAGGCCTCATGGACTTGGAGTAAAAACTTTTTTTCGTTTGACCGAACGAAAATAACCATAGCTAACGGTCGATCGTTTAGGAAATAAAAAAAAAATAACACGTTAGAAATGGATTTCCATACACTTTTTCCTCCCGCTAAAACACGTGAGAAATACCTATAGGCCTGCAAAGACATACTTTCTATTCTATTAATGGAAAAGGAATAGGCAACTTTCCGAGCAGGTGTAGTATAAATAATGTTCCTAACTTTCTGAAAGAGAAATCCTCATCAGTACTTACCACATTTTTATGAGAACAAATTAAAGATAAAGATCAAATTAAATATTCTAATTAAATTAAATATTCTAAAGCTACCTTTTTGCCTTTTTTTAGTGGAAGTACGCCTTTAATCAAAAAACCCCGATGACATAAAATCTGTACACCAAGTTTCGTATCGATCGGTTGTAAAAAACGACCTGTAGAGGAGTACGGACATTCTGACAGAAACGAAAATTTTGCTAGACTTGATGCAAAGACGCTTCGCTCACTTCATACGCTCGGTCAAAAACATACCAAAGCAACTTTATCGGGTCCGGTCCTTAACTTATTTAAAAATATACTTTATACTACACCTGCTCGGAAAGTTGCCTATTCCTTTTCTAATAATAGAATAGAAAGTATGTCTTTGCAGGCCTATAGGAAACCGGGAGGAAAAACTCTATGGAATTTCATTTCTCACGTGTTTTAGCGGGAGGAAAAACTGTATGGAAATCCATTTCTAACGTGTTATTTTTTTTTAATTTCCTAAAAGATCGGCCGGTAGCTATGGTTATTTTCGTTCGGTCAAACGACAAAAAGTTTTTACTCCAAGTCCATTAGGCCTGCTCCGATTTCCGAACAATATTTTGAAAAAAGAACCCAAAGGCTGGTGCGGTCAATGAGGTTTTACCAACATCATTGGGCGCGGTAAGTTCTTCTAAATTTCAATTAATAATTAATTCTGCTTATTATTTTCCTCGAAGGTGTAGTATAAAGCACTATTTATCACTCGGCAGAAAGTGCGATTCCTACCTCGTGTGTTTTAAGGCCCTCGGCTGCGCCTCGGGCCCAAAACGACACACTCGGTAGGAATCGACCACTTTCTCGCCTATGTGTAAAATGTACTATTTTGACATTACGCGTGGAAATAGGAAAAACCAAAGACCTTATCTTACGTTCCGTATAGAGAGAAACCAAGTCGAAAAGAACACTCGTAGACAAATTATGATGCATCTCTTTCTGTGATGACTGGCACAGCTTGAATGTACCGGTAGACTTTTAATACATAGACTTCATGCATAGATTGCATATTTTATCTATACAAATATTATAAAGAGGAAAGATTCGATTGTTTGTTTGTTTGTATTGAATAGGCTCCGTAACTACTGGACCGATTTGAAAAATTCTTTTACCATTAGAAGCCCACATTATTCCTGATGAACATAATAAAATGCGCATAGAAAATGCTTCATTCCTACGGGAAAACGGGTAATAGGACAACGGGTAGTAAGAATGCAGCCAGTTTTATTATAAATTTATATATTATAATAACTAGAATATTCAAGCTGTAGCATGAATTTATGTGGAAATAAAGAAAATGAAGACGATAAATTTGTAATTTTACTATGTACTAAACTTATTTCATAATGTCTGAAAAATTAATTACCTATGTTATGTTTTGAAATGATTCTTTTTGCAATAAATTTATTATTATTATATTCCCAAATATGCAGGTCTCGACAGAGCCTACACATTTGCTCCTCTTTGAGTCGAGACCCTAGGTCCGTGGGGTACTGAGGCTCTTCAAGTTTGTAAAAAAATATCTGAGCGTCTGGTCGAAGCGACGCGTGACCCGAGAGCTGGTGAGTAATTGGCCCAGCGCATCAGCATTGTCATACAGCGGGGCAATGCAGCCAGCGTAGCGGGGACGCGACGACTGGTATTGATATGGATCAGTTGAGCTACCTGTAAATGGTTTGCAGCAGTCTGGAGTTAGCTCAATTGTTTCAATTGTAAATACTAGTTTTTATTTATTTCTACTATTTTATTGTAATTTTCTTTTTGCAAGAAATTTATTATTATTATATTCCCAAATCCATTTTCCAGAGCCAAGCTCACGTCCAATGCCAGTAGTGTACGTGCCGTCTCACCTGTACCACATGCTGTTCGAACTGTTCAAGAACGCGATGCGAGCCGTCATGGAGACGCACGAGAGCTGTCCGCCGCCGATAGCTGTCAACTTGGTGCACGGCCGGGAGGACGTCTCTGTCAAGGTAAGATACAAGTGTGTATAACGTGTGACAGCGCCAAGCTCTCGTCCAATGTCAGTAGTGTACGTGCCGTCTCTCCTGTACCACATGCTGTTCGAACTGTTCAAGAACGCGATGCGAGCCGTCATGGAGACGCACGAGAGCTGTCCGCCGCCGATAGCTGTCAACTTGGTGCACGGCCGGGAGGACGTCTCTGTCAAGGTAAGATACAAGTGTGTATAACGTGTGACAGCGCCAAGCTCTCGTCCAATGCCAGTAGTGTACGTGCCGTCTCACCTGTACCACATGCTGTTCGAACTGTTCAAGAACGCGATGCGAGCCGTCATGGAGACGCACGAAATTTAACTTTAAACGTCAAATAAAATTATAACACCATGGTCTTCGTTACAATTACATTAATATTAATTTATTTCCGAATTTTAATATTTCACTAATTAATTAATTTATCTTATCTGCTATAAATTTGAGTAACTATATAATATTCTACGCTTCCTATAGATTTATTTTTAATTTATTTTATTGATTATTATTATTATTTTCTTTGCATCTTGGCACGGGGATTGTATTCTACAGTTCCGGTAACTCTAGGAACTCCCCGAAGCTGTAGAACACTTTCCCCAGAAGCCACGTTTTAAGTCGGTGCTTGAATATGTTGGAGGAAGCGGCATCTCTTATTTTATCGGTTAATAGGTTATAGACCGCGGGGTCCATTTTGTACACAGATGGAGGCTGAAATCTGTGCAAATTCACCAGTGGACATAGGCCTCCCGTGATAGCCACCTTAGTGGATCTTATCATTTAGTTGTGTAATTAATTAGCTATCTCATTATGCAATAAAAACATGTTACAATCAATGGAATTAGAGGAAATACGAAATAAAACTGATGCGTTAACAGTCAAAAAGGTGCGCGCGCGCCACCCCTAATCCTTGAGCGATGAAAGCTTATTGTAAGTAAGAATCCCTTTTTTCTTGAGATGGATTATTGTAAACCCCACTTAAATTGTACTGCATGTATTTCGGATTAAAAATCCATAGTACACACACACACACATAATTAAATAAAATTAAAAACAACTCAGATAATAAATTAATAAATATGATTAGATAAATAAGTCCAAAAAATTTTGCGATATTATTTGATTTCTTAGAAATTAGCCAGAGTGCCAGAGTCAGGGTCTCCCCTAATGAGCGGCATAGCGCCCTGTCTTCAGCTTGCCGCATCCAGCATCTGCCTGCAGTCTTTAGCTGATCGTCATCCCACCTGGCCGGAGGGCGTCCTACACTACATTTACCGAGTCGCGGTCTCCACTCAAGAAAACGTTTACCCCAGCGGTTTGTCGGTTTTCGCGAGATATGGCCGGCCCACTGCCACTTCAGCTTGCTAATTCTTTGATTTCTTCTTATTTATTTATTTATTTATTGAGGAATAACTAACGACTACATTAAACTTATTATACATTTGTGTTAGTACTTTACTAGTAAAGATGAGCGATATTATAAATGTAGCCCACGGCGCTATCCACATATGCGTTACATACATACTTAATTAAAAACATGCAACAAGAAGGCTTAACTAATAAATTAAATAATACATGAAATTAGTAAGTACTTAAGTAGGTAGGTAGGTTAGAGAGAGCTGGGCTTTTCTTAAACAACTAAGAACTAGAAATGCTAGTAATTAATTTATTTGTAACTAAAAGTACTAAACTTCTTGATCCCCTTGTGTAATTTATAAATGACTTTACTCCTATTGTTTGTTTCCAGATGTCGGACCGGGGCGGCGGCATCCCCCGCAGCGTGTCGGACCTTCTCTTCAAGTACATGTATAGCACGGCGCCGCAGCCGTCCAAGTCTGACTCGCACACCGTGCCGTTAGCCGGTAAGATTTCCTAAAACTTAAAAATAACTATTTTTTATGTTTATTTCCTACTATTTCCCTTTTTTCCGTAGTTCATCGAGGATATCGAGCGCCATCCATTTATTACGCAAGATGATTTTCGCTAGTTTTTGACCCCCCTCCTATTGTAAGAAAAAATAAGAATAGGCCAACCCCCTCCCCCCTGTTTAATATTTATTACGTAAGAATCTAAAGGAAAAAATTAATACACGTTTGGTTTATTTTAATGTTTATTTTCAAAGTAACAATTTTTAGAAATTTTTATTTGTTACAAAGGTACTAATAATTTTTATTGTAAGAATTATTGAGACTCCCTCTCACCCCCTTGTGAATAAAAATAAGACATGGTCGACCCCTCTCCCCCTAAATCGATTTACGTAATACAGAATGGCCTCATAGAAGTTGAGTTGTCCAATAATAAATAAATATAAATAATGCTGGACAATTCACACAGCATTATCCAGCCCTAAGCTAAGCAGAGCTTGTGTTATGTGTACTATAATTATAGATAACTGTTATACTTAACACTAGAGATTTTTTATTATACATAGAAAACATCCAGAACTGGACAAATGTCTGATCGTACAAACATTTGTCCCGAGGCGGGAATCGAACCCGCAACCTCCTGCGTCGCAGGCAGACCTTCGCCCGCTGCGCCACAGAGGTCGCCAAAATTCCATTCCAACCCTCTATGAGATTGTTTGTACTACAACCATCATTGTAGGTTTCAACCATTGCTTTTCAAAGTAATCTAGAAACATAATTTTTTTTTATTGTTTTTAGTTTTTCATAAACAAATATGGCGTTAAGGGGCAAAACGGGATCCCCGTGATAATAAACTCGAATTACATAAAATTCAAAATTTTTCGTTCTTTGGTTCCTTGTTGAATGTTGAAATTACTTGTTTTGAGTTTCGCGTCTAGCGTCTCCAGACAATTTGCCGGTTTTTTTTGTGCCGGCTCAGAATTAGCACCACACCAACTCTTCCCGCGGGTGTCTAGAGAGGCGACTAAGGGATATCCACCGGGGGCGGGCAGCAGCGCCCTCTGCAGAACAATTCTATCACCGAACTGCGACCCTCAACCCGCATGCCCGGGGATTATGGGCATTACCCCCATGTGATAAGGCGCTTATCAGCGGGAGAAAAAACCTTGCTGTGCAAAAATGCTTACTATAAAAATATCAGATTATCTAGAAGATAAAAAAGCTTGGGACGGGTTTTGCTCCAACTCGAAAAATAACAACTGACAGGCAGGTTTCTTCGTCGCTTCCTTACTCTAGTCTACATACCGAAGTGACAGAAATAAAAAATATCACTTTATTTCCGTATCAGTGTTTAGTTTTGTAATTTGACCTTTTCTAAGTGTACATAATAGTTTGACGACCTCAGTGGCGCAGCGGGCGAAGGTCCGCCTGCGACGCAGGAGGTTGCGGGTTCGATTCCCGCCTCGGAACAAATTTGTGTACGATCTACAGAAATTTGTTCCGTTGGTCTGGGTGTTTTCTATGTATAATAAAAAATATCTATCTATGTAGTGTATTGTATTAAGTATATCAGTTATCTAGTACCCATAACACAAGCTCTGCTTAGCTTGGGGCTAGATAATCATAAATCATAAATCATAAATCATTTATTCACCAAATATATACATACTTAGGGATTACTGGTGAGACCCAAACTAAGCACTAGGCTTGTGTCTTGGGTGTCAGGAGAGCACTAGTTCAGACTAAACTGTAGTTTTATGGACATAAGTAGGTACATTTTTGTGTGTAAAAGTTATTAAAAAAGAAAGTTATTAAAAAACTATGTAAAATTAAAATTTGACTTGGACGCATAAAAGTGGTGAGGTAAGTGGGGATCTTATACTTAAATAAAGTTTAACTGCATGGAATCTTTCCAAGGTGAGTAAGTGAGGACGGGATAAGAAGGATTCTACGTGAATAACTTAAAATTAAATCAGTTCTTCAGTTTCATCGTACGACAAATGGAGTAGCCAGTTCTGAATTAGTTTTTTACACTTATATATGTTGCTTTCAATTATGTCACTGATCTTGTTACAAATTTTATTATAGGTGTTAGGTAGTGAAAAGGCGGGGCTACGTCTTGCTATGTGAGAGTAGGTTGGAACTAAAGGAATTCTATAAACACGTCTGTTCCTGATTTTGTCATAATCCGAGCGCGACCTTATGCTTCGATGAGTCTTAAGTCCTGCGGTTAAGACAAAGAGCTGTCGGACGCGAAGGACTTTAAATTCTTGATATAAGGTATCAGTGGAAAAGCGAAAAGGTTTATTTAAGGAGACTTTAATAAGTGCGCGTTGAGCTCTCTCTAGCTGTATAAATGAACTTTTCCCAGCGCTTCCCCATACAGAGATGCAGTACTGAATTATCGATTGGCATAAGGAAACATATACCGTTTTCAGTACCTCAGGTGAGCAACAATCTCGAAGCCTTTTCATGACATAGATCAACTTCCTTACTCGCCCTGATATGTTTGAGAGGTGTTTTTTGTACGATAGATTTTCGTCAAGAGTTATTCCGAGATATTTTAAAGTATGAGTACGTTCGATAGAGCTACAAGAGCAGGTTTTGTAGCTATCCATAGAGCAAGAATGCAACCGTAGGGTACACGTGACTGGGGGGCTAGCAACTGAGGTCTTTGAAAAAGCAAGATGTTTAGTTTTGGTTATGTTCAAGGTCAATAGATTCCTGTCAAGAGCTTTCTTTATGGCCACTAGACTGTTTTCGGCGCTTGCGTAGGTTTCTTCCCAGCTATTTCCGTAAAATATGATTGCAGTATCGTCTGCGTATGCTATTACATCAGCGCTGTTCAACTCTAGTTGTAAGATGTCATTTATATAGAGCAAGAATAATGTTGGACCCAAGACACTACCTTGGGGCACACCACAGTTGATAGGAAGGTGTGCACTTTGTTCGTTACTTATTTTCACACATTGTCTTCGATTTGATAGGTAGCTTCTAAACCAATCGTGTGTTATACCACGGACACCAGCGTATTCCAGTTTCTTGAGGAGCAAATCGACGGAGACGGTGTCAAATGCCTTTGCTAAATCTAGAAACACACCAATGCAACACTTGCCACTATCAACATGGGAAGACACTAGATTTGCAAGCAGCGTGACCGCGTCTTCAGCCGATTTACCCTTCCTGAAGCCGAATTGTTTGTCTGATATCAGGTTGTGTTTATCTAGGAAAGGAACAAGACGATTATTTACAACCTTTTCTAGAATTTTTGAAAGGATACTAAGTAGGGAGATCGGTCTGTAGCTGTCTGGAAGAGTTTTAGAGCCACTTTTAAAAATTGGTGAAACAGTTGCTATTTTCCAATAATCAGGGAATTTTCCAGAGCTGAGGCTAAGATTAAACAAATGAAGGAGAGGAGTAACGATAGAAGAAAATGATTTCTTTAATAGGGGTACGGTGAAGTTGTCCAACCCGGGAGAGCTATCTACTTTAAGTTTAGAGATGATAGTATAGATTTCGTTGGAGTCGGTGGGGTAAAGAAACAGGGACTGTGGTATGGATCTACGAGGATGATGAGATTGCAGTAGAGATTGTTCCGTAATTTGCATTTTTTCCAGTATCTTGTCAGCGAGGTTTTTGCCGACCGAGACAAAATACTCATTGCAGCGGTTGAGTGAAAGAACCTTGTCGTGACATGAGTTTAACAGCGCCGATGAGTCACTGCTTTTGTTAGAGTTTTGACAGATTATTTTGATAGATTTCCATAGTTTCTTGGGGTCTTGTTTACTTTCATCTATTAATCGGCTATTATATTCAGTTTTAATATTACGGAGAAGTTTACTACAAAAGTTCCTGTATCTAGTGTATATTTTTAGTTTTTCTAAGTTTTTGGGGTCGTTTTTGCTATCCTGGTGTAACTTATCGCGGTTCCTCATACAGCGCATCAAACCTGGAGTAATCCACGGCTTAATGATTTTCATTTTACGACTTATTTTAACTGTTTTTGTATGTTCTTTTATTATATTATTGACCCGTGAATAAAAAATTGACATAGCCTTGTCAATGTCCGGTTCATTGGTAACGTCACCCCAGTCTGTCTCTGTCATCTCAGCAGCAACAGAATCAATGTCTATTTTGGAACGCCACTGACTTGTGTACTTTATAGAAGGTTGTCGTAAGGAGAGACCTGCCATAACTATAGAGTGGTCAGTAATGCTAGACGTGCAGACCAGTCCACAGGACCTGTATCGACTTTTGATAAATATGTGGTCTAAACAGGAGTTGAGTCTAGTTGGATTCGTGATAGCGGGCAAAAAGCTGTGGGAGGCCATTAGACAAAGGTAGTCAGAAAGTTGGTTATAGGAGTGGTTACATATGTCTATGTTGAGGTCACCGGCAATAACAAAACAGGGTTTGTTTTTGTGTTCTGATATAACTAAGTCTAAAGAATTCAGAAATGGATCTAAAGCTATTATTGAGGGCGACCTGTAGATGCCAAGAACCGTTAAATTGTTGTTTATGGTTACTAAAAGGCGATCGGTATCTTGAAGTGTGGGTTCAATTGCAATTGAGTCATGTGTGCTTTTTACGAAGATTATGACTCCACCGTTTTTGTTCAGTTGAGTTGTGGAGCGATAGGCAATATAACCTGGAAGAGAGTCAATAATCATTCCCTCAGTAAGCCAGCATTCCGTCAGCACAATAACGTCTATGTCTGAGTCGAGTCTTTGCAAAGCAACTGTAAAACTATCAAAGTTTTTTTGGAAAGACCGTATATTCAACGACATGATTTTAAAGTTAAGTGATTCATTTACGAAGAACTTTTGGCAGGATTCTAGGGATGTAAAAGAATGACAATTAATAGCTACGGATTCATCAATGTCTTCAAATGTATCAACTAAAACCATATTGATAGTTTAGAAATTGGTAGAAACATATTTTAAGGACCGTGATTGTCATTCTTTTAAATTTATGTAAATTGAAGAGTGTGGTTATTTTTGTAGAGTGGTAAGGGATAGGATTGTAGGAAGGGGATGGGAAGTATTTTAAGCGTCGTTGTCCAATATTAAAAACTTTAAATGAAATTAAACATAAATAAACAATAAGATAGGGAATAAGAACAAAAATTTTCCGTAGTTTGTGTAGTATTTCCAAAATGTTGTCCGCTCGTAGAGCAGGATAGCTATTCAACGGTGTCGACGTAATGGAGGAGATCTTCCATGGTTTTGATCGTGATAGCGCGATGGCCGTCCTGTTTCCGAATGTGAATAGATCCGTTTTTAACCCAGCAGTATTTATATCCGTGTTCCTTGCAGCGCAGACGGGCAGCGCGAAATAACCGGCGGTTTTCCTGTGTTAGGCGTTCGTTGAAGTAGAGAGTGCGAAGAGTTCCGGGTACTTCAATATCGGCACAGTTGAGGTTCCGCTTGCTTTTCCCTATTTTAAGGAATTCATCACGCTGAAAACGGCGTAGAAATTTGACGACTAAAGGTCGGGGAAGTGTTTTACTCGAATCATTTGTCTGGCTTTCCTCAGGTCGCTGCTGGGGACCAACACGAGTAACATAGTCCAAGTCTTTTTCATCCAGTTGCATGCCTATTTTTAGGGCAATTATCTTAACAATATGTAACGGGTTTTCATTTTTGGACTCATTTATCCCTGAAATTTCAATCTCATTTTTCAAGAAACTTTGAGCCCTAGAATTTTCTTGGCTGCGTAGGAGAGCGATGGTGTTTTCCAGAGACATAATAGCTGTGGAACGGTCCTCCAGTCCGCGTAGCCTTTCTTCAGTAAGTGCCAAGTTCTTTTCGTGTTCATCTAGGCGCGCGTTGCATTTGGTGATGTGGTCGGTAAGAGAGTTCATTTGAAATTTCATTTCACCCACGTCTGCCCGGAGGAGGCGAATCTCTGAAGCTAATGTACTTAGCAACTCCGAGTCATTTATCGATAACGGGGACTGAACGGATGGTGTGCGCAAAGGTTCGCGAAGAGAACTAGTGGTACCTTCGTCCTTGTGGGCGGCGGGCGCCTCTCGCACTGGAGTGTTTGAATTATCGTACTTAGGCTGTTTTGATATGCAGTTAGGGCAGAGCCAGCTTAGTTTAACCTCCTCTGTTAATTTTCTTAAATCCGCTATGTTAACACAAACCGGGTGAAAAATACTGGAGCATTTGCTGCATTGCATCTGCTGCAAACCTCTAATTATCTTCGTACAGGCTGTACAGGTATTTACCATTCTGTTGATAAGGATTATCTGAAGACCAGTAGATTCTTTATAGGCACGGAGTGACGCTTCTCGTCTGCTGTCTCGAGTTACCCGATATGTGAGTAAATTTATTATTGGTGGCAACACTCGTTGACTTGCCAAAGTGGAAATTACTCCTGTCAGCTTGAGTCTGTCAAAGTTGCTTCAAAATTTGACGCTGTCAGTTGACTTTGACAGGTGAGTTAGCGAAATTTTGACAATGTTAGACTTTGACACTCGATAATGATAGAAATTTTAGGGTATTTTGCTTACAAGTGCAGCCGCTTCCGAAAATGATGGTAGATAAATCGGAATATTCACTTTGGTTTTTATGCAGTGTTCGCTGGAGATATGCCAGGTAAACGTTACCACAGGTTTGTTTCTTACTGAACTTCACTTTGCAAACATTGGAAACGAGTAATAACAAAGAATTCTTAATAAAACAATTTTGTTGTAAGGGAGCACTGTCCACAGTGGCAGTGTTGCCGGCTCATGCGTCATATAATGCTGTGTGTATTGTCCAGCATTATTTATTTATTTTATTTATTTATTTATAATGTTGTAATTATGGAAATAAAGAGTTTTTGATTTGATTTGGAGTCCTGCGTCCAGCAGTGGACATAGGCTGTTGTGGTAAGGAGAAGAGACAGTAGATTGCCAAGATGTTTATAAGCCGTGTGTAAAACAATAATACTTTTGTTCCAGGCTATGGCTACGGACTCCCCATCTCGCGGCTGTACGCGCGCTACTTCCACGGAGATCTCAGCTTACAGTCCTGCGAGGGACACGGGACCGACGCCGTTATATACTTGAAGGTAAATACAGTCTTCCACTGGAATGTCGCGAGGTATCCGAGGTAAATGTCTTCAGATCTAGAGTCCCTTAATCACTTTCTTTCTCAGGAATAATTCGGTACGTTATATATATAATATTTGGATTGATTTCCAATTTCTTGGGTGACTGGACAAGTGAAACAAAGACAAACTGCGTTTCATCTGTAAAACAAAAGATTTATTTAACTACAACATACATATTTTAGCCTAGGTATTACATAATTAACTTATAACAAAGATTCACTGACCTGTAAAACAAAAGAAACAGCATTAAAAGCCTTTATTTCCAGTGTTTTCTATCTATCTCTATGTAAAATGTTTTATGCGCAGTCACCTCTATGTTCATCAACTTCTTGATTCCCAGGCCTTCGACGACTGGCTTGACACTTATAAAATGTGACAGATGGATGTCTCAACTTCTTGTCAAATTAGAGCACCAGACGCGGCAAATTCAGACTTAAAGATAATTCTTTACATATATTTTACTATTATGTATCTGTACTTATGCATTTATGTGAGTAGTATATTTTATTATATCTATGTGTGTATTTTATTTATGTTAATGTTACGATTAATAGTATTTTTCCTTATTCTTTTTTCTAGCACTACCTACAAAATTGTTGTTCACACTACCCAAAGGTTAGCAGGTAGAGAATGCTATCTAGCATTATGTTCGCCTATGTACAACTTTTGTGCAATAAAGTATATTCTATCTATCTATCTGCAAGGCGCTAGATTAATAATAAGAACGTATCGCGGTCGTAAACGTTTCCGTACGTTTTATTAGCCCCCGACGGAAAAAGATAGTGGTGTTATAAGTTTAACGTATCTGTGTATGTGTCTGTGGTATCGTAGCTCCCAAACGGATGAACCGATTTTCGTTTAGTTTTTTTTTGTCATAGATAATTTTATCCCAAGTGTTCTTAGCCATGTTTCATGAAGATCTGTCGGGGGTTTTTTTTTAAATTTTAATTTCAAGTATCAGTGGACGCTTATGGGTACTTTACTTACAAGATGGTGTGATAATTTTAGATGGTACAAAAATGTTACGCAACTTGTAAAGAACATTGTACAAGAACAAAATTAAAAATTAACTTATAACCCTCCGTCAGATTTCCAGATTTTCATTGCAAATCGTTAACCATTTTCTATATACTTAAAACTTTAATTCCTTGGTATTATTTGAAGCATTTCGGAAAATAAGAGATTTTGAGCTAAAAATTTACATTTTCCTAAATGCTTTGTTGGATCATAACAGAAAATGTGTTGCGCGGAATTGTTACTTAATATTTTCATCCTTATATTTTTCTATTCGTCTTTCCAGGCTCTAACAAACGAAGCAAACGAGCTCCTCCCAATCTTCAACCGCACCTCCTCGAAGTTCTACCGCGGGGTCCCGCAGATGGGCGACTGGTCCGGCTCGTTGCAGACGGGCAGCAACGCGAGCCAGTGCCGCAACCGCGAGCGGGTCTCGCCTCTCTCTCACACACTAGAGCGGACGCAGTAGAAGACACCATCAGTGGATAGTCCACCGCTGGACGTAGATATTAATAATGAGCGAGTTTAGGTTATTTACAGATAGTTTTACTACAAAAAAGTTAGATATCAGTTGAGCGCGTGTCTAACCCCCGAATACTCAAACGCATCTCAGATATAAGCACGTCTCAAGTGATGAATTTTTGACACATTTTCATTGAAAACTGTCAAAAAATCGTCATTTGAGACCTGCTTAAATCTGAGATGCGTTTGAGTATTCGGCGGTAAGACGCTATTCCGACAAAAATCAGCGCCACCACCTATTCTATCTATCTTATTATTATGTTATACGAATGAATTTTCAAAAATCGGTTTTGTTGTTTGTGAAATCATCTTATTTTTTATGCTTCTGTAAAAGTTTTATTTTGTACTAGCTTCGCCCGCGGCTTCGCACGCGTATTTTCGGTATAATAAGTAGCCTATTATCTTAGGCTATGTTCTAAATTTACGCCAAATATCATCTTGATGTGTTCAGTAGTTTTGGAGATGTTAGGTAACAAAAAATCACATTTCACAAACTTTCGGCTTTATAATATAGTAGGATAGTGTAGACAGAGATGCAAAGTTGCTCTTTTTGGCCACGATTGTGAGCAAAAAGCCACTTCGCATCTCTGCCTACACTATACAAAAAAAAAACTTAAAAGAGGCATTAAAAATAAGCTTATGATAGGTATCACAAAATGCAAAATCGATTTTTGAAAATTACTTCGTTTAATATAATAATAATAAACTCATTTATTAATGCTTAAACAGCATACGTACATTTCATCATTTATATTATAATGTAATAATTTATAAAAATTACTTATTGTAATTTGATGGCTTTCGGCAGCCGAACTCATCGAACGAATAGTACGCTTGATTTACAAACCACGTTTTAAAATAGGTGGAGACACTGATTTGAGTCAGGTATGCACATTAACAAAAGCGTTACCACAAAACTGCCTTTTAACCACGGTTTACAGTTAGACACGACACATACAGTTAGACACAGTTTAAACGAGAGTTCAACTCTTGCCTAACCCATGTCTAACAGTTTAGACACAGTTCAACTAATCGTTTGTAGAGCAGTGTTTACGTTGGTTTCTGTAGTACCGCTGGAAGTTTACATGTAACCGGGTCAACTACGAACGTTATTTGTTAGGTTAACGTTGGTGTTCTTCCAACACAAATAAGGTTAGATAGATAGATAGATAATACTTTATTGTACCACACAAAGACAGATAACAATACAAAAATAAATCCTACGAGTAGACGAAGTACAAAGGGCGGCCTTATCGCTATGAGCGAGCTCTGCCAGCCAACCTTGGGATGGACTGGACATGTAAGAACAAAATAGATGTTGGCACCCAAAAAAAATACACTACATATACTATAATACCTAAATATAACCTTACAAACAATATAATAAACTTACATACACATAACCAGTACGAACAGTACACCTCGCGAGCACTTACTTTTTTCAACAATTAATTATATTTACATAATGCTAAATTTAACCAAATTTTAATTTCTTTAAAAAAAATATTATTAATTTTAAAACAATTTGATATAATATAATCATCGAAATGAGATGTCTTAAAGCAGAAATATTCAAAATCCCCCTTTTTGCCTTTTTTTGCAGGAAGTACACCTTTAATCAAAAAACCCCGACTAAAAAATTCTATAAAATCGTAGAAGCTGTACACCAAGTTTCGTAACGATTGGTTGTAAAATACGACCTGTAGAGTAGGTAGTGGTAGGAGTAGGTACGGACATACTGACAGAAACTAAAATTTTGCTAGACTTGATGCAGAGACGCTTCGCTCACTTCGTTCGCTCGGTCAAAAATAAAGTTGTCTAACTTTGCAAGGATAGATAATGCTGATGAAGGTTCGACGTTAACCCGCTTACATCCGTAATGAATACTGCTGGAAATGTTTAATAATGGACAGAAGTCAATCCGTGTGTACCGTTAGAGCCATGATCGCAGCTGAGGAGTCAAGGTCGCTATGCATTACGTTTTATGGCCGCTCTGGGCCTGGGAAAAATAACTTTTAGATTCTAAACAACGCAATAAAGGTGATTTCAGTTCGTACTTCTCAGACAGAGCGCTATTTAAAAAGTAAAAAGTATTTATTCTGTTTCACAAAAATTACTAGTATACAACCTAAAGTTGTTAGAAACAAAAGTTACAACCGTGACATCAAAAAAGGTCGTCGCAGCTGTGACACGCACGTAAAACAATAAACAAGGACAAAGAAGGTATACAAAAATTAAAATATTTACAAGACGAAAAGAAAATAAAGGAAATTTGTTATTAACCTAACCAACCATATTATTTGTCTACCAGCGGTCTTTCTGCGTTGAAATAGAGGATGTCTCTTTCAAACTCTATGCAAACTGAGTGAGGCAGACCGAGATAGCGCACTGCAAGTGTAAAACAAGTATCAAATGAAATAACTTAAGGCGATACTCCGTCCCAAAGCAGCGCCACCACCTATTTTATCTTATTATTTTTTGGCCAGTTTGTGAATCGTATCATAAGCTTTTTTAATGCCTCTGTAAAAGTTTTATTTAGTATATTTTAAGCAGAGATGCGAAGTTGCTCGTTTTGGCCACCATGGTGGCACAAAAGAGCAACTTCGCATCTCTGCCTGCACTATACAAACATATAAAGAGGCTTAAGGGTCCGGCGATGGATGAATTTCCCATACAAACGTAGTATAAGATTTTTTCAAAATACTTATCTACACAATTACTAAGACAACATTCATTCTTTGATGTAAAAATGCCATTGGGTTTAATTTCATTTCAGAATGGTATTTTGAAAAAAAATTGTAGCAGGAACCTAGATAAATACTATTTTAATACAAATAATAACAGACCATAGTGAAAATATGCTCATTAAAAATAATTTTGGTATTACGTTTGTATGGGAAATTCATCCGTCGCCGGACCCTTAAAAAAAGCTTCTGATACGATTCACAAACTGGCAAATCGATTTTTTAAAATTCCTTTGTTTAAAATAATGAAAAAAAATAATGAGATAAAATAGGTGGTGGCGCTGTTTGGGGTCCGAGTAGTGCCCTAAGATTAGGCAAAATTATAAACGTCAAAGAATTAAGGTGACCTTATTAAAAAAAATCGGGTTGTTTTGTGATTTCTGCTTTTATTTTACTAGTTATACGCTAGCTGTTATGTAGTTTTGCGCGCATTGTAAGCCATTTTCTATAAATAAAATGAAAATGTTTTATTTCAGAAAATACTAGTCCTTAGGTTCGCGACAAAAAACAATCAGTCACTTCGATTATGAAGTCCTGGGTTCGAATCAACAGCCTGAATTGGTCCACTGCTGGACGCAGGCCTCCCCCTGCGCCTTATTGGCTTTTATCATATGAGGGTAATGCACATAATTCACACGCTGGGCATGCGGGCTGGGGTTCGCAGTTCGGTGGTAGAATTGTTCTGCAGGAGGCGCTGCTGCCCGCCCCCGGTGGATATCCCTTAGTCGTCTCTCTAGACACCCGCGGGAAGAGTTGGAGTGGTGCTAATTCTAAGCCGGCACCACACAGCACGGGTCGGGCATAGTTGTTATTTGGGTTTTTCTAGCAAGGAAATTCACAGTAGCAGCCCGGAGTCAGGAAGTTGCCGGTGTTACACCCCCGTGCTCGGAGAGCACGTAGATCGTAGAAACGAAGGGGAAATAATTCATAGCAAATGACTTCCAATGTGCGCAAAATTATTTATCTGATGTCTACTTTAGTTGTAGAATCTAGAAAATAGTGTTTTTTCTTGCTTTAACACCTTAAGTTTAAAATACTTACGAGGCTCGATTTCAACATGTAATGTGCAGTCAAGACAAAATATTTAACAATACATTTTTTAAAGAGGTTTGAAGATTTTGGGCTTAATATCTGTCACCATTTTTTTGTTTTTCAAAATTGCCGCGCTCAATAAATTTTATAAATTTCAATAGAAGATACAAAAATATATAAATAATGTTCTATATCTAATGTCCTGAAGCGACAGGTTTCTGAGATATTTAAAAACGTGATTAACTCGGAAACCTTGATGCTTTAAGACATTATTGTATAAGATATTTTTTATTTATTTTAGTGTTTCTTTTCAAATAAATAATTTTAATTGTGCGTAACGATTTTGAAAAAAAAAAAACTTTAAAAATTTGACAACCTACTCTTACAATGTGTCGAAATTTTTTCGTTGACTGTATCACAACTGTATTGTCAAGATAAAATATCCATTGCAAATTTCAATGCAATTTTTTTTATTGTGTAGTTTACTGTCAAGACAAGACATTTAACACATTTTAAAAATTTATCTGAGCGTTCGGTAGAAGCGATGCGTGACCCGAGAGCTGGTCAGTATCTGTCGCAGCGCATCAGCATTGCCATACAGCGGGGCAATGCAGCCAGCGTAGCGGGGACGCGACGACTGGTATTAATATGGATCAGTTGAACTACCTGTAGATTATTTGCAACAGTCTACAGTTAGCTCAATTGTTCATACTTTTTCAAATTTGTTTCTATTATTTGATTGTAATATTCTTTGTTATTAACACTTTTGAAAATTTCCAATGTGTTGGAATTTTTGACTTAACTATATAAATTAAGTATGATATTTATTTCAATGCAATTTTACTGAAAACAGATTGTAAATACTAGCTCTAAATTTAGTTTTTCTTTTATTTGATTGTAATTAATTTTCATTTAATTTTCTTTGTCAATAAAAATTTGACATGAAAACAAAAATTAAAATTGTTATCACGAAGTAGCGACTTTCGCCCTTAAGTGTAGATATAAAGGTTCAAATGAAGTAGGTGTGTTAGTCCTGATTTGTGTAATCTTCATATATAACACCATACATACATTTGTAAATGGTTAAACGAGTGTCGACCATATGGCATAGGCACAGTATACTGTTTGTCTCTTTAAATATTTGTGTTTTGTGTGTATTTTTACTGGCAATAATATAAGTAGTGTATAGGTAAATTCTTAAAAGCCAGCGCGTTCCCCTGTGCATTTTTTGTATAGAGGGTGTGTGACGTCAGCGTGGCTAATTGTACGAAAAAACAAGACGATCAAGCTTTTAAAAATTCTATAGCCATCTGATTCCCATAACACAAGATCTGCTTACTTTGGGGTTGGACCGTGCTGTGTTAAATTACCAGCATTATTTATTTGATCAAGTTATAATTTCCTAAGGAATTTTAGAATGTTTATTTTGATGTGATACTTGTTTATAAAGGAAATTGACTGATTGAAATGAGAACATGAATTTTAATGGAAAAATCATAATTACTAAATAATTTTTTCTCGGCCATTTTGTAAATGATTATTTCCAAAATTCATGTGGTCATAGGAAAGATGAAAAAATAAAAAGTAAGCTCTTTAGTAGACAAAATATATCAATACTTGTAGATTAGATTTAAGCTAAGTGTAATTATTTGTTACTTGTTGATTTTTCTACTGAATTTCGTGAAATATCTTAAAAATTGCGGCCAAAGGTATTAAACTGCCAAGATAGTTATTTTTTTTAAATAATGATTAACATTTGCAATTCGCGCAAAATTGTACCCATAACAAGATTTGTCGACACTACTTGGGCCCTATTCTACTAAACTCATCGTTTCACTATGACGATGGTATCGTAACATAGCGACATATTATTGGTATATATTAAATATTGTTATTATATATTGGTGTCAATTCAGATGATGCAAAACTAAACTAAAATAATTTGACAGCGTTAAAAATGATGCCATCCTGTTTATTTCGATCAATAAGAAAGGGACAGCTTCATTTTTGGAGCTGTCAAATTAGTATAGTTTAGTTTTGCCGACGTCTGAATTGACGCCTTTGGCATTCGACCTTAGGTAAAAGAAACTACTACACCTGGAGGGACGCTTTTCAAGTGTAAAGGTTGAAACAATTGTATCAATCTCTCGGTGCAACTATTCGCACCCCACGCGCATCTTTATAATTATCTAAGAAATCAAATAATATCGCAAAAATTTCAGACTTCGACGGGACTTGAACTCGCATCCTTCCATCAGTCCGGAATGTGCTAACCAATGTGCCGTTAGCTCCACCTACAGGGGAAACATTGAAGTTTATCCAATCCTGTTCAAAGACTAAAGTTACATTTAGTTCGTTTGACGAGAGGTGTCGCGTTGCTTAATACTAAGGTTTTTTGTTATTATAGTGCGTAACCCCACACTCAGGATAAATTCAAATTAAGTTTACCAAACGCTTCACTATGACAAATGGTATCGTCGCAAAATGTCTACGTACTACATCATTTCATACACCTATTTCTGTGGGCACGGAGAGATCTTGAAACTTTTGAAGTTAGTCCCTCCATCTTGCTATTACATGTCTATGGTAACGATTCTGCGATACCACTGCATAGTAATGCGTTTAATTTAGCAGAATAGGTCCCTGGAGAAATCTAGATGTCAAAATCCTTATTTTTGTTAAGTTCAAGCAAATATTGTGTAAAAAAAGTGAGTACAATTTAGGTTCTTAGCAAATACAATACTTACTAGAACATACTAGATTATAAACTTTTTACTAGAAATTTGTACCTGGCGTATGCAATTTGTTAAATTTTACTCATTTGCATTTTTATTAATTAAGATTTATTCCAAATTTGATGTAGCTGTTACCTAGAGTATTAAGGAATAGGGAGAAATTAATTTTTGCAATAAACTTTTTAGAAATCAATGTATTTTTTATGACATCCTTTACTTATATTATAACTTAATAAATAATTAAATACTTATCACGTTACTTACAAAGCGCCTTGTAGGCTTGAAGGTATTGGTGTCAATTCTGATGTAGTCAACACTAACACAAATTCACCAACACTAAAAATATTGCTATCCTCTTTTTCTAATCGAAAAAAAGGAAGACATCATTTTTAGTGCCATCAAAGAGGTTTGAAGAAACACTGTGAATATGAATATCTCGGAAACGAATTCACATTTCACATTAAAACGAACTCACTCACTCACTAAATTATTTTATAATAGATTTTTTATTTGTGTCCTCTATCCAATTATAGAATTATTATGGTGCGCGGCGATTTAGAAAAAAAAACAAATGTTAGGGTTACCCTCAATACAAAAATCTTCAAACCAATTTATGTAGTTTTGGCGACATATCTTGCCTGGCTTGATTTTTTTTAGGCTCAGCGCGGCGCGACATTCACTCAATTGTTTATACATACTTAGTTTCTAACAGGTTTTTTACTTATTTATCTATTTATACATCAATCATTTATTGCTTAGATATCTGACAAATAAGTTTTGTTCTGTCTATATTTACTTTGTATAGGAGTTAACATATCTAAAAAATTCATATATGCAAATTTATGGTGCCAGCTGCCATATGGGAATCCATCTAAAACATTACACAAGTCGTAAAAACTAAAAAATGTCATATGTTTCTGTTTCACGTCGACTTTTTTGAAAAGTTTCGTTTGTTGCTTCGTCATTTGAATCTCGGTAACCGAGGTGGAATCCCAGTTTTTGGAACAGACCTCGCATTCGCAAAAGTGTCCGTTTAATAAGAATATTTGTAAGCTTCGCTCATTGTGTGGCATTGTTTTTGTTAAAGTGTTCTCGTAGAAATGATCACTGAAAAAGAAGAAAATGATACATATTGCATGGTTTTATTTTCCTTGGAAGATGCCCTGTTCTATAATGCTGGCAGATACTGGCGTTGAAGACGGCGCTATGGCAAGAGTTGGGGAGGCATACGTATGTCCAGCAGTGGACTAGTAAGATTGATGTATTAATTTATTTTCACCGTAGGTAAAGGTACTTTAAACCTATGCAATAGGAAAAGGAGTGTGGGAAGACCTCCCACTCGATGGACTGACGACATTGTAACGGTCGCAGGAAGTCGATGGATGAAGGCGGCTCAGGAGCGCTATTTGTGGCGTCGTTTGGGGAGGCCTATGTTCAGCAGTGGACGTATACGGGCTGATGATACGGACGTCTAGAAGCCTGGATCTAAAGGCAAACAGAAAGATATAGCTACTGTATAAGCTAGATACAGCTACTGTATAAGCTAGATATAGCTACTGTATCAACTAGATACAGCTACTGTATAAGCTAGATATAGCTACTGTATCAACTAGATATAAGCTAGATACAGCTACTGTATAAGCTAGATACAGCTACTGTATAAGCTAGATACAGCTACTGTATAAGCTAGATACAGCTACTGTATAAGCTAGATACAGCTACTGTATAAGCTAGATACAGCTACTGTATAAGCTAGATACAGCTACTGTATAAGCTAGATACAGCTACTGTATAAGCTAGATACAGCTACTGTATAAGCTAGATACAGCTACTGTATAAGCTAGATACAGCAGTAGCTACAGTAAAGTAGCTTGTACAGTAGTACAAGCCACTTTTTACTCCGATACTCCGGGCGAATGCACAGGATTGAGATAAAAAACTTACTAGTAACAGATAGTGAGTTCCTCTCCCTTCTTTATAGTCCTTAGCGCCACTAAGCCGATGGAGTCGTTTAGTCCAACTACTTGAAGGTTTGGCGTGCAAGAGTGTTTCAGCTTGCTGCTCATTGAAAACCAACCGAAGTTGGTCTGAACGTTGCGCCTAAATGGACCTTTTTTCCTGAAATGAAGAAAAATAACTAAATATTAACCCTTCTTCCACGTTCGTAGCTAAGATTTCATAACTGGTTACGTATCGGGAATTTTTTATTGTTTCATAACCAGTTATTAAACAAGACTTTTTTTCAATTTTTATAAAGAGAACCTCTTAGCCTTGTAAGGTCTCCTGGTACTTTTTTCGTATTAATGAATAGATATTGTGAAATTCACCTTAAGATGAATTTCACAAGAGAAAGTCTTGAGATAATGCACTTGCTAATTTTCCACATGTGCAAAAATTATTAGTGGTAAAAAAACTTAATTTTAAATATCACACTAAACTAAAATCGCACCAAAAAACTAGTTAGTTAATCATCTTCTGTTAATAATGCTGGATAATTCAAAGCACCATCTAGCCCCAAACTGGGTAGTAGGCCAAACATAGTGATTGTCTTAAGCTGTGTACACACCACCGGCCAAACCAACGCTAACGAAAGATATTATACATATACAGGGTGCCACGGAAAGGGGGTGATTCTGGACACCGAGGGGGTCAACGTTTTTCCTACGATTTTTTGAAATTCGAATTATATTTACTTATTTTGAAAATGATTAGACGTTTTTTCTTCATATTCTTGTTTTTTTACGTTTATTACCTACGGACATTACTATTATTGTTTGGAAATTTCAAAGGATTAACATAATTTTGTTTCAATAATTTTATGACAAAAAGCTTAGAATAAGAAGGCTTAGAATGATAGTTGACACAAACGAGGTGAATCTAAAAAATTGCGACTAAACGTCGCAATTTTCATTTTGAGCCGTTAGTACAATACTTGAAATGACGCGGAAAGCAGCTCTCACATAAAAATATAAAAATGATGTGTTGTGCGGTGTAAGGGTATTTAAACACCAGTAGCAAGAAAAATAATACTGCATATATCTCATTCTACTAGTCTACACACATATTACATTTGTAATTTTGCCTAAAACAGTCATCAAAACTCATAAATAAATTTAAAAATTTCGTCCACCATTTTCGTGAAAATGTTGCTATGCACTGGGGAAAAAATACCCCGGTTTTGTTACTTAGTATAGGCACAGATATTATAATACTATGTATATATAAATAGTTGACTGCCTCGTTGCTCTAGCGGTCAGCTTGTTCAACCGCTGATTATGAGGTCCTGGGTTCGAATCCCAGGTCGGGCCAAAAGTTGTTACTGGGGTTTTTCCAGCAAGAAAAAATCACAGTAGCAGCCCGGAGTCAGGAAGTTGGCGGTGTTACACCCCCGTGCCTAGGAAAGCGCGTTAAGCCGTTGGTCCTGCACCTGATCTCTCCCCGGTCGTGTCGATCTGTCGTCCCATCGGATTATGAGAGTGAGGGAATAGAGAGTGCACCGATGTTTGCACACACACTTGTGCACTATAAATGTCCTGCGCATCTGGCTAGTCTCTGATGAGATTGGCCGCCGTGGTCGAAATTTGGCTAGGAGGACATTATAAAAATAGTAGAGGAGAGGGTGGACTTCACTCAAGTTAGGACTTAGGAATCAAACTGCGCGGAATATCATAATTTTAAAATTTCTGTCACTCGACGATATTCTGAATAGATTCATATTGTAAACTACGAAAAAAAAACGAAACCTTGGTTTTTTTTCAGTGTAGGTAAGTACTTGTCTAACTTGGGCATTATTATTCGTGGAAAAAATGCTGGTAGTGGGTGGTGTGATTTAAAAGGAAAACTATGTATGTAAAACAAAACGCGTTAATACGCAAGGACGTGACAGTATCAACCCGAATATGGCAGTACGCATCACATTTTGAACAAGAAGGTGAAAAATAAAAAATAGATGACCGTTAAAACGACAGAGTCAACCCAGGATAGTTGCTCGCATCGTGGTCAAATGTAAGCTTGAATTTTTACAGTGACAGTGGTAGCCCATAATCAGCAGCACGCATCACAAAACATAGCTTTACTTGCCAATTTAAATACAAATAAAAAATGTACTTACGGTTAATTTCGTCTTCTGAAGACGATGAGGCGACAAACACCCTGCGGCGTTTTTTGCACCGCTTCTTCTGCAGTTTCGCGATCCTTTTCTTTATTTCTTCATCGTCGGTACTACTGGTGCTGCTATTACTTCGTTTTCTTCCCATGTTAAAATTTGCACAACACAAATCACTAATTGTATTAACACAATATTTTATATTATTTTTTGTTTAGGGCTCTGTACTGTAGTTGACGTGCGAAGGCTAGAGCACGGAAACACGGAATGACAAGATTCGAACAGGCGCGCCGCAGGTAGGCACCGTTGAGTGAAGGTAGCGCAACAACGTCAGACTAGTAGTACTTAGTCGTTTCAAGTCTAAATAGGGTTTCTAGTTTTAAAAATAAATTCAAAAATATTTAAAAAATCCGTGTGCAAGGCTGGTGTGTTGGAGCATTCTACAATACGTAAACAAAAATCGCTAAGAATGAAGCCGTGAACATAATATTTACTAGTTGAGTAGGTACTTAATAGTCCTAATTAGGGATTGCATTATCCGGATAATTTTCTTATCCGGATAATATGGATTTCATCATTCACTTATCCGGATAATCCGGATAATTCGGATAATTCGAAGAACTGTAGAATTAAAAGGCAGAATTGTAATTTTAACAAGCTTTTGCACGCAGTTGCCCGAAAATAAAGGCTTTATGTTATTCCAGTGTATGGTATAACTACTTAACAAAAAAACCTACTCCGATCAGTAGTTTTGACGCGACAAGGTAACGCTCGATTTATCTATCCATGTTTACAAACTTTCTGATCACACTTAAAATAGAGTTTCGATGTTACCTCTTCCCGCCAAAACTAAAGAACGGATAGGGTGGAAATTATTCATAGGTGAGATAAGGTAATGCTACTCTATGTTGATGATGTAATAATTAATCTGGATTGTCATATTGGTTTTTTTTTATCTCGGAAAAACGCGGGCGAAACCGCGATCTAGTTTTCTAGAGAGTTTTAAGTGTGATGGTGATTCGAATATCTTGATTATATTCCTAACATCTAATTATCTTCTCCATTATTAAAATTTGTTATAGTTAACTGACTAACTAAGCAAACTAAAAATATGAATGAAACAGCATATTTTTTTATGAATCATTTTTATTCAGCTTTCAATAGCTTAATTATGTATCTAGGTTATAAATAGGTAGATATCATTATGAAATTTAAGAATATCTATGTTTTTACACTAGTTAAAAAAAATCTTTAATCTACATTATGTTAAATCAGTCCTTAATATACTGGTTGATTTCCTTCAAATAAAATTAAAAAAATATGAAATATACACATACTCTTTGTAGGTCACTTTGAAGGACACACGCTGTGTAGGTACCTGTCCGTAGGCTTGTGTAACCAGAAATGCACGAATAAAGAAGTTTGAGGTTATAGGTACATTAAATATAATGTAAAGTTTCAAATTAAAGCTTATTTACGATCACGAGCTAAATTATTTGTGCATAAAAAATAATATATAGCATTTTAAAACTTATCCGAATTATCCGTATTATCCGGATTTTTTATTCATTTATCCGGATAAAAAAAATAGCCAAATTATCCGGATAATTCGGATAATTCGGATTTCGGATAATCCGGATTGCAATCTCTAGTCCTAATCAACTTAAAATATGTAGGTACTTTGATTGGTAAAAAGGAAAATTTGAACAAATTTTGTTGAAAATAACTTAATTAAGGTGGTTCGATATGTAAAACAGGTAAATAAGTTTGTTTAGATACGCCATGAACCGTGCAATTACTTACACTTGTCTAAAATATTTGAACGTGCAATATCAGACCGCATTTATAACTACTTAGAAAAATATAATCTCCTAAGTGAAAATTAATACGGCTTCCGTAAAAACTCCTCAACAGCTCTTGCTATTTTTAAGTACAACCTCGAAACCCTTAACGATATTAGAGACAAATACTATGCAATAGATATACTCTTAGACATGAGTAAGGCATATGATAAAGTCTCCCATAAAATACTTTTTGAAATCGGAATCAGGGGAAAAATACTAAATTGGCTGAAATCATACCTCCTAGACAGGAAACAGTTTGTCCAAATTGAACATTGTTGTAAAAATTCAGGGATTATACAAACAGTAAAATCAAAAACAATTCAATTCCACAAGGAAGTGTTTTAGGATGCATTCTGTTCCTAATCTACATGAATGACCTGCCTAAAATTGCTGACTCCTTCTGCATCCTTTTTGCAGACAATGTGTCCCTTCTTTTCAAATGCCCCCCCCCCCCCCCCCCATAAAATTTCACTTATCAGAATAAAAGAAAGTTTTCATAACATAACCACCTGGTTAGAAGCTCACAATTTGGAAGCAAATACAAAAAAGACAAAAATCATACAATTTACCCCGTACCAGAAAACACCTCTAGATCTATCTCCACTAACAAGTAGCCTCAATATTGAAGAAGTCCAAGATCATACCCTTTTAGGCCTAAAAATTGATACTCACCTTAATTGAAAAGGACATATAGAAAAAACCAAAAGCAAACTATCACAATTTATTGATGCCTTATCTATCTTAAAAAGTAACACAAACATTAAAACAGCTTTATCTGCCTACTATGCATAATTGCTTATTCATGGCTACGCTATGGCATAGGTAGTAATCTGGGGCAACAGTGTAGATACAAACCAATTATTTATATTGCAGAAAAAATGCCTACGTATTATTGTTAATATCAGAAGACGCACCAGCTGTAGACCACATTTTATAGAACAAAAATTACTAACTTTGACTAGCCTTTATATATATGAAACAGCATTATTTGTTAGAAAAAACCTGAATTTATACCAATTTGATAAAAATCCACGAAGAAAAACAAACCTCATCCTTCCAATACCTAGATTTGAACTATACAGACAGAGCCCTTATTACATGTCCTGTCCATTAAAATACATAATAAACTACCAACATTCCTTAAATCTGAACCCAAACACCAATATATTCGCATCAAAACTACAAGAATTGCTTATAAAAAAATGCTATTATGAAGACTTTTTTGAAGACAAACTATTTGGATAGAATCCCTACATTTTCTTTTTAACAATGGAAGAGCTTCGAAGTGTTCTTAATAATATAATAGGTTATAATATTGATTAATTATAAGATGTTAAGTATAACCTAGTCACACAAATTAATAAAAAGTAAACTATTTTGTTAAAAAGTGTTATTGTACCTACCTAAGTAAATTTATATTATTCTAAACTACACAAATGTTATTTATTGTATATAAAATACAAAATACTTAATTTAGTCCTTAACTTAAGTCCTAGATTAAGATATATTGCCATACCCTACCTGACATTAATACTTACTGTATGTAATATTTTTGTTTCGCAATAAAAATACTGAATACTGAATACACTGCACGTGGTCGAACACGCACTTGACCGTCTATTTAAATTATTGTTCCGTAAACGATCGGAGCCGATCTTATTTTGCGGACTTGGAGTAAAAACTTTTTGTCGTTTGACCGAGGAAGAATGATAGTAATCAAAGCTACTAGCTGATATTTCGTTTAATTAAAAAAGAAATAAGATAATATCGAAAATAAAAAGTAAGGTGATAAAAAAATAAATGGCTTATTTTTTTAATTGGAACTTTGCTTCAGTTACCCAATTTTTTAGGGAAAATGCTATTCACTAGCAACATTTACTCATTTGAATGTGTGAGTGAGAACACTGTATTAACGTGCTGTCAAAACACACATAGATCGGTTTTTGGTTGCATAAATTGTCAAATTGTTGAATGACACTATCCCTCTGCTGAGACAGCAGCGAGTTTTTACTCTATGACAAAAAGGTTTTGGCCACTCTTTCAAATAATATGTTCGTCGATATTTTTTTATATAGTTTTACCTATATTGCAATCAAATAATAGAAACAAATTAGAAATAGTTTTTACAATTGAAACAATTGAGCTTACTGCAGACTGTAGCAAACAATCTACAGGTAGCTCAACTGATCCATATCAATACCAATTGGAATGCAATTCCCAAAATAGGTTATCGAATATCCTTCCCCCTAATATATATTCGGGGGAAATCCTGTAGGAGGCTAGTTTTCAGAAGAGGTAACAAACATCCATCCATACAAACTTTCGCATTTATATTAGTGTGATTTATGTTAAAAGCTATGTATAAGTGGTCTACATTACCCTTGGAAATCGTATGCACAACATTTGATAGGTATCTTGTTGTACGTCACGCTCAAGTACAGCATAACGCGTGCCATGGCGTCCCAGGCCTCTGCTTTTTTAGTTTTATCTGGAAAAAAAACAATTCACAGCATTTTCTAGTCCCAAGCTAAGCAGAGCTTGTGTTATGGGTAGTAGATAACTGATATACATAATACATACAATACAATACACTACATAGATAGATATTTTTTATTATACATAGAAAACACCCAGATCAATGATGTCAGAGATTACGGATGTACAGTTGCGGTCGTAATTGGAGACATAACTTACAAATCATACTCGTTTGAAGGTTAGTAACCTTCAAACGAGTATGATCTGTGATTTAAAATAGGACCGTTTTCCACCCCGAAGGGAAGAAAACGATTATTTCAGGTCTTGCCGAGGCTTGACCTCTCGGAGATCACCTATACCTTCTTAGCTACACACATATGCTACCTACTTACCTTTCTTCGTCTCTATGGGTTCCGCGCGTCATCCGCGAGTTGCGGGGCGCGCGGGGGGAGCGGCGTTGACAGGTGCGGGAACGGAAGACCGCGCTTCATCAGTACGTCCCAGAAAGCCGGCAAGGACTTGCTCAGGTCAAGCCTCGGCAAGACCTGAAATAATCGTTTTCTTCCCTTCGGGGTGGAAAACGGTCCTATTTCAGTGTATTGCCTTCGGCTTGACCTTTCGGAGACGTGTTTATCATCTGCCGGCGCTCCCCAAGCGTACTGTGACTAAGGGGAAACTTATCAACTCACTGCTGTCGATAAGTAACTATATATATTGGGATCGAAAGAAAAGCCCAATATGTTTATCAAATAAGAAATATATTCTCAGAGCACCTTTGCAAAGGAAATAACATAACTAGACACTTCTAAATTAATCACGTTTCTTAAAAGTAAACCAATAGCCAGACTCCAAACTCTTAGAGAAGTCAAAAAAAAAAAAAAAAAAAAAAAAAAAGTATGACCAGTTCCAAACAAAACGTTGCAAGTAAAATGATAATTACTCTACTACCTCAAAGGTCACATTGCCACCGAGAAATAATTATTTAGCAAATTAGAATTACCGCCTTGCGACCGTTCCACCGGTTTACAATAATGTTTGAGAAAGTTCCGTGAGCTTCTCCAATTCCCCCGCGCCAGAATATTATCTAAGGGAACATTGTTTTTAAAATCATTCGAGGCTACTGCTGATCTAATTGATCCAGGACTACAATTTAAAAGCAGTTTTAAGCCAGCCTGCAATTACCGATCTAGATGCCGCCTTCACCTCTCCTCGAGTAGTAATAAAAAGGTTAAAAAGACCCTTTTTCGCTTTCCTCCTCGAAGCCGATAATAGTTCGATTAAACACCTGGTCCAACTCACTAAGGTAAGCGCCGTATCTCCAGAAGAAGTCAAGTGCCAACCTGATTGACGGTACTTTATACCATTATATTTAGAACCGAACCGTGGCCAAAACGTAATGGAAGTTTCCATCATTTCACAATGCCATTATATTTAAAACCGAACCTTGGCTAAACGTAATGGAACTTTCCATCATTTCACAATGCTGCTCATCAATATCTAAGAGAGTTAAGTCATGAATACGTCGCCCTGACGCTACTAAAAGCAAAAACGCTACATGCCTCGAAACCTGAAAAATGCTGTCCCTAGCCGGGACATGCGCACGTAACCACTGTAAAAGATCTTGGACGTCCCAAATCTGAGATTTAGGATTCGAAGAGACGCATTTATTTAAGTTTATTGCTGACTTGTGAACTAAGATTGTAGGATACACCAAGTTTTTAGATCGCGATAAAAAACCTAAGTAACAAACAACCGCCTGTGGTTAAGGATTACTTGGCTCTAAACCTTTTACCTTGCACCAAGAAACCCACTGCTTCCATGCCGAAGCATAAGTGCGCCAGGAGGAGTCTCACCATGCGGACTGTAAGAGCATAATGTCTTCTGGGTCTTAGCCTTCAACTAACTTACTCCACCCCGTGCTCTCCAAACCTCTAAACAGAGATACTCCGATTGTGGCGGAGGGCGATTGACCGCCAAGTCTATCAGACAGTCCTTCAAGTTGCGAATTTGGAACAGAGCTTCCAGAGCCCGTCGTTTTAAGTCGCTTCTCCAAAACACTCCCTCCCATCGAGGAACTACAAGAAGGAAGATCCCTGACGATTCGTTGAGGTGATGAAGAACTCTGGGAATTAAAGGCGGAGGTGGAAATACCGACGCTAGAGAGTAATGCCACTGACGGCTGAAAGCGTTGATAAATAAGGCATTCACATCCCGCGCTTTTATGGTCACATATAACGGAACAATCTTTGACTGACTTGTGGAAAACAGATCCACTTGAGGTATGCCCCACTTGCGAAAAATCCTTAGCAGAATGTCCTCCTGGAGATGCCAATCTGGAAGTATGTTCCCTCGTGACATACAGTCGGAGATGGTGTTGTAACGGCCGGGGAGGCATGAAGAGATACACCCAGATCGCCTGCCAATTCCCACAACTTTCTAGTCGCTTCCATCAGGATAACTGAGCGAGTTCCCCCTTGGTTTCTCAAGTATGAAACAACCGTTTTGTTGTCGAACTGTACCATTACCGATCTGCCTCGAACTAGGAATGGGTCGTCGACTTCTTTTCAGTCGACGAAACGAGACCGTTTACCGTCCACGATGAACTAGTTCATAAAACAGTCTACTGTTCGACCAGTTTATGCCGTTCAGTTCAGGACATGATCGATCGTTGAACGTTGATGCACAGATTGGTAAACGACGACGAGAATTAAAACGATCATAAACGCTTGCCAATCGACGACGCGACGTATGAACTATTTTGACGACCGATGTGGTGCAGCCGGCAAAGGTCCGCCTGCGACGCAGGTTGCGGGTTCGATTCCCGCCTTAGGACAAATGTTTGTAAGATATGCAAATATTTGTTCCGGGTGTTCTGGGTATTTTTATATAACTAGTAGTTCTACGAACAGTAGACCTCGCGATCACTACTTTTTTTTCAACATAGAATTTACCTAGGTAACTACTTACCTACCCAGGTACCATGTCTTTCGGCGTTAACTCGCTTGCAAATCGCCATGCCAGTAGCCAGTGTGAAATAGCACGGAGCAATAGTGTTATGTTATCGTATCACTTATCAGAATAGGTAAGTACCTAAGCACCAGTTTATTATAGGTAGGCCTACCTTTAATAGTGGTGCTAAACTTGTCATAAGTAGGTAGGTATTAAAATGTCAGTATCGGTGCCTCTTGCTTTTTGACGCGTCAAAAGAAAAATCCCATAGGTCAGTAGGTAGGTACCTAGGGAACCTACACTACCTACCTACCTTCGGGATAGGTACCTAGGTAGGTAGAGATAAAGCATTCTAAAAATGCACGCCAAGTAAGTAGGTACCTATGACGTTTTATAAAGAGGGCCTGCATTTTTAGAATGGTTTGTCTCTACGTGGATAGGTATGCCCGAAAATCAGAAATAAATAACCCTCCTAGGTACCTAACCTACGCTTGTGTACATAGTGCAACTTACCTACCATATGAAGTTAATTGATATGCATATTGCATTCCTATTGTTTAATTTTACAAAACACCACTTACGCCGCCGCCGCTATACAGTCTGGCCTGGCGCATGGCGAAAGAGAGATAGTCATATTAGCGAAACAAGCAAGTGTGAAGAGAGCAGAATGCTTGATAGACGGGTGGCTAGAGAGCGAGAAACAAACAGTTTCGTCAACGCTCGACTTTGGACTGGGCGATGCAAATGTCGTTCACGAGTAAACTGGTTCATCAGTGGACTGTAAACCGGTCTAGCAGTCGACGGCAAACAAACAGTCTACAAAAACAGTTCGTTCATTCAACGACCACTCCTACCTCGAACTGTCTCCTGGCAAATTGACAGAGCGATGAGCACCGCGTACATCTCCTTCCTGTTTATGTGCCACCCTAACTGGTTTCCTGTCCAAAGACCCGAGAGAAACTGATCGCCTATTTGTACACCCCAACCCTGGTCGGATGCGTCTGTGGATACGAAGACTGTTGGGTGTGGCACAAAAAAAAAAAAAAATATTCCTGGCACCCTGATATTTTTGGTCCACCACTGGCAATCCAACAGAGCTGACGAAGGTGTAGCGCCTCTTGACTTCGGATGATCGCGAGAAAGATGTCGACTGACTCTTTGAATACGTCTGGTGTTCAATCGACCCATAGGAGTTACTACACGGAGAAAAAAATGTTGTGAAATCAACAGGAAAAGGTTGTTAAATGGGAGCCGTCATAGTTGGTTTGTTAGCGCAGCAACCTTAATTTTGCGAAAAAATATTGTGATTATGACAATGTAGAAGTATTTACTTTGTTAATTACTACATAGCGAATTTCACAAACGCATGTTTTCACAAATTTACACTGACGGCTCCCATTTAGCAATGTGAAACTTGAATAAAATTGCAGTGTTTTGCCTATGGTAATATAGCAACGTATATTTTGCTATAAAAGCAACTTTGACATTTGGATTTGCACAACGTATAACATTGTTATTCTAGCTATGTTTACTTTGTTATATTTGAGCTTTTAAAAACTGTGGTTCTATCTATGTACATTTTGCTTTAATGGCAACCTTAAAATTGTGGTTTTAATAGAGATACGATCTAACATTGCGAGGATAACATTGCGATAAACGCAATATTACGTTTAAGCCTTGTGGTTCTAGCAATTTACACTTTGCGTTATTGGCAATCTTGAAGTTGTAGTTCTAGCAGAGGGAGCAGAGTATAGCAATGTTACTATTGAAAGATAGCAATAATACCATTGCTATAAACGCAATATTGCCTATGTGCCTTGTGGTTCTAGCAATGTACGCTTTGCGTTGTTGGCAACCTTTAAGTTGTGGTTCTAGCAGAGGGAGCATCTAACATTGCGAGTATGGCAATGTTACCATTGCAAAGATAGCAATGCTACCATTGCGATACACGCAATATCGCCTACGCGCCTAGTCGTTCTAGCAATGTGCACTTTGCGTTATTGGCAACCTTTAAGTTGTGGTTCTAGCAGAGGGAGCATCTAACATTGCGAGGATAGCAATGTTACCATTGCGAAGATAGCAATGCTACCATTGCGATACACGCAATATCGCCTACGCGCCTTGTCGTTCTAGCAATGTGCACTTTGCGTTATTGGCAACCTTTAAGTTGTGGTTCTAGCAGAGGGAGCATCTAACATTGCGAGGATAGCAATGTAACCATTGCGAAGATAGCAATGCTACCATTGCGATACACGCAATATCGCCTACGCGCCTTGTCGTTCTAGCAATGTGCACTTTGCGTTATTGGCAACCTTTAAGTTGTGGTTCTAGCAGAGGGAGCATCTAACATTGCGAGGATAGCAATGTAACCATTGCGAAGATAGCAATGCTACCATTGCGATACACGCAATATCGCCTACGCGCCTTGTCGTTCTAGCAATGTGCACTTTGCGTTATTGGCAACCTTTAAGTTGTGGTTCTAGCAGAGGGAGCATCTAACATTGCGAGGATAGCAATGTTACCATTGCAAGGATTGCAATGCATTGTTATTATTGCTATCCTTGCAATGGTAAAATTGCTTTCCTCGCAATGTTACATGCTCCCTCTGCTAGAACCACAACTTAAAAGTTGCCAATAACGCAAAGCGCATATTGCTAGAGCGACAAGGCGCGTAGGCGACATTGCGTGTATCGCAATGGTAGCATTGGAAATGGCAATATTGGTATCCTCACAATGGTAATGCACCGTCTGAAAAATAAAAACAAAAAGCTTATGAAAATGACACAAACATTTATTGAATCAAGGTATTTTGAGTTACTTAATTTACTCTTTATCTTATCTAACTTACTTACTAAAAAGTCCTTAGCACACAAACAAAACTTATTTTTATACATACATAATAGAACCTTACTTGTAATCGTTACTTAAATGTAATCAATGTTTTAAATTGTCTGTCTTTATTAAATATTTATTAAATCAAGGTATTATGAGTACTTAATTTACTTAGAAGTACCTAAACACAAACAAAACTTATTTTTATACACACATCATAGGGCCTTACTTGTAATCGTTACTTAAATTTAATCGATGTTTTAAATAAAGTTGACAGAGCATTTTAAGCATTGATTTTTAAGGTTAAGTAACGATTATAAGTAAGGAAGGGCCCTCTTATTAATATTGTTAAATACAATCAATGTTTCAATCAATGTTTACTAAAGGTACCTAATTAAGACAATATCATTGACTCTACCGGTTGCTGCTATGAATGCAGTATTCTTACTTTTACAAATAAAATTAAGTAAAATCTAGCTATTTGCAATAGATTATAATACGTATTATTATAGTTTATTGATCACTCTCTTTTTCACACCAGAGTGAACAACAAGAGAATTTCGAGAATGATCCTTATGGTATTATACTGGGTGTTTTATTACACGACGGACGTACTTTATAGAGTCATTGTACTCATCATTACGAACAACTTTTATCATGGGACCAACCCTGAAATCGCGAAAAAAATCAGTTGTGCAAAACAGCTGATTTTTTTTTTGCGATTTCAGGGTTCAAGTTGTTTGTAATGATGAGTACAATGACCCCCTAAAGTATGCCCTTCGTCTAAAAAAACACCCGGTATAGTATATTACAGTGCTAAATTGAATTAAATGGGCTTGGTAAGGACAACATGGAACTCAGATAGATTAATGTCACATCCTATGAACACGCGATTACATACAAATGGATGCTGCATTGATTCCTGATTAATGAATACTGACTCTTGAGATAATGAATCTTGTACTTTGTAAGCATAGTAGTGCTCATCAAAAGAAAGTGTTTTTAACAGCTTAGCCTTAATTATTATTTTACATACTCCATCAACATAAACATCTTCTACCATGGCAAAGCAAACACTTTCCTCCTCAATCGAAGAAACAATTATAGAATTTACTTTATACCGCTCAGAACACTTTGCAGCCCATGTGACTTTGTAAATTTTTTTAATATCAGATAGTTTTATTTTGTCTAAAATTTGTTCAACTTCTCTACTGGATATTTCTGTTTGACCTCCAAAAGAGACAGGCGAACCAACTGTTCGTTGAATAAAAATATCATTTAACATCAACTGATGTTTTCGAGCTATTGTTAATGTCATATTCATTCGATTATTTGAGGATTTTGCGGCTAACTTGTTGGGGCGATGTTTAGCTTCAAAGCGCATAGAAGATAAAAACTGTAAGGGACCAAATCGTAACATTGCCGAGTGGTAATGTAACAGGTTGTGAAATTTGGGCTTAAGAGTTTGATTAAACAATTTGATAAACATTTCGCACAGGTCAGCAACTAAAAACTGAAAAAACTGAACTTGCTCAGGTGCAAACGCAGGCGACAGAATAAAATGTAGAACTTTCATTAATTGAATATATAGTTCCCAATACCTGTCGCCTCTTGGGACGAAATCGCCGAACATCACCCCAAAATACTTGCAAAACGTGTACATTTCGGCTGCGTTTAGGCGAATGTTTCCCTTTCGTAAATTAGAGATTACCAATGTAACAGGCTTATCTTTTTTATCAGGACCAAATTCAAAAGAAGAGATTTTGTCATTAACAGTATTAATTGTAAAATATTTGAGTTTGTCCACAAATACCAGAAGCAATGAACACATTATATATTTCGAACACCCTTCGTGCATGTCATGCATTACATCAAAACCCATTTGTGAAAACAAACAAAAATTTTCTATCTGCAGCCATACACATTTCTCTTTCACGCCTGTCAGAGATGGATTACCTATTGCTAAATCTTCCTGATAGTTAGATTCCGTCCTTAAAAGAGACACATCTTCGTATAATTGCTTTTCCATTACTTTTTTTTCTATTTTACAAGTCCGACAAGAGAAATTGCAAGAAAAACTTTCGACAAAGCCACAAACACTATGCAAACCTAAATTATCTCCCAAAATTAGTGCCAACTCAAAGTAGATAGTTCCTTTGAAATCTGGCAGATCAAAATATATTCCGTTTCGAATTATGTCATTTAACTGATCAATTAAGGGCTGAAATATGATCTGATTACCAAATTGAACTCTGTCATTCGAATGATAAAGTAAGACCAAAAAAATGTTAGTCAACTGAGAGGCATAATAGTAAGGCAGGCAAGGAAGAGAAATGTAGGCGGCTCCCAGTTTATGTATACCACTATGACTGCCTAAAGGGTTTAAAGTCTCGAAATCATCGATTTGTAAAAACATTGGCATGACAAATTTTTCCCCATGTCCTTTTTGTCTCCAAAATGAACCATGCATGAAATGCTCTATACTTTTTGATGTATCGTGGGCCATTAGTTTTTTCATACTATCTATAGTCTCAGGTAGTAAATGGGGCAAAGAGAAAAACTTGAGCAACACATCACGTATGGGTATTTTATGTGCTATGCATTCTACTGTCTGGTAAAAAGACCTTCCATTTTTTTTTACGAAATCAAATCTTTTTCCTACCACATAACCCTGAGGACTAATTAAAGACCTGTTTGTTTCAAAGTACTGCAACCTTTTATGTGTTGAACTAAAACTCTCTAAATCACTCGTCATTTTTTCTACAGCAGAATCTGGTGTACTTGGTAATAAAGGTTTGATTGATAAGTTAAACATGTTTTCAATACCGCTATAAACTGTATCTACCACATTGTTTGGCAAATTAGGATTACGATAAAGAGATGAAAAAAGTTGAGCCAAGGTGTAGCTAAGTGAAACAGAGCGCAAATTATTGCCTTGACTTTTCACATTGATTTCTTCGCTACCTGATATAGAGCATCTTTTATCCTCACCTTGTAACTCTGGTGTAGTGTGCATATGTGAAGGGTCCATATTAAATGAACAGGATTCAAGTTCAGAAGCCTCCGAGGCCAAATGGCATTTCAAATAATGACGTCTAAATGAGGTGTAGAGTTGATAACTTCTTCCACATCCAGTATTTGGACAGACATACACATTGCCCGGATGATAAAATGTGTAGTGACTTTTAAATTCCCTTAAATTACTAAAAGATCCTTTACATATTGCGCACTGCACCATCATGCCTGTTGGAAACAGAAGCAAGTAAATCTAGCATAGGAACACCTTCAGTGTCGTATTTGCTTTTCATGACAAAAATACTTCTTTGGATGAACATCCAAACTGGCACACAGTCTTTGGAATAGGGCAAATCTAATGTCCATAAGATTTTAAAAGCATTCAAAACTGCCTCGCAAATGTTATCAAAGGTGTATCTAATGTCTTTGGCTATGATGACATCATACTGCGCAACTTCTTTCCAACTTGGACCGATGGCAACAATATATGGAAGTATAGGTAGCTTCTTCTGTGCAAGTTTCGCTTCTCTCTCGGAGCAATGGGTTTCGAGATCAGAGTTAGATGGCACCAAACTAAGAAAGGCGCTGCTTACTTCCGTCCGCGAAGGATTCCAGGGTTTTCTGACGCCTTTCACAGGTATTGTGTGCATCTGCTTCAGCAGCAATGGAATGGACAGAAAAGCCGCAACATTAGCTTGTTCCTCTCCAACTGAAAATAGATTTCATAATTCATTATCATCACCAGCCTATTAAATCAAGTACCTATAAATCGAGTGGCGTTTCGGTCTTTATTTATCGACACGATTTTTCACTAGTACACTCTAATTTCTCTGACTAGTTTATAGTGATCTGTGCTGCCATTTACCAAGAAGTCGAAGAAAGATTTGATTTGCCGAAACAATTAGTTTTTTTTTATTATACATAGAAAACGACCAGAACACCTTGGACTAATTTGCATATCGTACAAATATTTGTCCCGAGGCGGGAATCGAACCCGCAACCTCCTGCATCGGACCTTCGCCCACCGCGCCACAGAGGTCGTCACAATATAATAAATTGTGACATATTGTGTGTATATTTTAGAAGCCTGAAGTCACTTATTCATGCCTTATAATCTAAATTCTAACAATTTTGAGACAACTCACAGGTTCCAAGATCCAAAGTAAGTTGAATAGAGATGTCAGGTCGTGCCAGTTGCTGGGCCTTCTCGTCCAATAATGTTAGCAGACGACCCTTTACTAAAGGGAATTTTTCTTCAAACTTTCCTTTCACTTCTGGGTGGATTTCATCGAAGTCACTAGCAAGCTGCACAAAACAAATGATTGTCATACGTTATGCAGGTACACAAAAATCTATACTAATATTATAAAGAGGAAAAATTCGATTGTTTGTTTGTATTGAATAGGCTCCGAAACTACTGGACCGATTTGAAAAATTCTATCACCGTTGGGAAACTACATTATCCCTGATGAACATAGGCCATAGAATATACTCGTGCGAAGCCGGGGTGTACTGCTAGTATGTAAAATTATTCTTACACCACAATTGTTAAAATGACACTACAAGGAGCCATAGGGCATAGCATAGCTGGCCTAGGTGATTATAAACAATTACTGAAGTTAAGCAATATTTAGCCCAGTCGAACACCCTGAACAAATATTTGCAGATCGTACAAACATTTGTTCCGAGGCGGGAATCGAACCCGCAACCCGCGGACCTTCGCCCACTGCGCCACAGAGGTCGTCGTATATATGCTGTCTTCATTTTAGTCATTTGTTTATTAGGTACTAGTTACTCACCAATTCATAGCCCCATGGGCATTGCAGTGATGGGAATATTTTAAAATACTGGAAATAGTCAATTTCTTTTAATAAAGAGAGTCTTTCCCGCAGGCAGCTTTGCCATTTGGAGATCACTAGATCCCGGGGCGAAGAGGAAGCCTTCAGCCACTCTACGCAGCTATCACCATCTTCATTAATTTCTTTGAACACAAATGATTCAGGCAAAGGCCGAATTCGTCCAGGAGTACCACTTTTTCGCCTTCTCTTATTTTCACTAGACGTGCTTTCATTGCTGCTGAGACTCCTGCTACGTCGGTTTTCTGCACTTAATAGCTTTCTTCGGACCGTTATGAGCCGATTCACAATGAGGCCACTGGCCTGTATAATCCGGCCATCAATGATTCGGAAGGGACTGTAATATACAGCTTTTGTTTCTGATGGGAAAAGTGTGGTTATTTCTGTCGTCCAATTTTCCCACACTTCTTTTCTTATGGCGTCCGTAATCTTATTAAGTTTACGGACTTCTGCCTCCACTATGATTGCTGTAATTATTTTTCTGTCTTTCGTAGATAGGAACTGTTTTGTAAGAAGCGGTTTCCCAGCTGATGTTGACTCCAAGATATGTTTTAGCGAACCACCAACCAGGACTCTAGTAAAGTCAATGGTCGCTATTTCGTCTTCATAATTGGTAAGTTCCCATTCCTGAAAAGCAAAAAAAACTTCAATTTGGCACATTTTTCTTTCTAATAAATGTTTTATAGAAACTAATGTGAGCATCATTCATTATTAAAACTGAAAAACGTTTTTGATTTTCTTTCTGATAGCCAAAAAGTAAACTGCTAATTGGTATGTATGACGGTGACACTTTTGTAGAGAAAATTCATATTATTTTTTTATGCTTGTTCTCGATTGATGATCAGAGGAACGTAGAGCAGCTCCAAATTTCAACAAAATTTATTCAGTCATTACAGCGTAGTTAATAATAAACAATCATACAAAGTTGCTAAATATTTATAATATTATAGATGTATGTGTATTATATATGTGTTGGGCGCTTGGATGTCGCAACCCCGCGGTATTGTTCGCTAATTTGACTAACACCTTGTATATAATTAAAAAGTCAATGGGGCAAAAAATCCCATCCACCCCATTACTCAAGTCAATTTTTTTCCCAACCACCCCATTGATGGGGAGGTTAATGGTGTGGATGGGAATATACCGTTTTTGGAACAAGTCCTTGAACAGAAAAAACATCAAAACCAATCTCACCCAAAAAAAAAACAATTATTTAAGTTTATTAAAAGTCAATTATTATAACAATTATGATGTTTTAACTTACTGGTCCATCGGAAGCTGATGAGCTAGAACCAGGGCAACTAATTGCAGAAGAATCTCTTGCCAAAGGTGACAAAAATGTCATACATGTAGCAGTCGGAGCAGTGGCTGAAGTATCTGGAGCTGGTGAAGTTGGAGTAAATATAAACTCGTCTAGCCTCAACGGAGCAGCCACTGTCATTTGGCTAGCAAGATTTTCTTGCTTCTTCTGTCAGGAAAAATACACATATTTTAATATATCAATATACCTATCAAGTCGCCAATCCGCACTTGGCCAGCATGGGGACTACCGGCCTAAATCCCCCTTGGGGGACCATGACATGCAAAAGGTTGATGTGAAATAACATATCAATGCTCATAGACAAGTCACAGGACATTACATTACATTTAACAAAAACATACATACAACCGAACATAGAACCTCCGCCTTTATTAAAGTCGGTAAAAAAAAATAAGGTAAATATGCAGTCAAAGCTACTCACACATTCTTTAAATCGATCCAGTGCCATGCGTAGTTTTCCTTTATTAACCACCCCTTCGACCAAAAGCGAAAGCTCGTGATCGTTCGCATCAAGCAGGAATTCTAGATCTGCACCCTGATCTAGAAAAGCATTTTTATTTTAGCCATGGTGGCACAGACCGGGGACCGGGCAGCAGCGCCCCTTGGAGTACAACTCCACTGAACTGCGATTCCCAACCCGCATGCCCAGCGTGGGGATTATGGGCACTACCCCCAATGATCATCATCATCATCATCATCAGGCTATATTAGTCCACTGCTGGACATAGCCCTCCCCTAATGAGCGCCATAGCCCCCAATGATAAAGAGACTGAACCAATGGCTCCAGTTCCCGGCTGCCTCGCTATTCCTGGCCATGGCATGCGGCCATGGTAACGGCGGGGCAGGGGGTGCTAGGAATCACCGGGCTACGGCAGGCTGCCACAAACAACTGAAGACAGGGCGCTATGGCGCTCACTAGGGGAGGGCTATGTCCAGCAGTGGACTAGTATAGCCTGATGATAATGTCACTGCCGGCTTGTACTACCACTGATTTATCAGCCCATGCGCGGGTCGCAAGCGGTAAGTACGTGGTTTGAGTTTGAATGTTCAATTCATCAGTAGGTAGACATTAATAAATTACTCTGAATTCCGGCATCTAGGATACATCAAGCAGTAAATAAACCCATTTTCACCCCCTAGGCTGTCTTGCACTATTTTGACTGATAAAACGTGCAAACTAATAAAACATTTATAGGTTATAAAAACAATGTGCATGTGCATAAAATTATTACATAAACAAAGGAACTTACCGTTGAGAGGTCGCAGAAGATGATATAAACCGTTGCTAATTAAAAAATCGACCAGTGGGTCTTCCTTATCCATTTTACTGTGAAGCCGGCTTTTGACTATGGGATATAATATAAATTACATCTTGTGCTATATATTACATCCCGCGGTTGCTGTTTACACTGTGAGATATATATTTTGGAGCACACAATGATCAGTTTACACGTCTGCACACGAACGCCAACATTCAAACGGAGGGCGAAGCGGGGGAGGCGCGGTGTCCGGGGACGTGAGGTAAAATATACACCTTCAAATGACCTTCAAATATCGCTCACTCGGTCGAAAAAATATTTATAGTTTGGGATGTAATATATATTATAGCACAGTGTAAACGGTGCCATACAAAATGTATGGTGAGCGATAAAATATTATATCTCGGGATGTAATATATATCCCATAGTCAAAAGCCGGCTTGATTGTCACAGAACACCGGAGTGGTTTTATTCTCTTTGCACAACACAAGCACAAACCAAAGGCACAAACTAGATAAATGATACTCTAACACAAAGTGCTAGAAAGTTCCGGCCGGACAGTTCGACTTCGACGGACGCGCGGTCTTCCCGTTCAAGTGTTGCCAATGAAATGACCGAAACTGACTGAATGTGCAGCGTTCTGATTATGCTCTTTTCGCAATGTTTAAACATTACAAAATTGACTAATACGTCAGCTTGTGCTTTTATCAATGTCTAGGAATGAACGTTGTGATTTTCACAAACATGAATAATGCTTTTTATCTAAGTTACTTATTTTCTCGCTATGTTGAAACTGATTTTCTAACAACCTAAACATTGATAGAGCTAGCGCTTCATAATTTGTATAATTATTCAAATGTTGTAACGTAGTGATTTTCACAACTATGGATTTGTGAAAATGTGTAGGTACTGTGGTCATGTACCAACCTACACCTGTGCCTACACTAACAAATTATGATTTTCTAAATTTGTAATTAGATACCTACTAACTAGGTAGGTACCTACCTAATTTTTATTTATTTTATTAAAATGCCTTTCTTTTATTAAGTCCTCACCTATACCTACCTACCTACATTGAAGTCCATTGCATCATTTAGATCCATAGGTAATAAAACTTGCTAACACCACAACGTATAAAATCAACATACAACTGACATTGTGATTGTGATCCACACAAACTGTAACTATGTGAACCCCCCAGATTACTGCATTGTGATTTTAGCAGAGGGACCAGAACTTGCTAACACCACAACCTATAAAATCAAAATACACCTTACATTGTGATCCACACAAACTGTAACTATGTGAACCCCCCAGATTACTGCATTGTGATTTTAGCAGAGGGACCAGAACTTGCTAACACCACAACCTATAAAATCAAAATACACCTTACATTGTGATCCACACAAACTGTAACTATGTGAACCCCCCAGATTACTGCATTGTGATTTTAGCAGAGGGACCAGAACTTGCTAACACCACAGCGTTTAATATCAAAATACAACTTACATTGTGAACAACACAAACTATACCTATGTGAACCCCGCAGATTACTACATTGTGATTTTAGCAGAGGGACCAAAACTTGCTAGCACCACAACGTATAAAATCAACGTATAACTTACATTGTGAACAACACAAACTATAACTATGTGAACCCCGCAGATTACTATGTTGTGATTTTATCAGAGGGACCAAAACTTGCTAACACCACAACGTATAATATCAAAATACAACTTACATTGTGAACAACACGAACTATGACTATGTGAACCCCGCAGATTACTAAGTTGTGATTTTGGCAGAGGGACCAAAACTTGCTAACACCACAACGTATAAAATCAACGTACAACTTACATTGTGAACCACACAAACTATAAGTAACTATGTGAACCCCGCTGATTACTACATTGTGATTTTATAAGAGGGACCAAAACATGCTAACACCACAACCTATAAAATCAAAATACACCTTACATTGTGATCCACACAAACTGTAACTATGTGAACCCCCCAGATTACTACATTGTGATTTTAGCAGAGGGACCAGAAATTGCTAACACCACAGCGTTTAATATCAAAATACGACTTACATTGTGAACAACACAAACTATACCTATGTGAACCCCGCAGATTACTACATTGTGATTTTAGCAGAGGGACCAAAACTTGCTAGCACCACAACGTATAAAATCAACGTATAACTTACATTGTGAACAACACAAACTATAACTATGTGAACCCCGCAGATTACTATGTTGTGATTTTATCAGAGGGACCAAAACTTGCTAACACCACAACGTATAATATCAAAATACAACTTACATTGTGAACAACACGAACTATGACTATGTGAACCCCGCAGATTACTAAGTTGTGATTTTGGCAGAGGGACCAAAACTTGCTAACACCACAACGTATAAAATCAACGTACAACTTACATTGTGAACCACACAAACTATAACTATGTGAACCCCGCTGATTACTACATTGTGATTTTATAAGAGGGACCAAAACATGCTAACACCACAACCTATAAAATCAAAATACACCTTACATTGTGATCCACACAAACTGTAACTATGTGAACCCCCCAGATTACTGCATTGTGATTTTAGCAGAGGGACCAGAACTTGCTAACACCACAACCTATAAAATCAAAATACACCTTACATTGTGATTCACACAAACTGTAACTATGTGAACCCCCCAGATTACTGCATTGTGATTTTAGCAGAGGGACCAGAACTTGCTAACACCACAACGTATGATATCAAAATACAACTAACATTGTGATCCACACAAACTGTAACTATGTGAACCCCTCAGATTACTGCATTGTGATTTTAGCAGAGGGACCAGAACTTGCTAACACCACAACGTATAATATCAAAATACAACTTACATTGTGAACAACACAAACTATAACTATGTGAACCCCGCAGATTACTACATTGTGATTTTAGCAGAGGGACCAAAACTTGCTAACACCACAACGTATAAAATCAAAATACAACTTACATTGTGAACAACACAAACTATAACTATGTGAACCCCGCAGATTACTATGTTGTGATTTTATCAGAGGGACCAAAACTTGCTAACACCACAACGTATAAAATCAACGTACAACTTACATTGTGAACCACACAAACTATAACTATGTGAACCCCGCAGATTACCACATTGCGGCGATAGCAAAGAGCCTCAAAATTGTTAATGCAACAAAAAAATTATTGTTGCGTTCACAATTTTTGCGTTTCGCAAAAAAAAAGTTGCTGCGGCAACATAGGGTATTTTGCTAATATCTCAAAATTATTTTGTAATTTTCGCAAAACTTGGCTCGCAATGTAAAACTGCATACATTGCGACCGGTTTTTTCTCTGAGTGTAGGGATGAAAAGCCTAGCCTGCCTAGCAGAGCTGTGCCTGATCCCCATGACCATTGACCTGTTTCCAGTACTTCTCTCAGATTCTTTGTCAGACGAGCTACCTTCGCGTCCGGTAACCTCGTTTGATTTATCTCCGTGTTCCAAATAATGCCCAGGAATTCTATCTCCTGCGTCGGCTTTAGAACTGACTTCTGCATGTTCACACACCAACCTAGCTGCTGTAGAAGATCTACGGCCAATTTTAACTGAATCTTTAAAATTACCGGACTCTGATGGGCGAAGAGAAAATCGTCTAAATAAACAAGAACTCTTAATCCTCTTTCTCTCAAAATGCTCGCTTCCCACTTGCTGACACGAGAAAATGCTTGTGGGGCCAGTGCCCCACAAGCATTGCACACAAGCATTTGCAGTGAAAGGCCGAACGGTAGAGAGGTCATCTGGAAAAGTTTCCTTTTTGTAATGGAATGACAGATATCTTCGATGGCTCTCCCTTATTGGAATGTTAAAATACGCCTGGCTGAAATCTAACTTGCCTAGATAGTCGCCGTTTGCAGAAACTGAGGCACTTGTTGCTGGTTGATTAATCTGAACTTCTGAGGATCGAGATAAGCGTTCAAGCAACGAAGATCGAATACCTGCCTGACTTTTCCATTTGGCTTTGGAATAAGAAACATCTTTGATAGGAAGCCGGTAGAGCTTTTTGATCTTTCCACAACGGCTGCTGCTAAAAGACCTTTTAGTTCTTTGGTCATGGCCCTTGCAGTTTTTGTCGTAAACTGGGATTTCCTCAGTAGAGAAATGGACGGCGGCTTTGTTAAAAACGGTATCACATAGCCTGTTATTATCTTTAAGATAGGTTTTGGGGCCCCTAAATCCAACCACTGAGAAGCAAAATTCGTTAGTTGGCCGTCGCGAAAACTGTCAATACTTACGGTAACCTTAAGATTTTCTGCCGGCACCTTGGCCGCGCTGCCTGCCTGTGTGCTTAAACTGGCCAGGACGAGAGTTAGGCGTATTTGACGAGTTCTTCCCCTGAGCCCTCGATGGTTTTTGTCGACGAAAGGAAGTTCCTCGCTTGGACTCATTCGTCGGAACTGCTGGTCTGCGAAAAGTGTTCCTGCGCATCTGTCTCTTTCGATCCCCACCGTGGAAAATACGGTCCACCCAGCCATTCTCCTTCACAAAGGTCGAGAACCTTTGTTCATCAAAAATGTGAGACTCAGATGGTGGGATCTGCAGCAAAGCTGCGTTCAGTATATCATTACGTGTATTGAGAGTCTTTCGTCTGCAATTCAAAAACCTCAGCTCTATGAGCACAAACAAATTGCAGTAGGTTGTCTGAGAGTTTTCTGAACTGGGAATTTTCCCCTAAAATCTTTATAATATGATCAGCGGCTTTTGGAAAATCTTTTGCTATCGCCTTTAAGTTTTCGGATAAAGCCTTGCGTTGCATGAGGAGGCCGTGTGTCCCAGTACCCCATCTAACTTAGGGAGCCATCCCGATGACTGCACGAATGCATTGAGCTCAGAATTAACTCTTAGCGCACTGAAGACTGGAGATGTTTGCAGCGACCTTTCAACCTCCTTGTAACGGATCCGTCTCACCCGTCCATGCCCAAGCGTTGGCAACCTATGCCCTCCTTCTTAAATTGGGCCGTAGGTTCAGGGACTAGCGGATCTGCCTCCTTAACTTGGGGCGTAACCGTAACCGTCCATGAGCGGACTCATTGAGGCTTTCCATGATGAACTATCGAAAGACGTATCCGATTCATCGTCCGCTGATCTCGTTTCAGGGACAGATTGGCGCTCAATCTTTTCTATGAGTATAGAGAACATGCTTTCCATCTTCTTTTCAAGAGTCTCGTATCTATAATCAGGACGGGGCCTCTTATTACGGTAATGCTCGCTACCGTTTGATTAGGTACTCCTTCTTTTCCGGCCGGTCCCTTCAGACTCTGGTAGTGTACCAGCCAAAATTCTATCTGCCTCTGATTGTGTATACATCGGAGACCGTAAAACTTTTACAGACTGATTGAACAACTCAGTGCGAGCTGCGGACCCTCGGATCCGGTTTGCCACTGCAGGTGGGCTTAATAGGAGAGCCCGAGAGAACGCCCAGTCTAGCAATTTTCGACGCATATCCCTATAACCCTTCTCTGATAGGTGGTCCGCTTCTGGGTTGAAAGCTAGGGCCAAGCCCACGGTTGGAAGGTCAAACACCAGCTTATTAAGAACTCTGCTGTCTAATTCCTGGCCAAAAACCTCTTCTTTAACCAAATTTGCCACTTCCCACTGGGCCCATCCTTCTGGAAGATGTTCTTGAGCCAGTAGCTTTATTCGCTCCAAAATTATCTCCTCTTGTTCTGATTTAGCCTTCTCCTCCAAAGGTTCACCAAGGGTTACAAAACCTCCACCTTGAGCCATCTTAAAGAAGAAAAGCATGCTGTAAGCTCACAGCCAAAGCATACCCAACATGCGCAGGCATTATTAGCAAAGCAATAAAGAAAAGGTGAGGTTCAGAAGCTTTGACATTGACAATCACGTTAACGTGAGATATTAGGCCCTTGGAGATTTGCTGCGTAAAATAATCTTGTTTGAGAGTTATGATACGGCATGCACTGCTCAAATTTTGAGAAGTCCGTTCGAAAAACGAGCGCCACCGCTCGAAACCTTGAGCCGCGCGGCTGACACATCGAGCCGCGCGGCTGTCACATCGAGCTGCGCGGCTGAAACATCGAGCCGCGCGGCTCGATTTTCGAGACGCACGCGGCTCAACTTCTGAGCCGTGCGGCTCGATTTTTGAGACGCACGCGGCTCAACTTCTGCGCCGTGCGGCTCGATTTTCGAGACGCACGCGGCTCAATTTTTGAGCCGTCAGGCTGAACTCTTTCGAGACGCCAACCGCTCAAGATTTGAAAAGAATTCACAAATCTGGACTAGCGGAAGAAGCCGAGTGATGAAATCGACAGCGGCTTTATATGGGATAGCAATTTAGCCACCAAAGTAATGATAGTGGCAGAGGCCGACAGATCAAAATACTTACAATTGGTTACACTTATCAATATCTGAAAGTATCACGGAAGTGGTGAATGACCGACAACCAAGGAGAAAATAATAAATACCATACGCAAGTGGTATCTATTACTACCTGAAAAACCCACATATAGAGACAAATATCACATTAAAACAAGCACTTACCGCTATTATAAAAGCAATCCAAAACCACTTGTTCTATGACTACAAGGTATATAATAATAACACTTTGAAACTAAAGAAATAAACGCTTCAACAGCGTTGCATAAATCTATAGAATAGCACGTGTGTACAAACTAGAAAATACAGGCGTACTGATGAAGCGCGGTCTTCCGTTCCCGCACCTGTCAACGCCGCTCCCCCCGCGCGCCCCGCAACTCGCGGATGACGCGCGGAACCCATAGAGACGAAGAAAGGTAAGTAGGTAGCATATGTGTGTAGCTAAGAAGGTATAGGTGATCTCCGAAAGGTCAAGCCGAAGGCTGCCGAAGGCACTGAAATAGTAAATTTCATGTAATTCCAAATTTCAGCTCAACATTATTACTGTATGCTACAAGGAATGCGTAGGTGAAAAATTACAGAATACCTACTTATGAAAATTTATTTTAATATTTATCCTACTAATATTAGGTCCTTACATATGAAATTGGCGTTTTGTATGGGAGGAACAAAAAGTCGAATATTTTTTAATATAATATATTTAATTAATCAAAGTATGAACCATTATTTTCTATGCACTTTTGCCATCTTATAGGTAGTTCATTGATCCCTTTACTAAAAAAACCAGTCGGACGGGAATCAATAAAATCTTTGAAGGCGATTTGGACTGCCCCATCGGAGTTGAATTTTTTCCCTTGCAAGAAGTTATCCAAATTTCGAAAAAAATGGTAATCTGTTGGAGCAAGGTCCGGGGAGTACGGAGGATGTCTTAGACTTTCCAATTGAAGCTCTTCTAATTTAGTAGCCGTCTGTTGCGCAGTGTGTGGTCTAGCGTTGTCGTGAAGCAGCAGTGGCGTGGAGCGATTGACCAGCCTAGGTTGTTTAGCCGCTAGCTTTTCCATCATGGTTTGCAATTGCTGACAATAGACATCAGCCGTAATAGTCTGGCCAGATTTGAGAAAACTGTAATGAACAATACCGGCACTAGTCCACCAAACGCTTACAAGTAACTTTTTTGGGGTTAATTTTCGCTTGGGGCAGGATTTGGCTGGCTGGCCAGGATCCAACCATTGCGCTGAGCGCTTCCGATTATCGTAAAGAACCCATTTTTCATCACAGGTAATGATTCGGTTTAAAATACCTTCATTATTGTGCCGGTTTAGTAATGTAACGCAGCAGTCGACGCGCGTTTGCCGGTTTGCTTCAGTCAATTCGTGAGGTATACCCACCTTTCAAGCTTTTTAATCTTCCCAATTTGCTTCAAGTGAATTAAAACAGTTTTAGCACTAACACCGCAGCCTGCAGCTAACTCGGACGTGGTTTGCGATGGATCCGCTTCCACAATAGCCTTCAACTCTTCATTACCGCGCAGCTAGATCAACAGTCACAAACCACGTAAACTTTGTTGACTATGTGTCGTTGTGTATGGATATGGGCTCCCAGGTAGACGTCACCTATTTCGATTTTAAAAAGGCGTTTGACTTAGTGGATAATGATATTCTCCTCCAGAAGCTAGCTGCGACGGGTTTCGTACCTAAACTCCTACTATTTTTTGCTAATTACCTACGAAACCGTCGCCAATACGTCTCCGTCCAGAGATATGTGTCGGAAACCTATTTCACGCGTTCAGGAGTCAGCCAGGGAAGTACATTAGGTCCAACACTGTTTCTCCTAATGATAAACGACCTACCATCTGTTGTTCTCTCCTCTGAAAGTCTCCTGTTCGCCGATGACCTTAAACTTTATACGGCCGTGCGTGAAACGGACGACTGCCTGGCACACCAGCGTGATATTGATCTGGTCGCTGACTGGAGTGAAAACAATCACCTCTCTTTTAACACCTCCAAATGTAAGACGATCACCTTTACACGTCGACGCTATCCAATTATGCATAGCTACTCTTTGTCTGGAGCTCCTCTTGAGCGTGTTCAGACCATGCGGGATCTTGGACTGGTGATGGATCCAAAGCTCAACTTCAATGCTCATATACAGGCTATATGCAAGCAAGCGTGCAAAGTCTTAGGATTCGTAATGCGCGTAACCTGGGACTTTCCCGATTTACGAGCGGCGATGATGCTGTACAATGCCTATGTACGTAGTCGTTTGGAGTTTGGAGCGATTGTTTGGGATCCTCACGAGGCCAAGTATAGGATGATGGTCGAGAGGGTACAGAGAAAGTTTGCACGTTATTCCTATAAACGTATGTATGGGTATTATCCATACCTCTACCCATCCTTGTTCGTCTCTGGTATGGTCGGTTTGGACACTCTGGACTCGAGACGGAAGCTCCTCCTGCTTATGCACTATGTTATGGTGTTGCGTGGTAGAGTTGATAACCCAGTAGCTCTACAGCAAATGGGCCTTGCGGTCCCGAGACGGCACATGGCAGGCGCAGTAGGAGCTGTCGGCCCGCGGCGTCGGCCGGTGCTATTTGCGCTACCACCCGGATATCGGACGCATGCCGGGGAGAGTGCTCCCACCCCTAGAGTACTTACCCTCCTAAACGAGTTCATCTCCTCAACTGACGCCGACGTATTCTTTGACAGCATCGCCAAATTACACCATTTGATGCTCTCATTTTTAAATTGTACTTTTTGACCTAGCTATTATTTCTATTATTTTGACTATTGCTATTATTTTGACCTTGCAATTATTTCTATTATTTTGACTATTGCTATTATTTTGACCATTAGATAAAATAGATACTTTTTTTTAATTGTGACATTTCCATAAGTATTTTTTTATATAATTTAACGTACATAAGCTAGATTTTATAATAATGTTTGACGTCTTGGAATGTATTCTGTAAGTCAAGTTTGAGTAAACAACAATAAATAAATAAATAAATAAAATAAATTATCAACTTGAGTCTCAGGCCGTCCACGGGGCTTGTTCTGCAAGTCGAAATTTCCAGAACGAAAACGTTGGAACCAAAAACGAACTGTGTTTTCTTTTGCAACACGACCGCCATACACATCATTCACCCTTCGAGTTGTTTCCGCAGCACTAGTGCCACGGCGGAACTCGTACTCGTAAATAATGCGATATTTTAAGTTTTCCATTTTGTAAAATGAGTGACGCAAACAGAAAAAAACAGAAGAAAAAAAACAAATGAATGACGATCATCGAAGCACAAATACACGAGTCTATAGCTGTACAAATTTGAATTTGGAATTCCTTACCAAAGAGGAGAAATTTGTGATTAAAGTGGCCAGTACGAAAAACGCCAATTTCATATGTAAGGACCTAATATTATGAAGCCAAAAGATTGTGCAATCTGAATTTTTGTTACCTAGGATCTCCAAAACTACAGAACAGATCAAGATGAAATTTGACGTACGTTTAGAGCAAAGCCTAACTTAGATAATAGACTACTTATTATATCGAAAATACGGACAGAAGTTAGTAATTTATAATGGTGTTATATTAAATTATGCAATTTTATTTTAATAGATATAATAATTAAACCTCAAAATTAGGGTAATTATTAAGTGTAGATGGCTTTGTGGATTTGAACGTAGGACCCAAATAATAATAAATTTTAAAAAGGTCGAGACATTGTCTTTAAAATCTAGGTCACTACTTCTGACCGACACCGTACCGAAGCCCGGCATCGGATCAGACTATCCATATCTGAGGGATGAGTCTTTTTGACGTAGTCGTAACGAGACGTGGTAGTGACGCCTCCTTTTCTATACTCATATTATAAAGAGGAAAGATTTGATTGTTTGTTTGTATTGAATAGGCTAAACTACTGGACCGATTTGAAAAATTCTTATACCATTAGAAGCCCACATTATTCCTGATGAACATAAGTTACTTTTTACCGCGGGAAAATGCTTCATTCCTACGGGAAAACGGGTAATAGGACAACGGGTAGTATGAATGCAGCTAGTATCATACAATTTGGTACACCGCCTCTATGGTGCGGATAGGGAACTACGCAAATCCCATACAAAATATCCCCTCGGATCCGACAATCAGACAAAGAATCGGACGAGTATTGCCAGGCTAAGACTAGCCGATAATATTTGTTGGTAAATATAATATTTGATGTTATGGTTCAGAAGGTTACCTAAATCATGGTTCATATATAAACAAGAACGTCAAGTGCGAGTGTAACTCGCGCGCCGAGGGTTTCGAACGTTTGTCGATTATATACATACATGTACTAAAGGTACCGGTTAGAGACATCGCTATTTGATGAATACCTACCTAAAAATAGTACATACAGAGCGATCCATCTAGATCGCTTTGCATAGGTACTTTGGAGATTAAGTCAATTTATTGACTTTATTCAAAATATTTCAAAAAGTATTGTGCACGACAGAACCGAAACCATAGATATAAGTTAGCATATATACATAGTATTTTAAGGAACAAATAAAGAAAAACTCGCTCGCCACCGCGTATAGCGGGGCGGGGCGTTGGTTTATATAAATATAGGAAGAATTTTGAGAAAAATTGTCAGTCAATCGGTCGGTCTTGTAATTCGAATAAATTAAAGTCATAAGTATAAGTTGTGAAGTGAAATAATAAGTGAAGCCACCAGTTCAAAGTCGTTTCAATCAAAAAGAACCCAGCATACAGTCCACAAACGCAGCCGGACAGGAACCAGTAGTCCGGAGAGCCCGAACATTGGTCGCATTCGAGCCGGATTGAAGATGATGACCAGGAGCCAGCAAGGCAAGGAAGAAACGCCGCAGGCCAGCCCTGAGGAGAGCACTGAGGTCAGCCAGCAGAAGGCAGCAAATAAAAAGGATAGCTCCGCCTCCACATCCGCGACCGAGTCAACGTGGACGCAGGAGTCCGGAGACAGCGCTACCACATCGGCTATCACAGGAACTGAGGCAACAACTGACAGTGAGACGACCAGCAAGACCACCACGAGGCCAGCGGCACTGGCAGCGCGGTCAACCAAGGCGACCGCGCGGAAGAGGGCCGTGCACCAAGCACAGCTGAAACTGGCGGAAATGCGCTCCGCAGAGCTACAGATCAAGGCGGAAGCAGCCAAGGCTGCCCGTGAGCTTGCGGAGGCGCAACTGCAGCAAGTAGAGGATGACTCATCGGAAGAGGAGCAGGACGAACTGGCATCCGTGAGGGTGACATCCTGGCTACAGCAGCGGCGGGAGGAGCCGCTGCCACCCAAGGCCACCAAGGAGGCTCCAGAGGCGCCAAGAGAGGACCAAGGAGCACGGGAGGACCAGACAGGAACCAAGTCTGGGCGGGCTACGAACCAGCCCCCCGCGCAGGGGTCGGCCGTCAGTGTGGAGGCGCTGGTGGCGGCGCTGTCGCAGATCGCGACAAGGAGGGAGACTCCAAGGTACGCGCAGGAGCTACCCACTTTCGGAGGACAGGTTAGTGGTTGGCTAGTGTATCGGGCCGCGTATAGAGACAGTGAAACATCATTCTCAAAGATCGAGAACATCATGAGAATTCGACGTAGTCTCAAGGGTGTAGCGTACGAGTCCGTGAGCAGTCTCCTCATCAGCCAACCTGAACCTAGGGCCATCATGGAGGCCCTCGAGAGGAGGTTCGGGCGACCAGAGGCACTAGTGATCGCAGAGATGGAGAAGCTACGGGCGTTGACCAAGGTAAGCGATAATGCTAGAGATTTGTGCATATTCGCCGGGAAGGTGGCCAACATAGTGGCCACCGTGGAGGCCCTTGGTCGGAAGGAGTACCTACAGAATCCTGAGATGGTACGCAGCGTCCTGGACAAGCTGACCCCTATCCTGCGCAGTAAATGGTACGATTATTTCGCCATTAAAACCGAAGAAAAACCAGAGATGGTAAGATTAGCAACTTTCTTGAACGAAGAGGCCGACAAGTGCGGAGCCTACGCACTGCCGGAGGTCGCCGAAGAAGGGCCGCGAGCTAAGAAAAAGGTAGAAAGAACCTATGCAGCAATCGAAACGAGAAGTGATAACTGTCAACACTGCCATAAGTCTCACAAGTTATTGGATTGTTCGGGCTTCCTAGAAGCAGACGTGGCGACCAGATGGGCGATGACCAAGAAGTACGGCGTCTGTTTCCTGTGTCTCAAAGAGAAACATCGTCGGTTCAAGTGCCAAGCAAAAGCGTGCGCTATGGAAGGCTGTGGTAAGAAACATCATACATTATTACACAGTGAACCAGTGCAGACACAGCCAGCGACAGAGGAGCGCCGCGCAGAGATATCCGCTTGTGTCACAGGGAAAGAAAATGCCGGCCCAGGCCGCCTACGACGAGCGTACCTCAAGATAGCCCCGATAGAACTAACCGGACCTAGAGCCAAGATAAGTACCTACGCTTTACTCGATGATGGAAGTACGTGCACGTTCGTGGAGGAATCTATCACCGAACTGCTGGGCATTGATGGTCCGACAGACACGCTTTGGATCAAGGATGCCAACGGAGGTGAGGTCAAGCACGAGAACAGCAAGACAGTGAGCGTACGCATTCGAGGAAAGAACCAACGACAGGAACATGTACTTCGCAACGCTCAAACGGTAAAGAGACTAGATTTTACCACACAGGCCATCACGAGACATGAAATAGAAGATTGCCCACACTTGCTAGACATAGCGGAGGATCTGATCTACACCAGAGCTCACCCCAAGGTAGTAATAGGCCAAAACAATTGGGACCTGATAATTTCAAGAGAGGTGCGAGAGGGAAGGAGAGACCAACCGGTCGCCTCGCTCACACAGCTGGGATGGGTGCTGCATGGCTGCCGCCTAGAGGGACGCCCCCAAAAGAACTTTTGTGGATACGTCGGTGCGGAGACTCACCCAGACAACTTTGAAGAAACAATGAAAGACTTCTTCAAGCTAGAATCGCTAGGAATAACACCACGGAAACAGGCAAGCGATCCGGAACAAAAAGCTCTAAGAATATTGGAAGAAAAGAGTCGGCGCCTACCTGACGGCAGATTTGAGACCGGATTACTGTGGAAGGAAAATAAGGTACATTTGCTTAATAATTACAGAGACACATTGAAGCGACTACACAGCCTAGAACGGAAGCTGGACCGAGATGTGGAACTGAAGGCCAAGTACAAAGAACGGATGGAGAACCTGCTGACTTCCGGCTATGCAGAGCGAGCAGAAGGGCCAGGCGAAAAGGATAAGACATGGTACCTACCACATTTCGCAGTCGTGTCACCAACAAAACCAAAGATAAGGATGGTTCATGACGCAGCGGCCAAGTCAGCAGGTAAGAGTTTGAATGATATGCTACTAGCCGGTCCAGATCTGCTGCAGTCGCTGCCAGGAGTAGTTATGCGTTTTCGCCAGCACGCATACGCCGTTTCGGCCGACATAAAGGAAATGTTCATGCAAGTAAAAATAAATCCCGCCGACAGAGATGCACTAAGGTTCCTGTGGAGAGATGACAGACGAGGGGAAGCGCCGCCGGACGAGTACCGCATGACTTCGGTGGTTTTTGGAGCTTCATCATCACCATGCACAGCGCTGTTCATCAAGAATAAGAACGCACAGGATCACCAGAACGAGTTCCCAGCCGCCGCCAAAGCTATAATTCGAAACATGTACATGGATGATTATCTTTCCAGTTACCCGACGATTCGAGAGGCGGAGAGTGTAAACACACAGGTGGACCACGTGAACCGCCAGGCGCACTTCGAGCTACGAGGGTGGACATCCAACGAGCCACAGACCATCCAGAGCCTCGCAGCGCGCTCCGGAGACGCCACGGTCGCCATCGGCGGCAGCGAGGTGGAGAAGGCGCTGGGACTCTACTGGGACGTGCGCGGCGACTACATATGCTTCCGGGTAAACGAGAGGAAGGCCCCGCCCTCCCTGATGAACGGAGGTAAGCCACCAACCAAGCGAGAGGCGCTCAGCGTGATCATGTCGCTGTTTGACCCGCTGGGACTCATCTCACCACTCACCACACCGGCGAAGAGATTGATGCAGGACACATGGAAGTTCGGAACTGGCTGGGACGAGCCCCTGCCCGAACCGCTTCAGGGAAAATGGTGTGAATGGACCGAGACACTTCGATGTCTCGATAAGGTACGAATTCCTAGATGCTACGAGACAGAACCCGCTGCCACAAGACAACTACACACGTTCGTCGATGCCAGCGAGGAGGCCTACGCTGCGGCCGTGTACTGGAGGACGACGAAAGCCAACGGCGAAGTGAACGTGGCACTGGCGGCAGCTAAAAGTCGGGTAAATCCCTTAAAACCTATTTCGATACCGCGTCTAGAGCTACAGGCGGCGTTGCTGGGCGCGCGTCTCGCAGACACAGTGGCGCGCGAGCACGACTTCGAAGCGGAGAAGAAGGTATACTGGAGCGACTCGAGGACTGCCCTAGCTTGGATACGGGCCGAGCCGCGAACCTTTAAAACCTTTGTAGCCCATAGACTGGCCGAGATCGAGGATACAACCAAGAAAACCGAGTGGAGATGGCTGCCGTCAGCTGAGAACGTAGCGGACGACGCCACGAGATCCACACCGGTAAATTTTGGCACTAATCATAGGTGGTACACGGGACCGGCCTTCCTACGTCAAGAAGAGGGAAACTGGCCGAAAGAGGCATCCACGCCGGCCGAAATCACCGGCGAGGAGAGAGAGAAATGTTATGCGACTGCAGTCACTCAGGTCAGTACAACGGGCCACCTCCCAGACATACACAGATTCTCGCGGTGGCTCCGATTGATAAGAGTGACAGCGAGAGTCCTGCAGTTCATAGCACTGTGCAGAGCAAAAAAGCACGAGACCGTAGCTGCGCTTCGAAAACGCACAAAGAAAAACGCAGACAGTGATCCGGACTGGACAAAAGTGCAACACCAAAAGAAGGTTAGCACAGGGCCCAAGAAATACCCGAGCGAGACAGCGAGAAAGTACATCAGACTCGAGGCCCACTATCTCATCCAGGCTGAGCAGCTGTGGGTGCTGAGCAGCCAGAGAGAGAGCTTCGGTGAAGAAATCGATCGCATCCACTCACACAAAGGTACGTCGAAAGGAGGCAAGTTGTCAGCACTGAGCGTCGCCGTGGGAGCGGACCAGACGCTACGACTACGCGGACGCATCGACGAGACGCCCGACCTCGCACCAGAAACCGCCAGTCCGATCATCCTAGACGGTAGGCACGCTTACACTAAGTTATACATACAGTACGTGCACGAGAAGCTACACCACGGCGGCGTGGAGACCGTCGTGAACGAGCTACGCCAACGATTGTGGATAATCCGAATAAGGCCCACAGTAAAGGATGTAATCAAGAAATGTATGTACTGTCGCATTAAAAAAGCGAAGCCGGGAAACCCAGCCACCGGAGACCTGCCAGGGGCTCGCCTAGCTCATCACAAAAGGGCGTTCACCCACACCGGGCTGGATTACTTTGGACCAATCGAAGTCACAGTCGGACGGCATAAAGAAAAGAGATATGTAGCGCTTTTCACTTGTATGACTTCCAGAGCCATCCACCTTGAGGTCGTGCCGAACCTGAGCGCCGACGCTGCCATCAACGCCCTGAGAAGATTCATCTCGAGACGCGGGTGCCCACGCGAGCTACACAGCGACAACGCTACGTGCTTCAAGGCAGCGGACCGCGAGCTAAAGGCGGCCGCCTTGGAAGGCGTCGCGGACGCGGCCACGAACAAGCGGATCCAGTGGCGCTACATACCACCAGCCTCTCCCTTCATGGGGGGAGCATGGGAGCGCATGGTGCGCTCTGTCAAGGAAGCGCTTCACACCACCCTGCACGAGCGGTGCCCGAGCGACGACACGCTCGCCACCCTGCTGACCGAGGTGGAATACTCGGTCAACTCACGACCGCTGACGCACGTCGCGGTCACGCCGGAGGCACCAGAGGCGCTCACCCCCAACCACCTCCTGTTGGGGCCCAATAGCAGTGTCCCCACCCCGGGGGCATTCACCGAAAAAGACGAGCACGCGCGCGCCCTCTGGCGACGCGTGCAGTACCTGGCGGACGAGTTCTGGCGCCGGTGGATGATGGAGTATCTACCCTTACTCCAACACCGGCGGGAGCCCCACACCGTCGGCGAGGCCCCCCAGCCCGGGGACCTCGTACTCCTCTGCGACGAATCACAGCCCCGCAATACATGGCCTAGGGCAAAGGTCATAGCTCTCCACCCAGGGCGTGATGGAGAAACGCGCGTCGTGGACGTAGTCACCAGCAGCGGGCGAGTCCTGCGGCGGCCTACGAAGAAGATCATCGTGCTGCCAGTGGGATCGCGCGACGGCGGAGGTGCCGACGACGGCGACGGCAGGAGAATGTGCACGACAGAACCGAAACCATAGATATAAGTTAGCATATATACATAGTATTTTAAGGAACAAATAAAGAAAAACTCGCTCGCCACCGCGTATAGCGGGGCGGGGCGTTGGTTTATATAAATATAGGAAGAATTTTGAGAAAAATTGTCAGTCAATCGGTCGGTCTTGTAATTCGAATAAATTAAAGTCATAAGTATAAGTTGTGAAGTGAAATAATAAGTGAAGCCACCAGTTCAAAGTCGTTTCAATCAAAAAGAACCCAGCATACAGTCCACAAACGCAGCCGGACAGGAACCAGTAGTCCGGAGAGCCCGAACAAGTATGTAGTCTACAGAAATTTCAGTAACCGTTTTGGAAAATCATTCCTCCCCTTTTTGAAAATTTTTCTTTTTTTACAATCATCTCTAAATTTTTCCTGTAAAATATAGATCCATATCTGCAAACGCTACATACAGTTCACATGGATCGCTCTGCAATCTTAAGGAGATAAGTGGGGATGGGTAAAATTCATTTTCATTTTTCATTTTTTTTCTCTTTAAATCTGTACGAAATATACTAGTATTTTAAATTTCAAGTTGATAGCTGCTGTAGATGCTGAGTTATTATGGAGGAAAAAAAGGACAGAAAGCGAGACCATACGAGTTTCGAAACTGATCTTCGATCTCGAACATTCACGGCACTTTAGGCTTAATATAAAATTATTTTAAAAATAGTATTTTTACCGCGTGAAGTCTTTTATAGGGCCCAAGGTCTGCCTAGCGATTCATCTGATGACCAGATGATGCAAAGAAAATACATAGGTAAATATTTAAAAAAAAAGTCTTCTTTCAACCTCTAACTCTACAGCCTATATGCGCACTGCCGGACGCAGGCCTCCCCCTGATACGCGCCTTATTGGCTTTTATTTCGTGGGGGTAATGGCCATAATCCCCATGCTGGGCATGCGGGTTGGGGATCGCAGTTCGGTGGTAGAATTGTTTTGCAGGAGGCGCTGCTGCCCGCCCCCGGTGGATATCCCTTAGTCGCCTCTTACGGCACCCGCGGGAAGAATTGTGGTGCAAATTATAAGCTACACAGTAACTTCTCTTTGCTTTAGTAGAACTTTGGGATTAAGATTTGTGGGCAGATAATAAATACCTTGCATACCTACCTTTTGGAAAATAAGAAGGAATCCCTTCAAGCAGTTGTAGGGTATAACAGCAGAAAAAACTGCCATTAAACAGCTTGCCTTCAATGAGATTTTTGGCTTTATCATCATAACTCAAGATAGAAGTGGCTATACTGGAGTTAAAGGTTTCTTTTGCCGTCGAGTTCTTCATTCTAGACAAGCCCATATTTCTAGACTCTTTCACGAATGCGTCCCAACCTAACTTCAAGGATAATTTAATCGCCGTTTTTCTCATTAAGTGGTATTCCGGCTTTTGCTGACTTATGAAATTCATGATATGACATTCAATCTGGTGGTACTCTTTGTAGCAGAGGTCCATACAATTTGAATCACAGTATAACACCGTGCAGTTCAGACATGGAATGAGGCGTAAATCTAGTTTATTGCAGTAGTAACAAGACAAATATTGGCTCTGGACCGAGCAAGCTACGTACGCTTTTTCAAGGCCTACCAGATTCCCTGGTCTGATGGCAGTTTTAGCTTTTATTCGTTTATCATCGCTGAATGACACCTGTGCTGAAACACAAGGGACATCAGTGTTTTTCTTGCAGCTAAAGTCCAAAAAAGTCATTGTAAACGGAACGTTAGTAATAAACTCTACAGTTCCCTCATGATTTATGTTTTGCAAAGCCAGTTCCATACGCTTCTTTAATTTATCAGTTACTCTGTTGTTTCTTCTGGCTACAACTTCTGATACTAAGCCAATATCGTCTACGCAACCTGTGTAATATTTGATGGAATAAAACACTGCAGACCTGTTGCCGAGGGCTAGTTCAAACTCGACAGAACTTATTGGTGCAAATGCTATTGCCATATTGTAAAGTTCAATTGCTTGTCGCGTTCTACCAGCCTTGTAATGATCATTGCCCTCAAGTCTGTATACTGCAGAAGACTCTATTGATTTTGAGAAATATGTATCATGTGGCTGCCATCCGGCTTTCTTTAGCTCATTTGTGGTAGCTTGCACCAATTGGGCTAGGTCATCATTATCCATGGCTGCATAAATATTATTTAGATTTACACCTTTTGATTTCATAAAGGCCCTGTACAAAGAATCCATGTTTCTTCACATGTACTTTAAGTAGATTTTGGTAGGTGATGAAAATAGTCTTGAGAAATCTGAAGTCCCAGTGTCTGAAAAAAAGGTACTTAAGTGAGCTAACAAGGAAGGAAGGAATGGCTTATATTTCCAATTACAATAGTAACTAAGTGATGGTTACTTATTTGTATCTTTGCTTGACTTGAAAGGCACCTATTGTACCTATGTGTTTTAATATCTGTACTATATTAACCAGGGGAGGTAGGGGACTATTGGGCACTTTTTCACATAAACTCTAATAAAAATGTTGTCTAATAAAAATCTAAATTGCATTTCGAAGTTTTATTGCACCCTACATTTGGCTAGAATTATTTAAAAGAATTTTTAACAAACTATAATCAGTCTCCAAGTTACAAAAGGATTTCCGAAACATGTCAAAAGTGTCCAAAGCTCCCTACGGTAGGGAGGTTTGGGCATTCCTGAGGGATGTTTGGGCATTTCTTCAATATACTGTAGGTATGCTTTATTTGTAATATTAATCAACAAATTTTTATAATAAATTCGCAAAAATAGTCGAGTTTTGAATTTGGAATATGATTAATTAAGTTAGATCCAGCATGACTCAAATGGGTTTATTATTCATATACATAGAGCTTCCATGCCTGATTTTATTGCTTCTTTTTATTCTGGCTATATGGTTTTGATGTAAGTCTATTAGGCCGAATGCTTTTTTTTTATTTTTCCATACAGCAAAGATTGCATTTTTTACTATTTTTTCAAGAATATTTGGCTTGACCAAACCTCCCTTAAAATAACTGCCCATAGCTCCCCTGCATACTTTTTATACTTAAATTGCAAATGTTGTTTGATCAAATATTTTAAGGTGATTTATGTACAGCTTAATTAACATGTTGTTATACACAATGGAATGCAAATAGAAAAAAACACATACCTATCTTTACGCTACCTAGTTCCTGATTTTTTCATCCATAATCAAATCACGAAGAAATGCTCACATTGACTTGCCCCAAGCCACGAATGGCTTGTAATATTGACAACTCAATGAGATGACCAATAGTTTATAGTTCAGAAATGTTTTACATTACCAAATCAAAAGAAATAAAAAAATACAACCATATTGGAATTAAGAGGGGGTGCCCAAACCTCCGGACTGCCCAATGATCCCCTACCTCACCTACACATAATATGTGACAGAGATTGTATAGTAGATTATAAAACCACTCCATGTTTATGGACATGCGTTGTGTCTGTGACTCAAACAAGTATTATAAGTATTTAGTTACTGGTTGCGCCCCACAGCTTCACCTGTGTGGATATTTATGTGTATATATCCTCTGGATTATGCTTATTTATTACGATTGACGACCTCCGTGGCGCAGCGGGCGAAGGTCCGCCTGCGACGCAGGAGGTTGCGGGTTCGATTCCCGCCTCGGAACAAATTTGTGTACGATCTGCATAAATTTGTTCCGTTGGTCTGGGTGTTTATGTATAATAAAAATATCTATCTATGTAGTATATTGTATTAAGTATATCAGTTATTTAATATCCATAACACAAGCTCTGCTTAGCTTGGGGCTAGATAATGCTGTGTGAATTGTCCAGCATTATTTATTTATTTATTACAGCCGGCGGCGAGTGGACACGCGCTCTTGAGTTTTATCTGTGCTCAGTTATTTGTTTGTTTATGCAAGTTAATATACATATGTGTATAATTTAATTATTTACTTAGGTTTATTTTGACCATGTTTTGAGTGAATCAAACCAAGGGATAATAATTTTCCCTATAAACTTTACACCCTTTTTAACCCCCGCAGCAGTTAATAAATTAGATTAGCCTATGTGTTATTCTAGAACCTAAACTATCTACAGACCAAATTTCATCTAAATCGGTTAAGTAGTTACAGAGACACGTACCTACAAACATTCACACAAACTTTCGCATTTATAATAATATGGATAGGACTATGATGGGTATTTCCCCCTCTTTCTATTTAATATTTCCTATTTCCTGCGACTTCAAGTTAGGATGTACAAAGAAATTTAATGAATGATTGTGTTTTTTTGCGTTCACTGTTGTGTGTAGGTATTTGTGGGGAAAGGGAAAACAAATTGTAATTAATTACCTTAGCTCTTTTAGCCATACAATCAGCATCAAAATTAATGAAGAAGTTTGTTTACAATTGACAACGGCCACCACACACAAAACTAGTGACGGACGATAATTAAATCTCTCTCTAGAGCGTTACACGCTAAATCTCATGTTTACACACCACAACATAGAAAGAAAGTGATAGAAACTACGCATAAATAAACGCATGCAATGCACATGCAACAGGAAAAGAATCTCTGCAAGGCAAAGCAAGTCGTCTGGCAAAAATCTTTCAAATCGTTAAGTTAGGTAGTATCCCTAGTTTGTGTCGGTAGGTATCGAAACGTTTTTTTTCTTTGGGGTTGCCAGAGGTAGCAAGTAGCAAACGGCTTATTCATACGATCAAATGTGAGTTATAGCACAGATATTATAATACTATACTAGGTAATAGTATCACTACATATGTAGTTTATTAAACAAAGTCGCTTCCTGTCTGTCTGTCCCTATGTATGCTTAGATCTTTAAAACTACGTAACGAATTTTGATGCTGTTTTTTTACATAAATAGCGAGATTGAAGAGGAAGGTTTGGTATTGAGTATTGAGTATTGGTTTATATTTATAACACATGCTTATTAAAGTCGAGAAACACTGCTAATTTTAGAGGTTTCTAATGTGATATCGGAAATAAACACATTTTTTTGCGCTTACATTGCAAACACTGGCTGAACCCTACGAAATAGATCAAAATAATCTACTACAGTATTGTAAACCTTAAAAACGTCTACAAAAAAGTCAGTGTTATTATATGTCTATTTCTTAGGGATAACCCATTAATAACCATTTTTTATCCATTACTTTTTACGAGAAATAATGGCTTATTTATGAAGCTATTTTAAGCGGTACAGCATTAATCCTTATCCAATTAAGTACCTTAAATACATTGAGCATTTAATATAGATTATTATGGCTCTTTACAGCATGTAATTTAAATGCATATTTTCGAAGATATCACAGATTTAAAATGCAGGGACATAGCGGTTGCAGCGGTACCGGCCGGGGGGCCGATTCTGTAGTATATTTAGTATCAGCATTGCACGTGCGAAGCCGGGGCGGGTCGCTAGTTTATTTATATCAAAATAAAGGGACTTTGTCGCTTAGCAGAGCTGTAGCAGAATAAAAGTTTGAATTGAATATGTAATACTTATAGAAGAAAACCCACGTAAAAGTAGAAAGTAGGTAGGTATGTAGATAAGGTACCTTCTATTGATTATCAACGTCATCATCACTTTACCGAGTAGGAAAATGTAAAACTTCCTGTCACAGACGACTGTACATCTGTGCTTCCTGCGATCAGTACCTAGGTAAGTACCTATTGTTTTGTATATTATACGTTACGCACGGTCAAGTCAACGCCTAAATCTAACTGCTGCTTAGAAAATATGTAGAAAAACGAGTGATGATACGCTTTGTGTATACCATATACCTACATACGTAGTAAGTAACTTTTAAAAGCGCTCTAAGAGATTGGCCTTGTTCAGTTATATACATTGATTGTTGAATGTTCCATCTACCTAATTTGAGCAGCTTTCCTTTTCGTAGGTACCTTTCTTTTCCCTTCTAAATCTGGTTTACCAATAGGTATTATTATATAATTTATTAATCAGAAATCATCGAATAGGTATCTAGGATAACTTGTACGATTATTGGACTCAGGATTTAGGTTTGTAGATCAACGTAACAATTTTATTTAATTTTGCTGTTTTATTCTTATTGCATTTTAGGAGTTTGCGTGTCTTTTTGTGTGAGTATTATTGTTATTTAGTTTAGGTAATCTGATGGGTAGGTAAATTTTATTGTGATTTTTAAGTTTAGTTCTATTTTCTAGGGTAAAACACCTAGGCCTGTGGCTTAGGGCTTAGACTAGTTCTTTCATGTTAGTAACTATACCTAAGTTAAGTTCTCTCTAAGGTCAAATAAATAATATTAATAAAATATTTGCTACGTTGATCTCAAATGTACGAATTTTGTTTTTTCTAACTTTCTGGCAACCCTGTCTTACAATAATTTGACATAGGTAGCTTTCGGGGATTCCCGCTGTTCTTTGGTAAAAAAAATATGGAATAGTTTCTTTGATTTGTAGGACGACGTGTGAGTACAAAAGTACAGATAGTGTATTGTAAGTCTATAATTTTTGTTTCATTTCATGGCATAACACTAACGCATTCTATACAGAATACGGTAGTGTCAGAAACCGGCTTCATGCAGACATAAAAAGCCGTCACACACAGAAACCGTGGCCGGGCCGCAGGCGAAAGCGTGCGAGTTGTAATGCGTGAATTTATATGAGAGACTACACATACACCGCCGGGCGGCGTGTGTGTTGTAGTCTCCCATATAAATTTGTATGATACAACCCGCACTTCTTTTATTTTTGGGTCTGCATCGTTGTTTGACACAATTCTGCCAGTGTCAGTTTTTAATTGCACATCTGTGCCGTTTGTTTGACATTGTCATTTAAGTGATTTGATTCGAGTTGGCGCGTAATTCAAATGCACAGCGGCAGAATTGTGTCGACCAGACGCAGAGCCATTAATAACAAAGAATAGAATTGAATTGAGCCTTGAAATAAAAAAGTTAAAATTAAAATTTAATTTCTGACACAGACACTGACAGAGACGTAGCAGCGAAAAGCAAGCGGCGCCATAAATTATTAAGGTAACAGAAAAGTGGCAAACCCATAGATGGGTTATTAAACCAGATTAATAGTCTACTAATTGTTGTTCAGCTAGGTAATTTAATTACGGATTATCCGAAGTTTTACCTCTGTATATTATTAAGCGATTGAAAGGCGATCTGTAAAAATGTTTTTCGTTAAGTTTCATCAAAATCAGTAGGTTTAATACTACTTAGATATTATTTTATTTATTTTCAGCCGTTTGTATCCCACTGCTTGGTAAAGGCCTCTCTTATCTTCTTCCACTCCTCGCGATTTAACGCTGTCACTAGCGATGATAGATGCTAAATATTACTAAATAATATAAGTTATATTAATATAAATAATTTTATAGTCCTTTTTTTGTGCTTTAGTTTTAGTTTTCTTAGTATAGTTTCCGATCGTATGTCATTCCAATTATATTCTCTTTGTGTTCTAATTACTAATTCTATACGCCACCGTCAAGTTCTACACAAACCGATCCTGTCCATCCAAAGGTTGCCTTGAAGAGATCGCTTTCAGCGATAAGGCCGCCGATTGTGCCATACTAGATTTAATTAGTAGTTTGTAAGATACTGTATAAGCATTGATGGTACAATAAAGATATTATCTATCTATCTAAATAGGAAAAATGTAAACACCTAGTATGTAATAAATAGGTTTATTCCTAGATAATAAAGTAGGTACAAATGGGTACTTCAATACAACTTCTGCTAACTACACTTGTAAAGCAGAAAGTTTTTTCTTCAAATCAAGTAGAATTGTAACCTCGGGTTGCCAAACTGTCTTGTCTTTTGTGCTAGCCTTCAGCTGCCGTACTTTTTCACCCTGAAATAAAAAAGCATGTTATATGACATGTAAGTATGAAAGAAAATATATTAACCGAGAACGTTGCAATCCGCAGCTTAATTAATACAATGCCGCAACATTTATTTATTTATTTGACCATAAAGATATAACATTACAGGAACTTAGCCTAAGCCGGTACATCTCTCAAACAATATACACTTCTCAAAATTACAAAGCAGAACATTATTCATATAAAAATGGAAACACAATATAATAATAGTATACAGCAAAATTACACATATAAATTAATATAAATTATAATACCATAAAACAGCAAAATATAAGAAACTTTGTATTAGTTAAGCTGCAGTTAACTTAATTCTGTTATAAATACCTTTACTACAGTCAAATATACTATGTAGAGGATTTTTGTTGCACTAAGCTTTCTTAATTCTATTTCTTTAAGTAATGTATTTTGGTAGGAGAATAATTAAGTCATCACCATAATTTGAAAGACCTGTAAAGGTTGTTTAAACGTAGGAGACTATTTGTAAACATACAATATTATAACTGTTGGTCTTTAAATAAATAAATAAATGTGCCATAGCATAAAATTGACTAAAAAAACGGTCCTAAAATGTACGGATATTTCGGCACGACTAAAGGCGGTTGTAATCCGCACACTAGCGCCGCCACCTATTTTTACTTATAACTAGCTGCTGCCCGCGGCTTCGCTTGCGTAGTTCCCGTTCCCGTGGTAATTCCGGGATAAAACATAGCCTATGTCCGTCTCCTGGTTTTAAGCTGCCTCCCCACCAATTTTCAGCCAAATCGGTTCAGCCGTTCTTGAGTTATAAATAGTGTAACTAACACGACTTTCTTTTATATATATAGATAGATTACGTTAAACACTTGAATTTTCAAATATTCATTAAACAGGTTTTTGTTAATAATGTGCGTAAGCTAAGCCCTCACACTCAGGGTAATTTCTAAGAAATCAAATTTTTGAAAATTTTCATGAATTTTCTAAGAAAAAAATTTGAAGTTGGAAGTTGTAAAAATTTCAATGCCAATCATCACAAAAAGTTAAAACTTAAAAGATCTAATATCGAAAACAATGCAAAAATAAAAATGTATGCCTATGTACCTACAAAAATTAAAGTAAATAATTAAAAAATCTATTAATATTTTCGGCACGCATTATGAACACTAAAACTTGACGAAAAATCCAAAGATTTCCTATAAAAAACAATGCAAAAACTCATGATATGTACATAAACTCAAAAAACCCACAAAGTAAAAAGAAATGTATTAACATTTTCGGCACGCATTTGCCCATTATGAACAATACGCTTCCAATGCTAATTCGCTCTACCCCCGATAGTACGCAGTTGGCTAAACCCATGAAAAAGTTTCCAACGGGATGCGGGGGTTTGAACCTGCGACCGACGGCTCGTGAGGCGTTGTATGAAGCCGCTCGACCAAATTCTATTCGTGTAACAAGTTGAAATTAATAAATGTGATGTAGGTATAGAATATACAGGCTGCCACGGAACATGTGTACTGAGCCGAAAGAGGGTGCTTCAGTAGGTGTATTTTAACTGTAATTTATTTGATGACCGAAAATCCGAAGCGAATCTGTTGTCTAATGGCCATGTCAATGAGGAGGAGTTCCATATTAAGGACCCGAAGGGGATCTTGTAATTTGTGAATAACAATTTTTTGAATGTCAAACGCTTTTCACCTTCTTTTTTTTGGAAAAAAAAATAAATTTTGTCTTTCTATTCGTGTTCTTTTACACGTACTCTTACATTATTTAACACTAGTTTCTGCCCGCGGCTTCACACGTGTAGTTTTCTATGGAAGCGTTTTTAGTTTATTTCTAACTGATTCTGACATCCGCGGGGAGTGGCATCACCTACAGAACAATTCTACCATCGAACTGCGATCCCCAACCCGCATGCCCAGCGTGTGGGGATTATGAACATTATCCCCAAGACATAAAAGCCAATATGGCGCTTTTCAGGGGGAGGCCTGAGTCCAGCCGTGGACAGACTGGCTGTTGAGGTTTTGGCTTCTTTGTTTTGACACCGACGCAAAAAGAGAGGGGTGTTACAAGTTTAACGTGTCTGTCTGTGTATCTGTCTGTGGTATCATAGCTCCCAAACGGATGAACCGATTTTCGTTAACTTTTTTTTGTGTCATAGATAATTTTATCCTGAGTGTTCTTGCCGTGTTTCAAAATCTGACGGGGGAGTTTTTTTTTTTTTATTTTCTTCTTGTTTACCGTGCGGTAGTAGCCTTTACACTTACAGGGTACTATGTGCTCTGAACTCATGGTAAAAGGTACGAATCAATCGTAGTTTTGGTCTTTAGATATACTTATCAAAACCAATATGTTTACCTGTTCTGCTATAGCTTTTTCTAATGCCTCTTTACTATCGCCAGCCGGCGGCTTCGCCTGCGTTTGTGCAGTAGCGAGTTGTTTCTTCAGCGCGAGCAGTTTGTCCACTTCCGGTTGCCAGACGGACTTGTCTTTAGTCGTGGATTTCAATTGACGGACTTTTTCGCCCTGGAAGGATTAAGAAGATGATGTAAGTAAATAAATTATAAATAAATAAATAATGCTGGACAATTCACACAACATTATCTAGCTTCAAGCTAAGCAGAGCTTGTGATATGGGTACTAGATAACTGATATACTTAATACAATACACTACATAGATAGATATTTTTTATTTATACATAGAAAACATCCAGAACGCCCTGGACAAATGTCTGCAGATCGTACAAACATTTGTCCCGAGGCGGGAATCGAATCCGCAACCTCCTGCGTCGCAGGCAGACCTTCGCCCGCTGCGCCACTGAGGTCGTCAATGGGCTTTGTCAATTAAGTACTTGTAAGTAAATAAAAAAAAGTGTTCTTGAGTGGGGACTTCGGCAAACGTAGTGTAGGGGACCTCCGGCCAGGTGGGATGACGGCCTGCGAAAGACTTTGACAGGGAGGTAGATAGACCCGGATAGGTAGATCCCGGAGACGGTAATCTTCTTTAGCTACAACGAGTTACTAACTCGTCGCAACTCGCATATTAATTTGAATGGAATTTGTTTGGAAAGATTTTGATTTTATACAATTTTAATTTGTATAATAATGCAATATTATTGTTTTCATTATTTAATTGACGCACACCATCCATGATGGCCTGTGACAGCGTTAAATCGCGAGGAGTGGAAGGAAAAAAGAGAGGATTTTGCCCAGCAGTGGGACAGTAACGGCTGAAAAAAAAAAATACGCTGATCTTTTTCCTATCAATTTATTATAACGATTTTACAAATTTTTTATTATTTTTATTAATTCTCATCAATTTAGTAGTATCTTATAGCAAAACATTAGGTATACATCACAACAGCTGTGTGGTGCCGGCTTAGAATTTACACTGACTTCCATCTTGAAATATGATGATGCAGACAAAAATCTCATAGAAGGCAAGCTGTTTAATGGCAGTTTTATCTGCTCTTGTATCCTACAACTGCTTGAAGGGGAATTCTTATTTTCCAAAAGGTAGATGTGCAAGGTATTTGTTTTTTTTCACTGCCTACATATCTTAAATCGGAAATTCCACTAAAGCAGAGAGAATTTACTTTGTGATGTTATCATTTGTTAGGCGACTAAGGGATATCCACCGGGAGGCGGGCAGCAGCGCCCCTGCAGAACAATACTACAACCGAACTGCGATCCCCAATCCGCATGCCCAGCGTGGGGATTATGGGCACTACCCCCATGAGATAAAAGTCAATAAGGCGCTCATCTGCGTCCAGCAGTGGACCAATATAGGCTGTCGAGGTCGAGGTATAGACTAGGTATACATAGTAAAATATGTATACAATTTTTGACATTACAGACAATAAATATTACTAATAAAGACTATTATGATGTACATAGGCTACTTGAGAATGTGTGCGATGCCGCGGGCAGCGGCTAGTAAGAAATATTAACCTGTTCAGCTACGCATTTTTCCAATGCTTCCACAGACTGCACGCCAGCCGGCGGCTTCGCCTGCGTTTGTGCAGTACCGAGTTGTTTCTTCAACGCGAGCAGTTTGTCCACTTCCGGTTGCCAAACGGACTTGTCTTTGGTTGTAGATTTCAATTGACGGACCTTTTCGCCCTGAAAGGAATGATTTACGACAAAATTATTTAACAAAATAAATAATGCTGGACGACGACGTGCTTGCTTTACTTACAAATAAAATGCAAGAGACATCATGATACCATGTCACATTAAGTTTAGATTTTATTGAAATAAATAAATAATAAATAATGCTGGACAATTCACTCAGCATCATCTAGCTCCAAGCCAAGCAGAGTTTGTGTTATGAGTACTTGACAACTGATATACTTAATACAATACATTTTACAGACAGTGTTTTTGCTATACATAAAACACGCAGAAAACCCGCAACAAATATCTGCAGATCGTACAAACATTTATTTCGATTTATATCGAACCCGCAACATCTTATGTCGAAGGCAGAACTTTGCCCGCATAGATGACCTTCAATATTGATTTTGATACACGATTTTATTTATAAGAAACTAGTTTATGCCCGCGGCTTCGCACGCGTTGTTTCTATGGAAACGTTTAAAGGTGATTTCTATCCCATGGGAACTGATTTATGGGATAAAAAGTAGCCTATGTTTGATTCCGGGATTAGAATTGTTAGGTATATAAAATTTTGGCCCGATCGGTCCAGTAGTTTTGACGTGAAGAGGTAACAAACATCCATTCATCCAAACTTTCGCATTTATAATAATTAGTTTGATAGGTAGTACCTGTTCTGCGATAGCCTTCTCCAATGCCTCTACAGACTGCGCGCCAGCCGGCGGCTTCGCCTGCGTTTGTGCAGTAGCGAGTTGTTTCTTGAGCGCGAGCAGTTTGTCCACTTCCGGTTGCCAGACGGACTTGTCTTTGGTGGTGGATTTCAGCTGACGGACCTTTTCGCCCTGGAAGTTTTGAGTTTATTTTGTTTTATTTTTGTGTTGACTGAAATGTCATTGTGTGAAAAAATATCACAAAGGATAAAAAGGTAAAAAAAAATTGACTGTGAATCTTTGGGTCCCAGGCAAGGTTTTTGAAATTGAATTAATTTTATTCTGAATATAAAATAAAGATTATAATATAAATATTTTTATTTGCTACGAAGGCGTTCACCTGTTGTGTGATGGCTTTTTCTAATTCCGCCACGGATCCTGCAGAGTTTTCCTGAAAATTACAAAAAAGATAACAAATTAAAAATTATTACTTTGTCTTAGTGAAAAGTGGCTCTAATATAGTTATTACCTTGTTGACTTTTTGTTATTACCTTGTTGGCTTTTTGTTATTACCTTGTTGGCTTTTTGTTATTACCTTGTTGGCTTTTTGGTATTACCTTGTAGGCTCTTAGTTTACTACCGACAATAATTAAAAGAAGGAGTTTCTCAATTCGGCTGTATGTTTGTAAGTGTGGTCCGATTTTGATATTGCTTTCGCTTTTGTATAGAAAATGATATTGAGATGGTACCACGAAAAAGTGAGTGAAAACAGTGGTTTTTAAACGCGGGATTTCTATTATTCCAATAAAACTATAGTCACTTGAAGACGTAGTTTTTGTATTATTATTATTGTTACCTTGTTGGCTCTATCGCTCTGAATGCTCTATATTTGGCTCTGAGCTAGTCGAGTGTTGAATAAGAAGATATGAATTTATTCACAGCCATTAGCCACACACGTGTTATACAAAAAAGAAAACGTTAAGTGCAAGTCGACTTGCGCACCAAGGGTTCCGTATAATTTTAATTCCTTGCTTCTTGCCAAATTTCATGATTTTAGGTCTACGGAAGTACCCTATAGGTTTTGGTGCATGTGATTTCTTGAAAATTAAAAAAAACATAAACCTTTAAATTTAAATAAAAATAGATTTGTTGCATGCTCTATCTTAGTGAAAAGTGGCCCTGTATAATTTTTATCAACCAGTTTGGCTCTCAGTTATTATTATTACCCTATTGGCTGTTATTACCTTATTGGCTCTATCGGTCTGAGTGCCCGCATATTTGGCTCTAAGCTCGTCCAGTGTTGCCTGCTCTATTTTAGTGAACAGTGGCTCTGGCTTGCCGATCACGTGGCCAGGAGGAAGGTACTTCAGTAACGATGGTGCACTGAAACGTTCAAATAGAAAATTGTTACAGATTAGCTACGAGTCTTTTCTTTTACCCAAAGGTTTGATGGAAGAAAATGTTTGTGCTACCTCGAGCCAAATCACCGCCCCTACCTATTTTATCTAATTATTCTCTTAAACGAAGGATTTTTCAAAAATAGATTGGCCAATTTGTGATACCTATCATAAGCTTATTTTTAATGCACCTTTTAAAGTTTTAGTTTGGATAGTGTAGGCAGAGATGCGAAGTTCTCATCGCATCTCTTCTTAAAGGATACAAAATAAAACTTTTACAGAGGCATTAATAAAAGCTTATAATAGGCATCACAAATTAGCCAATCGATTTCTGAAAATTCCTTCGTTTAACAGAATAATAGGATAAATAGGTGGTGGCGCTGATTTGGGTCGGGCTAGCGCCTTAAGGCGCTGTGCATAGAAAACTAAGACTGTCAGATTGCATGTCAATATTACCAAATGTGGTCGGCAGAGGCGCTTATTTTTAACATAGACTTATGCAAAATTTATCTGTTGTAGAAGAGGCAAACTTTTGTTTTATTTTGGTTGATAGCACAATCACAAGGTAATAATGTAATGTTAACTAACATTTGCCCGCGGCTTTACTATCGTTGCATGTAAAATACTTTAATAAAACCTATGTCGCTTGAAGCTTCTCAATTATAATAAAAATTACATTCATCGATAGTTATTCATAGAAATCAGAAACACTTAAAAAAATAATATCATCTTCATGCATGTTAAAGTGCCGACAATATCACCGACCATTATGATAATACTTTATACATTAAAAAAATATACTAATTTAGTCAAAACAACTGAGGTCTAAATGGATTACAAAAGTGTCAATCGTTGAAGATATTTCGATTTGGTTTTGGAGGGCTTTCTCAAAAAAAAATTAAAATATAAATAATGCTGAACAAGCCACACAACATCATCTAACCCCAAAGTAATTAGAGCTTGTGTTATGGTATACTTATTTTGATATACTTATTAAATACACTACACAGATAGATATTTTTTATATACATAAGACATCCAGAACACCTGGAATAAATATCTGCAGATGGTACAAACATTTGTCCTGAGGCGGGAATCAAACTAACTGTAACCTCCTGTGTCGCAGGTGGACCTTTCCCCGCCGCGCTACAGAGGTCGTCAATCAAATAATCAGATATAAAATGAAATATAACAGTGCTTTATTTCCTTTACCCCTTACAGGAGTCTTGGACACGTCAATAAATTCAAATAAGGTTCAAGAGTAAAACTGGGAAATAAAGTGATTACTTTAATATATTGTTCACTTCAATCTTTTTAAGGTAAAGTAAAGAAGCGAACAAGAAACCTTTACCTTGTTAGGGTGTTAGTTTTCGAGCTGGAGCAATACTATTAGCAATACCTAAGTTTTTTATCCTCTAGAGATAGTCTGATATTTTGTAGTAAGCCTTTTTAACAAAGGATATGTTTTACAAATTGTTTGAAATTATTTTTTGATAACTTTTAACACTTTTGTAGTTTTGTTGTAGAATCGTATACATTTCCCTTTAAAAGATAATCTATAAATCGATACTATAAAAATATATAAATATATATTTATAAAAATATTCGTAAAATAAAATACGTGAATGTTGGAATGCTGAATGATGAATTTCACGGATATAATTTTGTACACAATCTCAGTACTACTCGCTTACATAATTAATTTTATTTTCCGGAAATAAAACGCAACAATCATGAAGATAGTTTTAGTTTAGATTGTAATTCTACAAAATAATCATAAAAACCACAACAGACCATGCCTTGCTATCCAAATTGATATTCATACCGATATAAAGTATTCTTTATTATGTTGCTGCCTTCCAAGAACTCATGAGTGATTATGATTAACATGAGTGATTAACAATAATTTTGACAACTGTCATTGGAAATACAATTGAAATACAATTTTTTCTATGAGTTATTAAAAATTTAAAGTAAATTATTATTTTTCAGTATCTGTCCTTTTGAGAATCTCTCTTCTCTAAGAGAACAAACCGATAGAACTACGAGTAATTTAAATTTGCCTGTAGTTCTACTGGTAGAACTACGAGAAAAAAAATGCAAATGGTTGGTCCTAAGTAAATCAGTTATCTAGTAAGTACCCATAACAAAGCTCTGCTTAGCTTCGGCCTTGGTGATGATGTGTGAATTCATCATCATCAGCCTATATAAGTCCACTGCTGGACGCAGGCTCCTATTTTAATTTTTCAGCATTATTTATTTATATATAAGGTCATCAAAATCGCCCTACCTATTTAACATATTTTAACTCGACCAATACTTTCCGTGCTGTAAACATGTTGAGTAGTACCTACCTATCTAGCTACCAGAGAAAAAACCACTATAAACCTATTCTACTTAATTGGTAGGTCTGTCAATGAATAAAATTCCTGCAAATTTCTTTTGGCTTAGCTTCAATCAAATATAGACTTTATTTCAATGACGAATGAACCATTTAACCCGCAAAACAAAAGTTGTCGAAAATCGTAATTCGTCCGTCGAACCCAGCTGTCATCGCGAAAAAAGTTACATAACCTCACGTCCGTCCGAGGAGGCATCCAGCCTCCGAATGAAGCTAGTGGAAGCTATTTTGAGCATATATTGAAAGGGATGTTTGAGTAATAAGGTTGAAATTCTATTGGCAAAATATTATAATTTTTGCAATTACTTCGCTAAACGCCTTACAAAAATGTGTTTTTTGGGTTTTATTATGTTAATGGTTTTATTTATTTAAAACTTTTTACATATTTCTTTAGTTGATAAAATTTCCTTTCATATAGTATTAAAATAATTAATGGTTGTCACTCAAAATATTGAGCATTTCGAGACGAAAAATTTTTTTCTTGTTCTTTCTTGTGATTTTTTTTTTCAAGATCCTAGATCGTTTTATAAAATATTTTTGTATAAGTCTTTTTTCCATACATTTGACTATACACTGTTTTTTTTTTGGGCTTGTAATATGTCGGAGAACGGCTAACGGTGCGACGAAAAAGTGTACTTTCTACGGTGTCGCTGTTTGGGTAGCGTCTTAATATGGCAAAATAACTTCACTAGCCTGGTTCTAAAAAGGCCTTTATTACGTATAAGTAATAATAATTTTTTTTATTTATTTCTTCACAAAAGTGCTTGACAATTTTTTAACAAAGGACTAAGCTAGGGATTTTATCAGGTAAAACATTGTCAGACCCTGTTTTGTGAAGACTGGTGCCTGATGTAGGTTCTAAGAACCTGTGTTACAGGTCACCAGGACTTCGCTCAACAGACCTAAACAAAAGACCTGCACCGCATATAAGTATGTTTCATGTTGTGCTTTTGAACAATGTTTATGCAATGAATAAAGATTTATTTCGTTCTCGATAGATGGTGGCGGCTCAGGACCAGTATTAGTGGCGTCGTATGGACTGGCCTACAATTCATATTTTCATTTCATAAAAGACGTTAAAAATTTAATAGTAGGTACTAATAATAATGTGTTTAGATCGCTTAATCCTTTTTAACTTGAAATAACGTTTCTTTTTGTCCCGAAAACAACTCGTGCGAGGCCGCAGTCAGAAACTAGTTCTTTTTAATTTAAAGTCCTGCCTTGTTTAGTATTTGATTCACATGGGGTTGATTCTAATTACCAAGTTGATTTACTCACGTGGGGTTGATCCTAAGCGCGTGCTCGTTCACGTTGAGTTGCGCCCTCAGCTTGCGGCACGTTTGAGGCATGTAAGGCTGGAGTAGCGCACACGTGAGCGCTACCAGTTGGCAGCAAACTCCGATGGCGGTGGAGCCCCGGACCCTGGAAATAAACACTGATATTTAAAATGCTAAATTTGGATGGATTGTTTGTTTGTTACTTTTTTAAGTCAAAATTAATTAACGGTTCGGGTTGACATTTTGCGTAGATGTGGGTAGACATACCAGGAATAAAACATCTAAACAAATCGGGAAGGTTCGCAGCAGTTGGAGTATTAAAACGTTCTGTGCGTGCTACAGAGCAGCACAAAGCGCTCGCTTCGCTCGCCGATATAAATAATCAGTTACATCATGGGATATAAATAACCTAAAATATTTAGTAACACAATATTTAGATTTTTGTTCACTTCGAATATCGTAGGTATCTAATTAGGCTACTTTTTATCCCAGAAACAACACATACGAAGCCGCGGGTATAAACAAGTTTCATTATCAGCCTATATTAGTCCACTGCTGGACATAGGCCTCCCCTAATAAGTGCCATAGCGCCCTGTCTTCAGCTTGCCGCATCCAGCATCGGCCTGCAGTCTTTCGCAGATCGTCATCCCACCTGGCCGGAGGGCGTCCTACGTTTGCCGAGTCGCGGTCTCCACTCAAGAACACGTTTATCCCAGCGGTTGTCGGTTCTTCGCGAGACATGGCCGGCCCACTGCCACTTCAGCTTGCTAATTCTTTGAGCTATGTCGATAACTTTGGTTCTCAGTCGGATGTATTCGTTACGAATTCTATCCTTCAGAGAGACTCCGAGCATATCTCTTTCCATAGCTCGCTGAGCGACTTTGAACTGGTGGACCAGCTCTACCGTGAGTGTCCACGTCTCATCTCCGTAGGTCATGACGGGTAGGACGCACTGATTGAAAACTTTGGTTTTCAAGTACTGTGGTATGGATGACGAGAAGACTCGCTAAACAAGTTTATACGTGTCTAAACTATTCCGAAAGAGGTAATTGAAAGATATAATAAGACCTGTCTCAGCACGTCTCTCAGACGACATGTGTGCTGTCGTCTGCTGGACTACATTATACATACTTGTCAGTGTCAGATCCCTTGAGCAACACCCATGGCTGCTCGTTCTGCATGTGTTGGTTGCCTCGCTTGGATATAGAGAGGACTTGTCTCTACGTCTCTCAGACGACATGTGTGCTGTCGTCTGCTGGACTACATTATACATACTTGTCAGTGTCAGATCCCTTGAGCAACACCCATGGTTGCTCGCTCTGCATGTGTTGGTTGCCTCGCTTGGATATAGAGAGGACTTGTCTCTACGTCTCTCAGACGACATGTGTGCTGTCGTCTGCTGGACTACATTATACATACTTGTCAGTGTCAGATCCCTTGAGCAACACCCATGGCTGCTCGCTCTGCATGTGTTGGTTGCCTCGCTTGGATATAGAGAGGACTTGTCTCTACGTCTCTCAGACGACATGTGTGCTGTCGTCTGCTGGACTACATTATACATACTTGTCAGTGTCAGATCCCTTGAGCAACACCCATGGCTGCTCGTTCTGCATGTGTTGGTTGCCTCGCTTGGATATAGAGAGGACTTGTCTCTACGTCTCTCAGACGACATGTGTGCTGTCGTCTGCTGGACTACATTATACATACTTGTCAGTGTCAGATCCCTTGAGCAACACCCATGGTTGCTCGCTCTGCATGTGTTGGTTGCCTCGCTTGGATATAGAGAGGACTTGTCTCTACGTCTCTCAGACGACATGTGTGCTGTCGTCTGCTGGACTACATTATACATACTTGTCAGTGTCAGATCCCTTGAGCAACACCCATGGCTGCTCGCTCTGCATGTGCTGGTTGCCTCGCTTGGATATAGAGAGGACTTGTCTCAAAGCGTCTCTGAGACGACCCTTTTCCATGTGTTGGACGTATGCTGGAATAAATGATATAAATATTTATTTCCAGTCTGATAAATGATAATAGACTAGTATATGCCCGCGGCTTCGCACGCGTTTTTTCTATGGAAACGTAGGTGATTTATATCCCATGGGAACTGATTTTTGGGATAAAAATTAGCCTATGTTTGATTCCAGCATTAGAATTACCTGTATGCAAAATTTCAGCCCAATCCGTTCAGTAGTTTTAGGGTGAAGAGGTAACAAACATCCATCCAAACTTTCGCATTTATAATATTAGTGTGATATCGTTTTGGAGACAAGAATCTCTCTCCGTTGGGCCAAAATAATTACAAGGTGTATCCCAAGGAGTAAGAAGAGATCAGCAGGGGTAATTTAATTCATTCGATTCGTTTCCGAATCGAAAACGTCGTATTCGAATTCGATTCCGACGGATCTATAAAACGCTAATTTGATATCGCTTCGGGTTGATGATCGAAATTAGGAGCTCCTCCTCATTGACATGGCCATTAGTCAACAGATTCGCTTCGAATTTTCACTTGTACTCCAAATCAAGTTAGATATTTTGCTAGAAAATATTTTATTAAAATAGTTTTAATGTTTTTTTTATTAGAGTATTTAGATGATACCAAAGTTCACAATTCACTTTACTATCACTCATCAGGACTTTTATACACTTTAAATAGTTCTCAAGTGTATAAAAGTCGACTTGATGACCGATGTGGCGCGGCGGGCGAAGGTCCACCTGCGACGCAAGAGGTTGCGGGTTCGATTCCCGCCTCGGGACAAATGTTTGTACGATCTGCAGACATTTTGTTCAGGGTGTTCTGGATGTTTTCTATGTATGATAAAAAATGTATATCTATGTATAGTATTGTATTAAGTATATCAGTTATCTATGTAGTACCCATAACGCAAGCTCTGCTTAGCTTGGGGCTAGATAACGCTGTGTGAATTGTCCAGCATTATTTATTATTTATTTATTCAGTGCGTTCTGGGTATTTTCCCTGTAATATAGTTAAAAAAAACTATCTATATAATGTGTTTTATAAGGTATATCAGTTAACTTGTACCTACAACACAAGCTCTGCTTAGCTTGGGGCTAGATAATGCTGTGTGAATTGTCCAACACTATTTATTTATTTCTGAAATATGACTGAACTCGGCGGGAAACATAACGTTGATAAAATAAAAATATAGGGTTTTATCCTCGAGTTTTTAAGTCGTGAAGTGGTATGCAACTCTAGACTAGACCGACTACTTGATCGAGCGAGCGAAGCGAGCGATTTTTATGTTGCATCAGTTAATTATGGGTCACTTGCCAGTGCGAAGCGAGCTGCAGACCTTACACAGCGTGGCGAGCGAAGCGAGAGCTTTGAATTGCTTTGTAGCACGCACAGAACGTTTCACGTACTGCTGCGACCCTTCCCGATTTGTTTTTCCTCGGCGTTTTTTTAACTACTTCTTTGAGGTTTTCTCTGACCTATGACATCTCTGTTGACGAGCGCGAACAGTTGACAGTCCGTGTCGGTCAGCATGAGGTCCGGCACGCGTCCCTTGAACGCGCTGGCGCAGAAGCTCAGCGAGCGGTGACAGAAGTTGCCTAGGTTGTTCAGGAGCTCAGAGTTGTTCCTGTACAAGAAAAAAAAATAGAATAATCACACTAATATTATAAATGCGAAAGTTTGGATGGATGGATGGATGTTTGTTACCTCTTCACGCCAAAACTACTGAACGGATCTGGCTGAAATTTTGCATACAGGTAATTTTAATCCTGGAATCTACTTACTTGTTACTTGTTACTTGTTTCTGGACTGTTTTCCGCAACTAGGCCACAGGTGGGCCCTTTTTGCGTGTCGGGTGGGGGGCTGCTAAACTAACCACCCGATGTCCTCCAGGAAGGCCAGCAGCTCGCTGACGCCGGTGCATGCCTCCCTAGGCGTCCTCGGTGTCCCAAGGTGTTGTAGTCGTTGAGAAGCAACGCTATCGCACTCTACAAGCACATGCGCGGCCGTCTCCTCTGCGTTCATGCACCCTCTGCATAGGGGGCTGTCCGTGATACCCAGATTAAATAGGTGTTTGTTAAGCATGCAGTGACCTGTGACAATGCCGACGATTTGCCGGAGTTTGTCACGCTTCAGATTGAGGAGTTTTCGGGAGAATCTCGGGTTAAGAACCGGGAAGGCCTCCTTCGACTGTCTGCAATCTGGAATACCTGACCAGTAGTCTTGGTGTTGTTTGGCTGTGCGTTGACGGATCCATGAGCGGATTTGACTGTGTGGTAGGGGGATTATTGGTTCGGGCCCTGCCGGTTGCCGCTCCGAACCTCTCCTTGCCAGTGCGTCAGCTTCGTCATTTCCTCTCGATCCGCTGTGTCCTTTTATCCACTGTAGAGTGACTCTATTGGACTCACTTACTTGTTCTAGCAGGTGGTGGCACTGTAGGGTGAGTCCCGAGTTGTGTTCTCTCCTGTTCAGGGCCTGTAGTACAGCCGCGCTATCCGAGAGGATCCTGATATTTTGGTCAGTTACCTTTCTTCGTAGCACTGCGGTCGCAGCTTGGATTATACCCACACATTCCGCCTGGAAGATGGAGTTGTGGGCACCCAGTGCTGTTGTCTTGTGTATGTTGAGTTCTTCCGAGAACGTTCCCGCCCCGGTACCTGTTTTCATTTTAGAGCCATCTGTGTATATTCTTACTTCGTATATGTTTGAGCTATCACTTGGCTCTTCGTGCATTTGTATAGTGAAGCTTTTTGAGTGTATGTGTTTTTTGGGTACCCTATCGTGAATCGAGAGTAGCATGGGATTACTCCTTGCGTACTCGTCTATAATAGTGGTATGTTGTGCGTTAGTGTTGTTGTCCCATAAACTTAGCGCCCAGAGTCTGTAAGCTGCTGCGGCTGCCTCTTGTTGCACGTGTAGGTGCAGTGGTGTTAGGCCTATCAGGGCTTCGAGTGCTGCAGTGGGGGCAGTTCTCATACACCCTGTAGTCGCTACGCAGGCTAGTCTCTGGAACTTCTGTAGTTTGTTTATGGTAGTGCTTTGGTTTGTTCTCGGCCACCAGGCTAGGGCACCGTAAGTCAGCGAGGGCCTGATTACAGTGTTGTAGAGCCATAGGGTAATCTTTGGGCTGGGACCCCATGTTCTTCCTAGCATTCGTCGGCACTGCCAGAAAGAGATGGTGGCCTTCTTTATCTTGTTTTCTAAATGTGTTGCCCAGTTTAGTTTACTGTCTAGAGTTATACCTAGGTACTTGACCGTGTCGGATAGTGTTAGCTGCGTATCAAACAGGAACGGGAGCTGGTAGGTTCCTAGTTTACGCTTGTTGGTGAACATTACTAGTTCTGTTTTGGTTGGATTCACGGTAAGTCCATAGTCTATGCACCAGTTTTCGACGACTTTTAGTGCGTTATTCATTATGTTACACGCCACGCTGGCAAAATGTCCCGATATGAGTATCGCAAGGTCGTCTGCATAGCCTACCGTGAAGAAGCGTTGGTCATTTAGCTTAGTAATTAGATCATTAGCTACTAGGTTCCACAGAAGCGGTGACAAGACGCCGCCCTGTGGACATCCCCTTGCCACAACTCCCCTGGTCCCCCCGTGTGTGTCGATTCGTACTGCCCTCAGCTTGAGCATGCTAATGATCCAATTTACCAGCGTTGGCTCCACTCCGTGCTTTTGAAGAGATGTACTGATACTGTCAAAGTTTGTCTTGTCAAAAGCCCCTTCGATGTCTATGAAGGCTGCGAGACAGAGCGTTTTGTTTGAAATGTCTTGTTCTAATCTACTAACTACTGTGTGCAGCGCAGATTCTGTTGATTTGCCTGAGCTGTAGGCGTGTTGTTGTGGGTGTAGTGGTTTTATTGTAAGTATGTTGTCCCTTATGTATCGATCGCATAGCCTCTCTAGGGTCCTGGAATCTAACATAGGCACTTTTTATTTCATAAATCAGTTCCCATGGGATAGAAATAACCTTAAAACGTGTCCATAGAAAAAACGCGTGCCAAGCCGGGGACAGAAACTAGTTAAGAATAAATTAACATGTTTGAAAATGAGAAGACAGTAGCGCCACCTTAGCGCAACCACTTAAGCAAAGCCGTGGGAGCTAGTTTTACAATTAGCTAAGTGTGCTCCACCGGCTACATCTTCACTTACTTAAGTGAGATGGCGGCCACAACCCAACCTCAGCAGCCTATATTGGTCCACTGCTGGACCTCAGGCCTCTCCATAAGCGCCTTATTAGCTGTTATCTCATGTGGGTAATGCCTACAATCCCCACGCTGGAAATGCGGGTTTGGGATCGCAGTTCGGTGGTAGAATTGTTCTGCAGGGGGCGCTGCTGCCCGCCCCCGGTGGATATCCCTTAGTCGCCTCTCTAGACACCCGCGGGAAGAGTTGGGGTGGTGCTAATTCTAAGCCGGCACCACACAGCACCAAATGCTTGACCATTATCAGTAGAAATAAATAAAATACCTGGTGCCAAGTTCAGTCCAGCTGAAGCTAGAGTCCGAGGTCTCTGGTCGGATGCTGGCTAGGTAGAAACGCCACACGTCAGCCGGTATGCCTGTATCCTGTAACAACAGAACAAAAACAATCAAATACGTTAATATCATTGATTGTTTGGATTTCATAGTCTGTGCATTAAGAGAACCGTCGTAGCGTTACGGTGAACTAACATTTTGATGTTTATATGACGACCTTAGTGGCGCAGCGGGTGAAGGTCCGCCTGCCACGCAGGAGGTTGCGGGTTCTATTCCCGCCTCGGGACAAATGTTTGTACGATCTGCAGACATTTGTCCAGTGCGTTCTGGATGTTGTCTAAAATAATAAATATTTATCTATTTAGTGTGTTGTATTAAGTATATCAGTTATCTAGTACCCATAACACAAGCTCTGCTTAGCTTGGGGCTAGATAATGTTGTGTGAATTGTCCAGCATTATTTATAGTTAATAAGCTAACTTAAAAAATGTTGTTCGCGTACGGTTGGTAACATATTTGTTAGTGAATTTATAAACCATATTCACCTGTGCATCAGTGCCGAAAACGCCAACACCTCTCGATTTAGAGAATTTACCCTCTTCGTAGTTTAGGTATTCTGAAAAATAATAAAATGAAAATTACAATCAAAGTATCGAAAAAAATTAGAACTAGTATTTCCAATTGAAACAATCGAGCTAACTGCAGACTATTGCAAACAATATACAGGTAGCTCAATTGATCCATATCTAAATATATGTTTTCTTTGAGAATAAAGATATGATATTATAAGATAAGAGACTAGCTGCATTCTTACTACCGGTTGTACTATTACCCGTTTTCCCGTCGGAATGAAGCATTTTCCCGCGGTCAAAAGTAGCCTATGTTCATCAGGAATAATGTGGGCTTCCAATGGTAAAATAATTATTCAAATCGGTCCAGTAGTTTCGGAGCCTATTCAATACAAACAAACAAACAATCAAATCTTTCCTTGATGATGAGAATAAAGTTTATCTCATTGTAAATGAACTGTATAGTTTGTAGCATAAAGTTGTACTCGTATGTGCCGAGTACCATAAAACTTTCGCTGTTAAGGCCACTCGGCTGTGGAATAGTTTTCCTGTTGAATATCGCGAGGCATCCTCAATAAATGTCTTCAGATCTAGAGTCTATAACCACTTTCTTTCGCAAGAATAATTCGGTACGTAAAATATATATGTATTATTGTGTATCTACTAAGTATGTATTAATCTGACTAGTATTTATTTTTTATTATGTTTGTATGTGTATTTATTTATGTTAATGGTAAAAACACAAATTATTAATTGTACTTATTATTATTAATTTTCTTGTTTTTCTATAAATTTTTGTAATCTAGCACTACCTACTAAATTGTTGTCCACACTACCCAAAGGTTAGCAGGTAGAGAATGCTATCTAGCATTATGTTCGCCTATGTACAACTTTTGTGCAATAAAGTATATTCTATCTATCTATCTATCTATCCATAGCTCGCTGAGCGACTTTGAACTGGTGGGCCAGCCCTACCGTGAGAGCTGAGCATGCCCAGCGTGAGTGGATCGGTGAACGCTGTGCTGTTAAAAACACAGAAGGAAACTGCCCTTGCTCTGATAGGTTCTTGAGATTTTACGACATCCACAGGCGTTGCAGGTGGATTATTACACTGCGACCTTACTCGTTTAACAAATTTAGTATACTACCGGATCTGGTACACTTGCGCGAAAGACACTTGCGCGAAAGACACTTCGCGAAGGACACTTGCACGAATGGACATATGCGCGAATGGACACTTGCGCGAAAGACACTTGCGCGAAGGACACTTGCGCGAATGGACCTTTTCGCGAATGGACACTTTCGCGAATGGACACTTGCGCGAATGGACACTTGCGCGAAAAAATCACAAACTCCTAATATCTCTGATACCATAGGTTCTTGAGATTTTACCACATCCACAGGCGTTGCAGGTGGATTCTTACACTGCGACTTTACGCGTTTAAGAAATATAGTATACTAACAAATCAATCAAATCAAAAACTCTTTATTTCCATATATACAATAAATGTACCGACGACACTAAGATAAGGTCAAATTATAAAACTAAACACTGACACGGAAATCAAGTGATATGTTTGATTTCTGTCGCTTCGGTATGTAGACTAAAGTAAAGAAGCGACGAAGAAACCTTGAGCCTGTTAGTTGTTATTTTAAATTTTAATAAAATTTTAATTTTATACCCCTCGACGAGGCAGAATGCATTGGAGTTACCATTATTAAAAGCTTTTGTACCTACATTCCTGCGAATAAATGATTTGATTTGACCGCTACGGTCGATACATACCTCAACAGCCTGTATTGGTCCACTGCTGGACGCAGGCCTCCCCCTGATAAGCGCCTTATTGACTTATATCACATGGGGGTAGTTCCCATAATCCCCACGGCATGCTGGTTGTGTACCGCAGTTCGGCAGTAGAATTGTTCTGCAGGGGGCGCTGCTGCCCGCCCCCGGTGGATATCCCTTAGTCGCCTCTCTAGACACCCGCGGGAAGTGTTGGAGTGGTGTACATTCTAAGCCGGCATGCACGGCTACATACCAGTGGCGTACAAGTAGTTAACGGTGGTGTGTCCTTCGTTGACCCCGAGCAGCGCCGCGGGGAACATGATAGCGTGGAACGGAACGTTGTCTTTGGCCATGAACTGATATAGTTGCACCTGTCAACAAAATTACTGAAGTAAATAGATGACTGATTATCTGTATAATAATAATAATAATGCTGGACAATTCACACAGCATTATCTAGCCCCAAACTAAGCAGAGCTTGTGTTATGGGTACTAGATAACTGATATACTTAATACAATACACTACATAGATATACATTTTTTATTATACGAAAACATACAGAACACCCTAAACAAATATCTGCAGATCATACAAACAATTGTCTCGAGGCAGGTATCGAACCCGCAACCTCCTGCTCACAGAGCAGCTGCGCCACAGAGGTCGTCATCGAAGTGGCTCTGACGGAAGACCAGCGGTGTTGGTTGCTAGCTACTGCGATATCAATCAACCAATGCAAAAAATCTAACTCAAAAACTCAATTTCCTGAACAGTAAATGTTCACTTAGTAAAGGTTCTTAAAATTCAACACTGACATGGAAATAAGGTGTCATTTTTTATTTCTGTCGCTTCAGTATGTAGACTAAAGTAAAGAAGCGACGAAGAAACTTTTAGCCTGTTAGTTGTTATTTTTCGAGTTGGAACAAAACCCGTACCAGCCTTTTTTACCACCTAGATAATCTGATATTTTATAGTAGGCCTTTTTTCACAGCATGTTTTCGCCAATTGAAATTGAAAAGTACGCTAAGCCGTTGGTCCTGCGCTTGACCTTTCCCCGGTCGTGTCGGTCCACCGTCCTTTCGGATTATGAGAGTGCACCTGTGTTTGCGCACACACGGGTACACTATAATATGTCCTGCGCATCTGTTTAGTCTCCGATGAAACTAGCCGCCGTTGTCGAAACTCGGCTAGGAGGACATCAAAAATATACAATTTAATTGTAAAATTAACAATTTAATTGTAAATTAGTGAATCGCTAAAAGTATCGTTGCAGAAATCTGGTAACTGGTTACTTACATCATGTTCCTTGTCCGGTTTCCACCACTTCTCGTAGTCTTTCGTCGCGGCCTGAGTTATACTCATGTAGCCGATAGGAGCGTCGAACCAAACGTAGAACACCTATAGACAAACAAGCAATTATGATAATTAACTAGGTATAAGGTTTTTGTTTATGCCCAGCGTGGGGATTATGGGCATCATCCCCATGTGATAGAAGCCAACAAGGCGCTTATCAGGGGAGGCTTGCGTCCAGCAGTGGACCGGTACAGGCTGTTGAGGAGGAGGAAGGTTTTGTTATTATAGTGCATAAACCCGCACACTGACCCTGGTGGTGTTGGTTAGCACATTCCCGTACTAAGGGGATGCGGGTTCAAGTCCCGCCGAAGTCGAAAATTTTTGCGATATTACTTATTGTTGTATCTGATTTCTACACGTCTGGTGATTGCTATAGAAAATGTGGAGCACAAAACGCTAAGCTTAAAATAGCTGAAAAATGTTTGGCGTGAGGTGTACAGATAGTGTGACTGGATTCCTAAGAGGGGCAGCCTCCCAGTGTGCACCTTGTTCTGATAGCCCGGGACGGCACGTTCACGCCCCTCTTGAGGTCGTGCGTGACAGCGTGCAAGATCCTGCTATAGTTTACTAAGGGGGATCAGCCCCCCAGTGCATACCTTGTTCTGATAGCCCGGGACGGCACGTTCACGCCCCTATTGAGGTCGTGCGTGACAGCGTGCAAGACCCTGCTATAGTTTACTAAGGGGGGTCAGCCCCCCAATGCATACCTTGTTCTGATAGCCCGGGACGGCACGTTCACGCCCCTATTGAGGTCGTGCGTGACAGCGTGCAAGACCCTGCTATAGTTTACTAAGGGGGGTCAGCCCCCCAATGCATACCTTGTTCTGATAGCCCGGGACGGCACGTTCACGCCCCTATTGAGGTCGTGCGTGACAGCGTGCAAGACCCTGCTATAGTTTACTAAGGGGGGTCAGCCCCCCAATGCATACCTTGTTCTGATAGCCCGGGACGGCACGTTCACGCCCCTATTGAGGTCGTGCGTGACAGCGTGCAAGACCCTGCTATAGTTTACTAAGGGGGGTCAGCCCCCCAATGCATACCTTGTTCTGATAGCCCGGGACGGCACGTTCACGCCCCTATTGAGGTCGTGCGTGACAGCGTGCAATACCCTGCTATAGTTTACTAAGGGGGGTCAGCCCCCCAGTGCATACCTTGTTCTGATAGCCCGGGACAGGCACGTTCACGCCCCTATTGAGGTCGTGCGTGACAGCGTGCAAGACCCTGCTATAGTTTACTAAGGGGGGTCAGCCCCCCAATGCATACCTTGTTCTGATAGCCCGGGACGGCACGTTCACGCCCCTATTGAGGTCGTGCGTGACAGCGTGCAAGACCCTGCTATAGTTTACTAAGGGGGGTCAGCCCCCCAATGCATACCTTGTTCTGATAGCCCGGGACGGCACGTTCACGCCCCTATTGAGGTCGTGCGTGACAGCGTGCAAGACCCTGCTATAGTTTACTAAGGGGGGTCAGCCCCCCAGTGCATACCTTGTTCTGATAGCCCGGGACAGGCACGGGCACGCCCCACTTGAGGTCGCGGGTGACGGCGCGCGCGCGGAGAGGCTCGCGCAGCCAGGAGCGGGACACGGCACGCGCAGGCGCAGACCAACGGTCGATGCCGGTGGACAGCCAGGTGCGGAGGGATGGCTCTATCTGGAAATAAAAATATAATATGTAGTGTAGGTCTAATAAGGGTCGAAGATGTAGTTATTTGGATTGCGAGGCCTAAAAGCTTCCACCACACAGCCGCGATTTTGAAGCGCGTCGTGTCCCCCCCCCCCCCTATTTAAACCTGAGCCCCCCTTTTCAATGCCACTCACCAATTTTAGATCTATGAACAGCTGTTCACTAGGCCTCACGACAGGGGTGGTAGAACACACTTTACAGCGCGGATTGATCAGTTCTGTGGCGTTCATGAATTTCCCGCACTTGTCACACTACCCCCCCCCCCCCCTATTAAAGCCTGAGCCCCCCCTATCAATTCCAACTCACCAATCTCAGCTCTATAAATAAACAGCTGTTCGCTGGGTCTAACGACAGGGGTGGTAGAACACACTTTGATGAGTTCCCGTACTAGTCACACAATCCCCCCTATTAAAGCTTGACCCCCCAATAAAAGCCTGAGCCCCCCTACCAATGCCAACTCACCAATCCCAGCTCTATGAACAGCTGTTCACTAGGCTTCACGACGGGGGTGGTAGAGCACACTTTGCAGCGCGGATTGATCAGTTCAATCGCGTTGATGAGTTTCCCGCACTTGTCGCACTGGTCGCCGCGGGCGCTGTCGTATAGGCAGCCGGGGTGGGGGCATGTGCCTTCTACGAACCTGTGGATACAAAAAACATATAAACATACTTTGACGACATCTGTGGCGCGGTGGGTGAAGGTCCGCCTGTGACGCAGGAGGTAGCAAGTTAGATAGATAGGTAAAAGATTTATTCGACACTGCAGCACATAATACAAAAAGATCACAATAATTAAGGCACTACTAAACTGAAAACTGATTACACAGAAACTTAATAGTTTTTTGATGGAACTAAGCTTGGGAACAATAAATAATACTAAACCATTTAAGAAGTGGGTACAGATTTGTAAAAATTGTGTGTGTGCTGCAGTCTGTCAAAAAGGCAATAGCTCAGCGAAAAGCTTTGCTCGAACAGCAAAACACTGATTTTTCAGCATTACCCTTCTAAAGCGACCAGAAGAACGAAACACTAACATAACAAATAATGTGTGATTGCATGCAATTTCGTATTTAAGTCATCTTGGACACTTGACTGATGCAGGTTCTGTCCTCTTAAAAACGTAATCGAAGTTTCTGATTCGTTTTCGTGCATCTTATGCAAGCGACATAAGAGTTGGTTTTGAACGACAACGAAAACGATGCTTCGATTTTCGTTTTCCGAGTAGACCCCCAGGTTCGATTGACGCCCTGGGACAAATATTTGTACGATCTGCATATTTTGTTCCACATGTTCTGGGTGTTTTTTATGTAAAGTAAAAAAAAATATTTAAATTTGCGAATTGTTATTTTTCGTATTTTTTTTTGCTATGTTAATTTTCCAGCATTATTTATTTATTTCCGAATAGTGGGAGATATAAATATCTAATTAAATTACTTGTCACATTATCGTTAGTACTATTTAACGGGTATTTATCGCGTTCATTTACCTATTTTTCCCGACGTTTCAACAGGTTTACGCACTGTCCTGGGGCGCGATCACAGTGTGGTAAGTGTAGTTACCTATTGGCATTACGGCTCAAGCGTTAGCAGTTGAAACGTTAGGGTGCCCGTTCACAGGCCGGTATCAGACAAATACGTCTACAGATCGGCAATCCGAATGACGTCATTCGCACTAAATGGAAAAGTTGCTTTCAAGAATCCTCGCTGGCATTGCCGACAGTCCGGTCCGTTAGATGCGGATCTTGTACGGTAAACCGTTGATGGGGCCAGTGCCGATTGTCCGCTGCCGGCCTGTGAACGCGCACTCTAACGTTTCAACTGCTAACGCTTGAGCCGTAATTAACGACAATAGGTAACTACACTTACTACACCGTGATCGCGGTCCTGGTCACTAGTCCTAATAATAATGAGTTTAGATGGAGTAATTGAAAAAAATTAAATACCTGTCAGCCAAAAACCTGTCACATTTCTGACATAGCAGCTGATCAACGGTCTGTGAGCTGATGAATCCGTTGTCTTTGAGCTTCAGGAACATCTTCTGTGTGATACTGAAATAAAAAACAATCATCCATAAATAACGTGAGGCGATTTTGACTATTTTCAAAATCGAACAATAAAATACATAAGGGGCGAACCTACACTGAAAAAAATATAGTCTTATGACGCATTTTATCTTAGTTGGCGTCAAAATAGTTGGAATGATAAATATCTCATTCAATACAAACAAGAATGCATGGTAGCTGCAACATATCGAATTTGTTTATAACAAAAATAGGCACATTATTGACATATCAATGTCTCTTAGTCAAAATAAATATTCACTTTGTCATATTAAACATTTATTTGCACGGGGTTAGCAACAATTTTGTTGCATTTAGTCTCTGAATTAAATTAAATAACTACACTTTATAAGGCCAATTCATTACTTGGTAGAAGGAGCTATTATGATTTAACTAAGTTCTCATAGTCACAGAAGACAAGATCTTATCAGGCACATATAGATTCATGTGCGTGATCACATTAGAAAAGATCTTAATCAATGTACACAAATATTTTTTCAGTGTATACTTTACATAAAATGCCGCACACTAGCGCCGCCACATATTTTTACTTATAATTACGTTAATCACAAGAATTTACAAATATCCATCGTACAGTTTGTGTTACCTATTCTAAGCTTTTTTCTCTGTCGGATGTATTCGTTAAGAATCCTATCCTTCAGAGAAACTCCGAGCATAGCTCTTTCCATAGCTCGCTGAGCGACTTTGAACTGGTGGACCAGCCCTATCGTGAGTGTCCACGTCTCAGCTCCGTATCATGCTCGCTGCGAATGGTACATTACATTCAGTAAGACCGGTCAGCCATCTGGGATTCAAGACAGCAAATTAAAGTTAAAATTAAAGTTAACAATAATCTTCTCTTATACAGGATGAGGCGTAATCAATGGCCAAGTTTTTACCTACGTATAAAAGAGTGTATTCCTGAGTTAAGATGTTTTTTTTAAATTACAAGTAAGGTTAATACTCGCTTATTGCATTGAAATTTCTTACAATAAGTGCTCAAAATGGCTACCAATAGCTCTTAACATGTCCTGCACCTTCTAATGAAAGAGCGCTTTATGGCGGATTCGGTAATGGTTTGGGCCGCCCTTTGTATTCGCTCACGCAGCCCATCAATTGAGGTGATGGGCTCCTTTTAAACCATCTCCTTGATGCACCCCGGGTAGGGGGTACCCGCAGGTGAAGTATTGACCACTCTTTACGCCTCACCCTTTATATAAAAATGAATCGGTGTTCGTTTGTCTCGCTATAAAACTCGAGAACGGGTGGACCGATTTGTCTAATTTTGGTCTTGATATATTTGTGGAAGTTCAAGGAAGGTTTAAAAGGTGAGAGCGGTACGAAGTTCGCCGGGTCAGCTAGTATTTTAACTGTACATTCTTACTCAGTCTGTTCTGGTGTGCTGGTCCGTCCGAAATAGTCGAATCCAATGTTGAACCAGCGATACACACTGTTGTGGATCTCGAAGTACTTGTCGCAGATCTGTTTGGGAGTCACCTTCTCTTCCAGCGCCTGGGAAAGATATCACAATAATATATAAAGGCAGCTGTGTGGTGCCGGCTTAGAATTTACACCACCCCAACTCTTCCCGCGGGTGTCTAGAGAGGCGACTAAGGGATATCCACCGAGGGCGGTCAGCAGCGCCCCCTGCAGAACAACTCTACCACCGAACTGCGATCCCCAACCCGCATGCCCAGTGGGGGATTAAGGGCATTTCCCCCATGAGATATAAGTCGATAAGGCGCTTATCAGGGGGAAACCTAGATGGATGGATGTTTGTTACCTCTTCACGCCGAAACTACTGAACGGATCGGTCTGAATTTTTGAAATAAAATTTATTTGATTTGATCGATTGTTGAATTGGAATAATGTGCAATAAAATTATATCTATCATAAAATGGCAGAAGCCTTTATTCACAAAGAAAATTATAATATAATTAGTATTTACAATTGAAACAATTGATGTATATATATATATCTATCATAATAAAGAGATACCATTACGGTAAATGTTGATCAGGCGCGACTCACGGCGAGTACTTTGTTGATCCAAAAACACATGTTGATCCGAGCCTCTTTTGTTGATCTATTATGCATTTCCAGGAACAAGTGTGGCTCCGACCAGATCAACATTTGACCTCCCGTAGCCTTAGGCATTATGATACCATTTGTTGATCCAATATACAAATCCATTTTGCACAAGTTGATCCGATTCAAATGAACCAATCAGAACGCAGCATTGGTCGAAAATGGCTGCGACGTTGCCGCTCCGTCTGGGGGAGGGGTCGACTCGTGTAGAATCGTACTGACTAGGTAACGCCATGTTCCATGACATTTATTATTTATTGTGACATCGCGTTCCCTAGTCATTATTTAATTATTCAAAATCCATTGCGTACAATTTTCTACGGTCAAATGTTGATCCGTCAATACTTTTTAGCGATGATTATGTAACTATTTTGTTATTTTAGGGTTTCGAGATCGGTTTCGAAACCCTCATGGTCTCGTTTTGTCTATCCTTTTCTCCCTTTAATACATCAGCAACTACCGCAGCTAATAACTTGAAATTTAAAATAATATTACATTTGTGCACCTTAACAGATATAAAGAAAAATAAACGAAAAAAAGAAATGAATTTTTTTAATGATATCGTTTTGTAGAGTAATAAAATTTCTGCAGGTTTTATACTTCTTAAAATAGGTAAAAGGGGGGAATAATTTTTTAAAGGGGGATTACCTCACCAAGTGGGGTATCAAATGAAAGGTATCGGTTTGTACATTTTAGAACCGTTCTGGAAATTTCTGTAGGTAACATTTTTTTTTTAATATTTTGAGAAAAGTCGATAATTTGAACATAGCCCCCTAATCTCCGAATTATGCACAGCGATCCATCTTAAATGTAGGTCGGTCGGTAGCTACTACTTTTAGGTAGAACCGGTACCTTAAGTACCCACATATTTGTATAATTAACAAACGTTCAAAACCCTCGGCGCGCAAATTACGCTTGCACTTGACGAATCTTGTTTGTTTGTGTTACTAACTGAAACCTATAACCAAATAAACAGTTTTTTTTGTGATTTATTTCTTGGTATTTCGTACCTTGTTTAGTTTTTAGGGTTCCGTACCTCAAAAGGTAAAAATTAACCCCTATAGGATCACTTTGTTGTCCATCTGTCTGTCTGTCTGTCGGTCTGTCCGTCTGTCAACCCTCTTTTCTCAGGAACGCGTGGACGTATCGATTTGAAATTTTCGTCAAATACTCAAGTCCAACATCTTGAAGCCGTGATATAAATAAAACTCCTAAGTCAATGCATTCAAAAGTTGCAGCCGTTTATGTCCGAATATTTTAGATTTCCAAGGGAATCACAAGCACACAAAACCTAGAACCTGCGGGAAGTACCCACTTCCCGCAGACCTGGAATCATGAAATTTGGCGAGGAACACGGTCTTATAGCACAAGTAATGAAAAAAATCCGAAAAACTATAAATTTGTAATTTTTTCACTTTATAAAATTACTTTTAATGCTCGCCATGGACCAAAATCTATAGTGTACTTCCCGTAGACCTAGAATTATGAAATTTGGCAAGATGTAGCCCAAATAAAGGAAAAAATCCGAAAAAAGGAAATTTGTAATTAATTCATAAAAAAAACTTGATTCTAGCTATAGACCAAAACCTATAGGGTACTTCCTGCTTATCTAGAATCATAATATTTGTTACAATTAAACGGAACCCTTAGTGCGCGAGTTCGACTCGCACGTATCGTTTTCTTTCTTTATAGCTTTTGTAATTGTTATGTATCAAATAAATTATTTAATCTCATTTTATTTTCGCCTAAATATCTACGTTACACCTATCAGGGCCCACAGTAGTGGACCGTGTGGAGTACACAACCTCCACCAGGAACCCTTTTCTCGAACCACCTCGAGGCGGATCTTGTTTAAGAAGGGAGAGATGCCCATCTTAAAGAACAGACTGAGAAAACTCTCCTGAATAACTACAGACCATCACCTTATCGAAATTGTTTGTGAGTGTACTTATCTTGGGCAAATTCTGCAATCAGGGGAAATTCAGGCCTCCAGTCATGTAAAAATAGTTTTGAGAAGGAGGCCAAGGAGATGATCCAGCTAGAGTGGGCAGTGTATGGAAAACTATGTCGAAACTTCTCGTCATCCATACCGCAATGTTTGAATGATAAAGCTTTCAATCAGTGCCTCCTATAACCGTCATGACCTACGGAGCTGAGCCGTGGATACTCACGGTAGGGCTGGTCCACCAGTTCAAAGCCGCTCAGCGAGCTATGGAAAGATCTATGCTCGGAGTCTTTCTGAAGGATAGGATTCGTAACGAAAACATCTGAGGGCGAACCAAAGGTAACTACCATATCTCGCGAAGAACCGACAACCACTGGGGTAAACGTGTCCTTGAGTGGAGACTGGAGACTGTGACTCAGCAAACGTAGTGTAGGATGCTCTCCAGCCAGGTGGGATGACGATCTGCGAAAGACTGCAAGTAGATGCTGGATGCGGCAAGCTGAAGACAGGCGCTATGGCGCGCACTAGGGGTGGCCTATGTGCAGCAGTGGACTGTAGATGATGATGATGATGGACCTACCTTAAGTTGGGGTATGATCAGTGAAGATCGTATGTAATTTATTTTAGCCGAATTATTAGCAAATATGGCTTAATTCAGCCGAAGTTAATTTCATACGGTTCATTCACCTCACGTCCGCTCTCATAACCAATAACTATAGGTACCTACATGTTCTACTCAAAAGTGGTCGGAACTACTTAAACATGTCATTTGTCAGTTTCACAGTCGCGGCGTTGCCGCTTTGAAAACAGACGAAGTAGTCATTTGTGGCTCCAAAGTCTGCGGATCAACATTGTCTAAGCTAATGTTGCGCGTAGTTAAATATGTAACGGATGTGAAAAAGACGTTTTAGTGTAAAATTTTTGACCGTTAGTGGATCAACAAAATTTTGGTATTTTGGGATATTTTGAATGCGAGTATCTCGATAACCAGTTAATGTAGATCTAGCGTTGCCATGTGCTTTTCAAATGTGGATCAAAGTATATCTGTTTACTAGGTTTAGAGTCGAATGTACACTTGAAATAGGTGGATCAACATTTCTTAAGAAATCGTACTGGATCAACAATTACCGTGAAAGGTTCATTATATAATTATATCTAATAAATCGATTTTAAAAAATCGATTGGACAGATCATGTTTTATTAATCTAGCACCCATAAAACAAGCTCTGCTTAGTTTGACGCTAGATTATGCTGTGTAAATGGTCCGCCATTATTTATCTATAGGCTAATTTTTATCACGGAAACAACGCGTGCGAAGCCCCGGGCAGAAGCTAGTATAGCATAAATAAGTTGGCAACACTCTGAGATGTACCTTAGTCTCCGTAGCGGTGCCGTACTCATCTGTACCGCAAATAAATAGCGTGTTGTAGTCACATATTCGACAATACCTGTAACAAGAAAGACAAAAGTAAATAATAGGCTACTTGACTCCTTTTTAAAGTAGGTCTTAAATTTTATTAATTATTGTCTAATTAGAGGGAGATAAATATAATTCTTTCACTCAGAGATAGGTACATTATCCCCGAATGTCAAGGACTACATTTAACATTTTTACCTAAATTTTTTTAAGAATAGTATCGTTTATTCACAGAAAATATGTCAAATATTACAATGCTGTTGTTGTATCAGTGTGGTATCAATGTAAGTACCAGTAGTTTTGGACTGGTGTGTCAATATTAATAAACCTACCTACTTAAATAATAATGATTAAGAATTAAATTAAAAATGACTGATCTGCTTAAAATTAGAATATTCCTCCACGCTATAAAAACAATTGCTGTGTGGTGCCGGCTTAGAATTAGCATCACCCAACTCTTCCCGCGGGTGTCTAGAGAGGCGAATAAGGGATATCCACATCCACGAGCGGGCAGCAGCGCCCCCTACAGAACAACTCTACCACCGAACTGCGATCCCTAACCCGCATGTCCAGCGTGGGGATTGTGGGTAATACCCCCCATGTGATAAAAACCAATAAAGCGCTTATGCAATAAAGGCCTGCGTCCAGCAGTGGACCAATACAGGCTGTTGAAGACGTTTAAAAACAATGAGTCAGTAACCATTTATTGAGTCAATTTTTGTTTAATCTAGTTAGCATGCGAGCAAAGCCACGTCTCCTGTACGTGTTAGTAAAGGCTAGTTACCGTGCGAATATATCCGCGGAGAGCACGCATCCTATAATGTTCCCGAGATGTGGGACGTTGTTCACGTAGGGCAGCGCTGACGTGATCAGGACGTTCTTACGCCCTTTTACTGGTAACCTGAAAACAAATAATAATAATAATAATAAGATATTTATTTCCACTCACAAAAGGTTTTCTTAATAATAATTGTGTACAGATTAGGCCTAAAGTATTTAACCTGTTTTGTGAGGAGCTGGAGCTTGAGATAGGCTTAAAAAGCCTGTATTACAAGACACCAGAGCCCCCACTCCGCGGGCAAATTAATCATATTTATACTACACCTGCTCGGAAAGTTGCCTATTCCTTTTCCATTTATAGAATAGAAAGTATGTCTTTGCAGGCCTATAGGAAACCGCGAGGAAAAACTCTATGGAATTTCATTTCTCACGTGTTTTGGCGGGAGGAAAAAGTGTATGGAATTCGTTGCGTAGTTTTAAAGATCCAAGCATATATAGGGGCAGACAGACAGAGAGACAGCGGGAGCGACTTTGTTTTATACTATGTAAAGATTTCTACGACCGAACTGAGATCCCCAACCCGCGTGTCCAGCGTGGGGATTCCGGGTATTACCCCCCATGAGATAAAAGCCAATAAAGCGCTTATCTGGGAGTGGCCTGCGTCCAGCAGTGGACCCATATAAACTGTTGAGGTGAGGAGGAGACGATATATACTCACACAACTTTTTCCTGCTTGATCAGCGCAGGTAGCCGACCGAGGCCGTTCTCCCACGCTTCCTTAGCCGCTGCTATCTCGTCAGGGGATGGTCCTGTCTCTACTGCTTCATCGGGAGATCTGAAAATAAATTAATAAACAGATTAATAATCACTAAAGTCATTTACAACGGGATATTTACCATGATTTGAGTTTTGAGCTTTCCAATATTTCGGCGAAGTTTCATGCGCCATGACGCGCCGTGATCATGGCGCATGAAACTGTGGCTTTAGTGTTAATAACCATGATGGATTTAAAAGATGAATAATCACTTTATTGCATGAAAAATGGTTTTTAATACACCTGCTCAGAAAGTTGCTTATTCCGTTTCTAAACATAAGGTAGAAAGTACGTCATTGCAGGTGTACTGAAATGCGGGACGTAAAACTCTATGGAATTTAATTTCCCACGCGTTTAGGGGGAGAGAAAAGTGTATAGAAATCCTTTTCTAAGGTGTTATTTTTTTATTTTTCTAAAATATCAGCCCGTAGCTATGTTTATTTTCATACGGTCAAACGACTAAAAGTTTTTACTCCGAATTCAACATATGCTTATCGGCCTCAATAAAAGAACCATGTGAAAATCGCACGTGCGCGTATTTATTGCTACAGTTGAGTTAACAATTTGAATTTACTCGAGTGATTTTGAAGATTCTAAAACGATGATTTTCCTCGAATGTGTAGTATAAATCACTATGTATCACTTGGGAGAAAGTGCGATTCGTGTGTGTTTTAAGACTCTCGGCTGCACCTCGAGCCTCAAATGACACACTTGATAGGAATTGGGAACTTTCTCGCCTAGGTGTACAATGTACAATTATAAAGGACTATTTTCTGCCCGCATCGCACGCGTTGTTTCTTTAGAAACGTTAAGAGATTATTTATATCCCATGGTAACTGTTTTGTGGGATAAAAGGTAGCCTCTATTTAATTCCAGGCTTAGAGCTACATCTATTCAAAATTTCAGCGCGACCGGTTCATTCGTTTTGGCGTGAAGAGGTAACAAACATCCATCCATTTATCCATCCGTCCATCCATACATCTAAACATCCAAACTTTCGCATTCATAATATTAGTCTGATTAAATTTAGCAATACATAATTCACCGGTTAACTCGTAATGGTCGGCAAGGCGGGAAGGTCAAAAAACACATTTCTACAAATGGTATGATTTCATGGAGAAGGTATTGTGTGAACAGTTCTTACCCAACGGGGGTTGCCACACTGCTGAGTTGGGGGATGCCCAGAGCTGATGTGGCGCCGAACGGTCCGTCGAGCGAACCACCCCATTGCTTGATTGCTTCCTGTTAAAAACAACACAGCTTAGCTAGCTAATTTCACAAAATAAATTGGATGTTTTGTAAAAACTAAAAAACGACTTCGAATCCATTAACTTACACTTTTTTCGAGTTGTGCGGGGCAAATACTTCCCTTTTGGAATTATTTTTTATGAACATTCAACGTCTGAGGTTAAAAAGGGTGGTAAAGTTTATATGGAAAAATATTATTCCTTGACTCGATTCATTCAAAATTCGGTACAAATCCTACTAATATTAAAAAGCTGAAAGTTTGTGTGATCTCGAAACTACTGAACAGATCAACATGAAATTTGGCGTACGCTTAGAGAAGAGCTTAAGTTAGATAATAGGCTACTTATTATACCGAAAATACGCGTGCAAAGCCGCGGGCATAAGCTAGTAAACTAAGAAGTAAATAATGAATTACGTATTTTTTATTTTTAGAAAACTACCCTAGGGAGTGTGCAATAAATTCCTGAAATTTCCACGTGGGCGAAACCACGGGGCGCAACTAGTATCATGAATGCGAAAGTAACTCTAAAAGCCGTCACACACAGAAACCGGGCCGGGCCGGAGGCGAAGGCGTGCGGGTTGTATCATACAAATTTATATGAGAGACTACACACACGCCGCCCGGCGGTGTATGTGTAGTCTCTCATATAAATTAACGCATTACAACTCGCACGCCTTCGCCTCCGGCCCGGCGGCCACGGTTTCTGTGTGCGACGGCTTTAAATGTCTCTTACCTACCGCTAAAACAGCTGATCGGATCTCAATGAAATTCAGCAGAGAGATAAACAATACTATGGGGAAGGCCACTATCATCATCAGCCCTTGTCGACCCACTGCTGGGGTGTCCGTTACAGCTAGCAGCCCCGCCATGGAATTTGGTGGTTTCAACTATGCCAATAAATACATAAGCATGAAATAGTGCATCCCGATACCTTAGGTAAAATAAATAGTGCCCCAGTACTTTCGGAGATATTTAGGTTTTTCACTGTGGCTGCTATCTTGACGTCAAGCTGGCAGCCCCGCTGATTTTGACGAAACTATAGCGAGATATGAATCATGAACTATACCAATTGTGCCGTACGGTATCTATGTAGTTCTCCTGAAAAGCTCAGAAATAGACCTCCTGCGGTTTATGTGATATTTGGCTCTGAACATCGGCACTATTTATTTTACTTAGGGCATCGGGATGCGCTATTTCATACACATTTATTGGCATAGTTGCCATTTGCCAGGCCAGGTCTATCCCACGGTCTTTCGGATGAACGGTCTACTTTGCTGAGACTTCTCTTACCTTCACATCATCTGTTTTGACAAGCTCAGCCCATGTCATAATCCTACTGGTCTCTGTTAAATACTGAGTTCTGAGATCATCTCTGTAGAGCAGAGGGTACAGGGTCGCGAATATCGAAATGTCGGCCGGGGACAGCTTGTTCTGGAATCAAAAAAACATTAATTGAAAATTGTAACTCTGTTAAAAGATGATTTTAATGCACACAGTGGCTTATTCCCACAGGTCCACGACTCCATTGTTTTCAAAAGACTTAGGTTCAAACATTGATTCCCAACGGGTCCATGACATAAATAATATTTCCTTTCCCAAACGGTCCATGGAATTGTTTGGTACAGTTAGTAATAAAAGCTTCGATGAGATAGGACAGATATTATATTTGTTTATTCGTGAAATAAAAGACAATGTATGTGATGATAAATCGAGATTCTTTCTGTTTAGTTTATAATAACTGTATGTTTCCCAAATAAATAAAATATAAAAAAAAACATTTTTTAAAAATGCGTGCGAAATCGCGGTGAGATGCTAGTTTGTAACAAGCAAGACCTAGATGCTGAGTGCGAGTAAAACCGCTCAATAGGGGAGGCCGCCGTCCAGCTTCGGACAAAGCATAGGCTGTTGACTTGCCCCCAGTACATAGGGATGCTTGCCACGTAGCCTTGCCGAGCAGCGCGGTCGCAATCAAGGTCGACAGTCTAGTAACATTGGATGTCGATATACCCCTAGTAGACACTTAACCACTGGGGTAAGTGTCTACTAGGGGTATATCGACATCCATATTCATATGTACTGACATAGGGATGCTTGCCAAGCCTAGCGTCTACAACTTGCACGAGCGCCGAGAGCGCTTGTTTGAGATCTGACGTCGCCTTGCCAAGCAGCGCGGTCGCAACCAAGGGCGACAGTCTAGACACCTCACATTGGATCTAGATACACCCCTAGTAGACACTTACCCCCAGTACATAGGGATGCTTGCCCAGCCTAGCGTCTACAACTTGCACGAGCGCCGAGAGCGCTTGTTTGAGATCTGACGTCGCCTTGCCGAGCAGCGCGGTCGCAACCAAGGGCGACAGTCTAGACACCTCACATTGGATCTAGATACACCCCTAGTAGACACTTACCCCCAGTACATAGGGATGCTTGCCCAGCCTAGCGTCTACAACTTGCACGAGCGCCGAGAGCGCTTGTTTGAGATCTGACGTCGCTTTGCCGAGCAGCGCGGTCGCAACCAAGGGCGACTGTCTAGACGCAACACATTGGATCTAGATACACCCCTAGTAGACACTTACCCCCAGTACATAGGGATGCTTGCCCAGCCTAGCGTCTACAACTTGCACGAGCGCCGAGAGCGCTTGTTTGAGATCTGACGTCGCTTTGCCGAGCAGCGCGGTCGCAACCAAGGGCGACTGTCTAGACACCTCACATTGGATCTAGATACACCCCTAGTAGACACTTACCCCCAGTACATAGGGATGCTTGCCCAGCCTAGCGTCTACAACTTGCACGAGCGCCGAGAGCGCTTGTTTGAGATCTGACGTCGCTTTGCCGAGCAGCGCGGTCGCAACCAAGGGCGACTGTCTAGACACCTCACATTGGATCTAGATACACCCCTAGTAGACACTTACCCCCAGTACATAGGGATGCTTGCCCAGCCTAGCGTCTACAACTTGCACTTGTAGATTATACCGTCCTCGTGCGAAACACTGATGGCGTCCCTTTTCGCACCAAAAAAGAGCTAGTAGACGCGCTGAACCTCGAGTTCACAAGTGCGGCCAGCAAGTGCGGAGCTCCGACAGCTAACATCGCCTGCGCACACGCCTCCCTCAGTACCGACTCATCCGCATGCGATGCATCGCTACGGTTTGAGCTGTTTTCGGCGGATGAAATAGTTTTAATAGTAAATAAATATATAGCATCAAAAAACAGTACTGACTTGTACGGTATATCATCGAACCTGCTCAAGACTATCGCTAGATCGATCGCCATAGTTATCGCGCACCTGTTTAACGTCTGCATTCGTGCTGGAATATATCCCGAGCCCCTAAAAAGAGTAAAAATATCCCCTCTTTACAAAGGAAAAGGGAAAAAATCGGAAATAAAATCTTACCGGCCGATTTCTCTTGTTCCCGCCATCAGCAAAATCTTCGAGGTCGGACTTAATAAAAGATTGCTATCTTTTATCTGTGAGCGAGACATTATGTCGGATAGACAGTACGCGTATAGAGCCGGGCGTGGCACCACCGACCTGGTGAGGGAAGTGATATGGCGCGTGCTGTGCGCGCGTGAAGACGGTCAATGCGTGGCGCTGCTATGCTGCGACCTGTCGCGCGCATTCGATACCGCCGACCACCACCTCATCTCCGACAAACTCAACTTCTACGGAATAAGAGGCCCGACTCTGTCCGTGCTAACCTCCTTCATGTCCAACCGCACGCAGACCGTAGTAGGCGATCATGGCCGATTGAAGTCAGTAGAGTTGATGAACACCATAGGGGTACCACAGGGCTCGTGCCTCTCAAACACATTGTTCAGCCTTCTGCTGAATGACCTCCCTAAAACCGTCAACGGGGCGCAGGCCTATATGTACGCCGATGACGTAGCCGTCATTGTGGCCGCGCCGAACACGCCCGAACTGGAGGTAAGGCTGAACAACGTAGTGCAGAGCCTCGAGCGATGGTTCCGATCGAATGGCCTAGCGCTAAACAAAGATAAGACCTGCTACATGACTTTCCGTCTGAACGGCACACCCAGACCACTGTTTGCAGTGACCGCTGGAAACACCACCCTACAGATGGTAGAATCAACAAAACTTCTAGGTTTCCAAATCGACAGTGGTCTCACTTGGGAAAATCATATAGAGGAACTCTGCTCCAGACTAGGCCGCTCATGCTTCGCACTGCACCGCCTCGCCGCGACCGCCACCCGCAGCGTGGTGCTGGCGTGCTACCACGCGACGGTGCACAGCACCATCACGTACGGCGTGGAGCTTTGGGCGCGCGCGGCCGACGTAGACAGAGTCTTCGTCATGCAGAAGCGCGCAGTGCGCGCCATCGTCGGTGTCCCAGACGACGTGTCGTGCCGCGAATATTTTAAGGAATTGAGTATTATGACGCTCGCCTGCGAACTTATCCACCAGGTGGCGATGTTCACCCACAAAAACATCGATGTCTTTAAACGTAGAGGCGTGAACACCACCCGGGCTCTCCGCAGCAATAAGCTAGCCCATATGTTGGTCGCACCGACTCATAAATTGTGCAAATCGGAGAGGTCCGTGTACGTCATGGGTCCCTCTGTATATAACAGGCTGCCGGACACAATCAAAGGGAATGCAACTTCCACGACGGCCTTTAAATCGAGACTACGAAAATGGCTAATAGAAAACTCGTTCTACTCGATTAACGAGTTCTACAAACTGCCATTATGTTAATAACAATTTTTATTTTTTAAAACAAAAAATTTAAATGTATATACTGATTATACTTAAATTTAATAATAGCTATTATTGTACTTTAGTACCTACCAACTTGACTTATAACTTAGTGTTACTAATAAATATATTGTATTGTATTGTATTGTATTGCACGAGCGCCGAGAGCGCTTGTTTGAGATCTGACGTCGCCTTGCCAAGCAGCGCGGTCGCAACCAAGGGCGACAGTCTAGACACCTCACATTGGATCTAGATACACCCCTAGTAGACACTTACCCCCAGTACATAGGGATGCTTGCTCAGCCTAGCGTCTACAACTTGCACGAGCGCCGAGAGCGCTTGTTTGAGATCTGACGTCGCTTTGCCGAGCAGCGCGGTCGCAACCAAGGGCGACTGTCTAGACGCAACACATTGGATCTAGATACACCCCTAGTAGACACTTACCCCCAGTACATAGGGATGCTTGCCCAGCCTAGCGTCTACAACTTGCACGAGCGCCGAGAGCGCTTGTTTGAGATCTGACGTCGCTTTGCCGAGCAGCGCGGTCGCAACCAAGGGCGACTGTCTAGACGCAACACATTGGATCTAGATACACCCCTAGTAGACACTTACCCCCAGTACATAGGGATGCTTGCCCAGCCTAGCGTCTACAACTTGCACGAGCGCCGAGAGCGCTTGTTTGAGATCTGACGTCGCTTTGCCGAGCAGCGCGGTCGCAACCAAGGGCGACTGTCTAGACACCTCACATTGGATCTAGATACACCCCTAGTAGACACTTACCCCCAGTACATAGGGATGCTTGCCCAGCCTAGCGTCTACAACTTGCACGAGCGCCGAGAGCGCTTGTTTGAGATCTGACGTCGCCTTGCCGAGCAGCGCGGTCGCAACCAAGGGCGACAGTCTAGACACCTCACATTGGATCTAGATACACCCCTAGTAGACACTTACCCCCAGTACATAGGGATGCTTGCCCAGCCTAGCGTCTACAACTTGCACGAGCGCCGAGAGCGCTTGTTTGAGATCTGACGTCGCTTTGCCGAGCAGCGCGGTCGCAACCAAGGGCGACTGTCTAGACACCTCACATTGGATCTAGATACACCCCTAGTAGACACTTACCCCCAGTACATAGGGATGCTTGCCCAGCCTAGCGTCTACAACTTGCACGAGCGCCGAGAGCGCTTGTTTGAGATCTGACGTCGCCTTGCCGAGCAGCGCGGTCGCAACCAAGGGCGACAGTCTAGACACCTCACATTGGATCTAGATACACCCCTAGTAGACACTTACCCCCAGTACATAGGGATGCTTGCCAAGCCTAGCGTCTACAACTTGCACGAGCGCCGAGAGCGCTTGTTTGAGATCTGACGTCGCTTTGCCGAGCAGCGCGGTCGCAACCAAAGGCGACAGTCTGGTCGCCTCCCATTCCTGGAGTTGCAGGCTGAAAGATTATCAAACTAATATTGTAAGTGTGAAATATGAGACTCTTATAGTATACTTGATTATAGAACGTGTGAAATATGAGACTCTTATAGTATACTTGATTATAGAACGCAATTATTTTTTATCTAGATTAAAAAATCTTATTTGTACTGAAACCCTTATTGTTGTCATATTTCAGCCAATTTACACAAAACCTTTATCCTACTATACAGGGTGTCCCATGCAACCTGTACAAGCGAAGGTATGTGATCAGGGGAGACCAATCCCTATCAATTGGACCCTCATGTATGTTCCGCGATTTCTTGTAGTTTTCGATGTATTTTTTTTGTTTTATTTTCAGAATTTATTAATTTTGGACGTCTTAAGCTATCTTTTTTCTGTGAAGCGATTCTTTGAGATTTTTTTTGTTAGTATCATGGCTAGCATACGTGTTTATCTGTAAAATTACTAAACACTAAAATTATCACAACAAGTAGCTCAGATGTTAATCACATAATAAAAAATTCTGATTGAGAGAAATGTTAACTTGATTTCAACTTGAAAACAAAATACATCACCCTGACTAAAATAAGTTCTTGGTAAGTTCAAAAACTTTACACATAACACATATACATAGACAGTCGAAAAAAGTGTAACTTATTTCATGCATTTGAAATGTCTTTTTTCACATTTTTTCGGTTGACACGGTATCAACTTTAAACTCCGTTTTCGCATAAAAATGCCTAGTAAAGTACAAACTTTTTTGTATTATTTTGAGAGCTCAACCCATAAAGTTTTTGCGTGCGAGCCGCGGGCATAAGCTGAATAAAAGACACTTTCCCTATGATCCACTCTGTCCGAATCGTACTCATTTATTCGCCGTAGGAGCACAAGTGACCCTTGAATATGTTAGTTTAAATATATAGGTTACAGTAAATGTTGTTTAAATTATAATTTAAAGCCATAAAACAGACAAGACAGAAATAAACAAGGAATTTAGGACTGGTATTGATATTGATTAGTTGGGATATCACTAGATTGTTAGCAACAATTTGCAGTACGCTCAATTATTTCAATTGTAAATTAACAAGTCCTAATTTGCTTCTATACTTTGCTTGTAATTTTTTTGGTATAATACAACTGTCATTTGTAAAAGCCATATGAAACAATGGTAGGCAGTTTTTGAGTTTATTGCGTTCAGACATTCAATTCAATTCAATTTGTTTATAAAACCAGACTATAACATTACAGAGTTCTCCAATGTGTTACATCTAGGATCGTTTCTAACACAGGTACTTAGAGACATATGCCATATGACATACAGACATATACCAAAGGGAATTTGTTTTATAAATATGTATAGAGATGTAGTGAAATAATAACAGAACATACCACTCTCCGTAAGTAGACAGGTCTATAATAGAGAACAAGTCCTGGACTGCAGCATTGCTTGAGAAGAAAGTTCTCTGGCCATCTACTGACAGGAACGGTAGCTGGCGAGGGCCAGAGAAGATTTTGTCTGTAACAAATGGTGCAGTTGGTTAATACTTAATACCCATGGTTGTTATTATCTTCATACATTTATTTACAGGTTTGTTGGAAAATAAAAGAGTTTTGGTTGGAAAAGAAAATCATATTTAAAATATTACAACTCATAACAGAAAATGTTTACCTTTTACCTGCATGATGCAATTTATTTGAAAATTGAGTGCATTTTTACTTTACTTATTTATATAATAAGTGGGTATGAAGTTATTGATGGCGAATAATTTTATATTTTTTTTGTTAAAAATATACACTATAATTTTAATTACAGCAATTTTACGAATAATTTTTGTTTAGAAAAATGATCCCACAAATAATTATGAACTTGAGCAAAATATTAAAATATTTCGACAGAGTTTTTAACGATAAAACTGAAATAAAATGAGTGCTATGGGATCATTATTCCATTGGAGTTTATGTATTTTGTGCGTAAAATGTGTTTTATTTATGGAATACGAGTAATTTAACACAGAAAAGGAAAACTTACCATCAAAATTAGCTTCGACTATTTCTACCTTCTTTTCAGCTAATTTTGCCGCTATTAGCAGTTTTAGCGTCGAGGTGTTGTTTTTGTTTGTATATATCTTCATTTTCACACTTTCTTACAGGAAAACTTACGAAAATAATAAAAATATTCGCACCTAACCTATAAACCACAACATACAGCTGGCAAAGACTGCGTTCCATAGCTCCTTCACACGAACTCTTTAGTTTTAGCATAAACTTGGAGACCAATTTTGAGTTTGCAATATAATATTAAGCTAAACTATTAGCTATTAGTTATTATTATATATTAGCTAAACTTCTAATAAAATTGCCTCAGCTCGATGACTCTTCTCAATTTTCAACGAAAATGCATCGAAAATGTTTGCAATTTCAATTCTATGCTAAAATATAGATTTTTCTCTGAAACACCAAAAAAACATCAAATTGTCACCAATTTTATAAAAGTCATTGTCAAACACAAACACGTCACGCTGTCATTTCATCATCAGTTTTTGCTGTCAATTTAGCCAATGCAAGTGCAATTTCAAAGTGATCAATAATTCGGTAAAAACAGCTTTTACCAATGTTCAAGTGTATGAAATGAAGAACTATTCGCACAAAGACATTACGACCACACTGACAACGTTCCCAGCGGCGCGATTTATTCAGTAAAAAGTCGAAACCGAAGACGCGACTCACCCACGAAATTACACGTATTGGGATCTTGTTATCTTATGTTTTAACGCCTAAAACATGCCTCTGCGACTGGAAATCAAGAGGAAGTTGACGGCGCGGTCAGACCGCGTGAAATGCGTCGACCAGCACCCTACGGAACCATGGTTGTTATGTTCTTTGTACAACGGTGACGTAAACATCTGGAATTATGAGACACACGCGCAAATAAAGCGCTTCGAGGTATGCAACCTGCCGGTACGAGCGGCCAAATTCGTCCCCAGAAAAAACTGGGTGATAACTGGCTCCGATGACATGCACATCAGAGTTTTTAACTACAATACACTTGAGCGAGTCCATGCTTTTGAAGCTCACTCAGACTATGTCCGTTGCATCGCTATCCACCCTACCCAGCCCTACATTCTAACCAGCAGCGATGATCTCCTCATCAAACTGTGGAATTGGGACAAAAACTGGTCATGCCAGCAGGTCTTCGAGGGCCATACACACTTTGTTATGCAGATTGTTGTCAATCCTAAGGACAATAACACATTTGCAAGTGCCAGTTTGGATACCACTGTCAAGGTTTGGCAGCTAGGGTCGTCCACCTCGAATTTCACTCTTGAAGGGCACGAGAAGGGAGTCAACTGTGTTGATTACTACCATGGAGGTGATAAGCCATACCTCATCAGTGGAGCTGATGACAGAATGGTCAAGATCTGGGACTACCAGAACAAGACATGTGTCCAGACATTAGAAGGCCACGCCCAGAATGTGTCAGCTGTGTCCTTTCACCCTGAGCTACCCATTCTGCTCACAGGATCTGAAGATGGAACCGTCAGGTTCTGGCATGCAGGTACTTACCGTCTCGAATCATCACTGAACTATGGATTTGAACGAGTTTGGACTATATCATCCGTCCATGGTTCGAATAATGTTGCTATTGGGTACGATGAAGGCACAATCATGATCGGTGTTGGCCGTGAGGAGCCTGCAATCTCCATGGACGTCCAAGGAGGTAAGATCATCTGGGCCAAGCATTCTGAGATGCAGCAGGTCAACCTGAAAGCTTTTGCTGAAGGTGCAGAGATTAAAGATGGTGAAAGGATCCCAGTGGTTGCTAAAGAGATGGGTTCCTGTGAGATCTACCCTCAAACCATTGCTCACAACCCCAACGGAAGATTTGTCGTCGTTTGCGGTGATGGCGAGTATATTATCTACACAGCTATGGCTCTGAGAAACAAGGCATTTGGAAATGCACAAGAATTCGTCTGGGCCTCCGACAGTTCCGAATATGCTACACTTGAGAACTCCAGCACAATTAAAGTCTTCAAGAACTTCAAAGAGAGAAAAAGTTTCAAGCCAGAGTATGGAGCTGAGGGAATCTTCGGCGGTCAGATGTTGGGAGTCAAATCCATCAGCGGAGTGGCGTTTTCATTCTACGATTGGGAGCATCTTGAACTGATCAGAAGGATCGAGATTCAACCGCGTCACGTCTACTGGTCTGAGAGCGGTAACCTAGTTTGCTTAGCCACAGATGAAGCATACTTTGTCCTGAAGTATAACGCAGCTGCCGTCACAAACGCTAGAGAAACCAACACGAACATAGGCGAGGATGGCATCGAAGAAGCGTTTGACGTCGTCGGCGAGGTAAGCGAGACTGTGAAAACAGGTCTGTGGGTAGGAGACTGCTTCATCTACACCAACTCTCTAAACCGGATTAACTACTACGTCGGAGGAGAGATCGTCACGATATCGCATCTCGATCACACCATGTACATCCTCGGTTACGTGGCGAAGGAAAACAGACTCTATCTGAATGATAAAGAGCTGAATGTCGTGTCGTATTCGCTACTTCTGTCCGTGTTGGAGTATCAAACGGCCGTGATGCGAGGAGATTTCGAAACAGCGGACAGGGTTCTGCCCACGGTTCCTATGGACCATCGCACCAGAGTTGCGCACTTCTTAGAGAAGCAAGGGTTTAAGCAGCAAGCGTTGGCTGTCTCCACAGATCCGGAGCACAAGTTTGAGTTGGCTTTATCATTGGGAGAGTTGCGTAGGGCTTGCCAGCTAGCGGAAGAAGCGACGGTTGCAGAAGGTGGCTCGTCACGGACCGGTGCCGCTCGTTGGTCTCGACTCGGGTCTGCAGCGGCGGCGGCAGCTGACACAAATCTCACTAAAATCTGTTTCCAAAACGCCCAAGACTACAGCGCCTTACTCCTATTCGCATGCACGACAGGAGACAAGAAACTTCTCGAAGATGTCGCAAGATTAGCCGCTGAAGCTGGCGAGAACAACATCGCGTTTGTGTCTTACTTCACTCTGAACCGTCTGGACGACTGTCTGAAACTCCTGCTAGCGAGAAATAAACTTCCAGAAGCAGCGTTCTTTGCGCGCTCATACATTCCTTCAAAGATCAACGAAGTCGTCGGCCTATGGCGCACATCTCTCAGCAACAAAACGGGCCAATCGCTCGCAGATCCTGAAAACTACGAGAATCTTTTCCCCGAATTCAATCAGTCGTTAGAACTGGAAATATATCAGTCGGAATTGGGATTCACGAACAGCACTAACCTAGCAAACATTGCGGCTAACGCGAAAGTCTCCAACGTCGATCGGAACCTTGAGAAAGAAAGAGGCGAAGGTGCTTCGTTGAGACCACAACCACAAACACAACCTGTGGAAGACAAGCCAGTAATATTGCCAGTGGTGCCGCAGAATCGCAAAGATTCTCTTGATTTGGAGGAGATAGAGAGAGAAATAGATGACATAGCTTTGGATTCTAATGCAGAAGATGATTTGGATGATGCGGACTTGATGGATTGAAGCATGGTGGATAGTGGAGAACTTACGTGATGCTATTTTGGTAACGCAACATAAAATTCTTTATTATGTATGACTAAGCTTTTGACACAATTCTGCCAATGTCTGTTTCAAGGGTTTTGCAAGTGGCTGGCTTACTATCAGAGAAGTGTAATGCGTGAAATCCACCAATAGTATAACTGCATCAATAATATCGCTGCAACAACGTTTTGCACATTTCTGGTCAAAAGACAACATCTCGGAAATATTGTAATTCTAGACTAGAAATCATTGTATTGTTTTGTTTTTACTTAAAGTACAGTAAAGTAAAGTAACGTAAAGCCATTTTTTACGTTCGTAATATCGTGGTGTCTTCTAAATTCGTTAAACAACATTTTTATCGCGTAAATAGATAAGCCCCATAAAGTTTGAATATAAAATTATGTTGAAATAGTTAACTTCCCTATCAAGAAATAATGTCGCTGGCTTGTCAATGTTTTCTTCGAAACTGTTAACGATCGGTTTTATTCAGTTTAATCGTGTCGAAAATTAAGGTCGATATAATGAGTTTTTTCCGCAACACGCACACTGAACTAGGCCCGAATTTTAAATTGTAAAAATGTAACACCTACGAATTTTTTCTATCAAAATGTAACTAGGTATTTGCTTTAAAAATGTGCCTTTCGTTTAATTATACATCACCATATCAGACCACATAAGTCCACTGCTGTACATAGGCCTCCCCATGGCCTCCCCCATATTAAATACCTTAGTTACTATTTAAAAAAAGGCTCCTAGCTTCAAACATTGAAGTCACCACGATAGCTACGCTTCCCGTCTTAATTTAAAAACTACGAAATTTCCGCGAAAAGTATATGCCATACAATTTCCAGCATTTTAATATAATTAGGTATTGTTTATTATCGTACCAAGTGTATAAAAACGTTAATATTTACGCCGTAGCATATTAAAAATAAGATAAATATTTGCCCAAAGAAAGCATTCATAAGTTCACCACTGTAGGTACACCATGGCATAATTACTTAGTTATATCCTACCTATTATAAATCATTATTACGGTCATAAATTGTATTTTCTATAACGTAAGTTATTAAATAATAGACTATTGAATACAGCTGTGTTTTCTTTCAGCACCTACCTACCTATGTATGTCACATCATTATCTATATATATAAAAGAAAGTCGTCTTAGTTACACTATTTATAACTCAAGAACGGCTGTACTGATATGGCTGAAAATTGGTGGGTAGGTAGCTTAGAGCTAGGAGAGGGACATAGGATACTGTTTATAAAAAAAAATTGGCGTACTTTTAAGGGAAAGCCTAACTTAGATAATAGGCTACTTAATATACCGAAAATACGCGTGCGAAGCCGCGGGCAGAACCTAGTTGTTTATAGTTTTGGATCTTTGCACAACAGTATAAAATTCAGCATATATTAATAAATAACTAAATAATGCTGGACAATCCACACAGCATCATCTAGCCCCAAGCTAAGCAGAGCTTGTGTTATAAATGTAAGTAAATAATTTAAACAGCTCGGTTTTGTTAGCTTCGTTTAAAACTTTTAAACGGTTTTAAAAGTAGCTAGGCATGGTATGGTTGGTACTAGGGCTTGCATTCGAATATTATTATATTGGTTCGAATATTCGAATACTGAAATTGCAATATTTGATTAAAATCAAAACTAACAAAATGGCAAAGTTATAGGGTTCGGAAACACTCGCGTGCGACTACGTAGTGCATTCGTGTATTCTTATTTCGGAAAAAGGAAATCGAAGTTTCATTTTCGTTGTCGTGTAAAACCAACTTTTTCTCATGTCGCTTGCATAAGATAAGCGTTAGCACGAAAACGAATCAATTTGATTTCGTTTTTAAGAGTACGGTCCTGTCTATCCGTCCCCTGTCTATCCCGTCTATCCGCCGCTGTGTTATCGTTACTTATAGGGTCGCCACCTTTTTTTGAGAAAATTGAGTCTAATTTACCTGGTAAGAGATTAGTAATACTTAGTATTAAAACGGTACTTCTCAATGGCAAAGAACCAAACTTAAAAGATATAACGGCGAGCGGAGCTAGCCGCGAAATTTTTTCAGACTTAAGTGGCAATTGCACAAAACTCAACTTTTGCAGCAGAGTTATTCAAGCTCTCTTTCTAAAAAAATACCTCGTAGTAACGTGAAACGAACAACCTATGTTTATTAAAGGGAACAATAAAAAATAACTTGAAAAACCAAATAAAGTATTTTCGCATACTTTATTGTGCCCATAAAGTGTAGAGTACGTAAGCACGAAATAAAGTAGGTACAATACTTGATTATAAAGTACGGGTGGCAACCCTAGTTACCGTGTTTACGTAATTGTTATTGTGTTAAATTTTACTGTAGATATTGTTAAAATACCTACCTATTAAGAAAAATGTTTTTTCAAGAATTTGTGGTTGAGTGTTCGTGTAAATCGTCAATGTTTCGTTACAACCTTATTTTAAGTTTGTTCATGCAAATAACACATAAAAAATAAAAGAAGACGTGGTTATAATATAAATATAGTTTTTTCCTATTATTCGAATATTCGAATAGTCCCCAAAAAATATCGAATAATAGAATATTAAAATATTTGGAAGCCCTAGTTGGTACCTAGCCAATAAAGTTAAACCAAGTATATTCTTCTATTTATACGCTACCAAGTCGTGTTAAGTGTTTTGAAATCCGCAAAATCAAACTTAGAAGCAAGTTTTCTACTGCTGTGTTACTGCGGATCTTTGAATAGGTACCTAGGTAGTTGCCCGCCGCGGGCAAATATTTCTTCTGCGACTAGCGCGACGCGACGTCAACAACTTGCTTTTACGGCTGAAGTTGCTTGTTTCTCAACGCTAGATGACGTTATACATTTTTATTTTGAACTGTCATGATGTAAAGTAAATGTCAAAGTCGAAACAAAACAAAAGTAAAAGTGCTATTGTTTGTTGTTGTTTGCTAATTGTTTGTTCAGTGTCGCTCAAAGAAAGTCGTTCGAAAAATTCGGAAATTTAGAGCTCCTCTTCAATAAAATAACATAAAATATGGAGCTGAGTATAAAATCTTTCGACCAGATTTGCAGGGCTTGCCTCTGTACATCTAACAATATGAAATCTCTTTTCACAAAAATCGAAGATGACGACCGAAATTTATTGGATTTATTCGTTTTGGTAGCTAGTTTAGACGCTAGGACTGAAGATGAGATGCCGAAACAGGTGTGCGGCGAATGCGAGCTCATTTTATACAGACATGACGAGTTTAGAAAGCGATGTGCAATTTCGGATGACCTATTGAAAAAAGCCCTCAGCGATTCAATAAAATTCGATGTAATTACCAATGATACCTGTTCAGACGCCGATTTTGAGCTACAAGACTTTGATAAAAAGGAGTTTGATGAATCAAATGAGTCTTTTGCGTCTAATGATGCTAGTAAACATAATTCTATTAAAACAGAATTTTACGAAAATGGCGAAGATTTAGACCATTTCGATAACACAGAAGCTTTAGAAAGGTTACCCATAGAATATAAAGAAACAACCAAACAGTTAAAAGCAAAAAGCACCCTAAAAAACTCTCAATCAAATAAGACTCAGAAAAAAACTGAAGTAGGAAAAAATGACCCTGTAAAGTATGAATACTCGTGCCAACTCTGCAATTTAAACTTCTTAGATATACAAAACTACGAAAACCACCTAGAAACCCACCAATACATGACAGAGAAGAGAAAAATACCAGAGCAACCGTCAAACCAATGTACCTTATGCTTCCGTCGCTGCAAAACAAAAAAAACCCTCTCAAAACACATGCAACTCCACGCAAAGAAAGACAATGTAAAATACTCGTGTGATAGATGCAAACGGGAGTTCAAATACAAGTCATTTCTCGAAAATCATGTTATATCTGTCCATATGCGCAATGGTTACGAGTGTAATTTGTGTAAAGAGACATTTAAGAGTAAGGAAAGCTTGGAAGCTCATATGGGCAGGCATACAGCCAAGAAGCATGTCTGCAAAGTCTGCAGTAAATCTTTTAAAATGCTGTATACTCTGAAGGTAAGTGGTATCGTATGATTGTGTGATGTGTGTGGAAGTGTTGTGGCTTCGCCCACATGAAAATTTCAGAAATTTACTGTGCACCACCTAGGCCTAGTTTTGTAAAAATTGTTTACTTTATAGTTTATTTATAAGTACCGAGTTTGAGTGTATCAAACCAAGGAATAATAATTATCTGTATAAACCACCTCCACAGAGATTAATTTTTGAAAATTAGACTAGACTATTAACCCTTAGCCCTTCACACAAACTTTCGCATTGTACAACCTAAACTATTTACACACCAAATTTCGTCTAAATCGGTTAAGTATTTATGGAGATATGTGTAAGTATACTATTTAGTAGACTTAATGTACCTGCGTTCCACCTCCGCATAGGGGGGGGGGAAGGTTAACATTAACTTCCCTGGGTTCCCGGGTTCGTGGTGACTCTGTGACTGAAAGGGTGTGTATTATTTATAATTGCACCCAGAACCATGTGTTAACACTTCATTTACCAAGACAGGGCCGTATTCAAGTCAAATTAGTATACTTAATTCTCCTGAAATCACCTAAGAGTATTTAAATCTACTAAAAAGTATATGTACTTAATTCACTTGGGTGAATTAAACCAGATGAATGAATCAAGTCTACGGCACCAGCAACTTCCGTCTGTGTATTTTTAACACCTTGACTGAAATCACCAATCCGTCTGCCGTGATTATGTCAAAACCAGGTTTTGTTTGGGGTGGCTTGTTCATTATTGCATGTACAGTACCCAGTGATAAATTTTGCACATCAACCTTTGGAAAGAGACAAGCTAATTTCGGCTTCGTAGTTACCTCTGTCGCACACTACCTATGTGACGTTTTGTCAGTCATTGTTCAAGTACGATCGAGTTTTCTTTTGTTACGCTGATGAGGTGAAACGTCATCTTCGATCATCTTCCTTCCCAGGACCACATGCGAAAGCACACAGGCGAGAAACCATTCCTCTGCTGCACATGTGGCAAAGGATTCAGCCAGAAGACGAACCTAGTGCAGCACACGCGGAGACATCTCGGGCTCAAGCCCTTCAAGTGTGCAATCTGTGTTAAATGGTAAGTTCCATAACTGTGCAATCTGAAAGGTAAGCCCTTCAACTGTGCAATCGATCCTAAAAGGTAAGTCCCCTTCAATTGTGCAATCTAAAAGGCCCGCCCTTCAAGTATGCCTCCCCACCTCCTCAACAGCCTATATTGGTCTACTGCTGGACGCAGGCCTCCCCCTGATAGACGCCTTATTGGCTTGGCATGGCCCATAATTCCCGAGCTGGGCATGAGGGTGGGGATCGCAACTCGTTGGTAGAATTGTTCTGCAGGGGGCAGCAGCGCCCCAGTGTAAATTCTAAGTCTAAGGCAAGACTTCAAACGACAATTGATTAGGGCGGCGCATTCGAGAAACTGCGTATAGTTTTATGATAAAATTTATTAGTGTTTTAACATGGGATTATAGCAAATTCCCTAATAAATAAAATGGTAGCAAAACTACATACTTGTTTGTTAGCCAAATCACAAATTTAAATGGCTAACGTCACGAAATAAAAAAAAAACATTTATGTGGTCCCTATTCGTTACGGATGTAAGCGGGTAAACTACGAACCTTATTTGTGTTGGAATAACACCAACGTTTCAGCGCGGAACGCGCGCGTCCAGCACCGCACTCACACTGAAGATGTCCCTCGTTGAGGGATAAAACGTTGGTATTCTTCCAACACAAATAAGGTTCGTAGCTAACCCGCTTACATGCGCAATGAATTCGTCAAACTACGACAGTTTTTATAGTAAAATTATGTGGTAGGTATGTAATTTTTTTTTATAATTTTGAATTTCAGTTTCGTCTCCAAGGGCGAGTTAGAAGCCCACAGCCGTAAACACAGCGGTGACCACCCTTTCGTATGTGACGACTGCGGCAGCGGGTTCACAACGTCCAGCGCGCTGCGCAAGCATAGACGCACGCACACAGGTACCAACACACATACACACACACATTTAGCAACACACACACACACATGTAGAAACAAACATACACACACACATGTAGAAACACACACACACACACACACACATGTAGCAACACACACACAGGTAGCAACACACACAAACACAGGTAGCAACACACATACACACACCCTCACACACACATACACACACAGGTAGCACACACACATTCACACACACACAGGTAGCACACACATACATTCGTATGCGAAAACTGCGGCAGCGGGTTCTCAACGTCCAGCGCGCTGCTCTTAAACTTACGTGATCAGAGCACATTATTATCAATTAATATTCACGGGTATATCCAACTATTTTTAGTTAGGAAGTTGCAAAAAATGTTGCCTCCTCTTCACATGAGGCGCTAGCTCTGGAGCTGTACTGAAGTACTGGTACTCCAGTCATCCCGTGACCACGACAGTGTGTAAACCTGTTGAAACGTCGGAAAAATAGGTAAATAAACGCGCTCTATGCCAAGGTGTCACGGAAGACCAGCGCTGCAGCTGTTCCCCGTGTAGCAGCATACGCAACCTTTCGGTCTTACATTGTTTTTTCTCTTTAAGGCTTGGTAGGCCAGCAGAGGCCGCATTTTTGTGGTTTTTAAAATCATCTGAGTCTTAGAAAAAAGTGTTTAAAATTCTGAAAAAAAATATGTATTACATAAGGATCCAGTCTAGTCAAAGTCGCATTCAGTTATAAGATCTAACGAACTTCACTCGATAGAAAAAAATGCCAAAGTTACCCCTTTTTCTAACGTTTTTTCAATACTAGCGAACTACTGATATCACACTTTTTTTTGTACTCGAATAAGGACACTTAATATTTCTAAACAAATTCGCAGAGTTTGACTTGATAAATGATTTTCTTAATCACCAGACGGCGCGGCGGCTTGGCAGGCGCGCGTTTCCCTAACGCCTACTGCTGCAGGAATACCTGGCCTTAATTATATATTAGTAGTTACTGCCCGCGGCATCCCTAATTTAATGTTTATTGTTGTGCCGTGCGGTACCGGTGTATCTGCTCAGTCCTTAAACCCTAACACGTATTTTTTACTTCCAGGTGAACGTCCCTACGCGTGTGACCTATGCCCCTTGCGTTTCACCGCCTCGGGAACCCTAAAAAACCACCGGAGAACTCACACTGGAGAAAGGCCTTACCAATGTTCCCTCTGCGAAAAGGCCTTCGTCCAACGCACAGATCTCATAACCCATATACGGTGTCATACTGGAGAAAGGCCTTATGTTTGTAGTGAATGTGGACAGGCCTTTAGGAAATCAGCGGCCTTGAAGACGCATTTGAAAATGCATGGGAAGGAGACGGGTGTGGGAATGCCTAATATGATTGGTATGGGACACAGTTAGGTAATGGATCAAAGTGATACAGGGTGCCACGGAAAGGGTATACTACGCCGAAAGGGGGTGTTTCGACATCGAGGGTCAATCAATGTCTGTTTGTCGATTTTTTGGATAGCAACAATTTATTCCTTTTCTAAAAAATTAGGGGCGTTTTTTCTTCGTTATCGTGTTCTTTTACGTGTATTCCTACTTTATTATTATTGTTTTGAAATTTCGAAAGATTTACGTCATAATGACAAAACACTGGTTTTGCTGAAAAAATAAACGAAAAACATTTGTGAAATATTTTGTATTGTTAAATAATGCAACAGTAAAAGAATTACGAAAAGGAACAAAAAATATATTTTTCGCAATAAAAAAATCACAAGTTGATCCCCTCGCGGTCCGGAATCACCCCATTTCGGCTTAGTAGACCCTTTTCGTGGCACCTAGGACAATATAACCACTGTATTTGCGTGGCACCCTGTATAGAAAAACAAAAACCCGTCTGCAGAGAATTTTGCTCTGCTTCCTACAACCACCGCCGCCTACCAGTATTGGAGTATGAATACTTACAAATATCTGATTTAATTATTAATATTCAAAGTAACAAATATAACGGATATCGCCTTTTAAAAATGTACTGGAGCAGTAAGAAATACAATTACAATCGAACTAGTTTATGCCCGCGGCTTCGCACGCGTTGTTTCTATGGAAACGTTCAAATGTGATTTCTATTCCATGGGAACTGATTTATGGGATAAAAAGTAGCCTATGTTTGATTCCAGGATTAGAATCACCTGTATGAAAAATTTGAGCCCGATTCATTCAGTAGTTTTGACGTGAAGAGGTAACAAACATCCATCCATCCAAACTTTCGCATTTATAATATTAGTTTGAGAATATCTGACAGGGTTTCGGTAATCAGAATGCCTAGATTTTGTGAACATTGTAGCAGTTTAGTTGAATTAAGTTCTATCTTTGACCATGATAGGTTTAACACAAGTATGTTTGTACTACAAAGATTACTAAATGACAGGATTATCATTAAAATAGTCTATAAGTACCAACTTTGTAAACCTACCTTTTGTGAATAAACATTTAAGCGTCATTTAAGCGTTTGTCCATTAATGCGTTAATTAAGGCGCTAAAAATGCACCTTGGCTACATTTACGTCAACGCCGTCAAGAGGTAATTCCTAGTGAAGTAGGTAGCGTATTATGCCATTAGTACCTAATGCCGTTAATAAATGAACACGTTAAAACCTTGGCCACATCCATTATAGTTAATAGATCTTGGTTTGACCACAATATCTTGTCGATTAATTGATTGAAAACCGATCTGGGATGCGTTCCAGAATTCGGGGAGCGCTCGTTTCTAAGTTAACTGTTAATATTAAGAAGTTAAATCAAAAACAATCATGTTCTAAATATTTTTTTAGTGCTTGAGAAGTATTAAATGTATCTACTAATTTGGGACCATTTAAGTAAGAATTAGATTTTAATTAACCTGTAGATTGAATCATCAAGTTTGTAGGAATGTAATTTAAGTAAATGTTAATATTTTTTGTTAGAACATTAGCTACTTATACACTACCCAAACCAGATGTAGAATGTTTGTAAACAAACCCAGGCTGAACCTAAAATTGAATCAGTTGCCGCGTCTTTTTAAACGCAATTTACATTACTCGTCGATTTAAGATCCTTCATTAAATATTGTTTACCTGAAACTCGACGCCAAGTGAGTTTTAGTTATTTGTGTCGTGAGTTGTTTACAAACATTCTACATCGAGTTTGGCTACTGTAGGTAAGTATACATTTTAATTTGGTTCTCTATCTGATAAAAATCACTGTGTCCTATTATTTCATAAGTACCCACCTACCTTATTTTATTAACTGTATGCATATAATTAATTAATGGACGAAATAAAAACCATTATAACAGAAAATAAATTCTTTATTTCAATAATAATATCCAATTTCATCAGATTAACATATTCATCAAAGGAATTAAAATCTGTCAGAACTTCCGGAGGTAAATTAAAATTTTGTCATTTGAGATCTTCAAATCACAAGTAATCGCTACGTAATATTGCCAGAGAGACTTACACCCCACTTTGGGTTGCCAGTGTTGAGCAAAATATTACAGCTCGTATTAATAAGCAAACGAAAAAAGGTTTTGACTACAGTTACTACAAAAATAATTTTAAGATCTATGTATAAACCTGAAACTATGAATAAATGAAATCTGAAAATTATTTATTACTAGCTGCATTCTTACTACGTTTTCCTGTAGGAATGAAGCATTTTCCCGCGGTAACAAGTATGTTCATCAGGAACAATGTGGGCTTCTAATGGTAAAATAATTTTTCAAATCGGTTCAGTAGTTTCTGAGCCTATTCAATACAAACAAACAAACAATCAAATCTTTCCTCTTTTTATTATTAATAGTACTTACACAATTTTCAGCACCAGCAAAAATTGGGTGTTATAATATTGAGTAGTTCCGAAAAGGATGAACCGTTTGGGTGGGAACTACGATAAAAATCTTGTAAAATATAAATACAAATAAATACAGATCGATCCTGATTTGAATTTCATTTTTATTGTTTGAGGACTTGATCGAGTGTTCTTAGCTTTACGCCAACGTTGGTTTCGTGGTGTTCTTCCAGCACAAACCAGGTTCGTTGTTAACCCGTTTACATTCATAATAATTTAGTCATACTACAAAAGGTTTGTAGCAAAATAATATAACCTATCAACGAAAAGTGTAAGAATAGTAAAATATTCATGTGCCTACCGTTTAATATGAAATAAAATGTTTTATGAAACTAAAAGTACAATTAACGTCATTAATTTTCGAATTATTGTAAAATTGGTTTGTTACATTAACTGGTGGTGAAAGGAACCCTAGTTTGCTTATTAATACGATAAAATCGGTTTAACTTGAATAGAAGGTGTAAGTAGCCCTCATAAAAACTTCTAAAATTTTTAAAACTATTACAAACTAGTATTTACATACACTGTTATTGAGGTAATGTTTTTTCTAAACTTTTTGTACTGTTAATTTTATTTTTCTTCTAATTTATTTATTTTTGTCTTCAAGTTGTTTTTATTTTATTTATATAATAAATGAATTTTAGAACATGGGTCTTAATTGTAAGTGTTTTTAATCTTTTCTTTTTTGCGATGGTAATATGGTATAATTAATTAATAAGAACAATTTGAAGACAAATCTTTATCGATGTAATATCTAAAATTACTAATATCATGTTTTTATTATCTCAAAATGTCTAACTTTACGTATATTTTATATTCTCTAAAAAGAATCTAAATATAATGTATAATATGCTTATATATGTAATAACTATTATTTATTTTTCTTTTACAACGATTTTTCATAATATTGGCACGTTACTGACTGGTATTGTGTCTGCAGTAGTTATTGAGTCGCATCAAAAGCGGTTCAGCATTGCGTTAAAAATAGCTATATCCTACCGATATATAAATTAAACGCAGAAAAATAGTTTGACACAAAATCTGAACAATTTATTCTACTCTTATGTATTTAATTGTTCATAAAATCTGTGCCAAAAAAATAAGAGACGCTTATTTTTACTAAATTACAAAAAAAAACCTGTACGACTAAATAACTACTGCATGCATTCTCTAAAAGACTAGGGTTGAGTTATTTAAAAAAACATGTACAAATACTTTTGAGTAAAATCGGCGGTAATTTTAGTTAATACATTTTTACCTCATAATCTTGAAATTATTAAAATAGAACATAACAGACTCGTCTAATGCCGGCCTTATTTTTGAATATTTTCAACCAGGCGTTCGCAGTTTTAACAGTAAATTAATAATAATATTACGGAATTTATTTCTGGTTTTAAAACTTCAGCTAAGTAAACAGATATTGGGTAAAATTTTAAACGTTTACCCTACACTGGGTGGCGAATTTTATTTTTAGGGTTCCGTACCCTCTTACTATTTTCTTTGTAACCGGATTTCGGTTCTAGAATACTCTAAATCCTTCGTCTAAGGCCCTATGGCCTAACTAGCACTAATATTATGGGATTATTACGCAAAATTCACAAAATTGGCAGTTTTAGTAGCCGAATCAAAGATTCTGATGAAAACATGGAGCTGCCTAAATAATACTATAAAAATAACTTTATACTTAAGCGATATGATAAATAAACTTGACATAACCATACAAAATTTAATCAATACAGTATGTACCTACTTTTAATTTAGGTTTTATAAATATTGGTTTATAACCAATATTTTTTTATTAGCGTGTTAGCACCTAAGGCCATTATACAAAACGTCTTCTGGCGCTTTGTTTGAAATTATATGGCATAGAACCCCCACAGGTTGACATGACAAACTATCACAACCTTTATTTTTCAGCGAAAGATACCGCCATCTTGAGTTTTTTCTTTTTTGGAAAACGCCATTTTTTTAATTGTCTTGTGTCTTTATTTTTGCATTGAAGTAAATGTATATGACTGGTATGGATATGGATCAGTTGAGCTACCTGTAGATTGTTTTCAACAGTCTGCAGTTAGCTCAATTGTTTCAATTGTAAATACTAGTTCTAATTATACTATATTTATTTCTATTATTTGTTTGTAATTTTCTTTGTGAATAAAGGTTTTTTTAATGTATATGTTACTGTATATCTGTGTATGTCAAATCTATTTATCGCAAAGGCGCACTATCCAAAATACATCTCGTTGGAAAGCGGCCTAAATAATAAGCGAAAATGAATACAAAAATATCTTTTATAAAATCACAATGTAAAATGATATTGCAAAACTTATAAGCAAAAATAGTTTTGGGCCTCACGTTTTAGTGATTTCGTTACAAAAAATCACTGAATTACAGATCAAAATGAAACTTTTCCGTAAGAGATCGCTTCTTAGCGGTAAGACCGCCTATTGCACTATCGAATTTTTCATAGTGTTTCATGATTTTAACAGGGCAAAACAACACTAACAAAAATGGCGAACAGCATTAGAATTGCACCTTACTTAAATTAATCAAAATTTTTGTATTTAAGAAACAGACACATTGGGGTTGGAATTCACACATTATCTCTGAAAATTGCCAGAAAAAAGCAAAGGAAATAATATAAAGAAAACATAATGTGAGGCCCAACCTTAATGGCGTGGCAAAGGCGTAATCATATTACTTAAAAACTAGCAATTTTATAAATTGCCTTTAAAATATACAAACAGGGTTTTCTTGAACCGTGCCGTGAATGCCTAGGTCATACAAATGTGCCAGACCACGACTCGGCAAACGTAGTGTAGGTCACCCTCCGGTAAGGTGGGATGACGATCTGCGAAAGACTGCAGGCAGATGCTGGATGCGGCAAGATGAAGACAGGGCGCTATGGCACTCATTAGGGGAGGCCTATGTCCAGCAGTGGACTAACATAGACTGATGATGATGATGCCTCTTTTAGGTCAGGCCATTTTCCGCGCATGCGCCTGCGAGTGGGAGGAGTTTCACCTATTTATTCTCAGGTGTCAGGGGTTAAATCACGTAACGTAGCATTAACATTACAGTTATTGGTTGGTAGTTCGTAAGGTAAATAAAAAACTTTCATTTTAATTTCTTTGTTGGTTTGTACCCACCACGACATGTACCTACACGGAGGGTTTTTTAAATCGTGAATCTTCGTTTGACCACAATCTCCAGAGGTCTAGAAGACACTTATTCACTCTTGTCTTGAAGAGACCCAGGTTGTACCTAATTGGCCGGAAAACAGAAGCAGGCAGTTTTAACAAAAATATTTAGTAAATAGGTTTATTTTATGTATGTTAGACTAAGGTATATATTTTATATGGGCCGTAGTTTTTAAGTATTTTACATCCTGTACTTAGACTAATGTTGCCTGAAATAAATGAATTATTATTATTATTATTTAAACCTTAGAGGTATGAACGATAGGTAGAGGAGCCACTTAGTACTAGTAGTAGGAATATCCACAAGATAAGGATGGTATTTAAAAAGCAAAAGATTTCATTTCAATTATTATCGATGGATAGGATACCTATAAAAGACCAAAACACGGCACGGTAAGAAAAAGTCCCCTAAAGTTATAAAAAAAAAATTAAAATTCGGAAACTATAGTAAATGGCACATGATAACTAGAATGAAAGCCGCTGGGCGTATTATACGTTAACGTTATTTCTTTTTGTTCACGTTATGTTACCGTTATTGCTTCGAAACGTTAACGTTCTGTTCACGTTACGTTAACGTTATTTTCACGCCACGTCTCGCGAGCTCCGTTGAATTTCAGTTACTGGTTACGCCATCTGTTGTCAGAAAAAATGAAAGAATAAATTTTATTCAATCTCGAGTGACATATGTGAAGTTGAGAATCAAAGACAGCTAAATCCGTATTGACTCAATACGGATTTAGCTGTCTTTGATTCTCAACTTCACATATAAGGAATGACTTGGTAGGATTATCTTAAGTCTCTACCTAGTTTACTAAAGGAGGCTCAGCCCCCCAGTCAACTAACAAAGAGCGGGTGAGCCCCCCAACCCGTAAACCTCTAGCTAGTTTACAAAGGGAGGCTCAACCCCCATGTTCTAATTAGCTAGGTAATAAGTAACTTACACAATCATTTAGCGCCAGCCTTCTCCAGAAAGTCCATTTTGAGCCGTAACTCGACGAGAAAGAGTTGCTTCTGCAGCGAGAAGATCTCCTCCTTCTGTCGCAGCTCCATGTTTAATATCTTCATCTTTGCCTCGTGCTCCCACACCGCGTGCTGGCGTTTCGCGTTGAAATATAATCTGAAACAAATTATTCCTTCATCACCACACATATGTCCACTGCTGAACGAGCTCTAGAAGCACCCCGTTTTGGGGTGGGGAGGGGGGTTCTGCAATAGACGCCAGGCTTGGCAGGCCGTTCGTAATCGCAGGTCTTGAGATACCTACGCCCGTTTGAGCCGCATATTTTGACACTTTTTTGCTTGATTTCGTGTGGTGCCGGCTTAGAATTAGCACCACCCCAACTCTTCCCGCGGTTTTCATAAGACGACATAAGACGACTAAGGGGTATCAACCGGGGGCGGGCAGCAGCGCCCTCTGCAGAACAATTCAACCACACACATGTCATAGAACATTTTTTATTGGTTTTAGATTCTTCTATCCGATTAAATAAAAAAACCCATTAGTTTTAGGTCAGCAGAATCTACTATTTCGAGCGTGCTAATGTTTTGTTACCTCTCTTCATCCGTATGTTCGCTGCGCTCGCGCTCCGTCCTGTCGTGCCCGTTGTCGAGGCTGCTCAGGTTTAGTGGCGTGTTGGACGCCTCTGTCAGCTTCTGTAGCAGGTTCTGTTGGATCCGAGCCTGCGGGGAGAAAAAGGATTTTATTTGAGAACCTCAAAATTTAATCAGTGGCGCCATGGACTTCACTAAGAACCGCTAAACGTTATCTGCGAGCGGAGCGAGCCGCATAAATGTGTTTTGCTAGTTTTTGGTGTAGTTTTTTTGTGACGATAGGTAAAGGTTGTGTTGCCCTGCAGTGGGACACTCCTGGCTGATATAATAATAATAATAAGTATGGTGACTTTCAAGCTCTGTACCATGGACAGAACAAGTAACAGTAAGATACGTGCGAACTGAGCGAGGTTTAGCTATGTAACGTGTATTTGGACGTGCAGCTCAATAACGTTTGTTATGTAACGGGTTATGTTCTTATGTTTCATGTTCTATATTATGTAACGGGATATGTTCCCTGTTCTATATTATGTAACGGGTCATGTTACCTGTTCTATATGATATAATGAGTTATGTTACCAGTTCTGTATGATGTAACTGGTTCATCATGTGCACCGTGGGTTTGTATGAAGGCGAGTGTGGGTGTATTTGGACGTACGGCTCGTTCGTTATACTGATGTAAAGGGTTATGTTACCTGCTCTATATGATGTAACGGGTTCATCATGTGCACCGTGTGTTTGTGTGAGGGCGAGTGGGGGTGTATTTGGACGTACGGCTCGTTCGTTATACTGATGTAAAGGGTTATGTTACCTGCTCTATATGATGTAACGGGTTCATCATGTGCACCGTGTGTTTGTGTGAGGGCGAGTGGGGGTGTATTTGGACGTACGGCTCGTTCGTTATACTGATGTAAAGGGTTATGTTACCTGCTCTATATGATGTAACGGGTTCATCATGTGCACCGTGTGTTTGTGTGAGGGCGAGTGGGGGTGTATTTGGACGTACGGCTCGTTCGTTATACTGATGTAAAGGGTTATGTTACCTGCTCTATATGATGTAACGGGTTCATCATGTGCACCGTGTGTTTGTGTGAGGGCGAGTGGGGGTGTATTTGGACGTACGGCTCGTTCGTTATACTGATGTAAAGGGTTATGTTACCTGCTCTATATGATGTAACGGGTTCATCATGTGCACCGTGTGTTTGTGTGAGGGCGAGTGGGGGTGTATTTGGACGTGCGGCTCTAGAACGTTCGTTATCGTTTCGTCGCTGTCGTTCGTACTTGATAGTCGGCCGTTTGACATCTGAAAAAAATTAGTGATATAAATTAATAAATAATAAATAAAGTCATGCAATTTTTCAGATTATTCAAAAGTCTCTTTGAATGCAGTTTGAATGATTTTTTAAAATCAAAAAGAAGTCCTCTTTCAGTAAAATTTTCTATCTACAATATTTAAGATACTTTCCCTCCAAGTGGCATAGCCGTGGGACGCCCTATATAGTTTTTGGTTGTAGCATCCGTGCCATTGATTTCGTACGTATAAACTGTCAACCGGAATATCATAACTTCATTTTGTTTGACACCTCGTACATAAAATAATATTTAACTAGCGAACTGTAATAACTTTTGCGCGTTTGTGTTTAATACATTACCTACTTCCTTTCTTCCATAAGGATCCGGCGACGGATGAATTTCCTTTACAAACGTAGTACCAAAATGATTTGTAATTTGAGCATATTTTCGCCATATTCTGCTATTATTTGTATTAAAATAGTATTTATCTAGGTTCCTGTCACAAACTTCTTTCAAAATACTTTTCTGAAATGAAATTAAACCTAATCACATTTTTACATCAAAGAAGAAATGTTTTCTTGGTATATGTGTAGATAAGTATTTTGAAAAAAGCTTGTGGCAGGAACCTAAATAAATATTATTCTAATACAAATTAAAGTAATTCATCGTGAAAATATTCACAAATTATAAATCATTTCGCCGGATCCTTAACTTCGATTCTGTGAGTCGCAAAAGTAGACGATAAAAAAACTTGCATACAAAAAAATCGTGTATTTTGTATGGGATCCCCCTTTAATTTTAAAATTTATTTTATTTTTAATTGTTGTTGTTATAGCAAAGGCAAGAGAAATACACATTCTATGAAAGTTTCAATGTGTAGCTCTTACGGTTCATGAGATAGAGCACTCTGACAGAAAAAAATATAGTCCAACTAAGACGCATTTTATCTTAGTTGGCGTCAAAATAGTTGTAATGATAAATATCTCATTCAATACAAACAAGAATGCATGGTAGCTGCAACATATCGAATTTGATTAAACAAAAAAATAGGCACATCATTGACATATCAATGCTCTAAGTCGAAATAAATATTCAAGTTATTACTTGCACGGGGTTAGCAAACAACTTTGTTGCATTTAATCTCTGAATTTAATTATATAACTACACTTTATAGGGCCAATTCATTACTTGGTAGAAGGAGCTATTACGATTTAACTAAGTTCTCATAGTCACAGATGACAAGATCTCATCAGGCTCATAAGGATTCATGATGCGGATCACATTAGACAAGATATTAATCAATGTAAACAATTTTTTTCAGTTCTCTGACAGACGGACAGACAGCGGAGGCTTAGTAATAGGGTTTGCACCCTTCGAGTACGAAACCCTAAAAATTTCAAAATGACGTCATCACGACCCCCCTGGACCCGCGCTTGGTCCAGCAGTGAACATTATGTGTGGTAAGGAGGAACTCACGTTAACAGGTAGGCAGTCTTCATCCTTTATGCTTTGGGCGTCCGCGCTTGTAGTGGCATCACCTTCATCGTCTGAAAACACGAATAACCATTCTTAATTTCTTTATTTTGAGTCACTTTGATTATTTATTTTATATTACACCTGCTCAGAAAGTTGCTTATTTCTTTTCCAAACATAAGGTAGAAGGTACGTCATTGCAAGCATACTTAAATGCGGGACGGAAAACTCTATATAATAATTCTATAGAGTTTTCCGTCCCGCATTTTAGTTTTTCTCAAGCGTTCAGCGCGTGAGAAAAGTGCAAGAAATCCACTTTATTAGCTAATTTTATCTAACTTATTTTGCCTGACTGCTGGGCAAAGGTATCCCCCAAATTCTTCCAGGAATTGCGTTCGTTGGCCAGGTCCCACCAATATTCCCGGAATGCGTCGAAATCGTCTCACCAGCGTCTCCTTGGCCTGCCACGGCATCCTCGCCCGTCCTCAGGCACCCACTGTGTGACGACCCGACCCCACCTTTCTGGATGCTCACATGTCCCGCTCAGTCCCATTAGATATCTCTATTATAAGTGAAATGTAAATTGACCTAATCAGCGACCAGCGAACGTACGTGCAGTCAGTACTGGGAAAGAAGGCGCGAGCAACGAACGAAACGGGTTTTAGCACACGGCGTAACGTATCATGCTTGCTGCGAATGGAACATTACGCCCCTTGGAATAAGGATCCGTAACGTTTTTAGTTGAGAATGCTGATTTATAGAGCTAAGAAATCCTATAGCACACAGTGTAAAATTTTTTGTTCTACGACAAATATTGACGAAGTTATGACCAAATTACTAGCGAAGTTTACTGAGTGACCGCCGCGGGTGCGTGTGACGTCACTCGCTCGGTCGCCGCACGTTAACCGTAGGCATATATCAGTTTTTAGTGACTTACTCCGAAACTATAAGTTTAGGGAAAAAATGACAAAACCAGTAGGCCTAGCACGGGGATCTATTACGATTATCTACGGTAGAATAGAGTAAAATTACGTCACATCGTCAACGAATGCGTAATATGTTTGAAACTCATTTCTTCAACTTCAATAATTTACGCAATGTATGACAATGCAATGTCATTCTTCTCTATTCTACCCTAGATAACTAACCTCATGCTAGGCCTACAGATAGACTCAGATTTGAGAGACCCAGAATATTTTATTTTTGTCATTCGATGTGTCTCTCAAACCCGAGTCTATCTGGTTGTGTCATTTTTCCCCTAAACTTATACATTTGTAGTTTCGGAGTAAGTCACTAAAAACTGATATATGCCTAGGTTTAACGGGCGGCGACCGAGAGAGTGACGTCACACGCACCCGCGGCGGTCACTCAGTGAACTTCGCTTGTAATTTGGTCATAACTTCGTACGTGATGGTCCGATTTGGATAATTTAAAAAGATATATCATTCTTACATCTTAAAGAATAACGTGGATACTAGTTCTATTGAAATTGCTAAAACGTTACTGATCCTCATTGGTCACAGATTACGTGTCAATGACACGATAGCGGAGTTTCTGAATAGCCTGGATATTGTACCTTTGACGTCTAGCGGGTGTATGCTCTGCCACAGCATGCCGTCAAGTAGTCCGGGGGGGTCGGAGGGGGGGAGCGGCGTCTGAAACGATACCATCCTTTATACAGGGTTATTGGTCATTCACAAGTGAGTAAGAAAGTTTTATTTAGTTCTCTTCATTTGAATATCCATGAGCTAATTTCGACGATTGGTAACGACATTTTTTTTTCTTAACAATTTCTAAACTATTATTCTATATTTCTTCGATCGCTGGAACGCGTTAGAATCATAGGGGAAATAATAAAAAAGGTACGCGATAAATACCAGATAAAATCATTGATTATGTTAACAAATCGCGAAAGTAAAAAAAAATCTAAACTGTAAGATTGCATAGTGTATTAAATATTCACACTGACGACCGATGTGGCGCGGTGGGCGAAGGGCCACCTGCGACGCAGGCGGTTGCGGTTTCGATTCCCGCTTTGGGACTATTTTTTGTCCCAAGGCGGACGGATAATCTGCAAATATTTTTTCCGGGTGTTCTGGGTATTTTCTATGTATAGTAAAATAACGATGATCTTTGTAAGTATTGTATTGTATTACGTATATCAGTCATCAAGTACCACAAGCTCTGCTTATCTTGGGGCTAGATAATGCTGTGTGAATTGTCCGGCATTATTTATTTATTTTTCACAGTCATTTAGTCGTAAAGACCCTTAGCTCTTTTGTTGCCAGGTTCTTGCAAGTAACTTATCAGGTAAGTACACAACACAATTACAACAAATAAAAATACTTAATGTACCTACCTATGAGTTCTGCAGATATTTGTTCCGGGTGTTTTTGGTAATTTCTGTGTTTTTATAATTTAATCTTATTTTTAATGCCAAATAAACACGTGCATCAGTCATTTGCCTAATGTAGTGAAAATTCCCTATTTATTGAATTTTGCGAGAACTAAAGGGCGGGATTTTTTAAAATATTTTTCCTGAATTCAGTGTTTGAATCTACACCCCACCTGAAAGTTTGGTGCTTCATTTTTGTTACACCCTGTATACAGATATATACATAGACTAAAAAAGTCGATAATATTAAAACTAACCGTGTTAGTCTGCGTATCGGTGGCGCGCATCTTACACTTCTTCTTATAGTTCTCGTACCACATCTTGACTTGCGCGGGAGTGCGCGGCCGCTCGCCGCCGCAGCGCTTGTTCACCTCCTCGCAGATCGTGCCCCACACCAGCTGGAAACATTATCTAAATCAAGTAAAGGAAGATTTCAACTTTGATTATTCATATAAAAAATAAAATAAATAAAAATATTTTATTTCGGACGACAAAAAGATCCATAATTTGTTAGTAATATACACAAGCATTTATAATCAGGGTTAGTTATTTGACTTTATACTAGGTACATATTAATAAACATTTTAGTTAATCACTCTCCGCACGAAACCATGCCACGTGGGAGAGGTGACTCTACCAGCAATAGTTTGAAGGCTGGTGTTGGGGCTGTCACGCACTCTGCGCATCAGGAATACGGCTTTTTATAATAAGTCCAAACTGTAAAGTAACGGACTGAAGGCACAATTTATTTAAAAGTAAACTGAAAGTAAAAATGTATTTATTCTGTGTCACAAAAATTACAAGTATGTAAATTATTTAATTCCTCTGGTTGCATTAAGCGAATGAAGGTTCTTACGCTCAAGTTATTTAGATCCTAAAAGTTTAGTAAGAAAAGAGGGCAATTTTTAATATTTATTGATAGAGCGAGGCGCTACAACAAAAAAAAAATACAAACGAATTGAGTAACTCCTTTTTTTTTTTAAGTCGTTTAAAAACAGGCCAACTTTCGTCTGCAGCTACCGCGACAGCTTGCTTTTAAACTCGCTATGCATTATTCTTTGGCATAATAATACCAGTTTTATAGTAAACCTAACTTTTTACCGCGGGAAAATGCTTCATTCCTACGGGAAAACGGGTATTAGGACAACGGGCAGTAAGCTGCAGCTTCTTTATCATATAGTAACATAATAACAAAGGATAGAATATACATTGTACGTATGTGGTCACCGTACGCACCACGGTCTTCACGGAAGACCAGCGCTATGGTATGCTTTACCATAGCACATGGATTGGAGACCGATTTTGAAAGTTTTTTCTGTTAATTTAAGGTTTATTTATATAACACTAGTTTCTGCCCGCGGCTTCGCACGCGTTGTTTCTGTGTAAACCTTTTCTATCCCATGGGAACTGATTTATGGGATAAAAAGTCTAAACTTTCGCATTAATAATATTAGTGTGATGTATCTTATTTGTGAGGGCGGGTGCAAAGGCAGGTCTCGACAGAGCCTACACATTTCCTCGCCTTGGAGTCGAGACCCTAGGTCCGTGGGGTGCCGAGGCTCTTCGAGTTTTTAATAGTAGTTTATGCAACTGTCATATAATGAAGGGTATTAAAACACGAGTGTGAGTTTATGAAACGAGCGCAGCGAGTTTCATAATAGTAACGAGTGTTTTAATACCCGTGTTATATGCAGTTGCATACACTACTTTATCTTCACTAATGCAATTAATCAAACAACAAGAGTAAAAGCTGACACTAGTTTATTTATAATAATTGTTCAAATTTTGGATGGTACAATTTTGAAAGTTAATGTTAATTATTGATCCAGCAGCTGTAGCGGCCGCGGGGCAAGCAGTAGAGCTCGTAGACGGAGTCGGAATATTTATAATTACTTCATTCGTCTTGTTTTCTATACTGTTCAAGATCGTATTTGAGACTTGAATAAGATCTTACCAAAGAGATTTGTGTATGTAAGTTTAGTAGTTTCGACGAAGTTTTCACGTATAACCCAACTGTTTTCAAAAGCCAGCCTAATATCAAAATTTTATACAACTTGTATGAGGATTTTGACATAAGGCTCGCCAGGTTAATTGGTCGCGTTTTATTGATGTTATAATGAGATTTTACGATATCGATGTGGATATTATACCATCATGTGAAATTGCTTAAATTGAGTGTTTTGTTATCTGCGCTATAACAGTAGTAATTATAAGTCAAGTATTGGAAACATAAGTAGAATGTTATAACATTAGTGTAGATAAAAAAATATTTGAGTGTGTGGTCGAAGCGACGCGTGACCCGAGAGCTGGTAAGTATCTGGCGCAGCGCATCAGCATTGCCATACAGCGGGGCAATGCACAGACGCGACGACTGGTATTGATATGGATCAGTTGAGCTACCTGTAGATTGTTTGTAACAGTCTGCAGTTAGCTCAGTTGTTTCAATTGTGAAATGTATCTTATTCGAGTCTGTTCTGGCAAAATAAAAAACGTTTTTACATAAGGTACTTTAGACGTTTCCACATAACAATAATTCGATCTTTGTTGACTTGTGGAATAGTATATAACGAGTAGGTACTTTTTATCACAGAAGCAACGCGTGCGAAGCCGCGGACGCAAGCTAGGCAATCATAAACAAGAAAACTGGTGTAACATGAAACAGTTACAAGGTAAGCGAATAGTTTTGTAGCAAGTATGGCGCGTGTAGGGTCATATTTCTAAACAATAAAATAATATTGAATCAGTATTGGAGGTATCTCATCAACCTATATTAGTCCACATCTAGACATAGGCCTCCCCTAATGAGCACCATAGCGCCGTGTCTTCAGCTTCCAGCATCTGCCTGCAGTCTTTCGCAGGTCCTCATCCCACCTGGCTGGAGAGGGTCCTACACTACGTTTGAATATATTATTTATCTTGGTGGTCTTTCAGCCTGTATAAATGCAGAAGTTTTGATAAATAGACCTTTAGGTATGTTTTCCGAGCGCACTTTACTTCTAAGCCTGGAATGACAAACTCTTTTCTTGATCTGCAGATATTTGTTGAGAGTGTTTTGTATGTTTACTACGTAATTAAAAATATCTATCTATGTAGTGTATTGTATTATGTATATCAGTTATCTAGTACCCATAACACAAGCTCTGCTTAGCTTGGGGCTAGATAATGCTGTGTGAATTGTTCAGCATTATTTATTTATTATTTATTTATAAATGCAGAAGTTTTGATAAATAGACGTTTAGGTATGTTTTCCGCGCGCACCTTACTTCTAAACCTGGAATGACAAAGTCTTTTTATCCGGACAAAAAGAGATCAAGGCCGGGGGCAGAAAAGCTAGTTTTATAATTTTCACTATCATTTTGATCTCGTTACTGAACGGATTTTCATAAGGCTTTTACTGATAGACTAAGTGATTCATGAGGAAGGTTAAGGTGTATAATTTATGAAGGTTTTGTATAAATTGTCTGAAATATGACATTAATCGTGGAGAAGGTCGGAAAAAAATATTCCAACTGATTGGGAAATTTGCTGGCGTGCGCCGCGGAGGTACATCAATCATAATGGTACATTTATGAGTTTCTGCCCGCGGCTTCGCACTCCTTGTTTTTATGAAGAGAAAATCATTTACACTTTATTTCTTATTACATAATAATTTATACAGGGTAATCGGTAATTCACTGACAATGTGTGATCAGCGTGAACTGCAGGTTCTGTCCATCATCACGAACACGTCCGTGAAGACACCAGGTCTTAAGAGAGCGCATTGCGCGCCATTTTGTGAAAAGGATAGGCATAGGATTTCGCGTTCATAGGAGCGGGACAGAGCATACGTTTTTGGAACGGCGTAAGCTCAAAAATGATGTTTGCTTATTTACAAACACTTCAATTTATGAAGAAACATAAGGGACTAAAGAATTAGTTTTGAGTCGTAGGTTATTATTACCTACGAATCAAAACAAAAATCTTTTCTATAGAGCGCAGGGTTCCTGAGATTTCGACCAAATTAGGTGCCAAACAGTTTCATGATTTTTTTATCTTAATTTTTCTTTGCTACTGTGTTTTCACAATTTAAGGAACCGAAGAAAATATGTTGAATTTTATGTACCTACTTAATTCTTATTTTACCCACGGGGAACTCGTTAGTATTGAGATCTAGGCTTAGTTCGACAGCCAACTCGCTAGGTTTACCACTTAATTTCTTAAATAATATGTAAATCACCTCAGATACAAAATGAAAATTCACCTTTATCCTGAACCAAATTAATAACTAAAGCTCAATCTCTCACTTCCACAACCACTATTAATTCAGGGTAGAGCAGTTTTTAAGTTAAGAACGATTATTGAATGGAGGGGGTACCGACTACCAAGTTTAAGAATTAAGACCTTCACATACGCGTACGGATGATGGGCAGAGCCTTCAGTTCACGCAGTGTCAAAGAATTACAAATAACCCTGTATAGTATAGGATTTGACTTGTCTTATGCTTTTGTAAGCCTAAAGAAATAAGTTATTGCCTTCTGACTTCGGTGATTACAAAATTATTGCTCTTAAAAACATCTATTAAACTGATCTACTATCCGAGCGGATCCGGAGTGGATCGCTAGTAATGTAATATTTCCCTATCCTGTGATCTCAATGTCGGATAACGAACAAAATAAAGAATTTAAGTAGAATCCGATTAAGATAATAACATGCTAACTATGCCGTTAAGGCGACGCATTGATAAACAATAATTTGAAATCGGGCGCCACGCCCCCCATGAGCTCCCCGCAAGCAGCACATACCCCGCGGTAATTTTACGCGGTTTGCAATCGTGCCGTCGGGCCGCGCCGTAACTAGCGCGCTTCTCAGTCGTGCGTTGCCACGCTGGGACAAGACGTCATGGAGTCGCATTACCTTTATTTATTTATTTATATCCATTTGAATATTTTACAATATAATTATAGGCAAGCTTTTTTTGGCGGTAGTATATCGATAAAAAAACATAATTTGACGGCACGGATACTACCTGCAACTTCGTTAGCGTGGTAGGTAGGTAGGTTAGGTTACCTAACTAAAAGTAGGGTAATAATAATCAGTGATAGGAATAGGTAGGGCTTATTTACCTAAACTTCGAGGAACAGTGAAAAGAATCGGAGACTTCCTTCCGAAAATATTTTTTCCGAAATTCCGGACATTACTCAGGTACATAAAAAAATAATTTTATTCGAATAAGTAGCTGGTCTATGTTTAGGTACCTAAAGTTTGCGACTAGACATAACATAACTTATCATTTTAAAAACGAAAGGTATTTGGCTTTTATCTTTACAAAGATCACGATAAGTTCAAAAGTTTATTTCAAAATGTGTTATTTATATATTTAATATTATTAAAATAATGAGCGAATCACATGTTCAGTAACACACTTAAACTAAAAATCTTTAAAAACGTTGTCTTGCGCGAGCGAGAAAGCAGATAGTTTCCATAAAACGCGTACGACCTCTAAGTACATGTTTACGGTATAGGAGCTGCCCATTTCGCTATCTATTCTTGGAAATAAAAAAAAAACTCGCCAGTGGTCGCATGCCTGTGCACTATGGGGAGATTGGACCACTGCTGAGGTTACTTTCACTCCAGTACCTCGGTCTATTGAGTGCGCAAAATCAAAGTCAAAGCTCTTTATTTCCATAAGTACAATAAAAGTACACTTAGAAAAGGTCAAATTACAAAATTAACCACTGTTAAGGATATAAAGTGATATTTTTTATTTCTGTCGCTTCGGTATGTAGACTAAAGTAAAACAGCGACAAAGTAACCTTTCGCCTGTTAATTGTTATTTTTCGAGTTAGAGAAAAACCCGTCCCAAGCCTTTGTATCCTCTAGCTGGATAATCTGAAGAGATCGCTCTTAGCGATAAGGCCGCCCTTTATACTTCATTTTTTCTAAGCATTTTCTTTATATTGTTTCCTGTATTTGTGTGGTATAATAAAGTGTTTTCTATCTATCTATCTATCTATCTGATATTTTATAGCAACAACAAGGTTTTGACAATGTTTTTCAATTTATTTACGGATAGTTTTTGCAACTCCCTAGGAGTTTAGCTGTAGAAGCGTATACATTGCCCTTTAAAAGATTCATTAATTTTGATAAGCCTAGTTGTGGACACAGCTAGTTTACGTTTATTTCTGGTATCAAAATTATGTTTATCGCTATTTTTAGGGAACTGTTTTATATTTCTATGAGTGTATAACAACTAACAAGTTTTCATGAATATAATTGACATGGTACTGTCATTATGTTTATTTCTTTGAATTTATCACGTATCTCGTCTCTGGATCCCATATTATACATTGGACGAACAGAGAGCTGTTCGTCAGAAGAGAGCTTCTGCAGCACAAATACGGTGTTAATATCTGCAGCGTTTCCCACAGCAATATACCATAAAAGATAATACTATGGAAGTAGCTGAAATAAATAATTCTAGATGTATCTACGTCTGTAAGATGACGAATTTTTTTGACTGCGTACGCTGCAGAACTAAGTCTCTTCGATAGCTTATTAACTACTTATTCGAATAACATTATTAATAATACAATTAATTAAACAATAAAAATACGAAAAAATAAATAACGACGGATCGAGTCTCCAAAATGTTTGTTACTCTATGGTATGGAGTGGTTCACGGGGTGGTGACAAAACAGGTAGAGGAGAATTTTAAAAATTTTCAGAGCCCACTCCGCTCGTTGTTATTTATTTTAACCTAAACCTGTATAGGCTTAGGTCACTGACTGCGTGAAGTGCAGTTTCTGCCCATCATCACGAACACGTTCGTGAAGACGCCAGGTTCAAATTCTTAATTTTTTAAAATCACTTCTACTAAAATATACGATTGTCCGGAACCCATGAACTAGTAAGTTTATTTTCAAATAAAGCCTCTTAAAAGAAGAGTTATTGAATGGCGGGGGGTACCAATACCCCTGTATAAAATAAATAACTGTGAGTGGAGTGGGCTCTGAAAATTTCGGAGTTTTTGGCGGCTGCAGCTAAAAAATTGTTGAGAAACTAATACAAAATAAATATCGGCGCTTGTAATAAACCGCAGATTATTTTGTAATTGGTGTAGCAGTGGCATTCTTGGCAATGACAAGGTAGCTAAGATAGAACCAATTTATGTTTTTTTAAAGACTAACAACAACATAGGAAGATCACATACAATATAGAATGAACGGAGAGCGGAGCGAGCGAGCGAACTGATATGGGCCTACGTCAAAGGTCACGCAGCCAGAAATAATACTAAACCTCCTTTTACGGCAAATAAAAAGCTCACATTACTGCACAATGCCTGCGAAAATGTCACGCCAGAGGACTGGAAAAATGTGGTTGATAAGTGCAAAAAAATCATAGATGAAGATTTGGAGAGCAATATTCGATTTCACAATTTGTCTGATCAAGAGTTTTTGAGATCGTATTTTCAGCAAGCGCGGGGTTAGATTTCATGTTTTATTAAATGACTACAAAAATAATCAAGCATTTTTATTTGTATTGAAACAATAAAAATCGAAAAAATCGAAAAAACCGAAAAAATCTATTTTAAAAATCTAAAATCGAACAAAAACCGGATTTGGGTATTCTTCCGATTTTGCATGCCCTAAATGGGTGGAAGGATTCGGTGGTGATATTATATTAGATTATATTCGGAGATAAACGGCTTTGATTTTTGAGCTGTGTTGTGCCGGCTTAGAATTTGCACCACCCCAACTCTTCCCGCGGGTGTCGTAAGAGGCGACTAAGGGATATCCACCGGGGGTGGGCAGCAGCACCCCCTGCAGAACAATTCTACCACCAAACTGCGATCCCCAACCCGCATGCCCAGCGTGGGGATTATGGGCATTACCCCCCTGAGATAAAAGCCAATAAGGCGCTTATCAGGGGGAGGCCTGCGTCCCGTAGTGGACCTATACAGGCTGTTGAGGTTGAGGATTTTTGATTGCGTTGAGTCAAAAGTTTTTAAAGTAAAACAAGTAAATCGTTATATCTCAAAAACGGCGCCTCTTAGGAAAAAAAGTATTAAGACATTTTTTATAGATAATTATCTGATCTAAAATTTTTGACCGCGATAATTTTATGATAAAACTTACCGTTTTGCTGAAAATCGCGAAACACCCGTTTTTGTGATCTTTGACCCCGAGTAATTTTTTTTTCAGGTGTCGGATCGATGATTACTTTTCACAATTAATTTATAATGGGCTTTTGAATAATCCTACCAATTTTCAGCTGGGTGCGAATTATTGTAACCTCACCCCTAATTTTTGGTCTAATTTGACCGGACTAAGACGACTCCATGGTTTTCTATGTTCGGACAATTAGTAAGTAGTAAAGTTTAGGTTTTTATTTTCTAAGAACAAGAAACAAAATAAACTTTATAATTATTATAATACTATGTACTTATATCTTATAGATAGGTAGGCAGAGGCAGTACCTAGGCAAAATATTTGACGTTTCTTCACGATGTTTTCAAGGTGTTGCTTATGATTTTACTCGCAAGATAATATTGATTCACGGCTATCGATACACTAGGTAGGTACCTATCTAGTGCTAGGGAAAAAATATTTAACGTTTACTTCTACTACTACCTTCCATTGCCTGACATTTTTCAACATACAGACCTTTCATCTTTATTTTTGAAACTTTAATCATCTTTCTTCCCATTTTTAATAATTTATAAGATTTTTTTTACTCTGAAGATAATATTGATGATGTGTCAATCGAGAGCAACTTGTGCGCGGGAGGCGAGCTCGATTGGCACACGTCCGACGCTGACAATGGTCAAAAGCGGACTGAAGGGGGCCGCCTGCATACAAACAGAGGCGAGAACTAGCTTGAAACGAAAAGGCGTAAACGCCAAAACAGTAATTCTCGTTTAAAATAAAAACTATTGGTAATTATGAAAAATCCTACCACCATTTTGAAGAGGGTGTATAAACTTATTTGTACAGAAAATTTAGAGGCATAAATCGGTTCCGTTTGCCTGTAAAGTTAAAAACCATGTTTTTATAGACCAGTTTTCGGGATTTTTTTTTCTGCTATGAAAGTTAACCAATCGTGAAACCCTACTACCAATTTAAAGTAAAAAACATGAAAAATTCAAAACATAAAAAATAAATTCCGAGTGTCTTATAATTGCTGAAAAAAGTTGAAATCCCTGACGCCAATATCTTCAATGCGTCGTCTTAAGTATCTTACAATGATACAGCTATCTAATCGATGCTTGCAGTATCTATAGTTAATTGGTGGTTTATCGTTTTGTTATTGTATTTTATACTTAACAATATCTGGTTACGTGAGTGATTCGTTGGGGAGTCAAGAGGCGAATCTAACGGGTTTGGTCTCAGTACTCACGGGGCTTTGCGCAAAATTCGACTAAAATATAATTCGACTAAAAACATTTCGATTATTTAGTAACAATTCGACTAACGACTAAAACAATTCGTTTCAACAACAAAAAAAATAAATTGCGTCAACACATGGCTCTGGGTGCAATTATACATTTACACACCCTTTCAGTCACAGAGTCGTCGCCACGAAACTTCGTTAGAGTAAGTTAATGTTGACGCCCCCCGCTTCGCGGGGGTGGGACGCCTACAGGTCGGGTTAACTAAAGGTCGTATTGCTTTAGTCGGATTGTTACTAGTCGTAATGTTTTTAGTCGAATTGATTTTAGGTCGAATTGTTAAGTCGAATTTTACGTAGATACTCACGGGATCCCCGTGGTAAAACTAGAATCACATAAAATCCAACATTTTTCTTTGTTTCCTTGAATATAAAAACACGATTGCGTATAAATAATTTTGCGAAAATTTCGCTTAGTATAATAAATTTCGTTTCCATACTATCGACTTTTTCAATGTCTCTTTCTTCCAGGTACAAACTCTTATGTATGAGCCGTTTCGATAGGCGTTTTGGTCCGAAAAGATTCGCATAACGTTATGGTCCGTAAAATAAATAAATAATGCTGGACAATTCACACAGCATTATCTAGCCCCAAGCTAAGCAGAGCTTGTGTTATGGGTACTAGATAACTGATATACTTAATACAATACACTACATATTTATGTAGTGTATTGTAGATAGATAATATAATAAAAGATGGTGTTTTCTATTACATACTATTTAGATATGTAATAGAAAACACCATCTTTTATTATACATAGAAAACACCCAGACGGAACAAATTTCTGTAGATCGTACACAAATTTGTTCCGAGACGGGAATCTAACCCGCAACCTACTGCGTCGCAGGCGGACCTTCGATCGCTGCGCCACGCAGGTCGTCATGTCCGCAGATATAAAAAAATATCTGAAACGGAGCAAAAAGTTCAGCAACAATGGTCGCTCCGAAAAAAAATTAAGTTGATTATTGTCATTTAATGTTTTATCTTGCGTTCAAACGCAATGTGTGTTAAGAGAATAACATGATGCGATCTGTTTCACTCAAAAACTTCAACTTTAACATTTAGTACAGTGAACATTAAAATAGAAACTTGAAAAGCCAGACAAAGTATTTTGACGTACTTTATTATGGTCATAAAGTATAAAGTTCGTAAGCCCGAAATAAAAAACAATACTTTATTATATGGTACGGGTGGCAACCCTAGTTGGGGATCGCAGTTCGGTGGTAGAATTGTTCTGCAGGGGGCGCTGCTGCCCGCCCCCGGTGGATATCCCTTAGTCGCCTCTTACGACACCCGCGGGAAGAGTTGAGGTGGTACGATCCTCCCCCCCCCAAATGACGTCACAAATGGAACGGTGGTCTCCAATAAAACATGATTATCTGAAAGTCGGTTGCCAGGTTCACACAGCTTCTACATAGTATTATTTTATTGCAATCACATGATCTGGTTGTCGAAATGTTTATAGGTTCACTTGCTGCCGTTAGAACGAGTTCATTTGAATTCAAACGATTATTAACTTGTTTTGGTTTTAGTTTCTTGTTTTATGGTTTCGATTGGAGAAATTAGATGATTTAATCTTTGAAGCGAGGACGAGAGTTGACAAGTTATATCTTTTCCAACTATCCTACTTCCAGCTTCCTACTAATATTATAAAGCCGAAAGTTTGTGAAATCTGAATTTTAGTTACCTAGGATCTCCAAAACTACTGAACAGATCAAGATGAAATTTGGCATACGTTTAGAGCAAAGCCTAACTTAGATAATAGGCTACATTTTATACCGAAAATACAGAAGCTATTATTATATTATAATAAGTAGGTATATTTCGCAGGAGGTTGCGGGTTCGATTCCCGCCTCGGAACAAATTTGTGTACGATCTGCAGAAATTTGTTGTGTTGGTCTGGGTGTTTTCTATGTATAATAAAAAATATCTATCTATGTAGTGTATTGTATTAAGTATATCAGTTATCTTTATCTAGTACCCATAACACAAGCTCTGCTTAGCTTGGGGCTAGATAATGCTGTGTGAATTGTCCAGCATTATTTATTATTATATAAAAATAATATTAATATCTATGTAATGTATTATGTTATGTATATCTAAGCTCTGCTTAGCTTGGGGTTGGCTTGGGGCTAGATGATGCTGTATTGATTGTCCAGTATTATTATTATTATATCTTCTGATTTTGAACATTTAAAAAAATCTAGCATTTCTTTAAAAGCCATGCATTCTATAGCATCAGTTATTAGTATTTATGAGTACTAATTTATTACAATCCCTTTCCTTAAATAATACTTAAACATGAAATTGAATTTTATAATCTGGAAATAATTGAAGTTTGGTTTTTATTTAGGAATTTTTAATTTTGTTTAGTGAATTAAGTATGTTACTTATATCTTTTCAAATTGTACAATTTCTGACATGCCTTGTATAACGACCTATGTTATTATAATTATAAATGGTAAATAAATAAATACAAATACAAATATAGTGTCGATTTGAGAAATTAACTTTGAACCGAGGACGAGAGTTGACAGATTATATCTTAAATCTAGCGTAATTTTTCGAATCACATAAAATGAGTCGCTTCATACAGAAGACAAGACTTGTTTGTTGCTATGCTTGTGCCACACGATGAGTTGTCATTTCTGTTGAAAGTTAAATCAAATAGTGTAGGACAATTCACACAGCATTAACTATTCATATATATCAATCTAACCCCAAACTAAGCAGAGCTTGTGTTATGGGTACTAGTCTACTAGATGACTGATACACACTAAGGTTTAGGCAAAACGAGAGCATTTTTTTGAGTTGTACTGTGTGTCTTGTAGGTCGCGCATTCTACATCGAGTTTGGCTAGTGTATAGGCTGATCCCTGTTCGGAACGAATGTGTATTTTAATAGATATTTTTTTGTAATGACTGGTCATTACCGTTATTTTACGTGCCCCGATTTTTTATTGCGACATTCTAAAACACGATTTTTTCGCATAACAAGTCGTCCATATTCAATTTGAGGTCTCAAGAAGTTTTGTCGTGAATTAACTTTAAAAATCTTAACTGACATAAAAAATATGTTTAACTTTACTCCTTCCATGCTTTTACTTATTTTCCCTTTCTAGGGACGCTCTGACCTATTTGTAGGTGCATCTACCCTGTTGTGACCTGGCTGGATCTGAGAAGAACTGGCACCTCGTTGCTGTTGCCTTGCTGTTGTTTGTTGGAACAACTCTGATGAAGCGAGCTGGATGGAACCCATAGCATTCTGGAGTAATGACACAGGACCTACAGATGTACGATTGACGGCAGGGAAGAAAGATTGGGGCGAGTTCTTGGATGGAATATCTAGAATGGCTTACCTGCTAGCAAGCAGGCTGGCTTGTTGTTACCAATAAATAGATTATTCTGATTATTTTGGCTCCTGTGAGAGCCAACAAGCCAGCTAGCTTCTCAATGAAGTAATACGTTGCTGGTGAAAGGAACATTCTAGAATCTACAGCAGTTGTTACCTGCTTGCTCCTATTGGTGGCGTTGTTGGAGCGCCCCTGTCTCAATACATCGCGATCAGCTCTCCAGCTCGGTAAAGTTCTTGGAGTGCTCCTTGTGACCGAGAGACTTATTGTCACAAGATTAGGATCAAGATTACTTTGAGAAGGATCTTTTGTTTCTAGATGATTGGGTTAAACTATATCATAGTTGCAGACGATCTTCACCACAAATGAGAAGAGACTGGAACGCTCTTAAGCTACAGAAGATCCTGGAGTATTTGTCGGTGATGCCATGCTATTCTGACTGAATCTTTCTACTTGTTGCTGTTAGTTGGATGAAGGTACCGAACAATGCTTTCTTCTGACAAAACTTTGCCGGATCTAGGAAAGAAGGTTACCTTGCTGCTGTTATTGAATTGTTTCTGAAGGGGGACTGAGCCAGTCGAAGAGTCACATAGCTTCCAGCAATGTGACTCTTTCTCGTTACTAGGGAAAGGGAGAACTTTCCAGAATCTAAAGATGTTCTGGCTTTAGATTAAAGGAAAACATCGCTAGGGAGGAAAGGAACGTTCTAGAAGCAAATCTAAAGATGTTCTGGCTTTAGATTAAAGGAACACATCGCTAGGGAGGAAAGGAATGTTGAAGAAGCATCTGTTACCTGCTTGCTCCTGTTGGTGGCGTTGTTGGAGCGCCCCTGTCTCAGGACGTCGCGATGCCTCGCGATCAGCTCGAGGACCGTCGCCTTCTCCAGCTCGGTAAAGTTCTTGGAGCGCTCCTTGTGACCGCGCCGGACGCGGAGGCCTACGCCGCTGCGGGTTGACATATCACTCTGTTGAGGAACAGCTTGCGTAAATGGTGCTGATGTTTTAGCTATGGTCTGTTACAAACGCACAGCGAAGGGCCTTACTGGTATTGGATTGGCAGTATATTTTGAGTTATGACATCAACTGTGCGATTGCTTGTAGTTAGAAATAAATGGGTTTGAAGATTTTTGTGTGGAGGGTGGCCCTAAAATTATTTTTTCCATAATCGCCGCTCACAATACCTCTATAATTTAGATATTTGAATAGCGGAAACTAAAACAAATAAAAACTATCTTATAAAATAATTTCCTAAAGCGTCAGGTTTCTGAGATAACTATGTGATATGTGAAATCGCAGAAACCGACGCTTTGGGACATTTTGTATGAGAACATTTTTTGTTCGTTTTAGTGTCTCTATCCACTCTGACGCTTTGGGACATTTTGTTAGAAAACATTTTATGCTCATTTTAATGTCTTTAGTCCTCTTACAATAAAGAACATTTATGGTGCGCGGCGATTTAAAAAAACACAAAACGGTGAGCGACGTTAGGGCCAAAATCTTCAAACCCCTTTTATTTATTTCTTTCTTTAGAAGGAAGAATGCCTCTACATTAACCGAAGCTTTCGATAAAATGGCAGATTTTCCCTGTGCGTTTGAAACCATCTGTAATTTATACCCTGCTTTATAAAGCTTTGAAACAATTTGCAATCGAGATTTTGTTTTTTTTGACGGTTCGATTTTTGATTTTACTGTAGTACGAGATATAAAAATACGCATGAGATATAAAAAAAAATACAATAATAAACACCCTGATTGTGGCCTTTTCCCGAGTTTAACATTTTATTGGCCCAAGACACAGACGTGCGTCTCGATCCCTGTGTCACTGAGTAGTGAATGCGTTAAGAATGAGCGTCGTGGGCACCCAAAGTGTTAAACTTCAACTATCAGAACTTAAGGCCAGGTATTCCAATAGAGGCTGCGCTTTTATGATTTTTAAAATTATCTGAGACATAGAAAATAGTGTTTAAAATTCAGAATAAAAGATATTTACAACTTAAGGATCTAGTCTAGTCAAAGTCGCATTCAGTTACAAGATCTAATGAACGTCACTCGTCAGAAAAAAATCCGAAAACCCCTTTTTGTAAAGTTTTTTCAATATTATGACTGCACTACTGATATTTTACATATTTTTTGTACTTAACTAAAGACGCTAATTATTCCTAAACATATTCGCAGGTTGACTTGATAAAATGATTTTCTTTATGACTGTGTTTAATTAAATACGCTTAGCAGGCGGGATAGTCGCGTATTGGCAGTTCCGCATACTGCTTCCTTAAAAAAAATAACTTCATTCTCCGCCATTACGCCGCCATCAAGGAAAGTCAAAATTTAGAAAATTAAAACCACTCATCAATTATAGGGAGAAAACAGCATTACAAATATAAATATTTGCAATCTGATGCAATTTTACAATGACATTTGTTGTTGCTATTTGCTTTCATTTTTAGTAATATATTTCTTTGATCCGTATCAGCAACAAAATCCACATTGAAAAATCTTTCGTGTCTATTTCCGTTAAAAGTAAAAGGTTTAAAAAAACTAACTAAGCAGTTATTGTTTTCTTATAAATCGAGGGCATGACTCCTTTCACGACTTTTCTCTAACTCTCGTGGTTTCGGACTTGGCCATCACCGCCCTTCTCAAAAAACCACCTATATAGGAATCACTGTCTGTCTGTTTTTTTTTCTTCGGTCTTCTTCTGCGTACAATCCCTCATGGTGTTTCCTTCTCAATCTCAAAAATCTCGTGTGTGTCATAATTCAATATTATGTTTAATTATGCAATAATAATAAATTAGATTTCAACGACATCAAGTGGAATAAATACAATTAAATGAAATTCATTAAACGTCAATGTTAACCGACGAAGCAGCCTAATTGTCTGATTAAATTATCTATCGGTGAACACAGACGTAAGTCCTATTTAGAGACTACCAGGGTACAAAACAACCGTCAAATAAATATTTTCAAACTTACGCGATCTGAACACATCATTAATAGTATTATTTAACGGGTATTTATCGCGTTTATTTTTACCTATTTTCATCCCGTGACCATTAGGGCTATTCAGACTCACCGCTACCGTGTCGTCGACACGCAATGTGACACAGATTCACACGAAATTCAAATATTTTAGCGGTTTTAAATATTTCCTGCGTTTTGCAAGTAATTAAACTAGCAGAAAAGTAGTTTTCTATAAATCATAAAACATTTTCTATGAACCCATGTTTTAAGAAATTCGGATTTAGTGCTACTTTTGTAGCAATTAATAATATTAGAGTTTTAGTACTTAAAATCAACATAATACCAAAAAAACATTATATCAGACTTTATTGTAACATAGGTTCATACAAAAATTGTCTACGATTTGTGATAAATTACTTTCTTACAGAACTCAGAAAATATTAAAAACCGCTAAAATATTTGAATTTCGCGCGAATGTGTGTCACATTCCGTGTCGCGGACTCGGTAGCGGTGAGTCTGAACAGCCCTCCATTTCAGTGTGTAAACCTGTTGAAACCTCGGGAAAAATAGGTAAATAAACGCGATAAATACCCGTTAAATAATACCTTCAAATAAGACCATAAGGCAAACCAGCCTATTAACCATTATGTACCTGCTAATTATTATAATTTATCGCGCAGAAATAATTAACAGTAATGCTAATTTTATCCTAAAATAGCAACAGTTTATACAACTAGTAGCCTTTAGTGGAATACATAGTTCTATTAGTAAAGGATATTAAGTGTTATATTAAGTTGGTCTATATGGCTTGAGGTGTAGTGTAGGTAGGGTATCAGCCATTTGAATTTATCAGCCAGACACGCAGCGATTCACGAGTCGTCGACGTTTAAACGTCGTTGTCTAAAACGTTGGCTAAAACGTTAGCGTAACGAGCATGCGTTTTATACCTTTGATGAGTTCTTAAGCTCAAATTGATATTTATATTATTAAGTCTATTGTTGTTAGATAGATAACTTTTTATTTTACCACAAAAATACTAAATACAATATAGACGGAAATGCTGAGAATCAAGGAAGTACAAAGGACGGCCTTATCGCTTTGAGCGATCTCTTCCAGGCAACCTTGTTGTTATTTATTGTTATTTGTTTTTATAGAAATTGCCTTTGGAAAAGTATGTACTTTTATGTTGTGTTTAAGTAGATACAATTGTAAATTGTATATTATTTATTTAAAAAAGTACATCCTACGTGAAAATCACATTAGGGCTTAATAGTACACTGCAGCATTTTATGATTTGTGTTTACACACTTTTGGGACACCGCAGCGTGCATGATGTTGATGATACAAATATATACAAATAAAATTTGCACGATCTGCAGATATTTGTTCAGCGTGTTCTGGATGTTGTCTATGTATAATAAAAAAAATATCTATCTATGTAGTGTATTGTATTAAGTGTATCAGTTATCTAGTACCCATAACACAGAGTGTGTTATGTAGCTTGGGGCTAGATAATGTGTGAATTGTCCAGCATTATTTATTTATTATTTATAATTAATTCGCATATTAGCGAATGGCCGTGGACAGTGACTTCAATCCTCACATTGGCTCCAACCAGTCTACTTTACGATCAGCAGTTATTCGTTCGGCGACCGGTTAAAGTAATCTATGCATGTAGCCAAATATAATGTATACATACATGTAGCTAATGGACTGTGTGCATAGAGTGGCCGTGGACATTGGCCCAGTTGTTTAAAGATTAAGTTAGTTCGCTTTTTCACAGTAGTTCTGTGCACCAAAAATTGGTTTAAGAGGGCGCAATGCGCGCCATTTTGTGAAAAGGATAGACATAGGATTTCGCGTTCATAGGAGCGGGACAGAGCATGTTTTTGGAACGGCGGCGTAAGCGCTAAAATCAAGGTTTTGCTTATTTACAAGAAAAATAGTCAACTTAATAAAAAAACTGGTTCAAGGAACGAAATAATAAGTAATAATCTACGAATCAAAACATAAGACATTTAAATAGACCGCAGGGTTCCTGAGATCTCGACCAAATTTAGTGCGAAACAGTGCACTTTAATTTTTTTTTTATCGTATTTTTTTCGCAATCGTGTTTTCAAGGAACCAAAGAAAATATTCTCCAAAGAGTGAGGCCGAATGAGAATTTGCATCACCCCAACTCTTCCCGCGGGTGGAGAGTACACTAAGGGATATCCACCGGGGGCGGGCAGCAGCGCCCCTTGCAGAACATGTCTACAACCGAACTGCGATCCACAACCCGCATGCCCAGCGTGGGGATTATGGGCACTACCCCTCATGCGATAAAAGCCAATAAGGCGCTTAGCAGGGGGAGGCCTGGGTCCAGCAGTGGACCATAAAGGCTGTTGAGGTTGAGATATACACGACATGTATTTCAAATGGAGGCTTTGCAATAAATGTATCCTATTCCTAACATACGGGTGCCAGATCTGGGTTCTAACAAAAGCTCACGCCAAGAAGCTAGATGTCTGTCAATCGGGTATAGAGCAAAGCATGCTTGGAAAAAGGAAATAGATTATTTGTTAACAGTTCGTCCAAAACGCTATTCGTCCAATTACAATTTAAACGCGTTTCGTACTATAAGCTTTTCGTCCAACACGCGTTTCGTTAAAAATCTGTACGCAGTTCGTCCAATTCTTACTAAGTACTTTTACTTTTGAATTGTTAGAAACCAAACACTTCGAAGGACAACTAAACTGAATACGTCACACTTAAAGTAAAGAAACTGAGAAGAACAGTTCAGTTTATTATACATGCCCTGGCCAACAATGTATTTTCTTGTAAACAAAGTAAGTTCTTGTAAACAATATATTTTCTTGAAAAACAATGTATGTTTTTTCTATGTATGTATTAACTCTGTATTAAAAGTTTGTAACTTGTGTGTTATATTATATATTGGACCACAACGGGTCTGAAACAAACGATTTTTATTTTATTTATTATATAACGTTTTGGGTTACAGGTCAATTCTAAAATATAATTTACATTTTATACATTTATACATAGCTATTTATTAAAATAATAATAATACATTAATTGATTGTCTAATAAAATATCATGTTTATCGCATTCACTGCCCAGCCGCCGAGACACGGGGACGTAGACTGGCATCTGCGTATGGGTCATGAAGTGTTATATTAGGTCCTTACATATGAAATTGGCGTTTTGTATGGGAGGAACAAAAAGTCGAATATTTTTTAATATAATATATTTAATTAATCAAAGTATGAACCATTATTTTCTATGCACTTTTGCCATCTTATAGGTAGTTCATTGATCCCTTTACTAAAAAAACCAGTCGGACGGGAATCAATAAAATCTTTGAAGGCGATTTGGACTGCCCCATCGGAGTTGAATTTTTTCCCTTGCAAGAAGTTATCCAAATTTCGAAAAAAATGGTAATCTGTTGGAGCAAGGTCCGGGGAGTACGGAGGATGTCTTAGACTTTCCAATTGAAGCTCTTCTAATTTAGTAGCCGTCTGTTGCGCAGTGTGTGGTCTAGCGTTGTCGTGAAGCAGCAGTGGCGTGGAGCGATTGACCAGCCTAGGTTGTTTAGCCGCTAGCTTTTCCATCATGGTTTGCAATTGCTGACAATAGACATCAGCCGTAATAGTCTGGCCAGATTTGAGAAAACTGTAATGAACAATACCGGCACTAGTCCACCAAACGCTTACAAGTAACTTTTTTGGGGTTAATTTTCGCTTGGGGCAGGATTTGGCTGGCTGGCCAGGATCCAACCATTGCGCTGAGCGCTTCCGATTATCGTAAAGAACCCATTTTTCATCACAGGTAATGATTCGGTTTAAAATACCTTCATTATTGTGCCGGTTTAGTAATGTAACGCAGCAGTCGACGCGCGTTTGCCGGTTTGCTTCAGTCAATTCGTGAGGTACCCACCTTTCAAGCTTTTTAATCTTCCCAATTTGCTTCAAGTGAATTAAAACAGTTTTATCACTAACACCGCAGCCTGCAGCTAACTCGGACGTGGTTTGCGATGGATCCGCTTCCACAATAGCCTTCAACTCTTCATTATCAACTTGAGTCTCAGGCCGTCCACGGGGCTTGTTCTGCAAGTCGAAATTTCCAGAACGAAAACGTTGGAACCAAAAACGAACTGTGTTTTCTTTTGCAACACGACCGCCATACACATCATTCACCCTTCGAGTTGTTTCCGCAGCACTAGTGCCACGGCGGAACTCGTACTCGTAAATAATGCGATATTTTAAGTTTTCCATTTTGTAAAATGAGTGACGCAAACAGAAAAAAACAGAAGAAAAAAAACAAATGAATGACGATCATCAAAGCACAAATACACGAGTCTATAGCTGTACAAATTTGAATTTGGAATTCCTTACCAAAGAGGAGAAATTTGTGATTAAAGTGGCCAGTACGAAAAACGCCAATTTCATATGTAAGGACCTAATATAAAATAGAATAAAAATAGAAATAGAGAATAAAATTCTATCAAATAATTCATCAATTTATAATAAAATTAATTGATAAGCCAGAACTTTAGTTTGCTTTTGAAGGATTGCGTTGACGAAGCACTGATGATCGCAGGTAGAACACGGTTATAATTATAAGCAAGAAGAATAGACAAGTGGAGCAGAACGCTGATGGACTGGTTTCCAAGATACAATTAACTAAATAGAGTAAAAAGGTGGGAGGACGAGCTAAAAGAAAAACATGGGTACGGTTGAAGAGAAATAGAGACAAGTGGAAGGGGGTTGCTTTACCTTTGCGAAAAGAGGGCAAACAGACTAAATATAGATGTGGTAATCGCATCTATATTTCGTCACACATATACAATATTATAAACTAGTTTCTGCCCGCGGCTTCGCACGCGTTGTTTCTATGGACACGTTTTAAGGTTATTTCTATCCCATGGGAACTGATTTATGGGATAAAAAGCCAGCATAAATAGGCTATATTTGATTCCAGGATTAGAATTACCTGTATGCAAAATTTCAGCCCGATCGGTCCAGTAGTTTTGGCGTGAAGTGGTAACAAACATCCATCCATCCATCCATCCAAAGTTTCGCATTTATATATTAGTGTGATTATACCTGTATTATACTATACCTAAGTGTGATGCGAAAGTTTGGATGTTTAGATGTGTGGATGAATAGATGGATGGATGTTTGTTACCTCTTAACGCCAAAACGACTGAACCGATCGGGCTGAAATTTGATAGATGTAGCTCTAAGCCTGCAATCAAACATGGCAGAAACAAGTAATAGTATAAGCAAAAGTATTTAGGTAACAAAATGTGTATATTTTCTGAATAAAAGGCTTGAACTTGAAATGTAATATGAATTTCAAAAATCTGAGATATGATATGATATGCTTATAGCAAAGTTAGTTGGCATCTGTAAAAGACAAGCCAAAGATGTTATTTTGTGTACAACACCAAGAAGTCATAGATGGTAGTGTTTAGATCCTTAGGTCGGGGAAGGAAAGCGATTGAATTCGAGTGTCTCTCATAGGACAGCCGATTCAGTTCAATTAGATTCGGTTCAATTAGATTGTTACATAGATAGAGAGCTTTAAGGGTCCGGCGACGGATGAATTTCCCATACAAACGTAGTACCAAAATGATTTGTTATTTGAGAATATTTTCACCATGGTTTTCTATTATTTGTATTAGAATAGTAATTATTTAGGTTCCTGCCACAAGTTTTTTCAAAATACTTATCTACACAAATACTAACAAAACATTCATTCTTTAATGTAAATGCGATTCGGTTTAATTTCATTTCAGAAAGGTATTTTGAAAAAAAAATATGGTAGGAACCTGGATAAATACAATTTTAATACAAATACTAGCAGACCATGGTGAAAATATGCTCAAATTACAAATCATTTTGGTACTACGTTTGTATGGGAAATCCATCCGTCGCCCCTTAAGAGGGCGCATTACACGCCTTTTTGAGAAAAGTATAGGCATAGGATTTCGCGTTTTTGGCGTATGCGAAAAAATGACGTTTTTGCTTATTTACAAGAAAACTACACATCTTATGAAGAAACTGTATTAAGGAATCAAAGAATTAGTAATAATAATAACCTACAAATCAAAACAAAAACCTTTTCTGTAGACCGCAGGGTTCCTGCGATCTCGACCAAATTAGGTGCAAAACAGTGGACTTTCGTGATATTTTTATAATTTTTTTTCGAAATCGTGTTTTCACATTTACGGAACCGAAGAAAAAATGTTAAAGTTTATGTAATTCTTGTTTTTTGTCACGGGGATCCCATGAGTACAGAGATCTAGGCCTAGTTTGATAACCAAATCCGCTAGACTCGCCCTTTAAGTACCTTGGTCATATCGTGACGTCGAACCTCAACCCTTAGTTACACGCGCCCAAAAACTTTCATAAGTACTCGCGTGGGGTGTTTACGCCCCGGTTTTAGAAAAAGAATGAACTACCACATACCAAATACAATAAACTACGAAATCAGACTTTTACTTGTGATAATCTTTTGACTTAACGATTAAATAAAAAATAAACTTTAAAAAACATCTAGTGCCATAAACACTTTCTTAAATCAACTCTTTATAGGAACTAGTTTTTTTCATTGCATTTCTGACATGTCGGAATAACATGGTCACTGCACACATGTTGACGAGTATAAAGGTGAGGAATTTTAGGAGGAGGATAAATTGGACGTTTACGTAAACTAAATCAATTAATAAAACGTTTAGTATATAATACCAACAAAAAGTTCACGTAAAATTTGCACTACGTAAAAGCTCGCCTGGGGTGCTTTACACCCGCCTCAACCTTACGCCACAGAGTGTTTTTTTGTGAATAACAATAGCTCGTTTTAGTAAGATAGAACAAAAATGCTGTTAATTCATAACTCCTATTATATAATCAGCATATAAAACAGACAATCAAACAGTCGCTGGGGTGTAAAACACCCCACGCGTGTAATCAAGGGTTAAAGACGACGAGAATATCGAGCCACAGTGTAGAGCACTCTGTACAGTCGGAAATATGATAATAAAATTTGCTCGGTCAGCAAATGATGTCGGTCAGCAGATCGTTCTGTCAGTCTTTTTACACTTGCCAACTTTGGACAGTAGGTACACCAAAAGTGCTTGGAGGCATCAGGGTTGCTTACAATAACATCTAAAGACAGTTCTTTACTAGCATGATGCTGCAGCGCCGTGGTCGAAAATTTAGCTAGAAGGGAATCATGTTTGACACAACTAACGTACAATCCTGAAGAAAATTTCGATTTACCGTTCCTTCGATTTCATGATCTTTCGGTATAGCGTTCAATCGGAGTGTTCGGTTTTAAGTTGTGTGCTTTCTGTGTTTCGTTCTGCTGTTTCCTGTTCTTTCTGGATACCGTTCTCTGGTATTCCGTGGTACAGTCGTTCAGCAGTGGACATAATGTATGTTGACGAGGTAATTATGCTAGTTTTCTTTGCAAAAGGTGGTTATTATTAAATATAATGTTAAAATAGGTATTTTCACATATGTTAATAGTTAAAATAGATTACTTGTAGAAGCGAAACTGGAATGTATAGGTCTCCTGTCTGACATTTAGAACACAGCATTTAGATTTTAAAGTAACTTGTTCGAAACAACTTTTTAGAATTCCGTCAACAATAGAAACTTCCAGGGCCACGATCACAGTGTGGTAAGTGTAGTTACCTATTGGCATTACGGCTCACGCGTTAGCAGTTGAAACGTTAGGGTGCGCGTTCACAGGCCGGCATGGGATAATCCACTGACAAGTACGCCCACTGATCGGCAATCCGAATGACGTCAATCGCACTAAACGGAAAAATTGCCTTCAAGAATCCTCGCCGGCATTGCCGACAGTCCGCTTCGTGCAGTACGGATCTTGTATGACAAAGCATTGATGGCGCCAGTGCGGATTGTCCGATGCCGGCCTGTGAACGCGCACCTTAACGTTTTAACTGCTAACGCTTGAGGTCAATAGGTAATTACAATTACAACACCGATCACTCGGATTGCCAATCAGTGGACGCACTTGTCAGTGGATTGTCCGATGCCGGCCGGCCTAACGTTTCAACTGCTAACGCTTGATCCGTAATGTCAATAGTTAACTACACTTAACACAGGCCTATTTTATAACCAACTTCGAAAAAGGAGGTTTTTTTATGTATGATCGTCAGTTTCTCCTTCATTTACGGACCGATTTGGAAGATTCATTTGCAGTTGTATAGAGAATGAGGTGTTCTTATAAAAATTACGAGGTGTTCTTATAAAAATGTATTCCCAAGGGATTATAGTATTTAGCTCGTAAAACTTAAAAAAAAACTGTTTAAAACTAAGGGATTGGAAGTTGATCGCTAGTTTTTTAAATTAAAATGAATAACCCTTCTGAGGAGTATTTTCCCTCATTCAGGGGCGAACCTAGCGGGTTTATTTGTCAAACTCGGCCTAGATCTCAGTACTTATGAGATCCCCGTGGTAAAAAAACTAGAATTACATAAATTTTAACATTTTTTCTTCGGTGCTAATTGTGAAAAGACGTTGCGAAAAAAAATACGATTAAAAATCATAAAAGTGCACTTTTTTGCACCTAGTTTGGTCGGACACCCTGCGGTCTATAGAAAAGATTTTTCTTTTGAATTGTAGGTTATTACTAATTCTTTGCTTCCTTAATACAGTTCCTTCATAAGTTGTGTAGTTTTCTTGTAAATAAGCAAAAACATCATTTTTACGCTTACGTTTGTTCTGTCCCGCTCCTATGAACGCGAAATCCTATGCCTATCATTACACAAAATGGCACTCAATGCGCACTCTTCAAATCAAAATCTAATCAAAATCGCTTCAGCCGTTTTGGTGCTTCGAGGTCATAAAAAGTATCCGCCAAACACATAGCAACACTTGAAAAACATAACCCACGCCTCGCGAGTATGTAAAACAAAACAAAATATTGTTAAAAGAACTCGTTCATTTGTGATGACACGAACTTGACCGGTTTGAGGCTTAAACTTTTGAAATGTGAAATGGTTTGGTATTTTGGATAATGTTAGATTTTCCGGACTTGATATACTACTTTAATTATACTTGTATAGATGATGAGTTAGGTATTCCTGGTAGTCCTGCAGCAGTAGGTGTAAGGGAAAACGCGCGCCTGCGCAAGCCGCCGCCGCACTCGTGTTTTTTGTAGTTATTTAAACATGGTGATTAAGAAAATCATTTTATCAAGTCAAACTCTGAATTTGTTTAGAAATATTAAGTGTTCTTAATTGAGTAAAAAAAAAGTGTGTTATCAGTAGTTTGCTAGTCATAGTTTTGAAAAAACGCAAGAAAAAGGGGTACCTTTGGGATATTTTTCTACCGAGTGAAGTTCATTAGATCTTGTAACTGAATGCGACTTTGACTAGACTAGATCCTTAAGTATAATATATCTTTTTTTTCAGAATTGTAAACACTATTTTCTAAGTGTCAGATGATTTTAAAAATCACAAAAATGCGGCCTCTGCTGGCCTACCAAGCCTTAATGTAGGACGGCCTCTGGCCAGGGTCGACGGTCTGCGAAAGATTGCAGACGGGTGCTGGATGCGGCTAACTGAAGATATGGCGAAATGTGACATCACGGTTCGCTTTCGCCAATAGCGTTGCGTTTAGAAATTTTGCGATTGAGATTAAAAATATCTATTTTTCAATGATTAAATTTCAAAAACAAACATCAAAAAATATATACAGATATAATTCTATATCAATAGAGACCACGTAAAAAAATATTTACTTTTTAGAAGTCACATGCATATACCCCCTCTTAGGAAACTTCATAGGCGTGCATGTGTCACAAAGAAAATAAGTGTTACCATAGACTATAGTCAGTTAAACTTTCTAATACCTTTGACAGAATTTTCACAATCAATCCATATTAATATTATAAATTCACAATCAATTCATATTACCTAATATTATTACCTCAACCTCAACAGCCTGTATTGGTCCACTGCTGGACGCAGGCAGCCCCTGATAAGCGCCTTATTGGCTTTTATCTGATGGGGGTAGTGCCCATAATCCCCACGCTGAGCATGCGGGTTGGGGATCGCATTTCGGTGGTAGAATTGTTCTGCAGGGGGCGCTGCTGCCCGCCCCCGGTGGAAATGCCTTAGTTGCCTCTTACGACACCGGCGGGAAGAGTTGGAGTGATGCAAATTCTAAACCGGCACCACACAGCGGATTGGACCTAATTGGACCTAATTTGAGCGTTGTTCTTCCAAGAAGCCAGTACCCAATCTCTTGAATTTTACTTACATCGATTTATAAGTCTTAAATTACCAAAGCACTTATCCTTATCAAGTATCAACTGATAAATATGAATACTAATGTATCACCTACTAATTTGCAATTTAAAAAAGTCAATCAGTTAAACGGAGAATTCTTGTTTTGGATGTGTGTTTGTTTGATTTTAATATTCGGTAGATAACACTATTAAATTTTTTATGAAGTAGGCTTTTAAATGGACCATTTTTTGTTTGTTCCTATATTTATTTATTTTTTTTACTATAGTCTAGCATACATATTTAAATACACTAGAATAACATTACAATCTGGCCATAGATTTGACTAATGGGTAATTTTGTTTTAACTTAATTTCATAAAACATAAAACTTTTAAATCCATCATGGTTATTAACACTAAAGTCATTTATAACGGGATATTTACCATGATTTCAGTTTTGAGCTTTCCAATATTTCGGCACAGTTTCATGCGCCATGATCACGGAATAACTGACGGCACTGCGAGTGAGTTGTTATTGGCAGACATATCGATCTACCCTCATTTTTCGTCTTTTGCTACGAACGTTACTACTACATGGTAAATATCCCGTTATAAATGACTTTAGTGTTCATAAAACATATCACTAAGAACGTTCCATCGGCACTTTCTTATCGTCTCTATTTAAGGGGAAGACACTTGGTTCATGTGTTCTTTAACATAAGCACTTATACACTTACACTATCTTTGCATAGTATAAAACAAAGTAGCTCTCGCTGTCCGTCTGTCAGTCCCTATATATGCTTAGATCTTTAAAACTACACGCAACGGATTTTGATGCGGCTTTTTTTAATAGATAGAGTGATTCAAGAGGGAGGTTAATATGTATGTATAATATTTGCATTATATATTATAAATTAATTATTATATTACTTATTGTAGAGAAACACTGATAATTTTAGAGGTTTCCAATGTGATGTCGTAAATAAACACATTTTTTTGCGCTTACATTGCAAACGCGGGCTGAACCCAGCGAGATAGATCAAAACAATGTACTACAGTAATATACACCATAAAAAGGTCTAAAAAAAGTCCATGATGGTATATGTCTATTTCTTAGGAATAATCCACAATAACCATTTTTTATCCTTTACTTTTTACGACAAATAATGGCTTATTTACGAAGCGATTTTAAGCAATACAGCATTAATCCTTATCCAATTAAGTACAAAAAAGCTGTGCATAAAATCTCCTCCTATATATTTTCGAAGTCTAAAACAAGAAGAATTCTTGTTTTAAATACAGTGTGCTTGTTTGATTTAATATTCGGCAAACGGTGCTATTAAATTAGTAATCAAGTAGGCTGTAATTGGACCTTTTCTTGTTTGTTATCTTTCTAAATCAGTTTAAAAAGATATCAAGCCAAGAATAAATCACAATATGGATGGATGTATGTGTGTTGATGTTTGTACGATCTGCAGATATTTGTTCAGGGTGTTCTGGGTATTTTCTGTATACTAAAAATATCTATCTATGTAGGTAATGTATTGCGAAGATGATGATGTCCTTCTAGCCGAATTTCGACCACGGCGGCCAGTCGACAGAGACTAGACAGATGCGCAGGACGTATTATAGTGCACAAGTGTGTGCACAAACACAGGTTCACTCTCTATTCCCTCACTCGCATAATCCTCTCGTAATGTATTAAGAACTAGCTGCATTCTTACTACTCGTTGTCTTATTACCCGTTTTCTCGTGGGAATGAAGTATTTTCCCGCGGTAAGAAGTAGGTAGCCTATGTTCATCAGGAATTATGTGGACTTCTAATGGTAGAAGAATTTTTCAAATCGGTCCAGTAGTTTCGTAGTCTATTCAATACAAACAACAATCAAATCTTTCCTCTTTATAATATTAGTATAGATTTCAGTTATCTAGTACCCATAACACAAGCTCTGCTTAGCTTGGGGCTAGATAATGCTGTGTGAATTGTCCAGTAATATTTATTTCTTCACGCCAAAACTACTGAACGGATCGGGCCATAACTTTGCAAAGATATAGAAAATAATTTGATTGGTTTTTTTACACTGTTTTTTATAGTTTGGCGAGAGCTAATCCTCATCGGGAATAAAATTATGGGCCTATTTAGGGATCATATTGGGATATTTTATACGATAATTTATACCTAATAATAATAATGACATATTTAATATTTGCAGGCCTGCTTGCAGGTCGAATACATTGTCATCACATAGCTTCAAGATCTTGGCATGTAATTATTGTATTCTGCAAATAAACGATTAATTCTGAATGTGATTCGTCTTCTAAACATACAGCAGTAGAACAGCAGTAGTAGCAGAGGCTACTGAGGTCGCCAAAAATGTATGACACAAGCTCTTTGGGGTACTTTGATGATGGATAATGTTTTCAGAAATGTCCAGTGAGCCTAGTATGGGTTTGCTGCACATTACCAAAACGAAAAAAGTCTTTGATTACTACCACCACCAGCGGTGGTCTGATCTGTCAAAATTTTCGAAGTTGTGCTGCTAAAATGCAACGAATCACTCAAAATCATTCGAAAACTACAATCGTATTGGCAGATTTGTGGTAAATAGTTGCAAAATCCACGAAGAGTTCGTGTGATAATTTGATTGATTTGAAAAACCGACTTCAAATTCCTTAATATTTACACTTTTTTAAGTTTTGCGGGACTAAACAAATCCCTCGGGAATAAAATTTAATTGAATTTTATAATTTTATGGAAACTGGCTTTCTAGAAGTCGCCCTGCCATACTACGAAAAATAGTTCATTTCTATCCGGTAGGGGCGCTGGAAGGCCCTGAATATGTGGGAAAGAAACGAAAATAGTTTTCGTAAGCTACGCACAACCCATACTAAGGACTCTGCTCTATTCTTCACTAGCTCCTTCGCACGCACCTTACCGGGATAAACAGAACCCTATCTCCTTGCCAAATTTCATAGAGATCCGTTCAGCCGTTTAGGCGTGAGAGGGAAAATGTGGTTTTAAACTTGCAGTGCGTTATCTGGGTCTGAAGCCTCGCTCAGTTTGAATAGTGTAGAAAGAGATGCACTCTATTTCAACGCAGAAAGACCGCTGTTTGAAGTGCAAACTGAAATCAACTTTATTGCGTTGTTGTTAGAATATAAAAATGTATAGTTTTCTAGGCCCAGATGGATAGGCCATAAAACCATAGATACTAACGCTTTCATGGCCCAAGAAACAGATGTCTTACGGCAGTTCAGTGAAGCTGGGCAGTGAATGCGTTAACAGACAGACTGACAGACAAACAGACAGTTACTTTCAAATTTATAATATTAGTATGGATTATAAGTAATACCTACAATTCTAGTATCCAAATAAGCCAAATGTAAATTTAATAACTCGGCCCGGATAACCTGTTATTTTAACATTTAAGTAAATATGTAAACTTACTTTCAAATTGATATAAATCGAACCTACTTGACGACATGTTTTAGAAATTAAAGATTTTGATTTAATTGAGACGAATTCGAGATTTTTAGAAGCAGTTTCTCACAACTTGTAAATGTTCTCATGTTTGTCGTCATGCTGTACAAGGATAATTGAACCGGAGTTTATTAAAACTCCGGTTCAAAATGTTCTAATGAAAATTTGCCTTCTTCTGCCTGCGGCTTCGCAAGCGTATTTTCAGTATAATAATTAATAAGTAGCCTATTATCTAAGTTAGGCTTTGCTCTTAACGTACGCCAAAATTTCATCTTTTAATTTTGTAGAGTAACAAAAGGAGATAACAAAAATTCAGATTTCATAAACTTTCGGCTTTATAATATTAGTAGGACATAACACATAGGTACGTAATTGACTTTGACGACCTCAGCGGCGGAGCGGGTGAAGGTTCGCCTGACGCAGGGAATGCGGCTTCAATTCCCGCCTTGTGACAAATGTTTGTACGACCTGTAGGGCTACTCAGAATCTCCGCTACCGAGTCATCAACACAGATTCGCGTGAAATTCAAATATTTTATAGGTTTTTAACATTTTCTGCGTTCTGCAAGGAATAAAACTACCAGAAAAGTAGTTTTCCATAAATCGTAGACCATTTTCTATGAACTCATGTTACAATAAAGCATGATAATGTAGCTTTTGGTACCTTGATTTTCTATACTAATCTATACTAATATTATAAAGAGGAAAGATTTGATTGTTTGTTTGTATTGAATAGGCTCCGAAACTACTGGACCAATTTGAAAAATTCTTTTACCATTAGAAACCCACATTATTCCTGATGAACATAGGCTACTTTTTACCGCGGGAAAATGCTTCATTCCTACGGGAAAACGGCTAATAGGACAACGGGTAGTAAAAATGCAGCTTGTTAGTAACAAAGCTCTTATATTATTAATTGCTCCAAAAGTAGCACTAAATCGAAATTTGCTAAAACCCGAGTTTATAGTTTTTTTTATTATTTATAGAAAACTACTCTTCTGGTAGTTTAAGTCCCTGCAGAACGCAGAAAGTATTAAAAACCGCTAAAATAATTGAATTTCCCGCGAATCTATGTCAGATTCCTCGCGAATTTCGATGTCTCGGTAACGCGAGACTCTGACGGAGGAATATTCAGTCGTGGATCTACGCGTAGATAAACAATAAATACAAATAATTCGGTTCCAACCCAGAGTACGCATAGGCACTCCTACGCAAACAGTACTTGACCCGAGAATTGAACCCCCGACCTCAATCATCGAAGGCGCTACAGTTAACTGGTGCCATTGAAGATAATAATATTCAATAGGAGATTCTATGTTTATGTGAAACTAGCTATGCCCGCAGGTTTAGAACTACAGCTTTGCAAAGTTTTAGCGCGATGCTTTCAGTCGTTTTGTCAACAAACCAAATTATTCTGCTTCATGTGTGGAAAAAGAATAAGCCACTTTCCGGACAGATGCAGTATCGCAATTAGTTGCCGGGGTGTCAATTCAGATGTCACCGAAACCAAACTGAACTAATTTGAAAGTACTAAAAATGGTGCCGTCCCATTCGTACCGATCGAAATGCAACGTCTAGGACTCCTAAGACTGCCTTGTATAGGCTGGTTTTTTGAGAAGGGCGGTGATGGCCAAGTCCAAAACCACGAGAGTTAGAGAAAAGTCGTGAAAGGAGTCATGCCAGCGATTTATAAGAAAACAAAAACTGCATATTTAGTTTTTTTTAAAACCTGTTACTTTTGACGGAAATGGCCACGAAAGATTTTTAAAAAAATAGACATCCTGTATTATTGAACCAATGGATTTTGTTGCTGATATGGATCAATCTTTGCAAAGAAAATTATTACTAAAATGGAAGGAAAAAGCAAATTTTTACTATTTTAATTATTTAAACATGGAAGAAAAATTCCTCCTATCCAATCTTTTTGGTCGAAACTCATGTGAAAAAACTTTCTATAGGTAGTGATTAAGATTTAAGGAACTTATGGACCTAAAATAGCGGGATTAGTAATCAACATTATTGATATTTATTTTTGTTTAATTACTTCTTAAATTATTATCAATGAAAATTTTAAGAAATTTTGCATGCCAATTTGTTTTGGTGAATTATGTGACACTAATTTAATGTTCAAGACCTTGTATTAAGACGATATTTCTTGCAATAAATGAAATGAAATAAGAGAATGGCATAATTTTTAGTTCAGTCAAATTGGTTCAGTTTAGTTTTGGCGACGACATCTGAATGGACACCATCGTGTTATCTTGGGCTAAAATTATTCTTATAACACTTCCATTGTCCATTACTAGCCCATTACGCATCTCCTCTTCATCCAGGTTACAGTCTGCTGATGCATGATAAGTAGAGAATGATGAGTAAGTGATGATGTCCTCCTAGCCGAATTTCGGTGGTGGATCTGCTAATCCGCCGCCGTGGTCAAAATTCGGCTAGTACCTCCATATGTGCACAAGTGTGTGCGAAAACACAGGTGCACTCTTTATGCCCTCACTCTCATAAACCGATGGGACGGCGACCGACAAAACTGGGGAGAGGTCAAGCGCAGGACCTACGGCTTAACGTGCTTTAAGTAGGGAATAGACGACCTCAGTGGCGCAGCGGTCGAGAGTCCGCCTGCGACGCAAGAGGTTGCGGGTTCGATTCCCGCCTCGGAACAAATTTGTGTACGATCTGCAGAAATTTGTTCCGTTGGTCTGGGTGTTTTCTATGTATAATAAAAATATCTATCTATGTAGTGTATTGTATTAAGTAAATCAGTTATCTAGTACCCATAACACAAGCTCTGCTTAGCTTGGGGCTAGATAATGCTGTGTGAATTAATTGTCCAGCATTATTTATAAAAAAAAAAAAAAAATAGAGATGCAACGAATAGTGATTTGGCCGAATACCGAATATTCGGCGGGAGAAGACGAACACGCGCACAAGTTTCTGGAACTGTTTTGACGAAGCCACTGATGAAAATTCGCCAACAGCGGGAATAGAAAAAAGTGAAATTGCAAATGAGATAGAAGCACCATAGCCTCGATTTTGGAGCGCGTCTTGTATCGCGATACGATTGTTGCGATTTTGTAGCGCGATTCCGCTGCGTTATTCTAAGCGCGATTTCTAGACACCGCGCGCCAAATGCGATGTAAGATTGTATGCGTCTTAGTCAGTGGGGTAGAGGCTAGAGTTTCGTTATAATCGTATGGCAGATTCTCCTAACTGATGGTCAACTAATTTAAAATATGACTTTGTTTTGTTACCTCTTCACGCCAAAACTATTGAACGGATCGGGCTGAGATTTAGCATACAGGTAAGTCTAATCCTGGAATCAAGCATAGGCGACTTTTTATGCCATAAATCAGATCCCATGGGATAGAAATAACCTTAAAACGTTTCCATAGAAACAACGCGTGCGAAGCTGCGTGCAGAATTTAGTACTTAATACATTAAAGATATGTAATTTTTAGTAGAAATAGAAAACACTCAGAACACCCAATGGGAATGTTGGGGAGGAATAGGTTGGCTTTTGCCCAGTAGAAAAAGGATGAATTTCCAACTGAAAATTATGAAAATTGGATCTAAGCTTATCATGTATTGGGAATCAATTGTCTCACAGACACAAGACACTCTGCAATGTATTTTATTTTACATGTCAACATTAGCATATTTTTTAACTGATGTAGTTTTTTTTTTGGCCTGGGTCAGTGCTTTATTACCTTTTATATTATTTACAAGAAAGTTTACTTTTTTTTCAATTATCATGGTTTCTAATTTAAAAAATCTATTAAGACTAGATTTCCAGGATAAAGCCGGTTTATTCACAATTTGCCTCATTTGCTGGACATTTTTTCCATCAATCCGTCCATTCAACATTTTTTTTTAATGGACTTAATGAGTGCATTTCTATTGCGACTTACCCCTTTTGTAAATGGTACAACTATTTACAATAATATCTAGTGTTTCATTAGGTATTCTAATGGCTAATTATATGAACCATGAACTTACTCTATGACTATGTTGTTAATCTAAATTAATATAGGTATTTAAATAATCTGCAATAAAATCCAGAGTTGAAAAAACTTATAAAGTAAATTATTAGCTACCTAGGTATTTAGTTATTTTATGAAGCACTGTTTGACATGTCTAGGAAAATGTAGAAAGACCGGTTATTTACTATTTTTAAAATCTAATAAGATTCTAAGAAATCTCAAATAAATAAAAATGGTGAAATCTTTACAGAGACTGTTTTAAATAAAGAGCTAGGGTACAATAAGATACTCTACAAGGAAGAGGAATTGGAGATATGCTATTAGGTACCAAATAAAGATTTCATTATCAAATGAAATAATAAAGTAGATAATTTAGTGATCGTAAAAATACTATTTAAAAATATTCATAAACAAACCAAAGCGGTTTCAAATAAAAACAAAAGAAGAAAAAAATAGGAGCTTACCATTTGTTTTTTTTAACACAACACAAACATCTAGATTGCAAATAATAAAATTCTCTTTAAATACAGGTATTAGCCAAGCGTGTGATATACAGTACACTAGTTAACGTATTATCTACCAGTTTAAGGCCAATCGAGGTTTAAAACATGATTTTTATATTATTTACGATAACAAAACAATCCTAAAGATAAAGCCGATTAGAATAAAAATATGCAGTGTTACAGTATTCGCGAGCGAATGGAGTAATATATGCGGCGACAAGAGAATAGTAATAAAATTATAGACAGCGTAGAGCGTCAAATTACGCTCCCGCTTTTAGTTAAAAGGTTAACAGGCAATTGACTACAGAGTTTTTCAATCAGTTAAAAATACAGGACACTACGTTAGTCGAAACGATGTAAATTACCACTTACCAGAGCTAGCGGTTCGTTTTCCACCTTCCTCGGAGTGCGTGGGCTCTTATTTTCATCTTGTTCACGTAATACCACTTTACGAATTACTAATATTTTGGTATAAAAATGCAAGGAGGCATAAAAAATACGATGACCACTGCCGTTCTGTTACATTACAACTGTCAAAGCTGGATGAACTTCACTTGCCAAATGCCATAGACAAGGTTAAGTTTATAAATAGACCATAGGTTCTGCTAGTCGACGCTAGATGGCGTTAAAAGTTTCCTAACGTTGAAAATGTGGAGTTGGTTTGGATGTAGAGTCGCTCAATTTTATTGCATTCATTCATTTTCTCTGTTAACTTTTTAATATATCAAGAAAAATCACCAGCGTTTGGGAATTCCACTAGAAAATTATAAATGCGAACATACAAGTATAATCAGCGACTTGCGTGTGCGGCATGCGATCAATAAATTACCTACCTATTCAAGATTCAAAAGTAAAATCCTTTTTTATTTTCACAGATGTACAAATCCTACATCTGTGCTTATTTTGTAGGTAGGTACTATTTAGACCACATATTGTATAGGTACCGTTTCGTTAGGTAGCTAAGTACCTACAGTAAGTTATTAAATTATTAAATCCTACGATGACGTAATAAATAAATATCCATTGAAAGAGAATACGTGTCGGAGTCGACAAATCAATTATACGTTTTGAAATGCAATGCATGTGCACGCTTCTTTGTAGAGCCGCAGGACGCGTTGGACGATTGGAATGAAATATTGGTAGGTAGGTTTACCAGTCTGCCGTGCTAAAGATAACCGCCGTAAGCAACATTTTTTTCAATATTGAGTTAATATCATATTCGGAACCGCCGTATCGAGATCTATAAGTTTTACTTTGACAGTTTTTCAAGATAAAGGCTCTAAAGGCTATTTTCAATTTGGATAAGCGCAGTAAGTACTGTATTTTTTTTATAATCCTTAGAATTACAGTTGTAAGCGCTCATGCCACGGTTATGCTCTAAACTTCTTAAAATTTAGCCCATAGAGTGCTTAGCATAAATGCAGTAACGACTTACAATAACATTTTATTAAGCAAGTTTATTAAGCGTTTAACGAAAGCTTCGTCCCTCTTGGTTCAGCAACAGCAGAAAATTTGCCATATGCTGTTGTATGGAATGAAACTATATCCGGCCGTAGCCAAGAAGATTTAATTTCTGCCTTCAAGGTGTTTCTTGAACACAAAAGAGACGTGAAACACGTAGTGCTTTGGCTCGACAACTGCTCTGCCCAGAATAAGAACTGGGCACTGCTATGCTTTCTGGTCGATATTATTAACAGTGGAGATATTGCAGCTGAGAGCATAACGCTAAAATTCTTTGAACCAGGGCATACCTTTATGTCGGCAGATAGTTTCCACCACCAGGTGGAACTATCTTTGCAAAGAAAAGGAAAAGTTTACGTTAACGATTTTGTGAACTAGTTCCAGAATAGCAACAAAAGGAAAAACATTGTAAAGGTGATGGAAATAGCAGATTTCATCTCTTACGAAGACATGTCTTCGCAGCACAAGCTACGCAAAAATGAACCACGAGTTTATTTAAGTAATATAATGGCTGTGAGGGTTGAGCCTTTACAAATTAAAATATAAATTTCGTCACAGTGAGGAATTCAAACCAGAACCATTGGATTTTCTACAGATAAAAATTACTAAATTAAACCAATTTCCTCCTATGCAGCGTAAACAATTTCCTAGAGGGATAACCCAGGAACGAAAATCAGCTATTATAGAAAAGCTGGTTCCTCTGATGCCCGAAAATAGGAAAGCTTTTTGGATGAATTTGCCCACTGCATGCATATTCTGCTGAAAACCTGTTGGATGAAAACTAATACCTATAAGATTAAATTTTCCGAGTTGTGTTTCTAGATGTTCCGATTTTTTGAAGGTTTCGTTTTTATTGTTAAAGTAGGTAGTCCCTTCTTGTTTTAGAAGGTGTTTGTTTGATTTTTTATGTGTAATGTCCTACAAAGTACGTAGTAAAGTTTAGTTTTCCAAAGTACAAGACATCGATCTGAAACATTTTTTAAGCATAAAGACGACATTAGAATAAATAAAAAATAATTATACTGCATGTGCAATGAAAAATGCTAGTTAATAGGTTTAATTAATATTTTAAGAGGTGATTAGTATAAGTTAATGAGACTGTTAAACTAAACAAAGTGATCTCGAAGAGCATTATGAGTGAAAACTATTGACTATGATTTTCTATGATTGAATAACGTAACTGTTACATAGTGATTAGATTTTAGGTAATTTTGAATTCCTAATAAACATTTTAGACTGAACAATATTTGTTTAACTTATTTTCGCTATTCTAACAAACCCTGATGGAATAAATGATAACAAAGTTAATAAAGGCTTAAAATATTTAAGATTTTCTTCGAATGACTCCTTCACTAACTTGCAACAAGCGCCGTAAGTAGCGTAAGTAGTTTGAGGTAAAAATGTATTTATATTATGAATTCCTTCTTATAACCGTCGTAGGTGACGTGGTTAGCGCGGTTATGCTTAAAAAACAATATTTTCTAATTTTGTTCTTTCTATAGCAAAAGCGCAATAAAATGAATTCCATAGCATTAGCGCTCTATGTGTGTTGCTTACAACGCTAATTGCAAGTATTTGTTTTTAAATAACCGTAAGCTTCCTCAGCATAACATGTTTTTGTTATTTTATTTAAATAATCGTTGTTGTAGGAGTATTCTTATCCAGCCTTTAAAAACTACATCATTTTCTCTATAACACAAATGTATCAGAAGTATCAAAAAGTGAATTTTGTAGATTTAAACAACAAAAACAAATTGAAAACTTTAGGCGCAATTTTCTCCAAACTAGCACGCAAGCACTTGTCGCTCTTATCCTTAGCACGGCAGCAGTGTGTGTATGCCGTGGCGGTTACGGCGTAAAAATCGACCTCTAAGGGAAGATTTATTATTAGACCGGTCCGTGCCCGGGGCGTACCGTGCATACGTGGCCGGCCCCTGACGGGGCGCGGATTTGAAACGCATGATTCGTGTCTGTGATCCGTGTTCCGTCCGGGCCCGTCTAGGTACTAACGTTCTCTTCGGCTCCGCTCCGGCTCGCCCCGGCCTCGGCCCGGCCCGGACACGGACTCATATAAATCGTGTATAAATATATATATATATATATATATATTATATATATATTATATATATAATATATATATATTATTATTTATTATTATATATTTATTATTATTATTTATTATTATATTATTTATTATTATATATATGTGTATTTTCTAGATCAGCCCGCGAATGTCGTAAGAGGCGAATTATTGGAAGGGGAGCAGCTTCTTTCCGTGTATTTTTAACCGACTTTGAGAAAAGAGGAGACTCTATGTTAGACTGTATCTGTGAATTGAATGATTTTTTTTTTGCAATCAAAATAGCATGACCTCTTTAAACAACCAGCTTAAAATTATTCATCAGTATGACTCTGCTTGGGAGCCCCCCTGGCGGGTGGGGGTTCCGGGGGGTAAATCTCAAATGTCCGAACTTTCCCTAGGTCCCATTGAGGTCCCCTCGACAAATACAGCAAGGCGAGCTTCGCGGTTAGGTATTGCTGTGTAAACATAGATGAATCCCTAAATTCATCTATGTTTCTAACATACTTATTAATTACTTTCATTTGATAAACTCGTCAACTGAGTAGAAACTCCCATAAAGCAAAAAATATTTTAAATTATTCTTGAATGTTTGGATTGTCAATTGCTTTCATTTCAGTAGTAAGAAAAGAACATTAAATACCAATTTTACCGCCTGTTCTGAACAGGATCCATTGGCATCAAAAAAAGGTTTTGTGAAACAAATGCATCGACCTAAGTAAAGAAGGGGAGATTTGGTATTAAGTTTGTAAGCGTTGGGAGAACGTACCATAGGTATTATCTACAGGTTTGACTTATATATTAGTTCTATGGTAAAATGCCCATTTTCTTGCTAACTGCATATTTTGTTTCTATCTGTAAATAGGTAGGTATGAACTTTTCTATAAAAAATATGGTTAGTCTCCTAAGACCATTTTAGCTGTAGCTAGACCCAAATCAGCGCCACCGCCTATTTTATCTTTATTCTGTTAAACGAAGGAATTTTTGATAATCGATTGGCCAGTTTGTCATACCTATCATAAGCTTTTTTTTAATGACTCTATAAATGTTTTAGTTTGTATAGTGTAGGCAGAGATGCGAAGTTGCTCTTTTTGGCCACCGTAATGTCACGGTTGTAACTTATATGTATTTGCACCAACTTTGCTAGTAATTTTTGTGACTGAATAAATACTTTTTATTTTACTTACGTTACTTAAAAGTTTAATTATGCAAGCCCTTTGAATAAAATATACACATTAATGGACAATCAAATGATTTGATTAATATGTCCAAGGTGGCGTCGCGTTGTGTTGTCTTTACATTATGTTAACAAGCTAATTGAAACTGTCTGTCTGTCGGCGCGACAAAGTGACTGAAATTATCTGTTTTATTCTCACGTAGGTCGTTTTCTAGGTAATAATGGATGGTAATAATGTTCTAGGTAAAATATCGATGCAACTAAAATTCGGGAGATGGGTACCTACTAGCTTCTCGAAAGTGGAACGTCCAAATTAGGTCCACCCACCTCAGTCATAGTCGGACCGCCGGCGTTCGTGTTTCGCGTGCGTATTGTTGTCTCGGTTACACATCGGTCTGGGTACGTCTCTTCTTTGTTGTAAATTAGGTAGGTAGGTCATTGCAAAATATTTTAAATAGTAGGTAGGTATAATGAATTAAAAGAGAGAATTAGAAAAAAATTGTGTCTGTGCGTTTAATTGTAACACTACACAGGCTATTTGTTGAGTTGGCACTGCTGGAAGAACGTACCATATCTGCAGAATTTTACTTATACCTATGTACTATGAGTAGTACGTTTCGGGTTTGATCCCATAGCGTGAAATTCAGAATCAGAAAAAAATGGTTCTGTTTTATGTTCTTTAAAAACTGCGTTTATTTACGACATCACATTAGAAACCTCTAAAATTATCAGTGATTCTCTACTATATTATGCAAGAATTATACATATATAAACATTCCTCTTGAATCACTCTATCTATTAAAAATACCGCATCAAAATCCGTTGCGTAGTTTTAAAGATCTAAGTATACATAGGGACAGGCAGACAGACAGACAGGAAGCGACTTTATACTAAGTATAGTGGTGTTTTGTAAGGATTGGAAATAAAAGAGGTTATAAGTATTATTATTATTAATTGTTGTTATTGTAAGTTAGTTTTCTGATGGATTGTAAATCTGAAATGAATGAGTTACCTAATAAAAATATAAATTATGGAAATTGAATCGTCTTGCTAACCTTAGCTAACTTTCCACAGGTTTCAATCATCTACACAACAAGTTTCTGTTCCTCAATACTTGATTGTAATTTTCTTAGTCAATAAAGTCATCAAATTTATTCTATTACTGTGTACTTTAACCAATTAATTGTTAAATAATCAATTGGATATTGTATTAATTGACGTTCTATCCATTGTCCTACATTAGCCCAGAGACAATGTGGTTGTTGGCGCGAAACGGAACCAATATGGCGGACAATTACTTCATTTTGCCGCCAAATGCGAGCGATTGTATGCAAACGAACGAATGATTGATATTTATGCGGATCTCAAAGTTTTAGTTTATACTGGCATCCAAAAGGGTTTTCTTTTTTCATTGCGCATCTCTTGGTATGTCTCTACTTAAAAAATAATAAATGGAATAATTAGGATATTTATACACAAAGAAAATTACAAGACCGCTTCAAAACAATCTACAGGTAGCTCAACTGATTCATATCATTACCAGTCGAAAGCGCCCCCAAGATGCTGGCTGCATTTCCCCGCTGTATGGCAATGCTGATGCCTTGCGCCAGCGCTGTATACTCACCAGCTCTCGGGTCACGCGTCGCTTCGGCCAGACCTGTGGGCCAGACGCTCAGATAATTTAGAATACTTAATAATAATAATTCACACAGCATCATCTAGCCCTAAGCTAAGCAGAGCTTGTGTTATGTTATGATGGGTAGGTACTAGACAATTCTGATATACATAACACAGATAAGATATTCAAATTTGTTTTTATTAAACAAGAAAACACCCGAAACAAATATCTGCTGATGATCAAACATTTGTCCCGAGGCGGGAATTGAACCCGCAACCTCCTCCGTCACAGGCCGGCTTTCGCCCGCTAGGCTACTGAGGTCGTCACAGTAAGTTTTATACACAAATAGTTTCTGCATTTTTGGGTTATTCTCTAACTCGACACAAGATACCGGACACTCGTGTGTCCAGTTGGTGAAACTCAAAATTTTACACCCGGATTACAAATGAAACTCCGCCCGGACGCTCCCCGGACGCACTCTAAACTAGGACAAATCCGGGGAAACCCAGACGACGGCAACCCTACTTTAATAAGTACCTTCTTCATTGTATGCTTTTTGCTTCACCTCGTATAATCTACCATCATAAAAAGTTTGAGGAACTCTAACCTAACGTGTTCTGAATTTGAATTGCTCGACGATCGATTAGTAATCGAATTCTCGAAATACATTTTTACGATAGGATATCGATTTATAATGGCGACAAATTGAATAATATTCTTTTTATTGCTTGCTAGAAATAATGTAATGGACATGGGCGAAAATAGTTCGCGGAAAAATGATAATTCTTATTAGGGAAGGCAACTTCTAATGCTACTTTTCAACTGGCATAGGTACCTACCTAAAGAGTTCTCAATTCGGGTGTACCTTAATGGTACTAGATTTTTATACATAATACGTTTGCTCTAACTTTGCTAAATTGTTATCCGATTTTGATAATTCTTTCGGTATTGTATAGGTCTAATAGAGAAAGAAATAATAGAGAATAATCCTTCGGTAATCGTATGCACCTTTTTTGCTGAGGGATTGTCATTATTAGTCCCTTAAACCAAAAAAATTGTAAATAACTGTACATGTATTTGAAGTCAGTTCTTAGTTTTTGTAAAAATATCAATTTATTATAAAGATAATAAGTACTAGGTACCTAATGGCAACTTTTTCAGAAGGCAATACCTACTTTCCCTACCCAACAGCATACAATGTATTGGTCCACTGCAGGCCTCCCCCTGATGAGCGCCTTGTTGGCTTTTATCTCATGGGGTAATGCCCATAATCCCCACGCTGGGCATGGCAATACATTACTGCCTGTTTTTTCCCTGGGAAGACAAAAAATATGTTCATTATTAGAGAAATTCTCTAATCTTGGTAGGTAAAACTACAAATATGTTATTGTAAATTGGTAATCTTGGTTAAAACATACAAATTCAGAATTTATTCAAAAGGCTACCTATTTTTTATTTAATTGCATTTTACGCGTCTGCACCGTGATGCTATGTTAAGAATTAATATTGTATAAATTTATCCTTCTACTAGTACCTACTTAACTATAATACTATAAAAGCAAATGTAAATTCGGTCTGTCTGTGTCCTATCCTTTTCACGCCGAAACGGCTAAACGGATCTTGGTCAAATCAAATCTAATCAAATCAAAATTTCTTTATTTCCATAAATACAATAAATGTACACTTAGAAAAGGTCAAATTATAAATCTAAGCACTGATGAAATTTGATACGAAGGTCCAAAGGATCCCGGGGACGTAAAGGACGTGAAGGGGGAGTGTAAATTAAGTACCTACGGTATTACTTTTATCCCGGAAAAGGGCGTGTGAAGCCGCGAGCCGGAGCTAGTAAGTACGTAATAATTATAAAGAGTGAATGTTTGTTAGTTTCTTTGTAGAAGATTATCTCCGGAAATACTAGTCCGATTTTGAAAATTCTTTCACTAACAGATAGCTATCTACATTATCATTGAATTACTACTTACAACTCACTGTACATTATCCCTATTTTATTCGAGAGCGGAGCCGCGAGCAGTGACTAGTCTATACAAATAAAATTGAAGTGTCTGTCTATAATGTCAAAATCACAGCTTTTTATTCCAAAATCTCTTTTATTCTAAGTTATTCGGTCCAGCATTATTTAAATAAATAAATAAATAATGCTGGACAATCCACACACCATCATCTAGCCCCAAGCTAAGCAGAGCTTGTGTTATGATGGGTATTAGATGACTGATATACATAATATAATACATTACATAGATAGCTATTTTTTATTAAACATAGAAACGACCAGAACACCCGGAACAAATACTTGTAGATTTACAAACTTTTTCCCAAGGCGGGAATCGAACCCGCAACCTCCTGCGCCGCAGGCGGACCTTCGCCCTCCGCGCCACATCGGTCGTCAAATTATTCGTCAATTTATTTATTTATTATTTATTCTTTAAAAAAATAGGTTTCTTCGCAAAAAATAAAACCCATGGAAATGTGAATTCGACACAGGCGAAGCCGGGAGGGTTACTACTATAGACTGCAATAAAACTATTCTAGTGTAAGTTGTACCAACCTACCAAATGTTGATATTAGAATGCATAGAGAGGTTTGGTGAGTCCCCGGAAGCAATAGTTTTAATGGTCAAGCCACCTGTTTAATATTGAATTTTAATAGAAGTTTACAATTAATGAGCTATTGAAAAAATATTTGAACGTGAAGCGGTGCATTTAATAAACCATAATCTATTTCATTTATATATTATAAATTTCATAGGAATCGATCTCACATGGAACAAAAACTAGGACACAGACGGGAAAAACCAAATATTCCTACTAATCTGAAAGTTTTTTAGACTTTTTTAAAAGGACAAAAGCCTTTATTCGCAAAGAAAATTACAATCAATTAATAGAAATATATTAGAAGTAGTATTTACAATTGAAACAATTGAGCTAATTGCAGACTGTTGCAAAAAATCTACAGGCTTAACTGAGTTGAATTTAATGTATGATAATGATTCAGGCGTTTCTTTGCGGAAATCCATTGTATAATATTATGATAAAACAATATTTAGTAACAATTCCACGCAAAACTTGTTGTAATGGATGACAAGATTCATTTGGGATTGTAATGTCTGTATAAGTTGGTTTTCTGTAAATTTGGAAATCATGCCTATTGTTGAACCTAGTTAATGTCAAATCTAAAAAGTTCAACGAACCATTATTTTCTAATTCAAGTTTGAACATAATTTTCGGATTAATTGCATTCTAAGTATTTGACGTGAACTTCCAGTCCAGTTTTGCGCGGAATTGTTACTAAATATTGTTTTATCCTAATATTATATTGTAATACATTAATGCAACTCAGTTGAGCTACCTATAAAAGTTTTACATTAAAATCCTTACCTAGGTTCTTAAGTTCGCTGTACTAAAAAATTGTCTATGACTATGTATCACTACATCACCACCTAAAAACAAAAAACCAATAAATAGTTAAGTGGAAAGTGACAAACAATATGTAAATAACATTATTTAGTTATTTCGCCTCGTCATCGATCCAATTTGTAGTTCCGTATCAAGGGCCTAAGGCTATTGATTGTTTTAAACAGCGACATCCATGGAGTAGCCCTAAAAACTTTAACTTTAAATTATTAAATGACTCAAGTTGAAGTTAAAATAATATGACTAAATCCCAAGGTTGTCTGGAAAAGATCGCTAATAGCGATAGGACCCGCACTTTTTACATGCGCGTTTCTCTTAATTTCTTTCTGTATTTTATTTCGTTTTTGTGTGGTATTTCATCATCATCATCAGCCTATATTAGTGCACTGCTGAACATAGGCGTGTGGTATTTAAACAAGGATATTTATTACAAAACTATTGACGATCGATGTGGCGCATGGCGCGGCGGGCGAAGGTTCGCCTGTGACGCAGGAGGTTGCGGGTTCGATTCCCGCCTTGGAACAAATTATGTTTGTACGATCTGCAAATTATTTGTTCCGGGTGTTCTGGATAGGTATTTACTATATCAGTCATCTAGTTCCTATAACACAAGCTCTGTTTAGCTTGGGGCAAGATGATGTTGTGTGGATTGTCCAGGATTATTTTTTTATTTTACTCCATAAATCTGTCAAAACCTCAACTCTCAAATTACAACAGCACGTTAGCAACACATAGTTATTCTGTGTTACAGCAATAGCTATACTTTGTTTTTAAATTAATGGCTTAGAAATCCTTATTTCAAAGGTAAGAAGAAGAATCAACTCTACACCTTTCCCCGCCGATCTGCATTTTGAAATTGGAACTCTCGGAGTCATAGACAATAATGATGGTATCGTTAACCGTTTAGCATAAACAAGACAACTTTGGCAATGGAATACTTACATACAACCAGTCCATTATGATTTCATTGTTTTTCGTATCAGCGCATCGGCCGTGATAAGAATTTCGAACTTGTCCTACTATTAGAACCAGTCTAAATTCAAATTGTTCTTCGAAATTGTTGCATTGTTAGCTTACGTCAACTCTTATTATTTAGACCTAATATTGACACAGTTACATAATGTATAAAGACTATTAATGGAATTACATTACCTAAACTGTGCTAAGTATTTAATTAGTACTTAGTACATTATTTTAGTTCAATTTGCACGTTAGGTAGGTACCTATATCACACAGGCGTGTGATTTTTCGTGAGGAAGTCCTAACGGGGATCCTAAGGGGTTTGAAGATTTTATTATGGGAATGTCCCTAAAATCGCTACCACCCTGTTATTTTTTTAAATCGCCGCGCAAAATTTTAGTTGTTATATTTGGATTGCAATTTGAATAAAGGACGCATAATACAAATTATATATAATAAAAAATATCCTTATCATAATGTCCTAAAGCGACAGATTTCTACGATATTCATGCGAAAACAGCTATTGCTCTAGTTTTTAATTTTTTAAGTGAATATTTCAGAAACCTGATGCTTTAGGAAATTAGGTAGGTAGGTAGGTGATTTTTTTATTTGTAGTAAGTGTCCTCTATCCGATACCTTTTATTGTGCGCGACGATAAAAAAACCACTGTGGTAGTTGATGTTAGGTAGGGCCAAAATCTTCAAAACCCTTGGAAATAAAAGCTTGTCTAAGGAGCTAGGTACTCAGGCTTCGAAAGCAGGCAAAAATTAGACCCCATATCCTTCCAAAGGCAATTAAATCATCTCGATAAAGAAAGCGATGACACCATCAAATAAAAATTCAATCGTCCACAATCGGTAGTCCTCTTGTCACGAGCATAAAGTACCTAATCAAAATCATAGATTATGGATTCAGTAAACAAACCTCTTTGTCGGCTAATAATAAATGCAGGCTGTGCTGTCTATGGTCCTATTTCTTTTTAATTTCTTTACAATGCCGCGCGTTCGTGGAAGAATGAATCGTGCGTGGCTTCTTTATTTGAATTTCGAATTGTCAATCGGTTATCAATAATGGCGAAATTAAATTTTATTGGCTCATTTCCTGCAGCAAGGACTATAAGCTGACCATAAATAAATCCGTTTGATTTAAGCTTTCACTGATCGCTGACTCACTGAGCCATCGAGTGCAGGTTAACTTACTTGATGGCTCAGTGATCCAATGTGGATCGCCTCTTCCGAATCAAGCAAGACTTCCCCAGGCATCGCTGGCAAGTTGTCGCTTCGCTGACAGTAAATATCGAGTTCGCGGAGATCGGCTATCTCTTCGTCAATCCAGACTCCAGAAAAAGCCACCGCACCTGACTGGTCCTAGTATGGTCCTAGTAGCCCGAACGATAGGTAGTTTTTGCAGCTTAGTTTCAAAAACAATAGATTTTGAAACATGAAAATTTATCATTGACACGGCTGGGATACGATCTCACAATCTTCAAGTCCCTAATCGATGGAACTCTATCACTGTTCATCAATGAATAATAATTATGATAATTTATTTAATTGCATTGCCCACAATATCCTGCCTGACTCATCGTCCATAAAGGTAAAAGCAATAAAATAATTAAACAAATCAATAAAGGATGTAATAAAGCTTCCGTAATAGAGACAGGCAGTCTGGTAAGAAACAAAAATCGTAAAATACCTAGGTATTTTGATGTACCAAGAATCGTACTTAATCAAAATCTAGATGAATTTTAGTCTGGAATTTTTTACATTACGCCTCCTTGGCGCCATAATCACGCGTTCAGAATTCAAATTTAATCATACGAGTAGACAATTGATTTTTTTGTGTTGGTATTGTTCATTTTTTGTAAAGATGGCGCCTTCGTGCCCTTCTACGGTAAAAATTAATATTTACAAGATATTGTTATTGTTATGTTTTTTGAGTTAATCCGCCGGAATCTAGTTTTTTTCACTTTTTTTGTTGAATATCTGATGGCGCCTTTTATTACGTGTTTAAATTTAAATCAAACGTGACATGCAGTCACCGTAGCTATGGTCATGGCATGGTCACGTTATTCATTATTAACGGACAATTTTATCCAGTAATCGAGCAAAATGTCTATTTCATTTAAATTGTATAGAATTCCATCTGAAAAATAATAATGCTCTATAGGCGTTTTAAAGCGCTCGCGCTTTTTATAAACCATGGAGTCCGAAATATCCGTACCGTACAAAGCTCATGGCAACGTATATTTACAGACAGCGTCAGAATAAAGTAACCCCCCTGGATAACATATTATCCAAGTTTAAATCCAAACCTGTTAATCGTAGGACTTTTAAAAGTACCTCATATTTTTATGTAGGTAGGTAACATAAAAACAGAACGAATAGAAATAATAAAAAAATCGGATTCCAACCTGTATTGTGTTAAGCAGAGGGGTATCATATAATTCTGACGCCGTCTGTAGGACAAATAGTTAAACTCGCTAAAATAGTTATAATTTGCATCGCTTCTCTATCGAAAGTTGAAAGAAACAAATTCGACAAACCCTCCAATTCATCAGATTACAAAGTTAAACTCCATTTATTTATACTTTATTTATAGCATTATTTCATTACCACCCTAAATATATTTAACTAGTTTCTGCCCGCGGCTTTGTTCGTTTTGTTTCTATGGAAACCAAAAGGTTATTTCTATCCCGTGTGAACTGATTTAAGGGATAAAAGTAGCCTATGTTTTATTCCAGGCCCAGAACTACCTATATTAGAATTTCACTTCGATTAGTTCAGTTTTGGCGTGAACAGGTAACAAACATCCGAGTAATATGCGTATCAGAACAGAATATAATTTTAAGTTTGTTAGTGATTGATATGTATTTCGTTTCATTTCATATATTCCACCGTAGGTACATATTTATATACACTTGATGTCGATAATATTCAAGTATGACACACACGAGATTTTTGAAAGGGAAGGAAACATCGTATGGGATTTTATGCAGAAGAAGAGAGCAGAAAAAAAATGCTCTATATATAATTTACAATAATAAAATAACAAATGGTTGGCTGTAAAAGGGCCTGCCTATTAATTATGTCAAAAATAAAAACAAAAAATCGTAAATTAAAAAGTACCTACCTATGTGGTTGGTAAACCTTTTTAGTAATAAATATAATAAATAATAGTAATATTTTTTAATAATAATATTTTTAATACCTAATACAACCTAAAGGTAAACCTTTTTAATAAATAACTATAATAAATAATAATAATATTTTAATACCTAAATTAATAAATAAACATCCAAACCTCCATCCAACATTTCGCATTAGTATAAGTAGGTAGGTATGTGATTTCATTACAACCCCAAATAAATTTAATCTGTGGTAGGGTGCTCCCCATGCTACACTAAACGTCATAGAATCACAAAGTGATCCACGCGTCGTTTTAATTCTATGTCTATGTCTATGTCTATGTCTATGTCTAATTCTATTTTTGTGTATTTGTAATGCTAATGCGAAAGCTTTTGGGTTAGGGATGGGATGAAATTTGTCGATAGATTTATATGTATATTAAATATACGTATTTTCTATGTATACTAAAAAAATATCTATCTATGTAATGTATTGTATTAAGTCTATCAGTCATCTAGTACTACTATATCACAAGCTCTGCTTAGCTTGGGGCTGGATAATGCTGTGTGAATTGTGTATTATTTTTTTAAATATTATTTTATATTTGCGCTTAGAGCATGAGCGAGCATCATCTAAGCCCCAAGTTAAGCAGAGCTTGTGTTATGGGTAGGTACTAGGTATGACTGATATACATACATTACATAAAAATATATATTTTACTATAGAAAATACCCCGAACACCCGGGACAAATATATGCAGATCGTACAAACATTTCTCCCAAGCCGGGAAATGCGAAACCCGCAACCTCTTGCATCACAGGCGGACCTTCGCCCGCCGCACCACATCGGTCGTCAACTGATCCCTAGCCCTTATGCCCAGCGTGGGGATTATGGATATTACCCCCCATGAGATAAAAGCCAATCAGGCGCTTATCAGGGGGAGGCCTGCGTCCAGCAGTGGCTCATTATAGGCTGTTGAAGTTGAGGTTGATTTGTTTTAAACTTACGTAGCTATTGGGATGCACTTAGCCTTTAACCGCGATATACCCAAATAAAAACTCTGTGAAATTGTCATCAATGTCATTGAAAAATATATTCTTAAATCGATATCGCCAAAACACCCCTACGTTTATCCCCTCACTAGCCGGAAAGCGAGCATTTGACGCGTATATTCATACTCCCTCGACGATAAAATGCAAAACGCAAATCTTGAATATTGTTTATCGTAGACCCCTTTTTGAGTGGCGCGTCTGTTGCTGTGATTCAGAGTAAGTACAGACAGCGCCAGAATTTAGTAGCCAATCGACGGCCCTGCCACCTATCGAGATATTTAATACTAATTTTTTCTTCATAAAAATACAAATCGAAAACTCCTCATTGAATAATAAATAAATAAATAATGCTGGACAATTCACACAGCATTATCTAGCCCCAAGCTAAGCAGAGCTTGTGTTATGGGTACTAGATAACTGTTATACTTAATACAATACACTACATAGAAGGATTTTTTTTATACATAGAAAACACCCAGACCAACTGAACAAATTTCTGCAGATCGTACACAAATTTGTTCCGAGGCGGGAATCGAACCCGCAACCTCCAGCGTCGCAGGCGGACCTTCGCCCGCTGCGCTACGGAGGTCATCATTAATAATCATTTAATACGGAGGAATAAATGATTATTATTATGGAAGGTGGGCGTATACCTTTAGAGAGTGTGGTATGGCACAATTCTAGACATGACATAGATATCTAGGTATTTAAGGAAGAAACCAAAGGAAAACAAATACCGCTTTCGTGAGGAAAAAACTAATTTAAAATCAATGCAAATCTCGATGTTTATCGTAGACCCCTTTTTGAGTGGCGCGTCTGTTGCTGTGATTCAGAGTAGGTAGTAGGTGCAGACAGCAGCGTCTGAATTTAGTAACGCCCCTGCATAACACAATGCAGGTTAGGATCCGTTTATTTTAAGTATTTATTCGTTCCGTTTTATGTTACCTAAATAAAATATAATTTATTTTCAACTTCTAAAACTCCTACGATTAACAGGTTTGGATTTAAACCTGCATGTGTTATGCAGGGGTACTAGTATAGTATTATAATATCTGTGGCAGGGGGGCACTTAATTCTGACGCTGTCTGTACTGTACATGCGACTTATTCACGTGTAGAAAGGTGCCTACTTTATACCTATTCCATGAAATTATTTTCTTTTTGGTAGTTCGACTGACAATCAAATCGTCATGGCCTAATGCTTTACCGATTCGATTTTTAATTATAATCGATTTTTTTAAGAAGAAGTTGTAATCGATTTTGTAATTATTGCTCAACATTTTACAGACTTTTCCCAGGTGTCTTATTTTTGGAATCAGTCCGATGTCGGCCTGTGAACGCGCGTTCACCCTAACGTTTCAACTGCTAACGTTTGAGCCGTAATGCCGTGCTGAGGCACGGCTAAGGCACGTGGAAAAAAAAGTATTTTAACTTGATAAGCCAGAAAATAGCCTCTTGCGCCAATCTCCGTATCCATGGAAGATGGGCCCTTGTGAGGTGTCTACGTGACAGCAGAAAAAGTTCTTAAACTTGGCTCCGAGGGAATTTCAAACCGTCATAACTCCGGAACCATCGAGACAGACCCATGTATTTGGGTCTCTAAAACATCAGAAGAATTAGCTCTACCACATGGAGCAATATACTTGACTTCTGTCATACAATGCCAGTGCGGTACTGCTGTCGAACAGCTTGGTCATCATGGATTATCGTGTACTAGGGCCGCCGGTCGGATATCTCGCCACGCCAGCCTTAACGACATCATCCGGCGGGCCTTTGTCACCGCTAACGTACCAGCTATTCTCGAACCGAATGGTCTGTTACGTGACGATGGTAAAAGGCCCATGGGAGTCGGGGAGGCCCATTGTGTGGGACGCTACATGCATCGACACACTTGCGCCTTCCCATCTTCCGAGGACATCCGTGAGGGCAGGCGCGGCGGCAGATGTCATACATAACTAACTTTATAGGATCTTTTTTTACGATAAAAACTATCGAAGCTTGACGAACGCGCTCGTCTAGAACCGCACTCACCCTGAAGATGTCCCTCATTAAGGGATGAAACGTTAAGTGTTCGCCCAACACATATAAAGGATCTAATAGTTCGCTTGGAGTTCACCTAAATGTAGGTACTGTAAGCAAATCAGTTCAAACACCAATCTCAAGTAATACATTACTTTAATTATAATCAGTTGACCTTAGAGCTTTGCCTTTTACCCTATTTTTGCTAAGTTTTACATTTATAATTCTCCTGTTCTAGTAATTCCCAATATCCTCCCATTATTGATCCTTCAACTTCTTTTTCGAGAGTCCCTCTGTCCCTGTAAGTGACATTGACATATAAGATCGGTCTGAATCTATTTTGCAGGCAATTAAATAAAATCTACAAGGATGAGAGTAATTTAGTGATGCTAATAGTCGGCTATCCTAAGTACGGAATGTCCTCAGTCCGATCCGGAATGTCCTCAGTCCGATCCGGCCATTAGATATTTATGTTGTATGTCCTCATTACAATTATACAATTTCTTACTCTTACTCAACGAATACAAAACAATACCGTATGGTTGAAATATAACTAAAGTAGATAATTATCAAATAATTATAATTATCTTTAGCGACACAAGTTATTACTAATAGGCCGAAAGAATATTATGCATATCTTCATCATCGTGCGAGTAACGCAATGGCAGTGGGTAACGCAATGGCAATGGAGAGCTCAGCAGGCGATCAGAGACTTCAAAATGATACAGGGTCTGCGTGAAAGAAAACAAGGAAACGTTAGTACAGTTGTAAAAAATAATAACAATATATAACATATTTTTATATATATGATATATTAAAGATAGTATACAAGTGAAATAATTATTTGATGTATTATTATAATTTGAAGTTATTTGAAGAATCCAAATTGTAATTTCTCATTATTGAGATAATTCTTTTCGGAGTGATTAAATAGCAAAATTATAAACTGTAAATGTTACCACCATTTGAGTCCTCGTAATCGGGCAAACTCATAATTGTGTTTTGAGTCCTCGTAATCGGGCAAACTCACAAACAGGTATTTGAGTCCTCGTAATCGGGCAAACTCATTATTGTGTTTTGAGTCCTCGTAATCGGGCAAACTCACAAACAGGTATTTGAGTCCTCGTAATCGGGCAAACTCATTTATTGTGTTTTGAGTCCTCGTAATCGGGCAAACTCACAAACAGGTATTTGAGTCCTCGTAATCGGGCAAACTCATTATTTTGTTTTGAGTCCTCGTAATCGGGCAAACTCACAAACAGGTATTTGAGTCCTCGTAATCGGGCAAACTCACAATACTTGAATCTGTAATTATGATAAAAATATTATATATAGACCCACATTTCCTTATTTCAAGTTATTCAAGGTGACCTTAGATGTTGCTCTATTTATAACTATTAAATGCATCGGTTCTCTTTCCCTCTGCAACAAATTGTGGGAATAGGATGTATTCATATGAATACATAAGATATCAGTGTCTTTGTATTATGAGAGTGGAATATATTCGTATTCAATGAACTTTACTTATTATTATTATTTTAATGCAGTAAAATTGACAATTGATATCACATTGTGCTCATAACGATAATCACATGTATGTCAACACTGTATACTCCAATATAATGAAATTTGATGTATATGTAAGCTCACTTAAGCAATTTTTATTGGAGCTAGTTCTTTACAAATACTAGAGAAGTATAATAATATTTTAATAGTGTATTGGGGATCAGATATTCGTCATTTCGTCATTTCGTTCGGCCATCGCTCATCCCCCAATGAAATACTATTATCATTTTTAACTTTCGCTTTTCAAATTATAGGTTTTCTCTTTTTTTTTTTACTTCGAAGTAGTCGGTATTTTTTTCTATTCGCTATTTCGATATTTCGTTTTTAGTATTGATGTGACTTTGCAAGGTTCTTTAATACATTTCTTACTTTACCATCAAAAGGACAGTGTTGTGGTTAGAGATCATAATAGGATCCCCAGTGTTAAAGATTGGTTGTGTGTAGTTATTTTTATTTCATTATTTAATTCAAATTAATTATTGTAGGTGGTCGTTTGTGTGACCGTTCACTTATTGAATAAAATAATTGTAATTGGTATCGTCGTGCAAGACCCTTTTATTAAGAGCTTGGCTATAATTATTGCTGTTATATTTATTATTTCAAATCAGCATACATCGGCCACAATGTACAAGTTAGTACTCGAGATCGGGTTTCTATTAGTAGCATCTTCATGTATTTGATAACCATGTCGATAATGTAATGTAATTCTACTACTTTTCAAGTCGATGAGTAGATGATTCAACTTAGCTGTATGTGTACTGACTGTAATTTATGATGTTGAAGCATGGATAAATTCGGTAACAAGTCGCTACTACACTACACATAGCATGCTCAAAATGCAATGTCTATGCTTCTAGCTAGTCTGACGATCTGACGTCTGAGCAGGAGATCGACAGACACCATTTTGATTTGTCGCTACCAACATCTTTATTTAAATCTTTGCTTTTATTTAAATCTAAAGTAACTAGGCACCAATATTGTTATTGTTCTTTGTAAATTATAATAAACCCCTTATAGGTGCAAGTGTACTGATTTTTATTTTGTAGGCTATAATAATCATTTGCAAATCCCATAATGAATGGTGTGGTGCAAATTTTGTCTATTATTGTATCTCACGTTCTTATTGTTACTTCGACGGCATCGTGAACATTTAATGCTTTTGCTTCTTGTGCTGCCGTGAGAGCTCACCATACTTTGAAGACAACAGGTGACGACAATACTATTTGCAGCTCTGGACTAACATGGAGACAACTCTTGTGTTTTAGTTGCTTAAATGTATATTAAAGCATCTAGCAACTAGCACTAAGCAATGTGATAAACATTGTTATATTCATATACAAACTTCTTATGATTGCATATATAACATATTTTACGGCTTGCATTAATATTTTGACGCAGTTTATATTTATTTTATGGAATAGAAAATGTGTGAAAATCTATTATGTAGTAAGAACAGAACCACATTTTTTTTTTGCAAATAAATAAATGATTATGGAATTTAAATTATTATGTAGTGATCTGCATGTTACTTAACGTTGAATTTATAAAAACATTATTTTCAATTCATGTACCTTATCCTTTATTTTTAGGTTTACTTTTATTAATTAAAAAAAAATTAATTTGTATTAAATTAATTTAAAAAATTTAATTTAATGTAAAATTTAAACATCTAGTGTTCTTAAATTTATGAGTGAAAATCTCTGTGATACATCACAGGTTTATAAATTAACTTATTATATATTATATATATAGTAATGCTTTAACGCGCGTTCCAGGCTTCGAGTGGCAAACTTCTTTACCCGCCTGACTTCTTAAGAGCTGTCTCTTTTGGATCTGGACTGCCAGTACTCGATTCACATAAGAACTGTCTTTATTTTTATCGAGCAAATCATAGCTCAGTTACCCCTGTGATTTATAGAACCAGGAAATTATTAAAACCGGTAGATACTCAAAGCTGAGCCAATACTCAATAGAAAAACTGTATTCTTGTAGAGTAGCAACCACCATCTAGCAATTAGACCACATTGCAGTCTGTTTAAACTCAAACGTTTGCAGATAAAACAGTGATGTTCAAGCAGGTAATTAACTATCTATTATAAGCCATTATTTATTTATTTATTTAATTGGGCAACTAATACGAATAAGTTAATAACCAATTACATTAGTTACATAAAATTAAAAATTAAATAAAATATTAAAATTATTGTTACACCTTTAAATTAGTCAAATAAATTAATAGAATGTTCATGTGATGATAACATTTAATAAATAGATTATGCAAGTCAAAATTACTTAGTCAAAGCACAAGTACATGCATATAATTAGATAGGTATCAAATTGAAAATAATAAAAACTAGGTACACCCATTATTGTTCTTATTATTTCTTTTATTAAAAGTTTGTCTTATTTAGTTTATCTATCAAATTAATTCTTTCATACTAAATTAAGTACCCTCGGTAAGGAACCTTGGCGTGATTATTGACTCAAAAGGACTGTTCTCTGAACACAGATGCCACCATTAATAAACCATATAAAAGTCTTAGGTTTATCTAAAAGGTAAGCTGTCCATTATCTGATGTAGCTTGTGTAAAAAATTCTAAACTAGTCCTATGTCAGGAAAATTTTAGAGTATTGCATCGTTACTTCGATTGCGTGCCACTTTATGAAACGGATAAGCATAGGATTCCACGTTTACAGGAACGGGACGGAGCACACGTTTTTAGAACGTTGTAAGCGTGAAAATCAGGTGTTATCTTCTTTACACTAAAACTACACAATATTATGAACAGATCATGTTTTCTCATGGGAATACTGAGATCTAGGCCTAGTTTTAGTTTGGTTCACATCTTAACTATAGATGTTACATGCGTTTTGATGACAATCAAGGTATGGAGGGTTGTAGGTAATATTTGTTTCAATTGCTGATGTTAGGTACACACTCAGACTTAGTGAATTACGTGTGTGACTGCGACTTAGAATAATAATGTTTAATTATAACTTCATGCCAAATGTGTGGCAACACGCTGAAAATGACTACACTAGACAAACCTTGTATGTTTGAAACTTTTAAACTGTCGTATTAGTAAAATAGAATAAGTTTTTAATTAATAATTACAACACCAATGCAAGAAGCATGTGTTTACCATTTCTAAACAACTCTCGAAGACCGAAGAGTTATGGCAGACATTGTCTTTGGTATATGATTGTATATGCAACGGGTATATTAACTGTAAAAATTTGTCATCCAACTGCTGTCTGAATACACTGCGGACCAGGACTGGATATGCAACAACAAAAGTTCATGCCTTCATGTCAACAATACTAAATATGCACATGGTGAATACTCACCTGACATTTGGTTTGGTAAAAGCTTTAACATTATATACTGTTTTTTTTTTTTTTTTACACTGAAACTTTTATGCCTGATATTTTCAATTATTATCAGATTTATGTATAGCGCTACATAAAGTATTCATCTTTTTAAGTATTTATAACGAAAGATTTTTTTTTATATTATGTTTATTTATATTTTTACTGTTATTCATTGAAGTTATTATGTAACTACCTATTTATGGTAGTATTTTACAAATGACAAGATTCTTGACAAATAACCAGTTGATTTAAATTAATATTCTTATTTTATTATTAAGCTACACCTACTTTATTTCTTTTTAATTTTTATTTCTGACACTAAAATTAATTCCTTATGTCAGTGTGTTATTTTATGTTATTTTTTTTTTCTGTCTATGTATAATGTTTAATGTATAGATAGTGTTATTATAGTCCATGTAAATAGACAAAGTATGTTAACTTAAACAATATTTTTTTTTATTTACTTTATTTTTACTTACTAAGTATTAGTTTTTATTTATATAATTAATTTGTAGGTATATTATGCATAAGATAAAGTTTACGTTTGGACATAAAAATGTAGATTTTGCATTTTAGTCCATCTAAATTTCTAACCATAATGTGGTGTGCATTAGTAAGGGTAACTGGATGACCTAGGTACATATTGACAGATCGTTCTTTTTCATTATTATAATGTAAATCCTTTTATTGGTTGGTGATTTATAAGAAAAAAATATATTTTTAAGAGCTGGTGTTTTGTTCATGAATAAATACCTCAATAAATAAATAAATCAAATATGTACATAATATAATATGTATGTACAAATTCGTTTTTAACTATTAGTGGTTTTAGTTAATCGTTCGGCAAAATATCATCTCTATTATGTTGAAGACCTTATCAGAGAGAAATAAATGCACATCTCTTTTACTATCGCAATATGCGTTGTCTATCTCTGTTCTTCCTTATTCTTTTGTCTTGTAATTCCGTCGCATTTCAAATACTATGCAGTGAAAAATAGTGATTCGGCCGCGGATTATTATTATTTTTTTTTTTTATATAAAGTGATTCCAAGACTTCGTGACTAGTGTAGAAACAATTTAGAGAGTTTAGCTGAACAGGTAGTACACTCGTACAACCTGTGTGTAGTAAACTATCTCTATACTTGTATGATTTTTATTTTGTTTGTATACTTGGTGTAGCAAGTATAAATATAAAAAATGTAAAGTATCCAAATCTCAGTAATATGGTGCATAATTTATGCAGGAGTAAAACCGAATATTTTTTTTTAAATAATTATTACCATGTTTTATGTCTGCATATTAAATGTGCTTGATTAGGAGCTAATATAACGCTTCATAATAATAATAATAAAACTTTATTTAATTTTGAGTGGTTTTTACAAAGTAGGAGTTTTACCTATCTTATAATGACTATGGTAAAACTATGAAGCTACTTGAGACTAATGAAAGGGTACTAATTTATATAAACAAAGTAAATAAGGAGATAAAAGAGTTGTAGAGTAACTAACTAACTACGTACATAGTGCTCTACTATGTGTGTTTCAAATAACGAGTAAGTTTTGCCTACTTCGAATTAAAACCTATGTGTAGTGATACATTAACTCCTTGCTCTAACTAAGTATAAACTTGTGTGTAGACATTGTGTGTGAATGACATTTTATGTGCATTATTGAAAAATTAAATTATTCATCATTAAGGGTTAATAAAATAATGTGCAGCATATTAAGGGTTAAGTGCTGTGTATAATCAGGGTTAAAATTATGATACTAATTGAGGATTTAAATTTTCGTGATTTAGGGTTAATAAAAATAATGTGCATTAGTAGGGGTTAAAATAATATTTTTGAAACATAAGTGGTTATACTAAATAATTTTTCGCATAAATTTTGTTCAACATAGAGGAGAGTGATATTATAGATAATTTATGGAGGTTAAGGATCCTGAAATGTCTTTTTTTTTCTTCTTGGTTAAATAATAATTATAAAAATCATAGTTAGTACTTTGGTAATGCTATGAATAGTTATTTGAAAAAGTAGGTACATACATACCTCCATGCTCTTCATCATAATGCCCAAGGCTATTAAATAGACAGATTTTTCATTAGCATAATATACTTTTAAATCTTTAATAAATTTAGTTTCTTTTATTTCTTTGGAATAGTTATTGAATACATAGTAAATACATAGTAGGCACCAACAGCCTTTCAGGATAAAGATAGCAGTTTGAAAACCATTCATATTATTATTTGATGTGCATGGTAACATATCAACTAAAATGGTAATAAGCGCTGAGGTATCAGTGTTAATAATGTTGTAAATTAACTCAAGTGATTTGTTTGAATGTGTAGGTAATGCAAGTTTATTTAGGCAGGTAGTTGACTAAACAATATTCATAATTTATAGATTTTCGATTCATGATCTGTAGGATAACTATAAAGTTGTTTTGTCACTGACCGAGTTAAACCAAAGTTGGTTTTAAGTTGGCACACTTGAACGGGAGAAGATTGCTTATTGCTATACATTACTTTTAATCATATTATATATATTAATTATAATAACTAGGGTTTTGTTTAAGATTATTCTTTATACAGTACTTATTCCTTGACATACCAATATTAGTGATAATGTAGGTAATGGTGAATAAATTGAATATTTTCTGAAGTCCATAATGTGTGCTCACTCAGTTTATTGTATGAGTTGATAACTGATCTTGAGATACCTGCCCATAGTGGTAGACAAAATAGTTTTTAAATTATGTAGGTAATAATATTGATGTGTTGTCAGAGTCTTTGGAAACTTTTATCATAACCAAAAATTTTTCTTTTCACCATTATCTAATCTGATCAGCAGTAGGGTAAATATTAATAGGTATCCTGGCTATTTGTTTTTTTTTTAGAAAAATAGTCAAAGTACAAAGTCGGTATGTCTGTAGTAAGCGGACCACGGACGGGTTACTTACTGATAAATTTTGAAGTTGCTGGTATTATTAGATTCCTATTTATTACCATAACATTTTCATATTCCTGTACAGTATGCTTTGCGTCTAGGTACTCTGTAAGTACATAAGTTTTTCTCCATGAATATACGTAGGAATGGATTCATTGCTTGATTCATACTCTGGCGTTGCATCTTGCTATATCCAATCATGTTGGAAATGAAGGAGTGATCTCGTGACTGTTTACACAGAACACAAAACTTCCTAGGTATGTTTGTTACTTATTCAAAAGGTTTTCAAGGGAATCGACAATTAACCTAGACGCCGAATTTACTTGTGATCCGAGCTGTGTGGCTGTTTTACTTGAATTAGGTACCTACTTACTGAAAAGTACCTAACCTTGTTGTATATAAGGTGTGCGGGACCATTATTCAACAGGTATCATAGTAAAATTCTACATACCAAAGATCCAGTGAGCGTAAGTTTTTTCTACTTCTGATTTGTAAGCAAATCAGTTCAAACACCAATCTCAAGTAATACATTACTTTAATTATAATCAGTTGACCTTAGAGCTTTGCCTTTTACCCTATTTTTGCTAAGTTTTACATTTATAATTCTCCTGTTCTAGTAATTCCCAATATCCTCCCATTATTGATCCTTCAACTTCTTTTTCGAGAGTCCCTCTGTCCCTGTAAGTGACATTGACATATAAGATCGGTCTGAATCTATTTTGCAGGCAATTAAATAAAATCTACAAGGATGAGAGTAATTTAGTGATGCTAATAGTACCTACAAGTATACAGTTTACGGTGTCTGTTACAGTCTTCTGTATAGACGAGTGCTATGAGCTGGCTAATAGATGCCGCATAGTCGTGCATATATACAATAACAAAATTTAAAAATTTAAAATCCCTCCGACAGGTTTTTCCGACAAAATTAGACAAAATTAGATTTATACTGATTTTGGTTTCTCCAAGTCATATTTCTATTCTACCCCAAAACAACCGGGTGGCATGCTCCCTAGGGGTGTGACGCTGTCATTTTGACACCGATATCCATTTTAATTGTTATACAGGGTGCGTAATCGTGTTAGTGATACAGGGTGCTCATTCGCACGGATTACTATTGTGTTAGTAATCGTTTGAGGCGTGAAGTGAAAAGTTCAAATCAATGGCAATAATCTTTAGTTTAGTTTTGAAACTTCGGTTCTTACTGATTTACGTCTTCTTTTTTAACCCCCGACGCAAAAAGAGAGGGGTGTTATAAGTTTAAAGTGTCTGTCTGTGTATCTGTGTATCTGTCTGTGGTATCGTAGCTCCCAAACGGATGAACCGATTTTCGTTTAGTTTTTTTTTTGTGTCATAGATAATTTTATCCCGAGTGTTCTTAGCCATGTTTCATGAAAATCTGTCGGGGGGGTTTTAATTTTTAATTATGCTCTTGTTATAATATTGACCGCTCACTCATCGGCTTCATCTTGATTAGGTGCTAAGAAAAAAGAAAATAAATTAACTAAAAAAGTGCAACCTACAGTACAATAAACTGCACATACGGTTGTATTAACACTAATCTCTACAAAGCAATTACAAAAAGCGCGAATAAATCGCCACAAATAAAGGTGCACGCCCATATCACGCTAACGACCCCGCCCACAGATTAGCTTATTGTAACTGCAGCTGTCGTTGTTTGGCGCAGTGGCTGTGAAGGTGCAGTGTCGGTTCTTGTCACATAAAATTTTTTTTTTTACAATCTCGTGCCTTCTCAGCACACATACATACGTCTACTTGTCCAACGTGCCTTCTCAAGTGTAGTGATAGTGTATGTCCAGGTAATAAAATATAAACCATGGTCTACATACGTCATCTCGAGGTGTTGCTAATGAGCTGTCACTGTCACTTGTCAGACGGACATAGCCGAGGGAGCGGGAATCCGGGTTGACGGTCAAACGTCAGGGTCAGGCCTACGGATGCGGGAGGTGAAGCTGATGGGATACCTTGGCCCTGGCGAGCTGGTGTATCCCTAATTGTATAAATTATGGGTCTTCGGAACCCCTACACCAAGCATGGGCGTTTTGCCATAATCACTCCGCTTGCTTTAACCTACTTACAATTACAACTCTGTCACCCCCATCCTACTAATATTATAAAGTCGAAAGTTTTTGAAATGTGAAATTTTTGATATCGGATCTCCAAAACTACTGAACAGATCCAGATGAAATTTGGCGTATATTTAGAACATAGCTTAACTTAGTTGAAGGGCTACTATAAATAATTAATAATTTGAAACTTGGTAGCCAAGTAGGTGATTGCAGAGAGGTGTTAAAAATACACAGGAGGAATCGGCTGCCCTTATTTTGGTTTGGTAATAGCAAAGCATTTGACCACCATGGCAGTTAAGAAAGTTATGATGTGGCCTAAGACAGGGCATGCTTTCCCAGAAGGAACTTATTCACTCGGGATTTGAAGACTCCGAGATTGTACTCTCCCGGAAAACCGGACGTGGGAAGTTCGTTCCACTCTTTACCGGTACTTGTAACGAAAGTAGAGCGGAAACGTTTGGTTGAGCATTGTGGGTCGTCGACCAGGTATGGGTGGTATTTACTAGTGCGTCTGCTTGTCCGGTGGTGAAAGGGGGAGGGAGAGATAGGGTCATGTAAATCCTGAGCGCAATCACCAAAGAGGTACTTGTAGAACACTGACTATCTGGCAACTCGCTGATGTGTTCAAGGCTGTACCTAAAGTTTGTTCACCACATATGAATCATCGCCTATGAGCTTGACAGCGCGCCGCTCAATCGAATCGTCGCCTCTTACTACATCGGGTTGACTTTGAAGGTCCGATTCTTACAAACAACATACCAAATAGTTTGTGGAAAAAACCCCACGAATTGTGAATACTTGTCGAAGTCGCGGGCATAGCTAGGTAGTTAGTCACTATCATATTAATTTGAGTAGTACCTACTATTGGCAGTGGGCTGGTCATATCTCGCGAAGAACCGACCACCGCTGGGGTAAACGTGTTCTTTAGTGGAGACCGCGACTCGGCCAACGTGTTGTAGGACGCCCTCCGGCCTGAGATGTTGATCTGCGAAAGACTGCAAGCAGATATGGTCCTAAGGCTGATATAGGCTGGTGATGAAATAAAGTGTTATTCCAGTTCTAGGATTTATATAAACGCGGCGTAGGTATGTAGGTAGGCGGCGCCTTTAAGTCGGCGCGCGAGCGGGTCTTTGTTGGAAACCGACAAAGCAGGCGGCGTAGGTATAAATGTAGGGTGAAATGCTTTTATGATGTATGAGGATATTTTTTTCAAAATTATGTAAAAAAAAAGTTTAGTTTTTTCATCGGCTTTGGACACTGCTCATGATTCTGAACTTCTGGTTTCAAGGATAAGACTGTTTACCCTAACACCCTGTATGCTAATATTGAATTCGATCCACTCAGTTATTTTAGCCTAAAGAACCTACCCATTCATAATAACACAGTTTTTCACAGAGTGCTATGGCGCTCATTAGGGGAGGCCTATGTCCAGCAGTGGACTAATATAGGCTGATGATGATGAGTACCTACCTACCTAAACTTCAATCATCATAACCGCGGCCAAGATCAAAATAGAGTAACAATAGCCAATATGTCAAGCAATAACAATTTTTCTAAACTAATCGGCAGTTAGACCAACAGCTGCGAATAATGTCTTGTTAATCTGTAGGCGGGGAGGAGTGACGAATGGGCTTAGTGGGCGTGCACCTTTATGGCGACAATATCGTTGAATGTTGCAATTGTAAAGAGAATTGCTCGGGGAAATTATTAGGTGATGTAGATCAAAGAGCAGTAAAACATATTTTTCTTTCAATAAGTAATCTATACTAATTTTATAAAGAGGAAAGACATGATTGTTTTTTTGTTTGTTAATAAGCTCCGAAAGTACTGGACCGATTTGATAAATTCTTTTACCATTAGAAGCCCACATTATTCTTGATGAACATAGGCTACTTTTTACCATGGGAAAATGCTTCATTTCTACGGGAAAACGGGTAATAGGACAACGGGTAGTAAGAATGCAGCTAGTTGTTTATAATTAGATTTTTTAATAAATACCTAATGGTTGTAATCAAAGAGTTTTGGTCTTTAAAATTACTTACTTTAAATACTTTTTCCTTTGACTATAGTGTATTTGTCTTGAACAATAGATTTTTTCATTAATTTCAAGGGTGGTCCCAGTCGTCAGAAGAAAAATAATAAAATTTAATCGATCCTGTAACTGGGACCGCGGTAGTCCCAGTAGTAGTAATTACCTAGTGGTCCCAGTCCTTAATTTAACCTTAATTTTAAGTATTAGTTTTACTAAAATAATATGGATCGAGTTAATCAAAATAATATATTTTTATTTTTATAAGATCACCCGTTTGACGGTATGAAGTAGGTAAGCAGTGTAGTAGAAAAAACTTTATTTCTTTTTTTTGAAGATTTGAAGACATATCTTTCGGTAGGTAACGAAATCTTGGTTCCTACGGGATTTGAACCCGCACCCTTCGCGTACTACCTACAATCGATAAACTAAGAAGATCGTACAAATAATCGACACTTGGTAATCACACATTTTAATACAGAAATACAATTATCATCTAGTTTTAAGCTATGACTAAAATTATTTACAAAACACGCGAAAAAATTCAACTTAGTCGGCCATTTTGATTGAAATTTCTCAAGTTGGCAACATTGGGCCTTCCGATATCGAACATAGAGCTGCGCGCGATCGGTAAAATTGATGTCGATAGTTCTGGAATTCGATTTTCAATTCGATTTTCGTTTCTGTTCTCATTTGGTTTCTTCGATGTATTGAGGAAAGCGGAAGTGGTGGACTGCATTAGGCTCCCCGGTAAGGGTTGTGTTCTATCGAGTCTGAATTGTAGATTTTGCTTCTCCATCTGGTGGTGTTGGGTCCTGACAGCGAACCGGTTGACATGAACGGGTATAGGCACAACTATTTTGGTTCCCGAGCTCTTACCGGTGTGGGATCCGGATGCTAGGCCTGCTTTCACACGTTTCCATTTCGCTCGGCGGTTTTGGAACCAGATTTTTACCTGGAAAAGAAAGAAAATTTTATGATTGAAAAATTAGGCATAACTGGAGATAAAGATGGATAAGTCAAGTGCGAGTTGGCCTGGCGCACTGAGGGTTCCGTGGATTCCATTCACACATACATTTCATTTCATTTCTAATAGTGGCAATGGGCTTGGGATATCTCGCGAAGAACCGACAACCACTGCGATAAACGTGTTCTTGAGTGGAGACCAGACTCGGCAAATGCGGTCAAGACGCCCTCCGGCCAGGGATGACGACCACTGAGGTTTCCGTGCACTTCTTCTTTAAATACAAATTTATTTTTTGCTTCTTGCTTTTAGCTACGGGGAACTCCCTTGAGTTTTTATCTTTGCTTAAGATCACCATTGCGTGTTTTAAAATACAGTTCCTACCTAACTAGATCAAAATGTGCACTCAAAGCTGGCACGTTCTTCATCATAATACATACAAGTTCATCAAATCGTTGATAATTACCTGAACCTCACTTTGACCGCAATGGCGATCTACGACCGCTCGGTGAGACTGAGATACCTACTTCTTCGCGTGGAACTCTCTTTTCATCTCTATGAGTTGTTCTGAGGTGAAAGCAGGCGGTGCGGCGGTAACGGCGGGCTTTAGTACCTAAACAATCTATCTCCTGCCTCTCTCCCATTGAACTACTATTACTCTGCTCTCTCCTCTCTGCATTGCGCAATTCTGCCCGGCCGGTCGTTATAGAAAGATTGTGTAACCAAAACTCTTGTTGCCTATATGTTATTGCAGGATTTTTTGTTATTATAGTGCGTAACCCCACACTAAGGGTAATATCTAAGAAATCAAATAATATCGCAAAAAAATTCTACTTTGACGGGACTTGAACCCGCATTCTTCCCTCAGTACGGAAATGTGCTAACCAACTACACCACGAGGTCAAGTGACGTAGGAGTAGAAAATCTCTGGGACTTCCTACGGACTCTAGCGCCGTAAGCTTCAATGTTTCCGCTGTAGGTGTAGCTAACGTCGCTAGAGTCCGTAGGAAGTCCCAGAGATTTTCTACTCCTACGTCACTTGACCTCGTGGTGTAGTTGGTAAGCACATTCCCGTACTGAGGGAAGAATGCGGGTTCAAGTCCCATCGAAGTCGAAATTTTTTTGCGATATGGCGCTGTCTTCGCACAATCAACTTCAAACGGCACAAAATTTCGCCTTTATAATAATAGGATATTGATAATTACCTGGACCTCACTCAGTTTGAGCGCTGCGGCGATCTGCGACCGCTCGGTGAGGCTGAGATACTTCTTCGCGTGGAACTCCCTCTCCAGCTCTAAGAGTTGTTCTGAGGTGAAGGCGGTGCGGCGACGACGCGCTTTGGACTCGCGGGCGTTGTCCGTGCTGTCATCGGCATCGGGCTCCGACTCGTTACCTGGGAAATATTGAAAATGTTTTATCTATACTAATATTATAAAGAGGAAAGGTTTGATTGTTTGTTTATTTATCAGAAATCATAGAAAATTACAGTAACAGAATAAAACAATTGCAACTCATTATACACTTATATCTATTTCTTTAAAATCTAAGCCATCACCAGAAGGCAATTGTTTGTTTGTATTGAATAGGCTCCGAAACGACTGGACCGATTTGAAAAATTCTTCTACCATTAGAAGCCCACATTATTCCTGATGAACATACGTGAACGTTTTACCGTGGGAAATTCTTCATTCCTACGGGAAAACGGAATGCAGCAAGTAAACAAATAAATTAAAGGCTATTAATTAACAACTTGGTAGGCCAGCAGAGGCCGCATTTTTGTGATTTTTAAAATCATCTGAGGCTTTGAAAATAGTGTTTAAAATTCTGAAAAAAGATACCAGGCCAGCCCTTATTCCTGACTTGAACCCAATCTGGCATATGTGGGACGAGCTAAAACAGCGGATACAAGGGAGAAATCCAGCTCATCCAGCTCCGGCGCCGATAGAAGCCGATAGATGCAACTTCGACCTATTGCAATAATTCCCAAAATTTAGGTAGCCAATTTAATTAATTTTAAATCTTCTTGATATCACTTGAAAGGTAACAAAATTACCTTTCAAATGATATACCACAATCTACAGTTCATTGTACATAAATTGAAAAAAAAATTGTTTTGATCAACTCGCGATGAAAGCGATTCCATTTTAAAGCTCGCAAGTGTATATTACGTAAGGATCTAGTCCAATCAAAGTCGTCTTTAGTTACAAGATCTAATGAACTTCACTCGATAGAAAAAAAAATCCCAAAGTTACCCCTTTTTCTGACGTTTTTTCCATACTATCACTAGGGAACTACTGATATCACACTTTTTTTTGTACCCAACTAAGGACACATAATATTTCTAAACAAATTCGCAGAGTTTGACTTGATAAAATGATTTTCTTTATCACCATGTTTAAATAACTACAAAAAACACGAGCGCGGCGGCTTGGCAGGCGCGCGTTTTCCCTTACGCCTACTGCTGCAGGAATACCTGGCCTTAAAGCTAGAACCAGAAAGGACAAGCCACGCCACGTACCTACGCGACGCATGAGGAAATCAGGGGGATTATTCTATTTACCGTTAGTAACGAAAGTCTCTTTTTAGTATCGGATTTGCGTAGTTCTATGTCTGCGAGATAGAGGCGCTGTACCAAATCTTATTGAAAAAGGAGACGCCCCGACCACGTCTCGCTACTATCGTCAAATAGACTCACCCCTCAGGACGAATTATATTTGTATAAATAAACTAGCGACCCGCCCCGGCTTCGCACGGGTGCAATGCTAATACTAATACTACAGAATCGGCCCCCCGGCCGGTACCCCCGCAACCGCGATGTCCCTGCACCTTATATCTATTCATTTAAATTATTCATTTATTATTATAATTCATAAAATATTCATTTAAATTACATGCTGTAATGAGCCATATAGATCTATATTAAATTTACTATGTATTTAATTGGATAAGGATTAATGCTGTATTGCTTGAAATCGCTTCGTAATAAGCCATTATTTCTTGTAAAAAGGATAAAAAATGGTTATTGTGGGTTATCCCTAAGAGATAGACATATACCATCAAGGACTTTTTTGTCGAGCTTTTTAAAGTGTGCAATACTGTAGTACATTATTTTGATCTATCTCATAGAGTTCAGCCAGCGTTTGCAATGAAAGCGCAAAAAATGTGTAAATCAACGACATCACATTAGAAACCTATTAAATTATCAGTGTTTCTGTACTATATTATGCATGTATTATCCATATAAACCTTCCTCTTGAATTACTCAATCTAATAAAAAAACCACATCAAAATCCGTTGCGTAATTTTTAAGAGCGAAGCATACATAGGGACAGACAGACAGACAGACAGGAAGCGACTTTGTTTTATACTATGTAGTGATAAATGCTGGACCATCCACACAGCATCATCTAGCCCCAAGCTAAGCAGAGCTTGTGTTATGGTACTAAATAACTGATGAACTTAACACAATACTACATTTTTTTACACACAGAAAAGAAAAAAAAACAGCAAACATGAGTCCTAAAGCTCCCATATAATTTATTGACGCATCATTCAAACAGTTAATTAAATAAAATATAATTTATTTCTGTTAAGAGGTTTACAATACTTGTTTACCGTAGTGGAGACGTTCATTTAAGTAACATAGATAGAACGATTTGCTGTATGGTGCCGACTTAGAATTTGCACCACCCCAACTCTTCCCGCGGGTGTCGTAAGAGGCGACTAAGGGATATCCACCGGGGGCGGGCAGCAGCGCCCCCTGCAGAACAATTCTACCACCGAGCAGCGATCCTCAACCCGCATGCCCAGCGTGGGGATTATGTGCACTACTTCCCCTGAGATAAAAGCCAATAAGGCGATTATCAGGGGGAGGCCTGCGTCCAGCAGTGGACCAATATAGGGTATTGAGGCTTGAAGAGAGGAGGTGAGGACTGAATGATTAATACTTGTGTTAGAAAGACTTGATCTTCTTTATCAGACACTAGCTGGTGCCCGCGACTTCGTCTGCGCAGGATTAGTATTTCGAGTAGCTTATATTATCCACTTTAAATATCAGAAGCGATAAAAGTCTCATATATTAAGTATTTTCATTTAGGAATCAATTTATTAGACTACCAATTGTGCATCACAGCACACTAATATTATAAATGCGAAAGTTTGGATGGATGGATGGATGGATGGATGTTTGTTACGTGTTCACGCCAAAACTATTGAACAGATTGAGTTGAAATTTTGCATCGATGTAGCTTTAAGCCTGGAATCAAACATAGACTTTTTATCCCATAAAACAGTTCCCATGGGATAGAAATAACCTTTGAAAGAAACTAGTTTGAAATAAATTATCAATTTTTATTGTAGTTATGGTTCACTGTTTTGGCTATAATGGCTTACAAATAAGATAGGTATAGATATAAACTGTGGCGAGCTTTTTTGTAGGACTATTTAAGATCACACATACATTACATACATGTAGGACTATTTAGGATCACACATTTCCATCATACATTACATATGTGTAACTCTAGCGGTTTTGGCAGCGCACGCCAGAATAGCTCGCAGATGGTAGATTTTTTCCTACTTACTTGACACTTATCGTCATATTTTGGACAATTCACATAATATCTTTATCAATTGTAGACTATGTATTATTCTGGTGTATAAGCTATATTATTGTAAAGTTTCATTAAAATCCATTCAGTAGTTTTTACGTGAAAGAGTAACAAACATCCATCCATCCGTCCATCCATAATTACAAGCTTTCGCGTTTATTATATTAGTAGGATTACAGATTAATTATTTGATCTATTGAATGAACAGAAACATAAAAAGGAAAATATAGTTAAGAATCTACTTCTAGTCTAGCTCAGAATTGAATTTTGATCCTGTATGTACAGTTTCTTAGTAAGTAGCATTTCAGAAGTTTGAAGAAAACTGCCCCAAGGTTTTATCTCTAAATCGTTCAATAAACTGATGGACCGAATAGGGCGGGGCGCTGACGCGGGCCGTTTTTTATCGATACTTAGCTTCGATGACACGTCATGGGACGTCACAGTCTACGGTTACTGCCCGACGGTCATTTAGCGGGATTGCGGAGAGATTGGGGTAAAAAAGTGTATTAAAATTCGCTAAATCAGGGCGTTTTGTATTTGATTGTTTGGTATGACTTTGTCAATAATGAACTAGCTAGCTAGTGAATATAAGATCTGGCAAAAGTACTGAATTAAGTAAATTAAAAAATAACAAGATCCGTCAAGTGCGAGTGTAACTCGCGCGCCGAGGGTTTTGAACGTTTGTCAACAAATATGTACCAAAAGTACTGGTTAGAGACTTCGCAATTTAACGAATACCTAAGAATAGTAGGTACCAACCTACATTTCAGATGGATCTCTCTGCATGCTTCGGTTATATTGGTGGTTCGGATAAGGTGGGTAATGGTAAATTTTTCGACTTTTTTCGAAATATTTCAAAAAGTATGAAAGCTACAGAAATTTGAATAACTGGTTTGAAATGTCCAAACCGATACCTTTCATTTGATACCCCATTCGGCGGGGTAGCCCCCCTTTTGAAAATTATTCCTTTTTGACCATTTTTCAAAAAGTGTTCTTTTTACAGACTACTCTATATTTTTCCTGTAAAATATAGATCCATATCTACAAACGCTTCATACATTTTAAATGGATCGTTCGGCAAACTTCGGAGATAGGGGGGGGGAATGGGTTTTTTTTCGACTTTTTTCAAATTATTTAAAAAACTATAAAACCTACAGAAATTTAAAAAAACTGTTTTGAAATGTCCAAACCAATACCTTTTATTTGATACCCCACTCGGTGAGGTAGATTCCCCTTTTGAAAATTATTCCCCCCCTTTTTGACCATTTTTCAAAAAGTGTTCTTTTTTCAAACTTCTCTATATTTTTCCTGTAAAATATAGATCCATGTCTATAAACACTCCATACATTTTACATGGATCGCTCTGCCATCTTCGGAGATAGGGGGGGGGAATGGGTATTTTTTCGACTTTTTTCGAAATATTTTAAAAAGTATGAAACCTACAAAAATTTCAAAAACTATTTTGAAATGAACAAACTTATACCTTTCATTTGATACTCCACATGACCCTGTAGGTATCTTTTAAAATTTCGGCATCACAATTTGTATGGAAAATATCCATTTTCATTTTTCATTTATTTTCATTTATTTTTCTCTAAATCTGTACAGGCGCACGAAATGTATTATTATTTTAAATTTCAAGTTGATAGCTGCAGTAGTTTTTGAGTTATTAAGGAGGGAAAAAAGGACAGACAAAGCGAGACCATAAGGGTTTTGAAACCGATCTTCGATCTTCAAAACCCTAATAATTAAAAATGACGCTCGACATAGCTCAACTTTAACTTTTTTCAAACTTACGCGATTTGTCTTCGCAATAATGTTTAATTAAATTTGTATGTTAAAGTAAAGAAGTTTTGGTAAGTAGTACTTTCTAATTATAAATCTTTTATGTAGGTTTTTTTAATAACAATGAATTACATCTTCACTAAAGATTTTTAACACCACAGAAACGATTTGTGTGATAAACACGAAAACGAATACCTTCAAAACTATAATTACCCGCATAAAGTGACCTAAACTGCGTAGACCGTCACGAGCGCATTGAAATATTTGGTATGAAACATCAAAAATTGCTTAACAGTGTCGTTTGAATGGATAACCGTGTGTAAGTAATATATTACTTAAGTACCTTGTAAGAACAGTGCTTAGTTTTTCTCATAAAATAAAATTGATAAACCGTTAAAACCTATTCGTAATATAACCTACCTACATATTAATTGGAGAAACTGGTTAGTCACAATTTTTATTTTGATCGAAAAGTTATGGAGATGCAATTGTTTCAACCAAATTATGAATATCATGTAGAAGTAATTTGTCTGAACGAACAAAATACCTGCGTGTAGGGATACTACTTATAATATTCGTCATGCGTGCGTGATTTAAATAATTTTACGTCATTACAATGTCTACGTGCCTTAAAACATGTGTTCTATAGCTAGAACTATTTTCGTTACTCCATAATAATTAAAAACCTTCGGAATTATTTCGGATGGATGGGTAAGAATAAGAATAAGAAAATCTTGACGACCTCCGTGGCGCAGCGGGCAAAGGTCCGCCTGCGACGCAGGAGGTTGCGGGTTCAATTCCCGCCTCGGAACAAATTTGTGCACGATCTGCAGAAATTTGTTCCGTTGGTCTGGGTGTTTTCTATGTATAATAAAAAACATCTATCTATGTAGTGTATTGTATTAAGTATATCAGTTATCTAGTACCCATAACACAAGCTCTGCTTAGCTTGGGGCTAGATAATGCTGTGTGAATTGTCCAGCATTATTTATTTATTTATTTACAAAACTTGCACTAAGATGGTTTCTTAAATTACCAAACACTAATGCTACTTACTACATAACTTACCTCTAAATTTGAATGATCAGTGTGAATAGAAAAATGAATAAAATTACACAAAATCTATACCAAAACATTGCAAACGTTATTACGCAGTGCATCACTAGAAAATATTTTTATATGCCATACAAATATTTTTCTAACCATCTAAATTTTGTAGGTAACAAAATCGTGCTCGGCTGCCAAGCGCCTTGCTCCTGGCCTAATAAAATCGGTCGCTCGGGAATCCTCGCCTTAAGGAAATTGACGAACGTACATAAAAATACATGAAAACACTAACTATACTACATAAAAATACACGGAGGTACTTACTATAGGTACTCCTAACATGGAACCTCCTCCTTTTTTGAAGATGGTGAAAAAAAGGCGGAGTGCTTATTTCTCTTGCTCTAACTAATAAGATGTTTGGCATTGAAGTTATTGAAAAATGGACTTAGCGCATAAATATCTTATAGTGCGATGAAGCCACTTATGAATTTATTATTTTCTTTTGGTTGTCAGTATTTTAGATGCCATCCACACCAACTACATCATAAGAAACTTTATTCGTAACATTGCAACACTTAACGCGATATTAAAAGGCAAGTGGGAGAACTTCCACGAAATCCATAAAAGAATCGTCGGGAGCAAATAATACATTTATTTCTTATGGCCGCTCGAACCGCGATTGACAGTTATCGACATCGCCAAACGAATTCATAAAGAGTAACTCCCTATTGAAATACCTTCAACCTTAAAACTAACCACTTAAAGCTCATATTATAGCAAGCAGAATGTAAATTTGCACTTTGCAGACATAGAGCACAGTTCCCGCCGATACCCGATTGGAATTTTAAATATTTCAAATTCGGAACGCATTCGAATTGCGCGGCGAAGTTAAATCGAGTGGACGCGATGCATTATCGATAGAGATATTTATCGATAGATGTACATCACTATTAATGGGGTGCACGTACGAATTTCACACTGAGTTTTCCTTAGCGATAAAAAGGTTCCATGAAAAGGGTGATTTATTTTACATTGGGCGATTTTTATTGATTTGAAGGGTTATTTTAGGAACTATTAATAAGTTAATTCTTCATTTACTATAGCGCGGGAAGCCGTGCAAGGAATCAACCTAGTCAACCATAGATATTTACCTATGTGAAATTCTGTACATCTGTAGGTAGATCTGAGAAATGGCCTGTTTTGTGAGGATCCGTAACGTTTTTAGATGAGAAAGCAGGTTTATAGAGCTAAGAAATCCATAACACATAGTGCAAAAATTTATGTTCTACGACAAAAATTGACGAAGTTATGACCAAATTACAAGCGAAGTTCACTGAGTGACCGCCGCGGGTGCGTGTGACGTCACTCGCTCGGTCGCCGCCCGTTAACCATAGGCAGATATCAGTTTTTAGTGATTTACTCCGGAACTATAGGTTTAGGAAAAAAATATCAGAACCAGATAGACTCAGATTTGAGAGACCCATCTAATGAAAAAAAAAACTTTCAGCGAAGATGCGTGTCGGGCACAAACTTTGTCAGTTTTCCGCAGAAATTATTTTGTGAATTATGTACCTACCTACTTTTAGTACCTATTTTGAAATATTATTACACTGAGTTTTATGACAACGGAATCCTAAAGAGGACAAACTGCAGCGTTTGTTATCTTAAGGAGTACGCACAAAATTGTGTGTACCTATCCTTGAAGTGGGAGGGTAAGTGACTTGGCAATAATATTGCGCAAGTCTGTTTTTTACCTTCTCTGATTGCATGGCATGTCACTTTGTGGGAGGGAGGACGGGGCACGCGAATGCATTTTGTTGAATCTCATCAAATAAGTTTTTGAGCGGAATTGTTACTATATATTTTTTTTCCTAGTATTTTGCGATGGATTTCCGAAAAGTAACGCATTAATAGTTTCATTACACCGAACTTTATTACAAAATTTGTACAATTTTATTACAAAATGTGGTACAAAGTTCGGCATAATGAAACTATTAATGCGTTACTAGAGTACCTTGTACCTACTACGTTAGGTAGAGACCTAATTACAAGCTATTTTATTTGTAATACAAATAGCTGGGAATTAGTTATCTACCTAATACTAGTACCTTATCTCATCATCATCATCATCAGCCTATATAAGTCCACTGCTGGACATAGGCCTCCCCTAATGAGCGCCATGGCGCCCTGTCTTCGGTTTGCCGCATCCAGCATCTGCCTGCAGTCTTTCGCAGATCGTCATCCCACCTTGCCGGAGGGCGTCCTACACTACGTTTGCCGAGTCGCGGTCTCCACTCAAGAACACGTTTACCCCAGCGGTTGTCGGTTCTTCGCGAGATATGGCCGGCCCACTGCCACTTCAGCTTGCTAATTCTTTGACCTACCTTATCTAATATTATCTAATTTATTTTAACTTTAAGCGTCTGGTCGAAGCGATGCGTGACCCGAGAGCTGGTGGGCATCAGCATTGCCATACAGCGGGGCAATGCAGCCAGCGTAGCGGGGACGCGACGACTGGTATTGATATGGATTAGTTGAACTACCTGTAGATTGTTTGCAACAGTCTGAAGATAACTCAATTGTAAATACTTTGTTATTCCACTCCCTTATTTGCTGTTTGATAGTTCGACAATCAAATAGTCATGTCCTGATGCTTTGATAAATAGTAATGGGACAACGAGAAACAGTTCTCCCTCGTAGTCCCATTAATTATACAAAATAATGGGACCACGAAAAAACAGCGGCTTTACCGATTCTTATTTTTTATGATAGTAAATTTTGTTTATGAAGATATAGTTTTGTTATATTTGCTCAACATTTTGTATTTTTTACAGATTTTACACAGTCGTTTTAATGACTTTATTTATTGAATCAAAATATTCATAGAATAAAGTATAGTAATATTTATGTTGTTATATATTTATTTTTATTTATTTATTTATTATAGACGAGCAGCCTGTGGCTGATGTGTCTATATCACACAGTGTTGAATTGAGTCATTGCGTCACTTTTTTTAGTTTGTTTTTGTCGTCTCGTAACCAGTTGTCAAGTTTATTCTTGAAGGTGTTTGTTGATGTGGCTGATATAATGTCTTCTGGTAGTAGGTTCCAATTGTGAACCACTCTATTGCTTATAAAATGGTGCGCTGCAAGGGCTTGAGTAGAGTCACGGGCCAATCTAAGGTGGTGTCCACGGGTTGAACGTCCTTCTTTCTTTATGTAGATGTCTTGTAGGGATGGCAGGTTGTATTGGTGAGTGAGTATCTTGTAGGTTTCAATGAGGTCACCTCGAAGACGTCGTTCTTCTAGAGTAGTGAGGCGTAGTGCGCGTAACCTATCTTCATAGGATTTCCGTCGTAAAGACCATGGGATCTTGGTAGCCTTTCTCTGAACACTTTCAAGCAGGTTTATGTCTTTATGAAAGTAGGGGCACCAAGCTTGGAATCCATATTCGAGCAGTGGTCTGATGTATGTCTTGTAAATCTTCCGGAAGACTTCCACTGTCATTGATTGAAAGGATCTACGTATCACATAAATAAACGAATTTGCTTTCTTGGCTATGGCGCAGATGTGTTGTTCCCACTTTAAATTGCTAGTTATTGTGACTCCGAGATCCTTTTGACTGACAACTGTAGCAATAGCTTTTCCACCCAGAATGTACGGTGTATTGGGGTTGTTGTTGCCTAGGTGAAGAATGTAGCATTTTTCTGTGTTTAGCTTTATTACCCAGTCTTTGGTCCAGCTTTGTATACGATTAAGGTCATCTTGAAGTTTTCCTGAGTCAATTATGGGATTAGCAAAAAACTTTCCATCATCCGCAAAGAAGGCAGACTGGGACTCGAGGAGCTCTATCAGGTCTGTAATGAAAATTCCGAATAGATGGGGAGCAAGGACTGATCCCTGCGGCACCCCGCTTGCTACCAGCTTATGTTGAGAGAGAGAGTCACCGACGCGGACCTGGAAAGTTCTGTTCTTCAGGTAATTTTCAATCCACTTGAGCAGGGATCCACGGACTCCGAAGTGTTCCAGTTTCTTAATGAGGCGTTTGTGAGGAACTTTGTCAAATGCTCTTTCAAAGTCTAGGTATACCACGTCAACAGGATTCTTATTGTCAAGTTCTTTGCTCCATGTGTGTAAACAGGTCATCAGGTTAGTAACGGTTGATCGTTTTCTTAGAAAACCGTGTTGCTTCGCTGATGTTATATTTTCTTTGTTTAAAAAGGTCGTTAGTTCGTCACAGATGATTCTCTCCATTATTTTGACAACAACACTGGTGAGGCTAATAGGGCGAAAATTCGCTGCTTGTGTTTTATCTCCCTTTTTGTAGATCGGGGTGACAATTGCATGCTTCCAGTCCTGTGGTAAACATCCTGTTTGAAAAGATTTGTTCATCAGTTCAGCTAGGGCTGGAGCTAGTAGTATACTTTTCTAGTGTCCTCTTGACACTTTTTACTTCCTGCCAAATTTCATTAAAATCCGTCCAGTCCTTTAGACATAAAAAGATAATAGACAGACAGAATGATTTTCGTTTTTATAATATTAGATCTCTTCCGTCAAAAATAGTCCGAAAATCTGTAACAATGACATTAGTGACGGCTGCTTGACATCGCGATGCATTACAAATTCAATTTCACGGCAAAATATTAGGGGGACTATTCATGCGACAGTGAATTTTTACTAATACCTACTTACAAAAACAACTGTTTTGTTTTGAGTGCGTTATTTTTTCTCACTTTTATTGAATTAGTGACGAGAAAAATTGTCATAACGTCACACCAGATAAATAATAAATAATAATAAAAACTTATATTCTTCACGATAAAATTACTGAACAGATTGGGCTGTAATTTTGCATAGATGTAGGTTTGCTAGACCTGGAATAACTTAGGCTGCTTTTTATCCCACAAATCAGTTCCCACGGGATAGAAATAACCTTTTATCGTTGCTATAAAAACAACGTGTGCAAAGCCGCGGGAAGAAACTAGTCACATCACATCACATCTCATCACATCACATTAATATTATAAATGCAAAAGTTTGGATGGATGGATGGATGGATAGATGGATGGATGTTTGTTACCTCTTCACGCCAAAACTACTGAACAGATCGGGCTGAAATTTTGCACACAGATAATTCTAATACTGGAATCAAACATAGGCTATTTAAACACAGGCTATTTGTATCCCACAAAACATTTCCCATGGGATAGAAATAACCTTTGAACGTTTCCACAAAATCAACGTGAACAAACGTAACTTCATTTCATTCACATTTGCTTAAAATTAGTACTACATAGAGCAGAATAGATCTCTACTTTTTCATTAACTGACTTAAAAAAATAGGAGGTTGTGAGGAAAAAACATCCAAAATGTTTTTTTTATCTTATTATTTTTATTCGATTTTACCGTCGAGTATGGGCCGATTTTGATAACAGATGATTCCATAAAAGTTTATTGCCTAGGGAGTACCTATTTGTCCCGCATAACTTAAATAGGTAACAGTTTTAAAATAACAGTTATTATTAAAGGAACATGAAGTCGGTTTTTTAGTTTTTTTTCAAAACAATCAAATTATTTAAATAAATGAAAAGGATCAACTCGATTCCGTCCCTTATCTCGTCTCAAAATGAAAAAAAAACGCAGTTAAGATGGATAGCTAATACTTTTATTAATCACCTTATAAAACAAATTTTACATATAAATATAGGTATAGAGAACAGCAATGAAACTGGCGGCCTTATCGCTTAAAGCGATTTCTTCCAGGCAACCAAAACGATGCAGTGAGAATAATAAAGGTTAGTAGGTAAAGTTAACGCTCGTATGAACAAAAAATTATCGCAAACTTAAAAAATTTGTTACGCTACCTATACCAATAAAGGAACCTACAATAAAGCAAAAGTACAAAGGTTACCAAAGGTGACAATTTGACAAAACTGTCAAACATTAAATGTTGCAATTGGTCACGGATGCTTGACAATTTGACATTCGAAGTTGCTATTACACTGAGTGAGACTGCATCTGTACCGTGAAATAAGGGAATTATTGACATCTGCCAACGTAACCGACTGTGGGAGCTATATAGGTATGCTAGTAATGAAAATCTCACGATACTCGAAAAGTTCAGTTTCTGTGATATTCGATCATAATATTGATTTTATCAACGATGATAGTGAAGATATTTCAATTGTCAAACTTACGCGAATTGTCTTCTCGATAATCTTCAGTTAAACTTATACTTTTAGTAGAAAAGTTTTGGTAAAAGTACCTACTAATTAATTATAACTCTTATAGGTGTAGGTTTATTTAATTACAATGAATTACATCTTCTCTAAAGATCCTCAATGCCACAGAAACGATTTGTGTGATAAACACGAAAATGTAATCTAAGTAGAAAATCTAAATCAAAAACGATTCTTCGTAAAGTTCAGTTTCTGTGATATCCGATCATAATATTGACTTTACCAACGATGATAGTAAAGATCCGTTACTTAACACGTTTCTATGCCAAAGAAAAAGCAAAGTTATCAGTTATCTAGTACCCATAACACAAGCTCTGCTTAGCTTGGGGCTAGATAATGCTGTGTGAATTGTCCAGCATTATAAATTATATTATTATTATCGAGTCTCTCTGATTCACGACTGGTGCGGAGATCGCCCGAACTGCATACGCCGCCGCCGAGGCCACTGGTTCAGCAGACGTTTTCTGCTGAACCGGTTGTAGTTCTCACCACCACACGGCCTCTACGCGCACCGCACTATGCTTTGTCCTGCTTGCACTTGCAACTCTGCTGCACTCGATTTTCACCTTGCAATCTCATTCGAGTCTGCCGAAACCGTGGTAGGGGCCTCCACGTGCCTATTTATCCCTTGACTAGCGACCCGCCCCGGCTTCACACGTTTGCAATGCTGATACCATAGACCATGCTGATACTAAATATACTACAGTATCGGCCCCCGGCCGGTACCGCTACAATCGCTATGTCCCTGCATTTAAAATCTGTGATATCTTAGAAATTATTCATTTAAATTACATGCTGTAAGGGCCATATGATCACAATGTATTTAAGGTACTTCATTGGATAAGGATTAATGCTGTACCTATTGCTTAAAATCGATTCGTAAATAAGTCATTTAGTATTTCTCGTAAAAGTAAAGGATAAAAATTGGTTATTGTGGGTTATCCCTAAGAGATAGACATATACCATCCCGGACTTTTTTGTAGACGTACAATACTGCAGTACATTATTTTGCTCTATCTCGTAGGGTTAATACAGCGTTTGCAATGTAAGCGCAAAAAATGTGTTTATTTACGACATCACATTAGAAACCTCTAAAATTATCCTACTACCCGTTTCTATTTTATTTGTTGACGAGTGCATCACTGCAGACGGCGACAGGTTTTTAACAGCTGATGACTGAGCAGCTGACGTGTATAAGGGTACACTAGCTTCTGCCCGCTGCTTCGCACGCGTATTTTCGGTATTATAAGTAGCCTTAGCTAAGTTAGGCTTTGTTGTAAACGTATGCCAAATTTCATCTCGATCTTTTCAGTAGTTTTGGAGATCCTAGTAGTAGGTAACAAAAATTCAAATTTAAAGTAGGATTAAACCTGCATAGAAAATACTCAGGTCACCCGGACGGAACAAATATCTGCCGATTGTACAAACATCAAGATACATCCATCCATCCACATAGTGATTTACTCTTGGCTTACTAATAAATAAATAAATAAATAAATAAATAAATAAATTATACTATGGGCTACTAGGGAACTATTTAGGGAACTACTTAGGGGAGGCCTATGTCCAGCAGTGGACTAATCTAGGCTGATGATGATGATGATGATGATAATGATGATGGGCTACTAATATTATAAAGGCAAAAGCTTTATAAATATAATATTAGTAGGTTATTCAGGTACCTTCGTACTGCAGCCCGTATAGGGTGCACTATCTTGTTCAAAACTCTGTAGCAGAAAAGCTCCTCTATTTTTGTTTACATATCTATACATTTTCTTTAACGAGAACACATTTATTTGAGACCAGTTTATACCCGCGGCTTCTCGCACGCGTTGTTTCTATGGAAACGTTTAAAGGTGGTTTCTATCCCATGGGAACTGATTTATGGGATAAAATTAGCCTATGTTTGATTCCAGTATAAGAATAACCTGTATGCAAAATTTCAGCTCTATCCGTTCAGTAGTTTTGGCGTGAAGAAGTAACAAACATCCAACCATCCAAAAATTCGCTTTTATAATATTATATTATTAGTTTGACTAGCTTCTGCCCGCGGTTTCGCTCGCGTATAATAAGTATAATCGATGTAATAAGTAGCCTATTATCCAAGTTAGGCTTTGCTCTAAACGTACGCCAAATTTCATCTTGATCTGTTCAGTACTTTTGGAGATCTTATGTAACAAAAATTTCAGAGTTCGCAAACTTTCGGAGTAAGATAAAATGCATGTTTCATGCCCTCCACCTACTGTTTTAAACGGAGGTTAACTGCTTTCAATTGGAGATTCTAATTTTGAATTTATTATGTTTTTTTCGCGCGTTCTTATTCATAGACATCATTCATGTGCCCTTTAGTAGAACCGTCGCTCGTGCCAACTCTCCACTGCCTCGCACCCTCGCCGGGCTCAACAGACTTCTTGACCAGAACCCAGACTGTGATATCTTCGCAGACGAATGGAAGAGTTTAATGTTGGTATGCCTGAGGTTTTGCGAGAGTGATGACTGAAAGGATGCCTGTTTGTTTTTAATTAATTTATTTGTTTCGTCGAAAATTTTCAATGTTAATTATGCTATATTGATTTTTTTTATTAAATGTTTTTAAAATTTTACATAAATTTACCACTACATTATTTTTAGGAGGCATTCCTCGTAGCGCACCCAAATGAACCGCACCCAGATGAACCGCACCTAAGTACTTCCACATAGCGCACCCGTTTTGGTGCGATTCATTCAGTAGGAATAAATGTTAAGTTTTTATTCCGCGTTGCGCACCAATGACAATGTAGGGTCTAGTGATGGGGTTGTTTTTATCTAATTAGTAACCTATAGGTGGAAATTTATAGTTAATCAATCACTGGTGAAACGTAATTCAGTAATATTTGTAGGGTACAGGGGAAAAAGGGTAATTGTCAACAGTCATTTTGAGAAAAAAGAAAAAACTGTATTTACTTTGTACCTATTATATATAATATTGTATATTAATTAATAAACTATTTAATACAGTTGCACTTAAAACTATGTTGCATAGCTTAAATTATAATTGGGTTTTGTACTTTTTATTATTTCTTCATTTTAAGTAACTACCTAATTCAGCGAGTAATGTTATAGTGGGAAGCGGTGGCTCATGCATGGCGAGTACAGCGCACACCGGCTTAGTGCAGATTTGAGTGCATTTTACGACTCCATCCGAGTACAGCCGAATCCACGCGACCCTTGTTTACGTCGCACGGCACTCGTAATTTGTTTAGTTTAAGTTTTTTAAACTGACCACCGGTCGTTACGTGATGGTCTCTAATGTCTTGTCTAAATTGTCTTCGTGTTTGTCAATGTGAAATATTATTCAGTTGTGTTTTGCGTGTGGTTTAATTACATGTGTTTTGTAACTAATTAGATATGTCTATTATCAAAAACTATATTTTGCTTTCCTTTCCTGCTTGTGATATAGTTCAAAGATTTTTTGGCAGGTGCAGTTGATGTCGTCGACGTCGGTTCCATAATCTAATTAGTTACAAAACACATGTAATTAAACCACACGCAAAACACAACTGAATAATATTTCACATTGACAAACACGAAGACAATTTAGACAAGACATTAGAGACCATCACGTAACGACCGGTGGTCAGTTTAAAAAACTTAAACTAAACAAATTACGAGTGCCGTGCGACGTAAACAAGGGTCGCGTGGATTCGGCTGTACTCGGATGGAGTCGTAAAATGCACTCAAATCTGCACTAAGCCGGTGTGCGCTGTACTCGCCATACATGAGCCACCGCTTCCCACTATAACATTACTCGCTGAATTAGGTAGATAGTTAAAAGTGCGCTACGAGGAATGCCTCTTAATATGAGGCATTCCTCGTAGCGCACCCAAATGAACCGCACCCAGATGAACCGCACCTAAGTACTTCCACATAGCGCACCCGTTTTGGTGCGATTCATTCAGTAGGAATAAATGTTAAGTTTTTATTCCGCGTTGCGCACCAATGACAATGTAGGGTCTAGTGATGGGGTTGTTTTTATCTAATTAGTAACCTATAGGTGGAAATTTATAGTTAATCAATCACTGGTGAAACGTAATTCAGTAATATTTGTAGGGTACAGGGGAAAAAGGGTAATTGTCAACAGTCATTGTGAGAAAAAAGAAAAAACTGTATTTACTTTGTATCTATTATATATTATATTGTATATTAATTAATAAACTATTTAATACAGTAGCACTTAAAACTATGTTGCATAGCTTAAATTATAATTGGGTTTTGTACTTTTTATTATTTCTTCATTTTAAGTAACTACCTAATTCAGCGAGTAATGTTATAGTGGGAAGCGGTGGCTCATGCATGGCGAGTACAGCGCACACCGGCTTAGTGCAGATTTGAGTGCATTTTACGACTCCATCCGAGTACAGCCGAATCCACGCGACCCTTGTTTACGTCGCACGGCACTCGTAATTTGTTTAGTTTAAGTTTTTTAAACTGACCACCGGTCGTTACGTGATGGTCTCTAATGTCTTGTCTAAATTGTCTTCGTGTTTGTCAATGTGAAATATTATTCAGTTGTGTTTTGCGTGTGGTTTAATTACATGTGTTTTGTAACTCTAAATTGTCTTCGTGTTTGTCAATGTGAAATATTATTCAGTTGTGTTTTGCGTGTGGTTTAATTACATGTGTTTTGTAACTAATTAGATATGTCTATTATCAAAAACTATATTTTGCTTTCCTTTCCTGCTTGTGATATAGTTCAAAGATTTTTTGGCAGGTGCAGTTGATGTCGTCGACGTCGGTTCCATAATCTAATTAGTTACAAAACACATGTAATTAAACCACACGCAAAACACAATTGAATAATATTTCACATTGACAAACACGAAGACAATTTAGACAAGACATTAGAGACCATCACGTAACGACCGGTGGTCAGTTTAAAAAACTTAAACTAAACAAATTACGAGTGCCGTGCGACGTAAACAAGGGTCGCGTGGATTCGGCTGTACTCGGATGGAGTCGTAAAATGCACTCAAATCTGCACTAAGCCGGTGTGCGCTGTACTCGCCATACATGAGCCACCGCTTCCTACTATAACATTACTCGCTGAATTAGGTAGATAGTTAAAATGAAGAAATAATAAAAAGTACAAAACCCAATTATAATTTAAGCTATGCAACATAGTTTTAAGTGCTACTGTATTAAATAGTTTATTAATTAATATACAATATAATATATAATAGATACAAAGTAAATACAGTTTTTTCTTTTTTCTCACAATGACTGTTGACAATTACCCTTTTTCCCCTGTACCCTACAAATATTACTGAATTACGTTTCACCAGTGATTGATTAACTATAAATTTCCACCTATAGGTTACTAATTAGATAAAAACAACCCCATCACTAGACCCTACATTGTCATTGGTGCGCAACGCGGAATAAAAACTTAACATTTATTCCTACTGAATGAATCGCACCAAAACGTGCGGTTCATTTGGGTGCGCTACGAGGAATGCCTCATATTAAGAGGCATTCCTCGTAGCGCACCCAAATGAACCGCACCCAGATGAACCTACTGAATGAATCGCACCAAAACGGGTGCGCTATGTGGAAGTACTTAGGTGCGGTTCATCTGGGTGCGGTTCATTTGGGTGCGCTACGAGGAATGCCTCATATTAAGAGGCATTCCTCGTAGCGCAAATGTTAAGTTTTTATTCCGCGTTGCGCACCAATGACAATGTAGGGTCTAGTGATGGGGTTGTTTTTATCTAATTAGTAACCTATAGGTGGAAATTTATAGTTAATCAATCACTGGTGAAACGTAATTCAGTAATATTTGTAGGGTACAGGGGAAAAAGGGTAATTGTCAACAGTCATTTTGAGAAAAAAGAAAAAACTGTATTTACTTTGTACCTATTATATATAATATTGTATATTAATTAATAAACTATTTAATACAGTAGCACTTAAAACTATGTTGCATAGCTTAAATTATAATTGGGTTTTGTACTTTTTATTATTTCTTCATTTTAAGTAACTACCTAATTCAGCGAGTAATGTTATAGTGGGAAGCGGTGGCTCATGCATGGCGAGTACAGCGCACACCGGCTTAGTGCAGATTTGAGTGCATTTTACGACTCCATCCGAGTACAGCCGAATCCACGCGACCCTTGTTTACGTCGCACGGCACTCGTAATTTGTTTAGTTTAAGTTTTTTAAACTGACCACCGGTCGTTACGTGATGGTCTCTAATGTCTTGTCTAAATTGTCTTCGTGTTTGTCAATGTGAAATATTATTCAGTTGTGTTTTGCGTGTGGTTTAATTACATGTGTTTTGTAACTAATTAGATATGTCTATTATCAAAAACTATATTTTGCTTTCCTTTCCTGCTTGTGATATAGTTCAAAGATTTTTTGGCAGGTGCAGTTGATGTCGTCGACGTCGGTTCCATAATCTAATTAGTTACAAAACACATGTAATTAAACCACACGCAAAACACAACTGAATAATATTTCACATTGACAAACACGAAGACAATTTAGACAAGACATTAGAGACCATCACGTAACGACCGGTGGTCAGTTTAAAAAACTTAAACTAAACAAATTACGAGTGCCGTGCGACGTAAACAAGGGTCGCGTGGATTCGGCTGTACTCGGATGGAGTCGTAAAATGCACTCAAATCTGCACTAAGCCGGTGTGCGCTGTACTCGCCATACATGAGCCACCGCTTCCCACTATAACATTACTCGCTGAATTAGGTAGATAGTTAAAATGAAGAAATAATAAAAAGTACAAAACCCAATTATAATTTAAGCTATGCAACATAGTTTTAAGTGCTACTGTATTAAATAGTTTATTAATTAATATACAATATAATATATAATAGATACAAAGTAAACACAGTTTTTTCTTTTTTCTCACAATGACTGTTGACAATTACCCTTTTTCCCCTGTACCCTACAAATATTACTGAATTACGTTTCACCAGTGATTGATTAACTATAAATTTCCACCTATAGGTTACTAATTAGATAAAAACAACCCCATCACTAGACCCTACATTGTCATTGGTGCGCAACGCGGAATAAAAACTTAACATTTATTCCTACTGAATGAATCGCACCAAAACGGGTGCGCTATGTGGAAGTACTTAGGTGCGGTTCATCTGGGTGCGGTTCATTTGGGTACGCTACGAGGAATGCCTCATTTTTAGTACCTAATTAGATAAATTATGTTTTTTAATCTTAAGTAACTAAGATTGGTTTATAAAAATCGTGTTAGTTACTAATCAATATAAATAAATAAATAAATTCATCGATCAAGGTTTTCGCCGGGAGGCCGCGGAGTATTTGATCGAAGGCATCATTTTAGAATTTTTTATTTTGATTCCTTATACAGGTTGATCATTTTTGGTCTCCGAAAGTTCGATTGGTATCCTTATGACGTGTTTTTCTGTGGATCTGTGGCTCCCAAACAGATGTACCGATATGTACCTATTTCGATTTTATACATTGCAAGGTGTATTATTGAAGAAAATTGGTTCAGTCGTTTAAATATTATGTTGTTACAAAGTAATATTTTGTCGGGGGAATTTGAATTTTTAAAAATTGATAGATTTGTCGGCTAAATAATTAAAAGAGTTCGCAATAGGAACACTTTACTAGAACTAGAAAAGAACATTAGGTAGAGTTTCCATTTTAACGTTATAAAAAAATAAAGCTTTTTGCTATTTCTAGCCAGTACCTAAAGTGGCCTAAAAATAAGTACGTTAACTGTTACTGTTACTTCGTGTCTATCCCAACTAATCCCAAGGTTGTCTGGAAGAGATCACTCTTAGCGATAAGGCCGCCCATAGTGCAACTATTCAGTTTATATTATGAAATGAAAAAAATAGTATTTATTTGCTTAAATAAAAGTAGGTTAACAATGATGGATTTAGAATAGGGTAGGTATCACTATATTTGACTTATTAGTCGTGCAAATGTTTAATTTGGTCATTTATGTTAGAGTAGAAATTTAACTTGACTTTTTGATCAATAAATTTGCTCTCACAATAAAAAAAAATCTGTTATAAATTTGCAACAGCCAAGTTTTTACCTATTTTACTGCTTTTACATCACATATTTTTACACTAATTTTTCTTTGTATTAATATTGGTAGGTACCTAACTAAAATCCCGTTTGTTAAACTTTGTTGCTCATTGATTTTTGTAAGCGTAATGTGACTTCACCCAGAGGTTCAGTCAGACTGAAAACCAGCGTGGTTTCCGTCCTCGGGCGGTAGCGGCATTGAGCAGCGCACGGTGCTTTATTTTTTTTTAAACTAAAAAGACTAATATGTTACTGTGTATGGTAAGTACACAGTGTCTTAGTTAATAGCTAGGTATAGATTTTACATGTTCTTAAAATTATTTACCTTTTTAGGGTTTTGAAGATCGAAGATCGGTTTCAAAACCCTTATGGTCTCGCTTTGTCTGTCCTTTTTTCCCTCCTTAATAACTCAAAAACTACTGCAGCTATCAACTTGAAATTTAAAATAATAATACATTTCGTGCGCCTGTACAGATTTAGAGAAAAATAAATGAAAATAAATGAAAAATTAAAATGAATATTTTCCATACAAATTGTGATGCCGAAATTTTAAAACATACCTACAGAGTCATATGGGGTATCAAATGAAAGGTATCATTTTGTACATTTCAAAATATTTTTTGAATTTTTTGTAGGTTTCATAGTTTTTGAAATATTTTGAAAAAAGTCGAAAAAAACCCCATTCCCCCCCCCTATCTCCGAAGATTGCAGAGCGATCCATGTAAAATGTATCAATCGTTTATAGACATGGATCTATATTTTACAGGAAAAATATAGAGAAGTTTGAAAATAGAACACTTTTTGAAAAATGGTCAAAAAGGCGGGAAATAATTTTCAAAAGGGTAGGTTACCTCACCGAGTGGGGTATCAAATGAAAGGTATTGGTTTGTACCAGGGTTGGAAAAAAAACAGTTTTTTTTAAATTTTATAAAACAAACAGTTCATATTGTTTTAAACAAGTGTTTGTTTTGTTTTTTTTGTTTTTTTTTTGTCCTTTTTAGTTTAGGGCATTATTTTAAATTAATTCGACCTATAATGTTTCATTTCCAGACTAGATCTTTTGACTTTTCAAATTTTCTATAGTAAAATAAATATTGACAAAAAACGATCAATGGATAAACATTTATTTTATGTTGCGTATCTCTAATCACTACTTAACGATTTACATTCACCCTGAATGTTTCCTAGCAGGACTAAACCGGCGGGGAAATACCTATAAACTATAAATTCTATTCTATGAATAGGGGCACCCCCAATATTTATTAATTAGTGATGGGCCGAACCTGACTGACAAACAATTTTGATTTTATAATGTTTATTAAATATAGGTAATTTTGTTTGTTATAATTTTGTTTTTGATTGATTTTAAATTGAAATTTTTAATATTCTATACTATCAAATGCATGTTTCAAAAATACGTGTTATCTTATCCCATTACCCATATAAATCCTGGTACTTGGTAGGTACTTAGATCTTTGTTTGACTGAATAAATAACTTATCAAAAAAATATTACTTTCATTTTATATCATTCATTCGCAATGAAAAGTAGTTTTAAAGCTTGTTTTTTTCTCATCGTTTTATACAATGTTTAAAACTTGTTTTAATCTGTGTTTTTAAACGTGTGATAAAAAAACACGGTTTAAAATCAAACTGTTTTAAACATTGTTTTAAACATGTGTTTTAAAACCATTTGTTTTAATCATGCCAACCCTGGTTTGTACGTTTCAAAATAGTTTTTTAAATTTCTGTAGGTTTCATACTTTTTGAAATATTTTGAAAATAGTCAAAAAAATACCCATCCCCCCCCCCTATCTCCGAAGTTTGCAGAGCGATCCGTTTAAAATGTATGGAGCGTTGGTAGATATGGATCTATATTTTGCACGAAAAATATAGAGAAGTTTGAAAAAAGAACACATTTTGAAAAATGGTCAAAAAGGGGGGGAATAATTTTCAAAAAGGGGAGCTACCTCACCGAGTGGGGTATCTAATAAAAGGTATCAGTTTGGTCATTACAAAACAGTTTTTGAAATTTCTGTAGGTTTCATAGTTTTTGAAATATTTTGAAAAAAGTCGAAAAAAACCCCATTCCCCCCCCCTATCTCCGAAGATTGCAGAGCGATCCATGTAAAATGTATCAATCGTTTATAGACATGGATCTATATTTTACAGGAAAAATATAGAGAAGTTTGAAAATAGAACACTTTTTGAAAAATGGTCAAAAAGGCGGGAAATAATTTTCAAAAGGGTAGGTTACCTCACCGAGTGGGGTATCAAATGAAAGGTATTGGTTTGTACGTTTCAAAATAGTTTTTTAAATTTCTGTAGGTTTCATACTTTTTGAAATATTTTGAAAATAGTCAAAAAAATACCCATTCCCCCCCCCCTATCTCCGAAGTTTGCAGAGCGATCCGTTTAAAATGTATGGAGCGTTTGTAGATATGGATCTATATTTTGCACGAAAAATATAGAGAAGTTTGAAAAAAGAACACATTTTGAAAAATGGTCAAAAAGGGGGGGAATAATTTTCAAAAAGGGGAGCTACCTCACCGAGTGGGGTATCTAATAAAAGGTATCAGTTTGGTCATTACAAAACAGTTTTTCAAATTTCTGTAGGTTTCATAGTTTTTGAAATATTTTGAAAAAAGTCGAAAAAAAACCCATTCCCCCCCCTATCTCCGAAGTCTGCCGAGCGATCCATTTAACATGTATGAAGCGTTTGTAGATATGGATCTATATTTTACAGGAAAAATATAGAGAAGTCTGTAAAAAGAACACTTTTTGAAAAATGGTCAAAAAGGAATAATATTCAAAAGGGGGGCTACCCCACCGAGTGGGGTATCAAATGAAAGGTATCGGTTTGGACATTTCAAACCAGTTTTTTAAATTTCTGTAGCTTTCATACTTTTTGAAATATTTCGAAAAAAGTCGAAAAATTTACCATTACCTACCGAACCACCCATTTAACCGAAGCATGCAGAGAGATCCATCTGAAATATAGGTTGGTATACTATTCTTAGGTATTCGTTAAATTGCGAAGTCTCTAACCGGTACTTTTGGTACATATTTGTTGACAAACGTTCAAAACCCTCGGCGCGCGAGTTACACTCGCACTTGACGGATCTTGTTTTCCTTCTCAAATACCTAACCAGTAATTTTGTAATAAGTTTTCTATTGCCCGTAACATTTGTAGTTGGTTTTGGACTCCAAAAATCTGTTTGTAACCCCAGAAATGTCCAGGAAATGATAAGCCCGTATCTGGCAACCCTAGGTGTAATAGCGTGTCTGTCTGTGTAGGTATCTGTCTGTGGTATCGTAGCTCCCAAACGGATGGACCGATATCCGTTTAGATTTTTTTGTGTCATAGATAATTAATCCCGAGTGTTTTTAGCCATGTATCATGAAAATCTGTCTTTTTGATTTTACAGTTTTTAATTTTGTTCTTGTTTTAAAGCACTTGTTTTATGATGTTTGTTTTATGCAGTGTCTATTGTTGTGTTTCGTGTAATTTTTTTTTTGTTTTAACTTTCCCTCAGTAATTTTGTGTGTTAAATAAATCTCTATTCTATTCTAACTCTGTATTTATTATTGATATAGAAAATAAATAATAAAATTAATATAATGGCAATTTTCTGTAAAATCATCAAAATCGGTCCATAAATTTACGGAAAATATTAGCGACCACTATAAAAAACATATCTACATTGAACATGGAGCCTCCTCCTTTTTTCGAAGTAGATTAACGCATTCACTGCCCAGCCGCGACACGGGGATCGAGAGGCACGTCTGCGTCTTGGGCCATGAAAATTTAGTTTAAAACAAGAACAAAATTAAAATATATTAAAAACCCCCGACAGATTTTCATGAAACATGCTACGAACACTCGGGATAAAATTATCTATGATACAAAAAAATCTAAACGAAAATCGGTTCATCCGTTTAGGAGTTACGATATACCTAGTACCTACCACAGACAGACACGTTAAACTTATAACACCCCCCTCTTTTTGCGTCGGGGGTTAAAAAGAAGATTAATGTTTGCGCCACCTTACCTTGAGTATTATCCTCTCCCCCGTCACTCTCCATCTCACTCCCGACGCTCACAGGACTCTCTCTCTTCTCTTCTTCTCTACTCTCTTCTCTAACAGGATTCAGCATCCGCAGCCAAGGCTCCGGATATCCGAGAAGGAACGGAAACCCGCCATTTTGTTGCAAAAATGGCGCGTTGAAATAATACCTCATTCGATTTAAATTATGTCTCTCATTTTCATCTTCCTCTGATGTTCTAGAATCTGACAAATTATTTTCTATGTCGATTTCTGGTGATTTTCTTGCTGTGTTTCCGATTATTGATTCTATAGAAAACGGTTTAGGCGTTTTCTTTGTCTGTGTTTCTACGATTTCTGACTCCATTTTTCACTTTTTGAATGCTCTCACTGTCTTTAATTTATCACTTTATTAAACACTTTTTTTAACCCTAAATTCGGCAAAAATAAATCATTTCACAGTCAGTAAAACACTTAATGTTTTTTTTTACTAGTTTTTGTAAGTTCGTATAAAAAAATATTAAAAAAGAAACGTCACTGTCAAAGTTTTGGCGCGCACGCTCGATCGCGTCGAACTGTTACTCCCGTCTGGCAGTCTCGTCTTCACACACTCGGTCACGCCCATACGGGGTGTAGTCGAAACGTTATTTTATTTTATTAATCGCTTGCTCTGGCTTAGCGAATATAAGCTCTATTACTATCGACATAATACTGCTGTCATTATCGCCTGTTAACCAACGATAAGATCTTACTATCCCAATCTTGTTACCGTATCTTAAACCTTAAATTTGCTGTCCCTAAAGCTCGTTTTGAGTTTCTCTATAAATTTTTCAAAAAACAATGTAATACCAACCTTATGCTCTACACTAAAGATTGGATTTAGAACCGTAGGATAACATAGTAAAGTCTTCTGGTGCTGAGTAAGAAATGATTAAGACCAATTTTCCGCCGCCAGACCAAGACGGCAATAAGTCGTTAGGGTGGGTTAGAGGGAGGCAGACCTAGTGATATTTGTGGACTCCAGTACGCTGGTAATTGGTGGTGATCATGTTTTGGCAGTGTCAGCACTCTGAGTAAATTCATCGTTTTGTGCCTCGTTCAGGCGGACTTTTCCTGAATAATATTTGAATTAAATAAAAAAATTGGTCAGTTATACCGCTTGGATAACTCAATAATCCAAGAGTCCTGTAAGGTCTAAACGAAATAAAGCACTTTGAGTTTTGAAATAGACTTTGACTTGACTTGAACGGGCAGAAAATCTTGAGGAAAATGAGTATTTTGGACTTGATAGATTTCTTCTGGATGAAATGTACAAAAACCCAACCTACTTGCCAATAGATTCAGTCCGATCGAAAGTTTATATCTAATTGGTATGGTAAATCTATGCCGCCTCGAACCTCTCGCTTTGTTTATTCTATGGCACCATTTTCCTGTACTAGTTATTTAGTTTTTACTTTTGTTAAGTACCTAATTCATTAATATTTTCTAGTTCAGTTCAGTCCACTGTCCTATTTAAACACTCCCTCAGCTATTATCAGACCATCCCATCATTAGTATCCCGCGCCATTGACACAACTTTATCCTGTAACGGCGACTAAATTGATTAAGGCCAGTATTTGTGCCTCTATTCCTCCAGGTTTGAGTAGGTATCTTCACTGAATCATGATATCATCCTTGGAAATTACTAGGTGGGTGTCTTACATAAGTACATTAATAAAGATTAGAAGAAATTAAAATACAAAAGTAAAATCTTAGTAGATAACTAGTATTTAAAAAGTACTTATTACCGTATGAACTATTTTGATTCACTTCACTGTTATGAGTAAAGAAGTAAATTTTCTAGCTTTGTTACTGACGAAGTAGTTTACACAACCTCTTTGAAAATTTTCTTATTTTGCTTTCTAGTCAAGTACACAGTCCATTGCCTTATCTAAACGCTCCCTCGGCTCTTGACCGACCATCCTGCCATTAGTACTCCGCGCACTTAGACCACTTTATCTCGTAACGGCGACTAAATTAATGAAAACTGTTCCCGTCTTACGACTTACATACTAGTAGAAATTAATACTTTTATATACCTACTCAGGCAAAGAGTAGAAGAAAATAAAGAACCTACCATCCTTTGATTAGTATACAGAGTTAAGATACTTCACTGTTATAGACATGTAGTGGGTTATAATTATAAAGAAGAAACAACGATAATAAACTATGGCTTTGTTAAATGTGTAATTTTTAAAGCTATTTTTAAATTAGTTAGGTAAGTATTTTTTAATTTCTAACTAATCAAATAATCTTGACTTAAACCCGCATCCTTCCGTCAGTACCGGAATGTGCTAAGTGCTAATACAAAAAATAATAATAATAACATTTTATTTCTAGTTCAGCACATAGCCCACTGGCCTGTCTAAACACCATTTTTTAGTTTTTAGTCCAGTACACAGTCTACTGACCTGTACAAACACCCCGTCAACTCTTGGCAGACCAGCCCGTCATTAGTACGCCGCGCCACTTAGACCACTTTATCTCGTAATGGCGACTATATTGATTGCGTTTATTCACGTCTTGTCACTTACTGGTGGAAATTAGTAGATATTTTGGTGTAGCTTAGACAAAATTAGGAGCAAAAAGTGTCCCTGTCTACACTATATTTGATTATTTTACAGAGTATAGATACTTCACTGTGTGCTGTGTGAATTTTCTAGAATTATTTATTTTTTATTTATTTGTTAAACATTTACAAAGAAGATACATTACAATAAACTTCTGGCTTTGTAACATGTGTAATTTTAAACGCCATTTTTAAAAATAAAGTAAATATCTGTGGCGTTTGGTATATACATGATAAGTCCGAAATTGGTCATTTTCTGATTATTCATCACCCGAAATCAGTTTTTTTTTCTCTTTCGTTTGATCTATGTAAGGTAAGTCTACCAATGCTAGAAGTATACGCAATCGTTTGCTCTATGAATGATAAGTCATATAAATTATGATCTATTTATGATAAAATAACTTATCATGCCTTTGCAACACAAATACGTATTATGCAACATGGTCCACTTCATATAAGTGTACTTATCAAAATTATTTCAAACAATGTTTGTTCCGAAATTTGCTTTAAACGTGATAAGTCGACTTATCTTACTTGTATCACTTTATTATTCAAACACTTTTTTGCATATCTGCGGTTCTATTGTGATAAGTGTGAATTATCATATTTGTATCAAAATAATTTGGAAATAAACAATCTTCAACCAACTGTATTATCAGAATTTATCCACATATTTAAATGCAACGAGTTCATTTCGCGCCACATCGTACCGTTCCGAGACATTGTTGTGATTGGCTAAGCCACTCAGCAGACTTCTCGCTGCTAGTATTTGATTGGTTGAACCATTTTGTTGTCATATGGAAGCCGTTCGCATCTTGAATCGTGTGCAAAACCGATTTCTTCGGATTTTCAAAACTATTGACGACCCACTTAATCAAGAGAAATATCACGAAAGATAAGATGACATTTGCATGGAACAGTATTTTATACTACACCTGCTCGGAAAGTTGCTCCTTTTCAATTTATAGAATAGAAAGTTTGTCTTTGCAGGCCTATAGGAAACCGGGAGGAAAAACTCTATGGAATTTCATTTCTTACGTATTTTAGCGGGAGGAAAAAGTGTATGGAAATCCATTTCTAACGTGTTATTTTTTTTTATTTCCTAAAAGATCGGCCGGTAGCTATGGTTATTTTCGTTCGGTCAAACGACAAAAAGTTTTAACTCCAAGTCCATTAATTAGGCCTCCTCCGATTTCCGAACAATATTTTGAAAAAAAGAACCCAAAGGCTGGCGCGGTCAGTGAGGTTTTACCAACATCATTGGGCGCGGTAAGTTCTTCTAAATTTCAATTAATAATTAATTCTGCTTTTTATTTTCCTCGAAGATGTAGTATAAAGCACTATTTATCACTCGGCAGAAAGTGCGATTCCTACCTCGTGTGTTTTAAGGCCAAAACGACACACTCGGTAGGAATTGATCACTTTCTCGCCTTGGTGTAAAATGCACTATTTTGGTTGAGTTATGAAAAGTCTAATGATGTGGGATTTAAATACACACTAGAAGAAGAAGAACCGTTCAGGTTTTTCTCTATACTTAGAAGAGGGAAATCCTTGGCCGGAATAGAATTGCCTTTGGCTTAGGTACGATGAACCAATAAATATCGATATTTTAAAATACAAAGATATCCAAGATCTGCTGCCATTTATCGATCCAATATAACCATGATTTTTACAAAAACTTACCGCATACCGGAGCAACTCCAAACATACATGAGCGACAGCAAAGATAACTATGAAGAAGCGTAAATGAAAATGATTATTAGCTTAATATTTGTTGATTATTAAGTAGGTACCTAATAAATAAGTAGGTAGGTATAACAAACATTTCATTTTTTTATTTTAATAAAATGTAGGATAAACCTCCCGGTATCTCAGTCTTTGCAAGCCGCGCAGACTAAGAGGTTAGACTGAGGTGATTCTTTTTCGTGCAAGTAGGTAAGTTGGTAACTTAAATGTTGGGAACCGTAATAATAATTTGTGCTTAGTTATAGTGACTCATAAATTTTAGAAGTACCTACCTAATGAAACATTTAAATACGCCTAAAATAAAGTGCATGAAGGCAATCATTTGGTCAAATGATGATAGGTGCGACATTTTATTTAAAAAAAAATCGTCTTGTTTAGTCCAAAGTTGATAAGTACCAATAATTCCTAAACTAGACCATTTTTTATAAATTTTCCTTATGTAATAAAAACTTGACCATATTATATATATCATTAAAATAAAAAGATAACACTGAGTGTCTTTTCCCATTAGTTATGATTTTTATAAACTTCAAATGCTCGTCCTGTAAAAACTGGTTTTTGGACTTATCATGTAAATATCAAACACCACAGATATATTTTAAATTCTAGTCCAGTACACAGTCCACTTTCCTGTGAAAACACCCCCTCGGCTCTTGGCAGACTATCCCGTCATTAGTACCCCGCGTCACTTAGACCACTTTATCTCGTAACGGCGACTAAATTGATTGCGTCTATTTTCCCCACTTATGATTTATTGGTGGGACAATAAACTTTCTGGAGGGAGTTTTTCCTTTTGTTAGAACCAGTGCCTTTTGTTGGTAATCTGTTTTTATTTTTAGGACACGGGATACCTACGTGAGTTTTGCTATATTACAACAAAACTCTAGTTCCCGCAGTTTAAGCCCGTCAAACTGAAGAATTCCCAGATGTATTTTTAGATCTGGAATATGAATAATATGGTTCTAGAATACTTATTCTAGAGCTGGAATAATGTGGAATTTGTTATTATAGACAACGTGAAATAGCATGTATAAATAAAACTAGTCAAACATTATTGCTAAAAAGTTAAAAACACTTACCATTACCAATAGTTTTTTGTTTCTAAAATAGTTATGCTAAATGGATTTTGTTCGTTTGTTTGTACGTTAATTGGATTTTGTACGTTGTTTTTTTCACATAGGACGTTTTTCAGAAAAAACAGCGATATGAATAAAAATTGCCAAGTAGGTACATTTTTAACTCCCGCGCCTGGAATATATTTACTCAGTGCCATGAAAACTACTTTACAGCTAATGAATGACCTATTGTTACAATAATGCCCAAGTCCGGATTCTCCAGTAGTACCTACAGTTCCACAAAGATATCTGTGATATCTGTGGCCTCGGGCCGCATGCGCAGACCTGTGTTGACGACCGCTGAGTCAGAGGAGTCTCTTTAACTGCCCTTATCCTACTTCCTATCCTACTAATATTATAAAGCCGAAAGTTTGTGAAATCTGAATTTTTGTTACCTAGGATCTCTAAAACTACTGAACAGATCAAGATGAAATTTGGCGTACGTTTAGAGTAAAGCCTAACTTAGATAATAGGCTAGGTACTTATTATACCGAAAATACACGTGCGAAGCCGCGGCAGAAGCTAGTTTTTGTATAATAAATTTAAGTCACAAACATACCTATTTGGCTGCACCGATTTGTTTTCGTCAATCATGCATGATAGTACAAACTCTGTTCGGAAATTCTTGTTATCATGATTGTAAACCAATCATGATAGCAAGAATTTCTGAACAAAAATCGTTTCATCCGTTTCTGAGCCACATACACTTTCCATTCTTGTTTTTCGTTCAGGGTTTTTTTTAATTGGTTTGTAAACGAGTGCCGACACAATATTTTTTGTATCGTCTCTTCACAGATATCTTGCTAGAACTATCCTCCCATACACATTCAGCTCGCGTCATCCATGAGACAGGACTGTCAATCACCTCTCACTGTCAGGTGTTGGCAGAAACGGTGGCTGGAGGCAATATTAATAGGTATTTACTAGTCTTTACATTTTAAATAAGCCGTTGACAAATGGACAGACGGCGGAGGCTTAGTAATAGGGTCCCAATGGCATAGTTTGGCTACGAAACTCTGAAAATTAAATCGGTTCGATCAGTTTGTGAGCCTCGTCAAACTTTGCATTCCTCTTTTTCATATGCTACGGCTCCACCTGCGTTCTAACCCGTTAATTAACATGTAAATTAGGGCGTTAAGCAGATATGGCCAAGGTTTAGACGTATTCATTTATTAACGGCATTACTAATGGCATTAGACGGTAATCCTGCTTCACAAGGAATTCGACGTTGTTACGTAAATGTAGCCAAGGTGCAATTTTAGCGCCTTAATTAACGCGATAGGGACATTACACCAACGTCAACGCTAACGTAGGTGGAGATAGAGGATTTTTTTTTATTGCTACTAGTAATATCAATATCATATCAAGTCGAAGAAGGTAGGTAGGTATGGAGGAAAGATCGACCGCTCTGATTCAGCTCGTGGATGGATGTCGTAAGAGCCGAGGAAACCTACTAGAGGAAGAGCAGCGTCTTCCTTCTATATATTTTTAACACCTCACTGCGATTAACTTGTTAGGTGCGTTTAGTCGACCCATCATTAGAAGAACATTGCACTAAAGTCATTTATAACGGGATATTTACCATGATTTTAGTTTTGAAAGCTCAAAACTCAAATCATGGTAAATATCCCGTTATAAATGACTTTAGTGTTAATAACCATGATGGATTTAAAAGTTTTAACATTGCACTAGACCTTAAGACAACTTTGGGATATTTACCATGATTTTAGTTTTGAAAGCTCAAAACTCAAATCATGGTAAATATCCCGTTATAAATGACTTTAGTGTTAATAACCATGATGGATTTAAAAGTTTTAACATTGCACTAGACCTTAAGACAACTTTGATATGTAATATTTCATGTTATGTTATTTTTCTGTAGGGAGTCATTTAAATAAAGAAATGAATAAATTGATACACATGCACTATTTGATAGTGCCATGTGCAATCAAGCAAGGCGCCATTATGAAAGAAGTTGATGCTAAATTAATCCACCTGCCGAGTGTGGTGATTGTGGTAAAACCTCCATGTTTTTGGGATTGGCGATCTCGCTTAAGAAACCGGAGGTCAGGGAGACCCAAAGTATGATGGTCCGATTTTTATTTTATTCCTTAGGTATTAAAATACAGCGGTTAGAATAGTATGAGTGATACACGAATATATCAAAATTGATCTGCCGGTGCTCACTGGCTTGACGACGTGGAAGCGTAAGCAGTAGGTATCCGGGAATTCGACGTTTCTAGCGAGACTTCTCAGGACTTTCTCAAGACAGAGGTATAAAGTCCACTTTGGGTCGTTTTTTTGTAAGTTGACTCACCGACCGGTCGGTGAGTCAACTTACAAAAAAACTCATGGCGTTTTCCCAAGTTAAATTTAAAACAAACATAACAACATAATTCAATAAAATTTCACGAATGAAAAGCATCATCGCTATATCTAATTATTTCACACAAAATTTAATGTTCCAAAATCATTACTCCAAATCTTATCACCCCTTAGTAAACGGTCCATTACCACAGAATAAATAGTACGTACGCCATTACCCTCTCGTAAATTCAGTACAAACTTATTCATAACAAATTATGAACCATAAACTTAATAACAAAACAACATGCTGTATAAGCGCGATCAAAGGAATACTCTATTCAAAGTTTTGCTGCGCTGTTCTGTTTTTTATACGTTAGAAAGAGATGGGTATAGGTTTGTGTGTCGTGTTTGTGAGTAATGAGCAGAGTCACGCCCAGCAATCAGCTCCCGCTGCTCTTATTGGTGGTAATGGGGTTCGAAGTTTGAATTTTATTTTCTCTAATTTTCTTTCATTATGGCAAATGAGTGTCGCATTCAGCCAGAATTGTTTGTTTATTAAATAGATTATGGTTGATCTAATTACTGACTATTTCTAAACTGAGTTCAAATATTTTGAAATAATTTAATTTCAGCAGTTTATTTTCAGAAACCAATAAAGAACTCGGGGTTGCGTGTGACCTACAGGTTCACCACAAAACTCAACAAATTTAATTTAATTTGATGGTAGTTATTTCTGTAGATTGTTTCAACGCATTGTTAGGTTTTTTGTTAGGTACCTAGGTTACTTATTCAAAAAAACAAAATATATTTTCAATAAGTCATTTAAATTTATTCCGTTCTAAATTTAAATTCGCGTGTATCAAATGATACGTCATGTCACAGCTCTAGTTGAGTGCACTTTATCGCGTGACTAACATCGACATCTAGGGATGTGGTAAAATACATTTAACCAGTTTAAAAACTTTGCTGACGTAGGTACTACTAATGAAATTAGTAGGTACTTACTAATTAAATAGCAAAAATATGTCACTAAATAGGTACATATTACTAACAACAGTTTTGGTAAAACATTATCATAAAATCATTCGTACCTACCGCTATGGTTTGGTTTTGAATACCTATATAATAATGGTTTACTCACTGCCTGCTTCTGTTTTCCAGCCAATTAACCTGAAGAGGACCTTCAAGAAAAGAGTGCTTATATGTCTTCTAGACCTTCGTGATACATCGTCGACCACTTCGTCACATTCCATCTGGTGAGATTGTGGTCAAACGAAGGTACATGTGTAATATTGACAAAACAAAATCTATTTTCCAACAGTAACTATCCAACTCTACATTAGACTCGATTCGCGCCGCAAATCAAATTCAACCCCATTTGAAAATGGAACATGGAACGCTCATTTTTACGTTTCTGACATGACAGCCCGAGAGTGCATTTGACAGAAGTCGAAATCATCACAATGGTAGAATGGCAAAGTAGCTTTTACTGCTTTACCTTTTCCTTATGATAAGCCAGAGGGTTGTATGGTAATTTTTATAAGCACATTAACAACTGCGCTGTTTTGGCATAGTGGAAATAAGACTGTGAAGAAAAAGCTCGTGGAGTCAGTTTGATTCCAGTCAGTGTCATCATCATCATCAGGCTATATTAGACCACTATAGCTGGATAAAGTATTTCTCCCTAATGAACGCCAAAGCGCCCTGTCTTTAGCTTGCCGCATCCAGCATCTGCCTGCAGTCTTTTGCAGCTCGTCATCCCACCTGGAATGATGAGCAAAAGCAAACCGGAGGGCGTCCTACACTACGTTTTCCGAGTCGTGGTTTCCACTCAAAAACTTGTTTGCCTCAGCGGTTGTCGGTTCTTTGCGAGATATGGCCGGCCCACTGCCATATCAACTACATAACTTTGGTAATTATAATAAACAGCTGGTTTGTAATAATTTTGTTCTAATATTCTAATTTTGTTCGAACAAAAATTTTGTTTACCTGAAAGGTAGCACCTACGAGAAAAAAATATGTGCTTTTTATTTACAAAAGTTTTAACCTCGACGATTTTAATTTGAACTATCATTATAAATTACCTCGTGTAAAAACCTTCGCATAATAGGTAAGATCCGGTGGTGTCTTCACTTATTGGAAATGCTGCACTGATTTTCATCAATCATAGGATATCGATAGCCGCGTGTTAAACAACATTAATGTGAAATGTTGGCCCTGCAAGTTCCGGAATCTTCATATTTTATCTCTAGGTACCACAATACGGACCTTTTTATTAAATCCCATCGGAATAATAAGAATGGCAATGGCTTTACCAAAAAAAGAAAAACTTCAAAGAATGACGTCACTAACTTCATTCCATTTTCAAAGCACACATTATGACGTTCGGTTACACGCAGTAAATCTCAAGAGAATTAATTACGGCGTCGGAAGCGACCAGAGCAACTTGGTCTGTGGTTTGGACGACCCTCGCTTTTACACTAGGTTTTGCCCTGACCTTCTTCGGGGTTGATTAAAAATGGATTTCAACAAAACCTTTTGTTGAAAAAGCATTAAAAATATGTTGACACTTGAATGCTCAAGTACCCCAAATACATGCTCCGCTAAATCTTAACTTAACGGAGCATGTGTTTGGGGTACGCCCTTAGGCTTGAAAATTTTTAACACTTTCTTTTTCCTTCCCAGGCTTGAGGATAGATGATGCTGTGTGAATTGTCCAGCATTATTTATTCAGGTAAGTACGTGTTTCATTTTAAGAGAAGGTATAAAATAAATCAAGAAACCATATTTTATAATTTGAAAAACTTTATACTGTACAATCTAACGATCCAATCCATTCAAGGTTGTCTGGGAGAGATCGCTCTTGACTTCTTAAGCGATAAGACCGCTAATTGTCGCTTATTCCATAACTATTCTTTGGTGACGCTTACGACTGGTACTGATAAAGATCAGTTGAGTTACCTACCTGTAGATTGTTTGCAACAGTCTGCAGGATGCTCAATTGTTTCAATTTTAAATACTAGTTCTAATTTATTTATATTAAGTATTTAATTGTAAATTTCTTTTGTAAATAATTCCTTAATGTGCGATAAAGTATATATATCTCTATAATAGACTCTATAATCTATATAATAAACACAGACATTCAGACAAAATTTCAGCATACCCATCTCAAAGAGGGTAGATCTCCTATCTCTGGCCCCTCTGTCATATCAGCGCATTAGCGAAACGGAACGGAGGCCACGCCCCTTCCGGCGGGCTGTCAGTGTGACAGCGCGCCAAATTGTTACCACAGATTATTTATGGCGGGACGATGCTTCCGGATTCAATGAACGATTGTGCTGAATTTTCAACCGTGCAGTGATGTTATTAGAAGTAGGAAATTAATAGCAATCCGATCTAGTAAAGAAGTTTTTTTGCAAACATATTTTTTGCATGAAAACTGGTATATATGCAGTGTTTTCATTAAACAAGGACTTGGATATAGCAACTATTGTTTTTGTAAACAACGTGCAAGTGCAGTGTGCAAGAAAACTTAACAAAAACTGATAACAGTTGACAACAGAATAACCAAAATTAAAACTAATCAAATTATAAATTCCAAAAAAACTTTAATTAAAAAAATTATTCCGATGTTCCCCCTTGCGAAAATTATTTCTAAGAGGAAAACTGGAAATATCTTTTAATAGCTATTCGTAAGGGTAAAATAATTTGTGGTTTTGGCCAAGCAATTTAAAACTTTACAATGTTCAGTCCATATTCAAATGAATAGGTAATCGATTGAAATGACAGGATGTCTCACGGGTCAAGGGTGGAACCCCCAACATTTCACCCGGGGTGGTGTCCCCATGCTGAAGCGTAAGCATTAATTGTATACAATTTAGTTCGAATTAGCGATGTAGAGTTACGAAATTTACGAATAGGCAAAATTATACGTAAGATAAGACGTGTGTATGATATGTACCTACTTCACGCCAATAGGTTACAAAGAACTGGAAAATTACAGCTGAAGTGGCAGTGGGCCGGCCATATCTCTCGATGAACCGACAATCGCTGGGGTAAACGTGTACTTAAGTGAAGACCGCAATTCGGCAAATTCCATCCAGCCAGGTGGGATGACGATCTGCAAAAGACTATAGGTAAGCTGAAGACGGGGCATTATGGCGCTCATTAGTTATGACTAAAAAACGCTTGCTAAATTGTACAGCAGTGGACACAGACTGGTTATGATGATGATGATAATCTTAGCATATTATCACTGAAATTTTGTGTCCAATCGTACATTATTAGACGACGTTTATCATAGGGCCCGGCCGCCCGGAGCGGGCGCTGGCGGCGGCGGCGGCGGCGGCCGCGGCGAGCTGCTGGCTTAATATTTTCGTATCTAAATGTTCTTAGCTCTACATTAGTAAAACAAACACTCGTACCATATTTATTAGTAGCCTGTAATTTTCCTAATGACCACCTTTGGCTAAGAATAACCTGCGCATTACCAATCTACAATTATTATTGTATGACTCTAGTGAAAATATTTTGTGGTATTTCTATCGATATTTATAAATTTTAGTAAGTATTTTAAACGTAGATTTTTTTTAAGTTTTTACTAACTATAAACTCTTTAGGATTGAAATTAAGATAGTCACTAGATTATTAAGGACCAAATAAAAAAATTTAGTACATTATTTCCATAAATACAATCACTGCACACTTATAAATAGTCAAATAGTATAGTAAACTTTTTTTAAAAAGTAAGGGTTCTTAATCCATGCCAAGAAATGAAATATTCACAATTTATGAATTTCCGCACAACCTTCAATTACCAATAAAACCACACCATATTTATGTGTATAAAACAATTATTTATTCCACAATACGTTTCTAATAACATGTTTAATAATACGCGTGTGTTCGCTAAATTGTATGTTTTCGAGTAAGGGTAGTCATTGTAATTGGCAGTTATTATATTTTTATTTATTTAAACGATTCGCTACTCCACATTTGTTATTTAATATAGATAAACCGTGTGGAGTGGCACAAAAGTTTGGAGGCCTATATACCCAGCAGTGGGTGAAGTCGGGTTGCGGATGATGATGATGATGATGATGATAGATAAACACATATAAATGGGTTTTACATTAATAAAATTCATTAAAAATGCTTATCAACTTGATAAGTATTTTTTACCCGTTCTTTGATGTGAACAGTTAAAATAGCGAAACGTTTTTATAAAATTCCACAAACTCTACAAACGTGATTAACGTCTCTATATTTGGTTACAACGTTAAAAAGAGAAAAAGAGCGTATAACGGAACGCATCACTTCCCAAAACAAACGTCAATTCTCCCGCCCACCATCTGTCACGATGACAGCTCGTCTCATGTTCAAAATGGCGGCTCGCCACCTCGTTATACTTTGATGACTCCGTTAATTGTTATCTGGCTCCAAATTAGATTTAAATAAGATTTAAAGCTGCTGTTTGACGCGAGAATTGATTGGTATTTAGTCGGAGGTATTTTAATTTGAATTCTTTGGCTCAGGCGTAAAGGGATTTGTTAATAGTTAGTGACAATTAAAAAAACTAATCGTGTAGGTACCCGCCATCACCTACCTACATACTAACTAATGGGTTAAGAGCGTTCGGCGCGCGTTAGACCGACCGATACATCCGTACAAATAAAACGCGCGCGTTTGAACAGAAGCCATTGAGGGTTGTTGAGGGTGCGCATTTGTTCCTTATAGAATTTAATCTTGTCCAAGATTTGATCGGACGGATGGATACAATCTGATCTGATAAGGGCCTACCATGGGCCTACCCGGAAAACGAAAATCGAAGAAGAATAAAGCGCAAACAAAAAATTCTGATTCGTTTTCGTGCAGAACCAACTCTTATCACTTGCTTATGATAGTGATTGCACGAAAACGAATCAGAATTTTTTGTTTGTGCTTTTACGAGTACCTACCTACTGGGCCAGACAATCGGAAACAAAATGTGACCACTAGAATACAAAATGTTAACTAGGTAATTTTTCATTTACCGTTGATATCATACTAATTGTATGTGATTTTGAATTAAGTCTACTTAGGTACTATTTAACTATATAATGTTTTGCTGCTTATTTTGACATGTTTCATTGGTTTTCATGCATAGGTATTTCGAGCTTTGTATGTTACATTATAATCCGGTCTCTAGTAATTACTCTGTGACACAAAGCTCTCCTAGGTATGAACAGTTAGCAAAAATAAACAAACTCGCAATTATAATATAACTAACGATGAGCATTTGCGAAAAACGTAGTGTAGGTATATAATAGGTAGTGCCACTTCCACTTGCCTATTGCATTGCATGCAGCCAATAACTGTTCGAATGCTTTTGGCGCGTTTCACACAATAAGTAAAAAACAAATAATAGGCAATTCGGGCGTTATACATTATGTATGAATGCCTGAATTTATTGTCTAGTTTAAATTAGGCAGTTTACTTATGTAGGTATGTTATACGTAAACTGCCTAAAATCGTCGAAGAAAATGATAAGCTCTCGGGGTCAGATATTAGTGATTACGAGATATTTATTATAATTAATAATAAAATTTATTTCAGACTTCATACCTACATAGGTCCATAGATTACATAAAATTGGTAGGTAGGTACATAATAATCATCAAATGTTAAAAGACATAAACTTCTTTTACTAGACCCCTTTTTGGCTTACCTAGTAGGTACCTTCACATTATTTCGTGTGAAATCTTGCATAGCTAGCTGAATATGACTCTCAAACACCGCCATATTTAGACAGCAAATGAGCAAAGCACCAAAGGCGCGAAACCGTCGCATTTCGCGCCTCATTTCAATTTCAGAACGCAATTTTCGGTTCCATTTTCAAAGCTCAAAGACGCTAGAATGTTGCCAGCAATAAAATATCGCAACTCGACCGTGTGTTGCCAGTAACAAATTGGTTAATTGTGGGTATAAATAAATGCAGTGAGAGGATGCGTCGTCCGTAATTCTAATTAGGGATTTGTTGACATGCTGCTTGACGCGTTATTACTGAGATGTGACGACAGAATGGATTTTATAAAGCGACATGGGATAAAACGCACTACGGTGTAGTTGATGGCGGAAGCGGGAGTGGATTTTTTTTCAAATAGAACTTTATGAAGATCGGTTAAAATGAGTTTGTTAATGTAGTTACATTATCAGTGCCATTTTTACCATAAGAGCATACGGGGCACGGGCCTAGGGCCCCCATCGTCAGGGGGCCCTCCAAAAGACCAACAACCGAGTGACTTTCTGACAACCCTGAGCAGTGATAATCCAATGCATACACACAATTGCTTTTTCGAACCATCAAAAAAAGTTTTTTTCTCGAAAGAACGAAATAGCTTTATTACGATGGTAGGTAGGGAACCCTTAGTATGCGAGTTGACTCGCACTTGGCAGATTTTAATAAACTTTCGAACAGGGCCCCAAATTCTTGTATGCCCCGGGGCCCCGGCATGGCCTAAGACGGCTTTGTCTGTACATTATGGAATATAAAAATATTGGTTTAGAGCGCTTGTGCTCAACTAATTACAGGCGGTTACAAGGAATAAACAATAATAAATCCAGGAGTTGAGAAGGCAGATTGTGATAGTGTAGATTGTGCTAATAGAATACCAAAAGGTGGTAATCGCGGCGATTATGACGCGATAGCACTGTCATAGTAAAGCATTGTGTTTATAGAATCGAGCTCCTGCTGATGTACAATGCAGGGACCATTTTCTCTTTCAGATATTTTTATTTATCAGCAAAATCCTAAGTTACGTAAGTAAAGTTCCTCTTTAAAAGTGAAAGCTTCTTGAGCATAGGCAACGTAACACCGAAATTTACCAACAGGAACTAGTTCTACGAAGATCTTCTAGAAGGCCACAGAAGACTAAAATCCTAGGCCCACTTCGGTCAGTAAAATTCGGGCGCGTTCAGAACCGTGGACAAGACGTTAAAGTAAAGTAAGAAGACGTCGAAATCAGGGCATAGGTGATAGATAGGATGTACTCGTAGCAGCGGGATAGATAGATAGAAAATTCTTTCTTGCACTTATCAAAATAATTTAAATCAAAATAAACAACAAAAATTACAAAATATATGACAATTGGCGGTCTTATCGCACAATAGCGATCTCGGTCAGACAACCGTGGATGGATAATGGAGTGGTTTCCGTCTCAATTGACAACCGGTGGCAAGTTCATGGTGGTCAGATGGTCCAGAGGGTAGGATCCTTGGATTGTAAATGGGGATCTGTGTGCATTTTTATGTAGCTAATATAAAACTAACTTATATATTCCAACAGAAATTACAACGAGGCATAATTAAATATTAGATACCTACATAATACATACTTAAATGCGGGATGATAATTTAAAAATAAAAAATAAAATAAAAATCATTTATTTCAGACTTATAAAATCCATCATCTTTTTTTGGATTTAAGATCCATCATGTTTTTTCGGATTTAAAATGGTAGTTTTCGTAATTAAATGATCTTTCTGTCACAGAAAAAGTCATTATTTTCAACCTAAAATCGATAAACATAACATGAAAGTAATATTAATGTATTTCTAATTAGACCGTACCTACGTTAAACACTTTCTTGTCCCTGAACGCACGCACTCGCTCATCTGGAGCTCCGTGTCGCGCCCCTGGGTCGCACCGCCGCTGAGGCTGGGCAGTGAATGCGTTAAGTGAAGATCCTAGCAACGGAAGTGATAACATTTACTTTGGTACGGTAGGTGGACGGTAGGTACCGTCATTATGTTGAACGCCTTGAGGCCGGCAAGGTCTTTGCCACCATCAATCAAGGTACCTGATTCCCTAGGAATTCGCCGGGAGTTATGATTGGAAGCTTCGATCAATAAATCCCAGCAGATCCAGGCCACGCTATGTGAGCATTTTCAACTCATAATTTTCATACAAAAATATCATGAAGGAAAGACACGTTTTAGATTGTACAGCGACATCTAGTGTTGAGTAGGTTTACTAGTCTAAATTGAGACTTAGCACCGCCATCTTTCGACGACTGGCAATCTTCAAGGTCACATGCAAATAACCATAGACAATTTCTCAAACTATTTTGTGCATTTGATTCATTACTAGTTACACTAGTTACAACCGCGCCGATTTATAAAGTAATTTTATTTTGTGAATACTGTTGATTTAGCTTGATATTTGTTAAGATTTAAATACACGTTCACTACTATCATAACATAGCAATGTTTAGACGAGATTGTTTCTAATATTGCTTGATGAAAAGGGTAAATATACATATCTTTTAATTAAAATAAATACAAACATCTAGAAGTATTTTTCTAACACTAACATTGCTTCGCTGCTGGTGCTCAAACAAATATTTTTGATTTTTAAGTTATTGGAGAAATCTACTTTTCGTCGTTGTGAACATCGGTTGGATATAGGTTTCAAAACACACTTTGTTTGCAACGACAACAAAAAAAAAGAAAAACACGTCAGCTGTCAAAATCTGTAGTGTCATGTTGTCGGTGAGAAATAAAAATTGAAAAATCCTGTGAAAAATCATCAACAAATAGCTGAAACCATACGAATAGTTTGTAACTATCCTGGAAAACTGATTTTCATACCATCATCATGCATTGGTATGGTGGCAGCATCGCAGAGGCGGTGAATCTATCAAAAGTAAAAAATGCAATTTTCGTTGTTTTTGTCGAAGGTTTGTTTCCGATTTTATATCTAAAACCCCCATTTAACCCACACCTTAATTATAATTCTCCCCACAAGCATAACGGCGTCTTAAAAATAGCACAAATGACCAACAAAATCTATACTAGCTGTATGACGAAATTTTATATTCAAAACTTCATACGTGCCCCAATAATTTGCTTTTTACTATAAGTTCTAACATAATCTAGCTGACTCTAAAGTTATACAGCATAATTAAAGTCCCAGAAGCCCATAACAGCATTAAACCTCTATATATCTCCACTTGACCACAAAAACAAATCCCAAGGTTCTTGTTGTTAAAGTGCATCAGTCCTCACAACTCAGGGTAGGTAATTTCTTTTTGAGATATTATTTAGTTTCTTAAAAACAAATCCCTTCAAGTTCACTATTGTTTGACAATCCACACAGCATTATCTAGCCTTGGTGTTGCATCCAGGTGTGCACTCGTACAACCACACACCAACAGCCTATATGAGTCCACTGCTAGGCATGTATTCATAAAATCAAAAATTTAAGTATCATGCAAATGCTATCCTAAGTAAGTAACTTAGGAGTATGAATAATTAATTTTTCCATGAAAACTAATCAGAAGCTTTGATTTTAGTTTTCTATACATGGGCCTAATCAATTCCAATTTCAAAAATTAATTATTAAAACATTGAGCAGGCTAAATTTAATTAATAACTTTAGTCTGCTCAAGTGTTTCAATTATAAATACTGGTTCTAATTTGTTTCTAATAATTGATTACAATTATTAAATTGAATCCTAAAATGCTCATACATAGGTACTTAAATAAAAAACCTTTCAGAAGCTAGGGCGAGCTTATAAATAAATAAATAAATAATGTTGGACAATTCACACAGCATTATCTAGCCCCAAGCTAAGCATAGCTTGTGTTATGGTACTAGATAACTGATATACTTAATACAATACACCCTAACTACACTATATATTTTTTACGGGTAATAGGACAACAGGTAGAAAGAATGCAGCTGGTAAATAAATAAAGTTGTAGATACATTCCCACAAAATATGCAAGCTTTAGAGGAGCACATGGGTCTATTGCCCCTAGTCATCAATAAGGCCTCCCTTAATAAGCACCTTTAAGCTCTTATTAACTATTAACTAAAAACTAAGGAAATCTTTAATCATTCATTGTAAAAAACTCACCTGTACATAAAGTGAATTTATGTTCGTAGTTCGATAACAGGTTGTCTCATTATATACTTCTGCTATTTAGCTGTCTGGCTGCAGAGTAGTGCTATGCCATCTGTTACATTTACACCATATTTTATGAATAAAAACAATCATGGCCATAGAAAGGCCAGAATGGAGAAGATTGGAGGAGGCCTTTGCCACCTGGCAAATGGATATACAAAAATTTAACAAAAGAGAAATATATGAACAACAAAGAAATACTGTCTCGTCCCATTAAAAGCTTTTTTAGATGAATAAAATCACTTTTACTTTTTATTATCATATACATACAGGCTTGTCTGCAAAGGACAAGTCTGTAACCTGCCTGAGATGGTTTCGGCAACCTATGGATGTCCAGCTTATTGTGTTACCCAAACTACTTCTCATATTATTTATTTATCCTCACCAGGTGACAATGACCTGTCGATTGAGATGGCAGCCACCATAGACGATGCAGCCATTGTCTCCCGACTCTCCGACGAGACAAACTTCCTTGCAGTCAAGCTGAAGAGTGGCACCGCCAACTATACACACTTTGCGCAGATCTGTATCCTTTGACAACTAAATAAATAAGTCTTTATCATCATCAACGCTGGCGGCCCCGCGCCGGTCCGACTATGACTCGAGGTGGGTGGACCTAATTGGACGTAATTTGAGCGTTCCACTTCCGAGAAGCTAGTACCCAATCTCCCGAATTTTACTTAAATCGATGCCCATATTACATAGAGTTGAAATATATTTTAAGTAACTAGAAAGTTGACTGTTACAATATTGCTATATAAAAAGTTACTTGTTTTTGGATGCACCTATATTTGATTGTGTAATGTAGGATCATACGTACCTAACTAATCAGAATTTGGATTATGGACCTACTGTACCTACGTTTCAGCAAATAAAGTATTATTATGATTTCCTGAACAAATAACAGATCAATTCGTCCCGGTACCGTCACTGTTCTTCATCGGACGTAACGGAACTCCTTTGGAGGTGGTCTGCGCAGGAGTGCAAGCCAGCAACCTCGCTACCAGAATCGACAGGATCGTACTGGAGCACCGTAAGTACTTTGGTTAGTTTATTGCAGCAAAAATATCATTGGTAATAAAGCTGACCTTTGATCAGGGCTTGAATAACCGGAAAATACCGGTATGAAAAGGTTAACGGTATGACGTCATACCTTTATATTACGATATCCTTATATAACGGTACCGTTATGTTCCGATACCGAAAAATAGCGATAGCTTTATTTTTAGTAGTAGCGTAATTTTAAAATAAGAGTACCGAAATGAGAAAACTATAAATAGCTCTCGGCTCAGCTGCAGATTCTACATACATACCGGTATAAATACCGGTATTATTACTGGAAAACTTATAAATATCGATATCGGTATAGATACCAGTTTAATACCGGTATACATACTGTTACCGGTATAAATATCGGTATACATACTGGTACCGATATAAATACCAGTATAAATACTGGTACCGGTATAAATACCGGTATACATACCGGTATAGAAAGAAAGAGAAAGACCGGTATATACCGGTATAAAATAATGTTTTTCTTGTGTGAAAAAAAAAATGTTTTTCTTGTGTGAAAATGCCTTGTCACAGTCAGGGACCAAACAGTTATAAGAAAACCAGATGCCAGATATCTTGGCAATGCAGGTCGTTGACCTTCATGAAATAAAAAAAAGGTACTGCTTAAAATTTTTGAAAATTATTATTAGTACGTATTAAATTAGAATAGAATAGAATAGAAAATCATTTATTGCCTTAATTTAGAAAATACACATAACAAAAATATACGTACTACTTAATTAAAACTAATAAACTTAGACAAAAGGAGTAAATTCAGCATTTAGCTGTAATGCAAAAATGTAATGTGCTTGCAAATGCAAGGCACTTATTACGCTAATATTTGGCACTTAGTGTAGACAATCTAGTCTCCGCGCTGAATGAAAAGAAACAATAAAAAACATATTTTCGCATACTCCCCATGCTTCCCTTTTACAAGGAAAGAAGCCGAATCGACGAATATAAGAACGACCGCGACGTCATAGCTGTGTATTAAGAAGTGTGTGTGAGTGAAATCTCGTTCGACAAGGCAAGTGGCATTCCTATCGAGCGAACTGTAAACAGAGCACTAGCGTCGTTTACTCACGCGTTTTTCGGTACCGAAATGAATTACGTTACGGTACCAGAAAAATACAGGTAGCTACCGGTACCCTTAAAATAATGGTACCGTTATTTTATACCTGTACCAATACCGTTATTGTATACCGGTATAGGTCTACCTTTAAATCAAAACGGTACCGTAATTTTTTACCGGTAGCTTAACCCTATACCTATACCGCTTTCAAGCCCTGCCTTTGATGTACCCCTCACGTTAAATTGCGCATTACTCCGACAAGTATCAGAACCACCAACCTTTAAAGTATTTTCATTAGAAAGTGGCTCAGCCAGCCTCAAAAGAGAAGTGAGAATTTTGTATCGTCCGTTATGGATGTATCTAGATATACCGTTATTATATATGTTTGAATTAAATTATATAATTAAATGTCTCTCTTACCTTAATGTCTTGACCGATATTATGAAAAAGAATATAATTTTTGTTTCCTACGAATTTATTTTTAATTGTTTTGTAGACACCGAAAAGCCTAAAGCGTCAACCCCATCCACGTCATCAAGCGGACACGCGATGCGCGAGGCCACCAGCGGCTTGCTCCAAGCCGAGGGCGAAGCCGCCGCGGCCAGTGCCCCTATCAACAAACCTACTCCCGCTAAAACTACTTTACCAGGTAATAATGTAATTTATTACTACGTGGCCAAGATAATGATAATGAGGCTCAAGAATGCATCAACCCCATCAACGTCACGCACACGCTAAACTAGTTAACCTGATAAGATTGCAATTTATTAATAACAAAGAAAATTACAAACAAATAATATGAACAAATTCGGACTTGTATTTTGATCAATAGACAATAGACAATGAGGATCTGTAACGTTTTTAGTTGAGAATGCAGATTTATAGAGCTATGAAATCCATAACACATAGTGCAAAATTTTTTGTTCTACGACAAACATTGACAAAGTTATGACCAAATTACTAGCGTTAAATAGGTTCACTGAGTGACCGCCGCGGGTGCGTGTGACGTCACTCGCTCGGTCGCCGCACGTTAACCGCAGGCAGATATCAGTTTTTAATGATTTACTCCGAAACTATAAGTTTAGAAAAAAAATAACACAACCAGATAGACTCAGTTTTGAGAGACCCATCGAATGAAATAACTTTTATTGAATATTTTGTTTTGAATTTTTTTAATGATACCGAGATTCTTCGGGTTTTAAAAAAAATATCTGAGCGTCTGGTCGAAGCGACGCGTGGCCCGAGAGCTGGTGAGTATCTGTCGCAGCGCATCAGCATTGCCATACAGCGGGGCAATGCAGCAAGCGTCTTGGGGACGCGATGACAGGTATTGATATGGATTAGTTGAGCTACCTGTACATTGTTAGCAACAGTCTGCAGTTACCTCAATTTTTTCTATTGTAAATACTAGTTGTAATATTTCTATTATTAGATTGTAATTTTCTTTGTGAATAAAGATTTAGTATCTACAACGTGTGTCTTGTCAATATAGTCCGTACCATACCGTGACTTTCCTTGACCACCAAATACCAATCTCAAAGAGCGGTTTTGGGAATCACCCAGTGCCATCTACCAAAACCCCCAAAGATAACCATTTTCAGTATAGTTAGTTCTTGATTTATTTATTTAATTATTTTAAGGAATTCCTACAGCTAAAGTAATAACAAAATAAGTAACAAGAATTATCAACATAAAAGCTGATGAATGGCCTTCACGGCTAAATGACAGTGTGGGTATAAAATACGCTATGCAATCATATAATTTGGAAAAACAAGTTAAAAAAATGGTTGTAAATCGCAATGGAGATAAATTATAAGTTTACCTATAAAAACAATGAAAACAATGTACCTACATAATCAATAAAAAAGAAGAATAAACCCTCCCACTTCTAGACTCCTTCTATTACAAAAATGTGTATGTTCGTTCCAGCAGAAGCGCCCTCGCCGCCCAAGTTCCCGAAGCCCTCGGAGCCCGCGGCCCCCGCTTCCCCGCCACCCCCCCGAACTCTGCCATCTCCACCGACGACCAACAAGCCAGACACACCAGCTGACAAAACGAATACACCTGACAAACCAGGTACTAAGACCCATTGATATAAGAAAAAATCTGTAGATATGGTACGTTCTCCTAGCGCTATCTCAACGAATGGCCTGTGCTGTTTTACAACTAAACGCAAATACACGCTATTTCCAATCTATTGCAATATACCTACTACCCAATGAACAACAATGATGGAAAGACGTATATAATACACGCGAAACACGTACGCCGGCAGCGCCGGTCCGACTGTGACTGAGGTCGGTGGACCTAATTGGACCTAATTTGAGCGTTCCACTTTCGAGAAGCTAGTGCCCTATCTACCGAATTTTACTCACATCGATGTGACCTATTCGATGTTAAACATATCCTTTGTAGGCTTACTACAAAATATCAGATTATCTAGCTAGAGGATAAAAAAGCTTGGGACGAGTTTTGCTCCAGCTCGAAAACTAACAACCTAACAAGTTAAAGGTTTCTTGTTCGCTTCTTTACTTTACCTTAAAAAGATTGAAGTGAACAAAAAATCAAAGTATGTAATCACTTTATCCTAGTTTTTAACCCTCGACGCAAAAAGTGAGGGATGTTATAAGTTTAACGTGTCTGTCTGTGTATCTGTGCATCTGTCTCTGGTATCGTAGCTCCCAAACGGATGAACCGATTTTCGTTTAGTTTTTTTTTAGTGTCATAGATAATTTTATCCCGAGTGTTCTTAGCCATGTTTCATGAAAATCTGTCGGGGGGGTTTTAAATTTTTTAATTTTGTTCTTGTGTTTATGTAATTTAAATTTTTGTGACGTGCCCAAGAGTCCTGTAAGGTCTAGAGGAAATATAGCACTTTGATTATTTGATTTGAACCCCGAGTCCGGTTGACGATACTATCGAGTCGTGATCGAGACGTTTTGTATGGGATGTGCGTAGTGGGATAGCTCTACCAAATCCTATAGAAAAATAAGACGTCGATCACGTTTTGCTCGCGCCTAACAGAAACATAAAGCCGGCTTTTCACTATGGGATATAATATAATATATATTACATCTTGAGATATAATATTTTATCGCTCACCATACATTTTGTATGGGACCGTTTACACTGTGCTATAATATATATTACATCCCAAACTATAAATATTTTTTCGACCGAGTGAGCGATATTTGAAGGTCATTTGAAGGTGTATATTTTACCTCACGTCCCCGGACACCGCGCCTTCCCCTGCCTCGCCCTCAGTTTGAATGTTGGCGTTCGTGTGCAGACGTGTAAACTGATCATGTGTGTTCCAAAATATATATCTTACAGTGTAAACAGCAATCGCGGGATGTAATATATAGCACAAGATGTAATTTATATTATATCCCATAGTCAAAAGCCGGCTTTAACGCCGGCCGCCGCGCCGCCGCCCGCGGCCGGTGTGTCCCCACGCGGCGCAGTCTTCGTCGCTTCTATACTTTGGTCTACATACCGAAGTGACAGAAATCAAAAATATCACTTTATTTCCGTGTCAGTGTTTAGTTTTACTATTTGACCTTTTCTAAGTGTACATTTATTGTATTTATGGAAATAAAGAGTTATTGATTTTGATTTTTGATTTTGCAGCAGGCAACGCGGTGAGGGAGGTGGATTAAAATAAAAACTTTTATAATAAAGAAAAACTAATTTACTACGTTTATCTCATCATGTTTAAAAGTTAAATACCCACCCGTGCGAGCCGGCAGTACGATATAATATAATATTAAACTTAGTTTTAGCTACAAAATGGTCCCAACTCAGCTTATGCAGGTGTTATTAAAACCAGCGCTAATTTTCTGCTGGGGCCTGTGTGCTATTAGTTCATGTCAAACCTGTATTTCACCTGTACCTGTTTATGGCCAAATAAATGTATCTTTATATTTGTAGCAAACACACCACCATCAAAGCCCGAATACGAGGTGGTCTGCGACGGAGACGTTTGCTTCCGCCGTCCGAAAGGATCCGACCAGCCGTCCACCAGCAACGCGCCCGTCGTCACGGTGGCGCAATCTCTCGGCACGCCGCAGGCGACTTTTGCAGCGCCGCAGCTGGTAAGTTATATGATGCCTAGCGCCATCTTTCGGTACTAGATAAACCTATCGTGGCGTCATATAGGATCTTTCGCAGTACCTACCGCGCCGCAGCTGGTAAGTTATAATGAACGCCACCTCTTGGCACTAAGCAGGCAACTTTTGCAGAACAGCAAGAACTGGCTTCGGTTAGATGCTAACTGATAAAACGTATCCTATAGATATATCCCTACATAATATTTGCCTGGAGCTACCTATCTAAGAAAGTTCGCATCCGACGTCCGAAGGTCTTCGACCAGCCGTCGACCAGCAACGCGCCCGTCGTGACAGTGGTGCCATCTCTCGGCACGCCAAGGCAACTTGCAGTGCCGCAGCTGGTGAAGCCGGCTTTTCACTATGGGATATAATATAATATATATTACATCTTGGGATATAATATTTTATCGCTCACCATACATTTTGTACGAGACCGTTCACACTAACACACTAACTATAAATATTTTTTCGACCGAGTGAGCTATAATTGAAGGTCATTTGAAGGTGTATATTTTACCTCACGTCCCCGGACACCGCGCCTCCCCCGCTTCGCCCTCCGTTTTTTGTTTGCCAAAGTGAAAAAATTGTTACAAAAAAAGTAATAAGTAATTTAAAATCAGACCACTTAGGTCAACTAATAAAATTAGAACTTCAAGTAAAAAATAATAATTGTAAAAAGAAAATAACATACATACCTGTGACCACCAATCGGTTTGAACGGTTAATATTGAATTGGGATTCTAAACCATCACCTAATCACTCACTTAACAACCCAAATGAGTCGTATTGCAATTTTTTTAACAAATTTACCAATGCGTTCAATTCAATATTCACACCCAAATCGATTATGGTCTCAGAAAAACTTACCTTTAGTGAGTGGGCAACAGTGGGTATACATAAAAGTAGACAAAAGTTGTATGAACTGTATAGTGAAAAACAATACAATTTTAGCCAGGAATTCAAAGAAAAAGTAAAAAATTACTCAAAAATATTTAGAAAAGTTTGTCAAATAGCAAAATCAAACTATATTAGCTCGAAAATTAGAAATAGTGAAAATGTAATAAAATCAACTTGGAATATTATAAAAAGTGAGACTGGAAAGGTCAGTACATACGTTAATGATTACAATTTAAAGATTAATGATTACTCAATCAAAAATGATGTTGAAGTGGCCCAAGCATTTGAAAACTTTTTTACTGAAATTCCAATCTCTACTACAAAGTGTTTAAACTCTTCTACTGTAATTGCCGAGTCATTACTAATAGAAAATGTAACTAAATGCAAAAATAAATTTAACTTCAGCCACGTTGATGAAACAGATATTAAAAAAGCCTTTAAACTTTTAAATATTAAGAAAACTGCAGATCTCTGGGGCATTTCCGTTACAATTATTAAACCTTTGATTGATACCATTGCCACAGATCTAGCTTTTATATTTAATGAATCTATTGATTGCGGCGTATTTCCTGATCTAATGAAATGTAGTAAAATAATCCCACTGTATAAATCGGGTACATAGTAGGTCTGACCCCACTAACTTTAGACCAATATCAGTACTGCCTACATTCAGCAAAGTTTTTGAAAAACTTTTTTTTTTTTTTTTTTTTTTATTCATATTTTACAACTTTTGAACAACATGTTCATGACAGTTGGCTAGGTATAGTACAGATTATAAAGGCAAAAAAAACTTAAAAGCTAAACAAGAGAAAACTTCTGGTAATAACAAATAAAAAAGAACAACATTTAAAAGAAATAACGTAAAAAAACCACTAATTATTATTACTAACTAACCTACCAGTTACATCTTATGAAATTAAGTTGCCATTTGAGCGCGTCGTCGCTAACTCAAATAGCAACTTAGCCTCACTGCTATTTGGGTACGATAGGATCTGATGGAAAGCACCAATATTGAGCGTATTGATACTAAGCTCACCTAAAACCTGCTGGCGCTCAGCCTGGTTCCGGGTACATTCCATCAGCACGTGGTACACGTCCTCTGGCTTATCGCACGCTTCACAATTCGGTGACGGCACTTTGCCCATTAAATAAGCGAACTTTCTGAGTGGCATGTGTCCGGAACGAAGTCTGTGTGCCGTAACAACATCTCTCCTACCTATATCACCCAAGAACCATGGTAAACGAGGAGGCTGGCTTTGTATTATTTTATACCATATCCCTTTTTCCCTCGATCGTACATCAAAATATTCACGCCAATAATCATAACAGATGTTTTTAAATCTTGGTAGAAGATCGGTATAATTAGGTAGGATATAAATTTCTGCTCCGTCTTCGATCGCCGATTTCGCTAAGCGGTCAGCCTCCTCATTCCCGGGGAGACCAATATGTGACGGGATCCATTGTAAAATTACATCGATATTGTTCTCATTCAAATACTTAAGTTTACGCAGTATGCTATAAGCTAGTGATATGCATCTAGTTTCAGTAGTACATCTTTGTAAATGTTGTAATGCACTTTTGCAATCGCTTAATACAACAACTTTTAGGATAGATAATTCATTGTATTGAATGTAATTTAAAGCTTCTAAGATTCCGAATAACTCCATCGTCATAATTGAAACAGAGGAGGTGTTTCTATAGCATTCACCTTGTTTACGCAAGGGGTCATAAAACGCAGCACCGGTCACGCTGCTGGCATTCATTGACCCATCTGTAAATACTTTGTGCCAGTTATGGTATTTATTATGTAATTCACATAGAATGTCACTTTTTAACATGCTAGGGTTATAATCTTTTTTGGCCCCTTGAACGCATTCTAAATAATCGACAATCATATTCTTAACGTTAATTTTAGATGGCCATACATCGAACAAAAACATTTCAAGGGGGTTTGAAGAAGCTATCTTTTCATTCTTAACAATATCAAACGTTGACATCAATAATGGTATTTTTTTATTTGCCCAATAGTTATTCGAATAAAGAGTACTCAGCATATCCAGGCACTCGGCTGTCTTTCCATTTGTCCAGGATTTAGCTTTAATACAAAACTTAAATGCTAAATACTTTCTTCTTAAAAAAAGTGGAGGTATACAAACCTCACTCTCCATGACATGAATTGGCGTAGTCTTAATAAACCCACCGATAATTCTAAGAGCTTTGTTTTGTATCTTATCAATTTTATAGGTATGCAAATTTGCGCTATTGTCATATAAAAAGCTACCAAAATCTATACGACTTCTTATCATGTTAATGTAAAGTCTCCGTAAATGTTTCGGGTGAACCCCCCAACCAGAACCTGCCAAAACTTTCAGGATATTCAGGAATTTCATAGTCTTATCACAAAGTTCATTAATATGCTTACTCCAACGAAGTGAACGGTCAAGCCAAATACCGAGGTATTTAATATTTATATCACAAGGCAACGGTAAGCCATTTACTTTCAACTCAATTTGATGATGTCTGCTTCCTCTGCTAAATAAACAAAATTTTGATTTTTGCGCTGAAATATCTAAACCAATAGTTTCTAAAATAACAGATATTTCATTCAAGGCATTTTGCACATCCGATACACACATATCTATCTTTTTATGACTAGCAAAAACAACAAAATCATCTGCATATTGTGCAGTTTCGGTACAAAGACGTCTACAAATTTCATTTCATCAAGACACGATATTAAAAATCAATGGAGAAGCTGGGTCCCCTTGGGCTAAGCCTTTCGAGGTCCATCTGACCATGTTTGATTCATTTGACATGTTATTATCCCTAATCATCAGATGGCGTTCACTTAAAAATTCCCACAAATAATTGCTAATTTTCGAACCGACATTCAAGCTATCTAAAATGGCCGTTATTTTATCTATAAGTACATTATTATAGGCATTCTCAAGGTCAAGAAAACAAGCCAGTGTAGTTATATTCTTGACAAAGCCAACTTGTATCGTGCTAACTAACCGGGCCACTGAATCTAAACAGGACTGTGCTTTTCTAAAACCAGTCGTATTGGGGGACAACACGTTAGTTTTTTCAATAAACCATTCAAGTCTTTTCTTTATCATTATATGAAAAATTTTGCACAAACACGAGATCAAAGATATAGGTCTTAATTTAATGTCGTTCCCGTCTGAACCGGTTTTTGGAATTGGCACTATTTTGATATCCCGCCATTGATTTGGTACGTATCCAGAGTTGTAAATATCATTATACAAGTTAAGCAAAAATATCTTTCCTACTTCCGGTAAATTAAATATCATAGAATACGATATGTTATCATCTCCAGGGGCGGTATCATTTTTCTTTAAAGATGACTCTAACTCCTGAATGCAAAACTGTTGTTCTAATAAACTATTACTCGATAAAAATATTGGCTTAGGTACACGCACATAATCGGGAGCTAAGTTACAAAGCAATTCCTGTTTCATTACATCGGAAACCTGAAATTTATTCTGCCTGTAGCCCTTTATCCATCTCATTCGGCGCCACATCTCCCTCACAGAAGTATTGTTATCAATGGAATCACAGAATTCACGCCAATTTGCAGACCTTGCTCGTGATAATTCGGACTTAACACTTGAGTTCTTGTTTTCTAAAGCCGTTAGATTATCAGGGGTGGGATTTCGCCGAAAGGTACTAAGAGCCAAACGTCGCTGAGCCACTAGTTTTGATAAGTCAGCGTTCCAATACGGTTTAGGTATAAACTTACGCTCCGGATTACTATTTATCTTTGACCACGGAATATTTTTATCAGCTGACCTGTTAATAATTTCAATAAACGAATTATAGCTAGTTTGTAAACTATCTTCAATGCTAGGGGAAATATTAGTAAGTAACTCTTGAATTGATTTGGAATAAGAGGACCAGTCGGCTTTTTTAAAATTACGCGTATTACTGTAATGATTCGAATCCTGATAACTTGTACATATTTTAATAATTAAATGATCGCTTCCTAAATTTTCGTTAAGCACTGTCCATTTCCAATGAATAACAATATCCGAAGAAGCAAACGTAATATCGGGCGACGTTTCTTGTAATCTGCCGTTTACTAATTTTACTCTAGTTGGCTGGCCAGAATTCATCGAAATGAAACCATAATCTAAGGTAGAATCTAAAATTTGAGTTCCTCTACTGTCATTTTTATATGACCAGTTTGTATGATGTGCATTAAAGTCTCCCGCTATTATTGTTTTGCCACTAAATTGAGAAAATAACTCATCCCAATCGGATTGGGTTGTGTTAACCGATGACGGACAATAAATGGAAACTATATTACTAACGAATTTACAGTTCAAAATCTTAACTAATAAAATTTCAATACCAGAGTTTCTTAAACTGAATGTACATACCTCAACTTTGATTGATTTGTGAGTCAAAATTGCTACCCCACCGTATGAGTCACTGCGATCCTTCCGGTACCAACTATAACCACTAATGTTTACGTTCAAGTCTTCATTTAACCATGTTTCGCTGATTAATGCTATGTGCACTTTCTGTTGACACAACAAACATTCAAATTCTGTCAGCTTTGGTTTTATGCTCTGAGAATTCCACTGGATTATGTTAATAAATCGTTGATTACGACAACTATTATCCATTGTTAAAAATGGACAGGAATTTATTAACACAATCCCCGAAATTAAACCATTCCCCTATAAAAGGGTAGCACTCCTCAAACACGACACTTAAAACTAAAGTTATTTTTTCCTCCAGCATCTTCCTCGAAGATCTCACGAATTTTGTTAAATAATGTCATAAAACTGAAACCTTTCTTTTTCTTAGACTTTTCTCTTTCTTTCTCACTCTCACTCTGCATTTCCGTGTCTATTATTGATCTTTCAGACGAGTTTTTCTTCTGGTTCTTCTTTTTCTGAATCTTTTTCACTTCCTCAATCTTATCTTTGGTAATTTCAAGGCCAGAGACCTCTTCGTTGGACAACGCAGTATGTTCTTCTCTCTGTGGTTTTTTTGCCAACAAAGCATTCTTGTAACTTCCACTTATTTCGTTGCGATCTTCAAGCCTCATGGAACGTGGGTTTATCGAATTTAATTCAGGGAACTCGTACTGTTTGTAGTTTTTACGCTCTTGGTATATCTCAAATCCCTTCTTGTATGTACAATTTTCATCTCGCATAATCTCCCTTATATCTTTCTCTCTCTTGAATATAGGACATTAAGATTTTTCTAAGGACATGTGTGGGCCGCTGCAGTTAATGCACTTAAAGTTTTCCGTCTCGCAGTTGCTGTGATTCGACCCACATTTTGGACACATTAGTTTTTTAACCGGGCAAAACTTTAATCTGTGGCCATATCTCCAGCAACCCGAACATTGTGAGACGGGGAAGATATAAGGTTCCACCATAAACCTGCAACCGTATGCTTCTACATACGGGGGAATAGTGTTACCTCTGAACGATAAGCGAACCGTCTCGCTATCAACCCAGGTCCCTTCGCTTGTCTGTCTTTTCAGGCGCCAAACTGACATAATTTCGTATTCGGACTTGAATATATTTTTCACCTCTTCATCATTCACTTCTATATCTACCTGTCTCACTATCCCATAGCGGGAAACCATTTCATTCGTTCTCAGGCATCGAATACCTCTTTTCTTTAACTCTTCGCAATTAAAAATAGACTCGGCCTTTATCTTGCTGTCAAAAGTTAGTTGAACTCTGTAGATGCTTTTATATTTTATTTGAATAATGCCTGTAATATTCTCGCTCCGTAGCAACTTAGCCAATGCCATTTGTTTAGGTAACGGCTCGGTGGAAGTCATACCTATCTCGCAGTCAGGATCTGTAGCTGCTTGCATGCAAGACTGAATAACGGGGCTCTTTACAGTTTCTTCAGTATCAGGATTTGGTCCATCATTCTTTACAACATTCTTCTTCACTTTTTTCTTAGGTCTCTGCCGTACTTCTACGTATCCATCTTCTGCATCCGCGTCACTAACCTTTCCATTCTCTACTGCACTGTTCATTCTCTTCAAGTTATTCAATCTCTCCAGTTGGTTATCGGAGAAGATATTATCCTCTGATAAATCTTGCTCATCGTGATCAGATCCCTCCATATCCATTGTCGTGCTGCAACCGAGCGCACTCGGCCGCACTGATAAGCTTACTGATAAGAGACACAATAACGTAGGTTAGGTATGCGTGTACTCCGTTCACCGCACAGCGCGCGACTCGTTTTGAAAAACTTATTTTACACCAATTGCTTAGGCATTTCAATGGCAATGACCTGCTGCATTGTAAGCAATTCGGGTTTACTCGCGGCAGATCAACTACTGATGCCGGTGTAGAGTTAGTATCGCATATTTTTGATGCTTGGGAGAAGTCGCAAGATGCTTTAGGCGTTTTTTGCGACTTGTCAAAAGCGTTCGATTGCGTACACCATGAAACATTAATCAGGAAATTACATCACTATGGAATAAGAGACACTTCTTTGGATCTTCTTACATCTTACTTGAGTGATAGGATACAAAGAGTTGACATTAATGGGAAACGGTCTTCGGGGTCTGTAGTTACAATGGGTGTACCGCAGGGTTCTATCCTCGGTCCTTTCCTATTTTTAGTTTATATTAACGACCTGCCTCACCTAGTCAAGAATAATCATGAGATTGTATTGTTTGCTGACGATACTTCATTAATTTTTAAAATGAAACGACGAAACATAAAATTTGACGATGTGAATAATGCAATCTCAAAAGTAGTACACTGGTTTAATGTCAATAATCTTTTGCTTAATGAAACTAAAACGAAATGTATAAAATTTGCTCTACCTAATGTAAAACACGTTAAGATTGATGTAAACGTAAAAGGAGAAACGTTAGAAATTGTAAACAGTACAGTATTCTTAGGAATAACCTTAGATAGTAAACTTCAATGGGGCCCACACATAGATAAGCTATCGAAGAGACTTAGTTCTGCAGCGTATGCAGTCAAAAAAATCCGTCATCTTACAGACGTTGATACTTCTAGACTAGTCTATTTCAGCTACTTCCATAGTGTTATGTCTTATGGCATACTGCTGTGGGGGAACGCTGCAGATATTAACACCGTATTTGTGCTGCAGAAGAGAGCTGTTCGTGCAATCTATAATATGGGTCCCAGAGAATCCCTGCGTGATAAATTCAAAGAAATAAACATAATGACAGTACCATGTCAATATATTTATGAAAACTTGTTGTACACTCATAGAAATAAAAATCTGTTCCCTAAAAATTGTGATAAACATAACTTTAATACCAGAAATAAACATAAACTCGCTGTGCCCACAACTAGGCTACACAAAATTAATGTATCTTTTAAAGGGCAATGTATACGCTTCTACAACAAAACTCCTAGTGAGTTGCAACAATTATCAGTAAATAAATTCAAACAAATTGTCAAAACCTTGCTGTGCAAAAAGGCTTACTATAAAATATCAGATTATCTAGAAGATAAAAAAGCTTGGAACGGGTTTTGCTCCAACTCGAAGAATAACAACTAACAGGCTAAAGGTTTCTTCGTCGCTTCTTTACTTTGGTCTACATACCGAAGCGACAGAAATCAAAAATATCACTTTATTTCCGTGTCAGTGTATAGTTTTATAATTTGACCTTTTCTAAGTGTACATTTATTGTATTTATGGAAATAAAGAGTTTTTGATTTTGATTTTGATTTTGATTTGAATGTTGGCGTTCGTGTGCAGACGTGTAAACTGATCATTGTGTGCTCCAAAATATATATCTTACAGTGTGAATAGCAATCGCGGGATGTAATATATAGCACAAGATGTAATTTATATTATATCCCATAGTCAAAAGCCGGCTTAAGTTATAAATGTACGATAGCGCCATCTATTGACACGAAGCAGGCAACTTTCACAGGACAGCAAGCTTCGAACAGCGATATCGCCTAAAAAGTATCCTTTAAACTCTTTATAGCACTCTCTGTTAATATGGCTGTAGCTACATATCTTTGAAAGTGTGCATCCGCCGTCCAAAAGGTTCCGACGAGCCGTCGGCCAGCAACGCGGCACTTGCAGCGCCGCAGCTGGTGAGTGTAATAGCCCGGCCACACGCTCCGTCTTACCTGCGCAGTCCAATTTGTGCAGTCATAATTGTACTAAAGACATTGACCACACGTGCAAACCTATATAAAACCTATACGGATCACTGGCCGCCTACAAGGAGACACCGCCGTGGATCTTCGTCAGCTGACACCCTGATTGCGTCTTTTAAGGTCAGGTAGTCCTGCAGCAGTAGGCGTAAGGGAAAACGCGCGCCTGCCAAGCCGCCGCGCTCGTATTTTTTTGTAGTTATCTAAATTAGATTAAGAAAATCATTTTATCAAGTCAAACTCTGCGAATTTGTTTAGAAATATTAAGTATCCTTAGTTGAGTATAAAAAAGTGTGATATCAGTAGTTCGCTAGTCATAGTATTGAAAAAACGTTAGAAAAAGGGGAAACTTTGGGATTTTTCTCTATCGAATGAACTTCATTAAATCTTGTAACTGAATGCGACTTTGACTAGTATATATTCTTAAGTAATATATATCTTTTTTTTTTTGAATTTTAAACACTGTTTTCTAAGTCTCAGATGATTTTAAAAATCACAAAAATGCGGCCTCTACTGGCCTACCAAGCCTTAAGGTCCAACCGCACTTGAGCGGGGCGGCGCGGCCTTTCCTAAACGCACTACGCGGCGCGGCCACACTCGGCAAGATTTCATTAAAGGTAGTCATTAAAGATGAAGAGAAATAAGATTAAAAATATAACAATATTAAATATTATTTCTTCTGGTTTGTTTCATATAAAGTTATTTTTCTAAATCGGAATAACCACTAACAAGTGATATCGAATAACCACTGACAAGTGATATCAATTTTTCCTCGTCCATCGCGCTAACGTCCTGCTCGCTCGCTAACTAAGTCGAACTGACTAAAATATTCGGCCGCTAGTGCGGTATAGCTCGCGGCGCGGCGCGACAAAATATTATCTCGGACCCAAATCTGCAGCGCTGCGCCGCAACCGCCGCCGCGCCGCTCTAATGCGGATAGCATCATTGCAATCAGGCTTCGTAACGTTTCTAGTTGAGAATGCAGATTTTAAGAGCTAAGAAATCCATAACACGCAGTGCAAAAAAAATTGTTCTACGACAAAAATTGACGAAGTTATAACCAAATTAGTACCGAAGAAAAAAAAAAATCTTTCATTTTTTTTCATTCGATGGATCTCTCAAGACTATCTGGATGTGTATTATTTTTTCCTAACCTGATATCTGCCTACGGTTAACGGGCGGCGACCGAGCGAGTGACGTCACACGCACCCGCGGCGGTCACTCTGTGAACTTCGCTAGTGATTCGGTCATAACTTCGTACGTAATGGTCCGTTTAGGATAATTTAAAAAGATATGTATATCATTCTTATGTCAACATCTTATGAATAACGGGGATCTATTGAAATTGAACTTTACTGATTCTCATTAAAAGAAATAATATTTGGCCGCGTCAGTCCGCGCCGCTCAAGTGTGGCTCGACCTTTACACGTCGTCGCTGCTATTATAACTAAGCGCCATCTTTTGACGCACTTTAACAGCACTCAATATAAATCTTTTCCCAGTTTTGATATAATGAACTTAAACAGTTTTTTTTAGTTTAAATATTAGTAATAAATATAAATAATAAATAATAATGGACAATTCACACAGCATTATCTAGTCCCAAGCTAAGCAGAGCTTGTGTTATGTGTACTAGATAACTGATACACATAATACAATACACTACATAGTTAGATATTTTTTATTATACATACAAAACACCCAGACCAACGGAACAAATTTATGCAGATCGTACACAAATTTGTTCCGAGGCGGGATTCGAACCCGCAACCTCCTGCGTCGCAGGCGGACCTTCGCCCGCTGCGCCACTGAGGTCGAGTAATAACAGTATTTTTATTTTTGTTTGTAGTCCAAACCGGTAGAACCCTCCAAACCGGCAGAATCTACCACACCCAAACCGGCAGAACCTACCAAACCGGTGAAACCTTCCCAACCGGCAGAACCTACCAAACCGGCAGAACCTTCCCAACTGGTAGAAGCGTCCAGACTGGCGGACCGTGCAGATGTCGTAGAAAGACTAGAACGAGCCAAGGAGCTTCTAGAAGCTAAACGGAGAGAAAAGGCAGAAAAGGAAAAAGAGGTAGTTGTATGAAGATTTTATTGATGTTATAGTTCTACAAATGTTGATTATGTATTTAGAATATACTTACTTTTTTATTTGACACCACACGAAAGGCTTTGCCGCTGAGTGACCATTTCGCCTAATTTATACATATTTACAATCTTTTACAAATGAAAACTAAAAACTTATCTGTATAAAAATAACTTACAGCAAGGTTGCAAATTGTGCGGGCTTCTTTATGAAGAAGCCCGCACAATGTTACATTTGCCAACATCATATAACTTAGCCACTCCAAAAATATGAAGTCGTTCGTTTGCGTTTCGTGCACATTCCATTATGATATGATGAACATCATCAATACTACCACAGATGTCACAATTTAGTGATAAGACTTTAATCATTAACAATCCAAATTTTTTGGATGTATACTTACATACTGGCGTGGCGCAGTGACCCGAATTGGATCTTGCTTGTCCTCCGACACTAGAGATCGCCAGGTGTCCCGGTCCCTAGCCGTTTCAGTCCTGTCGACGGCACGAAGTTCATTTCAATTCAATTCGTTTATTAATCCAGACCTAATATTACTGAGTTCTCCAATGAGTTACGTTTAGGATCGTGTCTAGGACACCTTACTATGTAGTATAGAATTATTATTAAATTATTATCTAAAAACTTAAATAACTAAGAATGTACACAACATAACCCGCCTTTAATATAAATTATAGATACAAACAGGGAAAATATATTTAACATTATAAAGAACCAACATCAATTCAGTTAAAATCACATCTTATAAATAAAATATATCCCTATTTCCCTTGGTCACGGCATCACGCGTAAACGGCTAGACCAATTTCGCTAATTCTTTTTTGGTTGTGTTTCTTATCGTCAGGAGAGGATCGTCACACAATTATGTAATTTATATTATTTCTCTTCAGTTGGAGAGGCAGAAAGAATTGGAACGTCGTAATTTGGGGCAAGGCGTCGCCGAGCTTAAGAGATGGCAAGCGGACCAAGAAATGAAGCAGATACAGGTATCAACACTAATACATAATTATTAATGAAGTGTTAAATCGTTATTCACAAAAAAAAAATACTTTTTTCTCTCCATCGACCAAAATCTATCGGGTACTTCTCGTTGACCCAACATCATATTCATATAATATCAGTAAGGTCTTAATAGCACAAATAAAGGGAAAATCCGGAAACCATAAATTTTTAGTTTATTCACAAAAAAAAAGATTTTTGATTCTAGCCATGGACCAAAACCTACCTTTTTCCCATTGACCTAGAACGATATTTATGATATTACAATTATACGGAACCCTTAGCGCGCGGGTCCAACCAGCACTTGATGTTTTATTTATATTTTCCCGTTTTTGTCACAGGAAGAACGTAAACGCGAGAAACTAGAAAACGACCTCGCGCGCCAACGGATCTTAGAACAAATAGCGCAGGACCGCGCGGAGCGACGCGCGAAGGACTTACCGCCCGCGGCGCCGCCTGCCAGCCAACCCGAGCAGCCGGAGCAACAAGCCTCCACGCACTTGGCAAGTGAGTGATAACAGATACCTATTTCTGTATTTCATTTATTCCCTTCCTGGCCAACCGCACCGCTGGCCGCGTTCAGGCTAACCGCAAAGTGCGTAGGTACCCTTAGAATAAGAACGTGTTAATTATCGCTGTTAGAATAAGAACGTATTCATTATCACTGTCAGAATATGAACGTTTTCATTGTCACTGTTAGAATAAGAACGTATTCATTATACTGTCAGAATAACAACGTATTCATTATCACTGTTAAAATAAGAACGTATTCATTATCACTGTTAAAATAAGAACGTATTCATTACACTGTTAGAATAAGAACGTGTTCATTATTGCAGCGGCAGGCGACGGCACGCGCGCGTCCGCCCGCGTGCAGTTCAAACTACCCGACGGCACGTCCCACACGGCGCACTTCGACGCGAACGGCACGCTAGGGCACGTGCAATCTTATGTGGCGGATAATCTGCAGGTCAGTCACTCTACACTCAACACTTGTATAATCATACTATAGAAAGAAAAAAGTCATGCTATAGAAAGCCTAGAAGGAAACCTAAATGATCTACTTAAACTAGATAATCCCGACATTGTATGTAACATGCTTATAAGTAGAATACAGAAAAGTTTGAAAGAAAATACTAAAATAGTCACGATACCTAGGAGTAAGCGAATTATAAAACCATGGATAACACACGGAATCCTACGTTGTATTAATAACAGAAATAGCATGCAACGAAAGTTACGAAAAGACCCCAAAAACGAAATACTAATAATAAGTTATAGAAGATACCGTAATTTTTGCAACAATCTGATAAAAAAACTAAAAAGACAATACGAACAAAAACTACTACAAGAAGCAACGAAAAATAATAAAGAACTTTGGAAAACCATCAATCATCTAACTCACTATAAGCCTGTAAAAACATCAAACAACCAACTTCTTAGTATTAAGCTTTCCCCCGTAGACGCGGCAAATTCTGTAAACCTATATTTTGCAAATATTGGGAAAAACTTGGCGGAAGACATAATTAAAAAAACTACAGTACAGAGCAGAAACTCTCTTGACATATCTTTTAACCATAGCTCATCTTGTGTTCTGTTAGAGAGTGACATAACTGAAATACATAGAATTATAATGAATTTGAAATCAAAAAGTGCCCCAGGATGGGACGGTATTTCCACTCTCTTTCTTAAATTATCATGTAAATCTATTGCTCCTTTCATCTGTCACCTTGTTAACCTGTGCTTAACACAGGGATACTTTCCTACTATTCTTAAACAATCAATTATCACGCCTGTGTTCAAGAATGGGGATAAAAATGAAGTAAGCAATTATAGACCTATCTCAGTATTACCCGCAATTTCAAAAGTTCTAGAAAAAAATATTTATAAAAAAATACTGTCTTATCTTGACAAATATAATATAATTTCTAAAAATCAGTACGGATTTAGGAAAGGTCTCTCTACGGAAGATGCAGTTTCAGCATTATGTGATCTCGTAGTATCCCATGTGGATAAAGGGAAAAAATGCCTAACCGTCTTTCTTGATCTGAAAAAGGCATTTGACACTGTTTCAGTTACTATCCTCACACAAAAATTAGAAAAAATGGGAATAAGAGGTGTACCACTTTGTCTATTAGAGAGTTACCTTCATGGGCGTAAACAAAAAATTAAGATTGGGGAGGTAGAAAGTGAAGACACCGATATTAACTATGGAGTCCCCCAAGGGAGTGTTCTAGGCCCAACATTATTTTTAACATATATAAATGATCTTTGTGAGCTAGACATCCCCGACGGTAGCATCTTTTCTTATGCTGACGATACCGCTGTTGTTTTCAAAGGGTCATCTTGGGATGAAGTTAGGATACGGGCTGAAATAGGTCTCGAAATTATTGCCAATTGGCTAAAGGTGAACCTACTTTCTCTCAATATTGATAAAACCAACTTTATGTGTTTTACTATGTACCATCGTACGCAGCCCTCTTTTAATTTAAAAGTTAAAATCCATGAATGTGGTAGGAGTAACAACTTGTGTTTCTGCTCAGAAATAAAAAAAAGTAGAAACCACTAAATATCTAGGAGTCATTATTGACCAGAGGCTCTCATGGTATCCACATCTTGAACAGCTCATGACCAGAACAAGGAAGCTCATCTGGATATTCAAAAACTTAAGGCATATAACAACACAAGATCTTCTGCACAAAGTATATGTTGCTCTGGCACAATCAATATTAACCTATTGCATACCAGTTTGGGGAGGAGCGATCAAAACAAAACTCATAAACTTAGAACGAGCACAAAGATCCCTACTAAAAGTTATGTTTCTTAAACCCTTTAGGTACCCTACTGAAATGCTACACTCAATAAAAAATACACTGTCTATTAGAAAATTATATATACTGCATTCAGTTATCAAGGTACACAAATCTCTTATATACGACCCTAATATCATAAAAAATAAAAGAAAAAATAAAAACGTAATTAATAAAAAACAGATTAAATCGACATTTGCCGCTCGTCAAAACGTAGCTAAGTCCGCACATATTTACAATAAATTAAATAAAATTCTAAACTTTTATTCAATGAACAAACTCGAATGTAAATCTAGTATAACTAAATATTTACTTGATCTTAACTATGATAAAACTGAATCCATTCTAGAAATTGATAAATAAAAAAAAATGTGTTTTATGTATATAAGCTATATATTTATAATTAGTATATTCAGTAAAATTTATAAAAGTACAAAATTTAACTCATCATTACATAACTTGCACACAACACACTTACATCAACACACCCAATACACATGCATTACACAAACATACACTAATCACACACTAAGTAGGTAGCTTCAGTTGCCCGGACTCTTAAGAGACCGGTGTCCTCAGAAGCACCTGAAACACACATTCACTACACAAACACAACTCGCATCCACTTACACTTGTACCACACAACATCATGAACTAACGATAGACTAAGGTTATCAGAAACCTACCCTCAACAAATTTCTAAAAATAGTTATTCATGATTACTTTTACATTAATTCTGAGAAATGTTTTTGAAATAACATAATTATATACTCAAAATGTATGATAAGGAAGAGAGTTACCTCCTAATACAGGTATTTTATACTTAAAAGGAGGTCTCGAACACTGAACAATGTATTATGTAATTTAAGAGAACAATAATAAACATTTTGATTTTTTGATTTTTGATCATAACTAGCGACCCGCCCCGGCTTCGCACGGGTGCAGTGCTGATGCGGACTTTTTTGTACACCTTTTTAAGATGTACAATACTCGGTCCTCGGTCCTTCCACAGGAGCAATCTATGTTGGGTCCAGCGAGCCGGGTGACGAACCTCTATTGCATATGTCTGCGGACCAAGTCCGCGTCACAATCAAAGGTATGACGCGAGGCAAGTCTCCCGGTCACGATGGGCTCAGCATCGAACACCTTAAAAACGCGGGGAACCACTTGCCCGGTCTCCTCTCCATGTTCTTCACAATGTGTCTTAGTCATGAGTACTTACCGGCTGACCTTATGAAGACTGTAGTAGTTCCAATTGTGAAGAACAGGACAGGGGACATATCGGACAAAGGGAACTACCGCCCAATTTCTCTTGCTACAACAATAGCAAAAGTGTTGGACAGTATGCTTGAATCTATGCTACAAAAATACCTTAACCTACATGACGCACAGTTCGGGTTTAGACCCGGACTATCCACAGAAAGCGCAATATTAGCACTCAAACATACTGTCCAATACTACACCAGTCGCAGGACGCCTGTGTACGCCTGCTTCCTCGATCTATCCAAAGCATTTGATCTTGTTTGTTACGACGTGCTCTGGGAGAAGTTGAGGGAGAGGGGCGTACCGCAGGAGATGCTTAAAATATTTCAGTATTGGTATGGGCACCAAAGAAATATTGTTAAGTGGTCCAATGCCTTCTCTGACGCATACGGGTTGGAGTGCGGAGTGAGACAGGGGGGGGTAAGCTCTCCCTCGCTCTTCAACCTGTATGTTAATGATCTCATTGTTGGGCTTAGCAGCATGCGTGTCGGCTGTCGTGTTGATGGTGTTTGTATAAACAACATCAGCTACGCGGACGACATGGTGCTGTTGGGCCCGACAGCGAGATCTGTTGAAGAGATGCTGAAGGTCTGTGCTCACTACGCTGCCTCCCATGGTCTGTCCTATAATGTTAAAAAGTGCGAATACATTGTCTTTAAGGCCGCCGGAAATAATCTCAAAGACTTCCCGGAGATAACCTTAAACGGAATTATCATTAACAAAGTCAAATCCTTTAAATATTTGGGACATTATATCACCGACGACCTTAAGGACAATGTTGACATTGAAAGAGAACGTAGGGCTCTAGCGGTGAGGGGTAACATGTTGATTCGTAGGTTCTCCCGGTGTTCAGAAGAAGTCAAAATAACGCTTTTTAAAGCCTATTGTCAGAGTTTCTACACCGGGAACCTATGGATCAACTACACCAAACGGCCGCTGGAGACCCTACGTGTACAGTTTAATAATATATTTAGGATGATGTTGAGACTGCCTACCGCAATGCTTGAAAACTAAAGTTTTCAATCAGTGCGTCCTACCCGTCATGACCTACGGAGCTGAGACGTGGACACTCACGGTAGGGCTGGTCCACCAGTTCAAAGTCGCTCAGCGAGCTATGGAAAGAGCTATGCTCGGAGTCTCTCTGAAGGACAGAATTCGTAACGAATACATCCGACAGAGAACCAAAGTTATCGACATAGCTCAAAGAATTAGCAAGTTGAAGTGGCAGTGGGCCGGCCATATCTCGCGAAGAACCGACAACCGCTGGGGCAAACGTGTTCTTGAGTGGAGACCACGACTCGGCAAACGTAGTGTAGGACGCCCTCCGGCCAGGTGGGATGACGATCTGCGAAAGACTGCAGGCAGATGCTGGATGCGGCAAGCTGAAGACAGGGCGCTATGGCGCTCATTAGGGGAGGCCTATGTCCAGCAGTGGACTAATTTAGGTTGATGATGATGATGATGATGATGAGACTGCCTCGATTTTGCAGTGCATCGGGGATGTTTGCGGAATACCAGATTGATGGCTTTGCTGCCATCCTCCGTAAAAAAACGGCATCCCTGATGCGCAGGGTACGTGACAGCTCCAACACCATCCTAAAAACTATAGCTGGTAGAATCACCTCACCCCTGTGGAAATGCTTCATGGGGAGAGTGATATAATTGTATTTAAATTGATTTGATTATGTATTAATTTTTAAGTAGATATTAGTTTTAACTAACCCTAATAATAAGTCCTACCTTTACTAACAAATTATGGATTTTAGTTGTCCGAAATAAAATATTTGATTTGATTTGATTTGAATACTGTGGTACATTATTATGATCTATCTCGTAGGGTTCAGCCAGCGTTTGCAATGTAAGCGCGAAAAAAATGTCTTTATTTACGACATCACATTAGAAACCTCTAAAATTATCAGTGTTTCTCTACTAAATTATGCATGTATTATACATATAAACGTTCCTCTTGAATCACTATCTATTTAAAAAAAAACGCATCAAAATCCGTTGCTTAGTTTTAAAGATCTAAGCATACAGGGACAGACAGACAGGAAGCGACTTTGTTTTATACTACATATGTAGAGAAGATGTAGCGTACTTTGTCTTTCTACTAGGTGGTGGTGAAAAACAGAAGATGGTACAAACAGTAATTGTATGTAGTCGGCAACTAACAAAGTGACAAGTTACACTCTCTACAGGGTGTAACAAAAAGTAAGGATCAAACTTTCAGCTTAGATCACAGAACACTAGAAAAATAATTTTAAATATTCCGACTCATAGTTTTCCAAAAAATAAATGATCACCACAATAGACTAGGCAATGATGGACTGATGCACACATGCATCAGTCATTGCAATCCAACCCACTCGCCACGGTTACAAAAAGGTTTATTTAGTAAAAAAATTAATTGATTAGAACTCTATACAAAATGCATAAGAAAAGGTTTTTTTTGCAGTTTCTGACTTTTCTAGTACGAACCTTAGTTGGTTCCAAAGAACTTATTGATCTGTACAAGAAACAAGATCGGTTGTCATCAATTTTTTTTTTGTGAATAATACCCATTTTCTCGAAACCTGTCCCTTTTTTGGGATGATATTTTTTCTAAACCACCTAAGTTAAGGTAACTGCCCTTACTGCCCCTTCCAAAAATTCCACCCTGTATAAATTATTAATGCAATGCAATTCGTTTATTATAAACCATACACAACATTATATTCAAATCTGTTTCCTCTTAGTCTAGGTTTATTGCATGTTTCTTTGTAAGTCTTAGTATACTAACAAAATATATTCTATTATTGTATATTTTAGTTAACTTCTTCAAACTTCGCGCTATGGACCGCCTTCCCGCGCCGGGAGCTGAACGACACCACCGCTACGCTGCGAGAGCTGGAGCTGGCGCCGTCGGCGGCGCTGTTGGTGCTGCCGCGCCGCGCGAACACGCCCACCAGTGGGCCCACGCAGTACTTCAGTGTTTATGGTAAGCGACTGACAGGGTTTTTAATTTTGTTCTTGTTCTCTATTTTGTTTCCTGTCTTTGTGTGCTATATTAAAGTATTTTCTATCTAACTATAACTAAACCTACATATCTTTGTTTCAGCATACATCACCACACTCTTGACCACCTACCTATACAGCCCATCGCTAGCCATATTCACCTGGCTTCGCGAACGGCTCTTCCCACCCCCATCGGTGGGACCGCGCACCCCCGGAGTCACAGCCATCCCTCCCACCGGCGCACCCCTAGGAGGCTCTGGGGTCCCAGCGAACCCCAGAGGGAACGTCCCCCGGCGGCGCACTAATATACACCGTCTGACTGGCGATACTGCAAACGATGATGATAATAACACTTGGAACGGGAACTCGACGCAGCAAATGTAATGGGGGGTGGGACCCCCTCGAATGTGTGCAACACTATTTATTTATTAAATAGGACTCCCAGCGGATCACATAACATTTTACAAACTAAAACCGACTGGTATATATAGATCAGTTGAGCTACCTGTAGATTGTTTGCAACGGTCTGCAGTTAGCTCAGCTCTATGTCTGTCTCTGGCAAATTTCATTAAGATCTGTTTAACGTGAAAAGGGAACAGACAGACAGTTAAAAACGCTTTTATAATATTATCATCGCCTACCTATAATGCATACAGTCGTTTGACGAAGGCGTTTTGACAGGGCAATCGTGCGGGGGCCAAGGGACGGGTCGTGGGGGGGGGATGCTCCCGAGTTACTAAGGCGGTGATGTATGCAACTCGGGAGCGTCCCTCCCCCGTCCCGTCCCTTGCCCCTATTAGATTTTCTGTTTACTTACAAACATTTTACATCGAATATGGCTGGAGTATAAATAGGATGCGAAGGCACGTATTATCAAAGCTTGCTCAGTTTTAGTGCTTGAGTAACGATTTTCTGTGGCAAGAGCGTTACTTTAAAATGCCTTATTAATGTATAGTTTTGAGAAAACTAATCTTCAAAACGTATTTGAGAAATCAAATTTAATAATGTCCCAAAAATTTTCTACTTCGACGGGACTTGAACCCGCACCCTTCCGTACGGAGTGCTAACCAACTACACCACGAGGTCAAGTGACGTAGGAGTCGAAAATCTCTGGGACTTCCTACGTACTCTAGCGACGTTAGCTACACATTTTCTTGGAAATTACCCAGAGTGTGAGGGATTACGCACTAAAACAAGAAAACGCATTATTAACGCTTTCACTATACTCTGAAACAATTTCGAGACGGTGGCCATGTACGACGACCGGTCCCGGATCAATGAGGCCATTGATCATGACTTTGGTTTTATCTAAATTCATGCAAAGACCGATGCGTCGCGAGGCTGAGGCTAGGCCGTCAAGCGCCTGGTTCAGCTCCTCTAGCGATACTTTATAACGAGATTCCAAAATGACCATTTATTCGAAGTTTATTTTAGCAGCATTTGGGGTGGTGCAAATTGTAAGCCGGCACCACACGGCATCAAACCATTTCATGTGAAATACCTTAGAAATTAGCAAAAAAAGAGTTTGGAATAGCCCCCACTTTCCGCCGAATACTCAAACCCATCTCAGATTTAAGCACGTCTCAAATGAAGATTTTTTGACAGTTTTCAATGAAAATGTGTCAAAAATTCGTCACTTGAGACGTGCTTATATCTGAGATGCGTTTGAGTATTCGGGGGTTTATGTACTATTTAGGTTATAAGATCTAGTGCCTATATAAATGTTCTATTGAAATAATATTGATTAGCAAATGTCCACTGCTGAACAAGGATGATTTCACCATAATCACCATGCTTGGCAGGCGGATTCGAAACCGCAGTGGTTTAATGCGCAAGCAATTTACTCTTCCTCTGATAAGTTTCCTTACGACATCCACGGCCTGGGTTGAAGGTGTCTATTCTTACGCCGCGATTATTCGTACTTATCATCATCAGCCTTTAATAGTCCACTGCTGGACATAGGCCTCCCCTAATGAGCGACCTAGCGCCCTGTTTTCAGCTTGAGCAGAATATCACTTCCTATTTAATAATAATGGATAGGATTTTAAACTTTTCATGTGTATACTATGATTTAATTATATTACACAATGTAAATTATTAGATCATTCTTAATCAAAATCTTCTACATACTTGTCTTTCCACTTTCAACAATCATTCTTATTAATTTTAACATCCCAATTTTTATTTATAATTCTATCTTACAGTGCTATGAAAACTAGATTGATATAAAATGTATCCGTTCCGACTGAGGGTCCACACATTGGAATTTCTTGATTCTGAATACGCTTTTTTAGTAAACGTTCTGAAACATTTTTTAGTACAGTCTCTAATTTGTAAAAGTATCCAGTCAATAGTTACAACTGGTTATATGTGGTCCCTCAGACGTGGCTTGGAGATAGTCATATCTCATGAACTGAGCAAATCTCATGGATTCCATAAATAACAACAGTTAGTAAATCATTTGTTGGAGTAAATCACAAAAAACCAGCCCTTTCCGTTCACTGGAACAAACAAAATCGCGTCTGAGTGACCACCACATATAACCGGTTGTAACTATTGACTGGATACTTTTACAAATTAGAGACTAGGTACTAACAAATGTTTCAGAACGTTTACTAATGAATAGCGTATTCAGAATCATGAAATTCCAATGTGGACCCTCAGTCGTAACGGATACAATTAGTGTAAATATATTTCTAGCTTGCTTATTATTATTTGGAATTACTAACATAGCAAGCACAAAAATAATAAAATGGAGTCGTAGTCATGATGAGCGAAATAATAGTTTTTCTTTTCATAAATTAAATCTTTTAAAACCATTATGTTAATATAATAAATAACACCTGTCATTTACAACAGGATGATTTACTATGATTTAGGTATATGATATGATTATTGGTGTCCGTCTAGTTAGCAGCCCCGCCATGGAATTTGGTGGTTTCAACTATGACAATAATTGTGTCCTGAAATAGTGACCCCGATGTCCTAAGTAAAATAAATAGTGCCCCAGTACTTTAGGAGATATTTAGGTTTTTCAATGTGGCTGCTATCTTGACGTCAAGCTGGCAGCCCCGCTGATTTCGACGAATCTATAGCGAGATATGAATCATGAACTATACCAATTAACTGTGCCGTACGGTATCTAGTTCTCCTGAAAAGCTCAGAAATAGACCTCCTGCGGTTAAAGAGATATTTGGCTCTGAACGTCTACATACATTTTAAAGTAATGACGAGTAAAAAAGTGAATTACTCGTCGCACGTCGATTCCCCCTAAGTCGATTCCCGTAACGTCGATTCTTGTAAAGGCGACCGAAAAACCTAAATATCTCCAAGTATTGGGGCACTATTTATTTTACTTAGGGCATCGGGGTCACTATTTCAGGACACAATTATTGGCATAGTTGAAACCACCTAATTCCATGGCGGGGCTGCTAACTTGATATAAATCATAGTAAATCATCCTGTTGTAAATGACCTGATACACTATCATGTTATCTTTAAATTGGTACCATTCACCCTACTTCCAAAGGAGGGATAATTATGGATGCATGCTATGCAAGTCATTTATTAATTTTAATATGGCGTCTTTCAACATAAGACTAGTTATGAAAGATATTTTAGCATTTTATTTCACTAATTTGTGACGCCTCAATTCACCATTTATATCAATTTAATTTTTTTTTAAATTTAGTTTTCTAGGATAGTTATAAACTATTTCGGTATTTGTAAATTATATGGATGTTTGGAAATAAAACTTGTTTAATTTATAAGGTGACCCCATCGAGCATATACCCAATAGAGAGGAAATATGGTATAATTTCTTCAGATGGCGCTGCTGTCCATGTAAACATCGGCTCTTGACAATTTATTGTTTTAAAAATAGTTAAAGTCAATTATTCCTGAAAAAAAGTTTAAAAATACAATAAGTGACTTCCAACTCTTATCATACATTGTTTGCTAACAAATCAGTGCATAACTACTAGACCAAATTCATCGAAAACACAAGGAATGAACATCAAGACTATTTTGATGCAATTAGGATAAAACCCTGTGTAACAACCAAGAAACAATACAAAGCTGTACTTCATAAACCACAATAACTACAGAAAAAACGGATTTTGCAGCTAAATGTGAGTAAAATTACAAATATTCTCATAATTGCAACCGTTAAAACACAAAAGACAAACGCTTTGTCCTTTGCCATCGAAATTGAACTTTGGACTCAAGTTCATAGCACTTAGCTCAAATGAGTAATTACACAAACAGAGCCACAACTACTTGATAAATTTCGCCACCTTACCAACAGCTCGATTGGTAGAGCGGACAGAACGACCGACTGAATCTTCAAAAGGCTCGAGAGCAGTAGGTTCGGAACCACCAGGCAGTGTACTTTTTGCACTCATATTAGAAGCCGACACTATCAAATAAGAAGCTTTGAGTAAAATATCTCCACTACTTGACGCTAGAGGGAGTTAAAATTATGGATCCTCTACAAAATGTCACCATTAGGCGTGCCCGTACGCAATTAGAATTAGAAACCAATAACAATGATTCGGACATGAGTATAGATGATACTGTAGATGGCAGCACTGGTAGCTTACCAGACCTATCTACCGATAAATGCAGTGAAGAAATACAGAATCTCCTTCGAAGAATTGATCAACTCGAAATTGAGTTAAAAACTGCTCATTCAGAAATCGAACAGTTATCGCTAGATAATAGAGAACTTAGAAAAAATAATCAAGATCTAGCTAAGAAAAACGTACTCTATAAAAAAATCGGGAGCAGTCCGACGCATACAAAATCCCCAAAAACTTCAAGTAGGAAAACCTTAACAACACAAACGGAAAACATGAGCCCGATAAATAAAGGATTGAAAAAAATTACCGAAAACAAACAAATACAAACGGAAAATCAGGAAAATAGAACTTCAAATCGACATAATACCGATATAAACCATAAACAAACTCAGACAGAAGCCATGGAGCCTTCTTCAAAACGACAAAATACCAATCCAAACCATAAACAAACTCAGACAGAAGCCTTGGAGCTAGTAAAACAGCAAAATGCACAGACACAAACTAATAAACACACAGAAAAGACACAACCAGAGATCATATATCCAATACGTAACATTGTAAAGACGCACACAAAAGAGGAAACGTTTTCTAATTATAAACCAAATATATGCATAATTAGCAATAACAAACATAACAATGTGATAACGACGGCACAAGATGTTTTGAATAAAAACTCAAAGGTAATCCACTATGTAACTCCGCGCGCTTGCACTCAACAACTTCTAGACGGGATTCACACGAAATTGGAAGACTTCACGATGAAAGATTATTGTATATTGCTACTTGGTGACGAAGATTTTATAGTAGAAAAGACATCAAGAAACTTAGTAGAGTACATTAGAGAAACCTTACAAAAAATAACGCACACAAATGTCATCATATGCGCACCAAATTATCAGTATGGTTTTGACAAAGATAATATAAACCAGAAAGTTCACCACTTTAATAACATTCTCTATAATGACGTAAAACTGAGGAAATATGCATACTTAATCGACACGAACAGACATCTAACTTATAACTATACAATGTTCCATAAGCCGTCTGGAAAATTAAACAACAATGGACTTCGTACGGTTTTTCATATTATAGCAACCGCTATCGAAACAATTGATAAAATGAAAACACATAGAAACTCAAAATTTACAAATACACATGAAAATGATGATATTGAACTGAGGAACCAGTTTTTTCTTCAATAAAAAACTACTTGTATTCCATCAAAATATCGCAGGTTTACTGAACAAAAGTGACTTACTAACCGTATGCTTGGATGACTTGAAAGAACGAAAACAAGAAAAAAGAGTAGATGTCTTATGTATCACGGAGCATTTTATGATGGAGGGGCAGGAAGAGTTTCTAGTTATACCTAACTATAGCCTGGCAGCGTGTTTCAGTCGCAGGGAGAGCAAGAGAGGAGGAGCCTGCATTTTAATTCACAATGAACATACTAAGTGGATAGAACTAAAAAAGATATCGGACTTTTCAATTACGGGCTTATTTGAATGTTGCGCTGTGGAACTATCTGACTATAATACTGCAATTGTGTGTATGTATAGAGTACCAAAATCAAATAACGTTAGCATTTTTATGGATTGTGTACACAAAGTTTTACTTGAATTGACACAGAGACGATATGAAAATATATTAATAGCTGGAGATTTTAATATTGATATTATGAAAAGTAACAACATAACACTTGACTTTGAATGTTTACTCTTAAATTTTAATTTGAGATTAGCTCTGAAACAACCAACAAGGCTAGCAAATAAAACCTGTATAGACAACTTTGCTCATAATTTTAAGAAAGGGTGCTCTGCCGAAGTACTGGAACTAGCTTTATCGGACCATACTGCACAGCTCATCAAATGTCCTTTAAAAGATTTAGATCTCCTTAAGTATTGGCACATAAAAAGACGCGATTATTCAGCAGAAAATATTAGTAAGTTTATAAATTCAATTAAAAACATATCCTTTTCAGAAATATATAGCGCGGATGACCCTAATATTGCTTACAACCTTTTTATTGACACTTTTAAACTGTTTTATGATCTTTGTTTTCCCTATAGAATAATGACTAAAAAAACAACTAGAAATACTCCATGGGTCTCTCGTGGTATAAAATTAGGCTGTAAAAATAAAAGAAAGCTGCTATGGCAATTTCGTAAAAATCCCTCTGATTCTAATAAAATTAAATATAAAAACTATTCTAGAACTCTTAAAAGAATAATAAAACTAACACAAAAATCACAAAATAGCTATAAAATTAATACATCTAATAATAAGTCAAAAGCTACTTGGCAAATCATAAATAGTACTAAAAGGAATCTGCCTAGAAGTCAAATAATAAAACTTGACATAAATAATAAAACAATTACAAATCCTAATGACATAGCGAATGCTTTTAATGATTTTTTTATTGACAAAATTATACCTATTAAAAACTCAGGCCTACATAATACCTCACTTATTACTAGTCAGAGAAACTCTATGTTTTTTAGACCATGTATTCCAGATGATATTCTTAGGATCATAGCTTCTTTAAATAATACAAATAGTGTTGGCTATGATGAGATTTCTACAAAAATATTGAAAATGTCAGCTGGATACATATCTAAACCTTTAAGTTACATTATGAACTTATGTATTAGTGCCGGTAAATTTCCTGATGCACTAAAGCTCTCCGTCATAAAGCCCCTCTATAAAAAACAAAATAAGGAGAGCATGGAAAACTATAGACCGATATCCCTTATACCTATTATGTCAAAAATTCTTGAAAGATACATTTATATGGCAATTAATAGTTACTTTGAAGCAAACAACATTTTTTGTACAGAACAGAAGGGTTTTAGAAAAAACAAATCATTAAATATGGCCTTATATGATTTTCTAGATAGAGTTACTTGCAACGTTGATAAAAGGCAACCAATATGCTCTATATTTTGTGACATGACGCAAGCATTCGATTATGTGCGTCATGACATACTTTTAAATAAACTAGATGCTTACGGAGTCAGAGGAAATGCATTGGAACTTGTTAAATCATATCTTGATAATAGGAAACAAGTGACTGAAATAAGTAGACTTAATTTCAAAACTAAACATGAAGAAGTCCACAGGTCAAAAGAACGTACTGTAATATTAGGTCCTTACATATGAAATTGGCGTTTTGTATGGGAGGAACAAAAAGTCGAATATTTTTTAATATAATATATTTAATTAATCAAAGTATGAACCATTATTTTCTATGCACTTTTGCCATCTTATAGGTAGTTCATTGATCCCTTTACTAAAAAAACCAGTCGGACGGGAATCAATAAAATCTTTGAAGGCGATTTGGACTGCCCCATCGGAGTTGAATTTTTTCCCTTGCAAGAAGTTATCCAAATTTCGAAAAAAATGGTAATCTGTTGGAGCAAGGTCCGGGGAGTACGGAGGATGTCTTAGACTGAGAATGTAACGCAGCAGTCGACGCGCGTTTGCCGGTTTGCTTCAGTCAATTCGTGAGGTACCCACCTTTCAAGCTTTTTAATCTTCCCAATTTGCTTCAAGTGAATTAAAACAGTTTTATCACTAACACCGCAGCCTGCAGCTAACTCGGACGTGGTTTGCGATGGATCCGCTTCCACAATAGCCTTCAACTCTTCATTATCAACTTGAGTCTCAGGCCGTCCACGGGGCTCGAAATTTCCAGAACGAAAACGTTGGAACCAAAAACGAACTGTGTTTTCTTTTGCAACACGACCGCCATACACATCATTCACCCTTCGAGTTGTTTCCGCAGCACTAGTGCCACGGCGGAACTCGTACTCGTAAATAATGCGATATTTTAAGTTTTCCATTTTGTAAAATGAGTGACGCAAACAGAAAAAAACAGAAGAAAAAAAACAAATGAATGACGATCATCGAAGCACAAATACACGAGTCTATAGCTGTACAAATTTGAATTTGGAATTCCTTACCAAAGAGGAGAAATTTGTGATTAAAGTGGCCAGTACGAAAAACGCCAATTTCATATGTAAGGACCTAATATATGGTGTACCACAAGGCAGTGTACTGGGACCTCTACTCTTCATTATATACATTAACGATCTGCCAAACTCAACAAACCAACCTATGTCGCTCTTTGCAGACGACAGTGCCGTAACTATTCAATGTATTAATAAAATGACATATGAAAATGATATCAATTCTGCCTTGACTTCAATAATTGCTTGGTTAAACAATAATAACTTAAAAATAAATCTATCTAAGACTAAAATGATAAACTTTAGACAACGCGATACAGCTGCTCTACATTCACTTGACATTAAATATGGTAATTGCATTATTAATGAAGTTGACATGACAAAATTTTTAGGACTTACTATTGACAAAAAACTTAACTGGAAATCTCATTTGGAAAATTTGTGTAAAAAAATTAATAGCTTAGCTTATGTCCTGTTTAAAATATCTAGAATTGTTAATTTAGATACCCTGTTAACAGCGTACCATGGATTAATTGCGTCTAACATTCGTTATGGTATACTTTTTTGGGGAAACTCTACTGATATTGAAAAAATTTTCAAATATCAAAAGCGATGCATAAGGGCCATGTTTAGCCTGAAAGTAACCGACTCGTGTAAACCATTTTTCTTTCAGCATAATATTTTGACGATTCCTGCGCTGTATATATTTGAAACGGTGATGTTTGTCAAAAATAACCCAGATTTGTTTCAACAGCTCTCTGATGCCGTGGTTCGCAATAGGCGAGACAAACATAGAGTTGTTACTCGCAACTCCAAAACGACCTTAATGCGTAAAAGTATATTCTGCTCAGCACCATTCGCCTATAATAAACTGCCGGAGTCTATAAGAGAATTACCTTGTGCGTTGTTTCGGAGGAAGGTGAAAGAACTCTTGACAAATAAATGCTATTACTCCTTTCATGAATTTATGACGGATAAATTGTAGGTAGATAACGTTGACACTGTATTATTATTATTTCTTATATGTCTGTGAATTTTATGTATTATTTTCTTTAGAATTGTATAAGCATTTATTTTATATTTTAAATTTTAAGACATTGCACGCCCAATAGGGCAGAATACATTGTGACATGCTATTACATTATAATTACAACTTTTATAACATGTATTTCATGCAATAAATAAATTTGATTTGATTTGATTTATGGTCATTCGAATTTCGAAATTCATCAGTGACTTGTCACTTATTATAAATGTCTAGCATACTAGTTATGTGCATTGGCGGATCCATGGGGGCTATGGCCCCCCCAAAAGACCTAGGAATTCAATACTTTCGACTCAATTAAGGTGCACTTTTTACGTTATCAGGAAACAGAAATAAATTCTTTAGGTATAACTTAAGTTTACAACAGGTGAATTTTTACTTCTTAGTACCACCACGTCCACTTGGGACTTTGAAATGAACATAAATCGTACGTAACCTTGATAAATACCTAAAATACCTAGGTATCTTATGGATTTAACTCAGGCGCGGTTCTAGTTGTCACAGTGGTCGTGATCTCTCCTAAAATCTTAGTTTTGGTACTTAAAAAATGGAATCTACAGCTTGATTAGTTTTTCCTGTTTAGGTACTGCTGTCAGTTTGATTAAGATTACCAAAAAAATCGCGGCTCGCTCCGCTCGTCGACATTACTGGCATTTTGTGCTTTATGTTTTGGTCAGCGCAGAGGCAACCAAAGTTACCTATGACTAGAACTGAACTGAACTTAAGTGCTCTAGCTGGTCTGCTATAGTCAGCTAGTATCAATCCAACCACCACAGTAAATAGCACAAAAATGTAACAAATAATCTGCGAGGTCACTGTAAAAATTTTCGTGCTCTGATCCGCTCGCTGATAAAATTTTGTTCCTTCTGACTATGGTCCAGAGCTCGACCCCCGCTATAGGTGACTTTGCCAAATTTGATAAAAAGTTAACCTAAAATCAGAACTTATTTTAGGGCTTCGTGAATATGTCGATGTCCAAAAGGGTTGCGTCGTCGCTAAAAGAATTTGAGAACTCTATCTTAGAGAGTGAATTTTTTTTCGCCACTTCCCGCATTGCCGTCCCTCCACCCGCGCCGCCCGCGCGTGACTCGAAACGCGCCTTGGTTCTCATCTAATAATATTATTATTATTATATGATTGATTTTGTAAAAATACTAATAAAACCTTTATATTTTGCTTACTTGTAATTTTAACCCTTTCTCCGAACTTTGCAAAATGGCCCCTACTCAAAATGAAATCCTGGATCCGCCCCTGGTGTTGTGCTGATATACCTAATGAATGATGTACCTATCGATAGGTACTCCCGATCTAACAAGAAGTACCTACCCAATTAAAATGTATCAATTTGATTGATTTATTGTTGATCAGTGTAAGTTTTATGGAATACTCTGGTAATAATGTAAGAATTCCACACTAGTAGGCACGTATTTGATTTGTTTGCTTTAAAAAATTATAAATTCACTATTGAAACTACACTTGCACATTTCTAAGAAATTAAATAACATCGCAAAAATTTACGACTTCGGCGGGACTCGAACCCGCATCCTTCCGTCAGTACCGGAATGTGCTAACCAACTACACCACGAGGTCGAGTGACGCTGGAGTCGAAAATCTTTGCGACTTTCTACGGACGCCGCCGCGCCGTTAGCTCCACCTACAGGCTAACGGCGCTACAGTCCGTAGAAAGTCGCAAAGATTTTCGACTCCAGCGTCACTCGACCTCGTGGTGTAGTTGGTTAGCGCATTCCGGTACTGACGGAAGGATGCGGGTTCGAGCTTTAGAATTTGTAGCTTTTGCTTTAGCTTTGTAGCTCCACCTACAGGCTAACGGCGCTACAGTACGTAGAAAGTCGCAAAGATTTTCGACTCCAGCGTCACTCGACCTCGTGGTGTAGCACATTCCGGTACTGACGGAAGGATGCGGGTTCGAGTCCCGCCGAAGTCGTAAATTTTTGCGATATTATTTAATTTCTTAGAAATTTGCCAGAGTGTGAGGCTTACGCACTATAAAAACAAAAACTTTACACTTGCACCACCCGCAAACCACACTAGTTTTTTTTTAACATTGACTATCAATATCGATAAAAATAAATGCTTGCCCAACTGGGTGTGATGCTTGATTTTGAGTCGGCCAATCGGAGCGCAGCGGTCGCCGCAGTGATTTGGCGGAATTGTTGTCTAAACAAAATTAATGACATTTCCTCTCTATTGGGTATGTGCTCGATGGGTGACTCCAATAATAAACAATTTTTCTATTAACTTTTATTATTATTATTTTTTTTTTAATAATTTAAAATTATTCAAACTTGAGGCTGCTAAAACTTTCTTTTTAGAAGTATCAATATTATGTCGCTGTTTCATGTGTTTATTGTAATTTGGCCAGTCAGCATAACTATGGTCACAAATATCACATGAATAGGGCTTCACGCCAGAGTGCAATCTCTCATGGTTAGTTACATACTGTTTCCGTGCAAACTTCTTAGAACAATATTTGCATTCAAAAGGTGTTCCATCTGAGTGGATGGCTCTATGCTTTGTTAAATCTCGCCGGAGTCTGAAACTGCTGCCACATTCGTCGCAAGAGAATGGCTTTTCATCATTATGACGGGCTAGGTGGTCTTTCAAAACTGGTAATGTTTTAAAACCCAATTTGCATACGGGGCATTTGTGTGGTCTTTTGTCTGTATGAGTGAATGCGTGTTGAGTCAAGCTCGACTTATCAAAACAGCGCTTTCCGCATGTTTCACAAACAAAGTTCTTTTTTCTATCTATATGCATGTTTTTAATATGGGCCTTGAGAGCGGATTTATTATTGAATGTTTTTGAACATTTAAGGCATGTCAGACCGTTGAACAACACTTGAGGTAGATCAATATATTTTTTTACTTGATAGTAAGTTTCGGTATGCTTTTTTTGCTGAGTCTCACTGTCAAAGGTAGATTTACAACCAGGACAGCTGAATTTTGTGTTGATGTAAGAAGCCTTATGCCTACGAGCTTCTAATGTACTTTTAAACTTGGTGAAACATCTGTGGCATGAATATTTAAACTCCTTGTGGTGGAATTTAACGTGATTGAGGAATTTGTCAAGTCGTCCGTTTCGGAAGTTGCACTCTGTACATCTGTAGGGGTTACATGCTTTATGGTTTTCTTGGGCATGGCTTTGAAGCTCCATGATAGTGGGGAATTGACTCTCACAATATGTACATTTCCAGCTATAATCTGCCCATGTTTTGTCCAGCAATAAGGGGATTGAGTCAGGTATCTGCCTTTTCGGTTTTGGAGGTTGCATATCTTCAGTGACGCTTTCTGTTTTCAAGTTGACATTGATTAACTCTAGGTTTGTTAGATGGTCTTCAATATCAGTTTTGTATGATTCCTCAGAATCAGATTCTACTTCAATATCAGTTTTGTATGATTCCTCAGAATCAGATTCTACTTTTAAATCCATGTCTTCAGAAGTATTGCTTTTAATTGAATCTTTGTTTCCGAAATAGCTTTCGTCTTTCCAAATGGAGAGGGGTAGGTCGTCATCTTCAATTTTAACAATTGGCTGGGCAACTCTTTTCAAAAGAACTTTTTGAGCTTGCTCTACGCTAATGACGAAATCGAAGCACTTGTTCAAAGTGTCTATGCAGTCTCTACAAACCGTAGTAGGCAGGTTATTGTCGTGAAACTCTGTTGTGGCGTTTATACGCGACAATTTCTGGATTATTTCATTTCGCTGTTCGGCGTCCGACTGAAGTTCCACTTGTTTGTTACTAGGCTTCGGTTCTGCACAAAGCCTGCAGTAAATATTTTGTGGATTCATTGTACACGACACACTCACTGTTTAACACAGCTGTATGTTTAAGCAACATAACATAAGTTTATCGATCAATAAAACAAAACATACGAATCAACCGCACAGGAAAACCAAAAAAACCAAAAAAACTAAGCAACAACGTGCAACAACTTTATTTATTTATTCAACTTCTTTTTTTTAAGGCTCTCGGCCAATACTCTGCATCTTGCATCTTCTCACCGCATGTGTCAGTCAGAAAAGAAGAGCTTGTTAAGCCGGCTTTTGACTATGGGATATAATATAAATTACATCTTGAGCTATAAATTACATCCCGCGATTGCTGTTCACACTGTAAGATATATATTTTGGAACACACATGATCAGTTTACACGTCTGCACACGAACGCCAACATTCAAACTGAGGGCGAGGCAGGGGGAGGCGCGGTGTCCGGGGACGTGAGGTAAAATATACACCTTCAAATGACCTTCAAATATCGCTCACTCGGTCGAAAAAATATTTATAGTTTGGGATGTAATATATATTATAGCACAGTGTAAACGGTCCCATACAAAATGTATGGTGAGTGATAAAATATTATATCTCAAGATGTAATATATAATATATTATATCCCTAAGTGAAAAGCCGGCTTTAGTGGTGTACACCGGCACAGAAGATATATATATATCTACTGTGACACCGGCTCTCAAAAAACCGGATAATCACCGGTTAGGGTGAGTACCGGAGCCTACCGGTTATTTGATTGGTTAAAATTTCTGAACGAATTATTCAGTCGCAGATCGCAGAACATATACTATTCGTTACATTCATTGATGTAGAAAAGGGAAGATGTGTTACGTTACGTTCTCCCAGCAACGCTTACTCAACAATTGGCGACGATTGGCCTGAGTTACAACTACACGCAAACACATACGCTCACAGTTACATTTCCAGTCCTGTGCAATAAAAAGAACAACAAAAATGGAAAGATGTAGGTACCTAAGACCGAAGTGAGACCGAGACAACAATATGAGTCGCTAGTGCAACCTTATTAAACTAAAAACAAATTCGGGGTACCTATCTCAGAGTTTTACCAGTAGAGTCGTTCGTTACCACTGAGTTAAATGTACCTAGAGAAGAAATTTCAAACAAAAAACGTCTCATTCTCATGACAGCGGTGGCCTGGGCGCGGCAAGCGCTGCAGCGCCAAAATATTAACGAAGTCGTTTAACCAAACAATTAAAACATTCAGCGCTAGATCGCTTAAAGAGTATTGTTTTCTCAACGTATTCTGACAACATGTCGCCCCTATAGATTTTACACCGCGCAGAGGTGACACAGATTTTGTTCCTACATAACTTAGTAAGAATTTATTCTCTATTTCAAAAATTTTTGTTTGCAAAATAGTAGAAAATTAAAAAAAATGGATTGTTATGCGTTTATTCAAACATATAAATTATGTTTATTCAGACAAATAAATTAGTACATTTTGTCCTAAGATATTTTTTAATACACTAATTTAATTATTGTTTTCAAGTACCTACATACTTTTCATTGAATTAAGATCTATTACTATTTTTTTTTTATTAATTGATGTGTTTTTGCAGTATCGAAATGCGCACGTCGTCATATTTTCTGAACTTTGTTCATAACTTGATATGTTCTGAAAGGAAAAAAAATAATAAAATTTTCAATAATTTGATTTCTTTGAAAATGTAATAATAAAATAGTTTTGAAAAAACTTAAAACCGACTTCGAATCCCTTAGTTTAACTGTTTTTTTTTAAGTTTTGGTAGATAAATAGAAATCCCTGGGGAATAAAATATTGGGACCACCTTGGGAGCACCTATAAACAACTGAAAAGATCACCAAATTGGTCCGGAATCAGTCAATCAAATGACGGAGAAATCGACAAACATACTTATAAACATACTACATACAGCCGAACATAGAACCTCCTCCTTGTTTCGAAGTCGGTTAAAAATATGAAACTGGTTAAAAATCAATAATAAAAAAGTAATTCAATCATTTAAAAAAAACACCGCGTCAAGTCTGTCACCCTATCTGTCTTCCATCAATCACATTATTTTTACCTACAACCGGTTTTTAAATGGTACATCTGCATGTTTTAGTCTATGATTACAATGGCGTGCATATTTATGAAAAATTATTTCTATCTGTTGAGGTATTACGATATTATTACCTATTTATTCACATAATACAACAAATAATTTTACTTACTTGACTACTGGGTTGTTATTTTTCATTATTTACGTCCAGGGTCACACTTAGATTTGTATTTTCGTATTAGAAGCGCGGCTCCGTATGCGTCCAAGCTGCATGCATGTCGAAGCCACACTAATGTCAGGTGTACGGATTGCAGTACAGTTCAGTCGAACAGAGTGAGTGTTCTGATCGCGAAATCTAGTGCGTAGTACATATATATCGATGTTCGTTACACCTTTAATCTTATCCCAACTGGTACCTTCGATTATTATGAATACCTACTTACACAATATTTTTTTGTGTTAAGTGCATATCGTAAAATAATGTGAAATGAATATAAATGATAGAAAGGTTCCACATGGAATTTCAAACTTTACACACTTAAAACTGTAATCTGTATTGGAAACTAAAAGTTCGTTTTTTCGATGATTGTTCTCGACGTATAAATTAAATGGAAACAAAGGGTAGTGCGAGTTGTTAGTTATCCTTTTACGATTTATCAACTCTTACCAATTGGGAGAATATTGATGGTGTGAGTTGAAGAACGACTCGACTCGCAAGAAGACTAAGTATTGCTATCTCTTTTGATACACTTATGATTCATACATTTCTATCTTTGTCTGCAAATGGCGAAAGAAGGCAGTAAAATAAACAGAAAATTAATTTTTTTGGTGTACTTATCGTGTTAGGTAGGTTAGGTTTTTCTATATTTTTTATAGATTTTTTTAATGAAGTTAATTCATAAAGGTAATCACTTCATAAAGTCACTTCGTAAAAAATCAGCTGTCCATGTTGAAACTTTGTTGCAGTTTTTTCAGAGATACCAATCGAAATGTCGTTGAAATAAAGTTGTTCCCCGGAAGGTGTAAATTTCCCCCCTTTCGCATAGTACACATATTTTGTTACACCCTGTATAAATTGCAGGCGAATGGCTTCTCTCCTGTGTGAGTTCTCATACATAACGAGCGACGGTTAAAAGGCAATTTGATTTTAGTGCCAATTTGGTAACTTTACAGGAGAGCCGACGTTATTTTTATTTTCGGAAAAAAAATCATAACTCCCCTAAAGCGCAAGATAAAAAGAATTAGGATTGACAATCATTTGAAGACGACCTCCGTGGCGCAGCGGGCGAAGGTCCGCCTGCGACGCAGGAGGTTGCGGGTTCGATTCCCGCGTCGGAACAAATTTGTGTACGATCTGCAGAAATTTGTTCCATTGGTCCGGGTGTTTTCTATGTCTAATAAAAATATCTATCTATGTAGTAGGTATATTGTATTAAGTATATCAGTTATCTAGTACCTACCCATAACACAAGCTCTGCTTAGCTTGGGGCTAGATAATGCTGTGTGAATTGTCCAACATTATTTATTTATTATTTATTTAAACTATATGAAGCCTGCTACAACTCTAATGTTTTGCTTTCAAAGGATCAATATTTACAAAGTTAGATGTCGTTTAAGTTATATTGAACTACATGCTGATCAAGGCTAATTGGTTTAAACATCTGAAAAGTCAGAAATAGATCAGGGTACAAAGATTTATGACCACATTTCTAAAACATAGATCAGGGCAAAATGATATATCACAAGAGGACTCTGTTCTAGAGCTGGGTAAAAAGGTTTAGGTTCATGAATGAAGGATGAAAAACTGATTTAGGAAGAATGCTTCAAAGGCAAGAGATACATACCTACCTACCTACCTACCTACCTACGTTTAGTAGGTACCTAATAGCACAGATATTATATTTATAACTAGCTGTACCCGCGACTTCGTTCGCGATTGCCTCACCTGCCGACTAATTAAGTTCACATTTAACCATAGTCTCTCATATTATGAAACGCCGCCGTGCAAAAAATCGTGTAGTGTCTACGGGGGATAGCATGTTGTCATCTTCAATCCCATTCTTTATAAACACGACATTTAGCTACGACTCGGCCAGCGTCAGTGTTAAGAAGTGTCATACTCGTTTCACTTCTTACTCATGGATCCGTTCAGCTGGGGCCCTATTCTGCTATACTAATCGCTTCACTATGACAGGGGTATCGACACAGAATGACACGTTTGGGTATTCCACCTCAGATGAAAGAAATTATGATGAATGCAGATGGAGAGACGTGCGTCAAGTTTGAAACTATTAATTTATCTCGCACGCACTATCTGGAGTTTTATAAATCTAAGGATTCTACGTGATGATTCTGCGACGATTCCATTGTCATACCATACTGAAGCAATTGTATTGCAGAATTGGGCTCCTGATCCATTTGACTGGACCACCGTAATTTTTTTTTCGTTAGTAGGTAGGTACAGTTGGCTGTGTACCACAGTAAAAAATATTTTTCTGTGGTCTAGTTAGTTTAATTGGACCACTTACTGCAACCAAACTTCGGTAGTACAGTTAACTGGACCAGCTAAACCACCATATATCATGTAAGGTAGGAACCTAACTTATTTTTCCAAGACGCCTCAGTAGGTAGGAACCTAACTAATGGGTGCGTCTTGGAAAAATACATAGATAGGAACTTACCTACCCTCTATCTACTAATTTTTTTCTTCTAACTCCAGATTATTTCATCAATCTACTGATTTTCTACTCGACTTTCTACTGATTTAGTCAAATTCGATCTTGCAACACTGTTTCTAACAAAAAGAATGCATGAAATCGGACGACGCGTAGACCCGCCGTGATGCGCGGTTAAAGAATTCTACTTTTTCCTCTCTCCCAGGGGAACCTTACTGAATTCCAGGATAAAATGTATTCCATGTCCTTCCTTGTAGTATGAACTCAAAACGTGCCAAGTTTAATTCCAACTCATTACCTATGTAGTTTCAGCGTGATGCGCGGTGAAGGAATTTGACTTTCATCCCCTCTGCCAGGGGAACCTTACTGAATTCCGGGATAAAATGTATCTTTCCTCATAGTATGAACTAAAATCATGCCGAGTTGCATTCGATTTCATTAAGTAGTTCCGTCGTGATGCGCGGTTAAAGAATTTTACTTTCATCCTCTCTCCCAGGGGAACCTTACTGAATTCCAGGATAAAATGTATCCCATGTCCTTCCTTGAACTCAAATAGTACCAATTCAGTCCAACTTATTCAGTAGTTTCGGCGTGATGCGCGGTGAAGGAATTTTACTTTCATCCCTTCTCCCAGGGGAACCTTACTAAATTCTGGGATAAAATGTATCTTTCCTCGTAGTATGAAATCAAATTATGCCGAGTTCCATTCGAATTCATTCAGTTGTTCCATCGTGATGCGCAGTTAAAGAATTTTACTTTCATCCTCTCTCCCAGGGGAACATGATTGAATTCCGGGATGAAATGTATCCCATGTCCTTCCTCGTAGTATGAAATCAAATCGTGCAAGGTTTCATTCCAACTCATTCAGCACTTTCGGCATCATGCGCGGTGAAGAAATTTTACTTTCATCCCCTCTCCCAGGGAAACCTGACTGAATTCCGGGATAAAAAGTATCCTATGTCCTTCCTCGTAGTATGACCTAAAATCGTGCCGAGTTTCATTTCAATACCTTCAGTAGTTTCGACGTGATGCGCGTTTAAGAAACAGACAGACAGACAGACAGACAGACAGACAGACAGACAGACATGAATGAAAAAAATTACAGTTTTGGCTTCAGTATCGATAATAGAGTGCCCTCCAAAAAAAATTTTCAAAATATCTTCAATGTACGGAATCGGACCTGTTACAGTTTTATTATAAGTATAGATACTATACTAGTAGTAATAGAAAAATGATATAGATGACCATCCTCATAAGATTTATACTGAATCCAGTAATTTCACATATTTTGAGCTTCATGAACTTTAAACTGTTTTTAGTTGTTGCTTTTATTTATTTCTAGTAAGTAGGTATAATAAACAAGTAATGCAACTTTTAGTAATTCTATTGGACAGAACTAAATAAAAGATATTTTTTTTGGTACCTACTTAATCAACATTTATTTCTCATCTTCATCTTCATCATTATCTTATGTCTATTGTTGTCTCACGCAAACATAATTTATGTAGGTACTCAATTAAAATAAAATGCTCAAGCTGCATATTTTACTGAAATAAGTAGGTACCTAGTTCAAAGCAAATTGATTTAAATGACAACAGTAGATAGCTATTTCAGTTCAAGGTAAAATAATCTAAGCGAGCTCGTCCATGGGAACTGAAATTAAATGATATCTTTATTTGCATATACCTATAAAGATTTACAAATTATAGTCTTAAAAATAGAGTACAATAGGTAGGTATCACTATATTTGACTTGATAGTCGTGCAAATGTTCAGTAGGTAATAATTAAGATACATTGTAGTTTAGAGTAGACAATTAACATTCTCGTAGTTGTACATAATTCAAGGTTTGATTTAACAATATTTTAAAAAATTATATCGAAACTATTCATAAAATTATAACCGTCAAAGGGGATCTGTCACAGACAGAACTATTTATTTATTACATGTCAAACATTAACGTTATGTAAAATTAAGTTTCAAATAATCAGTTACCTATAGTATAAAAACAGTTATCACAAAGCCAATTATATAATTTGCGATTTAATTCATTATCTGTCAGTTCTCTCATGTCAGGTGGAAGTTAGTTATATAACTGTATGGCCATTGAGTAACAGTTCTTTTTACACAGTTCTAGTCTGAATAGAGGCACCATAAGTTGTTTTTGCACTATTTTTCGTCTGTATTTAGACTTTTCATTCCTCTCAAACAGTGGTGTATTATTTCTGACAAAGTGATGGGAAAGTTAACAGTTTATGCTTCTTAAATAAAAATCTACAAGAATCTCTCCACTTAATGCCAAATATAGCCCGAATACACTTTTTCTGCGAAACAAATACTCTCTGAGCATCCGTTGAGTTGCCCCATATTATAACACCATATCTCAAGACAGAGCAAACATGGCTATGGTAAACTGTAAGTGCGGTTTCAGTGTTAGAGAGATCATATTTATTCTTCTCAGCACAAATATAAATTTATTAATTTTATTACACATTATCTATTTGTGTCTTCATTCAAAAATTTTATGACAAATACTTGTTCAATGTCTTTGTTATTGTAATTAATGTTATTGTTATCCTTAATATTATTTGTAGGTATATGTTGTTGGTATCATGAATTTAGTTTTTGTTGTGTTGATTTTTAAGTTATTATTATCCTGCAAGCACCAGCAAGTTTTCCGCGGCAAAACTACATTCATCATAATTATCTCATCCCTTGAGCTTCGGCATGCTTTGCACGTAGTATATGGCCATTGTCTTCGTAAAATAAAAGTTTTCAAACTGTATTTCACACTAATACTTGAAAATTTTATAATGCCCATAACCTTTTTTTTTACTTACCTAATTTATCCCTTTGGACAAATTAGGCTAAAGCCATTATGGCCATACTGCCTCGTCTTTCGTAATTTTATTACATATTTTAATTTGTCTGTTTATTAATATAGTTTCTAAACCTAAACAACTAGGTACCTACCTACTTAATATGTTTAACATTTATTATACACAAATTGAATTGCTATGTGCATAGGTATTTACAATACAAAGTTACAAATCAAATTTCACCGATGGTAGATTTTATAAAATTAAACAAATGACGATATGTTGAAATATTTTGTAATAATTCTTGTGTGGAATGCGGGACCGAATCAGAGTTACCGAAAATCTCTATGAGTCCATCTATCAACACAAGGCGCTGAATGTTGAATGATGATTACTCAATCAAAAATGATGTTGAAGTGGCCCAAGCATTTCAAAACTTTTTTACTGAAATTCCAATCTCTACTACAAAGTGTTTAAACTCTTCTACTGTAATTGCCGAGTCATTACTAATAGAAAATGTATCTAAATGCAAAAATAAATTTAACTTCAGCCACGTTGATGAAACAGATATTAAAAAAGCCTTTAAACTTATAAATATTAAGAAAACTGCAGATCTCTGGGGCATTTCCGTTACAATTATTAAACCTTTGATTGATACCATTGCCACAGATCTAGCTTTTATATTTAATGAATCTATTGATTGCGGCGTATTTCCTGATCTAATGAAATGTAGTAAAATAATCCCACTGTATAAATCGGGTAGTAGGTCTGACCCCACTAACTTTAGACCAATATCAGTACTGCCTACATTCAGCAAAGTTTTTGAAAAACTTATTTTACATCAATTGCTTAGGCATTTCAATGGCAATGACCTGCTGCATTGTAAGCAATTCGGGTTTACTCGCGGCAGATCAACTACTGATGCCGGTGTAGAGTTAGTATCGCATATTTTTGATGCTTGGGAGAAGTCGCAAGATGCTTTAGGCGTTTTTTGCGACTTGTCAAAAGCGTTCGATTGCGTACACCATGAAACATTAATCAGGAAATTACATCACTATGGAATAAGAGACACTTCTTTGGATCTTCTTACATCTTACTTGAGTGATAGGATACAAAGAGTTGACATTAATGGGAAACGGTCTTCGGGGTCTGTAGTTACAATGGGTGTACCGCAGGGTTCTATCCTCGGTCCTTTCCTATTTTTAGTTTATATTAACGACCTGCCTCACCTAGTCAAGAATAATCATGAGATTGTATTGTTTGCTGACGATACTTCATTAATTTTTAAAATGAAACGACGAAACATAAAATTTGACGATGTGAATAATGCAATCTCAAAAGTAGTACACTGGTTTAATGTCAATAATCTTTTGCTTAATGAAACTAAAACGAAATGTATAAAATTTGCTCTACCTAATGTAAAACACGTTAAGATTGATGTAAACGTAAAAGGAGAAACGTTAGAAATTGTAAACAGTACAGTATTCTTAGGAATAACCTTAGATAGTAAACTTCAATGGGGCCCACACATAGATAAGCTATCGAAGAGACTTAGTTCTGCAGCGTATGCAGTCAAAAAAATCCGTCATCTTACAGACGTGGATACATCTAGACTTGTTTATTTCAGCTACTTCCATAGTATTATGTCTTATGGCATACTGCTGTGGGGGAACGCTGCAGATATTAACACCGTATTTGTGCTGCAGAAGAGGGCTGTTCGTGCAATCTATAATATGGGTCCCAGAGAATCCCTACGTGATAAATTCAAAGAAATAAATATAATGACAGTACCATGTCAATATATTTATGAAAACTTGTTGTACACTCATAGAAATAAAAATCTGTTCCCTAAAAATTGTGATAAACATAACTTTAATACCAGAAATAAACATAAACTCGCTGTGCCCACAACTAGGTTACACAAAATTAATGTATCTTTTAAAGGGCAATGTATACGCTTCTACAACAAAACTCCTAGTGAGTTGCAACAATTATCAGTAAATAAATTCAAACAAATTGTCAAAACCTTGCTGTGCAAAAAGGCTTACTATAAAATATCAGATTATCTAGAAGATAAAAAAGCTTGGTACGGGTTTTGCTCCAACTCGAAGAATAACAACTAACAGGCTAAAGGTTTCTTCGTCGCTTCTTTACTTTGGTCTACATACCGAAGCGACAGAAATCAAAAATATCACTTTATTTCCGTGTCAGTGTATAGTCTTATAATTTGACCTTTTCTAAGTGTACATTTATTGTATTTATGGAAATAAAGAGTTTTTGATTTTGATTTTGATTTTGATGGACAATTAAGAAATATGTGATCTAGAGTTTGATCTCCAGTGTTACAATAGTTACAAGAAGGCGAATTAACAATTTTCAAACGATACAAATAGAAATTTAGACGACAATGGCCAAAACGAAGACGACAAAAAGTTGTATAAAATTTTCTGTTGACAAAAAACTTATTTCGGGAGAAACATGGTTGAGAATCAATTTGGGCATCTAAATAAGCATACCAAGTGCCTTTATTCTGAACCTGAGTATAATGATAAGAATGCTCACCCCAAGAGTTACGCATTCGTTGTTTTAGAAGACTCACAACGTCTGTGTAAGGTAAATGGACATTGGTATCAGGGTCAGGAATATAATTAGCCTGTTTTACAATAGTATTGGCTAAATAGTCTATAATGTTTATTGCCAACTACACCTATGTGTGATGGCACCCATGCAAAATCTACTGTTATATTTGATTCCGCTAATTCCACCCATAACTGTTTTATTAAATAAATGATGTAGTTAGTGTTAGCATTCAGTTTGTGGTTTTCCAAATTTTTTAAGACACTCATGCTATCACTAACCACGACCCAATCAGTGTGTCCTAGGTTACGAAATTGTAAAATGTTTTGAAAATCTTGTAGCATAAAAAATGGCTTTGAAACGGAACCAGCGCTAGACAAATTAACCGAAACACTATTACCAGAAAAGCTAAAAAGTTTCAGGATAAATCTTTCTTTTAAATACCTAATTCAAACGAATACTGATTGGAAGCCTGCACTCAATTTGCTCAATTTGCCGTGTGGTGCCGGCGGCATAGAATTGCACCACCCCAACTCATCCCGTGGGTGTCGTAAGAGGCGACTAAGGGAAACACACACCGGGGGGCGGGCAGCAGCGCCCCCTGCAGAGCAACTGTACCAAACTGCGATCCCAAACCCGCAATGCCCAGCGTGGGGATTATGGGCATTACCCCCCCAATGATGAAAGCAGCCAAAAAATGGCCCCCAGTTCCCGGCCGCCTCGCTATTCCTGGCCATGGTAGCGGCCACGGTAACGGCGGGGCAGGGGGTGCTAGGAATCCCCGGGCTACATTAGGCTACCATTCATTGCTCAAAAAACTGACCCTGGCGACGTTTAACGGACGAACTCTGAGGCTGGACCATCATCTAGCGCAGTTGGAAGTGGAGTTAGAGAATATTAAATGGCATGTTCTGGGGTTATGTGAAGTCCGTAGAGAGGCGGAGGACACCGTAACTCTAGACTCAGGCCATCTTCTCTACTTTCGCGAGGGTGATAAAACATCCCAGGGTGGCGTAGGGTTCCTCGTAAATAAGGCTCTCGCTAGCAACGTTCAAGAAATCTCCAGTGTGTCGAACAGGGTAGCGTAACTGATCCTTCGGCTATCCAAGCGGTATAGCATGAAGGTAATTCAGGTCTACGCACCGACCTCGACACACTCGGATGATGAAGTGGAGGATATGTATGAAGACATATCCAAAGCCTTACACAACACCACTAAGGCCCACTTCAACGTTGTTATGGGGGACTTTAACGGCAAGGTGGGAACCCAGACTGGCAACGAATCCCGAATAGGCCCGCATGGTTATGGAGTTAGGAATCACAGGGGGCAAATGCTTGTCAACTTCCTTGAGAAAGAGGGGCTGTTCTTAATGAACTCCTTCTTTAAGAAACAGCCTCAAAGGAAGTGGACATGGCAAAGCCCCGACACTGTGACTAAAAATGAGATCGACTTCATCATGACGGATAGCAAGCACATATTCAGAGATGTCTCAGTGATCAACAAGTTCAATACCGGATCTGATCACCGACTGCTCCGAGGCTCTCTGAATATCAACTTGAAGCTTGAAAGAAACCGTCTGATGAAGTCCACGCTCCGACCTAACCCAATCCAAATCATGGCGGGCACCGAGAAGTTCCAGCAGCTTCTCGGGAATAGATTTGTTGCCTTGGATCCCACTGATGACGCTGACGAGACCCTACACAATCTGGTCGAAACGCTGAGGGATGAGGGCATCAAGTTTTGCAAAAAGCAGCGCACTGGCAAGAAATCCAAACTCTCGGATGAGACTCTCGGTCTGATGACAAAAAGACGGGAAACCACTCAAGCGTCTTCGTTAGAGAGGTCAGACCTGAACAAGCGAATTGCGAAGATGGTACGGCGCGACCTTCGGAGCTCCAACACACGCCTCATCGAAGAGGCGATAGAGCGAAACCGAGGGTCCAAAGTATTCACTCAGCAGCTTGGCAGGAGCCACCTGACGAAGCTTAAAACGCACGACGGGAGGACCGTATCGTCGAAACCGGAGATCTCCGCCAAGGTAGAGGATTTCTATGGCCGTTTATACGCTGCACATGCCCCCCATTCCCGGCGAGACGACCATGATTCTAGAGCCACCCTGACACGCCACTATACCGACGAACTGCCAGACATCAGTCAAGACGAGATCGTGTTAGCTCTGAGGCAGCTTAAAAATGGAAAAGCCCCCGGTGAGGACGGAATAACTTCAGAGCTTTTGAAAGCCGGAGGTGCCCCTGTTGTACAGGAGCTACAAAACCTCTTCAACGCCGTCCTTCACAGTGGGAGAACTCCAAAGGCGTGGAGCGGGAGTTTGGTGGTGCTCTTTTTTAAGAAGGGAGATAAAACCCTCCTTAAAAACTACAGACCCATCACGCTCCTGAGCCACGTCTATAAGCTGTTCTCACGAGTGGTCACGAATCGTCTCGCCAGGAGACTCGACGAGTTCCAGCCACCGGAACAGGCCGGGTTCCGCGGAGGATTTGGCACCATAGACCACATTCACACGGTGAGGCAGATTATACAGAAGTCCGAAGAGTATAATCAGCCTCTGTGTCTGGCCTTTGTGGACTATGAAAAAGCCTTTGACTCTGTCGAAACCTGGGCTGTTCTGGAATCCTTACAGCGATGCCAAGTAGACTATCGTTATATCGAGGTGCTGAGATGTCTCTACGAGGCCGCCACCATGAGTGTCCAAGTACAGGGCCAGCAGTCTAAACCCATCCAACTGCGCAGAGGAGTGAGACAGGGGGATGTTATATCCCCGAAATTGTTCACGAGCGCGTTGGAAGATATGTTTAAGACGCTGGACTGGAAAGGTAAGGGCATCAACATAAACGGCGACCACATCTCACACCTGCGATTCGCTGATGACATAGTCTTAATGGCGGAGTCGCTAGAGGAGCTGAACCAGATGCTGGACGGCCTAGCCTCAGCCTCGCGACGCATCGGTCTTGGCATGAATTTGGATAAAACCAAAGTCATGATCAATGGCCTCATTGATCCGGGACCGGTCGTCGTACATGGCCACCTTCTCGAAATTGTTTCCGAGTATACTTACCTTGGGCAAATTCTGCAGTTGGGTAAAAATAATTTTGAGAAGGAGGCCAAGAAGAGGATCCAGCTAGGCTGGGCAGCGTTTGGGAAACTACGTCGAGTCTTCTCGTCATCCATACCGCAATGCTTGAAAACTAAAGTTTTCAATCAGTGCGTCCTACCCGTCATGACCTACGGAGCTGAGACGTGGACATTCACGGTAGGGCTGGTCCACCAGTTCAAAGTCGCTCAGCGAGCTATGGAAAGAGCTATGCTCGGAGTCTCTCTGAAGGACAGAATTCGTAACGAATACATCCGACAGAGAACCAAAGTTATCGACATAGCTCAAAGAATTAGCAAGTTGAAGTGGCAGTGGGCCGGCCATATCTCGCGAAGAACCGACAACCGCTGGGGCAAACGTGTTCTTGAGTGGAGACCACGACTCGGCAAACGTAGTGTAGGACGCCCTCCGGCCAGGTGGGATGACGATCTGCGAAAGACTGCAGGCAGATGCTGGATGCGGCAAGCTGAAGGCAGGGCGCTATGGCGCTCATTAGGGGAGGCCTATGTCCAGCAGTGGACTAATTTAGGTTGATGATGATGATGATGACTCAATTTGCATAGCGTTAATAGGAGTACTTCTAAATGCTCCCGTGATTAGACGCAAACATTTATTTTGAAACACATTAATCCTATTTACAATTTTTACATCTGCAGCGTAACAAAAGAAAACATATTCAAAATGGCTCCGAACTAGAGATTTGTACAAAGTTAGTAAAACTTCAGGGTCAGCTCCTCAATAAGAGCTAGACAAAGACTTTAATATGATAAACGCTTTTTGAGCTTTGTTTATGATTTGTTTAGAATAATTATTCCAAGATAAATTGTTGGGGAATAATACTCCCAAAAATTTAATCTCTGATGACACGGGCAATGGAGTATTATTACAATGAAAAACAGGCATATTGGCGTGTTTTTTCCCAAATACCACTAAGTACTTTTGTTTTCGACGGATTAACACTAAGTATTAAAAATATTTGTTGAGCTTTAATGCATCGTTTACAATTTCAGCTGTTTGAGCCAAATTTGCTCCAGATGCATAAACAACTAAATCATCTGCAAACTGCAGATTTTTAACATGTGAACCTAGTATTAAATTTAAACGACGTATATACAAAATAAAGGCGACAAAATACCACCTTGACATACTCCTACAGAACAATTTCTTGGGCCTTAAGGTGTCTGATATATTTCACAAATACTATGCCCATAGCCTAATAAAACACACTCTTCAAGGAGGGCTTTTCAATGCGACCTTAAAAAAAAGTGGTTGCCTACTAGGATAGATGACGTTGTATGAAACTCAAGTGTCAAAAATCTGCCAAGAACTGAGAGAAATTGAGTTGTCACTGTCGTTCATATCTTCTCTTCTCTGCCCATGTGTTGCGTTGACACTTGATTTTTGTGCAGCGCCATCTAGAGTCAAAATAAAGAGTGTGTTTTTTTAATATTGCATTGAAAAGCCCTCATTACTTGACACGAAGTGACGTTTATTCCAAACAAAAATAGTACAACCACCATATCAAAAAAAACATTGCACAGATTATAAATAGCAATCTAATAATTCTTTCCATCAGTATTATCTTCTTCTTAACTTTTTGCCAAATTTTCCGAGACATACTCAACCTCCCCAAATATATGCTGTTCTGTGGTCACATCTTCTATAATATCAATACAGGGAAATGGTTCTTCTTTGATGGTTACCTGAGCCTGCATTCGTTGTGTGTAATCAATGGTAAAATATTGCACAGAAGCCATAGACAACTGTTGATTCGTTCCTAGGTCGACCATTGTAATATATTCCTGGATTACCTGAAATTAACAATTATTTATCAACTTTAATAATGAACGAAAGACAATGAACAACCGAAAGACAAGCCAGGACAAACAATATATTTCTGCCGTTTATGTTTATGAGGTGGTCTATGGTGCTACTCTATGTTATCAACCTATCATTAATACAACCTTCGGAAACAGATAGGTATAATAATACTATACTAGTACAGTACAGATGCCTCATCTCATAGTAAAAAGTATGACTCGCTTCGGGCGAGATTTGAGCGGGCCAACCAGTTATTGTTTTAAGTTCACTAGATGGCGCAAGACTTAGCCCGCATGAACGAATGAAAAAATACCGCCTTCCACTACTAGATGTCGACTCATGCAATATTTTAATGACCCATCTAGTAGTGAGTAGAATTGATTATAGTTTTCTAAAAAGCGACAATAGATTCCCACGGTTTATTTAATTTGAGACCACCGAACTTTTAAAACGGGGACATTTGTCCCACTTCGATGTCTAGGAGTTAATTATAAATTGTGTTACCGTTCTTTACTGATGTTGATGGGGTTGTTATAATATATAAAGCTCGTTATTTTATAATCCTACAGCAAGTTTCACTTAGTTTTGTGGGATAGGTACCTTTTTAAGGTGGGCATCATAGAATTGATCCCTGATGACTAAAAGGATTTTTAGATGGATAGGGAAAAGGGTAAGAACTAAGAAGAAAGTCCAACTAAAACTAAATATTCGTATTATATACTGAAACCTATATTTTCTTTGAAAACTATCATAGTTAAGTTATACAAAATAATTTACAACGGGATATACAGGGCGAGTTTTTTTAGGGCCACTGAGGAGAAGTCGTAAACCGTGAAAGTTATAAGTATTTAATGTTACGTGCTCGATTTGAAAAATCTTCTGCACATAAAATAGTCAAGTTTTTTTTACTTTTAGAAAAGTGAGTATCTAATGTTACGTGCTCGATTTGAAAAATCTTCTGCACATAAAATAGTCAAGTTTTTTTTAGTTTTAGAAAAGTGAGTATCTAATGTTACGTGCTCGATTTGAAAAATCTTCTGCACATAAATAGTCAAGTTTTTTTTAGTTTTAGATAAGTGAGTATCTAATGTTACGTGCTCGATTTGAAAAATCTTCTGCACATAAAATAGTCAAGTTTTTTTTAGTTTTAGAAAAGTGAGTTTTTCAACGTTCAGATTCTGAGTCTGAACGTGTAACCTCTACTGAATTCATTAAGTTGAATTAAAAAAATATCAATTTTGTAGGATTTTGATGATTTTCAATACAGCCAGCGCATTGAGGACGCTTCCGACTGGTATTCATATGGATCAGTTGAGCTACATGTAGATTGTTTGCAACAGTCTGCAATTAGCTCAATAGTTTGAATTGTAAATACTAGTTCTAATTTATTTATTTTATTTGATTATAATTTTCTTTGTGAATAAACTGTTTTGAAGGTGTCCCTGCAACTTCATATCCGTCTATTAAATCAACAGATCAACCATTATAATCATTTTATCAAAACATACATTCAGCACAAGACCTCTCCTTTATTGATTTATTTGCAAATTTATTTTTAAAAGGTATTTTAAATAGGTATTTCGTTATTGATTCCTGGCAGACAATTTGTTTCCTACAGCGAATGTTGTATTGTTGATGGTGTTGCTAATGTTATCCCTGAATCAATCATAAATTTATAAGCCACAGGTGATTCGTTATTTATGGACATGCAAAAAACTGATTACTCGCCAAAAATCGATCGAATAAGGAAGATTGCAAGTTCAGTAAGAAATCTAGCCAGGTTACTAAAATATCACTGATACTCTCACTTAACAAACGGCAGGGTAGACGGACGGATACAGTCCTACATCAAAATCAACAAACAAAGTAAAGCCTCTACCCCACAGCCGCGATTTTGAAGCGCGTCTCTCTGTCGCGCGATTTGTTGCGATATTTGTTTGCAGTACATTTTGTACTAACACGCATATTATCTTCCACACTACTGCAATTTATCGACGCGATAGAAGTTGGACGGCGCGTTTCCGCGCCCTGCGATTTTGCGATAATTATTCACAGAACATTTTGTAATTAAGACGCATGCGTACTTCGTTTTGGGGGGTGCCGGCGCGGCGGCGCGCGGGGTTTAGAAATGGCGCTTACAAAAACGCAGCTGTGTTTAAGGAATCGCGCTACAAAATCGCAACAAATCGCGCGACACAAGACGCGCTTCAATATCGCGTTTGTGGGGTAGAGGCTTAAACCGCTCGCTCGTGACACTTGACTGACAATAAGTTTGCGTTTGGTTCATTTGGCCACGGTGGGGCCAAATAATTATAATAATAATAATAATAATAATATATTACCTGGGCCAAATAAGCACTTAGAAAATAAAACAAACAAAAAACGAAACGCATTTCAATAAAAAACCTGTTTCGCCATGTGTCAATGAGTAGCGCTTACTATTTGATTTACCATCATACAAAATAATCATGAGATTTGATAAGTTCATTTTAATTCCGCAAGGGGAACTTCGATACTAATGTAATTATAAAATTTATGAAATTTTAGAAACAAATTCATTTATAGGATTCAAGGGTTTTTCCTAAATAAGTGCACATATTTTTGTAATGAAATTCGATATTGTTTTGTCAGTTTACAAAAACATCGAAAACTAAGTGTTACACCTAACGCAATCAATCGTCATGTTTTTGAACCGCAAAAACTTATGAGAAAAAATGGCTTATTTACGAAGCGATTTTAAGACGAAGTGGGATCGGTTTTGCGAGACAAGGACGAGCGAAGGCGAGAGCCGCGGAATGGCCAGCCCGAGCGCAATTTCACTGCTCGTTTTATAGATATTTGTTTTTTGCTCTAAATTATTACTCTTTCGCAAAAAAATAAAACCATAATCGTCTAAAGTACTTATTAGGGAACACGTAGACGAAATTTTATTGAAATATGATAAGTAACTAGCAAATGAAACTGCTTTTTCCGTAGAAGTATTTGTGCAAAAATGAAGATTTAGAGGAAACTTATTCTGTTGTAGGTATAATATTTAGTATCAGCATTGCACTGCACCCGTGCGGAGTCGGGGCGGGTCGCTAGTGTTATTATATAAAATAGCGACAAGTGTGGCATCAAGCATCAAGGTGACCTTGATTCTACCCAGATACTCTGTAGGTGATGCCGAGTGCCTAAACTGGTAGTCTGGTACACGCTACACAAACTACTGACACAACTCGTTAAAAGATGTTATTTAAATTTGTCATTTTATTCGAATTAATATCAGGATTTGTGAATGATGAAATGCGTATTATCAGGATAAGAATATAATCCAGATTTTGCAATCCCTAGGTGGATGAAAATAACATACCTACTTAGAGACATGAATTCCTAGCTTTATAAGTAGCTAAATATAGGTTAAATACTTATAAAAGCTCACATAAGGTAACAAAACTACCTATTCATTACGGATGTAAGCGGGTTAACTACGAACATTATTTGTGTTGGAAGAACACCAACGTTCGGAGATGCGGAACGCGCGCGTCTAGAACCGCACTCACCCAAAAATAAGGTTCGTAGTTAACTAATAAATAAAATAAATAAAAATATTTTATTTCGGACAACGAAGAGATCCATAATTTGTTAGTAATATACACAAGCACTTATAATTAGGGTTAGTTATTTGACTTAATACTAGGTACATATTTATAAACATTTTAGTTAATCACTCTCCGCACGAAACCATGCCACGTGGGAGAGGTGACTCTACCAGCAATAGTTTGCAGGATGGTGTTGGGGCTGTCACGCACTCTGCGCATCAGGGATGCGGTCTTTTTACGGAGAATGGCAGCAAAACCATCCGTCTCGTATTCTGCAAACATCCCTGATGCACTGCAGAAACGGGGCAGTCCCAACATCATCCTGAAAACATTGTTGTACTGTACACGTAGGGTCTCTAGCGGTCGTTTGGTGTAGCTAATCCATAGGTTCCCGGTGTAGAAACTTTGACAGTATGCTTTAAAAAGCGTTATTTTTACTTCTTCTGTACACCGGGAAAACGTACGGATCAACATATTACCTCTTACCGCTAGAGCCCTACGCTCACGTTCAATGTCAGCATTGTCTTTAAGGTCATCGGTAACAAAGTGGCCAAGATATTTGAAAGACGTAACTCTATTAATGTTCATGCCGTTAAGGGTTATCTCTGGGAATTCTTTGAGGTTATTACCGGCGGCCTTAAAGACAATGTATTCACACTTCTTTATGTTGTAGCGGAGACCATGAGAAGCAGCGTAGTCAGCACAAACTTTGAGCATATCTTCGACAGATCTCGCTGTCGGGCCCAACAGCACCATGTCGTCCGCATAGCTGATGTTGTTTATACAAACACCATCAACATGACAGCCAACACGCATGCCGCTGAGCTCAACAATGAGATCATTTACATATAGGTTGAAGAGCGAGGGTGAGCTTACCCCCCCCTGTCTCACACCGCACTCCAACCTATATGCGTCAGAGAGAGCATTGGACCACTTGATGACATTACTTTGGTGTCCGTACCAATATCTAAACATTTTCAACAGGTACACCCCTGTCCCTCAACTTTCCCCAGAGTACATCATAAGAGACGAGATCAAATGCTTTGGAGAGGTCGAGGAAACAGGCGTACACCGGCGTCCTGCGCCTTGTGTAGTATTGGACAGTATGCTTGAGTGCTAATATTGCGCTTTCTGTGGATAGTCCGGGTCTAAACCCGAACTGTGCGTCATGTAGCTTAAGGTATTTTTGTAAAGTAGACTCAAGCACACTGTCCAACACCTTGGCTATTGTCGTGGCTAGCGAGATTGGTCGGTAGTTTCCTTTGTCCGATATGTCCCCTGTCCTGTTCTTCACGATCGGCACTACTATCGTCTTCATAAGATCAGCCGGTAAGTACGCGTGACTCAGACACATTGAGAAGAACATGGACAGGAGACCGGGCAAGTGGTTCCCCGCGTATTTGAGATGCTCGATGCTGAGCCCATCGTGTCCGGGAGACTTACCTCGCGTCATACTTTTAATGGTCGCGCGGACCTGGTCCGCAGACACATGCAAAAGAGGTTCGTCACCCGGAGCGTTGAACTCAGCATCGTTCACCTCAGAGGAAGGACCGAGGGGGGAGTGAACTTTAAAATGTTCCATGAACAGCTGCGCTATCTCCCTTTGGTCACTCTTACCCTCCACGCTCACGGGGGGGCCAGGCCTAATATTCAGATTACCTGTGGATTTCCAGAAGGACTTAAAATCTTTCGCTGCACGTTCTTTAGCAATCTTATCCATAATTAGCTGGTCCTGGTTTTTCTGACACCACTTCAGGCGGCTTTTAAAAATTTTGCGAGATTCGCACATCCGCTCATAAGTTTCGCCTGAAGTGGGTCTGTTACACAGCAACCAGCATTTGAAATTAAGCCTGGCCTCCTCATGCGCGGTGCGAACATATATGTTCCATCCACAGAAACTTCTTCCTTTCCCGAGTCTCCCACCACTACACTGCCTCGTCTGTACAGCCGCCTCAGTCATAGTATCCACTACAACACTATAAAGACTATCCAGAATAGACCTGTGCTCAGCCAGACCACACGGTCCGTGACCACACTCTACGAATTCTGGGGGAAAATTTATATTACGAAAGGTCTTGCTACATATATCACTATACCTCTTTGTTTGTTCGTTATTCCTCTCGCCCCATAACACCGCGTTAGAAGTTGAATCACGAGTCACTAACCTTGGCCTGACTGCACACAAGTTACATTCCACGTAAATAGGAAGATGGTCCGACGTGTAAACGTCCTCATATACGCCTACTTTGGTAACTGTATGCCAAGCCGAGAGGGAAACAACACAGTGGTCCAACCATCTTCTACTACCGGATTGTTGACAAATGAATGTGTATGTTTTTGAGGAACATCCTAGCTTCTCCACATCCGCACAGAGCCAGGATTGTTTTGAGCAAAAGTTAGACAGTTCGCGCGGTGCGAACATATATGTTCCATCCACAGAAACTTCTTCCTTTCCCGAGTCTCCCACCACTACACTGCCTCGTCTGTACAGCCGCCTCAGTCATAGTATCCACTACAACACTATAAAGACTATCCAGAATAGACCTGTGCTCAGCCAGACCACACGGTCCGTGACCACACTCTACGAATTCTGGGGGAAAATTTATATTACGAAAGGTCTTGCTACATATATCACTATACCTCTTTGTTTGTTCGTTATTCCTCTCGCCCCATAACACCGCGTTAGAAGTTGAATCACGAGTCACTAACCTTGGCCTGACTGCACACAAGTTACATTCCACGTAAATAGGAAGATGGTCCGACGTGTAAACGTCCTCATATACGCCTACTTTGGTAACTGTATGCCAAGCCGAGAGGGAAACAACACAGTGGTCCAACCATCTTCTACTACCGGATTGTTGACAAATGAATGTGTATGTTTTTGAGGAACATCCTAGCTTCTCCACATCCGCACAGAGCCAGGATTGTTTTGAGCAAAAGTTAGACAGTTCCCTATAAAAAGTTTCCTGCGGGTGAGCATTAAAATCCCCAAGGATGAAGATGGATTCGACATTACTACTTTCCTCTATAGCACTAATCTCACTCAAAACCTCAGTAAAGATAGGCAGATTGTCTTTCTTGCATGTAGGCATGTACACAGAAAATATAATTACAGAGCAACCACTAGAGGTAGCCTTAATAGCCGCTAGCCTAGGGCTACTACAATCCAGGACTGCGACAGACTCGAACATACCCTTTCTCCAGAGAATGGCTACTCCCCCATGCGGTCGACCTACGAGTAGGCCTGCGGACGTATCCACCGCCGACTTACCGGGGTGTATTCAAAGTCTTTATTTACAGTACCTAACAATGGAATATCATGGAGATATCAAGGAGTTAACCCGCTTACATCCGTAATGAATTCTTCAAACTACGATAGTTTTTAATGTAAAAAACTACCTATTCTTATCACTTATCACCTTCTTACATTGTTAAAAACAAGATCCGTCAAGTGCGAGTGTAACTCGCGCGCCGAGGGTTTTGAACGTTTGTCAACAAATATGTACCAAAAGTACCGGTTAGAGACTTCGCAATTTAACGAATACCTAAGAATAGTAGGTTACATTTCAGATGGATCTCTCTGCATGCTTCGGTTAAATGGGTGGTTCGGTTAAGGTGGGTATTGGTAAATTTTTCGACTTTTTTCGAAATATTTCAAAAAGTATGAAAGTTACAGAAATTTGAAAAACTGGTTTGAAATGTCCAAACCGATACCTTTCATTTGATACCCCACTCGGGGGGTAGCCCCCCTTTTGAAAATTATTCCTTTTTGACCATTTTTCAAAAAGTGTTCTTTTTACAGACTTCTCTATATTTTTCCTGTAAAATATAGATCCATATCTACAAACGCTCCATACATTTTAAACGGATCGCTCTGCAAACTTCGGAGATAGGGGGGGGGGGGGGGGGGAATGGGTATTTTTTCGACTTTTTTCAAAATATTTCAAAAAGTATGAAACCTACAGAAATTTGAAAAACTGTTTTGAAACGTACAAACAAATACCTTTCATTTGATACCCCATATGACTCTGTAGGTATCTTTTAAAATTTCGGCATCACAATTTGTATGGAAAATATTCATTTTCATTTTTTTTCATGTATTTTTCTCAAAATCTGTACAGGCGCACGAAATGTATTATTGTTTTAAATTTCAAGTTGATAGCTGCAGTAGTTTTTGAGTTATTAAGGAGGGAAAAAAGGACAGACAAAGCGAGACCATAAGGGTTTTGAAACCGATCTTCGATCATCAAAACCCTAAAAAGCGGCAGCTCAGTACTTCAAGCCAACATCCGCTGAGAGTTGACTGTTGCTGCACCAGTCGCTGACAGCGTTGAGAGCTCGCTGCATGATGCTTGAAATGGTGGACTGGCAGAATCCCCGCACGACAACCTCAAGGTCACCTGCGTAACCTTGCGCATCGATATTGAGCTCCGTCGCTAAATTTATTAGTATCAATGTTCGCTATATTTTTTAAATAATTTTGAGGCTCGCTTCGCTCTCCATTTTTTGTCATTTAGGCAACGAACTTAAGTATTTAGGGTTCCGTCAAATATTTCGATGTCCAAAAGGGTTGCGCCGCTAAAAAATCGGGGGGCAAATGCAATGTAAGCGCAAAAAAGTGTGTTTATTTACGACATCACGTTAGAAACCTCTATAATTATCCATATTTCTCTACTATATTATGCATGTATTATACATATTAACCTTCTTCTTGAATCATTATATCTTTAAAAAAAACGCATCAAAATCCGTTGCATAGTTTTAAAGATCTAAGCATACATAGGGACAGACAGACAGCGGGAAGCGACTTTGTTTTATACTATGTGTATGTAGAGATGACAGCATAAAATATATATTCGCTGCTTGCAGTAACCATTTGAATTACTATAAAACGTATATAAAAATGACTAGTTTAAACCCATAATTGAATTCTTATTGTTACACTTTGCGGTAGCGGGGCTGGACGTATGTTTGACCGTTAATAACTTAATTTAAAGTTTTTGTTTTTATAGTGCATAAGCCTCACACCCTGGCTAAGTCCCGTCGAAGTCAAAAATTACATAAAACATAATTATTTGGATTTGTTGGTACCTCATGAAACGTACAGCAATGCCTTGGACTTTTTCGGACCATCGAGCCATTTGGAAGAAGTTTTCATATTCCTCCAGCTTCTGGTAACAAACATCGCATACAGCTGTGAACCTTGCATCCGAGTTGAACTGAAACAATAGTTACAGATTTTGTAGGTTCTGTAAGAAACCTATCCAAGATCTAGAGGACTTTAATTTGAATAAATCAGCAGGGCTATTCAGACTCATTCATTCATTCATGTCATTGACATGGAATGTTAAACAGATTCTGGCAAGATTCAAATATTTTATTTTCTGTGTTCTGCAATTAATTAATCAATAGACTTTTGTAGGCCTGATCAGTCCATTTTCTGCAATACTACTTTTCTGGTAGAGTAATTCTATGCAGAATGCAGATAATATCAAAAACCCCTAAATATTTAATTTAGCCTTGAACCTGTGTCAGATTCTATGTTGAAGACTCAGTAGCGGAGTCTGAATAGCCTTGCAGTATCCTGGTTGGTACATACTTTTGATGACCTCCGTGGCGCAGCGGGCGAAGGTCCGCCTGCGACGCAGGAGGTTGCGGGTTAGATTGCCGCCTCGGAACAAATTTGTGTACGATCTGCAGAAATTTGTTCCGTTGGTCTGGGTGTTTTCTATGTATCATAAAAAAATATCTATCTATGTAGTGTATTGTATTAAGTATATCAATTATACTTAGCTTGGGGCTAGATAATGCTGTGTGAATTGTCCAGCATTATTTTTTATTATTATTATTTATACTTACTTTATGTACGTACTCATTACAATTTCAATCAGCCATAAGTGCCTCAACACTGGGCAAAGGCCTCCCCTGGTCCCTCGACTCAAGTCAATCCTGAGCTAGCTGGACCCACACTGTGTCAATGGTAAAATTTTGATGTCCCTTTTCACTCATGAGACATTTGATAGTTCGCTCCCACCCGGAATTTCCTGGATTTTTTTTTATTCTTGATTACCGGTATCCATGTTGGGTAGGGGGCCATTAGGCCATGACCCACCACACTGGTCCAGCGAGGAAGGTCGGTAAGCAGCACCACACAAAAGTGAGGTTGGCTCGGGCGTTGAATGATGTTCTTTTGATCTCCTTAGGTACCTACTGCTATTACTGTCTACTGTGTTTAAATCTTCACTTACAAATATTGTTAGGTACCTTACACGATCTGAGAAATATTTTGCACCAATCAAAATGACCATGATCATACAGAAATTTCGAATAAAAGTACGGTAATTTACCTTGGTATTGGCCAGTCTATCATAAACATCGAAGAGTCGATGGCTAATACAACTATAGCCGGTCATGAATATGAAGCAAATCCTACACACACGACACCCAGGCATGATCCTGTTGTCTCTTCACAGCAAATCCAATCCACTAGTTCGCGTTATTAATTTCCAAATTTTCCAACAATGTGTGAGGGCTTTTCTTTGGATTCGCTTGCTGTTCAGAATTGGCTATCACCTTTTTATAGGTAACGCTGCGACTTGTCGTTGACGTATCTGACATTCGTGACTCTGACATTTCTCACGCCGCGTACATTTATGACCGTTAGGTTTTTCCCGCGATTTGAAATAAATAATGTCATTCCTTCTTGGAGAGTCGAGTTGAAAGAAAAGTACACAATTTTACGCTATTGTTCTCAGTGTATTTATAATTTATTGTCGTTGTTGTAATTATCATAAGAATACGATACGGATTTGTGCGGTGCGTGTAATTGTTTGCGTTTGACGTGAATTTCGACGCTGTACGAGACTCCACATATTAGCTCTACTGCTCCGACCGGCCCCTCTAAGCTAACGCTAAGCTTGCCCGCCCAGTGAAGTACAGATCTCCAAGGTATAGTTTTAGCCGTGACGCCCCGAGGAACTCTGGAAAGAGCTGAATACTGCTACGCGCCTATGATTCAAAGGTTAGTGGTTTTTCGTAACACCCTCGATACACCTCATTCACGCAATTCACGCCTACTCTCATATTCTCGCTCCAAGATTATAATCACTTTCGTTGCATTCGTGTCTCACAATTTCGGAGTCGCACAAACATTCAAAAAATCTACAGTCCATTTATCCACCATTTCATAAATCTAGCAATCGAACACTTGCTTTCTTTATAGGAAGGCTGCGTTGCGTACTAAGGTTGCGTAGTAGCCTGCGTAAGCTGCGTTCCGTTTTACGCTAACAACGTTGTGGTTGAACTAGTACTATCAATTTTTCGGTATAGTCCATTTTATTTAGCGCCTTATTCGGGTCACAAGCTAAAATTTTTGTAAATACAACTCGTAACTCCGCTAGTATCACGCCTCGGCACGGCACCGCGAAGCGTGGCGTGCGCTCTGTGTGAAGACACGATTGACGACAGTCCATAGACTAGCTGAAATACAACCAGTGTTGCCAACAGTTAGACTAGCTCTCCACCAGATTCAACCTCTAAAACCACCAGAAAACCACTAACAAAAAACGTCCTACTGTTAAAATCAGTAAAAATCGCTTAAATTTCCACTAAACAATTGTTTTTAGATCTTACAAACGAAAACAGTATGTATTTTAGTAAATAACCTTTATTAATACGTAATTAAATACTAAAAAAAAAAATGTTTATTATTGTTCTCTTAAATTACTTAATACATTGTTCAGTGTTCGAGACCTCCTTTTAAGTACCTGTATTAGGAGGTAACGCTCTTCCTTATCATACATTATGAGTAACAATATGTTATTTCAAAAACATTTCTCAGAATTAATGTAAACAGAATCGTGAATAACTATTTTTAGAAATTTGTTGAGGGTAGGTTTCTGTTAACCTTATTCTAACGTTAGTTCATGATGTTGTGTGGTACAAGTGTAAGTGGATGCGAGACGTGTTTGTGTAGTGAATGTGTGTTTCAGGTGCTTCTGAGGACACCGGTCTCTTAAGTAATCATCTATCAATCAAATACTAACAATTAGTAAATGAACATGAACATCATTCAAATACAAATCTATTATTTTTTAAATTCATCTTCCGATGAATCATTTTGGTCTGCACTGCACCATCATCGACGGTTTTTTACTTCCAACGGGCGGGACAGTTAAGGAATTTTAGGCTGCTTAGTTATAACCGGTAATAATAGAATAAATAAGTATTGTAAAAGAGATGTTAAACTAACCAATCAATTAACAGTAGTAACATTAAAAAAAAATTCAACAAAGACGAAAATCTAGGTAGTTCATTCATGTCAATAACACGAAAATTGTTTATGTAGTTAATAATTTCCTAGCCTTATCTTCCATCTTCAATAATACATACAGAAAAAAAGATAGCAATCATTCTCAGAATAAACCGTCAAACACAACAGCAGGGCTATTCAGAAACTCTGTTTCTGAGTCTTCGACATGGAATCTGACTTCACTTTCGCGCGCAATTCAAATATTGTTACGGTTTTTAAATCTGCGTTCTACAAAGAGGTAGGTACATAACCGTGTACCACCGTTTCGTGGGGAGGGTGATTTAATGTAATTTTATTTTATTTTTTGTTATTGTAATTTAATTTTTTAGTGTAAGTTACTAACCCTTAATAAGTAAGTTTTTTACTAACAAACTATGGATCTTTTGTTGTCCGAAATATTTTTTTATTTATTTTATTATAACCGTGGCTTTTTTAGTGGGTGTTTGAGGGGCAAAAATTTACATTTCACTACTTGACGAGTGGTACTTTCAATAACTTGAAGCCAGTCTTTTAAATTTGGGTCCTGAAGCCAAGAATCTTGAAACTTTTGCGTATATTGTGGTTTAAGCATAAATCCGACGCAAGACACTCAAGACTCTGTCTCACAGAGTTCAGTCAGTTTTGTTTGTTGTAAACTAACTATTGCCGAAAATATTCTACGAGGAATCAATGCGTACAGTGTATTCTGGAGCTCAGTGATTCTGACGGATCAGTCAGTGTGGCCTACACAGATGTAAAAACTCACTAAAATACATAGAATTAACCTTTTATCTGCGGATGTGCAAAAATGCAAAATGGCAGATCTGCGGGGGGGGGGTCGTGGGGCCTTCGTGGGTGGTCCGCGCGTGCCGGCCGCGTGGTATATGATTGATGATTTCTTTATATTTTACTATTGTAACAATGTAGTATCCATACCTTCATGAAATCGGCTTGAAATATTCTAACTCACCAAACAATAATAATTACTTGTTTACTGATGAACACATCGCTACTCGAAGTCAAAGATTGAGAAAGCGAATGGATTCCCGCTTTACGTACGAAAGCCCCCAAAAGTTAAAAATTAAAAGATTGTTTAGTTTAATAAGTATTCAATTTGCAAATATAAACATCATGTTATACCATAAATACAACAGAAGCATAACTTCTTATTCATTTATCAACAAAAAACACTCACAAAAAAAGGGTCACTTTCGGCAACATGTAAACAAACATGTCGGCAGGTAGGTAAAGAGTATCCACTTACAAGATTTGTTATGAATTTGAGAACAGTGAAGTGGCCTTTTTTATGGCTTTAGTCACAAGAGTAGTTCATAAACAATACTCAGACAAAGGTTCACACAGCCCAAGCTTTATATTTTATGATTCGTAAACAAAATACGAGACCCCTTGAGAATGATTGAATGAGTTCACGGACTGGCAAGGAAGCCGACTCCCGGCAAACACTAGTAACGCTAGTGTTTACTTCACTATTTTGATGAAATTGAACTACTTTCTACCAACTTATCACCAATGTATTGTTGAAATATTAATTGTTGATCGATTTCATTGGTATTTCAGTACGAATAGAATAGTAGAAATAATAATATATAAATACCGTATCACTCAGCAATTAGTGGTTGAGTGATAGTATTTTCAGTAATTGAAAGTGAATTTCACTAAACCACTAGAAAAATCCACTAGCCACTAAAAGCAATATTTCAGCACTAAAGCGGGGGTTGAAACCACCAGTTTTAGTGGAAAATCCACTAAGATGGCAACACTGAATACAACGCTAAAAGGCCTATTACATTTCACGGTTTACCGGAACGGTGCGCCGTGGCGGCGGAAAGGACGTTCTGTTACACTGCACGGTCGCCGCCTTCCTAACTCAGTTGCCAGTCGAACGTAGTAGGAGTATTACGCCTGTGCTCTCAAAATTTCAAAAAATTGGAATCGCCCTTGCCGCAACTGCGGCTGTAAATGTGAGAAGGAAGAAAAAAAGAAAATGTTGGATCAAGCAATATCTCCTTCTAAGAAACAAAATGTGTATTAAGAACATCTTTGACGACCTCCGTGGCGCAGCGGGCGAAAGTCCGCCTGCGACGCTGGAGGTTGCGGGTTCGATTCCCGCCTCGGAACAAATTTGTGTACGATCTGCAGAAATTTGTTCCGTTGATCTGGGTGTTTTCTATCTATAATAAAAAATATCTATCTATGTAGTTAGTGTATTGTATTGAGTATATCAGTTATCTAGTACCCATAACACAAGCTCTGCTTAGCTTGGGGCTAGATAATGCGGTGTGAATTGTCCAGCATTATTTATTTAATATTTTTATTTATCTTGCATTTGTTAGAGTCAGAGGATTTTGTTTGTTCCATAAGTAAGGCATGTCTTTATACAGTTCTAGAACATTGGACAATACATCCTTTTCCTTTTGCGAAGTCAATTTTGCACGCAAGGCTCGCTGATGCACGTCCGCTCACAATAAACGCCTCGCGCGACTGAGCGGCCGGTCTCTCTGTCTGCGATTACATTTGCCGGTGCACCGGCAATTAGGAAGTTAGGTCGGCCGGGAGCGCACGGTCTTCCGGTATCGGCATCCTTTCTTCCTAACAGCGATTACACCTTCCGTTTTAAGCTTCCTAACTCTTACCGTTGACGGTGCACCGTAACGTGTAATCGAGCTTTAACACGCCACGCCTCCGCCTCGCCACCGCGCCGCCACGGCTCCGCGCCGCGTCGCGCACGCCGGTCGCCGACTGTTTGTGTCGCTGAGCCGGCCCGCCGCCACGGCCGTGCACCGCTTAGCCAACACCTGCGTGCCTGCGGTGTTGTGTAGTCTTTCATATAAATTCATATGATGCAACTCGCACGCCTTCGCCTCCGGTCCGTCCACGGTTTCTGTGTGTGGAGGCTTTTAGAGACATAAAAAAAAAGCCAATCAATTTTTGAAAATTCCTTCGTTTAAGGCGCTGCCGTGGAAAACTAAGACTGTCAGATTGCATGTCAATATTACCAAATGTGGTCGGCAGAGGCGCTTATTTTTAACATAGACTTATGCCAAATTTGTCTGTTGTAGAAGAGGCAAACTTTTGTTTTATTTTGGTTGATAGCACAATCACAAGGTAATAATGTAATGTTAACTAACATTTGCCCGCGGCTTTGCTATCGTTGCATGTAAAATACCTTAATAAAACCTATGTCGCTCATTGTAGCTTCTCAATTATAGTAAAATTTTTTGGCTTTCTCAAAAAAAAAAAATATAAATAATGCTGAACAAGCCACACAACATCATCTAACCCCAAAGTAATTAGAGCTTGTGTTATGGTATACTTATTTTGATATACTTATTAAATACACTACACAGATAGATATTTTTTTATATACATAAGACATGCAATAAAGTGATTTTGATTATGATTATGATTATGACATCCAGAACACCTGGAATAAATATCTGCAGATGGTACAAACATTTGTCCTGAGGCGGGAATCAAACTAACTGTAACCTCCTGTGTCGCAGGTGGACCTTTCCCCGCCGCGCCACAGAGGTCGTCCATCAAATAATCAGATATAAAATGAAATATAACAGTGCTTTATTTCCTTTACCCCTTACAGGAGTCTTGGACACGTCAATAAATTCAAATAAGGTTCAAGAGTAAAACTGGGAAATAAAGTGATTACTTTAATTTATTGTTCACTTCAATCTTTTTAAGGTAAAGTAAAGAAGCGAACAAGAAACCTTTACCTTGTTAGGGTGTTAGTTTTCGAGCTGGAGCAATACTATTAGCAATACCTAAGTTTTTTATCCTCTAGAGATAGTCTGATATTTTGTAGTAAGCCTTTTTAACAAAGGATATGTTTTACAAATTGTTTGAAATTATTTTTTGATAACTTTTAAATCTTTTGTAGTTTTGTTGTAGAATCGTATACATTTCCCTTTAAAATTTTTTCACGGATATAATTTTGTACACAATCTCAGTACTACTCGCTTACATAATTAATTTTATTTTCCGGAAATAAAACGCAACAATCATGAAGATAGTTTTAGTTTAGATTGTAATTCTACAAAATAATCATAAAAACCACAACAGACCATGCCTTGCTATCCAAATTGATATTCATACCGATATAAAGTATTCTTTATTATGTTGCTGCCTTCCAAGAACTCATGAGTGATTATGATTAACATGAATGATTAACAATAATTTTGACAACTGTCATTGGAAATACAATTGTTTTGCATGTTTATTACGTTTTTAGCGTCTTTAAACATCTCCTTTACTTGACTTCTTTGTTACGCTAAAAAAATATATTATATTGATGTACACATATTGCCAATAACAAAAAAGTTATGACAAACCGCTCCGTTGAGGTTTTTCTATGAGTTATTAAAAATTTAAAGTAAATTATGTTTTTTGAGTATCTGTCCTTTTGAGAATCTCTCTTCTCTAAGAGAACAAACCGATAGAACTACGAGTAATTTAAATTTGCCTGTAGTTCTACTGGTAGAACTACGAGAAAAAAAATGCAAATGGTTGGTCCTAAGTAAATCAGTTATCTAGTAAGTACCCATAACAAAGCTCTGCTTAGCTTCGGCCTTGGTGATGATGTGTGAATTCATCATCATCAGCCTATATAAGTCCACTGCTGGACGTAGGCTCCTATTTTAATTTTTCAGCATTGTTTATTTATATATAAGGTCATCAAAATCGCCCTACCTATTTAACATATTTTAACTCGACCAATACTTTTCGTGCTGTAAACATGTTGAGTAGTACCTATACCTACCTACCTATCTAGCTACCAGAGATAAAACCACTATAAACCTATTCTACTTAATTGGTAGGTCTGTCAATGAATAAAATTCCTGCAAATTTCTTTTGGCTTAGCTTCAATCAAATATAGACTTTATTTCAATGACGAATGAACCATTTAACCCGCAAAACAAAAGTTGTCGAAAATCGTAATTCGTCCGTCGAACCCAGCTGTCATCGCGAAAAAAGTTACATAACCTCACGTCCGTCCGAGGAGGCATCCAGCCTCCGAATGAAGCTAGTGGAAGCTATTTTGAGCATATATTGAAAGGGATGTTTGAGTAATAAGGTTGAAATTCTATTGGCAAAATATTATCATTTTTGCAATTACTTCGCTAAACGCCTTACAAATTTATGTTTTTTGGGTTTTATTATGTTCATGGTTTTATTTATTTAAAACTTTTTACATATTTCTTTTGTTGATAAAATTTCCTTTCATATAGTATTAAAATAATTAATGGTTGTCACTCAAAATATTGAGCATTTCGAGACGAAAAATTTTTTTCTTGTTCTTTCTTGTGATTATTTTTTTCAAGATCCTAGATCGTTTTATGAAATATTTTTGTATAAGTCTTTTTTCCATACATTTGACTATACACTGTTTTTTTTTTAGGCTTGTAATATGTCGGAGAACGGCTAACGGTGCGACGAAAAAGTGTACTTTCTACGGTGTCGCTGTTTGGGTAGCGTCTTAACAGAATAAGAAGATAAAATAGGTGGTGGCGCTGATTTGGGTCGGGGTAGCGCCTGCTCATAATAGGTACTACTAGGTACTCCTAGCGGACGGAGCGCTTTAAGCAGTGGCATTTGTCTCCAGGTTATGTTTGTGAAATTTCCCCAGATCAGATTAAAATTTTCCCCAAAAAAGGTACCTTTTTCTGTAATTTTCGCCAAAATAATTTTGGATCTAATCAATATACCTACCTACTATGCAGGGTTATTGGTAATTCACTGACACTAGGTATGTGAACTACAGCTTCTGCCCACCATCACGAGAACATTTGTGAAGACGGCATGTCCTAGGTAATTATTATTTTTTTCCTCTGCTAAATAAATAATCGAATAACTCCTATTTCCGGAACCCAATTAATTAATAAAGACCGATCTTCGACACTCACTGTTAATTCAGGGCAGAGTCGATTTCAAGTTTGATTTCGAAAGAAGCCTGTCGACATTGAACTACCTATTAATACTAGTAAACTCACTGCCTTTCGAACAAATTATTGAATGGAGGGGAAGATAAGACAACTAACTGGTCAGTGGAATGGTATAATTTTATTAATACGCACAGGGAGACTCATAGACGAAACTTATTATCTTGGTCCTAAACAGTGAGTTGTAAGTAATAGTAGTTCAATGGTCCTAAATTGTACATTTTTAGAATAGGTACCTACATACCTAGGTAGTGACGTATTTCGTCAGTTAATGTGCTGAATAAGTTACGTTGCCGCGGCCATTTTATGATATTTATTTGCTAGTTGGGACCTTAGGCCATTCGTTGTCCATTGTAGATTATATTTTGATTGACAAAAAGCGCATGCATCATAGCCTTGTCTAGTGGACATTTATTATCATTTAGGTAGGTATTTTTCAAAAGCAAAGTCGGGATTTTCTAAATTATTTTTCTTCGTTTCTATGTCTGAACAACCACTGAAAGTTTGGTCCTTATTTTTTGTTTCACCTATTTAAGTAACACCCAGAACATCCGTAAAATATCTGCAGATCGTACAAACATTTGTCTCGAGGCGGGATTCGAACCTGTAACTGCCTGCGACGCAGGTGGACTTTCACCCGCTTCGCCACGGGGTCGTCAATCTATGTACCTACCTACCGCACGTTCACTCGCTTTTGCTGTTGTGTCCTCACTCAATGAACGTATGTAAAAGTCGGCGAACCAGGGCCTTTTACCTACTCTAATGTAGATAGGATACCGAATTTATTTACATAAGTATTTATTTAGAAGGAACGCCAACAGCGTACATATAGGTACCTACGTAAAGCATTCCTAACCTAAGTATAGTTATATAAGAGAGACCAACATTGCGCGCCATTTTGTGAAAAGAATAGATAGGCATAGGATGTCGCGTTCATCGGAGCGGGACAGAGCATACGTTTTTAGAATGGCGTAAGCGCAAAAATCAAGTTGTTTATTTACATGAAAACTACGCAATTTATGAAGTGTCCAAGAGTCCTGTAAAGTCTAAAGGAAATAAAGCACTTTAAAATTTAGTTAGGTATGTTTTTGTTTTGAAATAAATACTGAATATTTTATTATAGAGAAACTGGTTCAAGAAACCAAATAATTAGAAATAAAATAACCTACGAATCAAAACATAGTCATTTCAATAGACCGCAGGGTTCCTGAGATCGCGACCTAATTATGCGCGAAACAGTGCAGTTTCATGATTTTCTACAGTAATATTTTTTCATAAAAAAAAAATACTGAGTAGGTACCGTACCTATACTAAAAAATACTTATAGGTATTGAATTTTATGCGATTCGAGTTTTTTACCACGGGGATTCCATAAGTAGGTACTAGACGTGTGCGCCGATCGGCGTGGCGCACGCCGCCGATCATTTTAGCCACGCCGACGCCGCCGAATTTTTCATCGGCGTCATCGGCGTCTACAAACAAACAATATTCTACATTAAATAAATCACTTTATTTAACAAATTTCTTATATTTTATTTGCAAAAAGTAGTGTTCAGACCTCAGCCTACCTAAATCCTTCCTTTCCAATTACCTATCTATCGGCGGCTCACGATTCAAATTTGGCGCCACCGGAAGACCCAAGTTCGTGACGTCACATCAGAAGAAAAAAAAGCAAGATGTCTGCTCCTATTGCTTGATGCGTGTGCGCTCCGTGAAAGAAAATCAAAATAACAGTGAAGGCCTTCCAAAACTTTATATAAACTATTCTTAAAACTATCTCCAAGTGAAATACGAACAAATTAAGCAAAAAACAAGTGTTGTGCATACAAATACAATATCAAAACGACGCCGAATAACTGTGAGTACCTACCTACCTATCCTACACAGCCTAACCGCCTCTGCTGAGTCTGTCGAAGTATATATATCAGTGTTGCATTGCAGTTAAGCCGTAACATAGCTTCGAGCCGGATCAACAACTGAAAAAGTTGGCCGGTAATTGGTAATTTTGGGGAATTTATCTAACCTCTTCTTGAGATTGCACTATACCCCGACCAAATCTGGTTGGTCGCTGGTAGCCTTGCATCTATTCGGATTCACACCACTTCTTAATTTGTCCGCTTTACCTTTTCCGCGTGGTTACAACTCGATCTAAAGTTATCCTAGGTATTTTTATTTTACCAACCTCGCGGCACAATCTTACTTAGCTTACACACTAACTTACTCAAGTATTTACACATTCCTATCTTACCTATACCTACCTAAGTTTGTACATCATCTTAGCTTCATACTTACCGGTAGAAAATATTATCTCGTAAAAATAATTCATACAAAATGGAACAGAACAAATTAAAAGTTCTTTTATCTCAACGCGAATATGTTTATCAAGCGATACAAATTCTTTATGATCTTTCGAAACAAATGGTTCAAGATCGTTCAAAGATCCCTACTTTCAAGTCTAGGTTTTCTCGAGTTCAATCGATTCGCGAAGAATTTGTTGAAGTAAACGAAAACATTCAAGCTTTGCAGCTAAAGATAAACCCTGATTTCGTCATTGACCAAAAGGCACTTAGCTCATTCGACGATTTATACTACGCAGCGATTGCGGCATCTGACGCGTTATGCTCACCGACACCCGAAGTACCGGGCTCCGATGGTGCGCCCGCGAGTCTACCCGCTATCTCGCCCGCTTCGAAATCGAGCGTAAATGCGCGTTTACCTAAACTTGAGCTACCTAAGTTCGATAGTCAAACTGAAAACTGGCAAACGTTCTACGATACGTTTAAAACATTGATTCACGAAAATACTTCGATCTCTCAAATAGAAAAGTTTCATTATCTCGTGTCGAGTCTAACGGGCCCCGCTGCATCTCTTGTGAAGGGGGTACCTATTACCACGGCAAACTATGAAGTAGTTTTCGACACCTTGGTCGAGAGATATCAAAATAAACGTATTTTAGCAATTACGTATTTGGATAAAATCCTACATTATCCCGCTATAAAATCAGGTAGTTTCCAAGAAATACAAACGCTAACTAATACTTTTTACGAATCCGTTCACGCTCTCAAAGCTTTGAATATACAAAATCTTGGTGATTTTATTTTGTTTCATTTAGTTTCAAGAATACTTGATGCGGACACACGCAAGCGCTTCGAATCTCAAAACGGGTCACAAGTTCCCTCTTACAGTGAATTGTTGAAGTTTCTTCAAGACTACGTAAAAGTTTTAGAAACTAGCAGCCTATCTCCGACAAAGCTTCCACAAGGCACCCATGACGGGAAATCCTCAGCGGCTCGTAATTGCCCGACTAGCAGCGGATCAAAACGCTCGACTTATCTTAACAAAACAAGCCCGTCAACCCATGTGGTCACCTGTTCGTGTTGCGGTGAAGCGCACTCGACCTACCGGTGCCCTACCTTTCTATCTTTAGATTCTCAAGCTAGACTCGCATTAGTAAACAGCAAAAAATTATGTACGAACTGTCTGCGCACCAATCATGTCATAGATAAATGTATCTCTAAAATCTCGTGTTTAATCTGCGGATCACGTCATCATACCTTATTGCATACCGAACCTCCCCCCTCTAGCGGGGGTAGCGCCACTCAGGCTAGCACTAGCGCGCATATCGGGAATAGCCGCGGCGTCGTGCTACTTGGTACTTGCAAACTGCGCGTATGCAATACACTTACCGGCGCACAACATGTAGTGCGCGCTCTCGTCGACAGTGGCGCGCAGGACTGTTTCATAACAACCGCTTGCGCCCGGACGCTGGGTTTAAAGCTCCGTCACTGCAATATTACAGTAGGTGGCTTAGGACAAACTACAGTGTTTCAAGTCCGGGGCGAGACTCGGTGCGTTCTACGTCCGCTCGACGGAGATGATCCGCAGTTTGAAATCCGACCTATCGTGTTAGATAACATCACCGCCCAAATGCCTAGCGCGCAGCTCCCATCAGTCGTTCGAGAATATTGTAGGCACTTAACCTTAGCCGATCGCGACTTCGATATCCCTGCGGACATTTATTTTATTTTATTTTTATTTATTTTATTTTATTTTTATTTTATTTTCGGACGGTCAACGTTTAAAACTAGGACCCGGGCTACCTACCGCTCTACACAGCGTATTCGGGTGGATCCTAACGGGCTCAATCGAGTCCAATGTAGGTATACCTCCTCCCAATACCTCCTCGTTGTTCGCTGCAACCCGCACACTCGACGAGCAGGTAAAACGATTTTGGGAAGTCGAGGAACCACCGCACGCTCCGATTACCGTACCCGAAGACGAATTGTGTGAACGTCTGTATACGGATCTTACCTACCGGGAACCTGACGGTCGCTACGTTGTACCTATACTTATCAAGGATCGAGATCAAACCTTAGGCGACTCGTATCCTAGCGCGTTGTCACGGTTAATTAACATCGAAAAGAAACTTAGCCGGCATAGTCAACTTAAATCCGATTATATCGACTTTATGCGAGAATACGAAAGTTTAAATCACATGGAACTTACCCCCGCTTCACAAACAAGCAAATCTTATCTTATCCCGCACCATTGCGTCATTCGACCACAAAGCACGACAACTAAGCTGCGCGTGGTGTTTGATGCTAGCTGTAAGACCGCTAGTGGTCTGTCTTTAAACGACATTGTGTTTACTGGACCTAAGCTTCAAACAGACATCATTGATATCATCACAAGCTTTCGTCTGCATGTCGTAGTCTTTACATGTGACATCTCCAAAATGTTTCGAAATTTTTTAATAAGGCCTGCTGATCGCTGTTACCAGCACGTATTGTGGCGAGAGTCTGCGAATCTTCCCCTCAAAGAGTATGAGCTCCGCACTATCACCTATGGTGTGAGTAGTTCACCATATCTTAGTATTCGCACGCTTCATCAGCTGGCAACGGACCACGGTGCTGAGTACCCTCGCGCAGCGGAAGCCCTGCTTCATGAGACATTCGTTGATGACGTCACTACTGGAGCCCCATCCGTTGAGGAAGCTGTCGAACTAAAAACCCAACTTATCCAGCTTCTAAGTTGCGCTCGGTTAGAACTTCGTAAATGGAGCAGTAACTCGAAATCCTTTCTCGAAACCTTACCAGTAGACCATTGTCAAACCCCCAAAATCTTTTCGGAAGAAGCCGATAAATCTACGCTTAAAATCTTAGGAGTCCAATGGGACCCTGCGGGTGATATCTTCACATACTCACTTTCTGAGGTACAGGAAGCTGAGTATACAAAACGTTCGATCTTATCCCACGTTGCTCGTATCTTTGACCCGTTAGGGTGGCTTACCCCGTTCATTCTCAAAGCGAAATTGCTCCTTCAAGATTTATGGCGGCAAAACATAACCTGGGACGAAACCGTACCCGGGAACATATCTCATAACTGGCGAGAATTTATCTCAGACCTTAAAAACTTAAAACTGATCGAAATCCCTCGCCAGGTTTTACCTTCAGCGGCCCACGAAATCCAGCTTATCGGATTTTGTGACGAACAAAAGCATACGGATGTTGTGTCTATCTTCGCGTTGTCACAAACCAAAAGGTTCAAGTCTCCCTTTTGATCGCTAAGTCTAAGGTTGCACCTCTCAAAGTTCTAACAGTAAACCGCTTAGAACTCTGCAGCGCTGTCCTCCTCTCTAAGGTAGTGTCACGTATCTATTCCTTGCTTAGCGTAAAACTGAACATTGCTCAATCGTATCTATTCACCGACAGCTCGACGGTGCTGTCGTGGTTGAGGACAGAACCGCACAAACTTAAAACTTTCGTAGCGCACCGCGTGGTGCAAGTAACTGAATCTACCTCCACGTTTGTGTGGCATCACGTGTCCACCCACGACAACCCGGCCGACCTTTGCAGTCGTGGCCTATCCTGCGCCCAACTCGCTGCTTGCGAAAGTTGGTGGTCTGGACCACCATGGTTATCCTCAGACATATCCAACTGGCAAGTCCATGCAGTTGACGATAAGGACAACGTTCCTGAACTGAAGACATCACACTCGTGTCTCACCGAGACGCAAGGAGCTGACGCACTTCATACTCTCATCGAACGTACCTCTAACTTCACCCGTCTACAAAGAATAACCGCTTGGCTATACCGCTTCATTAAAAACGCCTCGGTCGATTTGTCAAAACGTAACTTAAATAGTAATTTATCTTCGGTCGAACTTGACCAATCACTGCAAATCCTAGTAAAACATGTTCAGAAAAGGGATTTCTATGACGTCTCATCTCAACTAAAGTCAAACAAACCCCTTCCCAAACACCTTCAAAAACTATCTATCTTCCTAGATCCATCTGGAGCTTTGCGAGTGGGGGGACGTTTAAGACAATCAGACTTACCTTATAGTGTCAAACACCCATATCTTTTATCCAAACAATCCCGACTGAGTGCCATCCTTATCGACCACTATCACGTATCTTACCTTCATAGCGGGCCACGCCTTTTACATTCATTGATTCAGCGTCGATTTTGGATCCTCGGTATTAGAAATCTTATTCGATCTCGGCTATCGAGATGTGTAACTTGCTGCAAGGCAAAACCTACTCCTTTTCAACCTGTTATGAGTGATCTACCTCCCTCCCGACTGACGGGAGGATCTTGCTTTCAGTCGATCGGAATCGACTTCGGAGGTCCCTATATGGTCAAGGAAAGCCGGCGCCGTAATGCCCGCATATATAAATCTTATCTGTGCCTTATAGTATGCCATGCTGTAAAGGCCATTCACCTTGAGCTGGTCACCGAGCTGACCACTGAAGCCTTTATCGCATCTTTAGATCGTTTTGTTGCTAGGAGGGGCCTATGCCAATCTATAACTACTGACGGCGGAACCAACTTTGTTGGCGCGAAACGCTACTTATCAGAAGTATGTGAAATGTTAGACAGGGAAAATCTAAACATCCGCGATCAGCTTTCGTCTCGTGGTATCGTATGGAATATTAACCCACCCTCCGGAGCCCATTTCGGTGGAATCTTCGAGAGTGGTATAAAATCCACTAAGTACCATCTCAAGCGAATTGTAGGAAGCCAAGTTCTAACTTTCGAAGAACTCTATACCGTGCTTACGAAAGTAGAAGCGATGTTAAACTCGAGACCTTTAATCGCACTCTCATCTGATCCTAATGAAGTTGACGCTCTTACAGCCGGTCACTTTCTTATCGGCCGCCCGTTAGTAGCTTTACCCGAACCAACAATCAACGATGACCTATCTCTTCGATCACGCTGGCGGTTGCTACAGCGATTATCTCAATCCTTTTGGAAGATATGGTCTAGGGACTATTTACACACCCTGCAGCAGCGTAATAAATGGCTTAAAACTGAAAATAGTCAACCAAAACTGAACGATCTTGTAACTATTATCGAACCTGGTCTGCCTGCGAATACCTGGAGAACGGGTCGCATAGTGAAACTTCATAAAGGAAGAGACGATCATATTCGGGTCGTTACCGTCAAAACTAACAAAGGCGAGCTAATCCGCCCAGCGAATAAGGTTTGTCTTATTCCAACATCTCCGGACATACCTAATGATGTCCAATCTTAGTTAGTTAAAATTCATTTTAGTCTTATAAGTTGTATTATAATTATAACCCGCATAACAACCTTTTATGAATTACCTTTGCTAAAATTATACCTCTAACTATAAGTAATAATTTTTCTTACAATTTTATCTAAACTTACACATTAATAGCCATCCATACCTTTATAAACATGACACATTAAAACATACACCATGCAAATCCTATTTCCTATAGTTTATTTCTGGCATGCATTCACGCATAAGTACCTAAACTTCTTATCTCAATGGGGTGAATGACCATAGTTAACAGGTGTGAATCCGCATAGCTGATATAACCTTAGGATCTCGAACCATTTATGTGTTTTATGAAATTCTCGGTTAATTTCATGTGGGGGGATATGTTCAGACCTCAGCCTACCTAAATCCTTCCTTTCCAATTACCTATCTATCGGCGGCTCACGATTCAAATTTGGCGCCACCGGAAGACCCAAGTTCGTGACGTCACATCAGAAGAAAAAAAAGCAAGATGTCTGCTCCTATTGCTTGATGCGTGTGCGCTCCGTGAAAGAAAATCAAAATAACAGTGAAGGCCTTCCAAAACTTTATATAAACTATTCTTAAAACTATCTCCAAGTGAAATACGAACAAATTAAGCAAAAAACAAGTGTTGTGCATACAAATACAATATCAAAACGACGCCGAATAACTGTGAGTACCTACCTACCTATCCTACACAGCCTAACCGCCTCTGCTGAGTCTGTCGAAGTATATATATCAGTTTTGCATTGCAGTTAAGCCGTAACAAGTAGTATTTTTTTATTTTGCTATCTGGCAACACTGTTTGCCTCCAGTTTCGTCGGCGCCATTTGCATTTCTCTTTTCACTTGTCAGTCTGGCACACAACTAGTGAGAATTGAAAGTTTTCGGAGGTTTCGGAGGGTATCTGTTTTTAAATGACAAACTGTGCACTATGTCAGACAACGACATAGATCGGAGTTCGATACAAAAGATCGAAGTCAAACATTTTGCTGTGAAAACTAGGGTTGCCACCCGTTCTATATAATAAAGTATTGTACTTTATTTCGGACTTACGTACTTTATACTTTATGACCACAATAAAGTACGCCAAAATACTTTATTTGGCTTTTCAAGTTTTTATTTTAATGTTCACTGTACTAAACGTTAAAGTTGAAGTTTTGGAGTGTAACAGATCGCATCGTGTTATTCTACAATACGCATTGCGTTTGAACGCAAGATAAAAAACATCAAATGACAATAATCAACTTTATTTATTCTCGATGCGACCAGTGTTGCTGATCTTTTTGCTCCGTTTCAGATATTTTTTTTATACCTGCGGAAATTTTACGGACCATAACGCCTATCGAAACGGCTCATACATATGAGTTTGTTCCTGAAAGAAAGAGACATTGAAAAAGTCTATAGTATGGAAACGAAATTTATTATACTTAGTAAACGAATTTTTCGCGGCTCGCATCGCTCGCAATATCTTTTAGGTTTATTTGTTTGTCGTTTTGGTAAACTGCTCTTAATTTTAAAATACATGAAAATAAATTAGTTTGTAGGTACTCTATTTTTACATGGCGTACTTTTTTTTAACCCCCGTACCAGGTAAATGTACTCTATTTGCTCGAAAAAAAGGTGGCAACCCTAGTGAAAACCCTCTATTCGTCATCTAAAAATAACTTTGTCTTTTCCCTGCTTTTTTGTAATATGTGATTTGATTGTTGCCATAGAGGTTTTTTTGTTATTGAAATTTTGATTTTATAAATGTTTTAAGACAATTAAGTAAGTCTGTCATATAATTAATGAATAAAAAGTTTAATAAGGATTAAGGCGTCTTTTACTTAATTTCACATCCACGCCGATTACGCCGATGACGCCGCCGCCGCCGACAAATTGGACGCCAGACGCCGCCGCCGGTCAAATGAGCATCGGCGCACATGTCTAGTAGGTACCGAGAAGACCTAGTTTGACAACCAAATCCGTTAGATTCGTCCCTAACATATAGGTACGAGTACCTACAATTTTGCAATGAAAAACGAAACCAAAAAATGGATTGCGTAGGTATTTTGGAGAAGTAAAATAGACCTTCTGTCTCCAACTGCAAAGGCCATTTTGCGTTTAGGTACATAAAGCTTAAAAGGCGGACGCTATTGCCGATACCCAAAGCTAAACCTGTATTTTTTTTTTATTTTTGTCTGTGTCTGTCTGTTACTTGGCCGCGCATCACGGCGAAACTAATAAATGAATTCGAATTAAACTTGCCACGATTTGAGTACCTACCTACATATTATGAGGTTGATACTTTTTATCCCGAAATTCAGCACGGTCCACCTCGGAGAGGGGATGAAAGTCAAAATGTTATAAAAAGTAGCATGTTACTCCGCGTTCAGATCATATTGTGTGCAAAATAACAATTCGGTAGTTTTGACGTGGTCTTCGGTTAAAAATCTTCACAACGATACAACACGGCAGAAACCTTTATAATAATATTAGGATGTAAACGAAGCAGCAATTTAACCATCATAAAGAAGTTAATGTCAATAGCGCTTAATTTCCGGTTAAAGTCTTTAGCGTGTGAGCCGACTTGCACTTCTTCAACAGCCTGTACTATTGGTCCACTGCTGAACGCAAGCCTCCCCCTGATAAGTGGTAGAATTGTTATGCAGGTGGCGCTGCTGCCCGCATCCGGTGGAGTCGCACTTGGCTGGTTTTATTTATTTTTTTAAAGCAGTAAAAACCAAAGTATACTTGGGTACTTTGTTTAATATACCTAAATAGGCAAAAATGGTTAAACGAAACAATCAACGAATAGGATATAATATAAATGTCAAAATAAACTAAAACATAGTACGTAGGTATTAGATAAGGAGTCGTTCATTAATCACGTGATGTAATTTTTGCAATTTTTTAACGTCCCCATGATAAGCGCTTTATCTAATGGGGGTATCATAACCCCCCCGGGTTATGATCCCCACGCTGGGCATGCGGGTTGGGGATCGCATTTCGGTGGTAGTTACTGCATGCCGTTTATTAGCACGCACACGCTACTGTGTTGTAGGCTTTCTGACACCCGCGGGCCGAGTTTGGGTTGTTTGGGTTATGTAAATTCGCTACATAGCAGATAGGAAGTATCATAATTATATTGCTAGGTTAATGGTTTTAAATATTTTAAAAACTTTTAAATCCATCATGGTTATTAACACTAAAGTCAAGTTTAAATATTTTGTTTGGTTTTTAGATCATTATTTATTTATAGTAGCGGACAAAATTCTTAATATTATTACATGAAGTTCAGTCAAATATTTTTAACAACTTAACATTACATTTCAAAAATATAATAATTACTATGCTTATTAGTTAAAGCATCATGAACTTATTTACCAACAATTACTTAAGTTTAATTCATGACTACCATGAACCTATATCTAACCTGGATCGTGCACGTGTTTCATAAAAACGAGCCGAGTGAGAGGCCCAAAAGTAGTAGTTCATCTCTTTCTAGTACGATGTCCGTACATCTGTACTTATCATGAACTTTTACATATACCCTACCTACACCATGATGCAACTTGCTAGACAAGGACCAACTACTACTTTCAAGACCTCTCACTCGGCACGTTTTTCTACTCTGATTTGCCTTAAAAACATGATTTTACAGGGTACTTTTGAATGAATGAAATATTTCGTACACGATCCAGTTTACTCTAAAGATTCATGATGACTACAAACTAGAATAACAAAATATTTGATTCTACAGGAGATTTTTTAAACTTAACTATACAATACTTTTTATGATATTTTCGGATGCACCACAATAACATACCACAGAAAGTGCAAGTTAAGCAAACCAAACAAATTCTACATACTATAACATGCGTATTTAAAGAACGGGATTCACGCTGTCTACGGCTGGTCAGTTTAAATCTGATCTGCAGGGCTATTCAAAAACTTCGCTACGCCACGGAATGTGAGAGATTCGCGCGAAATTCAAATATTTTAGCTTTTTTAAATATTTATGCGTTCTGCAAGGAATTAAACTACGAGAAAAGTAGTTTTTGACAAATTGCAGACCATTTCTATGAAATCATGTTACAATAAAATGGCGCTTTTGTGTATAATGTTATAAATCTCACCTGAAGAACCTGTGAAGGTTTTTTATATCGTCAGGGATTACGCGGCCCGACGCCTCAGGCCAATATAAACCTTATTTCCAAATAATAAGGGTCACGTCTGTCTCATTTGATTCGGAATGAACAATTACTTTGTTTTAAGGGTTTTCCCAACAGTTATGCAATAAAAACATGTGTACAATCCATGGAATTAGAGTAAATACGAAACAAAACTGAGAAGTTAACAGTCGCCACCCTTATGCCTTGAGGGATGAAACTATTCATTGCTACAAAATAGCTACATCAAAATTTGTATAAACATGGGTACATAGAAAATGTTTTACTATTTATGGAAAATTACTTTTCCGCGATTTATTTTCCTTGTAGAACGCAGAAGATATAAAAAACCGCTAAAATATTTGAATTTCGCACGAATTTGTCAGATTACGTGTCGATGAGTCGGTAACGGACTTTCTGAATAGCCCTCCTGAGCTAGCATGAGAGATGATCAGTTCAGTTCAGTTCAGATGCAGATCAGAATCTCAGTCCCATTCTTTAAGTACGCAAGTTGGTTTCTACTCTAATTTGGTTGACCACTTTAAATATCGTTTAATGAATGTTTGACGTTTATTATAATTATCACGGGTATTTATCGCGTTTATTTACAAATTTGAGTGTAAACCTGTTGAAACATCGGAAAAAAAATTGGTAAATAAAGCCGAAAAATACCCGTGAATAATTATAATAATGTGTTCTGATCGCGTAAGTTGAAAAAGCTTGACGTTTATTCCATAGAAAAGCGTTACACAAGCAGCGACCGATGACTGAGCAAAGTTTACATTATAAGAGCCTAAATGACATAACATAATAGTCAAAAAACACTCATTCTGCAGGAAAAATAAGCAAATTAAATATGGAGTGGCCAAAGAGTGGAATGAGCTTCCTGCATCTGTTTTACCATTGGAGTACAATCTTGGAGTCTTCAAGTCCAGGGTCAATAAGTTCCTTCTGAAAGCGTGCTCCATCTTAGGCCACATCTTCACTTACTTTAAGTGAGTTGGTGGACAAACGCTTGACCATTACCTATCAATTAAAAAAAAATAAGTTTGAGCTTAAGCTCGTAATTTTTAGATACATTTTACAGTGACAAAGATAAATAAATAAATAATGCTGGACAATTCACACAGCATTATCTAGCCCAAGCTAAGCAGAGTTTGTGTTATGGGTACTAGATAACTGATATACAATACACTACATAGATATTTTTTTTTTATTATACATAGAAAAACATCCAGAACGCCCTGAACAAATATCTGTAGATCGTACAAACATTTGTCCCGAGGCGGGAATCGAACCCGCAACCTCCTGCGTCGTAGGCAGATCTTCGCCCGCTGCGGCACAGATGCCGTCAATATTTTATTTGATTGAGCATTATTATTACTATTATTTTATTTAAATTTATTTATATGTGTTATGTCTATGGATTTTATAAGTCTGAAATAATAGTGCATTTTACACCAAGGCGAGAAAGTGATCAATTCCTACCGAGAGTGTGTCGTTTTGGGCCCATCGCACATTCTGCCGAGTGATAAATAGTGCTTTATACTACACCTTCGAGGAAAATAAAAAGCAGAATTAATTATTAATTGAAATTTAGAAGAACTTACCGCGCCTAATGATGTTGGTAAAACCTCATTGACCGCGCCAGCCTTTAGGTTCTTTTTTCAAAATATTGTTCGGAAATCGGAGGCCTAATGGACTTGGAGTAAAAACTTTTTGTCGTTTGACCGAACGAAAATAACCAGGCCGATCTTATAGGAAATAAAAAAAAAAAATAACACGTTAGAAATGGATTTCCATACACTTTTTCCTCTCGCTAAAACACGTGAGAAATGAAATTCCATAGAATTTTTCCTCCCGGTTTCCTATAGGCCTGCAAAGACATACTTTCTATTCTATAAATGGAAAAGGACTAAGCAACTTTCCGAGCAGGTGTAGCATAAATGATTTTTATTGTAATTATCTTATAAATATACAAGAGAAGAGAAAACTGAGTCATCAAGAGATCTCTGAAACTACAAGAGCTGCGAAGCTGAAATTTTGCATGCATGCATGGTTAAAAACGGATTTTTGGAAATTTGTATTTTAAGGGGATCAAAAGTCATTTTTATAATCAATTTAAGAAAGTAGGCACTCGCTAAGAACGGATTTCGGAAATTCCTATTCTAAGGTAGTTAAAATGGGGTCGTAATCGAATACGTAATTTATTGAACAAGCATTCTTAGAAGGATGAAATGGGATTTATAGGTTTTCTCATAATAACCTCTAAATTTGTAAAGGATTGGTTGTAAAACTTTGGCGTTAATAGTTTACATGGAAACCAACATTACTTGGGGTATTAGTATTACTAAAGTCCACGCGAATGACATCGCGGCGGGTCTGCTAGTTATTTAATATAAAATGCATCTAAACATTACGAGTTAAAGCCCATTTTTGTGTGTGGAGTCCGAACGTGGACAGTGGAGCGGTCTACATCTGGGTAGTACAATCTTAAATCAATTCAATGGATGTTGTAGGTATAACTCAGTTCATTAAAGGAATCTAAAATGGCGGTGCTTATCGTGTTATCTCGCTTGCACACTAGTGCCGTCTATACTCACTCTCGCGCGTACCGCTGCCAGAAAAAATATTCGTTCTTTTATTTTTACCAACATCATAATAAGGATCCTCTTGAAATTTTGTTTTATACGTTGTCAGGTGCACAGAAAGAGAGAAAGAGAAAGGCCTTTCATCCCTAAAAAAGTTCCTACTTTTTCCGATAAAAACAACAATAACGAGCTTATGATAATAGATGGCACCAAATGTCTATGAAATGAAAGCCGCTGGCTAAAAATAGTTTGAAACAAAATCGACACGATCATGATTTTATTATTTTCAATTTGAAGAAAAATCTTCGACTTGCAATTTTATTTGCTAACTGTACTATGTATCTGTCAACGCAAGTAGGTACAAGCCGCCATTTTAGATTCCTTTCTTTAATGAACTGAGTTATATATTGCAGATTACGATCGCTACAGTTTTTATAATAAAACTAGTTTCTGCACGCGGCTTCGCAAGCGTTGTTTCTATGGAAACGTTTAAAGGTTATTTCTATCCCATGGGAACTGTTTTGTGTAAAAGTAGCCTATGTTTGATTCCAGGCTTAGAGCTACATCTATGCAAAATTCCAGCCCGATCGGTTTAGTTATTTTGGCGTGAAGAACTAACAAACATCCATCCATACATTCAAACTTTCGCATTTATAATAATAGTGTGATGTGATGACATAGGTGTGCTGCAGCGGTGCACGGTGGTGCAATGTAGGTTAATGAAAATAGTTTTTTTCAAACAACTTATTATATTATATATTACAAATGGCCCTTAGACTATATAATATATAAACATGTAAGTTATATTAGTAAATGTAAGAAACCGTGGCGGAACATTCTGGACACGTTTTGCAGTGTGTTGATACATTCTGTGGGTATGATGCCTGATTAGAAAATATCTGTATGTAATTTAATGAAAAATAATTTGACATATACGGACCCACATGACATAAGTGAACTTTTTAATAAATATTTTATAGACTTGACGAATATAAGTAAATTTAATTTTAAAACATCTGAAATTTCTAATACAATGAACGACTCTCACTCATCCTCAATTTTTCTTCATCCAACTGACCCAGATGAGATGTGTAAAGTTATTAGGAGTCTGCGAAATACTAATTCTGTAGGGATAGATGGACTTAGTACTAAAATAATAAAAATAAGTGCTCACTATATCGGTGACAAACTTAGCTACCTAATAAATAGATCTTTTGAAGAAGGCGAGTTCCCAAGCAAATTAAAGTTATCCATCGTTAAACCACTTTTTAAAAAAGGAGACAGAGCTAACATGGATAACTACAGACCTGTAACTCTTATACCCATACTATCCAAAATTTTTGAAAAAACGATGCTTAAAAGGCTCCAAAATTTTGTGACAAAAGCTAATATACTGAAACCAGAGCAATTCGGCTTTCGTAAAAACAGCTCTACTACCTTAGCATGTTTCAATGTTGTGAAAATAGTAATGGATGCTATAAATGACAATGTTCCAGTCATTGCGCTACTACTAGATATGTCCAAAGCTTTCGACTTCGTGGACCATAAATTATTGCTCTATAAACTTAATAGGTATGGCATTAGGGGTAGAGCAAATGAATGGCTTCAAAGCTACCTTAGGGATCGGCAGCAATGCGTTGAAGTAGCAAAAGTCTACATGGGAAATAAAAAGATAGTGCGATCTAGCCTCAAATACAATAGATTCGGAGTACCGCAGGGTAGTATTTTAGGACCTTTTTTATTTCTTATGTATATCAATGACATTCCTAATATTACAAGACATAATACAATATTATTTGCTGACGACACCACAATTATTATCAGGGGAGAAAATAGTATGACATTAGAAAGTGAAATTAAGAATACATTATATGATACAATGAATTGGCTAAATAATAATAATTTGAAAATTAACTTGACCAAAACAAATATGATACAGTTTGGGACTTATAAGCGTAAGAAATTAAATCTTACGATTAATTGTAATAACACGGAGGTCGCTGAAGTTAATACAGCCAAATTCCTAGGAATATGGATTGATGAGCATTGTAACTGGAAAACACATGTCAAGCATACCTGTGACAAGTTGGACCGATTTGTTTTCGCAATAAAAAGCTTAAGACTTCGGGTGTCCACAGACGCAGCACTGAAAGCTTACCACGGGTATGTCTCGTCGACCTTGGCGTACGGGTTAATTTTGTGGGGAAATTCAACAGATGCAGGTAAGGCTTTCATTATTCAGAAAAAATGCGTACGAGCCATCTGTGGCGTTTGGAATACGGATAGCTGCAAACCCTTGTTTAAGAAATTTAGTATACTACCATTGCCCTGCATGTACATAAGGGATATGTGCCTGTTTGTGAAACAATATCCTCATTACTTTAAGACACACGCCGATGTGATGGAGAGACGGACGAGACATAGAGACAGGCTCTATGTCCCGGAACACAGAGTAAAAATTGTAACAAATAATGCTTATCACCAGGCAATAAAAATCTACAACAAATTGCCCAAAGAACTGAAAGCAATGCCATTTAATCTATTTAAAATTAAATTAAAAATGTGGTTAATGGAGAGATGTTTTTATGACATAAAGGAATATTTTGACTTTAAAACTTTTTTTTGACGTAGGACAATATTTTTTGACACACATTTTGAAATGTATAATGCTTGCTTAAATATTAATCTATGACATGTTACTTTAAATAAAGCCTAAAATTTTAATTTTGCATGCCTCGACGAGGCAGAATGTATTGGAGTTACCATTATTATTAAGAACTTTTGTACCTACATTCCTGCGAATAAATGATTTGATTTGATTTGATTTGATAATATATATTATCTAATATATTCTAATAATTTTAATTTGTAACATCTTATCTTATTTATTAAATTATTGACCACTTTTGAATTTTATTCAATTTTGTGTATTTGTGTAAAATTGATTACTAGCTTCTGCCCGCGGCTTTGCACATGTATTTTCTGTATAATAAGTAGCCTACTGTTTAAGTTAGGCTACGTTCTAAGTCTATGCCAAATTTCATCATGATCTGTTCAGTAGTTTTGGAGATTGAGGTAACAAAAATTTCACATTTCACAAACTTTCGCATTTATAATAGCATTTAAACTCATAGTTGGTCCATTATGCGATGTTCAGTTAATACAATAGGGCATCCGCACACACACAGCTGGTCGATTCAGATGTTTTTGCGAGTATAATTATGTAATTATTTTCGCCGCATATTGGTTATTTTTTTTCATATGTACAACTAAATTGAACTGTGCACTCTCGAACTTAAAGGTTAACCGCTAAGAAAAAAAAACACTGCTTCCGATTTTCTAAGGTGAGGTAAACACATATGCACATAGAGGCGGGATTACACCCACATGTATAATACATGGGGGGGGGGGGGGGGGTGTAATCATTCACACATTCGCAAAACAAATTGTGTTTCTACGTAAACGTTCTTAACAGTGTGCGGAACGTTTAAATAGAGGGTGCCACGGAAAGGGGGTGATTCTGGACTCCAAGGGGATAAACCTGTGTATAACGATTTTTTTTTAATTTCGTCTTTTTTTAATAAATGTGTTTTTTATCCTATTCGTGTTCTTTTACACGGACTTTTACCTGTTTAATTAAATCATTTAATTTGCATGACGTATTAACAATTAAAATATTTCACAATTAATTTTTTTCAGCAATACCAGTGTTTTAAGAAATTATTTCAAAAAAATTATGTAAATCCTTTGAAATTTCAAAACAATAATAAAAATATAAGAATGCACTCAAAACAACACGAATATGACAAAAAAAAACGTCTAAGTACGTTTTTGCAAAAAAAGTAATCGAAATTCAAAAACTCGTACAGCAAACGCTAGTCACCTTGATATCCAGAATCGCCCCCTTTCGGCTTAGCACACCCTTTCCGTGGCAACCTGTACCTATAGGTACTATTATGATGAGAGGAAGCGAATGAGAAAATCGCTTCCTTCTTCTATTACAGATCAAAATCTTCTAACTTTTCAAAATTCTCCAGTCCCTTGAAATCAAACTTCTTTGAAACCACCACAACATCATCATCATCGCTGTCGACGTAGACCATCTCGATCGGCTTGCGGTTGACGTTATTCATCATCATGACGACGTCGGCGCGGGCGTTGACGTCAGATTTGACGGGCGGGTTGACGTCGGCGGCTAACGGCAGAACGGTGGGCAGATCGTTTAAGACCTCTGCGAGCGCCTGGAAAAGACATTTTTGATAAAACTTTTGAAAGTCGACAGGAAAACTACCAAATTTATAATCCTCATCCTCGACAGTCTATGTATAATGGTCCACTGCTGGACTCAGGCTTCCCCCTGATGCGTGCTTATTGGCTTTATCTCAATACCCATAATCCCCACGCTGGGCATGCGGGTTGGGGATCGCAGTCTGGTGGTAGTATTGTTCTGCAGGGAGCGCTGCTGCCCGTCCCGCGATAGATATCCTTGAGTCGACGCTTACGACGCCCGCAGGAAGAGTTGGGGTAGTGCAAATTCTAAGCACGACACGGCCGAAATTTCCAATACACCACACGATTTTACTTTGAAAATCACAGCGGCACACGGCACATACAAATTTAGATTAAACTAAAGCGTTTGACTCTGTCTCAATTTAAATAAATAATGCTGGACAATTCACACAGCATCTTGCCCCAAGCTAAGCAGAGCTTGTTTATGTGAACTTGCTTTTTATGGAAATTTGTAATTAGCCATTACATATTTGTTAACCTAGTCAATAAGTTAGATGTTAATTTCTTGAATATTGTTAAGATAAAATAGATAACTGATACGCTTAATACATTACACTTCATTGGTGTATATTTTTGTTATACAGGGGAAACACTCGGAACAGATATTTGTTGATCGTGCAAACATTTGTTACGGGGCGGAAATAGAACTTTCCACCTTCTGCATCGCAGGCGGTTCGCCCGCTACATCACTGAGGTTGTCAATATAGACATAGACTCAGTGGTGCTCCAGCTCGTAGCATCGCTGCACCGACGTCAAGGTTCCTTTCATATTAAGCATGTGCAGTTTGAGTGTAGCTAAAGGTAATTCCCTCGGCCCTACTCTGTTCCTCATCTTCATGTTTAGACTTACCTTAGCCGCCAGCACATTAGACGACGTCAACGCGTACTGGCCCATCCCTAGCTCGTAGCATCGCTGCACCGTCGTCAGGGTTCCTTTCATACTAAACATGTGCAGTTTAGAGTTACGCATGAGCTCGCTGTTGCACTCTGCCGGTGTGCGAATCACGAAGAGGGCCTGGAAAAAGTTGTAGAAATATCATACATTAGTGACAAATATTACAAAGTCCGCCGGGTCCGGCCGGGTTGTGCGTATGTAGCGATGAATGCAACCGGGTTGGCGACGAATGCAACCGGGCCCGGCCGGGCTGAGAAACATACCGGGTTGCAATCTCTACCCCTGATAAGCGCCTTGTTGGCTTTTATCTCAGCGAAGGTAATGCCCATAATCCCTACGCTAGGCATGCGGGTTGGGGACCGCAGTTCAGTGCTAGAATTGTTCTGCAGGAGGCGCTGCTGCCCGCCCCCGGTGGATATCCCTTAGTCGCCTCTCTAGACACCCGCGGGAAGAGTTGGGGTGGTGCTAATTCTAAGCCGGCACCACACAGCTATCATTGTGATCAGGTAAGCCGTTTAGATGTGAAATGGTACATTGACAGAGAGCCTTTTGGACGCTTTTATATTATTAGTTATAAGTACACCGTCTAAGCATTTATTTTCTTTGACTGAATGAAAGAATGTAAAATATCATAGTCACGAATTCAGCTCGATAAATATTGAAGCTATCGTTGGTCCCGATATTTTTCGAGTTGATAGATTCGCAACAATATTTTTAAGTCTATGTAACAAATGCGTGGACTGAGTATAGTAGATTTGTGCCACTCATATTGGTCAATTATAGCTGCATACAATCTACAGGTAGCTCAACTGATTCATATTAATACCAGTCGTCGCGTCCCCGCTACGCTGGCTACATTGCCCCGCTGCTGTATGGCAATGCTGATGCGCTGCACCAGATACTCACCAGCTCTCGGGTCACGCGTCGACCAGACACTCAGAGAATTTTTAACAGTCTGCAGTTAGCTCAATTGTTTCAATCATAAATACTAGCTCTAATTTGTTTCCATATTTATAATTTTCTTTGATAAAATGATATAGAATTATAGCATCCAGGTTCCTTATTGGTAATTTAGCTACACCAAACTGTACAGGCGTATGCGCCAAACAATAAATGAATTAATGTGCGGACCTTAAAGTAAACAAGACAATATTTATTTTATTACTTAATAAGAGTTGTGGATAAAATTTGTGTGTGGTAATACATACCCAGAACTTAAGAAACTTGCTTTGAAATTTTGTACTATGGATTGAATTTATACTATATATTTGGGACAACATATTTGTGAAGCAGCATTTTCCAAAATGACCTTCATTAAAAATAAATTTAGATCCCGACTTCGTGAAAAATGTAATTCGTGTAATTACTTTTATAATAAAAAATATGCAGGTTTCTCTTCGTTTCATTTCTTCATCGATATTTATATTCTGTTACACATACTCGTAGATATAATTATGTTAAAACTAAGTAAGGGGAGGGGGTGTAAAAAGCCTTAAATCTCACTTGATAGGACGACAAGTAATATCTAGTCTACCAAACGGACCGCGACAGTCACATCGTTATAAAAACTGGACCTCAAATAAAACTAATTGGTGATCCCTGCTGTATACTGTCCAGCAGTCGACTAATGATGATGATGAAACTTAGCAGGTGATCTGTCAGTCATACTCTCACCTTAGCATAAATGAGTGGATCATCCTTCAACTTCATGTAGACTTGCTTATCTAGATACATTTTCTCGGGCGCCGCCATCACAACGTTGAGGGAGTTCAACTCTGCAACGGTCTTTACGCTTATCTTCTTCTCGAATATTATCCTGGGATATACAGAAAGTAATTTAATTTATTTGGGAAACAAAAAGCTGGGACAGAACCATGCCATGGTTCCGCCCCTGAAAGATACCCCTGGTTGCATTTTTTTAGTTGTTAGTTTTGCGTCCCTCAACATTAACGTACTCTTAACGAATTCATAATAACTTTAACGTTAATTTCTGTCTTAATAATTGCTTTGTTTATTTCTTTTAATCACTCACAGATTCTTCAATTCTTGATAATTTTACTATTATCTATTAATTCTAGTATCCAATCATTGGTCATAATCACAACATTGTTAATTCTCTTAATCACAGATTTGTTTCATAATTAAATAATCTGAATATAAATAATAAAACAGAATTATAAAACTTCTACTAGTCTTTTAAATTATCAACTAACATTAATTAGAATTCTTCGCTGATTTAGTAAAATAGGCTTTTAAAAAAAATCAAGAACGTCATCAGCTTTGTCCGACAAACTGTCTCTAATTTTTGTAATAATGCCACCGGACAAGGAGAACACTCTCTCGTTTTCAACAGATGTCGGTTTAATTATATTTTAGATTTTATACAGTAGTTCCAAACTTTCTGTACGTTTTCTGGTTGCTTCAAACAACTGAAACTCCTTTTTTAATGTTGCTTTTTTATTTATGTTATTGTATTGTGTACTCAGTAGTTAGTAAACCAAGAAATTATTCATTAAACTAACAGATGGCGCTAGGCTCCTTCAATGATACAAAAATAAAAATGATTACATAACAATTTCGACAATCTTGCCTCGTCTCGAGTCTCGACCCGAAAGTCCCGGGACTCGAGACAACTAAAATTACTAAAAGTCCCGGGACTTCGAGATACGAGACGTCCCGGGACCCAAACCCTAGTCGGCACCAAAAAGAGGTCGTCGACAAAGCGCACGGTCAGTTGCGTTGCACGTTGCGAGCTGCTGACCTGACAGTAGGCAGCTAGGCGAGTGAAAACTAAAAATGTTGAAGTAACTCGTAACATACATACATACATAACAACGTGTAAACCAGCTATTACCTACTCCTACTCAGTGTCTAAGTCGTTCTTCGTCTGTCCTGTGCAGTTATTTTTTCTTAGTTCTTACTTACTTTAGAGAAACATTTACTTTCTATGGCTGAGTGACTCGGCTTGTCTCCTGGCCTCGAAAGAAACGTCGCTATTTTGGTATTAATTCTAGTAGTCGAAACTGTCGTCGAATATAATCATGGTGGTAGATCCTTGTTTATTCAAAGTCTCACAAAAAATCTTTGTAGATTTAACTGTAGCTTTTGATACTAAATCCATTCCCACCCTTGTAACATTAGGGTGTTCCTCAAGGCACTCCTATTGTTCACACTCTCATCCTTATGTATGATCTTACAATGGATTTTTACACAGTTTATCTCTCAGATTACAATTTTTGGAACGACATCGAATGAGTCAGCAATACTTTTTCTTGATTCTATGTACTTACCTAACATTTTAATTTATTTGAAAGACTTTCTTAAGCTTTATGTAATGTGCCTATGAGTGATAAATGAATAAAAACTGTACTCGCTCTTTCGTAGTGCTGTATTAAGGAAAATGTCAGTCAACTTTTGAGCCATTAACTTGGCTCAATAGTTGACTCTCCGTATCCTAATTTCGACGAAACAAAAGAAGCCGAAAATCGTCCTAATTATGGTCGCCTGCCACACAACAGAGAATTTCTATCGTCCATATTTTGGACGCCTGCCACGAGAGAGGACTTACTTAGCAGAGAATTTAGCCGGCACCATGGACCAAAAGGCCGGCGAAGAGAACATTAGATCAGCTTCAGTCAGCACCAGATACTGATCTTCCGAAGAACGTATGGTCAGGTAATCGGATTTGTCGTCGAAAACTAAAACATTGAGGCTGGTGGGATCCTTGTTTGACAGGTATTTGTCTAGAGGGAGCGTATAATCTGTAACAAGTAAATACGAATTAAGAAAAGAAAATCCTACTTATAATATAATAGCCGAAAGTTTGTGAAATTTGAATTTTTGTTACCTAGGATCTCCAAAACTACTGAGCTGATAAAGATGAAATTTGGCGTACTTTTAGAGCAAAGCCTGATAATAAGCTACTTATTATACCGAAAATACGCGTGCGAAGCCGCGGGCAGAAGCTAAATTTATATATATATCTTTATACTTATACTTTATTTATTTATTCGTGCTATAGATTCACAGGGAACAGTTAGTCAAGTATATATTATGTATATATTTGAAAACACAAAATAAAACTCAAAGTCTTTACATAGTATAAAACAAAGTCGCTCCCGCTGTCTGTCTGTCCGTCCCTATGTATGCTTAGATCTTTAAAACTACGCAACGAACTTTGATGCGGTTTTTTTAATAGATAGAGTGATTCAAGAGGAAGGTTTATATGTATAATACATGCAGAATAATATAGTAGAGAAACTGTCGTAAATAAAAACATTTTTTGCGCTTACATTGCAAACGCTGGCTTAACCCTACGAGATAGATCAAAATAATGTATTACAGTATTTTACACTTAAAAAGGTCTACAAAAAAGTCCGCGATGGTATATGTCTATCTCTTAGGGATAACCCACAATAACCATTTTTTATCCTTTACTTTTTACGAGAAATAAAGGCTTATTTACGAAGCGATTTCAAGCTATACAGCATTAATCCTTGTCCAATTAAGTACTATAAATACATTGTGCATTTAATATAGATTAAGATGGCCATTAACAGCATGTTATTTAAATGAATATTTTCGAAGATATTACAGATTTAAATGCAGGGACATAGCAGTTGCGGCGGTAATGGCCGGGGGGCCGATTCTGTAGTATATTAGTACTAGTATACAGATAATATGATATAAGACAAGCTTTGGCTAGTCCATCTCTACTACCATCGCAATCCGAATACCTACCTATTTACGACTTTAGTTCTTTGTCGAATTTCGACCATCAGGTTATCTAAATAAGCACCATAATATTACATACTAGCTGGTGCCTGCGACTTCGTCTGCGTAGGATTAGTATTTCGAGTAGCTTATTATTATCTACTTTAAATACCAGAAGCGATAAAAGTATCTATTTCATTTAGGAATCAATTTATTACTACCAACTGTGCATTTGAAATAAATTATCAATTTTTATTGTAGTTATGGTTCACTATTTTGGCTATAATGGCTTACACATAAGATATACATAGATATATACTGTAGCGGGCTTTTTTGTAGGACTATCACATCACACTAATCACACTAATATAATAAATGCGAAAGTTTGGATGTATGGATGAATGGATGTTTGTTACCTTTTCACGCCAAAAATACTGAACGGATCAGCCTGAAATTTTGCATACAGGTAAGTCCAATCCTGGAGTCAAACAAAGGCTACTTTTTATCCCATAAATCGGTTTCCATGGTATATAAGTAACCTTAAAACGTTTCCATAGAAACAACGCGTGCGAAGCCGCGGGCAGAAGCTAGTTTAAGATAAACATTTCCATCATACATTACATTGGTAGATTTTTTCCTACTTGACACTTATCGTCATATTTTGGAGAATTCACACAATATCTTTATAAATTGTAGCCTATGTGTTATTCTGATGTATAAACTTTATTATAGTAAAGTTTCATGAAAATCCATTTAGTAGTTTTTACGTGAAAGACCAACAAACATCCATCCATCCATCCATACTAGGGATTCCAAAATCGGGTCGTTTTCGAGGAACCGGGAATCCCGGGAAGTTTCAAAGTCGGAACCGGGAATTCCCGGGAAATTTCGAATGCGGTATTAGGTAAGTTACTTAAAGCTGTATTTCATTTGAAATGTTAATAAAATGAATAACAAATTCTTAGGTCCATGTCATTTGTCCCCTCGTTCGACAACAAGCCTGAAGGCTTTTTGTTGTATAGAGTCGTGACTGAACCCAGCATAACACATTAATTTGCTGTCATGTTGCGCAGCAAAGTGCTTTGCTGATACTCCATGAGGCCGGACTTGAGCTATCCTTGTGTGAAATATCGCCTGATCTCGTAGAGTATGAGACGCTTAGCTTCGTGGCCACTTTTTTAGCTTTGATTCGTTTCTTCATTTTAATCCAGTGAAAGTACAGAAGTTCAGAGTTGTTGTAAGAGTGACACCGAGGAGCTCCGGTTGTTTTTCGAGTCCTCTAAGCGAAAACATCAATCTAAAAATACCTTATTACGTACCCACATAATAAACAATATAATGTTCTTCTATCCAAATATACTAGGCCACGGTGGCCAGGCTAAACGGAGACAAATATAAAATTGGACTAAGTGTTCTTTGTTAGCCCATGGTATTAAAAAAATAAATTAAATTGGATTGTCCTTCCATTCGTGTCGGTCGTCATTGATGACTGTTAGTCTAATCAATTGGCGATTCCTACTATGCATTTATTTATAACGTTGTTATGGGGGACTTTAACGGCAAGGTGGGAACCCAGACTGGCAACGAATCCCGAATAGGCCCGCATGGTTATGGAGTTAGGAATCACAGGGGGCAAATGCTTGTCAACTTCCTTGAGAAAGAGGGGCTGTTCTTAATGAACTCCTTCTTTAAGAAACAGCCTCAAAGGAAGTGGACATGGCAAAGCCCCGACACTGTGACTAAAAATGAGATCGACTTCATCATGACGGATAGCAAGCACATATTCAGAGATGTCTCAGTGATCAACAGGTTCAATACCGGATCTGATCACCGACTGCTCCGAGGCTCTCTGAATATCAACTTGAAGCTTGAAAGAAACCGTCTGATGAAGTCCACGCTCCGACCTAACCCAATCCAAATCATGGCGGGCACCGAGAAGTTCCAGCAGCTTCTCGGGAATAGATTTGTTGCCTTGGATCCCACTGATGACGCTGACGAGACCCTACACAATCTGGTCGAAACGCTGAGGGATGAGGGCATCAAGTTTTGCAAAAAGCAGCGCACTGGCAAGAAATCCAAACTCTCGGATGAGACTCTCGGTCTGATGACAAAAAGACGGGAAACCACTCAAGCGTCTTCGTTAGAGAGGTCAGACCTGAACAAGCGAATTGCGAAGATGGTACGGCGCGACCTTCGGAGCTCCAACACACGCCTCATCGAAGAGGCGATAGAGCGAAACCGAGGGTCCAAAGTATTCACTCAGCAGCTTGGCAGGAGCCACCTGACGAAGCTTAAAACGCACGACGGGAGGACCGTATCGTCGAAACCGGAGATCTCCGCCGAGATAGAGGATTTCTATGGCCGTTTATACGCTGCACATGCCCCCCATTCCCGGCGAGACGACCATGATTCTAGAGCCACCCTGACACGCCACTATACCGACGAACTGCCAGACATCAGTCAAGACGAGATCGTGTTAGCTCTGAGGCAGCTTAAAAATGGAAAAGCCCCCGGTGAGGACGGAATAACTTCAGAGCTTTTGAAAGCCGGAGGTGCCCCTGTTGTACAGGAGCTACAAAACCTCTTCAACGCCGTCCTTCACAGTGGGAGAACTCCAAAGGCGTGGAGCGGGAGTTTGGTGGTGCTCTTTTTTAAGAAGGGAGATAAAACCCTCCTTAAAAACTACAGACCCATCACGCTCCTGAGCCACGTCTATAAGCTGTTCTCACGAGTGGTCACGAATCGTTTCGCCAGGAGACTCGACGAGTTCCAGCCACCAGAACAGGCCGGGTTCCGCGGAGGATTTGGCACCATAGACCACATTCACACGGTGAGGCAGATTATACAGAAGTCCGAAGAGTATAATCAGCCTCTGTGTCTGGCCTTTGTGGACTATGAAAAAGCCTTTGACTCTGTCGAAACCTGGGCTGTTCTGGAATCCTTACAGCGATGCCAAGTAGACTATCGTTATATTGAGGTGCTGAGATGTCTCTACGAGGCCGCCACCATGAGTGTCCAAGTACAGGGCCAGCAGTCTAAACCCATCCAACTGCGCAGAGGAGTGAGACAGGGGGATGTTATATCCCCGAAACTGTTCACGAGCGCGTTGGAAGATATGTTTAAGACGCTGGACTGGAAAGGTAAGGGCATCAACATAAACGGCGACCACATCTCACACCTGCGATTCGCTGATGACATAGTCTTAATGGCGGAGTCGCTAGAGGAGCTGAACCAGATGCTGGACGGCCTAGCCTCAGCCTCGCGACGCATCGGTCTTGGCATGAATTTGGATAAAACCAAAGTCATGATCAATGGCCTCATTGATCCGGGACCGGTCGTCGTACATGGCCACCTTCTCGAAATTGTTTCCGAGTATACTTACCTTGGGCAAATTCTGCAGTTGGGTAAAAATAATTTTGAGAAGGAGGCCAAGAGGAGGATCCAGCTAGGCTGGGCAGCGTTTGGGAAACTACGTCGAGTCTTCTCGTCATCCATACCGCAATGCTTGAAAACTAAAGTTTTCAATCAGTGCGTCCTACCCGTCATGACCTACGGAGCTGAGACGTGGACACTCACGGTAGGGCTGGTCCACCAGTTCAAAGTCGCTCAGCGAGCTATGGAAAGAGCTATGCTCGGAGTCTCTCTGAAGGACAGAATTCGTAACGAATACATCCGACAGAGAACCAAAGTTATCGACATAGCTCAAAGAATTAGCAAGTTGAAGTGGCAGTGGGCCGGCCATATCTCGCGAAGAACCGACAACCGCTGGGGCAAACGTGTTCTTGAGTGGAGACCACGACTCGGCAAACGTAGTGTAGGACGCCCTCCGGCCAGGTGGGATGACGATCTGCGAAAGACTGCAGGCAGATGCTGGATGCGGCAAGCTGAAGACAGGGCGCTATGGCGCTCATTAGGGGAGGCCTATGTCCAGCAGTGGACTAATTTAGGTTGATGATGATGATGATGATTTATTTCTGCCTGCCGTAAACGGTGGATTCGTTGTGTTCGAAGAAGTGTTCGAATACATTTGAATTCTCTACCTGATACCAGATGCTGGTATTTTTACCTAACAATACCCACGCCGGCGATATCATCGCGCTTTATAGGTTCAGAAGTCAGAGCCAATCAGAATAACATGCACAAAGAGGATAATAAATTGCAGCAATGCACTTGACTCTGGTACTTTCTCTTTGCCAAGCTCAAGTCCAGTTTCATGGAGTATTGCTGTCATGTTGCTCAGCAAGGTGCTTTGCTGAGCAAGAATCTTGCTCAGCTCTACATAGTCGATCTTGCTGCAAGATGGCAGAGATCGACTATTTAGAGCTGGCTTCAGTCACGGCTCTATAGCAAGAAAAGCCTTAAGGCTTATTGTCGAACGAGGGGACAATAGACATGGACCTAAAAATTTATATTAATTACAGATCAAAAGTAATATAGCTTGAACTAACATTTCGTATACCAGGTTTGATAAAAATCATTGTAAAAAAAGAAAATACGATTAAGTTGATTTAAATCTGAATTATTTAATTTAATATTTTATTCTATCATAATCGCTTTGGTCTATCCAGTTTAAAGGTTTTTATAGGTTAGTAGGAAAGGTAGGTTCAAGTGCTAAGCCCGTACCCAAGTGCTAAGCATCTTTTTTTCGACAACACGCATTATTATAATTTTATGGAATTATTAATTTCGGAGAATTTCCTGAATCCTCAACCAATAAAGCAGGTATAGGTACATTGTGCATGTGTAAACGGAAGCTCAATTTTGGGCACTCTCATACATTTTTGACTGCTCTCTGTTTTCACTGCAGGGAAAATAACATTTGATATCAAGTGATACAAATCATGTCAACCCTGCCTAATACCGCGTAGGTTAGGTACCTGATAATGTGAAATGCTATAAGAGGAAGTGAAATATGTTGAGTTACGTTATTTCGGTAATGCTATAAAAGTTAAAATATTTTTCCCGAAATTCCCGAAATTTCCCGGGAAATGATTTTGGATTTCCCGGTTCTTAAATCAGCTAAAAATTTCGGGACTAATCCCTAATCCATACTTACAATATTAGTAGGATTAATATTATTGTGATAATAAAACATGAATAATTTGCTTAGATCGTGATTTCCTTCGTTATTATTTTCTCAACTTACCTTTACGTTTGAAATGTGTTTCCAATCTGAACTCAGGAACTAGCAAAGCCTTCGTTGTTGTATTTGAACCTGCAAGAAGATATAAAAATATATAGCTTTTATCTACAAGACTAATATTAAAGCGAGATTATGGTGTGAGAAACGGCAAACTTGTAGGACGCCCTCCGGCCAGGTGGGATGACGATCTGCGAAAGACTGCAGGCAGATGCTGGATGCGGCAAGTTGAAGATAGGGCGCTATGGCGCTCATTAGGGGAGGCCTATGTCCAGCTGTGGACTAATATAGGCTGATGATGATATGATGTGAGAAAAGATTGCGCTTTAGAGGGATGGTGCAAAATGTGCTGGTGTATTTTAACAAAAATAAAAATAAATAAATAAATATTGCTGGACAATCCATACAGCATCATCTAGAGATGAGAAGAGCTTGTGTTATAGGTACTAGATGACTGATATACTTAAGGCGCTACCCCGACCCAAAACAGCAGTCCAACTCATCAGTGGGCACGGCCTAAATGTATGCCATCTCATCTGACATAATAGACATATCGCGCGCTTGATAAAGGCAAATAAATTTATTCGTAAAACAAAGTGAAACTAAACACCCAGAAATCATGGAATGGTCAAAAATTGGAGAAGGCCTTTGTCCAAAGGGCACAGACAGATGCTGAAGAAGATGTCTTTAGTCTAATAAGTCAATGTATCTTCCTGCATATTGTAATATGTCTGAATAAAAGGCTTCTATTATTATTTTTAGTAACTAATATACATTTTTTGATTATATTACCTTCTTGCTTCGTTTCCAGGAGTAGCTCCGTTGTACCTCCATCCTTATCTAGGAGGACCAGTCGATGCTTCTTCAGACTGGCCTGGACTGTCCCTGACGGGCCCTTGACGTTCGTACCAGGTTGGACTGGTGTACCAGGCTTGATTAAAGCACCAGACTTGACTGATGGACCGGACATGTCTTCAGAGCGAAGAAGGCTGCGAGATTCAGTCGGTTGTGCTGATGATGATGAAATCTTTGATATCTGGAAGTATAGGAATTTTTCTTGGGGACGCTTCCGACTGGTATTGACATGGATCAGTTGAGCTACCTGTAGATTGTTTGCAACAGTCTGCAGTTAGCTCAATTGTTTCAATAGTAAATACTAGTTCTAATTTATTTCTATTGTTTTATTGTAATTTTCTTTGTGAATAAAGGCTTCTGCCCTTATATTAATTCTTTTATTTTACATTAGCTAGGCATTTTTGTAACAATAAAAATACGTGTTTCATTATTTACTGTATAGTTTACTAGCTTCTGCCCGCGGCTTCGCACGCGTATTTTCAGTGTAATAAGTAGCCTTATTTTATTATGTTACCCATTATCTATGTTAAGCTATGTTTTAAATGTACTTGATCTGTTCAGTAGTTTTGGAGATCCTAGGTAACAAAAATTCAGATTTCAAAAACTTTCGGCTTTATAATATTTGTAGGAAGTAGGACTAGCTAGGTATTCTTGTAAAAATATAAAATACATGATTCATTATTTACTTTATAGTTTACTAGTTTATGCCCGCGGCTTCGCACGCGTTGTTTCTATGGAAACGTTTAAAGGTGGTTTCTGTCCCATGGGAACTGATTTATGGGATAAAAAGTAGCCTATGTTTGATTCCAGGATAAGAATAACCTGTATGGAAAATTTCAGCCCGATCCGTTCAGTAGTTTTGGCGTGAAGAGGTAACAAACATCCATCCAAACTTCCGCATTTATAATATTAGTGTGATTTATACCGAGATTTGATTGAATCGAATAATAATTTTCCATAGAAAATTTACCACCCTTTTTAACACCCTCAGAGGTTAATTTTTGGAAATTAGATCAGCATATCAGATCTACACACCAAATTTCATCGAAAACGATTAAGTAGTTACGGAGATACGTAGTAACAAACGTACCGCACCACTGCCGCACAACACCTTATTACGTGTTCAATATGAGGCTTTAACTTGTAGTATTTAGATCAGTGGTTCCTAACCTTTTTGTGATGAGCAGGGATCGGAAATTCGGGCGCTTATTTGCCTAAAGTTGGCGAGATCACATAACATGGATCGGTTGAAACCACCTCTTTCTCAGGAATTCGCGGAAATTTCTCACAATTCCGGAATGTTCTGAAATGTTTACTTTCGCCGGAATGTTATTTATAAACGAAATATAAGACACTTTTACTCTGACGCGTTTTTCACTAAAGTCGATATAAAAATTTAGAAACATGTAAACAAAAAACTTTTTTCCGGAAATATCGACTTTAGTGAAAAACGCGTCAGAATAAAAGTGTCTTATATTTCGTCTTTATATAAGATTAGGGCGAAAATACATCATAATTCGAGAAAAATTCGAAATTCCTCCAAATTCCCAGAAGAGGTGGTTTTAGCCGCTCCATGTTCTTCACGCCAACTTTAGGTAAATAGGCACCCGAATTTCCGAACACTAGTGATCACTTGACCACTTTCTGGTTTGTCACGGACCACTAACTGTTTGGAGATGAAAACTATAGCAAGCCGTAGCCATAAATTCATTGGTACGAAGAAGGGAGGCGTCGCCACGGAGTACCAAACTCTTAAACTTCACCGGCGAGCGAAGCGAGCCGCGAAAATTAAATGCACCTTGTTAGATTTTCGTACTTGCTAGCGGTGGTGGGGAAAGACTTGACTTTAGTTAAGGATCGCGCCGCGGACTGAGACAGGACGCAATCCCCAACCCGCATGCCCAGCATGGGGATTATGATATACCTACCATGAGATAAAAGTCAATGAAGCGCTTATCAGGGGGAGGCCTGCGTTCAGCAGTGGACCAATAGAGGCTGTAGAGTATGAATGAATGAATGAATGAAGGAACACTTTATTGCACAAAATTAATAAAATAACTTATATCTAAATAAAATAAAAACGTAAATTAGGCGGTTGTAGGGTGCGTAGTGTGCCCCCAAAATGGGTCTGACAAACGTTTTATACTTTACATGCCAAATAAATGTACAAAAAATTACAAGTAAAACTGCATTTTAACTTTTTTCATATGTTAAAAAATAGCTGAGATGATTCTGATCAGAGTGTGTATTTCCGCGCGGGCGTACGCTGTACATGATCTACGCTCCGAAGTTAGGTGTATTTGATAGTAATATTTTGACCCTTTTGTCAGACCCATCCTATAAGTTGTTGGTGGAGTTGTAAGTTAAAAGAGTTTGTTAAGTTTCACGGTTTAATCGTACGTAAGTTTAGAGTAACGTTAATGGTTTAAAGTAAAGTGTACGCCGTGACGTGTTGCCCAAAGGACAGTTGTTTGCGACTAGCTCTAATTAGCCTTAAAACACGTCATAACGTAAAGTGCTGACCAGCGGGAACATGCAGCGCTGTATGGTATGCAAACCGTACAGCGGCCTTATTGCTTAAAGCAATTTCTTCCCGGCAACCTTAAAAGAGGTGAGGTGATATAAGGGCTGATTATTGTAAAGAGATCACACTAATATCATATGTAAATGCGAAAGTTTGGATGGATGGATGGATACCTCTTCACGCCAAAACTACTGAACGGTTCAGACTGAAATGTTGTATATAAGTTACTCTAATCCGGGAATCAAACATAGGCTATTTCTTTACCCCATAAATCAGTTCCCATGGGATAGAAATCACCTTTAAACGGTTCCAGTTTCCGAAACAATGCTTGCGAAGCCGCGGGCATAAACTAGTCACACTAATATTATAAATGCGAAAGTTTGGATAGATAGATGGATGGATGTTTGTTACCTCATCACGCCAAATATACTGAACGGATCAGGCTGAAATTTTGCATACAGGTAAGTCTAACCATGGAATCAAACATACTTTTTATCCCATAAATCAGTTCCCAAAAATGCGTGCGAAGCCGCTGGCAAAAATTGGAATAATTAAAAAATTACCTTCATCCCAGTACCGCGGAGTTGAGCATTTTGCCCAGCCGGCTCTTGACTTCCATCTGCATCATCACTTTGCCCAGCATCTTCGCATTTTTCAGGCTTCGGGGCAATCTTAATCGGTGACTTAAAAGAAGCTAAACTATAATTGGTCACCGATTTCCGTACAATATTAGTAAGTGCCGGTGGTGTATTTTTATCTAGTAGACTATTTAATACTTTTGCTGGAGTGGTTATTATTTTCCCTTTGTTAATTGTTATCTGAGATGTGGCCACTTTGCCCGCTACCGAGGTAATTGTTGCCATGCCTGGTTTTAAACTGCGCGCTACCTTCCCTGGTAATGAATTGTTGAGTAACTTTATTGAGGTGGTAGTATCTAGTTTTCCTGATGCGGTGGAAATCAGTTTAGGAACAGTTGTAAGTAGTTTAATTGAGGCTGACGTAGGGATGCCAACTTTGAGACCTGTGGTGTTTGATATTAACTTTCCTTGCAACAACTCATACGGAGTTTTGTTCCCAAGCGTTGTATTAGCTGTTTTCTCTTGCGTTTCGTTCGATGAATCAATAACTATGATTCCTTTCGATGTGCTCAAGTGAGGTGGTTTTGCATTATTTGGACCGGTAACTTTGCCTATATTTTGCAAAGGAGGAGCAGCTAAAGTTAACTTCCTATTCTCAGATGAGAGCATCAACATTTTCTTTTGATTCGAAGTGGTTATTATTTTCCCTAAAGAAGTTTGAACGCCTGATGATACAGGGTGGATTACCATGTTTTTTGATGTTGAATCTCCATTTTCTTTGTTTAAGCTTATAACTTTGCCCGGGGAAACTGATGGCAAAGATATATGGACATACTTTTTCGGGGAGTTGTTGCCTTCCACTAATTTGGTTGTAAGCGTGATGTTTTTCTGGTTGTAAGGTATAAAAACTTGTCTTGGGTTCTGGGGATTCGGTGCTCTAGATATGACGGTTGACAAGGAACCTAAATTGCTTATATTTGGTGATTGGCTAGTGCTTGGAGATTGGCTAGTACTTGGAGATTGGCTAGTACTTGGAGATTGGCTAGTACTTGGAGATTGGCTGACGCTTGGATATCGGCTGATGCTTGGAGTTTCGCTGGTACATGCCAATAGGCTTGAAATAGGGGACGTGACGATAGTATAGAGCATTTTACCGCCCTTTTCTGACGGTAAAACGTGTGGATTGCTTCTGTAAGCTGCTTTTTTGGCCATTTTCGTGAAAATTTCAGCGTTATCTGGCTTTGGCGCTATTTTGATGACTTCGTTTTTGCTTTGGCTCTTTGGTTTTTCAGGACGATTAAGGTTGAGGTTAAAATATTTTTGGTTTAGTGATTTTTGTCGGATCCATTCTTTTAATGGATCATTTTGCTGACGTAGCATTGGATCGACATTGCTTTCTTGCGTCTTCTTCTTCTTTTTGCTAGTATTTTTCTTGGTGGCGTTTGATGTACCCTGTAAAATATAAAATAAAACGTCAAGTGCGAGTCAGACTCGCGCACTAAGGATTCCGTAAGACCTTGTGTCTTGTTAAATTATCATTAGTTTTGGTCCATAGCGAGAATAAAAAAAAAAATTGTGGTAGTTTTCAACGTAGGCATAATTACGCATGTCTGTTATAGGTATTTTATGTTTATATGGGTGATTTTAACATTTATTTCAGTAATACGTGTGTTGAGACTGTTCTGTAGTACCTACCTATTAAGTATTCTGTGGTAGTAAACGCCACGCATATAACTTTGTAAGGAATGGTGTACTGAATACCTACTTAATAGACGTGATCATGAAATTTCACATTTCACAAGGATTAATGTAGGAAAATGACAAAAAAGTTTCAACTTCCCATATTAATTGCTGATTTGGGTGGGTCATTTTAATAAATTTAAAAATATAATTTCAGACTGCCTGGTGAAAAAACAGCGAGAAAAAAATGGCTTGATGTCATTCCAAGTCATTGAAATATCAAAAATTATTTCGTTTTTGCAAAAAAAGCAAAAAGAAGTAATTCCTAGATCGCGCAAACGCTTGATTCAGTTACAACTGACCATATACGACAATCCGACATCAACTGTCGGTCGAAAGACCACCGGGCTCAGTGAACCAGATGGTCGAGCCCGGTTCAGAGGAGATCTCCCTCTGTTCCTTGTTAACGCCGACCCTGCCACCGACAGACTCGTCGTTCGTCGGCGCACCATAGAGCTGACACAGAGAAGAAGTCTATGGTACCATTTTCTTGTCTATGATAAACTTCGCAATGTCAAAAATGACATCCCTTTTTTACCACTAATTTTACTTGTCATATCGCTATGTCGAGCTTGTAATAGTTGTAAAGTAAAGTAAAGTAAAGTAAAAAGTTTCTTTATTGACATAATAATAGTTTTACAGACAGTTATGAGTGGTTGTAATAATTACCTTTTATGGATAAAACCTAATTCGTTCCAAGAAGTCTTTTCCTGCTCCGCGCTGCATTCCTAACATTCCTATTTGGGGGAAATCCACTTTTACCCCCAAATTTTCACAAAATGGCGAGCATTGCGCCCTCTTAAGGCTGATGAATGACACTCACCGCTATGTCGCTGGCGTCTTCCCCTAACAGCCTGCGCAGCGCGACGTCCACTTCCAGGGCCTCTCGCTCCAACCGTGCGCCTCTCTCGTGCTGCTCTAACAAATGTTTGCAGCAGCATGTGCACTTGCTGTTTGTAGCACACGCGCTGGTACTGGAAAATAAACTAGTTTGTAGGGACTTGAACCCGCATCCTTCCGTACGGAAGGATGCGGGTTCAAGTCCCGCCGAAGTCGTTCATTTTTGCGATGTTATTTAATTTCTTAGAAATTTGCCAGAGTGTGAGGCTTACGCACTATAAAAACAAAAACTTTAGTTTGTATTTTTTTTTTTATTTATCTATTGAAACGATCAAGAATCACTCTAGGGCAAATATCCCATCAGAATTAGAGTCGATTTGGTTTTTGGTAAATACGACATAGGTACCTACTTACTTGGTACGGTGATTTGTTATGATGGACGTGTTTGCATTTTGTTTTGTAATAAACTTGAAATGTCAAATACCTACACGTTTTGTTGCTGTTCTTGTCTAACATATTGAATACTGTAGCTGTGCACCTCGCTTGCACACAGATGGTGTGAAGCTGGCTAGCTTGAACCACGGATAGCTATTCTCTAGATAATAGACGATTGAAAAGTTCAAAATATTTATTTGTCTGATAAACACATACACATAATTTTACACGCTAGAAAGCTTTTCCACGACTGAAGGGTCCGGCGACGGATGAATTTCCTATACAAACGTAATACCAAAATGATTTGTAATTTGAGCATATTTTCATCATGGTCTGCTATTATTTGTATTAAAATAGTATTTATCTAGGTTCCTGCCACAATTTTTTTTCAAAATACCTTTCTGAAATGAAATTAAACCGAATCGCATTTTACATTAAATAATGAATGTTATCTTAGTATTTGTGTAGATAAGTATTTTGAAAAAAGCTTGTGGCAGGAACCTAAATAAATACTATTCTAATACAAATAAAAGCAAACCATGGTGAAAATATTCTAAAATAACAAATCATTTTGGTATTACGTTTGTATGGGAAATTCATCCGTCGCCGGACCCTTAACTGAGGATTGAAAAATCGGCCCTTAAGCCAAAAAATCTGTTTAATAAACCGTCAAGTAGTACTAAATAAATATATAATGCTGGACAATCCACACAGCATTATTTAGCCCCAAGCTAAGCAGAGCTTGTGTTATGGGTACTAGATAACTGATATACTTAATACAATACACTACATAGATAGATATTTTTATTATACATAGAAATACCCAAAACATTTTAATAGAAATACCCAGAACTTGTTCCGGGACAAATACTTGCAGATCTTACAAGTAGGTATGTCGCTGTGTGGCGCCGGCTTAGAATTAGCACCACCCCTACTCTTCCCGCGGGTGTCGTAAGAGACGACTAAGGGATATCCACCGGGGGCGGGCAGCAGCGCCCCCTGCAGAACAATTCTAGCACTGAACTGCGATCCCCAACCCGCATGCCTAGCGTCGGGATTATGAGCATTACCCTCATGAGATAAAAGCCAATAAGGCACTTAGCAGGGGGAGGCCTTCGACCAATACAGGCTGTTGAGGTTGAGGTACAAACATAGGTCCCAAGGCGGGAATCGAACCCGCAACCTCATGTCGGGTCGTCAGTATTCAAGCTATAGTGAAAACACTAACCTGTGTATCTCCATATAAGACGGAGGGACTTTCCCAGAGCGCGCGGCGAGGCGGCGACGCGCAGCATTCAGCGCGCGCTGACGCCGTGCTGTACAGCAGTACGCAGAGTGGGCGGACACGGCTAGCGGTCTGCTAGGCTGCGCTGATTGTCGCTAAACACAACAGGAATACAGTTTAAGGGCGAACCTAGCGGGTTTGGTTGTCAATCTAGGCCTAGATCTCAGTAGGAATCAAATAATATCGGGGCTTATCAGGGGGAGGCCTGCGTCCAGCAGTGGACCGGTAGTCTGTAGATGATGTGATGGATATCTACTGACCTCTAAAGCCAATTTCTCCAGTACTTGCTGTAACTCGTTCTGAGACAGCGTCACGTCTTCGGGTATTTGTTCTATATTCGTTTCGTCAATCTGCAGTTCGCCGTCAGAATCTGAAATAAATAGATAATGCTGGCTTTCACAAAATTTTGTTAAAAAAAAAATTAAAAAAATCAAAATCTCTTTATTTCCATAAATGCAAAAAATGTACACTTAGAAAAGGTTCAAAGGACACATTGGAACTAAACGCTGTAGATGTCTTTTTTAAATGTTTCCGTGGTTCGGCGAAAATGGCGAGAGAGAGACACCGGAGAGGTTTTAGTGAGTATTATATACGTCCTTCTCAGGACGTCGAGTCCCACATAATTCTGGTCCCCCAGACCAGTTTATACGTAAACGAATTTCCTCGTCGAATAAAATACTAAAAAAAGAAACGTGTGTTAGGTTAGTTTTCCAGTTACCTGTAGAGAGTCTCCTCTCGGGGAGGGGTGCTTCCACCCTCGGGAGGGGTGCTCCTTTCTTCGCGAGGGGCGCTCCCTTTCCGCCCCCGAGCGGCGCCACCTGCGCTGTTAGCATACTCAGGTTGTTTTTCCGGACCTCCTCTATATTCGGTAGTTTTACCTGAAAAAAGGAGAAATTCTTATCAGCATCCTCACCTCAACAGCGTGCATTGGTCCACAGCTGGACGCAGACCTCTGATAAGCGCCTTATTGACTTTTATTTCATGGGGGTAATGCCCATAATCTCTAAGCATGGGCATGCGGGTTGGGGATCGCAGTTCGTTGGTAGAATTGTTCTGCAGGGGGCGCTGCTGCCCGCCCCCGGTGGATATCTCTTAGTCGGTATTTGAATATATTTATGAAAACTGGTTGTACACTCATAGAAATATAAATCGGTTCCCTAAAAATAGTGATAAACATAATTTTAATACCAGAAATAAACATAAAGTCACTGTGCCCACAACTAGGCTACACAAAATTAATGTTTCTTTTAAAGGGCAATGTATACGCTTCTACGAAAAAACTCCTAGTGAGTTGCAAAAATTATCAGTAAATAAATTCAAATAAATTGAAACCTTGCTGTGCAAAAAGGCTTACTATAAAATATCAGATTGTCTAGTCTAGAAGATAAAAAAGCTTGGGACGGGATTTGCTCCAACTCGAAAAGTAACAACTTGCAGGCTAAAGGTTTTTTTCGTCGCTTCTTTACTTTAGTCTACATACCGAAGCGACAGAAATTAAAAATATCACTTTATTTCCGTGTCAGTGTTTAGTTTTACAATTTGACCTTTTCTAAGTGTATATTTATTGTATTTATGGAAATAAAGAGTTTTTGGTTTGATTTGAGTCGCCTCTTACGACACCCGCGGGAAGAGTTGGGTTGGAATAAATTCTAAGCCGGCACCACACAGCTGCATACATATGTTCAGTGTGGAACTGTTATTATTTTCATAACCAACGCTACTGCATTTTACACAGCCAACTAACATCAGGAACACAGAAATATGGCGTCTACTGCGTCCAGCGTTTTCGTCAAATTAACGTGCTTTCCGAGGCACAGGGGTGTAACACCGCCAACTTCCCAACTCCGGGCTGCTGTTGTTTCCTTGCTAGAAAAACCCCAATTTCAGCTATGCCCGACCTGGGATTCGAACCCAGGACCTCATAATCAGCGGTTGAACTAGCTGACCGCTAGACCAACGAGGCTGACAACCGTGATCACAATTGTAGTTACCTTTTTGGTGACTTTGTTCTTATCACTAGTTTGTTCCTCCGTCTCCGCCCGCATCATTTCTGAAATGAGACGTTTCGCCATGCTTTTCACCTGTCGCTCGCCTTTCGGTTTCTCGCTGTCGTCCATACTGCAAAAAAAAAAAAAAAAAAAAATGCTGGACAATTCACACAGCATTATCTAGCCCCAAGCTAAGCAGAGCTTGTGTTATGGGTACTAGATAACTGATATACTTAATACAATACACTACATATATAGATATTTTTTACAATATAAAACGTCCAGAACATCCAGCACATATATCTACATTTGTCCCGAGGCGGGAATCGAACCCGCAACCTCCGGCGTCGCACCCGCAGCGCCACAGAGGTCAGGTTTAAGATCATTTATTTCTCTTAAAACTAACATTCACTTACAGAGAAATCTAATTTTAAGTGTAAATAATTTGAGGTCGCTATGAAAACCTAATGTATTTTAACCATTACCTCCCCACCTCCTCAACAGCATGTATTGGTCCACTGCTGGACGCAGGCCTCCCCCTGATAAGCGCCTTATTGGCTTTTATCACATGGGGGTAATGCCCATAATTCAAACGCTGGGTATACGGGTTGGGGATCGCAGTTCGGTAGTACAATTGTTCTGCAGGGGGCGCTGCTGCCCGCCCCCGGTGGATATCCCTTAGTCGCCTCTCTAGACACCCGCGGGAAGAGTTGGGGTGGTGCTAATTCTAAGCCGGCACCACACAGCTAACATAACCATTACCATTCTTCCTTTATCTTCTCCACTTTTATTACAACATTCGGGTCCATTGAAGGCGTGTTAAAATCTTTGACTTCAGACTGGGCTAGGCAAGGCGTGTCCAGCCGCGGTTTCTTAGCAGCAAACCTAGAAAGAAAGTGATCCTATTAATCACACTAATATTATAAATGCGTAAGTTTGGATGGATGTTTGTTACCTCTTCACGCCAAAATTACTGGACGGATCGGGCTGAATCTTATCAAATCAAATCAAAAACACTTTATTTCCATAAATACAATAAATGTACACTTAGAAAAGGTCAAATTGTAAAACTAAACACTGACACGGATATAAAGTGATATTTTTGAAGTGAAAACTTCTTTAGCGGCGTTGAGCACTTTTTCTGTAATGGGTATAAAATCTTAAACTCGCGTCAGGACACGTGACCTGATCGAAAAAGCGTAAGACGGATGGAGCAACGACGACCTTATGCCGAAGGAATAAAGCTCAAAATTGTGCAGGATCTTCATTATAGCTAGGAAATTTCTTGAAGTTTTGTTTTGAGATAGAGTTCAAAATCGAACATTATTTTTAGGTAAACAGAATAGATAATAGTACTAGTTTCCGACAACAACAATAGGCCCTAGCTTACGTAATAGTTGCTAGCGTCCGGCTCGCTTATACCTACCTACTTATGTATCTATAGATAATTAATTTCTCGAACGAATCGAAAAGAAAGACAAGGACAAAAACTTTCATTTATTCATTAATATAATTTTATAATTAAGGTTAGGTTTCGATCGAGTCTATCGTACTGCTTAACGGGTGTAAACAGACACTTCACGAAGCCGTCAACCAAGCATTCTGTACATGAAACTAAGTAACACTGCGCAAAAATAATTGCTGGGAAACGGAATTTATTTTTGGACTTTAAAAATAATCAGATTTTTGTAGCGGGTAATGGTTTGCGCGCAACCGGCTGTAAATAATTGTAATATTATTTAATATTGTAAAATAATTGTAATAGTTTTAAAGTGTTAAATTTTTAATGTAATATGCATTGTCAATTGTCATGTTTGTGTACGATAGCGCAATAAATGAATATTGTATTCTACCACATAAATGATAGTACTTTTATACTGATAAAGCAATTGGTGCAAAATTATTCCCTAACCATTCCAAAATATCAAACATGCTCAACGTTAATAATCAAGTTTTCACTTCTGCCGGCACTCCCGGAGTGCAACCCGTCTTTTTTTTTATTTCTGTCGCTTCGGTATGTAGACTAAAGTAAAGAAGCGACGAAGAAACGTTTAGCCTGTTAGTTGTTATTTTTCGAGCTGAAGCAAAATTCGTCCCAAGCTTTTTTATCCTCTAGATAATCAGATATTTTGTAGTAAACCTTTTAACAAAGGATATGTCTGACAATTTGTTTGAAGTTATTTATTGATAACTAGCTGCTGCCCGCGGCTTCGCCTGCGTAGTTCCCGTTCCCGTGGTAATTCCGGGATAAAACATAGCCTATGTCCGTCTCCTGGTTCTAAGCTGCCTCCCCACCAATTTTCAGCCAAATCGGTTCAGCCGTTCTTGAGTTATAAATAGTGTAACTAACACGACTTTCTTTTATATATCGTCCACTTGCGACGACAGTGTGACATCTCGAAATATACGAATTTTTTTTTTACTGATAATCTGAATCGCGATCTCTCGTTCTATTATCTACAAAAACGGGATATTTTTTACTACAAAAACAACAGAGTTATTGAGAGAAAGAGACAACCTATCACTATATAGCGCTGTCTCGTTTGGTGATCTAGTTGGCTTCAACACAGTGACAGTTCAGTTGTCACCTGGTCTTTGAGGTTTGAAGTGCTCTCGGTTTTCATGAAGAACGTGACATCACGAGGATACCACGATTTAGTTGATAATGGTAAGTCTCTTTTAATAATTTTCTTTTTTCGACAATGTGGCACGTCATACTTATCATAATGTTCTTGTAAAACATAAAGCGAAGCAAACGAGACATGTTTTTAATGTCCCGTTTTTCTTGTAAGAAATTCACAGTATCACTGCGTCATCTTGAATTGTAACGTTGAAGATGATACACGTTTTTATTATACTGGAAATATGTTGTGGGTCATTTATTGATGTCCTGTTGTTGCAGAATACATATTGATAAAATTTAATGATTATGTATACTTGTCACGTTGTATGAACTAAGCAGCAATATGAAACTTCAGTTATCTTTACAGATGGGGACAAAGTTTAAAATAATAATGCGGCTAGCACAATCAAAAATGGACGAAGGTTTGTCTAGTGGCAACCTAGTTACTCGTGAAAACCAAAATTCAAGAACTGTTAACGAAGTTGAAATAGTTGATGACCACGAAACGACACAAACTCATTCCAATCTCAGTGAATCGACGAGTTCGTCGTTTTTAAGTACCACAGTAGCTCGTAATAAACAGACTTAAAAACTGTTGACGAAAATGAAACAGTAGATGATCAACGAACAACACAAACTCATTGTCATCGCAGTATTTTGAAGAGTTCTTCTTCAAGTTCCTCATGTAGCAGCTCTTCAAGTTCTTCATCTTTTTCCGAGGACAGTGATGATTCCGTACAAGACCCTAACTATAAAGAAGTTCAAGAAAAACGCCGACGCGTATTTTCACTCAATGATTTATTTGATGATGCCCCTAAAGCTATGACGAGTCAGCAAACAACAAACCAAGCAGGAAGGTCAGACAACGACTCAGTAATTATTACTTCTGATGAAATACCAATAATTGCACCTAATGCTATGAATACCGAAAATCAACCGCCTCAAATTGAAGCTCGCGTCGTCACAATGTTCCTACAGCTATGACAAGCCAGCAAAGGACAAACCAAGGAGAAAGGTCATCGAATCAGTATTTTTTACTTGCGATGAAATACTAATCGATGTACCTAATGCTATAAGGACCGAAAATCAATCGCCTTCAATCGAAGCTAGAGTCGTCACCGTGACAGAATCTGACAATCCTCCAACTATCGTTGAAACTCCCATTAAAAAAGGGAAAAAAGGCCAAGACAAGAAACAAATTGGAAGAAGTATATTGCAAAAAAATTGAGAAATAGTGGGAAATCCTATAAATCTGCAAAAACTCATAAGGATATTCCAGAACGAAGACTTAAGCCCCCCTGTAAAGAAACCTGTAAAAAATGCCACGCAAATATAACGGAGATTCAACGACAACAACTTTTAAAAGAGTACTGGGATTTGGGTGAAATTGAAAGACAGTGGTCATTTATAATTCAGTCAATGGAAGAGGTAAAACCACCCCAGTGATATGTCAGAATTGATTCTGACGGAACAATAGCACCAAAGCGCGTCATTTCTTTAAGGAATTAGTCACTTAGTCTCTACTTGATAGGTTTTTGTAATATTTTCAAGTAATAGTTTACGAAATTGTTATTTGCAGTAAAATATGTTACATTTTAACGTTTGCTTTAGTAAAAATATTTTTTTAGAATAAGTAAAAGAACTGTTAGCATAGCAGAGCATGTGAAAAATACAGTATTGTCTTCATACTTAACTTTTTTTTAATTCAATATGTAATTGAAGGTTACAGAATTTATTATTAAAATAGTTACCACTATATTGAATGATTAGATTATTCGTACAATAAAAAACTAATTTTCAAGAATAATGTTTTACATATATTATAACCTAGTTAAACGTAAACGTTTACATCATCTTCAACGTAACAACTAAACTTACCACGCTAAAAACTTGATTTTTTTCTAGGACAACGTAATAAGTTTTCCTTTTTTTTTTCAAACTCTTAAAAAAAGTTAATTTATGTCTGAATATGTTTTTTCTTTCTGATATTTCATTTCATTATTAGTTAAACTCTATTCATTTCATACATAATAAGGCTATTTTGACAACAATTTGAGAACTATGTTCATTTAAAAGTTTAAAAGTCGTTTTCTGTAAAGTAACGATTTTTAAGATGTCACACTGTCGTCGCAAGTGGACGATATATAGATTTATGCAAATTACTTGGAGTTTTATAATTCTAAAAAAAAAAATCCATAGGCTACTTTTTATCCCATAAATCAGTTCCAAAGGGATAGAAATCACCTTTAAACGTTTCCATAGAAACAACGCGTGCGAAGCCGCGGGCATAAACTAGTAATACAATACACTACATAGATAGATATTTTTTTCTTATATAGAAATACATTCAGAACACCCTGAACAAATATCTGCAGATCGTACAAACATTTGTCCCGAGGCGGGAATCAAACCCGCAACCTCCTGCGTCGCAGGCGAACCTTCGCCCGTTGCGTCACAGAGGTCATCAAATGAACTGATCTCTACCTGTCCAGGTTGAGCAGGGTAAGATCGACCCGGGGTCGTTTGGCGACTCTCTTCCATTCCGGGGTCGAATCCACCCGGAGCAGGGTTATACGGGTATCCATTAGGAGTTTTCCATCTGTAACAAGAGAATTCGTTGAGATAAAATGATTCTACAGGGTGCCACGGAAAGGTTAAGCCAAAAGGGAGTGATTCTGAACATTGAGGTGGTCAACATTAGTCCTACGATTTTTAGAATTTTGATCCGAGGCGTTTTTTCTTCATATTGTTCTATTATGTGTATTCTAGCTATGTGGTGCCGGCTTAGAATTTGCACCACTCCAACTCTTCCCGCGGGTGTCTCGGCGACTAAGGGATATCCACCGGGGGCGGGCAGCAGCGCCCCCTGCAGAACAATTCTACCACCGAACTGCGATCCCCGCATGCCCAGCGCGTGGGGATTATGGGCATTACCCTGGGCGGGTTCAAATTCAAATTCATTTATTCATTTGTGATACACAGGACGACCTCAGTGGCGCAATGGGCGAGAGTCCGCCTGCGACGCAAGAGGTTGCGGGTTCGATTCCCGCCTCGGAACAAATTTGTGTACGATCTGCAGAAATTTGTTCCTTTGGTCTGGGTGTTTTCTATGTATAATAAAAAAAATATCTATGTATATAATGTATTAAATATATCTGTTATCTAGTACCCACAACACAAGCTTTGAGTAGCTTACTTTGGGGCTAGATGATGCTGTGTGGATTGTCCAGCATTATTTATTTATTTTATTTTATTTTATTTATTACAGGGATGTTGTATAATTAAGAGCACTGTGATCTGCCATTTGGCGTACAAATTTTACATAATTCATCAAAACCGAAAAATAATAATTATAATAGTAAAGCTTACAAGGAAAAGTTTGAAGAATTAAAAAATAATGCGTTTACTAAATTGCAACGAGTATCAACCACTCTGAACTCTACATTTACTTAATACTAAAACGCGTCAAAAAAATTCATGCAAATTGTAAAATGTCTAAAGATTAGATTTAGATATTATGATGTCATTACATTACACTTCCTAATGTAAGTTGGTAATTGGTTACATATTTTGGGTGCCATTACAAAAGGGTTGGGGATCGCAGTTCGGTGGTAGAATTGTTCTGCAGGCAAATGACACACTCGATAGTAATTTGGCACTTTCTCGCCTAGATGTACAATTTACTATTTTTATCTATCTATAGACTCACCTGTCTGTTTTTATAGTGTGCGAATGTCTTTGTTTAAGTAAAGTTAAAAATATCTTGGATTCTAGAACTGTGTATAGTAGACTAACTTCCAACTTACCTATCTCAGTGCAGTCATCGTCATCGTCAATGTCATCGTCAATAGCCACAGTGTTTACGTCAAGTGCGTCATCAGAATCGACGGGTTCTGTCTTCACGGTAGGCGTCTCTCCTTCTAACATGATCTGCCGAGCTATCAAATCTATGTTTTTATTTCTGGAACAAATAATGGAAAATTAATACTAATAAAATATTATAGTAATAAAAAAGTCTCTTGGAGAACACACAAATAGCGCGCCTGCAAGGCTATTCAGACTCTCTCAGCTATTCAGACTGCGCAGGCATTGCACGACCTAATCCCATCTTCTCCCTTCCACCATAGAACCAGCAGACGCACAGAAAAATACCACCCGTACCTGGTCCATATACCACTATGTCGAACCAAAAAATTCTGCTCTACTATAATAATAAATAAATAAATAAAATAATAAATAATGCTGGACAATTCACACAGCATTATCTAGCCCCAAGCTAAGCAGAGCTTGTGTTATGGGTACTAGATAACTGATATACTTAATACAATACACTACATAGATGTTTTTTATTATAGATAGAAAACACCCAGATCAACGGAACAAATTTCTGCAGATCGTACACAAATTTGTTCCGAGGCGGGAATCGAACCCGCAACCTCCAGCGTCGCAGGCGGACCTTCGCCCGCTGCGCCACGGAGGTCGTCGTACTTTTATAACAAGCACGGCCAAAGAGTGGAATGAGCTTCCTGCGTCTGTTTTCTCGTTAGAGTATAATCTTGGAGTCTTCAAGTCCAGGGTCAATAAGTTCCTTCTGGGAAAGCGTGCTCCATCTTAGGCCACATCTTCACTTACTTTAAGTGAGTTGGTGGTCAAACGCTTGACCATTATCAATAAAAAATAAAAAAAGACTCGGCTACCGAGTCATCGACACGGAATCGGACAGTTCCCACTATATTCAAATATTTCAGCGGTTTTTAGTATTTTATACTAACCTGCTCAAAAAGTTGCTTGTTCCTTAAGTACGTCATTGCAGGCGTACTAAAATGCGGGTGGGAAACTCTATGGAATTTAATTCTCACGTCTTTAGAGGGAGAGAGAAAAGTGTATGGAAATTCATTTTATCGTGTTTTTTTAATTTTCTGATATTTTCAGGCCGGATACTATCATAATAAGTCAAATTCTTTCGTTTTCGGATCGTATTTATTGCTAGATTTGAATTTAAAATTTGAATATACTCGAGTGATTTTGAAGATTCTAAAACGTTGATTTCCCGCGAAGGTGTAGTATAAAGCACTATGTATCACTCGGGAGAAAGTGCTTCCTACCTCGAGTGTTTTAAGGTCAAATGACACATTCGATAGAAATTGGGCACTTTCTCGCCTAGGTGTACAATGTACCTACTATTTTTTCATTATCGACTCACCTGTCCTCGGTACATTCGACGTCGCTATCGCTTTCGTAGATAAGCGTCGGTTCTCCGATAGGCCCGGACATAAGCTCCGTCTCGCTCACACCCGAGTGTTTCTGTATGTCCTTCAGTTGTCTGTCTAGCTCGCTCGCTAGTGCGTCCGCGAGGGTTTTCTTTTGGGCTTCTCGCTGGGGAATGTATGATTTATTAATAGTTATTTGTTCAACCTGTGGGCAAAAAGAATTTTGTTGAGCGTGCCTATTTTTAAATCTCGAGCTAGCGAAGCAGTGGCTCTAAAGTAGACGGCTGAGGTAGCGAGAGATTTAAAAGGCACGAAACAAAAATATTTGCCCTCGAGTTAAACATACAACTTTTCACCACGACTAGCGAGAAAATATTTTGTAATTTATAAAAGAGGTCAAATGTCAGAAACTCATTTTGGTCAACAACCTTGCTGGGTAAAAACTCTACAAACCTCTTTCAAGCCATGAACGGACGAAATTTTGTTTTCTATGAAGGATGCATGGTTCTGAATTCAAATTACTTTTTTCAACAAGTCGATTAATATACTTTATTCCACATGTGAGCAAAAACCGATTTTGCTCATTGTTTTTGAGCAGCAAAGTCACCGTTTACGAGCGAAAGTGGATAAAAAATATTTCAAAATACCGCTTTAATCATACTAATATTATAACTAGCTGCTGCCCGCGGCTTCGCAGGCGCTTTTAATGCAGCCTACGTCCTCGGGATACCATTTACCTCCCTGCCAAGTTTCATCAAGATCCGTTCAGCCGTTTACCCGTTTCCCGTTTCGACCATTTTCCTGTAGCTGCATCGGTTAAGAGGGCGCATTGCGCGCCATTTTGTGAAAAGGATAGGCATAGGATTTCGCGTTCATAGGAGCGGGACAGAGCATACGTTTTCGGAACGGCGTAAGCGCAAAAATGCGGTTTTGCCTATTTACAAGAAAACTACACAACTTATGAAGAAACTGTATTAAGGAGGCAAAGAATTAGTAATGTATAAGGAGGCAAAGAATTGGTAATGACCTACAAAACAAAACAAACATCTATACTAATATTATAAAGAGGAAAGATTTGATTGTTTGTTTGTTCGTATTGAATAGGCTCCGAAACTACTGGACCGATTTGAAAAATTATTTTATACTACACCTGCTCGGAAAGTTGCCTATTCCTTTTCCATTTATAGAATAGAAAGTATGTCTTTGCAGGCCTATAGGAAACCGGGAGGAAAAACTGTATGGAATTTAATTTCTTACCTGTTTTAGCGGGAGGAAAAAGTGTATGGAAATCCATTTATAACGTGTTATTTTTTTTAATTTCCTAAAAGATCGGCCGGTAGCTATGGTTATTTTCGTTCGGTCAAACGACAAAAAGTTTTTACTCCAAGTCCATTAGGCCTCCTCCGATTTCCGAACAATATTTTGAAAAAAGAACCCAAAGGCTGGCGCGGTCAATGAGGTTTTACCAACATCATTGGGCGCGGTAAGTTCTTCTAAATTTCAATAATTAATTAATTCTGGTTTTTATTTTCCTCGAAGGTGTAGTATAAAGCACTATTTATCACTCGGCAGAAAGTGTGATTCCTACCTCGTGTGTTTTAAGGCCAAAACGACACACTCGGTAGGAATCGATCACTTTCTCGTCTAGGTGTACAATGTACTATTACCATTAGAAGCCCACATTATTCCTGATGGACATAGGCTACTTTTTACAGCGGGAAAATGCTTAATTCCTACGGGAAAACGGGTAATAGGACAACGGGTAGTAAGAATGCAGCTAGTCATTTATAAAAACCGCAGGGTTCCTGAGATGTCGACCAAATTATGTGCAAAACAGTGTACTTTTCTTTGCGTATTTTTTTTTCGCAATTGTGTTTTCCAACTAAGGAACCTAAGAAAAAATGTTGAATTTTATGTAATTCTAGTTTTTTACCACGGGGATATAATGAGTACTGAGATCTAGGACCGAGTTTGACAAACAAACCCGCTAGGTTCGCCTCTTAAGGCCAGGTAGTCCTGCAGCAGTAGGCGTAAGGGAAAACGCGCGCCTGCCAAGCCGCCGCGCTCGTGTTTTTTGTAGTTATTTAAACATAGTGATTAGGAAAATCATTTTATCAAGTCAAACTCTGCGAATTTGTTTAGAAATATTAAGTATTCTTAGTTGAGTACAAAAAAAAGTGTGATATCAGTAGTTCGCTAGTCATAGTATTGAAAAAACGTTAAAAAAGGGGTAATTTTGGGATCTTTTTCTATAGAGCGAAGTTCATTAGATCTTGTAACTGAATGCTACTTTGACTAGACTAGATCTTTAGGTAATATAATATATCTTTTTTTCAGTTTTTAAACACTATTTTCAGAGTCTCAGATGGTTTTAAAAATCTCAAAAATAAATAAATATAAATATAAAGCTGGACAATTCACACAGCATTATCTAGCCCAAGCTAAGCAGAGCTTGTGTTATGGGTACTAGATAACTGATATACTTAATACAATACACTACACAGATATATAATTTTTTTATTATACATAGAAGACACCCAGACCAACGGAACAAATTTCTGCAGATCGTACACAAATTTGTTCCGAGGCGGGAATCGAACCCGCAACCTCCTGCGTCGCAGGCAAAAATGCGACTTGCTGGCCTACCAAGCCTTAAGTATTTATTATTAAATGTCTATCTTTAGCTATTCTGGGTTAGTTGGAATATAAGAGTTTATGCACTACACTGAGTCTTTTCATCACACAGTAAACACTAGTACATGAAATTACATTACGTTAATCTATAATCCTTAACTAGGATATGTCTGTTCTAGGCAGAGGTTTGTGGAGTGACTACTGGCAATCGGCTTAGCAAGTAAAAATGCCGAATAATCGAAACGCGTTTGCGCCAAGTACTTTAAGCTAAACTGTGTCACTACAGCCCCTTAAGGAAACACCCCTTACTGCCTGCTAATAAATCCATCCTGTATAGAAATAAAAATGTTAAATTACCTGTTCCAGTTCGCTGTCCCTCTCGTCCCCCATGTTGATGAGGTCTATGGTCTCTATCTCTTTCTCTATCAGCACCAGGTCGTCTTCTTCTTCTTTAGCAGCTGTAACAATTGGTCATGTATAAATAAAAAATAACAAAAAAATAATGAAGTCATCTATTCCTTAACCGTAATTAAATAATCATGCTTAATATAATTGCTTGAGTCTAATTAAAAAGCATGTTACATATATTCAAATAACAATTAATCATAACAATAATTATTAAAAAATGACACATTCATTTTGTAGATAGCTATAGATTTTGATTGAATTTTTATGGGAATAAAAAAAATACCCTCACCTCACCTCAATAGCCTATATTGGTCCACTGCTGGACGCAGGCCTCGTCTCTTATAAGCGCCATTTTGGCTTTATTTCATGGAAGTTGTGCCCATAATCCCCATGCTGGGCATGCGGGTTGGGGATCGCAGTTCGGTGGTAGAATTGTTCTGCAGGAGGCGCTGCTGCCCGCCCCCGGTGGATATCCCTTAGTCGCCTCTCTAGACACCCGCGGGAAGAGTTGAGGTGGTGCTAATTCTAATCCGGCACCACACGGATAACACGCTGGATACATGGCTGCCGATACATCGCTGTTAAGACTTGAATATCGAGAGGTCCTGACAGCAGACTGACGCCTTCCAATTCGGCTCCGTCGGCCTCCGACGATGCCGAACGCCGAACTCGCTGCAATAACGAGACTGCCGTCCAGCAGTGGACAGTTCACACTTACATTTCCGGTAAGGCTTGAGCATCTGAAGGTCCTAGGGACATAGCAGACTCGACACCCTACTATTCAGCACCGTCGGCCTCCGCCGAACTCTGGCCTAGCTGCAAGAAGACCGCCGTCCAACAGTGGACAGTTCACACTTACATCGCTGGTAAGGCTTCAGTATCTGCAGGTCCTCGGGAGACAGCAGGCTGACGCCCTCCAGTTCGGCCTCCAGTTCGTCCGCGTCGGCCTCGGACGGCGCCGGACTGGGGTCGCCTTGCTGTAAATATCAGGTAACTTATTTATTTATTATTTTACTTATTTACTGTTTTTGGATTTTTCCCTTTACTTGTGCTTGCCTCGCTTCTTGCCAAATTTCATGATTGTAGATAGACGAGAAGCACCCTATCGGTTTTGGTCCATGGCGAGGCTCAAAAGTATTTTTATTTAGCCAATAAACTACAAATTTACGATTTTCGGATTTTTTCTTTTTAATTGTGCTATACGAGCTTGCTTCTTGCCAAATTTTATGATTCTAGGTCTACGGGAAGTACCCTATTGGTTTTTGTCCATGGCGAGACTCAAAAGTATTTTTTTTAATGAATATACTACAAATTTACGATTTTCGGATTTTTTTCCTTTTAATTGTGCTATAAGACCTTGCTTCATGTCAAATTTCATGATTCTAGGTCTACGAGAAGTGTCTATGTAAAGGCAGAATAAACTACCTTTGAGGTTTTGAGTTGTCACAAATGTCAGTGTCAGACAGAGATACGTCATCGGTTATAAAAAGGAACGACATGGCCGATCTGCGTTGTGAAAATATCTGGATACAAAACTGAAAATTCCATTGAAGAAAAAGGTGTTTGATGAAGAAACACGATTTCCAATATATCTTTATCAAGAATCAAAAGTATTTTTTTGATTCTTACTATTGTGTGCATGTGATTCCCTTTCAAAATATTTGGACGGCTGTTACTTTTGATTGCGTTGACTTAGAAGTTTAATTTATATCACGGCTCCAAGAGGTTACGGACATGTTAATTTGAACTCGATTCCTCCACGCGTTACTGTGAAAAGGTCTGCTCGTCTGTCAACCCTATAGACGAACAGACAGACAGACAGACAGACGGACAACAACATGATGCTAAAAAGGTTCTTCAACATGATCTTATAGGTAAAGATTTCAAGTTGAGTATTTTGCTGTGCAATCAGTAATTTTTTGATTTGCGTTTAAATACTACCCTTTATTAAGTACTAGTTTATGCCCGCGGCTTCGCACGCGTTGTTTCTATAGAAACGTTTAAAGGTGATTTATATCCCATGAGAACTGATTATGGGTGCAAAATTTCATCCCGATCCGTTCAGTAGTTTTGGCGTGAAGAGGTAACATCCATCCATCTATTCTTCCATCCATCCAATCATTTATCGCATTTATAATATTAGTGTGACTAGCTGTGCCCGCGGCTTCGCCTGCGTAGAATTTCAATTTTTTCGCGGAACCCTAATTGTTTGATGGTTATTCTGCTATCCCGGACAGAGACAAATTCAACAAATCAAAGATCTTTGAAATCGGTCCAGCCGTTCTTGAGTTATAATTGATGTAACTAACACGACTTTGTTTTAACCCCGACGCAAAAAGAGAGGGGTGTTATAAGTTTAACATGTCTGTCTGTGTATCTGTGTATCTGTCTGTGGTATCGTAGCTCCCAAACGGATGAACCGATTTTCGTTTAGTTTTTTTGTGTCATAGATAATTTTATCCCGAGTGTTCTTAGCCATGTTTAATGAAAATCTGTCGTTGGGGTTTTAAAATTTTTAATTTTGTTTTTATATTTATAAAGATTGGAAAAGGTACCTGTTCATCTTCTATAACATGGCCACTCTCCACCAGTTCCTGCCACGTCGGTAGCGGTTCTATTACCACGTGTGGGAACCTAAAAACAAACATAAAATCACCTTTATGACAACCCTGTTCAAGAATTTGTTCGCGTCACGAGTTACTTGTGTAATAAATAATATTAAAAAAAAAACTTTTTTATAAATAAGTTTAAGGCTACACAAGATGTCGGGACGAAATCATCAGTAGGCGCGGCCTACATGTATGCTATCTCACCTGACATAATAGACCCACCCGCGCGCTAGGATGAAATGCACAATGATTTATACGTAAAACGGCCGCGTAAAAAAATGGGAACAGACTTTTAGCACCAGGGTTATTATAGAAAAAACTAAAGCGCGGTCACTTGCTTCATGCAAGTGACCGAACGCTGTCTCTTATTTATGCCATCGCTGAAAAATGTATCGAAATATTACGAATTTAAGGCCACAGGTATGCTGTGTGGTGCCGGCTTAGAATTAGCACCACCCCAACTCTTCCCGCGGGTGTCTAGAGAGGCGACTAAGGGATATCCACCGGGGGCGGGCAGCAGCGCCCCCTGCAGAACAATACTACCACCGAACTGCGATCCCCAACCCGTGAGCCCAGCGCGGAGATTTTGTTCATTACCCATGAGATAAAAGCCAATAAGGCGCATATCAGGGAGAGGCCTGCGTCCAGTAGGGGATCAATATAGGCTGTCGAGGTTGAGGTTGAGGAAGCCTATATTTGAACGCACATTTCTGTGGTGTGCGGCAGCGGTACGGTCTAGATTTGCGATAACCTTTATGCGGTAATCATCACGCTTGGCAGAAGGATAGATGAGCGCAGTAGAGGCGTGAAAAACTTCTTCCCTTAGTCGGATCTTACTACATTCAAAGGCTGAGTTATATCTGTGTCCTAATCGGGGGGAGGAAAGGTGACTGAAGAATGGGGTCGGCGAGTGTGTGGATCGGTGGGCTCGCCGGCTATGTATAGGAGGAAGAGGGGACGCCAGTCGGGCCGCGGAGGTTTTAAATGTTCCCGTGATTCGGCGAAAATGGCGAGAGAGGGACACCGGAGAGGTTTTAGTGGGTATTACGTCCTTCTCAGGGCGTCGCGTCCCACATAATTCTGGTCCCCCCCAGACCAGTTTATTCGTAAACGAATTTCCTCGCCGAATAAAAAAAAAAGGCTGAGTTATATGGGTCGATCTTTACGCCGTCCCATCCAGTGGCGGTAGTACTTACCTCTTCACAATAGCAGCGTATAGAGGGGGGGGCGGGGCTTGTCGACGGGAGTACTGGATCATGGCGCGTCTCGCCGCCGACTTCAGCTCGTGCCAACGACGCTGCATCATTATTATGCCGCAGCAGATACCGCTGGAAATAATGAATAATAATAAGTAAATAGTCATGAAGGTAAAGTATTGGTCTGAAGAGTTATACATAATAAACTACCATGATTATTAACGAGAATAAGGGCGCCTTCAAATTAGCCGCAAATTGTCGCGTGGAGGCAGCGCGGCTGCAGCGCTGCGGCCGCGCTGCTGGCTAAATCCATATAAATTAAAAACGCGCGACTGCAGCGCTGCAGCCGCGCTGCCTACGCGCGAAAATTTACGGCTAATTTGAAGGCGCCCTAAAATCTGTTTACATAATTTATTGTTTAAATTAATAAATATAGCTGCTGCGGCGACGCTGCTGTAATGTCTTCTTTTTCTTGCTGTGTAGTGCCGACTTAGAATTAGCACCAACTCTTCCCGCGGGTGTCGTAAGAGGCAACTAAGGGATATCCACCGGGGGCGGATAGCAGCGCCCCCTGCAGAACAAGTCTACCACCGAACTGCGATCCCCCAACCCGCATACACAGGGTGGAGATAATGGGCGTTACCCCCATGAGATGAAAGCTAATAAGGCGCTTATCAGGGGAAGCCCTGCGTCCAGGGGTGGACCGTAGGCTGTTGAGGTGAGGTATACCTGATCTGCGGAATCCTGGTCAAGTACGCCTGGTGCGCTCGTCGCCAACGCGCGTCAAGCCCCGGGCTGGTGTTCTCCAGTTTGTGGAGCTGAGCCAGGTGGAACAACGTCACTAGGTGCTGTGGAAGAATTAATGAATCAATTAAATAGATAGACAGATGATTTATTCATGAACAATGTTTACATTAGTATTTGAATATTTTGAGAAGGTCTTATAATATAATTAATTAATCAAAAACGATTAAAACATGGATTTGATTATAAAGACGACCTCCGTGGCGCAGCGGGCGAAGGTCCGCCTGCGACGCAGGAGGTTGCGGGTCCGATTCCCGCCTCGGAACAAATTTGTGTACGATTTGCAGAATTTTTTTCCGTTGGTCTGGGTGTTTTCTATGTATAATAAAATATCTATCTATGTAGTGTATTGTATTAGTCTATCTATGTAGTGTATTGTATCAGTTATCTGGTACCCATAACACAAGCTCTGCTGAGCTTGGGGCTAGATAATGCTGTGTGAATTGTCCAGCATTATTTATTATTATTATTATAAAGAAAATTGAATACAATTTCTCTTAAAGTCTAAGGAATACTATTAAAATTAGAGTCGCTTACATAGTCTAAATTTAAAATTTAAAGTCATCTAAAGAGTACAAGCACTTTTCCAACAAAAGCTTTTTTAACTTGATTTTAAATATATTAGGACTATCAAAACTTTTTAAGTCAATGGGCAGGGAGTTAAATAACTTAACAGCCTGGTACCTAGAGCCATGCTTCACAACATTTAACCTAGGCTGAAAAGGAGTGTCGACTTTCCTCCTTGTACTTATCCATATTGCCCTTTGTTCAATCGATTCATACTTATATGGATGCCTTTTTTATTTTTTTTTATTCGGCGAGGAAATTCATTTACGAATAAACTGGTCTGGGGGGGACCAGAATTATGTGGGACTCGACGTCCTGAAAATAACATAATACCCACTAAAACCTCTCCGGTGTCCCTCTCTCGCCATTTTCGCCGAACCACGGGAACATTTAAAACCTCCGCGGCCCGACTGGCGTCCCTTCTTCCTCCTATACCAGGCAACATCCATAAGAACTACTAATATATAGAGGTTCGAATGATCTATTCGAATACGATTAGAATATAATAGAATATTCATCTACACTAATATTATAAAGAAGAGAGATTTGTATTTTTGTGTGTTTGTAACAAATAAACTCAAAAACAACTGGACCGATTTCAAAAATTATTTCACCATTTGAATGCTACATTCCTGAGTAACTTAGGCTATATTTATTGGCAAGATGGCGTATCACGGCTATGTTAGCTCAAATTTAAGTTATGGCCTGATTTTTTGGGGCAACTCAACTGAAATTCAATCAGTCTTTATAGCACAAAAAAAAATGCATCCGAGCATAGTGCAACATATGGGACCAGACAATATCTTGTAGTACCACTATTTAAAGATCTTAAAATATTACCCCTGTGCTGTCTCTACATTTATGAAATACTAGTTTCTGCCCGCGGCTTCGCACGCGTTGTTTGAATGGGAAAGTTTTTAAGGTTATTTCTATCCCATGGGAACTGATTTATAGGATAAAAAGTAGCCTTTGTTTGATTCCAGGGTGGGACTTACCTGTATGCAAAATTTCAGCCTGATCCGTTCAGTAGTTTTGGCGTGAAGAGGTAACAAACATCCATCCATCCAAACTTTCGCATTTATAATATTAGTGTGATACCAGATGAAATAACTTCCTTACCCCTACAGAAGTTAAAAACAAAACTATTTACTTGGCTTTTGGAAAATTGTTTATATGACATTATAAATTTTTTAAACTGACATAATTAAATTGAATATGTTCTTGAATTAATAAGATTGTGATTTATTATTTTAATTACTGTGACTTCTGATAATTATGATTTTATTGTGACTTTATAAAGCTGTTTTCGTTTTAGGTCTGTACTGTTTTTATTATTTTATCACGAATTGAATTTAAATTAGTTATTTTACAATGATGTCTAGCATGTAGTTAATTTTACAATTTATGACTGCATGCGATTTAAAATCAAATTATAAATCTTTGTACGCTCGAAAGAATAGATTGTGTAGACCGAAAACTATATTTAAGACTCAACTCTACTCAACCCCCAGTTGGTCCACTCGTGACGCAGGCCTCCCCCTGATAAGCTCCTTGTTGTCTTTTATCTCTTGGGGGTAATGCCCATAATCCCCACGCTAGGCATGCGGGTTGGGGATCGCAGTTCAGTGCTAGAATTGTTCTGCAGGCGGCGCTGCTGCCCGCCCCCGGTGGATATCCCTTAGTCGCCTCTCTAGACACCCGCGGGAACAGTTGGAGTGGTGCTAATTCTAAGCCGGCACCACACAGCTGTATGATGTATTATTTACCACAATCACAATGAATAAATGGTTTCAATAGTTTCAACTTTGGTTCTCTGTCGGATGTATTCGTTACGAATTCTATCCTTCAGAGAGACTCCGAGCATAGCTCTTTCCATAGCTCGCTGAGCGACTTTGAACTGGTGGACCAGCCCTACCGTGAGTGTCCACGTCTCAGCTCAGATGGTAACATACCTGCACCGATTCGTAGTCATTGCTCTCAGACAGCGTGGATATAGTCGGCTCCAGAAGTAGCAGAAGATCAGCGAGCAACGACTCCACGGGCGAGAGTTTCGCGGCGGGAATCGCGTCGCTCCCGTCTCGTTGGAAGCTTAGCTTTTGGGTGACTACGTGTAGCATTCGCCACCTAGAATAAAGAAAAAAATTATACATCTAAGCATCCAAACTTTCGCAGCACACTAATATTATAAATGCGAAAGTTTGGATGGATGGATGGATAGATGGATGGGTGGATGGATGGATGGATGTTTGTTACATCTTCACGCCAAAACTACTGAACGGATCGGGTTGAAATTTTGCATACAGGTAATTCTAATCCTGGAAGATAAAGATAAAGATAAAGATCATTTATTTGCAAACATGTGTAGGTATAAGATTTAACAAACAGGTATGCAGGTATCAACATGTTTTACCGATTACGGTGTACAAATTGTGAGAAAAGGCATGCAACAGAGACAGTAGGTAACTAAAATAATACTTGAGTTATTAGAAGTAATGTCAAAAAATTATATTTTAGTTAGAGATTGCGTTAATTAATTTCAATAATAATTCTAAAAATCAGGAATCAAACATAGGCTACTTTTTATCCCATAAATCAGTTCCCATGGGATATAAATCACCTTTAAACGTTTCCAGAAACAACGCGTGCGAAGCCGCGGGCATAAACTAGCTTCTAATATCAATGTGATGTGATTATTACTCATCATCATCATCAGCCTATATTAGTCCACAGCTGGACATACGCCTCCCCTAATGAGCGCCATAGCTTGCCGCATCCAGCATCTCCCTGCAGTCTTTCGCATATCGCCATCCCACCTAGCTGCAGAGCGTCCTACACTATTTTTGCCGAGTCGTAGTCTCCACTCTTGAACACGTTTACCCCAGCCAGCGGTTGTCAATTCTTCCCAAGGTAATCATCAGTATGATTATTACCACAGCCTACCTAGAATGCATACAGTCAATAGATAGATGGGTGGATGGACGGATGGATGGATGGATGGATGGATGGATGGATGGATGGATGGATGGATGGATGGATGGATGGATGGATGGATGGATGGATGGATGGATGGATGGATGGATGGATGGATGGATGGATGGATGGATGGATGGATGGATGGATGGATGGATGGATGGATGGATGGATGGATGGATGGATAGATCGCTCTGCAAGCTTTGGAGATATCTTTAGTGGGAATGGGTAAAATTTCGATTTTTTTCGAAATATTTGAAACAGTATGAAACTTACAGAAATTTCGAAAACTGTTTTGAAATGTATACTGTTTTGAAATACGCACCGATAACTTTCATTTCATACTCCACTCGGTGAGGTAGCCCCCCCTTGCTGATTAATGAATTAATGTAAGATGCTGATTAATGCTGATGAAGCATTTTTAAAGATAAGGAGTGATTTGGCACGTCTGATGTTCAGAGACAGTATTCCATAGACGGGTAATTCGTACAGTGAAAGATTTGTCCAAGAATTACCTACCCTAGGTTTTTGTGTTAGAGCAACAAGCTGAGTCAGGACCTGTTAGAGCTACACACACGCGCTCGTCGGCTTGCTGAGTGGGCTACTTAGTACCAACACTCTCTATCAGTCGGCGCGCCGACCAGCGACCACACCAGAGAATCTTTTCAAAATTCGTCAAGAAATATGTCCTTTCCATACTTAATAATGTCGTCTCCTTCAAGATTCTGTGGTTGCGGTTACCAAAAATCTCCAGCACTCTTGATTCACTGCGTCAGATTCAAAAACTAAGTTAGAAGTGCTAATTGGAGAGCTTTGATAAAATAGATTGTCTGTCTGGTCGCTGGTCGGCGCGCCCACTAATAGATATGGGACGGCGCGGGGGCGGCGCGGCGGCGGCGCGATGTGGCGGTGGATAGTTTCCGACCGCGATAAAAAGTTCTCGCTGTTATTTTATTACTAATGTTCTAAGTATATACTTTGAGTACCTACTTATGTATTTATTGTATTCAATTTAACCCGAAAGCAACAAGTATTTTAGTGACCCGGTTCTTTTCAATCTGTTATTAATGTTATTATCAAAGTTTGCCTTACACAAGCAGATTTTTTCGTAGCTTGCTCCGCTCGCCGATAACAAAGTCGGTCGCGTCATCATGTTAGCTATCGTCCAGAGCTAGTCTCGCGTATTATTTATTCTGTTCGTAATTTAAGCCAGAGTCCCTTTTTAGGTTACCCACCACTGCAACAAATTACAGGAAAATCTAACAAAATATCCACTCGCCGATATTTTGTGGTATTTTCTTCTTATTTTATGATAGGGTGAGGCCTTTAAGGAGTCTACAAACTAGAGTCTCCATCTAGAGACGAGTTGATAAAATACTGTTGGCACTGATGGCCAGTTTCAATATTCATAAACTAAAATGTCCAATTGATACATAAAATGCACCAAACGGCCGGGCTGTGTCGCCGGCTTTGGTGCATTTTACGAAAATCATATATTTTTCGCGGCTCGCTCCGCTCGTCGTTAAAGTTAAGAGCTGTAAACCTTGTTGGCGATCCCCTTCCCTTTTCTTTCTTTAGTTAACTACCTATTTACACAGCAATTAATGAATTTATCGTTATGAACTGGTTTACAGTAATGTTTTATTTATGGCCTAGTCAAAATAAGGATCATAATTTTAGAATGCTAACATAGGTACTAGTAATAGTAGTTCAATGCATATTAACTACACCAATACGAACTGAAAATATTGATATCTAATTATGCAGAACGCCATAAAAGCCATATATATACAGTATTTTAAATACTCTAACTTAGAAGAGATAGAAAAAACAAAGCCATGCCGGCGCGGCGGCGCCACGCCGACCGTGGAACACGGCGCGCCGCCGCCGGCAAATGTTAGGTCGGCGCGCACGTCTAATTGGAAGTAACAACTTCCGAAAAAAATTTGCAGAAGGTAATAGTGAAGGGCGTTGCGCCTCATTTGATGAGATACGTATTGTTTTTATTTTATTTATTTTAAAGAAGGCCTACAGCTTATGTAATAACAAAATAAGTAACAAGAATTATCAACATAAAAGCTAAATAATGGCCTTCACGGCTAAATGACAGTGTGTATATAAAATAGGCTATGCAATCATATAATTTGGAAAAACAAGTTAAGTTAGAAAATGGTCGTAATTCGCTAAGGAGACAAAATATAAGTTTACCTATAAAAACAATGAAAACAATGTACCTACCTATTCAATAAAAAAGAAGAATAAAACCTCCCACTTCTAGACTTCTCTCAACACTAAGCAATAGCTAAGAGTCGTTTGTTTCCTCATATTGACTGAGTGTGAAAAAAGCACTGCTCAGCTATGTTGAGAGATTCCTATAGGTGAGGGAAAACCTATGTACATAAATTGACAAAAAATACATACCTACTATAAATTATCATAAAAAAATTTGCTGCTAAGCAGCCGCCTTGACGAATCCACGCTTGTATTATATTGTATTAATGTTCACTTGTGTTTTCTGTACGTGTTACTAAGTAGTCTTTTTATTTTATTAGTAGTATAGTGTCCAATTAATATTTTTTTTTTTAACTGGCAGAGAGGCTGGCGCAGATGGGCGTTTACTGCCCCCTTAGATACAGTACCAACTAGTTCGGGGGATAGTGAGCAACCACCGGTGTCCGACACACTGACAGTGGTCTAGTCCAACTACTATACACAACTACAACTACTATACACAACTACAACTACTATACTAGCTTCAACTAGCTAGCTCATAGGTAGTCTTAGTTATAGCAGTCTCGCTGACGCGCGCACCGCACGCGCACGCATTCGTCATGATCCGATCTCCCAAACTCGACGCTCGAAATAGTGGCGAAAGTACTGTGTGCGAATTAAAATGTAGACAGTGTAAAGTGACTATTAATGAGATGCTGGCTTTCGTGAGCAATAAAGTTGACACCCTACCGGAAACGAGCATACTGCAGATATGTCTCAGTGCGTACACTAGTGAAGAGATCGAGATGTCGAGATCTATCGCGTACAAACTACTGGCGCCTACAAAAAAGTTTATGCGGAGAAAAGAAGGGTCGGAATCGAAGTCTGTTCAAGAAATTATCAAACTAATCAAAGAGTTTGAGCCCGACTGCCTACCCGTATTTGTGGCTAAAAACCTAAATAAATTGCCAGCTGTCTCGTTTGACCATATCGACGTGACCACATTTTTGAAAGAAATGGCCTTATTAAAAAATGACGTAGCCGGATTAAAGGCTAAACCAGTAGAAATCTGCCAAGAAACTTCGGACATGTCTTTACTAAAGGGCGAAATTGACGACCTAAAGAGAATGATTTCTGAGTTGCGAGAATACCGCCATGATAACTGCAATCCGGAAAAAGATCTGTTTCTTGGGTCTTATCCTGAGGATAAGAACAACAGAAACATTGCTATGAATTGTTTACCTAGCACAAGTGTGGGTATTTTCGTAGCTGAGAGCGATTTGCTTGGGTCTACCTGCACGAGCGCGAGCATCACAAATGAACGAAGCGGGAGCGGGCGGGGAGAGCGCGGGGAGCCGCCGCGCTCGATCTCAAGCGCGCACCCGCTCTCACCGAGGCCTACAGCGAGACTGCATACAGCGCTGCCACCGCCGAATGCGCCTGCGCCCGCGCCGCCGCATACTTCGAGGAATGCCGCTGTAGGCAAAATCTTATCGCAGAAACAGCCGAGTGCGTTATACGATAGGCCTTATACACCTTCGTATAGAGATATCGCGGGCACTACGGAATCACGAAATGACGACGCGGATGGTTTTACGCTGGTAACTAGGAAAAAACCTATTTATAGGTATAGAAATGAGAGAGGAACTCTACAAAATTCCTCGAAATTGCAAGCGGTGGAGTCTTATGCCTATGTTTACCTATCCCGCACGAAAAAAGAAATAAAGGAAAATGATATTAAGGACTACATAAAAGAAATGAAAGAAGACTGTTTTGATGTTGAATTGCTCAACCAGAGTAAGGAAACCAATTTTAATTCTTTTAAAATCACAGTAATTGCCTCAAAATTAAATACTTTTCTACAAAAAGATTTTTGGCCTGCCAACTTGGTATTTCGGAAATTTCGTCAACCGCGTTCCTCTGATAGGAAAGTGACCGCTGCATCAACAAATCAGTATGGTAGTACAAAGTAAAGAAAACATGACTTTTGTTTCTTTTAACTGTAAGTCGGTTAAGAGGTCTGTCAAACACGTACAGGAGCTATGCAAAACTGTAGATGTGATCGCACTCCAAGAAACTTGGCTGATGCCACACGACTTGAATTTCATGAACGAAATTGACAAGGAGTTTGGATGCTGTATGAAGTCTTCGGTGGATACATCTGCCGGTCCGCTGCGGGGGAGGCCCTACGGTGGAACGGCTCTCATGTGGCGCTCGAGCTTGTTTAGCAGTACCGAAATAGTGCAGTGTGATAGTGACCGAATCGTGGCGGTACGTTTAGTTCAGGGTGATCGTAGTCTTTTGGTGTTAAGCGTATACATGCCTACTGATTGTGAAGATAATCTGCCAGATTATACTCAGTGTCTTGGGTTGATAAGTGCCGTAGTTGAAAGCTCCGAAACGGAATGTGTTGTGATCCTAGGCGATTTTAACGCGCACCCAGGTTCTCTTTTTGGAAAAGAGCTGGTGGATTATTGTGAAGAGCAATCATTGTTTTGCTTGGACATAGAGAGACTCGATCCAAGTACGTACACCTTTGTGAGCGATGCGCACGGAACGTGTCGCTGGCTAGACCACTGTGTGACGACGGCCGCTGCGGCAAGTCTCGTGACTGATCTGCACGTGCTGTACGACTCCTATTGGTCGGATCACTTTCCTCTAGTCATTAGTTTTAATATGAATCGAATAAGACCGAAAGAAACATGCTGTGATAATATTAATAACAATTTTAAATATTTATGGGGAAATAGGGATCGGGAACAAATAGATAAATATCGTAAAATATGCAATAGTAAATTAAGTAATATAAATAAGCGCTATATAAATTTGGACTGTTTAAATTTTAAATTATTATGTAAAAATGATGATCATCACAAGTACATAGATGTTTTTTACAATGATATCGTGGGCGTCCTGCAATTAGCAGCTGAACATAGTTTTGATCTTATAATGAAAAGGAAAAGACAGAAAGTAACTGGCTGGAATTTTCACGTCAGGCGACTGCACGTTAAGGCTAGGGAACATTTTTTGATGTGGGTACAGTGTGGTCGGCCATGCTCGGGATATCACTATGAAAATATGACTGTCTCGCGCAGAGAGTTTAAGGCCGCGCTTAAGTATATACAAAATAACGAGGATAAAGTTAAAATGGAGGTGTTGGCCCGACATCACAGAGCTGGAAATTTTACAGATTTTTGGAAAGAAACTAAGAAATTGAACCGTAGAAATAATTTGCCCGCTAGTGTTGAAGGAGAAAAAGATAAGAAAATCATAGCCGAACTATTTAAAAATCATTTTAATGTGGTGAAAAAGCAGCAAGATAAGTTTACCGTAGAATCTCAGGCTAGCCCGGGCCCGGAGGCTCAACACGTAGTCACTGTTACACCGAAGCAGGTTGAAACGATACTGAGAAAAATGAAACGTGGTAAGTCTCCGGGTCATGACGGCCTGAGCATAGAACATCTGTTGAATGCGGGTCAATATATCTGTGTGGTGCTGGCGCGGCTTTTTAATCTCTGTGTGAGGCATTGCTACCTACCTGAGGATTTAATCCGAACGTTGGTTGTCCCTATTACCAAGGATAAGACGGGAGATATATCGAGCATGGCCAACTATAGGCCTATTTCTCTGGCAACGGTTATGGCCAAGGTGCTTGAACGAGTAATACAATCGTATCTTAGTCAAAATTATATTGACGATGGACAATTTGGTTTCCGTTCAAAAGTCTCTACGGATATGGCTATTTTCTCCTTGAAGCAGGTTGTCGGTTACTACAAACAGAGACTAACTACTGTGTACGCATGTTTTTTAGACCTCAGCCGTGCCTTCGACACACTGAACCACGACCTCCTGTGGAAGAAGCTGCGTGACAGTAGCATGGGAGTTCCGCCTGAGGTTGTTGATCTCCTTGCATTTTGGTATCGTAAGCAGACCAACAGCGTCAGGTGGGGCTCCGAGCTGTCTGGGAGATACCAGCTTCCATGCGGTGTGAGGCAGGGGGGGCTTACCTCTCCGGACCTGTTTAACACCTATGTGAATGATTTAATCGTTGAGCTAAGCAGAACCCCGGTAGGGCTCAGATTGGACGACAGATACGTCAACAACCTGAGCTATGCCGATGATATGGTGCTGCTTAGCCCTTCGATTAAAGGCATGAGGAAACTAATTAAAATCTGTGAAGAATATGCGAAAGAACATGACTTAATATATAACACAAGAAAGACAGAAATGGTGATATTCAGGTCCGGGAAGGGACCGGCGATCGTACCGGATGTCTATCTGAACCGGCAGCCTGTAAAAATAGTCGAGAAATTCAAGTACCTTGGCCATATTGTGACATCTAACCTTAAAGATGATGATGATGTGGAACGGCAGCGTAGATCACTCTGTATCGTAGGGAACATGATCGCGAGAAAATTCTGTAGGTCTTCGCCAGACGTGAAACTGACATTGTTTAGGTCTTTCTGCCAGACTTTTTACACCTGTCAGCTCTGGACTGAGTACACCAAAAAGACGCATGATAGAATACGTGTGGCCTATAATAACATTTTCAGGCAACTGATGGGCTTGAAGCGCTTCTGTAGTGCTTCTGAAATGCTAACACAGGCCCGCGTAGACTCTTTCAACGCTATTCAGCGGAAGAGGATTGCGTCTTTTATGTCCAGAGTTGACTCGTGCGATAATTCCATTATTAGAAGTCTGGCGGAACGACTTATTCATACAATTACATTTAGACGGTGGGTGGATATTGCCACCTAAAACAACATTATTGTAATGAGACTTTTGTATGTACTTTTATTTTTAGATTATTTATAATTTTTGTATGTTCTAGAGTTAAAATATGGATCACTGTGTCTGGAATAAAGAGTTATTATTATTATTATTATTATTATTATTATTATAGGAAATAGGATTCCTTTAAATGACGACCTCAGTGGCGCAGTGGGCGAGGGTCCGCTGCGACGCAGGAGGTTGCGGGTTCGATTCCCGCCTCGGGACAAATGTTTGTACGGTCTACAGATATTTGTTCAGGGTGTTCTGGATGTTTTTCTATGTATAATAAAAAATATCTATCTGTGTAGTGTATTGTATTGTATTAAGTATATCAGTTATCTAGTTAGTACCCATAACACAAGCTCTGCTTAGCTTGGGGCTAGATAATGCTGTGTGAATTGTCCAGCATTTTTTATTATTATCAATTATGGTCGTCTGGAAGAAATCTCTGCAGGGGATAAGACCGCCAATTGCAGGATACGATAGTTAGTCTTTAAGAAGTTCCTGTACCTACCTTAGAATAATCTTTCCTGCAATAAAGCTTATTTATTTATTCATTTAAAGTGGTGGTGTGGCCAGGGACTTGTAAGACGAGTTTTTAAGAGGAACGCAAAGAGAGAGTGAGAGTTAGAAAAGAATTAAAATTCAATTCATTCGCTCCTATAGGTAGGCTGTGTTATTTTATCAACCCCCCGATGCAAAAAGAGAGTGGTGTTATTTATAAGTTTAACGTGTCTGTCTGTGTATCTGTCTGTGGTCCCAAACGGATGAATCGATTTTCGCTAATTTTTAGGGTTTCGAAGATCGAAGATCGGTTTCGAAACCCTAAAAAAGTTTCGAAACCCTATTAAAATATACCTACAGGGTCAGGTACAGGGTGGGGTATCAAATGAAAGGTATCAGTTTGTATATTTCAAAATAGTTTTTGAAATTTTTGTAGGTGTCATACTTTTCAAAATATTTCGAAATAAGTCGAAAAAATACCCATTCCCCCCCCCCCCCATCTCCGAAGATTGCAGAGTGATCCATGTAAAATGTATGGAGCGTTTATAGATTTGGATCTATATTTTACAGGAAAAATCTAGAGAAGTTTGTAAAAAGCACACTTTTTGAAAAATGGTCAAAAGGGGGGGAATAATTTTCAAAAGGGGGGACTACCTGACCGAATGGGGTATCAAATGAAAGGTATCAGTTTGGACATTTCAAAACAGTTTTTCAAATTTCTGTAGGTTTCATACTTTTTGAAATATTTTGAAAAGTCGAAAAATTTTCCATTACCCACAGTAACCGAAGCATGCAGAGAGATCTATGTATCTGCAATGTAGGTTGGTACCTACTATTCTTAGGTATTCGTTAAATTGCAAAGTCTCTAACCGGTACTTTTGGTACATATTTGTTGACAAACGTTCGAAACCCTCGGCGCGCGAGTTACACTCGCACTTGACGGATCTTGTTTTTTGTGTTATAGATAATTTTATCCCGAGTGTTCTTGGCCTGTTTCATGAAAATCTGTCGGGGTTTTTATTTTTTTATTTATTTTATTCTTGTGTCACTTACCACACATATTTAATCTCTTGCGTTTTCTCAGAGGGTACACAGTCCAGCTTACAAACAACATCAGCGTCCAATGAGCGCAGTTCCCTCGCTTTCTGCACCAATACGAAAGCCAATCGCGTGCTGGCGCTTACACGGCCTTCGCCGTCCGGCAAATCAGAGGCCGGCGCGGGCTCCGGTTCTGGCGGGGGCTTCTCAGCTTTCTCAGTTAGCGATTTAGCGTTGCCCTGGAAAGAAAAGTGCGTAATAAGTAGGAGTTTGACTTTGGCAGCAGAATGTTTTTTTTAGGGTGCCGTACCAGAAGGGTGAAAACGGAATCCTATAATAAGGCTCCGCTGTCCGTGCGTCCGTTCATCCGCCTGTCAGAGGGCTTTATCTAATGAATCGTAAGAAGTAGACAGTTGAAATTTTCAGTTAATATCTATTTCTCTTGCCGCTGTAACAGCAAATAAAAAAAATAAAAAAAATAACCAAATGAAGGGGCTTCTTTACAAAAACGTGTTTTTTTTGGATATTTTTTCTTAGTTTGTCATGGCTGTATTTCTTGTTTGTGGACAAACCAAGGCACAAATAACTTAAACTAAGTTTCAGATATAATTGTAAGCAATATTTATTGAAGGAAGGATCTTCAACTAGTAATATTAATTGCGTATAAAAAGACGCGGCGACAGAGTGAATTTTAGGTTAAGTATGGGAGGTTTGTTTACAAATATTCTCCGTCTAGTTTGGTTAGTGTATAGCAGTGGGTAGAATCTGGCGCAACCTTATGGATCGTCTTGGACCGAACGATAAAAAAAATCTTTATCTACATAAAATGCTTCATAATAAAGCTAGTAATAACTACTACTTACGATCTGCTTCCAAAGATTGAGATGCGGCTCGAGGGCGCGCAGCCAGGCCGGCGCAGCCTTCAGGATCGTCTCGGGACGGGCATTGGGACCGCATTTTTCCGCGCATTGTTTCAGCTGTAACATAACGATAATAATTAAGTATAAAGACACTCGTCTGAATTCCGGGAGTGTTTTTACCAAGATTTTAAGGGTTTTTGCGACCTTACTCTCTCTGACATAAAATAGTGAAAAAGCGGAAAAACCAGACGAGCTTCCTACTTTTTCACTATTTTACCTTAAAGTTAGGGCGCAAAAACCCTCAAAATCATAGGGTTTTTTTTTCAAGAATTTCTTTTAGAAAACCAGACGAGCTTCCCACTTTTTCACTATTTTACCTCAAAGTACGGTTTTGAGTGTTTTTTTTTTTTAATTTTCAACGAATTACTTATAGGTAATCTACCTATTAGGCACATAATAAATCTACTGCGGGACGTGCCTTTCCCAACAAGATGGGTTTTACCTTATCACTACACTTGGCAGGCGGATTGGTCACAGTTGAGGTGTTAATAGAAGCGTTTTACATAAAATAAAACGCATATTAATTTACTTACCTTTTTCAAAGCTATACTAATGAGATAGGCCTATCGTTTCCCGCCACAATATTCAAATTAAACAAGTATATGCATGACTATCTGTCAAAATTGACCAACAGCCAATGAGAACATTCGTCCAATTAGGAATTGGCCAATCAGGTGTCTTCCCGCCACGTCAGAGAGGGGCGCGAGCGAGCTCGTGGCGCCGCCATTTTAATTCTCCATTGCGTCGAATATCACCAGGCAGGATTAAAAGTTATAGCTTTGAAAAAGGTAAGTAAATTAATATGCGTTTTATTTTATGTAAAACGCTTCTATTAATTGTACTGTAGCTTTTTCAAAGCTATACTAATGAGACGTGTTTGTTATCGCCTGGTGGTGGTGAAGACACTCTACGCCAATGTGAACTTACTATAAAAAAATGTTATAATCGTAAAATTCGTTAGCCACACAGTTTTGAATGCAAATTAGTCATTGTGACATTCAAACGGAATACATAGCTAATGCACGTATTGGTCAAAACACATTTATTAAAAATAGCCATATTTAAAAAGCTGGCAATATCTTTACAATAAAAGTGAAATTTCATTAAATTTATTGGAAAATTGGACTTTGGCTCTCTGCTACTGCCATGATAGAAAGTTGAACCGATGCTAGTATAATAAATAAATAATACTAGACAATACACACAGCATCATATAGCCCCAATATTAGCAGAACTTGTGTTATGAGTAGGTACTAGATGATTAATAAAGTTAATACACAATACAATAAATTGGTATCCGTAAAATAAGACCTCAGCAGCCACGGCTCAATTTCTATTAGAAACAGTTAATTTTTGTAATTTATAACGTCCTCATTACTACTACTACTACAACTGTGAAGAATTTAATTTCTGATTCACAATAAAAGTATTGGACTTATTACTATACAGGCCATAATAAAAACTCACTTATCAGGTTGTATGGTCATTCTAAACAATTAAATCATGTAGGTAGGTAGTTAAATGAACTTTTAAAATTATTGCGGTACGTTTAATTACGTACTTTTAACTATAGCGAAGCTATGCTTATCTAAGATGTCCAGTTAGGGGAAGTTCTTGTAATGGGTTTCAGTAAATGATTAACTTTTCCCCCACACTGTTTGGAATACAACATTACAAGTGTTGAAATAACAGATTTGCATATATTTCCAACTTTAGGAAAGCTTACGGATCAGATAGACATCAATAAAAATACAGCTACCTCAATTGAAAAAGCCAACCGGGTTATATTTATGGTTTGCTCTTAGAAACGTGCCATTGGTTCCTTTATATCTCATCCGGACTTCATTCCGAATTATATGTATATGTACACACAGCTTGAAAGAAAAACCTATCGAGACATCAATAAAATTATGTCTCATAATGGTGACTACCAGGCACTACATATCCTGCACCCAACAAAGTATAGTTCAAAAACCAGCAATACATTATTTGTTACAATGTACTCGACTTGTAGATAAATACGTCACTCATTACCAATGTACTTCATCCAAAATGGTCTTGGTTTAAGACGCAATCGTGACTGTTGCTCCATAATGCTAATGAAATAATCAAAAAGAGCGATTTAACGTTTAACTTGTAGTTATGTTGAAACATCTCTTTATGTCAAATAACTGATGATACTGACTTCATACCTCCCGCTTTCGAAGCGAAGGTTGCAATTTTCTTCTCGTTCAGGAACATAACTCACATAACGCATCAGCGCTGCAGTTCAGAAGCTGACAATGGTCGCTTGCTCCACCACAAAAAATTTAAAAATATTAGTTTTGTATGTGTAACACTATAGTAAATAAAAACAGCGCATGTCAAGGACAGAAGCAGTAGGTACCGACTGATGTTTAAAAAGAAGGCATCGATAACTTTTTCATTCTTGAACTCGCCAGGTTTTAAAAAGTTATAAAAATAAAATACTTAACATTGTATCTAATACAGTTGAGAAACCATTCAACAACTTATCAAACAAAGCAGATAACTGAGAAATGCCACCGATGATAAAACTTTTGAAGAGGGTGGTTAGTCGTAAATATACACGGAAGGATTAATACCATACAATCATTTGTATCGATGATAAAAAGTTCGAACAGGGTAGTTAGTCGTAAATAAACCCAGAAGGATTATTACCATTCACACCCCTGCTGTTCTCACAATCATAACTCCGGACATGGCCGGAGTTTAATTTAAAACCAGATATACCTATGTAACTGTATAGCGTACGCCAGACACTTATAGACTTTAAGCCTGGGGCCAGTTCCGCACTGGCAGTAATATCATCGAATAGTCATCTTTACTTGTCAGACAAAATGTACACCTAAAACGGCCAAAGTCGAAGTCAAAGCTGGATCTATGCATTTGCGATGGCATATCCTTCATCTTTTGTTTGCATTTCTATGATTGCTTACCGTGGCCTTAAAAATGTTGATGATGCCTAAACAGCATTTCAACTCGGTATGACAAAGATAAAATTGAGGGTAGATAATTTTAAAGAACTAGTCTTTTTAATGCGACTAGTCTGGCAGGCAACAAAATTTTGTAGGTAGGAAGACGGAATGTCAATCTGTTTCATTCAATTCTGCGATCTCATGAACCCATAGAATGTTCCTAAATCCTCTCCTACTCATTACATACAGGTTACGTATCTTAAAGAAAAACTACGCAGATGGTAGTAACTTTGAGTTAATGATGAATTAACAATGTTGAATGTAAGTCAGTTTTAAGACTTAGTTAAAACCTTAATTTTTCCAAGACGCACACGGACATCTCCCAGCAGCTGCAATTAAGGCAGGCGATTTATATGTCCCTGACTTATCAGCTAATCGATGATTCATCAATCTATTAAACTTATCAACCTGAGTTGGATAAGAAGAGTTTCTTAAAGTACGGTACCTATCCAACATGGTGACGATGATTTTTATCACAATTGCGGTATACCAGAAGCCTGGAAGCCAGAAGTTAATTTAATTTATCATATTATAACGGCTCTTTCTGAAAGTTTATATCAAACAAGGAAACAATCATAGCCCAATGTTACAGATGATAAATATATGTATAATAAACATCAATAGGTATCCGATACCTTGATAAGAAATCGTTATAAAGCTGTAGTGCACCAGGTATACACAATTTGTCTAAAAATAAATACTACCAGAGCCTCCCGGAAGTTTGTGTAGACGGGTATGCAATGCCCGAATAATATGGATATTAGTTAGCCTTCCTGGAAGTTCATGTCAATAGGTACGCGATACCCTGGAATTTTTTCATCACTGGTGGATGTGCACCACGATGACTTCCATTCAATACATACTCATGGTGTGGGTACCCGAATCATTATGGATAGAAGTTAGCCTTCCTGGAAGTTCGTGACAATAGGTACGCGATAGAGGTGCAGTACGGCGACTACCTTTATCCAAATCCAAAACCAGTCAGGCCTTTCTGAAGGTCAAGTGAACACATACTTACGTTATTGCAGAAAAATAACCGAAATTACCTTTCGCCTCGTTGTTCGAGAAATAGGATCATCGGATCACGTCCATGATAATTATAATAGCTGAAACATATTCGGTGCGGCCGAATTTTGTGTGTCATCGCAGCCCTGCGAGGGTGCGCAAATGAACCCTGCGAGGGTTTTTTGATAAGTATCTTGCAAGAAGATGTCTATGACAATATGTGCCGATGCAGCCCTGCGAGGGCGCTAAAACAAACCCTGCGAGGGTTTTTTGATAAGTATCTTGCAAGAAGATGTCCATGAAAATGTACCATTGCAGCCCTGCGAGGGCGCTAAAACAAACCCTGCGAGGGTTTTTTGATAAGTATCTTGCAAGAAGATGTCTATGACAATATGTGCCAATGCAGCCCTGCGAGGGCGCTAAAACAAACCCTGCGAGGGTTTTTTGATAAGTATCTTGCAAGAAGATCTCTATGACAATATGTGCCAATGCAACCCTGCGAGGGCGCTAAAACAAACCCTATGAGGGTTTTTTGATAAGTATCTTGCAAGAAGATGTCTATGACAATATGTGCCAATGCAGCCCTGCGAGGGTGCTAAAACAAACCCTGCGAGGGTTTTTTTTATTACTTGCAAGAAAATACATCGGGTGTGTTGCTTAAAAACTACTAACATGATTTTATTCCTTATTCATCCTTCAATCGTATCTTCTCGACGGTGGACTTGATGCTGTTCGATAGCCACAAACAGTAGGCAACAAAATATGTAAAAAACTTCTTAGTTTTGCTATCCTAGGTTAACACTTTCAGTGCCCTTACAAATAGCTGCTCAGAGCCTTAGCTGGGCGGTGAATGGATAAGACAACCCAATCACGCAAATTAATTCTGATAATTCTAGTACTGCAATGTAATTCTAAAGATAGTAACCAAACATATTCTAGAAATAAACAAATTGTAGTTGTAACTGTGTGTTGTCGTATCAACTGATTCAGAAATCTTGGTTACATTCAGCTTGGTTTCATATTACACAAGGAATCTTCCTTTAGTTTAGATAGGACATTCGATTCTGAAAGCTAGAACTACATGGACACCCAAGTTTGTAATTGGGTCATGAAAACGCAAATCTACAACACGTTGAGCGTAGTGCACGTGTTATTTTCCAATTACTTATAATATATGAGCACGGGGAACCAATCGAACGCCCTACGTAGGCGTTCGTGTCCCACAATGCCCAAAATACTAGGTATATTTTAAGAGTACTCACGATTTTATTCCCATGAACATTCCATGTCGAACTTTTTCTCCGGCTGTTCACGGCCCGTCGACGTCGATCCCACGATTTCCGTGGTCGGAATTTGGTATTTTTATCGTTTTTAAATCTTTGCTAGAAAGAAATAATATTTTAGCGTACAGGAACAAAAACCAACAAAAGACCGGAAAATAAAATTAACAAATGGAACGGTAAAACCGTTAAAATCTCGTTTTAAAATAAAAAAGGACTGCCACTGATAATAGCGGAAATACTGCTTGCTAGGTTGGACAAGCTTCAGCTTACGTCATTAAAATAATAAGATAACCACGTGCTTCCAAAGCACGTGTTATTAAATTCGAAATAAAAAGTCACACAAACATAAATTACTTACGCGGTACCACCTCGTGCGAGGTAGTAAAAGCGTTAGCTTTCGTAATGACGAAGCGACACGGACGTGTCGTTAGTCTACGAAATAATATAAATGAAATGGACTATCAGTCCACGGAATTTTTTTTTTTTTTTTTTTTTTACGAAATTATTTCGCAAATTAAAACTTTATACAAAAGGTGTAACTTTGAAGAAAAGGTTACTTACGCAGTAATGCACTGTTTTCACCGTACCTTCACATTTGTGCACTTTGATAATAATTCGTTGTGAATTAATGCACCTACAAATATATTCTGGAATAGAAAATTCTTCAAAATCGTGCTACGTTTTGGTAGCACGTCCGTACTCGGCGGGAAACTAAACGCCAATGGAGAATTAAAATGGCGGCGCCACGAGCTCGCTCGCGCCCCTCTCTGACGTGGCGGGAAGACACCTGATTGGCCAATTCCTAATTGGACGAATGTTCTCATTGGCTGTTGGTCAATTTTGACAGATAGTCATGCATATACTTGTTTAATTTGAATATTGTGGCGGGAAACGATAGGCCTATCTCATTAGTATAGCTTTGAAAAAGCTACAGTACAATTAATAAAAATACACAGGAACTCCTGCCATTCCTCTGGTAGATTCTCTTAAACGACTCTTACGCAAGCTAAGCTGTGTGCTACCGGCTTGGAATTAGCACCACCCCAACTCTTCCCGCGGGTGTCTAGAGAGGCGACTAAGGGATATCCACCGGGGGCGGGCAGCAGCGCCCCCTGCAGAACAATTCTACCACCGAACTGCGATCCCGCATGCACAGTGTGGGGATTAAGGGCACTACCCTCCATGAAATAAAAGTCTATAAGGCGCTTATCAGGGGGAGGCCTGCGTCTAGCAGTGGACCAATATAAATAAATAAAATAAATAAATAATGCTGGACAATTCACACAGCATTATCTAGCCCCAAGCTAAGCAGAGCTTGTGTTATGGGTACTAGATAACTGATATACTTAATACATACACTACATAGATAGATATTTTTTATTATATATAGAAAACACCCAGACCAACGGAACAAATTTCTGCAGATCTTACACAATTTTGTTCCGAGGCGGGAATCGAACCCGCAACCTCCTGCGTTGCAGGCGGACCTTCGCCCGCTGCGCCACGGAGGTTGTCTATATATATATATATATAGGCTGGTGAGGTGATTCTTACGACACCCACGGGCTGACTTGGAGTGGTCTATTCTTACGCGACCGCCACGACTAAGTTCAAGTTCTTTATTATTAACGAATAGAGTAGCTTGTCAAATAAAGAGAATATTAATATATAATCAATATTTTACTAATTCGAAAAAGTTACTTATACGAAATAAAATTGTATAATATAAATTGAAATGCAAATGTCAGTAAAATGTCATATGAAAATAATTGTTAATTGGTATAAAATAAGTGATATCAACAAATAATTTAACAAAGTAAAAGTTCGCACTTTTACGTGACAACAATTCCTCCATCATTGGTTTACCAGCCTTATTATCTTAAGACGCTAACCCGACCCAAATCAGCGCCACCACCCATTTTATCTTATTATTCTGTTAAACGAAGGAATGTAAAAATGTATTTTGTATACTTTAGGCGGAGATGCGAAGTTGCTCCTTCGCAGAATAATAAGATAAAATATGTGGTGGGTGACTGATTTGGGTCGGGGTAGCGCCTTAAGTCTAAAACTAACTTGGAGTCTAACTTGAAGGGAATATCTTATTAAGTACCTTATTAGCTGCAAATTTCCTGAATGTGATCATCCGCTGCTTTACTTGCTCCACATCCGTCATACCGAGTTCCTTTTGCATATGCTTCATAGCCTTGGCACGGAGCTCCTGTGAACATGCATGGTTTTACTACTAATGTGATTAAAGATACTTATTTCTCAAAGTATATGATTAAACATTCATCATCCATTCGCAACCCGACTTCACCCACAGCTGGGTATATGCCTCCAAACTTTTGTGCCACTCCACACGGTCCTGCGCCAATCTCATCCAGGTTCGATTAAACATTCACTTACAGAGAAATGTGCTTATCTTAGTTTCTAATTTACTTTTAAAACTTATTTATTATGGTTGTTATAATATTCGGTTATTAAATAAATAAATAATAAATAATGCTGGACAATTCACACAGCATTATCTAGCCCCAAGCTAAGCAGAGCTTGTGTTATGGGTACTAGACAACTGATATACTTAATACAATACATTACATAGATAGATATTTTTATTATACATATTCTCTAATACATATTTCTTGAGTGTTTTATTGCAAGTTATTCTACTAAGCCCTACAATGCATAACCCGGACAACCTCTGTTATACTTCGTACTGAGACCTGAAATGAATAGAATAGAAAACTTGGCTATTAGTCTCAACATGTTCAAATCCAATCTAAAACGCTGGCTTGTCGAGCAGACATTCTACACCTACAATGAGCTCACAAACCTGCTGGCTTGTCGAGCAGACATTCTACACCTACAATGAGCTCACAAACCTGCTGGCTTGTCGAGCAGACATTCTACACCTACAATGAGCTCACAAACCTGCTGGCTTGTCGAGCAGACATTCTACACCTACAATGAGCTCACAAACCTGCTGGCTTGTCGAGCAGACATTCTACACCTACAATGAGCTCACAAACCTGCTGGCTTGTCGAGCAGACATTCTACACCTACAATGAGCTCACAAACCTGCTGGCTTGTCGAGCAGACATTCTACACCTACAATGAGCTCACAAACCTGCTGGCTTGTCGAGCAGACATTCTACACCTACAATGAGCTCACAAACCTGCTGGCTTGTCGAGCAGACATTCTACACCTACAATGAGCTCACAAACCTGCTGGCTTGTCGAGCAGACATTCTACACCTACAATGAGCTCACAAACCTGCTGGCTTGTCGAGCAGACATTCTACACCTACAATGAGCTCACAAACCTGCTGGCTTGTCGAGCAGACATTCTACACCTACAATGAGCTCACAAACCTGCTGGCTTGTCGAGCAGACATTCTACACCTACAATGAGCTCACAAACCTGCTGGCTTGTCGAGCAGACATTCTACACCTACAATGAGCTCACAAACCTGCTGGCTTGTCGAGCAGACATTCTACACCTACAATGAGCTCACAAACCTGCTGGCTTGTCGAGCAGACATTCTACACCTACAATGAGCTCACAAACCTGCTGGCTTGTCGAGCAGACATTCTACACCTACAATGAGCTCACAAACCTGCTGGCTTGTCGAGCAGACATTCTACACCTACAATGAGCTCACAAACCTGCTGGCTTGTCGAGCAGACATTCTACACCTACAATGAGCTCACAAACCTGCTGGCTTGTCGAGCAGACATTCTACACCTACAATGAGCTCACAAACCTGAAAGTGACAAAGTGACATCTTGTATCTGAAAGAAACTAATTCGGTCTTTAGTTACTTGCAAATGTACATTAAGACTGAATTAGTTTATCATAATCATAATCCCCACCTTTGATTTATACGTATAAATAATAATAATACAATTTCAATTATCTTATTTTTTTACAAAATTTAAGATAATCTATAGTTACGCTAATATTATTATGACCTGTAATGTACTTATTCTATTATAAATGAAATATTGCAAAATTTAATCTAATAGAAACTATTTACAACAAGACAACTTAAAAACGAAGCGACAACTGGCAAAAACAAAGACGCAAATACTCGGATCAACGAATAATGGTTGATGTACTTTTGCATTCATGACGACCTCTGTGGCCCAGCAGGCGAAGGTACGCTTATGACGTAGGAGGTTGCTGATTCGCTTCCTACATCGGGATAAAAGTTTGTACGATCTGCGAATATGTTTTCCGGTTTTTTTTATGAATGCTAAAAATATATATGTACTACTTAATATTTTAATATAAAAATTATTGTAGTTTGACGAATTAATTACGGATGTAAGTGGGTTAGCTACGAACCTTATTCGTGTTGGAAGAACACCAAAGTTTCTAAGCTCTGCTTTGCTTGTTTCTAGATGATGATGTGTGGATTGTCAAGTATTTTTTACAAACTCACAACTTACGTGTATAGGATCATTCTTAGGATATTTCTGCACCGTCTGCAGTAGAACCGTGTTCTCTTGCAGTAGGTTGGTGAACTTGCGAAGGTATTGGGTGTTCCAGGCCCCCACCCGACCTCGTCTGAATTTGGAAGTGTCCGACCACTCGTCATCCTGAAAAATTGAGAATCAGATATATATTATTTACAAGCTTCTGCCTGCGGCTTCGCATACGTATGATCGGTGTAATATGTAGCCTATTATCTAAGTTAGGCTAGTAATTACAATTGAAACAATTCAGCTAACTGCAGACTGTTGCAAACACTACAGGTAGGTAGGTCCCAATTTATCTAAATCAATACTATTTAAGTTAGGCTGTGTTCTAAACGTACACCAAGTTTCATATTGATCTGTTCAGTAATTTTAGAGATCGTAACAAAATAAAATTCACATTTGACAAACTTTTGACTTCGGCAGGATTTATTGATAACTAGCAGCGCCTCGCGGTTTCACCCGCGTAATTCCCGTTCCCGTGGGAATTCCGGAGTAATATATAGCCAATGTGTTATTCCAGACTATCATCTATCTCTGTGCCAAATTTCAGCCAGTTCCGTTCAGTAGTTTTTACGTGAAAGAGTAACAAACATCCATCCATCCATAACTTTCGCGTTTATAATATTAGTAGCGTAGTAGGATAGACCAGCAGCCAGTGGTTGATGTTTATATATAACACAGTGATAAGTCACTTTTTTGGTTTGTTATTGGTGTCGATTCAGATGTCAAAACAAGTCTAACGTTACCAAAACAAGTCTAAACTTCTTTATATGTCATTATACTAAAAATGTTGCCATCCCTTTCATAGTATAAATTCGGAATAAAAAGGATGGTCCCATCAATAAACACCTTCAAGAATAGGAAAGAAACTGATTTATTGGATAATAAGTTGTCTATATTTGATTCCAGGATTAGGATTAGGATTAGAATTATATTATAGTAGGTAATTCCGTTCAGTAGTTTTAGTGTGAAGAGGTGACAAAGATCCATCTTAACATCCATATATTTAAACATCCTAATTTTCTCATTTATGGTATTAGTGTGATAATACTGATAATATACAGGGCGTCCTACGGGTATGCAACATGGAGGGAAAGTATCTTGAATATTGTAGATAGAACATTTTACTGAAAGAAGACATTGTTTTAATTTAAAAAACAATTTAAACTGCATTCATAGATATTCAAATAATTACATGGTTGAACCGGGAATCGAACCCGTTACACGAGAAAAACAATCATCCTGTAGCTTTATAATACCGATCGAAAGGCTGGCCGAAAAATGAAAAGCTGGCATTGCCGTAAGGACATTTTTTCATTGTATTGGAAGGATGAGGTTTGTTTTTCTTCGTGAATTTTTATCAAATTGGTATAAATTCAGGTTTTTTCTAACAAATAATGCTGTTTCATATATATAAAGGCTAGTTAAAGTTGGTAATTTTTGTTCTATAAAATGTGGTCTACAGCTGGTGCGTCTATTGTTATTAACAATAATACGTAGGTATTTTTTCTGCAATATAAATAATTGGTTTGTATCTACACTGTTGAACCAGATTACTATGCCATAGCGTAGCCATGAATAAGCTTATGCATAGTAGGCAGATAAAGCTGTTTTAATGTTTGTGTTACTTTTTAGATAGATAAGGCATAAATAAATTGTGATAGTTTGCTTTTGGTTTTTCTTTATGTCCTTTCCAATTAAGGTGAGTATCAATTTTTAGGCCTAAAAGGGTATGAGATCTTGGACTTCTTCAATATTGAGGCTACTTGTTAGTGGAGATAGATCTAGAGGTGTTTTCTGGTACGGGGTAAATTGTATGATTTTTTGTGTGTTTTGGGTATGGAATAGAACTACACCCAATAAGTTTATGAGAGATGCTGTCTCAGCCAATTTCTGCTACGGCGACTGTGTGCCTGGCCAGGCGTTTTAGCTTAGACTTAGTGCTTAAATGATTCTGGTGTTGGTCTTCTATACTTTTGAGCGCTCTCTCGTGCCATATAATGTTTTATTACAACAATACCCAAGCTTGTTGCTGAAGGTACGAGCGCACTTTGGGCAAGTCATAATAGGTTTATAGTACTTACATCGTCAGCCGGATCGTTGCCCATTGTATAAAATTGCTGCCTTGTTTGTTATATTTATTCTCCAAACACAATCACCATTGAACAGTAACTCAAAGAAACTCAGCACACATGACACAAACCACAATAGGACAGTAACAGATATCAGTTTAGATGGAATTAATAAATCTTTATCTAACGAAGAAAAGAAAGAGTTTTTCCTGAGGTTTTTTCATTTGCTTGCTGTAATGAAAAGAATAACAGCAAGCAGAATAATTTTGTTCGTCCATGAAGCAAACAACGCAACCAAACCAACAACGCAACGTCTTGCGTCTATCTGTCACTCCGCCAACAACGTCTATTTATTCGACAAGGATTTCGTCCATTTCGTCCGTTCATGGCACCACATCTTTTTGTCTTTGATATTCATATTGGATTGACTAGTATTATTGTTTTTTTTTAGTATAATAAAAATTTATTTACAAAGAAAATTACAATCAACTAATAGAAATAAATAAATTAATTGTATACTAATATACTCTTTGGTATATTGGCGAAATAGGTGGAGGGCCGCAGGCCTGAAATGTCCCTTAGCAACGATAAGGATAACACGGACCTTGGCAAAGAGTTATGATAGTATCAAGTGAGAAAGTATTTAAGTAGCCTGATTATTACACCACAATGGGAACCACAAGTAAGTCTATGTAGGTAGAAACCTACATATGAATGCTTTAGTTAGTTTCAAAATCAGCCAAATCCAAAATAACAATTTTTTTTACTGTATAAGACGTCGAAATCTAATGATGTCGTTGAAAATCAAGCCGAATCCACGCTAAGGCAGTGAAAAAGTGACTCAAACACAGCTAAATCCAAAGCACTTGCTCTTTCAAAACTGGCTAAATCCGTTCGGCCAATCAGCTTCAAGTATTTCGTATGGAGAAGTCGTTTATATTGTTTTATCCTCACTTTAAGGAATTTAAGAGACACGTAGTTATGCTGAATATTAATTAAAATAATGGAAGAGAGTGTGGCATTGTGTGTGGCAGAAACACTGCCTGAATATTCCAGGAACAGGCTGAAATATAAATCTTATTGGCAATTTGCAATATAAATCTAATATAATAAAGGCTGCAATATAAATCTAATTGGCAATCTAATTGCAATTTAAAACTAAAAATTAACAGTAAACAAAAAGTTGACCGGTAAGTAAACTTTTGAGTCACTTGTGTTTATAACTTGAAACTTTTGTTAGGAGGTTGTCAACCTCAGGTGTGAGTATCATGGCGTTCCTAGCTACAACATTTTTTTTGCTATGGGAGTAAGCTTTGCACGCCGCGCCTCAGAAGCGATCATATAAATGAAATAATTTTCAAAATCAGACCAGTAACTGTTGTTTTACTGATTTCCTCATACAAACAATCTTACTTCACCTTTTATTATATAAGCTTATTGCTGATAACTCCCCTTCAAAACTGCCTGCCCAAGTACTATCTACTTCAGAAATTTTACCTAATATCTTTTTTCAGAAATTGACCAACTAGCTGTTGCCCACTACTTCATCCGCTCCGCATGAAATACGTTCTACACCTTCATCTTTTTTCAAAAATAATCTATTCTTTACTTCTTTTTAATAAAAAAACATGCTAAAATTTGTGTATTTAATTTTAAACCGATCCTTTATACAGGCTAAAAACTATCCATCCACATGCAACTACTGACCACCCCGGACCCTTCAAATGAGTCAACAACAAAACTGGCTGAAACCGTCGAGTAACTTTCAAAATCTTACTTTCAAAATCAATCAAATCCAAGCTAATTATCAAAACTACCTACAAATACCCGTATTGATAATTAGCTTGGTTTTGACATTGATTTCATTTCCATCAGATAATTCATAATTTTCGACTTTTTTCGTATGAGACTCGAGCTGTTTTTAAGTAGAAGTAGTCTTTTACCCCATTTGAATTATCAGCCAAAAATTCGCTTTCACGGGTGGCTGCCATACACAAGAATTACTTTTCGTCTATTACTGAACAAAAGTTTCAAGTTGATTTGACTGATTTTGATACCAAAGCATTGAAATATTTTTTATTTATGTTCCAGTCTATTCTTTTTTTGCTTTTGTGTATGTCTATTTTTCTGGTGAAAAAAACGCTTATTATTATTATTGACTCGATGACTCGGTAGCAGAGAGTCTGAATACTGACTCACCGCTACCGAGTTATCGACACGGAATCTGACACAGATTCGCGCGAAATTCAAATATTTTAGCGGTTTTTTTAATATGTTCTGCGTTCTGCAAGGAATTAAACAACCAGAAAAGTAGTTTTTCACAAATCGTAGACCATTTTCTATAAACCCATGTTACAATAAAACCGTCACACACAGGAAGCGTGGCCGTGCCGGAGGCGAAGACGTGCAGGGCATGAATACTATGAATAGTGGGGAGGAGAGGGTGATTTCGGTCTCCCATTTAGTCGATATGATGGGACGAACGAAATTTTTACTTCGTATTTATAATGAAGCTAGCTTAAATCGGACCGCACCTGCAAAGGGGTTGGAGTGGAGGGTGAAAACATCGATCTGATTCATACATTGTAGCATCATGGTCCAAGCTATCGTCAGCAAAGGACCTCAGCACAGCATTAAAATCTTTTCAAACTTTGATAAAATTATATTTATTGCCGCAATCTCCCTAATTTTGTGAAAATATCCATAAATATATATCAACGTTGAGTTTTTATACCGCCGCGACGCGAAAAAAATATAAATGTTAGATTCAGTGTGAAGATGTTCTTCGATTTGAAAATGTCTACCATGCGGTTGCCATGCGGCGCGGTTGAAGAACTCCTCAAGTAGGTAAGTTTCTATAGGGTGAAAGGTTTTATTTGTTTCGGTTTTCAGGAGCAAATACTCTTTTATCGGGTGTTTTTGATAGAATTCGAGGAAAATCAAATTATCTTTGCTTGCCAAAATGGCGTAGCGCGCCGCCGCGCGCCGCCGCGCCGGCCGGTGTTCGATAGGTAGGTAGGTACTATTTTATTTATTAAGTATGTTTTTAAGACTATATTTCTAGGAAAAAAGAGATTACGGCTAGGTAAATCCTAGGAAAAGGAAATCTATAGGCATAAATATAGTTTGTAGGTGCCATGTCATTAAGTACTTAAAGGTGCTGGCTTTCGGTTAAACAAATTATACCTAATTAACTTTAGCATGCGAGATGGACTGTTTCTTGGGAAGAAAGTGGGCTATTTTTTATTCAGTAATAGCGCGTGTAGAGCTGCGTGCTGCAGCGAAAATAAAAGCGAACATGAAATGGATCTGTGTCATCTGAAAATAGTTTTTTTTTATATAAAGCGATCATCATCATTGCCTAGTTTACGTCTGCCGAGGCAAACTGCCACATACCTAGTTTAACTAAGTATTTTCTTGATCTAAGTGATTTTCCTTTAAACTGTGTAGTTCGCCTTTAATGTTTGTTATACCTAGGTACCAATTCATTTACATTATTATGCAAAATGATCCGAGCGGTCAGAATCACTCCTTTACACAGTTATTTACCCTTGTTGGAGCGCACCTTGAATTAGCTGTCCTTCAAAAGCAGGGGGGACTCATAATAGAAAGCACGCGTATTCCGGGGCACCCATAGATCTAAGTAAAAATAGCAGATATGGTACGTTCTCCCCGCGCACCGCTATCTGAACAAATGGCCGTGTTGTGTTCAACTAAACAAAGACATGCTATTTCTCTTTCCTTGCATTAATACTCACTTAATTAACTACAAAGATGGAAAGACGTACCTAGACTGAAGTGTGACCGAGACAACAATACCTACGCACATGAAACGACCGCCGCATCGCGCCGCCGCCGCTGGTCCGACTATGACTGAGTGAGGTGGGTTGACCTAATTGCACCTAATTTGAGTCATCCACTTTCGAGAAGCTAGTACCTCATCTCCCCTTTTTTACTTATATCGATGGGGCACCGGTATGCGGTATTGTAGTCAAGAGCTACTTTACTGTAAACTGCGTATGCCTGTGGCTTTTTCCACATGATGCCTATAGAACTCGGGGGTAGTGTTACTCATTATTACAAACCAACTTATTTGTAAATCTGTTTAAAAAGTGCAATAAAGAATTTTCTTTCTATCTATTAATTTCTAAAGCCGGCTTTTGACTATGGGATATAATATAATATATATTACATCTCGGGATATAATATTTTATCGCTCACCATACATTTTGTACGAGACCGTTCACACTGTGCTATAATATATATTACATCCCAAACTATAAATATTTTTTCGACCGAGTGAGCGATATTTGAAGGTCATTTGAAGGTGTATATTTTACCTCACGTCCCCGGACACCGCGCCTCCCCCGCTTCGCCCTCCGTTTGAATGTTGGCGTTCGTTTGCAGACGTGTAAACTGATCATTGTGTGCTCCAAAATATATATCTTACAGTGTGAATAGCAATCGCGGGATGTAATTTAAAGCACAAGATGTAATTTATATTATATCCCATAGTCAAAAGCCGGCTTCAATCTAATAATTGTACCTACCTATACCTACTTGAGGTACCTTAAAATTTATGTAGATTTTGAAATTTACACAATAGTCAGGGCGACAACTTCCAGGACGCTTTGTATAAGGAGGTATAGGGAAGACGCAATATCAACGTGCGAAAGAGAAGGCAATGTCTGACAGGGTTCTCATTACATGTGATCGCTTGGGACGCGCAGGTGCGACTGAAACAGCAGACGGAGCGATCGGCGGGGTTTTCAAATCACTATTGATCGCTTGTTTCGATAAATAATGTTGTCGCGCGATTTGTTGCGATATTTATTTGCAGTACATTTTGTACTAAGACGCATAGGGTCTTACACACTGCTGCGATTTTATCTACGCGATAGAAGTTGGACGACGCGCTTCCATGTCCTGCGATTTTGCGATAATTGTTCACGGAACATTTTGCAGGTATTAAGACGCATGCCATGTTATACACAGCTGCATCTTGCGTTTTGGGGGACGGTGGCGGCGGCGCGGCGCGCGGCGCCTAAAACTTGCTCTTACAAAAACGCAGCTGTGTGTAAGGATTCGCAACAAAACGCGCGACACAAGACGCGCTTCAAAATCAATTCAATTCTTCTTCTTTTTCTTCTTCTTTTGTATTTGGCTCTGCATCTTGTTTTGACACAATTCTACCAATGTCAGTTTTCAAATCAATTCCTTGGATAATGGCTCTGCGTCTGGTTGACAAAATTCTGCCAATATCCGTAATGCTAAGTGTCATAAAACTTTCCGATTTTATAAAAAAAAATCCAAAGATAGGTGAACCAAAGTGATCTGAGGGCGTGATTGGGAAAACAAAACTTTTAACAAAATCGCGGCTCTGGGGAAGAGGCTTTATCGAGTCGAAGTTGATACTTGACAGCTGCGTGACGAGACAGATGACAGATGGATTGGATTGCCATATAAAAAATTCACCGTAACGCCACGACGCGACGACGACGCGACGGTTATCTTTTTGCACAGACTACCTATTTTTAGGTGCTTCTAAACGGGCTACACTTTTCTGCAATATGTGGCTGCAATACAATGGCCGGCAACATTGCTCGCAATACTAGCCAAACTATGCAAGATTGCAGTAATGGCCCGGCAATAATTGCCAAACATTTTAGGTGTGGCCAGTACCTATGGCCGGTATGGCCGGGTGATCGCTGACCGATCGATTTAACTGCAATATTGCCCAGCCAGTTCTATTGTTGTTTCAGTCTCTCTATTGTAATGGCATAGTGCATCTTTTTCTACCGACATGAAGTTTGTTATGTATGAGTGATGCTTTAACTAAGTGCTATTTTCTGTGCTTTGTTGTTTGTTTTTGAACGCAACACATGGCAATGTTCGAGCAATATTTTTGTAATGGCCGGGCAATTAGTTGCCAATAGTGAAGCCACTAATTGCAGAAAAGTATAGCCCGTTTAGAAGCACCTTTTTCAAATTATAGCGTATCTTCATGTCAATCAAATGTTGCCAGTTCACTAACTAATGAAGTATTCTACTACAACTCTCTATATAAAAAATTAAGAATTGTTTGGGTTAATAATAATGTCGGACAATTCACACAGCATTATCTAGTCCCAAGCTAAGCAGAGCTTGTGTTATGGGTACTAGATAACTGATTTACTTAATACAATACACTACATAGATAGATATTTTTTATTATAGGTACATAGAAAACACCCAGACCAACGCAACAAATTTTTGTGCAGATCGTACATAAATTTGTTCCGAGGCGGGAATCGAACCCGCTACCTCCTGCGTCGCAGGCGGACGTTCGCCCGCTGCGCCACTGAGGTCGTCAATAAGGTGTGGTTAGGTAGTTAATTTTTAATGATTATTTCACTTTTGATTTTTTTCCTATTCACGCCTGAATCCATAAACACACCGTTTTACGGTACGTATGCGTGCAAGCGAGACAGCCATCGAGCGAGCACATACCCAATAGAGAGGAAATTGGTCATTCGAATTTCGAAACTCATCAGTGATTTGTCACTTATAAATGTCTATCATACTAGTTTTGTGCTGATATAATAAATTATGTACCTATCGATAGGTACTCCCGATCTAACAAGAAGTACCTAATTAAAATATATCAATTTGATTGATTTATTGTTGATCAGTGTCAACAATAAATCAATCAAGTTTCTTAACATACTCCGGGTATATTATTAAATTCCAATCTAATATAAGAATTCCACACTAGTAGGCACGTATTTGATGTTTGCTTTTTTTTTTATAAATTCACTATTGAAACTACACTCGCACAACCCGCAAACCACACAAAGCGAAAATTATTTACCACAATAATTTTCGCGATGCTCATAGTTTTGTTTAATATTGACTATCGATCGATATCGATAAAAAATCCTGCCCAACTGGGTGTAATGCTTTATTTTGAGTCGGCCAATCGGAGCGCAGCGGTCGCCGCAGTGATTTGGCGGAATTGTTGTCTAAACAAAATTAATGACATTTCCTCTCTATTGGGTACCTATGTGCTCGATGGAGACAGCATTGCCGCCGGCGGCGGCGGGGTTTCCAAAACATTCGATCGAGAAACTACAAAACTTACATCCCTTCGGCCGTCTACGGAACCGGAGTTTCAGAACTGGTTCCATAGGAGGCTTTTAAATTACTTGTACGGAACTGGTTCCGATCGAGGCTATTAATTTACTTGTATGGAACTGGTTCCGATCAAGTAATCATCGTATTCTAGGTAGGTACTGTACTTAACTTACATATCCCTATTAAAACTTCGCACACATTTTACGGAACACCTTGTATGTTATAAACTAGGTAGGTACCTAAAAATATGGTCAAGTCGAGCTATGCCCATGAATTTGTGGATCCGGATAAAAGGTAGAAGTGAACTGAGATTTAACAGATGTGGAGATGTGTGTTCAACACCAGACATTACTTCGATCTATAAGTAGGTAGAGTACGCGCAAAACTAGTAGAATACTACGAATTTTGTTGACCAGAAGCAGAGCCATTAACCAAGAATTGAATTGAATTGATTTTGAAGCGCGTCTTGTGTTGCGCGATTTGTTGCGAATCCTTACACATAGCTGCGTTTTTGTAAGAGCGAGTTTAAGACGCCGCGCCACGCGCCGCCACCGCCCCCCAAAACGCAAGATGCAGCTGTGTAGGTATAAGATGGTATGCGTCCTAATACATACCTGCAAAATGTTCCGTGAACAATTATCGCAAAATCGCAGGACGTGGAAGCGCGTCGTCCAACTTCTATCGCGTAGATAAAATCGCAGCAGTGTGTAAGATCGTATACGTCTTAGTACAAAATGTACTGCAAATAAATATCGCAACACATCGCGCGACACAAGACGCGCTTCAAAATCGCGACTGTGGGTAGTCTTGAATTATGGTTCATCTTGTTATTTGACAGAGCAGTGGTGTCAACGCAACAAAAGGAGTAAATAATTGGCACGCGCGCGCCCTCAATTCCTAAGACGCTTCTCTTTTTGCACAGACTCTACCTATAAAGCGATCGCGAGTATTGAGGACCCTGCCAGACATTGCCTTCTCATTTACACGCGAATAGGGCGTCCCCTGTATACAGGGATGTCCTGAAAGTTTTCCAAAAAGTTGACAACATTGTTTATCGAAACAAGCGATCAATAGTTTATTTATTTATTTATTTATTTATTCATTAACAAAATCCACAGCTCTTAGAGAAAAACTTAATAAAACTTATAATTATCTAACCTACAGCCAATAAAGGATTTACATTTTATTAGTTTGTCACAAGTTGACCATCACTAAATCTAAAATATAGCCTAAAAGCAAAGTTAACTTAAGTATACAATGCGCCTTTGACGTAATTAAGTTCTCATAATTACATTTTTTGTTTAAATTATAAATTAAGCTTAAACGTTCACATGCAGTGTTCTAACTCAGTGCATTAAGAAAACAACATTAAAGGAACCTTCTAAAAAACAGAGCTTATGAGTTTGCAATAATATTGCAACTTATTTATACTAATTATTCCTAGCTACTTAACCTATGTGATATGATACTTATACTACTATATTACTATAAGTATATAACTTATTTATACTACTTATTTAACCTATGTGATATGTTATTATATAATTAATCATATCCTTTAAACATATAAAATATTATAAGATAACACATACATAACAAATTAGTAAAATAATGTAAGAAAAATAGCTTATGATAATAGTATGGAATACAAAAACCATATTGAATCTAAATGCTAATTCACCCCGATGAATTAGTGTTTTGAAAACCCCGCCGATCGCTCCGTCTGCTGTTTCAGTCGCACCTGCGCGTCCCAAGCGATCACATGTAATGAGAACCCCGTCAGACATTACCTTCTCTTTCGCACGTTGATATTGCGTCTTCCCTATACCTTCCTATACAAGGTGTCCTGGAACTGCCTGGAAGTTTTCCGCCATTTAATTTTGTAGGTATTACCTACAAAATTAAATGGCCTTTATTCTAAATCTAAATAGGTATATTAAATTAGTTGGACCCATGTTATAATTATTTCAACTTAAAGAGTTTTACTTACATTTGTTTGATATCTGAAGAACTATACATGTACCTAACATTATCCTTGAATGCCGTAGGCACCATGTCCGAAAAGCCACGTGTATAGGCTAATTTGTCCCTAAAATTGACAACAAACAAGCGATCGATCGAACGATTGGAAAACCCCGCCACTCCCTCTATCTGCCGTTTCGCTCGCACGCACGCGTCCTAAACAATCAAGTGTAATGAGAACCCTGTCAGACATTGCCTTCTCTTTCGCACGTTGATATGGCGTCTTCCCTAAGCCTCCCTATACAAGGCGCCCTGGAAGTTGTCGCCCTGACTATTGTGTAAATTTCAAAATCTACATAAATTATAAGGTACTTCAGGTATTCATTCGAATCATACCTCATTTAATAATTAATGCAACAACCATGCAAATTCAGGGGCGGGGCGGTGCCCTACTTTCCCCAGAATGTTACCAGTGACGCAAAAAAATTACCCATAAAATATGTTTCTTATTTCATATCTTCATGAAAATCCAAAGTATTAGACTAAAAATATGCCAGAATCACATTTCATTTACACTATACTATTACAATATTTACACTAATCTCGGCTAAAATAATAAATCATGGATTTTTTTATTACGAAACGTAGTTACGACATAATTACCTACTACAATGATATGATGGTAAGTTTTTTACTGGTATCCCCTGTGTTTACAATATTTGCAGCTTTATACGATATCGAGTTTATTACCTACCAACCCTTTGTATACTATGAGTACTATGAGGCTAGATGATGCTCTGGAAAGTACTGGAAACTTCCACCCCGCCTGCTAGGGGGTTGGGGGGTGAAATCGATCGGTTTCAGACATGCGCATTGACGTAGTATTGCATTCTCTCTGGCGCATTGCTGCATTATGGTCCTTGCTATCCGAAGCGAAGGACCTCAGCGCGGCGTTAAAATATTTTCAGACGCTGTTGAAAGCCTATTATTCCCTTAATTTCTCTAATTGTGCGAAAATATCTATAAATAAATGTCAACGTAGAGTTTTTGTATTGCCGCGGCGCGAAAAAACTAGAAATTTTATATTCAGTGTGAAGATATTCTTCGATTTAAAAAGTCAACCATGCGGCGCGGTCATGGCGCTGCTGAAGAATTCCATAAGTAGGTAAGTTTCTTAGAAGAATGAGCTTTTATTATTTTAGCTTTTCGAGCTAATTTTCGATTATTTTTTTAAAAACTCTTTAGTCGCGATTTTTTCTTAATATGACGGAAAATCAAATACTCTGTTTGAAAAATGGCGTCGCGCGCGCCGGCCGGTTTTCGATATTTTGTTTATGTTTTATGAGTACCTACTGATTGATGGCTTTAGCTTATAAAAGTGTACAAAAGGAGATTTCAGTCTACAAAAGTATTTGCTGAACTCTGATTCTAAACACTGATTCTGGGATACATTTTAGTCAGCAGCGGCCACTTAATTATAAACTAGCTTTTACCCGTGACTTCTCTCATATGGTGCCTATAGCACTCAGGGAACATTAGTCCGCAGATTACACATTACCTACCAACAAAATTACGAAATATTACCTCTATATAATTATGAAATCACATAATATCCCAAAAATTTGTCACTTGACCTCATGGCGTATCTACATTCCCGTACTGAGAGAGGGATGCGGGTTCATATCCCGTCGAAGTCGAAAATTTGATTTCTCAGAAATTACCCCGAGTGTGGTTTTCGCATTAGAATACCTAACAAAAACCTGTGCATAGTTATTGATAATTATTAAAATACCGGAATTCCCGAGGCATGTCCATGCTAATATGATCGTTTGAAGTCATTGTTGCTGAAGAATTCTACCTACTCCGATCTCTGATCATTATGATGATGATGCAATTAGGCAAATTTACCAAATTGTAAGAGTGACAACTTCCGGGACACAACTTCCAGGTCACCTTGTATAGGGTGGCATAGGGACGCCATATCAACGTGGAAAAGAGAAAGCAATGTCTGGCGGGGTTCTCACTACGCGTCTGATCGTTTGGGACTTGGGACGCGTGCGTGCGAGCGAGACGGCATGGCCCGCGGGGTTTACAAAGCAGTCGATCGATCCAGGATACCCTGTATGGTTGGCGTAGGGACGCGGACGACGCCATTAGGTATTATAGTGTAAAAGAGAAAGCAATGTCTGGCGGGGTTCTCACTACGCGTCTGATTTGTCAGGTTCGTGTGCGTGCGAGCGAGCGAGACGGCATTTCCGGCGGGGTTTTTAAAGCACTTGATAGAGGAACTGCCTACCTAAACTCAGATTCAGAAACTTGGATATTTTATATAAACAAAGAAATGTCATGTCACTGTCATAATGACAAGTCAGGGGTAAAAGTCCATTTTAGGGTTCCGTACCTCAAAAGGAAAAAAATGAACCCTTATAGGATCACCTTGTTGTTCGTCCGTATGTCTGTCTGTCTGTCTGTCCATCTGTCAACCCTCTTTTCTCAAGAACGCGTGGACGTATCGAGTTGAAATTAACGTCAAATATTCAAGTCCGTAACCTCTTGAAGCCGTTATATAAATGAAACTTATAAGTCAACACACTCAAAAGTTGGGAATCACATTTATTTAAACTTTGACAAATCTCGGCTAAAATAATAAATCATAGATTTTTTATTACGAAACGTAGTAACGACATAATTACCTACTACAATGATGGGAAGTTTTAACTGGTATCCCCTGTGTTTACATTATTTGCAGCTTTATACGATATCGAGTTTATTACCTACCCATATCAAGCTTTGTATACTATGAGTACTATGAGGCTTGATGATGCTCTGGAAACTTCCACCCCGCCTGCTAGGGGGTTGGGGGCTTGGGGGGTGAAATTGATCGATTTCAGACATGCGCATTGACGTAGTATTGCATTCTCTCTGGCGCATTGCTGCATTATGGTCCTTGCTATCCGAAGCGAAGGACCTCAGCGCGGCGTTAAAATATTTTCAGACGCTGTTGAAAGCCTATTATTCCCTTAATTTCTCTAATTGTGCGAAAATATCAATTAATAAATGTCAACGTAGAGTTTTTGTATTGCCGCGACGCGAAAAAACTATAAATTTTATATTCAATGTGAAGATATTCTTCGATTTAAAAATGTCTACCATGCGGCGCGGTCATGGCGCTGCTGAAGAATTCCTAATGTAGGTAAGTTTCTTTGAAGGAGGAGGTTTTATTAGTTTAGCTTTTCGGGAGCAAGTTAAAAAACTCTTTTGTCGGGATTTTTTCTTACTTAGTCGGAAAATCAAATACTCTGTTTGAATAATGGCGTCGCGCGCCGGCCGGTTTTCGATATTTTGTTTATGTTTTATGAGCTTACAAAAGTGTACAAAAGGAGATTTCAGTCTACAAAAGTATTTGCGGAACTCTGATTCTAAACACTGATTCTGGGATACATTCTAGTCAGCGGCCACTTAATTATAAACTAGCTTTTACCCGTGACTTCTCTCACATGGTGCCTATAGCACTCAGGGATCATGTCGTCCGCAGATTACACATTACCTACCAACAAAATTACGAAATATTACCTCTATATAATTATGAAATCACTTAATATCCCAAAAATCTGTCACTTGACCTCATGGTGTACCTACATTCCCGTACTGAGAGAGGGATGCGGGTTCATATCCCGTCGAAGTCGAAAATTTGATTTCTCAGAAATTACCCCGAGTGTGGCTTTCGCATTAGAATACCTTACAAAAACCTCGGTATAATTATTGATAATTATTAAAATACCGGAATTCCCGAGGCATGTCCATGCTAATAATGATCGTTTGAAGTCATTGTTGCTGAAGCATTCTACCTACTCCGATCTCTGGGTATTACAGTAAGTACAGTAAGTAGCCCCTACTTATAATTTATGATGATGTTGCAATTAGTCAAATTTACCAAATTGTAAGAGTGACAACTTCCGGGACACAACTTCCAGGTCACCTTGTATAGGGTGGCATAGGGACGCCATATCAACGTGCAAAAGAGAAAGCAATGTCTGGCGGGGTTCTCACTACGCGTCTGATCGTTTGGGACGCGTGCGTGCGAGCGAGACGGCGTGGCCCGCGGGGTTTTCAAAGCAGTCGATCGATCCAGGATACCCTGTATGGTTGGCGTAGGGACGCGGACGACGCCATTAGGTATTATAGTGTAAAAGAGAAAGCAATGTCTGGCGGGGTTCTCACTACGCGTCTGATTTGTCAGGTTCGTGTGCGTGCGAGCGAGATGGCATTTCCGGCGGGGTTTTTAAAGCACTTGATAGAGGAACTGCCTACCTAAACTCTGATTCAGAAACTTGGATATTTTATGTTAACAAAGAAATGTCATGTCACTGTCATAATGACAAGTCAGGGGTAAAAGTCCATTTTAGGGTTCCGTACCTCAAAAGGAAAAAAATGAACCCTTATAGGATCACCTTGTTGTTCGTCCGTCTGTCTGTCTGTCTGTCTGTCTGTCCATCTGTCCACCCTCTTTTCTCAGGAACGCGTGGACGCATCGAGTTGAAATTAACGTCAAATACTCAAGTCCGTAACCTCTTGATGCCGTTATATAAATGAAACTTATAAGTCAACACACTCAAAAGTTAGGAATCACATTTTATTTAAACTTTGACAAATCTCGGCTAAAATAATAAATCATGGATTTTTTTATTACGAAACGTAGTAACGAACGACATAATTACCTACTACAATGATGTTAAGTTTCTTACTGGTATCCCCTGTGTTTACAATATTTGCAGCTTGATAAGATATCGAGTTTATTACCTACCCATATCAAGCTTTGTATACTATGAGTACTATGAGGCTAGATGATGTTCTGGAAACTTCCACCCCGCCTGCTAGGGGGTTGGGGGGTGAAATCGATCGGTTTCAGACATGCGCATGGACGTAGTATTGCATTCTCTCTAGCGCATTGCTGCATTATGGTCCTTGCTATCCGAAGCGAAGGACCTCAGCGCGGCGTTAAAATATTTTCAGACGCTGTTCAAAGAAGTTATTCCTTTAATTTCTCTAATTGTGCGAAAATATCCATGAATAAATGTCAACGTAGAGTTTTTGTATTGCCGCGACACGAAAAAAGTATAAAATTTAGATTCAGTGTGAAGATATTCTTCGATTTAAAATGAAAAATGTCTACCATGCGACGCGGTCATGGCGCTGCTGAAGAATTCCTAATGTAGGTAAGTTTCTTTGAAGGAGGAGGTTTTATTAGTTTAGCTTTTCGGGAGCAAGTTAATAAACTCTTTTGTCGGGATTTTTCATAATTTAGTTGGAAAATTAAATACTCTGTTTGAAAAATGGCGTCGCGCGCCGGCCGGTTTTAGATATTTTGTTTATGTTTTATGAGTACTGATGGCTTTAGCTTATAAAAGTGTACAAAAGTAGATTTCAGTCTACAAAAGTATTTGCGGAATTCTGATTCTAAACACTGATTTCGGGATACATTCCAGTCAGCGGCCACTCAACTTTAACTAGTTTTTACCCGTGACTTCTCTCACATGGTGCCTATAGCACTCAGGGATCATGTCGTCCGCAGATTACACATTACCTACCAACAAAATTACGAAATATTACCTCTATATAATTTTGAAATCACTTAATATCCCAAAAATTTGTCACTTGACCTCATGACGCATGGCGTACCTACATCGCCGTACTGAGAGAGGGATGCGGGTTCATATCCCGTCGAAGTCGAAAATTTGATTTCTCAGAAATTACCCCGAGTGTGGCTTTCGCATTAGAATACCTAACAAAAACCTGGGCATAGTTATTGATAATTATTAAAATACCGGAATTTCCGAGGCATGTCCATGCTAATATGATCGTTTGAAGTCATTGTTGCTGAAGCATTCTACCTACTCCGATCTCTGATTTTTACAGTAAGTACAGTAAGTAGCCCGATGATGTTGCAATTAGGCAAATTTACCAAATTGTAAGAGTGAAAACTACCGGGACACAACTTCCAGGTCACCTTGTATAGGGTGACATAGGGACGCCATATCAACGTGCAAAAGAGAAAGCAATGTCTGGCGGGGTTCTCACTACGCGTCTGATCGTTTGGGACTTGGGACGCGTGCGTGCGAGCGAGACGGCATGGCCGGCGGGGTTTTCAAAGCAGTCGATCGATCCAGGATACCCTGTATAGTTGGCGTAGGGACGCGGACGACGCCATTATTATAGTGCAAAAGAGAAAGCAATGTCTGGCGGGGTTCTCACTACGCGTCTGATTTGTCAGATTCGTGTGCGTGCGAGCGAGATGGCATTTCCGGCGGGGTTTTTAAAGCACTTGATACAGGAACTGCCTACCTTAACTCTGATTCAGAAACTTGGATATTTTATGTTAACAAACAAATGTCATGTCACTGTCATAATGACAAGTCAGGGGTAGAAATCCATTTTAGGGTTCCGTACCTCAAAAGGAAAAAAGAAACCCTTAAAGGATAACTTCGTTGTTCGTCCGTCTGTCTGTCTTTCCGTCTGTCAACCCTCTTTTCTGAGGAACGCGTGGACGTATTGAGTTGAAATTAGCGTCAAATACTCAAGTCCGTAACCTCTTGAAGCAGATATATACCTAAATGAAACTTATAAGTCAACACACTCAAAAGTTAGGTACAGCCGTTTATGTCCGATTATTTTGAAATTTCCAAGGGAATCACATGCACACAAAACCTATAGGGTACTTCCCGTAGACCTAGAATCATGAAATTTGGTGAGCAGCAAGGTCTTATAGCACAAGTAAAGGGAAAAATCCGAAATTAGTAAATTTGTACTTAGTTAATTCACCAAAAAAAAACTTTTGATTCTTGCTATAGACCAAAACCAATACGGCACTTCCCGTTGACGTAGAATCATAAAAATCAGTAAGAAGCAAGGTCTAATAGCACAAATAAAGGGGAAAATCAAGAATTTGTAAATTAGTAGTGAATTCACAAAAAAAATGTTTTTGGATCTCGCAATGGACCAAAACCTACAAGGTACCTAACATACTTCCCGTTGACCTATAGAATCATGATAATTTAGCAAGACACAAGGTCTTACGGAACCCTTAGTGCGCGAGTCCGACTCGCACTTGACGTTTTATTTTACCATGGATCACTATTAGTTTAATACTTACATATCCCCATTTTGACTTCGTACACAAGTGAACACCTTGTGTAGTTGTATAGGGAGGGCGCCATTTGTCGTGTAAAAGAGAAGGCAGTATCTCGCGGGGTTTTCAAAGCGGTCTTTCAATCGATGAGTTTCCTCATTCTCTTCAACCTCAACAGTCTGTATTGGTCCACTGCTGGACGCAGGCCTCCCCGTTGACGCCAGAAGAAAAAACTTTCGTTCGATTCTCGCCTGCATTTCGCGTTGATTCGAAAAATTAACTACATGCATAGTCTTTGTCAAAGGGTTTGTCCCATTCTAAGTCGGTTGAGGATAACTGATAGGATAGGCAGAGGCAGGATGAACAGGGTGTTCCGTTCTTAGAGAATCAAACGCTATTTTGTATGGAGATTCCAGAGCGTCAAAATTTAATTCTATTATTTTTATCACAGATCCAACTAAAATCGGTAGATATGGTACGTTCTCCCAGCGCTTACTCGATAACTGGCCTTTGTTACAACTATTACACGCAAACACTCGCTCACAGTTACATTTCTAATCTTGTGCAATAATTAATTAATTAATCTTATACAAACACGAGGGCATTGCTATAGTCTTTAAGCCAATAAATCATACTAAAGTACGTCGTCGAAGCAAGCGAGCGTAACACGAACGCCACCAATTCAACTAATGACTGAGGTGGGGGGACTTAATTGTACCTAATTTGAGCCTTCCACATTCGAGAAGCTAGTACCTCATCTCCTCTTTTTTAGTTAGATCCATGATTTTTATAGATACTTTATTTATTGCAGCAAGGCAGTCTGAGTTCGTCGAAGGGCGGAGCTGCAGGAATGACCAGGTGGGATGAGCCTGCTCTCTTCAGAGGACCCCAAGATACTCAGAAATAAGATACGCCGTATGAGCGATGTAAGTACATATATCCTATCCTATCTTATCGTATCTAATCAAGCGTCTTTTTGGTCGCTAGTGCCAGCTCTTTCTGACAGTACCTAACTAAAACATCACCCCTACTTCTCATCATCGACCTCCGTGGCGCGGCGGGCGAAGGTCCGCCTGCGACGCAAGAGGTTGCGGGTTCGATTCCCACCTCGGAACAAATTTGTGTACGATCTGCAGAAATTTGTTCCGTTGGTCTGGGTGTTTTCTATGTATAATAGAAAATATCTACTTATCTATGAACCTAAGTATATAATGTATTAAATATATCAGTTTTCTAGTACCCATAACACAAGTAACAATTAAAAAAAAAAAAACACTATACTCCAGCCATTCTCGGTGTATAATGTTTGTAAACAACTCTCAAAAATCCCATACTTAGTACCTATATGCATAGCGCCGTCAATATTTTTTCTATTTTCTCCTGTCAAGTAGATAGTGTAAATATTCCCAAAACCGACAGGAAAAAAATGATTTTTAGGTTACTTACGGCTATGCTTAGGAACAAACACTTCGATGGCAGCAAAGTAGTTATGGATATCTTTTTTCAAAAACAAGAATAAAATTAAAAATTTTGAAAATCCCTCGACAGATTTTAATATTTCGAAAAAAGTCGAAATATACCCATCCCCCCCTATCTCCGAAGTTTGCAGAGCGATCCATTTAAAATGTATAGAGCGTTTGTAGATATGGATCTATATCTTACAGGAAAAATATAGATTAGTCTGTAAAAAGAACACTTTTTGAAAAATGTTCAAAAAGGGGGAAATAATTTTCAAAAGAAGGACTACTCCACCGAGTGGGCTATCAAATAAAAAATATCTTTTTGGACATTTCAAAACAGTTTTTCAAATTTCTGAAGGTTTCAAACATTTTGAAAAATGTCAAAAAATTGACCATTACCCACTTTAACAGAAGCATGCAGAGAGATCCATCTGAAATGTAGATAGGTACCTACTATTTTTAGGTATTCATTAAATTGCGAAGTCTCTAACCGGTTCTTTTGGTACATATTTGTTGACAAATGTTCGAAACCCTCGGAGCGCGAGTTACACTCGCACTTCACGTATCTTGTTTCATCTTGCCCCCACTCACCCTAATTACTTTTCTCTCCAGGTGCTCGCAAAGGTCCCTGCCCCCATTTGCAGACTTCGACTGATGCGACCCATTTAGAAATGAGGTATTATTTGCGTTTATTACGAAATTTCGAATATTTTTTAAAGATATTTTATGGAGCTAGGTATTTTATTAATTAACTTTCTTTCCAGGTGCTCGCAAAGGTCCCTGCCCCCCATTTGCAGACTTCGACTGATGCGGCCCATTAAGAAATGAGGTATTCTTTGCGTTTATTACGACGAACCGAATCTTTTTTTTATGATCTTTTATGGAGCTAGGTTTATTATTTATTAACTTCCTTTCCAGGTGCTCGCAAAGGTCCCGGCTTCCCATTTGCAGACGACTGATGCGGCCCGCAATCAAGCCCGCTGACGAGCGCGCTGACGGTGTCACAATGGTGAACAACAGCAGCCGTAGGCCGATAGCGATGGACCATGTCGACACTGAACATGAAGTGGAGGTGGTCAAGAAGGAGTTTGATTGGACTGCAGAAGTTTGCGGTTATCTGTTGGTAGATTTAGGGTTGAAAGGTAGGGTTGCTTTCTTACTTGACTATGATAAAAATATATGTAATTAAGGCATGTTATCTATTAAGCAGGTACCTAATAACCCGGCCACACGCTCCGTCTAACCTTCGCAATCCAACTTAACAGACCAATCTTGAATTTTGGCGACTGATATGCCGCGGCGGGCGAAGTTCCACCTGCGATGCAGGAGGTTGCGGGTTCGATTGTACCTGGCACAAATGTTTGTCCGATCTGCAATATTTGTTCCGGGTCCCTGCCATCGTCTTCACGCATGTTCTTACCGTCTTCGGCCATGAATGTGGTAGGTACCTAGAGATAGTGACGAAATATTTTCTCTCAATGTAACATGGTGACATACATAACACAGCGTTTGAAAGAGCTATTTTTCACAGAAGGACATAATATGTACCTACAGTCAAAACATGCTAACCTTAAACACAAACAAAATCACTTTAATGCAACAATACAAATAACTGTAACTATACAAATTAAAATTACTTACACTAACAATTACACTAGTCTATTGGGATAATAATTTTGTTGACGTGTGTGTATTCATTCAAAAAATACAGTCTTTTTTTCACAAAAACGTATCGCAATAGTCGTGTTTACTCATCAATGAATACCTGAAGGGACAATGCCGGATCCTAGAGTAGCTCAGTTTTCCAAAGCTGTTACTTTAATTGAAAATGTTTACATAAAGAAGTGGCTCAGACATTGCGAGTTTCCAAATCCATTATCTTTCGAATTGTAAAACGTTTTAGTATTAGGAGTTTAGAGTGGAATTGAATACCACAAAATTTCATTGATAACTTAATCATGCCATGAAGATTGCTGGTATTTTTAACAGATAGAAGGAGTAACACCAAATACTAAATGTGCCCAAATACTCGACAAAAAATACCCGTAATGTCATACATAACATTTTTGGTTTCGTTCCTCTAATTATGTCCATGAGTGTATGTTAGAGTGGTCAAAAATATCCGTGTACGGAGTATAGGGTAGGTCTTATCAGTATTTGCAGTTTGTAACTTCAATAAAAAAGTACACCAACACAGAGCCGGATTTTAATGTATCTTTGTATAGAAAACAATAAAGGAAATTTACACAAAAATATACTATCCAAGTGTCTTCCAGCTAATTTAGATACTTGCGTTTTTCAAGTCGAACTACTAACCTAGGACCTCATAATCAACGGTTGAACAAGCTGATCGCTAGATCAACGAGGCAGTTTTTCAGTTCTTCTTTGCAGTTCAGTAGGTACTTCAGTCTATGAATATAGTAGGCAGCCATAGTGTTTTGTCAACTTGATGGTGGACTTTGGTGTGTAAACTCTATACGGGTGGATTGATGGATCAAAAACTAAATGCAGAATCAATTAAATAGGGTCCCAAGACGCTGGCTGCATTGATATGGATATTGAAATGGATCAGTTGAGCCGATTGTTGGCAACAGTCTGCAGTTAGCTCAACTGTTTCAATTGTAAATACTAGTTCTAGATAAGTTTAGTTATTTTTTAGCTGTGTGGTGCCGGCTTAGAATTTGCACCACCCCAACTCTTCCCGCGGGTGTCGTAAGAGGCGACTAAGGGATATCCACCGGGGGCGGGCAGCAGCGTCCCCGGCAGAACAATACTACCACCGAACTGCGATCCCCAACCCGCATAATCAGCGTGGGGATTATGGGCATAATAAGTCTAAAAATTTATGTCAGTGTCCATAACTTATTACGCTATTATGCAGCCAGCTTAGCATACTCATGCTGCCGTTATAAGAGTTTAGGTAGTCACGGCTTCAGGTAGGCAGCTTTTGTGTGTACACTTCTCTAGGTAGGTATTAAGGCAGATAGTCAGGTAGTCATTTTATTGGTAAACTCATTTACAACAGGCAATAATAATCAGTATAGCCAATGGCAGCTTAGTTCATAAGTTATTAGGCTATTATGCAGCCAGCTTAACATACACATGCTGCCGTTACAAGAGTTAAGGTAGTCACGGCTTTAGGTAGGCGGCTTTTGTGTGTACAGTTCAGTTCAGTTATTTATTTATCAGAAATTTTCTTACATGTCAAAGTAACTTAGCTAGTTACAAAATAATCTAGTCCACAGGGGGCTGCTGCTCGCCCCTGGTGGTAATGCCGTACTCACCTCTTACGACGCCCACGGGAGGAGTTGTGGAGCGGTTTAAATTGTAGGCCGAAAACATATGGCCACGATTTACAAATTTATATTAATATTAGTGAGATAGGATCTTTTTGCTAGATATCATGGGAAATTATGTATTTTTCTAAAAATAAAAGGCTTTCACCACCATTGAAATAAAGAACACCAGCCATGTAGGCTCTTAGCGCACTGAACTGAAATCAACATTTCAGAGACATACTATACAATATGTTCGACATTCGGTCCGAGAACGAAATGTAAATACAAACTCTCTCTGCATCACTCACGATCGAAGACAGAGTTCTACAGTGCCTGAGGCCTATCAAATAGAAATACGACATAATTGAAACGTTATCGTATTCTATGATTGCTCACGACTTGTACAAGTATCGTCGATGAGACAACGAATGGTGAAGACAAGGAGACCCGTGTTTAACGTGAATGAAAAACAAAACAATCAAGAAAAACAAGTTGAATAACAAGAAGAAAAACAGATACCAAAAGAAAAGCGGGACTTTACAACGCCCTTTTTTGCCTCCAACAAACCAATGATAAATGAAATCAGTAGATACAAAAAGAAAAGTCTACTGGTTTCAATGGCCATGACAAACCTCCGGATATGACATTATAAGGCTTATAATTCTTTTTAACATTATAATTATTGACTATCTACTAAAAACTAGGGGACTCTCACCATACTATCATCAAATAAAATAATTAGATTTTCAATCTCAAATGAATATTCCCATAGAGTTCTTATTAATGTTCCCATTTTGTTTATCTTTAAATCATAAATATTAGGTCCAGCCCTTACTTTGCGGAAAGCGATTGCATAATATTAGAGTGCAAAATATTTACTAACAATTCGACGCAAAACCTTTTCTAATCAGTACCGACAAAATGCGATTCGTGGGGAGGGAGGGCGGATCACACTATATTTCATTTTCTTGTATTTATCAGAGGAATTTAGATAAAATTCATATTTCAGTATTTCTATATCTTAACGAAATAACGTGCTCAATATGTTGCCTCTCAATCTCAACCTAGAGAGGCACATGACACTGCAAGTTCCCACATGCTAAATGATGGGGATGAACGAGATAATCCAAATGAGATGGTTCGTAACCAAATAACGCCTAGGACTATGACAAATTGTGGATTAAAGAAAGACTGTTTATAAGCTTTTTAGGTCTTTTTCGTGTTTAGATAATAGGATAAGATAATGAAAATATAATTTGCATTTTCATAATATACATAATCAATATACAAATTTATATATTTATCTTTTTAATTATTTGGCTATAGAACGTTAAGGTGCTATTCATTTATATGGTTTTTTGTGATTTCTCTCGGCGGTTGAGTTAAGGAATTGAGGACTGGAGCAAGAAGCGATACTTCTGTGGAAATATCTCTAACCTTTGCTTATGAGGCCGCGTCAAGTGTTTTGAGTGTTCGTTTTATTTTAGTGTCGTTTTCATTCTATTTATAAATATAAGTATATATAAATATACGTTATGTTTTTGTTCTTGATGGCAAGTTTGACGTTTTCTTTCTTGGATAATATCGTTTGCTTTAAATGTTCTTTGTTGTATTATATTAATGATGACTTCCAACATTTTGAATCGATAGTTTATAGGTTGTTCCTTAGACCTGCACTTTCATTAAATTTCCACATCGAGTGTCTTCCTACAATATAATTCTGTCAACTATTTTGTCTATCATTGATATTTCATCAATAAAAGAAAAAATAATATTAAATCTTTATTAAATCTATATTTTCCTTTGACGTCATCCTGTTTCGTTTGTTAATAATTATGTTGTTAGTTACATATTAAAATTAATTTTCACCTATTGTGATAGTAGAAGAGATTTCTGTGAAAGGCTCGTCCGGGGAAGTACTACCGCCATGCCTATTTCTGCCACTAAGCAGCATTACTGTGTTCTGGTTCGAAGGGTTTGGTGTCCGATGAAATTACAGGCATATGAGGCTTAACAGCTACGCATCCGGTTGACGGGTGCAACTGATTTTAGTATGTTGTTATAATTTATATATGTAATGTATAAACAAAGGTTATATTTTGGTATCTGATGGCTATTTTCACATTTTCTTACTTGGATATATCGTTTGCTCTGTTCTTTGATGTATTCTTATAAATGATGACCTCCAACATTTTGAATCGTTTGTTACTTTATTGTTCATTAGACCTTCACTTTCATTAAATTTACACATCGAGTGTCTTTCCACTTTGTGCTTCCCTCCCAACAACATAATAGACTTCTGCTTTTGTATCGTGTTTAGCTAACTATTTCTCTTTCGTAACACTATCGTAAGTAGTTCTGGTCTCTCGTTTCTCTGTATCAGACTATAATTCATGTTATTTATTGTATCTTTCATTTTCGTGTAAAGTTTGTTCTTCGTATTTATCATCATTTCTTATTTCTACGTAATTTTGTGTTTTCCGTGTATATGAATTATGAACCTTGTCCCCTTGAGAACCTTTTAATTACTAGGCACTTAATATATTTTCTCGACATGGCGTTTTGTTCACAAATTCCAAGTCTTTCCTACTATAATTCCAAGTCTTCCCTATTATAATTCGGGTTTTGGTTTTGTTTGCGTCGTCAACCTTCTAGCTTTAAGTAATTATACTGCCAGGGATGTCAAGAGGCGGTTTAACTAGTCGGTGTCTACCATCAACGTACCCCTTAGCAACTTGGGTCTTAATCGCCCGAGAGGATTGTGAAGTCGTGCTGCAATTGTGGCAAAGCTTCACAGCACGTTTCGAAATGTTATTGTTAAAAAAACCATCATCAAAAAATCTATTCTGAAATTCTTTAAATCTATCAAAATTTCTTCGCTATAAACTTTTTACGCTGAAAACTTCAATTATTTTCATTAGACCTAATTTCGATTTCGGGGGACAAAAATACGGAGAAGGATTTGAAAAGCTAGGAATAGTTTGTGTCGTGGGTGAAGAAGTGAAGTAGGTACTGTGTGTGTTTAAAAAAGAGCTGGTTAACATCTGGGGAGGAGCACAATTCAGTTCTCGAACCCTGGATGTCGGGCGCTGGGAATTACATTTGTATAACCACCGCCAAAGCAAAAATTGTGAAACCTAAGCAAATTTACGTTTCACAAACAGAAGATTGATTGAAATGTGGATAAAGAAAGTGCTCGTCGGTTTGCTACACTGAATGGCTTGCCAACTGCTAGTGAAATAGGAAAGCCATGACACGAGTAGGCACTGGGACCGGATATAAAAGCATAATGATAGAGATGGATATGAGGGAATGGGAAAAAATAACATTTCACACGTAAAATATATTTTTATATTTACAAATTGCATATATTTGTTGTCATCTATCATATTATATGTTTATATTATAGATTATAAAACGTCACCAATTGTTTTCAACGGAATTAAATTTGATAACGAGGTTATTGAATTTGGATCATTTTAGTAATTTCCAATCCTAAGTGCGCTTTCACTAGTTTATAACTATACTATGACGAAATACCTGATTCCGAATCAGACTGCTAGGTAGGTACATAGCGTTATAAGCAGAATATTTTTGTATCGATTGTCGTTACGTGCCTTAATAATAGCAATAAGTAAACTGTATACCTCTTTTAGCGTATATAGAGGGCGCCCCACGGCAATGCCACGTGGAGGGGAAGTATCTAAATCATTGTAGATTAAAAATTTTACGGATATAAGACTTCATTTTGATTTTAAAATTAATTTTAACTGCTTTTAATTAAATATATTTCCCACACGATTATACCGACGTTAACAAAATGTATTAACAAATGCCTCCAAGACGGATTATTCCCGGACATTTTCAAAATTGCCCAAGTAATTAAATAAGAATCTTCAAATCGGGCAATAAATCCGACACCCGTAGGTAATTAAAGACCCGCATCAGTTTTACCCGCTATCTCTAAGATATTTGAGAAAGTTTTGTATAATCGGCTCGAGCACCACAATATAACAATCTAGCCTGCAATTTGAGCTTCAATGATAATCGATACAAAAATAATCCGTAGTTAAGCAGGTAATTTAATATAATTAATGGGGTAGGAACTTACTTGTAACTTGTATTATGTGTATTTGACTAGTAGTAGGTACACACTCATGGACTTATTTAGAGGAACGCTTCATTAATCGAAACAGAAGTCTTAGTACAAATTGCACAACCACATACCTTAATGTTTAATTCGAAAAAAGAATTACTTCTATAGTATTTTGTTTCAGGTTTACTTTTGTTTATTTGTTATATTTACAACAGCCTGTATTGGTCCACTACTGGACGCATGGCCACACTTTATAATATTAGTGTTATTGCTCTTTAGTTTATTAGCCGGTTTTTTTTTTTGTTAAAAATTGTTATATCAAATGCTTTATAAAATATTCTCGTTGCATTATGCAAGATTTTAAATTAATATTATTCTTCGTGAGCTTAATGGCAAGGTAATGAAAACAAACAATAGTTATTTGTTATACAAGAGTGAAAAGTTGCTTATTAACCGCGTGCTCAATTTTGATGACCGAGCAAGCGAGGGAATCAAAAGAGCACGAGGTAAAAAATCTATGCACTTTCAGTTTCAGTTTCAGTTATTTATTTATAAGAAATTTTCTTGCACTCGAGTGCAACACATAACTTTTCATCCCATCTCAGCTAGCAAAGTAAATTAAATAAAAAGTACACCAAGAAGGTTCCGAGTCTGAGTTTTTAACAAATTAAAAAAGGTTGTATGGTATATTCGGCACCATGGAGGTTGAAGTAAATAGGTTTTGAATCACAAAAGTTGTGCAAACGATGTTCTAAATTCAATTTTACCTTATCCTCTAGCGGAAAAAAACGGCTTTTGCAGTCAGATATCGAAGAGCAAAAATACTCTTTCCGAGATGGGGGGATGAAAAAATTATTTTATTTAAAAAAACACCTACAACATTACACAATAAATACTAATATGAAGTAAATTAAATAACGAAACAATAGTTTTAATAACAAATAATTTCGCCACAAACGATATCAAACCAAACCCTACATAAATTTGGTAAAAATCGGGTACCTATCAGAACCCCTAAGTAGGAAAACGACCGTTCAGTACAATAGTCAATAGACTAACATGCGAAAATGACCTTGTAGCAAAACGTCTGGAAATTCTTTTCGTTTTGTCGATATCGTCATTTTGCTACATGGGTATTCTGATAGGTACCCAAAATGCGCCTACTTTACATGTTACAAAGAGAGAAAAATATTCCGTCATCTCAACAAAGGTACCTAATACCTACCTACCTAAAAGGCATTTTGTATCTTATACCATGGCCCTTGTCGTTTCAGTCCTGGGCAGGAAGCATACAGTAATTAACTCTTCCTTCCGCTCTCCATTTTTTCATTTGGACAACGAACTTATTTTAAGGCTCCCCGTCAAATATTTCGATGTCCATAAGGGTTGCGTCGCATAAAGAGTTTTAGCACCGCTATCTTAGAAAATGATTTTTTTTCGGCGCCACTTGGTACATGACCGATGATTTAACTTTTTTATCAGCCTCGAGATGTTTTCGTATTAGTAGCTCGAGAGGTAGGTGCCATTATTTTTATTTTCTCCCTCTGAGTAACGCCAGGGGAACGTAGCACATTTTCGTATATTCCTTCTTATCCCGCGGGTTTGTGTAAGCTGTCACATTTTTCAATGAATATTGTGTTTTTAACCATAGGAACTTAATAAGTAGAGATGTTTTCGTGTCGGACTCTCCCCACATTGCCTCGAGTGCCCGACACGAATTGCTATGAAGGGTGCCGAAGGGTGTGTGTCAAGTTCCGACGGTTCACTGGCCGCCTGCAAGGGGACACCGCCGCCGTGCACCGTCGTCAGCTGACATCATGATTGCGTCATACACGTCGCCGCCGCAATTAATAACGTGTGCAGTTTTAGTTAAAATAAGTTTTTATATTTTTATGTATGTTAGATTTAAGGTATATATTAATATGGACCGTAGAATAAGTAAATAAGATCTATACTTGTTCTAATGGTGTCTGAAATAAATGTGTTATTATTATTATTTTTATTATTATATAAAGTTTCAGGATCCATAATTTTAATATTTGTTTTAGATATGTAGAGACAGAGTGATGAAATATTTTTCCCTGATAGTAACATGAGAGGTAGGCATTTTGTATCTTAAACCATGGCCCTTGTCGTCTCAGAACTGGGTAGGGAGCAGACAGTAAGGAACTGTAGGTACGTGATCGGTGATTTAACTTTTTTCTCACCCTCGAGAATTTTTCGTATTAGTAGCTTGAGAGGTAGGTAGCATTGTTTACATTTTCCCCCCTCTGAGTAACGCGAGAGGAACGTAGCACATTTTCGTAATACCTACTTATTCCGCGGGTTTGAGTGAGCTGACACATTTTCCAATGAATATTGTGTTTTTAACCATAGGAACTTAATAAGTAGAGATGTTTTCGTGTCGGACTCTCCCCACATTGCCTCGAGTGCCCGACACGAATTGCTATGAAGGGTGCCGAAGGGTGTGTGTCAAGTTCCGACGGTTCACTGGCCGCCTGCAAGGGGACACCGTCGCCGTGCACCGTCGTCAGCTGACATCATGATTGCGTCATACACGTCGCCGCCGCAATTAATAACGTGTGCAGTTTTAGTTAAAATAAGTTTTTATATTTTTATGTATGTTAGATTTAAGGTATATATTAATATGGACCGTAGAATAAGTAAATAAGATCTATACTTGTTCTAATGGTGTCTGAAATAAATGTGTTATTATTATTATTTTTATTATTATTTAAAGTTTCAGGATCCATAATTTTAATATTTGTTTTAGATATGTAGAGACAGAGTGATGAAATATTTTTCCCTCATAGTAACATGAGAGGTAGGCATTTTGTATCTTAAACCATGGCCCTTGTCGTCTCAGAACTGGGTAGGGAGCAGACAGTAAGGAACTATAGGTACGTGATCGGTCATTTAAGTTTTTTCTCACCCTCGAGAATTTTTCGTATTAGTAGCTTGAGAGGTAGGTAGCATTGTTTATATTTTCCCCCTCTGAGTAACGCGAGAGGAACGTAGCACATTTTCGTAATACCTACTTATTCCGCGGGTTTGAGTGAGCTGACACATTTTCCAGTGAAGATTGTGTTTAAAATCATACGAACTTAGATAAGTAGAGATGTTGAGTTTGAGTATGTGGCGAAAGATGTTGCTTACCTACTATGATATAATGGCACTGAAGGTGAGAAGGAAAGGAATTGATGAGGACCACTCTATTGTAAGAATTTTCCCTCTTGTTAATTCGAGAAGTACCTTGCAAATATTTGTCATTTATCCTTATTGGTTTTAAGGTTCCTTATGAAAATTATAGAAAGTCCCATAAGTGAATCATGTGGAGTAGTGAATGACACCTATCAGGTTTTGGTGGAGTGTTCCCGGAGCGCGGCCATGAGTGAAGAGTTCATTGCAGAATGTAATATTAATGTTCTTGATTTGGCTCATTGCAGAGTGTACTGGCGGAACAAACTTCTGTTGCCGCTGTCACCCTGTACAAGTCCGCATATAAAATTAAACTAGTTACTAAGTTATCCTATGGGACTGACTTAGTCATTGTTAGACTCAAAGTCCCTAATTAAATGAGAATAAAAAAAATCCTTCTTGGTAACTAATTGAAGAGGCAGGAAGGATCTTATTAAAGCAGTTTTCCCCTCTAGGACTTTTGGTAGACACATGAGAAACAGATATCTTTAAAGGATAGAACTAAATTCATTAAAATTAATAATAAAATACTTAAGGGGCTACAAGAATGCCATGCATACATTGACATACATTGCCGTCCTTAAGGTTTCTCTAAAGCGCATGTAATATTATGATGAAAAATATCACATTGTGTAAACAAAGAACTGGTCTTTGAAAGTTTATCCCTCATTTTACGATAATTGGTGAAGTTTTAAAATAAATCACTGGAGAAAAACACTTTAAAAAGCACGGCATTTTAGACCTCACAGAAAATATAATGACTCAAAATGAATTAAAAATATTAAAACAACTACTTCAATATTTTATCTTTCCATTAAATATTCGTAATTTTTATAGGATGTAATACAATAATAATAAATCCCAAAAAACACATTTTTGTAAGGCGTTTTGCAAAGTAATTGCAAAAATGATAATATTTTGCCAAAAGAATTTAAACCTTATTACTCAAACATCCCTTTCAATATATGCTCAAAATAGCTTCCATTACCTTCATTCGAAGGCTGGATGTCTTCTCGGACGGACGTGAGGTTATGTAACTTTTTTCGCGATGACAGCTGTTCTCGACGTACGAATTACGATTTTCGACAACTTTTGTTTTGCGGGTTAAATGGTTCATTTGTCATTCACATAAAGTCTATATTTGATTGAAGCTAAGCTAAAAGAAATTTGCAGGAATTTTATTCATTGGCAGACCTACCAATTGAGTAGAATAGGTTTGTAGTGGTTTTATCTCTGGTAGCTAGATAGGTAGGTACTACTCAACTCAACATGTTTACAGCACGGAAAGTATTGGTCGAGTTAAAATATGTTAAGAAGGTAGGGCGATTTTGATGACCTTAATATATAAACAATGCTGAAAAATTAAAATAGGAGCCCACGTCCAGCAGTGGACTTGATGAATTCACACATCATCACCAAGGCCGAAGCTAAGCAGAGCTTTGTAATGGGTACTTTCTAGATAACTGATTTACTTAGGACCAACCATGTGCATATTTTTTGCCCGTAGTTCTACCAGTAGAACCACAGGCAAATTACTCGTAGTTCTATCATAAAGAGTACAGATTCTCAAAAGGACAATTATTCGGTATCTTATGTATGACTACAATTATTAGGTTTTGTCTATTTGTACCTAAATTTACGTATTCTTTGAGATGTCGTCAACTGTGGAAACACAGCGAGTTCTTGGAAGGTAGCAACATAATAAAGAATACTTTATATCGGTATGAATATCAATTTGGATAGCAAGGCATGGTCTGTCGTGGTTTTTATGATTATTTTGTAGAATTACATCTAAACTAAAACTATTTTCATGATTGTTGCTTTTTATTTCCGGAAAGTAAAATCAATTATGTAAGCGAGTAGTACTGAGATTGTGTACAAAATAATCTCCGTGGAATTCATCATTCATCATTCAAACATTCACGTATTTTTATGAATATTTTTCATTGCTAAAAATAAAAAAAATTGTCATTAGGTGAGATACTCATCTAAGGATGTCAAAAATGAAAAAAAAACATTAAAATAGTCGTAACAGGTCCTTACGACTTTGTTTCCTGTGTTTTCCTGACTGTGTGAGAAGTAAATCTACATTTTCGATGATAGCTGTCAAAATCGAAACGACTTCTTCAAACCCCACCAAGTCTCTAAAATTGTCACCTAATTGGTCACTAAAAACTGAAGATTGACCCCCCCCAAAAAAAAATTTATGCAATAGTTTCGCCGTGATGCGCGGCTAAGATACAGGCCAAAATTGTTTACTTCAGTATCGATTTATAGATTATCTTTTAAAGGGCAATGTATACGATTCTACAACAAAACTCCAAGAGAGTTAAAAATTATCAAAAAATAAATTCAAACAAATTGTCAAACATATCCTTTGCTATAAGGCTTACTACAAAATATCAGATTATCTCAAGAGGATAAAAAAGCTTGGGTATTGCTAATAGTATTGCTCCAGCTCGAAAACTAACACCCTAACAAGGTAAAGGTTTCTTGTTCGCTTCTTTACTTTACCTTAAAAAGATTGAAGTGAACAAAAAATTTAAGTAATCAGTTTATTTCCTAGTTTTACTCATGAACCATATTTGAATTTTGTGACGAGTAAAAGACTCCTGTAAGGTGTAAAGGGAATGACTGTTATATTTAATTTTATATCTGATTATTTGATTTATTATTATTGACCTGCGACACAGGAGGTTACAGTTAGTTTCATTCCCGCCTCAGGGAAAATGTTTGTACCATCTGCAAATATTTGTTCCAGGTGTTCTAAATGTCTTATGCATATTAAAAAATATCTATCTGTGTAGTGTATTTAATAAGTATATCAAAATAAGTATACCATAACACAAGCTCTACTTACTTTGGGGTTAGATGATGTTGTGTGGCTTGTTCAGCATTATTTATATTTAATAAAAAATTGAGAAAGCCCTGCAAAACCTAATCGAAATATCTTCAACGATTGACACTTTTGTAATCCATTTAGTCCTCAGTTGTTTTGACCAAATTAGTATATTTTTTTTAATGTATAAAGTATTATCATAATGGTCGGTGATATTGTCGGTACTTTAACACGCATGGATATGATATTATTATTTTAGGTTTTTCTGATTTCTATGAATAACTATCAAGGAATGTAATTTTTATTATAATTGATATACCTACTACAATAAGCGACATAGGTTTTATTAAGGTACTTTACATGCAACAACAGCAAAGCCGCGGGCAAATGTTAGTTAACATTACATTATTACCTTGTGATTGTGCTATCAACCAAAAAAAACAGAAGTTTGCCTATTCTACAATAAATAAATTTTGCATAAGTCTATGTAAAAAATAAGCGCCTCTACCGACGACATTTGGTATAATTGACATGAAATTTGACAGACTTAGTTTTCCACGGCTAAGCCTTTTGAAAAATACAATAAATGCGACTTAATGAACTTAAAACATAGGTACACAAACTAAGACAACACATAGGTACACAAAGCTTAATTTGAAAAAATTAAGCTTTGTGTTAAAAAAAAAAATTCAATAACTCATTTTCAAATTACGCCTACAAAGGGACTCGTACAGATAGAAAGACGAAATACTTTTCAAAGTTTTTGTTTTTATAGTGCGTAAGCCTCACACTCTGGCAAATTTCGGTACTTACGGAAGGATGCGGGTTCGAGTCCCGCCGAAGTCGTAAAAAAATTTTTGCGATGTTATTTAATTTCTTAGAAATACTTTTCCTTTATTTTTTATTTTATAACATGGCCCTTGTGGTCCAAGAGCTGTGCAGAGAGCATTTTGTAAGGAACTGTAGGTAGGTACGGTACGTGACCAATGATTTAACTATTTCTCAGCCTCAGAACCTTAAAAATCAATAATATCCATCATCCTATGACAACGACTGATAGTGTTAGTGAAACCCGTTACCGTCAGCTTGGACAACACCTTGCACTATTACGTCACTAGTTTTCTCACACTTGGCTTCTGGAAAACGGTGCATCAGTAACATCTTGCGACTTCTCCCCAATTCAAGGCTGTCAACTTCACAACTGAAAGCCTGAAACATAGTGGATGAGGCAAATATTTTGCATACCTATTTAAGTTTCCATTCTTTAAGACATCTTTGATCCTATCGGTGGCGGTAGCATCTGCAAACTGCACATCTAACTCTGCTCTTCAGATATGCAACTGATGTACAAACAATATTAACAATGAGGTATTCAAAATTTATGAAAGATTATTTTAGAAAATTACCTGTAAACAGTTGTCCGTCAAAGTTCCTGCTGAAAGTGCCATCTCATATGTATCCAACGCAAGCGTTATCCGGGCTAGTAGTGGACAGATACAGCTGGTGCATTAAGGCCTGCAGCAGTAGGCGTAAGGGAAAACGCGCGCCTGCCAAGCCGCCGCGCTTGTGTTTTTTGTATTTAGATAAACATGGTGATTAAGAAAATCATTTTATCAAGTCAAACTCTGCTAATTTTATAGAAATATTAAGTGTCTTTAGTTGAGTACAAAAAAAAGTGTGATATCAATAGGTCGCTAGTCATAGTATTGAAAAAACATTAGAAAAAGGGGTAACTTTGGGTGAGTTTTTTAAAACTTTCCACTTGCATTTTAAATACTTTCCCTGTTGAATGCTGAGAAGAGAAAGAATAGAGGAACTGTCACCTTTTCCAATCACGATTGTACCTACTTAAATCCATAGGAACTTGAGACTGCTCTCATTACATATCGCAAACGTTATCCGGACTAAGTAATGGATAGATACAGCTGGTCCATTGTTGAACCAGTAATAGCAGTCTGTATATTTCTGCTAAATGCCACAGGTTCTTGGCCATATCATACGAGTGTATGAGAATGTTACCCGTGTAGATGTATCTGTAAAATAATAACTGTTAAGAGTAATTGAAATAGTTGTTTATGACGACACGGAAGCCTAGTAATTTATCAATTGACTTTTAGAGTACCTATTTCATTCCTCTGTGGACTTTAGTAGTACCTAAGTAGTAAAATCAATAGAGCTGGACTACACATTTTTACAATTTACCCCTTGAGATTCGGAAAGGTAGGTTTCTTATTCCTTCTTTGTTTCTGCAGAAGATAGATTTACATTTTAAAAGGGAGAGAGACAGAGAACGCCGGTCTTATTTAGTAGAAAATTTAAATTCGCTCCAAATGTTTGTCGAGCTTTCAGCAAAGGGCGCTGCCCGATGCGTTGAGGCTCTGTAGACTTAAACAACAGTTTCTTGCACTTACTATCAGGGTTTCTAGTGATTAATTATATTTTTCAATAACAAGTGTATTTAAAACCATAGGAACTTCTATGGAACACTAAGTTGATGGTGGGAATTATGGTTGCTGTCGCGATGTACACGTTCACTCCCACTTCGCCAAATAAAATTACTATTTTTAAATCGCACGTGGCGCAGGAAATTTAATGATGTGATATATTTTTCCCTCTTTGTAACTCGGAACATGTTCCCATAAATTTTCCCGCTTGGTAACGCGAGGGGTTAGTAATAAGTTCATAATATACCTATTTTATAATAACCAATTTTGTCTCGTAGAAGCACGATTTGTGTAACTTTCTTGCTATTTATAGCATATATAATAATGTTTTGATATTTACACACAATTTTGATCTAATTTTTTATGAGTGTTTAAAACTTTCTACTTGCATTTTTAATACTTTCCCTCTTGAATGCTGAGAAGAGAAGGAAGAGAGAAACTGTCACCTTTTCCAATCACAATCGTACCTACTTAAATCCATAGGAACTTGAGACTGCTCTGATTACAGTACGTTTGCAGCAGTTTGATGTTTGATAGTGGTGCACATGTCTAAATATCCTTATTTCGATGTAGGAATAAATTTTGATAGATTTAAAGAATTTAGAATAGATTTTGATGGGGGTTTTTTTTAACAATAACATTTCGCAACGGGCTGTGAAGCTTTGCTACGATTGCAGCACGACTACATAACCCTCTCGGGCGATTAAGCCCCAAGTTGCTAAGGGGTACGTTGATGGTAGACAACGACCAGTTTAACCGCCTCTTGACATCCCTGGCAGTAAAAACTAGAAGGTTGACGACGCAAACAAAACCAAAACCCGAATTATAATAGGGAAGACTTGGAATTACAGTAGGGAAGACTTGGAATTAGTAGTAGTAGAGTAGTGAGTTTTTAAAACTTTCTACTTGCATTTTTAACACTGTCCCTCTTGAATGCTGAGAAGAGAAGGAAGAGAGAAACTGTCACCTTTTCCAATCACAATCGTACCTACTTAAATCCATAGGAACTTGAGACTGCTCTGATTACAGTACGTTTGCAGCAATTTGATGTTTGATAGTGGTGCACATGTCTAAATATCCTGATTTCGATGTAGGAAGAAATTTTGATGGATTTAAAGAATTTATGAATAGATTTTGATAGGGTTTTTTTTAACAATTACATTTCGTAACCGGTTGTGAAGCTTTGTTACGATTGCAGCACGACTTCATAACCCTCTCGGGCGATTAAGCCCCAAGTTGCTAAGGGGTACGTTGATGGTAGACACCGACCAGTTTAACCGCCTCTTGACATCCCTGGCAGTATAATTACTTAAAGCTAGAAGGTTGACGACGCAAACAAAACCAAAACCCGAATTATAATAGGGAAGACTTAGAATTATAGTAGGGAAGACTTGGAATTAATAGTAGTAGAGTAGTGAGTTTTTTAAAACTTTCCACTTGCATTTTTAACACTGTCCCTCTTGAATGCTGAGAAGAGAAGGAAGAGAAAAACTGTCACCTTTTCCAATCACGATTGTACCTACTTAAATCCATAGGAACTTGAGACTGCTCTGATTACATATCGCAAACGTTATCTTTGCTAAGTAATGGACCGATACAGCTGGTGCATTGTTAAACCAGTAGTGGCAGTCTGTATGGTTCTGCCAAATGCCACAGGTTCTTGGCCTTTACATTTGACAGCATATTATAAAAATGTTTTGACAAGAGTCATTGAATTAGTGGTTTACGGAAGCCAAGTGTTTTATCAATTGACTTTTAGAGTACCTATTTCTTTCCTCTGTGGACTTTAGTAGTACCTAAGTAGTAAAATCAATAGAGCTGACTACACATTTTTACAATTTACCCCTTGAGATTCGGAAAGGTAAGTTTCTTATTCCTTCTTTGTTTCTGCAGAAGATAGATTTACATTTTAAAAGGGAGAGAGAGAGAGAACGCCGTTCTTATTTAGTAGAAATTTTAAATTCGCTCCAAATGTTTGCGAGCTTTCAGCAAAGGGCGCTGCCCGATGCGTTGAGACTCTGTAGACCTAAACAACAGTTTCTTGCACTTACTTTCACGGTTTCTAGTGATTAATTATATTTTTCAATAACAAGTGTATTTAAAACCATAGGAACTTCTATGGAACACTAAGTTGATGGTGGGCATTATGGTTGCTGTCGCGATGTACACGTTCACGCCCACTTCGCCAAATAAAATTACTATTTTTAAATCGCACGTGGCGCAGGAAATTTAATGATGTGATATATTTTTCCCTCTTTGTAACTCGGAACATGTTCCCATAAATTTTCCCGCTTGGTAACGCGAGGGGTTAGTAATAAGTTCATAATATACCTATTTTATAATAACCAATTTTGTCTCGTAGAAGCACGATTTGTGTAACTTTCTTGCTATTTATAGCATATATAATAATGTTTTGATATTTACACACAATTTTGATCTAATTTTTTATGAGTGTTTAAAACTTTCTACTTGTATTTTAAATACTTTCCCTCTTGAATGCTGAGAAGAGAAGGAAGAGAGGAACTGTCACCTTTTCCAATCACAATCGTACCTACTTAAATCCATAGGAACTTGAGACTGCTCTGATTACAGTACGTTTGTAGCAGTTTGATGTTTGATAGTGGTGCACATGTCTAAATATCCTGATTTCGATGTAGGTGTAGGTCAGGTCACCCACGAATTTGAGAGGTGTAAAACATTATACTTGTATATACATTATCTTTCTAATCTACTAGAAAAGGAACGTTCACACACTTCTACTGCTTCTCTCTGTACTGTTCTGTCTGTACTACCCTGCCTCTCGCTCGAGCTACCCAGCTCGAGAGGCAGAAAGCATATCAAATCATTTATTTGCCGAATACATTATTTTCAGAACATGTCAGATCTTATGACTAGAGTGTTGTCAAATGTATTCAACCCGCAAGCGGGTGTGTAAATATTAAATCATAGTGATTCAAATCGTTAAAATAATCAATAATGAAAATAATCAAGGATATGCAATCGAAGATAAATAGTTACCAATCAGAAATTTAATTAACAATCGTGGTCAGAACATAATAAATTATTCTATTTAAAATTAACATAGGTTTATATAGGTATTCATTTACACTGTAGAAACATTTGTCAAGCAACCACTTAATTAATCTTAGTTTAAATAAATGACCATTGAGTTCTTTGATACGGGGACTAGGAAATAAAATGAATTAGGCATCAGAACAGCTGTGTGGTGCCGGCTTAGAATTTGCACCACCCCAACTCTTCCCGCGGGTGTCGTAAGAGGCGACTAAGGGATATCCACCGGGGGCGGGCAGCAGCGCCCCCTGCAGAACAATTCTACCACCGAACTGCGATCCCCAACCCGCATGCCCAGCGTGGGGATTATGGGTACTATATATATAATAAAAGCAGTTAAAATTTATTTTAAAATCAAAATGAAGTCTTATATCCGTAAAATTTTTAATCTACAATAATTTAGATACTTTCCCTCCACGTGGCATAGCCGTGGGGCGCCCTCTATATACGCTAAAAGAGGTATACAGTTTACTTATTGCTATTATTAAGGCACGTAACGACAATCGATACAAAAATATTCTGCTTATAACGCTATGTACCTACCTAACAGTCTGATTCGGAATCAGGTATTTCGTCATAGTATAGTTATAAACTAGTGAAAGCGCACTTAGGATTGGAAATTACTAAAATGATCCAAATTCAATAACCTCGTTATCAAATTTAATTCCGTTGAAAACAATTGGTGACGTTTTATAATCTATAATATAAACATATAATATGGTAGATGACAACAAATATATGCAATTTGTTAATATAAAAATATATTTTACGTGTGAAATGTTATTTTATCCTCATTCCCTCATATCCATCTCTATCATTATGCTTTTATATCCGGTCCCAGTGCCTACTCGTGTCATGGCTTTCCTATTTCACTAGCAGTTGGCAAGCCATTCAGTGTAGTAAACCACCGAGCACTTTCTTTATCCACATTTCAATCAATCTTCTGTTTGTGAAACGTAAATTTGCTTAGGTTTCACAATTTTTGCTTTGGCGGTGGTTATACAAATGTAATTCCCAGCGCCCGACATCCAGGGTTCGAGAACTGAATTGTGCTCCTCCCCAGATGTTAACCAGCTCTTTTTTAAACACACACAGTAACTACTACACTTCTTCACCCACGACACAAACTATTCCTAGCTTTTCAAATCCTTCTCCGTATTTTTGTCCCCCGAAATCGAAATTAGGTCTAATAAAAATAATTGAAGTTTTTAGCGTAAAAAGTTTATAGCAAAGAAATTTTGATAGATTTAAAGAATTTCAGAATAGATTTTTTGATGATGGTTTTTTTAACAATAACATTTCGAAACGTGCTGTGAAGCTTTGCCACAATTGCAGCACGACTTCACAATCCTCTCGGGCGATTAAGCCCCAAGTTGCTAAGGGGTACGTTGATGGTAGACACCGACCAGTTAAACCGCCTCTTGACATCCCTAGCAGTATAATTACTTAAAGCTAGAAGGTTGACGACGCAAACAAAACCAAAGCCCATATTATAATAGGGAAGACTTGGAATTATAGTAGGAAAGACTTGGAATTTGTGAACAAAACGCCATGTCGAGAAAATATATCAAGTGCCTAGTAATTAAAAGGTTCTCAAGGGGACAAGGTTCATAATTCATATACACGGAAAACACAAAAATACGTAGAAATAAGAAATGATGATAAATACGAAGAACAAACTTTACACGAAACAGAATGATATAATAACTAACATGAATTATAGTCTGATACAGAGAAACGAGAGACCAGAACTACTTACGATAGTGTTACGAAAGAGAAATAGTTAGCTAAACACGATACAAAAGCAGAAGTCTATTATGTTGTTGGGAGGGAAGCACAAAGTGGAAAGACACTCGATGTGTAAATTTAATGAAAGTGAAGGTCTAATGAACAATAAAGTAACAAACGATTCAAAATGTTGGAGGTCATCATTTATAAGAATACATCAAAGAACAGAGCAAACGATATATCCAAGAAAGAAAATGTGAAACTAGCCATCAAATACCAAAATATAACCTTTGTTTATAAATTACATATATAAATTATAACAACATACTAAAATCAGTTGCACCCGTCAACCGGATGCGTAGCTGTTAAGCCTGATATGCCTGTAATTTCATCTGACACAAAACCCTTCGAACTAGAACACAGCAATGCTGCTTAGTGGCAGAAATAGGCATTGCGGTGGTACTTCCCCGGACGAGCCTTTCACAGAAAGCTCTTCTACTATCACAATAGGTGAAAATTAATTTTAATATGTAACTAACAACATAATTATTAACAAACGAAACAGGATGACGTCAAAGGAAAATATAGATTTAATAACGATTTAATATTTTTTTTTCTTTCATTGATGGAATATCAATGCTAGACAAAATAGTTGACAGAATTATATTGTAGGAAGACACTCGATGTGGAAATTTAATGAAAGTGCAGGTCTAAGGAACAACATATAAACTATCGATTCAAAATGTTGGAAGTCATCATTAATATAATACAACAAAGAACATTTAAAGCAAACGATATTATCCAAGAAAGAAAACGCCAAACTGGCCATCAAGGACATAAACATAACGTATATTTATATATACTTATATTTATAAATAGAATGTAAACGACACTAAAATAAAACGAACACTCAAAACACTTGACGCGGCCTCATAAGCAAAGGTTAGAGATATTTCCACAGAAGTATCGCTTCTTGCTCCAGTCCTCAGTTCCTTAACTCAACCGCCGAGAGAAATCACAAAAACCATATAAATGAATAGCACCTTAACGTTCTATAGCCAAATAATTAAAAAGATAAATATATAAATTTGTATATTGATTTTGTATATTATGAAAATGCAAATTATATTTTCAGTATCTTATCCTATTATCTAAACACGAAAAAGACCTAAACAGCTTATAAACAGTCTTTCTTTAATCCACAATTTGTCATAGTCCTTGGCGTTATTTGGTTACGAACCATCTCATTTGGATTATCTCGTTCATCCCCATCATTTAGCATGTGGGAACTCGCAGTGTCATGTGCCTCTCTAGGTTGAGATTGAGAGGCAACATAATGAGCACGTTATTTCGTTAAGATATAGAAATACTGAAATATGAATTTTATCTAAATTCCTCTGATAAATACAAGAAAATGAAATATAGTGTGATCCGCCCTCCCTCCCCACGAATCGCATTTTGTCGGATCTGATTAGAAAAGGTTTTGCGTCGAATTGTTAGTAAATATTTTGCACTCTAATATTATGCAATCACTTTCCGCAAAGTAGGGGCTGGACCTAATATTTATGATTTAAAGAAAAACAAAATGGGAACATTAATAAGAACTCTATGGGAATATTCATTTGAGATTGAAAATCTAATTATTTTATTTGATGAAAGTATGGTGAGAGTCCCCTAGTTTTTAGTAGATAGTCAATAATTATAATGTTAAAAAGAATTATAAGCCTTATAATGTCATATCCGGAGGTTTGTCATGGCCATTGAAACCAGTAGACTTTTCTTTTTGTATTTACTGATTTCATTTATCATTGGTTTGTTGGAGGCAAAAAAGGGCGTTGAAAAGTCCCGCTTTTCTTTTGGTATCTGTTTTTCTTCTTGTTATTCAACTTGTTTTTCTTGATTGTTTTGTTTTTAATTCACGTTAAACACGGGTCTCCTTGTCTTCACCATTCGTTGTCTCACCGACGATACTTGTACAAGTTGTGAGCAATCATAGAATACGATAACGTTTCAATTATGTCGTATTTCTATTTGATAGGCCTCAGGCACTGTAGAACTCTGTCTTCGATCGTGAGTGATGCAGAGAGAGTTTGTATTTACATTTCGTTCTCGGACCGAATGTCGAACATATTGTTTATTATGTCTCTGAAATGTTGATTTCAGTTCAGTGCGCTAAGAGCCTACATGGCTGGTGTTCTTTATATCAATGGTGGTGATAGCCTTTTATTTTTAGAAAAATACATCATTTCCCATGATATCTAGCAAAAAGATCCTATCTCACTAATATTAATTATGTAAATCGTGGCCATATGTTTTCGGCCTACAATTTAAACCGCCCCCCAACTCCTTCCGTGGGCGTCGTAAGAGGTGAGTACGGGATTACCACCAGGGGCGAGCAGCAGCCCCCTGTGGAGCAGATCACCAAACTGCGAGTTTCATTTAAATATTTACTCAAACAATTAATACTATTAGACGGATTTTTTTCTTAAAATAGGTGCAAGCTGCAAATGATATTAATCTATATATATAAAAGAAAGTCGTGTTAGTTACACTATTTATAACTCAAGAACGGCTGAACCGATTTGGCTGAAAATTGGTGGGGAGGCAGCTTAGAACCAGGAGACGGACATAGGCTATGTTTTATCCCGGAATTACCACGGGAACGGGAACTACGCAGGCGAAGCCGCGGGCAGCAGCTAGTTAGTTATAAGACATGAGTGTATTACATTGATGCAAAACATATTTTTGTTAGTTTTAACACCAGCCACAAGTACCTCTGCTTGTAAATATACGTCATAGGCAGGGAATGTGTTATTTATAGCACATATTATTAATAGTATTTCTACGAACAGTAGACTGTGAAAGCATCTTATCATGGAGTAAAAGTTATCTGAATAAGCACCAGCGTACACCAGCCTTCCCATAGTGGTGCTAAGACTCTCATAAGTATTGTATGTAGGTACCTAATAATCGGTGCCTCTTACTTTTTCACGAAAATCAGAAAATTGGTAAATATTTGTTTACGCTAGTGTGCATTGTGCAACTTCTTAGGTACCTACTATAAGTAGGTAGGTAATTGTTTCGCGTATGAAATGATTTCCTCCCTTTGAAATATGCACAGCACACCATCCAAGATTATGCGTCTGTTTCTCCAGAATGGATTAAATCTTGTTTGTACCTAGTACGTATCAAATTAAGTACCTATAGGTACCAGTACACTTGGAAAGGTAGGTAGGTATTACAATTCACTTCACTTGAAGTACGATTGTTCTAGGAATTTTTGACGAAATGTTGCACAAACACGTCATATCGCGCTAGCTTCTACAATTAGACCCCTACAAAGTTACGTTCCTCGGAAAAGCTCGTAATTTTGTACCTAGGTATCAATAAAAAAAATAAATAAATAAATAAAAAAAAAAAAAATGCTAAATAAATAATCGTGGACAATAATAAATTAATGGATTAATAGATATAGATAATTAATAGATTAATAGATTGCGTTAATCCACCAGCCTAAAATTGTTCTATTATTTGTCCGACGACGACGGAGCATGTGACCGGGCCGACTTATTTTATTACTCTGGAAGTGTTACAAATACGTTCTAATAGGTGGCGCTGTACTGTTATATGTAGTCTATCAGTTATTGTGATTTTTGCATGGATTTTTGCATGGCCCTAATATGGGTCACCATTTTTATTTACAAAACGTATATAACGCACACAATAAATGTTCTGTATCTATCACTAAAACAAAAAATATTTGTTCTATAAAATAATGTCCTAAGTCGTCAAGTTTCTGAAAAATATATTTTTTGATGTCATATGTTTTTTACCATTTTACTCTAATATAACTATTATATGGTTAATGATGAAATGTTAGTAGGTATCTACTAACATTTCATCATTAACAGCATAAAGCTGAAAACGATCCGTTTTGGCTCAGCTCGGCAGCACTGGCACACCTAGGTACTTGTCACGAGTAAGTTAAGTTAGTGTGCTTATTGTACTTATATAACTTTTAGAATCTAAGCAATTATTTTGTACCTACTCATAAGTTTTAATTCTAATTTTGTTTTTATATACCCACCTACTTGTCTTTGATTTTATTTTGTGCATTTGTGAACCAATTAAAACATATATCTATCTACTTGTTTAGGTACCTACTTTATAAATACTTTACCTATACCTAGATGTAATCACCTCAAGAATTTCAAATAAATACTTAATTGCGTAGTAAAAACATCAAGCTCTTTCATTTTCTTCCCTAAGTACATATTGTTATATATTACCTAGGCAGGTTCCAAGTCTACTAATTACATCAGTTTTGGTTTCATATTATTTAAAACTTCTTGCCATCTCCATTTTACCTAAAGAAACTAGTTTTAAAAAGCTCTGTATTCATAGAATTTAAAAGGCGACAGCTAACAATGAACGCCACTGTACTTCCTTAAACATGTCTTGAATGTTGTCGTAAATAAAATCCACCACGGCGCGCAGCGGACGAAACAAATTAACACCTAAGGTTAGTGACGCTTGAAAAAAATAATTGGGTTTTACTATTTTCTATGTTCTACAAGTACCTACCTAATCTAAATACCAGATAAGTTTTGCGCACATCTTTTGCTACTTGCTATGAATCTTTGCCAAAGGAAACATTGAATCAGTTTTAGTTTTGAAGTCTATCGACATACCTAATGTTGATTTAAGAAAAAAAAAGTCTAAATGTCACTAAACCTAATCTAATAAATAAGTATTATTCATTATAAATTTATGTCTCATTTACCTATCCTTTCTTTTCTATTCTTCTATTTAGATTTTTCTTTCGTGTGACCCATTGCTTTTTATAAATAAATATACCCCAAAACGACAATTGATTTGTAGATTATTTTAGAGTGGGTTCATAGAAAATGTCTTAGTGCAAAAATTACTCGTAAAACCTAGAAAATAGTAAAAACCCGATTTCTTTTCAAGGTACCAGCTATTTACTTACACCAATGGCATTATCCTACTGATGCGAGAATAAAGGCCATTTTGATTCTACAACACGAAATTGCGTGATTCTATTCGGCCAAAATTTGCACAAAAAACGAAACGAAACAAGCAATTGCGTATTGTGGAGAATATTATATAGGCCTCTATATAATATAGTATCGCGAGAATATGTCATAGTGACGTCTCATTGTTGTATGGGATTTGCGTAGTTCCATGACCGCACGCTAGAGGCGCTGCGCTGTACCACATCCATACCAAATCCCACAGAAAATTTGAGAGTTACCCATAGTTATAAGAAACAATCGGTAGATATGGTACGTTCTCCCAGCGCAAACTGAACATATGACCTAGGTAGGTATGTTGTGTTTCAACAAACCGCAAAGACACGCTATCTTCAATCTTTGCTAGGGTAGTTGGACCAATAGATGAACGCCCCCCAGTAGATGAACGAAACGAACGTTTTGTTGAATTATAAGATTTCAGTGGTACTTACCTGTAGTGTATTATTTTTCTTTTGAAGCAGCAACACTGCACCTTTCATTAATAACCAATACATCGACATCGTCACTCGACCCTCGACCTCTAGGACCTCAATTAGTGCACACGTGTTTCCGCCATTGCCATTTTGTATGGAGAACGAGCTAAGGTGAGTTAACCAGTTTCATAAGCTTACTAGTGGATTACCGATTCGTTGATATTATTAGGCCCCAATTACGTGTTTCTCTGCAATTAAGACTAATAACTTAAGTAAAAAGTCAAAGAAAATAAGTAATTGATAACCTCTGTGGCGCAGCGGGCGAAGGTCTGCCTGCGACGCAGGAGGTTGCGAGTTCGATTCCCGCCTCGGGACAAATGTTTGTACGATCTGCAGATATTTGTCCAGGGCGTTCTGGATGTTTTCTATGTATAATAAAAAAAATCTATCTATGTAGTGTATTGTATTAAATATTATATCAGTTATCTAGTACCCATAACACAAGCTCTGCTTAGCTTGGGGCTAGATAATGCTGTGTGAATTATCCAGCATTATTTATTTATTTATTTATTTATGAATTTTTGATAAGGTTTCTGAGAAATTCAGTGTTCAATTACTGATCAAAAAAAGAGACACAAATCCTATTTGTGAACCGGTGTTAAGAATTAACTCTGCCCTGTAAATTTCGTTTTGATATTCTAGATTGTTTTAAAATTTTTAAAACCAAAAGATGAACAATGATCCTACTTACATAATTGCCATGCCAGTCAGCTCATAAGGAATCAAGTCCCACGTGCACATTTAGGCATTTTCCAAAAACTAAATGACTTCTGTTTATTATCGTAACTTAGCTAAGAATCGACACATCCAGCTCAACCCAGGTCGTAGGGTAAGAGTGGCCCAAGGTAGCAGCTTCTTTGTATTTCATAGCTTTCTAGGTACTGCAATCTGCGATCCGGCTGCCAAGCTTGGTGATTATGGTAAAATCCCCCCTTCTAAGAAATTAAATAATACAACAAGAATTGGCCAGAGTGTGAGGCTTACGCACCATAAAAAAAACTTTAAATCCCCCCTTGTTTGTGTTATGTTAGTTATGTAGCATTTAGGAACGAAACGCAACAGGGAAGAACGAAACATCCGAAGGGACCAGAGAAAAGATATCAGAGACACGTTTGCCTAGGTATGGGCCCAGTGGGTATCAACTAAATTAAAAAGCACCTTACAAAATTTTAGTAGTTACCTACACATGTCTCCCCTCTACCAGGCCGGCCCAGCTGGTCCACTTGCCTGGTGATCTTTCGACTAACAGTTGATGTTGGGTAGTCCTTATATGGTCAGTTGTAACTGATTCAAGCGTTTGCGCGATCTAGGATTTGTTGTCTTTTTGCAGTCCAAGATATTGTTGGAATTTGTCTTGACGACATCTAGCGGTGTTTCATTGAAGCACTTAGGTAGGTGGTTAGCTTTGTAGTTCACCTAATGTTGGCCTAGAGGTCGCTACAAATGTAGTTTTAAAAATTCCACTCTCGTAAACTGCTAGGTCGTAGGTACCTACTATCGTTTATGTGCGGTCCATGAGACTTTTCTAGTCACTTTTATTAATTTGATAGACTCACCGATGCGCTCACAGCGCCGTCTATCAGTCTGGGCAGTAAATATTTTTTCTATTTTTAAGAAAGCCCACGCTCTGCAATGAATGGTTTTCGAGATAAAAATCGTCCGCTGAAGAAAACCGCATGCGCGATGCGCCCTTAGCGACATCTCTCGTCAGTTATTTGAATCTTTATCTCAGTCACTGAGCAGAATAATCTCTGGAGAAATTTTGTGATAGCGCTGATTGGTGTTTAAAGTTTACCTACTCTAAAGTCGGCTTTTGACTATGGGTTAAAATATAAATTACATGTTGTGTTAAAAATTACATCCCGCGATTGCTGTATACACTGTAAGATTTATACCTATTTTGGAACACACATCGTCTGCACACGAAAGTCAACATTCAAACTGATGGCGAGGCAGGGGAAGGCGCGGTGTCCGGGGACGTGAATAAAATATACACCTGCAAGTGACCTCTAAATATCGCTGTCGGTCGAAAAAATATTTATAGTTTGGGATGTTATGTACAATATACTTACCTAGCAAAGTGTGAACGGTCTCGTAAAAATGTTTGACGAGCGATATATATTATATTACATCTCATAGTGAAAAGCCGGCTTAAAGATTCATGAATAAGCTTACTTTTAAAGGCGTTTTGACAAGGCAATCGTGCGGGGGCCAAGTTACGGGTCGAGGGGGGTACACACACTTCCGAGTTACTAAGGCGGTGTTGTATGCAACTCGGGAGCGTCCCTCCCCCGTCCCGTTGCTTGCCCGCACGATTGCCCTGCCAAAACCACGTCAAAATGCCTTCGTCGAATGCTTATAGGTAGGATGTACAGACAGCGTCAGAATTAAGTAACCCCCCCTGTATAACACAAGCAGGTTTAAATCCAAATATGTTAATCGTAGGAGTCTTAAAAGTCGAAAATAAGTTATATTTTTATTTAAATAACATAATAACAGAACGAATATGTAAAAAAAAATTAAAAATCGGATTCTTACCTGCATTGTGCTATGCAGGGGGGGTTACTTAATTGTGACGCTGCTGTCTGTACCTAGCCCATAACAATAATGTCGTGAGGGGTTTTTCGAAGGGGGGGGGAGTAATTAATCTATGTGGTAGAGCTCATTCTACTGATTTTTTTGAGATTTTAAGCAGCTTCTAAACGGGCTATGGGTACTTTTCTGCAATTAGTGGCTGCACTAATGGCAACTAATTGCCCGGCCATTACAAAAATATTGCTCGAACACTGATGTCCGAGCAATCTATGGCCGGGCCATGTGTTGCGTTCAAAAACAAACAACAAAGCACAGAACATAGCAATTAGTCAAAGCATCACTCATAACAAACTTCATGTCGGTAGAAAGAGATGCACTATGATGCCATTACAATAGTGAGCGACTAAAACAACAATAGAACTGGCTGGTCAATATTGCAGTTAAATCGATCGGTCAGCGATCGCCCGGCCATACCGGCCATACTGGCCACCCCTCAACTGTTTGGCAATTATTGCCGGGCCATTACTGCAATCTTGCATAGTCTGGCTGGTATTGCGAGCAATGTTGCCGGCCATAGTATTGCAGTCACATATTGCAGAAAAGTGAAGCCCGTTTAGAAGCACCTTTAGAGACAACAGGGGTCTGTCTTGCGTGGTTCCGAAGTTATGACGATTTGGAATTCCCTCGGAGTCAAGGTGAAGAGCTCCTTCTACTGATCACATAGACACCCCCACACGATGGTCCTTTCTCCCTTAGATTCGGAGATATTGCGTGAGGGGTTTATTTTCTGGCTTTTCATAATTTTTTGCAAGGTATGTTTAGGTAACAATTAATTCTTAAACTAGAATAAATGAAGCAAAAGACAGTTCAACTCATAGTCATTAAAAATAACCTGAACTAATTATAATTTTACAACGGATAATAATAAAAAAATAAATAATTATACAATACTGTTAATTAAATTATGTTAGTACTGTGTATTATAGAAGTGGTACCTAGGTACCTATTTAAAAAAACTAATCTAGATTACAATGAAATTATAAAAATAGCAGTTCCAAAGCAGTTTAAATATATAATAAATATAATTATGTATGGTGTCTTAACCTGGAAAAAGTATGAAAGGAAGTATTTAGTACATAATACACAATTAACACTTTTTTTGGGAACCTAATAATATAAAATTAGATATCCCCGTTTGTGAAGATGAATCATAACAAATACAATGGCAAAATCTTAGAAAATCGTCGAAATGTGAAAACTCTCAAAATTTATATATAAGTTTAGCGTGTCTGTCTGTGTATCTGTCTGTGGTATCGTAGCTCCCAAACGGATGAACCTATTTTCGTTAAGTTTTTTTTGTGTCATAGATAATTTTACCCTGAGTGTTGTTAGGCATGTTTCATGAAAATCTGACGGGAGGGTTTTTAAAATTTTTAATTTTGTTCTTGTTTCTCCTTAGGCTGCGTTTCCACCTTATACGTGCGTGCGAGGTAGCTGAAACTTGATTAAGAACTTGATTTAATTAAATTTTGTTATGTAATTTGTTTTTATTTAATTTTATATGATTTAATTTGATCGAATTTATATTAAACTAGCTGTACCCGCGACTTCGTTCGCGATTGCCTTACCTGCCGACTAATTAAGTTCACATTTAACCATAGTCTCTCATATTATGAAACGCCGCCGTGCAAAAAATCGTGTAGGGTCTACGGGGGATAGCATATTGTCATCTTCAATCCCATTCTTTATCCACACGACTTTTAGCTACGACTCGGCCAGCGTCAGTGTTAAGAAGTGTCCTACTCGTTTAACTTAAAGTCCTACTCGTTTAACTTAACTTAAGACTTTGTCCACTGTTTCTATTCTACTTTGCATTCAAAGACTAAACGTAAACGTACCACTTTAACGAAGTGCGATTGAGACAACAATACTCACGCGAAACACGAACGCCGCGTCTCTCGGGGCCTTCCGGCTATGATTAAGTTAGGTGAACCATAATTTATGAATAATTAGAAGCAAGTTCCTACCCAATCTCCCGAATTTTACTTACATCGATGATCCTATACATTACTAGCGTTTGGACCTTGTCACAATTAGAAACCAAACGCCAAACACATGACATGGTTCTACAGCGTACTGCCAGTTGTGTGGTCTACCTATAGCGTTTGGAAGATCGTTTCTTCTCAGTTGATTTTCTCGGAGACTGTACCTTCGTAAATTTGATTTACTTTGTCGCACATCTTGACTTGATAGACTGCGGATACTATCATAGGCGGAGCATTGAGCGGGGCGGAATTATGTAAAAACGCTACATGCTCAGCAGTGAGTTCTTCCATGCTTGCTGTATTTTCCGCCGTGGGACAAATGTTTGTAAGTACTACCTTATGTATTTACCGATGTACTTGAATAAATTAAGAGATTGGGTACCTAATAGCTTCTCGCAAGTGGAACGCTCAAATTAGGTCAAATTAGATCCAAAATAAAATAAAATAAATTGCGTCGGGGGTTAAAATAGCTGACTAAAACTAGCATCGGAAAAAACAATGGTCTTGTATAAGGACTATTGACAAAAAAAATCGACAAGAAAGGAATCTCTAATTACTGTGATTATTTATATGTTTATGGAATTAAGATCCCTAGTGTAGTTTCTGATTAAAATTTTTAAGTACGCATTTGATGTCTATAATGTTATTTATGTATTTAATTAAGGATGTTTTTATAGGCTATTAAAGAATAGATACAAATTAGAACTAGTACCTATTTACATTTGAAACAATTGAGCTAACTGCAGACTGTAGCAAACAATTTACATATAGGTAACTCAACTGAGTAAGTGAAGTGAACTGAGAGATAAATTGTGTAAAATGTCCATGTATTTATTTCACTTTTACAGACTGGCCAAAATCGCTACGCTTCCTACTTTGAGCATACCCTTATTTTACCTAAAGATTGTGTCTTTGAGAATATCCGGCGTGACAAAGAACATTTTAATATTAATGTATGGAACCACGTATGGCCATCTTGGAAAATTTTCTGAAATAGCTTGTTTTGTTTACGTTGTAAAACGGCTTCGTAGATTGTAGCAATGGGAGCCTGTTTTAATTCTCCAATACGCAATTGCGTGTTACGTTTCGGCCAATTGGGTACTCTAAAACACTGAATTAGAGTACCAATATCCACAAAAAAAAAACGAAAAAAAAAAACAAGCAATTGTGTATTTTGTCCTCAGAAATTTTTGATCAGTTTATGAAACAGAATCGATTTGGATCAATTTTTTTTTCGTGTGGAATTTTTGCTAACTGTGCATGTTTTGAAAATCTGAGCATGGAGCTAAGAATAAGAGAAAAAGAGTTCCTGGAAAAATATGGACCTAAAACCATTTTCCTGTTGCTGCACCGGGTCAGGTAACCCGCCCCCCTTACTTCCAAATCCAAAAATGCATCCTGTATATTAAAGATTATTTATCGGGTATTCATCCGATAAACACCCGATAAATAATAATTTAGTTCACTTTTCACGCAGTCGGGTTTAAAAACGTAAGATTCGCTTCGGATTTTCGATCATCAACCCGAGGCGAAATCAAAATAGCGTTTTATAGATCCGTCGGAATCGAATTCTAATCGGACGTTTTCGATTCGGAAACGAATCGAATTAATTAAAATACCCCTGCTGAAGTGGTGATCTAGATTCGATTGCATTGTCTTGCAGCCATTATTATTATTGTGCTTACGACCTTTTTAAAATTTATTATTATTTGAGTCCGAGGTTCAAATCCACAAAGTCATTTACACTTAATACTCGTAATTACCATAATTTAGGGGTTTAATATATTATTATCTATTTCATTAGGAAATAAAACAGCAAAAATAAATATCATAATTTATTTTAACACCATTATAAATAGTATACAATATTTCGCTTATGCATACCGTGTCATCACCATTAACCTATATTAGTCCACTGCTGGACATAGGCCTCCCCTAATGAGCGCCATAGTGCCCTGTCTTCAGCTTGCCGCATCCAGCATCTGCCTGTAGTCTTTCGCTGATCGTCATCAGGGCGTCCTACACTACGTTTGCCGAGTCGCGGTCTCCACTCAAGAACACGTTTGCCCCAGCGGTTGTCGGTTCTTCGCGAGATATGGTCAGCCCACTGCCACTTCAGCTTGCTAATTCCTTGCATACCGCATAACAAACAGTAATAATGTTGAGCTGAAATTTGGAATTAGATGAAATTTACTAATTTAAATCATAGTAACCTTCAAGCAAGTATGATCTTTAAGGTATATGTCTCCATTTATGACCGCTACTGTACCATTCGCAGCCAGCATGATACGTTACGCCGTGTGCTCATGTAGAGACAAATTTAGACGGTTAAATATCATGACACTCACCAGAGAATATATATTTCAAAATTGTATTTAAGCTAAAATGCATGTAGAAGAGCACCTACAAAGTGATTTACATAATTAGCAAAAAAAAAATGTCGTCATTCCGAAACATAGACTAGCGAAGTTAAATAAGAGCTTTTTCTACCTTTGTATAAAATTTTATAATAAATTACCTTTACATGTAAGAACCTTAATTTTAAAAGTTTTTGTGAAATAATCAGAAGCTTTTTGATTTGGAAAAGATATTGACGAAGCTATTGCTGATGAATTTTGTATGTAATCATACCAATTGGTGAATAAAGAAGTTTAAATTCTAAATTCGATGCGTGAGCTTGGGCCAATTGAAGTTGGGAACATCTAAGATCAAATTTACAGATTTAAAGCCTGATTTAGATCCCGCGGAAGGTGGAGTTGAATATACTACCCATAGAGTAAAAACTCGCTGCTGTCTCAGCAGAGGGATAGTGTCATTCAACAATTTGACAATTTGTGTAACCAAAAACCGATCTATGTGTGTTTTGACAGCTCGTAAATACAGTGCTTTCACTCACACATTTGTATGATTTAATGTTGCAAGTACATGGCATTTTCCCTAAAAAAATGGGTAATTTTGTCGACCTCAGTGGTGCAGCGGGCGAGAGTCCGCCTGCGACGCAAGTGGTTGTGGGTTCGATTCCCGCCTCAGAACAAATTTGTGTACGATCTGAAGAAACTTGTTCCGTTGGTCTGGGTGTTTTCTATGTATCATAAAAAAATATATCTGTCTATGTATATAATGTATTAAATATATCAGTTATCTAATACCCATAACACAAGCTTTGAGTAGCTTACTTTGGGGCTAGATGGTGCTGTGTGGATTATCCAGCATTATTTATTTATTATTTTTTTATTTATTTTGTGCTTTTGCTTATTAACTGGTGGGCATCAATTGTTAATTCTCAAATTTCAAAAAAATACACGAATTAGGTTTAGAAAAACAACAACATTTGTTCGTAGGGAAAGTTTGGATGTTTAGATGTATGGATGGATGTTTGTTACCTTTTAACGCCAAAGCTACTGAAGGGGTCGGGATAATTTTTTTGTAAACAGGTAGCTTTAGGCCTGGAATAAAACATAGGCCACATTTATCCCATAAATCAGTTCCCATGGGATTGAAAGAAATAACCACAAGGCGTTTCCATACAAGCAAAACGTGCGAAGCCGCGGGCAGAAACTAGTATATTATATATTTCTACCTACTTACATGTTAGAGCTGAAACTAGTTTGATACAAAATTAAAAAAGACCCGTCAAGTGCGAGTGTGACAAGCACGCCGAGAGTTTTAAACATTTATCAATTGATGCCAATATGTGGTAAATTATACACACAAAGTATTTAATACTACACCTGCAGGAAAAGTGGCTTATTCCTTTCTACGCTGCAGAAAATACAGCGTTACTGTCGTACTAAACTGCCGCTAAACTCATACAAAACCATTTCTAAAGTTTTTTTTACAAGTTAGTAGCCGGTAGCTATTCAAAAAGGTTTTACTCCAAGTCCGCCAAATAATATTGGTTTTTCCCGTTTTCGAAACAAACATTTAAAAAAAGAACCAAGTGAAAGCGCACTCGCGTCTATTGCCACAGATACTAGATAGAATATCCTCAAGTGATTTTGAAAAATACTAAAACGATGTTTTTAAGTAGGTACCTATGAGTAAATTTGGAGAAAGTTAAATTCCTACCTTTCACACGAGATACCTTTCCTTTACTACTTTATACTTAGTACCAAATCAAGGTATTTTTTCCCCCACGCATAGCAACATTTACACGAAAACTGCTTTGAAAAATTTTCAATTTATTTATGACTTTTGATGGCTGTTTTACGCAATATTTCAAGTTTAATATTAGTACTCACCCATGAAATTACCTTTTTGCATTGTTAGTTTTCTTATTAGTGGTGTTTGCACACCCTTGCACCGCACAATACACCATTTTTATATTTTTTTGTCGGAGCTGCTTTCCGCGCCAGTTGAAGTATTGTACTAGGGGTTCGAAATTGAAATTGCGACGATTAGTGCAATTTTTTAGTCTTACCTCGTTTGTGTCAACTATCATTCTAAGCCTTCTTATTCTAAGAAGGTAGGTATCTTCTAGGTGTCATGTAGCTAATTTTGATGAATGATCTTCACAATGTGGAAAAATTTGTGGATCTCACCTGCGCCTGGCTCATCTATCATTATGACTTATCGCTGGGTCTAAATGTCGAAATCGGTAGGACTCCACACACTATTAAAACGCCACGCGTCCCAACAAAACGCGATGCGTGTTGAGTTGAATCTAATTAATCATCTATGATCACTTGATCAGTGCCACATTGTTAACACCGGACATTTCGGCGCGTCGTCCGGTCTTAATTCCGGTCGGTATGTAAATTAAGTAACTTACCTACCTCAATACTCAATAGTCTATTGATTTATTGCTCAATAGTATTTATTATTGTCATCACATTGGTTGGTAAATAATTAATTATCCATAAGAAGTATCATGTACCCTGTTGGGCGTAACAAAAAGTGGAAGGCAGACCGAGGTTGTTTTTGATAAAAAATATGTAGGTACTAAGGTGAGTAGTACCTACTTGTATAATCTAATTAACTGCCTCGTTGGTCTAGCGGTCAGCTTGTTCAACCGCTGATTATGAGGTCCTGGGTTCGAATCCCGGATCGGGCCAATAGTTCTTACTGGGGTTTTTCTAGCAAGAAAAATTCACAGTAGCAGCCCGGAGTCAGGAAGTTGGCGGTGTTACACCCCCATGCCTCGGAAAGCACGTTAAGCCGTTGGTCCTGCGCCTGATCTCTCCCCGGTCGTGTCGATCTGTCGTCCCATCGGATTATGAGAGTGAGTGAATAGAGAGTGCACCTGTGTTTGCGCACACACTTGTGCTCTATAATAATTATGTCCTGCGCATCTGGCTAGTCTCCGATGAGACTGGCTGCCGCCGTGGTGGTTTGGCTATGAGGACATTATTATTATTTATTAATCTAAATATATTTATAAAAATCTGTAAAGTTAAAGAAATCTGTAAAGTAAAATTGAATCCGTTTAGGACTAAGACAACACGTATTTTACAAAAATGTAGTTATGTAAATTGTACGCAAAGTTAGTACGAATAAATTGGATTGTTGTTAGATAATTTATTGAAATAAACTTTTGTCATTTTTAATATGTTATTTTGCCTATTTTGTCTTGTCCTTTAAAAATTCATTTACGTCATAGTAGCATTTGTCAATTAAGTATTGTTTTAATTTATTTATGAATAGGGAATCGGTAGCTTGTTGCATATTTTTATGGACATTTTATAAGGGCTGGTACTGTGTAGCACAGGTTTGATGAAGGTTGGATGACTTTGTTTCTGCCCAGTCTTTTATTTTTCTCTGTTCTTTATTTTCTGGGATTTTCATCAAGTGTTTTGTACAAATTAGGATATTTTCTACTATATATATATTTTGTAATTTTTACTTTATTTTTGGAACTCTGTCCACTTTAACTTCGGAGGAGTGCATTGTCATCTGCGACACAGCTGTTAAAACTTCTACAGATGGCATTCATAACCATGTCTATTGTTTCCATTTATAACCATGTCCATTGTTTTGGTTCCATAATAAACTATTTTATAATTTTTTTATTAGAATAGTACCTAATACGATTCGTTTCAGCTCAACACGCATCGCGTTTCCTCGGGTCGCGTAGCGTGTCAATTAAAATAGTGTGTTCCAAGCTTTACCAGTTGTTCGTACAGTGAGACTCTCTACCTAGTAGCTACCTATTCGTTTGTTTACCGCAAAACAGTGTGTTGGGAGACCATGCACTCGATGGAATGACAACAACATTGTAGCTATCGCTGTACCTACTCGATGGTTGGAGGAGGCTGCAGACCGCTGCGTCGTATGCCGTGTGGTGCCGGCTTAGAATATGCACTAGCCCAACTCTTGTCGGTGTCTAGAGAGGCGACTAAGGGATATCCACCGGGGGCGGGCAGCAGCGCCTCCTGCAGAACAATTCTACCACCGAACTGCGATCCCAACCATGCCTAGCGCTGGGATTATGGCCATTACCCCCATAAGATACAAGTTAGTTAAGGCGCTTATCAAGGGGAGACCTGCGTCCAGCACTGGACGTGTGGGGGTTGATTATGATGATGATGCATGCCGTGGTGGTCTCGGCGGAAGAATTGACCTCCCGTCAACTCATCTCTCTGATGTCGTAATACCTAAGCAAAGAAGAAAGCAAACTGAAAGAGACGCTCATAAAAAATGTTTTTACGAACTTGACGATTTCTTCAACGATTCTTTTAGCGTTTCGCAAATCTATACTAATATTATAAATAGGAAAGATTGGATTGTTTGTTTCTTTGTATTGAATAGGATCCGAAACTACTGGACCGATTTGAAAAATTCTTTTACCATTAGAAGCCCACATTATTCTTGATGAACATGACGACCTCCGTAGCGCAGCGGGCGAAGGTCCGCCTGCGACGCAGGAGGTTGCGGGTTCGAATCCCGCCTCGGAACAAATTGAGACAGAAATTTGTTCCGTTGGTCTGGGTGTTTTCTATGTATAATAAAAAATATCTATCTATGTAGTGTATTGTATTAAGTATATCAGTTATCTAGTACCCATAACACAAGCTCTGCTTAGCTTGGGGCTAGATAATGCTGTGTGAATTGTCCAGCATTATTTATTTATTTATTTATTATTTACTTATAGGCTACTTTTTACCCTTTTTACGCAGCTAGTTAAATTATAAATTAGTAAAGATACCATTCATCTTTAGTAGAAATGCACGATACCCGCCAGTTTTCCATTGTAACATCCTAAATGAGTACATACTGTGATTTTAACTAAACTCACCTAATCACTAAGAGCTGATAGTAAGAATGCAATAAATAAAAGACTGAACAAGGGCCCACACACATATGTAGGTACGTCCACCACGTATGTGTGTGGGCAATGTATGATGCATGATGAAGAGAATATTATCAATGAAGGATTAAGAACAGGCTTCCGACTGGTATTGATATGGATCAGTTGAGCTACCTGTAGATTGTTTGTAACAGTCTACAGTAAACTCAATTGTTAATACTAGTTTTAATTATTTCTATTATTTGATTGTAATATTCTTTGTGAATAAAGTTTCTTTATGTATTTTTGTTGGTGTAAAATAAAGTATTTTGTAATGTATTATTATTATTAGTCACACTACCTATTATATAATATAAAGCTTAATTTTCATGCCCACATTAACTAAATCACGACGCTCTAAGCTGATCGGTTTATATCAAGTAGGTACTACAAAAGACTTCAAAAACCTACCACTCTCTCTACCAGTCACTTATTCGCAGTGTTATTGAATATAATTCAGTAGTTTGGTTTTCTTTCTATAGGGTGCATATTGAACGCCTTGAATTGAAATAATCCAGGGAAGGTTTGTCAAAATATTGGGATACAGGTGTGGCATACATCGAACTCTACCATCATATGAGGAGAAATAAGTTTCTCCTCATATGATGGTAGATTTCGATTCAAACTCATGTCTCTAGAAACCAGGAGGGCGATTAAGCTTGCGAGCCTTTCCTCGAAGTAGGGTAAAGTTACAACAGTTGCACGGCATGGGTACGGTACCTATGGTTGTATTCATAGGTCATGTTGTGTTAATAATGTTTGCTTTATGTTTGCTACGTTTCCTCAGCGTGGATTACGTAGATATAGTATCAGTGGCGTGTCAGCTAACCACCTGTTACCTCACCTCACCTCACCTCAGCAGCCTATATTGGTCCACTGCTGGACGCAGGCCTCCTTCTGATAAGCGGCTTATTGAATTTTATCTCATGGGGTAATGCCCATAATCCCCACGCTGGACCCAACTGGGCTTGCTGGCACGCTGGGCAAAGTTTTATTTTGTATAGTAGAGGCAGAGATGTGAAGTTGGTCTTTTTGCTTAAAAGAGTAACTTAAACAAATTAAAACATTTACAGAGGCATTAAACATAGGTAAGCTTTTGATAGGCATGAATAATGAGATAAAAGCTAACAAGGCGCGTATCAGGGGGAGGGGAGGTGTGCGTCGGAGGTGATTCACTATGACCAATGCAAGCGTGCAACCTTTATACAACAACGAAGGAATCATCAAAATCTGGTATGAATTGGCGAAGATATCACTAAAATTGTTGTAGCTAGTCGTGAATTTTCAAAAGTACGATTTTGTTTTTTAAGCTTTTACGGGATAAATACCAAATCCTGTAGAATAAACATTTTATGGGACCAATTTGGGATCATTCTCTATACATTAGTGAAAGAATCAGAAAAATCGGTTAACCACATACGGAGATATCAAGTAATATACATACATAAAAAAAACATACAGACGAATTGAGCACCTCCTTCTTTTTGAAGTCGATTAAAAATTAAAACAAAATTATCCAGCTTGACATACGCCCTGCGCAAAGATAAAAAAACTACTAACTTAAAAAGCTCCCTTGCAATCTATAACGCCAGTGGCCATAGCCACCTATCATACTCCGATAACCTATGGGGAAACAGAACTAATGCAAAAACGATCTTTACGCAACAAAAAAAACTTATACGTATCTTAGCAAACATACAGGGTGGAAAGAATCTATGGGCCCTGGAGGGGAACTACCTCAAATCCTTTAGTTAGCTCATTTTAATGAAAGGAAACATTCCTTTATTTTTAAAAAGAAACATAATTGCATTCAAAGATTTTGAAAAAATTCCTTGTCTCATCTGGGAATCTAACATGATTACATGAGGCGTTCTGACGAAAAGTTTAAAAATGGAGTGTGTTTTTTATCAACTTGCGGCAACAAATTTGAATTTCGAACGATAACTTTCATCATTTTTAGGGTTCCATACCCAAAGGGTAAAACGGGACCCTATAACTAAAATTCCGCTGACCGTCCGTCTGTTTGTCTATCCGTCTGTCACCAGGCTGTATCCGTAACCGTGATAGTTAGACAGTTGAAATTTTCAGAGATGATGAATTTCTGTTGCTGAAAAACAACAAATACTAAATACAATTGATTAAAGACAATTTTTATCCTGAACAATAATCCTACTGATTCGCATAACAAAATAGCGAGGATTTACTTTTTTAATTTTTAGTTGGTTCGATTCCGAGATGAGACAAGGAATTTTTTCAAAATCTTTGAATGCAATTATGTTTCTTTTTAAAAATAAAGGAATGTTTCCTTTCAGTAAAATGAGCTAACTAAAGGATTTGAGGTAGTTCCCCTCCAGGGCCCATAGATTCTTTCCACCCTGTATATCAAAGCTGACGACAGCTGCAAACCTTCCAAAATTTTAAAATTGATTGAACCTTGCTCGCAATATATTTGAAATGTGTAAATTCGTTAGAAGACCTAAAGAATTTTATAAAACTGATGAATATTCCTTATACCTCTCGCTCCTTACGATATAAAAACAAACTTATAAGACCAGATTCCAAACTTAAACTTCACTCATCGAGCCCCTATGTAATGATAAAACTTTTAAATCCATCATTATTAACACTAAAGTCATTTAATCCGTGACCACGGCGCATTAAACTATGCCGAAATATTGGAAAGCTCAAAACTCAAATCATGGTAAATATCACGATTTAAATCACGGTTCCAAGTAGTTATGGACTTGAGTATTGGATGTTAATTTCAACTCGATACCTCCACGCGTTCCTGAGATTAAAAGGTTGACAGACGGACAAACGGACATCAAAGTGATCCTTAAAGGGTAGGTACCTTTTCCTTTTAGAGGTAAGAAACCCTAAAAATTACATAAAAACCCTAAAAACACCAAATTTCTAGGTGTGTCATTCTTATCTTCAAAATTACCTATGTAAACAAATCACGAAAGCTTTGGAGTTTGTCGGAAAAGCACAAAGCAAGTCGTCACAGATAACGTTTTCGTTATCTTTAAGTGACATGACAGTAGCCGAATTGATTAACATGTAATTAGTTTTCAGATAAGGTCAAGTACTACAAGGTGTTGATTTAATTTGAGGGTGGTTCTGGTAACTGGATGACGTCAGGTAATCAAAATAATAAATAAATAAATATGCTGGACAATCCGCCCAGCATCATCTGGTCCCAAAGAACGCAGAGCTTGTGCCATATGGGTGTGATATGCGATATCTGATACTCTTAATACATACATAGGTACAGAAGAGGTTTTAAAATAAAAAGTCGAGTGCGAGTCGACTCGCGCACTAAGGGTTCCGTATAATTGTAAGACTTTGTCTTGCCAAATATCATGATTCTAAGTCAACAGGAAGTTGAGACTCAAATTTTTTTGTGAATTCACTATAAATTTGTGCTCTAAGACCTTTTACCAAATTGTATAATTCTTGATAAACAGGAAGTACCATTATAGGTTTTGGTCCATCGATAGAATCAAAAGATTTATTTTGTGATTAAATTACAAATATACGGCTTTCGGATTTTTTCCTTTATTTGTGCTATTAGGCCTTGCTTCTTACCAAATTTCATAATTCTAGGTCTATGCGAAGTACCTACTCTATAGGTTTTGGTCCATGGCGAGAGTCAAAAGTAATTTTTTTAGAGAATAAACTACAATTGGATTTTTTTTTTAATTTTTTTGATTTCTGTCGCTTCGGTATGTAGACTAAAGTAAAGAAGCGACGAAGAAACCTTTAGCCTGTTAGTTGTTATTTTTCGAGTTGGAGCAAAAGCCGTCCCAAGCTTTTTTATCGTCTAGCTAGATAATCTGATATTTTCTCTGGAAGGTCTTGTCAAATCTTTTTATTTTTTTATAGATAGGTAGGTAAATAAGTTACAAAAAAAATAAAGAAGGTTTGTATTATTTTATTAGTAGGTAATTATTTCTTTGATGGCAAATAAACCGAAAATGGACAATAATGTTTTACGCGAGCGGCCGTAGTCACACCGATTGTCACAAAGCCTAAATAAATCGTGCATCCGTCAGTTATTAAAAAATCGGTTAAAAGTCGGTTTATTAAAAAAGGAAATTACAATCAAAAATAAAAATAAAGTACAACTAGGATTTACAATTGAAACAATTGAGCTAACTGCAGAACTGTTGAAAACAGTTTACAGGTAGCTCAACTGATCCATATCAATACCAGTCGTCGCGTCCCCGCTACGCTGGCAGCATTGCCCCGCTGTATGTCAATGCTGATGCGCTGCGCCGGATACTCACCAGCTCTCGAGTCACGCGTCGCTTCGACCAGATGGTTAAACTAACACATTCATGCAATTCATGGCTCAAGATGCTGATGCCAGTCTTCTTCCCCTTGTAGGCAGGTAGTTAGGCTGGGTAGTGAATGCGTTAAAGAAGCCTTAAGGCCAGGTAGTGTTTTTTGTAGTTATTTAAACATGGTGATTAAGAAAATCATTTTATCAAGTCAAACTCTGCGAATTTGTTTAGAAATATTAAGTGTCCTTAGTTAAGTACAAAAAAAGTGTGATATCAGTAGTTCGCTAGTCATAGTATTGAAAAAACGTTAGAAAAAGGGGTAACTTGGGGATCTTTTTCTATTGAGCGAAGTTCATTAGATCATATAACTGAATGTGACTTTGACTAGACTAGATCCTTAAGTAATGTATATCTTTTTTTCAGAGTTGTAAACACTATTTTCTAAGTATCAAAAGATTTTAAAAATTACAAAAATGCGGCCTCTGCTGGCCTACCAAGCCTTACCTAAGTCTATCAGAGAAAATTCATTTAGCGCGTTCTGCTTTGGAAAATATCGGTGTGAATGACCCCTCTCGCAAAATAACTAAGTATATCTAATAAGTAGGTATTTGCAATGCCGCCGCCCCGGCCCCGCTCGATTGTTTGTTGTACCAACAACAATAACATCAATTTTCAACAAACACATCCATTCAGGTGGTCAAAGCTGGAACTAAAGTCGTTCCTTCAAAATTACTCCAAAAATCGACACTAGCGCCACCGTCAACTGAAAAGTTATGTTTGTGAATGTATAGGCCTATGTCAATATGTTATTCTTTGCACAAATTGTTTTATTTCCTCTTCGGGCGATAAAAGATAAAATAATAACTAGTGAAAACCCGGCCTACACGAACTTACTTTATTTGATTTACTATAATAAATGCTTAAGAGTATTTCTATATTTTTGTCTAATAACCCCTTTCCACCAACATCAATCTAGATTATTTGTCTAATAATCACCTTCCACAGCTTAATCCGTTTGTAAGGGGATTTTTGGACAAAAAGTCTCGGTCAAGTCAAAATAGGAGGTATTTTATCCAGCAGGATCTTTCTGAGTAGGTAGGTACAGTTTCTCAAAAGTTTTAAAATATCTGAAAATGGCTGACAGTTAAATCAAGGGGCGAACCTAGCGGGTTTGTTTGTCAAACTAGGGTAGATCTCGGTACTCACGGGATCCCCGTGGTAAACTACTAGAATTACTCAAAATTCAATTTTTTTCTTCTGTTCTGTTGTTGTTGTGTGTTGTAGAACACGACTGCGAAAAATGATATGATAAAAAAAATCATGAAGTGCATTGTTTTGTACCTAATTTGGTCGAGATGTCAGGAACCCTGCGGTCTTTATAGAAGATTTTTGTTTTAATTCGTAAGTCATTAGCATTCCTAATTCTTTGGTTCCATAATACAGTCTTTTCATAAGTTGTGTAGTTTTCTTGTATCTAAGCAAAAACATAATTTTTGCGCTAACGCCCGCGGTTTCAATAACTTATAGGTACCTACTCAGTCCCGCTCCTAAACGTAAACGCGAAATCCTATTCCTATCATTTTCACAAAATGGCGCGCAATGCGCCCTCTTACCAACTCTCAGCATGTATTGGTGACAATTCTAATGTCGGGAAAATTAAATTAAAATTTTCAGCACTAAAAATGATGCAAGACATTTTATTTCGATTATTATGAAGGTATGGTGCCAGCTTAGAATTAGCACCACCCCAACTCTTCCCGCGGGTGTCTAGAGAGGCGACTAAGGGATATCCACCGGGGGCGGGCAGCAGCGCCCCCTGCAGAACAATTCTACCACCGAACAGCGATTCCTAGCCCACATGCCAGCGTGGGGATTTTAAGCATTTCTCCCCATGAGATAACCAATAAGGTGCTTATTAGGAGGAGGCCTGCGTCCAGCAGTGGACCAATACAGGCTGTTGAAGAAGTATAAAATACTAGTAGTAGATAGATTCTCTATTGTAAGAATTAAAACCTTATTTAAAAGACTTCAATGACAAAAGGGCCGGGGCGTGAACGTACAGGGAATCAAATTAATTAAGCTGTATTTGTATAAATTGGAAGAGTTGGGGTGGTGCAATATTCCGGCACCACGTGGCTGTTAATAGGTCCTTCAAGGTTAAGTAAGTAAACCTTATTGAAAACATCTAGATCGTCTGAGCACTTTTGCTTCTACAACCAATTGAATGTAGTCGATGTCAGTGGGTGGGATCTTTAACTAAATAGCTTGAAGGTCAGGTAGGTACAGCTGTACTTACCGATCTTGTTCACGATCAAGCCCCTTAAATGCTTTAGTTTAAAATGCGTTGGCCGGGAAGAAACATGCGACCTTATCCTAAAATTCTACCACTACACAGAGAGACGACTCTGCGAAATAAGCTGCGAAGGCTATTGAATAAAATGTGTACTTTTTTAATGCGCTGATTCTATTTCCTAAGAAGAATAGTTAGGGGGGATTTACACTATAGATTAATATATTTTTTTATTTATTATAAGAAATCATAGAAAATGAAAGTAGTAAGAGAATAAAACAATTACAAATTAATATAAACACTTACATCTATTTCTTAAAAATCTAAGCCGTCACCAGAAGGCAGAGTGCCCAGAATGCTGGCAGCATTACCACGTTGAATGGCAATGCTAAATAAATAAAAATAAATAATGCTGGACAATTCACACAGCATTATCTAGCCCCAAGCTAAGCAGAGCTTGTGTTATGGGTACTAGAAAACTGATATACTTATTACAATACACTACATAGATAGATATTTTTATTATACATAGAAAACACCCAGACCAACGGAACAAATTTCTGCAGATCGTACACAATTTTGTTCTGAGGCGGGAATCGAACCCGCACCCTCCTGCATCGCAGGCAGACCTTCGCCCGCTGCGCCACAGAGGTCGTCAAAATAAAAGGCTAATTCGTTGATACACTATAGATAAGTAAAATTTTCATATAGCTAGAATATTTAGTTGCCGTGACCACCGGCAGGAACGCTTACGGTACCGCTACGTGGCTTCACTAGTAGCTATAAACTATGTAGGACACGTAGACTAGTGTTTTTGATTAGTACTTCCTCACTTTAGTAGACAGAAGCCTTTATTCACAAAGAAAATAACAATAAAATAATATAAATATATTAGAACTAGTATTTACATAAACAATTGAGCTAACTGCAGACTGTTGCACTCACTCTAGCTGTTATTTGGATTATAGCAATGACTTAATTTCTCAATGCTTGGCCCTCCATGGGCTCTCCCAATGTAACATCGCCTTTACATTTACCTTAAATAACTTTTAATGCTCAATCAGATACTTAATAGAAGTATTGTAGGTTTTCTGTTTCTAATTTGATGAGTTCCAGGCATTTAAAAGCTCCTGCGAATGAATATGTTTCTATTCTAGCTATAATTGCAGTACAAAGTTCAATTAGTTTTATTTCATTTGCAGAACTTTTATATTTCTTGAAAGATCCTCTTTTAAGTAAGGGAAATATTAATTTTATTCTATCACGCAAATAGAATAGGCACCATCGTGACTCTACTACAAAATACATATACTATACTATAAAATAAAACTGTTACAGAGGCATTAAAAATAAGCTTATGATAGGTATCACAAACGGCAAAATCGATTTTTGAAAATTCCTTCATTTAACATAATAATAAGATAATAGGTGGTGGTGATGATTTGGGTCGGGTTAGCGCCTTAAGGTTAACTTGTCAAGGCTTTCAATTACTATGCGGTCAGATTCTACGGTTTCTTTCATAAAAATGCGTCGTACCCAATCAAAGACTTAACCCCAAAGTATTCATAGTTTAGTTATGTTCCAATACTGATTCTAGGTCTACGAGAAGTACCCTATAGGGCAGGGGTGCTCAGACTTATGGTGTCTGCGATCTACCACAAAATATTTTGAAAGCAAGAGATCGACTAAGCTACTATGTAGGTAGGAACAATTATTTTTTTAAATATCGTTTTACTGCACTTTAAAATTGAACATGTATAAAATTAAGGAATCTTTAGAGGAAGTGGGATCGGTTTTGCGAGACAGGGACGAGCGAACGTCAACCTGGGAAGGCGAGAGACGCGGAATGGCCAGCCCGCGCGCAATTTCACTGGCCGTTTGTTATTATTATTAATTTGTTTTTTGCAGTAAAATAACACTCTTTCGCAAAAAAATAAAAACATATTCGCTTAAAGTACTTATAAGGAACACGTAGCCGAATTTTTCTTTGAAGTATGATAAGTATTTAGCAAATGAAACTGCTTTTTCCGTAGAAGTATTTGTGCAAAAATTAAGATCAAGGAAACTTTGCGATTTTTTTGTATCGAGTCAAGTTTTGTCAATCCTATTTCGACTCCCCTAACTTACTAACTAAAATCCTAAACTATTGATGCTTATCAAAAAATTATAAAAAATTCAATGTTTTTTTGCCCTAAAATTGATTTTCCGCATATTAAAAATGGGTTTTGGGTCTCACTTCATCTTAACGTAACTTACGAACAACAAATTCTGTGTGATCGTTGATCGTCGCCGCGCACCGTTTAATGTTACCTATTATTAGAATTTGATAATAAAACCCACAATAAGTCTACATAGTTTTATTATAATTAAACTGCATAAAACACTCCTATTTTACATCACAATCCGTCCGCCATAATGCGAGCAAAAATTGCCACAGATTATACAATAATCTTATAAAGGTACGTTCAACATAAATTCCAATACCCCGGCTCAAGTTTAAGTTTCAAATTAAAAGTATTTATTTAATTTTTATACAATAGCAAATAAACTTGAACTTGCAAAAACAAAACGAGTTAACAACTAGCAACACTATCGAACTGTCATTATGACGTTGACAACTGACATTTGACATTTTGAATTTGACAACTAGAAATAACATAACCTTACACATTTATACAATTCCAATTTCGTACTCTGAAAATAATTATTAATTGAGCAAAATAACAACGCAATGTTTCACATAATCAATTAAATGATAGTAACAGGTATAATTACTACAAAGTTACTTAACATAAACCCAGTGATTTACAAAAGTAAGTATGCTTTATTATATTTAAAGGTTTTGTGAAAATATCCGCTTTGTTTTCATTGGTAGATATATATTTCAATGTTAATAAACCTTTGTTTACAATGTCTTTGATAAAATGAACTCTTATATCGATATGTTTCGATCTTTTACTGTTTTCGTAACTCTCTATCATCTTAATTGTACTCTGATTGTCAATACATAAAGTATAGGTTAAGTTTTTATGATACTGCAAATCTTTAAACACTTTTCTAATGTACATTATTTCACTTACAGCAAATGCGGCGGCGACGTATTCACTTTCGGCTGTTGAGAGTGCCACAGAAGTTTGCTTCTTGGAGCTCCAGCTGACTAAGTTGCCACAATGGAATATTGCAACTCCACTAACACTTTTTCTGTCCATTTTCTCACTTGCCCAATCGGAATCTGAAAAGGCTAACAAGGTATTATTATTATTGTCTTCTCTTCTGTATACTAATCCTTTTTCTTTTGTCTGTTTCAGGTATCTAAGGACTCTCTTCGCGCCGGTCCACAGTGTACGAGTGGGACGATTCATATATCGGCTAAGAAATCCAGTTGCATAAGCTATATCTGGTCGACTGATTGTAGCTAAATACATCAGTGATCCCACAAGTTCTCTATAAGGGATGTCTGTAATTAAATCTTCATCTTCATTAATCTGTAAACCAACTTCCATAGGTGTATTTGATCCCTTGCAGTCTTGCATATGAAATTTTAATAAAATCTTCTGAATGATATTAGTTTGTTTTATTTCTATGCTGTCTCTTGTCCTTGTTATTTCCATTCCCAAAAATTTACTTATATTTCCCATATCCTTAGCTTGAAATTCTTCTTTTAGTTTCTGTATTATTGTATTTCCATTTCCAATTATTAGTATATCATCCACAAATATAAGTATGTATGTGTCTGTTCCAGTGTATAAACAGAAATCACTTTGAGACTGCTTGAAACCATTTTGAGTAAGAAAATGATTAAGTTTTTCATTCCAGCAACGTGGCGATTCTTTTAATCCATATAATGCCTTTCTTAGCTTTAAAACTTTGCCTTCTTTTTGCTTCTGTATCCCTTCTGGATATTTTATATAGATGTTAGTTTTCAACTCTCCATTTAAGAATGCAGTAGGTATATCCAATTGTTTTATAGGTAGATCTTCTTGAAGTGCTTTATTTAAAAATAACCTTACTGTTATCATTCTGGCCACTGGTGCATAGACATTCTGGGTAGTTTCTTCTTGAAACCCTTTTGCGACTAGTCTGGCTTTCTTAGTATTGTCAGTCTTAGTGCGAAATACCCATTTTGTGTCTATGGCCTTGCATCCTTCAGGTAAGTCACATTCATCCCATGTTCTTAGCTTTCTGTGTGCTTCTAGTTCCTTCTCTATAGCGTTTAACCATCCTTCTTGTTTAATAGCTTCACTGTAGGTTTTCGGGTCTTCTGATATCAGTGCATAGGCTATATTTGACATGTCATAATCTTCATATCTACTTGGTAACTTTATCGTCCTCTTTTCCCGTTCGGTTTCCTCTTCCGTATTTGTATCTTCAGTAATTGTCATGTCCGGTGTGTCTTCATAACTTGTGCTTTCTTCTCTTTCATCTTCTTTCTTTTCTTTCTCCTCATCTTGTGCATATGGGATTTGTGTATCTTTCTCAATGTCAGTATATCTATAGTTAGACTCGTCAAATCTTACATCACGTGACTCAACTATTTTGTTAGTCTTTGGATCCCATAATCTGTATCCTGATCCACAATAACCCACCATTATCACAGGCTTCGCTCTGGGTTCCAATTTGCTTGGCCTTGGAAAGATCATGCTCCAGGCTTTACAACCAAATACTCGTAGTTTTTCGAGGTTGTTCTTACCATACCATCGATTTGATGGAGTATCCCCTTTTAGTGCCTTTGAATTTTGCTGCGGCGTATATGCACATGTTGTTTCTTGTATTATACCATATTCTTCATAGAAACTTTTTAACTCTTCATTTAGGAATTCTTTGCCTCGGTCTGTTCTTACTCTTTGCACATTATTTCCATTATTCTTCATTCTTTTGATGTACTTTATGATGTAACTTTTCGCTTCATCCTTTGAGTTCAGCAGATATACTTCCAAAAAATGAGAGTAGTCATCGATGATTGTCAAGTAGTATCTCTCACCATCTTTATTTATCGGTGTGACTGGTCCTCCTAAATCACAATAAATCAACTGACCAATACTCTTAGTGCGTGGTATTGGGTTTTGACTGAATGGACATCGACTTGCTTTAGCTTCCATACATACAGAACAGTATTCATTGGATAAAGGTAGTCCAAGTATCCTCAGACCTCCATGGTTCAAATGACCAAGTCTTCTGTGCCATAGATTTGTGTCTGTCTTCACGGTCAGTAATGCGTCTGATGATGTCACATTTAGTTTTATTGTGCATAATCTTCCATTACTTTTACCATAAACTTTTACTTTGTCATTGGTTATTAGTATGTTGTTTTTGTCAAATATCACTTTTAAACCTTTTTCATTTAATTTCAGCACAGATAACAAATTGTGTGATATTCTTTCTAATATAAGACATTCTTCTATTGTAACTTTTATGCCTTCTTCTGACATTCCAACTAATTTTCCTTTTCTGTTAGCTGTTATTGTATTCCCATTTGCAACTTGAATTTTTATAGGTGGTATTTCTTGAATATTGGTCATGTATTTTTCATATTTTTTGTTTAACATATGGTAAGTTGCACCTGAATCGATTACTAGCTCAATTTCATTGCTATTTTGACATTTTTCTTCTGCTGAGTGAGCTGCCACAAACGATATTCCCTCATTTGAAGTTGAGGCTTCTCCAATATGAGCTTGAGGTACTGAGCCTCGCCCTCCATATGATCCTCTGTATGATCTTCTCCCTCGGCCTCTGCCTCTGCCTGTTCCTCTGCATTTTCCTCTGCCTGGGCAATCCCTAGCAAAGTGGCCAGGCTGACTGCAATTGTAGCACTTAACTGTAGCAGTTTGGAAGACATATTCATTTCTATGGGAACTTGGTTTCTGACCTTTAGTCTCAGCATCCAGTAGTTTTCCACGGACAAACTCCATATTTAGTTCAATATCGGACATCTCTAATGCAGTTACTATTGGTTGGTATGCCTCCTCGACACTTAGGAGTAATTGGCACACTTTTTCTTTTTCATCTATTTTAATCCCGTGTGCTTCAATACTTTGTACTAGCCTGTCGAATGTTTTTAAGTGTTCTTGCAGGCTGTCTGTCTTTTTACATTTCAAGTTGATAAGTTCTCTTTTAAGACATAGGCTGCTAATGGTACTTTTCCTTTGAAATACATTTTTTAGTTTATTTATCATATCAAAAGCTGATTCCGCCCCTTTTACATATTCGAGATATTTGTCAGGCAGTCCTTGTACAATTGTGCTGCGAGCTTTGGCATCCTTCGCTTTTTCTTTCGTATCTTGTTCTTGTTCTATCTTTGTTTTAATGGCGTCTTTGACTCCTCTTTCATCCAAAATGATCTCAACTCTATACAACCAGTTATCAAAGTATTCACCATCCAAAAGCGGGACTTGCGTAGATGTGGTCGTCATCTTTCTTATTTGTAATTTTGTGTACTTTAATTGCTGAAAAGTAAACCACTACCCCTTTTCTGATAAAACACGTGTGACCTTGTCTGTGATCAAACACGGTTCTCCTATTTTCCACTTTCCTACGCTAAACTATGTCCATCTGACTTACTGATGGGATCTGGGCCCATAACCTATTAGAATTTGATAATAAAACCCACAATAAGTCTACATAGTTTTATTATAATTAAACTGCATAAAACACTCCTATTTTACATCACAATCCGTCCGCCATAATGCGAGCAAAAATTGCCACAGATTATACAATAATCTTATAAAGGTACGTTCAACATAAATTCCAATACCTATTATTTTAGGTATGAGTAGGTACTAGGTAGGTATAATGAGTATATTGCTGGCGATCGACTCGAAAAGATTTCGCGACCGACCGGTCGATCGCGATCGACCGTTTGAGCACCCCCTACCCTATAGTATACCCTATAGGTTTAGGTTTAGGAGTACCCTATAGTATAGGGTTAGGTCCATAGCGAGAATCAAATGTAATTTGTTTAATGAATAAACCACATATTAACAATTTTCGGATTTTTCCCTTTACTTTTGCTATAAGACCTTGCTTCTTGCCAAATTTCATGATTTTAGGTCTACGGGAAGTACCCTATAGGTTTTGTGTGCTTCGATTGGAAATTTCAAAATATTCTGACGTAAGCGGCTGTAACTTTGATTGCGTTGACTTAGAAGTTTTATTTAGGTACATTTATGTATATCACGAGTCCAAGAGGTTATACCTACGGACATGAGTATTTTATGTTAATTTCAACTCGATAACTCCACGCGTACCTGAGAAAAGGGGTTTCACAGACGTACAGACACACAGACAGACGGACAACAAAGTGATCCTTTAAGGGTTCCTATATTTCCCCTCCCCTTTGAGGCACGGAATACTAAAAAACAGTGCGGTAGCCGATTTTAAAGCCAACCCTCCATAATAAAATCTTCAAGCCCTAAGCACGTCTCACTCAAGTGTCGAATTTTGACACATTTTCATTGATAACTGTCAAAAACTCAGGACTGAGTCGCGATGAAATCTGAGTTGTGTTTGAGAATTCGAGCATAAGAGGTCTCGAAAAAAATTCGAGATTGTTCATTCATCATACTGTAGGAGAATGAGACATTTTCTAAAAAATACTTGGATCAGACTGTGAAGAGGACGCTTTAAGCCGCCTCCCACTGCTGCAAAGCGAGCGCAGCGTGCGCAGCTGTGGGACACCGGCTTAGAGGATGTCATGTCATGTCAAACAAATCCTTGCCCTTCCTGTCCTAATGAAAAGTAGTTTTGTTTGAAATTACATCAGTATGTGCCACATAAATTTAAGTTTATGGAACCTAATTAGGGTTTTTTCGTTAGAAAATGTCTCATTACCTTCAATAACTACCTACTTGGGATTCCAAAATCGGACCGTTTTCGATTAACCGGGAATTCCCGGGAAATTTTGGGAATTTTGGAAATATTTTTTCTTTTATACCACTACCGAAATAAGATAATTTAATATAGTTCACTTCCTCATATGGCATTCGCTAATATCAGGTACCTACTTATGCGGTACTAGCAGCGCCTCGCGGTTTCACCCGCGTAATTCCCCTTCCTGTGGGAATTCCGGCATAAAATATAGCCTGTGTGTTATAATAATATATAAAGCTCGATTACCACTCACTGACTGACTCACTGACTGACTGACACGATTGTTCTCCCTGATGGTGGATGGGGAGGTATAGTTTTTTTTGCAGAATCGTGTAGAGGGGTCGGGGGTGACTTGGGGAAAATCCCGACTTTTTGAGATTTGCCCCCCCAGAGCCCACCCCTCCCTGTGACAGCCACCGCCGCGAGCTGCTTGCAGCTCGCGCACTTATAAAATACTAGTTCTAGACTATATAATCTATCTATGTGCCAAATTTCATCCAGATCTGTTCAGTAGTTTTTACGTGAAAGAGTAACAAAAATCCATCCATCCATACTTACAAACTTTCGCGTTTATAATATTAGTAGGATTAGGTACCTACCTATGTTACTTAAAGCTGTATTTTTTTTGATCTGTTAAAATAAATATCAAATTCTTAGGTCCATGTCTTTTGTCCCCTCGTTCGACAACAAGCCTGAAGGCTTCAGGCTTGTTGTCAAACGAGGGAACAAAACCCAGCATAACACATTCGTTTGCTGTCATGTTGCTCAGCAAGGTAGGTACTTTGCTGATACTCCATGAGGCCGGACTTGAGATATGACTTGCGCAAATGCGTAGGTTAAGAATCTTTTTTTCGACAACTTTCATTATTTGAACTTTATGGAATTATTCATTTCGGAGAATTCCCTAAATCCTCAACCAAAAAAGCAGGTATAGGTACATTGTGCATGTATAGGTACACGGAAGATGAATTTGGGCACTCGCACATACATTTTTGACTGCTTACTGTTTTCGTTGCAGGGAAAATAACAATTGATTTAAATCAAGTGATATAAGTCATGTCAACCCTGCCTAATACCGCGTAGGTAACTGATATGTATATGCGAAATGCTATAAGAGGAAGTGGAGTAAATTAAATTATGTTATTTCGGTAGTTTTATAAAAGTTAAAATATTTTTCGGGAAATGATTTTGGATTTCTCGGTTCTTAACACGGCCTTAAATCTTGGGAATTCCCGGGACTAAACCCTATTACCTACCTTTTCTCAAAAAACCTATGAGAAGAAATTAATGGTAAGCAAAATAAAAGATTGATTATGTTCAAACTTTATTTAATAATGAATTTTATAAATTACAATGGTAACATTCATAATTAAAATCACTTTCTTAGCTGTACATTATGTGTATATATTTATGATACATAGAAGATGTATCATAAATTTATAAATAAACAAAAGTCAGTGTATTTGGCATAAAACATAAGTAAAGTATTATCGCAAAGATCGAAGACATTATGTTAGTAAAGTAGGTACCTTAAAATATAGGCAAATAACTAAATTTTTTTTTTTTCTATCAGCAAGCAAACCAGCTTTAACTATAATTGGTCAGCAAGAAATGAAATCTATTAGCAGAAGACCAAATGCATTTACTTGCAGACTATCAAAACTTTTTAACTATCTTACAGTATAACATAGCCTAAAAACGATTGAAAAGTTGGTTGAAAGATTAAAGTAAAAAAGTTTTCTCAGCAAGTTAAAGGTAAAATAAAAAAAAATATCTCGACGAGAACCCAGCCTATCGCGTCGAAATATTTTAATTGACTAAATTTGAAACAGGTTTTAAAAAAGTTCGAAGGTTTTTATATAATTTTGTTTACATTAGTAAGTATAATAATAAACATTGTTGATTATATTGGTAACGGTTATGCCCTGATATTTTATATTTGTGGTATCTAGTGGTCAGTCGATTCAAACTTCTTCGATTTGTGCAGATGATGAGCCATCAGTTTTCCTGTGAAAAAAGAAGATAGTGTAAGTACCTACCGTACTAATAATAATAACGTAATATAGTATATATTTGGCTGTGGCTCCAAAACGGATAGCGGAAAACATTTTATTATTTGAAAGTTTAAATCTATGATCTATTTGTCATTTAGCTGCTTTGTCAACATATCCCAATAAAAAAAAAACAAAATTCAAATGCTTAGTCGATAAAGACGTAATTTTGTTAACAATATTTATTGTAGTAAGGATCTCAAATCGGTTCAGTGTTTAAAAAGCACTTTACTTTATACTTATTACTTTACTTACACTTATGTAGTACTTTATAGTGTTAAAAAGCAACAACATGAAATTTAATATGAGGTTACTGCAGGATTGGTTATCTTTTTCAGATAAATAAACATACAGACGAATTAAGAACCTTCTTCTTTTTAAAGTCGTTTAAAAATAGAATAATAGGCTTGGAATAATTCGTGAGAGCCACAGAGTCTAAATTCTTTGCTCACCTGTCAAAAGTTTCCAACCCGGATCTTCTACGCTTAGAACAATGATAAAGCTCCATCACTCCTGTGTACTCGCAATATAGCTCCTTTTCTGCCCCCTCATCCTTAAAAAAGGGGGTTTCCTTCCCCCCCTTGAAGAAAGGTGGCGCGTCGTTCCCCCTTTGCAAGAATAAGGGAGTTTCAATCTCTCCTAAGAACGGAAGTGGATTCTGCCCATCTTTTAGGAAGGGGGGCTCATCTTTCCCTCTATGGGGACCTCCTGTCTCTTCTGATGTTGATGATCGTTTGCCGTAACGAGAGGACAGCATCCATCTGTAAAATATAATTGATAAATAAGTCTGTACATTATATTTCCCGAGGTAATAGGTGTATTGTTAACACCTCTACTGCGATCATCAATTCAGACGGATTAGTGCTTGGCAGACGCCAAGCGTCTGACAAACCCGCCTTGTTGGGGAGGGATGTTCAACAGTGGACGTACAGATGCGGTCATAATTGGAGACATACCTTAAAGATCATACTTGCTTGAAGGTTAATATAGTAAATTTCATCTTATTCCAAATTTCAGCTTAACATTGTAATTGTATGTATCCTGCTTAATAACACTTATGACAAATATATAAATAAATAAATAAGTAAATTTATTTTTACTGTTTTATTTCCTTGGACAATATATTAAGAATCAAAATTATTATTATCCTAGCTGCATTCTTACTACCTCAAACTCAATCTCAACCTCAACAGCCTGTATTGGTCCACTGCTGGACGCAGGCCTCCCCCTGATAACCTTATTATCTCATGGGGGATAGTGCCCATAATCCCCACGCTAGGCATGCGGGTTGGGGATCGCAGTTTGGTGGTAGAATTGTTCTGCAGGGGGCGCTGCTGCCCGTCCCCGGTGGATATCCCTTAGTCTCCTCTTATGACACCCGCGGGAAGAGTTCGGGTGGTGCAAATTCTAAGCCGGCACCACAAAGCTCTGCTCTGATTCTTACTACCCGTTGTCCTATTACCCGTTTTCCCGTAGGATTGAAGCATTTTCCCGCGGTAAAAAGTAGCCTATGTTCATCAGGAATAATGTGGGCTTCTAATGGTAATAGAATTTTTCAAATTGGTCCAGTAGTTTCGTAGCCTATTCAATACAAACAAACAAACAAATAAACAAACAATCAAATCTTTCCTCTTTATAATATTAGTATAGACGAGTATTAAGTGTAAATTACTTTGTGGGTTTAAACGTAGGATCCAAATAATAATAAATTTTAAGAAGGTCGTAAGCACCGACAAGGCAATGTCTTTAGAATCTAAGTCACTACTTGTGACCGTCACTGTTCCTACTGATGTTACGAGGTGTTTGTTGTGTGTGTTTGGTATGTAGAGTGACGGTGACCTACCTGTCATGTCGAGGAGTGATCAGTCGCTCCGGAGATCTTCCGTATCTGGCTGCAAACGTGAACGGCACTGGAGACACTGCAACGAAAAAGCATAATGTTTTTATGAAAACTTCGCGATAATAGACTGTTAGTGGACTACACCCCACCCCGCGGCCTTCTGACTTCGATTCTGGATTTTTTTTTGTGTTTTTAGTAATGATTGACTTTTCTATTACTCAAACTTTAGCTATATAAGGAACAGGAACGATAGGTATCAAAAAAAGATTTAGTGAAAAATGCCTATTTTCTCGAAATCTTCAACTGTTTTTGAAAATCTGTGAATGGGGATCATTTTTTTTAAAGGGAAGGTAGTTTCCTAAGACCATTTTCAGGTAGCCTCAACGGTTAAGGTACCTGCCCTTACTGCCCCGTACAAAAATTTCACCCTTTATACTAGAGTCGCGTCACGGGCGAGGTCAAAGCGTGACGGGTTCGATGCGAAGGTGCGATGCTGATTTTGTATAATGCTACGGCTCCACCTGCGTTAGCGTTGACTTTAGTGGTTAATGTACAATAACGCGTTAATTAAGGAGCTAAAAATGCACCTTTGCTACATTTACGTAACAACGTCAAGAGGTAATTCCTAGTGAAGCAGGATTAGCGTCTAATGCCATTAGTAATACCGTTAATAATGAACACTTGGCCACATCTGCGTAACGCCCAAAATGACGCATTAATTAACGCGTTAGGACGGATGTGCAGCCGTAGCATAAAGGAAGCATAACCGGCTGACAGCGGCTCGACTCTAGAGTAGAGATCACGCCTCGACCGTGCCTCGAGGCCGCCTCAACCTTGCCTCGACTTACCAGTGAGTGATTCGCCTTAGGGAATGTAAGCGAAAAAAAGGATAATCAGCAGTACCTAATATAAAACAGTTTCTGCAGTTCTATACAGAAATAATTCGATTGTTTTCAAAAACTAAAACCGACTGCAATTTTCTTAATATTTACTCTTTTTTTGTGTTTTGCGAGACAAGTACTAATTCCTCAGGAATAATTTACCTATTACAGGGTCATCTCGTTATCATTTTCTGTTCAAAAGCAAAATAATCATCAAAATCGGCCCTTATTTGACTGAGAAATGGACGAAAAAAAAACAATTTAAAAAATACCAACATACATTACATGCAGCCGAAAAACGAACTTTATTTTTTTAAGTCGGTTAAAAATACAAATAGCTACAACAGATAAAAGTGCATAAAAGAAGCCGGTGCAGCTAACCTATGTTGGACTCACTCTCAGTCCGTTTCAGCGCACGCGCAGCCCCCAGCGCGCAGAGCAGCGCCAGAGCTAGCCCGGCGCGAGACATGGCCAACTGTGGGCAAAACAACAAGGGTTTAGGAGGTCGACGTGGTCACATATTATCAAAAATCAGCTTTTTTAGAATTTATATTTTTCGTGGCTTTCTATGTGGTTGGCGGACACTCTAAAATACCCTCTCGGGACTCGGGATTTGAACCCGGGACCTCATTACCAGCGGTTGAACTCGCTACCGCTACACCAACGAGACATAAGTACGAGGGGTGTTATACCTAAGTTTAACGTGTCTGTCTGTGTGTCCCTGTATCTGTCTGTGGTATCGTAGCTCCCAAACGGATGAACCGATTTTCGTTTAGTTTTATTTGTGTCGTAGATAATATTATCCCGAGTGTTCTTAGCCACGTTTCATGAAAATCTGATTAGTTAATAAACGTCGGGGTGGTTTGAAATTTATAATTTTGTCTTGTTCCATACAATTCGGTACAGCAGCGCCTCTATGGTGCTAACAGGGAAGTAAGTATGCGAATCCCATACAAAAACTTATTAACGTCAAATACAATCACCTTCAGTAAGTGTATAGCCGGAAGTATAGGCGAAGGCATCCCACACTACGTTTGCCAATATTGATTAACAAGTTAAAATGGGGAAAGTGTTCTTATTTCGTCCGTTCACGTTTCTACGCCCAAGGCTGTCATCAGTTGGCTCTTACAACAACAGTTAATTTCGCCTCTGGAATCTCTACTAACACACATAAATATGTAGCTCAGGAACAATTAGTTTTTTATTTATTTATTGAGAGAATAACATCATTACAGGTTTTTTTATTAAGCCATAAAGCGATGTTATGTGTAGGTACTTATCAATACTTATTTATTTGATCTAACCCAGGCGCCAGACATAGCTTCAAAGATTTTCACATTTCTTTGACGACTTTACAAAGCTTTGAACACACATTTGGACACATATTGACGTACATGCCAGACCTGTTTCGCAAACACTTCTCCACAGTATGCTGGTAGACAACAAACAAAATGGACGACGATTTCGTGGACTCAGTGTGCCTATATTATTTGTGTGCATGTAATTATTTTTTACATGTGCAACAAAATCTAAGGAAACGTCCAAGAAGAAGGCGAACGCAACGAAAGAACGCTCGAGCAACTGAACTTTGCAAGTGTGGCAACCTACGCAAACATTTGAACACATTTCAACTTTGATCGCTTTGATGTGTCGAAAAAAAACCGATACCGCTTGGCAAAGTGCAAATCTTTGTTCAAACTTTGAACACATATCCAAAGTCCCGTGCCACACATAAATAAATAAATAAATAAATAAATAATGCTGGACAATTCCCACAGCATTTTCTAGCCCCAAGCTAAGCAGAGCTTGTGTTAGGGGTACTAGATAACTGATATACTTAATACAATACACTACATAGATAGATATTTTTTTTTATGATACTTAGAAAACACCCAGACCAACGGAACAAATTTCTGCAGATCGTACACAAATTTGTTCCGAGGCGGGAATCGAACCCGCAACCTCCTGCGTCGCAGGCGGACCTTCGCCCGCTGCGCCACGGAGGTCGTCTCATCTCATCGTGACATAGCCACCAAACAAGTGTTCAAACATGTGAATTTAAGTCTGGCGCCGGCTTAAGGTACATACGAGCAATACACAATACTATTCTAGGTATACCTTTTGTGTCAATAACAAGCTGTGCCATTTCCATGGCTTTCGGCACGTTTTGGTAAAATATATATACGCAGTTTTCAGACAGAATAGTGAGTAAATAGATAGCGAGTGACATGGGGGCAAACTTAAGTAGGTTAGTCCTACAGCTGGGCACCTCCAGCATAGCGGGGCGGCGGCGCGCGCAGCCGCAGCGCCGCCAGCACCGCCGCCGGGTGGTACAGCTCCCCTCGCAAGACGCGCACCGTGTGTTCACCAGCGCCAGGTCTCTCCGCACCGACAGCCTGCAGCACCCTACCATACCTAACACGAACAGACTCGGGTATATCAACTGGTAATATGGATTTACTCTGTATTCTTTTAGGTACAAAAAGTGATTAAATTTATTCTGTATATTTTTCTACCAAGAGTTTGTACTTAGCTTCGTTAGGGTTCCAAATTATAGAATTTGTTTCTAAATGACAAGTGCATTTAATAAAACTTTGATATCATTTATGTTTTTAAAATTAACATACTTCCGTAGAATAAAACTATTAACATTTATGTTTTTAAAATTAACACATTGCCGCAGAATAAAACTATTAACTGCAAAAAAGTTAACTGGAGACAGTTGCAAACAATCTAGAGATAGCTCAAATCAGTCCACCAATTTAATGAAATGACTTGACTTTCTATCTTTTTAATAAAGTCATCTGGTCATAATCTAAAAAAATCAGAATCCATGTGGATAATTTTATCTAAAACTAGCTGCGAACCGCGGCTTCGCCCCCGTGGAAATTTATGTTTCCCACTTTCTTAATTTTTTCTTTCATAAAAACCTTCTCCTGACAATAACAAACACAACAAAGAAAGAATTAGCGAAATCGGTCCAACCGTTCTCGAGTTTTGCGCTTACCAACACATTCAGCGACTCATTTTTATATTATAGATTTAGTATCGTGTGTGCAGATTTTTGTACCGACTTATTTTAAAGTCGCCTTTTGTACTAGGTTCGTTTATTTGATTAATGTTTTGTGTTGTTAAAATTAGCATTATAAACCTAAAGGTTTTTTGCTTTCAGAACCTTTGAAAACATAAATAAATTAAGTTTAGAAGAGTAAACCGAACAGAGGTGTAGGTATAGGGTATGAATTTCAACATTATTTTGGGTTATTATTTTTGCATGCCTAATCAGGAAAAGTTTCTATTTATTCTGTTGTGTTGAAAATATAAATAGCCCTTTGGAATAATCTCAGAGGGAATAATAACTCACTAAAACAACGCAACAACACGCTTCGGGCAATCCTCCGAATTCGTACACGAGTTCCGCAATTGCGTCCTTGTGCCATAAAGTGAAGCATTTCTACACAGCAGCAATGTTAAGTTGATGTTTAGGTACTAGATATTTAATCATTGTTTAGTAAAAAGAAATTTAAATTTAAATTTATTAATTAAAAGATGATCGAACAAACAACTGACCGTAAATAATTCTATGTCCTAGAAGTCTTAATTAGGTATCTAAGTATATAATTCTAAGGATTTAGTGACTTGGAAATTTCTAATTGCAGTCGACGTTGTTGTGTCGCCGGAAGCGTCGGAACTTCCTTTTCCGCCGCCCGGTAAAATTAGAAAATGGCGACTTTGAATTGTTTTTATAAAGAGCGTCGATATTACGACATTTTCACAGCAGCGGTTTGAGTGTTAAATCTTAGAAAATTGACATCATTATTTTAATTTTCTTACACTTCGTTATCGTTACAATATTATACCTAACGCCTGACGCTTCCGACTGGTATTAATATATGAATCAGTTGAGCTACATGTAGATTGCATGCAACAGTCTGCATATAGCTCAATTATTTCAATCGTAAATGCTAGTTCATTTCATTTCATTTATTCCATCGTAAGTACATATTTATATACACGTAAATCATAGAAAATTACAGTAACAGAATAAAACAATTACAACTAATATATACACTTATATCTATTTCTTAAAAATCTGAGCTGTCACCAGAAGGTAGAGTGCCCAGAATGCTGGCATATTGGCTAGTTCTAATTTGTTTCTTATCTTTAAATAGCTTAAAATAACTTTATTGAAGTTCAACTCGATGAGTTGAGGATAAATGTTCTAAGATTAAGTTGTAAGATTGATCAGTTGATGACATCCATACGAACTAACAAACATTGTACATACATGTATGTACATACAGGACAAGTTAAGGCCAGGTATTACTGCAGCAGTAGGTGTAAGGACCAACCCGCGCCTGCCAAGCCGCCGCGCTCGTGTTTTTTCTAGTTAATTAAACATGAGAAAATCATTTTATCAAGTCAAACTCTGCGAGTTTGTACAGAAATATTAAACGTCTATAGTTAGGTACAAAAATAAAGTAAAATATCAGTAGTTCGCTAGTCATAATATTGAAAAAAAAACATTACAACAAGTACAAATATATTAAGAACCCGCCCGACCGTTTCTTATAAAACATGGCTCAGAACACTCCGGATAAAATTATCTATGACACAAAAAAAAACTAAACGAAAATCGGTTCATCCGTTTGGGAGCTGCGATACCACAGACAGATACACAGACAGACACGTTAAACTTATAACACCCCTCTCTTTTTGCGTCGGGGGTTAAAAGAGGTAACTTTGGGATTTTTTCTAGTAGAGTGAAGTTCATTCTATCTTGTAAATGAATGCGACTTTGCATCAAAACTAAAAGATTATAAAAAACTAAATTTATAAATCGAGGGCATGAATCCTTTCACGACTTTTCTCTAACTCTCGTGGTTTCGAACTTCGTCACCCTTCTCAAAAAACCACCCTGTATATCTTTTCAGAAATTGAAGCACTATTTTCTAAGTCTCAGATGGTTTTTAAAATCACAAAAGTGCGGCCTCTGCTAGACTACCAAGCCGAAAAAGCTTGTAAAATCCGTTGGAGACAAGCCCTGTGATCAATGAGACAGATTTTCCAATAAAATCATTCGTATTCAACATGTGAAACAACAAGTTTCGAAAAGTGTCAGTAATTGTCTAAAGAACGTTTTCTTTGAGCAATCAATGCGAGGGCCTCTTTAGTATAGATTTATCTCGCACGTGTGTATTAATGTATCTTTTAAAGGGCAATGTATGCTTCTACAATAAACCACCCAGTGAGTTGCAAAAATTATCAGTAAATAAATTCAAACAACTTCTCAAAAAGTTTGTAAAAAGGCTTACTACAAAATATCAAATAATATAAAGGATAAAAAGTTTGGGACGAATTTTGCTCCAATCCAACTCGAGAAGTAACAACCTAACAAGGTAAAGGTTTCTTGTTGGCTTCTTTACTTATCAAATCTTATCAAAAAGATTGAAGGGAACAAAAAATCTAAGTGATCACGTTTTTTCCTAGTTTACCAAATTACTTAAGGTATATATTACTAGCTGCATTCTTACAACCCGTTGTCCTATTACCCGTTTTTCCCTTAGGAATGAAGCATTTGCTCGCGGTAAAAGTATCCTATGTTCATCAGGAATAATGTGGGCTTCTAATGGTAAAAGAATTTTTCAAATCGGTCCAGTAGTTTCGGAGCCTATTCAATACAAACAAACAAACAATCAAATCTTTCCTCTTTATAATATTAGTATAGACAAAAAACCTACCTACTTAGAGACAATTTTTTCAGAACTGGCGCGATTGTCTTTTGTTTTTTCATTAAATTAATCACGCTGACGTCACATATCTGTCGATACTCAAGGCTATTATTATTATTATTATTATTATTTTTACTTACGAAGGGGCTGTTTCGAATGAATTTTATGTCAGACTTTTTAATACATTTTTACATAGAACCATTCTAAGAACTACAATTTTGATGTCAAGCATAATGAAAAATATACTATCATCATTCCAAAGTGAAAAAGCAACTCAACTTCATCAGAATTTTCCGTTTTCGTTTGATCAGAGTAGGTACTATTCGAACAAAACAAAACGAAAATTCGTAAAAAAAGAAGGCATTATCCAGTTTAAGAAAAACAAAAGAGGATCGTGCCAGGTTTAAGTAATTTACCTATACACAATCTAACACACTTCCTTCGATCTGGTTTTTATCAATCAGTTCTGTTAAAATAACAATACATGCACAACGCGTGCGAAGCTGCGGGCATAACCTAGTCAATTATAATTATTTAATAATATACTATATAATACTTTAAATACGCTAACCTTGACCGAGGTTACCTATTTGAGCCGTTTGGGGTAGAAAACCTTTGTTTGGGGTCCTGGGGCACACGCAATTTATAAAGATCTTACCAAACTTCTTACAGAGTACACAGGTGATCGGAATGCTGGCTTCTATTTCGGTCAACGAATTAATTAGCATTGCCATTCAACGTGGCAATGCTGCCAGCATTCTGGGCACTCTGCCTTCTGGTGACGGCTTAGATTTTTAAGAAATAGATATAAGTGTATATATTAGTTGTAATTGTTTTATTCTGTTACTGTAATTTAAAAAAAATTGCAAGAATTTAGTTTTATCATTTAATTATTCTTCACTTTCAGAGAGTTTACATGTAGATGTAAGGAGATTGATCTATGTTGCTAAGAGTCGTAAAAAAAATCATATATGAGATAAATATAATATTTATATAATGAACCTTTCACGGTAATTGTTGATCCAGTACGATTTCTTAAGAAATGTTGATCCACCTATTTCAAGTGTACATTCGACTCTAAACCTAGAAAACAGATATACTTTGATCCACATTTGAAGAGCACATGGCAACGCTAGATCTACATTAACTGGTTATCGAGATACTCGCATTCAAAAATATCCCAAAATATCAAAATTTTGTTGATCCACTAACGGTCACAAATTTTACACTAAAACGTCTTTTTCACATCCGTTACATATTTAACTACGCGTAACATTAGCTTAGACAATGTTGATCCGCAGACTTTGGAGCCACAAATGACTACTTCGTCTGTTTTCAAAGCGGCAACGCCGCAACGCCGCGACTGTGAAACTGACAAATTACATGTTTAAGTAGTTCCGACCACTTTTGAGTAGAACATGTAGGTACCTTGTAGGTACCTATAGTTATTGGTTATGAGAGCGGACGTGAGGTGAATGAACCGTATGAAATTAACTTCGGCTGAATTAAGCCATATTTGCTAATAATTCGGCTAAAACATAATAAAAAATAATAAATTACATACAATCTTCACTGATCATACCCCAAATTAAGGTAGGTTCATCATCATCATCATCATCTACAGTCCACTGCTGCACATAGGCCACCCCTAGTGAGCGCCATAGCGCCTGTCTTCAGCTTGCCGCATCCAGCATCTACTTGCAGTCTTTCGCAGATCGTCATCCCACCTGGCTGGAGAGCATCCTACACTACGTTTGCCGAGTCACAGTCTCCACTCAAGGACACGTTTACCCCAGTGGTTGTCGGTTCTTCGCGAGATATGGTAGTTACCTTTGGTTCTCCCTCAGATGTTTTCGTTACGAATCCTATCCTTCAGAAAGACTCCGAGCATAGATCTTTCCATAGCTCGCTGAGCGGCTTTGAACTGGTGGATCAGCCCTACCGTGAGTGTCCACGGCTCAACTCCGTAGGTCATGACGGTTATAGGAGGCACTGACTGAAAGCTTTATCATTCAAACATTGCGGTATGGATGACGAGAAGTTTCGACATATTTTTCCATACACTGCCCACCCTAGCTGGATCATCTCCTTGGCCTCCTTCTCAAAACTATTTTTACATGACTGGAGGCCTGAATTTCCCCTGATTGCAGAATTTGCCCAAGATAAGTACACTCAGAAACAATTTCGATAAGGTGATGGTCTGTAGTTATTCAGGAGAGTTTTCTCAGTCTGTTCTTTAAGATGGGTATCTCTCCCTTCTTAAACAAGATCCGCCTCGAGGTGGTTCGAGAAAAGGGTTCCTGGTGGAGGTTGTGTACTCCACACGGTCCACTACTGTGGGCCCTGATAGGTATAACGTAGATATTTAGGCGAAAATAAAATGAAATTAAATAATTTATTTGATACATAACAATTACAAAAGCTATAAAGAAATAAAACGATACGTGCGAGTCGAACTCGCGCACTAAGGGTTCCGTTTAATTGTAACAAATATTATGATTCTAGATAAGCAGGAAGTACCCTATAGGTTTTGGTCTATAGCTAGAATCAAGTTTTTTTTTGTGAATTAATTACAAATTTCCTTTTTTCGGATTTTTTCCTTTATTTGGGCTACATCTTGCCAAATTTCATAATTCTAGGTCTACGGGAAGTACACTATAGGTTTTGGTCCATGACGAGCATTAAAAGTAATTTTTTAAAGTGAATAAATTACAAATTTATGGTTTTCGGATTTTTTTGACTGACGTCCTCCGTGGCGCAGCGGGCGAAGATCCGCCTGCGACGCAGGAGGTTGCGGGTTCGATTCCCGCCTCGGAACAAATTTGTGTACGATCTGCAGAAATTTGTTCCGTTGGTCTGGGTGTTTTCTATTGTATAATAAAAAAATATCTATCTATGTAGTGTATTGTATTAAGTATATCAGTTATCTAGTACCCATAACACAAGCTCTGCTTAGCTTGGGGCTAGATAATGCTGTGTGAATTGTCCAGCATTATTTATTTATTATTTATTTTCATTACTTGTGCTATAAGACCGTGCTCCTCACCAAATTTCATGATTCCAGGTCTGCGGGAAGTGGGTACTTCCCGCAGGTTATAGGTTTTGTGTGCTTGTGATTCCCTTGGAAATCTCAAAATATTCGGACATAAACGGCTGCAACTTTTGAATGCATTGACTTAGGAGTTTTATTTATATCACGGCTTCAATAAGTTACAGATTTGAGTATTTGACGAAAATTTCAACTCGATACGTCCACGCGTTCCTGAGAAAAGAGGGTTGACAGACGGACAGACCGACAGATAGACAGATGGACAACAAAGTGATCCTATAGGGGTTAATTTTTACCTTTTGAGGTACGGAACCCTAAAAACTAAACAAGGTACGAAATACCAAGAAATAAATCACAAAAAAAACTGTTTATTTGTTTATAGGTTTCAGTTAGTAACACAAACAAACAAGATTCGTCAAGTGCAAGCGTAATTTGCGCGCCGAGGGTTTTGAACGTTTGTTAATTATACAAATATGTGGGTACTTAAGGTACCGGTTCTACCTAAAAGTAGTAGCTACCGACCGACCTACATTTAAGATGGATCGCTGTGCATACTTCGGAGATTAGGGGGCTATGTTCAATTCATCGACTTTTCTCAAAATATAAAAAAAAAATGTACCTACAGAAATTTCCAGAACGGTTCTAAAATGTACAAACCGATACCTTTCATTTGATACCCCATTCGGTGAGGTAATCCCCCTTTAAAAATTATTCCCCCCTTTTACCTATTTTAAGAAGTATAAAACCCGCAGAAATTCTAATACTCTACAAAACGATACCTTTAAAAAATTTCATTCTAACTTTTTTTTATTTTCGTTTATTTTTCTTTATATCTGTTAAGGTGCACAAATCTAATATTATTTTAAATTTCAAGTTAATAGCTGCGGTAGTTGCTGATGTATTAAAGGGAGAAAAGGATAGACAAAACGAGACCATGAGTATATAAAAAGTATAAAAAGTATAAAATAATTTATTTGCCAGAAAACTTATTTCTACCATACAGTTGCTGGTGGTCCCCGCACGAGGCAAGCCTGTGTCGCGGGAGGCCTGTTTACAAAATATGTTTACCGTTCATAGATTAAGTGTACAGAGCCAGGGCAAACTAAGAATAAAATAAAATAATAAAATATAAAATAAGTAGAAGAATTACCTAGATAAAAACAGGTTTATGAGTTACATTATCTAATGGAAACATGTCACATAAAATTTTGGGAAGGGGAAGGGGGGGGGGGGGGGTGGAAGGGCGAGTGTAAATCATAATCAGCCTAAAATACATAAGAGACCTTCAGTAGCGTCGTAGTCGAGTGTGAGAAGCCACCTTCTGATCTTTTCCTTAACGCCATATAGAGCACAGGATAAGTTGCAGTGTTTAATCGCACGTCGATAGATAAATGGGAAAGCAAAGCTGCGGAAACGCTTAGCGAAAGCGGATTTAATGGCGGGGACCTTGATTTTCACACGACGACTGTTAGAAGGGGCACGTGAGGAAAATATCTTGTGGAAAGATGAGACAACTCCTGAGACATAAAGTTGACGAACAGTTAGAGTTTGTGTTTCGGAGTGCAGAGTTTCCGTTGAGAACCTAAATGGTTTACGAAACATAACTTTCAGAACAGACCTGTGAGCTCGCTCGAGTTTAATCATAATTGTTTTGGCGGCACCACCCCAGGCCGTAATGCAATAGCTCATGATCGACTGACAGAGAGCCGAATACACAGTCATGAGAGTGTCATTGTCCGCGCCTTCACGTAGAAGCTTCATGACGTGAATCAGCTTTCTAACTCTACCAGAGAGAGCATTTATATGCTGTCGAAAAGACAGATTTTCATCCAGCTGGACTCCTAAGTATTTAAAGCAGGTGGAACGTTCAATCTCGGAGCACGAGAGAGAACACAACTGGAGATTGTTTGAAAAGCCACATTTGTGAATACGCAAGGACAGTGAACTGGGTGGACTTGAGGCAGCAGATTTATGGAAGCACACGTATTTTGTTTTGCTGGCATTAAGTGTGAGCAAATTTGAGTCGAGCCAGTTAGCAACACGAGCTAGAACTTCCTCCACGAGCTGCGAGACCTCCCCCCAGGAGTCACCCTGAACAACAATCGCTGTGTCGTCTGCATAGCAGAGGATCTGCGTCCGGGCTAGATCACCAAACAACGAGATTATGTCATTAATATACAGTGAAAATAACGTAGGACCAAGGATGCTGCCCTGGGGCACCCCAAAGCATACACCCCGGGTATCACTTGAGTGACCACCAACTGAAACACATTGTGCTCTCTCAGACAAATAGCTCTCAAACCATTGCAAGGCTATTCCTCTTACTCCCAAGCACTCAAGCTTTCGCAGCAGGATTTTCGGAGAAACCGTATCAAACGCCTTAGCTAAGTCTAGGAAGACACCGATGCATTTTTTATTATTGTCTAAAGCTGATGCAACAAAGTCAAGGAGATAGTGCACGGCGTCTTCCGTCGACTTCCCTTTTCTGAAGCCGAATTGATACGGTGACAAAATATTGTTTTGCTCCAGAAAGTTGTTGAGTCTCTTGCTAACAATTTTCTCTAAAATTTTTGAGAAAACTGGCAAGAGTGAGATGGGGCGAAAATTAGCAGGAGAGAGAGCAGAACCGTCTTTATGGATAGGTATCACTGAAGCGATCTTCCAGCATTGGGGAAATACGCCAGTAGATAAGCTTAAGTTAAGTACATGACACAGAGGCTCTATAAATAAGGTACTAAAAGATTTCAAGAATTGATTGGAGAGTCCATCCTTACCTGGGGCGCTATTGCATTTTAGGGCACCGATAATGGTATTGATCTCGCAACAGTCGGTAGGGGCCATGAAAAATGAGTGCGAGAAAGCAGAGCAAATGCTAACCTCAGCGGCAAGCGCGTCCTGAGATTTATTTAGTTTGGTCAGAATAGAGTTAGCTAGGGTTTGACCAACATTAACAAAATAATCGTTACAGACGTCTAATGACTCTGAGGGGGAAAGCTCGATGTTAAGCAAATCAGTAGAGCAGTCTTTTCGTTTGGGTAATTCACAAACATTTTTGATGGTTTTCCATAATTTGAAGGAATTACTTTTATATTTAAGGAACAGTTCTTTATTATATGCAGTTTTAGCATTTCTTACCATAGACCTGTAAAAATTTTGATAGGCGTTATAATTGGCTCGGAATTCCGGGTTACTCGGATGTTTGTTGGCCCTGAGATGTAAAGCGTCTCTGTGTCGCATGGATTTAATGAGTTCCGGAGTAATCCAGTCCTTGTTTTTATGCTTACGACGACTAATCGTACGGGTTTCTGTGTTGAGTTTCACAATCTCTTCGAGCTTACTTGTAAGTAGCGCGGCTGTTATTGAGGCGTCCGCAGAGTTCATGACGTCAGACCAATCAACGTTTTTTAAATTGAGTGCTAGGGCATCGTAGTCAACCTTAGTTATAGTGTTCGATCGACGTTTAGTAGGAGCGAAACCTTCAATCCCAGCCATAACTAAGTAATGGTCAGTGATAGCCGACTTGCATACGACACCCAAAGCACAAGATTTTGCGCTAACAAAAATATGATCAACACAGCTACCGGATGACGGTCTTGTCAAAACATTAATGACGTGTTTGAGGCCCAGCTCAGCCATAGAGCACAAGTAATCTTCTCGAGCACTAGAAACGGAAACGTCGTCTTGCATAATATTAATATTTATGTCTCCAGCAATTATGATATTGTTTTTAGAGGAAGTGTTTTGTTTAACAACACAGTCGAGAGAGCACAAAAAGTTTTGAGTGTTAGCAAAAGAAGGGGATCTGTAGATGCCAAGTATGAATTGGGAGTTAGGTAATTTAACCAGTAGGGAGTCCGCCTCTACTATGTTTGGTTCACTGACGCTAACATTCCAGTCAGAGCGAATGTAGGCGACCACACCACCGGCCTTATTATTAATACGCGAAGTTCCATGGTGAGAGTAGCCAGGTATGGACCTAATTAACGGACACGATCCTAGATGACATTCCGTAAGTATAATTACGTCAAAATGGATTGAGAAACTCCTTAAAGCTATAAGAAACTCGTCAAAATTCTTTTGAAGGCTTCGAATGTTAAAGGTCAAGAGTTTTAATGTATACTGTTTTCCAAGGACTTTACTACATAATTCAGGAGTATCAAGGAGGCGGCAGTCAGTATTAAGAGTTTCGTCAATTTCGGATAATAACTCTAAAGTGGCCATAGGTGAAAAATTTCACCTGAGAAAGGGAAACAGTTGGGGTGATATTTAGACGCCGCCTTACAGTGCTTAGCTGTGTTCGAGTTAACTGAAACGAGGATAGTAGGGAAGGGGAAGTATGTGATATTACATATGTGACAGATAAATACATGAATTTCTTCGTAAATTAAATCAATTGAATTTAACCTGCTTACACAGTAACTAAGTTTGACCAGATTATAAGACAAAACCGATATACAAGCACTAAAACCATGCAAAAATAGGAAAAATAATAATAGTAAGTAAGGGTTAAGATGTATCTTGAAGTTATTATGAGGCCGCTGTTGTATCATTTTTGGGCCGGAGCTTAGCTTCCAGATCCGTGATGCTCCGTACGAGTAAAGCTGGGCTGCCTTCACGTCTACGCAAGAAAACCGATCCCGAGTTTGTCCAACAAAATTTGAAGCCGGCATCTGCACCACGGCTTCTGGCCTCCCGAAACAACTGGCGATTCTCCTTAGTCAGTCTATCGTTAAAATAAACTCTTTTGGACTGGTCGTCTATGCCAAGATCTTTGGTCGTAACGGATTTGTGTGACTTGACTCCTCTCAGAAACTCATCCCGCTTGACTCGTCTTAGCAGGCGCAAGACGACCGGGCGGGCGAAGTTGGTGGACGTAGAGGTGTTGGATGACTTTTTAACACCAGCGCGCAGTACCCAGTCTATGTCCGTGTCTTTGATCTCAACACCTAACTTCTTGGCCGCAACAAGAGCGATATGTTGTAAGTTTTCACTAGGCGATTCCGGGATACCTATAATTTCGATCTCATTACGTAGGTAAGCCTGCGCTTGGGAATTGATTTGCTCTTCCAATTTTTGGACCCGATTTCGCAGTATCTCTGTGTCATGGACATGGCGTTCCTCCAGCTCCAGCACCCGCTCATCCGAGATGGCGACTCGCGCCACGAGTTGATGCATTTGTTCGTTCAAGGCAAACATCGCGGAGGAGACGTTGCCAAGCTTAGCCTTAAATGATGAAACCTCCTCGCGCAGAAATCTAATCTCGCTTGTGAGCTCCTGAAGATCTGATGAAGGCAATGGTTTTTTCTGGCGAAACGTTACATTTATATCAGGAGATTGCGGAGGGCCACGTACAGGAGTGCTCGAATTGTCCCCGCCACGCTTGGCCTCGCACTTACAATGAGGGCATAACCAGGACACTAGCTCGTCTAGTCTTGGTGCAGAGCCCCCGAGGCAAATATCTTTGTGGTAGCTTTTGTCGCAGTTAGCACGGGTACAAGTTATGATTTCGTCGTTTGGGCGAAGTGCGCCTAGACAGCCGCCGCAGCAGACGTTACTATCTGATGACATTTTATCCATAGCTAAAAGATGTATGTAGTAAGTAGCTATGCGACAAGGTAGTGCTGGTGAGGGCTGTAGACAGCGAACGAAGATCAGTTGCAAAATTTCGAGCGGGCGCTCACTGTCTCTGTGGTCGAGTGGTCGGAGCGACCGACTTGTAATGTGAAGACCCGGGTTCGAGTCTCAACGGCAGTGGACTTTTTCTAATTTTATTCTCTCACCCGGACCGAAGCTCGGCGTATCCAACAATCCAGGAGGGGCACAGCACTCAGGGCGAGGAGGGGGGCTCATCCAAAGCCGGGCGTCCAAAATACGTTCTTCTCACTCTTGACACGCCTACTGGGAGTGAACCTGCCGTCTTAGAACCTCAAGAGTAAACGAGAGGGGCCTACTATGGTAACTGGGCCAATCAAAAAGAAGCTAATAAATAATCAAATCAAAAAGTGGCAAGGGTCTGCTCTGTACAGAGGTTGCGGACGGAATCGAATCGAAATGAGGGTTTCGAAACCGATCTCGAAACCCTAAAATAACAAAATAGTTACATAATCATCGCTAAAAAGTATTGACGGATCAACATTTGACCGTAGAAAATTGTACGCAATGGATTTTGAATAATTAAATAATGACTAGGGAACGCGATGTCACAATAAATAATAAATATCATGGAACATGGCGTTACCTAGTCAGTACGATTCTACACGAGTCGACCCCTCCCCCAGACGGAGCGGCAACGTCGCAGCCATTTTCGACCAATGCTGCGTTCTGATTGGTTTATTTGAATCGGATCAACTTGTGCAAAATGGATTTGTATATTGGATCAACAAATGGTATCATAATGCCTAAGGCTACGGGAGGTCAAATGTTGATCTGGTCGGAGCCACACTTGTTCCTGGAAATGCATAATAGATCAACAAAAGAGGCTCGGATCAACATGTGTTTTTGGATCAACAAAGTACTCGCCGTGAGTCGCGCCTGATCAACATTTACCGTAATGGTATCTCTAATAATATAATATAATATATATATATATATATATTTTTATAATATAATATTTATTATATTATTCAGCCCCCTGCTTCGCACGCGTTGTTTCTACGGAAATGTTAAAAGGTTATTTTTATCCCATGGGAACTGTTTAATGAGATAAAAGTAGCCTATAGACATAAAAAGAAGTTTTTTATGCCAAATCAACACTCTACGCTTTTCGCACGAAATTCGTTTTGCATGGCAATTAAGATATTTAATAAGTTACCAATGGAATTAAAGGACTTGCCATTGCCATTGTTTAAAAATAGACTCAATAAATGGTTACTGACTCACTGTTTTTATAGCGTGGAGGAAAATTTTAATTTAGGGCAGATCAGACATTTTTGATTTAATTTTTTATCATTGTTATTATTTACGCAGGTAGGTTTATTAAAATTCACACACCAGTCCAAGATTACTGGTAGTATTACATTGATACCAAACTGATACAACAACAGCATTGTAATATTTGACATGTATTCTGTGAATAAACGATTCTATTCTATTCTATATTCTATTCTATTCTATTCTATTCTATTCTATGTTTGATTCCAGGCTTAGAGCTACATATATGCAAAATTTCAGCCCGATCGGTTCAGTCGTTGTGGCGTGAAGAGGTAACAAACATCCATCTATCCAAACTTTCGCATTTATGATATACTAGGTTCTGCCCGCGGCTTCGCACGCGTATTTTCGGTATATTAAGTAGCCTATTATCTAAGTTAGGCTTTCCCTTAAAAGTACGCCAATTTTTTTTTTTTTTTTTATAAACAGTATCCTATGTCCCTCTCCTAGCTCTAAGCTACCCACCAATTTTCAGCCATATCGGTACAGCCGTTCTTGAGTTATAAATAGTGTAACTAAGACGACTTTCTTTTATATAAATACTAGCTGCTGCCCGCGGCTTCGCCTGCGTAGTTCCCGTTCCCGTGGTAATTCCGGGATAAAACATAGCCTATGTCCGTCTCCTGGTTCTAAGCTGCCTCCCCACCAATTTTCAGCCAAATCCGTTCAGCCGTTCTTGAGTTATAAATAGTGTAACTAACACGACTTTCTTTTATATATATAGATATAGATTAGTGTGACTAGTTTATGCCCGCGGCTTCGCACGCGTTGTTTCTATGGAAACGTTCAAAGGTGATTTCTATCCCATGGGAACTGATTTATGTGAGTTAGTGTAAGTTTATGTTTGATTCTAGAATTAGAATTACCTGTGTGCAAAATTTCAGCCCGATCCGTTCAGTAGTTTTGGTGTGAAGAGGTAACAAACATCCATCCAAACATTCGCATTTACGATATTAGTGTGATGTGATTTTGTTAATTTGTTTTTATAATATTTTCCTAGAAAATATTGTAAGAATTTACTTCAGTACTTACAGTACAATAGGTATTTGTGTTAACTAGAAATTCATAAAATTGTTAAATGATTATTGTCAATAGGAAAATTCGATAATTGACCAGCTTTGGGAGTTGATCCACATTTCCATTATCAACGATTTTCTTCGTTTTAAATACATAGTAACATAGATAAAATTTTATTAATCCTAAAAAATTAATGAACTTTGCAGCAACCCTTTTTTATATCGCCTCAATTTGAAATCAATCAAAGTTTACGCAACAGGGCAATCTTAACGGCGAATAATTTTTATGAGAGAGAATAAAATGCTATTTTAATTGAAGACAAGACTGACGGAGTTTGTACGTGGGTTGGCCAGGTAGCTCTTAGAAACTTGAATCGTGCCAGATTGCAATTGAATTTAAAGAATTAATTTCACGTTAATAAACGAATACTGTGTGCCGGCTTAGCATTTTCACAACTCTATCTCTTCCCGCGTAAGACGCGACTAAGGGATTTCCAACGGAGGCGGGCAGCCAGCGCCCACAGCAAAACAATTCTACCCCCAAACCACCCGCATGCCCAGCGTGGGGATTATTCGCATTACCCATGAAATAAAAGCTAATAATGTGCTTATTACTGGGAGGCCTGCGTCCAGCAGTGGACCAATATAGGCTGTTGAGGTGAGATGAGGTAATAAATGGAAGACAGAAAGGACAGCTTCTCTTCTTCTGTGTATTTTTAACACCTGTACTGCGATATACAAACCGCCTGCTAAACGTGGTGATTTTGGCACAATCCCTTGTTTTTAGGGTTTCGAGATCGAAGATCGGTTTCGAAACTCTTATGGTCTCGCTTTGTCTGTCCTTTTTTCCCTCCTTATTAACTCAGCAACTACTGCAGCTATCGACTTGAAATTTAAAATAATAATAAATTTCGTGCGCCTGTACAGATTTAAAGAAAAAAAGCCAAGAATGAAAATGAATTTTTCCATACAAATTGTGATGCCGAAATTTTAACAGATACCTAAAAGAAAGGTATCAGTTTGTACATTTCAAAACAGTTTTTGAAGTTTTGTAGGTTTCATACCTACTTTTTGAAATATATCGTAAAAAGACGAAAAATTTACCATTACCCACTTTAATCGAAGCATGCAGTGAGATCCATCTGAAATGTAGGTTGGTACCTACTATTTTTAGGTATTCGTTAAATTGCGAAGTCTCTAACCGGTACTTTTGGTACATATTTGTTGACAAACGTTCGAAACCCTCGATGCGCGAGTTACACTCGCACTTGACGGATCTTGTTTTTTTTTTTTTTTATTGTGGATGGCAAAGCATTTGACCACCATCAGACGATGTGGCCTAAGATGGGGCATGCTTTCCCAGAAGGAACTTATTCACTCGGGATTTGAAGACTCCGAGATTGTAATCTCCCGGAAAAACGACGGATGTTTGGGAGAGGGTTGTCGTGACGTACATATGTATTCTGATGGATGACTCTCATTGCTAGACACATGATGGATCTATTAAGGTTTGTATTTCACATTTGATCCAGTATTGATGCTAAATTTTAAGTTAATGTTGTAACCTTGACCATGGTAGACTCGAGATACTATAGATTGATGTAAGACCAATCAATCAATCATATTAGTTATCTACCGTAAATTCACAAGGACAATTGCAGGACCGAGGCAAATGGCATAAACATAGAGGCCTATGCCCAGCAGTGGGTTGTAAAGAGCTGATGATGATGAAATTCACAAGGAACACTCGGTCTAATCAATTGCTACAAAATATAATATTGGTACAAAAAATAGCCAGCGTCTTGGGGACGCTTCCGACTGGTATGAATATGGATCAGTTGAGCTACCTGTAGATTGTTTGCAACAGCCTGCAGTTAGCTCAAATGTTTCAATTGTAAAAATAGTAATGATAAACAGAAAATAATATAGTAAATGAATGGCTGTAAAAACCATGGATAACCATGGATAAGTTTAATTAATCAATACCACCTAGTTACACAGCAATCAATTCATTTACTTAACAACAGTCTGCAGTTCGCTCAATTGTTTCAATTGTAAATACTAATTATATTATAATTTTCTTTGTAAATAAAGGCTTTTACTTAATATTTATCATTTGAAGCTGATCTATCGAGAACTTTCTTTCTCAGTTGATCCATCAGGTACCTACATTCAAGGTGGATCTATTGAGATATATTTCGCATTAGATTCAGTTTTGAAGTTGGATCTATTTAGCACTTTTGACTATAGAGAGATGTATAAAAAAATCTGAATTTAAACAAAAATTACTCCACTTCATAGTTTTAGTTTTTAGCTCAAACATATTGTATCAAGGGGTTTGAGATTTATTATCCTACTGATATTATAAAGCCGAAAGTTTATGAAATCTGAATTTTTGTTACCTAAGATTTCCAAAACTACTGAACAGATCAAGATGAAATTGGGCGTACGTTTAGAGCAAAGCCTAACTTAGATAATAGGCTACTTATTATATAGAAAATACGCGTGCGAAGCCGCGGGGAGAAGCTAGTTAAACATAACATAGTTATAGTTAATGGTATAATCGGGCATTTACCTTTTGTTTTTATATCCGCTACGAAAAATTAATAAAAGTTTTATAACACAGTTCGTTTTTGATACGAAAGACTTAAACGCGCTCCCCCTTGTGTATAATTATTTAATTGGGTATTATTATTTGTATTTATTATTTTATACGAACAAAGAAATATTCACTTCCTAAAATTATTTTGATTTTAGTAAAATATTTTAAGTCACTATTCATATATTCCTGCATGAGAAAAAAAAATCGCCTTAACCACACATTGCTAAAAGCAATATATAAAACTTTTGAAGGTCTGAAAGAGGTTTTTTATGCAAAATAAATAGGAAAAGTCACCTCGATAATTTGAATATTCAAGAAAAGATTAAAAAAATGTTTGGCACGACAAAAATATTAAGCTCACCTAGCAATAAAAAAAAATTTGATTGCATGATTTCTTTGTAATATACACCAACACATTATTACCTATTCAAATATTTTTTCCTACATTTTTTAATATTTTGTGCAAAAAAAAACGATTTCAAATAAAATTAACACGTGACTAACATACGTAGGTACACTTTTTCTTTTATGATATTTTTTAGGAATTAAGAAATAAAATGATAAAGACATTATCTTATTTACACAGTAGTATTTACTCACCAGGTTCCGGCTAGGCGGCTGTGAATGCACTGAGCGCGCTGCCGCCCGCCCTGCCTTTATAACGCCGCCCAGCGCCAGGGCGGCACAACAGTTAGGCGGGGAGCCCATATTTTAGAACGGACAAACCGAATCACGGTTTTAGATAAGGTTTACATTAAATAAGTACGTATTTGTTGATAAATGAAGAAAAAAATACTAGTTTTTGCTCGCGGCTTCGCACGCCTTTTTTATGGAGACGTTTAAAGGGTGTTAGTCTTTCCCATAGGAACTGATTTATGGGATAAAAAGTCGCCTAAGTTTAATTTCAAATTAAGACCGACTGTTCAGTTGGTTTTTTAATGCTGGACAAGCCACACACTATCATCTTGCCCCCAGCTTAGCAGAATTTAATGGGTATTAGATATCTGTTCCATAACATAGATAGATATTTATAATTATAGCTCCTCTATCGTGTCGACATGGAACTACGCAAATCTCATACAAAAATTAGACGTAACGATGTCGTCTCGATGCTTTCGTCAAATCGGATTCAGGGCCTGAAATATGTAACGCTAAAAATAACCTTATTTTCACTAGTGTGCCTACCACTCAAATAATTACAGAAGGCGAAGAAACTTACAATCAGTGCCAACAGTTGATCTTCCCTGAAGCTTCTAGGAATAGGACAGTTTTAGAATATCAGAGGACACTTTTATCGTCCTGCTCACAATTTCCAAGATATCGTATCTAATAGATCTACCTACGTTTTAATTAATAAAATAATAATGGTCGCTACATGCGTCGACTCACTTGCGCCTTCCCACCTTCCGAGGACATCAGTGAGGGCGGGTGCGGCGGCAGATTTGGCCGAAGATTTCAAAGAGGCGCAAATATGCGGGTCTCGACAGAGCCTACACAATTGCTCCTCTTGGAGTCGAGACCCGTCCGTGGGATACCGAGGCTCAACGGGTTTTAAAAAAACTATCTCTGCGTCTGGTCTCGCGACGCGTGACCCGAGAGCTGGTCAGTATCTGGCGCAGCGCATCAGCATTGCCATACAGCGGGGCAATGCAGCCAGCGTAGCGGGGACGCGACGACTGGTATTGATATGGATCAGTTGAGCTAACTGTAGATTGTTTGCTACAGTCTACAGCTAGCTCAATTGTTTCAATTGTAAATACTAGTTCTAGTTTATTTTTATGATTGACGCAGCGAAGGTCCGCCTGCGACGTAGGAGTTTGCATGTTCGATTCCTGCCTCGGGACAAATGTTAGTACGATCTGTAGATATTTGTTCTGGGTGTTTTGGATCTTTTCTATGTATAATAAAAATATCTATCTAGTGTACCCATAACACAAGCTCTGCTTAGCTTGGAGTTAGATACTGCTGTGTAAATTGCTTTGTATTTTACGACTCTACGTCAGAAACATAGTATATTATGTTGTGGGATTCAGCGAACAAAATAGAGGTTTTAACGGCCTCCGTGGCGTAGTGGACGAAGGATGGATGGACGGATGTTTGTTACTTCTTCACGCCAAAAATACTGAACGTATCGGGTTAGGGTACATCTGGTCCGAATCTCAAACTCACACTGAAATTTTGAAAAGAAGTAGTATAGTAGATTAAAATAAACCTTTTTCATAGATAGAACTTTTATAAGATCTTTGTTGACTTGGGATAGCGTTTTTATAGGCTACTTTTTATCCCGGAAACAAAGCGTGCGAAGTCACGGGCAGAAGCTACCAAGAAGAGAAAAGGACTGCCTGAATAAAAATAAAACGACAAAATCAATAAATACAAGTATATTGTATGCATGTACAAATGGCAATTGCCGTGTTTGTAAAAAGTACTTTAGTTTTACATTTACACTTACAATAAAGTAAAGTACACAATAATAAAGTAAAAATTCTTTAATTTATTTATATATTTAGTTACTCGCAGCTTTTGGCGTAAAATAAGGTTAAATTCTAAAAAAATTACGTTAAAATGCAACGAAATATCGTTTTAATTCCTATGTTTTCGTATTTACACAGAATTCGTTAAATTCAGTTCAAATTTTGTGCAATTTAGACCAAATAAACTAATTTCAATACAAAATCTACAATACAATTAAATTTATAATAAACAACACAATTTAGAATAAATAAACGACAGTCTCGAATTTGGTGGGAACAGTATTTCTACGAGGAACAAAATGATCGTGCGTCGTTAATTGATCGGCCCAGAATCGGGGCCATTATGTAATAACCTGCGTACATAAAGGGATTGAGAGTGACATGAGAGATGCTCATGCTGTCTCGTTCAGATTGGTTTCGAAATGACGTGCTGAGCGATTACGCAGGTTACGAATTAAGGAGTAAAAAGTGTTTTTTCTTAACTACATAGTTGTAAAAATAGTTGTGAAAGTGGACCAAAGGAAAAAAACTACCTTAAACATCCATAATTGACATTTGAAAGCCATCGTGCGTCCCATCTATATATTTAAAACTAGCTGCTGCCCGCGGCTTCGCCTGCGTAGTTCCCGTTCCCGTGGTAATTCCGGGATAAAACAGCCTATGTCCGTCTCCTGGTTCTAAGCTGCCTCCCCACCAATTTTCAGCCAAATCGGTTCAGCCGTTCTTGAGTTATAAATAGTGTAACTAACACGACTTTCTTTTATATATATAGATTACAAAGGCCATGAAAATGGCTTTCAAATAACAATTATGGATGGGTGGTTTATGTGTAACCGCTCAGCTGTAGCATACACTTAATTTTCAATCCCATTCATAAGTTTGCAGGTTATATAAGTTTAACTCTTTCCTGATAGAAATACCGCACGAGTGATAATGGCTAGACTCGTGATCATGATAATTTTGGCTAATGTAGACTATTACTGTAAAAACACGGTTAAATGGCGTTATTTTGTCTTGAGAATATGATGTTTTATGCAAAAACTAAGAACTGGCTTGAAATTCTTGAATAGGTATTGTACCTAGGTCCAGTTTTTTACGTTATTTATTATTAATTCCAAATGTTTTTTATTTCGTTCACAAGGTACATATATATATGCGTCCCACGGGTATGTCACATGGAGGGAAAGTACCTTGAATATTGTAGATAGAACATTTTACTGAAAGAAGACCTTATTTGAATTTAAAAAACAATGTAAACTGCATTCATAGATTTTTAAATAATTACATGGTTGAACCGGGAATCGAACCCGTAACACGAGAAAAACAATCATCCTGTAGCTTTATCATACCGATCGAAAGGCTTCATCATAAGAATTATTTTTTGCTAAATAACATAGTGTCAGAAATAAAAGGAAGACCATGAATTTTTATTACAGTGTAAAGTTAAAATTCAACAAAAATGTAAATAAAATTAAACAGTGTTAATTTTGGAAGCCGGTCTTTAGTTTTTTCAAAACAAATCAAATTATAAGCCGGATTAAAATTATAGAAACGACAAAAAAGTGTTTGTTCTCTAAAGAAAAACTATTTTCGTATGAAAACAGATTAGAATGAAAATCCGTTGAAAGTTTCAGAACAAAGAATATCAAATGCAAAAACTTCAAGTTTAATTCAATGCTCTAAGATTCAATACGACGACAGTAGCATGAAAAAAGAAATTGCATATTCAATTAATTATTTAATTAATATTCAACACATTAGCCTTCGCTAGCCATTGCAAGCTAAACCCTACATAATAAAATTCAATTAAATCAGTCTAAAAGTTTCCCTACCTAATGAAAATTAGTAAAATCACTTATAACGGTATCGCGTTATATAACTGTTAAAATCAAATGACAGCTGGTCTGTTTAAATCTATTCGGGAGTTTATCATTATCACTTATACTATTTTCTTGGTATTTGTAACTTTTCAATGCCGTGTGGTGCCGGCTTAGAATTCACACCACCCCAACTCTTCCCGCGGGTGTCTAGAGAGGCGACTAAGGGATATCCACCGGGGGCGGGCAGCAGCGCTTCCTGCAGAACAATTCTACCACCGAACTGCGATCCCCAACCCGCATGCGCTCAGCAGCGTGGGGATTATGGGCATTACCCCCATGACATAAAAGCCAATAAGGCGCTTATCAGGGGAGGCCTGAGTTCAGCAGTGGACGAATATAGGATGTCTCAATTTTCTATGTTTTTGATTCGGAATCAAAATTAAACCAATGAGCGACGAAATTGTATGATTAGTACACTCACGAATGCATTTGAATTGACTTGCAGACATAAGGTATAGGAACAAATACCTGCAGATCATACAAACATTAGTCCAAAGCAGGAATAGAACCCGCAAACTACATTTATTTCCTTGCTTTCTTTTGACCGTTCGCGTCGCAAGCGGATCTTTTTCCACTACGCCACTGAGGTCGTGAAGATACCGCTATATGTGATTTTAGTTATTTTAAACATTATAATTTAAAAATTAATAAAATTCAGTACGAAATCACTAATCGCTTAAAAACACGCCTTGCTGCTTTGAGATGAAATTTTGGAGGACAATTTAAAGGAAGGTTAGGGTTTGGTCATAGTGCAAGCGTGTCATTTATTTTATTTAAATCTCTATTTAAGGACACTGGAGTTTGGAGATTTTTTTTTATATACCTATTAATAATTTAACGTAGATTTATATCCTTCGATAAAGAAATAAATAGATGTATCTTATTAATATGGTTTGAACAATAGTTTTTATGCTCTTTATTAACAAAGAAAATTAAAGAAATTAGAACAAGTACATATTTACAATTGAAACAATTGAGCTAACTGCAGACTGTTGCAAACAATCTACAGGTAGCTCAACTGATGCATATCAATACCAGTCGGAAGCATCCCCAAGACGCTGGCTGTATTGCCCCGCTGTATGGCAATTGTTTTTGGTTACATTGCAAGAATATATTTTTCATACATTAAATTTAATTTCAAGTTGCCATAAATAAGAGGTAGTTCGTTTTTTTTTTTTTTTTCATTTTTTTCTAATTATTTCATTTAACAATTACAATAAATTATTGTATTGTAAGTACCGTAGTAAATGCTGTGTGGTGCCGGCTTAGAATTAGCACCACGCCAACTCTTCCCGCGGGTGTCGTAAGAGACGACTAAGGGACCACCGGGGGCGGGCAGAGCGCTCCCTGCAGAACAATTCTACCACTGAACCTCAACTAGCGATCCTCAACCCGCATGCCCAGCTCGGGGATTATGGGCACTATCCCCATGAGATAAAAGCCAATAAGTCGCCAGGGGGATCCCTGCGTCCAGCAGTGGACTAAAATAGCCTGGTGTGGTGTGGTGATTGTATTGTAAGTAGTCATAGTACATCTATTTATTTTTTATCTGAGGAAACCCGTTCACACTACGACCGAACCCAGTTTTTTAATTAATCTATTAATATTTAGTGCAATTCCATGTATAGTGTATTAATAACATTATTAATTACAAATTAAGGTTTATTTACATCGGATATAATAAATAGTGCTAAGATGTCAATAAATTCAAATTTTTACTTTTAAAATAAGATTCAAAAATTCATGAAAAATAAATAAGACATTAAGTATATCATTGTTTCAAAATTTTTATATTAAATTAGGATTAAAACAGGGTTTCTTTTCATAAATCAGACCTGAGGGGTGAGTCTATTTGACATTAGTAACGACTCTTGATCGTGACATTACCTATATATTTAGTATAGGATATACCGTCATTACAGGCTCTTCGCTTTACCACCTTCCCGCACTGTAGAGCACCATCTGGTGCCGCTGCCTCACGCTCTCGACGCCCTCAACGGGTTACTTAAGGCTGAACGAGTCGCTCGTCTCTCCATACAAACGTGGAAGGGTAACTACAACGCTGATTGATGTTGACCATCCAAAACTAAGGTTTATATCAATTTATCTCGTTATCTATCTCTGTTTACACCAGAAACCGTAAAAAAAAGTATTAATTAAAAAAATACAAGCTTCTAAACTTTCGTATTTTAACACCGATTTTAGCCCAACTTTGGGCGAAAATAAATAACATACGGAGAAAGAAAACTCTAAAATAAAGCCCGTACAGACATAGTTTAGTTATTCAAAAATTGAAATAAATTTATTTTGAAATTATACTCTCAGTAGTTTTTCTTTAATAACCCTTGTCCTAAAAGTCTTTTCGCATTTCTTTAGGCGGCCGTTTTACTAATAAATTTATTTGCTTTTCATCAAGCGCGCGAGTCTATTATGTCAGATGTGATGGCATACATTTAGGCCGCGCCCACTGATGAGTTGGACCGGACGACTCGTGCAGCCTTAAGGCTTTCCCAGACTGTGATATATTTGCAGACGAATGGAAAGATCTTATGCCAGTCTGTCTGCTCTATTGTGAAAGGGATTGATACTCGATTATTATTATTATTACTTCCCGCAAGTGTCTAGAGAGGCGACTAAGGGATATCCACCGGGGGCGGGCAGCAGCGCCCCCTGCAGAACAATTCTATCACCGAACTGCGATCCCCAACCCACATGCCCAGCGTGGGGATTATGGGCATGACCCCCCATGAGATAAAAGCCAACAAGGCGCTTATCAGGGGGAGGCCTGCGTCCAGCAGTGGACCAATACAGGCTGTTGAGGTTGAGGTATTATTATTATTATTTTCTTTCTTGTCAAATTATAAGTAACAATTTAACCATGCATAATTTTAGCCTGACATTTTTATAAATTTATATCAATTTTATATCAGTTTTATAAGTTTCATTATTTGCATGTAATTATAATTAATTAGTTTAATTGGTGTTTTCGCCGTTCTCATTAATAATTAAATAAATGAATAAAAATAGTTCCCTGTCCTCACGATAGGCGTTGTATCAAATTGTATGGAAAAAAGAGACGTCACTCGATATCTCTTTACTAACGTCAAATAGACTCACCCCTATGAAGCTTTGATTACATAAATTACATTTATATTTTGTCCTCTTTGAAGAAAATTAAAAAAATAACTATTCGGGACTCGAACCAGCAACCATCCACTCTGTACTGAATGTAATGCCAGTTACGCCACTAAGCGACCTGACTACACGAAGATCTTTGGTCTATATGGTGATGAAATAGAGCAACTTCGCATCTCTGCCTACACTATACAAAATAAAAATTTTACAGAGGCATTAAAAATAATCTTATGATAGGTATCATAAGCTGCGAAATCGATTTGTGTAAATTCCTTCGAATAACATAATAATAAGATAAAATAGGTGGTGGCGCTGATTTGGGTCCGGTTCGCGCCTTAATATTTTTCTTCATACTAGAAAACAAAAGATAATGTTGTTTTATTTATGTACAAAGTTTCATTAAAAAGGTCTTGAAGTTAGAAACATGTCTTAAAAATTAGAAAAGATTTTAGTGATACTTTTTTACTATTAACAAAAGTTTTCGGCGCATATTTCATAAGTTTTGAATAAATTAGTGATCGCGAAAAAATGCGTACAATTATTAGGTATATTATAAGCGGCAGGCATCGAATCCGCAACCTTCTGCTTCTGAGGCGAATTTTCAACAACTACGCCACAGAGGTCATCAATTCGTCATAATTTGTGTTTTTTGAGATTTTATTACAATAAAAAAACATGCGTCCAGTATTACAAAACCTACTTATATATAATTTATTGACTAGTTTTTACATAAAACTTATAAAAAAACTGTGTCTTATTTACAAATTAGGCAAATATGACCCTCGAATATACTGAGCTTGCTTACTAGACCTATTTTGATGCTGTTTTGAGCTAAATTATAGGCCATGACGAGGAACTATAGCCTTGAGCGAAACAACGCTTTTTTATTTAAATAGTTAATAGTAATAATCAACTTTTTAAATACACAATAATTAAAAAGGGAATTCCAAAAAAGTTTTCGTTTTTTATAATAATAATTTTACCTATAAACTATATCTATACAACTTTTATAAGTACCTTAGTCTTTTCATACAAAAGTCTCTAACAGTGAAGGAATTTGGAACATCATTAAGAATCAGATATAATGTGCGTTTGTATGAAAAGAGCTTTAACTATAACTCTAAGGGACCACCTCTATAGCTGAGAATCTCGCTGCGTTCTGTGACTTAAAGCCGGCACACACAGAAACCTGTTTTTATGAGATTTTTATTTATATGAGAGACTACACACACGCCGCCCGGCGGTGTATGTGTAGTCTCTTATATAAATTCACGCATTACAACTCGCACGCCTTCGCCTCCGGCCCGGCCACGGCTTCTGTGTTTGGAGGCTTTTAAAGCGATGCAAATCCGTGAAAATTCGTTCTGAAATAGCCATGTAACTATTTCTCGAAGCGACGCGTGACCCGAGAGCTGGTCAGTATCTGTCGCAGCGCATCAGCATTGCCATACAGCGGGGCAATGCAGCCAGCGTAGCGGGGATAGCGGGGTTATGGATCAGTTGAGCTACCTGTACATTGTTTGCAACAGTCTGCAGTTAGCTCAATTGTTTTGAATGTAATTTTCTTTTAAAATTATTTTCACACGTGTCCGGTGACTTTCCCCCTAGAGTGTCTTAGCTACGATTTTATATCGATACGAGATATTCGCTTATTGAGGTGGTACCTTTATTCATCACATGACAGGGTAGGTACAATGTCAAAATTGTGTACAAGTGAAGTTCTTTTTACATAAAAGGGGTCAAAATTACATTAATTTGGTGTTATCAAAATTGTGGTCATTGGTGTATGGGTTTCTAAAGGTTTTTTTGAACAGTATTTTGATACCAATTTTTTGATATCAATTATTTGACTTTTGATAGGTATGTATTATTTTGATACCAATTATTTTTAAGTACCTATTATTCTGATATAACCTACATTTTTAAATAGTGGGATTGAGTATGAAGTCATCTCTCACGCTGTCGCGTTTGTTTCGATCAATACACTAGCCAAACTTGTATAAGCGGGACAGAATGACATATGACATCATTCTCAATCCCCTTCTTTAAGTACGCGAGTAATATCAATTACTAGTGATACAGTAACAGTAGGTGCTTTATTTAGTTTTCTAATTGTTCCTTGATGCACCTTTTACTTAAATCTATCTAGTGTTTTCGTATAACAGAATGAATTTTATCTATTTTGAATGAAGATAGCAAATGTTGTTAAAGGTTGGTAAAAATACTAGATCCAACAATTTTTTTTTATGGTATTTTTGACAGTTTTCACACTATTAGATTAATTCGTCTGATTTAGGTTCCTCTGTAAGTTATTTTATGTGAAAATAATACAAAACCGAGTGAGATGGTTTGGGTAAGTATCTTAGGATGCTCTCCGTCATCAGCAGTGGAACTGGTGCTGGGTGATGGAAGACAGATCCTTCATGAGTCCCTCCAGATTCTGCATCTCTCGATGGAGACGTTCCGTGGAGCGAGACGGCGTGAGAGGCTCCAACTCCTCAGGACATTGGGCGACGCCGCTACAGCTTCCTGAAATCATCACACTTATATTATAAATGCGGAAGATTGGATGTTAAGATGTTTGGATGTATGTTTATCAGATATTCTACCACAAAACTTCTAGTGAGTTGCAAAAATTATCAGTAAATAAATTCAAACAAATTGTCAAAACCTTGCTGTGCAAAAAGGCTTACTATAATATCAGATTATCCAGAGGATAAAAAAGCTCGGGACGGGTTTTGCTCCAACTCGAAAAATAACAACTAACAGGCTAAAGGTTTCTTCGTTGCAAGGTTGCTTCTTTAGGTACTTTAGTCTACATACCGAAGCGACAGAAATCAAAAATATCACTTTATTTCCGTGTCAGTGTTTAGTTTTATAATGATACCTTTTCAAAGTGTACATTTATTGTATTTATGGAAATAAGAGTTTTTGATTTTGATTATTTACGCCAAAACTACTAAACAGATCTGGCTGAAATTTTGCTTTCAGGTAATTCTAATCCTGGAATCATACATAAGCTACCTATTAGGTATCCCATAAATCAGTTTGTATGGGATTGAAACCACCTGTAATCGTTTCCATAGACACAACGCGGGCAGGAATTATACGTGAGTAGTACGGTATGGCCGTGGCGTATTTCTTTCCGTGTTCAACTGGCGACACCGGTCTCGCGAAATCCGCACGCTTTTGTAGTACTACACATTTCAACACTACACTTTATAAGGCCAATGCATTACTTGGTAGAAGGAGCTATTACTATTTAACTAAGTTCTCATAGTCACAGAAGACAAGATCTTATCAGGCTCATATGGATTCATGATGCGGATCACATTAGACAAGATCTTAATCAATGTAAACTTTTTTTCCAGTGTACAAGATAAGTACAGATATATGGACATCGTACTAGAAAGAGACAAACTACTACTTTGGGGCACTCACTCGGCTCGTGTTTATGAAACACTGCACAGTCCAGGTTAGATATAGGATCATGGGTTTACTAGTTTCAGTTTTTTCGGTGTTAGCGCCTCTATTGACACGTTAGCCTTGTAGTTCGGCCGCCGTCACCTAGAGGTCGCTTACAAATAACATTTTTCCTACCATTCACCCTACATAACGTACAAACACAAACTTACCGAGCTGCAATCTATTCGGCATATGTCCGGGACTCGAACTGGCGCTCTTCTTGTAAGGAGAAGTTTCTCGCACGCTCCCTGGAACAAGACATTTTTAATTCACTGACTGCAAGTTCAGATGTATTTTATGGTTTAAAAAGTTTATTCGATGACATTTTGAACAAAATATTTGAGACTAGCTGCGCCCCGCGGCTTCGCCCCGTGGAAATTTATGTTTCCAACTTTCTTATTTTTTTCTTTGATAAGAACCTTCTCCTGACAATAACAAACACAACAAAAAAAAAAAAAAAATTAGCGAAATTGGTCCAGCCGTTCACGTGTGATGCCGTGACCAAGGGAACTAGGGATTCATTTTTATATATAACTAGCGACCCGCCCCGGCTACGCACGGGTGCAATGCTGATATTATATATACTACAGAATCAGTCCACCACCGGCCGCTACCGCCGCGCGCCGCCGCAACCGCTCTGTCTTTGCATTTTAAATCTGTATTATCTTCGAAAATATTTAATTAAATTACTATACTTTTTTTTGTCAATTTTGGCCTAGGCGTATATCCGTAGTGTCTAATAATATTACTATTATGATTGTAATATTGTACATGATTTTTAGTATAACTAACGGCATTTCCCGGCAGTGCGGCCCCAGCATTAATCCATCTTAAATTATTATACTTTGCTCCACTCAAACTTAATAAAACATCTAATGTTCCTCTAACTTTGGTCCACTCATCTCTGCTATGATTGTGCGTGGGAGTGGTATGATTAGACCCGTCTAGAGTGAAGCTGAGGAGCCTCCAAATTGACCTAACCCACATCTTGTGTTCCTCTAAGTTTGGTCCACTCACCTCTACTGTGGTTGTGCGTGGGAGTGGTATGGTTGGACCCGTCTAGAGTGAAGCTGAGGAGCCTCCAAATTGACCTAACACACATCTTGTGTTCCTCTAAGTTTGGTCCACTCACCTCTACCGTGGTTGTGCGTGGGAGTGGTATGGTTGGACCCGTCTAGAGTGAAGCTGAGGAGCCTCCAAATTGACCTAACACACATCTTGTGTTCCTCTAAGTTTGGTCCACTCACCTCTACTGTGGTTGTGCGTGGGAGTGGTATGGTTGGACCCGTCTAGAGTGAAGCTGAGGAGCCTCCAAATTGACCTAACCCACATCTTGTGTTCCTCTAAGTTTGGTCCACTCACCTCTACTGTGGTTGTGCGTGGGAGTGGTATGGTTGGACCCGTCTAGAGTGAAGCTGAGGAGCCTCCAAATTGACCTAACACACATCTTGTGTTCCTCTAAGTTTGGACCACTCACCTCTACTGTGGTTGTGCGTGGGAGTGGTATGGTTGGACCCGTCTAGAGTGAAGCTGAGGAGCCTCCAAATTGACCTAACACACATCTTGTGTTCCTCTAAGTTTGGTCCACTCACCTCTACTGTGGTTGTGCGTGGGAGTGGTATGGTTGGACCCGTCTAGAGTGAAGCTGAGGAGCCTCCAAATTGACCTAACCCACATCTTGTGTTCCTCTAAGTTTGGTCCACTCACCTCTACTGTGGTTGTGCGTGGGAGTGGTATGGTTGGACCCGTCTAGAGTGAAGCTGAGGAGCCTCCAAATTGACCTAACACACATCTTGTGTTCCTCTAAGTTTGGTCCACTCACCTCTACTGTGGTTGTGCGTGGGAGTGGTATGGTTGGACCCGTCTAGAGTGAAGCTGAGGAGCCTCCAAATTGACCTAACACACATCTTGTGTTCCTCTAAGTTTGGTCCACTCACCTCTACTGTGGTTGTGCGTGGGAGTGGTATGGTTGGACCCGTCTAGAGTGAAGCTGAGGAGCCTCCAAATTGACCTAACACACATCTTGTGTTCCTCTAAGTTTGGTCCACTCACCTCTACTGTGGTTGTGCGTGGGAGTGGTATGGTTGGACCCGTCTAGAGTGAAGCTGAGGAGCCTCCAAATTGACCTAACCCACATCTTGTGTTCCTCTAAGTTTGGTCCACTCACCTCTACTGTGGTTGTGCGTGGGAGTGGTATGGTTGGACCCGTCTAGAGTGAAGCTGTGCAGCGGGCCGGCGTGGCGCTCGCCCCGCGCTCGCTGCAGGGACCCGCATGTGCTGACGCCGCCGCCCGCTTCGCTGCTTACTGAGTCGCGGCTGGAGATACAATACGAATTTTATAACAAGTTAAACTTGTAAGACACTATCACGAAAGATACAATGGTGTCAATTCCGATGTCACCAAAACTTGACAGCACAACTTTGCTACAACTCACTGTGTATAATGTCCGAGGGGTTCGTACGCGACGTAGTGCCCCCGCTCGCGGTTGGCACACGCGTAGATGTCCCCGCCGGGGGCTACGGGCCCCGCGCACGCCGAGCCCAGGGGACATGTGCCGGAACCACCTGAAATTATTATTATAGTGAATTAACCAGGATTAATAATAATAATAATAGTCCACCAAAACTTTGTAGATTGGTATAAATGTGTATCATGTTTGGTGAAAATATATTGTTGTAAAAATGCAAAAAAAACTTAATGACATATATTTAAGTTTTTCGAACTTACAACAAAGACCTGGCTTTTCGGGTCTGTGGTGAGGGCATAGTTACAATTCATCATCAATAAACCTATTCTTTGTTAACTTAACCATAGACCAACACCTAACTTTTCTAACATTATTATGATGACGTTAACTTTGCCCCACTTCAAAATGGGCGCTGGTAACTTTGCGCAATTCATTTTGGAGCGTACGGCTATCAGTGCAAGAAGACGCAGAGTGTGCAGATATTTAAAAATTGTCGTCTAGTCTAATAAGCCGAGCAATATCACTTGTAACAGTCGCATAGTATGCGGGCGGTGTCGTGTAGGTTATCTCAAACGTGGACTGGACGGAAAGAAATTGGCAGCACTCTGCGGTGACCGGGATGTCATAGCTGGGATAAGGACATGGTTACTCACAGGGCGGCGGCGGCGGGTGTAGCGGCAGGTGAGGCAGCGAGGCGAGCGAGCTCTGCGGAGACTGGACGCCGGCCAGTAGAGGCGTGGACTGGTCGGGGGGCAGCCGGTGGCGGCGCTCGCAGGTGGACGCGCAGCCCGGGCCCATCGCCATGCCAGTCATGGCTGCGGAATAGAATAGAATAGAATAGAAAATACTTTATTATACCACACAGACAGGAAACAATACCGAGAAAAATCTCAGAATACAGGAAGTATAAAGGGCGGCCTTATCGCTAAAAGCGATCTCTTCCAGGCAACCTTGGGAATTTAACAATGATGTAGAGAAAAAAAATATTTTCCAAAATCTTCCAAGTTTGTAATTCTAAAAGGCCCGTTACGTAGTTTAGTTCAACTCGATTCTTAAAACATATAACTCGTAGGTAGCTTTATGTTAAAATTACAACCACAACGAAAATTGTACTGGCGGGGCTAGATTTTTGGTATACCGAATTGAAACAATGGTGCATAGCATAGATCACGGATAGGAGAGTTTAGACAGCTCGGCGCAGCGGTGGCGCATGTAAATTGGAAAGGAAGTAAAACATGAAACACTTGACTTGTTATTTGCCGTAAGCCGATGGAAGTTAACGTTATTGAATATCAATATGAATCTGCAAACTGATTCACGCTAAATGTGCAAGCAATGGACGAATACTTTTCTTTAAATTTCCTTAGCTTGGGGCTAGATGATGCTGTGTGGATTGTTATTTATTTATCTTAACAAAGAAATTCAAGGCAAATGTGCGGATAAACAAGCGGCACATCTATCTGATAATATAAGTAACTCTGTATTAAGCTTATTATAGTGGCACTTATTTTACTCCTATACATTCAAATGTAAAATGAAATGTACAAACAAAAGATAAAATAAAAAGAAACAAAAAACATAATTACGTTTATATCCATAATCGTCGCAGCGGACACAACTGGAAGTAGGCAGCAGGGGAGCGAGGGGAGAGGGAGAGAGGGACGGGGAGGCTCGCATGACGGCCGTATCATCACTTCCACTCCCGAGAGATGGCGCGCGGTAGTCTGGTAGTATACAGAAAATAAAAAGAAACTTAAAAAAGTAAAATAATATGAACAAGTAGTGAGATAAAGAAACACAAAATTAAAACATATAATACAGCAAAATAAAAGAACTAAAAATACTAAGACCATTGTAACTTTACCACACAAAATACGAAACTTTGCGCCACTGGAAACACAAGTGTCATTGGCGCAAAGATGCGACTATGTACAAGTTATCCCGCTGTCAGGTAAGGTAGTATTCCTAGTCGAGGTAAAAATCAAGAAAACAACTACGCTACATGACGCACAGGCCCATCTGCAGCTCGGTGGAGCCTAGCCTGGGCAGTGAATGCGTTAAGCCCAGCTACAGTCGTTAGTCCACTCAGCGACATAAGTGAAGGTTGGCGGACTATTCGGAAAAGAAAAAAAAACTTTACGTTTCGTTTTCGTGCAAAACCTACTCCATTGTCACTTAATTAGTCATTATTTGCACGAAAACATATCAGAACTTTTAATTTTTCGAGCACGGGCGATACTAGTTGCCACATATCACCGACATAAAGTAGTCACATAAAGAAAACTCATCGACAAGTAGTCATGTTTAATAAGCTCACCGACATAAGTAGTCACATATAGGAAACTGATCAACATAAGTAGTCACGTATAATAAACTCACCGACATAAGTATTCACCTATAGGAAACTCACCGACACAAGTACTCACATATAGGAAACTCACCGACATAAGTAGTCATATATAGCAAACTCACCGACATAAGTAGGCACGTAATGCCTGCGGTCGAGGCTGGCCGGCGGCGGGTGCGGATGCGGCGCCGGTTCATACTCGGCGGGGGCGGGGGCGGGCGCGCGCCCTAGTGTTAGCGTGGACGACATGAGACCGCCTTCCACGCTGCCTGCTGATACTGACAACAATAGACAAAATTATAAAAATATTACACATCCCGTCTTCTCTTTAATATTTGAGGTATTCAAAATAATGGTTATATCTAAACTAGCTGCTGCACGCGGCTTTGCACGCGCTTTTCAAGTAGATCTTCCCCGGAATATCATTTACTTGTCTACCGAATTTCATTAAAATCACTTCAGTCGTTTAGGCGTGAAAAGGTAACAGACGGACAGACAGACGGACAGACAAATTTACTTTTGAATTTATAATATTAGTATGGATGCTTTATCTGGACACTGCAACAACATTACACCTACAACTAACTAACAATAAACACGTCAGTAGCTATTAAATAATTATGTAAATGGTTTCTAAAATAATTATATTGTATGTCTAAGTAATCATCATCCTCACGTATATAATATTGTAATAAATAAATATAAATCTAAATCTAATCTAAATTGTCGACCTCGAAATGGAATGGAAGACAATCAAAATGATGTCTTTAACACTGCCCCGCAAAGCATGGGCAAAGTAAGCATATCAAATCCCTTGGCAAGGCCAAAGTTAGGGACTTTGTCATAACATATGTCACACGGAAACTATATACTACTCCGCGATGGAAGGGAAAAGTAAACAGAACTTTACAATTTGGGCTAAAGTTAGAGGACTTAGAGATAAAATATGTCACCGTCACTGTCCATAAGGCTTTCTTTTATTTAAAATTCGCTCAGTAAATTATTTACAGTTTTAGGTTAAGTTCAATAAAATAATTTCATACATACACCAATACTTTACACTTTACTTTTATTTTTCTTTAAAGTTTTATTTAGATCTTTAGCTACCCAGTTAATAAATACATGGCCTAATAGAAAAATTAAATCAATAGAACAAATATATCTTACTCTTGCTAGCAGAGTTATGCAGCCCCTTATCCATATGCTTCAGCTCCATCTGATCGTGGTGTATCCAGAGATCCGGCGGCTTGATGGCGGCGGACGCTGAGGACTTCTGGTACGTGCTGGAAACCATCGCACTGTGAACGTTAATGATCTATCTTAGATCTTATTTATATTAGAAATATATTGCAAATAAAATAGAGTACTGGACAAACTATTATTTCTAAAATGTCTGATAAAATCTCAACCTAAAAGACCCTACTAGAGCGACCTCTATCGATAAGTGGCGCCTCCCGACCCTCACGACCTCCGTGGCGCAGCGGGCGAAGGTCCGCCTGCGACGCAGGAGGTTGCGGGTTCGATTCCCGCCTCGGAACAAATTTATGTACGATCTGCAGAAATTTGTTCCGTTGGTCTGGGTGTTTTCCATCTATAATAAAAAATATCCTCTATGTAGTGTATTGTATTAAGTATATCAGTTATATAGTACCCATAACACAAGCTCTGCTTAGCTTGGGACTAGATAGTGCTGTGTGAATTGTCCAGCATTTTTTTTTTTTTTTTTTTCTAACAGGATGTTCTTTACGTCTCCATAAGATGTAGTTGTCTTGATAAGGTTCAAGTGACAGGTGATAGATGTCACAAACTATGCAGTACTGGTGATTTGGTGATATCTAGCTGGCTGGTCTTTACAATACATTACTGACCTGGTGTCGGGAGAGAGTGGTGGATGGGTCCGCCGGCAGCAGAGAGACAGTGCTAGCGCGGCCGCCAGTGCGAGCACGGCGCAGGCACCGCCGGCGCTGGCTAGTCTGTACTGTACACTACTGACCTGGTGTCGGGAGAGAGTGGTGGATGGGTCCGACGGCAGCAGAGAGACAGAGCTAGCGCGGCCGCCAGTGCGAGCACGGCGCAGGCACCGCCGGCGCTGGCTAGTCTGTACTGTACACTACTGACCTGGTGTCGGGAGAGAGTGGTGGATGGGTCCGCCGGCAGCAGAGAGACAGAGCTAGCGCGGCCGCCAGTGCGAGCACGGCGCAGGCACCGCCGGCGCTGGCTAGTCTGTACTGTACACTACTGACCTGGTGTCGGGAGAGAGTGGTGGATGGGTCCGCCGGCAGCAGAGAGACAGAGCTAGCGCGGCCGCCAGTGCGAGCACGGCGCAGGCACCGCCGGCGCTGGGTAGTCTGTACTGTACACTACTGACCTGGTGTCGGGAGAGAGTGGTGGATGGGTCCGCCGGCAGCAGAGAGACAGTGCTAGCGCGGCCGCCAGTGCGAGCACGGCGCAGGCACCGCCGGCGCTGGCTAGTCTGTACTGTACACTACTGACCTGGTGTCGGGAGAGAGTGGTGGATGGGTCCGACGGCAGCAGAGAGACAGAGCTAGCGCGGCCGCCAGTGCGAGCACGGCGCAGGCACCGCCGGCGCTGGCTAGTCTGTACTGTACACTACTGACCTGGTGTCGGGAGAGAGTGGTGGATGGGTCCGCCGGCAGCAGAGAGACAGAGCTAGCGCGGCCGCCAGTGCGAGCACGGCGCAGGCACCGCCGGCGCTGGCTAGTCTGTACTGTACACTACTGACCTGGTGTCGGGAGAGAGTGGTGGATGGGTCCGCCGGCAGCAGAGAGACAGAGCTAGCGCGGCCGCCAGTGCGAGCACGGCGCAGGCACCGCCGGCGCTGGGTAGTCTGTACTGTACACTACTGACCTGGTGTCGGGAGAGAGTGGTGGATGGGTCCGCCGGCAGCAGAGAGACAGTGCTAGCGCGGCCGCCAGTGCGAGCACGGCGCAGGCACCGCCGGCGCTGGCTAGTCTGTACTGTACACTACTGACCTGGTGTCGGGAGAGAGTGGTGGATGGGTCCGACGGCAGCAGAGAGACAGAGCTAGCGCGGCCGCCAGTGCGAGCACGGCGCAGGCACCGCCGGCGCTGGCTAGTCTGTACTGTACACTACTGACCTGGTGTCGGGAGAGAGTGGTGGATGGGTCCGCCGGCAGCAGAGAGACAGAGCTAGCGCGGCCGCCAGTGCGAGCACGGCGCAGGCACCGCCGGCGCTGGCTAGTCTGTACTGTACACTACTGACCTGGTGTCGGGAGAGAGTGGTGGATGGGTCCGCCGGCAGCAGAGAGACAGAGCTAGCGCGGCCGCCAGTGCGAGCACGACGCAGGCACCGCCGGCGCTGGGTAGTCTGTACTGTACACTACTGACCTGGTGTCGGGAGAGAGTGGTGGATGGGTCCGCCGGCAGCAGAGAGACAGTGCTAGCGCGGCCGCCAGTGCGAGCACGGCGCAGGCACCGCCGGCGCTGGCTAGTCTGTACTGTACACTACTGACCTGGTGTCGGGAGAGAGTGGTGGATGGGTCCGCCGGCAGCAGAGAGACAGTGCTAGCGCGGCCGCCAGTGCGAGCACGGCGCAGGCACCGCCGGCGCTGGCCCACAGCCACGCGGATGTTGCACTGGCTAGACCGCCGCCTTCGCCAGTCTCTGTGGAACAAAATCTCGTCATTATCTTCTATTTTTTTACGAAGAAAACGGGCATGCAGTTTTTTTGTAACTCATTAAAGCGGCAACACATAAATTAGCATTAAAATATAGGCCTTCAGTCGAAAACTTGAGATACACTTTGCAGTGACATAACCAAATAGCAGACAGCGCGCGGTAAGCGACCTTGCCGCAACCTAGCCACTAGTTGGATAACGCCACACACACCGTAAATATAAATTTAAGGATCTATAAATAATAAAGTTGCCGAATAAACTTTACCACACAAAAACGTTGCTCCACTTAATATCACAAGTGTCACTGGCGCAATGTTATCTCACTTGCTAGTATGGACAAGGGATCGTTCCTGGACACGGTCATCGTGGTCCATTCAGTCATAACTTAAATGTTACTGTCACTGTTATACTATTTCTGTCCTGCTCTAACTTGCACAAAGTATAGGGCCAAAGACAAGGATGGCAAACCGCCACATGTTAATTCTCTAAACCCCACCATGGACAATAGATAGATTTTAAATTTTTGTTTTACTTGTACGTCACTATTAATTTGATCATGAGTCGAAATTACTAGTAGCATGAGTCATAGAGGCAAATGTTAATGAATCATGACGATCTCCGTGGCGCAGCGGGCGAGAATCCGCCTGCGACGCAAGACATTGCGGGTTCGATTCCCGCCTCGGAACAAATTTGTGTACGATCAGCAGAAAATTGTTCCGTTGGTCTGGGTGTTTTCTATATATCATTAAAAAAATATATCTATTATATTGTATTAAATATATCAGTTATCTAGTATCCATAACACAAGCTAGCAAGGGGCTAGATGGTGCTGTGTGGATTGTCCGGCATTATTTATTTTATTATTTATCAAACTTCGTTGTGTCAAACGCCCTGCAGGTCGAAAAACTGAGGCTGGGATCGTGAGTCACAGTCACTCAAACCATGAGTCAATGAGTCAAACGTATCTTAAAGCTCCTCACCCATAGCCGTCGTATAAGTGATGGGTGCACACACAGGCCCCATGCCCTTGCTGTTCTTCGCCTGCATCTTGAGATGGTAGGTGGTCCGCGGCCGCAGGCGGTCCACGCGCGCGCGGGTTCGGTCCCCGGACACGGTCATCGTGGTCCATTCCTCTGAACCCGTCAGGCCGGAAGAGCCGCCGCGTTGCACTGCGTACATTACTAGGTAGCCTGGATGGAGAAAGGATTTGTTGCTAGAAAACTTCGATGACTTCTAAAGTAGCTCATGAGCTCAAACTCCTATTTTTTATTATTAATTCTATTTAATGTTGTTATTCATTTATTATTTCTGTTAAATGCCTTTAGTAAGTATGCTAAAGTTAAGTAATTTTTTTTTTTAAGTTAAGTTAATTATGTTTTCATGTTGTGTTTAAATAGGTAAAATTGTAGAATTGTATCACATACTTAGATAATGAATACCCTGATAAGTAACATTTTTTGTTATTAATAAAGAACTATGAACTATGAGCTTCCGGGGAAGATCGTTTGATTAAACAAAATTTCGAAGATAACTTAAAGTTACCAGATTACGTTCATTAGCACTACCCTGTATTTTCTTTGCTTCTATTTAATATTCTACAGACACTCACCAGTAATGAGTCCGTTGGGCTTGGCCGGGGGGTGCCAGATGAGCTCGAGGGCGCGCGCGGGGGGCGGCGCGGGGGCGGCGCGCAGCTCGCGCGGGGGAGACGTGGGGGCGGACTCCAGGGTGCGGTTCCACACTAGCATGGACCACGCGGATTCGCGACCTCCTGGGGACAAAACATGGATTGGATAAACTTCAATGTTTCCCATGTAGGTGGAGCTACCGGCGCTAGAGTCCGTAGGAGCTCCCAGAGATATTCCGACTCCTACGTCACCTCGTGGTGTAGTTAGTTATCACATTTCCGTACTGAGGGAAGGCTGCGGGTTCAATTCCCGTAACAGTTGAACATTTTTGGGATATTGTTTGATTTCTTAGAAATATCTCTGTGTGAGGTAATAATAACTTTGCTGAGGAAAAATTGGTGGTGCTACACCCCCATGCCTCTGATATCATGTTAAGCCGTTGGTCCTGCGCCTGCGTTGATCCTCTCACCCTCAACTTCAGTACCGGACCTTCTCGACGGGAGGCGCCGTTACGGGGCCCATGGACCCCAAGCAGGCCCTTTCGACCTCCTTAAAGGAAAAGAACCCATAAGGGGTATAAAATTTTTCCTTACCAGCTAGTACAAAATAAGTAGGTAACTATATATAATTCTTAATCTAAACTTAAACTATAATTATACTTTGTCCGGTAAGGACCGCCTTTGGCGGTGAAAGCCTCCTCCAATGAACACACATTATGGGTGGTAGTAGACTACCACCCCTAAGGGGTAGCGTCGGTCAATTCGTCAGAATTTGACGGTGAAGAAAAACATTACACGTTTTCAGGGATACAGCATGGATTTGTTTTTGTCTACTTGGGACCCCCTGGGAGGTCCGTGGGTTCATACTTTTTATTTTTATTGTGAAAATGAAAATGTTTATTTTTGAAACCACAAAAAAAGAACAAAGTTCTGGGCAGCTCTGTCTTTTGTTTTAGTTATAAATCTGTGTTAAAGAAAGCAGCATATTTCCCATTGCAGGGTACATTGTATGTAGTTTAAAAAATAGGGTTACACAAATCGATTCTTAAAATTTACACCTAGACAGTTATACAAAATGACAGTTATGTATAAAAAATAAACGTTATTCTAAGTTTTATTAAGATTGTTTATAGAAGTATTTTAAAAATTGAGAAATTTCTCTTACCTTTGATAAGCTTTACACTGAATTCATAGTTGGTATACGGCTTCAGTTCATCCAACATACAGTTGAGGTCCGTTGCGTTGAAGTAGCGGACCTTCCCGGCGGGAGGAGCCGCGGCGGGGCCCGTGGACCCCGCGGGAGCTGCTACGCCCCAGCGGACTACGTAGCGGCGGCCGTCAGCTATTGGCTAGAATAAAAAAAAAACATGTTCTTTATTTCCAAAGACACATATTATCCTACTAATATTTTAAATGCGAAAGTTTGTGTGAATGTTTATTATACATATCTCCGTAACTACTTAACCGATTTAGATGAATTTGGCATGTAGATAGTTTAAGTTCTGGAATAACACACAGGGTAATCTAATCCATTTTAAAAAAAATAATCTGTGAGGGGGTTAAAAAAGGTGGTGATGCTTCTATGCATATATTCCTTGATTCGATTCACTAAGAATTCGGTATAAATAACCTATAAAGTTAATAATGAATCACGTATTTTTTATTTTACAAAACTACCCCTAGGAGGGGTGTGAAATAAATTTCTGAAATTTGTATGATTTCCACGCGGGCAAATCCGCGAGGCGCAACTAGTAATGAATGTATTAAAGTTAATGCAGGATGTCGATTCGCATTTATTCGTGAGTTCGGGTAAAAAGAGTTTGTGTGTCACTCACGAATACATCTGAATTGACCAGCTGGTGTTTTTTGAAATAATTGGACAGTCAAACGCTGTAATAGTATAACTTGACGTAAAGAAATAACATAAATAATATATAGAAACTATTGTCAAGAACACTCATAAATTCAAAAAGTAAATTTAAACTAAGAAATCATAGAATATTTTGACAGTACCCCCCAAAATAAGGATGGTAATCATTGATAATTAACTACTAGTGTTAATCTTGATTAATTATAAGAAAATGTGCAATTCCTTTAATTTTAAGTTTATTAACTAATATTAATCATCATATTATTATTGTACGTGATAGGGCTGCTATCAATAAGCTAAGCTGGGGTAAAACGCTAAGGGATGCTAGCTAGCTGAGGGTGGTAAAAACTCCGAAGAGATTAAAATAACCGAACCCGTTGAGTGATGATTGAACACTGCTTTATTGTTTCCACATTAGTTGATAATTGAGGTCAATGCAAGCTAAGCTAAATATACATGAAATGTTCAGGTTAACATATACCTACTGCATGTACTAATGCGATAGCTTGTACATATTGCCAACCAGAAAAGAGAAAAAGGGACCTACAATTTATAAAGTTACAAAAGTAAAAAGCTAAAGTAATAAGCTATACAATAAAAACGCTTAAGGCGTGAAAACAATAACGCTAAAATGCTAGAAGCTTATAAAATTAATTTATGTAATCTAATAAATGTCCATTGTCAATAAGATAAGCTAATTGCCCCCGGCGGGCTCTACTACGTCACCAAAAGAGTCACACGGTATGGGAATAGACACTGATTGACGTGAGGGCTTAGGAGGCGAGATGCCTTTGTTTACACTTAAATTCCCCATGCTCTCTGATTCCCGAAAACCACACTCGCTAGATAAATATCGCTCGTTGAACGCACTCGTGGAGGCGCGCGCGCGGGTGTGGGCGGCTGCGCTCACCGGGGCTACCCCCCCGGGAGGAGCCGCCAGCTGCATGCACCGTCTCCTCGCTCGAAGACAGGTCGCTAAGATAGCTAGTATTACCAGTACGGCGAGCATGCCGTAGATGATGGAGTATTGATGGACATCGTGAACGCTGAGGTTGGAATCTGACTGCTGCTTCAGATTGTCGATCTCGTCCAATAGTCGACGATAAGCTAGCTCGTGGTTCTCCGCTGTGAAGTTGTAGCTGGCTCCAGAAGTCTTCATGACGCTATTCAAAATAGATACCTCTGGGGCTTCGATAGTAGGCTCTATACTAACCTTTCGTAAGAAGTTATTATGAGAGTGAATTGTAAATAAATCAGCTTTAATAGTGCAACCTTGACCTATATCAAGAAGGCCGGTGCCCGATAAAGTACTCATATTAACATCAGCTGTGCAAAAAGTGCGAATGTTGCATTTGTCGCAACACGAATAAAGCCAAGAGTTCTGTCTGTGTAACTTGATCCATCTGTTTACACATAAGGATTGCTCGTAAATACAGGGCGATGTTAATTTGCCTGCATTTATTAAAGTAAGATTACAAATGCTTTGCTGTTGTATATTAAAATCATAGATAGGTTTATCTAGAGGACATAATATTTTTTCTTCAGTTGCATGAAGACAAGCTTGTAGATCGTAGTCTGTCAGGAATAAGACTGCGTCTTTTCGTAAGTTGAAAGCTAGATAGGGGTAGGTAGGTACGGTAAGGTAAGTTTTTCCTTCCTTGTTTTGTGGAATACTAATTATCTTATCGAGCTCGTAAATTTCGTTGCTGACTAGTGGGATTCTAATTTCGATGATGAGATATCTTTTAAACACCTTCGCTGATACCTTCAGTAGCTTGTAGATATCTCGTATGCTTCCCGTCTCTGAGGGTACTTTTAGATCACCCTGTAGCTGTGCCGATATGAAGTTAAGTTGTTCTTCTAGTTGTTCGCTAGCTATAAGATGCGAGTCGATGCGGCCGTGACTTATGTCTGTCACGGTGTCTATCAGTGACGTCTGTATACGTCTCAGGTTCTCTAGGATGATGTTCGCAGATAAGGCTGATGACGTAATATAGAGACCGTTTTCAGTTTCAGAAACAATTTATTAAGGACTGCCGATACGTTGTAAAAATGTTCGTTAATTAGAGAAAATTGCTTATTCATTATCTGCTCGTTGCGTTTAATGATGTTAAATTCTGATTCGATAACTACAGTTTGATTTTTAATAAGCTTTTGTACATGATTTTCGTTGAATGCAATTTTTTCAATATCCTTTGCATATTGCTTTGCAAAATTGTCGTCCAATACGCCAAATAGATAGTTAGCTAAGTTGCCGACACCATTTACGATACCTCTTTTCTGTCGTTTGCTAGGAATCTGAAGAAGTCGGTTGTAGTGCTCGATTTCAGTAAGTTCGTGTGAAAGCTGGTTAGTTATTTGCTGATATTGGGGTCTACCATTCATCGTCATGCCTGTCAGATGTCTCACGTAAGTCTCCATTTCAGTGATAGCTTGAAAATAGCCAGTTAGGTTGTAGTACACTACAAGCTTCCACTCATCTCGAATATACTGTAAGTTGGATATTTTGTCGAAATAAAGTGGTCTAGATTCGTTAAGTGCTGAAGTACTGATAGGTGACAAATTTTGCTGTGAAGTTGGAGAGATCATCATAGTAAGCAGTAAGAGAGCTAAAGTAAAGTAGTTTTTGAAGGAAGTCTTATGCTTACTTTCACGTGCAATGCCTTTATTTGAGCTTGCAGGTGAAGGAGTTGCTGAGAGCTGGTCGCTATGCTGAGCTGAGCTGTTTTCGTCTTTATTAGCTGTTTCGATCGGTAATAACGCTAGTTTCGATGTAGTGAAAATTTTGTGTTCTGTTTTAACAGATACAACCCTGAGGCCCCTTGCACTGGGCCACGCTGGAGCATTGAATGAGCATTCAATGCTCATCTCGCTCATTTTGCTAAATAATTTTTTAATCGTAGCTAAGATGTATTTGTAAGATAAGGTAATAATTAGTTCATACGCTTTATTTATTTCTAAAGTAGGTAAAACAGCTGAGTTGTCAGTAGATTTGTGTCGTAACGCTACCTTGACGACACGAGTGATCGAGTTACCACAGTTTACCAAATCATATATGAATGATAAAATTAGTTGATGTAAAGCTGTGTACACACGGACCCTTTTTGTTATCGGTGTGCCGTAAGTTTTGATTATAATTTTGTTAGGTTCAAAGCTAGCTAACCATGCCGGGCCGTTCCACCAAAGGGATTCTTTTTGAAGCTTAGCTATTAAACCTCCGGTGGCGTAGGCGGCGGCATTTTCCACGGAACAGACGTGATTCCATTTCGAGGATGGTAATTTTCGAGTTTTCTGTTGAACTCTGAGCAAGAGCTGAGCTAGAAGTAAAGCGCCACACAGTTTTAGAAGTGGCAATAACACTTTATTCTGTATTGGAGTAAGATTAGTTTTCGCGACGACAAGGCGTGATGTGCACTCACCCTTATTGTTGCACGCTGCTAAGTACACGGCGCAAACGTAAGCTAATATCGATGCGTCACTATAGCCGTGTAGTTGAAATGCCCTAAGTGTGTCATCAAAATACCTAGGTATATTGACCTGACACACCTTTAGAAAGTTATTCCTTAGCTGAAAGATTTGAGTTTGTTCAGGAACAGGGTAATCCCCTCCAATACAGGGAGCCCATGTAAGCTGAAAGTTAAAGTGTGATGTCCATCGAAACCCTAATGTTTTTATAGCTTCGCTACGTTTTAAATCAAAGGGCTTGTGAAGCTGTTCGGTGGACAATTTAGTATTGTCACCCTGCGCTGTTGAGCACATGTGACTAAGCTGTTCGTTGGACAAGTTTTGTAAGAGCTGAGAATCGTTAAAAAGCATTATCCCTGCGCCTTGGAGTATGTCTATAGTTAGCTGACGTAGGGTACGCATTGGCAAAGATGATTCATTGTCTTTTGCCAACTTGCTTTCAAGCTGGAGAAATTGTGATGTAGCTTTAGATTGTGACAAATAAAATTTTTCGTTACAGTTAGAATTTATTGGTAGGGCTACCTCAAACCCACCGTCTTTATGTCGCTCTGAAGAAGCTAAGTGGTCTTCGCAGGTTTGTTCTTCTGCGGTGAGCTTTGACCGTGAGTGGGGCGTTTCCTCCATCTCCCAGTATTTCCCTATATCTTCTAAATTATTTATTACTATATTACAGCTAAAAGTTTTGACGGGCCCAGAAAGGATCCATCCTAATCTAGTTTGCTGAGCTATAGGTGCGTTGTGTGGGCCTTTGACCAACCCGCTCATGATAGCGTTAGAGTAAACGCAGGCATCCAACAATATGTCGATTGGCTTCGACACATTGTACTCAGGATCTGCTAGTTTCATATGCTGGATGTGAGGCCAAGATTTTTTGGTGAATGAAACGTTAGGAAGATCGCTAGCAACACGAGGAATAATACATGCCTCGGTGTTAAAGCTGTAGTTGTTGTAGATAGATTGGCAATCAAGGGAAATAAGTTGCTTGCTTTGTTTGTTACTTATACCTACACCAGAGACAGATGCGCTAAATTTTTGGCGTGGCAACCCTAACAGCTGTGCGGCGTTCTCCGATATTAAAGTAATCTGAGAGCCTTGATCGAGTAATGCACGCAGAGTTACAAAATTACCGTCGATCGCTTTTATTTTAATTAGAGCAGTAGCTAGTAAGACTTCTTCATCGTCAGCAGATACGTGACTTGCTGTGTGCGGTTTGTTGCTGGGCGCCTTTGTTGACGAAGTTGTCTCTAGAGGTGATTTTTGTTCAGCAATAATCGCTGCGCTAGAGTTTGATGACCCGGTGGCGAAAGAGTCATGCAATTGAGTATGATGATCGTCATTGCACTCTTTGCACCTTTTAATCGAAACACATTTATTGGAATGTTTAAATAAACAATTCTCGCAAAGTTGCAGTTTCGTCACTGTCCTCAATTTTTCGATTGGGGACATGCTGGTGAAGCGCTGGCATCGGTAAAGCTCGTGTTCTGATCTACATAGAGGGCACTTACACGTGGAAGTAAAAGCTGCTTGATACCTCGATGTATGCTTATTATTATAGTTTGTTTTAGCTGGATGCTGTGGAGCTGGTTTAACTGAAGATGAATGATCTCTCTCTCTTTTATGAGTAGGTTCTAAAGCTATGAACTTACCCTCGAGAAAGTGCATAAGCTCGTTTAAAGTTGGTAATTCTCTAGGAGACTTACGTGCCTCTTTGTAGGCGTTATAGGTGTCGCTGTCAAGTTTTTTAGTTAAAAGGTGAACTAGTATTGGATCCCAAGAGTTGGTATCCACACCTAAGTTATGTATGGCGTGTATACATTCAGTAGTGGTGTCGTAGAGGCGCTTGAATTCGTAGGACGTTTGCTTGCTGAGGCTAGGCTGATTTAGGAAAGTTTCGATCTGGGTAGTAAATAACACTTGCGGGTTGTTGTAGCGATGTGTCAATATTTCCCAAGCTATATCATAATTCTTAGATGAGATGTTTAAATGCTGAATGAGACGCTCAGCTTCTCCTTTGAGTTTACCTTTAAGGTGCTGCATTTTTTGAGCTTTAGATAGAAAGCTGTTGTTATGGATAGATTCTGAGTATAAATCAAAAAATGTAGGCCAGTAGGTGTAATTGCCTGAAAAAGTTGGTATTTCTAGCAAAGGAGTAGATTTAAGAATGTGAGATGAAGCTGCTAGTTTCTGGTTGAGCGCCTTTTTTGTAACCTTGAACGAAGTCTCCTGCCTGATAAATTCGTCCTGATAGATCTCATCCTGACCTTCAAGAATGTTATCTATTTCTAGATGAAGCTTGTCTATGCCATTCCATCGAGCTTGGATGCTGTGTAGCTCATCCTCTAATTCCCACTTCTCGCTTATTTCGCTGACCTTGATTCCTGACACTAGTCGCCTAAAAGCTCGAAAGTTAGTCCTCTGTAAGGACAAAAGATCATCAATTTTGCTAGTAGAACCAGTCTCGGTGTTCGTACCTATACCTGTACCTGTACCCGACCCTGATGGTTTTTCTACTTTATATGGCTCATAAGCTGCTATTTTTGCTCTAGTATCACGATAGTAATTAGCTGTACGATCGTAGATCGTTTCCTGAAAGTACCTTTGCGATTTAGTAGGTAACACTTCAAGACGTTTATTGTTAACATCGAACTCTCCCCAGAGATTATCTAAAGCGTCTAACCTTAGCTTGAGATACTCCGAGGTCTTCCGATGAGCTGAATCTTTGTCGAAGTTGGTGCCGATGCGCTGAAGCTCGGTGACGATCTCCGCTTGGCGGTTGAAGATTGCCTCGTAGTTCGTCATGATCGCTATTTATGCAAGTAAAATTGAACGATCTTACTTGAAAGCTGCTGCTAGGCGTGTCTCTCGATTCACGCCAAGAAGATCTGCTGGAGCTGAAGCTGGGGTTGAGCTGGTGTTGAGCTGGTGCCGAGTGAGCCTCCTGACCCACGAAGACGGCTGCTGTCGCTGTGTGAGTCTCTTGACCCACGGAAAGATGAGCTGCTGCTGTGTGAGCCTCCTGGCCCTGGCACAGAAACGGATAGCTGATGCTGGATGAGTCTCCTGACTCACGGAAGCTGCTGCGCGAATCTCCGGATTCACTTTTTTGAGCTGTGGTCTAAGTATTGATTCACGACAATACTTAAAACCCGTTTAAACGGCACTTAGTTCGCACAGATAAACGATAAAGTTAGCTGAGTCGCGATAGTTCAGTCACGGGGTAGTGACACGTGAACTAGTGTCGTCACTGTCACTGGGTCAATGTTCGCAGAACCAATGGAATTCTCACTCCCGTATGATCCCGCTTTTACGTATGCTCGAAGGACCAAATGATTCCGCGTTTAATCCGGCTCGAAGGACCAAATGATAGGGCTGCTATCAATAAGCTAAGCTGGGGTAAAACGCTAAGGGATGCTAGCTAGCTGAGGGTGGTAAAAACTCCGAAGAGATTAAAATAACCGAACCCGTTGAGTGATGATTGAACACTGCTTTATTGTTTCCACATTAGTTGATAATTGAGGTCAATGCAAGCTAAGCTAAATATACATGAAATGTTCAGGTTAACATATACCTACTGCATATACTAATGCGATAGCTTGTACAGTACGAGTATGTTCGACCGAAACAACAAACTGTTGAACAATTTATAAGTAGTTCTTAAGACCAACTATGTAGCAGTTTGAACATAAATGTTTCTGATTGTTATTCTCAAAAAATGCTTTTAATGACCCTACAGAATATTTCAAAAGTCCAAATACTTAAAAACTAAATGATTTATTTGTTATTTTGGTAGTGGAAGAACGAACCTGGCCTTTCGGTAACGTGGGATCCGTCCAATAAACTACAGCCGTAGTGCCGCTCAACATTATAGCCTGAAACGAAACGATTCTATTATTATCTAACAGTAATGTTCAATGCATTCCAATTCCATCTTCTCATCCCCCCCCCCCCTCCTTTAGTGAAGTGAGTATTAATTAAGGGGCTCACTTTACTAAAGAGGGGGAGGGGCCCTTTCTTTAGGGAAGTGAGCCCCCAAATCAATATGACTCCCTCAACTAACTAGTGACATGAGCCCCCTTAGTCATTCGAACGATAAGCTCCCCTCAACCTCAACATTTTACAATGGTCCGCTGCTGGACGCAGGTCTCGCCTGAAAAGCGCCTTGTTGGCTTTTATCTCATGGGGGGCATGATCCATAATCCTCACGCTGGGCATGCGGGTTGGGGATCGCAGTTTGGTGGTAGAATTGTTCTGCAGGGGGCGTTACTGCCCGCCCCCGGTGGATATCCCGGATATCATAGGAAGAGTTGGGGTGGTGCTAATTCTAAGCCGGTACCACACGCCAACCTGAACCATAAGCCACTTACCGTAACTCTATGAGGCGGTATCAGCGGTGCTTCCTCTTCCTATTTTCATCCCATTTTAGTGACACGAGCCCCCCAATCAATACAACCCTCCCCTATTGACTAGAACCCACCTTAACTCCAACCGGCGGTATCAGCGGCGCGGCCTCTTCTTCCTCCTCATCCATCTCATCCCCCCCCTCGATATCATCGGGCAGCTCTTCATCCCCCCCTTCGCCGGCGGCGGCGCGTGTACGCACTGTGCCATACACTGCAGGCCCAAGGCCGCGGGAGTTGGACGCGCGGAGAGATATTACGTATTCGGCGTTAGATTCTGTGGATGAAATGTGTTTACTATAAGAGAGGGTGTCCCTTACTAGTTATATGGAGGAAGCCTATACAGCTAACAAGCTGTAGGGGCTTCCTCATAGCTTTTAAAAAGAACTTACCTGTTGGTACAGGTAAGTGAACAAAAACAAAATTAAAAACCCCCCCCCCCCCCGACAGATTTTCATGAAACATGGCTAAGAAAACTCGGGATAAATTATCTATGACACAAAAAAAGTAAACGAAAACCGGTTCATCCGTTTGGGAGCTACGATACCACAGACAGATACACAGATACACAGACAGACACGAAATAATACACGAATAATAATAATATAATTTTTTTGACTTCGACGGGACTTGAACCCGCATCCTTCCGTTAGTACCGGATTGTGCTAACCAACTACACCACGAGGTCAAGTGACGTAGGAGTCGAAAATCTTGGCGACTTTGACTTTTCTTAGATATTAGCCAGAGTGCGAGGCTTACGCCCTATAAAAACAAAAACTTTACAGACAGACACGGTAAACTTATAACACCCCTCTCTTTTTGCGTCAGGGGTTAAAAACAGGTATGAGCGGAGCAACTACAAGAAGAAGAAAGAAGACTAGAGCACCGTTCCTCAGTTCAAAGATATCTTGGCCCTACCGACGACGTCCAACGATCACAACACACTCTGTGATCCTCTAATACAGCCGATCATGGTGGCAGAGCGGCGTGATTTGCTTACAACTTACTGAATCCAGTAATAACAGGATTCATAAAATTAGGATGGTGGCAGCGGTGGGATTAATTACTGTTACTTATGTAAGTCTTACCAAGTCCTCTGATAACATGCGAGTGTATATGCGCAGGTAACGTCCGGGACATCTCATCCGGGACGCCCAGCCCCCATCCGAGCAGGTATCCTCTCACGACGACCCCCCCTGCGTCGCCCCCGCTGTCATCCGACCACCAGACTGAGATCCAGTCGCGACCGGATCGAGCTGGAATAAGAGTGAAACTTGTTTTTGTATACCTTTTCTCTTGGACCTCGCAGATATCTACGCACCGTGCGGCCATGCGTTGTTTCAGCGTGTCAAACTGTGCCTTAATGGCACAGTTTATGAAGAAATTTGTACGAAAATTATCAAAAAGTTGACAGTTTCTTCAAACAAAGTTCCTCTGTCTACATAGTGCCTAATTTTAAGTTTCCTTAAAATTCCATAGACTTCGCTTCTTGTCTTATGACAAGTACCATTTAGAAAATTAGCAAATTTTGTAATTGTTAATGTGTCCGATTTTGTTTAAATAACGATGGATGTACCGAAACTTTCTCGACCATACCGAAAAAGTCTTATAACAGCGCGTTATTTAAACGCACCATCAACGCGCGTTTGTATCAATACAAACGCGATACGCACGCGAGTTAGACGCCGCATGAAGACTATTGCACAACAAATTTTTTAAATTGCGTGTTTGAGCAGAAGCTTTTACGGTGATCGGGCCCCTGGTGAAGCGCCGTCAACGCGCGTTTATATCGCTGCTTGTAGTGAACAAACTGCTATGTGGAATGCTATAAACGCGGTGTTCACGGCGCTTAGATTGTGTTGTTTCTGGGCCTTATGTATTTTTTTAATATTTTCAACGTAGGTACTTGTGAGCGGCGGCGGCAGCGGTGGAACACTGGCTTCGTCTCTCTGGTGAGCCAGAGTGGTGCAAGTCACCCACTCGCTGAAAGGACCTGTGCCGTTTGCGTTTATGGCTGATACACGGATCTGTAATGTTACAAGATTGATTATTGAATATGATATGTTTCATCATTTATCGATCCAGCTGTTGATTTCAGATGTATTCGTGAGTGTTTTTACTTTTCGATTACGAATCAGAAATAAAAAACACAGAACAGATAAATTAATGTATTGCATGCATCAAAATAATCCGTGTAAACTTTGTTCCTAAATCATTTTCAAAAAATGTGATGTCTCCTCAAGACCTTGAAGTTGCTCACAGATGAAAATAAATAATAAATAAATAAATAATGCTGGACTATTCACACAGCATTATCTAGCCCCAAGCTAAGCAGAGCTTGTGTTATGGGTACTAGATAACTGATATACATAATACATACAATACACTACATAGATAGATTTATTATACATAGAAAAACATCCAGAACACCCTGAACAAATATCTGCAGATCGTTCAAACATTTGTCCCGAGGCGGGAATCAAACCCGCAACCTTCTGCGTCGCAGGCGGACCTTCGCCCGCTGCGCCACAGAGGTCTCAAACCTCAATAATAACTTTCTCACCTGATAAGTACTAGCAGTATCCAAATCAGTCAACTCCGCGCGTCTGGTGTTAGCGGGGGTCGTCAGCGAGTCCGCTTTCCGTCGGTTGGTCGCTGTAGCGGGCCCCCCAGGGCCGAGGGGCCGGTAGCGGACCTTGTAGCCGGTGAGGGGGCCCCCGTGCGTGCGGGTATGGGGAGCCTCCCAGCGGACTATGATTGACTGTGGAATGTTGGAGTTGTATGAGACAAACCAAGGCTTATAAAGTCTTGAATGTGATAACATTAGTATTGGTTAGAGGTAGTGGTCAGTGTAGTTGACGGGACGCAAGGCAAAATTATCATTTTTTTTGTCAAGGTCATTTACCTTTGCCCTTAATCTTTTTTGAGAAAGTTTGTTTTTACTAAAGTTGACGACCAAAACTTAAATTATGTGTTAACACATGGCTCTGGGTGAAATTATACAGAAACACACCCTTTCAGCCACAGAGTCGCCACGACCCCCCCCCTCCCCCCTCCTGTATTAACTTACTCCTTCGTTAGGAGTAAGTTAATACAATAATGGTCGGGTTGGGACAAGTAAAAACAAGGACTCCTTTATGAAAAATTTTCTCTTCGTCTTTTCGCCTTGTAATTGTGCAACACAATTTGTTAGGTTAGGTTAGGCGGCTTGGCGTTGCCGTCTCGGCTTGAATGAGTACTGGCTCCATGGAACGATTGGCATGGCTTATAGGTTGACCCTACTTACCCACATTAACGCCGAAAAAAAGACCTTTAGGATCGTCCAACATTTGGTCGCTTGCCAGACTTCCTTTTGTGACCGTCCAAATGTTGGACGCTTGCCCAGGGAGAGGTTAATACTTACAGTGGCGGAGGCGGGCGCCGCAGTGACGTTGGAAGGGGGTGCGGCGGGGGGCGCGCTGGCGGTCCGCGCCGTCACGACGGAGGCGCCGCCGCCGCGGGACGCCGCAACCGAAACTGAGTACAGCGTGGCGGCGCGGAGTCCCGATATACTGTAAAATACACGGATATCTTAATAGTAGTTTATGCAACTGTCATATAATGAAGGGTATTAAAACACGAGTGTGAGTTTATGAAACGAGCGCAGCGAGTTTCATAATAGTAACGAGTGTTTTAATACCCGTGTTATATGCAGTTGCATACACTACTTTATCTTCACTAATGCAATTAATCAAACAACAAGAGTAAAAGCTGACAATAGTTTATTTATAATAATTGTTCAAATTTTGGATGGTACAATTTTGAAAGTTAATGTTAATTATTGATCCAGCAGCTGTAGCGGCCGCGGGGCAAGCAGTAGAGCTCGTAGACGGAGTCGGAATATTTATAATTACTTCATTCGTCTTGTTTTCTATACTGTTCAAGATCGTATTTGAGACTTGAATTTTATTCATTAAAGACTCATCAATGTAGCTTTCAGCCACAGTAGAAGACTTCCACCCCCGTGTCGTTTCAGTGCGGTCAAATCACCACCGCTATCTATGAGAAGGGTCGCCGAGGTGCGCCGGAAGCAATGCCCCGTGTACAACGCTGGGTTAGGCAGATTCAAAAGTAGTTTCGACGAAGTTTTCACGTATAACCCAACTGTTTTCAAAAGCCAGCCTAATATCAAAATTTTATACAACTTGTATGAGGATTTTGACATAAGGCTCGCCTTGTTAATTGGTCGCGTTTTATTGATGTTATAATGAGATTTTACGATATCGATGTGGATATTATACCATCATGTGAAATTGCTTAAATTGAGTGTTTTGTTATCTGCGCTATAACAGTAGTAATTATAAGTCAAGTATTGGAATCATAAGTAGAATGTTATAACATTAGTGTAGATAAAAATCTTTATTGTATATATCGGAGCAGGTACTTTATCTGACTCACTTATGGGCATAATTGGGTAATGTCTGTTGAAAATAGGGCTATGAAACACAGACAGAAGGCTAGGGCCTCTGACTACACGAATCGCGAGACCGTTTCTACATTGTTTCTATGACTTTCTAGTACTTTCAGCTACGATGATTGAACCAGAATTCCACTTAGCTGATTCTTTCGGTTACTTCTGTCCTTCGTATAATTGGTCTAACGTCAAGCAATAGACGTTGGAGATCCGCATAGATAATAAGCGCATTGCAAGATAAGTAAGGAGGTTGTACAGAACCCTTTAATACCTTCACTGCGATAGGCAATGAGAGTGTTAAATCATCGACGAAATATATAATAATACGTCTACAAAAGTGGACAATTTAAAAAACATGTACAAAGGTAGCTTAACCCCACGAGAGTTTTGGGTATGGAGAAAGGTAGTGCAATGAATATGGATAAATAAGTGTACCTACATACGAAACAGAAAAATAAGATATTGAGAATAATCTTGTTTATACAATACCTAAACCTAAATTTTATAAATTCCAAGATAAACTAAAGGAAAATTAACATAAATATCTAGAAAAATATTTTTTTTGTTCCAGCGAGATATGGCCGGTGCACGGCCACTTCAGCTTGTTAAGTCTAAGAGCTATGTCGATAACTTTGGTTCTCTGTCGGATGTATTCGATACGAATATTATCCTTCAGAGAAATTCCGAGCATAGTTCTTACCATAGCTCGCTGATCGACTTTGAACTGGTGGACCAGCCCTACCGTGAGTGTCCACGTCTCAGCTCCGTAGGTCATGACGGGTAGGACGCACTGATTGAAAACTTTGGTTTTCAAGCATTGCGGTATGCATGACGAGAAGACTCGACGTAGCCATGTGATAATAGCCACGATATTCAGTTCAGGAAATCATTGTTCGAAATATAGCTAAGTAGAAAAAACTTAACAATAAATGTTTCTTATACTTACGTGTGGGATATAACATCTAAAGTTGGGTCAACTTCAACTTGTTGAAACTGCTCGCGACCGCTTTCAACCTGAAATGAGCAGTTATTCGATAAAAACATCAACTTCGTAAAACTAACGAAGAAAAACATAATAATAAGTAAAATCTATAGATATGGTACGTTATCCAAGCGCTTACTGGACAACTGGCCTGTGTACTGTGTGAGCGAGAGCTTGCCTGTAGTTACACGTAAGCACTCGCTCTCAGTTACTTTTCCAATCTTGTGCCATAATTAAAATGAACAACAAGGAGGACGAACCTACCTAGACCGAAGTGCAACTGAGACAACAATACGCATGCGAAACACGAACGCCAACGCCGGTCCGACTATGACTGAGGACCCTAATTTCAGCATTCCACTTTCGAGAGACTGGTGGACATAATGCATTCTAAAAATTAACGCCGATTGTATGATGTTTAGTGGAGGGGGCGTGCATTTCGGCGTGCATTTTTAGAATGGTTTATCTCAACCTTATCTCCCCTTTTTTGATTAAATCGCTGAAGAAAATACACAACTTTTTTCAAGGCATACATGCAGATTTATCACTTGATAATAGTGGTCATCAAGTTTTGCATATTAGTGGTTAAGCTTCGTAGTTTTAGTCGTATAAAGAACTTCAAAACTAAACAATGTTTTTGTCAAAATTTTATTGTAAATGGTAATCCCCTCAAGCGCCATCTACCGACAACCAGCAGGAATTAAAACTCCTTTGAGCGCCGCGTCTGTCGGCGCGGTTGTCAAGCCAAGTGTTTGCGCTTTATTTACTCTTTGAACTGTTCAGCTATCTCTTTTTTTGTATAGAATATTGAAGATGGAAGACAAGGATAGCAAATGAATGCATAAACAAGAAAAGTGTCATACAACAATCCATCAGTTAGAGGTGAATAAACTACAACTTCGTTCTGCGACGAGGCTCCGACTTGATGAGATTTCTTCGTTTTTGTTCATGATTTTACACTTAAGTGTACTTATTTATTTATTAATTCTTGTAGATACTAGAATTGGCTTCACGTTTATTTAATTTTATGTTAAGTAACTGGTTTATTTAGAAACCCAAGTTCGCTAAAACAAAAATATATGAAAAAATACAAGAATTTCGATTTAAAATTTATACATCAAATTTATGATTTTATTCTATGAAAGTAACATATAAAGATAGAAAATTAATCTAGCTTCAAGAACATTAAAAATTTATTATAGCTAATTTAACAAAATTTTGAGAAATCTTAAGTAAAAGGCAAGCGCATCGAAAGGGGCTCGCGACTCGCGCACCCCCGTGGCGCTCAACGGAGTTTTTGCGTTCAGGCATCTGGCGCGTGAGGGATTAGATAGAGTAGAGATATCGGGAATGGACCTAAGTTGTTTAAAGATAGATTGACATTGAAATATGAAAGAGATTTACTTCTTATTTCATAATAAATGATTGATGACGAAATCTACATTCATTATTTTGTTGAACGCTTGTTATTCCACTTAATATTAGATTGATAATTAATAATGTTGTTTGACAATGAAATCTCATGCCTCCCCCTTTTAAGAGCCTTATTGGGGTTTATCTCATGGGAGTAATGCCCATAATCCCCACGCTGGGGATACGAGTTGGGGATCGCAATTCATTGGTAGAATTGTTTCGTCGGAGACGCTGCTGTCCGTCCCGGTGGATATCACTTAGTCGCCTCTTACGACACCGGGAAGAGTTGGGGTGGTGCAAACTAAGACAGCACCACATGACTCAATTTACTTACCTCAGTATAATGCACAGTGTAAGTACTAGGCACGGAAACGGGGGGTCCCACTACATTGGGCGCCGGAGGGGCCCACGATACTCGGATCGCGTGGGGTCCCTGCGCTTCGCCGTGGACGTTTAGCGGGGGTCCGTGGGAGAGCTCTTCTTCTGCTGTTTGTACTTCTATTATCTGAAAGAGAGGGGATAAACGAATTAATGGTATCCCTAGACTCTTGTAAGGCATGATCAGGCCATTTTTCGCCGTCATTTTCCGCGCATGCGCCTGCGAGTGGGAGGAGTTTCGTATATTTATTCTCCTGTGAGAGGGAAACGACTTCAGACTTATAGAAACGTCGCAGTGAGTGAACTGGTCAAGCGAACGAATGATTTGAGTGAATGAACGAAAAAGTTAATGTGGTAAAAAGTCATTAAATGTTTTGTATCGGTTTTGCTGTAAAAATTTCGTAGTTTGACGAGTATATTGTGAATATTCTTTCAACAAAAACTAGGTTCTGAGTTTACCCGCTAACATTCATAGTGAAGTCTTGTATCTGCTTTTATTTTTATTCAGATTCAAAAACGATAAATTCTATTTGGTTCAGAATGTCCGCAGAGTCAACTAGTTAAATGAATGAATGATATGAGTGAACGAACGAACACTTACTTCAGTCCTAGGCGACACACCATGCTGAGAAATCGTCATCATTTGGAATTCGTAGGTGGTATTTGGTTGTAGAGACAGAGCGCCCGCAGAATTAACTAGTTTAATGAATGAATGATATGAGTGAATGAACGACCACTTACTTCAGTCCTAGGCGACACACCATGCTGAGATATTGCCATGACTTGGAACTGGTAGGTGGTATTTGGTTGTAATGATGGGATGTTCATTTCGTGTCTTTGCGCACCGCCTTTTGATACACGCTCTCTGAAAGTAGATTTTGATAATTAAGGCCAGGTATTCCTGCAGCAGTAGGCGTAAGCGCTCATGTATTTTGTAGGTATCTAAACATAGTGAATAAGAAAATCATTTTACCAAGTCAAAGTCTGTGAATTTGTTTATATATTTAGTGTCTTTAGTTAAATACAATACAATAAAAATGTTATATATCAGTACTTAGCTCAGCCATGATATAGAAAAATCATTACAAAAAGGGGTAACTTTGGGATTTTTTCTATCGAGTGTAGTTCATTACCTATATCTTGTAACTAAATGCGACTTTGACTAGATCCGTAATATTTATCTTTTTTCAGAATTTTTAACACTATATTCAGTCTCAAATGATTGTAAAAGTCACAAAAGCGCGGCCTCTGCTGGAATACCAAGCCATTAGGTACTATTTTTTAGCAGCTCAGTCCGTTGATGTTATAGGCCAGTTGGGAAGTAAACATATTGTAATCAAACTCGTGCAAGTAGAGTTAAGAACTTATAACAGTCTAGAAAACTCAATAATTCAGACTCATCAGTTACAAAAAGTTTTTTTCGACGCATTAAGTTTGTTTAATATTTAGCATCAACACAGAAGGTGCGAGTTCGAGTTCCAATAGTGTCAATCCTAGATTTAACTTATTTCATTATAATCCAACGTTCATTAATGAATTAAGTTTCAGCTAGGCTTAGTAAATGAATGAAAGAACGAAACTCACCGTTCACTCCCCTTCACTTTATAAATCACCGCATACCCCGTAACTTCATCGTTCATTCTTTCCGGTTCCTCCCAGCTCAGCGTCACGAATCTATGCTTCACGATAACCGCCCTTAATTCCCTCGGCATAGAGACTAAAGTAGCATTCCCCCCCTCCAATCCTTGAGCAGCGTGAAAAGAATCGTCGAAATTAGTTTCATAGTAGTCCGGTTCTGTGTATGCAGAGGAAGTTTCGCCGAGGAAATCTGATTCTTCGGGTGTTGGGTCTAAGGTCGATTCTCCGGTGGCGAGCGAGTTGAAAATGTCTTGGGGTGACGTTTCGGTTATATTTGAGAGTTCTGTTGGAAGGCAAAGTAAAAGTGAAGCGCGAACAAATATCAAACAAATTAATTATAAAATTAAACCTAAATAAGCAGCTAGAACGGTATGTGGGGTGACCATGTCTACACACACACAGTAAAAGAGTTTCTGGGGGGTGAGTCGTCCTAATCACCCTTTCAAGTGTTGATCAGCAGCTTATTGACTGTTTCCGATACAAAGGGAGTAACTCCAAATCACCTACTTCTGGCAATGAGCAAAAAACAAAATAATAAATATCATAACATACCTAACTTTTTTGTTTTTATACTTATAGAGTTGGTTTTAGGAAGAAGGTTCTTATATTTGGGCTGTCCTTTGTTTTATCTCATTAGTTATATTCGAGCGTTTGTTTAGAAGTTAGGATGGACTTACACCCCTGAATACCTAAAAATGTATTTACGACCTAATTTACGAAACAGTAGATATAGCAGTTGTTGTATCCGAATACGGTCTTTACCGCTATGTTCCACCGATGACGGACTGGGGCCGAATTCTGTTAATACAATTGTGTTAAAGGTCTATGGTTTCGCGACCTAAATTGCCGCCATTGATAACTTAGTACAATACCATTTTATGATTTATATGGACACACTGACATAATGCTATAATGAATGTAGAGATTGTGATGAATTTGATAGTAAAATACCAAATAATTTAAAGTCAAGGGATCGTTCTTAGTCTTATGGCGCCACTGTAGCATTTGTTTTAGAAAATAGTGGAATTTATACCCTGGTTACCTGTTGTCTCTTGGTTTGTTAGTCGTCTCTTGTAGACGCAATCGAGAAGGGCGCTACGCGTTCCGATGATTTCCGAGGATTTACTTGGATCTCAAAGGGATTACATAATTTTTGTTATAATCTCATGACAAAACACTGGTTTTGCTGAAAAACCAAGCACTCTGTATTATGCGCAATACAAACATCTGAACAAAGGTAATACAGATATATTATCTTATCATCATTATCAGCCCATGTAAGTCCACTGCTGGACGACGGCCTTCCACCGCATCTGCCAGCAGTCTCTCGGAGATGTCATAGTTGGCGTCCTACACTATTTTTACCGAGTCGCAGTCTCCACTTCAAATCAAGATATATTCAACTCCTTTTGCAGCTGTCCTTGAGAGGTTCAAATCTCTCAAGGACAGCTGCAAAAGCACACACTCAGCACGCCTTTTATGGCGTGGAGAGATGACATATTATATTTTATGTAGAATGCTTACCGTCTTCCGCCGTCGCGACGGTCAGCCGCAGCGTAGCGGCCGCGGAGCCGGCCGGCGATGTGGCCATGCATTGGAACATGCCCGCGTCTACGCGTAGCACGCCTTGGATGCGGAGAGACGACCTGGGAACAAATATAATGGATATGAAAGTAGAAAAATGGCTGAGCACACTTGTCTTAACTTCAACTGAGTTTATGATAATTTGCTCGTCCACACAACTAAAGGCACCTTTATCAATTCAAAGTGCTTTATGATGTAATGTGTAAAGGAATTAGACCTCATACAAAAATATGTAAATACACTGAGATTTTTGGTTCACTTCAATCTTTTTAAGGAAAAAAAGCGAACTAGAAACCTTTACATTGTACAGTACAAATACAAAAATATGTAATGGGACAACTAAAAAAGTATTTACAAAGGATACCGTGTAATATTTGATTTCTCCGCTCCTTTTTATCGAAAATGTACGCATTTTGACACCCCTAACTGGTTAGGTTAGGTTAGGTTAGGTTACTGAAATTGACTCGCTCCGCACGCACAGCGTGAAGAGCGAAGCAATCAGCCGCATTCTCCCTACCTTCAGTCCCTACTGCGCGTGAGTTGCTCAGCAGCAAGCACAATACGTTTCACTCCACTGCGGCAGTGTCCTTGTTGTAGCTACTACCCGAGTTTTGTTAGTTGGTTCACAGTCACACTACGTACCCGTCTACAATAGCTATATCATGGTTGTTGGGCGCCAGCGTCTCTCCGTCCTTGATCCAGAGGGCGCTGGGCGCCGGCCGGCCGCGGACCGAGCAGCGCAGCACGGCGTCGCCTCTCGCCCGCGCTACGATGCTGCTGGCGCCTTCTGTGCTTACTCGGGGGGCGGTCTACAATGAAAGGAAAAGCAGTAAGACTGACGCTCACGCATAATGGGCAGATTCAGCTCCATCGCCGATAGAAGCCGATAGATGCAACTTCAACCTATTGCAATAATTCCCAAAATTTAGGTAGCCAATTTAATTAATTTTAAATCTTCTTGATATCACTTGAAAGGTAACAAAATTACCTTTCAAATGATATACCACAATCTATAGTTCATTGTACATAAATTGTAAAAAAATTGTTTTGATCAACTCGCGATGAAGCGATTCCATTTTAAAGCTCGCAAGTGTAGTTATTATAATATGCTTATTAATTTGAATTATAGTAGGTACTAATAGCTAACTACTTTCTAAAAGTATAAGGACCGCCCAGGGCGATAAAAGCCACCTCCAAACGAGCCCATGCGCATCTGTCTCGTGCAGTTCTTGACCAGAGCTTGCCGGCTACCTTTTCAATTGTCAGATATGGCCTTTAACTAACAAAATTCTGGACAAGCTTAGAATTTGCCAAAGAGGTATTTAAAGAAGAGGTATGGTCAACGAATATAGGCCTGCCTAAATAGGCTTGAGACTTACGCAAGGTAACATTCAATGCATGGGCAGCTGTAGCCCATGTAGCGCCCGTATGCAAAAAATTGTAATAAAATCAAAAGCAGAGTAAGAAAAGTGACGAGCGAAGCAAGCAGCGAAAATTTTCTTGCTTTTGGTTAGCATTATTGCGGTGGTAATCAGAGTTAGCCAGATTGATTTAGCTGGGTTAGCAATTTTTGTGTTTTTTCCAGCACAGGGCAATAAAATCAAAAGGAAACGTCAATGGCGGCGAGCGGAGAGAGCCGGAGAAACTTTTGGGAATTATTGCGGTGGTTGGTAAAAAAATATGCATAACAGAAAATAGCCTGAAACCACATAGAAGTTTAAAGATATCCTACTAACCTGCACATTAAGTAAAGTCGTGTGATCAGCCGAGTCCAGCCGACTGTGCGCACGACACGTATAAGCACCGGCGTCCAGCGCACGCGCAGACTGCACGCGCAGGGAGCCAGACCCTGCTAGGTAGAACCGGGAGTCTAGATCGCTGAAATTAAGAGTAAATATTTTGATGTCAACTTTGTACAGGGTTAACAAAACTGGGCCCAGACTGGTTTTCTATTAGAAATAACATGAGAGTAAAGATTGTTATGAATGAACTTGACCCTGTGCCAAGGTACCTTCATTTTCATTTTCAAGTTTCATTTTCTGTAGATAAAATCGAAATCGAGTATCCAAAGCTGCAGTTAAATGAAAAAATCTTTTTCGTTTATATATATTTTTTTTGTTCGATGGTTAAATCTTACCTTAAATCTATGGCAACACCGTTATTAAGCCACGTAATAGTAGGTTTAGGGTTGCCAGTTGCCGCGCAATCGAATGTTACTGATGCTCCTGAAAAATAAATTTACTTTGAAATATTACATTTTCGAAAGGAGCGAGTCAAATACTCACCCTTTTAATTTTTATTCTATATTTAAAAGATACAGTTTCTTATGGAAAGGAAAGTTATCTATTCGCGAGGGATGCCCACTCCACGGGCTATGATGTTGTTGTTTCGTATAGAGTTATAAAAAATTAAGAAGCAGACTATTGTCGACTATGCAATCGCTCATTGAGAAGGTGGAGCATTGAAAGTAATAAGTATAGCAAGAAGTTATGTAGAAGTAGTAACTCTTACCTTCCATGATAGTAACTGGTTGAGGAGTCGCGAGAAACCGCGGCGGCGCCTCCACGTTTGCAACCTCGGTGTTTACTTTAAGCTCTACTTCTTCACCGTCCCTGGAAAATAGCAAAAGCTGAACAATCACCTAATTGTAATTGTACACAAAAACTGAGAGCAGTAATTATGGAAATACCTATATTGCGCCCTCCGTCCGGAACGTGCTCGCGACTCGGGAGCCTTGCGGTCCCAACGGACATCTGGCCAGCTAGAAACGTCCCGTCTAGTCCTCTTACCTGTAGATGTGTGGTGAGTGATGCAGCGACACCCGACAGCGGTAGACCGCAGCGTCGTGATGCTCTAGCGGTTCCATCTCCAACGCGCCACTGGGGGTTAGAGAGACCCGTGCGCTTTGAAGACGGACTGGTGTACCGTTCTTTAACCAGGTTACCTGAAATGGAGAAATTAATAGGAGTTAATTTTGATTTACAATGATTTCGGTCAATAGACCAGCCAGATAAACGCTGGCTTATTAAAGTGACATAGGGTTGTTTTGGATGGGTGTTGCTGCTAGTGTCGAAGTAGTGAACCAAGAATGATCGATTCGAACAATATATTTACTGTTTGAATAGATATTTGTGCACGCGCGTGTGTGTATATATGTATGTGTGTGTTTGTGGAGCCCCTGAAAACACCGGTCTCTTAAGAGTCCGGGCAACCGTTCTATCCGGCGTAGGAGCCGTCACTACTCGAAGAGCTACGCGCGAGGGCCTCATGCCGCACGTTAGTAGAGCCATGTCAACGGAGTATGTATTGCCGCACGTTAGTAGTGCCACGTCAACAGAGCGCGTATCAGTGTCAAGTCAATCTCGATTCGAGTAGGATCACTAAGGCATTTACTGCCTAGCGCAGCACTTCGGATCACACCACTGCTATACACTCTCCATCCGCGACGTATTCGTCAAAGTGCTATGATTCAAACATAAAGGAAGCCAGAGTTACCTATAGAAATACACAGTGCTTTAGGCTTTTGTTTAAAAAGAACAACGTATAAAATAGACTCACATTGAGTTTCAGCGTAGGCGGTGCCTGATGTACCCTAGCAGCTCCATAAACCCTTCTATCCGGCGTAGGAGCCGTCACTACTCGTAGAGCCACGCGTGGGGAGGCCCTCATGCCGCACGTGAGTAGTGCCACGCCGCCCGCCACGCCGAGGACTGAGCGTGCACCGGGCACTAGCTCTGGTACTTCTGGAATTGATAATGATTGTTGTTGTAGTAGAATTACCATTAAAATGTTATGAGGGGGCTAACATATTGCCGGGCGCCTGATGAGCTAACAACGGGCACTAATGTGATTGAAAATTTAAACTGGTAGTACAGACAGGACATACAATGCATTAACATACGTCAGCCACAAAACAGTACAACTTAAAATTGAAAACATACTGATAAACGAATATTTTACTTGGTTTGTAGGTTCATTTTAACATTTATGCTGAAGTTGCACAAACTCAGTTCGATTGACCAACTGGACTTGACTTATTTACAGAAGAAACTCATAACACACCACCACAGCATATTATGCTCGCGGACCTATATTATAACATTCTGCATATAAGTAAAATCCATCATCCATTACTCGCACCTTATAGTTACAGCTGGGCTAAGGCCTATCTGGCAAATAGTTTTATCATGGGCCTCGTAGATCCAGGACCATTGTATGACATACCTGCTAAGAAGACAGTGGCTATCCTCGACACAATGGTGCCCACTCCGTCCACGGTCACCACGCACTGGTACTGCCCAGCCAATGATGCTGACATGCTGTCTATTACTAGCGACCCGTTTGGCAGCTGTTTCCTGAAATTAAAGACAGAATTTGTTAAAATCCGTGTGATCTTTTTGCCTTAGTCAGAACTTCGTCCGTTTTCCCGATCAACAACAACCTGGGTCTTTTCAAGACTAGAGTGAATAGGTGTCTTCTAGACCTTCGTGCGTGATATATCGTCGGCCACATCGTCACATACCATCACGTGAGATTGTGATCAAACGAAGATGTATTCACGATATAAAAAAGTCAAGTTTATTGTTACTGCTGGTTTGCTGCTGGGCTTACTTATGGACTGCCCACGCTGCGGCTTCCGAGAGCCTTGCGCAACGACGATCTATGGTATGGTCCTGGGTAGGCATGGCTCCAACGCTGTGTCTCTCTACTACGTCCTGCAGCTTAGTGGAACGTTCAGGTATCAAGCTAGCCCGAGAATGCAAAAGGAGGCAAGTAATTATGAGTTCAACTAGGGACATCCTCCAGAGAATAAAGTTTTACCCTCGCTGCAATCTGCTAGAGCCGGTTCTGATGCTGGGCTATACTTATGTTCCATACATAAGTATAGCCCAGCATCAGCTGTCCATGCTGCGCTTTCTTTTCCACCTTCTGCGCCACTCGAGAGCCTTGCCCAACGTTCATCGCCTGTGGGAACTTTGTACCTTACCTATACCATGGTATGGTACAAAGTTCCCACAGTAATGTAAAGTACCTACAAAGTTCCGTACTTTACCATGCGTGCTGCTGGCTTGATAACTTACCTATACTTATCATCAGTCGACAGTGTATGGTCCCGGGTAGGCATGGCTCCGACGCTGTGTCTCCAGGCCAGGCGGCTGGCGTGCCGGGTCAGGGCCGCGCAAGGCAGGACCACGGGAGCCCCGGGCGATCCGACGGCGTCCTGTGGCTCGGTCGTGAACCGGACGCCTGGGTCGAGCTGGTCCTCGCCACCTGGAATAGAGAGGTGAGGTTAGAATTGACGACCACTCTTCAGCGTAGGCATGCGGTGTAATATGTTTTAACCCCCAATAGACTCGATCGATTTTCATAGGTAAGCGATCACTATTGGCAATGGTGTCGATTCAGATGTAACCAAAACTAAAATGGAATCGATTCAGATGTCACCAAAACTAAACTAAACTAATTTCACTTCATCTCGAAATAAAAAGGATGACATTAATAAATAAATTAGTTTATTTTAGTTTTGGCGACAACTGACATCACTAAAGTAATTTATGTGCCCTTGACGGGATCGGTTCAGATAAAACTGCGTTCAGTAAAATTCGTAAAACCCTTTTATATTATGTAAGAACAAAGATTCGATCTTGCATAATTGATGAAGATGAATCCGTCGTACATAACGTATCCGACAAACAACCCTATCAACGTACCCATTTCATTTAATCTCTAAACATACAAATTCACTTAAACATTTCTATACGTCCTCGGTGTGTTTTTGTGTGTATTTCCTTAAGGAACGGTAAGCCGGCGTTTTAGGTATAACGGTACCGTACTTTGCCGGATGTCATTAAATCCCCATATCTAACCAATCGGTTTATAATGACAATGGTATTGTCACAGAATGGCGACGTAGATTCCTTAGCTATAAGAAACTCTAGATATAGCGTGCAGGGCTATTTGCACGAAGAGTTTGATAATAAATAATGCTGGACAATACACACAGCATTATCTAGCCCCAAGCTAAGCAGAGCTTGTGTTATGGGTACTAGATAACTGATATACTTAAAAAAATATACTACATAGAGATATATTTTTTATTATACATAGAAAACATCCAGAACGCCCTGGACAAATGTCTGCAGATTGTACGAACATTTGTCCCGAGGCGGGAATCGAACCCGCAACCTCCTGCGTCGCAGGCAGACCTTCGCCCGCTGCGCCACAGACGTCGTCGATAGAATGGTTAAAACCTTGAAACTTTTTCTCTTCCATCTGTAGTTTCTTTCATCTGAGGTAGAATGCCAAAATATGTCATTCTGTTATTATAGCATTGTCATAGAAATAAGATTTAGGCTTCATAACATATAACAACCAACAAACTAATCGTGCAACTCCATTAAATCAAATAAATCTCCATATTTTCCAAAATATTTAGAAAGCAATATAGAGAAATACAGCAGGAGCCATATTTAAGTAATTGATTTTGGTAATAATATAGTTATCGAGAAAATAGGATCACAAAACCAAAAGAATGCTTTTCTTTCTGCGTCCTATAACGATTCAGATTGATTTTTCTAATACGATCTTACAATTTATGATATTTGTATTCATGGAGAATACAAAGAAGGGACAGTGTACGGTTGAGCAGACTTATCACAATTACTAAAATCTGCCGGCCGTCATATAACGCTAGGCGCCATTTCCTAAGCCATACCTTCATACGAAATACAGCCTTTTGTAAATTAAACCCATATCCTTTCTAAAGCAAGCAGCCCATTTCCTTCATTACATTATCAACTTTATTTCCCCGGCATACGAATTACTTTACTTTCACCCAAAATACGTTCCGTGGCATTACATTATAAACTTTATGTGGAGGGAATACGTGTTAGGAATTTCTTGTTTGTAAATTAAATTGTTTGCCTGATTTTAGCAAGCGCCTTTGTAAGAGATCCTTCTTACATACATACAATGAGACATACATACAATAGGACATGAGTATAGAAGCCTTCATACAAAAGACCAAATGCTTGTGTTAAGAATGGTAAAGAGCGACGTATAATTGTATAGAACTCAAAAAGGTCTAATAGAAGGACTTGCACGAAAATTTACGAAAAAGAAAAATGTCCAAACCCAACGTCCAAAAGAATTATTGTCCAGTATTAAAAATGTCCATTCATGAAAATATGCAATCTATATAAACCTCAACCGCATCAGCCTGTATTGGTCCACAGCTGGACGCAGTCCTCCCCCTGATAAGCGCCTTTTTGGCCTTCATCGCTGGGCATGCGGGTTGGATCGCTGTTTGGTAGTAAAATTGTTCTGCAGTTGGTGCTGCTGCCCGCCCCCGGTGGATATCCCTTAGTCGCCTCTTACGACACCCGCGGGAAGAGTTGCGGTGGTGCAAATTCTAAACCAGCACCACACGGCGCACACAAATTCTATATAAATAGGTACCAATTAAAAAAAAAGCCGCGGTTTAGGTTTGGCTTTGCAGTACCAAAAGTAAAAAAGTACAGTAGTAAAAATAAAACCTGTTATAATTATAGAGCGTTTTTTTTTAAATATTAAATTAACATTTTTCTCACACTATTATTATAAGCTCAAAAATTTGGATGTTTATATGTTTGTTACCTCTTCACGCCATAAGGACTTAGCCGATCGGACTGAAATTTTGCAGAAATGTAGCTCTAGGTCTGGAATCAAGCAGTCTGATATTTGTCCCATAAAACAGTTCCAATGTGATAGAAATAACCTTTAAACGTTTGCATAGTAACAACTACCCTACAAAATAAAATAAAAAAAAATTAAAATTCTATGCACATAAGCAGGTAGCCTATTGTTCAGCATAATTTATTTAATTTTATACCGTTTTTGACATTTCTCACCGGAACCATACCACAACCCAACAAATCTTCAAAAACTGTTAATCAATAATCATATTAAAAGTTACAATCAATGGTCAGTTCAAGCTGTAAAACTTTATCTATACCAACCATGCGGGATGACGGACAGCCGGACAGTTATTGTAATTTATAGTTGTTTGTATTGTTATCGGAGTTATGAGCCGTTTGAGGGTCGATTGACCTTGCTGAGGTCATACGTGGTAATGGTTGATTTGTTATGTATTGTGTGTGTGTGTGTCTGCCTCGTCGGTCTAGCGGTCAGTAGTATTGGTCAAATCTTACCCAGCTTACTAAACGTGGGGATGTTATGATTCGACAGAAAAGGGCCAAGTTTCAGAACTTGCTCTACAAACCTCAATGTTGTAAGGATATTTTATAAGAAAAATGTTTTTAACATGTGCATAATTATTTATAACAAACTACCAGAAAAGTTGAAACTTATTTAAGAAACAGTTAGATATTTACGACTGATACTTACAACTGGTAGTAAGAATGCAGCTAGTATTTATATATCTCCAAATTACATTATATATTTTAAAAGAGGCCTCCTGAGCCTCTTTTAAACTAACTAATTCTAGCAACAGTAACTAAATAATGATGGACAATGTTTTGTCCAGGCGTGGATTAGAAAATGTCTTACTATCCATTGGGGTTTTTTGAAAAGGATTAATTAATTTGCAATTGTATTATATTCCCTGTCGATAAAATCGTTGCACGACACGCGAATAAAAAGGGCAGCTGAGGGAACTAAAAAAGCTCACTACCCAGTGGCGGTCACCGGTCCATATCTATGTATCTACGTCTCCAAACATAACAATCTATTTATACTGCGTCAGATACCGTTTATTTGGACATTGTCAGACAGATCAAACAAGGGCAGATGGTCCATCGTGGCCTATCGATGGTTTGATCGACATGACCCTTATCGACCCAGATACACATGGTGATAAATTGAGATACGTCAAGGGGCCAATTTACGAGGTGGGATTAGGTGCAGATTTGTTTGTTATAGGGGTTTAAAATCTCGTGACGGCTGCAAACGCGATTTACTATACAATTTTTTTTAGAAATAGCTTAAGGTTAATAAATAATAGGGTAACAGTAATTCTCGTGTGTCCAGATTTATTTAATAATACTAAAGTCACGGAATAACTGATCATGGCGCATGAAACTATGCCGAAATATTGGAAAGCTCAAAACTCAAATCATGGTAAATATCCTGTTATAAATGACTTAAGTGTTAATAACCATGGATTTAAAAGTTTTATTTAATAATACCTACTCATATTCATTTATTCGCCGTAGGAGCACATGGCACACTTGCATGTCTTTTTCAATATTTAATTAACAGTCAATGGTGCTCAAATTATACTCGTACTTCAAAGCCATAACAGACAAGATAGAAAAATAAACAAGGAGCTTAGGAATATAGGTACAAAAATATGTAAACTAATAAATAGATCAGTTTTAAATAGGCATCGTAAAAGTCATGTAAGAAACAATGCTGTGTGATTTGTCCAGCATAAAAAAAAAATATTTATCAATAATTCATAATGTAGTAATTAAATGATGCTGGTTTATTCACACAACATTATCTAGCTTGACCCGAACTAAGCAGAGCTTGTGTTATGGGTATATATTTTTTATTATACATAGAAAAACCCAGAACACCCAAATATGTGCAGATCGTAGATACATTTGTCCCGTGCTAGAAATTGAACTACCAACCTCCTGCGTCGCAGGTTGACTTCCGCCCGCTGTGCCACAGAAGTAGTAAATAAAACGACCTTTCAAAAGTGGAAAGAGAACCAACCTATATGAATTCTAATATTGGTGTTCCTCAGGGATCAATTCTTGTCCATTTTTATTCTTAGTGTACATGAATGACATAGCATTTCTAACTTTAGTTTTTAAAAAGAAAGTGCTTTCAAATTAGTACCAAAACCATTGTACCTATATTCACGTTTGTCGAGAACCGTCGCCCTCAATACTAAGTTATTGTCTGAACATCTACTTCGTCAGTGACTGCAGTGTAGACTGTGTCGAGCCAGCGGTTTAATCAGGTCAATTAGTAATCCATTGGAGGCTCATCCATGCACCGACTTATTGTACGAGGCTTTTGCAGACTTTATACTGGGTGGCTTACTTCTAGCTGAATAATTGTTTATGCTGAGTGGCTTGTTCCTAGGTGAATAATACTGTATTTCCACATGATTTATTCAGGTTAATTAGTAATCTATTGGCGGCTTTTCTGTGCACTGACTTACTGTATGGGATTTTTGCAGGATTTATACTGGGTGTCTTGCTTCTAGCTGAATAATTGTTTACATATGCTGGGTGGCTTGTTCGTTGCTGAATAATACCGTATTTTTACATGATTTAATCAGGTCAATTAGCAATCTATTGGTGGCTCTTCTGTGCACTGTCTTATTGTACTGGACTTTTGCAGGATTTACACTGGGTGGCTTGCTTTTAGTTGAATAAGAGCTTTTTTCTTAGTAATAATGTGATGTTTTTATTACAAAACTGAAATAAAACGTCAAGTGCGAGTCGGACTCGTGCAGTAAGGGTTCCGTAAGACCTTGTGTCTTGCCAAATTATCATGATTCTAGATCAATGGGAAGTAGGTACCCTGTAGGTTTTGGTCCATGGCGAGATTCAAAAAAAAATATTTTTGGTGCAAACTACCTTATACCGTACTTTCATTTATACCGTACTTTCATATAATAACGCTCATAGACCATTTTGCCCATTCTCCTTTACGGTTTCAGGATTTTTTCCTTTACTTGTGCTATAATCTGAACTCAAAAAGGTTTAATAGAAGGATTTGTACGAAAAATAACGAAAAAGAAAAATTTCCAAACCCAATGTCCGAAAGGAATAATATCCAAAAGTAATAACATCCAATAATAAAAATGCCTAGTCATAAAATGTCCACTAATAAAAATGTGCAATCTACATAAATATAAACACCAATTACCTATAAAAGACGAGGTTTAGGTTCTAGGCTTTGCAGTACATTTACTAACTTAATTTCGATTATGAAATAAAAATATTTAGCCACAGTTACTAGCCTATTTTTAACCCCCGACGCAAAAAGAGAGGGGTGTTATAAGTTTAACGTGTCTGTCTGTGTATCGGTGTGCCTGTGGTATCGTAGCTCCCAAACGGATGAACCGATTTTTTGTTTAGTTTTTTTGTGTCATAGATAATTTTACCCCGAGTGTTCTTAGCCATGTTTCTTGAAAATATGACGGGGGGTTATAAAAAAAAATTGTTCTTGTATAAAAGTTTTATATTCTGTTATTCAGTTATCGAAAGAAATGAAACGATTTCCAATGTTAATATGTACGTTGCTGAGTTTTTTATTTGTTTTGCTTTATCAGTACTTATGTGACTGGACTGAATAGGTGTAACTAAGTGTAATGTCACAAGTCACAACAATCACATCACACTAATATTATAAATGCGAAAGTTTGGATGGATGGATGGATGGATGTTTGTTACCTCTTCACGCCAAAAATACTGAACGGATCGGGCTGAAATTTGGATTAGAGCGTGAGCAAAGTCAGTGCCAAAGCCAAGCTTACTCACATTGAATTACTATTACTAGCGTATGGAACGGACACCCGCGAACAACAACTTTGCGCTATGAGTTGTTGCCGGCCGGCAACAACTCATTTAGTCGTTCGCCTACGCCCATCGCGACACCGCATGCGAATAAAATCAAGAAATAAATGCCGTCTTGCTTGTTAAAACGTCTAAAAATGAATCAACTTCGAAGAAAACAGATAGTGGCTTGACTTATCATCGGTTAATAAACAGAATATCAACTAAAACCAACCAAAATTTATTTTTGAACATTATTTTCTATTGTACCTGACATATCGTTTGAAAATCATAGATTATGAAAAGTGATTCGTACAGATGGGATGTGTAGGTACCTACTAAGGGTTGGTGACAAAGGTTTAACTGATTATTATTTTTAACTCTTAATACTCACCCTATGCCGTCTGTCTGATCAGTATCAGTAGTTACCTACTGTAGGTATCTTTTGCAATCGTCATTATAAACTAAAGCTGTATTATACCTAGGTAGGTATAGATATTGTCGTCTGAACTAATACCTTAAGGTTTATAAATTTGTAATAGATCGATTGGGGACCTCTGTGGCGTGGTGGGCGAAGGTCCGCCTGGGACGCAGGAGGTGGGTTCGATTCCCACCTTGGGACAGATGTGATAAAGTGTGGGGTCTAGTTAGTGCAAGTACCTATGTAGGTACGTATGTACCTACTTGTTGGATAAAATACCAATTTATTTTAAAAACAATGATTTAAACGCTCAACGATTCATTTTAATTTACTGTAAATATTTTCATGTTTTAAACTAGGTATAATATAAATAGCTACTGCATTAAAATTCAGTTTTGTATGCACAATAGCTGTCTGAACTAGTCTGAAGTGTCGCTTCTGCGGTGAAAAAATCTATGAGCGCTGCAGCGAATACTTGTGGGCGGGGTCGAGCGCGCTGTCATCAAGTTGCGACACGTTTTTTGTTTGGTTTAGCTACTCTAACTACTTACAACTCACTGCTTACTCATTATTTTTACCTACCTAATAATGGTGTCGTCGATGTCGGAAAAACTAGACTAAACTAATATAACGGGACTAAAAATTATGCCATCCTTATTGTTTTGATCTTTATGAAACGGATGGCGTTATTTTTAGTCCTATTAAAGTAGTTTAGTTTAGTTTTAGCCACATCTGAATTGACACCAATGTTGCAAACAACATATTTTGTACCTACTGTTGATCTGCAATCGAGAAACAGAAGGAAATCGTGTTCGCACTTACTTTTACCAAAGAAACCAACCTAGGTTATTATTATTGTTTCTTTACATACCTATTTATTATTTACCAATTTACTTTAAAGCAAGTTAGATTGACAGGATGTTGTGTGGCTTAGAATTAGCACCACCGCAACTTTTCCCGCGGGTGTCTAGAGAGGCGACTAAGGGATATCCACCGGGGGCGGGCAGCAGCGCCCCCTGCAGAACAATTCTACCACCGAACTGCGATCCCCAACCCGTATACCCAGCGTGGAGATTATGGGCATTACCCCCCATGTGATAAAAGTCAATAAGGTGCTTATCAGGGGGAGGCCTGCGTCCAGCAGTGGACCAATACAGGCTGTTGAGAAGGTTGAGGATATTGTCAGATCGTGACCGCTAGGGTTCTTGAAGGATTACCCGATTACACAAAACAAACACTTAGTAAACTCGGGTGTATAAAAGCTGTGCAATTCATACGAGGAGTTAATCTACACTTACTTGTACTACAGTGAACTCGTCTCGGAATTTACGGGATAGTCAAAAAACACAGTAAAATGTTGAAGTTTGTGGCTCTTTTTGCCGTGGCAGCGGTGTTCTGCTTGGGAGAAGCAAAGCATTTTGACAGATGTGGTCTGGTGCGTGCATTGAGAGCGCAAGGTTTCCTGCTGATAAAATGCATGATTGTAAGTACCCGACTACGTTACTATTATTTTAACTAGTATACCTATTAACCTACTAATATTTTTAACACCCGACGCAAAACGAGAGGTTATAAGTTTAACGTGTTTGTCTGTGTATCTGTCTGTGGTATCGTAGCTCCCAAACAGATGAACCGATTTTCGTTTAGTTTTTTTTGTGTCGTAGATAATTTATCCCGAGTGTTCTTAGCCATGTTTCAAGAAAATCTGACGGGGTTTTTTAAAAATTTTAAATTTTGTTCTTGTAAACCTAGTTACATGAAGGTTTATATTGCGATGGGATAGGAATGCTTACCTTAATCGCTAGCAACAACACCTAGAACATCACCAGCAATCCTGCTATAGACGTGGGGTGCCCTCCAATCCGATTAGTAACTCTACTGCTACTTGTAAATAGATATATGTATTAAAGAATAATAATAAATACAATCAAATATAGTACTAAAACACAAAGAAAACAAATATCTCAAGGTATTTTTTGTTATTTACTATAGATCTCAGAGGTTACACATATTTAATTTTATAAGTATACTAGCGACCCTCCCCGGCTTCGCACGGGTGCAATGCTGATACCATGGACCATGCTGATACTAAATATACTACAGAATCGGATCCCCGGTCGGTACCGCTGCAACCGCTATGTCCCTGCATTTTAAATCTGTGATATCTTCGAAAATATTCATTTAAATTACATGCTGTTACTGGCCATATTAATCTATATTAAATGCACAATGTATTTAAGGTACTTAATTGGATAAGGATTAATGCTGTATCGTTTAAAATCGCTTCGTAAATAGGCCATTATTTCTCGTAAAAAGTAAAGGATAATAAAAGGTTATTGTGGGTTATCCCTAAGAAATAGACGTATACTCTCGACGTATACTTTTTGGTAGACGTTTTTAAGGTGTAGGTACAACACTGTTAGTACATTATTTTAATCTATCACAAAGGATTATGTTTGACAATTTGTTGGAATTTATTTATTGATAATTTTTGCAACTCACTTGGAGTTTTGTTGTACAAGCGTATACATTGCCCTTTAAAAGATACATTTATCTTGTGTAGCCTAGTTGTGGGCACAGCGAGTTTATCCTTATTTCTAGTATTTATATTATGTGTGTCGCTATTTTTAGGGTTTATATAGTAGGTATATAGTTTGTATATAGATTGGCGCAGGACCGTGTGGAGTGACACAAAAGTTTGGAGGCCTTTACCCAGCAGTGGGTGAAGTCGGGTTGCGGATGATGATGATGATATAGTTTGTATGAGAAATAAAGTTCTTTAAACCTAAGAATAACCATGAAATGTTATGATCGCAGGGGTTTGTCTCGTGGAACACGAGAGCAGCGGCTACACGGACAAAGTGACCGCCAACAGGAACAACTCCAGAGACTACGGCCTGTTCCAAATCAACGACCAATACTGGTGCTCCAACACCAGCACTCCTGGGAAGGGCTGCAATGTTACTTGTGCTGGTAAGTTCTTACTTCCTCAACCTCAACCTCAACAGCCTGTATTGGTCCACTGCTGGACGCAAGCCCTATTAAGCAAGCACCTTATTGGATTTTATCTCATGGGGGGGGGGGGAGGGGGTTTGTATTTGTTTGTGTATCTATCTGTGGTATCTTAGCTCCCAAACGGATGAACCGATTTTCATTTAGTTTTTTTCGTGTCATAGATAATATTATCCCGAGTGTTCGTTTTAATTTTATTCAAAATTTTGATGATGATGAATGATACGTAGAGTAGGTCTTTAAGAAAAAGGTAGGTATTTGTCGACCTCAGTGGCGCAGCGGGCGAAGGTCCAGGAGGTTGCGGGTTCGATTCCCGTCTTGGGACAAATGTTTGTACGATCAGCAGATATTTGTTCAGGGTGTTCTGGATGTTTTTCTATGTTTAATAAAAAATATCTATCTATGTAATGTATTGTATTAAGAATATCAGTTAGTATCTAGCACCCATAACACAAGCTCTGCTTAGCTTTGGGGCTAGATAATGCTGTGTGAATTGTCCAACATTATTTATTTTATTTATTTATTTAAAGAAATATTGGATTTTCTAGATCTGTTGACGGATGACATCACGAAGGCTGCGAAGTGCGCGAAGAAAATCTACAACCAGCACAGGTTCCAGTCCTGGTACGGATGGAAGAACCACTGCCAGAGACCGGGTGATCTTCCAGACATCAGCAACTGCTAGATTACATCTTCTAGCACGAATATAAGATTGAGATTTCTTTGAATAAATAATCTTACAATAATCGTTTATTATGTCTCGTCATCATCATTTCAGCCTGAAGTGTAATACACTGAAAAAATAATATAGTCCAACTAATTAAGACGCATTTTATCTTAGTTGGCGTCAAAAATGATAAATATCTCATTCGACGACCTCCGTGTCGCAGCGGGCGAAGGTCCGCCTGTGACGCAGGAGGTTGCGGGTTCGATTCCCGCCTCAGAACAAATTTGTGTACGATCTGCAGAAATTAGTTCCGTTGGTCTGGGTGTTTTCTATGTATAATAAAAATATCTATCTATGTAGTATATTGTATTAAGTATATCAGTTATCTAGTACCCATAACACAAGCTCTGCTTAGCTTGGGGCTAGATAATGCTGTGTGAATTGTCCAGCATTATTTATTTATTTTTTTAATACATACCTACAAGAATGCATGGTAGCTCCAACATATCGAATTCGTTTAAAAAAAATATAGGCACATCATTGACATATCAATGCTCTAAGTCAAAATAAAATTATTAATATTATAAATATTCACTTTGTCATTCATTATTAAACATTTATTTGCACGAGGTTAGCAAACAACTTTGTTGCATTTAATCTCTAAATTAAATTAAATAACTACAATTTACAAGTCCCTTTTATTACTTGGTAGACGGAGCTATTGTGATAAAACTTTTAAATCCATAGATAGATAGATAGAAAATACTTTTATTGCACACTTAAAACTAAGAAACAATTTAAAAAGAAATAATTATAATCTAAGTGACAATTGGCGGTATTATCGCTCAAGAGCGATCTCTGCCAGACAACCTGGTATGGATAGGATCGTCGGATATGTACATGGGGTCAGATCTGTGTGCATCTATTATGGTACTACTTTAAAAAAAGAGAAAATATTACTAGGTAGTAAGAACTTTGGTTCCTACTCAAAAATAAATAATAACATACTTCAATACAATTACAAAAATACATACATACCTATACCTATTCCTATAAATCATGGTCATGGTAATCCATCATGGTTATTAACACTTAAGTCATTTTACTTGAATAATTGCTGGTCATTTTATTTGGCCGATGAAACTGTGCCGAAATTTTGGAAAGCTCAAACTCAAATCATGGTAAATATCCTGTTATAAATGACTTTGGAGCTATTACGATTTAACTAAGTTCTCATAGTCACAAAAGACAAGATCTTATCTGGCTCAAATGGATTCATGTGCGTGATCACATTAGACAAGATCTTAGTCAATGTAAACAATTTTTTTTTCAGTGAAACGTAGATAGCTAGATAATACTTTTCATCATCACCATAGAAAACTAATTTTACATAGAAACATGTAGAGAACAGCATTTAGCAATTGAACTGGCGGCCTTATCGCTTAAAGCGAGGTTTCTTCCAGGCAACCAAAACGATGGGAGAAAAATAATGGATGGCGGTGCTACTTAACATAAATCTAAACTATTAATACAAATACACATAATACCTACTAAACTAATAGGTACCTACACTAATTCATACAAAACGTAAGGGTTGTTTTGAAGGGTGTGAAAAAAACAACCTTATTTGTTTATGGTTGTATATTGAATGAATACAGTAAACTAAAGTGACTGCGTAATGAATGACATAGATTAGATTTAGATAGAACATAATGCTACTCTTTATCCTAGCTTACGTTACAGTAGGTACCTATAGGATAACTACTTCAAGCTCTTTTACACCCACTGCTGGTATAGGTAGAATTAATAATACTTAGTTAAAACTAATACATATTATGAGAAACACAGATAAAAAAATATTACGGAACTCGGAACCTTTTTTGAAGTCAGTCTAAAGAAAAGGTTTAATTTTTTTGTAGATACTTAGTACTTTGAACTAACATGACATTTGATTGGGCTTTCATTGAAAGGACTCTCAGGGAAAACACGGTGATTTGGTACCCATACAAAAAGTTCTGCCTACTTTGAAGCTAGAACAAAAATGGCATCATCATCATCCACAGCCGGATTTTTCCCACTGCTGGGTATAGGCCTCCCGAAGTTTGTGCCATCCACCACGATCCTGTGCTAACCGCCTCCATTGACGCCCTCCGACGCGTACTATGTCGTAATAATAATAAATGATTGGTGGCCAATAATAGACAAAAGAAACGTGGTCGCCCGGTTGCAAGGTGGGTCGACGACATAGCAAAAATGGCAAGCATTATTAATTTATTTTAAGTCCAAAACATTTGCGTTTCCAACACCAAAAAGTCCCGTGTTTCGCACAAGCAATAACAACACCTCAGGAGTCCCTCGATCGAATAAAACGGTAGTAAACCGCCTTTTACTGGCAACCCCGAACACGCTTTTAGGGAATTAGGTCGAATTCACACTATCAAGATTTTAGTCTGTATTTGCTGTAAAGGCAATGAAATTGCAAGAAACTGTCAATAGTTGTTGGCATGAATTGCAGATGTTACATCGAGGACTGGGTGTTGCTGTTATGGCCGATTCGAGTAGGGCATCTTCGTGAGTCAGTACAAAAAATACCCTCACTGTGCGCGCTCTATGAATTAATTATTACAGACTAGCGACCCGCCCCGGCTTCGCACGGGTGCAATGCAGAAATATACTACAGAATCGCCCCCCCGGCCGGTACCGCTGCAACCGCTATGTCCCTGCATTTTAAATCTGTAATATCTTCGAAAATATTCATTTAAATTACATGATGTAAAGGCCATATTGATCTATATTAAATGCACAATGTATTGAAGGTACTTAATTGGATAAGGATTAATGCTGTATTGGTTTAAATCGCTTCGTAAATAAGTCATTATTTCCCGTAAAAATGAAGGATAATCATTGTGGGTTATCTTATCTCTGAGAGATAGTCATATATCAACACGAACTTTTTTGTAGACCTTTTTAAGGTGTACAATACTGTAATAATTATTCATAAGTAGTACATTATTTTGATCTATATTGTGGAGTTCAGCCAATGTGTTTATTTACAACAGCACATTAGAAACCTCTTAAACTAGTGCTTCTCTCCTATATTATGCATGTATTATACATATAAACCTTCCTCTTGAATCGAAAAGAAATGGTACTGATATGGATCAGTTGCGATCAATCTACAGGTAGCTCATACCTGTACCTAGATAGACAGTCTGCATTTAGCTCAATTGTTTCATTTATATACATAAATATTCGTTTTAATTATGACTATTATTTTTTTGTAATATTTATTATTGTGTATTTTTATTTGATGTGTATTAGGATTATTTCAGTTTGTTAAAGTATGTATTAGTTTTATATTTGGAATTAGCTCCTCCACCGCCATCTTTGATCTTCTCTTGCAACACAATCTTAAGCTTGCAATGCAACCCTAGCTTAAGCTTGGATTGCCTGGAAGAAATCGCTTTAAGTGATAAGGCCGCCCATTATTTAACGTTTTACCATGCTGTTTCAGATATTGGTTTTCATGAATAAAGCATTATCTATTAGCACACACAAAGAAGCTGATTTCCTTCGAGAAATTTTGGTCTTTTGGTCATTCTTCCGAGATTCTTTTGGTCGAATCTTACGAAATCCACTTTAGACTTCAACCTCGGTCTGTATTTTCCTTTTTAGAGTTCCGCACCCGAATGTTGAAAACGGAACCCTGTTACTAAGCCTCCGCTGTCCATCCATCCGTCTGTCAGAGGGTTCTATCTCATGAACTGTAAGAGGTAGACAGTTGAAATTTTCACAGAATATGTGTTTCTCTTGCCATTTTAGCAGAAAATGTATTTTTTTTATAAATATCCAAATAAAAGTTTACAATAAAAGTTTTATTTTGCTATTTTTGCTCTTTGTCTGTCAAACCACAATAGAAAGAATACACATTAAACTTTCTGTAGATAAGTAACATTTCAACTGTAATACCAACAAATACTAAAAATATTATAAAGTTGAAAATATAAAGGAGTCTCCAAGTAAATGAAAAAATTAAGTTCTTTGAAAAAGTTGCCTGATTTTACGGTACGGAACCCTTCGTGTGCGAGTCCACTCGCACTTGGCAGTTTATAAATAATAATGTTTCACATTTTGTTAGTTAACGATGTAAGTTTATAACGCGTAGCGCTGCAGATCTTTGAAATTGTTGCCAGACGAAATAATTCCGCGATTTTAGGGAGGATGAGTTATCGGGCGCCTGGCGAAGTTTTACAGTTTACACTATAAAATCATAATGGAAACAATGAATGTTTAGATTTAGTTTTTCTATCAACATTATATGACATATTATGAAATAAAGTCCCCTACCGCGTCTGTCTGAATGCGCTTAGGTAACTCAAAAAGTACCGATCGATTTTCATACGGTTTTCACCAAAGGACGCGAGTGATCACGAGAATGATTTTGTCAGTTTATGTTCATAATTAACAAATAAAATAAGGAATAGAAACAAATTAGAACTAGTGAAACTGTCTTCAGACTATTGCAAATAATCTACAGGTAGCTCAACTGATCCATATCAATACCAGTCGTCGCGTCCCCGCTACGCTAGCTGCATTGCCTAGCTGTATGGCATTGCTGATGCGCTGTGACAGATACTCACCAGCTCTCAGGTCACTCGTCGCGAGACCAGACACAGTGAGGTTTTTTTATGAATAACTTATTTCCCTCCATGTTCATTTAGGTTCCATACCACAAGCTCTGCTTACTCTCGGACAAGATTATGCAGTGTGAAATGTCCGGTCCATCATTACATTATTTGTTAACTTAATAAACTCTACCCAAATTACAGATACCCACAAAATAAACAATAGTTACTTACTCCGCTCAATGGAAGGCAATATTTACCTACCATTAATGCACTATTTCCCCCGAGTATACCCATCCATTCAACAATCCGCTTTATTCCTTTCCAATAGCATCTAAATTACAACAGCGGGTGCTTTTGTTTGAACCACGCACTTTTTGTTTTGCGAATACAGTTGAGAATTGTATGCGCTGTTTTTATTGGCTGAGGGACCTGAAATCGATAGTGCCAGACTAGTTTAAAGCCTCAGTTGATGGATATTAAGTGCAAAATCGTAGAAACTGTCTTGGGGAGAAGTACCTACAGAACAATCAGTTTGAGAGCTTTATTGTTTCTACACTTCTGGCGCTGACAGTACTTAAACCACTAAGGGGTCCTATACCTACAATACATTTTGGTAAGATGTTTCGTAGTTTGTATAAAAAATCAAAGATATCGCTTTATTTCCAACTTTACTTATGCAATTTTAAATTTGTGACGTGTCCAAGAATCCTGTAAGGTCTAAAGGAAATAAAGCACTTTGATATTCTACTAATCTCTACATAGTATAAAACAAAGTCGCTTCCTGTCTCTCTGTCTGTCCCTATGTATGCTTAGATCTTTAAAACTACGTAACGGATTTTAATGTGTTTTTTTTATTAAATAAAGTGATTCAAGAGTAAGGTTTATATGTATAATACATGCATAAATTAATATAGTAGAGCAACACTGATAGTTTGTGAGGTTTCTAATGTGATGTCGTAAATAAAATTATTTATTTGCGCTTACATTGCAAACGGTACGGTGGCTGAACCCTATGAGATAGATCAAAATAATGTACTACAGTATTGTACACCTTAAAAAGGTCTACAAAAAGTCCGCGATGGTATATGTCTATCTCTTAGGAAAACCACAATAGGTAACCATTTTTTATCCTTTACTTTTTACGAGAATTAATGGCTTATTTACGAAGCGATTTTAAGCAATACAGCATTAATCCTTATCCAATTACATTGTGCATTTAATATAGATCAATATGGCCCTTTACAGCATGTAATTTATATGAATATTTTCGAAGATATTACAGATTTAAAATGCAGGGGACATAGAGGTTGCATTGCAGCGGTACCGGCCGGGGGGCCGATTCTGTAGTATATTAATATCACCATTGCACCCGTGCGAAGCCGGGGCGGGTCGCTAGTCCTACTAATATTATAAAGACGAAAGTTTGTGAAATCTGAATTTTTGTTACCTAGGATCTCCAAAACTACTGAACAGATCAAGATGAAATATTGCGTACTTTTAGAGCAAAGCCTAACTTAGATAAAGGCTACTTAGTATATCGAAAATACGCGTGCGAAGGCGCGGGAAGAAGCTGGTTTGATATATTTGTTTGTATTAGGTTATCCTTGTGAACGATTAGTTATTTTTATTAACCCTTGTATCGAAGAGGCTATGCCGTCTTGAGGTACCTACCACAGGAACGAAAACGCGAGCAGAAACTAGTTTTACAAACATAATTAAAGGCCTGTTTAGACCAACGCGAAATTTCTGCTGCCGCTCTTGAGAAGCGAAACTTCCTATACCGCGTTTTGAAAAAACTAAAAACAGACTTCGAGCCAATAAAAATAAATCCAGATAATTTTACACGGTTTTAAGTTTTGAGGGATAAATACCTAAGGAAAATAAAACGTCAAGTGCTAGTCGGACTCGCGCACTAAGGGTTCCGTTCCGTTTAATAGTATAAGATCTTGTTTCTTGCCAAATTTCATGATGTCTGTCTGAAAACCAGCGCCGCTATGAAGCGGCATAATGCTGCGACAGGGACCTCTTTGGCCCGTATGTAACACACTTTCTAATTTGTATCTGTTTTCTATTTTATTTTTCTTTTCTCTATAATCCTGTGTTACCATTAACCATTCAGCCACGATAAGCCGACATAACCCTGTTTTGTCACATTTAATGAAACAACAGGGCTCGGTCGTAAAGGTACCCCGTCTATTATGTCATAAAATAGGAGGGTTTCGTGATAAAGCCATAATAATTAAAATAAACCCAAACAGACAAATACATGGGTAGGTATTACACAAGTACATACTCCCTAATTAATGACATACCCTGGGTTGTATTTTAAGTATTCTTTAGAAGATGTTATTTGACAGAAACGTTAAACTAATAACACCACTCTCTTTTTGCGTCGGGGGTTAAAAATAGAAATAACCTTTAAAAATTTCCATAGAAAACAACACATGCGACGCCGCGAGCAGGAACTAGTAAAGAAAGTGCTATAAATAATAATGCCTAAGTTTTCTTAACTAGCAGAATATCGATACTTATTCTTGTTAAAGCGCATCCAAGACCGGAAATTAACACATCCTGCGCTTCACCGGATGTACGGTAATTTGTCCCAGAGGCGCTAGTTTCCTCGAGTTTTCACAATGAGTAAACATAACATATTCGCAGGGGAAGTTCAGACGGGGTCATAGATAGATAGATAGATAGATAATACTTTATTCATCACGATATTAAACTAATTTTACATATAAACATGTAGAGAACAGCAATGGAACTGGCGGCCTTATCGCTTAAAGCGTAATTTCTTCCAGGCAACCAAAACGATGGGAGAAAAATACAGGATGGCAGTGCAACTTAACATAAATCTAAACTATTAATACTAATACACATAATACCTATTATACTAATACACTAATACATACAAAATTATAATTATACTTAGTAACTATAGTGAACATGCTAACTAGTGTGACGTGACATTCAAAAAGTAATTAAAAACTTTCCTTTTAAAAGTGTGAGGTGATGTGGACTTCTTAATATCCAATGGCAAATCGTCCCAAAGTCCAAAGCTTGAGCAGTGAAAGAGTCGCTGTAAAAAGATGTTCTCTGTACTGGAGATGCGAGGAGCAGAGTATCCGATGACCTTACAGAGAGACCGTGAGAAGAATGTAGAAACTGAAATCTCTCCTTAAGATAGGACGGGGAAAGGGGGTTGAAAAGTATAGAGAAAAGCAGAGACAGAATATGCAGGTTACGGCGTTGGCGAATAGGGAGCCATTTGAGCTGGGCTCGGTAGGCAGACACATGGTCGTACTTACGGAGGCCAAAGATAAACCGGATGCACACATTTTGTAAGCGCTCCAATTTATTGAGCTGTTCAAATCAAATCAAAAGCTCTTTATTTCCATAAATACAATAAATGTACACTTAGAAAAGGTCAAATCATAAAACTAAACACTGACACGGAAATAAATTCCTCTGTAAGGTAAACTGAAAAACTGTAAGGTAAACTAAACACTGACACGGAAATAAGTTCCTCTGTAAGGTCCAAATAACATGCATCCGCATAATCAAGGGTCATACTACATCTATCGACGTAGAATCCGCCTAGAATAACGAAAAAAAAATCAAGTATAAAATCACGTTTTGATTTTGAAGAAAACTCCAAAATCAAGAAGAACAAAATTAAAAATTTTAAAACCCCCTGAGAGATAACACTCGGGATAAAATTATCTATGACACAAAAAAACTAAACGAAAATTGGTTCACCCGTTTGGGAGCTACGATACCACACACAGATACACAGATACACAAACAGACACGTTAAACTTATAACACCCCTCTCTTTTTGCGTCAGGGCTTAAAAATTATTCAAGCCCGACACAGTTTTTTGTAAATAGATTATTAACGTGAAAACTGTTATATGAATTTAGTAAATAAAACCGGCAAGTGCGAATCGCCTCGCACACGGAGGGTTCTGTACCATCTTACAAAGCTTGCGCAAAATAATCCTAATAAACGGACTTTTTTTGATGGATGGAATAAAGCACAAAACCCATGACCCGGTCACCCATCTAAGTACTGACCGCGCCCGACGTTGCTTCTTCTAATAGTAATCTGTACCTTCTCAACGTTGTATACTGTGCGACAAAGCCCTTAATAAAGAATAAAAAAAAAAAAAAAAAACGTTGTATACGAGGCAATCGTAATACACCCTGTGAAATTTTCAACAGTCTGCCTAGTTCAAGAGATACTGCCTCGACAAACGAAGAGCAAACTACCTACATGAATTATAATTTTTATTTATTTTCATATTTTTTTGCGATAGCTGCAAGAGAAATACACACGTTCTGTGAAAATTCCAAGTTCATGAGATACAGTCGGACACTGACAGACCGACGGAGAGACAGCGGAGGCTAATAGAGTCCCGTTTTTATCCTTTGGGTAAGGAACCCTAAAACTGTTATTTTGACATTATAAACAAACACTTCAATTTGATTCATTAGAATACCTACCTAAAGATACTCATCATCGCAAAGTGAGCTAAGCCGCTAGCAAAAGCTAGTGATGTCTATTAAACCCTTCAACATTATGTTTAAAATTTCAAGTAAAATTAATAATTTAATCCAAAGATTTCATTCGCTCTTATTAATTTAATTTCAAAGTTGAAAGTCACATCAAAAGACATGTGGAGGCAGGGCAGCTGGAATAATACTCTCCATTCAAACCACGAACAACCTACATTCAACCTTAGAGCTAATGAAACTCAGCTCAATTTCATTTAACAAACTCTAGCGAAAAGCTTTTACAGCAGAGGTGAGCAAAGTTCGGCCCGCAAGCTATGTCCGGCGGCCCGCAAACCGTTTTGTTCTCCGGTCGTCGTTTGTATTAGCTTTCTTCAATTGTTTTGACATCAATCGCGAAAAAGGCCCGTATTATAATTTTATAAAAGCTTGCTAGATAAGCTTGAGTAACGATTTTCTGTATAGATCGATGATCGAGCATAGTTTCATAACTCGTGCCTAAGAAATATCAAGATTCGCTCAACGCGGCGAGATCGTAGCTTCCGTGATGTTTATGCTAACCACCGCAATATAATAGAAATACTGGCCGCAGATCATTTCATTGGTAAAACTGATCAAAAGTTAGAACAACAGTCAAAAAATATCATTTCGTTGGTTTTATCCACACTAATATTATAAAGAGGAAAGATTTGTATGTTTGTAACAAATTAACTCAATAAATACCGGACTGATTTTAAAATTCAATTCGCCATTAGAATGCTACATTATCCCTGAGTGACTTGACTATATTTATATGTTTACAAAATAAATGTCCACCCGTGCGAAGCCGGGACTGGCCGCTAGTTTGTAATAAGTTATTGCATCATTACCGATACCTACCTACTTTAATATCTACTTTTGTTTTTTTTATGTGCTGTCTATGTTTATGAACCAAATAAACCATTCACCCATCTATCTTTTTACCCGCCGGTGCAAAAAGCTTACCCACCCCTGCCTACAGACACATTAGCGAGGAATATGTTTGCATTCATTGAAATGTCGACTTTATATTGTACATAATAAAGTTACTTTGATACTACACCCGAGGGCTTTCAGCATTGGCTTTTAGAAGACACAGAATAGATAGTCGCATGTTGGTTCATGACCTTTGCCCCGTGTTGGGCGCCAAAATGTTATATATCAAGTTTACGCTTTTAGAAGTTAAAATATTTATATACATAAATAATTCACATGATTAAATATGAAAACAAAAGCAGCGGCCGTGGGTACTACGAGCTATAGATATGCCCTGCCCACTGTCATTTAAGTTTCGCAATTCTTAGAGCTATGTCGGTTACCTTGGTTCTTCTGCGGATCTCCTCCTTTCAATCTCGCAGAGAGATTCCTAGCATAGCCCTCTCAATTACTCTTTGTGCGACCTTGAGCTTTCTGACAAGGCTCATATTTGTAATTCATCATCATAATTGGGCCGGCCATATCTCGCGAAGAACCGACAACCGCTGGGGTAAACGTGTTCTTGAGTGGAGATCACGACTCGGCAAACGTAGTGTAGGACGCCCTCCGGCCAGGTGGGATGACGATCTGCGAAAGACTGCAGGCAGATGCTGGATGCGGCAAGCTGAAGACAGGGCGCTATGGCGCTCATTAGGGGAGGCCTATGTCCAACAGTGGACTAATATAGGCTGATGATGATGATGATAATTGGCCTTTACATCCACGAAAGATGGTTTATGTAGTGTTCGTTTTTCGGCACTTACGTAGATGACTTGTAAGGCCTATACGAGAACGACAGATGCGGCCGCAGTATTGGTATTCGTCACCCCGGTGCATGCTGGTGGTGCGGCCCGTTGGTGCCTCAGTGCTCGCTTTTCGTTTAGCTTTTGGAACCACGCTACGTCATGAGCAACAACTCCTCCCGCTAACATGGGTAAGTAGGGTGGACCTAATTGCACCTAATTTGAGCCTTCCACTTTCGAGTACCACATCTCCCCTTTTTTACTTAGATCGATGATCTACACGCTTCCAAAGTGCTTTACCGGGAGTATACCTACGTGTTAACGAGAGGGGAATCCCTTGTTTTTTCCATCTACAGCGGAGTATAGCAACCATAAAATTCCCTCAATAAAAGCCCTCGCGCCCAATCGGCACGGACGGCCAATCAGGATCAATTATTCACATGCCCACGAACGACACGAACCATCCTTTACGACATTCACGAACTATTCGACGGGATTATTCGGAGAGTTACGTGTAAAACTGATATCTTGTCCTCTTTTATTTCTTGACTTAAAATAACTGCATACACTGTGATACCCATTTCATATTTATTTAGAACTAGCTGCTGCCCGCGGCGTCGCCTGCGTAGTTCCCGTTCCCGGGGTAATTCCGGGATAAAACATAGCCTATGTCCGTCTCCTGGTTCTAAGCTGCCTCCCCACCAATTTTCAGCCAAATCGGTTCAGCCGTTCTTGAGTTATAAATAGTGTAACTAACACGACTTTCTTTTATATATATAGACTAGCTGCATTCTTACTACTACCCGTTGTCCTATTACCCGTTTTCCCGTAGGAATGAAGCATTTTCTCGCGGTAAAAAGTAGCCTATGTTCATCAGGAATAATGTGGGCTTCTAATGGTAAAATAATTTATCAAATCGGTCTAGTAGTTTCGGAGCCTATTCAATACAAACAAACAAATCTTTCCTCTTTATAATATTAGAATAGATAATGTTAATGAATTGATTACAATGAAAATGAATTGATATTTTGACATTCCGATTTTCGATTGATGATTATTATAATGGTTATTCCTATGTTTTACTTAATGCAATTTTTTATTTATAAGTAGGTACTTTCTTTTTATTCGGCGAGGAAATTCGTTAACGAATAAACTGGTCTGGGGGGGACCAGAATTATGTGGGACTCGACGCCCTGAGAAGGATGTAATATCCACTAAAAACCTCTCCGGTTTCCCTCTCTCGCTATTTTCGCCGAACCACGCGAACATTTAAAACCTACCGCGGCCCATTTATAAGTACCTACTGTTATTTTACTATTAATTTAGCTACTTACATAGTGACTAGCACTACTTACATAATGATTAAGTAAGACTATGTACCGCTTGTACCACTTCTACGACCTGTATCTATGTTGCCAAAAATAACCTGAATCTTATAATTATTATTTTGCACATGACTTCAACGATAACTGGGCCATTATTTTCTTCACCAAAACAAAAACATTGCGGCAAATCGGAATAAAACAATTCGACTAAAACACAATTCGACTAAAAACATTTCGACTAGTTACAATTCGACTAATTAAATGACTAAAACAATTGATTCAGCAACAAAAAAAAAATTGTGTCAACATATGGCTCTGGGTGCAATTATACATATACATACCCTTTCAGTCACAGAGTCGCCACGAACCCGCTTCGTTAGGAGTAAGTTAGGGTTGACCCCCCCGCTTCGCGGGGGTGGGACACCTACAGGTCAAGTTCGAATTGTCATTAGTCGAAATATTTTTAGTCGAACTGTTCAAATTCAAATTCATTTATTCATTTGTGATAGACAGGTATATTACAGGGATGTTCAGACATATAATTAAGAGCACTGTGATCTGCCATTTGGCGTACAAATTTTACATATTAATAATTCATCAATACCAAAAATAATATTTATAATAGTGAAGCTTACAAGGAAAAGTTTAAAGAATTAAAAAATAATGCGTTTACTAAATTGCAACGAGTATCAACCACTCTGAATTCTACATCTACTTAATACTAAACTGCGTCAAAAAATTCATGCAAATTGTAAAATGTCTTACTTATTAAATAATTAAAAAGGTTAGATTTAAATATTATAATGTCATTACACTTCCTAATGTCAGTTGGTAAATGATTATAAATTTTGGGTGCCATTACAAAAATACTGTTATAAAATAGAGCTGTTTTCACGTTATTCCTAAGTTGTAAACAGTCTTGTCGCCGCTTGTTAGTGTTAAAAGTATTTTCTTTTCGTCCCGGGTTTCGTCGAATAAATAGTGCAATTTCATAAATATATAGTGATGTCAATGTCAGAAGATTAAGTTTTTTGAAATGTGGTCGACAGCTTTCCCTTTTTTTAATACCACAGATTGCTCTCATGCAGCTCTTTTGGGCGATAAATAGACGTTAGATTTTTACTGTATTGCCCCAAAAAATGATGCCATATCTTAGCCTTGAGACCACATTACCATGATATGCTGCTAGCACAGCTTTTTGGTTGACCACCTTTCTTAATTTCCGTAAAGCATACGCGGACTGCAGCACATTCTTATGCACAAAGTCCAAATGTGATTGCCATTTCATATTGCTGTCTATGTAGAGTCCAAGAAATTTTGTTGTCATCGTATTACATATCTCCGTATCCTCAAAGATAATTTTCGGAGGTAATATTCCAGTTGGTGTTTGTCTGAAGTTCATGAGCTTAGTTTTGGTCAAATTTATTAGTAGATTATTACTCTTTAGCCACTGTATTATAGATTTCAGACTTGTATAGATTTCGTCATGATTATTAAAGACAACAGTGCAGTCATCTGCGAAAAGGATGACTGGATTCTTTGTAGCTATTAAAATGTCGTTCATATATATCAAAAATAAGAGCGTTACAACTGTCTTAGCCGAATTGTATTAGACGAATTGTTTTACTCTCATTTTCCGCAGACGAAACAAAAGACGTTCAACAAAACTTGGCCTTCGTATCTCAACAACCCCTCAGTTATTCCAACTATTAGATATTGCGACTAGACGCAATAAAACCTTCAGTTTTGTTACATAACAATTTTGTAACAACTCTCGGCATAAACATTTTATTGCCACGGCTTCGTGACTGGCAGATTTTCTGAATACATTACTGTCCTACTTTAGTTTAGGAGAAAAGATAATATTTGCTCTGATAAAAAGCTTTCGATTCTGCGGAAAGTGATAAAGTTGTAAGTGTAACAAACTCCTTTTGAAATACTGGCTGGAAAGAAAATTCTACCCGATGACGTCACGTAAAAGTATCATTAGCGCAAACAGAAGAACCAAGCAGATGTTCTCTGGCTGTGACTCTTGGATGTGGTGGATCATGCATTCACACAAACAAAAAAATAAAAAATATTACAAAAGTCTACAAATTAATAAAAGTACGTTTTACAAATAATTATTTAAACTTAGGGTAGGTACTCAAATAGATAGGTAAGTACCTACCTCTACTCGTGGACAGGTTTACAGGGTGGTACAAACGAACGTTATTGGTAGACGATCGGGAATATTTTTTATTTGCTCTGCTTAGCTTAGGGCTAGATGATGCTGTGTAGATTATCCGGCATTATTTATTTATTGACGAATAAACGATTAAAAAGTCAACGATTTAGTATTACAATTTTACATTCAAAGTGGCAAAGCAGTATTTGGAAACAGTGCCCAAGTGGCAAAAATAGTGGCAAAAATAGTTTTAAAGAGTGTACCAATAATTCAGTCTGTTTCATCAGCCGTTACAAGAAAGCCCTTTCCTCGACGGAAATAAAACCATCTGAATCCATTTATTCATCCATATTTTCCTGACCATTCTCGTAATATGTTATCTATCATTCAAACCCCCATACACTAACTCCACACCCATATAACTCTCGAAACGGTACCACAGATTAGGTAAGTTACTTCGTAACAGATACAATACTTCCTCGATTTTACTAATAAACTTTGAGCTTTATAATGTGGAAATAATGTTCCTTTTGCTCTGCTCGCTGTTAGCGAGGCGGCTCGCTCAAAGCCCCGCACCCGCCTACCTCTTCAGTCCCCTCGCCGGCCCTTGGCTTGAAGATAGGGTTGACCCTACGAGTTTTTGATAAAGCTGGGAAAATAGTGTGAAATCCTTACTGAGGTCGAATATACATACGTGACGGTACAATCTAGAAAGCACAAATGCCCCACGTTGGGCGCCAGCATCAAGCAAACTTGCTGGCCCTAAGGGACACCTGATGACCTCTCCCTTTTTAATGCACTTCGGTTTTACTGCCTTTGCGCATTTCGTGCTTATTATAAATACACGATGTTATTCTTGGGTATTGTACGAATCATCATAATCATCATCAGTCTATATTAGTCCACTGCTGGACATAAGCCTCCCCTAATGAGCACCAAAGCGCCCTGTCTTCAGCTAGCCGCATCCAGCATCTGCCTGCAGTCTTACGAAGCTCGTCATCCCTGGCCGGAGGACGTCCTACACTAAGTTTGCCGAGTGGCGGTCTTCACTCAAAAACACGCAAGATATACGTATATGGTGATGCCCATTAAGATAAAATCATCAGAATTTTATTTATTCATCCTTATTTTCCAGCTAACAGGGATTTTTTAATACTTATTCCAACCACCATACACGAACTCCACACGCATATAACTCAGAGACAATACTTACTACATATCACAAATGCCCCAGGTTGGGCGCCACCATGAAGCAAACGTGCTGGCCCTTAGGGACACCACACCGGACCCACCGAAACACCGTGTGGTTTTACTGCCTTTACGGTAGATTCACATGTCGAGCGCGTATGTATGTACTGATTGTACAAACTTGTCTGTCTGTTTGTAGAAATTATGACGTACGAGGGGCTTGGTAACTAATGTCTCAGTTTTATGGAAAACTAGTTTCTACCCGCGGCGTCGCACGTGTTGTTTCTGTAGAAACGTTTGAAGGTTATTTATTTCCCATGGGAACCGTTTTTTTATGGGTTACAAGCAGCCTGGCCGTGAACCGGGTGAACGCGGGTGTCGTAAGAGGCGACTAAGGGATATCCACCCCCCATGTTACAAAGACCAATAAGGCGTTTATCAGGGAGTGGCCTGCACCCAGCAGTGGACAAGTAAGGCTGTAGAGATAGAGAAGTAGCCTGTGTTTTATTTCAAGGTCAAGAGCTACACCTGTGCAAAATTTCAGCGCGATCTGTTTAGAAGTTTGGGCGTGAAGAAGTAACAAACATCCACCTGTCTATCCATCTATCCAAACTTCCACATTTATAATAGTGTAATTTCTTCATTAATACTTACTTTTATATTTATGTGGGTCAGCCACTCAAACCTTTATTGGAGACAGAGTCCAACAAAATAAATAAATAAATAACAAATATTGTTGGACAATTCACACAGCATTATCTAGCCCCAAGCTAAGCAGAACTTGTGTTATGGGTACTAGATAACTTATATACTTAATACAACACTACATAGATAGATATTTTTTATTATACATAGAAAACATCCAGACCATCCTGAACAAATATCTGCAGATCGTACAAACATTTGTCCCGAGGCTGGAATCGAACCCGCAACCTGCTGCGTCGCAGGCGGACCTTCGCCCGCTGCGCCATAGAGGTCGACAGAAGTCATCTTCATGCGCGAAGACGCCTGCAGGAACTAGTAAATAATCCTGTTTCAGAGAAAACGTAAGCAAAGCCCCAGTATTAAATAATAGTTTAGGTTGCGAATGTTGCGATCCCTCTGTTTGGGATTCGCATTCACAGTTGGATGAGTATTGCGGTGCGGAAATAATTTCAGCTTTCGGAGGGGAAAAGTCATGTTACAACATAGATATAAATTTTTTGTTTTCTATGTATGATAAAATATTTATCTATGTAGTGTACTGTCGAGCCACTCACAGCGAGCAGAGAGTTAGGAACATTATTTCTACCCATGTAAGGCAAAAAGTTGTTTGGTGAAAACGTGCAAGTAAGGTATCTGTTACGAATTAACATTTCCTGAGCCCTAAGGGCAATTTCTCACTTTATACATTTTCCTAAGAACAGAAATTACAAAAAACATGGTAGGCACCTACCTAAACATCCCGTTATAAATAACTTGTAATAAGTAAATTAATTGTTGAAAAAAAGTTAGTTCTCGCGAGGTCTACTGTTCGTAGAACTACTAGTTTATTTATTGAAGTAAAGTTCTGTAGATACGGTCCGTTCTCCCAGCGCTAACTCAACAAAAGGCCTGTGTTGTGTTACAAATAAACGCAAAGACACGCTACTTCCAATCTTTTGCAATATACCTAATGAACAATTAAGATGGGAAGACGTACCTAGACCGAAGTTCGATCGAGACAACAATACGCAGGCGAAACACGAACGTCGGCGGTGCCGGTCCGACTATGACTGAGATGGGTGGACCTAATTTGAGTGTGCCACTTTCGAGAAGCTTGTGCACAATCTCCAGAATTTTACTAACATCGATGACTAACAAGGTGAAACAAACCATATTATATTTTCATGTTGACCACTGTGTGCGTCGATGGACGAAGGCGGCTCAGGATGGGTAACACGAAATAATACCCTCGGACATTTTATAAAATTCAAATCAATATTTTCTCAACGCAGCTGACTCTAATACACATGTCAAAGTACAACACAAGACACAAAATATGTTGTTCATTCGACATGCCATCTCCTCGTAAATAAAATATACGTCGAAAGCGCACAATCCGCAGGTTATTGAAATGCCGACGTGAAAGTTGGGGTCGCTGTATCACTCCCTAGGGCCTTGCCCCGTGTTAGGGCGCCATTCAGGGCTAAAGATGCCTTCTCACTAAAAACTAAGACTGAATAACCGAAAAATAAAATCTTAACATTTTAGTCATTTAAATACACACTATGTAAAATGGCTTTCGTAGTTTTCCAAGGATCGAATTCAAGTTTATAAAAATGCCATTCGGTCAATGCAAAGGGCATCCTATAAGCTACCTACTAGTCATTCAAATTTAAATAGGTACTAGAACATTCAGTTTCTTTGTTGGCAACATAGTTACAGGTTGTACAAGTGGTACATAGTCTTATTTAATTTGTAAGTAGTGCTAATTAAAATTGATATACTAAAATAACATTATACATTAAAAATTGGATTAAGGAAACAAGAATAATCATAAATATTAAAAATACAATTTTATATTATATAAAATCGGATTAATTCATTAACATCATAAAAACACATGTCAATAAGCCAATTTTTAAGCTTTTGCTTATAGGATTGCATCGATGGTTCGCTGGTGATTTCGGGTGGCAATCGTTTGTATACTACTAGGACCAAGCATGTGCATTGTGCACCAGCTTTCTGGATTTCGCCAACTTATGGTCAATGGTCCTCAACCTCTTTGCGTGCCTGAAATTATTATAGTACCTACATTATTTCAGTAGGTTCCTACAGCATTTAACTGTAACCAGATATGGTGAAAGCGCACAATCCGCAGGTTATTGAGATGCCGACGTGAACGTTGGGGTCGCTGTATCACTCCCTAGGGGCTTTGCCCCGTGTTAGGGCGCCAGTAAAAACTAGTGGTGGCAAGAGCTATTTTTCTAGCTTAGATAGAACTTAGGATCTAAAAGATTTATTGATGAAAAATACATGGGCTAAACCAGCATAAGTAGGAATATTTGATTGATTTGAAAAAACTTAAACCCGATTTCGAATCTCTTAGTTTTAAACTGTTTATTAAGGCGCTACCCCGACCCAAATCCTACCTATTCTAACCTAATAATTCTTTTAAACGAAGGAAAAATCAAAAATCAATTGACCAGTTTGTGCTACCTATCTTAAGCTTATTTTTAATGCCTCATACGCTGGACATAGGCCTCCCCTTATGAGCACCTGTCTTCAGCTTGCCGCATACAGCATCTACCTGCAGTTTTCCACCCTTGCTATAGAGATGGTCAACTGCTCAAAGCAACCGCCTTGCTACGGAAATGCCGACGTGTGCACAGGGATATTACTCCCAGGGGTTTATCATGTCCTCAGTAGGGACAGTGGGGTGGATCAAAAAACTCAGTTCTTTGGGGTAGTTGCCCCGTGCTTAGAGCGCCAAGAGATTTTTCTGATTGATTAATTTATGTAAATGAAATATTTTCTTATCAGGCTACGGTAGTGGCCCTGCCAAGACGGGTAGACGGAAGGAACCTATTTCTTGAACCATATCGAGGCATAATAAATGATTTTATCGGGTATTTATCGAGTTTTTTTGTTGTTATTTCCCCTATGTTTCATCATTGATAAGGATCCGTAACGTTTTTAGTTGACAATGCAGATTTATAGAGCTAAGAAATCCATAACACACAGTGCATTTAAAAAATTGACGAAGTTATAACCAAATTACTAGCGAAGTTCACTGAGTGACCGCCACGGGTGCGTGTGACGTCATTCGCTCGGTCACCGCCCGTTCACGTTCACAGGGAAAAAAACACAACCAGATAGACTCAGTTTTGAGAGACCCATTTTTGGTGAAAACAATTTTTTTTCGATTAGTCTCTCAAAAATGAGTCTATTTGATTCTGTTATTGTATTTCCTAAACTTATAGTTTCGGAGTAAATCAATAAAAACTGATATCTGCTTACGGTTAATGGGCGGCGACCGAGCGAGTGACGTCACACGCACCCGCGTGTTTGATTTTTTACCAGCAGTAACGGCGGCGTAATGTTTAATATTTAATATTTTTGTACGTAATGGTCCGATTTGAATATTTTAAAAAGATATATCATTCTTATATTATAAGGAATAACGTGGATACTACTACATATTGAAATTGCTATAACTTTACTGATCCTCATTATGTTAACAAAACGCGATGATTGAAAAAGTTTCATCTTGAGACACTTTTCATGAATCGATATCTTCTTTACTAATGAAACCTAGGTAGGGTCTGAAAATTAGGTACCTATTTACTCTGGCTAACGTAGTTTACCGACTCGTAAAATAACAAGTTTCTTATTGTTTTAGTTTAGGTAGTAACGACCTTCAAAGTATCACTATTCCGTCACTCATCGCTCACTCACTCACTGACTGACAGATCATAAAAAATACTTTAAGTTTAGGTACTTCCAGCAGGCCTACAAACATTAAATCACACTAATATTATAAAATGCGAATGTTTTTACTGAATTAATGAATGAACACTGTATTGTACAAGTGGATGTTTAAATGTATGGATGTTTGTTACCTCTTCACACGAAAACGACTGAACGGATCGGTGTGAAATTTTGTGTTACTAAAATTTTGCATAGTTGTAGCTCTAGGCTTCGAATAAACCATAGGTACATTTTTATCATAAATCAGTTCCCAGAAATAACCTTTAAGCGTTTCCATAGAAACGAAGCGTGCGAAGCCGCGGGCATAAATTAGTTTGGAATATATTTAGAATTTAGGGCAAAATACAGGATTTTTTTTTAAATAAAAGTTGAAGTTTAACCTTGACTACGAGGTGTAAAGCAGGTAATTTGCCAACTTCATAGTCGAAGGTAATAAAATGGCTGACTTGGCTCTTGTCATCTCAACACTTTTTACGGCAGAAGTATTTCAAAACAAGACTTGGCATAACGTTAACGTTATGTTTTTGTTCAGTTTTAATTTACAGGTAACAAAAAACCATTCACCTTAAAGATTTCTACAATTCTAATGATTCTTTTTTTCAGAAACAAGTGTTCTCAGATTTCTAAGACTAAAATAACCATAACAAACGGAATGAATGAATAAATGAACACTTTATTGCACAAAATTGAATTAAATAACTTATATCTACATAAAACAAAAACGTACAATAAGCGGTCTTATTGCTTAAAGCAATTTCTTCCTGGCAACCTTATTAGGTACTACCAAAAGATATAAGTCACTTAACAGTTACGGAAATAGTACCTATCGGATTTTTTTTGAGTTTACGCTTGTTGTCAAAGCAACCAAAACATGGTTATTAAGATACCGAGTGCTTGCACCTATTAAGAACTTCCCAGGGGTCGCCAATGGGGTCTTTAACAGAGGGTGAATGCCCCGTGTTAGGACGCCATTAAAGACAAGGTGACGAGCGTTTGCTGTGTTGCTTTAATTAATTGATGGAATTCGTCTTTCTGGTGTTTTCTTAGCAAAAGTGTGTAATGCATTGAACATTTTCTAAATGCCTACTATCTCTCTCGTCTGGTCTCGCGACGCGTGGCCCGAGAGCTGGTCAGTATCTGTCGCAGCGCATCAGCATTGTCATACAGCGGGGCAATGCAGCCAGCGTAGCGGGGACGCGACGACTGGTATTGATATGTATCAGTTGAACTACCTGTAGATTGTTTGCAACAGTCTGCAGTTAGGTCAATTGTAAATACTAGTTCTAATTTGTTTCTAATATTTGATTGTAATTTTCTTTGAAGATATAATACTTTAAATAGGTACCTACTTTACTAAACTCGCTAGCCCGCCCAAAACTACCTATCGTCTAGCTAAATTACTTTAATACCGCAGAAATAACCAAAGAACCCCCTCCCACTGCTAAGGCACGCCCTATCTTAACTCTCTAGCGGGTTACCTTAAAAGTATTTCAAGGCGGGTTAAATGAAAACAAGCCGTTTAATATTCATTTTCTGATTACTTGATCTTAAGTCTTTTGGGGATAGGTAAACAGAATTAATTTAAACGAAACTTTGAGATTATATCAGATATTTATTAGGTACGTTGAAAATAAAGTGGTAGAAATATAGGGGTTTTGGAAAATATTAGAAACAAATTAAAACTAGTATTTACAATTGAAATGATTGAGCTAACTGCAGAGCGTTGCGAACAATCTACAGGTAGCTCAACTGATCCCTATCAATACCAGTCGTCGCGTCCCCGCTACGCTGGCTGCATTGCCCCGCTGTATGGCAATGCTGATGCGCTGTGCCAGATACTCACCTTCTCTCGGGCCACGCGTCGCGTTTTCGATTATTCAGGGGACAATCTAAAATACTGTTGGACGAAAATAACTTGATTTCGAATTATATACATTTCACCTATTTCGACTACTATGTCTAAATGGATAGGACTAAATGAGTAAAAATGTGTCAGAAACAGCTCATAGTTCCGTGTACCCACCCTCCCCTCTCTCCACCCATGAAATTATGGTGGTTTATTGACCTTTTTACTACTGCCACAAAACAACTATAATATAGTATACGCTACTAAATAGTGACGGAACCAATCATAGAGCATAAAAACTTGATGTTTTAGAGACGACTACCGATAACCATCTTATGATTTTGTTTTATGTGCAGCTTTGTGATTGGACGTTTTGTTTGTTCTTTGGATCTTTTGCCCTGCTTTGTGTTATCTGAAATCTGAAAGGCTGTGGTCTCCTATAAACGCCTTCGGCCGCTTACAGCGTCACCTCTTATGCCGCGTTTCGATATAGAAATGTACTGTAACATCCACGGGCTGAATTGGAGGGGTCGATTCTTACGACCGACACGGCAAGTCAAAGCTCTCCTCTACCTCAACAGCACATATTGGTCCATCCACACATTGGTCCGGACTCAGGCCTCTCCCAAGTAAGCGCCTTATTGGCTTTTATCTCATGGGGGTATGCCCAAATGCCATAATCCCCACGCTGAGCACTTCTGCAGGGGGCGCTGCTGCCCGCCCCCGGTGGATATCCCTTAGCCGCCTCTTACGACACCCGCGGGAAGAGTTGGGCTGGTGCAAGTTCTAAGTCGGCACCACACGGCGGCCACACAAGTCACAGACTGTAATTCCTGAATTAGTCGTCTCTATCAGCACAATAGCATGCCCTCCGCAAGTAGATCGTAGCTATCCGAAACAGTTGCGAACTTTCAATTGGGTCACAGAAACGTTCTGAATTATTATCAAAGTTTAGATTCTTTTTGGATTCTTTTCATAGTTATTGTACTTTATGAGTTTTAGCTTTCGGCACGCAAATATACATCATCATAACGTCTACTGAACGTTCACCAGAGGAGGTTTGTAGTGATCACCACGCTTGGCAGGTGTAGGCATAAATAAAAGTAAAATTCTATAGATATCGTACCTTCTCCCAACACGCTAACTCAACAAATGGCTTGTGTTGTGTTACAACTATAAACGCAAAGACACGCTATTTCGAATCTTTAGCAGTATACCTACTTAATAAACAACAAAGATGTAAAGACGTAGGTACCTACGACGGCCCGACTATGGCTGAGGTAGACCTATTTGAGCGTGCCACTTTCGAGAAGCTGTACCCAATCTCCCGAATTTTACTTACATCGATGGGTGCAGGTGTTCAAAATACTCAGAAGGTCAGTAGGTGCTTGTCCTATGGTACTTTTCCTTCGTCGCACCATTGGGCCACACGAGGACATCTGCATCTTGGGCTATGAAAGTGTTCGTTTAGTTTTAAGGCGCTACCCCGACCCAAAACAGCGCCATCACCTATTTTATCTTTTTATTCTGATAGACGAAGGAATTCTCAAAAATCGATTGGCTAGTTTGTGAATCTGATCATAATCTTTTTTTTAAATGCTTCTATAAAGGTTTTATATATTACACTTTGAGCAGAGATGCGAAGTTGCTCGTTTTGGTCACCATGGTGGAAAAAAAGAACGACTTCGCATCTCTGCCTACACTATACAAATTAAAACATTTATAGAGGCATTAAAAAAAAGCTTATGATAGGATTCACAAACTATCCATCGATTTTTGAAAATTCTTTCGTTTAACAGAATAATAAAATAAAATAGGTGGTGACGCTGTTTTGGGTCGGGTATGCGCCTTAATATATAAAATTAAATTTACCGTTAAGTATAGTGCCCTAAAACCGAAGAGCTGAAAATGCATCGACTTCTCGCTCTAAGTAAAACTTGTATTTAGACGCGAGGGATACTCTGCCTCACAGACCCGAGAGTGCGGGAATGTAAAGTGTGGCGACTGATTTTATTTTTAAGGGCCCATGGGATCCTATTACGCCTATGCCATCTGTCTGTCCGAATGGTCGTACGTCATTTTCTTTTATTTTTACGGAAATAAACACAGAATAGCTGTGTGGTGCCGGCTTAGAATTTACACCACCTCAATTTTTCCCGCGGGTTCGTAAGATGCGACTAAGGGATATCCACCCGGGGAGGGCAACAGCTCCCCCTGCAGAACAATTCTACCACTGAACTGCGATCCCCAACCCGCATGCCCAGGGTGGAGATTATGGGCACTACCCGCCATGAGATAAAAGTGAATAAGGCGTTTATCAGGGGGAGGTCTGCGTCTAGCAGTGGACCAATATAATGCTGTTGAGATGAGGTTGAGGAAACACAGAATCGTCTTGACAGTAAGATGATAATGATGAATGATTATTCACAAAATCATCATCATATCTCTTTCTTTATCTCACATTCTTCTTGCAGATTAGGTAAGGTTCCTACGGAGTTGATAAAAGCTAACAGTGGACCACTTGAGGCTGTAAATGAGATGAGGTAAGGTGCAGTTACTAAAATGGCCACTACCACGAAAAATAAAGTACAAAATGGTGTCAATTCAGATGTTGCCAAAACTAAACTAAACTAATTTAACAGCACTAAAAATTGCCGTCCTTTTCATACCGATCGAAATAAAAACGATGACATAATTTTTATTTTTGTCAAAGTTTACTTTAGTTTTTTTTTCGACATCTGAATTGACACCATTATATGGATGAGTAAACCATAACCAAACTGGATGCTGAACAAATAATAATAATAATGAAATCATTTATTTCAGGTCATAAAAGGAACCCATAGGTTATATTAAATAAATTAAAATACATACCTACTTACGGTTCTCGCTCTGGTGCCCAGAGAGCCAAAACCTGTACTTAGGGCTACAGATGTTGTTAGCTATAATAAATAAATAAATAATATAAATAAATGCTGGACAATTCACACAGCATTATCTAGCCCCAAGCTAAACAGAGCTTGTGTTATGGGTACTAGATAACTGATATACTTAATACAATACACTACATAGATAGATATTTTTTATTATACATAGAAAACACCCAGACCAACGGAACAAATTTCTGCAGATCGTACACAAATTTGTTCCGAGGCGGGAATCGAACCCGCAACCTCCTACGTCGCAGGCGGACCTTCGCCCGCTGCGCCACGGAGATCGTCAAAGCTTTAAACCAGAGGATGCTATTGCTAGACCGTCTAAGATTGGTCCAGAATGACGCAATCCGAGATCTGATTATAGCGGAGAAGTCCGGAACCCGTGCATCAGCGAACATGCCTGAGGCTCTGCAAAAACGTGGCTTCTTCATAAGGATGCGAAAAGTCTTCATAAGGATGCGAAAAGCGACAACAGAATATTTGATTTCATCGAAAAACCAGTGTGGCGATCATTTGATAAAAATTTACAAGTCGAATATTAACTTATAACTTAATATCTTTATTTCACCACTCTTGACCAGTAATTAGTTTCAAACTAAATAATTTAGTAATAAAAAAACAAAGAACGTTGTATTTATTAAACTGCAGTTTTCTCAATTCTGTTATATGTACCTTTTTATAGTCAAATATATTATGTAGAGGATTTTTGTTGCACTAAGCTTTTATATTTCTATTTCTTTAAGTAGGTACCTAATGTATTTTGGTAGGAGCATAATTAACTCATCACCATATTTTGAAAGACCTGTAAGGGTTGTTTAAACGTAAGAGACTATTTGTAAACATACAATATTATAACTGTTGGTCTTTAAATAAATAGAACTATCGAAACGGGTTCGGTACATGGTACGGGTACAGAACAAAACCATCGGAACAGATTATTTCCATAAAGCTCTAGCTTCGCATCGTTAGTTTTTGGAACACGACACTTCGTAAAATTGAATTCCGCTTGCAAAATGTAATAAAAACATTTTCAGTTCAAACCGTAACGGGGATATGATTTGTTTGCTTTTTACAAACTGACATCGTTAGTTGAACGCGTGCTGGCAAACTGCGCTATCAAGACTATAAGCCTCCACTTGCCTGCGTTTTGCGATTTTGCGGGAGGCCGGAGACAGTGTATTAAGGCTGAACGAGTCGCTCATCTTTCCATACATACTGTTTGATGTTGACCATCTAAAACTAAGGATAATATCAATTTATCTCGTCATTATCTATGTCTGTATGCACTCGAAACCATAAAAAATGTATTAATAAAAAAAATACAAGCTTCTAAACTTTCGTATTTCAACACCGATTTTAGCCCAAATTTGCACCCACTGATGAGTTGGACCGGACGACTTGTGCAGCCTTAAGGTGGGGCGGCGGGGCGCAACGCAACACAAGACGTGCTTCAAAATCGCGGCTGTTTGGTAGAGGCTCTATACTAGCACCGCCGGCGTTCGTGTTTCGCCTGCGTATTATTGTCCCGGTCACACTTCGGTCTAGGTTCGTCTTTCCATCTTTGTCGTTCATTCGGTAGGTATAGTGCAAAAGATTGGAAATAGCGTGTCTTTGCATTTAGTTGTAACAAAACACAGGCTATTTGTTAAGTGAGCGCTGGAAGAACTTACCATATCTACAGAATTTTAGATATACAGGGTGTTTGGTAGAGGGTTAGACAAACTCGGTGGGTGTGTAGGTGGACCTATTTGTGAAAAACAATTTGAAGGAAAAGACCCTAACTGTTTTCATTTTTTTTAATCCTGTTTTTTGTATTTTTTTAAGATTTTCCGAAATTTTACCTCTCTACCCCTAGAACTTTTTTTTGGAACGTGTTTTCTAGTAAATTTTTTACTTGCTTTTGGTCTCCGATGTATCCTTCGTCTTTTGAAGGCATTATTTATTTGAAAGAACGTGTAAATAATTAGTTATAAGCTCTCAAAGTTAAAAAACGTAAAAAAAATAATCAAGAAGGACAACTTTGCATCGTTTAAAAAAAAAAAATTGCGATCGAGAAGTTCAAATGCTTTTAAAAATTTCTCTAAACATCGCTTATTACAACGGTATACCACATGTAGCCGAAAAGTCTATAAACTTTTCCCTTTAAGTGCTAATTTTTGACGAGTTTATAGACTTTCGGCTACATGTGGTATACCGTTGTATTAAGCGATGTTTAGAGAAATTTTTAAAAGCATTTGAACTTCTCGATCGCAATTTTTTTTTTTTTAAACGATGCAAAGTTGTCCTTCTTGATTATTTTTTTTACGTTTTTTAACTTTGAGAGCTTATAACTAATTATTTACACGTTCTTTCAAATAAATAATGCCTTCATAAGACGAAGGCTACATCGGAGACCAAAAGCAAGTAAAAAATTTACTAGAAAACACGTTCCAAAAAAAAGTTCTAGGGGTAGAGAGGTAAAATTTCGGAAAATCTTAAAAAAATACAAAAAACAGGATTAAAAAAATTAAAACAGTTAGGGTCTTTTCCTTCAAATTGTTTTTCACAAATAGGTCCACCTACACACCCACCGAGTTTGTCTAACCCTCCACCAAACACCCTGTATACTGCTGTAGACTGTAATATCCATTACGGGCTTGATTGCGGGTAGACGAAAAAATAAACCATATATCGAATATTCGATATACGCGCTCGAAATAAAATCGAATGAGTTGGGTCGACGCGGCAGCGCGGTGTTTATATTGACGTTTGCTTTGTTCGTTTTACGTGGATATCGAAATAATGGATGGTCATATTTTATTATTTTACATTTTATTAAAGTCTAATTGAGCTTGAATGCGGTTTCATTGTTAGGGTATCTATTTAAGACACTAAGTGCGTAAATAGATTTCGCAATTTTCTTTTAGTTTAAATTTTTTAAGTGTCTTTTCCAGTTAATGTGGGTCGCTTAATAGGGTAAAATGGTTGGATTGTGGTTGGATTCTTCGGTACCAAGATATTTCTTAGGTATTTTAGGTTTTAGACCTAGTACCTATACCTAGTATGTCTTATATATGTTTAAAATTAGACAATTTTAGTATTATTGAATGGAGGAGCAGGACATCCTGGCACAAGTATATTTATATACTTATAAGGATGTCCTACCAACTGTTTAGCACGTAATGTAAAATATTTTTATACAAATACACAATTTTCAATTTTTCAATTATTGTGATTTATCTCTAGGTGGTCTTCAAGTAATTTTTTCATGACATCGAATGTATTTTTTATGTAGGTATGATCAGTGTCAGCCGTAGTTTTAAACAAAATCGAAATGTCATCAGCAAATAGCACACATATTTTGGCGTTCATATAATTAGGTAGGTTGTTTGTGTTTTACTATTCAAGTATATTATTTTAATGAAATATGGATGCAAAAAACTAAAAAATTAAATATTACTTTTTCCGCCACTAACAGTGGCCGTCTGATTGTTGTTTAATCCATCACTGGATTAATCCCGTGGAATAGAGTGGAATAGGGCGTTCTGTAAATCCCAGCGTGGGGACTATGGCCCTTAACTCCCATGGGATAGTAGCAAATAAGGGAGAAGCATCCAGCAATGGATAAATACAGGCAGGTGAGGTGAGGGCGTTCTGTCGTAATATAGCGGCAGACCGTTCCAAGTCATATCCACTAATTTTATATCCACGTTCTAACTTGTTTTGTTTGTATTCGCGTGTGATTTTTGGTAGTTTTGTCTACGGCCTGATGGTGATTGGAATTCTGTGAACTTTCATATTTTACGTATCGGGAAGGTTATTCATGTTTCAATGTTTCAGACTAGTTCCTACGGCAACTTTGTTCTGTTTGGAATAAATGAATGAACAGTTCAATGTTCAGTTACAGTTTTTAACCCTCGACGACACAAAAAGAGAGGGGTGTTTTAAATTACATGTCTGTCTATGTATCTGTGTATCTGTCTGTGGTATCGTAGCTCCCAAACGGATGAACCGATTTACGTTTAGTTTTTTTTGCGTCGTAGATAATTTTATCTCGAATAGTGTTCTTAGTAATGTTTCATGAAAATTTGTCGGAGTTTTATTAAAAAGTTTTAATTTTTATACTTGTTAAGAATATTGGGTACACGTCGATTTTACCTAAACTTATAAGTTATAATTTTTGACGTGCAATGTTTTTATGAGAGAGAGAGAGAGAAATCATTTATTTTACGCAAAAAACACATTAGTAGGTCCAAGTCTTCGTACAAGTGCATAATTTTAGGCAGATGACAACAGCACAGATAACTACTTATTTTATATGTAGTAGGTACTATTTTACTGTTAATTTACAGAGATAATGGTCAAAGGTAAGATGGGTCTCTGCCTCAGCATGTTGCAGTATTAAAGCATTTACCCAATACTGCGCTGAGAAGTGACGTGAGAGAAGATAATCATTTGAGAACTAATCAGCATATTATTGTCTTTAATCATAAGAAGGGAACACTATCCACTATGAATTAACGAGACTATGAATAATAAATAATAATAATAAATAAATAATGCTGGACAATTCACACAGCATTATCTAGCCCCAAGCTAAGCAGAGCTTGTGTTATGGGTACTAGATAACTGATATACTTAATACAATACACTACATAGATAGATATTTTTTATTATACATAGAATAAACAAGTACTAAAATTACTCTTAGGGTAATACCACACCAATCGATCGATGATGGAATGGATTAGTCGACTTAACTCGATAGTTTCTACCTTATCGATGCCGTCGATCGACGATCATCGATTGATTAGTCGATGTTTTATGGAACGGTGTCCATCAAACAAAGCTACCACACTAATCGATCAAATTGGATCAACAATCGATTTATTGGTGTGGTAGAGGGATATTTGACGACCTTAATGGCGCAGTGGGCAAAGTTCTGCGACGCAGAGGGTTGGTTCGACGACGCGGGACATATGTCTGTGCGATCTGCAATATTTGTACCCGGGTCTGAGTGTTTTCTACGTATAAGTTTAATACAAAATATATTCATTTCATTTCATTTCATTTCATTTCATTTATTTGCATATTATCTATTTTATGAAGTAGGTATGTCACTTATCTAGGGTACCTAAAACACATGCTCTGTTTACTTCTGTTTTTAAATCATGTACAGGTACGGTACGACACATGTGATTCTTGTAGATCCGGCCCGACACCTGCTAGCGGAAGCTGGGCAGTGAATGCATTAAAGTAGTAGGACTTCTACACAAGAAGTAAAAAAGTTAAATATTTTTATTTGCCAGAAAACTTATTTTGATTGCTGATTGCTGATGGTCCCCGCATGAGGCAAGCCTGTGTCGCGGGAGGCCTGTTTACAATAATATGTTTACCGTTCATAGAATAAGTGTACAGAGCCAGGGCAAACTAAGAAACAGTGATTTAAGTTAGTTAAAATAGTAATAATAATTACCTATTACATCGAAAATGAAATAAAATAAGTAGAAGAAATAGTAACGTACCTAAATAAAAACAGACAAGAGAGCAGGATAAAAAGTTTAAATCAATTCAATTAGGACGACAATCGTGGGTTCTATTTCCGCCGGCCACTAAAAAGATTTTCTTTTGAAAACTTCTAAAGCGCATTTATACTTCAAAGAATAAAGACCAAGAGTAACAAGTTGTTTCAATTTATTGGTACAAAAATTCAGAGAGAGCACAGCAAACAAATTCGAATAATTTACAAAGCTTTTTGTGAATTAAGGTTTGTTTATAACAAAGGAAAACAATAATTTTACAATCGCTGTAAAAGAAAATAGCTATGAAGGCGAATGAAACAATGTTGCCAAGCTCTTTTATTATTTGCAAACTGAGTTCCGTACGAAATTGACAAAAATTTTAGTCTTTTTTACTTACAAAACGCAATAACTAGGCTTAGGGTGGTATTCGCCAAAAGATAAATCGGACAATTAGTAGCTTTTGTGAAGCATAGTCTATGAAAACTACTTACATAAGTGTTAATTTATCTTTATCTTTTCAAAGAACACACGACTGATTTTATCTAGAGTTGATTGATATCTAAGTAAAAAATCTGCTGATTGGATGATAACTTAAGTGTTTTTTTTTTCCAATAACAATTATCAAAACCTGGAAAGTCGTAGAACAATATTTGTTGGCCAAGAGTGCAAATTCCCGCCTAGCTCATTTCGGCTTAGTACACTTTTAGTGCCTTTTCACATGTAAAGCTTTCATACATGCTTATACACTTCGCCGCCGGGTACCCGACACTGGCACCCGAAACCGGGACATATGAAAAGACACTGAATGTGGTGTATCTTGTATTCGGTTAGTTTTCTCGTACAGTATTTTCGTAAGGAACCCTAAACAAGTTTGTATTTCAGCGCGGTCATTAGTTTTATTGCTGAGTGAGCGGGCGGCTATTGCTTTGATATAAATAATGGACGATGCCATTTTGTAGAACGAACTGAACTAGACTAATGGACTTGGATTAAATAAATACAGAGTACCTACCTGTTCACTTACCTGGACTTAATAATAATATATTAGGTGCTCGAAGTGAAGTTGACCCAGAAAAATTTTATGAGCCAAAAACTAACATTACCTGAGTAAGGTTAATTTTTTTATCTCTGCATAGTATAAAACAAAGTCGCTTCCCGCTGTCTGTCTGTCCCTATGTATGCTTAGACCTTTAAAACTGCGCAACGGATTTTGATGCAGTTTTTTTAAATAGATAGAGTGTTTCTAGAGGAAGATTTATATGCATAATATAGTAGAGCAACACTGAAAATTTTAGAGGTTTCTAATGTGATGTCGAAAATAAACACATTTTTTTAACGCTTACATTGCGAACGCTGGCTGAACCTTACGAGATTGATCAATATAATGTAGATACTACAGTATTGTACACCTTAAAAAGGTCTACAAAAAAGTCTGTATCATCATTGCACCCGTGCGAAGCCGGGGCGGGTCGCTAGTATTTACTATATTCCAAGTTTTTATTAACATAGTAATAAGATAAAATTGGTGGTGGCACTGATTTCAATCTGGGTAGCGCCTTATTGATATTTCAAAAGAAAGAGCAGTAAACAGATATCTTTTCTTGAACAAATAAAACATCTTCCGTTTATTCTAAAATGGCGTCCAAAAACAGTTTTCTTTGAATATTTTGGTGAACTTTAAACGACGTTAAAAAAACTGTAGTCACAGATAGCTAGGGTATATTTTTCAATGATTCAAACCATTACCTACTTTAATCAGATAAAATAAAAAGGTTCACTTATGGCTTAAACATTCCATTATTAGCCATTATTAGCAATTACCTAACTGTTGAATTTTGGGTTTTCTCCAAAATAATTCGTAAAAAAACAGTTGAGACTTCGTTTAGACGAAGTCTCACTATTGTTTTTTTACTTTTGCCTCAGGACAACCATGGTTGACATGGTTCTCAACGGTCTATTCACCTAGGTAGTGCTCCTACCTAGTAGTAAAACTACACTGAAAAAAATATAGTCCAACTAAGACGCATTTTATCTAAGTTGGCGTCAAAATAGCTGGAATGATAAATATCTCATTCAATAAAAACAAGAATGCATGGATTCTGCAACATATAGAATTTGTTTAAAACAAATAATAGGCACATCATTGACATATCAATGCTCTAAGTCAAAATAAATATTCATTTTTTAATATTAATCATTTATTTGCACGGGATTAGCAAACAACTTTGTTGCATTTAATCTCTGAATTAAATTAAATAACTACACTTTAAAGGCCAATTTCATTACTTGGTTGAAGGAGCTATTACGATTTAACTAAGTTCTCATAGTCACAGAAGACAAGATCTTATCAGGCTCATGTGGATTCATGAGCGTGATCTCATTATACTATGTTCATCTTAAATTGTAAAAGTTACAGTTAGTTTTATCAAAACCCCATCACTAGACACTACTTCTTTGTGGGTGGCCCTAACTGGGAATAAAATAAATAAATAAATAATGCTGGACAATTCACACAGCATTATCTAGCCCCAAGCTAAGCATAGCTTGTGTTATGGGTACTAGATAACTGATATACTTAATACAATATACTACATAGATAGATATATAATAGGTGATGTAAATGTGGTGCCTTTAAAATTGGTGCCCTAAACGGGAATACTCCCTAGCTTCTCCTTAAAGCATAGCACCAAGCTACCAATCATCCTGTATAAACAAGAGAACATTAACTAAATTAAATTTCAACTCGACACGCCACTACATCATCCAAGACTATACCCATCTGTTCCTGAAATCCCTTGAGCTTAATACATTTTAAACATGTTCATCGCTAAATATTGTAGAACAAAGCCCCTATCTGTCTGAACGCAATAAACTCTAAACTATTAAACGGATTTTCATAAGGTTGTACCAATGGAAGGAAAGATTGATGAGGAAGGTTCTCGTGTATAATAGACTAGTTTATGCTCGCGGCGTCAAACGCGTTTTTTCTATGGAAACGTTTCAAGGTGATTTCTATTCCATGGGAACTGATTTATATACGAAAATATACCTATCATTTTATGATAGGTATCGCTATCTGTAAAATCAATTTTTGAATTTCTTCGTTAAACATAATAATTAGATAAATAGGTGGTGGCTCCGATTTGGTTAGCGCCTTAAAATGTTCTATGGAACTGCTCCGGTACCCATGCGAAGCCAGGGCGGGTTGCTAGTATATTAAATAAACATGTTCATATTATACAGGACTCATATCGTGAGTGAAGCACGTAAGCATAAGCGCTTCGTGATTACCCCCATACGTAATGTTGGCGCCCAACGCGGGGCAATCAGTCTTGTCGAAAATGCGTGGGAAAGTGCTATTTAAGTAATCGGCTTTTTTAAAGCAATGTGTATTTTTAGCGTGGAAGCCTGTATTAGGGAGGTTTATGAGAAGGCTCGGCTACTGTCAATTTCAATTTATTTAATTAGAACGGCCATATAAAACCACTTACACTAACTAATTAGAATTGAATATTACAAATATACATAAAAATACAATCCCAATTCAATAAATCAATAAAAATCCAAATTTCTAATTAAAACGTAACATTAAAATTCAGTTTAAAATAATACCTTCACTTAAAAATTCAAACTTTTAATAATAATGCAACAACAAAATTTCAACATCAAAAAGGCAATAAGTACAGTAAATAATGTCAAATTCCAAATCAAAACATTATTACAAAATTAATTTCACTAAGTTAATGTCAAAACACAGCTAAATATGATCCGTCCATCTCACAAAATCTCATGGATTGTGGCTTTGGTATGAGGCCATCTCTGAGTGAAGTACGTTTTAGGGGATTTCTGAAAGTTATAGATCACTCGCTCTTTCCAACATTTGACTGGCTTCTGGTCTCGACTTCGCACGCGTTTTTCCGGGACAAAAAGTAACATTATATGTGAAATGTGAATATTGCCTTGTGTTAATATAGGTACGTATTTGTGTTAGTATTGTTGACTTGTGTTTATTTTTTAGGTACGTATTATAGTCTTTTATTTTTAATAATAGTGTAGTGTTTAATAATCAATTATCATTCCTTCTTTTCTTTCTAATACATATAAGACTAATAAATAAATAATGATGGACAATTCACACAGCATTATCTAGCCCCAAGCTAAGCAGAGCTTGTGTTATGGGTACTAGATAACTGATATACTTAATACAATACACTACATAGATAGATATTTTTTAGTATACATAGAGAACACCCAGACCAAATAACTATATCTAAGTAAAATTTTAGCCCGAGCCGTTGAAAATTCTGGCGTGAAGGGTTCAAAAACATCCAAGCATCTAAACATAATCTTTTTTACTAATATTAGCGTCTTAAGTAAATTGGATAACATCTGATGGGGGCAATGTAAGAAAATCCTTAAAAGAAGTCGTTTTTAGGGTTACGTACCTTATAGGCAAAAAGGAACCCTTGTAGGATCACTTGTTGTCCGCCAGTCTGTCTGTACGTCTGTCAACCATCTTAGAGCCGTGATAGAAATAAGACCTTTAAGTAAACGCAATCAAAAGTTAGCACCGTTTATGTCCGAATATTTCGAAATTTCCAATAGAATCACAAACACACAAAACCTATAGGGCACTTCACGTAGACCTAGAATCATGATATTTGACAAGAAAAAAGGTCTTACAATTATACAGAACCCTTGGTGCGCGAGTCCGACTCGCACTTGACGTTTTATTTTTTTGTTTAACTTACATGATTAAATAATTATGTTTACTTATAAACATTTTTGCGAAGCAAATTCTTAAAGTTATTCTTTAAGTTACCAAAGTACTTCATCAAGTTTTCATTGTTCCTCTAACTTAAGCTATTATAGAGAATATTAGACTAAGCGGTTGTTTTAGTTAATTAATTCATGTTAACCGAAGGCAGTTGAAGTTACCAAGGGGTAACACAGGGGAATTATTTAGTCTATTGAAAACATTAATATTATACTTAATTGAATTACATGTGCTGGAAAATAGATAGGATACTAATTAAAAATAATTTGTCTTATTGACGTATAAACTTATGTATTGGATTCAATGTGTCAATGGTCAAACTGGAGCAACTTAATAGTTAGGTAAAAATTGAGATAAGAATTAAAAGTAATTTGTAAAAATTTGCTTTTTCCTTTAATTTTTAACTAAATAAATAAATAATGCTGGACAATTCACACAGCATTATCTAGCCCCAAGCTAAGCAGAGCTTGTGTTATGGGTACTAGATAACTGATATACTTAATACAATACACTACATAGATAGATATTTTTTTATAATACATAGAAAACACTCAGACCAACGGAACAAATTTCTGCAGATCGTACACAAATTTGTTCCGAGGCGGGAATCGAACCCGCAACCTCCTGCGTCGCAGGCGGACCTTCGCCCGCTGCGCCACGGAGGTCGTCTCAATTGTAAACCGGACTCCCGCGATACAGGTTCTGAACCTATGAAGTACTACTAAGTAATATTTATACTTTATATTTTCTTCACTAATAAATGTCTTTTGTTTTTTTGTTTGTTTTAGTAATAGATTTCTTTGCAAAGTTGATCCTTATCAGCAACAAAATCCATTCGTTCAATAAATACAGGTTTTTTTTTTTTTTTTAATCATTCTTTTCGATTTCCGTCAAGAGTAAAAGGTTTAAAAAAACTAAATATGCAGTTATTGTTTTCTTGTCAATCGAAGGTATGACTCCTTTCACGACTTTTCTCTAACTCTCGTGGTTTCGGACTTGGCCATTGCCGCCCTTCTCAAAAAACCACCCTGTATACAGGGTTATTGGTAATTCACTGACACTGCGTAAACTGCAGGTTGTGTCCATCATCACGAACACGTTAGTGAAGATTCCAGGTCTTTATTCATTAATTTGATATTGGTAGTTGGCAAGCCTCTTTATTAAATAAATCTTATAGGTTTTCTTTGAAACTTAACTTAAAACGGTTCTGCCCTGAATAAACAGTGGCTGTGGTTGTGGGAAATCGGTCTGTAGTACCTACTTCATTGGGTGTCGGCAACAACGTTTTTTTATCATTTCGTAACACAGGTTATTTACAAAAAAAAATATTAACACCTGGCGTCTGCAAAATCGTGTTCGTGATGATGGGCAGATGAAAAGTTCACGCAGTGTCAGTGAATTACCAATAACCCTGTATAATAGTGCTGGAATCTTATGATAAAGTGAAGATGACAAACAGTTTTAGTTTAGTAAGAAACACTAGTTTAATGTTAAAATATAATGACTTGGAAAATGTCAAAAGTTACTGATGAAGCTGTCTGTAAATATTTGGCAATGTCAGCCTATCCCAAAATAAACACATCAACATTATTAATATAACAAAATATAAGCAAACCTCGCTACATTCAATTACAACATCAAACAACGACACGTGCTGGCCGCGTGAGCTTCGACAGTAAGCGATGGGCCCCGTGTTGGACGCCACAATAAACAAAGAGACTAAAGCTTGTCGCACATCTGGGCCGCGATCACGGTGTGGTAAGTGTAGGTACCTAAGCGTTAGCAGTTCAAACGTTAGGGTGCGCGTTCTTAGGCCGGCATCGAACAAACCGCACTGGCCCCATCAATGATTTGCCGTATAAGATCCGCACCGCATGGAGCGGACTGTCGGCAATGCCGGCGATGATTCTCGGCAACTTTTCCGTTTAGTGCGAATGACGTCATTCGGAAAAATTCGGATTGCCGTTGGACACACTTGTCAGCGTCCGATGCCGGCTGGCCTAACGTTTCAACTGCTAACGCTTGAGCCGTAATGCCAATAGGTAACTACACTTACCACACTATTATGGCGGCCCTGGAAAACACCACTGCGAGCTCAGCACAAAAATGAGTATTCAAATTACCTATAGGCTGTGCACTTCAACTAGGTATAATGTATTATTTATCAATTTAACATCGATTATTTGGACATTAGATCTTGAAGATCTAGTGTCCGAGCCGAACATCATAGGAGAAACCAAAGCCTCGAGACTCCTCGGGCTCGGCGATGTAGTCCGAATGGGGGAGGATCGGGCAGCCAGGAGAGCGTACATGAGTCGCCCAAGTGGCTGAAGGCCTATTGGTCGTCCGAGGTACCGCTGGAGCGACGAATTTGAGAAGGGTCTGCATGAACTTCGTGCCGTCGACAGGACTGAAACGGCTAGGGACCGGGACACCTGGCGATCTCTAGTGTCGGCGGACAAGATCCACTTCGGGTCACTGCGCCACTCCAGTAAGTAAGTAACATCGATTATTGGTGGGAACCCTCCCCTACCTTATCTTTCATTCATGTATTCATTCTTTGATTAATTAGATCATTCAACGATCCCATTCATTCTCGCTTGAAAAGCTTCGTTTGGGATCATGTACTCGTTCGACACGTTTACATCGAATAAATGATTATGCAAAATCCTAAATCAAGCAATAAATGATTACTTTACTTCAACAAGCTCTGCTTAGCTTGGGGCTAGATAATGCTGTGTGAATTGTCCAGCATTATTTATTTATATATTTATTAAAAAAAAACGTAACGTTTAAATGCATTTTATATTGACGGCTACAGATGACAGACAGCTTGCGGACCACTCGTTTGAAGCTTGTGGGAAGCCATTATGTCACTGTAAAATGTATCTAAAGATAGCGTTGAAACCGTTTATGCCCATATTTGAATGCACATTCTTGTGCGATATGGTTGCGGTATTGGATAAAATAAAATCGTAAAAATGTATTACTTATTGTAGCGTAAAACTTTTAACAAGGCGTAAATATTCAGGAATTTCTAGATGATAGTTTTTGTAAGAAAAACATCCTAATATTTTTCCTAGCAAAGATTTTCAAATCCGCTCCCTCTCTTGCTGCACTATAAACGCACCGTTATACTTGCGATTCAATAGAAACCCATCTTTTGTTCCCACCTGATCGTATTACTCCGACATCGGAAACGCAACCAGTCTGGAGAAACTGCTCGAGTTTCTTACCTATCGGAAACGAATTCTATCTACGCTGTTTGCACTTGTAGGTGCTTGTTTTTGAAGATACGGTTGAAGAGACTTGATGGAGTTACACTCCATCAAGTCTCTTCAACCGTATCTTAAAAATTATTAATATTATCTTTAAAGTTATAGAGTTTTTCAATAAACACTACAGTGTTTATTGAAAAACTCTATAACTTTAAATCTTTAGAATTGTTTTTGTGAAACATTCAGAAGCTTTTGTTGTGTATATTTCTTTAATACTAGCTGCATTATTTCTACCCGTTGTCCTATTACCCGTTTTCCCGTAGGAATAAAGCATTTTCCCGCGGTAAAAAGTAGCCTATGTTCATCAGGAATAATGTGGGCTTCTAATGGTAAAATAATTTTTCAAATCGGTCCAGTACTTTCGGAGCCTATTCAATACAAACAAACAAACAATCAAATCTTTCATCTTTATAATATTAGTATTTATTGACGAAACTCTTGCTGATGAATTTTGTATATAACCATTGTTTTATATAACTTTTCCGAGTGTGCGCGATTGTATCTAAAAGGAAATAAAAAGTCAAGTGCGAGTCGGACTAGCGCACTGAGGGTTATGTACAATTGTAAGACCTTGTGTCTTGCCAAATATCATGATGTGGGCCAACGAGAAGTATCTATCCTGTAGGTTTAGGTCCATGGCGAGAATCAAAAGTATTTTTTGTGAATAAACTTCACATTTACTGTTTTCGGATTTTTTCCATTACTTGTGCTATAAGACCTTGCTTCTAGCCAAATTTCATAATTCTAGGTCTACGGGAAGTGCCCTATTTATAGGTTTTATGTGCACGTGATTCCCTTGGAAATTTCAAAATATTAATCAACTGAACTGAATATGTGCTGATGATGATAAGGTAGAAACACGAGGTGTTGTGTCAATATGGACTGTCCTACGGAATACCGGAAGTCAAATTACCGGATAACGGTATATCGAAAGTACACGAAACCGCAGATCGAAATATCGAAAGTACATGAGGCCGCATCACGGAATACCGAAAGCACGCAATACCGAAAAACTGTAGACCGGACGAACACAATCTCGAATGCACGCTATACCGAAAGATCGCGAAATCGAATGTACGCAATCTCGAAATTTTCTTCAGGGTTGTACGTAAGTTTTGTCATACCAATTAAAATCTTTTCAAAACTTTTCAGTGTAAGCAGTACGTTCATAACGTTACTTCTTTGTCTAACATAATACAATTTTAGAATGTTTTAATAAATAGACGAAAATAACTTTAGTTATAGATTTAGAGTTAATAAAAATATGATACAAGGTGAATAAAAGTATATTATTTTTTATAAAAAACCAAATAAACACTCACTCGAACTAAAGACCATTATGGGACAATAAACACACGTCGAACAATATTTTAAACAAAGTTGTAACTCAAAAAAATGTCGCTTTCCACCAAGGCTTCCACCACATAATATAAAGTGGTCTGTGTCTGTGGTTGATTGCATACGTGAGATCATAGCCATCACAAAATTGAAAATTGGCACAACCGTTGGTATAGCTCCAAACACTGCAAGAAATTATAAAAGAGCAAAAAAGTTTACCTTTGTAGGAAACTAAATTTTTCATGTACGCTATATAAGCTAGGCCACTCAAAAAGTCTTTGGTGCCCATGGTGCCCCTGTTGGATATCAAGTTTTGATTTTTTTGTATGCTGTGAGGTATTTATTTTTTCTTCTTCTTATATTTGCAGAAAATCCTTTCAATCTAGATGGCGGTAGGCACTTTTTTGTTCTTTTCCAATTTCTTGCAATGTTTTGTAAATGTTGATTCTTTTTCGATTTAGGAGGCTATATTCCAACCGTTGTGTCAATTTTCAATTGAATTTTGTGTAATGGGTATGTCCTGAAGTATGCAATCAACCACAGACCACATATTTGGTGGAAATCTTGGTGGAAAGCCGACATTGTTTTGGCTTAGTGACCTCACTCCAACATAAAAGGTATCAAACCATTCGATTACTTTTGTACCAGCAGCACTTGTAGCTATTTCTTAAAAAAATCTTTTAAAATTTCGACACCACAATTTGCATGGTAAATGCTTATTTTCATTTTTTATTTTTTGTCTGCACAAGCGCACGTAACGTATTATTATTTTTAATTTCAAGTTAATAGCTGTTGTTGTTGTTGATAGCTGCGGTAAGTAGTTGCTGAGATATTAAAGAGTAAAAAAAGGACAGACAAAGCGAGACCCTAAGGATTTTGATATTAAGCACAGCATTATTCTAACTTACCCATGATTAACGTTAAAAAACATTTAACTCAAATTGGGTTTGAAAATCGTTTTAAAGCAAAGGACAAAAAAACAACAAAGGACAAGACCAAGTGACTATTGCACTATATAGCCAAAACACCCAAGCTGCCACTGCGATCTTCGTTCGCGTTGCTCACACCGATCAATAGAGCTATTCTTTTACTCAAAGTTTTTCAATGCAGTACGCAAGAAAAACATAAAAAAAACATAGTTTTCCATTGTCACCAATAGATACGAATCATTAAAATCAAATCTGTTTATGACAAAACTAACGTACAGCCCTGAAGAAAATTTCGACATTGCGTACTTTCGATTTAGTGATCTTCCGGTATAGCGTGCATTCGAGATTGTGTTCGTTCGGTCTAAAGTTTTCCGGTGTTGTGTGCTTTCGGTATTCCGTGATGCGGCCTCATGAGCTTGCGGTATTTCGATCTGCGGTTTCGTGTACTTTCGATATACCGTGCTCCGGTATTTCGACTGCCGGTATTCCGTAGGACAGTCGTCAATATGGATTCCCCTCAAACTGATCGATCGAACCCACCTCATTACAGAGAGCGCGGAATTATGCAAAATGTGAGATTCAATATTCGAAAAATGCTGTCACCGTCGTTCATGTTAACTTTGTTTCAGCTAAGATTTTCTACTTTAAGGCTTGGTTGTCCAGCAGAGGCCGCACTTTGCGATTTTTAAAATCATTTGAGACTAAGAAAATAGTGTCTAAAATTCTGAAAAAGAGATATATTTTTCTTAAGGATCTAGTCTAGTCAAAGTCGCATTCAGTTACAAGATTAATAAACTTCGAAAAAATCCCAAAGTTACGCTTTTTTCTAATGTTTTTTCAATGTTATGAGTAGCGAACTATTGATATTTTACGATTATTTTACCAATTTTATACTTAATTATAGACATTTCTAAACAAATTCGCAGAGTTTGACGTGATAAAATGATTTTCTAAATCACTATGGTTAAATAACTACAAAAAACATGAGCACGGCGGCTTGGCAGGCGTGCGTTGGCCCTTACGCCTTCTGCTGCAGGACTACCTGGCCTTAAAAACTTCTGCCGGCGGTTTCGCTCACCAGGACACAACATCTATCCATGATGGTTATGATATTATGATGTGATTTCAGAATAGATTTCCGCAAAAATTTTTATTTTGTGACACAGAATAAATACTTTTTACTTCACTTTACTTTTACAAAATACTCGGAGAAACAGAGAATTTATTTTTATGTTTCAGGCAGTCATTAAGCTTATCGTATGAAGGTAAGTTTACCTACAGTACAGTGATTAAAAAAACACATCAAATAGCCTTTAGGGTCCTGTTTATTCAAAGCAATTATATCTTCAAAAAGCTTTTCCATAACCTCACTGAACAAGCCCCTTTAGTAGCGTAAAAAAACTCGAATTTCCCCGCCATCTTGAATTTCTCTCCAAAAATAATAAACAACACAATGCATTACAATCACAGCACGTGCGATATAACGAGAGTCGAACCTGCGACCCCGCGCCCGGGGGCGGCTAATATTTAGGGTCAGAGAGGTCTCTGAATACAAAGTCAAGTCCTTTAGTTAAGTTTAGTTTTGGAGCTCTCGAGTGACTTTAGCGAGACCACTGGATAAGTAACTTTGGAGAATTTTACGCGTAGGTGGTTTGTTATATTTAACCGTCTTCAAAAACGGACGAGGTTCTATGCTGGACTGTATGTATGTATTTAGGGTTTCGAGATCGGTTTCGAAACCCTTATGGACTCGCTTTGTCTGTTTTTTTTTCCCTCCTTAATAACTCAGAAAATACCGCAGCAACTTGAAATTTAAAATAATAGTAAATTTCGTGCGCCTGTACAGATTTATAGAAAAATAAGAATACTGAAAATGAACATTTCCCGAACAAATTGTGTGTATCTTATTTACAAAATTTGTGTTCATCTTGTTGTTGTGTAAATTTCTGTTTTATTAGTTATATTGTTGTTTAATTAGGTATAATTATATTCGTAAGTTTGTTATTATATAATTTCATGTTATCTCCAAAGGGCGATGTGGTCGCTAAGCGACAAAGTTACTTTTATTTTGATAAAAATAAAAAAAGAATACTATCGATCTCTGTTCTGCCGATCCACATCTTTTTAGACTAACTCGATCGTCACACAAATATTGCTCGATTGTATTTTCTTCTCGACTAAGCAGTAATCGAATTCAGCCCTAAGCAATAAACCCGCTGGCGACGTTGCAATTACGAAACTACCCTCCGAAGTACGAAATGCATTACAACGTTATGTGAATAAGTTTACTGTGTCAGTGTGTTATTGGGGTAGGTATAGGTAGGTACTGTAGAGTGTGTAGTATAAGATAATGTGGTACGAAATCTTAGGTATGTTCAAATATTATCAAAGCAAGTGAAGCATTCAATTTCGATATAAATTGAGATTAAATAGTTAATTCGGGCAAAATTCAATCCCTGTTTTGGGAGAAATTATGAAAACGTTTGATTACAAAAAATAACGCTAAAATGACGACCTTTCTAAAACCAAAAAACTAATACCAATGGTATTAGTTTTTTTTGTTATTAGTTTTGTAGTTTATTGACGTCATAAAATTCTATTCCTAACGAATACCAAATTTGAAACCTTTTAATGCTGGACAATTCACACAGCATTATCTAGCCCCAAGCTAAGCAGAGCTTGTGTTATGGGTACTAGATAACTGATATACTTAATACATTATACTACATAGATAGATATTTTTATTATACATAGAAAACACCCAGACCAACGGAACAAATTTCTGCAGATCGTACACAAATTTGTTCCGAGGCGGGAATCGAACCCGCAACCTCCTGCGTCGCAGGCGGACCTTCGCCCGCTGCGCCACGGAGGTCGTCACCTTTAAATGAAATACAAAATCTATTCCCAACAAATACCAAATCAGAACTTTTGGTAGAGTCGCAGGAACAATTAATTTTGCTTTCAAATAATTTAATATTATGATCATAAAATAAAACCTTTACAAATCGATAGACGATATTATTGAAAACTAGCTGCGCGGCTTCACCCGGGTAGAAATTATATATATTTCAGAAATTTATTGCACACCCCCTAGGTGTAGTTTTGTTAAAATAATAATACGTGATTCATTATTTACTTTATAGTTTATATAGACAGAGTTGTGAGTGAATCGAACCAAGAACTAATAATTTTCCATAGAAACTTTACCACCCTTTTTAACCCCTTCAGAGGTAAATTTTTTAAACATAGATTATCTTATATTTTTAAACCTATTATTATGTGTTATTCTAGAACATAAACTATCTACGTACCAAATTTCATCCAAATCGGGTAAGTAGTTACGGAGATACGCGGTAACAAACATTCACACAAACTTTAGCATTTATAATCCTAGCTTCGGCCCGCGGCTTCGCACACGTATTTTCGGTATACTAAGTAGCTTATTGCTTAAGATAAGCTACGTTCTATGTGTATGAAAAATTTCATCTTGATCTGTTAAGTAGTTTTTGAGATCCTAGGTAACAAATAATTCACATTTCACAAACTTTAGCATCACATCACATCACACTAATATTATAAATGCGAAAGTTTGGATGGATGGATGGATGTTTGTTACCTCTTCACGCCGAAATTACTGAACAGATCGGGCTGTAATTTTGCACACAGGTAATACTAATCCTGATATCAAACATAATCTACTTATTATCGCATAAATCAGTTCCCAAGGGATAGAAATCACCTTTAAACGTTTCCATAGAAACAACACGTGCGAAGCCGCGGGCATAAACTAGATTATAATATTAGTAGGAGGATAATATCCATTTACCCTACTGCAGTTCTGTACACTACGTCACCCTATTTTACTGCAAGTTGCTAGCAAGTGCACCCCTGTCGCACCCCATTGTCAAAGTCAAAATGACGTATAACTAATGTCTATTGTGCAGTATGGCGCGTGTTCTCCGAGTTACACAGTTACTGAATACTGAGAGATCAAATACGTTTATGAATAAGGGGGTACTGCTTGGGGTAGGTCAGTATTGGATATAATATTAAAGAATAATTGCTTTTATTCAATAGTTTTCGTAAAAATCCTGGAAACATTGTTGTTTTGGAGAATAACTAAAATAAATAAATAATGTTGGACTATTCATACAGCATTATCCAGCTCCAAGCTAAGCAGAGCTTGTGTTATGGGTAGGTACTAGATAACTGATATACTACTTAATAGAATACACTACAAAGACTTTTTTTAATACACCTACATATAAAACATCCAGAACACCCTGAACTTATATCTGCACATCGTACACACATTTGTCCTGAGACGGGAATCGAACCCGCAACCTCCTGCGTGGCAGCCGAACCTTCGCCCGCCGCGCTACATAGGTCGTCAATAACTGAATCGAGCCCGAGACAGGACTATAGGTTTGTTTTTCGGTGATGAAATTCGTTTACGAATAACCTGGTCTGGGGGGGACCAGAATTATGTGGGACTCGACGTCCTGAGAAGGACGTAATATCCACTAAAAACCTCTCCGGTGTCCCTCTCTCGCCATTTTCGCCGAACCACGGGAACATTTAAAACCTACCGCGGCAGGACTACAGGCCTATAAAAATTCTGATTAGTCCGTCGTGGGTTAGATTATCAGAAGATATTGGCTACGTATTTTTTTCTTTTGTCGATAAAAAAATCTTTGTCATGTTTTGTCAATATCTTCCGATAATCTAACAGACGGACTAAACAGATTTTTTTTTTACCCAGGACGCTACCCTATTATTCGTACTTATTTTTATAAATGTATATTCATGCCAAATTAAATTAAGGTCTCTGAACCAAGCCACATAAAATTTTTGTACAAGCGTATGTCATTATTGTATTTTTTGGGGATTGTATAAACGAAACGGAGTGTGGGACGACCTCCCACTCGATGGACTGACTACATTGTAGCGGTCGCAGGAAGTCGATGGATGGAAGCGGCTCAGGACAGCTGTTTCTGGCGCCGTTCGGTGGAGGCCTATGTCCAGCAGTGGACGAATACGGGCTACTGATGATGAGCCAAGCCACGGAAAGACAGACAGGCGGATATGGCGAAACCATATGGGTTCCTTGTTAAATACGGAACCCTAAACCCCTGCCTGAAAATCAGCGAAGTATTGGGTAAAGGCTGAGGCAAGGACCCATTTTATTTATTTATTTATAAAACTTTATGTTAATTATAAGGACCTACCTAGTTAATAAGTCTGTTTTAATGTTGTTATCTGCCTAAAAATATGTGTACCTACTTGTACTAATATGTTTTTTTGCTAAAATAAATTTATCACTCTCTCTCACTAAAAAACATCGTCGGTCCTTCCGAAAACAATCGATAGCGTGGCGTATAGTAAATTGCGTTATCGTGTTTTCACTTAACGATGAGTCTATCAAACTTCCAAACTTCTGTTTTCGAATCTGATTAATGTAGTACCCGCGAAAATCCATTTGAAGGAAAACCTGTCAGCTGTCAAAAGCTGTCATCTGTCAGTTTGACAGGCGCGCGTAATTACCCTGCGCCTGACTTCGACGGGACAAATTACAACGCGTGGAACACAGGCTTGCGGAGACGGCTGGGATAAGATGTAGGACTCTGGATGTAAGATGTGTGGTGACGGCTTAGAATTAGCACCACCCCAACTCTTCCCGCGGGTGTCTAGAGAGGCGACTAAGGGATATCCACCGGGGGCGGGCAGCAGCGCCTCCTGCAGAACAATTCTAGCACTGAACTGCGATCCCCAACCCGCATGCCTAGCGTGGAGATTATGGGCATTACCCCCCCGTGTGATAAAAGTCAATAAGGCGCTTAACAGGGGGACGCCTGCGTTCAGCAGTGGACAAACATAGCCTGTTGAGGTTTGAGGTTAGCAGCCCGGAGCCAGGAAGTTGACGGTGTAACCCCCGTGCCTCGGAAAGCATGAAAATCCGTTGGTCCTGCGCTTGAGCTCTCCCCGGTCGCGTCTGTCTGCCGTCCCATCGGATTATGAGAATAGAGAGTGCACCTGTGATTGCGCGCACTTGTGCAATGTAATATGTCCTGCGCTTTTGGCAAGTCTCCGATGAGACTGGCCGCCGTGATCGAAATTCGGCTAGGAGGATATCATCATTTGTGTGAATATAGGTAATAATACTACCTGCATTCTTACTACCCGTTGTCCTATTACCCGTTTTCCAGTAGGAATAAAGCATTTTCCCGCGGTAAAAAGTAGCCTATGTTCATCAGGAATAATGTGGGCTTCTAATGGTAAAAGAATTTTTCAAATCGGTCCAGTAGTTTCGGAGCCTATTCAATACAAACAATCAAATCTTTCCTCTTTATATTATTAGTAAATAACTCACGTATTCTGTGGAAACAAGAAACCAGTGAACCAACCGTTTCCTCCCCACTGTGTCCCCTCTATCAATCTTGTACGCGTAAACGAAAAAATAACGCCATAATTTGCGTACTAATGACCAAAACCTTTCGCGTTTGAAATGCAACTGTATGTCGACAGGGGAGGGATTCTTTTCCACTGAGATTTATGAACGTAATAACAGTTAGTCGTGAAAAATGAACTAATTCGGGTGTTTTTGTTTGAGAAGTTTCCTTATTTGGATGTAGTAGGGTCTGTAATGTAGGACTTTTTAGGGTTCCGTATGGATGCCAATGCCTTAGTAACTATAATATCTACTTATTTGTGCCAATGAGACCCTATTACTTCAGCCTCTGCTGTCTGTCCGTCTGTCAGCGGGCTATCTCTCATGAATCGTAAGAAACTAATAGTTGAAATTTTGAAGGAGAACCTATGTAATATTACTGCCGCTATTAAACAAAAAATACCAAAGTTAAATTAGATATACCTACTTAAGTATATATTATAGTATAATACTTACCTTTCAAATCAAACTCTTTATTGGAAATAAATTATAAACAATAAATGTACACAATTAGAAAATGTCTTTATTAACAATGAAAATTAAATAAGGAATAGATACAAATAAGACTAGTATTAATATAGATATAAATTATAAATAATGGGAGCCCCCACACTACATTATTTATAATAACTAAACGATTTTTTTGTCGAGTACTGTTTCTGTGCGCTTGCACTCGCACTTGGCCGGTTTTAAAAGGAAAGGGATAAGAGATTTCATTAGATTAAGTGCTTTATTTGGATGGCTTAAGGTTGGGTTTTTAGGGAAGGTTTTTAATAAGCAATGGGCTTGTTTAAGGTTTTAATTGCAACCAGGGGGAAATTCTACAAATAACTTTTAAAAGAGATGTCTAAGAGCGCAGAAAGAAGACTTTGAAATTTTTCTACCTTTAGACTTATAGTACCCTCTTCAAATTAGTAGATATTTATAAGCAAAGAAAATTAAAATTAAACAACACAAACAACTGCAGACCGTTGCAAACAATCTACAGGTAGCTCAACTGATCCATATCAATATCAGTCGTCGCGTCCCCGCTACGCTGCTGGCTGCATTGCCCCGCTGTATGACAATGCTGATGCGCTGTGCCAGATACTCACCAGCTCTCAGATAAATTTAAGTTATAATTATAACCAAGGGCGACTATTCTGCAAAACGATATACGGAACAAAGCGACAGTTCTGTTAAGTTATCAAATTCTTAACTTTTAAATACTTAAACTTCTTGGATATGGCTGGGTGTCTGGTTTAACACGCCTGCCAGTGTTCATTTCAAGACAGCTTTTAAAGTTTATATAGAGTACGAATTTATAAACTCAGCAGTAAGAACCTACGTATAATTCGTAGGGATTTTTAATTATGTTTGGTTTAAGAATACTGAAGATTTTGTTGCATAAAAAATCATAATTGTTTTTAAGATAAATGTTAAAAATGAATTAAATTACAACAAAAATGGCCAACATTCAGCAAATGCTAAGACATGAAGCAATTTATTGACATTATCCTGCCGATTGAAGATTGTGTTGTGGTTATACAAAGGTGATTACTGAACGGATGTGACATAGAATCTTCATCGGGGCTTCACATTTGAAATCAAAAATACTTTTTGAACTAGGTAAGTGTATATCTTTCCGCACCGCCGCAAATTGCCTTTAGACGAGGGGAAATGGGGCAAAGATGGCCCGCCACTTCCGTCGCTTTCGATAAAAAAAAACTTGATAAGTCATGTCCTACACCTCCCCAAATATTGTAGCTAGCAAATTGCACAAAGTTGTATATTGTATAGGCCCTGTAAGGGCAGGGGGCGCACCCTCTAAGCGACTATAGCCCGATATAATGAAGATTTATGGGCGAAATTGGCGTGATTAAATATTGAAGACACGCGCCTAGACCCTTTATTGAGTCGGGGAAGTTTCTTTTGAGAACTGAAAATGGTTGTTCTTAATTTGTGGATGTAATTTTGTGCTTTTCATTTCTTCTTACATTTGAAAATCAGTATTTTTATTATTAAAGAATTAAGGGCGGAATAATAAATAATGAGTAGTGGGAGACTTACCCTCGAATGACCAAACGCAACTCAGATTTAGGTACGTCTCAACTCAAATGATGTTTGATGAGTTTCATTGAAAACTGTCCAAATTATGCGATTATGTAAAAGACGGACTGTGACGATATTCATGAATTTGGGAAACAAGAACCAATATTCGCCAGGTATCAGATTTATATTTTAGTTATCTAGTGCATCTTGGTCTATGTTGGTAAATATATAAATAAATAAAATAAATAATGCTGGACAATTCACACAGCATTTTCTATCCCCAAGCAGAGCTTGTGTTATGGGTACAAGATAACTGATATACTTAATACAATACACTACATAGATAGATATTTTTTACTATACATAGAAAACCTCCAGAACGCCCTGGACAAATGTCTGCTGATCGTACAAATATTTGTCCCGAGGCAGGAATCAAACCCGCAACCTCCTGCGTCGCAGGCAGACCTTCGCCCGCTGCGACACAGAGGTCGTCGTGGTAGGATTTACAGATTTTAATAACAAAGAATGTCGAAGCTATTACGAAATATTGGAAATCTCAATATAACACAAATCATGGTAAATATCCTATCAAATTTTTATCTCACTAAGTCGGGGTCGGATTGTATCTACGAGTCTTATTCCATCCACGGCTTGTAGATCTGTGCTGGACCGTCACAATCAGTCCCCGTCCGTTGTCCCTCCAATTTACCCTTCACCGCAGACCCTTTATGCAAGGTTCTCCCTTCTTCAAGAAATAATTACAATTATTATTACGAATACGAAGGCAGTTTTATAATTTCTCTTGCTTTAACTACAAGTTTTTTTATACTCATTAAACCTTCGTTTAACCACGTTCTCATCTGATGGTAAGTGACGATAAGACCGAAGTCTGGCATAACTGTGTTTATACAACTACAAGAACAAAATTTTATATTTTAAAAACCGTTCCACAGATTTTCTTGAAACATGGCTAAGAACACTCGGGATCAAATTATCTAAAACACACAAAAAAAATACTCGGTTCATCTGTTTGGGAGCTACGATACCACAGACAGATACACAGATACACAGACAGACACGTTAAACTTATAACATCCCTCTCTTTTTGCGTCGTCGGGGGTTAAAAACAGATTGCTCTCGTCACGTCGTCGTAATAATCAGTCCCCGTCCCTTGTTCCTCCATTTTACCCTTCACCGCAGCCGGTCAGCTCCCGGAAGTAGCCGGAAGTGGCACTCTCGCGCCGGAAGCGCGGCCGGCGCGGGAAATTGGCGGTGTCGCGGGTACATGTGACCGGACAGATGTTACTGTGTCGTTTAAGTGGACACTGGTGTTTTGTTGTGACTTTTGTAAGTGGTTAGTTGACACAATAAGACCCGAGATCACCATTGGATGGTTAAATTTTAAACAGTTGTTTGGACGTTTTTGACATAAGTTTTCACAAATTGAACGTCAAATTTAAGAAGAATAAGCTGCCAATTTCTTTCGACTATCGACTATCTTCTATCGACTTCAAATATTCTTGTCGGGGAGGCTATCTCCAGCTTGTCGCATCCAGCATCTGACAGCAATCGTTCGCAGATCGTCATCCCACCTGGCCGGAGCTTTAATTGTCCACGTGCATCATACCATTATTGAGAAGAACCCTTACACAAATTATACGTACGTCCTGCATTTAACAGGTGGGTAGAGCTGCAATAATAATATAATAAAGGCTTATTTCAAAAGGTCTTAGGACCTTACTGTTAGCAGTAACAGTACCTACAGTGTTTTAGACCTAGTTAACCAGTCTTAGTTTCAACACCTCGCACTAACCAAGTTCGAAACTTGTAATATAGACGCGAGGGATCTTACCTCGGCAATAGCTTACTTATCTTTTCATACAGTGCACGTTTTTTTAGATACATTTTATACCCCATAGAACTATAAAAAGCTATTGGGAAGAACAAAAAAAAATATTGGGACGAAAATTATTGAGAAGAACCCCTACACAAATTATACCTACGTCCTGCATTTAACAGGTGGGTAGAGCTGACTAAACTGCAATCCCACAGAACTGTAAAAGCTACAAAACCCTGTCTAGACGGCAGATGGCATCTAATTGCGCCTCCTGGCTCAAAGCTACCGTAATAAGGGCTCGCCTATTACAGTGCTACCTCGACATTTTAGCTGGCTCGGTATTTTTTATGTCAAGTGCTGACTGGAATGTTAGCTTGTAATTTAATATAGAAATTAATAATAATGTCAGGGACTTGATTGACGGTTTTTAGAAATGTATTTTGTTTATTTTGAACTCCCGACGCAAAAAGAGAGGGGTGTTATATTATAAGTCTAACGTGTCTGTCTGTGTATCTGTCTGTGGTATCGTAGCTCCCAAACGGATGAACCGATTTTCGTTTAGTTTTTTTTTGTGTCATAGATAATTTTATCCCGGTCGTTCTTAGTCATCTTTTATGAAAATCTGGCGGGGGGTTGTTACAATTTTTAATTTTGATCTTGTCAAGTTGGTTTATTAGTTGTGTGATGTATTTTGCACTGTCACTGTCAACATAACAACGACAAATCCTGACGGGTTTAGAGATTGTTAAAATGTTAATTTTAAATAAGACAAAAAACCAATACAACTGAATTTATTTCTATGCACTAGCTGTACCTTCAATTGGGGGTCACGAATGGTGATGCTTTAGAAATTTATTTAACACCTAGGATCTTCTTTAAACAAATTATTGAACAAGAATGGATAGCAAAAAACTTTACGTTCGAATTAAGTATTTATATTTTAGCACCTTTAAAGAAATTAATCTATCAGCAACTAAATAAGACTTTAGCCAAAAAATTAAAATCGTAACTAGCTAAAATGTAGTCGTCCTTTTTTTCGATTTGTTAAAGGGGAAGGCAAAATTTTTAGGCTAGTTAGTTTAGTTTTTGTGCCAAATGAAAAGGCAAAACAAATACAGTCCACTCAAAGATCAAAGTGCTTTATTTCCTTTAGACCTTACAGGACTCTTAAACACGTCACAATAATCAAATTACATAAGTAAAACTAGGAAATAAAGTGGTCACTATGATTTGTTCGCTCCATATTTTTAAGGTAAAGTAAAGAAGCGATCAAGAAACCTTTTCCTTGTTAGGGTGTTAGTTTTCGAGCTGCAGCAAAACTCGTCCCAAGCTTTTTTATCCTCTATATAATCTGATACACTAAACAACAGTCCTTACAGCCCTAATACCCCTTAGAACGGTCCCAGCTCGTCGACAAATGGACGACAAATTAAATAAGGCTTCGACGGATATCAAATTATTGGACGCTGCGCCGGAAGTATCAATTAACACGAGCGGCCGTGATGGAGGATGAATTTTCAGCCAATGGTTAAATTGGGTAGTCGTGTTGAACAAATTGTACAATGTAAATTTTGGCACAGAATCAAACTTATTTCATAAACTAGCTTCTCCCCGCGGCTTCGCACGCGAATTTTCGGTATAATAAGTAGCCTATTATCTAAGTTAGGCTCGGCTCTAAACGTACGCCTAATTTCATCTTGATCTGTTCAGTAGTTTTGCTAGGTAACAAAAATTCAGATTTCACAAACAGGATGGTCCAATAAGTACAAAATTACAAATTTAAAAAACCCCCCCCCAACAGATTTTCATGAAACATGGCTAAGAACACTCGGCATAAAACTTTCTATGACACAAAAAAACAAGATCCGTCAAGTGCGAGTGTAACTCGCGCGCCGAGGGTTTTGAACGTTTGTCAACAAATATGTACCAAAAGTACCGGTTAGAGACATCGCAATTTAACGATTACCTAAGAATAGTAGGTACCAACCTGCAATTCAGATGGATCTCTCTGCATGCTTCGGTTAAATGGGTGGTTCGGTTAAGGTGGGTAATGGTACATTTTTCGACTTTATTCAAAATATTTCAAAAAGTATGAAACCTACAGAAATTTGAAAAACTGTTTTGAAACGTACAAACGAATACCTTTCATTTGATACCCCACTCGGTGAGGTAGCCCCCCCTTTTGAAAATGATTCCCCCCCTTTTTGACCATTTTTCAAAAAGTGTTCGTTTTTCAAACTTCTCTATATTTTTCCTGTAAAATATAGATCCATGTCTATAAACTCTCCATACATTTTACATGGATCGCTCTGCAATCTTCGGAGATAGGGGGGGGGGGGGGGGGGGAATGGGTATTTTTTCGACTTTTTTCGAAATATTTTAAAAAGTATGAAACCTACAAAAATTTCAAAATATATTTTGAAATGAACAAAATGATACCTTTCATTTGATACCCCATATGACTCTGTAGGTAGCTTTTAAAATTTTGGCATCACAGTTTGTATGGAAAATATTCATTTTCATTAATCATTTATTTTCAATTATTTTTCTTAAAATCTGTACAGGCGCATGAAATGTATTATTATTTTAAATTTCAAGTTGATAGCTGCAGTAGTTTTTTAGTTATTGAGGAGGGAAAAAAGGACAGACAAAGCGAGACCATAAGGGTTTTGAAACCGATCTTCGATCTTCAAAACCCTAAAAACGAAAACCGGTTCATCCGTTTGGGAGCTACGATACCACAGACAGATACACAGACAGACACTTTAAACTTATAACACCCCTTTCTTGCGTCGGGGGTTGATTAGAAAACAATGGCATTCGACTCAGCATTACGTTAAATAGCCAATACGCATAGCTATCGCAACGCTGATCTTCCGTCGGAACCAACGCGTCACGAAATATAGCTCAAGATGATTATGTTTTGGACCACCTATCACTCCGTCAAGTTAGGCCAAAGAACCAGCAAATAATTTGAGACCTCTTGTTTACGCCCGTTGCCATGGAAACCATTAGTTTCTAGTGATTGTGATGATGTTTTCAGCTAGTAGTAGCTGTGTGGTGCCGGCTTAGAATTTGCACCACCCCAACTCTTCCCGCGGGTGTCGTATAGAGGCGACTAAGGGATATCCACCGGAGACGGGCAGCAGCGCTTCCTGCAGAACAATTCTACCACCGAACTGCGATCCCCAACTCGCATGCCCAGCGTGGTGATTATGGGCATTACCCCCACGAGATAAAAACCAACAAGGCGCTTATCAGGGGGAGGCGTGCGTCCAGCAGTGGACCAATACAGGCTGCTGAGGATGTTTTCACGGCGCACATCATCAATTTCTCGACGGACAAACTTTTATGGGATCACTTAAAATCAACCTTTATACAACAACGAAAGAATCATCAAAATCTGTTATGAATTGGCGAAGATATCACCAATTGTTGTAGCTAGTCGTGAATTTTCAAAAGTATCATGTTGTTTTTTAAGCTTTACAGGATAAATACCAATCCCTTCGGAAAAAACATTTTAAATGGGCCAATTCGGGATCATTTTCTATACAATAGTGAAAGAATCAGTAAAATCGGTTGACCACAGGCGGATATATCAAGTAACATACCTACATTAAAAAAAAACATACAAACGAATTGAGAAACTCCTTCTTTTTGAAGGCGCTTAAAAAAACAGGTTCAACATTTAAAACAAGCAACGTAGAAATATTTTTTAAGGACTCGTCTGTAACATTTCTACACTAATACTCCCATAATCAGGTAGTGGAAACAGTCACTGGTTTGACTCAACTGGTTTGCGAGTCGATTGGGCGGAGTCAGAAACCAGTACAGAAAAGTCGTTGGAACAAACGTTTTAAAAGGCCGGAATCCGACCAAAACGGGGTCAGTCGTTCAAGTAAATTCTTAGGGGTAACTCTGCCCGCTGTGATGACCGCCAAAGAAGAGGCAGAGCGTATGCGTGAGCGTGACCCGGAGGCGCGCCTCGGGAGGCGTGCGAACAGGCGACGGACGGCGGTTGCTGGGCGCCGGGCGGCGGACAGCCGCCGACTGCCGCCCTGAGATTGGTCTTTGAGAGAGGGGAGCTTTGTGGGAAGGGAGGGAATTTATCTTTTCATTTTTAATATGTGTATTTGTTGCAGGCAAGTGGCTGCGACTGTGTGGGCTGGCACAAGCGTATGCGTGGCGGTAGCCCGGAGGCGCGCCTCGTTAAATATTGCCCACATTGAGGCGACACGCATTGCGGGCTGGAGGCGTACTCGGCCACGCATCTGCGCGTGTGCAAGCACAGAGTTTTATTTGTTTATTTTGACTCCCGAGGCCATCTCGGGAGCCTGTTGGATTTGGGTGCTAATTAGTAGCACCCGAACTTGGAGAGATCTTCGGGCGCGAGGCCTTGGGGAAAGGCCTCTGTCGCTCGAAGAGGAGAGGGGTTGTCGCCGTATCAGTGTCCCGGCACGGCGGCGCCATGAGGAGGGATAGATGTGACGACGTATGAGTGGGCCATGTAGCCATAAGGGTTTTGTGAGTATGAACGGTGACGGATGGCATGAGACTCGCGGGATACAACCTGCGACACTCGTGCACAGGTGTGGGACACGCGGGGTAGTGATGTGCGCGCTTGCTGTAGTTGAGTGTGCGCGGCACTGTGCCCGCGTGACAAGAATAAATGGTTTGAGTGAGAGTGTGAGTGTAAGAGTGTGTAAATGCGAGACCCACACCTGGTTGTAGTATGGGGCGATAATGCCCATCTGGGCACAGAGGTTGACATTCGCGGTTCCAGCGTCTGTCCTGTCTGTGTCCTAATCGGGGGGAGGAAAGGTGACGGAAGAATGGGGTCGGCGAGTGTGTGGATCGGTGGGCTCGCCGGCTATGTATAGGAGGAAGAGGGGACGCCAGTCGGGCCGCGGAGGTTTTAAATGTTCCCGTGGTTCGGCAAAAATGGCGAGAGAGGGACACCGGAGAGGTTTTAGTGGGTATTATGTTCTTTTCAGAACGTCGAGTCGCCACATAATTCTGGTCCCCCCCAGACCAGTTTATTCGTAAACGAATTTCCTCGCCGAATAAAAAAAAAAAAAAAAAAAAAAAAAAAAAAGGGGTAACTCTGCCCGATAAGGAGAAGTGGAAATTATAAAATCAGTGAAATACCAGCTAATTGTTTTATTTTAACAAAATCCATAAATACAAAGAAAGTTAGGACAAGTGTGTGTTTCAACTCAGAAGCGGGATCGGAGTCACTACCCCACAAAAAGGTACGTAAATTACCGTTCTTTTTTTTCCTCCACTTTAAAAATGTGCATGACTTTTTAAAAAAAAAATGTAAAATAACGAAACGAATGTGGATTGCGTTTTTGTTTTGCCAGGGCTACCCTCTGGAAGCAATAACGTAGTAAAGTGAACACTTTTTTGGACAATGTTCGGACAAGTGCTCGGCACACAACGTACACGGTTATGGATTTACTTGCCAGGGTACACCCTGGAGTATATGCATAGCGGGTAGACGCTCCATTTTTATCGGGAGAATATCCCGTAAAACTGGATGGTTTAAAAAAAACATCATTGCATGTAAACCTTACACTTGTTATGCGTTTGTCTTGCCAAAGCTACTCTTTGGAGCCAAAAACATATCACGCACTTAAAATCTTTCATTTTTATCGGGAGAGTATCCCGTAAAATTGGATGGTTTGCTAAAACATCATTTTTACTAATAAATCACACTACTTTATGCGTTTGTCTTGCCAAGGCTACTCTTTGGAGGCAAAGACATATCCAAGAATTAAAAATCTTTCATTTTTATCGGGAGAGTATCCCGTAAAATTGGATGGTTTATTAAAACATCATTATTACATTACACTACCTTGTGCGTTTGTCTTGCCAAAGCTACTCTTTGGAGGCAAAAATATAAGAGAAAATCATTATATTTTCTGGAGAATATCCCTTAATAATAATGGTTACAGGCACACGCATTATTTTAAAATAGATAAATAACTTAGATCGCATACACAAAAAAACTAACCTAACCGAACTTTGCTAAACATAGCCTTGCTAACCTAACTTCTACTGAACCTAACATGGATACTCTCAGGGCTCCAACTTTCTGCTTGGTTCTCGTGAATAAATGAAATTTAAACTTAGGCTTTACAATGTTTTATTAATCTATTATAATATAGGTATAAGTATATTATATTTCCTTCCAGTCATTACACTACATTTGAATTGAATCGAGTTCATTGTTAACTTACATAAAAAAAATTCACAATTACACTGATACAAATAATAATAATATGCTCACGTCGACTCTACAGTTCTTCCGACGTTAACGATTATTATGATCGTACTTCTCACATACCCCCTCGAAGTTTCAGATGGATATCGATGACGATGACGATGGAAGGGAGGCGCGAGACGATCCTCCAGGGAGCCCCATTCTGCGGACGGTGACGGTCTCCGCCGAGATACACCACCCGATGGATAAAGCTACAAGCAGCCAGCGAGATCGCAGGTCAGAGAAATACCATGAAATAACTTTTAATAATGGGAGCCCTAACCCAGAAAGGCACAGTCGTAGTCGTAGTCGAGTCAGTCTCAGGACGTCTAACTCTAACAGTCGCAGACACCGTGAGCAGGAACGTAGGCGAAGTCGTACTCGTAGCCGTAGGCGAAGTCGTACTCGTAGCCGTAGGCGAAGTCGTACTCGTAGCCGTAGGCGAAGTCGTACTCGTAGCCGTAGGCGAAGTCGTACTCGTAGCCGTAGGCGAAGTCGTACTCGTAGCCGTAGGCGAAGTCGTACTCGTAGCCGTAGGCGAAGTCATACTCGTAGCCGTACTCGTAGCCGTAGTCTCAGTCGCAGTCCCAGTCGTAGTCTAGCAACCAAAAAGTTAACAGAAGAACATCAACTAGACAGACAACGCTTACGCGTCTTGGAAAGTCAAATAGAGCGGGAGCGCCAAAAAAAAGACACTGACTTTCGACTTAGGGAACAGGAATCTCGCAAACGGAGACTGAGCCTAGGGAGGGACGGTCAGGATAGGCCAAGGGAAGCCTTCATTCGGAAACGTGGTTCGGAAAATCCTGAAAGGGATGTTGAGGATGTCACTAAAATTCGGGAACTCCGCAGTCGGAGTCGGAGCCCTGGAAGGGACGAGAGGACCGGGAGGTTCAAGGAGCTCCGTAATCGGGGACGGAGCCCGGGAAGGGACTATGAGACTAGGAAGTCATCAGGGGTTGATTCAACATCTAAATTTTTTGAAGAGTTTCTAAAAGTTATGAAGGTACAGAATAATGATCGTGATGTGTTTCCAGCTCTTAATAATGTTATACCAGAGTTTGACCCTTTAAGCAAAGAACAGCCAATTACTGTTTGGTTGAGCAAAGTAGATGAATGCGCCGAAATTTATGCATGGTCCGACAGGCAAATCATCCACTATGCTCTACCAAAACTTTTGGGACACGCTAAGTTGTGGTACCAAGGGCTGCCGTCTCTAAAACGAAATTGGTCGGAATGGAAGGCGCTTCTTACCGAATCCTTCCCGGCAACCGAAAATTATGCAGAGCTATTAACCGAGATGTTAAATAAGAGGGTTCGTTTTGGCGAATCTCTCGAATTGTATTATTTTTCGAAGATAAATTTACTCAATCGCTGCAAAATTTTCGGTAGGGGAGCAATAGATTGCATAATTCATGGTGTTGACGATAGGGGAGTTAGAGTAGGAGCCCAAGCGGCAAATTTTGAAAAACCGGAGCAAATTCTACAATTCTTCAAAACTGTTAAGGTACAGACAAAAGACTCTGGGGACCAAAAGGGTAACAAAAGGTTCACCAATAACAGACAGACTAACAAGACAAGCGATATCACAAATTCTGCAAAGCCCCGACAATATCCAGATAGCATAATGTGTTTTAATTGCAAAGAGAAAGGACACCCTTACACTAAATGTACTAAACAACTTGTCAAATGCTCTTATTGCCATCTGATAGGACATGCGCTGGCAGACTGTCCAAAAAAAACTACTAAGCCAGAATCAAAAGATAAATCTGTTCTGAGGGTCTTAATAAACGACAGGCTAGATGATAAAGAGCCTGTATGCTATGACAAAAATATGCTCCATGACCAATCAGATGACAATTCTAGCAGCAAATATAAAATCTTTATTAAAATCAACGGTAAACCAATAGCTTGCCATGTTGATCTAGGTAGTGAAGCCACTCTCATTCGTAAAACTGACGCGATAAATTTAGGATTGCGTTGGTCTACAGTAGATGGACCACTGCTGCGAGGTTTAGGAAATATCCCATACATTCCCTTGGGGAAAGTACAAGCTAATTTGGATGTTCAGGGCGTTACCGAAAGGGGTGTAGACGTTTTGGTTGTTGACGACCAACTTATAAATAGCGCAGTGTTATTAGGACATACCTTTACTGAACGTCCGAACGTTCGAATTGTTAAAACGGCGACGGAATTAAAATTTGAAAAGGTAGATGTTTGCAATTACACAAAACTACTCCTTAAGGCGGAAAACGACGAAACCATCGCAGTAGATGAAATGAAGGCAGTCAGGGTTGTTGCTGATGATCACTTAAGCGGTAATGTGTACATTGGTGGATCTGTGAGAGGATGTTCGGGGAGCGAGTATTTCCTCTTACCAGGAGAGTACGAACTACGTACAGGGACCTGTTTATTACTTGTACAAAATTTAGGAAGAGAATCTGTCCATATCAAGAAGGGCACCCTGATAACAAGATGCAAATTATTTGATAAATCACAACATGTACAAAACGTGACGGCCACAACCAACGCTGAGAAGGGAATCGACGAGTCATGTATAAACAATGGAGATAACTTATCACTTGATGAAAAGAACAGACTGGACGGCCTACTGTCAAGTTTTTCGTCTTGTTTTTCTACTGGAATGCACGATCTAGGTTATACCACCGAAGCCGAGATGGTTATTCGACTCAAGGATTCTGAACCAGTAGTATATAGACCGTACAGAATGTCACATTCTGAACGGCAACTGGTCCAAGGTATGATCGATGAAATGATGGAGTATGGGATAGTTCGAGAGTCTAATTCACCTTACGCCAGCCCGATTGTTTTGGTGCAAAAGAAGTCTGGCGAAAAACGACTCTGCGTAGACTACCGCGCATTAAACAGTAAAACTAAACGCGATCATTACCCTCTGCCTCTCATTGAAGACTTACTGGATCAATTATCTGGTCAAAGCATATTCACAACACTTGACCTGGCCTCCGGGTATCATCAAATCCCTATAGCTGAAGATTCAATAGAGAAGACAGCGTTCGTCACGCCAGACGGACAGTACGAATATACGCGTATGCCATTTGGCTTGGCAAACTCTCCTGCGGTGTTCCAAAGGGTGATGCACAAAGTCCTCGCGAGGTTGAAATATGTCGTCATATATATGGACGACATTTTGATACCAGCGGCCTCATTCAATGAAGGGCTCATGCGGCTAGAAGAAGTCCTTCAAGTCTTGCAACAAAGTGGCCTCACCCTAAAGAAGCAAAAATGTAAATTCTTTCAGGAAAGCATAGAGTTCCTAGGGTTCGAAATTAGCAAGGATGGAATCAGACCTGGCTCACAGAAAGTTCAGGCAGTATCAAAATTCCCGCCTCCGACGAATCAACACGAGGTAAGACGGTTCTTGGGTCTCGCTAGCTTCTTTAGGAGGTTCGTCAAAGGGTTCGCATCCACGGCAAGACCATTGACTAGTCTTTTGAGAAAGGATGCCGCTTGGAGATGGACTTCCGAAGAAGAGACCGCGTTTCAAATTCTAAAGGACTGTCTAGTTGAAAGGCCTGTGCTGGCTCTTTACGACCACACGGCAGAAACACAGTTGCATACAGATGCAAGTAAGTTTGGTCTAGCGGGTATTTTACTACAACGCACTGGGTCAAATCCGTGGCGTCCTGTTGCGTATTATAGTCGACAGACTACTATTGACGAACAAAAATTGCACTCATACGAATTAGAAACCTTGGCAGTTGTGAGTTCGTTAAGTAAGTTCAGGATATATTTGCTCGGTATCAAATTCACGATCGTCACAGACTGTAACGCTCTGCGTTCCACATTCACCAAACGAGACCTTATTCCACGAATTTCCAGATGGTGGGTGCAATTTTTAGAATACGATTGTGAGATTGAGTATCGAGCAGGGGATAAAATGGCGCATGTTGATGCACTTAGCAGAAGCCCCATCGAAGGTGAGGACAAGCCATATACAATTGACATCCTAACAGTGAAACTAGAAGACTGGATCAATACAGTTCAATCTAGTGACACAGAAATAAAACGCATCAAAGAAGTTTTAGAAGATCCTGCTACGACCAAAATCGCCAGCATTCACAAGGAGTATAAGGTGAAAAATGGTAGAGTATTCCGGATTATTGACGAAAATACGATTCGATGGGCTGTCCCTCGTGGAGTCCGATGGCAGCTACTTAAGGCAAATCATGATGACGTAGGTCACTTTGGCTTCGAGAAAACTCTACAGAGACTGCGTTCATACTACTGGTTTCCAAAAATGCGTCGATTTACAAAAAAATACGTATCTGCTTGCCTGGAATGCGCCCATCATAAAACTCCCGCTGGGTCAAAAGAAGGGGAGCTCCATCCTATCCCAAAAGTTGAGGTCCCATTCCACACTGTACATGCTGATCATCTCGGGCCATTTGTTCGTAGTAAGCACAAAAACTCCTACATACTAGTCATTGTTGACTCTTTCACAAAGTACGTGAATCTAACTCCAGTTCGTAGCACAAAATCTAAGGCAAGCATCAAAGTATTTAAAAATTACTTTAGTTATTTTGGAACTCCTACCCGTTTGATTACTGATAGAGGTACAAGCTTTACAAGTAAGAAATTCAAAAGTTTTATTCAAAAGTTGGGCATCAAACATGTCTTGAATTCTGTTGCCACTCCACGGGCTAACGGGCAGGTTGAACGATACAACCGAACTATTTTGTCCGCCCTGAGTACCATGTCACATGGTCAAAGCCCTGATAAATGGGATAACTATGTTCAGGATGTACAAATAGGAATAAACTCTACCGTTCATGAAATAACCAAGAAAACCCCAACTGAATTATTATTTGGAAGGAAAGTAATAAATCCGACGGAAGGTGTTTTGCGCGATATTATAGACGACATAGATAGCGATAGGATTGAACAAAGCTTAGATGAAGTCAGAAATCAAGCCAAAATTAGAATTGACCGGCAACAACAACAGAGCAAGGAAAGATTTGATAGGCATAGAAAAAAGGGGCATGAGTATAAGGAAGGTGATCTCGTAAGAGTTATCCGGGCAATAGCTGGGGGTACTGGGCAGTCTAAGAAACTTGCACCAAAATATCAGGGGCCTTTCAGAATCAAAAAAATTCTTCCTCACGACCGATTTATTATAGAAGACACACCCCTAACTAAGAAAGGTAGACGATATGAAGGGACGGTCTCAATAGATAAAATATTCCCGTGGTTAAGTTTTGACAATGACCCGACGAGTTGCAATTCAAGCGATACTGATTCTCCTGAAGAATAAACTTTATGGTTGGACTAATACGGTCACGGTTCTGTAATTTTATTCGAAATAGATAGATGTTGAATCAATACCTTAATAATTAATTGTTGATAAATAATTAAGTTACTTAAAACCTTGGTTTGTATATTTATATAAAACTATTTACAAATTGGATATAATAATTGTAACATAATTTTTTTTTTTATTAATTTAAGTGATTCAATCGACTTATACTATCTGTAATGTGATGATTGTGTTTGTATCTCTTATTTATACATATGTGGCTAAATTATTTGTAAACGATTGAACATGTAAAATTTACTAACGAGGGGACTCGTTTTGTATCGGATGGCCGACTGTAACATTTCTACACTAATACTCCCATAATCAGGTAGTGGAAACAGTCACTGGTTTGACTCAACTGGTTTGCGAGTCGATTGGGCGGAGTCAGAAACCAGTACAGAAAAGTCGTTGGAACAAACGTTTTAAAAGGCCGGAATCCGACCAAAACGGGGTCAGTCGTTCAAGTAAATTCTTAGGGGTAACTCTGCCCGATAAGGAGAAGTGGAAATTATAAAATCAGTGAAATACCAGCTAATTGTTTTATTTTAACAAAATCCATAAATACAAAGAAAGTTAGGACAAGTGTGTGTTTCACGTCAAAATAAAAATAAAAAAAAACCAAACGTTTAAACTTTTCATTCCCGTTTTCTAAAACCACAGCTACAGCTCGATCGGCTTGCATTTCACGGAGTAGAACACTTCTAAATCTCCCTGAATAATTGAAGACCCCGTGACCTGGCAGCCAGGTTTGTGGGTTACTTTTCAATATTCACTGCTTTTTAGATAGGTTGGCTAGGAAATCCGAGTTTTAGTAGAAGGAACAAGCAACGGTCCATTTCATGGTGGGAACTATCCACATCTTAATTTGTATGTTCAAGTTACATTAAAAAAATGCATATTATGTTTATTTAATAAATCTATACTAATATTATAAAGAGGAAAGATTTGATTGTTTGTTGGTTTGTATTGAATAGGCTCTGAAACTACTGGACCGATTTGAAAAATTCTTTTACCATTAGAAGCCCACATTATTCCTGATGAACATAGGCTACTTTTTACCGCGGGAAAATGCTTCATTCCTACGGGAAAACGGGTAATAGGACAACAGGTAGTAAAAATGCAGCTGGTAAATAATAAACCATATTATATTTCTAGACGTTAGCTTTCCCCAAATAAAATTTCAAAAATTATGACCAATATTTTGTTATTATAGTACGTAAGCCCTCACACTCGGGGTAATTTTTAAGAAGTCAAATATTACATCGAAGTCAAATTTTTTTGGGATTATATTCGATTTCTCATTAAAAATAAAAACAGGTTCGCAGATCGTCATCCCACCTGGCCGGAGGGCGTTCTACACTACGTTTGCCGAGTCGTGGTCTCCACTCAAGAACACGTTTACCCCAGCGGTTGTCCGTTCTTCGCGAGATATGGCCGGCCCACTGCCACTTAAGCTTGCTAATTCTTTAAGCTATATCGAAAGTACAACTAAGTAAAAAATGGGCCAATTGAGAAAAGCTAATGCTTTTCACAATTCCTTTCAATATTTGAGTTACAAAAAGAAGCGAGCAGGTACAGGAAAAGTTAAATAAAAGTCCAACCTACAAAGAAAACTCAATCTCGTTTCCGATTAAGCCTCAAAAAAAGTAAAACCTTCAAAGGATCTGTGTCACTGGCCACAATAGAAGCGATTCGAAAAAAAAGAACGACGTGAATCGAGAAAGGAACGGAATGATTTAAAAGAGGAACGCTGCTGTCAAAGTTTCCCGCGCTGCGATTGAAAATGGCGGCGCGATATGGAGCGAACGGATTGGCGTTGATGACGGCTTTGATGCTCTTGAATGTGAGCTAGGGATTCATTGTGGGGGTTTTGTTCGTTTTTTATCAACGACGATAGAGCTACGTACGAAGCTTAATTTATTAACAGACTTCGAAAGAAGGAGTTCTTAGTTGTATCTCTGTTTTTAGGGTTTCGAAGATCGAAGATGGGTTTCGAAACCCTTATAGTCTCGCTTTGTCTGTCCTTTTTTCCCTCCTTAATAACTCAGCAACTACTGCAGCTATCAACTTGAATTTTTTTTGTAGGTCATACTTTTTAATATATTTCGAAATAAGTCGAAAAAAAAATATATATTTTAAAGATCTATCTGAAATGTAGGTACCTACGTGTGGTACCTACTATTCTTAGGTATTCGTTAAATTGCGAAGTCTCTGACAAACGTTCGAAACCCTCGTCGCGCGAGTTACACTCGCACTTGACGGATCTTGTTTTATGTGCTTAAATTAGATTTCTCTGTCAATCGTGAGCTGCTTTGGTGATTCTTTTGGTTTTTGTGGTACCATATAATTTTTATTTCCAAGAGAATACTATTTATCCCGCAAAACTGTGACAAAATAAAGAATAAGAAGTCGTTTTTTCGTTTACGTAAAAACATACCTGACTGCATTATAAGCGGGTTAACTACGAACCTTATTTGTGTTGGAAGAACACCAACGTTTTATTCATAGTTTGACGAATTCATTATGACGGACACATTTATAATGATTTCGTTTGACGAATTCATGGAATACGATAGTTTTTATGGTTAACAACGCACCTTTCACCCAACTTAACCCGAAACAACTCCACCCAAGAACCCTGCATAACTTAAAAAGCAACCTATTAAACCAAATCGACTCCGGTCCATTATTATCAGATGTCTGCAAGTGTCTGCAACCCAAAACTAATGCATTTCCAAGTATCAAGACTATCAAATTCACCTTTCATCTCCAAGTCTCAAGTCACCTCGATCCAAATTTCCAACTAGAACACATCTATTATTCCATTGTACTAAAGTATACGTTTCACATTGTCGGCGACAACCTTGCGAGTTAATATTTGAAGTAGGGTAAAACTCCCGACTTCGGGCCACCGGCTAATTGAATGAATGAAAAGGTTAATTTGACACGAGGCAAAAACTTAGCAAGGTAAACATTAGTAAGTTAGGTATTTTGATAACTTGTAAGGAAATTAAAAAGATGGGTGGATTTTATGAAGCATGAAGCTCTGCGTTTATTAATCCAATACCGCTACCACACATCACAAAAACGTGCATTCATGAGCTTAAACTCGTTATCACACTAATATTATAAATGCGAAATTTTGAACGGATGGATGTTTGTTAGCTCTTCACTCCTAAACTACTGAATGGATCTGGCTGAAAATTTGCTTACGAGTAATACTAATCCTGGAATCAAACATAGGCTACTTTTTATCCCATAAATCAGTTCCCACGGATGCCCACTGGCGAGTGAGGTGAAGCTCATAGAATACCTTGGCTCTGGCGAACTGATGTATCCCTGTGTTTATTATCGGTCATCGAAACCCCTACAAAGATGTTAGAAAAAAACGGCCAACGACTTCGCTCTGGATCGAATCAAAACATTAAATAAGTGCTTTTACCAATAAAATGTCTGTCTATCTGTCTTAAGTATACTAAGTTCTTTCAAAATAAGTAATAACAATTAATATTTATAACATTTATGCCTCAAAGGGACACATCAGGGGTACATCAGGTATTTTACCCTATTGTACAATGACAAGTCTCAGATGAATTGGGTGGGGTCGGAGTGTCGGAGAAGTTTTGACGTGCACAAATTTAATGAACTGACCTCGGTAAAATTTAACATTTATGCCGCTATTATGAAACTAAGTTATGCCACTGGGAGACTGTCTAGACTGGCCGTAATTAATAAGTTTATTTTGCTGAAAATATTACAGAAAAGTAAGTAGATAATTATGGTACAAAATAGATTATACCATACCCCAGAGTAAAATTTTGCTCAATAATTTATTGAATTTTGTGTTGACTGTGACTGCCAGGGAAAAGTGACAGTGCTGGCAGGCCACCTTCTTGGTCGATAGCAGTGTAAAAACAATAATATCATATTGCGCAACGGGTGGTGCATTAGGGAAGTACTTAGGGAAGGTTGCGAGTTCGAATCCCGCCCAGGTCGAAAATTTTTGGGATACTAACTAACTTACTAACTTTTTGGGATGGAAAGCAATTAAATCCCTGACAGTGTTTTTTGAAACCTCTACTTAATGTATTCTCTGAGTAGGCAGCTTGCTAGATTCATTGTAAGAATGAACTCGCTAGCACTACGACCAACCATCGCTAGTACCTTGACCACACCCCACTTCCATCGCGGTCTAGGAAGCAATAAAATCCTTGGCACAGTCTTTTTTGAAACCCCTACTTAATATATTATCTGAGTAGGTAGCTTGCTAGATTAATTGTAAGAATGAACTCGCTAGCACTACGACCACTCTATTGCTAGTACTGTGACCACACCCCACTTCCATCGCGGTCTAGGAAGCAATTAAATCCCTGGCACAGTCTCCTTTGAAACCTTTGCTTAATGTATTCTCTGAGTGGCTTCCTAGATTCGAACTAGCATGACATTTAGTTACTCGTACGAGCCCGAATTGGCTTCTATCAAAAGTGCTCACACGGAGAAGTTAGTTAGATTTTCAGAACGAAGCGTTTTGTTTAACAAGCTGTTATACCAGGTAACTGAAGAAACCATACTTAAAAAAAATTACCGTATCTATGGGTGGTACCTACCGTTCGGCTGAGAACATATTTTTTGTGGAAAATCATAGAAAATTACAATTTTTAAATAAATACCTACTAAATAAATCATTCAGAATTTTTTTACATAGCGGATCTTAAATATTAATTTATTACGATTCGCGGCAAATTACTTTTCTACTTATTTTATTCCTGCTGAAAATAATTGAAACGGCAAAAAAACTTATAATCTCCCGCGCAATGAAAATAAATCGCCCCGAGTTAACTTTTGCCCGAAGAAACAAAAGTCAAGATGAGAAACTTGATATGAAAGTAGCATTCTAATTCACCTACCTACTTGATATCTTAAAACATCATTTGAATACCTGTTCTTAACATAAGCCTGAAAAAATACCTTACATATTGAGCATTGTGATACCAGTTTCCCCATAACAGATATCAATCCACTCCATGCCCCAAATCGTACCTGCAACAAAAGAAGAAAAATAAGAACGTGTCACAAAGGCACTAAAAACAAGAACACAGGCAAAACATGGCATAAATAACAAACTACCCGCAAACGAGAAAGATTGGCGCGCTGCCAGCCATTTGTGTGCCAGCCGCCGCGCCGGGCGGACGTCTCGTGGAAAATTGCGAGTAATAAGACGGAAAACCTCGCGTTTAAACTAATGAGGCTGGCGGGGTTACGAGTTAATTAGGGTTATTAATGAGAGATGTTATTGATGAAGATATCTTATTTGAAATTCTTGTAGATAGTACTAGCAGATGGTTAACATTTCACTTGTCTATATGCTTATTTTATAAGCCTAAAAAAATAAATTTTGTATTGTCTTTATGATTTCTGTTCAGTGGTTTTTAAAGATTAACGCATTGAGAGAGCCGAAGGAATTCTGACGATTCAATACAATACCAAACTGCTTTATTGTATTGCAAAAAGATAACATTACAAAGAGACATTACATAAGACCAGTACAATGCTGCTTTATCGCTTAGAAGCTATCTCTACCAGGCAACCTTTGCTCGATTGGTTCGGACAAGTAGGTTACTTAGATAACTGAGGTGCGTTTTCAATCGATGCCATATAAAGAATTCTAATATTAATAACTAATTCTTAGCAGTCGATGATTATTTTCTAGGCGTATAACTATTGAATAATCCTGGGCTGTATGATGATGACACTTTGGACCAATCTGTGTAAAAACATAATTATTATGGAATTTGATTACATTTGAGAAGTTATGACAGGTGTAGATTGGTGACAGTGTTTACATAATATTTGAGATTGTAGAATATCATAACTAGGAAAATAACACTGCAAGGAGTTTTAATAATTCCTTGTTTAACTTTGCACACCAGATTTCTAGTTTTTACCTAAAGAATTTTACGGATTTTTTCATTATTTTTCCGTTCCGTTAGTAAGTAGTCGTTGGTGCAAAAATACAGGGTGCCATATATTTTAAAAATCACGCGTTTCTTATTCCTACAAAAGTAGTAGATAAATAAATAATGCTGGAAATCCACACACCATTATCTAGCCCCAAGCTAAGCAGAGCTTGTGTTATGGGTACTAGATGACTGAAATACTTAATACAATACACTACATAGATTCATCGATCAGATTGAGCATTCATCCTCGAAGCATCCAAAACAAGATCCGTCGAGTGGGTTTCGAACGTTACTCAATTATACAAAAATATGTACTAAGGTACCGGTTAGAGAGTCCGCAATTCAACACCTAAAATAGTAGGTACCTTCATTTCTGATGGATCTTTCTGCATACTTCGGTGATAGGGAGTAATGATAAAATGGACTTTTTTCAAAATATTTCGAAAAGTATGAAATTTACAGAAATTTAAAACACTGTTTTGAAATGTACGTACATTCCGATACCTTTCATTTGATATCTAAAATTCGAGTCTAATTTAGTTTGATGACACATCGAGGTATCAAATATAAAAAGAATTATGAAATCGGACTACTCTGTAAAAAGTTATGCATGGTCAAACAGTACAATCAGTGAGTGCACAATCAATCATCCCCTGTTTTCCTGCCCTTAGGATTGGATTTTTTTTTTTTCAAATTTAAATGGGACCACCTTCCATTAAAAAATAATTATCGAAATCGGACTACTCTGTAAAAAGTTATGCGTGGTCATACATTAATATATATATATATATACGCATCAACTTCAGAACCTCCTCCGTTTTTCGTCTGTTGAAAAATGTGATGTCTGGATTTTCCCGTGTTAAAAACTACTTAGTGGATCGTGCTACGACCACAATTAAATAAAAAAACCCCCTGAGAAACAATAAGGGAGTTCACGTACTCTTGTTACATTTCACTATAAAAACTAAGTAACGTAGTTTGATTTTATAAACAGCTTTCCTAACTTCTAGCTAACCTACTCTAGAATACACCTCAGACACTCTACATTTTAAAATGCAAGCTGCAACCGATCCGTAACGCCTTTTAAACGACCTGAAAGCTCCATTTCAGGCTTATCTCTGGACGGAGGACGCTGCATTTTATTTAGGTAAACAAAAGATTTTGTTGAAAACTCTTTGAAAGCAGGTTTTTGGATGCTTTTATTTAGATTTAGACCGGCTACAGCTGGTTACATTCACAACGATGCAGAGTTTATACAGGGTGCCACGGACGGAAAGGCTGAAAGCTAAGCTGAAAGGGGTGATTCTGGATCCCGATAATCAACTTGTGAATAACGATTTTTCTAAATTTAGAACATATTTCTTTTAAATAAAGTGTTTTCTTCTTATTTGTCTTCTTTTACTCTGACTTTGCAAACGCTGTCGGCCATGTTGTGACGTCATAGACCTCTAAGCAAATTACATGCGGATCTTACACTCGTAAAATTCGCTATGTAGTCTGTCTATATTTTATCAATGATGGACGTTTGCTAATTTAATTTTTTTGTTTCTAGGCGCAACAATAGTAGATATTAAGTCTGTGGATTTCTACCCGTATTACGTCACAGCACAGGTAAATATGGCTAACAGCGTTTTCGCCTGTTTACGAAAAGTAGACTTTTAAAATAAAGTTTTGCGGTTTTTTTTGGTCCTACAAAAATATGGTAATATTTTTTTCTCTCTAATCGGAAAATAATTAAAAAATTTAAGACCTACGTTAAAAAGTGTCAACCAGCCTATTTTCCAGCATTATTATTATTATTATTATTATTATACCCCGACAACCGATGGGGTAAACGTGTTCTTGAGAAGAGACCGCGACTAGGCAAACATAGTGTAGGACGCCCTCCAGCCAGGTGAGATGACGATCTGCGAAAGACAGCAGGCAGATGCTGGATGCGGCAAGTTGGCAATACAGGGCGTTATGGCGCGAGTTAGGGAAGGCCTGTGTCCAGCAGTGGAATAATATAGGCTGATGATGATAAATAAATAAAATAGTTTACCGAAAAAAACACAAGTGAACAATACTAACACAATACGTAGATACCTATACCAACACAAGGACCTACCTAAGCATTGTGTCTGTACTAAGTAGCGCACTCAGCAAGCCGACGAGCGCGTGTGTGTAGCTCTAATAGGTCCTGACTCAGCTTGTTGCTCAAACACAAAAACCTAGGGTGGGTCTTTTGTGAAAGAGCGTTGGTTTTCAGTCAGGACCAGGAGGGCGATTACGGGGTGTGGTAAGGCACGGCATTACGGCTCAAACGTTAGCAGTTGACACGTTCGGGTGCGCGTTCACAGGCCGGCATCGAACAATCCGCTGACAATTGCGTCCACTGATCGGCAATCCGAATGACGTCGTTCGCATTAAATGGAAAAGTTGCCTTCAAGAATCCTCGCCGGCATTGCCGACAGTCCGCTCCGTGCGGTAGATTTTTTATATCAATCCATTGCTGGGGCTAGTGCGGATTGTCCGATGCCGGCCTGTGAACGCGCACCCGATCGTTTCAACTACTAACGTTTGAGCCGTAATGCCGTGCCTTAAAACACCGTAATCGCCCTCCAGGTCCTGACTCAGCTTGTTGCTGAAACACAAATACCTAGGGTAGGTATTTTGTGAAGAGCGCTGGTTTTCAGTCAGTCAGGCTCAGGACCAGGTAGGGTAGACAGACACGATCTCAGATCCAACGCAAACTGATGCATGATGATGATTTATGTATGTGACGACCTCAGTGACGTATCGGGCGAAGGTCCGCCTGCGATGCAGGAGATTGCGGGTTCGATTCCCGCCTCGGGACAAATGTTTGTACGATCTGCAGATATTTGTTCAGGGTGTTCTGGATGTTATCTATGTATAATAAAATATATATATCAATTGTATTAAGTATATCAGTTATCTAGTACCCATAACACAAGCTCTGCTTAGCTTGGGGCTAGATAATGCTGTGTGTATTGTCCAGCATTATTTATTATTATTATTATGTATCTACTTACCTCTACTTTAGCAGGTCGCTTCCGACACGATAGCGTTTATTCAATAAGCTCTTTAGTAAAGGAACTAAGTTCATTCAAGATTCAATTATTACAAGACAAAGGCCTCGTTAACGTCACGAACTAATTTGAATTGATGTCAATAATATATGACAGGTACGTGATGATGGAGGCGGAAGATGGATGCCGGATCTTCATTTTGTTGGTTATTCGCGAGCTTCACAAAACAGTTCCGATATATGTATGATGACAAAACGAAAAGAACATAAAAAGAAACAATGATAAATTTCTCCAGTCTGCAAAAAAATACTACACTGAAAAAAAATATAGTCCAACCCATAGAGTAAAAACTCGCTGCTGTCTCAGCAGAGGGATAGTGTCATTCAACAATTTGACAATTTATGCAACCAAAAACCGATCTATGTGTGTTTTGACAGCACGTTAATACAGTGTTCTCACTCACACATTCAAATGATTGAATGTTGCTAGTGAATAGCATTTTCCCTAAAAAATTGGGTAACTGAAGCAAAGTTTCAATTAAAAAAATAAGCCATTTATTTTTTTATCATGTTACTTTTTATTTTGGATATTATCTTATTTCTTTTTTAATTAAACGAAATATCAGCTAGTAGCTTTGGTTACTATCATTCTTCCTCGGTCAAACGACAAAAAGTTTTTACTCCAAGTCCGCAAAATAAGATCGGCTCCGATCGTTTACGGAACAATAATTTAAATAGACGGTCAAGTGCGTGTTCGACCACGTGCAGTGTATTCAGTATTCAGTATTTTTATTGCGAAACAAAAATATTACATACAGTAAGTATTAATGTACCCTGTCAGTATGGCAATATATCTTAATCTAGGACTTAAGTTAAGGACTAAATTAAGTATTTTGTATTTTATACAAAATTATGAGATCTTTTATGAACAATAAATAACATTTGTGTAGTTTAGAATAATATAAATTTACTTAGGTAGGTACAATAACACTTTTTAACAAAATAGTTTACTTTTTATTAATTTGTGTGACTAGGTTATACTTAACATCTTATAATTAATCAATATTATAACCTATTATATTATTAAGAACACTTCGAAGCTCTTCCATTGTTAAAAAGAAAATGTAGGGATTCTATCCAAATAGTTTGTCTTCAAAAAAGTATTTTATGTCATAATAGCATTTTTTTATAAGCAATTCTTGTAGTTTTGATGCGAATATTATGGTGTTTGGGTTCAGATTTAAGGAATGTTGGTAGTTTATTATGTATTTTAATGGACAGGACATGTAATAAGGGCTCTGTCTGTATAGTTCAAGTCTAGGTGTTGGAAGGATGAGGTTTGTTTTTCTTCGTGGATTTTTATCAAATTGGTATACATTCAGGTTTTTTCTAACAAATAATGCTGTTTTATATATATAAAGGCTAGTCAAAGTTAGTAATTTTTGTTCTATAAAATGTGGTCTACAGCTGGTGCGTCTTCTGATATTAACAATAATACGAAGGCATTTTTTCTGCAATATAAATAATTGGTTTGTATCTACACTGTTGCCCCAGATTACTACCTATGCCATAGCGTAGCCATGAATAAGCATATGCATAGTAGGCAGTTAAAGCTGTTTTAATGTTTGTGTTACTTTTTAAGATAGATAAGGCATAAATAAATTGTGATAGTTTGCTTTTGGTTTTTTCTGATTTCAGCCAATTTAGTAATTTTGCCCTGATTCCGATTTCAAAAAGTTTGGTTATAAGTATTTTATGGGAGACTTTATCATAAGCCTTACTCATGTCTAAGAGTATACCTATAATTTGTCTCTAATATAGTTAAGGGTTTCGAGGTTGTACTTAAAAATAGCAAGAGCTGTTGAGGAGTTTTTACGGAAGCCGTATTGATTTTCACTTAGGAGATTATATTTTTCTAAGTAGTTATAAATGCGGTCTGATATTGCACGTTCAAATATTTTAGACAATTGTAAGTAATTGCACGGTTCATGGCGTATCTAAACAAACTTATTTACCTGTTTTACATATCGAACCACCTTAATTAAGTTATTTTCAACAAAATTAGTTCAAATTTTCCTTTTTACCAACCAAAGTAGGTACCTACATATTTTAAGTTGATTAGGACTATTAAGTACTCAACTAGTAAATATATTGTAGCTGTGCAGTTTTCCTTTTAAATCACACCACCCACTACCAGCATTTTTTCCACGAATAATAATGCCCAAGTTAGACAAGTACCTACACTGAAAAAAAACCAAGGTTTCGTTTTTTTTTTCGTAGTTTACAATATGAATCTATTCAGAATATCGTCGAGTGACAGAAATTTTAAAATTATGATATTCCGCGCAGTTTGATTCCTAAGTCCTAACTTGAGTGAAGTCCACCCCCCTCTCCTCTACTATTTTTATAATGTCGTCCTAGCCAAATTTCGACCACGGCGGCCAATCTCATCAGAGACTAGCCAGATGCGCAGGACATTTATAGTGCACAAGTGTGTGTGCAAACACCGGTGCACTCTCTATTCCCTCACTCTCATAATCCGATGGGACGACAGATCGACACGACCGGGGAGAGATCAGGTGCAGGACCAACGGCTTAACGCGCTTTCCTAGGCACGGGGGTGTAACACCGCCAACTTCCTGACTCCGGGCTGCTACTGTGATTTTTTCTTGCTGGAAAAACCCCAGTAACAACTTTTGGCCCGACCCGGGATTCGAACCCAGGACCTCATAATCAGCGGTTGAACAAGCTGACCGCTAGACCAACGAGGCAGTCAACTATTTATATATACCTATACATAGTATTATAATATCTGTGCCTATACTAAGTAACAAAACCGGGGTATTTTTTCCCCAGTGCATAGCAACATTTTCACGAAAATGGTGGACGAAATTTTTAAATTTATTTATGAGTTTTGATGACTGTTTTAGGCAAAATTACAAATGTAAAATGTGTGTAGATTAGTAGAATGAGATATTTGCCGTATTATTTTTCTTGCTACTGGTGTTTAAATACCCTTACACCGCACAACACATCATTTTTATATTTTTATGTGAGAGCTGCTTTCCGCGTCATTTCAAGTATTGTACTAACGGCTCAAAATGAAAATTGCGACGTTTAGTCGCAATTTTTTAGATTCACCTCGTTTGTGTCAACTATCATTCTAAGTCTTCTTATTCTAAGGTCCAACCAATGAGTCCAACTAAGACGCATTTTATCTTAGTTCGCGTCAAAATAGTTGGAATGATAAATATCTCATTCAATACAAACGAGAATGCATGGTAGCTGCAACATATCGAATTTGTTTAAAAAAAAAATAGGCACATCATTGACACGCATAGGCAAACATAGGCTACTTTTTATCCCATACATCAGTTCCCATGGAATAGAAATCACTTTTAACCCAGTTGTAGTCTATAAGTACCAACTTTGTAAACCTACCTTTTGTGAATAAACATTTATTATTATTACTAAAAGTAACATTCAGTGTAATTCTGTACCCCACTAATGCGATGTAAGTCGATATCATTACATTCACGTCACTCATCTGTCCGTCTGTCTGTTGTTTCCTTTCGAGGTATTTATGTTCGGCGCCTGATCACTTAATTACGTTAGTTTACTTTCTGGGATATTAGTGTAAATTCAGATGTCGCCAAAACGAAACTTATTTTTGGACTAAAGATGTTGCCGGGCGATCGAAAAAAAAGATAGTTACAGCCGAATTCAGAATCTCCTCCTTTTTTGAAGTCGGTTTATAAAAAGGATGGCTTCATTTTTAGTGCTGTGAAATCCAACTTCAACTTTTTTCTACAGGCGATGTGATGTATTTACTTTGTTTTCGGGCGAAAACGCATAAATAAATAAATAAATAAATAAATACACAAGCTCTGCTTAGCTCGCGGCTAGATTGTCCAGCATTATTATTATTATTTCGTGTGAAGAAACTTTAGTATCTAACATAGATAGATAGATAGATAGAAAATACTTTTATTGCACACTTAAAACTAAGAAACAATTTAAAAAGAAATAATTATAATCTAAGTGACAATTGGCGGTCTTAACGCTCAAGAGCGATCTCTGCCAGACAACCTGGTATGGATAGGATCGTCGGATATGTACATGGGGTCAGATCTGTGTGCATCTATTATGGTACTACTTTAAAAAAGAGAAAATATTACTAGGTAGTAAGAACTTTGGTTCCTACTCAAAATAAATACATAATATGTTAGGGTAACTTTTAAATTCTAAGAAATTTGCCAGAGTGTGAGGCTTACGCACTATAAAAACAAAAACTTTAGATTTTAAATTCTAACATAACTTTTAAGGTAATATTTCATGAACATGATTAGCTATACCTATCTATACTAATATTAGGTCCTTACATATGAAATTGGCGTTTTGTATGGGAGGAACAAAAAGTCGAATATTTTTTAATATAATATATTTAATTAATCAAAGTATGAACCATTATTTTCTATGCACTTTTGCCATCTTATAGGTAGTTCATTGATCCCTTTACTAAAAAAACCAGTCGGACGGGAATCAATAAAATCTTTGAAGGCGATTTGGACTGCCCCATCGGAGTTGAATTTTTTCCCTTGCAAGAAGTTATCCAAATTTCGAAAAAAATGGTAATCTGTTGGAGCAAGGTCCGGGGAGTACGGAGGATGTCTTAGACTGAGAATGTAACGCAGCAGTCGACGCGCGTTTGCCGGTTTGCTTCAGTCAATTCGTGAGGTACCCACCTTTCAAGCTTTTTAATCTTCCCAATTTGCTTCAAGTGAATTAAAACAGTTTTATCACTAACACCGCAGCCTGCAGCTAACTCGGACGTGGTTTGCGATGGATCCGCTTCCACAATAGCCTTCAACTCTTCATTATCAACTTGAGTCTCAGGCCGTCCACGGGGCTTGTTCTGCAAGTCGAAATTTCCAGAACGAAAACGTTGGAACCAAAAACGAACTGTGTTTTCTTTTGCAACACGACCGCCATACACATCATTCACCCTTCGAGTTGTTTCCGCAGCACTAGTGCCACGGCGGAACTCGTACTCGTAAATAATGCGATATTTTAAGTTTTCCATTTTGTAAAATGAGTGACGCAAACAGAAAAAAACAGAAGAAAAAAAACAAATGAATGACGATCATCGAAGCACAAATACACGAGTCTATAGCTGTACAAATTTGAATTTGGAATTCCTTACCAAAGAGGAGAAATTTGTGATTAAAGTGGCCAGTACGAAAAACGCCAATTTCATATGTAAGGACCTAATATTATAAAGAAAGATTTGGTTGTTTGTTTGTAGTGAATAGGCTCCGAAACTACTGGACCGATTTGAAAAATTCTTTTAACATTAGAAGCCCACATTATTCCTGATGAACATCGGCTACTTTTTACCGCGGGAAAATGTAATTCCTACGGGAAAACGGGTAAAAGGAAAACGGGTAGTAAGAATGCAGCTACTAGTTAGCTATAAAGGTACCTATTTAAAACTTATTGTGTACATGTCTATTATAGATAAGCTGTTGAAACTGTACACTATTTTATACCTTAGATCTTTTTTGTACAACAGTTAACAATAAATACCTATATTTCTGGAATACCATACAAACTCTGGGAATACCAGATTTTTAATCTTGTCTGAAGGCTGGCCTGCACTGGCTTCAAGTAGCCCCTATAAATAGGGAAAAATGGACGGCTTTGGAGGAGGCCTTCACATGCAAAGGGTTCTTGTAAAAATAAACGAAAAAACTTAATTTAAACTATCTATCTAAACTATCTAGGTATATTATTAATAACTATAAGCTTTACCAACATACAATATATTTTAAGTTTTTGCTATTATTAAGTTAGTTTTGTAAGCTAGTTAATTTTGTAATGTGTGCAAGAAATAAAAGGTTTTTTATTTTATTTTATTATTTACCTATATTTCTGATACTGATTCTTGTCTTCTATCAGGCCGTAGTAGACATTGGCCGGAAAGTAGACAGGTAAGATACAAGCTCCTTTATCTATAGGTACATTAAGTACACGAACGTAGAATAAGTCACAAACACACAGAACTATGTATTTCAAAGACTATACCTAGATAAAGATAAAAACATTTATATACAGCAAAAACTAATACATGATACTAAAACAATAATCTAATTTCTAATTGCCAATTTACAGCGGGGCAATGTAGCCAGCTACTTGGGGACGCTTCCGAATGGTATTGATATAGATCAGTTGAGTTCTCTGTAGATTGTTTGCAGTCTGCAGTTAGCTCAATTGTTTCAATTGTAAAAACTAGTTCTAATATATTTTTATTATTTGATTGTAATTTTCTTTGTGAATAAAGTTATAATTTCTAAGCATCTACTAGATTATTATGCAGTTTTTACATTTGGTTATTTCCGAAACGTTTCTACAGTGATAGATTATTTTTGATGATTCCCTCGCTAGGCTAGGCCTGTATCGAGGAAACCTATACCTAAGCTATACCTATAGACCTAAACTTTAAGGTATTCAAGTGGTCCACGGACCGTAGCGTCCTTTCACACCAGTCCGCCCACGCCCACGGGCACTCCACTGGCGCCTTTCGTTCTTCAAACTGTATTTGTACAACTGTACTGTTTTACTGCCTACCTATGTACACTACCTACGTAGGTTCCACGAATTATCCCTTAATCCCTCTATAGTGTACTGTGTGCGTGTTTACAACTCATCTATACTTACTTACTATAATATAATTTGAATCATTCACCTTTTGTTCCTGACCTCCTCAATTGTATTGTTTTGCAATGTTTATAGAGCTCTCCTTTTCAAAAATAAAAATTATAAAAATAGGCTTCGAACCACGATGGGACAAAACCGTCTATCAAAGCTTTCTCTCCTGAGCATTGAGAGTAATTTACTTCGGGAACTGGATTACAGCGAAATCGTCAACGATTTTTCAACGAAAAAAAGCTCGGATGGTTCCGTTTACGCTAAAATTTAATTTCTGATAATTCTTGTTTTCGATTATATTTATATATGTATGTTTCTTAAATTCTAAAAGAATCTAGGTACTTGGTTTCACAATAAAGAACTGATTAAAAAACTCGACTGAAAAAAATTGTTCATTTTATTTGGAAAATAATTTGGAGCCTCCACTCCTTTGTTGGCCCAAGGCCTCCAGATCTCAAAATCCAGCCCTGAGTATTTAGTTTTGTCTGTTCGTTTATCTCTGGACAAGAACAGTTGGGCAGACTTTGTTGGTTGTCAACTATGTGCAGTAATTGTTGGAGCTGATGAGGGTAATTGATTTCTCCTAAATCCGAAAGCTATGCAGTTAGTTTTGTCAACATTTAGTGTGAGAACATTATCTCTTAACCAGGTGCAAACCTTTGTTAGCTCAAACACACTTTCAAAAGTAGAGGTCCAATTAGTTACGCAAAAGAAAACATTGTATCATCTGCAAAGTATATTTAGGTATACAATAAAAAAAATACAGGTTTGTAAAAGTTATGTGTGTGCTGTCAAAAAGGTAACAACTCAGCTCAAAGCTTTGCTCGAAGAACAAAACACTGATTTTCAGTATTACCCTTTTATGCAACAAGAGGAACGAAACACTAACAAAACAAAAAATGTGTGATGTAGTGTATGTATTGTATATCAGTTAGGTATCTAGTAGGTACCAATAACACAAGCTCTGCTTAGCTTGGAGCTAGATAATGCTGTGTGAGTTGTCCAGCATCATTTATTTTACTTTTTCCTTCTTTTATTGAAATCGGTCAATAAAGTCAAAAGAAAATGAGCCTTTTCTAAGTGTACATTTATTATATTTATGGAAATAAAGCATTTTTGATTTGAGAGATCGAAAAGACGTTCACTCAAGGCTAGAGAACTTTTCTGGGTATGTAAGTATGTAATTTAAATAGACACGAGATCAAATAGGCATTTTCCAGCATTCATCAGTTGTTCAAAGGCTCAAAATAGGATACGTAAAGACCCAAACCGCATCACGTGGCTTTTGAACATGCTAGCAGCTTCTCGGAGATTACAGAAGACACGACTCTGATTGCGAAATAAGCCTGGATTATCCGGGAAAGGATACACACGTTAGTGCCTGGAACTCTAGCGCGTTCATAGAACGTGGATGTGTGGATTGTCAATCCCCCTGTTGTAGACCTCATGTGATAAAGAACTATAATTTTTCCAAGCTTTTATTTAACTTGCAATGTATGTCTACTATGTTTGTACGGGTGGAATCTTGCAACTCAAGTTTGAAGCAGATATCTTTAATCGATTGAGCAGAAATTTAGTATACACGTTTAGTTTAGATGACAATGCATTAAAAGCTTGTTTTTAAAAAGGTTTTTTTTTAATATATATTAATTCGAGTTTTTGGAAAACTTACAGCTAGAAAATATTTATATAAATACATGAAAACCACATGTACTAAACTGAGGGCTACTCATACCACTTAAGGAACGTTCAGGTCAAATCCGCAAAAATAATAGACACCAAGAAATGAAGCCAAGAAAATGCAAATGCACTTTACCCACTGATTTACAAAAGTCGTCCTAGCCGCCTATCCCTAAATTCATCATACAGGGTTCACGACGTGGATTTACCCGTCGCTTCCCTAGAGGGCGCACATAAATCACCGTGTCCAGATTAGAGCATGAATAACGTGCCGATACTGACGCGGTTTATTGACAGCATCATCAAAGCCAAATTTAATTTTAACCCAAAAATTATTTAATTCCATAAATACCAAAGATAAAAATACTTTAATTCCGTACATACCAAAAATGTACACATGAATAAAGTCATAATTTTAAAAGTTAAGGAAGCATGGAGGTCCCTCCTAGCTGCCTAAATTCATCATACAAACTCTTTCGCTGACGCGCGACGTGGCTTTACCCGTCGCTTCCCTAGAGGGCGCCCATAAATCACTCGCCCAGATTAGAGCATGAATTACGCGCCGATACTACGCGATTTATTGACAGCGCGCCTGATTGTGGCCAGAGTTGAGGTTCGAATCCCGGCCGCAGATTTTCAACTGTATCATTTGGCCTTTGTGAAAGATAGCTTTAATAATAATAAAATGGCCTGTGTTGTGTTACAAATAAACGCAAAGACACGCTACTTCCAATCTTTGGCAATATTTATTTATTTATATAACAACAACGTACAAAACACATCACAATCACTTTCATATAATGAAGTTACTTAGAGTTACAGTGAGTTGTAGTAATAGTAATTCAATGTATAGTTAGATTAAAACTTGATTCCAACATAAACATATGTACGTGCTGCTATAATACCTAATGTAATGAACAACAAAGATGGGAAGACGTACCTAGACCGAAGTGCGACCAAGGCAACAATACGCACGCGAAACACGATCGCCGGCGCCGGTTCGACTATGACTGAGGTGGGTGGACCTGATTTGAGCGTTCCACTTTCGAGAAGATAGCACCATATCTCCGGAATTTTACTTACATACTTTATTATTATTCATTCAGCCGTTTAGTTGCGAAAAAGTAACCTACAGAGTATGAAAATAGATATTTATTATTCTGATAAGAAGTTTACAGATTGCTGTCTCCCTGTTTTCCTCTGACAGGTCTGTCAGGATCTAGTATATTCCGCCAGTTCCGATCAGCCCCGTCCCATTGGACCCCGGAGCACGTTTTAACATTATAATTTGACGTTTCCAAGTAATGAATGAATGAAAAAATTGATCAGCGTGGTTTGAGCACTTCCTGGACCGACTAACATAATTGAACTTGGTAGCGTTCTTTATTTTTTATTGTATCTTATTTTAGTAGGTTTTTAGTACATTATGTCGATTGTAGCACTTACTTACGTTGTTTTCTAGGTTTTCGTTTTGTTTTCTGCTTTATTTTTTTTAGTGTACTACCTTTTCCCGATTATCATGGCAAACAGACTATTTTAATTAATTTATTTATTTGGGAAACATAAAGACAAAAAACATACAGTTAGGTATTGTTTTAGTTTAAAATACTTAACTAACACTTTTGTATTTTGTATCACGCCCGTAGCACACCTCCGCTGCGGAATACCTACGTGTAGCGGAACTGCTGGATGAATTCCGCTGCGATCAAGTGTAGTTTTAGTTGCTGAACTGGGCGTCGGATCGCCACGCGTGTCAGTTGAGTCGAATCAGAGGAGAAAGCAATATTTATTGCGAACTTTCACTTTGAAAAGGATAAATAGAATATAGGTTTATCTGATCTCTTGAATTAATTATTCTCTAAAATCGACGTCCATTTTATGAAAAAAATGTAGTTCAGCTTTTTATTTTTGTCGACTTCCATAAACACATGCGAAAACAACGCGGCACCACAATAAAATAGCGGCAGTGTGGCTGACGTCGGAACAGATCGGCGAAACCGCGCTGGGAAAGAGATAGAATTATAGTCAAATCTATGCGTTAGAACAGGCAGTTTCGCTAGTGTTTCGCTTCTCCTACATATGGACAAGACATGGCGAAATTACTGCGGTTCCGCTGTTATGGTTTCGCAGCGGAGGTGTGCTACGGGCGCCATGGCCACGGCGTAAGCATTGGCCCCACAAACTCAACCCGCGAATGCCGTAAGAGCCGACTAAGGGAACCCAACAGAGGAAGGTTCCTTCTGTGTATTTATAACAACTCTACTGCGATCATCAACCCGTCTGCCAATTGTGATGATTATTATTAAAATAAATAATATTAGACTCCTTGTCTCATATATCAGAGTCGGGGCTCTGAATAGTCTCGAGCCAGTCAACCGCGTGACATCCCGGGCTTCACCGCATTCCGCGGTAAGATCGAAAGTGACAGTATAGAGACAGCTAACGGGACAGATTCTATGTACAGTGCCATTTATCCGAACAGATGACTGTTATTTTTATTAAAACAGAAATAATAAAAATACTTTATTAACCTGTGAGGGATTCTTACTTATAATAGCTGTCATCCCTCAAGGATTGGGGGTGGTGCGCGCTCATTGGAATAATACTCCTTTTTGACTGTAAACGCATCAGTTTTATTTCGTATTTACTCTAATTCCATGGATTGTACACATGTTTTTATTGCATAACTGTTGAGAAAACCCTTAAAACAAAGTAATTGTTCATTCCGAATCAAATTAAATATAGAATTCAAGCCATCGTGAATCAGCGCCACCACCTATTTTATTTTATTATGTTAAACGAAGGAATTTTCAAAAATCGATTTTGCAGTTTGTGATACCTATTAAAAGCTTGTTTTTAATGCCTCTGTAAAAGTTTTTTTGTATAGTGCAGGCAGAGATGCAAAGTTGCTCTTTTTGGCCACGATTGTGAGCAAAAAGAGCAACTTTGCATCTCGGTTAACAAAGAAAATTATTATATTAGATAGGGCCGTGGTGCCGGCTTAGAATTTGCACCACCCCAACTCCGCGGGTGTCGTAAGATGCTGTATGGCAATGCTGATGCGCTGCTCCAGATACTCACCAGCTCTCGGGTACCTAAACGAGATTAAGTTCAGAAACAACAACTTGTTAGCAACTGCTGCGCAAGCGCAGTTGCGCTTAGCGCAACTGTTTCACTTGCAACTATCTACTACTTGTAATTAGCAGTACTAGTATCTATTTTACCTCAACCTCAACAGTCTGTATAGGTCCACTGCTGGACTCAGGCCTCCCCCTGATAAGCGCCTTATTGGCTTTTATCTCATGGGGGTAATGCCTATAATCTCCACGCTGGGCATGCGGGTCGGGAATCGCAGTTCGGTGGTAGAATTGTTCTGCAAGGGGCGCTGCTGCCCGCCCCCGGTGGATATCCCTTAGTCGTCTCTCTAGACACCCGCGGGAAGAGTTGGGGTGGTGCAAATTCTAAGCCGACACACGGCAATCATACAGCACACAGCTGATAGGTAAAGTAGGTAGGTATTCGACAAGGGGGGTTAATAGTAAAGCGGCATACCAATCCAATCGGTATTTAACGCGAGGGGGTGCGTAATTCATCCCCTAATCTGAGCCGCGTTGATTTATGTTATCGGTCGGACAGGTTCCAATGGGACGGGGTTGATCGGGACCAGGGATGGAGTGGATTAGCTGACAGGCGTGGTAGAGGAATAGTGATACAGCAATCTGTGAATTTCTCATTGGATAATATTCATATCATCCATATTTTGTACTGAAGTACCTATACTCTAGGTACCTACTGTAACGTAGGTTAGCATTACGAGTAGTAGTAAGTTATATCTAATCTATGTCATTGTGCAGGCATAGCACTTTTAGTTTACTCTATTCAGTCAATATACAACCATGAACAAATAAGGTTGTTTCCTTCCACACCCTTCAAAACAACCCTTTAAGTTACAACACTTCATGGCGACCTTGCCGAAAAAGTAACCCCCGAAAATTATCAAAATGTGCCGTTCAACGATTGGAAAAGAAGAAGTGTTTATATCCCAAAACGCCGGAGGAAATATGCAGTCAACTCTAGCAGACATCGGTGGACACATGGACCGCATGAGCATTGTGATGTTCATCATGTTGGCGATTGTGGTGGACTCTGTTCGTGTACTTCGCGGTGCGCATCTACAGAAAATGTCATGGACGCTGGATGCAGCAGGAGATGGCTATGAGCAGAATGGACCGCTTCCGAGCCTCATTCCGCAGGCGTAACCCAGAGGAGACCAATTAAAAAAAAAAAAAGTGAAAGTATGTGAGTGTTGTGTTTAAAACGGTACGTACTAGCCTTATCTACCTAAAGTACGAGTGTATTTTTCGAAAAGTTTTCCAGTGCCTAAATCATTTACTACGAAGTGGAACAATATTTTTTTTTGAAAATTGTACCTTAGATTAATGACCTTGACCACCCGATGAACATTTTTATAACGCAATAAAATAACTTTACGTAAAACGGTGCAAAAGACTCAGTGAACTTGATACCGCGCGATTGAAATCCCTAGCGCAGCACATTTTGTGGACATTGGCGTAAATGGTTAAATTTATTGAAAGTTTTTGCTAGAATATTTTATATTAGGTATGAACTTTAGCTAAGTCTTGTTTATGAAAATATGTATGTATAACGTTATTGATAAGTACTTTTACTAAAGGCGGCTCTACACGTAGTCAGCCATACACAGAAGAAAATGATGATTGAAAAAAGTTATGATTGAAAAATTAATAGAATTTTGTTTTGAGTTAGTAAGTATAAGAAAATATTTGATAAAAAAAGGCCAGAGTAGGTATACATGTAAAAGTACTGCGACAAAGTTATCCGAAGCTAGCGCGATTTATGATAAGTGTAAGGAAATAATTTTGAATTTACAGACGAGCAAGAATGAAGAGTTAGTTTCATCAGCGACAGAAACTTTTGGGAAAATCAAACAGACATACGAGGAAATTTGCAGTTTGTGTGTTAGGCAAAAATCACACAAAATGGAGTTTGATTTAAAAGTAGCATGTAGTTTGATTCCAGTAATGGATGGCGCAGAGTCAACCACCAAACGAATGATTGACTCTGTCGAGATGTACGCGAACATGATTGACGACCCAGGTAAGACTTTATTGATTACATTTGTTACAAAAAGTAGGCTAAGTGAAAACGCTAAATTGCGTTTGTCTAGCAGCTATTTGTCTATTGACACATTAATAAAGGACTTAAAATCAAACCTTTTGCCGAAAAAATCTTTTATGGCTGCACAAACAAAATTACAGGTCATCAAACAAGGTTCTATGTCTATTGATGATTATGGGACAGAGATAGAAAAGTTATTCACCGAAATGACTATTTCACAGGCTGGAAATGACCTTAATGCATACACTGTACTAAAGCCGATTAATGAAACAACTGCAATAAAACGTTTTTCAGACGGTCTGCGCAATTCCAAGCTCTCTACGATCATAGCAGCCCGGAACTACAGCAGTCTGGCGGATGCTATTCAGGCAGCCAAGGACGAAGAGACGGCGTCTTCGCCAGGTACACAGCCATCGCCAGGTAACAATGTCATGTATGCATCTAGGCAAGGACGAAGTTTCTTTAATAAAAGACAAGGACGTGGTTATCAATATCAAAGGGCTAACAACAAGTATGGTCAAAATAACACCAATGATAGGTATGGTCAGTACGGCAGTAACTATTATCGTGGGCAACCATCACGTGGATCAGGTTGGACTCGCTTTGGCCAAAATAACAACAATTATAGAGGCAACCATTATCGTAGGCCATCATCCACATATTATGGCAATAGTATGCAGCGAGGAAGAGGTAGATTTGGCTATGGAAACAATAATAATCGTGGAGGTTTTCGTAACGTGTACGTAGCAGAAAAACAAGCTGGTAGACCCAGTGACAAACAGAAGGTTGAAGGTGAAGCTTCTGCTAGTGAGTTTTTTCGTTCTTAAACATTTCATACTATCATGTAACAGCAATGCAAAATTTATAGTATTTTATGTTAATAATATTAAAAACTATTGGCTTATAGATACAGGCGCTACACTGTCAGTGGTTAAAAGAGGAGTACTCCCAAATAACGTACAAGTATATCAAGATAACACCATAATAAATGGTATAGGAGGACAGAAACGTTCCTTAGGTTCTGTCAATTTAAATCTAAAAGTTAAAAAAGAATTATTCTTTGCACACAACTTTGTGGTTTTTGATACCTTACCAATGAAAGCTGACGGCATTTTAGGTTTAGATTTTCTTAACAAATATTGTGCAAATATTAATTTAACTAAAAATACTTTAACATTAAACAACAACGGATATGACTATGAACTAGAATTCATTGAAAGTAACGAAATAATGAATAATAACTTAACGATTCCAGCAAGATCTGAATCTATACATTATATTTACTTAAATAATACCTATATGAAAGATGAGATGATTGTATGTGGAAGAGAGTTAGCGAAAGATGTATTTTTAGCAAGTACGATAGCAAAGGTGAAGAACGACAGAATACCAGTCAAAATATTAAATGTCTCGAATAATGTAGTACACTTAAAGTCTTTTGAGCCATGCATACAACCTTTGAGTGACTACAATATTTGTAATTTCTCCAAATGCGATAAAAACGTAGAAAGAGTAAATAAAATTTTATCAGAAATAAATCTAAGTCATTTACATATAGAAGATCAAAAATCTATACAATCTATTTGTGCAAAGTATTCAGATGTTTTCTATGTAAATGGGGATAAACTAACAACTACAAATATATACGAACAATCAATTACTATAAAACCCAATTCTACACCTGTTTATACTAAGCCCTATAGATTGCCACAAGCATCGAAACCAGATATAGCTAGAGAAATTAATAAAATGATTGAAAATGATATAATAGAAGAGTGTAATAGCGAATGGTCAAGTCCAGTTTTACTAGTTCCCAAAAAGGATCTAGACGGAAAGGAAAAGAGATGGAGATTAGTAATTGACTATAGAAAATTAAATGAAACAGTATGTGACGATAAATTCCCACTACCGAACATAACTGAAATTTTAGATTCTTTGTCGGGTGCGATATATTTCAGTCATTTAGATCTTCATCAAGGCTACTACCAAGTACCTTTGGACAAAGATAGTCGTAAATACACAGCTTTTACCACCAGCACTGGTCAATTTCAAATGAAACGCTTACCAATGGGACTTAAAACTAGCCCGAGCTCATTTAGTCGCATGATGTCAGTTGCAATGTCAGGCTTATCGTTTGAAAAATGCTTTGTCTATTGTGACGATCTCATTGTCTTTGGAAGAAATTTAGAAATACACAATCAAAATTTAATAAGTGTTTTAGAAAGATTAAGGAAGGTAAACTTAAAACTCAACCCTGAAAAATGTGAGTTCTTAAAAAGAGAAATTTTATATCTTGGTCATTTAGTCTCTGAAAAAGGAGTTTTACCAGATCCTGACAAAACAAAAGTTCTAAAGAATTATGAAACACCTAAAAATTCAGACGAAGTCAAACGCTTCGTAGCATTTTGTAACTATTACCGAAAATTTGTTAATCATTTTGCTGAGATAACGATGCCTTTGAACAAATTGTGTAGAAAAAATGAACCTTTTGTTTGGACAAATGAATGTCAAAGAGCATTTTTAACTTTAAAGAAAAAACTAATTTCATCGCCTATTTTACAGTATCCCGATTTTTCAGAAGAAAATGAATTTATTATACAGACAGATGCATCAGGAAACGCTATTGGTGCTGTATTATGTAACAAGGATCTTAGACCCGTAGCTTACGCTAGTAGACCTTTAAATAAAGCAGAAAGAAATTACCCTACAATTCAAAAGGAGCTTCTTGCTATTGTTTGGGGTGTTAAATATTTTAGACCGTATATTTATGGTAGAACTTTTACTATACTTACAGACCATAAACCATTAATTTATCTTTTTGGAATGAAAGATCCTTCGACAAGACTATTGAAATTCAGGTTAACTTTAGAAGAATATGATTTCAAAGTAATTTATATAAAAGGAAAAGACAATGCAGTAGCAGATTTCTTATCGAGAATAAACATAACATCTGATGAGCTTAAAAGTATGCAAGAGAAAGTAGTGAATGTGATGACAAGAGCGCAGAAGAAAAGAATGAATGAGTTAAATGACAATGATAACGATAGTGAATCTACGGATCTTAGTAAATCCACTGATAATTGGCCTGATCAACCAAGAATTGTAGATTTATTAAGAAAACCGAGTGAATCTGTTGAAATGACTTTTGTGGAAGGAAGTAAGATAAATAAACTAAGAAAAAACAATGTTATAAATCATGAACGTGAATGTTTTTCATACGCATCAAAAAAGAAAATGTTGTACATAAATCTTGATTTTAAGGCGCATTATACGCGAGTCGAATTTGTGCAAAAGTTGAGGTTATTTTGTAATGAGATGAATATAAATGAAGTATGCGTTATAAAAGATGAATTAAATATTGATATAATAAAGAATATTTGTGATGAAATTAAATTACAGAAGGACTGGTCCGGACCACGAGTATGTATATTAAGAGGAATAAAAAGAATAATAGAACAAAACGAAAAGACAATTATAATGAACGATTTTCATTTATTACCATCGAGTGGGCATGCAGGCATTAAAAGAATGGTTAATACAATAAAAAGACGGTACTATTGGCCAGGTATCGATAAAGATGTCACTGACTATGTCAAAAAATGTTCTAAATGCCAAAAAATGAAATATGGACGTAACATTAAGGAGCCTATGGAAATAACCACAACGGCTTCCTCAGCATTTCAAAAAATATATTTAGATGTAGTTGGACCTTTAGATAAGGACGTAAATGGAAACTGCTATATTTTGACTATACAATGCGAATTAACAAAATTTATCCAAGCTATTCCTATGAAAAACAAAGAAACCGTTACTATTGCCGATGCATTTGTGACACATTTTATTTTAAGGTTTGGAGTTCCTGAAACTATTGGCACAGATCGAGGCACAGAGTTTATTTCTTCAACTATGGAACAGGTATGTAAAATTTTAAATATTGAAAAACTATCTTCAACAGCTTACCATCACCAATCCATAGGAGCCCTAGAGAACACGCATAAAAACCTAGGAGCATTTTTGAGGATTCAGTGTGAAAACTACACTGACACATGGAGTTATTGGCTTCCATTTTGGTGCTTTAGTTTTAATAACACAGTACATAGTGGAACTAATTACACGCCTTATGAATTAGTTTTCGGAAAACTCTGTCGCATTCCTTCTAACATTAGTGAATCAGTAGAACCTCTGTATAATATTGATGATTATCCTTTACTACTAAAATATAGATTACAGATAGCAAATGCTGAAGCAAAGAAAAATTTATTAGCTAGTAAATATAAAAGAAAAGAAAGTTATGATAAATCAGTTAACTCTATTAGATACAATAAAGATGATTTAATTTTGTTAAAAAATGAAACTGGCCGTAAATTGGACACAATATATAAGGGTCCTTACTTAGTATTAGAAGATTTAGGTTGTAATGTTAAGATAAGTTATAATAATAAGATTGAAGTAGTACATAAGAATAGAACTAGACCTTTTTATCAATAAGTTTGTATTAAATTTAAGTTTTCTCTTATTCTAAAAAAAAAAAATTGTTAATTAATTTTTTTTTTCTTTGCCCTCGGAGGTGAAGTACCTATACTCTAGGTACCTACTGTAACGTAGGTTAGCATTACGAGTAGTAGTAAGTTATATCTAATCTATGTCATTGTGCAGGCATAGCACTTTTAGTTTACTCTATTCAGTCAATATACAACCATGAACAAATAAGGTTGTTTCCTTCCACACCCTTCAAAACAACCCTTTAAGTTACAACACTTCAGTACAATCCCGTACGATAAAAAAACAACCTTGATCATGGCGCATGAAACTGTGCCAAAATATTGGAAATCTCAAAACTCAACATGGTAAATGCTGCTGGAAGCTGCAAGATGAAGACAGGGCGCTATGGCGCTCATTCGGGGAGGCCTATGTCCAGCAGTGGAATAACAGGCTGATGATGATGAAAAAATGTTATTGTCTGTCATGCGACCGGGGCGATAGAAACGAAACTCTTTATTTCACATATCTTCGTGTTAGTAACATGGATTTAAGTAAAATTCGGGAGATTGGCTACAAGTTCCTCGAAAGTGGAAGGCTCAAATGAGGTCCACCCACCTGAGTCATAGCCGGACCGGCGACTCCGGCGTTCATGTTTCGCGTTTGTATTGTTGTCTCGGTCGCACTTCGTTCCAAGTACGTCTTTCGTTCTTCATTAGGTATATTAAGGGTAGTATTTTATAGGTATATTACAAACTACTATATGCCCGCTACTTCGCACGCGTTGTTTCTATGGAAACGCTTAAAAGTGATTTCTATCCCATGGGAACTGATTTATGGGATAAAAAGTAGCCTATGATTAATTCTAGGATCAGAATTGTGTGTAAAAACTGTGTACAAAATTTCAACCCGATCAGTTCAGTAGTTTTGGCGTGAAGAGGTAACAAACATCCATGCATCTATCCATCCAAACTTTCGCATTTATAATATTAGTGTGAAGATAAAGGAAATAGTATCTTTGCGTTTAGTTGTAACACAACACAGGCCATTTATTGAGTTAGCGCTGGCAGAGCGTACCATATCTACAGAATTTTACATAAATCTATGGTTAGTACTATCACCAAGACTTCAGATATTCATTACGGATATAAGCGGGTTAACTACGAACCATATTTGTGTTAAACACCAACGAATCAAATTCAAATTATTTTTTTTTATTGATACCATGTTGTTTGTTGGTCTTAGGTATATAAAAACAGTTCCAAACATGGACCCGGTTAGGGCACTACAATAATTACCTATGTATGTCGAAAGTTACAAAAATAGCTAAGTATTAAAAAACTTAAATCTAACACGACACGATATAGGAACAAATGATGAATTCGGTACAATTATTTTTTACGAAATAACAAAAATTTAAATTAAAATTTGACAAAAACAGAATAATTTACAAGGAAACACACTTGACTAAATACTAAATAACTACCTACAGCTCCACACAAGCTTCTAACACAAATAAGGTTCGTAGTTAACCCGCTAACATCCGTAATAAATTCGTCAAACAAGGATAGTTTTATAGTAAAAATACAGATATAATTTTTCGTATCTATTCCAGCCTCGATAAAGCTTCCATACACCACATTAACCCAAGGCTCATTTTCCACGCCGATATACGAAACCACTCACAATGCACTATCAAATATACACGACGTGTTCCCAAAAGCGCATCGATTTTGGCACGAGAGTCTGTCTGTCTGTTTTCTAACCATTTATGACTGTCAAGGGAGTTTGATCTTTATAACTGTGGCGGTAGAGCATATTTCAATGTAAGGAATATGGTTATAGCAATTGAGAAGCTGACAAGCGACTTTGGTCTTTGTAGATGGGACAATAGAGAATAGAATAACATGTATAAATGGCTGGATAAGTTGAGATAGTATGGAGATGGACTGTACAAATATGTTATATATATGCAAGTGTCAGAATGGACGTTAAGTTTGACAGTTCGATGGACGGATGCCCAAACCAAAATAATAACTGATGTTTTAGTGTAGTTGAAGAAAGGAAAGGGCTTTCAAGATTTGAGCCCTGACATCGGTCACCATTTTGTTTTTTTGTCAAAATGGTCCCGCTCAATCAAAGTTACACAGGGGTATTGGTAATTTACTGACACTATGTTAACTTCAGGTTCTGCCAACAATCATGAACACGTCCGTGAAGACGACAGGTCTCAATTATTAAAATTGGTGGAAAGGGAATGATATAATGTATGTACCCCCCTCCACTCAAAAATCGTTTATTATAGGTTCTTTGAAATTAAACCTAAAAACGGCTCTGCTCTGAATTATGAGTGGGTGTGTTTGTTCGGCTGTCTCCCAGCCAGGCTAATGCTACTTAAATCATCTTGCGTAGCTGTAAAATAAGCCGCTGATGATGTGAATTTAAATAGGAGTAAGAGATCGGTATTTAGTACTTAATTAGATTTCGGACATTATTTTATATGTGAGGAGATTTACAAAAAAATTAGGAATTAAGTCCTGGCGTCTTCACTAACGTGTTCGTGATCATGGGCAGAACCTGCAGTTCACGTAGTGTCAGTGTATTACCAATAACCCTGTATATTGGGATAGAAGACGATAAATCAAATAAAAATGTCGGATAAAATAATGTAGTCATAAAGCGTCAGGTTTCTGAGATATTCACACATGTAGAAAACATATAGATTTTACAAGCTTTTATTGAACTTTCAATGTATTATGTAATTATGTTTGTACGTGTGGAATCTTGAAACTCAATTTTGAAGCAGATATCTTCAACCAATTAAGCTGAAATTTTGTATACACGTTTAGTTTGGATGACAATGCATTAAAAGCTTGTTTTAAAAAGGTTTCTTAAAATATTTAAACTTGTGTGAAGCGTCCAGTACATATTATTTTATTTATTCTTGAAATTGCTTTTAAAGTATATTAGTGGAAGAAGCGGAAACCCTACCTGGATAAAACGTAGACTAAAACAGTCAGAGACAAATAGCTTTTGAAGAAAGGTTTTTTTTTCAAACCGGGCTATTATTGTTTTGGATATTTGTTACCCATTTACTTACCTCTTTTTATCAATTTTTATTCCGGACATTTTTTTCATCCTTAAGTCCACGCGAATTAAATCGCAAGCAAATTAGTTAAATAGCATGCATGTCTTTTATTATTTTTGATAGGTACCAGCTTAATTAAAAATAGAAAACCATTTGTGGGAATTTTAAGCAGGTATCTGAAATCCCTCTGTTGACCCAATTTCCAGATTAACGACCAGTCTTCGTAAACTTAGAGTTTACGATCCATTCTATTTAGAGTGGTATTTTAAACCAATGGAATACCTCATGTGGGACGAAATTCCAGTTCCGATTCCAAACACGGTCAAAACGATCAAAAGCTCTCTCCATAAAATTTATCTTGAGACGGTAATTTGACCTAAAATGAACGGTAGGTATTCGATGTTTTGCGTAAAATTTGGAGATAACTTACGCTTATCAAAATTTATGATCGAATTAAAAATATCAGTCCTCACTTTGTTACGCTTTTCAGATTCGATAGGTATTAAATTTGACACCAAGACCAGCTACAATCATGGTAATTAGGTAAACGAAAAATGTTGTCTTGGGCTTTTTGTGTTTACTGAACCTGCCGGAAATCGTGGCATTCACTGGGAAGGATATAAATAAATAAATAGTGTTGGACAATTCACACAGCATTATCTAGCCCAAAGCTAAGCAGAGCTTGTGTTATGTAAGGATAATAAATAATACCAATCAAGAACTATTTATGTTTACTAAACTGATATAACTTTACTCTAACATCTTGACAAATCTATCAGCCATCTTGCATGCATCTTGGTCTACAAAAATCCATTGTCGATACTCTGTATGCGCGGGCGCAGATGTAAGGCACACCTGGCGCACGTGCGCTTGATGGATGGCGTCCGTGGCCATGTTGATTTGTGACATGTCAAATATCAATGGAACTTATATTTTAAACTAGTTTTTGCGTTCGACTTCGTACGCGTAAGAATCTTAAATTTCATTGGTTTTTATGCGCGAAAGCCTGTTTTTTTTTAAATAAAAACCTAATAAGACATTAGCTACCTGCCAGTTAAAGTTCATCAAAATCCGTCCAGCCGTTTCGGAGATTAGCCAAAACAAACAGACAGACGATAAAAGATTTTGAATTGTTATAATATAAGTAGATAGGGTACCGTTTATAGTTTTATACGTCTTGAATGACGTCACTTCTTTCGAAAATTTACAGTTTGTACAGGGCATTTAGTTAAAACCAGCTTGCGGATCTTTTTGGTCCTCCAAAAAGATCCGTCCGTCCGTTCTTGTTGGTGTCGATCTTTTTGGTCCAGCACAACAATGATGTTTTGGAAGAAGTGACGTCACACTTTCTAATTGATGTTCACGATCACGTGACTTAAGGTACGAGTTGGCAGCTTGCGACATGAGGGAGCAGCAGACGACGTGTCGCAGCGACACTACTGGTTTCTATATATTTCTATGAAATTCCCTCCGTAGTTAGCGACACGAAGCTAGCGCGTCGTCGTCGAGCGGCAGACGCCAGTGTCGTCCGACCGCGGATCAGTAGTGCCGCTGACGCAGTTGCCGTCTGTAGTTGGGTTCGAAATCATGACTGCAGCGACAGGACGTAACGACGTGTCGTGGCGACATGAAGCGACGACACGTCGTCTGCTGCTGCCTCGTGTCGCCCGCTGCCAACTCGTACCTTTAATGCCTATATAATAGAATTTGTTTTTAAAAATAATTTCTAATAATCTGTAATTTTTTTGATCAATTGTTTTGTTTTTGCCTAACTACGTATCATAAATAACCATAAGAAACTCTAATTCATCCGATTTATTCTTATTGGACAAAAGCATATTATCGGCGCTTGGAAAACTTATACAAAAAGTACGGATATATAAACTCATGTCTATGGAATGTCGTAATATTTTCTATTTGTAACACATGGCAGATCTGTGTAGAATTCTTTGTTATACTTCCCACTGTATGTTGATCGATCAAAGCATGTCACGTATGTTTGGACAACAAAGAGATCCTATAAGGGTTCCTTTTTTCTCCTTTTGAGGTACGAAACCCTAAAAAACACCCTGTGCTTGTCCAGATGACAGATAAGTATAGATAACTAAGCAGAGCTTGTGTTATGGGTTCTACATAACTGATATACCTAATGGTATCTTACATAGATATATATTTTATTAAACATAAAAACACCTAAAAACTTGAATACTACAACAATATGCAAATCATAAAAATTTGACCCGAGGCGGGAATAAAACCCGCAACCTCCTGCGTCGCAGTCGAAGGTCTGACTGCGACGTTGTGCCACTGAGGTCGTTATAAACTAGACTTAAGAGTACTTTGAAGATAGCGTCATTGTTCTATCGTATTCGTAGAATTCCTAGTGTCATATTTAGTTTAAAGCCAGCGTAGGGCCATCTGCATAAACACAATGCCCGAGGCGCCCATTTGTTCTCAAAACATTCGCTTAACTTACTCTGGGGTTAGAACTGTACCAGCTTCGTACGGTACTTCAAATAAAAACTAGCGTCGGCCAGCGGCTTCGTACGTATTTTTTTATGATTCAAATACCTAGTCTTATAAATAAATAAATCGTTTATTAAGGAACAAAAACAATGGTTACATGGTTATAAAATGAAAAACGATGTCATCTGCAGAAGATTAAAAAAAACTGTGTCGCAGATGACAACGCCCTCCTCCGAAATTAATGTGGATAGAGTTACTAAGAATTTGCCAGAGTGTGAGGCTTACGCACTATAAAAACAAAAACTGTGGATACAGTTCCAAAAAATTTACAAAAATTAAGCTACTAATTTATCTACATTTAAGTAAGATTACAATTTAGTTTTAAGAAAATTTAAATAAAAAACAAAAAGTCTCAGCTTTTTGTTATTATAGTGAGTAAGCAAACACAGGGTAATTTCTAAGAAATTACAATCATGATATCCTAAAAAAAATCGACGGGATTTGAATCCGTAACCTTCCCTCAGTACGGGAATACGCTAACCAATTGCGCTACGAGATCAAGTGACGTAGGAGTCGACAAATTTCCTTCTGACTCAATCTATATATATAAAAGAAAGTCGTGTTAGTTACACTATTTATAACTCAAGAACGGCTGAACCGATTAGGCTGAAAATTGGTGGGGAGGCAGCTTAGAACCAGGAGACGGACATAGGCTATGTTTTATCCCGGAATTACCACGGGAACGGGAACTACGCAAGCGAAGCCGCGGGCAGCAGCGAGTAACTAATAAAATAACACTACAATACATTTTTATTGGGATATTATTAAATTTCTCTAAGTAACCGATTTCTCCGGGATACGATCTATTTATATGTCCTTGCCAAATTTATTTTTAGAGTTTCGAGATCGGAAAAAAAATCTAAAAAATACCCATCCAAAGGGGGGATGGGTATTTTTATTCCGAAGTTTATCTCCGAAGTTTGCAGAGCCATCCATTTTAAATGTATTGAGCGTTTGTAGATATAGATCTATGTATATTTTACAGGATATCAATGAAAGGTATATTAGTTCGTACAAAAAATTTCTATAGGTTTTATACTTTTTGAAATATTTTGAAAAAAGTCGAGAAATTTACCATTATTCCCTATCACCGAAGTATGCAGAGAGATCCATCTGAAATTTAGGTTGGTACGTACTAGCCTACTACCTTTTTAGGTAGGTACCTATTCATTGAATTGCGAAGTCTATAACCGGTACCTTTAGTACATACCTTGAGTACATCGCTTGCCAGATTCACACTCTTCACCTGTATACCATGTTTGACGCAAATACATCTAAAATTGACTAACGTTAGAAACCCTCGGCACGAGTTACACTCGCACTTGACGGATCTTGTTTTTATGTAGTATTTATTACAGCCGAATATCCTGCCTTACTAATATCTCTTTTTGAAGTCGGTTAAAATGGGGAAAGATAGGCCGTTTAGCTGTTTGGATGTGATTACCTTTACACACTTAAACAACAGCGAGCTGATTTTTTTTGTAGACAAAGCTTTTTATGGATCTTGTGTCTAAAATATTTTTTTTTCGTACTGGGGAAACCCGAATATGCGGCCAGAAGCTACCTTTCAGCAAGTCATCCTTATAATTTTACTAAGTAATTCAATTCACTACCCCCATAGCATTAAATATTAAACACCGTATATCCCTACAGGGTAATTACCCGATATCAAATGACCTGCATAATTCCAAATTAAATGGAATGTCCCGCGACGCGTGTCAGGTCGCCTGACAGCTGTTACTGTCAGATGACTGTCAGAATGCATGTCATTGAATGAGAGGTGGATTTGTTGTCATCATCATCAGCCTATATTAGTCCACTGCTGGACATAGGCCTCCCCTAACTCGCGGCATAGCGCCCTGTCTTCAGCTTGCCGCATCCAGTATCTGCCTGCAGTCTTTCGCAGATCGTCATCCCACCTGGCCGGAGGGCGTCCTACACTACGTTTGCTGAGTCACGGTCTCCTCGAACACGTTTGCCCCAGCGGTTGTCGGTTCTTCGCGAGATATGACCGGCCCACTGCCACTTCAGCTTTCTAATTCGGGACGCGACGACTGGTATTGATATGGATCAGTTGAGCTACCTGTAGATTGTGCTCATTTACAAAACAGCCAATTTAAAGAGATGGCAATATTTTTGTCCTGTCAGATTAGTTAAGTTTTGGTGACCATTGTGTAAAGTTCTTGGCCATTTACATCTCCCACGTAAAATAATAACGAGATTCAACAAAAACACCAAAAACGCCAAAACTCCATTAAAACCGGATTACCGTGAAATCATTTTACGGTAACATCCACAATTTCACATCAAATACAGAAAGAATTACGCGAAATTGAGTTAAGTTCATTGAAAATAAAATGAAAGAGCATCCAAAATGGAATGTTTTTTTGGGTTCCACAATGGAATTGGGAAACGAAACCTGGGACGGCTGGCTCTCAAACATAATTTACATATTCTAGATAAGTATGTGGTTAAAACTCTTAAAAGTTATCGAGATATAAAAACGTTTTTGAAAAATCGCAAGTACCTACAGTAAAAAACAGAAAATACCAATTTAAAAATTAATAAAACAAATAGGTTTTGACTAAAGTGAAAAAGATCCCATGAATTATTATAATATCCAATACATTTTAAGAAACTCATTTATTGTATTAAGAAGCCTGAAAGAGATCGCTCAAAGCGATAAGGTTTGCACTTCCTTGATTTTCAGCATTTCCTTCTGTATTGTACTTTGAGTGTGCAGTATACAGGGCGTCCCACGGGTATGCCACATGGAGGGAAAGTACCTACCTTGAATATTGTAGATAGAACATTTTACTGAAAGAAGACATTATTTGAATTTAAAAAGCATTCATAGATATTTAAATAATTACATGGTTGAACCGGGAATCGAACCCGTTACACGAGAAACACAATCATCCTGTAGCTTTATCATACCGATCGAAAGGCTTCATTATAAGGATTATTTTTTGCTAAATAACATAGTGTCAGAAATAAAAGGAAGACCATGAATTTTATTTAAAAAGCTATGAATGCAATTTAAATTGTTTTTTAAATTCAAATAATGACTTCTTTCAGTAAAATGTTCCATCTACAATATTCAAGGTACTTTCCCTCCATGTGGCATACCCGTGGGACGCCCTGTATATGTATCTATTTAAGTATATCAGTTATCTAGTACTCATAACACAAGCTCTGCTTAGCTTGGGGCTAGATAATGCTGTGCGAATTGTCCAGCATTATTATTAGTTACTAATTAAGTTACTAATTTAACTACTAGTTTATTCCCGCGGCTTCTCATGTGTTATTTCTGTCAACGTGTTCCAGCCGTCAACATCAATATAAAAAAATCTTTCAACGTCACACAAAATACAAAAGTCAATGTCATGTCAAAATGATTTTGTTTTATATACCTACGCCGGACCTTTTTTTTGACATTAGCACTTTCCTTTGTCTCTGTCGTCTTCTTGCTTCCATACGTCTGTACTCTTGCTAATTTTAATTTAAAGGAAACTATTATAATCCTGTATATCAAAAAGGGATTTTATTGAAAACCAACATAAAAGGCATCTGCAAAACCCAAGCTATTACAAAACCTTTAAAGGTGATTTTTATCCCATGGGAACTCATTTATGGGGTCAGGTTAAAAAGTAAGATTCCAGGATCAGACTGAAATTTTGCATACTATTTGGCATAACTATGCCAAATTTCAGCCTGATCCGCTCAGTAGTTTTGGCGTGACGAGGTAACAAACATCCATCAATCTATACATCCATCCAAACTTTCGCATTTATAATATAAGTGTGATAAGCTACATTTGCGCACTCGTACAGCACCCTTACCACAAAAATTCTGACTCGCACTTGACCTTATTTTATTGTAAAAGGAACGCATTTGCGGAATTTGCATAATTTGACCTAATACGGTGCCTAACGCCCACGCTTCACTTCAAACTTATACGCAATACGAAAATGAAATTCTGTTCGTTTTGTGTCGAATAGATTTTAGCAATAAGGCCACAGATTGTGCTTTCCTAGTTAAACCATTAATTGGTACCATGTATAATAAAATATATTTACCTATTTAATGTGTTGTATTAAGTATATCAGTTATCTAGTACCCATAACACAAGCATTATTTATAATTATTAATTTCAATTTTTGCGCTTACGACTTTCCAAAAAGGTACCTACTTTATGATCTGCCCTCTGAACATAAAATCCTATTCCTATCCTATTCGCACAAATTTTAATGGTTTTCAGGTGCCCTCTTAAGTTTTTTACTTCTTGGACTTTCACGTTTCGGCTGCTGGTCCATCTGTTCGAATTCTCGGGGGTTCCTAATCACCCTTTCAGTTTCGTACAAGATATTTTGTAGCACCTTGTATAGCTTAAAAACCTTCTAGAATAAATCTATTAACTTACAAAAACGTCGTCACCTAGAATATAGAAATGTGTCTATAATTTCTGATTATATTTGTTAAAGCAATAGGCGACCTCTGTGGCGCGGCGGGCAAAGGTCCGCCTGCGACGCAGGAGGTTGTGGGTTCGATTCCCGGATCGGGACAAATGTTTGTACGATCTGCAGATATTTGCTCTGGGTGTTCTGTGTTTTTTTTAGGCATATAAAAAATATACTATCTATGTAGTGTATTGTATTAAGTATATCAGTTATCTAGTACCCATAACACAAGCTCTGCTTAGCTCGAGGCTAGATAATGCTGTGTGAATTGTCCAGCATTATTTATTGACTAGCTGCTTTCCACGGCTTCGCACGCGCTTTTCAAGTGGCCTATGTCCATCATCGGGATACCAATTACCTCCTTGCCAAATTTTATTACGATCCGTTCAGCCGTTTAGGCGTGACGAGGAGACAGAAAGACAGACGGACAGTTACTTTCGAATCACACTAATATTATAAATGCGAAAGTTTGGATGGATGGATAGACGTTTGTTGCCTCTTCGCGCCAAAAATACTAAACGGATCAGGCTGAAATTTTGCATACAGGTAAGTCTAGCCCTGGAATCAAACATAGGCGACTTTTTATCCTATAAATCAGTTCCCTTGGGTTAGAAATCACCTTTAAACGTTTCAATAGAAACAACGCGTGCGAAGCCGCGGGCATAAACTAGTATATAATATTAGAAAGGATTGCTTATTTTCTGACAAATCTATAAAATAAACTGAACAAGCAAACCCGCGGGCAGAACCTACCATGTTCATAAAAATCAAATTTCATGTAACTCAATTTCTGCCTAACTTCACTCATACTAATTCATTCAAAGCAAATTGGGCTTTCTGCGTTAAGTTACAGAGTTTTATTTCCATAATTTACGAAACGACGTTATTATGAATTTTAAGAGAGAACTTAGAATTAGGAACATGGTTGATTTGTACAATATTCGAATTTAGAACGTTTTATTGCAGACGCCCGCCATATTGTTTGCCTTTTGAATTTTTTCTTTTATTTCGCGCTTAAAATGATTTTGTGAATGCGTCTAAAGTTTTTCGACAATTTCGACTTAAGGTGGATCGTTTCGTGTTCGCGCGAGATTTTTTTTTGTGGTTTTATTTTTTCCGCTTTCTACAAGGAATAACTAACGTAAAATTAATTTGCCGCAAATCGTAAACCATTTTCTATGAACTCATGATAAAACCAAATTCGATTCAATTTTATTTTGTGAACATTTGGGAAAATGTTGATTTTAGCCCAAAATCTCTTCCCAAATGCTCCGAAAACACCAGAGAATCGAAGTACCTAATTTCTTCATAAGTTTATAGAAAATTGTTTACCATTTGCGGTAAATTACGTTTCCAGTTAGTTTTAACCAGTTAGTTTTAACAAGCAGAAAACATAAAAACACAAAAAAAATTAACACCGTTAAGTAAATTTTTTTGTGTTTTTTTTTCACATACAAAATGACGTTATTTTTAGGTTTCGTACGATCAACCTTAAAATAACGTCATTTTGTAAGAAATATAAGTTAGGGATTGAAAGCGTCATAACTTTTACTTAGAGTTCGAGAGGTTTGTTACATAACGATTTGGAAGGAATTGAATTGCAATCAAACTTTTGCATAAAAGTGAATGGGATTCAATAAATTTTAAAGGATTAAAAGTTTTTATTAGAGTTTGTTTCTTCGTTTTATTTATTACTAGCTTTTGCCGGCGACTTCGCTTTCGGCTTTCGGTATAATAAGTAGCCTATTATCTAAGTCAGGCTTTGCTAAAAACTTATTCCAAATTTCATCTTGATCTGTTCAGATTTGATTTGATTTGATTTGACTTCGGCTTTAAAATATAGTAGGATTATCTTTTTTGAGCCCGACCCCAACTATCTGTACTGATGATTAATCCATATTTCATAGTATAAAATAAAACCGCTCCCGCTGTCTGTCTGTCTGTCTGTCTGTCTGTCCTTGTATGCTTACAAGGTCTTGTACGCTTAAATCTTTCAAACTACGCAACGGATTTTGATGCGGTTTTTTTAAATAGATAGGATGATTCAAGGGAATGGTTTATATGTATAATACATGCATAATATAGTAGAGAAACACTGATAATTTTAGAGGTTTCTAATGTGATGTCGTAAATAAACATATTTTTTTGCGCTTACATTGCAAACGCTGGCTGAACCCTACGAGATAGGTCAAAATAATGTACTACAGTATTGTACACCTTAAAAATGTCTACAAAAAAGTCCGTATCAGTATTGCACCCGTGCGAAGCCGGGGCGGGTCGCTAGTATAGAAAAAAACACCTTTAACTCTCGGAGTAGACTGAATTTATTAATTTCAACACAAAACTATATAATTATCCCTAGACCGTGCATCGTCAGCGCGATCTAGCCCTCGTCCACTTTTACTAACGCCATCTAGTTAAATGCATCGGAACTAAAAACGTGACGTCACGACTAAACAATCTTCAAAAACACAAATCTAGAGGTTTGCCGACTGATCGAAGAAAATACTTTACTCGGATCTTTAATCCAAGATTTTTTTTGTAAGCACACAATTTTCAAAGAAATCAAATAATATCCCAAAAATTTCGACTTCGACGGGACTTGAACCCGCGTCCTTTCCTCAGTACGGGAATGTGCTCACCAACCACCTCGACTTCCGACGGACTCTAGCGACGTCAGCTCCACCTACAGGGGAAACATTGAAGTATGGAGTAATATTGGTTTTTTTGGAAATTACCCTGATTGTGAGGTACGCACTAAAATAACAAAAATACAATATTCATGTGTGAAAAGTTGAAACCTTAACATAAACTAATAACAATAAGAAAAAACAGAATAAGGTACCTATCAAGGTAACAACTAAATACAAAAACTTTAACAGCGCATAACTACACACACAGCGAAATAAAGCACAATCAAATTCGAAAACGGACGAAAGACCAATGAAATCCTGTTAACCCTTTATATCACCATGTGACATTCCTGTAACAAACCATTCAAGCCCTCACAAAATCCTCAGTATTCATTTTATTCCGTTTTACGTCTATGTGATACAGCGGTTACAAACTATACCATGCATTTCTAGTTCAGGCAGTGTGAAAACAGATGGCGTTAGTAGTTTCAAAATCTGATCAAAGTTTAGTTGGTGACAATTCAAAAGTTTTGCGGTTGCGTAAAGTTTTCAAAATCGAAAAAAATATAAAAAACTACAAAAACTGTGTGTTGTTTCGTAATTCTAGTAGGTAAGTTTATGGTTTTCACTGTATATTGTTTGTAACGCTATTTTTTTAGTATTTGTGAGAAATATTTTTGAATTTCTGTTTGTGACATCTCTGTCACAATGCTTAACAAGGGTAGTATTTTATAGTCCATTGACCTATGATTCGTTTCTTCACAGGATGGCTTCCAGAAGCCTGGAAGAAGAGGAAATTGAACAGTTTCTTTTTGACTATGAGGCGAGTGAGGATGGGTTTGAAGATGATGACGACAGCGTGGCGGATCCCGAATATGTGCCGGACTTGGAACTCCCATTCGAGGATGAAGTTGCGGAAGAGGTTCCTGAGGTAAACATTGATAATATTATTGAAGATCTGGAGCGCGGTGGCAGTTCACCTCCTCCACCCGCCCCTACTGCTTCTCCGCAGCCAGGACCATCAGCACGTCGTCAAACAAAAAAGAAATTGAATGTACGCTGGAGAAAGAAAAATATTGAACTGAATGAGCAACAGCTGCGATTTACAGGTGATGAAACTTTGCCATCTGATGTTTTAGAGCTCGAAACTCCAATCCAATTCTTTTTGAAACTTTTTCCACAAGAATTGATTGAGGAAATTGCTAGCCAAACAAATCTATACATTGTTCAGAAGGATCCCAGCAAGAGTTTTCGTGTCAGAGAGATAGATATCCAGCAGTTCATTGGAGTAGTATACATCATGTCGTTGGTACATTTGCCAAGAGTTACGAAGCATTGACACGGGTGTATAGGAACACCACTGGTAAAAGAAACAATGGCAGTGAACAAGTTTGAGAAGATCAGGCGATTTATTCACTTCAATGATAACTCAAAAAATGTCCCACGCGATCATTCCGATCATGACCGAATTTTCAAGATCAGACCAGTCTTCAAGACTGGTCTGATCTTGAAACTAAATGAGACTTGCCAGAGTATCTCCCTGGAACAATATCTTTGTGCAGACGAACAGATTTGCTCTACAAAAGCAAGACATAACTTGAAAAGATATAGTCTAATGCCTGGCTCTTGTATAAAAGGGTAAAGAAGGCCCACTGCTGCCGTCAGCTGATTTTCGTCAGGATATTGCCATGGTGTTGTGCAAGCTGGGGACCAAAACCAATCCAAAACGGCGAACAATTGAACCAGAAATTCAAGCTAAGAAACATAAAGGCCCATCACAATATGAGCTTCCAGCAGCTGTGCGACAGGACCAAGTGGGACATTGGCCTGTATGGGCTGAAAAAAGGATTCGGTGCAAATACCCCAACTGTATTGGTGTATCTCAAACGATTTGCAAAAAATGTGGCGTTGCTCTATGTTACAATAAGCAAAATAATTGTTTTAAATCCTTTCATACATCCTGATGGAATATTGTGATGCAATGTGACATTTCTGCCACACTCCCTAAAATTATAAATAAAAAGCCCCCTGATTATATTTTAGAAAATCTAAGTAATACGTGTTTTTTTATTTATTTTTTGCTACCCTAACATTCACTTTTTTTTAATTTTTATTATGTTGACTTATAAAGGGTTAAAACCAAAAATTACGATGGCGAGGCGGGATGCTACCTATGAGATATTCCCTGGTAGTACTTTACTTAGAAATTCCCCGACTTTACCTCACAGTGCCATTACAAACGCACCTCACTTGCACCCCATCCCACCCCTGCACCCCTCTTGCACCCCCGCTCGCGTGCCACCCCCCATTACGTTATCGACACCCCATAACGGGCGCGTTATAACCGATATTCACACATTTTTGGGTCATTCGATTATGAGTTGGTAGAAGTACTTAACTTATAAATTGAACAGACTTGTTTTGGAATCCAAAAGCACCATACCAATAATGTCCTAGCCGAATTTCGACCACGGCGGCCAGTCTCATCGGAGACTAGCCAGATGCATAGGTCATATTATAGTGCACAAGTGTGTGCGCAAACACAGGTGTACTCTCTATTCCCTCACTCTCATAATCCGATGGGACGGCAGATCAAGCGCAGGACCAACGTCTTAGCGTGGTTTTGTAGCATTAGGTAGGTACACAATTTTAATTTATTCTTTACTAGCTGCATTCTTACTTCCCGTTGTCCTATTACCCGTTTTCCCGTAGGAATGAAGCATTTTCCCGCGGTAAAAAGTAGCCTATGTTCATCAGGAATAATGTGGGCTTCTAATGGTTAAAGAATTTTTCAAATCGGTTCAGTAGTTTCGGAGCCTATTCAATACAAACAAACAATCAAATCTTTCCTCTTTATAATATTAGTATAGATGTAGACCGCACAACTGGCGGATCGCTGTAAAACCATGTCACAGTAACAAACGCCAAAAGTGGCGTTTGTTACTGTGTTTGGCGTTTTTTTTCTTATTGTGACAAGGTTCTACAGAGATCCGCCAGTTGTGTGGTCTACCTTATAGTAACTTATAAAAACCCTGCTTACTTTGAGCTTAGATTTAATTCACTCTAACGCTACTTTCTGGATATATTATTCATACAGCATCATCTATTTCGAGACCCTAGGTCCGTGGGGTACCAAGGCTCTTCGGGTTTTTAAAAAAATATAGAAAGCGTCTGGTCTCGCGACGCGTGACCCGAGAGCTGGTGAGTATTTGTCGCAGCGCATCAGCATTGTCATACAGCGGGCCAGCGTAGCGGGGACGCGACGACTGGTATTGATATGGATCAGTTGAGCTACCTGTAGATTGAACAGTCTGCAGTTAGGTCAATTGTTTCAATTGTAAATAATAGTTCTAATTTACTTTCTATTGTAACATACTTTTATCTACTAATATATAAATGTACCTTTTTCTTTGGCAAAGTTACGGTTCACCGTCCAAATTTGTTGTAATTTTAATTGTAATTTTCTTTAAGATTATAAAGCTTCTGCTCTTTTACTAACATGTTTTTTTTGGGTAAAATAGATAATGCCTCTCTCTACGCGTATCTCGAATAAACATATTAATAAAGTTCAGTTCAACGTAGACCCCATAAGGATATTCTAAGATAGTTAAAATAAAAATTCCAAGAATAAACAAAAACTAATTATTTTATGAGAACAGCCACATGGTCACTTAACAAGGCGATAAAACTTTACGATCTATTTTAACATCAACACGTTTCATTACCGTTTCCCATAGACTCTACATTTATGAGGAACCCCAAAAATACAGAGCAAAGTATTATCAACTTTATAACTATGAGCATAAGGTTCAGAGTACAAGCGTAGCTTTTCTACGAAAGTCTGCAAAATCGATTACCAACTGTAGTGTTATTAAAATAAGAGTCATAATTCAGTGAACCTTGTCTAAGTAATCACATAATTATTTTAGATGCGAAAGTTGAGATGATGTGATGTTTGGATGTTTGTTGCCTCTTTAAACTACTAAACAGATCTGACTGAAACTTTTCAAAGATGTAGGTGTACCTGGAATTAAATAAGGCTACATTTTGTCCCGAAAAAACGCGAACGAAGACGCGGGCTGAAGCTAGTTATAATCATAAATGCGAATGTCACTTTGACTGTTTGTTACCTTTTCACGTCTAAACGCCTGAACGGATCATCATGAAATTTTGCAGAGATATAGATATTATACCAGTGAAGGATAAAGGGTTATTTTACAAAAAAAAACTAACAGTGGGTTAGTTAGTAGGAAGTTCTCATAAATGTGAATATTATTTGTCTGTCTGTTACCTTTACACAACTAAACGCCTGAACGGATTTTCATGAAATTTTGTCGAGAGGATAGGTAGATAGATAGTAAGCCGTCTTACTTTTTAACCAAAAAATTATCTTGCAGATCAAATACAAATTCCAGATCAATTATGAAAAGTCTTTCTATGTTATTTTCTTTTTAATTGCATGTGTTTGAGTTGCAAATAAACGTTTCTGTTTCTAAATATCGTAATACCGCATTCTAAGCAGCGGGCAGTAACTAGTTATTAAGTAAAATGCAAACGAGATGAGCCTTAACATTATGCTAATAAGGTTGAAAATAAATGGCTCAGTTGTTAATGGAGGGTAAAGCCCTCTCTATGCAAAGTGTTTAAGAAAATATTTACTTTAGTCTTATACCTATCTATTTTGTTTTATGGTAATTATTAGATCTTTTGTCTCTTTCGACGACCTCTGTGGCGCAGCGGGCGAAGGTCCGCCTGCGACGCAGGAGGTTGCGGGTTCGATTCCCGCCTCGGGACAAATGTTTCTACGATCTGCAGATATTTGTTCAGGGTGTTCTGGATGTTTGTCTATGTATAATAAAAAATATCTATCTATGTAGTGTATTTGTATTTGTATTTATTTATTCCTTAATAACAATATACATTGTGTGCGGAAACTTAAATTAAATTAAACTAAAGAAAAAATAATCATTTTAAATTACATATTGAATAATTGTCACATAAAATAGATACAATTAAGATAAGATTAAATTTTAAAATAATTAAAGTAAATGGTCAAATTACAGATTAAAAAGTACAATAAATCGGATGTTGACAAAATGACATTATGAAGACAGATTTATCTATGTCATTTTTTAAAGTTATATTTCCTCAATGGAGTAGATACACTTCTCCAGAAGATAACATTTTAATTTATTTTTTAGAAGTGTTCTGTTATGTATAACTTCTTTTATTTCGAGCGGCAATTTATTGAAAATTCTGGTGGCTTGGTACCGAGTGGAGTGTCGCATAATATTTAGTGTAGGGGATATTTTATTTTTTATGTTCTTGTTTCTGCTATTGACACGCTCCCTATTTTCGTCAGGCGTTTCGTACTCGTGCAAATATTTAGAAAGATACATGATAAGTACATGGACGTAAATGCTAGGCACTGTCATTATACCCAGAGACTTAAAATACTCTTTACATGAATCTTCCTGTGAAATCCTGACAATTGTTCGTATGCTCCTTTTCTGCATTACGAAGGCTTTTTCCATATTATATTTATAGCTATTCCCCCAAAATTGTATGCTATACCTTATCTTTGATTCTACCAATGCGTAATAGACTATTTTCAATTTGTCAACACTGATCTCGTCCCGTAGCGTTCGTAACGCATAGCATGCCGAGGCGATTGAGCTTTCAATACTGTCCAATTCATTTTTCCAGTTAAGTAGTGAGTCTATGTGTACGCCTAGGAATTTAGTTGAATCTACGCTTTCTACTTTCTCGTTATTAAAAACAGTCACAACTTTTTCCCTGTTTCTGACCGTTGACTGAAATAGCATAAGATTAGTCTTTTTTACATTTATTTTGAGTTTATTTGCATTGAACCAGGTATGAAAGGATGATAAAGTATTGTCAATGTTAAGTTTTAGAGATGTCATGTCTTCAGAACTTACTATAGCATTTGTATCGTCAGCGTATAAAACTAATCCAATGTCAGGTATAGAGTTAGAAATAAAATTAATCAAGTCATTTGTGAAAATTATAAATAAAATTGGTCCTAGTATTGATCCCTGAGGGACCCCCGTCGTAATATTTACTAAATTGGAACGGTAAAAAAGTTCTTCGCCATGCTCAGACCTATTTTTGATTTCAACAAACATATTTCTATTTCTTAGATACGATTTTAGTAGATCTAAAGCAGAACCACGCACTCCATAATGGTCAAGTTTTAAAATGTCATGGTCTACCGTGTCAAATGCAGAACTTAGATCTAGAAAAACTCCTGCCACTTTTTTCTTATTATTTAGTCTTTTCACAACATCGTCTATCAGGGCGTTTATAGCATCAGCAGTCCCAACTGATGTCTGATACCCATACTGTCTGCGGTTCAGAATTTTATTTAAATAGAAATGAGACAATAAGCGGCTTTTTATCAATTTCTCAAATATTTTCGAAATTGTTGGTAGAAGAGATATCGGTCGGTAATTATTTGGATCACTGGTTGACCCTTTCTTATGTACGGGAACTATTTTAGCAAGTTTAAGTTGGTCAGGGAAAATACCTTCGTCAAAGCACAAGTTAAAAAAATTTGAGAGTGGACCGCTTAGCAATTTGATTTGACTTTTAATGAAAGTTATCGGTACATCATCATAACCGCATGACTTTTTGCAAACCATACCGCCAACAATTTTTTCCAGTTCCTTTTTGTTTGTTTTTGATATATTTATTGAATCTGTAATTCTGGGAGTGTGTTCCCGCATGATAGTCATAGCGTCTACAAGACCTGTGTCCGAAATACCGTTACAGTCAAAGCGTTCAGCAAATATGTTAGCTATAGTCAGATCGTCATCAATTATTTTGTTTTTATGTTTTAATGTCAATGGTTTAAATTCATTACATTTTATTTTGTTCGTGTGTCTGTTAACTAACTTCCATATTTCCTTAATGGAATTATTAGCATGTTTCAGTTGTCGATCTACAGCCATACTCTTCGCTTTCCTGATGACTTTCTTATAGAGACGAATATAGTCCGTTCGATACTTCAAAATACTAGAATTAATCTTAGTAGTACCATTAAATGAATTAAGAAAGCGCTTCATTTTGCTAGAAGTCTTAATTCCCCTGGTAGCCCACCGTACACCTTGATCACGACGTAAAACTACTTTCGTTTTAATTTTCTTGTAACAATTTTTAAAGGTTGTGTAAAAGTTTTTCAAAAAAGAATTGATTCCCATAGCATACCAATTTTGCTTATGGAATTCCCGTACAAAAGTTTCATTATTTCTTTTGCTGTATATTCTTTTTGTTAGTATAGTATGCCTGACTTTCCTAAATTTTTTGACCTTATCCAACGAAAAAGAACATACGAGTGCAGCATGACCATCAGAAAGGCCGTTGTGATCAATTTTGCAAGGCTCTACAATGTAAAACTCATCAATGTTGGTGAGGATATTGTCAAGACTAGAAGATATGTCATTGCGTATAAAAGTAATGTCAGAGACTAAGTATCTAAAATTGTAGCATTGTAAGAGAGTAAGAAATTGAGAACGATATTTGTCATCTACTTGTAAATCGACGTTAAAATCACCACATATAACACATTTCTTTCCAAAGAAGTGATCAAGTACCTTTTCGAGGCCTTATTGTATTAAGTATATCAGTTATCTAGTACCCATAGCACAAGCTCTGGTTAGCTTGGGGCTAGATAATGCTATGTGAATTGTCCAGCATTTTTGATTTATTCTTGCTTATGGAAAATGTGACGGGATAGAAAGAGATAAAAGTTGAAGTGAGAGGAATAAATAAGGAGATTTTAAGTGATACAGGACAGAACTAGCGTACGCTCGCGGTTTCGCAAGCGTTTTTTTTTTAAGGAAAATAATGCCTATCACACTAATATTATAAAAGCGAAAGTTCGGAACCTCTTCACGCCAAAACTACTGAACGGATTGAGATGAAATTTTGCATACAGGTAATTCTAGACCTGGTATCAAACATAGGCTACTTTTTATCCCATCAATCAGTTCCCATGGGATAGAAATAACCTTAAAACGTTTCCATAGAAACAACGCGTGCGCGAAGTCGCGTGCAGAAACTAGTTGTACTATAAATAATCATAAATAAATAATGCTGGATACTTCACACAGCATTATCTAGCCCCAAGCCACCCCAAGCTAAGCAGAGCTTGTGTTATGTGTACTAGATAACTGATATACTTAATACAATATTATACTACATAATATGTAGATATATATTTTGTATTACTTATACATAGAAAACATCCAGAACACCCTAAACAAATATCTGCAGATCGTACAAACATTTGTCCCGAGGCGGGAATCGAACCTGCAACCTCTACTATAAACTAGTCCTTTCCAAATAACCCATCGCTTTAACTCGGCTAAAATCTAACCTTTTAATATTTTAATGGAATTTACATAGAGCGCTTAACTCGGGCAGATTGGCACTCGAGACTTCAAAGCGGCCCTAGGGCTGACTTAACGCGGGAGGCGGCTAGGGGGTAGGTAAAGGTCGTAGCACACATAGACCGCACTGCTTCAACATCACTCGCACTAGCAACCACCTTTTTTAGGGTTCCGTACCCCAAAGGAAAAAAGGAACCCTTATAGGACTTTGTTGTCCGTCTGTCAGCCCCGTTTTCTCAGGAACGCGTGGAGGTATCGAGTTAAAATTAACATCGAATACTCAAGTCCGTAACCTCTTGGAGCCTCGATATAAATAAAACTTCTAAGTCACCAATCAAATGTTACAGCCTTTATGTTCATTTATTTTTTAATTGCCAAGGGAATATTGCACACAGAACCCACAGGGTACTTCCCGTAGACCTATTATCATGAAATTTGGCAAGAAGCAGGGTCTTATAGCACAAGTAAAGAGAAAAATCCGAAAACCATAATTTTTTTTATTCTCGCCATGGACAAAAACCTACACGGTACCAACTTCCCGTTGACCTAGAATCATGAAATTTGGCAAGAAATAGAATCTTACGAATACGGAACCTTTAGTGCGCGAGTCTGACTCGCACTTGGCGTTTATTTTATTGTCAATAGACGTTCGTTTGTCCTCGATATAACCTAATGGAAAGCGAAGATGTGGCCGTCGATGTATTACGAAGTTCTAGAAGACACCTATTCACTCTTGTATTGAAGAAACAGGTTGTAATTGGCCGGAAAAACAAGTTCCAAGCCTAAGCGGTGCGAGTGATGAAGGTGGAGGAAAACCACTTGGTGCGAGTGGAAGGTATCCACCAAGCTAGTAGCATGATTGCTGTGTGGTGTCAGCTTAGAATTAGCACCACCCCAACTCTTCCCGCGGGTGTCGTAAGAGACGACTAAAGGATATCCACCGGGGGCGGGCAGCAGCGCCCCCTGCAGAACAATTCTACTACCGAACTGCGATCCCCAACCCGCATGCCCAGCGTGGGGATTATGGGTCTTGTAGGCGATAGAATCAAACCACCCTTGACTTTGAACGACAGATGAAGTTGGTATGCAGGCAGAGATTGAACAGTGTGTGTTTCAAATCAAGAATAAATTATTGATTTTTGTCACTTGGGCAGTCGTTCGCGACTCTCCAAAGTTACAACTACCTTTATGGTTGTAAAAAATAGCATTTTATTTGAAAGTTCTGCGTACACCTACAATTTCATCTTATTTATTTAAAATAATAAAACAACCAACAGATGGCGTTACTTGTTGCTAACATACATCATAATTGTAGAAGTACAAGCAAATTAAGTACCTATCTAAATAGGAGGGTACCACACATATATATTCCTGCATCTGTAGTGGGTACATATTAAACCAACAGGATAGGGAAACAAATCTTAGCCTAAAATAATAATTATTATGTACATAAAATAAGTCTTCAACGTGGGTCGTCTAACAGGTCTCGTTAGCCAAATCACTTATCAATCCATTATTATTCGGATTATTATTGTGATAGGTTTACTCTCCCAGAAATTTAAGTAAATCAGTGTAAAGTTTAAGTGTCAGTGTAGATAGTAAATAACTAAAAGGGAACGGAATCCTTTTAGTAACCGATAAGGGCGCTCTGTAACGCCGAAATGAATAATTAATTTATCATTAGGGATATTACACAAGGTTATGGCAAACGGGTGATTTTAGTTGCTACTAAAATTGCGATAAAATCGCTACAATAGGTACTTTATCGTGAAATATTTTTTTAATCTACTCATCAAACAGAGCAATCGAACAGATTGCTTACCAGATTCAAAGAACGGCCATCTTAAATCAATGAAAACAGGAAGGCGACATCACGCCCGTCCAAAATCTGGGCGAGATGTCTATGTAGGTACTGGGGGTTTAAACATTGACTTTGTGGGGCAACAGTTGCTAAATGCAATGAAATGTTGCCAGTTTGCAGTGTTAAGCTTATATCTCGCCCACCAGCAGCGTCTTGAATATTGCAGTGGGGTACAGTAACGTATGCAAGATTATTGACATTAAGCGCTCAGGCTTATCTTTATGGCTCATTCAAGTAAAAGGAAACGGTAGCTAAATCAATATTAGAGTTTTGGTGAGTTGGATTCATCTCATCAGCACATGAACGACGAAAATATGTCTTAAACTCGTTTTTTGAATCTAAGATAAGTTTGCCGTTTGAGTAGACTTTTCATGAGTCGTGCTTAAATCTGAGATACGTTTGCCGTTTGAGTATACTTTACACCAACGTATTCAATGAAATCTAGCACGATAGATATGAATCCTGAGGGTAGAATTGGTCTTTACTCAAACTAATATTAGCCTCAAAAGAATATTGAAGTAGATAGACCACGGCGAATGGACGCTCGCCGTGGTCTATCTGCGTGGTCTACCTTGTTTGGACCATGGGATAAAATAATTACTTGTGACGACCCACCAGCACGCAGACTTTTATAGTTGTTCTGGCATCTGTGCCAGCACCAACAACAGTTTACATTACACCGTAAGTTCAGACCTGAGAATATAATAGGTACCTATCACTTAACCAAAACCACGGGTAGAAACTAGCACACAAATAACATTTCGATCGCATACCGTATCTACTGAGCCGTGCTCGCTGCACCTATATGAATGGTATCCCAATTATACCAGTTAATGCATCCTTTGTGAATGGATTATCTTGTTTGGACTGCGGTCATTCATCTGTAATGGTAAATGCACGCAGAGTATAGATTACTTATGTCGATATATCTGGCGTTGTGTATGTTTGTATGATTCCGTCAAGCTGTGCGGTGCCGGCTTAGAATTTGCACCACACCAACTCTTCCCGCGGGTGTCGTAAGAGGCGACTAAGGGATATCCGGAGGTTGAAAATTTCGTCAAATTACGAAAGTTTTAAAATGAAATAACTAGAACCAACTTCCAATTTTTTAATCTTTACACTTTTTTTAGTTTTGGGAAATAATTCGAATCCAGCGGGAATAAACTTTTCATAGGACCATATCGAAATTAATTTCTATCTATAAGAACAAGAAGTAAGTAGTAAGTGTAAGTAAAAGAATCATTAAAATCGGTCCACAACTGACGCAGAAATTGGCAAACCAACATTAAAACAACAATTGAAAAAAAAAACATACATACAGCAGAACATAGACCCTTTTTTGAAGTCGTTAAAAAATAACGCACGCGACGAGAAAATTAACGCATCCGCTGCCCACTAATAACGCATCTCTACCCTACACCGCAAGATACAACCTCCTTCAAGCCTCCACCACACTGTCGAGGTTTTGAAGCTGTGTCTTGTGTTTTGCGGGGGGCGGGCGGTAGTCGGAGACAGTGTCTTACGGCAGGGGGGGGGGAGAAGACAACTCACGTGCTTCAAAATAGCGGCTGTGAGGTGGAGACTTCAAGCTACGAGACCAGAATACACAAATCACCCGTATTCCACCCACAAACACAGACACGTACATATTTACACACAGCCACGTATATTTTTATGAAACACGACAATCTTGTGATATATCAAAGCAACGCTCACAGTCACGTGCGAGTGTGAGCGGGTTCACAAGTAGACGAGATGACATTTTTAATTCGACCTCTTGGACAAACAAGAACAAAATTAAAATTTTTAAAAACCCCCGATAGATTTTCATGACACATGGCTAAGAACACTCGGGATAAAATTATCTATGATACAAAAAAAACTAAACGAAAATCGGTTCATCAGTTTGGGAGCTACGATACCACAAACAGAGACACAGACAGACACGTTAAACTAATAACACCCCTCTTTTTGCGTCGGGGGTTGATAAGGCTAAAGCCAATAAGACCATACGTAGGAGCTTGAGGTATGGTGTGAGTGTGGGCGGGAAGGCAAAATTGTATAATGTATAACACTCGCGCCAAACCCGTATCAAATAATATTGTGTCATCGTGTGTGGTACGATATAACTGACAACAATTATTCATGCAGGAGACAAGAGGTGTGAGTGTGAGCTAGAAGATTAATTAATGCATTTTGCTTACACTCCCGCTTTACCCTTATCAACTATTTTCGTCATCGTGTGTCGACGGACAGCAAGTAATTCATTTGTAAAGACATAGCTATAGTTTTATCTTCATCTAAGGAGCACGTGGTATAGCAAGTGACAAATATAGACCCCTTTTGACAGATGAGAGCGCGCCCGATGCCAATCAGACAATCTGTCAGCCAATCAGCACTTAGCGACACGGCTCGCTGACAGTAGGACCACACCACATGTCTGTTTATTTTTTAAACTTACGTCTGGGTAGAGATGTGTGCCTGAATTAAAACCCGTGACATAAGATTAGTGAAGAGATTTAGATGGTTTAGAATCTAAGCTCACATTTGAACTTCATTGTATATTGATGACGACCTCAATGGCGCAGCTGGCGAGAGTCCGCCTGCGATGCAAGCGGTAGCGGGTTCGATTCCCGCCTCGGAACAAATTTGTGTACGATCTGCAGAAATTTGTTCCGTTGGTCTGGGTGTTTTCTATGTATAATAAAAAATATCTATCTATGTAGAGTATTGTATTAAATATATCAGTTATCTAGTACCCTTAACACAAGCTTTGAGTAGCTTACTTTGGGGCTAGATGGTGCTGTGTGGATTGTCCAGCATTATTTATTTATTTATTATTATTTATTCATTTATTATGTTACACATAACTTATGTAACTACAAAAGGTGACCAAATGTTACAACAGTTGGTCACATGCTTCATCAGCATTGTATATCCTTTTAAAGAGTTAGACAACCTTATTTTATTTTTTTGTAAGTTTATTATTAATGTTTGCAGGTACTATGGTATGTAGTGTAAGTATATGTTTCCTTTTCTTTGACTATATTTGATCTATATATTTATTCAGTGCCACCGTCTATTTCGTTTTTTCATGTCCATGCCAAGGTTGCCTGGAAGAGATCGTTCTCAGCGATAAGGCCGCCATTTATACTTCCTTTTTTTCTAAGCATTTTCTCTGTATTTTTTCCTGTATTTGTGTGATATAATAAAATATTTTATCATATAAAGTATCTATCTATCTATCACATCTTCATTGTATCAGCTCATAATAGCATGTGTAGAGTTGGAGCAAACTATTGTAGTAAGCGTATACAGCCCACCATCAGCTTCTTTTGAAATATTTGAAAATGTTATGGAGGACATTTTATTTAAATTATCAAAATCAAATAAAACTATTATGGTATGTGGAGACTTTAATGTTGACCTTTTAGAAGTTTACTCCCTCAGTACTAGATTAACTAATTTATTAAATTCTTATAATCTAAGGCCATTATTTATGGAACCTACTAGAATAACTGAAACCTCAGCAAAATGTATTGACAATGTATTTGTTTGCCAAAGTGAAAAAATTGTTACAAAAAAAGTAATAAGTAATTTAAAATCAGACCACTTAGGTCAACTTATAAAATTAGAACTTCAAGTAAAAAATAATAATTGTAAAAAGAAAATAACATACATACCTGTGACCACCAATCGGTTTGAACGGTTAATATTGAATTGGGATTCTAAACCATCACCTAATCACTCACTTAACAACCCAAATGAGTCGTATTGCAATTTTTTTAACAAATTTACCAATGCGTTCAATTCAATATTCACACCCAAATCGATTATGGTCTCAGAAAAACTTACCTTTAGTGAGTGGGCAACAGTGGGTATACATAAAAGTAGACAAAAGTTGTATGAACTGTATAGTGAAAAACAATACAATTTTAGCCAGGAGTTCAAAGAAAAAGTAAAAAATTACTCAAAAATATTTAGAAAAGTTTGTCAAATAGCAAAATCAAACTATATTAGCTCGAAAATTAGAAATAGTGAAAATGGAATAAAATCAACTTGGAATATTATAAAAAGTGAGACTGGAAAGGTCAGTACATACGTTAATGATTACAATTTAAAGATTAATGATTACTCAATCAAAAATGATGTTGAAGTGGCCCAAGCATTTGAAAACTTTTTTACTGAAATTCCAATCTCTACTACAAAGTGTTTAAACTCTTCTACTGTAATTGCCGAGTCATTACTAATAGAAAATGTAACTAAATGCAAAAATAAATTTAACTTCAGCCACGTTGATGAAACAGATATTAAAAAAGCCTTTAAACTTTTAAATATTAAGAAAACTGCAGATCTCTGGGGCATTTCCGTTACAATTATTAAACCTTTGATTGATACCATTGCCACAGATCTAGCTTTTATATTTAATGAATCTATTGATTGCGGCGTATTTCCTGATCTAATGAAATGTAGTAAAATAATCCCACTGTATAAATCGGGTAGTAGGTCTGACCCCACTAACTTTAGACCAATATCAGTACTGCCTACATTCAGCAAAGTTTTTGAAAAACTTATTTTACATCAATTGCTTAGGCATTTCAATGGCAATGACCTGCTGCATTGTAAGCAATTCGGGTTTACTCGCGGCAGATCAACTACTGATGCCGGTGTAGAGTTAGTATCGCATATTTTTGATGCTTGGGAGAAGTCGCAAGATGCTTTAGGCGTTTTTTGCGACTTGTCAAAAGCGTTCGATTGCGTACACCATGAAACATTAATCAGGAAATTACATCACTATGGAATAAGAGACACTTCTTTGGATCTTCTTACATCTTACTTGAGTGATAGGATACAAAGAGTTGACATTAATGGGAAACGGTCTTCGGGGTCTGTAGTTACAATGGGTGTACCGCAGGGTTCTATCCTCGGTCCTTTCCTATTTTTAGTTTATATTAACGACCTGCCTCACCTAGTCAAGAATAATCATGAGATTGTATTGTTTGCTGACGATACTTCATTAATTTTTAAATTGAAACGACGAAACATAAAATTTGACGATGTGAATAATGCAATCTCAAAAGTAGTACACTGGTTTAATGTCAATAATCTTTTGCTTAATGAAACTAAAACGAAATGTATAAAATTTGCTCTACCTAATGTAAAACACGTTAAGATTGATGTAAGATCGTAAGATGTATCTTAGATAGTAAACTTCAATGGGGCCCACACATAGATAAGCTATCGAAGAGACTTAGTTCTGCAGCGTATGCAGTCAAAAAAATCCGTCATCTTACAGACGTTGATACTTCTAGACTAGTCTATTTCAGCTACTTCCATAGTGTTATGTCTTATGGCATACTGCTGTGGGGGAACGCTGCAGATATTAACACCGTATTTGTGCTGCAGAAGAGAGCTGTTCGTGCAATCTATAATATGGGTCCCAGAGAATCCCTGCGTGATAAATTTAAAGAAATAAACATAATGACAGTACCATGTCAATATATTTATGAAAACTTGTTGTACACTCATAGAAATAAAAATCTGTTCCCTAAAAATTGTGATAAACATAACTTTAATACCAGAAATAAACATAAACTCGCTGTGCCCACAACTAGGCTACACAAAATTAATGTATCTTTTAAAGGGCAATGTATACGCTTCTACAACAAAACTCCTAGTGAGTTGCAACAATTATCAGTAAATAAATTCAAACAAATTGTCAAAACCTTGCTGTGCAAAAAGGCTTACTATAAAATATCAGATTATCTAGAAGATAAAAAAGCTTGGAACGGGTTTTGCTCCAACTCGAAGAATAACAACTAACAGGCTAAAGGTTTCTTCGTCGCTTCTTTACTTTGGTCTACATACCGAAGCGACAGAAATCAAAAATATCACTTTATTTCCGTGTCAGTGTATAGTTTTATAATTTGACCTTTTCTAAGTGTACATTTATTGTATTTATGGAAATAAAGAGTTTTTGATTTTGATTTTTGATTTTGATTTTGCTCACATTCGTCAATTTTTTTTTATTTTCTTTAGGTGGCTTTTGTGTCACTGCGGTCATGATAGGCCTATTGTGATCATCACTTTGTGTGTTCATAACACACATTCGTTTAATGCTGAACATTGCCTCCCTAAACATCGCCACAAATAGCAATACTGAGTCAGTTCACTCAGTCTACTCATGTTAAATAAATCTTTTGACAGAAAATAATTTGTGACAGATCAGAGTGCATAAAACTCCAACCGATCCCAATCAGAAGTCACGACACGATACGATCCGCTGACAATCGCACCACACGTCTAATATTTAAGGTTGTTGCAGATATGCACCTACACGACGCGCGTAAACTCATAAGATGCTACTCTACTTCCAACATGTAGACCTTACCAAGCTCCTATTTAAAAATTACAATCAAATAATAAAAACAAATTAGAACTACTATTACAATTGAAACACTTTAGCTAACTGAAGACTGTCGCAAACAATCTACAGGTACCTAGCTCAAGTGATCCATATCAATACCAGTCGTCGCGTCCTCGCTACGCTGGCTGCATTGCCCTCATGTATGGCAATGCTGATGCGCTGCGCCAGATACTCACCAGCTCTCAAAGTTTCTTAGATTGTACTTTATTTTTGACAAGTTTGTATTGTACCCTAGATATTAAGCATTTCGGTGTTAGCTTCTATTAAGTTTGATCTAATATCTGGACCGTTCCAGTGCCGCGCAGCACAAAAATGTATATTAAAAACGCTTCAACTCGTAATATTTTGATGCATTTTATATTGATGGCATCAGTTAACAGACAGCTCCGGGCCGATCGCTTGAAGCTAGCGGCAGTCCATTTTTAACCCCCCACGCAAAAAGAGAGGGGTGTTATAAGTTTAACGTGTCTGTCGGTGTATCTGTTTGTGGTATCGTAGCTCCCAAACGGACGAACCGATTTTTTTTAGTTTTTTTTCTGTGTCATAGATAATTTTATCCCGAGTGTTCTTAACCATGTTTCATGAAAATCTGTAGGGGGGTTTTTTAATTTTTAATTTTGTTCTTGGGTTGTAAAATGTATCTCATACCATTTATTACGAGCCCGTCTCTGTAAGCGTCTCCTCTGAATGCAAATTATTCTGTTGTGCGGCAGTGGTGAGCGTCAACCTTTACGTCTATTTTTAAGTCTGTGTACAGATGGGTTAAAGTTACGGTCGAAATTAACCCGTGAGTTTACGGGGGTTATTTTAGATTTAGAGGATAATGTTTTATTGGTTATGTTTGTTTTGTCTACCGATCGTACGATTCTGTTCTGAATGGTCATGAAAATAATTCCAATGTAAAGTTATTTATAATAACCAAGAACCTAACTCCAAATCTAGGTAAATAGATTATTTCAAGGGCCACCGTCTATATTGTTCTTTCATGTCCAGTCCATCCTAAGGTTGCCTGGAAAAGATCACTCTTAGCGATAAGGTCGCCCTTTATACTCTCTATTCTAAGCATTTCTGCCTGTATTGTTTCCTGTCTTTGTGTGTAAAATAAAGTGTTTTATATCTATCGATCAGTGAGTGCTAAACTCTTATCTATCACCGCGCAGTAGTTTTTTTTCTGCGCTTATTTAAATTAAATTAAATTAATTTTGAATGTAAGCGGGTTAACTAAGAACCTTGTTTGTGTTGGAGGAACACCAAAGTTTCATCTCTTAACGAGGGACTTCATACAAATAGTAAAATAAAAGATGTAATAGTCACACAGATTTCAATACGAATGATCATATCAAAGTTGGTGACGACTTTTTTTGGTCACTTCCGTGACCACACTTCTCTTATTTTAAAAAATATTTCACGGAACATCAAACACCATTGACTATAAACAGAGTTATCATGGACTATTTAATACTACTAAAGTCATTTATAACGGGATATTTACCATGATTTGAGTTTTGAGCTTTCCAATATTTCGGCACAGTTTCATGCGCCATGATCACGGAATAACTCTCTCTGTTATTCCGTGATCATGGCGTACCTATGTAAGTGCGCCGAAATATTGGAAAGCTCAAAGCTGACTTTAATGTTAATAACCATTATGGATTTAATATTTTATCCTAGCTTCCAGTTTATTTCTGCGCTGTACCGAGAAAATTGAAGTTAAATTTTTACTGTCAGAACTCTTCGAGCATAACAGTCACTTCTGTGGCGGCTATCAGACATAATGGTTTTTCAATTGTGTAACTTTGTTTAAGTGATTAGTTGTTATTAGAGTTTTTCTAGCACGAAAAATTCACATTAGTAGTCCGGAGTCAGGAAGTTAACGGTGTTACACCCCTGTGCCTCGGAAATCACGTTAATGTTGGTCCTCTCCCCGGTCGTGTCGGTCTGGCGTCTCATCGGATTATGAGACTGAGGGAATGGAGAGTGCACCTGTGTTTGCGCACACACTTGTGCACTATAATATGTCCTGCGCATCTGGTTAGTCTTCGATGAGACTGGCCGACGTGGTCGAAATTCGGCTGGAAGGACATTGCTAGTACTGCATGCATGATCTTAAAAACATTACCCACTTCCGCAGTCGGGTAAAAAGCGCCAAAATTACCTGTAACAGAAAAACATTCAATTAAATACGTCAGTGTTACCACCTTTCACGTTTTAGCGTACAATTAGCATTTCTCGTGTGAACAATGAGTGTTGCTCGCTAATTATTCCGTTTGCTGAGTAAATAGTGACCGTTATATCACGGGGTGTACACGGTGGGTTTACGGTGTGGTCATAGTGATGGCGGGGAGCGACATGGGAACGATTTTATGAAACACTAGCTGCATTCTTACTACCCGTTATCCTATTACCCGTTTTCCCGTAGGAATGAAGCATTTTCCTAAAGGTAAAAAGTAGCCTATGTTCATCAGGAATAATGTGGGCTTCTAATGGTAAAAGAATTTTTCAAATTTTTCTTTTTGCGTCGGGGGTTAAATAGAGACTCCCATACCACTGAAAAGTGTTAGATTTGGTACTTGAGTAACATAAGCTATTTTGTTTTCGAGCACTTTGTCAACTACCCACATAAATAAATGCTTTTTAGCTACATAAGTAGGTTTCAATTAATATTTATTTTTAGTCTTCATTACGCTCAATCCAACCCAATTCCACCTCTATTTCAATTACCCTACGTCTGCAATTACCACAAACCTGTCCCCATTCCCATAAGGTAAGATGAATGACACGATTTGAACCCACCAAACAAAAGTTAACTTATTTCTGAACCAGATTCTTGTGAATAATGAACCTTATTACAAAGGAGTAGAGACAAGAGTATTGTGAGATCTGACAAAAGATCCTTTAGTGGGATAAGTCACGAGTGTACATTTAGCTTCGCTTTACTAACATAACAAAAAAATGTGTGTCTGTTTGTACCATGATAATTTAAGGGTTGGTGGGTTGTCATTGACGCATCGCTCTTGGCATGAATTTGGTAAAAACCAAAGTTGATCAATCAAAATCAAAAACTCTTCTTTCCATAAATACAATAAATGTACACTTAGAAAAGGTCAAATTATAAAACTAAACGACTGACACGGAAATAAAGTGATATTTTTGATTTCTGTCGCTTCGGTATGTAGACTAAAGTAAAGAAGCGACGAAGAAACCTTTAGCCTGTTAGTTGTTATTTTTCGAGTTGGAGCAAACAAAACCCGTCCCAAGCTTTTCTATCCTCTGGATAATTTGATATTTTATAGTAAGCCTTTTCGCACAGCAAGGTTTTGACAATTTGTTTGAATTTATTTAATGATAATTTTTGTAACTCACTAGGAGTTTTGTTGTAGAAGCGTATACATTGCCCTTTAAAAGATACATAAATTTTTTGTAGCCTAGTTGTGGGCCCAGTGAGTTTATGTTTTTTCTGGTATTAAAATAATGTTTATCGCTATTTTCACGGAACCGATTTATATTTCTATGAGTGTACAACAAGTTTTCATAAATATATTGACATGGTACTGTCAACGGATCTGTATGGCCTCATTGATCCGGGACCGGTCGTCGTACATGGCCACCTTCTCGAAATTGTTTCCGAGTAACCTTTGCGTTTGTAACCGTAGCGTTTGGGAAACTACGTCGAGTCTTCTCGTCATCAATACCGCAATGTTTCAAAACTTAAGTTTTCAATCAGTGCGTCCTACCCGTCATGACCTACGGAGCTGAGACGTGGACACTCACGGTAGGGCTGGTCCACCAGTTCAAAGTCGCTCAGCGAGCTATGGAAAGAGCCATGCTCGGAGTCTCTCTGAAGGATAGGATTCATAACGAATACATCTGACAGAGAACCAAAGTTATCGACATAGTCCAGAGAATTAGGAAGCTGAAGTGGCAGTGGGCCAGCCATATCTCGCGAAGAACCGACAACCGCTGGGGCAAACGTGTTCTTGAGTGGAGACCACGACTCGGCAAACGTAGTGTAGGACACGCCCTCCGGCCAGGTGGGATGACGATCTGCGAAAGACTGCAGGCAGATGCTGGATGCTGCAAGCGGAAGACAGGGCGCTATGGCGCTCATTGGGGGAGGCCTATGTCTAGTAGACTTATATAGGTTGATGATGATGATGATGATAGAATTAGATAAACAATGGAGGATTTTGCCAGTCCCAGTCAAATCTGAAGACCTGAAGGCCGATAATGAATGAATTGAAGTATTTTACAAGTCTAACTAAACCATTCCCAAGTAGGTATCTATGTAAGTAGTGTCAAATGTAAGAGACAAGTGCATCAATGAACATTCATACCGAAATCATTTTTATCCGAGTGTTTTGTGCATCGATCTAAGTAAAATCCGGTAGATATGGTACTACGTTCTCCCAGCGCTAACTCCACAAATGGCCTGTGTTATGTTAGGTACAACTTAACGCAAAGACACGCTATTTCTAATTTTTTGCAATATTTCTACTTTGAAAAACAAAGATGAAAAGACCTAGACCGAAGTGCGACCGAGACAACAATACGCACGCGAAACACGAACGGCGGCGGGACGGTCTGATTATGACTAAGGTACTCCGTCGGACCTAATTGGACCTAATTTGAGCCTTAGAGATATAATTTTTACCTCATTGTACTAATTAACTTCATTAATTATACAGGTTTTAATTAAACTTCAAAACAAGGCTCTTTTTAAATATAAATCCTGAAAAACTTATTTAATCAACCTTAATAATTCAGCATACAATTTATCCTTAATTAATTAAATCTGGACTTCGCGAACGTAAAAAAAAAATTAATGTCTATCTTTAGCTGATTGGATTAAGTTGGTATCCCTGAGAATAATAATTTGTGGGGTACTGGAGCCTTTTATTTTTTATTTTTGAGTCAATGTTGGAGTCTTCAAATCTAGGGTTAATATTTCTTCTGAGAAAGCGTGCTCCATATAAGGCCAAATCTTCACTTACTGGTGTGAGTTTGTGGCCAAACCTTGCCCATCATCAAAAAAAAAAGTATTACCATAGATATAAATAAATGATGTAGATATGTTACGTTCTCCCAGCGCTAAGTCAACAAATGACCTGTGTTGTGTTACAACTAAACGCAAAGACTTTCAATCTTTGGCACAATACCTACCTAATGAACAACCAAGATACAAAGACGGACCTAGATAGACCGAAGTGCAAAGTGCGTGCACCTATGAACGCGAAATCCTATACCAATCCTTTTCACAAAATGGCGCGTATAGCGCCCTCTTAAAAAATCTTTCAGAGATTCAACGAAGACCATCAAAAATCGCGTTTTTCCTTATACCTCCAAACCGAACCTTTTAAATAGGTTTCTTTACTACCAAACTTGAGCTCGTAATTCCGATTAAATACTATACCCGAAGGTCCAAAGGTTCCCTTAAATAATTAAGTAGAATTACTTAAAAGGGTCGAGCCAGGGTTGTATTAAGGACATCGACTTTTTTTTAAGGGCAATCGACCTTCGACTCGGCAAATGTAGTGTAGGACGCCTTCCGGCCATGTGGGATGACGATCTGCAAAAGACTGCAGGCAGATGCTGGATGCGGCAAGCTGAAGACAGGGCCATAATGGCATTTATAATACACCTGCTCAGAAAGTTGCTTACTTTTTCCAAACATAAGGTAGAAAGTACGTCATTGCATGCGTATTGAAATGCGAGACGGAAAACTATGGAATTTAATTTTTCACGTGTTTAGCGGGAGAGAAAAGTGTATGGAAAACTATTTCTAACGTGTTATTTTTTGAATACTCTGAAGTATCAGCCGCTAGCTATGGTTATTTTTATAATTGGTCAAAGTACAAAAAGATTCCGAATCCGCCATTATGACATCGGCCTCTTTCGTATACCTACGGGACAATAATTCAAAAGAAGAAACATGTGAAAAAAGCACGTGCGCGTATTTATTGCTACGTTTGAGGTTACAATTCGAATTAACGCAAGTGATTTTGATGATTCTAAAACGATGATGTTCCACGAAGGTGTAGTATAAAGCAATATAATTATTATATCACATTTTTTTTATAAATAATAAATAGTGCTGAACAAATCACAACACATTATCTAGCCCCAAGCTAAGCAGAGCTTGTTTTATGGGTACTAGATAGCTGATATACATAATATAATATACTACACAGATATATATTTTTTATTATACAAACATTTGTCCCGAAGCTGGAATGGAATCGAACCCGCAACCTCCTGCGTCGCAGGCGGACCTTCGCCCGCTGCGCCACAAGGATCGTCACTCGGGAGAAAGTGCGATTCTTACCTCGTGTGTTTTAAGGCCCTCGGCTGCGCCTCGAAACTCAAATAACACACTCGATAGAAATTGGGCACTTTCTCGCCTAGGTGTACAATGTACTATTATCTTATGGGTGTACCCATAAGACCATTATGGCCCATATCTGGGGGAGGCTATGGAGGCGGCAGATATTCGTGCGTCGTTTGGCGGAGGCCTATGTATGTCCAGCAGTGGACGAATACGGGCTGATGATGATGGTTAGTATTTGTGATATTATGAATAGGTTTTCTAGTTCAACAACCTTACATAATACCACTCTAAATATGCAAAGTCCTCTTTGAGACGGTTATGCAACCCTCGGTTCTAGAATCTAAGATATTTTTTGTAAACAAAGGGATTACGAAACCAAATACTGTTTGTAAGTATTTTACGACAGTTGTATTATCGGAGTAAACCGCAGAAGTTCGAAACGATTTTTGGTTTTTATAGATTTCATTCGTCTGTTGTTTATTTTTAACGAACTTTGAAATGAGGACGAGGATCTATTTTCGGCTGTAGGTAGGTATGTTTTTTTTATGAATGATCGTCGATTTCTCCGACAATCGTGGACCGATGGATGATTATTTCGCTTTTGTATAGAGAATGATGCTGAGGTGGTCAAAAAGGAGGTGGGGAAAAATTTTATTCCGGAGGGATTATTAGTTGTCCCGTAAAACTTCAAGATAGTATTAATTTAATATCAAGGTATTCGAAGCTAATTTAATTTTTTTCAAAACAATCAAATTATCAAGCTAGAATTCGAAACTTTTGCAATTTTGCTTTGTTAAAGTTTTTGTTTTAGTGATTATGATTACATTGCTGTTATCTTGTTACTTTTTGTTATTGATGTCTTTATTTACAAAAAATATATTGTATTCCAGAACAGAGTACAACTGCATTATTTCCATACTATTTCACGAAACTTATTGCAATTGGACTAGATAAGCATTCTGAATATATAACTATTTTAGTGATATAACCGAGTAGATACTCGTGCCGGCTGAGTTGGTGGGACGTAAAAATCGACCCCTCTAACTCAGACCGTGGATCACGTAAGCGTCTAAAGGAATCTACCAGAAGAAGGAACCCGTGGATCACGTTATTTGTCCAGCATTATTTATTATTATATTTATTATTATTTGGAACGCAAACAGAACTCGACTAAGGGCCGGCGGGGTGGGGAAGCTCGGCTGTACTCTCGACGGCAGACAGACACGACCGGGGAGAGGTCAAGCGCAGGACCAATAGCTTAACGAGCTTTCCGAGGCACGGGATGTATTAGCTGTGCAAAAAGGCTACCATAAAATATCAGATTATCTAGAGAAAAACAAAATTTAAAAATTTAAAAACCACCCGACATGAAACATGGCTAAGGACACTCGGGATAAAATTATATATTTTGTGCCACTCATTTCGGTCTTGCGCTGATCGCATCCAGAGGAGCGAGTCTATTCGACGTTAATAACGAAACGTTATCGAGACGTTTCCTTTTAGAATGAGATTTGCGTAGTTCCCTACCCGCACGATAGAGGTATATGCCTGTATCAAACTGTATGGAATAATTTGGCTTGTTTTAAAGAAATATAAATCGACTTCATATTGATCTACATAGTTAAAATGTATATCGGACCAACTTCGGGAATATTCTTTCCAATACACGAAAAAGAATTATCAAAATCAGACCACTCTGTAGTAAGTTATGCGTGGTCAAACATTACAATCAGTGAGTGAACAATCAACCATCCCCTGTTTTCCTACCCTTAGGGTTGGATTTTTTTTCAAATTTAAATGAGACCACTTTCAAGGTATACCTACCCTTTCCAATAAAAGAAGAATTATCGAAATCGGACTACTCTGTAAAAAGATATGCGTGGTTATACATAAAAAAAAATGCGTCGACTTGAGAAACTTCTCCGTTTTTCGTCTGTTGAAAAGCACAATCACGTCTCGTTATTAAAGTCAAATAGACTCACCCCTCAGGTCTTGTCGAAAAAATCGATACATTAGGCAAATTAGCAAATTACCGTATTTTATTAAAAAAATTACTTACTAAAAGTAATTTCATTAAATTTCATGCAAAATATGAGACCAGTCGAGCGTACAGCATCGTACAATATCGACAACCATTGACGACCCTAACGAGCTCCGCCCTAGGGGATAAAGTGGCAAGTGTGAGCGTGATACAATCTTTAGGGTTCCGGATGGGGAATTAGGGATAAGCTTGGGTCTTAATGATTACGTTGTGGCTGTGGTTCAAGGCTCAATCAATGTGGCCTATATTTTGCATGAGTACGTCTATTTTTTTGTTATTTGGACATAATATGACTTATTGTTCCCAATCTAAGTTCTCTAAGACCTTAGTTTTAAATAGAGTTAGTAAATTACTAGTTACGTTAATCTATAAAGATAATATGAATAAATATTTAATTTCATTTCATTATTTAAGTTTTTGGTAGGCCCTCACACAAAAGGTAATTTCTGACTTGAACCCGCAACCTTCCCTCAGTACGAGAATGCGCTAATTAACCATTCGCACCACGTCGAAGTCGAAGCCGAAAAATGTGTGTTAGTTGATTTAGAGAGTGAGCAAAATGAGCAACTTCGCATCTCTGCCTACTTTATACATAATAAAACTTTTACAGAGGCATTAAAAATAAGCTTATGATAGGTATCACAAGCTGCAAAAACAATTTTTGAAAATTGTACTGACCAATCGCGTGCTGACCAAGCCATGGTGAGCCTCATCATCATCAGCCTATATTAGTCCACTGCGGACATACGCCTCCCCTAACTCGCGCCATAGCGCCCTGTCTTCAGCTTGGCGCATCCAGCATCTGCCTGCAGTCTAGAGATCGTCATCCCACCTGGCGAGCCATGACTTTCTAGTAATCCATACAAACCAATTTACAAAATTTTTCACAGCCAACGAAGAAAATAAGAATTGAGAAAAAAAACAATTTATTTGAAACTTCAAGCACAACAAAAATATCCTCACCTCACCTTTATTTGTCCACTGCTGGACGCAAGCCTCCCCCTGACAACAGTCTTATTTGCTTTTATCTCATTGGGGGGTTATGCCCATAATCCCCACGATGCGCATGCGGGTTGGGATCGCAGTTCGGTGGTAGAATTGTTCTCCAGGGGGCGCTGCTACCCGCAAGCGCTGGATATCCCTTAGTCGCCTCTTACGACACCCGCGGGAAGAATTGGTCTGGTATAAATTCTAAGCACCACACAACGATAAAAATTTAAACAAATAAAATATAAATTGTTAAATCACAAAACCTGCGTCTGTATTTATTTATTTAAACCCCAAAATCACCCTTCTACACAGTCTGGCAAAAAACTCCATCTCTTTGAAGCTTCGTTTAAACACACACGTGTATAACCCCAAACCAAGCTGCGATTCGTATTAATAAGGAACTTCAAACGATTGCCCGCCGGCCAGAGGACCCCTAATATTTTGCAAATATTATGTACAGGCGGGATGTTAAGTGATTCGATTAGTCTCAAAACCAGGACTAAATTCTTTAGTCCCTTTTTTGAGACTAATTGAGTGTGGGACTAGGGATAAGGTTTTGAGGCTTTTATTTTTCTGTGTTTGTGTAAAACAGGTGATAATTCGGGAAGATATGATTCATAACAGTGACTGAAGCCGTTTTCATGCTATGATAATCATTACGATTTTTGATATTTCATGGAAAATGAATGGTTGAAAATTAGAACGCCGCAATACCAAAAAAACATGATGGTCTACTATCTGTACTTTTTTTTATAGACAGATCATTTATTAATACAACTACACACCTACATTTACATGAACCTCACTAGTTACGTTACAAATTCAGAATATTTACATGCTCATTTGTAGAACATTTTATGGAGTAGGTATCAAAATACATACATATAGATGTTACTAGGTATTACTAGATAATAATCAAGAAATCAGCGAAATAATCATTTCCATCATTTATCATTTCCGCGCGGACGTGCAGCATGCAGCCCTGCCATAAGACGGCGGTTGCGGCGTGCGGGGCCTGCCCATTGAGAGGCTAATAGCCTAAATAATTGTTACTTACCTAATAAATCGCTTAAAGCTTGGTAGGCCAGCAGAGGCCGCACTTTTGTGGTTTTTAAAGTCATCTGAGACTTAGAAAATAGTGTTTAAATTCTGAAAAAAAGATATATATTACTTAAGGATCTAATCTTGTCAAAGTCGCATTCAGTTACAAGATCTAATGAACTTCACTCGATAGAAAAAAATCCCAAAGTTACCCCTTTTTCTAATGTTTTTTCAATACTATGACTAGCGAACTACTGATATCACACTTTTTTTGTACTCAACTAAAGGCACTTAATAGTTCGAAGAGTTTCACTTGATAAAATGATTTTCTTAATCACCATGTTTAAATAACTACAAAAAACAGCGCTGCGGCTTGGCAGGCGCGCGTTTTCTCTTACGCCTACTGCTGCAGGAATACCTGGCCTTAAATATAAAATAATCTTACATCTTATGCAAACCATCTAAAATACCTATCTAACTAACCGTATGCATGATAAACACACACCGTGCATTTATTTAGGTACGCAAGTTTTGTTCATAAAAATACTAGCATTCATTAACCGTAAAACTAGCCTTTTAATTTATAAGGTTCTTTTCGACAAAGAAACCGAACAAAATCATAACCAACCATAAGCTAAGATGGAGCAAGTCTCTCTCTTATATCATAAAAGCAATAACTTTATGACATTTGAAAAAACAATTAAAATACACCCACGCACTTTCGACCCCGACGATACCCACACGGTACCCACACATACTCGTACCTTTGTACCTTCCGATTCAAGTTTTTAATTAGACGCGGTATCGATTCTGCGTACCGAATCGAATGCGTATTTTAATATTTGCTTGGTTTGTAATAATCCTTGTTATTTTAATGGTTGAATACTGTGAAACACGTAATTCCAGTATTTATTTGTGTGTGATTTTGTGATAGGGCCTACCGACTACCTGACTGCTTTAGTAGGACCATGGGTAAGTAAATTTTGTTAGAGAAAATGCATTGCTGCAATCAAATACTAATTAGAAATTAATTAGAACTAGTATAAAACAATTGAAACAATTGAGCTCAATATTTTTTACTAAGTTATGGTGGTACGTCAATCTAAAATGATATTTATGGTATTGATTCATTTGTACCTAATACTGTTAATTTTTAAGCCTTTGGTTTTCCCCTAAATAAATATTAATATTTATAAAATGAACACCGGATTTTAACTAAGTATTTTCTGGATCAACGATTAATTGAGATAGCAGAAATAAAGTAGGGAAATAAAAGATTTTGGGCTAAAAAATCAACATATTCCCAAATGCTCCCAAACTAAAAGTGAATAGAAGTTAGTTCTATCATTGGTTCATAGAAAATGATTTACTTTATTTTGCAGCAAATGAATTTTCCGTTACTTTCATTCACTGTAGAACACAGAAAAAATTCAAACCAGGAAAAAAAATATCTCGCGTCAACACGAAACGATCGACCTTAATAAGTTTTGTAAAACGAGTAACTTTTCGTCTCTTTGCCGCAAAATACTTGGCAACGTAATTTTGTCTTCCAAACTGAGGTTTTACCTCAAAGTTGGAAGAACTTTATCATAGTTTTGCTTTAAAATTGTAAACTTTAACCCGGTGGAATACGAACCATTCAAAATTCATGAGGAAATTTGCAATTCGTATGAGATAAGACGCTGCATCCAAATCTAATGTAATTTGTAGGTTTGTGAGTTCACAATGGATAATCTCGGGAACTATGTTAATATGTAACTATAATGTTTGTACGATCTGCTAAAAAAAAAACACCTATGTAACTATACAGGGTGATTGGTAGAGGGGTGCAAAACTTGAGGTGAAGCTAGCGCAGATCATTTGCAACCATTTGAGCCATGGTTGTCTAAGACGTCTCAGACCATTAATTTTTTTACCTAATTTTTAAGGATTAAAAAAAGAAACCTTATGTGGAGGAGGAATTGATAGAGAATAAATGCAGCTTTTGATACCATGAAGTTGGAGATGACATTGAAAACAACAACAGTAGAAGTAAGAATGCTGGTTCGAGCTTGTGTCAGGAATCGAGTCAGTCATTTTGAACACCCAAATTAAATTATGTCCATAAATGTTGTTTAAATCAACTAATTTAACAATAAAATAAAAAAAATCTCCTTTAATTTGGTTTGTGAATCGATATACTACTATAAATTGTGGTCGTACAATCCGCATTCATGCCGCGTCAAATGGTATCTCCTTCCACCTCATCTGAGCAACAGTTTTTGAAGTATTCAAATTTCAAATCTGAACTTTCCCAGTGGACACCCTGTATAAGTTAAATTCGGGAGAAAAAGTGCTCAAATTGGGTGAAATTATAGGTCCATTACACCATGACAAAAACGAGGACCACAAGACGCCGCGCAGGCTACTGTCGAAAGTGGAACGCTCAAATTAGGTTCGATTAGGTCCACCCACCTCAGTCGGCGGCGGCGGTGCTGCCAGCGTACGTGTTTCGCGTGTATTGACGTCTCGATCGCACTTCGGTCTAGATACGTCTTTTGATTATTGTTGTTGATTAGGTTATATTATTATAGTTATATTGCAATAGATTGGAAATAGTATATCTATGCGTTTAGTTGTAAAACAACACAGGCCATTTGTTGAGATAGCGCTGGGAGAACGTACCATATCTACAGAATTTTATTTACATCTATGCTTCGCCAGAAAAAAAAATATCTTCCTTCTGCTCGAATATGTTCTCCTAGCCGAATTTCCACCACGCGGCGGCCAGTCTCGACGGAGACTAGCCATGTACTCAAGACTTAGTATAGTGTACAAGTGTGTTCGTAAACACAGGCGCACTCTGTTCCTTAGTGTATTGTTAAATAAAAGTCCATAAAATTGTAGCTTTAGGCAAACACATTTATTGGCTTCGTAATTATTACAAGTTGCTTTTCCATTCGAGACCCCATAACCTAGGAGTCTCTATCTTGTCTCTGGTCCCTCCGGACGTTCCGTTCTTGTCAGTATTTTTACGTTCCTTTAAGCTACATTACATCTATCCCTTCTTTATAAAAAAAATATTTAAAAAAAAAAGTTACTTATCTTTAAATTTTTACTATTGCTAATGTTATACAAAACAATTCTCTAAACTATCATAGCTAAGACCAATAATTAACTTATGCTAAATACATAAAGGAACATTTTAGACATACCTATCATAAGCATAATATGCTATATATTATTTTATATAACTACTTATATTAAAACCACTCAAACCCCACACTCAGCCTTCCTGGACAGATCAACACATTATTGAGATCGAATATGATACGAGGTTCTTGTATATCTACTTCCTTCATCATCAATTACATCATAAGATCTAAAATTGTTATGGTTTACTATTTGGCCTTTTAGCCATTTTTTACTATTGGGATCTTTTTTGAACCAAACGTGTTGTCCTATTGAAAAGGATTCTTTACATCTTACATTTCTATTATAAGTTTTTTCATTTCTGTTTTTAACTTTTATGAATTCTGCCTGAACATTTTCATTTATTTTAGGTTTCAAATATTGACATGTTACAGGTAATTTGGTTCTTAAATTTCTATTCATTAACAATTGAGCTGGTGAAAAGTTAGTTCCAGAAACAGGTGATGCCCTATATTGTAGTAAAGCTATTCTAAAATCTACTTTATCCTCATAACATTTGGTTAACATTTTCTTTGCAATTTGAACCCCTCTCTCTGCCATTCCATTTGATTGAGGGTACCTTGGACTTGAAAAGGTGAACTTAAACCCCCATTCCTTCGCAAAGTTATTACATTCTCTGGAATCAAATGGTACATGATCGGATACAATTTCTGAGGGAACCCCAAATTGTGAAAAGATTTCTAATAAGGTACTGATTATACTGTTGGCAGATTTGCTTGGTATTAATTTAACTTCTAACCATTTTGTGGTATAATCATAAATTACTAAATAAGATTTTTTCTTAAAGTCCATTATATCTACTCCTAGCTTTGAAAATGGTAATTCTGGAATAAAATGTGAAATTAGAGGCTCTTTTACATTATTATTTTGATAAGTCTGGCAAATAAAACATTTTCTTACAAAATCTTCAATATGAACATCCATCTTTGGCCAATAGTACAAGTTTCTTGCCATTTGTTTCATTTTTGTAATCCCAACATGACCTTCATGGAGTTTTTTAATTATTGACAATCTTAAGGTCTTAGGAACTATGAGTTTACTATTCATGAAAATGAGATTTCGATCAACTGTGATGTTCTCTCTAAATTTGAAATAATATTGAATAGAATCTGGCACCTTACATACTTTTTCTGGCCATCCATTGTTTACATAATCTGATAACTGTACCAATTCCTTATCTTTCAATGTTTCTTTTATTATTTCATTTTTCTGTTCACTGGTACATTGTAGATATGAAGATAAACCTACACAATGAACTACCTCATACATATAGGAATCATCACTATCGGCTTCATCCAAGTAAGAACGAGACAGTAAATCAGCTACATACATTAATTTCCCTTTTAGGTATTTAAATTCAATATTGTACTTTAATAGCTTTAGTTTTAATCTTTGTAAGCGCGTAGATGGTATTTCATGGACACCCTTTTTTAATAACGATTCTAGAGGTTTGTGATCATTTAATACAATACATTTTCTTCCATAAATATAGTAGTGAAACTTTTTTACTGCCCAAACTACACTCAACAATTCTTTTTCTATTTGTGAAAAATTTTTTTCTGCTGATGTTAAACTTCTTGAAGCATAGCTTACTGGCTTGCCATCTTGCATCAAACAACAGCCTAACCCATCTTTAGATGCATCACACTGAATAGTTACAATTAAATTACTATTAAAGTTTTGTAATACAGGTGCTTTACTAATACAATTTTTAATTTTTTCAAAAGCATTTTCATGTACTTGGGTCCACAGCCATTCCATATCTTTTTTTAGTAACATTTGTAATGGTGTGGCCATTTCAGCTAACCCTGCTACAAACCTTCGCAAATAGTTTATCATACCTAATATTATTTGTAATTCTTTTCTATTTTTTGGGTTTTTTAAACTAACAATTGCTTTTATTCTGTCTGGGTCTATTCTCATGCCTTTTTTAGAAAATATGTGACCAAAGTATTTAACTTCTTCTAATTTATATTGAAATTTCTTTAAATTGAATTTTACATTACATTTTTGAGCCCGTTCAAATACTTGTGATAAAATTATGTCATGTTCCTCCTCATTATCAGCACAAATTAACAAGTCATCACAGTAAATTACTACTCCTGGGATATCTCCAAACGTATTCTCACTATATTTTTGGAATATTTCTGGAGCTATGGACAAACCAAATGGGAGTCTTTTAAAGGAATAGCAGCCAAAGGGGCTGGAAAATGTGCATAACTTTGATGATTCATCTGTTAATTTAATATTATAGAACCCGTCTGATAGATCTAACACAGAAAATACAGACTTGTTACACAGCTTGGTGAGTATTTCTTCTAAAGTTGGGATTAAGTGATAATTTCTCAACAAAACCATGTTAAGTTCCTTAGGATCAAGACATATTCTTAGACTTTTATCGGCTTTTTCTACTATTACTAAATTGCTTACAAAACTGTCAGGCTGTTCGACTTTCTCAATAATCTGTTGATCTTCCAAGCTGCGCAACTTTGAAGCAAGTCGCTCCATCAGTCCATGAGGAACTCTGCGAGGGGGTCTCACTACCGGTTTGGCACCAGGCTGAGTGCGTAGCTCCAGCGGTTTTTCAAACTGGCCAACACCCTGAAACAGTTTGTAATATTTATTAATAATTATGTCTTTACTACTGGGAACAATATGATTTACATTTTTAAGAATATTAAGATCTCTTAATGAGCTTAAGCCCAGAATAGGTCGAACGTTTTCTTTTATGATTATAAATTCTGTGTCATAAATCTTTTCTTTTATTATTACTTTTAGGATAATTTTCCCCAATGGAAATAAATGTGTTCCTCCAAATGCTTCTAGAACTAATTTTGTCTCAGACCACTTAGGCATATCATCATTGACAATTTTCTTAAGATCCATTAAGGATAAAACATTAACTTGAGCCCCGGTATCACATTTAAACTCAACCATCTTATTTTCTACTCTTAAGGATAGAATCCACTCATTGTTATTAATTTTAATATTACCAATGCTGTGACATACCTTAACTAGTCATAAATTATGAACATAATTGTCTTCATTGTGTGCTTTCCCTTCATCGACTTGACTTACTTCGTTAATTAATTTACACCCTTTTTTAAAGTGATTAGGCTTGTGGCAATTTGAGCATATTTTCCCATAAGCTGGACAATTTCTAGGCTTGTGCCAAGTACCACATTTTTTACAATTATACTCCTTACTATTGGACGAGTACTTAGCTTTTATTCGTGAGTCTGCAACAGGTTGTCCTGGTGGCCCTTGAACTGCATCTACCGCTGCTGACTGGCTCGCTTGCTGTATTCTGCTGCATTGATCTCGTGACATTTCTGATGCTCTGCACATGTCCACCGCTTTCTGTAGAGTCAAGTCATTGGCCTCGAGTAGCTTCCGCTGAAGATTTTTATCATGAACTCCTAACACAATTCTGTCACGGAGCATTCTCTCTTCTTGGTCCTTGAAGTTGCAGTTTTTTACAAGCTTTTTGAGTGCTGTGTAAAATAGATCAAAGATCTCCCCATCCTCTTGCGTTCTTTGGTGAAAGTTGTAGGTGTTCAATAGCTCATTTTGCTTCGGTGCGAAATAATCATCAAAGAGTTGAATGATTTGTTCATATTTTACTGCGGTTTCGTCGTTCTTCAACACGTTGCAATAGAGATCCTGCGCCTCAGGCCCCACACAATTCAGCAATATCGCCGCCTTTCTATTGTCCGACAGTCTCTCGAAGCCCGCGGCCGTCAGAAAGATTTGGAATTGTTGTTTGAATCTGGCCCATTGTGGTAATAAATCCAGGTGCGAATCCAGCCGTAGGGCTGCCGGCATTCGATATTCTACCCCTCCCATCGCATGAAATTCTTCTGCAACGCTTGATGTGTTGGATGTCAATGGCGGTGTTGGCGGCGTGGTCATAACCTCGTTGAATTGGGCAATATGTCAATATCTTACTTCTTATTATATTCCGTCTTCTTATTATATTGTTCTTCCGTCGGCTGCGCCATGTATTGTTAAATAAAAGTCCATAAAATTGTAGCTTTAGGCAAACACATTTATTGGCTTCGTAATTATTACAAGTTGCTTTTCCATTCGAGACCCCATAACCTAGGAGTCTCTATCTTGTCTCTGGTCCCTCCGGACGTTCCGTTCTTGTCAGTATTTTTACGTTCCTTTAAGCTACATTACACTTAGGAACGGAAGACCGACACGAACGGAGAGAGGACAGGCGCAGGACCAACGGCCTAACGTGCTTTCCTAGGCACGGGGGTGTTATGCTGTCGGCGCGGGCGTTCCTTTCTTATTAAATAAATTAACATCGCCATCTTCCTGAATGCATTGGAGTTGGCCAAAAAGTTAAAAAGACATACAAGAGTTACTATCGCATTTCATATATTAGTTAAGCCCATCACAGACGTAGCTATAATATATAGCAATATACTGTGCTATACTGTGCTATCCTACCAATACTATAAACGCGAAAGTTTGTAAGTATGGATGGAGGGATGTTTGTTACTCTTTCACGTAAAAACTACTGAATGGATTTAAATGAAAATTACAATAATATAGCTCATACATCAGAATAACACATAGGCTACAATAAAAATAAGAATTAAAGAATAAAAATTGATAATTTAATTCAAATGCACATTTGGTAGTAAAGTACCTATAGTAATAAATTGATTCGTAAATCAAAATCGATAATTTTATCGCTTCTGGTATTTAAAGTAGATAATATAAACTACTCGAAATACTAATCCTGCGCAGACGAAGTCGCGGGCAGCAGCTAGTAATGTATATTATAGCAAGCTGAAACGATGTAATAATATATAGTTAGCCTTCATTTCACGGTGGTGGGCCTAGTTCTTGCTATACCATGCTATACTATGCTATGCAATAAATAATAGAAATTTCAGTACAGCTTGGTGACGTCATAGAAATATAAATTATAGCTGCGTGTGTAGTCACTCGAAAATTTGTACTGAAGACATATCGCGCTATGCCTTGCTATGATTCATATTGCTATATATTATAGCTACGTCTATAATGGGCTTTACGTTTTCTATTCCCACTTCCCGATTGGACGATACGTGTCCAGCCCACCAATAGCCAGAGACAGCTCCCCTATTGGACAATACGTGTGCGGACCACCAATAGGAAGCATGTCGGAGACCGGAATTCCCCGATCGCCGTCGTTAGAACGGTCCGTGCGGAAGGACAGTGCTATCAACTTGTCTGTAGAGGAGAGGCATTTCATATAGGTACAGAGGCGTTCATAGGTAACCCCCTGGCGGGTTCCAAGTTCCAAGTCTCGTAATTATGTATCTTAGTTTTGGTTTGATTATTTTTTCTGTCTTTGTATAGAATAGCTTACCATCTTCATTTTACCGAAAAATACATTTTTTTTGAATAATGTGTTTCAATAAAAATCGGCGTTAACATAGGTCTATGAACGTACCTACACTTTACAAAAACTAGGTTCAATTTATTTACAGAATATTTCTTAACGAGCTAGCCCACGACACCCCACACAAGTTATGAGAGAAAAATATATTCTTAGTGAACCTAAAGTGGAGTTAGGTATCGAGAGAAAAATTTTAACTATTTTTTTACGAAGTTATTTTGTACCACTTTATCGGCGAGATTAATATGTATTGTATAACTACTGCCAAATTACAGCTTTCTAGTAAGTACTAATAGTGTCTGCACTAAGATGCATGCGGACAGACAGACATAGCGAAACATTTTTTTTTATCATTCTTATTTTTTTAGGGGATTTTTGAGTCATTGTTGACTATGTCAGTCCTGTATTATAACAAACTAACTACCTACTTAAAACTAAATTATATTTCGCTTTTATAATGGCGAAACTATTAGGGTTGCTTGTTGACAACGGAACCCTAAAAAGCGGCAAGAGATATCATTATTCCGCCAATTCTACAAATTTTACAATAATTGGAAAGGGATAGATTGGCACTTAGATCCCTGACCACGTCCTTAGCGGTAGGAAGGGGAGTTACAAGAAACGTGGGTTACGATAGGGCACAAATTAGGTTAAGTTACCTGCATATAGATGGTTGGAATAACTTTATACGGGTGTTTAACGTTAAATATTTTGGTGTAAGCAAATACCTATTTAGAGATAAACGGCTTTACATTTCTTAATTGAAATTTGGTTAGGAAATAGATTTTAATACCACTTTCTCCTGAGTGATACATAGTGCTTTAAACTACCCCTTCAAGGAAAATCATTGTTTTCGAATCTTCAATATCACTCGAGTAAATTCAAATTGTACACTCATAAGTGTAGCATAAGGGTCCGGCGACGGATGAATTTCCTATATAAACGTAATACCAAAATGATTTGTAATTTGAGCATATTTTCACCATGGTCTGCTATTATTTGTATTAAAATAGTATTTATGTAGGTTCCTGACACATTTTTTTTTTTCAAAATACCTTTCTGAAATGAAATTAAACCGAATCGCAATTTTACATTAAAGAATGAATGTATTCTTAGTTTTTGTGTATATAAGTATTTTGAAAAAAGCTTGTGGCAGGAACCTAAATAAATACTATTCTAATACAAATAATAGCAAACCATGGTGAAAATATTCTCAAACAACAAATCATTTTGGTACTACGTTTGTATGGGAAATTCATCCGTCGCCGGACCCATAAATACGCGCACGTGCGATTTTCACATGTTTTTTTTTTAATTATTGTTCCGAATACGGAAGAGGTCGATATCATTTATGGCGGTCATGGCGGATTCGCAGTAAAAACTTTTTGTCCTTTGATCTATTATGAAAAGTAACCATAGCTAGCAGCTGATATTTCAGAAAATTCTAATAAAATACCAGGTTAGAACGATTAGAAATGGATTGTGCCATACACTTTTCTCTCCCGATAAACGCGTGAAATGAAATTCCATAGAGTTTTCCCTCCCGCATTTCAGTACGCCTGCAATGACGTACTTTCTGCCTTATGTTTGGAAAAATTAGCAACTTTCTGAGATGTAGTATACAGAGCATCCCACGGGTATGCCACATGGAGGGAAAGTAAGGATGACCTTCCGGCAATGCCAGCTTTTCATTATTGTGAACAAAATTGTACATCTAATGTTAAAATTCATGGACTTCCTTTTATTTCTGACACTATATTATTTAGCAAAAAATAATCCTTATGATGAAGCCTTTTGATCGGTATGATAAATTTACAGGATGATTGTTTTTCTCGTGTAACGGGTTCGATTCCCGGTTCAACCATGTAATTATTTGAATATCTATGAATGCAGTTTAAATTGTTTTTTAAATTAAAATAATGTCTTCTTTCAGTAAAATGTTCCATCTACAATAATCAAGGTACTTTCCCTCCATGTGGCATACCCGTGGGACGCCCTGTAGAAGTATTTTCTAGGATGACCAGCAAAATCTCCGAAATATTTATCCCACTTTCGATGTAGAAAGATAACGTAATGATCCTATAGCTTAGAAGCCGGATTCTGGCGGCGAGCCAAATCTGTGGAGATGATGTTATGATAGGGTATCATTCATTGTGATTTTGTTCTCGGAAAACGCCTTTTTCGTTTTGAAGATGCGGCGTTATTCTTTGTTTGAAGTTTGAGGCTATTAGGTTATTTGTAGAAGCTTTTACGCCTAACTTGTTTTAATTAACCTACTGTTTGTTTGCAACAGTCTGCAGTTAGCTCAATTGTTTCAATTGTAAATACTAGTTCTAATGTGTTTCTATTATTTGTTTTTAATTTTCTTTGTTAATAAATATAATATGTTTATTAACCTACTTTTTGTTTTTATTTGCATTGATATTAGGCTTAAATATTATAAGAAAGGTCAACTGGATCCTTATTAATATTACAGGACTGAATCTTTTTAACCCCCGACGCAAAAAGAGAGGGGTGTTATAAATTTAACGTGTCTGTCAGTGTATCTGTCTGTCTGTGTCGTAGCACCCAAACGGATGAACCGATTTTCGTTTAGGACTTAGTTTTTTTGTGTCATAGATAATTTTATCCGTGTTCTTAGCCATGTTTCATTAAAATCTGTCAGGGGTTTTTAAAATTTTTAATTTTGTTCTTGTATTTCTTCTGTTTTTGGAGTAGAATGAAAATAAATTTGAAATTTATCGCTAAAATGGCTGTGAGATACTGATAGATGGACCAACCGAAATTAGTTTCTTTATAATTTGATATATATACTAAAAATATTTAAAATCCTATGGACATTTTCCTCTACACACCAAACTCTGATATTAGTCAGTAATATATTCTCAAAAAACCACTTATAACGTTAAGTTTTCTGACCAGCAATCAGGTGGGACAGTAAATGCCAAGACATCATGAATGTGAAAGCATGCTGGTTAGGCTAATGAAGTGGCGACGTACGACATACACGGTCACTGCGATCTGCGTCTGTCAACGTCATAGATCCAAAAACTTAGATAAGAATAAGATTTTATTTTGTAGCACACACACATAAGGGTTTAAAATTTAAGCATAGTGAAGCAGCACTACGTGTAAGGTCCCAAGAGACAAAAATTGGTTATGTGCGCGGCTAAATAGGCTAATAGGCTAAATAATAATTAGCTTATCGTCGTTGCCGACCGAGGACGATACCAACGCTGGTTTTCAGTCAGTAATTGGGTAACGAACTAAAGACAAAATAGCAATAAGTCTAAGCTGAAGTTCCGAGGGCGCGAAATCAAGTAGGTACCGTTGTATGGATCGTATGAAACTCACACATGTGTGAGCGCTGAGCTGGACGAATTGTTAAAAATGATTTTGTTTCAGTTAAACAATAGCATATTTAACAATTTTCCGGGTTTCAATTCGATTTTCTTGCTGCATTGGGGATGCGTTTTCAAAGCAAAGCGGCAGCAAATTAAGTCCGCTAAAATTCTATAATACTTAAAGCTATCCAAAACTGGCTATCCATGAAAGGTACTACTACACAGCCGTCTTGAAAACATATTTTTTTAGCAAGTGAATCTTGTATTTTGTGTAATTGAAACAGTTTTTCTACTCTGCCATATCTGGTTCTTGGTGAATCGGACACGAAGCTTTTGAAAAAGTCTTCATATAGAATGTTCGCTTACATAAAATCAAAGACGTCTGATATTTTATACCATAGGCGTCGACTGACGTGGATCGCAACGACCCTGTATATTTTAATGAAGTGGTAACAGCTTGCCAATTAGCGCAACCGTTATTGCGAACGTGATTAATGCCCTATTGTAGATAGGATGTGCTTCGACTAGTAGACTAGAGGTAGAGGAAAGACGAACTTTACCTTATAAGATGAAGATCCGGAGTTCATCAGTATAACTAGCGACCCGCCCCGATTGTTTAGTCTTATAGCCACGTGACGTCACGTTTTTAGTTCCGATGCATTTAACTAGATGTCGGTAGTAAAAGTGGACGAGGGCTAGATTGAAGATAATTATATAGTTTTGTGTTGAAATTAATAAATTCAGTCCATTCCGAGAGTTCAAAGTTTATTCTATACTAGCGACCCGCCCCGGCTTCGCACGGGTGCAATGCTGATACGGATTTTTTTGTAGACCTTTTTAAGTCTTATAAAGTCAGTTGGTAAAAGCTTGGTATCCCCACTGTATCACATTTTTAATTTGGCATTACGGACAGGTAGGTATCCAGCACAGTGGAAGGTGTCAAGGGTAACACCGATCCCAAAAAGCTCGAATAAACTTGCTGTCGAGGAGTATCGTCCAATCGCCATCTTGTCTTCTCCCGCTAAGGTACTTGAAAACGTCTTGCACAAAATAATATACGCACAAGTCAAGACTTTCTTATGCAATGCCCAGCATGGTTTTAGAGATAAGCGGTCGGTCAACTCCAACCTTCTGACGCTTGTAGAGTACATCTCAAGTAACTTAGATCTCGGCTGTCAGGTGGACGTGCTCTACTTCGATATCCAAAAAGCGTTTGATAGAGTCAATAACGACATACTGCTGGCCAAACTAAGCGCCATAGGCTTCGCGCCCGATCTTCTCAGACTTCTCGCCGACTATCTGCGCGATCGCCAGCAGTATGTTAAACTTGGAATTTATGAGTCTGCACCCTATCACACGCGGTCAGGGGTGAGTCAGGGTTCTATTTTGGGTCCCTTGCTTTTCAATTTAATGATTAATGACTTACCAGACGTTGTAGAGCACGCGGAGTGTCTGTTGTACGCTGACGACTTGAAGCTCTACACTGTTATACGTTCCACGGCAGATTGTGAGGCGCTTCAAGTTGATGTTAACGCGGTATGTCAATGGTGCCTTGACAACAAGATGGAGTTTAACCCTTCCAAATGCTCCGTGATGACTTTCGGTCGAAAGAAAAACCCGGTATGCTTTGATTACTCGATTCATGGCAACATGATCTCTAGAGTAACGGTAATCAAGGATTTAGGAGTAACTTTTGACCGAAAACTCACATTTCACGACCACATCACTACGGTCGCCAAGCAGTCCTTTCAAAGACTTGGCTTTGTGCTGAGAAACGCCCGAGACTTTCGCAGTGACAGTGTTGTGCGGCTTCTGTTCGGGGCTCTAGTGCGGAGCAAGCTAGAGTCAAGTAGTTCCGTCTGGAACCCGCACGAAAGTACGTACGCACTGTTACTGGAAAAGGTGCAGAAGGCGTTTCTCAGGTCTCAGTACAAGCGAGAATTTGGGTATTACCCATATATGTACCCAACTAAGTTTCTCCAAGGGTGTCTTGGGTACAATTCCCTACAGACCAGAAGAGCGTACGATCAGACAGCAACAATGTGCAAGGTGCTCCGTGGTATGATCGACGTTCCTGATCTACACAACCTTCTGTTTCGGCTCTACCTCCCTGATAATTATGTTCGCAACAGAAGCCACAGACTTTTCTCTGTGCCCTTTAGTAGAACCGTCGCTCGTGCCAACTCTCCACTGCCTCGCACCCTCGCCGGGCTCAACAGACTTCTTGACCAGAACCCAGACTGTGATATCTTCGCAGACGAATGGAAGAGTTTAATGTTGGTATGTCTGAGGTTTTGCGAGAGTGATGGATGACTGAAAGGATGCCTGTTTGTTTTTGTTAATGTTAATTTAATTTGTCTTAATCATGTTAATTTTATGAAAATCTTATTTATTATTTCAATTAATTAATTTATTTATCTAATCGAAAATTTTCAATGTTAATTATTCTTTATTGATTTATTTTATGAAATGTTTTAAAATTGTACAATAATTTTAAGTAATTAGATAATTTATGTTTTTTAATCTTAAGTAACTATTGTAATTGGTTTGTAAAAATCGTGTTAGTTACTTATCAAAATAAATAAATAAATAAATAAATAAATTAAGGTGTATAATACTGTAGTATTATTTTGATCTATCTCGTAGGGTTCAGCCAGCGTTTGCAATGTAAGCGCAAAAAATGTGTTTATTTACGACATCACATTAGAAACCTCTAAAATTAGCAGTGTTTCTCTGCTACAATATGCATGTATTATACATATCAACCTTCGTCTTGAATCACTCTATCTATTAAAAAAAATCGCATTAAAATCCGTTGCGTAGTTTTAAAGGTCTAAGCAAACATAGCGACAGACAGACAGCGGGAAGCGACTATGTTTTATACTATGTAGAGATATAACTTCTATAGGATTTGGGGACTGCCTCGTTGGTCTAGCGGCCAGCTTGTTCAACCGCTGATTATGAAGTCCTGGGTTCGAATCCCAGGTCCGCCAATAGTTGTTATTGGGGTTTTTCTAGCAAGAAAAGTTCAAAGCAGCAGCCCGGAGTCAGAAAGTTGGCGGTGTTACAACCCCGTGCCTCGGAAAGCACGTTAAGCCGTTGGTCCAGCGGTTGATCTCTCCCCCGGTCGTGTCGGTTTCTCGTCCTATCGGATTATGAGAGTGAGGGAATAGAGAGTGTACCTGTTTGCGCACACACTTGTGCACTATTATATGTCCTGCGCATCTCGCTAGTCTCCGACGAGACTGGCCGCCGTGGTCGAAATTCGGCTAGGAGAACATCATCATCATAGGATTTGATTTTCTCAAAGCCGTTTCGTAATCGCCATCGAAATAAAAAGTATAGTACTTATATACACAGTTTTTTTAGTGCTGTCGAATTAGTTTAGTTTTAGAGGCATCTGAATTGATATAGATTGACACAAACTTCGGGAGTCCTATAACCAGCAGTGGGGAAAATCCGGCTGTGGATGATGATGACACCAATGTCAGGTAAGGTTGATCGTTTTGTGTTGGCGTGAGATTTTTTTGAGTTTTGAATTTTTTTTGCGTTCTACATGGAATAAAACTAGCAGAGAAGTAGGTAATTTGCCGCAAATCGTAAATCATTTGTGAATCCATGATAAAACCAGCTTTGATTCAATTTTATTTTGGGAGCATTTGGGAATATGTTAATTTTTAGCCCAACATCTCTTATTTTTCCCAAATTCTCCAAAAATACCAATGATCGAATTTCGTTTTTTCATAAATTGTTATAATAGAAAATGGTTTTATTCCTAGTAGTTTTATTCCTTGTAGAACCCAATTTTTTTTATAATAAATTATAGTAAAAATCTCGCTCCAACGCAAAACGATCAACCTTAAACAAATTTAGATGAAAAACTTTGGTAATACAATACACCAATGAAGAAAAACGACATTTCTGGTTAAGCTAACCGACCCAGCCCAGAAAACCTATCAGAAAGGTCGGGATAACACATAGATCAAAAACATCACCTTTGCAGTTCAACAGAACACCCGCACAATTCCAGCGGTATCCAGTTGTTATTGGAAATGCCGAGATACCCGCGCGACGTGAGCTGAAACTCAAGGATAGGACTGGGTCGAATTAGGAACAGTGGGAATCTGAGTGTTTAAAACACGATTCGACTAAAAACATCTCGACTAGTAACAATTCGACTAACGACTCGAACAATTTGTATGTTTTTTGTTATTATAGTGCGTAACCTTACACTCAGGGTAATTTCTAAGATATCAAATAATATCGCAAAAGTTTTCGACTTTTTTTAGGATGCGGGTTCAAGTCCCGTCGAAGTCAAGTCGAAGAAAGAAAAGTGTTTTTCTTAGTATCTAATGTACTTTTATAACTTATTTATGTTGACAAGTTGACATTTACAGTGCAGTTGTTGTATCTTCGGTTATTCTACAGGAATATTCTGTAATACATATTTCTTGAGTCTTTTCTTGAAAACTGTTAAGGTAGTGGATTCTTTTGCCAAGTTATTATGTAGTTTTGCTCCTTCAAATGTTATATTTTTTCCATAGTTGGTTTACAACAGAGTAGTGAAAAGTTTTTTGAAGATATCAGATTATATTTATACGTTTCGTTTTTTCTTGATGATTTTCAGTCGCGCTCCTGGCCTGATAGCATCGGCCGCTCGGGAATCCTCGCCTTAATGTCAATAGATTCTAAAACAAGGTTCATGCAAATGGCTTACAATATGCAAAGAACTACACACTACTACAGACGACCTCCGTGGCGCAGCGGGCGCAGGTCCGCCTGCGACGCAGGAGGTTGCGGGTTCGATCCACGCCTCGGAACAAATTTGTGTACGATCTGCAGAAATTTGTTCCGTTGGTCTGGGTGTTTTCTATGTATAATAAAAATATCTATCTATGTAATGTATTGTATTAAGTATATCAGTTATCTAGTACCTACCCATAACACAAGCTCTGCTTAGCTTGGGGCTAGATAATACTGTGTGAATTGTCCAGCATTATTATTTATTTATTTATTATTTAACTTCTTACCTGCGATCTAAATTAATTGTAGAATAGAAGTTAGAAAATAGTAAAAACCCTATTTTTTTTCTGGCCTCATTTACCACCTTAAGGGATGAAACGTTGGTGTTCTTCCAACAGAAATAAAGGAATAAGAGGTTCGAAGTTAACCAGCTCACATCCGTTATGAACACATCTGAGTTTAGATATTAGCTACGTTTTATCCAAGTGAGGAAAACCGTGCGCAAAAGCTACTAAAACAAATATAATTAAGCACTCAAGAACATCATCTGGTAGGCCCATATAAGAGATGACATTAACGTTAAGCCGCAATAACAGTAACCGGTTAATGTAATTCACAGTTACATTAATATGTAATGTTATTATTAACATTAATTTTATTAACTTGGTTCAACGTAGATTACGAAGTGTTGGTAACGGTTTATAAGGTGATAATGTTTTACATCTGATTTACCGACTTTATGATTTACCGCGTCTGTGTTTACTGACACGCTTAATGCTTTCTTACACTTTCATGGCCCAAAACGAAGACGAGCTTTTTTCTGTCTGTTTTTTTTTCTGTGCTGTCATTTTTTGATTAGTTTCGTGGATTGTATGAATATTTTCATAGCACCGGTAAGTAAAAACTTATTATAATCAAAATAAATCATTTGCAACGAATCAATTTATTGAAAAACATAATATACAGGGTGGTTTTTTGAGAAGGGCGGTGATGGCCAATTCCGAAACCACGAGAGTTAGAGAAAAGTCGTGAAAGGAGTTATGCCCTCGATTTTTAAGAAAACAATAATAACATATTTTTTTTTTATTTTTACTTTAGTCGGAAATCGACAAGAATTATTTTTCAAAAAAACCAATAGGTACATTGTTTTCATATAACTCTTTTAGTGTACGCGTCGGGCGTCGTACGCCAGCAAAAATCTCAGCCAGCATGATTTTTGTCATGAAGAAGTATCAAACATCCATGTATCCAATATCATCCAAAAGTTTTGTTCGTTATATAAAATTCTATAGTTCTCTCAACTCGATTCCTACTTGACCCGTGCCAAACAAAGCTCCACTCGCATATCGATTTCGACGAACCAGGCCACTCGAATAGAGTTAATCGAATAAAACTTTTAAAGGTATTAAAAAGCTAAATAGGGCGTCCGACTGAAATAAAACTCTGCACGAGAAAATACTGCAGATTTAGGGTTGTCGCAGATCGCAACCGCAGCTCTGCCGCACAGCACAAAAATGTGTATTCAAATATGGGCTTTAACTCGTAACATTTAGATTTTATATTGACGACATCAGATAACTGAGGCTGACAAACAAACTGAACTACGGTTTATGTTAGCTGTAGATAAAATAAGTGTAAAACATAAATAAATGTATCAATAAATGTGTCAATGACAAAAGATGGTCATCTTTTATGTCATCTTTTGGTAAGGTTCTTCCAGGCTACCTAATAAGGTTGCCTGGAAGAAATTGCTTTAAGCAATAAGGCGGCCTATTGTACGTTTTTACTTTATCTAGATATAAGTTATTTTATTAATTTTGTGCAATAAAGTGTTCATTCATTCATTCATTCATTCATCCATTCAAACATGACGAGTTCAATCCCTTATTTGAAAGCTCATTTTTCTTTACAGAACAGAAATATGCATTCAGATATGGGATTAAACCTTTAGATATATTTTACAGTGACATAATTGCTCACCGTAAGCTCCAAGCGAGTGGTCCGCGAGTCTAGGGTAGAATAGAGAAAAATTACGTCACATCGTCATCGAATGCGTAAAATGTATGAAACTCATTCCTTGAACTTCGATAATTTACGCAATGTATGACGATTCGATGTCATTCTTCTCTATTCTACCCAAGACAACAATCCCCGTGCTAGGCCTACTGATAACAGCAGCTCGCGGTTGACTAGCTTGAACCTTGCGGTAAGCCATTTGTCACTGTAAAATGTATCAAAGATGACGAGTTTACGCCCATATTTGAAAGCTCATTTTTGTTTCGTACGCTAGAGGCGTTTGATTAATGTGCGCAGAGCTTTAGGGTTAGTGCTCACACGTCCAACAGCACTGCCGCAGAACAGAAAAATAGGCATTCAAATATGAGCTTAAACTCGTAACCTTTCGATATATTTTACAGTGACATAATTGCTTAGGTACCGTAAGCTTCAAGTGGTCCGCGAGCTGCCTGTTAGCTGATACCGTCGATATAAAATGAATCTAATGTTTACGAGTTAAAGCTCATATTTGAATGCACTATTTAGTGCTATGAGGCAGGATCGGTCCGGTCCGGATCTGCGACAATATTTTAGGGTATTCTAGTGAATGGGAAAACGGAAAGCCGAACTAATAGATTCTGTACAGTTTGACAGTTCTTTGAGGGTATTGTCTTAGTTTGTCTGCCTGTCTGTCATTGGTCTATTATGTAGTGAAGGTATGTAAAAAGACAGGTCTAAGTAGTGAATAGAAGTGAAAAGTATGTGAAATAAAGAGAAAATCTGGTTTACAATTTGTATGCTTTTCTGAAAATTTTGTATGATCTTATTCATGGTGTTCGTCACATATATTCATTCATAAATTTAAAATTAAAATAACAAGAACAAAATAAAAAATTGCAACCCCCCCCCCCCCCAATTATTATGAGCTTTTGTTAAATAATAGATAATAATAATATTTTTATTTACAGAAAGGTTTACAATATTCGTACTAGTCTAATTATTAATAGTAATATACATTTCAACTGTTCAACTGTTCGTGTTAGGCGTTACTTTGCTGAAATCTATTGTAAAATATTAGGATAAAACAATATTTAGTAACAATTCCGCGCAAAACCTTCTCTGATAAGATGCAACAAAATGTGATTGGCGTGTAACGCCCGCCCTCCCACTAATTGCTCCCACTTGAAATCAAAGAAGGTAAACAACAGACTTACACAATATGAAATTGCCAAGTAAATAACCCTCCAACTTTAAGCAAGAACACAACTTAATTTGTAAAAGAAAAGACCACACCAACTACACAATGAAAAACTCATCAAAAGTAAGTCGTCAACTAGTTTCGTCTCTCCACGAGACATCATCAGGACACTATCATTCCTGCGAATAAATGCTTTGATTTGTTTCTATTAGGATTAGGACCTACCTAATAGAAACAAATCATGGTCTATTAAAACAGAAAATTACAATTTTCTTTTTTTAATAAAACATGGACACCTATTTTCTTTTTTTATAAAACATCACATAGATACCTACCATGCGAGAGACGCCACGTGCAATAAGCCAGTTTCGTATAAAATATGAACGTGATAGAACGCGGTACAGAAATAAAGTAAAAAACTTGACGACATCATTTTCCTTTTTGCATTTTTCCACCGCTTCTGCTCACGTATCTTGGGAATGACATTTGTATGCGGAGCATGGATGAAACTTTTTTAACCTAGCGGTTAATTGACTCCCTGGTGACTAGGTGTTCGATACCCGCTGCGGGACAATGTTAGTATCGCATAGTATCATAGACTAGTTTCTGCCCGCGATTTCGCACGCGTTGTTTCTATGGAAAAGTTTTAAGGTTCTTTCTATCCCATGGGAACTGATTTATGGGATAAAAAGTAGCCTACGTTTCATTCGAGGCCTAGAACTACCTATAGCCAAAATTTCAGCCCGTTCTGTTTAGTAGTTTTTGCGTGAACAGATATCAAACATCCATCCATGCATCCATACATCTTAACATCCAAACTTTCACATTTATAATATTAATGTTATTGTAATTTCTTGTACTCGTGTTTACATGAACGCCCGTAGCACACCTCCGCTGCGGAACATGAGTAGCGGACCAGCTACTCGAGTTCCGCATGAATTCCGCAGCGATCAAGTGTAGTTTGAGTTGCGGAACTATAGCGGAGGTGTGGCTGACAGAGATAAAATTATAGTCAAATCTATGCGTTAGAACTGGCAGTTTCGCTAGTGTTCCGCTTCTCCTACATACGTACAAGACATGGCGAAATTAGTGCGGGTCCGCTGTTAAGGTTTCGCAGCGGAGGTGTAGTAAGGGCGTAATAGACTCAGTATAGTGCAAAAATCGTCCAACTCACAATAGCTTACAGAATATTTTTTTTTGTATTTTTATACAAAAAAGATATCATACCGTCTAATAAGGCCATGTTTACATTCCCACCACCCTATCAGTTCTAAGGCCAGGTCCACATTACACTCGATCTCATAAAGCTCCTTATCTTGTCTGATAAGGAATGTCATCGGAACTTGATCCGATGGAGAGATAGGATACGACTCGATTCTATAAGCATTGCATTCTGTGTGGTAGATATTTGATGCAGTGCTCGTAGCGTCGGTATTGCACACGAAGAGTGTGCAATACCGACGCTATGATGGATTGCGAGCGGAATGATAAGATATGGTTGAAATGAAATAGTATTTATTTGCTTAAATATAGGTTAACAATGATGGTTTTAGAATAGGGTATGACTATATTTGACTTGTTAGTCGTGCAATGTTTAACACATTCATGGCCCACGACTAAGATACTAGTCTCCGTCCGCGTGTCGCGGCGGCGCGGCGGCGGCGCGCCCCTGTGGGTCGCACCGCCGAGGCTGGGCTGTGAATGCGTTAATAGAATTTGGACATTTTAGTTATTGAGAAAATTAAAATAATAGTTAAGTTTTACAGAATTCAAATTCAAGAATTCTCGTGAGTGAGAGGTACAAGGCGATAGCGTACCGCATTTTCTATGCGTCAAAACTGTTGTTACCTAAGTAATTACAAGTTAACCAATAGAAAATTTAAACTAAAGAAATACTTCTAGGTTTCTTGACAAAACAAAAACTCGACAAAAAAAGTGTGCTGTTCTTGAGATAAATAGCAAAATGTGTGCAAAAAGGTATTTTTGAAAAAAAATATTAAGTATATCCAGTAATTTCACCAATCGTGTTTTGTACGTAAGTAATTTCACCAATCGTGTAGGTACCTACATAAATCCAAGATAAAAGTTCGAAGTATCATTTCCTTAAATATGAAGGTACAATACAATACAAAAATGCTTTATTGTACACCGTAAAAATAACATTACATAATACAAATACAATGGGCGGCATAATATTAGGATAAAACGATATTTAGTAACAATTCCGCGCAAAACCTCCTCCGACAAGATCCAACAAAATGCGATTCGTGTGTATATAAACAATACTCGACTTGTTACGTCCTGTAACACCGGTCAGAACCCGGCTTTAGGGTTCCTCACAATCAGTGAATTCATAGAACCTAACTTCCAGAAATAGAAGTATCAAACGCTTTAAGAACAGGATCTCTCCATCATGAGATCAGTTTTTGTTCTACCAGTCGTCTTTACAAAAACTATCGGGCGACGAGTAGGAATATCAGATATTGTGCTTGGTATGAACATTGTCTGTTCGCTATCAATAGTAAAAAACCTCTTTATTCACAAAGAAAGTCACAACTGCAGACTGTTGCAAACAATCTACAGGTAGCTCAACTGATCCATATCAATACCAGTCGTCGCGTCGTCGCTACGCTGGCTGCATAGCCCCGCTGTATGTCAATGCTGATGCGCTGCGCCAGATACTGACCAGCTCTCGGGTCACGCGTCGCTTCGACCAGACGCTCAGATATTTTAAAAATCTCGACTCCAAGGGGAGCTATCAATAGTTAATTATCTATTCCAAGTTATCCTTGCTATCACAGAGAGTTTGGATGTTTAGATGTATGGATGTATAGATGGATGGATGTTTGTAACCTCTTCACGCCAAAACGACTGAACCTATCGGGCTGAAATTTTCCGTATAGGTAATTCTTATACTGGAATCAAACATAGGCTACTTTTTATCACATAAATCAGTTCCCAATGGATACACAACGTTTTCATAGAAACAACGCGTGCGAAGCCGCGGACAGAAACTAGTATTAGAAATATAGTAGAGTAAATAGCTTTAGTTCTCCTATCTTGTGATAGGAGAACCAAAGCTAAAACAGATCTTGTGATGATCTGTTTATATTATTACTGGCTTCTTCCCGCGGTTTCGCACGCACTTTTCAAGTAGCTTATGTCTATCCCTGGGATATTGTTTACCTCCCTGCGTTTCATTAAGATCCGTTCAGCCGTTTAGGTGTGAAAAGGTAACACAGACAGAGTTACTTTCGTATTTATAATATTAGTATGACTATCTCTGCTTATGGGTCATAGATATAAGTGCAATTCTGTAGATATGGTTCTCCCAGCAGCGCTAAGTCAACAAATGGCCTGTGCTACAGCTTAATGCAAAGACACGCTATTTCAACATTTAATTTTATTTTTTATAACACAAGCTTTGCTTAGCTTGGGGCTAGATAATGCTGTGTGAATTGTCCAGCATTATTTATTTATTTATTTATTTCCAATCTTTTGCAATATACCTAATGAACAATAAAGATGGAAAGATGTACCTAGACCGAAGTGCGACCGAGACAGTGATACGCACGCGAAACACTAACGCCGTCGGTGCCGGTCCGACTATGACTGAGGTGGGTGGACCTAATTGGACCTAATTTGAGCGTTCCACTTTCGAGAAGCTAATACCCAATCTATCGAATTTTACTTTCATCGATGATATGGGTAGATAGTGTGAGTATCGCACATCGATTGCGGGTGTTCACAATTCCCAACGTAATTGATTGATATAGTTAACATTATGACTCTCATACCGTGCCTTAAGTATTTTAATTAAGGCGCATCTACCACATTAATTATCACTAACTAGTTCGTAGTTAGTGCATACTTGGAACCGTTCCAGATTTGATGAAAAAAAGTCTTGAGATTTTCTTTTAGTAATGGCTCAGTGTGAAAAAAGATATCGTCAGTAGTTTACGTTACGATGTATATCGACAGATTTACGCTAAATGTATCATCCCTGCCTAATGCATATTTATCCAGTCCGGTATAAACTTCGTTAGTGTATCGTATAAGTCAGTTTGTATATCGTCATCTTTACATAATATAAAACAAAGTCGCTCCCGCTGTCTGTCTGTCCCTATGTATGCACAGATCTTTAAAACTACGCAACGGATTTTGATGCGGATTTTTTTAATAGATAGAGTAATTCAAGAGGAAGGTTTATATAATACATGCATAATATAGTAGAGAAACACTGATAGTTTTAGAGGTTTTTTTTTGCGCTTACATTGCAAACGCTGGCTGAACCCTACGACATAGATGTACACCTTAAAAAGGTCCACAAAAAAGTCCTTTTTTTTATCCTTTACTTTTTACGAGAAATAATGGCTTATTTACGAAGCGATTTTAAGCAATTCAGCATTACTTAATCCTTATCCAATGAAGTACCATAAATACATTGTGTATTTAATGTAAATCATTATGGCTTTACAGCATGTAATTTAAATGAATATTTTCGAAGATATTACAGATATAAAATGCAGATACATAGCGGTTGTGGCGGCGCACGGCGGTACCGGCCGGAGGGGTCGATTCTGTAGTTTATTTAGTATCAGCATTGCACCCGTGCGAAGCCGGGGCGGGTCGCTAGTAGAGGATAAAAAAGCTTGAGACGAGTTTTGCTCCAGGTCGAAAACGAACGAACATGTTCGCTTCTTTACTTTACCTTTAAATGATTGAAGTGAACAAAGAAATAGATAAATAATTCAAATCATGGTAAATATCCCGTTATTTATGTTATGACTTTAGTGTTAATAACCATGATGGATTTAAAAGTTTTATAGATAAATAATGCTAGATAATCCAAAAAGCATCATCTAACCCCAGAGAGATTTTGTAATAGGTAAGATACTATTCTTACCTTCTAGAATTCTAGATAACTGATTCACTTATATTATAATGGTAGACAGAAACATAGAAAACACCCAGGTCAGGAACAGGTAGTTCAATAATCTATCCCGCGGCGGGAATCGAACCCGCAACATCTTGTGACACAGGCGGATCTACGCCCGCTGCCCCACTGACGTCGTCAACCAACATTGACATGAAACTTAGAACAAAGTTAAAAATTTTAAAAACCCCCTGACAGATTTTCATGAAACATGGCTAAGAACACTCGGGATAAAATTATCTATGACACAAAACAAACTAAACGAAAATCGGTTCATCTGTTTGGGAGCTACGATACCACAGACACGTTATACACGTTAAACTTATAACACCCCTCTCTTTTGCGTTGGGGGTTAATAAACCACAAAATAAAATTAGGTAGGTAGGTACATTGGGTCTTGTGGTTATTTGTGTGAAAAAGTCAACATCTGAGATGTTGACTTTTTCACACAAATAACCACAAGACCCAATGTACCTATTTTAAAGTATGAAGTAGCCCCTAAAAGCAGGTCTCATTAGGAACATGTGAAGCCACTTTGAAAGAGATTTAAATTTAATTTTTTTTTTATTAAGGATTGAACACTTTTATTACAGTTGAAGTTGCGGTCTAACCTTAATCTCATTTAATTAAAAACCTAATTTTTTATCTTTTGATCAGTAAATGGTGAGAAGTATTCGGTAGATCTAAGATTAAGCATAAAGGTGGATTTAATAATTTTTCTTAGCAACATATACATATTATATAAAGTATTTGGTCCATACTTTTGGATAATTTGGTGGAAGTTGTGTATATTAAAATTTGAGAAGTTTAATAATTAAGATTAGGAGGGTTTAATTTTATTATATGAGCTTTGGTAGATCTTTGTTATTATAGTGTGTAAACCGTTCCACTCTGGGTAATTTCAAATAAATCAAGTAATATCCCAAAAAAATTCAACTTGACGGGACTTGAACCCGCATTCTTCCCTCAGTACAGGAATGTGCTAACCAACTACACCACGACTTTAACTACTCACTTTGGTAGCTTATCATCATCAACCTATTTTAGTCCACAGCTGGACCTAGGTCTCCCCTAGGTAGGTAGGCACTTGTTAAAATAATGATTGTATACGATAGTGCTACAATGTATTTGGTCGTTAAGTCTGATGGGTTACAAAGACAGGTAACAACGAAGGAGCAAATACCTACTACTTAATGCATTCACTGCCCAGCGACACGGGGAACGAGACTGCATCTCAGGCCATGAATGTGATAGTTAACAGCATCTGCGTCTTGGGCCTTAGTTTAACAGCTTGGTGTTAGTTTTACAGCTTTCTAGTAAGAATAGTTTCTGAGATAACCGCGGACGGACGGATGGACATGGGGAAACTTTAAGGGTTCTTTGTTTACTACGGAACCCCAAAAACTTGATTATGTATTTACTTGTAGAGGGGATAAATAAATAGGAAGTTTTAAAGTGGACTAGGTTGGTATGATACCTACCTACCTACTAAGTATCTAAAGTGTACCTAGCAAATTCATTTAGATTACGACAGGCAGGTATAAAGGTTCTACCTCAAATAAGTTGTTGGTACTCTCTCAACCTGAATACCAATCAAATAAGCAAACATTTAAGAAAAACTTCCAACAAGCTCCAATCACTCGCAATTAAACAAATTAAAAGCAAAGTTGAACCGTTTGGCCTCAATAAACTCCGGACTTTACCGCCGATGCAGTAAATCGCAATAAATTCAACGATACCTACCTACATTTCAAGGGACATTCACAACGGGACTCGAATAAAGTTTCTAAAATCGTCCCACGCAATAAATAAACGAATAACGACCACACGACCCTACAATTAAATTGTTCCACTACAATTTGCATCAAATTAAAAAAGCTACTCTCAGCTCTCACGATCGATATAACAACCTTACGTTATTTACAAGATTACCTTGAGCGTATGTAAACAATTGCAGGGCCACCAACAAGAAAATCCAGTTTTTGATGCCGAAACGGCACATCCCGGTCCGGCACATGGTGGAATGCACTCAAATAACACTGTAGGGTATTTTTTAATTCATCATATCACATTTTTCACTCAACAATACACAATTTTGCGCGAATTTTTCACTGAGCTTTTCATAGCAGTTTGGGACGATCCGCCATTTTCGAAGGCGAGCGAGAACCGGCGGCGCGGCGCGCGCGTACAAAACACAACACTCTGCAAAGGGCAATGCCCGGAGCGGATTGCCGGCTGAAGTGAGCTGTAAGCTGCGACCGACAACGTCAATGCGAACTGTCAAAAACCCGGAAGTGCAGCCATCATTGAAAAATGTTACCAACTTGCCTGAAAACTCACCTCCTTTTGACAGGACCAACATTGGCTCATCCATTTTATTTGAGCATGAATGAGAGCTTTTGTCTCTTTCGCACTTGTGAAATTCACTTCACTTTCTTTCTCTATTTGCAGTCTGCATTGGCACATCTTTATGCCAAAAAATACAAATACTCACTCACACAGGAACCGGAACAAATCAGAATCCAACCAAGTTGTTTGTTGTTGATGTGATATGCTGTCGATTCTTATTTGCGGTTTTACGTTGTTTTCCGATTACATTTCCCCTCAATGATCATAAATACAGTTTAAAATACTCCAAACATTGATCAAAAATGGAGCTGATCTACTCCATGAGGCGAAAGCCTTTGAAATGCGAGCCTCCCCTATTCGACAGGTATGTTTACTTGCCAAGCTATTTTCTACAACAAATTCTTCCAATACTCGTACAAATGCAATACGAAATCCATGAAAAACATTCTATCTGTTTGTTTTTACCGGCAATCGTTGCATATGAACTAGATTTCATCATAAAAATTTCATCTTGCAGTGCCTCTGATCCAGAAACCATTCGGCCGATTTGCACGATTTCAAACGCGAATATCATCGCTTTTTCATCACCAACGGAGCTATCTGACGTGGACGGAGACACCTGGGGCGGGCACGTGTACGTGTGCGATCTGGACACACCTTGGGACAGCCATAAAGTGGCCAGCACTTCACATCCCGTAAGTTTCTTTACTATTATTTCTCACCAAGAGTATCTATTGGTTTTTTTTCGCTCTGTTGACTTCTCTCCAGAGATGGGGTACGGATATTTGCTGCAGATTTTTTATCAATATAAACCCATAGAATTACTGTTGTCCCATGGGTAAGTAGGCATAGCTCTATAATCTAATTAATCTAAAGCTCTTTATCGAATAATTAATAAAATATTAATATTAGCGAAATAAGTTTATTCTTTAATGAGAATAAGTGATTAAGTGCTTAAAATTGTGTTATGTTGTCATAAAACATTGACAGTTTATACTATTCTTATCATTTCTTCCAGGTGTCAGCATTAGAATGGGACCTCGAAGGCAAGCAGCTGCTGATAGCCACCTCCGTCGGAGACGTCTCGGTCCACGGACAGAAGGATTACTTGCTGAACGAGTGGCAATGCTTGTATACTGCTAGTTTTCCAGGTATGTGATTAATAAGCAGTTCTTTGAATAGTAACTATAGTAATATTGCATATATAATGTGGTCAGGGCGAAAACATTGCCCCCTCCAACTGAGCCAGTGGATGTTGTATGAGTCTACTAGTATTGTAACATAGATTTATTAATTTTGGTGTAAACAGTCGTATGACTAAAGGATTCTACTAGAGGCAACAGCTTCATTCTGTTTTACTATAAAAACTATCATAGTTTGACGAGTTCATTACGGTTGTAAGCAGGTTAAGAACCAATCTTCTTAACAAAGCTCCCATGATGCGCTGCATCTGCACACTCAATTTGCTTGCAGAGAAGTTAGACTTGTTTTATTGCTCCCTGAACGAGTTGGCAAAGGCTTTATTGTTTATTTTATGTTTCTAATGTTGTGTGACCTACTTATGATTGAATTAATTCTTATTTTCTTTTTTATTTTGGGTGTGTATGAATAAATAATTACGAATTTAATTTAATTAATTAAACACTATTATTGTTATTATTATTATTAGTTTTTTAATTAATTTGTATTGTTTTATGTTATTATTAGAATTGTAATTAATTACTTTAAAAATTACCAAATATTGTAAATTTTTCTATTACATTATGACTGAGACTCTACATAGTAAGATTGAAGACAATTATGTACCCTATCGCATTAGGTGTGCCTGTAAGGATAGGTGTACTTTTTAAAAAATAAATAAATAAATAAATTAATTAATTAATTAATAACTACAAACCTTACCTAGCATCCTTCTTTGTATTTTTAACACCAACAATGCAATGACCAATCTGCCTGCCAAGTGTGCTGATTCTGGCAAAACTCCCTTGATTGTGGATAGAGTTGCCAACTCAGTTCTTATAAAGCTGCTATTGATTTACAGGAGAACACATAATAAAATCAGCATTCTTCCACAATGGACATCGCGTGGTGATGCTGGACAAGAAGACAGAAGCTCCCATCACTGACAGAATACAGACGCTGCGATGTGCACCCACTATCAAGGGCTTTGGGTAAGATTAACAGAACTCACCTTAAGGTCACGCGTAAAAACACCGGTTTTTTCTATTTTCTAGGTTCTGCAAGTAAATTAGATAGCAGATAAGAGTTTTGCGCACATTGTAAGCCATTTGCTAGGTATCCATAACACATTATAACCAAATTAATTATAACTTAAAATTACACATTACTAAATAATACATTAAAAAAAGAAAAATCATAAAATACAAGAAATGTCACAATAGAAAAATTAAAATCAGTTCACACAATTAAGAATATTAAATTAAAATTACATATTGTTCAGACGGAGCCCATCATAATACGCATCCACCTGTTTTGGATAGGGCAGTCTGATCGAGCAACAATCATCCGCAGGATGCTATTGCTACTGCCTCGCGCACGCTGGAGTAGGGAAGCGACTTTTTTGCGAATTATCGCGTGAAAGCCGTCCGTGCGCGCCTCCGCGAACATCCCAGATGCGCTGCAAAAGCGAGGCAGCCGCATCAGCATCCTGAAAATGCTAAAGCAAACTACGAATCAATTGTCGTTTTGGAGTCTATTGATATTAAGAGACTTACTACTGAAATCAACATTAAGTCTTAATGTATTTATTTATTTATAAAGAATATACATAGGACTTAAATTAATAACACTCTTTAAACCCGTGGGGGTTTGACTCGTGGTTTGTTGATAGACTCCAAAATGACAAATTGAGAAAATAGTAAAAACTTGTTTTTTTTTTTCATGCGGCACCTTACTATTACAGATTTAGAAAAACTAATAAATAATGCTCGACGTATCACAGCAGCATCATCCGCAGAGTAATCAAAGCTTGTGTTAAGAGTGGCATAAACTTTTTAACACATCTATGGCCTAAGATGCAGATCCCCTTCTCCGCCACTGTGAAGCGGCGCGGCGGCGGCGCGACCCCTGCGGATCGCACCGCCGAGGCTGGGCAGTGAATGCGTTAACTAAAATATTTTTGTTAATATACTTAGACCCTGAACAAATATTTGCGCCCCTGCAGCAAGGATCGAACCCGCTATCCTCGTTCGTAGTTTTTTATTCTCGCCTTGGACAAAACCTATAGGTTACGTTGACCTAGAATCATGATAATTTGGCAAGACACAAGGTCTTACGGAACCCTTAGTGCGCGAGTCTGACTCGCACTTGACGTTTTATTATTTAATTATTTACCTATCCTTTCCAGCGGCGTACCCGTCGAGGGAGCTTGTATAATAACCGCGACAGGGCTGCTCGGAGCCATCCTCCCGTCCGACGCGGCCGTGGCCGCTACCACTACGGACTGCTTGCGCCCGGCGAGGGACCACGTCACTGCTGCCAGTGTCGCTTATAAAAGTACGTCAATATTTAACTATTTACTTACAGTGAAAAATAACTGTTATTTATTGTACCGAAATAATCCAATACGGTATTTTACTCTTTAAGAGAAAAAATCAAAAACTGTATTATTGAGATAGCTTAGGCAAAAAGCAGTTAGTTTTAATTCATAAAATAGCAAACTAAATTATAAAATAAAATTTAAAGGTTCTAACTTTTTTCATCTGTTTCATAACCCCAAAATAGTAGTCGCCATGTTATTACGTCATACGGCTATGTAAACTTAAAAGTGTTAACTGTCGACTATCAGCGTACCTTTAACATACAAAATATCACAGTATTTGTTTACACAGCCAATCGACGTCATGACACACAGAGCAATATGACATCCACTGCGTCCAGCGTTTTCGTCAAATTACGCGCGATATTTGAAAATATATCATTTAAATGTATGACACTTAACGATTAAATAAAAATTTTGAGATTTTTTCAGTGGTTCATTAGCATTATAAAATATAATAGAGACACTTTTCAAAAATGGGTGTAATACCCTATTCAGTTTTAGGCGAACACATTTAATTCCATAGTATAAATTACAGTTGTTTTTCTATCGGCTTCCTCTGGAGCGGCCATAGACAAAAGTGTGTCTGAGATCTTGTCTCTATGGTCCCTCCGGACTTATCGTTCTTGCCTGTTGCATTACATTCCTATATGCTGCATTACGGTAGTGATATTGTTTTCGCAAAGTTCGTAAATGGAACACGCATGGCCTCCAGCCGAATAGGGTATACGCATGTGTCTTCAAATAAGATAATTATTTTTTACGTATTCTCTAATAGTATAGAAATATATCTGTATTTGGTATTTTTTGATGTTTTTATTGTGAAATGTAATAATAAAAAAAAACTCGATACATTTCTAAACGCAACGCCATTGGCAAGAGCGAACGTGACGTCACACTTCACATTTTGTATTGTCATGACGAGGCTTTGACGGGATATCTTTTTGTATTATTTCGCGGTTGTTTGTTAATTACTGTGAAGTAAAACTTTAGTTTGTATCATTTATTTGTATCAGATTTTATTTTGATTGAAAAATCAACTAAGAAACAGAAGCACATTGAGTTGAAAATGTGAAGTGTGACGTCACAGAACAAGGGCCAATATGGCAGCGTTTATATCACCCGAAACCCGAAACTGAGAGCAGTTTTACTTTTTGCTATGGTATTTGTTGATGACATTTTTCACGTTCACAATTTGGAATTAAAAGTCAGGAAGTCATACGTAAAAGTTTGTGATTTGGAATGAAGAAAATTCTAGAGATTTAGCGCCAAGGCGCCAATACCATCTTTTTTTTAAATCTCTATCTAACCCGCAAAGAAACAGTTCGCATTCTACCGTGAAAGGAAGAATCAACCTTCATAAAAAATCACCAAGGTTCGATTTTCAAAAAAAAAAATTGACGGAGCACCAAGATGTCGAGTTTTTATGTAAGAGAACGAATACTTTGCATTGATGATGATTTTAGACAAAAATTAAAAAGAAAAAATACTTTTTAGCCCTAGGTATTAAACTCGAGTTTTAGGCCCGCTAAGCTACACTTTCTGAGCAAGTGAAGTGAAAAAAAAAATTATATGCAAATACACTATTCCCTCTATTTCAGATGGAAACCTTCTAGTAGCGTGCGTGTGCGGCGGCGGGCGAGGCTGCGTGCGCGTATATGTATGTACGGCGAGCAAGGCGCCCCCCGCGCTGTCGGCGATGCCCCTTCCCGCTGTGTACCTGTTGGATAACGATTTACCGAGTACGTACTCTTACTCAAGCAACTCTCAAGAAACTATGTTTGTAATCAAAACCCAGATTTCCATTCTCGCTTAGGCGTCGAGGTTGTAATGTAATTTTCAGAAGCACAGAAGATAGCTAAATCGATGAGTACTGCTTTTGTTAACATTTGTCCTGAGGCGGAAATCGAACCCGCAACCTCCTGGCGCGGGCGGACGTTACCCGAAGACGGGGATCTCGTTTTTCTTGCGTGTTTGTCTTACCCTTAGAACATTTAGCATATAAAGCCTTACCCCTAAATACTCAAAACCAACTCGTATTTAAGGGGGCACCTAGCGGGTTTCGTCGTTAAACTAGGCCTAGATCTTAGTACTCACGGGATCCCCGTGGTAAAAAAGTAGAATTACATAAAACACAATATTTTTTCTTCAGTTCTTTAATTAGATGACAAGATTGCGAAAAAAAATATGACATAAAAAAATCATGAAAGTGCCATGAAAGTTTTGCACCTAATTTGTTCGAGATCTCAGGAACCCTGCGGTCTATAGAAAAGATTTTTGTTTTGATTCGTAAGTTATTACTAATTATTTGGTTTCTTAACACAGTTTCTGCATAAGTTGTATAGTTTTCTTATACTAAAAAAATCATTTTTGCACTTACATACGTCGTTCCAAAAACGAATGCTCTGTTCCGCTCCTATGAACGCGAAATCCTATGCAGCATTTTCACAAAATGGCGCGCAATGCGCCCTCTTAAGGCGAAGTGGGATCGTGGTTGCGTAGGTATTTGACGAGCGATCGCCGCGCGGGGTCCGCCCTTCCCCGCGCACTCCCAACTAGCTACTACGAACTAAATGTTCAAGTTCATCACTTTTCGTTCTTCAATTCAATTCTTCAATCGCGAATATTTTTTTGTTTTGTTATATTTATTCACCATTTTTGCTTGTAATGAATTTCTCGTTCAATATGCGTTTACGTACGCGGCAGCGGAGAGGGCGCGAAAAAGATGTACACGGGTGCTCTCGACGAGGCGCTGCGGCCGACTGATGGAAGGCGACAGCCGCGCAATGGCCGGCCCGCGCGCAGTTTCACTGTTCTTTATTTAGAAATTTATTTTTTGCTACAAAATAATATTATTTCGCAAAAAAATAGAACCATAATCGTCTAAAGTATTTATTAGGGAATACGTAGACGAAATTTCATTGAAGTATGTTAAATAACCAGCAAATAAAACTGATTTTTCCGTAGCAGTATCACTGTAAAAATGACGAATTAGAGGAAACTTTGCGATTTTTTTCTATCGAGTCAAGTTTAGTCAATCATGTTTCGGCTCCCATAACTTACTAACTAGAATCCTAAACTTTTGATTGTCATCAAAAACCAATAAGAAAATTGATGTTTTATTGCCTTAAAATTGATTTTCCGTGCAGTCAAAACGTGGGTTTTGGGACTCACTTCACCTTAAGCACGTCTCAAGTAGTGAATTTTTTCAGTGTTCATTGAAAATCTGTCGGATTCGGTGGATCGTGGATTAATTTTGTGTCCAATCCAAAAAATATATACAAACTACAATATGTAGCTCATTTTGGTGTCTCATACAACATCCTGAACAGCCTGTATTGGTTCACTGCTGGACGCAGGCCTCCCCTTGATAAGAGCCTTAGTGACTTTTATCTCATAAGGGCTAATGCCCATAATCCCCCACGCTGTGCATGCGGGTTGGCGATCGCAGTTCGGTGGTAGTATTGTTCTGCAGGGGGCGCTGCTGCCCGCCCCCGGTGGATATCCCTTAGTCGCCTCTCTGGACACCCGCGGGAAGAGTTGGGTGGTGCTAAATTCTAAGCCCATGCTTATATATAAACCGTTTCATTGTTACAGCGACTGTAAGTTGGTGCCAACGCGACGAGCCTGATTCCCTGCTCATAGGGGGCGCCACGCTCACTGTCTGGAAATGCACGGAGCGGGCGCACCCTGTACACAAGCTACTGTCTAAGGGTAAGTTGTAGTATTAACACTGTATATGTATAATAAAAAATATCTATCAGATCAAAAATATCTATATATATATATATCTATGTATAATAAAATATATATATCAGTTATCTAGTACCCATAACACAAGCTCTGCTTAGGTTGGGGCTAGATAATGCTGTGTGAATTGTCCAGCATTAATATTTTATTATTAATTTGACTGTCATTATTCGAAGCTTACCTAGTGAGAGACAGAGCCTACGTTTCCCGCCTAAATATTCAAATTCAAATAGCCTCAACTGATCAGAGGCGTCGGCCAATCACAGGCGTCGGCCCATGTGACAGGCCGACCAATCAGGAACAAGGTCACCCCACCACAGCCGAGGCGCGCGAGTAGCGGCGCCGTCTTTCTTTCTTCATTGGCGTCTTGTTTCCCGCCGCGTTCGCACGTGCCAGCAAAAGCTAGCACAAACCAGTTTGCTAAAGGAATATTCCAGGGAATATTTCTATGTAATAGCTATAAAAAAGTTAAAGTTTTGCCTATAAAGTGAAGTGCAAAAATCTACAGACTTGATAAAAAGTCGAAGCTATCGCGTAAGTAATTCTTAATGATTTAAATGTCCCGGGTAGCATTTTATTTAAAACGAAATTTTAAATTTTGTTTCATGCACGTGGTTTGTCCTCCGTGTTGCAGCAAGTAACAATTAACTTAGACCACGTGGTTGCGTGATACGTGTGCGTTGCGTTGCGCCTTTGTTGTGCAGATACCGTTTATTTGAAAATGGTTCTTTTAATTTTAATCACGTGGTATTTCCGCTTGCTTGCAGTGGTTAGACCTTCAATTGATTTAAAAATTTAACTTTTACCACGTGGTATTTCCGCCCGTGTATTTTTCAGCGGGTGACTTTTTATTTCGAAATAATAAATCCAACGGTTTTTCCGTTCGTTATATACCTACCACAGGCTTTTGTCCTGTGCATGGATTGGTTTTAGGAATGAACCTAACGATCCCGTTATATCAACGGATTCAACGGTCATTCTTTTACTATAAAAGTTTTGTTTCTTCTGGTTTTCGGTTACAAAAGTGTATCTGGTTATTTTATAATTATAATCTATTAAAATGTATTCTTTAATTTTAGCATGGATAATGAATATGTTATTGATGGAGGCGCAGAAGAAGATCCAGCATCTGGACCTTGTAAATCACGGAAGCGGCAGTTGAGTACGTCGAGTATAAGCAGTACCGGCAGCACATCCGCGAGTAGCAGTAGTAGTTCTTCTGCCCGTGTCTCAAAGCGTCGCCGGCATCATAAGAAGAGGAAGGGAGGCAAACCTAAGCGCCGCCGCTCGAATAACAAATACCGACAGCTGGAAAAGGAAGTTCATGAGCTGCGTAAGCTCTTGCCCGGTCAAGGTAATGACCATCAGGTGAGTCCTCATACTAATTACTACGCGGATGACGCTGTATCTATCAGTTCGGGCATAAGTGGCAGGCTTTACAATGAACCTGAAAGAACTGTAAGGGTTATAAACCCACATGCCTCAATTGAAAATAAAGTGTCGCTAAGCATTGAAACAAAACTCAAAGAGCCGCCTATTCCTAAGAGCTCTGAATCCCAGCTGAAGCTTTTGAATCAAATTCAGCATTTAGGTAGCACTGACTGGAATGATCTAAGATATTCGGACACTCAAAAATCGTATAACCTCACTCCAGATTTTACGGATATAGATATAAATGATGAGGTCGCGGCTTTTCAGTCCCCTCGCTATCTTATACACGCCGATAAGGCGTACGCTGCTTTGACCTTGTGCATCCTTAAACAAAGGGAAGCTTTTCAGACACTGTGCAACGACTTTGTAGAATTTTCTCAGGAAATAACACCCGATAGTGAGGTTTTGAATAACAAATTGGTAGAGCTTGTTTCTGAGGGTGATTTCCAGAAAACGTCGGCAGATATGTTACAGCTAGTATGTGGGCATCGGGCTGAAGTGTTGGAGATGCGAAGAGATTCCGTAATTTCCCAGGTAAAATACCCACTGGTTAAATCCGCTCTGCGAAAAATACCACCAACGTCCACAAACCTTTTCGATGCTGAAAAGTTCACAACAGCTCTGGAGAAAGCAGGTGGAGTCAACAAATGTTTTTGGCCTGCAAAGAAGCCTCGCCTATCGACCTCGCAGGTCGCCTCAAACAGAGCTAGCGTCTCCTCGCGGGAGCACGCAAAACATACAAAGCCCTCGCAGGGTTTTCGACAACCAGGTTGTTCGTACGGTGGTTGCCCGGCGCCCTCGCAGGGCCGCATTGACCGGCACTACCAGGAACATGGTTTTGATTCGGCCGCACCGAATCGTGGGTCGTTTCGTGGACGTGGCCGTTACACAACGTCACAAAATAGACAACAGAATCAGTCAAAAACTTCAGGCCAAAGGCGTACCAATTCCCCACCCAACAAGAACAGGGGTGGAGGCAACAATAACCGGCAACGTAAGTATTGACAAGCGCTTCAGAGCAGGCCGTCTGCTTCAGTTTCTACACCAGTGGAAACGCCTTAGAGCCCCAAAAGCCGTTATAAAAATTATTTCGGGATACCGCATCCCTTTTTGCCTCAAACCTCCGCTCATACATCCCACGCGACAAAAACAACACACAGAGGTTCCGTATTCTGCAGCGATGTCCAAAGCCATCCTAAAAATGAGGGACGACGGCGTGCTAGAGCAAGTTCTTCATCCCTCTCCAAGTTTTCTGTCCAGCATATTCCTGGTCCCCAAAAGCGATGGCACTGCTCGCCCAATTTTCAATTTGAAAGCCCTGAATCAATTTATTTTGACCGAATAATTCAGTCTGCTGAATGTCTTTCGCGTACCAGACTTCTTGCAACCAAGAGACTGGTTATGCAAGATCGATCTGTCTCAGGCTTACTTTCACATAAGTGTTGCCCCGAATTGCAGACGATTTTTACACCTAATGTTTCAGAAACAAGTGTGGGAAATGACATGTCTCCCGTTCGGTCTGAGCTCGTCTCCCAAGACATTTGCCACAGTAACAAACTGGGTTGCGGAAACCCTCAGAAAGCAAGGAATTCGAATATTGGTGTATTTAGACGATTTCCTAATTGCTCATCAATACGAAAGCACTCTGAGGGCTCATGTTCAGATTGTTTTCGACAGGTTAGAAACATTAGGTTGGATGATAAATGTCGAAAAATCTGTCCTGGTACCAACGCAGTCATTGGTGTATTTAGGGATTCAGTGGAATCCTTGGATCAATCAGAAGTGTCTTCCGCCCGAAAAAGTTTATGTGCTGAGGTCCAAACTGACTCATATGTTAAAGCACTCACGCACAGATCTCAAAGAGACCCGGAGTCTCGTAGGTTTCTTAAATTTCGCGAGCTTCACTGTGCCAAAGGGTCGCCTACACTATCGCGCCCTTCTGAACCTAATCAACCGGTTTCTGAAATCGGATCGAAAATGGCTAAACATTCCCCAGGGTGTCAGGGACGAGATAAAGTGGTGGCTCAAAAGTTCCCAACTCTCCTCAACTATTCACATGTCCCCTCCGTCACACTTTCTCACGACGGATGCCTCGGACGTAGCGTGGGGAGCTCGATTAGACAATTATTCTCTAACAGGATTTTGGTCAGAGTCAGAAGAGCTTCTGCATTGCAATTGCAACCAAAAAGAGATGCTTGCCATCTTAAAAGTTTTAAAAGATCATTGTCAGCTCCTGCGTCGCAGCACAGTACTTATCCAGTGCGACAACCAGACTGTCATCGCATACCTTCGCCACGAAGGCGGCACGAAGTCGTTACCTCTTATGCACCTGACTTATCAGATTTTCCAGATCTTAGAAGAGTATCAGATTCAGATAAAAGCATTTTACATTCCTGGTATGTACAACAGCCATGCCGACCATCTATCTCGGCTGCGTCTCGACCCAGAATGGCACCTCCTACCTGCGAGCGTCGAGAGAGTATTTGCCAAATGGGGCACTCCAGTAATAGACCTATTCGCCTCGAGTCGGGCGCACGTAGTGAGCAATTATGTGTCACTGGACCTGAACGACCAAGCAGCCCTTTTTCACGACGCGATCTCTCTAATTTGGAACTATCCTCTTGCGTGGGTATTTCCCCCACCGTTCTTAATACCCAGAGGAGTTCTACGTCATCTCAACGATGCACAGGGAATTTACCTAGTTGTAGTACCACGTTGGCACAAGGTCTACTGGCGCGCCGATCTGAAGAACCGTGCGTTAGCACCCCCCTTCACGATTCGACATCTCGATCAAGTCCTGATCGATGTCTCAACAGGCCTTCCTCCTCCAAAAGTACAGGACATGACTCTCGAAGTGTGGAAATGTGGGGGTGGTCTAACAAATTAAGTAACTGGAATGACAACCAGCTTGAGCTCTTAAAGGGGTCATGGCGTGATTCAACGAAAAAAACGTATAATGTCGCCTGGAATAGATGGTTGAGTTGGTCAGAACAACACAAGATAGATTCTCAAAATCCCAGCGGTGAAGAAGTTGCTAGATTTTTATCGGACCTTCACCTGACACATAAATTATCATATGCTACAATTCTTTTGCACAAGTCTGTTGTGTCAACATTTTGTAGTCCAGACAATGCGGGAGAAATAAGTTCCCATATCTTGGTAAAACAGGTATTAAATTTGCTTTGCAAAAACCTCCTAAAAATAAATCCCCTATTTGGAACATTGACAGCCTCGCGTCTTACTTAAGCAGCTATAATGTTCAAGATCATATTTTTTATGTCCAAAGACATACTGCGATTCTATTACTTCTATGTTCAGGCCGTAGGATACATGATCTAACTTTGTTAAGGATAGATGCTGATCACTTTACTCGTACTGATGAAGGGTCTATTGTATTATGGCCTATTTTTGGATCAAAAACGGACTCCTCACACTATCGGCAATCGGGCTGGAAATTTTTCACAAATACTGAAAATAGTAATTTAGATCCAGTTTTCTGGATTAATAAGTGTGTTGATTTACTAAATGACCGAAGAAAGTCCGCTAGGATTGATGATTTGTTTGTTTCTCTATGAGGTGAGCCAAGAGCAGCTTCTAAAACTCTTATCTCGGGATGGATTAGATCTTTATTTAAAGATGCAGGTATAAGTGCCACTCCTGGCAGTATCAGGTCTGCAGTTGCGTCGAAGAATTGGTTTGATAATTTGCCAATTGAAGATATCCTGTCTAGAGGAAACTGGCGGTCTCAAAATACTTTTTGTAAATTTTATAAGAAAACTGTATTGCCTGAATCTACTAGTTCATCTGTAACTAAATTATTTAAGCCGTTTAATTAATGGCTAATTGTTCAATCATATGATTATTATAGATTTATTACTTTATGAACAATAAATATTATGTTATTGTATGTTACATACAGTATTTTCATTTTATATTAAGTTAGTGTTCCTTTTCACTAGTCATAGGTACTATTAGCTACCATACACATTAATGTTCACATTGGCGTCAGTGTCACCACCACCACCAGGCGATAACAAACATGTCTCACTAGGTAAGCTTCGAATAATGACAGTCAAATTAATAGAAGCGTTTTACATAAAATAAAACGCATATTAATTTACTTACCTTATTCGAAGCTTACACTTTAAATCCTGCCTGGTGTTTAGGGTTGCCAGAGGTGTTGAAAAAAAAATCCGGACAATTTAATTTTTTTTTATTGACTAACAGATAAATTTACTGAAAACCAACCTAATAACTACCAAAATAATATTTTTTCGATATTTAGAGTAGGTATCTACTGTTTCATATATTTAGTACTCGATGTCACTGCTTTTAATAAGGTTTTATTGCCTGAGATGGTATCTTTGAATTCAGTGCAACTAGCAAACGCACAATTCACTTTTTACAGTGTTTACGGTGAGACGATTTCTTTCGTCTGTCCATACATTTCCCATGACGCTAAAGATTCTTTCCACAAAAGCATTTGATATGGGAATACTACAAACATACTGCACGATTTTCAATAAATTTGGGGCTGCTTCATTGTTAAAAAATCTGCACCACATGTTAAGAGAGTTTCCTTCAAGTGAAGAGAAAACACTTTGAAGTGCAGCCAGTTCTTCATAAATGTTTTCAGGGGGAGATTGCTGCTTCCAAGGAGATAAGGAAATAACTCAAATAATTGATCCAGCGTAGGCAATCTTCCACTTTCAAGATCTAAACAACTAAAAGCCTTATAATTATAATTGTTATTTTCAAAGTTATACTAACACCTCTCTTTTATAAGCTAGTGCTCTTTGGTAATCATTTAGAGCGTTTTCAGTAAATTCTTTTGATTGATTCTGAAAGATAGCCTTTTCTCAATGCCATATGGACTTTCATTCCGAAATGTTTGTCTGTTATTTTCAAACGGACAATGCATTGTCCGGTTTACCAAGATTTTCTAGACCGGACAAGCTTATAGAAAACTGGACTGTCCGGTCGAAAACCGGACATCTGGCAACTCTACTGGTGTTATTGGACGCAATGAAGAAAGAAAGACGGCGCCGCTACTCGCGCGCCTCGGCTGTGGTGGGATGACCTTGTTCCTGATTGGTCGGCCTGTCACATGGGCCGACGCCTGTGATTGGCCGACGCCTCTGATCAGTTGAGGCTATTTGAATTTGAATATTTAGGCGGGAAACGTAGGCTCTGTCTCTCACTAGGTAAGCTTCGAATAAGGTAAGTAAATTAATATGCGTTTTATTTTATGTAAAACGCTTCTATTATTAATTTATATAAGTCCACTGCTGGATATAGGCCTCCCCCAATGAGTGCCATAGCGCCCTGTCTTCAGCTTGCTGCAACGAGCATCTACCTACAGTCTTTCGCAGATCGTCATCCAACCTTGCCGGAGGGCGCCCTACACTGCGTTTGCCGAGTCGTAGTCTCCACTCAAGAACACTTAGCATTATTATAGTTGTATTTTGCATGAGTACTGCATGATGTACTACTAGAGTATGCATGCTGATGAGTATCTATGCTGAGACAGGGACCTTTTTGGCCCGTATGTAACACACTATCTAATTTGTATCTGTTTTCTTTTTTTCTTTGTTTTTATTTTCTCTATAATCCTGTGTTTATTGTACGTATATATGTTTTTAATGTGCTGTGTTATATATAGTCCTAATAAATGTATATTCTTTCTTTCTTTCATACTAATAGTATAAATTCGAAAGTAACTTTCATCTGTCTGTATGTTACCTTTCACGACGAAACGGCAAAACGGATCTCAATGTAATTTGGCAGTGAAATGGATTATATCCCGGAGAAGGACATAGATTGCTTTTTATCCGGGAAAAAACGTGTGAAGCTGCGCGGAGGAACTAGTTTATAATAAAGCTGTTCTATCTCCTATTAACTCGTTTTTCCACTTGGTTATTTAAATAAAAGTTTATCATATTTATTTTCATAAAACCGTATTTCCGTTTTTGATGACCTCCGTGGCGCGGCGGGCGAAGGTCCGCCTGTGACGCAGGAGGTTGTTCGATTCCCGCCTCGGGACAAATGTTTGTACGATCTGCAGATATTTGTGCCGGGTGTTCTGGTTGTTTCTATGTATAATAAAAATATTTATCTATGTAGTTTAATGTATTAAGTATATCAGTTATCTAGTACCCATAACACAAGTTCTGCTTAACTTAGGGCTAGATAACGCTGTGTGGATTGTCCAGCATTATTTTATTTATAAATTTCTGTTTAATAATTGTAATATAAATACTTTACAGGGCCGTTGCAAGGCAGCACGACTCCTGGGGGTGGGCAGAAACCGGGTTCGGATACATTTAACACTGTTGTAAGTACAAGTAGCGTTTTTATTTATTAAACATAATATCTTTATAAAGTATCTCAAAAAAGTAACGCAGATAGGCAAGACCACAATTTTAAAAATATTTAGCGTTATTTTATTACAAAATAGAACTCTAGCCCATGTGGTAGCCAAAACTTTAGTTTATAAAAATAAATATCGTAAAACTTTAATAAATAGAATACTTCATTGTTTTTTTCCTGCCAGGTCTGGCAGAAGCTCGGCACCCACGCCCTGCCCCGCGAGACGGTCTCTGCATCAGTAGCGTGCGCACGCGCCGCGCCCGCCGCCTCCCTCGCTGCGCTCGCTACTCCTCACACACTGATTATATACAACACTGATACTATGCAACTGGTAGATATTTCTTACCTCATAAACGCAATCTCTACCAGAGAACATCAAATAATACTAATAAAATGTATGAAATTGGCACCCAAATTAATTGACGGCACTTAATCACCCCACCGCCGGCTACTGAGGTCGAATTGAGGTCCAAACGCAAGAACATGCAACGTCTTCATTGTGATAGACGATGCTTATACTGATTTCAGAATTTATTTCTTTACCATCTTTTAACAATTAGTATTAACTAGGTAAGTCTAAAAAATTTACATAACCAGCTGAATTAGATAAATAAATACATCAAATGAATTCAGATACATGAAAATTTCAGATAAATTCACCATAGTCAACGGGATATTTACCATGAGTTTTGAGCTTTCCAATTTTTTTATATTTTATTATTTTTTTAGTATTTTATTGCAAAAGACAAAAATGAGGGTAGATCGATATATTTACCAAATAAACTGTAAATAATGAAATTTAAAAAAAATATATTGGAAACCTGAAAACTCATGGTAAATATCCCGTTGTAAATGACTGTAGTGTTAATAACCATGATGGATTTTAAAGTTTTATATATAAATTCATATATTTACGGTTATCAGCTAGGTTCATAGTGTAACTCCAACCATGAGTCACACAATGAACCTAGCTAAGCTAGACATTCATATTTTCATTTCAGATCAGTACCCGTCCAATTTCAACCAGCGGCACTCCCGGTTTGACTCCTGAGCGACCCCCCGCGTCGTCCGCTTCACCCCCGAAGAAGCCTAAGTACGGCCCTGGAGTTCTACCGGTTAGTATTAATAATTTTAATTGTGAGTTGTTCTGAACTGTTCGCCGTTATTTAGGGTAGAAGAGAGTATGTTGGTATTTGGTTGATACAGAGTGTTAGCTATGTGGTGCTGTCTTAGAATTAGCACCACCCCAACTCTTCCCGCGGGTGTCTAGAGAGGCGACTAAGGGATATCCACCGGGGGCGGGCAGCAGCGCCCCCTGCAGAACAATTCTATCACCGAACTGCAATCCCCAACCCGCATGCCTAGCGTGGGGATTATGGGCATCTCCAATAATAATAATAGGTAATAAAATATAATAAAATTCATCTATAGGAAGCGAAGAGAATATTTATAGTTACCTAAGTTAGCAGATAAGATTAATTAATCAATAAATGATCTAATGTAATTTCGGAAATAAGTTTATAATAATGTAATTGCAATGATCATGTGTTATTTATAATTGTATTTCGACGTGTAAATTTATATTTACCAATAAATTCTTGATTCTTGATTCTCTCCCCCCGGGAGATAAAAGCCAATAAACGGAGCATACAGTTCGTAGCTTATCAAAGAGAGGCCTGCGTCCAGCAGTGGACCAATACTATTGAGGTGAGGTTGAGGTGATACAGAGTGGGTACAAAATTTGACTTCATTGAGAGATTTTTGATCTTTTGTTGTTACAAGGTTATGTTCATGAGAAACAATGAGTTAATTTTGAAGAAAAAACAACCCCATTTTCGCATTTTTCATAAAACATACAAATACCCTAGTAATTTTGACGAAACCACATTCCTCTAAATTACAAACGCGTGGTCTCAAAAAAATTTACCGCATTTTTCAATAAAGTAAAATTAAACCCTAACCCGCATCCTGTCCTCCAAAGTTTGTTCCATTGTAAAGAAGTTTGGCCGAAGACAAAGCCAAAACTACTGAACGTATCGATCTGAAATTTTGCACACATAAAAATCTAGACCTGGGTTAACATTAAGCTACTAATTATACAAAAAACGCGTGCGAAGCCGCGGTCAGAAGCTAGTCAATAATATACTCCCTTCCGACCTAATCATTCCTGAAGAAACATGAACACAACTCTTAATTTTTTTCTTCACAGAGCGGGGCGTCCGGAGCGACCGTGTGTCACGTACAAGTGTCAGCTCTAGGCGGCGTGGCCGTGTGTATAGACACGCACTCACAGCTGCATGTGCATAGATTGTACAACGAGTTGCGTAAGTATAGTACATTATAGTACGGAGCGACCGTGTGTCACGTACAAGTGTCAGCTCTAGGCGGCGTGGCCGTGTGTATAGACACGCACTCACAGCTGCATGTGCATAGATTGTACAACGAGTTGCGTAAGTATAGTACATTATAGTAAGGAGCGACCGTGTGTCACGTACAAGTGTCAGCTCTAGGCGGCGTGGCCGTGTGTATAGACACGCACTCACAGCTGCATGTGCATAGATTGTACAACGAGTTGCGTAAGTATAGTACATTATAGTCCGGAGCGACCGTGTGTCACGTAGAAGTGTCAGCTCTAGGCGGCGTGGCCGTGTGTATAGACACGCACTCACAGCTGCATGTGCATAGATTGTACAACGAGTTGCGTAAGTATAGTACATTATAGTACGGAGCGACCGTGTGTCACGTACAAGTGTCAGCTCTAGGCGGCGTGGCCGTGTGTATAGACACGCACTCACAGCTGCATGTGCATAGATTGTACAACGAGTTGCGTAAGTATAGTACATTATAGTACGGAGCGACCGTGTGTCACGTACAAGTGTCAGCTCTAGGCGGCGTGGCCGTGTGTATAGACACGCACTCACAGCTGCATGTGCATAGATTGTACAACGAGTTGCGTAAGTATAGTACATTATAGTAAGGAGCGACCGTGTGTCACGTACAAGTGTCAGCTCTAGGCGGCGTGGCCGTGTGTATAGACACGCACTCACAGCTGCATGTGCATAGATTGTACAACGAGTTGCGTAAGTATAGTACATTATAGTACGGAGCGACCGTGTGTCACGTACATGCGGCATGACCGTATGTATCAAATAGCAGATACACACAGTATCTGCTATTTGACTCTTTTCCAATTTCATAATTTTCCCATTCACTCTAATATCATACTTTTTATACCTGCTTCATCATTCTTCCCATTTACCGTAGCCTTACAAATGAGCCTAATGAGGATCAGTAAAGTTATAACGTTGGTGTTCTTCCAACACAAACTAGGTTCGTAGTTAACCCGCTTACTTTCATAATGAAACTTATAGCAATTTCAATAGAACTAGTATCGACATTATTCTTTATATCATGAATTATATATCTTTTTAATCATCCAAATCGGGCCATTACTTACGGATATATTAGGTCCTTACATATGAAATTGGCGTTTTTCGTACTGGCCACTTTAATCACAAATTTCTCCTCTTTGGTAAGGAATTCCAAATTCAAATTTGTACAGCTATAGACTCGTGTATTTGTGCTTCGATGATCGTCATTCATTTGTTTTTTTTTCTTCTGTTTTTTTCTGTTTGCGTCACTCATTTTACAAAATGGAAAACTTAAAATATCGCATTATTTACGAGTACGAGTTCCGCCGTGGCACTAGTGCTGCGGAAACAACTCGAAGGGTGAATGATGTGTATGGCGGTCGTGTTGCAAAAGAAAACACAGTTCGTTTTTGGTTCCAACGTTTTCGTTCTGGAAATTTCGACTTGCAGAACAAGCCCCGTGGACGGCCTGAGACTCAAGTTGATAATGAAGAGTTGAAGGCTATTGTGGAAGCGGATCCATCGCAAACCACGTCCGAGTTAGCTGCAGGCTGCGGTGTTAGTGATAAAACTGTTTTAATTCACTTGAAGCAAATTGGGAAGATTAAAAAGCTTGAAAGGTGGGTACCTCACGAATTGACTGAAGCAAACCGGCAAACGCGCGTCGACTGCTGCGTTACATTCTCAGTCTAAGACATCCTCCGTACTCCCCGGACCTTGCTCCAACAGATTACCATTTTTTTCGAAATTTGGATAACTTCTTGCAAGGGAAAAAATTCAACTCCGATGGGGCAGTCCAAATCGCCTTCAAAGATTTTATTGATTCCCGTCCGACTGGTTTTTTTAGTAAAGGGATCAATGAACTACCTATAAGATGGCAAAAGTGCATAGAAAATAATGGTTCATACTTTGGTTAATTAAATATATTATATTAAAAAATATTCGACTTTTTGTTCCTCCCAAACAAAACGCCAATTTCATTTGTAAGGACCTAATATAAAATAATAAACATTACGCCGTTACTGCTGGTTAAAATCTAATTACTAAATACTATTAATAAAATAATAATAATAATGCTGGACAATTCACACAGCATTATCTAGCCCCAAGCTAAGCAGAGCTTGTGTTATGGGTACTAGATAACTGATATACATAATACAATACACTACATAGATAGACATTTTTTAGTATACACAGAAAAACATCCAGAACACCCTGAACAAATATCTGCAGATCGTACAAACATTTGTCCCGAGGCGGTAATCGAACCTGCAACCTCCTGCGTCGCAGGCGGACCTTCGCCCGCTGCGCCACAGAGGTTGTCGTATTAAAACTTAACTATTTATTTCCAGCTACAACAATGGCGGTTGGTACTGCGCTCTCTCTGTTAGAATACGCCATGGTATCGGGCACTGACTGTCTTGATGTACTACTGTCTTTGAAGCCAGCATTAGTGGAGCCGCTATATGAAAGGTATTTCTCTTCTTTTCCTTCTTAAATCCTACTAATATTATAAATAGCTATGTGGTGCCGGCTTAGAATGTGCACCACCCCAACTCTTCCCGGTCTGTCGTCCCATCGGATTATGAGAGTGAGGGAATAGAGAGTGCACCTGTGTTTGCGTACACACTTGTGTACCGTAATGTGTCCTGCGCATCTGGCTAGTCTCCGATGAGACTGGCCGCCGCGGTCGAAATTCTGCTAGGAAGACATTACAATATAGCTCTATAGACGTAAGTATAAAATGTCTGCTCCCCAGCACACTTTATGATAACTGCTGAACATGGCTCCCCCTGACTAGAGTTTTTTTTCATAACCACCTCGCATTGGAGTTGTTAAAAAAACACAAAAGAAAGCTCTATCTTTGAGAAAATGTTTTAAACCGAAGATCCAGTACATCCCAAAGTCAAGCCTAGTTCAGAGGCGCAAACATGCAGGTCTCGACAGAGCCTACACATCAACTCCCCTTGGAGTCGAGACCCGTGGGGTACCGAGGCTCACCGGATTTTAAAAAATATCTGAGCGTCTGGTCGAAGCGTCGCGTGACTCGAGAGCTGGTGAGTATCTGTCGCAGCGCATCAGCATTGTCATACAGCGGGGCAATGCAGCCAGCGTAGCGGGGACGCGACGACTGGTATTGTATGGATCAGTTGAGCTACCTGTAGATTGTTTGCAATGGTCTGCAGTTAGCTCAATTATCTCAATTGTAAATACTATTTCTAATTTATTTATTTTATTTTATTGTAATTTTCTTTGTGAGTAAAGTTATTAGCTAAGGAAATAGTTTACCCGATTTTTTATTCTTACGTGACTTTTATTTCTTGCAGATTAACAGAGTCCTTTCAAAGACAGCCAGCTCTATTCCAGCAGTACTATTATCACAGTTGGTTGAAACTTCGAATAGCATTATGCAGGTAAGATGTATTATTTTATACTTTTCTATGGGCAAAGACTGAACTTTTAAATCACACTGATATTATTACCTAGGTATGCCCGAAAATCAGAAAAATCCTTGTTCCTGGGTAGGTAAATATTTGTTTGCGCTAGTGTGAATTATAAATAATAAATAAATAATAAATAATGCTGGACAATTCACACAGCATTATCTAGCCCCAAGCTAAGCAGAGCTTGTGTTATGGGTACTAGATAACTGATATACTTAATACAATACACTACATAGAGATAGATATTTTTTTATTATACATAGAAAACACCCAGACCAACGGAACAAATTTCTGCAGATCGTACACAAATTTGTTCCGAGGCGGGAATCGAACCCGCAACCTCCTGCGTCGCAGGCGGACCTTCGCCCGCTGCGCCACGGAGGTCGTACAACGTCAATTGTACAACTTAACTACCATAGGTGTAGTAGGTGGGTAATTGTTTAGTAGGTATACCTTCAAAACGAATTAAATGTGCACACCATGCAAGAATAAGCGTCTGTGTCTCCAGAACTTATTAAATCTTGTTTGTAGGTACCTAGTAGATTTAAAATTAAGTAGGTACCTAGGTACTTACTTAGGTACCTATACATTTGGAAAGGTAGGTATTACAGTTCACTTCACTTGAGGTACGATTGTTGTAGGAATTTTGAACGAAATTTTGCACAAACACGATACGCGCCAGTTTCAACCATTACTTAGGTATATATAATATATACCGATTACCCATACAGATTTACGTTCCTCCGAAAAGCTTGAAATTCTATACCTAGGTATCAATAGATGGCTTTGATCCATCACCCCAAAATTGTATCACCTATTATTTATCCAGCGACGACGGTGCATGTGCCCGAGTATTACAATATAGCTAGAACTCTCGAAGTGTTACAAAGATAATCTAATAGATGGCGCTGTACTGCAACATGCTCTCTTGCATATTACTGCATTGTGTGGAGCTATTCTGCTCGTCATGCCGAAAATCCTCATCAGATCTTAACAAAATTTTGGGCTCCACAAACACACACACACACGCGCGCGATCAAATATATATTCAAATAGTAGGGCGGCGTACTTTCTCCTCTTCTTTTTGCAATTTTTATTAACTCTATATCCAAATCTTTGTCCAGTTCTTACCACCTATACGCTGATGATCTCCAGATTTACCAACAAGCTCCAATCTTAGGCCATACGTCCGCTATTAACAATATGATAAAAATAAAAAAAATAAAAATATAAAGTATTTATTTCAAGCAATTTAAACTCATAAAATAACAGTAACACAAAAAGAAAAATTAAAAACTAATAGGATTGCTGGGAAGGTGGCGTTCACAGCAGTGCCTGGTGTACGGGCAGTCCAGCCTCCCTGCTATCATTGCCAGCACGGTGTTGGAGCTGGCCCGCAACCTGCGCACCAGGGAGGCGGCGCGCTTGCGCATGGTGGCATATATATGATGATCTTTCGCGCATCCTTGCGTGGGGTAAAGCACATGGTCTTCTGGTGAACCCCAGAAAGACGCAAGTCATCGTTGTAGGCAGCTCAAGGACGATATCTAAGATTGATATAACGGCCTTATGCCCTATATATTTTGATGGTGTGTCAATTCCAATTAGTAAATCCGTCAAAAACCTGGGTCTGATTCCTGACAATGAGTTGTCCTGGCGTCCGCAATTGGCTGAACTTAGCCGAAAAATGTTCGCATCGGCTGGCTCACTGCGGCGACTGCGAAATTTCTTCCCGACCTCCACTAAGGTGACACTTGCCCAGTTCCTCTTGCTCCCCATTCTCGATTACGCCGACGCTTGCTATCCGGACCTCACTGAAGACCAATTAAACAAGCTTGAGCGCCTCCAAAATTTCAGCATCAGGTTCATATTTGGCCTTCGCAAATATGATCACGTTTCAGAATATCGCGCTAAACTCAAGTGGTTGCCCATTCGACTTCGCAGGAATACTCACATACTATCTCTCTTGTGCAGTATATTGTTCTATCCTCCTAGCCCTTCCTATCTCAAGGAGCGCTTTGAATTCCTTTCTGACTCTCACTCTCTCTCTTTGCGTTCCTCTGAAACACTCGTCTTAAAAGTTCCTGCCCACACTACCACTTTCTACGACAAATCTTCCCTGGACATCAGACGTGCCAAATCACTTCCTATCTTTAAAAAACTGCTTCATCAGCATTATCTATCCTTGCAAAGTTAGAAAACTTTATTTTATGTTTATGTAAGATTTTTTTTTTAGGTTATTTATAAATGTAGGTATTATAGTATGTAGTGTAAGTATTATTTTATTTTTATTTATATTTTTCGGGTGCCACCGTCTGTTTTGTTCTAACATGTCCAGTCCATCCCAAGGTTGCCTGGAAGAGATAGCGATAAGGCCGCCTTTGTGCTTCGTCTACTCTTAGCATTTATTTCTGTATTGTTATCTGTCTTTGTGTGGTACAATAAAGTATTATCTAAGTATATATTTATATAATAGTTATTGTTATTACTTAGTAGATAATACTTCTAAGATAATTTACATTGTTCAACTTTTCTGACTTACCTTGATGTTCCAGTTGTTTATTTAATCGGTGTAATCCTTTTTGGCCTTAGTGTTATATGTTTTTTAAGTATTTATATGGAAATTGTAACGCTGTGGTTTACCTCATTAAATATAAATAAATAAATAAATGAGAGCAATTTAAATTCACTACCTTTCAATAAAAAATATAATTATCGAAATCAGATCTCTTAGCGGGGTTTATTCTAAAGCTCCTTTTTTGCCTTTTATTGGAGTAAGTACGCCTTTAATCAGAAAACCCCGACTAAAAAAAATCTATAAAATCGTAGAATCTGTACTACACCAAGTTTCATTCGTACTGATCGGTTGTAAAATACGGCCTGTAAAGGAGTACGGACATGCTGACAGAAATGCTAATTTTGCTAGACTTGAAGCAGAGACTTTGCTCACTTCGTTCGCTCAGCAATTAAAACAATTTTTCATAAGTATTCCATAATATTTTACCTAAGCACACCGTGTAGCATACAAATAATGTTGGGCTGAAATTTGGAATTAGATGAAATTTACTATTTTAAATCGTATTACCTAACCTTCAAGCGAGGGTGATCTTTAAGGTACCTATGTCTCCAATTACTACCACAACTGTACCTTGTCTGGGTGTGAATGTATAGGTAGCATTAAGTTAACACTGCAGCAATAGTCACCTTTTCCAAGCGAGCGGCTTGGAAACGGTGACACTTAGGTAGTAGATATAGATCTATACTAATATTATAAATAGGAAAGATTTCATTGTTTGTTTGTATTGAATAGGCTCCGAAACTACTGGACCGATTTGAAAAATTCTTTTACCATTAGAAGCCCACATTATTCCTGATGAACATAGGCTATTTTTTACCTCGGGAAAATGCTTCATTCCTACGGGAAAACGGATAATAGGACAACGGGTAGTAAGAATGCAGCTAGTTTATTATAATTCTATTAGCGAATGCCTATTATTAGCTTTCTGTGTCTAGTTTAATTTCTATTGTATTTAGTTTTATTTTATTTAGTTTATTGTATTTAGTTAAGCTGATGGCAATCCGAATTAAATAAATAAATAAAAAAATATTTATTTACAGAATCTGCCCCATCCTTCAATCCAGTGCGTCCGCTCTAACGTGCGTGCAAATGTGCAACGCTGTCCTGGGGGCATGTAGTGCAGCTCTGCGCCCTGATGGGCCTCTGCCCAGCCTGGACGACGATACAGATAAGGTTTGTGTGTGTGTCTGTCTGTCTGTCTCTCTGCAGCGGTTGATAATACAGGTTTCTTTCGACGGGTTTTGCTCCAACTCGAACAATAACAACTATAGGCTAAAGTTTTTCCATGTATAATAAAAAATATCTATCTGTGTAGTGTATTGTATTAAGTATATCAGTTATCTAGTACCCATAACACAATCTCTGCTTAGCTTGGGGCTAGATAATGCTGTGTGAATTGTCCAGCATTATTTATTTATTTATCCACGGTTGTCTGGTAGAGATCGATAAGACTGCCACTTGTTTAGTTTTTAAGTTGTTTTGTTGCTATTGATTTAAAGTATTTTCTATCTCAGAATTAAGATTTCAATTAATTTATTTCTTAAGAAAATAATCTTTTCTAAATAAGCATTTAGACAAGTCAAATTTTAGCCTATAAATAATTATCAAATAAGGAGTAACATGTTATTTATTTTCTTTTCACTTAAATTTCTAGTCCACTTGTAGAAGAAAGGAAAAGAAACCTTATTCAAACTTTTTACAGAGCGTAGCAACACTAGAGGCCAAGCCGGAACTAATCTCTGACCCCTCCCCCCTCTCCGCGCTACGCCTCGGCCTTCAGCGGGCGTTGGACGTAGCAATCACCTGCGTAGCGCAACAGCCAAGGAGTACGCAGGCTCACGGGTACGTCTATACGCTACGCAAAACCACAGCCTACCTATATGCAAACAGAAGACATACAGAAACAGAAGGCATTTTGACAGGGCAATCGTGCAGAGGGGCAAGGGACAGGACGGGGGAGGGACGCTCCCGAGTTGCATTCAACACCGCCTTCGTAACTCGGGAGCATCCTCCCCCACGACCCGTTTCTTGGTCCCTTAGGCATTGTAACAATACAAAAGCAAAAAACAATACAAGCAGGACTCGGTTTCCGTGTCATCGAAACGGAATCTTACATAGATTCGGGCATGGTTTCATATAAAATGTTTTATTATTCATGGAAAACTATTTTCCTGGTAGTTTAATTAATTGTAGACCGCAGAAAATAATAAAAAACGCTAAAATATTTCAATTTCGCGCGAATCTGTGTCAGATTAAAAAGTCTTGCTAGTTCTTTTCAAGCGTTTTACAGGATGTACTTAGCTCAACAGACAATCTTTTATAAGTATGTTTTTGTTCACAGCTACGACATCTGGTCCGACGCCCCCGCTCTAAGCGTGCTGCGCCGCCTCGTGGTGGCGTGGCGCGCGTGCGGGCGCGGCGCGGAGACCCTCTCGCGGGTACTCGCGCGGCTAGCTACCAATGTGCCGCAGCATTCGAAGCAGGAGCTTATAGGTGAGTGCAGAGATACGTCTGGTGTGACGACGCCCCCGCTAAGCGTGCTGCACCGCCTCGTGGTTCATTTGAAGAGGATTCAAGTCATCCCTACCTTGTGGTTATACCTTCCATTCTTTTTAGTAACTAGAAATAATACTTCATTGCATTCTTATAATTAATTGTGCATTACCTACCTAAACAATCGAATCCTGTACTTACACGCACACATTTACACACACTCACGCATCTGTGTTCTCAGGTTGCCCAACCTCTTACGAGACTGGTGCCTCAGTAGAGCTCAAACATACATAAACTATCACACACAAAGACACACAGACACCTTATCTGGACGCACCATTCCTAGTAGGTATAATAGAGCAAGCAAAAAAAACCCGCAAAAACAAATCTTGCCGACGATCACCAGTCGTGCATAGGGGTAAACTGAAAACCAACGCCGCACATGCTTGATTAAGCTTAGGTATTGGCATTATGCTGAGCTTATCACTATTGCCTGAAAAAAGCTATAGCTACTTCCACTTGCACTAAGCTGTTTTCCTCCACCTTCATCATTCGCACCGCTTAGACATGAAACGCGCTGTTAGCTTCTGTTTTTCCGGCTTAGTTCAACCTTCTTTTCGGGTTTCTTCAAAACAAGAGTGCATAGGGTCTTCTAGACTTCCATGAAACACCGTCGACCACAACGCCACTTACCATATGTGAGATTGTGGTCAAATGAAGGTTTATTGAAAATTAAAAAAATAAAAAGACCTTCCCTAATAAGCGCCGTAGCGCCCTAGCTTAAGTTTGCTGCATCCGCCAAATTGACAATATCAATACGTTAAATAACAGTTCCTGTGGTTGTTCCTTCCACAGATGAATGCACCACGCTAGCAGCTCAATCCACGTCGCCTCGCGTGTGGGAATCCCTCCCTAGATGCTGTGTCTCATCGCCGCATGGAAAACCCGTTCCGTTATACGTAAGTTCAATCCACGTCGCCTCGCGTGTGGGAATCCCTCCCTAGATGCTGTGTCTCATCGCCGCATGGAAAATCCGTTCCGTTATACGTAAGTTCAATCCACGTCGCCTCGCGTGTGGGAATCCCTCCCTAGATGCTGTGTCTCATCGCCGCATGGAAAATCCGTTCCGTTATACGTAAGTTCAATCCACGTCGCCTCGCGTGTGGGAATCCCTCCCTAGATGCTGTGTCTCATCGCCGCATGGAAAACCCGTTCCGTTATACGTAAGTTTATCTATCTAGGCAGGATCTACTCAATGAGAAAACAATGCACCTGGCATTTTTATAGACCACCGTTATTGCGTTAGACTGCCCGGTCCGGTCCTATGTCTTCTATGACAGTGGATACTGTCTAACGAAAATAAAGCTTTTTGGGAAGTTCAAAAGAATGAAACCTACTCGAATAATTTTCTGTGCTTCGTTTACCACCATTTAATTTAATTAATAATGTACATATGCTTTCCATGATAAAATAAAATAAATAAATAATGATGGACAATTCACACAGCATTATCTAGCCCCAAGCCACAGATATTATAATACTATACTAGCCCAAGCTAAGCAGAGCTTGTGTTATGGGTACTAGATAACTGATATACTTTACATTACATAGATAGATTTTTTTACATAGAAAACACCCAGACCAATGGATCAAATTTCTGCAGATCGTAGGCAAATTTGTTCCGAGGCGGGGATCGAACCCGCAACGTCGCAGCGCGTCGCAGGCGGACCTTCGCCCGCTGCGCCACGGAGGTCGTCAATGATGAATTGAAACTTTTTCTCAAAAATCCCGCCGGAACGTTTCGTACCTACCCATCTTTTTAAACAATTTTCCAAACTTGACAAGTTAGAATGGGTTGGAAAATTGTTGACATGCTTGTCTTCTGTCTCAGTCTCTTCTCATTGTCATGGTACGCTACAAATTCCGACATTGTTCTTTGGAACAAATTATTGACTGACGTTTCGTAAGAAAATTGTTGTTAGTGATGGCACATGTCCATATTTTGGTTCGATTTATCGTTCGGCAAGCTATTGAGATTTGATCGATTAATAATTATTTGGCGGATAAATATTTCGATTGTGATCGATTGTTTTTGTTAGAGCTACTGCGTAACTTATACAAACTCTTTGACAAGATTTCTCTATGTAGTCCTTATTTATTAACAGTTCGAATACGGAGTGGAACCCGAAGCGCTGAGATATACGCCGGAAGCTCCCGCCTATGCGCAATGTGAAACTACGCCGTCTCTTGCGATGGATTCCATACGGTGTGTATTTAACGTATATTTTCTTATTTAAAAGTATTTCGATTTAGATAAAAGTTATAAATGCAAATATTCGTAATATTTCTTTAATAAAATCTCATTGTAACATAACCCTATCAAACCTCGATTCGGAAGAAGTTAAAAATCCAGTAAAATTGTACAACATTAAGTTCAGCTCCGATCATACCGATCGCAGCTGACCGGCTGTTCTTATTTATTTATACAGGGTGTTAGGGTAAACAGTCTTATCCTTGAAACCAGTAGTTCAGAATGATGAGCAGAGACCAAAACCGATGAAAAAACAAAACTTTTTATTTAACATAACTTTGAAAAAAATATCCTCATACATCATAAAAGCATTTCACCCTACATTGATACCTACGCCACCTGCTTTGTCGGTTTAAAACAAAGACCCGCTCGCGCGCCGACTTAAAGGCGCCGCCTACATACCTACGCCGCGTCCGCGCCGACAAAGACGCCGCTCGCGCGCTCGTCAGTCGCGGCCCGTCTGCTAGGTAGTGAGCACGTCACGACGCGTTCCGTGCTAATTTGTGATGTGCCGATTTGTTCGCTTTTTGTGTCAAGTAGAGAAGTGACGATGTCGTTCACAAGAACAGTGGAATGAAATGGTGCGACTTTATGCCATCGCTGGTGACAACATGAACTTGGCTCGTACGATGTACGCAGAGCGGTTCCCAGAATAACGTGTGCCAAGCCGGGAAACGATCCTAGCGGCTACACAAAGGCTACGTGCCTACGGCCAGTTCAAAACATTTTATGCCTAATGCAAGCCTAATGTGAGTAAATCAAACTGTACATAAAGCTGTAAATTTTAATTGAATTGTACCTACATAAAACTTGATTGATGATGAACTTTTTAAATACGCCAAAAGTACCTACTTACTTTAGCCTACTTACTGGCAAATGTGTTAGAGTAGCTATTTTTGCCTGTCCTAAGCCAGGAAAAGTATGAAGGGAAAGTTCCATCACAAGTTGTAGGTAGGTACCTACAATTCGAGTGGTTCGATACCTACACCACCGGCCGGCTACAGGCGAGAGCGGGCGGCGCGGCGTGATACGGTCACTAGGGTGTCCATGAAATCACGTAGGATAGCAGAGAAATGAATTATGAAATTCCATCGAAACTAATTCACTTTTATTTTAAAAATAACTTGTATCGTCTTATTTTAGGGGTGTACATACGTGGTTTCAAGGATAAGACTGTTTACGCTAACACCCTGTATAGTTTTGTAGATGTAATCTGTTAAGATTTATAAATTTCTTTTAAGTATTTCTTATTCTTTTTTGTTAATTACTTAGAGCGACTATGTTTCAGTTTTCCTTTGTTTCATGTGGTTTGCATTTTTTTGTTTGTTTTCTAGATACATGTACCTCGGTGGTGGCTGGCGGCCCGCCCGCTGGCGAGCGTGCGGCCGCTGCGGTTCCCGTGCGTTACCCGCCGCTGTGACTGCAAGACATCCGCTGCAGAAAGCTTACGATGCGAGGTTCCTGTCTAATTGCAGGTCAGCTTACACCATAGTTTAAGAATTTATAATCTGGGACCGTATTCCACTAAATTAATCAAATGACACATGTTGGAGTTTACCTTTAAAGAAACTACAGATGAGAGACGCGTGTCAGAACTGTCACGGAAGAACCGAAAGAAACCTCTCAATCTCTCCACATAAATAGCACCGCACGCACTATCTAGAGTTTCTTTCCTATATGGACGATTCTGCGATGATACCATTGTCATAGTAAGCAGAATTCGGCCCCAGGATCTTCATAGTAGCCGATTTACAACGGGATGGCAGCGACCCTCAGCGACGCGGCAAGCGCTTTCAGTGTATCATATTAAAATGACTGGACATCAGTTTGATACTGAAAATATCGTTTCTGGCCACGGCCTATAATCTAGGATATAACTTAGGAAGGCCAGAACATAGGGCGACCGACTTATGTGATGCTGATGCTCTGCGCCAGATACTCACCAGCTCTCGGGTCACGCGTTGCTTCGACCAGACGCTCAGATATTTTTTTAAAAACCCGTAGAGCCTCGGTACCCCACGGACCTAGGGTCTCGACTCCAAGTGGACCAACGAACTTACCAAGTGATAAGTTCAGTCATAATTATACGAAGCATCTCGTTCGAAGAAATTAGTAATAGTATAATATTGTGCTCTAAAAATTTTATGTAGGTATATTGTACTGTATTTTATGTAGGTATATTGTACTATTTAATTTTTATTTTTTCAGATGCGGAGGCAAGTGGACATTGTGCTCGAATATATGAAGAAATCTATATAAATACCTTTTTGTATTTTATGTTCCGTTTGAAAGATGTTTTAAACTCGTGTAAATAAATGATGAATTCATTATATTTCCGAATTATTCATAATTTCCCCCTAAATAGACTATAGGTACCTTTGTTAGGTTTATGCGTTTCCTTTGATATCTAACATTTCTTCGTTCGGTAATATCTATTCTGCAGATTGAAATGAATCTCCGAACAGGGAAATATAATTCTTAGATAGATGATGAACAAAATCAAAGATACCTGAGGTTTTTTCAAAATCTTGTAGGTAAGGTAGGTTATATTCCTACATATAGAAATATTGAATCACAGGATAGTAAATCCTAGTGAATCCATCGATCGATCGTATTCCAAAAAAGAAAAAAACGTAGTCGATATTTTAATATAAAATACAAAATCGATTATTTTAAAAAATATTTGAAACAAATAAAGATAGAGCTCTGTCTCCTGTGGTAACTACCTACAATGTAGCTGTGTTACAGGAGAACAGCTTCGTCCTATATTTTAACTAAAAATAGGTGCTTAAATTTGTAGTTACTTACTTAATATCTAGTTTAGTTACAAAAACAATGAGTAGGTTAGGTGGTGCTACAGTAAACAAATATAGGTTTAGTAGGTATGATACATTTTTATGGAGAACTATAAAAGATTTACTGGATACACATTCTTTGCGTTTTGCCAAATTTATAATAAGCGAATAGTTAATTGTTTTATTTCTAATATATAAAAATAATTCAATATCTAACTTGGTTCCTAGTAGTAGGGTAAATCTAAAAACCATAATACTTATATTAAAACGAGACATTTGATAAAAAAATTAGATATCGTATTTTTTTTAATAATAAATAACATTGGTACATGGTTCATGCCATATCTAGTTAATTAAAATAAAACGTTCAGTTCTATGTTCTAGCATCCTCGGCTGACTTCGTTGTTCGCCATCCGATGCCGCGCCACTAACCTCCCCGCTCTTCCGATGTCGGTGTGACGTTCGTTTGTTGTCGGTAGCGATCGGCATTACTCGGTTCGGCATCTCGTTGTCGCAGGCATCCGTTGTTCACCTATTCGCCATCCGATGGGAACATCGTACACTGACATCGTTGGTCAACAACGATGTTAGTAAAAACGACCACCTCTAATTTACATTAATTTTATTATAAAGGGTTGGAGTAAGTCGACTGTAGTGCCTCCTAGCAATTTCACAGTGATAACTTGGAACGGGGCACTTGTCTAATCGTTTATTTGAGGGAGGCAGAGTGAGGATAGTTTCTGTGTGGTATCGCTTTATGCAGTTGTAGACGAATAATTTCCTAACAGACAGGACGTTACATTTTTTGTATAAGTCAGTAGTTGGTTCTATATGATGGACATCGCAACTTTAAGCAGAGCGCGCTGAACTCGCTCTACCTTTATTAGTTGTGTCTTCGCGGCACAACCCCATGAATAGGGATTGCAAAATCCGGATAATTTCCTTATCCGGATAATTCACATTCCAACATTCATATTATCCGGATAATCCGGATAATTCGAATAATTCGAATAGAACGACAAATTTAAAATAACATATCTTAACTAGCTTTTGTTTGCGGTTTCGCACGCAATTTTCCAAGATAAAATAATGCTTCGTGTTATTCCAGGTTTGAAACAACAAAAATACAATGTTTTTATAACGTATCATTATAATTGAGAATTTAGTTTTTATTTTGGCAGAATAATATAACACTGAATGTCATGAACTCGTTCACACGTCCATTAGTTTTGGTTTGATAAAAACATTGGGTGCCACGAAACATGTGTATGTGTACTAAGTCGAAAAGGGGTGATTCTGGACGGGCCGGAGATCAATATTTGTTAAACGATTTTTTAATTACGAACAAAAATTAAATTGTTTTCAATAAAACTTTAGCTTTTTTTTAATATTCATGTTAGTTTACGTGTATTCTTACATTATTGCTATTGTTTAGAAATTTTAAAGGAGTTGCATCATTTTTTTGTAATAATTTCATGACAAAACACTGGTTTTGCAAAAAAAACTAGTTAGAACATTTGTGAAATATTTTATTACTTTAAATAATGCAAGAGTGCGTGTGAAAGAACACAAATAGGAAGATAAGTTTTAATAAAAAAACTAAATAAATTCGGAATTAAAAAAATCGTAAATCACATGTTGATCCTCGGGTGATGCCTCGGGGTACAAATTAACACCCATTTGGCTTAGTATACATGCTATGTGGCACCCTGTATAAGTGGTCATCATTAGCTTATGCTAGTCTACTGCTTGATACATGCCGCTCTTTATGAGCGCCAAGGCACCTTGTCTTCAGCTGGCCTCCTCCAGCATCTGCCAACAGTCTGACAGATCGTCATCCCACTTTAAGAGAGCCTTGGTCTCCACCTAAATACACGCTTAAACCCAACGGTTATCAGTTCTTCGTCAGATATGGCACGCCCACCCACTGCTACTCAGTTCCATGAAGTAGCGTTTGAACCGTGTCGTGTCGTTGTGAACCCACCGAAAACTCATTGAACGACTACATGAACAAATAAGTGCGCAGGAGGCATTAAGCATAAAGACAATGCGACGTATGTACGACGCCGTGCAAGCTATAAATTAGCATATAAGCTATAAGTATAAGCTATAAATTATAATAAATTTAAAATTAAAATTCAATTATGATCATGAGCCAAATTATGTTTGACTAAAAATTTATTCGAATTATCCGGATTGCGATCCAAATTATCCGGATAAATAAAATTGGAAAATTATCCGGATTATCCGGATAATTCGAATAACGGATAATCCGGATTGCAATCTCTACCCATGAACATAATTATACAGTAGCATAATACACATTCTGCTAGGGATTTGTAGGTTTGTATCAAGAAGTTGTGATCAGCGACATCTGTAATTTTTTTGAAGACTATGATTAGTCTCCTGATCCTCTTTGAAACAGTGTCAATATGAGGAATCCACGTGAGTCTGTCATCATTCATCAATCGTAACACCAAGGTATTTTATCGTTTGTACGCATGAGAGAGGGTTGCAGCTACATATGTGTGTTTTGGCATCTCCCACTAGCTGATTACACGGCTAGGAGTGGGCAATAATAGGTACGAAGAGAAGTGGGAAGAGAACCAATCTTTGTTTTTTTTAAACATAAATATTTTGTTTTCATTGTCTTGAGGGACAGGAAATTATCCTCAAGCCATGCGGTGACCCTGGACTGGACAGACCTCTTTCAGTACCTACTAGCTCTAACGTCGCTCATGAAAAAGAAGTACAGTGTCATCTGCGAACATGAATACATTCCCGTGTTCTAGATAGATTGCACACAGTTCGTTGATGTGCACTAAGAAGAAGGTGGGTCATATGAACCTAAGTCGGATTGGTTACTTTCTTTTCTAAATTAATAACTAATGTTGCTAGGACCCAGTTTAGTCGAGAAAAAACTAAAATAAACATGATTAGGTAGTTAGGTAGTAACTGGTTTGATACACAACATAAAAGCGAAAACTAACCAAGTCGACTTAGTATCTTCTAGATCGCTAGGTATTTGCGATATTAAATTGTACCTACTTCATAATTTTAGAGCAAGAAAGAATTTAACATGTTATGTTAGTTTTCGCCCCAATATTATGGCTAGGGTGGTTGGACCAATAGATGACTGATTAAGCGGAATTCAAGTTGTTTTATTTATTATCTCAACTCCTATTCAAGGAATATTCTATGTTTTTGTTTGTATACGTAGGTAGATATTTGGTGGATCAACTAGATAAACTGTTTTTACTCTGAACTGTTTGTAAATAAGTTAAAATTGTAAAAATATAAAAAAAATACTTTGGCCCTAATTGTGACCGGTTTGGAACTAATTCTGACCGAAATCGGCCCTATTTATGACCGACAAAAAAAAGGCGAAATTCTTCATAACAAGAGACTTTATTTGAAAGAAGTGGTGTTCCGTATTTTTGTCTGCATATAATTAATACTAAGGTAGGTACTTATCATAATTTTAATTGCTTGATAAACAAATAACAATTAGTCTACACAGATAATAATCAGTCTAAACAAATAACAATCAGTCTAAAACAATAACAAAATAACAATCAAATGACATGTATTTTAAGATGTAATTTATTGTTATATTCAGTTGAGCTACCTGTAGATTGTTTGCAACAGTCTGCAGTTAGCTCAATTGTTTCAATTGTAAATACTAATTATATTATAATTTTCTTTGTGAATAAAGGCTTCTGCCATTTAAAAATTTATTGTAATTTATTTTATTTAAAACAATAATAAAGAACATAAGAAAAACTATAATAACAAGTAATGTAATGATGACAACAGTTTGTAAGGCCAACGAAATTGGTTTACTTTTGATTACGAAGAACCCTAATAGAATTCCACAACAGTTTTATTGCAACAGTCAAAATCAGCCGGTCACTATTAGGTTTTGAGGTCCAAATTATGAACGAACAAATTTCTTCGGTCACAAATAGAGCGTTTGGAACAATAAATGACCAGCTAAAAACTAACAGCCCAAAACAACGATTTTTCTGTAATTAACCTCCGGTCATGTTTTGGTTTATAAAATTATGTATCCAAAACCATTAAGAAAAACGTTTTAACGTTTGCAGGTCGGAGCTAATTCTGACCGCTCGGTCACAAATAGGATTTTATGTATCTTTTTAGACCAGTAATTGAACAGCAAATTTCTCGAAAACCTTATTAAAAATTACTTATTTTCTTTGATTTTCTACTTGAGATAATAGTCATAAATGCAGGGGAACACATTAATAGGGCCTAATTATATCAAGTAATCGGCAATCCACTCATAAGCTTAAGAAACTGGTTTACTCACCTTAGCTCGTTCTCCATACAAAATGGCGATGGCCGAAACAAGTCTGCACTAAATGAGGACTTGGAGCGTGACTGAGGGTCCAATGACGATGTATTAATATTTAAAAGAGGGAACAGTATTGCCGCTTCTAAAGAAAAAATACGCCACTACAGGGAGTACCTACCACTCAATTCTTATAATTCAAGAAAATGTGCGTTTCGGTCATCTACTGGGGGGTGGTCATCTTTTGGTCCGACTACCCTACAAAGCTTTGTTTTGAATGATAGCTAAAGTGTTTTAATTCATTATTCCTAAAAATATAAATCATTCATTGACTGTACCTAGTGAATTGACCATAAAAGCTTTTAATTTTCTTACATAGGTATGAGACCATAAAATTAGAAATACCTATCCCATACCGAAACAAAGATGATTTTATTCGTTTATAACTCAAAACTCCGAATGACCTACTTAGTGACTTTTCGTTCTACGGCGACGATACTACACTTAAAAGCAAAATGCATTCACGCAAGATGCAACGTGGTACGTGGCAGTCTGTTGATCGCCTTCTAAAGGAACCGTGATGAATTGATGATAATATTATTCACGGGTGTCTGAAAATCGATTCTCTCGCCTTGACAAAACGACCCGTTCGATCTCCCATAGAGTATAATGTTCCTTGCGTTCGATTCCCTCACGACCCATTTGACATCTGTCAAACTTATCCCATCACTCACTCTCTTGTCTGCGCATCGAGCGAGAATAATTTTTGTGCGATTGCGTTGTTGAATTGAATCTTTTATGAAAATAGTTCAAATCGCTTCTGAATCCGATAATTAATCGCGTTTTTGCACTAAAAACATATAAGTTATCTAAATGGCAGACAAAAAAGGTATTTATGCAATAAACTCGCTTATTTCTTTGTCCCGTTTTCGTTCACAAAGTTGTCATGTGTAACGTCATGATTCTGGCTTGAAATTTGTGTTTTACGTTGTAATCAAAAATTAACTGCTGTAAATCAATGAAAATCGGGTAGAATTGGTTAAAATCGTGCATATTTCATTGAAATCTTTTGTAACAAAGATCGGTATCGATCGAGCGATTCCAAGATGGCCTCGATTTGAGAATGATAGGCGGTACCGCTATCCTCCAACTTTTTACCTCTTTTCATTGATCTTGGCGATATATAAACTGAATTCAAATGAAAATACTTCTTAAAAAAATATCCGCGCCTTTCCCAAAGCTTTGTTTTCCAAAATATGAACAAAAGAATCTGTAAAAATAAAATAGGCAGCCATCTGTTTCTATAGTGTATTAGATCATTCTTTGATATATTCTGAAATGTTCAGTGGCAAGAGGTTCTTCCATCTGCTTGCGGCCAGTTTTCTACCTACCCATAAAATACATGGATGGTGTAGCAGTTGTTAGGAGTGAATATCAAAAAGTAAATCTTATTTCAGTTTTTAAATACCTACCTATAACATTTTATGTTCATTCCAATTACGCTAGAATGCTTAAGTTTAGTCCCTGGTCTTGAATTACATCTATGCAACATTTCAGTATGTATTAGAATTTACAGCTCGGAAGAAGATACAGAATTTTTTAAAACTTGCATTTGTAATTATATATACGATACCTAAACATGTTTTTTTACATTGTTGTAACAAAACTAAGACGGTGTAAGTCCTGACATTATGACAATAAGAAAATTATAATATTCATATCATTATCCACTTTAAATTCAACCTTGGCGTTACACATGACAACTTCTTGCTTATGATTTATTGTATTAACTATTTTAAAATCTAACTCAACTGGAAAATAATTATAAATAACACAGCCTTCTCGAAAGCTGGTCTGGAGAACCCTACTCAAAATTTGAGCAGTAAATTTTTATTTATTTGTGTTTTTAAAATCTAAAAATGGTGAATTTAAAAATGGTTATTTATTCAGAAATCAAGATGGTTGTACATCTAAAGTTGAGTCAGATATTATTATGGTTATTGGTGATCTCAAAATTGGATTTTAAATTGACCCTGTAGGTCACTTCTATGGGTCACATAAAAGACACATAAAATTTTGACTGATAACAAGGGATCATTTCAGTTAAGCAATTTATTTTCGTTAACTGGGAAGATAATTTTGTGTTTGCTGTTGGCTCCAAACTTCTCCACAAAAGTTAATAAAATCTGAGAACTTTAATGCTAAAAGTTCACTTGTAACCAACATGGGTCAGGTTACAAAGATACACCTTTACCTATTATCTATTCTATATCTTTGATATGTAGAACACATCAAAAGCTGGGGATGACATTGGGAAAAGGCTGAGTTGGTCTACGTTGCCATGGTCAAAAAAAGCCTTGAGCCTTGTGCAAGAATAAATTAATTAATGCCACTTGTCTGCAACCACACTGAGAGCAGCATTTTCTCTCCTTTAAGAGCTCAAATAGAGATTAATTATTAAACAGGCATGGAGATGTGCTATAAAACTGGAAGAAGTTTGTTTTGATTGCTGTGTGGCTTATAATTTGCACCACCCCAACTTGTGGGTGTTATAAGAGGGGGAAGCAGCAGTGCTTCTGTAGGACAGACCGAACTGCGACCACCAACCCACCTGCCAAACTAGCATGGTGATTATGGGGAACCCCCAAACATTAACCTTTGGCGGGCCTACGTCCAGCAGTGGCTTCTACCGGCTAATATCGTAGGTGAAGTGGAGCCAACGCAAATACCCCTTCAGACAAAATGTTAACGTCCCCCTCCCACCTCCCAGATTCCCAACAGGAGTGCCTGGACAGCGCCTCAGCGGTCGACCTCATGTAATCACTAGCTTTATCTTTTTGGATAGAAAGACGTTGATATGTGCGTAACGGAGTGGACGTATGTTGGACGGTTGTAACGGGCGATGGATTGATTGCTTTTGTAATAGGATTAATTCGGTAATGATGGATTTTTCGAATTATTTTATTTCATTTACGTATGATACACATTTCGATTATCGAGTACCCATTACACAAGTTCTGCTTAGTTTGGGGGCTAGATAATGTGATGTGTGAATTGTCCAGCATTATTTAAATTATACAACCCTCTATAAAATGTATGGTGACCATCATTTCTGAATATGTGAGACATATTTTCTGATACTGAAATGCTATTGGGGGAATATTTTTAATTATTTCACATTGAGTTCAACTTAAATCTAAGTGGTGGGGACTCTATACTTCCTCAATGATTTTTGGACTTTTTATTGCAATAAATTATGTTTATGAAGATATCAGTTCCAAGGAAAGCAATCAATTCATCATTAATTTTTATTCCATGGAGTGTTTACGTTTATTAAAATATATTATAAATAGTTCAACAGGTATTTATTTCTAAGGTTTTTAATTTCTGCAAGGACCTTTTGAAGAGGCTATATTGTTGGCTGTACAGTAGTTGTTTTTGGCTTGAAATTGTATAGTGTATAAAAACTTCTTGCAGATAATTAAAAAAAACATAAACACTCCATAGACCTTTAGATAACCACTTAAAAAATAAGTTGTTCTAAGATATTTCATTTACCCTCTTTTTAGAGGACATTTATTTTCAAAGTCAATGTTTTTAAAGCTGCAGATATTTTCATTATTATCTTTTTTTTAGTCCACAGCTTATTTTTTTAATTATTTTTCTTTTAACACATAGTTTTAAGTGAAAAATAATCACTGACTTTTTAGGTAATTTTTAGTTGTCAATTCAACAGGCTCATGATAAAAAAATGGTGATTATTTTTATCTAGAATTTAATGCACCTAAAGGTTCAAGGAGACTGACAGAAAACATTCACGTTTTTAAGCTTCTATAAAGGGTTGACTTTAAATTAAAACTCTAACTTAGTCAATTCTATCAGTTTTTTTGGACTTCAGTTACCCTGTTATTAGTTTATTAATAACAGGATAATGGGGAGAATTTTCGTTTGTTTTGTTTTATTTACTACAACTAACATTAGAATATTAGAAGATAAATGACATTGACTTTTTTAATCCAAAGTAGGTACGTTATTAAGAGCAAAACTCTAATCAACATGTAAAACTGACTCGTAAACCAAGAAATACTTGCTCCAAGTAAGTCCTGTGCCGATGTTATTCCCAATGTCATTTATTTACAACCTGTTATTAATCCAGTTTTCTAATGTCGACACAAAATAGTAATGCACATATATTTTGTGTCGTTATTTTGCTAACTATCAAAGATTATTCTTTGAGAGTTTGGCCGTTTTCAAATGTGTGTATTGCTAACAGGTAAAACAAAACAGTGATTTTATTAAACTAGAAAACATATTGAGGTGTTTTGGCATTAAAACATTTTTAATGATCTGTTTTGTTTTCTTCTAACATTATCATTTTCATGGACATTTAAGTTTAAGGTGAAGGTGAAATTGGCACTTTTGACAAATAAACCATACGATTGTTTTTATAATCTACATTTAATATAAAAGCTTAGTCGCAATAGTAATTTTAACTGAATGGTCATAAATGCCAATCCATAAGTGTATGTTTAAATTATTCATAAGTCAGTGTGAGATCGATCGTTTCTCAAATTCAAACATTTATGGCGCTAACTCATTAACCTTTGGTACGACTGGTCACGGATCCGTGTCACAACAGATGTGCGCAGTACGACCTGTCACGGATCCATGTTCGAAGGACTCTGTTACTATTTTCTTTAAAATAATACTTTATCTTGATAAATTTAAGGTTGGTTTCTTTTTAGACATAAGCATACTAGATGAATGATCATTATTCAACGTTCTTTCAATCAATCATAGAGAAAAAATTCACTCATAGACTGAACTGAACTTCACTTTCTCTTCGCGCGCGATTTTGTATGGTGTGATTGGTTTTTCGGTGAAAAACTTTGAAAACTTCTCTGAACGGGAAGTAAATTATGCATTTTATTGATATTTAGCCTTTTTAGAATATAATTGTTCTTTGATAATGTGGAAAGCATTTCAGAATACCTAAAAACTTATTTTCTAAACTTTTCGTTACGACCGGTACTGATGACGCTCTGTGATATTTTACGAAGTTATTATACATTTTTCCACAAGTTATTTGTAGATGTTGGTATCAATTTGCAGGTAATTTTATCTACTTTCAGAAAACATGCATAGTTTGTAATGAATATCCTGAGTTTTTGATCAAATCTAAATTTTCTCAAGTCTTGTCGTTACCTGCACTCACACATACGCAGTATTCTAGCGCAGCGGAAAGTGTACTTACACATATCGGCCGCCATGTTGATTGAGTTTACTAAGGGTGTTCACTTTTTTGTTAGGACATTAGATCGGTTAGCTTCATTTGTATAAAGTAGTCCCCATGTGGCAATAATTTTCACGGATTGTGGAAAATAAAATAGATTGGTATGACAGATAGTACCTACCTACTACCTACTTAGGTACTTACGTAGTAGTTAACAATATACCATGTTGTCGTAAAACTACCTACTGCCCATTTATTGGAAATAAAAAGAGTTCGTTAAAAAAAATTGGACGAAGTCATGTAGCTGTGTGTAGTTACTTTACTACCTCCGCTACCTAGACTTGTGTTTTTGTATTAGATTATTTATAAGTAGACGATTCGGTCAAATTTTTTTTGGCCGAAAGTATTATTGCAGTAAAACTTACGTTTTTTTTTCTAAAACTATAAAAAAAACCTATTTACCTAAATAGGTATTTACCTAAGTAGGTACTTACAGTAAAAATAAATATGCTAAAAAAGAAGTAGGTAGGTAGGTAATTGGTAGAAAATATGTGGTTATCATCTTAGCCTAAATAAACCTACACAGGAACACTAAAAAACCTGTACGTAAAAAAGAAGTAGGGTAGTGGTAATAGTACACCCAGTAGAAAGCACATTGCACTAAACACCGAATGCGCACTGAAGAAAAAAGTAACATACTGTATATGGTCACGGATTCTTGACTAGGACTGCCGAGCGCACAGTATCGACAAGGATCCTTGACCAAGACACACGAGTTCTCAAGCGATACACGCACACAGACAAACACTAGCTTTTTTTACGATCACAATAACCAAAACTCAGTGGCCAACTTTGTAGTCGATGGTGTTTTATTTTAGTATGTAGGCCATACAAGATTGATACGTCAATAGAAAGCCTTAAGTTTTTACTCTATGGTAGTATCTAGACAGATAACTTACAAACAATCAAAATTTGTTTACATGCGTTTTCAAGTAGCGGTAGTGTCGCTAGGACATTTTTCATGTTATGGAGTAAAAATATAATGTTCGATAATGTAGGTGGTGAATATACAGTGTTTATCGTTAGATAAATGTATTATCTATCAAACTAAGTAATTGGAACGCCTCTATGGAGAGTATTTTTGTCACCATCGTGATACAAAGTTCATCAATGTTTATGGACGAATGGCGGACTTCGTGAAATTTATCTGTGTTTTCAAATGTTTTTTTCTAAGTATTTTTCCACCAAGTAGGATGTTTTATTTATACCACACTGAAGATTAGTTATTTGCCTGTAAGGAATAACGTCTCAAGGTACAAATAAAGACAAAGTCATACTAAAATTATTAATTTTATAAAGACAGGTTGTATTTCGCATAAAGGTTTGGTTTCTTGAGCTGTAGTTTATTATTGAAATACATTATAAATAGTTATAAAAATCCAAAATACTTATTAGTTATTTGTCTTTACAATACAATCATAATTCAATAGAGGATAAAGGAAATTTTATCAAAATCTTAAAATCAAAAGGCTTCGTACGTCGCGCCATTACGATTCGAAAGTAGCGGCCAACGAGGGTGACGCTTTTGTCGTGACAGGTCGTACCAGAGGTTAATACCCATGAATATGTTTCGTAAAAGTTCGTGACTACGGAAAGGTAGCGGACTAATTTCTTTCAAATATTAACAGACATTCGAGACAAGCAATAAACTTCTGGATAAGCTTTTTGTTTGATTATGATGTATAAGTAAATTTCAAATTTTGTGCCATAATTGGATATATTTCGAGAAATGACGATTTTAGAATGTGTGTGATTGATTATTTTTAAGAGACTTGGGCAAACACAGACTCGATAAAGAAACTTTGAAATTTTATGAAAAATTTAAGCCACGTTCGTCATATCAGTCTGCATTTGTTTTGTACTGCAATGTCTATGGTTTTACACATCCGCCATAGTCATTGTCGCATGCCATAAAAGCTTTGAAGGACAGAGAAGTATGCTGGTTGTAAGGTTGGGTTTTAGGCCACCTAACTCGCTCGTTTAACTTTTCTAGGACCCACATTTCGTCTAACTTTTTACCGTCTTTGTGTCACATCCGTCTCTTTCAGGGATCCAGCATTTTTATCGTATTTGTGAATTTGAATCTTAACGTATATTATTATAGATCATTTATGATAGCATTATACCAGCTTCCTGCGAATCAAGCTCGGTGGAAAGTATTAGCAAAATCACGACCATATTAGTGTAGCTATAAAGTATAGACTTAATTGGAAACGGTTACTACCAGGATTTTTGTGGATTTAACCTCGGGGTTCATATCAGATTTTGCTGTTTTTTGCAGCGTGTTCTATTTTTGTTCTTAACTCGCATGGAAGTAGGTAGATATTACGTTGCTAGCTCGGTTCGCTTATTTTTGTAGGTTACGATTAAGTTAGTTTTCGTGTGGGTTTCTTAGCTGCATGTATGTTTATTTTAATTTTTTTTATTTGAATTCGCACCTGCATGTTTCTATGTCCTTCAAACTGCACTCATATCATAGTTTTTCTTTTTTTCGCTTTCCCGCATAATGAATGCTTCTAGACTTGACCAGCAAAATATAATATGAAGGAAGAGAATTTTAGAACGATAACATTTAAATCTTGGTACACGTGTTGTTAGATTTGGATAGATTACGATTTTTTTTATTTTAAAAGGAATGTTCACATGTATCACGTTGGTTCCGCCTTCAGGTGGTTGTCTTACTGGTTCTGAACTTAGGAAACATTAAATTTATATAATTCTACCTAACTAACTGAAAAACAGTAAATAAACAAGTTAATTCCTAATTTCAAAGCCGATTTATAATCAAAAATTAATAAATTAATGTTTTTTCAGGAGGTTATCGTGTGATGATTGTTATGTTAAAGACCTTTTTCGATTTGAAATAGCCACACCAATATCACTGCACAAAGCTTACTAAAACTTTGACTGTATTCATGATAATCTCATTCACTATTCATGAATTCAGTCGCTGGTGTGGCTATTGAATGCTCTGTATATAATATATACGTTTGGTAGGCCTCAGCACTCTCACATTGTGTTGATTTTTAACTACCTACCAAATCAATGTATTCCCCATCTTTGGACCTGAGAAAAGTGTTGCTAGTAGATAACTTTCTTCCGGTCTGAAGTGTTGCCTTTTGAGTGTTTTATTTGGACATTCAAATTGACGACGCATTGTATGATTATAGCTTGTCGTTAACACTGACGCTTGTGTTAAATGTCGAAGAAATATTTCAAAATTTTCTTTGCTTCTTATTGGTGTTTCGTATTTCATCGACATGGCCACTCTAAATGAATGCTAAATCTAAATTTACAGTAAAAAAAAGTAAACGATTATTTTGCGCTGGCAATACATTTATGGCATTTATAGTGGCAACACAGCGTCAAGCGTGAATGCTCGGGCTTGGGTTGCGGCGCGCACAGCGCTCTCTCGATTGGTTACGGCGATGTGATCTGCCTTGTCTTGTGTAAAAAAAATTGTTCCATTTTATTTGCACACCTAAATCCCTACGCACTCAAGATCAAAACAACATTACAATAAATGATGAAAACTTAAATTTGTAAAAAGGGGGGGACTTTCCTCTAAAAACATTGTCACCCTACTACGAATTTACCAACGTGACTCAAAGTGACGCTTTACTTTGTGACCTTTTAGGAAATAAATACTTTCAGATAGGTACGTAATCCTCCGGCCGCAGTTAGTGAAAACAATATGAAAAATTCTATAACAAAATTCTTATTTAGTTTTCTAAATAAGATTCTCAAATTCTCTGCAAAACTCTTGCAAATATCCTTCCAAAAAACAAATTACTTAAACAAAACACAAGCCTCCCTTGTCTACCAAACCATTGACTCTATAAAACACAAGCCACCGCACATCACACCGCCAGCCTCTCGAGCGCCCCCCGCCACGGGCACAGTCAAGCCTCCAGTTGTTGCAGTGACGCCCCCCCTCGGCGCCTACCCGCAGCCGCAGGCCCCGCAGGGGCCTTTCCTGCCCGCGCCGCCTCATCCCTCCCAGTCGCAGTATGGAGGTAACATTATAGTTGATACTGGGTCTTTCTTACAGAAGACTGGTTTGGGTAACAGTAGTACATGTCCTCTGGTTTTCTGGATACCTCTTAACAGTTGCAATTTCAATCTTTAGCATTCAAATATGAGCTTTAACTCGTCAGCTATAAATACATTTTGCAGGACATAAGTGCTTCAAGCGCGCGCGCTGACTGTTATCTGCCGTCAATATAAAATGCATCTTAATGTCACGAGTTAAAGCCCGTATTTGCAATGCTCATTGTTCTGAAGTGCGGTATCGGTGTTAGATTTACCTATGTGCCATGTATCACCTTAATTCCACAAACCATTCATCTTCCACCTCGAAGAAGCTCGGATTTCGTTTTGATATATCTTAGTCAGCATGGAACCAGAATTGAATTCTAACCTTCGATACCATCATTATCTCATAAGTATCCTGTCATGATTCTCCCCTATTCCTAACTTATCTTTCCCTTCTCTTTTGAATTCCAGTATCCAGCCAGGCGTTACAGCTACAGAGATCCTTCTTACCTTCACCTGAGTATGGAGGTTAGTTGAAATCGAACAATAGATTCGCCCAAAGTTGGGTAGTTAACTGGCGTTATGGTGCGTAATGTAACGTGTTACACAGCGAGCTTCATGCAGTAAGTACGGGGAAAGAAGGCCCTCGCAACGACACGGATTTTTTTCACACGACGAAGTATCGTATTATGCTCACTACAAATGGTCCCGTTTGTTAAAGTAGGTACCCGGCTGTTTTTATGAGCTGCAAATTATTTGTACGACAGCTGTTACTTTGACGCTTAGACATGTGTTACAAAGTTCAATATTTCGATGAATAGTCGTTTAATAGTTTTTTATTTATAACAATAATGTTACATGTCGATAAATCTAAGACTTACTTAGATTATACCTAGGCTAAACAATTATATAAATTGTAGCTACAAACACAACACAATAAAATAATATTAAAAATATATCGGATAGATATCACACATTAAGTAGGTACTAACAATAAAAATCATTTAATTCGTTTCGTTTCGTCAAAAGTTTGCTGTCCGTTGCTCCGATGGTAAGAAATCTGTCTCAAATCTGATATCTTTCGTTTCAGTGGCAGGCGGTTCGCCCTACGGGATGACTTTTGGCGGTGCCGGCGCCGGCGCGGGCGGAGTATACGCTCCACCGCCGTATGAGCAACTTCAGCACCATCAGGCGATCCCGGCGCTCAGCCAGCAGCTACCAGTGAGTGTTACACTTGAAGGGGGGCTCCAGCAGATCTGTTGGGGGGCTTGTTACATATACAGGGAGACTAGTACGCTCCGCCGCCGTATGATCAGCTTCAACACCATCAGGCGAGTGTTACACTTGAAGGGGGGCTTGAATATAGCTAACGGGGGTTTGCTAGAATATATATAGGACGGTCCGTGTACGCTCTGCCGCCGTATTAGCAGCTTCAACATCATCAGGCAATCCCGGCGCTCAGCCAGCAACCTGTGAGTGTTACACTTGATGGGGCTTGATCATAGCTACAGGGGGTCTTGTTAGATATATAAGAGGGCTCTGATCCCGTATTAGCAATTTCTGAAACATCAGGCGATCCCGGCGCTTAACCAGCACCTACCAGAAAGTATAATTCTTAATGGGGGCTCGGCCCCCAACCCTCTTGATATTATTATTTGATTTGTCCTTTCTATTATAGTTAAAACCAGAAACATCAGGCGATCGCGAATCTCAATCAGCAACTACACTTGACGAGAGAATCGTTAGATCTATAGGGGGGCTCAGCCCCCCCAAACCTGTTAACTGTCTTTGGCTCCTCATTTCTATTAGGATAAATTCTTGTTAATCAAAAGTTTCTTAACATTGTATTACATTTTTTTCAGCAAATGTACAGCCCAGCGGCAGCCATGTACGCGGCCGCAGCGGCCGGATATCCGGGCTACATCGGCTACCCGGTGCAGTACTACCCGTACTACCCTACAGCAGTGCAGCCCTCCATACAGCCCCTGCGCCCCACTATCATGATCCCAGTAAGTTACCTTATACCTCACACGTTCGCATAATTCCAAAGAAATCACCTTTTATTTTTCTAGGCTTACAAAATAAGCTCTTAGAAAAGTCAAACCTTAAGCTTTAAATTATTTTCTAATAAGAAATAGCGTTAATTCATTTTCTTTGCACTTAAATTTTTTGTCCGTCAGTGGAAGAAGTGAAAAAGAAACCACTAAGGCGTTATGTTTATCACTTAGTATCGTATACTACTACTATGCAAAATTCCAGCCCGATTTGTTCAGTAGTTTTCAGCGTTTTCAGGAATCTCTTTCAAAATAAGCTTCAAAGGCTTGCTAACTATAAATGTCGTCCGACAACCATTTTTACAATATTCAGGTTTAAGTTTTTCCTTTACATATAATATTAGTAGAATTTGTTCCAATTTGAACCCTATGTCCATTGCAGCAAGGTGGTTTCGAAGCGGGCGGTCGTTTCGAAGGACTCGCGCAGACGCTGCTCCCCCCCGCACCGCCCGGCGTGCCCCCCTCCCCCGCGCACCTCGCCGCGCTGCAGCCGCATCAAGTGCTGTGAGTATTGTATACCTTATAGATAAAGGAATAGAGTCGTGACAATGAAGTGGTCATTTTGGGGGCTTGCCAGAGACCCATCAAGTACAAATGGTTATTGTGGGTTATCCCTAACTTAGGGATAACCCAGTCCGCGCTGGTATATGTCCATCTCTTAGGGACCCTAAGAGATGGACATACAGGGTGGAAAGAATCTATGGGCCCTGGAGGGGAACTACCTCAAATCCTTTAGTTAGCTCATTTTACTGAAACGAAACATTCCTTTATTTTTAAAAAGAAACATAATTGCATTCAAAGATCTTGAAAAAATTCCTTGTCTCATCTGGGAATCGAACCAACTAAAAATTAAAAAAGTAAATCCTCGCTATTTTATTATGCGAATCAGTAGGATTATTGTTCAGGATAAAAATTGTCTAATAAACATTGGACCTTTCACTCATCTGTTGTATAAGATACCCATGAAATCGAATATTTATTACATGTTCTTTATTAACAATACCTAGTTTTGTTCACTTGTAACAAGTAAATGACACGTAATAATTTTCTTATCTCTAACATCCAAAGACATTGTATGATGAAGAGGCTTGCTAATGTTATTAATTGCTAAGAAGGTACCTTGTTGCACACTTCGATAAGAAAATCGTTAAATGGTAATAATAAATCTATGCACAATTCCTGCTTACATGAGGCGTTCTGACGAAAAGTTTAAAAATGGAGTGTGTTTTTTATCAACTTGCGGCAACAAATTTGAATTTCGAACGATAACTTTCATCATTTTTAGGGTTCCCTACCCAAAGGGTCCCTATAACTAAAATTCCGCTGACCGTCCGTCTGTTTGTCTATCCGTCTGTCACCAGGCTGTATCCGTAACCGTGATAGTTAGACAGTTGAAATTTTCAGAGATGATGAATTTCTGTTGCTGAATAACAACAAATACTAAATACAATTGATTAAAGACAATTTTTATCCTGAACAATAATCCTACTGATTCGCATAATAAAATAGCGAGGATTTACTTTTTTAATTTTTAGTTGGTTCGATTCCCAGATGAGACAAGGAATTTTTTCAAAATCTTTGAATGCAATTATGTTTCTTTTTAAAAATAAAGGAATGTTTCCTTTCAGTAAAATGAGCTAACTAAAGGATTTGAGGTATTTCCCCTCCAGGGCCCATAGATTCTTTCCACCCTGTATACCAGCGCGGACGTTTTTGAAGACCTTAAGGTGTACAATACGGTAGTACATTATTTTGATATATCTCATAGGGTTCAGCCAGCGTTTGCAATAAAAACCAAACCGCATCAAAATCCATTGCGTAGTTTTAAAAATCTAAGCATACCTACATAGGGACAGACCGACAGACAGGAAGCGACTTTGTTTTATACTATGTAGTGATGGCTGTGACAATAAAGTCGTCAAGAAGCTGCCAGTTGTTTTGTCCTCAAAATAACCGATCTGTACACTAGTCAAACTGTATGTAATTAAAACAAATCAAAAACTCTTTATTTCCATAAATACAATAAATGTACACTTAGAAAAGGTCCATAATTAACCTAAAATTCACTTTGTTACCGCGTTTTCTATACGCAATTTACGTTAGTTAAAATAAAAATAAATAAATAAATAATGCTGGACAATTCACACAGCATTGTTTTTAGTTGTCTGTTGTGTGTTGATTTGAGATCGTTCCTTCAACAAATATAAAATACAATTATAACTGTTATGGTTCCAATAATAACGGGCACACTGGCTATATGTTGTAAATCTTGTTGTTCTCAACATTCCGTGCTCTTGGACATTTTAACCATATAAAAAATATAAAACGTCAAATACGACTGACTCGCGCACCGAGGGTTCCGTATAATTATAATGAAATGAAATGAAATGAAAAAGGTTTATTTTAGCATGACACAAAAAAAACTTAAATAGGAAAGACTATAAGATCTTGCTTGCCAAATTTTGTGATTCTAGGTCAACTTGAAATACCCTATAAGGTTTTGGTTCATGGCGAGAATCAAAAATTTTTTTAGTGAATAAACTAATAATTTAGTGCTATAAGACCTTGCTTCTTGCCAAATTTCATGAATCAAGGTCAACGGGAAGTACAATTAAGGTTTTGTGTGCACGTGATTCTCTTGGAAATTTCAAAATAATCGGCCATAAATGGCTGTAAGTATTTATTGCGTTGACTTAGAAGTTTTATTTATATCGAGGCTCCAATAGATTACGGACTCGAGTATTTGATATGAATTTCAAAACGATACCTTCACGCGTTCCTGAGAAAAGGGGGATGACAGATGCATAGACAGACAACGAAGAGATCTTATAAGGGTTCCATTTTCTTTTTGGGTTACAGAACCCTAAGAAGTAGTTTTAAGTTAGATGAGTTGTCTGAAATACTCTTTAATTCCACAGATGGCGTTAACATAGAGCGAGTTGGCAGCAGACACCGACCACGACCTCCGCTATCCATCCCTGTTTGAGTCACCACCACTGCAGACGACATCTGTGAGTCGTATGTGATACATGTGACTCATATGTTATACACGTGACTCATTAATGTGATACATGGGACTCATGTGTGATACATGTGAGTCATATGTGATACATGCGAATGAGGCCTGGCCGGACTGTAGAATCTCTATGTTCCCTTTTGAGGCACCATATACTACAGGCCATAGAATGGCAGTACGGATGGTTTAGGGTAAAGTAGGAATAGTCGCCACTGGGGGGCCGTACCATACTGCCAAAAACTCGATGAAAATCATAATCAAGTATATTTGGCGTCTCACTCTGTCAATAGAAAAAGAAAACTCGATGAAAATCATAATCAAGTATTTCTGGCGTCTCACTCTATCAATAGAAAAAGTCAAGATTGAGAAATAACCACTGCTTAGCAACTATTTTTAGTTAACAGATTACTAAAAGTAAGGGCTCTTATATAAGTACACGTGTTTTTTCGCCGTTAAAATCTAAGGTTAATTTACCGTGTGAAGACACGACCGTCAGTGTTGTATGGATCATGGAAGCTAGTTGACGCCGCGCCCACAAAAAACCTGTGTGTCAAACTTCCATAGTGATCCATACAACAAAGGCGAACATGTCTACGCACGGCGAATTAACCGTACATTTTTTACGGCGAAAAACGTGTGAACAAAGGCCCTAAGGGGTAAATATATAGCTTAATTTTCTAGTCACATATTGAGCCCATTGATATTTGATTGCAATGTTCAAGAAATTGTTTTTTTTTGGCAGTAGAGGACGTATAGTCCGCCCCCTGGTGGGGGCGTCACTCCGTATTGTACCCTATCTACAGGAATTTTTATGTATTCTTTGGTTTTACTATGAAGTATGAAGTTTGTACAGATTGGTTTGATTTTGTTGTGAATCCTATGTGATTTATAAACAGCTATGATGCGCGCCGTGAGTAAAATCCCGTCTCTTAAGAGATATTTTCAAGGTACTTCTAAGGACGATATAATATACATATCTAGTTGTATCGCAAGATTCTTTCGTACATTTTAGGAACGAAAAACCTATCACAGAATATCAGTTTTATCTTGAAAAAATCGCTCGGTGCGCATTTTAGCCCTAAAAAATTATATATCAGGGTTAAATTTAAACTGATTAACCTATAATAATTCCCAACTGTAAACACTGTAGATCTCTTCGAAAAATCGCGTCGCAAAATATTTCTTATCATGTATTTTTTTTTCTCTTTTGCCGCGATTTTTCTACTGCATTTTTACTCTATGAAATGGATATTAGAAACTATTTTTGCCTAATCTTGATGCAGGGCATTGTATAGGGATGAGATGAGATGATTTCATAAAGGATCGCCTCTATGGACTTAATTATTGAGCCACTTTTGACCACACAGCGATAATTATCTTGCCGTGACATTTGCCTGCTGGGGTGGTACCTATTACCTTATGGTTATGGAACCGCTTCCTCTGTCACAATATAAAGTCGGTAAGAAATTAAAAGGCCGAATTTATAAAAACCAAAGAAATAGAGGCCAGAATCTAAAACGTAGAATGTCTATTAAAATAATCTATGAAGATATCATTTTTGGCAGTAGTAATCTATTTTTCATATGAAATAATTTGATACACACATTGTATTCGATATACATATAAAATAACGGTCGTGTCGGCGTGTATCTTAGCCCTATTTTTGACTGTGATGCCTGATAAAAATGTTCGATTCGTGTTTACATAATCTAGTAACATGGCAACATTATAGCCATTCAAATAATGAAATATACCCGGATTTAATCTCGACCACTATAAAAAAAAAATAAGAAATTGAAATATACAGAAAAATTAATTAATTTCAGACAAGAAGTACCAATAAAATGTCGTGGGATTCCTTTTAAGTATTAGAAATATGATTTCTTACGTATGAATAATAAAATAAATGTTACTAGTCGACTGACTATGTTTTTACTTAAAAACATACATACAGCTCTCTATTTTCAGTAAATAAGCATAATCAAATAAATTAACCTCTATAATAATAAGTATAGCTTAAATAACAGACTTAAAAGTATATTTTAATAAAGTAGACAAGGAATCCTACGACATAATTAATCTTGATGGAAGAATAGCAAAGAAGTATTTAATAATCTCGAAAAATATCGAATCTCATTTTGCCTATTTAGTATTCTTGAAATCCAGCCCCAAACGTAGTAAACTTCAGTATTTTGTTAGATATTCATAAAATAATGTTGGTACTTTGAGTTATGGGAACTAGATAACTGAATACCACTTAAATATGAGAACACTCGAGTTTAAAAAAATAAAATAAAATAAACTCCATAATCATAATCATCAGCCAATATAAACGGCAAACGCGAGTACGTTACGTTGTGTTAGCACGTTACGTTGTGTTAGCACGTTACGTTGTGTTAGCACGCTGCGTTGTGTTAGCACGCTGCGTTGTGTTAGCACGTGGTGCAACTTGTAAGTAAACAATTTACTATGGATGAGGGGGTATATCTCTAACTTAAATCATAATGTAACATAACGCGGGTGATCTACTTGCTGCGTTAATCAGAATAAAAAAAACACGTTATTTTTAAGTTTTCTTTGTATGCAAACACAAATCGAACACTCGGCCACTGGGCCATAGTATTATCGAGGTCTTAAACCTAAATCATAAGACTAGTTTTAATGCTCGCTATGTTTTTACTGTCTGTTTATCACGGTTTTTCTATAAAAAAATATAAATCAACTTAAAGAAATCTAAAAGCCAAATCAGAATCCAATCTGTTTTTAAGTCCCCAATAAGAGAAGTTGCCAGTTAAAAAAATCATCAATATAAAAGTGAAATTTAAATTGTTCCGCCTTGTAGCAGTTCTATGGTTTGTTACTTATGTTATTATATCGTATTTTAAATATAAATTCATATAAAAACATTTTCAATTAATTTTTTCGTTATATGTGACAGTCATCTATTGTAAACAAGTAACAAAAATAATCGTTTCATTATTTAATAAATACCAGACAGTAAAAACAAGTACGTACTAGGTATTATTATAAAATAAATATATTATTATGATAATAAAATATAAACAGTTGTGCGTGACGTGTGGAGAGAAAGAGACGTTTTTTTTATGAGATAACGTAAAAAATTAGAAAACGGGTTTATTTCCCGCTTCGGAACAAATTATGTTATTTCAGTTATGTTCCAGGATTTTTTGTTGTAGTAATATTTTAATATTGCAACACAAATTCTGTCTTGCCAGTGATTTTTTTTACAACTATAGGCCTATCCAACCGCATTTATCCACTAGGTACTTTTTCGAACAAATGATGAACTTATGTTTTGTCTTATTCTCAATGATAATCTCAGTTCAGTGTTGCTACATATTATCAAAAGAAATATTCAATAAGCAAAATAAAATGAATCTCATTTAAATCTCTTAAATGAATCTCTCTTTTACGATTATTTATAAAGTAAAGATTTCTAACTTATTTTACGTTAGCCACAAGAATTGTGTAGGAAACGATGCCGTCGAGTTGGAATAAACTTTAGCTTTGAGACACATTGTATTTTAGATTTCTATTTAAAATTGTTGCCAACCTTAATATATTATCAAAACTTTAATAAATTGTGTTTAAAGTTCATAAAGTGACAGTTATTTCAAATTATTCGCATTTATTCTAGGGTATAACTTTATTTTCCAGTGTGAATGTTTTTTTTGTTTTCTTTTACGAAAATCAATGAATGTTTAGTAAAAATAACTCCCAAAACTACATAGGTATCTTATGCAGTATTTATGAGATATGAGGATTTGTGGATACCGATCCACAGTCAAAGCACTTTTATAGAAAAATGTCAAAAAACTGGGCTTTTGAAAGGGGCTTTACTTGGTTTGCCAATGTTAAAATGAGCTTAGAGTTATTTATGTGTTTAAAGGCTTATTTGACCAACACTTTTGATGTTGATCGCTGTCTCAAAGAACTTGCTTCAGATGCTACAAAAACGCAAACATTATATTTTAAACATCTTTCTTGAGGTTTTTTTGAGTACCGATCAACATCTATGATACAGATTTGTAGAATTTCTACTTAGTTTTTTTTTGATTATATTGTATTTTATTAATGAAATCATGTTGAGAAGTTTTTTTTAGAATTTGGTAGTTCAAGATTTAGTTAAATTTTTACCTAAATGGTGACTTTTTTGTACTCTATAGCATCTGACAATGAAGATGTGTGAATTCAGAGATAGTTATTTATATTTTGTTGTTCCAAGACTTAATTTGTGTGTGATGGTAGAAAATTATCTTTACTATGGTGAGTGAATTAATTTTAATGTAAACTACGCCATCTTAACCGCCATTTTGAAAAAGTGTTGCCAGGACTTTCTAACATTTATGCAAATTAGTTGATGACATGATGACAAATTCAAATATCAACTTTTTTTCCCAAATGGTAAAAGGGACCATTATATATTTTTTTGAACATGCTTAAAATTATGTATATTTTTTAAATGTCCTCTCAACATCTTTGTGAAACGAATTGAGTTAAACGATATTTTTGACTTCATTCTTAAACAATTATTATTTAAAAGTATCGAGTTATTCAATCCGTTATGACTACACTGCCCATAATTTAAGTAAAGCAAAGCTATATGAATTCATGGTTATGGATATTTTGTTAGTTATGAATCATAAAAATTAATTTCTCCAAAGAACTCGTACAAACATCGTACAATACAAATGCAGAAATCTGAACAGGTATGCAAATTTCTTGGAATTGGAAAAGTTATTTCCCGGAAATCGTAAAACATTTTCTATGAAACCATGTTTCAACAAATTTCGATTTAGTGCTACTTATGGAGCATTTAATATTATAAGAGATTTATTGTTAAATAATACTCAAAGCTCCATTAAATCATACTTTTGAGTTCATAAAAAATGGTCTACGATTTGTTGAAAACTACTTTTCTGGTAGTTTTTGTCCTTGCAGAACGCAGAAAATATTAAAAACCGCGAAAATTGCATTTCCCGCGTCAGATCCCGTGTCAGATTCCGTATCGAAGACGCGGAAACGTATTTCTGACTAGCCTTGCGGGTATTTTTCTTTCCTTTTGTATTGTTACGATGCCTGTTTGTCTTGGTGGTACTGGTTTATTTAATGTTCACTTTTTTAGTACTTCAATAAAAGCTCGATGTACGTTAGTGCATTATGTATGTACTTGTATTCTAAGCGTAAGTGAGTTATGCTCAAGAGGCGATGAAGTCACGTGCAATACTTATAGCATAATTATTATTTTGTTTCCAATAAAAGTATTGAAAATCGGAAACCTTTATTTTAGTAACTTTTTATAGTTGAATCCCACCCAACCCTATGGACAGTTTCTTCCTAAGATTATAAACTAAATAAATAATGCTGGACAATTCACTCAGCATTATCTAGCCCCAAGCTAAGCAGAGCTTGTGTTATGTGTACTAGATAACTGATATACTTATTACAATACACTACATAGATAGATATTTTTTATTTATAGATAGAAAACATCCAGAAAGCCCTGGACAACGTCTGCAGATCGTACAAACATTTGTCCCGAGGCGAGAATCGAACCCGCAACCTCCTGCGTCGCAGGCAGACCTTCGCCCGCTGCGCCACAGAAGTCGTCAAAACTAAAACTAATTTCTGCTCGCGGCTTAGCACGCGTTGTGTCTATCTGCCTATGCAAAATTTTATTTCAGCCCGATCGTTAAGTAGTTATGGCGTGAAGAGGTAACAAACATTCACATTTAGCGAAAGTTTGGATGAATGGATGCAAAGAGAACGTAACGCTACGCTAAGAATGAATGTTTGTTGAACGGATGGGGCTGAAATTTTGCATAGATACAGGTAGTTTTAGGCCTGGAATAAAACGTATTCTACCCACTTTTTATCCCATGAATCAGTTCCCATGTGATAGAAGTGGTTCCTTCAATTTGGTGCACTAGTTCGACTAATATCCTATATTATTAGTTAGACTTTCTTCTGCCCGTTGCTTCGCGCACATTTTTCCTGCCTTTCTAGGCAGGAAAAATGTGTGTAGTCTTTCTAGACTTAAATATTCTACTGTTATTCCCGGTCAAAAACTTAATAATGTCCTAAGATTTATTTAGCGTAAGTATTCAAGTCCCTTTAGGTGGGTACTGAACGGTGTTACAGGAAGTCCATGTAACGTGTTACACAGCGAACGTTCGTGCAGTCAGTTCGGGGAAAGAAGCCGAGCAACGAGGAACGAGACAGATTTTAGCACACGGCGTAACCATCGATGTAAGGCGTAACGTAACGTGCTCGCTGCGAATGGTACCTACATCAAGTATACATTTTTATTATTGTTTATTTATTTTTGCTGTTTGTACGGAACCCTCGACAAGTCCTACTCGTACTTGACTTTTGTATTTAATTTGTCCAAGATTTATATGCTCTCTGGTGGTTTAATTCACATGATCGTTCACGAAGGTAGTCGGGTATGGCCGCATCTCACCCGCATTAAAAATGCCCACCCGACAGAGAAACAGAATAGCTATCACTTGCGTGCGTCGGTCGTATGTCATTGGGGTCGACTCGGGTTTAAAATATTTTCTTACTTATTAGTTTACTAGTTGCATTCTTACTACCCGTTGTCCTATTACCCGTTTTCCTGTAGGAATGAAGCATTTTCCCGCGGTAAAAAGTAGCCTATGTTCATCAGGAATAATGAGGGCTTCTAATGTTTTTTTTTAATTTGTTATTTTTCTAAATAAGTATTTTTTTTTTAATTTATCTGTAATTTAGAAATAGCATATGTAACTGAAAAAATAATATTTGCATGCCTATGTTAGGTAGAATATAACTGGACGTATATAGTTTTAAGACCTACATTGTAACTTATATTCTTGCAAATAAACATCTTTAATCTTTAATGGTAAAAGAATTTTTCAAATCGGTCCAGTTGTTTCGGAGCCTATTCAATACAAACAAACAATCGATTCTTTCCTCTTTATAATATTGGTATAGATTATCTTTTGGTTTTTATTGATAATGAAAACGGGTGCATATTAATTAACAATAAAAACAAATGAACGGTGAAAATAATACGAGTGAAACACTCACGAATACATCTGAATCGATCAGAGGGGTGAGACTAGGTATTTGACATAAGTTACGAGACGTTTCCGTGACGTGTCTCCTTTTTAGTAACGGTAAAACGGGGTGTATAGAGACTTGAGGGTGAATACAAACCATTAACCAACGTGTTATTTAAGTCCATCTCCTATTGTTAAGGGTCCGGCGACGGATGAATTTCCCATACAAACGTAATACCAAAATGATTTTTAATTTGAGCATATTTTCACTATGGTCTGCTATTATTTGTATTAAAATAGTATTTATCTAGGTTCCTGCCACAATTTTTTTTCAAAATACCTTTCTGAAATGAAATTAAACCTAATCGCATTTTTACATGAAAGAATGAATGTTGTCTTAGTAATTGTGTAGATTAGTATTTTGAAAAAATCTTATGGCAGGAACCTGTATAAATACTATTCTCACACAAATAATAGGAAACCATGATGAAAACATTCTCAAATTACAAATCATTTTGGTACTACGTTTGTATGGGAAATTCATCCGTCGCCGGACCCTTAACCTTAATCTTTACCTAGTATAAAACAAAACCGCTGCCGCTGTCTGTCTGTTTGTCCCTATGTATGCTTAAATCTTTAAAACTACGCAACGGATTTTGATGCGGTTTTTTTAATAAATAGAGTGATTCAAGGAGGAAGGTTTATATGTATAATACATGCATAATATAGTAGAGAAACTGATAATTTTAGAGGTTTCTAATGTGATGAATTAAACACATTTTTTTGCGCTTACGAGTAGGTACTTTGAGATAGATCAAAATAATGTACTACAGTATTGTACCTACATCTTAAAAAAGTCTACAAAAAAGTCCGCGAGAGGTACCTATATAACCCACAATAACCGTTTTTTAACCTTTACTTTTACGAGAAAAAATGGCTTATTTACGAATCGATTTTAAGCTTTACAGCATTAATCCTTATCCAATTAAATACCTTAAATACATTGTGCATTTAATATAGATCAATATGGCCCTTTACAGCATGTAATTTAAAGGAATATTTTCGAAGATATCACAGATTTAAAATGCAGGGACATAGCGGTTGCAGCGGTACCTACCAGCCCGGGGGCCCGATTCTGTAGTATATTTAGTATCAGCATTGCACCCGTGCGAAGCCGGGACGGGTCACTAGTTAAGTATAAAGAAGGTGAGCAATTCCTATAATTTTGTTAACTAATTGTAACTAAAGTTTAATAACTAATGTTAATAATATTTATATTATTGTATGTATTAAACAAATAATTAATAATACAATACTGAAACCGTCTGTATCAAAAGAGAAGTATTTGGCAAGTTATGCTTACCATTTCAACTAGTGTCATTTTAGCGCTCGGACAGAAAGGATGATGCTCGTATAAAAACTGCAAAAATCACTCGTCCAAGCAGAAGAAAAATGATGGAATTTCTTATTTTCTGTAAGTTTAGGTACCTATATGTATTTTGAAAATAAGAATGAAAGTAGGTAATGGTAAGGATATGGCTAACCATATCCGTAAGAAATCACCATTAAATATTGTTTTGTGGGTTACAATATTTATTTTGTTCTAAGTTTATGAATGGAGCGGCTATGGTTTTTTTTTTTTTATTTTATGTGCTAAGTAAGTGTTTATTAATTTTTCATCAAAAGAAGTTTAAAATTAAATATTAGGTACTAATAATAATGTGTTCAGATCGTTTTAACTATCGAGACTCTCTCCCACCTCCTTGTAAGAAAAAATAAGACACGGTCGACCCGTCTCCCCCCCTAAATCGTCTTACGTAGGTAATAAATGAATGGGCCCTTATGAATAGTTAAAATAATGTTTTTGCCAATAAACCTAACTTTTATTATTGCCATTTATTGTACAATCATATTGCACGAACATTTGTGAAAAAACACAACACACAATACACTGATTCCAAATGAGCGAGCTCACTCATTTCGCTTGGCAACAAAACGGCGCGGTCTCACTACGGAAAGGGCCTATCTAACGATTTAAATCTTTGGGTAAAAGGGTACGTGACGATCTCGTCCCGTTGCTAACGTCAAAAAGACTCTCCCCTCAGTTATAAGAAAACTACAAAGAACTAACAACAATACCATTTATTTGGCTATACATGTTTTTATATATAGCAACAATATTGGCTATTCATTTATTCACCACATAGATGACAGAACAATATATTCGCTTCTACTTAGAACACTAAATCTAACATGGAATAAATATTTCATTAAAATGAACACAAATATCAAGAATATTTTGGAACCTTGGAATTTTGGAAGACACGATTTTTATAAGCTATTTGACATTGAAAATATATTTATACATATTCTTATTATAATGGAAGACGTTCAATTTTATTTGGAAGCGCTTATGGAAGACTCCTTCGACAAAATAGAAGAGTTTATATAATTTATGAGTCAAATTTTTATACGACATGCACACTCATTATATATATACCTAGACCTAAATAAATATATCTTTCTCTTATCTCTTTTTTGCATTCAAAAATAGCTGATAATTCAACGAGATTACTTTTAGGTATATATAGTATTCATTATAATTTTTCTAGAGAACACTGGATGTTTTTTAAAATCGTCTAATAGCAAATTAATTTTAATATCACACATACAACGCTTCTAAATTAGGCTAGACACTTATAGAACACTTAGCACAATAAGTTTGACTTGTTTGCTTAATTTTCAGCAGTAAGATATTAGGCCATAACTTTTCTACTTTGGCTACTGAACAATAGATGGCGCTGCTTGGCAAGCGAATCAAAATTACGACACTTAAGCAAACAAAAACACGTCACATCTAAACACATACTTACAACTATTTTATTTATATCTACGTCTTTTATTGTCATTGTCACATCGAGTTTCTTATGTACAATACCTTAATTTAATTATTTTTATAGAAGACAAGTAGGTAAATAACATCGATAATTATTATAACAAGAAAATATTTTCAATTTCTACAATATGTCCGAAAAATGTTTAGTAAGCTGTTTGTTTTTAAAAAAATGATAACTGAGACTTTACCGCGAATATACCTTATTTCTAGATAAGTATTTTTATTTCTAAACATTAACATCTAGAACACGATCTGCAATGAAAAGCTTTATAAATACCTACTTATTGCGACAGTACACTGCTTCATTTGGTAATATATTATAAATTTTTAAAATAATTTGATTCTTGTTTGGATGTTTTGCAAGATTGAATTTGCAAGAATAATATAATTTAAATCCAACTATTGGAAAAACTCTGCTAAAGCTAAGCCCTGAATTTATCACAAAACCTACCAATAAAATTAATATGTTATTTTACAGACAATTATTATCGTCTCAAAGACTAATTTTGTTTTTTCTAAAAGCACCGCCTACTTTGCATTTACAACATAATTAACAATTTTAATTTTTAATTGGCAAAACGGGAGATATGTTTTAATTTAATGTGATTTAATTATTTTTAAGTTATATTAACTATACTTTATAATTAATCCTATAATTTACTTCCTAAAATTGTTTTACTAACGAATTGAAAATCAAAATAAATAGTTATTTTTGTAGAATTTACAGAAATCACAATTAATTTTCTTCGATATTAAAAAAACATTATTATATGGAGAAAAGATAAAACCAAAATCATGACATAATGTAATAATACGTCCAGTAAAAGTGTCTGAAGATAAAAACATCAAAATAAATAAAAAAATATGCTTATTATCTTCTTTCAACTCCTAATCGATTTAAAACATCAAGTTTTCAACACCAAGAACATTAACTTTACCAGGTAGGTATTAATAGGTATAAATATTTTTCTCACATTCACTCACTCAATCGTTCGAAATACTCACATATAAACATCACTCTCAAAATAATTTACCATAGCTACATTATTTCAAATATATTTTCAGTGTCAAATTGCATAATTCATAGATATTTATAAACATTTAACAATATTGTATGAAATTTAGATAGGTACCTAGAAGGTCACAAACTTTTACATAGAAACATTTAATATTTGGAAGAAAATACATATTCGTCTATTTAATATTAATGTAATATTACAAATAAAATATCAAGTCGTTGTCCCAAATTATTAATAAATTAACCTAAAAGTTCATTCATTTGACACAATCAACTGTGAAGGGTTAAGTACGATTTTAAATAGTTACGCTACTCATCAATAGATGGCGTCGATTGAAACTTTTATCAAAAGTGTTATCAATAGATTTTGCTAGAGTATATCGTACCAAGAGGTCTAAAACGGAAACACTATGTCTAATCTACAAATACACATAGGCAACATTTAGGTATATAGATAGCCACGACAGATATTTAAATATTTGACTCATAGTGAGTCAAATTGACTCATCAACTAAAGTTGACTGATAACGATTTATAGTCACAGAAGAATTCTTATCTTTAAGAATTTAGGATTCTTGACTACTATTATGGTTCGTTTGATGACGTCTAAATAACGACTCAAGTGCATACTTTCTGTATAGGAAGTCGTCTAAATAATCCGTAGGTTGGTCAATGTGGTTATAAAATTCACAACCTAAATGAACTTGAAATATGGGTTCCAAAAACCTCACTTTAGTCGTTTGTTGGTAATATTTTTAAGACTCAATTTGTCTAAATGTAATCCACGATTACCAAAAGCCTTTTCAATTGGTGGATTAGGTCTAAATTATGACTCAGGATAGGGTGCAGAAAGTCGTCTAAACTATCCAATAGTTGACAAAGAAGATAGTAGAAGTAGTAGGAAGTGTATAAAGAAAAGAACTCTCCAGTTGACTAAGTTATCTAAAGTCGACTCATGAGTCATGTTTAGTCAACGATGATGTCGTGGCCGAGACGGTCCATTTCCGACAGAAGGAAGTCTACGTCCTTCTCAGTTACAGCAGCCGAAGAGATGATATTCCTGGAAGAAAAAAAACGTAATTGTAACTATATAAATATTGTACAGTAAATATATATTCTTCCACTACTTGACAAAAAAATTAAGCGAAGAAAAATAAATATACACTTTATTTCATTATGTGATAATAATTTATGCGTAGTTTAAAATTTGACTTCTGTAAGAGCTTTGGCTCCAATCTAGTTAATAAGGCTAGTAATATCTTCGAAACGAATCTGGGTATGGTTTATGCTAAGTACCTATAAATAATAATAATAATAAAAATCATTTATTATGTAACCAAAACAACGGACATGGTTATAAGTGAAACGATGCCATCTGCAGAAGTTTTAACAGCTGTGTCGCAGATGACAACCTCCTCCGAAGTTAAAGTGGGGAGATCCAAAAAAAGTAAAAATTACAAATAACAAAATATAGGTAGGTAAGTTTATATGTTACCTATCGCGCGTATGGTGTACGCTTGCTAAGTAAAGGCTAAGCAAACAACAATTTTTTTTTATCGGTTCTTAGCAAATAAGAACCGATAAAAAAAATTGTTGTTTGTTAGCTTTAGTAACTTCATATTTATCGTCTTATTTCAGAGTAAAAACGCTCGTAGTCTCAAATTCTTACCTGAAGAAGTTAGGATGACGATCATCAGGCTGGTAGCCCACCATCAGGGTTCCAGATTGCATCATCTTGCCCTTCAGTTTGGCGCAAACCTAGAAAAAAAATGATAAATCCGTGAATGTGACATTATTTATATTGGTTAGTAGCGCCACCTAGTTTAAATTGTATCGCGTTTGATAAAGATAAATAAAAAAATCATTTATTTCAGACTTATTCTCGTCACACGGTACTTGCAAGACCTTGAATACGCGCAGGTAGAGCACTTGTTGGAGGTACAATCTTAGTTTTGGGCTGCATCTTGGTGTGTGGTTGTGTTTTTCAGCTTCTTATTCTTTTTCTTTTATTTTTTTTACGCGATGTTAAATGTATTTCTTAGTAATGTTAAATTCTTTCTATTTAGTTGTATTGTATAAAGTATTTACTCGGATACCAAATTCGTATTTCTATGGGCATAAAATCATAGTCGCACTTGGTGCTGGTTGAGCTTATTTTGTAGCCGGAGGGAAGAGCCCTCGTGTCTCAATACAAGTTATTTTAACTTAGTTAGAGCGAGGAGTAATTTTCTTTGACCCTAATAGGTTTATATTAAGCATGTTTGTGCTAGATAGTGAACAGTTTAAATGTATATTACTATTAATAATTAGACTAGTACGAATATTGTAAACCTTTCTGTAAATAAATATTATTATTATTATTATTACTTATAAAATCCATAGATGTTACACATGAAAAGATAAAGAAGGTAAAGGCCGGCCATTGTGCAACGTTATTTGTATTTGTCTTTTCCTGTCCTGTGTTTCTGTTTTATTTGGTGTGCAATAAAGAGTATTGTATTTTATTGTAAAGATAAAGATTCAAAAACACGTGTTAACAAAGATGTTAAGTAATTTATGACACAACATATTTGACCAATTTATATCGCTATGCAAAAAATATTAAAGTAAGTATGGTATGCAGATCTAAATTTTACATTACAGTTAATGATTTAGTTAAATTCTTGTAGATGATTTTTTCATTCATGCAGATTTGATTAAGTTTCCGTGAAATTGAGAAGCAGAATGTAGGTACCTACTTTTTTATTCACTTTCACAAAAATGACTACCGCCATCTAGCGTCGAGTAGCGGTACCCTAGTTAACATATTTGACTAAATATGGCGTTACGACAGTTTAAATAAATTACCTTTCCAAGTTGGATCTCCTTGTTGCTGTCGTGAGGGATGCCGCGCAGCTGCTTCGGCAAGTACCTGCAAGAATTCAGTATTTTAAAATAGGTTTACATACGGATTATTAATAGTGCAAAATTTGTGCCGGCAGGAGGCTGTTGGAGCTCCGGTGCATGCGGCCCACCGGGGATGCGACGCTCTTTTGCATGATTGCATTTTAGGATACTAAGATACGCTTAAGGCTAAACGAGTCGCTCAATTCTCCAAACAAACGTGGAACGGAAGTGAAAGTTACTATGCTGTTTGATGTTGACCATCCAAAACTAAGGATAATATCAATTTATCTCGTCATTATCTATGTCTGTACCTACCTATACACTCGAAACCGTAAAAAGTAATTAAAAAATACCTACGAGCTTCTAAACTTTCTTATTTCAACACCGATTTTAGCCCAACTTTGGGCGAAAATAAATAACATAATGGAGAAAGAAAACCCTAAAATAAAGCCCGTACCGACATAGTTTAGTTATTCAAAAGCTCAAAAAAAAAATATTTTGAAAAGAATCTCTCAATAGTTTTTCTATATTAACCATTGTGCTACGTCTGTTCCCATTTTTTTACGCGGCCGTTTTACGAATAAATTTATATGCATTTCATCAAGCGCGCGGGCATGTTTATTATGTCAGATGAGATGGCATACATTTAGGCCACGCCCACTGATGAGTTGGACCAGACGACTTGTGTCGCTGATCCATAGAAATCGTATATTTTTAACCACCGACCCAAAAAGAGAGGGGTGTTATAAGTTTAACGTGTCTGTCTGTGTATGTAAGTATCTGTCTGTGGTATCGTAGCTCCCAAACAGAAGAACCGATTTTCGTTTAGTTTTTTTTGTGTCATAGATAATTTTATCCCGAGTGTCCTTAGCCATGTTTCTTGAAAATGTGTAGAGGGGTATTTAATTTTTTAATTTTTTTCTTGTTATCTTTTCGATCTCTTAGGTCCAGTTCCTAGATATGTCTAGTGTGTTTGGTACGACGATTTGTGCGAAAGTCCAATTGTGTAACTTTATTATTTTTCCGCACAAGTTTTACTATTGTTGCCTCTATCTTTGCATTGTTTGTTTAGTGGACCCATAATTTGTTCATGCTGTGCCACCCTTATATTAGAAAAAGACTTTTATTCTGTAATGTCGCATGTTATATAGGTAACATTTTTTTTGTTAGGAGTCCTTAATCCTACTAATATTATAAAAGCTAAACTTTGTGAAATCTGAATTTTTGTTACCTAGGTGCTCCAAAACTACTGAAAAGATCAAGATGAAATTTGGCGTACGTTTAGAACAAAGCCTAACTTAGATAATAGGCTATTTATTAAACCGAAAATACGCTTGCGAAGCCGCGGGCAGAAGCTCGTAAATAAATATGTAAGTAAGTTTGTCTGACGATGGAACCTACCAGAAGGAGACGTTGACCATCTCCGGCTCCAGCACCAGCCGGAACTTGTCAGACTGTTCCTTGATGCGGCGCACCATGTACTCCGACAGTTCCATCAGACGGTCCATCAGACGCTCGAACCCGGAGGTACCCTGGGGGAGACGCAACATTTTACTCAGGCACCTGAGTATATCGTCGCCGTAGAGCGAAAAGTCACTCGCTATTTGGCCAAAATCGAGTTAGATATGCCATCAAAATCACCGGTTTTTTCTGCATTTTTCAGTCTTTCAGCCATATCCATAGCTATCACAGTTGTCATTTTAGGATGTGCAAAAATTCACTAACTGTACATTTGGTCTATAACATTTTAGTCGAAAACTAATTAAGTTACTTAGATACTTTTTTCCTTTTTCAAAGAATTGCAAAATATGAACCTAAGTCGAATTGGTTACTTTCTTTTCTAAAATAATAACTAATGTTGTTAAGACCCAGTCTAGTCGAGAAATAACTAAATATACTTAATTAGTAAGTAACTGGTTTGATACACAACATGAAATATAATAGTACCTACCACTTATTATGTGGTACCCAGATATATTATAATAAAATTAATACCGCGAAACGGCAGTGAGGTATGATGTACCTACCTACTAAGATAAAGGGGAAACAACACAACAATTTAACAAAATATTTTTTGCTATTGCTACACAACCACAATAATTTACAGCATTAATTAACAGCACACATTGTCCGTTTGTACTAGTTCTGATCGCTCTCGATCAGGTTTTGGCTGAAAATCAGTGTTTTTGCATTTAAGCAAAAAAAAATCACTTTACCATGGCCTATTTGTCGTGCTGTAGCACACACAACCTTACATTAAGTTAATCCTAAGTACTCACTTACTTTTTAAAGTGCTCGTTTGATTAATTAAACCTATTGTACTTGGAGCAAACTATTGTAGTAAGCGTATACAGCCCACCATCAGCTTCTTTTGAAATATTTGAAAATGTTATGGAGGACATTTTATTTAAATTATCAAAATCAAATAAAACTATTATGGTATGTGGAGACTTTAATGTTGACCTTTTAGAAGTTTACTCCCTCAGTACTAGATTAACTAATTTATTAAATTCTTATAAACCTACTAGAATAACTGAAACCTCAGCAAAATGTATTGACAATGTATTTGTTTGCCAAAGTGAAAAAATTGTTACAAAAAAAGTAATAAGTAATTTAAAATCAGACCACTTAGGTCAACTAATAAAATTAGAACTTCAAGTAAAAAATAATAATTGTAAAAAGAAAATAACATACATACCTGTGACCACCAATCGATTTGAACGGTTAATATTGAATTGGGATTCTAAACCATCACCTAATCACTCACTTAACAACCCAAATGAGTCGTATTGCAATTTTTTTAACAAATTTACCAATGCGTTCAATTCAATATTCACACCCAAATCGATTATGGTCTCAGAAAAACTTACCTTTAGTGAGTGGGCAACAGTGGGTATACATAAAAGTAGACAAAAGTTGTATGAACTGTATAGTGAAAAACAATACAATTTTAGCCAGGAGTTCAAAGAAAAAGTAAAAAATTACTCAAAAATATTTAGAAAAGTTTGTCAAATAGCAAAATCAAACTATATTAGCTCGAAAATTAGAAATAGTGAAAATGTAATAAAATCAACTTGGAATATTATAAAAAGTGAGACTGGAAAGGTCAGTACATACGTTAATGATTACAATTTAAAGATTAATGATTACTCAATCAAAAATGATGTTGAAGTGGCCCAAGCATTTGAAAACTTTTTTACTGAAATTCCAATCTCTACTACAAAGTGTTTAAACTCTTCTACTGTAATTGCCGAGTCATTACTAATAGAAAATGTATCTAAATGCAAAAATAAATTTAACTTCAGCCACGTTGATGAAACAGATATTAAAAAAGCCTTTAAACTCTTAAATATTAAGAAAACTGCAGATCTCTGGGGCATTTCCGTTACAATTATTAAACCTTTGATTGATACCATTGCCACAGATCTAGCTTTTATATTTAATGAATCTATTGATTGCGGCGTATTTCCTGATCTAATGAAATGTAGTAAAATAATCCCACTGTATAAATCGGGTAGTAGGTCTGACCCCACTAACTTTAGACCAATATCAGTACTGCCTACATTCAGCAAAGTTTTTGAAAAACTTATTTTACATCAATTGCTTAGGCATTTCAATGGCAATGACCTGCTGCATTGTAAGCAATTCGGGTTTACTCGCGGCAGATCAACTACTGATGCCGGTGTAGAGTTAGTATCGCATATTTTTGATGCTTGGGAGAAGTCGCAAGATGCTTTAGGCGTTTTTTGCGACTTGTCAAAAGCTTTCGATTGCGTACACCATGAAACATTAATCAGGAAATTACATCACTATGGAATAAGAAACACCTCTTTGGATCTTCTTACTTCTTATTTGAGTGATAGGATACAAAGAGTTGACATTAATGGGAAACGGTCTTCGGGGTCTGTAGTTTCAATGGGTGTACCGCAGGGTTCTATCCTCGGTCCTTTCCTATTTTTAGTTTATATTAACGACCTGCCTCATCTAGTAAAGAATAATCACGAGATTGTATTGTTTGCTGATGATACTTCATTAATTTTTAAAATGAAACGACAAAACACAAATTTCGACGATGTGAATAATGCAATCTCAAAAGTAGTCCATTGGTTTAGTGTCAATAATCTTTTGCTAAACGAAAGCAAAACAAAATGTATTAGATTTATTCTACCTAATGTTAAACAAGTGAAGGCTGATGTAAACGTTAAAGGAGAAACGTTAGAAATAGTAGAAAGTACCGTATTCTTAGGAATCACCTTAGATCATAAACTTCAATGGGGCCCACACATAGATAAGCTATCGAAGAGACTTAGTTCTGCAGCGTATGCAGTCAAAAAAATCCGTCATCTTACAGACGTGGATACATCTAGACTTGTTTATTTCAGCTACTTCCATAGTATTATGTCTTATGGCATACTGCTGTGGGGGAACGCTGCAGATATTAACACCGTATTTGTGCTGCAGAAGAGGGCTGTTCGTGCAATCTATAATATGGGTCCCAGAGAATCCCTACGTGATAAATTCAAAGAAATAAATATAATGACTACCATGTCAATATATTTATGAAAACTTATTGTACACTCATAGAAATAAAAATCTGTTCCCTAAAAATTGTGATAAACATAACTTTAATACCAGAAATAAACATAAACTCGCTGTGCCCACAACTAGACTACACAAAATTAATGTATCTTTTAAAGGGCAATGTATACGCTTCTACAACAAAACTCCTAGTGAGTTGCAAAAATTATCAGTAAATAAATTCAAACAAATTGTCAAAACCTTGCTGTGCAAAAAGGCTTACTATAAAATATCAGATTATCTAGAAGATAAAAAAGCTTGGAACGGGTTTTGCTCCAACTCGAAGAATAACAACTAACAGGCTAAAGGTTTCTTCGTCGCTTCTTTACTTTGGTCTACATACCGAAGCGACAGAAATCAAAAATATCACTTTATTTCCGTGTCAGTGTATAGTTTTATAATTTGACCTTTTCTAAGTGTACATTTATTGTATTTATGGAAATAAAGAGTTTTTGATTTTGATTTTGATTTTGATTTTGATTTTGATTTTGGGTTTAAAATTATATATTATCTTTGATAATTGTATGTTTGTCTGTAGTACCAAATAATTTTTTATCTATCTATGTAAGGGGGTCATACCTTGCCGCGCCACTGAAGCCACAGCTTGAAGATATCGTTGTGGCGGCCACACTGGATGACTTTGTCTCCGGTGTCAAAGCGGGGGTCGTAGATCTTGTCTGTCATGAAGAGATACTCGGCTGACATGGCGTTGCAGCTCAGGAGGATGCCCTGGTGAAGGAATAAACTAATATTAAAAAATAAACAACTTAATATTGTAATAATAGTCATCACACAAGCTCTGCTTAGGTTAAGGTCTGTATGAAGGTGTGTGAATTGTCCACCATTAATTATTTAGGTATGTATAACAAGGGTAGGAAAGTTTCGATCTGATTATAAAAATTTCTCGAAAACTAAGTACATTTTCCTATTGTATTTTATCCAAGTTAATGAAGTGGTATACTTAGTTAATAAAAATATATTGATCGAAGTTGATTCAAGTGAGCTAAAACGTAAAGTAAGGACCAATTAGCCCTCCCATAAAGACTCCTTTCACGACTTTTCTCTAACTTTCGTGGTTTCGGACATGGTCATCACCGCCCTTCTCAAAAAAACAGCGTGTATATTTTCTTCATATGTGAATATCTCAGAAAACTGACGCTTTAAGACACTTTCGGCACCTATATGTTCTAAGAAGGCACCATGCCCCATCAAATACTTTTACTAAAATCTTTGCCTACAATTTAGTAGACACCTTAACCCTGGGTTCAAGCTGTACGTTCTACATAGCTAAAAAGCTCTCTGACTTTTAAAACCGCTCGAAAAATAACTCAAATAAATTAACCCTACCCTTCAACATTATCCTGTTCCAACAAAGATACCGCACAACAAACAAAACACTATCAGAATGGTTCAGCTGTTTGTTTTAATTTAAAATGCATGGATAACAAACACTTCTTGTAGACTCGTGATATTATGCAAAAGTAGAAGGAACATTCAAATTTGTTTTTGTTATCTTACTAACCTATTCTACTAATATTATAAATGCGAAAGTTTGTGAAATGTAAAATTTTTGTTACCTAGGTTACCTAAACTACTAAACAGATCAAGATGAAATTTGGCGTGGATTTAGAGCAAAGCCTAACTTAGATAATAGGGTACTTGTTATAACGAAAAAAATAATCAAAAACTCTTTATTTCCACAAATACAATAAATGTACCTACACTTACAAAAGGTCAAATTATAAAACTAAACACTGACACGGAAATAATGTGATATTTTTAAATTCTGTATCTTCGGTATGTAGACTAAAGTAAAGAAGCGACGAAGAAACCTTTAGCCTGTTAGTTGTTATTTTTCGAGTTGGAGCAAAACCCGTCTCAAGCTTTTTTATCCACTAGATAATCTGATATTTTATAATACGCGTGTGAAGCCGCGGGCAGAACCTAGAGATTTATATAACACATGCTTTTCTTAGCTTAGGGCTAGATGATGCTATGTGGATTGTCCTGCATTATTTATCTATGTCAAAATAAATGCTTTATGCTTTCTTCTGTTTTTTCGTAGCACTTTCGTAGCATATATATGGCGTAGCACTTCCGTAGCTTATGGCGTAGCACCTTCGTAGCTGGTAGTGTGGATCTTATGTAACTGGTAGGTTTTTTCATGGGTCATAATTAGAGATCAGATATTCGGATGCATATTTACCTAAAGTTGAGATGTTGGCTAGTATGGAATGCACTTTTTTAACGAAATATCCTGCGATCCCGGTAAATTAAAATTTAAGGGTATATACTCCGTGAGATGTAATAAAGCCAATTGGATACAAATTACAGTTGCCCTGTTACAATGCAATATGCTTGCTTTTCCCTACTTCATCAGTGATTTTTGACGAGAATTTTAACTAAAGTCAAATAAGGGCTATTAAACCTCCTGTCAAAGTAAATAAACGACCAACAAGGCCATGCCAAAAATCCAAAAACAGGTAGAAAAGTGTTTTTCGGGAAATTTTAATTTAAATACCGCTTGCCAAACCGCGCTTAAGTTTATATGACCGTCTGCCAGAAGCAGTGACTTTCGTAACGACTCGTGTGTATTTTTTTAAAACGTGTTTTTAGGTTTCCGTGCCTCAAAAGAAAAAAAGGAACCCTTGGGTTAGAGGATCACTTTATTGTCCGTCTGTCCGTCTGTCAAGTCTTTTTTTCTTAGGAACGCGTGGACGTATCGAATTGAAATTAACATTTAACATCTCAAGTCTGTAACCTCTTCGAGCCGTGATATAAATCAATCTTGTGTGTGTCTGAAGATCCAAATAAATAATTTATCTCTATCTATCATTTTTGCAGGTTAAATGAATTGTTTGCTTTAGAATTTGAGCCATTCACGATGCGTTTTCGGCACAAAAGTGCGAGAGATATTTGTTTTAGGTAAATAAAAAAAAAAGCTCCTTAACTTAAATTAAACTTAGGTACTTAAATCTACGTAAGTAAAGATGCAACGCAGTATTTATATTCATAAATACAGTGCCGAAAACGCATCGTGAATGGCTTAAATTCTAAAGCAAACAATTCACTTGAAATCAATTTGAAACAATTCAAATTCCGAACAACCATCCACTCAATATTAGCATTCCGACTACCCGCATTCCTTCACTTCGATTCCAATCTAAAATCAACCTTAAACACAAGACCCTAAAGCTCAGTTTCAGAATATAAACGTACAGTCCTTATTGCAATGTGAGAAGGTTGTAGATGAGAGAAATGTTATAGTCTTTATTGCAAGGAAATAAGGTTGAAGGATGAGGTTGTATAGATGTCAGAACAATATGGTTCGTAATAAATTCCCGCGCCCCGCCCCTTTGGAAAGTTTTGTTTAGAGATGGTACAGTGAATTTAGTTTATCGATTAAATATTTTTCTAGTAATAGAATTCGCAGTTGCAGCCCGGACTCAGAAAGTTGGCGGTGTTACACTTCCGTGCCTCGGAAAGCACGTTAAGCAGTTAGTCCTGCGCCTGACCTCTTCCCCAATGTGTCGATCTGCCGTCCCATCGGATTATAGATTTTGCACCTGTGTTTGCGCGCACAATTGTGCACTATAATATTTCATGTGCAGTCGAAATCGAGTCGGCTAGGAGGCCATTATTCTAGTAAATATAAAGCTTATTTTTAGATTTTATTACAAAACCAAAGCCGTAGACCGAAATAAATAGAAAAGGAAAACAAACCTTTGGCTATCAGTGAGATTTTTCGATAGTATAATAAGGAAGCATCAACGACGTACTTTTTAAATTATCATTTGTTATAATAAATTAAAGCTAAGAAGATGATGAAGAGGTCACCAACATCTTTTAGAATTGAATAGAAGAGAATCGTTTATTCACAGAAAACATGTCAAATTTTACAATGTTCATTACGGATGTAAGCGGGTTAACTACTAACCTTATTTGTGTTGGAAGAACACCAACGTTTCATCCCTTAAGCGAGGGACATCTTCAGGTGTATTTTACAATGTTGTTTCTGTATCAGTGGCATCAATGCAATACTACCAGTAGATATGGACTGGTTTGTGAATATTAATATACTATATAAACCTACCAACTTAAATAATAATTATTAGAGAATTAAATAAAAATTTCTTGTCTGCTTACAATTAAAATAATTTTCCTAAAATCATCAATGGCCTTTAACTACGAAGGATAGTTTATGTAGTGTGAAAAGCACCGCTGCAGAACAGTACAAAAATTTACATTCAAACATGGGCGTTACTTGTAACATTTAGATGAATTGTATATTGACGACATCAGATGACAAACAGCTGCGGACGGCTCGTTTGAAGCTTGTGAGAAGCTTTTATATCACCGTAAAATGTATCTAAAGATAACGAGTTTAAGCTCATATTTGAATGCATGTTTTTGTTCTGTGTGGTAGCGTTGGATTAATAAGCGCAGAGCTTGATACGGGAACGACAGATGCGGTTGGAGTATTGATAATCGTGCGTCCCCGTAGATGGTGAGTCTGCGGCAGCCGCTGTAGCCCACCGATGTCTTTGGTCATTTCGTATTTACTATTTATTTAATATATATATTATATTTAATATATTAACAATTTATTTATTTTACACAATTTACAATTTATTTTATTTTATTTATTTACTTGGCAAGGGTTTTATCATGGGACAGTCACGGTAATGGTAGCAGATATCCCAATCCTAAAATAATTAATTAAGATTGGTTATTAGTATTTTAATCCAAAAAAGCGAATGCAAAATATGTAACAACGTCAAGATGGTATTACAAGTATAGTGTAGCAAAAAAATCAAAGATATCTCAAATCATCGATATCGATATAATTCCACTAACAGTTCCCTCTCCCTAGCCGCACGTGCTACATTTAATTAAATTCCTCTTCCCGACACTTCGAAACATATGTTGCCAATTTATCCCTATTCACACTCCCGCCGTTGTAAAGCCAACCTTATTATTAGGGTCATAACGAAGAATATAGAGTAGCATAAAATACTAGAGATTTTATTAGAAAGTTAAGATAGACAGTTCAAACGATTGAGGATTTTTTTGACTACAAGAGATGATAGCACCTTGTGGACGGCTCTTTTTACCGACTTCGAATAAAGGAGGAGGTTCTATGTCCACCTGTATGAATAAAACATAGGCAACTTTTTATCACATTATTCAGTTCTTTTGGGATTCAAATAACCCTTAAACGTTTCCAGAGAAACAACGCGTGCGAAGCCTCCGGCATAAACAAGTAGGTACATACTTCTGTAACCACTAAACACCAGAAGGGCTATTCAGACTCACCGCTACCGAGTCGTCGCACGGAATCCCACACAGATTCGCGGATATTCAAATATTTTAGAGGATTTTAATATTTTCTGAGTTCTATTAGGAACTTAACTCCCAGAAAAGTAGTTTATCACAAATCGTAGACTATTTTTATGAACCTATGTTACAATAAAGTGTGATTATGTTCATTTTAAGTACTAAAACTCTAATATAATTATTAGAGTTTTAATTGCTCCAAAAGTAGCACTAAATCCGAATTTCATAAAACATGGGTTCATAGAAAATGTTTAATGATTTATGGAAAACTACTTTTATGGTAGTTTAATTACTTGCAGAACGCAGAAAATATTAAAAACCGCTAAAATATTGAATTTCGCGCGAATCTGTGTCACATTCTGTGTCGATGACTCGGTAGCGAAGCGTCTGAATAGCCCTGCAGAAGAACGAATACCCACTTCATTCTATTGCTAAGTTGTAAAAGTAGTCACGATATTTTTTTGTATACAAATGTCCTTTCTGTACGCAAACAAATCATTGTCTTCTCTGCCAGAATAATGCTGAAGGATATTATATTTTATAGCAAAGAGTTAAGGTTTATATTACCTACAAGGGACGGGAAGCCATTATTTGCAGAAGGCTGCTTGATCGCCATTTTATGGTGAATTTACAAAGCTAATTGTATTTGGAGTGCGAATAATAAGTTAAAATTACGTTGATGATTTCGTATGTCCATTATTGCTTAGTCTTTTTTTACAACAACGCGACGACGTCTTTCGACGGAATACGTCCTTAGTGTTAAAAACATAAAAAGTGTGAACTACTACGTTACTACGTGGAATTTGCTTCGCAAGAGCGAAAGCGAAATCCGCGTGGGTATGCAGTTATCCCACTGTCGCTAAAATACTCGACGGACCACGGAGCGCGCGAAACCGAGCGCGAAATTCAATCAAAACTTACCGCTACCGCTGAGATGCGAATGCCGCTTAGATTTGAACGAGGCGCTAGGCGCTCGCAAAAGGAAATATTTTTTTTTGTTGCCTAAACCTCCTATGGATTTGTACGTCATATTTTTTACATATTGTAATTTAAATATTAGGTCCTTACATATGAAATTGGCGTTTTGTATGGGAGGAACAAAAAGTCGAATATTTTTTAATATAATATATTTAATTAATCAAAGTATGAACCATTATTTTCTATGCACTTTTGCCATCTTATAGGTAGTTCATTGATCCCTTTACTAAAAAAACCAGTCGGACGGGAATCAATAAAATCTTTGAAGGCGATTTGGACTGCCCCATCGGAGTTGAATTTTTTCCCTTGCAAGAAGTTATCCAAATTTCGAAAAAAATGGTAATCTGTTGGAGCAAGGTCCGGGGAGTACGGAGGATGTCTTAGACTTTCCAATTGAAGCTCTTCTAATTTAGTAGCCGTCTGTTGCGCAGTGTGTGGTCTAGCGTTGTCGTGAAGCAGCAGTGGCGTGGAGCGATTGACCAGCCTAGGTTGTTTAGCCGCTAGCTTTTCCATCATGGTTTGCAATTGCTGACAATAGACATCAGCCGTAATAGTCTGGCCAGATTTGAGAAAACTGTAATGAACAATACCGGCACTAGTCCACCAAACGCTTACAAGTAACTTTTTTGGGGTTAATTTTCGCTTGGGGCAGGATTTGGCTGGCTGGCCAGGATCCAACCATTGCGCTGAGCGCTTCCGATTATCGTAAAGAACACATTTTTCATCACAGGTAATGATTCGGTTTAAAATACCTTCATTATTGTGCCGGTTTAGTAATGTAACGCAGCAGTCGACGCGCGTTTGCCGGTTTGCTTCAGTCAATTCGTGAGGTACCCACCTTTCAAGCTTTTTAATCTTCCCAATTTGCTTCAAGTGAATTAAAACAGTTTTATCACTAACACCGCAGCCTGCAGCTAACTCGGACGTGGTTTGCGATGGATCCGCTTCCACAATAGCCTTTTTGTTCCTCCCATACAAAACGCCAATTTCATATGTAAGGACCTAATATTTTATACTTTTGCTGATTAATTTTTAAATCATGTTGTGTTTGCATGATTCGGAACTCAATCATAGTTACCTATAATTTTCACTTATGCCATGATTCGCTTGTCTTTTGTTTTGTATATAAATTTAAAAAAATAAAATAAAATTATTGGTCATTCAATGTCCTGCCGGGTGAAACCGTAAACCAAATAGTCAGCGGCGCGGTAGTCTCGTTGGCAAAACTAGCTACCCCTAGAGATCAGACAATCATAAAATTCAACAAACAGACACTGGAATCGTGTTCCTCTGTCCAAGTCCGTCGTCCACCGAGTCGTGGTCTCCACTCTAGAACACGTTTACCCCAGCGGTTGTCGGTTCTTCGCGAGATATGGCCGGCCCACTGCCAGTAAGCTTTATAATTCGAGTGCAGTCGAATTCTGTAAAGCTTTGCGTACATTATTCCAACGACACTATCGCTTAGCACAAAAATGTGCATCCAAATATGGGCTCTACTTTTATACTTGTTAACTTTAGATACATTTTACAGTGACAAATAGGCTTCTCATCAGCTTCAAACCTTTTCTAAGTGTAGTGTACATTTATTGTTTTTATGGAAATAAAGAGTTTTTGTTTTTTTTTATCTGTGATCTGATGCCGTCAATATGAAATGTTATGTTTTATGTGAATTGTCCAGCATTATTTATATATATTTATGTTAGTGTGTTTTTTGTCTGTATTGTCTTCGTTAGTCCGTCCACTTGGTAGTCTGACAACTAGTGGCTCTGACGGAAGACCAGGTTTGGTTGCTAGTCAACGAACTCAAGCTGAGGAAGAGCCAAATTTTTTTACTCAGAATAGAATAGAATAGAAAATCATTTATTGCCTTAATTCAGAAAATACACGAAATAATACATATACTACTAACATACTACTACTAACTTAAAAACTAATAAACTAAGACAAAAGGAGTAAATTCAGCATTTAGCTGTAATGCATTAATATGCAAGCAGCGATGTTTCTCAATTTACTCCTCTCGGATAGCTGGTCACCGAGAGATTAACTTAGCTAACACTTTTTTTAATAAAAAAATTTCCAAGTGTGTTTTTATCTGTGTAAGTTTTGTAAGAAAATAAATTTATTCTATTATATTCCAAATCCATCGAAGGTAGAGAAGAGAAGAACTTCTGCGCCTTGGGCCATGAAAGTGTTCAAGTCATAATGCACATTTTTGCTGTGCTGTAGCGGTGAACTTTTGATTTGCGACAACCCTTAAAGCCTCCACACACGGAAGCCGTGGCCGGGCCGGAGGCGAAGGCGTGCGGGTTGTATCATACGAATTTATATGAGAGACTACACACACGCCGCCCGGCGGTGTGTGACGGCTTTTAACCCTGGAACACATCATGGGACACTCACCTCGATCTTGAAGTGCACGGTGGAACACTGCAGCAGTGTTCCCATCAGCTTGTGCGGGTTCCACGTCACGGAGTTAGCCCTGCAACAAACCACGCGGTTAGATTTGGGTTTATTGCTAATTTTAAGTCATTATAGATAGATAAATCATCTATTCATTTAATTAATTCCGATGACGACCTCAGTGGCGCAGCGGGGTTTGATTCCCGCCTCGGAACAAATTTGTGTACGATCTGCAGAAATTTGTTCCGTTGATCTGGGTGTTTTCTATGGATAATAAAAAAAATATTTATCTATGTATATAATGTATTAAATATAATCAGTTATCTAGTACCCATAACACAAGCTTTGAGTAGCTTACTTTGGGGCTAGATGGTGCTGTGTGGATTGTCCAGCATTATTTATTTATTATTATTATCTATTTAGTTCTTAAAATCTTATGTCATTAAAACTTTATTGTATATAAATAAAACACAATTTAAATGACATGCTTAACCCTACAAGAGTTTTCTTACAGCAAACCTTAATTCGTTACATAACTTAGTAATGCCTTAAAGCCCATGTAAGGTTTGTCTAAGCACTGGCTGATAGGGTTTCTATCAATCAAATCAAAAACTCTTTATTTCCATAAATACAATGAATGTACACTTAGAAAAGGTCAAATTATAAATCTATACACTGACACGGAAATAAAGTGATATTTTGATTTCTGTCGCTTCGGTATGTATAAAGTTAAGAAGCGACGAAGAAACCTTTAGCCTTTTAGTTGTTATTTTTTGAGCTGGAGCAAAACTCGTCCCAATTTTTTTATCCTCTAGATAATCTGATATTTTGTAGTAAGCCTTTTTACAAAGGATATGTTTGACAATTTGTTTGAATTTATTTATTGACTAGCTGTACCCGCGACTTCGTTCGCGATTGCCTTACCTGCCGACTAATTAAGTTCACATTTAACCATAGTCTCTCATATTATGAAACGCCGCCGTCCAAAAAATCGTGTAGGGTCTACGGGGGATAGCATATTGTCATCTTCAATCCCATTCTTTATCCACACGACTTTTAGCTACGACTCGGCCAGCGTCAGTGTTAAGAAGTGTCCTACTCGTTTGACTTACTCACAGCTGGGGCCCTATTCTGCTATACTAATCGCTTCACTATGACAGGGCTATCGTCACAGAATGACACTTTTTGGTATTCCACCTTGTATGAAAGAAATTATGATGAATGCAGATGGAGAGACGCGCGTCAAGTTTGAAACTACATATTAATTTATCTCGCGCGCACTATCTGGAATTTTATTAATCTAAGGATTCTACTTGATGATTCTGCGACGATTCCATTGTCATACTGAAGCAATTGTTTTGCAGAATTGGGCTCCTGATCCATTTGACTGGACCAGCGTAATTTTTTTTCGTTAGTAGGTAGGTACAGTTGGCTGTGTACCACAATAAAAAATATTTTTCTGCGGTCCAGTTAGTTTAAGTGGACCACAATAATTAATTAATTTAATTGTACACGAAGTTTGGTTAGAGTAAGACTCCAGCCAAACTTCGGATGGACCAGCTAAACCACCATATATCATGTAAGGCAGGA